>OX463231.1:95857167-100857167 GCA_949820135.1 Sylvilagus floridanus | reverse complement strand
AACCTGGAAGTGCTGTCCAAACACCAAATCGCAGGTTCAATTTCACATCGCAAACCCAACACAGAATAACATCTGCAAACAAAAAACGATCCAGAAGAGTTAAGACTTGTGTATTGATGGCGCACACAGATGGCCTACTGGTTAAACACCCTGATCTCTTATTAGGGTGCCTGAGTTCGACACTGCCCTGGGCTCCCCACTCCAGCTTCCTGCTACTGTAGACCCAAGAAGGCAGCACCATCGGCCCAGGTAATCAGCTTCCTGCCATCCAGGTGGGAGATCTGGGTTGACTTCCGGCTCTTAACTTTGGCCACCAGCCTTGGCCCAGCATCATCTGTGCTGAGCATCTGGGGAGAGAATCAGCAGATGTGAATCAGCTCTTCTCTTTATCTCTCTGCCTCCCAACTAAGTAAGAGTAAAACTCAAAAAAAAAAAAAAAAAGTAATGCATTGATGACATGTTCCCATATCATACAGAAAGTCAGCAAATGACTGGAGACCATTTATGAAGAACTGGTCTTTGCCCAACTTCTTGATTCAAAATACACCCAAATGAAAAGGCCAGAGTTGTTCTAATCTGCCAGGAATCTCTTTCATGGCAACCGTTACACAACCGTGCCATCCTCCTTCTTTCCTTGCGTAAGCTCTGTAATCACCATCACTGTTTACATAGGTTTTTGAAACTACCTAATTTTGCCAGTAAATATTTAATTCTCTTGTTGCTACTACTCAAATCGTAAACAATACAACGTTTTTATATAATGTGTTTGGTAATGAAAAACCGAGACGCTGACGTCAATAGCATGCAGAGTCCATAAACCAAGAATACTGGGATTACCAGCCACAGCAAAGCCTCTGGGAAAACAGGCACCAGCAAAGCACTCCCCTCACCACTCAGTTTTTGTCCAGTCCCTCTCATCTGTGAGTGACTCCTGCAAGGCGCCTCAATCAGAATCCAGCCCGGGTTTGTGGGCCCCAGGCACTGAGCACAGCAGGTATCCTCAGCTATAAACACCAGCCTCCAAACTGTCACCTGTGTCTTCCTGATGACGACTCAGTGCCGGGAAGCCTCTCTTCTCGGTTTAGTAAGAGCCTCGTGATTTAGGATCTGAACTGACAGTCTCCCAAACAGAAGGAAACCAACCATTCAACTAGTTTCCTGAGCAGGACCACGGCCCAAGGACTAACATGGAAACAGCTACACCCCAGCAATCTGCCACTCCAATGGCCAGATGGGGACTACTGGTGAGTAAGAGAGGAGACACATAATTACCAAGGGCTCTTGCGGGGGAGGCCAGGAGACAGAACCCCGGGCTGGAACTTCTAAGAAGTGACTTGCAGGAAAAGGGACTGAGATCAGCCTGGACAAACAGCCAGCGTCCCCAGAGGGAGGTCCACGAGGGCGGACCTACAACAGGCGTTTGGGGCACTGAAGCCCCAGCCCAACCTCAGCACTAGGCGTGACCTGAAGGCAAAAATCCCCTGCAGGGCTGAAGGAGCCTCCGGGTCAGACATGCAAGGCTTCCGGCTGTGGGAAACGGGAAACAGGCTCTTACTGGGAGGTCAGAAAGAGTCCAGGATCATCTCAAGGGGGAAGCTTGAGCACTTCCCTCTTGAGTTCACCCCTTGGGAACCCACAAGGAATGTGAGTACCACGCTCCAAAGACACCCAAGGCCCTTACATAAATGGGTGGGCTGTGTGCACCTAACCCACAGATGTTCTCTCGGACACATCCCTAGGTTAGCTAACCTCGGAATATAAGGTGTAGCTGTGTCAGCAGTGGTGACTGTTGAGGGAGTAATAGCAAGAAGAACTATGAGTGTTCAGCATGGACGCGACGTTTCTTAAAGGACTTCTGATCAGCACTCGGGATGCCACCTGGGCAGTGTGCACACTGGGTGAAGCCACTGCATAAGGTGCCTGACCCCATTATCAGGTATCAGTGCGGGCCCTCCTCCCTTCCAATCCAGCTTCCTGCTAATGCATCCTGGGAGGGCAGCTGATGATGGACCAAGTATGTGGGTTCCTGCCACACATGTGGGATCGAGCTCTGAGCTCCTAGCTTCAGCCTGGCCTAGTCCCGGCTTTTATAACCCGTTGGGAAAGTAAAGCTGTAAATACACCTTTCTCTCTCTCTTTCAAATAAAATGGAAATACAATATTTAAAAAACAATTTTTCAGTTTCCAGTTGGTCTAACCCAAATATGTAGAACCCGTGACACAGAATCCATACCCATGGACAGCTGACTGTGTGAGGATCTTGGCAACTGGGATGATGGAAGTGACAAGAAAAGAGACAAGGCTTAGGTGTAGCAGCAGGTTAAGCTGCTGCTTGGGAAGCCTACATCCCATGTCAGAATGCCTAGTTAAAGTCCCACCTACTCTGCTTCTAATCCAGCTCTCTGCTAATGCACCCGGGTGTGGAGAGAGACATCTCCCATCTACTGGTTCACTCATCAAATGCTTCCAACAGTCAGGTTGGGCCAGGCTGAAGCCAGGAACCAATTCAGGTCTGCCAATGGGGTGGAGGGACCCAACTACTCAGCCATCATCTGCTGCCCCCCAGGGTGTGCATTAGCAGGAATGCTGGATGGGAAGCTGAGCACCAGGACTCAAACCAGACACACCTGAACTATATGCAAGCATACCAAGGGACAGCTAAATGCTGGGCCAACTGCCCACCCTGACAAAAGTTACTTGCAAGAATGTAATACATGCAAGTTGATGACAGAGCTTAAGGATGGGGGGGGGGGGACCCTACATACAGGAAAAAAAAAAAAAAAAAAGAGTGAAAAGAAATATACAAAAAGGCTCACAATGTCCATAGTAGTGTCATTTGATGGCAGGACCAAGGATTTTTTTTAAGTAATTTTTTAGAATGTCACAAGTTGTCTTTTTTAAAAAACTGAGGATATAATTTTTTAAAAAAAATTTATTTATTTGAAAAACAGAGTTACATAGGGTGGTAGAGCGAGAGCGAGAGCAAGAGAGAGAGAGATCCTCTATCCACTGGTTCACTCCCCCAAATGGCTGCAATAGCCAGAGCTGAGCTGATCTGAAGCCAGGAGCTTCCTCCGGGTCTCCCATGTGGGTGCAGGGGTCCAAGGACTTGGGTCATCTTGTACTGCTTTCCCAGGCCATAGCAGAGAGCTGGATGGGAAGTGGAGCAGCTGGGGCTCAAACCTGAACCCATACGGGATGGTGGCGCTGCAGCTGGCCTTCAATTCACTGCACCACAGCGCTGGCCCCAGGATATACTTCCTTGGTTACAAGGTGAAAACAGGAGCCCATGTTGAGGTATTGAGGTACCACCTTCACCACCAGCATCCCTCTCATTTCAGAACATTATTTCAAGACCCCGCTGCTCCACTTCCAATCCAGCTTCATGCAGGTGCACCTGGGAAGGCAGTGGACAACAGCCCAAGTAATTGGGCCCCTGCCACCCATGTGGTTGACCAAGATGGCATTCCTGGCTCCTGGCTTCAGTCTGTCCTAGACCTGGCTGTTGCAGCCATTTGGGTTAGAACGAGCAGATAAAAAGACCTACCTCTCCCAATCTCTCTCTGTTGTTCTACCTTTTGAATAATTATTCCTAAAATGTGAAAATTTTTTTTTATTTGACAGAGTTATAGACAGAGAGAGAGAGAGAGAGACAGAGACAAAGGTCTTCCTTCCGTTGGTTCACTCCCCAAATGGCCTCTACGCCGGCACTAAAATCAAATATTTTTAAAAAGGAATAATCATTCTACACATTTGTAAAGGCTCTTACTATATACCTCACTAGTGAATCTTTCTGTTTGTCAATTAAAACAAAGATAACATTGACGTAACGTTTTATGCATGCCATCAAGCTTCTGGAGAGACAGAGCACACAGGGAAGGGAAATAAAAGGAATGCGCCTGAGAAATGCACAGGTGCTCAGCCTCACTAACAAAATTACAGAATGACTGAAGGTACGGGAATGGCCCTTACATCTCCACCTCCATGGTCCTCACGAGGGCCCCAGCAGCATGCGCTCAACAAACGTTGGTGATGATTAACAAAAAAAAAAAAAAAAAAAAAAAAAAAAAACCTGCAAAGCACAGGAAGAAAAATGAAAATATTTACCTCCTACCTTGTAATGAATCCAAGTGGCAAGACTGAGCCTGTCTATTTTCTAGTTTAATCCACTTACACGGAATTTGGCCTAAAGAAGTCCATTACCTTATCATTAGCAGTAACCTAACAATTCATTATCCCCATGTTGTGCATTTAGGCCATTCCTGACATGTACACAAGATGAGGTCAAACACAAAGGGTCCTGACACTGGAGGGCCGTGAGCGCAACTCTACCGGGAAAACAGCAGACTACACTGTAGACGCACCTAAAGGCTATGGCGTGGGCCTGTCTGTACGCTTTCCGTTACAAGGTGCTGAGCTGCACTTCCTTGTGCTGCCGAGGGAGGTTCAAGCTCAAAGTCACACATGGAGCCTGGTTAAGTCACGTTCTAGCTAGAGAAAAGCAAATGGCAAATTACAATTAGATGTTATGATAACCTGGCAGGAGGTACTGCAAGCACAGTCTACCTTTCCCTCACCCAGGCTCAGTCCTAAAACTCACTCATTTCCAGGGGACATTTCTGAGCAGGGTCACGCACTGTACCTTAGTTCCTTAGGAACCAAGGCTCCCAGGGACAACCGGTTAATCCACTGCTTGTGACACGAGCATCCCGTATGGGAGCATCAGTTCAAGTCCAGACACCACACTTGCGACCCAGCTTTCTGCAAACCTGCGTGGGAAGACAGTGGATGATGGACCAGATACTTGGGCCTCTGCTGCCCACATGAGACCAGGACCAAGTTCCTGGCTCCTGGCTTTGGGCCATTCTGGGGAGTGAACCAGACACAACGGGCAATTTGTGTGTGTGTCTATGTGCGTGTGCGGTGTGTGTGTGTGTGACAGACTTTGCCTTTCAAATAAATAAATATTAAAAAAAAAAAAAAAAGCAACTCTCCCAGAGGGAGCATTCAGCCTAGTGGCTAAGAAACCTGAGTTCAATTCCTAGCTCCAGTTTTCTTTTTTTTTTTTTTTGGACAGGCAGAGTGGACAGTGAGAGTGAGAGAGAGAGAGAGAGAGAGAGAGACAGAGAGAGAGAGAGAGAGAGAGAGAGAGAGGAAGGTCTTCCTTTACTGTTGGTTCACTCTCCAATGGCTGTTGCAGCCGGCGCACCGCGCCAATTTGAAGCCAAGAGCCAGGTGCCTTCTGGTCTCCCATGCGGGTGCAGGGCCCAAGCACTTGGGCCATCCTCCACTGCCTTCCCGGGCCACAGCAGAGAGCTGGACTGAAAGAGGATAATCTTTTAACTCCATATTCCCTAGCATAAGGTCTTAATCAAAAAGCACAACTTTCTAAAGACTTCTCAAGTTCTATGTGCCAAGCATGGCCCTACACATCACATATGCATCATTTCTTGACAACAACCGTCAGGAACTACTTGGTCCCCATCTATAAGGCACGAAGATTTCCAGTCAAGGTCACGGATCTGTGACAGGATCAGAATCCATCAGGACTAAAATAGAGGCCTTGTTTTTCATTACAACTACACATTACCTTAAAAACCACCAATAAAGGCCGGCGCCGTGGCTCAACAGGCTAATCCTCCACCTTGCGGTGCCGGCACACCGGGTTCTAGTCCCGGTTGGGGCACCGGATTCTGTCCCGGTTGCCCCTCTTCCAGGCCAGCCCTCTGCTGTGGCCCAGGAGTGCAGTGGAGGATGGCCCAGGTGCTTGGGCCCTGCACCCCATGGGGAGACCAGGAAAAGCACCTGGCTCCTGGCTCCTGCCATCGGACGAGCGCGGCGGCCATTGGAGGGTGAACCAACGGCAAAGGAAGACCTTTCTCTCTGTCTCTCTCTCTCACTGTCCACTCTGCCTGTAAAAAAAAAAAAAAAAAAAAAAAAACCACCAATAAAAGCATCTGCAGGTACCTGCAGGGAAAACAGAAAAAATTTTAATTACTAAAAATCGCCTTAGGGACCAGCGCTGTGGCATAGTGGGTAAAGCCGCCACCTGTAGTGCTGGCATCCCACACGGGCACCAGTTCTAACCCCCGCTGCTCCAATTCCAACCCAGCTCTCTGCTATGGCCTGGGAAAGCAGTAGAAGATGGCCCAAGTGCTTGGGGCCCTGCACCTGGGAGATCTGGAAGAAGCTCCTGGCTTTGGATTGGTGCAGCTCTGGCTATTGTGGCCATTTGGGGAGTGAACCAGCGGATGGAAGACATCTCTCTGCCTTTCAAATGAAATAAATCTTAAAAAAAAAAAAAAAAAAATCGCCTTCTTCAGTGGCGTGGATTAGGCCATTGTCTGCAATACCGGAGTACCAGTTCAAATCCCAGCTACTCCACTTGCACCCAGCTCCCTAATGCACCTGGGAAAGCAACAGAGAATGGCCCAAGTATTTGAGCCCCTGCCATCCATATAGAAAACCAAGATGAAGTTGCAGGCTTCTGGCTTCAGTAACGCCCAGCTCCAGCCATTGCAGCCACTTGGTGAATGAACCAGCAGGTGGAAGATCTCTACCTCTCTGTAACCCTGCCTCTCAAGTAAATAAACCTTTAAAGAACAAAACAAAAAAAAGTCATCTTCTAGGGCAGGCATCTGTTGCAGCGTCTGAGCAACCACATGGGATACCCACAGCCCATCTCTGAATGCCTGGGTTCAAGTCCCAGCTCTGGGCTCCATTCTGGCTTCCTGCTAATACACACCCTGGAGGACAGCAGGCGATGGCGCAAGTACCTGGGTCCCTGCAGCATTCCTGGCGTCAGCCTTGCTCAGCTCCAACTGTTGTGGACATTGGAGGAGTGAACCAGCAGATAAGATGTCTCTCTCTGTCTCTCTCTGCCTTTCAAATAAAAAAAATAACTTTAAAAAAAAAAAAGCACCTTTAAGAGGCTCTTCCAAATGTACGAAAACATTGAGGAGTACCTCAAAAAGATGTCCCATACTACTTGTGCAGCTGGGTCATCAGTAGCCACACAAACGTTGCCCTATTTATTAAATGAGCACATCTCATACACACTTGTACCTGTGCACACGCTTCACCATACAAAGAACCCAGAGGCTGACTCCAGCTGTCTTGGAAACACCAGCCTAGCCCTCAGCAGTGAGGCTGAGCCTCCAAGGGGAAGAAAAATGCCCAAGGCCATCAGCCAATTAGCCAGACTCTCACTGGAAAACTAAGAATCCTTCAACTCTGTCTTTCAAGTACATGAAAATATTTTTTAAATAAACTTAAAAAAAAAAAAAAGAATGACTTGCTTTCAGTTAACTACACCATAATAATGGATACTGCTCTTTGGAAAATACAGGTTGCACAACACGTTTCATATGATCCCACTTTTATTGAAAGAATAATTACACGGTATTTATTTGTGTACACAGGAGAGCTGGCAAGGGTCCCTGGGAGGTGAGGGGGAGGGCGTAGAGATTATATGGATTTCCCAATGTACAGAATTCTCCCAAGTTAGCATTATTTTTCCACTTTGGATATGCCCAGATTTGAAATGTTCGTGAGGGCAACAGGGCACGTTAACGGAACGTCACGTTAGCTAACAGCAGAGAATTCTGAGTGGGCGAGTGAAGCATGCGGCCTCGCTTAGGCTTTTCTTCTGGGCAAAGTGCTCTCCTAAGCTGAGTGCTCAGGAGTGGGGGACTGCGCTTCCCACCAGCGGACAGGACCCTGAGACCACAGAACTGCACCACCAGCCCGAGCACCAGAGAAGCCGCAAGTGTGCGTTTTGGGAAATGGGTTACGCAGGGGGAGCCGACCCCGTGTCAGAGCGCGCCCAGAACAGTCCTCCCCTCTGCAGGTTCCGCCACACTCCAGAAACACGCAAACCCCCTGAGCACTCAAAGGAATGCACAGGGCCACGGGATGCACCACTGGGAAGGCAGGGCCGGCCAGCTGCCTTTCCCAGGAGGGCCACGCTGGATTCACAAGAATCCTGCTCTGAGAGTCTGTGGCTTCCTAACTGTGCTTTTTGCAAAAGGACCACAGGTTACGCCTCCCTGAACCAAAACCCCGAGTCCGAAAGTCCTGAGCAAACTGATGCCACAAGTGGAAAATTCCATATCACAAGACTTTAATTCATGCACAAACTTATTTAAAATGTAAAAAACTACCTCCGAGCTATGTGTTTCAGGTGTGTGTGGAACACAAACGATCTTCATGTTGAGACTTGGGTCCTAGCCCCAAGATATCTCGTTGCATAAATGCAAATATTCCGAAACCTGAAAAATCCAAAATACTTCTGATGCCCCGAATCTCAGGTAAGGGCTATGCACCCTGTATGTGCTATGGCTCCCAGGCGTGGACTTCATCCACCAAAGAAAGAGTGGACTGGAAATAATTCACAGCTGTCTTGTGTTTTACCACATTATTTAATGTCTACACTGACTCCCACCATCATTTCCTTAAAATGGGGCATTAACTCTTTAACAGCAGAAGACAGACTGCTGGGGACCAAACCAGCCCCAGGCCAGCACGTCCCACATTCAGATCACGGTATGGCTCAGCAGATGCCCAAAACGGCTGACAAAATACCTCCTCCTGATTTAAAAACCCAGAATCAAAACTTACTCAAAGCAAATTAAAAGGACACTTCCTGATACAGCAAAAAAAAATCTCCTGAAAACAACACTGCACAATCTTCACACTTTTACATAGTTCATAAAGGACTCACCAAAGAACGACTTGAGTGTACCTGGATATTTTGGGGGAGTTTTTGTTTCTTTAAGGAAAACTTTTTTTAACAACTTTTTTTAAAACTTTTTAAACCTGAACAGGTAGCAATAAACAAACTAAAAAATGAAGAACTATCCTTTAAAAAAGGTGCTATGCTGAGACAAATTCACAGGTTGGTTACTTCCCACCCTCACCAGTAGAAATTGGGAAAATTTCCCAAACCCTTCTGGGAAAACTATCCAATTGACAAAGAAAGCACAAGGGAAGAAAGCGGTGTGTTAACTTCATGTGCCATTCCTGCTTTTTTTTTTTAATTTTGCAAACTAAACGTGACTTAAAAAAAAGATTTATTTATTTGAAAGAATTATAGAGAGAGGAAGAGACAGAAATTTCCATCCACTGGTTCACTCCCCAAAAGCTGAAATGGCCAGGGCAAAGCACGGCCAAAACAAGAAGCTAAGAGCTTCATCCAGGTGCAGAGGCCCAAGAGCTTGGCCATCTCAAACTGCCTTTCCCAGGCCATTAGCAGGGAGCTGGATCGGAAGTGGAGCAGCCAGGACTCGAACCAGCACCCATATGGGATGCCAGCATGCAGGCAGTGGCTTTCCCAGTTATACCACAGCACTGACTCCAACTTTTTTTCTAAACTTTTGCAAACATGGAATCTGATTTCAGTCCTACCTTCTCTGATCCACATGTCTACAGTTCTTTTATACACTGTAGGTGCCTTTTACACATTTTTTCAGGTGTTTGAGTTTGTCTTACATTCATTTGCAAAGAAAACCTGGGGCTGGCATTGCAGTAGGGCAGGTTAAGCTACCACTTGCAATACCAGCAACCATACTGGAGTACCAGTTCAAGATCCAGATGCTCTACTTCTAAGCCAACTCCCTAATGCATCTGGGAAGACAGCAAAGATGGCCCAAGTACTTGGGCCCCTGTCACCCACATGGGAGACCCAGATGGAGTTCCTGGCTCCTGGCTGAGGTCTGGCCCAATCCTGACTGTTACAGGTACCTGGAGAGTAAACTAGCAGATCAAAGATGTCTCTCTGTCTCTCCCTCTCTCTGCCTAACAAATAACTAAAAAATTCATTCATTAAAAATGCTATTCTAGGAAAATAACTAGGTTGTATAACTGTGTACACTTTAGTTCTAGGAAAGTCAGTATTCATTGTTTAAGAACTGCCTGAATAAATTATGACAGTGAAATACTTCCACAAAGCCATTCTGGATTACACTATCTAATGACATGGGAAATGGATCTGTAGAAAAAACACCCCTACTTTTATAAAAACCACACTTGTTCAGCCAGGCAGGCCACCTAGGAAATTACCAAAATATTTTGATCCTCCCAATGGTGGCAGATTTCAGCAATGGCCTCTCTGTTTTTCTGTTTTACATGTTGCTAATAAACGTGTATTATATTTGTGATTTTTCTTTTCAAGGTTTAACATTCGCAAATAAAAGGGTGGGCGTCAGGCATGACAGTCTCGGTCTCTTTGCCTTTCAATGAAATTAAGTGTTTTAAATAAAACTCATAAATGCACATGCCAAACAAGTCACTAAGAGTATGCACGTCCAATGCTTACATTGTAAGTTTAAGATACCTTAACATCTTTAATCCCTTATTACAAATGGAATAAACTCTCCAATACAAGAAAAATGAGGGCTTTGTCCATCCTCCCAACTATGTGAAGAGCTAAGGACTAAAATCCCAATTAGGTATTCCAAGTAAAAAATACAGTCCAATGGCAATTATTGGTGGTAATAAGTCACACTCAACTAACACAAATGGTTCTCTTTTTCCCTTAATAAACTGTGCCTTTGCATGTAACTAAGCAGTGTGAAACAAGGCTGAAAAGCCTATTTTACATACACTGCCCCCAAAACTTCCTAAAATTTTCCCAAAATGTCTTGGAGTGATCAGGATTAGCTAATAATTTGGATAAATGGCCTCAGGGTCAGAATTTTGAGTTTAGATCCAGGAAGGCCTGGAAAGGGTTACAGTCCTGTCCCAGGCTGGCTGGCTCGTCCCACTGTCCACTCCCACCCCCACCCACCCAGCCCTCTGAACAAACTGCACCCCCAGGAACAGAAAGGTTTAGGAACCCCACAGCCTCACTCTCCACCGGCAGTGCAGGCACAAGACAGGGGGGCCAGACTCCCCACTGGAGGCAGCAGGAGAACCGGAATTCAGACTGGTCTCATTTCTCTGTTAAAAACCATCAAAAGCAGAGGGAGTTCGGCACAGTGGTTAAGACACAGCTTGGGAACACTCGTATCCCATCAGAACGCGTGGGTTTGAGTCCTGGCTCTGCTCCTGGATTCAGCTTCCTGCTACTTCCCTGAGAAGCAGAAGGTGATGGCTCAAGTACTGGAACGCCTGTCACCCATGTGGAAGCCGAAATGGAGTTCCAAGCTTTTGACTTTGACCTAGCCCAGCCCTGGCTATTGTGCGCATTTGAGGAGCAAACCAGTGGATAGAAGAACTCTGTCTCTACTATTCAAATAAAATGAAAATGAAAATAAAAAAAAATCTTCAGTGGAGGGGCCGACGAAGTGGCACAGCAGGTTAAAGCCCTGGCCTGAAGCGCTGGCATCCTATATGGGTGCCGGTTCATATCCCGGCTGCTCCTCTTCTGATCCAGTTCTCTGCTATGGCCTGGGATAGCAGCAGAAGATGGCCCGGGGTCCTCGGTCCCCTGCACCCACGTGGGAGACCCAGAAGAAGCTTCTGGCTCCTGGCTTCGGATCAGCGCAGCTCCGATCCTTGCAGCCATCTGGGGAACGAACCAGCGGATGGAAGACCTCTCTGTCTCTGCCTCTTTCTGTAACTGTCTTTCAAATAAATAAAATAAAATAAAATCTTCAGTGGAAAGCCTATAAAAGACATCTAGCACCTCTTTCTTGAATAAGAGCACCCAACCTCCCATGCAAGGCCATATTTACTGTGGCAATGATGTTAAAAATCTTCAAGTTCAAATTTTACTTTTCTTTAAACTCAAAGCTGATGGCTCCAGATATTTTAGTAGATAAGAAAATCTGAAATATTAATACCTTTAAACAAAATCAGGTTCTGATTGATTTTACCCATCTTCAAAAAAAATATTTCCTTTGAAACTTTAAGTCTTGAAAAATGAAATTGCAAATCTGGGAACTAAATTCCAGGGAAATTATTTACAAATAATACATCTCCAATGTCACAAAATAACATAAGACAAAATGGAGAAAATATTTATAGTACTTATTAAAATGCTAATATCCTTGATAGAAAAATAATTGCTATAAACCACCAAAAAGGAGAAGGCATTGTGGAGCAGTGGGTTAAGCCATTACTTGCAATGCTGGAATCCTATATCAAAGTGCCAGTTCAAGTTCTAGCTGCTCTGTTTCCTATCCAGCTCCCTGCTAATGCACCTGGGAAAGCAGCAGAAAATGACCCAGGTACTTGGGCCCCTGCACCCATGTGGGAGACTCAGATGGAGCTGCAGGCTCCTGGCTTCAGCCTGGCCCAGCCCCAACCATCACAGCATTCTGGAGATGGAAAATGCCTGCCTTTCTCTCCCTCTCCCTTTCTGCCTTTCAAATAAATAAAATCAGCCTCTTAAAAAATTAAAAGTAAAAATAAACAACCAAAAAAAAATTACCAGACTAGAAAAACGTGAAGGAAATGAATAAGCCAAATAAAATTAAAAATGGAAAAGGAATCGCAAATGATGTCCCTCCCAAAACTTTAGCCTAAAGAAATAATCAGAAAGATTTATGTACAAGGCTGTTCCTCATTACTTTGGGTCTACCATGGCGAGAAAAACAAAAAAGGCTCAGAAACTAAATATCCAACAACAAAATTTGTCAAATGAAACATGATGCATTCGGGACAAAGGAGCGGCTAAAAAATCATGTTTTAATGGACTAATAATTTAACCCCAGGAGGCTGGCGCTGTGGCAAAGCCAGTAAAGCCACCGCCTGCAGTGCCGGCATCCCATATGGGTGCTGGTTCAAGTCCCAGCTGTTCCACTTCTGATCCAGCTCTCTGCTATGGCCTGGAGAAGATGGCCCAAGTGCTTGGGCCCCTACACTCGCGTGGGAGACCCGGAAGAAGCTCCAGGATCCTGGCTCCCAATAGGCACAGCTCCAGTCCTTATGGCCATTTGAGGAGTGAACCAGTGGATGAAAGACTCCCTCTCCCTCCCTCCCTCCCTCTGCCTCTCTGTAACCCTGCCTTTCAAATAAATACATCCTTTAAAAAAAATTTAGTCCCATCCCTAAGAAATACAGCTAAATAAAAGCCATTTTAAAAGGCCCCTGCAAGATCTATTTGAAAACAAATGCAATTACATATATTACACAGTGTATATGTGCGGGTACACATACATGGAAATTTTACTTTCAGATATAACCACACACACAAAAAAACACTCAATGGATCAAAAAAAGCTACTTTGTGCATAAAAACATCACCACAAACCTACTACTACTTCTTAAGCTCTCTCTTAAGACAGGACGCCAGTCTCACTTCCAGATATTTTTCCAGTAATTCTGACCTTAATTCTGATCAGTTCGTAAACTTCAACAGTCATTCTACCCAATAGCTTCAGCGTTCTCCACACAGTTCCTAAAATAGCTGTGAATTTCCTGCATGTTCTCTCAATTCATTTCCTACTGCAAAAAAAAAAAAAAAAAAAGGCAAAAGACACAAAAGTTTCTGAGACGTGACAGACACTCCCCAGAGACTCTAATCTACCTCTGATCCCTGAATGGACCAGGAACAACTCCACATACCCGTGGGGATGTCAATGGCAAAATCATTTAATTACTGGGGAGAATGACGTTAGTGCTCACATTAAATTCAGAGACAGTGCGCACACAGACATCTCTGATGCATTCGTCACCAAAGAGACACAGGAGGGTGTGACGTGACCGCTGACATTCGCATCCTGTTCTGCGCTGAGCCAACCATGAGAAGACCTTGGGCATCCTTCAGGCCTCGGTCTTGGCTGCACGCTGAAATCACCCTAAGGTTTTTCACCTGATCAGCTGCATCTGAGCAGCTCTGGATGAGACCAGGAACTGGCTGTTGTTTCAAGTTCCCTGGATGACGCCCCTCTGCTGGCAAGGTTGAGGATCACTGACTGCAAGCATTAGTTTTCAAACAGTAGATAATGAATGAGCATGGGCTGGGGCTGACAATTTTGTAATTCAAAAAACTCTGGCAGAGAGCACTTTTCTTGGAGGCTGAGATGTCTGCATCTCACCAGGAGAGTCTGGGACTGACACCTGACTCTGGCTGCCTCCCAATTCCAGTCTCCTGCGGGCAGAGACCCGAGGAGGCAGCAGTGATGCCCTGAGTAGCTGGGTTCCTGTGATCCCTATGGGAGACCTGGACTGTACTTCTCCCTGCTTCAGCCAGAGCCAGGCCCAGCCCTGGGCCACTGCAGGCATGTGGAGAGTAAACCAACAACTGGCAGCACTCTCTTTTTTGGGCACGTGTCTCTTTTCACCTCTCTCTCTCTCAAATATTAAAAAAAAAAAAAAAAAAGAACCGAACCAAAAACCTGAATTGAGGTTGAAGTGCAGTAGCTCAAGCAGCCCCCTGCAATGCAGGCATCCCATGTCGGAGTACTGGTTCAAGTCCCAGCTGCTCCACTTCCAATCCGTCTCCCGAATAATGCACCTGGGAAGGTAATGGAAGATGGTCCAAGTGCTTGGGCCCTTGCCACCAACATGGGAGACCCAGATGGAGTTCCACACTCCTGGCTTCAACCTCACCCAGCCCTGGTTATTGTGGCTACTTGGGGAGTGAACCAACAGATGGAGGATATCTCTTTCCTCTCCCTAACTCTGCCAATTCAAATGAATAAATAGATCTTTTTAAAACAAATTTAATTGAGTAGGACACCAAATGAAATTTCCCAGTTAAGAAGCCAGCATTGTGGTACAGCAAGTTAAGCCACCATTTGTAATGCTGGCATCTCATATCAGAGCACCGATTTGAGCCCAGCTGCTCTACGTCAGAACCAGCTCCCTACTAATAGTCTGAAATGGTTCAAGTGCTTGGGTTCCTGCCACCCACATGGGAGACCCAGATGGAGTTCCAGGATTCTGGCTTCAGCCTGGCCCAGCCCCAGCTGTTGTGGCTACTCAGGGATCAACCAACGGATGAAGATAGATTTCTCTTTCTTTTCCACTGTTAGACTGCCTTTCAAATAAATAAAATAAATATGTTTTAAAAAGGAAAGTTTCCAGTTAAAAATACATAATTCTTAGCAACACTGACACTAATCTATAAATCAAAATCCCATCTGCCTTTTTGGCAGAAATTGAGAAACTGATCTTGCAATTCATGTGATAATACACAGGACCCAGAATATCCAAAACCATCTTGAAAAAGAAGATAACTGAAGGACTTGTGCTCCTGGATTTCAGAACTTAATAGAAAGCTACAGTAATTAAGGCGGTGTGGTCTAAGAATATACATACAGGATAAAACAATGGCGACACAGAGATTAATGGGAGACAACTGACCGTCTAGAAATAAATCATAGCATGATTTTCAACAAGGGTGTTGAGGACAGTTCAGAAGGGCAGGACTAAACTTTCCAACAAATGCTGCTCAGACAACTGAAGCTCAAACATCAAAGAATTAGATTGGACCCCTGTGTCACAACACATGCAAAATTTAACTAAAAAATAACAGACCCAAAAAGAATACATAAACAACAAATCCAAGTCTAAGAGGAGAAGGTACAAACCGTTTAAAAATCAAAAAGGAGAAGGGCTGGCACTGCAGTGCTGGTATCCCAAATGGGCACCAGTTCGAGTCCCAGGTACTCCACTTTGGATCCAGCTCTCTGCTATGTCCTGGGAAAGCAGTGAAAAATGGCCCAAGTTCCATGTGGGAGACCTGGAAGAAGCTCCTAGCTTCAGATCGGTGCAGCTCTGCCCATCTGGGGAGTGAACCAGTGGATGGAAGCTCTGTCTCTCTGTCTCTGCCTCTCTGTAATTCTCCCTTTCAAATAAATGAATAATCTTTAAACAAATGAAAAAAAAAAAAGGGGGGGAGTCGATGACCTTAAGTTAAGCAAAGGTTTCTTAGATATGGCAACAAAAGCATAAACTAACAGATAAATCGGACAGCATCAAAGTTTTAAACTTGTGCTTCAAAGGACACCGGATGGTGGGTGTAGAGCTGCCCCCTGGGAGACCCGCACTCCATGTCAGAATGCCTGGGTTCCAGTAATGGCTCAGCTCCTGATTCCAGCTTCATTATGTGCAGCTTGGGAGGCAGCAGGTGACGGCGCAAGTACTTGGTTCCCTGGCACTCACACAGGACACCTGGATTGAGTTCCAGGCTCCTGGCTTTGAGTAGGCCCAGCCCTGGGTAAGATGGGCATTGGAGAGTGAGCAGGTAGGTAAATCTCCCTCTGTCTTTCAGCCTTTCAAATATAATAAACAAACAAACAAACGAATGAATAAATAGATTGGGAGGGGGAGAACATCAGCAAGAAAATGAAGACCACGACCCACCTTACTTGCAAATTACAGATCAGATAAGGAGGAGTGCAGGGTACATTAAGAATCCTTACAATTCAACAATAAAAAGACAAATAATAGCACTTCTAAAAGGGCAAGGGATTTGCCTAGACATTTCTCCAGAAAGGACATAGAAATGGCCAATAAACACATGAAAACATGCTCTCAACATGGTTAGTCATTAAGGAAATGGAAATCAAAACCACCGCATACACATCAGGGTGGCCATAACTGAAAAGGCAATAACAAGTGTCAGAAAGGATGTGGGACAACTGGAACCTCACACTGCTGATGCACCCACTCTGAGAAACAGTCTGGCAGGTCCTCAAAACATTAAACACAGAAGTATCACATGGTTCAGTAATTCCACTTTCAGGCATTCACCAAGAAAACTGAAAACACAACCACACAAAAACGTGTATACAAATGTTCCTAGCAGCATTTTCCTAACAGCAAAAATGTGAAAAGAATTCAAATGTCCATGGATCGATTAATGGATAAACAAAATGTGGTAGCCCCATACAACAGGATGTTTCTCAGCAATAAAAATGAAGTGCTGATAGGGGTCACCTTAGATTAACCTTGAAGACATAAGACCAAGTGGAAAAGTAAGGAACAAAAACCCATGTATTGTATGATCCCACTTCTACACCCAGAATAGGCAAATCCACAGGAAGAGGACAACAGATTGGGGGTTGCCAGGGTTTGGGGGAAAAGGGCAGATAGGGAGTGACTGCTAATGGGTACAAGGGTTTCTTTTTGAAGTAATAAAAATGTTCTTAAATAGGAGTGGTTATAAAACTCAGTGATTAGGCTAAAAATCAAGTGTAGCCTTTAAAGGGTAAATTTTATGGCATGTGAATGATCTCAATAAAGCTTTCCTCCCTAGTGTTCTGAGTGCTGGGAGCCCCTCCCCTGCCATTCCCACGGAAGCTCCTGTGACTCCTTTTCTATAAGAAAGTATGAATGAATCACCCCTTCCAGCCTCCTGTATTTCATGACCAGGTCACAAAATCAACTTAGGGCCTCGGAATCAATGTTTGTTTTCATGAAATGGGAACAGAGGACATCAGGATATGCAGCACAGAAGGTTATGTGGGTTTCTGTTGTTGTTGTTGGCTTTTTTTTTTTTTAAGGGAACTTTTGTTCACCATTCGGGGTGTGTGTGTGTGTGGATGAAAAGGGGATCAGCCAAAACACAGGCCTGAAAAATATACGGAGTCGTCGCTGGACACCGAGTCAAGAATAAAACATTGGAAGATTTCAGAGCAGAAAGTGGAAAAAAAAGTTCAAGCCACTTTGGAACATCATCCCAAGCACTGGACCAAACACTAGAAAAGGTGAACTTGACCGCTGTCAAGCGAAATAACCAACCAGAGTCTCACCCACCTCCAGGGCTCAAGAAGGGTTCAGAGCAGCTTCCCGCTCCCACAGAATTCAAGGGCCCCCCTGTTGGAGTCTATAGCAGACTCCACTGGGAGATCAGGCAGGATGGGTGCAAACACACACCTTCCACTAACTGTACGTGTGGTGAGGGAGTGCAGGATGGGAAGCCTGGAAATGTAGGGCCCAAACTCACACTGGCCATCAAGACACAGGTGCAAAAGGAGGACCTGAACATACAGGCAGGCGGGCCAGAAAAACAATCACTACTGCTGACACACTCTGGTTATCTTCCCATGGATGAAAGAGTAAAGGGAGAGAAACAGGAAGCCACATGGCGTCTCTGTGAGAGTTTCAAGGACTGTGGCTGGAATCTCTGCTGTAACAGACGCAAGCAGCTGCAGAATACAGCAGCACAGGCTAAAAACCAGAAGCCCTGGGGCTGCAGGTGCAGCGAGACAAACCACGTGGAATTCCTCACAGTGAGAAATTTGAGGTCGCCATCAAATCACCGGGGAACAGAACTTATTTGGAGAATCTCCACATTAATGGGGACAGATCCTACCAAGAATACCTGTGAGGATTCCAAAGCCAATGTCAAGGTGATGAGATCGGTTCAATTTCTCTGTATGATATTGTCATTCAGTGCGAAAGACATCAGAAACAGGACACTTCTTTCATACCATTTTCACTGCATTCCAATAAAAACCAAGTGCAAGAGGGATCACTATCACAATTAAACCTGTTCAGAGACGACCTCACCCATGCACAAAGACAAAGAATGTGTAATCACAGGAAGCGGCGACCTGCACGACAAAATGCCCTTTGCTGCTCTTCTGCTGCCTATGCAAGAAACTCAACAGCACAATAGCAGAGCTGGGCCGGGCAGCACAGCAGATTCGCGCTAGCTCATGTTCCAGACGGACACACAGAGACTTCAGGTGTCCTCCATCCAGGATGGGGCAAACAGGCTGTGAGAAAGTAGGAAGACTTCCAAGCTTGACCCGAGAAAAAATGCTCAAGGCCAGAGTCGTGGTGTATTGGGCTAAGCACCAGCACCCCATATGGTCACTGGTTTGAGTCCTGGCACTTCAGATCCAGCTCTCTGCTATGGCCTGGAAAAGCAGTGGAAGATGGACCAAGACTCTGGGCCCCTGCACCTGCATGGGAGACCTGGAAGAGGCTCCGGGTTTCTGATCAGCTTAGTTCCAGCCGTTTGTGGCCTCTTGGGGAGTGAACCAGCGGATGGAAGACCTTTCTATCTTTCCCTCTCTCTGTAACTCTGCCTCTCAAATAAATCAATAAATCCCGCCGCCGCCGCAGCTCACTAGGCTAATCCTCCACCTTGCAGCGCCAGCACACCGGGTTCTAGTCCCGGTTGGGGCGCCAGATTCTGTCCCGGTTGCCCCTCTTCCAGGCCAGCTCTCTGCTGTGGCCCGGGAGTGCAGTGGAGGATGGCCCAAGTGCTTGGACCCTGCACCCCATTGGAGACCAGGAGAAGCACCTGGCTCCTGGCTTCAGATCAGCGCGGTGTGGCAGCCATTGGAGGGTGAAGCAACAGCAAAGGAAGACCTTTCTCTCTGTCTCTCTCTTTCACTGTCCACTCTGCCTGTCAAAAAAAAAAAAATCCCTAAAAAAAAAAAAATTCTCCCAGTCACAAAGCTCCATGGCAAGCCTAGGAGGGCATAGCTTCAAGGCCAGCTGTGTTGTAAGACAGAAGGAGCCTAGATCCCTAAGTCTTGGCCAAAAAGAGGACCACCTTGAAAAATGGGAGCAGGAAACATTTTTATTTTGGAAGGCCACAGATTCTGGCTAGCAGTAACTACCTGCCTAATACCTGTGGTCAAGTGTGAGACGTGAGAGCCAGAAAGCTTGCTTTACTTCATCTGTACTGGTTAGGAAATGGGGAGGAGGTCGAGGGAGGGAAGGAAGATGATCTCATACGAAACAGCAATAAACACTCTATAGAACAGGGGCGGGGAATGTCTGCCCGCGGGCTGTATAAGGCTCACAAAATTACCCAGTCTGCCATGCCAAGGCAACTGCAGGCAAGCCATGAAATTAAAAAAAAATCTATAGCGGGCTAATCTTTAAGGTGATGGTTTCGTATGGCCATGGATGATGTTAGAAATATCCAAAGGGCCTTTGCAGATAAAAGGTCTCCCACCCAGACTTAGTTTTTGTTAACAAACAAACAAATGTAGGGACAAAGACTGCTTCAGTTTGTGAACAGACATCAGAAAAGATACCAAGTTCCTCCCGAGTTAACTTATACACTTAATGAAATTTCCCACTGAAAGGATTTTGAAACCCTCAGTTGAAAAACACTGGGGGAAAAAAAGAATTGCATGTAGGCATTATGAAATAATAAAGTCTAAAGTAATTATGATTCAAACAGGTCACGGCAAAGGAAGAGACAGATAAAGTGAATACAACAATAAATCCTATAACAGATCCAAGGATGCAGGGTATGATTAAGGGGTTATTTTAAGTTAATAAAGATGAGTTTATGAATATATGGTGCTGGGGAAAATGTAAAACTAGTGGGAAAAATACTTCTCACTTCAAACCATTCTCCAGCACAAATACCAGATTACGTATAACCTAATACTTTTTTTGAAAAGAACTAAGAGAAAATATTGATAAATACTTCTAAAATCTTAGGGTGGAGAAGCTAACAGAAAGAAAACAAAAGATTGATAGATTTGAATTCAGAGTGGAGGAAAAATATTTGCAGCTTAGGACAAAAAAATGCAAATCTTAGCAGATTTTTCAGGCGGGAAGCAAGGACCAAATACAACATCTAATAGCACCAACTTTACTCAAAGATTAAGGGGGAAAAATGTTCCATATTAAAACAAACACTGATGTTCTTGGAACGGAATGAAAAAGTCACATTAATTTTGGATAAAACAGAAAACTTAAAAGAGGCACCGCGCTAGTTATACTCCGCAACATACATTCCCTCATGCCATACATTCGCAGAATAATTTATGAAGCAAAGTCTTCAAATATGAGAGCTCCTGGCAAAAAGAAGCGTATGAACTCATGGGAAGCTGCCAGCACCGATCACATCTCCCATTCCAAGAAGCAGGGGTGCACAAGCTTTTTCTATCTGAAGACCCAGGTAGTGAGAACTTCAGGCTCCCTGGTTACTTGGTCTCCAGTGACCATGGCTGTGTTACAATAAAACTTTATTTACAGAAGCTGAAGTGCAAATTCAGGGCTCCACCCGGAGCCTTCCCATTGAGAAACTCAAGTCTGAGATCCTGGCGACAGCGGTGGTGGGTGGTGGTGGTGGGTGGTGGGTGGTGGGTGGTGACGGGGGCAGCAGCAGTGGCAAGCAGCGTGTAAGACAAGGAAGAGCTTGGAGCTATCCCCAGCCTGGTGACAGCAGAGGATTTTGCCCAGCACTGCAGCTGCAGCGAAAAGAAAGCCAGACAAACCTTGAGGCTGAAATCCCAACTAAGTAGAGAGTATGAGAAATAGCGTTTCCTCCATGAAGGCCAAGGACACCGCAGTGCTTCTGATCCAAAGCAGGGTGGAAAAATCCATCCTCAAGAGCCTTAAGGCCAAGACCTCTGTGATGAGATGAAGCCCAGAATGAAAAAGCAAATTCAGATTTAATTAAATCAATCTATGTGCTCGCTTGATCAAAGGGGCAGCCACTGCAAAACATAGCTGGGGTTGGGAGCTGTGGAAGATTCCTGCGGCGGCTCTCGTGGAGGGAACCCAAGCGGCTGATGAAGGGAAACGCGGAAGCCAGGAACAAGCGCAGGCAGAGGGAGGCTGAAGCCAGGGGAGCAGGGCCTCCTCCCAGCGCACCCTCCACTCTCACCCCAGGGCGTGCTCTAGACTCTAGAATGTCCATCTGAGTAAGTCACTCCCATTCTGCGAATGGCCTGGTAGTCTTCCAACAAAATATAACCACCGTGAAACAGCCTCCAATAAACCTTCCTGGGGCAGGTGCTTCTCCCCTACTGCCTGCCAGTGCTGGCTCTGCTGCTGACTCCAGCTTCCTGCTCTTGTGCACCCTGGGAGGCGGCAGGTGATGGCTCCAGTCCTTGGGTCCCTGCCACTGACTTGAGAGACCCGGATTGAGTTCCAGGCTTCTGACTTCAGCTTGGCCCAGCCCTGGCTGTTGCGGGCATCTGGGGAGGGAACCAGCAAATGGAAGCTCTGTCTCTGCCTTTCAAATAAACAAACAATTTTTTAAAAACAGAAGTGGCTCTCTAGATGGGCGACCACCACAGGCACTCAATGAGGCACTCAATGACCCAAGATGACCAACAACTGATGCAGGGAGACCCGAGCCATCACCACTTTGGGCAGAACCTACGAGAAGCTCTGAGTGAAGAAGCTCTCCTGTCCACTGACCACAGCCAGCCACTCTCCATGGAGAGACTGTCACTGGAGGGCCTGAGAAGCTGCACAGAGCTGGGATGAGCAGGGGCTGGGGTCCAGGGAGAGATCTAAGACAGTGAGACCATTCACATTCCATAAAACATCTTTCCTTCCCTCCCCATCCCCTTCCTTCCAGCTGGGTGTGTCAGGCTGGCCCAGCATCCTCACAGGCCCTGACTCTGCTACCCAGGCATCTCAGTGGTCACTTCCGGCCAGGAAACCTTTTAGACCCTCTCGCTTATCTCCCCTCTCATATCTGATCCATTAGCCAACCGCAGCCCCACCTGGGAATTCAACCACTTCCCAGTGTGCCCCCATTACCTTGGTCTGCCCCTCCACCAGCCACCTGGCTGGTCTTCCCACTGCCCTGCCCTGCCTTCAGTCTCATACAGCAGGGGCCACCGTGTCCCTGTCAAACGCTAAATCGCAGCGAGTACTGTAGTGCAGTGGGTTAAGTCACTGCTTGCAATGCCAGAAATCCCCTATGGGAGAGCCAGCTACTCCGCTTCGGATCCAGCTTCCTGCTAATGCACCCTAGGAAAGCAGTAGATGACCCAAGTCCTTCTGCCTCTCCAACCACATGGGAGACTCAGATTGAGTGCTGGGCTCTTGGCCTCAGCCTGGCCAGGACCTGGCAGTTGCAGGCATTTGAGGAGTAAAGCAGCAGATGAAACATGTCTGTCTCTCCCTCTTTCTGTCACCCTGCCTTTCAAATAAATATTAAAAAAAGAAAGAAAGAAAGACCGACCGACCAACTCAGTCCAGGCCCTTCTTTTACTCACAACCCTCCAATGGCTCCCACCTTGCAGAGTAGAATCTACTGGCCTCACTAATGGTCCTTACATGGTCTGACCTCAAAATCAAATTCTCCCCTCCTCCTGCCTCAGGGTCCTTGCATCTGCTTAGAAAGTTCTCCTCCCCCCCCCAATCACACGCCTCACATCTTTGGTCAAAGATGATGAAAGCCCTCTGCTATGCACTGTATTGTACCTCCCTCCCCTCCCCATCCCCCAAAATTCACAAGTTGAAGCAACTACATTTGGAAATCAGGCCTTTAGGAGATAATTAATGTTAAATGATGTCTCAAGGGTGGGGACGTAATCCAATAGGATTAGTGATTGCATAAGAAGACAAAAAGAGATAAGACCTGGCACCAAGTAAAGGCCATGTGGACTCAATGAGAAAGGTAGCAAGAGAGCACCCTCACCAAAACCACAGGCCAGCACCGTGACCTTGGCCTTGGCCTTGGCCTTGGTAGCCTCCAGAACTGTAAGATATGAATTCCTGCTGTTTAGGCCCCTCAGTCTATGGTATTTTCTTATGGGAGCTGGAGCAAACAGACACTCCCTCCCTCCCGCCTCCCCTCCTGGAAGTTTCAGCTCCTTTCTAACACTGCAAAATGCCTCCCACCAGGAGTGGGAGCTCCGTGTGGGCAAGGGATCTCCCTGTAGCATCTTGGGCACCAAGAGAGAAACATGTGAAAGGCACAAGCTGGACGCCAATGGAAATCACCAAGCAGCAAATGAGAAGAGTGCCACGGGGCACACAAAGGGCACGTGGCAACCCTGAGGCAGCGATGGCACAGCTCACCTGCGGCCCAATCAGTCCTTAGGAGAGAGAGAGGACAAGGTGCTGGGCACTCGGACTGAACATCTGGGCATGAAAGTGCATTAATGAGGTTATCCAGCATCGGGAACCAAACGACTGGTGTGTAGTTTTACAGGCAAGGCATCTCACATGATTAATTTTTTAAAAAGTTCAGGAAGACTAAATAAAAATTAGTGCTTAAAAATCTTCCATTTATAAGTACAAAGCACCATACAGTCACAAACTATTACTGCTGGCTTTTCATTCCCTTAACCAAAACGGGTTCCTTAAACTCCCAGCAGTAGCAGCTATGTGTACCCAGATGCATCCCAGGGTTGTCTTTCTAGACACTGCACAGAAAGGCAATAGCTGGCTCATGATTCCAACACCCAACATACTAAAGCTCAGGCTCCCTAAGGGCCAAAGACTGGGTTTTATTCCACAATGATTTGGTCAACTTAATGGATGGATGGGCATGGCAGACAATACACAGGTAGGGGGACAGTTGGATGAGTGCACAGTAGAGTGAATAGGTGGGTGGATGGATGGACAGATACATAGGCAGACAGATGGCTACATAAGTTTGCCCCAGGACACAAAATTCAATTCTGTAATGGTAAGGCCACTAGACCGTGCTGTAGTCAGAGAGCTTGTGTGCCATGAGACTGTAGCAAAACCACCTACAGTATCCTAGCCGGTACTTTCATAATTTAAAAAAAAAAAATCTTAACAGATGTTTAGGGGCTGCCGCTTTGGCGGTTTGAGGCCCGGCTGCTCCACTTCTGATCCAGCTCTCTGCTGTGGCCTGGGAAAGCAGTAGAAGATGACCAAAGTCCTTGGGCCCCGGCACCCGTGTAAGAGACTGGGAAGAAGCTCCAGGCTCCTGGCTCCGGATAGGCACAGCTCTGCCTGTTGCAGCCATCTGGGGAGTGAACCAGAGGATAGAAAACCTCTCTGCCTCTGCCTCTCTGTAACTCCGCCTATCAAATAAATAAACCTTAAAAAAAAAAAAAAAAGATGTTTAAACTCAGCTTAATTAACTGTGCCACACTCAGAAAACACAACTGCCATGAAACCATGTGAAAAAAAATTGTCAGTATGAAAAGTTGTGAAATACTTATTGGCTTTAAATTAAAAAAAAAATTCCAAGAGAAATACCAGCAGAGAAACGCCCTGGAATTAATAGAATCATCTCGGTTGCCGTTTTGGCAAAGGAAATGGTCTAGAACTTAGATACCTCAAGGTCAGGTGGGGCCAGCAGCAGCCCGGACACACCCGCGGCCTGCGTTTACCTAACAGGTGTGTCAAGAGGGCTTACACTGTGCACACCCACAGATGCCCAAAGACTGCTCAATTTTGTAATACCTTCCTAAGAGACCCTCCTAGGGACAGCGCCAACCCGGTGCAGAAATCTGAATTAATGACCTGAAAAGGTCCCTTCTAAATCTCATCAAACCCCCTCAAGGCCAGGAGAAAAAGGCAGGTGTGGACCAGCCCGGCAGCACTCACACGCAAAAGCAGAAAGACAAAACCTGCTCCGGCCATCCCTGAGCCTCGCCTCTGGCCAGAGGAGGGAGGAACTGGCGGAGGGAGGTCACATGGCCACTAATGACAGCTCACACCAGACTGACTCGGACTCCCGCTCCCATGCCCTCGCGCATCTCAGGGCCTTGCGGGCACACGGGTGACCCAGGGGTCAGCAGGGACCGCGCACCGCAGCTGCAGCCCGAGCCCGCGGCGCACACGGCCAAGACAGGGGGCCTCCTCCACCTGCGGCTGTCCTCGCCTACCCTCTGCCCTGACAGTCGGTCCTCGCCCATCAGCCGCGCTCCTAAACGCCCCGCCTGGAGGCCGCCTCCCCATCCGCTAACCATCTAAGGGGCACCCCGGATGGGCCGAGCGCAGCAAGAACCCCTGCGCCCTCACAGCGGGCACACTCGACATGTCAATTTCTCTAGCCACAAAAGCTGGCGACGAAGGGGACCCCGCGACCCCTGAGCGGAGCGCGGCAGGCTAGGGTGAAAAGGCCCTGGGGTCGGAGCGGCCGCTCCTAAAATTACTTGGCGCAGCCTTTGTAGGAGGGAAGAAAGCCAGAACGCAGAAGGCATCCCCCGCGCCGCGCCGCCCCTCTGCTCAGCCCCGAATTCCCGGGGGCGCCAGGATGCCCGCGTGCACCTCCCCGGCGCAGCCAGGGACGCGACTCAGGACTCGCGGGCGCAGAGCCCGGGAGGCGGAGGAGGCGACAGCCAGCCCAGTCCCGGGGGGAAGCCCCGCTCGCTTCCCCGCCGAGCGGCCTGAGGGCCCGGGCGGCTGCAGCTCAGAGGTGAGCGCTCCGGGGCCCGGCTGGGTCCGGCGGGGCGGCCGCGGCTGGAGGCCGCCGGGCATCAGGGGGCTGGGCGGGCGGGCGCGAGGCTCCCGGAGCCGGGTCGTGTGGGGGCGGGGGGCGCAGGCCGCGCCGCGGGGCCGGTGACAGCGCTCGGGGGCCGTGCCAGGCCGGCCTCGTGGGCGCGGCGGGCAGCTCGCGGCCCGGCCGGCAGGTGCGGCCCGCGGGCGGGCGAGCGGGAAGCGCGGCGGCCCGGCTCTCACCTGACTGCAGCTCGCTGGGCTCCCGTCCTGCCACCGCGTCTGGGCGCTGCAGTGCCCGCCGCTTCCACCGCCGCCTCCGGTCCCCGCGACAGCCGCCTGCAAAATGGCGCCGCGCAGGGGCGGGCCGGAGGCGGGGAGCAGCGGAGCCGCCCGCCCCCGCGCCGGCCCAGGGCCCACCTCCCTCCCCGCCCCCCGACCCCAGCCCTCGGGCCTCCCCTAAGGGAGGGGCCGCCCCCTGGCACCCGCGAGCGCGGCCCGGCGCATCCCCGGCCTCGCGCGCCGCCGCCCACCGCCCGCGGCTCTCGCCTCCCTGCGCTTCGCCGAAAGCACGCCCCGTTCTTGACCTTGCGCGTCGCACCTGCTGCGGGGGTCGCACCTGGAAGGCAGAACGCTCTGCCCTGCGGATCCCAGCCGGACGCCCAGCCCCGGAGTGGCTTCCCGCACGATCGCCAAGCAGTTTGCGGCGCTTTGGGCTCCGTGGGTTGGATGTTTTAGCGCAGTTTCGCGGCTCCGCCAGCTAGGGCGTCAGGTTTTGTAACTCGCTGGAGAAAAGGCCGTTACGTGATGCAGACACGTCCTGCCCGGGGCTCCCAGAAGTGGACTCGTCGTGGGAATGTCGTGTTAGGGGCGGGTTCTGATGCAGGGGGTCTGGGTGCAGCCCGGGACCCCTCATTTCTAAATTGCCCCCTGCGATGCCCTCCGTGAGGGCCTTGGGTAAACCGGTGGCCCTCAATCTAGTTCCAGGCAGCCTCACCTGGGGGTGGGGGCGGGGAACTCCCTGAAGACACAGATGACCTCCCCCTTGGATGTGCGTTTCCAGTAGTTCCCAGGTGATGCTGATGCTGCCGGTTTGGGGACCACGCTTTGAGGAGCTACTGCTGAAACCATCTTAATACGTGGCCAAATAAATAAATAAATAAATAAAATGAGCGCTCTCTTGGACCCTCCCATCCTAAAACTACCGCCATGGCTGCTTTCCTAACCGAATACAATCCGGCAGCTCCGAGAGCCACGCGGAGGACCGAGAGCCGCGCGCGAGCTACGGCGGCGAGGAGCAGGGTTTGGCAGCGCGGTCTTGCGCGCAGGTCCTGCGGTTTTGGGGACTGGGGGAGGGGGTGGCCAGCAACGGTGAGGATTTAATAAAGTCAGCCCTTGCGGGCTGTGTCTTGGAGGATCAGTCAGGTGCCATTCCATTGGCTTCTCTGGTGACTTCGCGTCGTTAACACGCCGGCACCGGCTTGTAAAATTCAGCAGACTTTGGAAGGCCGGCCAGGTGTGTCTGATCCTCGGTGCAGATGGAGAAAAAAAAAAAAAAATCAGGAAGATTCCGTGAGCAGCACGGGGCAGGGAGGGGGGAGAGGACAAGCACTGCCCCATAACCGTCTTTCTTCACCACTGAGAGTGTTTCAATTTTTTATTATTAATGCTATAGTGCCCACTCTGCAAGGATGGTAGAATCTGAGAGAATTAGAAGGGGAGTTTCAAAGTGAGGACCCTTTGGGCTTTTAAGTCTATCCCGCCCTCAAGTTCATTCCACTCCCGGATGCATCCTCACTGTCGCCAGCTCCCAGCCCACACGGGAGCAGTTGTCTCCAGAAAGGTCCTCCCCCTTCCCCGTCATCCCTCCCGAGGCAAGGTCACTCCAGGCTCTCTCATTCCTTCCCTGACCTTCTCTCGGCCAAACCCTACCGCCCATCGCTGTCCTTTTCTTCCGAGAAAGCTTTGTGACATTCCTTGGATTTCTGTCTTTCTTTCTGCCTTTCTTGTGATAATCCCTCTGCGTCCAGCCCTCCGAGCTACACTCCCCCCCCCCCCTTCCCCTTACCTGGCTCAAGTCTAGCAGTGTTGGTTTGTCCTAAGCTTTTCTCCTAGCCTTCCCAGTGCCCCCGCCAAGGTCAGGCTCCTCTCCCGGTCCCCCTGGCTCGCCGGGGCTTCCAGACACCCATTCCCAGCTGTTCCCTAGACAAGCTGCCCTGGGGCTTCCCCGGGATGGTGAATACCATCGGTGGCAAACGCAGTATCAGAGGGGAAAGGCGTCGGCACCAACCACGCAGATGTTTTTCTTGTCATTCTGATGACTGCTAAGATAACATTCCCAGGACTGACAACATTCTCATTGTGTTACAAAGAGGATTTCAAGTAGATCAGGGGATGGGCAAGTCCCTCGGCATTTTACGGTAAGGGATCCATGGGGGTCCTGAGACCACTTCCCTGCAGATAGCAGATAGCGAGGGAGCACGGTAGAGCATCTCCTGGACCCTGGTATGAGCAAGGAAACACCCAAACCATGGGCACCACCCTAATGCCGCCATCATCCGTGCCCATTCTACAAGGCTGAACCCACCCACCCCTCATCATGCAACTCAGCCTTACTTTCCACCCTGCTCCAGACTCAAGGACAGCGTCCTGGAGCCCAGAGCAAGCAACGTGGTCCCACCTCCAAATCCTGTCACCTTCAGGTCTCCTATCAGGCCCTGCCCTGAGCACTGCCCCCCCCCCCCCATAAAAGAATGACCCCAGCCTGGTCGGGAGGCAGTTCTCTCTCAAGGTTGCCTGGGCTCAGGTCGGAATGTGCGCTTTTTGCCTTTCAGTCAATCCTGCTCTGTTCACCTCTAGCTGTGTCTTGCAGCTGTATTTTTTTTTTTCTTTTGATAGGCAGAGTGGACAGTGAGAGAGAGAGACAGAGAGAAAGGTCTTCCTTTCCATTGGTTCATCCCCCAAATGGCCACTATGGCCAGCGCGCTGCACCGATCCGAAGCCAGGAGCCAGGTGCTTCCTCCTGGTCTCCCATGCAGGTGCAGGGCCCAAGCACCTGGGCCATCCTCCATTGCACTCCCGGGCCACAGCAGAGAGCTGGACTGGAAGAGGAGCAACCAGGACAGACTCGGGCGCCCCAACCGGGACTAGAACCCAGGGTGCTGGCACTGCAGGCAGAGGATTAGCCAAGTGAGCCTCAGCGCTGGCCACAGCTGTATTCTTACACACAGGAAGACAAGAACCTGGAGTGAGTGAGTGGCTAGGGGTCCCCGCTGGGGCTCTCGCTCTCAACATACTTTGGGAGTCCCCAGCTTCAACACAACCCCACTTGTTATTCTCCCAGAAACTGTTTCCTGCCTGTGTCCTCACATTGTACCACCGGAAACTTCGAAGGGGCCTTTAGCTCCGTGTCTCCCAGCCCGTACGTCCACTCTGTCACCATGGTCAGCTGGCACAGGAGGTCTCTCCGGATCTGCTGCTCCTCCAGCACCAGGCAGACCTCACTGACTCTCCTTGGACTATCGCAGAAGTTCCTCTCTGGCCTCTTGGCCTCAAGAGTTATCTCCCCAAACCACCCTTGCTATCCCGAAACACAGAAGTGCCCACCTCACACCCCTTCTGAAACTCCTTCAGGGCTTCCCGGCTTAAAGAATAGCCTGGTCAAAAAAACAGAATGTAGGCTTTTTCCTGGAAAAGCACGCAAGGCCCTTTATCCCCTAATAGCGAACTTTTTTATCTCCTCTTTTTCTGGGCAAAGTGCTACTTTTTACTGCTGGCAGAGTGCAGCTGTTTCCGGGACAGCCCTGACGTCAGCTGCTCACGGTTCTTTCGAGGATTCCACGAGGTCGTGTGTGCACTTTGCTCAGTGCCTGAATACACAGGTGTCCAATGTCACTGTTTTTCTGTAGTTTTAGCCTCATCATCAATTCAAAAACTGTGTGAGCGCTTTCCTATCCATTTCCTTTTCCTTCTATTTTCTGTTCATTTTCACTTCCTATTGCAGCTGATGCTAGAGTTTTTTTTTTTTTTCCTCCTATCTTAACTTCTCTAAACGAAAATCAGCAGAATATATTGAGAACATGCGATGACCTGGTTCACTTGATTGAAATCTCCCTCATTTCCAGGCTGTGTTACTTTTGAGCTAATTGTAGCTTGGGGCTATTTCATCTTCACACAGTACTCTTCTTTTCAGTGTTATTTTCAACATCTCTCTGGAGTCTAGACTGGGGCAAACTTCTCCTGCAAAGGGCCAGATAGTGAATGTTGTAGGCTTTGTGGGTCATGAGACAAAAATCAATGCTATTCTATAGGACTCTTATATAACAGGATATCTTTCATTGATAGAATTCAAAATGTAATACTAACTGAGCCGAATATATTTTTTTTTATATTTTTGACAGGCAGAGTGGACAGTGAGAGAGAGAGACAGAGAGAAAGGTCTTCCATTGCCGTTGGTTCACCCTCCAATGGCCACCGCGGCTGGCGTGCTGCGGCCGGCGCACCATGCTCATCCGATGGCAGGAGCCAGGTGCCAGGTGCTTTTCCTGGTCTCCCATGGGGTGCAGGGCCCAAGCACTTGGGCCATCCTCCACTGCACTCCCTGGCCACAGCAGAGAGCTGGCCTGGAAGAGGGGCAACCGGGACAGAATCTGGCACCCCAACCGGGACTAGAACCCGGTGTGCCGGCGCCACAAGGCGGAGGATTAGCCTGTTGAGCCATGGTGCCGGCCTTGAGCCGAATATTTTTATAATACAGATCTCTGTGAGGAATAAATATGAGGGGGAGGAAAATAAGATTTTGCTTAATTGGGGTTCAAAGTTGGGGTTTCTTATCAATTGACCCTAAAGGACAGGTGTTTGGCACAGTGGTTAAGATGCCAGTTGGGGTGCCTGCATCCATTTCAGAAAGCCTGGATTCCAGCCTGCGTATGTGCCCTGGGGAGCAGCAGATGATGGCTCAACTACCTGGGTCTCTGCCACCCCTGTAGGAAATCCATGTTGAATTCCTAGCTCCTGGCTTTGGCCTGGCCCAGCCCTGGCTGTTACCGGTATCTGGGGAACAAACCAGTGGATGGAATCAATCTCTGCCCTGCCAACTGCCTTTCAAGTAAATAAAGTTTTTAAAAATTAATCCCTCATGGCCAGCACTGTGGTGTAGCGGGTAAAACCGCCGCCTGCAGCCCCGACATCATCCCATATGGACGCTGGTTCGAGTCCCCGCTGCTCTACTTCCGATCCAGCCCTCTGCTGTGGCCTAGGAAGGCCATGGAAGATGGCCCAACTCCTTGGGCCCCTGCACCGGTGTGGGAGACCCAGAGGAAATTCCTGGCGGATGGACGACTTCCCTCCCTGACTTTGCCTTTGCCTCTCTGTAACTCTGCCTCTCAAATAAATAAATAATCTTTTTAAAAAATTAACCACAAATGCTCATCTGTAAAAAAAAAAAAAAAAAAATTCTTAACTGCTATAGAAACAGTAGGGTGAGCATTATGGTGCAGCAGGCATTGTGCACAGTGGATTAAGCCACAGTTTGGAATGCCCACATCCCATACCAGAGAGCAATGCAGCTTCAGGTTCCTGTTATTGGGCACCCCGCGAGGCAGCGGATGATGGCTCAAATACCTGGGTCCTGCCACCCATGTAGGAGTCTGGGATGGAGTTCCTGGCGCCTGGCTTCTGCCTAACCCAGCCCCTGGAGTGACAAGCATTTGGGGAGAGAACCAGTGGATGGAAGAGCTCTATCTGTCACTCCACTTTTTCAATAAATACACAAATAAACTTTAAAAAAAAAAAAAAAGCAGTGGCTTTAGTTCCTCATTTAGGGTTGTCTCTTCAGCATAACACAGGACAGATACAATTTTTAATTTTCAGTAGATCTGATTAAATGGCAAAAAGCAAGCAAAAGGAGAGTTTGTCAAGGTCTTTTCATCCAAATCTGAGAAAGAGCTTGGGGGAAGGACAGATGCTCCGTGCATAAACCATCTCTTGGTGTCACCAGAACTCCTAGTTTCTTTATCTGTTTGTTTGTTTGTTTGACAGGCAGAGTGGACAGTGAGAGAGAAAGAGACAGAGAGAAAGGTCTTCCTTTGCCGTTGGTTCACCCCCCAATGGCTGCTGTGGCCAGCGCACCGTGCTGATCCGAAGCCAGGAGCCAGGTGCTTCTCCTGGTCTCCAATGTGAGTGCAGGGCCCAAGAACTTGGGCCATCCTCCACTGCACTCCCAGGCCACAGCAGAGAGCTGGACTGGAAGAGGAGCAACCGGGACAGAACCCGCGCCCCAACCGGGGGTGGGGGGGTGAGGGTGGTGCTGGCACCGCAGGCAGAGAATTAACCTACTGAGCTGCAGCGCCGGCCAGAACTCCTACTTTCTAAGTCAGCATCCTAGCACTTGTGCCAAGTTTGGAGCTGTATGAGGGGGTCCAAGAACTGCCTGAAATGATTTTTTTTTTTTTGCATGTTCAGTGTTGTCCATTGCAGCATTATTTCACATAGCAAAAAATAAAAACAAACAAAAACCTGGAAACAGAATTCTAAGTGCACGAGGTAGACACCATGAGTAAAGTTTATATTCCCAGGTTGAAAACATTTATAGACAGGAAGTTCTCATTTAGATTAAATGGTGTAGATTAAGCCTCTGCTTGCAACACCAGCATCCCATATGAGTGCTGTTTGGACCCAAGTGCTTGGGTCCTGCCACCCATGTGGGAGACCCGAATGGAGGTCCAGGCTCCTGGCTTTGGCTTGGCCCAGCCCTGGCCATTGCAACCATTTGAGGAATGAACCAGCTGATGGATGACCTCTCTCTCTCTCTCTCTCTCTCTCTCTCTCTCTCTCTGTAACTCTGCCTTTCAAATAACTATAAAAATCTTTTTTAAAAAAAGAAAAAATTAAATGGTACAGACATGTCCAAGAAATACTATGGGACTGGACCCGTTTGTGAACCTTGGGACAGAGAGGTGTAGGGGTGGTCAGTAGTGGGCTACAGACCCATACTGGAATGGGGTAGGATGAGGAGACAGTGTCATCATGGGATACGCCTCAAGAAAATGATGAGACCCTTGTCCCCTCTCCAAAAAACCTTAAACTTTTGTTGAATTTTTTAAAAATTGGGAGGTAAGCATTTGTCAAAGCAGGCCTTTGTTCCGGCTTGGGGTACCCACATCCTATATCAGAGTACCTGGACTTGAGTCCCTGCTCTGCTCCCAATTCCAGCTTCCTAGTAATAGGCACTCTGGGAGGCAGCATATGATGGCTCCAGTACTTGGACCCCTGCCATCCATGTAGGAGACTGGATTGAGTTCCAGACTACCAGTTTGGCCTGGTGCAGTCTTGGCTGTTGTAGGCATTTGGGGGCTGAACCAATTGATGGAAGATCTCTCTCTTTGTCTATCTTTCAAATAAGATGAAAATAACTAATTTTTTTCATTGTTTAATTTGTAACTGACACGCAAATGTCCAGCAATGAGGAGTGGCAAAATAAACTGTGATCTAAGCATTGTATGGCATACCATCTGGCCCTCTCCCACGCGTCCGCATGTGGCCTTCTTCACGGAGAGGTAACTCACATGCCGCAACATTCACCACTGTAACGTGTGCTGCTCAGTGGTGTTCAGTGGATTACCAGAGCTATACACCATCACCACTGTCTAATCTCACAACACTGCCATCACCCAGACAAACTCCATCTCTACTAGCAGTCATTTCTTATTTCCTCTCTCCCTCTAACCCCCGGCAACCACCAACCTACACTTTTTTCCTATAAATATGCCTATTCTGGACATTAAATATAAATGCAATAATAGAACGTGGTTTTTTTGATTGACTTCTTTCAGTCAGTATGGTTTTCAGGGCTTATCCACATTATAGCACATATCAAGTCTTTCATTCCTTTTGTTATTATTGTAAAATATACATCAAATAAAATTCACCCTTTTAGCAATTTTCAAGTGTGCAACTCAGTAACACCCAGCACACTCACACAGCTGTGTGGCCATCACCAAGGTCCATCTCTAGAACTGCTTCATCCTCTTCAACCGAAACCCTGTACTCCCAATCACCATCCCTACCCAGTCCCTAGTAACTACCACTCAGCTTTCTCTTTCCAGGAATTTGCCTATTCTAGGCATCTCATATAAGGGGAATCCACCAGTTGTCCTTTTGTGTCTAACTCCATTGGCTTAGCATGGTGTTTTCAAGGGTCATTCCTGTTGTAGCATGGATCAGAACTGTATTCCTGCTTGGAAGTGGGCATTTAGCCTAGTGGTTAAAACTCCAGAGTCTCGCATCAGGGTGCCTGGGTTTAATTCTCGGGTCGTGCCTCTATTTTCCTGCCAGTGTAGAGCCTGGGAGGCTGTAGTGATGCCACAAGTGGTTGGGTTTTTGCCACCCTTTTAGGAGACTCTTCTTTTATTATTTTATTTTTATTTATTTGAAAGAGTGACAGAGAGAGGAGCATAAACAGACAAGAGATCCTCCAAGAGCTGGTTCCAAATTCTTCCAATTCTCACAACAGCTGAGGCGGGGCCAGGCCAAAACCCAGGGACTCAGAACTCCATCTGAGTCTCCCATGTGGATGGCAAGGAGCCAAGAACTTGAACCGTTATCTGCTGCCTCCCAGGGTGTGCTTTAGCAGGAAGCTAGATGCAAAGTGGAGCCAGGTCGTGAACCCAGGGATTCCAATATGGAATGTGGGTTTCCCAAGCAGCGTTTTTTGTTTTTGTTTTTGTTTTTTTAAAGATTTACTTATTTATTTTAGTTACAGAGAGAGAGGGAGAGGCAGAGAGAGAGTGAGCCTCCATCCTCTGGTTCACTCCCCAAATGAATGCAACGGCTGGGGCTTGGCCAATCCAAAGCTAGGAGCCCCGAGCTTCCTCTAGATCTCCCATGTGGGTGCAAGGGCCCAAATACTTGGCCCATCCTCTACTGCTTTCCCAGATATGTTAGCAGGGAGCTAAACTGGAAGTGAAGCTGCCAGGATTCCAACTGGCACCCACATGGGATGCTGGCATTGCAGACAGTGGCTTTCACCTTCTATGCCATAGCATCGGCCCCTCCAAGCAGCATTTAACCACTGGGGCAGACATCTGCCCCAGTGTGGGAGGCTTGAATGGCGTTCTTGATTCCCAGCTTCTGCCCTGACCCAGCCCTAGCCGTTACAGGCATTTAGAGAGTGAACCAGCGGATGGCAGTTCTCTGTCTCTGTCTCTCAAATAAAAATTGGAATTTTTTTTCTTAAAGAATTTAATTTTTTTTCAAAGTCAAAATATATTCCATTACAGGGCTGGCATTGTGGCACAGCGGTTTAAGCCACCTGCTGCAATGCCAGCATCCCACGAGAACACTGATTCAAGTGAGTCAAGTTCTAGTTGCTCTGCTTCTGATCCAGCTCCCTGCTAATGTGCCAGGGAAAGCAGTAAAAGATGGCCTAAGTCCATAGGCCCCTGAAACACATGTGGGAGAACTGGATGGAGGTCCAGGCTACTGGTTTTGGCTTGGCCTAGACCCAATCACTGTGGCCATTTGGGGAGTAAACCAACAGATGGAAGATCTCTCTCTCTCTCTTGCCATCTCTCTGTAACTATGACTTTCAAATAAATAAATGAGGCTGGATCCACAGCTCAATAGGCTAATCCTCCGCCTAGCAGTGCTGGCACACTGGGTTCTAGTCCCGGTCTGGGCACCGGATTCTGTCCCAGTTGCCCCTCTTCCAGGCCAGCTCTTCGCTGTGGTCCGGGAGTGCAGTGGAGGATGGCCCAAGTTCTTGGGCCCTGCACCCCATGGGAGACCAGGAGAAGCACCTGGCTCCTGGCTTCGGATCAGCACAGTGCGCAGGCCAGTGTGCCAGCTGCAGCGACCATTGGAGGATGAACCAACGGTAAAGGAAGACCTTTCTCTCTGTCTCTCTCACTGTCCACTCTGCCTGTAAAAATAAATAAATAAAAATAAATAAATAAATGAATCTTAAAAAGAATCTTCTATTGCACTGCTGGACCAGGAAAGGATACCATCACAACCAGGAGAGAGACACAATTTGGGTGCCCGTGGCCGGGGGCTGGGTCCTCAGGGCACCAGCAGTGGCTAGGACTGCATGGAGAAGCCACCATGCACAAGATCGGAAGACAAGGACACCCCACAGGAAGGATGGGCCTAGGAGTTAGAATGAAGCTGTCTCAGAGAAGGTCCTGGCTTTGAGCAAGCAGGGAGGAGCTGGCACGGCATCTAAAGGCACTTGTGGCCAGTGGTTCATCACCATAGACCCTGACCTAGTTCCTCTCAGAAGCCTTGGGGAGGCTCTCTCAAAGGCAGAAATATAGTCATCAACTTTTCTCCAATCAGATCAACAAAGATCGCTAATATCACAGTTGGTTAAGGCAAAAAAAAAAAAAATTTTTTTTTTGACCCTCTCAAAATCTGTAGGAGTCTGAATTGCTCTGTCTGCTTTTCCGGAATCCAATTTGGCAATGTCCACACAAGGGTTAAGTGTGCACACCCTTTACCCAGAACATCAGTTCTCATCAGCCATCTTCCTTTATCCACAACCCTCCCCCACCCCATCTCCCTTGCAGGACCCCTCTTCCCAGCCTGGTGGGCTGGAAACCCCTCCAAGACTGCCCTCCTGCGGGTGTTCTCTGCATCTCAAAGCTGACCTCCCTTTCTTTCCAAATCGTGTGTCTCCCAGTTCCTGCACCCCTCATCTCTTCCGGCTCCACTTCTCCACCTGCAGTCCTGCTTGCTCATCTGCCCTTCCCTCCTCTCTAGCCCTGGCATCTGCCTCTCCAGCAGACCCCCTGCTCCTCCCTTCTCAGCCTCTTCTCCCTCCTGCCTCCTTCAAACACTAGTGTGGAGTCCTGGAAGTGATAGCTGTGCTCATTTCTGTTTTCCCAACAGAGCTCTCAGGGGCACCACCATTTCTAGGGCCTGGGTCCCCTTAACCCTTCCCCTGGGTTCTCCTTGCTCATGAAATCTTACCTTGGCATCTTCTAGAAACTTCCCAAATCCCTAGGCTGGTGCCCTGGTACTTCCTCCAGGGCTCCTACTGTTCAGAATGAAATCGTGTGTTTCTCTGTTTCTCTCCTTTCACTAAGTGTCAGCTCCTTCCTGCAGGGCAGAGGTCTCGATGCATGTCACTGTTTGCTGGCTCTTCACAGCGTGCCTACCACATAGTTCTCAGCCAGCATGCATCAACTTTGGCTCCTGAACTGAAACAGGGGGTGACCAGGGATGGAAGGTGAGGTGTAAAAGGGAGAGAAGGACTCAGAGTTAACCCCCAGGCTCCTGGAGATTTGGAAACTGAGCTAGATAGAAGTCCCGTGGGAGAGATCATCTACTAGTAGGATAGACAGAAAGATGTATCAGAGGGGACTGATAGTGGGAATCAGCTCACGTGATGAAGTCCCAGGATCTGCTGGCTGCAAGCTGGGGAACCAGGAAAGCTGGGGGTGAGATTCAGCCCGAGAACTTGGAGCTCTGATGTCCAAGGTCAGGAGGAGGCTCCAAAAAAGAGAGTGAGTGATTGTGCAGTTCCTCTGCCTTTTTATTCACTCTGGGCCCTCACTGGATTGGATGGGGCCCTGCCCACACCATGTGGGTGAGAGCAGGTTTCTTTACTCAGTCTAATGATTCAGATGCTAATCGCTTGTGGAAACACCCTCAGGGACACACCCAGAAGTGCCCAGCTGTCTGGGCATCTCAGCTCAGTCGAAATTAACCATCACAAGAAGCCAAGAGGGAACCACTGGTTAGAGGCAACGCTTGGCATGCTTCAAAGGCCCAGATGAAGAAACTGAGCTTGATTTAATACAGGGATCATTTGATCGTAGAATCTCATGGACAAAGTCTTTGAGGGGCGGATGGAAAAAGAAAAAAAGCAATCTGCAAAGTAGTATAAGGTACAAAAGTGGCAAAACCAACGTAAGCAGCTGGGGTTCAGGATGCTGTCAGCTTGAGCGGAGGCACAGGGGTCTTTGAGCAGCTGGTCATGTGTTCTGTCTTGATATCAACATTACATGAAGGCTGGCGCTAAGCAAATGTCCACAATGAGATTTAGAATAAAGTCCTGTTAGCAGATTTATGTTGAATAAGTTGGGTGCTTTCTGTTTTAAAATAGCATGGTTCTGGGAGGCATTGTGGCATACTGGGTTAAGCCTCACCTGCGGCACAGGCATTCCATAAAGGTGCCTGTTTGAGTCCTGGCTGCTCCACTTTCCATCCAGCTCCCTGCTAATGCACCTGGGAAAGCAGCAGACGATGGCCCAAGTCCTTGGGCTCCTGCACCCATGTGGGAGACCTGGAGGAAGCTCCTGGCTCCTGGGTTAGGTTCGGCTCAGCTCCAGCTGTTGTGGCCATTTGGGGAGTGAACCAGCAGATCGAAGATCTCCTTTTCTGTCTCTCCCTCTCGCTGTCTATAACTCTACCTCTCTCAAATAAATAAATCAATCTTATAAAATAGCACAGTTCATCTCTAGGATGGGCCTTAGGGCAGAAGGTCTGGCCCAGGAAGGTGCATTGGTGGGAGTTATTGTCTCCAAGAGTGTGTACTTTAGCAGGCAGAGATGTGTATGTACTGCAGGAGGTGAAGGCTTCATATGAATAGCCCTTTGATCTCGGCGTAAATAGTCTACATAACTCACACAGCCTTGGAGAGAAAAGGCACAGGGTCCCTGCCCCTCCACTGCCTTGCAGGATGACCTTGGGGAAATTATGTGACCAAACTTCATGTAGGTTTCCTCAGATGCAAACTTCACATGGCTCTGTCTGCCCCATCACCTAGGCTGGTATGAGGGTTAAATGAGGGACTGATATGAAGGTGTTTCCTGCAAGTGTTTCTTTATAGAGCTTTACAAATACTGTTATAAGAGGCCTAGTCCAGCTGATAAAGCACACAGTTTTGTAAGTCACTTGGAATCCAGGTCCTCTGTGCACCATTGACTCCTCTGATATAAGTCGGCACAGCCAGTTTTTGTTGATCACATGCTAGCTGGCAGTCACAGAGCTGGACACTATTGCCAAAATGACAGATAAGACACTCACCTTGGGGCCAGCATGGTTGCACATGAGTTGAGCCACCGTCTGTAACACTGGCATTTCATATCAGAGTGCCAGTTTGAGTCCTGGCTGTTCCACTTCCGACCCAGTTCCCTGCTAATGTACATGGGAAGGCAGCAGAGGCTGGCCCAAGTGTCTGGGACCCTACCATCCACATGGGAGATCCGGTGGAAACTCGCCTCACCTGCCCCCCAGTGAACCTTTGGGCTGTAATTACAGGAAAACAGAGGAGACATCACTGCATATCCAGCATCTACCTAGCACTCGGTAGACCTGTGTTTTGAGACAAGAGATGGCAATCAATCAATCAATAATGTTAGTGATAAGTGCTTAAAAAAATAATAAGAGGAGCAGCTTGCAATCAATGTTAAGTCTGCCTTAGGTGAGGTGGGAAAGAAAAAAGGGGACATTATTGTTAAGACTCAAACAAGACAGTTATGCAAAGACCTGGGTACAGAACATTCTAGAAAGAAGATCAGGTGCAAAGGTACTAGGGCAGGGAAAAACCCACAATATGTTTTTTGAGAAATTGAAAAATAGTCAAGGGGCCATCGTTGAGGCATAGCAGATAAAGCCAAAGTCACTGCCTACAACGTTGGCACCACTTGTGGGTACCAGTTTGAATCCCAGCTGCTCCACTTCTGAGCTAGCTTCCTGCTAATGGCCTGGGAAAAGCATCAGAAAATTTCCCAAGTGCTTGAGCCCTTGCATCCACACGGGAGACTTGAAAGAGGCCCCTGGCTTCTGTTTTTGGACCAGTCCAGCTCTAACCATTGCAGCCATTTGTGAAGTGAACCAGCAGATGGAAGATCTCTCTATCTCTTTCTCTCTCTTTCTGTAATTCTGCCTTTCAAATAAATAAATAAATAAATCATTAAAAAAAGAGAGAGAGAGATGATGAAGGGGCCAGATGAGAATTCAGTAGAGGGTTGCAGCAAGACTGTGACATAATCACATGTGTGTGGTTTCTTTTTAAGATTTATATATGTACGTATGTATGTGAAAAGCAGAGTTACAGACCGAGAGAGGGAGAGATAGAGAGGTCTTCCATCTGCTGATTCACTCCCCAAATGGCCACAACAGCTGGGGCCATTTATCCGAAGTCAGGGGCCAGGAGCTTCTTCCCACGTGGATGCAGGGGACCAAGCAGCTGGCCATCTTCCACTGTTTCCCAGGCCATTAGCAGGAAGCTGGAGCAGAAGTGGAGCAGCAGGGACTCGAATCAGTGCCCATATGGATGTTGGCACTGAAGGTGGTGGCCGGCCCCCACATGTGTGTCTTAAAAAGAGTTCTCTGGGTGCAGGTGTTTGGTGCACTTGGGATGCCTGCAACTGATTTCAGAGTGCCTGGCTTTGAGTGTTGGCTCTGCTTTTAATTCCAGCTCCCTGTTAATACAACCCTGGGAAGCAGTAGGTGATAGTTCAAGTACTTGGGTCTCATATGGGAGATGTGGGTTGAGTGTGGGTCTCCTGTCTTTGGCCTGGTATAGCCCCAGTCATTGCAGGCATTTGAGGATTAAACAAATGGATTGAAGATATCTCCCTCTTCTCTGCACCTTTCAAATAAATGAAAAATAAATAAATGAAAAAATTATTTAAATATTTTAAAAAAATCACTCTGGCAGCTGAGTAGGGAATGGATCGAAGAGGCCAGGGAACAGGAGGAGTTACGGTAGTTCAGACAGAGGCTGCTGGCTGGACCTGGGGTAACCGCAGTGAAGCAGAGATAAGGAGGCAGCTGTAAAACATCCTTTGATGATAACACAGGGTGACCTTGCTAACAGGTGTATGTAGAAGACAAAGGAAAGAGAGGAATGCAGGAGAGCTTCAGGGTTTGGAGCTTGGGCAGCTGGATGGATGAGGGGTCATTCCAGAGAAAAAGAAGACGGAGGGTAAAGGGGTTGGGATGAGGACAGCCTATGCGACTTCTGTGCCATCTCCAGAGGAAACACCAGGAAGCACTTGGAAATCTGCACCCAGATTCTCTCCTGCAGGCACAGAGAGGAAAATGGGGTACAGCTACATGCACGGGAGTGAGTCATCGACACTCTGTGATATTAAAAGCAAAAGGATGGGCTGGCATTGTGGCCCAGTGACTTATGATGTCAGCATCTCATATGGGCATTGATTCATGCCCTGGTTGCTCCATTTCTGATCCAGCTTCCTGCTAATGGCCTGGGAAAAACAGTAGAAAATGGCCCAAATACTTGGGCCCCTGCCACCTTTGTGGGAGACCTGGAAGAAGCTCCTGGCCCCTGGCTTTAGCCTGACCCAACCCTGGCCATTGTGGCCATCTGGGGAGTAAACAAGTGGATATAAGATGTGTGTGTGTGTGTGTGTGTAACTCTGACTTTCAAATAAATAAATATTTTTTTAAAATAAAACAATATAAATAGAAGCAAAGGGAGCCGCTTGGCTCATTCAGGGAAGGGATGTAGATGGAGCGAAGAAAGGCCCAGACATGAGACCTCTGGGGCTCCTCTGGCCCAGGAGACTGAAGAGGCAGGGAAAAGACAGCAGGTGGGGAGGACAAGGAACATCCCAGCACAACATTTATGAGGCAAACAGGACCCTTCCGAGTAGCAGATGCCATGGAAGTTAGTGCTTAGCCCAGAGGAAGGGGGTGGAGAGGAACATTAACCAGGGACCCCAGTCTAAGGGGAGTTAGGTAGAAGCATCCTTTCCTCATTTGTTGACTAAGCTGTGACATAGTTACAAGGAGCTACACAGAGCAGTGTGCTGCGGCTGGCAGGAATGCTTCCCTGTGCATGCGCCTGTGTTTGCACTGCCCACGTCCAAACGCAGGATGCTCCCAGACTCCTAGAAAGGCTCTACATGCCCTCTTCCAGGCATTGCTCACTTCTCCCATGGAAGTCACTGGCTTTCTTCTAATTAAAGATTTTATTTATTTATTTATTTGAGAGGTACAGTTACAGAGAGATGGAGAGAGAGAGAGAAAGGTTTCCATCAGCTGGTTTACTCCCCAGATGGCTACAATGGCCAGAACTGGGCCGATCCAAAGCCAGGAGCCAGGAGCTTCTTTGGGGTCTTCCACTCAGGTGCAGGGGCCCAAGGACTTGGGCCATCTTCTACTCCATTCAGAGGCCATAGCAGAGGGCTGGATTGGAAGAGGAGCAGCCAGGACTAGAACTGCTGCCCAAACAGGATGCTGGTGCTGCAGATAGAGGCTTAGCCCACTATGCCACAGTGCTGTTTTTTTTTTTTTTTTTTTTTTCTCTGACAGGCAGAGTGGACAGTGAGAGAGAGAGACAGAGAGAAAGGTCTTCCTTTTGCCGTTGGTTCACCCTCCAATGGCCGCCGCGGCCGGCGTGCTGCGGCCGGCGCACCGCGCTCGTCCGATGGCAGGAGCCAGGAGCCAGGTGCTTTTCCTGGTCTCCCATGGGGTGCAGGGCTCAAGCACTTAGCCATCCTCCACTGCAATCCCTGGCCACAGCAGAGAGCTGGCCTGGAAGAGGGGTAACAGGGACAGAATCTGGCGCCCCAACCGGGACTAGAACCCGGTGTGCCGGCGCCGCAAGGTGGAGGATTAGCCTGTTGAGCCACGGCGCCGGCCAATGCTGCTGTTTTTTAAAAAGATTTATTTATTTGAAAGACAGAGAGAGAGAGAGAGAGAGAGAGTGAGATCTGTCTTCTATCTGCTGGTTCACTCCCCCAAGAGCACCCATAACAGCTGGGGCAAGGCCAGGCGGGAGCCATCAGCCAGGAACTCGAAGCTGGGACTCAAACCCAGGCACTTGAATGCGGGCTGTGGGTGTCCCAAGCCTCTAAACCCTATGCCAAATGCCCACTTCTGGGCGCCTGCATTGTAACAAGCCCTCCAGAGGATTAGATTTGAGAACCATTGACTTGAACTATCCAAGACTTACCCTCAAACTGGGCATATCTGGAGAAGTAACCTGTGCACGTGACTGGGAGAGGATGGTGGACAACCAGGGTTGTATCTACCTGGACTGCAGAGACTGAAAAGTAATTCGACATTCCCACCCAGAACATCAGTCGTGAGGGCTTATGAATGGAAGCTGACTCGCGAGGGGGACAGGCAGGGCTCAGAGAACACCTCAGTGCTGCTGTGAGCCCAGCACAAGGCTTCGGCTCTTGAGAGGATGGCTGTGGCCGCAGCCTCCTGCTCTGCATGTCTCGGTTATGGCTGAGGCTACAGGGCCATTGACATCTCAGTGCTGCGGTGTGATCTTGGGAGGCATATTTCTTCCCTTCCTTTTTATTGTGGTAAGAAATGCCTGGCCAGCGTCGTGGCTCACTTGGCTAATCCTCCACCTGTGGCACCAGCATCCCATTTGGGTGCTGGGTTCTAGTCTCAGTTGCCTCTCTTCCAGGCCAGCTCTCTGCTGTGGCCCAGGAGGGCAGTGGAAGATGGCCCAAGCATCCACATAGGAGACCGGGAGGAAGCACCTGGCTCCTGGCTTCAGATCCGCACAGCGCTGGCCATAGCAACCATTTGGGGAGTGAACCAACAGAAGGAAAACCTTTCTCTCTGTCTCTCTCTCAGTCTATAACTCTCTCTCTGTCTCTCACTGTCTAACTCTGCCTGGCAAAAAGAAAGGAAGGAAGGAAGGAAGGAAGGAAGGAAGGAAGGAAGGAAGGAAGAAATGCCTAACATTAAGTTGACCAGCTCAGCCATGTTTAAGTGTACAGCTCAGGAATGTGGAGTGTATTAATGTTGTTGTGCTAGAACTTCTTCTTTTTGTAAAATTGAGTCTCAGGGCTGGTGTTGTGGCGCAGTGGACTAAGCATTCCATTTGAGCGCCAGTTGAAGTCCCTGCTGCTCCACTTCAGACCCGGCTCCCTGCTGCTGGGCCTGGGAAAGCAACAGAAGATGATCCAAGTGCCTGAGACCCTCCCAGCCACGGGGAGATGGAGTTCCTGGTTCCTGGGTTCAGCCGGGCTCAGCCCTGGCATTGTAACCATTTGGGGAGTGAACCAGCAGATGGAAGACTCCTCTCTCTATCTCTCCCTCTCTCTGCCTGTAACTCTTTCAAACAGTAAATAAATAAATCCTTTTTAAAATCTGAATTTCCATACCCATTAAGCACTGATGATTGCCTCCCAACCCACCCTAGCCCTTGGCAAACACTTTTTGACTTCCCATTTCTATGATTTTGACTGCTGAAGATAGCTCATATCAGTGGAATCATACAGTATCTGACCTTTTTGATTGGTCTATTTGATAGTTGTGTAATATCCTTAAGGTTTATCCATGCTGTACATGTGTCAGAATTTTCTTCCTCTTTAAGGCTGTGTAATATTCCATTAAATGTATGTATCACATTTTCTATTTTTCTTTTTAAGATATATTTATTTATTTGAAAGGCAGAGCAGCAGTGAGAAGGGGAGACACACACACACACACACACACACACACACACACATATATATATATATATATATATATATAGAGAGAGAGAGAGAGAGAGAGAGAGAGAGAGAGGCTCTATCTGCTGATTCACCCCCCAAATGGCCACAACAACTGGGTCTGGGCTAGGCCAAAGCCGGGAGCCAGGAATTCTATCCTAGTCTCCCACATGAGTCATATGGACTCAATTACTTGAGCTATCCTCTGCTACCTTCCCAGGCACATTAGCAGGGAGCCGGATCAGAAGTGGAGCAGCCAAGACTCAAACAGGCTCTCTAACATGGGAGGCTGGCAGCTTAATCCTTGCACCACAATACCAGTCCCTTTTTTTTTTTTTTAAGATTTATTTATTTAAAAGGCAGAGAGAGAGAGAGAGAAATCTTCCATCTGCTGGTTCACTCCCCAAATACCCACAACAGACAGGGCCAGGCCGGCTGAGGCTAGGAGTCCAGAACTCTATCTGGGTCTCCTACATAGGCATCAGGGATCCAAATACTTGGGCCATCATCTACTGCCTTCCCAGATGCATCAGCAGGAAGCTAGATCAGAAGAAGAGCAGGCAGGACCCGAACCACTGCTCCAATACAGCATGCCTACGTTCCAAGCAGCAGCTTAACCCATGGCACCACAACACGCAACCCATACCACATTTTCTTTATCCATTCATTTATCCATGTCCATGACCATGGGGGTTGCTTTCACTTCTTGGCTATTGTGAATACTGCTGCTTGTGAATGTGAGTGAGCAAATATCTCTTCAAGAGCGTGCTGTGAATTCTTTTGGCTATCTACCAAGAAATGAGATTGCTGGGTCCTTTGGCTATTCTATTAAAAATTTGTAGGAACCCACACACTGTTCTCATAAGTAAGCACCATTCTCCCTTTTTCTTAAAGGGCCAGACAGTCAATATTTTAGACTGCATGGTCTGTGTCACAACTGCTCAGCTTGGCTTGAGGTATGAAGGTAGCCTTAGACAATATGTAAATGAACAGGTGTGGTTGAGTTCCAATGAAACTCTGCAAAAATTGGCAGCATTCCTGCAGGTCATAGTTTGCCGACCCCATAGCATAGCCTATGTCTCTTGCATCTGGCTAATGATTCTGTGAGTAATAAACATCACTTCCTGCTGGAGTAGAATATGTTGTGTACCACTTAGCATCCTGAATAGTGAAGCCTAACTGAAATCGGGGCTCTGTTATAAAGGAAAAGAGAATACAGTTGGCTAAGCAACTACAAAAGGCAGTATGCAGGAGAGGATTTGGCCTAGCAGTTCAAAACCACTCGGGTCACTCACATCCTATGTAGAAGTACATGGGTTCAGGTCTCTGCTCTGTTTCTAGTTCCAGCCTCCTGCTAAAGCCTGTTCTAGGAAGCAGTAGGTGATGGTTCAAGTACTTGGGTCCCTAGCACCTATGTGGGAGACCAGGTAAAGGTGCCGGCATCCCATATGGGCACTGGTTCTAGTCCTCTCTGCTCCATTTCCGATGAGCTCTCTGCTATGGCCTGAGAATGCGGTAGAAGACAGCTGTGGAATTTCCTGAAGGTCAACCATCCTTAGCAGTTAAGTATTCTATGGGATTCTCTTGGTTCCCACAATGCCCTCTTTGATGGAGGCCCACTGTGGGTTGGAGGCTGCATTGAGCAGAGGTTACTGCAGTGCGCAGGACATACATAGTCCTTAGTGTTTCAGAACCTCCCGTCAAGAAGGAGTCAAAGACAGGTCTAGAAATGCAAGGAGGAGAGCATTTCCAGACCATGATTTATGAACCAATTGGAGCAGGATGAGAGGGAGATGAAGTATTCAGGGAAAGCTGACTCCTCCCTGAGTAGGTTCACTGGCCCTGGGGCCAAGAGGAGGTGAGTGTACAGATGAGCTCAGAAAGGGGCAGACGGAGAGCATGAGTCAAAGGGCCCTAAGGAGAAGGACAGCATGCTCAGGCCAGCGGCCAGTGCTTTACACACAACTTTCCCCTACAGCAAATCTTGTCCTTTCTAGAAATCAACATTCCCTTCATTTAAAAAAAAAAATATGGTTTATCTATTTGAGAGGCAGAAAGAAAGAGAGAGAAAATGCACTTGCATTTACTGGTTCACTCCTCAAATGCTCACAATGACCTGGGCTGGGCCAAGGTCAAAGTGACAGAGAGAGAGAGAGAGAGAGAGAGAGAGAGAGAGAGAGAGAGAGAGAATGAGATCGAGCACTTTCATTCTCTTGCTCATTCCTCAAATGCTCACAACAGCTGGGTGGAGCCGGGGTCAAAGTTGGAATTGGGAAATGCAAAATCCAGGTCTTCCACGTGAGTGGCAGGAAACCAATTATTTGAGCAATCACTCCTGCCTCCCAGGGTCTAAGTTAGCAGGAGACTGGAGCCAAGAATTGAAACCATTCTGATGTGGGACACAAGTGTCAACTGGCTGGGCTACATGCAGGCTCACTCACCAAATTCCCTTTAAATGTGGGTCCTCCCTTCTCCGTGCCCCCACAACACTGTTTAGTGTCCAGAACCCAGGAGGACCAGCCCTTACCCAGCGCTAAGGGTGGAATAGCCAGCAGCTTCTGAGCATTGCTATGCCTAAACAGGGGCCTTAGGCTGACAAGAAGCTGATGTGGGTGTCAAAGCCCAGAAGTCATTTTAATATTATTTATATGTATATTGTGGCATAATTTACTTGTAGTAAATTGTGTGGCTCTGTGCCTGAGTGCTTGACAGGGATGCGGAAGGCCACATCAGTGGCCAGTGTAGACTAAACGTGACGGGGAATTACTCCCATCCAGGAACACCCCAATTTGAGACTCTTAGGAGGTGATAGTCTAAATCCCATAACTCCCCATTACCATGGGAGACTTGAACTGGGTTCTGGGCTCCTGACTTCAACCTGGCATAGCCCCAGCTATTGACAGCGTTTGGGGAATGAACATGCAGGTAGGAAAAATCTCTCCCTCTCCTTTTCAAATAAAAGCTCCCGGGTGTTGCTAATCCAGAGAACAAACCCTGAGCAGTTACAAGGATTGGCCTCCCTCTTCCTCAACTCATTTTGCACGTCCCTGAACATTCATTCCTCTAGAATACCATGTTTCACTCTCCTAAAAACCCCAATGGTCATTAAATATCCACATCAGTTGTATTTCTACTATGTCATGCTTTTAGAAGCCAGCATCTTTTAGCTTCCCCAACACAGTGTTATGGCTCAGATTCCCCGTCTGCAGCTGACACATCCAATACAATGAGGGTGCTCACCAAAGTCTAAGAGGAAGCCTTGATTAGTGGTGTTAGTAAAATGGTACCGGTTTCCTCAGCCCAGCCTGGCTTGCTAGAAGTCAGGTGACCAAATGGCCCAAGCAGGAGCGTCAGCTCCACGCCCACCCTAATGGGATTCGCTGCTCCCACTTCTTTATCTCTGCAAAGCTATATAAGCAAGCCCTGTTCTCCCAGTACAGGCTATGGTTCTCCCGAGCACAGGGAGGCAGCCACCTCCCTGTCAGGTGTTTCCCCCACCTGACAATAAACCTTTCCCTGTAACCCAGTGTTGGGTGTGTTTTGTGGTGGCCTTTCCTTTCAAGAAGGAGTTTGGATTAAAAAAAAAAAAAAAACCAGGGGAAGTTGGGTGTGGTTCATTATTTGGACTATAAGCATGCGACACTTAACAATAGGGGAAGCTGGGGACAGGGATACAGGAACTGTCTGTACATTACTTCGCAATTTCTGTTTTGTAAATTTTAAGCTATTCTGAAAGAGAAAGTTAAAAAATTTCAAGAAAAATAGAATAAAAGTGGAGTTGGTGGCATTGCAGCACAGGGGGCTAAGTTGCCACCTGCGCTGTGGACATCTCAAATCAGAGCGCCTGATTTAAATCCTGGCTGTTCCATTTCCAACCCAGCTCCCTTCAGATGGGCCCCCTTTGGCCATTTGAGGAGCGAACCAGCAGATGGACGATCTCTTTCTCTTTGTCCCTCTCTCACTGACACTCTGTCTTTCAAATAAATGAAACTTAAAAAAAAAAAAAAAGGAAGTCTGGAAAATCTGTCCGGGCAGATCACCCTGCGCCCCACTGAGCTTCAGGTCCCTGAGGCCAAGAGAATTCAGCAAGGAGTGGAAGTAAGAGCCCTCACAGTGGCAGTCCAAGGCTCTGGGAGCCCAGGAACTTGCCCAAGGTCACACAGCTGCAAAACCCTGGATTTCCCACCCCGCCCGCCCGCAGCCCCCTTCTTGTTCCATGGGCACATTCTCAGCCTTTGCGCAGCATGGACCCTCCCACTTGCCGGCCGCCTTTTCTTTCCCAGTCCATACCTTAGAGCCCGGGTCTTAGGGAGCAACCCCCACCTCAGCTCATCCTAATCACTCTTCCACTGCAAGCTGTCTGTAAAACAGGATTAAAAGTAGTAATAGCAGCGCCAGCACACCGGGTTCTAGTCCCGGTTGGGGAGCCGGATTCTGTCCCGGTTGCCCCTCTTCCAGGCCAGCTCTCTGCTGTGGCCAGGGAGTGCAGTGGAGGATGGCCTAAGTGCTTGGGCCCTGCACCCCATGGGAGACCAGGAAAAGCACCTGGCACCTGGCTCCTGCTATCGGATCAGCGTGGTGTGCCAGCCGCAGCGCACCGGCCACAGCAGCCATTGGAGGGTGAACCAATGGCAAAGGAAGACCTTTCTCTCTGTCTCTCTCTCTCACTGTCCACTCTGCCTGTAAAAGAAAAAAAAAAAAAGAAAAGTGTTCCTGTTTGGGCACAGAGCATTAGGTCACTGCCTGCCATGCCAGCATCTATGAGTGCTGGTTCTAGTCTTGGCTACTCCTCTTCTGACCCAGCTCTCTGCTATGACCTGGGAAAGCAGCAGAAGTTGGCCCAACTGCTTGGGTCCCCTGCACACATGTGGAAGACCCAGGAGGAGCTCTTGGCTCCTAGCTTTGGCCTGGCCCAGCCACGGTCATCGCATCCATCTGGGGAGTGACCAGTGGATGGAAGATCTGGCTCTCCCTCTCTCTCTGTAACTCAAATAAATCTTTTTTAAAAAAAATAAGCTCTATGAGGGTACAATTTTAAACAAACAAACAAAAGATGTATTTATTTGAAAGGCAAATAGAGAGAGAGAAGGAGTGAGGTGTTCCATCAGTTGGTTTACTCCCCAGATACCTTCAACAGCAAGGGCTAAGCCAGAAGCCAGGAGCCTGGAATTCCATCCCAGTGTCACACTTGGATGGCAGGGACCCAAGTAGTTAAGTCATCATCTGCTGCCTCCCAGGTGCATCAGGAGGAAGCTGGATCAGAAGTTCAGAACAGCCAGATTGGTCTAATAGCTGTGTCACAAGGCCTGCCCCTGCTGGTAGAATTCTGCTACAAACCGGAAGCAACACTGGAGGAAGGAAAAGGATGATTCAGTTTTGTTTACACAGATGCAACAATTATAAATAAAACATTAGCTACTCAAATGCAGCAATGGGTAAAACAAATATTACTGAGCAGTAGGAAGACAAGGATGTTATTTTACCATTAGGAAGTAGCAAGATAATTTACACAGCTACAGACTAAATAAGCCAAAAAACATATGATCATCTTAATAGGCTTGGGCAGAAAAAAACCATGACAAACCCAACAAGAATTTAATGAAAATCTTTGTCTTCGTTTGGGTCCTCCCAGAAGTAGACCCTGAGGAAGGATTCAAGTGCAAGCAGCTACGTCTAGAAGGTGAAGGATCCACCTGAAAGGGTGGGGGAGAAAGCCCCAGAGGCTGTGCTACCAAGCCAGGTCCCACTGCTGGCAACGGGGATTTCATCCTATAAGGTAAATCTTTAAAGACTGGCAGGGAGCTGGATTGGAAGTGGAGCAGCCAGGACCTGAGCCTGGGATGCTGCACTGCAGGTGGCTTAACCCCCACTGGGCCACCACACTGGCCCTACCTGTGAATTTTTAAATGGGCTACCCTTGGTCACATCCAAGCTACTGGTGCCTAAGCGTTTGCTCTATTATTCTCATCCTCCTTCAGTGTTCCAGCCTTTCAAATGCTTAATAAATGCAAACCCAAGGAAGTGACCTTCCCAATGGGCACACCAATGCCCTGCGGCTCTGGGCCAGAGGGGGTGGGGCGTGGGCCTGAGACTCTGCATTCCTAACCAGGCTGGGGAAGCAGTGCTGCTGGGTTCTAGACGGCTCTGCCCCGGGGCGGAGGGCGGGGTGCCTCGGAGGTGGAGGCAACCTCTGCCTTTCTTGTCTATTTTAGCTCACGCCCGGGAGCTCCGCGTGTCCTCAAAACCTCCTTTTGGTCTCTCCTCAGCTGCCTCCGCTGAGATGTTTTAAAAACTCTCTATCGTTTTAAAGCTCCTCCTGATTACTGTTGTATGCAGAACTTTTTATCACACAGGTTTTTTTTTTTTTTTTTTAATCTTTGCAGCCTTTGTAAAGGTTCCATTCACAGAACTTAGCCTGGTGCTCCTTTGTCCCTGCATTGTTCTTTCTAAGACTCTTCATGGGACCTTGGGGGATCTGAAGCCCTAATCTTCCCCTGCTTGTTCCTCTCTTGCCTCCTGTGCCTTCCATTTTGAGCCAGCGCCTTCCACTGCTGCCCTTCATCCCTGGGTTTTCACTGCCTCGTCCCCTCCCCGCCCTTGCTGGTCTCCTGCTCTATTTTTAAGCATCCCCCCTCCCCCCGCCCCTTTCTCTTTTGCTTGCATCCCTGTGTTGCAATGCTGTGGTGGCTCCTACCTGGGCAGCAGCAGAATTCTGGCACCAGGTCACCTGAGTTCAAATTCTGCTCCATCCCTGGTAACTGGGGAGTGCGCAGCTGAATTTCTCTGAGCCTCAGTTTCCAGCTGTGTAAAACAAGATTAGGAACAACCCCTCCTGGGAGAGTTACATGTGTTAAGGCTGTAGGACAGGGCCTTCTTCAAAATCAGCTCTATAGACAGGTTCTCTCCTAGTTTCTTTTTAAAAGATTCCTTTACCTATTTGAAAGAGAGAGGGAGGCCGGTGCCTTGGCTCAACAGGCTAATCCTCCACCTTGCGGCGTCGGCACACCGGGTTCTAGTCCCGGTTGGGGCACCAGATTCTGTCCCGGTTGCCCCTCTTCCAGGCCAGCTCTCTGCTGTGGCCCGGGAGTGCAGTGGAGGATGGCCCAAGTGCTTGGGCCCTGCACCCCATGGGAGACCAGGAAAAGCACCTGGCTCCTGGCTCCTGCCATCGGATGAGCGCGGTGTGCCGGCCGCAGCGCGCCGGCCGCGGTGGCCATTGGAGGGTGAACCAACGGCAAAGGAAGACCTTTCTCTCTGTCTCTCTCTCTCACTGTCCACTCTGCCTGTCAAAAAAAAAAAAAAAAAAAGAGAGAGAGAGAGAGGGAATGGGGTGGGGGAAGAGAATCTTCTATTAGCTGGTTCACTCCCCAAATGCCTACAACAGCCAGAACTGCTGGTCCAGGACCAAGCTAGGAGACAGGAACTCCACCCGGATCTCACACAGGTGGCCAGCACCTGAGTACTTCGACCATCATCTGCTGCCTTCCCAGGCACATTAGGAGGAAGCTGGATGGAAGCAGAGGAGCTAGGTCTGGAACCGACACTGCAGATGCAATGTGGGCCTCCCACACGGTGACCTAGGCTGCTGTGTCACAGCACCCGCCCTTTCCTATTTGTGTTTCTGTAAGGAGGGTCCTGCAGCTCTGTGAATGAAGGGGGTGACACGGGAGAGATGGTGACGGATGGTGAGTGCTACTTGGCTCCAGGAGTCTTGGATCGCTCACCTGGAAGGAGGACGGCTGAGCATTCTGGGGAGCAGAGACCTTGTGCCAATAGCCAGGTGAGAAGCCGGACCACTGGCAGTAGGTCCCCCGGTGCCATGAAACTTCGTAACTGCAGCTGTCACCCCTGACGTCTCACTGGTGACCTCCTGTGAGATGGAGGCAGAAGGACCAAGACAACACCGTCCCAAATCTGACCTTCCCACAGCGACTCTCCAAGAGGATAAATATCCACTGTAGTGTTCAATCTTCTTAATTCAGTCCCTTAGTGCATAATAAATTACTTCAATAGAGCTGAAGAAATTTATTATGCATTAATAAACTGAAACATATAGCTTTTGAAATTTCTCACTGGACATGTTTTTTAAGTAAAAGTTATCATCCTCTAAAGCTTATTTGAAAGGCAAAGTTACAGAGGGAGGGAGGAAGAGAGAGAGAGAGAGATCTTCCATCTACTGGTTCACTCCCCAAATGGCCACAATGGCTAGGGTTGGGCAAGGCTGAAGCTAGAAGCTTCTTCCAGGTCTCCCACATGGGTGCAGGGGCCCAGCACTTAGACCATCTTCCACTGCTTTCCCATGCACACCAGTAGGAATCTGGATTGGAAGCAGAGCAGCAGGGACTCAAGCTGGTGCTCTGATCCAGGATGCTTTCATCACAGCAGAGGCTTAGCCTGCTGGGCCCCCCACATTGGCCCCACACTTTATTTACTGAGGCCATTAACAAAAAAAGTCCTAGCCGGCACCGTGGCTCAACAGGCTAATCCTCCGCCTTGCGGCGCCGGCACACCGGGTTCTAGTCCCGGTCCGGGCACCGGATTCTGTCCCGGTTGCCCCTCTTCCAGGCCAGCCCTCTGCTGTGGCCCAGGAGTGCAGTGGAGGATGGCCCAGGTGCTTGGGCCCTGCACCCCATGGGAGACCAGGAGAAGCACCTAGCACCTGGCTCCTGCCATCAGATGAGTGCAGCGCGCCGTCCGCGGCAGCCATTGGAGGGTGAACCAATGGCAAAGGAAGACCTTTCTCTCTGTCTCTCTCTCTCACTGTCCACTCTGCCTGTCAAAAAAAAAAAAAAAAGAAAAAAAAGAAAAAAAGTCCTAAACTTTCATCATGACTTTTTCCCTTAAGATTTATTTATTTATTTGAAAGTCAGAGTTACACAGAGAGGAGAGGCAAAGAAAGAGAGAGAGGTCTTCCAACCAATGGTTACTTCCCAGTTGGCTGCAACAACCGGAGCTGTGCCAATCCAAAGCCAGGAGACAGGAGCTCCTTCCAGGTCTCCCTTGCAGGTGCAGGGGCCCAAGGACTTGGGCCATCTTCCACTGCTTTTCCAGGCCATAGCAGAGAGCTGGATTGGAAGTGGAGCAGCCGGGTCTCGAACCAGTGCCCGTATGGGATGCCAGTGCTTCAGGCACCACAGTGCTGGCCCCTTTTTTCATCATATTTGAAAAGCTGGTTCAGGCCGGCGCCGTGGCTCAACAGGCTAATCCTCCACCTTGTGGCGCCGGCACACCGGGTTCTAGTCCCGGTTGGGGCACCAGATTCTGTCCCGGTTGCCCCTCTTCCAGGCCAGCTCTCTGCTGTGGCCCAGGAGTGCAGTGGAGGATGGCCCAAGTGCTTGGGCCCTGCACCCCATGGGAGACCAGGGAAAGCACCTGGCACCTGGCTCCTGCCATCGGATGAGCGCAGTGCGCCGGTCGCAGCGCGCCAGCCGCGGTGGCCATTGGAGGGTGAACCAACAGCAAAGGAAGACCTTTCTCTCTCTCTCTCACTGTGCACTCTGCCTGTCGGAAAAAAAAAAAAAAGAAAAAAAGAAAAGCTGGTTCAACTCTCCAAATGGCCACAACAGCCAGGCCAAAACCATGAGCCCAGAACTCAATCCTGGTCTCCCATGTGGATGGCAGGGGCCCAGGTACCTGAGCTGTCACGGGCTGCCTCCCCGGATATGCATTAGTAGGAATCTAGATTGGAAGCAAAGGAGCCTGAACTGGAACCAGGCCCTCTGAAAAGGAATGCGGGAGTCCCAAATGGAGACTGAACTGCTGCACCAAATGCCCAAAGCCCCTTGCACATAATAAATTCTTTTCAGATGTATTCTCACCTTGCTGGAAGGAAGGGGGTCAGAGAACTTTTATTTCCACCTCTGGTGCTTCCCAGGGCTTCTCAGCTAGGGGTAAGGACCACTTTGAAAGGCTCCCAGCCTCCAGGAGTGTGGGAAAATGCCTGCTTCAGCTCTGCACAAGATCGCAAGCCCCGGTTTGTACATCTGGTTTTCTAGGACGGTGCTGACATTGCTACCCCACAGGCATCATGGGAAAAACTGCATGTTGTGAGGTCCACGTGGTCTTCAGATTAGTGGGCAACAAACCACAATGAGCAGCAGGAGGGGCTGGACAGAAGCCAGGTGTTGAGGGGGTGGTCTCAGCTCAGACGTTTCTGGGAGGGGTCTCTGCCAGCGTTTGGCGATCACACTCTGGGAAGGTCCAAGGAGCTCAGGAGCTCACAACAGACTCCTGGGTCCCTGTTGTGATTCTGACCGCCAGTTCCTTCCTTGGCCCCTGGACCAGTCTGGTGGGGGTGGAGATACCTCTACCTCTTAGATTATGGCTGGGGCAGGGACCACAGCAAGGACTGGCACATGGGCCCCTGGCAGGACAGTGTCGGGGTAAGGGACGTGGGCTCTGGAGTTCAAGTGGAGACTCTGCTGCCCAAGCGCTGTGTGTCCTTGGCAAGCACTTGGTGCCTCCGTGGCCTGCTGTCTATGGAAAACAACAGACCCATCTCATAGGGCGAGGCTCACAAGACATGCACAGCATGCAAGTTCACCACAAGCCCTTTGTTACTCACCTTGGCAGTACACCTGCCGCCCCGTGGATGGTGCCAGGTTTTGTGGAAGACCATTTAGCCCTCAGCGTCTGTGGTGTGACTCCGGCTCCTGCAGTTTTCAAAGCTCCCCAGTGATACCTGGTGCAGCCTGCGATACAAAGCTCTGTCTTAGGGAGATTCCTGGTTCATGCAGGTCAGCTCCTGATTTGACAACCTGTGCCCATCCAAGTGTGTGCTAGGTCTGATTGGACGCCCCCTTGCTGGGAGTTCTCTGGCCTCGGGTGTGTCAGAACCATTCATTCCCTAGGCCCCCACTCCACTGTACACTGCAGCCAGGGTTGGGAGGCCAAGGGTTCTGGGGGCTCTGGTCAGAAAGCAAAGTCCACACGGACTCACCTGGTGTCTCCCTCCCTCCCTCCTTTCCAGAAGACACTCCTGGCCAAATCTTCCTTTGTTGCCTCTAAATAGCTCAGCTGGGGCCAGCATTCCGCTGCAGTGGGTTAAGACGCCACCTGAGACATCAGCTTCCCATACAGGGACTGGTTCAAGTCCCAACCGCTCCACTTTTTTCTTTCTTTTTTTTTTTAAGATCCATTTATTTGTTTGAAAGGCAGAGTTACAGAACAAGAGGGAAACACACACACACAGACATCTTCTATCCATTGTTTCACTCCTCAAATGGCTGCAACAGCTGGGACTGAAAGAGGCCTCTTTGCTGTGGCCCCGGAAGGATCGATTCAGTGCGCCGGCCATAGCGGCCATTTGGGGGGGTGAACGAAAGAAAGGAAGACCTTTCTCTCTGTCTCTCTCTTTCACTGTCTAACTCTGCCTAATAAAAAAAAAAAAAAAAATACAGCTTCCTTTGTGCTATGGACCATTTCCGGTTAGGCTCATTCCGAGTCCTGTAGAAGTCATCGTTTGTTTCCAGTTTTATCTTTCCTTAAGTCCACTGAGTGCCCCTCTCCCTGCTCCCCCACCCCCACCCCTTTACTACTTTTCGAAAGCTGGGCTCAGGATAGTTTCCAGGAATCAGTGCTTTAGATACAATCTGAGTAATTCTGCCTATTTGATAAGTTTCAAAGGCACTGACGTGGAATGTCCTTAGGACTCTGAACCACCCGGATGGGCTCCCCCTCTGCCAGCCTCCTGTGGGATCCTCAAGGTTCTCTTTCTCTCACACCCTCACACCGCTGCCAGGTCCCCAGCAAAGCACCTCAGCTGTGCCTTCGCAGGCTCCCTCCCCTCGCCCCATGCCTGCCGCTCACTCCCTCTTCTCTGGATGGCCATGGCTGACAGGGCCCCTTTTCTGCAGCCTGTTCTCCATGCACCAGCCAGCGGAGTCCTTAGAAAGTCAGGGGGTGGCATTTGGTGCAGCAGTTAACATGCTGTTTGGGAAGCCTGCATCCCATACCAGAGTGCCTGGGCTCAGGTCCCCAGCCTGCATCTGATCCAGCTTCCTGCTGTGTACCCTAGGAGACAGCAGACAATGGCTCCAGCTCTTGAGTTCCAGCCATCTACCAGATGGAGTTCCTGGCTCCAGGCTTCGGTCTAGTCCAACTATGGCTGTGGTAGGCAGTTGGGGAGTAAATTAGGGGGTCAAAGATCTCTATCTGTCTTGTTATCTCTGTCTCTCTGCCTTTCAAATGGATAGATGAAACCTGAACAAAACGTAAGGGGAGGGGAGCAGGCATGTGGCCTTGTGGTCAAGATGCCACGTCCCACCTGAGAGTATGTGGGCCCAATGCTCGGCTCCCACACCTGGCCCCAGCTGCCTGTTAATGCAGAGCCTGGGACACAGCAGGTGATGGCTCAAGTAATTGAGTTACTCCCTGCTACCCATATGGGAGAACTGGATCGTGTATTGGCTCCCAGTTTCTGCTCAGGCCATGCCCTGGCCATTGTGGGCATTTGGAGAGTGAACCAACCGATGGGATGATCTCTCTCCCCCCTTTCAAATAAATAAATACATATTTTTAAAGTCAGGTGAGATTTAAAAAAACACAAAAACTCTTTTCTGTCCAAAACCCTCTACTAAGAGCTGAACCATGTCTCCCCTCAAATGTATATGATGAAGTTCTAACCTCAAAATGTGACTGTATTTGAAAATAGGGTCTCCAAAGAGTATTTACCCACTAGGGTGTGGCCTAATACAGTGAGACTGGTACGTTTATAACAAGAGGAAACACGGACACAAACATGTACAGAGGGAAGATCATGTGATGACATAAGAAGGTGGCCATCCACAAGCCAAGGAGAGAGGCCTCAGAAGAAACCAACTTTGCCAACACCTTGACCTTGGACTTCAAGGCTCCAGAATGGTGAGAAAATGAATGTCTATTGTGGCCTGGGAAAACAGTAGAAGATGGCCTAAGTCCTTGGGCCCCTGCACCCGCATAGGAGACCCAGAGGAATCTCCTGGTTCTTGGCTTCAGATCAGCCCAGTTCCAGCCATTGTGGCCATCTGGGGAACAGAGCAGTGGATGGAAGGCCTCTCTCTCTCTCTCTCTCTTGGCCTCTGCCTCTCTGTAACTCTGCTTTTCAAATAAATAAAAACATCTTAAAAAAGAAAAGAAAAGAAAAGAAAATGTCTGTTGTGTAAGCTGCCCAGTGTGGTCCTTTGTTATGGCAGCTGGAGCAGACCGATAGGCCAGTCAGGGGCTCCCAATCTCACTCAAAGTTCTTACACAGACCTACAAAGTCCTCAATAATAAACTTAACCATCTTGTGCCACTGCTTGGAAACTCCTTGCTTCAGCAAATTAGGCTGAAAAATAACCATTGTTACATGCAAACTGGAGTAACTGAGTCACTGTTACCACAGGAAAAAGCCAGCATTGGAAAAAAAAATTGGCCATCCATAAATATTAACCTTCATGATTGTTACAGAAATGAAAATCTCATCTCAGGATGTTTAGCCAACTCTGCCTCTTTCCCTTTCTGATTGATCTGCCCTTTGTCGGAGATCATGGAAACAGTCCTTCAGCTCTTCATAGGCTGGGCAAGAACACACAGATCCCCCCAGTCATTAGAACTCGATATTGACAGTGCGGTGATGGCTGAAAAGCAGCAACACATCCAATTACCTGTTTACGGCTCGCTTCGAGGGAAGGATCGTACATCTCTAGCCTGTTTGCCCTGTTCGCACCAAGGTTGGGAAAGCTGGTTGGCTTCTGTCTAGGGCTTGTGGCTGATATTCCATCCAAGAAATTAGCTGATCCTTATAATTAGCGTTGGAGCTTCCAACAAACAGCGGGCAGACAGACTTAAGTGAGGGGTGTTGGGAGGTTGGTGGGGAAGGAAAGGAGAGCTGGCTTGGATGAAGAACCTAAAGGAAGCTGCAGTGGTGCTCTTGGGGCCTTCCAGATTCTAGCTACCCGGGCTCTCTGGCTGCTAGGGCTCTGTGACCAAAGACCACAGACGGGGTGGCTGAACATCACAGCTTCTTTTTCTCATAGCTCCGAAGGCTGAAAGCCCAAGCTCAAGGCGTCAGCAGGATTGGTGTGTCCCGGAGGCTCTCTCCTTGACTTGCAGATGTCTGTCTTCCTGCCATGTCCTCACACGGTCCTGTCACCATGTGTGTGCACATCTCTGGTGTTTGTGTGTCCTCATCTCTTAAGACACCAGTTGGATAAGGGACCACCGACAGCCTTGTTTTAACTTAATTGCCTCCTTGAGGCCCTGTCTCCAAACCAAGCTGCATTCTGATGACCTGGGGTGGGGGTGAGGCTTCAATCGCTGGTATTTCAGGGAACACAATTCAGCTGGTACAGCTGCCTGGTGCATCCCTCTCCCAGCTGCTGTGCGTGATGGTTGCTGAAGTCTCACGCTGCCTTCTCCCTCCAGCCTGGCAAACAGGGCCACCTGACGTGGTTTGTATCAAGAAGCGCTCTCTTGCCTCTACGTGAGACCAACACCGTGGTGCTGTTCATGCTCCTGAGTGTCCTATGGGATCAGGCTAAGGCTAGCATCCAGATGAAATCCACATATTTGCTCAGCATCTTCCTCTGCCTCTCTGGCTTCTCGCTCTTCCCATCTCCTGGGAGCATGCCCCTAGTTATCACAAGCACTTGAATGTCCATCTCAAGCTCTGGGTTCTAGGGCAGTGCTATCTTAGAATTCCTTTCAGATGATCTCATTTTACTCCGAGAACCTACGGGTAGATCATAAAAAGGTGCTGTCACCAGATTTTGTCTACTATGTCTTTTTTTTAAGATTTTATTTTTTTAAAAGATTTTTGTTTCTTATTTATTTCAAAGGCAGAGTTACAGTGAGAGGAGGGGGACAAAGAGAGAGATCATCCCTCAAATGGCTGCAATGACTGTGGCTGGGTGAGTCCAAAACCAGGAGCCAGGAGCTTCTTCTGGGTCTCCCATGTGGGTGCAGGGCCCCAAGGACTTGGGCCATCTTCCACTGTTTTTCCAGGCCATTAGCAGGGAGCAGGATTGGAAGTGTAGCAGCCGGGATTTGAACCTGCGCCCATATGCGATACTGGCACCACAGGTGGAGTTTTAACCTACTAAGCCACAGAGTCAGCTCCAAAGATTTATTTTATGTATTTGAAAGACACAGTTAAACACAGAGAGAAAGAGAGAGAGAGAGAGAGAGAGAGAGAGAGAGAGAGAGGCCTTCCATCCACTGGTTCACTCCCCAGATGACTGCAATGGCTGGAGTTGAGCTGATTCGAAGCCAGGAGCAAGGATCCTCTTCCAGGTCTCCCACCTGGCACAGTGGGCTAAGCTATCACCTATTGGAGTGCCAGTTTTAGTCCTGGCACTTGCACCGACAATCCAGCTTCCTGCTAATGCATCCTGGGAGGTACCAGGTGGTGGCGGCTCACGTGCTTGGGCCCCGTTACCCACATGGGAGACCCAGATGCAGTTTCTAGCTCCTGGCTTCAGCCTGGTGCAGCCGTGGCTGTTGTAGGCATTTGAGGAGTGAACAGTGAATGGAGAATTTCTCTCTTTGTCACTCTGCCTTTCAAGCAGACAAAAAATAAATAAATAAGTGCACATTAGAAAACAGAAAGATAAGACCTTCGAATCAGAAAAGCTCTTGGGAGCTTTTTTTTTTTTTAAAGATTTGTTTATTTGAGAGTTGGAGTTACAGAGAGAGAGAGGTCTTCCATCTACTGGTTCACTCTACAGATGGTCACAATGGCCAGAGCTGGGCTGATCTGAAGCCCAGAGCCAAGAGCTTCTTCTGAGTCTCCCACGTAGGTACAGGTGCCCAAGGACTTGGGCCATCTTCCACAGCTTTCCCAGGCTGTAGCAGAGGGCTGGATCAGAAGAGGAGCAGCCAGCACACAAACCAGTGCCACATGGGATGCATATGGCACACAGGCAGAGGCTTAGCCCACTGTGCCACAGTGCGGCCCCTCATTTTTGTTCTTAAAGTACAGTGAAGCAGGGCTTTCCTTGGATGCAGCTTGCCATTTACTATAATATTCCCTGTTAATCTTCACCTTCAACCACGCTGATCAATGCCATGAGTTCACGGTCTTTTCTATTAGTTACTTTCGCTGTGTGTCAAGTTTCCTTAAATGCAATGGCTTAGAACACTGGTAAGCATCTACCATCTCTCAAAGCTTCCGAAGCTCAGGAATCTGCAAGTTGCTCGGCTGGGTGTTTCTGGCTCAGGGTTGCTTGCTCTCTCTCTCTCTTTCTCTCTAATATTTATTTTATTTATTTGAAAGGCTGAGTTACAGAGAGAGAAGGAGATATATATAGAGAGATCTTCCATCTGATGGTTCACTCCCTAAGTGGCCGCAATAGCCAGAGCTGGGCCAATCCAAAGCCAGGAGGCTGGAGCTTCATTTAGGTCTCCCACGTAGGTGCAGGGGCCCAGGGACTTGGACCATCTTTGCCTGCTTTCCCTGGCACATTAGCAGAGAGCTGGATTGGAAGTGGAGCAGCTGGGACTTGAACCAGCACCCAGATGGGATGCAGGTGTTGCAGGCGGTGGTTTTACCTGCTACACCACAATGCCAGCCCCATGGGTTGGTCTCTTTTGAGGTCATGGTCACATATCAGCTGGTGTTACAGCTGCCTGGAGATTTGGCCATTGCTCAGCACCATCGTGGCTTCTCCTCTCATCTGCCTGCGTGAGTGGCCTCCCAGCATGGAGGCTGGCCTCCCCTGCCAGAGCAAACAATTCAAGAGAGCAGGGGAGAAGCTGAGACCTGGCTTTGGAAGACATCTAGAATCACCTTTTTTGCAACCAGGCTTGCTCCAAAAGTGCAAGAGATCACATAAGGGCATGCCTAGCATGAAGGGATGAGGAGACGACTGTGGGGACTGCCTTGCAGGCAGGTGACCACAAACAGACTGAGAAATAGAGTGTAACTTTTTATATAAACATGCCATCAAAGGAATAAAAGAACACAGCCCCTGTGGTTGTCCTCACTAGAGCGCACATGGAGGCCTAATTCCTCAGTGCGGCAGTGCTGGGGAGTGGGATGCAGCGGGAAGGAGCTGAGGGATGGGGACAGAGGCCTTGAGTGGATTAATGCCATCTTTGCCGGAAGTGAGTTCCTCTGGCAGAGACTGGACTACTTACCTTGAGAGCAAGTTGCTACAAAGCAAGGCACCTCTAGTGCTTTGACTCTGCACACACCTGCTTCCCTCCTGCCTTCTGCCAAGAGAACCTTGCCAGAAGCTGGCCAGATATTTAATTTTTTTAGACTCCCACCAATCTTGGGACTTTCCAACCTCCAGAACTCTGAGCCAAAACCAATCTTTCTTTCTAAACCATCTGCTCTCAGGTATTCTGTTATAGCAACAGAAAACAAGCTAAGACTAATTAGCCAAAGATTCATAGGTCTTGTGTGATGTCTTCCAAAGGTTGGTCTTAAAACGCTGAATGTTGGAGCAATTAAATTCATGCCCAGACCAGTGCTGTGGTGTAGCGGGTAAAAGTGCTGCCTGTAGTGCCAGCATCCCATATGGGCGCTGGTTCAAGACCTATCTGCTCCATTTACCATCAAGCTCTCTGCTATGGCCTGGGAAAGCAGTAGAGAATGTCCCAAGTCCTTGGGCCCCTGCACCCACGTGGGAAACCCAGAAGAAGCTCCTGGCTCCTGGCTTCCGATCCGTGCAACTCTGGCTGTTGCGGCCATTTGGGGAGTGAACCATCGGATGGAAGACCTCTCTCTCTCTCTCTCTCTCTCTCTCTCTCTGCCTTTCGATTAAATAAATAAATAAATCTTTTTAAAAAATTCATGCCTAAAAAGGAGAGTTTCAGACCCATCATCAGTAGTGATGTAGACTAATCAATAATGGCATCATTTATTTTTTCAAAAAAGATTTCAATTAAGAATTCTTAGGATAGAAGTCCAGAGCCTTACATAGTATTCTCCAGGGATGAGTCACACTCTAATACCCATGTATGGTAATAAACTATCTGCACTGTGAAACTCTTGTATTTATAATCAAGAAATCATGGGGAGGGGGATATATGGCCTAGTGGTTATGATCCTGGTCAAGTTGCCCATTACCCACACTGGAGAATCTGGGTGATACCTACTTCCAGCTTTTGACTCCAGCTTCTTGCTACTGGGTACCCTGGGAAGCAGCAGTGACGGCTCAAGTGTTTTTTTTTTTTTTTTTTTTTTTTTGACAGGCATAGTTAGACAGTCAGAGAGAGACAGAAAGGTCTTCCCTCCTTTGGCTCACCTCCCAAAGCACTGCACCAATCCGAATCCAGGAGCCAGGTGCCTCCTCCTGGTCTCCCATGCAGGTGCAAGGCCCAAGCACCTGGGCCATCCTCCACTGCCTTCCCGGGCCACAGCAGAGAGCTGGACTGGAAGAGGAGCAACCGGGACAGAATCCAGTGCCCCGACCAGGACTAGAACCCGGTATGCCGGTGCCGCAGGAAGAGGATTAGCCTAGTGAGCCCCAATGCTGACCCAAGTGGTTGGGTTTCTAACACCCATGGGGGAGAACTGGATCGAGTTCCTGGCTCCCTGTTTTGGTTCCTGGTCCAGCCCAACCCTGGTTGCTGCAGGCATTTGGAGAGTAAGGCAGCAGACAGGAGCTCTTTCTCTCCATCTCTCTCTCTCTCTCTCTCTCTCTCTCTCTCTCTCTTTGTTGGTAAAGGATCTTATTCCCATACTCTATAAAAGTGCCCCAGGGAGATTTGGCCTTAAACCTACCCTACTCAACATGTTTGTCAGTGATTTGAGGATGAAAAGATAGAGGAAATATTGATCAAATTGTAAATGATTCAAAACTTAAAGGAATAATTAGTGTATCAGATGACAGCACCAGGTTTTAGGACAACCCAGTGGGCTAGAATGGCGGATGGAACAAGTAAAATCAGATTTAACAGGGATATGTGAAAAGGCCTACATTTAGGTTCACCTCGTTATTTAAGTCTTCACCTGTCCCTTCTATTAGAAAGCAGGTACAGCCCTGTCACTCTGGGAAAATGGTCCCTCTTTCCTGTTTTGGAACACCCATTCTGACAGCTGCTCACTCCTCTCCAGGGACAGACTACAGGGATCTCCAGGAAGATGGGAAGAAGATGCAGAGGGACTAAGCGAGAAACATCTCTTCTCGCCTGGGTAAAGCTCATGAGCATCCTTCATCTCACTCCTAACAACCACACTCTGTCTCCTCACAAAAAGCCTCACTACTCACCTAAGAGTCCATCTATGGGGAGATGTGCACCACAGGCCTCGTCTGCAGAGGATGGTTCATGGGGATTTTCCATTATATGTTTGAGGAAACTGACCTTCATACTTTGGGCACCTAAGGACCCACTGTAATCACTCATGGTCAGTTCTCTCTATTAAAGAGAATAGGTTCAAAAGGGAGTAGGCAGGTATGGTGACGAAAGGGAAAACAAACCTGGAGCGCTAGCCTTCACACAACTGTATGCTTGTAAAAGCAAGGGCTCTGTTTTAATCAGTACAGGTTAGGTAACGCTGCAGGAACAAACAACTCCAAGTGGCTCAGAACTACACAGGGGGCCCAGTACTGTGGTGTAGTGGGTAAAGCTGCCACTTGCAATGCTGGCATCCTATAAGGACTCTGGTTCAAGTCCCAGCTGCTCCACTTCTGATCCAGCTCTCTGCTATGGCCTGGGAAAGCAGTAGAAGATGGCCCAAGTCTTGGGCCCCTGCACTGGCGTGGGAGACCCAGAAGAAGCTTCTGGCTCCTGGCTTCAGATCAGCCAATTGGGGAGTAAACCAGCAGATGGAAGACCTCCCCCCTACCTTCTCTCTCTGCCTCTCCTTCTCTTTCTGTGTAACTATGACTTTCAAAATAAGTAAATAAATCTTTTTTTTTTTTTAAAAGAACTACACAGGTGTAGTTTTCAGTCACCTTACTTGCACATTGCAGTACAGGAACCCAAGCTCACAGGGCCTTCTCCATCTGCAGTGTTAGGGGTTAGTACCATGGAAGGTGGATAGCATGTGCCAACCATTCAGTGTCTCTCACCAGATGGGCACATGTCACTTCTGCTTACATTTCATTAGTCAGAGCGAGTCATTGGTCATGCCTAACTTCAGTGGGACAGGGAACTGGAATCCTTTCTTATTCCCAAAATGAAGAGACTCACATATGGGTGAACAGAGGAATGCTGGTCACAGGATGGAACTCAATCGAGTCTCCATCATGTAGCAGGGATCCAACCTGCTGCCTCCCAGGATGTGCAGTAGCAGGAAGCTGCAGTTGGAAACAGAGCCAAGACTCCAATAGGGGATGCAAGCATCGCAGGCAGTGTCATTAACTGCTGCATGAAACACATGTCCCTGGAGAATATTAATGTTCATTAATCATTGTGAAAACAGGTCAATTTTATAACTTTTTTTGCACGTAGCTGTTATACCTAGAGCAATCTGTCTTTAAGTAGGGGCAAATTACTCTGAAAAATGAATCCAGTTAGTTTTCCCTTCAAGTCAAATATCTTAAATATCAAAATATCAAAACCCTCTACTAAGAGCTGAACCATGTCTCCCCTCAAATGTCTATGATGAAGTCCTAACCTCAAAATGTGACTGTATTTGAAAATAGGGTCTCCAGGGCTGGTGCTGTGGCTCAACAGGCTAATCCTCCGTCTTGCGGTGCCGGCACACCGGGTTCTAGTCCCGGTTGGGGCGCCGGATTCTGTCCCGGTTGCCCCTCTTCCAGGCCAGCTCTCTGCTGTGGCCAGGGAGTGCAGTGGAGGATGGCCCAGGTGCTTGGGCCCTGCACCCCATGGGAGACCAGGAAAAGCACCTGGCTCCTGGCTCCTGCCATCAGATGAGCGAGGTGCGCTGGCCGTGGCGGCCATTGGAGAGTGAACCAATGGCAAAGGAAGACCTTTCTCTCTGTCTCTCTCTCTCACTGTCCACTCTGCCTGTCAAAAATTAAAAAATAAATAAATAAAAAAGAAAATAGGGTCTCCAGAGAGTATTTACCCACTAGGGTGTGGCCTAATACACTAAGACTGGTACGTTTATAATAAGAGGAAACACAGACACAAACACGTACAGAGGGAAGACCATGTGACGACACAGAAGGTGGCCATCCACAAGCCAAGGAGAGAGGCCTCAGGAGAAACCAACTTTGCCAACACCTTGACCTTGGACTTCAAGGCTCCAGAATGGTGAGAAAATGAATGTCTATTGTGGCCTGGGAAAACAGTAGAAGATGGCCTAAGTCCTTGGGCCCCTGTACCCGCATAGGAGACCCAGAGGAATCTCCTGGTTCTTGGCTTCAGATCAGCCCAGTTCCAACCATTGTGGCCATCTGGGGAGCAGACCAGTGGATGGAAGACCTCTCTCTCTCTCTCTTGGCCTCTGCCTCTCTGTAACTCTGCTTTTCAAATAAATAAAAACATCTTAAAAAAAAAAAAAAAGAAAATGTCTGTTGTGTAAGTTGCACAGTGTGGTCCTTTGTTATGGCAGCTGGAGCAAGTCAAATATCCGCAAGGCGGAGGATTAGCCTGTTGAGCCATGGCGCCGGCCGCACCTTGTGGCGCCAGCACCCCAGGTTCTAGTCCCGGTCGGGGCACCAGATTCTGTCCTGGTTGCTCCTCTTCCAGTCCAGCTCTCTGCTGTGGCCCGGGAAGGCAGTGGAGGATGGCCCAAGTGCTTGGGCCCTTCACACACATGGGAGACCAGGAGGAAGCACCTGGCTCCCGCTGGCCATAACGGTCATTTGAGGGGTGAACCAACAGAAGGAAGACCTCTCTCTCTCTCTCTCTCTCACTGTCTAACTCTGCCTGTCAGAGAAAGAAAGAAAGGAAGGAAGGAAGGAAGGAAGGAAGGAAGGAAGGAAGGAAGGAAGGAGAGAGAGAGAGAGAAAATCTCCTTTATCCTCCAGATAAAGAGGAGGGGAGGGAGGAGGAGGGGAAGAGAAGGGAGGGTAAGGGAGGGAAGAAGAGGGGAGGTGAGAGGAGGGGAGGGAAGGGGAGGGGAGGGGAGGGACAAGACGTGGGGACTTGGTACTGCGTCCCAATCCCTTCCTCATGGGTGTGTGCTGCCCAGGATGCATCAGCCCTGCACAAAGGGTAGCTCTGTGTGTTGGCTGTTTCACTGTTCTCTGCCAGTCTACAGGAGGAAAAGCAAGGCTTACTTTTTCCTTCAGGAAGAAGCAGTAGAAGAGCACCCTGAATTTGTTGGGAAATCATCCCAACAAACACATCTGGGGGCAGGCATTGTGGTGCACTGGGACACTGGCATCCCATATCAGAGTTCCTGGGTTTGAGTCCTACCTCTACTTTCTTTTATTGTTATTATTTTTTAAAGATTTATTTATTTATTTGAAAGTCAGAGTTACACACAGAGAGAAGGACAGAGAGAGAGAGAGACAGAGAGAGAGAAGTCTTCCATCCGCTGGTTCACTCCCCAAAAGGCCACAACAGCTGGAGCTGCGCCCATCTGAAGGCAGGAGCCAAGAGCTTCTTCTGGGTCTCCCACACAGGTGCAGGGGTCCAAGGAGTTGGGCCATCTTCTACTGCTTTCCCAGACCATAGCAGAGAGCTGGACTGAAAGTGGAACAACTGGAACTCGAACTGGTGCCTATATGGGATGCCAGGGCTGTGGGCGGCAGCTTTACCTGCTATGCCACAGCGTCAGTCCCCACCTCCACTTTCAATCCAGCTCCCCACTAATGTACATTCTGGGAGGCAGCAGATGTGACCCAAGTACTGGGGTTCCTGCCACCACATGGGAGACCTAGAAGGAGTTCCTGTTCCTGCCTTTGACCTGGCAACAACCCTGCCCCCCAAAGCAGTTGCATGCACTTGGGAACCAAACCAACAGATGGAAGATGTCCTTTCTGTCTTTCCCTCTCTCCCTGTCATTATGCCTTTCAAATACATAACTTAAAAAAAAAACACCTTTGGGATGAAAAAAGAAAGTGAACTATCTGACATCCAGGTACCCCAACTCCCAGCTCTATTCTGTGAGGTAATCATGACTATCACTTTCCCAAGTCTCTCTCTGAGAAAGTCTCTACCACAACCACTCATGTTCATATGAGTCTGTTTGCTGTATATGGTGTACATAGTATAGAGCACATAGGACAGTGCAAGAAAACTTAGGTGTTGAGTTCAAAAATTAACTCAACGCCACCAGGGTGAAGGAACAGGAGTGCGAAGCTCCCTCCTCCTAGCTCCTCCAGGCCACGGCGGCCATTGGAGGGTGAACCAACGGCAAAAGGAAGACCTTTCTCTCTGTCTCTCTCTCTCACTGTCCACTCTGCCTTTCAAAAAAAAAAAAAAAGAAGTAGAGCTTAGGCTTGAACCCACAGGCACTAGGCCAAATATCTGCCCCCAACTATGCATTTTTAAAACATCACATATCTTGGAATTTATGACACCTAGAATATATGAACATTTGTTTTCATGCTTGCATAATGTTACTTTTGTTTCTTACTGTCTTGAATAATACATCATTTTCAACATACCTGTAAGTCAAACATGGCCCATATTCACAGTCCACTTCTCTGCCCATAGCAGGCAATGGTAATTGATCATGGTACTCTTTTCCACTGAGCATAGGTGTAGCCTTGGATTCCTTCTCAACACAGTACTCTACTGCTCTGCTATTCAGATGTCATCCCATCATCCGGGAGCTTGTGAACATTGTAGAACCTCAGAACAAGCCGCAGCCTCACTGAATCAGGTCCTGCATTTCAGTAATTCAGGGGTTCACCTGCACAAGGAAGTCTAAAAAGTACTGGTGTGGGCAGCCCCTAGCCATCGATTCAAGTTCTTCCATGGGAAGAAATGTGTGTGCCTGCCCTATTCCAAAAGCAGACTACAAGGCTCTGTCCTTGGTCCTGTCCTTCTCCAAGCACTTATCTGTGCACTGAATGAGGCTGGAGGTGGTCAGCTCCTCTGATGTACTGACAGGCAGAAACCCAGAGGAGAGGCAGAAGCACTGGACTGCATGATCAAGATATAAACACACAGAGATGATGGAGTGAAGGACTGACTCCAACAATTGAGCTAAATAAAATTTACCCAGACAGATACATGCTTTCACGGTAGAATATTTGAAAATGAAGTCTTGGGTAGCATGGCACATAGCATCTGTTCTGGAATCTTCACCTTGTGTTTCACTAAAGGGTGCCATACCAGATTAATTTTGGAAACACTCCTACTCTTTTCTTCTTCCCAGAAAGTCAATTTATGCTCTCAAAAATACAAAGACTCTCAAATGCCCAGGGTAATGAAGCAAGTTTCTCTTTGTTTAATTCATCAGTCATCCAAGAGAATCCTTTCTACATATGAGGGAACTTAAAAAAAAATTCATGGAAAATTTAATTGAAAGGTAGGTTTAGAGGCTGGAATTGTGGTGCAGCGGGTTAAGCTGTTACTGGAGACACCAGCCACCCATATCGGAGCACCGGGAATCAAGTCCTAGATCCTCTGTTTCCAACTCACCTTCCTGCTAATGCTCCTGGGAGGTAGCCAAGGATGGCCCAAGTACTTGGGTTTCTGCTACCCATGTGGGAGACCCGGATAGAGCTCCTGGCTCCTGACTTTGGTCCAGCCCAGCCCTAACCATTACGGGCATTTGGGGAGTGAACCAACAAATGGAAGATCTCTCTTTCTCTCTCTCTCTCTCTATAACTTTGCCTTTCAAACAAATAAATAAATGTTAAGGGAAAAAAAGAGTGTGTGTGAGAGAGAAAAAGAGAGAAGTAGAGTCCCCAGGCCCAGGAGGCACACCAGTCCCGGCACCCTGCTGAGCACCATGTTGACTCCATGGGTTGCCACGGAGGGACAATGAAGGACTCAGACATCTCCAGAGAAGTACCACAGGGCAGTGAGCGTCACCACGGCTCTCCTGAGAGCAGCTCTTCTTTCCCTGTCTCAACACATGCAGACAGGGATGGGGGAGAAGGGAGGAAGGTCAGGGCATCCAATAGTCAAAGAAGCCCCCAGAGGTCGGAGACGTCTCCAGGGGAGCTGTCTTCCCCCCTCCCTCCCCTAGGACCATTGGATGGGACATCCCGAAAAGAGGAACTAAGCCAAGACAGGAGGATGAATGTTATAAAGAGGGGCAGGCGTGTAGCCTAGTGGTTAAGGCACCTGCATCCCACATTGGAGTGTCTGGGTTCGATACTTGATTCCAACTCCTGGCATCAGCCTGCTGCTAATGCAGACCCTGGGAGGCCCATGTACTTGGGTTCCTGTCACCCATGTGGGAGTCCTGGCCAGAGTTCCAGGCTCCTGACTTTGCCCTTCACCCAGCTGTTGCAGGTAATTGGGGAGTAAACCAGAAGATGGGAGCTCACTCTGCTTGTGTCTCTGCTTCTTAAATAAATAAATAAAATAAAAAATAAAGTAACGGAAATGAAAAGTCATACAGGCCATATTCTCTGACCACAATGCAATAGAATTAGTAATTAACAACAAAAATTTAGCCAAAATTTTGTTAACCTAGAAAAACATTTTTAAGTATTTTAATAATATTTTCCCCCAAGTCATGAGGCAGAGAGAGAGAGAGAGAAAGTTCTCATTTGCTGGTTCACTCCCTAAATGCCCACAATAGCAGGGGCTATGCCAGGGCCAAGGCCAGGAGCTGAGAACTCTAGGTCTCCCACATCACTGTTTCTTGGTTTTTACCAATGGCCCTCGTTACAGGCAGTCAACTTGCTCTACCGATGTCTTCAAGGCTAAGAGGAAGAGCCGGGCAGCAGGGAGGGTGGCATGTTTTTCTAGGCTATGCAGAAGTCCCTCAGCATGTTTTGCTTCTCATTGCCAGTAGCCTCTGAGGGTCAGGGACTGCTCTGCCCTGGGCATGCCTGAAAGGCAAGAAGTGAGCAGCCCACAGACTGGACCACAGGGGCAGTGACTCACTGGCTGTGTGGGGGTACGGATCCCCCCCCCCGCCATGCCGGAGACCACAACTGTGGGTCAGATTAGAGCCGCCTTGGACACAGGCAGTGCCAGGATGGGGGTGGGCTGCACTGGTGCCCCACATCCCTGAGACACCAGAGAAGCAGGGGCTGAAGGGTGCAGGAGCAAGGGTGCAGAGTCCCTAGCCTTGGCCTTCTGCTCAGGCCCCGCCCCTTTCTCCACTCTGCAGGCATGCTCACACTGGCCCAGCCTGGGGTAGCTCCTTGCTCAGTCAAGGTCAGGCAGTCCAGCCCTGTAAACCAAGTAGGTGACACATCATGGACACCCTGGCTTGTATCCTCTTGGGTTGGGCAAGAGACTGGCCAGCCAATTCTACGGCCTGGCCTGGGACCGCTGTGCTGGCCCTGGAGGGTGAGTCACTCTTGTTGGCGGATTCGGCCTTCCCCGATGCAGGATGTGAAGTGCGCCTTTGTCCTCCTGGAGTTCCGGCGCATTCCAGAAAGGGCAAGAGTGGGGAGCAGACAGAATGCTTCTTTTTCTTTTCTTTTTTTTTTCCTTTTTAAAAATAAACTTGTTTTTAAACTTCATTTTTCCATGAACTTAAAATAAATAAAATATGTATTTATTTCAAAGGCAGCTGCAGAGAAACAGGGAAAGGTTTTTCCATCTGCTGATTTGCTTTCTGAAGGGCCTCAATGGGCACAGCTGGGCCAGGCTGAAGCAGGACCTGAAATTTCATGTGGGTCTCCTACGTGGGTGCAGGGGCCCAAACATGTGGGTCATCTTCTGCAGCTTTCCCAGGCGTATCAGCAGGGATTGGAAGTGGAGCAGCTGGGATTAAACCAGCGCCCACGTGGGATGCTGGCGTCACGGGAAGCAGCATCACTCACTATGCCACAACGCTGGCCCTCAAGAGCATTTCTTATTGCCTTGTTTTGAGAGCATGTCTTTTTTTTTTTTTTTTTAAAGATTTATTTACTTATTTGAAAGAGTTACACAGAGAAAGAAGGAGAGGCAGAGAGAGAGAGAAGTCTTCCATCTGCTGGTTCACTCTCCAAATGGCCACAATGGCCGGAGCTGTGCTGATCTGAAGCCAGGAGCCAGGAGCTTCCTCTGGGTCTTCCCACGTGGATGCAGGGGCCCAAGGACTTGGGCTATCCTCTACTGCTTTCCCAGGCCATAGCAGAGAGCTGGATGGGAAGTGGAGCAGCCAGGTCTTGAACCAGCGCCCAAATGGGCTGCCGGCACTGCAGGCGATGGCTTTACCTGCTACGCCACGGCATCGGCCCTGAGAGCATGTCTTTAAAAACAAAAATGCCAACCCCCGCACGTATCACAGGAGTCTCCTGGTGCTACTCACACTGTGACCCACAAGGTTACGTCTCTGGGACCCCACAGAACACCATTGACCAGGGCCGGCTCTCACCACCCCTCATAGACGTGAGTGTTCACCTCCCCACTAACCTCTTGATTTCCAAACTCCTGCTTAGGACCCCCGGCAGCCCCATTGGAAAGTTTCTGAGTGCTCCCTTCGCTTCCACATGAAGTTGCTATTTTGTCTGTCTTCGCTTGGGTGTCTGCTGAGGAGGGTTCTGGGTAGTGGTGGTTTGCTTGGAAGTGATTCCAAGAAGTGGAGAAGTCAGACAGGGGAAGGGGGTACATTCAAGTGCAGATTATGACCGTGGGCAATGGGCTTTCGGCACCTTCTGGTGAGAGGCAGGAAAATGGAAATATTTCCGTATGCATTCCTGGCACTCGTTACTTGAGGGTTGTCCTTGGGGGTGCCAAGGCTGCAGTATGTTTCAGAATACCATGGTACCCAGAACCACAGCTTCCATGGCGCTGGAGAAAACTCTGAGGATTCTGAAGTGGGACTATGACAGATGCCTGGAACTGTCCATCATGTGCAAATACCACAATAACACAACAGTGTTCAGGTTCCCATCTTCTATTATTGTTATTGTTATTATTATTATTTGAAAGGCAGAGAGAGACAGAGATCTCCCATCAACTGGTTCACTTCCAGAAGGTCCACAATAGCTGGGGTTGGGCCATGTTGAAGCCAGGAGCCAGGAACTCAATGTGGGGCTCCCACATGGATGGCAGGGATCTATGTACGTGAGACATCAGGGTATACATCAGCAGGAAGCTAGAATCATGAGTGGACTTCTGACCAGCTTTCTGCTGTGGCCCAGGAGTGCAGTGGAGGATGGCCCAAGTCCTTGGGCCCTGCACCCACATGGGAGACCAGGAAGAAGCTTCTGGCTCCTGGCTTCGGCCCTGCCCAGCTCCGGCCATTGCAGCCATTTGGGGAGTGAACCAGCGGATGGTAGATCTCTCTCTGTCTCTGTCTCTGTCTCCCTCTGTTTCTCCCTCTCTCTCGTCTCTGCAAACTCTTCAAATAAATAAATCTTAAAAAAATAATAATGAGTGGAGCTGGGATTCAAACCCAGTGACTCCAGTACAGGATGCTGGTGTTCTGAGCAGCGTCACCTTCTAGGACAAATGCCCACCCCTGGTTCCTATCTTTCTTGCTGCACCTTCCACCATGAAGATCTTTCTGTGGACTAAAGATGGCAGCCTCCGCCACACGTCTAGGTTGCTGGCAGGCAGATAAAAGGACATATTGCTGCTGTCAGTGTTCTTTTTAATGAGTTTTCTCAACAGCTTCCACCTGCTTGATGTGCTCATCTGGATGTCTTATCCCACCCTTATTTTATTAGATTTAAAAATTTATTTATTTTTTCTTTAAAAGGCAGAATTACAGAGAGGCAAAGGCGGGGCAGGGGGGCAGGTCTGGTTCACTCCTTAAATGGCCTCAGCAGGCGGAGTTGAACCGATCCAAAGCCAGGAGCCAGGAACTTCTGGGTCTCCTATGTGGGTAAAGGGGGTCCAAGTACCTGGACCAACATCTGCTGCTATCCCAGGCACATTAGCAGGGAGTTGGATTGGAATTGGAGCAACTGAGACTCCAACCAGTGCTCACGTGGGATGCCAGTGTCGCAGGCAGGGGTTTACTCTAAAGAACCAAAATTCTGGCCCCAACTGGCTGTCTCAGAACATTTGCCATTCAGATGCTCCCTCTCAGACCTCAGGCCATGCTTCCAGGACTCCCAGGCCACCTGGAAAGGCCAGGTGCAAGCTCACCAGTTGATTGCCCCAGTGAAGTTCTCAGCAGACAAAGCATCAACAACTGGACATGTCAATGAACCATCCCGAACTGCAACTCAATCACAACTTCAGATAGCTTCGGCCCTCACCAACGTGTGACCATAACTCCATGAGAAAGCCTGCCTGAGAAGTGCCCAGCCGAGCCCGATCAATGCACAGAACCGCAAGACAGAAACATCTGTTGGTTAGGCTCTCAGTGTTAGGATTATTTGCAAAGCAGAAACAGATAAGCAGGAGAGCAACTACACCAAGAGGGGAACCCTGGAGACATCCTGGGCACCCAGGAATCTTGCTGGTGAGGAAGCACAGCCCAGCTCACCTGCTCTGCCTCACTCCTGATCCAGGTGAGCCAGAGGCTGTGGCAGGTGACAGGTGGCACCCTTCCGCCACAGTGACTCCACTGTGTAAGTGCAAAGCAGCATTTAGTCATTGAGAGAGGAAAGCTCTAACGAATACTCACATAAAAGGATTTTGGTTCACCCTGTGTAGATAACCTGGGAGACTTTGGTTCTTGGTGGGTTTTTTTTTTTTTTTGGGGGGGGGGGATGGTTGCTCTGGAGCAACTATGGCAGTAAAGAAAACTTCCTTAGAATATGTATGGGATTTTCTTGGTTGGTTGGTTTGTTTCCCCTGGTTTTCCAGACACTGACCAGGTAAATGGTAATGGAGCAGATATCATCAAAAGTCTGATGATTACATCTTCAGTTGCCCCAGAAGGAATGGCTGAATGAGGGCATGTTGACATATCCATGAGTGGACTCCTTGACAGGGGAAGTGAGCCTTGCTGGGATGCCTGTGGCCTGGTGCAGGGCGGAGCAGATCAAGAGCACCAAACACACACACTGTTGTAGACAGGTTTGTGGAGCCAGAAGCTGGGCAACCGGATGAAGACAGGGACTTGAAAGTTATGTACAGGACTATATTATTACAGGGTATACAGTCAGCATGTTGAATATAGACACTTCTGAATATGTACATATACAAAAAATATAAAGGGGCAAGAATTCGGCCTTGCCATTAAGACACCTGAGTCCACATCGCAGTGACTTGTTCAATGCCTGGCTCCGGCTCTGGCTCCTGACTTGCATTTCCTGCTAATGTGCATCTTGAGAAGCAATAGGCAATGGCTCAAGTAATTGGTTCTTTTCACCCATGTGGGAGACTTGAGTTGAGTTCCAGCTCCTGGCTTCAGTCTTGCCTAGTCCTAGCTAGTGCAGGACTTTGGAGAGTGAATTTGCAAAGGGAATTCTCTCTATCTGCCTGTTTGTCTGTCTCTATCTCTCAAATAAATAAATAAAACAAAAATTAGAAAAATATTTAAAGAGGATATATATATACATATATATTTATTTATCTATATATGATAAACACAGATAGTTGTATGATATATAGATGTTTCTCCTGGTAAGGCAAGGCTGAGAATAATGTTCAGAGGACTGATAATTTTAAAAGTATCTCTAAAATTTATTTCATTATTGTCATTAGTCATTATATCTTTTCAACAAAAGTTATGCTTATGAGAATGCCAAGGAACCAGAAAATATATATATATATATATTTTTTTATAGATAGAGTTAGACAATGAGAGAGAGAGAGAGAGACAGAGAGAAAGGTCTTCCTTCCTTGCTTTGGTTCACTCCCCAAATGGCCGCAATGGGCGGCGCACTGCACTGATCCGAAGCCAGGAACCAGGTGCTTCCTCCTGGTCTCCCATGCGAGTGCAGGGCCCAAGCACTTGGGCCATCCTCCACTGCACTCCCAGGCCACAGCAGAGAGCTGGACTGAAAGAGGAGCAACCAGGACTAAAACCCAGTGCCCCATCCGGGACTAGAACTGGGGTGCCGGAGCTGCAGGAGGAGGATTAGCCTAGTGAGCTGCGGTGCCAGCCCATAAAATATTGCTAATGCCAAGTTTGAAAATTAGGATAAAAATACTATGTGTGCTATTAGTGAAGATTATGTAAAAAAACACATTCAAATGACAAAAACTGGAAAGAAATTAGTGAAATATGCAAAGATTGTGTTAGTGGAGTGGGTTAGGTGATTACAATTTTTTAAAAAAGATTTATTTTATTTATTTGAAAGACAGAGTTACAGAGAGAGGCAGAGAAAGAGAGAGAGAGGTCTTCCATCCGCTGGTTCACTCCTCAATTAGCCACAATGGCCGGAGCTGCGTCGATCGGAAGCCAGGAGCCAGGAGCTTTTTCTGGGTCTTCCATGTGGGTGCAGGGGCCCAAGGACTTGGGCCATCTTCCATTGCTATCCCAGGCCATAGCAGAGAGCTGGATCGGAAGAGGAGCAGCCGAGACTAGAACCGGCGCCCATATGGGATGCTGGCACTTTAGGCCAGGGCTTTAACCCACTGCGCCACAGCGCCAGCCCTGGTGATTACATTTTAAAAATTATGGGGCCCAGCGCTGTGGGTAAAGCTGCCACTTGTGGCACCAGCATCTCATATGGGTGCTGGTTCGAGTCTTCAGCTGCTCTACTTCCTATCTAGCTCTGTGCTATAGCCTGGGATAGCAGTGGAAGATGTCCCAAGACTTTTTGAGTGTCTTAACTGCTAAGCAGACACCCACCCTGTTTACTTTTATGTACCATTTAAAAAACTGTTCTGGGGCCGGTGCTGTGGTGTAGTAGGTAAAGCCACTGCCTGCAGTGCTGGCATCCCATATGGGCGCCAGTTCGAGTCCCAGCTGCTCCACTTCTGATCCAGCTCTCTGCTATGGACTGGGAAAGCAATAAAAATGGCCCAAGTCCTTGGGCTCCTGTACCCACGAGGGAGACCCAGAAGAAGCTCCTGGCTCCTGGCTTTGGATGGGTGCAGCTCCAGCCATTGCAGCTAATTGGGGATGAACCAGCAGATGGAAGACCTCCTTTTTTCTCTGCCTCTCCTTCTCTCTTTGTGTAACTCTGACTTTCAAGTAAATAAATAAATCTTATATATATATATATATATATATATATATATATATATATATTAAAAACTGTTCTTGCATTATTTTTCAATAAGTACAATTCAAGAGAGGGGCAATTAAGTTTCAAAATTTTAAAATCTAGCTCATCTAGGCTAGGGACAAGTGGCTTGGCTGGATGCTGCTCTATGGCTGTCTCAAGACCTGTGAGTCGCGGGCTTTGGCCTCTATATTTACCAGAATGACTTGAAGCGTTGTGCTGGGCAGATGTGGACACGGAGGTTTTCTGAGTCCTTCTACAGGAAATCAGGCCAGGAATCAAGCACAAGACAGCACTGACTCATTCAGAAGCTTGCTTCCTCATTTAAAGAGGCCTGACAGCCTCATATCTGGGCTGCACAGTCAACAGACCTCGGCCCTCTGCGGGTCTGCACTGGGACCATCTGCACACCTGGACCACCCTCTGGCCACCCATCCCCATTCGATCTGTGATTGCCCTCAAAGACACCTTGGGAGTCAAGGCTAAAACACGGCAGGAGGAAAAGAACCAGGCTGCACTAGGCTGCTGCAGAGGCCCTGGGAGTGTCCATCTTAATTGTAGAGAAGCTTGTCTGAGGAGGTTTTTATTTGTTTATTCCTAAAGATTTATTTATTAGAAAGAGTAACAGAAAGAGAGAGAGCTTCCGTCTGTTTACCCTCCAAATGGCCACAATGGCTCAGGGCTGGGCCAGGCTGAAGCCAGGAGCCTGGAGCAGCAATTCAGTCTCTCACATGGGCGTGAGTGGCCCAAGCACGGGAGCCATCATCTGCTGCCTTCCCAGGTGCATTAGCAGGGAGCTGGGTTGGGAAAGAGCTGCCCGGTCTTGAACAGGCATTCCAATGTGGGATGCTGGTGTTAAAGGCAGCAGCTTAAGCAGCGGAGGATGGCTCAAGTCCTTGGGCCCGTGCACCCATGTTAGAGATCCGGGAGAAGCCCCTGGCTCCTGGCTTTGGCCTGACCCAGCCCCAGACATTTGGGGAGTGAACCAGCATATAGAAGATCTCTCGCTCTCTTTGTAACTCTGTCAAATAAATAAATAAATAAATCTTTTTTAAGAAAATAAAGTAAGAGTCAAGCAACAGCTTAATCCCTTGTGCTCCAACGCAGGTCCGTGAGAATGCTTATAAAGGGGTGTGGCTCTACCTGCTGGGTCCCTGCTAACTTGCCAAACCCACTGGAAGATTGGAGAAACATTTTAGTGGGTTCCTAAAGTGACTTCTGTGGGGGCTTTCAGACATCTTTCCCCCCTTCCCCACTATATCTCATCTACCAGGCGAGAATCTTGCCAAAGCACAAGCTGGAGTGACACTACCCTGTTGCTGAGAAAGCCTCAAGGATCCCACAGGTCAATGGCTCCTCTTAGTCCATCAGCACGTGACACTAACCAGACTTTCAGCTGGTTGGCTGTCTGATCAACACAGCCAGCAGCAGCCCTGTAGAGGCAGATGGCTGGCACCCCGGCCTCAGCGACTGCGTGTACACCAGTCCTTCCACCTCCCCAAAGCTGACCAGCTGGGGACCTATGACAAAATTTTGGGTATAAATGAACTGAAAAATGATTGCAAATGTAGGAGACCTAATGGAAAACTGCCAAGGAGAGGGCTACAGAAGCGACAATTGTTGAAGTGATTTTCTGAAAACTGGCCCCTGTGGGCATCCCTAGGTGTGGCTGGAACCTGTATCCTCCCTGGGACAGTATCATGTTCAGCAGCACACTGGCAGTTCTCAAAAGCCCTGTGTGTAAAACAAACGAAGCCCCCCCCCCCCACCCCAGCACTTAGCCTAGCTTCTTCCAGATATTTCCACCCTGGACCCTGACTTCCTGCCACACCCATCAGCCTGCCTGCAGCACTAGGGAACATGACTCTAAATTGTTCTTTTCCTCACTGTGATCTACCCACAGATTTTTTTGAAATTTCTTTGTTATTATTATTTATTTATTTGAAAGAATTACAGAGAGAGGGAGAGACAGAGAAAGTGAGATCTTCCTTCTGCTGGCTCACTCCCCAAGCGGCCACATGGCCAGGGCTGGGCCAGGCCAGTGCTGAGAACCAGGAACTTCATGCAGGTCTCCCTCGGGGGTCACAGGGACACAAGCACTTGAGCCATCTTCTGTTGCTTTTCCCAGGTGATTAACAGGGAGTTGGATCCGAAGTGGAGCAGCCAGGACTTGAACAAGCACCCTTTGCCAGTGTCACAGGTGGCGACTTTCCCCACTATGCTATAATGCTGGCCCAGGTTTTTTTAAATGTCAATCATACTTTCAATAGACACTCAGAGGTAGAGTATTGGAAGCCGTCTTGGAAGAGTAGCTGTCTCCCAAGATTTTCTTTCTCCCTACAGAGTAATTGTTTTTTAGTTAGGCACACTGCTGCCAAGGACAAAGCGGGCTTTGCCCCACCTCCCTTTCAGTTGGGTGTGGCCATGTGACTTGGCGCTGGCCAATGAGAAGTAAAGGCTGTAGGGTCCGAGCTGTGCCCATGGCTGTGCTCTTCCCCTCTTCCTCACTGCTGCCTCTACTGCTCTGACAGGAGCGCGGAGGGGCAGGGGCGGGCAAAATTGTGCCAAGCGACACTTGGGCAGGGCAGATGGAACGATGGCAGCACCACGGCACAGAGACATTGTCCCAGCTTGGAGCGTCGTAAGAGAAGAAAAGCAGTTTCTGTGTTGTGCAAGCCAGGGCTATTCTCAGCCTCCGTCACATGGAACTGAACCCATACTCTCACGAGTACAGTCACCACTCGTGGTTTCAGCTGACCCGAGCAGCACCCCTGTCGTTCGGGAAGTTCTTCCCCACTTTCTAACTGCGTAGTTCTGGGTGAGTTCGCAGGACCCCACTTCCCTAACCATGATGGTATTTCTGGGGATCCAAGTTGCCCAAGCAGGACTCCCCTGGGATTTTTCTAGCTGAAGCTGGCGGAGGAACAGCTTTCTTCCTTATGGGCAATGAGAGTGTCAGGACCTGAGCTTGGGAACCAGCATCGTGGCATAGCAGGTTAAGCTGCTGCGATGCTGGCATCCCATAGAGGAGTGTATGTTGTCAGTTAGATTCCTGACTGTTCCTGCTAATGGGCCTGGGATGGTTCACGTGCTAGGCTCCCTGCCATTCAATGAGACACCAGGATGGAGTTCCTGGCTCATGGCTGCAGCCTGTACCAGACCTGGCTGTTATAGTCATTTGGGGGAGTGACCCTGAGGATGGAAAATCTCTCTTTCTGTCTCTTCCTCTCTCTCTCTGATGCTCTGCCTTTCAAGTAAAAAACTCCTTAAAAAAAAAAAAAAAAAAAACTGAGCTTGAAGCTTCCCAAGGATCGTGTTACAGCCTCCTTGTGCAGGACTGACGGCCTGAGAAACAGAGGCCAAGCAGCAAAGTAACCTAGATACAGCCTCCCATTGAGGATTTCTGTGCAAGGGACCAAGGGAGGGCAGCTAGGGGAGACAGGGAAGGGGGACAGGGAGGAGGCGGCTGAGTGAGGGTGCATTTCAGGCAAGTTCTAGCCTCAGCCAGTCCCTGGAGGAGCTCTGCAATGCCAATTAAATCTCAAGTTTACGCCGCCTTGAGGCGAGAGAGCCAGACATCCTTCTCCCCGGCAGGGTAGAGTCTCAGTGCTCACACGACCTCCAAGAAGTCCTCCCTGCAAGTCACAGGTGCAGCAAGGAATGGGGAAGCCTAAGGCTGGGACACACAAAGCCAGCCTGGCATAGCAGCAGCCCTGATAGTAGCTGCTGCACACACACAGCAGCAGAGAGTCCTGCAAGGTTCTCCTGGCTTCCTGGCCCAGGGTTGGCTTCACTGGCTCACGCTGCTGGAGCCTCCCTGTCTACTCTGGCCCAGTGCCGTAGGCTGGGCCTCCAGGGTGTGGTCAGTATACTGCTGAAGGGGCAAGGCGGGAGCCAAGGTCAGCCTGAGGCCTGGCACCAATGACTGTGCTAGGGAGGCAGCCCAGGGCCTGGATGAAGAGCAGTCATGCAGAGCCCAGGCAAGCCCATTGCCAGCTAGAGACCAGGGGTCAAGCAGCCTAAGGTCTAGTCTGAGGCTGGAGGTGGTGAGAGAAGGCTCTGGAGAAAGGCTTGCTCTGTCTCCACTCACTCCTGGACTGCCCACCTTGGAAAGCATCAGAATAGGGGCCAGCATCAAGGTGTAGCTGGTTAAGCCTCTGCCTGTGACATGGGCATCCCATATCATTCCATATCAGAGCACTAGTTCAGGTCCCATTGCTCCATTTCCAATCCAGCTCCCTGATAATGTTCCTGGGAAGGCGGTGGATGGTGACCCAAGTGCTTGGGCCTCTGTACCCATGTGGGAGACCCAGATGGAGCTCCAGGCTCTTGGCTTCAATTTTTCCGAGCTCTGTTATGACCATCTGGGGAGTGAATCAGCAGATGAAAGATTGATCTCTCTCTCTCTCTCTCTCTCTCTCCGTGTAACCACCTTTCAAATAAATAAATCAATAAATCTTTGTAAAAAAAAAAAGGGGGGGTGCTGGTGCTGTGGCATAGTGGGCTAAGCCTCTGCCTGCAGTGCTGGAATCCCATATGGGTGATGGTTCATATCCCGGCTGCTCCTCTTCCAACCCAGGTCTCTGCTATGGCCTAGGAAAGCAGTAGAAGATGGTCCAAATCCTTGGGTCCCTGCACCTGCTTGGGAGACCTGGAAGAAGCTCCTGGCTCCTGGCTTTGGATCAGCCCAGCTCCAGCTGTTGCAGCCATGAGGGGAGTGAACCAGTGGATGGAAGACCTCTCTCTTTCTTTCTCTTTCTCTCTGCCTCTGCCTACGTAACTCTGCTTTCCAAATAAGTAAATAAATCTTTAAAAAAAAAACAAAAAGAGAACATGCTACCCCAAAATACGCCTCGTTGGCGTGAGGAGTATTTTGAGGTGATGGCAATGAGGAAAGAGCAGGCCCAGGAGGAACTTTGTGCCATCCTCATTTCTGACTCAGAGCAGAGCAAAGACTTCCCTTTGCAAGGGTGTCTCCCTCTCCCGGGCAGGAGCAGGAGAATGACTCTTAATCACCATTATACTGGAGATGGCATCATGATGAGTCTGCAAAAACAAGCTTACTAAATAACCCCTACCCACTGTTAGTTCCCGCCTTACATTTATGTACCCACAGTGCACAGCCCCCAGGAACCCAAACCCCATTCCTGTGTCTAGTCACTGCTCCACAACTGATCACCCTTTGTTAAGATGACAGGTAAGCTCTTAAACATTTCTGCAGGTCTTCGCTTCTTTTCTGAAGTCCTTGCGTATGTACAAAATACACATTTTCTCCTATGAATATGTCTTTTGACAGTTGAATTCACAGGCCCCAGCTGTGGAACCTGAGAGAGTAGAGGAAAAGTTTTTCCCCCTTGCACCCTCAATACCACACCTTTCTGCTTTCCACAAGAACCTCCTTCCTGGCCTGCGGCAGGTGCTCCTTGCGCAATGCGTGTCGCTTACGTCTTGGTGTGGATGTTTGGCAACAACTCCCTCCAGGCAGAGCCCTTGCCCCCAGCCTGTTCTGGCACCAGCTTTCAGCAGATTCCTGGTAACACTCTTAGTGGGTCCTATGGAAGCTGTGTCTCTGACTAGCTCTGTGCACTCATCTCCTTTCTAGCTATGCTGCGATGGTCGGCACGTGCAGCCCTCAGGAGACTGCCGTGGAGCACAGGAGCCCCAGTGACAATTTAGCAATCTGGGAGTGACGGGCCTTGTTAAGCTTCCCCTCCCCCATGGCCAGTGGCTGGAGACCAGTGTGGAGGTATAACAGCGCCATCCCTTCACTGGCATAATTCACACCCTGGTCACTTAGTTCCCTTCTGGTTTCTCCTGGAAGAACCACTTTATTTATTTATCTATTAAATTTTTATTTGACAGATAGAGTTAGACAGTGAGAGAGAAAGACAGAGAGAAAGGTCTTCCTTCTTTGGTTCACCCCCTAAATGGTTGCTACAGCTAGGACTGTGCCGATCCAAAGTCAGGTGCTTCCTTCTGGTCTCCCATGTGGGTGCAGGGGCCCAAGCACTTGGGCCATCCTCCACTACCCTCCTGGGCCACAGCAGAGAGCTGGACCAGAAGAGGGACAACTGGGACTAGAACCCGGCGCCCATATGGGATGCCGGTGCCACAGGCAGAGGATTAACCAAGTGAGCCACAGTGCCGGCCCTGGAAGAACCACTTTAACAAACCACTGGGACCTGAATGTTTGATGCAGAGACAACGTAATCCACAACCCAAGGTTCATCCTGAGCACCGAGTGGTTGACATAATACACAAGTACACAGCAATGGTGCTCTCAGGGCGGGCATCCCATTCAGTTTTCCCTGGTTAATGCGTGGCTCTTCCATTCTCAGCTATGCACCGGGACTCTCCTTGGTTTAAGACATGATGGCCATTCCTCTGGCTGTCATGGCAGGACACCCAGACGGAGACCTGAAGAGGCACTGGAATGGGTTTCCAAGAAAGAAGAACCGCTTTCCTGGAAGCTTCAGGAAGGGAAGCTTGTGAATGAGGAAGGACACAGCCAATAATGCCTGGGGCTGCTCCCAGCCTCCCTGAGAAAGGAGAAGGCTTGGGAGATGGTGCTAAGACTGGAAGAGAGAAACTGGGTCTGCCCACTTTATCCAGGCCCTGGAGAGAGTGTTCTTTTGGTACAGGAGTCCCTCAATTTCCTCATACTATTTACTATATTGAGTTGGATTTTTTTTTTTAACTTGTACTCTTAAAAACCTAGAGAAGGTACAGTGAAAATAGGAATTTGTCAGGTCCAGTATAATCTTTTTAAAAAATATTTTATTGGGGCCAGCATTGTGGCATAGCAGGTAAAGCTGCTGCCTGTTGTGCCGGCATCCCATATGAGTGTCAGTTCAAGACCCGGCTGCTCCATCTCTGATCCAGCTCTCTGCTGTGGCCTGGGAAAGCAGTAGCAGATGCCTCAAGTGCTTGGGTCCCTGCACCCACGTGGAGACCTAGTGGAAGCTCCTGGCTCCTGGCTTTGGACCAGCTCAGATTCGGCCATTTGAAGCCATTTCGGGGTAGAATCATCAGACAGAAGACCCCTCTCTCTCTTTGCTGCTGTTTCTGCCTCTCTGAAACTCTACTTTTCAAATAAATAAATAAATATTAAAAAAAAGAAATATGAAAAAAAGTTTTTTTTTTTTTAAAAAAAAAGACTTTATTTTAAAGGTAGGATGATGGAGACAGAGAGAGCGAGAGAGAGAGAGAGCGCTTCCATCCACTGGTTCACCTCCCAAATAGTTGTAAGTAGCTGGGGCTAGGCCAAACTGAAGCCAGAAGCTGGATCTCCATCTGGGTCCCCCTCATGGATGCAGGGGCCCAGGTGCTTGGGCAATCCTCCACTGCTTTTCCAGGAGCATTAGCAGGGAGCTGGATTTGAAGTAGAGCAGCCAGGACTTGAACTGGCACTCAGATATGGGATACCAGTGTTGTAAGCAATGGTTTAACCCTCTGTGCCATGCCGGTCACTCCAGAGTAACTTTATAGGACCACCATTGTGATGTTACATGGTGCATAACTGTACCATGCTGGATGATGATAAGTATTAAGTACAGAAATCAATTAGGACCAGGGATAAGGAGCACAGGGGATGGAGGTCTATCCTCAATGAGAAGGTGAGACAGTGACATTGAGAAATGATTCATGAGTGAGCTACACATTACCCTCATTGCCCTGTGAAAGTACATGCAGAGGCGGAGGAGTGAAGGAGCTGACCCAGGAACAAGTGGGGATGTGGACATGCCAGTTACACATAGCTGGGGCCATTGTTGTGGGTGTGTGGCCTACGCAACTGCACAGGGACCCCACACTTAGCAGGATGCTATGGTTGGCTTAATGCTCTGTTGATGCCATCCTGAATTTTTTATTATTTTTTTCCACGAGGGACCTTGCATTTTCATTTTGCACTGGGTCCCACAAATTCCATGGCCAATCCTGCACACAGCACTTTGTCTTTTGTTTTTTAAAGGATTTATTTATTTATTTGAGAGTTAGAGTTACAAACAAAAAAAGAGAGAGAGAGAGAGAGAGGTCTTCCATCCACTGGTTCACTCCCCAAATGTCCTCAACAGCCAGAGCTGTGCCAATCCGAAGCTGGAGCCAGGAGCTTTTTCCAGGTCTCCCACGTGGGTACAGGGGCCAAAGCACCTGGGCCATCTTCTACTGCTTTCCCAGGTCACAGCAGACAGCTGGATTGGAAATGAGCAGCTGAGACTAGAACCATCACCCATGTGGGATACCGGTGCTGAAGGTGGAGGCTTAGCCCACTACACCACAGCGCTGGTCCCCACTCTGTCCTGGTGGAATGAGAAGGCCTTGCCAAGATGGCCCCTGGCAAGCGACTGTCAGTTACTCAGGAATGGCTTCGGAACCCACCTGGCAAAGGAGCTTGCCTGGCAACAGGCAGTGATTGGTTAGGGCATAAACTGCCCTTGACCAGATTGGCTGCCTCAGCTATATAAGCTGCTGTACCAACTGAAATAAACAAGTCTGCGAGCTGCTCGCCTCTATCCTGCTTTCATCCGACTCCTGGTGTCTGTGTCGTGACTCCACGCCTCTTGCTCCCACCACGCTTCTCCTCTCAGAATGAATCCACAGCAACAGATGAGCAGTGCCTTCTCCCCTAGCACCCTCTCTGGAAGCACAGATACTCCTGGCAAGCACTAATGATCCATGTTTCTAAGGCATCAGTGTGACCTGCTTCTCCCTGACAGGAGTGAAATAAGCCATAGATACTGTCAGGTGTGTGACAGAAACCCCTAAGCCATTGGCTTTAACACTCCAAAGCTTGGCTTCTCTCTCACACTCTCTGTTGACCATGGGCCAGCAGGGTCTCCACTGTCAGGCACCGTCACACCATCACTCCAGGACCCCAGCTGAGAGAGACTGAAAGCAAAGGACATTGTGCCCTGGTCCTTACAGCTTAGAAGTGCCACACAGGGGCTGGCATGATGGTGTAGCAGGTAAAGCCGCCGCCTGCTGTGCCGACATCCCATATGGGCACAGGATCAAGACCCAGCTGCTCCACTTCCAATGCAGCTCTCTGCCTGTGGTCTGGGAAAGCAGCAGAAGATGGCCCAAGTCCTTGGGCCCTTGCACCCACGTGGGAGACCCAGAAGAAGCTCCTGGCTCCTGGCTTTGGATCGGCGCAGCTCTGGCCATTGTGGCCAACTGGGGAGTGAACCAATGGATGGAGGACCTCTCTCTCTCTCTCTCTCTCTCTCTCTCTCTCTGCTTTTCCCTCCCTCTGTTTAACTCTGACTTTCAAGTAAAAATAAATAAATCTAAAAAAAAAAAAAAAAAAAAAGAAGTGCCACACAGCACTTGAACTCACATTTCACTGGCGAATGCAGGTCACACGCTGACATCCAGCTTTAAGGGACAAGAAAGGACAATCCAAACATGAGCCCAGGAGAACTGGGCACACTTGCTAACCAGTCATTTCCAACACCATTTGTTAAACAATTGTTTCCTTGCTAATGATTTTAATTGCCCACTAATCAAATGCTAAATTTGTACTGATATTTGAGCCTCTTTTTGGATACTCTATTTCATTCATTTTCCTTTTCATTCTTACGCAGAATTATCCTGTTTTAATGCTTGTAGCTTTATAATGCTACCTCATATTGAAGAGGGTAAATGTTCCCTTGAGAATTTCCTATCAAATTTTTTCTGGCTATTATCCTATCATTAATTTCTAGGTAGATTTCAGAATCACTGTCAATCATTTCTACTCCACCTATGAGACTTTCTAATTTTAAAAAAGATTTTTATTTGAAGCATAGAGCATAATAGAGAGAGAGAGAAAGAGAAAGAGAGAGAGAGAGAGACCTCCCATCCACTGGTCCATTCCCCAAATGCCTGCAACAGCCAAGGCTGGGCCAAGCTTGAGTCAGGAGCCAGGAGCTCCATCTGGGTTTCTCACATAGGTGCAGGGGCCCAAGCACTTGGGCCATCATTCACTAGCTTCCTAAGCATACTAGTTGGATTGGAAGCAGAGTAGCCAGGACTTGAACGGGCACTCCGCTATGGGGATGTGGTACGCCAGAATGGCAAGCAGTGACTTAACCCACTGCGTCCCATGCTGGCACCCTTCTATGTGATTTGTGAATGGAATTGCATTTATAGATAGACTTATATTTCTTTCCTTTTTTTTTTTTCCCAGTGCTGTGATGGGGTGGTCTTTATTGGGTTTTCCTTGGCCTACTGCCCTGGTGTGGCCAGGGACAGTCCATACAGTGTGGCTACTGCCAAGGTCAAGAAAGCCAGCAGGCCCAGTGGGGCCAGCAGCTCCCCCCTGGGCAGGGCTCCAGGGTCCTTTGTTGTGGGAAGTGTCTTGGGTTTCCGGCTCTTCCCCCAGCTTGGACTGGCATTCTTGGCAGTGCCTAGGGGTGGGGTGGTTACCAAAGCAGATGGTCTTGGGCTGGTCCCAGTAGTGGCAGTGGCCCCATACATGGGCTTAATGGCACTGAAGGGGGTGGCGTGAGCGTCTACCCAGCATAGCAGGGCCTGTGGCCTCCACTGACAGATGCTGAGCAGGGCGAGGACGTCACCTTCAGCCGTGTGAGACTCCGGCGGCGCCTGCCCACACAGGCGGGTGTAGATGCTGCCCAGGCTGTAGCTCTTCCTTGGGCTGTAGTCTGAGGGGCTACTGCCTTGTTCCAGGGCCTTGAGGGAAGCCATGCTATCCACACAGAAGGCACTGTCCAGAGCACCGGAGAGGCCCAGTGTAGCCAGCTCTGCCTGGAGCAGGGGACAGTTGTAGTGGTCACCGTTGTGTGCCACGAGGCACGAGGGCGCCGGCTGGCACTGAAAGAAGGCCAGGAGCAGGTGACCAGGTTGTCATCAAAGCGTTGACGCCCGTGTGCTGCCAGTGCAGCGGTGCTCAGACCTGTGATCTTGCTGGCTGCGGGGCTGCAGGCCTTTCCTAGGGCCACACACAGGGACAACTTGTCCACCACACGAGGGGGCTGGGGCACTGCGGCAGGCGGCCCCTCGGGGGGAGGGGCGCTCTCCGGGGCACATCTGTGAACGGCCAGCAGGCACAGCTCCGTGATCTTGGGCTGGGAGAAGGGCAGTCTGGTGGCCTCCAGGTCCAAGAATATAAGGGGCTGCATAGGCCCCCGGGGTGGCGCCTGCGAGCTCATCGTGGGGTACCTGTTGTGGAGCATGTGTCAGGGGGTGAGTGCCTGCTAGAAAGATCTAAAGTGGGCAGAGAGCTGGGCAACACACCTCAGGCCTCCCCTGTGGCATCATGCAAGGTCCCTGAGCTCCAGCGCCCACTTTCCAGGCAGGAGGCTGGAGGGTACAGTGGTTTCCTTACTGGGATGAGCACCCTGTCCCTTTGGGCTTTGGGCCTCCAACCCCTGAGTGCCTACCTAGTCTGGGAGAGGGTCGCCCATGGCCTTCCTTCCCTGCCCTTGGGGCTTACCAAGGCAGCAGCAGCAGCTGGGCCACTCACTGGGTCTGGGCTGCTGCTTCAGCAGTGGTGGGAAGTGAAACTCAATGCCTGACCCGCCCACAGCCCATGTGAGCAAGGCCTTCCCTGCTCGGCAGCCTGCCGGGCCTCTCCTGTCCCTCTCCTGCCAAGATCCATCTCTCCCCAGGCCCCCCAAGGGCCTTCTGCGGGGCCTGCGGGCTGGCACTAGTGCACCAAGATCCTCACCCCATCCAGAGTCCACCGGGAGGACGAGGGCAGCAGTAGCCAGGCTGGCTCCAGGTCTTACCCGCCACCGCAGCCCCTGTCCTGGCCCCTCGCTGCCTATCCCTCGGCGTTGCCTTCCCAGGCCTTCCTGATGTAGGCCTGAGCTAAGGGCACCTCCTTCCCCTTGCCACACAATGGTTTCTTCCCCTGGCCTCAGCCCAAAGCAGTGACCAGACTTATATTTCTTTACAATATTGAGAGTTCTAGTTAATGATTTTTTAAAGCATGTCAGTAAGTTGTTGTGATTTTCTTCAACTATATTCAGTAACTTCCTGTTAATTTGATCTCCAAGCAATTTGTTTTATAGCTGTTGTGAATGAGACTCTTATTTTATTATGCTTTAGTAAACATAAAGATAAATGTTTATCCATTTCTAAATGTTATTCTGTAGAAGTGCTCTTGGGGCCAGCGTTGCAATGCCGGCATCCCAGATGGATGCTGGTTTGACTCCCAGGTGCTCCACTTCTGATCCAGCTCCCTGCTATTGCACCTGGGAGACCACTTGATGGTCCAAGTACTAGGGCTCCTGCCACTCGCATGGGAGACCCGGATGGAGTTCCAGGCTCCTGGCTTTGGCTTGGCCCAGCCCTGGCCATTGAGATTTGGGGAGTGAACAGGTGGGTGAAAGATCTTCGACTCCTCTCTCTATAACTGCCTTTCAAGAAAATGTATCTTTTTTATTTTTTTTTTTTTCTTTTTTTTTAACTTTTATTTAGCAGATATAAATTTGCAAAGTACAGTTTATGGATTACAATGGCTTCACCCCCCCCAATAACTTCCCTCCCACCCACAACCATCCCATCTCCTGCTCCCTCTCCCAAAATGTATCTTTTTTAAAAAGTAATCTTAATTTTGATAATTTTTGAAATCACTCATCCTACTAAATCTCTTATCAGTGCCAATAGCTTTAAAAAATATCTTGGTTTTTGTAGTTGCAATCAATTTATTTGCAAATTATGATTACTTTTTTTTGGTAAAAATTTTATACTTTTTACTTATGCAGCAACAGTGAAACCTGCTGTGTTAACTGATGCAATTCTCATTTCCACTTTTTTCTGTGACCCTACGACTGCTTCTCTCCAGGCTGGCCGCTGTTGGGATGCTCTCTGTCTGTTTGCTTAGGGAAGACATGACACAGCAGAACACAGGAGAAGGACGTCAAGGTCTTGAGAACGTTCCGTGTCTAGTCTTCATCAGATTCAGGAAGCAACTGAGCCTCTATACAAGGTACTCAGTGTGGCCCCGGCCCACAGCTGGTCCATGGCACTGGTCCATGATGGATTAAATATAGATATCAAGGACACACATCTGGAGCTTTTACAGCAAGGTAATGTTGCCACAATATTCAAGTGAATGGCTGGTGGACCCATCTAACTGAACAATATATAGACCCTAATTAATACTCCATAGCATTAGAAGTAAAACAAGAACTCTTTACTTAACACAGAATTATTCTTAGGTGTTTAAATCCAATTGAAAATTGATCTCTGTTAAAAATCAGAGTGGGAATAAGAGAGGGAGGAGGTGTACAGATTGGCGCATGTTCCCTTGGACTTACCCCTAAGGGTACAGTTAGAAACATGCCATGGGACTCCATATCCCATTAAGTTGGCAGGTACCAATGCCATCTTACTAGTTAAAGTGATCAATTTAAGTACATAACTGATAATAAAGATAGGATTAAGTGTCAAAGGGATCACATAAATAAGACCAAGCGTCTGCTAATAATAATAAAATTAAAAAGGAGAATATGATCCAACATGAGAAGCAAGACACATAGCAGACTTATAGAATGACAAATGCCCTAAATAGCACTCTGGCCTCAGAATCAGCCCTTAAGGCATTTGGATCTGGCTAAAAAGCCCATGAGAGCATTTCAGGCATGGAAAGCCAAGACACTGTGGCAAAAAATGATCTACATGAAAGATCTCTGCCCTAATTGAAAAGCAGTGGAAAGAGAGCTGCCAGCAGGAGAGCAAGAGATACCACTGACAGCTGGGAAACTGGGATCTACAGGGACCAACAGCCTTTTCCCACCTAGCATGAAGGAAACTGCAAGGTTCTACAATTGCTTTTGGAAATAGGGGAGGGCATTTGGTGTTGTGGTTAAGAAGCCATTTTGGATTCCCCCATCCATTATCCTTGCACCTAGCTTTGAGTCCTGGCTTCCCTCCTGATTCCAGCTTCTAGTTAATGTGCATCCTGGGAGGTAGCAGTCTTGTCTCAAGTACGTGGGTCCCTGCTACCCAAGTGGGAGACCCAGATGGAGTTCCTGGCTTCTGGTTTTAGCTTGGCCCAGCCTTGGCTGTTGTGGACATTTAGGGAGTGAACCAGGAGTGGAAGATTTGTTTGTGTCTGTCTGCCTGTCTGTCTCTGTCTCTCTGCCTTTCAGATAAATAAACAGAAAGGCTATGGATGGGGTGGGTATTTGGGGCAGTGGTTAAGACGCTGGCTGAGATACCCATATCCCATACTAGTAAGTGTGGGTTCAATACCCAGTTCCTCTTCTGAGTCCAGCTTCCTGCTGGTGTGGCCCCTTGTCAGGCAATGGTGATGCCTCAAGTAATTGGGTTCTTACCACTCATATGGGGGACCTGAATTGAGTTCCTGGATCCTGGCTTTGATCCTAGGGCTTTTGTGGGCATTTGGGGGAGTAAGCCAGTAGACAGGAACTCTCTCTGCCTCTCAGATAAATAAATAATTTTTATTTTTAAAAAGCAGAGATCTAAACAAGACAATTAAAAAGAAAACTGTTATGGGCACAGTTGGACAGCTGAGACAGTCAAAGTTCCTTCATATCCCACCACAGGGACAGAAGTGGCAGAATAACTTGTCATGTGTCCAGAAGAAGCCCAGAGCAGTAAAGAACCTCACACAGGGGCCGGCGCTATGGTGCAGAGGGCTAACGCCCTGGCCTGAAGTGCCGGCATCCCATATGGGTGCCAGGTCTAGTTCTGGCTGCTGCTCTTCTGATCCAGCTCTCTGCCATGGCCTGGGAAAGTAGTAGAGGATGGCTCACGTGGGGACCCAGAGGAAGCTCCTGGCTCCTGGCTTCAGATCAGTGCAGCTCCAGCCATTGCAGCCAATTGGGGAGTGAACCAGCGGGTGGAAGACCTGTCTCTCTCTCTCTGCCTCTCTTCTCTCTGTGTAACTCTCTAACTTTCGAATAAATAAAATAAATCTTAAAAAAAAAAAAAAGAACCTTACACAGTCCCAAAGGCCACATTATGCTCCCACGTGCCCAACTTGGTTCCTGAGCTGGCTGAGACACAGGCCTGAAGCAAAGTCACAGCTGAGAACAGGAACAGCAAACACAGCTGCTGCCTGGGTGGCCCCACCGCTAAGGTCTAGATAGGGTAATGTGCATCTCAGCAAATGCCAGGCGGGTGCTCAGGGGCTGGGTGCTTCCCTGGCTGGAGGTTTTGACACTATGTGATGCCCCCTCCCTCTAAATGGGATGTCAAAGCAGCCAGGAGGAGAAGCACCCCCAGAATGACCAACAGTGAGACTCCACCACCTGTGAAAGTGGTGACTCATGATTAATAATCATGGAATTTTTAAAAATTTTTAAAAATTTACTTGAAAGGCAGAGTTACAGAGAGATCTTCCATCTGCTGGTTCACTCCCTACATGCCTACAACAGTTAGATCTGGTCTAGGCCAGATCCAGGAGCCTGGAACCCAATTGGAGTCTCCCAGTTGGGTGGCAGGGACCCAAGCACTGGAGCTGTCAACTACTGCCTCCCAGGATGCTCAGCAGCAAGCTAATGTCAACCCAGGCACTCTGATACAGGATCAGGACTTCAACCACATACCCTGCCACGGATGTGGGTGTTCAAGTGGGATCTCAATTTTTGCACCAAATGCTCATCCAAATTTTTTTATTCAATCAGGAATAGATGCTGGATTTTATCTAATGTCTTTATCTAATGCCTATCAAGATGTTCATTTTTTTTTTTCTCCTTCAACCTCTTAAGGTAATGAAGTACACAATAGGTTTTTTTTTTTTAAATACACCTTTGATTTTGCCTATTTGTTTTAGTTCATAGCTAGCTTTCTTCTGTTATTCATAATCTTAAGATCAATATTTATAGGTGAGTTTGGCATGTGCTGTCTTTGAAACATTCATTGGGACAAACTGTGATATGGGGGTCATATAAGGTTTGCAAAATAAACAGTGATGTCTGCCAACTTTTTTCCTGTTCCAGATTTTAGAATGTCAAACTACCTATGATCTTTCTTCAAGGCTCACTAGAAATTTTCCACAATGTTGTCTGACAGGGTACAGAAATTTGGGGAGACTTAAGACCTTTGATGACCCTGTTCCTATCCTCTATAGTTAAGTTGGTCTCTTCACACTTTCCATTTCCTACTGAGTCAATTTTAGTAACTTAGATTTCTCATTTTAAAGAGCCCCTTTCAATTTTAAACTCCCACCTGAAGTTGTACCTAATATTCTGCTATCTCAGTGCTTCTCCTTGACCCCTGAGCATGGAACTTGGTATTCTCAGACCCCAGGTTGCCCTCTCCAGGGTCTTCTGTATTCTCCCAAAACCTGAGCCTCTTTCAGTGCAAGATTCCCCGGTCACTGGTAGCAGCTCTCGCTCCATTTTCTTTTGTATTCTTGAATTTTCTCATGAGCCAAGGGCTTTGTCTCCTCTTCACCCAAGGGACTTCGCTTTTGTCTAGGGTCAGGAGTTTGCTTTATAGTCTTCTAGTCCCAAAGAAGAAAATCTCTATTTCCTCTGGGCTTCCTTACTGAGAGCTATCTATGGGAAGGACTGGGCCTCTCGCTGGAGCAGGGACCAGGAAGCCAGGGTCACCCTGGCACAGCGGTTCTCTGAGATCCTATCTGTCTGCATCTTCACCTGCTGTACCTCCCAGCCTTAAAGAAGTGAGGCAGTTCTCAGACCACAGCTGCTGTGTCACCTGCCGCCACACTGCTGGTACTGTGCCGCCTGTCCAGGACACCCGTGTCATGTTTCTTTCTCTTTCTTTCGTTCTTTTGTTCTTTCTTTTTTTCTTCCTTCCTTTCTTTCCTTTCTCTCTCCTTCCTTCCTTCCTTCCTTCCTTCCTTCCTTCCTTCCTTCCTCCCTCCCTCCCTCCCTCCCTCTCTCTCTTTCTTTCTTTTAGACAGAGTTAGACAGTGAAAGAGAGAGAGACAGACAGAGAGAAAGGTCTTCCTTCCATTGGTTCACCCCCCAAATGGCCACTATGGCCGGTGCACTGCGCCAATTCGAAACCAGGAGCCAGGTGCTTCCTTCCGGTCTCCCATGTGGGTGCAGGGCCCAAGCATTTGGGCCATCCTCCACTGCCTTCCCAGGCCACAGCAGAGAGCTGGATTGGAAGAGGAGCAACTGGGACAGAATCCGGCGCCCCACCTGGGACTAGAACCCGGGGTGCCGGCACCGCAGGCAGAGAATTAGCCTAGTGAACTGCGGTGCAGGCCCCTGTGTCACGTTTCTTGACTTAAGTAGCATGTCCTCAACTTTCCATTTCTATACTGATCATTTAAGCTATAAATCTATGCTCTGTGTACTTTTCAATATATATTTACAATGAAAATGAAAATAATTTTAAATGTAGCTTGTATACACACACACACACATACATATATAATAGAAACAATGTATGTATTCATTTGAAAGACACAGGGACACAGTGAAAAGGAGAAACAGAGATTTTCCATCTGCTGTGTTACTCCCCAAATGGCTGCAACAGCCTGGGTCTGCCAGGCCAAAGCCAGAAGCCAGGGACCCCATGCTGGCCTCCCACATGGGTGCAGTGGCACAAGTACATGGGCCATCTTCCACTGCCTTCCCGGGCACATTAGTAGGAGGATCGGAGACAGAGCAGCTAGGACTCAAACCAGTACTCCGATATGGGATGCTGTTGTCACAGAGGTGGCTTAACCTGCTGTGCAATAACACCAGGCCATGTGTACGTTTTCATACCTGTGCTTTTCTTTGGAAGAACACAACGAGATTGTTAATAAGGAATATTTAATATTTTTGCTTAATTCCATTCTATATTTAAATAAATTTAAATGATTATATTTCAAAGTCTGAAAAATGAACACACAGCAGGAAAATCCAGAGCTGGCCCCAGATGAGCAGACACTGCCCCAGCCTTGGCTGTGAGCGGAGATCTCAGCACGGAGCTGTTGCTGCTCCTGGACACTGGACGCCCTCCCCTTCGCCCCTCGCTGCAGGCGCTCGATCCTCAGGACCTTGCCTTTTTCAGGTCTGGCTTCGCGTACTCCAGGGACTTTCTAAGGCTCTCAAGGAGCAAGGGCCTCTGGAAAAGGAGAGGCTTCCAACACAATTAGTTCTAACACAGTTTCCTTTTAAAACATAGGGAGGGGATAAGCATTTGGTGCAGCGATTAGGATGCCACTCGGACATGCACAGCCCACATTGGAGTGCTTGGGTTCGAGTTTCAGCTCTGCCCCTGATTCCAGCTTTCTGATAATGCAAATCTTAGTAGGCAGCAGATGATGTTTCAAGACCTGGTGTTCCTGTCACCCATCCACGAGACCTCGCTGAAGCTCCAGGTTCCTGGCTTTGACCTAGCCAGGCCCCAGCTATTGTGGGCAGTTGGGGAATGAATCAGGGGATGAAAGATCTCTCTCTGTCGGGGCCAGCACTGTGATGCAGTGGGTTAACGCTCTGGCCTGAAGCACTGGCATTCCATATGGGTGCCAGTTTGAGACCCGGCTGCTCCACTTCTGATCCAGCTCTCTGCTATGGCCTGGGAAAGCAGTAGAAGATGGCCCAAGTCCTTGGGCCCCTGCACCCACGTGGGAGACACGGCGCAGCTCCGGCAATTGCAGCCAATTGGGAAGTGAACCATCAGATGGAAGACCTCTTTCTCTCCTCTCTCTCTCTCTGCCTCTCCTCTCTGTGTAACTCTGACTTTCGAATAAATAAATAAATCTTAAAAAAAAAAAAAGATCTGTCTCTGTATGTATCTGTCTTTCAAATAAAATACATTTTAAAAGGAAATAGGCAGAGTTTTTTTCATGGAGAATAGAGATTTGCAAAGCAAAACAGTATGTGTCTCCCATGTGGCTGGGTCAGCAGAAGTGTGGGCAAAAGCCAAGGAACCAGAGTGGGCACTGGTGATGCAACAAGTGAAATGACACTGTTGGCCCCAAGCTCATCTGAGCGTGGACGGTGGGAACGAGGCATGCTTGGGGGAAGGGGACATAGGGACGAGCAAAGAGACAGTGGTGGAAATCCAGGTGGGAGACAGAAAGAGAGATAAGAAAATGGCTCAAACACAGGGACCTGGTAAGGCACTAGGAACAAGATCAGAGACCAGACAATGGAATCAGAGTGCAGGTTCCCTCCTATCCATGCCACAGAAAGGAGTTTGTGCACCACTTTGCTGTGATATTTACAGCTGGGAATCTTTTAACCCAGGGCTCATGCAGACCTTGGCAGTCTTAAGAAAGGGCATACCCGCTCCATGGACCTTATTCCCGATTATTAAAGAATGGCACAGAGGTTGAGCCACCACTCGGACGGCTGCATCCTGTTCAGAGCCTGGGTTTGAGACCCAGCTCTGCTCTATTACAGCATCCTACTAACATGCACCCTGGGAGGCAACAGGTGGTGGCTTATGTACATGGGCCCCTGCTACCTCTGTGGGAGACCCAGTGGAAGTTCCTGGCTCCTGGCTTTGGCCTGGACCAATCCTAGCTGTTGAAAGCATTTGGGGAACAAACCAGTGGGTAGAGGCTCTCCTTCTGTTTCTCTGCCTTTCACATAAGTAAAACAAATAAGAGAATGAAGAATCCAACAGCAGGGAAGCAATGGGATTTTATAATACAGAGGCCCCCAAAACTCTGGGAATTGGTGGTACCTGTAAAAGTAGATGTAGAGACCACAGGAGTTATGGGCTAAAAGTCTGTTGCAGAGTTAGTCAAGAGGTGTTGTGGCACAGTGGGGTAAGCCACAGCTCAAGCTGCCCAAATCCCACATCACAGTGCCGGCTTGAGTCCCAGCTCCTCTGCTTCTGACCCAGATTCCTGCTTATGCACCCATGCAGGCAACAGATGATGGGAGACCTGGATGGAGATTCAAACTCCTGGCGTTGGCCTGGCCCAGCCTTGGCTGTTTTGGGCACTGAGGGAGTGAACCAGTGGATGGAAGATCACTGTCTCTACCTCTGCAACTCTGCCTTTCAAGTAGGTGAAAATAAAGAAAAAAAATCTGTAAGAAAGAATTAGACTCTGTGTTTACAAAAGCTAATAAAGCTGTTGATTGTGTCCTTCTCTATACATATATTATATTATACTTTCATAAAAAGTTAAATTAGATAAACCCACTTCTCCTCACCAACTCTTAGCAAAAAGGACAAAGGGCCTTCTCATATGCTGGTAGAAACCTAGAAGCTCTTTGGAGAGGACTTATTGTTTGTTTAAATATTTGAGGGGCTAGCACTATGGCAGAATAGGTTAATCCTGGCTCCTGGCTTTGGATCAGCTCAGCTCTGGCAGTCGCAGCCAATTTGGGGAGAGAACCAGTGGTTGGAAGAGCTTTCTTTCTCTCCCTCTGTCTCTCTGTAACTTTGCCTCTCAAATAAATAAATAAAATCTTTAATTAAAAAAATATAGTGTCCATGTGTCTGAACAGATTGCTAGACCCTGGGCCTGAGATGCCGGGCTGATCTAAAGCCAGGAGCCAGAAGCTTCTTCCGGGCCTCCCTTGTGGGTACAGGGGCCCAATTATTTGGACCGTCTTCTTCTGCCTTCCCAGGCCAACAGCAGGAAGGTAGATTGAAATGGAGCAGCTGGGACTCAAACTGGCTCCTGTATGAAATGCCAGCATCCCAGGCAGAGGCTTAGCCAACTCTGCCACAGCACTGGCCCTGGAGAGGCTTTATGAAGCTGAGGATTTTTCCAAAAGCAATGGAAGACGCCATTTCCAGCTGAGGTAGGAGTGCTCCCCTACTCTGAGACCAGGGGACTAAGTACAAGTCTTTGCACTGTACGCAAAACACCACGGCCTTCTCCCTAACTTGGTTCTTAGCCCTGTTTGAGAAAGGCCAGCATCCGAGGAAGAATGAAAGTTACTCTGGGTATTCCCCCAGGGGCTGGCCCAGCCAGACTGTCCTCAGAGACTCCCAGAGTCATCAAGGCCCTTTTGCAGGCATGGAGACCACCCGGTTTTGTATCCTTGCTCTTTAACGTCAGCCAACAGCTGAGGATCAACCTAAAAGACCCAAACTGAAGCAACAAGAGAGAGGAGATGATGTGCAAAGAGAAGGAAACATGGAAAAGGAATTGTGAAAATTCGCCGAATCTGTTTACTGCATCATTTGCTCACAGGTGACTGGGGGCTTCTGCGCTAGGCACACGCAGTTCCAAGTTGCTTGGGACGTCAGCGAACAAAACAGGGATGGCTAAAGATTGTTTTAAATGGACAGCTTCTATTGGTCAATTAGACTTCAATAAAGTGGAAGGAAGGAGGGCAGTTAGAAAGACAGGGGGCCCAGTGCCATGGCTCACTTGGTTAATCCTCTGCCTGAGGTGCTGGCATCCCATATGGGCACTGGGTTCTAGTCCCGGTTGCTCCTCTTCCACTCCAGCTCTCTGCTGTGGCCCAGGAGTGCAGTGGAGGATGGCCCAAGTGCTTGGGCCCTGCACCTGGCTCTGGATCGGTGCAGCGCTGGCCATGGCGGCCATTTGGGGAGTGAACCAACAGAAGGAAGACCTTTCTCTGTCTCTCTCTCTCACTGTCTGTAACTCTACCTGTGAAAGAAAGGAAGAAAGGAAGAAAGGAAGGAAGGAAGGAAGGAAGGGAGGGAGGGAGAGACAGGGGTAAACAAATGAAGAAATAAACTAGTGGAAAAATCCAGAGATGTCTACCCTAACACCCTAACCGGAGTGAGGGACAGGAATGGAACATAAAGCAGTGAACAATTCCTACAATAAACAGGTAAATTAAACAGCGTGTCACAAAGCGTCCATTGCTATGGGAAAGAAGAAAGGACTAAGCAGGAGCCGGGAGACAGTGTGCTAACTGCAGGGGTGGGTGTGTGATGTGTGGGCAGGTTGCTGGGTTAGACACAGGGGTCAGGCAGGTCTTTCTAAAAAGCTGCAACGTGAGTCAAACCTGAAAGGAGTGAGGGGCTCTATGGACAAGGGACAGCCAGGGTCAGGGCCCAAGGTGGAGTGGGCCAGGAGAAGTCATCGAAGACTGAGGCAGCTGCAACAGAGGGAATGGAGGGGGGATGCAGATGGCAGGTGAGGGTGGACAGTCCACGGTGGGCCCTGTCCTCCCTGACGTGGAGCCACTGCAAGATTTTGAGAGGAGGGGTTGGCACTGGGACACAGCAGGTTAAGCATCTGCCTGCAGCACCAGCATCCCTTCCGGGTACTGGTTTGAGTCTCTGCTGCTCCATTTCTGATCCAGCTCCCTGCTAGTGCACCTGGGAAAGCAGTGTAAGATGGCTCAAGTCCTTGGGTCCCTGAACCCACGTGGGAGACCCGGAAGGAGCTCCCGGCTCCTGACTTCGAATTGGCCCAGCTCCGGCCATTGTATCCATTTGCGGAGTGAACCAGTAGATGGAAGATCTCTCTGTTTCTTTCTAATGTGGCTCTCAAATAAAATAAATCTAAAAAAAAAAAAAAAAGATATTGAGAGGAATGGTGTGATGGAACAATGGAACATACTTTGAGCGATTGCTCTGCTGTGCTTCTAAGTGAATATTTTAAGCTGATAAGAATATTTTGAAATAACAAAAGATGTGATACCCATAAAATGAAAATCAATTGCTATAAAATAAAAAAGAGAGTCCTTGGACATTGGGAGAACCGGAAGTGTAACAAAACAGTTGGAAGGGGAAAAAAAAACCTGACAAAATCTTCCATAAAGACCAAAAAGGCAAAACACAAAAAAATGACAAAAATAGGGAAAACAGAAAAGACATGGACTAACAGCCACAGAAACAATTCCAGATGTAGGAAACAGAGACACGTGAGTGAAGAAAACTTTCAGAGAGAAAGGACGTGAGTTTGCACAGAAAGCCCCCAGAGCACCTGGCACAACGCTGGATAAAAACAGGCCAACAACAGGACACATCGCCGCGACTTTTCACGACACCAAAGGTAATCTGAGCAGCATCCAGAGAGAAAAATAACCCAGGAAGGACCAAGAATCAGAGCGGCCCCTGGATGTCTGCACAGGTGTCCCATGGGAAGGTCAAGGGCACTGAGGTGCCCCTGCTCCTGCAAGGACAAGGAGCAGGCAGAGGACAGGGCAGCAGCCCCCTTGCTGGAGAGAGTTCATCCAGAGGAAGTGGAGGGGCTAGCAGGAAATAAACACACACAGGGTCCGCGTGGGCTTAACCCATGGCGGATACCTAGAAAATCACACGAACTGTCAGCTCCAGGGAAGACGACAGGTTGTGCCAGCAAAGTCAGGACACACAGTCTGTCCTTGCTGTGAAGAGCCTTCGCACATCCAACGTCACCATCGTCATGATGACCTCCCCACAAGAACACGGCTCTCTTGAAGGCTCCTCTGCAGTCCCTCTCCAGAACAGGTGCGCAGGAAACCCGAGCGGCAGTGTCCGGCGCAGAGCTCCAGCTCCTACCTCAAGCATGAGACGTGCGCAGGGTAACCTAAGATGGCATGCAGCCATGCACACACAAACGGCGGCTGTGTGTGCTGCCCGATCCACTGTCCCCTGCCAGGCTCCAGGAGGAAACACAAGACTCCCAGGAGCACGTCCTTTCAGAAGGAAGAAGCAGTCAAAGCATCCTCAGTTCAGACAAGTAGGAAATCATCCCTGTGAACAGGCTGGATATTGAAGGGAAATAATGTGAACATTAAGCACTGGGGCCGGCACTGTGGCATAGAGAGTAAAGCCCTGGCCTGCAGTGCCAGCATCCTATATGAGCACCGGTTCAAGTCCCAGATGTCCATTTCTGATCCAGCTCTCTGCTATGGCCTGAGAAAGCAGTAGAGGATGACCCAAGTCCTCGGGCCCCTGCACCCATGAGGGAGACCCAGAAGAAGCTCCTGGTTCCTGGCTTCGGATCAGCACAGCTCCAGCTGTTGTGGCCATCTGGGAGTGAACAGTGGATGGAAGACCCCTCTGCCTCTCTGTAGCTCTGCCTTTCAAATAAATAAGTAAATCTTAAAAGAAAAAAAAAATTAATTGTGATCCAACCCAAACGGGGCAATTTCATGGGCAAACCAGAGGGCCTGGAAGTTATGTGTCTGTGATGAATCCAGCCAGGGACCACAGCTTAATCTCCACCTTCCACTGGAGCGTCATCTGATGAGGCCTCGCACCAGTCATGAAGTGGTCACAGAGTATTCCACACAGAGAGACCAAAGGCAATGCTAAAAGGTCCAGATGGAAGAACTGATGGTGGCTGTTTCTTGGGGGAAGAGCAGAGGAGTCCTGAGGATGGATTTTCATGATGGGCCTTATGCAACTATTTCTTTTTTAGATATGTGCATTTCCACCAGTGCCTCGGCTCACTAGGCTAATCTTTACCTGCAGCACCGGTTCCATCCCGGTTGCTCCTCTTCCAATCCAGCTCTCTGCTGTGGCCCGGGAGTGCAGTGGAGGATGGCCCAAGTGCTTGGGCCCTGCACCCCATGGGAGACCAGGAGGAAGCACCTGGCTCCTGGCTTCGGATTGGCACAGTGCGCTGGCCGTAGCAGCCTTTTGGGGAATGAACCAACGGAAGGAAAACCTTTCTCTCTGTGTCTCTCTCTCTAACTCTGCCTGTCAAAAAAAAAAAAATGTGCATTTCCTCATTCTTGAGCTGGTCACAACCTGGTCCTATATGTCCCTTAGTCAACGTTAATCCTTAGCTCTTCCATGCCCAGCCTGCAGACCCCATAGCACAGCACCCACCACTGCTGGGCCAGCCTAAGTCCTCCTCCCCACCTGCCATGTTCTAGCCCAATCTCAGCAAGATCACTGCAGGGCCTACTGGGCCTCATCTTCTCTGATCCACTGACCAGAGCGAGAATTTAAAAATTCCTCATTTGTAATATGACTTCGGTCTGTTCAGTTGATTCAGATGTGGATGTCTTTCTCCCTAAGCATGGTGCTGACTTCTGGAGGATGCACAAGGAAAATAACACCTTTTGCTGCCTGAAAGGGCTATTCCCATAGTAGGGGCCCCCAAAATGCCTAATGGATAAACCTAAGGGCAGGATTCAAGGTGAATTAAAACATAAACTTAAGTCAAAGTCCAAAGATAAAACCAAGGTTAGATTAAAGCTATTGACTGGTAATAGCTAAGACCTGTGAAGGACCCAATCATATCAAGATAGAACTGCGTTCAAAGCTCTGTGGTCCACTTTTCTGGTTAATGTTTAAGTTGAATTGTTTTAATAACGAGATATTTTGACCCTGAGTACTCTGAAGTTTCAAGTTTTGGTGACCTGGGGCTTGGTATGTGACTGCAGGTCTGCTCTACAAACACCCCCTGGCACTTGATAGACCCTGTGCCCGCTTCCTCTGCTTTGCCAGGCTGCCAAGGTCCAATCTCCACACACTGACAAGTTAACTTCTTTTATGACCAGTCTGATAAGACTACTGGAGGAAGATAATTTTCCTGCCTCTTGTTGGAGTGGGAGTTGGAGGTATGGGGTTGCAAATGGAAGTGCCTAGGAGGGTGACACACAGTGAGAAATCAGCACCTACAGCCTAGTTCGAAAGGAGCTGGCATCCTTGGTCCTGGGCCCGCATCTTTTGCCCAGCAACGGCCCCTTCAGTCTCTCTGTGGTTTCATTTCCCATTAAATGGGGGAAATATTTGGCATTTTCTGATGTCCTCCGTTCAGTATAAGCTAATCAAAAAATGTGACATACCACATTAACATAACAAAGGACCAAAACCATATGGTCATCTCAATAGATGTAGGACAAAAAAAGCATTTGACAAAACCCCATGTCCTTTCGTTAAAAACTCTCAACCAGTTAAGTACAGAAGGAATGTACCACAGCATACAGAAGGCCATTTATGACAAGCCCTGGTAACCTCATACTCAGTGGTAGAAAGTTGAAAGTTTTTCATCTAGGCCGGCGCCGTGGCTCAACAGGCTAATCCTCCGCCTTGCGGCGCCGGCACATCGGGTTCTAGTCCAGGTTGGGGCGCCGGATTCTGTCCCGGTTGCCCCTCTTCCAGGCCAGCCCTCTGCTGTGGCCCAGGAGTGCAGTGGAGGATGGCCCAAGTGCTTGGGCCCTGCACCCCATGGGAGACCAGGATAAGCACCTAGCACCTGGCTCCTGCCATCAGATGAGCGCGGTGCGCCGGCCGCAGCGCGCCGTCCGCGGCAGCCATTGGAGGGTGAACCAACGGCAAAGGAAGACCTTTCTCTCTGTCTCTCTCTCTCACTGTCCACTCTGCCTGTCAAAAAAAAAAAAAAAGAAAGTTTTTCATCTAAGATTTAGAACAAGATAAAGATGCGCACTCTGGTCACTCCTATTCTAGTCAGAGATTAGGCATGAAAAAGAAATAAAAGGCATCTGAATAAGAAAGGAAGAAGTAAAACTCTATCTGCAGATAGCATGATCTTATATATGGAGAACCCTAAAGACTATCAAAAAAGTGTCAGAGCTCAACAAATCATTCAGGAAAGGTGCAGGGTACAATCAACACTCAAAAATCAGTAATGTTTCTACTCACTAACAGCAAACTACCCCCAAAAAAAGACATTGAGAGGGCAACCCCACTTACAGTAGCTACAATAAAGTAAAATTCTTAGGAGTAAATCTGACATCACGGAGAATAGGAAACTTGGCGCTTTCCCTAAGTCGCCTGTCAGTAAGCTCTTAAGTCTTAAATGTTTGGATCGCAGATACAGGGACAGGTGGCCTGAGAGCCTCAGCTTGGTTTGGTTGATTCCTATCTTGCAGTGCCCACCAGACAGAGATAGAGGGATCTTTCACATACTGGTTCACTCCCCAAATAGCTGCAATGACTGGGGCTGGGCTTAAAAAAGAGCTTTATCCAGGTCTCCCACCTGGGTGCAGGGGCCTAAGTACTTGGATCACACTCCATTGTTTTCCTAGGAGCATTAGCAAGGAGCTTGATAGGAAGTGGAGCTGCCAGGACTCAAACCAGTGCCAGAATGTGATGCCAGTGTTGCACATGGTGGCTTAACCCACTATGCCATAATAACCCCCTAAGGGTTAGCATTTTAAAAACTTATTTTCATATTTGGAAAATGAGAGAGATCTATCCACCAGGCACTTTCCAAATGTTTGCCAACAGCCAGGCCTGGGCCAGGGAAGAGCTGGGAGCCAGGAACACAATCCAGGTCTCCCATGCGGGTGGAAGGGATGCAAGTATTTGAGCTATCCCACACTGCCTTCCCACACTGCCTTCTCAGGGTGTGTATTAGCACTAAGTTGGAACTGGAAGCAGAGCTGGGACTCAAATCCAGGCACTTCAATAAGAGGCTGAGCCAGGGTAAAGCCTGGGACTCCATCTGGGTCTCCCACCTTGGCAGGACCTGAAGCATTTGGGTCATCTTCTGCTGCTTTTCCAAGCAGAGAGCTGGATAGGAAGTGGAGCAGCTGGGACTCGAACCAGCGCCGATATGGGATGCTGGCATTACGTGGCCACTTAACTTGCTGTGACACAGCATCGGCTCCAGGATTAACATCTTGGCCTGGTGAATTGCTCCACGTGGTCTTACCTCTCAGAGCGGAGCACGTTTGAGTTGGCCCCTCTCAAGTTAGCAAGAAGAAAGCAAGAACAGAGGTGACAGAGCCCACGGACAGGGAGAGCCAACACTTCCAGCGTTCAGAATAAACTCTTGGGCCACGAGGGCTGCTCCTGCAGAAACCCAGACAGAATCCACCTTGCCTCTCCCTGCATCGTAACGGACACACTGAGCCCGCTCCTGGGCCTGCAGGGCGCCAAAGCTTGTCCCACTGCTGCCATGAAGCTTCAGCTTCTTTAGGACTCTGATTTCTCACCACTGACAAAAAGGACCTTCACAAAGGCTTCCTGCCTGTCCCTGTGTGTGCCCTTTCCATGCATCTCCCCGAAGACCCTGGGAGTTAGGATTTTGGCCAGAGAACAGTGAGCCAAGGAGGAGAGACTATATCTCATGGGTCCCCCCACCCCAACCCTGGTCCAAGGGGAAAAACGCACTGAGGGCAGGGTGCCCCAAATGCTGCTGCTCAGACACAGATCTGAAATGAACACGGGGTCTCATTACAATGCAGGTTCTGATTGAGTGAGCAGGCCTACATTCTGCATTTCTACCAAGCTCCCAAGGGATGCCCAGGGTGCCGGTCCACAGACCAAAGCATGTGAATAGCAGGGGGCATGGGGAATGCACAGAGGAGGACGTCCGGCTCAGGAGAGGTTAGAACAGCCTCAGGGAGGAGGTCTGAGCCGGGCTGTATCACCTGCCTTCAGGGGTTCCTAACAGGGCTCTCCAGCTGAGTGGAGGGCTCTGTCCTCCCTCTTTTCTGCAGTTTGCAGAGACCTGGTGCACACAGCTCCCCAGGCCTAGCCAGAGACCTTCTCTCTCCTTATGCGCTTCTCTTAGGGAAGGGAGCTCTCCCTGGGCTAGCTCCTGCCCTGGCTCTGGCGTAGTGCTGCTGTGAAATACAAGCTTCCAGGATGGCCCCGGGGGTAACAGATGGACTCTCTCCCTCACGCCAGGCTCTGCTCCCTTAAGCCAGGGGTGACAGCAGCTCTGAGTGTCTGCTATGTGAAGTGAATCGCACCTGATGTGTCTGCTCCTCACAATTACCCAGAAGTTTAAGCCCCTGCTTGCGATGCCAGCATCCCACATCTCTGTGCCGACTCCAATTCCAGCTGCTCTGCCTCTGATCCAGCTCTCTGCTCATGTGTCTGGGAAGCAGCAGACGACGGCCTCCTGCCACGTACACGGGAAACCTGGATGGAGTTCCAGGTTCCTGGCTTCAGCATGAACCAGCCCTAGCTGTCGCAGCAATTTGGGGGGTGAATCTGCAGATGGAAGCTCTCACTCTGCCTTCGGAATAAACAAATAAATCTTAAAGAACAAAAAACAAACAAAAACCACCCAGGAGAGTGTGGACTGTGGTGAACTGAAGAAACTTGCTCAGCTAAAGCTTTCACTTCCTCGTTCCTGCTGGCTGCGGCCACTCAGTAACCAGACTTATTTTTCAAGAACAGTAAAAAAGTAAAGATCGTGTGTCTCATTTCTAAAAAAAGAAGTGTCTGTTTATTTGAAAGGCAGAGCAACAGCGAAAGGGAAAGAGATCTTGCATCTGCTGGTTCACTCCCCAAATGATGGCCTAAGTACTTGGGCCTCTGCCACTCACATGGGAGACTTGGGTGTTGCAGCCATTTGAGGAGTGAACCAGCAGAGATCTCTCTCTGGGGCCAACGCGGTGGTGTAGTGGATTAAATCGCTGCCTGTGCTGATCCAGTTCCCTGCTAACATGTCTGGGATAGTAGTAGAAGATGGCCCAAGTGTTTGGGCACCTGCTACCCACCTAGGAGAACCAGAAACAGCTCTAGGCTCATGGCTGTAGCCTAGCACAACCCTGGGGAATGAACCGGCAGATGGAAGCTCTCTCTCTGTGACTCTGCCTTCCAAATACATAAATCTTTTTTTTTTTAAGATTTATTTATTTATTTGAAAGTTAAAATTACAGAGAGAAAAGGAAGAGAGACAGAGAAGTCTTCCATTCGCTGGTTCACTCCCCAACTGGCCACAACCGCCGGAGCTGTGCCGATCTAAAACCAGGAGCCAGGAGCTTCTTCTGGGTCTCCCACACGGGTGCAGGGGCTCAAGGACTTGGGCCACCTTCTACTGCTTTCCCAGGCCATAGCAGAGAGCTGGATTGGAAGAGGAGCAGCTGGGACTAGAACCATTGCATATGGGATGCCCGCACTTCAGGCCAGGGCATTAACCCACTGTGCCACAGTGCCGGCCCCTCTTTGTTTTTTAAAAAAGCTCTTTCTTCAAGTAAAAATCTTAAAAAATAAATTGGGGCAGGGGGTGGTTGTGGAGCAGTCATCTGCTTTTAGGGAAAGTACACATCTGACAAGTGACCTTGGTCCCCACTACTCCTACTGTCTAGTCTCCCTCCCCCATTCCTTTACTCGTCCAGCCCCTCAAGGCTGACAGCTTTCACATCCAGTACGGGGAATTCCGTACTTAAATCTGAGTACCAAATGGCCCATCTATTACCTTAAAATCTTATCTTAGAATTTGTCAAGGGATTAAAATGAAATAGAATACATAATAAAATTGGTCGGCGCAACATTTGGCAAAGGGCTCAAGACTTATTTAGGGAGGGTTTTTTCTTTGCTATAAAGCACCAAAGAACAGTTAGTTAATGCCTAAAGGTTATAAGGCATCTGATTTTGGCTTAATGAACGTTTCTGTAACAATGCCAAATGCAATGAGATAATGAGCTTGTACGTTCAGCAGACAATAAGGGCTGTTCCTCTAGGGACGTGATGAGGTGACTCCTATGCCAAGCAGGAAGTAGCCGGGTCTCTGCTCCTCGGCTCTTCGACCTACAACTACTTGCACAGGATGGAAAAGTGCACTTTGTACATTAAAAACCAGGTCAGGGCAGGCATTGTGGTACGGCAAGTTAACCTACCACCTGGCACGCCTGTATCCTGTAATCAGAGTGACTGGTTCAAGTACTGGCTACTTCACTTTAAAAAAAAAAAAAAAGGCAAGATGTAATTTATTTATTTAAAAGGAGTTACAGAGACTATGGGGGGGGGGGAAGGCAGAGAGGGAGAGAATGAGAATGTTGCATCCACTGGTTCACTCCCCAGATAGCCACAACGGCTGGGCCAGGCTGAAGCCTGGAGCCTACCACTTACTCCAGGTCTCCCACATGGGAGGCAAGGCCTCAAGTACTTGAGTAATCGGCTGCTTCCCAGGGTGCATGTTAGCAGTAAGCTGGAATGGAAGTGCAGCTGGGACTTGAACCCGGGGCTCTAATGTGACACAGGCATCTTAACTGTGGTGCCAAATGGCTGCCCCATAGCCTTGTTCTACTTCTTTTTTCACCAGCAGCCTCACTACCTTTATAAAAATGGGGACCAGTGTTGTGGTACAGTGGGTTAAGCCTTTGCCCAGAATGCCAGTATCCCATTTGAGCTCCGGTTCAAGTTCTGGCTGCTCTACTTCTGATCCAGCTCCCTGCTAATGTGCCTGGGAAAGCAGTGTGAACATGGTCCCAAGTAGTTGGGCCGCTGCCACCCACATAGGAGACACAGATGGAATTCCAGACTCCTGGTTTTGACCTAGCCCAGTCATGGCCATTGCAGCCATCTGGGGAGTGAACCAACAGATGGAAGATCTCTCTGTGTGTAACTCATTCAAATAAAAAATGTCTTAACAAAATGACCATGTAATTTGGTTTGGCCAACACTTCATGGTGAGTTTTGCTTTGCAAACACTATAGAAGACAAAGCTTTACACATTACCTCTGGTCTTCACTGTCCAGGTCCAGAGACACTGAGTCCTCAACTCCCCAACCTACCCTCCCTTTACCAAATGTGTCTAACTTTGGAGGCAGCATCACAGCCCCTGGTCCATTTCTTGAGACCTCATTTTTTCTTCATACACTCATCCCACTGATGATCTCACCCAGCCCCACAACTCTTGACATGCTGTCCAAACAGTGGTTCCCAGATTTCTATCTCCAGCTTAGACATCCTCCTGACCTCCAGATGCCCGTGCGTTGCAATGCCTCCCCAGCAGCTCACCTGCAAGTTGAGCAGACATCTAAGTGTCATCATAAAGCTGAGTCATCTTCCCCCAAATACTTGCTGACCCACAGCCTTCGGAATCTCAGTTGACACATCTGGGATTCTCATTCCCCAGGTGCATAACCTCACAGCAAAAGACTAGAAAGCAGAGCCTGCCCCACCATGCCAGTTACCTAAAAACCAGAGTAGCTCTTGTATTGGGATCAAAGGTAGCAAAAAATCTTTACAATGCTTTCTGAAATATATTTAAAGTTAATTCAACAAGTCTAGGATGGAGATTTGGACATTTTAATTTGTTTTGAAGTCACATTTTGCAAGCTAAAAACAGAATCAAGCCAAGGCAACCCAGCCTCTGCTAATGTTGGCTGAGTTTGGCCAGCGTTAGCAGAATGGCATCATATAAGAGGGCAGCAACAGAGTCAGCAACTCTAAAGGGTAACCACTTATCCCTAGTTTTCATGAGGAAGCAGCCAAAAGCTCTCTCTGGAAAGGCATGATATACAAATATTCTGATCTATAAAGTACAGAATGCCCCAAATTAAGTGAGCTGACTTACTGGGGAACCAAATCGTAGCTGGTCAAAGGTTAGTAAACAGATACTAAGTGTTTACTTTCTGAAAACCTGTTGTGGTCTAAAAAACTTCTGGCTGCTGTCATTAAGAAAAAAATATGACAGATGGACCTTTCTTGGTATTTGATTTTGCCAAGGTCTTCCACTAGAGCATGAAGAGAGAGATAAGTACCAGGGATATGATATCCAGGTATTTTAAAATAAATTACATAGTAAAAGGAAATCAGGCATACTAAATTCTTCCATTTGCTACAAGAACAAATTGGATGAAGACTACTGAAAAGAAAAGCTCAACTCTGAAGAGTGGGGGCACAACATTTTCCATGAAAGCAAAACCTCCCGCGTTTCCAGGTAACGCTGCTCTTCCTCCATGATCCGTGTTCACAGGGAAAAACTTGTCAGGAGCTTCTGCCAGGGCCAGGAGATGAAAAAGACAGCATGTCCCAAATAGCTAACTGTAACCTCAGTTGGCATTTTTGGAACAGACTCATGAAACCTGGCCATCGGCTGTTAAACATCTGTAAGCTGCAGAATCCCTTCTCCTTCAGCCAGTTTCTGCTCAGCAGCTCAGAGCTGGGTGGGGTCCCACTGTAACTCCTCTTCAGGGATAAGGTGGGTGCTAGTCATCAAAGTCTGGAATGTCATCGTAGGAGTAACCACGGTAGCCTTTGGATGCATAGTAGGCGATGCGCAGGTGGTAAAATCCTGGCAGGAATACCAGAATGCCAATGATCAGCACAGGAATGGCGCGGTCTGCCCCCTGGTGGCAGAAAGAAGCAAATACATCAGTACTGGATGTCCTGGGTACACTCCATGGATTTGTATTTTATAATTTTCTGAAAATTTTCATTGGGTAGTACACCGGAAGAAAAGGTTTATATCTCTTTTACTCTTGATCATAAATTGAAGAAAAGCGGTTAAGTGTTAAAAATTATAAGGAAGAAAAATTATGCATTCTCATCCTGAGATGTACTTTGGCTTATTCCTCCTGCTCCTTTTTTCAAGTTCATGGTTGTAAACACACCACACTTCATGTCCTGTCTCTTTCACAGCAAGCAATGGCCAGCACCATTACAAGCTCTTCACAGGTTCAGCCGTAATGGTGTGCAATATTCCAATGAAATGGATATACCACAACTTTAGTTAGCCACTTCCAGCCACGCTGCCTGGCGTATTAGTTCTTTTGCAGTTTCTGGAATACATTATGTTGCAATACACTTTTTTCCCAATAAATATTTTATAGACCTATAATTGTAAATATTTATGGGATACAGAGTGATAATTCAATACGTGTACCACAATAAACTTCTGTGATTTTCTTGGCCTTTCAGATTTTCTCTTTAAGATTTATTTATTTGAAAGTTATGGTGGGTGGGGAGAGGTCTTCCATCTGTTGGTTCACTCCCCAAATGGCCACAATAGCCAGAGCTGAGCGGATCCGAAGCCAGGGGCCAGGAGTTTTTTCCAGGTCTCCCTCATGGGTGCAGGGGTCCCAGGACTTGGACCATCCTCCACTGCTTTTCAGGCGCATTAGCAGGGAGCTGAATTGGAAGTGGAGCAGTCGGGACTCGAACTGGCACCCACATGGGATGCCGTTGTTGCAGGCTGGGGCTTTAACCCACTATGCCACAACACTGGCCTCAGATTATTTTCTTGGAGTGGATTCCCAAAGCACAATTTACAGGTCAAAGAAAGAGGGCTGTGTTCAGACTCTGTAACAGAAGGATTCCCATTCTGGGGGTGGGATGGTGTCTAAGAGGGCAGACTGTATTCATCCCTGTATCTACGGCTGTGCATACTGAGCAACTGACAGTAAATGCGTTCAAAGAATGCATTTTCCTTTATAAAACTGTCTGCCTTATTTCCTAGGCGTTTAAAAGATGTGTACAATTTATTTTCCCTATTCTTTGTGCTATTTCTCCATTGATTTTTTTTTAAGATTATTTATTTGAAAAGCAGAGCTACAGAGGTAAGAAAGAGAGAGAGGTCTTCCATCTGCTGGTTCACTCCCCAGATGGCTGCAGTGGCCAGAGCTGAGCTGATCCGAAGCCAGGAGCCAGGACCTTCTTCCAGGTCTCCTAGCTGGGTGCAGGGGCCCACGCGCTTGGGCCATCTTCTATTGCTTTCCCAGGACACAGCAGAGAGCTGGATCGGAAGTGGGGCAGCTGGGACTCAAACCGGCACCCATTTGGGATGCTGGCATTTTTACCTGCTACACGACAGCACTGGCCCCAACTGTGTTTTTTTTTTTTTTTTTTTTTTTTTAACATTTATTTATTTTGAAAGCCAGTGTTATACAGAAAGAGAGGGGAGAGGGGAGAGGGAGCGAGCGAGCTTCCACCAACTGGGTAATTCCCCAGACAGCCCTGAGCTTCAGCGCCTCCCACGTGGGTGACAGGACCCAAACACTTGGACCTCTGCTGCTTTTCCCAGGCCATTAGCAGGGAGGTCAATCAGAAGTGGGGTAGCTGGGACTTGAAATGGCACCCATATGGGACACTGGCTTCGCAGGCAGCAGTGTTACCTGCTATGACATGATGCTGGCTCCTCTCCACTGTTTTTTTTTTTTTTTTTTGACAGCAGAGTGGACAGTGAAAGAGAGAGACAGAGAGAAAGGTCTTCCTTTGCTGTTGGTTCACCCTCCAATGGCCGCTGCAGCTGGCACACTGCGGCCGGCGCACCGTGCTGATCCGATGGCAGGAGCCAGGTGCTTTTTCCTGGTCTCCCATGGGGTGCAGGGCCCAAGAACTTGGGCCATCCTCCACTGCACTCCCGGGCCACAGCAGAGAGCTGGATTGGAAGAGGGGCAACTGGGACAGAATCCGGCGCCCCGACTGGGACTAGAACCCAGTGTGCCGGCGCCACAAGGCAGAGGATTAGCCTGTTGAGCCATGGCGCCCGCCCCACTCTTTTTAAGTTTAGGAAGACTTCCTTATCCAAAGATTTAAATCCAATTTAAAAAATCTTTTAGTAAGTATATTTAAACAATGTAGATTAATACGTTACCTAATCATTATAGTTTTGACTGCTTCATCCACAAACAGAAAAAGGAGTATTTACTTCACATGGTTATGGTAAAAACCAAATGAGGTAAGACATGGAAAGCAAGAGGTTCCAGGTGGTCAAAATGACTCAAAACATACAAGCTTGCAACAGAGGGAAGAGAATTTAAACAGACTCCTTTGGGTCAAAGACAATGTGAACATCAGAAAGATTAAGTTTGCAAGTCACAAGGCTGACTTGAGGCTGGTTCAGAGAATTTTACATTTTCTGCTTCTTTATATCTCTGGCATGATTTTAACTGCACATCCCTAATACAGTCTAAGAATTAAAAGAACTGCAGAGAAAACTAACAGTGCATTCAGCCTTCTTATATGCAGCAATACTACTGCTGTTTTTTTGTTTGTTTTTGGCTTTTTTTTAAAGATTACTTATTTGAAAGTCAAGAGTTACAGAGAGAAGTAGAGACAGAGGGAGAGAGAATCTTCCATCTGCTGGTTCACTCTCCAAATGGCTGCAACTGCCAGGGCTGGGTCAGGCCGAAGCCAGAATCTTCTTGATCTCCTAGGTGGATGCAGGGGCTCAAGTACTTAGGCCATCCTCTGCTGCTTTCCCCGGCGCATTAGCAGGGAGCTGGATGGGAAGTGGAGCAGCCAGGATTCGAATGAGTGCCCACATAGGATGCCTGTACTACAGACACTGGTTTAACCTACTGTGCCATAGCGCTGGCCCCTATGCTGTTATTTGGAAGCTATTGTATATGTAGTGTGGAACAGGCAAGTAATTCTATGGATAGTATTAGCATTGACATACATAAAACAAAACAAAAAATATAATATCAGGGGCAGGAATTTGGTCCAGTGGTTAAGAAGCCCATGTCCTGTACCAGAGTTTAAAACCTGGCCCCTGGTCCTGACTCTGGCTTCCTACTAACACAAACCGTTTGAGGCTTGGGCGGGGCGGGGGGAGGGGGTACCACAAATAATTTGAGTTCAACCATACATGTAGGAGATGTGGACTGAATTCCGTGCTCCCGGCTCTGGCCCTGCCCCAGCTCCAGCCAACATGGGCATTTGGGAGAGTGAACCACGGGATAAGTGTTGTTTCTTTAAATAAGTAAGTAAATAAAATTTTTAGCAGTAAAACCATGAACATTTTAGGGGCTAGTATTATGCACAGTAGGTTAAGCTGCTGCCTGCAACATCAGCATCCCATATTGGAGTGCCAGTTCAAGTCCTGGCTACTCTGCTTCCAATCCAGCTCCCTGCCTTCCCGGGAAGGCAGATGATGGCCAAGGTGCTTGGGCCCCTGCCACCCATGTGGGAGACCTGGATAGAGGCCTTGACTCCTGGCTTCAGCTTGGCCCAGCCCTAGCTGTGGTGAAAATGAGGAATAAAATCAGTGGAGGGAAGCTTGCTCGGTCTCTGTCCTCTCTCTGATGTCCTGCCTTTCAAATAAATAAGTAAACAAACAGATACTTGAAAAAATTTTTAAAATCCCCAATCTTTAAGTTGCATTCGAAATGCTGATATGAAGGTATTTTTCCTTGTTTCCTAAAGGACATTTATTTTCTCTTGGTGAAAACTCCTAGAAACACTAACAATCTAACAGCAACGAGCACCATTAATGCCCAGACTGTGATCTGCAAATCTGAATTCCAATGGAAAGATAGCATGGCTCTTTAGAGAAATGGCTCTCCTATCAGGAGCAGGATGCATGGAGGTGGGCCTGAGATAACCTCTGATTTAGGAAGCCTGGAAGTTATCAAAGGATGTGGGTTTTAAGACCAAGTTTGCCTACCTGCTACCACCCACTTCATAGGAACAACGGGAGAAATTTGTTGCTCGAAGGAAGAAAAACATGTTTTGTAACCAGAGAACAAAACGTAAGAAAATCTTTTTGGGGCCGACGCCATGCTCACTTGGTTAATCCTCTGCCTGCGGCGCCGGAATCCAATATAGGCGCCGGGTGCTAGTCCCGGTTGCCCCTCTTCCAGTCCAGCTCTCTGCTGTGGCCCGGGAAGGCAGTGGAGGATGGCCCAAGTGCTTGGGCCCTGCACCCGCATGGGAGACCAAGAAGAAGCACCTAGCTCCTGGCTTCAGATCAGCACAGCGACGGCCGTTTGGGGAGTGAATCAACGGAAGGAAGATCTTTCTCTCTGTCTCTCTCTCTCACTATTACTCTGCCTGTCAAAAAAAAATATTTTCTTCTGCTGTACTAGATATAAATATGAAACACTAGCGCACTGGCTGCTACTTGATGGCCCTCAGACCTCAGCCCCACCGGTTTGAGCACGTACCCCTTTGCTGATGTAGCCTGACAGTAGGAGAGAGCCAATGATGATCAGAAAGGCGCCGATCAGGAACAGCACGGTGGCGAGAGCGATGGCCTTATACGGGATCTTAGGAGGGCTTTTCTTAAACTGAAAGAGAAACAAAAACAAAAAAGACAACTCTCTGAGAACAATATGGAATTACGAGGGTTAAACATTTGAAAGCAGAGAGGATAATTAAGAACCAAACTGGATGCTGCTGTTGTGCAGGATGTCCTACCACTCAGGGCAGCTCTGGGAGAGAAAGGGACAGGCAGCAGACGAACCTCTAGTTGTTGCTGTAACAGCCACTCAAAGGAGTCCCACAGGAATGTCATCCTCTCCAGTTCTAATCGCATTCCATGGACCATTTATTGTAGCACAAGACATTTTTTTTTTATGCAAACGCAAAAACTACTTTATGGTCATTTGTTCACCAGATATATTTATTAAGTGCCTGGTACATGGATCGTGTACCATTAAATGGACATAAAAGAATGAACACTGTGCTACGGAGAAGAAAAGAAAATCCATGATTTCCAGAGTTCAAAATTAAGTTAGTACACAAAGATTTCAGAAATGGGCAAGGAACCTGCCTTATGAACAAGCTTAATTCAAGATTAAGATTCAGAGACAAACTTCCTGAGGTTTGGCTCATGGTTCCATTTGACCTAACTGGCTGGAAGCTATTCAGATCTATTTTTTCCTCTCCTTCAAGTGCAGGTCCACACAGTACAAATAATTTATTTGTACTTAAAAAGATATGTTCCTGTGACTTCCTTTTTAGTCCTAGTTCTACCTACAATATTCTGTCCTAAGAAGAAGTGGGCAAAAAGAGATGCTATTTAACTATTTTATAAATAATGCTCATGGAAGGATACAAACTTACAAATATGCATTGTTGTACTTACTGTTTGTCACAAAGAATACCTTTAATAAATTGGATCGCATGACATCAGGAAAGAAGGAAGATCCCCACAATCTGCTGGCTTTAGCAGTTAGTTTCTCCCTTAAAAGATGAACTGACTTTGACTAAAGTGTAAATAGACATGATCTTTAAAAAAAAATCCACTTAATAAAACATAAGCTGCTTATTTTTTTTGATAAATTAAATAAAATTAGCAACTATAGGGCTCTGGAATTACAACAATAAATTGTTAGAAATGGACTATAACAGAATCGGTTTCAAAGTGCCCTTCTGTGAGCTGTGGCTGCCAAGATCTCAGAGCTGAGCTGCTTCTGCGGCTCTCTCTATAGTCCTGGGAGTTAGCAAAACCTCCACATGGAAGGTCTTCCTGGTAACTCAAAAGAAACGGGCAGCCAGCTCTGTCAGCCCCCTTTCCGCATTTACCTGAAGGTCAATGTAGCCATCATCGGTGCTGGAGAGCCTCGAGTATTTCACTTTACTACTGGGGATTCCAGCAGCCAGGCTGGTGCGAGATGGCATCATCACACACTGACACCGCTACGGTCTGCAAACAAACAAAAAGCGCTTTGGTCTGCGAAATGCACGCTGGGGCACTGTGGCCAGTGAGTTCTGGGCTACTCTGCCACAGCAGCAATTCAGGTTTTACTGCTCTTCCAGTCTGACACCCCTCAGATCCCCTAAGTCATTCTCATTACATATCTACTCTGGACGAGAAATTCACCAAGAGTCAGGCCACCGCTTGTCTTGCTGCCAGCGTTCTCTGCCTCCTCATTTTTCTAAAGTCAGACAGACAGCAGGTGGAAGAGGTGTCATGAATCTGGGTGGACCTCATATCCAAGTCCACACTTTCAACCACCCTGCTACAGCCTGACCCATCCCGAGCCTGCTTAGGAGAATCGACCCGAGTGAGTTTCCTGATTGGCAGGGAGGCAGGAAAGGGTGGGAATAAAACATGCTCACATCAGCATGTGGCCTATTTCTCCCTGACGGAGGAGCACCATCCTTTTAAAGCGGTGGATGTGTGGAGCTTTGTTGCCAATCTAGACAAGCTCCTGGCTATCAGTGCTATTCCAGTGCCTTCAGATATGACTGACTCTCTGCCCCACCTTGCACACTGAGCAACTTATTTTTGAAATTATGTTTGTAGCTACCAAAAAATATATATAAAAAAATCTGTTTTATTGTTCAAGATATTCAAAGCAGATAGTTATGAAATCATGGGTATTTTGTCACTAGTTTGAGAAACAGGGGATATGATTTTAAAACACTGATTTTATTTTTATAAATTTATAATGCGTACTCTTTGCCTCTATAAAGTCACAAACTTACATGAACAATGTAATTAAACCTATTTTGACCTCAAAGCTACTTTTAAAGTAAAAATATATATTTAAAGAGAGAAAATTAAGTATTTCAATAAAGGTGACATTAAAAAAAACACACCCAAACATAAAGACTGCCCTTTCTCTGGTGTGTGAAGTACCATCATCATCATAGTAACCGCAATACTTATTCAGGCTTGGTTAGGTGCCAGGCACTGTTTGACGTGTTTTACACACACTTAATTCTGAAAATTAGCAGGCTGCTTTAAATGGCTTATAGGACAATGTAAAATCATTAGCATTGTGGGAAAAAAATTTTTTTTTTGTGCTACGTGTTCATGTCTCTCTTTATCAATGACATACTGGTCCAGAAACCAAGTATTGAGAAAATCAGAGTAATACTAACCTAGACGCTTTTCTGGAAGGGTCAGATCGCATCTGTTTTTAGTGTTTTCTTCCCAGTTACATGATAGTCTAGGCTCAGTTTTACAAGACTGAGTTCAAACGACTGGAGTGTGGGGGCATATCTGAATGGAGAGTGTCTTTGACTACTCGTACACCCATAACAAAGTGCTTCAACAGCTCGCACAGCGCGAGGGAGGGGAGCACGGATTCGGAAACAGCAGCACAGCACCGTGAAACTCTCTGTCCGGGTTTCGCAGGCTCGTCGCCGGCCCCGCCGCCGCCCCGCGCCCCCTCCGCACCCGGCCGCTCTCACAATCACCGCGCATCACTAAAGCGACCCGCACTAGGCGCTCCTACAGCCGCTACTTTCCTGCTCGTCTCCAGACCTTACCAGGGAGAGAAACAAGAACGGAGGCGAATTTGGACGTACAACAAACAAAACCGGATTCTGGGAAGAGACCAGGCAGGCCCGGGCCGGGAGCACGCCCCACGCCGGGGGCTCGGGGCTTGATTTCGGCCTGGAGCGCAGGCTGGGCCACGCCGACGGAAGGGCGCTTCCGTTCCCGCCCCGCCGCACGCACGCCTTACCGGAGCGCCGCGCCTGGCCGCCCGCGCGCCGCGAGTTCGCCCACGGTCGGCAGCCGAGGCGCCCCAGGCCGCATGGCACTGCCTACCTAACGGCCTCCCCGCCCGCTCCGCCAGAGCGCCCGCGCCCCGCCGGAAGTGGGCGCGCCGGAGTGGCGTCACCAGGAGCGACGTCTCACGCCGCTTTCTGAGCGCTCCCGAGCTCGCTTGGCGCCTCCCGTGGGGTTCAGGGAGGCGGTGCAACCAGAGCCGGTCGTCGTCCACCCACGCTGGGACGGACGGGTGGATACCGGGAGGGGCCCGGCCCACCTGGGTCATAGTCGGATGCAGGGCGAGCGCAGTGTGCGGGTCCCTCCCTGGCCCGCCTGGACCCGAAGGCGTCCCCGGCAGCCGGAAGTCGAGCCGGTCGCGCCCTCTGGACGGAGTCTCCACCCACTGCCCAGGGCCCTGTCCTTCCAGCCGGACGCGCCGACCAGGGCGGTGTCCACCCCACTGCCGGTTACAGACGCACGTCTTGTGCGTCAGCTTCTCCTGGCCATCACGGGCCTTGTCCAGTAGGTCTGTCCATAGGGATGCTGTGCAGCATGAACTGAGCAGCTTTTGAGAGATTAAAGTGTGATTTACACAGTAAGGGACATTCCTGACGATTGTAGTTCTGTCCCCGTCACCGGCCTAGAGAAAAATATCACCCAGGGGTCCCTTTGTAGCCAGGCCTGCCCACCCACAGGCACGCAGTAGGTAAGGGACACTAACTACAGAGTGGAGTCCTGAGGTAGTAAATTGGGACTCACTCCGGCTAGGCCATTTAACCCACCAAAGTGGACTGTGGAAAGGACTGTAATGTATGGGGTCTGTCAGTAAACTCACAGCACTGGGCAAATATGACAGCTGTCCACAACCACAGGCCTCTTCACTTCTCTGGGTTGCATCCCACACCCACGAACTGAAGCCATCTCCAGCCCTTAAGTGAAGTCCCTAACAAGGCAACTCCTAGCACAAGTTTGCATACACCTGAGGCTCCATCACAGACCAAAGCTTCCAGGACACCTGTAATTTAGTTGAGAATTTAGTAGGGGTCAGGTGTTGTGGACCAGTGGATTAAGCTACCACCTGAGACACCAGCATCTCAAGAGTGTGGGTTCAAGTCCCAGCTGCTCCACTTCCGATCCAGCTCCTTGATAATAATGTGCTGGGGAAAGTAGAAGATGGGCCAAGTACTTGGGTCCCTGCCACCTATGAGGAAGCCATGGATGGACTTTCAGGCTGCTGGCTTCAGCATGTGAGGGAGTAAACTAGCATATGGAAGATCTAACTCAAATCTTAAAAAGGGGGTCTAATTTTAAAATATTAGGACACTTGCAAGTGGTAATTTCAAATGAAGGCACTGCTGTGTGGCATTTGAAATTCAGATAACTTTATTTAAATTGAAAGTTATTAAAATTGCATTTAAAGAACATTGTTATAAAAATCACGAGTATTTCTAAGTAAGGCAAAGTATTCCTAGGTTAACAAGATCAGATTTAACTTTGGACTTTATTCTTTAAACAAATTGTAGACAATGGAGGGAAACAGGTTATTTACAGAACAGTATCTACATATGTACTCAGAAAGGTACAAATTTGGTGAAAGACTTCAGAACACACTGGCATCTCCGAAGCAGTTCTCAGAGCTTCGTTTTACTTCCTTGGATTTAATGCCTAAGATCCTTCTTCATCCTCAATCTTGGGGGCCAAATAATACTTTAAATGTCCCATGTCAGCAATTTTATACTCAACAACTGAAAGAAGACAGGAAGAGAGTTAATTACATGCAGTACTACATGTTACCCACAAATCAAGGTTCAAATGTATTATCTTACCAAGGGGCACATCTGCAGACATACTGAGCGTTACTGTAGGAGAAAGCGGAGTGGCTTTTGTAAAGAAGTTTAGGTACCTCAGTGCAAAAGTTAGCTGCACTGGCTCATTCATCTCTATGGAAACCTGTAAAAGATGCAATCTTAGTTTAAAATATATAATATTGGCGACTGTCAATATCACAAAATGATGTCCAGACACCTTGTGCCGCCACTAGGACCACCACTTATGAAGTACTCATGTTCTCCTATCCCCAAAACAAGTAAGACCACACCCCGAATAGCATCAAGCCTCTACAGCTGTAGTTACCAGTGTAGAGCAAACACTAAAGTGTTTAAGTTGGACACATATGGAAGCAATCTGAAAGATCCAGAACTGGAAAAGTTCTGCGACCAGTTTCTTCAACAGAAAAGGGAACCAGGAGGTTGAAAGAAATTTAAGGGGTATAACTGCCAATTTCAATATATGAACTCTACTGAAGTGTCTTATAATTTTGAAAACACTGGCAGGAGTTTGGAATATAATTCAAGACAGATGTTTTAGATAGATTATTTAATCTAAGTATTACACCTTCATTTAAACTAAGGAAGGACTATGCAGGCAAGGGACAAGAAAATACCTAACATTTACTGTAACCTTAAAATGCCAGACATTGTGCTTAGAATATGACAAAAATTAAAATAATCCCAGGAAGATCTTTAATTGTTGATTTACAGAGAGTTTAACTGATGCTCAGGCTAGCAAGTAGTTTTAGTTGACCATATTACCTCAAACATTTCAAAAACGCTTAAAAACCTGATTGTCTACTTCTCTACCTTTAAAATGGGTTAACAATAGTAGCTACAACACATGTAACCCTTATATATTAGCTTTATAAGAACTCATACTAGCTAGATTTTTACCCCAACCACTGAGCTGTCCTGTGTACATTTGGCAGAAACAGAGTGAACATCTCCAGAAACCTAAGGGACAGATGCCTAATTTCCGAATCTTTTGGGAATTCCGATTTTAAACCCACAAAGCCACAGTTCAGTGCATTCATTTTTCAGATGATTCTACACTGGATGGCACTTAGACATGGGCAGTTTACAAAGTGTGCAGGAAATGGAATTAAAGGATAAGTTTATTTTGGTGCAGTTTTTAAAGTCCATGTAGTTTTTTCGTAATACACATTTTCCATAAAATTTCGAAGATTCCTTAATGGGATCTCTTGCAGATTTCAAATAGCAATATTTTCAATTTTCACAAGTAACCTGGAATGCATTTTTATTTTTACCTTTCATAATTAATCTAACTTGGACAACATTACAATTCTCTTCAAAATATTTGAGAAATGCTAAATCTAACTTGACTACTTACAGCTTCCTCTTCTTTATCAACATTGCTCGTTTGTGACAACTTGATGTTTCCATTTCCCAGTTCTCCACTGGCGGAAAACTTCACCCCATCTTTTGCACAGGATATTACAACAGCATCTCCAATATGGCTGAGGTCTCGGCATATACGTGCAAATTCACCAGAAGGCATTTTTACTACACAGCTGTACTCTTGTTCCTATAAAACAAGCAAACGTTAACTGCTGGAAATCTGACATCCTCACTCTTAAGCAAACGTCTAAACTCAGGTTTCAGGTTTTTCTGATTTCTTTAAAACATTACTAGGGACCAATCCCGTGGCACAGCAGGTTAAACTAATTTGTAGACACAGGCAGCCCATACTGTAATGCCAGTTCAAATACAAGCTGCCCTGCTTCTGATGCAGCTTCCTGTTAATGTACCTGGGAAAGCAGCAAACGATGACCCAAGTGTTTGGGCCCCTTTTACCCATGTGGGAGACCTAGAGGGAGTGCCAGGTTCCTGGTTTTGGCCTGGGCCAGGCCTTGGTATTGCAGCCATTTAGGGAGTGAACTAGTGGATGGAAGATCTCTTTTCATCCGTTTGCTGCTTTGCTTCTCAAATCTTTAATTAAAAACTGGTTACTATGTGACTCAACACTCTCCAACTAATAGTATGGCATAATAATCATACAAGAAACTCTTAATGATCCTCCAAGGCCAAATCAAGAGGATGTTAGGGTTTCCCATAGTAATGGTGCAGACTTTTAAAAAAAAGTGAAGAAAACACATTAGGCATTTTACAATTTAAACATTCCCAACAGCTGTTCTCATTTAATGGTGATAATCCCACCCTTAATTTAAAAAAAGACGCACAGAGGCTAAGTAAGCACTCCACAGCAAAAAATGAATTCGCCCCACAATCAGTTTTAGGCTGCTACAGTTTAGTAAAATGACAACTGTCATACAAATATACAAATCTTGCTTTGAAAAAAAATCTACGGATATATAGGCAGTAGGCCTTAGGTTATATTAACACATCTTAAGTAATTGATGACTATGTGCAATCAGAAGCTGATACTCACTGGAATTCCAAGCTGTTCAACATCTAAGTCCATTAATTTCATTTCATAGTCTGAAACTTTCTCTTGATCTACGAAAAGAAAGCAAATGTTACCAGAAAAGTTTTATAATCATGATGTAAATTTTTACAACCATCACAAAAAAACATTTAAAATTCTCACAGCTGAGAATCAATAGTGAGATTTTAGTTCCCTGTAGCATAACTCAGTACAAGGGTATGACTTACTTGGTGCTTCAAATACTAGCGCCAAGGTGTCCGCATTATCTTCAGCCCTCAGTGTGATGATGTCTTCGTTGCCGGCACATTTTAGTATTTTGGACATGCTACAACACAGAAGATACGGTTTGCAATCAACACCATCTGCTCTGAATCTAGATTCCGAGCGCAATCAGGAGCTACCATGCCCACCCCTCAGGCTGTGTGATGGACAGGTGAGGGGAGACTGGCTGGAGGCTGGGTTCAGGGGTCCAGCACCATTCAGGAAGGCAGCCTGGTCCTACTGATAACACCGGAACACACCAGCAATTTCAGCTGTGGGTGTAACACATAAAGAGCGGTATTTTGTGCACTGTAAATCCCTCCAGTGGGTTTAGTAAGTTAGTGGGCCACGACGATCGTTATTAAATGAGCTAACAAACCTGAAACATGCCGCACGCACTAGGAGTTATTTCTCTCGAGCCTTTTAAAACTTAACTGTATACATGGACCAGACAGGGAGCAGTCAGGAAGTTGAAAGCCGATGCCCCGGAGAAATGTCCCCAGCACCAATCCAGGAGTTTAGGATGCTCAGTGCGACCGTGTAATAACGACCCATAAACATCATGTGGCCCCAGAAGGGTGACACAGAGCCGCACGTTCCCACGAGGGCACGTCACAACGCGGTGCGAGTCAACCACGACCACAGGTTTCCCCATTCAGGGCTGCAGAGCGCTGCGCGACAGGCGTTTTCCCGCCACCACTCGCTTTTGTGACGTTGGCGCGGAAAAGAGCCGGTTCGCGCGGCTGCCAGCGCGGGCTTTTCGGAACCGCGCGCTCCCCAGGGTCCCGCCTCCCGCCGTGGCAGGCCAATGAGAAGGCGCCGGTGGCCCACCCCAGCCAATGAGGGCCCGCCTCGGAGGCGCTCCCGCCAAGAGCCGGGGATGGCGGTGGGCCAGAGCCCCGGGCTTACCTGGTGAGGTTCACGCCCATGGCCAGGTTGCGGTCGCAGCGGTACGTGTCGAAGCCCTCGGAGCGCAGGGTGAGCTGCACCAGGGAGACGTGGGACGAGTCCATGCTCTGCAGGTTCACGCCGCCCGAGCTGATGTCCCAGCAGGCCTCGTTGATGAGATCCTTGAGTGCCTCCAGCACCTTCTTCAGGATGGAGCCCTGGACCAGGCGTGCCTCAAACATGGTGGCGGGGTCGCAGTGTCGCGGCTGCAGGCGAGTAGAAGGAGAAAGTTCTGGCTGAAACTTCTTCACGAGGCTCAGGACGAGCGGGCGAATACAGCGACGTGTGCCCAAGACCCCCGAAAGACGACGACTGGTTCGCAGCGCCGGCTACCGTTTAATGCCGCCGCGTCTGTAAGCGCGCGCTCTCCGCCCCTGCGCCCCGTGTTAAGGCGTCACGACGCTTCCCCGCCCACCGGCTGGGCGGAAGGGATCCCGAGGACCAATCGTGTTCCTGCTCCGCGAAAAGCCCGCCCCCGAAAGGCAGTCATTGGAGGCTGCTGAAGCGGAGGCGGGGCAGGCGCACGGCGCGCCTTCGGAGGCCCACAGGGTGACGCACTGCCAGCCGCCCCGCGTTTTTTTTTTAGTTCCTGGGGCGGACGCCAGACATGTCCGGGCGACGAAGCCCCGGTGACCGTCGAGCTTGGGGCGCTGTGTTGGTTTCTAAGCCTCTCGCTTTAAGGGGAGAATCACTGGCTGCCAGCACACACACACCAAGATCATATAATCTCTCAGTTGTTTACTGTCTACAGTTTTCTACACTTTTATAAAAAGATAGTTAAATACGTTCACGTTCCAACAGAGTGTCACGTACATCTTTTCGGTATTAATAAATGTTCTGTAACGTCCCATGTATGCGACCTAATGGCCAATTCCTGTTATTAAGAACACATTTGGGCATTTGGGTGCTTTTGTGAGTTCAACTCCCTGAAGTAGCAGTGGTGAACGAAGAGTATACTCACTTAGATCTTAGATAAGTTACTAGTTGGCTTCTAAAGATCATGTGTGTAAGCGTGCTCATTTCCTTTGTTTTCTTGACTACAGATACTGAAAGTCTCATTTTTAAATCCATGCTCAGTTGTGTGAAAAGTTCAGTTGTTACAGATCGGTATCTTTCAAATGCTTGTATTTCTTGACAATTGTGTGTGTATGTGTGTGTGTGTGTGTTTAAGATTTATTTATTTGGAAGGCAGAGTTATAGAGAGGCAGAGGCTGAGAGAGAGAGAGAGGTCTTCTATCCGCTGATTCATTCCCCAGATGGCCACAACGTCTGGAGCTGCGCCAATCCAAAGCCAGGAGCCAGAAGCTTCTGGGTCTCCCACGCCAGTGCAGGGGCCCAAGGACTTGGATCATCTTTTACTACCTTCTCATGCCATAGCAGAGAACTGTATCGGAAGTGGAGCAGCCAGGACTCAAACTGGCACCTATATGGGATGCCGGCACTGCAGGCAGCGGCTTTACTCACTATGCTACAGCATCGGCCCCTAAAATAAAATCTTCTATCCGGGTCCAGAGTGGCAAAGGGGGTAAAGCTGTGGCCTGCAGTGCCGGCATCCCAGATGGGCGTCCCAGTTGCCCCACTGCCAATCCAGCTTTCTGCTATGGCCTAGGAAAGCAGTGGAAGATGGCCCCAAATTTCTGGGCCCAAGCACCCACATGGAAGACCTGGAAGAAGCTCCTGGCTCCTGTCTGTGTATTGGCTAGGCTCTGGATTGACCATGCTCCAGCTGCTTATGGCCATTTGCGGAGTAAATTAGCGGATGGAAGACCTCTCTCTCTCTTTCTCCCTGCCTCTGTCTCTATCACTCTGACTTTCAAGCAAATGAAAGAATATTGAAAAAAAAATTATTTGGGGCAAAGATTTTGAAATCCATGTATGTCTGGGATCCTCAAAAAGCTTATGGAAAGTGTGTAGCATGTATTTCCATTTTTGCACCAAGATATATTTTCTTTTTCTTTTTCTTTTTTATTTTTGACAGGCAGAGTGGACAGTGAGAGAGAGAGACAGAGAGAAAGGTCTTCCTTTGCCGTTGGTTCACCCTCCAATGGCTGCCGCGGATGGCACGCTGCGGCCGGCGCACCGCGCTCGTCCGATGGCAGGAGCCAAGTGCCAGGTGCTTTTTCCTGGTCTCCCATGGGGTGCAGGGCCCAAGCACTTGGGCCATCCTCCACTGCACTCCCGGGCCACAGCAGAGGGCTGGCCTGGAAGAGGGGCAACCGGGACAGAATCCGGCGCCCCAACCGGGACTAGAACCTGGTGTGCCGGCGCCGCAAGGCGGAGGATTAGCCTGTTGAGCCACGGCGCCGGCCACACCAAGATATATTTTAATATGATTTTGAATGAACTTTACTTACAAATTTATTTGAAAGACACAATGACACAAATGAACACACTCAGATCTTCCATCCGCTGGTTCACTTCCCCAATGCATACAATAGCCAGGAGCCTGGTACTCCATCCAGGTCTCTTATGTGGATAGTAGGGACGCATCAACCTGGACCATCAGCTGGATCGAAAGGAGGGGAGACAGGGCTTAAACTGGCACTTCAATATGGGCTGCAGGCATCTCAAGCCACGGTTAGCCTGCTGGGCCACAGCGCCCACACCCCCACGGGCTTTCTGAAGCACCCTCATCTATGAGAACATATCGCCTGCTCGTTTCTCTTGTGCTTTTTTTTTTTTTTTAACAGCATTTCTCCTTAGAAGCTTTGAATATCTACCTGTAGAATTCTTTGGCTTGCTGTTACCTACCTAGGTGTGGGTTTAGTTATCTTTATTGATTTTCATTGCATTTGAAAGGCAGAGAGACAGAGATCTTCCATCCGCCTGGGCCGGGCCAGACTGAAGCCAGGGGCCAGGAACTTAATCTGAATCTCCCACATTGGTGGTAGGGTCCCAGCTGCTTAAACCATCTTCCGCTGCCTCCCAGGGTGCATGAGCAGGAAACTGGAGTGAAAGTGGAGTAACTGGGTCTTGAACAGGTACTCTGATTAGGGACATGTGGTTTTAGTTTAAGTGGCAGCTTAACCCACTGTACTACAACATCTCACCCGTGGATTTATTTTTACTTATTCTGTTCAAAGCACTGAAGATTCATTTATTTCTCCAATCTAGAATATTCTTAGCCATTAAGATGTGAAATATTGTCTTTTCCTACTCTGTACTCTTCCCCTGGAATTTCTATTAGGCATATCTATTTGAGATTTCATCAATTGTAAAATGTATTGTTATTTTATGTAGCATAGCACAAGAAAGAAAATAGCACCTTTAAATGATCATACTTTGTTGATTAGAATTTCTATTTTATAATTGTAAAATATCTTTGTGGATGTTAAAAACATTTTTATCCTATATTAATCTTGTGCCTATATTAAAAATATATATATAAACAAAATCGAGTTAGGCATTCCTACTATTTCTCCACCTTCAGAGTTTCCTACTCAGTTGCTGACATTGCTGCTTTTCCATATAATGCCATATTCTGTCTGCTTAAGGGCTGTGTTGATGATGCAGTGTTTCTCAATGCTGCTCCTCTATTGTGTCTGGAATTTTCTCCCAAGCCTTGTAAGTTTCGATGCTGGCACTTTCTTGCTTTATGAGTGGCTTTCCTTTCTCACCCATCTTAGCACAAAAACATAATCCAGGCTCACCCATTTGGGGATATTTCTCTTTTTTGGGTCTGTTATAGTTTCAGCTTCTCTGAAAAAAGATTTTTTTTTGCTGCACTAATAACAAATGTTTAAGTTCTGCTACTCATTTTCAGAGTGCTAGAGTGCTACTTTTTGCTTACCTAATAGCATTTTGATTTAATGCTAAATCAGAGTGTAATCAGTTTGAAAACATTTTAAATGGCAGTTAAACTCCTCCCATGTAAGAATGTTTCCTACAGAATTATTAATAACTCTCCTAAAATTGGAAGCTTTCAAGTCTAGCAAAATTCGCCTTTGGAAGGTAAATTATAGTAAATCTGTAAGACAGAATGCTACATGACTTTTAAAATAGTGCTTCATGGGGTGCAGCAGGTTAACGCTCTGGCCTGAAGTGCTGGCATCCAATATGGGCGCCGGTTCAGGTCTCAGCTGCTTCTCTTCCGATTTAGCTCTCTCCTATGGCCTGGGATAGCAGAACATGCCCCAAGTCCTTGGGCCCTTGCACCCATGTGGTAGACCCAGAGGAAGCTCCTGGCTCCTGGCTTCGGATCAGTGCAGCTCCTGCTGTTGTGGCCATCTGGGGAGTGAACCAGCAGATGGGAAGACTCTCTCTCTGTAACTCTGTCTTGGTTATATCTTAGACACATTTGGGAAAATTAAGAAAAAAAAGAAAGAGAGAAGAAGAAGAAGAAACTTATCCCCACTCAGGCCTCATCTCCAGAAATTCTTCTTTGCTTATTCTGGTGGGTTCTCTCCATTAGCACGCCTTAGAAGCTGCCCAGATAATGCTAATGAGCAATCAGGACTGAGACCTGAGACACACTCTCACAGCATGTGTGATTAATAGCGCTGCTTAAAGCCACTTGTGCCCTCATGGAGACTATTAATGCTTTGAAAAAACACCTTTGCTTGTTAGAGGATACTGACATAGTTTAGATGGAATGACTAATGATATAAAAAGTAAGTTCACAGGAGTGCAGCTTTGCATTATTCGGAGTTTACAAATTTTGACAATTCTGCATATCCCAGTCCCAATTCTATTTTGTTTGTCATCTCAAGAAACTGAGTCAGAAGAGAACATTTGTCAGACTAAGAAGTAGAAAGGCAAATGAGGGATAAACCTGTTTTTGACAGTCCTTTAGTGAATTTATTCTTTTTTTGTTAAAGAATTGCTCATTGACAATTCTCTAAAGAAGGGAAATGACTATTTCGGGAACTGAAGAATTTTCATGCCATTTGTACTATTTACTGCAGTTTTCAAGGATCAAGATGAGGGGTAGTGTTTTAATTATAAAATAATAATTGCAGCATCAGCTGCCTGCTTAGACTGAACCTGCAGTCAGCCTGCATATTTTAGGGGACTAGGAATCCCACGTTAGTGACCTCTGTTAACCAACACAGCATCTAAAACCAATGGAACCAACTAAGGAGTGTAACGAAAAAAAACTGCTGTCCCAACCCTGGAAGAAATGACCCTAGAACACAGAGTTCATGTAAGGAGCAGCAGAGAAGACAGGTAGACAGGAGGTGCAAAGTGATGGGAAGCAACAAAATTCTTATTTGGGCAGGAGGGGGAGGGAGATTTTTAAATTTCATTCTACAGTTGAGGGAGAGGTCTTAGAGCTGTCCTAAAAGCCCATCAGCATGGCTTTCAGACATGTCTGAGTACCTGATCCCTGCTCTTCAAACACTGACTTCAGGGATGTACTTGTTCTGAACTCGGCCTGGGAGGGCTGAGCATGAGGAAGGTCACCACGGGTCCGTTTGAGGTCATTGTCCTTTGTGGCAATCACACAGGCATTCTGACTTTGGTTTAGGCTGGGTTTGAAAGGAGACAGCTGAGCTTCTGAAACGCCTCTCAGCTCACTCACTCCCACGTGAGCTTTCACAGTGAGGTGCGGCTTGGACACTAACACCTCCACCTGTTCCAGAAGATGAACTTTCAGGGCCTGCAGCTGATAAACCTTGCTTCATTTACTCAAGAGGCAACCTGGGGGCTGGTAATGTGGCACAGTGGGTAAAGCTGCCTCCTGCAGTGTCCGGCTGCTCCACTTCTGATCCAGCTCTCTGCTATGGCCTGGGAAAGCAGTGGAAGATGGCCCAAGTGCTTGGGCCCCTGCACCCGCGTGGGAGACCCGGAAGAAGCTCCTGGCTTTGGATAGGTGCAGCTCTGGCCATTAAAGCCATCTGGAGTGAATCACCATCTGGAGTGAATCAACAGATGGAAGACCTTTCACTCAGCCTCTGCCTCTCTGTAAATATTCCTTTCAAATAAATAATTTTTTTTTTTTTTAATTTTTGACAGGCAGAGTGGACAGTGAGAGAGAGAGACAGAGAGAAAGGTCTTCCTTTGCCGTTGGTTCACCCTCCAATGGCTGCCGCGGACGGCGCGCTGAGGCCGGTGCACCGCGCTCATCTGATGGCAGGAGCCAGGAGCCAGGTGCTTTTTCCTGGTCTCCCATGGGGTGCAGGGCCCAAGCACTTGGGCCATCCTCCACTGCACTCCTGGGCCACAGCAGAGGGCTGGCCTGGAAGAGGGGCAACCGGGATAGAATCCGGCGCCCCGACCGGGACTAGAACCTGGTGTGCCGGCGCCGCAAGGCGGAGAATTAGCCTGTTGAGCCACGGCGCCGGCCATAAATAAATCTTAAAAAAAAAAAAAGCCAACTGGTCTCCAGGTCAGGTGATCACTGACACTGGTCAAAGAGGTGGTCACAGGGTTTTCAGATTAAAGAAATTTTCAAATTACCATCAGTATGTTTACTTTTATCAATAATGAAAGACCAAATAGGAAGCAAAAAGCAAAGCTTTCTTGTAATAAATTATGGCCCAAAGGGAATGGTATCTGTTTCAAAACAAACAAAACTGAAGTGTTTGTGCAATGTCGTTAAATAGGAAACAGGGTTCAGAGTTCAGTGCTCCTTACAACCTATTTAGACTATTACGGGAACATGCAAATATGCTCTTATAGAAATCAGGAATATCTGATGCCCTTTTCGAAATTCTCACTCCTTTCCCCAAAACGCACAGCTTGGGCCTAAACTGGTGAGAGGAACTAGCAACCCCTCTGTGTGCAGGAGGTGTCTCTCCGTGTTAGATTCCATCATGGTGAAGGGTGGTCATCCTAGCTTTGCATCCCTGACGCGGCAGTGAATCGGAGGCACTGAAGGCATTGCTGGAACAGAGGCAGCCGTGAGTCCGGGCAGGCCACAGGCGGTACAGGACAGTAAGCGGGTTAAAGGGGGAGCTCGCTGATAGACATCTCCGCGCCCAGATTCTTGTTCGTTGTTGCCCAGCCGTGGGGCTGTAAGCGAAGTCACTTTCCCCTTAGGAGCTTCACACCCATTCAACAAGCACTTGGGAAGTGTACCAGAGCAGCTAAACAACCAAAGCGACTCCTCCGCTCCGCGCCTAACGCACATCCGTGCGTGACTGCTGGAGACCGCTTGGCGAAGCCACGCAGACCCAAGTGTCCTTATCACGTGATTCCCTCCTCCTAGGCAGGTTGGCCGACCTGGGCTCTCCAATTAAGGCCGCGCAAGTGTCCACAGGTGTGAAAAGGAAGAGCTCTGGCCATTGAAGACCCGAAGCCAAGGGCCAAGAGTACCACACGCGCGAGAGCCCTGGGCGGCGCCTCGAGCCCTCAGCAACCCGTTACCTTCCGGACCCCGGGCGTCCCGCCAGTCAACCACGGTCAAGAGGCAGCTCCCATTGGCTGATCTCGCTCGGAAACGCACGCCTCTTCCCGCCCCCTCACGCTGCCGCCCAACGTTCGCCTCGCCGCTCCGCTCGGCTCCGCCCCTCAGCCCTGCCTCCCTGGCATATTCGCACCATTGGTGGATCGCGCCGGCTGTGATGGCGGCAGTGCGCGTGCGCGCTCGCTCCGAACTCTCTTCCCGGGAGGAGGAGCGAGCCAGCCGCGGCTGGGGCAGGCAGACCGCGCTCGGCCGGAGTGGAAGGGCTGCTGCTGCTGCGGTGCTGGGCGGGGCCGAGCTCCGGAGCTGTCGGCTCGGCTGCGGAGGGGCCTGTGAGCCGCTGCGGAGCTGTGCAGCGCCCGGGCTGGACTGGGCCGGCCGAGAGAGTCCGCGCGCGCCCGCTCTGAGCTGCCCGCTCCGGCGGCCGCGCTGCTCACCAGCATGACGGAGCTGAGGCAGAGGGTGGCCCGCGAGCCGGACTCAGTTCCCGAGGACAAGGTAGCGGCAGCGTCGTGGTGGGCGCGGCCGGGCCGCGGCGGCCCCCGGTGGCCCAGCGGGGGGCGCACACCTAGGAGTCGCCTCGCCCTCTGACCCTTTTGTCGCGGCCGACGGCGGCCCCGGGCCCGGGCAGCGCAGAGGGTCCTCGGGGCCCGCGCGCGTCGCGGGTCAGCGGACCGGGGCCCGGGACAGGGCTCCGGGTCTACCTGGGGGTGGCCCCCGGGGGCGCAGGAAGGAGCGCGCCGGGGTTGCGAGCAAGGCGGCTGCCTGGCAGGGCCGGTCGGGGTCCCTCAGCTCCCCGAGGCCTTCCTGGGAGGCGCGACTCAGTCTCTGCGCCCCCTGTGACATATTTATTTGTTTATTTTGAGGCTGAGGGAATCAAGACGAGCCACAGGGCTTGCCTCCTGGGAGATCGAAATCTCTCCCGGGGAGTAAAAATCCGTTGGCTTTGAGCAGAGAGGTGTGTTGGTTCACGCCGTGGGGCGGCGCGGCGGTCAGCAGGTGTTGCAGGGTGCACCTGGCCAGGCTTGTTTCCTGCGCCAAGCGTGGGCGCTGATGGGGTAGAGGAGAAAGGTAAGGAGGAGGCCATCTTGGCGGGGACACAGGTTGTGAGGATGGGGAGCAGACTCCTCTCGTTTGGGGGGAAGGTGGGCAGGGCTGACATTCTGGGACTTGGCGGTCGGATTGGAGCTTTGGTAGTTAGCTGTGTACTTGGAAGTTGATCTTGCCCTGGTGTGTGGAATACACTGAGGGAGCCTGAGCTGGGGTGATGGGGACTGGTTAGCGCGGGGGGTGGGGGGTGGGGAGGTTGCCCACAGGTGATGTTTTGTCTTAAAAATCAGAAGGTCGCCCAACACTCTGAATTTCTTACCTGCCTTGGGTAATTGGAGGGTCTGGCATCGCATTCTCACCTGAGCAGCAGTGGGCTGGCCCTGCGATCATTATTGCACTGTCCCTGTTGCCTTATACCAGACCCACAGCACCGACTTCTGTGGCCTGTACATAGATCACAAGAAGAAAGGGGTGTTAGGGAGACTTCAGGAAGCAAGCAGTGGCACGATGTGGTGTCGGATGTCAACAGAGCAGTTATGGTTGGAAAAATGCTGTTTCAGATTTTTTTTTTTTTTAAGATTTATCTAGTTATTTGAAAGGCAGAGTCGCAGAGAGACAGAGAGGGGTCTTCCTTCTGCTGGCTCATTCCCCAAATGGCCCCTGGAGCCAGGAGCTTCTTCCTGGTCCCCCATGTGGGTGCAGGGGATCAAGCACTTGGGGCCATCTTCCACTGCGTTCCCAGGCCATAGCAGAGAGCTGGATCAGAAATGGAGCAGCTGGGACTTAAACCGGTGCCCATAAGGGAGGCTGGCACTGCAGGCAACTGCTTAACCCACTATGCTACAGCACCGGCTCCAATAGGTTTTAAACACCTTTTTTGTTTTTGCTGTTGAAGGTGCTTCATTCAGGGAGAACCATCCATATTGTTTTTTAGGACATTTTGAAGAAGATACAGGGCTGGGAGTGCAAATTTCGGAGTCTATTGTAGTGATAAGGCTGTGAAATTTCTCCTCTTGCCCTGGAATGTCTTGGTTCCTCTTGAAAGAACTCCCTGCTCGGCCGGCGCCGTGGCTCAACAGGCTAATCCTCCGCCTTGCGGCGCCGGCACATCGGGTTCTAGTCCCGGTCGGGGCGCCGGATTCTGTCCAGGTTGCCCCTCTTCCAGGCCAGCCCTCTGCTGTGGCCCGGGAGTGCAGTGGAGAATGGCCCAAGTGCTTGGGCCCTGCACCCCATGGGAGACCAGGAAAGGCACCTAGCACCTGGCTCCTGCCATCGGATCAGCGCGGTGTGCCGGCCGCAGCGCGCCGTCCGCGGCAGCCATTGGAGGGTGAACCAGCAGCAAAGGGAGACCTTCCTCTCTGTCTCTCTCTCCCTGCTCATTCTGCGTAGCTGGTGAGAGTTCAGCTCTCTGAAGGGCACTGTCATACTTGATGTTAATGGAACCTGGTGGGCTAGAAGTTGTGAGGAAGGAGAAAGAAGGTATGATAGCTGGCGGGCCGCATTTTTGAAAAGCTAGCTGTAATTATTAAACCTGGTTAGAAAAAAGTACCAAGTGAGAACAACCTCAGGACTCTAAGGTGAAGCAAAGTTTCTAGCCGCCCAAGATTAAGTGTCAGTGATTCTTGCTTTCCTGTCCTGTGTTGGAGGTAGGACTGGAGGAGCTGTCCAGCTGACGGTGCTTTATTAGTTAGAACTGCATTCACACTGTGTGTGTAATTCTGTGACAGGATACCTGAGGCATGTCGTTACCTAAAATATAGCAGCTATGCATTCTATTAAGCACATGGTAAGAGAGGCCAGTGTTGTGGTGTAGCGGGTAAAGCAACTGACTGCAATGCCCGCATCCTGTGTGGGCACCAGTTAGAGTCTGGGCTGTTCGATTTCTGATCCAGCTCCCTGCTAATGGCCTGAGAAAAGCAGCAGAGAATGGCCTGAGTGTTTGGGCCACTGCCACCCCCATGGGAAACCTGGAGGAAGCTCCTGGCTTTGGGTTAGCTCAGTGCTGAGATTATGGCCATCTGGGGAGTGAACCAATGGATGGAAGATCTCTTTATCTCTTCTCTCTCTGTAACTCTGCCTTTCAAATAAATCTTAAAGGGGGGGGGAGGGGGGCCAGTGCTGTGGTACAGTAGGTTAATCCTCTGCCTGTGGCGCCAGCATCCCATATGTGCACCAGTTCTAGTCCCGGCTGCTCTTCTTCCAGTGCAGCTCTCTGCTGTGGCCTGGGAAGGCAGTGGAAGATGACCACCCAAGTGCTTGGGCCCCTGCACCCATGTAGGAGACCCAGAAGAAACTCCTGGCTTCAGATCAGCTCACCACTGACTGTTGTGGCCATTTGGGGAGTGAACCAGTAGATGGAAGATCTCTCTCTGCTTTTGCCTCTCTGTAACTCTGTCCTTCAAATATAAATATTTTAAAATAAATGTAGTCACAGGGAAAGAGGGAGAAACAGAGATTCTCTATCTGTTGGCACATTCCCCAGATGACCACAGAGTCCAGGAGCCAGCAGCTTTATCTGGGTCTCCCACATGAGAGGCAGGGGCCCAAGCACTTGGGCCATTCTCCAGTGCTTTCCCAGGCATGTTAGGAGAGAACTGGACCAAAAGTATAGCATCCATGCCTATGTGGGATATCAGTGTTGCAGGAGGTGGTTTAACCCACAATGCCACAATGCCAGCTGCAATAATTAAAATTTCAAAAAGTCCAGTTTTATTCTGTTTTATAATCTGGGGGGGAGAACCTACTTCCATAATTTTGTCTTTTCTAATATCCTTGTGTTGGAATCCTAGGATAGTAGAAATAACAAAACAACGATGTCTTTTTAGGGAAATGAATTGTGAAATTGGAACTTATTTCATTGTAGAAGAATTTCAAAACAATTTTTAGGTCAGTTCTTTAAAAGATCTGTAACACAGTTGAGATTCCTGAAAATGTTAGTTGCTTAACTGCTGTGGCAAAATTGTCTTGTCAATAGACAAGCATTGGTATCAAAATAATCTGGAGAATGTGTTTATTTATAAAGGTCTGAAGGTATTTCAGCATTTAGTTATATTTAGCATCCTAGAATGGAATTTTCAAAGCCAATTTCTAATAAAGGAAATGTCCTCCTCTGGGAACTGTGCTTATAATTTTAAAGTCCCAATGCACAATAAGGTAGCCAAATTAAGAAACTTGGAATTTAAGCTTTGGGAATTGTTCTCTTCCTGCCCAACCATTCCCCCACCACCACCAAAATGGAGCTTAGGAGAGAAAAGAATAAAACTTGGGCCAAAAGATTGGCATCTGAAGATTTGTGATTGGCTTGGGATTTCAGGAGATTTTGGTTTTGGAAGTTAGATTGAAGTTTCTGCGGTTTTCTGCTTTACTTAGACGCTGAGGTGCTATTTGAATGAGCGCTTTACTGGTTTGAAGGTTTCCTTTCTAGGTAGGTGAAACTGTTAGGGAAAGGAAATAGTGACATCATTTAGAAAGGGTAGTTTAACTTTTAACTGAAGATAGTGGTTAAGATCAGGGCCTTAAGAGTCAGCTAGATTCATTTGAGCTTGGGCTGTGCCACTTATCAGCTCTGTTACTTGGAGCAAGTCCCTTAAGTTGTGTAAGCCTCAATTTGTCCATCCCTGAGATGGGGTGATAAAATTGCTTGTGTGTGCTTCATAGTTTATGTGTGTCTCATAGTAAGTGCCTAGGGCACACCTTATCACAGTATAATGAGTTAGCTGTTGCTGCTACTGGTTAAAGTTGGTTTTTATAGGCAAAAGCTTCAGTATTCACCTTCTAGTCTTAGAATGTGATAAAATCTTCAATCTTTAAAAAATATTTTATTTATTTGAGAGGTAGAACCACAGAGAGAGGGAGAGACAGAGAGCAAGGTCTTCCATCTGCTGGTTCACTCCCCAAATAGCAACAGTGGCTAGAGCTGATCTGATCTGAAGCTAGGAGCTTCTTTGAGGTCTCCCACATGAGTGCAGGGGCCAAGCACTTGAGTTATCTTCCAGTGCTTTCCCAGGCCATAGCATAGAGCTGGAACGGAAGAGGAGCAGCTGGGACTAGAACTGGCGCCCATATGGGATGCTGGTGCTGCAGATGGAGGCTTAGCCCACTATACTACAGGGCTGGCCCCAAAATCTTCATGTTGTCTTTGAAGAAATTTCATATTCATCACCTTTTAAGGAAAGTTTTATAGAAAGGGTTTGGGCTTTTATGACCTCTCCAGTTCATTTTCTTGCTGATGGTTTCAGTACTTAGAATTAGTCAAGCTTTAACTGTAGAAGGAGTACTGGGCATTGCTGCATGCAATTCTCTTCTTTCATAGCACTCACTATGTTATATTTTAGGGCCCTGGTGAATAATTAAAATAGTTTTCTGATAGCTTTTGAGAGTGAAATACTGAAATAAAATATTAAGAGCTATAACTCCCTTAGGTGTAGGAGGAATGCATTATTTCTTTCAAAAAACTTTTACATCAAGAAATAATTTGGGAATTGAAAAGTCAGTAAACCTTAACTGGTTTCCAGATTTAATTAGGGAGAGGATGTGAAAAAGATTTTTCATATGACCCAGCTTTCATTTTTTTTAAAAAGATTTATTTATTTGAAAGGCAGAATTAAAGAGGAGACCCATAGAGAGAGACTTCATCTGCAGGTTCATTCCCCAGATGGCTGCAATGGTCTCCCACATGGGTGCAGGGGCCCAAGCACTTGGACCATCTTCATCTGCTTTCCCAAGGCATTAGCAGGGAGCTGGTTAGGAAATGGAGTGTTCAGGACTTGAACTGGCACTCACATGGGATGCTGGCATTGCAAGCGGCAGCTGGGCTTTGTGCCACAACACCAGCCCCATTAACAGCAGTTTAAATTTATTTATGTTGATTAAACACTATAATTTTATTTGAAAAACTCGACTGCTTTTCAATTTACAATATTAGTTTTATTCAGAATGCTAACTTTGTTAAAATGTTTTGTTTGCACAAATTAGTATATTTTATTAGAAGAATTTAATATCGCTCTGTAGATCGCCGAGCGGTAGTTTCTGTGGCGTTCCTTACTCCGCACCTTTGCTAGGAGTCCTGCAGCCAGGCCGGCGTCGAACCATGTTTCGTAACCAGTATGACAATGATGTCACTGGAGTCCTCAGGGCAGGATTCATCAAATTGAATATGCAATGGAAGCTGTTAAGCAACGTTCAGCCACAGTTGGTCTGAAATCAAAAACCCATGCAGTGTTGGTTGCATTGAAGAGGGCACGGTCAGAGCTTGCAGCTCATCAGAAAAAAATTCTCCATGTTGACAACCATATTGGTATTTCAATTGCGGGGCTTACTGCTGATGCTAGGCTGTTATGTAATTTTATGCTCCAGGAATGTTTGGATTCCAGATTTGTATTTGACAGACCACTTCCCGTGTCTTGTCTTGTATCTCTAATTGGAAGCAAGACCCAGATACCAACACAAAGGTATGGCCGGAGACCCTATGGTGTTGGACTGCTTATTGCTGGATATGATGATATGGGCCCTCACATTTTCCAGACCTGTCCATCTGCCAACTATTTTGACTGCAGAGCTATGTCCATTGGAGTCCGTTCTCAATCAGCTCATACTTACTTGGAAAGACATATGTCTGAGTTTATGGAGTGCAATTTAAATGAACTGGTTAAACATGGCCTGCGTGCATTAAGAGAGACACTTCCTGCAGAGCAGGACCTAAGTACAAAGAATGTTTCCATTGGAATTGTTGGCAAAGACTTGGAGTTTACAGTTTATGATGATGATGATGTATCTCCATTCCTGGAAGGTCTTGAAGAAAGACCACAGAGGAAGGCACAGCCTGCTCAGCCTGCCGATGAACCTGCAGAGAAGGCTGATGAGCCAATGGAACACTGAGTGACAAAACAGTCTATATGTGTGTTTTCAAATATGTAAGAGTACAGGAACACATACTGATGAAAATAATCTATACTTTGAACCAAAAGATGAAAGTGGTAGGAGTGTGTTTGGGAATCAGCCCAAATGTGAGTTTTTTCTGGGCAACCTCATTGAAACCATTTAATGGGTGCATTTTTCTTTAAGGGGGTCTATATAATTTTGTAGACAGTGTAGGTATCTATATTAATGTTTTTATATGAAGAAAATAGTGTCTTTATAATTTTAAAGACAACTGTGAAATAAAATTATTTCACCGCCAAAAAAAAAAAGAAGAAGAATTTAATATCTTAAATGTTCAGTTGCTTGCCTCATATGTTAGGATGAAAAGGGATACTGGAGGATCTTCAAGAAGAGGATGCCATGGTCCAGGAATTGAAGGTCCTTGCTTAGGGCTGCACAGCTGCTTAGATGCAGAATGGCTGAGTGTGTGAATGTATTCTGCTTCCTGCCATCTTCTCATCCTGTTGCATAATGATGCCTTCAGGGGTACAGGATTAATTTACAGGTATTAAAAACTTCTATGTTGATTACCTTTTGGGGCAAAAAATGCCCAAATATCACTTGTTTCTCTCATGTGGTTACAAGGTTAGAAAAATAGCAAGATATCTCTTTTACAATGTCAAATACAAAGAAAAACAAGCTCAAGAGTTGATTAGGTCAGATTCTCTGGGTTATTGTGTGACTGGTGATTTATGCACTTTGAAGCCCATACCTGGGCCTGGCCTATAAAGGAGCTCCCCACAGGGTGCTTGGGCCCCACTGGCTTCTCTGAGCAGTCCAGGTGGCTGTGTAGAAGTGCTTTTTGGCTGTTGACCCTTGGTGTCAGGATCATGTGTCTGGCAGTGGTCATTCAGTATTCCACACCTCTCTGAGAACAGGTACAGTCTGTGGTTCTGAGGGAGGATTGTGTGAGTGCTCATGAGGATGAGATCCAGAACATTCTTTTTGATGATATATTTGTTTATTTGAAAGGCAGAGTGACAGGGTGTGTGTGTGTTGAGGGGGAGCATGCATGTGTGCAAGCTTCCATCCAGTGATTCACTCTCCAAATACCCAGAACAACCAAGGCTGGGCCAGGCCAAAGACAGGAGCCAGGAGCTCATTTCAGGTTTCCATGTGGATAGCAGGGACCTATGTACTGAGCCATCAACTGCTGCCTCCTGGGTACATTAGCAGGAAGCTGGATTGGAAGTGGAGTAATGGGGACTTGATTGCAGGCTCTCTGAGGAAGGATGTGGGTTCAGTGCAACTTAACCTGCTATACCACATTGTGTGCCACTTTCTACCAGTTTTGACTCCCAGCAATCCATTCTTGTACTGATTTAAATAAATTATATAATTTTTTGGGCCAGCATTGTGGCATAGTGGGTAAGGCATGCAATGCTGGCATCCCATGTGGGTGCCAGTTAGTCCCAACTGTTCCATGTCCCATCCAGATCCCTGCTAATGGCCTGGGAAAGCAGCAGGAGGTAGTCTAGTTACTTGGACCTCTGCCAGCCATGTGGGAGACCTGGAGGAAGCTCCTGACTTTGGACTGACCCAGCTCCAGCTGTTGTGACCATTTGGGGAGTGAACCAGCAGATGGAGGATATCTGTCTCTCCCTCTCCTCTCTCTAACTCTGCCTTTCAAATGAGTTTTTTTTTTTTTAATCCTATACTTTTGAATGTGTGTGAAAAAAGCTTCTAGGTGAATCTTTGTACCTAATTTCACAGTATAAATAATCTTTTAAACTGCTGGAAAGAGTATGAGTGTCCGTGTTTCTCCTTTTCATACTTTTCCATCTTTTCTCGAATCTGCGTAGGAGGAATGTGTCCCCTACACGGCTTGGTAACCTGTTTTTTGTGCTGTGTCAGCCTCCTTGGCCTTCCAGACTGGCACCAGAAGTGTGGGGTGAGAAAATGCAGCCATTTGTGTATCATATGGCCTCTGGTTCTGAAAAGGGACAGACACTGGTTGGTGACTGTTGGTTTTGCCAGTCTCTTTGGAAGAATACTGGTTTGTTCCTGGCATGGGGCAGGGTTTCTGCCTTCTAAGTCTTGTCACGTGGTGGTTGCCTGGTAGTGGGAGTAACAAGGAGCCCTCCCCCAAGTGCCCATTAGCCAGTCATGGATCTTTGTTCTCATGTTTGCCCAATGGTAGAGATAGTATCAGGCCACCAGGTTGAGTGACCTCTTAAAGTTTACTATGTTATTTTGACTAGGCCATGTGTGGTTCAGAGTTTGAAGGGAACAAAGGGTATCCTGTGAGGCCTCTCCTCCTACCTGCTTCTCCCAAAAGGCAGCCCCCATGCCGGGCTGTGATGCCCAGGAGCGCAGCTGTCTGTGTGGAGGGACTTGCCCTGTCCTGCTGAGCTCAGACAATTGCAGCCTGTGGCATCAGCTCTTTTGTATTAGGATCCCCACAGGCCCAGCCTAGAGCTTCTCTGTAAAGACTTTGCTGAGTTTTTTTTTTTGCCATGCAGAGTTAGACAGTGTGAGAGACAGAGTTATAGACAGTGAGAGAGACAGAAAGGTCTTCCTTCGTTGGTTCACTCCCCTAATGGCCACTATGGCCGGCACTGCGCTGATCCAAAGCCAGGAGCTGGGTGCTTCCTCCCGGTCTCCCATGCGGGTGCAGGGACCCAAGCACTTGGGCCATCCTCCACTGCCCTCCTGGGCCACAGCAGAGAGCTGGCCTGGAAGAGAAGCAACCAGGACAGAATCCGGCACCCCGACCAGGACTAGAACTCGGGGTGCCGGCGCCGCAGGCAGAGGATTAGCCAAGTGAGCCGAGGCGCCGGCTTTTGAAAGCTTTTGGGACCTGGGATTTTTGGGCAACCCCCTCTGCTACTGAGTGTCTGACATTGAGAAGACCTCTGCTATGGACACTGGATCCCTCAGAAGGTGACTGTCGGAGCCCTGTCCCCAAAGTCTGTGTCCTGATAGTCCTGTGGATTCAGTGGTCCCTGAGACTTCTTAGGGACCCTCAGTGCATTCCCTCAGTCATCATAAACTCATATGGCCTCAGATCAGACTCTTGCTTCCTGTGTTGACCCTCTCATGCGTGCGCTGTTGTAAACTCTGAGCTGAGTACCATCCCCAGCATTTCCCTGCACCTTCTGATCTATCTGCCCTTTGCACCTGTTAGCGTCCCTGGACCTCTCTGAGTTACAGAAAGGAGAATAGATAGAATTCTGTCCCCTTTTTCATCTTTCTTTCTTTCTTTCTTTTTTTTTTGACAGAGTAGACAGTGAGAGAGAGAAACAGAGAGAAAGGTCTTCCTTCCATTGGTTCACCCCCCAAATGGCCGCCACGACTGGAGCTATACTGATCTGAAGCCAGGAGCTAGGTGCTTCTCCTGGTCTCCCATGGGGTGCAGGGCCCAAGCACTTGGGCCATTCTCCACTGCACTCCCGGGCCACAGCAGAGAGCTGGCCTGGAACCCGGTGTGCCAGTGCCACAGGCGGAGGATTAGCCTATTGAGCTGCAGTGTCCTTTTTTATCTTTTAAGCAGCCCCCCATCCCTCATGGTGCTTCTGTGTCACCTATGCTGTTGTTACTTAAAAAGCCTGAAATGTGCACTTCCTGTGTTCTGTGGCTCCTATTTGTACCTGTTTAAAAAAAAGTTGAGACTAAACCTTGACTTTGAACCAATCAGGCGTTTAAATTGTTTTAAGTTTTTTGCTATTGTGAAGAACACTGTAGGATGTAATTCTTTTGAAAAAGCCTTTCTGGACACATGTTGTTTAGAACTGCTAACTCAAAAAGGGATGTATGTTGTTTAGCCTTTTGATACAATTAATAGATTTCCTTCTGCAGTAACTTTGTAGCCGCTGTAACTGTATGAGTGTCTGTGTTTGATCTCTTTTCCCTGAAAAATTATACGTATGCTCACTTATTTCTTGATTTTTTTTTTAAAAAATTATTCCTTAAATATCCAATATTCCTTAAATATTCCTAAGTATATTCTCTCTCTCTCTCTCTCTCTCTCTTTCTTTCTCTCTCTTTCTCTCACTCACACACACACACACACACACACACACACACAGTGCTCTTTCACTCCCCAGGTGCCCACAACAGTCTGGTATGGGGTATGCCTGGAACTTGGGTCTTCCAGGTGGGAGGCAGGGACCTAACTGATTGAGCTGACTGATTCTGCTGCCTCCCAGAGTGAGCATTAGCAGAAACCTGGATCAGAAGTAGAGGCACACTTCAGTGCCAGGCACTCCGAATATGGGATGTGGGTATCCTAAGTGACAAGTTTAACCCACTGCGCCACAACACCGGCCCTACTTGTTTCTTGATTTTAGGAGAGGTGTTCTAGCTCAGCGATTACAAGCAAACTCAGGAGTTGGGCTGCCTGCGTTATAGCCTAGCTCCACCAGTAATTTGCCTTGGTGTTCTCATGTGGACAACAGGGATCTGCCTTGTGAGTTTTTTCTGAGATGTTCTTAGGTCCTCACACTTGAATTGTACCTTAGAGTAACCAAATAGTGGATGAAGGAGAGTTTCTCCTATGGAATAACTGGTATATGAGAGAGAGAGTATTCAGTGAATGAGTGGAATGTGGCAGTAAGCTCCCCGCTGTGCTCCTCCCGGCGGAGCAGCCTCGTCAGAGACTCCTATCTTGGCCCAGTCAGGCTTTAGTGCGAAGTGCTAATTTATAAGAAATGGAAGAGATGGAAGAATGCATTGAAAAGCGCTACTGGGCAGATGAACAGGTTACTTTAGTAAATAAAGGGTGAGAAGGACCTTTCCCTCCATTAAAAAAAAAAAAAAAGAGATGGAGATACCCTGAGGGCAAAACCTCCCAGGTAAGATCCTTGAGGCAGATTAGTAATTCCTAGGCCATATTTGGATTCTGATTCAATCTAAGAGAAAGCCTAGAAGTTATTAGGTAAATTTGAATATTGGGTATTTAAGGAATTACTTTTTAAAAGATCTCATTAGTTCACTGTTCTTTTTTTAAAAAAAAATATTTATTTATTTGAAGGGCAGAGTTACAGAGAAGCAGAGAGAGAGAGAGAGACAGACAGACAGAGAGTCAGTCTCCCATCTGCTGGTTCACTCCCCAGGTGGCTGCAACAGCCAGAGCAGTGCCGATCCAAAGCCAGAAACCTGGAGCTTCTTCCGGGTTGTTCACACAGGTGCAAGAGCACTTGGGCCTTTCAAGTAAATAAAATAAATCTTTTTAACAAAGTACTCTAAACATAGAGTACTAGCTATGAAGGAGAAAACAATTGATAAGTTGAGTTATGTTTAAGTTAAGAACTTCTGTTTAGCCGGTGCTGCAGTTCACTTGGCTAATCCTCTGCCTGTGGCGCCGGCACCCTGGGTTCTAGTCCTGGTTGGGGCACTGGATTCTGTCCCAGTTGCTCCTCTTCCAGTCTAGCTCTCTGCTGTGGCCTGGGAAGGCAGTGGAGGATGGCCCAAGTGCTTGGGCCCTGCACCTGCATGGGAGACCAGGAGGAGGTGTCTGGCTCCTGGCTTTGGATCATTGCAGTGTGCTGGCCGTAGTGGCCATTAGGGGAGTGAACCAATGGAAGGAAGACCTTTCTCTCTGTATCTCTGTAACTTTGCCTGTCAAAAAACCAAAACAACAACAAAAACAACTTGTTTATTGAACTATTAAGAGAATGGGCAGATATTTATAAAAATCTTACTTTTAAAAGATTTATTTATTTGCAAGTCAGAGTTACACAGAGGAGAGGCAGAGAGAGAGAGATATCTTCCATCTGATGGTTCACTCCCCAGTTGGCTGCAATGGTCAGAGCTGTGCCGATCCAAAGCCAGGAGCCAGGAGCTTCTTCTGGGTCTCCCACAAGGGTGCAGGGGCCCAAGGATTTTGGGCCATCTTCCACTGCTTTCCCAGGTCACAGCATAGAGCTGGATTGGAAGTGGAGCCGCCAGGTCTCAAACTGGTGCCCATATAGGATGCCGGTGCTTCAGGCCAGGGCATTAACCCTCTGCGCCACAGCGCCAGCCCCTAAAAATCATATTTGACACAGGGCTTATTTTCAGAATCTATAAAGAATTACTACAAAACAAGTAGATAAAAAAGACATCTCAGTAGAAAAATGGGTACTCCAAATGGTTAATAAACATGGAAAGGTACACGATATCATTAGTTGTCAAAGAAATGCAAATAAAAACACAGGATAAGATATGATTGCATAACCACTAGAATGGCTAAAATCAAGAAGGATGAAGTGCTTAGAGTTGTCAAGCATGTTGACCAAGTGGAACTTCCATGTAATCTGCCTATGGAAGTCTAAATTGATAGTAATCACTCTGGAAAACTGTTAGTACTCACTGAAGTTAAAAATACACAAACCATCTACATAAGCACCTGTTGGAATCCTCGGGGTCCAAGGACTGCCGCTTTATGGAACTGTGGGACTTGTCAGGGAAGACCGGGTTGAAGTAGTCATTGTCAGCGGGCATGGAAAGTGCTGGTGTGGACCAGTTGGGTGGGAGTAGGAAGGACACACACTTTAGCTCTCAAGTGGCCCAGTTTGGGTGATGCATTATGTGGTCACTCTAATGATGGGGCTGTGTCAGGTAGATCGTGAATTTGGTAACTGAGATGATATGTGTATATTTTGACTTTCCTCCACGGTACCTGGTTCATGACTTCGGTATTTCCTAAGTGACTAGAATAATGTTGGGGTGTGTAAGGTCTCTAACTGGCCTTGGAAAGCAGTCTCTTCTCTCTCTAAACTTCCTCTACTCTTTTTATCTGTTCCTTTTCTCCCCAAGTCAGGTCATAGAAACATTTGCTGCTTTTCCCCAAGTGGATCATAAGAACCAAGGATACACTCTAATCTTCCCTGTTCTGTTTTGGAGCTGGCCATGTAGAAATTCTCTGACGTACCTGGTCTGATAGGAGTAGGTCCTGAGACCTCCATTCTAGAAGGGGAGATTGCCTCTTATCTGGAGGAAGGAGTGCTGCACACAGAGGCCAAGAAGAATCCAACAGACACAAGCCTTTGGTTTCCCCACCTGAGCTGTGGACTAGATTCCACTTTTGTTGTCCAGACACATTTTGACACAGCTTTCCATGTTCTGACCATAAAAACCAAAGGGTTGGAGTTGAGAGAGCTTCTGGACAGCTGAGCACGTGCAGGCTAGGAAGGTGAAGGTGACTTCCATCTGTGTGCTGGGAGGGTGGCATACCCCATCTGCTCAGGGCAGAAGCTGATACTCTCTGCACCCTTCAAAACCTTGCCCTGTGCATCCCTTCATCAGGCTGCTTAATTGTATCCTTTAGAATTTCCCTTATATAAACCAGTAAATATATGTATACTGTTTGTGAGTCACCCTAGCAAATTGATTGATGGTGTGGCAGGAGTCTTGGGAAACTCAATTTGTGGAACCAGTTGGTCAGAAGTTCTGGAAGGCTAGACTTGTGTCTAGGTCCAAAGAGAGGGAATTTTGGGGACAGAGTTCTCTGCCTGTGTAATCTAATGCCAGTTCTGGACGTAGAATGTCAGAACTGACTTGGATTGAGGACACCAGCTGGTGTCCATGGCCACAGCTTAGTTGCTTCCTTGCTGGTGCAGAGAAATCTCTATGCCTTTTGAAGTCCTGGAGTTCTTCCATGTTGATTGTTGTGTGCGAACAGAGGAAGAGTGGTTTTTCCTATAAGTGCAGTACCAGCGTCATCTCTGTTGGTGCCTCTGTAGGGCTTCCTGTGCTGGTAAGTGTTAATCTTTTGGGGACCATAGTGGGCAGACCCAGGGATTGGAAGAAAACACCCCAGTAAAGCTTTGTAACGTTAACATTTTCTTTGTATGGTGCTATAAAGTGTTTTGTTAAACTTCAGGCTACTTCCTAAAAGAAAGCTCCTCATATTATCACAGAGTGTTGGAGATCACATATCCCTTTTGAAATTTATTTTCCAACATTTTTTAAAGAATTCTTTTAAAAAAGATTTATTTTATTTGAAAGGCAGAGTGGCAGAGGAGAGAAGGAAAGGGAGAGGAAGAAGAGAGAGAGCTTCCATTTGCTGGTTCCCTTTTGAAATGGCTGCAATAGCCAGCTCTGGGACAGGCCAAATCCAGGAGCCAGGAACTCTATCCAGGTATCCCACATGGGTAGCAGAGACCCAAGTACTTGGACCTTCTTCTGCTACCTTCCCAGATGCGTTGGCAGGAAACTGGATTGGAAATGCAGCAGCTGGGACTTGAACCAGCACTCCAGTATGGATGTCAGTATCACAAGTGGTGGCCTAACTAGCTGCGGCACACTGCTGCCCCTTCCCCCTCAATGATTGTTATCCTCTCCCAGTGTAATTTGAAATTCGATGTGAAACTGCCTACCTGTTTTGTTAAAAATGCTGAATGGAAGAGCACAGCTAGTTAAGCCGCTCCAGCATCCCATGTGAATGCTGTTCCAATCTAGCTCTTTGCTAATGCACTTGGGAAGGCAGTAGAAGATGGCCCAAGTGCTTGGGACCCTGCCACCATGTAGGAGACCCAGACAGAGTTTCAGGTTCCTGGCTTTGGCCTGTCCCAGCCACAGCCATTGTAGCAGTGTGGGGAGTGAACCAGCAGATGAAAGATCTCTCTCTCCAATAAATAAATCTTTAAAAAAAATTGAATGGCTTTTGAGACAAAATATACATCTTTCCTGCATAAACTGTGACTGAAATCATCATGTTGCAGATCATGTGCATATTTTGAAGGTTGTGTATAAAATCGTGTAGGTTTTCCTCCTAGGAAAGTGTTAACTGGGGAAGGTTTGTGGGTGTGCAGGCTTAGTCTGGTCCTCGCCTCTTCTGGCTGGCAGCACATCTCCCCCCCTCGCTGGTGGTGCCAGCACGGAGCCCCATTCAGTCACTCAGCAGTTGTTGTGCGTGACTCAGAGCTCAGTACTGCAATTTGATGCCCAGTGTGGTCATCGTAGCAGTTGTAAACGAGGGGCAGAAGGGAGAGGGCAGGGAATCCAAAATGAGCTTTCCTATTCTGACCCGGAAGGAACCAGGGAGACGCCTGGCATCTTCTTGGCTCACCTCTGTCCTGAGTGGAAGTTCAAATGGGACCCTATGTGTTTAGATGGAGCCTGTTGCCCAGTATACTTCACTTCAGGTTGAGTGGATAGGGAGCAGAATCTCCAAATCCAGAATGAGCAGGGTACCACCATAGGGTCCAGTATTCACACTGGGAACTTAAATTAATCCTGATGATGTGTTCTGTGTATTTGAGCTGGGGGAATGGCCACGTCCTCTGCAAATGAGCCAGTAGTGGAGCGTGTAATTTGCAGGGTTGCTTCAGGGTCCAGACCCTTAATTTCTGTTACAAAACCTAGTTCTTGCCTTCACCCACCATCCGATGTGTCAGATATTGATTCAAAGCCTCTTTAGGGTTTCAGAGGGCAGAAGGCTCCTATTTCCCCCTCCCCACCCCCCTTCCTGAACCTTCCTGAAGTACACTCTGGGCTACACTTTCTGTTCTATTTCAGCCATCTCAGCTCCTCAGTCCATTTTGTCATCCAGGAATTTGTTGAAACTGCATATCCACTGATGACCCCGTCCCCTTCTATTTCTGTCTAAAGCCATAGTTTCATTCCTTACTGCACTCATTGACGTTCATTTCACTGGGATATTGGAGGTCTAAGCCATGGGCTGTGTCTGCTGTTTATAAAAGGAAGTTTTGAGTTTTAAGAAACCAAGCTGATTTTACAACATAGAAGCAGCTAGTTGCAACACTTTTTGTTTTCTTTCTTTTCTTTTTTAAAATATTTATTTACTTGTGAGGCATAGTTACAGACAAAAAGAGAGACAAAGAGAGGTCTTACGTCCACAGGTTCACTCCCCAAAAGGCCACAATGGCTGGAGTTGAACTGAGGAGCTTCTTACAGGTCTCCCATGTGGGTATAGGGGCCCAAGTACTTGAGCCATTTTCTGCTTTCCCAGGTCATCACCAGGGAGCCAGGTTGGAAGTAGAGCAGCTGGGACTTGACCCAGCGCTCATATGGATGCCCACACTGCAGGTGGATGCTTAACCTATTATGCCACAGCGTTTGCTCCTCTTGTTTGGCTTTGTTTTGGGTGGGGTGTGAGGGATTAAAAATTATTCTTCTTGATTGATGACATTTGTGAATTTTGGGCTTCTGCTCTTGGCATTAGGATGGGTAAGAGCTGGAATTAGGCATTTGGCTCAGAGGTTAAGACACCACTTGAGCTGCCCACATCCTGTATCAGAATGCCTGGGTTCAAGTCCTAGCTTCATATCTGATCAAGCTTCCTGCTAATGAGCACCCTGGGAGGCAGCAGGCGATGACTCAAGTACTTGAGTCCTTGTCACCCATGTGGAAGACCTGGATGGAGTTCCAGGTTCCTGGCTTCTGCCTGGCCCAGCCCTAGTTGTTGCAGGCATTTGGGCAGTGAAGCAGCAGATATAAACAAGCGTGCGCACATTTTCTCTTCCTTTCAAATAAAAAATTAAAAAAAAAAAAATTATGTGGAAATGCCCTGAAAATTTCCAGAAATGCTGCTGTTATCAAACATGGCAACTTTGGATTCAAATTATCATACATGCACCTTACATTGTCAAAGAAATATACTTTTCCTGGATATTGAAACAACTTACTGTGGGCTGACTGACACAGCCAGTAAAGCTGCCACCTGTAGAGCTGGCATCCCATATGGGTGCTGGTTCAAGTCCTGGCTACTCTTCCTATCCAGCTTCCTGCTAATGCACCTGGGAAAGCAGTGGAAGGTGACCAAAGTGCTTGGGCCCCTGCACCCACGTGGGAGACTTGGAGGAAGCTCCTGGCTTTGGCTTGGTGTGGCCCTGGCAGTTGTGGCCATTTGGGAAGAGAACCAGTGGATAGAAGAGATCTTTCTGTCTTTACCTCTGCCTCTCCTCCTCTGTAATTTTGACTTTCAAATAAATCTTTAAAAAACAAAACAGTAACTTGCTGGAGGGGTGCACAGGTTCCACAGGGCAGAGGTGTCCTGCCTGAAATTCCTCACAATGATCCCATGTTAGATCCTAGCAGCTTTATGGGGCTCCTTCTCCTAGGAAATGAATTAGTTACTTAGTTTTTTAAAAAAATTTATTTGAGTGGTAGAGTTACAGAGGGAGGGAGAGACAGAGAGGTGTTCCATCTGCTGGCTCACTTCCCAAATGGCTGCAACGGCACAAGCTGGGCCGATCTGAAGCAAGAAGCTTCTTCTGGGTCTCCCACGTGGGTGCAGGGGCCCAAGCACTTGGGCCATCTTCCACTGCCTTTCCAGGCCATAGCAGAGAGCTGGATGGAAAGAAGAGCAGCCAGGACTTGAACCAGCGCTTATTTGGGATGCTGGCATGCCACAGGGGGCAGCTTTACCTTCTATACCACAGTGCCAGCCCCATGAATCAGTTATTGATAAAATGCTCTTCAAAATAAGAGATCTTTCTTGGAAAAGAGATGAAAGGATCAAGTTGAGAGGTCTAGTCCCGACTTGTTACATTTCTGAGGCTCAGGAAGATTGGCCAGCATTCTGATTGAATCTGGCCTGTTTTGTTCCATGGACTTAACTTTGAAGGTGTGAGGCACAAGCTGTGTCTATCCCCTTCAGCTGTCACTGCTGCTGTAGTGAGGGAAGCTCCAAGATGCTCTGGGGCTTGCTTAATTGCCAATCTTTTGGCTCCTTTGGATCTCTTGCTATGATCTGGTCTGCAACAATCTGATCTGCGTTGTTTGGACTGATGCTGTCCCCTCCTGTAGTCTGGGGAGAGGGAGGACCATGTGAACCTTATCTTTTCCTTTTCTCATAGGGATGTCATCCAGACACCCAGCTTTCTCTGGCACAGCTGCCATTCCATCATCTCCTGCCTGTACCCCAGGATTCTCTGTACAGAGAACTTTCAGTCTGCACCTTGTGCTCTGTTAAAAATACAACACTGGGGAGTATTTATTTTGTTAACTTCTGGCAAGAACTGTTGCTTCCGGAGATAACAGCTTTTGCTTGGGACTTTTTACCACAGGTGACGTTATTATTGGGTGGGGGGTCGGGGTTGATCCTATTTGAGTCCTAGTGATGAGGCATCTTGTTTCCTAGATCTCTGTAAATGGATTTGCTGTCCTAACAGATGACTCTTATTTCTCATTGATCTTAAAATACCCAAAACACTAGAATGAGCCACCATTCAAGAGCTGAAGAGGCAAAGACTTTTAATGTTCTGAGGGTCAGATGGGGGATGGACAAGCAGGAGGTGGTTTGAGCGTTCTTCAGGGCACTTGCGTTTCCAGGGAAATTCAGCTTCTAGCCTTCATCACTTGCCCGCTGATCTCCGTCAGCTCTGAGTCCACTGTCAGTAATGTGGTTGTGGAAGCTGGTCCTTGAGGAATATGGTGCAGCCTCCTGCATTCACTTGTGTGTGGCTTTGGGGCCCAGCTCTTTAGCTCTGCCTGGACAGGACCCGCTACAGCTGCTCAGGAAAAGGAAGGTGCCTGGAAGGATGAGTCCGGGATCTCCAAGTGTGACAGGGCGGCTTTGCAGGCCATGCCAGCGTCCCATGGGAAGCAAGTGAGCGTGTCAGCACAGGGGAGTCAGACACTTGAGAATCCACTTCGTTGTTGTTGTTGTTGTTGGTTTTTTTTTTTTTTTTTTTGGCAGACACAGAGAAAGGACTTCCTTCTGTTGGTTCACCCTCAAATGGCCGCCGTGCTGCGCCAAACCGAAGCCAGGAGCCAGGTGCCTCCTCCTGGTCTCCCATGTGGGTGCAGGGCCCAAGCACTTGGGCCATCCTCCACTGCCTTTCCGGGCCACAGCAGAGAGTTGGCCTGGAAGAGGAGCCACTGGGACAGAACCAGCACCCCACCTGGGACTAGAACCCAGGGTGCCAGCTCCGCAGACGGAGGATTAGCCTAGTGAGCCGCAGCGCCAGCCCACTTTGTTCTTAAAATCGTGAAAGCAATGCTTGTTTTGTGGAAAAGGCAGAGGTGAAGGAAAGGCATGGAAAAATTTAAATTACTTTTCATTTCATTAACCAGAATATAACAGTGTATTTGTGTTTCCTGCTAATCTTTTACCTGTGTTTTTAAAGTGGCTCCTAGGTATTCCTCTGCCTTTTAAAAATTGATCTTGGGGCTGGCTCTGTAGCATAGTGGGTAAAACCGCCACTTGCAGTGCCAGCATCCCATATGGGCACCGGTTCGAGTCCCGGTTGCTTCATTTCTAATCTAGCTCTCTGCTGTGGCCTGGGAAAGCGGCAGATGACGACCCAGGTCCTTGGGCCCCTGCACCCACGTGGGAGACCCAGAGGAAGCTCCTAGCTCCTGGTTTCGGAGCACAGCTTTGGGTGCACAGCTCCAGGTGTTGCGGCCAATTGGAGAGTAAAGCAGCGGATGGAAGACTTTCTCTCTCTCTCTGCGCCTCTCTTTCTTTTTTCGTGTAACTCTGACTTTCAAGTAAATAAATCTTTTTAAAAAAATAAAAATAGATCTTGGCAGAATCTTCTGTTAGACCCAGAGTGTTTTCCAGTTTTTCATTTTTATATAGGTAATAATGTGATGAACATCTTCATAGAAGTGAGGTGTGTCTACAGATACTTACTCTGGGTATTTTTCTCAACATGGAAACGACTAGGTAAGAGATGGGAACCATTTGATTAAACACATTTAATACCTGTTTCCTAGGTACCTTTCCAGAAAGTACTTTTTCTTGACTACCATATGCGTGAGCTGGTTTTCACCAGCCCTGGGCCACAGGGAATGTTATTCCTTTTGTCCATTCATTCAGTCTGATAGGAGAAAAATATATATATATATATATTTTTGACAGGCAGAGTGGATAGTGAGAGAGAGAGAGACAGAGAGAAAGGTCTTCCTTTTGCCGTTGGTTCACCCTCCAATGGCTGCCACGGACAGCGCGCTGCGGCCGGCGCACCACGCTCATCCGATGGCGGGAGCCAGGTGCTAGGTGCTTATCCTGGTCTCCCATGGGGTGCAGGGCCCAAGCACTTGGGCCATCCTCCACTGCACTCCTGGGCCACAGCAGAGGGCTGGCCTGGAAGAGGGGCAACTGGGATAGAATCCGGCGCCCCGACCGGGACTAGAACCCGGTGTGCTGGCGCCGCAAGGCGGAGGATTAGCCTGTTGAGCCACGGTGCCGGCGAGAAAAATGGTTTCTTAAGGCTATCTTATTTTTTGAATCATTGATTATTATCGAGATTAGTATTTAAATATACAGGCAGTTTAATTTGATAAATTGTCTTTTTCCATGCACCTGTTCACATTTTTCTTATTGATGTGTAAGCTTTTTTTTTTTTTTTTTTTTGACAGGCAGAGTGGACAGTGAGAGAGAGAGAGAAAGGTCTTCCTTTACCCTTGGTTCACCCTCCAATTGCGCACCGTGCTGATCCAAAGCCAGGAGCCAGGTGCTTCTCCTGGTCTCCCATGTGGGTGCATCCTCCACTGCACTCCCGGGCCACAGCAGAGAGCTGGACTGGAAGAGGAGCAACTGGGACAGAATCCGGCGCCCCAACCGGGACTAGAACCTGGTGTGCTGGCACCGCAGGCGGAGGATTAGCCTATTGAGCTGTGGCGCGGCCAAGTTTTTTTTTTAATAGTCAAACAAGTTGAATGCTTTGGTGTATGCTGTTGGTTTTTCTCAATTTGTCATTTTTAGTGTTTTTTCATTTGAAGTTGTGTTATTTGGCTAAGCCTGTCAGTTGTCTTTTTTTTTTTTTTTTCTTTTTTAAAGATTATATTTGAGAGGTAGAGTTACAGAGAGGGAGAGACAAAGAGAGAAATCTTCCATCTGCTGATTCACTCCCCAAATGGCCACAATGGCTGGAGCTGAGCTGATCGGAAGCCAGGAGTTTCTTCCGGGTCTCCCATGCAGGTGCAGAGGCCCAGCAACTTGGACCATCTTCCACTGCTTTCCCAGGCTATGAGCAAAGAGCTGTATCAGAAGTGGAGCAGCTGGGATTGGAGCCGGCGCCCATATGGGATGCTGGTGCTGCAGGCGGAGGCTTAGCCCATTATGCCTCAGCATCGGCCCCTGTCAGCTGTCTTTTGTATGACTTTGATAACTGGCTTAGAATGGGCTCCTCTTCCTGTCCAGCTCTCTGCTGTGGCCCAGGAGTGCAGCGGAGGATGGCCCAAATGTTTGGGCCCTGCACTGGCTTGGGAGACCAGGAAAAGCGCCTGGCTCCTGGCTTCGGATCAGCGCAGTACGCTGGCTGCAGCGACCACTCGGGGGTGAACCAATGGAAAAAGGAAGACCTTTCTCTCTCTTTCTCTCTCTCTCACTCTCTACTCTGCCTGTCAAAAAAAAACAAAACAAAACGGGCCTATTCCTGCCCCCCTCCACAGTAGTTAACTGGTATGTTCTATTAGTATTTTTATAGTTTACTTTATATAATGGAATCTTTACTCCATATGGAATGTACTTTATAATGTGAAGCAGAGATATAAGGTATGGTATTAGAGGATTTTTAAAAATGGTCATCTATTTTTCTTTCTTGCCAGTGTGATAGCTGTTGGCAGAGCTGGCTTTGTGATGGTCAGCGGCTCATCAGATTTCTCATCAGAAACCCAGGAGAACCAGAAGGTCGTGGTGTTGCTACATAGTCCAGATATGGAAGGTTAAATAAGTGTCAGCTGAGAAAGCCACAGTCTCCAGAATCATCCATTGAATAGTAGGGAGAAACTGGGGCATTTCCAGATGTCTTGGGCTTTTTGGGCTACTGGCTACTGTAACAAAATGCCTTGACCTGGGTAATTGAAAAAGGACAGAAATGTGTTTCTTAGTGTTCTAGAGACTGAGGGTCTTAAAATCAAGGCACCAGCAGATTTGATGTCTGGAAAGAGCTAACTCTCTTCTTGTAAGATGGTGCCTTCTTTATTGAAAAAATAAGCAAATGGAAAAGCTGGTGGCTTGGTATGGTCAGTTCAAGCTATGTCGATGTGTTGAAAAGTTGCGTTGTAGCCCTTAAAAACTGTGCAAGTACTACCTCTTAATCCAAAACTCAAAAGTAGATTTTTTTTTTTTTTAAGATACTGCTTTCTTGAGGTGTCCTCAAATGATAGAAGGAAGGCACTCTCCCTTTAAGCCCTTTTAGACAGTCACCCATCCTGGGGTTGGTGTGGTCGTTCATCAGGGATAACACCTGTCGCCCATGACACTGGCATTTGATATGCCAGTTGAAGTCCTGGCTCCCTGTTGATGCTCCTGGGAAAGCAGAAGATGGCTTAAGTACTTGGGACTCTGCCACCCACATGGGAGACCCAGATGGAGTTCAGCTTTCTGGCTTCAGCCTGGCCTACACTGGCTGTTGTGGCCATTTGGAGAGTGATCCAGCAGGTGGATATCTATAACTGCCTTTCAAATAAATAAATGCTTTTTTTTTTAAAGTGCCCAGAGTTTATGAAATTAAAAAGATAGTGGATGAGAGGATGGTTATGGGTGAGAAAACGCTATAATCTAAAAGTTGTACTTTTGAAATTTATATTTATTAAATAAGTTTTCTAAAAAAAATACTGAAACTTTTAGCATGAAGAAATAAAGCTAACTCTCGCAGCTAAAAAAATAAATAAAAAATAAAAATAGTAAAACTAGGTGGTTCAAATGCAGAAAGTTTGGACACAATACAGGATATCGGGCAAAAACCTAAATTCATAAAACTTTAAATGCTAAACATAAATTTTTCCTCTATGGGTTAGTATATAAAACAGATAAAATTTAAATTGTATTCAGACATTTGAGTTTTGTGAAATGTGCTAAACTACATTTATTTCCTTTACTACATTTAATTCAAAATTAAAACCAAGATTTAAAATTCAAAGGTCTTTTAAAATGCATACCAACGATGACATTGATTTAAACATTTTCACTAAGTTTTTTCCTGTACTGGGAAACTAGCTCTAGGAAAGGGGGAATAATGAAACCATTTCCTTCTCGTCATCTTTCGTCTGTAGATAATCACACCCACCTCGTGTTTGACATCTTTGAGACGTGTCCTGTGGCCTTCGTTTCAGGGGCAGCCTTCCTTGTTCATCATGGTGTCCTGCAGTTTCATTAGTGGAAAGTCTTTGCCCTGGTGTAAGAATTATCTTCAGGCAAAAGCTGTGCTTCACTTTTGTTTTTCTTCTTTTTTTAAGCTTTATCTTATTCATTTGAAAGGCAGTCACAGAGAGATGTAGCAACAGAGGGAGAGAGGTCTTCCATCTGCTGTACCCAAATGGCCGCCACCACCAGAGCTGAGCCGATCGCCCATATGAGATGCCAGGGCTTTAAGCTGCTGTACCACAGCTTTGCTGGATTTCTTTCTCTTGAGGGCTACACGGGGAAAGAAGGCAACTTCTACATGAGGGCTCCTCTGTAGGGGTAGGTCTCAAGTGTAGCTGGGTAGCAAGAAAGGCCTGTTTAGAAAGCATTCCTACTACTCAGGTGCAGGGTTCTCATCTCTAGTTCTCCTCTGTGGAAGGGCTATAGTACCCAGTCTCCTACCCCTCTCTTCTCTTTGCCCCCCGGTAACCAGCATTTGTGTGGTGATTCAGTTCACAGCATGTTCCTGTGCCTTGTCTCAGGGCCTTTCTGGCTTTTTTGGACCTTGGTCCATGTAAGTAAATATACTTTATTCTGAGTCCTAATGCCAGCTCAGATGTATTGTCACTTTTGTAAACAAACTTTAGGAGGCAGTACTTTTAAAGTAATTTTTGAAAGACTATTTTTAAAGATTTATTTATTTGAAAGTCAGAGTCACACACACACACACACACTGACAGAGAGAGAGAGAGAGAGAGAGCGCGAGCGAGTGAGAGCGAGGGAGGGAGAAAGAGAGGGAGGTCTTCTATCTGATAGTTCACTCCCTGATTGGCTGCAGTGGCTGGAGCTGCGCCAGTCCAAAGACAGGAGCCAGGAGCTTCTTCCAGGTCTCCACATGGATGCAGGGGTCCAAGGACTTGGGCCGCCTTCTGCTGCTTTCCCAAGCCATAGCAGAGAGCTGGATGGGAAGTGGAGCAGCTGGGACTCGAACTGGCACCCATGTGGGATGCTGGCACTGCAGGCCAGGGTGTTAACCTGCTGCGCCACAACACTGACCCCAAAAGATTTATTTATTTGAAGGTAGAGTTACAGAGAGGCAGAGACAGAGGGAGTTCTTCCATCTGCTGGTTTACTCCCCCAATAGCCCCAACGGCTGGAGCTGAACCAATCCAAAGCCAGGAGGCAGGAGCTGCTTGTGGGTCTGCCATGTGGGTAGAGCCCCAAGGACTTGAAACATCTTCCACCGCTTTCCCAGGCCATCACAGAGATCTGGATTGGAAGTGGAGCAGCTGGGACTTGAACTGGCACCCATATGGGATGCCAGCACTGCAGGTGGCAACTTTACCCACTACGCCACAGCGCCGGCCCCAGGAGGCAGTACTTATTATCTGCGGCACATTCAGAAGCTTTCTGTTCTGTTTGATTCTTCTTTTTTGTCCAACAGTTTATTTCTTTGAAAGGCAGAGCAACAGGAAGAGGGAGGGGGAGAGAGACCTTCACTCCCCAAAAGACTGCAACAGCCAGGGCTGGGCAAGGTTGAAACCAGGAGCTGTGAACTCCTGTGTCTTCTACATGGGTGACAGGGACCTAAGCACTTGGGCCATCTTCCGCTGCTTTCACAAGTGCATGAGCAGGGAGCTGGATTGGAAGTGGAATAGCCAGGTCTCAAACTAGCACTCTGATATGGGATGCTGGCGTCACACACCTGCTATGCCACAGCACCAGCCCCAAATCTCTCTTACTCTGCTTTTTGTGTAAACTTTTTATTGAAGTGCAGCATATGTATAACGTTACAGAGACTTCTCATAAAGTAAGCACATCCTTGCAGTCAGCAGTTAGGACAGATCTGGGAAGACTCCATCGTGAGAGCCTATTAGTGCTGTCTCTGCCCCGGGGTAGCCACTGGCCTGACTACTGGCACCGTTTTTTCTATTTCGTTAGTTATGACCCCCTGAATTGATTTCAAGACCAAGTAGGTCTTAACTCATGGTTGGAAAAACACAACTTTATTTTATCTTCCCAATAACCCTTGAGATAGGAATTGTTTCATCGATGAAAAAGTTGGTGCCCAGAAGTGACTTGATTGCCCCTGAGGTCACCCAACATTACTGCTTCCCTTTTCCCCTTATGTGACCCATACTTCTCCCAGAGGTGAGGAATGACTTGCTTTGGAACCTCATTGTAGCCCTTGTTTTATGTCTAGTTTATCACTTCCTCTTAATGTTTTTTTGCAAGCTTGATATTCATTATTAATGTAGCATTAGTGAAATCCTGATATACTTAAGTACTGAGTGTGTTTTTGTGAATCTGAGTCAGATGTGTTTACTCAGTGTTCTGGAGGTTGTGTGACTTGCAGTCTTCTATGACATTTGTCCTCTGGCCTCTACCTAATAGAATGAAACTGCAGGGCTGTAGGTGGTAAACAGGTGTCACAGCTCCCCACCCTGCTGACCTGTAGTTCCTCCCCTGCCTGAAGGCTTTGCCTGTGGAGGGATTTCTTTCTATTCCTTCGTCTTCCTCAGGCTCCAGAACAGCTACCTGGAAGTTTAAGTGCTGAGTGAGGACACTCCTTCCAGCCAGCATCCCTGGGAGTAGATGCTCTGAGAGCTGCTGAGACTGACGCCCAGAAATTCCTGCCTGACCCCAGGGGCTCTCTCCGGCTATGAAAGTTCACTGGCTGCATTAATTCTTAGGAGCCTCAGCCTTCTGGATTTTCTGCCCTTAGTAGAATTCTTTGTGAGAGATGCAGCTTGGAAACACTGCCAAGACAATTTTTTGCAAAGCAGCATTGCAGGGCATGAGAATATAGCAATGACTAACCAAAGGCTCTTCCACCATGAGTTTATGTTGCAGTGGGGGAGACAGACACATGTGTAATCATTTTGGGTGGAAAAGGTGCTATATAAAGTACGTTTTTTAAATTTTAATTTAAATTTTTATTTGACAGATAGAGTTAGACAGTGAGAGAGAGACAGAGAGAAAGGTCCTCCTTCCGTTGGTTCACCCCCCAAATGGCCGCTACAGCTGGAGCTATGCCGATTTGAAGCCAAGAGCCAGCTGCTTCCTCCCGGTCTACCATGCGGATGCAGGGGCCCAAGCACTTAGGCCATCCTCCACTGCCCTCATGGGCCACAGCAGAGAGCTGGACTGCAAGAGGAGCAACCAGGACTAGAACTCGGTGCCCATATGAGGTGCTGGCGCCGCAGCCAGAGGATTAGCCAAGTGAGCCATGGCACCAGCCCCCTATTTTTTTTTTTTTGCCATAGTATTTTGGCTTTCCATGCCTGAAATGTTCTCGTGGGCTTTTCAGCCATACCAGAATACCTTAAGTGCTGCTTCTGAGGTCAGAGTGCTATTTAAAGCAGTTGTCATTCTATGAGTCTGCTGTGAGGACTGCTTCCCATGTTGAAGCATTCCCTCCTTCTTAAATTCTATCTATTATTACCAGACACTCAGTCCTATCCATATGATCACTTTACTACTTAAGATGCTATTTTTACCACCCAGCCTAAGGGGATTTGGGGTCCCAGGCAAGTTTTTTTAAAATTGTACCCTTAGAAGTAAGTTGGGCTGGCGCTGTAGCTCAATAGGCTAATCCTCCGCCTAGCAGCGCTGGCACACCGGGTTCTAGTCCCGGTCGGGGCGCTGGATTCTGTCCCGGTTGCCCCTCTTCCAGGCCAGCCCTTTGCTATGGCCCGGGAGTGCAGTGGAGAATGGCCCAAGTGCTTGGGCCCTGCACCCCATGGAAGACCAGGAGAAGCACCTGGCTCCTGCCATCGGATGAGCGAGGTGCGCCGGCTGCAGCGCTCCAGCTGCGGCGGCCATTCTTTACACTTGCAAACTTTATACACTTCATAACCACAACTCTAGGAACATGGTGATTTTTTTTTTTTTTTTTGACAGGCAGTTAGAGACAGAGACAAAGGTCTTCCTTCCATTGGTTCATCCCCCAAATAGCTGCTATGGCTGGCGCGCTGTGCGGATCTGAAGCCAGGAGCCAGGTGCTTCCTCCTGGTCTCCCATGCGGGTGCAGGGCCCAAGCACTTGGGCCATCCTCCACTGCCTTCCCGGGCCACAGCAGAGAGCTGGACTAGAAGAGGAGCAACCAGGACAGAACTGGTGCCCCAACTGGGGGGGGGGGGGGTGCCAGCGCCGCAGGCAGAGGTTTAGCCTAGTGAGCTGCGGCACTGGCCCATGTTTCTTAATAGGAGGGGATAGCATTTGGAGTGTTAGCATCTGAAATGGTCTTCCAGGATGTGGTCCAGTTTGCTCAAAGAACAGATGTATCCTGACTCTGCCTAAAGAATTTTCCGTTACTGAAGGAAGCATGTGGAAATGTCCATAGACTTAGTCATTCTGTAAGATGTGATGAAACTGTTTAGAGCTTTAAACCTTTTAGGCTTCACTTGTCTACTACTTCATTGTCTCTGGCACTGTATTAGCTGCTGTTCGGAAATACAGGTCATTATCTCCCTGGAGCTCATGGTTGCCCCTGGAGGCACCTCCAACTCTTTTAACCTTTGGGAAGGGCTAAAATGCAGTGCTTTTAGTCATAAGTTGCATTTATGTAACTGCCTGTAGGGTTGTCTTTCCCACAGAGGTGCTGGCAAGCAGTTTCCTAGGCCTTTTAAAAGGTTGATGAATTTGATTTGTTTGCAGAGCGGTCTTGAGCTTCTTATAGATTCAAGGTGAGACGCTGTGAAGGTAGAACATGAATAGGCACTCTCTGCTTTTGATTTTGAAATTAATGTAAATGGTCTTGAAATTAATGTAAATGTACATGAAAGCATGTACATGAAATGTACATGAAAGTCCTACGTGGGGGAGGTACATACAGCCTTCTGTGGGGACTTTGTCAGAAGAGAGATCAAGTTGGTGACAAGGATGGAATTGTAGTTTCCTAGGGCTGTTGTAGCAAATGACCACAAACTGGATGGCTTAAAACAACAGAAATGGGCTGGTAGCTTGGTGCAGTGAGTTAAGCCTGTTGCCTGCCCTGCCGGCATCCTGTTTGAGTGCTGGCTGCTTTGCTTCCAATGAACCTGGAAGGAAGTGGATAATGGCTCAGGTACTTGGGACACTTGGATGGAGTTCCAGTTTTTAGGCGTTGGCCTGGTCCAGCCCTGTACCTTGCAGCCACTTGGGGAGTAAATCAACAGATGAAAGATACTTCTCTCTTTCTCTCCGTAACTCTGCCTTTCAAATAAATAAATATTTAAGAAAACAAAACAAAGCAACAGAAACTTATTTTTAGTTCTGGAGGCTAGAAGTCTGAGATCCAGATGTTGGCAGGGCTCTACTTCCTGGAAGCTCTAGAGTGGGGGTGGAGATCTGTGTCTTGTTCTTTCCAGCTTTTGGTGGCATTTCTTGGCTCTGTCTCCCTCTCTGCTCTCTTCTCTTGCTTCTGGTCTTTTGCCTTTTCTTTTTAGATTTAGGCTTAGCCTACTACGCCACAGCGCCAGCCCCTTGCCTCGCTCTTACAAGGATGCATGTGATTGCGTTTAGGGCTCACCTGGGTAATCCAGGCTATGCTTCCCCCTTCAGGCACTGTAATTTTTTTTTTTCCTTGGGGAGAGGGAGGGAGGCACTGTAGTTTAGTCATATCTTTTGCTCTACATGTGAGGCAATATTCACAGTTTCAGGAGTTAGAGAGTGAATTTATTTGGGGTGTGGGCAATTTTTCTTGTTACCCACAGACAGGAATAATGGAAGATTTTCCTTAATGGCTTTTAGGATAAGAGACTTAAAGGGCAGCGCTGTGCCTTAGTGGGTTAAGCTGCTGCCTGCAGTGCATCTCATATGGGTGCTGGTTAAAGTCCTGGCTGCTCCACTTCCGATCCAGCTCTCTGCTTTGACCTGGGAAAGCATAGAAAATGACCCAAGTCCTTGGGCCCCTGCATCTGTGTGGGAGACCTGGAAGAAGCTGCTGGCTCCTGGCTTCGGATTGGCCCAGCTCCAGCCATTGCGGCCATTTGGGGAGTGAGCCAGCAGATGGAAGACCTCTCTCTCTCTCTCTCTCTCTCTCTGCCTCTGCCTCTGCCTCTCTGAAACTCTACCTTTCAAATAAATCAGTAAATCTTAAAGAAATGAGGCTTAAAAGGATGAACAGGGAGGAGCAATGGGGGAGAGGAGGACAAGGTGGAATATGTAATCAGAAACAAGGAATCATGTGGGATGAGCGGGGATGGGCTGCAGAGAACCTTGAGTGGGAATATTTGTGTATAAGTCACCAGGGAAAACAAGTGGTGGAAGGGGATGAATTGGCTGTGTGTGGAGAATAAATCAGAAGGAGTTCATGGAAAAACCAGTGAGGAGGCCAGCGCAGCAGACAGATTGAAAGCAGACGTCTGCAAGGACATCAGCAGTGAGGACAAGGGGAAGGGCTGGTGAGGAAAGGCTCTGCACGGTGTGAGGACTGCTGGAGGGGTAGGATAGGGACTCAGATGGCGATGACGATGTTTCCCATGGGCCGTCTCTGGTAGATTGGAAGCTTGAAGGAAAGCAGGAGAACGAGTTAGTGTGGATGAGAAAAGAGAGGAATAGTTTGGTTTTGGGCCCATTGAGTTTGAGGTACCTTAATGGTTGATTGAAATTCCACTGGAGCTTATGTAGACTAGTGTTAATCAGGGATGGGTCCAGGGAAGAGAGGCTAGACCTCTGTGTCAGCTCACAAAGGGTGCAGTGCCTTGAGGGTACTGACATTTAGGAGGTATGGAGAGGAAGAACGGAGAAGATGTGGTTAGCTGTACATGTGAAAGCCACTCAGATTGACGAAAAGGAAAACAATCCATTGGCTCATGTGACTTGAAAGAGAATTCTAGCGTCAGGTCTGGTTTAATACAAGGTCCCAAAATGCTACCAAGTTCAGATCAGTTAGACAGTTTACTCCTATCAGTGATATTCTTCAACTGAGCAATATTTCCCTGCCTGTGGGTTCAATTCTTGGAGGTGGAAACGTGGGCTCTTGGTATCATAGATACGATCCATCACCCAACTGTTGGTGTTTTGGAAATTATTGGATACTATCTGCCCAAATTTAACTCTCTATTATGCAATATATAGTTCAGCCTGGTTCTATCATTTGCTCTGACCTAGGGGCTGTGTATAATGTCATCCAGCTTCTTATTGGGAGAAGCGTAAGACCCCAGCTACAGTTTCATGTCAGCTCTTGATGTGCACACCCAGAACGTCAAGTCCTGTTGGGACTGATCTGGAACAAAGTGCAAGACCATGAGAAAAGTTGTCACAACGTACTCATGTTCGGCTGAATTTATGCAGTGTCATCAATTTGGAAATAATGCTTAATTTCCTTTTACTTCACGTATTAGAACAATTTCCTATTAACTAATTTATTATTATTATTTTTTTTAGAATTAGAAACATCCACTGGTTTATTCCACAAGTGCCTGCAGTTGCCACTGGGGTGAAGCCAGGAGCTGGGAACTCAGTCCAGGTCTTCCATATGGGTGGCAGGGATTAAACTACTTGAGCCATTGCTTGTCTCCCATGGTCTGCATTAGCAGGAAGCTGGAGTCAGGAACTGAAGCCTGATATTGAACCAAGATACTCTGATGTGGCACAGTAACCAGTGTCCTGCTAGGTTAAATGCCCATCCCCAGTATATTTTGACTTTTGGTTTTAGCATGCTTTAGTAAATATCTGGGGACAAGCTCTTTAGTTGAATACATCTGAGAGACATTTTTCATTGATCCACCAAACTTTGTTCTCCCTCCATCTCTTGACTTTCAAATTAGCTTTATTTTTAGGCTTTTAAATCATAGGAAGATGTCTGCCAGCAGGTAAAGTCTCATGGAAAAGGTCATGCCTCCCTGCTGGCTCCAGAAGTACAAGAATTTGCTGTGATTGAGTCTGTCTTTACCTTGACCTGGTCATTTTGGTTAAGAGAGCACAGTGCGCTGATTAATCAGGTCTAAATTATATGTCCATGCTGGGAGTTAGGGATGGGAGGAGCACCCAGAAGCGAAATAAGGGAAGTCCAGTTGCTGAAAGGAGACCCAAAGCTGGGTAGTAAAACACTGAGTGTCCAGTCTACCAGGGATCTGAGTGGGAGGGGAAGTGGTGGTCACTAAGCAGGCATGGGTGAGTGCTGCAGAGATGGCTGTGAACCGATGGAGATCAGTTTTTCAGGTTCCACAGACGGGCTGAATGATCTTTCAGGAAACAGTTCCTGAAATCCAGTATAGGCTGAAGCCAGGTTTGGAAAGTTTGAAGAGTTGGTGGGGAAGGGAGAACACATGGTGAGTGGGAAATTTTGTAAGCTGGCTTTTAAGTGAAGAGAGAGGTGGACTGGTAGCTTGGAATGGAACGGAGTCTGAACAGTGGTTTTAGGACAGAAACATCTGAAGAGTGGATAAGATCTGTGAGGAAAAGGGTCGGTCAGTCAAGATAGTAGAGGGTGAGCGAGGATGTGTTGTTTGGTCTAGGAGGACTCTAGAAGACATGGGGTCTGGGTTATGGAAGACAGGCCAGCCATGTCTTAGTCTGCTTGAGCTGCTGTAACACAATGCCATGAGTGGGTGGCTTTCAACAACAGGGGTTTCTCAGGGGCCTGTTTTATGAGGGCATCAGCTCCTGTCACCTGCCAGAGGCCCCGTCTCCTAATACCATCACTTTAGGGGTTGATGTTTACTAAATGAGTCTTTCTGGGGGACACAAACATTCAAACTTCAGCAGGCAGGGACTTCAGACAGAGCCGTGGCCAGGGCCCAGGCAATGGAACTGACCCAATCATTTTACTTCTTTCTGACAGTATGCTATGGACAGCCTTTCTGTCATAATTTAAAAGAACCAGAAGTATCACACCAGGATTCTTCAGTTGCTTCCAGGTTACAATGGAAGCTGCATAGTTTTATATTTGGACCTTGGTCTCCAGGTCACTAGATGAAGTATCTTTAGTTTATAAAAGATAGATAGACTTTCTATTAAAAGTAAAGCTTGTAAACCTTAGGTTGGCAGGTACAAACAGAACTAGTAGTGTCTTTCCCAGTTTCCTGTATTCACAACAGAATGAGAACACAGCACATTCCTTAGCAGCTGGCTGTTTGGGGGTACCACAGGAATCTGGTGCCTGGATGATGTGTGTGTCTCCCGAGGTGCATCTGTAAGTAGTAGTGACTGACTGTCAGGGATATGGGGTGTCCTGCAAGGAATGTTCTCCACAGCTGTGCTAGGGCCTGTCCAAGCAAAACCTAAAGGTGACCGTGAAGATGGACTAAGACTTTAATTCACACTACCTAAGCACAGGGGAGGCTGAGACACTGATACTTTAACCTGTGTGGTAATAGAACAGAGGGATAGGCAGACTGCTTTGAAAATCAGATTGAGATTTTTGGGTCAGATACTGTAGAACAGAGAAGAATCAAAGAATGACTCCTAACCATTCTGTGAAGGGTCGCCCCAGGGCACTGGGAAAGTCCTGGTCTCCAGCTCTGTCCAAAGATGCAGGTCACCTGCCTGGGCAAACCTGTTGGAGCATGGGGAAAACCTCACACTAACTGGAAGGATACTGCAGTTCCAAGTACGCCTTTCAGGTTGTAGTCCATGTCACAGCAGATGGCCTCTGGCTGTCCTACCCACTGCTCCCTTACAGCCTGTGGCAGCAGTAGTCACCTTCTAGCTGTCCTGCCTGCTGCTCCCTCACAGGGTGTTCAAAAGATCAACTCTGCTCGCTCTCTCTGACTGCTCTAGAAAACTTCTCCACTTCCCACGTTGGTGTCAGTTGGGTGCTTTCTACCACACATTCTTGCCTAATTGAAGAAATTATGTTGAGTTTTTACAATTGTACAATGTGAAAAATATAATTATTACACGTTTTTATTTTCCTTTGCTTGTTTTTTAATATCCATGTAGGCAAATGTAAGGATCTTCATAAGGGAGCAGATTTCAGGTTTTGATTTTTTTTTAAAGATTTATTTTATTTATTTGAAAGAGTTACAGAGAGAGGTAGAGACACAGAGAGAGGTCTTCCATCTGCTGGTTTACTCCCCAGATGGCTGCAACGACCAGAGCTGTGCCAATCCAAATCCAGGAGCCAGAAGCTTCTTCTGGGTCTCCCACGTGGGTGCAGGGGCCCAAGGACTTAGGCCACCTTCAATGGCTTTCCCAGACCACAGCAGAGAGCTGGATGGGAAGAGGAGCAGCTGGGACTAGAACTGGCTCCCATATGGGATGCTGGCGCTTCAGGCCAGGGCTTTAACCTGCTGTGCCACAGCGCCGGCCCCAAGTGTTTTGATTCTTGATTAACAGACCATCAACAAGTTGTGATGCCTGTACAGGTACCAAACTACATCCTTCTGAAACATGTTTCTGGTATTTTTTAGATTGTTTCCAAATGGGTTGAGCATCCCTAACCTGAAAATCTGAAACTCAAAATGCTCTGAAATCTGAAACTTTTTATTTTTATTTATTTTTTTAAAAAGACTGCAACAGCCAGAAATGGGCCATGCAGGGTTTGGGTCTTCCACATGGGTGGCAGGGACCCAAGTACTTGAGCTGTCGTCTGCTGCCTTCAGGCACATTAGCAAGAAGCTGGATCAGAAGGCAGAGGTGGGATTTGAACCCAGGGAATATGAGAGGGAATGCAGGTATCCCATTGGCAGCTTAACCCACTGTGCCACAATGCCTACCCATGAAGTCTGAAACTTTTTAAGTGCCCACATAATACTTAATAAGTTTTGGATTTTGGGGAACATGTTAGATTTCAGTTGAGGAAAGTCTGTGCGGATACTCCAAAACTCCAAAATCTGAGGCTCTTGTGACCCTTCAGACAGAGGATACTCTGTGTGTATTAGGAGAGTGAAATCATTCTTAAAAAGCAGCAACTTAGGCAAATCAACCTGAGTTTGGTAAACTGTTTCCCTGTTTTTATTTAAAAGCCAAGGGTCATGTTTCTGTGTAAAGTTCGTACATCTAGCAGAGTAAAATACTGGCACATTAAAAAGAACGACATAAGAACAGAATCTTGGCAATTCAGTGCTCTTATGCTTTTTAAAAAGAGGAAGAAAATAATGCAAGCCAGAGTTTTCGAGTGATTGGCGTGCTTCTCTTGGTTTGTCTTTTAGTCTGTTAGCTGTATGCAAGTGATGATGAAGCTGAACTGTTTTTACTGCTGCCACCATAGCCATCTGACGCTGCAGGAATCACAGCATTGCTGCTGCTGTGGAAAGCAGACAGCTGGGATCTCTGCCAAGCAAGGCCTTGCTCCAGTCTTTTCTCAGGCTCATGGCTGTAAAAGCTGCTCACGCTTGCTGTCAACAGGCTTCGAACCTGACACCTCGCTGTTGAAGACTAGATATTGTGTGTTGTTGAGTGGTGCGCAGCAAGGGGTGGGAGAAGTGGACTGGGATTCATAAATCGTCCCAAGGCCGTGAAGGTCCTGAAGGAGTCTGATGGAGGAGACACATGAATACTCCACACATTTAGTGTGGAGTGGGGATGACGATGGGAGGAGCTGCTTATAGGCCATTGTACACGAGAGGAGGTAACTGAGATGAACCTAGTGACAAAGGAGACAGGACAGACTTGATGTGTTTTGGCTGTAGAACCAACAGGACTTGAGTCAGTTGTTCTTATTGAAAGGAACAGCTTACATAAACTACTGGTTTCAATCAGTGTGGTCATTCCACTTTGCCTTCCAGGTGGCTGGTGTCATCTGAAGGCTTCTCTGGAGATGCAGGCCTGTGCCAGAAGCACCTGGCTCTCTTCCCTCCTGCTGCTGGGGAGAGTGTGGCGTTTATTACTCCTCCCCCACCAGCCTTCTGACCCGATTCCAGAACTCTGTTCCCAAATAGTCATGTTGCGCATTGGCTTTGTCTGGAATTAAATGCTCTTTGTGAACCTGTCATCCTGGCAGAGGGGATTGGATTAAGACTAATCTCTCCAGGCTACAATGAAGGAATGGAATGGATTTGGGGAGGGAGCAAACTGCAGTGTCCAGGACCTGAGGGAAGATGGGGAGAGAAGAATTAAACATGACTCACAGGTTTCTGGCAGATGCAGGGTATACATGGTGGTGCTGATCACCTGGCTGGCTAGGCAAGACTTCAGGATCAACACTTTTTCAGGCACCATAGAAAGTTCTGTTTAGAGATGATCTATTTGAAATGCTTGTGAGTACTTTCTTGTCGATGTTGGTAGGTAATTGGAAATATGGATTTGGCATTGGGTGAGAGGTTGGGGTTGGAGATAGAAATGTTGGGGTTATTGACCTGGGATTGGCAATAAAGCCAAGGGCTGATGGTGGTATTTAGGGAGAGAGTATAGTGGGTCCAGGTTTGAGCTCAGGGCCAGTCCCACACTTTGAGATTGGGTAGGGGGAAAAACAGCACAGGAGACCAAGAGCAAGTAGCCACTTGGTAGAGTGAGAACCTGGAGAGTATGGTGTCATGGATATTTCAAGGAGGAAGTGGTTACTGAGAGATGTGATAAGATGAAGACTGGACAGTCCATTGGATTTGGCAGCATGGAGCCTGTTTTGTTTATTTTGTGTGTTTGAAATTGGAGATGCTTTTGTGTCCCCAGAGCCTGTGCCCACACCCTGAAGCCACATTGAGTTCTCAAGCTGAGGTAATGGATATTTGAAAGTCACTGTGGTTCAGCTGCCCAGGCGGTCCTTTGTTCATTGGAGATGTGGTTAAACCCCAATAACTAGAATTGGAAACCTTTCCTTTTATCCTTGCAGAGATCCGAGTCTGCCTTATTGGATGATCTTGATTTGAACTAGCCCCCCCCCCCCCTTTATTTTAAAGATTTATTTGAAAGTCAGAGTTACATAGAGAGAAGAGAGGCAGAGAGAGAGACACACAGAGAGGTCTTCCATCTGATGGCTCCCCAGCTGGCCGCAATGGCCTGAGCTGTGCTGATCCAAAGCCAGGAGCCAGGAGCTTCTTCCGGGTCTCCCACGTGGGTGCAGGGGCCCAAGGACTTGGACCATCTTCTGCTTTCCCAGGCCACAGCAGAGAGCTGGATCAGAAGTGGAGCAGCCGGGTCTTGAACCGGCACCCATATGGGATGCCGGCGCTTCAGGCCAGGGCCTTAACCCACTGTGCCACAGCGCTGGCCCCTCTTTTTGTATTAAAGGAACTTTTCAAACATGAGAGAGACACATTTTAGCCAACTCCATTGTACTTAATATACAGGCAAGGGGTAAAAACACTTGATTTTTCCTTTCCTTTAGTGATTTAAAAAAAAAAGGCAACAAAAACTTGATGTCATGCACCCATCAAAGATGGCTAGAGTGGTTTCTTACAGTTATCATCATGAAGTCAGATTATCATGTGCTTGTGCTTAAGTCATTGTTTCTTATTTATTTTTAAATATTTATTTTCAGTTTTTATTTGGAAAGCAGAGAAATGAGACTCAAACCAGGCATTCCAACATGAGATGTGGGTGCCCTAACCACTGTGCCAAATGCTCGCAATTTATTTTTAAAATTTTATTTTTATTCATTTGAGAGGCAGAGCAAGACACACACATACACACACACACACAGACACATGAGACAGACATATATGGAGAGAGAAGTTTTCCATTTGCTGGTTCACTCCCCAAATACCTGCAACACTCAGGGCTGGGCCAGGCTGAAGCCAGGAGCGAGGAACTGCAATCTAGCGTCTCTTACATTGGTGGCAGGAACCCAACTTCTTGAACCATCACCTGCTGTTTTGTGGGCATTGTACAATGGGTTAGACCACCATTTAGAATACCTGCATCCCATATTGGAATGCTAGTTGAATCCTGACTCCTTCATTTGCTCTCAGTTTTCTGCTAATGCATCTTGGGATACAGCAGATAATGGCTTAAGTGCTTGGGCCCTTGCCATCCACATGGAAGATCTAAATGGAGTTGTGGGCTCTTGGCTTTGGCCTGGCCCAGCCCTGGTTGTTTTGGACATTTGGGAATTGAACCAGCAGATGGAAGATATTACTCTGTCACTCTTTCAAATAAATTAAACATTAAATACAAGAAATGAAAATATCATAATTGTTTGGGCCATTAAAAAATATTCCAGTACAGTAAACAGCCCAGAACATTTGCCCACCTGTGGGAGCAGGAAAGGTCAGGACACAAGATACTGGGGACATCAGCTGTCAGGGAACTCGGCAGCACCTCCTGGTTCTACTTCTTGACAAAAGGCCAGGGAGTACCCTGAACGCAGTTTCTTTCTCATTTTCTTAAATCTTTTGGCAATAATTGACATACTCCCTTCTTTGGAGGAAACTGGGGAAAAAATTACTTCATCCCGCAGTAAGACTGAAGACTCATTTTTCCTTTGCTTCTAAATAGAGATGCCTAATTAGGGACCTGGTAATGGGAGGAGCTTTTCATTTTTGGTGTCTTTGCCCTGACCCTGGATGACAATGGGAAAACAAGTGATGTCATCAGAACCGAATGAGAGCAGAACCTCTGAGGGGAGCTAGGTGATTTTTGTTTTCTTCTGCCTCTAGGAATCTCTGTTCTGCATTAAGCGATGTCTTGTGATGGAGGCTGGTACTTCCTGCAGCTGTTCAGATTACAGTTGTGTGTGTTCTTTAAGTATGTGGATACATCTATTCCAGAGAGAAAGCTTAATGGCCAGAGTGGGAGAGGGTGTGGGAGATTCCTTTTCATTCCTTGTTATGCACATTCTTGGTTTTACATATGAGACTGGCAGTTGTGAGGAAGGCGAGACCCGGTATAACTGAAGTTTGAATAGGAAAACCTTCACAAGAGTCCTCTTCCTTTATTGAACTCTCAAATATACAAATCTCTATTTTAATGCTCCTATACTATTTAGGATATATTTGACCACAAATACATATGAAAGAAAAGGAGATGAACAGGGGGACCACTGGCTACAACTGTGAAACCCTCTTATATTGCTATTAAGAGAGCAATAAATGAGAGTGGGCATTTGGCCTAGCAGTTAAGATGCTAGTTGGGACTTATCCATGTTGGAGTACCTGGGTTTGAGTCCTGGCTGTGCTGCCAATTCTGCCTTCCTGCCAGTGCAGCAAGTGATGGCCCATGGGGGTGATCTCAATTGAGGTTGTGGCTTTATTGCATGAGAATTTTGTCTGTGCCTCTCTCTGCCTTTCAAATAAATAAAAAATTCAGAACAGCAAAAATGTTGAATTGATGACATAAGCTAGATGTAGCCCAGGTGTAACTGCCGTGTCAGTAAACCCTGGATTCTCCCTGAATAAGAGTCCGATGTGGTGAGGCCTGCTTCCAGTCATCTGTGTTCTAGGTGTCATGGCAGGTGCAGTGGTGAGGACTCATTTGGCTCTGCTTTCACAGCAATGTGGTCTAAAGGAGGAGACCCTGCGGTGTGGGGTATACATGTGAGGAAGGATGGGGTAGCAGTTAGGGAAGAAGGTTCCTGGAGAAAGGGATCTCTTAGAGGATAAATCAGAATTAGCTGAGAAGAGTGGTAGGTCTTAGAAGAAGGTAGTTTGCAGAGTGTTCTAAGCAGGAAAGCATGAGCAGAAAAGCTAAAAGTGAGGGAGTACAACCTGTCTTAGGAATTGATTCTCATTTAGAGCAGCTACAGGAGACACAGCTGGAAGGGGCTTGTATGCCATTTGAGAGTTTGGAATTGTCCTGTGAGAGCTGGTGCTGTAGTGTAGTGGGTAAAGCTGCCAGCATCCCATATAGGCACCGTTCAAGTTCTGACTGCTACACTTCCAATCCAGCTCCCTGCAAATGAGCCTGAAAAGCAGTGGAAGATGGCCCAAGTCCTTGGACCCCTGCTCCCACGTGGCAGACCTGGAAGAAGTTCCTGGCTCCTGGTTTTGAATTGGCCCAGCTCTGGCCCTTGTAGCCTTTTAGGGAGTGAACCAGCAGATGGAAGATATCCCTCTCTCTAACTCTTTCAAGTAAATAAATTAATTAAAAACATTTGAGAGGTGGAGTTACAGAGGAAGAGACAGAGAGGTCTTCCATTCTCTGGTTCCTTCCCCAAATAGCCTCAATGGCCAGAACTGGACTGATTCAAAGCCAGGAGCTTCTTCTGGGTCTGCCATACGGGTGTAAGGACCCAAGTACCTGGGCCATCTTCTGTTTTCCTAGGCCATCAAATAAATAAATCTTAAAACAACAACAACAACAGCAACAACAAAAACTGTCCTATAGGTACTAGGTACGGTTTAGGACGAGGAGTGACCCGATTAGATTTTCTTTCTGGGAAGTTCCTCTTGCTGCTCAGTGTCAGGAGTGGGAGTGGGAGTGGAATCTGGACTTAGAGGCAAAGTATGCTATTAGGCTGCTGCAGTACCCTGAGGAGAGATGGTGTTGGCTTGAATTAAGGGACTTGGGGGGTGGGGAGTAGATGTGGCTGAAAGCTGCTTTGGAGGTAGAATTAAGCATGCTGATGGGTGGAGCTAAGGAAGAGGTAATGAGAGTATGAGATGTATTAGTTTTTTTTTTTTAATTCATTTCCCCTGAACTTTTTTTTTTTAAGATTTATTCATTTGAAAGGCAGAGTTACAGAGAGGCAGAGAGACAGAGGGAGGGAGAGAGAGGGTGAGAGAGGACTTCCATTCACTGGTTCACTCCCCAGATGGCTGCAACAGCCAGAGCTGTACTGATCTGAAACTAGGAGCTTCTTCCGGGTCTCCCACGCGGGTGCAGGGGCCCAGGGACTTGGGCCATCTTCTGCTTTCCCAAGCCTTAGCAGAGAACTGGATTGGAAGTGGAGCAGCCGGGACTCAAACTGGTTCCCATATGAGATGCTGGCACTGCAGGTGGTGGCTTTACTCACTAAGCCACAGTACCGGCCCCTCTCCTCACTTTTTTTAAAAAGTTATTTATTTTATTTAAAAGGTAAAGATGGAGATAGAGATGTCTCCCATTTGCTGGGAGCCAAATTTCCCCAAATGCCTGCCAATAGTCAGGGTTGGACCAGGCCCAAGCTAGGAGCCAGGAACAGTATTTGAGCTATCTGTCACCTGTTTCCCAGGTTGTTCATTAGCAGAAAGCTATATCCAAAACAGAGTACCCAGGACTCAACCAGCCGCTCTGATAAGAGATGTGGACATCCTAAGCAGTGCCTTAACCCACTGTGCCAAAGGATGTTTGATCTTTTGTTCTGACAATTGAACTCTTCAGATGTGGTTAACATTAGGAAGGGCTAGGAATACCTTTGTTATTATCAATACTGCACAGACACACACACCCACATACATATTTATTCCAGTAGGAACTCAGACTTGGCTCTGAGAGGGATACTTGAGTCTCTGGTCCTTATTAAGGACCCTCCTGTCTCTGGCAATTTCTCTCCAGAGCCCTGTCTGCTTGAGTGGGGGAGTTGACTGCCTGGACATCTGGCCACAGTCCTTGATTAAGAAAATGGCAGGTATTTAGTAGAAAGGTTAGACTCAGAGTAATGGCTTTTCTCCAGCAGGAGGTTTGTAATTTGCATATAAAGCTGTGTAAGAAATAGTTTGTAGTATGCAATGCCAGTGGAAAGGACAGAGTCGTTGGAAAAGTAACCAACCCGGGCCTTGAACACCACTTTTTAAAATGGTTTCTCAGAAGATGAAAGAAAAAAAGCAGGGAAACCTAATGAATGGCACCACTTATTTTCTTTCCCTAATTATTAGCTCCTTTTAGGCAAACATGAACAGAATATATATATTTTAAATTATATGTAATTAGTAAGGTATAAAGCTGAGTTGGCACCAGTAAAGAAATGGGGTATGGGGTGTCCCCTGCCTGGAGCCCGACTGGCGGATTGCCAGGGTTCTCTGTCTAGCCCTAGCCACAGCTTTTTGGTCAGGCGGTGTCACTGTGCCATCTTTAGAGGTTCTGAGGTAGAAGGATAGGCCCCTGACACCAACTGATGACCCAAAGGGAACCTCAGAATGACACTTTGTAAGCCCAAGTCAGGCCTTCAGGAAATTCTGAGAATTAGGAGGAGGTGAGAAGAGGCGGGACGTGAGCCCATGAGGTGTCCACCTGGAGAGCAGCTGGAGCGGAGGCCTGCCCTGGGTGCAAGGAGCCTCAGAGCCTGCCCCGGGCCTGCTTTCCTGGGCTGGCTGCTGTCTCCCTCACTACACACGCTGTGCTGGCCTGAGCAGGTCCTGGGCAGAGCCACACCTTGACACTAGGAACGTCCTCTCCCAGGCTCTGCTTCTCTTGCCTGTGTTGAAGGCAAGGTCCATGCTGTTCTGGACTCCACAGTGAGGTGACGTTAGAGGGGCCCTGGAAAGCTGGTTGGGGGAGCCTTTTGAGCAAAAGTTTCTCCAGAAATGCGGACTGCTCTCACCAAGCCCTTGTACCTGAACACATCACCCAGTGCCTCTGCCTGTCCCGAGACGAGGGTCTGCGTGAACGGAAAGGAAAGGGGCCTCCGGAGGAGCTTCTTTCCCTTTCCTTTTAGAGCAAGGCTCTTGTTTCCTGTTTACATCAACGCCACAACCCTAGGGGAAGTGCTGAGGAACTGTGGGAGGATGGGCGGTGTTTTGAGATAGTCTTCTGTTCTGGGCCAGAAAGGAAGGAGGAGGGGCCGCCTGGGAGTGGTGAGATAGCCTGAAGGGGGAAGTGCTGCCCGGGTGCTGGGCCTTCACACCCACCCCCCACCATTGAGGTGGCAGTGGACACACTAGTCTGGTCCTGCTGCTGGGGCCTCTGCAGAGGCAGGGGAGATGGGGGGAGTATGTGGGGCTTGTGAACTGGAACTCAGGGGTGCCAGCATATTGTCAGTGCAGACAGACACTTTGGTCCATGGAAATTCAAGTTGAATGGATGAGCTTATTAATTCAACAAATCTCTGGGTGCCTACTGTTCCAGGCACTGCTCAGTGCAGTGGTGAACAAGTGCCTACAGCACCCTACAGCACCGTGCCCAGCAGGTGTATATTGTGTTCAGCGTGTGCCCCTGTTTACAGCTAACTTATTAAGGTATCTGCATGCCCTGATATGCATGAAAAGCATGCATGGAAAGAATAAGAAGTAAGATCTAGAATGATCTCCCACCTCAGTGGCCTGTGTGGCACACACACTCTGCTGTGGAGAGCACTGACAAGTACTGTTGCTTTAACAGGTAGCCTTTGCATTGAGAGAGAGGAAGCCAGGTAGGCAAAAGCTGAGCTCAAATAATTTATTAGCAACCAGGTCCCAGCAAGGCTGATGGCCACTGTCCCCCTCGGCCCCCTTGGGAAGGGCGCTCAGGTTGCCTGGGTGTGTGTTGAAGGCACTCATGCTCCTATGTGGTCAAATTCCTGCTGGACTAGGATTGGGAAGGGCGGTACAGCAGAACCCTGTTGCCAGGGAAGCAGTATCCGGCTCCTGCTGGGTCTTCCTGCTGCGCATCTGCCTGTCTCGCCATCCCCTGCAGGAGCAGACGACAGATGTGCTCAGCATCTCTGATTCTTGGCACAGCGTCTGCCACTTTTCTTCTGGGCAAGAACTTAGGCCCGAGTACCTCCCTCCTTCCAGGTCCACCGTGGCAGCTGTCAGCAGCACTTGGCTTCCTTCACCTCACTTTGTGGATGGTAGGAGAGGGAGCTAGGAAGCTGCCAGCTTGCAGATTCTTAAAGGTTTCTACTCTCCTGTCTTGTCCACACCTGGGGGTCAGGAGAGCTAGCTGACTTCCCCCACCTGTGGTCCCATTTCTGCCTGTGGGTGCGTGGTGGTCTCTGTAGGGCTGGTCTGCTGTGCAGGCAGCGCCTCCAGATCTAGCTCTGAGAGTGCTTGTTCTGCAGGCTTGGGTGAATTCTGATGTTCCTGGCTTATAGGCAGGTACAGCCCAGAGAGTGATTCTCCTTTAGGCTTGTCCCTTCTGGGCCCTTCCTTCATTTCTTTGTTGTTCATCCCAGTCACCTTGAAATCTTGGTAGTAAGGACAGTCACAGTGTCTGATAGTTCTCTGTCTCCTCTACTAGTCCGCCTCAGGATACCTCTCTTTTCTTCACCTCTTCCAGCAAGAAGGGAGCAGTCAGGGTTAAGAGGATACAGTGCTGGGCTATGGTTCATGAAAGGAGGCCGGCCGGATGGCTCTGCGAGACTCTGAGCACAGGCCTTCCCCTGCAGGCCACTGCTGGGCTCTGTTCCGGCCCTTCCCTGCCTGGGAAGCCGGCAGCCTTTGAGAGTCTCCTTGACAACAGGATGCACAAGTTAAAAATAATCCGGTGTGGGGCCTTCTCTGAGTAGGAGCAACCAGTGCCCTCTGCCTGCCTGCCTGCTGTGCTTGAGCTCAGTGGCTGTGGCTTCGGAGAGCCTCTGTCTGGCCTTGTCAGAGCTGGGGTCACATTTTGATGGCCCAAGCTTCAGGGGTCAGAGCCAAATGGTCGCAGGCCTTGTATTACAGGTGGTTGCCGCCAGGTGCCGGTGTAAATGTACCCTAAAGAATGGGAGCCATGGCCCTCGTTGTCTCTAATAGAGAGAGACAGCACTGGGTGGTGCAGCATTTCAGAACCTCTTGGGGCAGTGGAGTACAGCAAAGCCCTGGGTAGGAGTGTGCTGTAGCTCTTCAGGGCATCGCCACAAGGGAGGCCATTTTTATGAGGTGAGGACACCAACACAGGCCCCCGTGGTGCTTGTCCAGAGGGCCCTGGCTCGGCCGTACAAAGTAAGGAGCAAGTCATGTTGTCAGGAGCTTTGGCCCTACTGACGAGGCCGTCTCTTTGGGTGCCTGTCTCTGTATGCACAGTCTGCACTGGTTAGTACCACAGCTGTCAGTGAATGGAGAAGTAGCTGTCACCACGCGGCAGGGGCTGAGTATCTCTTAGCCATACCTGGAATGAATTCCTGTCTTTCCCTCTCTCCTGTCTTTGCATCCATTAGTAAGTGTTTTTCTGTGGGTCAGGCATGGGGCTATAATGAGAACAAGGTATGTGGAACCATCTTTAGGGAGCTTCTGGATAACTGGGGAAGTGTTTATTAAAAAAGGCCCCATCATGTCAGTGCTGGGAGGGAGTGTTGGGAAGAACAGTGACTGGGGTGAGAGGTTTGCAGAAGGCTGGGGGAAGACAGGAGTGCATAAAAACACCTATAAGCCAGTCTAAAGGAATGCAGAAGATAGCAAAAAACTGACCAATAATCTGATAAAACTGTTGGGCCATTAAACATAATGAAATCCCATTCAATTTCATGTTTGTGTTCATTCTTCGGGGAAATTCAAATTGTTAGTGCAACTTAAAACTGCCTGGCTGTTGCTGGGCTTGCACACGTGTGTAACACAGTCTTGAAAGAGGTGGAGGACGTCTTGTTGTGATTCCTAGTTTGCATCATTCTGAGTTTCTGCTGAAGAGTAAGATGGACTCCAGAAAGACAGGTTAGTAGGAGACATGCGGCCATGTAGCTTCCCAGCACCCCCGTGTCCTGCCACTGCTTTCCTCCCAGTGCTGCTCCGCAGGGGCTCTCAGGCGTGGGGAACGCTCTCTGACTCGGGAGGGCTGTGCACGCATTCAGGAGCTTTGACCGCAGTACTCAGTGATTAGGTTTCTCCTCCACCTCTTCTCAAAGCATCTGTTTGGAATTCCCCGAAGAAGTAAAATTTCTAAGTAGGAGCTAGGATTCAGAATAGCCTTTTCCTTGACCTTTGGGTAAAGAGTTTGTTGCTGGCCCGGTTCTGGTCTCCCTCCCCAGGCCGGGTCAGGGTGTGTTTCTGTAGGTGTTTTCTTCTTGGCGAGGGCCTGGATGGCAGCTCTGTGCGAGTGGCATTGCAGGGTCTGCTGATGTCCGGACCTGGTAGCAGGGAAGGGACAGGCACCCAGGCTCAGGTGTTGACTGGAATAAGCTGTCAAGTGTAGCCTCCTTTGCACAGGGTGCTCTTGTGAGATCTGGAAGTGATGATCTGGACTTGGTGGTGGTATTGGCATTGACTGGTCCGCGGGGATAATGACCCACACACTGGCCTCCTGAGAGCTCTGGAGGTTCTGAGCATCTGTAGTGTGCTGTGGAGGAGTAGGGGCTGTGCGCTCTACTTGATTCAATTGTTGGGGAAGAGTTTTCAGAGCTGTATGGCTCTTCCCGGGAGCCTGCAGCCAGCCCTGATGTCTTAAACCTGGGATACGTGGGCAAGGGCTGGCTCGGGGATCACTGTGGAGAAAATGAGCCATAGCCTCCTTTTTGTGTTCTTTGAATACAAAAAGAATCTCTCTTCTGGATTGGGCCTCTCCTCTCAGACCTGGCCAAGTGAGCAGATCTGCTCTTCTAGCAGAGCGCACCACTGCCTCGCAAGTCGGAGCAATGTCAGGATTGCTGTGCATCCCGACTATGCCTGGTTCTTGTGCCCTGTTTGGAGTCTCTCCCCACAGATATCCCAGAACAGCCACGTGCTGCTCAGTTGTCTTCTGATCATTTTTGACCCTTTCCTCTTCTGTGCTTCTTTCATGCAGGAGTCGGAGTCAGAAGCAAAGGTCGATGGAGAGACTGCATCGGACAGTGAGAGCCGAGCAGAACTTGCTCCACCTCCAGCTCCGGCAGATGACACCCCGGAAGTTCTCAATAGGGCCCTTTCCAATTTGTCTTCCAGGTAACCTGGCTTGGTGATGTGTGAGTGCTATGGAAAACCCAGGACCCTCAGTGGGGCCATCCCACTTGTTAAGGGGTGGGTGCAGGGTGCCCACTTGCCTTAGTGCCCCATCTCTGCCCTGGGCTCCACTAAGTGTCATCTGGTGCTTAGCAGTGACAGCAAGCACAGATGGTGCTCAGGATGGAGGGCAGCCCCAGCCTGCAGGGACCTGGCTCTGGAAGGCTGCTCTGGGCTGGGCTAGGCTGGGAGGTGCAGTCAAAGGAGGAGTAAGAGTGTGGACCAAGGGGTGGGGTGGGTGAGGTCGGCAGACACGGCATACTGCAGAAACTCGACCTTGTGTTGGTGACTAAGGAGCTGGCTGCTTTTCACTGGCAGCCCACATTTCTGGCTCAAAGATTAGTTCTTCTTCTCCCATATACCTTTCTTTTCTGTTTAATATTTATTTATTTTATTTGAAAGGCAGAATGACAAAGAGATATCTACTACCAGTTTAGTCCCCAAATGGCCACAACAACTGGGCAAGGCTAAAACCAGGAGTCGGCAACTCTATCCTGGTCTCCCACATGGCTGGCAGAGGCCCAAGTACTTGGGCCATCTTGTGTTGCCTTCCCAGGTACATTAGCGGAGAGCTAGATCAGAAGCTGAGTAGTTGGGTCTCAAACAGGCTCTCGGACATGGGATGTTGTCCCAGCAAGCAGCGGCTTAACTTTCTGCCCTGCAATCCTGGCCCCTAAAGGAAAAGCTTTTGGCCCTTGAGAAGCTGGTCCTTCTAATACCAGCTCTCTGGGTAGATTAGAATTGCAAATTATAAGGCCCAAAGCTTTATCTAAAGTGTTGCTCTGTGTGTCTCCTGGCTGTTCTTCTGGGAGACTGTATCGTGCAGTGGCTAAGGGCAGCCTCTGGAGCCAGAGCCCTGGATGTCAGTCTCAGCTTCTTCATGGGCCAGATGGATGGACCTTTGTCTCCATTTCCTCCTCTGTAAAGCTAGTGTGCTGAGGGTTGAATGGTGTAGTGTATGTCAAGTCCTTAGAGAAGTGCCTCATGCGTATCTGGGATAGCTCCTGTTACCATTGCTTAATATTTCCATCACCATGGTGGTACAGGGGTAGTGCATGGTAGGATTCTGCTGTAGGAAACATGTTCATAATTTTTTCTTAGGGAACATCACTGTAGAAACCCTCCAAATAGACACAGGACCAAAGGACACTACCTTTCCCTCAGGTCTCTCTTTTATTTTGTTTGATGCCTGCCTTAAGATGTAAGCTGAGTGTGTATTTTTCTGAAGTGCTTGGAGTGCCTGCTGAGTATGATTGTAGGTGCCAAGGGGCCCTGCTGCCACCAGCATGTGGCTGCTGCCTCTATCAAAGTGACAGAGATGCTCTGGAAAGGACTGAACACAAAGCCCCCAAATCTCAGGAAGAGCCAGAGCCCTGGGGGGTGTGTTTTGGTTCTTTTTGGAATCCTAACTGGTGTTGTCTTCTTCCCCTACACTCTAACCTAGATGGAAGAACTGGTGGGTGAGAGGCATCCTGACTTTGGCCATGATTGCATTCTTCTTCATCATCATCTACCTGGGACCAATGGTTTTAATGATGATTGTAAGTGTCATTTACATGCTATATTTAAAAAATTATTTCCATTTTATCTCAGAGGTAGAGAGGGAGAAAGAGAGAGGGAGAGGCATTCACACAGAGATCATCCATCTGCTGATTCACTCCCTAAATGGCCACAAGAGTCAGAGCTGGACCAGGCTGAAGCCAAGAGTCTAAAACTCCATCCGGGTCTCCCACTTGGGTGGCAGGGTCCCGGCTACTTGAGTCATCATCTGCAGACTCCCAGGATGCGCATAAGTAACACGCCAGCGTTGGAAGCAGAGCTCAAACCTGAGCCCAGGATCTCTGATATGGAATATGGGCATCCCAAGCCAGTGCTTAGTTACCCCTTCATGCTATGCTATTTTATTTTTGCTCTGAGTTTTTCCTGCAGGACCTGTTGCCTTGTGTGCCACATATTGGGTTGATTTTGGGAACTGCTTGGGATCCAGGCTCCTGAGAATACTTCTACCTTCAAACCACTGGATTTCTACCTTTCAGCAGCCAACTGGAGGGTCATTGGCAGTGACTAATTGTGGTTAAAGATTCCTTTTTTTTTTTTTATGTTTATTCAAGAAGCAGTGAGACAACGTATGTACAAGAATGTGTTCTCACTCAGTGCTTCACTCCCACATGTTCACAGTGGGCAGGACTGGAAGCAGGGGTGGACTGAGGCTGGGATCTGGAAAGTCAGTTGGGGGTCTCCCATGTGTGTGGCAGAAACCCAATTAGTTGAGCCATCACTGCTGTCTCCTGGGTCTGCATTAGCAGGAAGTTAGAGTCAGGTACTGGAGCCAGGAATTGAACCTAGGCAGGTATTATGGTACAGGATGCAGGTATTTTTAAAAAATTATTTATTTATTTGAGAAGTAGAGTTACTGACAGTGAAAGGGATTGACAGAGAGAAAGGTCTTCCTTTTGTTGGTTCACTCCCCAAATGGCCACAACAGTCAGAGCTGTGTCGATTAGAAGCCAGGAGCCAGGTGCCTCTTCCTGGTCTCCCAAGTGGGTGCAGGGTCCCAAGCAGTTGGGCCATCTTCTACTGCTTTCCCAGGCCACAGCAGAGAGCTGGACTGGAAGAGGAGCAACTGGGACTAGAACAGGTGCCCATATGAGGTGCCGGTGCCTCAGGCGGAGGATTAACCTATTACGCCATGGTGCTGGCCCCAGGATGCAGGTATCTTAACTGCTAGGCTTTATGAAGGTCTGTCCCACTCTCTTAATTTTTTAAATTGACTTTATTATTCTAGCTGTTTGATTAAACTATGACCCTAGGTATGTCTGTGTATCCCTCCTAGTTTGGTTTTATTTTTCTGGGGCCTTCCTCAGGAGCTTAGAGCTATCAGTAAGAAGTCCCAGTCCACAGTGTTGCTCTTTATCTTCTCATCCTCATAGACAAGGTCAGATGACCAACAGCTGAATCTGCGGTGGGGGATTTTCAAGGATTGATATTGAGTCATAAGAGGAAGGGATTGGTTGTGTCCTGGGAAGTTCTGTAAATAAAAAGGTAATGGAGAGGGCAGGCATTATGCTGAAGCAGATTAAGCTTCCGCTTAGGGTACCAGCATCCGATATCAGAGTGCCTAGGATTGAATCTTGCCTCTGTTTCTGGTCCAGTTTCCCGCTAACATAGGTGGGAGGCAGCAAATGACTCAAATACTTGGGTTCCTATCACTCACTTGGGAGACCTGGGTAGAGTTCCTGGCTTCTGGCTGTGGCCTGGCCCAGCTATGGCTATTGTGGGCATTTAGGAAGTGAACTAGTGGATGGAAGATATCTTTCTGTCTCTCTGCTTTTCAAATAAATTAAATAATTTTTTTTAAAGGTTAGTAGAGGGCCAGCATTGTGGTGTAGCAAGTTTAAGTCTCCACCTGTGATGCTGGCATCTCATATAGTGGATGGTTCATGTTCCAGATGCTCCACTTCTGATCCAGCTCCCTGCTAATGTGCCTAGGAAAGCAGCAGAGGATGGCACAAGTGCTTGAGCCCTGCACCCTAGCTTCATCCTGGTCCAACCCTGTCTGTTGTGGCCATTTAGGGAATGAACCAGCAGATGGAGGATACCCTTCTCTTTCTCTTTTTTTCTGTAACTCTGCCTTTCAAAAAAAAAGTTGATGGAGCCATAAGGAGTGTGCATTTTATTGCAAGAAATTAGATCTACTGTCTATGACACTGTGTGGGATAGTGAGAGAAAGGGAAGCAGAATCATTGTGGGAGGGAGGTTTTTCTTAAGTAGAATGACTTTTCTTGAAGGCCCATGAGCTGCTGGTTTTGTAAGCTCATGAGAATTGGGCAGGCCGTAAGTGTCTGATGCTCTGTCTTGCAGGTAATGTGTGTTCAGATTAAGTGTTTCCATGAGATAATCACTATTGGCTACAACGTCTACCACTCCTATGACCTGCCCTGGTTCAGGACCCTCAGTTGGTAAGCCCTTAATGGATTTGGGCGGTATGCTTTGTGGCAGGTGTTCACAGGGAGGTCAGCACAGGCTCCCACAACACCTCCAAGACCTGAGTGTCTTGTAGGCCCAGTTGTGTTGCCGCACTGCACCATCTCCACTTACAGGTACTTTCTCCTGTGTGTCAACTACTTCTTCTACGGCGAGACGGTGACAGATTACTTCTTCACTCTGGTTCAGCGAGAGGAACCTTTGCGGATCCTCAGTAAATACCACCGCTTCATCTCCTTTACTCTCTACCTGACAGGTAGGCCGTGAGCACCTTCCCGGTGCTTGTGTTTGTGTTGTTCCCCTGAGTCTGTCCCACGGGACTGTGGGGGCTTCCTGGTTGGTATAAAGCTGTGTTGCATGAACTCTGACTCCAGTGGGGATTGGAGCTGATGCTGTGTCCTACGTCCTGGGGCAGCTCTTCACTAAGTGGACACTGAGGGGCTCGTGTGCTGTGGGGGGCCACAGTCTGTGCCACCTCCCTTGGAGGATAGCAGAGCATGGCCGTGTCCTGACTTTCATGTTGGCAGAGATTCTGCCGCATGACCCAAGCAGAAATCGTCCTGAAACTGCCATGCTTTTAGGAGACTGCCTTGAGAAACATTGCAGCCTGGGGAAAGTTAAGTCTCTGTGGCCTCAACAGGGCTAGGATTTTAATCTTTCTAAATTACAGTGAGTTTTTGTTGTTAAGATTTATTTATTTAAAAGAGTTACAGTGATAAAGGGTTGGGGGGGGGGAGAGAGATCTCCCATCTGCTGGTTTACTCCCCAGGTGGCTGTAATGGCCGGAACGGGACCAGAACAAAGCCAGGAGCTTCCTCCAAGTCTCCCATGTGGGTGGCAGGGGCCCAAATACTTGGCATCTTCCACTGGCCATTAGCTGGGAGCTGGATCAGAAACAGAGCAGCCGGGACACAAGCCAGTGCCCATATGGGATGCTGGCATTGCAGACTTTACTTCATAGGGTCTTCCCTGTGGGTGGAAGGCACCCAAGTACTTGGGCTATCATCTGCTATTTTCCAAGGCTCATTAGTAGTGAGCTTGATTGGAAGCTTTGAAGCTGGGTCTTGAGCTGGCTCTCTGTTGTGGGATACCAGCATCACAAGTAGTGGCTTATCTCACTGCACCACAGTGCTGGCCCTGCCTTTATTGTCTTAAAGGAGTCAGTTTTTCTTTAAGACTGTAATCTGAATGAATAGTTTCTTCTCTTCTCCGACTTTTGAAATTGTGCATTAGTTAACTGCTGTGAAGAAATCAAAGAACCACTTAATGCAATATGAGGAGAAAGATAAATGTGGACTGTCATGTATTTTGCCCTTTCTCCCCTCCCTCCTGAAACTAGGTTTCTGCATGTTTGTGCTGAGCCTGGTCAAGAAGCATTATCGACTGCAGTTCTACATGGTAAGGGGCTGTGTCAGGAGTCTTGGTGTGACTGAAGCTCTGCAGAAGCTCAACTCATGCTTTCTGCAACAAATCAAAACTCTGGAACACAATGTGTTCTGCATGCGTGTGGAGCCTAGAGCATGAAGGAAGGGCGCCTGTTGATGTTTGGCGACTCTGCATCCTCCAAGGCCCAATCACTGGTACTGAACTTTGGTCCTAAGTGGTCTGTCCACTAGGATCCTGCAGGTCGGTTGTGGGCAAGACTCAGGCTGAAGTGTTAGATATTTCCCACAGGTATCCTTCCTGGTACATTCCTTTGGTCATTCCCTGCCTCAGCTTGAGCCTGTCTCCTCTCTTGAGTGCCCCAGGTGCTCAATGAATACTCAGAAAGTGAACCATACTTGGACTTTTAGAGCACGGATGGGCCTGCTCCCTAGTAGACCATGGAGTCCCTATTTGAGAAGCAGAGAAAGCTCCTATCCACTGGTTCACTTCTCAAATGCCGCCTTATAGCCTGGGTTGGGCTGAAGCTGAAAGCTTGGAACTCAACCCAGGTCTACCATGTGGGTGGTAAGGACCTAGCTACCTGCACCATCACTGCTGCCTCCCAGGATCTGTGTTAGCAGAGAGCTGGAGTCAGGATCACAGCTGGGTGTTGTATCCAGGGCTGAGTGTAGAACCAGAACTCTGATGTGAGGCCAAGGCCTGCTTTCTTTCTTTTTTTTGTTTTGATTTATTGACAAACAATAATTGTTCAGATTTATGGGGTACAATATAATATTTTGATGCATACATTTTATGATATTAGGATAATTAGCATCCATTGCTTCATATATTCAAGGTTTCTTCATATATTCAAGGTTTCTTTCATATATTCAAGGTATTCAGAAGTCTTTCTTCTAGCTATTTAGAAAAGCACAGAATGCCATTCTTAACTATTATTACCGTACTGTGCAATAGAACACCAACAGGTTTGTTTTTACAGTAATGGAAGAAAGTACTTTTTAATTCAATAAAAGTAAACCTTTCTGAGATTTGACTTATCTATTTTTTTTTTTTTTTTTGAGGGAGTTAACTTTGGAGACGAACTCCAGAATGGTGTGTCTTTTGTGAGCACTTAGACATTACTATAGCTTAGGAGACATAGATAATGTTCTCCATTTAATACATTAAAGCAAGGTAAATCTTTGTGAACAAGTTTTACTATTAACTCATAATCCAACTCTTTGAGGAGAGAGGTCCTACATGGGAAGTTAGTGCACAGTGACTCCTGTTGTTAATTTAACGCTCTTATGTATGACGTCAGTGATCACTGGAAGCTCTTGACATGAGCTGCCTAGATTGTGGAAACCTTTTGAATCACTGACTCATTCCATATTTATAGCTGTGGGCAAAGTGGAAGTTTTCTTCTTCCTTCAGAGTAAAGTACACTGTTCTTTGATCACTTCTTTCTGTTGGTGTCTCACCCACAGAAGTCCTTCAAGTGCGACACTTTTTGCCACAGTGTTTTGACTTTTCATGCCTGATGTGCTCTCAGGTTTTTCAGGTAGACCAGAATGCCTTAAGGTCTGATTCTGAGGTCAGAGTGTTATTTGAAGTGATTGAGACCAAGGCTTTCTAACCAGCTTCTTAACTACCAGGCTAAATGCCTGCCCTGGTGCCTACTTTTGATGGGATTCTTAACTAATGGGATTAACTGCCAGAGGCCTGTTCTGTGCCTTTGTAAGCCAGGTATAAAAGCAGATATTTTTCCTACCTGTTTCTCAGCAAATTTGTTTGGTATTGATTGTTCTCTGTAGCTACTTCCAAGGTAAACTTGATAGGTTGAGTTTATTTTTCTTTTGCAGTTTGGCTGGACACATGTTACATTGCTGATTGTTGTAACCCAGTCACATCTTGTTATCCACAACCTGTTTGAAGGAATGATCTGGTGAGTGATGTCAGTGGGAGGTGGTTCCCTTTTGTTTCGTGGGTGTTTCCTAGGTGTGGGTCGGCTGAGAACCAACCCCTGCCTTCCCTTTTAAGCCGCAGGTTCTCACCTGGAGGTACCTCAGAACTGCCTTGCAGGTTAATTCCAGCACAGATTGCTGGGGTGAGGCCTGAGATTGTGCATTTCTAGTGCATTCCAGGTGATGCTGCTGCTGCTGGAAGCTTAGACCAGCAGATCAGGCATGGGAGTATTTAAAGAAGCAGACAGTGTAGCCATATGTCAACATGCTTTAGATCCTTGAGGAAATAGTGTGGTTTCCTGACAAAATATAAAGTACTAAAAGTCATAAAACTGAATAGATTAGTAACTATAAAAGAACTTTGAAAGTTGTATAAATTCTACATCTGAAAAAAGAAAAGAACAAATGGTTTATCTAATCCCCATATGATTAGAAGCAAGAGACAAGATTAGTAAACTGATTCCTTTTATGAATACAGATAAGCCATTTTAAATAAAACATTAGCAAATAGAATCTGGCACTGAATTAAAAGAGTAATATGCTGGGACCGGCACTGTGATACAGCAGACTAAGTTAGTGCTGGGGAAGCCTATGTCCTATTTAGGAGCACCCTTTCAAGTCCTGCCACTCCATTGCAATGCAGACTCCTGCTAATGTGTCTGGGAGGCAGCACAAGTACTTTCGTCCCTGCCACCCACATGGGAAACCAGGATGGAGTTCTGGCTTCTCCGTCTCTCCGTCTCTCTGTCATTCTGCCTTTCAAATAGATAAATCTTAGGGGGGAAAAAAAGTAATATGCCATTACTGAGTAGATTTCAGAAATGCAGTGATTTCAACAGGAAGTCTGTCAGTATTGATAGAAATTAACAGGTTGACTGAAGGAGCTAAATGATCCTAGTGAGAAGGTAGAGCATGACCTGGTGTATGTAAGAGAGAGATTGTAAGGATTATAGTTCAGACCCCAGACGGTACCGGTCTCTAGACCTCAGCATTAGGATGCACTAATACATGCTTCCTGGGAAGTGAATCAGTAAATATGTATAAAATGCTTAGAACTGACTGGCTCAGGCAGATGTTTGCCTTGGTGTTACTACATTTAAAACAAACATAATGGCCTGGGGAGGCATTGGCTCCTTGCCTTTCTCTCTGTTTTTGTTGGGTGTTTCTTAAGAATGGCATGGGCCAAGTCTTCATCTTTAGGGCAAAACATACCATATACTTGGTTCTACAGTGATTAATGTTAAGACCTATAATTACTAGTTTTCAACCTAGAAGACTTAGTTACAGAGCAGAGACTGCTAGAAGCATTGACAGAGTAAACGCCTTAGGGATTGGGAGGTGGATGGAGTATGGCAGGAGGGTACAGATGCTCTGAATCCCCCCTTTACAAACAGACAATGCTGGCAAGATTTGTGTTAGGTTAAGCTATAGTAGGTGAGAGTGTAAGGAGGTGTATCAGAGGAGAAAAGAGACAGTCTGCGTGTGGACACGAGCCCTGATTGGTGGTAGGGATGCCCAGGTCATCAGGGGTGAGGATGAAGAACTGCAGATGTTCCTATTGGGATTTTTGTCTCCAGTGCATCCTAGGGAAAGATAAGGTTCATAGAGCCTTGTGACACAGTAAAAGCAATGAATTATAGGCATAAAGTATGTTTAGAATTGTAGAGATTTGACAAAAGACTAGCAAGGCTTAATAAGAGTATTTTTTTGAATGGGGATAGAGGTAGGGGAAAGAAGGATATTATTTTTTCTTTACTCTTTACATTTGTATTATTGTGTGCATGTTACTTTATAATGAAAAGAGCGAATGACATTTGGTAGAATGCCACCTCCACTTATTCAGTAATTACTCAGTAAACACCTGAATGCCTACCGTGTGCCAGGTGCCAGATACAGCTTGTGTGGTATTTTCTTCCATTTTAACTTTTTTTTTTTTATTTTTAAAGATTTATTCAGTCATTTGAAAGAGCTACAGAGAGGGAGAGGGAGAGAGAAGTCTTCTATGCACTGATTCACTCACCAAATTGCCACACAATGGCCAGAGCTGAACTCATGTGAAGCCAGGAGCCAGGATCTTCTTCCAGGTCCCCAACATGGGTGCAGGGGTCCAAGGACTTGGGCCATCTTCTGCTGCTCTCCCAGGCCATAGCAGAGAGCTGGATCAGAATGGAATAGTCGGGACTCAAACCCATGCCCATACAGAATGCTGGCACTACAGGCAGTGGCTTTACCCACTACACCACAGTGCTAGCCCCTGAGTTGATCCTCACCTTGGTTTATTTCCTAGGTTCATTGTCCCCATTTCTTGTGTGATCTGTAATGACATCATGGCCTACATGTTCGGCTTTTTCTTTGGCCGGACCCCACTCATCAAGGTAAGTGGATTGCCCTAAAGGGATCTGTCACTGTGAAGGAAGGGTGGTGCTTTCCATCATAGTGGAGTAGCATGTGGGAACAGGGAGGAATGGCAGCTGGGCTTGACCTTGTGGCCATGTCTTCATGTCACCTTTGGGAAAGGCTGGTATTAAATTATTTGTGAGAAAACACTCACCACTACTTATTAAAATGAGAGAGAGGGGCTATTAAAATATTTTTGCAGATTATATATGCACACTTCTGAGGCTTTGATCTGGATTTGAGTGTTATTTAAGTAGTGTGGTATTCTAATGTAGTACATTTGTATGATTAATTGAAACAGGGAACTGAAGGGTCTAGAAACCATATTCGAGGGAAGTTTCAGACAGTGACATGGTTAGCAGTGCTCTGAGTCACAAGGACTTGTTGTTCCCAGAGCCAGTGTTGCTGAAGCGCCCTGCGCTGAGAACTTGCTTTTTGTCCACAGCTCTCCCCGAAGAAGACCTGGGAAGGCTTCATTGGGGGCTTCTTTGCTACTGTGGTGTTTGGCCTTCTGGTAGGTGATGGCTGCCAATGGGATGGGGGAGTGGACAGAAGCCCCTAGCACCTTCAGGGGCCTGTGTAAGGCTAAAGGCGCTGTCTTCCAAGGCCAATGTTCTTGCTGAATGGTGACCCTGTCCTGAAGACAGATGTGTACATGGCATACTTTGTAACTGGCATAGCAGGACCAGCCACCTCTATCACCAGTGTTCGGGCAGGGTCATGTGCACCTTGTGTGTCTCTCAAGCTTAGCTGTAGTAGGTGCTGTGTTTGTCAGGCATCTGCTATTTCAAGGTCAGGGTGAGGTGAGCTCTGTAGTCCAACCCAGATTTTCTCCCACAAGTGACCTGCCAAGATGTGGATGCTTTTCCAGCCCTTTCAGGGTCACTGTCCTTTTTTTTTTTTTTTTTTTTTGCTTCTGACCCTCAAGCCAGTTTTCCTCCTTTCTCAGGGTTGTCTGTCCTTCTGTGTTGGCCTCTCCCAGCTTTATTGTATGCTAGCCATCTTTGGCTGGCTGCCTCCCCACAATCTGCCTCGCGTTCTGTTAAGAGCTCTTGAGCAGAATGGACTACGGCTTCCCCAAAGTGGGAGAAACTTCTCAGAGTTCTTGCTGCAGATTCCTTCAGGTCGTCCCTGTGCTTTGTCCGGGCCTCTGTGTTTGGGCACAGATGGGTGAGACCTCAGTGCTTCATGAACCTGTTCTTTTTTAATTCGGGTAAAATACATGTGAGCTGCAACACGATCCTCTGATGTAACATGCAGTCAGTCAGCGGGGTTCTGGGCACTGTGGGGAACGTGGCCAGTCCAAGTGTCTGCTGACTCTTCCTCCTCCTCAGCTGTCCTACGTGATGTCTGGGTACAGATGTTTCGTCTGCCCTGTGGAGTACAACAATGACACCAACAGCTTCACGGTGGACTGTGAGCCCTCGGACCTGTTCCGGCTGCAAGAGTACAACATTCCTGGGGTGGTCCAGTCTGTCATTGGCTGGGTATGTGCCAGTCACCTGGGGTGAACAGCCATAGGTGCACCAGGGACTACAGAAAGCCTCTCCTCTGCCACCTTCCTTCTAACAAACCACCTTCATCCCTCCCAGGAGTGTAAGCCCAAGAAATACATGTGCGGTTGTTTGAATTTTGAGCTGGATTAGCTGCTTCTAACTGGGAACTTAACTTTTACTGGACAGCAACTAACACACGAGCTTTTCAGATTAGGATACTTAGCAGGCTTCTTCTTGAAGAATGAAGTGAGCTTGTCACTTCAAGAGAAATGTCCGACAGTAGCTGGTACCAGTGATAATGTTTGGCGTCCAAGTGCAAATTAGAATTTTGGAAAGCCTGTGCTCGCCATTGTGATTTTGACAGCTTTCCGATACTTAGCGTCTTTTCTCATGAGCTCTGTGGTGATTTTAATGTGATATTTTGACGCTGTATAAAATAGACTTTTTAACTACATATTCTTCCACCAAAACAACATACTGCAACAGATTAAATGCAGAGTAGCTTTACATCTCTCATTAAAGCCAGGTGTTAGAGATTTACAAAAATTGAAAAAAAATCTTATAAATTAGTTTCATAAGAAGTTATTTGCTCAACATGTAACAAAGCTGGGCTAATTTTCCTTCATTTCTTGTTCTCAGAAAACTGTCCGGATGTACCCATTCCAGATTCACAGCGTTGCCCTCTCCACCTTTGCCTCCCTCATCGGCCCCTTTGGAGGGTTCTTCGCAAGTGGATTCAAACGAGCCTTTAAAATCAAAGTAAGAAAACCTTCTTCCCTGTTTTCTCGTTTTCCTCCTTCCTTGCCCATCTGCTGCCCCTCTCTGCCAGCCCCCACCCCCGTCACATCACTAGGCTGTCCACGCTGGGGTGAGTTTGTGCTCTTCTTGATCTGTACACTGAATTTAGGTGGATTCAGTAAAAAGATGTCGTTTCCAAGAAAATTCCATCATTTTTTTTAAAGATTTATTTACTTATTTATTTGAAAGAGTTACACAGAGGAGAGGCAGAGAGAGAGAAAGGTCTTCCATCTGCTGGTTCACTCCCTGATTGGCCGCAATGGCCGGAGCTGCACCAATCCGAAGCCAGGAGCTTCCTCCAGGTTTCCCAAGTGGGTGCAGAGGCCCAAGGACTTGGGCCATCTTCCACTGCTTTCCCAGGCCATAGCAGAGAGATGGACTGGAAAAGGAGCAGCTGGGACTCGAATTGGTGCCCATATGGGATGCTGGCACTGCAGGAGGTGGCTTTTACTTGCTATGCCACAGTGCTAGCCTCCCATCATTGTTTTTTTTTTTTTTTTTTTGACAGGCAGAGTGGACAGTGAGAGAGTGACAGAGAGAAAGGTCTTCCTTTTTGCCTTTGGTTCACCCTCTAATGGCCGCCGTGGCTGGCGCACTGCGGCTGGCGCACCGTGCTGATCCGAAGGCAGGAGCCAGGTGCTTCTCCTGGTCTCCCATGGGGTGCAGGGCCCAAACACTTGGGCCATCCTCCACTGCACTCCTGGGCCACAGCAGAGAGCTGGACAGGAAGAGGGGCAGCCAGGACATAATCCAGCGCCCCGACTGGGTCTAGAACCTGCAAGGTGGAGGATTAGCCTATTGAGCCACGGCACTGGCTATCTTTTTTTTCCATCATTGGTTTTTAATTTGTTAATATATAAGCATACCTCAAAAAGTACATGGCAAAACAGAATAAAAACATAAGCTTAGGCCGGCGCCGTGGCTCAACAGGCTAATCCTCCGCCTTGCGGCGCCGGCACACTGGGTTCTAGTCCCAGTCGGGGTGCCGGATTCTGTCCCGGTTGCCCCTCTTCCAGGCCAGCCCTCTGCTGTGGCCCAGGAGTGCAGTGGAGGATGGCCCAAGTGCTTGGGCCCTGCACCCCATGGGAGACCAGGAAAAAGCACCTAGCACCTGGCTCCTGCCATCAGATGAGCGTGGTGCGCCGGCCGCAGCGCGCTGACTGCGGCAGCCAGTGGAGGGTAAACCAATGGCAAAGGAAGACCTTTCTCTCTGTCTCTCTCTCTCTCACTGTCCACTCTGCCTGTCAAAAATAAAAAAAAAAAATAAAATAAAATAAAAACATAAACTTAACTTGGAAAAATTTTTAAATCCATTCATAGCTCTTTTTGGTAGTATCTTTTCCTGTGCACTCTTTTGTAATAGGTGTTTCTCATGATATGCATGTCCATGAATTTTTAGAGCCCTTTCTTCAAGAGAACACTTTGTAGTTTATAAGATTATAATCAGAGGCTGGTACAGCCTTGGCATCTGATCCCACACTTGTTGATTTCATTGCCTTCAGCTGTTTGGGGTGGTAGCTGGACACGGGGTGGGCCCTTAGTCTGGGGTCTGCTTGCAGGCCGAGGCCAGGCTCAGTCACTGCTCCTCTCTTATAGGACTTTGCCAACACCATTCCTGGCCATGGAGGCATCATGGATCGCTTTGACTGCCAGTATCTGATGGCCACCTTTGTCAACGTGTACATCGCCAGCTTCATCAGGTATACTGCCTTTCTCTGGTATGTGGGGCAATTCCAGAAGCTTAGCCTCTCCTAAGTTCCAGTGAGAAGCATCTCAGATGTGAGTGCAGCCTTCAGTTGTGGCCGTTGAGGGGTTCTCTGAGGCCCCCTCTTGTCCTCCATTATCAATCCAGACATCAGCGCAGCCACTTGGATATTCAGGCCTCAGATGCCGCTGGGCCTCAGCTCAGCACTGTTTCTTCATGTTCTGTTCCAGGGGACCCAACCCAAGCAAATTGATCCAGCAGTTCCTGACCCTGCGACCAGATCAGCAGCTCCACATCTTCAACACACTGAAGTCCCACCTGACCGACAAGGGGCTTCTCACAGCTGCCACGGAGGACGAGTAGGGGCCACCCAGGGCAGAAGAGCAGGTGCAGGACTGAGCGAGGGGCAGGTCTCCAAGGCAAGCCCAGCTGGTGTGACTTAGACAATGACAGGGCTTCGACTCACTGTCTTTTCTCTCTTTTTTTTTTCCCCTGTAGAGTGTTTTTTATTTGTGGGTTTAAAAATCTGTATATACAGTCTCTGTGTTCTTGATTTGGGTTGTAAGTAGATTACAGCTTTGAGTTGGGAAGAAGTCACAGGAGGAAAACCATTTAGGTTTAAAAAAATGTTTAACAACCAGGAAGACAGTGTTGTGTGGCTCAGGGTGTCTGTGTGGTGGTCCCATCAGCTGAACAGCTTGTAGACTCATTCAGAGAATGGACGTTCTTCTGTGTCCTGCAGCTCAGGGGGCTCTCCCAGGTGCTGGGGTGCACGTCCTGATGTCTGTGCTCCTGGAGAGCTTCCATCTGGGCTTCTCTAGCAACCCTGCAGTAGAGCAGTGGGCAGGTCGTCTTCTGTAGCCCTGCCCTGCGGGAGGGAGGTTTAGCCATCAGATAAGCATTCTGTCCATGCTGATATCCTACAGGGTGTGAGTCAGCTCTGCTTTACAAGTAAGTAATGCTTTCACCTTCATCACAGATTGAAAGGAGGCTTCAGTTTTTACTCTTTTTCAGAAAGCACGAGAAATTATTTATAATAATCTGGAGAGAAATCCGCACTGTAGTAGTTTCAAGTGTATGCACTAGAACGCCCGCAGAGCCTGCTCCCGTGTTGGGTGGGATCAGGTGTCTCCTGTAGGGCGGGCCAGCTCACTGTGTCTTCTGGGCTGGCACTCTTCGTGTTGTGCTGTAGACTTGCTGCTGCTGATTCCCTTCTGGGGTCCCCCTGTCTGCGCACCCTCGGCCAGGACACCGCGTAGCTGCTGTGTTGTGTATATATGGTTCTTACAGCCAGAGTGTGTCCATGTGTTTTAAAGAAGTCTCGTGTGCCATGCCCTCTTCATTGAAACCACAAAGTCCTGCTTAAAACTATGGAGACCCTAACCTGATGAGAGGCTTGACTGCTATGCAGGTTAAATGTATACTTTTTATATAATGTGACCAGTTTAAATACAGTGTGTATTTTCCTGGGGGACCTTTTGTTTGTTCAAACTGTGATTTGTTTTTCCCCCTCCCTATTGGTAAGGGGTGAGAATTGACTTGGGGAAGACAGATGAGTTCTCTGTCAGGCCAACACACAGCAGAGTGTGGAAGTGGGAAACTTGGTGGCCAGATGTGTTAAATTACCTGGTGCCATGGATCGATCACCTTGCTTTAGCCCCTGGGTCTAGTGTGTGGTTAAGTTCCCCCTTCCTACCTCTCTGGAAGGCTCGGCCAGCCCCGATTGCTCAAATGTCCAGCGGAAACCGAACCCTTACAAGTTTTCAGCTCACACATCGCTGCCTGACCCTCCTCATGCAAGAGGAGGTTGAAGCAGCTTCTTTCCCTTAAACTTTGACTTCCATTTCAGCCTCATGGCCTTTTTTAAAAATTTCAGGTCCAAGATTCCCTTCATAACAAAATTGCAAAGGGTTCGGTCCTGGCTGTGACCCCAGGCAGGGCGCGTGCTCTCAGGGCCTTCGTTTCCTGAGTTGTCTTCCAGCTCTGCTCTCTGCATCCGAAGGGCTCCTGTGGGTATTGAGTCACGTCCTGGGGCACCCCGAGGAAGTGCCTTCAGGCCTCTTCTAGCTGCGCATCCTCTTGAGTCGGGGTTGCAGCAACGGGTCTTACACAGAGGAGAGTTCAGGAATGTAATAGCAGTTCTCTGAAGAGTGAACCTGCATCATCAGATCCTCGTTTGTCTTGTGTTCCATTGTGGGTGTCTGGTGGGACCTGAGAACAAGGAGACTTAGCTGGGGCTCGGTGGTGAGACCACTCTGCGGTAGGGCTGCCTTTAGGACTGGTGAGCCTGGTGGTGGCAGGTGAGGCTGGTGCTGCTTTGTGGCACTGGTTGCTCATGGGGGATCCAGGCCTGAGAGGGTTTGTTTTCTAGGGATTTCCCGGTCAAGGAGCTGGGAGGCAGTGCCACCTTGTGTCTCTTTAGCACAATGTTCCTTTCCTCTGTTTTACCATCCACCCATGTGGGTCCTAATGAATGGCATACCTTGTTTTAAAAAATCCATTTTTTTGGTCAGAAATAAAATGTGAATGAAATTCTGTATCTTCCCTTTCCTTGAATCCGGTGTTTGTTGACCCCACGCGTGGTTTTGTTTTGCACTTGTTCATGTGTTCATCAGTATTGGTTGTATAGTCCCAATTTAGAAGGTTTTGTTTTGTTTTCCAACTCGTGTGCCATACATTCTCACTGCAGCCTTCTGAGATTCCTCAGGTGAGAGTCAGAGCTGCCCCAGGGCCTCCCGGCAGAGTCGGGACTCACTCTGTCTCACGCTGCACCTGTGGCACATGGACTGCAGGGGCCCCAGCTCCCCGCTTCTGTGTCCATGGCGCCAATGCACTGGAAATGTTGCAGCACTCCTCCCTCAAGCTCAGGAGGCCTCACCTGAGCCAGAGGTGCATCAACTGCTGTTAGCACACAGGTGAAGTCAGGAGTTGAGGAATGAGGGAGACAGCCTGGGTGCCCCCTGGTGAGTTCCTGCCACTGCTCCCAGGTACCTGGTCTCCCTCTGAGTGTGCCCAAGCCACTCCTCTGTTTCCAGCATTGGGAGATACCCATCTGTGTTTTGCTCCTTAAAGTGAAACCCTCTAAGGCAGCCCAGGCCCTGTTCATGTTGGTTACTTTTTTGACCGTTTCCGATTCTGAGCATTTTAGTGCTATGTTTAAAATATGTTCACTATTAGTGTTGTGCAGTTCTGTAGTGTATGTGAACTAGTTTGTCTGTAGATGCATGGAATATGATTTTTGAGTCTTATCCGGGTGGACTTTGAAATCATTTTTATGGTATTTTCCCCACTCATCCCCTACCCTGGGCCTTTCTCCTGTAACTTGACCTTATTAGGCAATAACATTCCAAACATACATTTTAAGGGAGACTACACAGACCCCATGACTGAGTCTAAGCCAGTTGCTAAGTTGGCTGGAGCCTAGTGGCAAAGGAGCCCTGTGTGCAGATCCTCACAATGTTGGTGAGCCCCTGGCGGGCTCTGGTCTCTCCCCACTGTTGACAGAGTTGGGGTGGGGAGAGAATGTGAATGATTCAGGGCAGAGCACGCCCTAGCCCAGAACCCTGCACAGCCATGGCCATTTCCAGAGTAGATGTGGGATGTGCTGCTGAAACCCCTTCCTATTTAGTAATAGCCTGGGCTCCACTGGCTCTTGTGTTTCAGTCACTCACATGTGGGCCCAGCTGTTAAAGATTTATCTGTTCACCTGAAAGAATCATAGAGAGGGAGGGAGGGACAAAGAGATCCTCTATCTGCTGTTTCACTCCCCACATGGCTGCAACAGCGGGGGCTGGGCCCCCGAGCCAGGAGCTTCCTCTGGTTCTCCCATGTGGGTGCAGGGGCCAAAGCACCTGGGCCATCCTCTGCTGCTTTCCCCAGCACATCAGCAGGGAACTGGAAGTGGAGCAGCAGGGGACAAACTGGTACTATATGGGATGTGGGTGTTGCAGGCAGTGGCTTAACCCACTTTGCCCCAGTGCTGGCCCTGGGTCCAGCTTTCTCACACACACACTGAGCTCATGTGCTGAGGGAAGGGTAGAGTGGGATGGGGGCCACCGGGGCAGTTTCACGTCACCTGACCAAGGTCAGGATGGGGAGGAAAAGGTGAAGTGGAAGGTGTGTGGGTGGTTGTCGCAGCCACATCACACGGCAGGGAGCCACGGGTAGACTCTTCACTTGGGCTTGTCTGGAGAAGAGCAGCTGGAGCGTTCAGCTCCTGAGACACAGCTAAGTCTAGGACAGAGCCTCCCGCTTGTCCTTATCTTGGTCAAACCAGACTTCCTTTTCCCTTAATCACCCTCCCGTACAGGCGCCCTGCTTCCTGACTTGGTTTCCCTTGTTGGGTGGGGGTCTTGTGGCCTGACCTACGTAGGTGCCAGGCTTTGGTGGCAAAGAATCCTCACTGAAAGGTCCGGCTGGCTGATCCCTCTGTTCTGGGCTCTGCTCACATCCCCTTGGGGGTGGGCCCCGTTCTCAGGAGGGGGTCCTGGCCGCCAGCTGTTTTCATCTGAGCAGCTCCCCTTCCAGGGACCTGCAGTGGCCTCGTTCACCTGAGCTCTCAGGTGGGTGGGGCAGGGCTTCTCCTTTGGGGCTGCCTCTTGCTTGAGCAGTGGTTTGTGTGGGGGCCTCGGCTCGGAGGGCAGTGTAGGAGGCGTGCTGTGGATGCTGACGTGCTGGGGCTCTCCTCTTGGAACACGTATTGATCTGTGAAAACCAGAAGGGCGGAATGTGGGACGTCCAGGGTTCTATGGCCAGTAGGGTTCAAAGCTCTTGGCTATTTGGAGACCCCGTGCCTTCCCCTCTTTAGCAAATGCCTCTCTGCTGAGGTTCTTTCTCTTTTTATTCTTGAGCCAATGAAATACCAGCAGGTGTCTATTAGTAATGATTGCAATCACAAAGTGCTTAATATGTGCCAGGCACACTGCTAGGAGTTTACATACATTATCTCTGTTATCCAGAAGATAAGATATCATTGTCATGCCCATTGTATCAAAGGAAACTGAGGCCGAGAGTGATGACCAAGGAGACGTGGGCTCACATAGCCCTGGGTCTGGGCAGGCTCCTAGGCTGCCCTCACCCTGCCTGCACCCCTGACCCAGCTGGGGCTGGTATTGGTGCTGCCTCCTACAGGCCAGTTGTGGTATTGATGGAGATAATGCACGTCAGCATTCAGCATGCCGCCTGGCACATCGTAAGCACTCAATAAATGGTCGTTACTTGTGTGGAGCTCCGCTGGTCCTTGGACCCTCGCTGTAGTAGTGCTAGAGACAGGGTTCTCAGCCACCTCGCTGCTGCTACCCCGCACGCCAGCGGTTCCCAGGCTGAGAAGTGAGCCTGCTGCCCTTCTGAGAGAAGCAGCCCCGCGTTAGCACCTCCGTGGCACCTTGGTGCTTTGCACAGCCTCTAGAAGGCCAGCCTGATGGAGCTTGGAAGAGGACGTGAGGAGGCCCAGAAGTGCTCTCCCCTGAGGGTCCTGCAGCTTCCTGTGCCCGTGGTCCAGGCTGCACCTACCCAGAGCTGGCTTCCTCTTGCCTGGTGGTGCCTCTGCTCCATGGGCAGGGAGGGCCTGTGACTTGCCCCGGACCCTACTTCCCTCTGTGGCCGGGAAACACAGGCAGCACGAGTGCAAATTTTCAGTGTCCGGGGGTGAGAAAACAGACCTGCTGGGCAGCAGATTCCACTGACTGGAAGCCTGAACACAGCTCTGCCTGCATGCGGCCTTGCAACATGGCCAGTCTGGGGCCTGGTGTTTTTGTTCTTCCTTAAAAGTATCCACGGGACGGAAGCAGTAGCCTGCCTAGGACACATGGCCTGGGGTACTGCTGGAGGTTCTAGGTTAGCCAAAGGCTTGACTGGGTGACTGACAAATGAGGGGTAACAGGCACTGGACTGAGCAAACCCTTGCCTCTTTAACTTAGTTCCTGAATGAAGACAAGGGTCGTGGAGAAGGGAGAGGTGAAGTGGAGGATTCTTGGCTTTGAAGCATTGGTGGTGGCTCATGGGACTGCTGAAATTCTGAAGCCAGTGGAATAATCACCTAGAAGACTGGCTCGAGTGTGGGGTAGCTCCTTCCTGTCAGTGGAGCCTAGATGCCCATTGCTAGAATTTAAATAATGGTCTCTCCCCTTCAGTTAATTGATGAATCAGGAGACGTATCAGGCTGACCCTGGCCCTGCCTGGAGCTCCCTTGTGCTGTTGCACGCACCCATGCAGCCTCTGATCTGCAGAGAGAGCTGGTGAGGACCCCCTGGAAATACCCCAGCAGAGCTCTCCCAGGCTCCGTGCAGTGCTCAGCAGGGTGTGCAATCTGGTGCTGTCGTCCTAGGTGGAACCATTCGTTCATCCACATGGCTGAGTCTGTCCTGGCTGCTGGGGTACTGTTTTCTTACCCCCCGTTAGGCTCATATACCAGTTTTACTGGCTTTTCTCAAAGGAACACCAGTTTAGAAAAGGGGTCAAGAATGTTTTCTAGTGGGTAGAATTGTGCGTAACTGTTTTTATGAGTGTTCTTCCTACGCTGCTTTGTTCAGCTCCTCTATACACAGACAGCAGCCTTTAGTACACCCAGTGCTCTGTCTCACATCACCCGGGCTGGGCGCAGGGGGCTGAGCACGAAGCAGAAGAGCTGAGCAGACGTCAGGAGCCAATAAAACAGAAGGCCTTGGAGCCCAGGGGCCCGCCAGGGCCTGGGAAGCAGACTGTTGTCTGGCCACAGCAGGAGCCACAGGGGCAGCAGCAGGGGGAGCACAGGGTAAGGGAGGGGGCTGGGAATTTCACAGCTGAGGACAGGCGCGCAGCGGCCCAGCTGAGGGCTTGCTGGTCCCAGCTGCCTTTGGGTGGGGGGCCCGAAGATGGCTCAGAAAACCTGGGAGATTTGAAGCTGGGGATTATCTTTTAGAGGTGGTACTGATACCAAGTCTTTATGTGGTTGATGCTTGGTACCTTTCACAGCAGAAGAGCAGACCGGACTCCTCACCTCCACTGGAGAGTTTTGGGAACCCCAGCTGTGGCTGTCTTTTGAATTCTCTCCACTTAGGATTTATTTAATCAGGAAGTTCCCCCAAATCTAACAAGGGTCCCCCTGCCCCTTTAGGGAGTGCTCTGTGTTGGCCTATCACTGCTAGCGTCTATGCCTCCTGGGGGTCTTCCTGGGCCCTGCTTCCTCCGTGACTGGGGTGGCTGGCGGGGGGCAGAGCACCCCTAGGGCAGTTCTTCAGCCCCCTCCCACTTTGTGTGGAGAGACACAGATAGGCTGGGTGATGGGGGTAGAGTCCACGTGACAGTCCTGATGGCCTCCCCTGGGAAGTGTGTGCCTGTGCAGCTGCTGTGCCATTGACCCACTTGGCTGGCGTTTGACTAAAGCAGTGGTGTTTTTGTTTTGTTTTGTTTTTTGCCACAGCTGATCCTTCTCTGTATACTTCTGATCAGTGTTGAACACTACATGTAGATTCTTAGCACAATGTAAGAACTCGATATCCTGTACGTTGGAGATATTTACCTTATTTATATACCCGATTGTTCCTACTACACAAATAAACACATTACATGCTAGATCACGTGTGGTTCTTGACTTGGGGTGGGGAGTGCATTTTGAATGTCAAGGGTGTGGAAGGGGCAGCTGACCTGGTGTGAGTGTCGGGGTCACTGGCATGGAAGCCATGGTGCTGCTGGCCCCTCCCTGTTTCCAGAGACACCTCTGTGCTGGCAGGCTGCCCTCCCGGCCTGCCGCCTGCCTCAGCCAGCTTCTTTGTCTGTCTCTTAGATCCTCTTCCTGGGGATTTCCGCCCATTTGCAGGGCTCCACTGACCACACTCACCTTCTGCAGTGCCTAGGTCCATGTCTCTGATCTGCATGGGCCTGAATCTGTCTGTGAGCCTCTTCACTTGCCGACACCTGCCCCGCATCCAGTAGTATTGATCTCACCATCTGTTTTGTTGCACACACCGGGAATAGGGAGTGATCGCCTCGGTAACTAAGGCCTGCCCTCTCTACCTTCTGAATATCCCTGAGATTCATCCTCTCTGCCCAACCTCTGGGCCAGGCCTTTGCTCCTGCCAGAATTTTGGTGGCAACCCCTGGCCATCTCTCTGTGGTTGTGCCAACTCTGTTAATACATTCCATGCATGAGAACTGGGAGAGGAGCTCTCTCTCTCTGTTCAGAACACTTTGGTGCTTTTGGTTAAACTTGAGACTTGTTAATGGGGGTTCTGGGGCTGCAATGAGCTGGCCAGTATGTCACCCATGCTCTCGGCCCTGCCCTTTCAGTCACTTCCTTCTTAATCCATGTACTATCCTGCCCTGGCTTAGCAGGTGCCTTTCTCTCTTCCCAATTAACTTCTTTCTCCTGGCTTGCCCTTAGTCTGCCTGACTCCTAGCTTTCCAGGTCTTGCTGTCAATAACACCTGCTCTGGGGGAGGCTTGTGCACCTCCATGCTGAGTGCTTGCTACCCCAGGGCTGTTTTCCTGGGAGTTGGTTGGCCCTGGTGGGAAGGTGGAAGGTTCCATAAGTCTTTTCTCCAGGGGCCAGTGGGCTGCTATTGTCTGGGCTAACGCCTTGGGCAGTGGGACTTCCAGATACTTTGCCTCTTGACAGGAGCCTCTGACTTTTTCACCCACAGGGACTCCAGCGTTGGGACTTCTGGAATGAGTTGCCTGCTAGCACTCAAGGTACAAGCAACCCTGCATTTAGGTACTTTCCTAAATCTGACAAAATCTGACTCTAGGCAAGCAGTTTCCAAGGTTGATGAGAAACCCAACCTTAGTCATTTTCCCTGCCTACTTTGCTCCCTTTTGTCTTGGGAACCAAAGACCTGTGTAGTGCCAGAGAAGTGGGCGGGGCAGGGGTTCCTGGTCTCCAGTCCATCCGCCGAAGGTTCCGTTGTTCAGACCTGGGAGTTCTATCCACTCACTCCGACACGGCCCCAGCAGCAGCACCAAGGTGTCTGGTGTCCTGCCTGGGAGCCTGGTGGGTCTCAGTGGTCTCCGTACGATCAGCAGACAAGTGGAGTGCCACTTCATGCTAGGTGCCATCGCACATGGGATGCAGCCACAGATAAAGTCCTGGGAGGAACTTTATGGGAGGAGAGTAGTAAGGTGGTCTGTTGGAGAATAAGTAGGAGAGGAAGACAAGGAGTACTGCTGGGGAGAGGTTGCAGCTTTAAATAGTGTGGTCAGAGAGGGCTTTACTGCCACGGAGAACACCTCCGTGTTGGGTAGAGAGCCATGTGGATATCTGGGACAGAGTGTCCAGGCAGGTGCGCAGCAAGATACCTGCAGGCAAGTGAGGTGGGGACAGAGGCAAGAAACAAGATCCCAGATAGTGGATAAGTACCCTGGGCCTAGATCGTGAGTTTTTTTTTTTTTTTTAATAAAATGTATTTGATAATGAGAGGGTAAGACAAACACACACACACACAGATTTTTCATCTGCTGATTCACTCCTCAAATGCCTGCAAAACCAGGAAAGAGCCAGGCATAATCCAGGAGCCAGGAACTCCATCTGGGTCTCCCATATGGGTGGCAGGGACCCAAGTATTTGGCTATCATCTGCCTCTCAGATGCATTAGAAGGGAGCTAGATCAGAAGCAGAGTAGCAGGGCTCAAACAAGGCTTTCCAGTGTGGGATGCAGATGTCCGAAGTAGCACCTTAATCTCTTATGCCACAGCACTTGCCCTGGGTCCACAAGCTTTCACTCTGAGCGAGATGAGAAGCTGTTGGAAAACATGGAGTGAAAGAGTGACTTGATCTGATGTTTGTTTTCAAAGGGTCACTTGGCTGCTCTGTTAAGAACAGACTAGAGAGGGCAAGGGCAGAAGGAGAAAGATCAGAGAGGAAGACACAGCAGCAGGACAGGCACGAGAGGATGGGCACTCTGCTCAGCTGGCAGAGAGGGATAGTCAGAACCTGTCAATGTGGCCCGGCTTCCCAACAGCAGAAAACTGTTAACTTCCTCCTGGGGAGGAGGCAGAATACTGAGGCCTGGGTGCCCTTTCCTCAAGGACGATGGTCCACCTTTGATCTTGCAGGGAGGGGAGGAGGGGAGGAAGGGAGGAGGGGAAGGGAAACAGCAGGAGTGACTTCTGACTTGATTATTCAGAGAACAGGCAGTCGAGTGAGCAGCCACATAGGGCAGATGATGGCCTGGCTGTGCCGTGCTAAACCACAAGCCGTCACTTCCCTGGAGTTACCAAAGGACATCACCAGCTCCAAAATCAACCAGAATTCAAGAAGTTCTCAGGTAGGGTAAAACCATACTGGTGCTTCCCTTCATGTTGCTTCCCAGTTTTAACACCAATCTTTGGCACGGTTTTGGGGTAAAACATGTCTTGTAGACTGACATGAGGTCTAGCATAAATCCGATCTCTGCTTGACAAAGGCAGTGGGTGTTTCTTGCAGCAAAGATGATGTCTCTGACCTTGCCCACAGGGTCCCTATTTCTCCTAGATTCTTAGAGCCGTGGAAGCAGGGATTCTCAGACTGAGCTGTGAGTTGCAAACAACAGAAGAACTTGAACGCTCAGGGCCTCAGCAGCACTTCAGACCCAATTAAGTCAGAATCTTTGAGGGTGGGAAGTAGGGTTCAGTGTTTAAAAATAATTCTCCAGGAGATTCCAGGGTGCAGCCAAGGCTGATTGAAACTCTCTCATATGAGCCCAGCCCTAATTCCCAAGAGGTGGGTACCCTCTGCTGGAGCATCCCCAGGGGTGAGTGACATAGAGAGGGAAAGACACACACAGATCTTCTATCCGACTCCCAGGGTGGCCCTTCTGGTGTAGGGCCATGTGTTGCCTCCCCGTACTCATTCTGTCTCTTACATCTCTTCCTGCCATCTCCTGCTGCTTTCCCAGGTGCATTAGCAGGGAGCTGGATCAGAAATAGAGAGCTGGGATTTGAACTGGCATTCATATGGGATGTGTCACTGGCAGTGGCTTAACCCTCTGCGCCACAACTTGGGCCCCGTGTCTTGCATCTCATGGGTGGAATCTAATTCCTCTTCTGCCCGATGACATCTGTAATGTCCCTCATGTGTTTCCTGTCCCTCTTCTCACCACCCAGCCATCTTCCCAAGTTTCCCATCTTTTCACACTTCTTCACATGAGCCTCCCAGCTCCTTCGCTCTGCTGAGGACATACACACCCTCGTCCTCTTTGGGGTCTCCTGTCATTGCCTGAAGTGCATGTGTGTGCAGTGGAGGGGGCACATATGGGATCTATGGTCATGGAAGGTCTCTCCTATAGTCACATGGGCCCCTGTGTGCCCTGCCCAATGTGGTGGAGAGGAGCCTGGGAGGGAGCCCTGTGGGAAATAAACCTTCATCCTCTGTGGATGCTGTTGGTTCCCAGAGCACAGCCCGAGGGCCTGGGAGCTTTGGTTGGTGACTGCCTGAAGGTGCAATTATTTAACATTTACTTTTGCAGTAGTTCCAGACGGTACAGAAAAGTTGTAAAAATTCCTTGCATACTTCATCAAAATTTCCCAAATGTTAGTATTTTGATTTTCCCCTTTCCATATACACTTTTGTGAGTCATTTGAAAGTTGTAGACTTGATGCCCCTTTTTTATTATGCAGTCTCAGATTTCATCTGTCATTCCAGTTGTCTTTCATAGAAAAATCACAGCTCTATTTTCTTTTTAAATTTGACATGCAGAGTTAGAGAGAGGTCTTCCTCTCTGGTTGGTTCATCCCCTAAATGGCCACTACGGCCGGCACGCTGCGCCGATCCGAAGCCAGGAGCCAGGTGTTTCTTCCTGGTCTCCCATGCAGGTGCAGGGGTCCAAGCCATCCTCCACTGCCTTCCCGGGCCACAGCAGAGAGTTGGACTGGAAGAGGAGCAACCGGGACTAGAACCTGGTGCCCATATGGGATCCCAGCGCCACAGGCAGAGGATTAACCAAGTGAGCCACGGCGCCAGCCCCACAGCTCTATTTTTGATGCAGTTTTTAAGGGGCTATTCAGTGGCTTTTGAAGAAGAAATACCATCCTTCCCCCGCCCCCATAACCCCCTGCGTCGACCCTCATCTGTGGCCCCTGCTCTAAGGCCCTGATAAAATGTGGTCCCCAGCTCAGCGCAGCAGTTCTGCCATGGGCCAGCAGAGGGCAGCAGAAGGCCATGGCTGAGGCTCAGGGCTTCTGCATGGACCACAGCTGGATGGGATACCCGCCTGGCCTGCACCAGCTTTGTGACCTTGAACAAAAGCTTCAACTGCTCAGCCTCCTCTCTGAAACAGGGGCAGTTGAGGAAATATATAGCACATCTGTCTAGCTCCTGGCTCCCATTAATCATTCAAGAGAAACCCCTACTTGTTATGGTACCATGTTAGTCTGAGAAGTGGTTTTCCCAGGGGTGCACCTGCCATTGAAGGCCGGGGTGGGGCTGGCATGCAGGGAACGGGGAAGATCCAGGGAGATGAAGTGATTTCTATGGCTTGGGGTCCCCAGGCCAGCGGGAATAATGCACCCAGGAAGGCTGGCCGAGCATCTTGGACCCTTGTCCAGGTTCCTGCCCCTGTACATGTCCTTAACAAATCCTTAAAGGAGGGCTTGTTGGTGTCCTGTTCGTGTCCTGTTCCATGTTGGTTGAGGGAGTGCCTAAATTCAATGCCCAACTCCATCCCTTGTTGGCTTTATGGCCTTGGGGAGGTTATTTAGCTTTTCTGGGCTTCCGTGTCTTCATCTGTATGATGAAGCATGATGACAGCGTGTGCCCCATGCGATCACTGGGAAGATTCAGTAAGCTCATACATGCCAAGAGCCTGGCCTGGCTCCTGGCCCACGTGTCTGTAAACATTAGCTCCTGTTTCAGGGTCCCCACAGCCCGCTGTCCCCTTTCCTTTCTGATGCTCATGCGTGGCCGTTTCACATCCCTGCTGAGACAGTCCCATTGTGGCTGGGGGGTTACTCCTGGGTCGGGACCTCCCTGCTCCAGAGCACAGCTGGAGCTCCGTGGCTGCTCATGCTGACCTCTCCGTGGCCACCCTTCAACCTTGGGGAATGCTTCTCTGACCAAGGGCTTTCTGTCCGTTACCGATGGCTCCAAAACATCAGAGAGCAAGGAAGCTGTAAGAGAACAGGAGGGCTGTGTCTCAGGGACTCAGCCAACAAGAAGAGGCCCCCAAAGATAGGGCATTCAGAATGGCCGTCAGGCTCATTCTCCTCTCTCCCCTTGGGCAGGGGGCTGCTTCCCCCAGGGCCCTGCTCCTCACTTGTGGACTCTGCCCCTGAACTGCTAAGATTTTTCTCTTGCTTTGCCACACCAGCATTTATTTGGAGCGTGGTTTGGTTGCCACAGACTGAGAATGGGAGGGGAACAGAAAGGCCTCCGCATCGTTGAGAGCTGATTTCTGCGCTCAACGTGTTAAGCTTGTGAGATTGTGCGTCAGTGGTGATTAGGATTCTCTTGGCGTCCTGTGGGCAGAAGGGAGGTGGCTTCTGAGAGCACAGCCAGAAGGCACTAGGGAAATGGAAAAATCCAGTGTACAGACCTTCAGCCCGCTCATTCGCTGAGCTCAGAGGTGTTCCTCCCTGCCCCTCCTCTGCCTTCCCCCTCTTTCTTTATACGTGGGCTCAGTATGAGGAGCCTTTGGTCTCAAGTGTTGATAGGAGTCAGAGAAGATTCAGTGGCCTGGAGTTATTCTTTGATTCATCCACTAAAATGCTGTCCAAAGACAGATCACCGCCTGTTCTTGTTAGAGAGGCTGACACTTAAAGTGGGGCAGTACTGGGACGGCATTGGGAGCAACAGCTGAGCTGCCACTCGGGGGGCCTTCACCCTTGGCTGAGCGCCTGGGTTTGAGTTCTAGCTCCGCTTTCCATTTCAGTTGCCTGCTGATGCACACCCTGAGAGTCAGCCGGGAGATGGCTCAAGTCCTGGGGTCCCCACCACCCACGTGGGAGACCTGGATTGAGTTCCTGACTCTTGACTTCAGCCTGGTCCAGCTCTGGCATTTGGGGAGGGAGTGAATCAGTAGATGGGAGCTCACTTTCTATCTGCCTCTCTGCTTTCAAATAAATAAAATGTATTAAAGAATAATTAAAATGGGCCACCGTAACACTATGTAAGGACGTTTATTAGTGGTTAATTATCAGTGACATTTGCGAAAGCTTTCCATGAAGCAGGTGTTGTGACTGACCCTTTCTTTGTACCATTTCCTTTCATCCTCACAACATTCTTATGAGCTAAATGTTATTCTGCCCATTTCATAGATTATGAAATGGAGGCTCATAGATTCATCAACATGGTTTACCCTCAAGACAAGTAATTACTGCAGAATTCTACGTCATGAAAACTGGCCTTAAAAAGCATCTTCCCTTATGACTTCTCTTGTCTCTTGTCTGTGTCCTTGCTGACTGATGGCAATGCAGTCACTCTCCCTTTGGGGGGGGGCGGGGTGTCTGCGAAGCTGAGGTCCTTCACGGTCCTTTTCAGCTTGCAGACCCATCGTCGCTCTGTCATGAGAAGAGGCCTTTGTCATAATGAGGCGGAACAGTGGAGGGGGAGGTGGCCTGCCTGGACAGTGAGGCTCTCCCAGGGCTCACTTGCTTTCTGGAGCTGGTGGTTTACTTTTTATAAAAAACGAGTTAGGGCCGGCGCCGTGGCTCAACAGGCTAATCCTCCGCCTTGCGGCGCCGGCACACCGGGTTCTAGTCCCGGTCGGGGCGCCGGATTCTGTCCTGGTTGCCCCTCTTCCAGGCCAGCCCTCTGCTGTGGCCCAGGAGTGCAGTGGAGGATGGCCCAGGTGCTTGGGCCCTGCACCCCATGGGGAGACCAGGAAAAGCACCTGGCTCCTGGCTCCTGCCATCGGACGAGCGCGGCGCGCCGGCCGCGGCGGCCATTGGAGGGTGAACCAACGGCAAAAGGAAGACCTTTCTGTCTGTCTCTCTCTCTCTCACTGTCCACTCTGCCTGTCAAAAAAAAAAAAAAAAAAAAAAAAAAAAACGAGTTAGGTAGAAAAACTGAGCTAAAAGATATGGGGTTATTTGGTACAAACATTTTTGGAAAACCATGTGTAGTTTTTCATTTGTGCTTTCATGAACTTTTTGAAGACCTCTTGTATGCATGGGTTTCAAAAATGTCTTTGTGCCAAAACAAACTTACATTTAATAAAAACGCTCATTCATTCATTAGCTTGAGAGGTTGAGTGAGTGAGTGAGAGAGCGAGCTTCCATCTGCTGGTTCACTTCCCAGATGGCCACAACAGCTGGGCCTGAGCCAAGACAAGCTAGGAGTCGAGAACCCATCCGAATCTTCCACTGGGGTGTCCTCATCTGTGCTTCTTACATGCATTAGCAGGGACTGGATCAGAGGTGGAGGTGGACCTTGATCCCAGGCACTCTGATATAGATGTGGGCATTGCCACATCTGCCCCTAAATTTATCGTTCAATTCCAGTTTCAACGATCTTTTAAAAATCCCCTCTTTTTCTTTGAACAGGCAGAGTTAGACAGTGAGAGAGAAAGACAGAAAGGTCTTCCTTCCGTTGGTTCACCCCCTAAATGGCCTCTACAGCCAGCGCGCTGTGCTGATCTGAAGGCAGGAACCAGGTGCTTCTTCCTGGTCTCCCATGCGGGTGCAGGGCCCAAGCACTTGGGCCATCCTCCACTGCCTTCCCGGGCCACAGTAAGAGCTGGACTGGAAGAGGAGCAACCGAGATACAACCGGCTCTCCAACCGGGACTAGAAACCGGTGTGCCAGCACCGCTGGCAGAGGATTAGCCTATTGAGCAGAGGCACTGGCCACAAATCCCCTGATTTTAATGTAAGACAGTGGGCTTATATGCATGAGCTGCAATTGAGTAATACAGGTTCTAATCCTGCTTTTCCCTTCACTGTTTCTTGATGGGTCATGTATCCTTTCTACTTTCATTTACAAGGTGAAATATTTGATGCATCTTAGTAAGTTACCAGTTTAATCACATCTTTAGAAAAGTCAAAATGGCCGGCGCCGTGGCTCAACAGGCTAATCCTCCGCCTTGCGGCGCCGGCACACCGGGTTCTAGTCCCGGTCGGGGCACCGGATTCTGTTCCGGTTGCCCCTCTTCCAGGCCAGCCCTCTGCTGTGGCCCAGGAGTGCAGTGGAGGATGGCCCAGGTGCTTGGGCCCTGCACCCCATGGGGAGACCAGGAAAAGCACCTGGCTCCTGGCTCCTGCCATCGGACGAGCGCGGTGCGCCGGCCGCAGTGCGCCGACCGCGGCGGCCATTGGAGGGTGAACCAACGGCAAAGGAAGACCTTTCTCTCTGTCTCTCTCTCTCACTGTCCACTCTGCCTGTAAAAAAAAAAAAAAAAAGTTATTTTGACTTTTCTTATCTTCATGCAATAGAAGTGCAAGAAGGGTTGTCATTTTTTTGGTGCTACAAAAATTGTCAGGAGCCCGGGTTCCTGCCAGCTTTTGTTTCTGGGATGTGGCCTTTGATGTTATGCTCCAAGATGGCTGCTGGAGCAGTAATCATCATCCTTACATTTCAGGAAGCAGGAAGAGGAAGGGAGAAGATGTCTGCTAATCAACTGCCTTTTCAGGTTTCCCAGAAACCTCATGCGTACCGTCTGTTATAATCCATTGGCCACAGTATAGCTCTCTAGCAAAACCAGAGCAAGTGTGGCAGGGAGAGGAGATAGGAAAATAGCCTTTCTTCTGGCCAGCAGTGTGCTGAAATAAAACAAGTGGAGATCTGTTATTAAGGAAAAAGGGGAAGAATGTATATTAAGCAGCAACTCTGGTTCTGGATCCTAGTGAAACCCCGCTCTGAGACAGTGACGGGAGAGCACCCTGGCTGCTTCATCAGTGCCGCTGGCACTTGCGTCGTGTCACAGCCAGCGTGAGCTTCCAGCAGAACAAATCTGTGCATCCACCTGCTGGTCTTTTTTTTTTTTTTTTTTTTTTGACAGGCAGAGAGGACAGTGAGAGAGAGACAGAGAGAAAGGTCTTCCTTTGCCATTGGTTCACCCTCCAATGGCTGCCGTGGCCAGCGCACTGCTGCCGGCGCACTGCGCTCATCTGATGGCAGGAGCCAGGTGCTTCTCCTGATCTCCCATGGGGTGCAGGGCCCAAGCACTTGGGCCATCCTCCACTGCACTCCCGGGCCACAGCAGAGAGCTGGCCTGGAAGAGGGGCAACCGGGACAGAATCCAGCACCCCTACCAGGACTAGAACCCAGTGTGCTGGCGCCATGAGGCGGAGGATTAGCCTGTTGAGCCACGGCGCCGGCCTGCTGGTCTTTAATGCCTTTACTTCTAACGTGTGTGTGTGTTTGTGTGTGATGTGCACACATACATACAGGGGAAGGAGGAGGGGAGAGGGCCGACTCTCTTCCTGAAGCTCGCTCGCCTTCTCATCCTGAGAAGCCGCTGCAGCTGTCCAGTGTTGTCTCGGGGCTGGCGATTTGTGTCCTTGGGAAATAAACAGAACCAGTGAGCACTTAATGCCATTTCTGCTGTAACATTTTTGCTAAAGACCTGTTGTTCATTGAAAAGCAAATTAAGTTTCCTGGACTTGTACATGGGTTCCCAAAATTGTTCACGTGTAATGCAATTAAAAGGTGAGTTTAGGGGCTGGTGCTGTGCACAGTAGGTTAAGTCACTGCCTGCAATGCCAGCCTCCCATATGAGCACTAGTTTGAATCCCAGCTGCTCTACTACCAATCCAGATCTTTGCTGATGTACCTGGGAAAGCAGCAGTAGATGAACCAAGTGCTTGGTTCCCCACCACCCACGTGGGAGACTCAGATGAAGTTCCAGGCTCCTGGTTTCGTTCTGGTCCAACCTTGGCTATGGTGGCCATTTGGCGAGTAAACTAGAGGATGGATGATATCACTCTCATTCTTGCTCTCTGTCTGTCCCTCTCTTTGTATCTCTGCTTTTCAGATAAATAAACCTTCAAAAATATGAGTTTATTTTGGCACAAAATAATTTTGAAATCCATGCATATGAGGAGGCTACAAAAATTTCATGAAGGTGTGGGTGTCACATTGCAGCAGGCTAAGCTGCGGCTTACGTCTACCTCCCATATGGAAGTGCAGGTTCAAGTCCTGGCTGCTGTTCTTTTGATTCAGCTTCCTGCTAGTACACCCAGGAAGGCAACAGATGATGGCCTGAGTACTTGGGTTCTGCCACCCAATAGGAGACTTTAGATAGAGTTCCGGCTGCTGCCTTCAGCTTGGTCCAGCTCTGGCTGTCGTGAGCATTTGGAGAGTAACCGGCAGATAGGCTCTCTCTCTCTGTTACTCTCTCTGCCTTTCAAATAATCATAGTAAAAAAAATCATCTAACTTAAAATTTTAAAAGTTTTGCCAGTTATTGTAGGGCAGGACTGTTATGGAGATGGGGAGAGACTCAGTGGGTTGGGAACATAACTGGGTCATGTTCCTCAGTTCTCCTCCTCTCTACTCCCTATAGCAGCACTTTACTCATTGGGAATTGATAACATTGGCCAGGGCCGATTGCCTTTCTGTGTTCGTTTCTGTCGTCTTGTTCTGACATCATCTCTTTCTCTGGCTCTTGGTGGACATGGGTGTAATTCGACTGGTAGAAGTAACAGTAGCCCTTACTCTGCCCACTGAGTAGGATTTGAATGCCATTTGTGTATTTAAAATTCCCCTGTGAAAATTACTACCCTGGAGACTGGAGAATGAGACTTAAAGACCTAAAGGACAGATCAGCTTCAGTAGCCCAGGAAGCAGCAGCTGTGGGTTGGCTTTGGACCCGAGGCAAGGATCTGAGTGGAAGTGACTTACATGGAGGGGAGCCGGGGCAAACCTCAGGGGCGAGAAGTAGGACCAAGATGGCTGTGTTAATGAGCTGAGTGCTGCCAGGGAAATGGGGCTTAATCCCATGCAGAAACTTGGCAGACTGTAAAGAGCACTTGTCAAAGTTGTCACCATCAGGACCTGCGGCAGTTGCTCCGGCTGAAGAGAGCTTCTGGGAGCGTTTAGCACATCCTACCCGCTGCACCTGCAGGCTGAGAATATTCCCGCAGTCAGAGGTAGCTCTCAGGCAGTGAGTCACAAGAGCCCACTGACGGAAGGCATCACATTCTCTAGAACAGTGGGGACCATGGGGACGTGGGCAGGGCGCTGACTGCTGCTAAGACAACTGTTAGGGAGGAGCTGGGCTGAGGGACCTGAGTCCCTGATGGGAGGGCGTGGAGACTGTCCTTCCATGGATGACACGAAGGATGCCATTGCTGGCATTTTCCTTTTTAAAATAAGTTCAACATTTAAAAATTTTAATTAATTGTTTTTAATGTGAAAAACAGTTGCGTATATTTGTGCAGTACAAAGTGATATTATGACTAAGATAATTAACATTCACCACTTCCAGTGTTTAACATTTTTTTGTGATAAGAGCATTTCAGATTCATATTAAGTGTACAGTATTTCATTATTAACTGTATTCACCACTGTGTGCAGTTGATCTCAAGAAAAGAAAAAAAACAACAAAATTTTATCCTACTGTTTAACTGAGGCTTTGTACCCAGTTTGAGATTCTCATAACCATAAACAATAGAAAAAGAATTTCCTTGATGGGTCCATCTCCAAACCATCTGATGAATTCCTGATCTTTCATTCAACTCATCTATTCTTTTAAATAAGTAGCTTGTACCTATCCCACCCAACTCCTTTCTTAGAGGTTATAGGCTTGGGGTGATAGATTTTTTCCAAGAATGTTTGTGAAGGGTATCTGGATCGTTGTCTGGTTTTAGTTTGTTGATATCTGGTGTGCAGATATCAGTTTGCCCAGTGCTGTGCTGTAGATCACATGTTACACAAGGCTGCTGGGTGCCAAGGATGTGGGACCAAAACATAGCTCAGCTCCTTGAGTAAGTCCTGTGTCACACAGGAGCCATGTCTGTAGGATGCATCTTTTTTCCCTGATTTGTACAAAGTTGCCATTTGGGTTAATGGATGTGCTAAGTAGGAAAAGTGAATTTAAGAGAAGAATTATTCATGCCCATGGGATGTCATTAGGGCAACTGGCACAGTGGAGGCATTGCATTGGCCTTTGCTATGGATATGCAAATGAGAGTCATAATTAGTTTTAGGAGTTGCCAGATATCTCCCCAAATTTGTCCAAATACAGACTGGTCCTTCTGAGGGCATTGAACTGTTGACCTGAGAATGACTAAGTGGAAAATCATGTCAGTTGCCTTTACTTAACACCTTGTACTTATAATATTAGAAATAGCAAGTACCAAGTAGACACTCACTGCCGCTGCGCTCCCCCCCCCCCCCCAATAAGAGTAGAAGGAAACCCAGGAAAACCCAGGAATCAACAAGTTTGGCCAAGAAAGGCCTTGCAATTAACAGCTTTGAAAGGTGTGCAGAAGTACTTGAGACAGTGTTGACTTCAGAGCCCCTTGCACTTCAATATCCAGTGAACACAGGCTGAGTGAGATGACTTCAAGTAAGGGAATAGGGAGGTTGTGATCTGAAGCCCAGTTTTGGGCACTTTAGGAATGGATGCCCCATGGGCAAAACAGTGAAAGTTCAAGAGTCTTTTCAACAATCGAAGGAGCTAACAGGAAAGGATGAGACACTGGCTAAGCGACTGGACACCGCCCCTTGCCTCTCTGAGCTCTCAGCTCACCTGGCAGTGTTCTTGTCTGGCTCACTTCTTGTTGTTTAAGTTTGTAATGACATGGATAGCTGTAACATCACTTCTAGCACAAATCCACTTAGATTTTCCCTTGCAAATACTACTCTTCTCATGTGATACCTCTTCATCATTTCCCTCTCTACCACCTTGGAATGTGCGACTCACCTGATGTCTGGATTATGAAATCGACCTCCTAACTGGTCTCACCTCTACTATTGTTCCTGTCTTCAACCACCAGAGTGACCCAGACCCTGCCCCTCCTCTGCCCAGATCCCTGTTGAGAGCCTGAGTCCTCATGATCTGGCTTCATTTCCTTCTCATGTCCCCTTTCTTTCATTCTGTGCCAGCCGCACTGGCCCTTGGGGGGATCATGTTACTCCAGGCGGGTCCCACCTCTGAGCCCTTGCCCCTGTTCCTCTTCTGCCTGTATTGTCTGCACTGGATGTCCAGGTGCCTTGCTGCCTCACCTCCTTCAAGTCTTTACTCAGAAGTCTTCTCCTTAGCAGTCCTCATCAGGCTGCCCATCTAATAATGCAAACGCCTCCACCCTCCGATCACCCCTTTCTGCCTTTCCTGCCCTATTTTTTCCCTAGTACTTGTCACACTGAATATTTTACTTATTTTCTGGCTTATTGTTCGTCTTCCCCTCTGAAAAATAAGATTCCTGAGGATGATGATTTTTAAAAAGATTTATTTATTTGAGAGGCAGAGTTACAGACAGAGGGATAGACAGAGAGAGAGGTATTCCATCCACTGGTTCACTCCCCAAGTGGCCCCAAAGGCCAGAGCTGGGCTGATCTGAAGCCAGGAGCCAGGAGCTTCTTCCAGGTCTCCCACATGGGTACAGGGGCCCAAGCACTTGGGCCATCTTCCACTGCCCTCCCAGGCCATAGCAGAGAGTGAAATCGGAAGAGGAGCAGCTGGGAAACGTCCTAGCGCCCATATGGAATGCCAGTGCCTCAGGCAGAGGCTTAACCTACTACTCCACAGTGCTGGCCCTGAGGTTGACAGTTTTGCCTGCTTGGTTGTTGTGCCTCTTGTCACTAGGTGCCGGGGCCACAATAAGTGCCTTGCAAAGATTTATAGAATGAATATAAAGGTACTTCAGAAAGTTTGTAGAAGATAGAATAAAAATATACGTTTATTTTGGTGCAAAAAGATTAAAATCAATGCATAGTTTTTTCATGATATGCATTTGTCTTGAGCTCTTTGAAGCCATGTGAAGTGTTCACTCTGAATCTGCCAGCAGCCTTTCCAACTGCCCACTGAGATCCCCTCCCTTGTGAATTCCCAGATGTGTAAATCTTGAGTGTTCTGGTCTCCCCTAGTCCCCTATCTATCTGGCCATGTGGACAAAAGCGTGCCAGTGAATCCTCTGGGTTTTGATTTCCTATAAAATAATGTGTTTGAACAGGATGATGTGAGTCTCCCTAACTCCTCAGCTTGTTAATAAGTCTTTGATTTTTTTAAAAAAAAATTTCTGTCTTCAACAAGTCACACTTCAACCAGGCTTTTATATTAGAACCAAGTTATATTATCAGAGCAATCGATGATTTCCTTTGATGAGTCCCAGTTTCAGCTTCTTGTAACAGGCACCACCTGTGACCAGCCCAGACTCTTGGAACTAACCATTCCAGGATGTGCCGAGTGACTCCACTGCTAACACCTGTGTCTTCCTGCCCGAGAGTTTTCTGTCCCTCGGGGAGGGGCAGGTTGGACGCTCTGGGGAGCACGTGTCCCAGGGGGTGGCCCTCAGCCAATGCTCTATGGGAATTGCTGGATCACTTCCTGAGCTCCTTGGCCCCTCCAGTGGGCTGACTCTGAGATGTGTTCCATGCAGTCACCTAGAGTTTCCCAGCAAGATCGGGCCCCATATTCCCTGTATTCCTCACTCTAGTGCCTCCTGAGATCACCTCCCTGATAATCTTGTGCCCAAATCTTTGTCGCAGGCTCAGCTTCAGGTATAAGGCAGCATTCTTCTGTGCGTCACCTCACGCACGTCCTCAATGAGTTCCCCTTTCTCTGGGACTGGTTGTGGCATTGGCTCCCTTTCCTGCTTTATTTCTGGACATGTCCTTTGACAGACCCTTCCTCCCATCCTCACTTCTCTCGCCTAACTCTGCCCACGGGGATTTGGACCTTTTTTCCCAACCTCACCTATTGAGACCTTGGATGAACAAAACGATAGGCCTCTCCCTGCACAGTTGGCTTTCTCCTCTGAGTTGCTCAAACTGCTGGCAGGTAAAAGGTGTATTTTCCTCATCACATCTGGTTTATGAGCTCGGGATACACTGAGAGGGCTGAATGCCATAGCTGGAAGGTGCTCTTCATTCAGAGAGCATCAGGCAAAGACACACAGTGCTGCTGGAATGATGACAAGCAGAGACACAGACAAATTATACAAGAAAATGAAGTTTTTTCTTGCTGGAAATTTCACCAGATGGGTAAGGATGAGGACTCTGAGTCTTATTATTTAAAAAATTGGTGCATAACTTCAAATTGTCAACCAACCCCAAGCATACACTTGGACTCCAACTTTTTCTTGACTCTCCGGCATACAGATGTGAGCCTGCACATCCTTGATTAAGCTGGCATTGTGGACAGACAGTGGAAATGCTGCGTTCCTGCTCAGAGACACATTGGGTTAGGAAAGGAATGCATTCCACAGTGCCATGCCACGTCATGGTCCAAGGAACCCTGAGAGGTGTCAGGTGCCAGCATCTCTTGGTGGGTTTCTAATTCACTCAAGGGGCAGGGGCCCCTGTGTGCGGTTGAGAAAGAGCTGTCATGAGGAGGGGAAGCACACTCCAGATCAAACCAGTTTATTCCACCCATTATGGGCACTCAGACCAACTCCTTGCCTCAAAGATAAGAAAACAAAATGAAGCTCAGCAGATGGCAAGTCTGCCCACCTACACGTCTAACCCTGGGGTCCAGCCAGGTGATCAGGATGTGAGAATCTGATTATTTCACAGCCCTTACAGCTATGTTCTAAAGAATTATAATTTCTAGGGATAAATGCTCTCAGAAGATTGGAAACTGCAAAGCAGAAGGTAGAGGAGGTCCCCATTTCAGTTAATTATACAGGCAGGTAGGAATTGTAAGTGCATTTGTTAATTGCCCCATACACAGGCTTAATTGCATATATGTGTAAACTCGGTGTAAAAATTATATACACACACAGCACAGGGAGAGTAGACACAACCACATTCATAGCAGGTATACTGGAAGAAAAGGGTGATGCAGGATTTTGGGGAATATACTATTTGTGTTTTTATAGTGTTCTGCATTTGCTACATTCCATGGCTGTCCCTGGAGATGATGTCAATGACAGGTATTTTTCTGGTTTCTGACTCTTCCAGCAGATTTTGCTTCATCCAAGCCCAGGTGGGTTGTGTTCTGGCTGCTGAAAAATCAAAACGTGTGACTGCAGCCTTCAGCCATAGATCTCTGTTCCAGGACGGCTCTTCCTCCCTGCAGAAATAGCTGACGTTCCTAAGAAGAGCTCAGTGATGCTGCATCATCTCGAAGCATCTTTTCCTCTCCCCTCCCCTCCCCTCCCCTCCTCTCCCCTCCCCTCCCCTCCCCTCTTCTTCCTGACTTATTATTTGAAAGGCAGAGTGAGAGAGGGAGATAGATCAATCATTGATCAATTGATCAGTCTTTTATCCACCGGTTTGCTTATAAAGCTGGGCCAGGCTGAAGCCAGGAGCCAGGAACTCCATCCTGATCTTCCACTTGGGTGGCATGGGCCCAAGTACTTGGACCATCTGCTACTGCCTTCCCAGGCACATTAGCAGGGAGCTGGATCCAGAAGTGGAGCAGCCAGGACTCAGACCATCTCTCCAATATGGGATGGCGGCATCACAAGCTGCGGCTTACCTTTGATGCCACAACAGTAACCACCGTATCTTTCTTTTATATATTGAAAGGTTGGAGTAAAACTGCTCCTTCTTCTGGTTGCCTTTCCATCAGCCTCAGATGGGGCTCTCTTGTTTGTACTAATGTGCTTCCCCTGACCAGGGAGTAGTGGTCAAAGGGTAGGATGCTGTTAGAAGGCCGACAGACCTGAAACCTAAGCTCCTCGCCCTGAGACTCCATTCCTGTGAAGTACTGCAATGTACTCTGTAGTTCAAGTGGACCTGGCCCTTTACCATATTGTGTATCTGCCTAGATAATTGGGGGACTGCTTTTAGTTTAAAGATGGCCCCCGCCAACAGCAGTGTTGCTGTGTTTCACCCCACAGATGGGGCCATCTAATGATTGAACAAGGGTTCAGTGTTCCTTATTGAGAAGCAAGTCATTGGCATTTTGAAGAGAGGATGGTAAAATCCTAGCAATATCTTTTCCCACACAAGATAGCAGAAATCAATAGCTATTTGAGTACTTCTCTCTCATAATTCAACCATCAATATGTCTCTGGGTAAGACTTGTTATAAAGCATTCACCCATCAATGACATTTTAATATCCCCACACCATTACCAAGTGAAGACGTTCTATAAACAGAAGACAAAGAACGCGTCTGGTCTGATAGCTTTTCTTCCCATTGTTGTTCAGATCACTCCTAATGCAGGAGATCTCCAATTCATAATTCTTAGCAAAATGCAGCCTGGTTCCCGGCTGCACAAACCACGCTGAGGTTGTTGTGGGAAATACACTAATGAGATGAGCGAGCATTAGCCATGTCTCTTAAGACGTCGGGCACCAGGGGAACTCATTTTGTTGGTAGCTTCTGGACGTGGGGAATGATTTTAACTGTGCCCAGGAGTTTCCAGCAGGGTTAGGATATGAGACTTTCAGGTGGACACCTTGGCCTGTGGAGAGCTGGTCAGTGTTGATGACTATGGCCAGGCACATACTCTTTTTCTTCCACAAACACATTACCAACTGTAGACGCCATCGATGCTCCACTTAGATCCCTTTTATCAGCCAGTGCAGCTGTCTCTCAGCTGCTGTGAGTGTTGGTTGCTAACAGCTCACTGTTTCCCCCTCCCTGGAGATATTTCCTTGTGTGTGATCTTCCTTGTTCAGGAAGTTTTGCCTGCTGCCCCACAGCAGTCTACAGCTAGAGACTGGCTGATACAGGGGTATAAAGGGCCAGCCCCCTTGCCTTCAGATGGGACCAATTCTGTGATGTAGTTCAGGCTCCAGAGTTCCCCCCCACCCTATGAATCCGGCTGAGGCTGGATCTAGGTGGGACCACATCCTTGCTCCTCTCCTGTCCTCCCCTACTCTTCTCATCTGTTGTCTTAGAATCACCCTCAATAAATCACATGTACCTGAATCCCATCTCTGCTTTCAAGGAACTTAACCTAACATGGTGAATTGCAAAGAAATCACTGAAATGCACCAACAAGAAGACTTCAGAAGAGAATTTAGTTGTTCCTTGTTGATGTAGAAGATGCTTCGAGATGATGCAGCGTCACTGAGCTCTTCTTAGGAACGTCAGCTATTTCTGCAGGGAGGAAGAGCCGTCCTGGAACAGAGATCTATGGCTGAAGGCTGCAGTCACACGTTTTGATTTTTCAGCAGCCAGAACCCAACCCGCCTGGGCTTGGATGCAGCAAAATCTGCTGGAAGTCAGAAGCTAGAATGATACCTATCACTGACGTCGTCTCCAGTGACAGTCGGGGGCTGTAGCTGTTGTGTGGCTTCTTTCTTTTCAGCACTTCACATTGGCTGTCTCATTTAACACACACAGCACATCAGTGCTGGGAAGAACCAGAGTCATTTCTCCAACAGGTAGTTGTTGAGCTCCCTTCTAGGTTGAATTGTGTCCCACAAAAAGGTCTGTTGAAGTCTTAACTCCTGGAAATCTCAGAATGTGATTTTGACCTTGTTTGAAAATAGGGTCATTGAAGATGGGTTAATTAGAATGTAGCCATACTAGAGTAGGGTGGGCCCTAATTCAACATAACAGGTGTTCTTGAGAGCAGAGGAGGGAGATGCACAGGGAGAAGATGGCAGAGAACAGAGGGATGCAGCTACAAGCCAAGCAATGCCAAGGATTGCCAGCAAGCACCAGAAGCTGGAAGAGGTGAGAGGTCCGCCCTACAGGTTCCAGAGGGAGCAGGTTCCTGGATTTCAGACTTCTAGCTTCCAGAACTGGATTCTTGTTGTGTTAAGTCACCCAGTTTGTGACACTTCGTGACAGTAGACTAGGAAACAAATATAAGCCCCCAGTCCATCTTTATGGCTCTCTCTTCTAACTTTAAGGCAAGGACATACCTTGGTCCCATTTCACTGTAGCCCAGCAGAGGGAGCTCCAGGTTGACTGAATTTGACTCCACGCTTGGTATGTCGACAGAAGTCTCCTGCTGTGTAGTGGAGACAGTCATGGTGGCAAGACCCGCGTACTACTCCTCTCATTTCCTTCCTCTGCTTCTTGCCCTAGCCAGGACAGTTCCTGACTGTTAAAGTTCTTTATCCTAATTATAACTATTACTGTTACCACTGATTCGAACCCTGGAAACTTGCTCTATCGCTAACCAAGTATGAGGCCAATGAACAGACACGAAGGCAATTAGCAGAGAATATTATTGAAAAGAACAAGGAGACAGAACGTCCTAGACCTTATACCAGGAGGGTGTCTCCATAAAGGACTAAGAGCTCTAATTCACACTGGGGTTTTTATGGACATGAGTGTGGGTCCCCCATTTCTTCTCTCGTCCTCCCTCTTCTGGGAAAGTCTGGGTGGGGGATTTTTGGATGTGGAATTCCCCTAAACAAATCCCTCTGGTCAGTACATCAGCGTTCTTATCTAGTGGAGGAGCCTATGATTCATTCATGCCAGTGGTTATGACCTTGTTGGACCAGGCTGTGTATCACTCCTGCAGTTCAGTGAATTCCTTCTGATAAAGTACAAGCAAGGACACCTTAGGCTACGGGAGACAGACAAGAGGCTGGGTCCTGCTTTCAGCACTTGTTTCCTTGTTCCGTTGCACATATATTTATTTTCTTTAAAACTTTGTATTTTCTTTGGCCCCTCTTACACACATAGGCTGATATCTACCCAGTTGCCTTAACATTATCATATTATTTATTTGAGAGAGAGAGATCTCATTAACTGGTTTGCTACTCAAATACTTGCAACAGCTGGGGTCAGGATGGGCCAAAGTACAAAGCCTGGAACTTGATCCTGGCCCCATTTGAGTGACAGAGACCCAACTACCCTGAGGTATCACCTGCTGTCTCCCATGGCGCACATTAGTAGGAAGCGAGAATCAGGGACAGAGCAGGAACTCAAACCCACGCATTCCAATATGGGATGCAGTGTCCCAGGTGACGTCTTAACTGCTGTGCCCAGCGCCTGCCTGCCACTGCCTCCCCCCCCCCATTTTTTATTGTTGCACAGTTTCCAAAATCTCTCTAGAAACTGATCTAGAGAAAATTTACAAAAACCAAGCCTGGGGTTTACAGAGTCCTGGCTGTCTGCAATTGGACTGTTCCCTGGAGCAGAGAGCACAGCCTCAGCTCAGGCTCACATTGTCCCGAATGTCCCCCTTTCCCAGCTTCTGGCACTGCATAGCACGGACATATGACCCAACACCATATGTAGAGACAAACACACACCCCGCGGAAGTCCTCCCCTGTGGGCCCATATGAAGCAGTCTAACACAGTCACTACTTAATTTCTCCAAAACATAGTCACCTAAGACGGGCTTTAAAACCAGTGAGAGTGGATTTAAATCCATAGTTCAGAAAGTTTTCGCAATAATTTTGCTTTGTGAAAACAGAATCCTTCCAGCTTTTTGAGAAGAACAACAAAGTCACAAGTCTTCCCTGGCTTCAGCTCTGGACCTCTGTTCTTGTTCTTCTAGTGTTCACACAGTCCTCAAGCCCAGGCTTAATGCTGATTTCCTCCCAAGCAAGCAGTGCACGAAGTTACCTTCCTCCAAGGGGCCAGAGGAATTATTCATTCAATAAGTGTGATGCTGGTGACATGGCTTTAAAAAACAGCTCTTGTTATTTTTAAACATTTATTTGAGAGGGCGAGGCAGAGAGCGAGCGAGCTCCGCATCCATTCCTTCACTCCCCAAATACCTGCATTAGCCATTGGAGCTATCAACACAATCCAGGTCTTCCGTGTGAATGTCCAGGACCCAATTACTTGAGCCATCACTGCTGCCTCTTTGTCTACATCAGCAAGAAGCTGGAGTCAGGAGCTGGAGATGGGAATCAAATCCAGGCATCCGGATGTGGGATGTGGGTGTCCCTAACCAGCATCTTAACCACTAAGCTAAATGCTCACCCCTAAGTCCACTCATAATGAAGGATGAAATTTCATGCATCATTATTAGAATTTTCCTAAATATGGATGGGCAAGTAGTATGAGTCTGACACTGAAGTTCTGAAATCTAAGTGCATATAATGCCAAAGCAAATAAGAAACTTAGTAAACATGCAGGTTTCCTAGGCCACACACAGCTACTTGGATCCATGTTAGTTTAAGAATACAGAATATAGGGTTAGCACTGTGGCACAGTGGGTGAAGTCTCAGCTGCTCCACTTCTGATCCAGCTCCCTGTTTATGCACCTGGGAAAGCAGAAGATGATTCGAGTGCTTGGGTTCCTGCCACTCATGTGGGAGACCAGGAAGGAGTTCCTAGCTCCTGGTTTTGGCCTGGCCCAGCCCTGGCTATTGTGGCTATTTGGAGAGTGAACCAGCAGAGGGAGGATCTCTCTCTTAAATATGTATATACATATATATTTAATATATATCTCCTATATATAAATATATATTTAATATATATATGGAACACAGACTATGAAGTGAAGACAGTCTAGGAAGAGCAGAGAAAGGACAGCTTCTTGTTAAAGTGGCTCTGAGGGGTGGGGCTGGGCCAGCCACCCCAGGCCGGGTCTGACTGTTGCTGGTGGGTGCTAGGCAGCCAGCTGGGGAGGGTGGACTCATGATGGCAACCTTCTAGAAGAGGGGTACTGGGTGGCAGGAATGAGGTGGCAGAGGCTTGATGTTATTGAGGCTTTGCCTCTGTTCTGTGGCTCAGCAGACATTGACTTTCTCACTGAGTCACTTGGTATGAGGCAGCTGTGGGCTGGACTGGGGTCCCAAGGCCCTCAGAGAGGGTTTCCCAACACACAGGGGCTGCCTGTAGCATCCCCACCTCTTCCCTGTGGTTTCAGTTTGCTTGCCAGGTAGATCCACAGGCTCTACTACTTTGTAGCAAGCAACTCAGGAAGATTCCTGCAAGGATTCCCAGTGTGAGTCCAGCAGAGGCAAGCAAATGGGGAGCTGTTTCCCACTCCAGCTTTGGTAAATTTTTAGGTTAAAAATAAGGCAGCCTGCTCACACCCAGAAAGGAGTTGATGAAAAAAAAAAAAAAATCAGGACCGGTGCTGCAGCTCCACAGGCTAATCCTTCTCCTAGCGGCGCTGGCACACCTGGTTCTAGTCCAGGTCAGGGCACTGGATTCTGTCCTGGTTGCCCCTCTTCCAGGCCAGCTCTCTGCTGTGGCCTGGGAGTGCAGTGGAGGATGGCCCAAGTGCTTGGGTCCTGCACCCGCATGGGAGGCCAGGAGAAGCACCTGGCTCCTGCCTTCAGATCAGCAAGGTGCGCTGGCCGCAGCGCGCTCGCTGCGGCGGCCATTGGAGGGTGAACCAACGGCAAAGGAAGACTTTTCTCTCTGTCTCTCTCTCTCTCACTGTCCACTCTGCCTGTCAAAAAAAAAAAAAGGCCGGCGCCATGGCTCAACAGGCTAATCCTCCGCCTTGCGGTGTCGGCACACCGGGTTCTAGTCCCGGTTGCCCCTCTTCCAGGCCGGCTCTCTGCTGTGGCCCGGGAGTGCAGTGGAGGATGGCCCAAGCACTTGGGCCCTGCACCACATGGGAGACCAGGAAAAGCACCTGGCACCTGGCTCCTGCCATCGGATGAGCGCGGTCATTGGAGGGTGAACCAACGGCAAAGGAAGAGCTTTCTCACTGTCCACTCTGCCTGTCAAAAAAAAATCAAATTGTTAATAAATCTTTCTGTATTATCCACTTATAGCCACTTTTACTAGTTCTGAACCTTACCTTATGTGAACATGTCTTAAGAAATTAAGTATGTATTGATTTAGGCTGAGTCACATGAATGATACCATTCAGCTATATATATATATATGTTTTTAAAGGTATTTATTTGAAAGGTAGAGTTACAGAGGGAGAAACTGAGAGAAAGGTCCTCCGTCCTCTGGTTCACTCCCCAAATGGCCACAACAGCCATAGCTGCACGGATCCGGAGCCAGGAGCCCCCTCCAGGTCTCCCTTGTGGGTGCAGAGGCCCAAGGATTTGGGCCATCCTCTACTGCTTTCCCAAGCCACAGCAGAAAGCTGGATGGGAAGAGGAGCAGCCGGGACTAGAACTGGTGCCCATGGGAAGCCAGTGCTGCAGGCAGAGGATTAACCCACTGCACCACAGCGTGGCTCCTCAGCTATATTTTTTATATAAATTTTCAATTCAGTTATATCCAACCAAAAGTAGTCATGATTAACATTACTTTTTTTTCTTAAAAAGCATACAGAGGATGACAAAACTCTACACTATTCATTGTTTTATTTTTCTCTTTCTGCCCTCCCTTTCTCCCTTTCTCTCTCCCTTCCATCTTTTTCTCTTTTTTTTTTTTCTTTTTTGAGAGGTAGAGAGAGCTGCTGGCTCACCCACTAGGTGCCTGCAACAGACAGGACTGGACTGAACCAAAGCTGGGAGCCAGGAACTCAGTCCAGGTCTCTGGTGTTGGTGGCAGGAACTCTACTGCTTGGGCTATCACTGCTATCTCTCAGGGTGCACATTAGCAGGAAGCTGGAATCAGGAGTGGCTCTTGAGCTCAAATATTCCAAAATTGGGATGCGAGCATTCCAAGTGTCATCTTGGCCACTAAGCTAAACACCTGCCCCCACTGTTTTGTTTCTAAAGTCATGGGGATTTTGATTCAGAGATTTATAAAATTTTATTAAATTTAATACTAAACACAAAACCTCTTTTTAAAAAAGTTTACTTGAAAGGCAGAGTGAGAGAGGAGGTGAGAGAGATCTTTCATCTACTGGTTCACTCCCCAAATGCCTGCAACAACTGGGACGGGGCCAAGTCAAAGCTGGGAGCCAGGATCTCCATCCAGGTCTCTCACATGGGTGGTAGGGACTCAAGTACTTGGCCATCTATGGCTTCCCAGGCTCCTTAGCACAAAGCAGGATCAAAAGCCAAGTATCTGGGGTTCAAACTTGCACTCCAGTATAGCATCCAGGCATCCCAGGTGGTGGCTTATGCTGTTGCAACACAATGCCCTCTCCACAAAATCTCTTTGATATTTCTTATAAAAGCATAAAAATTGGCAATATACACACTACTGTGTATATTAAAGTTGTCTGTGTATATTAAAGTTGAAAGAACACAGCAGCATATTTAAAGTACAATTTTCAGTAGGCAAATGTGTGCGAGATACATAGAAAATACTGCTGGAAATTTACAAAAGCATTAAAACAAATTACACGGATGGGAAGTACAAATGTTCCCAATATGTCCCAGCTAATGGTGCTTGTTAGGCCATGTCTGTAATAAGATGACATAACTATTTTTTAATGAGCCATGAGATGAAAGGTGAACCAGAGAAGTTATAGTCTCAACAGTAATGGAATATAGGAACAAGAACAGTATTTGGCAGGGGGAAAAAAAAAGCTAGCAGCGGCGCCACAGCTCACTTGACTAATCCTCCACCTGCGGTGCCGGCACCCCAGGTTCTAGTTCTGGTTGGGGCACCGGATTCTGTCCCGGTTGCTCCTCTTCCAGGCCAGCTCTCTGCTGTGGCCCAGGAGTGCAGTGGAGGATGGCCCACATGGGATGCACCCACATGGGAGACCAGGAGGAAGCTTCAGATAGGCACAGCGCGGGCCGTAGCAGCCATTTAAGGGGTGAACCAACGGAATGAAGACCTTTCTGTCTCTCTCTCTCTCACTGTCTAACTCTGCCTGTCCAAAAAAAAAAAAAAAAGCCAGCATTATTGTATAGCTGATCAAGCCACCACCTGTGATGCAAGCATCCCATAATCAGAGTGTCTGAATCCTGGCTGCTCAGCTTCTGATCCAGCTCTTTACCAATGTGCCTGGGAAGGCAGGGAAAGATGGCCCAGGCGCTTGGACCTCTGCCATCTCCATGAGAGACCTGAGTGGAGTTCTGGGTTCTGGCTTTGGCCTGGCCTAGCCTCAGCTGTTGTGGCCATCTGGGAATGAACCAGCAGATAGATCTTCCCTTCTCCTCTCTCTCTGTCACTCTGCTTTCAAGTAAATAAAATAAATCAGGGGAAAAAATAAAAAGAACCGTAGCTACCAAGCTTTGATTTGAGAGGCGGCAGAAAGGATTTTGGGAGTAAGATTATTAATGCATCCCATAAAAAGAAAGGTATTCACCGTCTCTGCATGGGCCAGGTGCTGCAGCCAAGAGGAGAAGCTGGAAATGCTTAGTTAAGGGAGCTGGCTGTGTGAGGATGTTTTATAAGGACAGACGTGACGTTATTTTGTGGGAGTTCTTCAGAGCGCTTCTAACAAAGATGAGTTATGCAGTTTTCCTTTACAATAAAGCATGTTTCCAAACGTGGGAACCTCTTCAGAGAACAAGTGAATGTGCATAGAATTGACGAATGATAGCAAGGGCTCGGGTTGGAAGAAAGTCCAGAAACACACACTGATGAGGAAACAACAAAATTCACTTGTGAACATATTGTGTTTAGGAGGGAGTTTAGCGTAGGTGGAATTCACAGCAAAGGGAGGAATATGGACCACACAGTTAATGTGTGCAAACTTGGGCACTAAATCTTCCAAGGCTACCTAGTATCAGGACGATAACACCAGATTCCCTCAGACCTTTTGGAAGCTTTTCTCTCTGGCTCCAAATTTCTGCATGAAGGCCAGGAGTCCTCCAGAACCATAAGAAATAAATTCTATTGTTTATAGGTAGGAAAGCTATGGCATTTTGTTACAGCAGCCCAATTGAACGAATGATACAGTGGTGATGTAAGAAAATGTCCTGGGGCCAGTGCTGTGGCATAGCAGGTAAAGCCACCGGCTACATTGCCGGCATCCCATATGAGCACTGGTTCAAGTCCTGCCTGCTCCACTTCTGATCCAGCTCTCTATTATGGCCTGGGAAAGCAGTAGAAGATGGCCCAAGTCCTTGTGCCCCTGCACCCACGTAGGAGACCCGGAAGAAGCTCCTGGCATTTTGCTTCGGATAAGCGCAGTTCTGGCCATTGTAGCCAATTGAGGAGTGAACCAGCGGATGGAAGACCTCTCTCTCTGTGTAACTCTGACTTTCAAATAAATAAATATATCTTTAAAAACAAACAAAATGTCCTTTATTTTAAGAGGCATGTGAAAGCATGAAGAGGTGAAATGTCACTGCCTGTAATTTATTGTAGATACTTTGACAAAAGTTAGATGAAATAAAATATTAAAAATAATTAACTCTAGGTAGTTGGTATGTTGGTTATGCTATATTTTATACTTTTCTGTGTGTTTGAAAATGTTTTAAAATAAGTAAAGAAAGACATAGTAAATAATAAATTCATTTTTTTTCAGATTTATTTATTTATTTGAAAGGTAGAGTTAGAGAGAGAGAGAGTCAGAGAGAGAGTCTTTCACCTGCTGGTTCACGCCCCAAATGGCCTCAATGGTTAGGAGCCAGGAGCTTCTTCCAGGTCTTCCACATGGGTGCCACCTTGGGCCATCTTCTTCCTGATAATATGCTTTCCCAGGCATATTATCAGGGAGCTGGATTGGAAGTGGGGCAGCCGGGACTCGCGTGGGTGTCCATATGGAATGCCAGCTCTGCATGGGGTGGCTTTACCTGCCATAGCGCACACCCCTAAATTAGCATTTTTTTAGTAAACAATAAATTGTCAAATTTTGTACCATCAAGATTATATTTTGCTGGTGCTATGGTGTAGTAGGCTAAGCCTCTGCCTGTGGTGCCAGCATCCCATATGAGCACAGGTTTGAGTCCTGGGTGCTCCATTTCCAGTCCAGCTCCTGCTAATGCACCTGGGAAAGCAGTGGAAGATATCCCAGGTGCTTGGAAGAAGCCACAGTAATCAAAACAGTATGGTATTTTTATAAAGACAGACAAATAGAGCAATGAAACAAAATAGAAAGCCCAGAAATGAACTCTTGTTTATATGAGCAAATGATCTTCAACTAGAATGTCAAATCCACTCAATGAGGGAAAAGAGAATCTATTCAACAACAGATTTGAGATACTGGATATCCACATGCAAAATGGATACCAATTTAATATGGATTCAAGGCTTACATTTAAGAACTAAAACTAGAAAACTTACTGGACTTGGCAATGATTTATCAAATATGACATCAAAACACCAGTAACAAAAGCAAAACAAACAAGACAATATCAGACTTAAAAACTTTCGTGTATACAAGGACACAATCAACAAAGTGAAGGGCGTCCTGCACATCCCACAGCATGGATGAGCCTTGACCCTCTTTGCCAAGTGAAAAAGCCAGTATAGAAAGACACATTTTCCAATCTCACACATGGAGGTCAAATTCATGGAAAGCAGAATGGTGATTACCAGGGCTGGAGGGAGGGGAGCAGGGGAGTTGTTTAATGAGCATAGAGTTTTAGATTTGCAAGATATAAATGATTAGAGATCTGTGTCACAACCATCTGAATCTACCTAACACTACTGAACTGCCCACTTAAAAACAGTTAAGGTGGTTAAAGATGATTTTAAAAAATGAGAGGAGGGCCGGAGCATGGCTCACTTGGTTAATCCTCCACCTGCAGCGCTGGCATCCCATATGGGCACTGGGTTCTGGTTCTGGTTGCTCCTCTTCCAGTCCAGCTCTCTGCTGTGGCCCGGGAAGGCAGTGGAGGATGGCCCTAGTGCTTGGGCCCTGCACCTGCATGGGAGACCAGGAGGAAGCACCTGGCTCCTGGCTTCTGATCGGCGTAGCTCCGGCTGTAGTGGCCATTTGGGGGGTGAACCAACAGAAGAAAGACCTTTCTGTCTGTCTGTCTGTCTGTCTGTCTCTCTCTGTCTAACTCTATCTGTCAAATAATACTAAAAAAAAAAAAAAAAACCCTTTGGGAAAGAACTGTTGATGTGTTTTACAAACTTCTCTATAAAGTGTCTCAGTGGATTTGGAAGTGAAATATATTTTCTGAAATATATAAAAAATCCAGAGCCCTCTGATTAGTCTGCAAGAAGATCAGGGAACACAGTGACTCATTCACCAGGTGCCAGCAAGAAATTTTGCATAATTAGTGGTGGAAGAGATGAAAAAAATGAGTATCACAATTTAAGGAAGCATATTCAATGACGTCCTCACTGCACTTTTTTTTTTTTTAAAGATTTATTTATTTATTTGAAAGTCAGAGTTTCCCAGAGAGTGGAGAGGCAGAGAGAGAGAGAGAAAGAGGTCCTCCCTAATTGGCCACAATGGCCAGAGCTGTGCTGACCCGAAGCCAGGAGTCAGAAGCCTCCTCCAGGTCTCCCATGCAGGTGCAGGGGCTCAAGGCCCCAGGCCATCCTCTACTACTATCCAGGCCACAGCAGAGAGCTGATCAGAAGTGGGGCAGCCGGGACCAGAACCAGTGCCCATATGGGATGCCGGCATTTCAGGCCAGGGCATTAACTTGCTGCACCACAGCGCCGGCCCCTGCATTAACTTTTTGTGGGAAGACTTTCATTGCATTACAATAGAATAATAATGGAATAATGGAAAGTAAGGGCTCTGAGAACATATCTGCAAATTATTTTATCACAAAATCTATGTCATTTTTTAAAAAAAAGACTTTATTTGAAAGTTACAGAGAAAGGTGGAGACAGAGAGAAAGGTCTTCCATCCGCTGGTTCACTCTCAAATGGCCACAATGGCTGGAGTTGAACTGATCCGAAGCCAGGAGCCAGGGGCTTCTTCCAGGTCTCCTACATGGGTGCAGGAGCCCAAGGATTTGGGCCTTCCTCTGCTGCTTTCTCAGGCACATAAGCAGGGAGCTGGATCGGAAGTGCAGTAGCCGGGACTTGAACTAGCGCCCATATGGGATGCTGGTGCTGCAGACAGGAGCTTTAACCCACTATGCCACAGTGCTGGCCCTGTAAGTCATTATTTTTTTTAAAAATTAAGCAGGTTGAATTATGTTAGATTCAAAGTAGTACTAATAAATACTTTAATTCTATCGTAATAAGAATGATTAGTTATAATAAACTATTAAACTTAATAATTGGCATAAAATCTATTAAATGTTTATTTCCTATTCAATCTTCAAAAATTTTCTGATTGTAGCTTAAGATTTTTAGAAAATGGTGGCATGTACAATATAACAACTTGGGGTAATTTATGTAGACTTTAGGCATTTCTTCTTATAAACTCTTGAGAATCTTTGCAATGCCATAAAGAAGTGATATGATAAAAGTACTGTTTTCCCCAAATGAGCTATAAATTCAATGTGATTCCAGTAGCTATTCCAATAAGTTATTCTGAAACATGATAGACTGAAGTAAAAATTTATATGGAGGGGCCACGCTGTAGCATAGAAGATTAAGCCTCCGCCTGCAGTGTTGGCATCCCATATAGGTGCTGGATTGAGTCCCAGCTGCTCCACTTATGATCCAGTTCCCTGGTAATACACTTGAGAAAGCAACGTGGGAGACCTGGAAGAAGTTCCTGGCTCTTGGCTTCAGTCTGGCCCAGGCCTGGCCATTGCAGCCATTTGGAGAGTGAACTAAAGGAAGGAAGATTCTCTCTCTCTCTCTCTCTCTCTCTCTCTCTCTCTCGTTATATATATATGATTAAGGACCCAAGAGCAGCCAAGACCCTCTTGATAGAAGAACAGTTTAGTGATGAGCTTCTGCTTTTCTAGATATCAAGATTTATTAAAAGGTTGGAGTCATTAGGGTAGTGTGATATTGCCACACAGAGATAGGATTAGACTGATGGAACATAACAGAGAGCCCAGAAACAGCAGTCCATGTCTGGAGAAACTTACCATGTGTCATGGTGGGCTTGGAGAGAGGAGGAAGTAATGATTGTCAATCAATGGCTTCATGGTCCCAAAACAGACCTTGTGGGCTGTGCTTTCACTTCTATCCACCCATCACTCTCGAAGTTCATTGCTTGTTTCTCTTTCTGTTCCTCCTACAAAACTGGTCAGCACTGACACCATCCTATTCTTCCTCTCTGTGTTACATAACATGGTGTCTAGCACACTGTAGAGCCTTCCCAAGATTCAGTTCCATCTTTAATGAAAATTTAGTATTTGCTCTCCACAGTGAGAAATAAAAGCTAATCTGAGCAAATCTGCTAGGGTATGCTTTGCATGGAGTTGGTGGCCCCAAGTGCTGATTATATTTTTTATAAAGATTTATTTATTTATTTTAAAGAGTTAGAGAGAGGAGAGGCAGAGAGAGCGAGCGAGCAAGCTTCCATCCGCTGGTGCACTCCCCAGATGGCCACAGTGGCTGGAGCTGCGCCAATCCGAAGCCAGGAGCCAGGAGCTTCTTCCGGGTCTCCCACATGGGTGCAGGGGCCCAAGGTCTTGGGATATCTTCTACTGCTTTCCCAGATCATAACAGAGAGCTGGATCGGAAGTGGAACAGCCAGGACTCAAATCAGCACCCATATGGGATGCCAGCACTGCAGGTGGCAGCTTTACCATCTATGCCACAGCGCTAGCCCTGATCATAATGTTTTTAAAAACACATTTGTCTTATTTTTTTTAGCATTTTTCTTTCTTTTTTTTTTTTTAACTTTTTGCTTCTAAAAAGAGAACAAAAAAAGAATACAAAAAGAACAATAAAATAAACTATTGTCAGGGATGTGAGAGCAAAGGACAGCTTTATGCTTTGTTGTGGAAATGTGAAGTATAAACATCAATCTCTCAACATCCGTGATAACTAAAATATATAAATATACAAATAATCCTTGAAAAATTCATTGAACCATGCATGTTCACTGTTTGTAAATTACTGAATAAAAAGTAAACAAAATGTAAAAATACATCTACCCTTGGGGTTGACGCTGTGGTACAATCAGTTAATCCTCTGCCTTCAGTGCCGGCATCACATATGGGTGCCGGTTCTAGTTTTGGTTGCTCCTCTTCTGATCCAGCTCTCTGCTGTGGCCTGGAAAAGCAGTGGAAGAGAGCCCAAGTGCTTGGGCCCCTGCACCTGAGTGGAAGACCTGGAAGAAGCTCCTTGCTTCTGGCTTCGGATCAGCCCAGCTCCAGCTGTTGCAGCCATTTGGGGAGTGAACCAGTGGATGGAAGACGTTTCTCTGTCTCTCCTTCTCACTATCTGTAACTCTACCTCTCAAATAAATAATAAATAAAATCTTTAAAAAAGCACATCTACCCTTGACCCAGGAGCACCCTCCTGGAAATCTATCCCATGAACTAAAACTATTACCACTGACACATAAGGACATTGATAGTTATTGCAATTTTAATATTTATTTATTTAGAGATCTTCTATCTACTAGTTCATTCCCTAGGGTAATGGGCCACACTGAAGCCAGGAGCCTGGGGCCTCTTCTAGGTCTTCCACTTAGGTTCAGGAGGCCAAGCACTTGGGCCATCTTCCACTGCTTTTCCCAGGTCACCAGCAGGGTGTGGATTTCAAAGTGGAGCAGCTGGGACTCAAACTGACACTCATATGGGATGGTGATGTCACAGGTGAGGCCCAACTCCCCACATCACTGGCCATGGCTGAATATTTTCTATCCATGGTTGGTAGAATGCACACATGTGGAACCCTGGATACAGAGAACCACTGTTCTTGAACTTGTATTCCCTCATTGAATATCTGTAAAATTGAGAGGGTTATGCAGTCCAACCTCCCGTGAGTACAGAAGATTTATCTGGACCATTATCTGTGCTGTGCATTCACACACTCCATTTGCAGGCTTAGCCAATTGGCCCCACTCATGTCAGTAACTCTGTAGGCTTTTGGGATCCACAAGTTAGTAAAACTTCCTTGGCAGCCCATGAAAGTCTGTGTTAACACCACCCACTTCCCTGTGGGTAAAATGTGACAGCTTCAGTGACTTAATACCACCCCCATACAGCAGAGGGATCCAGGATGGGGCTGTGTTGTGTTCTAAGTTGTCTGCCACCCACCCTCTCCATGGTGTCTGTTTTCACTGTTTCCTTGTGGAGCCACCCCCTTCTCAGCCCCACTTAAAATACATTGAGTTTCTATTTAAAGTTGTCTTCAAACAGTTGGAAACATTCTGGGGCGATGATACAATAAGCATATATAATGTCTGTTGGGTCTGGCACACAGCAGGCCTCATAAGCACTGTCTGTGAGTGGCAGGAGGGGAGGAGACAACAGGAAGGGTGGGCGAGAGGCCAGATATCAGGAGGCAAGAAGTGGAAGAGGGTTGAGATGTGGTCATTCAGCGTGTAGATGATCCTGTTGTCAGTATTGTACCTCCTTCGCTCTCCTGCCCCTCATGGCTCCACTTTGCTCTGTGTGAGGAGACAGCCTCCAGTCTCTGGATGACACTGGGAGGGAATCTGGGTGTCTGTAACCAGACTCAGCCTCATTCTGTTTTCAACATCACCCTCAATCTTGCTGCCAGTAAAGCCCAAAACTTTTATTGATTTTGTGAACAAAGCAGATTATTTTTGGGATTTCTGCACTGTTGACCTTGCTCCACTTTCTCAAGTCTGTTAATTCATTTACCACTCATTTTAGTGGTACCCAAGCTCCAAAATGCAGTGACTGCCAAGGACTCATTAATTTTTGTGGTTACATCTTCTAAAAAGTCTTTTTGTTGCTGTTGGGTAGAGATCAGGAAGGTTAGGAGATAATTTGTGCGTTCAGTCCATAATTTATTTAATAATTGTTTTAAAATATTTATTTGAAGGGCAGAATCGCAGAGGAAGATAGAGAATAGGAATCTTCCTATTCCCTATCTACGGGTTCACTCCCTAAATGGCTACAATGGCCAGGGCTGGGCCAGCCTGAAGTCAGGAGCCTGGAACTCTATCCTGGTCTCCCACATAGGTGGCAGGGGCCCCAGGTACTTGGGCCATCTTCTGCTGCTTTCCCAGGTGCATTAACAGGGAGCTAGATTAGAAATGGAGCTGCCAGGACTTGAACCAGTGCTCACATGGGATGCCAGAGTTGCAGAAGGTGACTTAACCTGTGCCACAAAACTGGCTCCATCAGTCTATAATTTTAAGTTAGAAAATTCCACTTACTGCTCCTTACCGAATATTTCTTTGAGCTGTTCAATATGGAAGTTTGCCATGGCCATGGTGTGGCTTCCTGCCTTCCATTGCATTGATTCTCAATCCTAGTTGGGTGTTCAAAGTCTCCTGGGAGGTTACCAAAACATCCAGACCCTGGGCCCTACTCCCAAACTACTACTTTTTTTTTTTTTTTAAGATTTACTTATTTATTTGAAAGGCAGAGAGAGAGAGAGAGAGAGAGAGAGAGAGAGAGAGAGAATGAATATCTTCCATCTGCTGGTTCACTCTCCAAAATGCCACAACGGCCAGAACTGGGATGATTTGAAGCCAGTAGCCAAGAACAGGTACAAGGGCCCACAAACTTGGGCCACCTTCTACTGCATTTCCAGGCCAGAGCAGGGAGCTGGATCAGAAGAAGAGCAGCCAGGACTTGAACTGGCACCCATATGGGATGCTGGCACTGTAGGCAGCAGCTTTACCTGGTATACCACAGAGCCAGCCCCTCCCCATACTTCTGATTTCAGACATAGAGCAGGGGCCTGGGAATGTATATTTTAACAGTGATATGCAAAAGATGCTTAAAGACTACTGCAACAAGAGAAGCTCCTTGTACAACTCAGTGGCAGATGGTCAAACAGATCTTAGTTCACACCTTCAAAGGCAGGCTGCGTAAATAAGTGACTCGATATTAAGAAGTGATTGTAATATATATATGTATATATATAGTTATATATATGTATATATATAAAATATATATTTATATGTATATATGTATATATATATATGTATATATTTATATATATATATATATAAAGGAATATATATGAAGGAATCTACTACGTTCACTTCTCCCTCTGGCCTAGTGGGTGAACTCTCCTACTAACTGTTGCCAGATCATATTTTTCAGACCCTTCACTACCCTGGGTAGCTGCTTCTGGCAACCAACTCCTGTTTATTAACATTCATCATGGAATGCTCCAAATGGAACCTCAACTTCCAAGTGTCTGAACTTCAGAGTTCAGGATGGTTGTTATATCCCTCGACTCAGACTTCACATCTGTGATGTGGTCACTGGTTGCACTGTTTCGCTTCACTTTTGTTTTTAAGGCTCATCATTACTGATGGTTCAGCTTACTCTTGGAACCACATGTGTTCCCTCCATGAGATCTTACATCTAGACCCTTTAAGTCACATCTCCTGTCGCTACACTCAATAATAATGGGCTCTCTCAAAACATATTGAATGAATAAATGGATAAGTGAAGGAAAGAAGTTGAAGGAGTGTTTCTTAATTTTAGTAAAATCTCAGTGGTAAGGATAGTAAGTTAGTTACCCTCACTTTCCAAAAATGGACCTGGTGAGACATCACTCCCATTCCAAAGAGAGTTGTTATACATACCTCTACTAGAAAATGTTAGAACAGATTTAATGCCCGTTAACCCCTTGTCCTATCTCCAGCATTCATAAGAAGACTACATACTATATATGAATGATTATCAGAAAGCACTAGGAAAGGCTGCTGTGGGATTTCCCTCCTCTCTCCATGGTTCTTCCACACTTTTCCCACACAGCCTATTACGTCCTGGCTGGCGGCCTGCTGAGATGCAGCATCCTGTGGACCCCTCTTGAAAAAGCCCTCAGGAAGAGGAAAGAGAGTGCTTGGAGGAACCCCGATGTAGGGGACTTAGTTAACCAGTGTCTGGTTAACAAGCTCATGCGTTTTGCCAGCTTGTGCAGGAGGCAGAGTGTTAGTTGGCACTGCCTGGGTTAGCAGGGTGAGGAGGTAAAGACTCCTTGTGTGGCAAGGATGAGTGAGGGGATAACAGGTGTTCATCAGGTTTAAGTGGTCTTGATGAGAACTCGCCCAAAAGGTGAGGGGATTCCAGCAGGAAGAGGGTTTGGAATGGCGTGGTAGGACACAAACAGAAAGAAGGGGACACGTGAAGTTATGTAGGAGAGACACTGCTCACGCCAGAGAACTGCACGGTACAGAGGCTCATTTTCAAAGCACACATCAATGCCTCCAACCAGGTGGAAAGCCTGTCCTGGTTTCTCTAATCCCTCCTTCTCCTGCTTTGTCCCAGAGGAGGGAAGAAGTGAAGGCACAGAGCTCGAGCCACTGGTGGGGTATGAGTTGGAAGGAGAATCGATGCTTTGAATTACACGCGAGATTGGAGTTTCTATCTGGACTGGACTGGACTTGCTTTTCAGTAGCTGAAAAAGAAATCAATATCAGAATGAGACTGTTCTTATTATTGGAAGAGATCGATCCATCTCAGAAGTTTTCTAAGGGTAGGGCAGCAATTTTGAAGAAAGGGATGGGAAGATAAATGAAGCTGTTTCCTGCGTGGACCTCAGCAAACTCAGCATATTTAATATTCAATGAGTGAATGTGTGGACTCAGGACTGGTGATAATGGGTTCCTGCCATTGTGAACTTCAAATCCCAGAGAGCTGATGTCCTTGTGGTCAGACCACTCATTCATTCATTCATCTATTCATTTTTTAAAGATTTATTTATTTATTTGAAAGTCAGAGTTGCACAGAGAAGGAGGGGGCAGAGAAAGAGGTCTTCCATCTGCTGGTTCACTTCCCAAATGGCTGTAATGACCTGAGCTGCACCAATCTGAAGCCAGGAACCAGGAGATTCCTCTGGGTCTATTACACGGGTGCAGGGGCCCAAAGACTTGGGCCGTAGCGGAGAGCTGGATTAAGGATTTTTGCTTTGTGTCTGGCTGTGGGGTAGCTCTGGGCTTTCTCAGTGAGAGAACCAGACCCTTGACAGGAGGAGCTTGTCTGGCTCTTGGAGGAGGAAGGGATTCTGCTGAACTCTGAGGATGGCTCAGGCCTGGGCTAAGAAAGCAGAGAGGGTATTTGTTCTGGACAGGAGTGTTGTCTCTTGGAGACTGTACTTCATGCCACCCCGCGTGGCCCTGGAATGCTCACTCATTCACTCACTCATTCATTCATTACAAGAATATGTTTTGAGCACCTCCCTACTTTCAGATAATCTGCTTAGCATGTTTTTGAGAGAGCCACTCCTAGTAGGCAGACTGTCCAGCATGCCAACTCCATTTGTTACTCTCAGAGATTCAGATGGCAAAACAGTGGTATCACTTAGATGTTTTTTTATCTTTATTTTCCAATTATTTACTTCTTTGACTTCACCAATTGCTCCTTGATGCTCTGTGGACTTCAAACTGAACCTGGAAAACAGGGCAGGGTCTCTGATTCCTGGTGTTCCCTAAACAACCCCAGGAAAATGGAGAAAGATCAGTGGCAGAGTGTACCCTTCCCCCAAATCTGGGCATTGGGAATAGAGTCATCAGCTAGAGTTGAGATGTTTAGACATACTTGTTCACCCATTTATCTGAAATTCAAATTTAACCAGGTGTCCTGGTTTTTAATGTGTGCATCTGGCAGCCCTACTTGGGAGAGACTCTCTCTGGCATGAAAATCATGGCTGATTCCCATCTCTGTGGCTTTTAAGCAGCCTCTTCTAACCTGGCAGGCAGGATATAGCTGGACTTGCTCTTGGCTGTCCTCACCCAGCTCCCTGGAGTCGAAGGGAGTGTGATTACCCAACATGAAGTCCTTGAAGCAAGGATCAGGAGAGCTGGGCTATAGACTACCCTCTGCCAACAAGTTCAGGGACCCTGCATAGGACAGTGTGCCTCTCTGGGCCCGATTTACCTATTTAGATAATGAGATTCTATGGACTCTTCAAACACATGTGGATTTAGCTTTAGAGGGCAACCTGGGCAGGAGCATTCATCTGTACACCCAGGGCTGTGTGTGTGTTGGCAATGGTTGGGAGATGGAACATTCCTGGAGAAAATGCTGGAAATGATTTGCTAAGAGCTAATGGTCATGCTTTTTGGTTCTGTAGTGTGGAAATGACTCCTGTACTCACAGTGGCAGTGGCAGATGAAGGGGCAATTAGGGGCTCTGCCCCATTTCTATCTCAATTAATCTCCCCCAGTGACCTCCACTCCCTCTACCCCTCCTCGCTCCCCGGAGAAAACAAAAGTCCTTTCTGCTGTTTCTGGAATCCAGCAGGCTGGAAAAAAGGATCAAAGACATGGTGGCTGGTCATTGAGTCGAGCTTGAAAAGGGCCAGCCATAGGGAACCTGGCTCCTGCTGCAGGTGCCTGGGTTCAGGTCGCCTCATCAGGAGGCTGCTCCTGGCTATTCATTCATTCAATTTTGTTCCGAGACACAAGGCTATACAGAATCTGAAGGGGAAGCCAGAGAGATGACTTCAACAGAAGAGAAAAGTACATGCCAGCAAGCTCTGCTTTTAAACCTAACTCTAGGATCACGGCCTTTGGCAGAACAGAGAGACACTGAGAGGAGTTGGACTAAGCTCACAGCAGCTCTGGAAAGCAAGCCAGTGCATCTTCAGAACTGCTAGGAAGAGCGTAGCATCAGGAGGGCTGCGGGGTTGGGGGGCCGGTCTGTCACCCTGAAGCAGAATGGTGTTGGCTTTTTGTTTTAGGAGAGAAGTTGATATGTGTTCATGTCAGTCCATTTGTGCAGCTGTAACAGAATACCACAGGCTGGACAATTCATAAACAAAAGAAATCTATTGCTCATTGTCCTGGAGGCCAGGACCCTGGCAGGATGGGTGTCTGGTGGGGACCCAGACTCTGCTTCCAACATGGTGCCTTGAACATCACCTCCCCACATGGTGGAGGAGTGGAAGAGAATGAACTCAGTCCCTCAGGCCTTTTGGATGAGGACTGTAATCCCATCCACAAGGGTCCTGCCCTCTTTTGGACCTCACCTCTTAATATGTCACTGGTGATTAAGTCCCAACACATGAATTTCAGGGGACATATTCAGATCAGAGCAGTCTGGACACTGTTGTGCCTTCCAGATATCCTGAGGTATCCTTTACCAGCTCTCTGTGTGCCCCCAGCTCTGTTGGCATGACTGCTAATGCTGGCACCTGTGCCTTCAGGAAGACTGTGTCTTGGGCAGTGCAGCCACCTGGCCTGGGAGTTTCATGAACTTCTCCCCAAACTCCTTCATTGGTAGCCCAGGACAGGTATAGAAACACAGAAACTCAGCTCACCGAGGTGAGACCAAGTCTGAGGCATAACATATGTTCCAGGGCTCCCCATGGGGCTGGCCTAGGGGCTCCTTTACCTGGACACTGCTTCCTACACTTTCTTTTTGGGTTCTCCTTAATTAATTATCTAATTCAGGTCGGCGCTGTGGCTCAACAGGCTAATCCTCCACCTGCAGCACCGGCACATGGGTTCTAGTCCCGGTTGGGGCGCCAGATTCTGTCCCGGTTGCTCCTCTTCCAGGCCAGCTCTCTGCTGTGGCCCAGGAGGGCAGTGGAGGATGGCCCAAGTCCTTGGGCCCTGCACCCGCATGGGAGACCAGGAGAAGCACCTGGCTCTCGCAGCGGCCATTGGAGGGTGAACCAATGGAAAAGGAAGACCTTTCTGTCTCTCTCACTGTCCACTCTACCTGTCAAAAAAAATTTATCTAATTCACTAAGGAATTGTTTATTTTTCAATCGACCACTATAGCTGTGTCCTTGTCTTAGGTTCTGCTGTAACTGTGACAATGGGCAGCCTAGTGTTTGATCCCCAGAAAGACATTCTGGTTACAACCCCAGGTTCTCTCTCTCTCTCTCTCTTTTTTTAAGATTTATTTTATTTATTTGAAAGAGTTATAGAGAGACAGACAGATCTTCCATCCACTGGTTCACTCCCCAGATGGCCTCAATGGCCGGAGCTGTGCTGATCAAGAGCCAGGAGCTTCCTCCGGGTCTCCCACATGGGTGCTGTGGCCCAAGGACTTGGGCCCTCCTCCACTGCTTTCCCAGGTCATAGCAGAGAGTTGGATTGGAAGAGGAGCAGCTGGGACTAGAACCGGCACCCATATGGGATGCTGGCGCTTCAGGCCAGGGTTTTAGCCCACTGTGTCACAGTGCTGGCCCCAACCCCAGGTTCTCAAGAAGGAAGAGAACCAGAGCATCACCAGCTTCCACCAGCCATGCCTCAGTAAAGAATTATCTTTTAGAAAAGACCCCATGTCACTGATTCTGGGAGGGGGTGAGTGTTAGGAGAAGGACCTCCTGAAGGTCAACATCATAATCTCCATTGATTGTGTCTTCACCTGGGGACCTTTGAAGAGATTTACATGGAAGGTTCCCAATGTATTGAGCAAGAACATGTGTTGCAGACTTCAGAGGGGGTGATAAAGAGGTTTAGTGTACAAATATATGTGCATGGTGAGTGTATTGGTTCTGCCCTTGAGTCTGTGTTGACATAAAATAGAAGTCCATCTTGGATTTTAGAGGATGTCTCTCCCAGGTGGGACATGCCAACTGCTAAATAATGCAGCTAGCCCTTGGATTTTGCAAGTGTTGTTATGGCAACCATATTTTTAAAAGTCACTATATTGGCAAAGAACATGAAATTAGAACTATGTGACAACAAGAAGTGACAGTGATGACCTAAATAAACCTATAAAAAGAAGAGAAAGGCCCTAAGGATACAAGAAGCAGGTGCAGAAACATATTAAGGGTGGGATAATTGTACGAAGGTACTTCAAAAAATTGGTGGAAAATGAAATTCAAAGATGAAAGTACAAGATAATGGATAAAATGCCTATTATAAAAACATGCATGGATTTCAATTCTATTTTCTATGAACTTTAAACATTTTTGAGTGCAAGAGAGCATCCCTATCTATGAGTTCATTTCCCGAATGTCCCCCAACAGATAGAGCAGGGTCTCCCATGTGTGTGGCAGGAATCTAATCGCATGAGCCATCACCACTGCCTCCCAGAGTCTGCATTAGCTGGAAGCTGGAGCCCGGAGCTGCAGCCAGGAACTGAATTTTGATGTGGGACATGGGTCTCTTTACTGCTAGGTGAAATGACTAGTTTTCCACTAACCTTCTGATGTATACATTTATTTAAAGTGACACTTTCAAGTTTTAGAATTTACTTATTTTTATTTATTTTAAAAGTAGAGGCAGAGAGAAAGAGAGAGACAGAGGGAGATGGAGGCAGAGAGTGAGTGTGTGCACGTGTGCACACATGAGGATATTGTCCATCAGCTGGTCGTTCCCCAAAAGCCTGCAACATCTGAGGATGGCAGGAGTCTGTTACAGAATCCAGGACCTCCATGTGAGTGGCAGGAACCCAAGTACTTGAGCCATCCGCTGTTGCCTCCCAGGGTGTGCATTATTAGGAAACTGGAATTGGAAGTGGAGCTGTGACTTGAATCCACTCACTTCAATATGGGATGGGAATCCCAAGTGGTCTTAACAACTGAGCCAAATGCCCAGCCCATAATGTATCCTTGTATGTGTCCAAATGGGGGTTGGGAACCTGTCCTGATCGGAGTAGAGTGAGGATGTGAGCTTGGAATGAGCTTTGTTACAGGGGCTTGTTCACAGCTCTCCTTATCAGGGTTTCCTGAGCCATGCTGCTCCTTGGGAAACATCCCCTGGAAGGAGAGGAGGGACCATCTCCCTTTACTGTTCCTTTACACAGGGTCACAGCTTAGGCTTTTTAGTCCTGTGGTCTTTCTTTCATTTGTTTCTATCCAACCTGTGTTTCTATTGAGAGGCCCCGAGGATTGGGGACAGGGGAGACATGCTTTTCCTGTCCTATCTTATAAGTTTGTAGTAACTGTTAGTATCAAGAAGTGCCAGGGGGACCGGCACTGTGGCACAGTGGGTTAACGCCCTGGCCTGAAGCGCCGGCATCCCATATGGGCGCCGGTTATAGTCCCGGCTGCTCCACTTCTGATCCAGCTCTCTGCAATGGCCTGGGAAAGCAGTAGAAGATGGCCCAAGTCCTTGGGCCCCTGCACCTGCGTGGGAGACCCAGAGAAGTTCCTGGCTCCTGGCTTCGGGTCAGTGCAGTTCTGGCCATTGCAGCCAATTGGGGAGTGAACCATCGGATGGAAGACCTCTCTCTCTCTCTCTGCGCCTCTCCTCTCTCTATGTAACTCTGACTCCCAAGTAAAATAAATAAATCTTAAAAATAAAACAAGTGCCAGAGATCCCCCTTATCTGAACCTCACCCCCAGGGTGGAGGGCGTCAAAGTCATGGTCTTACTCATAGCTGAGTAGCTAGAATCATCTGCATTATGAGTGCCATGAGGCCAGGTGAACACTTCACCAAGGACCTAAGAGAATCTCTCCTATCAGGAGACCAGGAGAACCTGAATATAGGCTTGGAGCTGAAGCTACAAGGGTTGCTGGAGACTTGAAGGGCCTTCCATGAAAGGTGTCAGCTGCCTATTATCTTTGCTAACCTCCCAGATACGTTATCTGCTATTGTCTGCCCTGCTCTGTGCCTCAGAGCTTGACCTTATGGACAGTAATTTTAGGTTCCTTTGCCAGCTGGCTTCTTATGGGTTTGGCCAATGGGAGATACCAGAAATTGGAGCACAGATGCAAAGAGAGGTCAGGGTATTCCAGAGCCCCCTCCCTGCTTTAACAGTGGCACCATCCCTGCAGGAGCAGCCCCTCCACCCTGGCTCCCCAGTTGACCCATTTCCTTCTCTTGCCCCTCAGTCCCAAAGAGAGGAATGGTGTCTTGTTCTGTTGATATCTTGGACCCCAATCACCCCTTGTATGTTCGTTCCTTCAGCCCCACTCACCCTTCTGTGAGTAGCTGTTTCATTGAAGTCTTCCCATTTGAACCAGCTGAGTTAAATTCATCCCTCACTAAGACAGAAATGATCCATATTTGGGGGGGATGGGTTATTTGAGACAGCAGAGATGCAGGTTAGAGGGAGAAGGAGAGTGGCAAAAACAGGCAGAACCCAGGGATCAAGCCCAAAAGTAGAGCTGGACCTCATAGGTCTAAATGGAGGGTCATTGCTACTGATCTGAGCTGGTGCTGAAGCCCAAGAGTCCTCTGTGTTATTCAGCTTTTCATCACTATAACAAATACATGAGAGGAGCTACTCAGGACCAAAGAAGGTTTATTTCAGCTCATGAATTTGGAGGTTCACAGTCCAAGATCCATTGGTCTGGTGTCTGGTAGGGGTGGTGGATAGGCAGAAGGTGCGCAGAGGAAGGACCATTATGGTGAGGCAGGAAGCAGAGAGATAGGGAGCATGCTCTACCCCTGTGTCCATTTGTCTATGATTTCATTATGGGGCTCCATCCAGCTGCTTAAGCCAATCTAATCCTTCCCAGAGGTCCAACTTTCAGACACCACAATAGGATTAAGTTTGCACCCTTTCAGCACCAGCAATGTTTGACTTTGGTACTGAAACATCTGCATGAGTTGGGGAGCCACATCCTGTTCAAACTATAGCAACCTCCTCCTGGTGAGGGTAGGGAACCAGGTCTCTGGGCACAGGAGATATTCCCAATGGGGGCACAGCTGCATCTTCACTCTAGGGAAGCCTCCTGCATACAGCAGAGCTTGGTCCCAATAAGGTGGGGAGCACAGAGCAGGGTATGAGACCAGAACAAGCCAACATGCTTAGTCCTGAGAGCTAGTCCTGCCACAGAAACTGGAATAGGGAGGGTGGGGGTTTTTCTCATGGTCTTGGGAACTGAGTAGGGACAAGACTAGAGTCAGGCAGGGTGGACACAAATCAACCAGTGATACATGTGGGGTATTGGAGCCCATGGGTTAGGCTACTTTGGCCTGCTCTTTGGAGTGGGTAAAACAATGCTGGGATGATTATGACTGAGATTGGGAAAGACACCTGAAAACAGTGTCTCCACCTCCAGGAAGGTGGAGGAAAGGAGTTGCTGGTGTGTTATGCATAGTAGAGGAATTCTGTTGGTAATCACTGTGGTTTGAATATCTCTACCCTGTCCTCAGGAAGTTACAAAGTCCAGTTTGGCTCTTACTATTTTTTTTTAAAAAGATTTATTTTATTTATTTGAACGAGTTAAACAGAGAGAAGGAAAGGCAGAGAGAGAGGTTGTCTACCCACTGGTTCACTCCCCAATTGGCCGCAATGGCTGGAGCCACGCTGATCTGAAGCCAGGAGCCGGGATCTTCCTCCGTGTCTCCCATATGGGCACAGGGGCCATCTTCTGCTGCTTTCTCAGGCCATTACAGAAAGCTGGATCAGAAGCAGAGCAGCCAGGACTAGAACCAGCACCAATATGGGGTGCTGCCGCTGCAGGTGGCAGCTTTACCTGCTGCACCACAGCACCAGCCCTTTGGCTCTTACATCTCACCATGTGATGTTCTGAGATACTTCGGGATTCTGCAGGAAGTCCCTATGGGCGAGAAGGACCTCCCCAGATGTGCCCCACCCCCCGCCCCTGCTGCCACCACTAACCTGGCCTTGGAATTCCCCACTTTCAGAACTGTAAGAAATGAATTTCTTTATAAGTTACCTAGTCTTTGGTAACCAGTTATAGCAACAGAAAACAGACTGAGACAGTGATATAAGATATTTGACTGGGTTTGGGTAGGGTCAGCCATGGGCCAGCCTTCTGACAGGGGAGCTTCTGTGACATGGTTGATGAGGTGTGTATCTGGCATAGCCAGGCCACAAGGCTCCATGCTGTATGCCTGCTGTTTATACTGCTGGTGAGCCACATGCACATAGCTCTCCTCTCAGCTCCCAAACACTGCTGCATCTCTCCAGGCTTCAACAGGGGGCAAAGATGGGGAGGGGGTGCAGCTCACAGTTTTGCTCTCTTATCCCTTCTAGCACCTCCACGAGAGAGTGTAAGGGCAGGTAGGAGGGGGTGAATTTTTTATTTCATTATAACTAGGAATAAATTAGCTCTTGGGTCATGAATTCCGTGTTTTGGAGAAAACTTGGTTTTGTCTATTCATATCTACTGTCATCTATCATCCTAGCTGAATCTGTAGCTTTATATTCTGTTTCATTGATCTATTTGTTTGTATAAAAATGAATACCTCACTTTTTTACTTAACATGGCTTATAATAAATATTGCTCATTGACAGAGTAAGTCTCTTCAAAAATATACCTTGACTTGACTTTTGCTAGTCTGCTGAGGTCTCTTTTTTGTTCTATTCATTTTTATTAGATTTTTCTTATGTTTCCTGTGTAAATAATCACATTACCTGCAAACAATGACAGTGGCATTCTTTTTTTCTAGTTGTCAAATCTTTTTTTTTTGGCCTGTCTTATTGTGGTGATTTCTAGTACAGATTGAATGGAAGGGATGGGCGCAGATGTTGGTGTCTTGATCACACCTCTAATGGAGCAGTGACTTCTCTATAATTCTCATCATGGTACTCCCCACTCAACACTTTCAGGAGTTGCATTGCCCACCCAAGGGCTTTGTGCTTCCCCCGGGATGCACCTGTCTCCCATAGGCCACAGCTTCCCGGGTGCTGAGAATGCCCTGGGGGCTCCTGGGGGACAGTGACTCCCTCGTCCCACAGGGCAGCCCAGGAGGGGCTCCTCCTGCCAGCGCTTCTCCACATCCACACACCTTGTAGGCGAATCTCTTCATCCCTCACAGAGTCCTGTGAGTGACTGTCGGATCAGGAGGAAAAGCACGTGACTGTTTGCTGCCCCACCTCCTCTCTCCAAGGACAAATGGCAGGTGTCAGACAGCTGAAGCACAGGGGAGGCAGAATATCATTTTCCTCACGCCCCATAACTTTCAAGACCACATGCCTTCAGTGGGGTTAAATTTTTCTTTTATGTGGAAGAGTACCGTTTCCTTTCTTTTGTCTGATTCTTTCCCCTTCATGATGTGCACCTAGGTCCTCGAGAGCAAGAAGTAGCACTATCTGTTAATAACTGTTCATTCGGCTCTGCAGAGGTAGACTTTGAAAAGCTTTGAAACGGCCACATTTCAATTGAACTCTTAGCCCAAAGCTACGCTCCTTTTCAGTCTGGGATGGGGAGAGTGTGTGGTTTTCTTCCATCTATTCCACAGCAACACTGTAGAACAGATGAGCTATAGCTTTCAAGTTCAGTTTTTTCCTCCCAATGGTTGAAAAAAGCCTGCTCTCCTAGACATATGGTCCCCAGAAAGTGTGGGCTGTGGTTTGTTTAATTGCATGAATTTTCATTGCAGACCTTGCTTTCCAAGGGGTTTCAATTTGCATCAAAGTGGGAGGGAGGGGCAGAAGGGAAGCTGCAATAAGTGGCAGCTGGGCCAGTTATCAGCTTGGACCCTATGGTTTTGTTCAACCAGCACCCAAAGTTATGTCTTGTGATAAAGCAGCTTTGGATTCACAGGCTACAGTTGATTCTCACTGTTCACAGAATCTGTGTTCTATAAAGCCATCTTGAGTGCTGAGTTAGTGATAAACCTCTGCTCTCAGAGAAGTGCAAGATTAGATTCCTGCACACAATGGTCACAAGACTTTGGACAATGGATCAGTATATTATCATGTGTTTCTGTTTAAAGACACCTTATGGAATATGTATTTTTGGTTCATCAACTCCAAACTCACGGCCAACAACATCATTTGAGCCTGTACAAAGCTTGTCTAACACATGTGTTTCCCCAGTAAAACCCATCCCTATCTTCTTGTGCTTTGAAATACTGTGCTGCGTTTCTGCCCTGCACTTGAGGGCCATGGTAAGCAGTGAAATAACCAGCAAAAGATGCAAAAATGTAAAAGATGTACCACTAAATAGACCTTGAAAAGGACACTCATTTGCTTTAGGAGAGCTAATAAAGAAGGCACCGTGGCAGCTTGTTCAGCCCAACTGGGATCACGTGGGTTGGAGTACTCAGATTTTCCACTAGTTTGTGCATGTACAGGAACAGCTGTGGTGGCTGCCTATAATGCCAGTGGCCGATGTGGGTGCCAGTTTGAGTCCCAGCTGCTCCACTTCTGATCCAGCTCCCTGCAAGTGGCCCAAGTATTCAGGCCCCTCCCACCAACTTGAGAGACTCAGATGGGGCTCATGGCCCTGGACTTTGGCCTGGCCAAGCACTGGCCATTGCAGCCATTTGGGGAGTAAACCAGTGGATGGAAGACCCCTTTCTCTCTTTGTCTCTGTTGCTCTTTCAAATAAATAAATATTTTTTAAAAAATGACTGTGAAAGGATCATGCATACTGAATTTTGGGGTTAAAAATAAGTTTTAGTCCATAATAAGCAAATTCACAAACATGGACTCTAAGAATAATGAGAGAGAGAGAGAGAGAGAGAGAATATATAATGAGTGTGTATATATATATAATAAGGACATATACATAAATCCTCATTCTCAACTATATATAGAAAATAAATTACATATTCAAAAAGTATATTTTTTAATAAATCAATGCTAATGGGCATGTACTTTTTTAAAAAAATTATTTATTTATTTGAAAGTCAGAGTTGCACAGAAAAGTAGAGGCAGAAAGAGAGAGAGAGGTCTTCCATCTGCTGATTCACTCCTCAGATGGCCGCAATGGCCAGAGGTGCACCAATCCGAAGCCAAGAGCCAGGAGCTTCTTCTGGGTTTCCTATGCGGGTGCAGGGGCCCAAGGACTTGGGCCATCTTCCACTGCTTTCCCAGGCCGTAGCAGAGAGCTGAACTGGAAGTGGAGCTGCTGGGACTCAAACCAACGCCCATATGGGATGCTGGCACTGCAGACGGTGGCTTTACCTGCTATGCCACAGCACTGGCCCTAGGAAGGAATTTATGACCATCAACTGGAAATAGCCAAGCATTATATCAAAGATGCCTCCACTTAAGTGGCAGGATGGCTATCAGGATGGACCCATAGAAACCTGTCCAACAAGCACCCCCCTACCTCCCCTTTCTTCTTTTAAAGCCCCCTGATAACCTGCAGATGTGGAAAGAACACTTTTGGGACTGAAGAGGTTTGCTTTGTTCCCCAAGATACTGACCTCTTGAATAAACCTGTTTCCTTGCATCAACTCTTGTCTCTGGTGAATGGACCATCCAGTGCCCAGCAGCTTGGGCCCAACTTCCCCTGTATGGCTTCATCACAGAGCCATCTTTTCTTTCATTCTGGCTGAGGAAGTGGATCTGTCTTGCTAATGAGATTATTTTTTAAAAATGCAACAATAGGTATAAATGTGTATATATCTTAATTAGACTTGAGAAGAAAAAAGTAAACACAAGTACAATTAACTTATTACCTTATTGCTGGATGAGTGGGGGCCATTCAAACAGCAGCTTCCACTTAAGAAACAAGGCCGTTTCTTAAAGAATGACAGTGGCACAGTAAAGTGGTTCCCTGCTTATTTGCAGACACTAAGCTTCAGGGATGTTACAAGATGAAGCTAAGGGCTGGTGTAAGCTGTCAGAATTCTAAAATGTCTTCTGTGTTTCAAGGTTGAACTACTGAAATGGCTTTTCATGAATATCCAAATACATTGACACAACAGAAAAGATAAGCAAGGAAAATACTTGAACCCCACAGTTAAGAGGCCAACGTTAGTGACTTCATTTGATAACAGCATCACAGTTTTATTCACTGGAAAAATCACAAATACACACTGATATTTACAAGTCAGTTAAATGAAAGAAGGATGGTACATGTTAGGATGAAAAGAGCAAAGGGGATGAATTCTACTGACACGCTACACTGTGCATAGTCTACTCCTACAGAATCCTACCAGGAGAAGAGTCAGGGTTCGGTAATCTACATAGTACAGTTATTATTCTGTTTGTGAAAATGTAGATAGTTTACTTGGCTTCGGAATGCATTCGTTTTTTAAAGTCACCATTTATAAGCCAGCTTGCGCAGGCTAACGTTGTGGTGAGTTTGCCTTTTCTGAAGGTCAGTAACTGGACCGAAGAAGGGTCAGCTGAATGGTGACAGAAAAAACGGTGGTCAAAATCTCACAGCTGGAGAAAGAAACTCACAGATAATTAAAACACACACACACACAAATAATAATCCCTTCTCGACAGAAAATTAGGAGTGGACCAGATATGGGCAGATCAACCCTTATTTGTGCAGACTCTGCTTCAGAATGAGTTGGGAAGAGATGGTCACGCACACACGGTCACCACGGACACGCAGGAGTGCAGACTCAGAAACAAGGCTTGCACAGCACCGGGCGAGCTGATGGCAACATGCGGGAAAGATGCCAGCGCTTCTGACACCCCAGGAAGGCTGAGTACCTGGGGTCTCTGAGACCCTGAGGTTACACTTTCTGATTAGAATCCAGGACAGAGATTCCTCTTGGCCGCAGTGTAGATGGGCTGCTCTGTGAAGGGGTCAAGTGGTCTCCGGTCCAAAGAACAGGGGGGTGAAACAGCAGGTGTGATTTCTAGCACTAGACCAGAGAGGATGGCGTTTGCAGACAAACACTCTCCACACCAACTGCTCACTGTCACTGTCCCTTCTCAGCACATTGATGGCTGAAAGGCAGGGCTGGCAGCCATGACTCCTGTCTCTCCTGTGGTCCTGAGGCAGGCAGAACAGATTATTTTCCTCATCCCTATTTCATTAAAACAAAACTGAGACCCAGAGAGAGGAGCCATCCGGGCCCTGTGAGTCTGAGAGTTAGGACTTGAAGCAGGTCTTGGAATAAGATGATGTATTCTAGAAAGATGGCCGCACCGATTACATTCATTGCCAGCGGCAACCTCCATCCCTTTCCCTGTCCTTTTCCTCCCGAACCTCAGAGCCTTTGACATCCTTTGCACGGAGGATGCAGGAACTGGATGTGTCTGTCTTGGGGTTGCCTGTCTTCACCCAAAAGAATGATGGGCTTTCAAGCATGGGTGGGAAAGAATTTTTGGTTCTTTCCTTTGAAATGAAACCATTGTAGGTAAACATACCAGGTTGGCCTGGTTGCAAGAAAAATACCTTCCCTAGAGACTGTCTTAGGCACTAACAGGAGCTGGGCGGGAAAGCCCAATATTGTGGTGTGAACTCTCTTCCCATGAGGCTGTAAACCCCACACTGATGAACTTCCCCTCGCCATTGCATCCAAGGACCTTCCTCTATAAACCTCTGACGTACCTGTACTAGGACAGAGAATGGTGAAGCAAGGAGGGTGCGTCCGCATGATCATTTGTGGCCTCTGTCTAGTCACTTAAACGTATCTGGTCATAGTTCGACAACTTTCCTAGGTTCTGCTTTTTTGTTTTGTTTTTAAATGCCTGTGCATATCAGTAAATGTTCACTCCTATTGTCCTTGTCTCATTGGTGTGGTTGTACGCGGTAGGGATTCCGTGTCAGTTGCTGCCACCTGTGTCTAATCTCGTGGCCAAAACTGTGCACACAGTAGGTGTTCAGCAGATATCAGGGAGTGTCAGCCGCTGTGGTTTGCACCTACTTTCCTTGCGGGTTCCGGCTTAGAATCAGCAACACAGCTGTCCCTCCCCGTGCAGCCCGGGCACCTGGTGGGTGGCATGTGATGCTCTGAGTACTGGATCTGGGTTTTCAGTTGTGAGACACCAGCAGGTCACTTCAACCTGATACAGTCCACCTCTTCGGTGGCGGGTACGCCACTGGTTCTGAGGTCAAGGTCGGCACTAGACTTACTCCCCTGGGGGGAGGGACGGCAGTGGAGCAGCAGCATCTTCTTGAAGTACTTGATGGTGTTGTTCTTGACCGCCACGAAACACACGGTGTTGATCATGCTGTTGCTCATGGCGATGCACTCGACGACGTAGAAGGCAGTGAGGTAGTGCTTCTCCTTCACGAACACGGTCGGGAAGAAGTCGCGCACGAGGGTGAAGCCGTAGAAGGGTGCCCAGCACAGCACGTAGGCCGTGAGGATGCCCATGAGCACCAGCACCGTCTTCCGGCGGCAGCGCAGCCGCTTGCGGATCTGCTCCGTCTGGAAGCCAGGGACCGCCTTGAACCAGAGCTCCCGGGAGATCCTGGCGTAGCACAGGGTCATGGTGACCACGGGGCCCACGAACTCCAGGCCGAAGATGAAGAGGAAGTAGGACTTATAGTAGAGCTGCTGGTCCACTGGCCAGATCTGGCCGCAGAAGATCTTCTCCTGGCTTTTGACAATAAAGAGGACGGTCTCCGTTGTGAAGTAGGCTGACGGGATGGCGATGAGGATGGACACCGTCCAGACCAAAGCGATCAGGAAGGAGGCCGTCTGGTAATTCATCCGTGGCTTCAAGGGGTGCACAATGGCGAGATACCTGGCGGGGGACAGGAGCCAATGGCCATATGAAGTTTGCTTGGACACACGATTGGTTTTAAACTGACCCCAAACACACAAAACCTGCCTGATGGGCACAGTGAACCCCATGTATCCATCAACAGCTTCTCTGATCTTCATCTTATTCTAGCAACATCATCTGGTTCTTGGATCTGGCAGAGAGGTGTGAGAGAGCACAGGCTACGGGTCAAACAGGCTGAGTAAGTTCTGCCCTGGCTTCTTCCCCGATCAGCTTTGGTAGAGGTCTAGCATGAATTACTCAATCTCTCTGATACTTATTTCCTCAAATGGAACCTGGGACAACACCTGTGCAGGGCTGGTGTATGCAGGAAATATGATAGTGTTTACAAAGTGTGTAGAAGATGTTCCATAAAATAAACAACGACTATGAAGAGTCCTATTGTACAACTTTCATTTTCAGTCCTGCCATTCTGCCTAAGAACGTAATACTCAAGGGTCTTCATTTCAATTATCTTACAGTTTAAAGGGAAGGAGGGGTCCTGCATCTGAGAGAGAAGTGGGGGTGGTACTCGGTCAGGGCCTGAGGGCTGTCAGCCCTGCCCACCAGGTGTCAGCGTGCATCAAACAGGATTAAATGTCTTCCCCAAGCTCACATTCTGCAGGGGCCTGAATCCAGGCTCCTGGAGCCAAGCATCTGCACGCACCTCCCCAGGGCCTCTGGAGCTCACATGAGAAGGTGCCACCTTGACTTCTTAAGGCTTCCCCTGCTCTTTCCAGTGAGCCACACTGTCTGGGAAGGAGCCTGGGACCCTCTCTGGGAAATGAGCTCCTTTGTGTGGATTGAATATCTTCTTTCCAGACACCCAACAACACCTATTGTGATCTCTTTACCTTTATCGGGTGAGGAAACAAATCAACTCTGGGGCTGAATGTCTGAGTCTGGTGGGGCCCAGGGCAGGAAGCTGCTAGTAGAAAGTTCTATCCAACTTACCTTTGCTTTGTAATCGGACCCTTTGGCCACCCCCCCCCCCCCAAGTCTCTCTTGGGGCTAGGAAGGCCTTCTGCCATGTTATTTCTTCCTGTCCCTGCCAACATTTCAGCCAGGAGGATGTTTTATCTTCTCTTGGCTCTGACCCTTGAATTCCACTAGGAGATCCCATGGCAAGGAGGCTCTAGGACTAACCAGAGCTCGTCCCAGCCACTTGCTGCACCTCAGATTATTAACATGCGCCATGGTTGCTGGAGATCCTCACCCATCCTTGGGACCCAGTCTTGCCAGACTGGTACCTACGTGACTAGACTGGGTGGAACAAGGCCCACAGAGCTGGAAAAAGGGACAAATGGGGCTGTCCCTTCCTCAGCCAGTACAGGGACATCTGGCAATCATTATTGGCTGAGTGAATTCATTTCCTGTTGCTGCTGTAACGGATGACCACAACTTAGTGGCTTGAGATGACACAGACATCACAGGTCTAATAAAGTTTTCACTGGGCAACAAGGAAGAATGAGGAATAACACCTTCCTCATTCTGTAGGGTGCTCTAAAACTAAGGTTGGTACCAAACAAATCAGAAAGAACACTGCCTAGAAGTTATTCAGAAAATCTGGATTCCAGCCATGCTCCTGGGATATAGCTTCTTCATGTGGGAAGTAGGGATGATAATAACTTTATTGACCATCTTGCAGGTTTCTGATCAGGTTACGTCTACATACCGCGTGCTGGAATTGAGGGTGGTTGTTTAACTTGACCATTTACCGTGACTTGTTCATTAGCAAGAGGGAAGCTGCAAGGCCTTTGTTGCTGTCTACTTGGATATGTTTCTCAAGGCCTTCCCTGCGAGCCGGCTATTCTGGCTGCAGTACACAGAACTGACACTAGGTGGCCCTTCTGGTATTTCTACACTGTAGGACAGACTTCTCTCACTAAGCGGTACTGAAGTGCACGTGGCCAGGGTAGGGAGGGTGTGCACTGTGCTGCTCCCACCTTACCTGCGTCACCATACTCAGCCCTAAATGCTTCTGGGGTTCAGTGTGAATTGGGCCCCATGCTTACAGATAAAAGCCCCATTCTCCAAAACTAGCATCATCAGGACAAAGCTGAGCGTTTGCCTGTCCATCTTTCTTAGCACGTTGCTTGGTTTCAACTGGAATTGAACCTGATGAGGAAAGAGGGTTGCTACTTATTTGGCTCTTGTATCATCAGGCCTGAAACACCACATGCTGCCTTGGCATCTCTGAGCCTTCCAGGCTGTGGGTTCCCCTCCTTGCCAGATGTACCTTCCTACCCAGCAGGAAAGGATCCCCATCCGGCTATTAGCTGACCAGCTGCATCTGCAATCCACATCCTAACCAGGGTTCTCCCTGCCAGCTCACAAAATTATTCACACAAGTCCATCACATCCTCCACGGGGACCAGGGGCCACTCCACCCTCTTGTCTCTACAAAGACTACAGCCCCCACTTGTCTGCTCTTTTTCCAAGTGCAACTCCTAGGTGGCCTTGCATAGTGGATAGTATGACTAATTAGAGTGCATGTGACAGAGTCCCTGATGTTAATCTCAGCTGTCCAACATCGAGTGTCACGTGTTTGGTTCTCTTGTATTATTAGGTGAGACAATGCCCCCTTCAAAATGAGGTGAAGAGGAGGTGATTAGAGCAGCACCCTTGAGTCTCACCATCTTTTCCATGAAGCTTTCCCAGACCGTATCGGTGACACAAGGTCCCAAGGATGGGTGAGGGATCTCCAGCAACCATGGCACATGTTAATAATCTGAGGTGTAGCAAGTGGCTGGGATGAGCTCTGGTTAGTCCTAGATCCTCATGAAGCTGCAGGTTGCACAGAGCCACATTGCCATGGGATCTCCTAGTGGAATTCAAGGGTCACAGTGACACATCTCTCCACTGGTCTTTATGTCTCATAAGTCTAGTGCTGGTGAGGAAGAAAAGCCCCTGGCCACCAGTGACGACGTCTTCTATTGCTCTGTGTTTCCACATACGTAGGCTGGGCACACCCCAGCAGTCTGCTGTGGGTCTCCTAGGTTGGAGCAGATGCTGTCAGTGTCCCTCTCTCGTCCCTTAGCTCTTGTCATCTTAGTACACACCTGTCCACTCCCATCTGCCAACATCTATGTTTCTTTGCTGAGGGCGTCCAGAGTTCTCTTCACTACAGTATTTCCAGGGTAGCCTTCACCTGTGATTTATGAGCACTGGTATGGGAATACCCCACCTCCCTCCTCCCAGTCCTGGGAGAACTCTCAGCTGTGGTCCACCCTGGCTCCGAATGGAGACTTGTTTATTATGCACCCTCTGTCGTTGCAATGCCTCCCTTTCTCTGCCTCATATCTCCCTCCCCTGCAGGTACCCCATGTGCTGCCTGCACACTAATCCTTATCTCAGCATCTCAGTGTCTGTTTTGGAAGTAACTCAAGCTAGGACTCAGTGCTATGCACTGTGGAGACAGAAGATAGAAGTCATGGTTATCACACTGGACATGCAGGGTCTTTTGGAAAAGGTTCTGTATCTTGTTACATAGCATGGGTTTGGAAAGAGAGATTGGCATCGGATTGCAAAGGGCACAGAGCACGGGGTCCAGGATTTGGCTCTGTATTCTGTAGGCTCTGGGACTTTGAGAGATTTTGTAAGCAGTGTGGGATGTTTGAGGAAGATGATATTCTGATGGTGAATGTGGATCTCAGGGGACAGCAGGAGCTGCTGGGGGTGGGGAATGGACAGGTTAGAAGAGCATGATGATCCAGCCATGCCTTGCCAAGAGATGATGCTGGAGGGAGAACTGCCGGGACTTGGTGCAGGGCTGAACACCAGGGTGGGCTGATGGAGGGTGGGACAGGGGGAGATACATGGGGTGGTGGTGGCTTTTCCTGTGTGGGTGACTGAGGGAAGCCAGAACTTCCAATGGAGCTCAGAGGCTGACTTGGGTAGAACTGGTTTGGGGTGAAAAAGGATCCACTCTTTTCTGCCACACTGTACCAGGATGATTGCTTCCTAAGAGACCCCATGCTACAGAAAACAAAACAAAACAAAAGCAGCACTTGAAGGCAGCGGTTTCAATAGGATGAGAACAGGGATGACTCTCACCTCAGTGAGTTTCAGAGTCACTCAAGGGACTGGGTACAAATGCAGATTCCTGGGACCCAGCCCAAAGGAGTTCCCCTGCAGGAGGCCGGGGTGGGCCCCGAAACCTGATTTTGCATCAAATGAGAGTTTGTTTCATTTCCCCTGGAGAATTTTGTGCAGTGGAATGCTGGGTACACATTTCATAAATGCTGGGTTCAGGGCTGGAACACTTCAGAGAGCGGTGAAATAAAATAGTGTTTCCTGCAGAAATTGTTATAAAAGAGAAGGTGCTTCTTGTACCACGATGTGTATTTGTCCCCATAAGAGAAAAATAATAAAAGTAACAACCTGGCTGATTAAAAAGGACAACAAGCCTGAACAGCCCCAAGAACACAGGGAAAATTAAGAGTTGAAAGGAGACAAAAGAGGAAAAAGATGATTCAGCACATCAAGAAAATGAGTTTCGGCATAGCTCACTATGTGGATAGTAACGAAGAGGGTGTGACACCGACTGTCCCCTCCACACACAGCCCCTGGCCCACCCCTGTTCACATAAACAAAATGTGTGCACTATTTGTCATTAGCTACTACTGTAAATTTGGAACATTTCACACAAATGTATACACACTCATATATGCAACAAAGCAAGTTATCTTATTTTTTTTTTTTACAGGCAGAGTGGACAGTGAGAGAGAGAGAGACAGAGAGAAAGGTCTTCCTTTGCCGTTGGTTCACCCTCCAATGGCCGCCGCGGTCGGCGCGCTGCGGCCGGCGCACCGCGCTCGTCCGATGGCAGGAGCCAGGAGCCAGGTGCTTTTCCTGGTCTCCCCATGGGGTGCAGGGCCCAAGCACCTGGGCCATCCTCCACTGCACTCCTGGGCCACAGCAGAGGGCTGGCCTGGAAGAGGGGCAACCGGGACAGAATCCGGTGCCCCGACCGGGACTAGAACCCGGTGTGCCGGCGCCGCAAGGTGGAGGATTAGCCTGTTGAGCCACGGCGCCGGCCAAGTTATCTTATTTTAAAACCAGCGCTGTAACAAAGTCACTGGAAAAGACAGCACACAGTGTCTGAGTCCTGTTTTGTGATGTTAAAGAATAGGCAAGTCAGAACTCAGGATCGAAATCAGGTCCATGGTTTGCCTAGGGTGGGAGGGGCCTAAGGATATTTTCTAGGTGATGGGAAGGTTTTATGCTTCAATCTGGGTGGTGGTTACAGGAAAAGCTTTGTATATATGAAATGACTGGAAGCTGCCCTGGTTACCTGTCACGTAGCTTTTAAGTAGCAGCTGTTCTGAACTTTCTGCTTTTGCCTTTATGTTTGATGCCATGTACTGTTGTGTGGTGGTGGCTGTATCTGAAGCAGACTTGGCATCTAGGGGCACGGCCCAGCGCTGGGGCATCAGGAGCTTCCCTCTCACTCATACTTAGAGGAACAGAACGCAACTGGAGAAGCAAGGTCTCCTCTTGCCCCTTGGCAAATCAGGGCCAGCCTGCCAGAGCCTAAGTGAGGAAAGCAGCAGCCTGTCCTGGCCTCGGTCCCTGACCCCTGCCCACTGTCCTCACCTGTCAATAGCGATGGCCAGCAGGGCGTTTGTGGAGACGTAGAGGGAGACGGTACGCAGGTAGTTGACGGAGGCACAGAGCACGTGGCCATGCTCCCAGGAGAGCTGGCGCACCACGTAGTAGTCCATCTCGAAGGGGCAGCAGATGATGGCCACCAGGAAGTCGGAGATAGCCAGGTTAGCAATGAGCAGGTTGGTGAGGTTGCGCAGCTTCTTATAGCGGGCGAGGGCAGCGATAAAGACAAAGTTGCCAATGCCACAGACCAGCATGATGCCCGCCAGGGCCACACCGATGACGATCTTGGCTGCAAAGAAGGTTCGGGTCTTGGTCATGTCCTCTTCCTCATCCAGAGGGAGATCATAATCGCCATAGCTGAAGTTGAAGTGGACAGAGGAAGCATGGTCTTGGGGAGGATTAAAGTTGGGTGCAAAACTAGTGTTTCCATTCTGGGTTGCCATGATGATGCCTGCAGGTGGAGCACTGTGAAAGTCCAAATGCGCCGAGCTGGGGCTGTAGACCTTGGTCTCACAGCGACAGTGAGCCTAGCACCCTGCCCACATCCCTGGGAAGCACTGACACACCATGCCGGGTCCTGGAAGGAGACATAAGCAGTCAGCCACGTGCACCACATCTGGTAGCATTCCTCCAGAGATCCTGGGGACCCACTGCCCACCCTCACAGCCATCCAGGGTGCTGGGGAGAAGGGATGTGAGCTCTTCCCTGTAGGCCAAGCTGTCAGGAAGGCCAGGGGACAGGATGGTCTGGACACCCCAGCAACAACCAAAAAGAATGTGCAACTGTTGTCCTTTTCCCCAGGAGTCCCAGGCAGCCCCCAACCCTCACCACTTCATCAGCGCCCACAGGGCATGCTGGAAGTTTCCCAAGACTGCTTCTGGCACCTGGCCTTGGCTTCTCCAGCCGTCCTGCTCTTGGGCCAGCTGTTGGCCAAGGGCACTGAAGCAGGAGGGCTGGGGTTCTCTAGGGTCCTTCCTTCAAGTAGGCCATTGCTCCCCTTTGTCCTGACCAAACCACGGGCTTGGAAATCACAAAACCCATTTTTGCATGGAGAGGCTGAATCATCCCACACCAGTGATTTATGTTCTCAGAGCCCCAGTCTTCCCGTAAAGCAAATTCCCACTGCCCTGGCACATAGCAGAGGCCGCTGGGAATCTGCTGGATGCATGCATGTGGCCCTGACCGGGACGCTGCAGATGGAGGTGGGGTGTGGGTGGGAAGCAATTCTCTGTAGTCCCCTTGCTCTTTGGGAACCAGCTACAGAAGTCCTTTATCTGTGCCCCCTCCTTATCCCCCACTACTTGGATCTGTTCCCTCCCCTCTTCACCAGGTTATAGACCCCCACCCAGAATCAACCATGCATGGGGGCACCATCTCGTCCCTCACTCCAAGGTCTGTGACTCCCATAAGTGGTGGCAGCCGAGGCCTGGCTTAACTAAAAACAGCCCCCAAGGGTGGGGAAAGAGACCCAGGAGGTTCTGAGTGTGGAACTCTCCTTCCCCACCTAAGTCCCCAGATTCTCAGTGCTTCAAGGCGCCCCCTGGAGAGGAAGCAAACAAAAAAGAAAGATCTCTGATGGACTGCACCCTCGGGAGGCAGGGTGCCCCAGAATGCAAGGTGACACCAGCAGGTTGAGGGAAGGACCTGCACCCAGCACCTGCGGGTCGGGGGCCCCCAGGAGGCCACATCCCTTCGCACACCAGACGACCACTCAGGTGTCCGGCCGGCGGGTTGCAGGTGGCAAGCAACAGATCACAAGGGACAGGAGTCACAGGGGGCTGGTGACACCCCACGCTGTGGCGCACGCTCCAGCCATGTGCCCCAGGTGGAAACCTCTGAGGGGGTAAAGTTCGCGGTCGGTGGCATCTGCACCCATAGATGACCTCCCTTGCGGTCGCCTCTCGTCCCCACCAAGACCTCAATCCCCAGAGACTCCACTCAGCTGGAGACAGAGAAGTGGGACTTGTGTCCCCATCGGCTGCCACACTCCGCGGCTCTCCAGTCCTGAGGCCCAGGAGGACAAGGCATGCACCCAGGAGGGCCAGCTCCCGGCCCCACGTCCGCGGGATGTCCTCCTGGCCATGCCCGAGCCGCTCCAGCCGCCCCTCTGCCCTTCCTCTGTGTCACCCTCCCCACGTGAGCGCGCGTGTGCTTGGCCAAGGGTAAGACCCAAGTCGGAAATGCCGACTGGAGAAGCAGGAGCCCGCGGGGCCTCTGCGCCGCAAGACAACGCGGGGCGCTGGGAGGACGCCGCCAGCTCGCCAGCTCTCCTCTGCTCCCCTCTCGGGCAGGTGCAGGGCCATGCTCCTCCCTGTGGTCTGGGGCTCCCTCCTCGCGCGCGCGCCTGCCCGCGCCAGCCTACAGCCCCCCGCCCGCTGCTGGAGGGTACAGGGGGCACCTCTCGGAGCCAACTCGCCCTCCAGGCTCATTCCGAGAGTGACAGAAGGCAAAGCAGTCCGAATACCTGGGAGATCTAAGTGGGCGTTGGAGCCCTTTGCCTAGGGGATGCCTTCTCCTTCCCTTACCTACGTCGAGCCCGGACTGCGCCCACCTGAGCACTTACCTTCCACGGCCACTCTCCGCCATGCGCTTGGCTGCCAGGGGCCCGAGCGCGGATCGCGGGCTGGGTGCGCGCGTGTCGGGACGCTCGGTTTCTGCACTTGCCGGGCACTGAGTGTGTGCCTGTCGGGGGTAGGGGGGCCGGGCGTGCGTCCCCTTTTTCTTCCTCGCCCCAGCGCGCTTCCCCGCCGCGTGGCGGTCTCCCTCTTCCCGCTGGAGTTGGCGCTCCGCCCCCGCAGCTCTGCCCACCGTCTCTAACCGGCCCTCGCGCTCCGCCCCGCGCTCGACTCCGCCCGGGGGTCCCCCGCCTGCATCCGCGCCAAGGCGCAGGGTCCCGCACCCCGCCGCTCCCCGCTGGTTGGTGTGCCTGGAACCGTAGCTCTGGCTGCTGTGGTGCAGGTCCCCAGGCTGCAGAGTTGACCACGACTCAGGGTTTCTATGCCCTCACGCAGGGGTGTGGATGAAACCGCAGTAGCTGGGCGACCATGGTGCGATTCCAAAGACTGAGCATCTTCCTCCGCGCGCGGCAGCGGTGCCCTATCCGGGTCACCTTGGTGGGAGCGAAGCACTTGTATTCTGCAGGTGCACAGCCAGCCTCCAAGGTGACTCCTTCAGCAGGAGCTGGGGGTGCAGCCTCGGGGATGGTGTAGCAGGAGGAAGACCCCTAGGAGGAAACCAGGGCTGGGGGCAGTTGGCCCTACACAAAGCTCCCACATTCCTACCCAGATTCTGCGATGACCAACACTGGCAGCTCCCTTGGCTCTCCTAAGACAGTTGCACTGGGGCCTCAGCTGGAACCTTCTACTTTGCTTCCCAAAGGCTCCTATGGCCTCCTAGGGTCCAGTGACCTACAAGGACTGGTAGCTGGGAAGCTCTGGGTGGGCAGAGCTGGAACTCCCAGCTGGGACAGGACACCGAAGACCTAAAGGGTTTCCAGTGTGAAACCCCGTTCATTACTGACAGGTCAGAATGTGGACTCCACGTGGTCAGGGCTTCTCGTTTTTCAAGGGAATCTGGAATTTGAGCATTTTATAAATACTCTATTGGGTTAATGCAAACAAATAAAGAAAAAAAAAAAAACCCAAAAAGCTTCTGCAGGCCATTAAGGACACATCCCAGATGGAATGCAGTCCACTGGGCTGGCAATTTAAAATTTGTGGGTAGATGACAGTGATAACCCTTTGGGTTGTGAGACTCTGTGGTTCTGCCTTTCCTACCTGCTGTGGTTTGTATATAGCTTGAGTTTCCCTAGGAGGTCCTTGTGCTGCAGGCTTGGTCCCAGAGTGGCACTAAGGGGAGGTGGCGGAACCTGTAAGTGGGGAATCCTTGAGTTACTGACTCAGAAGTGGAGAAGTACCTGATATGGGGATGCAGGTGTGCCAAGCAGTGGCTCAAGCTGCTGCACCGAGCACCTGCCCCTAAATCTCTGTTCTTCATAAATCACTTTATCTCAAGTATTTGCTATAGCAACAGACAATGGACTGACAGGTAGGACATGAAGACGCAAGCCCACCAGTGTCCTTGTTGGAATGCCCCAAAGGGGCCATGCTCCTTTTTCTGGTTTCGATTCACCTCCCTGCCCACTTTTTATATTTAATGGCAAAAGCCCTCCTCAGTTTTCATTGTTTTCCTTGGGGTGTGTCCATTCCCATAAAGTAACCCAGCCTTGTAACCAGTGAAGCTGCAGTTCACTGCGCGTCTCCTGCTGTTGAAGAGCGAATACTCCACTCTGCAGCTCTGGGTGTTGACTTGTCAGCTTTCTGGAGACAGCATCTTCCTAAGCTGGTTAGCATCGTGGCCTCTGGGGCCCATGCGCTGGACTGGAATTTCCCAGGTGAGGGGCTGGCTCCGTCGTCGGCTGTTTTCGGCGGGCATTGTTGCTGCTTTCCTAGCAGTAGAAGGCTCTCCGCTTCTCCCTCTGCAGACAGCACTTTCCTACCCAATGGGGGATCTTTTGGCAAGTGGGATGGGTGTGGACAGAATACAAAGAACTCAGTGGTGGAGTTGATCCTCTCTGTCTGTACCCCTGCATCTTCATTGTGTCTGAAGGTCACTCAGATAGGTCACCCCCGTTAGGATTGTTCCTGCTAAGCAATTTTACCCATGCTTTAAAAACTGTCAGTGATGAGAATGCACATTGGCTGGTGCCGTGCTTCACTAGGCTAATCCTCCGCCTGCGGCGCCGCCACACCGGGTTCTAGTCCCGGTTGGGGTGCCAGATTCTGTCCTGGTTGCTCCTCTTCCAGTCCAACTCTCTGCTGTGGCCCGGGAAGGCAGTGGAGGATGGCCCAGGTCCTTGGGCGCCTGTACCCACAAAGGAGACCAGGAGGAAGCACCTGGCTCCTGGCTTCGGATCAGCGCAGTGCGCCGGCCGTAGCGGCCATTTGGGGGGTGAACCAACGGAAGGAAGACCTTTCTCTCTCTCTCACTAACTTTGCCTGTCAAAAAAAAGAAAAAGACAATGCACTTCAACACACCCAGACTCTCCAAGACGGTGACTGTAATGAGAGCTGCTTCAAATCCAGATACTTAGGACATAATGACCAAAAGCCTGGGAGTGAGGCCAGGTGCTAGCTGTGATCATCTCTAGGTGGTGGCACTGTGGAGGGATTTTTAATGTGGTTACTTTTATTTTATTTTTAAAGATTTATTTATTTGAAAGAGTTACACAGAGAGAGAAGGAGAGGCAGAAAGAGAGGTCTTTCATCTGCTGGTTCACTCCCCAGTTGGCTGCAATGGCCAGAGCTGCGCCAATCTGAAGCCAGGAGCCAGGAGCTTCCTCTGGGTCTTCCCACATGGGTGCAGGAGCCCAAGGACTTGGGCTATCTTCTGCTGCTTTCCCAGGCTGTAGTAGAGAGCTCGATTGGAAGTGGGGCAGCTGGAACTTGAACCAGCACCTATATGGGATGCCGGCATGGCAGGCAGGGGCTTTACCCACTACACCACAGCATAAGCCCCTGTGGTTACTTTTAAATTGGGGCACAGATGACATAGATTACTCGTGTCATGTAATATGCACATATAAAGCAAAACCAAAATTACACAGATATTTGATACCACTTACATAGCAATATCACTATTGGAATTATTCTTTGCTTTTGGTCGTGTTATTTGGGGAATGAATTTAGCCAGTTAGGTAATTTGGCACAATTTTTTTTTAAATGGCCGAACAATTGGCTAAGAACCACCTGATTCAGGACTGGCCTTATATGGATAGCAGGGGTCCAGGAAGTTGGACCATCTTCCACTGCCTTCCCAGGTGCCTTAGCAGGGAGGTGGATAACTGGTTGAATCTCTGCCTACAATGCCAACGTCCCATATCATATTACTGATTCAAGTCCCCACTGCTCTCTTTCCAATTCAGCTCCCTGCTAAGGCACCTGGGAGGGCAGTGGAAGATGGTCCAACTCCCTGGACCCCTGCTACCCATGTAGCAGACTAGGATGGAGTTCCTGGCTCCTGCCTTCAGTCTGGCCCTGCCCTGGCTTTTGTGGACATTTAGGGGAGTGAACCGTGCATGGGAGATCTCTGTCCCTCTGCCTTTCAAATAAGAAAAGAAGCCATGTGGTCAAATGGCTAACCATTTCCTGAGGGGAAAGCTGAAGATGGGAGTGAGGCTGCCTGGTGTCCAGGCTGTACCTGCGGAGGAGCGCCAGGGGAAGTCACGCTGACTGGTATAGGACTCGGGACACTTGCCACCGAGGCACCTGGGGAACAGCTTCCTCCAAGGCCCTTGCCTCGGCCGAGCATCTTTGATTGCAGCCACCAGGGAGGCACTTGAACCAGCCGGGGTCAGAGAGAGGAATCTGGCTGCATGACAGCCAGGTATGACTCACAGGCCCCAGCTCAGGAGTTGTGGGAGCCAGCATCACAGCCACAGGGCCACTCCAGCACCTGGGGCCTCTGTTTGACTTCCCATGTCCCCTTCTCTCTGTGGGTCTGCTCCAATCTTGTCTTTCCCTGCCCCAGACCCAGCTACTGGACTTCCCAGTCCTAAATCTCAGGAATCTCACATGCCTAGGAGAGAGAAGTTAACCGATCCAGCTTGGACCAGTATCTACCCAGGTGGCCATTAGCACACAGGTGCATTTGTGCTATTTGGAAGGTGCTACCCTGAGCCAGGGCTCACAAGTCAGGCTTCTTCTACCCCCTTCTCTTCTTGTGTAGTGCACAACCCAGACAACGGTAGGTGGTAGCCCTTGCCCATCCCCGATCCAATCAGCTGTGGCTGAGATAGGGGCCAGGAGAATCACCCCTCAATGGGTGGAGAGAATAGCACTCCTTCTCTCCATCTTTAGGAACTGAAACAGCTCTAGAACTTTCCACACACCTTTCTCAGGCAGACCATACTGCATCGGGCCTGGAGGTACTCTCATTAAGAAAATGCAGCCCTTGTGTTTAACTTTGGAGAACTGGATGGAGAGAAGCTGATCAGTATGTTACTATGTGTAGCTAAGAAAAACAATAGAACTCCTGAGGTTCAACTTGCAGCACCAAAAAACTGAGTGAAATAAGAGGTGATGTTTGCCTTGCCACGGAAAAACAAATAGCTCACCTAAGGAAGCAATGGAAGTTCTTTGGGAGTTTGCATTTTGGAACCATCCTCATGGTACAGGGTTTTGTCTGCTCAAAAGGGGAGGTGGGGCGGCTGCGAGGCAGGGGCTGGATGGCTTCTCCAGGCCTTTCTGCACCAGGAAACCCTGCTCAGAGAACACAGTCAGCATTTTCCTCTTTGAACTCTGTTCGAACCCAGTCCCTGGAAACTGGATCGCGGTTTTCTGAAATCTGTTTGTAATTGTCAACCTTGTTCCCGTGTGAGACATAAAAATCCATCTGCATCTCCGGAAAGCCGCAGCTTTCTCTCTCGCCTCTCTTGTTTCTCACCGCCCCTCCTCTCTCCCGTGCCTGGGGAGACTCCAGGCTGTGTCCAGGGGCTGTGTCCTGGAGCCTGGCTCTCGCCTCTCCCTGCAGAGCAGGCTCACCCCGGGTCGTCCTTAACCCGCGCTTCTTTTCTCTGCCCTCCTGGTGACATGGGATTTCCACATTTCCCTTGTCTGCAAATGTCCTTGAGGGTCCATCCCTCAGCTCCTCACTGTTGCACTGGATGCGATGATGTGGCCAGGCACGCTTTTCAAGTCTCAGTCCGCTGGCCTTTGTAAAATGACAGGGCACTTTCTCCTCTCCCAGTTGGAGGTTGATGTGCAACTGACCATGGAATATCCTTTAGATACTGAGGCTATCCCTAGGTTTCTAGTTTCAGATTTTATTGCCAATTTTCTGCTACAAAAATAATTCCAGTCTGATTCAGTTCAAGGCTCAACTTTGGGCTGGATGGGACAATCACAGCAGGGGGTGCTCGTGGTCAGATCTGCAACTTGGGCGTAACTGTTCTCTGAATTTCTTCAAACCTCTTCCAACCCCAGTGTGTTATTTTTTTTTTTTTTCGGGGACTGTTGGGCTATACATCATGTCTTAAAGCTGTAGGTATAACTTGGGCAACTACCCGCTCAATGGTGCCTTGGAAACTTTTAAAAGTCTAGAGAGAAAACGAGTTTGAACCATGGTAGAAACCCTTGGTTTAAAGACCTGTGGGGGATTTGTGGGAGCCAGGTTGTAAAATGCAGACAGGATCACTGAGCAACAAAAGACCCTTATGGGAAAGTCACAACGTAATGCAATGACTTTTCGTGCACATGGCTTAGGAGTACTTTGGTTGAGCCATAAAACTGCTGGGATGTAGGGGCCAGTACTGCAAGCCAAGAACAACCTTTGCAAAGGTTTCAAAGTGTTTCCTGCCAGGTAGAAAGAGACAGAGGAGTAGGGAGTCAGAGTGAAATGGGCTATTGAAAAGCTGATTAAATTATTTAATCTTCTAATTAAACAGCTAAGAAACCTCCAGGGTGTTTTTACTAAGTGTCCAGAGGGTAGCAGATACCCTGGGAGAGAAAAATCTAATTAGGCGCTATCAGAGAATTGTGAAGTTTGGTCATCGGAGCACTTGTGTTGTCCTCACCAGCGTGTGGCGCTGCTGGGAGTGGAAACCAGAGATGGAGGAACTTGTCCCCTGGCACCTTTGGGAAGGGTGTGGAGAACACCTGTTAGTGAGTGGCTCATGTAGGGTCTGCTGCTCAAAACAGCTCGCATCTGCTGATCACCTATAAACAGGCACACTCTGTGGCTCTGGTTCTCAGGTGTGGCTGCACATTGGATTCACCCAAGGAGCAGTAAAAAATAAATAAAAAGCTAATACCTGGGGCCCAATCACATGACTCTGATTTAAGTGGTGTGGTGAGTGGCTTGGATACCAGGGGCTTTTTTGTGTGTTTATTTATTATTTATTTGAAAGGCGGGGGAGGGGGGAGAGAAATGTCGTCCATCTCTTGGTTCACTCACCAAATACCTGTGATAGCCACACCTGGGCCAGGCCAAAGGCAGGAGCTTACACCCCTATCCTGGTCTCCTCCATGGGTGGCATGAACCTAAGTGCTTGCACCATCACCCTCTGCCGATCAGGAGGTTTTAGCAGGAAGCTACATTGGAAGTGGAGGAGTGGGGACTTCAACCGGCACTCTAACAGGGCATGTGGATGTCCCAAATGGCAGCTTAACCAGCTGTGCCACAATACCCACTCCAGAATCAGGACGTCTAAAAGCTTCCCCAGGTGATTCCAATATGCAGTCAAGTCTGAGTATTTTCATGTGACATATTCAGATTACTTTATTATTTTTATTTTTTAAAAAATTAAAAAATATATTTGTAAGAGAGTTACAGAGAAGGAGAAACAGTGAGAGAGATCTTTCATCTGCTAGTTCACTCCCCAAATAACCATGATGACCAAGAGAGGGCCAGGCCAAAGCCAGGAGCCAGGATCTTCATCCAGGTCTTCCATATGGATGGTAGGGGCCCAGGGACTTGGGCCATCTTCTGTTGCTTTCCCTGGCACATTAGGAGGGAGCTGGGTTGGAAGTGGAGCAGCCCATACAGGGACGGGTGCCTATATGGGATGCCAGCATCAAAAGTGACCCTTTTTTAAACTTTCAACAAGTTTACTCATTGAGGTTGGATTACTTGGACTTTGTGGAGACCTGGTGTTTGTACTTAACAGTGTGTTTATGTTGACAATGCAGCCAAAGAACACTTAGAATGCTTCAATATATTCTTCAGTTGCACGTGTCTAAAATAAATATGTATATAGAAATCCACAAGGTACTGATTTTGCTTTCAGTTGAACTTAGCTTGTGAAATGACTTAAAGCTATAATTTATGAAAAGGAATCTGACATTTTAAAAAATAAGAAACAGTTTATGTCTTGAACCAAATTGTTTTTAGGGCTTTTGGCTGTTGCTGCATAACAAATTGTCCCAAAACGTAGTTATTTTTTTTAAAGATTTATTTATTATTTTTTTGAAAGACAGAGAGAAAGGTAGAGACACACACACACAGAGAGAGAGAGGTCTTCCATCTGATGGTTCATGCCCCAGATGGCTGCAACTGCTGGAGCTGCACCGATCCGAAGCCAGGAGCCAGGAGCTTCTTCTGGGTCTCCTATGCGGGTGCAGGGGCCCAAGGCCATTTTCTACTGCTTTCCCATTCCATAGCAGAGAGATAGATTGGAAGATTAGCAGCCAGGACTAAACCAGTGCCCATATGGGATGTCGGCACTTCAGGCCAGGGCTTTAACCTGCTGCACCACAGCGCTGGCCCTAAACTTAATGATTTAAAATAAGCACTCTTCATTGTTTCTCATGAATCTATGGGTCAATTGAGCAGTTCTCCTGCTCTGGGTCAGGCTTGGATGATCTTGGCCAGACTTATTAATGTGTTGAATGTCAGCATGTGGGTTAGCTGTGGGCTAGTTGGTCTAGGTTGGCTTCACTCATATATTTGCTGCTTTTCCACCCGTTACACTGGGAACACAGGGCCATGTGGTCTCATCCTCTATCAAGCTAGGCTGGCTCACTCACACTGTAGTCTCAGGGTTTCCAGATCAGGCAGAGGGCAAGCCCTAATGTAAAAACACCTCTTCTGCTTGTGTTGTTTGCTGCTGTTCCATTGCCTAAAGAAAGTCCTATGGCCAAGTTCAGAGCTCATGTCAGAGGGCACTCCCAAAGGACAGAGTGTACAGGGGCCCTTGGATGAGTCAGGTTCATTACTACAAGCAGTCCACTGGGGTTTCTGCTGCCTCGATGCCAGTTCCTCCAACCTTCTGGGTTATTCTTCACTGTGATGTGAAACATAGAATGACCTAAACCCTTATCCCGTGAACTCTGAGCATCCCATTGTTTCTCTTCCCAGTATCTCTAAGGACATATGCAGTGTGTGTGTGTGTGTGTGTGTGTGTGTGTGTGTGTGAGAGAGAGAGAGAGAGAGAGAGAGAGAGAGGAAGTGGTGCAAGGGACCATTCATTTTCTTCCCTAGCATTCATGCATCAATTTTCTGCTTTCATAGAATCATCAGTGGATCATGGTCTTTTTTTCTCCTTGAAGATTTTATTTATTTATTTAAAAGGTAGAGTTATAGACAGAGAGAGGGACAGACAGAGAATAAGGTCTTCCCTCTGCTGGTTCACTACCCAAATGGCCACAATGGCCAGAGCTGGGCCAATTCAAAGCCAGGAGCCAGGAACCAGGAGCCAAGGAGCTTCTTCCAGGTCTCCTGCATGGGTGCAGGAGCCCAAGCACTTGGGCCATCTTCCACTGCTTTCCCAGACCACTAGCCGAGACATGAACCAGTACCCCCATGGGATATCGGCACTGCAGGCAGAGGCTTAGCCCACTACACACGGTACCAGCCCCTGGCTCATTATTTATTTATTTATTTATTTATTTTATTTGACAGAGTTAGGCAGAGAGAGAGAGAGAGAGGTCTTCCTTCCATTGGTTCACCCCCCAAATGGCCACTACGGCCAGAGCTACGCTGATCCAAAGCCAGGAGCCAGGTGCTTCTTCCTGGTCTCCCACGCAGGTTCAGGTGCCCAAGCACTTGGGCCATCCTCCACTGCCTTCCCGGGCCACAGCAGAGAGCTGGACTGGAAGAGGAGCAACCGGTATTAGAACCTGGTGCCCATATGGGATGCCGGCACCACGGATGGAGGATTAACCAAGTGAGCCACGGCACTGCCCCCCTCCCCCGTCTTGTCTTTTATTCCATCTCCAGCAATTGCTCTTCTTCTCCCAGACTTCAGCCTTGAAGGATCAGCCCCAGATTATTTGTTCTTTTCTTTTTTTTTTTTTAAGAATTATTTTATTTATTTGAAAGTCAGAGTTACACAGAGAGAGAAGGAGAGGCCGAGAGAGAGGTCCTCCATTCCGCTGGTTCTCTCCCCAAATGACCACAATGGCCAGAGCTGAGCAGATCCAAAGCCAGGAGCCAGGAACCTCCTCCAGGTCTCCCACGTGGGTGCAGGGGCTCAAGGACTTGGGCCATCTTCTACTGCCCTCCCAGGCAACAGCAGAGAGCTGGATCGGAAGAGGAACAGCCGGGACACTAACTGGCTCTCACATGGGATGCCAGCGCTGCAGGCTGGGGCTTTAACCCACTACACCACAGAGCCGGCCCCCAGATTATTTATTCTTTACAAAGAATGAAAGGATGTTTGACTGGGGAGTTGTATGGAGGCCACCACTTCAGCCCAGGAGTCAAACTTCACATTTTCAGCCATGGAACAAAGTGATATGTGACTTCTGGCGTGTTGCACTGAGAAGTGCACAACCTCATTTCTGTGGTGTTCCTGGCAAAAATGTATGAGGTGAATCTTGTTATGGTGAAAAACTCACCCAAATATACTTGAGGTACATAGTGCAAAATGGCTGGGTTGAACCCTCCACCATGCCAGTATCGTGAAAGACAAAAAGTGCAGGAGAACTATTCGAGAATGGAGAAAGATTAAAGAAGTTTGAAAATCAAATGCAATATGTGATCCTGGAGTGGATTTTGTTTGAAAAATAAGCTATAGGGAACTATGAGGGAAAATTTCAATATGGACTGCATATTAGATCTTATTACACTAATATTATTTTCTGCTAAAGATATTATAGTTGTGTCAGAGAGTTCTCCCAAAAGATGTGTACATTCATGCATATATACTAAATAGACTTAAATTTTGGGGGTTTGACTGTCAACAATGCTTGCAACTTACATGCAGTGAGTTTCAGTGAAAAACAAGCCGGGGGGGGGGGGGCGGGGCGGCAAGCATTTAGTGCAGAGGCTTTTCTTAAAGCAGAAAGTGTGCTCAAGAGGGACAGCTGCCCTTTTCCACTATTCTCTGTGCAAACAGCACTTTAACACTCTAAGGGAGATCATTTGGCAATTGGACTGATGTAGATAAAATACTGGCACATTGGAGGATCTGGGTCCAAGGCCCAGCTCCACTCCTGATTCCAGCTTCCTGCTAATGTACACCCTGGGAAGCAGAAGGTTGGGTCACTGCCACCCATGGGGGAGACCTGGATTGGGTTCCTGGCTCCTGGATTTGACCTGGCCCAGCCCTCTCTGTTGTAGCATTCAGGGATTGAACCAGAGGATACGATAATTTGTTCTTCTGCTGTCTCTCAAATAAAAATAAATAAGCAAATTAATTAATTATTTTTTTTTAAAGACAGAGTGACAAAATGTTAACAACTGGTGAGTCTGGTATATGGGAGTTCATCTTACTGTTCTTTTAGATTCTAATGATTTGAAATTTTAAGATAAAAACTTTTTTGATATTTGCACTAAAACTAGAATGGCAAACTATTATTGTTTATCATTACACCTAATATATGTTATACACAAGTGAGATTTATTCCCAGGTTACAAGACTGGCTTAACATATGAGAATCCATCCATATATTATACCACATTGACAGAACAAAGGGTAAAAACCCCCACTTGATCAGCTCAATTAATTCAGGTTAAACATTTGAAAAACTTCAACATCCCCTCATGATAAAAGCACTCAACAAGGTAGAAATAAAAGGCAAATGTGAAAAAAAAAATCATAGGGAGCATCACGCCCGGTGAGAGACTGGAAGCCTTTGCTCTAAGACCAGGATCCAGGCAAGGGTGCTGCCTTCGCTCTTCTGCACACAGTTGATCTTAGCCAAAAGGCCTGGCAGCGATCACTCTTCTCTTCCAGAGTCTTAGAAGTTCTAGTCAGGGCAGCTCAGCAAGAAAAAGATATACAAGGCACCAAATCAGAAAGGAAGAGCTGAAACTATCTCTGTTCACAGATGACACACTCTTATACATAGAAAACCCTGAAGTTTCCACACACACGAGAAACTTTCCGAATAGATAAATTTAGCAAACTAGTGGGATACAAAGCCACACAAAAGTCAGCTGCAAGTCTACACACTAACAATCAATAATATGAAAAAGGAATTAAGAAAACAATTCCATCTACAGTAGCATTAAAAAGAATAAATACTTTGGGATTACCTTAACCAACAAGGAGAAAGATTTGGATACTGAAAAGTACAAAATAATTCTGAAATAAATTAAATACATAAATAAATGGAAAGATGCCCCATGTTCATAGATTGGAAGACAACATTGTTCAGCCGTCAATACTATGCAAAGTAATCTATACATTCAATGTAACATTTACTAAAATCCTAGTTGTTTTTTTTTTTTTCAGAAATAGAAAAATCCACTCTAAAGCTCATATGGAGTCTCAAGGAATTCTGAATAACTGAAACAATCTTGAAAGAGAAGAACAGGGGGCCAGCCCTGTGGCTCACTTGGTTAACCCTCCACCTGTGGCACCAGCATCCCACACGGGCGCTGGTTCTGGTCCCAGCTGCTCCTCTTCTAGTCCAGCTCTCTGCTGTGGCCTGAGAGGGCAGTGGAGGATGGCCCAGGTACTTGGGCCCCTGCACCCGCGTGGGAAACCAGGAAGAAGCACCTGGCTCCTGGCTTTGGATCAGCGCAGCGTCAGCCATTGTGGCCATTTAGGGAGTGAACCAACAGAGGGAGGACCTTTCTCTCTTTTCTCTCTCTCACTGTCTATAACTCTACCTGTCAAAAAAAGAAGAAGAAGAAGAAGAAAGTTGGAGGAATCATGTTTCCTGATTTCCAAAACTTACTACAAAGCTATGGTGATCAAAAGGGTGTGGTGTTGGCATACACGCTGTGTATATACAGCTAATTACAGACTTAGGCACACTAAATATAGTCCCATGCGGCAGAACAAAGCGTTCAGAAATAAAATGTCACATTTGGGGTCAATTGAAATTTTACAAAAGATGCCGTAACCATTCAAAAGGAAAAAATGGTCTTTTCAACGAATGGTGCTGGGGAAATTGGATATAGACATCCAAAAGCATAAAGTAGGCTGTCATCTAACACAGTAATATACAAAAATTAGCTTAAAATGGTCATATGAACCTGAATGTAAGAACTATAGCTATAAAACTCTCAGAGGAAAACAAAGTGCAAAGTTTTATGACAATGGATTTGGCAATGATTTCTTGGATGCAGCAGCAGAGGCACAAGGCAACAAAAGAAAAATTGGACAAATTTAATTTCATCAAAATCAAAAAGCGTTTTATTCCACTTATCAGTGGAATAAAAAAGAAACCCAGAAACTAGGAGAAAACATTTGCAAACCAGACATCGGATAGCTGCTGTCATAGCACTGGGAGGCAGGAGGTTTTTTTTGTTTTTTTTTTGTTTTGTTTTGTTTTTTGTTTTTTTGACAGGCAGAGTGGACAGTGAGAGAGAGAGAGAGAGAAAGAGAGAGAAAGATCTTCCTTCCGTTGGTTCACCCCCCCCAACTGGCCGCCATAGCCAGCGCGCTGCGCTGATCCAAAGCCAAGAGCCAGGTGCTTCTCCTGGTCTCCCATGTGGGTACAGGGCCCAAGCACCTGGGCTATCCTCCACTGCCTTCCCGGGCCACAGCAGAGAGCTGGTTTGGAAGAGGAGCCACCGGGACAGAATCCGGCGCCCCGATTGGTACTAGAACCCGGGGTGCCGGTGCCGCAGGTGGAGGATTAGCCGAGTGAGCTGCGGCGCCAGCCAGTAGGCAGGACTTTTAAGAAGTGACTATATCACAGGGGCTTCATCCTCATAAATGGGTTGGCGAAGTTATTTTAGGAGTAGGAGCATCTTTCTTATAGAAGTTCTGTCTCTCATATTATTTTGCTCTTCTACTGTTTGCCATGAGAGATACGGCAAGAAGGCCAGCACTAGATGTTGGGAAGTATCCAGCACCTTGCCCATGCAATTAGCCCTCAGAACCATGAAAAATGAACTTATTTTCTTTATACATTGCCAAACCTGCAGTATTCTGTTAGAGCAACAGAAAACAGATTGAGGCACCACCCAAATTGTTGTGGTGAAACCCATCCCCCTTTCTGTACTTCACCAGTGGCTAATGAGTAGATTGATGTGGAGCTGTGAGCCAACGTGGCACGTCTCCAGTGAAGCTGGAGAGTAAGGTGAGAGGCAGAGGGTGATGAGGGTAGAAGACCCCGAAGAGGCAATCTCACCTCCTAGTGCATTAAGGAATTTAGCCCTCGTTCTTTACATTGGTAGTTTTCCATTTTTGTCATCTGTGAATCATTTATTGGATCCTGTTACTCCAGAGGGTTACTGATTATAGGTTAATAAAAAGGAACGATTCAACACAATGTTAAAATCATACGACTAAAGCATAATATTTCCTTAACCAAGAAATGAAATGAATTGTTTCCCCTCAGTGAGATGGTGTTTTCTGCCCTCTTGTTTTGACAAGGATCGTCGTACCATCATACCCTATCTGTTTCTTCTCTTCGTCTTTCTCACATGAGAGGTTCTTGGCTCACATCCCGGGCATGGCAGGTCTCAGATGGATCTGCCTATTTAGAGTCAACAGAGATGAAAATTCTGGAGGATTCTCCTGGAAGACCATAGTCAGCATTTTGTGGGTCGAAAAGTCAACAAGAACACCACACCTGCAGCCTGGAGAATCAAGCATTGCAGCCTGGGAGGGAGCGGGAATGGATTTGTAGCCACTCTTTGGTTGAACTCAGTTCCACAACATTCTTTCTATTCTACTGCAACATTTGGATGTGGTTTCAAAATATGAATAATAGTATGCTATTGATTTTTTTCTCTGACAAGAAGGAGGACCATCAAGACTTGGCAAGACATCAAATGCTCAAGAACCGAGTGATTTGTACAACATTTTGATTTGGTTCAAAGTTATTTTTCTTTGGCTGTCTGAACAGATCTGTTACTCATGTGTCTCCTGCAGCCAAGTTGCAAAGGCAAACCTGAGTCAATCTGATTCTTAGCCCTTTGGAGTTAACCTGATTTTCACTCTGATTGCTTTTGGGTTTTATCTTTTTTCTTCTTTTTAAATTAATAAGTCCCAGGAGGAACCCAGGGCTGTGAGTGCCCTCAAAGTGTCAATGATCAACGTGTCCTGCGATTTACATTAATTCTCACAGCTAGCTGCATCCTTCATTTATTGGTACCTGAGCTGAGAGATCCATCTCTAAGATAGCCAAACTTTTTAAGCAGCTGGACTTGTTTTATGGAGTGCTTATCAGAATTTTTTTTTGGAGATTTTATTTTCTTCAACTTAATTTTTTAAAAAATATTTATTTATTTGTTTGAAACACAGAGTTACAGAGAGAGAGAGGGAGAGACAGAAAAGGAGATCTTCCATCTGCTGGTTAACTCTGCAAATGACCTCATCAGCTGGGGCTGGACCAAGCCAAAGCCAGGAGCCTGGAGCTTCTTCCTGGTCTCCCACGTGTGTGCACAGGCCCAAGAACTTGGGCCATCTTCTACTGCTTTCCCAGATGCATTAGCATGGAGCTGGATCAGAACTGGAGCAGCGGACTCAAACTGGTACCCATATGGGATGGTGCCTACAATGCCACAATGCCAGCCCCTCAACTTTTTTTTTTTTAAGATTTATTTATTTATTTGAAAGTCAGAGTTACACAGAGAGAGGAGAGGCATAGAGAGAGAGAGAGAGGTCTTCCATCTGTTGGTTCACTCCCCAGATGGCCACAACAGCCGGAGCTACGCTGATCCGAAGCCAGGAGCCAGGAGCTTCTTCTGGGTCTCCCACGTGGGTGCAGGGGCCCAAGGACTTGGGACATCTTCTACTGATTTCCCAAACCATAGCAAAGAGCTGGACAAGAAGTGGAGCAGCCAGGTCTCGAACCAGTGCCCATATGGGATGCCGGTGCTTCAGGCCAGGGCATTAACCCACTGCGCCACAGCGCCGGCCCCAAGCCCCTCAACTTAATTTTTTTTTTATTTTTTGATAATACATATTTTTAAACTTACATTATAGTCAAAGGCTTTACTCAATAAAGAGTTCAAAAAACAAAAAGTAAAGTAACCAAAATCAGGAGGAAAATCAACAAGGGCTATAAACAATAATCAAATGAAGAGATATTCAACTTCACTCATCTAAAGTAAATTAAAAAAAAAACACAGAATCATTAGAACTATAGTGGTATACAATTCCTATCAATTTGGTTGCAGAATATTTTAAGCTGCAGACTTCTGTCTTCATTCAACAATAAGAAATTTTCAGTTATTCTCTCTTCAAGTAGTATTTTTACACCATTTCCCTTGTTTTAAAATTGCCTTCCTCTCTTTCTTTGGGTTAACATTGCTGCAGTTTCTGTGTTCTAGAATATGAGCCTTTGCTGTTCTCTCTGGAATTCCTTTCCCACCAAACTACTGCCCCATCCTTTCTGCCAAGGTTCAACTCACAGAATTCCTCTTCCATGAGTAAATCTCTCTTGATCCCCGACTGGACATTCTCGCCCCTGCTTTGTGCTCTGGTCATACACAGAATGCAAACTCTCTGAGGCCAGGATGATGTCCTATGTTGTTGTAACTCTTATAGGTTCTAATACATTCCAGGAACTGCCCTGATTGCTTGATTTTTGACACATGACAGTGTTGGAAGGCCACCGTAGAGAGGGAAAGTAGAACTCTGTCTCAGGGGTAAAGGGTAGGAAATGTGAGGTGCTCTTTGACAACTGGACATACCACCCATATACAGACACAAATTATGTGAGCAAATAGTGACTGCTGATTCAAGAATAATGGTATCTGGGGCTGGCCTTGTGGTACCACGTGTTAAGCCACTGCCTACAATGCCAACATTGCATTTGGGAGCACCAGTTCAAGTCCTGGCTGCCCCACTTCCAATCCAGCTCCCTACTAATGTGCCTGGGAAGCAGTGGATGATGACCCAAGTGCTTGGGCTCTTGCCACCCTAGTGGGAGACCTGGATGAAGCTCCTACCTCCTGAGTTTGGCTTGGCCCAGCCCTGGCTATTGCTGCCATTTGGGGAATGAACCAGTGGATGGAAGATTTCGCTCCCCTTCTTGCCCCATTACTCTGCCTTTCGAATAAATAAAATAAGCCTTTAAAAAAACAAATAATGTAGCCATGAGTAGCTGTTTTAGCTGTCAGTTCAGGCATCTATAGCAGAATCCCATAGACCAGATGGCCTCAAGAACAGACACGTATTTCTCACAATTCAGGATGCCGAAAGTCCAAGGTCATCGTGCCTGCAGATCTGTGTCTGATGAGCGCCCTTTGCTCTGGTTTGCAGATGGCTGTCTTGCTGTGACCTCCCTCTTGTGGCGGAGAACAGAGCGAGGAAGCAAGTTCTCTTCTATAAGGGTCTCTTTCTATAAAAGCACTAATCCCATCTCGAGGGTTCCTCCCTCATGATGTAACTGCCACCCCAAAGCCACACCTCCTAACACCACCACACTCGGGTTAGAGTTTCAACAAATGGATGCTGGAGGAGCAACACGACATCCATAAGAATAGCTATTTGTTGAGTGTCTACTGGGGGACAGCCACTGCGCTAAGGGTTTTGGTTCATTGTTTCAGGTCACACTCAAAACAGCCCGAGGGAGGCAGTGTGATTGCCTTTCTCACTGAGGACCCTAAGTTCTGAAGGCTCACAGCTGGTGGCAGCCAAGCTGGCCCAGGCCTGGCTGGCTCCAGGGTGTGCTCAGGCGACCACAGTGTTACAAGGTCTCCCCAAAGACTGTGGTGGTGTATCTAGGTTGCTTAGTAACCATTAAACATTTAGAGGATTTGGCCAGTGCCACAGTTAAAATTTACTTTTACTCTGTAAGTACTGATTTCTGTGGCAACTGGGTACTCTGTGGCCCAGCCAACTCTAAACCAAAATTGCTCTTAGAGTTTTGGAATCAGCGCTGGGCTGCTACTTACATAACCAATTGCTTAAAATTGAGGGTTAGTAATTGTATGTACATTACAGTATTGTTCACACCATCTGCAGGGAATATTGGAACATTCTTATACGATTCAGATAACTTCCAAATATCCTTAATGTCATTATGCCAAAACACTAGTGACACGTGAAGAGTCTGCCCACATTTATATCTTTCTGTCAGTAGAGGACCCATGATTCCTCATCAGTCATGGAATAAGCCTAACAAACCTGCCAGATTTTTCCAGCCATAAACATTTTATTTTGGCTTAATCTACTTTTTCTGGTATTTCAAAGACTTGTCATTTTCTTACTAAGCATGTGATGCTAATTACATGATAGCAAAATGGCCTCTCTTTGCAATTGTGTAAATAGTCCCGAGAATAAATTAGGGTGGTGGGGGTAATAACCATCTTCCAAATGTGGATGCCAAGGCTATGAGTTTTGGTTTCTTGAGTGCTGAGGTTAGGGTGGGTGCGACGAGTGGCTTTCTCAAGGTTGGGTGGGCAAACGGAGACTACCAATTTCCAAGGTGGCTTCATTTTTTGAGTAGGTGGGGAGGAAAGTGGGAAGGACACATGTGGGAAGGTCATGCAAGGTGACAGTCACCAGCACTGCCCTCTTCGGGAGATTCAGCTTGGCAGCCTGAGCTGCAACCTCCTTCAGGAATGTTCTTAAATGTAGGTGTTGTGGGTTGGTTATCTCCCAAAAAGATATTTTGACGTCCTAACCCTGGGTACCTGGCACCACAATCTTATTTGGCAGTAGGGTCTTTGCAGATATAATGAAGCTGAAATCGTCGGAATGGGCTCTACTCCAACATGACTGGTGTTCTTGTAAGAAGAGGGGGATTTGGACAGACACACACATGCAGGAGAGATGGCTGCATGAAGAGGGATGTGTAAATGCCTGGGGCTACCAGTCACTGGTTGCAGCACGGAGGGATTCTCCCCTAGGGATATGGGAAGGAGTGGGGCCCATCAGCACCTAGATTCTGGACTTCTGGCCCCCAGAACTCTGAGAGAATGAATCACTGTGTTTTAAGCCACCAAGTTTGTAGTACTTTGTTATGGAAACCGTAGGAACCTAATACAGTCAGTGACTCTGCACTCTGGCTCTTACTTGCAAATACCCGAGGAGCTCATGAAAACACTAGTGCCTTGGACTCCGCCCTAGACCGAAGGGGCTGCAATTTCCATGCTTTCAGCCTTGGCCTGGGCTTCTTATCAAATGCCCTCAGGGAATTCTAGGGTACATGCAGGTGAGGCTGTGAAGCCCTGATACAGGTGACCACATCCGTTTCTCAGGCTGCAACTAACGAGGCCAGTGATTGGCACCTGACCCAAAGGCCTTGGACGTGCAAGAACCTCTGCCTGACAGGGACATCTTACACTGGAAAGATTAAGTTCGGGCCCAGTCCAATCTCTTTTGGAGAATTTGAGTGTAAGATACTAAGCACTGTTAGCAGGCAGTCAAGAGGCCCAGGAATAGAAAAAAGACAGTGAATGATGGCCTAGACCAGGAGGAGCCGCAAGAAAGTGTGAGGTGTGGAGCAGTAAGGTAGGTGATGGGGCGGCTACAGAGAAAAGCAGAGATGCAGCTGTTGCGTCTGAGCTTGGAAGATGTCTGTGTGGTCAGAGCTGTGGGCAGACACCCAGCACTGCTGCAGAATCTACAACAGGGGTGAGGGATGCTCTGTTCTCTACAACCTGGCTGCTCTGTGTGGCCTGTGGACCGGCAGCATTATCAACCCCTGGGAGCTTGTTAGAAATGCAAAGTATTGAGCCTGGCCTTCAAACTTCCCCACTCAGGACTTGCATTTTTCACAAGATCCCCAAGTATTTCATGTGCTCATTAAGCTTGACAAGTTCATGGAAAGTATATTATTAAAAAAACTATATATAAGAAAATGCATGTATTAAAAATATATATTATAAGAAAACATGTTTAGCACCAAAATAAGCACATCTTTTGATTCCATTTCCCATGTACTTTAAACAAATTATTGTTTTTTAATTCATTTGAAAGAGAGACAAGAGGGCAGGGAGAGATAAACAGAATGCTCTCATCTGCTGGTTCATTCCCCAAATTCCAGCAATGGCTGGGGCTGGCTTGGGCCAAAGCCAGAAGCTGGGACACAAACCAGGTCTCCCATGTGGGTGAGTCCTACTTGAGTCCTCACCAATGCCTCCCAGGGTCTGCACTGGCGGGAAGCAGGAGTCAGGAGCTGGAGCTAGGAATCGAACCTTAGACACTCCAGTGTGGGATACTAGGGTCTGAATGGTTAGGCTAAATGCTTGCTTCCTTCCACGGATATTTTGAAGGCCTGGCTGAATGGCTCCTGGTATCATTTCCTAGGCTTCCTTACTCCCTGTTTCTTCTTACAAAAGTCAAATTGCCCCAGGAAACCTCAGAGGAGTCTGTTTCTTGCATCTTCCCTTATGGAAGGCAGAAATAATTTTCCATGTGAGAGCTCTATGAAGTTGGAGAAATTTTGAAAATGAGCCTGGGTATTAGCGACTGCTGGAGGCTGCCTGTGGCACTCATGGTAGTTGGTGTGATTTTGGTAATCGTTGGACCTACAGAAGAAATGTATGACAAATGGCTCTAGGTCAGTCTCTCAAAGTGTGATCCCTAGGCAAGCAGCTTCAGCATCTCCCAGGAAGCTAATTAGAAATGCAACTTCTGGCCGGCGCCGTGGCTCAACAGGCTAATCCTCCGCCTTGCGGCGCCGGCACACCGGGTTCTAGTCCCGGTCGGGGCACCGGATTCTGTCCCGGTTGCCCCTCTTCCAGGCCAGCCCTCTGCTGTGGCCCGGGAGTGCAGTGGAGGATGGCCCAGGTGCTTGGGCCCTGCACCCCATGGGGAGACCAGGAAAAGCACCTGGCTCCTGGCTCCTGCCATCGGAGGAGCGCGGTGCGCCGGCCGCAGCGCGCCGTCCGCGGCGGCCATTGGAGGGTGAACCAACGGCAAAAGGAAGACCTTTCTGTCTGTCTCTCTCTCTCTCACTGTCCACTCTGCCTGTCAAAAAAAAAAAAAAAAAAAAAAAAAAAGAAATGCAACTTCTCAGCCTCCACCTCATACCTTTGAAATCAGCTGCTCCTGGGTGGGGCCCAGCATCCATGCTCTAGAAAGCCTGCTGGGGAATGCGGACGCACACTCACACTTGAGAACCATCTTGCTATTTGACTGCATTTATACCTCCAATTCTCTCATCTGCAGAACTACTGGGCAAATGACCTGGGCCTGTCACATCCAATCTTTTGGTAAAAACATGGGCTAGACTGGGTGGCATTTGGCTTAGTTAAGACACAAGATTAGGGCACTTAACATCACATATTGGATACCTGTGTTCAACACTTTACACCAGCTCTGGACTCCAGCTTCTGCCAGTGCAGACACTGGGAGACAGTGGTGACCCTCGAGTAATTGGGTTCCTGCCACCTGTGTGGGAGACCTGGATTGAATCTCTGGCTCCTGGCTTCAGCCCTGGCCTAGCTCAGCTATTGCAGATATTTGAGGAGTGAACCAGTGCATGAGAACTCTCTGTTTTCTTTCTTTCTTCTGTCTCTCTTTCTCTGTCTCTTGCAATAAAAAAGGAGGGAAGGGAAGGGAAGGGAAGGGAAGGGAAGGGAAGGGAAGGGAAGGGGAGGGAAGGGAAGGGAAGGGAAGGGAAGGGGAGGGGAGGGGAGGGGAGGGGAGGGGAGGGGAGGGAAGTGAGGGGAGGGAAGTGAGGGGAGGGGAGGGGAGGGAAGGGAAGGGAAGGGAAGGGAAGGGAAGGGAAGGAAAGTGAGGGGAGGGGAGGGAAGGGAAGGGAAGAGAGGGGAGGGGAGGGGAGGGGAGGGAAGACAAAAACCAGGTGGGCATTTGGCAGAGCAGGTAGGATCATTGTTGAGACATCTGTATCTCACATGGGATTGTCTAGGTTTGTATCCTGGCTCCTCTTCCAATTCCAGCTTCCTGCTAATGCACACTCTGGGAAGCAGCAGCTGATAGTTCAAGTGGCTGTTTTTCCTGCCACCCACATGAGAGACTGGAACTGAGTTCTAGGCTCCTGGCTTCAGCCAGGCCCAAAACTGCTATTGCAGGCATTTGGAAGAATGAACCAGCAAATGGTCTCTCTCTCTCTCTCTCTCTCTCTCTCTCTCTCTCTCTTCCTCTCTCTCCCCCCTCTTTTTGCCCCTCAAGGAAATAAATGAATAAAATTTTTTAAAAAATAGCACCTCTCATAGATGGGGCAGTTCTATTTGTAATAACCCCAAACTGAAAATGACCCAAAATGCTCACAACAGCAGAATGGACAAACCAGTTGTGGCATATATGCTGGAAAAGAGCAATGAGAATCAATGATTCACAGCTGCAGACAAAATGTTGAATGAAAGAAGCCAGACATGAGTTCATTCAGTATGCTTCCATTTGTATGAGATACCAAAACAGGCAGAAATAATATCTGAGGTTGCTTCAAAGCCTTTGTAGGAAAAACTGTCATTAAAAAGCTGCATATGGATTACAATTTTTTTGCACCCAAATAAAGTTATCGAATTCCATTTTCCTAAGAACTCTTGGAAACCTCCTCATGTTGTTAGACACCAGGCTTTGCTCTCTGGGACATTGTCCTCTGTGACTCCCCTGCTTCCTTGTCTAAATCCCTCTCATCCTGCCATTCTTGGCTAAGTACCTTTTCCAGAGTCTTTCTCTGTCACCTCATACAGAAGTCACCTGGGGGAGGGTAGTGCCGGGAAGGAGGCACAAGGCAGCAGGCTTTGGGGCAGCTGTTAACTCTCTCTTGCTTGCTGTGGATGCTGTGCGTTTTGTAAAAACAATGTACCAAGAGGCCGGCGCCGCAGCTCAATAGGCTAATCCTCTGCCTTGCGGTGCCGGCACACCAGGTTCTAGTCCCGGTCGGGGCACCGGATTCTGTCCCGGTTGCCCCCTTCCAGGCCAGCTCTCTGCTGTAGCCCGGGAGTGCAGTGGAGGATGGTCCAAGTCCTTGGGCCTTGCACCCCACGGGAGACCAGGAGAAGCACCTGGCTCCTACCTTCGGATTGGCGCGGTGCGCTGGCCGCAGTGCGCCAGCTGTGTCGGCCGTTGGAGGGTGAACCAACGGCAAAGGAAGACCTTTCTCTCTGTTTCTTTCTCTCACTGTCCACTCTGCCCGTCAAAACAACAACAACAACAACAACAACAACAACAACAAAGCAATGTACCAAGCAGTATGCTTATGTGTGCTTTTCTGTAATTATGTTATTATACCTCCATACAAAGTATTTATTTATTTGAAAGGGTTAGAGAGAGAGCGAGAGCGAGAGCGAGAGAGAGAGAGAGAGAGAGAGAGGGAGATCTTCCATCTGCTGGTTTACTCCCCAAATGGCCACAACCATCTGGGCTGGGCCAGGCCAAAGCTAGAAGCCAGGAGATCTCCCATGTGAGTGCAGGGGCCCAAGGACTTGGGCCGTCCTCTGTGGCTTTCCCAGGCCATAGCAGTAGAGAGCTGTATCGGAAGTGGAACAGCCAGGACTTGAATGGGCGCCCACATGGGATGCTGGCACTGCAGACGGCGGCTTTACCCGCTACGCCACAGCACCGACTCCACCTCCATACAAATTTTAAAAAGCACTAGTGGGTGCTGTCAAATGTTTGAGTCCAGATGTGACTTTCCTACAGCATTTTTATAGCCTGTAATTTGAGGTTGGGCCCCATCTCCCGATTTTGTTGCCTGAGAGCAGGAACATTAGGGACCCTGTGGTTTTATGAATTAATCCCCAAAAACCTCTCCTGGAAGGGAGAGTGAATGCTGGACAATGATTAGATATTTATGAAGTGTTTTTAAAAGTACATCTTGGTAGCATTCCAGGGTAGGTTAGCAATATCATTTATTTTTTTGATTAGTAAACGAGTATTCCAGATTGTTTTTTCCTGGAATAGTGCTTTTGCTAGCTCTCTTTTTTCCCAGGGAGTCCCCTAAAATCCCCTTTGGGATTTAGTGGAAGAGACAAAGTCTGTGTGATGTTTTGCTCTCTGGAAGCCCGCCTGGGAATAGGTGGGCAGAGCTTTGGGAGAAGCAAATTCCATTAAGTCAGATAGACACCTAGACGGTGTTATAAACTTACAATGAAGACATCCTTTTACAAATCATTGTGGCTTCTGTCCAAAAAGGCACAAATACTATGTATGCACAGCCTAACCTGCTTTTTAAGAGGAATAATCAGAAAAGAGGAGAAACAGAAAACTGTACCAACATAATCAGCATTGATTCAAACCCCCAGGGCACGGAGTTGGGGAACAACAGTGCTCCCTTTTGAAAGTTGCAGGAGTTGGTTTTACTTCTATGATGCAGTTAGGACTGAGGAAAATCCTGCCACCGCTCTGCCCCAATTACATTCCCGGGTCAGGAGGTGGGAGGAGCATTCAAGGTTCTTCTGTTTTATCTGCTTCTAGGGCTGGGGAGGGAAATGAAGCCTGTCCCCACCCCCACCCCCACCCCACCCTCCCTGCAAAGGCTGTGCATCTGGGAGAGAAAGAGCTTGGCTGGGACTTGTCTGTTTGGACTTTTCCCATGTTCAAGGGGAAAGTCTAGCAGAGACTGGTCCTCAAGGGGAGGAAGAGGAAGACATGGAGGCCGGAGCACCTGAGGCAGAAGCCGGGTGGATCCCCAGTGGGAGGCTGGGGCATTCCAGGCTGGCGGCCTTGGCTGGTTTCCCTGGAGCTTACTCACACCAGTCCCTGAGACTTCCCTTGGGGGTTTCCCTTGTCTCCTCTCAGGCCACATGTTTTCTGGAAACTCACACCACTTTCAAACCCAGAGGCAAATCTCATTGATAATTCCCATCGCCCTGGCCACCATGTCTGTTTAGAGGACAATATGTGACTCAAATCAGTTCAAGCAGGGTCACCTGGATCCAATGTCAGACTTTTGTTTGAGCCATGGGAAAAGCAGACTCTCAAGAGGGCCCAGAGCAGCCAGGGGTCTCCAGGTACAACTTGAGAATGAAGCTAACTGCAAGGAGGCAGAATCAAAAAAAGGAAGGAAGGTCTGATGGTGTGTGCTTGGAGGCGGACTCACCCAGAGTTCTCATTCCTTGGAGAATAAGAATAAGGTTGATGAGTGTTGTCTGTCATGGGTGCAGGAGGCGGAGTGGTGCCACACTGTGTGTTTGCTATCCTTGGGCTAGATGTCCCTTTCTCAGGACATCATATGCCAGATTCTTATCATAAAGGTTGAGGCAGGTGGTCCATAGCAGTGCTGTACAATGGAAATATAAAGTGGACCACATATGCAGTTTAAAAATGTTAGTAGCTATATAAAAACAGAAATAATGAAATTAAGTTTAATAATACTTGTAATTTGACCCAGTGATCCAAAAGATTACCAGTTAGCAAATAGCCACAATTCCTGTGCTCGGTAGCCACAGGTGATGATTGTATTGGGTGGCTTGAGTCTGGAACCCAGAGTGTGAGCATTGCAAGACACCTTGGAAACAGCTTCTCCCAGTCCTCACTGTGCAGGCAGGAGACCTGGCAGGGTGAGAATCAAGATTTCCTGTTTCAAAGCCAGAGCTCCTCCTACTCCTTCCTCAGCCCCCTTATTTTGCTCTGCTTATAGCTGAGAGGCACACCCCTCCAATCCATGCCAGCCCAGGGCAGTGGCGCTGGCGAGGAAGGAGGTAGAATGGTGCTGGGTGCATTGCCAAGGCGGCAGATTCTCCAGTGGGGCTCAGCAATTTGCATGCAAATAGCAGTAGAGGTGCGGCTGTCATGGCTGCACTGGCCACGCATGGTCCCGCACTGTCCCCAGAAAGGGCTGCTCTCACCAGTGGCAGAGTTGGGGCTGCAGGTCCAGGAAAGAGAAAGTTTTATCCTGAAAGGATTTTCCTTTTATGCTTGATTTCTAAGAACTACCAAGTAAAGAAAAAAAAAAAACTATGCAAAAAAATCAGTTCTCCACATTAACAGATAAAGAAAACTCAGAGTTCCTCCATAGTTTGTTCTCTCTCTGACGTATGCCGTGTACACCCAATCAGTCACGGGAGGAGCAGAACACAGAGTCAGCCCCGGTTTGCTTGCTGGCAGTCGTGCGCAGCAGTAGGCGCTGAATTGGGGCCCCACACTCAGGTGGCAGGTGATTACACTGCACCTTCCCTACCTTATGCGTAAGTCCGTGTCAGGTAGATCATTGACCTAAATCTGAAAGAAGATTTTAGAAGAGAATAAGGAGAATATCTTTATGTCCTTGGGGTTAGAAAAGCTTTCTTAGGTAGGATAAAAATAGATAATTGAACTTCATAGACTCAGAATTTCTGTTCACCAGAAGAGCACTCAGAGGGAGAAAAGTCAAGCCCCAGAATGAGAAAATGTGTTTAGAATATTTATGTTTGTTGAAGAACTCATGTCAGAAGGCATAGAGAACTTCTACTAACTGATAAGCAAGAGTTGGACACCCAAACAGAAAAATGGGCAAAGAATTGAATAGCATTTCACACATGTCCAAAATGGCCAATGCCAGCTACTGTATTAGGGGCTACAGAGAGTCTTGAACTTGTATACATTGGTTATGAATGGATTTCCAGGCTTTTATTGAAGCTAAGTCAAGGGGAAATATGTTAAAAACACAAAATTTGCTACAGATGAAGAACAGATGAATATTTATTTATTCATGCACATAGCTATTTCTTGAGAGGTTATCTTGGTAGAGAAAGGTGAACCCTTTAGGATGGGAACTGGTGTTTTAATCAAATCACAGACGGGGTTAGGGGGAATCAGACATTGGGGTGGTGGTGCCTTCGGTAGGTTAAGGCACCAATGGTAATTGTTACAAAAGGGCTGTGGCACTTTTAACTATCGATATTTATAATATGCCAGAAACTCTATTTCCAACCATTTAAAGCAATGATGCAAGTATGGAAGTATAAAACAATCTGGGCTGCTCGGATTAGACTGGATAACTTAGAGATAACGGAAATTTCTTTCCTAAAGTGTAAGAGCTGAGAGCCCTAAGCTGGAGCTGTCAGCAGGTTCTGAGTCAGGTCCCACACTCTGCTTTGAGGCTGGCACTTTCTTGTGCTGACCTCACATGGCACAAGGGGCAAGTAAGTGTCTTCCTTCATAAGATCACTGATCCGGAGGCCAGCATTGAGGCACAGTGAGTTAAGCTGCTGCCTGTGACACATGGGTGCCGATTCAAGTCCCAGTTGCTCCACTTCTGATCCAGTTCCTGCTAATGTATATGGAAAAATAGTGGAAGATGGCCCAAGTGCTTGGGTCCCTGCCACCTATGTGGGAGACCCAGATGGAGCTCCTGGTTCCTGGTTCCTGGTTTCAGTCTGGCCCAGACCTGGCCATTGTGGCCATTTGGGGAGTGAGTTGGCAGATGGAAGATCTCTTTCTCTGTCACTCTGCCCTTCAAATAAATAAACTCTTAAAAAAGAAAAAGAGAGCATGAATCTCATTCATGAGGGCTCCTCCCTCATGACTGGACCACCCTCTGAAGCCCTCCCTCTTTTTTGTTTTTTTCAAGATTTATTTTTTTGAGAGGTAGAGTTACAGAGAGAGGGAGAGACACAGAGAGAGGTCTTCCATCCACTGGTTCACTCTTCAAATGGCCGCAACAGCCAGAGTTGGACCAATCTGAAGTCAGGAGTTTCTTCCGGGTCTCCCATGTGCGTGCAGAGGCCCAAGGACTTGGACCATCTTCCACTGCTTTTCCAGGCCATAGCAGAGAGCTGGATTGGAAGAGGAACAGCCGGGACATGAACTGATGCCCATATGGGATACTGGTGCCACAGACAGAGGCTTAACTCACTCCACCACAGAGCTGACCCCGGCAGCCTCCCTCTTAACCCTATCACCTTGGGGATTAGGATTCAGTCTATGCATGTTAGAGAATACAGACGTTTGGCCAGAGCAGGGGGAGCGAAGTCAGTTTTTCCAGACCCTTTTGTGAGTTTAAAATAAAAAAGCTGGCCGGCGCCGTGGCTCAACAGGCTAATCCTCCGCCTTGCGGCGCCGGCACACCGGGTTCTAGTCCCGGTCAGGGCGCCGGATTCTGTCCCGGTTGCCCCTCTTCCAGGCCAGCCCTCTGCTGTGGCCCGGGAGTGCAGTGGAGGATGGCCCAAGTGCTTGGGCCCTGCACCCCATGGGAGACCAGGAGAAGCACCTAGCACCTGGCTCCTGCCATCGGATGAGCGCGGTGCGCCGGCCACAGCGCGCCGTCCGCGGCAGCCATTGGAGGGTGAACCAACGGCAAAGGAAGACCTTTCTCTCTGTCTCTCTCTCTCACTGTCCACTCTGCCTGTCAAAAATAAATAAATAAATAAAAAATAAAAATAAAAAAGCTGAAGACCACTGGCATGACCATGTTCTAGAATACAGGGGCTGGGTGAGTTAGGAGAGTCCCTGCTGGCCTCCCTGGGCTTGCAGACCCTTGGAATCGACAAAAGGTCTGTGTAGGCCTGGCCCGCGGCAGGTGCAGCACAGCTGGCCTTTGATGAATGAAGTTTACTTTCTTGCTTCACCATACATTTTCCTGTAACTCCTAGCATCTCACATTGATTGAAGACTCAGCTGTTCTCATTCTGTGACTCATTGCTGTCTACTAGGCAATTGTCCTTTAATAATTCTACCTATTTTAAAAAACAGTAAGGAATTGTAGATGACAAGACCAAATATTAGCCAAGTATATAGTGAAAAAGATAACTGAAAGCATAATAAATTCATCACTTAATACTTGGGGATGGGAAAGTCAAATTTCACAATCTGAATTTTGTCCTTTAAGTGGCAAATTCTCCATTTTCTGTCTTAGGTAGAAAATGGAGCATTTGGATTAATTAAACACTTACTTAGTAATTATTATTGTACATATACATTAGTCTTCAAAACACTTCAAAATCCACTTGATATTGTCATATAATTATTTTTTCCCCTTTGGCAAATCAGAAGACACCAGAATTCTGTATGCCTTGGCATCTTTCTTACAAATGATAATTATCATTGTCTTACAGATAAAGACAACAGCAGAGAAATTCATTGTTATTTTGCCCAGAGTGGAGACCAGAAAATGCTGGCAGGTGCTACAAAAGACATACAAACCATTACATCTTTATGCCAAAATCAAGGAATATCTTATAACTTTTTAAAATCTTATTGAATGAAATGTGCTCTCTGCAGTTTACACTTCCAGTTTTAATGTACTCAAACAGTTTTCTTGGTAAGGAATTATTTTGCAAATTTATAGGAAGCCAAGAAGTGGTGAATACATAAAATAGTTTCATTTCTTATGATCAAAGACTCAGGAAATTTGAGAGTTGGAAGAAACCTTAGAAGTTATTGATATATACAGAAGGAGAATGCCAGGCGGAGTTATTCCTCCAAAATACAGCACTCATAATTGACCCATTAGCAATCTGCGCTATAAATCAGTGAGACTCTTGCTCTACATTAAGTAGGCATCATGGTTACTCGCTGCAGATGGGTGCCTGGAAATTGATGATGCAGGCATTTCTCACTTTACGAGCAGCTTGGGTTCCAAAGTATGTAGGTTGGATTTCTGGTATTTAGAAGGTAGCTTTCCATGGACCCAATGTCTCAAGCGGAGGTTGAATTGCTGAGCCAGAACATAAAGCCAGAAGTGCACTGTGCTCTGAAGCAGTTAGAACCCCCGCTCAGGGCAGGCTTCAGTGTGACCTCTGCAGAGACCAGAGTTAAAAAGACCAGGCCTTCAAATGCCAGCTCTGCCACACATGAGCTGCAGGTCTTGGCAATTACTTCGTCTTTCTGTGCCTCTGCTTTCTTTACCGTGAAATGGGGAATAATTGTACTCTGCTGTGTTCCCCCTGCGGTAATCCCTCCTGATTTTCATGGCCTCGTGTAGTGCCCTCCCACACAAAACAGGGAGGATGTGTGTAACCAATAGGGTGTCGTGGAAATGGGACTTCCGCAGCTGCATGAGAAAGCACGTGGCAGCCGGCTCCACCTGCACTTCTTGCTCTGGAGGAAGCCAGCAGCTATGTCGTGAGGATTCTCCAACAGCCCCACAACCAGTCCGTGTGGCCAGGAACTGAGGTCTCTTGCCTACAGTCAGCATTGTTTTGCCAGACACATGAGGACGGCTCCTCCACACCCAGTGACTGCAGCCCTGACTGACAACTTAGCTACAATCTCATGAAAGATCCCAAGCCAGAGCCACCAGCCAAGCCATTCTTAGATTTCTGACCTACAAGGATCTATGTGAGATGATAAAGATGATTGTTTAAGCAGCTACGTATTGCAGTAATTTGTGATGCAGCAAAGTAACTAGCGTATTAGATGGATTAGGTGACGGAAGGATGCCGATGACAACCTGGTGCCTAGGCAGAGATACTGAGGATGGTGGGAGATGTTTCTTTCTTCTTCCCTTTGGAGTTCCCTCTGACCTCACAGAGCTGTGAACCACAGACGGTGCTCATGGCTCCTTCTGCCTCTGGTCTCCCTCTTCTCTTTCCTGCTCCTCTTCTCTCACTGCAGGGTCCTGACTAAATGCGGGGTCCCTGGGAGTCAGGGAAGTGGAGATGGTGGGGTGGTTCCTGATTGCAGCCTTGTAGGTCCTGGATCGTCCACGGGAAGATGCATGACTTTGGTGCTCTATTATGCTGAAGACCTATTCCCATCAGGGACAGGCTTCTGTCTGAAGGAAGGGGCTTGGCCCCTCCAGAATGTCATAGTGCTGTAATACTAATAGGATAGCGCGAGTCTCTAGCTTCCCCTCATGCTCTGTGAATGTTCCTGTTTTGTAGTTTCCTTTTTGGTAGAGGTTAGGGGAGACGTGATTTCTTGATGCCATCTGCAGTTATTTGTCTGGATAGACTTCAGTAACCTTGAACCAGACACTGCGCCGAGCTCACTCACGTGTTAGATGCTTTCTGGTGCTCCTGAGGCATATTAACTCAGCTGGCACCTGAGTCTATTGAGAGAAATGGAAATCAAACACAAAATCATTATTCAGAATTTGTGTTTGTGTAGATGTATTAAATTAGAGGCAATTAGCAATGATGATAAATTCTCCTGTTGTTATGAGGCTCAATGGGAGAATTCCAGAGACTAGAAAGAATTCCTGAGAGTTCTTATTAAATCAGACAAAAATTAGGTTGAGGGTTTCACATGGAGAAAGAAACTCAGGATGCAAATAATAAAAATACAATTAGGAAATTATTTGGGGGGAGTTTGAAGATAGCTAAAATAACAGTCAACATTTACTCGTAGAGCAGCTTTCTACCCATATCAGTGCTCACTTATAATACTCTAAGGGGTATTTTTTGATGCGCAGCTTACCAATGAGCAAATGGAGCACAGAGGGATTAAAAAACTTGCCAAAAGACATACTAGAGGAAGAGGCACAGCCCAGCCCCTGTGTCTTTTCCAGAACCAGGTGGAGTTTCCTTGGATTATAAATTTTGTTCTATGAAAACAAATGGGCTGTTAATGGATCCAAAAAAGCAAGCGTTTGACTCTTGCTTTTATTGGGGGTGAAAAACAAACCACATGAGATCCCCGCTGTTAGCAAATGCAAGCGCATTGTGCGAGGGAAAAGTCGTGGCAGCCGCATCTGTGGTGACTGCGGTTTCTAGTAACCATTCATACGCAAAAAGAAACAAGTAAAATTCATTTTATTATTATCTTGTTAGTTCAATATATCTAAAATGTCACCCATATATAATTTATTCCTGAGATAGTTCACATTCTTTGCTTTGGTTCAGATCTTCAAGATCTAGAGTGTATTTTACATTTGTTGACCATTTTAATTCAGATGCTTGAATTTCGTGGGAAATATTTAATCTGTATTTATTTATTTATTTATATTGTTTAAAATGTGTAAGATTTATTTATTTAAAAGAGTTACAGAGAGAGGTAGCGACAGAGAGAGAGAGAGAGAGAGAGAGAGAGAGAGAGAGAGATCTTCCATCCACTGGTTCACTCCCCGATGTCTGCAGTGGCTGGAGCTGAGCTGATCAGAAGTCAGGAACCAGGAGCCTCCTCTGGGTCTCCCACACGGGTGCAGGGGTCCAAGAACTCGGGCCATCTTCTGGTGTATTCCCAGGTGCATTAGCAGGGAGCTGGATGGGAACTGGAGCAGCCAGAGCATTCAAACCAATTCCCACATGGGATGCCTATGCTGCAGGCTGTCTTTAACCCACTGTGCCATAGCACCAGCCTGAGGTTTAAAATTTTTAAATTTAATTTATTTGAGAGAAAGACACACATACACACACACACACACACACAGAGAGAGAGAGAGAGAGAAACTCATATTCACTGGTTCACTTCCCAAAAACCTATGATGACCAGGGCTGGGTCAAGCCAGAGCACGGAGCCGGGAACTCAATCCCGATCTTCCACTTGGGAGTCAGGGACCCAACTGGAGCTGCAGAAGCTGAAAGCTGGAACTGGAAGTGACACCAGAACTTGAGCTCAGGCACTCTGACGTGGGAGCTGCTTCACCACTTCATCAAATGCCTGCCTCTAATTTGCATTTAGATTTCATAAAACTTACAGTTGAAAAAGTTGTTCCGAGGTTACTTAAAGGTTTTCTAAGTGTGGATGACAGCATCAAGAAGCAAAGCACACTGAGGCCAAGGGTGATGCTGTGGGGGCCGAGGATGCTGTGAAATGGGCGCATGAATGGACTGTGCCTGCACTCCGGGCTCAGATGTGTCTGATGGGAGCTTTGGGGACCCTCGAGGGAGATCTTGCTGGAGAAGGCAGATCCCTCTAGGGATTCCCTGGAATGCTGGCTCCCCTACAGAGGAACCCTGTCACCTGGCACTCCCAGAGGTCAGCGTGCAGCCGTCCCTACTGCACTGAACCTGCCCCCGGGGCCACTCCTGTCCCAGCCACGCCCTGCTCTGTCCTTGCTATCCAGCTGTGTCAGGAAAAACAAGCCCAGCCGGCAGGCACTCTGGTACAGCAGCAGGTTTGGTTAGTGCAGTCCTCTGGAGTTCAAGGAAAATGCATGATTTTGCCATGCCTCGGATTTTGTTGTACTGGTTAACAGTTTCTGCGGATGTCCAAACTCAAATGCAAGCCCACTGGGTTTGACTCCAGTTACCATAAAAGGAAAATGCAATCAGCTCTTAAGAGTTAAAACTTTTTCTCTTGGGGGTGATAGAGGGTAAAACTGCCACCTGTGATGCCAGCATCCTATATGGGCACTGGTTCGAGTCCCGGATGCTCCACTTCTGATCTAGCTCCTTGCTAATGCACCAAGGAAAGCAACAGAAGATGGCTTGAGTGCTTGGGCCTCTGCACCATGTAGGAGACCTGGAAGAAGCTCCTGGCTCCTGGCTTTGTCCTAGCCTAGCCCTGGTCATTTGGGGAATAAACCAGCAGATGGAAGATTCTCTCTCTCTCTCTCTCTCTCTCTCTCTCTCTCTCTGAAACTCTGAATTTCAAATACAAAATTTCCCTCATTAAAAACTTAGTAAATTTCCCTTTTCAAGCAGACTGTTTGTGTATGCTCACTTTACTGTGCATGTAATCTCCACCACAAAGCTTTTTGACTTCTGCAGTGGCTTTCAACGTGTTGTGGTGCTTTTTTTCTTGCTACTTAATGTTCTAAGTAATGGAACATTAAAATGCTACATTTTTAGCATAAGTTTTATCATCATCTCTATACTGCTCAATGCCTCTTTTAAGTGCAAATGTAATAGCAATATCTGGCCTGCGGCCCCTTGAGTCAGTTTGTATTTTGTAGCTTGTACACGCAGGTGCATTTGCGCTTCCTAGGATGATGGAAATCGGCATGAAACTGCCTTACTGGTTTTCATTTCCCTTCCGGAGGCAACACTTTCTACAATGCCCTATGCAGCCCTGCATCTGCTTTGCATCCTCGTCCTCCGTATTCTCACGCACCCAGCATCCAGAATCCTGTGCGGGAGCATTCTACACGAATGGGTCACAAGGGACAGGGTGGGGAAGAATTTTGTCTGCATCTTCCCTGCTCCCATGCATAGTCCACTGACCCCCTGGGCTGCACTTGCAGAACACAAGATCAAAGATAAATACAGTAACAGCGGGCATTAAACTAAGCAGGGGGCCCATCTAGGCACCCGGTCCCCAGGCCACTTGCTCATTAAGCTTGCAGCCAATCTCTCCTTTTCTCTCTAGTCTCTGGCAACCACTGATCTGTTTTATGCCTTTGCAAGAATGTAACATAATTGGAATCATACAGTATAGGACTCTTTGAGTCTGGCTGCTTTTCATGTAGTGCAGTGCATTTGAAATTGATCCTTGTTGCACCCCGTTTTCTGTGCAGGGCGTGGCTGTACCATGGTTTATTTGTTCTGCCTAGCTGAGAATGGTCTTCATCTTAGTACTGAGGGGTGTTCTTTTTTGGGTTAATCGGATCCTTTCAAGGCAGATCTTGATCACAACTTCTTGAGTCATACTCTAATTTCTTAGGCCATAAGCCCTCTCACCCCCTTCCCGTAATGACAAAGGAGGAAAATAGCGTGAGGATGAAGTCAAGGGTGAACTCCAACGTGAGGGCGGCCTGGGGGAGGAGCCAAGAGAAGGGAGCGCTTCAGTCATACGTGTGGCCAAGGGAACCCAAACATGTTACGTGTACAGGTGTTGCCTTATTAAGTCAGCGGGTTCCATTGCTGGCTTCTTGCTGCTCCAGCTGAACTCTTTTTTTTTTTTTTTTTTGACAGGCAGAGTGGACAGTGAGAGAGAGAGAGACAGAGAGAAAGGTCTTCCTTTGCCGTTGGTTCACCCTCCAATGGCCGCCACTGCCAGTGCGCTGCGGCCGGCTCACCGCGCTGATCCGATCCGATGGCAGGAGCCAGGTGCTTCTTCTGGTCTCCCATGGGGTGCAGGGCCCAAGCACTTGGGCCATCCTCCACTGCACTCCCTGGCCACAGCAGAGAGCTGGCCTGGAAGAGGGGCAACCGGGACAGAATCCGGTGCCCCGACTGGGACTAGAACCCGGTGTGCCGGCGCCGCAAGGCAGAGGATTAGCCTATTGAGCCACGGTGCTGGCCCTGAACTTACTCTTAAGGAACAGATTCTTAAATCTGAATCTACTTTGTAATGACTGACCCACTCTGGCCCTGTGCTATCAAGGAAACTCTGGAAATCAGGGACCCAAGCCTGTCACTGCCCTGGTGCCCTGAGGCAGGGTTCAGAGAGCTCCAGGAAGCTCCTGCCAGGCTGGTTCTTGGGGACTTGCCGTCTCCTGCGGTGGGTGGGCCCACCAGAACAGGGAGTATTAGCACCACATCTATCCTTTTTTTTTTCATACATTTTTCTAAAGATTTTTGTTTATTTGAGAGGCAGAGTTACAGACAGAGAGAGAATCTTCCATCCTATGTTTCCCTCCCCAGATGGCTGTAACGGCCAGAGCCAGGAGCGTCTTTCAGGTCTCCCACATGAGTGCAAGGGCCCATGCCCTTCAGTCATCTTCCACTGCTTTCCCAGGCCATAAGCAGAGAGCCAGCTCAGGAAGTGGAGCAGCCAGGACGTGAGCCAGTGCTGCAGGTAGAAGTTTAGCCTACTGTGCCACAGCATCAGCCCCAGCACACCATGTCTAGATCACTGAACAAGACTCAAGTGGCTGAGGCCTATGCTAAGCTCACCCAGGTGGCCTTTAAGGTTTAAAGACGTAGCTGAGGCTGTTGATGATGACCACAGCCCATTAGCACCTGCCTTTTCCTTGCTCCACAGGCTTCTTCTTTCAGACTCCCATGAAACTGCTGCTGGTAGAGCATGCTTGGCCCATGGGCAGAGCTAGTCACAAGCATGGGGATTTGTCTTCTGAGAGATGTTGGACGACTCTGGCATGGCTTGTGCAGGACTCCCAGAGGTCCCCAGCTGGACTGAGTTCCAGATGCCCACGGTGATCAAGTCCAAAGTCTGCAATTGGCTCTCTTCTGCCTTACCTCCCAAGTCCCCCACCAGCCCTTCCTGGGATCACCTCCAAGCAAGCTGCTTGCACTTGAATATTTTTCTCAGGGGGCCCAAGGCTGCACAAGGGGCAAGTTTGGTCCAGGCACTGTGGCCTCTAGAACCTTCACTGTATGGGCTCTGCTCTGATGGCATCTAAGACATGTCTCTATTAGAGCCTTCCAGGCCTCTACTTTCAACTCCTAAGTGCAAGGTTGAAAGGTGCATGCTTTCCATTGCTGTTCACCGTGCATGAAATTCTGGCACAAACAGGGCCTCCATGTATCCTTGTTATTCATGAGGATGGAGTGGTGGTAACAACACTACAACTAAAGAAGCATCTAGGGGGCCAGCACTGTGGCACAGCGGGTTAAAGCCCTAGCCTGCAGCGCCAGCATCCCATATGGACACTGGTTTGAGTCCTGGGTACTCCTCTTCTGATCCAGCTCTCTGCTATGGCCTGGGAAAGCAGTAGAAGATGGCTCAAATCCTTGGGTCCCTGCACCCAGCTGGGAGACCCGGAAGAAGCTCCTGGCTTCTGGCTTTGGATGAGCTCAGCTCTGGCCATTGCAGTCATTAGGGGAGTAAACCAGCAGATGGAAGACCTCTCTCTCTCTGGCTCTACCATTCTCTGTAACTCTTTCAAATAAATAAAATAATTCTTTAAGAAAAAACAAAGCATCATATAGATGGGACAGAATAAGGCACAGTAAACTCTTAGGGAATTTGGGACCTGCTGGGAAGCTTGGTTTACTGATACTTATCTCCTTGGGTGGCTGGGGGGCTTTTGCTGGGCTGGACAGGGAAGAGATAGAGCTTTGAGTGTGAGTGTGATTGTCCTCCTACATACTCTCCAGGTCATTTGATCTGCTTGGGTTTTAATCTCGTTGTGCTGAAAGCCATCTTGGGGAAGGAAGGGAGGGACCTGGTAAGGAAAGGCTCCCGGTGGTGGAGCCGGCACCACCCCGCATCTCTGCCTGGGGACCACTCCTGACTAATTCATTACCTGCTTCATGGTTGCTTAGGGCATCTTTATCCTCTTGCCCACGGGGGCTGGCTCCCTGCATTGTCTGCCAGCCCTGCAATGCCATTCTCATTCTTTAGCCTTACTGTGCTGGCAGCTTCACTGTGGCCAAGCCAATGCTATGGCCTTGGGTTTCCTAGGTTGAAACTTAGGTCTTCAAAGACCCAGCTGTAAAGAATGAGCAGGCTGGAGACCATGGGAGGCTGACTGCTCTGTGGGGAGCTCTCTGCGGCAGTGTGAGGGTAAGGTGTGTCTCATTTCTCTCACTCTGCCAGTCCATCCCCAGAATACCACATGGAGGGCCAGTGTGAACTCTGGGCAAGAGCCTAGAACCTAGAAGTTGACTGTCTGGGTTTGAATTCTGGGGATGTCATTTTCAGCTATGTGACCATAGCACTTCCATATCTCAGCCTTCCCGTCTGTAAAAAGGGTACAAAATAATAGCATCTTCTCAAAGTTTTGTGTTAGTTCTTTTAAAGAATAACATACTAAGTATCCATGAGGGTACATCAACATGTTTGGGGGAAAATGGAATGAAAAGGTAAATTTGGGGTGGGTGTTTAGCTTAGTATTGGCACACTTGGATTCAATCTCTGGCTCTCTCTGGATCCTGACTCCAGCTTCCTGCTAATGGGCCTCCTGGGGGGTAGTAGTGAAGACTCAAGTGGTTGACTCCCAGCTACCCATGTGGGAGACCTGGATTGAGTTCCCAGCTCCTAGCGTTGGCCTCAGCCTGACCCTGGCTATTGTGAGCCTCTGGGGAGAAAACCAGCTAGGAACGAGCAAGCTGGCTGAGCAAGCTGGCTCTGTCTCCCTGTCTCTCTGCCTCTCAAGTAAAAAAAAAAAAATTTTAAGATAAGTTTATTTTGGTGCAAAAAATTTTTGAAATCTATGCATAGGTTTTTCTTAACATGAATTCTTTGAATACCGCTCATATGAATGGATTTCAATTTTTTTCTCCACCAAAACATCTTTTAATTCCACATGTCCAAGAATATTTTGAAGTCTCCTTTTATGTTGAAAGCAGACACTGGAAACTTTTTCACACACTGAACGTGCTTAGGTCATCAGGATCCTGCTCAAACACCAGAACATTCCTAGGACTCCTCACGGCCCCTCCCCTGCAGTGCAGGGCTGTTTTGAGGATATAGGAGCCAATGCTTGTAAAATCCTTAGGACAGGGACTGGCATGCAGCAATCACTTCTTCACAACATGTTTTAAAAACTAATTTATTCGAGGAAGCTGTTGGCCCCCCGAAGCTCAGCTGCTTGCTTCATGCCTGGGAAAGCCTGGCCGTTGCAAGTGCAGGACTGCCCCCACCCCCTCCTACAGTGCAGCCGGCTTCAGAATAATCAATTATTTCCATATCCCCAAGGACCAGGTGGTGCCTTCCATGGTGAATGGTTCCTGAAGATTGCCAACAATTTTGCATACATGAGATAGATGCAATCAGCTGCCGTCACCACTCAACAAAGGGCCAGGTGCAGCTTTCATGCAGAGCAACTCTGGGAGGATCAGCACAGCCTGGGTCCTGGGCTATGGGGACAGAAGTCAGGGGTCTTAGAGCCAGGCTGGGAAGGGGTCCTGGGTATGGCTTCCTTTATTGCTTGCACATCCCATGAGACACACAAGGAAAACTGACCTTAAAAGTGTTCCCATAGAAATGCGCAAAGTGAACTGAAGCTGGGCTGGAGGCTTCGTGTGTTCACACCTCATTTCCTATGGTGTTTTAAAACTTATGAGCAGAGGAGATGGTTATGTCACAGGTGGAGACTCACTTTTATTTAACCTAACAACACATGCAAACTTCTCCTCTTGTGTTTGTGACAAAAGGACTTTTTAAAAGGTGACATCAGATAATTGAATTAAACCAAGGAATGTACAAGGGGAAAATTCTGGACAAATAGTAGGTACTTGTCCTGGGAGCCACTGATAGGGATGGGATGCCAAAGACGAAGGGGAGAAGGAAGAAGGGAGTGAAGACGGGGTGGCCCAGGGTATGGTTATGGGTGCACCACGTTCTCCTGGAACAGACACTCGCATGTTTTGAAGAGAGAGATCCTATATAGTAGTGGCATGGAGGAAAAGAACCTAGTAGCAGTTTCAGAAAATATGTAGCAATCTTTGGATTGCAAAGATGTTTTTAAAATTTCTAAGTCCTGTTGACTTGTCTAAATAAGGAGAGATTTTATTCGTAAAGATTTTAATGGGACCAGCATTACCTGGGGTAGCAGGTAAAGCCACTGCCTGCAGTGCTGGCATTCCATATGGACATTGGTTCAAGTCCTGGCTGCTCCACTTTCAACCCAGCTCTCTGCTATGGCCTGGGAAAGCAGTAGAAGATGGCCCAAGTCCTTGGGCCCCTGCACCTGCATGGGAGACCTGGAAGAAACTCCTGGCTCCTGACTTTGAATTGGCGCAGCTCCAGCTATTGCAGCTATCTGGGGGGTGAGCCAGCAGATAGAAGACCCCTCTCTCTCTCTCTCTCTCTCTCTCTCTCTCTCTCTCTCTCTTCCTCTGTCTCTCTGTAACTCTGCCTCTTGAATAAATAGATAAAATATTTTTAAATAAAGTAAATAAAATATTTTTATTTCTTTGAAGGTAAAGTTACAGACAGGGAGAGAGAGAGACAGAGAGAAAGGTCTTCCATCTGCAGATTCACTTCCCAAATGACCACAATGGGTGGGTCTGGGTCAATCCAAAGCTAGGAGCCAAGAGCTTATTTCAGGTCTCCCACATCCCAGACCATAGCAGAGAGCTGGATTGGAAAAGGAGCAGCTGGAACTAGAACCAATGCATGTATGGGATGCCGGCACTGTAGGTGGAGACTTAGCCTACCATGCCACAGTGCCAGCCCCAAGATTTTTTTTTTAAAGATCTATTTGAAAGTCAGAATTACAGAGAAGGAGAGAGAAAGAGAGAGAGAGAGAGAGAGAGAGAGCGAGAGCGAGCGAGAGAGAGCTCTTCCACCTGCTGTTTCACTCTCCAAATGGCCACAATGGCCCAGGAGCTTCTTCCAGGTCTCCCATGTGGGTACCCAAGCACTTGGGGCCATCTTCCACTGCTTTCCCAGGTGCATTAGCAGGGAGCTGGATGGGAAATGGAGCAGCTGTGACTCAAATAGCTTAACTCATTATGCCACAGCACTGGTCCACGTGTCTAAATTTTAATGACTTGGGCTTGCAGGTTCAACAAGAAAATATCCACACATAGTGTTCAACAATAATTTCATAAAAATCAGTACAGTCATGGTGGTCATTTGAATCTGCCTTGTCCCATCTGAATCTTGGATTGGAATGTGGTCAGTATTGTGGTAGTGTTGGGGGCTGGGGCCTTTGAGAGCTAGTTAGGTGGTTGAGAGATGAGTCCTTTCCTGAGGGAGGGGTCAGTTCTCTTGAGCGTGACTGGTTACAACACCTGACTGCCCTGGTGCTGGTCTCTCCCACACCTGCTTGCTTGCCGTCCACTCTCCACCATGCGTTGAGACATCAAGAAGCCCTCACAGGCACCAGGCTCTTGGATTTTTTGCCCAAAGAGCCATATGCTAAAACAAACCTCTTTTCTTTCTCCATCATGCCTGTCTCAAGTATTTTGTTATAGCAACAGAAAGCAAGCTCCATGATCTTATGTTGCACACGAGCATTCTGATTTTAGATCTTGTACCAAGGAACAGTGGCTACTGTGGGCAGGAGAGTCTGTCGGCTAAGGGGACTGAAACCCTTGCCTGAATGAAGACAATTCCTAGAGTGTCTCTTCTGTAGCTGCATTCAAAAATATAGAACCATTAGGTTATTAAACTTGCAAAATATACCATAACTTAATGAATGCCTTGTATGAGTCCACTAATTTTTCAAGGTTTGTGGTATGATGTATTTAGTTAGGGTTATAATGTTTCTTTGACCTTCTAAGCAGTAGAATCCTAAAAGGTATGGAGGTAAAAGTATTGTTTATAGAAAGATAGGAAGACAGAGGATGGATGCAGCTCAAATAGACGATGGGTAAATGTGGTTTGGAAGTCCTGACTACAGGCATGTCACCATCCGTGTTGTCTCCTATCACCAGGAACGTGACATGCTCCTGATGAGGCACAAAGACAAACAGCTTAATTGCACCTGAGCCTTCCTCTAGGAAGAGCTACACAGCCATGTGCAGTTACCACCAGTGGCAAAGGTGACAGTGGATTCTTTGATATTCTCCCATTGAGAGGGGGCTGCCTCTGTCCCTCCTCTTGATTCTGTGCTGAGCTTAGTAAAAAAAAATAGCAGTGAATTTATGTTCTGGGACTCCTGAAAGTAGATAATTGTAAGCTTTCAGCTTCTTGGAACACTGACTTTTATACCCCAGTTGCTGTGCTATGAGGAAAGTCAAGGAGACCTATGGAGAAGCCCCAGGATGTCAGCTCCGGCTGAGCTCCCAGCTGGCACAAGCACCAGCTTGAGTGGGCTGTTTAGGAAGTAGGTACTCGGCCCGACGAGTGGCTCTGGCTGATCCCATGGTAAGCAGACATGAACTGGGCCTTCCAAGCCCTGCTTGAATTGTAGGTTCATGAGATAAATGGCTCTTATTTTCAACTTTGAGTTTCTGTTTGTTTTGTGATTATAGCAATGGATGATTGGACCATCATCACTCAAGTTCTGGACGGTGTGGAAGAAGTCAGTTACCATGACTGGTCCCTGGGGGCAATAGTGTGCCTGTGATTTAGCCTGCTTCTCCATGGGACTCATCAGCTTCTTATTTGTGCTTGCTTCTGTGGAAAACAACTGGGACATACTGGAGGTTAGTAGGTTAAGCATCACCTCTTTGGATCAGAAGGTATGTGCTGGGATGGCTGTTGTTGGATGCTGGGCTCCTACCACAGCTCTGCTTCTATGGCTCCCTCAGTCTTTGTGGGGACTAAACAGGTGTCTCTCCAGGGGTGTGGCTAATTTCTCTGTAGGGGCCACTGTTGAAGGACCCTTTTGCTCTTGGTGGCCTGCCCTCCATTCTCTGGGCTGGGTGAGCTGCTTGTCCAGATCCTTATGCCTCCCAGGAAGCCCAGGAGACTCAGACATGAGTTTCCACTCTGGGTAAAGGGGCTGGCAGGCCATCCTTGCTGTCTGCTTTTGTTTGCTGGAGTCCTGGGGGGAAAATGCATTATCTGAAGGTGCATCTGGGAAGCTCTGGATATCACTGAATCGCTCAGGGCAAAATCTCTCACTTCTGTGTCTGCCTTCAAAGGGTTTTCTTTGAGGATCCCATCATCATCACTCAATTTTATTGTGACTTATTCTGTCCCGCGTGGACCTTGGTTCTGAACTCTGCAGAGTGGGACTTTACTGAGTTTGGTCCAGGTGTGCAGGAGACTCAGGTTGGGAGTGGACTCCTCTGCAGGGCTCAGGCTGGAATGGCCCAGGAGTTGCTGGGGTAGAAGTTGCCCCACGACCTCCCATTTTCTGTGCCATTCGCTGTACTTTTGCATAATGTGTTGCATCTCCAGGATTCACTCCTGCAGAAAGCCACAAGAACCCCTGTTACTACTGCCTGCCTTCCTCTCAGTGGAGGAAAATAAACCAATATTCTAATAACAAAAGATAATACACCTTCCTCCTAGAAATTCTGCTCTGAGGATATTTTTTTACTGATTATCTACTGCAGCATTTTTAGTGGAAAAACATTCAAAACACCATGAATGCACATTAGTAGGATTAATGTTAGAGATGGTCATTCATTCTTCTCAGGAACATTGCCTTAACTATGTACATTAGAACTCTGTCAGTAGTTACAATGAATCTAAATGCTTGGAAGAGAACCTGGTGCATGTTATGTATACAATAACTCATGGTTTTTGTTGTTATAAATGAGAAAAATTATGCAGGCATATAGATATATAATAAAATATATACTGTATATATATATATATATATATATATATATATGTTATCCTAAATCTGTAAAACAAACATAAAACCCTTTATACATGTGAACATACACATGGGTACAGTTAAGTGAGCACAGAGAAAATTGTGGATGTGGATACCCTGCCAGCTTTTGAATGAGGAGATACCTGGAAGGGTGAAAAAGGAGCTGGAGGTAGAGGAAATAAAAAAAAGAAAACAAATGTCTGTAAAGAAACGTCTTTGAAAGGTCGTATGTGTAGATATGGGTATGTATGTGGCAGAGGGAGCTACTTAGCAAAATCTAAGTGGTAGTGAGGGTTTCAGAATTTTTCTTATGCTAAATTCTTCTGCATTCTCTTCTCTACTTTTTGAATTTTTTTTTTAAAAAATTGAACATGTGTTATTTATAAAACCAGCAAATAAAGGGTCTTTTCGACTTTGAAAAAAAAAAAACAACCCAGCACTATGAATAGTAAAACTCCTATACTAATTTTTTGGTGAGGAAGAAAAGATGGTGGTGGTGATGGCAAACAGCTAACATTTATCACGTCTCTACCACCCATCTGATACTGTTGGGCTTTCAGAAGTAGTGGCCATCTGATTCCTGCCAAGTATGTATACAGGCTTCAGATTCTAACGCTGGAAACATCCTCAGCTCTCTGACCCCAAACTCTCATTTCAAAGCTGAAGGGCCTGAGTGAGCAGGAAGGTGGGGCCTTCTTCACTCACGTCTGCGTTAGGAGGAGCCGAGCCTCCTGGCTTGCTGGATGTGCATTCCAGCCCCTGTGCATGGCGACCCCCTCAGCATGTGAGAGAACCACAGCCCATCCCAGGCAGGTGGTGGTGTATGACTGTGGTCACTGCTGTCACAGACCTACATCTTTCAAATGTCCACCCAAAAGAGATTGCAAGAGAACCAACAGACTGGAAAGGACATAGAGAAGATTTTCCAAATGCCAGAAATGCTCTAAGTCTTGAATGGGGTGGGAATCACACAGGTGTGACTTATAAGGACAAAGTTATCAGGCTCGAGTTTAAGAGCTGTACACTGGGGGTGGGTGTTTGTCCTGGTGGTTAGACTCTGGTTGAGGTACCTGCATTCCACATCAGAATGCCTGAATTTGATCCCCAACTCCAGCTCCTGACTCCAGTTTCCTGCTAATGCAGAACCTGGGAGGCAGCAGTGATGGCTCAAGTGACTGAGTATCTGCTACCCATATAGAAGACTTGGATTGAATTCCTGGCTCCTGGTTTCAGCCTGGCACAACCCTGGCCATTGCAGACATCTAGGGAGTGAATCAGCAGATAGGGACTCTCTCTCTCTCTCTCTATTCCTTTCAAATGATTTTTTTCTAAAAACTTTCAAAGAGATTTGTATAGTTTAATATACAAATTATACCTTAAAACATTTAACAAGAGGCTACTAGTTGGGAAGACTGTCATATATACACATTTTTTAAAAGATTTATTTATTTATTTGAAAGGGGGGAGAGAGAGAGAGAGAGAGAGAGAGAGAGAGAGAGAGAGAGTCTTTCATCTACTGGTTCACACCCCAGATGGCTACAATGGCTGGAGCTGCGCTGATCTGAAGCTAGGAACCAGGGGCTTCCTCTAGGTCTCCCATGCAGGTGCAGGGGCCCAAGGACTTGGACCATCTTCCACTGCTTTCTCAGGCCATAGCAGAGAGCTGGATCAGAAGTGGAGCAGCCGGGACTCAAACTGCCGCCCATATGGATGCTGGCATCACAGGTGGTGGCTTAACCCACTACGCTACAGTGCTGGCCCCCTAGAAATTTTAAAACAAGGTCTGGATGGAGCCACAGAGTGACTCAGGAGAGGTCTACCATGTGCACATTACCGTCATGTGCATTGATTAGCCAGGCATCCTAATATCTGAGACCATTTTGCTTCATCTTAGAAGGTTGATGGGTGTACTTTTCTTTGCTTACATCCCCTGCCCCGAGAGCAGTGGCGCTTTTCAGGTTAAAAGCATAAACAAGAGCTTTGGAATAGTGCCTGGATAAAACAAAGGAAACTGAAAATACAACCCTGCAAAGTAATACAGGCTTGGAACAAATACAGAACTACTTAAATCCAGTTGGGTGCAAGCAGGGCCTACAGTAGGTGAACACATAGTGATGTCTTTGACTTTGGGGGTCAGCATCTGAACAGGTGTTAGCACCTTAAGCGTGCATCAGCTGGGAAGCCTCTACCGTGCTATAAAACAGCCCCCTCCTGCTGAGAGCCTCTGTGGCTCTTGCAGCCACTTCTCCCCATGTCTGAGCTTGTGTTACAGCAGTGCCAGGCTGCGACTTCCTATTTTGGAAGTGTTGTCAGCCTCTGACACTAGCTTGTCACACTGTTCAGTTTGGTACCTGGACCTGGTGCTACTCCTCCTCTGTTTACTCGGAATTAGGGTAATTTTCTCCCCATGTCATCAATCTCCAACATTTTTGATGTCACTGTCAGTTTTCACTGAGTGTCAGAAAGATAACAAAAGCTACAAGGTTGTGCAAAAATCTCACAGAGGGAAATCAGTTAGACTCTTTCTACCCAACTGTGTTTTTTCATGTGTGGGTATAGCTTTATTTTATTCTTTTCAAACCTTTGTGTACCCACAAAGAACAGGCTTTAGAACTCAGCCCTCTGTGGTGACTGCTCTTTGCCCTACACAATGGAGGAGAGGAAGGCTTTTTAAGCCATTCTTAGTACAAGGGAAGAAAGAAGAAAAGCAATGGAACAATATCCGCAGGCTGGCCATTTAATATGGCTTCAGCAAAAACAGCTCTTCAGAGCACCTGCTAGGCTTCCAACACCTGCCTGTTTCTAGGATATTTTTCCATCTACTGGCTTTAGTACACAGTTAGTCTGGGTGGCTAACTGGGGATGCTAATGAGGTCAAAATCACATGATGTTGTCCAAGATTAACTAGTTGAAAGGCAAACTGACGTAATGGCAGAATGATGAGTTCTATAGCCAGAGGAGATCTGGGTTTGAAATCCAAGTCCCACCACTGACTATGATTTGGGTTGGTGAATCAACCTCTCTGCTTGTTATCAGTTACAAAGTGAGAATAATATTATCTAGTATTCAGGGTTGTTGAAGGGAATCAACTGAGATGGTACGTGTGCTTGAACATGGCTGTCCTGTGTCAGTGGCTCACTAGGTAGATATGTACTTACTGCCTTTTCTGAAAATAGAATTTCTTTCCTAAATTGCAAACAGCAACTGCCCTCTGTCTGGCCAGTGGTCTTCACAAAGGTTGACTCTTTAACACCTAGGAAATGCTTGGCACATTGCATGACCTTAGTACATGTGTAAATAAATGGAATGTGTGGGGTAGGCACAGTGATTAAGACATTGCTTGGGACTCCCACATCCTACACAGGAACCTAGGTTCATGTCCCAGCTCTGCTCCTGATTCCAGCTTCCTGATAATGCACACCCCCAGAGGCAGTAAGTAGATGATGGCTCAAGTGGTTGAGTTCCTGCCGCTCACATGGGAGATTCTGATTGAGTTCTGGCTCCCAGCTTTGACCTGACCCAGCCTTGGCTGTTGCAGTCATTTGGGTGAGCAAAACAGAGGGTAGATGATTCTCAATCTTGAAGAAAAAGTCTATCTATGTAATTATATCAATAAAAATTTAAAACATAATTAAGTTTAATAAAAATTAAGTTTATTAAAAACATGATAAACTTAATACATTAGCTGAAATGAAATGGACACTATGAGAAACAGTGACTTGATCAGCCCTTATCCTGACTGTTGATGAACAACTTAATACTTTATCCCTTTTAGTATTTTTTTGTTCTACTTAATACTATTGGTTGAACTCTGTAATTAATACACAATTGAAATTTAACTGAAAAGTGATCTATGTTAAATATAAGAGTGGGAACAAGAGAGGGAGGAGATGGACAATTTGGGACATGCTCAACTGGACTTGCCCCAAATGGTAGAGTTAGAAACGTGCCAGGGGATTCCAATTCAATCCCATCAAGGTGGCATGTACCAATGCCATCTCACTAGTCCAAGTGATCAATTTTTGTTCATAATTGATCATAATGATAGAACTAAGAGTCAAAGGGATCATATAAATAAGACTAGTATCTGCAAATACTAACTGATAGAATAAAAACAGGAAGAGAACGATCCAACATGGGAAGCAGGATACACAGCAGACTCAAAGAATGGCAGATGTCCTAAATAGAACTCTGGCCTCAGAATCAACCCTTAAGGCATTCAGATCCAGTTAAAAAGCCCAAGAGAGTATTTTAGTCATGAAAGCCAAGACACTATGGCAAAAAAAAAAAAAAAAAAAAAAAAACCCACAAAACAAAACAAAACTTATATGAAAGATCTCTGTGAATGAGATCCCAGTGGAAAGAACGGGTCATCAAAGAAGGAGGGACCTTTCTCTGAAGGGAGGAGAGAACTTCCACTTTGACTATGACCCTGTCAGAATAAGATCGAAGTCGGTGAACTCAAAAGACCTCCATAGCCTTGGCAACACATGACAAGAGCCTAGGGTGATTACTGACGCCATAAACAAGAGTGTCAATTGGTTAAGTCAACAACAGGAGTCACTGTGCACTTATTCCTCATGTAGGATCTCTATCTTTAATGTGTTGTACATTGTGATTTAATGCTATAACTAGTATTCAAACAGTATTTTGCACTTTGTGTATCTGTGGGGTGCAAACTGTTGAAATCTTTACTTAATATATACTAAATTGATCTTCTATATATAAAGATAATTGAAAATGAATCTTGATGTGAATGGAAGCAGAGACGGAGCGGGAGAGGGGAAGGTTGCAGGTGGGAGGGAAATTATAGGGGGGAAAAGCCATTGTAATCCATAAGCTGTACTTTGGAAATTTATATTCATTAAATAAAAGTTTAAAAAATTATAATAAATTAGTAAGTTTGAAAACCAGCAAAAGGAAAAGCAAACCAAAAAAAAGTAGAAGGCAGAAATTAATGAGGGGTGGGTTTTGTGGTGCAGTGAGTTAAGCTACCACTTGGAATGCCTGCATCCCATAGCAGAGTGCATGGGTTTGAGCTCCACTTCTGAATCTAATCCAGCTTCCTCCTAACACATCTGGGAGACAGCAGATGTGAGTCAGTCCAAGTACTTGGGCTTTTGCCACCCACATGGGAGACCCAGATGGAGTCTGGCTTCTGGCTTTGACCTGGCCTGGCCTAGGCTGTTGCACACATTTCGGGAGTGAACCAGTAGATGGAAGATCACTCTCTCTCTCTTATTCTATCTCTCTCTGTCACTATGCCTTTCAAATAAATAAGCAAAACTTTTAAAAAGACATCAATGAAGATGAAAGCAAAAAGTAATAAGAGAAACTTATTCTTTGAATAAAATAGACATACTTCTAGCTGACCTACTTAGTAAAACAGGAACAAACACACAAAATTGGAATTGTCAAGGGAAAAAGCTATTAAGAAACAGAGAACAATTTATAAACTCATCAGAGACTACTTTACACAAAACTATGCAAATACATGTGAATGTTTTGATGCAATGAATACATTTCCTGAAAAAAATGAAGTTTACCAAATGGACTCCAATGGAGAAATATAAAATGTCTATCACACAATTTTCCATAATAGTGGTTACACAAGAAGAGAAAGTAATTGAAATAAATCAGGACTGAGAACATGCTATCACAGGAAATTAAGCAAGAGAAGCTGATGGTGCAGCATTTATAATCCAAGCAACAGTTTTATTCTGATGGATGAACCTAGTCTGGAGTGAGCACTCAAGGACTGGCAGTGACCTGCGCTCTGATAAACACGGCTGTCCACAATGACCTCAGCACGTGGCAGACAGCTAGAGCAGGTAACAACTGGCTGTGAGGAGTACCAGCAATCATTAGACAGGCCACACCCTCATCGTATCTGAAGCAACACCCTGCAACCCCCTAAATTACAAGAGTCTCCTCTCATCCCCATGAGATACATTTCAAAACTCGTAGTCTAAAGGCACAGGTGAAACCAGGAATAGTGCAGATATATTTTCCTATACCTAGGGGGGTACTTTAAAAAGTACATGGAAAATGGAATTAAAAGATAAGGTGGGAGCAGACATTTAGCCTAGCGATTAGGATGCCCATATTGGAGTGCCTGGGTTTAACTCTTGAGTCCAGCCTCTCACTGAGCTTCCTGCTAGTGCAGACCCTGGTGGGCAGCAGTGATGGCTCAAGTAACTGGGAGACCCAGATGGAGTTCTTGGTTGCTACCTCCCAGCTTTGGTCCTGGCCTAGCCATGGTCGTTATAGCATTTAGGGAGTGAACCAGAAGATGGGAGCTCCTTCTCTCTGTTTCTTAAGTAAGTCAATAATATTTTTTGAGGGGGTGGGGGTGGACGGTGCTGTGGCACAGTAGGCTAATGCCTCCCATATGGGTGCCAGTTCTAGTCCTGGCTGCTTCACTTCTGATTCATCTCTCTGCTATGGGCCTGGGAAAGCAGTAGAGGATGGCTTAGGTGTTTGGGCCCCTGCACCCATGTGGGTGACCCAGAAGAAGCTCCTATCTCCTGACTTCGGATTGGCGTGACTCCAGCCACTGCAGCCATTTGGGGAATGAACCAGCGGAAGGAAGACCTCTCTCTCTGTTTCTTCTCCCTCTTACTATCTGTAACTCTGCCTCTCAAGTAAATATTTTAAATCTTTAAAAAATTTTTTAAATATACATTTATTTTGGTGCAGAAAATCTTGAAATCCATACATAGATTTTTCCTAATATACATTCCCATGAACTTTTTGAAGACCTCTCATACATACCTATCAAGGTTAATTTATAAATTAGGCACAATAAGAGACTAACAACAATAACTAATAATAAAATGGGAAGAGTATAACAGTATTCTGTAATGAGAGTTATTTAAAACTTGTGAGTTAATTATTTCTGGAAATTTCCATTTAACAGTTTGGGACCAGGGTTGACCTTGGGTATCTGAGTCTTCAGAAAGTAAAGCCACGGATAAGCAGGGGGCTACTGTGTTAAATCTCTCCCTTTCTTGCCAACACAGGTGATTCTTATTTCTTTACCAGGGACAATTCTAGCCAGACTTTAATCCACCCACAGCCTAAATACAAATGACCAAGAGAGCCAGTCTTGGGATTGCCTCTACTTCTGGACAGCACTGGGTCCTGAACTGGCCCCTGCTTTCTTAAACTCACCTTGTAAAACTCCCAGCACAGGGGCTGGTATTATGACCCAGTGGGCTAAGCTGCCAGTGATGATGCCAGCATTCCCTTCAAGCCCTAGTTCGTGTCCTGGCTGCTTCACTTCTGAGCCAGGTGCCTGCTAAGTGCAGAAAATGGTCCAAGTGCTTATGCTTGTGGGAGACCAACATGGAGTTCCAGGCTCCTGGCTTTGGCCTAACCCAGACCTGGCTGTTGCGGCCATTTGGCGAGTGAACCACTGGACATAGATTGATCTCTCTCCCCGCCTCCCCCTTCAAATGAAAAAAAGAAACAAAACAAAACAAAAACCTCCCAGCACAAGCTCACATGCTGCAATGAGATCCTCCCAACTCCACCTGCGAGGAGCCCCATGGCTCCCCTGGTGTGCACTGCCTGGTTGCCGCAAGCTCAGCAACCTCACTTTGTCTTGACTACAGAAGTGAGCCTCATAGTTCTGATGGGTGAGCACTCACAAATACAACTCTGCTGATCCCTATACCCTGGAACTCATTACCAAATCCCTGAGCCATCGTCCCATTCCAGGAAGTAAATCTGGTAATGAAAAGGGAATCAAGGGGCTGGTGCCATGGCTCATTTGGTTAATCCTCTGCCTGAGGAGCCGGCATCCCGTATGGGTGCTGGGTTCTAGTCCCAGCTGCTCCTCTTCCAGTCCAGCTCTCTACTGTGGCCTGGGAGGGTAGTGGAGGATGGCCCAAGTGCTTGGGCCCTGTACCCGCATGGGAGACCAGGAGGAAGCACCTGGCTCCTGGCTTCGGATTGGTGCAGTGCTGGCCGTAGCGGCCATTTGGGGGGTGAACCAACAGAAGGAAGACCTTTCTCTCTGTCTCTCTCCCACTGTCTATAACTCTACCTGACGAATGAAAAAAAAAAATAAAAAGGGAATTAAAAAAAAAAAAGAGACAATCTGTATGAAGGAGATCTAAGTATATCACACCTCCACAAATCCTTCTTTACCTAAGTGGGAAGCCTGAAATGTCTAAACTACTCCCTTTCTGGCTAACACCCATGATTATTCTTTCCTTACCAGTGACAACTCCGGCTCCACTTTCTTTCCATGTCCATTGTTGGGGAGCATTTTCTCATTACTCTGAGCCTCAACACCACCTTCCTTCCTTCTCTTGTCTCTTTCCATCCCTCATTATGTAGAGTAACCTAGGCTGTCCGGCCCCCAGTAGCAAGACACATCCCTATGAGGAAGGAGAAGAATCAGGTGCTGACTTTAGAGTTCTTTTTGGAAGGCTAATGGAGGGGACAGGACCATGAAACTGCCTAATTGGTAGTTTTGCTTCATTTTACCACCATTACCCTCTATGGTTTGTCAGTTTATGAGCAGACTCCTCTTTGTGGACCATCCAAGCCCCTCAACAACTGAAAGGAGATGTTCAGTTTTGATTCTTCCCCTTGTATACGGTTGAGAATAGAAAAGCTCAGGAAAGCTAAGTCCAGTCATCCAGTACCTTAGGAGGCTCCAAATCCAGAGCCTCTTACTCCAAGCAGATCTTCCACTTAATGCATGACCTGCACTAACATCGGTTCCAAAACCAGCCCCTCCCCAGATGACCTCCCACCATGTGCCAAGCTAATGCCAGCAGTGCTTGTCAAAGCATTTCTTAGACTGTGAGATGTACACCAACCACCTGGGTGTCTTGTGAAAATGCAGGTTCTGACTCAGCATGTCTCTACGGGGTGTGATAGTCTAGATTTCCAACAAGCGAGTTCTTGGGCAATGCCAGTACTGTGGGTCCACAGACCACACTTTGAGTAGCGAGACTTTATAATGCATTGTCTCACAACAAACCCACAGGATGGTGTTTCTCCACCCTAACTACTCTTGGAAGGATTTTAAGCTCCCCAGTCTTCACACTCTGCCCATCCTAATCACATCATTGTCCTTCTTGGTGAGACCCAGGTAAGGTGAAGAACTACTGCTGCATGAGCTAAGCAGTAGCTTACTCCCTGAAGTTTAGAGAGAGGGACCCCTACACACAGTCAGTGTTGCAGGCATATTTTAAACTCAGGGATATCTGGCTCAGAGTTTGTTCTCTTAGCTATTGACCTCACGGGCTCCTATGAACACGACACCAGCTTAGGATTTATTATTGTTGTTAATGGAAGAAAACCATTAGAAAACAGCCCAGGCTGTTTATGTAGTTTATGGCCCCTTGGGGACAAGGGGGTGGAACACTGTCCTTGGTACTGAAGGTGGGTTGCCTCTTCAGACTCAGCACAAACCAGGAACTGACTGTGCCTTATTGGTTCCTGGGCTTTCCTATAAACACTGACCAGTCAGGGTATTTGCTCTCCCATTGAGATTTTCAGTGTAGGAAAAAACCAGGTGCATTAAATCTGTGTAATTAGCTCTGAAATGCTGGTGGCTGATGAAGTAGGTTCCCAGAGAGAGGGAGACTCTCCAAGGCTTTCTCAAACTGGAATCAAGAAGCCCTGGACTGGACAGCAGCCAAACGTCTCCCCCTTTCTGATGGGAACTGAAGGATTCCCTGAGGAATGGACTTGCTGGCAATGGCCAGGCTTATTCTCCCATCTGGGAATTCATTAATTAGGGCTTAGCTTTGAAGGCAGATAACAAGCTAATCAAAAGGGGAAGCAAAGCCCTGCAAATCCTGCTGCCTAATGAGTAATGCTGGGGTGAGCAGGTGAGCAGGCGCCTGTGGGAACAGGTGCAGTGATGCTGTGGAGGATGGTCTTCTAAGCTGAGGGCTGGCCTCCAGTTTTGAGCCAGAGAACCAATAGAGAAACCTCAGGAGATGAGCATTACTAAAAATCCTCCCCCAGCCACCTTCTGTGATCTTTTCCCCATCACTATCTCATCATTCCAGAAACTGAGACCACAAAGTCCCTGCTCACCAGGACTCCCACCTGGGCCCAAGGCCAAACCAGCTCGCTGAGCAGGGCAAGAAGAGAAAGAGGCTGTAACAGGAGGCCTTCTGCTGATCCACACTTTGAGATTTGTAATCACAAAGAGAATGCAAATAAAAATGCATTGTTTACCTTCAAGGATTATGCTTTTGCTTTTTGCTTTAAAATGAGCATTTGGAACATTATAAAAGTGAATGATGTTCTGAGTTGAAACATGACAAATGAATTGGAGATAGTTATATTTGTCAGGCTTTCCTTTCCCCTGCATGACATCTAAGTAATGACTTGGATGTTTTCTGGGGCTGGTGTCATGCCACAGTGGATTAAGTCAGTCTGGCTACAACACCAGCATCCTGTATCAGCAACTATTCAAGTCCCAGATGCTGTATTTCCAATCCAGCTCTCTGCTAATGCACCTGGGAAGGCAGCAGACGATGTTCTAAGTACCTTTGCTCCTGAACTCATGTGGGAGACTCAGATTAAGCTCCTGGCTTCTGATTTAGGCCTGGTCAAGCCCTGGCTAGTGTGACTATTTGGGGAATGAACCAGTGGATGGAAGATCCTCTCTCCTTCTCTGTATCTCTGCTTTTCAAATAAAAATAAACAAATCTTTTAAAAAATAAGTCAAGGCAGAGTCAGTAAATTTGAAGTGTTGTATTAGATCTCAGTTGATTCCTAAAATCTGTAGTTGGGTTAGGGAATTCCATTTTCATGTTTATTAAAAATATTACTTTTGGAATTACACTGCATATTACTGATGAATTAAAATATTGGACAAGAAATATAAGATATGATTTCTGGTTTAAAATTTATCCAATAAGAGTTGTCTTGAGAAGCCAGCTGTCTAACAGGTTTACTGTTCAATGTGATTGGAATGATTTGAGAGTGGAGCTGCCAAGACTTGTCCTGGAATGGATAACAGGACCTCCTTCCCTTCACTGTCCTTGACTACTCTTGAATGAATGTGCTAACTAAGTGGCTGGAAAGCAGGCAGAGGTGAATAATACTGAGTTGCAAAGACACAGAGAATCCTGGGGGAATCAATTTTATTTGCTGCTTAACTGCTAGTTCACTCTAAACCTAAAAGGCAGAATCCCATATGCCTTGGCTTCTTTAAATAAAACATCAGTTCAGTTTGGTAACCAACCTGTTTAGATTTACACAGTGGGTCAATCTGCTAAGTATAAGGTATAAGGGTTGCTCCGGAGAGATAGCTCCAAATTGGCTTATTGCAAAGAGCAAAGTAGGAGAAGGTCATCAGCTTGTGTGACTGTCACACAACCCAGGGCTCCTCCTATGTAGGGCAAACACTACTGGGGTAATTATTGCAAGTGGCTACCATGAATCAACAGCTAGGACAGAGGTGGCTAAAGGCTAACCTGAACTCTAGAAAGCCACATTCATGGTTCCGTCATTCAAGGCTGAATCCCAGCATCTAGTACCATAGATGCTTGATAAACATATGCTTTATTAGTGTTTGGAAGACACCTGTTCTCACTACCTTGGGCATCCACCACTCTTTTTGCAGGTTCAGGGTTCTAGGGAAGTTTGAGGGGACAGTCTTACCCCAGTGGGGAACAAGAGATCCAAATGAGAGTATTGATCTCTTTTAAATAAACACATGGCCATCTGAACTCTCAAACTGTCTTTCCTTCTGTCTACCTTACAAAGATATTTTAAAAATCAAATAGATTAAAGAAATAGGAAAACACCCAAAGACATTTATCTTCATATCAATGGAGTCTTGTTCATAGCAGGTATTCATAATATTTTTAATTTTTTAGCTTTTTTTCTTATTTGAAAGGCAGAGAGACAGAGTAACAGAGACAGAGGCAGAAGAAGGGAGAGATTTTATATATATATATATATATATATATGTGTGTGTGTGTGTGTGTGTGTGTGTATGCTAGTTCATTAATTAAATATTTACAACAGCCAGGGATGGGTTAAACCAAAGCCAGGAGCCCAGAACTCAACCCAGGTCTCCCATGTGGGTGGCAGGGACCCAGGTATTTTCACCATTACTGCTTTCCCTCCAAAGTATGCATTACCAGAGAACTATAATTGGAAATGGAGCAGAGGGACTCATGCTGTGGCTCACTTGGTTAATCCTCTGCCTGTGGCACTGGCATCCCATATGGGCACCAGTTTCTAGTCCTGATTGCTCCTCTTCCAGTCCAGCTCTCTGCTGTGGCCCAGGAAGGCAGTGGAGGATGGCTCAAGTGCTTGGGCGCCTACACCCACGTGGGAGACCAGGAAGAAGCACCTGGCTCCTGGCTTCGGATCGACATAGCTCCAGCCGTAGCAGCCATTTGGGGGGTGAACCAATGGAAGGAAGACCTTTCTCTATGTCTCTCTCCCTCACTAACTCTGTCAGATAAATAAATTAAAAAAAATAAAAAAAGGAAATGGAGCAGAGATATCTCAAACCAGACTCTCCAGTATGGGATACAGTTATTCCAAGTGGTATTTTAACCACTGTGCCAAGTGTTTTTGCCCTCCTCATATTTTTTCTAACAATAAATAAGATGATCTCAAAACCCTTTTTTTCAAACCTATATAGTAATATAAGCTTGGGTTTATTTTTTCTTAGAGCTAGATTTGAAATGAGATGAATATTCTCTAATTTCTATTCCTATAGCTTCCACATCCAATTATAGGTGCCTACTCACTGGCTCATTCAACCTTCATGTACTGTCAACACATGGGGCATCTCTATTTCCATGCCTTTGTTCAGACCCTTGCCCTTCTGCAAAAAGGCCTTTCCCTTTCTTTAGAGCATAACCAAATTTTACATGTCCGTGGGCCTCCAATGGTTTCTCTCTCCTCAGAATGTCAAGGTTATTTATATAAATAATTATCCCTTCATTGTATGAATGTTCCTCGGCAAGAATTCATACTCATATATGTGGAGATCATAAAACTTCCAGTTTCTAATGGATGTTTGTTTACATAGATACCTGTTTAATTACAGGATATCAAAGATAATTTGGCATAGATAATTTTGAAGGTAATAATGAGGGGTAAACTGTATGCATAATCCCCAAAGTAAATCCCAAGATAAGGAACCATTTAATTTTTGCCAGCAAAAAAGATATCAAGAAAACAGTGTGACTAAATAATTATGCTTCTTAATATGCTCCAAGAGAGTGTATACAGTTCTCCAAAGAGACTTCTCTGGGTTACTGGGAGAGACGCCTAACTGGAGCTGTCCTCAGGTGTGGTGCTGAACATCAGTGTTCCTGAAAACACTAACCAATGAACAAGAACAGACAATAGTCTAAACGATGAACAAGAACAAGCACTTGGAGGGTCCTTTGGGATGTTCTTCAGCCTCTTCAATCTTTACAATCTCAAAAAAATTCATTTCTGTCCAAATATCCTTTCCTATTTCCTAAGTCCTGGCATTCCTGTTTCCTAAATAGCTTTCTAAACCATCTTTTCCTCTCCATTCCCATTGCCACTGAAATAATTTCTCAACTAGTTTCTCCCAAATATCTTGCTTCTCAGTAGTTGCCCTTAATAACTTCCACCCCTTATGCATTCAGAATTTAGCTCAAGGTCATTAGAGTAGGCAGCAGGTGCAGTTTGGCTCTGGTAGTTAAACTATAAATATAAATCCATAATGGATAAGAAAGATATGTTTTAGAAACCCCTTAGATATAAAGTAATTCCTGGCCAGATATAGAAGGAGTAAACACAGTCTGTCTATGGGAGACAGGTGAAGCTCAGGCACAGTAAAAATCATATCTATGTTTAAAGACGTTCTGTGAAAATAATGTGTTGCTCACAAAGGAAAGAGCCATCAGAAGATGATAAGAGGGTGCATTTAAAACAAGGAAGAACTGGCAATGTCCATGTGAGCCCCTCCCAGGGAGCCTCTCTGCACTTTTTAAAAAAAGATTTATTTATTTGAAAACCAGAGTTACACAGAGAAAGAAAGAGAGGCAGAGGGAGAGAGGTCTTTCATCCTTTGGTTCACTCCCCAGTTGGCTGCAACAGCCAGAGCCATGCCGATCCGAAGCCAGGAGCCAAGAGCTTCCTCCAGGTCTCCTACGCAGGTGCAGGGGCCCAAGGACTTCAGCTATCTTCTACTGCTTTCCCAGGTTATAACAGAGAGCTGGATTGGAAGTGGGGCAGCTGGGAATTGAACCAGTGCCCCTATTGGATGCCGGCACCTCAGGTAGTGGCTTTACCTGCTACACCACAGTGCCAGCCCCTCTCTGCACTCTGTCACAGATGCAATTATGTCAGATAAATAGGATGCACTGGTTTTGGTCAGTTGGTCCCTCTACCTTACTCCAGCTTTGGGAAGCCACATGCATGGTCTCTACACCTTTGGCTTTGCCTTGGGTTTGTTTAATGGAGAACAAAGACAGGACATCAAATGAGAGAGACGAGCCTCAGCTTGAATTATTGATTTCTCTGGCTCTTTCCTATGCATATTGTCCTGATATTTGGCCAGAGCATTCTCACTGTGACTTCTCCTGTGGCCTTATCCCTCTGGTTTCCAATCACCACTCCTCCCATTCCTCTTTGCCTACCAATGGTAACAGTGCTACTGTGTGGACCCCCCTAACTCGTCCAATTTGAGCATGCCATCTGTTTCCTGTTGGGCCCTGGATCAGGGCCTGGTACCATTAAGCATCCAAATCCTAATTCCCTCGCTCCAATCTCATCCTCACCCTGCATTATTCTGTTTACAAATTGGCTTCACATGTAAATACGTCTTCAGGGAGAGAATGTACTGGTCATGTTGACACAAGCTTTCTGTTCTGCCTAACATTTAGATTCATTTGTTAATATAAAAACCAGGACTCTGGTTTTGTGCTACTTATTAGCTTTGTTAGTGAAAGTCAACTTGCCTGGGCTTGATGAAACTGAGGTGCAGGGCTGAAGTCATCCAGATGATATCACCCCTGGTAACCATCCACACTCACCCACACCTCCTGTTCCCAGAGCCCCAAGCTACTTGGTCCTCTGGCCAAAGATTTATATTACAACCGTGACAGGCTTTCATGCCTCTGGGCTTTTACCCAATCTGTTCTCTCTCTCGCTCTGGAATCTTCTCTTTCTTCTTCTTCTTCTTCTTCTTCTTCTTCTTCTTCTTCTTCTTCTTCTTCTTTTTTTTGACAGGCAGAATGGACAGTGAGAGAGAGAGAGACAGAGAGAAAGGTCTTCCTTTGCCGTTGGTTCACCCTCCAATGGCCGCCGTGGCTGGTGCGCTGCAGCCAGCGCGCCGCACTGATCCGAAGGCAGGAGCCAGGTGCTTTTCCTGGTCTCCCATGTGGGTGCAGGGCCCAAGGACTTGGGCCATCCTCCACTGCACTCCCTGGCCACAGCAGAGAGCTGGCCTGGAAGACCAGGACAGAATCCAGCACCCCAACCGGGACTAGAACCCGGTGTGCCGGCGCCGCAAGACGGGAGGATTAGCCTATTGAGCCGCGGTGCCAGCCTGGAATCTTCTCTTTCAAAGTGCTGTTCAGGCATCATCTTCTCTGTGGAATGATCTTTATCTTTTCCAGAAATAATTCTGACTAGTGATTATTTATTGAGCTCTCTGGTACTGGAAATGCTGAGATATCCTGGGGACTTGGGAGTGACTCAAACAGTTCATACTGCTCAGCTTCACAGGTGAGATGCAGTGATATAAACAAAAATTCTGTCAAAATGCCATGGTGAGACAGATGCTATGGAGATGTGAGAGTGGGGAAAGGGAGTGGATGGGTATCAGGGAGGAGACACCTGTGATACATGGTATGTAACTTTACATACCTGTGATACATGCAATGTAACTTTAGTCATGAGTGGGTGGGACAGTGAAGAGCCTCTGCACTCTCAGGGCAGTCTGTCCGGTGGTCTGCTGAGCCTGTCCACCACCTGAGTATGGATGGATGACCATTCCAGGACACCAGACCTCTCACTGTGGGCCCACCGGATTGGAGCATGGCCACCAGGTCAGACAGCAGCCCCTCTGCAGACTGGCCGGTGACCTAGGAGGGGCCTGGCATGAATACAGCACTACCACAAAAAGGAGCGAAAGTAGACCTCTGCATTTGGCCTCCAGGTTGTTTGTTTCTTTACAGAGGCTGAGACTTCTTAGCTCAAAAGTCCACACTGGCCAAACTTGAAAATTTTCACATCCAGTTGTTGTTGTTTTTTTTTTTTTTTAAAAAAAAAAAACAGCCCAAACATTTGCAACCATTTGCGGCCACTGGCTTTGCATACCCTATGAAACTGCACCCAGAATCTGCAGGCCACGGATAAGATAGAGCTTTGTGGTTACAAGACCACAGCCTGCTCTTGCCCCTCAGAGTTCTCTGACCAGAGACTCCCACTGTGCTGCTGAGCAACACCAAGTAGACATACAAGCCCCTCTCCCATCCCTCCTTCTCCCAGGATTCTCTTCTCCTCCTCTTCTGGAAGGGTCCAGACACTGTCCTGCTGTGAGGGGCTTCCCCTCTCAGCCACCCCGTCCAAACCCTGACCAATAAATTCTGTGCATTTCTCCTTGATCAGTGTCCACACCCCTCAAATTCCTAAATCCTTCATTGAATGCCGACTCTCAACCCCTCACAGTCTCTCTGTTAGGGGAGTTTTCATCCAAGGGAGAGGGATGATGTGCAGGTGACAGCAGGAGGCAGAATAGAAAAGCATGCACAGAAAGAGGTGGAGATAAGGAGGCAGGGAGCCAATGACAGCAAATTGGACAGGGGTCATCATAACAGGGAAACCCAGGCAGGAAGCCATGGGTACACACAGCCAGCCTGTTAGGAAGGAAACAGTGAAGGAATTACTCATATATTTTTTTTCAGTTTCTGGACCACATTCTGGTCTCCATAAGGCCAGGCTGTGTCCTGGTCCCATCCTGCCACAGAGGACATGCCACTCAGTGTAATTCCCATTCTGATGGACAAGAGCCCCCTCCCCAAGGCAACTCTCATTAGGTCTTTGTTCTTTGCATCCAAAAGAGCCAGCTCCCACCTAAGTTATGGGAAGATCACAGGCAAGGTCCGGAGTGGGGTGTTGGGAGGTATATGGGGGAATCACAAGCAATTTGATGAGCTAGATAAGAAAGTGCATGTTGGAGAGCTGGTGGAAGTGAGGTTGGAGAGGGGAGCGGGTCAGGTAAGAGAGTCCTCTGTGTGCCACCGAGAATCCTGGGTTCCATCCCAGGTAAGTGAGGTTTTATAGGCAGTGGACTGAGTCAGAGTCATGTGTTCATTCAGTCACTCTGACAGTAGTCAAGAGAAGATCATAATGAGTAACTAACAATCTGGACAGTAAACACTGAGAGAACACACAGCAGGAATGAGAAGAGGGAAGAATGTTCGACGAATATTCAAGTGGTATGAGCTGCAGGGTTGGTGACATTGTTTTGTGGTGGGAGAGAAAAAAAATCTTGTGATGGATGATTCCCAATTTTCAGATTTTGGCCCTGAATGTGTGGGATGCTCTAGTCTGACGTGAAAGAGCAAATTGAGGAGGGAAAGGAGGAGGAGGAAGGAGATGTGTTTGAGGCATGTGCTGGACATCCGATAGAGGAACCCATGGGAAGCTGGCTCTGTGCATCTGGGCTGCAGCTCCTAAGCCACATTTCAGTGGCATCCATGATCACTGAGATTCATGCTTGTACTGCTGACTCTATCCTGTGTTATGGAGCAGTCCTTTGTCCCAAAACCTTCCTCTGTGTGATCTGGAATGCTGGCAAGTTTTCCTGTGTCAACTCCTGCGCCAAACGTGCCTCTTTCTTTTGGACTTCAGTGGGCTCACCTGTATCCACTTTCCCTTACAGCTCTTTCAAGTGGAGGCCGGTTTCTATTCTTTACTTAAATTTCATTCAATTCATTTATTTTCCAAGAGTATTTCTTCAGGGCCAAAAAGTGGGGTTGGAGTTTTTTCTTGATTGCATTTCTTTTGGAAATCTTTGAAGATTTCTCTGAAGATTATTCTGGTGTTCTCTCCCCTCTTCCTCACTGTAATTCACCAGCATTCTGATCACTCTGACTCACTAGAGAAGCCGCCTCCTATCTCTGCATTTGCTCCGTGCTGGGTGATTTCCTCTTCAATGTGGGTGAACAGTCTACCAACCTGGAACCTCTTGTCCTTGACTTCATCACCCCCAAAACATCTATGTTTCAACTCAGGCATCCATTCTTGGGGTCAGACCCCATAGAACACCTTCAGCAATGGCAACTTCACACATCCCATCTTCCCACCCCCACTTCTTGTCGAGTACTTCCTTGAAGCTACCTTTCCACTTGGCCAAGATCTTTCAACACTTGGCTACACAATTATTAAGATCATAGGCTTTAGAACGAGGCTGACAGGCTAATTTGTGTGGAAGGCTAACAAGATGTGGCTATATCATTTTTACAAAATGAATCGAGATTATAGTGGGTAAAGCTGCTGCCTGCAGTGTCAACATCCCATATGGGCACCAGTTCAAGTCCTGGCTGCTCCACTTCCTATCCAGCTCTCTGTTATGGCCTGGGAAAACAGTAGAAGATGGCCCAAGTTCTTAGGCCCCTGCACCTGTGTGGGAGACCTGGAAGAAGTGCCTGGCTCCTGGCTTTGGATTGACCCAGCTCCAGCCATTGCAGCCATTTGGGGAGTGAACTAGCAGATAGAAGACCTCTCTCTTTGCCTCTGTAACTTTGCCTTTCAAATAAATAAATACATATTAACAAAAAAAAGAATCAAAGTTTTGAAAATTACCTTGATGGTTAGGATTGAGTAGGGTGTTCCCTTCGGAGAGATGGCCACCACCAGTGGGTGGTAGTGAACAGGGCCATGGAAAGAAGGCAGGAGATACGCTGGAATTCATCCTGCACACGATTCCTTGCAATGCTGCTTGGCTCAATCACTTAATTACACATTCTTTAATTTTTCACATCTGTCTGTCTGGAGCCTGAGATATGATCATAAAAAGCCCTCTGAGCCTGTATTCAAACAAATGCTTTCAGACACAACTTACTTCCTGCCTGGCCTGAGCAAGCCATTTAGCTGCACCTGAAAATGTAAGTAACAGTGCTTACCTCATTGAGTTGTGAAAGGATGAATGAGCTAATAGATAGAAAAGCATTTAGTAAGCTTTAAAACATTTTAAGAACATAAGGTATGCTATATCCTAATTGTATTTGAGAATAGGAATTCTGTATTCCTTATGTGATTCATCAAGAATGGTGCTCAAATAATGTTTGTTAAATGAATGAATGAATGGCTGAACAATTAGGAATAAATTCCTAAATGCAAGCTGAATCTCAAGCATTTTGATCCCAGTCCCTCAAGGAGAATTAGCTGTCCATTATATTTACACTCATTAATATGCATTCATTTGTTTACTTGCTTGACAAACATATTCACTGATTACTACAAGTCTGGTACTAGGTATTCCTCATTCAAAACTCAGTGTACGAAAGTAGTTTGGTTAGGGCTGGCTTTGTGGTGCAGCGAGTTAAACCACTGCCTGTGATGCTAGCATCTCATATGGGCACCAGCTTGTGTCATAGCTGCTTCACTTTCAATCCACCGCCTTTCTAATGGCCTGGGAAAACAGCAGAAGATGGCCCAAGTGCTTGGGCCCCTGCTACCCACATGGGAGATCTGGTTGAAGCTCCTGGCTCCTGGCTCCTGGCTCCTGGCTTCAGCCTGGCCCAGACCCAGCCATTACAAGTATCTGAGGAGTGAACCAGCAGATGGAAGATTGATCTCTCTCTCTGTAACTCAGCCTTCAAATAAATAAATAAATCATTTTGGATAGATAAATTTGGATAGAGAAGGGATCATAGAGAAAGCAAAACTCCAGAGTCAAGGGCTGGCAGTATCCACAGAAGACCCCCCCCCCCCCCAATCAGGAGCCTCTTCTAGGGATGGCTACAGGGGCCATCCCAGCCTGGTGGCACAAAGCCTTCCTGTTAAATGGCCAGACTTCTTGCTCTTGGCCTAAGCTCTAGGAAGCATCTGGACTCCCTATGCACATTGGCTACAGAAACGAAATGAACACAGTGCCATTCTGCTCTGATTCTTCTTAGACATCAGTCTTATTTCCAAGTGCTGTCACCTCTGGGATGATGAGAAGCTGAAATTTCTGAGCCAGCAGCCTTAGGGCCATACCAAGGAAGTGAGACCCCAACAGGCGTTTCCAGGCTTAAATCACAGACATGGTCATTCTTAGCGAGCCTGCAGTGGCGCTAGATAGTCAACAGGAATGACAGGAAATCCCTGAGAAAGAGAGACCCAGACCAAGAAAGACACAGCCAAGCAATGACCATGGAGATCCAGGTGAGCTGGGATGGCCCTGCATGGGCAAGCATCCCAGTGGCTGCGCTCAGCCTAGAGTCCACTGAGTGTGGCAATGTGGGACTGTGTCATAAAAAGATGAAGAGACTAGAGGTCTAATTTTTAAAGATTTGTTTATTTGAGTGTCTGTTGCAGAGAGAGAGAGAGAGAGAGAGAGAGAGAGAGAGAGAGAGAGAGATCTTCCATATGTTGGTTCACTCCCCAGATGGCTACAATGGCTGGAACCAGGCTGAAGCCAGGAGCCAGGAGCTTCTTCCAGTCTCCCATGAGGGTAGAGGAGCCCAAGGACTTGGGCCATCCTTCTTTGCTTTCCCAGGCACATGAGCAAGAGGCTGGATGGGAAGTAGAGCAGCCAGGACTTGAACCAGTGCCCATATGGGATGCCAACATCACAGGCGGTGGCCACTACACCACAATGCCAGCCCCAAAACTTGAGGATTTAATGGGGACAGGATCTAAAGTCACTTACATTGAAAGGACTAACTCTGTGATTTCGAACAGTCTGGTATAAAAATCCCGAATCTAGTCAAGCTAATTTAAATAAAGGGGAGCTGATCCAAGGTGTCTTGGGTGTTTTCTAACACAGCAAGAAGATCACCCATGAGTCCAGAGAGAAGAGAGGAGACAAGAGGCCCCATCAAATCACCAAAGCCACTTCTTTATAAGTGATTTGAACTTGGTGCTTTTTGTTAATAGTTTTGGGAGCATGATGAAGTGAAAACAGGATTAATTTGCTGAAACTTAATCACTCTTTACTAAAGCTCAATTTTATACACATTTATGGAAGAGTTTTGAACTTTTCGTCCCCCAGACCTCTGGAGAGCAGAGTAGGATATCAGTGTGTAAGAGAAAGCAGAAAAAAGTTTAAGTCAGACACGTGAAACTTTGGATGCATTAGTGCTATGGCAACCTTCCAGATCACTCCAATCATGTCCCTAATTGGGTCCATAAATAATTTATAACCCACCATTTGTGTCTGGGGTAAAGAGTTTATAACAGCAAATGCTTAAGTAGCTGTTAGAGGGACCTAATGATTTCCAATTCTGAATTCATCAGACCTCCTGTAGACTGTGATTCCACAGCCTTCTTCAAGTAATTTGGTGGGGATTGCGCAAGTGTGGAGAGGAACTGTTTTCAATGTCTAGTTGCAATAGACTGTCAGAGATGCAATGAGCTCACCTCTCTTTGCTGTTAACCTTGACACTGGCTTTCAATTAGGTGAAAAGGCAAAGATAGGAAAATCAGAAATAAAAGCGGGAGCGAAGCTTCCAGAGGCCCTCTGATCGGTTGTCTGATGTCTCCCATTTCTTCACGAGAAGTAGACAGTGATTTTCCTCTCCCTGATACCTGCGTGAATTGTTTCAGGTGTCTTATGCTGCCTGTTGATTTTTCACAGCTTCTCTAGGTCTTCTTCTAACTTTTAAGTTGAAGTATAACATATGGGTAATGCAGTGAATGCAATGCTCACATCTTGAGTATAGAACTCAAATGAATGTTCTGGCAAATGGGTCGACCAGAGTAGCCGTCACCCACATCAGGGTACAGAACATTCTATCTCTGCGAGAGGCATCCCAGTCCTTCCCAGGGGGCTGACCACTGTGAAGCATGCATGCCTGGAGGCTGTTTGGTAGCGATATGTCTGTGGACCCAGCCCTGAGAGAAAGGTCGCTTGCTTCTTGCTAAGAGCATGGGGGTTTACAAAGCCCCTTCACCATCAGAGAAGCCACAGCTCCTCCCCTGGGAGCTCGTGCTCACTTTCTCTCTCTCCCTCTCTCCCTTTCTTTTACAAAAGCAAACATTCTCTTTGTTTAATGATCTTTGATATTTAAAATACAACTCCTCGAACATCCACATTAACAACGGAATCCTCAGCATTCCACAGTGCTTTGGAAACCCTGCTCCCTAAGGACCAGAGGGAAGGCCTGTGTGTGCATCCTCAGCGCAGGAACACACAGAGGGGATGCAGACTGGGGTCCTGAACAAACAGCACTGCCGCAGTGCACCTGAATCATGGCCAAAAGACAGTGCTTTCTAGTTCATATCTTTTTCATACTTGAACTTCAAATATTTATCCAGAATAGTAATTTTCAAAAAAGTTAGTCCTAGTAGTCCAGTGTTGTAGAAATTAATCACATTTCAAATGCCTGTTTTCCTCTTTCAAAAAATAAAAAAGGCATCAAATAAATTCCAGGAAACATTGCCCTTCGAATTATGCAGGAGACAACTGGAGAGCCTTCTAAATGAATCGGGAGTTTTTTGTGTATATTTCACGGATGCTTCTTACTGTTTATCTAGGAATCCAGTGTACTGATTGATGCACTATTAAGCCTACCAATTAGCATAAACTTAGAACTTATTTGCATAAATTCTTAAAACATCAGACCATTTCAGAAAAAATAAAACAGCAAAATTTTTCTTGAATTTAAAAATCAAGAATTAACCAAGCCAATCTTTTCTTGCATGAAAGCAGAACAAAACTGTTTTTATTATTTATAAGACTAACTTTAAAAAAATGAAAAGCCACTTCATTTCTTTAACAAAAGATGGGAGTTATAAAGGCACTAGGAATGAACAAATATTTTTATTTTGAATATGAAAAATTATTTACATTGCTGAAATTAGTTGATCCAAACTGATTTTCCTCAGTTAAGTTCACACAGGTCATACTTCCATACTTACTAGGGCTCAGACACAGCAAACAATTTACTGTGAAAATGATAGCCTGAGACCCTTCCAATTGCAGATAAGATTTTTAATAGGAAGTCATCAATAATTAATTGATGGCTGCAAAGAATTTAAAGCATGATTTATTTTTCAATTGAAGATTGATTATGCACTGAATCAACCTTTCTTGGATTTGCCCAGGTCCAATGGACCAGTTTTCAGAATTTAGTAATGCTTGACACTAGCATGATTTTTTTAACAATACCAAATGTGTAGACATTCAAAATGTCACTTAGGCTCTGACTATTCAACTTAACTTTAAATGAAACAAAATAGGGGCCAGCACTGTGGTACAGCAGGTAAAGCTGCCACCTGCAGTACCGGCATCCCATACGGGCACTGGTTCAAGACCCTGCTGCCCCACTTCCAATCCAGCTCTCTGCTGCGGCCTGGGAAAGCAGTAGAAGATGGCCCAAGTCTCTGGGCCCCTGCACCCGCGTGGGAGACCCGGAAGAAGCTCCTGGCTTCAGATAGGCGCAGCTCTGGCCATTATGGCCAATTGGGGAGTGAACCAACAGATGGAAAACCTCTTTCTCTCTCTCTCTCTGTCTCTCTGTCTCTCTCTCTCTCTCTCTCTCTGCCTCTCCTCTCTGTTAACTCTTTCAAATAAATAAATAAGTCTTTTTTTTTTAAAAAAAAAGAAAGTTTTAGATCAGAGCTTAGTTACTTTGAATTTTTAGAACACAACTACTTATTAAATCCATGACATCTGAAAATATAAAAGTGTTATTTCCAATTGGTTTAAATTTTACTTAAAACATTTGCAATACTGCTATATCTATTTTACCCCAGTAATACAAATTATACATTAGAAAAATGATACCAATATTTAAACATTAAAGTGTTTGCAATTGGTACAACAGAATGGAAATCTTTATAAAGTTCTTAGGCAGGACAGTCATCATGAATTCCATTGTTACTGACCTTCTTGCATATGGTTTACAGTAAATGGCATTTCCTGATGTGTGACCGAGAGCTTCATATAATTTTTATACTTTTTGATACTGTGGTATAAAGCATTGTTATCTTTTCACAGTGGCCAATTAAGAAATGGAATATAAACATTCAATTAAATTTAAGACCGTCCAAACAAGATGGCAGCTCATTAGTGATTCTAGATTTTCCTGCCACATTTAACAGTCCCACAGTAAGCTACCGGCCTGCAGCGCCGGCATCCCATAAGGGTGCCAGTTCTAGTCCCAGCTGCTCCACTTCCGATCCAACTCTCTGCTATGACCTGGGAAAGCAGTAGAAGATGGTCCAAGTCCTTGGGGCTCTGCACCTGAGTGGGAAACCCAAAAGAAGCTCCTGGAAGGAGATCAGCTCAGCTCCGGCTCTTGTGGTCATTTGGAGAGTGAACCAGCAGAATGGAATACCTCACTCTCTCTGTGGCTCTACCTCTCCTGTAACTCTGTCTTTCAAATAAATGAAATAAATCTTTAAAAAAAAAAAACACATTGAAATATATCCAATGTGTGCTCCTGACAAAGACATGTCACCATGCCACATTTTCTTAAGTGCTTTAACTAGGGTGTACAACATAGGAATTTCATAAACTCTGAAGATAAAAAACTTTGAAATGTGTTTTTAGTTTTCTCATTTTATGTTAGGTAGCATCAGCTGAAGCTTTTGGAAAGTTTGATGTAATTTTCCAACAGAAAGAGATAAAAACCAAATATGCATGGAAATAATGATTGACATCCTGGGGATCCTTGCATAAATGTTCAGTCTTAAACGGCTCAGTTTTGTAAATCCCAAGGGAGTAGTATAAAACTCCAACATTCCTTGCAATTCTAAAGTTTTATAATTCCTCTGAAACATTTTCAATTGTTAAAACTTTGCATTTTAAAATAAAACTCTTAAATTTCTGTAAATGTAAAGAAGTTTCAGAAATTTTAATTGGCACAAAGTAATAACTAAAAAAATCTGTTTTATCCAAGGAAAAAGCAATTAATCATAAAATATATTTTCTCTGTGCATGAGTTAGCAATAAATCATGGATCAGAAAACTTTCCCTGATGAAACATGTGCAGCCGCACATCAGTAGGGCCACACAGCATGCTCTTAACTTTTCAAGTGGTTGGCTGAAAACTCTTCTTGAATTTTAGCCTTTAAACAACTCAGCATCCAAAAGGGCTTCTGAAAGGAATGGGGAGTAGAGAACTGAATGAAACCTGCCAGTTTCAGAGAGATGTGGTTAAGTTTCATCAAAATCACACTACAGCACTGACCCAGCAAGAAACTCTCTGTGCACCTTAATTATACAATGCTTATCGAAACTAAGGACTTTATTTACATACATTAAGTACAGTGACTCCTATAATCCCTAAGTTATTTAAACATGATGCAACTCTCAGATCACAGTGCAAATTTAAATATTTTTTTTAAGATTTATTTTATTTATTTGAAAGACAGAGTTACAGAGAGAGGCAGAGACAGAGAGAGAGGTCTTTCATCCGTTGGTTCACTCTCCAGATGGCCTCAATGGCCGGAGCTGCGCCTATCCGAAGCCAGGAGCCAGGAGCTTCTTCTGGGTCTCCCACAGGGGTGCAGGACCCAAGGACTTGGGCCATCTTCTACTACTTTCCCAGGCCATAGCAGAGAGCTGGATCGGAAGTGGAGCTGCTGGGACTAGAACCGGTGCCCATATGGGATGCCGGCACTTTAGGCCAGGGTTTTAACCCACTGCGCCGCAGCGCCAGCCCCTTAAATATATTTTCATTAGTGAACTCTTTTCATGTTACAGATCACCATCTCTGGCAAGCTACACCTAGTACAAACAGGCGTGAGGCAGAGTCTACATTCATTTACAAATGGACTGTGAAGACTCCATTGTACATGGAAAAGAAAAAAATAAAAGGAAACTGCTACTAAAATTGAAGACCTAATTTTGTCTATCATACATTCACGGTGGGATACATGTAAAATCATCTATCAGAAGGAAACCTGCTTGGGTACTACGCTTCTATTTTAGGAAACAAGAAGGTGCAACAATTTGTAAAGTTCTGACATAATTGAAAAGACATTCATACCTTTCTCTCTGTCTCTCTCTCTCTCTCTCTCACTGTCTATGACTCTACCTGTCAAATAAATTAAAAAAAAAAAAAGACATTCACAAAGCATCTGGGAAGGCCCATACTCACATTAAAAAACAAAAACAAAAACGTACGTGTATTCTCAACTCCCATGCAAGGCTGACGTTAGAGCTTGGGAATGCATCAGAGCCATGAAATGATGGCTGTACTGCTGAGGCCCTAAACAGGAACCTCAACAAAGATGAGCGTGTTTAAGAGTTATAGAAAAGTAATGAAAGCCAGATAACTTGTGATTGGAGAAAATGACATGAGAAAACATCCAAGTTCACAATACGCGTTATTTGGAGGGAGAAAGTTGATCCTTTTGGAACCATTACTAGTATCAATACAGACAACAGACACTACCCTGCAAAGGTTAATTTGGTTACTAAGAAATAAAAGCAACTCTTAGATGAAAGGAAGTGAGCCAAATCACCTACGACAGGAGAAAAGAAAGAAAAACCATACAGGAAAAGTTCTGTGGCAAGAGCTAAGGAGTTGGTCTGCGAAAAGGTCCAAGAAAAACGCTCTGATTCTAGATGTGTTAGATACTGCACAGTCAGAAGAGAAAATGGAACATTTAGAAAACTATTTTGAATGTCTTCAATTGCTGAATGCCTTTGGCTAGTACATGGAGGATTATTATTTAGTCTTACAGCTGACAAATTTTCCCATTTTTCATCATTTTGTTTGCAAACCACCTGGAAGTCTCATTGCCTCTGTTGAACACTATTCTTTTTAATGCATTACTGAAATGGATCCTATGCTGTCGCCATACAGGATCATGTTGGAAAATATGAGCATCTAAAGATTTTAAAGGTATTATTTTTTCCTTTCTATTTTCAAATTATTTTGAAAGATTTCTCTCTTTTTTTAAGTTTTTTTTTTTTTAATTTGAAAGGCAGAGTTACAGAGAGGCAGAGGCAGAGAGAGAGAGAGAGAGAGAGAGAGAGAGAGAACCTTCCATCCACTGGTTCACTACCCAAATGGGCCAATCCAAAGCCAGGAGCCAGGAGCCTCTTCCAGGTTTCCCATGTGGGTGCAGGGGTCCAAGGACTTGGGCCATCTTTTACTGCTTTCCCAGGCCACAGCAGAGAGCTGGATTGGAAGTGGAGCAGCTGGGACTAGAACTGGCACCCTTATGGGATGCCGGCACTGCAGGTGGTGGCTTCACCCACTACGCCACAGTGCCAGCCCCTTGAACAGTTTCTAAAGACATGGTCACAACTACCTGAAGCATGTCTTCTTCATTCATAGCGTCATCTAGGTCATTCCCAAGGGCTCCAAAACTCAAGGTCAGCTTTTCACTGGGATGGAAACCTGTCCTGGGGGATCTACCTGCTGCTGCTGCTGCTGCTGCTTTTCCAAGTAGGCTTTTTTTTTTTTTTTTTTGACAGGCAGAGTGGACAGTGAGAGAGAGAAAGGTCTTCATTTGCTGTTGGTTTACCCTCCAATGGCTGCCGCGGCCAGCGCACTGCGGCTGGCACACCACGCACTCCCAGGCCACAGCAGAGAGCTGGCCTGGAAGAGGGACAACCAGGACAGAATCTGGCGCCCCGACCGGGACTAGAACCTGGTGTGCCGGCACCACAGGCGGAGGATTAGCCTATTGAGCCGTGGCACTGGCCCAAGTAGGCTTCTTTTCCACAGCTCTTCTGAAGTAAGATCTGTACTTGACATCTGTGGAATATCTTGAGACATATTTCTGGAACCACCTTGCATACTTAGTTGAATAGCCCTGTGAATTTCTGCCTCTTCATCTTCCATGTCAATTTCCTGGGGACTTAGTGCCAGAGCCTTCTGCAGATCCTCCTCCTCGTCTAACATTCATGACCCATCATTTGCTTCTAAAACTCGTTCCAGTTCTGTTTTATGGACTCTCTGGTCTTTTAGTTGTGCTGATTCTTCTCCAGGAAGTTTGGGTCTGTGCATCTGTTGGACCCTGATCGTCTGCAGGTGTTGGTCAGCTTCATGATCTGGCAGATCATCCTTAATGACAAATATAGAATAACCTTCCTGCTGTAATTGAGCCAAGAAAAGTGCACGGTATGTATCTGATATTAATGCTGGGCCTATCAAGAGAATTCAAGTTAAACCACTGTTTTCCTAATTTTCTAACAGTGAACCAATGTTCTTTGTAATTGCATATAAATGATCTTTCATTTATGGAATCAATTCTGAGCCTCTGATACTCTGGACTGTTTAACAGGATTTGTTCCAAACCCCAAACCTTCAAGGCATTGCTTATAACTTGAATAGAGAGAGAGAAAAATACAAGCCCACTGTCACCCATGTTTCCAGAAGGCTTCTGTCTTCACTGGTGACTCCTCCTTCTGCCATTCTCATCCTCGCCTCTTCATTGAGCTGACATGCAATTGCAGATAATTCCACAGGACTAAAATACTCTCCTTGTGATAGATTATTCAGGCAATACTGAGCACAAAGTGAGCCTTGGAAGATGGACTCCATGTTTGTTTGTCTGGAGCCAATGGCCTCTGTTGGGAGCTCTTGCAAAAGCTCTGAAGTTCCTGGTTCCTGGAAGGCACTTTCATGCCAGTGGGGCAAGCGGCAGCCTGGATGTTTGCTTTGGGTGAGGGACACCTTGAGGTCATCTTCTCCTGGTCTCTTTTGGAGAAGAACAAGGCTTGGACTCCCCTGAGGTCCTGCTTGGTCAAGAGCTGTCCCTGAAGACTCCAGTCCTGGCAACAATCATCCACCCAGGATTGTGTCTGCTGGGCCTGGATGCTCCCGTTTTCTCTTTTATACACAGCTTTTCTCTCCCCCGGGGAGGAAGAACCCACAGCCCATACAGCTGACCCTCAGTCTGCAGTTTCTCATCAGCACATTCAACCTCCTGTGGACTAAAACTGGAAAACTTTTTTTAAAAGAATTATTTTATTTTTATTTGAAAGCAGAGTTACAGAGAAAGGTAGAGCCAGAGCGAGAGCAAGAGAGAGAGAGAGAACGAGAACGAGAACTTCTATTGCACTGGTTCACTCCCCAAAGGACCACAACAGCCAGAGCTGAGCTGATCCGAACCCAGGAGCCAAGAGCTTCTTCCAGGTCTCCCATGCGGGTGCAGGGGCCCAAGGCCTTGGGCAATCTTTTACTGCTTTTCCAGGCCATAGCAGGGAGCTGGATAGGAAATGGAGCAGCCGAGACTTGAACCAGTGCCCATATGGGATGCCGGTACTACAGGCTGAGGCTTTAACCCACTGCGCTACAGTGCCGGCCCCACTTTTTTAAAAAAATAATAAAAGATTGGGGGCTAGCATCGTGGCATAGTGGGTAAAGCCACTGCCTATGATGTTCACCAGTTTGAGTCCCCACTGCTCCACTTCCAATCCAGCTCCCTGCTAATGTGCCTGGGAAATCAGAGGAAGATGGCCCAAATACTTAGACCCCTGCACCCATGTGGGAGACCTGGAAGAACCTCCTGGCTTCAGTCTGGCTGAGCCCTGACCATTGTGGCCGTTTGGGGAATGAACCAGCAGATGGAAGATTTCTCTCTCTCTCTCTCTTTCTCTAATTCTGACTTTCAAATAAGTAAAATCAATCTTTAAAAAAGAAAAAATAATAAAAGATTAACAATACAACAATCAAAATAGGCCACATTTAAAATGCAGCATAAAAACCGTTTTCATAGTGTTTACATTGTAGTAGATTTTAGAAGCAATCTAGAGATGATTTAGAGTTCGTGAGCATAAAATATTATTCCAGTTTATATAAGGCAGATAAGGCATCCGTATTTGTGGATTGTGGTATCCACCGGGGATCCTGGAGCCAATCCCTGTGATGCTGGGGGTCGGCTGCTCACTGTGCCTTTCTGTGCTGCGTCCAGGGACAGACTCTTCACACTGATCATCTCGTCCACCTGTAACCTGTAATCAGTAAAGACACAGCTGGAAACAGACCATGCCAGAGACTGGACCCGGCCAGCCCTGCTCCAGCGCCAGGGGCCTCCTCGCCAGAGCTGCTGAGGAGCCCCATTCACACTCACTGTCCTGGCCCTTGGGTGAGGAGAGGAATGACAGTTCACCCAACCTATAATTTAACACAGTTCCTGAACCATGGCTGCAAATCAACACTTCCTAATCAAATGCTTGTTTTATGGAGGCACCAAATTATAAACTGGTTCTGTTTCTTTTTTTTTTTTAAAAGATGTATTTATTTGAAAGTCAGAGCTACACACACACACACACACACACACACACACACAGAGAGAGAGAGAGAGAGAGAGTCTTCTATCTGCTGGTTCACTCCCCAGTTGGCCGCAACGGCCAGAGCTACACCTATCCAAAACCAGGAGCCAGGAGCTTCTGGGACTTCCCATGCATGTGCAGGGACCCAAGGACTTGGGCCATCTTCCAATGCTTTCCCAGGCCATAGCAGAGAGCTGGACTGGAAGTGGAGCAGCTGGGACTTAAAGCGGGGCCCATATGGGATGCTAGCACTGCAGGACAGGGTGTTAACCCACTGCACCACAGCACCGGCCCCCTGGAGTTCTGTTTCAAATCAATTATGAAAAGAAAGCACAACACACATTTGTTAAAGTAGGAGAAATGTAAGTAATATAAAAGCGAAATGGTTGGGTGTTAGATTGGGTGGACTTCTTTGCGAAGGCTACACTGACTAGGGAATTTTCAAACGTGAGTAGAGTGAGATGTGTATTAGAAATGCCTTCCACATTTCAAGAAAAAAATTCCCTGGGGGTAAAAATTGGCATTCTTTATTCTTCCAAAGACTTTGGCTCTGGACTGAGGTCAAAATCAGGTCCATCTTTCTCAAAAATTTCCATGGCAGGGCTGGCGCTGTGGCATAGCAGGTAAAGCTGCTGCTTGCAGTGCCGATGTCCCATATGGAGTTTGTCAGCCTCAGTGATTGCCTAAACCAATTCCTTATTGGCCGGCGCCACAGCTCACTTGGCTAATCCTCCACCTGTGGCGCTGGCACCCCGGGTTCTAGTCCCGTTTGGGGCACCGGATTCTGTCCCGGTTGCTCCTCTTCCAGTCCAGCTCTCTGCTGTGGCCCGGGACGGCAGTGGAGGATGGCCCAAGTGCTTGGGTCCTGCACCCGCATGGGAGACCAGGAGGAAGCACCTGGCTCCTGGCTTCAGATTGGTGCAGTGCACCGGCTGTAGCGGCCATTTGGGGGGTACCAACGGAAGGAAGACCTTTCTCTCTGTCTCTCTCTCACTGTCCAACTCTGCCTGTCAAAAAAAATTAAAAAAAAAATTCCTTATTAAAATCTTTTTCTGTATATACATTACTCTATCGGTTCCATTTCTCTGGAGAGCCCTGATGAAATTCACCTCCAAGAGCAATCAGAACTGAGAACACACACACATGTTAAAGGATGCTCACTGGGAGTCTTGTTAAGTGTGGATCTTGGTTAGGTGGCCTAAGGTGGGGCCTGAGAATATGCATTTCCAGCCAGCTCCCAGCTGATGCCGTTAGTGCTGGCCTGTCGACCATACGTGAATTAACAGGTGTTACCAATCAATAGTCGTGGGCAGTTTGCTTCTTCACTCAGTGCAGCCTCTGCCCTAGATGATGCTTGCTGTGGATTCCTAGCCTGAAACACTTCGTCTTGGGTCATCAGTGCTTCCAGTCTTGGCAATTTTATATTTGGTCATATTAGTTAGACAAGTCAATTTCCTAAGCTTCCTATGAAATCAAAATACGATAAGGCTTTTAAAATGGGTTCTTCTGAAATTCTCACTATTCTCATATTCTGCAATTCACCCTTTCTCCAGAGTTCCTCACCCCACCCCATTATCCTCAGAAATCTCTCTCATTGTTTTGATTCTTCACTGTGTTTTCAAGTCTGATAAAAAAAAAAAAAAAAAAAAACCTTTGCATTAATTTGCATCTTCTCTCATTGTTAATAAAAAGAGTGATCCTTGCTGGTGATTTTGTGTTGTTTTGAATATGCAGGAAATTTGAAATAAATGAATAAGGAGCACAGTATAATTCAGATGAAATCCTGGCATTAGAAACCATGCTTATGAAAAGTAAATGAGTACATATGACGGCGTTGGGAGATTAACCCTAGGCAGCAGCTGGCTAAAACAGGCCCCATGGCTAGCAAGCCTCACCCGGAATGGCCCCTGCTGTGATTTCTCATCATAGAAACTGGGGGAGCAGCCACAGGCAGCCCCTTCTTGTCTGCCCCTCCCTGTCCCTGGACTGCAGACTCACCCCTGACATTTATGGGCTCAGGGAAATGATATAATGAAGATTGTCAAACCATTTGTCTAAATACTGAAAGGTATAAATGCAGGTAACAAACCGTGAATAAAATACTCTATCTTCTGCCAACACACACACACACACACACACACACACACACACACACACACGTGTTCAAAAAATTTGTGGGTAGTATGTATCATGAAGAAGCTATGTGTGAATTTAAAATTTTCTGCACCAAAATAAATTCATCTTTTTAAAGTTTATTTATTTATTTGAGAGAGAGAGAGAGAGAGAGAGAGAGAGAGAGAAAGCGAGCGCACTCCCATCAGCTATTTTACTCTCCAAATGCCCACAGAGGTCTGTCGGCTAAAGCCAGGAGCCAGGAACACAATCTGGGTCTCCCATGTGGGTAGCAAGAACTCAGTTATTTGAGTCACCATGGCTGCCTCCTGGGGTCTGCATTAGCAGGAAGCTGGAGTTAGGAACTGGGACCAGGTGTTGAACCCAGATATTTCCACATGAGATGCAGGTGTCCTAATGGCTAGGCCAAACAACTTGTCCCTAAACTTATCTTTGAATTCTGTTGATTTCCCATTAGCTCCTTGGAGTACCCTGTTATATTTCTTTGTTAACCTGGGAGGCCAAGTTCAATGCCAGAACTTGGTGATAGGGCTCATGCCAACTCCCCTTTTCTTCCACTCCTCACTATGTTTCTCACTAGAAGGGACCTTGCTCCCACATATCTGGCTGCCCCAGCTCCCTCTTACCCCTTCAAACAGCAGCCATTTGCTAGTCTTCTAGCCTAGAAAAGTGCACATTTAGGGTATGGTGAGGATGGCCCCCTTGAGAATGGCCCCAGGAATGAGACCCCAGGATCCCTCTGCTCCCATGGGATCAGGTGGTACCGGAAGAACGAAAGAGGATGGAAATGTCTGTATGTGAAGGAGTTGTTATGAGGTGAGATCTCCAAGGATTCTGGGCTGTGATATGGATTCTTCTGGGACATCCGCAGACCTTGCTCTGCCCGAGTCTGCTCTGTGAGCCATGCCTGGTCTTTTGGACAAAATCCATCCATGGATTCTTGAGTTGATTCTGTCGACACTGGTAATTAGCTCTTTAGAGAAATCATGGTTGCGCTTCTGTGGCATGGATAACAGTGTAAAGGGGGGCAGGAATCTTCCCTGTAATTTGATTCATTTTCTGCTGGAGAGAAGTGCAACCAAGTGCCGGCTTCTGCTGTGGCTGATGGCTTAATTGCCACGTGCATCTTGCAGGGAGCATTTACTTGGCACCCCTATGCTTGAGTCTCTGGCACTAGGGGAACTTGGGAAGCAGCTGACACCTGGAGGGAGGGGAGGGAGTTGAAAGGGCTGGTGGCTGACACCCAACAGTGAAGGAGTTGGCATCATCATCCTCTCGCTCGCACTCAAATCCCCTCTTTATTCCTAAGGGCCATATCATGTGGTAACATTTTAGCCACTAGGAAGTGTGCCTTAATTGTTTATATATTATGTCCCCAGCATGCAATGCAATATCTAGCACAGGCCAGGTACTCCGCAATGTCTGGTAAGGACACCCTGGCTCTGGCCTGGTTCCATGACATTCCTACTTCAACATTCTGCACCTTCTCCTCACTTTCCTTGCTTGATAAATTGTGTAATGGGTCAGCTGATGCTTTGCTGCACTCCCTGTCAATGGTGGCATGGACTTCCCCCTTCCACTGACTTTGGGCTTGATCTTGGTCAATGCACACAAACACATTTTTTAAAGATTTATTTATTTATTTTTAAAGTCAGAGTTACACAGAGAAAGAAGGAGAGGCAGAGAGAGAAAGAGAGAGAGAGAGAGAGAGAGAGAGAGAGAGAGAGAGGTCTTCCATCTGTTGGTTCACTCCCCAAATGGCCATAATGGCCAGAGCTGTGTTGATCTGAAGCCAGGAGCGAGGAGCTTCTTCCGGGTCTCCCATGCAGTTGCAGGAGCCCAGGGATTTGGGCCTCTTCTACTGATTTCTCAGGCCATATCAGAGAGCTGGATCATAAGTGGAGCAGCCAAGACTTGAATCGGTGCCCATATGGGATGCCGGCACTGCAGGCAGGCGGCTTTACCCACTATGCCATAGTGCTGACCTCATAAATAAATATTTTTAAAAATGAGCCATAAATTGCCTAGGCTTGTTTATTACACAGCACTGAGGCAATAAAGTGATTCATACACCCTCCTGTGCTAGACACTAGCACCTGGTTCAGAGCGGCAGCACAAATGGCTTTGACCAGAAAGAGTAGATCCCATTATGTCTCATGTACTTTCCAGCGTTGTCATACTGCATTTGCCTTCTATTAACAGCCCATTAGGGAACGTATCTCATTGCATCGCCACTAGTTGTTTTTCCTCAGCAAAATCTAGCTGTCCTTCAAATTCTGGCTCAACTCCCGTGTTCTCTTGGTGACTCCATCCTTCTTCAAATGCCATGACATGACTTGAGTCACAAAACTCAGACCAGCATGCACTACATCCATTGCTGTATATTCTTGATGCCAGAATTTCTCCTTCTTGAACCTCTCTCCTCTTTTGGATTCTGTATTTCTTCTCCCTTCTGTTTTCCTCCAGGACATTTCTCACAATGAAACAAAAGTAGATTGAATAAGGAGCCCCTGGATAACTCTCTTGTTCTGTTGATCACCTCTTCTTCCTTCCTCCTGCCTTCAATGATAAGGTGAATCTTGGAGTTATGACAGCTATCCTGTGACCATGAGGCAACAAGCCCAAAGACAAAAAGCCCAACTCCAGAATGTCCAATCCAGAATTTCCTATCTTCAGTTCTTTTAATATGCAAGTTACAAAAGCCCCTGTTAATTGAGTGTTCTACTTACAGCTGAAAACTTTCCTAATATAGTCCATACAGTAAAAGAAAACCAGGTACCCATGAGAGATTAAATATTTCTGCTAAGGTTCCTTATGTATCAGCTTATGAATGCAATTATAATCTATGACTCACAAATCAATCTCATCATTAAAGTGCAACTGCTTCCATAATGCATTTCTCATCAGTCCCTGTAGCTAGACCATGTGCCTCTGTCTCAAAATTTCTTCAGGGGCCAGTATTGTGGTGTAGCAGATTAAGCTGTTGCCTGCAATGCTGGCATTCCATGTAAGCACCAACTCGAATCCTGGCTGCTTCACTTCTGATCCAGCTTCCTGCTCATGTTCCTGGGTAAACAGTGGAAGATAGTCCAAGCACTTGGGCCCAGTCACTCATGTGGGAGATCCGGAAGAAGCTCCAGGCTCCTGGCTTCTGCCTGGCCCAGCCCCAACCATTGTGGCCACTTGGGATATGAACCAGCAGATGGAAGATCTCTCTGTTTCTCCCCCGACCCCCCAGCCCTGTAACTCTGCCTTTCAAATAAATAAATAAATCTTTAAAATATTTTTTCAACTATAGCCCAGGGCTTTGTGGCAATCCCATGGAAAAAGATTTTATAAGAATTGTAGCATCCTGGCTGATCTCAAAGTAGCACAGAGAACACAGCTCACTGGGACAATAAGACTGTAGCAAAACCAGAAGGCTGACTTATTAACTGGCGTGAAATTAGAAAAATCAGCATGTAATGCTTCTCCAGATTTTTGTACTTCCAGAGTGGCTTAGTGTTTTCAAAGTGTCTCCTCACAGACTATCTCAGGTCAGCCTCACAACAAACTTGCAGTTCATTTACCTCTTGCAAAACAGCTTTCTTAAAATTTTGGTATCAAGAGGCTAGTGTTATGGTGTAATGGGTTAAGCTGCCTCCTGCAATGCCAGCATCTCATATGGGTGCCAGTTCCAGTCCCTGCTGCTCCACCTCCAGTCTAGCTCCTTTCTAGTGGCCTAGGAAAGCAGCAGAAGATGGCCCAAGGCCCAAGACCTTGGGCCCCTGCACCTACATGGGAGATCCGAATAAAGCTCATTGCTTCAGCCTGACCCAGCCCCAGCTCTTGTGGCTATTTGGGGAGTGAACAAGCAGATGGAGGACCTTTCTGTTTCTCTGTCTCCCTGTCTCTCTCCCTCCTTCCTTCCTCTCCCTCTCCCTCCTTCTCCCTCTCTCTCCCTCCTTCCCTCCCTCCGTCTCTCTCTCTCTCTCTCTCTCTCTCTCTGTAATTTTGCCTTCCAAATAAATAAAATAAAACTTTAAAATAATTTTGGATATTAAAAAGATTATTTGGCAGCATGAAGAGTCACTAAGTATATACCTCTCTATGGCAATTAATTAAGCAGTGGTTTGAATCATCCTAGAGTCTTTGTCTTCCGATACTGAGTTAGGTTCCTTTCCTCTTGCGCCAAGCCAAAGCAGCAGGGCTAGCTCAACCCCAAGGCCCATTGGCAGCAGAAGAGGTAACGGAGGAGACCTTTGCTTGCCACCGGTTTTGCGTCAATAGGAACCTTCCCAGCTTAAACTCAGCCCACTGGAAACAGGGAGGTCAGAGGATTTTATGTCCTATAAGAGGAGCAAGCCAAGTCATCCTCTCCCCACATCCTCTCTTCCCACATGAACATCTTTTTAAAGGCCATGAAAGACTCAACAGGATTTTAAGGATCTTCACTTAGGTTGGAGGGCCAGGTGTACTTTTTGCTCTGGTTTGGCTCAAATTCTTGGCAATACCTGTCCCATTGCACCCATTATTTTGGCTTTTCTGGCTACACATAGCCACTGGTATGGCAAAATCATCCCCCAGCACTTTGAGATTCTTGGTTAAAAAAAAAAATCAAAACAATAAAATCTCCAAAACTAACTAAAGCCCAGACAGTGGTCTCCTCTGTTTGTACAGAATCATTCCCTGACCTTGCCATCCAAACACAGAACTGCCTTAGATGATAGGCCATTGTCCTATCAAACACACTTGAATTCAACCATGATGACAACTCAATCAATTATGCCTACCTAATGAAACTTCAAAGAAATCTCTGGACACTGAGGCTCAGGTGAGCTTCCTGGGTTGGCAATACTCCATGTACATATCGGCATACATCAATGTCAGGAGGGTAACATGTCTCCAAGGACACAGAAGCCTCATACATGGAACCCTACCAGGCTCAGATTTCTCCCCATGCAACTCTTCCTTTGATCAGTTGTGATGCGTGTGTTTTTGCTGTGACAAAACTATAATAGTAACTATAATGCTGTCCTGGGTTCTGAAACTTATTCTAGCTCATCATTGAACCTGAGGAAGTGTATGGGGGCCCCTGGATTTGTAATCAACTGATTGGAAATCAGTTGATTGGAAGGGATCAACTGATTGGAAGGGATCTTCACTTCGGCTCCTGGGCCATGCTGAATTTTTGCATCCACCTCAGTATGGGGGGATCTAGAGGTAGACTTTCACTTCATACTCATAGCCTCCCAAGTAGAAGAACAAAGATGGCCAGTCTACTCTCCACTGCCAAGAAGTTGGAGAATTCCTCCAGATTTAGAATAGCTTGTATGGGAAACTACTGCATAGCATGGATATATGAAAGAAGGATGCAGTGTGACATTCCATCTTCCTGAGTGATGGGAGAGACTTATGCTGCTAATCCCTACCCAGGGTACTACATATCTCAGGACAGCCCTGATACCAGAACAGTGCCAACCACATAGTTCTACTTGTTATTGGTGAGTCTTTCCTTTTCTTCTTAATTGATTTTCTACCATACCATCTCAATCATATAAAGGTGCTTAGCTTTGAACAGCTTGTCAGCCTATCCAAGTTGTACAGAGATTGCAGTAGGCAGGGGTAAGGCTGGGAAAGGAAAATGCTGGACCAATGCCCTAATAGTCAAGAAAGTTCAATGTGGTCATTGCTAAGGTGCCATAGACTTGTACTCTGAAGACATTTGACATAGGAAGATGCACAAGCAAACTTCATGGAAACGCTTAGGTAGTTACCATGTTCCATAATTGCGATTATGTGCAATGCGATTATGTGCAGATGCACAAGTACATAATAAAATAGCCTGCATCAGTTATTAAATGTTTGTGCAGTGCCATCTCTAAGCTTCTGAGGGCTGGAATAGAACATTAACTTGATGTCTGTTGGCCTCAAGGAGCTGGTAGCTGTGTGAATCCTCATTACTGTTATCTGCTGCAGGGGGTGCTCAATGCTGAGAGACAGCTGTTAAAAGATTTTGTTTCCTAGACCTTCTGGGACTCAGCTCTGGGGAGTCAGAGTGGGTGGCCTGGGTCAATCAGTCTCCAGCTGCTTTATCATAACAATAATCTCTTTCATCAGCAAGGAATATGTTCCAAGACCCCAGTCGGTGCCTGAGCCTATGAATGGTAGCAAACTATGTACTCTGTATTTTTCCCTTTTTAAAAATTTTATTTATTTATTTATTTATTTATTTTGAAAGGCAGAGTTGGACAGTGAGAGAGAGATAGAGAAAGGTCTTCCTTCCGTTAGTTCACCCCTCAATGGCCGCTACAGCTGACGTGCTGCGCCGTTCCGAAGCCGGGAGCCAGGAGCTTCCTCTTGGTCTCCCATGCGGGTGCAGGGCCCAAGCACTTGGGCCATCCTCCACTGCACTCCTGGGCCACAGCAGAGAGCTGGACTGGAAGAGGAGCAACCGGGACAGAATCCGGCGCCCTGACCAGGACTAGAACCTGGGGTGCCAGCGCCGCAGGTAGAGGATTAGCCAAGTGAGCCTCGGTGCCGGCCTATTTTTATCTATTTGAAAAGCAGAGAGAGAGAGAGAGAGAGAGAGCAAGAGAGAGAGAAATCTTCCACTTGCTGGTTCACTCCCCAAATGGCCACAATGGCCAGGCTGGTGGTACCAAACCCCAAGCCAGGAGCCCAGAGCTTCTTCTTGGTCTCCTACTTGGGTGCAGGGCCCCAAGCACTTGAGCCATCTTCTGCTGCTTTCCCAGGTGCATAGCACAGGGCTGGATTGGAAGAAGAGCCAGCATCACAGGCAGTGGCTTTACCCCCTGTGCCACAACGCCAGTCCCAACAGCCTGTTTTTTTCTTGTATGTACATTCCTATGATAAAGTTCAATTTCTAAATTATGCACAGAGATGATCAGTAATAATAAAACACAACAAATATAACAATATATTATAAAAAGACGTGAATGTGCAGACATTGTCAAATATTAGATTGTACTGTATCCTTCTGATGATGATGTGAGCTGACACACTGCCTCTAGGATGAGATGCATTGAGGTGAACCATGTAGACACTGTGGTGTGGCACTGGGCTCCTCTTTAGGGTTACTTGAGCACAAGCACTGTGATACCACGGAAATCCATCTCAGAAGCGAGATGGCTGCTCAATGACTAATGAGCAGGTCATGGATACTCTGCATAAAGGGATGCTGCACGTACTGGGTGGGACAGAGCAGGATAGCATGAGATTTCATCACACTTGGCTCAGCCATTTCTGAAAATTTCCATTATTTTCAGACTATGGTTGACTGAAAAACCGCAGATAAGGTGGAGACTGCTGTATTTGTTGTCTTGGACTTGAAGTCCACTCAGCTCAGGGAATTAAGTTTGGCCACCTTTAAAAAAAATCTCTTCTAAAAATGAAAGATAATTTCACAGGGTGGTACTCCATAGGGAGAACACGAGGACAATATGGAGCAAACATTAAAATCTACAGTTTATGCACAAAATGCGAGGCTCCTAAGCACTCACTGGACACTCCATCACAGTCCAGCTACAATTTACAAGACAGCAAATATACCAAAGTATCTTAGTGCCATGCAAAAGCTAACAGTAGCGTCTCAACTCATTTGCAAAGATGATCTCATAGGAGACCTCTGGCCCAGAAACAGAAGGCTACAGAAACTCATCATTCTCTGACTACTGGAAAACAGCTCAAATTGGTTTTCATAAACAACCCACTCTGCCCAGGTGGGCTTGTTCAAGTGTTGTCCTAAACAGAAGCATCATGCAAAGCCTCCACCATCAAAGCTGGGAAGTCATCCCCAGGAAGCAGCAATGAGACGCTCCTAAGGGCATTCCCCCGTCTCTGTGTGGGTGAAGTCTCTGCTTAGCAAGCTACTCCTTCCCCCAGCACTGCACTTCTGGCTTATTGAAAATATCACAGGCACTTTTAATTGAAGTTCTGGGTGACAGCTGGCTCTGCTCAAAGATGGATTTTAAATTAAAGATTTTAAACAGACAGCCAAACGAAAGGGAGGCAGGATAAGGAACTGATTTAAAAAACAGAAGCAATATTGAGAAATTAGCTTATTAGTTTGAGAAAGAATTCAGCTGTAGACCCAAAAGGGCCTCGCGATGCCTGGGGCAGCAGGCTTTGTACTGCACAGCTGTGGCGAAGGTGACAGTTTGGATCCAAGGCATGTCCTTAGAGGCACAGGCAGAAATTAGGGCTCAGAAAATGCTACCCAAAACGCAGTGCTGAGCTGAAGAAAGTCTCAGAACTCAGGTGTCTCTGACCAAACCCCACTTGGTCATCTCTGATGCTCTTTCTCCCCCAAAGCACAGGAGATACTTTCTCTCAAGTTCCCTTAGAAGGAAGGCAGTTCTTAGGAAGTTTAACCATCTCAGAAGGATTAACCACTGCAGCAGAGACCCAAGAGCCAAACACCACTCCTAGAACCCAGAGGGCTTATTCATTTTCCCAAAAACCCCTCACTACTTCCCTAAAGCTACCTACATGCCCCCCTTCCCCAAATATATATAGGGATATTCCCCAAATATCCCTAAAGAGGATATTTAAGCCTCAACTACCTGGCCATTCATTCAGTTTCAAGTTGTATATTGTTCCTGTGTACATGTGCATGTTAATAAATTTGAATACTTTTTTTCCCGTTGATTTGCCTGTTGCTAGTTCATTTCAGCAGGCTTAAAATCTTGGACCTCCTGAAGGGGAGGGAGAAATTCCTGTAACCCCTACACAGAAAAATAAATACTCTTAGAGTACACACTCTCATAATTTGAATACATTCTCTCTGTAGTAGCCCCATTCCATGTCCTTGAGTCCACTTCAATGAAAAGTTTGCTATCCAGAAAAATTTTTAAAGCTTGTATTTATTTGAGAGGTAGAGTTACAGAGAGAGGGAAAGGCAAAGAATAAGATCTTCATCCCACTGGTTCATTCCCCAAATAGCTGTAACAGCTGCAGCTGGACCAATCACGAGCCAGGAGCCCCCTAGGGTCTCCCATGCTAGTACAGGGGCCCAAGCACTTGGGCTAGCTTCCGCTGCTTCCCCAAGCCATAAGCAGAGAACTGGATTGGAAGAGGAGCAGCCAGGACAGGAACTGGTGCCCGTATGGGATGCCAGCGCCACAAGGTGCTATGCCATAGCACCAGCCACCCAGAAATTTTTAAAAGATTTATTTATTTGCTTACTTGAAAGGCGGAGTGACAGAGAGAACAGATGGAGAGACAGGCAGAGAGAGAGAGAGAGAGAGAGAGGTCTTCCATCTGCCGGTTCACTCCCTATAGGACTACAAAAGCCAGATCTGGATCAGGTTGAAACCAGGAGCTAGGAACTCAATCCAGGTTTCCCACATGGGTGGCAGGGGTCCAGGTACTTGGGTTCTCCTCTGCTAATTTCCCCGGTAGCTGAATTGGGAGCAGAGCAGCCGTGTCTCAACCAGCACTCCAATTTGGGATAGTGGTATTGCAACCAGTGGCTTAACCCGCTGTGCCGCAGTGGCAACCCCAGCTACCTATATATTTCAATAACGTGCACCTCTAGCTCCCATTGCCAGCTCCCATTTTGTTGACTTTTGCTGATTTTCTTTCAGACCACTTTAAAACCCAGTGATGAAGTGACTTGTTGCATTGGGAGATGATATTGTTAATTTTAACAGTTCCAGTAACTGCTTTCCTATCTGACTTTTCATCCCCCCCACAATGACACAAACATCATACTAGCTCCTCTGGGAGCTGGAGGAGGGTGAAGTCATATTTGGAGTTGGAAATTCATCTCACCAAAACAGACATCTTCGTCACTGAAAACGCACTCTTTTAAATTCCATTGTAGTAATTTATACTTAGCAAAATTCTACCTCACCTAAAGCCCAGTGAGACAGCAGAGGCACTGTCCTGGTCTGTGCGTTTCCTTCCTTCCTGGCTGAATGACTGTGAAGAGAGTGGAAGTCGGGTCTGTGCATCTTGCCAAGGTTCTGAAGACACTAGCATCGTGTAAGAGCAGCACTTGGTTCACTGCCAGGTTGAGCCACGTGGCCCTGGCACTGGAAAGAGGACGGTGTGCAGTGAGGTTTCTACTCGCAGAAGTGGGGGCGTGTCATGATTAACTCCATGAGCACTTAAAGGACCTTAAACGGGTCATCTGGACCAAGTGTTCCATTTCAGCCTATCCGAGTTTGGAAGAAGAGACTGGTCTCTCCAAATCCAGCCTGTCTGGCGTGGCCCAGTTGAGGTTCTGCTAAATCGTTCTACCATGCTTATCTCTCCCATCCATAAATTCCTCAAACCCTTTGGTTCGCTGACCTTGGACTCCCACAGCTGGGAGATCTGAGAAAACACCACTCTCACTAGACCCACGGCTCTTGAAGGCCCAAACCTAGCAGGATTCCTTTGTGTGTCTGCAGCCGGTGCACGACATTGTCCCAACTCTCAGCTGAAAGAACAGAATCAGGGCAGTCAGAAGTCAGGTCCAAGTAGTCAATTTCTTCCCTGGAGTCTCCAACACCATAAAAGAGATCCAGGTCTGGGCGCAGCATCGTGGCATAATGGGTAAACCTTCTGCCTGCGACACCAGCATCTTGTCTGGGTGCTGGTTCAAGTCCCGGCTGCTCCACTTCCGATCCAGCTCTCTGCTGTGGTCTGGGAAAAGCAGGGGAGGATGACCCAAGTGTTTGGGCCCCTGTTACTCACATGGGAGACCCAGATGAAGCTCCTGGTTCCTGGCTTCAGCCTGTCTCATCCCAGGCTATTACAACCATTTGGGGAGTGAACCAGCAGGTAGATCTTTCTCTGTGTCTCCCTCTCACCCCCTATAACTTTCAAATACATACATAAATAAATAAATCTTTAAAAAGCCAGGTCTCCAGCTGCACTTCTTCCTCTGAGCTGACCATCAGTTCCGCTCACGACAGCACTACCACCTTTCTGATTCAACACCTCTCTCCCAAATAGTTCCTCCCGCTTTCACCTCCATTGTGCTCTTATTTTTTTCTTCAATTCTCATAAATTCTTAATTGGGAGAGACAAAGTCCAGATGTACAAGAGACAAACAAGCAGAAATGTGTGAATGCGTATATACATATACATAGCACTACTCAGGCGGTGAGGAATCCGCATCAGCTTGTCAGCATAGAAGCTCCAGGTATCACTGCACACCAGTAAGGGTCTGAAGCTTTCTTCAGTGGTTACCTTTGGTCTCCCTGATGCCTCCCCATCACCAGATCCCCAACCCAGTTACTTCTACAAAGAGCCCTCTGCACCACAAGGTAACGTGTTCCTGGGCATCAGGACCAGGACACACATGTCTCTGGGGTTCATGATTCTGTTGACTGGACTTTGTGACTCCTGCAGCACGCGGCTGGAGCGTGGGTCACACACTCACAGGAAGTGCTCTGATATCAAGGGAGGCACCCAGCCTTCTCTGAGCTCTACCATGCATGCTGACAATCAGAGCAGCATTGATAACAGCCACCTTTGGTGGAGCAGCTCTGAGCTCCCTCTGGGACTTTAAGGATTGTGGGTTTTTCTTCCTGGAGGAGGTGTCTGTATTGTGGAGGGTCCTGACATCCCCACAAAAAGGTGACTGCAACCACTGCCCAAAGCTATCTGAGAAAAGAAATACTTTTTTTTAGGATTTATTTATTTGAAAGGCAGAGTCAGAGAGAGAGAGAGAGAGGCCTTCCATCCTCTGGTTCACCCCCAGCTGGCCGCAATGATTAGGGCTGGGCCAGGCCAAAGGCAGGAGCCAGGAGCTTCTTCCAGGTCTCCCATGGTGCTGGGGTCCAAGCACTTGGGCCATCTTCCACTGATTTCCCAGGAGCATTAGCAGAGAGCTGGACTGGAAGTGGAGCAGCCAGGACTTGAACTTATGCCCATATGGCATGTGAGCACTACAGGTGGCAATTTTACCCGCTACACCACAGCACTGGCCCCAGAAATGAAATACTTTTCCAGTATACTAAGGACCTGGCCATAAGCAACATTTTAAAAGTTATGATAGTGTTAATGTTGACAATTAAAATATTAATATCACCACATTCAGAATAAGGGATCAGAATTTTTTTTTTAAGAGAAAAGATTGGGGCCAGCACCGTGGTGCAGTAGGTTAATCCTCCACCTGTGGTGCCAGCATCCTATATGGGTGCTAGTTCTAGTGCCAGCTGCTCCTCTTTCAATCCAGCTCTCTGCTGTGGCCTGGGAAAGCAGTAGAAGATGGCCCAAGTCTTTGGGCCCCTGCACTCGCGTGGGAGACCCAGAAGAAGCTCCTGGCTCCTGGCTTCGGATTAGTACAGCTCCACCGTTGGCAGCCATTTGGAGAGTAAAGCAGTGGATGGAAGACCTCTCTCTCTGTCTCTCCCTGTCACTCTACCTCCCAAATAAATAAATAAAATCTTTTTTTTAAAAAAAAGATTGATTGCCGGCGCCGTGGCTCAACAGGCTAATCCTCCGCCTTGCGGCGCTGGCACACCGGGTTCTAGTCCCGGTCGGGGCACCAGATTCTGTCCCGGTTGCCCCTCTTCCAGGCCAGCCCTCTGCTGTGGCCCGGGAGTGCAGTGGAGGATGGCCCAGGTGCTTGGGCCCTGCACCCCATGGGGAGACCAGGAAAAGCACCTGGCTCCTGGCTCCTGCCATCGGATGAGCGCGGTGCGCTGGCCGCAGCGCGCCGACCGCGGCAGCCATTGGAGGGTGAACCAACGGCAAAAGGAAGACCTTTCTCTCTGTCTCTCTCTCTCACTGTCCACTCTGCCTGTAAAAAAAAAAAAAAAAAGAGAGAGAAAAAAAGATTGATTGATTGATTGATTGATTTGAAAGAGTTACAGAGAAAGAGGGAGAGACACACAGAGAGATCTTCTATTTGCTGGTTCACTCTCCAGATGGCCACAATGTCCCGGGCTGGGCCAGGCCAAAACCAGGAGCCAGGAGCTTCTATCTGGGCCATGTTCTGCTGTTCTTCCCTGACTATCCGCAAGGAGCTGGATCAGAAGTGGAGCAGCTGGGACTCGAACCTGTGCCCATAAGGGATGCTCAGATCCCAGGCAGCAGCTTTACCCACTATGCCACATCGCTGACCCAGGTGTCAGGATATTTATAAAGTTAAATCCTCATGTAGCACAACAGGAAACTGAGATTACTTGAAACTGATAAATCATAATGTTGTGGCTGAAGCATATCGTTTGGAAAAAAAAATGCAGGAAGCAACCAGATGGAGAGATTTTTCTAAAGAAGTGAAAAGTAGATGTTTTGGGAACGGAACTTGGAGGCAGGAGTCTGTGATATTTCACTGTCTTATGAGATATTTTTGTTTCAAGCCAGTCCTTTATACAAACAAAATCCCTGTCTAATTCTGGAGGACTGTTGTGTTCTTTTGGAGGCGTCTTGCTACTTGCCTCTTCGTGTCTCCCTGTCTGTGCATCTGGTGTAGTCGTCCCTTCTTTATGGAGTAAGTTTTATTGGAAAAGAGGTTATAGTTTAGCTGGAATGCAGGATATCGTCTTGCTTTTTTACTTGTTACACTTCTTATTTGGTGAAGCATTAAACCTTTTTACTGTAATGTAAATTTAAAATATGCTATCTCAAAAGGAAAGAGAAAGAAAGGAATATCATCTATTCTTGGGATTGTATCTGCAAACTATATTGACTCTGTTAAAAAGCTAATTAAGGCCGGCGCCCTGGCTCAACAGGCTAATCCTCCACCTTGCGGCGCCGGCACACCGGGTTCTAGTCCCGGTCGGGCGCCAGATTCTGTCCCGGTTGCCCCTCTTCCAGGCCAGCTCTCTGCTGTGGCCCGGGAGTGCAGTGGAGGATGGCCCAGGTGCTTGGGCCCTGCACCCCATGGGAGACCAGGAGAAGCACCTGGCTCCTGCCATCTGATGAGCACGGTGCGCTGGCCACGGTGCACTGGCCGTGGCGGCCATTGGAGGGTGAACCAACGGCAAAGGAAGACCTTTCTCTCTCTTTCTCTCTCTCACTGTCCACTCTGCCTGTCAAAAAAAAAATAAAAAAAGAAAAAGAAAAAAAAAGCTAATTAAAATTTTTAAAAATCCTTTAAAAAAAATCCAGGTCTATTCTTAGCATAGAATTCTAAAAATATGATGACTGGAGATTGAAAAGATCATTTAAAAGCTTCTCCAGCACAATTTCAATTTGTTTGCAAAAAAAAAAAAATAAATAAGAGGGGAAGAGAAAAAAAAAAAAAGAAGAAAAGCCCCTCCCCTCTACCTTTTACTGTCATATGCAGAGACTAAAATTGTTTGGGGATGAATATCCAGGTCTTTATTTCCACTGCAATTCAAACTCAGCACAAATAAGCAATTAAGTCTAATTTTAAAGGCAGACGAAAATCGTATCATCCTATTATGCTTCCACGGGCATCTGGACCTTCATGCAGACAGTTGGAAAAAGAATCAAGTAAATCTTTCTGTCATATAGATATAGATGTAGATATAGATATAGATATAGATATCTATGGATATTCCCAGAGCATCTGCAAACACTGGGGGAGTACACCTCCACCCTCTGGCAGGGAGAACCAGTCTGTAACAAGTTCTGTGAAATGTACGGGTCTCCTCTCCTGGCAGGACTGACAACAGCGGCCTGCCGTTGGGGAGAATTTGTCCTAAAGGGCATGGGTTACTGACTGGAGCAAAGCAGCAGCCTCTTCATAAATGAGAGGCTACCGATGCCCTAAAAATACCCCTCCCTGCCCTGCCTCACAGCAGCCCTGCCAGGGGAGGAGGCGGCAGGTGAATCTGTGTTTTACTGATGAGGAAACCAAAGCTTCTCACAACCTGCCAAGGTCACACAGCAATGGGAGAACACAGCGCTGGACCTCCTTCCCCGCCCCGGTTCCATCACTCCTCTCTGGGAGGTAACCGTAGGATGGCGTCTTCATGGGACAGTGCCCTCGCTGGTCCCAAAACGTGGACGTCTCGTGGTTCCACGTTCTCCTCTTTAAGCCTAGTTAGAATATCACTAAAGTTGGGGTTTGTAACCTTAAAACGTGCTTTGGTCTCCATGCTTTGCCGTATTCTGCTCTACAGGATGCTTTTCCTGTACTTGTGTATCAGTTCTGTCTCCTGTACGTAGCGGACACTCCGTGGGAAGCTTGCGATGACTCCACAGGTGCTGCTCTACTATGTAAACTTAGCAGAGGCCAAACAAAACTGGGCTGAGAACCACAAAAGTTGATTATTTTCTCCCACGAGATATATTAACATTCTGGTAAACTACCATCAAGGGACTTATGGGAAAATAGCTGTTTCCTTTATGTAAATTTCATGAAGCCCAAGGAAAACTCTACACTTCACTGCACATTCAAAATAAGATCTGTAAGTATTAAAAGAGCCAAGTAGCATATTTAATAATCACAGTGTCAGTGTGAAGCTTTATCATAAATTACTGTAGAAAAAAATTTAAGGAAATGTGCATACTGCAGTATAATTAGCTAGTTTTATCTGTAAGATCATCTACCTGTGCTTAATTAACTCTTAATCAACCTGGCTTGCTCTGAGTTCCCAGAGGAACAGAACATGTAAATCTTAAACTCTTAAACAAAACCATTCAAGAACACATGAGTATTCTCAGTACAAATGCTCTGGGGCTATGGACCATAAAGAGCCATGTTAGTTGAATTCTAATTAATGATCTTCTTTCCTGTGGATAGTTGACAATCAGCGAGAAAGCGTGATGTTGCTTCCTATGATTCTGCGTTTGTTCTCAGAACTGCCCCTTCTGACTGTCTTGATTCAAAGAGAAGAGGTGGTGCTATAGCACGACCCCTCCGGGCTGAGCAGAACTGCTTCACGCCGCCAGGAAGGCATGGGCTCCTTGGCATGGAGTGGAAGCTCCCTCCCCGCGTCTCCGGGAATTAGCCTGCGGCTAACCCTGCAGCTCCCCACTTATTTATGTGTTTTTGGCTTGCTTGACCTTTGACACAGACTTCCTTTAAAAGCACCTGGAGTAAATCCTTCTAGCCCTCTCCTAAAAAATCTACTTTCAATACCTATTTACCAAGAGGGAAAGAAATAATCCCAGAATGTTTGCAGATTTAAAAAAGAAATAGAGCTGGTGGAAGAAGCTGCTGTGAAAATTAGCAAGGCAGTGAGAGAATGGTCCAGGGGAGACGCACACCAGCTGCTGCTCCAGCGCGGTGTGTTGTTGATGATAATCTTTCTGAGATGCTTTCCTGGAATAAAACTCTGTTAGGGAGTCCTGACTCAGGCTGCAGCCGAGACGTGCACAATGTCAGTGGCACCTCAGGGGTCTTTTATTTTTTTCCTGGATATTTTTCTTAGCTGACTCTGTCATTAAATATATTGTACAAATTAAACATTCCCTATCTCAGCTTCCACAAATAAATTTGGGTTGAGCACAAAGGAACAGTAACTTCCGGGGCAGGTGTTTGGTGCTGCGATTCGGACACCCCTTGCGACACTGCATCCCATATTGGAGTGTCTGGGTTTGAGTCCTGGCTCCGCTCCCAATCCCAGCTTCTGGCTAACGTGCACCCTGGGAGGCAGCAGTGATGGCTCAAGTAGTTGGGTCCCTGCACCCACCGAGGAGACCTGAACTGAGTTTTGGGTTTCTGGATTTGGCCTGTGTATTCTGGCCATGTAGTGAATGAACCAGCAGATATGAAAAATCTTTGTGGGTCTTCCTCTCTGCCTTTCAAGTAGATACAAATTTTAAAATGCTGGTTTTGCAGTATCTGCGGAGAAAAGAATATTTTACTGGGACATAATCTACCTTCCCTCTCCTAAGTAGAAGCATTCCAAGCACACATGGTGTGCAGGGCACGTTTCTTACAGGAAGAGCCCCGAGTCACATCCTGTGCTCTGCCATAGAACTCTGGTGAAGAGCCGCCCTGCACTCCCTCCCATCTCTCCTGTGTCTAGACAGACGCGTGCACTTCAACAATGCGTTATCCAGGTAGGACTTCAATGTGTGCTACTTTATGAAGCACCAACAGCCCTGCCCGAGCCCTGGCATTCCTCTTCTCAGTGTGTGGATGAACACACTCAGGCTCACGGTCTCCAGGACAGCTCAGCTCACCATCACAGCAAAGGCTGGCCCCACACCTGCTGCGGTGTGGACCACCCAGCTGCCTGGCGCTTCTGGTCACTCTTCTCAGGCGCCAGCCCCTTGATAGCCCATAATATTTTTGACTGATGATTTTTGTACCTGGGAAGAGCTCGTGTGAGAACGTGGCTGGAGCTTCAGCTTGAAGGAAGTTCACACTGCTGGCTGGGGATGGGTGCTGGACCTGTTCTGTCCCAGAGGACCTACCCCGTGAACAGAGGGGTGTCCCCTGCTGACTGCCGGCCTCTCCCAGAGCTCCAGACAAGGAGATGTTCAGACCCCGAGGACCTCTGAGGTGACAGCATAGTCATTTGGAAGGGAATGGGGTGAAGTCCTGGGGTGTTGAGAACCTGAGCTCCAAGCCTCACACCAGGGAGACCCTTTCTCCAAGGCGGCGTTACGAGCTGCACATCGTGCCTGTTTTGTACACAGACGATGAGAGCTGCTAGAATTTAAATAACCATGGAAACTGGGCTGAGAACCACAAAAGCCAGGACCTGGGGCCCAGTCTGCCTCCCCAAGGCTTTCTTCCTCCGTGCCACCTCCTCATCTCACTTCAGGGGCCTGAGGGAAGCGAGAGTCCTGCATTAGAGTTCTTCAGAGAAAGAGCGCCAGCCGGAGATGGATAGACAGACAGACAGATAATAAATACAGAGGTAGACAGATAGATGATAGATGATAGAAATTCAATTTAGAAATCGGCCCATTTGCTTATGCAAGCCAGGAAGTCCCAGAGTCTGCCAGGTGCACTCTGGAGAACAGGAGAGCCAGTGTGTACTTCAGGTCAAGTGCAAAGACCTGAGAATCAGGGACCTGATGGTGTGAGTCCCAGAATCCAAAGTCTGGAGGACCAGGAGCATCGATATCCAAGATGGGTGCCTCAGCTCGTACAGAGAGCACATTTATCTCAACTCTACCTTTTTGTTCTGTTAGGGCCCTCAACACACTGGGTGTTACCAACCCATGTTGGTGAGGACAAACTCTACCTGGTCTACTGATTCAAATGTCACTCTCTTCTGGAGACACCCTCGCAGGCACACAGACAAAACAGTGTTTTACTAGCTACCTGGGTGTCCCTTAGCTCAGTTAACTGGCCACATAAATTAGGCCCTGACCCCACTCTCTGGGTTGACCTCTGATGCTGTCCGTAGAGCAAAAGGACCCTGACCTTGGAAGAAGGTCCTAACTTTGTCACCAGCCTCTAAGCCACCAACGAACACTCTTCCCCTTCTGCCTAGAGCACTTGACCCTCTTGCCACTGAGCTCAGGTGACCAAGATTTTGAGGGAACAGCAGCGAAAGCTGTGTATATTTAAGATCCTTATAAATATATATATATGTATATATATATATATATATATATATATATTTGTCTTGGGTGGAGCTGTCCCAAGGATTCCTGCCTTCCACAATTGTTTGGTACCCACGACCCTGACTTAAGACTAACAGAAGCTACTGTCTGCCACGTTGGCCCTTGGCTGTACATGCAGAATTAACCATCTGTTGGGCGGTTTGCCCGAGCTTTGTCTTGCTGTTGGCAGCCTGTATTTATCAACAATGGGCCTCTCTAATGTGAGGGTAGGCTGTGTTGGAGGCCACGGTGATGCAGAATAGGAATTAAGCATGCGTCTTCTGCCTTGACTTTCCAAGACGCCTTTACGGGATCCTCAAACTCCTGACACTTGCTGACTATCAAAGCAATTCCCTTTTCCACATGTTGTATTTACAGACATCAAACAAAGGTAGGAAAGGTGGAGGATCCTGGGAGAGAGGCCCTGGCAGCCGTGTGGAGAGGATGGCTCACCTTGTGTGGCCTCTGATGGTGAATTATCAGTCTTGTGAGCAAAGGAAGATCACACTATTACTCCACCATTACTCCCACTTTGCCAGAACCAAGAGGCGACAGATTTTGCTGGAGGTAAAAATCAGCCACGGTTTGGAAGGCACTTCCATGAGACTTCCCCTCTCCTCTCTTAGCTTATCCAGCTGGGCATAGGTACAAGCGTGTATTGGCCTGGAACAAATTAGGCCAGGTGCTAAGAGAATATCTGCTTTCACCTTGATGCCATTGAAATATTCAGGCAGAAGCCTTCAACACGGTCTTCTTTCTGAGCCTCGCAGAGTGACCTTTACATCCTATAGCATCCAGCATTCTCCTTCTGGACAAAGTGGAGGAACAGCCATGGGCAAAGGGCAGGGCTCTAAGAGGAGAGTGGAAGATAACGTCATGATGATGAAGTCAGCCCCAGGAAATCCAGCACCAACCACCCTCAGTGCTGAAGGATCCCAGGGCTGCAGCCTCACGATTCCTCCCCAAAGCATAGTAGAATGACTGTGGGTAGGCCCAGGAGTGGGGCCCATGTTTCTTCCAGAACTGAAGAATTTATGGGAAAATCTATTCTATGCTTTCATCTCTTTTTTTAAAAGATTTATTTATTTATTTATTTATTTGAAAGAGTTACATGGAGAGAGAAGGTGAGGCAGAGAGGGGGAGAGAGAGAGAGAGAGAGAGAGAGAGAGAGAGAGAGAGGTTTTCCATCCTCTGGTTCACTCCCCAGATGGCTGTAATGACTAGAGCTGCACGCATCTGAAACCAGGAGCCAGGAGCTCCTTAGAGTCTCCCACGTGGGTGCAGGGGCCCAAGGACTTGGGCCATCTTCTACTGCTTTCCCAGGCCATAGCAGAAACCTGGATCAGAAGTGGAGCAGCCAGGACTTGAACCAGCGCCCATATGGGATGCCAGCACTACAGGCAGCAGCTTTACCCGCTATGCCACAATGCCAGCCCTGTTTTTATCTTTGTTGAGTATTGCTGTGCTCCATTAAGTTTATAAATTGCTGAAGGAATGTTGAATAGGTTCTTGGTTTCCTTAAGGTCAAAAAAGTTGACAGAATCATCTTAGTCTGAAATTCACATTCATAGTGTAAAAGACGTTTGCTAGAACAAATCCTTCTAAGTGAAAGATTAAATCTTGGGAGTATGTGTTAGCACAAGCAATTTCTTTGAAATGCTATTATCTTAGCCTAAATTTCACTAATATCAATAGTAACTACTGATAAGAGGTCAGTGTCATCATATGAAAATCCTTTTTATTTCCAATTCATTTTTATGGGAGGTCAGCGTCCTGGACATAATATTCACTTCCAGTGAAGAACATCTCTACATAAGTAGAAAAAAATTCTTAGGCAAAAACTTGATGTTCTAAATTAAAAAAAAAAAAAAACTATTTCAAACCCTATATCAAATTCCAATATGGAGAAAATTTTTATGAACATGGTCATTTTTTTTAAGTTTTTTTTTTTTTGACAGGCAGAGTTAGACAGTGGGAGAGAGACAGAAACAGAGAGAAGTGTTTTTGATTTTTTAAAATCACAATCTCACAGGATTTCTAACTTCTGTCAGAAAACTACTCAACAAATCAACTTATCTAGAAGGCATTATTTGACATCACTGCCACTGATTTTTATCTATTATACTGCTAACGAGAGCATAGGGTAAATCAGTTATTAGGAAAAATTTTGGCTGTTAATTCTGGTGTGTGCAGCTTAGGGTTAAGAGTCATACTTTCCAAGTTCAAATTGTTCTTCACTATTTACTAATGGTCCAGGCTTAGGAAATCCAGGAAGCCACAATTTCTTTGTCTCTAAAATGGGGGCTATATTAATAGGATGTTCCTCATGGCGTTGTTGAGAGGATTAAACAAGTTTATAGACCCAAGGCAATTGTTACAGTGCTGGAAAATGTTATCAGTTATTCTTAGGTTTCTCAAACTGTGTAGCTCATGTCTGGAGAGTGAAGTTTTCTAAGTTAGTCCACTGAAAATCTTTTCAGAAAATTAAATACTTTCACTATCAAGAAGAGAGATCAAGGTGAGTGGTATCCTTCCTATGGATTTTTCCAGCCTTGAATTTGTATTTAACCTAAAGCCTAAACTTTATAGCACTTTAAGTTCCGAATAGTAAGATTTATTTATTTATTGGAACAGTTTTAGACTAACAGAAAGACTGAGAAGATATACCCAGTTTCCTCCTATGGCTGTCATTCTACATTACTATGATGCATGTGTTACGATTAGTGAACAAATATCGATGGGTTATGATTAGCTATGGTCCATGCTTTTACCTAATGTCCTTTGTCAGCTTTAGAATCCAGTCTAGGACTCCATATTGCATGTAGTCATTGTGTCTCCTGAGGTGCCCCTTGGCTGTAACAGTTGCACAGACTTTTCCCTGTTTTGGATGACCTTGATGATTTTGAGTGTCCCAGTCAGATATTTCATAGGATGCCCCTCTATGGGATCCCGTTGGAGTTTTTCTCGTGATTAACCTGGAGTTACTGGTTTTGAGGAGGAAGGCCAGGGAAGTCCAGCGCCGTCTTCATCACGTTGTATCAAGGGAGCGCACGTCATCAACACGAGCTTTCACTCCATGTTGACCCGGATCCCCAGGCAGGGGGAGCGATTTCGGACTTCCCCACTACAGCGTTACCCATCCCACCACCTTCTCCCCCCTGTGCTCTTCGGAAGGAAGTCACTGTGTGGGCTCACACGTCCAGACTGGAGACTTTATCTTCCCCCTCCTTGTGGGCAGAGTTATCTACAGAAATTGTTTAGACTTCTCCACGGAAGATCTGCCTCATCTCTCCCATTTACTTACTTACTCAACAACATGTTTATGAAAGTATGGACTCCCAGATATTTATATTGTAGTTTGGGCTATACTCTGATACAACTTTATTTTGTTGCTCAAACTGCCCCCGCTTTGGCACTGGAAGCTCTTTCGTGGGCTCTGACGCCCCCTTGACATCCCCTGCCCGTACCCTTTTCTCTAGCACTTGCTTGCTTTTCAGGCACTATGGGGTGCTCCGGCTTATCCCCTGCTCCAGTCCCAGAACTGGTTGTTTCTCCAAGGCTCCCTGCTTCCTGCTCTGGAGAATGGCATCAGGATCAGGGAGCCAGGTGTGCCACTTGCTACCGGGCATCATCTCACAGAGCAAGGAAATACATATGTGTGTACTAACTCATGCATTAGAGGTCTTCAAAAAGTTTAGGAGAAAATGTGCATTTTTTTTAATGTTCTAATAGACCTTTATAAAAAAAGATTTATTTTATTTACTTGAAAGAAAGAGGTAAAGACAGAAAGAGAGGTCTTCCATCCGCTGGTTCACTCCCTAGATGGCTGCAACAGATGGAGCTGTGCTGATCCGAAGCTAGGAGCCAGGAGCCTCCTCCTCTGGGTCTCCCACTCCGATGCAGGAGCCCAAGGCCTTGGGCCATCTTCTACTGCTTTCCCAGGCCATAGCAGAGAGCTGGATCAGAAGTGGAGCAGTCAGGACATGAACTGGCACCCATATGGGATGCTGGCACTGCAGGCAGAAGTTTAGCCCACTATGCTACAGCACTGGCCCCAAAGATTGATTGATTGATTGATCGATTGATTGATTACAGAGAGGAGGGGAGAGACAGAGAAATCTGCCATCCGTTAGTTCACTCCCCAGATGGCTACAATGACTATAGTTGAGCCAGGCCAAAGCCAGGAGCCAGGAGCTTCATCCGGGTCTCCCACATGGGTGCAGGGACCCAGGCACTTGGGCCAATCTCTGCTGCTTTCCCAGGCCATTAGCAGGGAGCCGGATTGGAAGAGGAGCATTTGGGCCTTGAACTGGCTCTTTTTTTTTTTTTTTTTGGCAGGCAGAGTGGACAGTGAGAGAGAGAGACAGAGAGAAAGGTCTTCCTTTTTCCGTTGGTTCACCCCACCAGTGGCTGCTACAGCCAGCATGCTGCGGCTGGTGCATCATGCTGATCCGAAGCCAGGAGCCAGGTGCTTCTCCTGGTCTCCCAGGCAGGTGCAGGGCCCAAGCACTTGGGCCATCCTCCACTGCACTCCGGGGCCACAGTAGAGAGCTGGACAGGAAGAGGAGCAACCGGGACAGAATCCGGTGCCCCAACCGGGACTAGAACCTGGTGTGTTGGTGCCGCAGGCGGAGGATTAGCCTATTGAGCCACAGTGTCAGCCTGAATTGGCTCTTATATAGGGTACTGGTGTCACAGACAGTAGCTTAAATCACTGTGTCACGACACCGGCCCTGATATTATAATTTTTAACTAATAAACAAGCAATCAGATTCTATATCAATGACAAAGGAACTTCATGTATACACACACACACACACAGAAAAGCACATTTCACTTGCTTAGAAAAAAAGTAATAGAAAAAGATTAAAAATCAAGTTTTAGATTAATATAAGATCTAATATAGATTGTTGCCAGTAAATGTTCCATATTCCACATATTTCCAATGTATTTTTATCAAGATTGACCAATGATGTGTGTGCATCCTGTCAATTGTGTTCATCTTGGCTCCTGATACCTAGGGGAATGTTCTGTTTTCTGACCCCTGTTTTGGAACCACCACATGTTTTCCTCTAGGAAATCAACTTGAGGCACTTGAACCACACTAAGCATTTACTACAGCCTGAAAAAAAACACACGAATTTGTTGGACCCTAAACTGAATCCTTTCTCTCTTTGTATATATACACTGATTTTACACAAGCTAAAATTTACACTGATTATACAAAAGCTAAAATTTTCCCATCTTGCCACCTGTATCTCCATATCTATATCATCCACACTTACACATGTATGAGACCACTTCAAAATGCTCATGGAGGGGCTGGTGCTGTAGCACAGGGGTTTAAGTCATGGCCTGCAGTGCCGGCATCCCATATGGGCACTGTTTCGAGTCCCGGCTGCTCCACTTTCCGTCCAGCTCCCTGCTAATGCGCCTGGGAAAGCAGCAGAGGATGGCCTAAGTCCTTGGGCTTTTGCACCCACATGGGAGACTCAGAGGAAGCTCCTAGTTCCTGGATTCGGTCTGGTCCAGCCCTTGTCATGGCCATTTGGGGAGTGAACCAGTGGATAGAAGACCGCTCTCTTTCTGTCTCTCCTTCTCTCGCTCTATAGCTTTGCCTTTCAAATAAATAAATATTTAAAAAAAATATTCATGGAAAATGGAATTAAAATAAGTGTATTTTGGGCAAAATAATTTTGAAATCTATGCATATGAGGGGGTTGTTTAAAAGCTCATGGAAATGCATATTTTAAAAAAAAAAACTATTCATGGATTTTAAAACATTTTGCCCTCATATAAAATTATCTTTTTGCATGATCTTTTTGAAGTTTTTCTTTTTTTTTTTTTTAAGATTTATTTGAAAGTCAGAGTTACACAGAGGAGAGGCAGAGACAGAGAAGAGAGGTCTTCCATCCGCCGGTTCACTCCCCAATTGGCCGTTCACTCCTCAATTGGCCTCAATGGCTGGAGCTGTGCCGATCTGAAACCAGGAGCCAGGAGCTTCTTCCAGGTCTCCCACGAGGGTGCAGGGGCCCAAGGACTTGAGCCACCTTCTACTGCTTTCCCAAGCCATAGCAGAGAGCTGGATCAGAAGTGGAGCAGCCAGGACTCGAACCAGTGCCTATATGGGATGCCGGCGCTTCAGGCCAGGGCATTAACCCGCTGTGCCACAGTGCCGACCCTTGAAGAACTTCTTGAAGGACGTCCAATAGTGACGTTCCTTCACTGACTTGCTTTCCTTCTGACAGCGACACTGAACACAAACCCCACAGAATCCCAAATTGCATAAGACGATTTTCTAAACGGAAACAGGGGTTTCGCTTCTCTTGGAGCCCCCTCCATGCCACACTGGCTGGAGGTCTCTGACCCCAATAAATCTTGCTTAAAAAAAAAAAAAAAAAGGAAACAAAGTATGATGGAGATTGATGGTATAAATCACAGCAGTGAGAAAGCCGAACGCGGGCACTTCCAGCCCCCGACAGGTGCGAGAGATTCATTAGACGCATTCATGCTTCATAAAAAGCCTTCCTGTTGGTTTCCGGGGCTGACGAGTGCTTTTCCTGAAAACACAGATGATTCAAGGTAGAAGAAGGGCGCTCTTGCGAAACAGCTCCCCACTTCTCACCCGCGTACGAGGCAGCGCGGGCGCAGACGGCAGCTGCCGCCGCGGTGTACAGCGGTCTCCGAGGTGGTTGCATGGAGAGACAGTTTAGCAGAGATTGTGGGCTGCACAAACATCCAGGACTGCGATTTGCAAACACGGCACGCAAAGATGCAGCAGCTGGAAGCTTCCCATCAGAGGCTCCGGACGCCAGCCTCCAGCTTAGCCAAGAGAGAAGTCTGCCTCCTCCCGCAGTCTTCAGTGTGGTCACTTGACACTACCTGAAAAGTGACGCTTAGCTCGGGGTGACTCTCTGAGACGCTGAAATAAATAAGCAAATAAATCTTTTTAAAAAAATGTTCATGGAAAAATGGAATTAAACTAAGTTTATTTTGGGCAAAATAAAATGAAATGTGACGCTTAGCTTGGGGCCTGCTCTCTGTTCTGTCACAGTTGTCTCTGTTGCTGAGCTCTCAAGAGCCCACAGAAATTAGAATATTCCTTCATCGAAGCTGCTCTGCTTCTTAAAAACCTGTGACCACCTGGGCCAATTGTTTTGAGATAGGCTGAAGAATGGCATCTTATTAAAAGACCTAGGAAAGCTAAAATCTTCAACTCAACTCAGAGAGCACTCTGCATTTGACTGTCCGTCTGTGGGGACCCATGGATAGGCCTGCCATGGGACTCCCCCCCCCCCCAATGCTGGGCTTGGCTTATAGCAGTACTACGGATGCAGCAGCTGATTGAACTTTCCATCTAGCTGAGGATCGTGGTAAACAACAAGATGGCGCTGATGCCCTGCCCACTGCGTGACTCCACAGCTGAGCGTGATCAAGTACTGGATTGGAGAGCTCCGTGCATGGACTGTGATTGGTTGAATTCTGTATATAAGCAGACCGCAGGCGAAGGAACGCGCGCGCCATCTTTCCCCCTTCTCCCTGTCCTTTATTCTTTTTCCCACTCTTTCTAAGTAAAAGTCTACTGAAGACCGATTAGCTGTGAGCAGCGTCGTTCCTTTGAGGCTGAAGGAGCAACATCCGTCTGTCTAGTGTAGCTCTCTAGAAGGCCTGAACCTTGTATGAGCCACTCTGCCTTGAGTGCTTGTTTCTATATCTCAGCAACGTGTTAAAAATGAAGTCACAGCGTGCCTGGTACCCATGAAGTTTTGAGCCAGAGGCTACAGTATGGGGAAGACTCAGGACCTGCCTTCCAGGAGGCTGAAGGAAAGAGAGGCAGGTGCATCGGTGACTGCCCAAGGCTCCCAGCCCCAAGAGGGGGTGAACAGAAATTATCATTTTGTTTATAATAATTAATCCCCCCCGATAACCAAAGAGCTCTGAGGGTCAAAGGACATGGAGGTTCTCTGGACCCACTTCCTGGTTCTGGAAGACTGGCAGAGGGTCACCGAGCAGCTTCAGCGATGGAAAGCCCTTCCCTCATGGTGCCAGAGCCCCCCTGCCCATCCTAAACACTTCAGAATCACTCATCAAAGCTGTTGTGCAGGGTGGAAGCAGAGAGCTCCTAGCTGGCAGTGTGTGTAACTCTTAACAAAGGCTCAGAGAAATCAGATATTCCAGATGGCACCACTCAAAGCAGGGTGCCAGGGTGAGCGTGCAGCATCAGGAGGAAGACCCTTTGTGGGTGCCCGCTGGGTGGGACGCAGCAGATGTTGGAATTGGGGTTGAAGCAGAAAAGTACAAGGGATGCTAGAAATGATGTCAAATTGAGGCTTTGGGTTTGCATGGGCTCGTGTTGGCTTCTTGGGAAAGATATGCCAGGTGGTATCAGGCTATCAAAATGCTGAGAGTCAGGGAAAAATTGAATTCGACCGCATCCACTAGGGCAGATGGGTAGGGGAAGAGCCAGGCAGTGTGTGACCAGCAGGCTGGGCCTCGCTGTCTAACTTCCTTGGAAAGGCAGAGCGACTGAAAGAAGAGAGATCCTCTGTGCACTTGTTCACTCCCCAGATGGCCACAGCTAGGTCTGGATCAGGCCAAAGCCAGAAGCCTGGAACTCCAGTCGAGTCTCCCAGAGGCCTAGGCATTTGAGCCATCTTGCATTCCCCTCCCAGGAACATTAGCAGGGAACTGGCAGTCCAGGCTGCTCCACTTCTGATCCAGCTCTCTGCTATGGCCTGGGAAAGCAGTAGAAGATGTCCTGAGTCCTTGGGCCCCTGCACCCACATGGGAGACCCAAAGAAAGCTCCTGGCTCCTGGCTTCATATTGGCCCAACTCTGGCTATTGTGGCCATTTAGGGAGTGAACCAGCAGATGGAAGACTCCCCCTACCCTGCCTCTTCCTCTGTAACTCTGCCTTAAATAAATAAATAAATGCTTAAAAATATTACTGTCATCCTCCCCCTCAACCCCGTCGGATAGAGCTGTTCCGAGCCTCCTCTCTGGCTGGAGAAACCCCCCACCTTCACTCTTGTGTTCTGGGGTCTCCAGGTCTCACCCAGCCCGGGACATTCAGAGACGGATGCCTTGGTCTTCTCAACAGTTTGGTCCCCTTCACAGGCCCGTGTAGGAGGGAAGCTGGCAGTTCTGTCACTGAGGCTGGAGACAGGGTGTTTGAGAGAAGTGGGAGTCTGGCTTCCCCAGGTGAGGTCCAGCTACCCTCCGGAGGACAGCATGGAGAAGGTCTGAGCTTGGCCATTCCTAGGGCTGAGCCCGGGTCTTGAGAAGCAATGGAAGGTTCTTTTCTCTTTCTCGAGGACCGTTTGCCCCTCTCCCAGTGTTTGGTGTCTCCCATGTGCTCCATTTGTCTATCACAAAAGCCCTAGGTGACAGATGTGTTCACAGTGGCAAATTCTGCTTTGCACTGCGTGTCACTCTGTCTCGGGGTGTGGGCTGGATGTGGTATTTGCCAGATTATCTGTTGAAAGAAGCTGAGGCCAAGGATGATGTCACCTTGCTCTGAAGAGGGTTTCTCTTTAGAAGGTGCCTTGGGGAACCAGCCATCCGAGATCTTGGGTGTACAGTACAAGGCTCTTTACTAAGCACTATAAAAATATGTAAAGATTTCAACAATCATATAACTGTTCCCCTCCCAGGAACATCTGGCTTCAGATCGGCACAGCTCCAGCCATTGAGGCCAATTGAGTTGTGAATGGCCAATTAAGTTCTTGTCAATATGGCTGGTATCACGTCTCACCCCCCGATTTGGGGTTGAACACAACAGCAATCATTGTGTGTCATCCTTTTGGTAAGTCAGGAATGCAGAAGCTGGGTGGTTCGAATACAGGGTCTCTTGTGACATTGCAGTCAGCTGGAGATTCCACGTGCAAGGGGGACCATGGTGCTGGGTGCCAGCAGAGGCCCTAGCTCCCTCCCATGGGGTCTCCCCACTCAGCATTCCCCAAGGAGAAGCGAGCCATGTGGCCCAGATAGAAGCAGCCTAGCCTCAGACCTCATATTCTGCTGGCCATCCAGGACCACCCTCATCCCATGTGCGAGGGAACTATCGAGGATACCATCACCAGAAGGCAGGGGTCATTGTCGGCCATCCCAGATCCTGGCAGCCCCAAGTGGAAATTGGGATTCACGGCCAGGTCTGTCTAACGGCAAGCCTGCTTAGAAGGGCACGCCAAAGAATTCTTGGGAATGGCATGAAAAGATTCATTTATTTTGGTCCAAAACTTTTTTAGAAATCCATGCATAGTTTTTTTCATAATATGCATTTTCCATGAACTTGAAGCTCTCTTGCATGTGTGGATTTCGAAACTTTCACACCACAATCAACCTTTTAGTTCTGTTTGTCATGAACTTTTAGAAGTGCACTTGTACCTCACAGTCCTGCCCTCCCCAACAGGCTGTTGGAATTTTGGGGTCCTTCTGAAACTTACATTAAACCTGCAGTCAGGCCGGCGCTGTGGCTCAACAGGCTAATCCTCCGCCTTGCGGCGCCAGCACACCAGGTTCTAGTCCCAGTCGGGGCACCGGATTCTGTCCCGGTTGCCCCTCTTCCAGGCCAGCCCTCTGCTGTGGCCCGGGAGTGCAGTGGAGGATGGCCCAAGTGCTTGGGCCCTGCACCCCATGGGGAGACCAGGAAAAGCACCTAGCACCTGGCTCCTGCCATCGGACGAACGCGGTGCGCCGGCCGCAGCGAGCCATCCGCGGCGGCCATTGGAGGGTGAACCAACGGCAAAGGAAGACCTTTCTCTCTGTCTCTCTCTCTCACTGTCCACTCTGCCTGTCAAAAAAAAAAAAAAAACCTGCAGTCTGTCTGTAATAGCGCAGGGTGGTACATTGACCATAGAAGGCATGTGCTGAGGTGGAGATGCCCTGGGCACGCTAGGAGCTGGGGGGGGGTGGCACTGAGCCAGGGGCAGGCCCAGGGGGAGGGGCTCACATAACCACCACTCACAGTGCATTTAGTTTCCTGCTGTCGCTGGCACCAGCCATCAGAAAGTCTCTGGCGGACATCTGAGCACTTTTTAAAACTGTTTTTAAAATCTATTTATTTTCATTATTTTTCAAAAGGCAGAGAGACACACACAAAAAGAGAGAGAACTTCCACCTGCTGGTTCACTCCAGGGCTGGACCAGGTCTCCCATGTGGCGGCAGAGGCTCAAGCACTTGAGCCTTTGTCTGCTTCCTCCTGGGATACACCTTCGCAGGAAGCTGGACAAGAAGCAGCGGACGTGGGACAAGAACCAGGCTCGCCAATTTGGGCCACAGGCATCCCAAGCAGCATCTTACCTGCTCTGCCCTATGCCCACCCCCGAATATTGTTTCATGCCATCAGCAACTTTCCTGCAAAACTTCCGTTTGATGGGTTGACATTTTCCTGGGAGCGCTGTGCTTTCCGAATAGAAGCTGCCTTGCCCTTGTCCCAGAAAATTGCAACCCACTGCATTGAACCTGAGCCTCCAGGAACCATCCAGTGCACGCCTGTCCGCAGGGTTTGTAGCACAGAGTCTCGGCTGGAAACGTGGCAGTGTGCTTTCTTCCGGCCAATTCCACATTGATATTTAATAAATGTTTCTTCGGTAGCATCTCTGTGTTGATGATTTAGACTCTGAAATTCAAGTCCTGTGGCTTCCATGAAGCGTTGACTCACCAGAGGAAGCCATGTGACTATGGAGTTACGTTCTAATGACGATGACCAGTGGGATCTCTTGTTTTCATATGGTATAACTGGCAGCGGCTCGGAAGGTGGCTTTGCAGCCGGGATCCAGCCGGAGCGGCTGTCTCCTCCACTCTGCCGCAGGCTGTCCTTTGTCCTTTGTTCCTCCTTCCCTCTGCACGACGTCACTTCTCCCTCGGTGGTTGTTGCCGTTGTTAATAAAGGAGACCCGGGACCCACAGCACTGGCAGTGAACTCCCCTACATGTGCTTGCGTCTCTCTGCTATTCCCTGGTCGCTCCCATAAAGCCCATCTCCTCCGCTCCAGTGCAGCGAAGTAGCTAGGACAGCCCCCATCCCCGTCCACCCAGCAGAAAGACGAAGCCCCGCGGACTTGAGAGCGTGTGTGGCTGCTGAGACACTTGCCCCTCCACGCTTCTCCTGCCCCGTCCTGGGCCCAGGGAGCCTCGGGCGACCCTGGGAACGCTTGTCTTCCTCTACGGAGAACTCGGCCAGGTCAAGAAGCTGCCCCACACCAAGCCTTAGCCTGAGAGGCCCGTGAGCAATCTGTTCATTTTAAAAATAACTTCAGACAAATGTTTTTCTTCTTAATTAAAAAAATGGCTCAAACACAGAAAGGATCACAAGAAGCCATTGAAGAGCAAGCCAGATTTATCAGACATCTGGTTGACATGCTGCCATGTGTGCTCGAGTACTCTTTGCCTCTCCCTTAGGAAATAAGATGCTACAGCCGCTGGTGTGCTGCCTCCTCACCCTTGCTTGTCTCCCTCCCGAGACTGCCCCCAACCTGAGCGATGTGTCATTCGATTGCGTTTTGCTTTGCTGTTATACACAAGAATGACTCATAAATCACATGCCACGGTCCTGTGTTTTGAAAGAGTGCATGGGGGCCGGTGCTGTGGCATAGCAGGCCAAACCCCTGCCTGCAGCGCTGGCATCCCATATTGTTGCCGGTTTGTGTCCCGGCTGCTGCCCTTCTGATCCAGCTCTCTGCTTATGGCCTGGGATAGCAGTGGAAGATGGCCCAAGTGCTTGGGCCCCTGCACCCACGTGGGAGACCTGGAAGAAGCTTCTGACTTCTGGCTTTGAATCGGCCCAGCTCCAGCTGTTGAGACCATTTGGGGGAGTGAACCAGCAGATGGAAGACCTTTCTCTCCGGCTCTCCCTCTCTCTGTCTGTAACTCTGCCTCTCAAATAAATAAATAAATCTTTAAAAAAAAAAAAGTTTTCATGAACAGTATCCTGCTGTGTTCTTACCTCTCAGGAGTGCCCTGGGTGTCTTTGCTTTCCCAGATCTCTCTCTTCTGGTTGTGGATGTCGCTGGGGGAGGGGGGGGGGGGCAGGACCTCAGCAGCAGCTCCTACTGCAGCAAGTGCTGGGGTCCATGTCTATGGTTCCCTACAAGAGGCCACAGAGTGGGCACCAAGGTCCCACTGTGGAGGAGACTGCTGGCCACCGCCCAGATGGGGCGTACGGGCTGAGGACATCCCAGGACAGCCTGGAGCTGACACGCAGTGTCTAGAGAGGGAGACCAGGCCCAGAGGAGAGAATGATTCTCTCACTGATATACCTCTAGAAACTGGTCAGGCCAGGACCAGCTCAGGGCTCAAGGCACAGGAATCATCTTTGCACAAAGGTCACGTTGCCTTTTCCAGTTATTCTGCATCCAGCAAGCGGCAGACCACTGAGGCCTCTGCTCAGGATTGCGAGTGAACGCTAAACACCCACACCCTGAGATCCCGGCAAGGTGCAGCAGATCTGGGAGGCCCCTTCCCCAGGAGACAGCAAGGATTCCAGAGTTTACGGGGGAAATCCAGGCTGAAGGGCAGAGCCTCAGAATCTGTTTACCTGGAGCGCCCTCCAGTGGCCGAATGGATAACAACCGTTCGAATTCACCATCCAGGACGTGCCGAGTGGCCGTGGCCAAAGCGTTCTTTGATTCATCGTCCCTCTTGGGGCTCGCTCTTCCCTCGTTAATGCACCCCAGTGCCCGCCACGACAGGACGCATTACGCATTTACTTTGAACTGCATCCATGAAGTGACTGACTCCCAACCACTCCCGTTTCTGTGTGTCACTCTCAGTAACTAGAGCTGTGGGAACGCATCATCAGAATGCATTGCTCCGGGGGGGGGGAGGGGGCAAGGAATTTGCAGTTCAGTGGGTGAGACGGGCACAAAAGCAGCCTCGGAGTCAGAGTGGCCAAGACTGGACGGACGTGAGCGAGAGGCTTGGGGGTGGGGGGCGATTGGTGTCAGCCACAGAGACCCCTTGTCCTGTGCCCCCTTCTCCTCCAGGCTCGCGCTTCCTCTCTTTAATTCACCCCACACAGCCATCCCAATCCCGACTGCTCAGAGCATCCACTTTCCAGAAGGGGTCCGGCAGCCATCCTGGCCTCTTCCAACAGACCTCCCACCCACCCCCCCATACCCCCTCCTCAAGCTGCTCGCTCTCCCCCTGCCGCTGTGCCTTGTGCGGCTGGGGTCCTAACACCTGCACTGACCCGTGTGCAACTCAGGGACCAGCAGGTGACTGGAAAGCTGATGGCAGCGTGACGGGACCCAAGGGACCGAAGGGGACGGGCTGGGTATTCTGCTTCGGGGTCAGACAATTCAGACGGGGGTGCGGGGAGCGCTGTCTGGGGCCACAGTGCCGGGTAAATGCTGGGCAACTGAGGCCGTGCAGTTGAATGGCAGCAGCCGTAGGATCTGAGCAGGCGGGAAGGCGGGGAGAAGCTGGGGACAGAGGCAGGGCGGCCTGGGGCTGTGGAAGGGACAGCACTCGGCTGATTTGCTCTAGGTCGCATGGCTGTCTCTTTGAAATTTTATTTTTATTTGTATTTATTATTTTTTTGAGGCCTGAAGAAGGTTTTTCCTCTGGCACACGGGAGCCATTGAGGGTTAGGAAGCAGGAGAGTGGCATGATGAAAGCTCACCTTTCCTCCCTACCGTGGACAGGGCCCGGTTCTGATGCCCTGGGTGCTGGCACCACCCACCAGGCAGGAGCGGCCCCTCCCTCGTTCAGCGCTGCCCCCACCCCATGCGCAGATGGGGAAACCGGCCATGAGCCTCCCGCAGAGGGCGGGCACTGGGGTCCGGCTGGGCACTCCATGGAGGGAAGAGGACCTCCGTGGGCCACGGTGGGTACCCCAGGACCCTGCACTCTGTCTGAGAGCCGTTCTACCTGCCCCCTCCCCAGAGCAGCCTGGCGTCTGCAGGTTTCTGGGTGTGAAGGCAAAGACTCACAGAGATCTCGCTCTGCTAGGCTCCTAACAAACGCCATGTTAATCCTTACAGTAAACCTATGATGTAGGCATTATGATGCCCATTTCACAGATGGGAAAGCTGAGACTCACAAGAGTTAAATGACTTGCCCCAGAAAGCCCCCTCTGACTCCAGGACCCAAACCCTCAACCCCTGTGGCAGGGACTCTAAAGGATCACCCACCCTGAGAGTACAAGTTCCCAGGGGATCCCCCTAGACTGAATCAGGCTGTGCAGGGGCAGGGCCTGGGAACTTGCCCCTCCCACATCTTCCCCCCACCCGGGATTGGCTACACAGCTGGGGGCAGATAGGATTTTCCCAAGATGGCCGTATCCACATATGGGTGCTCGGCACCACAGAGGCTGCAGCACAAACTAGGAAAGCAAGGTGCAGGTGGCAGGAACTGTGGCAACATCCCCACGTGGGTCTCAGCGCGTGGCAGCCATGATTACACCAGGGCCCTGACCTTAAAGCTCAGGCCAGAGCCCCAAGGGAGCAGCTCCTCCCATGGGTTCCAGTAGCCAGTGTAGGAAAGACTCACCTGTGGGTGCTCCTGCCCAGCGGCCCGGTGAGGTTCCCCAAGGGGTGCGTGGTTTGTGCACCTGCCTCCTGGCATGTATACACCATGGAGCTTCGGGGAAGGAGGGTAGTGCCCGTTGTGGCTCCACCCCCACGTTCTCATCACCAGAGACCTGAGCACCCTGGGACACTGTGGGAAATAAGCCCACGTGAGACCACTTACCCACCAGAGGATGGAGTCCGACATGAAGAGAGCGGGAAGCGAGGCTTGGCTTACCATCTCGCAGGGTGGGTGTCTGCTGGCAGGCACACACGAGACAGGATCCAAGCAACCTTTTATTTGCTCGTGTCCCGGTCTCTTCCCCCAGTTCCTCACTGGCTGAGTCACAGTCCTGCCTAAGCCCAGACCAGTTGCTGGGCGAACAGGCAGGAGAAAAGGATTGGCTGGGACTGCGGCAGAGAGCTTATGCGGGAATACGTGTGACAGGTGCTCGCTCAGAACTATACCAAGAGCAGGAGGCTTGAGGTTACAGGTTGCCTTACAGGCTACACAAATGGCAGAGAGTGCAAAACATGTCTTAGCAGGCTCAGCCGCTGAGGTTTTTCCCCGCTTTGCTTTAAGCTACAGTGCGTGCAGCTGGAGGTCTATGCAGGACTGTGGCTGGTCATGCTCTTTGAACATAAGCCGCAAAGCAGCTTCTTGCAGAAGTGAACGCTGTTCTGCATGGGGACGTCCAGACTCCGCTTCCCGGCACTCAGGCGGCCGGACAAGTGATGCTTGGGCCACACCAGGGCTTGCCGCTTCTTCCTGCTCCAAAACAGCAGGTGAATGGGGGGCGGCAGGCCTGCGCCTAGGGGGAACTCTCCATAGTCCTGGGTGCCCCAGGGAAGGGGGACGTCCTGCCCCCTCACAGCAGGGCCCCCCAATACTGAGACTACTCAGGAGTGATGGCTGGACTCGACTCAGAGCCCCTGCACCCTGACACGCTCGCCCCCAGTGTGATCTGGAGAGTGCTGGTGTTCATGCGGCCCCCAGGGGGAAGCTTCTCTGTGACAAGGCAGATCCCCAGATGACCGCGGGCTGGCCCGGCACTGGGGGGTTCGAGCAGAGGCCCAGCCCTGCTGCAGCAACGGCTCCCAGGGTACCTAAGCACCAGGAAGGGTTAGGATAAGGTGGGCTTTGTGATTTGTTAAAAACACCACTGTGCATTCCCACAGGGCTCAGAGCCAGGGTTTTCTCTGTATTCTCTTCCTGTCTGTCCGCAGACAAAATGGTGTCAGTGATTTGCGGTTTTCGTAATCTGCTGCTCTCTTGGCCTCTCATTGTTGACCCCGATACTTCTCACCCAGTCATTCGTAATGTACTTCTGCTTCCTGCTTTTAGAAGTGACTGCTTCACTACGTTTTTGTTAACAGCTAATTGAAAAGATTTGCTCATAGTTGTCATAGGCCTTGTTTTAGAATGGTTTTCTTTTTAAATGAGTGGGTTTTAGCCACTTGATTTTATTTTTCCTTTTCTTGTGCTCTTTCTAGGTGCCTCTTTGATTGGGTCAGGGGCTCAGCTTTTCTCGGTGACATCATTTGGGGGAGTTTAGTTTACCTGTATTAAGCTTTTGTGGGGGATGCATCCCAGGCCCTTAATATACTTTACTGTATGTCAAGAATTTGGGTGTGGCTTTTTTTACCCATCTGAAAGAAAATGAGATATACAGTATACGCGAGGTATTCTGCATATATACATTAGCTATAATGAATCCTAGTAAAACAAAGAGCAATATGTCCACATCTCAGCACTGACTGTCCTTGAGGGCTTCTGTGTGTGTGTGTGTGTGTGTGTGTGTGTGTCCCCAAACATTCCCCCTGGTTTAGGATAACCGTTACCTGAACCTTGTGCTACTGGGCACCTGCTTTGCTTCATAGCTTTACCACATTTCGTGCTGCGCGTCCACAGTCCAGCAATCCTGCCTGTCCTTGAGCCACTGCGTCCCAGGATCCATAGCTGTTGCTCAGCAGTGCTGCACAGAGCCGTCTTAGGGGAGGTGCCACAGTCTGCGTTTGTCGCCTGGCTGGATCCTGAGCCCAGAATTCAGGCTGTGTCCGAATCAGGTTCTTGTGTCTCTGACCTGTGACTCCAGAGGCTTCTCAGAAGCACAAGAGAACGAGACCAAACGTGCAAGCACACGCTGGCCACCGTGTGGTGTCCACTAATCCCGGCAACCGACGGAAGCCATGGGACTGAGCCGAAGTCGTTGTCACCGCGCTGCCTCGTGAGGATGCTCCACACTGGAATGCGTCGCTGTGGTCTACTGTGGTGTTTTACTGCAAGGGCCGCTCCTAGCAAACACTTGAGCGGATTCTAGATTTTGCTAAGGACAACAGTGCTGTTTTGAAGAATCCTGCAGATGTGTCCTCGGGAAAGAACTGCTGGAGATTGTGTAACTCGCATAGTTACAGTTTTGAAGTCAAGTAGGTGATCTGTGTCGGCTTTAAATATTCTAAGAAAAATAAAATATTCTGAATACTTTTTAAAAGGCCATTTTTTTTCTAGATTTATTCATTTATTTGAAAGGCAGAGTTACAGAGACATCCGGGTCTCCCACTTGGGTGGCAGGGGCCCAAGCACTTGAGAACAAGACGAAACGTGCAAGCACATCTTGGCCACTGTGTGGTGTCTGCTATTCCCAGTGACCTGAGCAGTCACGTGACCCAGCCAAAGTCACCGTCACAAAACTGCGCTGTGGGGCTGCTCTGTGTTGGAATGCATCAGCACGGGCTACTGTGACAGGCACAGTCACAGCTAACATTCCGGGTGGCCTGGGGGACCGGCGGATGGAAGAGGCTTTTGATCCCTTCTTGTCCCTTCTGCCTCTGGAACCCCCCAGACCACTCGGTGCACACCACCCCCTCTCCTTGCTCAAGGCCTTCGAGAGCCCTCTCCAGTTAGTTCATCCATTTGTTCCATGCGGATGGATAACTTTCATGTAAATGGGAGGGTGGGTGTCGAGGTGCGGCAGGTTAAGCCACATGGGAGCGCCTGAGTTCAAGTCCCACCTCCTGCAGACCTAGCTTCCGGCTAATGCTCACTCTGGGAGGCAGTGGGTGATGGCCCAAGAACTTGCCTCCCAGCCACCCACATGGGAGACCTGGATGGAATTTCTGGCTCCTGGATTTTGGCCCAGCCCTGGCTGTGGTGGGTTTTAGGGGGAATAAACCAGCAAATGGACCACCTCTCAAATTAGTAAAAATGAATTTTTAACAAATGGAAAACATCTTTCTTGCCCCTTACCCAGCGCCTGAACCCCACATCCAAGAGGCTCAGGCACCACTCACTCGCTCCCTTTGGGACATCCCCTCCAGCCAGGGCTTCTCGGGCTTTCTGTGTGTTCCTGGTGCCGGTGCTGGGGTGGTCCCTGGGGGCCTTTCTCAGCCACGGCTCCTGGCCCCGGTGCCTCTTGGCGGACCCACGGGGCACCCGGGCATCCCGGGCGGGCGGCTCCCCGCGCCTTGCTCAGCCTCCCCCTGTCTTCCCGTCACACAGGAGTGCCCCTGCGCAGTTCCGTCAGCTTCTCCCTGGAAAAACTCTTCTCCTCGGACAGCTGCAGCCGCAGCCGCAGCCGCCCTTCCCAAGGCAAGAGGCCCACCTTAGCCGCGAGTGGGGTCTCGAGGAGCTGGACCAGGGAGCAACGGTTTTGTTTTCTGTCTCTATGGAAACTTCCGGGCTGTCGGAGAGGGGGCGGGGCCAAATGAGGGGCGGGGCCATTCTCTGTCCCGCCCCTGGTGCTGCCGGGCGGGCCTTCTGCCTGGCTGCTCAATGCTTCTGGGAGCCTCGAGGTCAACAGGCCCAGCCAGGACTTGGAGTCCTGAGCGCCAAGAGTTCGCCAGACTTCGACCTGAAGGTGTGAATGGGAGTGTTACCTTTTCGGACTCCCATTTTTCCCGCCCCTGCAGACTCGGGACACTGTCTGTGACACCAGACGTATGGGGTGGGGAGACGGGGTGATCAGTAGGTGCAAACAGGGCCTTTTGCGAGGAGAGGCTCACCGGGAGGAGTGAAGGCAGAGTTCAGTGACGTCAAGAAGATTCCATTGTGACCCCTCCTCCCCAGCCGAGCGGACTTGCGGGAGACCTGAGCCCAGCCAAGAAAGACTGGCCCAACTCCGCTCCCACCACCATCGCCTTCCTTCTCATCTCGCTTGTGACCAGGACTCCGACCCCTCTTCTCAGCTCGGCCTCCTCCGTCCTGCTCAGCTCGGCCTCCCGTGGTTCCCGGGGTCCCGCCTGCCTACCATACTATCTGTGCTTGCCTTGGGGCGAGGGCAACGGGAATCAGCTCAGACTGGGACCCCACGATCCCGTCCCGGCCCCCCGCGAAGGCTCAGCAGCCGCTCCTCGCCAGCTAGGGACTCGTGCTGTCCACCCTGCCTCCCCCATCTCGTACGTCCTCCTCTTTTTGGATTTCTGTAAAACTTCTCCTGTCTTTGTTGATGGGTTCCTACATGTCCCTAAGCTGCCTGGGGTCACCAGTGTGACCCAAATAAAATCCCCAAGGCAGGCACTGTTGGTGAAGCCGAGCACCTGGGATACAGTGGTACCTCTGCTCCAGACCCAGCCACCTGCTAATGCACACCTGAGAGGCTGCAGGAGAGGGCTCAAGGGCCTGGGCCCCTGCCACTCCCAGAAGAGACCCCTACGGAGTTCTGGGCTCCTAGCTTGGTCCTGGCTGAGCCCTGGCTGTTGCAGGCATTTGGGGAACGAATCTCAAACACTTTTCCTCGCTCTCTCAGCCTGATGCCGGAGGAACACTGCCTGTTTTCATCTTCAGCCAGATGTGGTTATTAAGGTAACACCAGGTTGCTTTCCAATTGAGGTGATCGTGGTGGGGATGGGGCTTCCCGGACCCCAGTGCAGGTGAGAATCGTGACCTGTCGCAGTGAAAATGGATAGTCACATGGCAGGGTTAATGTTGAGGGAGGGGCTCAGGCAACACATGTCCCCGAGAGAAGACTCCAGAGCATCGTGACGGCTGTGCTCTGCAAATCCTTGCCGGGAGGTGGCACTAGGTTGGAAGAGAGACCTCAGAGCCCTGTGACCCTGTCCGCCGACAGTGCTTACTGTGGGGATGCTCCCTAGCCCCAGGTCCGGTACAGCCTTCAAGCATTGCACTGTCAGGGGCTGGGGCTGTGGGCTAAGCAGGCTAAACCTCTGCTTCAGATGTCCACATTCTGTATCAGAGTGCCTGACTTGAGACCCAGCTACTCTGTGCTTCTGCACATGTGCCGGGGACCAGAGGACAGTGGCTCGAGTTCTTGGGTCCCTGTCATCCACATGGGAGACCAGGATGGAGTTCCTGGCCTCTGGCTTCAGGCTGGCCCAGGCCCATCTTTTGTAGGCATTGGGGGAATGGAACAGCACATGGAAGTGCGCTCGCTCTCAATTGCCTCCATCTCTATCTCTCATTCTGCCATTATCTCGACAGTAAATAAATACATCTTTTTAAAAAAGGTTTGGGGCTGGCATTGTGGCACAGCAGGTCAAACCATCGCCTGAGATACCTGCACCAGTTCATGTCTTGGCTGCTCCACTTCTGATGCAGCTCCCTGCTAATGTGCCTGGGAAAAGCAGAAGATGGCCCAAGTATTTGGGCCCCTGCTACCCATGTGGGAGACCTGGATGAAGCTCCTGGCTCCTGACTTCAGGCTGCCCCAGCCTCAGCCCCTGCCCCTGCCCCAGCCCCTGCCATTGAGACCATCTGGGGAGTGAAACAGCAGATGGAATATTTCTCAGTCTCTCTTCTCTCTGTAACTCTGACATTCAAAGTCAATAAATATTTTTTTAAAAAAAGTACAAATTTTAAACAGACTTGCACCATTAGACCTCACACCAGGAAGTGGCAGTAACACCCTAGACAGGGTTGGGGGTTCGTGGTCTGCTGCTGCCTGGGGAGCTTCACCTTCCGTAGTGCTGCCCACGCCGGGAATCCCCAAGAACTCCTTGCCAGAAGTACAATGGGAAGCCCACCCAGCAAAGCCGTTCTGTCCCCTGCGATACCTCTGAAATCATTCCCCAACCCAACATCTGCAAATCCAGTTGCCTTCGAGTACCTTCTGTGGGCGGACGCTGGGGAGGAGAGACAAAGGTCAGAGTCTGCTCCTTTTCTTAGGGAGCTCACAGTTCCTGGGGTGACAGAGAGGGAAGCACCTGGCTCTGGCAGGAGACAGCATGTGGCAAAGCTGGGGCCAAGGGGTGAACACAGAGGCCATTTCAGAGAAGAGGGACCGTTGTCGTGAGCGCAGCTTTCCTGGGGAGGCTGGTCTGAGCTGAGCTGTGGAGGAAAAGTGAGCTTTCTAAAGGGGTAGGAGAAGAGCACTCCAGAGAGGCCTCGTGTGACCGGTACCCATCTCCATGTCCCTCTGCCGTGTGACCGGCTCCTGTCTCCATGTCGCTCTTCCTCCCTGCTGGTTCAGCACTGCAACTTTCCAAATCTTGGTGCTCAAAATGCCTGCGTCTAAAACGAACTTGGTGGATGCCTGTGCCTGTTCTGGCTTGAACTCCCTTCTCTGCCCCCTTGCACCACTCATGTAGTTCTTCTCACTTACCCAAGCCCCACACCCATGAGACAGCAGATAAGAAGCTGCATTTTTAGAAAGATTTTATTTTAAAGTCAGAGTTATAGGGAGAAAGAGGGATCTTCCCTCCACTGGTTCACTCCCCCAAATAACCACCAATGGCCAGGGCTGGGCCAGGCTAAAGCCAGGAGCCAGCAGCTTCCTCTGGGTCTCTCACATGGGTGCAGGGGCCCAAGCACTTGGGCCATCTTCTGCTGCTTTCCCAGGCCATTATTAGGGAGTTGGATTGGAAGTGGAGCAGCCAGAACATGAACCGGCCTCCATGTGGTTTGCTGACGTTGCAGGCTAGGTAGCTTAACCCACTACACCCCAAAAATTTCATTCTTGAATCCCCATTTGCTTGTGTATGATTCGTGCTGTGGAGAGGTGTAGGCAGCCCACAGACAAATCATAGACAAGTCAAGGTCAATCTTGGCTTGTGGAATTCCTGGGATGAGAAAATCATGAACTCCCATGTTGAAGGAGGATGCACTCTGTTAAAATTAACTATGTTATAGGCCGGCGCCGTGGCTCAACAGGCTAATCCTCTGCCTTGCAGCGCCGGCACACCGGGTTCTAGTCCCGGTCGGGGCACCGGATTCTGTCCCGGTTGCCCCTCTTCCAGACCAGCCCTCTGCTGTGGCCCAGGAGTGCAGTGGAGGATGGCCCAGGTGCTTGGGCCCTGCACCCCATGGGGAGACCAGGAAAAGCACCTGGCTCCTGGCTCCTGCTATCGGATGAGCGCGGTGCGCCGGCCGCAGCGCGCCAACCGCGGCGGCCATTGGAGGGTGAACCAACGGCAAAGAAAGACCTTTCTCTCTGTCTCTCTCTCTCACTGTCCACTCTGCCTGTAAAAAAAAAAAAAATTAACTATGTTATGACTGTGTTGCAGAAAGCCCGATAAATTGCTTGCATATGTTGTTAACTTATGTGTTGCCTTGAGCTGCAGCTGGTTATGTATAAATATCTCTGAGACGCTGGAATAAACGAGCCTTAATCAGACTTTTGGCCCCATTCTCTGCACCCTTGTCCCTCTTTTCATTCCCACCCCCCCCCCCTCTTCAGGTTCCGTACCACTGGTGCAGCTGGCCTGCACAGAGAGGCTCCATAGTCAATTGTTTGCCACAAACACTTTGAGTACCATTTGACGTGCCGGGTAAGAAGGACCAAATGACAGAGCAGCTTGTACTAGAACCTGGATTTACTGCTGACTCTTCTTTTTCTCTAATTCTATTTGGAACTAGCTGCCTGTGTGTCTATAGATTCCCAAATGTGATGTATGTTACCTCCAAAATGCAAACAGGCCAAACAAGAGCTGTGTCTCTGTATTTGTGACAAGCAGTGCAAGACTTAAGAACTTGCCGAGCCTTGGAGGAGGTATCGCTGTATGCCCCAGCTGCTGAACATTCAGACACTTCACTCAGGTAACAAGACACTGGATTTTTTTTTTTTTTTAAGATTTTGCTTATTTAAGAGGTAGAGTTACAGATAGAGAGAGTGGCCACAATGGCTGAAGCTGTGCCGATCTGAAGCCAGGAGCCAGCAGCTTCTTCTGGGTCTCCCACATGGATGCAGGGGCCCAACCATTTGGGCCATCTCCTACTGCTTTCCCAGGTGCATTAGCAGGGAGTTGGATTGGAAGAGAAGCAGTCAGGACTCGATCCAGCAACCATATAGGATGCTGGTGCCACGGAGGAGGCTTAGCCTACTATGCCATAGCTCGAGCCCCTAGACCCTGGATTTTTGTAGGGTGTATCTCCCACATTGTCTTATTAAGACCTATCTAAGGGATCTAAAGTGCTTGTTACTTCCTGCTTATCAAATCCAGTTAGTGTAAAGTCATCAAAATACAGAAGAATACTATGTTTTGTGCAATGCCAAGGCAGTCTATAAACTTTATTTTGACAAAGAATAGAAGGGAGCTATCCCAAAGCAATGCTATGAAAGTAGACTGTTAGCACTGCCAGGTAGAAGCAAATTCTTCCGGTGGTCCTTGCAAATTGCTATGAAGAGAAAGGCGTTATCTGGTCAGTAGTTATATACCACATCCCAGGAGGGCTGCGTTGACTTGCTCCAGTAAAGATGTTATATCCAGCCTTGCTATTGCAATTAGAGTCCATACCTAAGTTAATGATGGAGCACAGCCTCTTGGCAACATTCCTCTGTCGCACCTGCTGAACTGGTAAGTGAAAGGGGGTCGTGATAGGGGTTCCCGCCCCTGCTTTCATCTTTGATTGTGACATCACTATAAATGGTCTCCTGAGAAATGTCATCCCGCTTCTGGTTTGCTGTTGATACACAGGGGACGTGGCACAGGCTGGCACTTCCTCAAGCATACACCAAAAAGGGGAAAGCACGACTGATCAGAAGAGCACAGAAACCATTTCGATCCAGACAGTTCATTGTGTCCATAGACTGCAGACAGCAGAATGGCCGACGGGGTGACGGCTCCCTGTGGTCCTTGTCCCCCACTCCCTGCACACTTGATGCTGAAATGGAAGGGCAGGATGACTGCGATGTAAGTTTATCTGTGGTTATGGCCATTGAGCAGAGGGAAGCAGATTTTCTCTCCCGGTGGTGCAGAAGGAGGAGAGAGCTACCCCGCCCCCAGAAATGGAACATCACCAAGGCCACGATCCAAAGCGCACTCGCCTTTGGACTCCAGGAGCTGTCCTACAAATGTTTGTTGACTTGCATGGATAGAGCTAGAACAGAATGGAAAAGAACAGGATGAAAACAGATGGGCTAGAACAGAACTAAAGGTTCAAGAAGCAGAAGGACCGTCTGCATAGGGCTTGGGGAAGGCATGGAGGGGGTGTGGCTTGAGATGTGTTGTTTGGGTGGTTTCAGAATAGAGACCACAGGAAGTGAACCAGATTTCCCTTAAGGGTTGTACACCCAGGCCACCAGTGTGGCTCTCTGTGCTACTTTGTCACTCCCTGTACCACTAGATATCAACCTGCCAACCCTCTCCAGGGACCCTATAGGCACCGCCCTCCCTGGTCTCCCTCATGTGACCCCCCACCTCCTCTTCCTAGGAGGGGAGCCACTTTCAGTCTTGGGCCTCGGTTTCCCTCTCTGTGTTGAATTCATTTTTTTTTTTAAGATTTATTTATTTATTTATTTGACAGGCAGAGTGGACAGTGAGAGAGAGACAGAGAGAAAGGTCTTCCTTTGCCGTTGGTTCACCCTCCAATGGCCGCTGCGGCTGCCGCGCTGCAGCTGGTGCACCGCGCTGATCCGATGGCAGGAGCCAGGTTCTTCTCCTGGTCTCCCATGGGGTGCAGGGCCCAAGCACTTGGGCCATCCTCCACTGCACTCCCTGGCCACGGCAGAGAGCTGGCCTGGAAGAGGGGCAACGGGGACAGAATCCAGCGCCCCGACCGGGACTAGAACCTGGTGTGCTGGCGCCGCAAGGCGGAGGACTAGCCTAGTGAGCCACGGCACTGGCCTTAAGATTTATTTATTTGAAAGTCATAGTTAGAGAGAGGAGAAGCAGAGAGAGAGAGAGAGAGAGAGAGGTCTTCCATCCAATGGTTCACTCCCCAACTTGCTGCCAAGGCTGGAACTGTGTCAATCTGAAGCCAGGAGCCAGGAGCTCCTTCTGGGTCTCCCACACGGGTGCAGGGGCCCAAGGACTTGGGCCATCTTCTTACTGCTTTCCCAGGCCACAGCAGAGAGATGGATCAGAAGTGGAGCTGCCGGGTCTCGAACCGGTACCCATATGGGATGCTGGCGCTTTAGACCAGGGCATTAACCCTCTACGCCACAGCACCGCCTCCCCCCCCCCCCCTTTCTTTTAAGATTTATTTGAGAGGTAGAGTTACAGACACAGAGAGGGACAGAAAAGTCTTCCGTCCACTGGTGCACTCCCCAAATGGCTGTAATGACTGGAGCTGGGCCAATCAGAAGCCAGGAGCCAGGAGCTACTTCTGGGTCTCCCATGTGGGTGCAGGGGCCCAACACCAAATGTTACATGTGTGAATTAACATTACTTGCAAGTGAGTATGCTCAGCTAATCGGCACCAGTTCTGAGAATTTCCTGTGCTTTTTCTTGGTACACAGACAGGGAAGCAAATACAAAACACATTTTTCAAATAATCAGGAAAGAAAACGGAAATGCTGAGCAAGAGCCTAAGTTGAAGAGATGCCCACAGTGTGGGGACCGAGCACGGGTGTGGGGAAACATGCGCAGATGTTCTCCAAGCCCAGGGAGGCATCCCAAATTGCAAAGCCAGCCTCATCCTTGCTTGATGTGGTGTGATTTGCACAGGCTGGTGGGAGCTTCCTGAACCAAATGAGGCGCCACTAGCAGGCCACACCTGCAAGATAGTATGTAATGAAGAAAAGAGGACTGATAGGAACACATCTCCAGCTGGCTAGAGAATAAGCAAAAGTACAAAAGAAAAGGCACTAAGAATGTTGAAGTACGACAAGGGTTTGTAGTCACGGGAGCGCTCTCGCTCCATCACTTTGGAATAGAATTTGATCTTGTAAATAAACCTAGCCAGGTCCCAGGGGCATCCTCAGACTGCTGAAATTAGGATTCTTCCGCACAGGCTGAGATGATGTCAGAGTTGTATTTAATCCCTCAACAAGGAAGCAGAACAATGACACCATTTAAGGAGGCTCAGAAATTGAGATTTATTTAATCAAAAATTAATTATACAAAATGTTCTTGTAGTGCAGGTTAATTAGACCAACTTTGGGGGTTATTCTCTTTATCAAATACAAAAAGTTGTCACAATTTATCATTTTCTACAAATCCACCTCTGTGCTGAGTTATAAGACTTTGTAGAGCTTAATTTTAGTCATTAAAAAGTCGACAAAGTTATATCCTTGAGAGAGATGACTCTCAGAAGGCTTAATAAAGGTGCTCTTTAAATGCCATTTAAAGACTTTGTGGTGAACTTTTCTCTTTATTTCCAAGTTTTGAATAATTTTGCTCTACAGTAATTTAATCTTGAGCAATTCTCACACAGCTGCTCCAGGTGACACATGCAAGTTTGTTCAAAGCAGCATTATATTAGCAAAACTCCATTATCCATGGAAAGAAGTTGGGGAAAACAAGTTCCAGTCATTACAATGGAATACGATGCATGAGTTCAAATGAACAAAATACATTTAGAAGAAATCATGGAACAGATTACTTCATGACATTGTGGTAGACTGAAGTACAACCCCCATTTGGGACCCACCTGTGTTGTTCCATACCCACATCTTTCTCAAATCCTCGTGGAAGACAGAGGTAAAATCTCTACCTTACAATTCCAAGCCACGGGGGTGCTGGTGGGCCTGGCACAAGCCAACGCTTAGAATACACTTGGTGGCTGGGCCTGCTCTCATGTGCTCCTGGCTTTTGCCTTGTGAAGAGACTGGCTCAGGAAACCACTGGTCCTAGGAGAATGGGTACTACCTAGAGCAGGCTTGGATCCCAACCACCAACCAGGTGACCCAGGCTGACCCAACCAAATCAACTATAAGCACATGAATGAGGAGGAGCTGCTTCCTGTTCTATATTACTGAGCTTTGGAGAGAGTTACAGGACGACACTGGCCAGTATCTGACTACAAAGTATATTTACAGGTACTAGGCTCAAGGACATGTAAAACTGATAAATGGATTTTTTTTTTTTGCCCACAAAATTTTCATAAAGCTATAAAGACAAGGCAGTAAGTGATAACATTATTTTCAGGGTAGTAGCTACCCAAGGGGTAAGGGGAGGGATATGAATACCGGGGGACACACAAAAGACTGCAGAGTAAAACGTAGTGCTGTCTTTCTGAAGCTACCAATTACGTGCATGGGGATTTAACAGTACCCTCTGTACATTGTTATATACATCTCATTAAGAAATGTTTCATTGCACTTAATTACATAATAATTACATGTAATTACATAATAAGATACACAGTACTGGCACCTACCCATGTGAATCTCTTAAAATTTAAGAGAGATATTAACTGTAAAAGCAGAAAACAAAATTTATTAAAAATTCCTAAGTCCCCCTGCAGCAGGGCTGGGCCTCTGCTCGAACCCCCCAGTGCCGGGCCAGCCCACGGTCATCTGGGGGTCTGCCTTGTTCACAGAGAAGCTTCCCCCCCCAGGGGCCACATGAACACCAGCACTCTCCAGATCACACTGCACTCCTGTTCCCCAGTGTGGACTTGCACCCCTTCCCCCAGGCACTGAGCCAGCTCCCAGGGGTGGACCCCTGACGGCAAGGCCCCAGAGGCCCGGGCCCTGTGTGACTCCTGTGCCTCCTCTCTATGAGTCCGGAGCCCTCACCTTCGGGCCCCACTTACCCTGGGTTCTGTCTGTCTGTCGCATTTGGACATCTAGCATGGAACGGGTGGAGAGGAGACAGGCTGCAGGGGCGCCTGCTTAGTTACCATCACCATGGAAACCTCAGGCCTGGAGCCCGGGGCAGCACCTTGGAAGTGGTGGCTCTGACAGCTCTGCTCAGGCGCCTTCCTAGCCATGGCTCACGGGGAGCCTTGGACACCGGGGAGCCCCTGGGAGGCAGCTGTGTGGCCGAGCCCCGGATCCAAGGGCTTCCTCCCCTCTCAGTGGTCTCCAGATGACCACCCTCGTGGAGTCCAATTCCATTTTTTTTTTTTTTGTAAGCTCTGGAGTGTGGGACATTTCCTTGTCTATAGAGAAAAACAGGCAGGCAGATGGAGAGGCAGATTAGAGGGAGGAAAAGTCTGAGAACATTCCAGATGTTTGTGCAGCAGCTGGGGAGAGGTCCATTGTGGGATTCAAAGGGAGGGATGAGTGAAAAGGTCTCCCTGATTCAATCAGAGCAGGGGCCCGGAAGTTGGCCAGGCAGTGCCCGAGAGAGCACAGTGGCCAGGCCCCAAGCCAGGCAGAAAAGTGGCTTAGGTGCAGAGAGGCAGCTCTGCAGAATGTACGTGAAGTCTTGCAACTATTGCTGGGTGACCAGGGTCTGGAGGAGTGACTACTTCAAGAGGATGAAAACCCACAGGGAAGAGGAGGTTGGCAGGACAGAAACTGCGGAAGGCAGGACGATCAACAGGAAGAGGATGAGGTCCCCGGGTTGCTCTGTGGAGCTGTGCTGACGGTCACTCAGGGATTGAAGACACCGAGAAGGAAGGAATGGAAGCGCTCTGAGTCCAGCCCACGATCAGGGCAGGAAGGCTGTCTCGAGTGGCAGAGCCCGAGTGAGCTTCTGCTCGGGTACCCCACGGGACCTAAGGAGTAGGAAGGCTTCTCCCTAAATCTAGAAACCAAAGGCAGGACAAAGCTGGACTGGGGTGGCCAGCTGCCTGAGGACTGGAGGTTCCCCAGGACTGGCAGTTTAAAGGGAGCCTCAAACGACACAAGTGTTTACTTTTGGTTCAAAAAATCATCGGCAAGGGGACAACATCAAGGCAGTCAAGAATGAATGGAGTGAAGTTCAAAAACATCACTGCAAAAAATCCAAGAATGTGTAGGAATATTCTAGGATACTTTTTAGGAAGTAACCCAGCAAGAGACTTTTGGGAAACACTGGTCCGGCTCATCCAAAGAAGCAGGGTCCTGAACAGGAGGACAGGCCGAGAGCAGCCGGGGCCGCCAGGGCAGGTGCGACCCTGGGAGGCAGCAACGGAGCCCAAAAAGACAACTGGAATTAAAGAGGACTGGCCTCAGAGGCACTGCCCAGCACAGGAAATATGACAAAGACCCAAGCCTGTGCTGCCATTTCCAGCACAGTCTGGTCCCCAAAACCTTCCAGAGAGCGAGCCTCAAACCCAAATTCAGCGCCTTGAACCACTTATCGGGCATGAAAATACCATGACTACCCTCGTCCCGCTGTCACCGCCAGAAATGCTTTGTTTGTAATGGACGGGCTCAGCGCTGAACTTGGGTTCAGAGATGAGTCTTCATCTCCACAAATCACATCTGTTCATTTCTGCTGCCTATAACGAAATCACAACCGAGAGTCCACACCAATATCTTCAGCAAGGGGTTCCCACTTGGGCGCTGGAACCGCCCGGGGTTTCCAATTGACTCTGGTTTGCAGAGTCCAGAGGGAGTTAAATTATGCCCACTTGTGTGGCTGTAGAAGCACTTAAAAAAATAGAGCGCCTGACCTTGACTTCAGCTGACCCTCGTGAGGTGGCCAAGGACAGCCCAGGCTCTGAGTGGTGATGGCGTCTCTCACTCCCAGCCAGAGCACCTGCCCAGTTCTATGGCACAGGTTCTGTGGCACAGGGCTCCATGGGCGCCCCCAGCCCACCCATGGAGCAGGTGCCCCCATGCTCACCATCAAGCAGAGAGAACGAAGGCACAGAGACCTCCAGGATCCTGCCGGAGATCTCACAGCAGGCAGGAGGCCCGACTGGCTGTGCACACAGGCACGGGGCTCCCCTCGCTGGGGACTCCTGGCTCCTGTGACTTCTTCTCAAAGCCCCTGCCTGCTCTCACCTTGGCTCACCTCCCCACTAGGGAGGGAGGCTCCCAGGTGAGAGCGCTAAGGATTGCAGGGACCTGTTCTCCCAGAGTCAGGACGAGGACAATAAGAGCAGGCTGCCACAGTGGGGAGCAGCACTGGGCAGAAGTTTCTGTAGAAAACTGGAGGGCGCCAGTTCAGTCCAGGTGTCTGCCATGTCCTGTTCTGCCCAGGTGAGAGGCAGTGCCACAGAGGGGCAGCTCCAAGTGAGGGGCAGTCCAGGGTGAGAGGCAGCTCGGGATGGGAATCAGCTCTGGATGAGAGGCAACTCCAGGTGGGAGGCAGCTCCAGGTGAGAGGCATTCCAAGCCTCCCTCAGGGCACAGACTGACCTGACATACAAGAACACAGGAGCAGCCTGGGAAGAGGGCGTGGCCCACACGGGCTGTGCAGACCCCTCCCCGGCTCCCTGAGCCCTACCAGCATCTCCACACCTGAGAATCCACAGGAGGAGGGCAGGCCCCCCTGACTTCCCGGTGCCTGGGTCCAGGCCCCTTTTCCATTTTCTTGGCCTGCTCTGCCTCATTTTCTGTTCCCAAGGAGAGGCTAAGGACGGGCAGGGCAGGCAGCAGCGTGTGCGGGTGCCATGGCCAGCACTGCCTCTCCTCCTCTCTGCAGGCTCCGAGGCCGTTGCCAGCGTCCCAGGCAAAGTCCCCTGTGGTCCAGTCACTTGGATGGGTGTCTCTGACAGTCCCTCTGTGGGTCTGGCCACCCGATGGCTGCAGAACCGCTGAGTGCCGGGGCTGGGGAGGGGGCATAGAATCAGCCCCGAGGGCAGGGTCCCCTCCCAGATCAGGCCTTGACTCGAGGGTCACGTGGTCGCAGGAGCACAAGGACTTTTTTTCTTAGACTTGTATTTACACACAGATGAGAATTCTTTAAAAACTCCAGTGTCAGGGGACAGCCCTGTGGTGCAGCAGGTTAAGCCTCCTCCTCTGATCCCAGCATCCCATGCGAGTGCTGGTTAGAGTCTGGCCCCTCCGTGTCATTCCAGCTCCCTGCTAATGCCCCTGAAAGGCAGCAGAACATGACCTGGGCATGACATGACATGGGTCCTTGACACCCGTGTTGGAAAATCTGATGGAGTCCTGGCTCCTGGCTTCGGCCTGACCCAGCCTGGCCTTTGGGGCCATATGTTGCGTGGACCAGCCGATTTAAAATCTAGTGTCATTCTGCCTTTCAAATAAATAAATAAACTTAAAAAAATAGAGCAGAAAAGGCAACCAACAGGTTAACAAAAGTATCATTTTGTGTGTGTGACTGTGGTCCTCTGGAAACAGAAAGAACATCACTCCTGGTGTCACACTGCATGCCGAGCCCCAGTGGGCTGGGAGGGAAGCTGCCATCCTGGGCCACCTGGAATTGCCAAGCCGGGTGTTTTCACTGGAGAAAGGCTCATCCGTGGGGTGGCTGTCCAGGCTCTGATGGAGCAAGGTGTCCTCCATCCTCCATGACTCTCAGCTCAGGAGCCGCTGGGCTGCATGTGGCTTCGCCTGCGCCCCAGCCCCTCCTTGGCCGTTGCACATCTGGAGCTGAGTCCCGGTCCTGCTGGGTGCAGAGGTGTTGGAGAGGGTGCCAGCCTGGCTGGAGGAGGTGGCAACTGAGCACGTGGGCGAAGCAGGGCGGCCATGGCCGATGGCTGCGGGAGAAGAGGAACAGGGCATCACCTACCGGGAAGCACGCACAGGAGCAGGGGACCCTGCCAGGGCACAGCTCGGCCGGCCCCAACTCGGTGCTGGGCAGCCTCTCTGGTCTAAGATGCACACAGCATCTGATGGCAGTGGGTGTGGGTCCCCTTTCCACAGGGGCGTCTCTGTCCTGCCTCTCCTGGGTCTCTCCTGTCCCTGTGTGCGCTCCTGGGGGCCTGGTCTTCTCTGGGAAGATTCTTGGGCTCTTCCCACCCTCTCCCGTGTCCCTCCCGTCACTGCTGGCTCCTCTGCCCCCTGCGGGTCTCTGAGAGGGAATTGATGGGGAGCCCACCAGCACCGGGTGCCTTCAGGGAGCCTGGCGTCTGTGCAGGACTTCCTGGTGTGTCTCTGTCCACGCTGAACTTGCAGCATTGTAGCCCTCACTGCCCAAGGAAGCGGCCGTGACCTTCTGGGCATCTACCCCGGGGTGCTGAGCTGCAGCCGAGCCCACCGACCTGTTCTCAGTGGCTGACCCCAGACACGCGTGCCAGCACCAGGGCTGCAGGCGGACCCCTGGGTCAGGGCACACTTGCCTGGGTGTGGCCCTTCACCCAAAAACAATAGTTAGCATGTGATTGGTGTAGGATGAGTCTATCCATGTTCTATTTGGAATCATCTTCTTTCATGGGTGAGTTCATTTCTCCTCTCCTGGTTCAATAGTAACTGGAACACCTCTGCAGACCCACGTGTTCTGTGCCTGTGTGGCTGTGTGCTTCCTGCTGGGAAGACTGTCTGTCCCTGGGCTCCCAGCTGTCCCATGATGTCACGGGGGACCTCCCTGCCCCCAGGGCAGGGCCCAGCTTCTGCATGTCCAGGGATGGCTCCCAGGGCAGTCCTGACCGGCATGCATTCGCCATGCTAAGTGGATTCTACTGGCTTGGGTTCCTCCCGTCACCTGCCCACAGTGATGGGAGCTCCCTGCACACCAGGCATGCCCCGTGTATGAGCAATTCTAAATTCTCCATCTTTTCCAGGCGGCAGGTGCTGCTTGCCATCGGCCCTGTTTCAACGACTTCCGGGACAGGGGAGGACAGAGAAGTGACCGAAGTGCCCAAGGTCCCCGAGCTGATGCACTGGGAAACTGGTGTCAAACAGAGCCAATTTCCCAATGCCACGTGGCCTTGCCCTCTGCGTGGAGCTGTCTCCAGGGCAGGGCGAGATCCTCCAGGTCCCATCTTAACCATGGATCAATTGCACGGCTGTGGGGTGGGTGGAACTTGCCGACAAGCTGAGCTTGCACAGCGAGGCTGGAGTGGTCACTTCTCTTCATCCCTGTCCACGGCACTTGTCCTTAATCCAGCGTCCTCCTCGATCCCGGGGCGCTGGCGCTGAAGGGAGGAGTTTCCCACCAAAAACACCCATTGGGTCAGGTTTGCTTCCACCCGAAAGCACCAACAGAACTGGGTTTCCCTATTACGTGTCTCTGGTCTCTTCCAAACAGAGGTGAGTCTCCCTGACAGCCCAGATGGGGGACAAGAAGCCAGCCCAGGTGTAGCCTGCACATCAGCGGTCCCTGACTCCGGAGGCCATGGGAGGAAGCATCAGGGCCCTCTGGGCGTCCAGCCCACGTCCAGGAGACCCTGACTCAGGAGGAGGCGGCGTTTCCACTCGCCGGGAGCTGCCCCATCAGGAGGATGTCGCTGGGCTGCTCAGAAAGGGGCTGTCCCTGCGTCCCTGTGAGCCCCGGGTGGGCGGGGCTGGTCCCGGGGTTTCAGGTGAGAAGCAGAGGCAGCAGAGTGGCTCCCCGGCCCGGGGTGGCCTTGTGCTAAGGGAGAGCCTGATGTGCCCCGTGTGTGCTGTCGTCCCTGCAGCCCACTCTGCCCAGGGCCCGTCCTGGGGGACAGCAGGGGGAGGGCCCTCGAGGCTCCGCTATCTGCACCACTGGAAGGAATCAGGCCCAACCACAGTCAGAGTTCAGACCGCGATCCCGCCATCAACCTCTGTGGCGACACCTCATGGTCCCCTCCCCTCCTGACAGCTCTGATCCCATGAGCCGCCCTGTGCCCTGAGCGCCTCCCCCTGCCTCTTCTCATCCCTGTCCCACCCCAGTCTGCCCCACAGGGGACAGTCACACTCAGGAGGCCCAGCCCCGGGACACAGCCTGCTGTGGAGGGCCCATCCTGCCTGGAGCCTACCGTGCAGCCTGAGCTTCCCTATCCACGGAGGTTCCTCTGTCCTTCCACGAGCAGCCTCGAACGTGTCTGTCCACCTCCAGGACCCTGGGCAGGCTCACACTTTGTCCCTGGTAGCCTGACCCTGCTGACCATGGCTTACTCCCCGCCACCACCAACTGAGCCCCGACTGACCAATCTCAACACATCAGTGTTGGTCCTGCTGACCCCAGACCTACAGACAGTCCTGACTCACAGAGACCCTGCCCTGTCTGCTGGGGGCTTTGTCAGTTTAACTGATTCTGTCTCCATGGAACCAACTGCCAGTGGTTCTGATTGGCTGAGCAGACTGGCCAGCTGACCAATCGAATGACTGTTTAGCCATTGTCCAGTTGCCTGCCCAACAGACAGCTGGGGATGCCAGAGGCAGAAGAGAGACTGACGGTAGACACTTGGAGGCTTTGTTGCACATTTCTTCTTTAAAAAATGTTTAACAGACTGGCGTTGCGGCTCAATAGGCTAATCCTCCGTCTGCGGTGCTGGCACACCAGGTTCTAGTCCCAGTTGGGGCGCCGGTTTCTGTCCCGATTTTCCTCTTCCAGTCCAACTCTCTGCTGTGGTCCAGGAGTGCAGTGGAGGATGGCCCAAGTGCTTGGGTCCTGCACCTGCATGGGAGGCCAGGAGAAGCACCTGTCTCCTGGCTTTGGATCAGTTCGGTGCGCTGGCCGCAGTGGCCATGGAGGGTGAACCAACGGCAAAGGAAGACCTTTCTCTGTCTCTCTCTCTCACTGTCCACTCTGCCTGTCAAAAAAAAAGTTTAACAGTTTCATTGGGATTTAATTCACATACCTTACAATACACCCATTTAAAATGTATGCTTAGGGCTGGTGCAGTGGCACTCTGGGTAAGTGGCATCCCATAATGGAGCACCGGTTCAAGTCCCTGGTGCCCCGCTTCCAATCCAGCTCCCTGCTGATGCACCTGGGAAAGCAGCGGAAGACGGTCCAAGTACCAGAGCTTCTGCCACCCACGTGGGAGACCTGGATATAGTTCTGGGCTCTTGGCTCTAGTGTTATGGCCATTTGGAAAGTAAACCAAATCTCTCTGTCTCCTACACTCTGACACTGCCTTTCCAGTCAATAAATCTTTTTAAAAAGCATGCTCAATATATTCTTGCATCATACATTCACCCCCACAATTTAATGTCAGACTCACCCCACCTCAGGAGGGATAGTCTTCTGTGACCAGTTCAGCTCATTTAGTAGGCTTTCAAACTTTGTCCTTGCAGAATCATGTATCATAACTCCCTTCAAGCTGAAAAAGATGTCCCTGTGTATGCATACCACTATTTACTTGTCCATCATGATATACCATTGAGTGTGATTTGGGGGACAAGATGTGACTCTATTATTCACCTTTTGAGGAACAGCCAAACCATTTTTGTAAAGTGCTTGCACCAGCCATGTAGGGTGGTTGTATTTGTGCCCATCTTCAGCAACACTTGGTATTGTGTGTACTTTTTTCTGTTATATATATGTTTGTACTTTTTTTTTTATATTTTTAAAGATATAGCAGGTGTAAAGTGTTTCATTGTGCTGTCAATTTCCTTTTCCTAATGACTGATATGCTGAGCATCTTATGTACTTATTGGCCACTTGTTTTATCATCTTCGGAGGAATGTTCACGCAAGTCCTGTGCTCATTGTGTAGGGAGGTTATTTGTCTTTTTATGGAGTTGTAACAATATTTTATGTATTCTAGATATAAATCTCTTATCAGAAAAATAATTTACAAGTATTTTCCCTATTCTGCGGGTTTACTTTCTTGGTAGTGCCTTTTGAAGCCATTTTAAAAATTGTTTTAAAGATTATTTTATTTGAAAGGCAGAGTTATTGAGAGAGAAGGAGAGACAGAGATCTTCCATCCACTGGTTCACTCCCAAATGGCTGTAATGGCTGGGACTGGACTGGCAGGAACCCCATCCAGTTTGCCCACATGGGTGGCAGGAACCCAAGCGCTTGGGCCATCTGCTGCTGCTTTCCCAGGCACATTAGCAGGGAGCTGGGTTGGAAGTGGAGCCCCTGGGACTTGAACCACTGCTTCTATAGGATATTGGCATCGCAAGCAGTTGCTGAACTCACCGTGACACAACACCAGCTCCTGAAGCCAACAGTTTTATTTTTTTTTTTATATTTCATTTTTTCTTGAAAATTTTTAAATTTTGATGAAATCCAATTTATTTGTGCTTCATGCACTTTGACATTTAGTGTCATATCTAGGAAGTCATTGTCATAAGGACGTATGGTTATATTTTATATTTTCTTCACATTTGATTCCAGCATTTACATATCTGCTTTATTTTGAGTTAATTTTTGTAAAATGGTGTGAGGTAGGGGACCTAACATTCTTTTGCACGCAGCTGTATGGTTGAGAACCATTTGTTGAGAAGATGATCACGTTCCCCTTCGATTGCTTTGCCACCTTCCTCCAAACATGAGAGTTTACGTAAACATGAGAGTTTACTTCCGCACTCCTGACTCGATTCCATCGATCGACACACTCATCCTAATGCCTGGAGCACGCTACTTTGACCGCTGCAGCTTTGATGTGTTTTCAAGTCAGAGAGCACGTGTGCTCCACGGCTTTGTTCTCTCTCCCGAGATGGTTTTGGCTGTTCTGGGTCCCTTGACCTTCCACTTGGATGTGGGGATCAGCTTGCCAACTTTGTAATGAAACTGGCTGGAGCCTTGCTATAGGTATTGAGTGGCACCTGCAGCTCAATGTGGGGACCTGCACGTGTCAGGATTCCCCAGAGAAACAGAACTAGTGTGTATAGACAGAGAGTTAGTGTAGGGAATCGGTTCACCTGATTCCAGAGGCCGGGGAGTTCAACACCTGCAGTGTGGGGTGGCAGGCTCGAGACCCAGGAAAGCTGACCTTCCCGTTCCGGTCCACACCCGCTGGTAGAGACCCATAGGAGGCGGCAGGTGAGGTGTGAGGCTGCCTTCTGGGAAACGCCCTGTGCTCAGGGAAGCTGGTCTCTGTCTACTCAGGCCTTCACCCGCTTGGAAGAGGACCACCCACACCACGGGAAAAAATCTGCTCTACACGAGACATGAGGCTTAAAATGTGTATCTCCGGCCGGTGCTGTGGCTCAGCAGGTTAACGCCCTAGCCCAAAGCGCCGGCATCCCATGTGGGTGCTGGTTCTAGTCCTGGCTGCTCCTCTTACCATCCAGCTCTCTGCTGTGTCCTGGGAAAGCAAAAGATGGCCCAAGTCCTTGGGCCCCTGCACCCATGTGGGAGACCTGGAAGAAGCTCCTAGCTCCTGGCTTCGGATTGGCACAGCTCCGGCTGTTGTGGCCATCTGGGGAGTGAACCATCAGATGGAGGACCTCTCTCTCTCTCTTTCTCTGCCTCTCCTCTCTCTCTGTAACTCTGACTTTCAAATAAATAAATAAATATTTTTTAAAAAGAAATGTGTATCTCCTCCCGAAGCACTCACCCCAAGTAAGCATCACAGCAGCGTAGGTATCTTAGCATTGAGTCTTCTGACCCATGAACATGGGATAGCTCTCCACATAGAGTTTCTTTATTTCAACCAAGTGACATTTTATAACATTCCATTCTTTTATTTCAGCGTTGTTTTTTAATATTCAGAGTACAGTCTTTCATTTAAGATTATTTCCACTACTTCATTCTCTGATGTTGTTAGCTTTCCTCATTCTTGTTTTATTCATTGCTACTACAAAGAAATATGATTGACTTTTGTATGTGGATCTTGTATCTCGCAACCTAACTTATCTGGTTTTCATAGTTTTTTGTGAATTTCTTATAATTTTCTAGATCTAAAATCATGTGACCTTAAGTAGAAATCTTCTTTCTTCTTTTTCATTCTAGATGCCTTTTTTTTTTCTTATGTAATTCTGGCTAGAACTTCCAGAGTGTTGAATAGAGTGATGAGAGCAGACATCCTTTTGTTGTTCATTCTGTCTCTCACCATTGAGCGTGACGCTGGCTGTGGACTGTCCATAATAAGGTACTTCTTTTCTAGTTCTAATGTAATTGGGTATTTTTATTATAAAGGTCCGTTGGACTTCATGAAGTGCATTTTCTGTATCTACTGAATGATTGTGTGACCCTTGTATTTATCCTGGTGCTACAATGGACTATATTAATCGATTAAATTTATTTATTTCAAAGTCAGAGTTACAGAGAGAGAGGAAGCGACAAAGAGATAAAGAGGTCTTCCATCCATGGTGCCCTCCCCAGGTGGCTGCAATGATCTGCACTGGGCCAGGCTGACGTCAGGCACCCGGAGCTTCTTCTGGGTCTCCCACATGGGTGCAGGGGCCCAAGGACTTGGGCCATCTTCTACTGCTGTCCCAGGTCATAGCAGAGAGCTGAATTGGAAGTGGAGCAGGTGGTACTCGAACCGGCGTCCATATGGGATGCCGGCACTGCAGGCGGCGGCTTTACTCGCTACAACACAGCGCCGGCCCCTAGAGTAGTTTTTAACATTTGTTCCACATGTCAACCGGCTTACGGTGGTTCCTTTCCACCGATGGAAAAACAAATTACAGTTCAGATACGAAAGTAAGAATACTAAAGCAAAAGTTTGTTGAAATATGCCTTCCACGCGTGATCTCATTAAGCTTTATTGCAGCCATCTTGTGAAGTGATTATTACCCACCTTCTGCAGGTGGGGAAAGTAATGACAAGACCGGAACACAGCCAGTAGGACAGGTGCGCTGGCTTAGGGGCCGACTCCCAGCACGCCCGCAGTACACCAGGACCCCACTAGGTGCTGCTCCTGCCTGCTGTTTTACTGCTTCGCAAGGGCCAGGGCGAAGGGCTCAGGTTCTCAAGAGACGGGGGACTTGTGTCCATCAGGAATATTTTGCCACTAATACGACCATTACACGTTCATTCTGGCACCTGCTGAGAACAGCCCTGGGCTTGGAATTCGTAACAAGAATTAGCGCTTTGCTCTCCAGGAAAAGTCTCCTAGGATTCATGATGAGCCCCCAGCCGGCCCCACTCCAACTGTGGGACGAGGTTTACACCGGGACGCCCTGCCTTGACCGACACGCGCAGGGAGAGGTGACAGGTGAGTGCACGCAGCGGGCCTTCTCACGGTGGCTTCCAGCCACGTGGTTAGTTTGCAGTTGACCAAGACTCAGGGGACATGGTGGTGGTGGTGGTGGGGGCTCTTCCCAGTTCCTGGCAGGTGGGTGTGGGGTGAGGCAGCGCTGAAATGAAGAACAGCTGAGAAGTCAGGAGGGCTAAAGTAAGGGAGAGTAAATAAAGTCTGAGCTGCACACTGATCCATCCCCACACACAGCCCCCAGGCACTCCCGCCCCCACCGCACTCCCCTGCCTGGCTCAGGCACCCACCAGGTGGGGGAGGAGAAGCCAGATTCAGTTTGGGATAAACTAAGTAGGAAACCAGAGGACCCCGCCACCTTCTTCTTCTTCTTCTTTTTTTTTAATTGAACATGCCAAGTTCTATCAGCGAGTATGTGGCTGGTAGGTTGTCACTAAAAATAGCATGTCTGATTTTTGGACATGCGCATTGGCATTATTTCTCTTACAAAATCAGGAAATGAAATCTCACACAACTTTGCTAAGTGATCCATCTAGAAAAAAAAAATGAACTTGGCTAAGTGGAGGCCTTTTGTGTTCTTCCAAGGGCACAGTAGAATGTCATCTGGGAGCATGGGAGGGTGCACGGACAGGGAGCTGTCACAGATCTCAGGCCAGCCCTGCACACCTGCTGAGGTCACTTCCTGGCCCGTCAGAAGGGCTCCTGGCACTCTCAGCCATGTTCAACTGTATGGGCACAGCGTGAGACCTGGACAGGAGATGAAATAATCAGGGGGAGGTGATGAAGCCGCCAATCCCCATGTGACCAGAGCTGGGGGAGGCAGGAAGTGGGAGTTGGAGAGACGGTAGTGGCGTCTATGCCTTAGTGGGAAGTGGCCAGATTTCGGTTGGGAGGGGAAGTTGATGCCAGCCAGGCCAGGCCTGGGTTATGACCAGGGCAGTGGGCACCACAAGAGACAGTATGATCACGGGCTTCATGACCAGAGAGGCAGGGACAGGGAAGGCAGAGCAGAATGCTCTTGGAGGAATCCAGTCTTAATTCAGGCACTGCTTGGCCCAGGGGGCCAGCTCAGCTGAGGCAGGTTCTGGAATGGGTGCTTGGACATCTAACATCCGACAGGCAGAGAACAAATTCCCACCTACTGTTAGCCATGCCCGAATCTTTCCCTGTCACTTTGGGGGCAGGTGAGAGTGAGGGCCAGGAGCAGCGGTGGGAGCGTGAGAGGGAAAGAGAACAGGCTTAGAGATGCCGTGTGGTCCTGAGGGTGAGGCTCAGGGATGTGCAGGGGCCAGGCACATCCTGGAGAATGGAGAAGAGGAGGCAGGATGGGAGGAGGAAGGCTCAGGTTAGGGGGAATGACTTGCTGTCCATGGACCACTGAAAGTCCCCTTGAGCAAGAGGGAAGCCTCACTGGTTTGTTTACTTAGCATGAGGAAGTGGTTGTGAAACCATCTTGTTCTGAGATTGCCCAGGGCCCCGATGACATCTTTTGTTTGCATATCAAAATATCCACATGGGGCTGGCGCTGTGGCATGGTAGGCTAAGCCTCCACCTGCGGCACCAGTATCCCATATGGGCGTTGGTTCAACTCCTCTTCCAATCCAGCTCCTTGCTAATGGCCTGGGAAAGCAGTGGAGAATGGCCCAAAGTGCTTGGACCTCTGCACCCATGTAGGAGATGTGGCTCCTGATTGGCTCAGCTCTGGCTGTTGCAGCCATTTGGGGAATGAGCCAGCAAAAGGAAGACCTCTCTGTGATTCTCCCTCTCTCTGTAACTCCGCGTCTCAAATAGGTAAGTCTTTAAAAAAAATAGTCCACATCTTCAGATGTCATCAGACCTGTGCATTGGAGGGGCTACAGCTTGTCCACTGCTGGGGAGACTCCAGGCCTGGCTTGGCAGGGAGGGCCAGGGAGAGGGCATGGGGAGTGGGGGCTGTATCGCACTCCTGTGGTGACTCATTTCAGCAGTGGGTCATTGGTGAGACTCAAGGTGGGGACATGGCTGATGCCATCAGATCATCTAGAAAGCAATGGAACCCACCTCGTAAGCTCCTTTCTCACCCCCTCCTACTGACTCCCAAGAGCCCCCCCCCCCCCCCCCCCCCCCGCTTTGCAGGGAAGCCCAGAATTTGTGACACCTTTGGTGAGGTTGTGAGGTTGGCAGGGCTGGGGACAGGGGCGGGGTTCAAGCAGGCTATTAGCACTTGCAGTCAATGCTCATCGAATTTCATTATAAGCGTTCAAGGTCACTTAGTCCAAAAGGCAGTTGATGAGAGTCACCCATCCCGTGACGAAGGATGGAGCTCTCACTACCCCCTGGGCAGCTCGGCTCTAACGTGTTCTGCACCATCAGGAGTTCATTCCTTTTTATTACTGAATAATTTCCACGGTGTAGCTGTATCAGTTTGTTGAACCATTCACCCGTTGACAAACATTTGTGCTATTTTTCAGTTTGGGGCCATTGCAGATAAAGCCGCTGTGAACTGTCCTGTGCAGTTTTATGTGGATGTTGTTTTTGTTTCTCTGAGATAAACACCCAGGGGTGTGAGGGCTGGGTCATAGGCTGCATTAGTCAGGGTTCTCTAAAGATACAGAACTGACAGGCTATCTATGCAGGTATGTAAGGGGGATTTATTAGGGTCATTGGCTCCCACAGTCATGGCAGCTGTCCCAACACAGGTGATCTGCAGGTTGGAGACCCTGGGCTGTTGGTAGCAGGGCTCAGTCAAAGTTCAAGGGCCTCAGAACCAGGGAAGCCAAGGGGCTCCCTTTCAGTGTGAGGCTGCCTGAGCGCCAGCCATGGGCCACAGACGTGGGACCTGGAGCCCAAGCGCAGATGCTGACGTCCATGGCAGGAGACAAATGTGGCCCAGCTCTCACCTCCTGTGTCCATTCTGCCTGGACCCCCACTTGCTGGGTGGTGCCCACACACTGCGGCCAGGACTTCCCACCCAGCCCAGTCAGGCTCACAGACACACCCAAAAGATGCCGAGTGTTCGTTAACCCAGTTAGCACTATAAAATCAGCCATCACACGTGGTGGTATTTAGCTTTTAAAAGCAGCCATGTTATTTTTATAAAGATTTATTTGAGAGACAGAGAGAAAGAGAGAGACAAACACACACACAGAATTTTCACTCCTAAAACTGCTGCAGTAGCCAGGTCTGGGCCAGCCTGGAGCAGGAGCTTCATCCGGGTGTCCCACATGGTGGCAGGGTCCCCAGGACTTGAGCCATCTTCTGCTGCCTTCCCAGGCACAGAGCAGGAGCTGGGTTGGAAGCAGAGCAGCCGGGACTTGAATGGCTGCTCCAGTGCCAAATGCAGCGTCACCAGGGGCGGCTTACTCCTAGCCGCACAATGCCGGCCCTCGGAATCCTCTCAGCTTCATCCTCTTCTTCCAGGACTCTGATGACATGGGGTTTCACTTCTGTATCACGTGCTCCTGAGACTGCATTGCTCACTTTTTCTTCAATCTACATTCTCTGTTCAGATTGGGTTATTTTTGTTCTGTCTTTTAGTTCTCCAATTCTTGCCTGTGTTGTCTCCATTCTGCTGTTGAGTCAATTCATGGAGTAAATTAATTGCAAACTTTTGTTCTGAAAAATTTTCAAGTTTTGGTTCATTATCTATTAGCACTTGTGAAGTAGCACCTTGACAGTAGGGACTCCATTTTGGAGCAGTTGAGACTCCATTCTGGGAAAGCACCACCCCCCACCCCCCCCCACCCCCCGTGAGACTCTGGTCTGAAACTATGATCTCAAATAGTCGGACAATAGCAGTGCACTACATCACCCTTGGCAGAGTATAGAAACCCCCTAGCAAAATTGTTCAAGCTTGAAAGTAAAAAGGTTACACCTGGGTTAATGATAAAAATGTAATTTGTCTATGTCCTAACCAATACCTGGATTAATGTCAGGATTATAAGATTGTAACTGGTATTGTCAAGATTATAATTGATACTAGTTTTGCATAGGTTTTAGGTCAGCTTGACCCCGGTAACCATGTATTCCCCCTGTTCCTAGCAACCATGAATTCCCCTCCCGATTTTGTGTTTTTTTGCCTTTATAAACCCTGTTGCTTTGGGCTTCAGGGTCGAGAGTTCTTTAGGGCATGAGCCCACTCTCCACCGCCGGCAATAAAGGACCATCAAATTTTATCAATGTGTGGAGCTCCTTTGTTTGCACTCGCTCAGGTACAACATTTTGGAGGCCCCAGCGAGATATGGAGACCACCTCCGGGAAGACCTCGCTCCGATCCTTCCAGGTTGGTGCTCTGGCCATAGGGGAGGCGCCCCCTGATGATGTTCCAGGGCCCCATGTCCCGATTCATCGACCTGGGAGGCTCGGCTCGACCTCTTCACCGACCAATTGGCCTTAGGTCCTCTGGTAAGTCGACTCCTGTCTTCTGGTGGCACCTTCTGAGTATTGGCAGTCTGACGAGACACCAATACAGTCTCCGTTCCGTTTAAGTGCGACGGCATTAGGACGGGAGACTCTGGTCTGGATAAAGAAAGGCCTTTCCTGGATGTACTGGTTTCTGTTCCTGTTTCGTGGCCACTTTCTGATGTACTGTCTGCATCCTCAGTCCTGGGAGGTAAACTCTTTTCCCTGTCCTGCCTGTTTGTCCCCTTTATTCCCTTGTCTCTGGAGTCTCTCTGTCCCTTCCCTGAGCATGGGCTCTGCTCAGTCTAAGGGGACACCTTTTCAGTGTATGTTCAAAAATTTCTCTCTTTTATCTAAAAAGATTGCTGCCTTAAAAATTGCCTTGTAACTTGCCAAAGTTTTGTGGCTTGGTTTTTACAGATCTGGATGAAAAATAATAATGGGTAATCAGCCGTGATGTGGATTTTTCAATCTCTGGTTTATGTCATTGATTTCTAACTGGAGTTTTATAAAAAGAGTAAAATTCCATGTAAATGTAATTTTGACATTAATTCAGATAAAGGTATAATACAATATCAACATGTTAAGTCACTGAGGTATAACTGCTAAATATAAATTGGGTAAAGGTAAATGAGATAAATGTGTCTAACAAAAATGTCTTCATTAGAGTCCATATATAAAAAATAATTCAAGACTGCTTAAAAGTAACTAAGGTTAAAATTTAATGTGTTATTTTATTTTAAAAATGTTGTCTTAATTTACAGATTTTTGAAGAATTATTTTCATATAAATCTAAAATCCAGCAGATAAAAAGGCCACAAGTATAAAACTGTTGTTGGTTAAAAAAAGGTTTCAGTTATAAAAAAGGTTTGTAAAAAAAAACAAGTTTAAATTGTAAAAGGTGTAAAAAGGTCACAAAAGGTAATAAAAATTTTCTAAATACAAAAGCTATTAATTAAAATATGATTCTCTTTTAAAACAATAAAGTTTTTGTAATACATATATGTTAGTATTTTTAAATAGTCTTTAAAATTTGTTATTCTTTTAATAGTTTTTATTTAATTGGTGACTCTGCCATTTTCAAGGCGGATCCAGTAAGCTCTCTTCTCTTTCCTGGTTCTGACACTGTTAAAATTGTTCCAAGTTACAGGATGATTCCATGGGCTAACTTGTATTTAAGGATTTTATTTCCGATTTCATTGACAAAAAAAAAAAAAAATCAATTTTGTATCCTATTGGTGTTCTCTGTCTCTCTTTTAGTCCTGATAGTTCAAAAACAGCTGTGTTTTTATTAAAAAATTAAGGTTTGGTCAAATATATACTCATTCTAAAACATTTAAGTGTTCACTTTGTAACAGTAAATCTGGTCTACTCAAACAAATGTACAAAAGTTACAAAAGTCTAATAATTTTGCTGTGTTATCAGTCACGATGGCTATCTTAATAAAAGGAGGCCCAGAGAACTAAAAAGGGATAAATGGTTAAAAAAATCTTACAGGTACTTTCTAAAATAGTGTGTGGAGTAAACAAGTGCCTCTTCTTGTTGTCTAGTAAGTTTTATACTTTTAACCATGACCACTTAAAGCCTTTTGTCAGTCACAGTTGCTACTCATAAAAATTAAAACATTATTGGTCATGTGTTTAAGTGTGTTCTCTTTTAGGTTTCAAAGGACTTCTTTTTCCTACCTACCTAAATACATCTCTGTCTCAGGTGTTTTAAACTTGGTGTTTAAGAAAAACCAAAAATTTTTCAAAGTCATTCACATGTTTATGCTTGGGTTGGCTTGTCAAGCCCCGGGCCCCCGGGGATGAGAAAAAAATAAGTTACAGTTGTGTTAAATAGTAAAAAATATTTTCAACTGCAAGTACTCTTATAATTAAAAAAAAAAAAAAAACTTTAAACTTTTTGGTGAGTACTTTTATAAGTTGTTATTTAACAATTAAAATTATTTACTAATATTAAATTATTAAAATCTTCAAAACTTATAAAAGTAATGACTAACATTTTTCTGTCATTGTGCCTGGCCACATGTAACAGCTAAATTTATTTTCCCATGGATACAGTAAACAGGCAAAACCCCCCTTTTCAAACCAAACTAATAAAAAAAAAATTAATTAATTAAAAATGGTTTAAATAAAATGGTCTTCATGTTTAATCTTATACATGCCTGTGACAACACATTTCTAGCCCAGGCCACCGAAGATTAGTGATGGGATTAAACACCCCCTTGGCTAACATCCTAATGGCCTCTATGGTCTACTTTAACAAGAACAACAAAAAAAAAAGTTAGCTAGACAGCAGGAACAATGTAAGGATAGGCCAATTAATAACAACTGTACACAGCGACCTGCCATCAAGGAGACCCAACAGGCCAGTCCACCCTAAATGGCATTGGTTTTCGATGTGGAAAGCCAGGGCTTCGGACACACATCAGTCACGACAGAAGCCAGCCTCTAAAGAGCTCCAGCAGCTCTGACAGCCAAGAGCTGGGTCACTAGAAACGGAACTGCCCTGGAGTCGAAGGACTCCTAGGTCAGAGCCGCAGACCTTGTTGGCTCTAAGCTGAAAAGCCCTTCACTCTGCTCAGTTTCCAAAGTAACCACCGCCATCGGGGGGACAGCCTAGGGTCAGTAACACTGTAGACAAAGTTATAGATTTACTTGCAAAGATTCTGCCTATTCCATACTGACCTCCTATTCAGTCCAGCTCTGCTCCCAGGCCAGCTAGAAACTGGGAGTCAACAGGGTGCCTGCCCTAAGGAGGTTCACACCTCCTTTATGATGTGTCTTCCTGTACCCCATGTAATTAATAATGACCCTGTCCTTTGTTTTAGACCCTGTGTATTTAATCTGCTTGTTAGATTTGTTTTCTCCAGATTTAAAGCAGTACAACTCTTGATGGCCATGCACATAAAACCTTGGATGAAAAGTTCTACAAGCTGACACTGCAGCCCCCTCAAGAGGCCACCTCCTGTTGGAACCCTGTTTTGACTGCCACTCCCCACTCCACACCCTAAGGGGCCCCCAGGACAACGACCCCCTGTCAGCAGGAAGTAGCCAAGATGAGATCGACGCCCTGGGTCCCTACAATAGTAGGGTGTGGATTTAAAGAGGAGGAGGACTGAGACTGTCTGGTTGGGCTAAGTGTCTGTGGACCTGTCAGGCTTTAACAAAATGTCTTGTATATACAGACTGTAAGCTGTAAACAAAAGATTTACTCTAAGACCTGACCTTAACTCTCCCCACTGTGATATTCTGTACCCAAATCTAGCAACAGGGGGGCTGGGTCCACCAAAGCAAACACTAGCTCTTAACACCTCCCATTCCAGCTGTCACCAAAAGGCCCCAGGTTAGTTCTGGTCCTAGCTGGGTCCAGTGTGGCAGGCACTGCTGCCCTCAGCACAGCAGCCCTGGTTCTGGGTGAGCTAAGTCCTCCCCAGATGCCAATTAATGTTACACAGCCAGGTAAAGTCTCTTAAAGGGGTTGTACTGATTGTAGGCCCCTGCATTCTTAGCCAGTTACTAACAAAACTCATGTATATACATACCTGTTACTCTACTGTGAATATCCTTCGTGATCCATATGATGTGACTGAATCAAGGATTTGATTAGTCTCAAAACAAAAAGGGGGGAATGAAGTAGCACCTTGACAGTAGGGACTCCATTTTGGAGCAGTTGAGACTCCATTCTGGGAAAGCACCACCCCCCACACCCCCCACCCCCCGTGAGACTCTGGTCTGAAACTATGATCTCAAATAGTCGGACAATAGCAGTGCACTACATCACCCTTGGCAGAGTATAGAAACCCCCTAGCATAATTGTTCAAGCTTGAAAGTAGAAAGGTTACACCTGGGTTAATGATAAAAATGTAATTTGTCTATGTCCTAACCAATACCTGGATTAATGTCAGGATTATAAGATTGTAACTGGTATTGTCAAGATTATAATTGATACTAGTTTTGCATAGGTTTTAGGTCAGCTTGACCCCGGTAACCATGTATTCCCCCTGTTCCTAGCAACCATGAATTCCCCTCCCGATTTTGTGTTTTTTTGCCTTTATAAACCCTGTTGCTTTGGGCTTCAGGGTCGAGAGTTCTTTAGGGCATGAGCCCACTCTCCACCGCCGGCAATAAAGGACCATCAAATTTTATCAATGTGTGGAGCTCCTTTGTTTGCACTCGCTCAGGTACAACACTTGCTAATTATCTCTCCTGTTTCTTTGCTATGTTTCATTTGTTTTAAGCACGTCTGTAATTGTCAAAGCACATCTATGATGCTTTTTTTCCCCTAAGATTTATTTTATTTATTTGAAAGAGTTACAGAGAGAGGTAGGGACAGAGAGAGAGGTCTTCTATCCACTGGTCCACTCCCCAGATGGCCGCAATGGCTGGATCTGCACCAATCTGAAGCCAGGAGCCAGGAGCTTCTTCCAGGTCTCCCATGTGGGTGCAGGGGTCCAAGGACTTGGGCCATCTTCCACTGCTATCCCAGGCCATAGCAGAGAGCTGGTATGATGCTGTTTTAAATCTATCTTTAATGAAGTCCAATTTTGCTTAATATACTAAGCCATGAAAATGAAAAAAATTCCACAGTTTTGTTGAAAATAAAACACTATATGCATAGGAAAGACTGGAAATATACAGGTGGTGCCTAACTTATGACAGCTCAGCTGATGACTTTCCAACTTTAGGATGACATCAAAGTGATAGAGTCAGCAGAAGCTGCGCTTTGAATGTTGGTCTTCTCCCGCCCTAAGGATGGATACTCAATGGACGATGTGGGCATCTCTTTGGATGTGGGCATTGGCAGTGAGCCACACCTCCCAGCCCGAGACTGATGACTTTGTTCACTATAATGTTCACCTCATCGTCAATTCAGTGTGATTTCAGTGCTATGCATTAATGGTGAGAACCCATATAAGCATTCTATTTTCACTTTCAATATAGTATCCAATAAATCACATGAGATATTCAACACTTTGTTATAAAATGGCTTTGTGCTGGATGATGTTGCTCAAGTATAGGTTAACATTTGTGTTCAGCATATTTAAGGTAGGCTAGGTTAAGCAGTGGTGCTCAATGGGTGAGGTGAATTAAATCATTTTTTTCTGAGAGGGAGGGGGAGGGGATGTGCTCACAGCCAGTGGGTCACTCACCAAATGTCCAGGAACTGGGAATTCAGTCCCTGTCTCCCACGTGGGCAGCAGGACCCATCCACCCAAGCCATCACCTTCTGCCTCTCAGGTGCACGTTAGCAGGATGCTAGAATCAGGGAAGGAAGTGGCACCCAAACCCAGACCCTCAGATACGAGATGCAGACATCCCAGGCAGGGCCCTAACTGCTCTGCCACATGCTCTTCTCTTAAATCAATTTGTTTAAAAAAAGATTTAGGGGTGGTGCAGCATGTTAAAGTCCTGGCCTGCAGCACCGGCATCCCATATGGGCACTGGTTCAAGTCCCGGCGGCTCCACTTCTCATCCAGCTCCCTGCTAATGGTGTCTGGGAAAGCAGTGGAAGATGGCCCTAGTGCTTGGGGCCCTGTACCCAAGAGGGGAGACCTGGAAGAAACTCCTGGCTCCTGGCTTTGGATCAGCTAAGCTCTCGCCATTGCAGCCATTTGGGGAGTAAACCAGCAGATGGAAGACTCTCCTTCTCTGTCTACCTCTCTCTGCAATTCTTTCAAATAAATAAAATAAAACTTAAAAAAAATTTGGTCATTCAAAGAGGAGACAGAACGAACGAGAATCTTTCACCTGCTGGTTAATCTCCAAATGGTCACAATGGGGCTGGCTGTGGACCAGGCCAAAGCCAGGAGCCAGGAACTCCATCCTGGTCTCCCACATGGGTGGCAGGGGCTCAGGTATTTGGGCCATTCTCTGCTGCTTTCCCGGGTGCATTAGCAGGGAGCTGGATCAGAAGTGGAATAACTGGGACTTGAACCATCATTCCAATGTGGGATTCTGGAATTGCAAGTGGCAGCTTAGCTTGCTGAACCACAATGCTGACCCCAAAATGCATTTAAAAGCATTTTTTTTTTTTTGGAAAGGCAATGAGAGAGAAAGGGACTAATGCACAGAGAAAAATCTTCCATCTTCTGAATCTCTCAGGTGGGGGCAGGGACTCAAGGACTTGTGCCATCAGCTGCTGCCTTCCAGGTATGTTAGCAGGAAGCTGGACTGGAAGGCAGAGCAGGACTTGATGCCAGTCACTCCTATATGGGAGGCAGGTGTCCCAAGCCCAGGCTTAACCTGCTGTGCCACAGTTAATTGCATTTGTGATTTATAGTACTGTCAATTTAGGATGAGTTTATTGGGTTGTAACCGCCCTGTAAGTCAAGGAGCATCTGTCTATATGTAGTACGCCAAGTTATAATCATATATTTGGGTTTTTAACTTCAAGGGCCAGTGCTTTACAGCCAGTCATGTCCTGCTCGTTTCCCAGGAAACCTCTGGGCTGTCTGTGCCCAACAAAAGCAATAAAGCCAGATGGGAGGAAAGCTGGTGTCCTGGAGAAGGGCCCAGATCTTCCAGTTACCGCCCTCAACAAATGAGTCTGGTAGGCAGGCGAGGCAACCCCACCCCAACACGCACACGCACACGCCCACGCCCACCTCCCCTCAGACACCTCCACACCCCACGGCTCCAGGTTCTGCTGCTCTGGGGCTCAGCCCTCGTGGACTTTCTTATAATATCTGGCTTATTTCCAAACAGGTCTGGTCTGACCCTATATCTATGGGACTGGGGTACAAAAAACAAACCTTAAACTCACAAGCACTCTCAGTCAAGCAAGTGTGTGTGTGTGTGTGTGTGTGTGTGTGCGTGCGCCCACGAGCCTCTGAAATGGACCTGATTGGTGGTAGGCTCTACTCCTTATGTTCATCGTGTGACCTATTACCTCCCACCCCACAGCTTCGCTGAAACCGAATTCACGTACAATCAGCAGCAACAGTGAGTCTTGACATACTGGTGTCCCACAAAGCCAGCCCGATCAATACAGAGCACACCCCTCAGTGCCCCTCCTGCCTCTGTGACCCCTTCCTCCGCAGCCTCTGACCTGCGTTCTGCACCTGTGGGTTATGTTCACGACCCAGTTTGCAGAAATACAAGGTGTGAACTCCTGCTTTTGTCTTGCTTCTTAGACTCAGTAGAATTAGTTGTGAGACTCAGTCAGCTGCTCTTTATTGCTGTGTCCTACTGCCTGTGTGAGCCGCCACTGTTGTGTCCACTCGATGTCAGTGGACATCTAAGGTTGTTTTCAGGAGGGGCTGTTACAGGTACAGGTGCAACACTCACATGGCATCTTTCTGTGGACAGAGGCTTTCGTTTCTTGCGGGCAACAGCTAGAAAGAAAATGGGCTGTCATATGGTAGGTGTCTATTTAACCTGTAAAGAAACCCATACCCAGGATCAGAAGACAATCAAGCCGGCGTTGTGGCTCAACAGGCTAATCCTCCGCCTAGCGGCACCAGCACACCAAGTTCTAGTCACAGTGGGGGAGCTGGATTCTGTCCCGGTTGCTCCTCTTCCAGGCCAGCTCTCTGCTGTGGCCCGGGAGTGCAGTGGAGGATGGCCCAAGTGCTTGGGCCCTGCACCCGCATGGGAGACCAGGAGAAGCACCTGGCTCCTGCCATCAGACGAGCGCGGTGCGCCGGCGATAGCGTGCTGGCTGCGGCGGCCATTGGAGGGTGAACCAACAGCAAAAGGAAGACCTTTCTCTCTGTCTCTCTCACTGCCCACTCTGCCTGTCCAAAAAAAAAAAAAAAAAAAAATCAAGTCTCTGTTTACTCTTGTTTACAGGTCATATGGGATTTTAATCCATTTCAGTTCAGAGCAGCTCACTATTGGGGGGGGGGAGCTGGGGGAGGCTGCTACGGCATCGTGTTTAATGACTTACAAGGGTAAACCTTTGCTTATTGTCAACATAAACCTTCCTCAAGATCTCTGTACTTCTTCTTTGCAAATCGTTTACCACTCTTTCAGAATATTAGTAACTCTTCTCTGCTTTTGAGCCAGTTCATTGTCTATGGGCATCGGCTGAGTGACATTATTATAAAAGTATCTCACTTGTTATAAAATGACTAAGTATTTGAATATCAGCACAATACTACGCTGCCAGCCACTTGTGAAGTCTATCTTCAAGAGACTATCGCCAGGGGGATTGATGTGGGCACTGATTTTGACTTTTATATCTGAAAAAATTAATCTGGAACCTTGCCTGGCCCACATTGTGGTTTTGCAGCATTTGAGAGTGAACCAGCAAATGGAGTTCTCATTCTCTCTCGTTCTCTCTCTCCTTTTCCCCTGTCACTCTGCCTTTCAAATAAATATTTTTTAAAAAAGGAGGTGAGATAACACCAAGGATGGGGTTTTGGAATTTGTACAATAAAAACAGAATTCAGCATATGGCTAGGGAAGGACATGGTGTATATAATTGTAGAATACTGTTCTAAATTATTCAGGCCTACACTTTCCATTGTTGGAGCCCTCCATTGTGTGGCCACACAGTGTGGTGTACTTACAAGGGCCAGTGCGTCCCCTCTCCCCAGGTAGATGGTCAGCTGCGGACTCTGTGACCTTTGACTAACCTGTGTGGTGAGATCTCGGGACTTTCTCCCTCTTGCTCTCTCTTTCTCCCCACCACCACCTTCCCTTCTTAGTCTATTTTTCAGTCTCTTTGAATCTGTCAGTCTGTCTCAGTCTCATTTCTGAAAATGCTCTTTCAGAACGGGCACGGCTCAGACCCTGCTGTGGGTGGGGCCTGCTGTCTGTCGCGTCTGCTGTGAAGCACAGGATGCCCTATGTATTGTAGAAAGTGACTATTTGCTTTCTAGAATTGTTTATGACAGATGGTATAAGAGAGGTAATAAACAGAAAAATCTGCGCCTGTAAAGAATACAAGAGTGAATTTTACCTTCTATAGTAAGTCTGAGACTTATTTTCTGAGAAATAAATGTTCTAATGGGAAGATTATAGATAGATAGATAGACAGACAGATAGATAAAAAATATATAAAGGAGGTGAGAGAGATGCCGAGAGGGTTACAAGCTAGAAGTTTCAGGAAATAGGTTTCTAAGGTAGAAGGGGAACCAAATGCCAAATAGACTTTCTGTGCTAGTGTGGGATCTGCTCCCCTAGTGGACTGACGAGCACTGATAGAATGTCACGACAAGCACTCAAAAGACAAGGCTGGAAGTGGGCAGTAGCCTAGTGGTGCGTTTCCTGGCTCCGGCTTCTGAATCTGCAGATCCTGGGAGCAGCAGTGATGGCTCAAGCAGGTGGGTTCTCATCACCACGTGGGAGGCTTGGATTCCTTCACAGCGTCCAGCTCCGGCTCCAGCCCAGCCCTGGCTCGTGTATGCGCTTCAGGAGTGAAATCAACAGATAGGAGCACTTGTACTTTGTCTCTCTTCCCCTTCACTCTCATTAAGAAGAGAAATTCGAGGCCAGCACTGTGGTGCAGCGGGTTAACGCCCTGGCATGAAGCACTGGCATCCCATATGGGCGCAACAGTTCTAGTCCCAGCTGTTCCTCTTCCGATCCAGCTCTCTGCTATGGCCTGGGAAAGCAGAAGAAGGCCCAAGTCCTTGGGCCCCTGCACCTGTGTGGAGACCTGGAAGAAGCTCCTGGCTTCGGATCGGTGCAGCTCTGGCTGTTGCGGCCATCTGGGGAGTGAACCAGCAGATGGAAGACCTCTCTCTCTCTCTCTCTCTCTCTCTCTGCCTCTTCTCTCTGTGTAACTCTGACTTTCAAATAAATAAATAAATCTTTTAAAAAAAAAAAAGAGAGAAATTCAAGTCAAAGTAATGTCTCATTCTTTTTTTACAGCCATGATTCAGACTCTGAGAGCAAAGCACAAGTGCCTTCGGAGGCAGTGAACAGAAGGGTCAGGTTGAGAATGGTGGAGACAGGCATGGAGGACATGCATGAGATGTGCCAAGCCACGCTGGTTTCACCATTCACGGGCAGCGGAGTGCAGGCCGGGCTCCTGATTCACGGAGACATTTGTTTGGTTCACTGAGATATAATCTACCAGCTATTAATTCATCCCCACAGGTCACATTAGAATGTGCTTCAATTAATAAGTGATTCTTGTTAATGCTAGGTACATAAATGAGCTGATAAGGGAAGAAAATACAAGTAGCTGAATTCAGTCCATAAAAACTGTACTGAGCCTTCACAGACCTGTGTGCCTATCTATGCTAGCAGCCCAGTCTTGGGCACAAGCAACAGTACTGTCTGTAAAACTGCATCAGGAAGACCCGGGGTCTCCCCAGCATGAGCCCCTCACATCACCCTGGACTGGGAACCGTCTGGGCACTTGTTCTGTCTTCCAGCGCTCTGACCGAGATGCAACGGCCTCAGTGCAGTGTCCAGTCCTGGCTTTGTTCATGTGCCCAGACCTAGGCTGGGGGGAAAGATGGCATTTCCCCCAAACCACCCAACAGGGAGAGGGCACAGCCTGCGACCAAAAGGAGAAGGTGGGTGCTGGGCAGTTAGGGAAGCCGACGTCACATTCTTAGTTCTGGTCCCCAGTGGGGAGTCTCCACTGCATTCCTCTGAGCTGGTGAGTGAGGATTTTTAATACTGAGTGATGATTTGTTGAGTTCATGCAAGACCAACAAATCTGTGCTCCAGACACCCTGTAGGGGCACACATACACGACTGCAAAGGTCCATACTCCAACAGTCACGTGTTCTTGGATGTAAGCAAGAGAATCTTACTCTAATAACAGAAGAAAACTCTACCCAGAAATCTACAGAAAGATAAAATGGAAATGACCGAACTAGAAGATACAAATCTCCTGGGACTAAAACCCATGGTCAACTGGCAACTCTGGGGCAGAGTCCCAGTTCCTTCTCGGCATGTCACATACCCGGGTTTAGAGTGAGGTTTTGGAGCTTCTGTGGGAGGCAACCACCAGAACACTAGAGAGATTAGAAGAGGGAAGGAAAGAGATTAAATACAGGATCCTGCACACCAAAATTCTCAAACGCATGCAGAACAGTGTGCTGAGAAAAAGCCAATAAGATCAATCATCACAAGAGCCTGAAAAAGACCTTAAATCCTTAAATAGAAGGAGCGTATGAAGGGGAGGTGTAAGCTACACCTCTGTTAAAAAAAGAACAGCGGCTTATTTGATTAAAAAATGGAAAGGAATGAAATAAGACCAAATGGACCCAAAGAAGAACCAATTAGAAATCTTGGAAAGAAAAATATGGTTTAATTAATACAAACAGGCTTAAGTTGGATATAGTAAAATAGTAACAAGCAAACTGGAAGATGATTCTTAGGAAATTACCCTCTACACAACACACACACACAGGCACCTTTCCACTTGGACACTGAAGAGGCATCTCAAATATCTGTAGCCACAACACTCTGTCTTTGAAGCACATGTCTACTAGGAGGTACAGAGCAGGTCAATGCAGAGCCATGGTGGTTGAAGTGTGGGCAGGAGGACTCACCCATGACCCAGTAATATTCCTTCTATTGCTGTTTTAAACACTTACTACAATCTTGTATTTTTTTTTTAACATACCTTGCCTGAATTCAACAAGGGACACTTTGAAGATGGAAGCTGTTCTATGAATTATCCAAGCTCTCAACAAATGGCTTTACTTTATTATGCTTTAATGAATTGTAAAACAAGGAAATTCAGTTCAATGAGACTAGCTAGAAAGTTAAAGATACAAGTAATGCAGGCATGTCTCAGACATTGTGGGTGCTGCTCCACAATTATAGGAATAAACACAGCAACAGTCACCTTGTTTCCCAGTGGATACAAAACGCTGTTTATCACCTACTCTATTAAGTGAGCGATATAGTGTTATGCCTAAAAGCACTCAACATACAGAAGAAACTTTGTTAAAAAAAAATAATGCTAAGCTTTACCTGAGCCTTCAGCAAGTCCTAATCCTTTTGCTAGAAGAGGGTCTCGCTGGGACGCTGACAGGCTCTGGCTGATCAGTGTGGTGGCCGTGCGGCTGTGGCAGTTACACTTCACATCTTCAAGACAACAGGAGTCTTCCTTTCGCAGAAGGTCTCTGCCGTGCGATGCCAAGTGATGCTGTTTCACCCACAGAATTTCTTCCAGAATTGGAGCCAATCCTCCCAAACCCTGCTGCTACTTTATCAACTAGGTTCATCTGACACTCCAAATCCCTTGTTGCCATTTCAACGATGTTTGTAGCACTTCGTCAGGAGTAATTCTGCAAAATACTTTCTTGGCTTATACACGAGAAGCAACTTTTCTCATTCATTAACATTTTACCACGAGGGTTGGCGGTGTGGTACAGCAAGCTAAGCTGCCCCCTGTGACGCCAGCAGCCCTTGTCAGAGTGCAGGGTCAAGCCCCTGCTCTGCTGCTGACCGCAGGGAAGGCAATCCCACTGCCTATCTGCACAACTCTCAGGTGGCCAGGCAGCAATATTTTTTGCTCCGTCTCAACAGTGAATACCTAAAATTCAGTAAAGCGCACTGCAACAGCGCTGCTCTCATCCAGGCTTTGTTGTTCGTTTCCAGGGCAAAGGCAGATGGATTGAGTTTAACTCCTAAGGGCGGGGCCCGCACTGTGAATTGGGTAAGGCTGCCACCTGCAGTGCCAGCATCCCATATGGGATCCAGTTCGAGTCCTGGCTGCTCCACTTCCAATCCAGCTCTCTGCTGTGGCCTGGGAAAGCAGTAGAAGATGGCCCAAGTCCTTGGGCCCCTGCACCCATGTGGGAGACCCAGAAGCTCCTGGCCCGGATAGGCCCAGGTCTGGCCATTGCAGCCATCTGGGGAGTGAACCAGTAGAATAGAAGACTCTGTCTGCCTCTGCCGCTCAAATAAATAAACCCTTAAAAAAGATTCTTAAGGGCTTCAGAGTTTTCAGACTGGCAAATGAACATGGCTTCAACTGTCATCACCAGCTGCATCACCCCTACCTAACAAGGAGTCGGCCAGTCCACGAAGCCAGGCAATGATGTCTCTGTAGCTACAGAAGTCCAGATGGAGTCTTCCTTCAATGTGAGGCTGTCTTGTCTACCTCACATCTGTTAGTGTAGTCACTTTCATCGGTTACCTTAGCTCAGTCTTCTATAACGTGCCGCTTCACCTTGCACTTCTGTTTGGACATGACTTCTTAAATCTCACCAATCTACTTCTGCTAGCTTCAAAAGAAATCTGCATTTTCCATTCTTCTCTCTGCCTTCATACATTTAAAGAGTGTTATTAGACCTTTGCTCTGGTTTGAGTTTTGGCTTAAAGGAATGTTGTAATTGATCTGCTCTTCTATCCAAACAACTACAACATTCTCTGGGTCAGCACTAAGCCTATTTCCCTCTCATGCCGTTTGTGTGTTGACTGGAAGAGCACTTCTAACTTCCTCCACAACCTGCATCCGCAGCCTGGCTGTTTGCTGTGGAAGTCCTGGCTGTCAGCCTGTTTTCAGAACGCCTTCCTTACTAAGCTTAATCATTCTATTTTTTTATTTAAATGAGCGATGTCTCACTCTTCCTTTGATTTGAACACTTCAGAAGTCACTGTTTTTGCCTATTCCAATATGGCTGTCTCTTATGGAATAGGCAAACTGAGAGCCCGGGAAATCAGCGTCCAGTGGGTAGAGCACTCAGAACACACACATTTCTCTCTTGTTGGCCATCTTCCATGAGCATGTTTTGGAGCACCACAAAACAATTATAACTGTAACATCAAAAGTCACTGATTATCCCAACAGATATAATGAAAAAGTCTGAAATGTTTCAAGAATTATCAAAATGTGAGAGATGTGAGGTGAGCACATGCTATTGGAAAAATAGTACCAGTAGATTTCCTCTATGCAGGGCTGCCACGAGCCTTCAACTTGTAAAAAATATAACACCTAAAAACACCAATCTGGGGCTGGAGCCATGGATCAGTAGGTTAATCCTCCGCCTGTGGCGCCAGCATCTCATATGGGTGCCGGTTCTAGTCTCAGCTGCTCCTCTTCCCATCCAGCTCTCTGCTATGGCCTGAGAATGGCCTGGGAAAGCAGTAGAGGATGGCCCAAGTCCTTGGGCTCCTGCACCCGCATGGGAGATGAGGAAGAAGCTCCTGGCTCCTGGCTTCGGATCGGCGCAGCTCCAGCCGTTGTGGCCATTTGGAGAGTGAACCAACAGAGGGAGGACCTTTCTCTGTCTCTCCCTCTGTAACTCTCTCAAGTAAATAAATAAAAATCAAGCACAACAAAATAAAGTATGCCTGTGCTTCATATAGTACCCAGCCCTGTTAGTGTAAAGCCACCAGTTCCAGGAAGTATAGATTCTTTTAATCTTAAAAGTTCTTCTCCTTCTATTAAGATTTATTTTTATTTTTAAATGAAGCAGCTGTGATTCAGAACCACAGCTTTTTTCTTTTTTTTTCAAAGACACAGGAGAGAGAGAGAGAGACAGAGAGAGAGAGAGAGAGAGAGAGAGAGAGAGAGAGAGATCATCCATCCACTGGCTCACTCCCTAAATGGCAATAGCTAGAGCTGGGCCAGGCGGAAGCCAGGAGCCTGGAGCTACTTCTGGTCTCCCATGTGGTACAGGGGCCCAAACACTTGGGCCATCTTTGGCTGCTTTCCCAAGCATGTTAGCAGGGAGCTGGACTGGAAATGGAGCAGCCAGCTCTCAAACTGGGGCCCATATGGGATGCCAGCATCACAGGTGGCAGCTTAACCGACTATGGCACAACACCAGACCCTAAAATTGTATTTCTCCAAAGCCAGCATTATTCCATTGGACTAGAATTGTATTTTGTGTTGAGGTAAACTCAAGAAGAAAAAGAACAAAATAAATCCAAATTAAGCAGAGTTCTGAAAACTTAATGGTAATGAATGATAGTAAAAACACTGTTCAATAAAGCTAAAACCTAGTTTAATAAAGAGATATATGAGGGTACTTCAAAAAGCTCATGGCAAATGGAATTAGAAGTAAGTTTAGGGGCCAGTGCTGTGGCTCAATAGGCTAATCCTCCGCCTGCAGCGCCGGCACACCAAGTTCTAGTCCCGGTTGGGGCGCCGAATTCTATCCCGGTTGCTCCTCTTCCAGTCCAGCTCTCTGCTGTGGCCCGGGAGTGCAGTGGAGGATGGCCCAAGTGCTTGGGCCCTGCACCCGCATGGGAGACCAGGATAAGCACCTGGCTCCTGGTTTCGGATGAGCACGATGCGCCGGCTGTGGCGGCCACTGGGGGGTGAACCAACGGAAAAGGAAGACCTTTCTCTGTCTCTCTCTCTCACTGTCCACTCTGTCAAAAATAATTAAAAAAAAAAAAAAGGAGCAGTAGTAAGATTAGAGGTAAGTGAATGGCTTAGTGGTTATTACCGATGTTGGGTAAAATGTACACATCCCACTTCAGAGTACCTGGTTTTAATACCATCTCTGGCTCCGGACTCCACCTTCCTGCTAATGCAGACCCTGGGGGGCAGCAGGTGCTGGCTCAAATACTCCTGTGGAGGACCTGGATTGGCCTGCCGGCTCCTGACTTTGGCCTGCCAGTCTTGGCTATTTTGGACATTTGGAGAGTAAGCCAGTGAATGGGAACTGTTTCTTTGTCTCTCTGTCCCTCAAATAAATAAATATAAAATATAAAGAGAGAGAGTGTGTGCTAAGTTTTTTTGGTGCCAAAAATATGGGATCTTCAATAAGTTAATGTAAAAACTATGCACTGGATTTGTTTTTGTGCACCAAAATAAACTTAACTTTTAATTCCATCTTTCCATATATCTTCCAAAGTAACTTATGTATTTTTATGTATATATTATTAAACACAACACACAGCTTTATATTCAATACAAATTTAGAAAAACTGGGTGATTTTCCATGAAAATTATAAACTTGCTAAAAAAAAAAAGTAGAGAATATACACAGGATAGTAACTGAATAAACTGTAATGGAAAAAACAAAAACAAAACCCACCAAACTTGAAAGCTACTCAATTTACAAAGCTATCTCAAACAGCCTCCAAAACCAGCTGAAGAAAAGTCCAAGTCAATCTCATGTGCTAAGTGCAGACAATGAATCCTAAACAAGTCTGCAAATTAGGGTTGAATGAACATTCATGAACAGGGATTTTACATCAGTTATTGAAGAGTAGTTCAGCATTAAAAAAAGTATTAGCTTCATTCACTCCACTTAATTACAGATGAACAAAAAGTATCCCTTTGGTGATTTATTAGCAAACTAAGAATTTTCTTAACTTGATCAATGTGATCCTCTACAAAACCTCAGCAGCCAACATTCTTATGTTCCCATGACAATCAGGAAAGAAAGATGCCTATAATTACTACTTGTCAATGAAATGAAACAAGACAGCCACTTAAAATTAGAAAAATGCATTTGCTGATACTATAATTCATTATCTATACAACCCCAGAGGCTTAAATAAATGTTTTAATTGAATTCAGCAAGGTACTTAGAGATAATATCAATAAACAAAAATTAACTGCTTATTATTAAAGCAGAAAAGTACTTGAGAAAGTGAACTAGGAATTTCGTAAAAGCCTATTCATTTCCATTTAGAAAATGAAAACTCAGTTTATGAAAACAGGTAAAGCTGCCGTCTGCAGTGCCAGCATCCCATATGGGCGCCGGTTCGAGTCCCAGCTGCTCCACTTCCATTCCAGCTCTCTGCTATGGCCTGGGGAAGCAGATGGCACAGGTCCTTGGACCCCTGCACCTGCGTGAGAAACTGGGAAGAAGCTCCTAGCTTCGGGTTGGCACAGCTCTGGCGGCTGCAGCCATCTGGGAAGTGAACCAGTAGACGGAAGACCTCTCTCTCTGCCTCTGCCACTCTGTAACTCTGCCTCTCAAATAAATAAATGTTTAAAAAAAAAAGTCAGTTCGTCCCCACTATGTTTTTAATATAGCAATCAGTCTGACACTGATCAAAATCCCACAAGGACTTTCCTGACAGTTGATAAGGTCATTTTCTACTTGTTGAACAATGTGGAAGAATTTTTAAAAAGCAAAATAATCAGTTGGGCAATGGCCCTATCCTGTATCATATTATAAAGGTATACGAATCCATGGATTCAGCAAGAGAAAAGTTATGCAAGAGTCCTGGGTGCCACTTACTGAGGCAGAGAAAACTTTAGGGATGGGAGGAGGTTTGGGGGAAGGAGAGAAAAGCGTGGGCGAGGTGCAGTAGTGTGGGATGCCTGCTCGCCCTCTAAATGCACATTCCAATCTGGACCTTCTGCAGGTCAGTTTTGCACATTTCAGTTCAGCCATCCGACCTACATTTCAATTTCTTGTGTAAGGAAACAAGTGGAGGTATGCTTGGCAGATTAACCGCAGTATTCCTCATTACTGTACTGCTAGTAGTTTCCTCTACTTTAGAACACTGCATACTTGCCTTTAACAGGCAGTGACCCAAACTGGTTCCACAGCCATCCTGCCGCCACCCCTACTCCATGAAGACCCGAGAGCCCCACAGGGTTCTTGACCATTGATCATGCCGTAATCTCTCCTCCTGACCTCCAGAACACATGGCACAGACTTAACCATGTACTCTTGCACCTTAAACACCTCAGATCAAGTTCTCAAATTACAGAAGCCCACTAGAATTACATTTGAATCAATTTCTAATCATGAATGCCAATATAAAGCAGCATTTCGACAAAATGCATTATTTCTAATATGAATACTTTGCTTTCAACTCCAAAAGTACATACTCCAAGCTTAAAATGCAAAGGAGTAAGTCAGTGTATCCAAATCTAAGTTAGCAGGACTCCATTATCAACCTAGAGTTCCAAACCAGCGCTAAAGTGAGAGAGAAAACTCAGTAACCATGGCCATGAAGATAAAGAGCCAAGGCAGAAGGGGCGACAACCGTGCACCTGGAATGACAGGTCAGCAGCACCTTACTCACTGCCAGCCCGCCCGCCACCCGCTTTAGGTAAATTGCTCCAGGGAAGGGCAATCGGGTCTGGGGGGAGAAATTCCCTTTTTGCTCAAATCACTGGAATAACCATCACTATCCTCATTCAGCATGGAGTAGAAAATTGGTTTATAGTAACCCATCAAATATATGATTCCAAGCAACTGGGGTGGAGTGAGAATTCCAGGTGTGAACATGCAACAAACTCACACACACTCACATGCACATGTGAGCACACCAGATAAATGGCCAAGCATGCCATACAGAACTGTATGTTAATCATGAAACAGTCTGAGTGAGGAAACTAGGATTGTTGCCACTGCCATTTATTTAGCTGGTTCATAACGAAGGAGAACACTAGAGTGGTGCTAAAAACACAAAGAAGTCCTTGCCCTTAAGGGGCTTACAATCTTATTAGGGAAATACAACAGATACATAAGAAATTGACTCTAAGAACGCTTATGCTAACAAATGCCACAAGACTTCAGAAGGCCGCGTAGCTTAGGAACACAAAGATCAGGAGTTGGGAAACCCAGATTCTAACACCAACCTGACAGATCAGCGAACCCTTGGGTTTATTAGCCTAGCTGCAAACTGCAGTAGTGAGACTTCGAGGCTATCTGCATTGTTTCTGTCATGATTGGGATCCAAAGCGGAGGCAAGTTTAAAGAGGTGGCACCTGAGTGGGACATGGAAGGTAGGCAGAGAAGGCATTTCAGACAAGGAGAGCGGTTCTGAGGCAGGCAAAAGCGTGGGGCCCCAGGGGAGAAGAGCTGAGTGCTATAGGGAATAATGGAATGAGGCAAGTGGGTGGCAGAAAGCCAGCTGTGGGTACCCTCAGGCACCGCTCACCCAGGAGGGAGCTGTGTGCCTCCCGTCCATGTCCAGTCAGTTACAGTACATCATTCCAGAGAGGAGAAAACACAGAGGACAGTGGCAGCATGCTATCAAACACTTCACTCGATTTCTAGAAAGCAAAAAATAATTTAATATTACACTTCTACATCACAAAATTGACATTAATATATTGTCCCCATTGTCAAAATGTAAACTAATTCAAAGTTAACATTTTTAGTAAACAAAACTAAATCTCTCAATCCAAAAGGACATATGATACAAATTATATTATCCCCCTTAATTCCAACATTGGTTTTCTACTGTGTTCCACATACTGTGGAAATAAAAATGGCTAAGGACAAGGGCCCTGCCCTTGCAAAGCACAAGCCTGGTAGGTGAGGCCCTCAACTGTGCTCACCTGGAATGGACCAAGAGGCATGGTGTGATGAAGGTGTGAGCAGGGCGGAGGTGTGAGCACAATGAGGCATAAGCAGGACACTTGAAGACAGTTTCTTGTCTTCTGAGGGACTTTCAGTCTGGGCTTGGAGGAGAGCGGCAGCTGGCTCCAGGAGAAATGAGTGTGGCAGGGAGAAAGTGACTATGGGGAGGAGACAGCTCCCAGGCAGCGGACACATGGGCCCATGTAGGGAGTAGTACAGTAGCCTCTCACAGGTAGAGTGGCTGGAGAAGAGGTTAAAGGGCAACAGCTAGGAACATGAGACCTGCATGTATTAAAATGGGGAGCCTCTGCTTGTGACATTTGAGTCATCGCCTAGCACTGGCTTCTAAGGTTTGGAAGAGGTAGGTTTGAGAAGGAGTGGGAAGGTTCTATCTGTATCGTAAGCAGTTGCAATATGCTCTCCTCAGCAAATCAAACTGCTCAGAGGCACAGCCCCTACCAGCTCCTTTCCTCACTCTCCTCTGTCCCCACCCTGGCTTATGAACAGCTTCCCCACTGCCCTAGAGTCTTGTTCAGAGATCTGGAACTAGAAAGGCACAGGGGAGGAGCAAAGAAATGGGATGGGACTAAAACTGCACACATATGGCTAACCAAGTTACCAGAAGGTATTGGTAACTGTATTGTACAAAAGTCTGCAGATGAAAAAACATTCTTTCCCAGGAGTTTTCTAAAAATTCCCAATTCCTACACTATTTTCCATCAAATATCAGTGTTACAAATACAATACCATAGGATTGCAGATCTCATCTTCACATAATTAAAATCTCACCAAAATTGCATTGCTTAGCTTTAAAAAAAAATCAAAAGATATATGTAAGTTCAAGTCTTAGGTTCTCAGCTACTGCCATACATGAATGTCCATACATCAATAAACGGCCTGGGGAAGAACGTGCAGGGAAAGACGGAGGCAAAGAAGCTTTAGGGTAGATGCTAAGTTCCAATTGCTCAGAATAATATAAAACCATTCTACAAAAAAAGTAACACCTTCTTGAAATTTCATTTTATAATGGAGAAAATAAATCTGTCATTTTATTTAACATTCATTTTTAAGTTACAGTTATGCCAACATAATCTACTTCTAATGAAATAAATCTTAGTATAATCCTAAAAACATGCATAAATGCTTGGTAAGATTTTCTGTATTTCTAAATAATAAATTACATGCATGATATGCATTTCCAATAAAGAATACCAATATAAGATTCAGGACATTTATTTTTCTGCACGAAGATTTAACTACTGTATCACACACACACACATACACACACACACACACATACTCACACATACCCAACAAACCTACAAAGCAATGGTGTGTAATAGGTAGTGAGATACCCTTAAAATAAGCATGTTTAATATGCCCACAAACAGGCTTTTTTTTTAGGCAACAAAATATTTTCAGTCCTTGACATCTTCTCACACTCACCTAGCACCACAGATGCAAGGACTTATCAGTAAACGCGTACAATCCCATGCTTGAAACCTAAAGCATGCACTGAACTGAATATATACATTGTGATCTACTCTACTAGGTATGCACTACATACTTCTAACATTTTATACATTAAATTACCCTGCAGCATTTTGAAATTTTAACATTTATGCAAAAGAACTTCTGAAAGACTTAAGAAACAAATTCCAAGGTTCACCTCCAGGCTGGTTTGGTTAAGTGGAAAAATGGCAGCAGCCTCAAGGTTCATCCTGAATGAAAATGATATATGTGCATGTCAACCCATGTAAAAAACGCCTATATACACAGATGGCACAAAGAATTGTGCAGTTGGAATCACCAGTGCAAATGCATGCATTTGAGGTACTTATTCTTCTCCATGGTCAGGTATAATTATGCATAGTCATTTCCTCAAGTGCTAAAGATTTCAGACCTGATCAAATAAGTCGTTAAGAAGTGTAAATATGAGATATTTATATAGCTAATTTCGAAGTGCTATGCTGTTAAGGACATTTATTTAACATTATAGGTTTATATATTTAGTTCAAAATATTTACCAACCAATAAATTTTCTTATTGTAAAGAGAATGACTGGCAATTATACCTGGCCAAGTGATTAAATAGCATACTTGAAATTCTTGCAAGAACTGTAGTGAAAGAGTAAAATACTTCATTATTGCTTCATTGGACTAAGAAACCCAAAAGGCATAGATAAACGATGCTCAGTGATGAAAAGTGAATACCCAAATGGTCTCCGCGACAGCAACTACGCATTCTCCATGTTGTCAATGCCATTGGCATCCACGTGGATATCAGGCTCCCCACACAAAGAGGAGGGGACAAAGCGGCTCACAGTGGGGCACAAACAGCTCTTCAGCTCTGGCAGTTCTTGCTTCAGGCGTTCCAACTGCTCCACTTGGAATATATTTGGCTGTTCAGGCATCCAATCATATATCCTATGATGAAACAAACGCAAAACACATAAAAAAAAGTGTAATTTCATGCTTCAGACCTACCTACCTGATTTACCCTTCATGACAATTTGTTTTCAAAATGCCTAGAACATCAATAGTGCAGAGTTTTTGTTTGAAAGATGAAAGCATCAGTTCTAAAGACCTCTTTTCAGGGTAGGCATGTAGCACAGCAGGTTTAAGATACTTCTCAGGACCCCCAAATTCCACACTGGAGTGCTGATTCCAGTGTTGGATACTCTGCTTTTTGTTTTGTTTTGTTTTGTTTTTGACAGGCAGAGTTAGACAGTGAGAGAGAGAGAGACAGAGAGAAAGGTCTTCCTTCTGTTGGCTCACTCCCCAAATGGAAGCTACGACCGGCGCTGCGCCTATCCGAAGCCAGGAACCAGGTGCTTCTTCCTGGTCTCCCATGCAGGTGCAGGGCCCAAGCACTTGGGCCATCCTCCACTGCCTTCTCAGGCCACAGCAGAGAGCTGGACTAGAAGAGGAGCCACCGGGACTAGAACCCGGGATACTGGCACAGCAGGCGGAGGATTAGCCAAGTGAGCCGTAGCATCGGCTGGCTACTCTGCTTCTAATCCAGCCTCCTACTAATGCCCTTGGGGAGGTAGTGGATGATGGCCCAAGTACTTAAGTCCCTGTCACCCTTATGGAGACCAGAATGGAGTTCTAGGCTCTTAGCTTTGGCCTGGCCCAGCTTCAGCAGTTGAGGTCACTGGAAGAGTGAACCATTGGATGGAAGATCTCTCTTTTACCTTTCAAAAGAACAAATAAATAAATCTTTTTTTTTTAATTATTTATTTGAAAGTCAGAGTTACAAAGATAAAGATAATCTTCCATCTAATGGTTCACTCCCCATATGGCCACATCAGCTGGGGCTAGGCCAGGCTGAAGCCAGGAACCAGGAGCTTCCTACAGATCCCCCATGTGGCTGGTCTGCTAATTTCCCAGACCAATCAATGGCAGGGAGCTGGATGGGAAGTGGAGCAGCAGGGACAAAAACCGGCACCCATTTGGGATATCAGCATTTAGGGCAGTACCTTTGACCACTTTGCCACAATGCTAGCCCCACAAATCAATCTTTTAAAAAATCTTCTGCCCAGTCTAATGATGCATGGTTCTTCTGTATCCCTGATGCAAAAACTGATTAAAGCAAATCAGAAAATGAAATCTATAGCTTGCCAGAGATTCCTAAAGTACCTGCCTTCCACATTAATCAATCAGCAATGCAATGTCTTATTTCACAAGTGGAAAGATACTGACAAGTTTCTGAGTTCAAATTCACTAAAGAACAAGATGAGGACTGCTCACCAGTATGAAAATCAGGATAACCTTTGTAGCACAGGAAGATAAACTCAGGGTCGAGAGCCCAGAATGAGCACTGCCACTGCCTACTGGCAGAGAAGGGCTTCTCGCACTGCAATGTGAATTCCAGGCAACTACACAGCCTTTCACAAGAGAACCTAATGACATCACACTAGGGAAGAAGTTTTGGAACAAGATTCAAATATATATTGGTTCTATTAAAACAAAGGCTTTCTGTAAAAGAATAAAAAGTGAAGAACAGAGCATCCTAACTTCACTCTTTCCCCTACATCCTCTTAAAAATAAAAAGGGGATTGGCCTTATGACATAGTGGGTTATGCCACTGCCTGTGACGCTGCTAGGGTACCAGTTTGAGTCCTAGATGTTTCACTTCTGATCCAGCTCCCTGCTGATGCTCCTGACAGAGCAGAGGAAGATGGCTCAAGTGCTTGAGCCCCTGCCCCCATGTGGGAGACCTGGATGTAGCTCCTGGCTGCTGGCTTCTGCCATTTGGAGAGTGAATGAGCAGATGAAATATCTCTGTCTCTCCCTCTCTGTAACTCTGCCTTTCAAATAAATAAATATTTTTTAAAAATAAAATGGATTTAAAAAAATAAAAACAATCTATGAGTATGAGCAAAACCCAAGAAACAAAACAATAGTGTTTTGGAAGCTGGGAAACATATGGATAAAGAACTAAAAAGGCCAAATCACAAGTCAGTAATAACAAAAACAAAAAGTCCAAGCTTAAAAACAGCATTGAATTCCTGAATGAAGAGACAGAGTTAAAATGGGGAGGATGAGGTGAATACTTTGAGGCAACAATATTTCCCCTTTTACTTTCTGCTGCCAAATGGATCTCACAGGTATATATGCAGAGATTCTTCTGTGAGGAATCTGACTAGCCAGGCGAGTTCTAATCTACTGACATCAGAGGTATCACCAAATAGGCCACCTGATTATCCAAAGCGAAGCCCAACTCAACTCCATTTACAAGGAGATGGCATGGTACAAGCAGCGTGAGCAGCTGTGTGGGTGACTCATACACCACAATGGAGTACCATTCTGGTCCCAGCTACTCATCGTTGGAAGCACCCAATCCAGTTTCCTGCTAATGTGCCTGGGAAGGCAGCAGATGATGGCCCAAGTTCATGGGTCTCTGCCACCCACATGGAGACCCCAATGAATGGAGTTCCTGGCCCCTAGCTTCAGCCTGGCCCACCACTGGCTGCTGCAGGCAGTTAGGGATTGAGCCAGTAGATGGAAGAGTGAACTCATTCTCTTTCCCTCTCTGCCACTCTACCTTTCAAATAAGTAAACAGGCAAAATTTCAAAAATTCATTATCATTTAAAAAAAAGGGCAACTGCTTCACATACTCTATTTCTAACAAGCTCTGTAGATTGAAATTCCTTATCATGGTAGGCAAAGATTCCCAGACATTTGAGAGACTTTTCTAAATGAAAGATAGTAAAGAAAACTCCAAAAAGCCAATGACAACAAAAACCCTTAATGATTTCAGAGAAATACAAGAGATCTTCAAAGCATTCCTGGAAAATGGAATTAAAAGACATTTGGGTGCAAAAAAATTTAAAATCCATGCATAGTTTTTTCACAATATGTATTTTCAGAGAATTTCTTAAATATCTTGCATTGTTTTGATCAAATTCAAATACTGTTACACAGAAAAAAGCACAGATAAAAAAGATAGTCTTTGGGAATTAAAATCATAGCAGCAAATGTGATAATACAAGAGAGTAGATGGAAGATAAAGCTGAGGCTATCTTCCAAGGTAGAGCAAAAAAACACTATTAACAGGAGAAAATAAGTAGAAGTCTGGTACAGGAGGTGTATATAGAAGTAAGAGATTTCTATAAAGAAAATACATCCAGAAAAATTAAAGAGACAAGAACGATGGAAGTCAGTCAAAGGGGCTAGCATCGTGTCATAACTGGTTAAAACATAGCCTTCGATGCCGGAATCCCGTATAGACACCAGTTCATGGCCTGGCTGCTTCACTTCTGATCCAGTTCCCTGCTAATGTGCCTGGGAAAGCAGTGGAAGATGGTTTAAGTGCTTGAGCCCCTTCACCCATGTGGGAGACCTGGAAGAAGCTCCTGAACCTTAGGTTCAGCCTGGCCAAGCCTTAGCTATTGTGGCCATTAGGGAGTCAATCAGTGGATAAAAGATCTCCTTTCTGTGGCTCTTTCTAAAATAAAATATTAAAAAAAATTTACAAAACATTCCCCATCTTTACTGACAGACTAAAACAGATATTTACTGACAGACTAAAACAGCTATGTTCCCAGCACAATGGCAAAACCAGACTCACAACTAGAATCATCTCCATGGAGCTCTAGAACACTAATGACAAAGACTCTCCTAGCTTCTGGAAGGGAACCAAGAAATTACATGCCAGAGAGCAGGGGTCAACGAGGCCTCACACTCATCAACATTAACACTGGAATTGCAAAGATGGAGAAATGCTTCAAATTATAAAGGAAAATGATTTTCCAAGGAGAATTCTACGCCCAACCATGACATTCAAGACCTACAAATACTTTCTATCTTCCTTTCTCAAGATGTGTTCTTAAAAATGACAATGAACCAAGAAAAAAAAAAAGGTATGAGCTACAGGAAATGTGATACAACACGGGGAATGCCAGGCAGCAGCTCTCGGGATGGTGGTTCTGTTGAGAGAGGCCAACCAAATAGTACTGGAAGGTTCCAGGTAGAAAGGAAGGTATATTAAAGTTGTCATTCCACGGGGTGGATGTTTATCCTAGCAGTTGAGATACCCATCAAGATGCCATCAGAGTACTGAGTCTAACTCCCAGTTCTGGTTTTCTCACTCCAGCTTCCTGCTACTGCAGACTCTGGGAGACAGCAAGTGATGGCTCAGCTACCAGGGTTTCAGCCACTCACACTGGCACTATGGATTGTGTTCCCACTTCCCAACTTTGGCCCAGTTGAACCATGCTCATTGCAGGCATCTGGGGAGTGAACTAGTAGATGATGGTGCGTTCAGGTTCTCAACTCATCTTTCTAAAAGATTTGAAAGGCAGAGACGTCAACTAAATGATTTTTGAATTCTGAATTGTATAAAAATTAAAGGCTCTCACTCCAAGAGGATCACTGACATTCTTGCAGCCTTGCAATCTAAGGACAGTGTGCCCAGTGAGCCTAGGCTCAAGTGTTACTTAAATACGATTTCTTACCCATATACTGATGAAGACTGTGCACCACCTGACAGGTGGTCAGCCTACTCCTGAAACTGTGGCAGGCTACAACAAGCATAGAACCACGGACCTAGTCCTGTTGTGCTTCTGCTGCTTGACAGTGCTGAGCAGGAGACTGAGTGGGTCACAAAATCATTTCAGAAAGCTAGGATTAGCATATCAAGTAACACATGAACAGGAACTATCCAAGGGGCATTGTGTTTTTAATGTTGTTGAGATACACATTAATAGATTTTTAAAATGCTTTAAGAGAATAACTTGATAAATAATTATGTATGAGGGAGAAGACGGGAGAACGGGATTAGGGAGAGGCACGCGGGGACTTCAGAATGATAATGCTCTTACTTTAAACATGGTGTTTGTTCAGTTGTTTCTGCTTTGTTTTTATCTAGAAGGCAGAGAGAGGGACACAGACATAGAAATCTTCCATCAGCTTGTTCATGCCCCCAAATGTCCTTAATAGCCATGGCTGGGCTAGCCAGGCCCAAGCCAGGAACTCAGAACTCAAATTGGGTCTCCCAGGTAGGTGACACTGACTCAAGCATTTGGGCCATTACCTACTGCCACTCTGGGTTTCAATATGCAGGAAGCTGGAATGGGAAGCAGAACCAGGATGCAAACCCAGGCACTCTGATAAGGGATACTGATGTATCAAGAGGTATCTTAAATGCTGAGCCAAACACCCACCCTTGGGCTACAATTTTAAAACCAGACTGATAAAACAGGAGAAAAAGCTTTATTACAAAAGTGATGTTACTTTGCAGGACAAACAATACAACATGAACTAAATCCAAGGAATATATTTTTAAGGCAAGTTTGGTGAGAATTTACCACTCACTCTTTCTATGATGCTGCTCAAATATTAGACCACTAATTCAACAAATTTCTCTGTATTGAAGTGACTCTCACCAATTAGTGACTATCATATTTATATCATAAACACCCAGAGAGCTGATTTTTAAATTTTTTATTATTTTTAAAGATTGTTTATTTATTTGAAAGGCAGCATGAAGGAGAAGGAGAGGAAAAGAAAGAGAGAGGTATCTTCCATCCACTGGTTTACTCCCCAAATGCCCACAATAGCCAGGGTTGGGCTGAAGCCAAGAGCCAGGCAATCCAAATGGTTTCTCATATGGGTAGTAGGAATCCAAGTATTGGGCCATTATCTACCTGCTGACCTCCGAGGTGCAATAGCAGGAAGTCGGATTGGAAGTGGGGGTGGGACTCCAGCCAGCACTCCAATATGGAATGCGGGTGACCAAGCAGTAGTTTAACCCACTCCACCATAATGTCCACCCTAAGCTGATTTAAAATATGTATGTTCAAGAAACAGTTGAGTTCCTACTGTGAGAAGAGCCAGGGAAAAAAATAATGTATAGGCAGGGTGCCAAATGGTGACAGCTGAGATGGAGTCAGGAAGTGCATTGTGAATACAGGTTATTTAAAATAGGTTATTCAAGGGAGGCCTCCCTGGGTAACATTTCAATCTTCACATAAGTCTTTCTCTGTGAGAGAAAAGGTCAAAGAGGGAAAGAGGACTGAGAGGCAGTGGGGGTGGGGTGGGGATGGGGAAGAACAGGGACAAGGGCATACAGCGTCTTATAACATCTTTGGCTTTTCCTTTATGTGACACAGAAACCCGTGGAAGAGTTGTAAGGGAGCCATGATCCAACAAAGGTTTTAAAAGGCTCCCTCTGCTGCTGCGCTGAGAAGAGACAGTGTGGGAGCAGGGGGAGGCAGTCATCACGGCACAGGCTACTTCAGTGATCCACATGAGACAGGAGGTGGGTTAGCTGAGAGTGACAACAGTAAACATGGTGAGCAGACAGATTCAAGACACAGTTTGAAGAAAGCGTAAAAGAGGTTTTATCTGACTGGATTTGGGGTATGATATAAAGGACAGAGTCATGGAAAACTCCAAGAATTTGGCCTCGAAACTGGAAAGATGGAGTTATCAATTGTAATGAATTCTGGAAAGCTACAGAAGCACCTGGATATACAACTTAGAAGACAGGGGAATTGGTCTGTTAGACACACTTAATTTGGGTCTACATAAAGCAGGGGTGGGAAGTGTATGGCCTGTGGGCCACATAAGAATGCAAAATCGTATGGTTTGGCCCTCCTAAAGCAAACCACAGGCAGGACTCGAAATTCAGTAAATCTACAACAGCCTAGTTTTGATAATTTTGTATGGACTGCAAATGATGTTATAAATATCCAAATAGACCTTGGCAGAAAAAAAGCTTTCCCCATTTCAGATACAAAGGTATGAAATGCCACAGAACTGGACGAGCTCATGAACAGTTTTGGGGAAGACAGCCATCCTTACCTTCAAGGTGACTTAGTATACCTCAGTTAGGGACCAGACGATTCTGGTTATTTCAAAGTTTGAAAAAAAAAAAAAAAAAACCCACTGACAAAGGTCAAGATAAACCTCAGGCCAAACTAAGAATTTTAACTGCAGTTAAAGTTTGATTTTATTTATAGTTTTCTAAGATGAATGCTACACTTTTCCTAACATTCCAAGGGAATTTTTTAGGAAAGATAGATACCTATCATAAATCAGACCATTGACTCCAAATTCCTTTAATTTCCTTCTGTTTTCTGGATCGTTGGTATCATCACCCCAGCAGAATATGACCAGTCCCTTAGCTCTTGCCTCTTGAATATAGGATGGGTTTCTGAGCAGGTCTTCAGTGTGTGCATTTATCCCCTAAGAGAAGAAAAATCAGTTTTTCATGAAAAAGCAATGTATAACTGCAAACCCTAAATGCTCACACTTTCTAGATCATTGCTATTTAGAGTGGAGCATGCATTAAAAAAAATGTTGGACACAGTTCTTATAATTTACCTTATTCTTCTCACTAAACATTTCACAGACATATTCAGAATAAACGAGTATTACTTACTATGTGTAATTTATAAACATACAGATATTGAATGTGTAACCAAAAAACTTACTCTAATAGATGCACTATCAAAACAAGGTTATCTGCACTCAATTCACAATAGCTAAAAATGGAATCAACTCGGATGTCCATCAACTGAAGACTGAACAAAGAAATTATGGTATATGTACCCCATGGAATACTACATAGCGGGAAAAAAAAATCCTGTCTTTTGGAACAAAATGGATACAACTGGAAATCATCATACTTAGTGAAATAAGCCAGTCCCCAAAAGACAAATATCATATGTTCTCCCTGATCTGTGGTAACTAATAGAGCACCTAAAAGGTAATCTATAGAAGTGATATTGACACTTTGATATGTGAGGATTTTGACAGCTTTAACTGTGAGGAACTTTTTTTTTTTTTAATACTATTTGTTGAACTCTTGGTATAGGGCTAATCTTCTGAGTACAAAGTTAGTTGAAAATAGATCTTGTATAAAATAAGAATGGGAATAGGAGAAGGAAGAGGAGTAAGGGTGGGAGCGAAGGTAGCAGGGACTGTAGGGTGGGAAGAATCACTATGTTCCTAAACTTGCATAAATGAAACGCATGAAGTTTGTACACCTTAAATAAAAGGTTTCTACGTAAAAATAAAAATTTAAAAAAGCAAGGTTATCATTTTAGATGATTCAAAAAATCCACTCAGAAAACTAAAACTCAGTGTAGGCCTGCAAGATAACTCATTTCTCTTCAATTTAATTTCTTTTCATTCTGAAATCTAACATCCCCAACTTAAAGTAGTTATTTGCTTATCACATCACTCAAACCTTTAACCATTAGTTGTGTAAAGTAATATGAAACTTACTACTGCTCTAAAACATCAAATATAATATTAAAAATAAAAATTCAGGCTGGCGCCATGGCTCACTAGGCTAATCCTCTGCCTGCAGCGCCGGCACCCCGGGTTCTAGTCCCGGTTGGGGCACTGGATTCTGTCCTGGTTGCCCCTCTTCCAGTCCAGCTCTCTGCTGTGGCCCGAGAAGACAGTGGAGGATGGCCCAAGTCCCTGGGCCCTGCACCCGCGTGGGAGACCAGGAGGAAGCACCTGGCTCCTGGCTTCAGATCAGCATGGTGCACTGGCCGCAGCACGCCAGCTGTAGCGGCCATTTGGGGGGTGAACCAATGGAAAAGGAAGATCTTTCTCTCTGTCTCTCTCTGCCTAACTGCCTGTCAAAAATAAATTAATTAATTAAATTAAATAAAAAAAATAAAAATTCAAACTTACCAGAAGATTTTCAAACTGTGCAAAGCTCATTGCAATGGGCGTTGTCCGAGACCTGAGGTCCATGAGCTCAGGGTAAATATCGGATTTTCCTTGAGTCAAAAACAATATGGGATATTTGTTCTGTTTTTGTCGAACCCTAAAAAAGATAATTTAAAGAATTACTTTTCAAGGCCAGCACTGTGGCATAGCAGGTTACGCTGCGACCTGCAGTGCCAATACCCAATCTTTACAAAAACAAACAAAAAATTACTTTGCACTGGGGAGATCACTATAATATTACTTGTAAATTTTACAAAAAAAAACTAGAAATGTAAAGAAAACATCATTATTCAGATAGAACATTAATATGTGCTTAGTCAAAAAGAAACTTAGAATTTTTCTGCATAAGAAACACAACAGAAATAGGCAGTCAGAGGCCCTTGAGAGCTCACAGTCTGGGGAAGCAGACATAACCTGCAGTAGAGTGCAGCACAGGTTTGCGACTCTAGGATCCCGCAGGCAGAGCCTTGGCAGGAGTGGAAGGCGCCCCAGTAAGCCAACATAAAGAGGTAATGACAGTAAATACAACTTGACTGAGAGGAAAAAATCAAGGCTGAAATATGGATAACTCTCCTACCTTAGGTATACCTCCATGTATACCTCAAGTCCTAGCTATACTATAGGAGCATAGGAGAAAAAAAAAACATGACTCACATTGTGCAGATATCTGCATCAAATGAAGAAAACACTATTCTCCTCTTCCCAGAGTTTTCTAAAACAGTTTTTAAAATTATATCCAAAAACAGATTCATGTCAAAATATGTTGATAAGTTACCATCCCACATTCCATCCTGTATGAAAGGGAAATGAAAGGCATTACATGCTGCAAAAGCACAAGGTTGGGGAAAAAAAATCTTATCCAACTCATTTTTCAATCTATATAAACTGTTATTTTAATGTGTATATTCAAGGTACACAATATGTTACAGGATAAATACAGTAACAAGGATACTAAATCGAGGCATCATCTCATAGTTCCCCTTTTTTGCTTCTGCGGCAGAAGTAGCTAAGGGGCGGTATTGTGGCATAGTGGGTAAACGGCCTCCTGCAATGCCAGCATCACATATGTGCACTGGTTCAATTCCCAGCTGCTTCACTTCCAATCCAGCTCCCTGCTAATGCACCTGGGAAAAGCAGCAGAGGATGGCCCAAGTCTTTGGGCCCTGCACCCACATGAGCGACCTGGAGGAAGCTCCTGGCTCCTGCCTGGCTCACCCTTGGCTGTTGCAGCCATCTGAAGTGTGAACCAGCAGATGACGATCTCTCTCTGTCTCTTCTGCTAACTCTGTCTTTCAAATAAATCATTAAATCTTTAAACCAAAGATTGGCTAGAACCTATTCACTAGAATCTTGTAATACAATACAATTTTAACACATATAGTCTTCATATTATACTTTAGATTTCTGGACCGTTCATTCTACTTATCTATTTTTGTATCCTTTGACCTACATCTCACCATGCAAAACCACTGCTTTGTCACATTCCACCTATAAGCAAGATCATTCAAAACTTTTCCTGCTATGTCTCATTTATTTGACTTAGCATAAGGTCCTCCAGGCTCATCTATTGCAGCAAATGTCAAGATGTTCTTTTTTAGAATCAAATAAGGGGCTGGCGCTATGGCACAGCCTGAAGTGCCCGTATCCCGCATGGGTGCCGGTTAGAGACCTGGCTGCTCCACTTCCGATCCAGCTCTCTGCTATGGCCTGGGAAAGCAGTACAAGATGGCCCCGGCCCTTGGGCCCCTGCACCCACACGGGAGACCTGGAAGAAGCTCCTGGCTCCTGGTTTCGGACCAGCACAGCTTCAGCCACTGCAGCCAACTGGGGAGTGAACCACTGGATGGAAGACCTCTCTTTCTCTCTCTGCCTCTCCTTTCTCTTTGTAACTGTTTCAAATAAATAAATAAATAAATAAATCTAAACAAACAAACAAACATGAATAATTATTCCATCCTGTGTGTGTGTGTGTCTCACAGTTGTTTTATCCTTCCTCACTGATGAACACTTGGGTTGTCCCCCTACCTCCTCTATTGTGAATACTGTTGCAATTATCTTTTACAAGGCAGTGATTTCTTTTCTTTTTTCTACATGTTCAGAAGAGAGATGGTTATGTTATATGATTGCCCTAGTTTTTTATTATTATAGTATTACATTATAAATTATTAATTATATTTTTATTGGAAACTTCAATACTGTTTTCCAAAAACATTTTTATCATTTAAACTCCCACCAACAGCATACAAGAACTGCTTTTTCTACAGACCCTAACATTTACCTTTTGACTTTTTGATGATTGTCATACTAACAAGTGTGTGTTGGTAGCTCATAGTTGTTTTGACCAATTATTATTTTGCAGATGAGGAAACCAAAGGCCTGAAAAGATTAAGTGTCTTGCCAAGACCACACAGCTACTTAGTGATGGTACAGCAGGTGTAGAAACTAAATCTGAAGTCTGATATGACTTTAAAATATCTTTATGGGGGCCGGCACTGTGGCACAGAAGGTTAAACCTCTGCCTGCCCATCCCATATGGGCACCAGTTCAAGTCCAGGCTGCTTCACTTCTGATCCAGCTCCCTGTTAACGTGCCTGGCAAAGCAGCAATGGATGGCTGAAGTACTTGGGCCCCTGCACTCATCTGGGAGACCCGGAAGAAGCTCTTGGCTCCAGCCTGGCCCAGCCCCGATCATTGTGGCCATCTGGGGAGTGAACAAGCAGATGGAAGATTGTCTTTCTCCTTCTCTCTCTGTATTTCTGCCTTTCAAAGAAAAAAACCTTTATAAAAAAATCTTTATATAGCCTTCATAAATGATAAGATACTTCACTGGCAGAGACCCTATTAATTATGAACTTACCAGCTACCAAAAAAACCAAATACTCCTATTATTTATAAAAACATTATTTACTATGAATTACCAGTTAAAAATCTCATTATTTGGGTCTTAAACATATCAAGTATACTCAGACAATTAAAATAATGGAATTATGATACAAAGATCTTTATTGACATCCAAATATTAAATGTCTTAAATATTAATCATGAAAATAATTCTAGAAGCTCAGAAAACTGAATCATATATTTGAAATATCTCAGTTGGCAATGCCTTTACTATGTTAGCCAGAATCAGCTTGTCATAAATAGAATGATTTGAAGGCAGTTACATATTACTGTAACCAAAGCAAACTCCAGGATATCAGTCCGAATAAGTGATCATAATACCTGATTTAACTACTTCCAAACTTCTGACCAAGCACCCTATCCATTTATACATATATCCTCCTCTAGGATATATTTAATATGTACTTTAGGGGCCACTACTGTGAAGCAGCAGGTTAAGCTACTGCTTGCAACAGTGGCACCCATATCAGAGTGCCAGTTTGAGTCCCAGTTAACTCCACTTCTGATCCAGCTTCCTGCTAATGTGCCTGGGAAGAAGGAAAAAGGATGGTACAAGCACTTGAGACACTGCCATCCATGTTAAAAACCAGAATGGAGTTCCTGGCTCGACTTCAGCCTGGCCTATACCTTTACTGTTGTAGCCAGAAGCGGAGTGAACCAGCAGATGGAAGATGGCCTGCTCTCTGTCACTCTGCCTTTCAAATAAACCAACAAACACACATATTTTTAAAGTTACTTTAATTGCTGTTTCCCCCAACAAGAACATATGTTCTAGGAAAGCTGGGCCTTATTTGTTTTGTTCACTACTTAATCTAAGCACTCAGAACAAACTTAGCCAGCAGCTGCTTTTCAATAAATATTTGTTGAACAAGGAAAGATTAAATCCAAGAGTGATTTAAAACACAGCTGCAGAAATTTCTTTTCCTGGGAAACTACTATTACCCAATAGAAAACTACTCAGGAAATTGTTTAAAACATATGTTTACATAAGAAATAAGTAAAGAAAAAAAACAGAATCTGTCCATTTTTTAAGCATTCCTGGAAACCATCTGTATTAATGTGTACACAAGACACATGTACAAGAAATGTCTACAATGAATTTCAAGTACTGACATATTAATGTAAGTGTGATAATGTTTTACTACAAAGGTCCAAAAAGCACTGTGTTTGCTGGAAGAAGCCACAACAAAATTTAAGCATTACTTATTTCATTAAAATACAGATAGACAAGAATGAAGGAATTTTTTAAAATGTGGGTAGGGAAGAATGAAAAACATCTTTGCATACAGAACTACTTACCCTTTGTTGACAGATCCATTTTATTTCTATGTTAAACCCTACATCTTCCGGCAAAGAATCTAAAACCTAAAGTTTTGTTTGTTGGTGGTCAATTGTTTTGTTTTTGGTGAAACAGTGGTAGAAAAAGAAGAAAAGTAAAAGAATTATTACAAAAAGGCAATCACTAAGAATATATTACTAGTAATAATAAAATGCTTTGTGTTTTCAGCATAAACCACTATCTTCTCATACTCAAGCTGACAAACCTGGTTGATGCTTTTTTACATTAAATAAGAAGATCAAAAGGAACAGCAAATTCACTAGCCTCAGGCAACATCTATGATAAGCAATCACCACCCCAATATGAAAATCCTTAATCTAAAATCTTTTTCATCATTGTTACTGAACACTTAATGTCACGAATTCCAGGCATGGGTCATGTTTTCTGAATTGTCTTCAGGCACTTCAATCTACTTTACTAAGATATGATTATGGTGCTGGCGCTGTGGCATAGTGCCAGTTCAAGTTCTGACTGCTCCACTTCCAATCCAGCTCTCTGCTATGGCCTAGGAAAGCAGTAGAAGATGGCCCAAGTCAATAGGCCCCTGCAACCGCATGTGAGACCCAGAGGAAGCTCTTGGCTCCTGGCTTTGGATTGGTGCAGTTCTGGCTATTGAGGCCAATTGGGGAGTGAACCAGCAGACAGAAGACCTCTCTCTCTTTCTCTCTGTCTCTGGCTTTGTCTCTTCTTCGCTCTCTGATTTTCAAATAATAAATAAATAAATCTTTCAATAATAATTAATAATAAATATTTCAAATAAATAAATCCTAAAAAAGATTATTTATCATGATTACATTAAAAAAAAAAAACATGACTTTTAGCTTGTTTTTAAAGTGATGATGCCAATAAGCTCTTGCAACGATGTTGTTCACAAGTTAAAGATTTTGCTGGGGTTCAGAAATCAAAGGTTATAAAGAGCAAGGAGGGCCAGCGTTGTGGCATAGCAGATTAAGCCTCCACCTATGATGCTGGCATCCCTTCTGGTAGCTGGTTCAAGACCTGGATGCTCCACTTCTGATCCAGATCCCTGCTAATGTGTCTGAGAAAGCAGCAGAAGATGCCCTAAGTCCTTGAGCCCCCACAAACACATGGGAGACCCACAAGAAGTTCCAGGCTCCTAGCTTCAGCCTGGCCCAGCCCTAGCTATTGTAGCTATTTGAGGAGTGAACAAGTGGATGAAGATCTCTCTCTCTCTCTTCCTCTCTATGTAACTCTTTCAAATAAATTATTTTAAAAAGGTGATACATGACATCTATTTCATACAGCAAATAAAAGTATATTAACATAACTTAGAAGTGAGACCTGGACTCTACACTAACCAGCTATGCACAAAGTACAGTATGTAAGAGTTTATTCTCAAAATTTATATGGGGCTCCTTGACTTTCTTCTCCTACCTAGAAGCCTTAATTATTGAATGTAGCATAATACTTTTACCAGGCTAATGCCAAATTTTAAAACGAGGATAACAGCATGATTTAGGATTGCAACTGTTAAACATCAGATATGTAAGAAGACTGTCTTTATACTGCTAATGGTGTATTTGGCATTTGTTTTTAAATTTCTCATTAATTAAATGACAGTAAAGGCAAAGTGAGTTAGTTTTTATGTGTGTAACTACTTGGCTACATAAAAGTTGTCAAATACTTCACATATAATTTTAAAAATATGATTCAAAAGTCTAGGCATTATGAGCTTTCTGAAACCCAAATGAGTTTAGACTTTTGAAGCAGATGGAGTGATCTCACTTTGCTGGGCTTCATAAATATATAAGAACTATAGATGCCATGAGGACTACATTAGGGGCTCTCTTGTGGCATCCTTTTAGCACAGTGAACAATCAGTACTTAATTTACTTTTAACCACTAGAGCTACCTTTAATGATTTAGATTCCCTTATGAATTCCTTCTCAGGTGAATACATACCTAAATATCTTAAGTTAGGCAATGGAGTCATTGGGAGCGAAAGCAGAGAGGGAAAGCACAAAGTCTCTGTCATCTGCAGAGGCTCTTTCCTGGTGCTGCCAAAGCAGCTTTTGTAGGAACTTTTGCCAGGTTTTTAAGAGTTTTCATGCCTGCTTCTGCTTCTTGGTGAATTCTTGAAATTTCTATCTCATTTTAAGTAATGAGGGCACTTATTTTCTTTGCTTGGAGAATCTCATTTCTCTCCAAAAGCTATGGAACACTATCAAACATGGTAAAAATGCCATCTTCCATCCCCCTTCCTGTTTATACACAGAAATATGTGAATGTACTCTTCTTACCAAATTAACCCACTGAGATCGGAATTTTTTTTATTTAAGCAAATGTTACTCCTTTAAAAAAAAAAGCAGCACAGTACAATCATGCAGGGGGATGTCTCTTCTACAGATCAATGACAATAACATTTATTTTAAAGTTGTCTGATACAGCCTTTTTAGTGCCTATTTAAGACATCAAAATAAATCATTCAGATGATAACAGAATTAATGAGGGTCTTGCCCAGTTTCCTCAAGGAACTTACCATTTTAAGAGAAGGAAATGGCTGATTTTCAGAAAAGGAATTTTCTTCTTCAACCACAGATTCTGGAATTTCAAATGATAAAAGCTCAATAAATAAAATGCTACTATATAACCAAGATCCTTAGTGGGTAGCTAAAGTAATTATGGGATTCTTTCACATAATGGTATTTTGAAGGCTCTTATATTTGTTAATTTTGATCATTAAAAATTTAGTTGTCTAAAGTATCTTTCATGTAGACTAGCTTGCAACAAACACTTAAAGACCATAGTCTGGGTTGTAAGAATATATTATTTCCGTATAAAAATCATAATACATAAGATCTTCAAAATGTGTAAAATTGATGTCAGTAAAAGCCACGGAGGTGGGCTTTTGGTGTAGCAGTTGAGACACTATTCAGGACGTCCATATCCCATGCCTGGGTTTGACTCCCAGACTGCTCCTGATTCCAGCTTCCTGCTATTGTCTATCCTGGAAGCAGCAGGTGACAGACTGCCACCTTCATGGGAGATAGCTCTTGACTTCAGCTTGGTTTCAGTCCCACCCGATTTGCAGAGTTCAACTATATTTGGAGAGTGAACCAGTGGATGAGAGATCACTGTCTCTCTGCTTTACAAATAAATTAAAAGTTTAAAAAATAAAAACACATGAGCTTCCAAATTTTTCTGAACCAAAGTAAACACCTTTTAATTTCATTTAAAAAAAAATATTTATTATTTATTTAAAAGTCAGAGTTACAGAGAGAGAGAAAGGTCTTCCATCTGAGGGTTCACTCCTCAGATGGCCACAACAGCCGGAGCTGCGCCAATCCGAAGCCAAGAGCCAGGAGCTTCCTCCAGGTCCCCGATGTGGGTGATGGAGCCCAAGAACTTGGGCCATCCTCTACTGCTTTCCCAGGCCACAGCAGAGAACTGGATCGGAAGTGGAACATTCAGGACTCAAACTGGTGCTCATATGGGATGCCAGCACTGCAGATGGCGGCTTCACCCACTACACTACTCTTTTAAAAGTAGTCACAAGGGACTAGTGCTGGGGTATAACAGGTAAGGATGCTTCCTATAATGCTGACATCCCAAATGGGCACCAATTCACATTCTGGCTGCTCCACTTGCTATCCAGCTCCCTGCTAATGTGCCTGGGAAAGCAGCAGCAGATGAACCAAGTCCTTGGGCCTCTGCCACCCAACTGGGAGACCTGGAAGAAGCTCCTGACTTCAGACTGGCCCAGCTCTGGCTGCCAGGGCCATCTGGAGAATGAACCAGCAGATGGAAGACTGTCTCTCTGTAACTCTACCTTTCAAATAAATAAAACTCTTAGAAAAAAAATTCTGATCATCAAGCTAAGAAAATAAAATGGTTACTATACATACATTTATTAACTAATATATGTAAGATCTTCACATCTATAAAATCACATTCAGATGGTCCAGTGTTATATTCCTCAGAAATCCATTAAAATGGGTAAGGAAATATTCTATTAATACTAACTACGAAAAAAAATGCATTTCCCACAGTGGTACATACCTTTCCGATCCTTAGACTTCAGTGCAGTCACATGGGAGAGCTAGAAAACATGAAAAATGCAATCAGAAAAAAGTGTTTTAGTTTATGAAGAGTTGGTTAATAAAACTAACTGGAAAAGCTACCAAGTTAGACTATAAAATATAGAATTATCAATTCTTAACAATAAGTGCTAACCACCATATATATTTAAAGTGTACATACACATTACGATCAAATACTCAAAGAATGTAAAATTTGTAAGCTAAGCAACTAGGTATCTAAAGACAATGGGAAGAAAAATCATGTAAAATTACATAGTACAACCAAAACACAAAGATTTTGGAGGTTAACATGTCTGAAAACTAGCACATAAAAGGATTACTGTAAAACAGGTACAGTGATATAAAGGGCTACTGAACACCAGAAGGAGCCTAAGACTATGAAGCTGAAGAGCTAGTTCTTAGGCCTACAAGTATTTATGGCCTAGTTCCCTATGAAGTACCAAAAACCAGTGTAGTCCTTAGAGTTGTGAGAGAAGGCAGATTAGCACAAACTCACTCTCTCAAATTATAACAAAAACTAAAGCACACTCTTATCTAAAGCATGATGCGTATATAATCATTCCTGGGTGCAAAGAGAATGCTACTATATAAAGGCAAGTAAAAGTAGTCCTAAAGCTAAAGGATAATTTTTATTTTATTCTACTGTTGCTACCTTTAACAACTGGAGTTGGTCAAATGTTAATTCCTTTACTGGAATTTCAAACAATTCAACTGGATCAGCTTCAAATTTCTAAAAAAAAGAGAGAGAGAGAGAAATAGGCCCCAAATCATTATTGAGTGTTTACACTAGACAGGCCTAATAACTTGTTAAACAATGATAATAACTATTAGGTAGCCACTGTGACACCATATAAGAAAGCCCTCCTTACTAGCTCCCAGCTCTTTATTCCGGCTTTTACTTTGAAAGTAGGTGGGGAATGCCCGAAAGAGAAAACCTTCAGGGAGGAAGCAGTGGCACTGAAGACACAACAAAAGACAGGGAGAAGTTGGTTGTCATTTTGCTTATTTCCTATTGTGCTATTTAACGTTCTGACAACAGCTACGCTGCCTGACTGGGTTTCACTCACAAGCAAGTCTGTTCTATTAGGCTTTAATGCCGTATCAAATGATAAAGTGTCACACTGTTAAAAACACCTCTATCTTATATTTGTGAGTTAAGGTACCACCAATAAATAGCAATCCAACAAATATACTAAAATCCATTAATTCAGTAGTGTACATTAGTGTGAAACTGTATTTGCGTAGTTGTTCTGGAAGAATAAATGAGAAACTATTAAAGAAAGGTGGTAAGGCCAAGAAAAAAAATAAAAATTTATTTTTCACTTCATCACCATCTGAACTACTTGCAGTTTTTCTGATGAGTATGATTTTTTGTAAGAAAAATGCCAGCTTTTTTTTCCTAAAAAAATTAAAACTCAGCCTAAAAATATATGTAATTCATTACTTCCCTTATCCAATTAATTCATTCAGGTTCTGCTTTAGTGCAAGACACAGTCTAGTAAAAACATGATCAATAATTCTCTTCATTTAGAAATAATACTCTCACAGATTTTTACAAATTATAGGTAGATTCATTCATCTCATTCTTGGCTAGTTAAGAACCTTTCTACTCCTTTAATGTTCCCCCACAGCAAAAACAACCAGCTCCATTTCTGCCAAGTTATTCTACTCTTGTCAACTGAATAGATGCATCTCCTTCTGCCCTGTTCCTAGTAGCATACCACACATCACAGTACACCACGGTAACCCAAACCTCTGGGACTCTGGTTAAAATCTGATAGCAGATAGAGCCAGGTGCTAATTTTTTACTGTGGCTCTTCCAGCTTTAGCCAAATCCTATCAGTCTGTTAACAAAGAAAGTGTAAAACAGAAACAGATGAAAACTAGGAAACAAACATGATAATTCCTGGTCTCCTGCCCCAATTCAGTGACAGTGGCAGACAGAACCCACCTGGAATGTCCCTTGGTTAGCAACACAAAAGAGCACATTCAGCAGTACAGAGACTACATTCTGGGAAATTAACATTCTTACATCATTCTCAATGTAGTAACAGTACTGGCATTAATTGCCCAAAAACTGAATTGGCTAACTCTATTTAACTAAAAATACAACAAAGTTCTAATTTTTAAGCTGTTTACCCAACAGAAAAATAGTTTAAAATGAAGGAATTTCAACATACCTTCTTCATAGTCAAGCAACAAGTGAGATCATGATATACCACAGGCACAAAGTCCTTTGAAAGGTGTACATCAAATTCTACAAAGGCTGCACCCTGACAGAAATAAAGGATTTAAAAATATTATTTGGTGTACAATGTATCTGAAAGGTGAGGACATCAAAACTTTTCATTATAAAAGTATAGGCTTGTACATAAAACTCCCTGCTGATTGAATTCCTTCTTTTTTTTTCTTCTGTGAAAGCACAGCAACTTTTTCATGGCAAAAAATGGGCACAGATCCATTTGAATACTCAGCGCCCCTACAGGTGTCAGTTCTGCTACTGCTAATAGCAGCACTGAAACCTGACAGGAGCTGGAGTACAGGGCTTCCTCGCCTTGCTGCCCTGCTATCCCAGCTGGACAGGGAAACCCAAAGATGAGGCAATGGAGGAGTAAGCTGCAGAACCTCCGAAATACACTCCCTGGGACATCTGAGTAATAAACTTAAGAGCCAGAAACTAGCAAAATGTCAGAAGTGGACTAAAGAGGAAGCTAAAACTGCTAAACACAGAAAACAAATGGGCAACAAGATCGATGGATGTGCCAGATTTCCTTATGGAAGCGGAAACAGATGAGGCAGATGGGAATTACAGTTAAAAATGTATTTTAAAAGTTGGATCCATCACTTTTTGGCCATTTGGCTAAGATCAAGTGTAAAAGTGAATCCATTCTATGAATTAATTCAAATAAAGGCCAAAAACATAGAAAGACATATAAGTGTGTACATTTACTGAAAGTAAGCCAGCTGGGATCAAAGGAAGCAGGGTCTGAGAATGTGTATGTGGCCCACAGACAAGCAACACAAGAATGGGTGGATGTATTTCTAAACTTACAGTGGGTTCAGTCATAGCAGGGGAGCAACTCGTGTAGACTTAGACTCCAGACAACCAGAGGCTCAAATTATGCCTATGAAGTTTACTTCCTTACTGATACCTATGATAGCAAAGCCCACCATCCCTAAATAGTTCTATTAAACATTTTAGCTTTCTAGTATACATGTTTAACTTTACAAAAATCAACATTGTTTTGGAAGATAGTCTTAAGAGACAAAAGCTAATCCCAAAATTCATTTGTAGACTCAAAAAGTCAATAGATCAAAACACCTTCAAAGATGTTAATATTAAAATGTTAATAAACAATTAGTAAGATTTTAAAAATGTGATCCTTGGGGCCAGCGCTGTGGCAGAGTGGGTAAAGCCGCCTTCAGTGCTGGTATCCCATATGGGTGTCGGTTTGAGTCCTGGCTGCTCCACTTCTCATCTAGCTCTCTGCTATGGCCTGGGAAAGCAGTAGAAGATGGCCCAAGTCTTTGGGCCCCTACACCCACGAAGCCAGGAGTCAGGAGCTTCTTCTGGGTCTCCCACTTGGGTGCTATCCTAGGCCACAGCAGAGAGCTGGATCAGAAGTAGAGCAGCCAAGGCCAGCGCCGCAGCTCACTAGGATAATCCTTTGCCTATGGCGCCCACACCCCGGGTTCTAGTCCCGGTTGGGACGCCGGATTCTGTCCTGGTTGCTCCTCTTCCAGTCTAGCTCTCTGCTGTGGCTCAGGAAGGCAGTGGAGGATGGTCCAAGTCCTTGGGAGACCCAGAGGAGGAGGCTCCTGGCTTTTGATTGGTGCAACTCTGGCTGTTGCAGCAAATGGGGAGTAAGCCAGCGGATGGAAGGCCTCTCTCTGTGCCTCTCTTTCTCTGTTTCTCTTTCAAATAAATAAATAAATAAGTCTTAAAAAAAAAAAACCTAAAAGCTAAAAACCAGATGAATCCTTCATGATTAGATAAAATAAACAATAAAAGGCATTAAGAAATTTAATATGATCAAATGGTAAGTAAAGTAGGACCTGATTTTTTAAAGTGTTACATGAAATCTCCATCAAACCCTACTGAAAGCATTATTTCCAATGTTATCTGAATAAGCACATTATTCAAGTAGGGAAAGCCAATGCTTAACAAGAACTTTTTTCTTGCTTCAATAACTAAAAATGTGTTACATCAAAATGGTTGCTTATGATTCTGTTTTCATTTCAATTTTCACCATGGATCTAAATACAAACACCAACAGAGATTTTATCTTCTCTTAGAAACATGTTTAAAAGAAGCATTCATTTTGTAATTAATCCTTTTTAAGCTGTTAATGTAGATTGCAGGAGACCACCCTGAGCTCATTTCCCTACCTCAACACTCCAAAGTTGTTTCAAGAAAGGTTACTTACGTGACTAGCAGCATTTCTTAAGGAAGCAATAGTATTTTCTTGAACTTTAGCCAGCCTGAAATAGAGAAATACAGCTAACTACAGAAAAGAAAAAACGACAAACATAATAAAGAAGCCAACTGTATTTTCAACAGTGGAAATAGTGCTTATTTTCTATACTGAGGTTGATTTTGTGAATCTTCAAAATGCGACTATAACCGTCACCTGGCTGGTAGGTGCATGTATTTCTTTTTTCTTTTTTTTCTTTTTGACAGGCAGAGTGGACAGTGAGAGAGAGAGAGAGAGACAGAGAGAAAGGTCTTGCTTTTTCCGTTGGTTCACCCTCCAGTGGCCACCGCAGCTGGAGTGCTGCGGCCAGCGCACCGCGCTGAACCGAAGGCAAAAGCCAGGTGCTTTTTCCTGGTCTCCCATGGGGTGCAGGGCCCAAGCACTTGGGCCATCCTCCACTGTACTTCTGGGCCACAGCAGAGAGCTGGACTGGAAGAGGGGCAACCAGGACAGAATCCAGCGCCCCGACTGGGACTAGAACCCGATGTGCCGGCGCCACAGGCGGAGGATTAGCCTGTTGAGCCGTGGCGCCGGCCAGGTGCATGTATTTCATAAATGCAATGTCGACTGTAGAATATTCAAGCTGAATACAGACCTATCTTGCACCATACACATACTTCCCCTGTACAGTGGGATTTTTAAAGTCAAGGTGCCTTAAGGTAATCAATTAAGGAAAACAATCCTTTTCAATGGCAGGAAGAAACAGAGACAAAGAAACTTGCTCCTTGCAAGGAAGCCTCCAGGGGACTTAAACCTGGCAGACTGTGGCGGAGAAGACAGACATACTAACAGGGCAGATATAAAAAAAAAACATTAAGAATAAGGACAGGGGGCAGGCGCTGTGGCCCAGCAGATAAAGCGGCCACCTGTAGTGCTGGCATTCCATGTGGGTGGCGGCTCAAGTCCTGGCTGCTGCTCTTCCAATCCAACTCTCTGCGATGGCCCAGGAAAGCAGTGGAAAACAGCCCAAGTGGATGGGCCCCTGCACCAATGTGAGAGATTAGGGAGAAGCTCCCAGTTTCGGATAGGCCCAACTCTGGCCATTACAGCCATTTGGGGTGTGAACCAGCAGATTGGAGACCTCTCTCTTTCTTTCTGTTTCTGCCTCTAACTCTGCCTTCCAAATGAAAAAAAAAAAAAAAAAAAAAGACAGGAACAAAGCTTAATGTTTGGTAACATGGGGCCTGAAGGTACTTTTTTCCTTAAAATGGAATTTGATTTACACACTTAAAAGATCATAATGATCGCCATGGATCCCAAAACTATCACAGAATCACTTTAAAATAAAAGCATGTAGGAGTAAAAGTTACAGTAGAAAATCTGTGGCTATGAACTATGTGAACACTGCTGATCACACCAATTTACAAAGGTGTAGGAAAAGGCAAGTGTACCAGGCTGTAATCTGTGTCTGCTGAGAAACAGACATCTATCTGTTGAGGTCTAGGCTGAACATTTAATTTTACTTAAACTTTCTTAGAATCATGGATGCTCTGGCCTTCTACTTTTAATGTCTCCCTCATCATCAACTCAGTACAACATTAATAAGACTGACCAGAGGGCTGGTGCTGTGGTGAAGTGGGTTAAAGCCACAGCTTGAGGTACCAACATCCCATATGAGCACCTGTTCAAGTTCCTGCTGCTTCATTTCCAATCCAGCTCCCTTCTAATGTGCCTGGGAAAGCATTGGAAGGTGGCCCAAGTGCTGCACCCACATGGAAACCCAGAAAAAGCTCCTGGCTCCTGGCTTCAGACTGGCCCAGCTAAGGTTGTTGCAAATAAATATACATATTTAAAAAAAAAAAAAAAAGATTGACCAGAATCTTTGGAGAGAGTTGGCCTCTATTTGAAATTATGTTTCATTCCCAGATTATTAATAACAGCATCATCTGACCTTTAGTGGTCAAACCCACAAAACCTTTACCGAACGTGAGCTACCAAATGCTGATCCTCCTCAAACATTCAACGTACTGGGCAGTTGTTGTAGAGTTCCCTGCTCCTCGATGTCCAACATCCAACGGTATTCTTGGTTTCCAATACTTGGAAAATGATGATTTCATATCACAACTGTATCCTGGTATTGGCTTAATAATTATGAAGTCAACTTTCACAGAAGAAAAAAGAGAGAGGGACAAAGATTAAAAATGATTGGAAAGGCCATTATGAGCTCAATTACTTTTAATTGTACTTAAGGGGCTGACACTGTGGTATAGTGGGTAAATGAAATGCCTCAGTGCCGGAATCCCATATGGGCGCCGGTTTGAGACCTGGCTGCTCCACTTCCGATCCAGCTCTCTGCTACGGCCTGGGATAGCAGAAGACGGCCCAAGTCCTTGGGCCCCTGCACCTGCATGGGAGACCCAGAAGTTCCTGGCTTTGGATAGGCGCAGCTCTGGCTGTGCGGCCAACTGGGGACTGAACCTGGAGGTGGAAGACCTCTCTCCGTGTCTCTCTCTCTCCTTCTGGCTATGTGTAACTCTTTCAAAAAATAAATAAATCTTTAAAAAAAATTGTACTTAAGCCAGCTTTATCAACCTCTGTCAATTAGAAAAAAATATATTGGGGGCCGGCACTGTGGCTCACATGGCTAATCTTCTGCCTGCGGCGCTGGCATCCCATATGAGTGCTGGTTCTAGTCCCGGTTGCTCCTCTTCCAGTCCAGCTCTCTGCTGTGACCTGGGAGGGCAGTGGAGGATGGCCCAAGTGCTTGGGCCCCTGCATCCGCAGGGGAGACCAGGAAGAAGCACCTGGCTCCTTGCTTCGGATCGGCGCAGCGTGCCGGCCATAGCGGCCATTTGGGGAGTGAACCAACAGAAGGGAGAGCTTTCTCTCTGTCTCTCTCTGTCTATAACTCTACCTGCTAAATAAATAAATAAATGAAAAAGAAAAAAAATATAACGGGTTAAGCAGCCACCTATAATGCCAGCATCCCATATGGGTGCTGTTTGATTCCTGGTGGCTCCACTTCTGATACAGCTCACTGTGAAGATGGCACAAGTGGTTGGCTTCTGCCACCTTCATGGGATAAGATTCTAGGTTCTTAGCTTTGCCCTGGCCCAGCCTTGGCTGTTGAGGCCATTTGGGGAGTAAACCAGCTGATGGAAGATCTCTTTCTATCTGTCTCTTCCTCTCTAACTCTGTCTTTCAAATAAAATAAACCTTTTTTAAAAAATTGATTCAAAGTAAAGCTTCTAGACAATTTAACAATCATGTTTTTTAAATTGTTGTATTAACCAATAACCTAAAATTTTACTTTAATCTTTACCATTTTGAATTAAAATTCCAGCTGATGTGGTTTAGACAGCACCTTTCTTGGGTCCTCTAATAATGACTCTGTCTTTTGTTTTAGACCCCATGAGTTTAAACTGCTTTAGATTAATTTTCTCCAGACTTAAAACAGTGAAATTCTAGGTGGCCAGGCACCTCAGATGGAAGCAGTCTCTGCAAGCTGGCCCTGGCCCTGGCATTGGCTCCCTCAAGAACCCACCTCCAGCTGAGAAGCCACCTCCTGTTGGAACCCTGTCTTGACTCCTATTCCCAACAACACCCCTTTCCAGCATGAAGCAGCCAGGCCGAGCACCGCCTAGTTCTCCTAACAGAAGGTAGAGTCCATTCTTCTTGGGGAGTGGGGGGGAATATAAGGAGTCAGATGGGTTAATAGATTTTTTTCTTCCAAAATCGTGCTTAAAAACCCCACTACCACCAGACATTTTGGGTTTTCTCTTGGAGCCCTGCTCCATGCCACTCTGGCTGGAGGTCTCTGACTCTAATAAATCTCAAAAAAAAACCAAAAAATAAATAATTCAGCTGAACAACAGTTTATTTGAATGGGTCCTCCAACCTCTCCAAACTCACCTCTTACTTTGCCAATTGTTTTCCTGGAATTTCTGCTCATGATGGGAAGGGTGAGGATTCCAGCACTCTTCCCACTCTCAGCAATGGTGGATGATAAGAGGCATGCTGTTCCCACGTGTCCAGGAAGAGCATCACCCTGAACTATATGTTCACTGAGATCTTCCTGAAAAAGGAAGGATCCAAAAAATGTGAATTTTTCAACTTTGTCAATTCCAAGATCAAAGAACTCTCAAAGTCAACTCACAATTTATGAGGGAGAACTGATGAGAAAGAAATGCAATCAAATTTATAATCAGGTAATTTTGATGGCTTTATAATAAATGATAAATTTCCTTTAAAATATAAGATTTTAACATATTGATTAGTCATAATCCTGCTGGTCTTCTAATAATGATTCTAATATTCTAACCTGAATTAGGAGAATCTAAATGCCAGCCTGAAATTTCTAAGCACTTTTACATTAGAAATCTAAGATACATTTTTAAGGAATTTTAAGCATATATTGTAATTTTCCAATGACATGTTTATATGGGTGGCACATAGGGATAGTTACTGTCTAGGAAACCAAATACTCACTTTAAGATTATACTGAGTATTATGTCAGCCTAGTATATGAATAAAAACGTATTTCTAGAGCCCGTGATGTTAGCGGGTAAAGCCACTGCCTGAAGTTCCAGCATCCCATACAGATGCCAGTTCAAGTACTAGCTGCACTCCCAATCCAGCTCCCTGCTAACGTGCCTGAGAAAGCAGCAAAAGAAAGCCCAAGTGCTTGGGTCCCTGCAACCACACAGGACACCTGGAAGAAGCTATTGGCTGCTGGCTTTGGATCTGCCCAGCTCTGGCCACTGTGGTCATTTAGGGAGTGAACCAGCAGATAGAAAATCTCTCTCAATCACTTTTTAACTCTCCCTTTTAAATCTTTAAAAAAAAAAAAAGTATTTCCGAGGCCGGCTCTGTGGTGCAGCAGGTGAAAGCCCTGGCCTGAAGCGCCGGCATCCCATATGGATGCTGGTTCTAGTTCTGGCTACTCCTCTTCCGATCCAGCTCTCTGCTATGGCCTGGGAAAGCAGCAGAAGATGGCCCAAGTCCTTGGGTTTCTGCGCCAGCATGGGAGACCTGGAGGAAGCTCCTGGCTTCGGATCGGCGCAGCTCAACCTGCTGCCGCCATCTGGGGAGTGAACGAGCAGATGGAAGACCTCTCTGTCTCAACCTCTTTCTATAACTCTTTCAAATAAATAAAATAGATCTTAAAAAAAAAAAAAAAGGTATTTCCAAAAATGCTAAGCCAGTCAAAGGCAAGCTAGGATGTTAAGATTATTATTAAAAGGTAGGCAGGAATTGTTCACTTAAAACATCTTAGAGGGGGCCGACGCTGTGATATAGCAGGCAAAGCCACCACCTGCAATGACCACATCCCATATGGGTGCCAGTTCAATTCCTGGCTGTTCCACTTCCAGTCCAGATTTCTGCTATGGCTTGGGAAAACAGAAGACGGCTCAAGTGCTTAGGCACCTGGACCTGTGTGGGTGACCTGCAAGAAACTTCTGGCTCCTGGCTTTAGATTGGCCCAGCTCTGGCCATTGCAGCCATTTGGGAAGTGAACCAGCAGATGGAAGATCTCTCTCTCTCTCACTCTCACTCTCTCTCATTCTCTCTGCTTCTCTATAACTCTGCCTTTTGAATAAATAAATAAATATTTAGGGAAAAAAAAAGATGTGCTCCCTGGGGGCCAGTGTTGTGGAGTAGTGGGGAAAGCTGCTGCCTGCAACATCATTATCCCATATGGGCACCGGTTCGAGATCCAGCTGCTCCACTTCTGATCCAGCTCCTTGCTGGGAAAGCAGAAGATGGAACAAGTGCTTGGGTCCATGTACCCATGTGGGAGACTTGGAAGAAGCTTTGGGCTCCTGACTTCAAATCAGCCCAGCCCTAGCCATTGTGGTCATTTGGGAAGTGAACTAGCAGATGGAAGATCTCTTTCTTTCTCTGCGTAACTCTGCCTTTCAAAAGTAAAGGTATACTCTCCTAGCCTCAAATATTTAAACTTTATTATAGAGCAAACAGGAATGGAGACAGTAAATGAGGTAGTGGTCAAGGAAATCAGTACTTGTTTAACTATTGCACTGGGCACATGTAGAAAGGATCCGAGAAGGATACAAAGTATTATTTGCAGGAAGTCTGAACAGCCCGTGAGCTACCAAGTTCTAGCATAAACAGCTCTGCGAAGTTGGCAGCACAGGTTTTGTACAGCCGAGCATAAATTGTACAACTCTTTTTATTATATACATATAATAGCAAGTAAAGTTGCAAAGCAAGTCCACTGTCACAATGAATCCTCACAATCAAACGCCTTATAACAAAACACTCCCAATAAATGATAGACTTGTGTCACAATGAGGACATAACCATGCTGCTTACATCACACTGCCTGGTATTCTATTTATCCTGGGAGACTCCCCTGCATACAGCTCATTTATATTTAGATTTTTAGTAAGCAGAGACATCAAGACATCTAGTCTTGAATTAAAGCATCAATTCTACTGAAGTTCTCTTAATTATATTCTTAATAGTACTTCAGACTATCAACTGCAGGCTGTTTAAGTCAGCTAAAATGTGTAAAGCAGCAAACATCTGAAGAGTTGTATGAATCACAGATTTATTCATATACCTATGAGATTAAAATCAAACCACCTGTAAAATTAAACTCCTGCCTGAATTCACTCTTGATCCTCGCGCTGAAATAACTCACCTCAAAAAAATCAAAGATTAGTTCTAGGTTATCTGGTTCCATGGTCTGGATGCTGTACTCTGTCCAACGGTCAGGCTGCAAGCCATATCCACACTCTGGCTGCGAATGCCTGCACTTGAACTCATTATCACTTATTAAAGATATCTCCAGAGTATTGGACATTTTATGAAGAACAGTGGGAGAAATCCTATCATCATCATCTTCCTCTGGGCCCTCCAGTGTCAGCTTTACCCTGTATGACAGGAAAAAAATAATGAATTGCAAAAAGTGGCACAGGAGGAAAACTCATAAAAATGCAACATAAATGTTAAGTTAAAAGGGAAGGGAAAGGCGGTGCTGTGGCATAGTGGGTAAAGCCACTGCCTGTAGCACCGGTCATCCCATATGAGAGCCAGTTCAAGTCCTGGTTGCTCCACTTCCAATCCAGCTCTCTAATATGGCCTAGGAAAGCAGCAGAAGATGGCCCAAGTCACTGGGCCCCTGGAGCCGTGTAGGAAACCCAGAAGAACCTCCTGATGGCTGGCTTTGGATGGGCTCCGCTCCAGCCATTGAGGCCAATAGGGATGAACCAGCAGATGGAAGACCTCGCTCTTTCTGCCTCTCCTCTCTCTCTGTGTAACTCTGTCTTTCAGATTAATAAATAAATCTTATATATGTATGTATATATAAAGACTATTAGAGGGGCCAATGCTGTGGCGTAGCAGGTAAGGCCGCCGCCTGCAGTGCCAGCATCCCATATGGGTGCCAGTTCCTTTACCAGCTACTCCGCTTCTGATCCAGCTCTCAAATACGGCCTGGGAAAGCAGTGGAAGACGGTTGAAGTGCTTGGGCCCCTGCACTCGTGGGGAGACCTGGAAGAAGTTCCTGGCTCCTGGCTTTGGATCGGCTCAGCTCCGGTCATTGTGCCCATTTGGGGAGTGAACCAGCAGATGGAAGATCTCTGTCTCCGTCTCTACCTTTCCCTGTAACTGTTTCAAATGAATAAATCTTAAAGTTTTCTTCAAATAGTGATATAAATGCTCATAGCCTACCACAAAGAGACACTGACAGGTGAGCATCTGGCACAAAGGTTAAGACACTACTTGGTATATCCACATCCTGCAGTGCAGTGCCTGGGTCTACTCCCAATTCCAGCTTCCTGCTAATGTGCAACTTGGGAGAGAACAAGTGATGGCTCCAGAAGGTGGGTCCTTGCCATCCATGTGGAAGACCCAGATTGAGTTCTGGGCTCCTGGCATTGGCTTGGTCCACTCCTGGCCATTGTGGGCTTTTGGGAAGTGAACCTTTGGATAAAAAATTCTCTCTCTGCGCCTTTCAAGTAAAGAAGTGCATAGTTGCTTTTTTATTAAAAAAGATTTATTTATTTATTTGGAAGTCAGAGTTATACAGAGAGAGAAGGAGTGGCAGAGAGAGAGAGGTCTTCCATCTGCTGGTTCACTCCCCAACTGGCCTCAATGGCCAGAACTGTGTTGATCTGAAGCCAGGAGCCAGGAGCTTCTTCCAGGTCTCCCACACGGGTGCAGGGGCCTAAGGACTTGGGCCACCTTCTACTGCTTTCCCAGGCCACAGCAGAGAGCTGGATTGAAAGTGGAGCAGCCGGGTCTCAAACTGGCACCCATATGGGATGCTGGCATGGCAGAAGGCAGCTTTAACTGCTATGCCATAGCGCTGGCCCTTTTTTTTTTTTAAGAAGACATTTATATAAAAGTGTTGTTTAATACTCAGTGATGGGGCTGGCACCGTGGTGTATTGGGTAAAGCTGCCACCTGCAGTGCCGGCATCCCATATGGGTACCAGTTCGAGTCCCAGCTGCTCCACTTCCGATCCAGCTCTCTGCTATGGCCTGGGATAGCAATAGAAGACGGCCCAGGCTCATGGGCCCCTGCACCCCCGTGGGAGACTCAGAAGAAGCTCCTGACTCCTGGCTTCAGATTGGTACAGCTCCATCTGTTGCAGCCATTTAGGGAGTGAACAAAAATCTTTTTAAAAAATAATGATCTGGAACAGCTATGATAACTGCTACCTTCCATCATACAAAATTTTTCATTTTTGAGTCACAACAAAATTTAGAACTCTGAAGGATATTTCCAACCATTTTTTTTCTATATATGCCATTCTCCTCTCCCTTAGCACAAAACTTTGGCTATATCAATTTTAAGACCTACTTTTACTGCTATAGTAGAAAATGTTAAATGATAGAAAGTACAAAGATATATAAACTTAAAAATTATCTATATAAAAACATGTTTCTGGTTCTGAGTTTCAAGGTAACACTAACCTAGGTACATGCTGCAACAGCAATCTGAGCAGCTCACTAACACAAAACCCTGTGGTCACCAGAAGATATGACATAATCTGTTAAGTGTCTACATTTAATGGCTCAAACCAAATGGGTGAGAAATCTGCAGCAATAAGAAAAATAAACGGCAGAAGTAACAAAAATACATAGGCGTACCTGAATCTAGATTTCTTCAGCTTTTTCTTGGTAATTGAGACGGGAGGTTTTTCAGAATAATGCAAGCGTAATCTAATTTCAGTCTGACATGTCAGCCATCCAGAATCCAGAGTTTCAACACCGTCTGGCAGAGTAAACGTATGAAGAACAGTGATTATTACACACTTTTTAAAAAATAGCCCAGTAATTACAATACACACTAATGATTCCAATTCTCATTCGAATTTTAATACACTGAAGTTATAACATTGGTCCTTCCCCCACAGCAAATACACAGTCTTAAAATTTGTCACCGAAAAAGTTTCATTTGAAAGGAAAAAAATGTTAAGCTATTCACCTTTAGCTATGCTTTTAAAAGTAAATTAAAATATTCTTATCAGACTCATTGTTTAAGTAACACGGATCTATTTCAGAATGAGCCCATGTTCCAAGATAGCTTCTAATCTAGTTAAGTGTTTCATTAAGGATTACTATTAAACTTCAGTGCTCCAGAGGAGATGCTCAGCTGAATTATTATGCCACACTAGTGGTGAGGTATGAGATGTAGGAAGGTAGGAACAAAACTGCAAGTCAACTCTGCATTCTCATATCTATATATCCTGTGATAAAATATACTAATTTTGTGTTAGCACTCTAACTTGAAATTATCTAACATAGATAATAAGTTTCATCTAAAGGGATTAAAGAAATTAAACATCCCTCCATAGGTATAATTTAATGTTTAATAATTGTCAAATTTTAAATACTGCTTGTAGAAATGGATGTAATGGCTTTTCATCCTGAAAGCTAACTAAAGCTAACTCAGCAGAATGACAGCCACAACAAAGAAGAGAAGTGCTGTGTATTTAACCCCAGCCCTGAAACAATAAACACTGATGCTGTTCAAGTAGTAGACTAATGTAATATAAACAATTCCAGACCACATTAAAGAAGTTAAATTCGTACCCAAATACTACGAGAGCATATACTTGTCTAATGTGTACCAGCATGTGAGGATGCATATAGGAAAACTACAACCAAAAACACTCAAGACTTTTTCCTCCCTGTGCTTGACAGGAAAGGAAACTGGTTATTGGCAATTCCAGTCATTAAAGAAAATCTGAATTATCAGGATATAGTATTTACTAAAGCAAAGAAGTATACAAATATATTTTTTAGTTAACAATTTTTACTCGGCTGCAAATTAATTTTTACAGGTTCAGCCATGGCAGGTTATTATGGCACAGTGGGGTAAGCCAGTGCTTGGGATACCGACATCCACATCACAGTGCTGGTTCAAGTCCTGACTGCTCTGCTTCCAATCCAGCTTTCTGCTTTTGTGTGTGTGTGTTTCTCTCTCTCTCTTCCTTTCTGTCATTCTGTCCTTCCAAATAACAAATCAAATGTTATATATATATATATAAAAAAAAAGTCAGCCAGAATTACCAGAACATTCTGGCCAGTCTCAGTTTTACTGTAAGTGCACATACAGGGGCTAGAGTTGTGGCACAACAAGTAAAGCTGCCACCTGTGATGCCAGCATCCCATACGGGTGCTGGTTTATGTCTCGGCTGCTCTACTTCAGATCCAGCTCCCAGCTAATGGCCTGGGAAAGGCAGTGGAAGACAGTCCAAGTGTTTAGGCCCCTGCCATCCATATAGGAATCCCAGATGAATTCCTGACTTTGGCCTGACCCAACCTTGGCCATTGTGGCCATTTGGGGAGTAAATCAGTGGATGGAAGCTCACCCTCTCTCTCTTTGAAAATAAAAAAAATGCATACACAATCACATAATGTACTTACTTAGCCAAAGAGTTACAATTCATATTTTACATATTTAGAACTACTTATCATTTTCAAACATAATAGTGCTAAAGTATATTAAAAGTTAAGTATACCACTTTTTTGGTTTTTTTTTTTTTTTTTTTTTTTGGACAGGCAGAGTTAGACAGAGAGAGAGAGAGAGAAAGAGAAAGGTCTTCCATTTTTCCGTTGGTTCACACCCCAAATGGCAGCCACGGGCGGCACGCTGCACCGATCCAAAGCCAGGAGCCAGGTGCTTCCTTCTGGTCTCCCACGCAGGTGCAGGGCCCAAGGACTTGGGCCATCCTCCACTGCCTTCCCGGGCCACAGCAGAGAGCTGGACTGGAAGAGGAGCAACCAGGACAGAATCCAGTGCCCCAATCGGGACTAGAACCTGGGGTGCCGACACCACAGGCGGAGGATTAGCCAAGTGAGCCATGGCGCCAGCTTCCTTTTGCCGTTGGTTCACCCTCCAATGGCCGCCGCTGCCGGCGCGCTGCGGCCGGCGCACCGCGCTCGTCCGATGGCAGGAGCCAGGAGCCAGGTGCTTTTCCTGGTCTCCCCATGGGGTGCAGGGCCCAAGCACCTGGGCCATCCTCCACTGCACTCCTGGGCCACAGCAGAGGGCTGGCCTGGAAGAGGGGCAACCGGGACAGAATCGGTGCCCCGACCGGGACTAGAACCTGGTGTGCCGGCGCCGCAAGGCGGAGGATTAGTGTATACCACTTTTAAGTTAACTGTATAAACTCAGACCTGAAGTCATTAGTTAAAAATCAAAAAGGTAAAATTCTAAAACATAGCAATTATGTTTTTGGAATCTAGTCTCTATTTTCAAGATCATTCTATGCCCTATTTCTCTGTGCTATTTATTTCCAATGAAATGTGAAGTAGCATCTTAATCATATCAGTAAACATTTTCACAACTCAGTCTCACTTACTGTGGATTCCAAACTGTCCATCATCAATAGTAATTTCATTTTCTAGAATTCAAGGAAAATAGAAAACCTAGTTAAAATTCATGAGGTACATAAAATGAACAATTCAGAAACTGCCCACCTTAGAACTGTTTAGAATATTTTATCTACAACTTAACAAGCATCCTAAAGTGAATAAGCATATTTATTGTAGCCCTCAATAAAGAATGCCCTTTTAGGAGGCTTTGCCAACAAGATTGTTCTTACAGACTTTGGTGATTGTTCACGAAATTAAAAGGACGAGAAAGGAAATTCCTCAGCAAGGTGCTCTAGAGGCACTGGGACAGACTCCCACATCCACCCACGCAGGAGCCTTACCAAGCTGCTGGACAATGACAACTCCTTTTTGATGTTTCAAACCCAACATCTTGGCACAATTAAAATGCTTATTCTTATGTAGTGCATATTCTGAACTCATCTAAAATATAGTTCTCAAATTCCAACTATTCACTATAGCCAGCTAAAAGCTTCTCAAATAGCAAACTTACCTGTAAGGACAAAGCTGTGAGGAACTACCAAAAAAAATAAGCACTAGTAGGCTTCTTTCTAACAAGATTGCAACTAAACCACAGCTGTAAAGCCCCACCCTCTGAGGATATACTAATTATCTTCCGTGCTTACATCCCTTCCCAGTTTACTTTAAATGTAAGTCTGAAATGTTAAAATAAATGATGGTTCCTAATAAAGATTCTCACACAAAACACTTAAGAGCTATATTTCCCAAGCGTAAAAATAAATTTTTCTGTAAGGACAAAATCATTCTACATTTCACAATAATATATTTAATTGCAAGATACTTCAAAATGCAAAATTTTTTAAATGCTGAATCTCTAGTAAGTTCCAACCTCAGTATGGGACTAATGTACAATTCAAAATATTCTATCATAAAATTGCTAAATATACTATCAAAAATGTACTAAAACACACCAAAAAAATTCCAGAGAGGACAGAATGAGATGTTTGTTTAAAGATGTGTCCTCACTACAGTGTAAGTGGAACCTCTCACTGCTTTACCAGCCAGCTACCTTTCCATTTACCTCTAGACACTAGAAGATACGATCCTCAGCACTGAATCAATTTACAGATGAGTACAAGCAGGTAATTTAATGCATGTGAAATGAATTTCAAATTCTATTTTCAATATGGAAAAGGAAATTCAAAAATATTGTATGAAGAGAAATGCCATTTTATAGGCATAAGAAAACTGAACAGTGTTTTACAAAACAAAAAACTCTCTGGATTTTAATTCTAACACAGCCAGCAGGGAATTTAAATCAATTAGGAGGAACATGTCTACTACAACAAAGAAATCTGGATTCATACAAGTTTATTCAAGTACATACTAGCTTAAAAAAAAAAAAAACAAGAAATAGAATAATTTATTCCATTACTCTCACTATACAAAGGTAAAAAATTAAGAGTAATTGTTCTGGATTAATTCTTTCCTCAAATGTCCTTTACACCTGAGCATGTAATCAAATAAAGCCATGATGCTCAGTCAAGATGAATGTTATTTTTCAAGCCTCTAACTACTCCAAATAAAAATAATTAAAAATAAACTAACCAAACAAAAGGAAATAAAAACTAGGCAAGCATTTCTAATAAATTTTATAAAGAAAGGCAATTAGGAACTATTTAGTTTTGAAAGTAAAATCCACGAAATGCTAAGTGAACTTTGTAGTACTGACAATTCATTGACTTTAAACTTTAGAATACAACCTTATGAAATCCCACTAAGCCATTGTCCAGCATATTAGTAACTTTATGCATATGCCTCAAACAGATGCAGTTAATGCCCATACCTAAAGGGGTTATTGATCGTGGTTGTAGATGAGTCTCCCACTTGTGAACTATGACTTGACATGGACCACCGATAGTCTGCAATTTAAAAGTTAAACGTCTGCAATAATTTCTTATACCTTATTTTCTACCCATGACTCCATTAGATGTTTGTGGCCTAAGTCTTATACTAAATATGAGACCAAGAGATTCATCTTGTTAGTTATCAATATTATATGCCAAAAATCAGGAATGTACCAGGTCACAAAACATGATGAAAATGCTGGAAGAAAAGGAGAGTGAGGCAGTAAGCAAAGAAAAATGAGATGAACTGGCATACACGACTGTCTTAAACCCATTCTTGTATCTACCTCCAATACTTAATTTTTCTGCAAAGAAATTTTAATTTTTAACTGCTATTTGTGTCATTAAAGTCAACACTAAATAAATTTTGTTTGGTATGTCAGCAATCAATGAAGTCTTACTAAATAAAGTATTCTTTTCTATTTTAAGTAAGTCTCCAAGTGTTTAAAAAAAAAGCCTAACCAATCTACAATACGAATAGTAAAAACAAGTATATCAGGTTCAATTATCACAAATGACAAAGAAGTAAAGTTCTTTATTTAAGAATATAAGCAGAAAATAAGAACATCAAAGTTCTTACATTACAGCACTTCCAAAGAACACAAGAAACCCTAAAGAAAGGACACATGCCCAGGTAAATTTGAAGGGCAAGTGTGATAATAGTGGAACTAACAGTCTCATCCCTTAGAATTTATAAATTCATACTGTAATAATTCCTAATACTGTCTTCTGCTATTAATTCCCTTACTAAAAAATAAATGTTGTGCATGTTATGGATAACACATAGAGCAATTTTAGACCAACAATGAACCACAAAAGATTCTGAATGTACCTAAAAGACCAAAGTTTAAGTGTTCTAATTTTCCTTTAATTCTTAAAAAAAAAATTAGCTAATTAAAACTATGTGACAAAGTAAAACACTAAAATACACATTTTGAAAGGAAATTTTCAAATAACCTTATACAATACTTTGATTTTTTTCTTCTTTACGTGTTCTTTGACCCTTTTTCTAGGCAGATTATATATTACTATATGTGCTACTGAAGCAAGCACATGTTATATATAAAAAAGCCCAAGACACACAAGCTTCTCTTTACATACATTCTTTAGATACCATTAAATACTCTTGTATATATCTTACAGAATTTCAATGTTGATTGTATTTGATAATAAGCATGCCAAATGATAGCAAGTATCTAATAAATTTGGCACTTTTTTTTATTTAAAGATTTATTTATTTATTTGAAAGGCAAAGTTAGAGGGTTAGAGAGGCAGAGAGAGAGAGAGAGAGGGGGAGAGAGAGAGAGAGAGAGAGAGAGAGAGAGAGAGAGGTCTTCCATGCCGTGGTTCACTCCCCAAATGGCCACAACTACCAAAGCTGGGCCAATCTGAAGCCAGGAGCCAGAAGCTTCTTCCAGGTCTCCCACATGAATGCAGGAGGCCCAAGGATTTGGCCACCTTCTATTGATTTCGCAGGCCATAGCAGAGAGCTGGATCGGAAGTGGAGCAGCCAGGATTCAAACTGGTACCCATATGGGATGCCAGCACTGCAGGTGGCAGCCTTACCTATATGTCACTTAAAATAACCAGGCTAAATCTTTTGGTATATACAAACTTGTGAAGCTTAAAGGCTAAAAAGCATTAGCTATTCACTCAAATCATTAATCTTGAGATACTAAATGAAATGCTCTTTTTCTTTAGCTGCATACTTCCTTGCTAGAGAAGTTCACTTATGGTAATTATCTAAAGAATGTATTCTCTTATCCTAAAATGTGATGCATTTAATTTCCATTACACTTTTTAAAAAAGAAATATATTTAATCCTACATCTGCTAGATGTTTTTAACTACAACTTTCTTCCTGGCTATTAAAAAAAAACTAAATTTTTATCTGTCAAAAGATGCAAAGTGCACATTAAAAACAGGAACAGTGTTCTTAGCATTATGCCTTTCCTCTACCTCTCCCACCCTCCTGCATGTCCTTTCCCTAAAACTCCTGTCTCTAAAGATGGGGCAGATTTAAATTCATATAAAAATTAAAGATGAGTTGAAAAGGGTGCCATCAACTTATTATATGTTGACAGCGATTGAAAAGTGGGTGGAAAAAGCAAGAGGGTGTAATTTGCTTTGTTGAATTTAATACAGGGGAACATTACAAAGTTTTGAGTGTTTTATCTATAATTAATTACATAAGAATGGTCCTGTGGATTAAATACTTGATAGGGAATCTATTTTCATAGCAATTTTAATATCTCCATTCTCATTTCATTAACAAAGCTATGATATAGCATAAAACAATCCAGACTTGAACTAACTGTAGAGATCTGAGGGGCAGTCTGAAGGGCCAGTTCTGCAGATGACTTACAGGTCTACCTGCATTCAGACTACAAGTCCATGTTACTTGGTACATGAACTGCCATAATATTGGGTAACAAAAACTTGTTTTAAAATACATTGAAATTCCAAAATGGTTACAACTATACTTGACATCCTTTTACAAATATTTAAGAAATGTCTTAAATATTAGAAAATTTAAAATTTCAGTGATGACACTAAAGCATGCAATCCTTTCTAATAAACTAACTGTACTAACTCGTTCATCAAGATTTTAAAAAATTAACAGTTCCAATCTGCAGAAGGCATCAACAATTGTAAGGTTTTTGAGTAAAGTAGAAGGTGGATCTTTGGGGGTAAAAAGTAACAGTATCAATCTAAGATAATACTCCATTAACTGTACTAGTGGAACTATTTCAATTTTGCAGATATAAAAATCAGATGGCTACAGAAATGTTTCCAAACATATATATTACCAAAAACAATAAAAAAAATTTTTTTAAGGGAAAGAACAAAAGCCTTACTGATTGCTTTCTTGAATAGTTGCTGACTTCACTCAGCTCTATGCAGCACTGAGAAAAACAAAATCATCCAACACGGAGACTGGAGTTTTATTTTTGTTATTTTCACAAATCACCAAAAATTATCACTAGTTAGTCATGCAGTTTCACCACTGGTAGATTTGAAATTTTAAAACTGTTACTGATTGTTTTCTCTACACAATTTTCCAAGTATCTATACATAAAAGGGGAATTGAGAAAATTTTACCTATGACATCATAGAGAGATCAAACCCACTGTCATTTAAAAATCTCTGTTTAGTAAGACAAGTAAGGAAAATGGTTACCTAGGCATGAGTAAAGCAAAGTAAGCTAAGTGGAGAGGTATATCTGAGAAGACTCAAATCTCAAGCATCCAAAAGAATTTTACTACATTAAGAAATCACTACACAAAATGACATTATCTGGGCTATCCTGAAAATGAGCAATTATCTGCCTAACACCAATTACTATTTTATTAAAAAATTTAAACAAAAATCAAGGGAGATTAAGACCAAGTAAGATAATGAATCTAATCATGACTGAATGTTAACATCTATTTAAGTCAGAAACATAGCTATGTTACCAAAAAGCAAAGATGTATTTTGATAAAAAATAAGGAAAAACAACAAAGGTAGAATTAAAAACTGGCTAACATTTCATTATAAAACATTCATAATTCCAACTATCTGCAAAAGATAATAGGTATGGATTTTTAAAATGCTTAAATTACATGTTAATTCAAAATGAGTATTTGGAGAAGATGAAAAATTAATGTACTACCTATCTGTAGGCTCATCCAATGTTTTCACTCCAAAAATACTACCTTTGTTACATTTAAATTAGTTTACTATAACACCTAGAGAATTATTTAAAAATTTAAACATGAATATTTTATTCTAATTGCATAAAGTATAAGAGAAAATGTAGCTATGAAAAACTGAGGAAAAAATATTTTGAAACTTGTAACTTTTAAACTAAAAGTAATATGCCAGAAAAAGCAAAGTATGGAAGAGAAAACATGAATGATAAAATTTTATTTTTTCACAATAAAATTTTAGTAATGAAAGGGACCTAAGAAATCTACAGTTCAAACATTTCATTTTATAGATGAAGAAGCTTAAGCCTAAAGGATGAGTGGTTTGTCCAAAACCACTTTTACTGGGTAGGTTACCTCCTAAAACTTTTGGCCCAGTAAAATTAACCTATCTCCCAGTTTAGCTTTTTAATGTTCTCATCATTACTCTGCTTCCCTATCATTCTTTATGCTCATAAAATGTTTCTCTTTAGTTTACATCATTTCAGGATTTAAGATTCCTTGCACATTACTTCCATCATTTGATAACATACAACTGAGACAAAGTTTCATAATTCTAACAAAAATGTTTTATTTAAAAAGTGCCACCAACTTTTAAAAGAAAATTGTCATTTTAAGCTAGCATATGGGGAAAAAAAACTCTATCCATATGCATGGAATTTTATGTAGCTATTTACTCTATTCCATGAAAAACATACTTACCATGGCAGCCCCTGCATCACACGGTACATGTGTACACGATACAGAGCACCTACTTAAAGAAACACACTCACCAACACATACTGTAAACTTTTGCAAGTATTACAAGGGGAAAACTTGTTTTTTACTGTTAAGCAGAGTTCTTGCCAATTTTTCCAAAGGGCATTTTGGAGTGATTTTGCTCTTTTTGTTACATTTTCAATGAAAAGGAATATACAAGTTGGCTTGATTTAACATATGTTGACAACAGTCTCACTTTAGAAATCAATGTGTCTTCTCACCTAAATTCTCCTTTCTAAATAAAATTTGATTTCATATGCTATAAGGCTAACAAAGCATGCTCAATAAACTTTCAATGTCTTGAGTGCTATGACCTACATTTCTATACATAATTGTTCAATTTATACTGAAGAACTTTGCCATGCTGCATAACACCCATACAAATGATAGATGCCCTTTTCTTAAGTTGTTAAAGTAAGACAATTGTCAAGGTAAGCCAACGCAATGATCGACCATAATGTAATTTAAGTTCAGTTACTGAATACTTATAAAATATTCTTAGAATGAGAACGTAATAGGTGCAAAAGACAGCTGACGTGGGTTTGTCAGTTTTCATTCTTTTTTATAATGGTGGCTAAAAGAACAAAGTAACAGTGGCTGCTTGCACTTTTTCACATGTAACTAAAGTGTTCAACAGCCCCCAAACGAAACCCATTTTCAAGAAAGTTCTAATTCAAGTGTCATTTCCTAACCCCCTGCCTAAACTTTTTTCACATGCAGCCCAACTGCGCCCAAAAGTAAAAATCTGAAGGAAAAAAATCCTTTCGGCAAATAACTATCTATAGACTAAAAGGAAAAGAACCAACTGTTTTTCTTTACTAAATATGAAAACAATCCCCAAATAATAAATTGATGTGAATAGGCAGGTTGAGAATAGATATTTCAAAGGCCTTCAGAAAAGATCCTGGCCTAGCAATATTACCTTTGAAAAAAGTCTAAGAGGAATCACGTCAATTTTCAGAGAAGTTAAAACAATACAGCCATTAAGAAATGGCTACAGTGAAATAATTTTACCAAACAATTAAACACTTTAAGCTGGCTATGTACTCCTCTAAATATATTTACGCCACAAAAAGGATTCAAAACAAAACAAAAAGGAAAATCTTTGCAATTGGTTACTAACTAGTTTACAAAAGTTACAGAAAATGCATACCTATAGAGAACATTTATCATTAAAACCACTTTCATGATAAGAATATTGCAGAATATACTTACTATTATTAGGCTTTTAAAAATTCCACAGCAGAAAATGTCTGCCTCTGAAGTGGTTACTTTCTTGCATTTTTGATACCAAATTTGTTACTAATCAAGAATTCTGTTCCTTATTTGACCCAAACTCATTTTGCTTTTAATGTTTTCAAATGTGAGTTGCTTTTGAAAGAAGTGTTAAAGACATTGGAAAACAGATAAAGAAAACATACCTTTGGCTCTAAAAAGCACCCTTTGAAGTAGCGATACTGAACTGATACTCCTCTACTGAGGGCAATGGTTGCTTTCCATAACATGCTGTGAGGACAGAACAATCAGAGCAACAGCATCAGTACCAAACTAAAGTGCCTAAAGACTTCATAATTCATAGAGCCTCTGGAACAAGATATGAGGCCAATACCACTCCTTTACTTCTACACAGGATTTTACTTCAGCCCTTTTGTGCAGCAGGCAAAATACACTGATAAATATTGCTACAAAGCAGCTTTGGGACTCAGGCCTTTGCATCCCAAGTGAAGGGTGACCATCCAGCAAGTTAACACCCATGACGCAACTATCCCTGGGTCTAAGGCTCCTGGTCCAGGCTCTGGCTATTCCCTAACCATGAAAACAGTGTATCTTGTTTCAATTCAATGTTCTGGCTTGGAATTACGCTAATCTTAACAGCAACTGAAGCTCTGACTCAACATTCTGCCACAAAGTGAACAAATTCACTACCCTTCATGATTGTAACTGATTTTGAGCTTCAAATCATAGAACAATGGTATCCAAAATCTGGTCCCAGGATCCTTAATATCATCTGGGAACTTATTAGAAATGCAAATTCTCAAGCTGCACGCAGATCTATTGAAGACTTGGGCTGAGTCCAGCAATCTGTACTTTACAAGCCAAGACTGAGAGCCACTGTCAGAGACCACCACCCAAACATGAATTCAGCCTGAGAGTAGCTCAGGGAACACAGGGCAGCTCCAAATGCTCTTCTATGAGACCAGATGCCACCTCTGCTCCCAGACTGGCTCCACTAAGGCATTATCCTCTCTGAGGCTCAATCCTGGCTCTTAACAAAATACCCACAACCAGATGTCACCCATGCCCCTAGTTTCAACAATCTCTGATTCTACCCTGGGAGGTTCTGATTTTATAGGCCTGGCCATTTAGAGTTTGATAACAAACTTCACAGGGCACTTGGATGTAGGTGGTTTGTGGAAGTCACTGCTATAAAATGAGTACAGCAAATGTGTGGCACATGTGCCCCTACTTTTCCCTGTTAACTCTCAGAATCTTTTTCAACACAGGGTACCAGATAGACTACCAACTCAGAGATGAAATCTGCCATCTCTCCTATGAGAAAATGGTAAAAATTCCAGTACTACTGAACCACAGTCAGCTAAAGAATATGAAACTAGCCATGATGTGCACAGGATTAATGGTTAAGCTTTGGGAAATGTGCTGGGATTCCTGTCTCATCCACTATTTCTAAAGCTCTAGGAACAGGGGACGTAGGTGTGTATATGTTTTAAAAGCCCTTCCAAAGATTCTATGTATACCCCTGTTTAAGAACCACAAAATGAAGAGATGGCAAGGCAAAGCAATGAGTTTTTTTCACCACTTCTCTAAGGAAACATACCAAAGTTAAGAATAAACCATGGGGGAGCTGGCGTGGCGTAGTGGGTAAAGTCACTGCCTGCAGTGCCAGCATCCCATATGGGTACCAGTTAGAGTTCCGGCTGTTCCACTTCCCATCTAGCTATCTGTTGTGGCCTGGGAAATCAGTGGAAGATGGCCCAAGTGCAAGCTTGGGCACCTGTACCCACATGAGAAACCCAGAGGAGGCTCCTGACTTCAGATTAACCCACCTCTGGGCATTGCGGCTCTTTGGGGAATGAACTAGCAGATGGAAGACTTCTTTCTCTTTTTCTTTCTCTCTCTCTCTTTGCCTCTGCCATTCAAATAAATAAATAAATCTTAAAAAAAAAAATAAATAAGCCATGGGGCCAGCACTGTGACAAAGTTGGTTAAGCTACTGCCTGTGATGCTGGCATCACATGGGTGCCAGTTTTGAGTCCTGCCTGCTCCATTTCCAGCTGTTCAGGGCCTTTGAGGAATGACCCAGCTCTGCCTTTCAAATAAACTTTGAGAGTGCAAGTTGGGGGTAGAGGTTGCGAGGCAGACTGAAAATCACAGGCCCAGAGGACTTACATGCTGAAATCTCAAAGAAAAACAAGAATCCTGTCTAAACGCAAAAGATTTCCCTGTGTCATCTATTTCTGTTCTCCCTGTGAAGCACTGTTTATCTGCTAGATATGAATCAATTTCACTTCAGTGTACATCAGTGAATAAATGGCTGGCCCCTTAAAATGAAGTAATCAAAGGGGCCAGCACTGTGGCATAGTAGGCTAAGCCTCCGCCTACAGTGCCAGCATCCCATTTGGGCGCTGGTTCAAGTCCCAGCTGCTCCTCTTCCAATGTAGCTCTCTGTTTAATGGCCTAGGAAAGCAGTGGAAGATGGCTCAAGTGCTTGGGCCCTTGCACTCTCGTGGGAAACCTGGAAGAAGCTCCTGACTCTTGGCTTCAGACCAGCCCAGCTCAGCTCCAGCCATTGCAGCCATTTGGGGAGTGAACCAGTGGATGGAAGACCTTTCTATCTCTCTCTGTCTGTAACTCTACCTCTCAAATAAATAAAGCAAACAAAAAAAGGGAAGTAGTCAAGTGCTGTCTCATTCTATTCACACTACTTTGACCAGGTTGGGTAAAATCGACAAGTTCAAAAAGGCATGAGATTTCACTTAAGACAGGAGTGGCTGATCAGAACAATCAAGGAAAAGCAGCCATTTGAAGGGAATAAACACCTCTCACTCTATAAAAGACTGGGAAAAATGCTGCACTAATATCATTTTTCAGCAGAATTCTACCCATAAAAACAGGTGAGAAAATGTGTCATTCCACAGGCAAGAAGAAAGGTGTTCTGGTGCATTTTTGTTTTCCCTTACAAAACTCACATTATGGAGCTACTTTCCTTCCCTTTTGTTTCCCCTCTGTTTTGCCATTAGTGCTCTTCAAATTATCTGCTGTGAAGAATCAGTTTTTGTTTGCTTGTTTCTTTTCCCAATCTGTCTGGAGACCAATACCTCTGTGGTCCATGATCCCAGTTCAATGAAGTCAGTCCATGATAACACATATGGATGTCCTACAGGTATCAAATTGCTATAAACATTTCTAAATGTCTGCTTTCAAATTTTGTATCTCTTACCTCACAGAACTAACCTAAACTCTACCACACATGATGAGGCCACCAAGTTCTAGAAACAGTTCTGCCCAAGATCACAGTTGACAGAATGTTGGCAGCCAGCACCCTGCTCCCCTTTCCCCAACTCACTGAACCGAAGGTGAAGTTTAATGCTGGATTCAATACTGCTAGCAAATGCGCTTCTTCATGTTACCTAAGATAAAACTTAAGTGTCTGCTCCACTCTGTGCTCCTTCTCATCAACACCATATACTTCTTAACAAAATAATTGCATAGGTGAAAAGAATTAATTAGATCTAGGGGTCAGCATTGTGGCGTAACTGATTAAGCTGCCATCTGCAATGCCTGCGTCCCATACAAGCACGGCTGAGACAAGGCTGCTTCAGCTCCAGCTCAGCTTCCTGAAAGCAGGAGAGGAGGATCCAAGTGTCTGGGCTCCTGCGCCCATGTGAGAGCTGGGAAAAGCTCTTGGCTTCAACCTGGCCCAGCACTGGCCACTGCTGGGGGCCAGCTGGGGAATGAACCAGCAAATGGAAGAGAGCTCTCTCTCTCTCTCTTAACTCTGCCTTTCAATAAATAAATCTTTTTCTCAAAAATTAATTAGATAACCGAAAAACCCCAAAAATTAATTAGATCTCTTATCTAGAATATGAACTGATAATCTAAAAGATAATGACTAAATTTTTTAAATAAGGCAATATAAGCCTGTTATTTATAAATATGGTAGTAAATCCTAAAAGAACCAGTCAGTTTAAGCACATGTGATAACCTTAATCAAAATTAAAACTCAAAAGAAAAATGTCTCTCAGGAATCTGAGTTCTGTAACCTGAATGTCATGCTGCTCTGTAACCTGACACTTCGTGCTTACCTTTCATCCGTCTCATTCTCTGGAAGAAGAGTGACAGCATTTTGAGGATTCCAGTTTCCCAATGCATCACAGCTCCCACATATTGCAAAAACTTCTCCTGAAGAGCAAAACCATCAACCACAATGTCAGGTTTAAGCAGCGAAGTTTCAAATTTTAGAAAGCAGATGCTGTAGTTCAACTGAATGCAGAATCTCCATTAGCTGAGCCAAAAGAGCCTCACTGGAACCTGCACTCAGCGGAGGGACCACATGAGCACTTTATCTGATTCACTCTTCCAGAACCAAAAATGCCAAAGAAAGGGGGGAGGCACAGGGATGAACTTCCCTTCATTTGTTCAACTACTTAGCAAAACAGTAACAAGTACTCAAAAATACAAAGTGATAAAATACCTTCTGATTTAAAGGGGGCAAACACCAAATGCACAAAAGTATAATGCATAAATATTAACCACTATTTTCCAGGAACTCAAACAGCAGCTATTAACAAGCTAAAGATCAAGAACATTATGAGGGGCCGGCACTGTGGCATAGCAGATAAAACTACAGCATCCCATATGGGCACCAACTCGAGTCTCAGCTACTCTACTTTTTTTTTTTTTTTTTGACAGGCAGAGTGGATAATGAGAGAGAGAGAGACAGAGAGAAAGCTCTTCCTTTGCCGTTGGTGCACCCTCCAATGGCCACCATGGCCAGCGTGCTGCAGCCAGCGCACTGCGCTGATCTGATGGCGGGAGCCAGGTGCTTCTCCTGGTCTCCCATGGGGTGCAGGGCCCAAGCACTTGGGCCATCCTCCACTGCACTCCCAGGGCACAGCAGAGAGCTGGCCTGGAAGAGGGGCAACCGGGACAGAATCCGGTGCCCCAACCAGGACTAGAACCTGGTGTGCCGGCGCCGCAGGCGGAGGATTAGCCTACTCTACTTTCAATCCAGCTATCTGCTAATGCACCTTAGAAAGCAGGGGAAGACAGTTCCAGCCATTGTGGCCACTTGGGGAGTGAACCAGCTGATGGAAGATTTCTCTGTCTCTCCTTCAGTCTGTAACTCTGTATCTCAAATAAATAAACAAACAAATCTTTTTAAAAAAATAAAGCCAACATCCAGGGGCTGGCCCTGTGGCGTAGCAGGTAAAGCTGCCACCGTGACATCAGCATCCCTTATGGGCACTAGTTCGTTTCCTGGCTGCTCCACCCCTGATCCAGCTCTCTGTTAATGGCCTGGGAGAGCAGTGGAGGATGGCCCAGGCCTTGGGCCTCTGAACCCAAGAGGGAGACCTGAAAGAAGCTCTTGGTTCCTGGATATGGACTAGCCCAACTCTGGCCATTTGTGGTGTGAGCTCTCTCTCTCTGCCTCTACCTCTCTGTAACTCTGCCTTTCAAATAAATAAATAAATCGTTTTTTTTTTTTAAGTATTTAATAAACAAAAAAAGCCACGCCAAACACTGAGGCAATTTCACAGGGCCCAAAACATAGGGAATGGGAAGTCAAGGAGCGGGATGGGCACAGATCTAGACAGAGAAAACAGAAGTTGAGAAGGCACCAAAAAAGAATGGGGGAAGGAATACAGCAGATCTGAGGAACTGAGAGAAAGTGAACACAACCAGAGGATACTAACAGAGTGGTACATAGCCCAGATGTGACAGTTTTGACATGCTATCTTACACTAAATTATTTCACAATACTTTAATACATTAATTTAAAAACACAGGCTAAAAAAAAAGGATTTCTAGTTAGGAAACACAGTTATTCTACCCAAATATTTTACCCAACTGGTCACTTAGCACAATTTCCTTCATTTTCATGTTACTTAAAAAAAATTCAGAGCCCAACCATTTTTGTTCTATGCAAAATTAATTATATTCAGTTTGCTTAGAAAGCATGAGAATGATATTATTAGAGATTTTTTTTTTTAACTTTGGGTTTAGTATGCTCAGTACTTCTATTAGGCAAGACCTATAGATATTTTCATATAAAAACAAGCACACCCTATGAACTTATGTTTAAGATAATTCAGTTAAGAAAAATGCCCATTTAATTTTAAAAATTATTTTGAAGTAAAACTACAATACCTGGTAAAAGAGTTCCTCTTATTTCAAAGGTGACCTGAGAAGGTGTCATTCTGATGGATTTATTTTAGATGTCTTGCTAGAAAGAAAAAGAAAAGTCATCATTTGGAGTGTAAGAAAACATTAGTTGTAGATAGCAACATCATGAAACACGTTAAATCAAGACCTAACCTACATTTGTATTTTTTAAATATTTAATGTCTGCAGCTTTTATGCTTGTTTTTAAAAAGAAAAACTAATGAGGGTGAAAGGAAAAAAGAAACAAAAAGCAAAGAACAATAAAAAATGATTTTCAACTATGAGCAACTGACTGAATTATTATCTAGCAAGTTTGAAGGCTTTATGTTACAAACCTATTTAGTTAGGATATACAGACCAGAAATACAACAAAACAAATGCCAAAACTTTATTTTTTAAGGAGTCAAGACTCTCTTGCCACATATTTGCTTCTGATAAGCAGCTGCTCCAAATTCAACCTATCTTTCCTGACCAGGCTCAGGTTATGGTGGAAAGAAAAACAACAAACCCCAACCAAATATAGATAGAAAAAAACTTAGGATTGCTACTTTAATAACAAAGTATAGAGTTTAGTAACACGAAAATTTAAGAACCAAAACTGAAACCAGCTAGTTATGTTCTCTAAGAAGTTTGAGAAGTTTCTTGTAAGGTTAACAGTGTAACTAATCACTTAAAAAAAAAAAAAAAACTTCCCCCATAAACAACCCTTCTCGGATTTTTTTCTTTATTAATCATGAGGACCATCATTATGCAAATTTTACAGGCTCAAACCTAGCATCTATTACCAAGTCTTGTTCATTCTATCTAACTGATCTTACACCTAATACCTTTGTTTCCAAAGTTGTCAGCTTCATTCAAAACGTTTAAAGCCTCTAACCTATACTTGTATTTTGGCTTCTTAATCTCTTCACATTAATATAGTTTATGTCAGTTAGAATCTTTTCCTCATGTCTGTCACTTGGAATCACTTTTATTACTTATCCACACTTTGTATTTTTCTCTCATTTATTCCGTCTTCCTCAGCCAAGCAAATCTGTTTACCACCCCCTAACTTAAGTACCTGGGGAAGACAGGAAATAGACCTTTAAAATACATACATGTAATTTCTCTTTAAAAAAAAAAAGCTGTGAGATTTAAAGAACACATTCAGCTCACAAGGACACATCACATTCTTCATAACTTCTCCAACACCCTCAAAAGCCTTCGCTGCCAAATTCACCAGTGTTCCTAAAAGACTTCCATTCATGCCTTAATTCTGCATATGTCCATCAATTTACCATCTTAAATGTTATTTGCATTTGAAAAAGACTGCATAAAACAACCCTAAAGTAACTTTCATGGCTGTTTACTCTTCAATTTCCCCTTTGCTTCCTTCCCCTCCCCCTGAGTCCACAGTAACTGCAGGGGTCATTTAATGAACAGTTAGCCACACTTCTCTGCATCAGTTGTGTATCAGCAGTTCTCACTGACGGCAATTCTGCCCGCCAGGGTATATTTGGTAATGTCAGCAGGCACTCCTGGTTGCCACAATTGGGGAGTGTTGTTCCTGGCATCTAGAAGGTGGGGCCAGGAGTGCTGCTGACACTGTACAATGCATGAACAGCGTTTCAACTAACTGTCCAGCTCCAAATGTCAACAGGACTGAGGCTGAAAAACCTAATTCCAAACACTTACTAAGGTATCTGGGGGAGGAGGGGTACAAGAATGTTAGCTATAAACCATATATCATCCCATTCATGTCACTTATAAAATGTAGTGCTGAATATTTCATCGGTATAATGTTAAATATATAAATAAAATGAAAGCACCAGTCAATGTGGTGTTATGTTATACTTGGAATAACAATTCCTTATTTGGCAACTCCACAATTTCAGCTGAAAAACCCAAGACTCTGCATTGCAGAAAACCTGCCCTTGATCAGAATGACTTCTAAGATCCCTTATTTTACCTTCTTATAAACACAATCTACTGAAAGTCATATATCAGTTCTGGCATTGTCTAAGAACATTCTAAATGTAAAAGTAGCTCTAGATTGTCACCCCCTCGTAGGCCTACTGTCAACCAAGTATCTTAACAGTTCTCTCAATATGACATTTGATATGAATCTGAGTGAAACCCTAAGAGTCTATTTCCTTTCCTAATAAATAAGATGGTTCATTGAAACGCTATGGCCTTACATTTAATTCTGCATATCTTTATCACATCAAATAAAGCTTGGCTTTTAAATTACTGAATCAGGTTTAAGGGACAGCAAAAACTTCATCATCCAACACAATGGCTGAAAAACCAGTCTTAATCTGAATTTGAATCACACTTTCACCCGTGGTGCTTACTGCAGTTCTCAAACTAAATCACCTCATCTGCATGATTACATAGTTGGTACTCAACTATTTATTGACCAATTTCAAATTACTATTCTAAGCAATTTCAGGGAAATCAGATCTAATACATTTACATTAACAGCTGGTACAAAATTATCTCCAGATTTCTAATGCATTAAGACAAATAGGAAAGTTATATGAATTTAATAAATGAGAAATCAACTAATTACTAAAATTGAGTCTTTCACTGTTTACAAAGTGGCTATCCTAGCTTAGCAATGAACAGCTGCAGTAACTGTACCATACAAAGCTATGCACACAGGCACAAATTGACCCTCCCCCAAACAAATTGCCAGTCAATTAAGTACCACTGCTTTTGAGTTATCAAAAGTCAAGAAATCGAATTCAATTTCTACCCCTCAAAATGCAATGCCATACCAAATAAAAGGCTGGGGAGCCGCTGCAATTGCAGTGGACGGGATCATGGATAGAGGCCAGAACTGCGGTGCAGGACTGAAGCACCAGCTACCACAACAGCAATGACAAGGTAAGAAACCTGTTCTGTTGTGGAACACAAAATTCACACAGCCACCCACGTTTCCTCTTCCAATAAGCAAAAATCAACCCAACGTTGAGGGGAGCAGTCCTCCAGAAGACATACACAGCAAAAGGAAACTGGCCGTCATACACAGTGAACTAACAGTATGTAGACAGGCAGCTGGACTAAGTCACCTACTGCCCTCACGTACACGCTATGCTTTCTGGGACAGGTTTTTGTTTCAGTTTTTTTAAATATAACCTCTATTTAGCATTTTTAGGGATTCTGAATGATTTTAACACTATTTTAACACTTTTAAGACTCAAGCAGTTAGCAACATACAACTCCGTAATTAGCATCTAAAACGTATTTCAGAGCTCACACTACCTGCAAGACAAATTTTACCCTGTTCTTTCAGACAAGCAAACTTTGCCAACCAACGTGTGACCTTACTGGCTCAGCAGTGTGAAGAACAAAAGGGGGATTTAAGGAAACCAAGGTGCAGGAAGCATTTAGTTGAGAGCTGAATTTCAGTCAGATATTTTTAGCCAAACTGTGTATTTCTGGCCAAAAAAAAGAACATCTCAGTTTCCCCCAGGAAAAAGCTGTTTCCAATCCTCCTGGCTCTTTCCTAGGCTCCAGCGGTTCTGTGACTGCTAACTAGCTGTGATCAGGGAACACAGGAGTGCCAGCCGGCACTAACTTCCACTCCACTTGGAGGAGGCTCATTATGACCGGCCTCTGACCCTGCATACTTTAAGCCAGTATTTTAATCAAACGTATGCAGACATCATGAGTTCTACTAGGAAGGCATTTGTGAAACTGATTTCACTAAGCCAAATTAATTCCTTGATCGACTTTCGAAACAACGTTTGACATTTTCCCAAACATGTCCCATTTCACTTTATCCTGATACTATCTTCAAAGAGGGATTCCACGTATCTTTTCCATTGAAATTATACACACACGAAGACTTGATTTGCAAACTTCACCGCAAATCTCACTCCCTCTGCCACTGCGGAAATTCTCCTTTTGTGGTCCTTACTTCTGGGCCTCGGAGTGGCCTTTATCTCATTTTGGAGACTTAAGTCTCCAGAAGACTGCCGTCCCCTAGTCCCTAAATCAGGTATGGACTGGGCGGGCGGTGGGCAGTTTCAGCTCCGCTGGCTTTGTGCTCTCCAGTGCACTACGAACTAGGGTGAGGAAAAAGACCCAAGGCTTGCACGCACTCATTCCTTCGTTACGTAAAAGCTCAGCAGGGTAGCAAGCAGCAGCCCGAGAAGTAGAGGAGTGGGTTGCAGCTGGGCAGAAATGGGCAATGAGACAGACATCCTGCCCGGTTTCATCAGTTCCTCCAGGCTGGCTACATCAGCCTCAAACAGCTGTCCAAAGGGGAGAGGCTTGCCTGCTTTTCTTGATTCCTGGACGGCGGAGCCCGGGCGGGGGCTGGGGGGGGGGGTAGGAAGAGGGGGTGCAAGGAAGCATCGGACAGACGGAGGCTCTTGCCTCCCAGAGTCAGCAAGGAGGCCCGCCGAGCCTTGCAAAATGCAGAGCTCGGGCGAGGAGGGGGCCGCAGGGTTAAAGAGCTCCCCTCCCGAGGGCACGCATGCCCGCTCCTGGAGCAGGAATATTCCCAGCGGAGGAAGGCGCTCGGCTGCTTGCAAGCACCGCGCGCCGCCGGCACCCCTGGACGCAGTGTCTACACCGCACAGCGCGCTCCGCCTGCCGCTCAGAGTTTTCCCCGCTGGCCATCATCCCGGGCAGTTTGTCCCACACTATGAATGACCGAAGGGCCGAGGGCTGAGGGGAGCCGGGGTCGGGATGTGGACAACGGGGAGCCCCCGGACGCCCTCGGCCGCCTCTTTGTTCCTGCACTCACGGCTCTGCACCTGCGGTGGTTCTGCGCCCCCCAAACCCTGCACGACCCCAAAGGCTCCCGATTATTTTCCGGATGAGAAGGGAAGCCACCAGGCAGCTCAGCCGAATCGCGGCGACAAACAATGCGCGCCGGACGACGAGTCTGAGCTGCAGCCAGCGTCCAGGCCGCCGCTTCCCCTGCCCGGGCTGCGGGGACCCCGCCCGCCCCCTCGGCCCCGGGGCCCCCACGTCCCCGCCGGGGCCGCCCTGACACCTCATCCTGCCACGTGAGCCGCCGCCGCGGCTCCGCACCCAGCGCCCGCCCGCCTCACCTGCCGGGTCCACGGCTCAGCGGGTCCCCCCGCCGCCGCCGCCGCCGCCTCCTCGCCCGGGAGCGAGGGCTGCGGGCCGAGGTGCCGGGCGCCCGCCGTCCGCGCCTCGCCAGCGCTCCTCCAGGCGGCCCGCGGCGGCGCCGAGCGGTGGAAAGCGCCTCCGCTCAAACCGGTTTCAGCTGCTCCAGACCAAACTGCCAGGCCACCCCGCAGGGCGGGGCCGGAGGCCGGCGGGGCGGGGCCTGACGTCACGCCCGGCCGTGCCTCGGCCAATCGGCGGTCGCGCGCTGGAGGCGGGCCCGCGCGTTCCTGGAAAGGGCCCGCGACGGCGGCCGACGTGGCCGGGCATCCCCGGGCACCCCCGCGTCAGCCTGGTCCTCCGACCCGCGCAACTGCAGGGTGGCGAAGCAGAAGCCATGTGGCCTGAGATTGGAGATGCGGCCCGTTGTTTCCCCCAAAGCTCTTAGGGACAACTTAATGTGGAAGCGGAAGCTGCAATTCTGAATTGCATTTTTTCCCCGTTTGAAAGTGAGGGAAAGCAACAGGCCTGATGTTTGCTGGAAACTTTCGTGACCAAACAGTCTCACTTGGATCATCAAATCATGAAAGCTGAAAACGAGGGCTAGGGAATCTGAGGATGATTGGGAGTTTACACGGTCGCTAGGCAAAGTACGATCTCCTGGCCTACAGCACCACCTGGGAGCTGTCAGGACCATCCGGCAACCCGAATCCAATCTGCGCTGAGCGCCCCCACCCCCGCCCCAGGATGCTCGCTTGCAAACCAGTCTGAAGCAACTTTCTGAAAGCAGAAGTTCTGATAATTTACTTCCTGAGAAATGGACCCTCTTAAAATTAAAAATTAAAAAAAAAATAGGCAGAGTTTATTTGATGTCCCCACCCCCTCCCCCAAACTGATCAGCTTTGTAACCTAACCAGCATCTGGTTAGCCTCTGGTTCACCTCTAAGGTAGCGGGGTGGCCGGATTTTATTTACATCAAGTGAAATGGAACAAGAGATAGCTCCAGGTGCAAGTTGTCTGGAAGGCGCCCACTGAGAATTTCTAGTCTTATAAATAGGATTGTTCACCACCACACTTGATGTTTGAACTTGGATTACACCCCAGGGCATAGTTCTGACAATGTCATTCATCCAGTTAATAAATTGTAATGGCTGACACAGATTGCAATTAAAAAAAAAAAAAGATTTGTTTATTTGAAGGAGTTACAGAAAGAGAGAAAAGGAGAGAGTGCGAGCTCTTCCATCCACTTGTTTGCTCCCCAAGTGGCCGCAACGGCCAGAGCTGGGCCAGAGGGAAGCCAGAAGCCAGGAACTCCATCTGGGTCTCCGACGTAGGCTCAGAGGCCCAAGCACCTGGGCCATATTCCGCTGCTTTCCCAGGCCCTAATTAGCAGGGAGGTGGATCAAGTGGAGCAGCTGGGTCTCCAACAGGTGCCCATATGAGATGTTGGCATCGCAGGTGCGGCCCCCAGCAATGGTTTTTTGATGGAACTCATTTTAATCCCAAATTTTTGAAAGAATTATAGCTTCCTTCTGATTTCATGCTATTGTCTGCTGAAGTCTGCTGTGTATATTTCCAAACAGCTGGAGTTGATTTCATTCCTCTATTAGTCGTACTTCAGTGACAAATATTTTATAATAGTCTATTTCCTTTAAATGTTTATAGTGGGGGCTGGCGCTGTGGCGTAGTGGGTAAAGCCACTGCCTGCAATGCCGGCATCCCACGTGGACGCCGGTTAGAGTCCACCTGCTCCAATTCCTATCCAGCTCTCTGCTATGGCCTGGGAAAGCAGTGGAAGATGTCCCAGGTCCTTAGACCCCTGCACCGGCATGAGAGACCCAGAGGAAGCTCCTGGCTCCTGGCTTCGGATCAGCACAGCTACATCCGTTGCAGCCATCTGGGGAGTGAACCAGCGAATGGAAGACCTCTCTCTCTCTCTGCCTCTGTCTCTCTCTAACTCTGCCTTTCAAATAATAAATAAATCTTTTTTAAAAAGTCTATAGTGCATCTTTATTTTCCTGTAACCACTATGTAGTCAAGGCATTATTTGCCTATTTTTTTAAATTATATTTTTATTCATTTGAAAGGCAGAAGGATAGAGAGAGGGAGAGACAAAGAGAAAAAGAAATCTTCCACCCACTGGCTCACTCCCTCTCGCTGTAACTCTGCCTTTCAAATAAATAAATAAAATCTTTATAAAAAAAAGTGATAATTATATTGATGGGAAAAGCTCTATATTTAAGAGCCAGACTTAGAATTAATTCCTACCCTTCAATATGACACTTTGAATATAAATGTTTGATGAAAAATTGTATTTTTGATGAATTTTGAGATTTTATTTCTAAAGAAAACTTGATACCATTTACATTTCTTCATTAATTTTTCTAGGATGTACAGTAAAGCTTTTGCTAATTTGTTCCCTTTACATTTTACTGAAATTATTTTTATTTTATACAATTTAATGCATTCAATTTTTTCACACTTTACCACAAAAATATTGGTTTGTGTTGGTATCAATTAATTTTTAAGTCAACTTTTATCACTGTGAGTCTTTTTTTAAGCCTTTATTTTAATTTTACAAGTCCATATTTTATCATTTATCAATTCTGTCATTTCAGCAGTGTTTAGGAAAGGAGAATGGATTCAGGCTATTCAGTTAAACTATAAAAATTAGGCAAACAGGGCCGACGCCGCGGCTCAATAGGCTAATCCTCTGCCTGCAGCACCGGCGCCCTGGGTTCTAGACCTGGTTGGGGTGCTGGAGTCTGTCCCGGTTGCTCCTCTTCCAGTCCAGCTCTCTGCTGTGGCCAGGGAGTGCAGTGGAGGATGGCCCAAGTGCTTGGACTCTGCACCCGCAATGGAAACCAGGAGAAGCACCTGGCTCCTGGCTTCAGATCAGTGCAGTGCGCTGGCCGCAGCGGCCATTTGGGGGGTGAACCAACGGCAAAAGGAGGACCTCTCTCTCTCTCTCTCTCTCTCTCTTACTGTCCACTCTGCCTGTCAGAAAAAAAAAAAAAAAATTAGGCAAACAGTAGCTTGACCGAATGGTGATTAACAGAAAATAAAGATCCACTATAAACGTTTAAAGGAAGTAATGATTCTTCCAACAGTGTTTAGATAACAGCACATTTTACCCCAGCAGTTCTATGTTTTACCGGTGTTTTTTCTATGCTGAGTCTTCTCCGAGAATCAATCATTTTGACTTGGATGAGCGACTGATCACTTACACTTGGCTCTTGTCCAATCTATGAAAATACTGTGGGTATTCTCTTGGAGGACTCCACAATTGCCCTACTGTTGGAATCTTTCACAGGCTCAAATGCTATCAATTTTGTGTGACCGGTGCAGCTCATGGGTGGCCCTGCCACTCAAAAGGCACTCCCATGGGATTCCATGGAGTCAAAGGAAGCCACGCCCTTCATTCCTTTTGCTTCAGTCCAGGGACAGCTTCCCAAATTACAGCATGCACTATCTATGATTCATGCAGATAAAATATTATTAATGTTTGCTATTGATTGTTCACTCACATAAAGTAACCAAAGCAACTGTTGATTTTCAGCGGAATTTAGGTACCTCAAAGATGAGCCTTGAAACCGACTTCAAATTTGCTACTGCTTTTTTGCTTTGTTGCTTTCTGAGTTCTGGAATGCACTTTTGGATCAAATCGTCTGGAACAAGAGAGATTCCAAGAGTAAGGTCAAAACGTCGTCTTTGACCTATTTCTTCACCAGTGAAATGTGAAATTGAACACCATAGGGTGTTTCACATGGAGTCTGAAAATGTACCCAGCACCTGGCACAGTGCCTGTAGCTGCTCCCAGTGTTGACCCTCTCTGAACCTCACTCCTAGGAAACAATGTCATCAAATCAGAAGGTGATACAAAGAATCAAAAAATACTGCCCTTCGTACTGAGACATGATGCTTTCTTAGAATTTCTAGTTTTACTTATTGCATGTGTTTAGTTATAAATGGTACTAGATATCATTTCTGTGCATCAATCAAAAGGAAGATAAAAATGAAATAACTTGCTTAGGTATTCTCAAAGTTCTTCACGTTCACCATTCATCCCTGAGTAAATGCAGCATTCTGGTTTCTCCAAACAGTGTCCTATCATACCATTAGTGATGCAGCGACGTTTTCAGTTCTAGGGTTTTTTTTTAAAAGTTCAGTTGTAAGTTCTTTGTTTTGTTTTGTTTTAAAGATAATCGGGGGGCGGGGGTTTCTCTAAGCTACCAATGCTATTTGGGTGAGTTTTGGCGCCATCAGTGCTTTTGTCCCTAAGATAAAGTGTCAGGATTCCTGCTCTATCAAATGATTCCTTGGATGAAACACGCAGGGGTTGCAGCTATTGGTCATGCCACTAGCAGAATCAACCACATTCAAGATTGATTTATTTATTTGGGGTGGGGAGGGGAAGAGAGAGAGAGAGAGAGAGAGAGAGAGAACCCATGTGTGAGCTCCTATTTGCTGATTTGCTCCCCCAAATGCTTATAATGGCAGGGGATGGAGAGGAGGCAAAGCCATTCTCAAATCAATAACTCTTAATTCCAGGCCAGTGGCGTAGTGGTGTAACGGGTTAAGCCACCACCACCTGTGACAATGGCATCCCGTTCGGGCACCAGTTCATGTCCCTGCTGTTCCACTTCAGATCCAGCTGCCTGCTAATGCTCTTGGGAAAGCAACAGAAGATGGCCCAAATGCTTGGGCCTCTGCACCCATGTGGGAGAGCTAGAAGAAGCTCCCAGCTCCTGGCTTCGTCCTGGCCCAGCCCTGGCCATTGCAGCCATTTGGGGAATAAACCAATGAATGGAAGATCTCTCTCTCTCTCTCTCTCTCTCTGTATCTCTGCTTTTCAAGTAAATAAATAAATCTTTAAATCACTCATAATTCAAATAATAGACTTATAGTCAAAGCGAGGAGCCATTGTGTAAGGAAAATGGCCAAAATTTTTGCTGTAGAAGATCAAAGCTCATCTTGAAAATTTTAAGAAATTCAAAAGACCTAAGAATCCTACAATATTCAGAAGTCTTTTTATCTTCAAAACAGTGCCGAATCTTCAGGTTGCCAGGCTCAGCCAAACCAAAGTTCCTTTATGGATATCTTCCTTTTTGTCTTTTTTTCTTTGAAACTAGTGTTTATTTTCCTTTAACCTCATTTCCATTTCTGCTTCAGATACTGTGAAAATCAGCATAAGACCCCTCCATGTTGTTCCTACCCACTCAGTGGCCTGATCAGTGGGAGCTGCAGCCCAGTCTTCAGCGGGGACCTGCTGAGTAGGCACGGAGGACACCTGCACACCCTCCTACCAGTCTGCAGCCTCGGATTGTGTAGCCATAAACTCAGAAGCTAGGGCAGCCCCTTCCCCCTGAAATTCTTCCTAGGTCACATCTTTTGCAACAGCAGCCTGCTATTCTTTTTCAATGTCATCAGGATCTCTGTAGAAGCAGAGATGAAGCATGACTTCCCGTGGGTGTTCACGGGAGATGATGCCTCCTGGACCAGCATCCACCACATCAGACCCACTGAGAAGGCTTCCCTCATTTTGCATGGGATGGCAATGTCCACATAGCACAGAGGAAAGTCTGTGGACAACTTCATATAAGACGTGTCCCTGAGAGGCTGGTGGTCAGCCCTGGGATCTGTAACCCCCAGAAGACATGGCTCCCGGAAGGCCACCTTGATCTACTCCATGAAGGTTCCAGGTGTGTCATGGGCAGCAATGGGAGTGGCTCCAGTGGCAGCAGCAAACTTCACACCGCCCTCTGGCCGGTGTTCCTGGAAGATGTAACACTGACATCAGCATGAGTTTCAACAGCAACGGTGGCATGAGCTGCCAACAGATGCTTCTCTCAGGTCCTCTGCAGGTTGGTGATATCAATGGCATCACTTTTCCTTTTTAGATGTCCTGTTCCATTTGGAAGTCCAGGTTGGTGCCACCACATGCTGCAAGGAATTTGAGGACACTCTCCTCCTTCGTTTGCAGGACATCAAGGGCGCTGAGTGTTGTGACAGCTTCCCTTTAAGTCACACTGGGAATCAAGCGCAAAGCCATATGCATCCCTCACAGTGCAGTGCCGAAAGCTTTCTTTCCATGTTTTAAAATACTTGGGGTGTGTGCTCTGTATTGTGTATGCTAAGGTCAGGTCACAAACTGTAATATGAACCTGTAGTTTCAAAGGCTTCCCCTTTGTTTGCTTCAAATAAATCTTCACTTTTATGGCCTCCCTGCAATATGAGGGAGAGGAGGAGGAAGAAGATGGAAGGAGATATAGATGGAGGAGGAGAAAGAAGATGATGAAGAGAGGAGGAAGGGGGGGAGGAGGAGGAGGAGCTGAACATATAGCTCTTGTTCTGCTGAAACCCTGCAGTTCTTTTTTTTTTTTTTTTTTTTTGACACACAGAGTTAGACAATGAGAGAGAGAGACAGAGAGAAAGGTCTTCCTTCTGTTGGTTCACCTCCCAAATGGCCGCTATGGCCAGTGTGCTGCACTGATCCGAAGCCAGGAGCCAGGTGCTACCTCCCGGTCTCCCATGCGGGTAGAGGGCCCAAGCACTTGGGCCGTCCTCCACTGCCTTCCCAGGCCCAGCAGAGAGCTGGACTGGAAGAGGAGCAACCAGGACAGAACTGGAGCCCCAAGATTTATTTATTTATTTATTTGAGAGGTATAGTTACAGACAGAGAGAGGGAGAGACAAAGCTGAGAGAGGTCTTCCATTCGTTGGTACACTCTCCAGATGGCAGCATAGGTTGGAGCTGGGCCAATCCGAAGCCAAGACCAGGAGCTTCTTCCACATCTTCCACATAGGTGCAGGGGCCCAAGCACTTGGGTCATCTTTCACTGCTTTCCCAGGCCATAGCAGAAAGCTTGAACAGAAGAAGAGCGGCCGGGGTTAGAACCAGCACCCATATGGGATGCTGGCACTGCAGGCAGAGGCCTAGCCTACTACACCACAGCACTGCTTCGCCCCACCACCACAGTTCTTTTTAACTCACTGTTCCAGGGAGCACAACAGACTGTGCTTGGAAGAAACGCATTTGCTCGCTCCCTGTCTAGCTGTGAATTTGCTCAATCTGGTTCTCTCATGTTTCTTGTAGCACTCATAAGAAACATCACTTGGGACCGGTGTTGTGGTATCCAGCTCCCTGCTAATGGCCTGGGAAAACAGCAAAGGGTGGTCCAAGTGCTTGGTTCCCTTCACCTACATGGAGACCTGGAAGAAGCTCCTGGCTCCTGGCTTTGTTCTGGCCCAGCCCTGGCTGTTGTGACCATTTGGAGGGGTGAACCAAAAGATGCAAGATCTCTCTGTGTCTTCCTCTCTCTCTCTCTAACTCCGCCTTTCAAATAAAAGATTGATTGATTGATTTGGTGGAGTTACAGAGAAGCAGAGGGAGGGAGACACAGAGAGAGGTCTTCCATCTGCTGCTTCACTCCCCAGATGCCACAACAACCGTAGCTGCACCTATTGGGAACCATAGCACAGAGCGGGATCGGAAGTGGAGCATCCAGGACTCAAATTGGCACCCATATGCAATGCAGGCACTGTAGGCGGCAGCTTTACCCGCTATGCCACAGTGCAGGCCCCTCAAATAAATAAATCTTTAAAAAATAAGAGAAAAGATTACTTGCAGACACTGTGGGTTTCAAATACCCAGGCCATGGCTGGGTCCCCTTCCACTCAAGAGAGAACATCATAGTACATGTGAGAGACAATGGCATTATTATTTGTGCTCTAATTTGTTTTTAAAGTCATTTTCATACATTGGTATATAACCTCAGCTTCCAAACTATTGTTCAAGTGCTTCATCACTGGAAAAGTATTTCATATTCTGGATATGCCCTTGGTAAATCATAGTAAGCCAGAACGAAATTCTGGCTAAGACCAACAGTGTTAGCAATTAAAAATATTTTGGGGTGGCATTGTGACACAGTGGGCTGAGACTCCACCTGCAATGCCAGCATCCTAAATGAGTGTCAGTTTGAGTCCTGACTGCTCCATTTCTCATCTAGCTCCCTGCTAATGCACCTGGGAAAGCAGCAGAGGATGGCCCAGGTGCTTGGGCCCCTGCCAGCCTCATGGGATACCCGAAAGGATTTCCTAGCTCCTGGCTCCTGGCTCCTGGCTTTTGTCAGGCCCAACCTGGTCACTGTGGCCATCTGGGGCATAAACTAGCGGATGGGAGGTCTGTCTCTCAAACTTTCTCTGTATAACTCTGTTTTTCAAATGAATAAAAAATAATGTTTCTAAGAAGTATTTCAAGATTTCTTCTTTTTGGCATATTGGTATTTTCTAATTTTCTACCATGCATATTTATGGAATTAAGAATATCTGCATATGAGGCAAGGTGGTACCAACTTTACATGTATTATTCTAGTAAACCCCCCCAGCCATCTTTGAGGTACTATTATTAACCCGTTTTGCAGAAAAGGAAACAAAGGCTATGGAGGTCAAATAATTCACTAGTTCTGCTTGGCTGCCTGTTTATATACAAACTGCTAATTCTCCTGGGCTTGGAGTTTTATGACCTATAAAACTGAGATCATATCTGCTTCATCAAGTGTAAGATTTAAGAGAACGCCAACTGTGGAGGAGGTCTTGTGTAGAAACACATGGCCCAGAGAAAACAACACTTTTTTTTTTTTAAAGTTCTTTACAGATGTCAAACTAACTCCTTGCCTACAGTGTGTAGGAGCTAGCTCAGATGTCAGTTGTGCACATCTCCTCCCAGTTTGGAGTCTTGGAATTGGCCATCACTGTTGTCTGGCACCAGGATACAACACAAAGCAGGGCCTCTCTGCCCAGAGAGCCCATTATTCCATATTTTCCAGCACACCACATTTCTAGATTGAAAGGTTACACCGAGTGCTGGCTCGGGTCCTGGCTGCACTGCTTCTGATGCTGTTCCCTGCTAACATGCCTGGGAAAGCAGTGGAAGATGGCTCAGGTGTCTGGGCCCCTGTCACCCACATGGGAGACCTGCATGGAGGTCCTGGCTCCTGTCTTCTGCCTGGAACAGCCCTTGCTGTTGTGGGCATTTGAGGAGTAAACCATTGGATAGAAGCTTGGGCATGTGTGCTCTCTCTCTCTTTCTCTCTGTCACTCTGCCTTTCACATAAATAAAATAAATATTTTTTAAAAAGATTATGGATTTACTAGTTGGGCTCAAATTCAGGTTTTATTTAATTATTTATTTAAGTGCAATGATTCAGAACTTGGCTTTGCATGTCATGAGGCCTGTTTTTCCAGCTGGACCATGAAGGAATTTTAAGAATGGAAAAAAAAAAGCCCCAGAAAAAAGACTTTTCCCATTGCAGCTATTTCAATCTGATTAGGGAAACACAATACACTACATACAACATCTCTGAGTGGTGTTGTGTTTTTATTTTTTAATCTCTTTGCTGCCTGCTTCAGCCATAAAGTACCCAGATTAATAACTTTTCTGAATAGCCTATTCCGTAGTTCCTCATACTTATGCCCTGGAGTAGCTATTGCATTAACCACTTTTTCTTTCCTATGGGACCATGTCTTCTAAGAGTATTTGGTGAGACCAGCACTGTGGCATAGCAGGTAAAACCACTGTCTGCAGTGCCAGCATCTCTTATGGGCGCCGGTTCAACTCCCAGCTGCTCTACTTCTGATCCAGATCTCTGCTATGGCCTGGGAAAGTAGTAGAAGATGGCCCAAGTCCTTGGGCCCCCATACCTTTATGGAAGACCAGAAGAAGCTCCTGGCTGCTGGCTTTGGATTGGTGCAGCTCTGGTCATTGTGGCCATCTAGGAGTGAACTAGTGGATAGATGACACCTCTCTCTCTCTCTCTCTCTCTCTGTGTGTGTGTGTGTGTGTGTATGTGCCTCTGCCTCTCTATAACTCTGCTTTCAAATATATAAATAAATCTTTAATAAAATGCAATAGTTGCACCTTTAAAAAAATAAAAAGTACTTGGCATAGATACAATATTTTGTCAAAATAAGGCCATATTGGTCAACTTGATCTCAGTGGCTGGATAGACTTGCCTTTCCCTAACAATAAAATACCAGCAAGTCCCTTATTAGCATTCAAAGAAATGGAGGAACTTTCTGGCAGTTCACTGTGCCTCCATGAAATGCAAGCAGCTAGCCAATGGGCAACTGAAGGTTAAAGTCCTGCTTCCCCCACTCACTCACTGGTCATTGTACAACCAGTCCTAGCCTACCAGCTTTTTCACAGGAAGATCAGACTGCCCCACCCATACCCAGACTAGGAAGCAAAGCTAGGGTGTCCTCTGATTGGCCGCAGGGTTAAACACCTGATCAAAATGAAGCCAATCAGCTTTTCTCAGCAACTTCAGTTTACATACTGTATCATTTCCCAGGACTCCTGTAACAAAGTGCCACAAACTCAGTGGTTCAAGACAAAAGAAATTCATTCTATTGCAGCTCTGGAGTCCAGAAAGCCAAAATCAAGGTGTTCACAGAGCCATGCTCCCTGAGGGCTCTCATCTGCTCCATGCCTTTCTCTTACCTCCTGGTGTTGCCAGTGATCCTTGGCATTCCTTGACTTGTGTATGCCTCACTCTAATCTCTGTCTCTGTCATCACATAGCATTCTCCCTGGGTGTCCGTCTTCATGTCATCTTCCTTCTGTGTGTATCAATGTGTGAGTTTCTTTACCAGTCGTATTGGATTAGGGCACATCCTAATGACCTCATTTTCACTTGGTTACATCTACAAAGACCCTATCTCCAAATAAGGTCACGTTCACAGGGATGGGGGTTAGGACTTGGATATATTTCTTTGCAGCACACAATACAGACCCAACAAATACCAAGAAGAAAGTGAAAGCTAGATATTTGGGGCAGTGGTTTGTAAATAACCATGTCAAGTCCAAGATGGGTGGACAGAGGGAAAGATAGGTAAAGAGATGTGCAGAGGGAGACAGCAGGCCTCTCAATGGCCCTCCTCAGGCCTAGCACCTTACTGATTCCACCTGCCACCTTCTTCCTTCCTGTGCAGCATTAGAGAGAGCACAAACCCAATAGAGAGAGCCATAGCCCTGTGACCTCCACCACCTCCTATAGCCCAGGCTCATCCTCCCTACAGGTATATGCACCGGGTAGGCTAAGTTATTTGGCTTTGTGAGTATGTGTTTGTGTGAATTGAAGACTCCTGTTTTCCTGTCATCCATGACTACTTCAAAAAATTCTTGGAGGGGCCGGCGCTGTGGGTAGAAGGTTAAGCTTCCGCCTGTGGCACCAGCATTCCATAAAGGTGCTGGTTTGAGTCCCAGCTGCTCCACTTCCAATCTGGCTCCCTGCTAATAGCCTGGTGTGGGGAACCACAGGCTGGCCACCTGTGGGGACCTCCTCATTGCAATCTGCCTTAACCTGCTGAGCATAACAAAGTCAAGGAAGTACTGACTGCAAGACATGCAAGAGATACACCTTCAACCTGAGGATATGCATGCCCTTTGATCTGATTGATGGACTGCTCGCCCTAGCCCTAGGGGACCGGGGATGGATAAAAGACTGGGATAGGGGCGGGGAGTGGAGCAGCTCTTCAGTCTTTCTCTTTTTCTTTCTCTCGGCTGCTTCTCTTCTCTTTCTTCTCTTTCTTTCTCTCCTTTCCTTCTTCTATCACTAAAAATAAAAGTTCCTTGAGAACCGATCAACAGCGGTCGTGTCATGCGTGAATCCGTGGGTCGGACCCTTGCTGGCGAGGGTTCCCGATAGCCTGGGAAAGCAGTGGCAGATGGCCCAAGTACTTGGGCACCTGCACCCACATGGGAGACCCAAAGAAGCTCCTGGTCCCTGCCTTCAGAATAAATAAAAACAAATCCTTAAAAAATTCTTGGAAAATGGAACTAAATGATAAGTTTATTTCTACTGCAAAAGCATGGAAATTCACACAAAGGAAGACTCTTCAAAAACTCCATGGAAGATGTCTGCTTTAAAGAACTACACAGGGCTTTCAAAATACACTTAACTTGGGACCAATGCTGTAGCAGAGTGAGTAAAGCCGCTACCTGCAGTGCCCGCCTCTTATATGGGCACTGGTTTGAGTCCCTGCTACTGCTCTTCCAATCCTGCTCCCTGCTAATGCACCTGGGAAAGCAGTAGAACAAGTCCTTGGGCCCTGCACCCAAGTGGGAGACCCAGAAGAAACTCCTGGCTCCTGGCTTCGATCAGCTCAGCTCTGGCTGTTGAGATCATTTGGGGAATGAACCAGTGGAGTGGAAGACCTCTTTCTGGCTCTATCTCTCTCTGTAACTCTGTCTTTCAAATAAATAAAATAATTATTTTTTTTAAAAAAGAGAGAATGGGAGGGAGAGAAAGAAGAAAAGGGAAAATAAAGAGAGGCAGATAGAGACAGCTGTCACTGCTCAATAATTTAAGAAATTAAAATATAATTATGGGATGCCCTTGAATTTAAGGCCTAGTTCATCTCTTATCAAAGTTTAACTTACACATAAATCAGCTGGGGATTCTGTTGAAGGGAAGATTCTGATTTAGCAGGTCTAAGGTGGGGCCTGAGATTCCAAATTTCTTACTGACTCCCAGGGAGTGCTGCTGCTATTTCTAGGATCTTGTTTTCAACAGCAAGACTCAGCAGTCTTGCCACAGTCATAAGGGCTGCATTGAGGCAGGTTTTGGGGTGCAGTGGGTTAAGTCACAACTTGGACTCCTGTAATCCATAGTGGAGTGTCTGGTTCAAGTCCCAGGCACTGCACTTCCGCTAATGCTCACCCAGGTAGGCAGCACATGATGGCCCAAGTGTTTGGGTCCCTGCCACTCATGTGGGAGAGTCAAATAGAGTTCCTGGTTCCTGGCTCTGGCCTGGCCCAGTCATAGCTGTTTGGAGCATTTGGGGAGTAAACCAACAGATGGAAGATCTCTCTCTTTCTCTTTGTCTCTCTCTCTCTCTCTTCTCACTCTGCCTTTCAAATACATGAATATAAAAACCTTTTTAAATGGTCAGCACTGATTAAGGAATACGTAATTTTGTAAGTCTTTGACATTGTTGTGGATCCCCCAAATCTGAGTCTACTGGCTTGCTGCGCAAGGTCAATCACTGACGTGGGGCAGTGGTGGAAGAGAGTAGGTATTTATTTGCACAACGCAGAGCAATGAGTCAGGCATGCATTGCTTGATTCCGGTCTCCTTGGGGGGTTAAAGGGAAAGGATCCTGGGGACCACAGCAGGGGTTGAGAGGTGCGCATTCAGCTCCCGTGCAGCTCTCCAGTCGGTCTCTGGTACTCGAGACCCCCATTGGTGACATTGGTGACATCATGTCTTTCTGGGGATTTCGATGGTGGCAAGGTGGTCTCTAGCAGCTGTTGCAGATGGTAATTACTTTTTGCTCAAGGCCTGGGGCTCCTGGAAAGACCTCAAGACAAGATCAAATGACAAGTTGTTATCTATAGAGGAGATAAATTACTTCCCAGCTCCCGTAATCTGGGGCTGTGCAGGGCTGGCAGCACCACTCCCTTAGTTTAGTGAATAAATTTTAGTGAGAAGGTGATTGGCAGTCATACAGCCAAAAAGCTTTACACAAAGGGAGGGAGACTGAGAGACTGCGGGAGACCAGGGCTGGTCGTTTCTGTCATTTACATCAAAGGTGCTGTAGATAGGGTCGGTCTTAGCATGTGTGATCTGTGTGTCGCCTAATGCTCTTGAGCTGGACAATGTACTTTCAAGAGCTTACAGTGGTGGAGCACTGACTGAACTTCAAGATGATGCCGGTCCAAGTTATCAAAAAATTACATTGGCATCTAGCATCGTTGGGTTGCCCCTTACACAAAAGTCCCTGCAGATTATCTGGTGCTGCAATCCTGGGCTTAAATTATCTCCCTAAGAAGCCACACCCTGCAGTTGTGTAGTAACTTTTACGAAAGTACTCACCAAAGCAAACTGAATGTGGGAAAACATTTGCACAGTTGGTAAATATCAGACATCAAACCTACGATCAACGTCTTTGGTTCCAGTTTCATTTACCTTTTCTCGTAACATGTTTGTAGACACCTTAGATAACTCACCCAATGTTTATGCCATTTCTACAGTTCGTAAGCAGAGAAAACAGTACCTAAAGTCCATGAGAGATGTTACAAAAGAGTGAGTTGGGCAAACTGTGTCCAAAGCGGAAAAAAATTGGTGCAAATTGGGTGCATTGGTATCAAATACAGAGATAAAGTCTACAGATTACCCCCGCCAAGTGGAAACGAGGCTGAGCTAAGTTGTACCATGTCACTTTAGATTACACAGACTTTTCTTTTGATTATGTAGATCCAATACAGCTTGATCATTTGGGGAAAATGTCCTCCCAAATGTAGTCTTTGTTGCTAAAATGGTAGATATTTTGTAATAATAGTATCTACTATGATTTATAGTTATATATATGATTTATAATTATTTATAACAAGCTCCTCTCTGCCACATCTGAGTTTATGTTAATGAGGTGATTTTTGGAAAGTCCCTAGATAACCACAGGGTGGGTTCCAAAGGAGGCAGCCTGTTCTCAGAGGGTTGGAACTCATAGCCTCACCCTCCACCTACAGAGAAGGGAGAGGGAATGAAGGTTGACGCAACCATCGATGGCCAATGATTTATTAATCACAGCTCCATAACCAAGCTCCATGGGGCTTCCCCCTGGACTTTCTTCCTTTCTGGGTGAATACGAACACATCCCCATGTCACCATGGTGGCACATCCCAGCTCCTGTTGCTTGGGGCCCTTCCAGATCTTGCTCCATGGACTTCTTCTTGATCTGTTCATTTGCATCCTGTAGGATATCCTTTAAAACCAGCTAGTGAATGTGACTCCCTGAATTCTGTGGTTCTCTCTGGCAAATGAATAGAACCCAAGAAGGGGTTCTTTTTGGAACCCTTGTTTTTATCTGATTGTATGAGGAGATAGATAAACTAATAGGCCAGGTCCCCATGGGAATGAGAAAATGGAAATCTCTTTTGTTGTTGTTAAATATTTATTTATTTGAAAGGTAGAGTTACAGAGAGGCAGAGGCTGGTCTTCATTGCTGGTTCACTTCCCAGATGGCTGCGATGGCTGGAGCTGGGTCAGTCTGAAGCCAGGAGCCAGGAGCCAGGAGCTTCTTCTGAGTGGAGCAGCTGGGACACAAACCGGCTCCCATTCAGGATGCCGGCATTGCAGGCGGCGGCTTTACAGGCTATACCACAGCGCCAACACCAAGGGCAAAGTCTCTTTAAGAATGCACAAGGGACTGGCACTGTGGCACTGTGGGCTAAGCCCCAACCTGGGGCACTGGCATCCCATTAGAAGGCTGGTTCATTCCTGGCTGCTCCTCTTCCAATCCAGCTCCCTGAACGCTTCTCCCCAAAAGCTACCTTTAGCAAGACAAAAGGGCCGATCCCACCCCTTCTGAGTTTCTAGTTTTATCATGAGAACAGAAAGTTACCTAACCTTCCATTCTGCTTTTTTGTTTTATCCTGAGTAGGCTAGACAGAATTGCAAGTCTAGGCTTCTGATGGATTTTGTCCACGCCCTTTGATTGTTCCCCAAATCATGCTTCAAAGACTCCTCTCCTGCTTCAGATTTCCTTATTTACTTGAGAGGGAGAGACAGAGAGAGAGAGAGAGAGTTCTTTTATCCACTGGTTCACTTTCCTAATGGCTGTAATGGACAGAGCTGAGCTGATACAAAGCCAGGAGCCAGGAGCTTCTTCCAGGTCTCCTATGTGGGTTCAGGGGCCCAAGCACTTGGGCCATCCTCCACTGCTTTCCCAAGTGCATCAGCAGGGAGTTGGATTGGGAAGTGGAGCAGCTGGGACTAGAACCAACACCCATATGGGATGCCAGTGCCATAGGGGGATGCTTTCCCACTGCGCCACAATGCTGACCACAAAAGACTCCACTTCTACCAGTTTCTCAGGTCTGCCCATCAGAGCTCCACTCCTAGCTGCTGTAACAGGAAGTTTCTGACTTAAATAAATCTTGCTTTGCTCACTGCCTTATCGGCGTGGAAATTCTTCTATGTGAAACAAGAACTTCATTGCCACTTTTCCCATAGCAGTTGGCCCAAAACACAGGTGAAAGAGTCTGGAGCTTGCAACTGGTGTGGGACGTAGAGGACCTTCTTGTGGGACCAAGCTCCCAACCTGTGCGATCTTTGGGCAGACTGTCAGAACTGAACTGAACAAGAGGGTGCCCAGCTGCTGTCTGCTGCAGAACTGCTTGCTTGCTTAGTGTGTGTGGGGAAAACCCACACACCTGGGTTCACGGTCACAGAAGTGTCCTGTGGTGTGAAAGAATAGTAGAACAAAGTCTTCCCACAGATATTTGCATGTAGGTATGTTTGATTATGGTTTGGAATTTAAATACTTGAAATATGATATATTAAAAATGTTATTGGGGCTGGCACAGTGGCACAGTAGGCTAAGCCTCTGCCTGTGGCGCCTGCATATGGGTGCCAGTTCGTGTCCCAGCTGCTCCTCTTCCAATCCAGCTTTCTGCTATGGCCTAGGAAAGCAGTAGAAGATGGCCCAAGTCCTTGGGTCTCTGCACGTGGGAGACCTGGAAGAAGCTCCTGGCTCCTGGCTTCGGATCAATGTGGCTCCAGGTGTTGTGGCCATTTGGGCAGTGAACGAGCAGATAGAAAACCTTTCACTCTGTCTCCCCTTTCTCTGTCTGTAACTCTACCTCTCAAATACATAAATACAATTTTGATGGAACATATAGAAAAATAATTACATCAAAAATTAATTTAAAACCCTAGATCATAACTTTTAAAATTAATGTTACTTGGGGCTGGCGCTGTGGCATAGCAGGTAAAGCCGCTGCCTGTGGTGATGGCATCCCATGTAGGCTGCTCCATTTACAATCCAGCTCTCTGCTAGGGCCTGGGAAAGCAGTCAAAGATGGCCCAAGTCCTTGGGCCCCTGCACCTGCATGGGAAGACCCAGAGGAAGCTCCTGGCTCCTGGCTTCTGATCAGCACAGCTTCAGCTGTTGCGGCCAACTGGGGAGTGAACCAGCAGATGGAAGACCTCTCTCTCTCTCTCTCTCTCTCTCTCTCTGCCTCTCCCTCTCTCTGTGTAACTCTGACTTTCAAATAAGTAAATAAATCTTTTTAAAAAAATTAATGTCACTTAAGCATTCTTGCATTCCAAAGGTGTTAATCTGAATTGTGCGTATGGCTATCAAAATGTACCCATTTTTTTTTTTTTTTTTTGGACAGGCAGAGTGGACAATGAGAGAGAGAGACAGAGAGAAAGGTCTTCCTTTGCCGTTGGTTCACCCTCCAATGGCTGCCGCGGACGGCGCGCTGCAGCCAGCGCACCGCACTCATCCAATGGCAGGAGCCAGGTGCTAGGTGCTTTTCCTGGTCTCCCATGGGGTGCAGGGCCCAAGCACTTGGGCCATCCTCCACTGCACCCCCGGGCCACAGCAGAGGGCTGGCCTGTAAGAGGGGCAACCGGGACAGAATCCAGCACCCCAACCGGGACTAGAACCCAGTGTGCCGGCACCGCAAGGCGGAGGATTAGCCTGTTGAGCCACGGCGCCGGCTAAAATGTACCCATTTTTATTTCACGACGTCATTTTATCAACAACAAAAGGACTAAAACACAAAATATTTAAAAGCTACTAACAAAATACAAATGGAAGAAGCATATTGGTCCCCTTTTAAAGCATTCTTTGAGTTGACCAAAAAAGGTTTTCCAAGTTGAAAGTTTCACAAAATATCTTACATATTTATTTTCTTGGATAGAATGAGATTGTAGAATACGGCTGCTTTGTTTTTCAAGGTAAGTCATTTGAACTGATTTTTTGAAGGAATGTGGACAGTAATCTTGGGTTCCCACCCCCCTCTTTATAGGGAAATGAAAGCCAGTATTTCCTGCTCAGAAATCCTTGGGCTTCAGGGAACATCATTGGGTATTTACATTGTCTGTTCTAAATCTGTTGAGAGTTGCAGGATCCTAAGATTAAAATCCCAGTTCACATCTGCCTGGCCCACCCCCAGTCAACACTGTTGTCAGAGGAAATTTTAGATTCTATTAACATTGACTTTTCTCACTTTGTTTTGTGAAATTGCAGCTACTTATCAGCCTGGATGCGTTCAGGCCTGTTTTAATGGTTTGGGAGTGGTGGTTGTGGAGCATGTAACTTTGATAGAACATCTAGACTGCTTCTTCAGAAATGCTAGACAGGTCTCATGACTGGTTTTCCAATTAGAACAGCCCCAAAGCAGTGGGTGATGCAAGCCAAGAGAACAAACTCAGACCTCACTGACCTGCTTAATTAATGGCATTGCTTTCTAAAAATAAATCTCCCATTCCTGGGAGCAAACATTCAGGAGCAAACATTCACCTGGTAAACCCAAGGACGCTCAGCTCCAAGCCCCTTCTCCAGTCTCTCAAACAGCGTTTTGTTGACAGCCACAGGACTTGCCAAAGACTCATATTGAAAAATATTATATTGCCCTTCACTACCTCCCCGTATTATAAGAATTTCCACTATAAAATGATACACCTGGAGCCAGTGCTGCAGTGTATTGGGTAAAGCCACTGCCTGCAGTGCCTGCGTCCCACATGGGCACCAGTTCAAGTTCCGGCTGCTCTATTTCCTATCCAGTTTCCTGCTAATGTGCCTGGGAAGGTAATGGAAGATGACGCAAGTGCTTGAGCCCTGCACCCACATGGGGGACGCCAAAGAAGTTCTTGGCTTCTTGTTTCGGACTGGCTCAACCCTGGCCATGTGGACATTTTATGAGTGAACCAATGGTTGGAAGATTTCTCTCTTTCTTACTCCTTGCCTCACTGTAACTCTGACATTTGAATTAACTGATTTTAAAAAATTATACACTTAACATCCCAGTCTGAAGTATTTGCCATTGGAGGTCTTCATCAAAATCATGAACAATGAGACCAAGAGGCCCCATCAAAGAAATCAAAGATCAACGGTGGGAAGCCTACGTATTTACCTGTGGTTTTTTTTTTTTTTTTTTCTGACAGGCAGAGTGTACAGTGAGAGAGAGAGACAGAGAGAAAGGTCTTCCTTTGCCATTGGTTCACCCTCCAATGGCCACCACTGTCGGCATACCACGCTGATCCGATGGCAGGAGCCAGGTGCTTCTCCTGGTCTCCCATGGGGTGCAGGGCTCAAGCACTTGGGCCATCCTCCACTGCACTCCCGGGCCACAGCAGAGAGTTGGACTGGAGAGGAGCAACCGGGACAGAATCTGGCGCCCTGACTGGGACTAGAACCCGGTGTGCCGGCGCCACAAGGAGGAAGATTAGCCTGTTGAGCCGCGGCGCCGGCCTTACCTGTGGTTTTGAAAACTTCCAGTACTCAGCTTCCTGATCAAGAAACATGTTAACAATGAAAGGATATTGATGCTTCCTAAAAATTAAATACCTTGGGGAGGGGATTTTGGCTCAGCGGGTTAAGCCGCAACTTGGGATGCATGCATCCCCTGTCGGAGTGCATGGAGTCCTACCTCTGCTTCTGATCTGGATTCCAGTTGATGTGGTTGATGTGCACCCTGGAAAGCAGCAGATGATGGCACATGTACTTGGATCCCTGTCACCCACATGGGAGATCCAGATGGAGTTCCTGGCTCCAGGTTTTAGCCTGGCCCAACTCCAACTGTTGTGGGCATTTGGGGAGTATGCCAGTGGATCCAGTGGATGGAAGATCTCTCTCTCTCTCTCTCTCTCTCTCTCTCTCTCTCTCTCTCTCTGCTAAAATAAAGCAAAAATAAGTAGAAATAAATGTAAATACCTAACAACATTATAAACTTTTATTAAAGACATGTTTGAAGCATTGGGCAGGGATGCTCAGAAGATAGCCACTACCTCATTTGATGTCACTCTCTCATAACTGGGGATAATTCAAGTACCTAAGCGATTGCAACAGGAGACACAAAATTGTGGATAAAACAAACTGACCAGGAGCCAGTGTCATGGTGTAGCAGGTTAAGCCACTGCCTACAATCCCATACGGGTGCTGGTTCAAATCCTACCTGCTCTATTTCCAATCCAGCTCCCTGCTAATGCGCCTGGGAAAGCAGTGGAAAGTGGCCCAAGCACTCAGGCCCCTGCACCCACATGGGAGACCCAGAAGAAATTTCAGGCTCCTGACTAAAGCCCGGCCCAGCCCTGGCCATTGCAGCCATTTTGGTTGGAGGATCTCTCTCTGTCTCTGTCTTTCTCTGTATTTCTGCCTTTCAAACAAATCTTTAAAACAAAACAAAGTGACCAAGAGTTTAGAAAAGGACACACTAGCAATCTACCACTAGCGTTTGTTTGTTTTCTTCTCCTTCTCCTTCTTCTTATTTTTTACAGTTAAATTATTCAGGCAACACTGGCCCTAGAATCCTTCATTTTCTGGACCCCTTTCTTTCTTTTTAATGAAGCCCTTCAGAGCCTATGTAAAATTAGTCTTGCATAAGCCCGACTGTTCATTCCTTTTGTTCCTGAACCTGAGAAACTGGGCTGGGGAAAATCAGACAGCCACACAAATGGCTCCATGACAAATGAATGACCACACGCCTTGACAAGGATTCCTCATCTTCCTCTTATAAGTCCCACTCTCAGTGTTGTCTCCTTCCATTTTCCATCACTACAACAAAATATCTGAGGCTGGGTAACTTATAAAAGAACTTATTTAGTTAGTTTATGGTTTTAGAGGCTGTACATCCAAAAGGCATGTCACTGGCTCTGGTGAGGCTCTCCTGGCCGTATCACATGTTGGCCAAAGGCATCATGGTCGGATTGTGTAGAGAGGGAGCAATCACACAGAAGCCAGAACAAGGGGTGGGGCCAGGCTTGATCTTCCTGTATCAACCCTCTTGTGAGAACTAACTGTGCCCCCATGAGAACTATTTTAATCTCCCAAGGACCTCCCACCAGGCTCCATCTTTTAAAGGTCCCACTACCTCAAAACATCACCACATTGGGGACCAAGCTTCCAACACACAGCCCTTGAGGCACACAGTCAACCATATGCAAACCATTAAAACTACTTGGATTAATTTTGCTACAGAACAAACCACTCCAGAACAAGTGGCTTAAAACAAAAACCATAGGATCTCTCATTTCTTGGATGGCTGGACTCAACTGGGATGTTCTGGCTCAGGGGTTTTCATGCAGCTGCAGTCAAATGGCAGCTGAGGCTGGAGGTGGCACAAAAGCTGAGTCACCCAGATGCCCAGGATGACTTCTTTGCTCACCAAGCTGAACAAAGCTGGGATGCTGGAACAGGTGAGGCCAATGAGGCATCTCTCCGCAAGCATCTCTCCTTATGGCTACTTGGGCTTCCTCACAGCATGGCATGGTTACTGGCTACCCCTAGGGTGGTTATTTTTAATTTACCACAATAATCTAGTTCAATAAAAGTTTTGTTGTTGCTGTCATTACATTTAAGAGAAGGAATGAAAGAAGCTCTAAATATAGGCTAGGAAATGTCTGATCTAGAGTCAGGCTCACAGGACCTGCCTTGCTATATGTTACCATCTTCTGCCCTTTCCTACATCTCAAAAATGCACATGTGCACAGGAAAAAATGTTTCTTTTCCTTACTCCCTGCCTTCTTTCCTTCATGCCACTTTCCCTGTTTTCTGAAATCTTATCAGTTACATATGGAGTTTGAAACAAGTCTCTTTATAATACATAAGCTGACAGGTTGTGAAGTTGTTCCCAGTAGTTCAGGAATGTATTCAGTATCTCCCCAAAACTTAGTGGCTTAAAACAATGTGCAATGCATATCACAGTTCCTGGTGTTCAGAAGCACTTTAGCTGAGTGGTTCTGCCTTGGAGTCTCTCAGGGGCTCCTGCCAAGATGTTCGTTGAGGCTGGAGTTATCTGAAGACTTGCTGGGGCTGGAAGACCCACTTCCAAGATGGTGCACTCATGCAGGTGCTAGGTATAGGCAGGAAGGTTCAGATCCTCCCTAAAAGGACCTCTCTTTGGATTGTGTCACTATTCTTGCAACAAGAGGGCTTCCTTCCTCCAGAGTAAACAATCCAAGAGATGACAAGCAGGAGGCCATCATGTGTTTTGGGACCTAGTTCAGAACTCATCCTCTCTGATAGCTATAATAGCCTGTAGCTCACTGAGGTCAGCCATCTTCAGAGAACAGACTACATAAGATGTGAAGACAAGGAGGTAGGGATCATCATGACCATGAGCTAGGCTAAGGAAAAGACAATGTTGAGCAGAGAAAAGAGAAGACAAATATTGGAGCCGGGAACATTTGAAGGAAAAGTCAAGCCCTAACTTGGGTCCTGGAGCTGGGAATAGAGTGGAGGGTTTTGAGACCTGGTGGTCCCTGACACATCTTGCAAAAGATAAGAAGTGAAAACAGAAGTGAGAATGACGGACCCATTTCTCCTTTTGCAAAGTTATTCCTGAACTCACAGCAGGAGACAATCTGCCCTCACACTTCCATAAGAGGTAATTTTCAGTTTCTTGGTTGAACTATAAGAAGAATATTTCTACTGAATTATTAATTGGTTTTATAAATATGGAAAGATATTTTCGGCTTCTAACACGAAATCAAGGTCTCCAAAATGATCTCTCATTCAACAAGGACACAGTCTTGCAGGAAGTTTACTTGTGTCAATGCAATTAGCAACAACTTCACAGAGCAATAATGTCCAAATTTCATGCTGGGATGAATGGTGATTTTCTAGTAGTGCTAATTGAAAATGGAGACAAATCTAAATCTAAACAGGAAGGGAAAGCCAGACCATAATATGACAATACCTTAGAGCTTTGTTCTTTCACAGTGCATAGGAGGGCAAAAGTTTTCTTAAACTATTTTCATCTGAGCCAGGTTTCTTGGACGAATGCCTTCTTCATGCTGTCTCCACTTCCCTCTGGCCTGGTTCTTTCCCCCTGTCTCTTTACCACACCTGCTGTCTTCAGCTGTCTTCTTGGTCACAAAGGACCTGTTGTCCAATGGACAACCCTCACCCCCATTTATTTATTTGAGAGAGTGTAAGCAAATTCCCATTCACTCGTTCACTCCCCAAATGCCCACGAGCCAGGAAATCAATCCAGATCTCCCACATGGATGGCAAGAACCCATTCACCTGGGTCATTGCTGCTGCCTCTCAGGGTCTGCATGAGCAGGAAGCTGGAGCCAGGAGCTGGAGCAGAGAACAAAACTCAGGTGCTCCAATGTGGGATGCAGGCATCTCAACCAACAGGTTAAACACCCACCCCACCCTCTTTCTGTTTATGTATTTTCTGAGGTCTAAGCAACACTGTCTCAGTTGATACCCACCACTCCTAGAAATGACTCTCCTCCTGGTTTTTGCAACACCATTTTCTCCTTGTTTGCTACTTCTTTGGCCATCGATGTAGGTTCTTGTACCATCCAAGCTCCAAATTTTGAGGATGCTGGTCACTTTGTGCCTTCTCTTTCTGCGTGATCCTATGCAACCCCATGGCTCCACTACCATCTAGACACCAACAGTTGTCCACATTGATGCGTCCAGCCCTGAGCTTTTCAAGGAACTTGAGGATGTTATACCCGACTGCCTTCTTAATAATCCTTTTAGAGTTTCACAGACATCACAAGGTGTCTCTTGGTGCCCTTATTTCCTCACCTTCCACTATGGTTTGGCTTCTTTGAAACTCATGGTGAAATTTAATCCTCATTCTTAGATATTAAGAGGTGGGACTAGGTGAGATGTCAAAGGTGATTAGGGCTCTGTCCTCGTGACTTGATTAATCCGTTTATGTGGATTAATGGGTAAATGAATTGCCTCAAGAATGTGTTTTACAGGGACAGCTCTGTGGCCTAGTGGGTAAAGCTGCTGCCTGCAGTGCTGGCATCCCATATGGGTGCCACTTTGAGTCCCAGCTGCACCACTTCCGATCCAGCTCTCTGCTGTGGCCTGGGGAAACAGTAAAAAATGGCCCAGATCCTTGGGCCCCTGCACCTGCATGGGAGACCCGGAAGAAGCTCCTGGCCCCTGGCTTCTGATCGGCGCAGCTCTGGCTGCTGCAATCATTTGGCTAGCTCTCTTGTATATTCCTTGTCTCTCACCATGTGATGTCCCGTGACTCCCTGGGCTCTGCCAGCAAGAAGGCCATTACCAGATGTGACTCCCTGACCTTGTACCAGAGCTGTGAGCCAGAATAAAGCTCTTTTTGTTATAATTTACCAATCTTTGGTATTCTCTAATTAACACAGAAAATGAATTGAGGCACCTCTCAAACCTGTTCCCCATGCCCTAAGCTTTATCTGTTTTGTAAATGGCACCCCCTCTCATTGAGCTACCACTGAGAGACGTCACTATATCTGGACTCCTTCTTTAGCCCACTCTCTGCATCCAGCTCACCAGGAGTGCAGACTTGTCCACCACCATTACCACTCAATCTCCTTGCTCTGTCTGACAATTCTCTACACAGAGAACAGGTCTGTTGTGAAAGATAAAACGAATCGTGCTACAGTCCATGTTAACTGCCTTCAATGGATGCCTACTACACTGAGACTATATTTTTTATTTTTACAAACTTGCAATGCCCTATAAGCTGCTGCAAGACCAGGCTCCTTTGCTCCTGGCTCGTTCCATGCCACTCTCGGGCTGACAGCAGCAGTCCTGGCCAGCCTCAGAGTCTTTGCTTCTGTGGTCCCTTCTTCCTAGAAACTCTTCCCCTGCTCTTCTCATGCTAGCTCTGTCTCTTCCTCTGGGTCTTGGCCTAATTCCTGTCCACTCCCAGCAGCGTCCCCGACCCTCCTCTCTGAAACAAGCCTCTGTAGTCCTCTTCTGCTCTTAGCGTTCTTTTCTTTCCATCATCAGTCATTCCCACAGTCATAATGTCAGCTCGATTTTTCCCCAAATGAGGAAATCAGCAGACTTTTAAGGAACTTCTGAGATTTGAGACAAATCAAAGGCAACGTCAACCAAGGACTGCTTCTCTCTTAACCTGGAATCCTGCTGGATACGACTGACCCGCCGTACTCCATCGCATCCAAATCCAGAAATTGATATGGCAAATCAGTAACTGAGACCAAAAACAAGGATGCTGTGAGCCCACCCCTCTCACCGAAGAGTGCTGAACACCCCAGTTCCTGTTTGCTGCGGTTTTGGCCCTCAGCGACACAGCTGCAGTCACTGAGCTCACAGGGACTGGAAGAATGTTCTCACGACCGATCTCATTTCCTGTGTTTTCTCATTAGGGTTTGTTGTTCTTTTTTCCCTCTTCTAAGACCCAAGTCCCATGAGACGGAATTATAAGGATAAAAGGTTTGGCTTCAGCTTAAATCCTTCTCTATGTGCGCATGAATGAAACTCCAGATCAGGTGCTGACATTCTCATGTTCATAGAAACCTTCAAATCTAGAAAAGAATACCCTTCAAAGTACAAATTCTCACTTTCCTTTCTAGGCTGAGACTTCGTGGTCATATACGCTGAGCTGACAACAGATCTCTTAATTATGAGCTTGCAGTCGTCAATTACTTGGCTAAAATCTACTCAGGAATTTGGATTCTGTTCCAACACTTTAAATAGCGTCCAGTCTGTGTTGTTAATAAATCACTAAACGTTGAGCTCAAATCACCAGCAAGTGTTCAGCAGAATTTAACTCGCTGCTGCTTGCTGACACTCAGAAAGCCATACATCACCTTTGTTGTGTTATAGATCCTGAAATTCTAGCAACCAAAGAGTCTGTATTTTAAGTGAATTCAAATCATCCCCAGGGAAGCAAAAATGTTTGTAGTGCTTCAAAAAAATTCTAAAACAGTGAGAGGATAAATAAAATCCGCTGGAAAGAAATCTACTTTGAAGGGAATACGCCAGTATCACTAAATCTTCTTCAGACAATTGAAACCACTTTTACATACATCTGGTATCACCAGATACCAAAAAGGTCAAAATTCCCAGATTCCAGGCCCTCATCTATCCCTGAAGAAACACTGAGCAGGAAATGAACCCTGTTGTTTCTATTTGTTTCTATAAGGAAGATAGCTTCATTCAGAGCTGCTGTTTTTTGTGTATTTTTTTTTTCTCCCTGCCATTTGAGTACAGTATTCAGAGCCCAAAGAAAAAATTTTAATGCTATCAAGAAAACCATTTTTGCTTTTGATTTCATTTATATCATAAAGATCAGATGATTGGGCTGAGAAATTTTCCTAAACTGCTCAAGGTTGCTGCATGTGTTAAGACGAATTTCTTAGCTGCTTCTAAGGGGGGTATGTACTGAGCTCTCCCCTGAGCTGCCCAGCTTAAGTTGTGTGTAGAAAATTGCATCAGTTCCTTTGCTAATTCACAGTGCCTGGTAGACTTCTGAAAGAAGTTAGGAAATGCATGAGATACAAGACACAAGACAGCTCCACTGGTATTGCTCAACAAATGCAGAGCGGGAGTGTTTGTACTCTCAGTGAGTCAGCCAAATTGGCCAGCCCTCAGCCCTCAGCCCTCAGCCCTCGGCCCCCATCCCTGTGCCTTTTCCTTCAGTCGGGTCCTGTGGGCCTGGGCCTGCTTGCAACACCCCTACCTGCATGAAGGCCGGCAGGTGAGACACCCCAGCAAGCGACTTAGAGGCAGAAGATTCCTGCAGGACTGCCTCCTTCAATGCTCACCGTTCGTTTTCTTTACATCACTGGTCAATGCTTTTGGGTGTTGCTAAAATAGACTAGAACTTTCCTACATTCTCAATAAATGAATGAATTGGAAAATGATCACCAGATGTACTTTTCAGGAGGAAAATCTGAAAGAAAGGAATGAATTTTCCCGCTGTGAGTATACTAGTACCTAGCAATCACACCCAAATCCAGGAAGAAAACACAAAATGATTTTTGGCTTGATCTCTTAGCCAGCACTGCTAGCAACTGTTTATCAACAAAACAAATATTTCATAAACCTCAGTTCTTACTGTGGTGACATGGACTTCTCCTTCCTTATTCCCTAGACAGGATGACACTGTCAAAACTCTTCATTGTTGCAGCTCTTAGCTGATTAGCTCTCATCAAAAATGTCTGTCGCTTTGCCCCACCTCCCTCCCTTCCGGTACTTTCTCTGCAGTGGTCCTTCGCCCAGACTCCTTCCAGGGCTCTTCTCCATCAAAGCCTGTTCTTGCGTAAATTCACTTCAGCAGAAACGCCCCGTGACTGTTCTTGATAACTCTCTTGGAAGTATGTGCATTTTAGTGGGAGGAGAGATTTTAGGCCAAAAGACTGAATCTCTAATTGTGAGATTTCAACCCTTTCATTTGGAAGCAATCTGAAGCACCAGGAAGCTAAGGAGATGTGCCCCAGGCGACACTGCAGACTGGCGGCAGCTGGCGCTGGAGCCCTTCCCTCCCTGTCCCACACCGGGATCCGGGTCTGTGAGCACACAGTGGCCCGGACCAAAACCGACGTGGGTGTTAACGAGTCCTCCACAGATACCCACAGCAGACCCATTCATGGTGAGTTTCTTTACTTCAACATCTACGATCAGCCACATACATAATTTTGCATTTCCACCACAGGAAATATGAAACGAATAGTTTCGACTCTGTAGAGAAATGTTTTTGGAATGGAGTTTTGATAACTCTTTGCTAAGGGAAAAAATTCATTTTACCCCACGGATGCTTAGGACTAAGGGGTCAGTTTTCTGGATCCCTTAAAGGCAGCATTTTTTTTTTTTTTATTTGAAAGACTGAGTTACAGAGAGAGGTAGAGCAGAGAGAGGGAGAAATGACTTCCATCTGCTGGTTCACTCCCCAGGTGGCCACACTGGCCAGAGCTGACCTGATCCGAAGCCAGGAGCTTCCTCCAGGTTTCCCACATGGGTGCAGGGGCCCAAGGACTTGGGCCATCTTCCACTGCTTTCCCAGGCCACAGCAGAGAGCTGGATTGGAAGTGGAGTAGCCGGGACTTGAACCAGCACCCATATGGGATGCCAGCACTGCAGGCCAGGGCTTTAATCTACTGCGCCACAGCACCGGCCCCAAAAGCAGCATTTCAAAAAATTATTTTTTATTTATTTGAAAGGCAGAGTGAAAGAGAGAGAGAGAGAGAGAGAGAGAGATCTTCCATTGGCTGTTTCTCTTCCCTAATGGTTATAACAGCCAGGGCTCAGCAAGACCAAAATCAGGAGCCTCAAACTCCATCTGGGTCTCCCACATGGGTGGCAGGGGTCCAGGCATTTGGGCCATCCTCTGCTGCTTTCCCAGGTGCATTAACATGAAGCTGGATTAGAGCCGGAGCAATGGGGATTCGAACCAGCATTCTGATATGGAATATGGGTGCTGTAGGCTGCACCTTAGCCCACTGCTCCACAACGCCGGCCCACAGGCAGCACTTCCTGTTATACCAGGACACTTGGGACTTCCTGATACTCACATCCTGGATCCTGCCAACACCCCAACTCCTAGGGGTCTGTCTCTGTTCTCTGCCTTGGACCACCACACCATTGTGTGGCCTGTCTCCCGTGTCTCGTCCCTCCAAATTATACAAGGCACAGGTATGCACGTATATCAGATTTCACAATCAAACCACATACAAAACATATGAGGGAGAAATTAAAAATGAGGCCATTTAAGGATTTTCCTCTACTTCAAGGGGGAACCTCCTCCCCCCAAAAAACCTGCAATTCTTCACCAGGGTTTCTTGTTGGCACAGCCCAGTTCCTAAATCGGCTCCCACCGACTCTTCTTAACCCCTGTAAAAGATTCTCCTTCTCTGCCACATTCTACTCTCTACTGCTCATTCCGACCCCTGGCCACTACCCACAGACCTGGGCCTTGGATCCTTGCCCATGTCCCTCCCTCAGTGGCGTGTTCCCTGAAGCTTAAAGTTCTGTCTAGAGCACCATGTTGGGGCAAGGGTGTCAGGACAGTTCTCCAAGGATTTGGCTCTCCAAGGCTCCCTGGATGTGCACTCACAGTTCCAACCTCAACTCCAATCCCACCCTCCAGTGCAGCTGAAGTTGCAACTCTGAATTTCCTGGTTGCTCATCAGAGAACTGAAGGCTTAGAGTCACACAGCACATACACGGTCTCCCAACAGCAGACACGATCTCAGTGCAGTCTAACCTCAAGAGGAGGAAGGAAAACGTGTTCCACACACACACCCCATAATTTGCAGAGTTGCCTCTCTCCAATGAATATAAAATTTCACATTTCTATTTAAGGCAATAATCGCTCCCTTTCTTAATCTGCCTTCCCCTTTCCCGGGTGGGATTGTGTCCTCTCGGATCTGTCTGGAGTAGGAGAGAGGTGTATGACTGAACTGCTGTGATTCTCCACTGCTCTCAGCTACACAAAGATGCAGTAGAAGCTCTGAGACAAATATAGGGTGTGTGTGTGTGTGTGTGTGTGTTTCTGTATTGCTTTAGGTCACTTATGCTACATATGTTCTATTTCCTGGGTTTTTTTTTTTTTTCAGATTTATTTATTTGGAAGAGTTACAGAGAGAGAAGTGCAGACAGAGACAGAGGTCTTCCATCTGCTGGTTCAGTCCCCAAATGCCACAATGGCCAGAGCTGAGCCAATCCAAAAGCAGGAGCCAGAAGCTTCTTCTGGATCTCCACATGGGTGCAGGAGCCCCGGTCTTCTGCTGCCTTCCCAGGTTCATTAGCAGGGAGCTGGATTGGAAGTTGAGCAGCTGGGACTCGAACTGGCGTCCAAGTGGGATATCAGCACTACAGGTGGCAGCTTTACCCCTTGTGACACAATGCTGGCCCCATCCTTGGTGTTTTTCTTTTTTAAAAATCTCCAGGGGGAGCTGGCACTGTGGCACAGTGGGTTAAAGCCCTGGCCTGAAGAGCCGGCATCCCATATGGGTGCCGGTTCTAGTCCCAGCTGCTCCTCTTCCGATCCAGCTCTCTGCTATGGCCTGGGAAAGCAGTGGAAGATGGCCCAAGTCCTTGGACGCCTGCATCCACGTGGGAGACCCGGAAGAAGCTCCTAGTGCCTGGCTTCAGATTGGTGAAGCTCCAGCTGTTACAGCCCACTGGGGAGTCAATCAGCAGATGGAAGACCTCTCTCTCTGACTTTCAAATAAATAAATAAATCTTTAAAAAAAAAAAATCTCACTGGCGCCGCGGCTCACTAGGCTAAAGCACCCCGGGTTCTAGTCCCAGTTGGGGCACCGGTTTCTGTCCTGGTTGCCCCTCTTCCAGTGGCCCGGGAAGGCAGTGGAGGATGACCCAAGTGCTTGGGCCCTGCACCCACATGGGAGAAGCACCTGGCTCCTGGCTTCAGATCGGTGCGGTGTGCCGGCCACAGCGCGCCAGCCATAGTGGCCATTGGGGGGGGTGAACCAACGGAAAAAAGGAAGACCTTTCCCTCTGTGTCTCTCACTATCCACTCTGCCTGTCCAAAATAATAATAATAATAATAATAATCATCTCCAGACCAAAGCTGGGTTCAAAGAATCCAGATTATCACCTGGAGCCATTCTCCAGGGACACAGCAGAGATAAGGAGTGTGAGCCTCTCAGCTGGGTGGAGAGGTTTCAGCAAACTCCTGTATAGGGAAGTCTTCATAAACTTCATTGTGGGGAGGGGGTACCCGCAGGACCAGAGTTGTGCACAGCAGGTTAAACTGCTGCCACAATGCCTATCCTATATGGGTGCTGATTCCAATCCTGGCTGCTCCACTTCCAATCCTGCTCCCTGCAGCAGCAGATGGCCCAAGTGCTTCTGCCCCATCACCCACGTGGGAGTACTGGAAGATGCTCCTGGCCCCTGGCTTCAGCTTGGCCCAGTCCCACCCATTGCAGCCACTTGGGGAATGAAGGAGTGAATGGAAGATCTCCTCTCTCTTTCTCTCTCCCTCTCTCTCTCTGTAACACTGCCTTTTAAATACATAAATAAATCTTAAAAAAAAAAAAAAAAGTTCAGGGAGAGGAGTTTGCCCTAGTAGTTAAGATACCAATTAGGATGCCCGTATCCCACATCAGTGTGCCCAGGTTCTACATCCAACTCTGGCTCCTGACTATGAAAACACAGTACTTGGTACATAGTATGTGCTCTGTAAGTCTTTTTCTTTCCTTTCTTCCTTCCTTTTTAAGATTTACTTATTTATTTATTTTTTGAAAGGTAATTAGAGAAAGAGAAATCTGCTATCTGCTGATTCACTCCTTGAAATGGCTGCAACAGCTGGGGCTAGACCTGATAATGCCTACCAAATGCAGTTGGGTGAAGGTGATGGATCCTGGAGTTCCGCAGACCTGTAGGGCAACTGTAATACTCGGGCATGCTTTATTTATTTGGTGTATATTTACAACAGTCATAACCAGGATCCCAGAACTCCATCTGGGTCTCCGCTGTCGGTGGCAGGGTCCCAAGCACGTGGCCATCTTCTGCTGCTTTCCCAGGTACATTATCAGGGAGCTGCATCAGAAATAGAGCAGCGGGGACACAAACTGTGTTCTAATATGGGATGCTGTCCTTACAAGTGGGGCTTAACCTGCTTCATCACTACATCAGCCCCGTATATGCTTTTTTCAATTATTGTTGTGTATATACGTATCCATGGTTTCCAGATGAGAGTCCCTCCCCCCCCCCCATAGGCAGACAGAAAGAGAGTTCCTGTCTGCTAGTTCATTTCTCCCAAATGCTTCCAAAAGCTGGGGCTGGGCCAGATCTTCCCCATGAGATAGGAACCCAACTACCTGAGCCTTCACTGCTACCTCCCAGGGTCTGCATTAGCACGAAGCTGGAGTCAGGAGCCAGAGCCGGATATTGAAACTTGGAACTCTGATGGGGAATGCAGATCTCTCTCTCTCTCTCCCTCTCTCAAGATTTTATTTCTTTATTTGAGAGATAGAGTTTCATTCAGAGAGAGGGAGAGAAAGAAAGAGGTCTTCCATCTGCTGGTTCACTCCCTATATTGTCACAATGGCCAGATCTGAGCCAATCTGAAGCCAGGAGCCAGGAGTTTCTTCCAGGTCTCCCATGCAGACGCAGGGGACTAAGCACTTGGGCCATATTCTACTGCTTTCCCAGGCCATAGCGAAGAGCTGGATCAGAAGAGGAGCAGCCGGGACACAAACAGGTACCCATATAGGATGCTGACAATGTAGGCAGAGGCTTAGCCCACTATGCCATAGCACCAGCCTCACAGATGTCTTAATTGCTAGGCTAAATGCTTGGTCCCAAGGTTCAGGTTTTTTAAAATGCCACTGTTTAAAAGAAGTTTGAACATTTCAGCTCTGGCTAAAACTTGTCCATAGGTTGAAGGAGAGCCCCATTTGTCCACAAAAGACCTTTGTACTTTAAGGAACCCATGCTTTTAGGAAACACACTGCCTTCACCGTGCATATCAGCCATGGATTTTGGCAACCACATGAATCGCTAGCCTTCTTTTTTTTTTTTAAGATTTATTTATTAATTTGAAACACATAGTTACACAGAGAGAGGATAGGCAGAGAGAGAGGGGTCTTCCGTCAGATGGTTCACTCTCCAGATGGCCGCAACGGTGGGAACTGTGCTGATCCGAATGCAGCAGCCAGGAGCCTCCTCTGGGTCTCCTACATGGCTGCAGGGGGCCCAAGGACTTGGGCCATCCTCTACTGCTTTCCCAGGCCACAGAAGAGAGCCAGATCAGACGTGGAGCAGCTGGTACTCGAACTGGCATCCGTGTGGGATGCCTGCTCTTCAGGCCAGGGCGTTAGCCCGCTGTACCACAGCGCCAGCCCCTCGCTAGCCTTCTTGAACTCCACATGCCAGCTGCATTGAAAATGTTTTTCTCCAAAACATGCCATGAGGTAGGTTGTAGTGTCAGCAGTGCCGTTTTTTAGATGGGGAACTTGAAGTTGATTTAGACTATAAAGTGAATGCATTGGTTTGCAACCTGAGAAATCCAGAGGAAGACTGACTTCAGTGAGGCTGAGCAGGTGTCAGCTTGGAACCAACAGGACAGTAAGTGATCACTTCTCACCTCCACCTGCCCCTGTTGGCTGTGACCACCTTAGCAAGCTTGTCCCCTTAACCCCTCCAGGAGTCTGCGGGGATTCCAAGGCCACATGTCCCCCCTTTCACATCCAATGGTGGTGAGCATGTCCTGGGGGGGGTCTTTCAGAATCCAGGGGAGCTTTCCTTCAGCAGACCTCTTCCCGTGGTCTCATTGCCCTAATTTGTCTCATTGTCTCATGACCTGGGGGTGAAAGAAAAGGTAGACTGCCCCTAATTCCTGACGTCTGAGGCTGCGTGTGGGGTAAATCACCCCCAAAACTCACTGCAGAAACATGGGAAGAAGCTTCCCAGAGGAAGTTCAGAGTTGTTGCAGATTTGCTCCCAGAAAGCTGGTTGTGACATGGATGTTCATGCATGGTTTTCAGCAAATGTGCTTGTGCCCAGCACCCTGGGAAGTGGGGAGAAGAACCTGGGTAGAGCAGAGGGAGAATCTGGACTGTGAAGCAGCCTCATCAAAGTTCCAGCCTGCTGGGTGACCCTTTAGAGGGGTCCTGAGTTGGAGCAGGTAGGCCTCCCCGATCCTATAAGCCACGTGTTGTCTGTGGGGTGCCCAGGAAGGAAGCAAGGCCCTAGGAGAATGACTCTTGTTAGGAGAAGGTGATTCCTGGAGAGGCACCCAGCTCTTGGCTGACAGCGCTTCCGGCATCTGGGACTGTAAGTCCTTGCAGCCTGGGAAGGAGGATCTGGGCAGCACACCCAGTAATCAAGAAGCAGTTGAGGAACCAGAAATAAGCCACCCAGCTTCTAAGCGGCAACGCCGGGAGCTGAGCTCCAACCTTTTAGATGCTGTTGTTTCCACTTCCAGCTCTTTGCTGTTCCATGCTTGCTGATTTCTACAGCCTGGCCACTCCAGGGCATTTCTGGAAAGGCTCCCGTGTACATAGTCTGTAGGCATGAGCTGCCCATCCAAGTGTCTTGTGTGTGGCTCAGAGGACAGAGTATGAGAGAGGAGGCAGGGATGATACACTTGAGCAGGTGGCTGAGGAGGCGAGATCCTGGCCAGAGTCTGGGCATTCTCTGCCTGCTCTGAACACATGAGGAGTGTGAAGGACTTGGAAAGGTTACAAAGACGTCACTGGGATGAGAAACACATTCTGAACCAGCACAGCCAGGAGAGAACAAAGACTGGAGTCAGGCTTGGCCTTGGTGATCTTTTAAGGTCTCTCTCTTTCTCATTGGGATGAAAAATCCGCTGGGCACACATGAAAAATTTTATAATCACACAGGGGCGGGTGTTGGGTGCAGTGGTTAGGATGCCATTTGGGAAGCCTGCATTCCATATCAGAGTCTCTGGGTCAGCTCCAGATTCCAGATTCCTGCTAATAAGCACCCAGGGAGGCAGCAGGTGATGGCTCAAGTCCTTGGTTCCCTGCCACCCATGGGGGAGATCTGGACTGACTTTCCCTCCTGGCTTCAGCCTGGCCCAGCCCTATCCATTGTGGGTATTTGGGGAGTGAGCCAGTGGATGGAAGATCTTGCTCTCTGTCTTTCTGCTTTTCAAATAAATAAAAGTAAGTGAATAAACTTTTATTAAAAAAAAAAAACCTACAACTACAGCTTCCTTCTGGCAAAATAATTTCATTCTGGACAAAACAATGTGCAAATACTGGTTCCTTGCAGATAATCATTTTTTTTAATCTCAGCTGTTTTGAATGTTTGTGGATCATAACACAAATTGTCCTATACCCCCCTTATGCCCCCCCCACCCATATGCACACCCTGCCGGAAGCTTTGGAACACCTGGAAAGAGGGAGCAGCACTCAGCTTCACAAGGTTGATCTCTGGAAGCTGCGTCCAATAAACTACTTAATCACGTCTGGTTCCCATGGCAACAGCCAGGCTTGCAACAGCGTGGCTGAACAAGACTGCATGTGATCAACTGCTATGTGGCAATGGAAATCCTGCCCTACCCTCTGTTTTTTAGCATCTGTCTTTGCGATATGGTCTGTGTTTCAAAGCAGAACTCGAAATACTGCCTGTGTCTCCCCCTATTTCAAGGTCCCAGCTCCCCACCCCCAGGCGTTCTTAGAGCAGAACACAGAGAAGGCGAGTGTATTGGGCTGGGGGTGGAGTATTGGGCTGGGGGTGGAGAGCGTCACATGCATTCTAAAAGGCAAGGGAGATCATTGCAGCTGGTTCCTTACCCTGCTGCGTCCCTCACCAGGAGCCCTGATTTTTTCTCTCAGGCAGTCACGCCTTTTTCAGCTGGACTCAAACCAGAGCATATTTGTGTTCCAGAGCAAGACAGATTTTCTAAGTCACAGAGGAGCTATTTTTAGAGGCTCTTGGAGGGGGAAGATCTCAGAATCCACCTAAACTTAGACACAGCTTTTGGTACAGTGTCTCACAGGGACACAGCCTGCGCGTGCTACAGAGGTTTCTCCCGAGAGCACACACTTTCTGGGCTAGCCTCAGAGCCTGTGCAGGGACGGGGCCTGAGCTGCCACCTGGGGAACCACACAGCCTTTCTCTTTCTTCCCTTTAAAAAGGGCACATTATCAGCTTTCCAGCTCTTAAAAAAAATTATTTATTTGAAAGGCAGAGCAACAGAGAGAGAGGAGAGACAGTGAGAAAGAGATGTTCTGTCTGCTAGCCCGCTCCCCTAAGTGGCCTCAATAGTCAGAGCTGGGCCAGGAACTCCCTCCAGGTCTCCCAAGTGGGTGGCAGGAACTCAAGTACTTAGGCCATCCTCTGCTCCCTTCCCAGGCACAGTAGCAGGGAGCAGGATCGGAAGCCAAGCGCCCAGGACTCCAACTAGTCCTCCAATATGGGATGCTGACGTCACAAGCCATGGCTTATCCGGCAGTGGCATAGTGCTGGCAGCTTTCCATCTCTTGAAGAGCCCTATGGTGAGGTCAGACTGTGCTGAAAATGGCCACCTTGGGATGTCTGGGCTGTCGGTGCAATGTGAGGCATTTCACTTCAAGAGAAATAATGTCTGTTGTCGTGTGTTTGTGGTTAGAGGTTGGCTTGTTGATAGAGTGTGGACTAGGAATTTCACCCCAAATTTGTGGTCTGAGGGTGCATGAAAAACAGATAGTACTTTGTAGCTCAACTTTGGTGGCAAAGGATGAGTTGTAGATACATATTATATTTAATAATTCAATGGAAAATTCGAGTATTATTTTGCAGAGTATGCACTCTGACTCAACTCAAGCCAACAAACTACTTAGAAATATTTCTGAGACAATGAGGGGGATTTGAACACTGATGGAATGTTTGACAATTTCCATTAGCAGATGAAGCTGGGAGATGAGTGTGTTCATGACACTATTCTCTCCACTTTGTTTGATTGTGAGCAGGTCAAGGACACATAGCCAGCCCTTGTAGGAGTAACCTAGGGTTTTGAAGATGGGAGGGCCCTCTAGACTAAGATCTGCAGGATGAGAAGTGCTAGCAGGTGCAGACTGAGGGTGAGGAGGTCAGATGCGAGTATTATGTGGAAAGTACTCCAGGTAGGGGAAACTCCATGGCACAGGCAGGTGGGTGAGGAAGAGTTCCTTGGGACTGAAAGTTCAGCAGGATGACAGTAGTGTGTCACAAGGGAAAAGGCTGGGTGGGGACCCGGGGGACAGGAGGCAGTGACTAAGGGTCTGGGCATTCTTTTTTTTTATTTATTTTATTTTTTATTTATTTATTTATTTTGACAAGCAGAGTGGACAGTGAGAGAGAGACAGAGAGAAAGGTCTACCTTTGCCGCTGGTTCACCCTCCAATGGCCGCCGCGGCTGGCGCGCTGCGGCCAGTGCACCGCGCTCATCCAATGGCAGGAGCCAGGTGCTTCTCCTGGTCTCCCATGGGGTGGGGGGGTGCAGGGCCCAAGCACTTGGGCCATCCTCCACTGCACTCCCGGGCCACAGCAGAGGCCTGGCCTGGAAGGGGGCAACCGGGACAGAATCCGGCGCCCCAACCGGGACTAGAACCCAGTGTGCCGGCGCCGCAAGGCGGAGGATTAGCCTGTTGAGCCACGGCACCGGCCGAAAGCATAGTCTTTGGGTCTGGGCATTCTTGTAAGAGCAATGAAAGGCCAAGGAGCACAGGAGTTACCTGACTGGGGCCGTGGGTTAGAAAAGTTACAGCCAAGAGACACTCCCAGGACAGTCCTTACTTTAGAAGTCAAGTTCTCCAGCCCTCATCCCTCCGAGCTATAGATTCCACCTTCCGTGTCTGCTGCTATTGCTTCATGCATGACAGGGGCTGTGGTAGGAAGTGGAAAGTTCCAGGCTGAGATGAGGGAAGGGGCTGCTTACTCTTTGCTATGGGTTGAATTGTACCCCTCCCCCACCAATTCATGTGTTGAAGTCTTGACCCCATTTGGAGGTAGGGCTTTTAGAAGATAATTAGAATCTAACTGAGGTCTTAAGGGTAGAGTTCTAATCCAGTGTCATTATGGTGGCTTTATAAGAAGAGACAGGGAGAAATGGGTGGTTAGCTTAGTGGTTAAGATACCTGTTTGGGGCCAGCATGGTTACATAGTGGGTTAAGCCACTCCTTACACATACGGGCACTGGTTTGAGTCTCAGCTGCTCCACTGCTGATCCAGTTCTGTGCTGATGCACTTGGCTTTGGTCCAACCATTGTGGCTGTTTGAGGAGTGAATCATTGGATGGAAGAGCTTTCCCTCTCTCTCTGCATCTCTGCCTATCAAATAAATGAAATAAATAAAAACAAAACCAAACCAAGATGCCTGTGTCCCACATAGAGTGTGTGGATTCCATTCCCCACTCTGGCTCTTGACTACAGCTTCCTGCCATTGCAGACATTGCAGACTCTGGTAATTGAGTTCCTGTCACCTCTGTTGGAGATCTGGATTGTATTCCTGGCTCCTGCCTTGGCCTCAGGAGTGAACCATATGATGGGAGCTCTCTCTTTCTCTCAAAGAAATAAATTAAAAATTTCAAAACAAAAAGTACGTTCTACTTAAAAGAAAAGAAGAAGAGGGAGAAAGAAAGAAAGATCACTCTATGCAGGCAGATGCAGTGAAGAATGGCCGTGGGGGCATCCAGTGAGGAGGTGGTCATCTGCAAGCCAGGACCATGCCAGGACCACGCCAGGACCACACTACTACCCTGACCCTCTAAAACTGTGAGAAGATCCATTTCTCTTGGTTAAGCCACCCAGTCTATGATATTTTGCGATGGCAGTCTGAGCAGACTAAGACACTTTTATAAGTCCCTTTCCATCTAACTAAACCTGGGTCTGGAAAAAACTACAGATATTGCAAAGCTCTGAATGCACTGACCTTGACTGATCATGAAAGATAATCAACATCACACCAGCACTGTAGTCACAGTTTCATGGTCATCCAGGGGTTCTCCTTATCCATGGTTTCACTGCCCGTGGTTCAGTTACCTGCAGTCAACCACAGGCCAAAACTATTAAATGGAAAATTCCATAAATAAAAAATTCCTAAGCTTTACATTGTGCATTGTTCTGAGTTACATGGTAAGACCTGGCACCATCCTGCTCCATCCTGCCCGAGATGTGAATCATCCCTCTATCTGGCACATCCCGGCTGTATACACCTCCCACCCATCTGTCACTTAGCAGCCACCTCAGCCATCGGGTCCACTTGTTGGGGTCCACTTGTTGTTGCATGCTTCTAACCCTTGTTTTAGTTAATAACGACCCTAGAGTTTGACAATAGTGAGGCAAAGGAGGCCCCAGAGCATAAAACATGGAAGTACGCGTTACCTCTGGCACCACATGGCAGTGATGCAGGGCACACAGGAAAAATCATGCTACAAGGACAGAGAAATACAGTACTGCAAAAAGTTTGTGGATGGGGTTGGCATTGCGGTGCAGCGAGTTAAGCAGCCACTGGTGATCTTGCATCCTATATTGGAGTGCCAGTTTGAGTCCCGGCTGCTCCACTTCCTATTCAGCTCTCTGCTATGGCCTGAGAAAGCAGTACAAGATGGCTCAAGACCTTGGGCCGCTGCACCCGTGTGGGAGACCCAGAGGAAGCTCCTGGTTCCTGGCTCCTGGCTTTGGATCGGCTCAGCTCCAGCCGTTGTGGCCATCTGGGGAGTGAATCAGCAGATGGAAGACCTCTCTCTCTCTCTCTCTCTCTCTTTCTCTCTCTCCCTCTGCCTCTCTCTCTCTCTCTGTGTGTAACTGACTTTCAAATAAATAAATACATCTTAAAAAAAAAAAAGATACCTCTTGAGACACCTTCATTTCATATTGGAGTGTCTGAGTTCATGTCCTAGTTCCATTTTTCTTTTTTTTTTTATTTTTAAAGATTTATTTATTTATTTGAAGGGCAGGGAGAGAGAGAGAGAGAGAGAGAGAGAGAGAGAGAGAGAAACCTTCTATCTGTTGATTCACTCCCCAAATGACCTCACCAACTAGGCCCAGATGGAAGCTAGGAGCCTAGAATTCCATCTGGGTCTCCCATGAGGGTGGCAGGAGCCCAAGTACTTGGGCCAACTTCTGCTGCTTTCCCAGGTGTATTAGCAGGAAGCTGGATTGAAAGTGAAGTCCTGGACTCGAACCAGAAGTCTGATATGGGATGCTTGCTTTCATCCGTTAATCCACAATGCTAACCATCTGGTTCTACTTTTGATTCCAGCCTCCTGCTAATGGGTACGCTGAGAGGCAGTAGGTGATGGCTCAAGTACTTGGGTTCCCGCCACTCAAGTGGGAGACCTGGATTGAGTTCCTGGCTTAGCTCTGGTCATTGAGGGCATTTGGGGAATTAACTAGTGGATAGAAGATATCTCTTGGTCTATTTCAAATATAAGTAAATAAATATTTTACAATGCATAGAAATAGAATCAAAAGATAAGTTTGTTTCAGTGAAAAAATTTGAAACCCATGCAATTTTTTTTCATAATATGCACTTTCCACGAACTTTTTAGAGGCCCCTCATCTGTATGAACACAATTTTTTTTACACTAACATAGACTTACGTTTCAAGTACATTTTTCATGAGACCTTTGAAGTACCATTGTATATATAAAGTTTGGTACTGTCCATTGTTTCAGATATCCACTGGGTGCTTGGAATGTATCCCCCATGGATAAGGGAGACTACAGTACATGTGATTTTTCTCTACTATCATGAAACCAAGCTATGGCTCATAATCTAGTGTTTATATAATTACTTTTCTCCCAGTTCATCCTGAAAAAACACATCATAGTTTTGTTTTGTTTTTTAAGATTTATTTATTTTTTGAAAGTCAGAGCTACACAGAGAGAGAAGGAGAGACAAAAAGAGAGGTCTTCCATCTGCTGGTTGACCCCCTAATTGGCTGCAACACCCAGAGCTACACTGATCCGAGGCTAGGAGTCAAGAGCTTCTTCTGGGTCTCCCACATGGGTGCAGGGGCCCAAGGACTTGGGCCAGCTTCTACTGCTTCCCCAGGCCATAGCAGAGAGCTAGATTGGAAGTGGAGCAGCCAGGATGCGAACTGGTGCCCATGTGGAATGCTGGCACTGCAGGCCGTGGCTTTAACCGCCTCACCACAGCGCTGGCCCCAGCACATCATAGTTTTGTAGGATTTTATTTTTCCTGCTTGAAAACTTCCAATCATTACAGCCAATGTGGAACTGTTGACTCCCGAGGTTGAGTGAGCTGCACATGGTATTTAGGACATGTGTTTATAAGAAAGTCTTTGTTTATATTGAAGCAATACAATGTTGTCTTCTTCTGGCTGCCTTTCCTAGGCAAGGCAACTGTTCAAAACAAGTTGCCTGGGAAATGACCGTCTTTGCAAATTTGGATGTAATGCTTAAGCTATTAGATTCCTACATGGCAGCCTACTCAAGTTATGTGTGCAAAGTCTCAAAGTCAAGAAAATGAGCCTTTCAAGAAGGCAGGGTAGACCGGCGCCGCGGTTCACTAGGCTAATCCTCCGCCTGCGGCGCCAGCATCCCGGGTTCTAGTCCCAGTTGGGGCGCCGGATTCTGTCCTGATTGCTCCTCTTCCAGTCCAGCTCTCTGCTGTGGCCCGGGAGGATGGCCCAGGTCCTTGGGCCCTGCACCCGCATGGGAGACCAGGAGGAAGCACCTGGCTCCTGGCATCAGATCGGCACAGCCATTGGAGGGTGAACCAACCGAAAAGGAAGACCTCTCTGTCTCTCTCTCACTGTCTAACTGCCTGTCAAAAAAACAAAAACAAACAAAAAAAAAAAAAAAAAAAAGAAGAAGAAGAAGAAAGCAGGGTGAGAATCACCAATCTCTGATAAGAGGTGAGGGAACCAATGATTTCTCCCACCATCTCTTTGCCTAGCCAAACCACCTCTGGTAGTGCTTTCCCTTGGATATTCCGTTTTCCATAACAGTTCTCTATTAATATAATTTTATGCTCAAAAATATGCATTTGTATGTATTTACACATTGATAGTCAAACACAAAAACTATCACTTTCCTGTATACTCATAAATGAAATTAAATCTAGCTCAACGTCTATTGACTTTAGTGGTAGAAAAATTCAATCTTAGACGTTTGGTGAAGAGGTCCCTCTGTACTCCCTTAGGATTGTTCCTGACCCAAGGCTCACTCAGTCCAGGTATTTTGCCATCTGACCCACTGGGAGAAGCAGAATTCCGTTATCCCCTTCTCTGACCGCCTGCCTTCAAGTTTTGGGGAGAGTGCTTTGCCAAGGGTCTTAAGTAGCACCTAGGGCCCCAAACCATTTGCACACACGTAGGCCCATTCAGAGGCCCAGTGTCTGCAGAGCTGATAAGCTTTCCTACCAGCTTTCAGGGGGAACTAACGTCCTCCATCCCCATACTAACCCCTATCCTTAGGTAGTGCAACTCCACCCTTCAACAAAAAGTTTGACCGTCACCACCTCCTCTCCTAATCCCAAAAATCCCAAGAAAGACATAACCCAGGCCAGAGTGGCTCTGGATTTGGTGTGCCTGCTGTTCCACTGGAGAGGCTCCCTTCCCTCCTGTGGTCTTTCTTCTTCTAGAACAAGAATGAGGAAGTGGCCTTGTCAACAGAGGATTCCGTGGGCCCCATCTTGCACCAGAGCCAGTTTTCAACATGCAGCAGAGTGTGAGATAACAAGACAGGCACGGAGCATAGGTGGATGTTTAATGGTCATTCAGGGCCAACCTCTACACTTCACTGATAATGCATTTTAAGGATCCACTGGCCTCTCAAGGTTTATCACCCATTTCCCATTTGGAGGGGCATGTTAGCAAGAGGAACACTGGGTCAGGGCTCTGAATCCTAAAACTCTGTCTTCTAGAGTTTTCAAGCTTTCAAGGATCCAATTGGAATCCAGGAGTACTAGAGCATCTAGAGTACATATCCCAAAGGCATTTTCCTGGGTTGTTGTTGGGGCACAACAGGGTGTCCTTTGGTTATCAGCGCTCATTTTGGGAGGCAGCAGATGAGGGCTCAAGTATTTGGGTCCTTGCCACCCATGTGGAAGACCCAGATGGAGTACATGGCTCCTGGCTTTCGCTTGGCCCAGTCCTGGGTGTTGTGGGCATTTGGAGAGCGAACCAACAAATGGAAGGTCTCTCTGTCTCTGTCTTTGTCTCTCTTTCAAATGAAGTGAAAATTATTTTTTGTTTTAAAACAGAAAATGAATGGTGTGAGCCATATGCCCGATGCACCATTGACAGCTGCTACAGATGTCCTTGGGGGTTGGGAAAAGAGCCTCAAAGGCAAGGGAGAACCTCTTGTTGGAGAAAAGAGCATTTTCAATGCCCCAGTGAATTGACAGAGAATCAGCCTGAGTGGCTCACTAGCTGGAGACAGGTCACATGCTCCGACAGGAATGAGTACGAGCCTGCTGTAACACACACCATTGCAGTTCACCAGCGCAGGCTCTGCCCTGTTTTGTGAGCAGTTTTTAACTGAGAAGAGATTGCTCTTTTAAAGAGCTGCTTTTTCTGGATGCCATTAAAAATAGGAAAGCAAGTGGTAGCAGAACAGTGAGTGAACAGTTTTCTCTCCTTCTGCTTTGTCTAATGTTTGGGCAGTAAGTGGACTTGCGAGCGAAACAATGCTCCTAACATGCATTACTTTTATCTAAGGTTTTTTTATTTATTTATTTTTTACTGCAAACTGCCCCCATCTTTATCTTTTGTGACACAAGCCATATATTTTTTCCAGCAACCTCAGGCGCACAGCAGGGATGATGTCCCCTTTTGAAAACAATGGAAACTCAGCTTCTTTCGTGCCTGGAGCAAGACAGCAAATGAAACTCACAAGTATTTAGGGCTCCAGTGATGCTCCTGACGGCATATGGAGTTTGCTTGCTCAGGTCAGCTGTGCAAGGGAGGGAAAGTCGGAGCGCAGGGCCCTTGGCTACCCATTACAACACAAGGGATGACCAGAGATGCGTGAGGGGGGAGCAGAGGCCTCTTCCTGACGAATGGAGGTGCCAGTGTCCCTCTGAATCTCCTACCTCAGATGCTCCTGCCTGCTTGGAAATGTCCCCTGTCCATGTCTCCAGTCCACACTGGCGTTTTCCCTGGTATACAACAATTACCTTACACTCTTGAGTGTCTGAAGTAGGTGAGCAGATACTAAAAGATACTTACATCAGAACTTTCCCCCAAGTGACTTGTCTTTTCTTAAACATACATAACATTGGGGCCAGTGTTTGGGCACACTGGGATAAGGCAACACCTGCAATGCTGGTATCCTATATATGTGTTGGTTCAAGTCCTGGCTGCTCCACTTTCAATCCACCTCTCTGCTAATGTACCTAGAAAAGCAGCTGAATATGGCCCAAGGGCTTGGGTTCCTGCCACCCATGTAGGGGACCAGGATAGAGGGCCAGGTTCCAGGGCTCGGCTTGGCCCAGATGGGAAGTTGTGATAATTTGGGAAGTGAATCAAAGGATGGAAGATTGCTCTTTCCCTCTCTCATTCTCTCTCTCTCTCTCTCTCTCTGTGTGTGTGTGTGTGTGTGTAACTCTGCCTTTCAAGTAAATAATAATAATAATAATAAGGTGGCAGGGGCTGGTGCTGTGGTGTAGTGGGTAAAGCAGACGCATGCACCACCATCCCATATGACACTGGTTTGAGTCCCAGCTGCTCCACTTACAATCTATCTCCCTGCTAAGGGCTAGGGAAAAAGAGAAGGATGGCCTGAATGGAAGACCCAGAAGACGCTCCTGGCTCCCATCTGGCCAAGCCCTGGTCATGCGGTCATCTGGGGAATGAACCAAGAGATGGAAGACCTCTCTCTCTCTCTCTCTCTCTCTCTCTCTCTGTAAATAAATAAATAAGTATATATTTTTAAAAAGTGGCACAAAAGATAACAATGCACAGAAGTTAAAGTCAAAGTCTTACCAGTAAATGTGGAAAGACTTCAACCTCATCAAAAGCCAAGGGAACACAATTTACAGCCCATAATGAAATATTTTTGTCTATCATTTTTTGGAAACACTAAAAAAAAATGGTAACATCCCAGGTTTGTGAAGATGTGCTCTGTCTTAAAAAGTTTAAAAGGAGGCCAGGGTTGTGGTACATTGGATTAAGCTGCCACTTTCCAGGCCTGTACCCCGTATCTTAGAAGCTTCCCATCCAGCTTCCTGGTAACAAGCCTGGGAGGCAGCTGATGATGGCCCGGGTGCTTGGATCCCTGCCCCGGTGTGGAGACCCAGATGGAGTTTCTAGTTCCTGGATTCAGCTTGTCCCAGTCCTGGCACTGGAAGCATCTGGAAGTGAGCCATAAGATGGAAGAACTCACTCTCTGTCTCTCTGCCTTTCAAACAAATAAATAAAGTCTTTTAAAGTTAAAATAAAGGGGCCAGTATTGAGGCATAGTTGGTAAAGCCACTGCCTGTGACACTGGCATCCCATACGGGCACCGGTTTGAGTCCCAGCTGCTCCACTTCCAATCCAGCTCCTTGCTAATGGGCCTGAGAAAGCAGTGGAAGATGGCCCAAATGCTTGGACCCCTGTAGTCATGTGAGAAACCAGGAAGAAGCTCCTGGCTCCTGGCTCCTGGCTCCTGGCTTTGGCCTAGCCCAGCCCCAGCCCCAGCCCCAGCCCCAGCCATTGCAGCGATTTGGGAGTGAATCAGAGAATGGGAGACTCCTTTCTCTGTCTCTCTTTCTCTCTCTTTCCCTGTAACTCTGCTTTTCGAATAAATAAAACAAATCTTAAAAAATAAAAATAAAACTTTATCAACTTGCCAGTGTCCAGTATCCATAGGATGTACACAGCTGGTGAAACGGAAGGTCAGCAGAGCCCTTTCAGAAGAGAAGGTGGTGGTACCACATGTTCTAAGTACACATGGCCTAGGACACCGCGGCTCCTAGCCTGGAAAAATAGTCACTAAGGTACACAAAGGCCCATGTACAAGAAGAAGCATGAGTCACAGAACATTGATAACAATACACATGCCTTGCATGGGAGAACAGTTACATAAACCACGGTTCTTTCATTTTAGTGAAAAACACCCAGCACCTAAGAGAGGTTGGAAGGTCGCTATGTACTGACATGACAAGATAAGGTGCAGGACTAACCAGTGAGGGCCTGCCTGGATTCAGATCATGGTTCTGGGAAGTCTAGGTTCTCAGACCTTAGATAAGCCACTTCAGCTCTCTGTACTTCGTAAAATGCAAAAACCAGTCATACGCCTCTCATGTTTTTAGGGAGAATGACATGGCTCAGCATTTTGAACACATCTCATAGAAACTCATCAACAAATATCAGTTCTTCTGTATTATTCGAGAGAAAAGCACGTTGGAGAAAACCATGCACGATATCAAACTTTTGATATATCTATATGCACCTGCTGAGACAGGCATAGAAAATGATCTCATAAAACCATGCCTGTTTATTAGCACCCTTTATTTCTGGGGAAGGGAGGGATTGCACTGGGCTGGGCAGCCAAAGGGCTTGTCCTACCCAATCTACTGTTTAGTGTTGTTTAGCTTTTTACGGCAATGAATATGACTTCTGTAAATCCCACAGAGAACAGTAAGAAGTTTTGAAACAGCATTGCAAGCACTTGTGGGCACACACACAAACACACCTGTAACTAGGATAAAGCAGCACAGCCTTTGACTTCAGGCTACGGTACTAATCCTTTGACTCAGGGAATCTGAGTAATGTTGAGATCATAAGTAGTTTTTGAAAAAAAAATTTGTTCATTTGTTTTTATTTGAAAGGCAGAGAGACAAGGGGAGAGAGAGGGAGAGGGAGAGGGAGAGGGAGAGGGAGAGGGAGAGGGAGAGGGAGAGGGAGAGGGAGAGGGAGAGGGAGAGAGAGAGAGAGAGAGAGAGAGAGAGAGAGAGAGATCTTCCATCCTAACTGGTTCATTCCCCAAGTGCCTGGAACAGCCAGGGCTGGGCCAGGCTGAAGCCAGGCGCTCAGATCTCAATCCGGGTCTCCCACATGGGTGGCAAGTACCCAAGTACTTGAGCCATTGCCTGCCGCTTTGCAGGGTTTGCTTTAACAGAAAGCTGACATCTGAAGTGGAGCTGGGCCTCAAACCCAGGCACTCCAGTATGGGATGTGGATGTCTCAGGCAGTGTCTCAATCACTGCACCAGATGCTGGCCTCTCAGTAGTGTTTTCTGTCTGTTTTGAAGCAACTTTCTCAGCAATACAGAAACAATATTTTGGTAAACAAAAATAATTTGTAGAAATAGAGGGCTATGGGGGCTGGTGTTGTGGCACAGTGGATTAAGTCACCCTCTGTGATGCCAGCATCCCATTTTTGTGCTAGTTCAAGTCCCAGCTGCTCCACTTCTGATCCACCTCCCTGCTAATGCACCTGGGAGGGCAGCGGAAGATGATCCAAGAGCTTGGGCTCCTGCAGCCTACATAGGAAACCTGGATGCAGTTCCAGGCTCCTGGTTCAACCCCGGCCATTGCAGCCACCAGAGGAGTGAACCAGAGTATAGAAGATCGATCTCTCTCTCTGTGTCTTTCCCTCTCAGTAACGCTGCCTTTCAAATAAATCAATAAATCTTTTTTAAAAGGGTGAATTTAAAAAACAGAAATGGATATAAGTATCTTCTGATAACTGCAGTCATCTGTCACCCACACAATGCCTCCCACAGCTGACTGGATGTCAATTTGATCTTGCTTTTATGGAGTTGGTGCCCTTTCTCTAAGTGTAGGTATGTCCTTCCCTCCAGTCACCAGGCACAGAGGATGGAACTGCGCCGCCCATTGGTGAAGGATTTATCTTGTGTCTCTGGAGGAAGTGCTGGCAAAGAGAGGACGCAGGGCACCCACGGTGAGGGAAGACGTCCCGTCATTCACAGTTGGCCCCTGTGACACCCTTGCGTCATTCGGGGGGAGAAGACTTTCACTTCATACACATTATTGTTGAAGGAAAATGCATAGGAAGTATTTAGTTTGAAACATAAAACCAATAATTCTTCATTTTTAAAGATTTATTTATTTATTTGAAAGTCAGAGTTACACAAACAGAGGAGAGGCAGAGAGAGAGGTCTTCTATCCACTGGTTCACTCCCCAGATGGCTGCAACGGCCAGAGCTGCGCCGATCCGAAGCCAGGAGCTTCCTCTAGGTTTCCCAAGCGGTGCAGGGGCCCAAGGATTTGGGCCGTCCTTTACTGCTTTCCCAGGCCATAGCAGAGAGCTGGATCATAAGTGGAGCAGCCAGAACCTGCTCCCATATGGGATGTCGATGCTTCAGGCCAGGGTGTTAACCCGCTGTGCCACAGCACCGGCCCCAAAACCAATAATTCTTATAATATGACACCCAGGTATTAGCCTCCCGTATTTACCTGATTTAGACTTTTTTTTTAAAGATCTATTTATTTATTTGAAAGTCAGAGTTACACACAGAAAGAGAGGCAGAGAGAGGTCTTCTGTCTGATGGTTCATTCCCCAGATGGCCGCAACGGCCGGAGCTGCACATATCTGAAGCCAGGAGCCAAGAGCTTCTTCTGGGTCTCCCATACGGTGCAGGGGACCAAGGACTTGGGCCATCTTCTACTGCTTTTCTAGACCAAAGCAGAGAGCCGGATCAGAAGTGGAGCAGCCGGGACTTAAACCGCTGCCCATACGGGATGCTGGCACCGCAGGCGGCAGGTTTATCCGCTCCGCCGTTTTGTCTGCTCTGTTGCAGTATTCCAGCATTTCACTATCCCAAGCAATGTTGCAGTGAGCAAGCATATGCACACAGTCTGATTCGTATGCGGGGGAACCTTGCTTGGGAAATATAGAAGTGTGCTTGTTGAGCTGAGGTTATGAACATATCGACTATCCCAAGCGCTGCAAAATTGTTCCCCATAGTGATTACTCCCATTTCACTCTCACAGCCCGAGTACAAAAGTGCCTTTCTGATTCTCCTTTGTCACTGCAGTGGTATTATCAGACTGCCAATCTAATGGCTCTGAAACTGTATCTTATTCTTACTTTAATTTGCATTTCCCTAAGAGTGCTCTTTACTTTCCTATGCCTTATAATCTCCAACAGTGACACGGAGATCATGAAAAATGCATTATAATTGCAGCTCAATTCATAATAGCTAAGATATGGAAGCAACCCAAATGTCCATCAACTGAAGACTGGATGAAGAAATTATGGGACATGTACACCATGGAATACTCCAGCCATTTGCAACAAAATGGATGAAACTGGAAAACATCATACTTACTGAAACAAGCCAGTCCCAAAAGGACAAATACCCTATGTTCTCCCTGGTCTGTGATAACTAATAGAGCTCCTAAAAGGTGATCTATAGAAGTGAGATTGACACTTTCAGATGCAATGAGTTTGAACAGCCCTTGTCTCAATTGTTGAGGAACAGTTTTTTGTACTATTTGTTGAACTCTTTTTTTTTTTTTTTTTTTGATAGGCAGAGTGGACAGTGAGAGAGAGAGGAGAAAACTCTATTTAGAGCTAATCATATGTGTATAAAGTTAATTGAAAATAGATTTTGGTAAAAAATAAGAATGGGAATAGGAGAGGGAGAAGACAGAAGGGTGGGAATGTGGGTATGGTGGGAAGAATTACTATGTTCCTAAAGTTGTATTTATGAAATGCATGAAGTTTATATTCCTTTTTTTTTTTTTTTTAATTTGAAAGAGAGAGTTACAGCGAAAGGTAGAGACAGAGAGAGAGGTCTTCCATCCACTGGTTCACTCCCCAGATGGCCACAAGGGCCAGAGCTGAGCTGATCCAGGAGCTTCTTCCGGGTCTCCCACGTGGGTGCAGTAGCCCAAGGACTTGGGCCATCTTTGACTGCTTTCCCAGGCCACAGAAGAGGTCTGGATGGGAAGAGGAGCAGCCAGGACTAGAACTGGCACCCATGTGGGATGCCTGCGCTTCAGGCCAGAGCTTTAACCCACTTCGCCACAGCACTGGCCCCTGTATTCCTTAAATAAAAGATTGGGGGGGGGGGAGAAAAATGGGTTGTATTATTACAAAGCCAGTGTTTTTGTTACTGATGTTCACAGAATCAATAGTCCCTGCAGGAGATGACTCCACTAGACTGCTCACATCTCGAACTCCGTGAATTTTTCACACTTACAACTCCTGAATACCACAGCACGTGCTGGCAGCTTCATGCAGGCGAGTGTGCCAACCCACTTCACAAGAAAACCACTCAAAACAAGACTTGGTTTCCCATGTTTTCTTGTCACTTTTGAGGAACCCCCTGGAAACTCAAGTCGCTTATGCAGTGAGCTCCAAGATTTTGTTTTATGAGCTCCAAGATTTTGTTCACCATGTGAGAAAGACAAGATATGAAGCAGCAGGTGCTAGAGAGAGTTTGCATTTATTTAAAATTTTAAAAGGTATACAATGCATCTGTAGGGGCCGGCATTGTGGTATAGCGGGTTAAGCTTCAGCCTGCCATGCCAGCATCCCATATGGGTGCCAGTTCACGTCCCCCTGCTCTGATTCTGATCCAGCTGCCTGCTCATGTCTGGGAAAAGCAGCAGAGTTTGAGCCTCTGCCACCAACATGGGAGACCTGGAAGGAGCTCCTGTCTCCTGGCTTCAGCGTGACCCAGTCCTGGTGTCAAGGCCATCTGGGGAGTGAACCAGCAGATGGAAGATTTCTCTTTCTCTGTGTGTGTGTCTCTCCCTCTCTCTCTCTCTCTCTCTGTAACTCTGACTTTCAAATAAAGAAATAAATCTTTTTAAAAAATGTGTATGGGGGGCCGGCGCCATGGCTTAATAGGCTAATCCACCGCCTTGCGGCACCGACACACCGGGTTCTAGTCCCATTTGGGGCGCCAGATTCTGTCCCGGTTGCCCCTCTTCCAGGCCAGCTCCCTGCTGTGGCCCAGAAAGGCAGTGGAGGATGGCCCAAGTGCTTGGGCCCTGCACCCCATGGGAGACCAGGAAAAAGCACCTAGCACCTGGTTCCTGCCATCGAGGATCAGCGCAGTGTGCCGACCGCGGCGGCCATTGGAGGGTGAACCAACGGCAAAGGAAGACCTTTCTCTCTGTCTCTCTCTCTCACTGTCCACTCTGCATGTCAAAAAAATAAAATTAAATAAATAAGTGTGTATGGGGGCCAGTGCTGTGGCACAGCAGGTTAACGCCCTGGCCTGAAGCACTGGCATCCCATATGGGTGCCGGTTTTAGTCCCGGCTGCTCCTCTTCCGATCCAGCTCTCTGCTATGGCCTGGGATAGCAATAGAAGATGGCCCAAGTCCTTGGGCCCCTGTATCCACGTGGGAGACCCAGAAGAAACTCCTGGCTCCTGGCTTCAGACTGGCATAGCTCTGGCCACAGCAGCCATCTGGGGAGTGAACCAGTGGATGGAGGACCTCTCTCTGTCTCTACCTCTCGCTGTAACTTTCTTTCAAATAAATAAAATAAATTATTCAAAAAATATGTGTATGTATACATACATCTTAGGGTCAATATTTTGGAAACAAGAAAGAGTGGCTGTCTCTGTGGAGAAGAGAAAATTTCAGGGTCAGAGCAGGAAACGGATTGAGTTTCCATTAGTGATCTCTTGGTTCTTGATTTTGTGTTTGCCTTACTACCTCCAAACAACTGAACAAAGTAGAACGTCTGATTAAATCATAATTTATAACTCTTTTCTGAGCAAAAATAATTCTTTTTAAACTTGTCATTAAATGAGTTATGAAACACATTCATTTGGAGCTGGCGCTGTGGCATAGCAGGTAAAGCCACGGCCTGCTGTGCCAGCATCCCATATGTGCTCTGGTTCGTGTCCCTGCTGCTCCACTTCTGGTGCAGCTCTCTGCTATGGCCTGGGAAAGCAGTGGAAGATGACCCAAGTCCTTGGGCCCCTGCACCTGCATGTGAGACCTGGAAGAAGCAGAGCAGCCAGGACACGAACCAGTGCCCTTATGAGATGCTGGCACTGCAGGTGGAGGCTTCACCTACTACAGACACAGCACCAACCCCTGGAGGTCTGTTTAACACATAGAAAAAAGATGAACATCTATCAAACAATTGCAAACATTTCTTAGACAACTTGAGACCAGTCTCATGTCTTTGTTTCAGGAAAGTTGTGAAATTTACTTTTCCATCTATAAAGCAGATAACAGAGTGACTGTGCTATGTTGAAATCTGTTTTTTTATTTAAGAAAAATTTCCACTGTACATTCCTTTCATATTGCTAACATGTTTACCTTGGTCAGCAGCAGATGGTTTTTGCCATCCTGGGCACCACATGGTGATAACGTTATCATCTGCTGCTGTCTCAAGACATCTTCCCACTATTGCTGCTTTGCTCAGGGGAAGATGTGGCCCCCAGGGAAGGGGCACACGCTTTTTTGGATGAATGAAAGTATTATCCTTGGAGCAGCGTAACTATCCAGTCAATCAAATCTGTTTCCCCATGGGCTCAATTGAATATACATCCTACGTGCTGAGTATTTTTTAAAATATGTATTTTTGATCAATTGCTGACTGAAAAGTTGTTTTGTTTTGGGGAGTATGCACTATGTTATCTGGTTGGGTTTTTGGGAGATCATGTAAAGGGCATCATTATAATAGCATACTATATATTCTGGTTATATTTATTATTTGACTCACTTTTTCAGTACTCATAATTATATGATATATTAAATGTTCAAAATCTTGAAAGCAGTTTCATAAACTTTCTCCCCTCCTTCCTGAATTGCACATTTTTTATGGTTTTCAAAAGCAATTTGAGGGGCCAGTATTGTGGCACAGTGGGTTAAGTCACCACTTGTGACACCAGCATCCTATAGCAGAGTGCCAGTTTAAGTCCTGACTACTCTGCTTCTGATCCAACTCTCTGATAATGCACCTGGGAAGACAGTGGAGAGTGGCCCAAGTGTTTGGGCCCTGCCACCTACATGGGAGACCCAAATGAAGTTCCCACCTCCTGGCTTCAGCTTGGACCAGCCCTGGTCATTATAATCATTTGGGGAGCAAACCAGTGAGTGGAAGATTTCTCTGTCTCTTTTTCTTTCTTTTTTTTAAAAAATAGATTTATTTTATTTATTTGAAAGATAGAAATACAGAGAAAGAGGAGAGAGAGAGAGAGAGAGAGAGAGAGAGAGACTTTTATTGCCAGGGTTGGGCCAGGCCAAAGCCAGGAGTCAGGAGCTTCTTCCAGGGTGCCATAGGCCCAACCACTTAGACCATCTTCCACTGCTGTCCCAGGTGCATTAGCAGTGAGCTGGGTTGGAAGTGCAGCAGCCAGTACTCGAACTGGTGCCCATACAGGATGCCAGCACTGCAAGCAGAGGCTTAATCTTCTATGCCACAGTGCCGGCCCATCTCTTAAGCAAACAAATAAATCTTTGGTTTGAAAAAAAAAAGCAATTTGAAAATCAAAACACATGTGGTAAATTCTATTCATTCACCCATTCTTGCTTCATATTATTTACTCACAAAGTATATATTAATGTACACTTTGTGGCAGGCACAGGTTAATTGCTAAAGATAGAAAGATAAAAAGCAGACTCCTTCACCAGTGGAATTTTAAAATATAGTAGAAAGATGTGATGTATGAATAGCTAAGTGCTATAAAACCTTACAAGGACTGTGAGAATCAGCCATCTCTAATATAGAGTGTGTTCACAAGTTAACTGTCGCTGTGTAACAAACAGCCCCCAGATTCTCCATCATATTCAACACTATTAGTTTTGTTCATACCTTTGGATGGTCCGGTGTAAGTTGATCTAGGCTGACTTAGCTGGGGGCATTCAACTCAGCTCTGTGTATCTCCATACTTCCTGGAAACAGTGCTAACCTGAAATGTTCTTTTTATTCTTGTGGCACAGGAACAGGCAGAAATACATGTCACTTCCTAAGGCCTGGACGCACAACAGGTGCACTACTGCCTCTCATGCTCCATTGGCCAGAAAGTCATGTGGCTCCAGCCAATGAATCAGAAAGTAAATTCCATCAGTTTAGAAGGAGAAGCATACATTTACTTGGAAATGGCATAGACAAGGGAGAAGGGAAGTACTGGGGTGAATAAGACAATCTATCAGAGACAAATAAAGAGCAGGAAATAGTTCCCCATGGTCCAAACAAGAGACACTCAATAGAGTGGGGGGCATTTATTCTTTTTCCTGTCACGCATGGTTCACTAGTATTTCATCCATTTCTCTTTGGGCTCTTGACATAGATTGCTCCTTGTGCTGTGCATTCTCTGTGTTTTCTGCCATACTTTGGCTCATGTTGGTTAATTAATAGAGTGACTGATTGTTAATAATACACTCAAAGAAGAAACTACAAATAAGGCATGGAGCTATCCTTTCTAGATAAGTCTTCTGCCTTCTGTAATCACAGTAGTCAATCCACTGGTAGAGGACTGGTGTTGTGGCACAGCAAATAAAGCCACCACCTGCATCCCATATGGTCACTGGTTCTACTCCCAGCTGTTCCACTTCCAATCTAGCTCTCTGCTAATGGTCTGGGAAAAGCAGCAGAAGATGGCTCAGGTGCTTGGGCCCCTGACACCCATGTGGGAGACCAGGATGAAGCTCCTGGCTTCTGGTTTTAGCCTGGCCCAGCACTGGTCATTGCAGCTCTCTGGGGAGTAAACCAGCAGATGGAAGATGTCTCTCTCTCTCTCTGTGTCTCTCCCTCTCTCTTTGTAACTCTGACTTTCAAATAAATAAATTAAATAGATCTCTAAAAACAGAAACAAAAAAAATACTTGGAGCACTGATTCAAGTCCCAGCTTCTTGCTATTGCATGCTGGGAAGCAGCAGATGATGGCTCAAGTGCCTGCCACAAATGTGGGAAACCCAAATGGAGTTCTGATTTCTGGCTTCTGCCTGGCCCCACTCTGATTGCTGTCGACCTTTGGGGAATGAACCAGCAAATAGAAGAGCTTTGTCTGTCTTCTTTCTCCCTTTGTCTCCATGCCTTTCAAGTAGATGAAAATAAAAAAACACAGAACATTAAAAACAAAACCATTGGTTGAATTCAATAAGCCCACCTGAAATAAATGCCATTTAATGCCTGAATTTATTCTGTATTCACATTTTTACCTCAGATATCATGCCATTCACTTAGTTGTGTCTCTTGGATTCTAAGATGAATGTGATTAGCCTTATTTATCTCTCTAGGAGAAATAATTCAGTATCTGCTTCATCAATATATTGGACTCTTCACTAAGCTAAAGAAACTAAAGATAATAGTTACAGTATATAATCCATTTTGTTGGTAAGTGAAGAGTGATAGTAAATATTTTTATGTGTATGAGCATTCTACCAAATTGCAGAGCCTTTGTGGCAATAAAATAAAAACTAATTTTCTTACTTTCAGAAGTTGTAATCATGGGTTTCCATTTCTAAATCCCATCTCTGAGGTTAATTGTTTCCGAGGTACCATTTTTGCATACACACACATATTGGTTAGCATGGGCTGAATTATGATGTGGTTAAAACCTCAGAACCACTGCTTGAAGCTTCAAGCTTCACATCCACCATGGGCCAGCAAGGGCTCTGTGCCACTGCACCATCAGGCTTCCTCCAGAATGCAGGCCCATGGAGAAGCCGCCATCTCGGGTATTTCTTTTCGTCACTGCAGGTGGAAAAGAGCTCAAGATTCTTTTTTTTTTTTTTTTTTTTAACAATTTTTAACCAAAACTTTAATCCCAAGGATTCTCACAAAAACATATTACAAATGACAGCATGAAAAAAATAATCTTGCACAGTAACTCAAAGTTCAGCTCTACAATGTACCCTTAAACTGGCAGGACATTGGTATTTTCTGAAATCTCAAATTTCCCAATAAAGACTGTTATATAAACAGCTATGTATTCTATATTGCAATTACATAAGGAACTTATCACCTAGGCAAAGGTAAACTTCCTCGAAACTTACTAGATTCTAGACCAACTAGACAACCTCTGCCCAGGGTTAAGACTAGCTGGGTTTTTCCAAAAACCTCTAATCTATTTTAACGGTGCAGCTTTTATTTTTACCTGCTGGCTTGCGTCACAGCAGCTCCTAAAGACTGCTTGCTCACCTACAGCTTCATACTATATACCAGCCGAAGGAAAAAGGACATTTTAGTTCAGTTTTTGACAGTGCTGTTCCTACAATATTAAAACATCACACTTTGTTTAGCTGGGCAGGATTTAGAGGTCATCAGTCTTTGCAAGACGAAAGCTCAAAGTAAATTCAATCTTGCTTAAGGGAACATTGTAAAGTAACAATTCTTGGTATCACATGCCTCATATGATCCATTTCAAACCATAGAGAATGACAGCTTTTTGTGTGTCACTGTTCCAAGAGACAAATTTGAACAGCTAAAACATCTTAAAAATGCACCAAGCTTATGAAGTCTCAAACAAAACTTGAATTTTCTGTACAAACTCCTGTCAAATGAAGTTATTTCCTGTACACCACTTCTCTTGCAAACGCATCTTCTATTTTCTTTCATTTGACCTAGATCGGCTACGAGACCTAGAGAAGGATCGGGACGGCTTGTGATTTCTCTCCCGAGACAGTGATCTTTCTCTTCTCCTATCTCTAGAAAGGGACCTGCTACGGCTGCGAGAGAAGCTTCTCCTTCTTGGAGATCTGCGGCGAGGTGGAGGACTCCTCCTACGATAATCATCTCGAGGGCGACGACCCCAAGAGGGAGGTGGGCCACGATTTCGACTTCTCTTTTCACCATTCGACAGTTCCACTCTTACACGGCAGCCACACAGCGTTCTTCCATCTAGCTCTCGGACGGCATCAGCAGCATCCCGGGGGTCTTCAAACTCAACAAAAGCGAAGCCAGGAGGGTTTCTTGCAACCCACACACTTCGGAGTGGTCCATAATAGCCAAAGGCCCGTTCCAATTCGGTCTTGTTGCCATTGTTTCCAAGATTACCTACATACACCTTACAGTCCAATGGACAGGAATCACGATGCATTTCGAAATCTTAGGTTAGAAGCGCGGAGGCTCAACTCCACAAGCTCCAAAGGATCTTCCCGCTCTGCGCTGCTCCGCTCCGGCCCGGCTCCCGCAGATACTCCCTCTCCCTCGGCGTCCACGAAATGGCCAGAGCTCAAGATTCTTGAACCAACCATTAAACCCTCACCTCAGAAATGGCACATGACTCTTGGCCTGAAATTCATTGGCCAGGACAACTCATGTAGTTCACCATACAAGAAGGATTATCTTGCCATTTACCTGGAACAGGGAGAACTGGAAGAAAGGGGAGAACCAGAATAGTTGGGACTATGTATAAATGCATCTTATTAGTTTCTAGAGCCCTAAAGGAAGTGGAATTCTCAGAGTTCACAGTGGAGAAATGCAAAAAAAAAAGTTGGGGAAAGGATGAGGTGTTTAGAGCATTCGCTTAAGTCAAGCTCACCAAATATATGTGAAATTTGTGACACCTACCTCTGCCCGGTTTCAATGATCTGCCTGAATCTGGCTTCTCCAACTTAGTCTCCAGGCTCCCGGCTTTGGCCTGGCCCAGCCCCAGCTATGATGGCCACTTGGGAAGTGAGCCAATGGATGAAAGCTCCCTCTTTTGCTCTCTCTCTCAGCCACTCAGCTTTTCAAATAAATAAATTAAAAACAAAATATAAAGATGCTGGTAGAACTGGCCTTACAGCAGTTGTGATGATTAAATAAGGTCATACGTGTAAGTAATAGCACTGTCTTATGAGTTTTCTGAAACAATGGAAACATACTGTGATCTATGCTGTCTCACCCAGTATTCACGCTGCACATGCCTATTGCATGCTTGCACTGCATCTATTGCCACTGAGGAACTAAAGTATTAATTTTATCTCAATTCACTTAAATTTACATTGCCACATGTTCCTATATCTATTGCACTGCACAGTGCAAATTGAGAATATTGCCTGACACATGGTAAGCACTCAACAAAGATTAGCTCTAAGTGTAGAATTATTACAGCCAAAGTGGGAGACAGGAGAATGATCCCCAGGGTCAGAGACAATGAGAAAAGGCCTGGCCTTGAGAGGGTGGTCTCCGACAAAGAACTGCCTCCTTAACTTTACTTTTGGGCTCCATCTTTGAAGAGACATTTCCAGTCATCTAAAAGGAGTAGTCGATCAAATCAGGTCTCTTTTGTCACCTTTGCCTTTTGTTGTGGATGCAATGTATCCCCCAAAAGTTGGAAACTTAATCCCCAAATTCAGATGTTAATTTGAGTTCATGTTATTTGGAGGTGGAGCTGTGGGGAGGGCATTAGGATTAGATGAGTTCATTAGGTTAGATGAGGTCGTGAGGTCCCATGATAACTTTAGTGGCTTTATAAAAGAGAAAGATTCACCCTAGCACACTTGCTCTGTCTTGCCATGTGATACCCATTGCCATGTGCAACACTATAACAAAATACCCAAGATAAGCTACTTATGGAGGAAAGAGGTTCTTTTGGCTCAGGATTTGGACTGGGCAGACCCCATTGGTTCAGCTATCTGGTGAGGCTGGAGGATGGCAATGGCGGAGTACACGTAGTATAGAGGAAGCCAGGAAGTAGAGAGAGCATTGGGGGTCTGATCAACCTTCTCATGAGAACTACCTTTGAAGGGCATGGCCCCAAAGACCGAGGGACCTACCACTAGACCCACCTGCTAGACACCCTAATTACATCAAGCCTCCACCCTCTTAGTAATCATCTATTAATACTTTGAGACATGACTATCTGCATGAGTTCAGGAGCCACATCCTATTCAAACCATAGCACTGGGTAATGATGCAGAAAGGAGGTCCTCAGCAGATGCTGGAGACATGCCAGTGCCATGCTCTTGGGCTTCCCAGCTCCAGAACCATAAACCAAACAAACTCCTCATTTTTTTTTTTTAATAAAAAGATCTACGTATTTACTTGAAAAGCAGTATTACAGAGAGACCTTCCATCTGTTGGCTCATCCTACAAATGGCCACAAGAGCTGAGGTTGGCCAGGCTGAAGCCAGGAGCTCATAACTCCATTGAGGTCTCCCACATGGGTACAGGGACCCAAGCACCTGTGCCATCTTCTACTGCTTTCCCAGGTACATTAGCAGTGAGCAGGACTGGAAGTGGAGCAGCTGGGAGTAGAACTGACAACTTGACCCACTATGCCACAACGCTGACTCCAACTTCTATTCTTTATAAATTACCTGGTTTCATGTCTTTTGCTTTAGCAACAGAAAATGGGCTAAGACGTATGGGTAGAAAAGTTCTCCTTTATGCATAGAGATTTGGTGTTAAGAAGCAGCCCAGTGTGGGAAGCGTAGGTGAGAAGTCAAGATAATTGGTTCTCTCCTCCAGTTACCCAATGTCCTCATGCTGAACCTGCTGCCTGTCCCTGTCCTGCCAGGACCTGGATCTTCCTTCCCACCACATCTCCTCTGTCTGGTTAGTAACTGCATTTGTTTCTTAAGGTTACCATAACAAAATACCACACCCTGGGTGGCTTAGAACAGCACACATTTATTCTGGAGGCTGGAAGTCGTCGTGTTGGCAGGCCCCTAGTCTCTCTGAAGGCTTTAATGGGGAATCCATTCCATGCCTTTTCCTTAGCTTCTGTAACTGCTGGAAATTCTTGGCTTGCACATGCATCACTCCAATCTGTTTCCGCTGTCTCATGGGTCTCTCCTTCTTTGTCTTTGCTTGTGTCTCTTCTCTTATAAAGAGACCAGTGCTATTGGACCAGGGCCCATCCTAATCCAGATGAGTTCATTTCAAACTGACTATGTCTGCAAAGATTCCCCATTCCAAATAAGGTTACATCCCTCAGGTACCAAGAGTGACACGTAGCCCACAACTCCCACTATTCCCTCTCAGGACGATTTTCTGCTGGTGGCAGTTTCTTTAGCTGCCCCAGGGTTGAGGAGGACACTTGTCACCCTGTGCCCCCAGGATCCCTCCCTTCTTCTGGGAATAGCCAGGCTGCTGCCAGCAGGTCAGGTGTTTCAGTGCAAAAGATATGAAAGAGCACCCCACTTAGGTGTGCATGAATTCTAAGCCACTGGAGCTCTCCCCTTCCTTATGCAAAGCAGCAATAACCCCACCCCCTTTTGTGTCTGCACTGATTGGAACTGGCATTTGTCACTTGCAACCCAAGAATCCAGGTGGACCTAGGTATCACTGATGCTGTGAAGTACTGGGCTGCTCCTCATGAGTAATTTCCTGGAGGTCATACAGGAATCTAAGTGACGCTTCTGAAGGTGGTGGAGTGGGGCCCGTGACCACCAGTGCAGGTTTTTGGTTTTGGAAGTCTGGGATCCTGATTCTCCTCTGGGCTCACAAGTTAGGTCTCTCCCTGTGAGTCCTATGGCACGTGCTCTTGTAGGCCACCCATAGCCCCTCGGGCTGACTCCATCATTAGGCAAATCTCCATTGCCAGCTTCTTGGGGGCTTCCTCATGTATCTCAGCCCACCTTGCCCACCTGTGGGGCAGAATGCCCAGGGACTGCCCTTGATATCTGCTGATGATAGTTGATGTATTCAACACCCCAGCTCTCTCCCAGGGGTCCTCTGCAGACAGGATCTACGCGTCTATCTGTGTGCCTTCGTAGCCTACTGTGCCTCTCCCAACTCCGGGATCAACCATATTTCCTGGGGTCATCTCCCACATAAACTGCTGGCTCCAGAGTCCTTGTCTCAGAGTCAGCTTCTGTGGGTTCACTTTAAGACAAGGCCTATGTGTATGTTCATCCCAGGTAAGCGTAAGTCAGCCACTAAACAGCCAGATGGCACAGAATAACCACCCTGCACCCTGGATCTCAGTTTCCTTTGGGAAAGGGAGGTGGCCAATCAGTCTAAAGGAAGGCTTTTTTGTTTTTTCTTTAAAAGTTTGTTTGAAAGGCAGAGAGTCAGAGTCAAGCAGATGGAGATCTTCCATTGGCTGATTCCCTCTCCAATTGTCTGCAACAGCTGGGGCTGGGAACTCAATCCAGGTCTCCCATGTGGGTGGCAGGGATGCATGTACTTGAGCCAATGGAATGCTTGCTCCTAACTACGGCACCAAACACTTGCCTCTAAGAAAAGACTTTCTTCTGGCTATGGTATGAAGGTACTTCAAAAAAGTTTGTAGGAAAAATGGCATTGAAAAATACATTTATTTTGGTGTGAAAAATTTTGAAATGCATGCGTGATTTTTTGTGAGACACTTTTATGAATTTTTAAAGTCTGCTGCTGTTAGAGAGGCTGATAAAATCATAATTTTTAAATGCTTATTTATTTATTTGTTTATTTTAATATACTTCAAAGAGAGAGAGAGAGAGAGATCTTCCATCTTTTGGTTCACTAAACAAATGCCCACAACAGCTAGGTTGGGTCAGACTAAAGGCAGGTGCATGGAATCTCATGGCAGGGGTAGCAGGGGCCCAAGCACTTGAGCCATCATCATGCCTCCTAGGATGCATTAGTAGGAAGGTGGATTGGAAGCAAAGTAGCCAGGACTTGAACTAGCACTATGATACTGGATGAGGTTGTCCCAAGCTTCTCTTGCTGTACCAGAATGCCTACTCCCATTGATTTTTTTTTTTTAAAAGAAATTGCTCCGGGGCTAGCCCTGTGGTGTAGCAGATAAATTTGCTGTCCACCACAATGGCATCCCATATGAGTGCCGGTTTGAATCCTGGCTGCTCTACTTCCAATCCAGATCCCTGCTAAAGTGCCTGGGAAAGCAGCTGAAGATGGTCCAAGTGCTTGGGTCCCTGTACCCACGTGGGAAACTTGGAAGAAGCTCTTGGCCTGGCCTCACCCTGGCTGTTGTGGCCATTTGGGGAAGAGAACCAGCAAATGAAAGATCTCTGTGTCTCTCCTTCTCGCTCTATAACTCTGCCTTTCAAATAAATAAAATAAATCTTAGAGGAAAAAAAATTGCCTCATTTTTTCCCTCTGAGTATGAAAGAAAAGCATGACCATTGGAAAATATTGGAAAATACAGAAAGGTAAATAAAAAAATTGAAATTAGTCAGAGGGGCCACTGTTGTGATGCAGCAGGTTAAGCCAAAGCTTGTGACACCAGCACCCCATATCAGAGTGCCAGTTCCCACCCCAGCTGCTCTGCTTCTAACCCAGCGTCCTACTAATGCATCTAAAAAGGCAGCAGAAGACAGTCCACGTGCTTGGACCCCTGCCACCCATGTGGGAGACCAGGATGGAGTTCCTGGCTCCTGGCATTGGCCTGGCTCAGCCCTGGCTATTGCAGCTACTTGGGGAGTGAATGAGACAATTAATATCTCTCTTTGTCGCTCTACTTTTTAAATTAATCAACCAATCAAATCTCTAAGAAAGCATAGAATGAAATTCGCCCGGATATCACCAGTCAAGGACATTTTCTTTGAAGGTGGAGGGTGTTATCACAGCCTCTCAAATCCTAACACTGTGTTTAGCTTCTGCTGTCCTGTGACTTCTGCAAGTGTTCTCTTGTCCAGTGGAGGTGAAGATGCTGCAGGGCGGGGAAGGAACGCAGTGAGTGCAGGCGGGCCTTTCACCTCTCCTCTGTACCACCTGACCCAGAAAGGAGCCGTCCCCCACTCTCTGTCTCTGTGCCTTGTCTCCTACTTCGTTGATTGTCTTTTTTTTGCCCCCTTTTCCCCAATGATGTGAGTGCTCTGGGAATAAAGTACTAGATCTTCTTTTTTAAAAAGATTTGTTTGTTTGTTTATGTATGTATGTATGTAAAAGTCAGAGTTACACAGAGAGAGAAGGAGAGGCAAAGAGAGAAGTCTTCCATCACCTGGTTCACTCCCCAGTCGGCTGCAACAGCCGGAGCTGAGTAGATCTGGAGCCAGGAGCCAGGAGCTTCCTCCGGGTCTCCCATGTGGGTGCAGGGGCCCAAGGACTTGGGCCATCCTCCACTGCTTTCCCAGGCCATAGCAGAGAGCTGGATGGGAAGTGGAGCAGCCGGGACTCGAACTAGCGCCCATATGGGATGCCGGCACTAAGTGGCGGCTTTACCTGCTTCACCATAGCGCCGGCCCCTAGATCTTGTTTGTACACTGTGTTAGTCAGGGTTCTCCAAATATAAATATAAAAATATAAATACATAGATATCCAGACACAAGGGTACTTCAAAAGGTTTGTGGGAAAAGGAATTAAAAGATAAATTTATTTTGATGCAAAAATTTTGAAATCCATGCAGTTTTTTATAATATATATTTACATGAAATTTTTTAGAAGATTTATTTCTTTATTTATTTTAAATGGGAGAGAGGGAGAGAGAGAGAGAGAGAGAAAGAATCTTCCATCTGCTGGTTCATTCCCTAAATGGCTGCAACAGCCAGGGTGAAGCCAAAAGCCAGGAACTCCAACCACGTCTCCCTTGTGGGTGACAGGGGCTCAAGTATTTGGGCATCATCCACTACGTTCCTAGACACATCAGCAGGGAGCCGAATTGGAAGTGGAGCAGCTGGGGCTCGAACCGGCATTCAGATATGGGGTGTTGCTGTCGTGAGTGGGAGCTTAACCTGCTGCACCACAATGCTGGTGCCCCATGAAACTTTTGAAGACTCCCTTTTATACAGTTTCCATTTTTTTGCACTAAAATAAACATCTTAAAATTAAAAAAAAAATTATTTGAGAGAGAGATAGAGAAAGAGGGTCCTTCCATCTGCTGCTTCACTCCCTAAATAGCGGGGGCTGAGCCAGGCCAGAGCTGGGATCTGGTAACTCAGTCTAGTCTCTCACATGGATGGCACAAACCCATACTCCAGGTAAGCTGACGCATAGACTACGACACCTGCCATCTTCACACGAAGCCTGCCACAAGTATGCACCTAGTAGGTATGAAACAGAACCTCACAGCAGTATTTGATGTTAGTGTTGCTACCCACATTTGGAAGACAATGAGGCTGAAGCATGAACTCATGCAGAGCCATGCAGGAAGTAAATTGTCTCCAAAGTTGTCTTCCTTTGGCCGTCTGAACAGTTTCTGAACCCTTCAACTAACAACCATGGCAAGCACTTCCGGAACAGGACCTTGTGCTGGTGATAGGAAGCCTAAGAGCTATCTGCTGTGTGCTATGCGTTTAAGAACTGAGCATGTAGAGCAATAAGACTTGAAATAGACAAATGGTTTACAGCTTAAGAACAAAGGCGGGGGTCGGCGCTGTGGGTACTGGGTAAAGCCGCCATCTACAGTGCCGGCATCCAATATGGGTGCTGGTTCAAGTCCTGGCTGCTGCACTTTCAATCTGGCTCCCTGCTAATGTGCCTGGGAAAGCAGTGGAAGACAGCCCAAGCCCTTGGGCTGCTGCACAAACGTGGGAGACCTGGAAGAAGCTCCTGGCTTCTGGCTTTGGATCAGCCCAGCTCCAGTCGTTGTGGCCCATTTGGGATGTGAACTAGCAGATGTATGACCTCTCTTTCTGCCTCTGCCTTTGCTTTTCTGTAACTTTGCCTTTCAAATAATAATTTTTAAAGAAAGTATTCATTGCCAAAGTATATTGAGCATCAACTATGTACGAGGCAAACTGCTAGAAAGACACTGTGGTAATCAAAATCTGGTCTCTGTCCTTCAGATGCTCCCAGTGTTAGTGTGGCTGATCTGTGACTGGCTCTGGACACCAGAATTCGTAGAGGTGATGCTATCCTAGTTCTGGGCATAGAACCCAGAGGCCTTGCAGGTCTCACCCTCTCTCCCTTAACATGCCTGCCGTCCTGCAAAGAAGCCTGGGGTAAATGACCAAATAACAAGAGACCATAGAGCAAGGGAGAGGCCCAGCCAACGGTCAACATCAAGGACACAGGCATGAGAGTGAGGCTCTCTTAGACCCTCCAGGGGTGGGGGACCTTTTTGCCTCCCTGCCAAGGGCTATTTGGATATTTTTAACATCATTCATGGGTCATACAAAATTATTAACTTAAACATTAGCCTGCTATATAGATTTATTGAATTTTGAGTCCTGCCTGTGGTTGCGTAGGCAGGGCCAGACCAAGTGATGTCACAGGCCCTATATGGCCTAGCCTGCTACCCTCAATCAAACCGCTGGGTAAATGCAACCTCATGAACAATTCTTGGCAAAACCAGCAGAAGCAATGTCAAGCTTAACCCATTTTCAGTGGCAGAGTCATGAAGATGAGAAATGGTTGTTGTTTATGCCACAGAATTGCAGGTGTCTTAATAAGGAGGTAACTGTTAGGGGCCGGTGCTGTGGCTCAGCAGGTTAAAGCCATGGCTTGCAGCACCAACATCCCATATGGTTGCTGGTTTGAGTCCCGGCCACTCCACTTCTGATCCTGCTCCCTGCTAATGCACCTGGGAAAACATGGAGGATGGCTCAAGTGCTTGGGCCCCTGCACCCATGTGGGAGACACAGAGAAAGTTCCTTGTTCCTGACTTTGGCCTGGCCCAGCCCCGGTCTTTGCAGACATCTGGGAAGTGAGTTAGTGAATGGAAGATCCCTCTCCCTCTGTCTTTCCTTCTCTTACTCTGTAACTCTGCCTCTCAAATAAATCTTAAAAAAAAAAAAAAAAAAGAGGTAACTGATAGACCGGAGAAGATGGATGCAGTAAGCCGAATGACCCACGGAATGACCCCTAAAGACGTCCACACCCTCCTCCGTCAGACTCTGTACATGTGATACATTATGCGACAAAAGGGATTTTATAGACGGAATTCAGGTGAAGGACCTTAGCACAGGGAGGTTATCCGGTGTCATCTGAGTAGTCCCGATTCAATCTCAGGCTTCCTTAGAAGCTGAGAGTCGGAAACGCTGCAGAGGGAGAAGGCAGAGGGACGTGAAGAGGGAGAAAGGCTTGACACGCCTCTGCTGAGGGGGCCACGGCAGAAAGCGTGAGAAGTCCTGCAGGAGTGGCCCTCGGCTGACCACCAGCAAGGACCTTGGGACCCTGTTCCTAAGACCGCCAGGAAGTGAATTTAGCCAACAACCTGGAAGAGCTTGGAAGGGAATCCATCCCCAGCACTTCCAGAGGGAAGCCCAGCTCTGCCAGCTCTGCACTGGCAGCTTTGTTAACCTTTATGCAGATGGACCAGCTGTGCCATGTTACATTTGGACTCTGGCCTACAGGACAGTGACGTAATAAGCGGATGTTGCTTTAAGCCACTAAATTCGTGGTAACTTGTTACAAGGGCAACAGACAAGCAACACCCCAACCTCACTTGTAATCTAACCACTGTAAGGATTATGATCCACATTAGCATGGGAGCGTGTGCCCCAAACAGTGGGCAGAGGTGGAAACAGCCATGTTGGCTGACAGGAGTGGTGGGGGGTTTCCAGAGAAGGTGTGTGTTGAGTCAGACCTTCCAGAAGGAGACCCCGAGACAAAGGTTTCCATGCAGGTCCGTCGTTCAGGGGATGACTCCAGCCAACACTAGCAGGGCAGGAGAAACTGAGACAAGGAAAGAAAAGACACCAGTAAAAGTGAATTATGGGGGGCCAACATTGTGGCTCAGTAAGTTTAGCCATCACTTGTAATGCTGACAGCCCATATGGGTACCGGTTCAAGTCCCGGCTGCTCCACTTCTGATCCAACTCCATTACTGTGCCTGAGAAAGCAGAGGAAGATGGTCCAAGTCCTACTATATTCAGGGGACTGGACTGGACTGGGACTGGGAACCAGGGGATTCGTACATCAGCTGCCATCAGGGGTGGTTGAGAGCCTCTCGTGGGGGGCACGAATTCCCTGGCACTTCCACCTGCTGCGTGGGGAGGCAGAGCAGGCAGCTGGAACTCAGAAAGCTAGCAGGAAGAAAGATGCAGGTGCTGGCAGTTGAAGCCTGGCTGGTAGGCAATGAACCCGTGAAGCCAAGAGGATATAGGCGGAGTACCCACAGCATGATTGTCGTAAGAAGGGTTTATTCAGCAAAGATCAGAGAAGGTGTTCCGGAGGGACAATAGGTATACACACTGGTATACACACTGGTAGGGAAAATAGGTATACACACTGGAGCACCAAAAACCTGCATGTTGTGAAGTGGGTGGTGGATTTGTCTGGAGTCAGACAAATAGGAGTTTGAATCCTGCCTTTGTTTTCTTACTTCCTGATTCCTTTAGGGGAGTTACTTCACAGCTCTGAGCTTATCTGTAAGGTGGGAATAGAGATGGGACCTGCGTCATTGAATTGTGACAAGGAGTATGTTATTAGGCCATGTTTTAAAAGACTGTGCTACCTCACATAATAAATCACATAAATCCCATTAAGTTGACAGGTACCAATGCCATCTTACTAGTTAAAGTAGTCACTTAAATCCATAATTGATCATAAAGATAGGATAAAGTGTCAAAGGGATCACATAAATAAGACCAGTGTCTGCTAATAATAATTGATAGAATTAAAAAGGAGAGCATGATCCAACACGGGAAGCGGGATACACAGCAGACTCATAGAATGGCAAACACCCTAAACAGCACTGTGGCCTGTGGCCTCAGAATCAGCCCTTAAGGCATTTGGTTCTGGCTAAAAAGCCTATGAGAGTATCTCAGGCATGGAAAGCCAAGACACTGTGGCAAAAAATGGCCTAAATGAAAGATCTCTGTGAGTGAGATCCTGGTGGAAAGAATGGGCCATCAAAGAAGGAGGTACCTTTCTCTGAAGGGAGGAGAGAACATTCACTTTGATTATGGCCTTGTCTAAATAAGATTGGAGCTGTGAACTCAAGAGGCTTCCACAGAGTTGGCAGCTCATGACAAGAGCCTTGGGTGATTACTGACATCATAAATAAGAGTGTCAATTGTTAATCAATAATAGGAGTCACTGTGCACTTATTCCCCATGTAGGATCTCTGTCCTTAATGTGTTGTACTATGCGAATTAACAGTAAAACTAGTATTCAAACAGTACTCTATACTTTGTGTGTCTGTGTGAATGCAAACAGTTGAAGTCTTTACTTAGTATATACTAATTTGATCTTCTGTACATAAAGATAATTAAAAATGAATCTTAATGAAGAATGGGATGGGAGAGGGAGTAGGAGGTGGGATGGTTTGCTAGTGGGAGGGTGGTTATGGGGGGAAAATCACTATAATCCAAAAGTTGTATTTGGAAATTTATATTTATTAAATAAAAGTTTTCTAAAAAACAAAGACTGTGATACCTGGTCCCTCCTCAGTAATGATAAATGCTCATGTTGTTTGGTACCACCTGGGGTTAGATTTGAAATTTAATGAATTAGTGAAAAAGCATATTTTTAAAATATTTATTTATTTATTTGAAAGGCAGAGTTACAGAGAGGCAGAGTGAGAGAGAGAGAGAGAGAAAGAGAGAAAGAGAAAGAGAGAGAGAGAGAGAGAAGAGAGGTCTTCCATCCACTTCTTCTCTCCCAAGTGACTGCAATGGCCAGATTTGGGCTGATCTAAAGCTAGAAGCCAGGAGCTTCCCCTGGGTCTCCCCTGCGGGCCATCTCCTACTGCCTTCCCAGGCCACAGCAGAGAGCTGGATCAGAAGTGGAGTAGCCAGGACTTGAATCGGCACCCATATGGGATGCCAGCACTGCAGCTGGCAGCTTTACATGCTATGCCACAGCGCCGGTCCCAAGAAGTAAATTTATGATTGTATCAGATATCTGTTTCGAAAAATATTTTGCTAAGTGCATTGCAGTATAAGTGGTTTCCCTTGAATTCAAAAACATTATTCTAAGAGGATTCTCATATTTCCCAGACCACCACAGGAGTCCACGCAGGAGAAGGGTAGCAAGTGTAACCTGCATCCTGTTGGCACTGTTGAATGTGCTGTATTCTGGGCGCTCTGATCACTATGCAGCATTTATCCCTTTATTGCTCAGTAAACTCTCATAACTAAGGGCTCTGTGTGCAGAAGTCACGAGACCAGATTTGCACACTGCAGGGGTAAATTTACACCAGCAGTCCTCAGCCCCTCTTCCAGCTCACACTGGCTCTGAGTCTCGGTTCACACTGGCTCTGAGTCTCAGTGTGCACACGCTGGGCTTCCTGGGGCACAGACTTCACCCTCTGCGGGGGAATGCATGTGTGGGTGGGAAAACTCCCCTGGGTGTTCTGAAATCTTGCCACCCCCAGCGGCTGCCTTTTTTTCCTCTTCCTTGATAAACACTGTGAACACAAAACTGTCCATATACAGTACTCTAGGTTCTAGGAGCTCAAGAGGAGGTGGTTACTGTGGGCTCTTTTTTGCAAAAAGCAGAATTTGAGCAGACATTAAAAGGAGGAAAGAGGAAGATGGAAGCCAAAGGATATAAAGTACCAGGCATGTAGGATAACCAACGCTAATGTGCAACATGACGACTACAGTTAATAAATTAACTTTTCATTAGAAATGTCTGCTAAATAAGTAGGATGTAGCTGATCTTGCCACAAAAGAAAGGCACCTCTATGAGATGATGGCTTTTTTTTTTTTTTTTGGCTATGCTGGTAATCATTTTACTGTCAATATATATCTCCAACATCACATTATAAATTTCAAATATATGCAATAAGGTTCATGTTAAAATAAAAATAAGTAAATGAAAATTATGTTCATGACAAATCTTTCAGCATGAATATAAATGCTAGTTAGATTACAATGGAAAGGATTTCACAGCCAAGCTTATGAGGCAGAGGCGCTCTAACTGGCCTTGAAACCCTGCCTCTTCTCCTGGGGCCTGTGGATCACGTTTCCCAGGCTCCCTTGCAGTTGGAGCCATGGGACTATGTTCTGGTTAATGGACTTCCAGGCAAGGCTTCTAATAACCTCCCACAGGAGAGAGTGTTGAGCAGGAGTTGAGACTCCTGTGTTCACTCACATCATAGTGCATGTGTTCCACTCCTGGCTCCAGCTCCTGACTCCAGCTTCCTGCCAGTGCAGACCCTGGGAACTGCTAGGTGATAGCTCAAGAAATCAGTTCCCTGCCACTTCGTGGGAGATCTGGATTGTGTTCCTGGCTCCTGGCTCCACCCCTTCGGCCATGGCAGGCATTTGGAGAGTGAACCAGCAGAGAGGCGCTCTCTGTCTTTCAAAAAAAAAACATTATTTTTTCCTTTAAAAAAACAAACACACACACCCTTAGGGGCCTGCATCCCATATGGGAACTGGTTTGTGTCCTGGCTGCTCCACTTCCGATCCAGCTCTCTGCTATGGCCTGGGAAAGCAGTGGTAGATGGCCCAAGTGCTTGGGCCCCTGCACCCATGTGGGAGACCTGGGAAAAGCTCTTGGCTCCTGGCTTCTGATTGGCTCAGCTCTGGCTGTTTGTAGCCAATTTGGGAGTGAATCAGCAGGTGGAAGACCTTCATCTCTGTCTCTCCCTCTATCTATAATTCTACCTCTCAATCAATAAATAAGATCTTAAAAAAAAAAAGTAGATAGCCATCTTCCATGCTTTTATATCTTCCTTCTTTTTTTTTTTTTTTTTTAAGATTTATTTATTTGAAAGGCAGAGTTAGAGAGGCACGGAGAAAGATAGAGCTCTTCCATCCGCTGGTTCACTCCCCAGGTGGCTACAGTGGTCAGGGGAGGCCAGGCCAAAGTCAGGAGCCATGAGCTTCTTTCAGGTTCCCAATGTGGGCGCAGGGGCTCAAGCACTTGGGCCATCCTCTGTTGTTTCCCAGGCACATTAGCAGGGAGCTGGATTGGAAATGGAGCAGTTGGGACCTGTAATCTCACATATTGATAAGTTCTAGGGACTGTAACATGGCTACATCTTCAAGGGACTGTTGTTATTCTGCATGCCACACAAAACAGCCACAATTGCATTGAAACGGGGAGACAAGTGGTCCCCCAAAGGAGAGGATATTGGGCAGACAAAAAGCTTATGTTTGTATCATAGCCAAAGACTGAATGAGGTGTGTGCACCCATCTTGGAGCAGCTCATTTATACTTTTATTAAACGTCTGTAGCAGATATTTGCGATGTCCTGTGTTAGGTTACCACCACCCATCTGATTTCTGTGCATCATCAGTGGACAGCTCATGTGCTTTGCCAGCACTTTTATCAAGCATATGTAGAACCAGAGAAATGTTTTTCTCTTTAACTTTGTATTCACGTATTTATTTGAAAGGGAGAGAGAGAGGGTGGGGGGAAGGAGAGAGAAAGGGGGAGAGGGAGAGAGAGAGGGGGAGGGAGAGGCAGAGGGAGATGGAGGGGGAGAGGCAGAGGAAGAGAGGGAGAGGGAGGAGATACTCCATCTGTAACAGCTATGACTGGGTCAGGCTGAAACCAGGAGCCCATGACTCAGTCCAGGTCTGTCATGTGAATGGCAGAGACTGAACTAGTTGAGCCAACACCTGCTGCCTACAGGGTGTGCCTTAGCGGGAAGCTGGAGTGCAAGCAGAGCTGGGGTTCGAACCTGGGGACTCTGACATGGGATGCAGGCATCCGAAGAGGTGCATGCCTTAACGCCCACGCCAGGTGCCCTCCTTTATTTGCTTTCTCTAAGACAGTGGAAGGCGGCTGAGCCAAATCCAGGCATGACCTGAGAGTGCAGGGGAGTTACCAGCCCAGGGTCCACGCTCATCCAATGGGATCAGTGGGTAGAAGCCACAGCCTCCACCCTCTGGCAGTGCCTGTCCGAAGTCTTCTCCATGCTTCCTCAAAGGACTCAGCAGGCTGGAGCCCCAGTTGCCCGCAGCAGTAACCAGCTCATTAACAGAATTTGCGTGAACTTTTCTCCCTTCTCTGTCTCATTCTCTCCAGTTTTATTTCCGCCTCCTGGGGTCACTTCCCAAATCAGGCTTGTGGGAAAGCCAAATAAGAGCTCGGGGAAACCCAAGGAGGCAGCACTAACCAACGATGATTTTTAGTGCCATCGTTGACTGCACAGTCTGCCTGCCCGTGTGAGCCCATGCGGCTGTTTACAGGCATCTGCTTTCATGAGCCAGTGTTCATCGGTCGTGGGGCAAGGACCCACGACACACGAGTCATCTCTGGCTAATGAGCTTTCCCTGCACAACACAACCATTCCTGCCACGTCCTTGGCTGGTTGTGAGATTCTAGCTCAGGCCATGTGGCTAGAGAACACGAGTATCTCAAGACACGATCCTATTGGGTCACGGCACCAGAACGCCCGTGTACCTCAAATCGGGAGGAAAGGCTGTCTGAGGTCATCCCCCCAGCCTCCCAGTTCACGCTGAGGTCAGGGTTGTTTGTTTGAGTTCTGGCAACAACCCTGGGAATTTATTTACGTGCCAAAGGAAACACGAGGACATGGACTCCAGAAACATTGTGCCCTGAGCTGCAGAGTGCAGCACACATAACCCAGGGAGAGACACCAGCACCCTGCTCTAGACCCAACACACGCATGCGCGCACAATGACGCCCGCGGAGTCACGCATCCTTTGTTGGCCAATGGGGATATCACCGAACCCGTGTAAACTAGAGGAGGTTCAGGGAGAAGGCAAGGCGCAGATCTCAAGAAGAATTTTGTCTTTTCTCTTGGGTGGTGCAGTACCCCCACACCCCACCCAGCCTGCTCCTGCCGCCCCCACCCCCAATATGCACCCCACAGCCCTTCTGTTATGAATCTCGCCTCCGTCTCCTGGTGCACCCAGGGAGCTGGGGGTGGCATGCAGCACTCCCAGGGCTGCCCCCAGGCTCCTCCTACTGTTGGGGAAGTTCTAGAGAGGTGAAGATTTGCAGGGGGGGGGACATTTTTTCAGGAGTGCTTCCTGGGACAGCGCCTCTGGGGGAATCAGGAAAGGAGGATAGGGCGCATAGGGGAAGTTGGTTTCCCCAGTATGAGCCTCAGCTGATCGCACCTCAGAGCTGGAGCAAGGTGGCTCCTCACGGTTGTCTCAAATGGCAGCCATCAGTCATTAGGCCTAGACTAGTCCCCGAAAGGCCTCGTAGCCTGTGCCAAGGCAGTCTCTGGAGGCAGCTGTGGGGGAACACTTTGGTCTTGAAGAGGGGTCCAGGCAGGCACCACCACATTCCACAAACCACTCCTGTTAATGCCACCCTGATCTTTGAAAGAGGTTCTCATCTCACCCCCCCCCCCCCCCCCAGCGACCTTCAACCTTCTCTTGAAATGGGAAGAGCTGCTTTTACCTTGCAAATGCAGAGGGCGGGTGGCCCGAGGAAGGCACAGTGGAACTTAAAAACCCATTTGCATTTCCATAAATTATCCTGGCTCACAAATGGAGTCTTTTAGAGCCTTCAAACACTTTCCCAGACCTGGTCTTATTTGATCTTCACATAAATCCTGAACATTCACACTAATCATTAATTATTCACATTAAATGTAGTAGAATTAGGCCCCATTATACAGATGAAGAGGCTGAGGTTTGGAAAAAGTAAATGCTTAATTAAAGAGGAGAGAGACCAGTCCTCCTTCAGACTTTTATCCTAGCATTGTTTCCATGCTGCAGGAGAATAACATGCTTTCTTTCCTTTTCCTTTTCCTTTGAAAGGGAGAGAGAGAGAGAGAGAGAGAGAGAGAGAGAGAGATCTATCTGCTGGTTCATTTCCAAATACCTGCAATAGCCAGGGTGGGCCAGGCCTAGGTCAGGAGCTGGGAACCCAATTGGGTCTTCCATCTCAAGTACTTGAACCATCAGCAGGAAGCTGCCTGCTGTTAGCAGAAAGCTGGATCAGAAGCCAAACAGCTGGGACTGAAAGCAGGCACTCTGATATGGGATGTGAGCATCCGGAGTGGCATCCTAACCACTGTGTCTAACACCTACCCTGAGAATAAAATACATTTTTTTAAATTTATTTTTTTAAAAATTTTTGACAGGCAGAGTGGGCAGTGAGAGAGAGAGAGAGACAGAGAGAAAGGTCTTCCTTTTTGCCGTTGGTTCACCCTCCAATGGCCACCGTGGCTGGCGTGCTGCGGCCGGCGCACTGCACTGATCTGAAGCCAGGAGCCAGGTGCTTCTCCTGGTCTCCCATGGGGTTCAGGGCCCAAGGACCTGGTCCATCCTCCACTGCACTCCCGGGCCGTAGGGGAGAGCTGGCCTGGAAGAGGGGCAACTGGGACAGAATCCGGAGCCCCGACCAGGACTAGAACCTGGTGTGCCGGCGCCGCTAGGCGGAGGATTAGCCTGTTGAGCCGCTGCGCCGGCCAATAAAATACTTTTTAAAAAATATTTATGTATTTGAAAAGCAGGGTTACAGAAAAGGAATGGGAGAAGGGGAAAGATTGATTTTTTCCATCTGCTGTTCACTCTGGAAATGATCCCAATGGTCAGGGCTGGGCGAGACCCAGCTGGATGCTGGCATTTTAGGTGGCAGTTTTACCTGCTACACCACAACATTGACCCCATGAAAATAAAATACCTTCAGGACTGTTAGTGAATTATTTTGAAATGGTATCTTATGGGGGCCGCTGCTGTGACAAAGCGGGTAAAGCCGCAGCCTGCAGTGCTGGCATCTCATATGGGTACTGGATCGAGTTCCGGCTGCTCCACTTCTAATTCAGCTCTCTGCTAATGCTCCTAAAAAAGCAGTGAAAGATGGCCAAGTCTTAGGCCCCTGCACCCATGTGGGAGACACGGAAGAAGCTCCTGTCTCCTGGCTTCGGATCAGTGCAGCTCCGGCTGCCGTGGCCAATTGGGGAGTGAACCAGAGGATAGAAAACCTCTCTCTCTCTCTCTCTGCCTCTGCCTCTCTGTAACTCTGCCTTTCAAATAAATAATCTTAAAAAAATTGTATCTCATGTTCTAAGGATGTTGAGAGCATTTTACCTGTCCCGAGAGTCATCCAAGACACAAATGCAATGGCATCAGGTTGTTGAAACTGAGGTATTTTTTGCAGCCTGCAAACAGTGTAAAGGTGTGGGTATCAGTGTACATGGCTTTAGCATCTTTATCAGAGCAGAAAAACACTTGCTGAACTGCACAGCAATGACTAAGCAGGTGGGGAGTGAAATCACCAAAGCGGGGCAGGCTGGGAGGGGGTCCTGGAGAAGCAGGTGGGTGAGGCTCAGTTGTGTTGCATCATTTATAGTCAACACGGGATCCCAGAGCTTTCTCAGGCTGCGCACTGGGCCCAAGGCTACGACCTGGAACAATTCACCAGTGATGAACTATGAACTTCATTTATTTGTGTGTGAATGCATCCAGTCAGCCGCCCTGTTCTGTTCAGCCAGCACAGACGCCTCCCCTGTGTACAGAACTGACTCAGATTTGGAGAAAGATCCATAAGGACAAGCCCTGCCCTGAGGAAGCTACTTCCTAAAAGATAGGCAGATAAAGGAACAGGTAGGAAGCTGATGCAATGATTCAGAAACACGAGGAGCCTGGATCTTTCACAAGACTCCAGAAAGATTCAAAATTAAATACACCTTTGTTTCCAGATTTACCGGGTTGGAAATCTGTACCTAAGAGTGTTCCTTAAGTGAAAGGATGGGCCGGTTGATTGCCTTTCCCCCTTTATCTCTAGAAATAAATGGGAAACCATGGGGGAGAGGGAGAGAGAGCCCTAGTACAATAGCATACTGACCTGCAAGTTGACTGAGATTCTTCCTCCAAACACCAAGAATTTTCCCAGAATACAAAAGCGTTAGTTGTTGCATTCACTACAATCTCATATTCATATCAATGTAGTCACTGAGCAGAGTCCTAGATTTTCCTGCTGACAAGGCTGCACAGAGTAAGAGCCTCAGGCAGCAATAACCCAGAGCCCAAGTCTAGCTTTCCCTGCAGAGCTGTGAGCGTGGATTCCAGGAATGGCACACTGCTGACATTTCCGTGACTTCGGACTGGAAATGTAAGCATTGGAGCTGATGGAAGCTAAGATTTTAGTCTTAGCTGTCACTTCTAGGGGGAAAATCCCAAGAAGCCCTTCCTTTGAATAATCAACTGGTTGTACTCAGCCAGAGCAGACAGCAGAGGAAAAACAGTACCTATCTGTAACCAGCCAGAATTAAAGGGGCCAAGGCCAATTTTTATTCAGCCTTCTTCAAGTGAAATTACATCAGCCATCACTCAGATTGGCAGATAGTGCAAGGTTTTCCCATCACATATTTTTCCAGAAGAGCTTTGTTGTCTGGGAAACCATAATGACAAGATGAATTTTTAAAGAAAGATATATTTTATTTATTTGAAAGGCAGAATTTCAGAGAGAGAGGGAGAGACACAGAGAGAAATCTTCCATCTACTGGTTCACTCCTCAAATGGCCACAACTGCTGGGGCTGGGCCGGGGCAAAGCTGGGAACCAAGAGTTTCATCTGGGTTTCCCACATGGGTGCAGGGGCCCAAGCACATGGGCCATCTTCTGCTGCTTTCCCAGGTGCATTAGCAAGGAGCTGGATCAGAGGTGGAGCAGCAAGGTCTTGAACTGGTGCCCATATGGGATGTCAGCACTGCAGGTGGTGGCTCAATCAACTTGCCAAAACACCAGCCCTGGCAAAATGAATTTAAAGCAGTCATCAAACTATAGAACAGGAGAGGTATAAATGGACATTCAATATGGCAAACTGAGAGTTAAAGGTCGCATAGCAAACATAACCACAGTTGTGTTAGGAGTAGAAGTCAATAAACCAATGACAAACAAATCATAGATGAGAAAGACACTGGAAGTACTTGGTGCTAGGTCATGGCAGATAGTATTATGTGTTAGCTCTTCCTGTTCCGGGTGCACCCTTCTGTGCTAGGTTCATGAAGCTGCTATGACAAACCACCATGAGCTCAGTGGCTTCAAACCGTTGTGTTTATTACTTTACAGTTCTAGGGCTCAGACCTTTAAAATGGGTCAACACAGCTGCGTTCCCAGGGGAGAAGCCTGACCTTTTTTCAGCTTCTGGAAGTTGCTGCACTCTTTGATCCATGGCCTCATGTCACTCTGACCTCTGCTGCCATCATTCTGTATGTATTGTTTTCCTTTTTCTTTTATTATCTTAGGGGAGAGACAGACAGAGAGATTTCACTGGTTCACTCCCCAAATGCCTACAAATGCCTCTGCCAGGATCTGAGAAACCCATTCATCCCTTCTCTGTGCTCAAGAACTACTTGAGCCATCCTTATTACCTTCCCAGGTCCACATTAGCAGGAGTCTGCAGCCAGAGGCGGGAATTGAACCCAGACCCTTGGGTGTGGAACATAGATGTCTTAACCAGTTTCTTAACAGCTATGCCAAATGCCTGGCGCTGTCTCCTTTTCTGACTCTGACCTCCTATGTTTTTTTCACAAAGACTCTTGTGATGACCTTGGGCCCATCTAGGTAATCTGGGATCATCTATCCATCTCAGATCCTGAATTTAATCACACCTACGAAGTCCCTTCTGTCCAGGAAGGGTAACATTCACAGGTTCTGCGGATAAGGACATGCACATCTTTGGGGGTGGACGGCACTGCTCAGCTTACCACACCCTCTCTCCCCTTTCCTGTTGTATTTGGCTGCAATGACAGCAGCTTCACTTGCTGGAGGGATTCCTTGGTGCAGTGCATGAGGTGAGTTTTAGAGATGACAGAAAACACAGCAGGTGTTAGCAGGGGCTGTCTGTGTTGGGATCAGGTGCCCAGCTGCCCACAGGCACAGTGGTTTGCCTGAAGGCTTTTTCTGGCTGCCAGAGCCTCCCATGCCCATCTAAGGGCAGGTCTACTGTGCCAAGGAGTTAATGCTCCTCTGTGCTCCCCTGCAGTCCTTAATCAATGATTGATAAAGACCCAGCTCTATTGTTCTGTGGTTTAGGCTTGCATTCTATACTGTTCCCAAGCATTAATTCAGCTCTAGTTGTCTACAGTGCTGACTTGCTGACAACACATCCTCTCCTTATTTGGTGGCCTCCCCCTCTGATCTCATTCCCCTCGTAATATTTCCTGGGTCATCTGCCAAATAAGCTACTTGAACTCAAATCCTTGCTTTAGGACCCACTTTCAGGGAAACCCAAACTAGGAGGTTGGAGTAATCAAGTCACTCGCTCTTTGTCCCGTGGCTAGTAATCCAGCTCTGTTACTCCTCAACCACTCCCAGGGCATCTCTCTCTCTCTCTCTCTCTCTCTCTCTCTCTCTCTCTCTCTTTTTTAAATTTATTTGACAGAGTTAGACAGTGAGAGAAACAGAGAGAAAGGTCTTCCTTCCGTTGGTTCACCCCCAAATGGCCACTATGACCGGCGCACTGTGCCGATCTGAAGCCAGGAGCCAGGTGCTTCCTCCTGGTCTCCCATGCGGGTGCAGGGCCCCAGGACTTGGGCCATCCTCCACTGCCTTCCCGGGCCACAGCAGAGAGCTGGACTGGAAGAGGAGCAACCGGGACTAGAACCGGTGCCCATATGGGATGCTGGTGCCGCAGGCGGAGGATTAACCAAGTGAGCCATGGCACTGGCCCAGGGCATTTCTTAACTGCCTTGTTGCCCATACTACCTGAAAGAGACTGCTGGCCTAGGAAGATCACTGTCCCAGGACATAACCTAGCTAGAAGGTGTCTCTTCTCAAGTTTCTGATTTGAAAGAAGAGAGGGGCCAGCGCCGCGGCTCAATAGGCTAATCCTCTGCCTTGTGGCACCGGCACCCTGGGTTCTAGTCCTGGTCGGGGTGCTGGATTCTGTCCTGGTTGCTCCTCTTCAAGTCCAGCTCTCTGCTGTGGCCCAGGAGTACAGTGGAGGATGGCCCAAGTGCTTAGGCCCTGCACCCGCACGGGAGACCAGGAAAAGCACCTGGCTCCTGGCTTCGGATCGGCGCAGTGTGCCACTGGAGGGTGAACCAATGGCAAAGGAAGACCTTTCTCTCTGTCTCTCTCTCTCTCACTGTCCACTCTGCCTCTGCCTGTCAAAAAAAGAAAAAAAAAAAAAAAAGAAAGAAGAGAGGATTGCCTAATGCTGAGAGGAGACTGCAATCCAGCCATCCAAGACCCAGACCAGACTGGGAGGGGATGGCGGATGCATGAATCCTAGTCTGTAAGAGCCTGTAGGGCTCCCCGAGCATCCTGGGTACCCATGGTAGTCACATGAGAGGGACTGGATTTCTGTCAGTATTTTATTAACTGCAAACTGAGCTGCAAGACATAGTAGCAAGGAACTGGTTTTAAAAAAGCAAGCAGGCAAGCCCTTTATCAGGATTCCCATCTGGTTCAGGGATCCAATGACTTAAGTCCTCTCAGGGACTGCGCAGGCGGGCAGCTGGAATCAGAAGCCGGAGGCAGGAATTAAACCGAGGTACTCCAATTTGAGACATAGGCACCTTAACAGGTGCTTTAACTGCTAGGCCAAACCCATCCTTAAATATACCTTTTAATTCTATTTTCCATGAACTTGTTGAAATACCCTTGTTTTACACTGTATGCTATATATGATGTTATATATTATGATAAATATACTGTCAATCCCATGTGTGATCATACAACATTTATTATGAAATTATGATTTGGAAGCATTTTATTCAGAGTATGAATAAATAAGAGAATTTATTCATAATAATTATATACTCATTTATTAATGTGAATTCAGAGTATGAATCAGTTTATTGTTAGTAAATTGGTATTAGCAGTACTCTTCAGTGACAAGAGAGAGACACAGCCAGGGCTGCTTTAATCAACCAAACTCTTCATGGCTTAGTCCTCAAGTGATCTGCACATTGCAATAAATGAGCACATTGTCCTCAGAAAAGATGAACAAATCCAGCTTTCTCCTGAGTTAACTGGAAAACCTTGAGCTACTTTTTCTTAAAATTTTAACTTCATCTTAACCAAAGAATTTGGGACTAAATATTTTCCTCATTAGACAACATTTAAAGGAATTATGTAGGGAAAAGGAACAACATGGAAATGTTGCTGCACAGGCTATGGATTCACAGGGATCCTTGGAGGAAGTATTAGAACTTATGACTGAAAAACAGAAGAGTAGTGGCTGTGAGCAGGCTGTGGACAGGCGGTTACATTACACCCAGGAAATGCTCAGAGCACAGTGGGGGAAAGATGGAGAGAGGGGAGGATGTGAGGCCGACTCCTTGAGGGTGGCTCAAGAAGACTTGGGAAGGAGAGAATTCCATCCCTTATGCAGTGAGCTGCATTCTTTCCTGCAGTTACTCCCAGCCAGATGCACACCTGCTAGCAACTCAGTAAAATGGTGCAGGAAAAAATGCAATCATTTTAGACTGCATCTTGTGCAGAGTTGGGGGGCACAGAGGTTTGTAGTGCACGGGCTGGGCCATAGTTACTTGTCCTGCAAACAGAGGGGTCTTTTTGGTCTCCTGGCCACCGTGTGCCATGAATGTCCTTTTTACAGTCCACCCCACAGATGGAAGAGATGAACCAGAAAGCCTGAGGTAAGCAAACCAATGGTTTAATTTGGTGATAGCAAACCCAAGTTGTTCAAGGTTAGCCTAAAATAGAACACCCCAGTAATGTGATCAGAATGGAACAAAGACTGCATCAGAGAGAGTAGGACAGAGAGAAAGCGACACCCCTGGCCAGCAACTCTGCAGAGACTTCCAGGAATAAGCAGGTAGCCAGCTCAGAAACGTCACTGATATTGTGGTCTCGGTGTTCCTTGCTTCCCTACTACTTTGTTGTCTCACAAAAAAATGGACTGTTATGTAAGTGTAAGTTTCTAAGCAGAAATTGAACACAACCCCTTTAGTTAGTTAGGGGACATGAGTTGCAACCTATAGAGTATGAACTCAGTGAAGGTGGAAGAAGGGGGTGTGAGTCCACTGTGGTACCCAGAAGCACTTCGCGGGAGAGGGCTGCTGCATTGATGTTTTATTCCTTTACCCCTGACCGTTGTGAACAAGAACATCATTTATTCTGATCTGGGTTTTTGTTTGTTTGTTTAAATCATCATTGTCTCATGTCCCCTGTTTTCCTATGTATATTAAACAAGTCTGTGTAAAAGATGGCCCTCACTTCTGGAAGAATGCTGCGTGGATTTCCTCCAATGCCGGATTTGCTCCTTGATTTTAGGTGAAGTGCCCTGACAGAGGCGTTCCATGGGACTGATCTGTGGGGATTATTTGAGGCCTGGGATGATGGGACTTTTCTTCTCAGAGGATATTTGTTCCTGTCTACCCATCATCTGGAGGCAAAACTAGTCTGGGTTTACCTTAATACAAGTGAAAACTTCAAATTTCCTTCAACTACATGGCTTCAGGTCATCAGGGGCTGGTATATTTCTGGGTCACCCTTTACCAGAAGATGTAGGTATGGTCCCAATCCAGGTGGAGGGTGGTCTATCAGAACCCTGAGGCCCCTCACTCTTTGAGATTTTAAAATCACATCTCTGTTGTATGGTTGTAACTTCCAGATCAACAGATGATCCGCAGGCAGAACCAGTTCGGAGTACCATGCTTACCAAGCTAATCCTAGGTTCCTTTAGGCTCATTTTTTATTGTGTTGTTAACTCATCAATAGGTTAAAGGTATAATCATTGTTGCCTCAGCTTTTAAGATTTTCCTCAATGGGAGAGTTTGTTAGAATTTTCTGGTCAGTATTACCAGAAGTAGAAGTCGGATCGTTTTCAACACAAATTTTTATCCATGTGAGATTTTTAGAAATTAAAAAAATGTACAAGAGATCTCTCCCTGTGGAGCTTTACGAACACACAAGTTTCTGTTTATGGATCCCCAGATCTGTTTCTTCAAAAACTTCCTTCTGCTAAATCCCCTGCATCATCCTTATGCCCTCTCTTGCACTCCACACACTCATCCTATTCCTAGTTTGACTACAGAACAGCGGAGGTGGAAGCAAATAATTTCTTCTATCTGCTTGAATGTTCTGTATGGTCCTTCCATCTTACAGAGGAAGACGGTGTCTCTGATGAGGACTCGTAAAGTAACTGTGGCCCCAGTGCAGAGCTAAAAGCAAGCAACTGAAACAACACACCTGGCTTTCCTCTCTCTCTGATCCCACTCTTGTGAGAGCAGGCATGAGTGACTTAGAAGAGCTCACACAGCTAGCTCCATGCACTGTGTACTAGGGCCCTACCCCACCCCCACTGTGGTTTCCTGGGCTTTAATCTGCCCCAAGTCCTTTGACGCCTGTGAATATACTTCCTCTGTCTCTGTTGACAATGCTATTGTTACCATGGCTACTACTGAGCTGCAATGATGCCTGAACAGGATATACCCAAGGAGCATTTCTTCCTGCTCCAGCTATGCCAAAGACCCCAGAGCTTTGGAGGTTGCTGGTGTATCCACGCCCTTCATCAAGAATTGATTTCTGAGCTGAGGTTTGCAATGAAACAGGAAAACTTCCTTTCTTCTATCTTTGCCTCCCTCTATTACATGAAGTCCAAAGAAATTTACACACAACAATCACAATGAAGCTCTGTGTTCTACCCATTAGGTTGGCAAGATCAAAATGTTTGATAACTTCTCAGAGAAACAAACATTGCTGGTACAATGTACATTGATACAGCCCTTTAGGAGAATAATTTGGTCAGATTATGATAATGAACAATGCCCAATCTATTTGAGCAAATCTACCCTTAATATATACTCCAACATGTGAGAAATGGTATATAGATGAGACTAGTCGATGCAGCAGCATTTGTAAGTAGAAGGTTAGAAATCATGGTGTAGGGGCTGGCGCTGTTCAGTTGCAGTGCCAACATCCCATATGGGCACTGGTTCAAGTCCTGGCTGCCCCACTTCCAGTCCAGCTCCCTGCTAATGGCCTGGGAAAAGCAGAGAAGGATGGCCCAAGTCTCTGGGCCCCTGTAACCGTGTGGGCGGCTCAGAAGAAGCTCCTGGCTCCTTGCTCTGTCCTGGGTAGTGAATAAGAGGATGGAAGATCTCTCTCTCTCTCTCTCTCTCTTTCTCTCTCTCTCTCTCTCTCTCTCTCTCCAACTCTGCCATTCAAATAAATAAACCAAATCTTTTAAAAAATGCTTCTTGAAAAAAACAAAAAAAGAAAGACAGAAACCATGGTGTAGCAGACACAGCCTTGGCCCACCTCTGAATTCAACAGCTGCCAGGGAAAAAAGTTCCGCCGGGGCTGACAAAGCTTCCCACCCCACTCCACCTGCAATGCCCTTGGGCAAACCCTCCTGTGCCTCTGTTAGTCTACTCAGACCGGGGCAGCAGAATACTACAGACTGTGTGACTAAGCAATGAGAATTTCTTTTCTCACAGTTCTCAAACCTAGAAGTCCAAGACCAAGGTTCTGGTTGCTTCGGTTTCTGCTGAAGGCTCTTTATGTGACTTGCAGACAATTGTCTTCTTTGCCTTTGCATGACCTTTCTTCAGTGGAAGGAAGTCTCTCTCTCTCTCTCTCTCTCTCTTTCAAATAAATAATTTTTTTTTAAAAAGAAATGTCTAAAAAAAAGAAGAGAGAGAAGGCAGATACTACTGTGTTCATCTCTGGAAAATACAAGGTGCACTTAGGGCATAAAACATGTTTTTTAAAGTCTTGTGTATGTATTTGAAGGGCAGAGTGACAGGAGGCAGAAAGTGGTCTTCTCTGTTCACTGGTTCGCTAAGGCTGGGGCAGGGCAAAGCCAGGATCCTGAAACTCTATCCAGGACCTACGTGGGTAGAAGATACTTTGGCCATCACCTGCTGCCTCCCAGGGTATGCATTAGCAGGAAGCTGGATCAGAAGCAGGGAAGCCAGAACTTGAACTAGCGCTCCGATGTGGCATGTGGGCAGGCCAAGCTGTGGCTTAGCTCACTGCTCCACAACGTCTGTCCCCTGTCACTGGCCTTGCACTCTGTTTGCATGGCTTAAACAAAAATGAATTGATATCCTTTTCTACATAGAATGATGGAAGGAAAATAACCCTTTGTTTACTAATAAGAGCCGAGATAGGGAAAGTGTGAGAATTACTAGTAAATATTTATACTTTGATAATAATGAGCCTTATTGAAGCCTGAGAGTATATTAAGTCTAAGTAAAGAGGAGTCAAGGTGAGTGGAAGAGGAGGCTTGGTCAGGTAAACAGCAGCCTTGGGGGAGAAGCTTCATAAAAGCCAAGGTTGGCAAAGCCAAGTATCTACAAGGCAGGAAGTCTCTGCAGAATCAGCCCCACGCTAACATGATAATCTCTGAGCTGACGTAGTACTAATGCCAAACATCCCTCCTAACCCCAACTAGAACCCACTTTTCTGTCGGAAAGGCCCAGTGCAATCACTCTTTCCAAGCACCCCAAAAAGATTTCTCTACCCCAATTTCTCCTTGTTACTCTCCTACTTTCTCCAGCACCCAGTTCTACCCGGAAGGGTAACTACCTCTGACAGAGAGGGTGTTTTTTCCACCCCATTGCATTTCTGAAGCTGGAGGAAGGGGCACAAGCCAAGGAGAGCGGGCAGCCTCTTGGAGCTGGAGAAATCTAGGAGGTGGAGTCTCCTCTGGCGCCCCCAGAGGGAGGCTGACTCATTTTAGACTTCTAACCTCCGCCGGAAGCTATTACCTTGTGTTTTTGAAGCTATGTTGTAATTCGTTACTGCAGTAATAGGAAAGTAATACAAATAACTTACTTTGTTGTTGTTGTTAGTTTTAGAAATGTTACAAGACTGTTAGTGAAATCTATTTGGGGAGGAATTATTTATCTATCTTTATGGACTGAGATTGAATCAGTGTGATAGTGGTTTAAATGAAGCCCTGGAGAGTGACTTCCTGATACAGCACATGATGGATGATATGGAGAACAAATCCAAGCTTTGTCCTGGGGCCAGCATTGTGGCACAGCAGATTAAGCTGCCACATGAGACGCTGGCATCATATATGGGCACAGGTTTGAGACCTGGCTGCTCCAATTCCAATCCAGCTCCCTGCTAATGTACCCGAGGAAGCAGCAGAGGATGGCCCAACTGCTTGGGTCCCTGCACCCACATGGATGAAACCAATGGGGCCCAATTTTGGACAGTGAACCTCTAAAACTGCCAACATAAATCTCCTTCCTTCATAGTGGATTATCTTAGACATTTCATTGTGGTAACAAAAGGTTGACTAATGCATTACCATACAAACTACTACAAGAGATTTTAATACAGTGGCAACTGTGCATCTAAATTTGGGAAAAGTACAGGAAAAATAAGGCATAAAACATTAAAAACAGTGCTCTTGTGTGGGGCACTTACCATGGATGGAACTTGCAGGACTGAAAGTTGCTCTGTGTGACTCAGTGAGTGAGCGGTGAGTGGAGATGAAGGCCAAGGACATTACCACGTGCTCCTGTAGATCCCCAAATGTCCACAGTAACCGAATCTGGGCCAAGCTGAGGGCAGGAGCCAGAAACTCCATCCTGGTCCCTGACATGTGTGGTAGAGACCTGAGCACAGGTGCTTTCACAGCAAGCTGGATTGGAAGCAGAGCAGCCAGAACTCGAACCAGCACTCCGGTGATGAATGCCCGAGTCACAGCCGTGTCACAGGTGGCACCTTAACCTGTTATGTCACAACATTGCTTTCTTTAATAGTAAATAACTTAAGCTTGTTATAACTATTATTAATTTTTTATTTTTTAAAAAAGATTTATTTTATTTATTTCAAAGAGTTACAGAGAGAGGTAGAGACAGAGAGAGAGGTCTTCCATCTGCTGGTTCACTCCCCAGATGGCCGCAACTGCTGGAGCTGCGCTGATCCGAAGCCAGGAGCCAGGAACCAGGAGCTTGTTCTGGGTCTCCCACGCGGGTGCCGGGGCCCAGGGACTTGGGCCATCCTCTGCTGCTATCCCAGGCCACCGCAGAGAGCTGAATCAGAAGAAGAGCAGCCAGGACTAGAACTGACACCCATATGGGATGCTGGCACTTCAGGCCAGGGCTTTAACCCCTTAACTTTTTAATTTTTTAAAAGCACACTTTGACTCATTTGTGATAATACTTAATGTAAAACACAAAAACAGCCCAGCCCCAGCCCCAGCCAAGGGAATAGAGGTTGGAATGGGATTATACATTTGCTCATTTTTTCCCCCAAATAACTGAGTATCCAAGTCCTGGACTGGAAGTCTGCTCCTGGGGAAACCCATTCTAAGACAACAGCATATGTGGAAAGTGCCCCCATCTTCTGGAGGCAGTTGTGCTGTGTAGCCTGTAGCTGGGTGGATCCAGGACACAGGCACTCGATACTCTCTCCTCGGGATCATCGATTGGAAGGGAGAGGATGTCAGTCAGTGTCTCAGGGCCACGTGTGAACTCAGAAGCTTGGCAGCCAGAGAAGACCACAGAGGTAGGAGAAGTGGAGAAAGCCAGTGTAAGGGAAGGGGAGAAGCAGAAAGACAGAGATAGCACAGAGAAAGAGGGATGAGGTGGGAAAGAGAGCCAGAGAGACAGAAAGAGGAGCGCAAGACTCAGAGACGGCTTCTAGTGTGGGCCCCTCCCTTGCCGGTGCCCTCTAACCTCTGTCTGACTCCCGGTCTGTGAATTATGCCAATGCACATACAATGAACTCCTCCTTGTCTCTCAGACCAGCTCAAAACGCCTTTTATTATGCAGTGCCAAAGAGGCAATTAATTCAGAAAAGCATCATAAAATGACACTCCCGCTTGCAGTGAGCCAGAAAGTTCTGCTCCGCTTTGCCCCTTTTGAAAATGTCCTTCTCACAGCCCTGAAAGCACAATGATCACTAATCTCCCCACAGGCCAGTGAGCAAGTCTCCGACTGCCCTCTGGCATTCACAAAACCTGGCCTGAAGAACCTGGCTGGCACACGGAGCAAGGCATTTGTGGCCTAAAACAATGCAGAATGGAACAATTTATTCCCTAATTACCTTAGCGGGGGGAGTACAGGCTCACTAAGCTGCTCCAGATTTAGAGATACGTGGCAGGCGGAGGAATTGGGTAAGTCAAGTGTGCATGAGCAGGAACAGGCTGTGATGCCAGTCCCACAAGAGCCCAGACTCCCGCTGCTGTCTGCCAGGATTCCTACATTCTCAGCCTGCCTGCCTTCATGCTGCGCCAGCTGGGTGCAATGTGCAGCTCCCGGGATGATGCTGGTACTGGGGAGCAGCACTACCTGGACCAGAAACATCTTCTTTCCACCAGCCCACCAGAGTTCGTGCAGTTCTCGGTACGAAGTGGACCTTTGGGGATTTCCTGGATGCCACTACTAAAAGCACAAATGTGCTCTAACGTACGGAGAGAAGACGGGAAGCGGAGGCCATACTTGTAGATTCTGCCGCTCTAGGCAGGCCAGTGAGCGGTTCAGCAGCCCCCAGCCTGTTCATAGAGAATGCTCCCTGGCACTCCAACCTCCATAGACATCCACCCACACAGATGGCTCCCCTCGAGGTCCTGCCGCTTCCCAGAACTCTTGCAGAAGCAGGTGCCGGATTCACCTCCTCTTCCTCTCCCAGCAGGAGGTGGGGCGCGTGGGGCCACACTGAGGAATCCCGACATCACCCTAACCACCTTATCCTAATGAAAGGAAACTCCTTTCTCTTCCCTCTCCGGACAATTGATGTTGTTCATCTGGATGGACCAGCCCTTTTAGACAAAGGCTGACCCTAGGAATGCATTCAGCCCTTATGTCCTCGGCCAAAGAATCCTAGGAGTCTGTTTTTCTTGTACATCACAGGGTGGTGGCAGGAAGATGTATTGTTATCTTTTTGGTGATAAGAGAGAGAATGTAAGAAAGGGATTGGAGAAAAAAAATCATCAAAGGGCCTCTGTTGGAATTAGATTCATTCATTTATTGAACAAATATTTCTTGAGTGCCTACCCAAGGCACGGGGAGTACAAAAACAGGGTGTTGCTCTTATGAAGCTCAGAGACTAAAGGAGGAAACTAACAGAAATAAAATAGTCATTTCATGACAATGGTTTCCAGCCAGGGATGATTTGCTCCCCAGGGGACATATGGAAATATCTGGAGTCACTTTTATTGCAACTGGAGGAGCTGTTACTGGCATCAAGTGGGTAAAAGCCAGGGACACTGATAAACATCTTATACTGAACAGAACAAGCTCTCCATAATAAAGAATTCTCTGGCTCAATAAAACAAAAGTGCCAAGGCTAAGAAACTCTGCACTAAGGCAATGATTCTCAGAGTGTGGTAACAGGTAACATCAGCCTCGTGTGGGAGCATGATGCACAGAGTTGGGCTGGCCTTGTGGCACAGCAGGTTAAGTTGCCACCTGCAATGCAGCATCCCATATGAACACCAGTTCATGCTGCTGCTCCTCTTCCAACCCAACTCCCTGCAAATACACCTGGCAAGGCAGTGGAAAAGGGCTCATGTGCTTGGATCCGTGCACCTACATGGGAGACCAGGCTTCTGCCTGGCCCAGCCCCAACCAGTACAGTCATGTGGGGAGTACACCAGTGGATGGAAGGTCTCTTCCTCTCTCTCCCTGTCATTTCTTTGCCTTTCAAATAAATACAATAAATCTTAAAAAAAAAAAAGAAGAAGAAGAAATTACATTCTTTTTTTTTTTTTTTTTTTGACAGGCAGAGTGGACAGTGAGAGAGAGAGACAGAGAGAAAGGTCTTCCTTTGCCGTTGGTTCACCCTCCAATGGCCGCCACGGATGGCGCGCTGCCGCCGGCGCACCGCGCTCATCCGATGGCAGGAGCCAGGTACTAGGTGCTTTTTCCTGGTCTCCCATGGGGTGCAGGGCCCAAGCACTTGGGCCATCCTCCATTGCACTCCCGGGCCACAGCGGAGAGCTGGCCTGGAAGAGGGGCAACCGGGACAGAATCTGGCACCCCGACCGGGGACTAGAACCCGGTGTGCCGGCGCCGCAAGGCGGAGGATTAGCCTGTTGAGCCACGGCGCCGGCCAGAAGAAATTACATTCTTAGACCCTGCCCTAAACCCACTGAGGTAGAAATTCTGAAGATAGAAACCAGCTTTTTTTTTTTTTTAAGATTTATTTATTTATTTGAAGACAGAGTTACAGAGAGGCAGAGAGAGAGAAGGGGAGAGAAGGGGAGAGAGAGAGAGGGAGAAAAGGAACAAGACAGAGAGAAAGAGAGAGAGAGAGAGAGAGAGAGAGAGAGAGAGAGAGAGAGAGAGAGATATCTTCCATCCACTGGTTCACTCCCCAGTTGGGTGCAATGGCCAGAGCTGTGCTGATCCGAAGCCAGGAGCCAGGAGCTTCTTCCCCAAGGAGTTGGGCCTTCTTCTACTGCTTTCCCAGGCCATATCTGAGAGCTGGATAGGAAGTGGAGCAGCCGGAATTCAAACAGGCACCAGTATGGAATGCTGGCTCTGCAGGAGGCGGCTTTACCTGCTAGGCAACAGTGGGGGGTGGGGGGCCGCAGCTATCTGTTTTAAGCATTCCATGAGATTCTGATGTTCCAGTGTTTGAGAACCATTTAGTTAGAGCAGATGGAATCTGTCATCACAGACTGTTCTGATGCCACTCAAAACGTGATTTGTGGAGTGAGCATTGTGGTATAGCAAGTTAAGATGACATTTGGAACCCATATCAGACTGCTGATTTGAGTCTCAGATCCTCTGCTTCCCTCTGCTTCCAATCCAGCTTCCTGATAATACTCACTCTGGGAGTGCTTCAGATAATGGCTCAAGTGTTTGGGCCCCTGCCGCCAATGTGGGAGACTAGATGGAGTTCCTGGCTCCTGGCTTTGACCTGGCTCATTCCTGTTGCAGCCATTTGGGAAGTGAACCAGTGGTGGAGGATCTCTCTCTCTCTCTCTCTCTCTCTCTCTCTCTCTCTCTCTCTCTCTCTTCCTCTCTCTGTCTCTGTCTTTCAAGTAGGTGAAAATAAGCAATATAAATAAAACATTTTTAGAAAAGTGTTTTATTCACTATTAACAGCGTCAATACTATCAGAGAGCTTAGAAATGCAAATTCTTTTTTTAAATCTTCATATTCAAGTATAATAAATCATCATGGTTTATTTAACAAAGTCACTTCTACATCAGGTTGTGGTTTAGAAACAATGATTATGTATGTGATATGAAGAGACTGGTATACAACCAGTAAGCCCTAAATCTTTCTTCTATGAATTTCCCCCATCTTCCTGTTTACCTAGAAAAGGCATTTTTAAGTTTATATAAACACATTCTTTGTAAGAGGAAATTAGAATACACTTAGCACTGGACAATTAAAAAATAAGTCACAGGGCAGTAAGCTCAATTGTGCAGTTATGAAATCTGATATCAAAGAATTTTTGAAACCTTAAGACTGAGCAATCTACGGTGTTTCCAACATGTCTTCAACTGCCTTCAGAGAGTATATAGTTCTGTTCTTACTTCTATCAGCAAACTGATAAGGTCTGTTTATTTGAGTAGCTGCCCAACCAGCATATTTCATGCTGTCTTTTTTCAACTTTTGCACTTGCTTTTGGATTAGGAGCAATATGACTTGCCAATAGGTAAAGCTCAGATATTTCTGTTGTTCAGTTTCAGTGCCTGTGCAAAACAGCTTCTTGAGTTCCAGGCTTTCAAGTCCTTGTTGGACAGTGCTGACAATACAAGCAGTTGTGTGTGATTCATCATAAGCTCCTCTAAACAAAAGGCTGCTTTTGCACAGTCATGTTCATTGATTGAAAGTTCTACAAGTTCATGCCAGGCTTCTTTGATCTCTAACAATTTGCTCCAGACACACAGGCAGTTCCCAAATGGCCTACACATTTCCCACTGGGCCTTTTGAATGGCAATCTTATGCTTTCTGGCTGCGGTGTTAGTTGAGTTTTCTTGCAAAAGTTGAATGTACACTGGCAGAGCATCATCATATCATTCCATGACCTCAAATCTTATGCCTGTTACTCATGTGGCTCTGTGATTGCCAGGGAACTGTCTTCTTAACTCCAGAAGACAAAACAATGCCAACTCATCTCAAGCATAGTCTAGAGTGACAGTCATCACCTTTCATATCTGATCCCAATATCCTCTCCAAACTTAGGACCATACTCATTAATTCATTCTTCTCCAGCTTCCACAATGTGTTCACCATTTTGTGAGTTTTTTACTCTTTGTTTCATCATTTTATGTTGCATTTCTTCCAAAGTGATATCCAAAGCTCTAAGACCTTTGCTACCTTCCCAGAAATTAGAGGTAATCAGAAATATAAATTCTTGGGGCCAGCACTGTGGCATAGCAAATAAAGCAGCTGCCTGCAGTGCTGGCATCTCATATTGGTGCTGGTTTGAGTCTGGCTGCCCCACTTCTGATCCAGCTCTCTGCTATGGCCTGGGAAAGCAGTGGAAGATGGCCCAAGACCTTGGACCCCTGTACCCTCATGGGAGACCCTGAAAAAACTCCTGGCTTCAGATCAGCACAGCTCTAGCCATTGCAGTCTTCTGAGGAGTGAACCAGTGTATGGAAGACCTCTCTCTCGGCTTCTGCCTTTCTGTAACTCTGCCTTTCAAATAAATACATAAATAAATCTTAAAATAATAAAAGAAATATAAATTCTCGTGCCCCATCCTAGGCCCACTGAATCATGGTGAAGTTTGAGCTCCAGCTGTCTTGTCTGTGTACAGGGATGGAAGTGGGAAATAAGAAAGATAGGGTATGTTCTTTTTAATAAAAAGGCAAAAGTTTTTTCAAAGTAGAGAAAGGTGTCGGGACTTGGAATTAAGTTTTCCAACTTAGCTTTCTGCTGAAAGGGATAAGGAGTAAGCTAGAACAACTCTGGCAGGAGTGACTCAGTGGAGATTGGAACCATTCCCAAAGATAGGAAAAACAGACTGGTTTGGATAGGAAGAACATGGTTACTGCAGCAGTACCCTCCCCACTCTGGACACATGGTCTTCTGCTGTGTGACTGCTGTTCTCTCCACCAGGAAGTAGAGTTTATTTTCTACCCATTCAGTTGGTGCTGGCCTGCTTAGTTGCTTTTGCCAACATGATATTAGCAAGACTGACCCAATCAGAGGCTTAAAAGGCGCTTCATATTGAGGCTTGCTTTCTTTTGGCTGGAGTTGGAGAAAGTAATGTGAATAAGTCTGGTGGAAAGCATGCAGAAGAGAATAGAGGTGTCCTAGTCAAGAGTTAGCACTTACCACCAAGAATGCTGGCGAGATCATTTTAAGCCACTGAGCCCCAGATGAACCACCTTATAAGTGCAGCTGTATGAGTGAAATGCAATGAAATCAGCAAAAGGACCACTTAAATGGGTTCTATGCTGTGGCACAGCATGTTAAGCCACTGTTTGCAATGTTGGCCATCCCATATGGGCTCTGGTTTGAGTCCAAACTGCTCCACTTGCCATCTGCTCCCTGCTAATGTGCATAGGAAGGTAGTAGAAGATGGCCCAAGTACTTGGGCCCTGCTACTCACATGGGATACCTAGGAGGAGTTCCAGGCTCCTGGCTTCAATCTGGCCCAGCCCTAGCCATTGTGGCCATTTGGGGAATGAATGAGAAGACAGAGGACCTGTTTCTCTCTCTTTCTCTAACTCTGTCTTTCAAATAAATGTCATTAAAAAAAAAAAAAACCACCCAATTAAGCCTGGTCGAAATTGTTACCCAAAAAATCGTAAGCAAATCAATATCTTTGGGTGGACATTTTGTGCAATAATTATGATGCTGCTTGGGACACTGGCATCCTCTATCAGAATGCCCAGGTTCAAATTACACTCTGCTTTTGATTCCAGCTTCCTGTTAATGTGTACTCTGGAGGCAGCAGGTGAAGGTTCAAATACTTGAGTTCCTGCCACACGTGTGAGAGACTTGGATTGAGTTCTAGGCTCTTGGTTTCGGCCCAGCCCAGTCTTGGCTAGTGTGGACATTTGGTTAATGAACCAGCAAATGTAGGAACTCTCTCTTTCTCTGTGTGTGTGTCTCTATGCCTTTCAAATAAGTCGAAATAAATTAAACAGGGCCTGAAGCACTGGCATCCCATATGGGTGCTGGTTCAAGACCTGGCTGCTCCACTTCTGACCCAGCTTTCTGCTGTGGCCTGGGAAAGCAGTAGAGGATGGCCCAAGTCCTTGGGCCCCTGGGCCCATGTGGGAGACCCAGAGGAAGCTCCTGGCTCCTGGCTTCAGATCCGCACAGCTCCAGCCATTGCGACCAATTGGAGAATGAACCAGCGGATGGAAGACCTCTCTCTTTGTCTCTCTGCCTCTCCTCTCTGTGTAACTCTGACTTTCAAATGAATAAATAAATCTTTAAAAAATTAATTAAACAAAAAAAATTTGAAATCAATATCTTGATGGAAAGATCCAGGAGGTAACTAAATACTTTAACCTGGAGCTGGAGATAGAGATTTGGGAGTTATTAACACATAGACGTTATTTGAAACTGAAAAAGGATGAAATTGCCTCCAGGTCATTCAGATCACCAATGAGAGAAAAGGAAACGGAAAGGAATAGGCATAGTGGTCATGAGAATCCATAGAGCTGGCAGGAACTTGGCACAGCAGTTAAGATGCCACTTGAGATGCCCACACCCCTTATTGGAGTGCTTGGGTTTGAATCTTGGCTCTGCTTCAAGTTCCAGCTTCCTGCTAATGCACTCTCTGGGAGGCAACAGTGATGACTTAAGTACTTGAGTCATTGCCTCCCACATAGGAACCTCAACTGAGTTCTGGGCTCCTGATTTCAGCCTGGCCCAGCCCGGCTGTTGCAGTCATGCAGTCATTTGGAAATGAACCCGTGGATGAAAGATCATCCTCTCTCTCTCTCTCTCTCTTCTCTCTCTCTCTCCCTCTCTCTCTTTTCTCTCTCTTTCACCCTCCCTCTCTCTCATTTTCAAATGAAATTAAAATAAATAAAAATTTAAATATATTAAAAAAGAAGCTGTCAGAGACATTTCCAAAAGAAAAGTATAAGGAATTTTTGGAAAGATGAAGATTGAAAAGAGAACCATGAATCTAGCAACTGGTAGATCATTAAGGCTCTCCACTGGAGCAGTTTTAGCCGTCAATGGAGGTGGAAGTCATGTTGCAATGAGATTGCAATGGGTTGAAGAATAAGTGGGAGATAGGAAGTAGGTGATTTTTCCTAGAAGTTTGGACTGTAAAGACAAATAGAGAAGGTGGTTGAGAGACAAAAGCACACATCATCAAGGAGATCTGAACCTTTCCTGCTTCTTCTAAGGTAGGAAAGCCCTGGAAATGTTTAGAAAGTGTTGGGACAGAGCAAATATTAAGAAAATCCTGGATTTATCTTAACCAGGTGGAAGGGCAGCATACAACAAAACATGAAGCAAACAAAAACCCTAGAGGATAGTGAGCTGACTCATACTTCAACACGTTGGTTTTCTATCCTGTGGGGTCAGAGAAGGAAGGACTGTGGCTTTGGGAGGGTAGTGAAGGGGGGAGTGGAAGAGGGAGCTGACCAAGAGCCAGAGCAGGATTAACTGAGGAGCTAAGATCCACCTGGAGATCAATGATCACTCACTTGGCCACTACTTTTGTAGCTGTGTAGTGCTTAGCAGCCCACACACATGGGGACCAGGAAGGGGAAGATGAGCTCAATCCATAGATTTTCTCTGAATTTTGTTCTCTACAATGTAAATTTCTCTTTTAATTTTTTCTGATTATGTACTAGGGCAGAAACTACACATTCAATCTAGTTTATTTATTTATTTATTTTAATTGTTAGAGAGAGAGGGGCAGATATTGAAATTGTTTATCTTCTGGTTCAGTACTGAAATGCCCACAATATCCAGGGCTAGGCCAGTTGGAAACTTAAGGCTAGGAACCCAATCTGGGTCTCCCATGTGGGTGGCAGGGGCTCAACCCCTTGAGCCATCACTTGCTGCCTCCCAGGGTACACATTAGCATGAAGCTAGAATTGGCCATGGTGTCAGGACTTAGCACTGGGACTGGAACCCAGGTACTCAGATATAGTATGCAGGCATTCTCTGTAACATCTTAACTGCTACACCCAACACCACCCTTACTCTAACTTTTAATTGAGCACATGGCCTCCTTTAGTGAGATTAATGACATTTCTAAGGTTGTCTTCGTGCTAGATGTGGCCATGTGACCAAGTCCTGACCAATGGCATCTAACTAAAAGTATTAAAAAGGGGCTACAAAATGTTCATGGAAAAATGAAATTAAAAGACCAATGTGCATTTTATTTATTTGAAAGTCAGAGTTACAGAGAGAGAGGGAGAGACAGAGAGAATAATATCTTCCATTTGCTGAGTTGCTCTGCAGATGGTCACAATGGCCAACACTGGGCCAGGCCAAAGCCAGGAGTTTCATCTGGGTTCGTGTAGGTGGCAGGGGCCCAAGCACTTGGGTCATCTTCTGCTGCTTTTCTCAGGCCACTAATAGGGAAACGGATCAGAAGTGGAGTAGCCAGGACATGACCTGGTGCACATATGAAATACTGTTGTCACAGGCAGTGGCTTTATTTGCCACACCACAACTCCGGTCCCTCTATTTATTACTATTTGACTTTTATAGTGGTGTTTACAAGCATTCCATCACATATTGTGCATTTATCAACTCATTTATTCAACATTGAATATCTTCTATGTGCTTTGAAGTAATGGCCACCATGTGGATACAAAAATCAGTAAAACATCGGGTCTTTCATCAAGAATTTGATAATCCAACCAAAGAGACATGATAGCAACAAGCATAATGGAAATAGGAGAAGAGCAGCCAGAATTTGGATGCTTTGGGGCAGTCTGCAATATTCAAACTCATTTCCTGAATTCACTACTGTAATTTATAAGCCCAGAATTAGAACTAGACTTTTTTGATTCCCAATATTATGATCATAATATTATGGGTGTCATCCATGTTTCTTAAAAAACATTAAGAAAAACAAAAATCTTATTTATATGCTAGTTTAAAGGACAGAAAATAGGTAGTTTGAAAGAATTCAGACTTGCTTTAACTTTATTCATTTATGAGAATTTAGTACCTACCATGTGTCAGGGTCAGAGGTAGATACTGAAATAAAATGGAAATAAACAACTGGCATGGCCCTGCCTCATGGGTATGAACAATAATCATCCCACATAACCATAAAATGTTAACTGTGATTAAATGTTTCCAAGGCGAGGTACATGGTACTAAGAGATGATATAATAGGACACTGGTTCTAGCTGGCGGGAGCACAAATGGGGCTGGGCTGGATGGAGGAGGCAGAGGGTTGACCTAGCAAAGGCCACAGCAGGAAGAGAGACTCCAAGTAGGGGAGAGTACCAGAGGAACTGGCCAGAGGAACTGAAAGTCGCTTGGAGAGGTGGAGCTCAAAGAGCAAAGGGAAGACAGTATGATGCAAGAAGAAACTAGGAAGGTCAGAAGAGGCCAGACTGCAGAGACTCTTGGAGACATGTCATGATCATGGCTTCACAGCAATGGGAGGAGCCGGCTCTGTGGCGTAATGGGCTAAGTGTCTGCCTGTGGTGCCGGCATCCCAGCTTCTCTCTTCCAATCCAGCTCTCTGCTATGGCCTGGGAAAGCATTGAAGCTGGCCCAAGGACTTGGGCCCCTGCACCCGAGTGGGAAGACCCAGAAGAAGCTCCTGGCTCCTGGCTTCAGATCAGCTCAGCTCTGGCCTTTGTGGCCATTTGGGAAGTGAACCAGTGGATGGGAGACCTCTCTCTATCTCTCCCTCTCTCTGTGACTCTGCCTCTCAAATAAATAAACAAATCTTAAAAAAAAAATAGCAATGGGAAGGAAATGAAATGGTTTAATTTAAAATAGGAGTGTGCATTTGACCTAGCAGTTTAGGATGCTGGGTTCAACACCTGCCTCTGACTCCTGATTCTAGTATTTCTGCTAATGCACACCATTAAAGGCAGTGGTGATAGCTCAAGTAGTTGAGTCCCTGCCACCCATGTGGGAGGTCTGGATTGAATTCCTGACTCCTGCATTCCACCTGACCCAACCCTAGCCGTTGTGGGCATGTGAACCAGTGTGGGTAGTGAACCAGTGGATGAGAACATGGTCTCTATCTACAAAATAAGTAATACAAACAATATCTTAGAAAAGATGAATTTCTGATCCTGAAAATACCATCATAAAATAAATTCAAAATAGAAATGGGGCCAGCATTGTGGCATCGCGGTAGAGCTGCCTTCAGAGATGCTGGCATCTTATGATGTGCCAGTTCAAGTCCTGGCTGCTCCACTTCTGATCCAGCTACCTGCTAATGTGCCTGGGAAAAGCAATGGAAGATGGATCAAGTATTTGGGTCCCTGCACCTATGTGGGAGACCTGGATGAAGCTCCTGACTCCTGGCTTTGGTCCGGCCCAGCCCCAGCCCTTTTGGCCTGGAGTGAATGAGCAGATGGAAGATCTCTCTGTCTCTGTTTTTCTCTCTCTTTCTGTCTGTCCCTTTCTCTGTGTAACTCAGCCTTTCAAATAAGTAAAATAAAATAAAAAAAAATAGAGTATATCACCCTGGCTGCTTAATGAAGAATGAAAAATTGGGGGACAAGGAAGCCAGCTATGAGGTGAGAGTAGCTCAGACTAGATTGTGGAACTGGGGAAAAGTAGATTGATGGGATACGTCTTTAGGAGTGGGCAATGGTTTATTGTCTAATTATTTAAAATATATCTATTAATTTGAAAGAGAGAAGAAAGATAGAGATCTTCCATCTTCTGGTTCACTTCTCTGTTGGAGCCAGGAGCCAGGGATTTCATCTTGGTGTCCCAAAGGGGTCACGGGGACCCACTACCTTCCCAGGTATATTAATAAGAAACTGAATTGGAACCTGAGTGACTGGGACTGGAACTGGGACTCTGATATGGGATGTTTGTTTCACAAATGGTAACTGCATATCAGCACCAACCCCTGGCAACGGTTTAGATCTGAAGTGTAAGGAAGGGAAAGATGTCAACACAGTATACGGGATTCCTAGTTCCCCCACAGAACATAGATGGTGATACGGTGATATTTTGCAGTGAAATCAAAAGACACTAGATTTGGAGGCGAGGGAAGGATGAAATGGGTCTTTCTTGAGTTCAGTTTTGGACATATTGATGTTGAGATGCTTTTGAAATATGCAAACCGAAATCTCATACAGGGGGTTAGAAAGGTGGATCTGGATGTGCTTCAAGGTGAGAAATGGGTGGAGACAGGTGTTGAGTGATCTTTGAGTTGTTTTGTTTGTTTGAGGAGCAGAGAGACAGAGCTCAAGCTGTAGACAGATATGAGATCTATAGTGGTAGACAGGGTAAGGGCTAAGCATAGGAGTCCTAAGGGTGGATAGGGTGGCTTGAGCCTGCAGTGGAACTGGACCAGACGAAGGAGGAAGAAAGACATAGTAGAGAACTGAAAGCCAACCAAGAGAGAGCATTTCAGAGTGCTCAGCGCTGAAATGCTGACAGATCTGATGAGACCTGAAAACCGCCCATTGAATTCAGTGTCATGGTGGTAATTCAGGCTCAAAAGAGGGTAAAATGTTCAATGGAGGGAATGAAGACAAAGTCCAAACAACTTTTGGGGAAAGTTTGTGAAGATGAGGAAAGAGCGAGGCAAGACTAGAGACAGACATAGGATTGAGGGAGGGTATTTTTTTTAATGGAAGATTTGTGAATAAACAAAGCAAATAGAAAAGTCCATAAATATAGGAAAAGGAGGGGGAGAAAGAGAAAACTTTTTCATGGCAAAAAAACACAATAAGCAATCAAGCAAACAGAATGCGCCATAATTAAAATCAGAAGACAAATGGTGGAGTAGCGCTTCCCTATATGGGCACCCACTTGCGTCCTGGCTACTCCACTTCCAATGCAGCTCACTGCTAATGGCCAGGAAAAGGAGTGGGAGGTAGAGGCTTGGGCCTCTGCTACCCACGTGAGAGACCCGGATGGAGCTCCTGACTCCTGGCTTCCACCTGGCTCAGCCCTGGCCATTGTGGCCATCTGGGAAGTGAACCAGTGGATGGAAGATTTCTTTCTCTGTGTCTTTCCTTTTCTCTCATCATAACTCTGACTTCAAATAAACAACATAATTTTTTTTAAAAAAAAGACAAATGACGCACTTAGAGGAAATATTATGACCTATTATACTTATGATATGTCTTATAGATAGAGGGATCTATCAAACAAGTTGAGGTGGAACAATTGGCTCAAAAAAGGAGGGGGAGGGGCGATGAGTAGGGTGAGTGTCCTGTGAGCATACTAGGGCAGAGAACAGGGCATAGAAAGTCAGAAAATAACTATTTTGCACCTTCTGGGTTGAGAGGAGGGAAGCAGGACGAGGTGGGCTGGATCTGGATGTGTTTGGATCTTTAATAACGTCAGGAAACAAGTCGGCAGCCACGAGGGAGAGGAGAGAAACTTGAAATAATCACAGTGGAGAAGAGTCTGTGCTGATCAAAGACCAGCAGCCGGAAGACCAGGCGCTGCTGGAGAAGCACGTGCAGTCCGTGAGAGTGCGTTTCCAAAGGCACCATTGTGCCCACGTGGGTCTCTTCCCTGGCGGTTCTTGAGAGCTGAGTTATCTGACTTCTTTTTGTCTTTTAGGGACAAGGAATCCCTTCTACTCCAGCTCCCTCATCATGGGAGCTTCATCCTGATAGATCCAAGGGGAGGAAGGAAATGAAAGGACAGCCAGCAAGAAGCAGCTCGCTTTATAATAAAACTATTATGCTGAACTCGTTATATTTCTCCGGCAAAGCAGGGGAGCAGTGCCAGACACAGAGAGAGGCAGAGGAAGCGAGGGAGGTTAGAGACGGCCGTTAGGAGAGGGCCATCTTGTCACCTTAACTGAGAGCACGCTCTCACTGGTGTTTGGAACTTGATGGGGTGACAGAAGCCTTGCTCAAAGGCCTGAGGCTTTTTTTTCTTTTCTTTTCTTTTCTTTTTTTTATTATTTTTTGACAGGCAGAGTGGACAGTGAGAGAGAGAGACAGAGAGAAAGGTCTTCCTTTGCCGCTGGTTCACCCTCCAATGGCTGCTGCGGCTGGCATGCTGCAGCCGGCACACTGCGCTGATCCAAAGGCAGGAGCCAGCTGCTTCTCCTGGTCTCCCATGGGGTGCAGGGCCCAAGCACCTGGGCCATCCTCCACTGCTTTCCTGGGCCACAGCAGAGAGCTGGCCTGGAAGAGGGGCAACCGGGACAGAATCCGGCGCCCCGACCGGGACTAGAACCCGGTGTGCCGGCACCGCAAGGCAGAGGATTAGCCTGTTGAGCCACGGCGCCGGCCAGGCCTGAGGCTTTTAATCTCTGAGATGCTTCCCTGAAGGAGGTGGCATGTGGGGATCTCTGCCTCCCACCTGGCAGCGGACATGTAATCTGCCAATTCTTCCCTTCCTCGCCCTGCTCCATGCTGTCTGCAGATTCAACACACACTACTAATTTGCTGTTACGAAAGTCTCTTTATGGCCAGTGCTGGTGGGAATGGTCCTTAGTTTACTATTGTTAGAGCTTGGGGAACGAAGGGTACATTTCATGCTCAGAGAAAGAATGTGGACATGGCATGCCCTTTTGCAAAAAGATCCTTAATTAGAGCAAAATACTGACTCATGCTTCATGGAAAAGATTAGAAAAGATTAAAATATAATTAGAACCAAAAACCAAAAAGCCAGTCCTTGGCTGTGCAAAGGAAGGGGAAGTTTCCAGTTGTCCTGCCTGGAACGCTACGCCTGCCCAGCTCTGCAGGTCTGCAGGGTCCCAAACCAGAGGAGAGAATCATGCCAGTGAGTCACCAGTCCGCTTGCACTGGTGGCTGCTGTTTGCTGGGAAACTGCCGATTCAGGCTGGGGAGGGGGGTGACGTCAGAGGGAACCAGGCCAGAGTTGAGGTTTCCTTGTAGGCTCTCAGCCTGGCTTTGTTTACACAAGATCCATTGAGCTGGGCGTCTTAGAGCCCTCAGAGTCAGAAGGGCTGGGCCTTGTGGGTTCTGTCTGTCTCCTGGGGAGTCCCTGACACCCCCTGATGCTAGGGGTCACACTTCATAACCCAACTTTTAACTCACTAGCTCATGTGGCTAGTGTGAGTGTTTGCATTTGGAAGGAGGACTCTACAGTATTCAAACGATTGCATTTCTTTCTTTTTTGTCTTTAGTTATTTGAAAGGCAGAGCTACAGAAAGAGAGCTTCCCTGGTACACTCCTCAAATGGGCTGGGCTGGGCTGAAACCAGGAACTGCCATGTGTGTGGCAGGGACCCAAGTACTTGACCATCATTTTTCACTTCCCAGATGCATTAGTAGGAAGAAACTAGGTAAGTCTGGGATGTGGCCATCATAAGCTGAGTTCTAATCCTATGCACCACAGTGCTAGCTCCTCAAAGGATCACATTTCTAATGGTGGAAATTCAATCCGTAGAATGACAGAGACACTTGGGCAAGATTTTTTTTTTTAAGATTTATTTGTTTATTTGAAAGTCAGAGTTACAGAGAGAAAGAGAGAGAGAGGTCTTCCATCTGTTGGTTCACTCCCCAGTTGACCACAACAGCTGGAGCTGCATTGATCCGAAGCCAGGAGCTTTTTCTGGGTCTCCCACATGGGTGCAGGGGCAAAAAACTTGGGCCATCTTCCACTGCTTTCCCAGGCCATAGCAGAGAGCTGGATCTGAAGTGGAGCAGCCGAGACATGAACCAGTGCCCATATGGGATGCCATCACCGCAGGTGGCAGCTTTACCTGCTAAGCCACAGCACTGGCCCCACAAGATGTTTTACCTTGTGCTGTTCCAGTGTGTAGACAGCCTTGTCAAAAGACAAAATTACAATTTAAACTTAAGATTTTAATTGGCCTTTTAAATTTTAAATCTTTCTTTTAAAATTTTTTTTTTTTGACAGGCAGAGTGGACAGTGAGAGAGAGAGACAGAGAGAAAGGTCTTCCTTTGCCGCTGGTTCACCCACCAATGGCTGCCATGGACAGCGCGCTGCGGCCGGCGCACCGTGCTCATCCGATGGCAGGAGCCAGGTGCTAGGTGCTTATCCTGGTCTCCCATGGGGTGCAGGGCCCAAGCACTTGGGCCATCCTCCACTGCACTCCTGGGCCACAGCAGAGGGCTGGCCTGGAAGAGGGGCAACCGGGACAGAATCCGGCGCCCCGACCGGGACTAGAACCAGGTGTGCCGGCGCCGCAAGGCGGAGGATTAGCCTGTTGAGCCACGGCGCCGGCCTCTTTTAAATTTTTTTCTTTCTTTTATCAAAGGAAAGAGAGATTGATTTATTTTTATTTATTTGAAAGACAGGTAGAGAGAGAGATCTTCCATCCACTAGTTCACTCCCCAAATGGCCACACCAGTTAGAGCTGAGTCAATCCAAAGCCAGGAGCCAGGAGCCAGGAGCCAGGACCCCAGAGCTTCTTCTGGGTCCCTCACGTGGGTGCAGGGGCCCAAGGGCTTGAGCCATCTTACACTGCTTTCCCAGGCACACTAGCAGGGAGCTGGGTCAGAAGAGGAACAGCCGGGACTAGAACAGGTGCTCATGTGGGATGTTGGCACTGCAGGCTGGGGCTTTAACCCACTGTGCCACAGTGCCGGTCCCAAAGGAGTAGATTCTAGAGACAGGAAAGGCTGAAGAAAGTGGCAACCAAAGACAAAAAATGGATCACTCCTCTTCCCCACCCTCCCATCAGTTCTTGCAAACTCATTTTTCTGGTAAAGAAAGAACAGGGAGAGAGAACAATAGGAAAATAACTAGTTGACACCAGGTTACCTGGGTTTACCTTTTCCATTTTGGGACTGAGGCTGAGGGAACTTCACTATCATTCCAATCGTAACTGGCCAGTTTGGGAAATTTGGCTTCTTTCTAGTCCTGATTTCTCTGAAGGTCAGATAGACAGCTTGGTTTCGGCGTGCTGAGTTGCTTCCCTTTTAATTGTTAGCCTGGTCAATTGGAGCTTAGCCCAAGACAGTAGCTTCCTGTAATTTTTCTTTAGTACCCTCTTAGGGGTTGCCTCTGCTCACGGGAACTTCAGAAACCCCTGGCTTCCTGGGAAGGTCGCTGATGTCAGTGGGCTGCAGGGACTTATTGCTAATGGGTGTTTATAGCTAGATGTTTGTTATCAGCGGCCAGTAGGTAAGGGCTCCTCAGAGAAAATGGAGTGAGAAATGAGTCACTTGGAAGGCAAAGGGAAAGCATGCTTCCCGCGGCAGGTACTTGGCGTACGTTTTATTACCTCCTTTTTATAGCACAGGAATAGCAGGAGTCCTGGGAGTAGGAGCTGCTGACTAGAGAATCTCTGCAGACATGAGCTTAGCCTTGGCCTCTCCCGAGTCTGTATGGCCATCCACAACAAAGGAGGGAGCCAATTGAAGATAATAGGCCCACGGCAAGGGATGGCTCTGTGCTTTCATTTTCTACATCAATTGGTTTCAGGCATTTGAGTTTCATAATTACACATTTGTCCTCATTTAAGCTTTTATTAGTGATTTTTTCCTCTCTTGGCCTTTAAACAAACCACCTTAGCAATCAGGCACCCTGATATTGTACATTTTACGGTACTTACAAGTAGTGTTTCTAAAACACAAAGGGTTTGGGTCAGAGATGTCCAGGACAGGGCTGTTTACAAAATAATTCATGGGTTCAATGTGCTTTGTTTCAACTTTTTCTTTAATTAAAACTTAATTGTGGGGCCAGCGCTGTGGCTCAACAGGCTAATCCTCTGCCTTGCGGTGCCGGCACACCGGGTTCTAGTCCCGGTCGGGGCGCTGGATTCTGTCCTGGTTGCCCCTCTTCCAGGCCAGCTCTCTGCTGTGACCCGGGAGGGCAGTGGAGGATGGCCCAAGTGCTTGGGCCCTGCACCCCATGGGAGACCAGGAGAAGCACCTGGCTCCTGCCATTGGATCAGTGCGGTGCGACGGCCATTGTGCCAGCCGCAGCGGCCATTGGAGGGTGAACCAGCGGCAAAGGAAGACCTTTCTCTCTGTCTCTCTCTCTCACTACCCACTCTGCCTGTCAAAAAAAAAAAAAAAAACAAACAAAAAAACACCTTAATTGTGGGGCCCGGTGCTTTGACTTAGTGGATAAAGTCACCATCTGCAGTGCCAGCATCCCATATGGGCGCTGGTTCGAGTTCTGGCTGCTCCACTTCCGATCCAGCTCTCTGCTGTGGCCTGGGAAATCAGTAGAAAATGGCCCAAGTCCTTGGGCCCCTGTACCTGTGTGGGAGACCTGGAAGAAGCTCCCGGCTCCTGGCTTTGGATCAGCCCAACTCCAGCCATTGCAATGGAAGACTTTTCTCTCTGCCTTTCCCTCTCTCTGTCTGTAACTCTGCCTTTCAAATAAATAAATAATTCTTTTAAGAGAGAGAGAGATTGAGAATTGTCCCCATCCAGGCTGGGGCCATCCTTTTATGAGGTAGAGACAGTGCTCAGGGCAGGGTCTGATCTCCATGAAGGTATCAGGGTGCCCAGTGCCAGTGAAAGGTGAAGCTTGGCTGCCTGAGGACGGGTGGGTGTGTCACGTCCCCAGTCATGTTGAATCTGCACGGAAGGTGATGAGATTAGGGCGGTGCACATGCTGGGGTGTCAGTAGTGCCTAGGTCCTTATCCTTTCCTGACTCCCTGCCTTGCTCACATTAGTAATATGTAAAAACCAAACAATGTAATGTTTTACAAAGTGAGAAATGACAGCGAGTGTCCCTTCACGATAGGATGCAGCCTCATCCTATTCTATTTTCTAGAGGTAACTCCTGTGTACGGATCACAGTTTTTTCATGCACAACCATGCAAATGTCTTGGGATTTGCCAGTTGCACCTCGCAAATTGACCACAACATTTTTCCACTGCAACCCCACCGGAGCCAGTTCTTTACATAATATGGGCATTAGATGCTGTCTGATTTGTATGTGACTCCAGTATGTATTCCATGCACATTTCTTTGTAGTCAAATCCTCACCCCTTTCCTCGTGCTTACGAGGTTTTGGATAATGCTCTGAAAACCTTGCCAGTCATCAGTATTTAGAAATACGCTTGTCAGGAACGGAAAACAAAGAGTTGCGCAACTTGAGAGACCTTTTGGAACTCATGTTCTTCATTATGCAAACCCTTTGTTTGTCAGTGTTGTGGGGATGCTACTGCAGCTTCAGGAGAGATGCAGGATGAGGACATCGCACAAGCTGCAGGATCTCTTCCCGGCATGTCGCAGGCTTCCTGCAGGTTGTGCAGGAGAGGAGAGGGTCAATAATTGGTGCTTGGTAATTTTCCTGGGGGTGAGCGTTATGGTACAATAGATGCTGCTTGCAATGCCTGTATCTCATTTTGGAGCACTAGTTTGAGTCCTGGTGGCTCTGCTTCCAATACAGTTCTAACACACCTGAGAAGGCAGTGGATAATGGCCCGACTGCTTGGGCCCCTGCACCCAGGTGGGAGACCCGGAAGAAGCTCCTGGCTCCAGGCTTCAGTCTGGCCCAGCCCAGGCCATTGCAGCCATTAGGGGAGTGAACCAGTGGATGGAGCATCTCTCTCACTCTCTCTGTCTCTCCCTCTCTGTATAACTCTTTCAAAGAAATAAATAAATCTTAGAAAAAAAAAGAATGTATACTTAAACAAACAAAACAAGGCAAAGAGACAGAGACAATCAGACCTTCCATCTGCTGTTTCACTCCACAAATGCTTGCAATAGCTAGACACTGTTGAAACTAAACACCTGGCCCCACAGTTTGTTTGCTTTTTTTTTTTTTAATAGTCTAGGAGTCTTTATTGTCCCTTTTCCACAGACAAGGATAGTCAGTTCCAGAGAGGTTAAATGGCTATAGCCATACAAATGGTAGGGGAGCCAGGATTCTTGTGCAGCCTCCTGTCTCCACATGCAGAGCACTGGCTGCCTCATTGTTGAGTGCAGAGTTAAAGATGGCTCTGGGTCAGAGGTCAGACGCATTTGTCTCTAGTGGTATGAAATGGCATGTTGTTTGTTAAAGCTTCCCGCACTTAAAGTGTAAGGAGATGGACCATTTTTCCTAGCATCATGGAATGTCCATCAAAGAGTATTTGTTTTACATGTATAGTTATTCATTTTTATTTTTATAGTAGGACTGAGTGACAGAAAGAGAGTGAGAGAGGGAGATTTCCATTCACTGGTTCACTCCCCAGATGCCCACAACACTTAGGGCTGGGCCAGGCTGAAACTAGGACCCAGGAACCAGGAATTCTATCTGGGTCTCCCATACTGGTGGCAAGGACACAAATACTTGTACCATCATCTGCAGCCTCCCAGGATGCATTAGCAGGAAGCTGGATCAGAAACAGAGGTACTTGGAATAGAATCAGCACTTACTATGGGGCTATGGGGTGTGTATGTTCTAAGTAATGGCTTTCCCTTCTGTGCCACAGTGTCTGCCCCATCAGGAGGTGGTATCTTTAAAGTCTCTCATCTGCATGGCCTTGCACTAGTATTGATTTTAGTTCTAAAAATCCAAGCTTACAGTTTTTATAAATATATAAGAAGCTACTGACAGAAACACTCCAAATGCTCTATATTAGTTTTCAAATAAAACCCACACTTCCATTCCTGTGGGTCTTCTAGCCTAGCTGGGGAGCACACAGTCTGATATTTTCCCCCTTGGTTATCAACTTATTTACTGCTTAATAATGGCTTTAGAGTATTGCATGCTTGAAAATCAATCAGATGCCTTGATACTCATTAATTATAATTACTTAACCCTTGAACTTCAGTGACATTTTTTCCCCTTTCTTAAAGCCAAGTCCTTGTTTGAGAGATTAGCTAGATCAAGGTTCAGAATGACAGAGATAAGATGATTGCAAATGACATCACCTTTTTTGAGAGAGTTATTTTGGTCTTTGACCTAAAATGCCTTCTCTCTGTTGAAAGATTTGGCTGAAGCACATGGCTTAGCCGATGGCAGAAGATCAACATGAAGTATACAGTGTTGTGTAAAACTGTGACATAACCTAATTTACACATTGATTACATAATCAATGACAAAACAATGGCAAAAGCAAAATAATTTATATTTCTGGAATGCAGTGATTCTTTGTTTTTCTGTCTGTGAAAGTAAAGTTTTTTGTAAACGACTACTTCATTTCTTGTAAGAGAGGATGGTTATGTTGTGGGACTACGGGGTCCAGATTATTGTCTCTGACATATGAAAGACTGTGAGGACGTCAAGGACAAGACATAAAGGTTAGCAGATGAGTGAGATTGATTAGCAAAGAGAAAGTACATACTCAGGAGGGAGTGCGGCCGTGTTCCAGAGTGAGCCACTGTCCAGGAGACTCAGGGTCATCCCTTTATGTCATCTGGAAGCACAGGGGGTGCTTTGGGTGGAATTTTCCAGCAAAGGGCAGGGATTTGATGACTAATTTCTGCCTTTTTAGCAAGTCTTAGAAGTATCATGGTGTCGGCTGGTGCCGCAGCTCACTTGGCTAATCCTCCACCTGCAGCGCTAGTACTCCAGGTTCTAGTCCTGGTCGGGGTGCTGGATTCTGTCCCGGTTGCTCCTCTTCCAGTCCAGCTCTCTGCTGTGGCCCAGGAAGGCAGTGGAGGATGGCCCAGGTGCTTGGGCCCTGCACCCGGGTGGGAGACCAGGAGGAAGCACCTGGCTCCTGGCTTTGGATCGGCGCACTGCACCGGCTGTAGCAACCATCTGGGGAGTGAACCAACGGAAGGAAGACCTTTCTCTCTGTCTCTCTCTCTCACTGTCTAAATCTGCCTGTCCAAAAAAAAAAAAAAAAAAAGTATCATGGTGTCAGGTGTGTGATGGGAGTGGGAGTGTCAGCCATGGTAATTTTATTATAATACTATTATAATAGGTTGTTGCAGGGATGTAATCATCAGCATGCTGGATGCTTTTGCCTGGCTCAGTTCTGGGCATCAGCTTTGCTGCAATGCGGATTTGGAGAGTTTAGAGGCAGCCTCAGTGGACATATTTCCTCCTGCTCTTTCTTTAATCTCTGTCTTCTTACCTAAAGCAGTTAGAGACATGCTGTTAGTGAATAAAGTCACTCCTGACTTGAGAAATTTGCCTATGGGACAATAAGCCACATTATGGAAAAAGCACTGGAGAATTAATGAGGGTTAACTTATACTCCAATTTTTCTTTTTTCCTTTTTAAGATTTATTTACTTATTTGAGAGGCAGAGTGCAAAGAGAGGATAGAGAGAGATCTTGCATCCACGGGTTCACTTCCCAAATGGCTATAACAGGCAGGGCTGGGACAAGCTGAAGCCAGGAACCAGGAAATCCATCTGGGTCTCCCATGTGGGTGGCAGGGACCCAAGTATTTAGGCATCTTCCACTGCCTTCCCAGGTGCATTAGCAGGGAGCTGTATGGAAAGTGGAACAACTGGACCTGAAACAGCACTCCTCTGTGGGATGCCAGAGTCACAGTGGCAGTTTAACCCGCCATAAAGCACCACCCCCACCTTACTTTGCCACAAGCTTTTCTTCAAGCAAAAGTGACAAGGGCAAAAGACTCCAAGGTTTGCTTCACCGGTACGACCAGGTGATGCTTTTGAAACTTCTCAGAGAGTGTAAGGGTTGAAGTGGGTGTGGATGGGGACTGGGGATAGGGGAGAGCCGGGAGAGACTTACTCATTCATGCATATGATAGTATTTTCTGGGCACTTACGGCTGAGTCATTGGGCTGGGCTCTGGAATACAAACATGGGAAAAGATAGACCGGCTCCCTGCCCTCAAGATGTACAGTTCAGTGGGTAAGATAGGAAGGGCAAAGGAATTAGAGTGACCAAGGTAGAGGTCGCTCTAATTAGAGGACAGTCAGCATTCCTGAGAGGGAGGAATAACTCCTATCTAACAAGCTGGAGGATCCTGAGAGAAGAATTCTCTCACACTGAGATCTGAAGGATGAAAAGACCAAAGAACAGGAGTTCTTTGGGGAGTGAAGCAGCAGATGGAAGACCTCTCTCTGGCTCTCCCTCTCTGTCTGTAACTCTGCCTCTCAAGTAAATAAATAAATCTTAAAAAAAAAAAAATCTCTTTTTGCTTTGCCTTTCAAATAAATAAATAAATCTTTTAATAAGGGGTTGGTGCCGTGACTCACTTTGTTAATCCTCCACCAGTGGGGCCAGCATCCCATATGGGTGCCGGGTTCTAGTCGTTGTTGCTCCTCTTCCAGTCCAGCTCTCTGCTGTGGCCCGGGAGGGCAGTGGAGGATGGCCCAGGTGCACCACCAGCATGGGAGACTGGGAAGAGGCACCTGGCTCCTGGCTTCGGATCGGTGCAGCACCGGCCGTGGCGGCCATTTGGGGGGTGAACCAATGGAAGAAAGACGTTTCTCTCTGTCTCTCTCTCTCTCTCACTGTCTATAACTCTACCTGTCAAAAAATAAATAAATACAATAGTTATCTAAAGTGTAATCCAAATGTGGGATCTATAAGAGGCTATCAGTATATATGACTCTTTCAAGAAGGTAGTAAAATGGGGAAAAAAGAGAAACCCTCAGTCTTGTGGAATGAAGTTTATGGAAAACCATTGTTTTGGAAGCACTGACAGCACTAAACCCCAGGGATCACAGCAAACCAGCACGGGGCCATTCGTGATAAGCGCTAAGCAATCAAACTTACCTTGGGAAAGGAGTCAGTCTCCAAGACACTGAAAATTCCAGTCAACCTGAGTCAGTGTAATAAGGAAGTCCCCACAGTCTTAAACACACAAGGAAAGTAATTTTGCTGTTTTTTCCCTATTTTCTTCAGTCTTTTAAGCCAACCTCCTCTGCTTAGTGCTTTGGGGCACTACTTATCAAGATAAGGGTTTTTTTTTTTTTTTTCCTTTTTTAAAGATTTATTTACTTGTTTGAAAGGCAGAATTACAGAGAGGCAGAGGCAGAGAGAGGCCTTTCATCTGCTGGTTCATTTTCATTCACCAGATGGCCGGAAATGCACCAATCTGGAGCCAGGAGCTTCTTCCGGTTCTCCCACATGGGTGCAGGAGCCTAAAGACTTGGGCCATCTTCTACGGCTTTCCCAGGCCATAGCAGAGAGCTGGAACAGAAGTGGAGCAGTGGGACTCGAACCAGTGTCCATATGGGATGACAGCGCTGAAGGTGGCAGCTTTACCCGCTACACCACAGCAGGGCCCCACAAGATAAAGTTGTTATAGTTTTGTCTTTACACAGTCCTTTCTCTTCGGTCCTGCAGTTCTGGCAGTTGTGAACAGCTTCCTGGAAGCACAAATATATTAAAATATTTTCAATCTCTGTTAATTTATTTATAATGTAATATTTATGCATAATAATTTACTTATAATGTAATATTTAAATTTCAAAGATATTTACAAGTATTTTTTCTGTTCCTTTGGTGCTTACCAAGCGCAATTATCAATAAGCCTCCTCTAGATATTGCCTAAATAACCACGGGATGCAAATTTCATTGGCCCCGCCAGTGCCCTCAGTTAAGATGGCCGCGCCTGCTTGCTATTATTCTTGCCTGCCCACAGCAAGGATGGTTCCGGGGACATTTTTTTCAAATCTCTCTTTTCCCAAAACAATAATGGCGCCTCCACTTCCGGTTCCGGCCTCTTGCTGTCGGCAGCGCGGTGAGTGTTAATTGTAGCCTGACGTGTTTTCTGTGCCAGATTTCAGTGGACTGGGGAGTGCCCAGGGAAGGGGCCCGGGAGGAGGTCGCTGCGCTGTGTCCCGTTCTCTCAGAATAGCGAAGACATGGCGGCTTCCCCTGGCTCACGATCATTTCCCGCCGGCTCCTCAGCCCCCTCCGCCCCCGCACTTGGCCGCTGCAGCCTCCCCTTTGGGGAATCTCCGGAATGCACAGGCGCTGGGTCTGGACTAGATTCCGTTCCTCGTCTTCCTTTTTTTTAAACAGCTTTTTTGAGAAATTTCTCTTCACATGCTGTAAGGTTTCCTCATTTAGAATGTAAAATCCAGTGAGTTTTTGTACAGAGTTGTGTAGCCATTCCAATTTTAGAATATTTTCCATCACCCCAAATAAATCCCCACCCATTAGCGGTCACTGTCTGCTCATCACGACCCCTCGCTAAACAACAACTGATCTATTTTCTGTCGGTATAGATTTGCCGATTTGGGCAAACAGAATCATGCATTGTGTGGCTGGCTCCTTTCTCTGAGGGCAATGTTTTTAATTGTCATAATGGCAAGTATCAGAACTTCATTCCTTTATTACTGAAAGCTCTTTCAATAATGAACGTACTATATCTTGTTTATCTATTAATCAGTCGATGGATATTTGGACTACTTTCTCTTATTGTCTATTATGAAGAAAGTAGCTAAGAGTGTGTGCGTAGTTATCTTGTGGCCATATGTTTTAATTTCTCTTGGGCAAACACCTAGGAGTAGGAATTGCCAGATCAAAGTGTAACTCTGTGTTTAGCCTTTTGAAGAACTGCCAAACTATTTTCCAAAGTGCCTGCATCATTTCATGTGTTTGTACTCAGATACACATTTGTCCAGTGTTGAAAGCCCGGCCTCCCTCCTTTAAATCGTCTTGGTTCCCTGTGGAAAATGAGTTGACCATAAATGTAAGAGTTTACTTTAGACTTAGTTCTGTTCCATCGATCTATAAGCCTATCCTCATGCCAGTACCACACAGTAACTGTAGTTTTATAGTAGGTTTTGAAATCGGAAAATAGGACTCTTAAGTTTGTTCGTTTTAAAGATTGTTTTGGCTACTCCGGGCCCCTTATATTTCCACTGAATTTTTTAAAATAAAGATTTATTTATTTGAAAAGCAGAACAACAGAGAGAAGGGGAGAGACAGAGACATCTGCCATCTGATTCACTCCCCAAAAGTCTGCGGCAGCCAGGGCAGGACCAGACCAAAGCCAGGAACCTGGAGCATAAATATGGGTCTCCCACATGAATGGCAGGGACCCGCATACTTGAACCACCATCTACTGCCTCTCTGTGTGTTAGCAGAAAGTAGTATTGGAAGCAGAGGAGCTGGGACTTGAACCAGGCGCTTCATCATGGAATGTGGGTGCTGCGAGTGGCGACTTGGTCACTGTGCCAACACCTGTTCTGCCATCAAACTTTTGCAACAGTTTAGTCAATCTCTGGGGAAAAAAACCCTGAGATATTGATAAAAATTGCAGTGATCATTTTAGGAATATTGCTGACTTAAAACATTAAGTTGTCAGATCTGTGAACATACAATGACTTTCCATTCATTTAGGTCTTTAATTTTGAATATCTTTTTTAGTTTTCAGTGTACCTTTTATTTAATGTATTCTTAAGCATTGTATTTTAAGAATATTTATTTATTTGAAAGGCAGAGTAATATATAGAGATAGAGAGAGAGAGAGAGAGAGAGAGAGAGAGAGAGAGATCTTCCATATACTGGTTTATTCCCCAGTTGGCTGTAACAGCCAGGTCTTGAGTCAGTTGGAAGACAGGAGCCAGGATCTCCATCTGGATTGCCCACAAGAGTGTCAGGGGCCCAAGTACTTGGATCATCTTCCTCTGCCTTCCCAGGCACATTAGCAGGAAGCTGGATGGGAAGTGGAACATCTGAGACTTGAACCAGTACTGTGATATGGAATGCTGGTATTGCAAGCGGCTTGGTCTGTCATGCCACAGTGCTAGTCCCTAGAATTATGGTGTTTTTTGTTTTTGTTTTTTTACAGGCAGAGTTAGACAGAGAGAGAGAGAGAGAGAGAGAGAGACAGACAGACAGACAGACAGAAAGGTCTTCCTTTTTCCATTGGTTCACCCCCCAAATGGCCGCCATGGCCAGCATGCTGCGACTGGCGCACTGTGCCGATATGAATCCAGGAGCCAGGTGCTTCCTCCTGGTCTCCCATACAGGTGCAGAGCCCAAGCACTTGGGCCATCCTCCACTGCCTTCCTGGGCCACAGCAGAGAGCTGGACTGGAAGAGGAGCAACCGAGACAGAATCTGTCGCCCTGACCGGGACTAGAATCCAGGGTGCTGGTGCCGCAGGCAGAGGATTAGCCTAGTGAGCTGCGGTGCCAGCCTGGAATTATGTTTTAAATGTTATTTTCAGATTGTTTTTCTACTGTACGGAAATATAAATTATTATGTTTTCAGTAAAGATCCTACATCCTGCAATGTTGTTTAACTTATTAGTTCTGCTAGTTGTTTTTTAGTAGAGTCCTTGGGATTTCTATATGTGACATCATTTTTGTTTCTTTTTGCTAATAGTGGTAGTTTAACTGCTGGCTTTCCGACCTGAGTGCCTTTTATTTCATTTTCGAAGTGAATTGTCTTGGCTAAAGCCTTTAGTACAAAGCTGAAGTGGCATGATCAGCATTCCTTATCTTGTTTCTGATCACAAGGGGAAAGCTTTTGATCTTTTACTATGAAGTATGATGCTGGCTATGGGGTTTTCAGAAATGCCCCTTATCAGGTTGAGGAGGTTTCCTTTTAGTTCTTGTTTGTTAAGTGCTTTCATTATGAAAGGGTGCTTGAATTTGTCAAATGCTTGTGTGTGTGTTGTTTTACTAAGATCGTGTTTTACATTGATTTTTGGATTAAAATAACGAATTCCTGGGATTAGTCCTGCTTAGTCATGGTGTATTTTTTTATGTTGCTAGATTTAATTTTTTAGTGCTATGCTGCTGCCTTTTTATGTTTATCCTATTGGTCTCTGGTTTTCTTGTGATATTTATCTGGCTTTGATGTCAGGGTAGTACTGGAGATAAAGAGTGTATTGGGAGGTATTTGCTCCTCTTCCATTTTGTAGCTGAGTTATGCAGGAGATGCAAGACCACTGAGCCTGGGCCAGCTGGGCTGGGGCAAAGTTTCTGGGTGGCCGTTGGTGTCTCAGAGGAGGAAGAGGAAGGCGAGCCCAAGCCTCAAGCCAAGCTTCAAGGAAGTCGACCCGGACATGCAGGATAGGAACAGGCCAAGAGGTGAGAGGGCAGTCAGGAGAAGGACTTCTGAAACAGGGCATTGGAAGAAGGAGTTTTTGCAAGTTATGGAGTAGAGTGGGTGAGCTGGTGAAGTTGAGGAAATGAGCCAATTTTAGGCTCTTCTGAGAAGTTTGTGGAGGAGGTAGACCAGCTGTGCGGATAGCAGGTGTCACAAAGTGTTCATACTTTACAACTTTTTATTTTGATATAATTTTATACCTTCAAAAAAATTTGCAACATAAGAAACTCCAAAATAACATGTTCCAGGTTTACTAATTATGTTTGTCCCATTTACTTCATCATACTCATATAGATAGATAGATGATAACCATTTTTAAAAATGAAGACGCCAATGTTAAGTGACTTGTGCAAGGTGACACAGCCAAAAAAGTGACAGCTGGGGTTCAAGCCTGGGTTTCTTTTTTTCTTTTTTCTTTTTCTTTTCTAAAGATTTATTTATTTATTTGCAAGTCACAGTTACACAGAGAGAGGAGAGGCAGAGAGAGGTCTTCCATCTGCTGATTCACTTCCCAAATGGCCATATGGCTAGAGCTGGGCTGATCCAAAGCCAGGAGCCAGGAGCTTCTTCCAGATCTCGCATGTGGGTGCAGGGGCCCAAGGACTTGGGCTATCTTCCACTGCTTTCCCAAGACATAAGCAGAGAGCTGTATTGGAAGAGGAGCAGTTGGCAATAGAACTGGCATCCATATAGGATGCCAGTGTCACAGGCAGATGATTAACCTACTATGCCACAGTGCTGGTCCTAGACAGGTGTATTTTTAAAAAGATAGATTAATGGATGAGAGTTGGGTAGATGGATGATTGTCTGATAAAGGAAATCATAGTACAATGTTAATTGGGAAGGAGAGGTGGCAGCTATGTGGTTGTTCATTGTATAATTCTTTGTTTACATCTGGAAATTATGTACAATACTGGGATGGAAAGTGCCTTAATTTAAAAAAAGCTAAAAAAAAGTTAAATTTCTTCTTTTGTATGGCCCCTGCTGGAATTTTGTCTGTAAGATTCTGCAGGGGGCCTGGCATTGTGGCATTGCGTGTAAAGCCTCTGCCTGCGAGGCCAGCATCCCATATGGGCGCTGGTTTGAGTCCTGGCTGCTACACTTCAATCTTGCTTCCTTCTACTGTGCCTGAGAAAGCAGCTGAAGATGGCCCAAGTGCTTGGGCCCCTGCACTCACAATGGGAGACCTGGGAGAAGCTCTGGCTCCTGGCTTTGGCCTAGCCTAGCCCTAGCCCTTGTGTCCATTTGGGGAGTGAACTGGCAGATGGAAGACACCTCTTTCTCTCTCTCTGCCTTTCAAAATAAATAAAAATAAATCTTAAAAAATAAAAAAGATTCTGCAGAGTAGTAAGAGAATGGTTGCCTTCTCCTGGTAGGTAGATTTTTTTCTTTTTTCGTCCACAGGGACTTCTGGTACCCAATCCCAGTATTAGAGAAGGGTATTTAGACTGTATAGTGAAAGCACAGTGAAGAGTGGAAAACAAACATTTCTGAAGAGGTACAGGATCATCATTGCATTCTACTTGCTGGCCCAGCTCATTTCAGGTGGCAGAAAGGATCTCATCTGTCCCCTTTGCTTGCTTCTCCTGGGCAAATGCATCGAGTCCGCAACAATGAAATTGATACATATAGATACTTATTTGATGATAAAAAGGATTCTGCTTTCGGTAGGCATTTTATTTATTTATTTATTTATTTATTTTGATTTGGGATGTATATGGCATTTAATACCAAGGTACTTCTTCAAAAAGTTCATAGAAAATGGACTTAAAGGGTAAATTTATTTTGGGACAAAATAATTTTGAAATCCTTGTATTGCGGGGTCTTCCAAAAGTTGTTGGAAAATGTGAATTGTGAAACAACTATTCATGGATTTTGAAATTTTTTGCACCAAAATAAATGTACTTAAAATAAAAAAAAATACTTTTGTTTATTTGAGGGGCAAAAAAATCAGAAAGAGCGAGAGAGGGGTGTGGAGGGAGAGAGAGAGAGTGAGCACTCCTGCCTATTGATTCACTCTCCTAATATCTGCAGTGGCCAGGCTGGGCCAGCTGGTGCTGGAGCCTGGAACTCCATTTGGATCTCCCATGTGGGTGACAGGGACCCATGTACTTGAAGCATCACTGCTGCCTCCCAGGGTGAGCATGAGCAGGAAGCCGAGCTTGGACTTGAACCCAAGCACTCTGATGTGGGATGTGTCTTAACTGCCCAAGCAGTGGCTTAACTGCTAGGCCAAATGGCTACCCCAAAATAAATGCATCTTTTAATTCAATTTTCCACAAACTTCCTGAAGTACCCTCCTTACACGTAATTCTAAAAGTGAGGACATGGGATTACATCAGTGTGCTGCTTTTCCAGAAGGTTTCCTTTCGCTTTATATCAGCGGTGACACTGACACCCTCAGCGGGTGAGGGCTGCCTTCTCAGGTGGGCCGTGTGTGCTGATATTGTTCACCGACCTGTTTGTTCCCTTCCAGAAACCTCCAGAGCACAGGGTTAGGTAACGTGCGGAGAGAAGGGGCAGCCAGAGGTGCCAGCCGCAGAGGTGTTTGCTGAAACCTTGAGCCTGGCTGACTAACACAGCAGCTGCCAAAAGACAGGGTGTTCTTGCCTCTCTGGGAACCTTGATCACTCCACTCCTTTCAGGAGCAATCAACTGATACCTTGACTCACTCTGCCTGCGCGAATGTCCACAACAGCATGTGACTGCGTGTCCTGCAACGGGAAGGATCCTGCCAGGCTTCTCTGTGGGTTTGTTTTCCTATGAGCCCTGTCTTTGCCTCATCAGGCGGTGGCTTAGGCTACAGCACAGGGGCTGTGTAGAGATAGGAGGCTGGGTTCATCCAGGCTTGGCTGCTTTTTAGATGTTTTCTAGGGTGAGTTACTTCTCTCTCTGACTGAGTCTGAGTGTAAATGAGGGTAACAATAGGGTTTCCTGCCTCATAGGGGTATTGCAGACAAAGCTCGTGGCACCTGGGATCTATCAAGCACTTTGTAAATACGAGCTGCTCTTAATATGCTACTGCTCATGTTCCCCAGAATTGCTTCCTTCATTCAGACAGGTGCCTCTGAGATCTCTCAGGTTCTGTCATTTTAACAGCTACATAACGCTCCTTAATTTGGAATACTGCCTTCTCCCAAACGATTCCTTCTCTTATCTTCTTTAACTGAGTTGATAATGCAGCTGATCACCAAAACTCTTTCCTTCTTGACTCTCAGCTCTGCTTTAATTTTTTATTTTTTTAAAGAAAATTTTTAAAATGTTTATTCATTTTCATCTACTTGAAAGGCAGAGAGAGATCGAGAGAGAGGGGGGGGGGGGTTTGCTGGTTCACTCCACGAATGCCTGCAACTGCCAAGGCTGGGCCAGGCAGAAGGCAGGAGCTCAGAACTCCGTCTAGGCCTCCCATTGGGTGGCAGGAATCCAAGCACTCGAGTCATTACTTGCTGCCTCCCAGGATGCATTAGCAGGATGCTGGATCAGAAGCAAAGCAGCCAGGACTCAAACTGGCATTCTGGTATGGGATGCTGGCATCTAAGTGGTGGCCTAATCCACTGGGCAACAATACTCACCCTTCACCTGTTCTTTATCCTCTTTCTCCATTTAGTTGATAGGTTCTGGTTTCATTTTAGTTTCTAAATATATTCTTTCTTTAAAAAAAACTTTGTAAGCTTTTAAAATTTATTTGATATTTATTTAAAGAGTGCTCCTCTCTGCTGGTTCACTCCCTAAATGTCTGCAGTGACCAGGAGAGCTGAAGCCAGGAGCCAGGAACTCAGTCCAGGTCTCTTACATGGGTGGCAGGGACCCAACTACTTGAGCCACCACTGCTGCCTCCCAGGGTCTGTATTAGCAGGAACTGGATCAGGAGCCCAAGCTGGGTATTGTGCAATGGGATGTATGCATCCTAACCAGCAGCTTCACCACTGGGCCACATAGTCACCCCTACTTTTTTTTTTTTTTTTTGACAGGCAGAGTGGACAGTGAGAGAGAGAGAGAGAAAGGTCTTCCTTTGCCGTTGGTTCACCCACCAATGGCTGCCACGGTCGGCGCGCTGCGGCGGGCGCACCGCGCTCATCCGATGGCAGGAGCCAGGTGCTAGGTGCTTTTTCCTGGTCTCCCATGGGGTGCAGGGCCCAAGCACTTGGGCCATCCTCCACTGCACTCACGGGCCACAGCAGAGGGCTGGCCTGGAAGAGGGGCAACCGGGACAGAATCCGGGGAGCCCCAACCGGGACTAGAACCTGGTGTGCCAGCGCCGCAAGGCGGAGGATTAGCCTGTTGAGCCAAGGCGCCGGCCGTCACCCCTACTTATACCCCCAAACATATTCTTAACCTCTTCCCTGTTGTTGATCCACAGGTCCTTACCTAAGTCATATGCTTTTCCTCTAGCACGTGGACCACTGCAGGTGAATGCATTCTTGCTGATTATGAGCTTACCTGCTCAAAATTAAGCAGGCTTAAGCCCTGCAGATCTGACCATGCCACTCCTCTGCATGGGGCATAGCGGTCCATGGTATTCATCAGTGGTGGCTATCAGATTTATTGATGACAGCATCTTTTTTTTTTTTTTTAAAGATTCATTTATTTGAAAGAGTTACACAGAGAGAGGAGAGGCAGAGAGAGAGAGAGAGAGAGAGAGAGAGAGAGAGATCTTCCATCCACTAGTTCACTCTCCAGTTGGCCGCAATGGCTGGAGCTGTGCACTGCAAGCGGTGGCTTTACCTGCTATGCCACAGCGCCAGCCCCGATGACAGCATCTTATGAGACAAGAGTAGCAGAGGGTCTCTCCAGGTGTGTATTTATTTCATAGACAGTGGCCAGGGCTATATGTACTGCAAAGAGCCCTCTAGTAGAGAATCTAATACCACACAAATGGACACAGGCCCAGGAAGGGTAGGGGACATCTAATTTTAGACAAATGTCCCAATGCCAAATTCAGCCAGTTACCCTTGTGGTCTTTGGAGCTCTGAGAGAGAATTTTATATCTAAGTTGCTGACAGCAATTAGGCCTTGCCGGCCTTCCCAGGGCTGGTGCAGGAGGAGGAGGAGGACTGCAGGCCATCCAGCAGACATCACAAGGTTTGTCCCTCCTCGCTTGCTCAGTACATGACCTCTCCTTGACTCTCACATTAAAGTCTCAACTCCCCATGCCACTAGGGGTTGTCCAAACCAGCTTTTCTCATGTTCATGCTGTGGTCTAGCCTCTCCAACACCTGGAGAGAACCTCCTCCAGAAAGTCCTCTGTTCCTTTTGGGGATCTTCTCTGTTCTGACTCACTCTGTTGATATGATGTGTCTCTGTGTCTGGAAAACCCCAAACTGTGAGCTCCTGGAGGGGAGAGTCTATGACATTCACCTTTGTATCCCAGAGCCTGGCACCGGGCCTGGCCAGTTGAATAATCAACTGAATGCATGTTTGAGTAGGCCACAGAGGAGAATGCAATTCACCTGTAATCTCCCTACCCAGATAACCTCTGAAATTCACTTGGGATCTACTCAACTGGCTTTTTTTGTCCCCCTAATTTTATGTCTCTCTACTGTACACACACATACACGCATCCACATCCTGCACATGATATTTCTTTTTTTTAATTGAAGAGCAGAGACAGACACAGAGACAGGCAGAGATAGAGCTCCCATCCACTGGTTGATTCCCCAAATGCTTGCAATAGTCAGGGGTGAGCCAGGACAGGGCCAGGAGCCTGAAATTCAGTCCTTTTTTTAAAAAAAGATTGACTTGGGCCGGCGCCCTGGCTCAGTAGGCTAATCCTCTGCCTGCGGCGCCAGCACACCAGGTTCTAGTCCCGGTCGGGGTGTCGGATTCTGTCCCGGTTGATCCTCTTCCAGTCCAGCTCTCTGCTGTGGCCCAGGAGTGCAGTGGAGGATGGCCCAAATCCTTGGGCCCTGCACCCGCATGGGAGACCAGGAGGAAGCACCTGGCTCCTGGCTTCGGATCGGTGCAGTGCCGGCCATAGTGGCCATTTGTGGGGTGAACCAACAGAAGGAAGACCTTTCTCTCTGTCTCTCTCTCTCTCAATGTCCACTCTGCCTGTCCAAAAAAAAAAAAAAGAGAGAGAGATTGACTTATTTATTTGGAGAGAGAGAGAGACATCTTCTAACCATTGGTTCACAACAGCCAGAGCTGTGCTGATCTGAAGCCAGGAACCAGGAGCTTCTTCCGGGTCTCCCATGTGGGTGCAGGCATCCAAGGGCTTGGGCCATCTTCTACTGCTTTCCCAGGGCCATGGCAGAGAGCTGGATTGGAATGGACTCGCCAAGACTTGAACCGCCACCCATCTGGTATGCCTGCACTGCCAGCTGCCACTTCACCTGCTACGTCACAGCGCTGGCCCCTGAAATTCAATCTTGATCTCTTATCAGTGTGGCAGGGACCCAAGTACTTGAGCTATTACCTGCTGCCTCCCAGGGTGAGCATTGTCAGGAAGCTAGAATCAAAAGTGCGAGCCAGCACTCTAACCCAGGCGCTTCATTAATGGACATCCCAAATGGCATCTTAACCACTGAGGCAAATACCTGCCCCTGCACGATCTTTATTTTGTAAAATGCTACCTATTGTTTTAAAGTGTTTTACATTTATTGTATCATGGACGTCTCCCCTTGTCATCCTTAAACATTCCTCTAGCCCTTGAATGATAGTGTTGCGTAGGTTTTTATGTCTGCTGGGGGTGGGCATGCTCTATGATTGAACTTTCCCTCTTTCAAAAAATGCAGCTTATTTCCCAGCTGAAGTTATTAGTGACTTCCTTATGCTCTGGGTACTTCTTTCAAAGAATGAGAAAACATGGTAAACAGATTCTGAGTGAAAGCAGACAAGGAAGACCATTGGTTCTTACTGCTGTTTGATCTCGAAGATTCTTCAAGCTGTGGTTCACGTGAAGGTTCATGACATGTAGCGTCTTCTGTATTGAAGTGTTCTGTTTTCTGTTCTTCTTTCCTATGGCAGGACTATGGAGGCCCAGGAAGCCACCCCAGGTAGCCAGTCCCAAGAGAGCTGTGTGCTGGAGCTACCGTCTGCCTGTGACGTCAGAGATTATGTGCTGAAGAGATCCTGCCAGGAGCCCGACAGTGAGGCTTTCAGCTCTGTGGAATTCCATTCTTTTCCTTACTCTTCTGATGTGGATCCAGGTAAAAAGCAGAGTTTAGAACAAAGTAACAGCAAACGGAAAACTTGGCAAATACACAGCTATGCGCTGGTTGGTTTCCATCTCTTCCAACAGCAGGTCTCTAAGGAATGATTTGTTGTCTTAGGTAGAAAAGCAACTTAACCTAAGCAAAGCTGTTGGGGCAGGGTGGGGGGACTTCAAAGGACGGCTTCCCTGGTGTGACAGTGACAAGGAGCTGTTTCCCACAGTTGTTTTTTTTTTTTTTTTTCCATCTCCTGCTCCCTTTCTGATCTCCATCCAAATGCATTCAGAGGCAGGGAGACACCGCCCACAACAAGGAGATGGCAGAATTGTTTGTTGTATTTTGTTCTTTGGAAACTACAGAAAATAGCAGTGTAGGCCTGTTAGGGGTTATGGCTGACAACAACCAGATTCAGTATTCCTTTTGTGAAGTACACTCTAGGTTTAAGTAACAACATCTGTGTAAGTTTTTCTGATTGAATTGCCAATAAGTCTGTTCCTGAGGCCTCGTGGTAATTTCCTGCAGGAGGCAGTGACCACCTCTGTTTGTAAAGCCCGCCCCTCATCCCTTCATTGCCCAATCTTGAGGTCCACAAAGCTGGGTTCATGTTCAGCTCTGCTGCTCCTGGCTTTATGATTTAGGGCCTACCACTTCCCTTCTAAGCTCCAGAGTCATCTACACAACAGTGATGCAGGAATTAGGTTTTACTCAGGGGCAAAGTGAATTACTCATCACAGTGTTTGCATGGTGCTCAGTCAATATTGTTGTTGGCATTTTTTTTTTAAAGATTGATTTTATTTATTTGAAAGACAGAGTCACAGAGAGAGGTAGAGAGAGAGAGGTCTTCCATCTGCTGGTTCACTCCCTAGATGGCTGCAACAGCCAGAGCTGTGCCAATCTGAAGCCAGGAGCCAGGAGCTTCTTCCGGGTCTCCCATGTGGGTGCAGGCGTCCAAGGACTTGGGCCATCTTCTACTGCTTTCCCAGGCCATAGCAGAGAGCTGGATCAGAAGTAGAGCAGCCGGGACTTGAACTGGCACCCATATGGGATGCTGGCACTACAGGCTGTGGCTTTACCCACTGCACCACTGTGCAGGCCCCAACCTTCTTCTTCCTGAATCTTTTCTTCTCTGGGCTTCTGGGAGGTAGCCTCTCGTGATTCTCACTTTTCTTGTTCTCACTCTCTGTTGCTGGATCCTCCTTATCTCTTCAGCCTTTAATGTAGGAGAACTTCAGAACTGAGTTCTCAAATTGCTTCTCTTGTCATCACTCCCTGAGCGATCTTATCCAATATGGGGACCTTAAATGCCCTTAGTACCTTGCTCAGTTCCAGATTTCTATCTCCAGCTTGGACCTGTAGCCTGACATTTAGACCATCTGTGTACTTGACATCATCACTTGATATCTGTTGGACTTCTTCAACCTGGCATATCCTAAACCAAATTTGTAATTCTTCCATCTCCTCCCAAGCCCTCCCCCGCCAATATGTACCTGTGTTTTGAGGCTTTCTTGGCTCAAAAAAGCATTTGCCTTCTTCTGTTCACTTAGCAAAAATCTGGGAGTCATCCTCACTTCTTTTTTTCTCTTAAGGTTCACGCCCAGCTCATCTGCAAATTGTTCCAACTCTATCATTAGAATAAATGTAGAGTGTAAACTATCTTGGCCAATTCCAATTCCGCTCTACCACCCTGATCCAAGCCACTGTCATCCCTTTTATGCATTAGTATTACAGCCTCCTCACTAGCTTTTCTGCATCTGTTCTTATCCCCCAAAAAGCTCTTCTCAGCACAGTAACCAGAAGGATACTTTCAAATATAAATCAGATAGGGCTTCTCATCTGACTCAGCAAATGTCAGAGTCCTTCTTAAAGTACGCGTGTTCTCTGGGCTGTGCACCTGCTGCCTTTCTGACCTTATCTCCCACCATTTTCCACTCCCTCACTGGGTTCCAGCCTCCCAGCTGTGCCTCTGCCACAGCAGACACCTGCTTCTCCCTTGTATGCTCATTTCCCAGGGAGACCTACCTTTGCCTCCTGTGTTTGGGTAACAGCTACCCCACCTCTCGCTGACACTCCTGCCCAGGTTCCTTTTTCTCCATAGCACGTAGTGCCATTGATACCCTTTGCATTTGTTTGTTAATTCTTTATTAAACTCTTATTTATTTGAAGGGCAGAGAGGGAAACACATACACAGACAGAGACAGAGGCAGAAAGAACGAGATTTTCCCTTCATTGATTTGGTTCCCAGATGCATACAACAGCCATGGCTTGGCCAGGTTGAAGCTGGCCAAAACTCAGTCCCAGTCTCCCACATGGGTGAAGCCGTCATATACTGTCTCCCAGGGTGCACATTAGCAGTAAATTGGAATTGGAAATGGAGCCGAGCCTCACACCTAGGCACTCCGATTTGGTGTCCCAAATAGTGCCTTGACTGCTACACCAAACATCTGCCCCTAATTTATTTGTTTATCTCCTTCGACTGGTATGTGCATTCCAGGATAGCAGGTACTCAATAAATACTTGTATGACTAATGAAAGAGCAAATGCTAACCCTTAATGTCATTATTTCATTGAGATAAGCCCATATGGATTTAGGGCTAAAGTTCATCATAACATTAAAAAGCCTCTGTTCTCTCCAACCTCTGTATGTAGCTTAAGGCTGGTTTGGATAACTTGGGCAAGTTCCATGTAAAAGGAGAGTCATGCACAGCACTGAGTTAGGTGAAGCCCACACTTAGCCCCCTGGTGTGGTCAGTATTGAAAGAGGAGGTAGTCAGGTCTCCTCTGTTCCCCAGAGGAAAAGTTAAAATGTGTGACTGATGGGGACCCAGCAGAACTGTAGCCACTTGACACAGTCAGTTGTAAACTATTGTTCAGTGGTATGAACTGTACCCTCTCTGTCGAGATAGAAAATGTACATAATACGCACTCCATGGCCAGGTGAGTCACTCTGTGCCTTGCGTGTCTGGGTCCAGCTCTCTTTCCTTCTTCCTCTTGCTTGGGCCTCCTTCCTGTCTCTCAGATGGTCAGGGCCTAATTGAGTCTGCTCTCAAAATCTCTCAAAACAATTTGAAAATTAGACTAAAATACAAATAACCAACTGTAGCCTCAAGTATGGCCTTAACCTAAAGGAGTAGTGAAATATCAGAAGTCGGGGGCAGGTAGAAGGGAGATTGTGGGGTTGGAGGGAACATGAGGAGGGAGGAGGAGAACCCTGGCTCTCTGATGTCCCTGAAATGCTACCTTTTATGAGGGATTGTTTATAAAAGCAAATTAAGAAAGGTTGTCGCTGGTAATCTGGCCATTACCAAGCAATGAACTTGAGGCAGACAGCCCTAAACTCTGAGGCTGGGCACTGTTCTGATAGTCCAGCCTGATTGACTTGGATCCAACTGTTTCCTTATTTTATTTTATTAAGATTTAGTTGTTTATTTGAAAGGCAGAGTTAGAGAGAGAGAGAGAGAGAGAGAGATCTTCCATCCACTGAGTCACTCCCCAAGTGGCCTCAGTTGTAGGAGCTGGGCCAGGCCAAAGCCAGTATCCTGGGACTCCATCCAGGTCTCCCACATGGCCAACAGGGGCCCAAGCACTTGGGCCGTCTTCTGCTGCTTTGCCAGGTCCACTAGCAGAGAACTGGATTGGAAGTAGAGCAGCTGGGACTCTAACTGGCATTCGTATGGGATGTTGGTGTCACGGGTGGTCACTTAACCTGCTGGGCCACAGTGCCAGCTCCAAGGATCCAGCCATTTTCCACCTCAGGTTTCTCAAAATTCTCAAAACCCTGGGGACCTGAGTTTTTCATTTTACATTTAGGAATCCATTTTTCTTTCATTCCACTTGACTCCATTTCTTCCCATCACGGCATGTTTATAGGTAGTTATTGGCTTCTGTTGTCTTCTATAGCCCTTCAGCAGGCTCTTATGGATGTTTTAACTTGGTTCTAATAACTTTGCATCTATTGCTTGCACACACACATGCCTACCTTCACATTGATCACTGTTGGTGTCCATCAATGATCCACCCTGATGGTTTCCATTCTGTTTCAGATTCTATTTATTTATTTATTTTTTTACAGGCAGAGTGGACAGTGAGAGAGAGAGAGTGACAGAGAGAAAGGTCTTCCTTTTCCATGGGTTCACCCTCCAATGGCTGCTGCAGCTGGCGCACTGTGGCCAGCCCACCATGCTGATCCGAAGGCAGGAGCCAGGTGCTTCTCCTGGTCTCCCATGGGGTACAGGGCCCAAGCACTTGGGCCATCCTCCACTGCACTCCCTGGCCACGGCAGAGAGCTGGCCTGGAAGAGGGGCAACCGGGACAGAATCCGGCACCCCGACTGGGACTAGAACCTGGTGTGCCAGCGCTGCAAGGCGGAGGATTAGCCTATTGAGCCGCAGCACCAACCCTGTTTCAGATTCTTAACATATTCTGTTCCCAAGGAAATGGGCTGTTCTTGGTTTCTTCAGTGTTGTTGAAAATTGAGTTAGGGATGGGTAAATTCAGTCAAAGATTGCTAGTTAAGTAGTCATTTAAAGTAACTGCACTGGTCTGTGCCTAGCCTGGTCCTCACTCAGAGAAGCACATTGTTGGCCACATTTGTGAGGCTTGTACTTGGCTCAAAATACAGCTGTCTCGAGAACTGGCAGAGTGTGGCAGATTGCTTACAGTGGAAAGGGGGAAGGTGAGGGAGGTCTGAAGGTGAACCAAGGATCTGGCTCCTCCAGTTACTGAGTGAAATAAGAGCCAGGAGCTGACCATTAGGATTCAGTCAAATCATCCCTGTTGTCAAAAGCCGGGAACACAGTTGGCAAGGAAATGGGGTTTAATGGAGTGGAATAGCCTACTGATGGCAATAGCTAAGCCAGAAGAAATACTCAGAAACCAGGCAGGTGGCATCCAGATGTGCAGGTGTCTTACTGGTGGGTATCAAGGTCCCACCTTCAAGGTTGAAGTCAGTGTCATAGTTCTGACCTTTGGAAGAATAGTAGGCAGGAGAAGGGTGGCAGTAGGGGCCACTGCAAAAGCTAGGTTGTAAGAATGTGGACCAGGCTTAAATGTAACTTTTGTAAAGATTCCCTTCTAGCTGCCTTTGGCCATAGACCTAGCACTGTCCTGATCTTCCCAATCAGGCTTTTTGAAGGAGCTACCTGCGTTCCTTCTCTCCACTGCTTCATCTTTTAATTGTTCCCCAATCCTGCACATGTGGCCTCTGCTCCCTGTGACCCCTGGACTGAGCCTGCTGTTGCTCATATGTCAATGATCTTCCCCCAGAGCCAAACCTGATGGACACGTCTCTGTCCTTACCTTACATGCCTAACTACCGTTTTCACCGTTTGTGCCCTGGAGGAGGGTTAAGTGGCAAGAGACGTAAGACTTTATGAGCACTTTCCCAGAGGTGAATGGGTTGGTTAAAATCCAGGAGTATTAGTCAGAAAAACCCACAAGCCCTGGATCATTTCAGTCAGGTATGTAAAGGAGATAAGAACAGGCCATATATTGCCATATTGCCTAAATAAACAGTTTGTCCTGAAGTTCCCAGGCAGGGCAGCCACTTCTCATGAAGCACTGATGGAATAAACTTTACACCCAAGCCAGGGGCAGGGTTACGAGGCCCCTCCCCTTGCCCCTTCTGGTGAAATAAGACAGAAGACTGCTGCCATGAGGACTTCCCGGGACAGTCTCCGTGGCGTTGCTCTGTTTGAATCCCTCTGAGATGTTGTTCCGTACTGCTCTTCCCTGCCAACTCCAATCAGAGCCCCTCTGCCTTCTTTGCAGGACTCTAATCCGGTGTCCTGGCATTTGTTCAATTATTTAACAACCAGTACAGTACTGCAGTACTTTAACAACGGGTACGGCCCTACAGGTGTGTGCCAACTGAGCACAGGCCCCCGGTGGCCTCTGTCTGCGACTCTGGTTTTCAGGCTAAACCAACCCTTGGTGCCTTCACTGACTGTCCCCCTTTTTGAAATGGGCTCCCCTCCCCCACCTCTCCAACAACTCCAGGCCACTCCAGACACTGTGGGATTGAATCCACCAATTAGGCCCAAGCCCAGACTTGTTGATGGGCTCAAAATCCTTTTTAAGAAACTTGTTTCCTTCCACTTTTGTTGCTGCTGGCCTCAAAGGAAGTCTAGGGGTATACACAATGGAAGAACCAAGTTAAAGGACCCATAATCTGGGTTGGACCTCTCAAAAGAAAGGTCACAGAAGTTTCCCAGAGGCACAGCCCTAGTACCCCGTAGCTTGGTGGTCTTGGGGCGGTACCTGTGGCAGATGTGGTCAGGGCCCCAGGGCACTTTTGTTCTAGAGTGCTCCCAAGTGCTTTCTAATATAGGACAAAAGGTCCCCCTGAAGTTGTTTAGACATTTTTGTATGATGTAGGAAATCTCGGCCCTTTCCTCAAACTTGAACTTCTAAGAGCAGAGTCAGGGAAATTCGTTGAATGTATGCAGTGGATGGAATATTAAACACAATAGGTCTTTGATGTTTAAAGGCTCCTGCTGGCAGATGGCTATAAGTTTAAAGTAAATGGTGGTTTAATGCCCCTTTATTCTTCTGTGGGAATTTGTCAACAACTCAGTCTTCAAAGGCCATTTTGTAACCTGTGTATTTAGGCATTTTATCCAAAGCATTTATTTATTTAAAACTTCTTATTTTATTTATTTGAAAGGCATAGAGATTGAGACAAAGAGACAAAGATCCGTTGATTCACTCTGCAAATGCCTGCAACTGCATGGGCTGGGCTAGGCCAAAGCCAGGAACCTGGAATTCATTCCAGGTCTCCTATGTGTGTGGCAGAGACTCAAGTACTTAGCCATCATCTGCTGCTTAAGGATGTGTATAAGCAGGAAACCAATATTGGGAACAGAACCAGGACTTGAACCCCAGCATTCCAATAGGGGATGTTGGCATCCCAGGTGGAATCTTAGCTTCTGCATCAAACACCTGCCTCCATCTAAGGAATTTTAATATTAAAGAATAGATGAAGATTTGTCTTTTTTTCTCTCTATAATTTATGTGGCATATCTTTGCAATTCTATAAAATTTTATTCCTGTAAAAAAGCAATTATAGGGGCTGGTACTGTGGTGTAGTGGGTAAAGCCACCGTTTGCAGTGCTGGCATGCCATATGGGCAGCACTTTGAGACTCACTTCCCATCTAGTTCTCTGCTATGTCCTGGGAAAGCAGTAGAAGATGGCCCAACTCGCTGGGACTCTGCAGCTGTGTGGGAGACCTGGAGGAAGCTCCTGGCTCCTGGCTTCAGATCAGCCCAGCTTTGGCTGTTGCAGCCTTTTGGGAAGTGAACCACCAGATGGAAGACCTCTCTCTCTCTCTCTCTCTCTCTGCCTCTCTGTAACTCCACCTTTCAAATAAATAAATAAATCTTAAAAAAAAGCAATTATAAACTCTTAGATCCCCAAACTCAAAGCATAATTTATATAATAATTATAAAATTCTGGATGTATTATTTTAAAATATGAGTCAGGGTACGTTTTAGACGTGTAAATATAAAGACATTTCCTTGTTTTCAGTGCATTAAGTGATCTCCAATCCAGTAGCTAGCTAATCAGTCAGTACCCCATAAACTCCACCTAAAATATGATGAAGAAAGCAAAGAAAGAGACAGTGACTGAGAACCAAGTCGGGTACTTCCTGAAACAAACCAAGTTTCTGGGTTCCATTTGGAAGATTCGAATATTCTGAATGACAGGTGCAGCTTGGCATTTGTTGTCCCTTCCTGGGTTGAGTTGTACAGATTCAGTCATCTAGGCTGAATTTTTATTCCAAAACAGGAATTTGAACTCATTGCATTTTGCTGTTGGAAGGCAGCAATGTGTCCTGAGTGGCCCGAGCAGTGAAGGATAAACCCTGAGTGTGACTGAGGCTATCCCTCTGGGCTGGTGGTTTTCTTTTTTCTTTTATTGTTTTAAGATTTATTTATTTATTTAAAAGGCAGTGTTACAGAGAGAGAGAGAGAGAGAGAGAGAGAATGAATCTTCCATCTGCTATTTCACTCCCCAGATGGCCGAGAGAGAGAGAGAGAGAATCTTCCATCTGCTAGTTCACTCCCCAGATGGCCGCAATGGCCAGAGCTGTGCTGATCCTAAGCCAAGAGCCAGGAGCTTCTTCCGGGTCTTCTACATGAGTGCAGGGACCCAAGGTCTTGGGCCATCTTCTACCACCTTCCCAGGCCATAGCAGAGAGCTGGATCAGAAGTGGAGCAGCTGGGACCTAAACCAGCGCTCATATGGGATGCTGGCACTGCAGGTGGCGTGGCTCTACTAGTCTGGTTGTTTTCAAACGACGCTCCAGACAGCTCTATAAGAACTATAGGCTTGAGATTGGGAGAGGGTCTTGAGTTTGTGGATGCCTTGATCTCGCCAGCCTTGTGCATCCTCTCAGCTCATGTACACCCTGGGCTTCCAGGCAAGCAAAAGGGGTTTGAGAGCCCCTGAGCTCACCCAGTCCTCTCATTTTCCCCATGGAGAAGTCGAGCTCCTGGATAATGAAGAAAATCAGCCGAAGTCAAGTAGTAACCTGGTAGTCCCTCTTTCCTGGACAATGCTACTTCTAACTGCAACTTTAGTACTCCCCTCCCCACCCCCACCCCACCCTTTTTTAGGGTAAATAGCAGAATTCTGTCTTTTGGAATGTTAGGTTGTAGATTACATTAAATAGACACAGAGATGATAGCAGCTTAACAGAGGAATTATTTTGAAAAGCTCGAGAATGCTCTTTGCCATCTGTGGCATCTCTCCTTGTTCCTCACTTTTGAATTCCAAGGACACCGCTGTGAGAAGAGAGACTTGTTTACTTCTGTGAGCTTTGCCTGCAGTTACAGTTTTAAAAAGAAATCCCAACTGAGTTGAAAAAACAGGCCATGCTCCCATCACCAGCTACATCTACAAGGCACTTATCTGCAGAGTCCAGGTGCACAGCTGTGACCTCGTGGTCTGCCCTGACAGCTTTCCTCCAAGTGAGCATTCATTATGCCTTGTCATTCAGCTGTGTCTTCCTACAGGCTAAGAAAGCAACCTGATTATAATTGCCAAGCACCATCACTAGTCTGTTCATTGCTATATATTTCTAAGACAACACTGCACAAGAGAAGACCAACAAATTGATAGTATACCATTTGTTGTACACTTGCAATTTAGGCATATTTTGCATGCAATATTCCTTTTTAAATATTTTATTTATTTGGGAGAGGGGCAGGGCAGAGAGAACTTCCATCCCCTCCCTGGCTCACTTCCCAAATGCCTACAAAGGCCAAAGCTGAGCCAGCCAAGTTAGGAACCAGAAACTCCATCTGGGCATCTCACATGGATGGCAGCGACCCAACTACTGTAGCCATCACCTGTTGCCTCCCAGGGTACACATAGCAGGAAGCTGGAATTGGGAGCCAGAGCTGGGACTTGAGCCCAGTACCCTGAGAAGGGAGGTGGGATCCCAAGTGGTGCTGTTACTGCATTGCCAATTGCTTGTTGCACGCATTGTTCCTGTTAGTTCTCACAACCACCCCCAAGAAGTACATAAAGACTATTTTTTTTTTTAGATTTATTTATTTATTTGAAAGTCAGAGTTACATAGAGAAGGAGAGGCAGAGAGAGAGAGATCTTCTATCCGCTGATTCACTCCCCAATTGCCCGCAACGGCCTGAGCTGTGCTGATCCGAAGCTAGGAGCAAGGAGCTTCTTCCGGATCTCCCATGCGGGTGCAGGGGCCCAAAGACTCGGGCCATCTTCTACTGCTTTCCTAGGCCATAGCAGAGAGCTAGATTGGAAGTGGGGCAGCCAGGACTCGAACTAGGTCCATATGGGATGCCTGCACTGCAGGCGGCAGCTTTACCCGCTACACCACAGCACCTGCCCCCATAAAGACTATTATGATCTCCATGTTACCAATGAGGAAATGCAGCCTGAGAGAGCTGAGAGAGGCTGGCTTTATATAAATATAAATATATATACATATATATTTATATTTTTGAAAGGCAGAGTTACAGAGAGGCAGAGACAGAGAGAGAGAAGTCTTCCATCTGCTGGTTCAACCCCCAAATGGCCACAATGGCTGGAGCTGAGCCGATCCGAAGCCAGGACCCAGGAGCTTCCTCCAGGTCTCCCACACGGGTGCAGCACTTGGGCCATCCTCCACTGCTCTCCCAGGCCATAGCAGAGAGCTAGATTGGAAGTAGAACAGCTGGGTCACAAACCGGTGCCCCTTTAGGATGCTTTACCTGCTACACCACAACGCCAGCCCCTGGTTATATGTTAACATGTCACACAAAAAAATGATGGGAAGCTCAGAGTTAAGCGTGGGTCAGGCTGACTTCAAAAGCGGAACACTGAAAGAAATATATTATCCAGATGTGGTTAAATACTGTGTATTAGGTGTCAGGCTTTGGATGTTTGCAGAGACCACTGTGGTTCCCTGCTACCTCTGTCTACTAACTGAATGTCTGCCCACTGTTAGCAGGTGCTGGTAACTCCTGGTTCACTTGACCAGCATTGCACCCTCTGTTCACTGAGCTCTCCCTTAATACTGCTTTTCTCTCTCTGGAAGAAGCTATAACTGCCTGCGGACCACCTGGAGAGAAGGCATTGCCTTCTCACTTCACTTCTTCTCACTAGGTAGAATCCAGCTTCATTTTTTCCCCCAGTTTCTTTCTTTGTTTAAAAAAAGATTCATTTATTTATTTGAAAATCAGAGTTACACAGAGAGGGGAAAGGCAGAGAGAGAGAGAGAGAGAGAGAGGTCTTCCATCCTCTAGTTCACTCCCCAGTTGGCCGCAACAGCTGGATCTGTGCCGATACGAAGCCAGGAGCCAGGAGCTTCTTCCAGATCTTGCACGTGGGTGCAGGGGCCCAAGGACTTGGGCCATCTTCTACTGCTTTCCCAGGCCATAGCAGAGAGCTGGATCGGAAGTGGGGCAGCCAGGTGCCCATATGGAATGCTGGTGCCTCAGGCCAGAGCGTTAACCCGATGCTCCACAGCTGGCCCTGAATCCAGCTTCATTTGTTAAAATCCAGGGAAGAAAGCTAGTCAGAATTTTAACTCCATTGACTGGAATGAGTGGAACCCTTGGTAACTTTATCTACACAGAAGACATTTTTTCATCTGGCTCCAGAACTACTACTGCTCTTCTACCTCTCTCTCCCTCTATCCCTCCCCCTCCCCTTATCCTTTCTCCTCCTTTTTCTCCTTCCCCCACCACCTCCCCTTTCCTCCTTCCTTCAACTTATTTATTTGGGAGGCAGAGTTACAGAAGGAGAGAGGGAGACACACACACACACACATACACACATACACACGATCTTCCATCTGCTGGTTTACTCCTCAAATGACCGCAATGGCCAGGGCTGAGTCAGGCCGAAGCCAGGAGCTGGGAGCTTCATCTGGGTCTCCCGCATGGGTGCAGAGCCCAAGCACATGGGCTTTCTGCTGCTGCTTTTCCCAGGTTATTAGCAGGTAGCTGGATTGGAAGAGGAGCAGTTGGGACTAGAACCAGCGCCTATTTGGGATGCCAGCGCCGCAGGTGGAGGATTAACCTACTGTGCTATGGCGCTGGCCCCTCCAAAAGTCTTCTTATTTTTGGCTCTTTGCCATTTGAAGTTGCTTTTTGTATGCTGATTGGCTGCCCTTTCGCCCCCTAGAATTTTAATTTTTTATTTATCTGAATTTTTATGTGTTTGAAAAGCAGAAAGAGAGGGATCAGATGACACCAATATGGAATTTGAGGGTCCCAAGTGAGTCTTAACTGCTGTGCCACAGTGTCCGTCCCTCCGTGGAGTTTTTGATAGCTGGGTGCTAACTTACTTGAAGTTACGAAACCCAGTTTACTGGAACAGCGTTTTAAGGGTAAGTGCTTTTTGATTCATTCCTGGGTCTTCCACGCTTGACTGGAGGTTTGCTCTCTGCCTTCTCTAATCACACAGTGGCTGCTAAACCTAGACACCTAGGGTGTTGTGTCTGTTACACAGTAGGTGCTCAGTAAAGGCTCTTTGAATGAATAAATGAAAAGCGTGTAAGTGAAACTTGATAAGATTTTAAATATTTATCATGGTGCCCTGCTCATCAGTTTGCGACTTTGTCATGAAACTTAATCTGTCTTGGGCACAGATATGTGCCTGTGATTGTGGTTGGGTTTGATGGTATATACATATGATAGTGTGTGTGTATGATAGTATGTGTGTGTGATAGTATCAGGAAGCTTTCAAGAAAAAAAGCAAATGCTCTTCTGTAGGTCCTGCAGATTTTTTAAAATTATTATTTATTTGATAGGTAGAGTTATAGAGAGAAAGAGAGAAAGGTCTTCCTTCCGTTGATTCACCCCCCAAATGGCTGCTATGGCTGGAGCTATGCTGATCTGAAGCCAGGAGCCAGGAGCTTCCTCTTGGTCTCCCACCCGGGTGCAGGGGCCCAAGCACCTGGGCCATCTTCTACTGCCTTCCCAGGCGACAGCAGAGAGCTGGACTGGAAGAGGAGCAACCAGGACTAGAACCGGTACCCTTATGGGATGCCAGCGCCGCAGGCGGAGGATTAACCAAGTGAGCCACGGCGCTGCCCCTGATCCTGTAGATTTAACTCTCATCTGGAAATTGTTTAGTCTAGAACAAACTAGTGTCTTGCAAAACACTGCCTTTTTTTTTTCCTTTAAAAGAAAATAGTAGAGAAACGAATGGTTGTAAGGAGCTATAATGCAATGAGGCTGGAATGTTACACCTATATTAACCATCAGGTAGAAAGTGTTTTCCCAGTGGAGTTGTTTAGTCAGCAAATATTTCTCTAATAATAGCTCATCAGATTATGGCGTTAAGGCTACCCCTAAAGATTACTTTTGAAGCTATTTTCTTTTTTTTTTTTTAAATTTTTATTTGACAGGTAGAGTTAGACAGCAAGAGAGAGAGAGAGAGAGAAAGAGAAAGAGAGAGAAAGGTCTTCCTTCTGTTGGATCACTCCCTAAATGGCCGCTACGGCCAGCACTGTGCCGAGCCCAAGCACATGGTCTCCGAAGCCAGGAGCCAGGTGCTTCCTCCTGGTCTCCCATGTGAGTGCAGGGGCCCAAGCACTCGGACTATCCTTCACTGCCCTCCTGGGCCACAACAGACAGCTGGACTGGAAGAGGAGTAGCTGGGACTAGAACCCAGTGCCCATGTGGGATGCCAGTGCCACAGGGGGAGGATTAACCAAGTGAGCCATGGCGCCAGCCCTTTGAAGCTATTTTCTTAAGGAAAACGTATTCCTATCACATTTTGTAGTCTTGTGAGATTTTTATTTCTTGCTTATAAAATAATACAACTGAGGGGCAAATTTAAATACTAATAACCAGACATATGCCCCCACATCTTCCCAGTATATTGTTAGTTTTGTCTAGAATTTTCTTGCTTTCTTTGTCACCCTTGTGCATGGGCCGAGCTCATCTCCTGTAGTATTCCAGTTTTAGTGTGTGAGCTGCTGAAATGAGCACCAGAATTTTCTTTTACAAAGCGCGCTTAGAAAATATTAGAGAATGTTAGGCACAGTATAAGTAAAAATATGAGGAAGTCACTCATGGACCAGCACAATTTTAGAAGTAGAGTTTTGGGGAAAAGGGATTAAAATAATACTCCACATTTTTACCCAGTATCAGTAGCTGCTCTGAGCCTTGGCCTGGAGTTGGTGCCCGGGGCGGTCTTGCCATTGAGCATTGTCTGCTGCCCTCCAGTGTCTGCTTTGTGCACATTCCCGTGCCTGCCTGGGAAACGTGTATCAGGTGCGTGAAGCCTTTGTCCTTTAATCTCTGCACTAGAGGTAAAAGCTAAAGCTCTTAGAGATTTGTTTACTTGGCTGAAATCTGAGCAACTAATTTGCCTTCAGGTCACCACTGTTAGGTGTGCATTATATAACTTTTCCCATTTATCCTTCTTGGTTGATGGCAGGCTGGAAGACAAGCATAAACGATGACATCTCGTTTTTCTTTGTACATTTGCCAAGTGAAAAGTACTTTTAAAAAGTTTTATTTGTTTACTTTTGGATTTATTTTAAAAGGCAGAAGACATGCATGCGCACCAGAGAGAGAGAGAGAGAGAGAGAGAGAGAGGAGAGAGACTCAAGTCTCTCATGTAGGTGGTCAGGACCCAACTACTTGAGCCATCACTGCTGCTTAACAGGAAGCTGGACCAGAAGCAAAGCTGGGACTTGAACACAGGCATTTTGATATGGCATGTGGGTGCCCAAGTGGCAGCTTAATTGCTGTATCACAATACTGTCTCATACTTGTATTTTTTTTTGGCAAAGATAGGACCAGAGGATTTAAGTTTCTCTGCTTTGATGAAATTACAGTAGCATTAAAGAGTGATTGTGAGATTTAAAATATGTTTTGGAACATCTTTTCCAACAAGATGGCACGATGCTATCTCTCCTTGCTTTTCCCTGCTAAGTATAAGTATACATCTTGGAAATGCAAGAAACAACTAAAGGAGAACTCTGAGACGTGGTAAGAAGGCCCCTGGTCAGGGGCCCCAGGGTTGGAGGAAGAATGTAGTGGCCAGGTGTCTTATGTCCTCCTCCTCAACTGAAGAAAGTGACCAGACCCAGTGAATCCTGACCCACCTGCTAGGCTCACATCTCCCCAGGATAGACTGGTTGCCCGACCAACATCAACAGGGAAGCCTAGCACCCAACAAGGGGGATTGATAGGAATAAAGCCACTAAAAATAAGTGGCCTGGGAAAGCACTGTCCCCTAGTGCTTGGCTGCCCAAGACTTCTCTCCTCTGCTCAGTGATCCCCAGGTGTTCAGGGGACCACATGCAAGAGGATTCTGCCAGTGCAACCAACAGCCAGGCCTGAGGTCTCTTGTCTTCCCGAGTCCCAGAGTCTTCTCTCCTGCCCACATTGTCTGGGGTGCACCAGCAGGTGGGACAGCACTGCACCAGACACCCTGGCCTGGGAAGCCTCTACCCTCACAGTAGCCAAAACAAATTGATAAATATTTTTGGATCTCATGAAAATTCTCAGACTTTTGCTCTGTGAAAGCCCTTGTGAAGATTATGAAAAGACCAGTTACAGACTGGGAGAAAATATTTGCTAATCCCAAATCTCACAAAGGACCAGTGTCTGGAATATAAACAGAACTCTCAAAACTCAACTTAGAAAAATATACAAGTTGAAAAAATATACAATGTGGTTTTACCAAACACAGCACAGTTTAGTTGCTCTGTGCATCCTTCAACTCTTCTTACTTTCTGTTCGTTGGACAGTGACCATACTAAATGGGTGTGAGTTTCATTTTTCTGGTGATTAGTGATGTTGAGTATCTTTTCAAATGTTTGTTGGCCATTTGTCTTATCAACAATAGACATGCAGAAATTTCTATTGAAATCCTTCCCCTGTGTTAAAAAATGTTACTTAATCTTTTGTTATTGGCTTACAGGAGTTCTTTGTATGTTCTATATCTGATACATGATTTTCAAATATTTTCTCTCTTTCTATAGTTTGCCTTTTCTCTGTTTGTATCCCTTGATGCACAAATGTTTTCAAGTTTGGAGACAGGCATTTGGTGCAGGGTTAAATTGCCACCTAGTACACTCGCATCCCATGTTAAAGTACCTGGGTTTAAGCACTGGCTCCTCTCTCCATTCCAGCTTCTTGCTAATGTGCACCCTGGGAGGCAGCAGGGGATGGCTCAGTACTTGGGTCCATGCTACCCACATGGGAGACAAGGATTGAGTTCCCAGCTCTTGACTTCGGCCTGACCTGATTCCATCTGTTGTGGGCATTTGGGGAGTAAACCAATGGGTGAAAGATCTCTCTCTATCTTTCAAATAAATAAAATAAATTTCAAAAGTTTCTTTTTTTTTTGACAGAGTGGACAGTGAGAGAGAGAGACAGAGAGAAAGGTCTTCCTTTTCCATGGGTTCACCCCCAGTGACCACTGCGGCTGGCGCACTGCTGATCCGAAGGCAGGAGCCAGGTGCTTCTCCTGGTCTCCCATGTGGGTGCAGGGCCTAAGGACTTGGGCTATCCTCCACTGCACTCCCTGGCCACAGCAGAGAGCTGGACCGGAAGAGGAGCAACCAGGACTAGCACCCAGGGCCCCAACCTGGACTAGAACCTGGTGTGCTGGTGCCGCAGGCGGAGGATTGGCCTATTGAGCTGTGGCGCTGGCCTGTTTTTACAGTTTTTAAGATTGCTATGGTACCATTTGTCTGTTTCTGCTTTTGTTATCTGTGCTTTTGATGCCACACCCAAATTATCAGTGCCACATTCAGGGTCATGAAGCTTTTCAATGGTGTTTTCTTCTAGGAGTTTTATATTTTGGGATCTTACGTTGACATCTTTCATCCATTTGGAGTTAATTTTTTGTATGTGATGTAAGATAATGGTTCAGCCTCATTCTTCTGAATGTGGGAATCCAGTTTTCTCAGCACTGTTTGTTGAGGAGACCTTCTTTTCCCCATTGAGTGGTCTTGGCATCCCTGTCAAAGATCATGTAACCATGTTCTGGTTTTCTGTTCCACCAGTCTATGTATCTGTCTTCATGACAATACCACACTGTTTTGATTACTGTAGCTTATGTTTTGAAATCAGGAAGTATGAATCCTCCAACTTAGTTCTTCTTTTTCAAAACGTCCTGTCTAGGATCTCGGTGTTTTTTCAAATGTGCCCATAAATACATCTCAGTGGGCATGCAAATTTATATATTTTAGTACATTTGTTTATTCATAGATTTTAACAAAAGTGATCTCTAAAAAACACGGTATACTGCAACTTGCCTTTTAAAAGTCCACATTCAATCACAGCTATTCTTTAATGTCAGTATCTCAGTCCTTTTGAGGTCTCTACAAAGCATTCTAGAGTATGAATATACTATTAACTTTTTAACTATCCTCCTATTAATGGTAATTAGCTTGTCTCTTGACAATTATCAATAAACATGTGTTTTCTTGATATATAGAGGTTTTAGATTCTTATATAGTCAACTGTACAAATTGAAGTCTATAATTTGGCATAATATTTTTAAAAATCTGAGACTGAGTGACAAAGAGAGAGACACACACACACACACACACACACACACAGTGCTCTGACTGGTTCACTCTCCAAATGCCCACAATGGCCAGAGCCAGGAGCTAGGAATTCAATCTAGATCTCTCATTTGTTGGAGAAACCCAGTTACTTGAACCATTACTGCTGCCTCCCAAGGTCAGCATTGGCAGGAAGCTAGAGTCAGGAGTTGGAAGCCAGGTATTGAACCCTGACTCTCTGATATGGGACACAGGTACCTTAACTGCTAGGCTAAATGCTCCTTCCTATATATATAAATTTATATATATATAAATTGACTTGAGAGGTGGAGAGTGAGAGCAGTCTCTCCCATTTGCTAATTCACTCCCCAAATACGTGCAGTTGGTGGGACTGAATGTTGGAAGTGAAGCCAGGAGCTTGAAACTCAATCCAGGTCTTCCCTGTGGGTGGCAGGAGTGCTACCTGGTATAATGTTTAGACAATCATAATATAATATATATAATATATTATATGATATAATAATAAATATATTATACAAATTGTTACCTTCTAGTGTTTTTAAGCTTTAATTTTTTACTTAGAATTATTTAGGTATAAGGTATGAGGCGGGGTTATAGCTTTGTCATTTTTCCAAATGGGAGCCAGCTGTCTTAATGCTATTTATTTAATTGTATCTCTTTCCCTCTGGTTTTAAACGTTCCCCTACTTTTTCAACAATTGTGTTCTACATTTTAATTTAAAAATTTTTTTTAAAAATGACTTGGCGCCGGCGCCGCGGCTCAATCCTCCGCCTTGCGGCGCCGGCACACCGGGTTCTAGTCCCAGTCAGGGCACCGGATTCTGTCCCGGTTGCCCCTCTTCCAGGCCAGCTCTCTGCTATGGCCAGGGAGTGCAGTGGAGGATGGCCCAAGTGCTTGGGCCCTGTACCCCATGGGAGACCAGGATAAGCACCTGGCTCCTGCCATCAGATCGGCACGGTGCGCCGGCCGCAGCAGCCATTGGAGGGTGAACCAGCGACAAAAGGAAGACCTTTCTCTCTGTCTCTCTCTCTCTCTCTCACTGTCCATTCTGCCTGTCAAAAAAAAAAAAAAGAAAAAAAGAAAGAAAAAGAAAAGGAAAAAAAATAGACTTGGCTTTGGCTTTTCTTGATATCCATTTTTTTTTTTTAAGATTTATTTATTTATTTGGAAGGGCAGAGTAACAGAGAGGCAGAGGGAGAGAGAAAGAGGTCTGCCATCCGCTGCTTCACTCCCCAGTTGGACAATGGCCAGAGCTGTGCCAATCTGAAGCCAGGAGCCAAGAATTTCTTCCTGGTCTCCCACGTGGGTACAGGGGCCAAGTGCTTGGGCCATCTTCCACTGCTTTCCCAGGCCCTAACAGAGAGCTGGATCAGAAGTGGAGCAGCTGAGACTTGAACTGGTGCTCATATGGGATGCCAGCACTGCAGGTGGTGGCTTCACCTACTATGCCACAGCGCCAGACCCTACTTTTTTTTTTTTTTTTTTTTTACAGGCAGAGTGGACAGTGAGAGAGATAGAGAGAAAGGTCTTCCTTTGCCGTTGGTTCACCCTCCAATGGCCGCCGCGGCCAGCGCGCTGTGGCCAGCGCACCGTGCTCATCCGATGGCAGGAGCCAGGTGCCAGGTGCTTTTCCTGGTCTCCCATGGGGTACAGGGCCCAAGCACTTGGGCCATCCTCCACTGCACTCCCTGGCCACAGCAGAGGGCTGGCTTGGAAGCGGGGCAACCGGGACAGAATCCGGTGCCCCAACTGGGACTAGAACCCCGTGTGCCGGCGCCGCAAGGTGGAGGATTATCCTGTTGAGCCACGGCGCCGGCCTACATTTTTATTTTTGATTTTGAGCTATGCTGGTCTGGTCTTGGCCTTGTCTCTGTCTGCATCCACTAGCTTTCTGACCTGGGGCAAATTGCTACACTTCCCTTTGCCCAGTTTCTTCATCTGTGTCCGCTTCGCAGGTTGTCATGAGGATTCATTGAGACACTTGGAGTCCACTTAGTATAGGCTGGCTGGCACTTCCTCTGCTGCTGTTAGTACTAGTGGCATTACTAGGGTTGGTTTCTGGACTTTGTTGGGTTCCACCCAGGAGACCCAGTCATGTTGCTCAGTTCTATGCAAAAAGCTTTTCATATTGTGACAGAACCCATACAGAGAGGTTATTCTGATGAACACTGAACCAAAGTATCTATAGAATTACTTCCTTGCATTCACTTTGAGGGGGTGTGTGTGTGTCTTTTGCTTACTTTGAATATAATTTTAGGCAGGTTTTTCTCATCTTGTTCCCATATAATATCTTCATTGGGAACATGGTATTTGTCAACACATGTCTTCTCACTTGCAAAATGCTCTGATTTGTGTGTCCTAGATGTTCCCGTGACTCTCTACAAACCATCTTTTGATGAAAGATCCCAGTTAACACTAAGTAGTCCCATACCTGTGAGAATGTATTGTGTAATAACGTGTTTATTATGGGGTTTAGTATAATCAGCCCAGTGAAACCATTTTTAACTTGTCTTTATTGCACCCTGCTGCAGATTGAGGGTGATATGAAACAATGGGAACAGATGATTCCTGTACTCAAGGAGTGGATGGTCTAGTTGGGAAAATAAAAAGTAATGTTAAAATCCGAGGGGATAAAATCAGGCCATATAAATTTCATAGCTGCACAGAACACATAAAAGTGAGCAAACTCATGAAAGAAAAGACCATCTCTTCAGTAAACAGCAAGTATCTACTTGTTTCCCGGTGTCAGAATCCTCCATGTAAAGATTAGCTGTTGAAGCCATTACATTCTGTGTGCAGCTAGAAATAATGACTTAACGAATAGAAAGTAACATTTCCCAAGGCAGAGGAGCAATTATACAAAATAATGATATAGGTCTTACAGGAAACATTTTCATAACTTTATTACTAGTCCTCAGAGTTTTCTCATCATGAACACTCTCAAAATTACCTATAAAGTGTAAAAGTATTTTTAATTGATGCGTTGGTCACTGTTACTATTATTATTGATGTATTATTAAGAAGATATAAAGAAATAGTCAAAATAAGAAACAGATAATCGCTTAATTATGATTTAAGGGTACTTCCCCTGTTGTTGCTTTGTGGTATCTCTGGGAAATACCCTATGGTTCCCCCACTGTACCTCTGACTATTAACTTGCAGCTAATTCCCTAAATTTGAATTTGAGTTCATATGGGAAGATGAAATCATTGATCTTTGTGGCCAAGCCTATGGAATTCTTGATTTCTTCCTTCAAGGAATGGGTTAATTGAAATGTTCTGTCTCTCAAAACTTGCACCTCCTGAATATAAATTATCTGGTGACTCCTCACAGCTATCCCAAGACAGTAGTATAGTAAAATAGGAATTAACAGGATTCAGCAACTGGGAAAACAAATTTGAAATTGGCTACATAGATGAACATTTTCTTTGATATGTTGAGTTGAATGTTGTGAGGTCAATAGGAGCCATTAATATCAGATCATCATACTTTTTCCTACACAAGGAATGCCATGGTCTTAAATTACTTCCATACAGTCACACTGCTTCTAGTCAGTGCTTTATGTTTATTCAGTAGGTGCTCAATCAGTGCACGCTCTATGTTGAATACTGTGCTTGGGGTGCTTTAGAAGGATCGAAATTTAATGTCTTTCCTGCTGCTCAGTCCTGGCCATAGCCCTTGCCACTGCCTGAAGCTGTTTGGTCTGTGCAGGTAGTCTTCCTGCTTGTGATCAGTTGCAGGTTTCACCTGTGGAGGAGGTGACAAGGTGTGCCCCCACAGGATTGACACTGGGTAAACATGCAGGGTAAGTTACAACAGGGGAAGTGAGGTGAAGGATACTTGGTCTCTCCTGGTCTTAGGCTATAATCTGCATATCACTTTCCAAATATTAACTCAGCTCTCAACAGGCATGAGAAGTTGAAGTTGTTTGCCACTAGCCAGGAAAATGAGGAGGATTGTCGAATGTCTCCCAGCATATTAAGTACTGGGAAGAAAAACAGACACAGGACTTTGGGTTCTATTTTTGCTCAAGGTAGAGACAGGAAGCTTTATTCATTTAACAATGTATAAAGTGATTTAAAAAATTTAGAACTACCCTTCTTGGTGAAAGAAAGAAAAAAGGAAAAGAGGAGGCAAGAAAGGAGGGAGAGAGGAAAGAAGGGAGGGGAGAGATGAGGGTGCCAGCCTGTTGCAAGGATTAAGGATAATGTATGTGGGGCCAGCTCTGTGGCACAGTGGGTTAAGCCACTGCTTGCAACACAGGCACCCCATATCAGAGCTCCCTGCTAATGTGCCTGGGAAAGCAGCAGAAGATGGCTCAAGTACTTGGGCACCAGGTGGGTAGGGGTGTGGGGTGGCGGTGGGGGTGTGTCGGGGGGTAAGAGTCCTGGCTCCCGGCTTCAGCTTGGCTCAGCCCTGGCTGTTGTGGCCATCTGGGGAGAGAACCAGTGCATGGAAGGTCTCTTTCTCTCCAGCTGTCCCCCTCTCTGTGTCACTCTGCCTTTCAAATAAATAATTTTTTTTAAAAAAGCGTAATATATATGAAACCCAGCACTCTGGTTCCCTCCCTGTGCCATATATTAATAGTATCTGCCATGGTGATGGTCACAGAAAATGCATGTTTCAGGAAGTAAGATTTGACTAAGGGCATGTCTAATTAAGGCACATTATTATGACTTCACTATTCATCATGAACATCCAGTCACTTGATTTTACTGACATCTCTGGGATACTCAAGAATTACAATCTCCTGGCCGTGTAGTCCTAGGATGTACCATTGTCACAAGCCTTTGTTCAGACTGTTCCGGGGCTACTGTTTAGACTGTAGACCCCCCACACATGTACATGACCCTTTGTCTCTGTCCCTAACAGCATTTGTATCAGAGGTCATGTTTTAGTTATCTTTTGTGGCCTTACTACTTTAAAGCTTAGTAATTTGAAACAACTGTTGTCTTATCGCTCATGATTTTGTGGGTTGAGTTGGTTCAGCTGGGTGGGTTTTATGATGTTGCCTGGGGCTGCAGTCACCTGTGGGCTTGCATGGTCTGGAGACTTCATGGCTGCTCTCACTTGGCTGACAGTTGATGTTAGCCACCACCTGGGAGCCAGCTGGGCTATCAGCAGGAGTGGTCACACATGGCCTCTCCATGCCCCTGTGCCTCAGGCTTCTAGCAACATGATGGCTGAGTTATGACAGGGCAGATTCCAAGAGTGAGCCTCCCAAGAGAAGAAAAGCAGGAACTGCCAGTTCTCCTAAAGGCTGGGCTCACTTCTGTTGTATTCTATGAGTCCAGATAGTCATAAGCCAGCTCACATTCAAGGGATGAGGGTATTGACTCAGGTCTTTTTTCTTTCTTAAATCTTTATTTATTTTCATTTTTAATTCACAGGTCAGGGAGACAGGCAGAGATCTTCTATCCACTGGTTTGCTCCTTAGCCACCTCAGATATCCAGGGATGGGCCAGGCAGAAATGAAGAGCCTGGAACTCAATCTAGGTTTCTCAAGTGGGTGACAGGGACATAAGTATTTAAGCCATCATCTGCTGCCTCCTATGGTGCACATTAGCAGGAAGCTAGAATTGGAAGTAGAACCAGGACAGGCACGATGATACAGGATGCAGCCATCCCAAGCTGTGCCAAATGCCTGCCCCTGACTCAACCCATTGTGGGAGAATAGCATGGACATATAGGGAGGGAAGGAGTTGGTGAATGGCCATTTTTCTTTTGGGTAAGTACCACATTCCTTTGAATTTTGCCTTAACTTCGTCCAAGTCTTTAAAAAGATACTCACAAACCCAAGGTTCATGCCCCAGAAGTAGTTCTGGAAAAGGTGATGAGACATCATTTCCCTAAACAGTAGAATCTGGACTGGACTGATTAGTCTTTTCCTCTCTCTCTCTCTCTCTCTCTCTCTCTCTTTCTCTCTCTTTCTTTCTTCCTTTTCAAAGGCAGAGTTACCCAGAGGCAGAAAGAGAGAGAGAGAGAGAAAGGTCTTCCATCCACTGGTTCACTTCCCAAATGGCTTCAATGACCAGAGCTGCACCGATCTGGAGCCAGGAGCTTCTTCTGGGTCTCCCACATGGGTACAGGTACAGGGGCCCAAGGCCATTTTCCACTGCTTTCCCAGGTCATAGCAGAGAGCTACCCGCATCCATGTGGGATGCCAGCACTGCAGGTGGCGGCTTTACCTGCTATGCCACAGCACCGGCCCCTGGACTGATTAGTCTTAGATGTAGTTATGTGGAAGTGGAACAACACTTGTCTTAGTACATAGTCTTGATAATATCTTAGCTTTTATGAAAGTCAATGACTGTCCAGTTCAGTAAGAGAAGACTTCAGTTTCTTGATTATAGCTAGAGTAGTGGTTCCCACCTGAAGGTGATATTGTTCCTTGGGGGTGTTTGGCAATGTAAGGAAACAATTTCGTGTGGGGGCGGTGCTACAGGCATCTAGTGGGTGAAGACTAGAGATGAAGCTAGACATCAAATGCTGCACGGGAGAACCTTTCCTTACAACGAAGCATTCTAGCTATCTTCCATCCATTGATTGATTTCCCAAATGCTGGCGACAGCCAGGGCTGAGCCAGGCCAAAGCCAGGGGCCAGGAGTTATATCCAGGTCTCCCACATGTGTGCAGGGGCCCAAACACTTGGGCCATCTTCTCTTACTTTTCCAGGTGCATTAGCAGGGAACTGGAACAGAAATAGAACAGATGGGGACTGACATTGTGGCACAGCAGGTAAAGCCACTACCTGTGATGCCAGCATCCTATATGGGTGCCAGTTCATGTCTCAGTTGCTCCACTTCTGATCCAACTCCCTGCTAATGGCCTGGGAAAAGCAGTGGAGGATGGCACAAGTGCTGCTGGCTCCTGGCTTCAGCCTGGCCCAGTGCTGGCCATTGAGGCCGCTGGGGAGTGAACCAATGGATGGGAAGATCTCTCTCTCTCCCCCTGTCTGTAACTCTGACTTTCAAATAAAGGAAAAAAAAAAGAAAAGAAAAAGAAAAGTAGAGCAGCTGGGACTTGAACCAGTGCCCGTATGGGGTGTCAGCATCTCAGGCAGCAGCTGGTCCCTATGTTTACTTCTGATTAAAATAGTTTATATACAGAGATTAGATTGAGGTATCTAGTAGGGCACGTATTCCATCCTCTTCTTCCCACCTCAAACTCTAAAATACATCAAGAAAAAAACTGGTATCTCTGTCTATATCTATAGATACCTACATATGGCTCTTTCTATAGCTATATATGTATGTCTATTTCTACATCTCTATTCTTGTCTGTTATCTATATTCTGGAAAATAACAAAGAGTGATCACTGTGGACCAGAAGTTTTGAACATCGTTGAAAGGCTATGTCAGTCAAGAAGGGCTAACTTCACCTTTTGGTAATAAACCAGCCTCCAATTCTAAGTGGTTTAAAGCTAATTCATTTCTAACTTGTGCTACAAGGTCATGCTGGGCCACCATCCCAAATGTTACCACTGCCATGTAGAAGGAAAAAGGCAACTGGAGGGCCTCGTGTTGGCAGGTCAAGGTCTGCCTGGAAGTGGCAAGCATCAAGCAGTGCTCCTAATTGCAGCTGCTTGCCCAGAAAGATTTGCCAGGGTTCATTTCCACAAAGGAGCTGGGAGTACCATCCTGTCAGTGGCCTGGAGAGGGGAGAATTGAAGATCTCCGAGACTCCCTCAGAGGTCAGGGTAGATGAAGAAGCCAAGGGCCAGCGCTATGGTGTGGTGGGTAAAGCCAACTCTGGTATCCCATATGGGCACCTGTATGGGTTCAAGTCCTAGCTGCTACACTTCTGCTGCAGCTCTCTCCTAACCCTCTGGAAAGCAATGGAAATCCTTGGGCCCCTGCCACCCATGTGAGAGACCCGGATGAAGCTTCTGGCTCCTGGCTTCAGCCAGGATGGAAGCTCGCTCGCTCTCTCTCTCCCACTCCCTGTGTAATTTTGCCTTTTGAATGAATGAATGAATGAATGAATCTAAATCTAAAAAGGAAGGGGAGAAAGAAAGAAGCCACAGGCCAAAATTGTCCCAGGCAGGACTGCTGCAGAAGGCAGGAGTGGGTTCTGAAGACCCAGGGAGTAAGAGAGGACTCTTAACAGGAATGTGTAAGGAGAATGAGACCCACCTGCATCCTAGAGATGTGAGAATTACAAGGCGTGCTCTATTTAACATTCAGGGAGTTTCTAACATTTACTGAATAGTTAATGTATCGTGGAAATCCTGTATCCTCCTTACGAAGTTCTGAGTTAAGAATCACTGTGCGTAGTACAGTGTCTGGTCCATAGGATGTGCTTGGCAAATCCTTAGTGATGGCTGTAAACTTACCATAGGAGAAAAGCAATTGCTGTTTTAAAAATCACTATGATTATCTTGTTATGCTCTCCTGTAGGTAAGAGTGGTTTGGGATACAAATCAGAGTCCTAACCCCTTGTGAGAGCACTTGAAGGAATTTCTCCTGCCCAAGAGGTGGCCAGGATCCCGAAGAAAGGCGTGTCCACCTGGAGGATGCAGAGCCTTCCTTCCTTGGTCGTAAAGCGGAGTTCCTAGTTTTCCTTGCGTTCTCCTCGATCCACAACCATACATGTTCTTCTCATCCTCCCAGCTCCGTGGAAGGACATCCGTGTTCGCCAGGCCCAGCTTTCCTGCCAGTGACCTCTGTCTGCACCACATCTCTGGAATCATTCTCCTTAGGGGTGGTGTCAGCAGTCAAACCATGTGGGATCAGATCTGCTATCTACTGGCCCTGTGACTTGGGGCCAAGGGACTTTATCTTTTGTGACCTCAGTTCTCATTTTTTTTTTTTTTGACAGGCAGAGTGGACAGTGAGAGAGAGACAGAGAGAAAGGTCTTCCTTTGCCGTTGGTTCACCCTCCAATGGCCGCCGCGGCCGGCGCACCGCGCTCATCCAATGGCAGGTGCCAGGTGCTTTTCCTGGTCTCCCATGGGGTACAGGGCCCAAGCGCTTGGGCCATCCTCCACTGCACTCCCGGGTCGCAGCAGAGAGCTGGCCTGGAAGAGGGGCAACCGGGACAGAATCCAGCGCCCTGACCGGGACTAGAACCTGGTGTGCGGGCGCCGCAAGGCGGAAGATTAGCCTGTTGAGCCACGGCGCCGGCCTCTCAGTTCTCATTTTAAAAATTTGAATAACACTAGGTACTATATCACAAAGCACAAGGTTGCTTGGAAAGTGCTTAAAAAGTTCTCAGAATAGGGGCTGGCACTGTGGCACTGTAGACACACAAAGACACATACACACACACAAAGAGAGACAGAGACAGAGAGAAAGTCCTCCATCTGCTGGTTCACTCTCTAAATGCCTATAACAACCAGGGCTAGGCAGGCCAAAGCCAGGAGCTGGGAACTATCCAGGACTCCCAGGTGGGTGACAGGGATCAACTACTTTAGGTATCACCACTGCCTCCCAGGGTGTGCAGACTGGTGGTTTTTGACATCTCACACCTTCAGAAAGTCATGTAGCAGCTCTGTTTCCTGATTTCTTTCTCTGGGAAATGATAATTATACCTTTTCCCTTCCACATTCCAGAGATTTGGGGTTTCTTTCTTCCTTGTTTTTCTTGGTTCTGTATTTTGTCATCTTGGTAACTTTTGTTTGTCCTTAAAGCTACCTTCCATCTTTGTATGGAAAAAATAGAGGCATAAATAAAGAAATAAACATGTAAATAAAGAGTCGCTATGAAAGCACACATATGCAACACATTTTTAAGCAGCAAGTGTTATCAGCAGCAGAGGTTGGAAAACCCAGTGAGCCTCGAAATATTCAAATCATGTAGACTTCATGTAGTATCTGCATAAAGTAGAGCCTTGAGGAATGATGTGATGGTAAATTTTATGTGTCAACTTGACTGGACCAAGGGATGCCCAGATAGCTGGTAACACCTGGCTTCTATGTGCGTCTGCAAAGGTGTTTGTAGAAATCTGCTCTCACCAGTGTGGGTGGCATCATTCCAGTCCATCGAGGGTCTGAATAGAATAAAGCTATGGAGGAAGGGTGAGCTTGTCCATGCGTCTTTTCCTGCACTGGGATACTGGTGCTCTTGGTTCTTTGGACTTGGCCTGGGACTCTTCCGGTTTGGACAGGACCTACATCACCAGCTTTCCTGGGCTCTTGCTTGCAGACAGCACATCACTGGGACTTAGCCTCCGTAATTGTGAGAGGTGATCTTCATAATCAGTCTCTTTCTGTATCTCTGTTCTGTTGGCTCTGTTTCTGTAACAGACATGAAGGAGATAAACCTGCTTTGATCCTTTAAAATCAGAAGTTCTGAAGTAGTTACGCAGCTGAACAGAGACTACATTGTGTGTGTGTATGTGTGTGTGTAAGGATTTCTTTATTTGGAAGAGTGACACAGAGAAGGAGAGGGAGAGGGAAAGAGAGAGAGAAATCTTCCATTTGCTGGTTCACTCCCCAAATGGCCACAACTGTTGGGGGCTAAGGCTGGGCCAGGCCAAAGACAGGAGCCAGAAACTGTCAGGGTCTCCTATGTGGATGGCAGGGGCCCAAGCACTTCTTCCATCTTCCACTGCTTTCCCAGGCACATTATAGAGAGTTGGATCAGAAGCAGAGCAGCTGGGATTTGAACCAGTGCTCCATGTGGGATCTGACATCACAAGCAGAGTATTAACTTATTGGCCACAATGCTGACCCTAAGAATATAATGCAGTGCCGGCACCCTGGGTTCTAGTCCCGGTTGGAGTGCCGGATTCTGTCCCGGTTGCTCCTCTTCTAGTCCAGCTCTCTGCTGTGGCCCGGGAGTGCAGTGGAGGATGGCCCAAGTGCTTGGGCCCTGCACCCGGGTGGGAGACCAGGAGGAAGCACCTGGCTCCTGGCTTCGGATAGGCACAGTGAGCCGATTGTAGTGGCCATTTAGGGGGTGAACCAACGGAAGGAAAACCTCTCTCTGTCTCTCTCTCCCACTGTCTACAACTTTGTCTCTCTCACTCATTGCCTAACTCTGCCTGGTGAAAAAAAAGAATATACTTTTAAAATATTTGGCCACTGGGCCATGTTGTGGCATAGCAAGTTAAGCCACTGCCTGCACTGACATGCTATATGAGTGCCAGCTCCCTGCTAATGTGCCTGAGAAAACACAGGAAGATGGCCTGAGTACTTGGGTCTCCCCACCCACATGGGAGTCCCTGATCTTGTTCCTGGCTCCTGGCTTTAACCTGTTTCCCACCCTGCAACCCCACCCTTGCCATTGTAGCTGTTTTGGGGATTGAACCAACAGATGGAAGAGCTCTCTCTCTCTCTCTGTAATTCTGCCCTCCCCCCCCCCTTTTTTTTTTTTAAAGATTTATTTATTTGAAAGAGTTACACAGAGAGAGAAGGAGAAGCAGAGAGAGAGAATGGTCTTCCATTTGCTGGTTCTCTCTCCAGTTGGCCAAAACACTTGGAGCTATGCCAGTCCGAAGCCAGGAGCCAGGGGCTTCTTCTGGATCTCCCACGTGGGTGCAGGGTCCCAAGGACTTGGGCCATTTTCCGCTGCTTTCCCAGGCCATAGTAGAGAGCCAGATCGGAAGTGGAGCAGCCAGGACTTGAACTGACCACGGAGGCTTTACCCACTACACCACAGCGCCGGCCCCATAATTCTGCTTTTCAAATAAGTAAATAAATAAATCTTAGAAAAAAAGAACACATGGTCTTAAAAAAAAAAAAAAGAGCAGGTGGTGGTAGGCTTGCTATTTGGGGTTAGTGGTCTATCTCCTGCCTCTTCAGTCAAGAAGTGGTTTCTTACTCCTACAGCTAAATCAATAGAATGAATGTATAGCATTAGTATATAATGCAAGACACAATTGTCTGGCTTACATTCAGTCTCCTGTGTGTTTTTTTATGTGACTTGTAATCCCCACAGGCCAGTTTTGTTTATCCAGGGTCTGTTACATCCTGTATCTTTCATTGTCTTAGAGCTGATCTGTGACTGTTCAGGAACATGTCAATTACAGCATAACATAAAACCTATCCAAGGAATTCCAGCGCAGAAATTGCACAACTTGGCAAAGCTGGCTGTCAGCCATTTTTGTCTCCTCAGCATGTGTGCCACTGTCCCTTTCCTTTTTGAGTCTGGCCTGCAAACTTGTGCCTATGCATTCAAACAGGAATTTGGATTAAGAAGCAGGACCTTGTTCAACTCTGCACAAGCTGTTTCCTGTTGAGTTTGTGAACTTGAATCGTTTGAAGGCAGGAAGGAAAGAAAAACCACCAGAGAGATCCTACATTTGCAAAGACTCCAGCACAGTTTGTTTGCTGAACAGAGAGAGCAGTATGCCAGTGGCCACATTAAGCCTTTGCCCAGCCCGGGAATCTTGGAGTCCAGCAGCAGGAGCCGTGGCAACAGTCCACAGTGATCAGCTGAGGGCAAAGCAGAGGTGACCCCACACTGAACGCAAGCACCCCTGTACCCCCAGACGAAGGCCTTGGCCCCTGAAAGCTCTGCCTTCCTGTCCGGGTGTTGGTCTAACGGTCATGAAACTGCAGTAACACAATTGTGTTTCTCCCTTTAACTTAACAGGGCCTCAGTCCTCCTTTTGATTTGTCTAAATTAAGAAATTAGGGCTTTCTATATTTGTCAGTTTCTTTAAAATGATAAAATAAATTATTGTGGACAGGTAACAGAAGTGTGAGTTCTAGGCTGGCGCCGCGGCTCAATAGGCTAATCCTCCGCCTGTGGCGCTGGCACACCGGGTTCTAGTCCTGGTCGGGGTGCTGGATTCTGTCCCAGTTGCCCCTCTTCCAGTCCAGCTCTCTGCAGTGGCCCGGAAAGGCAGTGGAGGATGGTCCAAGTCCTTGGGCTCTGCACCTGCATGGAAGACCAGGAGAAGCACCTGGCTCCTGGCTTTGGATCAGCGCCGAGCGCCGGCCACAGCGCGCTGGCCACAGCGTGCCGGCCGCAGCGGCCTTTGGAGGGTGAACCAACAGTAAAGGAAGACCTTTCTCTCTGTCTCTCTCTCTCACTGTCCACTCTGCCTGTCAAAAAAAAAGAAGAAGAAGAAGAAGAAGAAGAAGAGTGAGTTCTAGAGTGTCTGCTAAGTTTGTAATCGGGAGGAGAACTTAACCTGGCAGGATGGATGGCTAAGCCTGGTGACTTCCATGTCTCTGTTGAATGGGGCCAAAGCATGGCCTTTGAAGTGACATTGACCTATGTTTGGCTCATTTGTAAATAGAAATTAACAAGAGGCCAACGTGCAGCCCAGACAAGGATTTTTAGGGACTTTCGCTCAAATGCAAGGGAGGCAGCATGGTGGGAAGAGGTTCTGCAGACTGGCTGGTGGCAGAACTGAACAGGTGTTTTTATGTGGTTGGGGAGGCCTGGTGGTTCCCCTTTGCCCTTGATGCTTTGTTTTGCACTTAGTTCGGTGTTTTGCACGGGCACTGTTTTATTTTGCACACACAGTGTGGCTCACATGTCAATGAGGTCACAAATCCATTACATTGGGCTGTTCTGGGCAGATCTGTAGGTTGGGAAACTCTGTAACAGGGCAGTAGGCAGTAGGAGATCTGTCCTTGCTCCTCATTGGTTTGGAGCTGTACAAGTCAGGTTGGGAGGGGCTTGATTTGTAAGTCCTGTTTCTGTCCATCTCGGAAGGGCTTTCTCACTTTTTACTTGGTATCCTTAGGTAAGTTGAAGAACTTCTTTGAGCCTCAGTTTTTTCATCTGTTTTATGGGGATAATAACATCTCTCTGATGGAGTTGGAAACAGAGTGACAGCAATGACAGTCTCCATCCCTACACATATAAGTTCTCATGTAAGAGTCACGCTCAGTGGCCCATATCATGTAGGTTTACAGATTGTGCCTCCCTCCTCCCTGTTGAAAATTAGAACATATGCTTATGTGTCAGTTATCTTGTGCTTGCTGGTGGTTCGGAAGCACTGACCCTTTTACCACAGAGCAGCCCCAGCGTAACGATGCTTTGTGATTTGCGGTGTTTTGACTTTACGATGCTGTGACAGTGATAGGCATTCATTAGAAACTGTACTCAGAGTGTCCACTTTTGACTTTGTCTTGGGCTAGTGATGTGCGGGACAATCCTGTCCTCTGGTGCTGGGCGGCAGCAACAGTCACAGATCCCAGTCCACCGGGGAGTCGAGGGTAAATGACCCACATTCTGCTGTGTACGTGGTGCTGAGCCACGACATTGAGGAGGTCAGGTGTATTAAGTACCCTTTTGATCTACAGTATTTTCCACATTTGATGAGTTTATTGCATGTAGCCGCGTTATAAGTCAAGCAGCATCGGTGCCACCGTGAGAACACAGTTTATCTGCAATAAATGCCTTGTGTCTCTTTCTGCACTTACCAGACATGCAGTTTATTAAAAAAATATGTATTTACTTATTTTAGAGAGAGATTGAGAGAGGGAAATGTCCCATCGGCTGGTTTATTCCCCATTGCCTGTAAAGGCTGGGTGGGGCTGGGTCAGTCCAAAGCCAGGAGCCAGGAACTCAGCCCAGGTCTCTCACTTGAGTGACAGGGACTCAAATACTTGAACCATCACTGCTGCCCACTGCCCCCCCGCCCCCCCGCCCTAGGGTGCACATTAGAAGAAAGTGGAGGGTCCAGTATTGTGGCATAGTTAAGCCTGCAGTGCTGGCATCCCATGTGGGTGCTGGTTCCTGTCCTGGATGTTCCTCTTCTGACCTAATGGCCTGGGAAAAGCAGTGGAGGATGGTCCAAGTGCTTGGGCTCCTGCTACCCACGTGGAAGACCTAGAAGAGGCTCTTGGCTTTGGCCTGGCCCAGCCCTGACTGTGTGGCCATCTTCTGGGGAGTGAGTCAGCAGATGGAAGATCTTTTTCTCTCTCTCCCTCAACCTGACTTTCAAATAAATAAATACAAATGGTTTAAAATCTTTTCTTAACACATACTAAACTGAGCTCCTGTATACAAAGAGAATTGAAAATGAATCTGTATGTGAATGAAAGGGGAGAGGGAGTGGGTAAGGGGGGGGAGGATAGCGGTGGGGAGGGGAGGTATGGGTGGGGAAGTCATTGCAATCCACAAGTTGTACCTAGGAAATTTATATTCTAAATAAAAGTAAAAAAAAAAAAATCTTTAAAAAAAGAAGAGAGCTGGCATTGGAAGCCAGAGCTGGGATCCAAATGCTGGCATTACAATATGGGGTGTGGGCATCCTGACTAGAGTTTGACTGCTATGCCAAATGTCCATCCCTAGGCATGCAGCTCCCAGGTTATGAGGGAATTAAGTTTAGCCTAAAAGAAACTACGCAATAGAAATTTTGGTAGAGGTGGAACAGAGGTCTACGTTGTTGTCCCGGGAGCTGTTGAGGGTACTGTCACAGATTCAGGGACAGATTCAGCATTTGTTGTCATTGCAGAATGGTGGATGGTTGACTTTTGCCTGCTCATGAGATATGAATCAATGAAGATGCCAACATTTTCCATTTGTACCCTGTGTTGTTGTTTCTGTGCACCTAGGGAATGTGAACTGCATAACTTGGGTGTGGGCAAGATGTAGAGTATGGCAGTGATAGCTGCCAGCCCCCTGTCACCACCCCTCCACCACGGTGCCCAGAAGTGTGTCTTTCCACTGGAAGGTTGACTTTAGCACCTAAGAGTGAGTGACTGGTTGTATAACCTATGCCTGATAATTTTCTGCCTTCAGTTCTCATTTTATGCTTAGAACCGGGTTGGTTAGTAGCTGTGTGCCATGGCTGGACCCACTGCCTTTGGCTGCAGCCCTGTAGGACTACACATATTCACCATTAGGCTTTGCACCGTGTGTTTCTCCTGTGCTGGGCTGAGGGCAGTTCTTGGCCATGTTTGGTTATGCTGGAATTCTGATTCAAACATGGCGCTTTGTCTTAAAAATATGAAATCTGGAATTAAACGATAAATTGATTTTGGTGCAAAAAATTTGAAATCCATGCATATGAAAGCTCTTCAAGGCTGGTGCCATGGCTCACTTGGCTAATCCTCCACCTGGGGCGCTGGCACCCTGGGTTCTAGTCCTGGTTGGGGCTCCGAGGACTAGTCCTGGTTGCTCCTCTTCCAGTCCAGCTCTCTGCTGTGGCCTGGGAGGGCAGTGGAGGATGGCCCAAGTGGTTGGGCCCTGCACCCGCATGGGAGACCAAGAGTAAGCACCTGGCTCCTCGCTTCGGATCGGCGCAGCACCAGCTGTGGCGGCCATTAGGGAGTGAACCAACAGAAGGAAGACCTTTCTCTCTGTCTCTCTCTCGCTGTTTATAACTCTACCTGTCAAATAAAAACAACAACAAAAAAGTATGGAAATGCATATTATGAAAAAAACTATGCATAAATTTCAAAATTTTTTTGAACCACAATACATTTATCTTTTAATTCCCATTTTCATAAACATTTTGAAGTACTCTCATGTATACTCCTAACTTCTTCTGAAAATATTTCTGATCTAAATAGCCATCTCAGTTCTTCAAAGCAGTTTATGTTTTAGAAGATTTAGTTATTTATTTGAAAGGCAGAGTTACAGAGAGAGTGAAAGTGAGAGAGAGAGAGAGATCTTTCATGCCTGGTTCACTCCCTAGATGGTCTCAATGGCTGGGCTAGATCAGGCCAAATCCAGGAGCCAGGAACTCTATCTGGGTAACAGGGGCCTAAGCATTGAGGTCATCTTGTGCTGCTTTCTCATCACATTAGCACAAAGCTGGATAGGAAGTGGAGCAGCCAGGACATAAGAGCCCATGTGGGATGCTGGTGCTACAGATGGTGGCTTAACCCACTGGCCACAACACTGGCCCCTCTTCAAAGCAGTTTCACAAATTACAGAGTGGAATGCTTCTGATTTGCAAGTCAAGAACCCGAGAATGACTTTAACTTGGTTGGAAAGGAGGTACTCCTGAGACTTCCTTTGTCAGGCCTCAGGTTCCCTGCTCCCTAGAAGCCAGTAGTGACTTTGGCAGTGAGCCATGGAGAATGGATCTAAAAATTTTCTTTATTATAAACTTGCTGCTGCTAGTCTTTTGAGGGAGGTTGCCACTATGCCAGTTAGGACACTTGTGATAAAGCTCGCCTATTTTTAATAATAAATCATTAGTCATTTTTTTCTTTCAAACTATAAAAAATATATAGTGTAGTAGAGTGTGAAATGAAATGTGAAAAGTTCTCTGTCTCCTTAATGCTTCTCCTAGAGGTAATCATTGTAAATAACTTCTGTGTATCCTTGTAGACACTGGCCATGCAATTGTAAGCATATCCATTCCTGCTGATGTATGTGCACATGCATACGTAGGCATGTGTGTATTTTATACTCAGCAAACAGCATTATATATATGTATATATTATATATATCTTCTTAAAAGCATAGACAGAATTTTACTGTAGGACCATTTTGTATCTTGTTTTTTCACTTAAGACTGTATCAAGGTGTCTTGCCATTTTAGTACATGTAGTAGTTAGTGGTATTTCATTGTTTGGTTTGACCATAGTTTATTTAACATGATGCCTTTTCATGGATGTTTAGGTCATCCCTAAACATAATGCTTTCATAAGTGGTCTTGCAGATCTCCTTACGTGTGTTTTACACGATGAGTTTGGTGCATAAATGTTCCCATTAGTGGAGCCAGCTGTATTTTAAATACAGTCATGAATTGCTTAATGACAGGGATACAGTCTGAGAAATTCATCATTATGTGATTTCATCATTGTGCAGTTATCATAGAGTGTGCTTTTACAAACCTAGGTAATATAGCCTACTACACATCTAAGCTATATAACACACACACACACACACACACACACACACAGCATATTGCTCCTAGGGCCATGATGAATGAGACAGCACAAGAATAAATTAAGCATAAGAGAAAATGATGCAATCAAGAAATGCGGTCACTTTGATATGGATGAGTCTTCTGGTGATATAACATGGTATACTGCATTACAGTACCTTTTTTTTTTTTTGCCAGGCAGAGTTAGATAGTGAGAGAGAGAGAGAGACAGAGACAGAGACAGAGACAGAGAGAGAGAGTTATAGACAGTGAGAGAGAGACAGAGAGAAAGGTCTTCCTTCCATTGGTTCATTTCCCTAATGGCCGCTATGGCCGGCGCCCCGCCAATCTGAAGCCAGGAGCCAGGTGCTTCCTCCTGGTCTCCCAAGTGGGTGCAGGGACCCAAGCACTTGGGCCACAGTAGAGAGCTGGACTGGAAGAGGAGCAACCAGGACTAGTACCCGGTGCCCCAACTGGGACTAGAACCCAGGGTGCCAGCGCTGCAAGCAGAGGATTAGCCAAGTGAGCTATGGCTCTGGCCAGTGATTTTTTTTTTTTTTTTTAGATTTATTTATTTGAAAGTCAGAACTACAGAGAAGGAGAGACACAGAGACAGATCACACATCTGTTCCCCAAATGGTTCACTTTCCAAATGGCAACAACAGCCAGGGCTGGGCCAGGCCAAAGCCAGGAGCCAGGAAATCTATCCAGGGCTCCCATGTGGGTAACAGAGGCCCCCAAGTACTTGGACCATCTTCTAGTGCTTTCCAGGGAGCACTAGCAGGGAGCTGGGCCAGAAGTGGAGCAGCTGGGACTCGAACTGGCATTCATATGGGATGCTGGCTTTGAAGGTGGCAGCTTAATCTGCTGCACTACAACACCGACCTCTATAGTCATTTTTATAAGTAGAATGAATATACTTTATTTTTTTAAAAAATTATTTGCATATTTACTTATTTGAAAGAGTTACAGAGAGAGATGAGGATAAATACACACACACACACACACACACACACACACACACACACACAGAGGGATCTTCTATTTACTGGTTCACTCCCCAAATGGCTGCAGTAGCCAGGGGTGGTCTAGGCTGAAGCCAGGAGCTTCTTCTGGGTCTCCCATGTGGTTGCAGGGGCCCAAGTACTTGGGTATCCTCTGCTGTTTTCCCAGACACATTAGCAGACAGCTAGATCAGAAGTGGAGAAACCTGGGTTTGAACCAAGCACGCATATGGGATATTGGTGTCGCAGGCAGCAGCTTAACTCCTGTGCCACAACACCAGCCACTATAGTCAAATTCTTATAAGTAGAAGGAATACACCAACATGAAGTTTAAAATTATAGTAAATACATAGACCAATAGTGTAGTCATACATTATCATTATCAGATATCATGTACTATATAAAATTGTGTGGCCTATGCTTGTATGTAACTGGCAGAGCAGTTTTGTTTACACTAATATCACCACAAACACATGAATAATGCATTATGTTACAACCCTATGGTGGCTAGACATCACTAGGCAATAGCGTTTTTCAGCTCCACGGTAATCCTATGGTACCACCGTGGTATATGAATTCTATCATCCTCATTGACCAGACATCATTAGGTGATGCATGACTGTATCAGGGATTTCATAGATTGCAGCTGAAAAGATTTATCATAAAACCTGATGACCATGTAAGAAAATGTCTCCCTATAATGTACAGGAAACATATTTATAGTTAGTAGAAGTGTTTTGGAAGACAGGTTAATATTGTTTGTTAGGAGTTAATTCATGGTGAAATATTTGTTTGTAGAATAGCAGATTAACAGACCATGAAGGAATGTAAGAGGGCAGCATTTTTTCTGCATTGCCATGGTAGCAGATATAGAGCTGTGACATATCCATCATTAGAATGTACTTCCAGAGATGGAATAGAAAAAGTAATTTATCGTAAGAGGCGGTGAGACTTGTTGAGGGTGGACTTTGCTTTCTAAAACTATATCCATAGTGATTTAAAAATGACAGCTTTTAAAGATCCCTAAAGAACTAAACATTAAGACTAAATAGAAGAAAGGATCTGAATGTACATGTTAGGCCAAAATAGGAAACACATTTTAATTCCATGAAATGAATACTAACTGCTGTTTAGAGCGAATCTTGAGAATAAGGGTAGACATGGCTGTCTCTAAGTTGATCTTTGCAATTAAATTTACTTGCTCTAAACTCACAGTCAAATTCCTGTTTGCCTCTATGTCACATCCCTGTGTCAGATGTTTGGCTGGCAGCATCCAGGTAGCCAAGCTGGCTGTCTCCTATGGATGGGCCCCCAGTGCCACTGTCCAGCTTGCTTCCCAGGGGGCTGCCATTCTGCCACGAAGACGTCCAGTGCAGTCAGCCCTCAGCAGCTCCAGTGTAGCTGGAAACGTTTTCTGCTAACTACTGTTACCCTGTGTCTTATAACTGTGCATGTCCTCGCTCAGTTGTATATATAACTCAAGTGTTCATGCCAGTGGTTCTCAGCTAAGGGGGATTTTTGCCTCCTAGGGGACATTTGGTAGAATTTGGAGACATTTTTGGGAGTTACAGTCTTGGTGTGTTCCTGGCATCTATTGAATAGAGGCCAAGGATGCCTGTAAGCATCCCACAGTGCACAGGACAGCTTCCCTTGTCCTGCAGAGAGCTGCTCAGCCTCACAGAGCTGAGGTTATGAAACGCCGCTGTCCGCAGTGATGCCACCTATGGAGGGTTTCTAGCATGTCTACTTTATCATGAATTGCACTTTTGGCAAAAATCATATTGTTCGATAGTAAACCACCATAGTCTTGGAGTAACTAAGGGGACTGATATTGTGGTGGAGTGAGATTAGCTTTAGTCTTGGTGGCTACTAGGAGATGGGCATTCTAATCTCATTGTTATCTGATTAGCTATGAGACCTTTGGTAAGCCACTTAATTATTGTGAAATGAGGGCATTTGCCTGAGTTGTCTACTGAGTCTGAGTCTTAAAATACTCCGTCACTCTGTGGTCACAAATGTATCTTTGAAGTGGGATAAGATTAAGCAGTAGGCACATAGAGATGTTCTGCTCCATTGATTCTTTTGTTGCTATGCTATAATCCTTTGCTAGCTCTGCAGTTGTCCTGGCTCTTAAGATCATCCTGCACTTGGAGTCTAGACATCCAACTCTGAGACACTCTCCCTGGCTTAATAATAACTTATCACACTTGCCACCTGGCTTTCCTGCAGCAGTTAGATATGGTATTAGTTCAATAGTGTATCCACTTTGTAAATAGAAATTACTGAGTGCTGATCTCAGCCAAGTGTTTGATCCCTGCAGTAAGCCTGAAGAAAAGGGCTTATGCTCCCCAAATTATTGATGAAGGAACTGCAGCTCAAAGAGATGTCCCAGGTCATATGTCTCTGTAAGTGACATTTCCAGGACAGATATTTCCTGAATCCCCTTGATTTGCAGAGTGGGCTCTCCCTCCTATGTTCCCCTGGTCACAAGGCAGTGATGGCCCAGCCAGTGGCACCTAAGAGTCGAGGCCTTTATTCACCAAATTAGAAACACAGGCTTCCCAAAAGGTGAAATACCACAAAATGGACCCAAATCTCAGGAGTTTTAAGTCCTTTCTGTACACAGTGCATCTCCGACATGGTGGGTGTTAGTTCTAACTGGTGTCTGGCAACAGACGGATTACACGCTTCAGAGCTGGATACCTGCATTGAGTGTGGATCTTTCACTTGCCAGCTGTGTGACCCAAGGCGAGCTACTTTACTTCTAGGCCTTAATGTTCTCATCTGTAAAATGGGAATTACACTTAATTTATAGGGTTTCTGTGAGAATAAAGTGAGATAATATGCATCTGTAAGTCCTAGACTTTTCTTCTTTCTTCCTCTTCTTTTTTTTGAGGACCTATATAGATTGACCCAACTTTTTATTTTGCCAAGATTGTAAAATCAGCATAAACCACTATCTTCATAAATCAGCAATCATTTATATCCTTTTGTTTTAAAGGTTTATTATTTATTTGAAAGTGAGAGTTACACAGAGAGGAGAGGTAGAGAGAGAGAGAGAGAGAGAGAGAGAGAGAGGTCGTCCATCCAATGGTTCACTCCGCAATTTGCCAAAATGGCTGGAGCTGTGCCAATCCAAAGCCAGGAGCCAGGAGCTTCTTCTGGGTCTCCCATGTGGGTACAGGGCCCAAGAACTTGGGCCATTTTCCACTGCTTCCCCAGGTCATAACAGAGAGCTGGATAGGAAGAGGAGCAGCCGGGACTAGAACCAGCACCCATATGGGTTGCTGGTGCTTCTGGCCAGGGTGTTAACCTACTGTGCCACAGTGCCAGCCCCTCTATCCTTTTTTAAAAAGATTTTTTAAAAATTTGTTTGACAGGCAGAGTTACAGAGAGAGGAAGAGAGACAGAGAGAAAGAGATCTTCCTATCCGCTGGTTCACTCCCCAGATGGCCACAACAGCCAGGACTGGGCTGGGGCAGGGCAAACCAAATCCAGGTTCCAGGAGCTTCTTCCAGGTCTCCTACATGGGTGCAGGGGCCCAAGTGCTTGGGCCATCTTCCATTATTTTCCAGGCATATTAGCAGAGAACTGGATTGGAAGTGGGATGGTGGTATCACCGGTGGAGTCTTAACCCACTATGCCACAACGCTGACCTTTGTAATCATTTATAATGAAAGGACATTTCAGTATAAAAAATGATGGAAGGACATAATCTTAACAGAAAAACCAGCTTTCAGTAGTTCCTATTTTTTTTTCACTTGGTCATGGACTTGTAAGAATTCCATCACAGGCTGGAGTGAGTCTGTTTGCCAGAGCTTGGGAAACTGTGATGTATTTAGCACATAAAGCAGTGTTTACTTGCTTACTGTGCTGGGTGCTTGGTAGGCAAGAAGAAGATAGTGAGAAATACAGTTAATAATGACATACTTGGAGATTGTGATGCTGATAACAGTGACATTCGTTTCTGTGGACTTCTGTAAAGGTTGTGGATCATATTTTTAGTAGATTATACAAGTACTCCAGAGACCAGTAAAATGGTCTCTGCATTATAAAGTGAATCATTAGGTGATTGCCTGGGACACAGTTCCCAGACAAGCAGATTTGGATTCCCACAGGTCAGAGGGCAAGTCAGAGTTGTTTGTAGGTTTATACTTCCCTTACTCAGAGTAGCAGTGAGAAATGCACAAAAAACAGCCACTAGCCCACAATGACAGTTGGGCCACGGGAGTTACCCACCTCTGTATCTGTAGTAGTGGTCGGACACACATGCACACACACATACACAGACATGTATCCACATACCTGTATCCAAATGTCTACACCCACTAGCAAATAGTCACACATCTGTACATCTACATTGGTCTGCCAACGTCTGCCCCTAACCATGCTCCCCAGTTGCTTGTACGGACTTACAGACATCAGTGGCCCATTGCCAGACAGTTATATAACAGAGTTGTGGGCAGCTAGCCAAGCAGGTATGCCTCTAGGTTACCATGACACCAGTTGCCATAGAGGCACAGAGATACCAGAGCACAGACATATGGCAGAAAGGCACGGGAACTTGGTAAATTTCACCTCTTAGCCTCATCTTCTCAGCATTAGGTGAATAAGAAGTAGCATTGCCATGTGGGTTCCTTTCACTGACTGCTGTATCCCACCAGCCCGCTGAGTTCTTTCCTGTTTTCTCCATGTTATATCATTGCTTTTCTGAACCCCTGATTGTGGTGGAATGAGAAGGCCATGCGAAGATGGCTGTTGACAACGGAGCCTGCCTGGCATCAGACTATGATTAGATGGCTTCGGAAACTGCCTGGCAACAGGCTGTGATTGGTTAGGGCATAGACTGCCCCTTGACCAGGTTGGCTGCCTTGGCTATATAAGCCGCTGTACCAACTGAAATAAATGAGTCTGCGGGCTGCTCGCCTCTGGGCTGCTTTCACCCAACTCCAGGGGTCTGTGTGGTGACTCTGCACCTCTTGTCCCCACCATGCTCCTCCTCTCAGGACGAATCCACTTCAACACCTGATGACTAGGTTTTTTTTTTTTTTAAAGATTTTTATTTGCTTATTTGAAAGTCAGAGTAACACACAGAGAGAAGGAGAGGCAGAGAAAGAGAGAAAGAGGTCTTCCATCCGCTGGTTTTCTCTTCAGTTGGCTGCAGTGGCTGGAGCTGTGCCGATCCGAAACCAGGAGCCAGGAGCTTCTTCTGGGTCTCCCATGTGTGTGCAGGCACCTAAGGACTTGAGCCATCATCCACTGCTTGCTTTCCCAGGCCATAGCAGAGAGCTGGATGGGAAGTGGAACAGCTGGGACTTGAACCAGCACCCATATGGGATGCCAGCACTGCAGGCGGCGACCTTACCTGCTACACCACAGCGCCAGCCCCAAAATATAGTGAATCTTGTCCCTTAAGTCATTTGACAAATATTTTATTGCGCTTCTATTATGTTCCAAGCCCTGTTTCGGTATTGGGGGTACAAAAGAAACAAATTAGACAAAGGCCCTGCCTTCAAGTAGCTTTTTTGTTTTTTTAAGATTTATTTGTTTATTTGAGAGGTAGAGCCATAGACAAAGAGAGGGAAAGACAGCAAGAAAGGTCTCCCATCTGCTGGTTCACTCCCCAAATGGCCACAATGGCTGGAGCCAGGCTGATCTGAAGCCAGGAGCCAGGAGCTTCTTTCCAGTCTCCCACGCAGGTGCAGGGGCCCAAGCACTTGGACCATCTTCCATTGCTTTCCCAGGCCATAGGCAGGGAGCTGGATTAGAAGAGGAGCATACAGGACACAAACTGGTGCCCATATGGAATACCAGCACCGCAGGTGGAGGCTTAGCATACTAAACCACAGTTCCGGCCCCTCAAGGAGCTTTTAAAATTCTAGTTCTTGGGGTCATGGCTGGAGGAGTACAGAAAGGGCAGATAAACAGTCAAATAAAGAAATATATGCCAGCTGGTGCTGTGAAGAAAAGGAGAGCAGCCTTAGCTGAGATCCGGCGCGTTCAGGGAGGTATGGCCGTGGACTGAGGGCAGTGTTAGGGACGGGCAGTCTGGTTTACGCACAGTGCCAGGAATGACCTCTGTGATAAGGCGACTTGTGTGTGGAATCTGGGAAAAATTTGGTGTTAAGGGAGTTAATTAGCACATTTTTGTTGTGCTTGTGTAGTTTGATTCTGTGATAAAGTGTGGCTTTTACGCTTTTCTGTGGAGAAGACCAAATACTGGAAGAGAGCAGTTAGAGCAATGGTCATGCATTTACAGTGCTGTTTCCTCAGATTACTCAGCAAAAAAGAAACAAACAGAAAGAACTGAGTAAAGTGGTTGTCTTGGACTCTCTATCAACAAGTGAGCCAGCTTTTCTGGTTGCTGGTTGTCACTGCTTCTCCTTCCTGGCTGCCTGGGCATCCATCCAGGAAGCATCTTTAAAGAATTAAATATTCATTTACACTAGAGAAAGTCAGTCTCATCTGAGAAATTGTGGTGTAGAACCCAAGAATCTTGAAGCAGAAGGCTAATGGTATTTAGAAATACCTGTATATTCTACTAAATGTTTCTTTTTTTTTTTCTTTTTTTCTTTTTGACAGGCAGAGTGGACAGTGAGAGAGAGAGACAGAGAGAAAGGTCTTCCTTTTCCATGGGTTCATCCTCCAATGGCCGCCGCGGCTGGCGCACTGCGGCCGGCACACCGCGCTCATCTGATGGCAGGAGCCAGGTGCTAGGTGCTTTTTCCTGGTCTCCCATGGGGTGCAGGGCCCCAAGCACTTGGGCCATCCTCCACTGCACTCCCGGGCCACAGCAGAGAGCTGGTCTGGAAGAGGGGCAACCGGGACAGAATCCGGCACCCCAACCAGGACTAGAACCCGGTGTGCAGGCGCCGCAAGGCGGAGGATTAGTCTGTTGAGCCACGGCGCTGGCCTGCTAAATGTTTCAGAATTTCAGATGCTTCTGAGCACAGCCCTAGAGAATATAATGAATCCTTCACATGACTCCAGAGCTGAAAAAGATTGAGCAGTCTTCTGTTAGCTGAAATTTTACTTTTGAGGCTGAAATTGCCAGCGGCATTTTAAATAAGTTCTCTATTTTCTAAGTTACTTTCTCTAGTGACACACACTACTAGAGGATTAGGAGACATCAAGAATTCGCTTTTTTTTTTTTTTTTTAAGATTTTATCTCTTTATTGGAGTAAAAGAGGGGGAGAGAGAGAGAGAGAGAGAGAGAGAGAGAGAGAGGTCTTCCATTTGCTGGTTCTCTCCTCAGATGGCCTCAGCATCCAACACCGGACCAGGCTGAAGCCAGGAGCCGGGAGCTTCATCTGGGTCTCTCATGTGGGTGCCAGAGGATCAAGCACTTGGGCCATCTTCTGCTTTTTTTCCAGGCCATTAGCAGAGAGCTGGATTGGAAGTGGCAGAGCTGGGACATGAACCAGCACCCATATGGGATGCCGGCACTGCAGGCAGCAACTTTACCCACTATACCACAGTGCCAGCCCCTTGATATTCTTTTTCATCACCCATGTCCTTGAGGGTTTCTGCAGTGAAATGTGAATAAGTTGGCTCTGATGCTTCTGTGCACAAACAAGAGGCAGTGTGAGTCTAAAAATAGAGATATTGTCGAGGTCGCCATCTGCATTTCACAGATGAGAAAACTGAGCTCCAGAAAATGCAGGTGGGAATCAGAGGAGCATGGCAAGGCGGTGGCATGGCTGCACTGGGACTTGTCCTCCTGGTGTTGAGTCCGTTTCATGCTCTTCCTGTGAGTGCACATTCTGCTCAAGAACAAACACCGTGGTGAAGATGCTTAGCAGTGTGAAAGGGCCAGCTTACAAGCTGTGACGGATGCTCCTGGTCCTTTGCGCTGTACGCTCCTGCCTTCCTTTCAGAGCCTGAGGCTTATCTACAGCAGCCACTTTCAAATCCTTGTCTGTTAATTAATTCCATCATCACTGTCATTTCTGTTGGGCAGTTTTTCTCCTGGTTTTAGGTTATATTTTCCTGCTTCGTCTCCTATTTAGTGTTTTACTGGGTACTGAATTTAATGACAGAACACAGCTGAGTAGCCAGATTTTTCTATCTTTTCAGAGTATTGAAGTTTGTTTTCATAAGCAGTTACTTGCTGATCAACTCAATCCCGTTAAGGCTTGCTTTTTATTTTATTTTATTTTTTTGACGGGCAGAGTGGACAGTGAGAGAGAGAGACAGAGAGAAACGTCTTCCTTTTCTGTTGGTTCATCCTCCAATGGCCGGCGCGGCTGGTGCACCGCGCTGATCCAAAGCCAGGAGCCAGGTGCTTCTCCTGGTCTCCCATGGGGTGCAGGGCCCAAGCACTTGGGCCATCCTCCACTGCACTCCTGGGCCACAGCAAAGAGCTGGACTGGAAGAGGGGCAACTGGGACAGAATCCGGTGCCCCAACTGGGACTAGAACCCAGTGTGCTGGCGCCGTAGGTGGAGGATTAGCCTAGTGAGCCACGGCGCTGGCCCAAGGCTTGCTTTTAAGGTCACTGGGGAGATTTTAGAGTGGTGATTATTCCACTATGGCTCCTTTAGCCTTTCTGGGTCTCCCCTGAACATCCCAGGTGTTCACCAGGTCTCTTCACTCTGGCTGTCAGAATACGTGAGAGGTCTGGGAGTCCTTCAGTTCATAGCTTCCCTGTCTGACTTTTCCCTTCCCTCCCCTCCTTTCCTTTTCTTCCTATGCAAAAGGCAGGGAGGGAGGGAGGGAGGGAGAGAGGGAGAAAGGAACAGAGAAAGAGAGAGAGAGAGAGAGAGTGAGTGAGCGAGAGAGCTCTCAACTACTGGTCCACTCCCTAGATGCCTGCAATGGCTGGGATGGGCCTGGCCTAAGCTGGGAGCCAGGAATTCATTTCAGGCCTGCAGTGTGGGGGCGGGAGCCTTCCCAGAGTCTGCATTAGCTAGAAGCTGGAGGCAGGGCCTGGAGGCAGTCTGGAACCCAGGCACTCAGATGTGGGATGCAGACATCTTAACTGGCATCTTTTTTTTTTTTTTTAAGATTTATTCATTTATTTATTTGAAAGAGTTACACAATGAGAGGAAAGGCAGAGAGAGAGAGAGAGAGAGAGAGAGAGAGAGGTCTTCCATCTGATGGTTCACTCCTCAATTGGCCATAATGGGCAGAGCTGCGCTGATCCGAAGCCCCAGGATCCAGGAGCCTCTTCTGGGTCTCCCACATGGGTACAGGGGCCCAAGCACTTGGGCCATCTTCTACTGCTATCCCAGGCCATAGCACAGAGCTGGATTGGAAGAGGAGCAGCCGGGACTAGAACCGGCGCCCATATGGGATGCTGGTGCTTCCCCATCCCCCATGGGATTCTGGCATTAACTCACTGCACCACAGTGCCGGCCCCTTAACTGGCATCTTAACTGCTAGGCTATACACCTGTCCCATCGAGTTTCAAATGAAGCCTGCACAGTTTAGTGTTGAATGAAAAACTCAAAAGAATCTCTATGCCAATTTCTAGAGATTCTTCTGTGTGTAGACTCCTCTTCTCCTGGACTCTGTCTCACAAATTCAGGCACCTAAAACTGTACACTCTCTCTGTCTCTGTCTCTCTCTCCCACACACACACACATACACAGAGAAAGAGAGAGAGAGGGAGAGAGAGAAAGAAAAAGGGAGGGAGAGTGAGAGAGGGAGGAGTCAGTGAGGTGGCTGTGCTCTGCTTGGCTGCCCCCTCCCTGCCTGTGGTCCTGGAAGCGCCTGCAGGCAGGAAGTTGGGGCAGTGAGAGGCACATCTCACTTGTCTCCCTTCTCTCAGGGATCAGAGTCTTACACTACCGGTATCTAGCATCTGGAAGAGCGATTCTGGTTCCAGCTGCTTTGCCATTGGCAGAGGCTATTTACTTGGATTTTATTTCTAATATTTTTCTGTAGTAAGTAAAGCAGGGGTCCTGTCCCCAAGGTAGGTAATAAACAGTGGTCAGGAGGCTTGACATCACATACCATGGTGGTAGGATGTCAGGGTCCCATGACCTGACCCTACCTCACTAAACTAAATCCTACTTGCACCACCCCCTTGATACCTAAGCATACCAGTGGGGCTTACTAGTTAGCAGTGGCAGAGACAAACCCAGGGAGCAAAAGAGGAAGGCAGCAGAAGAATGGGATGGGAAATGCTTTGGAGCCGTGTATCAGGAGAGAGATTTGCGGCCTGCACGGTCACTCAGGGAGCTGTGTCACCCATACTAAAATAGAATAGCCGCCATGTCCCCTACCCTGACCACTGAACTGAGAGAGTCTGGAATATGTTATCTCAATTAATTTTCATTTTCTACATCATGAAGACACTTATTCCTACTTTGCAAGTCAGGAAGCTGAAACTCAGAAAGGCAAAATTGCCTGCATGGCGACACAGCTAATCCGCAGCAGTGCTGAGATTTTCGGCCAGATCTGCCGGGTGCAAAGCTTGTGCGCAGAATCCTGTTTACCGCCAGGAGCTGCCTTTCCCTGCACTCAGATTTTGCCAAATTCCCTAAAGGTCTTCCCTTTTCTACCTCATTCTGTCTCTGTAGGGGCACTAGTTATTTTCTTCCAACTTTAAAACCAATTCATGCTAATTGTAGTTAGAATTTGAAAGTAGAGAACATTAGGAGAAAAATGATCTATGTCTTACCCTTCATTATTATTTCCAGTTCCAAACTGTGCTTATTAGCTGCAGCGCTTACCTTGTAATTACTGTGCCTCCTTTAGATAGCAGAAGTAGTTACAGAGGCTTATTGATTTCAGGCACCATAGGAACTACATAGACTACTGAGAACATCATATAACTTACTAAGAAACCCCCACACCTTTGTGTTTAAGCTGGAAAACCACTGGGTAACAGGGGATACACAATGAGGCTTGACAGTTTTATTCATTGCCGCAGGCATCTGCCATGTTTAGTTTCAGCTCCTTGCACCATGCTGTATCTGTAGGCACTGAACAGATATTCTGATTGATCAGTAGGCTTTTAGAAATGGAAATTGAATTCAGTGCATTCTTGAGATACACAGTGAGTACCTACCGTGTGCCAGCTCCTTGGGCTGAAGTGCAAGTTGAATGCCATCTTTCATTGTGGCAAAAAATGACCTAAATGAAAGATCTCTGTAAGTGAGCTCCCAGTGGAAAGAAGGGGCCATCAAAGAAGGAGGTACCTTTCTCTGAAAGGAGGAGAGAACTTCCACTTTGATTATGGCCTTGTTTAAATAAGATTGGAGTTGTGAACTCAAGAGGCTTCCACAGCCTTGACAAGAGCCTTGGGTGATTGCTGACGCCATAAACAAGAGTGTCAATTGTTAAATCAACAACAGGAGTCACTGTGCACTTGCTCCCCATGTAGGACCTCTGTCCTTTTTTTTTTTTTTTTTTAAAGATCATATTTACTTATTTGAGAGGTAGAATAACAGAAAGTGAGAGGGGGAGACAGAGAGAAAGGTCTTCCTTCCACTGGTTCACTCCCCAAATGGCGTCACTGGCTGGAGCTGCGCCAATCTGAAGCCAGGAGCCAGGAGCTTCTTCCGGGTCTCCCACGTGGGTGCAGAGACCCAAGCACTTGGGCCATCTTCTACTGCTTTCCCAGGCCATAGCAGAGAGTTAGATTGGAAGAGGAGCAGCCGGGACTAGAACCAGCGCCCATATGGGATGCCGATGCTTCAGGCCAGGGCTTTAACCCACTGGCTGGCCCCAGGACCTCTGTCCTTAATCTGTTGTACTATGAGAATTAACAGTAAAACTAGTCTTCAAACAGTACTTTATACTTTCTATGTCTGTGTGGGTGCAAACTGTTAAAATCTTCACTTAGAATAGAGTTGAGCCGGCGCCGTGGCTCAACAGGCTAATCCTCCGCCTTTCGGCGCCGGCACACCGGGTTCTAGTCCCGGTCGGGGCGCCGGATTCTGTCCCGGTTGCCCCTCTTCCAGGCCAGCCCTCTGCTGTGGCCCGGGAGTGCAGTGGAGGATGGCCCAAGTGCTTGGGCCCTGCATCCCATGCGAGACCAGGAAAAAGCACCTAGCACCTGGATCCTGCCATTGGATGAGCACAGTGTGCAGGCCACAGTGCGCCGACCGCGGCAGCCATTGGAGGGTGAACCAACGGCAAAGGAAGACCTTTCTCTCTGTCTCTCTCTCACTGTCCACTCTGCCTGTCAAAAAAAAAAAAAAAAAAGAAAGAATAGAGTTGACCTTCTGTATGTAAAGATAATTAAAAATGAATCTTAATGAAGAATGGGATGGGAGAGGGAGTAGGAGGTGGGATGGTTTGGGAGCGGGAAGGTGGGTATGGGGGGAAGAACCGCTATAATCCAAAAGTTGTACTTATGAAATTTATATTTATTAACAAAAGCTTTCTATGAAAAAAAGCCGTCTTTACACTCTTGGAGCTCACCACATAGTGATAGAACACCCAAGAACCCAGCCCTTGAAATGTTCAGGTTGGAAGAGATTCTCCCACCGTGAACCTTTTACCAAGCACACTCAGAGTTGCTTGTCCTGGGGAGATTGGAGAGAACAGTTGAGAAGGACCAAGGAGAGCTCATGTTATTTCCGTCTGCTATTAACTGCTGGCTGAGCTGCTGCTGTGCTGTCTCACAGAGGAAGGCTTTGTTTATGTCTGCTTTGGTCTGTCTCTTTCTCATCTCCAGGTTTGACATACAAGCTTTAGCTGGGGACTTGGATTCAGTGTTTATGAGAAAAAAGCAGGGGATGACCGAGCCCAGTAGCGCCTGATCTCTTACCCAGGTCTGGGCCTGTCTCAGAGCTTCCCAAAGGGTCCCTCACAGGCTGCTCAGTTTCTCACTCCTTCGGTGCTTCCCATAGTCTCCTTGAGTACTGGGTGCTGTGGCAGCCACTGGTGGTCATTTGGAAAATCTTTTAGTCTGTCTCATCCACTGAAAAAATACATTATGGTGGCTGGCACCGCGACTCACTAGGCTAATCCTCCGCCTGTGGTGCCGGCACCCCAGGTTCTAGTCCCGGTTGGGGCACCGGGTTCTGTTCCGGTTGCTCCTCTTCCAGTCCAGCTCTCTGCTGTGGCCCGGGAGTGCAGTGGAGGATGGCCCAAGTCCTTGGGTCCTGCCCCCGCATGGGAGACCAAGAGGCAGCACCTGGCTCCTGGCCTCGAATCGGCAAAGCGCACTGGCTGTAACGGCCATTTGTGGGGTGAACCAACAAAAGGAAGACCTTTCTCTCTGTCTCTCTCTCTCACTAACTCGGCCTGTCACACACACACACACAAATACATTATGGCTCCATCAGTGATGAATTTATTGCAGATGAGGTTTCCAAAGTTGCATGGAAGTCTTACTACTGTGTTTTTGATGTATGAAATGAAGTTTGGTAAAGACTTTGTTCTAGCATATTGGATACAGAGCCATGGGGAGTTTATTTACCTGTTGGGAGTGAAAACAAATTGCCCCCAAAACTCAGTGATTTAAACAAGAGATACTGATGATGTCACAGCTTGCAAGGGTCAGAAATCCAGGCAGGGCCTAGCTGGGAGGTTCTGCTTAGACTGCAGCCAGGCTGAAGAGCTGAGGCTTGAGGGAAGCAGGGGCATCTGCTTCAGGGAGGCCCTGTGCAAGTCGTGGCTGGAGTCTTCGATTCTTCTCCACGGGGCTCTCCCAAGGCTGCTGAGTGTCCTCCACACGTGGCAGGCGACTTCTGCCCCTGTGAGAGGGGAGAGAGACAGCAGCCGCCATGTCTTTTATAAATCTGGTCTCAGAGGGCTGCCTCACCACTCCTGCCACGTTCTGTGGGTCACACAGACTCAGCCTGGCAAAGGTGGAAGAAGAATACTCAGGATGTGAGCAGCAGGAGGTGGGGGCTCTCGGGGGCCACCCTGGAGTCTGCTGACCACTCGGGTTACTGGTCAGGCGAGATTTTATTTAACTGACAGTTGGTCGTGTTGCCTCAGGTGAGCTGACATTTACTGCTTCTGTTGTTTGTTTTCCTGAGAGATTTAAAGTGAAAATGCAGAGTTGTGTGGCTGTGTCCCTGCGTCTCAGCAAAGAGACCAACTGGTGTAGCTGCTTATTCATTCTGTAGGGTCAGAGAACTGATACCTGCTGGGGGCATCAGTCCCAGAAGGACTTGGAAGTCAAACCAGCAATGCAAAGACAAGCCCCCTCTCTTTGGTTGCTTTGTCTACTGTAGGGTACTTCTCACACCCTGGGCTCAGGGTGTTGGAAATAGGAGGAGGGAGATGTTTTGCAGTGGAATGTGGTATGGGCCTCTCTCTCCCTCTCTCTCTCAATACTTATTTAAGGGGCCAGTGCTATGGCATACTAGGTTAAACCTCTCCTGCAGTGCTGGCATCCCCTTTGGGTGCTGGTTCGAGTCTTGGCTGCTCCACTTCTGATCCAGCTCCCTGCTAATGCCCTGGGAAAGCAGTGGAGGATGACCCAAGTGCTTGGGCCTCTGCACCCATGTGGTAGACCCAGAAGAAGCTCCTGGCTTCTGGCTTCAGATTGGCCCAGCTCTGGCCTTTGCAGCCATTTGGGGAGTGAACTAGATGATGGAAGATCTCTCTCTCTAACTCTGCCTCTCAAATAAATAAATACATTTTTTTAAAAAAAGTATTTATTTTATTTTATTTGAAGGAGGGAGGGAGGGAGGGAGGGAGAAAGAGAGAGAGAGAGAGAGAGAGAGAGAGAGAGATCTTCCATCCACTTTTTTACTCCCCAAATACCTGCAATAGCCAGGGCTGGGCCAGGCTGAAGCCAAAACCTGGAATTCTATCCAGGTTTCCCACATGGGTAACGGGGACCCGAGTACTTGAGCCATCATCTGCTGCCTCCCAGAGTACACATTAGCAGGAAGCTGGATTGGAAGCAGGGTGGCTGGGACTAAAGCCGGCACTCTGATGTGGGGTGTGGGTGTTCCAAGCTATGACTCAGCTATTGCATCACGTGCCCAGCTCTGGACCTCTTTTCCTTTTTTCAAAAAAAGGAAAGCAAGGGAATGCAGCTTCAGGCTACTAGAAGAGACTTTCTTTGATTTTTCCCTGAGCTAGACCTGGGGTTCTGTCTTGAGCCGGTCACATGCTTGTCTTGTTGTTGTTAAGTTGTTGTTAAGTTCTTCAACAACAACTGAGTACTTGGACTGGAAAGGCGCTCAGCTCAGTCCCTGCTTTAGGCTCGGTCATATTGCAACTACTGTGTCACCAGTTATCATTGCACAGGGGTGACCTGGGCCTTCCAGTGGGAAAGCTTTTGGTTCCCCGTTGGCATTCTGTTTCCGCCCAGGAACCTGTCACCAGCAGTCCTATGGTGTGCAAGTGGAGGGCAGATATAGCACGGTACTCCAAGATGTTTATGGAAAATAGAGGTAAAAGACAAGTTTACTTTGCTGCAAAAAGTTTTGAAATGCATGCACATGAGAGGGTCTTCAAAAAGTTAATGGAAAATCTATCTTTTGTAAAAGTATGCGTGTATTTCAAAGTTTTTTTTTTTTTACCAAAATAAACTTATGTTTTAAGTCATTTTTTCATGAACATTTTGAAGTATCCTCATATTTACTTTTACATGTATCCTGGATATTTGATATTTCATTATTTTAAAAAGGAGCAGTGTTTTATTGGTTTTGTTTTCTTTCTCATCATACTATTTGCTGAACTCCTTCACTTAGAGTAGGGTTAACTACAATCATTAAGTATACTGAAAATAGATTCTTGTAAAAATTAAGAATGGGAGCCTGAGAGGGAGGGGGAGGAAAGGTCGGAATGTGAGCAGAAGGGCAGGTAAAGGGGGAAGTCCCACTGTGTTCCTAAATCTGTATATATGAAACAAATGAAACTTGTATAACTTAAATAAATTTTTTTAAAAAGCAATGCAAAGAAGAAAATTCTACGTTTTATATCCTAGAGAATAATTGTTAGTCTTTTTTGTGATTTACTTGTAGCTTTATTTATTTTTATGGAGTAAGAATCATACTCTGTGTGTGATTTTGTACTCTGCTTCTTGCCCTCTTGTACATTTCCAGAAATGGAATTTGTGCACCCCAGGGCATATAAATTTCCCAGTTTGTTAGATACCTGCTGGTAACCCTCTGAAAGGCTACATCACAATGTCTGAGGTCCTATTTTCTCACATACTTGCTGACGTGGGTGAAAAACCAGAACTCACTGTTGTTCTGATTTGCATCTCTCTCTTTATTACTAAGGTTGAGCATCAGCCCATACTGTTTTGTTAGACATCTTAATTTTCCTGTGAATTACCTGTCCATACCCTTGGCTCTTTTTTATATTAAGTTGTTTGCTTTTGTAAAAAATTATGTGGCTCATCCAGATTCTCCCATTGTTAACAGTTTACCACATTTGCTTCATAGTGCTGTCTGTGTATTCTCTTAATCACTTGAGAGTGAGTACAGGGGCTGGCTCTGTGGCATAGCGTGTAAAGCCGCCACCTGCAGTGCTGGCATCCCATATGGGTGCCAGTTAGAGTCCCAGCTGCTCCACTTCTGATCCAGCTTTCTGTTAATGGCCTGGAAAACAGTAGAAGATGGCCCAAGTCCTTGGGACCCTGCACCCACATGGGACACCTGGAAAAAGCTCTTGGCTCCTGGCTTCGGATCAGCCCAGCTCCAGCCATTGCCACCATCTAGGGAGTGAACCAGCGGATGGAAGATCTCTCTCTCTCTCTCTCTCTCTCTCTCTGCCTCTGTCTTTCAAATAAAATAAATAAATCTTTAAAAAGAGAGAGAGAACAGACACGATTCCTCTGCCCCTGAGTACAGTGCAGTGTGTACTTCCTAGACACAGGGACCCCTCTTACAGAACTGTGGTTGCATGTTCAATGCCAGGAATCTGCAGACCTGACTCAGATGTTGCCGGTTGTCTAAGTTTTCTTTATCCATTTGGATTGTGAGCCTTTTCTTATGGCATTTAAATTCAGAAACACTATTTTTAATGGCTGAATAACATTACATTATGTAGATATACCATGCTTTATTTCTCCTGGCTGTTATTAATATTTTTTCTTTCAAATAATGCTAAATATTGTGAACACAAAAGCCCTTGTGTTTTGTGTTGCATCCCGATGATACACAGACCATGCTGGTGACCTTGAGGAGCTAATGCGTTTGTGGCGTGTGTTGGGGACGCCTGGCTGAGTGGTTCTGATCCCTTTAAATCACATCCAGATAGCTCTCCTTTCCCCTACTCTTTATCCTTCCAGCCCCCCCCTTCAGATTTGAGGACCATCCCAGACTGCTGCTGGGAAGCGCGCTTGTATGTGCAGGGTCTTTTGACTTGGCAGGCTTCTGTGTATTCTCGCACCTTGGGCTTTCCCAGTCTGCCCTGCCCCCTGGGCCTGGTGTATTCCAGACTTTTCTCCCAGGTGCTGTCCACTGGACCTGGGGTGGCGGTGAGGCAGGATAAGAGTGTGTCCTCCTGACCTTCCCGCATGTGTGATTGATGTGTGTGTGCGTGCGCGCGCTCAGTTAGATTTTGGGAGACTGGGTGCTATTATTTCTTTAGAATGAACCCCTGACAGATAAATTACAGAGTCAAAATATTTGAGTCCTGTGACTGGGAAAATGACACCTCAGGCCGGGATGAGGCTCATTTCTTCACACCCTGGATAATATTCGCCATTCTTCAGGAGCAGTGCCCTGTGTGCAGAGTAGCATCCTATTACCTAAATTTGCATTTGTTTACCAGTGACATGCAATGTAAAAACTTTTGCAGTAAAATACACATACAATTTACAACATTTATTATTCTCTTTATTTGAAAGGCAGAGAGAAAGACAGAAATCTTTGGTTCACTGGTTCACTGTCCAAATGTCCACAGTAGCTGGTGCTGGACCAGGCTGAAGCCAGGAGCCTGGAATTCCATCTGGGTCTTCCTTCCTTGTGGGTGGCAGGGACCCAGTCGTTTGAACCATTCCTGCTATCTCCCAGGGTGCATGTTAGCAGAAAGCTGGAATCAGAAGCCACGCCAGGACTTGAACCCATTCTGATATGGGATGTGGACAGCCCAAGTGGCATCTTAACTGCTGCATCGAATGCCTACCCTGATGTGAACCATTTTTAAACGTACAGCTCAGTGCATTAAATAGTTCACATTATTGTGTAGCTGTTACCACCATTCAACTTTTTCACCAGAACTTTTTCATCATTCCCAGCTGAAATTCTGTGCCCATTAAACACTAAGTCCTTTTACTCCAGCCCCCAGCAATGACCATTCAACTTTCTGTCTCTGTGGATGAAATGCAGTATTTTTTTTCATGTTATTGGCTGTCCACTTTATTTGTTAATGTATTCATTCATTTGAAAGACTGAGAGCGAGAGTGAGAGAGAGAGACATCTTCCATCTGCAGGTTCACTCCCTAAATGGCAGTAATGAAGCCAGGAGCCAGGAACTCCATCCAGGTCTCCCACATGGGTGACCTTGGCCCAAGTACTTGGGCCATCATCTGCTACTTTCCCAGGCATAACTCAGGAGCTGGATTGTATGTGGAGCAGCCAGAACTTGAACAGGTGCCTATGAGATGGGTGTTGCAGGCAGCTTAACCCACTTGCCTCAACGCCCACCCCAGTTCATAATTTTTTTTTAAACAAATGAGTTTTCTCTAAATTTCCTTAGCTGAATTTTTCCTATGGAGACAGGGAGGAGATTTTTTCTCAGTGAATAGAAAGAGAGTTTATGCATGAAGGATTTTGTTTTTTGAGCGTTGTTGGAAGGTTAATAGTTATTCTCTTCTTGATCTCAATTTCTGAGAGATTTGCCCTCTTTTGCTGCCTCTTGGCTGCTTAGCCAGGTTCCCCAGGCTGTTTGGGTTCCTTACAAATGGGCTCTGCGGGTCTCATGCTAGGAAGTCGGCTACCTGGTGGGCTCTGGCGCCCCCTTCCGTCCAGCCTGAGGCTCGTGGTTATGCAGCTCTAGGAAGCCAAGGCTTGTCCTGCCTTTGCAAGGAAGCACTCCCTGAGCCCATCACACGGCTTCTGGCTTCCTGTTTGACGGAGAAAACAGAAACAGCCTTCTCATCCTGAGCCACCTGCCTCTGCCTGCACGTGCCCCAAGCTGTGAGAGTGGGTGGTTGGAGGCCACTTCCTCTCTCCTGGTGACAGCCCTACCCGCTGCAATTACCTCCTCGCTCCTGCATGATTGATTTTTCCCTCTCGACCGGCTCACCCTTAGCAGCCTACAAAGATTATGTCATGTTTCCCAACTTAAAAAAAAAAAAACAAACTTCCTGTATGCCCCATATTCCTCTTTAGATCCTGCCCCATTTCTTGGGTCCTTTTTGTAGCAACAGCGGTGGAGAATGCGTCTCATTGGTCTGCATTCACTCTCTCCGCTTCCTCCTCTCCCAGTTTCTCTCCAACCCTGTGGTGCTGAGTTTTGTCCCCCCGGTGCTGTTACCTTGGGGTCCTTGTAGTTTCTCTTGTCTTCTGAATCCCATGGTCTGTTCCTTCCCCTGTTCTTCCCTGACTTCTGGGATGCTCCTTCCTCTTGCTCCCCTCTTACCTCCTCCGCTGCTCTTAGCCTGTCTTGCTGGTGCTTCAGCACTTTTCTGACTTCCCTCAGACCTCAAGACTCTTCCCTTTACCCTCTGCCCTCTGCCCCTTGGTGACCTCTTTTAAACCCTATGGTGCCAGACCTCTCCCTTGAGCCCCATATGTGTATAGATAGCACCTACACAGCATCTCCAGGTGGCCCAATAAGAAGCCCCTTAAACTTACAGGTTCATACCAGACTCTCCCTCTCTTTTATAAAAAATTTATTTATTTTATTTGAAAGAGTTAGGGAGAGAGAGAAGGACAGACAGAGAACCTTCCATCCCCTGGTTTATTCCTCAAATGGCTGTAATAACTGGGGCTGGGCCAGCCTGAAGACAGGAGCCAGGAGCTTCCTCCAGGTCTCCCATGTGGGTGCAGGGATACAAGCACTTGGGCCATCCTCTGCTGCTTTCCCAGGCACATTAGCAGGGAGCTAGATGGGAAGTGGAGAAGCCGGGACTTGAACCATGCCCATAGGAATGTCAGAGCTGCAGATCAGGGCTTAACTCACTGTGCCACAGCGCTGGCCCCTATGCAGAACTCTTGATCCTCAACAAGAAAAAAAGCAAACAGGCAAACAGCTCTACCCCTCCCCAGCTGTCTTCCCTTCAGCCAATTCTTAGGCCCCACATCTATTCCTGTCTTCTCTTCACACTGTGTATCCAATATAAGCAAGTCCCAGGGTCTCTGTCTCCAGAATGTGTTCACATTGTGATGGCTCACTGTCTCCTTCACTCTGCCCAAGCCCAAGCCACCGTCCTGCACAGATTCCCAGGGTAGCTGCTGAACTGCTGTCCAGTCCCCTTCTTGCCATTCTGGGTCTACTTTCCAGCAGCAGCCAGAATGACCTTTTAAAAAATTGTTAGTTCTAGAGCCAGTGTTGTGGCACAGCAGGTTGAAGCCCGTATGGGTGCGGGTTTTAGTCCCAGTTCTTCCACTTCCGATCAGCTCTCTGCTAATGTGCCTGGGAAAGCAGCTGAAGATGACCCAACTCCTTGGGCCCTTGCACCCACGTGGGAGACCTGGAAGAAGCTCCTGGCTCCTGGCTTTGAATAGGCTCACCTCCAGCCATTGTAGCCATTTGGGGAGATGGAAGACCTTCTTCTTTCTCTGTCACTCTGTCTTTCAAACAAATAAAATTAAAAAAAATTAAATTAAAAAAATTGTTAGTTCTACCACTTTGCTCTTCTGCTTCAAACCTGTGCTGTGCAGTGAAGGCACAGTCAAAGCTCTTCTGCTGTCTCTGGACCTCACATGACCCAGCTCCTCCCTGCCTGGTTGTGGCTGCCCCTCCTACCTCTCCCAGCCACACAGGCCCTGCTTCTGGCCCTCACACATAAGCTCATTCCCACCTCCAGGATTTGTATTTGCTGATTCCTTAGCCTGGAATGTTTTTCCACTGGAGTATGACCTGTTCTCTGCTCAAATGTGACTTCTTTCAGAAAGTCCTATCAGCACGCCATGTCCAACCTGGCCTTCCCACTCACAGCACTTTCTGTCCTCTTTCTCTGCATTTTCTTTAATCATAGCATTTGTCACCACTTTCAGTTAAACTCGATTTATTTGTTTATGGTCTGTTTTAGCATCGGGAACATGCACTTCCATGAGAGCAAACACCTTGTCTCTCTTACCCACTGCCATATCATCAGCTCCTGGAAATAAGGCCTGGCATGTTTGCAGTAGCTGCTGAAATTTCTGCTATAATTGAAGAGCTCGATTTTGAGCAATATAGTGCAGGTCTGGAGTGAGTTATTACCCATGCACCTGCTCTCTGCCTTGCTCTAAAGTGTTATTTCCCAGCACAGAATCTGCAAAGATCCTGCATATGTGAGGGAATTGGAACCTACAGCTTCCTGCCGCCTGCTTGTACCTTTTAGTCAAGTGCACAGGAGGTGCTGCTGTTTACAGTAACTGTCAAACATAGTTTGGGGCAGAATAGAATTTTGACATGAATTTTACCCATGACCATGACTTAAGTGAAATAAGACCTTTCTTTCTGATAAAGGGAATTAGTGAGATGAAAAATAAGAGGTCATAGGGAGAGAAATGTTCCCCGTATTGGATAAGAGGTAATAAAAGAAACCTGGAAGAAGTATTTTAAAATAGATCAGATACCAAAGAAATGCACTTACTTAAAATTGTCTTCATTGGTCTATATATTTTTCCCTAGAGTTGGTTTAAATTACATATATTTGGGTATCTCTATGTTTATAGGTGTTTTGTTCAAATAAACCTTTTATGAATCAGTTGTTTAGAACTCAGAGTGTATTTTCCCCAGCAGAAACTGTCTGTGTACAGCATTTAGATTTCCAAGTGCACCCACATTTGGAAGTCAGTTTTGCTCAACTGGAGTCTGTGGGTTGTGGCAGGGAGATTGCTTCTCCCTGGCTTTTGCCTCTTGTGGGTTCTTCAGTAGTTGTCAAGGCAACAGCCCAGCCCCTGCTGCCTTCCTAGGAAACCCGTGCTGCTTGATGGATTGTGAATTGATGAATTGCTCAACATGGTCACATGGTATGCACCAGCTGGCTCTTCAAGCAACATCTTGAGAACTGTGTAAAAGTATACACAACAGGCCGGCACTGTGGCGTAGTAGATTAAGCCTCCGCCTGCAGTGCCAGAATCCCATATCGGTGCCGGTTCATGTCCTGGCTGCTCCTCTTCCAATCCAGCTCTCTGCTAATGGCCTGGGAAAACAGTATAACATGGCCCAAGTGCTAGGGCCCCTGCACCCATGTGGGAGACCAGGAGGAAGTTCCTGGCTCCTTGGATTGGCCCAGCTACTGTTGTGGCTGTCTGGGAAGGGAACCAGCAGATGGAAGACCTCTCTTCATGTCTCCACTCTCTGCCTGTAACTCTGCCTCTCAAATAAATAAATAAATCTTTTAAAAAAAGTGTATATACAATACCATGATACATTGATGTTGCTGTTTCTCTCTCGAGCACTCTCATATGGCTTTGATTAAGTAATTTTATATGTTCATTTGTTAACTTTATTTATTCATTTTAATTTTTATTCATCTGAAAGGCAGGGAGAGAGATCTCCCATCTACTGGTTTGTTCCCCAAAATGCCTACAGCAGCTAGGGCTGGGCCAGGTCTAAGGCAGGAAAGAGGAACTCAGTCTGGGTCGCCTTCCTGGGTGGCAAGAACCCAACTACTTGAGCTATCACTTGTTGTCTCCTGGGATGAACATTAGCAGAAAGTGACAAGTGGAGGCTGGAGCTAGGACTCGATCCCAGGTACTCCCATATGCGATGTGGGCATCTCGAGCAACATTTCAAACACTATTCCAAATGTCTACCTTCGTTTAATTTTTAATCTTTTCAGATTCTTGAAGGATTTAAAATATATGTATTTATTTATTTGAAAGGAAGATCTACAAAGAGAGAGAGAGAGAGAGAGACAGTGAGTGAGCGAGCGCACCAGAAAGAGATCTTCCAATCTCTAATTCACTTCCCAAATGTCTGCAACAGCCAGGTTGAAGCCAGGCTGAAGCCAGGAGCTCCATCCTGTTCCCCCACATGGGTAACAGAGGCCCAGGTACTTGAGCCATCATCTGCTGCATTTCCCAGGCACTTTAGCAGGAAGCTGGATCAGAAGCAGAGTAGCTGGGACACAAACTGGTGCTCTGATGCGGGGTGCCGGCATCAAGTGGTAGCTTAACCCGTTGTCCCACAGCTCCAGCCCGCATTTAAAGGATTTTTGTGTTGTCGATATTAAGAAATTTTACCTTCATAGGAATAACTTAGAATTTACTATTTTTTAATTATCTTGAACAGTGCTAGGCCTATGTATTTTAGGTGAGTGACTTTTCAAAGTTTTAAGATAAAACAAGGTTATCTCTTCACTTTCAGGCTACATTAAATTTTTTTTGTTATGCCACTAATTAATTTTATAAAATGTGATTAAAACACCTGTATTCTGTGGCCAGCATTGTGGCATAGCAGGTAAAGCTGCCACCTGCAATGCTGGCATCCCATATGGGTGCTGATTTGTGTCCTGGTTGCTCCACTTCTGATCTAACTCTTTGCCAGTGGCCTGGGAAAAGCAGCAGAAGATGGTCCAAGTGTTTGGACCCCTGCCATCCATATGGGAGACCTGGAAGAAGCTCCTAGCTCTTGGCTTCAGCCTGACCCAATTCTGACTGTTTCAGCTGGGGAGTGAACCAGCAGATAGAAGATCTCTCTCTCCCTGTCTCTCTCTCTCTGTAACTTTGACTTTATTTCTTTATTTTTTTAAGAGTTATTATATTTATTTGAAAGAATTACATAAAGAGGTAGAGACAGAGAAAGAGAGAGACAGAAAAAGAGAGAGACAGAGAAAAGAGAGAGCAAGAGGTCTTTCATCTGCTGGTTCCCTCCCCAAAATGGCTACAATGGCCAGGGCTAAGCTGATCTGAAGCCAGGAGCCAGGAGCTTCTTCCGGGTCTCTCATGTGGGTGCAGGGGCCCAAAGACTTGCCAGCGCTGCAAGTCAGGGCTTTATGCCATTATGCCACAGTGCCAGCCCCTGTGACTTTCAAATAAATAAATACATCGTTGAATAAAATACTTTACTCTAAATTTTTATCAACACTAGATTCCTCTGTTGAGCATTTGTATATTGTTGCATGCCCTATCACTGAATTAAAATGGTTCCTGCCTTCAGTGGGTTTTCTACCTAAGGAATTTTTTTTGACAGGCAGAGTTAGACAGAGAGACAGAGAGGAAGGTCTTCCTTTTTTTCCGTTGGTTCACCCCCCAAATGGCTGCTACGGTTGGTGTGCTGTGGCCGGCGCCCTGCGCTGATCCGAAGCCAGGAGCCAAGTGCTGATCCGAAGCCAGGAGCCAAGTGCTTCCTCCTGGTCTCCCATGTAGGTGCAGGGCCCAAGCACTTGGGCCACAGCAGAGAGCTGGACTGGAAGAGGAGCAACTGGGACTAGAACCTGGGGTGCCGGCACTGCAGGCAGAGGATTAGCCAAGTGAGCTGTGGCGCCAGCCTAGGGATATTTTTCTACACATATATGTGTTCACAGTTTTCACTAGCAAGTTAATTGATTTAATGAGTGTTTAAAGGGAAGTACACTGAAGTGCCCACATCCAATGTCGTATAAACAGTGACATTGAAAGACAGTATGGTACAGTGCTTATTATTCATATTTTATCTAGGACACCAGGAAGCTTAGCCTGTGCAGGGGATTTTAGTCATTTGCAAGTGGGGATGTTTATTAGACTGGGGTAGATCCGAGACTTGGTGGTTAAGCCAGAAGCCTTTGAAATGCCAAGTTTTGTCTCTTCCTGAAGTTTTTGAGATTTGAAAATATAGATGATACTTGTGTGTGACATCCTGGCAGATGTCAGAATCAGAAATAGAATTTAGGTCATCCAGCTTCCATTCTGAGATAGAGAACCATGAGTTTAGAGCTGTGCTGCCCAATATGGCAGCCACAAGTTACATGTGGCTATTTAAAAGCAAACAAACTAAAATTAAATATGATGTAAAACTCCATTCCTTTGCTGCACTTGCCATGTTTCAGCTGCCTCCACCCCTTGATCTGGTGGCCACCACATTGGACTGCCCAGGTAGAGAACATTTACTCACCATGGAAAGTTCTGTTGGGCAGCACTGGTTTAAAGGCAAGGAACAGAAATGAACTTTCCTGCTAATGGCTTCATGGCTTTTGCAAGACTCCTGCTTAAGTAGTCTATTATCTTTATTCAGTGAATTTTTAAAAAATAGATTTAATTTTTGGTGCAATTTTTAGTTTACAGCAAAATTGAGCAGCAGGTACAGGTTATTTCCCTTATACTCCCTGTCCCCTCCTTCCATAACTTCCACTATAACCAGCATCCTACACCAGAGTAGCTTGTTGGTTACAAATGCTGAACTTGCACTGACCCATCTTCATCACCCAAAGTCCATAGTTTGCACTGGGGCTCACGTGTTATTCTACACATTTAGATAAATGCATAATGACATATGTTCACCATCACAGTATCATACAGAGTAATGACACTGCCCTGGGCTAGGCCAGAGTGAAACCAGGAGCCAGGAATTCCCTCTGGTCTCCCACATGGGTGACAAGAACCCAGGTATTTGAGCGGTCATCTACTGTACCCCAGGTGTGTTAGCAGGAAGTTGGATCAGAAGTGCAGGGTATCTGAGAATTGAACCACACACTTTGATATAGGATGCAGGTGTTCCAAGTGGCAGCTTAACCCACTGCACCTCAGCGCCTGCCCTGAAGGACACATCTTTAAGAGAAAAAAAATATACTTGTGGAAAAATTTTATGACAAAATCCCTGGTTTCCTGCAATATGGATTGAAATTTGTGTCTTCTCAATTTTATCTGGAGATCCTAAAATTTAGATTTCTTTCTGAATCCTTATATTTATATTGTTTATCAAATCTTAAGTTGTAGATTGATTTCTCTGCCATACCTTGCCACTGTAGTCATTAGAGGCCTTAGCTTCCTTTACTGACTTTTTTTTTCTTAAAGATTTATTTATTTATTTGAAAGGCTGAGTTACAGAGAGGCAGAGGCAGAGAGAGGGAGAGAGGTCTTATATCTGCTGGTTCACTCCCTAGATGGCAGCAGTGGCTGGAGCTGGGCCAATCCAAAGCCAGGAGCTTTTCTTGGGTCTCCCACATGGGTGCAGGGGCCCAAGTACTTGGGCCATTTTCTGCTTTTCTGGGCCATAGCAGAGAGCTGGATCGGAAGTGGAGCAGCCGGGACTCGAACCGGCGCCCATATGAGATGCTGGCACTGCAGGTGGTGGCTTTACCCGCTATGCCACAGTGCTGGCCCCAGATTCCTTTACAAAACCACAGGATTGCTTAGCTAAAGTAGGACCACTCCAAAGTACTTCATGAATCTCTCCTTCTATTATACCCAAATTAAGGTATGCCCCTTTAAAACAGGTTAACAGTTTCAACCTGAAAGGATAAATATTCACAGTAGGGTCTGCTTTTCTTGACTCCTGTTAATATGCGTGTGTGGAGGAACATCACTGATTAGCAAGTGCCCTCTGCCAGCTGCTCCCTCTTGCACATGAACTCTGAGTATGCACGTGATCATGGCACCTGCCTTCTGTCCTGGGTGAACAACTGTAGAAATGGGCCTTTCTCTCCTGTCCTGTCTTCACTGTGCACAGGACCCAGCATGAGGCCAGTCCATAGAATCCGTGATTATCAAACGCCTGCCTTGCACCTGCAGGCCACTAGGTGACTTTCTTAACGCTCAATGTTGGATTCCTCATTACTGTGTTAGCCAGGCTGGCACGTTTTGCAGCCCATGGAGTAAGAAGCACCTGGGTCTGACTAGGGAGCATTTTCCCTAAGGGGAGGAAAGAGCTTGTTGTGGAGGTCTGTTCTAATGTGAATAGGCTTGTTGGCATGGCTCTGACAGTCTAAGATGGTGAGATGCCACTTACAGCCAGGGACAGGACGTGCTGTGGTTGCCTGTGTGAGCTGCAGAGCATGCCTCGTGTTCCGGAGCACTGTTGTTTTCATGTCTGACCTGCTGCAAGAGACCTTCAAGGAGCATTGATTCACATTTTCCTTCCACTATCCCTTTTTCATTCCAAGAATTGGCTATCATGCCATGGACTGTGTTTGAATTTTCTGGAACCCTAAGGGTTGTGGTGTTAAATGCCTCAGAGGGAGCTGTGGTCCTGGGGGAAGGAAGTGGCTACTGGGGGAGGGGTGCAGGGGCTCACTGTGGGACCCTGTGTGCCTGGAAAGAGGCCAGCTGGAGGCAAGGGCTATTCTTTACTGTCAGTGACTACACACTTGGCTGCTGGTTATTTTCTGTGCAGTCCAGGGTTTTAGTTCTGCCTACCTCCCTCCCTGCCTCCCTCCCTTCCTTCCTTCCTTTTTACCTGTGAACAAGCCATTTATGTATTATAGATGGTAACAAAAAATAATTCAGCCCTTTCTTTTAAAGATTTATTTATTTGGAAGGAAGAGCAAGAGAGACAGAGGGAGAGAGAGAGATATCTTTCAATCTGCTGGTTCACGCCCCAAATGGCTGCAACAGCCAGGTCTTTTGAGGCCGAAGCCAAGAGCCACCTGGGCCTTCCACGTGGGTGGGAGAGGCCCATGCACTCTGGCCGTCTTCTGCTACCTTCCCATGTGCATTAACAGGAAGCTGTTTTGGAAGCAGATTAGCTGGGACTCAAACCAGCGCTCTTGTGTGGGATGACAGCATCACGAGTGGGGCCTTAACCCGCTGAGCCACAGTGACAGCCCCTAATTCAACTCTTTATTGTCAAAGCTCCTACATGAAAAATTACTCAACCTTATCAACACTCAGTGACCACCACCCTCCTTTGCCCATATTGGAATAGCTACTTGTAGGCTATGGATTATATATAATGCAACGTTTCTTAGGAATATAATTAGGGGTTCATAGCAGAAGTAACTGTACTTTATCTGGATACAGCCTGAACATGATTATGCCTTGTCGTTGAGGCAGAGTCTGTCTGGGAGGCATGATATTCCCTGGCTCCACTGCTGCGGTCTACACAGCGCTGTCAACACCTTGTCCCTTGGCTCGCCAAGATCTGGACTCTGAGTCCTCTTCTTTGGCTGCAGCCAGAGTGGTCAGGCTGGCACAGTGACTGAGAACATGCCTCTGTTACCAGACTCCCCTGCGCTTAACTCTAGGCTTCACAGTGTACCAGCTGGGGACCTTGAGCAAGTTCCTTGATGTCTTCTTGCCTCAGTTTTCTCATCTGTTCAATAGGCTGCCTGGTCAGAGAGCCGTAAGGGTTCCATGAGTTCTGTTACAGCCTGGGAAATAGTGCCTCCAACAGAGTATGTTGCACATTAGAGCTGTGGTCTGTGGCTGCCCTGTCATCCCCCCCTTCCCCATAGTCCTCCCCTCACTGCTATGATGATCTGCCGTCCCCCACAGGCAACTCCCTCTGCGCCTTTCTCCTTTCGTCCTTGCTGCATGACTGTATGAGTGCAAGCTCTGGTGGGGAACAGATAACAGTCTCACCAGGTGGTTTAAGGCGTAATGAAGAGATCATGTGCACAAGCAGGTGTGAGCACCCGCAGGGGAAGCACCAGCTGGCTTAGCAATACCGAGGGAGCTCTGCCCGAGGAGCTGTGAGCCTGCCTGGTGGCGCAACGCAGCCAGCCCATGGCAGCCACCTCAGGTTGGGGGAGCCAGGGAAATGAATAGGTCAACTCTACCTTTCTCCTTCCCTCACCTCTTACTAGACCTCCTCTTGGTTCCCAATTCAAAGACAGAGGGCAAGGGCAGCTATCAATATAGCCCATTTAGGCAGCCTCCCAAGGGCAGAGCAGATGGAGGCAGTACAGAGTGGACACAGACCCAAGGGCAGGGAGAAGAATCTTCACAGTGCCCTCTGGCACCCATGGTCTGCAACCCCAACCCCACCTTGGGTCCTGGCCCCTTACAGTCTGACCCATACCTGCCTCTCCACCCACAGGTCCCCATACCCCCAGCGCAGGTTTCCTCCCCGACCACTCTGCCAGTGTGCACTCTGCTGGTCAACACACCATGACCTGTGCACCGCTTCTCAATTTTCTGTGCTTATTCCCTTTCCTAGGAGTGCCCTTCCCTCCTTCTAGGCGTTTCTCCAAATGCTGCATGTCCACACAAATATCCTTATTCTCTGCAGCCTTCTTCACAGCACACACAAGCTGTGGCCTTGTTGTTTCTTGGTGGCACTGCTTTCCCTGTGGACTAGATCACCCATCTGTGAGCAGGGACCGCATGCATCATGGTCATCCCTGCATTCCATCATGGTGTCTCCCAGGTCACTGAAATGAAAACGAGTGCTCAAAAACTGGGTTGCATTGGAATGACTGATGGAAAGGTAGGACAAGTGTCATTTTCCTGGTGGAAAGATGATATTGTGAATAGCAGATCCAGCACAATTAACTCTATCATGTATTGTGTGTAACCAGCTCACTCCCTGACACCCACCCTCCCTACACGCAACCAGATTTGGTTGCTATCATGTCCTCTGGCTGCACCTTGTTTGCCAGTTACTAGAATTTATCTGTGTGATTGTTGTTTTAAGATTTTTTTTTACTTATTTATTTGAGATGTAGAGTTACAGATAGAGAGAAAGATCTTCCTTCTGTTGTTTTACTCCCCAAATAGCCACAAAGGCCAGAGCTGTGCCAATCCGAAGCGAGGAGCCAGGTGCTTTTTCCCCGTCTCCCATGCAGGTGCAGGGGCCCAAGCACTTGGGCCATCCTCCACTGCCTTCCCAGGCCACAGCAGAGAGCTGGACTGGAAGAGGAGCAGCTGGGCTTAGAACCAGCATCCATATGGGATGCTGGAACCGCAGGCGGAGGATTAACCTACTGCGCCATGGCGCCAGCCTCCTGTGTGATTGTTTATTCTGTGTTTTATTTCCTCTTCCAGATCTTTAGCTCCATAAAGGCAGGGGCCATGTTTGTGTTGCTCATCATTGAATCTCTAGACCTGAGAACAGAATGTTATGTAATAGGTTTTTCCTAAATGTGTTAATTTTGTTTCTCATTTCTTTCCCACCGGTGCTTATTTGTAGTTTCTTAATTTGGGGTTCCAAGTAAGATGTATTTCATTGTAATCTGGATCATTTCAAGCCTATTTAGTAATTTTGAAGATGCATAACAGGCACTATCAGCTCTTATAATTGAAAATTGGCTTCGTTTTATATTATTTTTACCATTGTGATAGCCTAACCAAATTTAATTACTAATGAATGACTTCAGGGAGCTGTTTTTAAAGGTCATAGATGATGTTTAATAACCTGAAAAAAAAAGATTACTTTTTGGAAACAGGAAGTAGCAGCATAGCATACTACCTTCATTTATTTAAGCCCCACTGTAAATAAATCATCTTTTCACCTGAAGTTTAATATTCTGGAAAAAAATGTTCTGGAAAGGAAATTAAACTTGTGGTTTGAGATAACAGAGTTCTTTTGAACCTTATATACAGGAGATATTAGGAAAAGATACTGATCAAAAAAAAAATAAAAGCAAAAAGCAATTAGTTTGGAGGGACTGAGTAGGTTTGTCAAAAGTGAAAACCTAAAAGTTGGAGCAGATGGTCTTCATAAACTTGAAGAAGATTAACTCTGGAGCCTTGTAACAGGTTTTTACTGACGCATCTGTTAGAGACTAATTGCCTCTTGTCTGCCTGATAACTTAGGCTTCAGTTTGGGAGTTTTGTAATAGAAGCAATTAAAAGCTCATACTGTCCCTTTTTTCTATTAATTTACCAGTGAGTGGTTGGGGTTACATGGGTAATTTGATTTATTTTGAGGTTAATTGTAAGTAATTATAAGTAGTGTTTTACTAAGCAGCTTGTCCATTATAATTTGCTTTTAGCTACAATATAATTTCTTATTGCCTTCTTAACAGTCTTTAGCAAATAAAGCAAGACTAGGCAATATCTGTGAAGGTAATATATTTTTTAAAAGATTTATTTATGTATTTGAAAGGCAGAGTGACAGAGAGAGAGGTAGAGACAGAAAGAGAGCAAGATCTTCCATCTGCTGGTTCACTCCCCAGATGCCCAAAACAACCAGTGCTAATCCAGGCCAAAGCTAGGAGCCTGGAACTCCCTCTGGGTCTCTCACCTGGGCAGTGGGAATCCAAGTAGTTGGGCCATCATTTACTGCTTTCCCTGGTGCATTAGCAGGAAACTGGATAGGAACTTGAATAGGACTTGAACTGGGATTGCAACATGGGATGTAGGCCTCTTAAATAGTGGCTTAACCTGCTGTGCCACAACACCTGCCTGAAGATAATGTTTTTAAAGTAAATGAAAATAGAATGCTTTTGGGGCCCAGCACCATGGTGCACTAGGTTAATTCTCCGCTTGCAGTGCCGGCATCCCACGTGGGTGCCAGGTTCTAGTCCCGGTTGCTCCTCTTCCAGTCCAGCTCTCTGCTGTGGCCCGGGAAGACAGTGGAGGATAGCCCTGTTTGGGCCCTGCACCCGCATGGGAGACCAGGAGAACCACCTGGCTTCGGATTGGCATAGCTATGGCCGTGGCGGCCATTTGGGGAGTGAACCAACGGAAGGAAGACCTTTCTCTCTGTCTCTCTCTCTCTCTCGCTGTCTGTAACTCTACCTGTCAAATAAGAAAATAAAAATCTTAAAAAAGAAAATACAATGCTTGGTGACTCTTAATTTTTGGTGATGGAAGATCAGATTTGGCCCAGGTCTGGTGTAGATTGCCGTCATTAGAGCTCAGAGCAGGCAAAAGCAGAACCGGAATCTTAATTCTCACATAAGCCTTTACATCTGTTTGCATCTGTTATATCCCTAAAGCTGCACATAGTGTACTCTGCAGCCCAGTTCCCACCACCTGGGGCAGGAAGGAAGGAGCACAGGAGGGCTCCTGGGTTCTGGTGTTGTTGTTCCTTGATCTGGGGACTGCTTACACTGAGTGTGTTGTTTGTGAAGATTAATAGAACGTGGGCTTTAGGTACCTTTCTATATGCATGTGGTAGCTTAATAAAAAGTGTAAAGAACATGAGTTTAAAGATGTGGCATTGTGCCAGTGCCGAGGCTCAATAGGCTAATCCTCCGGCTCTGGCGCCGGCACCCCAGGTTCTAGTCCCAGTCGGGGCACCCAATTCTGTCCCGGTTGCCCCTCTTCCAGTCCAGCTCTCTGCTGTGGCCCGGGAGGGCAGTGGAGGATGGCCCAAGTGCTTGGGCCCTGCACCCGCATGGGAGACCAGGAGAAACACCTGGCTCCTGGTTTCGGATCAGCACAGTGCGCTGGCTGCAGCGGCCACTGGGGGGTGAACCAACGGAAAAAGGAAGACCTTTCTCTGTCTCTCTCTCTCTCTCTCACTGTCCACTCTGCCTGTCAAAATAAATTAATAAATAAATAAATAAAATAAAGATGTGGCATTGCAATAACCATGTGCCTCATGCTGACTTAGGAGAAAACTCTGCCATGGCAGGCAGAGGTCATTTAAAGTGACCCTGACAGAAGGTTAAAGATCATGCAAATACTGCAGCATCTTTTTGTTTTTGTGTTTATTTTGAAAGATTTATTCATTTACTTGAAAGAGCTACAGAGAGAGGGGGAGACAGAAGGATCTTCCATCTGATGATTCATACCCCCCTCCACAAGTTGGCTGCAATAGCCAGGGTTCGGCCAGGCTGAAGCCAGGAGCCAAAAGCTTCATCCAGGTCTGCCATGTTGGTAACATGGATCCAAGCACTTGGGTCATCCTCCGTTGCTTTTCCCAAGCCATTAGTAGGGAGCCATATCAGAAGTGGAGCAGCTAGGACACAAACCGGCACCCATGTGGAATGCCGGCACTGCACGTGGTAGCTTTGCCTACTCTGCCACAATGTCAGCCCCCAAGTACTGTAATATCTTTTGTTATCTACCAAAAGAAACTGTGGAGACACATCAGCTTAGCCATAGTCTGTGAAGACCCATGAAAGCATATCCAAATCCCCACCTCCTTTGGATGTCAACTTAGGTTTTGTGGTTCAGTGAAGTCTGTGGCATCTCCAGGTTCTACTCTGTAAGCTTTGATTGTAGCCATTGTCAAAGAACATAGCTTAGCAGTTAGAACTGTAGGTGTCTTATTTTTTGATTTTTTTTTTTTAAAGATTATTTGAAAGGCAGATTGAGAGAGAGAGAGAGAGATCTTCCATGTGCTGGTTCACTCCCTAAATTTCTGCAACAGCTAGGGCTGGGCCAGGCAGAAGCCGGGAGCCCAGAGTTTCTTCTGGGTCTCCCATGTGGGTGCAGCGGCCCAAGCATTTGGGCCATCTCCCACTGCGTTCCCAGGAGCATTAGCAGGGAGCTGAATCAGAAGTGGAGAAGCCTGGACTTGAACCAGTGCCTAAATGGGATGCTGGCACTGCAGATGGTGGCTTAACCCACTGTGCGACAGCACTGACCCCTGATTTTTTTTTTTTTTTTGACAGGCAGAGTGGACAGTGTGAGAGAGAAACAGAGAGAAAGGTCTTCCTTTGCCGTTGGTTCACCCTCCAACGGCCGGTGCTGATCCGAAGGCAGGAACCAGGTACTTCTCCTGGTCTCCCATGGGGTGCAGGGCCCACGCACTTGGGCCATCCTCCACTGCACTCCCTGGCCACAGCAGAGAGCTGGCCTGGAAGAGGGGCAACTGGGACAGAATCTGACGCCCCGACCGGGACTAGAACCCAGTGTGCCGGCGCTGCTAGGCAGAGGATTAGCCTGTTGAGCCACAGCACCAGCCTGACCCCTGATTCTTTATTGACTGCAAGCTTGCTAAAGCCAACAGAACTACCTTTCCTTTCTCCATCCAGGGCCAGGCTCTTGGTGGGTATTTAATAGAAAGTTGCAAGTGATCAGCTGTTGCCCTGAAAGAAGTGGGCAGAGGGTAGGTCCTGCTGGAGGCAGGAACAGGCCTTTGCTTTTAAGTAGCAGTGCTTTTGTGGCTTCCCTTTAGTTGTCTAAACTTGATTTCTCTAATCCCTTTGACCTTTCTCTTTCCCTCTCTCAAAATGTGCTTATTTGCTTGTTCACTGAGGATTAGGAAATAAGATAAAGGACACAGAAGAAAAAGATAAACACGGTAATCCTTCCGGGCAGCGGGAGGCTCTTTGACTGTATTTTGTTATATTTCTCCTTCTTTTGCTTTTCTGTAATGCCATTGCTTCTGTGCTGTCTCCTCTCTCCCGCCGCCCACACTTTGTTTTCCTTTCTTAGGAGCGGTGGAAGCGAGTTCAACAGAGAAACCTCTACATTGTTAAAGGCCACATTGAGCACAGTGGAAACTGTGTGTTGCTGCCTCTGTTTCCTTTACTCTGTACTTGAAGATGAAACTTGGTTAAGACCTGGGCTTTTGTGTGTCGCCAGAAAAGAGTGTAACATGATGTGTAACTCAAGCTCCTCTTCACCACTTGTTTGTGCTTTTTGAAATTAGCCTGGACAGTGTACACATTATACACTAAATCACTAATGAAGGCTTAGAATTCTTCCAGGATAGAACCATGCTGCTTCCTAATACTGTTACAGGGATTCGGAGTCGGTTCTTTGTCTCACAGTGTTGAAGAATTACAATGCAGACAATCACGGGGGGGGGGGGGGGGGGGTGGCAAGCAAAGCCAGTACAAGTAGATTTTATTGAGAAACAGAGACTCCTGCTTGCCAGGTGGGGTCCCCATGGGAGGGCTCCATCAAAGTCTGGTATTGGGAGCTCACAGAGGGAGTGCATATCGGTTAATCAATTCTTCTACATAGTTTTGATGTGCCAGGCGTCTACTTAGTTTTTTCTGTCTCTTGTATAGCAGTCTTGGTTCCTGACCAGTTAGCTAATGTCCACCTCTTGGGAGAAGTGACAGTTGAGAAATACTGTTGGTAGGTTATACTGAGGTAGGTTATACTTACCTGATCAATTGCTAAGCATTGAGACAGGCTGCTTTGTGCTGTGTTCCGAATGATGTCAGAGCCTAGTTTCTTATATGGTTACTATGGGTATGGGACCTATGTGTTCCCTACTTTCTTGGGGCTGTGTCTTTTGTCTAATCAGTTGATGGCATGTTTCCTACAAACACCTGGTTCCTTATTCCCACAGGGTCCTTCCTAACCACCTATTAGCCCTTCTGACTCCTTACAATACAGTCATCCTAACCTTATCCTGAAAACAGAGCCAACTCCCACTTCCTTAAGACTTGTAAAATCTCATGAGTCCTGGTTCTGTGCCCTAGAATTGTAGCAGATTTGCTTCTCCAGGTACAGGCTTTCTGGGCAGTTGTCCAGTTCTGTGCTAGTCTTCACGTATCTGGAACCATGAGGTAACTAGCCTGTGCTGCATGGCTGATGTGGCCTCCCTGCCATGGCCTGGAGCCCCTGGCCCATCAGGCTCTTGGGTGCACACAACACAGTATTTGTACCCCTGTTCTTTCCTCCTAAAAATAGACTCCCAAAGCAGTCCCGAAATAGACTGCCCTGCCTCTCCTTCTGGGCTTTCTGTAGATGCTTTTCTCCCTGGACTCCTGTGAGCTCTGTCCCTAGTTTCTCTTTAGACTCCTGGGTTGTTTAAATGACTCTCCGTACAATGAGATTATTCACCAATGGGAAGAAAAATCATCCCTGGATCTCTGACAGACTGTTTCTTATGACCTCTGAAGTCCCTTAATGGGCACATTGTTTTGTTTGTTCTGTTCTGGTTGAGGACGATATGACATCTGCATTATCTCTAAGCCCTGTTCCTGTTTAACTGTTGCTGTAAATATTGTCTGTTCTGAACAGAGTCCAGCTAAGTGAATACCCTGTTGTGTGTGATACACACACACACACACACACACACACAGAGAATAGTTGTGTAGAAAAGAGAGATGAGATAGTTAGGATTTACATCTTCATCATTTCCATTTTCTCCAATGCTTAGCCTATGTCAGTTACCTAAAGTGGCCCTATAATCCCCTTGGAACTCTGTTCCTCTTAGATGCTCCTGATGTCCTTGGCATTAGGGAGACACAACTTTCAGTGATGTTTGCATTTGGTTCCCTTTGATTTTTGTGAGCTTGAAATCCACATAACTGCGTGAAGCTGAGTTTGTAGATGTGATACTTGTGTTCTGCTGAGTGTCAATTTGGGGGTGGGTAGATCAGGAACTACCTACCATTCACATCTGAGCCTTCTCTTGGAGGCCAGGGGGCGGGAGGAAGGTTCGTGGTAGGGTCTCCCTGACTCTGCAGAGTGCTTCTCCTATCCTGTGAGTCTTCTTCAAATACAACTTTTCATGTTTAAGGTTTTTTGGATAGAAAAATTAGCCATGTGGAACTTTGATGCAGAGGAAGAACTAAGAAGGGAATCATCTGTATAGTAAGGCAGGTAAACAAGTGTTCTAAACTTACCCAGCTTGGTTGCATTCTGATTTGAGTAATTCTTTGAATAAAATAGCTTTTTTTTTGTAATTAAAAGTACTCTATTGTCAGAGTGAAAAAAAAGACTACAGAGTGTAGACAGGTGACAAGAGTGATCAGAATGATAATGAGAACAGCAGTGAGTGTTTCTGAGGTTCTAACAGCACTCCCCTTGCATCACTGCCCCCATCCTCTTCCAGTTCACAGGCCAAGGACCGTCGTGGAAAAGGTATATGGTAAGAAGACTTGTTCATGTTTTCAACCTTGCGTCTTAGTCTGTTTGGGTAAGCCACCTTAGACTTGAAGTCCAAGATCAAGGGGTCAGCAGATTTTCTATCTGGTTAGGGCTCACTTCCTGGTTCCTGGGTACCTTCTAGCTGTGTTCTCTTGTGGTGGAAGGGGCCCTGGGGCTCTCTGAGGTCTCCTTCTTAAGGGCTCCTCCCTCAGGACCTATTAACCCATAAAGGCCCTGCTTCCTACCACAGTCACCTTGAGGTTTAAGATTTCAACCTAGGAACTTGTAGGACACACAAGCATTCAGGCCATAATACCCTGCTTTCTAAAACTTATTAGAAAAATCAAGTCACCAAGTCTCTTTTTAAAAAATATTTATTTTATTTATTTGAAAGGCAGAGAAACAGAATAAAAATCTCCCATCCACTAGTTCACTCCCTAAATATTTGCAGTAGCCAGGGCTGGGCCAGGCCAAAATCAGGAGACTGAAGCTCCATCCAGGTCTCACATACAGATGGTAAGGCCCCCATTATTTGAGTCATCTGCCTCCTAATGGTGTGCCTCAGTAGGAAGCTGGGATTGGGAGAAGAGCCAGAACTCTGAAATGAAATACAGATGTCCCAAGCTGGGTCTTAACTGCTGAGCCAAATTCCTGCCCTAAGTCTCCCTTTTAAAGATTTATTTGAAAAGTAGAATGACAGAGAGAGAAAGAGAATGAAAAAGAGAGATCTTCCATCTGCTGGTTCACTCCCCAAATGGCTGCAACAACTGGAGCTGAGCTAAGCCAAAGCTAGGAACCTGAGACTCCATCCAGTTCTCCCACATGATTGGCAGGGACCCAAGCACTTGAGCCATCTTCTGCTGCTTTCCCTGGTGCATTAGCAGAGCACTGGATTGGAAGCAGAACAGCCAGGACTTGAACCAGTGCTGTATTAAGGGATGCTGGCATTACAGGCAGAGGCTTAACCCACTGTGCCACAAAACCAGCCCCCATCAGCTTCCTTTTATTCTTTTTTCTCTTTTTTATTTATTTGACAGAGTTATAGACAGTGAGAGAGAGAGAGAGAGAGAGAAAGGTCTTATGTCCATTGGTTCACCCCCAAATGGCCGCTATGGCCAGAGCTATACCTGTTCGAAGCCAGGAACCAGGTGCTTCTCCTGGTCTCCCATGCGGGTGCAGGTGCCCAAGCAGTTGGGCCACTCCTCCACTGCCTTCCCCGGCCACAGCAGAGAGCTAGACTGGAAGAGGAACAGCGGGAACTAGAACCGGTAGCCATATGGGATGCTAGCGCCGCAGGCGGAGGATTAACCAAGTGAGCCATTTATTCTTGACCACCTGCTAGCATTTCTGAAGACACAGGTTACATTCTGCAAATACTGGGAAGTGACAGAGGTTCAGCTAGGGAGTGTTGCCTCCCTCTCTCCACTAGCTTTCCAGATCCTTCCTGCTAATTCTGTCATGTTGATTTGGGATTGTTCTTTAGCAATAAGAACCAGGGCAGTGCACTAATTCATTCTGGTTTGCTATAAACCATTTTCCTCAGCGCATTGTGCCAGAACACTCCCAGCTAGGACAGGGTCCCTGCCTCTAAGAAGTCTCAGTTGGATGAAGGAACTGACACCCACAGACCTCCCGCAGGAAGTAAGGGCTATGGGGTGCTGCAGAACTGTGCCAAGAGCTGGTCAGACCTACCTGGGGAATTGGGAGAGGTTTCCTGGCGAAGGGGTACAGTCATGGGGGCCCTTGGAGCAGTGGAGCCCTCCAGGTGGAGAGAACAGGGAAGGGGAGTGTCGGGACTGTGTTTGGCAGCATGCGAGCGTCAGGGCTTTTGCCAGAGACTGGTGAGGAGCACAGATGGCATTTAAAGTAAACTCTGAGTCACTCTGCAAATTACAGAAATTCAAGAAGAAGGATCTGGAAACCCTCCAGCAAGTTATATGACCTTCTGATCTCTCAGTAACCAGTTTGTGTCCAGCTAATACATGGAAGTTCTCTGCGAATTTGTGTCGCATAGGAAAGGTTGCAGAATAATTTTTAAATGACGAAAACAGGTCTCATGCCTTAGCTGGTATACCACAGGCACACTTTTCATTCCGTGAAGCAGCTTTGCCCTAGCAAGTTGCCCCTGTGTTGTGTGTTTTCCTTTCATGCCCCAACTACCAAAGTCACTGACTAAAGCAGGGCCAGGAGATACTCATTTTCTGAATGCGACAGTGCTTGAGCTGGGAGCTATGGGTTTTTGTTTTTGTTTTTTGTTGTTTTCTTTTTTTGTTTTTTGGTCTCATTCTCTCTTTTTTTCCTTTCTAATTTTAATTATTTATTTTCATGTTGTTTGAAAGGCTGAGAGACAAAGGCAGGGCCAGAAATCTCCCATCTGCTGGTTAACTCCCCAAATGCCTGCAAGAGCCAGAGCTAGGCCGAGCCCCAGCCAGCAGACCAGAACCCCATCCAGATCTCTCATGCGTGTGGCAGTGACCCAACTACTTGAGCCATCACTAGCTGCCTCCCAGGCTGCACATTAGCAGGAAACTGGATTGGAAGTGGAGTGGCCAGAACTGGAGCCAAGCACTCAGGGGCTGTGTACGTCCTAATCAGCATGACTTAACTGTTGTGCTGAACACCTGCTGTGTGGTTTTGTCTAATTCTTGTTGACAGTGGTTTGTTTGGGTTTATTTGTTTTAAGCCTTTGATTTTTCCTTGACAAGATGAGTTGCTTCCTTTGGTTTAGCTGAGACAGGTATGCACAGACTTCTACCTCTTCAGAGTGATTCTAGTGTAGGTGTTGAGGTGGTATGGATTTTTAAAAAATTTTTTCAGCATATCCAGAAGGTTGAACAGGGTAAGCAGTTTCACATAATTGTTAACCTGCTTGATTAACCAAAGGAAAATCGATAGTCATTTTCTGTGCCTGGTGTAAAATATTATAAAAATAGTTTGGCTATACACACACACACACACACACACATATATATATATATATGATTTACTTGTTTGTTTGAAAGAGTTACATAGAGAGGGATAATCTTCCATATGCTGGTTCACTCCCCAGATGGCTGCATGACCAGGGCTAGGAGCCAGGAGCTTTCTCCCAGATCTCCCACATGGGTGGCAGAGGCACAAGCACTTGGTGCATCTTCCACTGCTTCCCCAGGCACAGTAGCAAGCAGCTGGATCAGAAGTAGAGCAGCTGGGACTTGAACCGGCACTCAGATGGGATGTCAGCATTCCAGGTGGTGCCTTAACCCACTGCGCCATAATACTGGCCCCTCATAAAATACTGTATTATGTATCTTGTTAATGCCTGGCAAGGTCTGTGTGACAGTGGCTTCCATCTTTCAGCAGTGTGCATTCTTCCTCCTGGTTTCCCCTTGCTCCAATAGCCCTGGCCATGGTGGCCTCTGGCTGCTCCTGTCCTTGCTAACCTGCTCCCATCACTGAGCTTTGCCATTTCTGCTGTCTGGAGCCTGCCTGCCCCACATAGTGCTCCCCCTGCCAACCCCACTGCCTCTTGCATTCAGGTCTCTGGTTAAATGCCCCTCCTCAAAGAGGACTTTCTGGACCTTCCTGTCATCATCATCATCATCATCATCTTTTGTCTATTTGATGGGCAGAATGACACACAGAGAGAAATAATCAGAAAGGGATCAATCTTCTGTCTGTTGATTCACTCCCCAAATGCTCACAACAACCAGGGTTGGACCAGACTGAAGCCAAAAGCCAGGAGATCTCCCACGTGGTTGATAGGGGTCCAGTTACTTGGGCTGTCATCTGCTGCCCACTAGGTGTATTAGAAAGAAGCTTGATGAGAACTAGAGATGGGACTCAATCTCAAGGCACTCTGCTATGGGATGTAGGCATCCCAGTAGGCAGGTTAACATGCTGCAACCACAATGCCTGCCCCTTCAGCCTTCCTGTCTAAAACAGTGTTCTCACCCATCACTCTCTGGCCAGTCAGGAGGAGAGAGGATCCATATCTGGCAAAGCAGTTTGTCCATCCCATATATAGATCCCCAGTCCATAGTCCTTTCCCACGTAGAAGCTTCTAATTAGCATTTTAATGCCTCACTCATAAATATGAACTCACAGCCAAAGATTACCAGCTGTTTAAGGAGATTCTCTATTACAAAATATAGAGACCAAGACTAATAAGAAATGAACAACTTGCAAGATGGGGCAGGACAAATCTGCAAAACAAAAACAAAAGGGTTAAAAGGAAAAAAAAAAAAAACAGAAAAAGGGGCAAAGGAAGTCATCATTGAAATAATACAAGACACTTGGAAGAGGAACCGAGCAGGGTCCAGGTCAGCCAGCTGTGGCACAGGCTTGGAGGGTAGTCAGGTGGATGGTAGCGAGAGGATAGACGGCTCCTGGGGAAGTTCCCAGGAGGCTAAGGATGGAGCATCATCCCTGCAGTTGGCCGTGTGGGAAACTGTGCTAAGAGCTGTGGAGGGTGTGGGCAGAGAGTTACAAAGCAAAGCAAGCAAATGCAAAAAAGAAATATCTTCTTACCATGGAAGCAGTAATATTGTGCAATAAAGGAAAGACATTCTTAGTCCAGTCAGTAGTGATCAACACTTACATAATAATATAAACTCTGAACATGGCTTTTATAAGAACATTGACCTAACTGTATTTAGAAATTGGGGCAGGCGAAGCCTCCATGTATGTGTACATAGAGGAGTGTGTGCATGTGTCAACCTGAGAGCTGGGTTCTTGACTTCTGTATAGTGTATCACCATACAGTGTCTAAAATTGATGCATTGACATAGATAAGCTTATTAAGTAGACACAAAGATTCTAAAACCAGAGCTGGCATAGTGGCGTAACGGGTTAAGCCGCTGCCTGTAATGCCAGCATCCCATATGGTGTCAGTTTGAATCCCAGCTGCTCCACTTCTGATCCAGATCCCTGCTAATATATACGCCTGGGAAAGCAGTGGAAGATGGCCCAAGTGCTTGGGCCTCTGCACCCATGTGGGAGACCCAGAAGAAGCTTCAGGCTCCTGACTTTGGCCTGGCCCAGTACTGGCTGTTGCGGCCATTTGTGGGATGAATCAGCAGATAGAAGATCTCTCTATATATATATCTCTCATTCTCTCTATAACTCTGCCTTTCTTTTTTTTTTTTTTTTTTACAGGCAGAGTGGACAGTGAGAGAGAGAGACAGAGAGAAAGGTCTTCCTTTGCCGTTGGTTCACCCTCCAATGGCCGCCGCAGACGGCGCGCTGCGGCCGGCGCACCGCGCTCGTCCGATGGCAGGAGCCAGGATCCAGGTGCTTTTCCTGGTCTCCCATGGGGTGCAGGGCCCAAGCACTTGGGCCATCCTCTACTGCACTCCCAGGCCACAGCAGAGGGCTGGCCTGGAAGAGGGGCAACCGGGACAGAATCCGGCACCCCAACCGGGACTAGAACCCGGTGTGCCGGCGCCGCGAGGCGGAGGATTAGCCTGTTGAGCCACGGCGCCGGCCATAACTCTGCCTTTCAAATAAATAAAATAAATCTTCAGGGAAAAAAAAAGACTTTAAAAACAGAAGGAATAGAAAGGTGAAAGGGTAGATTGTGGGAAATGAAAAGGAAGATGAAGAGGGTGAGAAACTTGTTTTTCACTGTGAGACTTCTAGGCTCATCTGACTTTTAAAAGGTAATCACATGTATTACATTGATTACAATAAAAATTAGTTATGAATTAAAAATAAGTTTTAAGCAGCCCTTCTTGTGAGCCCTCAATGTACATTTGGTTGATATGACATTTTGTCCAGCAGGTGGTTGGCAGGCCCATTTGTTTAACCAAATTCATTTTCACTTGCATGTAGAGCAATTAACTCAGACTCACCTTGTTGGAAGTCATTTGAAGACATTTTTCATTTCCTTCTACAACATGGAGACAGATTGGACTGTGGCTTGTGGTTGTTGAGGACGTAGGCCTTATTAAAAGTGAAGTAGATGCATGTGATATTAAATTGAGCTTTTTAAATTACTTTAGATTTAATGACGTACCTTTGCCATGTATTTAATCTTCAGCAAATATTTACCCTGCCTAACCTGGCAGATTTGCACTTTCTAACTTGTCATGTCAAATGAAGCATTTTCTCTTTCCCTTTCCCTGAGAAAGATCTCTGTTCAAAATTATAATCTTTTTAAAAATAGCTGACACATTCTCCCTTGTGGAAAACATTCAAAATTTCCATTCTATGATTCAAAACTGATCTTTCTCACTTCTTGGAGCTTTAGTCTACACTTAGTGATATTTTTTTTATACAGTTTAATGTTTTTATTCCACTAGCTGGGTCACAGAGAGAAGCATAGATGTACTGATTAGTGGTTGGAGACAGAGAGATGATGGATAGATAAGACAGGCAGACAAGGAAGACTGACAGACAAAACTGTACTAAGAATGTATGGAAATACAGTTTCAGATAATAGAGAATATGCATATCTGTGTGTGTAGATATTCTTTTAATTGAGATACAATTTACCTCCCATAAAGTACCCACATCTTATGTGTTACCACTTGGTGAACTTTTACATTTATATGAATACATACCCCTGTAGCCATAACCCAGATCAAGATTTAGAAAACCAGAAATATGCATGAAAAAGTTTAAGATTTATTTATTTGAAGGCAGAGTTACAAAGATAGAATGAAGGGATGGAGATACCTTCCATCTGCTGGTTTACTGCACAAATGGCCAAAACAGCATGGAGCAGTTGGACCAGACCAAAGCCAGGAACCAGGAGCTTCATCTGGGTCTCCCATGTTGGGTACAGGGTCCCAAGTACTTTGGCCATCTCTGCTGCTTTCCCAGGTGCATTAGCAGGAAGCTGGATTGGAAATGGAGCAGCCAGGACTTGAACCTGTGCCCATATGGGATGCCTGCGTTGCAGGTGGTGGCTTACCTTACTCTTGCCACAGTGCCAGCCCTACATGAAAGATTTACTGTGTGCATGGGGCTTGCAAGGCTCCTTATGGGAGTTAAAGTTTCAAATGCATTTTGAGGTTTTGTCACTTAGAAGTAAAAAAAAGATGAATCATCTAGTATAACCAATATAATATCATTTTTCTATTTTTTCTTCTCAAGTTTGTTTTCCTTTTTTAAATTTATGAATTTATATGTGAAATGAAATGGCTTTCTGGAGGGCCTTAGGTAACAGACAACTTTTAAATGCCAATAAGGCAGTAAATGTTACCAGTAATTACTTCATGATGCTCTGTATTTATCTTCTCATGATTGGCATAGTGTATTTGGGAAAAGTAAGCTTATTTTTTTAAGCCTAATGAGTTCCTTTCCATGATATCTTCGAAGTAAGTGCAGATCATGGGAGAGTAAAAATACTTTTTTCCATGAGACTGTTTTGAACAGATACCTTGGTCTCCAATGGCAGCACACTTAACATTGTAGTGCAGACGCCTCAGTGCAGCGGGCTTGAACTGAGTTAGGGAGAGAGTCATTACTTGGAAAGCAAATGGAAATAGTTGATTACAGAGAGAGAAAATGTCATCTGCAAAACATTAAGAGCATTTACATTTTTCATGAAACCAACCTAGAACAACTTTGAAGTTGGATGATTTTGCATAATTGGCTTATTATGGAATACGACTTTCAGAACATGTAGAATGAACATGAACTTGCTTTTAAAAAGATCATCTGTGATTTGAAATCAAAGTCTAGCTTTAGAGTCCTGTTTCAAAGAGTCCTGAACCACCTTGAAGACTTAACACAGACTCGTGTCATGAATCTATTCTAGGGGATAGAAAACCTTAAAATTCCATATTGTTCCTCCTCCTACCTTCAGTGAAAATCTTTATAAATTGACTTAGGTGATATTACTGTTGTCAATGTTAAGCACTCTTAAAGAATTAGCTTTGGATGTAAGGGCAGTCTGGCTATGACCTTTATCATTTTGTTGATGTGATCAGATAAGAGACTGATGTCTAACCTTTTCACCATTTCCTGAACGGCCTTATGTTGGCAGTTATTTTCTTAGAACTTTGGAGGTTTTATTCTGTTTCTTCTCGCTTGTGTTGTTGCGCTGGAGACTCGCACAGCTTGATTATCACTCATTTATGGGAAACCTGCCTTTTCTGGTTGGTTGTAAGGTTTTTGTCTTTGCCTTTGATGGTCTGCAGCTTTACATAGCTATAAATTTCATTTTTCACTTGGCTTGTAAAGCATTGTGACTGCCAATTTGAAAAATTATACTTTTCATCAGTTACGGGAGATCACCACTAACTCATTGTGCATTGTCTTTCTTCCATTCTATTAATTCTTTCTGAAATTCCAGTTAGATCATATGAATTATGTATTTTTTCATTTTTCTATCTTTTTGTATTTCTGCTAAGTTCTAAGTAATATCTTCAACTCTGATTTCTATTTTCTAATTCTCTTTCCAGTTGTGTCTAGCCTTCCATTTTACTCATCCTCTGAGGATGAGTATTATTTTAATTTGCCAGTTTTCTATATTTAACATTTTAAATTTTTTCTCTTTTTCTTAATTCTCTGTTCATTTTTTGTAGCCTTGTATCTTTCTCAAATCATCAATTTCCTGTTTTATTTCTTTAACATTTTAAGCATGCTTGTTTTATGTTCTGTGGTCATTTAGTATCTACGTTTTATGAGTCTTGTTCTAGTGCTGGCTCTTTGTGCTTACCTCCTCAATAAAAGTACCCATTTTTGACATGCATTTTGTGAGTTTTATTTTTACTGTGAGCTCATAGTCAATGGAATTTTATGTGTAGGGTTTCTTTTGAGGTGTGGGTTGAAAGTACATTCCTCTAAGATTTACATGTTTCACTACACATAAGAGGGCACAATCTGGAACCATATTAAAATAAATACTGGCCTTGGGGTTTTTAGACCACAAAAGTAGTCTCAGTTCAGGTCACAATTGCCTGTGAGTTCTGACTTGTGTTACATCTCGAGGAAGATTCTTTCTCCCTCCCTCCTTCCTTCTTTCCTTCTTTTCTTTCTCCACCCAGAGCCAAGGCCAAGACAGATGAATTTTCTTACTGTGACCCTTTGCAAGGTAATATTTTCCTAGATCATCTTTTCTTGGAGGGTACAATTTCAGGGCCTTGGGTCTTCTGCAGTGAGCTCCGTTTAAGCACCACATTTTGTCATGTCTCGAAGCCTTGTGTCCTAAACCCTCTGTGGCCGTTAAAGCCAACAGGGTAGGTCTTGACGGCAGCTCAGGATTCACTTAACTCTCAGAATTCCTACTTGTATTTGGCCTTTTGTCTTTTAAACTTTCCATGCTTTATTACCATCCCAGTCACATTGAATAGATTTTAAAATATTTTTGTCCAGCAGTTTTAGATATTCCACAACAAGGAGGACTTTCATAATACCTTATCTACAACCCTACCAGAGGTGTCCTTGTAAAGGCAGAAATTCAATTCTGTAATTGCCCTCACTTCTAGCCCTTAATACTCCATGTTACAAACATTTCAGTGCGAATACTTGCCAACCCCTAATGGCCATATTTTGTGTCATTTGATCATCTCAGTCTTACCTTCCCTGTTGCCTGCACACTTTTTCTGCACAGATTATGCTGTGCAAGTTTTACATTTTGTTTGTGTGGATTTTTTTTTCCAGTTTTCCATACTCTCTGAAGTTATATGCTCCAGAAGAGAGGTTCAGAGCTTTGCTGTCCTCGAATTTAAGTGTAAGTGGGGGTGTGCGAGGGGTTGAGAATGATCCCCTATTACTGATCCGCTGTATTTGCAGCCTTTTTAAATTTACCTCAGCGCTGCAAGGCTGACTCAGCCAGCAGTCATTCAGTGAACCCTACATCTTTTCTGCCCAGTTTCACAATCTTTTTTTTTTTTTTTAAATGCCAGCCTATTTCTCCATCTTCTGTATTTACGAAGCCAAGCTTTTCCCTGAAGGTCTTTCCTTGATTTGCAGTTATTATCAACTTATAAACACCACCGCCGTCACCACCACCAGGCTCTCTGGAGGTTGAGGCATTTCGGTCCCTCCCACGTTCTGGTGCTAGTCCCGCTTGGGGGGACGTGCCTGGGGACAGCTGGAGGGCTCCACCAGCCTGGGCTTCTGTGTTTGACACTTGCCCACGCTGAGACACCTGCTATTCCCTGCCCACACTGAAATCTTATTTGCTTGCCAGTGGGTGTGCTTGGGCCTTCTCAGCAGCCATGGTCTTCCCGCTGTGAGATGGGCACTGCTCCCTGTGACTCATCACTGCCGCTCCCAGGCCAGGACGGGGCAGGAGAGATTGGTGAAGGTGAAGTGCCTTCTGGGCGCCCATGAATGCTTATCCGTCTGTCACTGGGCAGTAGACACACAGGAGCATTTACAGCTTACTTTATGAAGCCCCAGATAACAAACGGCAAACAGCTCACTACTTAGTTCTAACAGCTCTGCTGTGGGGACTACTCTTGTTGCTGTGGTAACAAAGTGTCTGATTTACTGAGTGCTAACCATGTGCCAAGCTTTATACTGATAAATCATTTAATTCTTTTTTTTTTTTTTTTTGACAGATAGAGTTAGAGAGAGAGAGAGAGAGAAAGAAAGGTCTTCCATCCGTTGGCTCACCCCCCAAATGGCCGCTATGGCCGGAACTACGCCAATCTGAAGCCAGGAGCCAGGTGCTTCCTCCTGGTCTCCCACATGGGTACAGGCACCCAAGCACTTGGGCCATCCTCCACTGCCTTCCCGGGCCACAGCAGAGAGCTGGACTGGAAGAGGAGTAGCCAGGACCAGAACCTGGTGCCCATATGGGATGCCGGCGCCACAGGTGGAGGATTAGCCAAGTGAGCCATGGCGCCGGCCCCAAATCATTGAATTCTTAACAGCAGTCCTAAGAGGTAGAAGCAGTTCTTCTTCCTGTTTTATACTTGGGGGAGTGGAGATTCAGATATAAGTGACATGCGCAAGATCAGTTAGTTCAAGTCTTCGAAGTGCAAAGGCCACGCTTACAAGCACTCTTCTGTCAGGACAGAATCATACAGAGTTTTGCAGTATGACTTTGAGCTTTCACAAAGGCCAGTTCAAGTTTGCACGTATGTACACACTGAATCTGTGCTTCTGCCATCGCACAGAACTGATTTAGGTGTGCCCTTGTGAAGACTGCTTTCAGAACCGGCCCATGAAACATGAAGAAAATCGGTTTCCTTTTGTGGACACACCCAGCTTTCTACCCCAGGCCATGTTACCCGGCTGTGTCACCTACATTATTCACCAGATTTCACTCCTAATGCTTCTTGACAGTTTCCAGGAGGCAATTCTGTCCCTTGTGGCTGGAGATTTGTCACCAGTGAACACATTCAGAAGAAGCTTCCTTCCAGATGGAGAGAGATACTTCCTAAGAGGCTCCAACATGTTTTTTGTTTTTGAGATTTATTTATTATTTGAAAGACAGAATGACAGAGAGAGAAGGAGAGACAGAGGTAGGGAGAAAAAGATATCTTTCATCCATTGGTTCACTCCCTAAATGGCTACAATTGCTAGGCCTGGGCCAGGCTAAAGCTAGGAACCAGAAACTATCCCAGCCTCCCACATGAGTGGCAGGGGCCAAAGCGGTTGGGTCATATCTGCTGCTTTCCCAGGCTCCTTAGCTGAGAGCTGGATTAGAAGCAGAGCAGCTGGGACTTGAACTGACGCTCCAAGATGGGATGTTGGTGTCACAGGCAGTGGCTTATTCTGCTTGCACCACAACACTGACCCCTGTCTGGTGTGTTCTGGGCAGCAATGGCATTTTACAAAGGAGGGCTTGGCTCCTGGGGTGATCATGTAACAGGGGGAGTGCTCAGCTATATAATTGCATTCTGTGTATTGGTTTACAGTTCAATCTGTGTCCCTGTGGATTGGTATAGAGGGAAATCTGTTTGCAAACATGTGCATCTAACAGAAATTCTATTGCATATAGAAAAACGCTAGCTTTCCTGTCTGTCACAGATGTTACCCTGTTTGAAAAAGTCTTGGTGCAGATGTTGACGCCAGAAGTGACTGTGTTTTCAGAGGAGCCCTGTTCTGTTCCCTTGTAGATCATAAAATGCCCAGATATTGACTTGTTGATTTGGAAAGGTTGTGGGAGGCCCCGTTCTTCTTCAAGGAAAAAGGATTGGGCTTCTGCTCGCCCAGCCAAGCCAACAGGAACAGGGATAATCTCCCCTGTAAAGATCCATCTGACAACGCGTCAAGCCTCGTTTTTAAAAGGTTTATATTTTTCTTACAAGTGAGGTTAAAATTTCAACCCTCATCTTAATAAGTTGCTAGCATTTAACTCTGCTGAAGTAAACAGTCATAATAAAAATAGCAGTGTTGCCATAGCTACCAAGACTCAAATCACTCGCCTTGCTTCCTGCCTACAAGTGCTCCTCCCCATCAAGGCCAGGATGTGAATAAATCCCCTGGAATCTCCTATGTGAAATGAAAGTTCAAGAACAAAAACAAAAAAGCACCCACGAGGGGAAAGGGACTTTTTAAGTGATTGCTGTGTGTCAGTGGAGCTCCTCACTCTAAAGGAAATTGTCGCTCTAGTTCCTTTTGTCTGTCATCCCATTGTCCCCAGGAATACAGGTGCAGAGGGAGCTGAGAGCTATTCCTCAGCATGTGGAGGGGGTCAGGGCACTGGAGTTCTTGTTCCAGTCCTGGCCCTAAGGTTCTGGTCCGGAGAATGAATGCAGCCAGGCTTCTAGCTGTTAAGGGGTCAGGTGCTGATCTGTTTGCCTGGTTACTCCTTTACCACCAAAGGTAAACCCAGACTCTTAAATGAAGCCTCAGAGTAAGCCTCAATTTCTCATAGGAGAGAATTGGTCAGCATTTTTCAGATCTCAGCCAGTGGTTCCTAAACGTTCATTATCTGAGTCATCGAGGGAGGCCCTTGAACCCTGCTTGGCCCATGGTCACCAACGTGCAAAGCTATCACTGGCCCTAATTATGGCAAATGAGAGCCATGTGGAGGTCATTAGAGTTAAGAAAATTAATGAGCAGATAGAGCTTTTTTGCATTTTCATTGCCAACCCCTTTTATGCAGTGATCTGGAGACTTTTGGGCTTGTCTCCATTTTCTAGTCCAGAAAATAAGATGCAGTTGAGCCAGATACGTGCCCTGCTCTTGCATCCACTTGGTACATGACTTCTTTATTAAATGGTGTTGAACCAGAGTATTGTCACCTTTGGGTCGTGGTGAGCTGACACTGTGAGGGGTTGTTTTGCTTGAGAATATTTGCTTTTGAAAGAAAAACCAACCTTGTGCCTTCTTAAGAGTCTTTATTTCACTTTTTAAAAATCCCTTTATGTGTTAAAGACTGGAATAATTTAGTCATGAGATTAATCAAAGAAAAATCCAACAAAAATGTTTTATTTTTGTTTTGTGAGCCATTATTTTTAAAAAATAAAGAGTGGAACAAAAAAAAAACCCCAATGGAAAGATAGTGAAGAACAGGGCCCACAAATGGCCCATAGTGTGTGGAAAACAGCTCAGCCATAATCAGGGGAATGGGATTTGAAGTGTCTGACAGCACCGGGATTTGGCAAAGATGTGAAGAAATGGGAAAACCCAGACACTGCTGGTGGGAGTGTAATTGTACAACCATTTTGCAGAGTAATTTGGCAGGATCTAGCAAAACTGAAAAGGCACATCTCTTCAACTCAGTAATTCCATTTATGGACATATTTGCTATGCATTAGTATCCGGGGCTCACAGAAACCTTGTTTGTGTTAGTGACGAATTAGGTATAATCTATATGCTCATCAGCAAGAGAAGGAATGAAATTAATGTTGTTTTTTCTTACATCGAAACACTAGAAGCAGATTCATACATATCAGTAATGGCTAGATGTAAAAAAGTCATAAAGTAGAATGCAAAACTTTGTAAATTGAGAGAAAGATTCAAAACTTTGGATATGGAAAGTAAAATGAAAATCATTATCACACACAAAGCAACATTATATTGCTATGAATGTGCATATATGTCTGTGTATATATATATATATATATACATATATATGTATACATATGCTTCACAAATTTTGTGGCAACATGGAATTAAAGATACTTATTTTGATACAAAGAAATTTTGAAATCCATGCATGGTTTTATTATAATACACACTTTCCAGGAGCTCTTTGAGACCCTTCGTGTTTGTGTGCATCTAAGGTATACAAATGGGCTGCAAGGAACCAAAATTAATATCTATGAGGAAACAATAAACTTTAAATGGAATGACTTAATAATAAGATTTGATGGAAATATGACAATATGTTAATTGTCAATTTGAGATGATATGAGCCTGGATATTATAGTTCTCTGCAATTTGAAGAATTTTTTGATTTCTTAAGAAAAATATAGGGGCTGGCATTGTGGCTCAGTGGGTTAAGCCACTGCTTACAACACTAGCATCCCATATCAGAGTATCAGTTTAAGTCCCAGCCACTTTGCTTCCCATCCAGCTCCCTGCTAATCCCTGGGAAGGCAGCAAATGGTGGCCCCTGCCACCCTTGTGGGAGACCCAGATGGCTGTTGGCTTCCACCTAAACCATTGCCAGTCATTGTGGCCATTTGGATAGTGAACAATTGGATGGAAGATCTCTTTATCTCTCTCTCTCTCTCTCTCTCTCTCGCTGTGCCACTCTACCTTATAAATAAATGAATAAATAAATAAATCTGTCAAAAGAAACATATAGAATGCCAAGTTCAAGGTGAGATAGCTTGCAAATCAGATCATTGGTGTGATTAAATTGCCTGACAGCTCATTTTTATAGATCATGCATATCTGGTTTTTTTCCAACAATCATTCTATTCCTCAAAACAGTGGCCTCATAGAGGACCCTGTCCTCTGCACATTGCATCTGCTTGTTGTTGGGATGAAGGGTGACAGCAGATGCCACTTCCCCTCTGGGTGATTCATCCAGTTTCAGCTTTCAGATGTAAACAAGTACAGGCTGTGGTTTCAAAAGCACCTGACCAAACCATCCGTCCTTTTGTAGTGTTAATTGGGATTAAGTATCTGGATACCCACATGCCCTCTCCTTGGGAGAGTGCGATTTTTGTCCTTGAAAAGAACAGTAGTAGGTTCTAAAATTAATAAACCCTGGATGGTAGGGTTGCAATCAGGAAAAAGGAAGGCTAAGCTTACTGGTTTCTTTGGTCTTAATTTCATGTTAGTAATAAGATCAGATATAAGTGCCTTAGAACTCCAAAGCTAGACTTACTACACAGCAGGAAAAAGCCAGATGAAACCAGAGAGACGAATTGAAATCGGACAAGACCCCCTAAAAGTCACCCTGAAATATGGCCCCTTAAAGTTCCATAGAAATGCTATCTGGGGTGCCACATGCACTACCGGAATTTGGGGTGCCTTATGATTTTACCACGGGCTTATTACTAAATCCCTGATATTAATTAAGCCCAAGAGGGTTCCTGCCTAATATTTAGAGAAGAATTCTAAATACCGGCACAGATAAACAAGGCAGCATGGTACATTTTAAGCTTTTATTTAGTGAGAAAGATGCATAGGAGAGTGAGAGCTTTATTTAGGGGAGAGAAGTGAATGGGAGTTCATACTGAGCACCAGGAACCAGCCATGTAGATGAGCATCTAGGCCAGGAAGCCTAGAGCACATGGCCCGAAGGCCATGTGCCCTGGAGGCGCAGGGCTACAGCAAGCCCTGTCCTGGCAAGAGGCCAGGGAAGAAGAGCAGGCCTGGCCACACTGTGGCCCGGCTTTTAACCCACTTCCAAAGGGGAGTGGTTAATTAACCTGATTGGCTGGTGGGCACCCAGGTGTGGCCAGGTAGGGGAATGAGGCCACACAGGGGCGTGGCAAAGGCGTGGTCTTCCAGTTCACAAATTTACCAATTTTTTTTTTTTTTTTTGGTGACAGGCAGAGCGGACAGTGAGAGAGAGAGACAGAGAGAAAGGTCTTCCTTTGCCGTTGGTTCACCCTCCAATGGCTGCCGCGGCTGGCGCGCTGCGGCCGGCGCACCGCGCTTATCCGATGGCAGGAGCCAGGTGCTAGGTGCTTTTTCCTGGTCTCCCATGGGGTGCAGGGCCCAAGCACTTGGGCCATCCTCCACTGCACTCCTGGGCCACAGCAGAGGGCTGGCCTGGAAGAGGGGCAACCGGGACAGAATCTGGCGCCCCGACCGGGACTAGAACCCGGTGTGCCGGCGCCGCAAGGCAGAGGATTAGCCTGTTGAGCCACGGCGCCGGCCCAAATTTACCAATTTTAACCTGTATGCCTGCCTACTTCAGAATCAGTCGAGGTGCTGGTGGGTGAAGGGATTTGGGGCCCTTCCTTCACCCAGCAGAAACCAAAAGATTTTTTGCAAAGCAAGGGACCCCAAGAGGAGCCAGCTGAAAAAAGAGAAAAGGGTGGGAGGATCTTCTTGAGTAGAGTGGGACAGATCTGTGGATGGTTTAGCCAAAAAGAAAACCCATGAACACTCTACCGTTTATACCGTAGACTGAAGTTATTCCTGGCACCAAGTCACATAGGACATAGGACATGGGACATAGGATGTATGGTAGGAAGTGTCGCTGTTGGCCCTGGTATGTCTACCCCACTCCTCCAGCACCAGGTTATATATTTGAAGTGCCATGATGCAGGTACACGTGTGAGCCAGGACCTTTTCCATAGTCAAGGCATAAGCCTATGCAAACTTCCAGTCACCCTAGTGAGTTCTGGACACCCCAGTGACAGCACCTGCTTACAGTGAGGAATGCCTGAAGCTGCATGGGTATCAGAAGTGTCTGTCAGACACCTGGTCCCCAAGCCCTGCAGAGCCTCACCCAGCCTCTCCTCTCTGCCCCTGCCCTGCTGGACCACCCGCACACTCCTAGGCATTCCTGTCTCCATGTCTTCTTGTTCTTCTTCTTTTTTTGACAGGCAGAGTTAGACAGTGAGAGAGAGAAAGGTCTTCCTTCCGTTGGTTCACTCCCCCAGATGACCGCTACGGCTGGCGGGCTGTGCTGATCTGAAGCCAGGAACCATATGCTTCCTCCTGGTCTCCCATGTGGGTGCAGGACCCAAGCGCTTGGGCCATCCTCCACTGCCTTCCTGGGCCACAGAAGAGAGCTGGACTGGAAGAGGAGCAACCGGGATAGTACCGGCGCCCCAACCGGGACTAGAACCCGGAGTACTGGCGCCGTAGGCAGAGGATTAGCCTAGTGAGCTGCGGCACCGGCCTCCATGTCTTCTTGCTTCCTGCCTTCCCCCTACCTGTGCAGTTTCTTCCTCTGTCTCATCTATTTGAAAATGACTCATCTTTCCAGGCCCAGTTTTACCTGCTTATTCCAGCTTTACTCAGCTTTTGCCTCCTGGACCTTGGCCATCTATCACTGGGCCAAGCCCTGAGCTTTGGTTAGTAGATGTTCTGTAAATATTGATTGAGTCTGAAAGGCGGAGACAACTGGGCTACTGGCAGTTGGCAGAGAAGGACAGTACGGCCCTGACCAAGTCAATATGGATAGCTTGTGCTATAAAGAACATCTAGACCAGCTATTGTCCATTAGAAGTGTAACATGAGCCATATATGTGTATATTTATCTCACTTTAAATTTCTAGTAGCTATTCTTAAGAACTATTCATTTTAATGACATTTTATTTAATTCAAATTTTTAAAATTATTAACATATTTATTATTTTTTTCTTGCTATGCCTTTGAATGTGCTTATTTCCTCATTCAGTAGCCACATTTTAAGTACTCAACACTGCATGTGGCTAGTAGCAGGCTTCTGTGTTGCACAGCAGATGCATAGATGTATCTGTTGTTCAGATCACCTTTCATTATACTGTATGGAATTCTTCGCCTTCCTTTCAGAGTTTTTAAAAATTGTCCTTGAACAACATGAGTCTTCAGGAAACACCTCTGTGTAGTATGTATGATGGGAATAAAGGGGACTCAAGTAACTCCATAATTTTGTTGCTTACGTGTCTTTTTCAGAAAGTGTCTCATTTATTCATTCCACAAATGTACCAAGTGCACAGGCTCTGGATTTATTAAGCATACAGTAAGGAAGTCTGAGTATTTACCATATATTAGCTACTGTATTGGGCCCACAGGATGCAACAGATAATGAGAGACAAAAAGACTCGAGTAGGAGATGTTGTTGTTGACCTAGTTCCAGAACTCTTTTAAAAATCTTGCAGAACTAAAACTCTACCCATTAAATAGCAGCTCCCCACTTTACCTTCAAAGCTTCCTGCCCTTAGTAACCACTGTTCTACTTTTTGTCTCTTTGGATTTGACATACAGTGTTTGTCTTTGTGTGGCTAGCTAATCTCACTTAACATAATGTCCCCAAGGGTCATCCATGTGGTAGCCTGTGTCAGAATTCCCTTCCTTCTGAATATTATTCTGTTGCATGTCCATCCCCTACTTTGTTTATCATCCATCTATCATCAGACATTTGGTTACTTTTACCTTTTGGGTCCTATGAAAATGGGAAATGCATGCAGTCTTAATAGTGTGCTCAGGGAAGGTATGGTAGTCTGAATTTTTGTTTGCCAAGATTCTCTGCCTCTCTCCACAGGATTATCTTTTGGGTTCATCTTTCTTTCTTTTTAAAAAGATTTATTTTAGTTATATAAAGACAGAGTGACAGAGAGCAGGAAGAGACAGAAAACAAGATCTTCCATCTGTTGGTTCACTCCCCAAATGGCTGCAATGTCTGGGGATGGACTGGGCCAAAGCCAGGAGTCTGGAACTCCATCTAGGTCTCCTACATGGGTGACAAGGGCCCAAGTACTGGGTTATCATACACTGCCTTCCCAAGCACATTAGTAGGGAGCTAGATAGGAAGAGAAACAGCTGGGACTTGAACCAGTGCTCTGGTTCTGATATGGAGTGTCAGGTTTGCAGGCAGTGGCTTAACCCACTGTGCACAGTGCCAGCCCCAGGCTCGTGGCTTTGAAGTCAGACATGGCTATGTGACTTCACATTGGTCAGTGGAATATGAACAGAGTGACAGAGCTTTCCCAGTCACCTCCTGCTTCACCCTGCTGTTTTACCTCTGCTACAGTCACTGAACAAAGTTGAGTTAATAGCTGCTCCACCAGACTGGGTTACGGGTTAGGGGCCAAGATGAGCAGATCTACTTTTGTATGTGTGTACTTGTAGTATGACAGATCTGCCGGTAGTGAGAAATCATCCCTTGTTGTCTCGTGCCCCTGAGATTTGGGGCTTACTTGCACTGCAGCATAATCCAGCCTGCGCTAATAGCAAGGAAGCAACATCTGAACAGAGACCTGAGGAGGTGAGGGAACCAGTCACACAGCTATGCGGAGAAAGCAGGTTAAACACAGAGGAACAGCAAGTGTAGAGGTTCTGAAGAGGAGTTTGCTGCATGCCTTAAAGGTCAGGAAGGAAGCCAGATGTCTCAAGGCGGTGATGCAGATGGAGGTGAGCACCAGACTTCCAGGGTTGGGCAGCGGGAAGTCAGACATTGTCATCTCGTGACCCTGTTCACTGCGCCTTGCCTCCAGAGAATGTGATGTGGGTGCAAGAGTGAGAGGGACAGACGAGGACGTGAAGGAAAAGCAAGTGAGGTCTGGAGCTGGAAAATGCAGCCTAGCAGGGCACAGCCCCGCATTCACAGGATGCAGCCCCAAATGCGCTTAAATGGGAGTGTCACCCAAGGAAGCCTGCCCAGGGCGCTGTGAGGCCTGGGAAGTCTGAATCCTGGCCGGGGTGAGCGATGCATGCAAAGAGTGCTGGTAGACAACTGTTGATGAGCAAGACAGGCCCCTACTGCCCATTCATCTTGTTCTCATGCCATGGCTTTCTTTTAAAGCCACACAAAACCCCAGGAGCCTCCCACAGACAGTCCAAGGCAGCAGGGCCTGGGAACTTAGGACTGTGCCACGCAGCGCCCTGAGGAAGGGGCAGCTTCCCAACTGGGAGGCATCAGAGGATCCCAGAATGAGCCTTATGTTTCTTCTTTCCTTAAATCCTGGTACTTGGCAATGTTTTCCCCTATATTTTACTAAGTCTTAGATTTCATTTGGCTCAGTACAGCCTTGAAACCACAGACAGATCCTCCTAATGAGCCGCTGCTAGAGAAACTCTGGACAAATAGGTGGGGGCGGCTCTTGATGCAGATGCAGATGGAGACAGAATGCTAAATATCGAATCCATTTAGCAGCAACTTGTTAAAGTTGAAGGATAAAATCCTGCTGTGCATTTATCAACCACAGAAGTAGCCATGGAAAGTTCTCCAGGGAACAACCCCCATTTGGCATCTGGGTTTCTGAATGCTAATGTTGTGCTCCCAGAACACACCCATGCATCTCATATGATCCCTGCTGATTGTCTTGGATTATTGAATACACATGAGCATCTATAACTCTTATATATAAATATATATAGGTTGATAAGATCCTCAAACATCTATGTGTTATCTCTCTTTGTTTTGGCCAAGAGAAAATTTAACATATGCACCCTCTGTTAAATAGGTTATTTTGAAACAATGCATGCAAAAGTATTATGGTTATTAAGCCCCCCCCCCCTTTTTTTTTTATTAGGCAGAGTTAGTAAGAGAGAGAGACAGAGACAGAGAGAAAGGTCTTCCTTCCATTGGTTCACTCCCCAAATGGCTGCCACGGCCTGCGCGCCACGCTGATCCGAAGCCAGGAGCCAGATGCTTCCTCCTGGTCTCCCATGCAGGTGCAGGGCCATCCTCCACTACCTTCCCGGGCCACAGCAGAGAGCTGGACTGGAAGAGGAGCAACCAGGACTAGAACCCGGTGCCTATATGGGATGCTGGCACCGCAGGTGGAGGATTAACCAAGTGAGCCATGGCGCCGGCCCCTGTCTTCCTTTTCTTCTTGTCAGTTCCTAAAGAAATCTTACTCATGATAGGAAGAATATTGAAATAAAAAGGGAAGTTTCACCCAACTTAGACAATGCCAGAATTACTGGGACTGGGGCCTCTCCTGAGAGCCAGAAAAGCCATCTGCAGGTCTGAGAAAAGAAGAATGGATAATATGAATGGGCACCAGCGAGAAGGGTGTTGGGTAGGGAATGGGGATCAATACCAAAGTTGCCTTGGGGAACTCAAGGCCAAGCAGTATGTTACAGTGCAGTGGGATTCAGCATTGACTTCCCACTTCCTCCAATATCCATCCTTTGAAAACCCTTGTTCCTCTTTAGGGTATGAGTGGGAAGATAGGGATACTTCAGGCATTTTGAGGAATTCTTTGTAGTATGGGAGTGTCCTGGGCATTGTAGGCTGTTTATATCCTTGATCCCACTCATTTAATGCAAGTAGCACTTTGCAGTCACATCAGTGTGCTTAGAGTCTCTCCAGAGTAGACCTTGCTGTCCCCAGTTGAGAGCCCCACAGGTTTGGGGTATATCCAGGTGGAAGATGTACCACCGAGCAGGAACTGACCAAGTTGCCACCATCCTCCCCACACGTGGGTACATCAGGAGAGAAATGGTCATCTTCATTTGCTAGAAAAGGAACAGGGACATCCAGAGACCACACCGGCCACGTGGTTAGAGAGAAAGCTTTGTAGTTGGTGGCAAAGCAGAACTTAAAAGGAAATCAAAGAGTGGAATGGACTGGAGGCAGTGTTCTTTGAAAGACCTGACATAGTAAGTGACTCAGCCCGTCTGTCATTGTTCTTCTGAAGGGCGAGGGGCTGTTCCTTTGAAGATGAGTTGCAGTCTGCTTGACATTTGCGTGGAAAATAAGGGAGACAGGCTAGCTTTTTTAGGCTCTTTTGTAGACACTGAATTTCAAAAACCAAAATTAAATGAAACTCAGGTGAAAATTTAAAGTACTGTATATCAAAGTGTGTTGACAGCCACTTACTGCGTGCCTGTCGTGCTACTAGGAGTGGTGTTCTGTACAAATGGCTGCGTTGGCGGTGGGGGACAGTTCCAGGATTCCCCACCTTTCCCAGTCTTTCGGGGAATCCCCTGCTATCTCCACCCTTCCCATTGACGCTGCTCAGTACCCATCTTCCTGCCTTCTCACCTGGCGCCAGGTCATCTCCAGGGAAGAAGGGGCGAGGGACAGCTCTTATTGCCATTGTAGGACCCCTGATTTTCCCCGTCCCCCTCGGATCCTCTAACCTCAGTGGCAATACCCTGGGTAGACAAGTACGATTTACCAAGTCCTGGGCTTATGCTTTGCTTGTGATTGTTGTAATATTAAAGTGGGTCACCAAGGGCAGGCATTATGGTATATCAGGTAAAGCCACTGTCTGTGACACTGGCATCCCATTTCGGTGCTGGTTCGATTCAGAGCTGCTCACATCTGATCCAGCTCCCTGCTAATGTGCCTCAGAAAGCAGCATAAAATGGGCCAAGTGCTTGGGCCCCCACCCATGTATGAGAACTGGAAGAAGCTCCTAGCTCTTGGGTTCAGCCTGGCCCTGGATGTTGCAGCCATCTAGGGAATGAACCAGCAGGTGGAAGATTGATCTCTCTCCTTCTCTATAGCTCTGAATTTCAAATAAACAAATCCAGCAGAGAGCTGGATCAGAGGTGGAGCAGCCGGGACTCAAACTGGCACCCATATGGGATGTCAGCACTGGAGGTGGTGGCTTTACCCACTACGCCGCTGCACCGGCCCTACCAAAGGACATTTTTTTTTTTTTTTTGACAGGCAGAGTGGACAGTGAGAGAGAGAGAGACAGAGAGAAAGGTCTTCCTTTTCCATGGGTTCACCCCCCAATGGCTGCTGCGGCCGGCGCACCGCCCTGATCCGAAGCCAGGAGCCAGGTGCTTCTCCTGGTCTCCCATGGGGTGCAGGGCCCAAAGACTTGGGCCATCCTCCACTGCACTCCCAGGCCACGCAGAGAGCTGGACTGGAAGAGGAGCAACCAGGACAGAATCCGGCGCCCCAACTGGGACTAGAACCCAGTGTGCCGGCTCCACAGGCAGAGGATTAGCCTATTTTAACAATTACCCTTCTAAAGTTTGTTTTAAAAAGTTTTAAAATATTTATTTATTTATTTGAAAAGCAGAGCTGGAGAGAGACAGACAGAGAGGCTCTTCCATCTGCTGGTTCACAGCCAGGGCTGGGCAAGGCCGAAGCCAGGAACTAGAGCCTCATTCAGGTCTCTCATGTCGGGGCAGGGGCCCAAGGAATTGGACCATCTTCCACTGCATTCCCAGGCACATTTATCAGGGAGCTGGATCTGAAGTGGAGCAGCCAAGACTCGAACCGGCACCCATATGGAATGCCAGCATTGTGGTTGGCGGCTTAATCCTCTGTGCCACAATACTGGCCCCTTAAATTTTTTTAAAGCCATCTTGAACTCATGGAAAACTTATCATCGTAGTACAAAGAAATATTTTTTAAAATTAACTATTTGAAAGTGGCCAACCTGATGCCCATTATCCCTGATTTCCCACTGACAAGGACATTCTCTTACCTAGCCAAAAGAAACTGCCAACATCAAGAAATGGACAGTGACATTTTACTACCATCTAATTTTCACACCCTATTCCCAGTGCTTTATTAGCTTTTAGTAGCCCCAATAATATGCATTTTGGCAAAAGGATCTAGTTCCAAATCACCTGTTGTGTTTAGTGGCCCTGTCTCTTTTTAGTCTCCTTCAGTCTAGAGTAGTTGCTCATTCTTCCCTTGGCTTTTCATGAACTTGGCATTTCCAAAGAGTAGGGGCCAGGAACCCTTCCTCTCTGTTTCTCTGACGAGGGACCAGAAAGAAGCCAGTGTCTGCCTCCTTCCACCCATCCAGTAAGGATCAGTCCAGCTGAACCTGTGTTGTTGGTAGGAATTCAGGTAGGAGACCTGGGCATAGCCGGGTCAAGGAGAGCTTCTTCATCTTTTCTTTTTATGCAAAAATGATTGTGGGGCCTAGGACATTGTATTAGGCTCTCTGGAAACTACTGTAATAGAAATGCCATCCCCCTTACTGGAGTCTTTAAAGAGCATGTTCCCTGTTGCCACTCTGAGTTCTCACTCTCCTCCTGCTCAAGTCTGGGGCTCAGGCTGCTGAAGTTAATACAGAGAGTGGCAGAGGACTGGAACCCTCTGGGGCTCCCCAGGTTGCTGCTTCTTCCCCTTTGATCTTTGTGTATGACTCCCTCCTTGTTCCCATGGTACCTGATTGCGGGTCTTTCAGAAAAAGATTGCAAGTAGCTGTCTCCAAAGAGGTATTCCTCGCTAATCCTGCTCCATGCTGATCCCTCCTTTACTTTGCATTTGTCCAGGGAATCCTCAGTAGCCCACTTACATTTATCACATTATTGTTTGGCAGTAAAAGTCTGGTGATTGTTTTTAATTTGTTTGATGTCTAGAAGTAGGCAGATACTTTAAAAAGTTTATGAAAAATGGAATTAAAAAATAAAATAGGAGCAGACATTGTGGTACAGCAGTTAAGTTGCCACTTGGGACACCCGCTTCCTGTATGGGAGTTCCTGGGATCAAGTCCCGCCTCTGTTTCCTGATAACGTGCACTCTGGGAGGCAGCAGATGATGGCTCAAGTAGGTAGGTCCCTGCAACCCACATGGAAAACTTGGATTGAGTTTGGGCTCCTGGCTTTAGCCTGGCCCAGCCCCAGCTGTTGTGGGCATTTGGGGAATGAATCAGTGAATGTGAATGAAAGATTCTCTCTCTCTCTCTCTCTCTCTCTCTGCCTTTCAAATAAAAATAAATAGACTTTGAAAATAATGTATATTTTCCATGAGCTTTTTCAAGAGTGCTAGTATGCTACCTCTTTTTAGGTAGGGTCCAGGTAGCTCAGGTAAGGGACTGGTCTTCAGCATCCCTCTGTTGCAGCAACTTGTGGTGAGTTGCCTTAATGTTAACTTTCTCTAAATGTGAACTTCTCCAAATGTGAATACCTGTCCATGTGTGAGCCTTGTGTGTCTCCCAGGAACATGTCTACATGCTTTGTAGATGTCCTAGTGCTTTGGCTTATCTATTTCTCTGATCCTTATATTACCATAGACATTCCAGGTAAGAGATCATTTAGTAAAACCCTTGTTTTAAAGGTAAGAAAGCTGAAATCCAGAACTGTTGTATGAAACCACAGTGACATATCATAGCAAAACTAGTGCCCAAGTCAGAATTCCACCTCTTCTTCTAAAGCTCCACCCACTTCGTCAGGCACCATCCATCGTTAGAAAGAATGAGTGTTTTTATTGTAGCTACTAATTGGGTTAGCTGGAGCAGCAAATTGTCAAACATACTGATTTATAAAAGCTTGTATCAGAGCACAAAAAGGAAAATGTAATATTTAGATTTAAAGACTAAAATCAACCTAAATGTTCATTAACTGATGATTAGATACAGAGAATAAGGTGTAAATATTACTTAGCTATAGAAAAGAATAAAAACCTGACATTTGCAACAAAATGGATGGAACCATTGATCATTATGCTAAGTGAAATAAACCTGACCTAGGAAGAAAAATGTCACATGTTTTCTCTTATTTGAGGAAGATAATATCTATAGAGAGTATAAATATTGTGTGAATATCACTTAATTCAGTATATAGTTATAAATACTGCTTCACTGAATCATACCATATACATGACGACATGCCCTTCTTTTCCCGTGTTGTGATCATTATCATGAATCCTCACTTTGTGATATTAATATCTGTTTTAAAGAAAAAATAGGGAGTGGGGGCTGGCACTGTAGTGCCGCAGGTTAACACCCTGGCCTGAAGTCCTGGCATCCCATATGGGTGCCGGTTTGAGACCCAGCTGCTCCACTTCTGATCCAGCTCTCTGCTATGGCTTGGGAAAGCAGTAGAAGACGGCCCAGGTCCTTGGACCTCTACACTGCGTGGGAGACCCAGAGGAAGCTCCTGGCTCCTGGCTTCGGATGGGTGCAACTCTGGTTGTTGTGGCCAATTAAGGAGTGAACCATTGGATGAAAGACCTCTCCTCTCTCTCTCTTTCTCTCTTTCTCTCTCTCTCTCTGCCTCTCCTCTCTCTGTGCAACTCTGACTTTCAAATAAATAAATAAATCTTTAAAAAAAAAAGTAGGGGATGGCACTGTGGCATAGTGGGTAAAGCCTCTACCTGCAATGTCGGCATCCCATATAGGTGCCAGTTCGAGACCCAGTTGCTCCACTTCCGATCTCTATCCCTGCTAATGTGCCTGAGAGGGCAGCGGAAGATGGTCCAAATCCTTAGGCCCCTGCACCCATGTAGGAGATCAGGAAGAAGTTCCTGGCTTCTGACTTTGGCCTGGCCCAGCCCTGGCTGTTCTGGCCATTTGAGAAGTGAAGCAGATGGAAAATCTCTCTCCCTCTCTCTCTCTGTCTCTTCCTCTCTATAAATAACTTTGACTTTCAAATAAATAAATCTTTTTTTTAAAGTTGTATATAGATATAATGTCTATATAAGAAGAGAATGTAGCAAAATGTTAAATTAAATGTTTAAGTTTATTTATTTAAGAGGCAGAGAGAGATAAACAGTCAGTCACAGTCAGAGCTCCCTTCCACTGGTTCACTCCCCAAGTGACCCTGACAGCGGAGGCTGGGCCAGGCTGAAGCTAGGAGCCAGGGACTCAATCCAGGTCTCCTCTGCAGGTGGCAGAGCCCAGTTGCTGGAGTCATCACCACTCCTTCCTGGGTGCGCAGTAGCAGGAAGCTGGAGTCAGGAGCCAGGGGCAAGAACTGAACCCGGGTGCTCTGACTGGGACGTGGGCATCTGAACCACGAAGCGAGATGTCTGCTCCTGAAGTGTAAATTTGTAGCTATAGAAGAAATTCCGCAAGTTAGGTGGTTCAGAGTAATTATTTATAAAAATGTTTCCTTGGACACTCTGATCAGAAAGTCCTGATTATTAAGACTTAAGAGATTCCTTCTGTTAGGAATTAGGTGCCCTGTGAGGTTCACAAAGGCAGATGAGGGATGAGCATTTGGTGTCAGCTCTGGTTTCTTAACTGTCTGTCATAAGTCACTTAGTTTGTCATTCCCCTTTAAAAAAACACAACGATGAGGATTTTCATTTAGAACTAGTCCAGGGCAGACATTGTGGCACAGTGGGTTAAGCTGCTGCTTGGGATGCTGGCATCCCAAATCGGAGTGCCTGGTTGGAGTCCCGGCTACTCTACTTCCAGTCCAGCTCCCTGCTAACGTGTCTGCGTCTACCTTTTTAAGTTTTTGTATTTTTCTTCGTGTACAAAAACTAATGTGTCTGGGAAAGCAGATGATGGCTCAGGTAGTTGAGTTCCTGCCACCCTTGTGGGAGGCCCTGTTGGAGTTCCTGGCTTCTGGCTTCTGCCTGGTCCAGCCCTGACTGTTGCCAGCATTTGAGGAGGAAACCAGCAAACAGAAGATCCTTCTCTCTTTCTCTGTCACGCTCCCTTTCAAATAAAAAATAATTTTTTTAAACAAGGAAATAGCCTATAGGACCATTGTTGGGAGTCAATAAAGAAAATGTTTGAACTGTAAATGTTATTTAAATTACCTGTTTTTGTTGTGCCATGGACCCCTTTGGCATCAGGTGAAGTCTGCTGACCCTTTATCAGAATCAAATTTAAAAATGCATAGAGCAAATATGCATAGGATATTGGATTCCCAAGAAAAATACTGAAATGTAATTACTAATATTTTAAAAAATAAGTATGTGATATTGTAATAAATATATACTTTTTAATTAATGCTTAAATAAGTTCTAATATCAGGACTAATAACTATGGTAAGTTCAGAATAGAGTGTCTAAGTCTGCTCTTTCATGACAAAATATTGTAGATGGGGTGGCTTAACCAACAGAAATTTATTTTCCTGCAATTTTGGAGTCTAGAAGCCCAAGGTCAGCTCTTTTCCTGGCTTGCAGACGGCTGCCTTCTCTCTGTTTTCACCTATTTCCCTTGATGTTTGCACATAGGTCTCTCTCCCTTGTCTTATAAGGACACCAATCTTATTGGTGTAGGATCCCACCCTTGTGAACTCATTAATGTGAATTAGCTCCTTAAGGCTATCTTTCCAGATACAGTCCTGTAGGGGTCAGGATTTCAACACTTGAGTTTTGTCTTTGTCACATGATAATATGGTATGAACAGAGCTGTCGTCTACTGGTGACAGAGTTATAGTCACAGTTGCTAATGTAGCTGGTTTGTTGTCTGCATTCATCACCAAAGGAAAAGCTTAATTTAGGTAGAGGTTAGAGGAAAGAAAGGTTTGACTTTTTCCCATCCAAGTTCACAGCCACTCTGGATTTCTGTAGCGGGACCCCTGATGAAAGACCCCTGATGCATGCAAGTAAGATGATCTTGTTGTGAGCAACTGAGTGGTCAACCAAGATGGTGGGAACAGATTCTGGAGTCAGCTGATTCTGTGTATTGCTAGGTCCCCAGATGATGAAAAGAGTCATCATCTGTTCTTGGATTGTTTTCTTCTCTCTCTCTCTCTCTTTTTTTTTTTTTTTTTGACAGGCAGAGTTAGACAGTGAGAGAGAGAGAGAGAGAAAGGTCTTCCTTCTGCTGGTTTGCCCCCCAGATGGCTGCTATAGCTGGTGCATTGCGGCCGGCACACTGCGCCGATCCAAAGCCAGGAGCCAGGAGTTTCCTTCTGGTCTCCCATGCAAGTGCAGGGCCCAAGTAGTTGGGCCATCCTCCACTGCCTTCCCAGGCCACAGCGGAGAGCTGCCTGGAAGAGGAGCAACCGGGACAGAATCCAGCGCCCCGACCCGGACTAGAATCCAGGGTGCCGGCGCCACAGGAGGAGGATAAGCCTAGTGAGCCATGGTGCCGGCCTCTTTTTACTCTTTTTAAGATGTATTTACTTGAAAGGCAATTAGAGAATTAGAGAGGCAGAGAGATTGAGAGAGAGAGAAACCTTCCATTTGCTGGTTCGCTTCCCCAAATAACTGCAAGGGCTGGCTTAGCCTGGGCCAGGTGGAAGCCAGGAGTCTGGAACTTCTGCCAGGTCTCCCATGTGGGTGTCAGGGATCCATGCACTTGGGCCGTCTTCCACAGCTTTCCCAGGTGCATTAGCAGGGAGCTGGATCTGAAGTGGAGTACCTGGGACTTGAACCAGTTCTCATATTGGGTAACAGCTTCACGAGTGTTGTTAACCCACAGCGCTGGCCCCTTGGCTTATTTTCTGATGTTTTTGATTATGTGTTCAACTATTGGAATGTGTTTTGTCTTGCAGAGACTGATAATCTAAATACTGAACCAAAGGACTCCTGGACCTCTGAGAACTTCTGGCTCAATTCTTCTGTGAAGCACCAATCAGAAACTGAGGAAGAAGATGATGGACTTCGGAAGTCCCTGGATACATTCTATGAAGCCTTCGGCTGTCTGCAGCCAGCCTCTGGGAATCCCCTCTCTGCACGGGTCTGCCAGTGCCTGTCTGAGAAAATCACTGAACTGAGGGGCCAGGAGAGCCGAGAGTATGCCCTCCGCAGTTTCCAGATGGCCCGGGTTATCCTCAACCGGGATGGCTGCTCTGTCTTACAGAGACATGCCAGGGACACCCACTTCTACCCGCTGGGAGATAGAAGTGCGTCTCTGGATGATGAAAAGCCAATCCCAGGACTTTCAAAAGATATCATTCATTTCCTCTTGCAGCAGAACGTATTGAAAGAGCCGTAGCTGGTGCCTGGAGAGCGGCACTGTGGCCAGTGCTCGTGCTGGCCCCAGATCCTCCCAGGTGAATCGCCAGTTCTGTGTGCCCAGCTTCCTGCTAAGTGCTTTCAAGGCTGGCACCAGAGAGCTGATCCTGAAGTCAGCCATCCCACAGGGAGAGCCAGCACGGCCTGTGCATTCTGTATCCCTGTGGCCACCTGACCTCCAGGTCCATCCGTCTACCCTCCTTGGCCAAAGCCGCTGACTGACTCGATTTGTTGTCCTAATCCAGGAAGGTGGGATTCATGTTCTCGCATTCCCTCCTCTTTGGATCAAAGCTGGAACCCCACTGCTGTGCTTAGCGTATCCCTCTCCCTTTCCTCGCCCTCCCATTCACTTGCTGGTGTCCCCAGCAGTCTTTCCTGAACCAGTCTCAAGTCTGTTTCTGGGAGGAGCCAGCCTAAGAGAGCAGGCTGCTGTGAGATGTGCCAAGCTCTCTGCTGAATCAAGTATAAGAATCATCCCAAGTTGTAAACAGAGACCATGTGATTGGAAACATATGTCCTAAAATAATATATAAAGATTTAAATACAGTCCCCAGAAGTATGTCACACCTTCATCAGCCTGTGGCCTCCTCTCCAAAACCAGAGTTCTGTTTTTAATACCAGCTGAATGTGGAGGGAACATTTGGACCACCTAAAATAACTGCTAAAATTCAGAAGTTGTCTTTAAAAAAAAAAAAAAAAAGAAGAAGTCTCTGTCTCCATCAGATCGCAAATGTGAAAGGCGTGAAGAAAACAAGTGTGCGCCACTCACCGAAGCAGAGACAAACACACCTCTGACCCACGAGGCTGACGCCGCGCAGCCTTGTCAGTCTGTGGCTGGAGACTAAGGAACCTTTTGCCCAGGTTGGGTCCTCCTTCCTCTTGGTATTTTTGTCTTCTTCTGCTGCCAGAACCCTCTGCCACTCTCTGAATGGTTGGCTTCTTATCCCTGCTCTGCCCTGGTCTCCAGCATCCTGTGCTCTGTTGGCAAATGCTTGCCCAGAACAGAGCCTCACTGCCGCCCACCCCTCTCCCCAGGCCTGAGCTCTGCCTTGCCAGGGAGGCTTTAAATAGCTGGTGCAGACCTGACCTACAGATGCTCTGCTCTGCAGGTCTTGTCCTGGACCCCCGAGCGAGACTCTGTTGGTAGAATTACATCACCTGGCAGCAGGTCTCTGAGACTGTCATTGGAACCCTTGTACTAATCCCTGCCTCGACAGTTCTTCAAATGAATTATATGGACAGAAAGGGTATATCACTGGTTTGGGGGAAACAGCAGAAGCTGGCAACTCTGTGCAATTAGACTTTGAGAAAATCAAAGTGAATTTAATGGGCAAAAGATTCCAAAAGCTTTTCAGAAAGTGGATTATGCAAATAGGTCACGCTAAAAGTGTACATTTTAAAAAATTCTGTAATAAAAAAATACCGTTTTTTATTTGTGTTTGAAAGGTAGGGAGAAAAAGACAGATACAGACAGAAGAGAGAAAGCTTCCCTCCACTTGTTTACTTCCCAAATGTCCTTAACAGCCAGGGCTGGCCCCGGACTGAAGCCAGGAGCCGTGAATTCTGTCTGGGTCTCTCACATGGGTGATAGGGACCCAACCATTGGAAGCATCATCTGCTACCTCCAAGGAAGCTGGATTGGAGGTGGAGGAGCCAGGACTCAAACCAGGCGCCCCAGTATAAAGTGTGGGCATCCCAAGCTGAGACTTAACTGCTGGGCCAAACATCTGCCCTGAAAAGTGGACATTGAGTGACTGTGCCATCCCACGAAGGTCCTATGGGCACCCCTGCATGGAGAGAGAAGCCACTTAAAGTTAGGAATGACGCTCAGACTTCAGCTCCGCAACGATCAGAGGTAAGAAACAGGGCTCTGGGCTGAAGTGCAGCGGCCCCCTAGAAGGAGGCCTAACTGGTAGGAAATGAAAAGGATAGGTTTTTGAAGGGTTTGGAAGACAGCATTCCAGGTCTTCCTCTGCATTTTTTCCCTGGGCTTCTCCTACTTACGGCCCCCCAATAATCTTGAAACCAGTAGGACTAATGATCAAAACCCTGCAGGTTAACTCTAAAGACTGCCAGTGTTATTGTTTTTTAATGTGAAGCATATTAATAGATGTCCTTGAAGAATGCTGTAGTTTTTAGTATTATTCAGTCACTGAAATATTTGCAATCAGTCTCCATGGCTACCAATAGCAGGAAACTGGGTTATTTTCTGCTGTTTTCAAGGGACCAAAAAAAATGTAGGCTGTTTGAATCTCCCACGGTGGGAAGCAGCAGCTTGTATTTTGCAGTGGGATTTTGGTGTTGGAAATCTTGTAGCCCTCTTTAATATCTGTGCAGGAGGAGCTCAGCACAGTGAGAGCAGTGCATTGAGAGGTCTAAAAGCCACAGTCACCTTAGGGTAAAAAGAGTGTGGTGTGTGTTTCCTTGCATCTGAGTAAGTGTCTGTGACAGGTCGGTACAAGATATTTGATTCCCTGCGATCTTGCTGCTTAATTTGATCTCCGTGAGGTTAGAATTACATTTTTCCATTTATCTCTGTGAACCTTTAATAAAGACTAAGAGATAGAGATCCTGAGGCTCTGGCCTTCAGCATTATTGTCTGATTCTGCCCTGAGCGTGAATTCACCAACCTCTTATCACCCCATGAGCATTCGGCCTGGCTCGCGATAGCATCTGTGGCCTTTTTCAGACCTGCCAGGATCTCTGGGAGGGTAAGTTTATTTGCAGAAACATCAGAGTCCTAAGGAAGGGAGCAGCTGTACATAAGTACTATAATGGCAGATGAATAGAAAAATGAACAAAGAGTATGAATTGGTATTTCACAGAAGAAATGCACATTGTCGATAAATATGAACAGCTGCTCAGCCTGTCGTAAAGAAATGGAGTGTTTAAAAAGTCTCACTATTTTAAAATGTGTATGGTTGGCAAAGAATTGAAAAGTTCAATCTTTTCTCATGTCAGCAAAGATATGGGGACATGGAAGTATGTAATTACCTTTGTAATTAAATAATGAGAAGTCTTCAGGAAATTCATGGAAAATGCATATTATGGAAAAGCTATGCACAGCTTTAAAGTTTTATTTTGCCCTAAAATAAACTCATCTTTGAATTCCATTTTCCACAAACTTTTTTGAAGCACCCTCATAAACAGCTGAAAAATTAGGAGTACAGTGTTGATCTCATCACCCTCCACTCATGCTTCTCATTGCCCACATGAGACCTTCTTAGGCAGCATGCTATAAGGTGGAATCGTTGAGTGCTTACTCAGTGTCAGCCATCAAACATCAGTAGTGGACCTATTAAGCAGATAAGTGAGCCAAAGCAGAGTGCTGATAGGCCGTAGAGGTGGTGCCAGAACTCATACTTAACTCCCTGGTCCAGGATTCTGTCCATCTTCCCACCTCGCCATTCCATTTGCAGCTCTTGTCTGGAAGGTTCCTTCCTAAGAGAGGCCTTTCTTTCTTTTTTTTTTTTTTTCAAGATTTTATTTATTTGAGAGGTAGAGTTACAGACAGTGAAAGCGAGAGACAGAGAGAAAGGTCTTCCTTCCGTTGGTTCACTCCCCAAATGGGCTGAGCTGCGCTGATCCAAAGCCAGGAGACAGGTGCTTCTTCCTGGTCTCCCATGCGGGTGCAGGGGCCCAAGGACTTGAACCATCTTCTACTGCTTTCCCAGGCCATAGCAGAGAGCTGGATTGGGAGAGGAGCCACTGGGACTTGAACCGGCGCCCATTTGGGATGCTGGCACTGCAGGCAGATGGGTAACCTTCTGTGCCATGGCGCCGGCCCTTAAAAAGCCTTTCTAGACTCCCCCTTACCTTCTTTTCACCTCCCACCAGTACCAGGAGGGACTCCCTTCTGTGTACTCCCATAGCACCATTATCTTCACCCTGACAGCTTACTGCTCCACACAGGTGGGTTCCTGTAGCATGTGGTTTGTGTCTCCATGCGTCTCCCATCCCACCCTCGCCAATGGAACGTGAGCTGTGTCTTGTTCACCCACGACTGGCACACCGAGTCTGGTAAATGTCAATACTCGGACATTTATAGATTTTCCAGCAAGATATAGGAGGATGTCCTTATTTTTAAGAGATGTATACCAGAGGATTCAGAGGTAAAAATGTCTTAGTGTCCATAATTTAAAATATTTCATCAGAAGCAAAATAAAGCAGACATATGCTAAAGTTTTGTTTGCATATTGGTTCGTATATACACAAATAAAAGACACACCAGCTCGGTTTGGGCTGCAATGGGACTCAGAATATTTGTTCTTTTTCGTCTCTCCATTCCCATTCTCCTGGTGGGTTCCCAGTGTGTGGCTCTCTGATTGTACTTCCTTCTCTTGGAGAAAATTTCCTTCCCTATCTCTCTGAGAACTGAATGCTCATGAGCAAGTTCACATTCAGGGAAAGAACACGTTACTGAGATCTGAATGGCAGCCCCTTTGGGATGATGATTCTTCCAGCAAATTTGCCTGTGGACCAGCGCCAGGCCTGTTTGCTTGTTTAAAACCATCTGGCTTTGTCCTCTCATTGCTTTGTTCTGAAATCCCTGAGAGCTGTGCATCAGAGACAGTGGTTTTACCAGCAGCGGTGCTGAGGGCTCTCCACATCCCCCGCCAGTACAGCCTTCCTGACTGCTGTCTCAGTGAGCGGTGGATTCAGGGGAGACACAAGAGTTAGCATCCCTGCCTAATGTTATTGTCTTCTCCACTTCCTTCAGCATCTGCAGCTTAATGCTGGATGCCTTGAGCACACTTTATTAGTTCATGAGCTAGTAATTCATGTGTATTCAGACCATGAAAGTTTCCCTGGTACTTTGGCAAGCACACCTTTGAGTTCCTAATTGGTGTTGGCTGCATTGATTCCAGAAGGTGGGACCCTTTGGAGGTCAGATGGGCAGCTGTCAGATACTCTGGTTAGAGTCCCTGACAACTAGGGTGCAGTCATGCCTAATGCTGCCCCAATTTTCACACCTCCCCCCACAGCCCTGTACCCTCCCTCAGTCCTCTCTGTCAGTTTTCTATTCCTTTTTTTAAAAAATCATATATGAGAGAATCTTCAAAAGGTTCATAGGAAATACACATGATGATGAATGCATAGATTTCAATCTTTTTTCCACAAATAAATTTGTCCTTTAATTCTGTTTCTACAAACTTTTTGAAGTACACTTGTGTTTCCAGGTCCTTTTTATCTTTATTTTAATTTATTTTAAAAATATGTTTTTATTTATTTTAGAGGCAGAGTTACCGAGAGATAGGGAGAGGCAGAGAAAGAGAAAGAAAGAGAGAGAGAGAGAGAGAGAGAGAGAGAGAGAGAGAGAGAATCATCCATCTACTGATTCACTCTCCAAATAGCCACAACAGCCAGGACTGGGCCAGGCCAAAGCCAGGAGCTTCATCAAGGTCTCCCACATGGGTACAGGAGCCCATGCACTTAGGCCATTCTCTGCTGCTTTCCCAGGTGCATTAGCAGGAAGCTGGATCAGAAGTAGGGCAGCCAAGCCTTGAACCAGTGCCCATAGGCAGGTAGAGGCTTAAGTTGCTGCCTCATTGCACTAGCCCTCTTTTATCTTTAGAAAAAAAAAAATGCATATAGATACACACAGTGAACTGAGAAGAAATTTATTTCATCATAGTTCCCTTATTTTTTTTAAGTTACTGAGTTAAAATTTTTATTTATTTTATTTTATTTGAAAGGTAGAAGGGAGAGAGATTAAGAGAGAGAGAGAGGAGTCTTCCACCTGCTGATTCATTCCCAAATGTCTGCAACAGCCAGGTTTGGGTCAGGCCAAAGCCAGGAGCTCCATCAAGGGCTCCCACCTGGGTGGCAGGGATCCAAGTACTTGAGCCATCATCCGCTGTCTCCCAGGATGTGCATTAGTAGAAGGCTGAATGGGAAGTGGAGGCGCCTGGATTCAAACCAGGCTCTCCACGATGGGGTGTGGGCATCCCAAGCAGCATCTTAACGGCTGTGCCAAACGCCTGCCCTAATCATAATTCACTTCTGTCCAGCTCTTCCTCTTCCCTTTGCACTCATCTCTGGACCCAGCAAATAGCTCAGACACAAGATGCTGGAGCTGGGAGACAGAGAAAACCTAGGTTTGAGATGTGGCTCTCCCACTGCACAGCCTCAGGCAAATCACCCAACCTCTCTGGTCCTGCGAACACTAGATAACTATGTCTCGGGTCTTTCTGAGGCCCTCATGTGTTAATGACTGTTCAGTGTATGTGTATGGGAAATGTGTCTGAAATACCTTCTGACTTACAGGGTACAGTGACACTGATGGTGGCCTACTTGTCCCATGTTCACTAGAAAGCAAATGCATATTCAAATTCCTAAAGAAATTAGAAAAAGAAAAATAAGATAAATCCAAACTAATCCAAAAGTAGGAAATAAGAGCTGAAATCAAGCAAACTGAGAACAACAAAAATATGTAGAAACTTAAAGCCAGTTTTTCCAAAAAAACAATAAAATTAATAAACCATATGAATCATCAGTATCTGTACACAAATTTATGGTTATGACAAAACTGCCTGGAACCAAGTGTGCACAGATGAGTACAAGTACAGATGGAGAAATCTGAAGAGAGTCTGTCCATATCAATGGCAACTGACTGGCTGTGATACCACAATGCAGTTTTGCATAATAATATTATGGGAAATGATTAAAAATTAACAGGATTTTTATTTTTTTTTAAGATTTATTTATTTATTTGAAAGGCAGAGTTATAGAGAGGCAGAGAGAGAGGTCTTTCATCCGCTGGATCACTCCCCAAATGGCTGCAACAGCTGGAACTGGGCCGATCTGAAGCCAGGAGCCAGGAGCTTCCTCTGGGTCTCCCATGTGGGTGCAGGGGCCCAAGGATTTGGGTCATAGCAGAGGACTGGATCAGAAGTGGAGCAGCCGGGTCTGAAACTGGCACCCATATGGGATGCTAGCACTGCTGGGGTGGCTTTACCTGTTATGCCACGGCACCGACCCCTTTATTATTTCTTTTCTTTTCTTTTTTTTTAAGATTTATTTATTTCCTTGAAAGTCAGAGTTACACAGAGAGAGGAAGGAGAGGCAGAGAGGGAGAGAGAGGTCCTCCATCTGCTGGTTCACTCCCCAATTGGCTGTAGTGGCCGGAGCTGTGCCAATCTGAGGCCAGGAGCCAGGAGCTTCTTCCGGGTCTCCCACATGGGTGCAGGGACCCAAGGACTTGAGCCATCCTCCACTGCTTTCCCAGGCCACAGCAGAGAGCTGGATCGGAAGTGGAGCAGCTGGGATTCTAACTGGTGTCCACATAGGATGCTGGCACTGCAGGTGGCAGTTTTACCCACCATGCCACTGTGCCAGCCACCCCCCCCCCATTATTTCTTACAAATGCACATTACTGTACAGGTATCTCAAAGTAAAAAGTTTAGTTAAGGGGCTGGTGCTGTGGGGTAGTGGATAAAGTCTCTGCAGCACTGGCATCCCATATGGTCACAGTTCGAGCCCTGGCTGCTTTACTTCCCTGCCGATGCTCCTGGGAAGGTGGTGGAAGATGGCCCAAGTGCTTGGGCCCCTGCACTGGCATGGGAGATTCAGAAGAAGCTCCAGGCTTCTATCTTCAGATCAGCCCAGCTCCAGCTGTTGCAGCTATTTGGGGAGTGAACCAGCAGATAGAAAACCTCTGTCTCTCTTTCTCTGCCTCTGTCTCTTTCAAACTCTACCTTTCAAATAAATAAATCTTTAAAAAAAAAAAAAAAGCTTAGTTAAAAATGTTGAGAGTCAAGAACTTGGGCAGGCTCATGGGAGCACGTCTGTCACCTGGCAAACAAGTCGCTGCAGAAGGCCCTCAGATGGCTTCACCAGCATGTCTGGCAGTGGGGGCAGCTGGGGCATCACATGGAGGCAGAGTTCCTAGGTCATGTTCCACTGCACAAGCACTCTGTAGCCTTGGCGTGCATCTCATCTGCCGATACCCCATTGGCCAGAGCACATCACATGGCTAGGTTCCTAGTCCTGGTGAGAAGGGACCTCTCAAGGTCATGAACGTGAAGAGTCATGATTCACCGGGGCTGTTTATAAAATGATCTACACAAAGGGGAAGAGTGATGGCTCAACTGTAGCTCTTCATGGACATCCATCATTTTCATCTGCCTAAGTTGTCTTAAAGTTTGTATTTATTTATTTGAGAGACAGAGAAAGGATATGGACAGACATGGAGAATGCTCCTATCCATGGGTTCCCTCTCCAAATGTCCCTGGCAGCCAAGGCTAGCCCAAGGCTGAAGCTGGGAGTTGAGAACTCATGAGTGACAGGGACCCAAGGACTGGAGTCATCATTGCTGACTCTCAGGATCTGCATTGACAAGAAGCTGGAATTGGAGCCGGAACTCAAATCCATGCACTCTGATGTGGAATGTGGGCATCTTAACCACTAGGCTAAATGCTCTCACCTGCCCAAATATTGCCATAGTTAGCTATTTCCCAGCTTCTTCTGCTATGCTGCAGACATGTTAGTTGGGTTCCAACACCAAGACACAAGTTTGAGCCTCAGATGTGACCTGTGAAGAAATAGGCAAGGCGTGACGCATCCATGTTGTTGAGACTGGGGTTAGGGAAGATGGCAATAGTTTCTAGGGTGTGGCTTAGGTGGTGTAGTTCTGGGCTTGGTCAGGGTTCGGGGTGCTGTTTCCTGACCAGAGCTGAGGAAGTCTGCACAGGAGTCAGGGGCAGCTGTACCTTGTTATTCCAATTCTGTAGTCTGACTTCCAGAGTGATTGCTGGAATCCCAAATTTAATAGCTTAACCCTCTAGCCTTTTCAACATTTTGGTACATTTCTGGCCAGTCCTTTTCTGCTTAAACTAGCTAGAGTGGATTCTGTGGTTTGTGGCTGGTACTGCTGATGGATAAAATCTTTTTTTGAATAATCAGCCATGTGGCCATCTTGCCTATTCAAAAATAAAAACAAAATGCAATTTAAAGATAAATAATGTACGAGGCTGTGATCCCACTCTTCTGTTGCCTGCCTTGCCCTCTCCATCTTCCTGTCCTGTTCTCTCTGCCTTCCCCTCTCCTTCTCTCTTAAACTGTCAGTGTCTGAAGTACCTCTTCTTCCTCAGTGACTTCAACGTCTCAGACATAGTCTTTTTTTTTTTTAGAGTGGACAGTGAGAGAGAGAGAGAGAGAAAGGTCTTCCTTTGCCGTTGGTTCACCCTCCAATGGCTGCCGCGGCTGGCGCATCGCGCTGATCCAATGGCAGAACCCAGGTGCTTCTCCTGGTCTCCCATGGGGGAGGGGGTGCAGGGCCCAAGCACTTGGGCCATCCTCCACTGCATTCCCTGGCCACAGCAGAGAGCTGGCCTGGAAGAGGGGCAACCGGGACAGAATCTGGCACCCCAACCGGGACTAGAACCCGGTGTGCCAGCGCCACAAGGCAGAGGATTAGCCTGTTGAGCCACGGCACTGGCTTCAGACATAGTCTTGTGCCTGGTCAATCCAATAGGAAACCACCATTGTTTGGTCAGTATTGCCAAGCACCAGCAATTTCATAGGCTTCTGTGTCACAGTGCCCTTCTTTTGAGTTGGTTCCCTCTCAAAACTTCATCTATCGGAGCGGCACTGTGGCGCAGTGGGTTAACGCCCTGACCTGAAGCACCAGCATCCCATATGGGCGCCGGTTCTAGTCCCAGCTGCTCCTCTTCTGATCCAGCTCTCTGCTGTGGCCTGGGAAAGCAGTAGAAGATGGCTCAAGTCCTTGGGCCCCTGCACCCGTGTGGGAGACCCGGAAAAAGCTCCTGGCTCCTGGCTTTGGATCGGCGCAGCTCCAGCCGTTGTGGCCAATTGGGGAGTGAACCCGCAGATGAAAGACCTCTCTCTCTCTGCCTTTCCTCTCTCTGTGTAACTCTGACTTTCAAATAAATAAATAAATCTTTATAAAAAAAAAACCTTAATCTATCTTTCAGCTTTCAGGTCTTTACCAAGTTCCTCTCCCTTCACAGGACATCCTACTCGTACATGTCCTTGTCGTCTTAAAAAAACGTGTTTTAAAAAAAAGTTTATCCTCTTCCCCATGGGCTAACATTCTCATATGATGTCTCTAATCCATGGATGACATTAACATTGTCTGAGTCATTCAGCCTGAAAGTGTGGATCCATCATGATTTTCACTTTTAAATATCTCACTGTCTATGGCATGGAATGGTGCTTTAGAGCTAAGGGGCAGAGCCAGACTGCAGGGGAGGGAGGAGGAGTGGGATTTGACCCTGCTGTTCATTAGTGTGTGGCTTTGGGCACATTCCTGATCCTTACAGTCTTTCCGTTTCCTCATCTGTAAGGCTGGAATGACGGTAGTGCCTGATTCAGGAGGTGCAAAAGAGTTGACAGTTGTACAGTGTTAAGAACATCATCTGGCACAGAGTGGCGGTCACCCCCCCCCCTTAAAAAATAGAACTCCTAAGGAGGGTGTCTGGTGCAGTGGCTGGGCTGCCTGCTACTTGATATACCAGCGTCCCATATCAGAGTGCGTGGGTTGGAGTCTCGGCTCTGCTCGCCATTCCAGCTTCCTGCTAATGCAGACCCTGGGAGAGAGCAGGCGATGGCTCAAGTACTTGAATCCCCGCCGCCCATGTGAGAGCCCCAAACTGAGTTCTTGGCCCCTGGCTTTGGCCCTCTCCGGCCCTTGCTCTTGGCAGGGATTTGGGGGAAGTAGACCAGTGAATAAGAGATCTCTGTCTATCTCTTGGTCTGTCTCTGTCTTTCTGCCTTTCAAATAGATGGATATAAATTCTAAAACAAAACCCAGAATCCTACATCTGCCTTTTCTTTCTCTTCCTGCTTCAGGTTGTCATCTCTTTAGAGCCCTCTTCAAGCTTCTGCCACCAGTTCTGTCCCTTCTAGTCTCTCTCGCACAAATCAGTAAGGGGATCCATCCCGTCCCCTCCTCCACCCCAATAAACCTCCCAAGCTTCTCAACACCTACAGAAAGAAGCATAACCTCAGGTGCATGCTGATGTAACCCAAGCATTGTGCCCTCTCTACAGTCCTCCCACCTGGCCCCCAAAAAACGTTCCACCCCTTCCCTAGTCCCCACAGGTTCCCTGACTACTCATGGATACTTTGAATCCTGCATAGCATGACCACCCTTTCATGTTAGTGTGTGCACATTATCTTTCCCTGGAGAGAAAGGAAGTTCCTGAAGGCCAGGAAGCTTACCCAACCCAGGCTAGACCCAGGCCAGCTCAGGGCAGATACTCATTATGTCATGGGTTGGTTCTGTTTTCACATCTCCAGGTTCAGCCTCCTGGAAGAGCCAGCTTGGCAGCTCCTATCTCTTTCCTACAAGTAAAACTACAAAATTTTTTTTTTTTTTTTGTGACAGGCAGAGTGGACAGTGAGAGACAGAGACAGAGAGAAAGGTCTTCCTTTGCCGTTGGTTCACCCTCCAATGGCTGCCGCGGCCAGCATGCTGCGGCCGGCGCACCGCGCTTATCCGATGGCAGGAACCAGGTGCTTCTCCTGGTCTCCCATGGGGTGCAGGGCCCAAGCACTTGGGCCATCCTCCACTGCACTCCCGGGCCACAGCAGAGGGCTGGCCTGGAAGAGGGGCAACCGGGACAGAATCCAGCGCCCCGACCGGGACTAGAACCCGGTGTGCCGGTGCCGCAAGGCGGAGGATTAGCCTGTTGAGCCACGGCGCCGGCAAAACCACAAAATTTTATAGCCAAGAGCAAGTGGCCAGAGTGGGAGGTGGGCCTGTCCCTTCTGAGAGACATCCCCACAGCTGCAGGCGTCGGAGGCAGCAGCATGGCCGTTCAGATGCCCAGCGAGGCTCATCTCACTCATATGGACCTCATTTCCACTTCTGCAAAATGAGGGCATTAGCAAAGCCACAAATCCCCCTCAGGCTCAAATATGCTGTGACAAATCTCCACGAGGGTGGATTCAGGAAACTGACTTCCGAATTGATCGAACCATGTGGAGTTGTTGCATGGAACATTAATCTGCTGTTCATAACAATTCATTTCCTGAATTTAGCCTGTCAGCCAAAGCTGATTAAGCACCATTCACTCAGTAGCACCCTGGGTTTAGTGCAAAGCAGACACAGATGGGGTAACCCTCAGGACCCATGGCCTCAAGGAATTATTCCATAATCAGAGTTTATTGTATAATAAAGGTGCATCATGCTTATGATCCAGCATATTGCTTTCTGTTTACCTAAGACTTCTTTCTTGAAATAAAATTTTACTTTAATCATAACATATAATCTCTAGGTAAGCTGTGTCTTCTGTGAGTTAATTCTATGTTATTTTATTTGAAACACACACACACATGCTATGTAAAATGTATGGGGCAGGCATTTCATGCAGTGACTTAGATGCCACTTGGGATGCCCACATCCCATACTGGAGTGCCTGCTTTGTGTCCTGATTCCTCAGTTCCAGTCCAACTTCCTGTTGATGTGTACCCTGGGAGGCTGCAGGTGATGGTTCAATTGCTTGGGTCTCTGCCACCCAAATGGGAGACTTGCATTGGGTTCTGGGCTCTTGGATTCGATATCCCCTATCCTTGGATCTTTCAGCCATTTGAGAAATGAACCAGAAGATGGAAGACCTCTCTCTGCCTTCTAGATAAAATGGAAAAAAAAAAAAAAAGCAGGAGCCACAGCTGTGGCATAGTAGGCTCCAAAAGAAACCTTTTATTTAAGAAATACAGACTTCATGATTTCATAAGCACAACTTTAGGAATATAGTCATTGTTCCCACCACACCCACTCTCCCACCCCTCCTCCTCCTACCTCTCCCATTCCCAGTCCCGTTCTCCACTAAGATCCATTTTCAATTAACTTTATACACAGAAGACCAACTCTATACTATGAGTTCAACAATTTGCACAGTAAAAAACCAAACCAAAACAAAACAAAAAAACTATTCCTCAACAGTTAAGACAAAGGGCTGTTCAAAGTCAGTGCATCTTGAAGTTAATTTTGAAGAAATACCTTGACAGTAGGGACTCCATTTTAGAGCACCCAAAACTCCATCTTGAGAAAGCACCCCCCACTGTGAGATTCTGGTCTGAAACTATGATCTAAAACTCATACAATAACAGTACTCATACAATAATAATACACTGGATCCCACTTGGCAGAGCATAGAAACTCCCTAGCATGATCACTCAAGCTTAAAACAGATAGGCTGCACCTAATGTTAAGATTATAATTTGTTGTCAAGATTGCAACTGATACTAGTTTCACATAGGCCTTAGGGCAGCTTGACCCTGGTAACTATATATTCTGCCTCCCCTCCTTGTTGTTTTTGCCTTTATAAACCCTGTTGCTTTGAGCTTCAGGGTCGACAGTTCTTTGGGACATGAGCCCATTCTTGGCCATCAGCAATAAAGAGCTCTAAAATTTATCAGTGTGTGGCGCTCCTCTGTCAGCACTCCCTCAGGCACAATCTCACTTTTTTTTTCTTTTAGAAATTTAATTAACTTTAACAAAGCACCCAAGAATAATACATCTTTTGGGAGCACTTAGACATAGTTAGAATACAACTCTTTGAGGATAGAGGTCCTGCATGGGAAGTTAGTGCACAGTGACTTTTTTTTTTTAGATTTATTTACATGAAAGTCAGAATTACATAGAGAGAGAAGGGGAGGCAGAGAGAGAGAGAGAGAGGTCTTCCATCTTCTGGTTCACTCCCCAGATGGCCACAACGACTGGAGTTGCACTGATCTGAAGCCAGGAGCCTCTTCCGGGTCTCCCACATGGGCGCAGGAGCCCAAGAACTTGGATCATCCTCCACTGCCCTTCCAGACCATTAGCAGAGAGCTGGATAGGAAGTGGAGCATCCAGGACTCGAACCGGCACCCATATGGAATGCCGGCATTGCATGCAGTGGCTTCACCCGCTATGCCACAGCACTGGCCCCAGTGACTCTTGTTAATTTAACAAGTATCACTCTTATGTATGATGAAAGTTAATACCTGAGGCTCTTGAGATGAGCTTCCTAGGCTATGGAAGCCTTTTGAATCCACAAACTCCATCAGTATTTAGCAAGGCCATAAGCAAAGTACAAGTCCTCGCCTCCTTTCAGAGAAAAAAGTACCTCCTTCTTTGATGACCACTTCTTTCCACTGGGATCTCACTCACCGAGATCCTTCATGTAGGACTTTTTTTTTTTTTTTTTTTTTGCCTCAGTGTCTTGGCTTTCCATGCCTTTTCAGCCAGACCAGAATGCCTTAAGGGCTGATTCTGAGGTCAGAGTGCTGTTTAAAACGGTCATCATTCTATGAGTCTGCTGTGTGGACTAGCATCATACAACTTTAGAACAGAAAAATAACTATTTATTAAGAAGTCAAACCCCCTGAAGGGAAAGAGACAAAGGCTCCCACAGCTATCCAAATGCCCCCTGGACAAGAGTCCAGGTCTCTGACCTCCCAAGGGTACTGTGTACTATGGGATATCAGTTTCTGAGCCAGTCAGGGTTCTGGATTGCACACAAAAGAGGCTCTGGCTGACTTATTTAAAGATTTTATTTTATATTTATTTGAAAGTCAGAGTTACACAGAGAGAGAAGGAGAGGCAGAGTGAGAGTTCTCCTATCCTCTGCTCACTCCCCAATTGGCCACAATGGCCAGAGCTGCACCAATCCCAAGCAAGGAGCCAGGAGCTTCTTCCAGGTCTCCCACACGGGTGCAGGGGCCCAAGGACTTGGGCCATCTTCTACTGCTTTCCCAGGCCATAGCAGAGAGCTGGATCGGAAGTGGAGCAGCCGGGTCTTGAACTGGCACCCATATAAGATGCTGACACTGAAGGCGGTGGCTTTTACCCACTATGCCACAGCGCCAACCCCTTTGGCTGACTTTAGTAGAGGGATAGTGAGTGGCTAGCAGAATGGACCAGAATGATGGATAGCCAGGTTCTGAAAAGAGGCAGGATGTGAGTGAGGCTGAGCAGTAGGGACACCGCCTAGGTCATGCTTCAGGGACAGTATGGTTAGGATTTCTCCAATTCTGGCCATTGGCCATGAGCCAGGAGTCAGATGCCACTGCAGTTATGGAATTCTAAACCATTCTTGAGTCTAAATTAAAAGTCTTGGATGGGAGCACTGGATTTACTGTGGGACTATTTTTTGTTTTTTGTTTTTTTTAAATGGTATTGCCTTAAGCTAATGTTTGGTGTACTTTGTATAGCTTTTTATTTTTTCAATTTTTAATTTTTTAAAAAAGATTTACTTATTTATTTGAAAAGCAGAGTTACAGAAGCAGAGAGAGAGAGAGAGAGAGAGAGAGAGAGGTCTTCCATCTACTGGTTTACTCCTCAAATGGCCACAATGGACGGAGCTGGGCCAATCTGAAGGCAGGAGCCTGGAGTTCTTCTGGGTCTCCTAAGTGGATGTTGGGGCTGAAGCACTTGGGCCATCTTCCACTGCTTTCCCAAGTGCATCCATAGGGAGCTGGATTGGAAGTGGAGCAGCCAGGACTCAACTGGCACTCATATGGATGCCAGTGCTGTAGGCAGTGGCTTTACCTGCTATGCCACAGTACTGGCCCCTTAATTGAGCTTTCTATTTTGAGATACCCATACAGTCATGTGCATTTGTAAAAGATAATAGAGATCCTGTCAATCCTTAACCATTTTCTTTCTTTAATGATATTATGCAAAACTGCAATGTAATATCACAGCCAGTCTGTTGCCATTGAAACAGACAGATCCTCTTCAGATTTCTCCTTTTGTACTTTACTCATTTGTGTACGCTTAGTTCTATGCAATTTTGTCATATGGGGGTGCCAGCACTCCAGGGGGCGGCTTTACCGACTATACCACGGTGCAGGCCCCAGGATTGTTCTTTAGTGGCCAGGAACCAGGGAAGGGTATCTGGTTCAGCTCCTTTCTATGAGGGATATTGTGCTTTGAACATGTTTTGGCTCCAGAATTCATACAGAGCTTTAAAGCTACAAGTCAGATGGTACTAAGGGATGAGAAACTTAGTCCAATTATGTTATTTATAAGATGAGCCTAATGGGCGGTCTTCTCATGAGAGGGTTGGTTATAAAAGCCAAATTGGACTCTCTCTCTCTCTCTTTTTCTCTCTCTCCCTTCTTCATCCTGGGCTCTCTACATGATCCTTCCTCTGCATACACCCTACTATACCCATCCACTGCCTTCATCAGAAGCCAAACTAATGAGTCTAACAAATCTTGGATGAATTTCCAAAGATGTGACTTGAAATAATCCTCTTTCCTTCGCAAGTAGTTTGTCTCAAGTATTTCATTGTAGTAATGAAAATCTGGGTAATTATTACTTCAAAATGTTCACAGGAAATGTGCATTATCTTCTAATTCAATTTTTTCATGAACTTCTTGAAGCCCTCTTGCATAGCATTGAATGGAACCTGCTTTCCATCATGACCTACATCAGAGAGGGAAGGGTATTGGGATGTAAAGTAAGACCAAATAAGGACAAATGATTACTCCACCTCCCCACTTGAACTTCTGCTAGCATATGGACATAACCTACAGTAATTATTTTATTTTCACAAAATATGGAGGCATTTCCTGTCAGCACCCAGGATGGATTACAACCCCAAACAAACATTAATTTTCTAAGTGCTAAGTTTGTAAGGGCTTTAACCTCATGGAAGGGGAAACAGTTTCATCTTGTGTCTTCTAGTTCGTTAATAGTCACCTGGTCTGATTTCTGGAAGAAAACCACAGACCAGTCTGTCCACTTGACTTTTCTGAGATGCTCAATGTGAGCGCGTTAGCCTCCAGAGGCATTAAAACTTCTTCTGCCAGGTGCAAGGTCCTATTAGTGATTAAATTTGCACTTGAAGATATTCCATGCTGCTATACATCAGAGTGGGGCATAGACGAACCAGAATATAGGAGATTTGTTGAGAGCTAGGATTCTGCCACCGTTCTTTCAGCCTATTTCGGATGACTGTCAAATTCCATAATGGGAGGTGCTGTTGTATGGTTAAGTAACATGAGGCCAGAGCTGACACTGACAGCTGTTCCCAAAGGTGTGCAGTTTCTTTGTTACCGGGAAAAGGTGTCCTTGAACTTTCTGGGCTGAGGTAAGAATGTTTGGCAGACCCCATCTTCTCTGCCGTCTGACTGTCCTAAGGGATTACAAGATGGAAATGAATGAGCCAGAAGGGCCTTTAGAGCATTTGTCCTTGGTGTAGGTTCTTCTCAGAAGTGCAGACGTTCGAGTAGGACAGTGGGGACCTGAGATAGCGGGGGCAAGGAGCCAATACGAGGTGCAAACTATCAATCACGTTACCACCATGGGCAGCTGGATATTAATCCTCCCAGGAAACTGAAAGCCAGCTTGGAAAGCTGCACAAGGAGTGAGGGAGCTAGCGTAATTAAACACCAGTTCCCATCTGTCTCTGGTTGAAGGCTGCGCCTGGGATGGCACCCATTCTCCAGGACATAGCAGGCCTTGGCCATCAGACAAAACCCTCAGGCAAAGAGGCCAACTCTGGCAGTTCAAAGTGAGACTGATGTACACAAAATGCTAAGAACGGGGCACCCGCAGCATCTGCTACCCTGTGTTCATCCTCCTTATGGACACACTTTCGGTTGTATACCCACTGAAAGCCCAGCATAAATCTTCCCAGAATCAGGAGGCGCACACATATCCTCTGCCATCCCCCTACACCAGATTTCTTTATTTCACTATTTACTGCTTAGTAATGCTTCACTTAAATTACAGGAGCACTGTGACTTGGAGTCTTCTTTCAACCCTGCCCAGTAACTCATTAGCAGCCATTTTTTTTTTTTTACAAAGATACATTTATTTTAGAAAGGTAGAATGACAGAGACAGGGGGTGAGACAGAGAAAGAGAGATAGAGCGATCTTCCATCTGCTGTTCACTTTCCAAATGGCCTTAGCAGACAGGTCTGGGGCCAGGCTGAAGCCAGGAATTCCAGGCTGGTCTTCCATGTGGGTGGCAGGGGTCCAAGTACTTGGGCCATCTTCTGCTGCCTTCCAAGGCTCACTAGCAGAAATGCTGATCAGAAGCAGAGTAGCAGGGACTCAAGCTGGCACTGAAGTATGGGATGCCAGTGTCCCAACCAGCAGCTTAACCCACTGTGCCACAGTTGCAGACTTTGACCACAGTCCTGGAAGAACTGAATAAATGCTTACTGAGCAGCTCCCACTTCCTGCCATTCAGCAAATGTCCTGGATATATAACCCACAGCCAATGCACTTTCAGTAGATAAATAGGCTTTGATGTTTTTGGAGAGATTTACAATTTGCTGTATATAAAGAGACTTGGGTTAAGTAGAGAAGCATATCTTGAGAGAGTAGAATATTTCTCTTTTCTGGAGAAAGAGGTTGGATTCCTTCTGGACTATGGATAGCTTTTGCTTAAACTGAGGGTCAGCCAACAATGAGTTGGCAACTTGGCAATGTCTGTGAGAGATGCTGGGACGTTGGCGAAAGCAGGAACCAGTCACTCAGTTTTGTTTGGCATCTTGCTAAGGATAAACATCCTACTAACATTGACTGACAATTGCAAGACCATCTGCGGTTTTCCATACAATCCTAAGTTAATAAACAGGTATCTTGAAGTCTGATGTCTTTTTAAAAGTTTTTCATCATTTACTATTTATAAAAATTTAACCTGCATATCAGCCTTTAGTAAAAAACATGCATCTCAGGATCAAGTGACCTTATGGGGCATTGTGGCACAGTGGGCTAAGCCACTACTTGAAACGCCTGCATCCCATTCTGTAATGCCAGTTCACATCCCACCTGCTCTGCTTCTGATCCAACTTCCTGCTACTGTGCTTGGGAAACAGTACAATGAGTTCCTGCTAATCATGCTAGAGAACCAGATGGAGTTCCTGGCTCCTGGCTTTAGCCTGGCCCAGCCCCAGCTGTTGCAGCCTTCCCAGGGAGTGAACCTATGATCAAGTGCAGTCATTTTGGGAATTTAATCTGCTTGTAAGGCAATAAAAAACATATGTAGAATTTGCTTTGAAATGCATTAACAAAGAAGATAGAGAAATGGATAAATGGTATATACATAGATAGACTTTGGATAAGCAAGTACAGTAAATGTTAATGATAAAATATATGCGTATATAGGTCTTAGTTGCACATTTTTGCCAAGTTTTCTGTATAGTTGAAATAAGTAAATAAAATGCTGGGAAAATATATGTACAATATACTTTGAGTGTATTAAATGTCTATCCTTAGACATTTATTTATAATAACTTGGAATCTTAATTTGTCATAAATTTTCCTGAAAGCAATCTTTTTTCTTACTTCATAAAGAACATACTTGAAATATGAAAGATAACTTTTATCAGCCCTTAAGTGGTAGAACTCATTAAACAATCAAAAGCTCGTTAATAGGTGCCTCCAAATTGCTCTTGGAGATACAAATATTTATTAGACATAGTCCCTACCTTCAAAGAATTTAAATTAAAATTGAAAAATGTTTTTATGTCTTAAATGTGAATTTATTTTATTTATTTGAGAAACAGAAAGGGAGAGCTCCCACCTGCCAATTTACTCTCCAAATTGCAGTAGTCAAAACTTGGCCAGACTTAAGCTGGGAGCTGCGAATTTAGGCCACGTTTCCCATGTGGGTGACAGGAATCCAACTACTTGAGCCATAGCAGGAAGCTGGAATTGGGAGCAGAGCTGAGACTCAAACCCAGGTAGTCCAGTATAGGATATGAATGTCCCAAGTGGTGTTTTGACTGTTTTGACTGCTCGGCCAACTGCCTACCTTGAGAAAATTATTCTCTCTCTATATGTATATGTATCTATGTATCTATCAAGATGTCTCTCTCTTTTTTTTTTAAGATTTATTTATTTATTTGAAAAAGAGAGAGAGGCAGAGAGAGAGAGAGAGAGAGAGAGGTCTTCCCTCCGATGGTTCACTCCCAAAATGGCCACAACAGCCGATTCGAAGCCAGGAGCCAGGAGATTCTTCTGCGTCTCCCATGCAGGTGCAGGGGCCCAAGGACTTGGGCCATCTTCTACTGCTTTCCCAGGCCATAGCAGAGAGCTGGATCAGAAGTGGAGCAGCCGGGACTAGAACCAGCGCCCATATGGGATGCCGGCGCTTCAGGCCAGGGCATTAACCCACTGTGCCACAGCGCCGGCCCCAAGATATCTATCTCATCACCTACACATAAATTATGTAACCTGCAATATGAGTATCCTCATCCAAAATGCTTGGACCCAGGAGTATTTGGGGCTTTGGATTTTTTAGGGGGAAATGGATTTTGGAATATTTGCATAAGCATAATTAGGTATCTTGGGGATGAGATCCAAGTTTAAACACAGAATTTCTTTTGCATTTAATAAATACTTTATTCACATAGCCTGAAGAAAATTTTTTTTTAAATTTGTGCATGAGACAGAGTTTCATGATGTGAAATTTTCTGCTTTGAGCATCATGCCAGTGTTCAAAAAATTTAAGACTTGGCCGGCGCCGTGGCTCAACAGGCTATTCCTCCACCTTGCGGCGCCAGCACACTGGGTTCTAGTCCCGGTCGGGGCGCCAGATTCTGTCCCGGTTGCCCCTCTTCCAGGCCAGCTCTCTGCAGTGGCCCAGGAGTGCAGTGGAGGATGGCCCAAGTGCTTGGGCCCTGCACCCCATGGGAGACCAGGAAAAAGCACCTAGCACCTGGCTCCTGCCATCGGATGAGCGCAGTGCGCCGGCCGCAGCGCGCCTTCCGCGGCAGCCATTGGAGGGTGAACCAACGGCAAAGGAAGACCTTTCTCTCTGTCTCTGTCTCTCACTATCCACTCTGCCTGTCCAAAAAAAAAAAAATTAAGACTTTAGACCACTTGGGATTTGGGACTTTTGGATTTGTGATGTTCAAACTTGTGTCAGCACCTACATTTTCCTACTTAAACTAAAATCTATTTACATATCCATAATACCTAAATATAGCATCTACACCTATGATTATAGCTATGTCATTTATATCCACTCTTTTTTTTAAAAAAAAAGATTTATTTATTTAAAAGGCAGAGTTACAGAGAGGCAGAGGCAGGTGGTGGGGTCTTCTATCTGCTGGTTCGCTCCCCAGATGGCTACAGAAGCTAGGAGTCTGGAGCTTCTTCTGGGTCTCCCACATGGGTGCAGGGGCCCAAGGATTTGGGCCATCCTCCACTGCTTTCCCAGGCCATGGCAGAGAGCTGGATCAGAAGAGGAGCAGTGAGCACTCGAACCAGTGCCCATATGGGATGCCGGCACTGCAGATGGCTGCTTTATCCACTAACCACAGCGCCGGGCCCTATATCCACTCTTACATCATCTTCTACCTCTATATTTACATCTACTTTACATATATCTATGTTGATATTCTTATTTATGGCTCCATTTTCATCTTCATTATCTGTATCATCTACATCTGCATGTACATCTACAAGAGTAACTGTGTCAAAATGTACATCTATGACTACATTCTCCTACATCAGTGGTTCTCAGCCAGGGCAACTTTGCATCCCAAAAACATCTGGCAACATCCAGAAGCATTCCTGATTGTCACAAGTCCTGATAGGGGAGGAAAGTGCCCATGTCTGCTGAGCAGAAGGCAGGCAGGAATATTGTTAAACCTGCAACAATGCACAGGACATCCCCCTTATGACAAAGAAATATCTAGCCTGAAAGGTCAGTCGTGCTGAAGTTGGGAAACCCTAGTCTACAACATCCATATCCTCTGTACGCATGCGTACAGCCATGCTGGGCTCATCTGTATTTGTATCAACTCTGTCACCATCTGTTTTTATGTCTGCATCATCTACATCTATGTCTGTATCTGTCATGGACGGCTACATTACAGCATCTGCCGTATCTACAACTGCACCTACATGACGTAAACTTCACTTCTGTTATCTACATGAGTATCTAATTAACAGAGCAAAGCAGGCTTGTTGCGTTAGCACGAGTAGTCCTTTTTAACTAAAATGAAAATTTAATTTTAATCCTCCCCTTCTCTGACAACACACATAAAGTGTGAGTGGAACTGACTGCTGTCAGTCACACTGTCTAAAATGTAAGGGACATCAACTCTTTGCTGGATTTGTCCTGGCTATTAAACACCTCAAGATGATTGGCTTATGGGATCTGATAAGCAACCAGAAAGGCTTCCACTGACTTGGACTGCCCTTAGAAAGCAGGCCCGCGCCTGACGAATTTCATTTATGCTCTCTTTTTTCGCTAGCTTCTCAGGACCAGAAGGCATCTGGAGCAGATACAATTGCCTCACAATTTGTTATGATGGTGATAAAGAATAATTTATTTTCAAAAGAGCACTGTACTTTGAGAACCCGATATGGTTTGATCACATCTCGTTCCACCTGAACTGGCCTGAGCCAGATGTGTGCTCTTGGCACATGACAAGTTGCAGACCCTGCTGTTTTACCCAGGGCTCACTGCACCTCAGAGTAGTGAATGACATGTGAGTCCGTGACCAAGGCAGCAGTCCAGGCTGCCGCATCCACCCAAACCTCCTAGGCACATGAACTGGCGTGTCAGCCATGGCAAATATAAAAACGATGTTTCTAGGTGAAACCAAGAAGTGGGAGGTAAGACACACGAGCAGATCTCTCTTCTGTCACAGGGCGAAGGAATATGAGTGCTAAAAGCCAGTCAGCTCTGTCATTAATAGCTGTGTGACCTTAAGCAAGTTGGGTTACTTTCCTGAACTTTGCCATTCTGATCTTCAAAACAAGGTTCATGAACCCCACTGTACAGCAGTATTTTAAGGAAATGTTCCCCAGTAGAGACACAGGAAGCACACCATAGGGATGGAGGAGGCTTCCAAAGGCCCTCAGGAAATGGCAGCGATTCTTACTCCTCTCTTTCCATCAGACTTCTCTTGAATATCCCCACGTCTTTGTCTTGTTCTGCAGTTCTGTGTGAGGTTCCCAAGGCTGTGATAACACAGGACTGTAAACTTGGTGGCTGGAAATGATAGCAATTTATTCTCTCACAGTCCTGGCTCTAGAAGTCTAAAGTCAAGGTGTCGGTAGGACTGTGCTCCCTCTGAATCCTGCAGGGCAGAGTGTGTCCTTGCCTCGTCTTGCTTGCCGGTGAGTAAGACTCCCTGGTCTTCTCTGACTTTCAGCCGCATCACTCTGATTTCCATGTCCCTCTTCACATCTGAGTCTTCGTATCCAAATCTACTTAGGCACCCATTGTTGGATTTAGGGCCCACCCTAATCCACTATGATATCACCTTAACTTTTCCAATCATATCTGCAAAGCACCTGTTTCCAAAATAAGGACACATTCTGGGTTCCACTTGGACATGAATCTTGGGGAGTTTATTACTCCATTTTTTCATTAACATACCAGAGACAACCCAACTTTATACAAGAGAGAGAGAGAGAGAGGTCCCAATTGGGGCTGAGAGCTCAGTGGCTCTGGAAAAAGCTGAATTCCGCTGGTGGGAGCACATGTGGAAGCAAAAGATCACACCGCCAAACAGGAAGCCAGGAAGAGACTGGGGTCCCACAATCCCTGCCGAGGGTACACCCCCAGTTGACCTAAGAACCCTAACCAGGCCCCATATTTTAAAGGTCCATCAACTCCCACATTGTCGTATTAGGGGCAAAGCTTCCAACATATAATCCTTTGGGGGATGAACAACAAATGATAGCAGGGGGACCACTATTCCCTCCAGATCGCACCCACTAAGGAGGACCAGTCAGATCCATCACCAGGGTGTGCTGTTCTTAACTAATAGACGCTGTGACCATTTGTCTGCCGTGACTCATCTGTCCTGTGCCCAGAGCTATGCTGATAAAGTTTGGCAGTTTCCTGGGCTAAATGTGGGGAGGGAATCCTTGAGAGATAATATATGTGTGTATGTGTGTGTGTATCTATCTATCTATATCTATCTATCTATATTTGTATCTATATCTATCTATCTATTATCTATTATCTATCTATCAATATAAAGTTTCAGTGCTGTAAATTCTCTAAACATGGCCAAGTTCAGGTTACCACTGTGATGCTAACCAACTCTTGAAATGCCTGAAATTTTCACAGTCAACTCTCTGAAGATGCTATGACTCAACTCCAGCACAAGTGTCAAACTGCCTTGTAACTGCTGTTTTGTTTTTAATGGTACTAATCATTCTGGGAAGAGTGAGCTTCTGTAGTAAGCTTCAGGGGCTGGCATTGTGGTGTAGTAGTTGACATTGCTGCTTGTGATGCCAGCATCCCAAATCGAAGAGTAGGTTTGAGTCCCTGTTGCTCCGTTTCTAATCCAGTTTCCTGTTAATGCACCTAGAAAGGCAATAGAGGATGGCCCAAGTGCTTGGGCCCCTGCCACCCATGTGGGAGACCAAGATGGAGTTCCTGTCTCCTGGCTTCGGCTTGGCCCAGACCTGGCTGTTCAGACATTTGGGGAGTGAACTAGCGGATGGAAGGTCTGCCTCTGTCACCCTACCTTTCAAATCAAGAAGTGAATCTTTAAAAAATAAAATATATTATTTTCAAAGACAGCTCCGTGGAAGCCTTGAGGACCCCTTTGTCAACCTTTGAAGTCTTCATTGCTGACATTTGCATTTTGCATTTTTCTTTCCAGGAAGAACTCACAATCCTATATTAAAACTACAGAAGTCCCGGACTTAACAGTGGGTTGATTCATGATTATTTGTCTTTATGGTGGTGCAAAAGTAATATGAATTCAGTAGAAAGTGTACTTTTTGGAATTTTGATTTTTTTCCCCCAGGCTAATGATATTCAGTATGATGTCCTGCCATGTTGCTGGGCAGCAGCTGCAAGTCAAAGCTCCCAGTGAGCCTGGCAACCAGAAGGGTCAGTAATCCATACTGCACGGGGTGCTGTGTTGCTGAGCTACAGTGTTTGGTAGGTTAGGTGTATTAAATCAATCTTTGATTTATTGTATTTACAGTTTATGATGAGTTTATCAGAGCATAACCCCATCATAAGTTGAGCAACATCTGTATTTATTTGCTTATCTGAATTCCTGGCTGCCTTAATAAGGGCAGTTGCCATGTGACTTAATTGTCCTTGAATCCCAACAGCTTGCGCAATATCAGACTTCAATTTTTGCTCACTTGTCAAATCAAATTAAGCAAAGAGGCCAGAGCCCATATCTTCCTTTGTCTACCACAGTGCTGTGTTCACAATAGGCACTCAGTGTGCCTTTCCTGAAGCCATGTAACGTCATAGTTTGGGCACCAAGAGTAGACTGCCCATCATCATGTTGGTTGAATGCCCTCCCTAATAGTGGTTTCCATATCTGGTTAGGCATCATTCATGCTTTCCACAAAGCAGCCACTATGAGCCAAATGCTGCTATAGGTGCTGAGAATAGAGTACAGAATGAACAGATGAACCCCCAGCCTCATGAATCTTGCATTCTAATGGGAGAGATAGGCAACAAACAAATTCATTAGACATCTAAGATTCTGTTGGTGGTGATAGTGCTATCGAGAACAATGATGAGGGATAAAGGATGAATGTGTTAGTTCATATGTGTTATTCTAGTGAAATACCCAAAGTAGGTTAACTTTCTAAAGAGAAGAGGTTTATATCGTTTGCAGATTCAAGGGCATCCTGGGAGCTCTGGCTCAGCTCTGGTGAGAACATCCTTGGCTGTATCACATCATGGCAGGTAGTGCATATTGTATATTGTCTGGTCTCTCTCCCTCTTCTTCTAAAACCATTGAGATTCAATCATGAAGGGTCTGTCCTAATGATCTTACCTAATCCCAGTTATTCTCCAAAGGCTCTACCTCTAAACACCACAGCTGGATTGAGTTTCCATCCTCTTACTACCTCATAATAGGGATTCAGTTTCCACACATGAAGCATTGGCACTGGGGGATGCTCTAACCATATCCAAACCATACCCACCATGATATGCTGGCAAAGGGACAGGGAGAAGGTCTGGGGAGGCCTCACTGAAGAGACAGCAAGAACGCAAAGCCCCGAGTGGGCGAGAGGGACTGCCCGGAATGAGGGCACAATAAGTGGGAGGGACCTGAGGCAGAAGGGTGCTGGGAATGTTTTAGAAACAGCACAGAAGGGCCGGCACTGTGGTGCAGTGGGTTAGAGCCCTGGCCTGAAGTGCCGGCACCCTATATGGGCGCTGGTTCTAGTCCCAGCTGCTCTTCTTCCAATCCAGCTCTCTGCTATGGCCTGGGAAAGCAGTAGAAGATGGCCCAAGTCCTTGGACCCCTGCACTTGCATGGGAGACCCAGAAGAAGCTCCTGGCTTCTGGCTTTGGATCGGCACAGCTCTGGCTGTTGTGGCCGTCTGGGGAGTGAACCAGCAGATGGAAGACCTCTCTCTCTCTCTCTCTGTCTCTACCTCTCTCTGTAACTTCGTCTTTCAAATAAATAAAATAAATCTTTAAAAAACAAAACAGCACAAAGGTCAGTATTGCTGGGGGAAAGTGAGAGAAATGAGAGAGGCAAAGTGAGCTGAGTCCTAAGGGGCTGCTGGCCACTGCCAGGACTGTTGTGTGATTCTGATTATGTGAAAAGTCCAGAGTGGGCAAACCCATACAGACAAGAAATGTATCAGCTTTTACCAGGCACTAGAGGAGGGAGGATGGGATTTCTTATTGGGATGCTGAAAAAGTTAGAAAATTACATAGTAAAAAAAAATTACATAGTGATAATGGCTGTACAAGTCTGTAAATATTTTAAAAATCATTGAATTGGACATTTGGAAAGGATAAATTTTATTGCATGTAAATTATATCTTAACAAATTACCAGTTAAAAAATCCAATAGCAGTGTGATGTCTTGAACACTATGTGTGTCAGGCACACATAGGGGGGTTACAGAAGCACGCATTGCCTGCATGGTCCAGGTCTCTGAGGTTGATACTGTTGTTGGCACCTCCTCTTATAGATAAAGAAGGCAAATTTCATGTCATTTGCCCACAGTCACACTGCCGGTAGGTAGCTTAAACAGAATTTACTTGAGACCCCAAACTCTTAACTATACTTCTTATAAGGAGTCTTCAACAGGTTCATGAAAAATGCATATTAAGAAAAAACTATGCATACATTTCAATTTTTTTGCACCAAAATTGTTATCGTGTCACTCTGTTTTCCATGGACTTTTTGAAGTTTTGTATCATATCCTCTTCCTGGGAACTCTGGAAGGCCTTCCAGTCCACTCCCCACTTTGCAGTGCTTACAAAAATGACCACTTCAGCAAGCTCTTCACGCCCAAAGATGTTATCCCAGGGCTCACTCTTTCTGGGTGGAGCCAGAACAGAGCCGGTTCACCAAGTGGGCTCCGACCCACAGATTCTGGGCTAAAGAATCCTGAGGTAGTTCAAGGAACCTCTGCTCTGTGTCTGGAATTCTACTCATGGATCCTCTCCCCTTGGGTATGTGCAGGAACAAGTTATTCTGAAATGGCTTCAGGGACCCTATTGGTTTGCAGCACTCACTAGCACACTGTAATGACACATTTTGTGCCAATTACCACTTTACTTTTGGATCTTGCATGGTGGGATGGTAATCTGTTCTTCAAGGGGAAGGCAGATGGTGTCATCAGGATCATTTGGATGTGTATCTGGAACAGAATGACAGGGAGATGGGACATGGTCCCTGAGTGATTGCCTCCTCGTCTCCCAAGGTTGTCTTCCTTCCATGAAGCTGGACCAGGACTAATGGAAAAGAGAGTATGGAAAGGAGACGCTAGAGAGCCATTGACTGACTTGGCATTTCAACACCTGCTCTGAGCCTTGCATGATCGTCTAGGTTTCCTGTTCCCCTAAAAGCAGGAACTGTCAGCATCCGAGAATACTACTCTCTGTGTGTTTATCCAGAGTGAAGGATAGGAAGTTCTGTGTTATACTCTGCCTCTTTCATATTCCTCTTGATTGTTTATTTGAAAGAGAGAGATATTTCTTCCACTGGTTCATTTCCCAAATGCCCATAACAGCTGGGGTTGGACCACACCAAATCCAGGAGCCTGGGACTCAAGCCAGGTCTCTCGTGTGGGTGGCAGACACCCAACTACTTGAGCCATCATCTGCTGCCTCCTAGGGTCAACATTAGCAGGAAACTGGAATCAGGAGTGGAGCCCCGACTCAAACCCTAAGGTAGTCTGATTTGGGAGGCATGCATCCCAACCAGTGGCTTATGGCTGCACCAAACAAATACCCCTCCCTGTCTTCTTTCTCCCTTTATATCCCCACTGTCAGGACACTGTCCAGAGTATTACAACAAAACAGCGACTTTTGCAATCAAACCATTGCTCCAGGACTTGAAGAATGCTTTCTGTCCATTTCATGGAGTCTTTGAGTTAATTTAGGAATTAGGGGATTGGAGTTCACTTTACAGTGACCAAGCCATTTCCCTAAGAAGCCACTCCGAACACTCGTGTTGCTGTGACCCATCTCCCACCTCTCCTTAGGCTGGAGTTGGCTAGGGTCTTTTGGATGCCTCTTTATATTCTTTTTCACCTCTGAGCTGGCCGCTGGCTCATGATGCAACAGACCCAGGTGTGATGAACTCCATGTCTTCTGCTGTAGTCTGGAGGACCCTGGGAAGCACTGTGCCTTTTAAGTCATATTTCTGCAATGGGTCCTTTTGTTTTCCAAAGTTAGTCTTGATTCTGCCTCTATTGCACTTCTGGAGGGTGAGGGCAGGACCCAGTTCAGTAGGTCTTCTAATATTTGCTTTCATGCCTGGTAAGATAATATGCTTGCTTTTTCTTTCTTTCTTTCTTTCTTTCTTTCTTTCTTTCTTTCTTTCTTTCTTTCTTTCTTTCTTTCTTTTTTTATAGGCAGAGTGGACAGTGAGAGACAGAGACAGAGAGAAAGCTCTTCCTTTGCCGTTGGTTCACCCCTCAGTGGCTGCTGTGTCTGGCGCACTGTGCTGATCCGAAGGCAGGAGCCAGGTGCTTCTCCTGTTCTCCCATGCGGGTGCAGGGCCCAAGCACTTGGGCCATCCTCCACTGCACTCCCGGGCCACAGCAGAGAGCTGGACTGGAAGAGGGGCAACCAGCACAGAATCCGGTGCCCTGACCGGGACTAGAACTCGGTGTGCTGGTGCCGGAGGTGGAGGATTCACCTATTGAGCCACAGTGCCGGCCAAGATAATATACTTTCTAAAGAACAATTGAGTTGGGATCTGGTCATCCATTGGTAATTTACAGTTTCAGACAATACCATGTTTATTTGATAATAAAGAAATATTTGAGATTATTTTTTAAGGATCACTTACTTGCAAGACAAAGTTACAGAGAGAGGGAGAGACAGATGCAGAGATCTTCCATCTGCTGTTTACTCCCCAGATGACTGCAATGGCTGGAGCTGAGCCAGGCTCAGGCCAGGAGCCTGGAACTCCATCTGAGTCTCCCACATGGGTAGCAGGAGCCCAAGCATTTGGGCCACCTTTTCCTGCTTTCTCTGGTGCATTAGCAGGGATCTGGGTCAGAATCAGAGCAGTGGGACTCAAACCAGTGCTCTGATATGGGTGCCAGTGTCCCAGCAGTGGCTTAACCCACTGTGCCAGAACACCAAGCCCTTGAGGTTCTTTTCTAGGCTATGGGAGTGAATATAAAAGAAAGTAAAGGCAGCCAGGAGATAGGGAGAAAGAGAGGGAGAGCAGACCTTTAGTAAAACTTAGGAGAAGTGTATACATCTATATCTTTGTTGGCCAGAACAAATATATGGGCAATTACATCTTCAGAGGTTTCAAAATATGCATATTTACTTAACAATCATGGCTCCTCAAGGACCATTATGAATTACTGGGAAATAAAATATTGATAGGTATAAAACTGAAATTACCCTACGTGAACTTTTCCTGGTGTTACATCCACAGGATACATTTCTGTTGAGGAGAGGCCTGCCTGGGAGTTGCTGCGCTCTAATAGTTGCCATAAATAATGAAAAATTCAGCATCAGCAGGAGGATGCCTCCTCCCAGAGCAGAGTCAGCCAAATCTGAAAACCGAGGAGGCAGAACCAACTCGTATTTCAAGAGTCCTGGGGATGAGTACAGAGAGGAGTGCCCTGGGGTGCAGCTGAGAGAGGAGACGAGGGAGCCCACAGAGCAGCCCTCCCTGCACTGCTCTGGGCTGTCAGTATCAGCCACGCTGGCCAGAAGATGGTGCAATTTCAGGATCAAGGCCACTATGTCCGGCTTGCTGCTGCTGGAAATGCCACTCATTTATAAAGGTGTGTGGTTTGCAATGAGAGCAAAATTTTTAAATCCCTGGGAAGAGTGCCTGACGGAGAAGGCTTTTGCAAGAGAAGAGGAGAAACAGGCTGTGGGTGTCACCACAGTAAGAGAGAGCTCGCTGCTCAAAGGTGGAAACACACACACACACACACACACACACACACACCCGATGCAACATGACACAGGTCTGACATCTCAGCTGTCCCTACTGGGCACAGTGTTAGAGGAGGGGAGGACCACTCCATCTGTGCTCCCACTGGGGATCCCACCCAGGCTCCTCTGCAGCTATGCTAGGCTTCTCTCTGCTTGTAGGCTGAGAGGAACCCCAGTGCTCCTCTGACCTCTGGAATTAGTTCTGTCCATTGTCTTTCTCTTTTGATATGAACTTATCTGCTTTATGTCTTTTGAGGATTTCTCATGAACTTAAATTTTTTTAAAAACATTTATATAGTTTTACTTGAAAGACAAAGACACAGAGAGGTCTTCTGTCTGCTGTTTCACTCCCTAAATACGTGCAACAGCCCTGGCCAGGCCAGGAGAAAGCTGATATTGTGGAACTCCATCCGGATCTCCCACGTGGGTGCAGGGACCCAGGCACTGTGGCATCCTCTGCTGCCTCCCAGGGCACATTAGCAGGAAGTTGGGTTGGAAGTGGAGTAGCCAGGACTCCAGCCAGGCACTGATATATGATGCACATGTCTCAACAGTAACTTAACCACAGTGCCACACACCCTACCCCTTCATGATTTCTGATTCAACTGGAGCACTCTGCCTTACATTGCAGCATTGATATGCATAAACACTGTGTAAACAGTTTCAGTCCTGTGCTACACACATACCATTTTTGGGTCTTTTTGTTGTTTTTACTGTTTTCTTTTTTAAAAGATTATTTGAAAGGTGGAGTTACAGAGAGGCAGAGGCAGAGAGAGAGAAGTCTTTCATCTGCTGGTTCACTCCCCAAAATGGAGGCAATGGCCAAGGCTGGGCCAGACTAAAGCCAGGCACCAGGAGCTTCTTCTGGGTCTCCCATGTAGGTGCAGAGACCCAAGCACTTGGGCCATCCTCCTCTGCCATAAGCAGAGAGCTGGATCAGAAATGGAGCAGCTGGGACTCGAACTGATGCCCATATAGAATGTGGCAGTGCAGGTGGAAGCTTAACCCACTACGCTGCAGCACCAGCCCCTCACACTTACCATCTGGAACACCCTGAACTGGAAAAGTACCCTCAGCAAACAGCGTTACTTACAGCAAGCTGTCTTCAGGCACATTCTGTCAAATCCCCTCCTCCTGATCCTTGAACAATATCTCAGAACTCTGGACCTTGAACAGTCTTATCTAAACTCTGACTTCCATTATCACTCAGGTGCAAGCTCCTCCAGTTGCATGACCAGGAATCAGATGTGTAGGAGAGGGAAGGGCTGGTGCATTCTTTTGTCCTTGTTTCTTTCCTAACCTGCCCCTACCTCTGGCCCCTTCGAGTCTGGCACAAGACAGAGGGTCACAGAAGCCACAGCGTCCTCTGCAATTCTTTTTGCAGTTACCAAGATCCACTGCGGTGCACACCTCCTGGCATGGCTTGCCAGTGACAGGGTCTTTGCTGATTCTTCAGAGCCTCTGTGGCTCCCCATGCCTGATAAATCTGATGATCTCTGCATGATCTCCAGCAACATCCCCCAGTTCCCTTCATCCGCACATCCCTGGAACCCCCTTGCTCCATCAGGCAGGAACCTTTGGGGATGACTCAAAACCAGTAGCATTCCTAGGAGGCCACTTGGGTCAGGGAAAAATCTCTAGACATGCAGCTGTGCCAGCCTCTGCCCTCTCTCCTCAACTTGCCCTCACAGGCTGCTCCAGCCAGCCTCCTACCTCCTTCCCTTAACTCTCTTAGGGACATAAATTGCCTTTTGGTCTCCTTCTCGCTCTCCTTTGGTAGTGTCATGGGGAGGTCTGTGGGCTTCCACAGCTCAGCACACATCCAGCCAGGAAAGGGGACAGAGGTCTCTCCTCTCACTGATAACCCCACTCTGCTGAATCATTTTCCGGGGTCTCTTGCATAGGTAGGAGGAGGTGTCATGAGTAGCACAGGACTCCCTGCAACCTGCATTCAGATAAATTCCTTCTCCAACCAGCCGCCTTCGCATGTCCAGTTCTCTATCACTTGCACATTGAGAAGCCCCTGTGCCATTTTGGCCCCAATGTTAGTAAGTCTCGCAGAGCCATCACTGGCTCCTCTCTGGGACATGTAGGTACTTGAAATCCATGATTTTGGGACCAGCGTTGTGGCAAAGCAGGTAAAGCCGACGCCTTTAGTGCCGGCATCCCATATGGGCGCCAATTTGAGACCCAGCTGCTCCACTTCTGATCCAGCTCTTTGCTATGGCCTGGGAAAGCAGTAGAAGATGGCCCAAGTTCTTGGACCCTTGCATCCACGTGGGAGATCCAGAAGAAGCTCCTGGCTCCTGACTTCAGATCAGCACAGCTCCAGCCATTATGACCAACTGGGGAATGAACCAGCAGATGGAAGATTCTCTCTCTCTCTCTCTCTCTCTCTCTCTCTCTCTCTCTCCCCCTCTCCCTCTCCCTCTCCCTCTCCCTCCCCTTCTCTCTCTGTGTAACTCTTTCAAATAAATAAATAAATCTTTAAAAAAAAAGACTTGAATATCCTCCCTTTCTTCCCTTTCTCTTTCTTAGAACCTGATGGCTTTGTTCTCTTTAAAAAAAAAAAAATCCATGATTTCTATCTCAGAGGCCTCAGCCCAAAGTCAGATGTAATAAGAAAAATTCTATTTCATAGACTGACATAGGTTTGTGTCACGGTTCGATTTCTTCCAGAAGCAGACCCTGACAAAGGTTTGACTGTAATTAATTTAGTTTGGAGATAAATCCTAGAAAGAGCACCAGGGCAGTGGGGAAGCTAGCCAGGGAAGAGAGACTGGCTTAACGAGCATGCTATCGAGCAAGTGTCCACCCTGGGTAACCAGAGCTCCGTCCCACTGAGGAGCTCTCAGAGTCTCTGTAGGGCATCCAGCTCAGAGGGTTCTGGGAATCTCGTACTTCTACACTGACTCCTGCCAGTCATTGTTTCAGAGCTGCTCCTTCGGGCCTTACTTCCCCAGCACATCCAACATGCCATGCGCGTAGCAGTGTCAGTTCTGGTGGCTTGGGAAACCTATCTGGCTGAGAAAGACATGTCTTGCTGGCTGGGAATGAAGCCAGTGTGCTTCAGAGTGGTATGGGTAAGGGAAATGGGCAGGGAACAACAGCATCTGCTGCAGTGTGTGTGTGTGTGTGTGTGTGTGTGTGTGTGTGGTCTCTTCTGGAGCCTAAGGTCAAAGGAGCTTGGAGCATCCTATCATTCTTGCCATGTTGATCTAGTTTATCAGTTTCATTTTTAAAATTTATTTTATTTGGAAAGCAGAGTTAGAAAGAGAGAGAGAGAGGCAGAGACACAGAGAGAGGTCTTCCATCTGCTTCACTCCACAAATGGCCACAATAGCTGGGGCTGGGCCAATCTGAAGCCAGAAGCCAGGAGCTTCTTCAAGGTCCCCCACGTAGGTGCAGGGGTCCAAGCATTTGTACCATCTTTTATTGCTTTCCCAGGCACATGAGCAGAGAGCTGGGTGGGAAATGGAGCAGCTGAGTCCTGAACCCACACCCATGTGAGATGCTGGTACCACAGGTGGTGGATTCATAGGCTACACTGCAGTGCCAGCCCCTAGTTTATCAGTTTCAAAAAGAAACAGCAGGGCTAGTGCTGTGGTGTAGTGGATGAAGCTGCTGCCTGCAGTGCCAGCATCCTATAGGGCACCGGTTCAATTTCACAGCTGCTCCTCCAGCTCTCTGCTATGGCCTGGGAAATCAGTGGAAGATGGCCCAAGTCCTTGGGCCCCTGTACCCACGTGGGAGACTCAGAAGAAGCTCCTGGCTCCTGGATTTGGATTGGCCTAGCTCCAGCCATTGTGGCCATCTGGGGAGCGAACCAGCAGATGGAAGACCTCTCTCATAGAAGACCTCTCTCTCTCTATCTCTGCCTCTGCCTCTCTGTAACTCTGCCTTCCAAATAAATAAATAAATCTTTTTAAAAAAAGAGAGAGAAAGAAATAGCAAAGCAATAGCTAGTTAAGGAAATGAACAGGATGAATAAAGTGTTCTCCCAGTGGGTGTCCCTCTTCTGTCTCTCTGCCTTGCCTGTGTGCATCAAGACTGAGCGAGTGGCCAGCGCTGTGGCTCAATAGGCTAATCCTCCACCTGCGGCGCCGGCACCCCGGGTTCTAGTCCCGGTGGGGGTGCCCGATTCTGTTCCGATTGCCCCTCTTCCAGTCCAGCTCTCTGTTGTGGCCTGGGAGTGCAGTGGAGGATGGCCCAAGTGCTTGGGCCCTGCACCCCATGGGAGACCAGGAGAAGCACCTGGCTCCCGGCTTTGGATCAGCCCGGTGCGCCAGCCGCAGGGGCCATTGGAGGGTGAACCAACGGCAAAGGAAGACCTTTCTCTCTGTCTCTGTCTCTCTCTCTCTCTCTCTCTCTCTCTCACTGTCCACTCTGCCTGTGGAAAAAAAAAAAGAGTGAGCAAGCAAGTGCCAACCCTTGAACCAATGCATGGAGTGAAGGGAATGTGGTTGGTCTCCTTCTAGCTGCCTTTCACTCAAGACACCCTGGAATCCAGATGCCCGCTACCTCCTCCAACCCAAGGGGGTTTGCATTTGGGGAAAATCTTATGTTACAAAAGAGTGTCAACAGCCAGGCAACCCAGATTTAAATCTTCACTTCTGGCACCACCCCTTCAGGAAGCAGAGTTCCTATTAGAGTTGAGCCAACAATTCACACGAGTCGATATTCATTAGAAACAAGTACTTATGTCCACCAAGACACTTGTATTCAGAACACACTGATTCATAATATTTCCAACTAGAAATAATTAGAATAGCCGCCAGTAATAGAATACATAAATCTGTTGTTCCACATGCATATTAAGGAATACAGACAGCAATTGTAAAGAACAAATTATTGCTATATACGGTATAACAACTTGGAGGAATCCCACAGATAAAATATTGAGTCAGAGTAAATGCAAAGGGTATACTGCATGTTTCCATTTACATGAAGCTTTAAAGCAGTCTGGAAAATAATTTGTGGTAATAGACACAGAAGAGTAGTTATCTATGGGGAGTGCTGACCAGGAGGCACAAGGGGACCTTCTGGGGTACTGGGAATGTTCTAGACTTGGGTGGTGACTATGTGGGTGCACAGGTGTATGAAACTCTAATGACCACTTGACTCTACGTTAATACCCTGAATTTAAAAAAAAATTTTTTTCTTAAAATTAATCTTAAGACATGAACCAAAAATAAATCTCCATCTGGGGTTGAACATTTGGGACAGGGGTTAAGGCATGTCTCGGGATGCCCACATCTCATATTGGAGTGCCTGGGTTTGAGTCTCAGCTCCACTTCAGATTCCAGCTTCCTGCTAATGTATACCCTGGGAGGCAACAGTGATAACTCAAGTAGTTATGTCCCTGCTACCCAGGTAAGAGACCTGGATTAGGTTCCCAGTTCTTGGTTTTATCCTGGCCCAGACCCAGTTGTGAGATTTGAGGAGTGAACCAGCAGTTGAAAGATCTCTTTCCCTGTCTGTCTCATTCTCTGTCTGCCTTTCAAGTAAACGTTTGAAAAAAAAAATGATCTCAGCCCTGCTTCTTACCACCTTATGATCACAGACAAGACATTTTGTGTTTTCCATTTTAACCTCATTTTTCTCATCTATAAAATGGATATTAGAGACCTGAGCAATTCATTCCATAACAGTTTTTGTAAAAATCCAGTGAAGAGCATTTCTGAAAGTGTTTTTGGAAACTTGTAAATTATTCTAACCAAGTAAACATGTGTTGGGAGAGGAACATACAAAATACCAGCACGCATCCTCCATTCTAAATCTTTACTATGGGAAAATTGCTAAGTAGGGGCCAGCATTGTGGTCCAGCAGATTAAGCTGCTGTGTGGACTGCTGCCATCCAGTGTGGGTGCTGGTTTGAGTCTTGGCTGCTCCACTTCCAATCCAGCTCCCTGCTGATGTGCTTGGGAAAGCAGTGGGAGATAGTCCAAGTGCTTGGATCCTTGTCACCCATGTTGGAGACCTAGATGGAGTTCTGGGCTCCTGGCTTCAGCTTTGCCCAGCCCCAGCCATTGCAGCCATTTGGGAAATGAACTAGTAGATGGAAGATTCTCTCTCTCTCTCTCTCTCTCTCTCTCTAACTCTGCCTTTCAAATAAAATAAATCATTCTTTTTTAAAAAATGCCGACTTCAGGAATTTTGTCAAGAGTGTGATTTGGTCTTCTCATCAGATCCAAAGTATTGTTATCTCACCTATGTCTCAATGTCAATGTCTTGCCTTCTCTCATATATATAAACAAATAAGTGAATCTGTTCATCTGAAGATCCCATTGTACATAAAATTCAAATTGAAGATGAATATCCCCTTCATTGTCATACCCAAACAGTATAGCCCTACCTCTTGACTCCTTTGAGAAATGTTAGTTTTTATTAATATGTATCTGCATGCAAGTTACATGGAGTTACATTATCCACAGTCTAGTGGATTTAAAAAAATAGTTTCTATCTTATCTTAAGGTGAAGGTTTGCTTTGTGATTTCTTAATTACAGTTTGGTGCTTCAATAATCTGACCTAATGAAACAAACCAGATACTAAATATATACTAGGACCAAACTACCCATGGAGAAGGATTTGTTGGCATGGTGCTCTTTATTATGAGATGAGTGTTTATCCCAACGGCCACACACACAGGTAATTCTGTAGCTGTCCATGTGCAGGGCAGCAGTTTCCATGGTAACACTGTTTTCCTGGCCTGCCGTGTTCTCTCACCTTCCATCTCTAGGACTGGAGTCTACCCTTCACCCTTCCCACCTTCTCTACCTGTCTGCTGAACATTGCCAGAGCAGGTGGAGCATACTTCCTTGTGCCATTATTGTTAGGATTGATCTCATAATTTGCTATAGCCAGGGGAATGTGATTCTACCACAGTGTTTGACATGCAGTCAGCATTCATATATGTAAATGAAATGGACTGATGAATTGTGAGAAAAAACCAAAATTCAGGACTTGTACTGCTAGGTAGTTTTGATCTGTGTGCCATTAGTCTGTTTCTTTCCAGTTCTCTCCCCTACTCTCGAGGGGACTGGCCCTTGCAAACTACATCTCCCCGACTTCCTAATCAGTTGTTCCCAGGTAGATCCAGTCACTCAGAGCACTAGCACTGAAAGGAAGGAGAAGCCAAGGCAATTCTTTCCCTTTCTGTCCTTGGGAGAGAGGATGCGTCTCTAGTAGTGTCTGCTTCTCTTCTGTGTTTCCAGCACCCATTAGCCAGCCCTTCCTTCCCATGGCTTCAGATCTCTCCATAGGCCACAGGGATTCCCATTCCTGTAAAGGGCCTATGTTCCTGGCTCCAGGGAGGATGGATACATCTTTTTCTGTTCTTTTGTCACTAGAGATATAGCAGCAGACTGCAGTTACTAACCTCTGAGTTTCCTAACCTTTCCCTATTTGCTCCTTCAACTTTTCAGATCCTGGAGTATTCTCTGTATCAGTTTCCCTCTACTGGTTTAATTTTCCAGGCTGGACCCCAACAGATAATCTACTATTATTCTTAAAATTAAAAAAATTTTTTTGACAGGCAGAGTGGACAGAGAGAGAGAGAGAGACAGAGAGAAAGGTCTTTTGGTTCACCCCACAGTGGGCACTGGGGTGGGTGCGCCACGCTGATCTGAAGCCGGGAGCCAGGTGTTTCTCCTGGTCCCCCATGCGGGTACAGGGCCCAAGCACTTGGGCCATCCTCTACTGCCCTCCCGGGCCACAGGAGAGCTGGACTGGAAGAGGAGCAACCAGGACAGAATCCGGTGCCCCAACTGGGACTAGAACCCGGTGTGCCGGCACTGCAAGGCGGAGGATTAGCCTATTGAGCCACGGTGCCGGCCTCCCTTCATCTTTAATTGTTTAAGAGACTTCCTGGGCTGGTGCCATGGCTCACTTGGCTAATCCTCTGCCTGCGGCACCAGCACCCTGGGTTCTAGTCCTGGTTGCTTCTCTTCCAGTCCAGCTCTCTGCTGTGGCCCAGGAGAGCAGCAGAGGATGGCCCAGGTGCTTGGGTCCCTGCACCCGCATGGGAGACCGGGAGGAAGCACCCGGCTCCTGACTTCGGATAGGCACAGCACCAGCTGTGGCGGCCATTAGGGGAGTGAACCAGTGGAAGGAAGACCTTTCTCTCTGTCTCTCTCTCACTGTCTATAACTCTCTCTCACTGTCTAACTCTGGCTGTCAAAAAATAAAAAATAGTAAATAAATAAAAAGAGAGAGACTTCCTGGGAGAAACTCTTCCCTTTGGCCTCTTTTCCTGGTATTTTGTGTTACTGGAGATAAGATCATATGCAGAATATTATCAGCAATTAGAAAGGTAAGTCTGCTCAATATTGTAAAGAGGTCAGTTGTTCCTAAACTGACCTACAGATTTGATGTCATTCCTATCAAAATCCTAGTAGGTTTTTTCATTGCAATTGATTCTTGATTACAAAATGTATATGAACATGTAAAGGACCAAGAATAGCCAGTCCTCCTCTGAAGGTGAGGGGAACTTTTTTTTTTCTTTTACAAGAAATCAAGACTTATTAAGAAGATATTACAGAGGAAGCATGGTACTGCTCCAGAGCACCTAGGGCTGATGAGATGGAATGCACCAATGTTCTGGAAGATTCCAGAAATAGGTCCAACCTGTGTGCTCTAACTTTGTAGATTTTTTTCAAAGTGGTATTGCAGAGCAGGTGGGAAAGGACAGGCACTTCAGTAAAAATTCCCAGGATGATGATATGGCTAAAAAAATTGTGACTATTCCTCTATCTCATACCATGTTTATTCTAAGCCCTGGTTGCTAAAGAAAACCCTGCTTTTCCTATTCATCCTGCTTTGGAAGCATTCCTGAGAAATGCTCCTCCTGATCCCGTTTTCTTTTTCTGGACATGGAGCTCTAAATGTAAGAGGTGAAAATCACAAAACGCTGGCAGAATAATGAAAAAAAAAATGAGAAAGGAAAGCTAAGTCTGGATGTGGGAACTCGCTGCAGGCCAGGGCTGCCTTTTTTTTTTTTTTAAATCCAATTGACAACAATAAAAAGGTCTTTTCTAAGTCGGGACTTGCCTTGATGAGAAATAAACAACTGGAGCCCTGTCTGAGGAGCCACAAGATGACACTAACATTATTGAACCTTGCATTTTCAAGGGAGGAACGAGAGAGAGAGAGAGAGAGAGAGAGAGAGAAATCACTGGAAAACCAGGCGGCAGATGCTCCTGGAAGGTGGAAATTTTCAAGAACTTTTGGCAATCAGTACATTTGAAAGAGCAGTTGGAACTCTTACATAATCCATTTCAACAGCAGAAGACTCATAGATTTACACCCAAAGAAGGGCCTTCACTCGTCTTTTTCTCTACCCGCTGATTTATTGAACACTCTTTCGTGTCCCAAAATTCTGGTTTTTTATTTTTAAAAGAATCTTACATTTCAGAAAAATGCAAAATTGTATAAAAAGTCTCATAAACTTTTCATCCCCAGTTTCCCAAATGTTAACATTTTGCCCTTCTTTTTTTGCTTTTACCTTCTTTTTTTTTCCTGTCTCTAACTCTACATTCTTTTTAAAAATTGAGAATAATTGCCTTAGATACTTCAATGCGCATTTCCTAAAAGCAAAGACATTCTCACAACTACAGTATCATTCTCAAAATCAAGAAATCAATATGGGGCCAGTGCTGTGATGTAGCAGGTAAAGCCTGCAGTGCTGGCATCCCATATGGGTGCTGGTTCAAGTCCCGGCTGCTCCACTTCTGATCCAGCTCTCTGCTATGGCCTGGGAAAGCAACAGAAGTCCTTGGGTCCCTGCACCCACATGGGAGACCTGGAGGAAGCTCCTGATTCCTGGCTTCAGATGGGCGCAGCTCTGGCCATTGTGGCCAATTGGGGAGTGAAACAGCAGATGGAACACCTCTCTCTCTTTGCCTCTCCTCTCTCTGTGTAACTCTTTCAAATAAATAAAAAGATATTTTAAAAAAGAAATCAATAATAACATGATTATATAATCTGTAGATATTACTCAGATTTTACCCATTGGCCCACTTATATCCTTTTTAAGACTATTTTTAAAACATTAATTTATTTTCAGTTGGTTTGAAAGGCAGAGAGACAGAGATCTTCCATCTGTTCATTCACACCCCAAATATCCCTAACAGCCAGAGTTGGGCCAGGCTGAAGACTGGAGCCCAGAACTCAATCTAGGTCTCCTATGGAGGTGGCAGAGACCCAACACCTGAGCCATCATCTGCTGTCTCCTAGGATGATCAGCAGGTAGCTGGATTGGAAGTGGAGTAGCAGAATCACAAATCAGGCACTCTGATATGGAATGCTGGTGTGCCAAGCAGGGACTTCACCTCTGTGACAAAAGCATGCCTCAAGTCTAGTTTTTAAAGGTATGGTGAAACTTTTTTTTCTTTTTTGAAAGATTTATTTATTTATTTGAAAGTCAGAGTTACACAGAGAGAAGGAGAGGCAAAGAGAGAGAGAGAGAGAGAGAGAGAGAGAGAGAGAGAGAGAGAGAGAGAGAGGTCTTCCAACCGCTGGCTCACACCCCAATTGGCTGCAATGGCCAGAGCTGTGTTGATATTTTAAAAATATTCTGTGGCCATGGTCTTGGTGTAATAATCCCCAGGCTTTTCAGGGAAATATAGCCATCCATGTAGCCCATGCATAAAGAATTTGAGCCACATTAATTTTCAGGAAAAAGAAACTGAAACCTCCTTTTACTTGAGCATACAGACAGCCTCCTTCCTTGAATGTAGAGACCACGAATGAAAGCTCACTGTGTTCCATAAACCCTTGTTGTAGAGATCATTTCTCTTCTGTGCAGGGCATTGCTGGTTCCTCATTAGGCTGAGGGAATCTATGTCCAAAATACTCTGGAAGAGGTTTTCACCTTTCTCTCACACATACTAAAAATACTTTGCTGTTTCTGTGTTAAAGCTGGAGAGCATGGACTGGGCTTACAGGATGCACCAGTTCCTACACGTGGGTTATTCCCTGCCTGCCCCTGACACTGGCTGTGTTGTAAAGGAGAGAAACTAAAGGGTAGCCACCCAGAAAGGGGGTTGGTTACATAAATTCTAGTGTAACCATGCAATGTAATACAGCACAGCCATTCCAAAGATGCAGCAGCATATGTTCCAAAGTAAGCCACAGAAATTGGTTAAGTCGTGTTGACTCTGCAGGGGGACTGGACCATTTGAAAATTGGAGAGATGGGAGACTTTTGAGGTAAATCCATGGTGCATCTGATTTTATTTTTAACCAGGTATATATGTTATGTATTCCGAGAGGGAAGGAGGAGAGAAAAAAAGTGAGGAGGGGAGAGAGAGACAGAGAGAATGAATGAATCATGGATAGATGTCAAGACCAAAAGTTTTAAGGAACAGCAGGTCGCATATTCTCCGGCTGCATCTTTTGTTATTAAAGTCATCGTACCCTTTTCCACTTCCTCGACCTGGGCAGGAGCCTCTTCCTCAGTTAGGTAGTGGAGACACACATCAGACTGTCACGCACGCCCTCTCTGCAGAACCTCACGCATGTGCATGCAGCCTCCCGCGCACGCTTTTAGAACTGGAGGTGGTTGCGGAGGAGGGTGGTGGTGGAGGTGGGAGATACGCGCAAGCTCTGCAGACCAAGCTCGCTTCTGCTGCTGCCTCGGGGCTGCACCACCTGCCCCTCCCTTCCCAGCCCTCCGCCCGTCTTACTCCCCTCCCCCGCTCCCGACCCTGCGCACCCAGGCGCTTGGACTGGCGTAAATTTCCGCCTACTTGCGCCGCCGCCCGGGGGGCTGCTTCGTGACGTCAGGCCGAGCGAGGGGGTGCCGCCTCCTGGCTGCCCGCTCCTCCCGGCCCCGCGGCCCCCGCCTGCCCTTTAAAAGAGCGGAGCCTGCGCCTGCCGCGCCGCACCGCGGGGACCAGGACGCACGGCTGCTTTCCCGGAGTACCTCCATCTCGCCTGCCCTAGGCCCCTGGCCGCCTGGATCCAGCCGCATCCTCTTTCCGCCCAGGTTGAGGCGAGCGGGACAATGCTGCGTACGGTGCTTCTCAGCCTCCTGGGAGCCGCGGTGCTGGCGGGTGAGTGGGCGCGGCGGGCCGTTCAGCACCGCGGACAGCGCTATCCCCGGTTCTCCTCGCAGCTCCCGGGTTATCTGGGCGCAGGTTCTGGGAGAGTGGCAGGTGCACTGGCAGATTTCCCGCCCTTGCTAGAGGGTCTCCGCTTCTTGTTCTTGGGTGTTTCCCCACCGATTGAGTCGGTCAGCCTGGAGAGTCTGCCCTTTCCTATCAGTTTTCCTGTAGATAGGAGGAAAGCGTGCCGCACCTCCAAGGAAACCCACATTTTGTGCTCACTTTAGGATGTCAGCGCTCTCTCCCCGTCTAGGGACACTGAAGCCTCATTCTGTATCTATTTGACTCTTTAAAGCCAGGTGACCACAGAGAGGCAGGAATACATGTAGTATGGTATCTGCTGGCCTCTGCATATTGACCTTTATTATTTTTACTACCTCTGTGGTATCAACTTCAGGAAGTAGAAGTGAGTCCCATTTGCACATAGGATATGCCTTTTGAGAAACGTTTGTATATAATATATATGTATGTGTATGTGTGCACAGGTTTGCCCAGTTTCTGTATTTTGTATTTCCATCTGCAGAAAGAGGTAATGTCACACTCCAACTATTTTAAAGTTATGAATGGAAACTGCAATAGACATTTTTTACTGTTATACTCCATAAAGATAATTAGGATATAAAATAACTACAAAAGGGTCTTTGGAGTAGTAAAATCAAAATGATTCAGTCCATTCAGGAGTATGAAATTTTAAACTGCTGATTTTTGATAGTTTTTCTTGCTGTGTGAAAGACTGGGATTACTGTTTGAGACTGCTCTGAATCTCAAAGAAACAATATCTTCAGGTGTGTGTGTGTGTGTGTGTGTGTGTGTAACCATATTCTGTGTCTCGTGAGTGCTGAGATGTATGTATACCACCATGAATTGAAGTAGAGGTTTTCTGTGCTTTCTTGAATGATCTATAGCAAATTGTATCTGAAGTTGAGATCCCTAACTAGAGTTAAAATATTGCCATCTATTATCATGAAGCTTTCATTAACAAAAATTACTGAATCCAAAATTTAGAGATGGATTGAAAGCCAATGGCAATTTATTTTACTGCAAACTACATATATTCAAAGTTTTCTAAGATTTTATTTTTATAATTTGCTAATAATTTTCTCAATTTAATTAAAATTAATAATTTAGAATTCTTTCTAGTCAAAGCATTTTCAGAAAGGAATTGTTTAAGAGGTTGAAGCTGTGCTGACTATTTTTTGCTGTAGACCTCAAAAACTGACATTTGTGGGATTAATTTAACTGGGATGATAAAATACCTACAGCTCTCTTATGTAAGACAATGTCTTAACAGCAACAGAATGGGTACATGATATTCTTTTAAAACATTTTTTGAGCTGTAATTTACACACCGTAAAATCTACACTTTTAAAGTGTGTAATTCAGTGGTTTTTAGTATATTCACACATTGTGTAACCAGCAACACTATCAAATTTCAGAATATTTCTATCACCTCAGAAAGACACCCTGTACCTATTAGTAGTTATCTTTCCATTCTCTCCTGCCCCCAGCCTCTGGCAATGAGATATGAGTACCTTCAAGTAGAATTTGTTGTTTAGCAAAATCACAGGGTTAAGAGAAACCTCAGGAAACCATTTAGTTCATCTTCCACCATTAAAAGCTTCAAGAGGGAGATCCACAACCTTCTGTGATAGCTGCTGCATACTCTAAAAGTTAATATGAATGAAGTAGCTACACAATATCTACATTATATTAGGTAAGATGGTTTCTGCCATTCGGATTTTGTCTGGCCTGCATGTTTTAAGAAGAACTTTGGGTCTTCATAGCTTATAATTAGAAAGGTTTGTTTAATCTATTTTACAGTTATCATTTTTAGTCTGGGATCAAATCGTAATCATAACATATAGTATTAATACTTGAGAAATTATTCTCAGATTTATTATATTATTTCTACCACTTAATGACTTCACTTTTAACATGAACATTGTTTCCTTTTGTGATCCCGAATCTTATTGTATAGAAAAGTAAGTTAAATTGCTTTATGGCAGTGACCATGTCTTTGGCTATTATATTGCTGTCACAGATTCTACTGCAAAAAATACAGAAGCATTTAGATGTCTCACCAAGAAGCATAACATACTTTCACAGGCAGACCCTTGTTTCTTTACATCAAAAAGAGGTCTGAATAGTATCAGAGAAATAGGATTTTTTTGTAATTACAGATAAAAGCAAGTTTTTTAAAAGTATAAAATTTATCTTCCATGAAAATTTTTAATACTGACACTTTAGCAATACCAGCAGGTAATAAAAGCATGTATTTTACATTTGTGGGGAGGAAAAAAAGAGAAAAGTATTCACACAAAACTCAATTATCAAAGAAGGTTTAGTAAAGCTTCTAATTTCTTAGGGGAGTAATTCTCTCATGGTTATTGTTTTCCAGAGGATGTTTTTATAAAGCAGGTTTCAAGTGGAAACGCCAAAGTAGGTGTGTTCTTGAGAAAGACAATTTTTTTTTGACAGGCAGAGTGGATAGTGAGAGACAGAGACAGAGAGAAAGGTCTTCCTTTTTGCCGTTGGTTCACCCTCCAATGGCCGCCGCGGCCGGCGCACCACACTGATCCGATGGCAGGAGCCAGGTGCTTCTCCTGGTCTCCCATGTAGGTGCAGGGCCCAAGGACTTGGGCCATCCTCCACTGCACTCCCGGGCCATAGCAGAGAGCTGGCCTGGAAGAGGGGCAACCGGGACAGAATCTGGTGCCCCGACCAGGACTAGAACCCTGTGTGCCGGCGCCACAAGGCAGAGGATTAGCCTAGTGAGCCACGGCGCCACCTCCGAGAAAGACTATTTTAGGCATAAAAGAATGACCTAGCATATGGACCCTGTGTCCCAAAGGTAGGCCATCTGGATCCTGTCTGAATTGCTTTTAGGAAAAATTTGGAGTCTTTGTGGATTGCCAGTCACTCCTCAAGAATTTTATAATTATTCTAATAGGCTGGATAACTTTGGGCCTCTTGAAAGAATTGGAATATATTCCAGGTCATGCTTTGAAAAAGATATCTTAGTGAAGTGAATAAATCAAATAGCTGTTCTATTTCTGAATTGCTCCCTGATATGTAATTAATTTGAGGGGCCAGTTATGGAGGCTTGGAGAGCAAAGCATTTTGGGCAGAAAGGTCAGGTTGCAGGTCATAAGTAATCTGCATTTGAGTAGCTTCTATGTCTGATGTCTGGAGGTTTTGTTCTTAGCCCCACTAGTTCTTCTTTTGCTTCAGGAACCTAGAATAATTTTCTGTACTGGGTATCTTCCACCATTACAGACTTGTCTACTTTAGGGGGTGCCAGGAGAACTGTATGGATGGATCTATATGTTAATGCATGAGTTCCTCCAGTAGAAAAGGTTTAGACATAAGAAAGGATGAGTGAAAGATAAAATAATCAAAGCAGTGTTGAGAGAGAGAAAAAAATGGCACTGAAAATTTTAAAATGCCAGAAATATTTCCTAAGAATACAAAGGCATTTCACATGCTGTTTTTTTTTTTTTTTAAGATTTATTTATTTGAAAGACAGTCACAGAGAAAGATGGAGACAGAGAGAGAGCGAGCTCTTCCATCCGCTGGTTTACTCCCCACATAGCTGCAAGGATCCAGGAGCTTCTTCCAGGTCTCCCACATGGGTGCAGGGGCCCAAAGACTTGGTCCATCCTCTGCTACTTTCCCAGGTGCATTAGCAGAGAGCTGGATTGGAAGAGGAGCAGCTGGGACTTGAACTGGCACCCATATGAGATGCCAGTGTTGTAGGCCAGGGCTTTAACCCTCTGCACCACAGCACCAGCCCCATTAATGCTGTTTTAAGATAGGTAGAATCTCATGACATTTGACTTAAATAAATTAAAAATTTTCTTTTTACAGTGTTCTCATAAATCAGTTGCTCAACACTGATGTGCATATGATGTTATGGACTTGATGATGTCCTAGGAGAATTAGGAAGCTTCTAGGTTCTTTAATGGTTGCAGTCCATTTAGGGGAGGGTAAGCACATTGATGTAGCTGCATCTGTAACCTTTTCAGGCAAAGGTATTGGGGTGAAAAACAAGGTAATTATTTCACAATAACCATGTTTCAGTGAAGGAAATGAGTTTAGGAGAGGATATGTTGTTGGGAATGGAAATAGGCAAAGGGGACTGCAGACCTTTACCTGTTTGTTGTAGACAGAAGGGAAAGGAGGGGGATTGGCACTGTGGCACAGTTGGTTAAGCCATTGCCTGCAGGGCAGCATTCCATATGGATGTGTGTTTGGGTCTCAGCTGCTCCATTTCCAATCCAGCTCCCTCCTAATGTGCCTGGAAAAGCAGAGGAGGATGGCCCAAGTGTTTGGGTCCCTGCCTCCCATGTGGGAGACCCAGAAGCTCCTGATTTCTGGTTTTGGCCTGTCCCAGCTCTGAGCATTGTGGCCATTTAGGGGGGTGGACCAGCAGATGGAAGATCTCTCCCTGTATCTCTCTCTCTGCCTCTGCCTCTCCTTCTCTGTAACTCTGTCTCTTAGATAAATAAATATTCTAAAAACAAAACAAAACAAAAAAAGGAACAGAAAGATGGAGGGTGCCTTCATTCTATCTGGACTTGATTTATTTTAAACTTGTATTAAAGTATAACATATAGGAAACTATATATAGCCTAATGAATATTTCAGAAAATTGAGCATGCCTGTGTAACCAGCAACCAGCTCAAGAAATTGTCTGTGTTCTGGACTTGATTTACATTGGATGCTAGCGTTTAGAAATTATGTTTCAGACATTGCTATGGGAAAACAATTTTGTTTGATTACATGTGTGTAAGTTCAGCTCGGGTAAGTGTGGTTGCTGTAGAAGGCATTCCCAACTATCTGCTACCTGGTCAGCTCTAATTCTGCCCTCTCTCCAAGTAATGTGGAGTGATTTTGTGAGTCTGGGTTCACACAGCTTCCAAAAATCAACTTAAGTCATTTGTCATTCTTTTTCTCCTTCAAAGCTGTCAGTGCTGTGCCAGTGGATAACAGAAACCACAATGAAGAGATGGTAAGTTGAACTGTCAGCCTGGAATCTGTTAGATTCTCCCACTCCCCATCATACCAAATCAAACACACACGCACACAGGCACACACATAGCTGGACACAGTCAGGTTTTCCTCACTGGGACTATGTCTCCTGAGCAGTGCTTTTCCATTCTTCCTGGATAGTTTAGTGGCCCTGAGGACAGCTGTGTCAACACAGCATTGTCTTTCGTTGTCCTTGTTCAGAAATGGATGTTTATTCCCCCTCCCAATTCAGTGCCTTCTTGTATCATTCTGTGTAGAGGCTGAGAGGTTTATGGTCCTCCAAACCTGGCTCCTCACCCACAGATTCCACATCAGTATGGGTCGCACAGGCTGGCCTCTCTTCCTTGACTTGAGCGGTCTCCATCATCCCAGGGGCATCAGTTTTTCCAACTGCTTTTGGGTCTTCTCCAGGTTACTCGCTGCATCATCGAGGTTCTCTCAAGTGCTCTGTCCAAGACCAGTGCTCCACCCATCACCCCTGAGTGCCGACAGGTCCTGAAGAACAGTAAGTGCCCCGCCTGCAGGCGCTGCTTCGTCCCTGCAGTGACTTTTCTCTTGTGCCCTCCCTGTCACCTTCCATTTTACCTACACAGGACCTGACTGGGGTGAGGGGGTGCAGAATACGGCAGTAAGAGTGTTGACTGGCTGCACTGGTATCTGGGAAGATAAAGGTTCCAGTCCCTGCTCTGCCACTTAGAGTGGGACTCTGGGGAAGGCCCCTTGCCTCTTGGGCTTACTTCTTTGTACCAAAATGAAGGAGTTGGACTCTGTCATAGTCTTGGAGATCTGTAACAGCTTGGTTCCATATTTTAGAACGGGCCTTCATTTTGATGGAAGGCAATGTGGGGAATGCTTATATGTGATTCAGTGAGGAGGGGGTCCTGGGAGTGGGGAAGATAAAAGGATAGAGGGAGAGTGAAAAACTACTCTTCTCATTGCTTTCTCCTCTCCTGACAACTGGAAGTTAGAAGCTTAGAAGTGTGGCTTGAAAATTCCCAGCCTGCTTACACAATATATTAGTTATGACATTTCAACGCAGAGCTTATTAGAATGGAAGGTACTGCCAAGTGGGACCAGGAGCTCCAGGCCCGAGGACTGGAAGGCTTTAGGACAGAAACAGAGTATCCCAATGAGTCAGACTAAAGGCCTTTGGAAAGTCTTCTTTATATTAAACAGCTTCTGTGGGAAACAAAATCTGAACAGTGAGATAAGCAGTATCCACTGGGATTTGACATTATGAGACCAACCAATTTTATAAAGCCACGCAATCTCTTCTATGCATGAAGTCAGATTGATCTAAATGAATCCAGAAAACAGTGCTCTTTTTTTTCCCCAAGATTTATTTATTTATTTGAAAGAGTTACAGAGACAGGAGAGGCAGAGATAGAGAGAGAGGTCTTCCATCCACTGGTTCACTCCCCAATTGGCCACAATGGCCAGAGCTGTGCCAGATCCAAAGCCAGGAGCCAGGGGACTCCTCGTGGTCTTCCCACATGGGTGCAGGGGTCCAAGGACTTGGGCCATATTCACTGCTTTTCCAGGACAAAGCAGAAAGCCAGAGCAGAAATGGAGCAGCCAGGACTCAAACTGGCTTCCATAGGGGATGCTGGCACTGCAGGCAGTGGCTTTACCCCACTATACCACAGCACTGGCCCCAACAGTGCTCTTTTTAACATCTTCTTCTGCTTTTAAATGTTCAGCAAGCTCGGAACAGCTTGACTGTTTTTTTTTTTTCTTTTGCCCCTTAAAATCTCTCATTGCAAATCTCTGTTATTGTTGCTGCACATGAGCCCTCATGCATAACATGATGACAACCAGTAATGTTAGAAATTGGCCAGAAGAGTGACCCAGGGTAACTTAAATCACCTTTGGGGATTTCAATGTAAAGTGTTGGGGCCTCAACCTTTGGGAATCAACTTTTAGAGGATGGAAGCTTTCCTACAACCTGGCCCATACACCTCTTTCTGAATTTTTCTTTCTGGCCATTACAACGAGTGACAACAGAGCAGGTCTCCAAACAGAGGGCAAATGCTGCTCTTCTGGGCAACCCCCTCTTGCTATTTGCCTTTTTCTTTTTGTTTTACCCGATGGATGGAAAAGTGAGAGGTCTTTTTAGGTCACCAAAAGAACCAGTATTGCTTAGGAAAGGGTATCTCATATGGGCTTTTAGGCTCCTGGGGTCTTTTGATGTCTCTTGAGAGAGTCTTTAAAAATAAAATGACCCATGTTATAAGGACCCTGGAGGCACTGTACCCACAGGGACATCAGACCCTGAGATGGGGAGGGTGTGAGAGCTCCTCTGAGGTTGCAGCCTTGAACCCCAGCCAGGCTACACAGATGATAACATAAAGGAGTGCGGCAGAACAGTAAGTGACTCACAAGCTGGAAGACATTAATCCCTGCCTTGGTGGGGAGCAGACATTTCTCAGCTCTTATCCTATAGTGGAGAAATACAACCCTCTCAGCAGATCTTGAGGTTTTTTTTCAAAACATTTAAATATTTATTTTTTTAAGCATGACCTCTGGTATTTGGAATTTGAATTTCCTGAAAACACTGTTTAGAACTCACCCCTGGGCTCCAGTGTGCAATGTCTGTCTTACTCCAGTTTTCTCTCTCTTGGTAATCTGTCCTCTGTTGATCAGAAGACTCTGGAGCTGACAGCCACCAGAGGGTAGGGGGTGGCGAATTCCTTCATGCAGCCTTCATCCCACTTCAAGCTCATATCCAATCCCCCTCTCTCCTGCATGTCTTTTTTAAAAAGTATTTTTCAATTTAATTTAATTTATTTGAAATGCTGAGAAAGAGACAGACACAGAGAGATCTTCCATCTGCTGGTTCGTCTCCCAAATACCCACAACAGCCAGGGCTGGGCCAAGCCACAGCCAGGAGCCTAGAACTCCATCTTGGTCTCCCACAACGGTGGCAGGAACCCAAGTACTTGAGTCCTCATTGCTGCACCCCAGGGTGCACATTCATGGAAACCTGGGATTGGAAGCACAGCTGAGACTTGGGCGCAGGCTCTCCAGTAGAGAATGTGGGCATCCCAAGAGGCATCTTAACTGCTGTGCTACATGCCCCCTCCTCCTGCGTGTCTTGAGTTCGGATGCACTCATTGAGCAAATGAGCATTTGGAGAGTAAGGCAGAATCATTGTTTTATGGCTGGAAGGGGCCTCATGGAATATACACTATCCAGTTTCTTCACAAGAACAAAAATTCTCTTCGGTTGGGGTTGCTTTGGTGGTCCTTGTAGCACAACAGTTAGGGATGACAGGTGCACTCCCCCCCCCACCCCCCTGTGAGCTCCCCACCTTGATTTTATAGACTGACAGTGACTGGGTGCTGCTAATCATAGCCCTTTTCCAATCTCACCTGCAGGGCTGATAGCTAAATTTAGAAAGAAGTGCTAAGCCTTAGGCAGAAGCTGCTATAGACAGAACACACTTAACTGGGAAAAAAACAAAAACACTCTGTTCCTGGCACTAAGACCCCACATACCCACCTGGCCCTGTGCGTCTGGAGGCTGGGATCCTGTCTGATCAGCTCCATTTCAGCTGACTCTCAGATGACATCACTGTCTGCCCAGGACAGAGAGAGCTCAGACTGCTATAACATACCTCCAGGATACTATCATTTTAATATATAATTGACAGAAGAAACCATTGAGAGATTTTTTTAAAGGCAAATCAGGTCTTTTTTTTTTTAAGATTTATTTTGTATTTATTTGAAAGGCAGAGTTACAGAGAGGAAGAGGCAGAGAGAGGTATCTTCCATCCATTGGTTCACTCCCCAAATGGCTGCAACGGTTGGAGCTGGGCCGATCCAAAGCCAGGAGCCAGGAGCTAGGAGCCTCTTCCCGGTCTCCCATGCTGGTGAGGGGCCCAAGGATTTGGGCCAACTTCCACTGTGTTTCCAGGCCACAGCAGAGAGCCCGATCATTGAGAGATTTTATACTGTTTTTTTTTTTTTTTCTGTGAAGTCTTAGAAATTTTGGACAGCATGATTCCCCATCTGGACCAAGTACATTTGTGGCTCCTGCAATGGATGGTGCAGATTTAGACCCAAGGCAGGCAGTGGTCTTGACCTTAGGCATTCTGGCTGAACTCAATGACATGGGTTGAAATCCAAGCCCTTGGGGCCGGCACTGTGGCACAGTAGGTTAATCCTCCGCCTGCGGCACCAGCATCCCATATGGGCACCGGTTCTAGATTCGGTTGCTCAACTTCCAGTCCAGCTCTTTGCTATGGCTTGGGAGAGCAGTGGAGGATGGCCCAAGTCCTTGGTCCCCTGCACCCACATGCGAGACCAGGAAGAGGCACCTGGCTCCTGGCTTCGGATCGGCGCAGTTCCGGCCGTTACGGCCATTGGAGAGTGAACCAACGGAAGACCTCTCTCTCTCTCTGTCCCTCTCTCCCTCTCACTGTCTGTAGCTCTACCTCTCAAATAAAATAAATTGAAAGAAAGAGAGAGAGAGAGAAAGAGAGAGAGAGAAAGAATACAATCCCATCAAGGTGGCATGTACCAATGCCATCTCACTAGTCCAAGTGATCAATTTCAATTCACAATTGATCACACTGATAGGTCTAAGAGTCAAAGGGATCACACAAACAAGACTAGTGTCTGCTAATACTGATAGAATCAAAAAGGGAGAGAACGATCTATCATGGGAAGCGGGATACACAGCAGACTCATAGAATGGCAGATGTCCTAAAAAGCACTCTGGCCTCAGAATCAGCCCTTAAGGCATTCAGATATGGCTGAAGAGCCCATGAGAGTATTTTAGGCATGGAAAGCCAAGACACTCTGGAAAAAATAAAAAAAAAGACCTAAATGAAAGATCTCTGCAAGTGAGATCTCAGTGGAAAGAATGGGGCCATCAAAGAAGGAGGTACCTTTCTCTGAAGGGAGGAGAGAACTTCCACTTTGACTATGACCCTGTCAGAATAAGATCAAAGTCGGCGAACCCTAAAGGCTTCCATAGCCTTGGCAACTCATGACTAGAGCCTAGGGAGATTACTGACGCCATAAACAAGAGTGTCAAATTGTTAAGTCAACAACAGGAGTCACTGTGTGCTTACTTCTCATGTGGGATCTGTCCTTAATGTGTTGTCCAATGTGAAGTAATGCTATAACTAGTACTGAAACAGTATTCTACACTTTGTGTTTCTGTGTGGGTGCAAACTGATGAAATCTTTACTTAATATATACTAAATCGATCTTCTGTATATAAAGATAATTGAAAATGAATCTTGATGCGAATGGAATGGGAGAGGGAGCGGGAGATGGGAGGGGTGTGAGTGGGAGGGAAATTATGGAAGGGGGAGCCATTGTAATCCATAAACTGTACTTTGGAAATTTATATTTACTAAATAAAAAAAAAATAAATAAAAAAAGAAACTGGAAAGAAAGAAAGAAAGAAAGAAAGAAAGAAAGAAAGAAAGAAAGAAGGAAAGAAGGAAAGAAGGAAAGAAGGAAAGAAAGAAAGAAAGAAAGAAAGAAAGAAGGAAGGAAGGAAGGAAGGAAGGAAGGAAGGAAGGAAGGAAAGAAAGAAAGAACTCCAAGCCCTTCTGTCTAGTGGCTGAGACAGCGTTGGCTGTTTATCCTTTCATGAGTGAAGGGGGAGTCAGCGAAGGAGCTGCTGGAATTTGGAAAAGATGGAAAGAGAATAGCCTTCCATTAAAATATCAGTTTTACCATCTGCTGCTGACTCATGAAACAGACACCTCAGCCAAGGAAGTTTATCCTCAGTGTCTGAGAACACACTTGGCCAAGGGACCTGGGTGAAGGAAGAAATGGTCCTTCCCACTGCAACCAGTGCCTGAGTGATGTCATCACTTCCTGTGGGTTAAGTCTACACAGCTGATTGAATAATATAATCCAGATACACTAATAATTAAAAATTTTCTTTTAATTTTGATTGTTTCTCATTTTGGCTATTTAACTTTGCTTATCTAGATTTTGGTTAGAGTCATTGATACCATGATAACTATTTAAACCCTACATAGAGTAAATATGAAAGAATCGTCCCTAATTATATTTCTCTGAGTCTCAATGTCTATGGAAAGAGGAGTTGCTTCTGGTTCTAAATTCTGATGTTTCATAATTCTTTTTTTTTTTTTTTTTTTTGACAGGCAGAGTGGACAGTGAGAGAGAGAGACAGAGAGAAAGGTCTTCCTTTGCCGTTGGTTTACCCTCCAATGGCTGCCATGGTCGGCGCGCTGCGACCGGCGCACTGCGCTCATCCGATGGCAGGAGCCAGGAGCTAGGTGCTTTTTCCTGGTCTCCCATGGGGTGTAGGGCCCAAGCACTTGGGCCATCCTCCACTGCACTCCTGGGCCACAGCAGAGGGCTGGCCTGGAAGAGGGGCAACCGGGACAGAATCCGGTGCCCTGACCGGGGCTAGAACCCGGTGTGCCGGCGCCACAAGGCGGAAGATTAGCCTGTTGAGCCACGGCGCCGGCCATGATGTTTCATAATTCTATATTTGGCTTTCATTTTGGTCATGGATACTACAGATGCTGGTCAGATAGTATGGAAACATAAAAATATGGAGTGTATTATTAGATTGAAAAACAGCCTGAGGCCAGTGTTGTGGTGTAGTAGGTTAAGCTGCCACCTGCAATGCCAACATCCCATTATGGGTGCCAGTTGCTCCACTTCCGATCCAGGTCCCTGCTAATGCGCCTGGGAAAGCAGCAGAGGATGACCCAAGTACTTGGGCCCCTGTACCCATGTGGGAGACCTGGAAAAAACTCCTGGTTTTGGCCTGGCCCAGCCCAGGGCCATCTGGGGAGTGAACCAGTGGAAGAAAGATCTCTCACTCTCTCTCTGTATCTCCCTCTCTCTGTGACTCTGTTTTAAATGAAATAAAATAAATCTTTTAAAGAAAAAACAGCCAAGGGACTTTTATAACATTTGCTTTTAAAAGGAATCAGAATATTCTTTATTAATTGAAAAAATTGTCCAAGAAATATTCAGTGTCCTCAGGATTTGTAGTGATTACTGAGGCTAGTGCTTATTGAATTACAAACAGTTTTGAAGCTATACTTACTCTTATATTCTCATTATAGGTGGGAAAGAGGCCAAAGATGAAGAGAAGAGTGACAATGAAAACACCAAGTTCGAAGTCAGATTGTTAAGAGACCCAGTTGACGTCTCGGAAGCCCACAGGCCCTCAAGTAGAGAGGAAGCAGGAGCCCCAGGGGAGGAGGATGCCCAAGGCCCGGCGAAGGCGGACACAGGGAAATGGACAGAGGGAGGCGGGCACAGCCGGGAGAGCACAGCCGAGCCTCGGGGCAGCCCCCACCCCTCCGACAGTCACCTCTCCAGAGAAGCCAAGATGCACGAGGAAGAAGAGGGAGAGAACGATGAGAAGGAGGGGCGTGGGGAAGATGCCAGTGAAGACAAACACCCGGAAGAACCAGGAGAGACACAAAACGTCTTTCTCAACAAAAGAAACCAGGCATTGGCTAAGAAAAAAGAGGCAATAGCGGCCAGGTGGGACACACACTCTGCCGGACCCTCTGAGGAGAAGACACACAGCAGGGAGAAGGGCAGCCAGGAGAGTGCAGAGGAGACAAGGAGCCAGGAGAAACACCCCCAAGAGCCAAAGGGCCAATCCCAGAGCCAGGAAGAGTCCGAGGAAAGTGAGGAAGACGCTACCTTGGAGGTGGCCAAACGACGCACGAGGCCCAGACACCACCACGGGAGGAGCAGGCCTGACAGGTCTCAGGACGGGAATCTGCCCTCCAGGGAGGGCGAACGAGCCCCTGAGAGATCTGAGGAGGCCCACGTGGGCATGGCTGATGTGGGGGAAAAGAGGGACCACCACTCAGCTCACTTCAGGGCTTCGGAGGAAGAGCCAGACTATGGGGAAGAGGCGAGGAGCTATCCAGGTGTCCCGGCTCCTGCCGCTGTGGAGGGGGAACAGCACGGGGGCAGAGGGAGTGAGGAGGACAGGGCCCCAAGGCCTCAGAGTGTGGCGAGCCGGGAGGAGGACAAGAGAGGCCACCCCAGCTTGGAGCACAGATACCGTGAGGAAGGTGAGGAAGCGAGGGGCGGTGAGCAGGGAAAGGGGCCGCGTCACAGAAGCAAGGGAGGCGAGCTGGCTGCCTATTCTCCTAACGCCAGGGAAGAGCAAGGGTTCTTGGGGGAAGGGCACCACCGTGTTCAGGAGAGCCAGATGGACGAGGCAAGGAGACCATCACAGGGGGACTGGAAAGAGCAGGACAGAGATTACGGCAACTATGGAGAGGGAGGAGCCCGTGGGAAGTGGCAGCAGCCGGAGGACCAGCAAGACCCTAAAGTAAACCGGGAGGAAGTGATGCTTCGAGACAAATACGGCCCCTACCCCAGCACACAAAAGAAGAAGAGGTTAGGGGGGCTGTTCAACCCTTACTTCGACCCTCTCCAGTGGAAGAACAGCCGCTTTGAGAAAAAAGACAGCATGGATGACAACTTTCTTGAAGGTGAAGAGGAAAATGGGGTGACCTTGAACGAGAAGAATTTCTTCCCAGAATACAGCTATGACTGGTGGGAGAGGAAGCCCTTCTCCGAGGACGTGAACTGGGGCTATGATAAGAGAAGCTTCGCGAGGGCCCCCAGACTGGATCTGAAGAGGCAGCATGACAGAGTGGCCCAGCTGGACCAGCTCCTTCACTACAGGAAGAAGTCGGCGGAGTTTCCCGACTTCTATGATTCCGAGGAGCAGATGAGCCCACGCCACAGGGTGGCAAGTGAAAGGGACGGGGATGAGCAGAGGGCTCTGACGGAGGAGGAGGTACAGTATGGGGCTTCTGCTTAAAATTCACTTGTGGGGGTCAACGTTCGCATGCCATGTCCCAGACTTCCTGATGCCAGTGCAGGATAACCTGGTGGGATTTAATCTCTATGAGAGCAGTGCCGCCAAGGTGACCTCCAGGGCTGACTTCCACCAACCATCTAGCCATGGTCCACATCCCAGTCCACCTGCTTCTACTGTAGTGCATCTCAACCTTGGCTACACATTGGAATTATCTAGAGAGCTTGAAAAAGTTCTGTGCCTGGGACCCACCCCCATAGATTCTATCTAGTTGGTACTAGACACTGCCTGACACCAGGTTTTTTAAGGCTCATTAGTAGCTCCCAGGGGAGGGATTACAGGTGATGAAGAAATTAGCTGCTTTGACCTATCTTTATTGGCTTATGCCCTACCACAATCAGAAATTTATATCTGGGGGAAGTAACATTTGAGTTCTATCTCTCTAAGCAATCTACACCCTGCCCCCCAGGACTGATTAAGTAGCTTGATGTTTCTCAAGCTTGAATGTGCCTAAGAATCTCCCAGGCCCTGGAATTTTTGATTCAGCTGGTTCTGAGTGAGACCTAGGAATCTGCATTTTTGACATTTTTTTTTGTAGTGCTAATGATGCTAATGCTGCTGTTCAGGGGACCACACTCTGACAGCCACGGATGCCACTGACTCATGTGGCCTTCTATATATTTTTAAAATGTACTTATTTACTTGAAAGTCAGAGTTACACAGAGAAGGAGAGGTAGAGAGAGGTCTTCTATTGGCTGGTTCACTCCCCAATTGGCCACAATGGCTGGAGCTGCACTGATCTGAAGCCAGGAGCCATGAGCTTCTTCCGGCTCTCCCACGTGGGTGCAGGGGCCTAAGGACTTGGGCCATCTTCTACTGCTTTCTCAGGCCATAGCAGAGAGCTGGAGAGAGCAGCCGGGACTAGAACTGACGCCCATATGGGATGCCGGCGTTGCAGGTGGCAGCTTTACCCATTATGCCACAGCGCCGGCCCCTTCACATGGCCTTAAATGTACTTCAGCTTTTCCTTTCAATTCATGCTCCCTCAAACCACAGCAACCCAGAAACTCACAATTCCACTTTTCTGTATTTTCCAGGAAAAAGAACTTGAAAATCTGGCTGCGATGGATTTGGAACTACAGAAAATAGCTCAAACATTCAGCCAAAGGGGCTGATGGTCGGAGCAATGGGCGACTTCAAGACGCAGACCTCATGTGATCTATTTTCCAGCACTTCACTGAAAGACACCACTTATTTACCCAAAGGCAGAAAGTAGAATTTACTAGTCATTAAGTGTTTGACACAATTGAAAATATCTTCAATGTTTGCCAGGATGCTACTGAAGATATGAATAGCATGACTTGTAGCATATTCTTTCTTGCAAAATAGACTATTAACCTGCTTGTGACAATGACTGTGTCTGACAAAAACGTCTGTCTCACTTTGAACTAATAAAAGACTCACCTGAGACCAAAAGCTTCGTGGTTCTTCACTTCCTGTGGGGTAATGGGGAGGAGTACAATACTCAAATGCATTCTTTAAATTCTGAAAAACAGGGGCCAGCATCGTGGTGCAGCGGGCTAAGTCACCACCTGCGACAATGGCATCCTGTAATGGAGCACCAGTTTGAGTCCCAGCTGTTCAACTTCTGATTCAGTGCAGCTGGGAATGTGGCAGAGAGTGGCTCAAGTACTTGGGTCCCTGCCACCTATGTGGAAGACCCAGATGGAGTTTCAGGCTCTTGGCTTCTGCCTGGCTCAGCCCTAGCCATTGTGGCTTTTTGGGGAGTGAATCAGCAGATGGAAGATCTTCTCTGTCTCTCCTCTCTGTCACTCTTTCAAATAAAGCAAATCACACACACATGCACACATATTTATAGCATTAAGGTTTGTTGGCTTCTGGATACATTAACAAAGTAGAAGAATGTGCAATGTGCAGGATAAAAAGAGAAAGAGCTCAGGAAGACATCTGGTCCCCTAGGATGAAGGAGATTAGATAGGCTTGAAGAACCTGTTTCAAAAACAGTAAGATGGTGGGGAGTATCATCATTTGCTTACAACTGTGAATATATGAAGCATGTGAAATATGTTCCCTTATATAAATGAATAAAGAAAAACAATCATAAGACATTGCTTCCAACATCCTATCAGCTGGTGCTGGTCCTGTGGCGTAGTATGCTAAGCCTCTGCCTGTGATGCCGGCATCCCATACTGGCACTGGTTTGTGTCCCAGCTGCTCCGCTCCTGATCCAGCTCTGTGCTAATGGCCTGGGAAAGCAGTGGAAGATGACCCAAGTGCTTGGGCTCCTGCACCTGAGTGGGAGACCACGAGGAAGCTCCTGGCTTCAGATCAGCTCAGCTCAGCTCCGGCTGAGGCGGTCCTTTGGTGAGTGGACCAACGATGGAAGACTTTTGTCTCTCCTTTTGTCCTTCTACCTCTCAAATAAATAATCTTTAAAAACAAACAAAAATCGCCAGCGCCGGCCGGCACCGTGGCTCAACAGGCTAATCCTCCATCTTGCAGCGCCGGCACACCGGGTTCTAGTCCCAGTCGGGGCGCCGGATTCTGTCCCGGTTGCCCCTCTTCCAGGCCAGCCCTCTGCTGTGGCCCGGGAGTGCAGTGGAGGATGGCCCAAGTGCTTGGGCCCTGTACCCCATGGGAGACCAGGAAAAGCACCTAGCACCTGGCTCCTGCCATCGGAAGAGCGCAGTGCGCCGGCCGCAGCGCGCCGGCTGTGGCAGCCATTGGAGGTTGAACCAACGGCAAAGGAAGACCTTTCTATCTGTCTCTCTCTCTCACTGTCCACTCTGCCTGTCAAAAAAAAAAAAAAAAAAATCGCCGGTGCCGTGGCTCAATAGGCTAATCTCCACCTTGCGGCGCTGGCACACTGGGTTCTAGTCCCAGTCAGGCACCGGATTCTGTCCCGGTTGCCCCTCTTCCAGGCCAGCTCTCTGCTGTGGCCAGGGAGTGCAGTGGAGGATGGCCCAAGTGCTTGGGCCCTGCACCCCATGGGAGACCAGGAGAAGCACCTGGCTCCTGCCATAGGATCAGCACGGTGCACCGGCCACAGCGCGCCAGCCGCGGCGGCCATTGGAGGGTGAACCAATGGTAAAGGAAGACCTTTCTCTCTGTCTCTCTCACACTGTCCACTCTGCCTGTCAAAAAAGAGAAGAAAATAATAAAAAAAAAAATCATCCTATCAGCTGGTGATTTTTAAGAGTCCCATGTAATGGCCATTTTGGGGGCTAATATGAAAGCCTGGATAACAGGAAGCACTGTGGATTTGGAGTCAGAACATCTGGTCTGTCTAGACAGATCCCTGACCCCCTGAGGTCTGGCTGATTTGTACCCTGTAAGAAGACGGAGTTTTGTCGATGTTGCTAAGCCTTGTATCCCATGTAGTAGAAAATAATTTCCTAAAGAACATTTGAGGGGCCCAAAATGAATTAGGGTTTCACTCACTTGGAGGAAAGCAAAATGGTTGAATGCGCCAAATGCCAGCCTGCACACACACATGCACACACTGCACTGCTCAAGAGAAGCTTTGGCAGACAGAGCGCAGCACAGCACGGTGCCCACCAGCTCGGAGATGGTCCCTGAGATAGGAAATGTGCTTGGCCTGTCAGAAGAAGAGCAGGGAGACAGCACAGAGGCTCTTACAGGCAAGGGTGGAGAAGTGACAGGGGCAACCATGCAGAGCGTTTTCTTCCATTTAGGTCCTGGTAAGGACTTTCACTTTTGTGATTGGAGAGTTCTCCATGGAGGACTGGCATGCTTTGCTTCATGCTGTAATAATGCTGGCTGCTGGGTGGAGAGAAGGCTGTAAAGGAAGTGAGACAGAAACACAAAAACCAGTGAGAGGGCTACTGCAATATCCTGGCTGGTCATTTGTGATGGCGTGGACCAGGATTGCAGCTCCCAGGTTGGGGAGAAGTAGCGGATCCTCAGATCTGTTCAGAAGCAGATGACAAGTACAGCTGATGGGTTTGGTGTGAGGGAGTAAGGGGATGATAGCAAGGGTTTAGGCTTTGCAGCTGGAAAGCGCAGAGATGGGGGAAGACCGTGGGAGTGTCTGGCTTGGGAGGGGAAGAGCTGGGGAGCTCAGGTTTAACTATGTCATATTTGAGATGTGCACAGACACCCAGCCGAGGTGTCAAGTTGGGAACAAGGGCCAGGAGATGAGGGAAGAGGCCTGTGCTCAGGACTTAATGTGGGAGTCATCATCACAGAGATGGTATTTAAAGCCTCAAAAGAGAATGAGATCACCTAGTGTTATATAAATGATTCAAAGATGGCCTCTGTGTATTGGCCCCTGGGCTGTTTACTTCAGCATTGCAGGGGGAAGCCAGTTAGCCAAAAGCCCAGGATTGCCAAGGTCAGATTTTTACACAGCTAATTATTTTAAGCAAAATTTTAAGTAATTTTTAGCTATTTAGGGCCTGCCTGCTTTGCATATTCATCCCCCCTCCAACTACACACATCTGTAGCCCACTGATAAGACACAGCATTGTGGTTCTAAGACCCCCGGCACTGCTGCCCACCACACTGCTGAGAACATCACCCAGACCTGAAGCCCTCTCTATCTCCCTCTCTCCCAGGGGCTACGCTTACCCTCTTCCATTGCTGAGTGGCATGCCCAACATACAGCCAGCGGATAGACTGCCACTGCCACCTAATGAAGCATGTGTGCACTACTGCCACCTCATGGTCACAGCTTTTCCTTTGCCCAGTTCCCAAATCCCTTGAACAAACTAGGGAGCCAGTGTAGACCACCTTTCTTGTGTGGCAACTTACTCCAAACCAGCTCCCTACTGCGGCTGCTCCAAAGGACTCAAACCCCTCTCAAGGGTTTCTCAAATCAGTGGTCAGCAAATTCTTTCCCAAAGAGCCTGGTAGCAAACACTGTAGGCCTTGAGGCCATACAGTCTCTATCCAACTACTCAATTCCGCCACAATGCAAAAGCTGTAATAGACAATATGAAAACAAACTGGTGTGGCTGTACGCCAATAAAACTTCATTATGGGCACTGCAGTTAGAATCTTATGTAATTTTCATGTGCTTTTTTTTTTTTATACTTCTGTAGCCACTTAAAAATGTTAACAATCAAACAAAAAAACTGACAGGTAGAGCACCAGATTTGGCTAAAGCTTGCTGACCCCAATTTAAACCAACCACTGTTATTCCTCCTCCTCCCCATCTTTTCCTTCAATCTGTCACCATATAATTTTAGTTTTTATCATAGGTGGCAACTTTGCTTCACTCATGGGTAATGGAAAAGAACTAAGAGAAGCCACTGCAACAACCGAGGATTTGACAGGTAAGTATTCCCAGGAAGCAAAGGACTCCTCCATCATTTCTTCTGCCTTCTGGCTCAATTTCTCCACTGTGTGAAAATTTTGGTTTCAAATGATAACACAAAGCATGCTGAAAAATCCAACAGATTGAGCCCACCCACATTTCAAAACAGTTTCTTTGGTGTTTTGTTACCTGTCAATGTGAAAATGAAATGTCAAAATCTTTCCAGTCTTGTTTTAATGATAGCTCATCCAAATGCCAAAAAAAACCTCAGATGAATGGAACTGTAATAAAGGCAAAAAACAAACAGTGGGGCGCCAAGACATTATAATTAATTTCCTATGCTTTAAAAATATTTGCCCTTCCTCATAAATGTCAGAAAGTTACAGGTGCCTAATCAATGTTAAGAGTTCATCAGCTGGCACCCAGGTACTCAAATCTTTTGCCATCTAACCCATGCTTCATAGTTCTCTAAGTCCAAGGAAAATCTGTAAACCTCTGACAAAAATTAGTTTGCCCTAGTGTAACACTGAAGTATGGCCATTAGATAGTTCCGCTGCTTTCTAGCACTGCACTTAATGCATCAGAAACTCTGGAAGATTTGGAGTAAGCTAAATCCAAATCAGATATTTGGGATATGTTTTTTAGTATTGCTCTTGCAACATTTGCAAGCCTTTAAAACACAATTTAGGGGGCAGCATTGTAGTGGGTAAAGCTGCCGCCTGCAATGCTGGCATCCCATGTGCGTGCTGGTTTGAGTCCTGGCTGCTCCACTTCCAATCCAGGTCCCTGCTAATGTGCTGGGAAAGCAGTGGAGGATGACCCAAGAGCTTGGGCCCCCGCCCCCACATGGGAGGCCCAGAAGTTCCTGGCTCCAGGCTTCAGCCTGGCCTAGCCTTGGCCATTGTGGCCATCTAGGTGAGTGAACCAGCAGATGGAAAACCTCTCTGCCTGTCTCTCCCTCTCTAACTCTGCCTTTCAAATAAATTAACAAAAAATAAAAATGTACTCCCCAACCCCCAAACTCAAACATATTGTCTATTTTTGGGTTTTCCATATACAATCAATGATTGCCCAATTAAGATTTGCATCACAATTCTAGTGTCCCTCTAAGCTACACACCCTTTAAGGTCACCATAGTGTACTTCCAAGTACCCTAGTCCAGTGGAGAAATGGGATGGATGTTACAAAATGATTTTTGTTCTTCCTTTTTAAAACTTTTTGAGAGGCAGAGACACAGAGAGAGAGAAAGAAAACAAGATCACATGCCTACTGCCAGCTGCTGATTCACTCCCCAAGAGCCCTCAATGGTCTAGGCTGGAGCCAGGAATTCAATCTGTGTCCTCCAAGCAGGCAGCAGGTACCCAATTGCTTAAGCCATCACTGTTGCCTCCCAAGGCATGCACGAACAGGAAGCTGGAGTCAAGCCAGAGCTAAGCATTGAACTCTGGCACTGTGTCACATGATGTGGGCATCTTAATCACAACACTGAATGCTTGTCTTTACTGATTGCCAATCGTGAAGTGTTATTACATGCAAGTCTCTTGGTGGCTAGACATCCAGAAGCCATAAATTAGCCATGCTGGGACTGGTGTGGCATACCAGGTAAAGCTGCCCTCGAGATGCCATGCCGACATCTTGTATGGGTGTGGGTTAGTGTCCTGGCTGCTCTACTTCGGATCTAGCTCCCTGCTAATGTGCCTGTGAAAGCAGTGGAAGATGGATGGCCCAAGTATTTGGGACCCTGCACTCAACGTAGGAGACCTGGCCCAGCTCTGGCCATTGTGGCTATTTGGGGAGTAAACCAGTGGATGGTAGAATCTCTCTCTTCTCTCTGTAACTCTGCCTTTCAAGTAAGTAATTTTTCAAAGATTTATTTGAAAGGCAGAGTTACACAGAGGTGGGGGGGGGGGGGGAGAGAATATATCATCTGCTGGTTCACTCCCTCAAAAGGCTGAAATGCCAGAGCTGGGCCAGGCTGAAGCCAAAAATCAGGAGCTTTTTCTGGCTCTTCCACGTGGGTGCAGAGGCCTAAACACTTGGGCCATCCCCTGTAGCTTTCCCAAGCACATTAGGGAGCTGGATCAGAAGTGGAGCAGCTGGGACAGAAACCAGTGCCCAGACGAGAGGGATGATGGCATTGTCGGCTGCAGTCTTACCTGCTATGCTACAATGCTGGCCCCTAAATAAATAATCTTTTAAAAAATTATCCACACCTCCCTCTGCTCCAAAGGTGAATATCCATTTTACACGAGGCAACTTTCTACATCTAGCTGTACCTGTGATGCAGGCACAGCACAGTGGTTCTCTAGGGCTGGCTCCCAGGCCAGAACTATCAGTACTGGGAAACTTACTAAAAATGCAGGATCTCTGTGCCATCCCAGAACTACTGAGTAAGAAATTTTTGGATGAAGGGTCCAACAATCTGTTTAACAAACTCCACAGGGGATCCTAAATTTTTAACAATTAGGGAATAGGACAGGACTTGGAAATAGGTTTGAGTCCCCAGAAGGAGATGGCTCCAACAACAGTGACCAATGGGGAGCAGCCAAGACTGCATCTAGTCCATGGCCATACGTCTGTGTTGTCCTTGATAAACTTGACTGGCTGTATGTAGGTGACAACATATTGGTTTATTCCATTTTTCTTTTTCTTTTTTTTTTAAGGGAAAAACCCAGCAGGCCGGAGGGAAGGGGCGAAAAAGGAAAAAGAAAGGAGAGTGTAAGAGAGAGAGAGAGAGAGAGAGAGGGAAGGGGAGAGGGAGGAGGCTAGAGAGGAGAGGGGAGAGGAGTGAGAGAGTGAGAGACAGGAGAGAGTGAAGAGAGGGGAGCAAGAGAAAAGACGACGAGAGAGCTGTTTACTACATTTTTCAGTGAGGTGCCCTATGAAGGAATGTTCTCTTCCCCAAACATGACAGGTTGAAAACCATTCAAGATAGCACCAAAGACTGCATCATTAACGTTAGTCAAACAGATCATAGAAACACTTTTATTTTTTAAAAGCAACTGTTTTAAGAAAAAGGAATCAAAGCTGTACTCACTGGTAATCGCACTGGCCATTATCAGAGGAGCACATGCTATCAGGACAAAGACATTTTTTTTCTGAGTTGCTCCTTGCTGGATGATATGCATCCATTCCATGATGAGATGAACAATAAACACAGTGAACATTTCTAGTGAGCCAGGGCCTTGACTCACTCTACACACTGTTCTTTGTTGCAACAGATGATCAAACAGCTTGATTATAGGTTTCCAGAGCTTATACAGACTAAGAAACTAATCATGCCAGAGCTCTTTAGATCAGCATTAATAACCACCAAAGAAGGCACTTTAGAATACATCAGACAAGGAGCGACACCAATGCAATGAGAACTGGTTCAAGTTCTGCATAAACTTTGTTATAGTTCAAACAGTACACTCTGTGTGTGTGTGTCTTGTATGTATAGGTAGTGCATTCTTTCTCTGTCTTCATGTGGTGTATATATGGCAATATCTATACACATATGTACAGTGTACCTGTGTGTATCAATAAGTCTCTGAAGAGTTAAAAAAATTGTTTCCTTCAGTTGAATATTACACAAAAAATTCTAGTCACTTTATTTGGAATAAAGAATGAAAAGATCAGAAAATGCAAAAAGTACCCTACTAAAACCTTTGTATGCACAAAAAAAGGAGTAAAATAAATACTCAGAACTTTCTCAGTTTTTCAACTATTAAAAGAAAACCCAGCAGAGACAAAGCTTATTCTACTGCAGGGAACAGGGTGGACATTTTTGGTACTGTAAATCTCACACTCTCACACATCCATATTGCTTAGGTTGAAGAGAATGGAAAGAACAGGGGAGATTTCTCCCACAAATTCCTTCCTTCCTTTCAGTACTCACCAACTTTTAGCTAAGTTGTGTTACTCCACTTAGCTGAAAACATACAAGTCTCGTAGAAAGACAATTCGGAGGATGCTGAAATCCTCGCGATATTTGTGTACTTAGAAGTACTGAGGGGAGTTCTGTTAAATCAACAGAACTGCTCACATCCATCCACGCATGCCCCAGGGTTGCAGCTTTGACAGACCAATCCCATCTGTGTCTCAGATACAAAGAAGGCTTACTCCTATTCCCACAAAGGCATTTATGGACACGTTCTTATTCTCAGGATAGGAAAGACCATTAGAGATGGCATTTAAAGGTTAATTGCTAACTCTATAACGCCTGAGAACAAAAATCAAAGCAATTCTTGAAGCATTAAGAGCCAGACTGCGGGCATTTCCGTTTCTTAGCTGCCGGCTCCTCGGTCTCCTGTGATTCCATTGTGCTCACACTGGGTTTCAGGCTGGTGTCTGCTTTTGGGTTGTCCATGGCAACAGTGAAGCCCGAGAGAAGGTACCCCCCACCGCCACTCATCAGCAGTTTGGGATGACTTCGATCTGGCAAAACCTAATCAAGACACAGAAACAGACATTCATGCTTACCCAAGACCGCGCAGCTCATGTGAATAACACATACGCCATAAATCAGATTTTAGACCACACATTCTCCGGAAGAAGTAAAGGGGTCCATTTCTAAGCAATTCTTTCCTTTACATGACAATGCAAAGAAAATCCTAGAAATCAGCCTGAGTGGTTTTCTTTGAATCTAACACTGATTCCCCACTTCTCTGAGACCTAAGCGAGTTTCTGGAGAACAGGCAAATTGCTTGTGTAGCACTCCAGTCTGCAGTTTTCCTCCTCTTGGATCTGGGAAGCCACAAGGCCAACAGTGAAGGGTGGGCTTGCACATGCAGGAGGAGCTCTGTCTACCCAGCTAAGTGAGATGATCCTCCCGGGCGGCAGGGTTACCTAGGATCAACAGCTTCTCTACCACAGTGTACAATGCCAAGGAGCAGGGCAGGGCCTGTGGCAGCCTGGAGGTGCCCCACTCAGCTCTCCCTACACGAGGGAACAGGCTGCAAAGCATTTGGGCAGCAGAATGCTTCCAGCTACTGCTGCTCTGGGATCCCCTGAGGGGAGCCCTGGATTGCTCCCAGCCAGTCGTGAGCACAGGAGTAAGCCAGTAGTGAGCATTTCTGCCCAATATGGGGCTGCTTTAATGGACAATCTGAGCGGTGCCAGAAAGATGCAGGAGGTATTAGGGAGGCATACAAAGGCAGCGCTGCACCAACCGCCCGCCCATGGGTGTGCTGGGAAAATGACCCGGGCTCCAGTGTGCTCCTCACCACGCCTTTGCTGTCTCTTGTGTCGGGCTTCCTGCTAACACATTTGGAAAGCAGTGGATGGTTCATTTGCTTGGATTCCTGTCACCCATGTGGAAGACCTGGATGCAGTTCCTGGCTTCTGGCAAAAGCCCTACCTATTCTGGGCATTTGGACGGCAGACAGAAGATCTCTCCCTCTTTCCTTTTCTCTGCCACTCTGCTTTTCAGATAAACAAATCTTTGCTTCTGGGGTCTCCAGTGGCCCGGCTGAGACTTTCTCAGCAGCACTGCAGCTCTCCTCGCTCTCCCTCCTTCCCAGAAAGGACACTGCACCCCTCATCCTGCCTTCTCTCCCTTTATCTTCTTAAGGCATTTCCCCCAGTAAATCGCTCAGACTTCGACTTCCACCCTGAGAGCTGAACAGAGTCCACCAGTAAGTCCTGAAAACTGACTATGAAGATGTCCAGCAAGGAGGAGAGGGCCACTCTCAATCCTCCTGGAGATTTCGCTAATATTGGTTACACCATCCACAGTGCTATCAAGGCCGTGGGAGAGACCCGAACCCTAACTATCCTGTTTAATGCCTCTGTGCTAGAGTTATGGAGTAATATGCCCCGACAGAAAAAAACAGGTCAGGAAGTCAGGGGCTCTTTCTTTCCATTACAGGCACGAGATGTCCCCATCCCTGCAGACTGAAACCGAGGCTTCCCGGTTTCACAACTTCCAGTACTAACCTAAAAAGCCAGAGATTCAGGAAAATAGCTCCAGGGCTAGTAACACGTACCTGATAGTTTCTGAGCCAGGTTTCAGACAGCCTGAGATTGATGACGCCTCCCCTCTCCCGCAATTTTGTGTAGCTTTCCAACAGAGGCTGAAGGCAAAGACAGAAGTATCAAGAACGACTTCCTAGGCAGCAGTTTGAGAGTCACCACTCAAATGCAAGAATTCCCATCCATTCCACCGTACTATTACCTCTTTATACTGACAGTAGACCACAAATGGCCTGGAGGGTGCCACAAAGTCCAGCAAAGACAGCAGCAGTGGAGTGGGATGGAAACGACTAGCTACAATTAAGCTGCAAGGAAAACGTCAGACCGATTATTTCTCTACTCCCCGAGTGGAGCACAGGCTTTAAAGTGCATTTCAACTGATCATGTACTGATCTGCATGACTCAAAGAGATTTAAATTCAGAACAGAATAAAACCATGAGCTGGTTCTTTCTAGGAAATATAAACTAGGTTATAAGCTCTCATGGTGTCAGGCCACTCTAAGGAGAACTCGAAGATTTTCTTATACCTGAATCTACCTCTGCTTGTTGGATTGTCACCAGCTCTTGCCATCAGCCAGAACCACAGCCACTTGAATGACTCACTACTCACCTGCTCTTAGTGGGACTACAAGGCCCTGTCTGATGCACTGTTATTGGGGAAGGTTCAAATCTGTTCTCAAACCCTCAGACGAGCACAATTTCTCTTCTCTATGAGACCCAGTGTTCTTTCTTTATAAACCCAGGGCAGGACCCTCGCATCAGTTCCCACTAGCATGAAAGCAAACACAGAACTCCAACCCCTTTGGAGCAGAGTCCACAAGCCCTGACAAGTCTCTGGCATTCTGTCATCAACGCACCCGTCTGCATTTCTTTCACTCAGCAGAGCAGCAGCCTCTAAATGTCTTTTCTTCTGCTCTTCCTGTCTCCGCTGTTTTTCCTGAATCTTCAAGAAAGAAAAGAAATCAAAGTATTCAGGTCATTCAACTAGGTTTATGGAAATACTCGCCTGTCAAAACATTTCAACAGTATTTCTCAAAGCAGACTAAACCAACAGAGGAGGAGGCTGTTTATATGAAGGCGAGATAGAAAAGCAAGCCTGGATTTTATACAACCATCATTAGGTTATGAGAGCAAGGCTTTGCATCCCAAAGCTCCACCCTAAAGATTAAACCACACAGTCGTGCACAGCCACGTGCACGCATACTCTGTCTCCAACTAACTTGGATAGTTATCATCTTGAGAGCTGATGCTTCAAAGCCCAACCAAATCTCAGGATTTAAATGAAGTTAACCGTGGCCCTGTGAATATTATGAAGACAGCAGGGACTCTGGACATCCTTACATAATCTTTTTTGCTGTCTTTTTCTTTAGGTTCTTTATATTCTGGATCCGGAGCAATAAGTTCCGCTGTTTCTTGTTCTTCTGGCTGGTTGCTCTCGGGGGCCTCGGCCATGCTGTCTTCATTCTCCTGCTCGGCAGCCTGCTTTTCCTCGAGCCCACCGTTACTTTCCTCAACCGAGGCGCTGTCTTTAGGCTCTGAAGATAACATCTCAGCAGAAAATGTCCCATTAAGGAGACTGTCCACTTTGTTGAGGGGGAATTCATACAAACCACTGAGGAAAGACTTGGGAAATCCAAAACATGCTGTTGCTGCCCGAACAGGCCCACCTCCAGGGTACAGCTGAATAATGGAGCCAAAACCTGAGCAGATAAAAGAGACAAACACCTGCAGGATGGAGGTGTCTGCAGAGTTACGCAAACCCTGAGTCCTCCACAGGAACAAGGCTGAGGGGCCCTCTGCGTACTCGCAGTTCAGGGGCTGAGGGACATGCAGCTTCTATGGGGACCATCTGGAGTCTAGAACATTCCCAGTGATCACTCACTTGACACTACTGTAAAGCCCTGTGATCGGCTGGTGCCACGGTTAAATGGGCTAATCCCCCACCTTGTGGCGCCGGCACACTGGGTTCTAGTCCCAGTCGGGGCACTGGATTCTGTCCCGGTTGCCCCTCTTCCAGGCCAGCTCTCTGCTGTGGCCCGGGAGTGCAGTGGAGGATGGCCCAAGTGCTTGGGCCCTGCACCCCATGGGAGACCAGGAGAAGCACCTGGCTCCTGCCTTTGGATCAGCGCAGTGTGCTGGCTGCAGTGCACCGACCGCGGCAGCCATTGGAGGGTGAACCAATGGCAAAGGAAGACCTTTCTCTCTGTCTCTCTCTCTCACTGTCCACTCTGCCTGTCAAAAAAAGAAAAAAAGGAAAAAAAAAAAAAAGAAAAAAGAAAAACCCTGTGATCATGACAATGTGGACATCATACGAGTGGTGAGTGAGTCTCTGCTTCCCTCATGCCAATGCACAAAGAGGGGGCACTTAAAGTTCTTGTTTTCTGTAGGTTCAGAGCAAAGGTAGGCAAATCAGACTTTGTCCTTCCATGAGACAGAATCTATCCTCGTATTGTTCCTACTCAATCTACTCAATTCAGGCCAATAAAATGAGTACCCGCTATGCAGGTTTGCACAATTCATTGTCCTACAAGTCCTGGCCAGCCAAAGGCTCTAGAACCATCGCTTGTGATGCTGAATCTGGAAGAGAAACACCAACACAGCCTGGCTGAGAAATGGGGATCATGTGGGGAAGGCTTGGAAAGGAGCTGTACGTGCCACCCATTATTCCATTAACCTTGAAGGAACTCAATCAAGTGGCCCAGGAGTCTGAATTTTTGGATCCCTCTATACTCACAACAGGGTGGGGTCCTACTGAGCATAAAAATGTTCACTCTTACCTCCCATTCGTTCCATCATTGCACCCAGCACCAAGCCTGCACATGTTTCCATGACAATCATTTTATTGCCAGCACGGATATTTCCCAATGTCAACATCTGGGCCAGGGTATCGTACCTCATGTGGCTAAAGGAAGAAAGAAGGATTCATTCACTCATTGTTAGCTATGTAAAGCCTGGAATTTTAATCATAATTTTTCAAGTTTTGTCTTATAAAAATTATGTCGATAATATTATTGATTGCTTTGGAGGTAACAGTAGAAGGACTTACAATTTATGAAGTAGGAGGACACTTTATGCAGGTGAGCAACTTTTTCATTTTACTTAAAATCATGACTTTCTTAAAGATACATTTTCCCCCAATTATACTTTTGAAAGGAAACAAAGCGTACTTAATTTTTCCAGGTTCTCTCGCATAATACATAATTGAAAGAATACGAGTGGATGGCTTCACAACAGTAATGATGGCTTCATATCTGGGTGAGAAAAAACAGAACACTCATTTGGAAAAATGGTTTACAATGTATTATTTTAAACAATATGCACATTTTCAAATTTACAAAAAGACAACATTTTTAACCTTTTCAAACATAAAACTACTTACTTCTTTTTCTTCTTTTTTATATATTTATCTTGGGCAAATTCTGTCTTGTCTCGGAATGTTGTACTATTCTCAATTAACTGTTGAACTATTTCCTATAAGAAAAGGAGCAAGCAGATTTTCTGAAACTTTATTTGCACAAAACAAATAACTTCAAAGGTTCCTTACCCCAAAATGTATCCAAAGGTCTGACCCTTCATTTCGTCTTTCACAGATGAACTCTGTATTTCCATACTCTATTGATAATTTCTAAACAAAAATTTACAGCTCCATGTAAACCAAGGTAAAAGAACGGAGAAACAAAACAGAGGAAGGACAGAGGTAAAGGAACCTGTCATTATGGAAGACATCAGCTGAAAACATTACTGCAAAGTCAACAAAGTTAAATCTGCATAAACACTCAATACATTTGCTACCACTAATGATATTAGTAATGTCATTCACCTTACATTCCTGCAGGTAAGAAACAAAATCTTTGATATACCGAATGTACATTTCAATTTACTTCTAACAAAAGTATAACATCATTTTTCTATTTTACCTTTGGTAAAGTCTGCTTTAGAAACAAAACAATTTCCTATATACCAAACAAAACAAAACCCTTTGAATATTACCTCTCCTTTAATGCCTTTGTCCTTCAAAGCTTTTATATCATCTTGAGTAAGTTTCTGAGATTTCCCATCATCAATTATATTTCGATTATCAGTGCCTGCTTCTTTAGTCTCTAAGGAAAGAAATGACTCCATGACACCAGTGATCTGGAATTATTTTACAATATTTATTTTTCTAAATTCATATGCACGTGGAGCCCAAGTTCAGCATTCGAGTTCCACAGTTGCCAATGTAGTCCCCTATTCCTTCTTGCCAGCACCACTCTTTAGACCCTAATTCATCTTCTGGCCCTCACCTCTTGCCCCGGACGAGCCACGTGGATGCCAGAGTGCTTTTTATTTTTTTGTTAATGAGAATTTGTCTTAACCACTCTGATGCTTATAACAATGGTAACAATGAGGAAACATTCCAAAAATGACCTGTAAGGTCACATACATCTGGTCCCTGCCTACCCTTTCTGGACTCATCCCTTGATTGCTAAGCTTCAACCAAATTGCCCTTTTTTTTTTCTGCCTTGAACACAAGAAGCGAGGGCTTTGGCCCCTGACACACTCTCTGCTTTAATGTCTAGGTCCCTCCCAGTACTTGGGTCTGAGCTCATCATCTCAGTCAAGGTTCTCTTTCCCAAACCAGGATTTAGAACACATCCCTGCTTTACAGCATGTATCACAATTAGAAATTATGCTGTTTGTTTATCTTCTTGATTATTTTTGCTGTTCTCCACTAGTAAGTATATTTTATGGGTCAGATGCTGTGGTGCAGTGGGTTAATGCCCTGACTTGAAGCGCCAGCATCCCATATGGGCGCCAGTTCGAGACCCGGCTGCTCTATTTCCGGTCCAGCTCTCTGCTGTGGCCTGGGAAGGGGTGGAGGATGGCCCGGGTCCTTGGGCCCCTGCACCCACATGGGAGACCTTGGTGGGGGGGGGGGTGGTTCCTGGCTTCGGATCAGTGCAGCTATGGTCATTATGACCAACTGGGGTGTGAGCTGGTAGATGGAGGAACTCTCTCTCTGTCTGTAGCTCTGACTTTCAAATAAATAAATCTTTAAAAAAGAAGTACACTTTATAAGAAGAACCATTTTATGAACTGCTATAATTACAGTGCCTAATTGTGCCTAGTACATATTTGGTACTTAACAAAAATACGAACATTAATGTAAAACTATCTAATTAACTGGGTAGAGACAGAACTTCAGTAGAATTTTATTTAATTTTTATTAATTATTTGTTTACTTTTAATTAATAATGGCTAAATCTAGGGAGCACTCACTGCAGGCAAGACATTGTCAGGATGTTTCTGTAATTCATATTACTATATTCACAACTTAAGCATTAAATCCAAGAGTCCTTAAAAAAAAAAGTCCCTGGGAAATGTAATTGAAAGGTAAGTTTCTGCACCAAAATAAACATACCTTAATTCCATTTTTCTATAACTTTCTAAAGTACCCTCATATGCCTATGGTCCCACTTTTTTTTATAGATGAAGATGTAAGAGTTATAAAATCAAACCACATGTCCAAGACAAGTGATGAATCTGGCACTTAAATCTAGACAGTTGCATTACAAGACAGACCATGTAACCCCTCTATGCTACACACTAACTACCTTGCAGCTGTTACTTAATTTTTGGGCTCACGTGTGTCCTTGCAATGCAGCGGCAGGGTCTCATGGGATTAAACGCCTGGCCTAAGGTCAGACAGCCAGTTAATGGCAGGCTGGAGTCAGAATCCACCAACCTACGATTCTGAGATCTCGAGTTAGATTTCTTTTGGGACAGCCTGAGCTTTAATTGAAATTCACTGGAGGTTGACAGGGTTCTGACTATGCATCTATGTTATATATGCACAGTGTACCTGAAGTGGGCTCTTCCTGCTTCTTCTTGGGCTGAAGACTTCCTCCACTGGTCACTTCAAACGTGGTTCCATAACTATGTCCAATGACATTATCCAGGTAGAACCACTGTTTCTCGAAAGTTACTTTTCTGGGGAAGAAAAAGCAATCAATCAATTTAATTTCGTTTGCATTCAGTGTAGAAAAGACAAGTTCTTTCTAGTTTATTTTAAAAGCGGTCTCCACAACAATCAGTGGCATTATCTCTAGACTCAAAATGATAAACGAATTAAAGAGAACTGGGTTCAGACAGAGACACAAAATGAATAGAAAAGTCACAGAAACACTGAATTTTGGAGAGCGGGAGCAAAGACAGAAGGAAGACATGTTTCTTTTGGGGCACTGTCTGATCCCAATTTGCACTGTCAACCAGGATATCCAAACTCACAGGCTCTGCAGATGTCCTCAGCAGCAGACAAGGTTGCCAAGGCTGGACCTGCACTGTGACACTCCATGTAACTTACATCAAAAAGGAGCAATCACTGAGATGACCAGGAATAACAAATTCTCTGGTCTGGGTCTAACTAGCTATTTCATTGAAAAACTGTCTGATAAAAGCAAATCCTATTTACAAATGAACGTTACTGACAATCTACAGGTTAGGGTTAAGATATAGGGCCAAAGAAGTCACGGAGACAACCAGTCAAGACAGAGAAGTCTTTTATTGTAGAAAGGACAACGTAGTAAAGTGGGATTTGGGCTCGCCTCAACAGCAGGTGGGGCGGCCACCTGCAGTAAGGCTTCAGACAGCCCCAGCTCCGGGTTGTGAGCAGTCGTCCTTTGGTGCTCTTTGCCTGGAGAAGGGCCGTGTATTCTCAGTGACCCACATCCACAGCGACAAAGTGAGCCTGGATGAACAAAAGCCCCCTTGGCAGGTTTCTATTGGAGTCAACAGTGAACACTTTTGTATGATTTTATCTGCCCGTGTCCTTGCCAAGGAACTGTGCAAGTCAGAGGCAAGTGGGCAGAATCTCAGGGTCATTTTGCTGGCACCCAATATTGCCAAGTACATGGTTAACCATTTGTGTCCCAATAGCTTAATGAGTCCTAACAGCACCCATTTGGAAACAGTGCCTAGCACTGACAATGCTCTCCAGGGGACCAGGTAATTTCAGGCATTCCTATTGAGGAGCTTTTTATCATACTGCAATTCAAGAGGGAATTCTCACAGAAATCTTTGCTTTCAAAAGAAGGAAATTAACATCTGCTAAGTATCAATCAGAGGTTAGGTGTATACACCAGACGTGTTTCATACTTTTTAAGTCTTATTCAAATCCTGGAGCATAACTTTCTGTAGAAGCCATGAGGCCCAGGCAGAAGAACTTTGTTCAAGACTCAGTTACAAGGTGTCAGAGCTGGGAGTCAAATTCAGGTTTCTCAAACACCAAAGGCTAGTTTGTTCTACTACACTATGCCGTATACACCAGCAAAGACCAAAGGAGCTTAAGAAGCACCCCTCCAAGCACAGGGCATGGCCCACATCCACAAAAGACTGAATTCGGGAAACACAGACTCTGAGAGGCAAGAATGAGCGCTGGGTGAAAGGGAGAGAGGGAGGGAGGGAGAGGAGAGAAGGGAGAGGGAGAGGAGGAGACAGGGAAGGAGGGGGGAGAGGGGAAGGAGAGGGAGAAGACCCGAAGAAGCTAGGGAAAGAGCCCCAGGTTAAAGGAGTGGGGGCGGTGGAGAGGGCCCGAGAACCAAGAATGGAATTCTGGGGAAGCGACTCTACAAGGCCGGTAAAGGATGCTGAGGATAGAAGGCCAGGTATGAAGTCATGGAGAAGACGTCTGGAAGATAGGAGGGGTAGGAAAGATCCAGAGACCGTGGACGGAGACGAATCCTGGTGGGAAACGCCTCAGAGATAGGAACATCGGGGAGAAGGCAACTGGGGAGCAGAGTGGGAATCCAGAGCTAAGAATGGGACCCTGGTGGGAGGGGTCTGCAGGGCGACCTGGGCGGAGGGAGTATTTGAACGTGGTCAGACACCCCCCTCCCCGCCAAGGCCAGCAATCTTACTTTCTGCGCTGAACCTGCACTGCTTTGAACACATCTTCCCGTTTCAGCACCACGAAGTCGCCGTCGCGGATGCAGTGGTCAGCCGGCTGCAGTGGCTGTGGGCTTGGCTGCTCCCCGGAATCCTCCATGACGCTCAGCGGGGCTTGGCGCTTCGCGGAGTTCCTACAGCCCCCTGCGTCGGGTCCCTCCTCCCCGCGGCTGCCACGGCGGTCAGCCTCACCTCCCGCAAGCAAGGAGGACCGGAGCCGGCCGAACAGCACCACCCCCACGTGCTGCACGCCGCTTCCGCTTTCCGGTCCGGACCACAGGCGTCTTCCGGGAGCCTCACGGCTTCCGTTTGGCTGAACTCCTTGATTGGCTGCTCTTCACCCCGCCTCTCCCCGCCCCGCGGCTTCCTTGGACGGAAGTTGCGTCACAGAAGCGCCAAAAAAGAATTTAGAAGGAGGTTGGCTTCTGGCTTGAGTCGCAGGTGTAGAGCTCAGCTGTGTACGCTGAGATCCGCCTTCGGCGGGGGACTTCGAGAGAGCTGCGGCCGAGCAGAACCGCGGGATCTGGCAAGGGTTGCCTGAAGGTCTCAGGGTCTCAGCCCAGTTGTGCTTCCCCCGGGAGGGAGGGAGACTCGGGCCGGACGGATCAGCGCGTACCCCGGAGCCGGTCTCCTAGTGAATTGTGAGCACTTTGGGGCCTCTGAGCCATGCAAGTAGGAACCTAGCCAGAGGAGGCGTGAATACGTAAAGCGAGGTGGTTTAACAAAGCACGGCCTGACGAGGGTGGCTTTTTTAGTCATTCTCCAGCTCTCTTTTAAATATTTTGTTTTTCAGTTTATTTGAAGGCAGAATTACAGAAAGAGGGAGAGACAGATCTTCCATCCGCTGATTCACTCACCAAGTGGCTTCAGTGGCCTGAGCTGGGCCAGGCCGAAAGCCAGGAGCCCTGTTTGATCCGGGTCACCCACTTGGACTATCCTCTGCTGCTGTCCCAGACGCATCAGCAGGGAGCTGGGTGGGAAGTGGAGCAGGCGGGACACGGACCAGGTCCAGATGGGATGGCGGCATCGCAGGCTGTGGCTTAACCCACTGTGCAACAATGCTGACCCCGCCAGTCCGCTTAAATTGTGTTGTGATTGTTACCAGCACTGGTTATTGTCGTTTGGGAACCGTGTGGCGTGTAGCATCATCAGGAGCACTTCATTGTGACAGTTTTGGTCTCTGTACTTGTCACCACTCAACTTTGATCTTAACCGGTTTGCTTAATTTATCAGATCTTCAGTGTCTAATGTGTAAGGTCTAGTCGATTATCAAAGTCCTGTTGCTCCCCAAAATTGGGGACTTTTTAGTTATTAACTTGTTGATTCAGCAAGTCCCTTTAAATAAAGTTTCATATAGATTTTCGTAATGAATTGCACTATTTATTTATTTATTTTTAAGATTTCCTTACTTGAATGAGGAGAGGCAGAGAGAGACAGACAGAAAGAGGTCTTCATCCACTGGTTCATTCCCCAAGCAGCCTTAATGGCCTGATCTGGGCCAGAAAGGAACCAGAAGCTTCCTCCAGATCTCCCACGAGGGTGCAGGGGCCCAAGAACTTGGGCCGTCTTCCACTGCTTTTCCAGGAGCTGGATCGGAAGTGGAGCCAACAGGACTCAAATTGACCCCCATGTGGGATTGCCAGTGTCACTGGCAGTGGCTGCTATGCCACAATGCCAGCCAGCCCCAGGATGTTTTCTTATTTTTTACCCTTAGGATATGAATTATTTTTAAAATAGACTTTATTTTTAGTAGGACACTGAAATTTACAGAAAAATTGCTCAGAAATTGGATATGATATGGCAGAATTCACTGTCAGTACCCATGGTGGCGTATACCTCGTTAGTGTCTCCGAAAGGTCAGGATTTTTACTGAAAACAGGTTAAGTTACAGCTCATTATCTGTTCTATGTTCATTTCTGTTGTGGAGGCACCTTGAAAATAGATGCAGTATCTTTTCTTATTTTTATCCCTAGAGCCACTAACTGTTTAAGTAGCTAGTGTACCTTAACAATAGTGGAGAGTAGAATATTTCTCCTACAGGTTTGGTGAAGGATTCAAGGGTTTTTTTTGTTGTTGTTCTGTTTTGTTTTTTAAGGCGACATGGCTGGAGAACACCAAGGGAGAGGATTTGGACGCGGAAGATTTCAAAGCTGGAAAAGAGGAAGAAGTGGTGGAAACTTCTCAGGAAAGTGGAGAGAAAGGGGACACAGACCTGACTTGAGTAAAGCCACTGGAAAGCAGACTTCTCGTGGGTGACATCAATGTTTATTCAGGATTTTTTTTCCTTCATGAAAGAAGCCATTCATGCTGATGTCACTTTGCCTTTTATTTGATGTTACTCAAATCTGGTATCTGAACATTAATACTGAAAATTCTTACCGAGACCTCTAACTTAGTCATTCTTTTAGTATCATGTCAAGTTGCCATTGTTGGAAGGAGGAACAAACTGGAAAAAAAAAGTTTGCTCTATTTCTTTTATTTTTAAAGGTTTATTTATTTATTTGAAATTCAGAGTTACACAGAGAGAGGGGAGGCAGAGAGAGAGAGAAAGGTCCTCCATCTGCTGGTTCACTACCAAATTGGCCACAATAGCTAGAGCTGCGCCGATCTGAAGCCAGGAGCCAGGAGCTTCCCCCAGGTCTCCCACACGGGTTCAGGGACCCAAGGACTTGAGCCACCTTCCACTGCTTTCCCAGGCCACAGCAGAGAGCTGGATCAGAAGTGGAGCAGCTGGGTCTCGAACCAGCGCCCATACGAGATGCTGGCATGGCAGGCATCGGTGGCTTTACCCACTACACCACTGCTCTGCCCTCCCCCTTTTTGTAAAGTTTTAGTTATTTATTTATTTATTTGAAAGGCAGAGATATTGAAAGAGGAGAGAGCAAGATCTTCCATCCACGCTAGTTCACTCCTCACACGGTCACAATGGCTGGGGCTGGGGCTGAAGCCAGGGCCCAGAAGCTTCATCCAGGTCTCCCACATGGGTGCAGGGGCCCAAGGAGTTGGGCCACCTTCTTCTGCTTTCCCAGGTGCATGAAAAGGGAGCTAGATCAGAAGTGGAGCAGCCAGGATTTGAACTGCGTCCATATGGGATGCCAGCGCTGTAGGCTCAGGCTTAACCTTCCAAACCAGTAAGCTGGCCTCTGTTTGCTCTATCTCTACTCACCTAGTGTTTTTTTTTTTTTCCCTTCAGAGCAAAATCCACGATCTTTGCTACGGCAGTCAACATTGGATCAATTCATTCCATACAAAGGCTGGAAGCTTTATTTCTCGGAAGGTAGTGTTAAAAGTGCAAAAAGTACCATAAGTTATATTTTCTTAACTTGTCTTTGAGTGTTCCATCACATATTACTGTAATTCATTTGGTTTATTGATAGAATAAAAATTTCATGGAAAATGAAATTATTTTGGTGCAAAAAATTTTGAAATTCATGCAGTTTTTCATAATGCACATTTTTTTCGTGAACTTTTTGAAGATACCTAGTAAATGGATTTCAAACTATTTTTTGCCCCAAAATAAGTATTTAATTCCATTTTCTACAACTTTTTGAAGGACTTATATATACAAGTACTTTAACCTTATTGCAACCAAATCATTAAATTGTATTTATGTTTCAAGAGTGTTTTTTTTTTTTGGACAGGCAGAGTGGACAGTGAGAGAGAGACAGAGAGAAAGGTCTTCCTTTTGCCGTTGGTTCACCCTCCAATGGCTGCCGTGGCTGGCGCACTGCGGCCGGTGCACCGCATTGATCCGATGGCAGGAGGCAGGTGCTTCTGGTCTCCCATGGGGTGCAGGGCCCAAGCACTTGGGCCATCCTCCACTGCACTCCCTGGCCACAGCAGAGAGCTGGCCTGGAAGAGGGGCAACTGGAACAGAATCCAGCGCCCCGACCGGGACTAGAACCCGGTGTGCCGGTGCCGCAAGGCGGAGGATTAGCCTGTTGAGCCACGGCGCTGGCTCAAGAGTGTTATTCTTAAGTTATGTATCAGTCAGGAAACAGAAACCAGACTGGATATTTCTTTTCCAAAGGGAAATTTAATACAAAGAATTAGAAGGCTGAAGGAGTAGAAAGGGTTATGTTGAGATAACCTCCCAGCAGTAACTTCAGAAAATGGCAACCATTTCCATGGCTGAGGGAACAAAAATTAAGTTCTGAGCATTCCCAAACTTAGGAATGTGAGTGGGGACCACAACATAGCTTCATTTCTGCCTTTGAGGGGCACCCTGCAAACCAGTGCTTGGACCTCAGAAGGCTAACCTTATACAGCTGTGCTCAGACCATTGAGGCAAAGGAAGCTGGTTGCTGGGAGTAATACTGGGGGGGGAGCACATGCCTCATTTTAGTGCTTGGAGCTGGAGGCTTAGGACTACACAACTGGAGAGATGCCGGAAAGAATTGAAATAAGAATGAATTCCTTTCTCACTTCCGCCACCTTCTAAACTCTAAAGTGCCTCCAGTTGGTAGGCTGAAAAAATTCTGGGAAATGTAAGGTGCAGATCTCAATTACAGCATCACCCAGCAGAAAATGGAAGGGTGGACTTAGAACCAAGAGACAATAACTCTAAGACAGGTTTGGCTACAAACATAGTTAAGGAGTTTCTCTTTGGTAATCAAGAATACCAGCTGACGTCATAGATCTGTCATCAAGAATACCAGCTGACGTCATAGATCTGTCTATGTAGGTGTAGGGAACTGTCTTTCTGTACTCTTATTGTGTCTGTATTTGCTATGTCTTACGAGGTATGAATTTTGTTTTTTATATATACATGAGAACTCTTCAAAAAGTCATGGAATTGTGTGTTATGAAAAAACTATGGATGAGCTTCAATATTTTTTTGCACCAAAGCAACTTATCTCTTAATTCCTATAAAACTTTTTCTACAAACTCTCTGATGAACCCTTGTATCTGTGTTTTTTTCCTCACTAGGCTGTGTGGGTTGAGGTCAAGGATACTGCTCCATATTTGTTTTATGAATGAATAAAGTACTTTATAGATGCATCTTGCATTGGGAATCTATTGTGCAGTCTGTGTCTTTCTATTGTATAGGAAGATGTGTTTCCTGGATGGTTTTTTATTGCTATAGAGTGTATTAGCTACCAGTACCCATTGTATTCCCTTAGCAATTAGCTCAGAATACTGTAAGTGATCGGTAGACTGCTCCTAGGTAGGCACATTGGGCTTGACCAGCCATCCTTCCAAAGTATATCATTGTACTGTTCTCTGTGGGAGACAAAGTTGAAAATATTACAGAAGTTAAAGACATGAAGCATATAGCTGTATAATTTGTAGACCAGAATCAAGTGTTTGTCTCTCACTTGATCTCAGGAAAGGATTTGACAGGTGGCAATTTAGACTAGTAGAATTTACTTAGTGAAGACTGTGATAATCTTCAGCTGTGTCTGACTTGGCTTTATTACAATTTTTGGTTTAAACTTATCATGTAAGCTATTTAAACTATTTATGCTCTATTAAGTGTCAAAAGACTCAATACACAGTTTCCTAGATGTTGAGGCTTTTAGTGTCAATTCCTTTATGCATTTCAGATTACGCAGACCTAAATTTGTTTTATTTTTTTAAAGATTGGTTTATTTATTTATTTGAAAGGCAGAGTTTACAGAGAGGCAGAGGCAGAGAGAGAGAGGTTTTCCATCCACTAGTTCACTCTCCAGATAACCACAACTGCTGGAACTGTGCCAATCTAAAGCCGGGAGCCAGGAGCTTCTTCTGAGTCTCCCACGTGGGTGAAGGGGCCATCTTCTACCACTTTCCCAGACCATAGTAGGGAGCTGGATGGCAAGTGGAGTAGCTGGACTTGAACCGGCGCCCATATGGGATGCTGACACTGCAAGTGGTGGATTTTACCTGCTTTACCATAGCACTGTCCCCTAAACTTGTTTTAGAATCTCAAGAATATATTCTGGGGGCTGGTGCTGTAGTTTAGCGGGTAAAGCTGCTGCCTGCAGTGCTGGCACCCATACGGTTTGAGTCCCAGCTGCTCCACTTCCAAGCCAGCTCCCTGCTGTGGCCTCGGAAAGCCATAGAAGATGGCCCAAGTCTCTGGGCCTCTGACCCACGTGGGAGACCCAGAAGAAGCTCCTGGCTTTGGATCAGCCCAGCTTCGGCCTTCGAGGCCATTTGGGGAGTGAACCAGCAGATGGAAGACTTCTCTCTGCATCCGCCTCTCTGTAACTCAGCCTTTCAAATAAACAAATAAATCTAAAAAAATTTTTAAAAGAATATATTCTGTAGCAGCTCTTATCTGAATATAATCATAATACAAAGTAATTGAAATAAGTCATATACACCATGTATATATTGTTACTTATAAATATGCTCATACATGTGTGATTATTAACACTAATGCTGTATTTGTTGGATTAGTTTACAGTGGTAGCTCTCCTTTTATTGAGAAGATTCAAGCATTTGAAAAATTTTTCACAAGGCACATTGATCTATATGATAAGGTAAGATTCCTCCACAACAAAGCTGCCAGTCCACACGGATGTGTCATCAGACAGCGTATGTGATGTGCTGGTGACTGGTCACATTGCCCTATTTCAGAACACAGCTCTGCCCCTACTCAGCAGTCTGGACTTTAGTGAATTGTTTATCTGTGCCTTGATTTTCTTATCTGTCAGTTGGAAATGACAATATATACATCTACCTCAGAGGGTTATTAATAACCACAGTAAGTTATTATGTTTAAAATGTTAGAGCCATTCTTGACCCAAAACTTTTATAGTACTCACCATTATCACCACATAAATATGTACTTTCTTAAATGTATAATGGAATGCTTAGTTAAGATAATTGACTAAGAAAGTAATTATTGTTTTAATACTTTTATATTTCATAGGATGAAATAGAAAGAAAAGGAAGTATTTTGGTGGATTTTAAAGAACTGATAGAAGATGATGAAATAACTAACTTAATACCAAATATAGCAACTGAACTAAGGGATGCGCCTGAGAAAACCTTGGCTTGCATGGGTCTGGCAATACATCAGGTAAATATCTGTTTCACACAGACTCTTTTCAGAATTTTAAAGGACGATTTCACAGTAATGGGACTTTGTTTAAAAGATATTTAAGTTTTACTCACAGTTCTGGGCTAGAACTGAATGGTTGCATGCTGTCTTGTCCTGAAAGATTCCATTATTCTGTATTCAGTAGTTTACTTAAATAGAACATTTATTCCCAACTTATTTTAATTAATCTCATTAAAGATTGTACAGAAATTAAGCCCTGATTTCAAGGAGCTGTACAATCTCAAAGGGAAGATGAAGCAAGATGTCATGGTGTTATGAGGTATGAGCTTGGGGCAGAAAAGACCAACCTCAGCTCCAGTTTTTGTGACTTAAAGGCAAATAATTTAATTTCCTTGAATATCCCTGTTTATGAAATGGAAATAGTACGTGCTGTGCCAGCTTGAGTTCTTCTCAGGGTCACATAACATAGGATACATGAAAGCATTTTTGAGGCTAGCAGACATAAATGCTTTAAGCAGATCTCGGGATAGGCACAAAGTGCTGGGTGTGTTCAGAGGTCATGATAAAGACCCAACTGTTGGGGAGGAAAGGGGAATGCACTAAAGCTGGAAGGGGTTATGGCAGGTCTTGGAGGGCAGCTAGAATTTGAACATACAGCAGAACAGGTAAGGGTATCCAGGTGCAAGGAGCAATTTATCACAAAGATTTGTGTGCTGCTAGAAACCCTAAAGTAGAATCCAATCCTTGGCTGTTGTGTTCAGGCTTTTCTGGCTCATTATCTTCCCATATGCAAGTTGCCAAATGCTTTCCTTTCTCTTTCTAAAATACCTCTTTTAGGGGTGAGTGTTTGGTGAAGCAGCTTAAATCACCACTACTTGGGATGTCTGCATCCCGTATCAGAGTACCTGGTTTGAGACCTGGATGCTCTACTCTGATCCAGCTTCCTGCTGATGCATGCCCTGGGAGGGAGCAGGTTATGCCTTAGGTACTTGGGTCCCTGCCACCCATGTGGGAGACTCAGCTGGAGTTCTGGGTTCCTGGCTTCTGCCTGGCCCAGCGCTGACTGTTGGAGCATGAGAAGTGAATCAGCAGATAGGCGATCTTTGTCTTTCTCTCTGCCTTTTAAAAACAGTGAAAATAAATAAAATTCTTAAAAAATACGTCTTTTAAGCCTACCTGCTTTCCATCCCTCTTAGGCTATGCCTTCTTTATCTTTCTTAAACTGAAACAGGATCTCTCCTTGGAAACTGTGGTGACTCTAGTGACTTTTCTAAGTCCAGATCCTTTATGGAGCATTGGAGGCTTTAAGTGATCAAGCTTACGTTCATCTCTCACTATTGTTTTTCATTCACTACAATCTGACTAAGCTTACCTCCCTCCAATATTCTCTAAACACTCCTGCCTCTTGTATATGCTGTCCTTTCAATGTAGAATTCTCCTCAACTTGGAGCTGGTGTTGTGACATAGTGGGTAAAGCTGCATTGATGATGCCAGCATTCCATAAGGGTCTCAGCAGCTCCACTTCTGATCCAGCTTTCTGCTGGGAAAAGCAACAGAAGATGGCCCGAGTTCTTGGGCTCCTGACACCCATGTGGGAGACCTGGGAGAAGCTCTTGTCTCCTGATTTCAGCTTGGCTCAGTCCTGGCTGTTGTGACCATCTGGGAAATAAACCAGTCAATGGAAGATCTCTCTCTCTTCTCTCCCTGTCTCTCCCTCTCTCTTAACTCTGCCTTTCAACAAAATGAATGAATGAATAAATAAATAAATATTTAACAAAAAAAATAATTCCCCTCATCTTGTATATTCAAATTCTTTGAGCCAAGCTCTCTATGTAAGTCTTTTTTCTCATAATCTCATGATCCTTTTCAAAACTAAAGGTATTTTGTCCATAAATCTTTACAGTCCTTATAACAATCATAGCTGTATAAAGACTCCTTTGTATACAAGTAGGTATTTAATATTTATGTAGTATCAGGTGCCAAAGGAGTGTGCATTGTATATTTTGAAGATCATCTTTATTTTCTGTCTTGATTATTCAGTGAATATGGAGAAATTGAAATTTTTATTTATTTTAATTGAAACCCAGAATACTGGCTTTGGGGGCTACTATAAGAACTTTTAATATTAAGTTTGGTTGCAACAGAATGTAACAGACCAGGGTGCTGGAGTTTCCAGTCCAGGGACAGCAAAATCCCAAGGTTAAACATAAATTTACTGTAAAAGAGGTAGTCATAGCTAAATATCAGATTTTTAATGGGCGATTAAGGGTTCTGTTCTGAACTGTTTATGTTCATAAACTTTGTATTTTCTAAAATTGAGTTCTACTTAAAGAGGATATTTTGTTTTTCAGCTTTTGTTTAAATGCCTGTTGTCTTTAGGTATTAACTAAGGACCTAGAAGGGCACGCAGCTGAATTAAAAGCCCAGGAAGGATTGCCTAGTGATAGAGAAACAGTGGTAAATGTACCGCACGTTCATGCAAGGTGAGGAGTTTGTGGGTAGCCAAGTGTTATTTGGAATAGGCCACTAAGACAGAGAATGAGAACCTTATTTTATAAAAAGAAGGAAACCAGAGAAAAGGTTATGAGTGCTTTTGCTATCTGGTTAATTGTCTTACCTAAGTGAATCCACTGAAAATTACTCAAAGAGATCATAACAGAAATCAACATTTTAATAATTTGATTTGCAAAGTTTTGGTAAGCATTGGTTTTAGATGTGTATTTGTCAAAACCTTCTTGAGTAAATTTATAAACTATGTAACATATTCAGAGGATTTATGTTGTTGAATTACTAAGGTTTTACTAGACACAAGGGAGTAAGTGAAATTATTTTGGTTTTCTTGAATTCATCTTTGTTGTATTTTAAGATTTTAAATTTGTTATATAAATAAGGTAATCATCACAGTTTTATTTCTTTTTCAGATTTTATGGAAGACTTTTTCCTAATAGTTCTTTAAAAAAAAGTTAGAAACTCAAAAGTTGTTGAATCGTAGATTTCTTTGTGACATTATTATTATTTTAAGATTATTTATTCACTTGAAAGGCAGAGACAAAGATCTTGCATCTATTGGCTTACTCCCCGAATGCCCACAACATCCATAGCTGGGCCAGAGCTAAGCCAGGAACCTGGAACTGAATCTGGGTCTCCCAATAGGGTGCCAGGTACCAGAGTGGAACAGCTGTGACCAAAATATTGAGCCATTACCACTGCCTGCCAGGGTGCACAGAAATCTGGGATTGGAAGTGGAGCTAGGATGCTATTGTCTTTTTTTTTTTTTTTTCTTCGACAGATAGACAGTGAGAGAGAGAGACAAAGAAAAAGGTCTTCCTGCTGTTGGCTCACTCCCCAAATGGCCACTACGGCCGGAACTACGCCTATCCGAAGCCAGGAGCCAGGTGCTTCTTCCTGGTCTCCCATGCGGGTGCAGGGACCCAAGCACTTGGGCCATCCTCCACTGCCCTCCTGGGCCACAGCATAGAGCTGGACTGGAAGAAGCAGCCGGGACCAGAACCCGGTGCGTGCCCATATGGGATGCTGGTGCCACAGGCGAAGGATTAACCTAATGAGCCACGGTGCCAGCCTGGAATGCTATTGTCTTAAGCAGCCTCTTAACCACTGGGCCAAATGCCAGCTCTCTTCCTTTTTTGAAAAAGTTTTTCCTCCTAGAGACAGTCTATAGAATATGAAGAAAAGGGAAGGCTTAATGTTTTTAATTTTTTTTTTTTTTTTTTACAGGCAGAGTGGACAGTGAGAGAGAGAGACAGAGAGAAAGGTCTTCCTTTGCCGTTGGTTCACCCTCCAATGGCCACCGCGGCCGGCGCGCTGCGGCCGGCGCACCGCGCTCGTCTGATGGCAGGAGCCAGGAGCCAGGTGCTTTTCCTGGTCTCCCCATGGGGTGCAGGGCCCAAGCACCTGGGCCATCCTCCACTGCACTCCTGGGCCACAGAATGTTTTTAATTTTTAAGAATGATTTAGCTCTTATGAGATTTCTGATATCTAAGAGCATGTAGTTTGAAAATTCTTTAGTTGCTCCCAAAAGGAACTTGTGAAATACAGACATCCTCAAGTTTTTGTTCATTGTAAATTTATGGATAAATACATTCCTGTTTTGTTTTAGAGTTTACAACTATGAGCCCTTGACACAGCTCAAGAACGTCCGAGCAAATTACTATGGGAAGTACATTGCTCTGAGAGGGACAGTGGTTCGTGTGAGCAACATAAAGCCTCTGTGCACCAAGATGGCTTTTCGTTGTGCTGCCTGTGGAGAAATTCAGAGTCTTCCTCTTCCAGATGGAAAGTACAGTCTTCCCACAAAGGTAATGTGCTCTTTAACTCCTTCTTTATGTATCATCCCAGTACGGAAGGCGAATCAGTTCACAGAAAACATCTGAAATGGTTTTGAACACAGAGCTTATTTTCTTTTCAGTTTTTAAATTATGAAATACTTCAAAGTACAGAAAATACAGAAATAAATAAACATTCCTATACTTACCACCCAGAATTTACATTTTGCAGCGTGTGCACACACACATATATTTATTTATTTTTAAAGACTTAATATTATTCGAAAGGTGGAGTGACAGAAAGAGAGGGAGAGATAGAGAAAGATCTTGCGTCTATTGGTTCACTACCCAAATGGCTGAAGCCAGGAGCCTTGAGCTCTGTCTGGGTCTCCCATGTAGGTAGCAGGGTCCTAAGTACTTGGGCCACCTTTTGCTGCTTTCTCAGGCACAAGGGCAGGGAGCTAGATTGGAAATGGAGCAGCTGGGACACAAACCAGTGCTCCAGTGAGGGATGCTGGCATCACAGGTGGTGGCTTAACCTGCTGTGCCACCACGCCAGCTCCATCCAGGTATATTTTTAAAGATACAAAGCATTAGTGTCTCTTATTTACCCTTTGTACCCTTCTCAGAAACAGTCACCATCTTGAAGTTAGTGTGCATACTTTCTATTCATTATTTTGACTTCATAGGCATAGGCAATATACATCAAGTTTTCTTTCTTTTATTTGCTTCTCCTTTTTGGAAGTGATATGTTTTGTTCTTTTTTATTAGCTTTTTTTTTTAAGATTTATTTTATTTATTTAAAAGACAGAGTTACACAGAGAGGTAGAGACAGAGAGAGAGAGGTCTTCCATCTGCTGGTTCACTCCCCAGATGGCCACAATGGTCGGAGCTGAGCCAATCTAAAGTCAGGAGCCAGGAGCTTCTTCTGGATCTCCCATGTGGGTGCAAGGGCCAAAGGACTTGGGCCATCTTCTACTGCTTTCCCAGGCTATGGCAGAGAGCTGGATTGGAAGAGGAGCAGCTGGGACTAGAACCAGCGCCCATATGGGATGTGGGCCCTTCAGGCCAGGGCTTTTACATGCTGCGCCACAGCGCTAGCCCCTTTTATTCGCTTTAAAAAAAAAAAAAAAAAGATTTATTTATTTGAATGGCAGAGTTACAGAAAGGCAGAGGCAGAGAGAGATGTCTTCCATCTACTGGTTTACTCCCTAGATGGCTGTGATGGCTGGAGCTGGGCCTATCCAAAGCCAGCAGCCAGGAGCTTCTAGATCTCCCACATGGGTGCAAGGGCCCAGAACTTGAGCCATCTTCCACTGCTTCCTCAGGTACATTAGCAGAGAGCTGGATTGGAATTGGAGCTGCCAGGAGTTGAACCCATATGAGATGCTGCCATTGCAGACAGTGGCTTTGCCCACTACGCCCACTACGCCACAGCACTGGCCCCTCATTAACTTTTTTAAGCTATAGGTTTTTGTTGTTGTTTGCTTTTTTGTTTGTTTTGAGGATTTGTTCTATTTATTTGAAAGGCAGAGTTGCAGAGAGAGTCAAAGAGAGATCTTCTGTCCACTGGTTCATTCCTTAAACAGCTGGGGCTGGGCTGAGCTGAGCTGGGCCAGGCCAAGCCAGGAGCCTAGAACTGCAACTAGGTCTCCCATCGTGGGGGCCCAAGTTACTTGAGTCATCTTATGCTGCTTTCCCCTGTACATTAGCAAGGAGTCAGATCAGAAATAGAGCAGCTAGAACCAGCACTTACATGGGATACTGGCATGGCAGGCAGTGGCTTAACCTGCTGTGCCACAACACTTGCCAACATAGAGTTTTAAAGTTATTTTAAAGTAAGCAATATCTGTATATCCACTATTATGAGCTGGCAAATAATTTTTTTAAAGATAGAATTCTCTCTGTTCCCCTGCTCAGTTCCATTCCCTTTATTCTGTTCTCAAAGGCAGCCACTATTTTGAAATTTGCATGTATTCTTCAAGTCTGCATTTTTATTCTTGATTGTAAATTGGGTTAATTTTGTTGTGTTTATATAAATGACATAACAGTGTATGACATTTTGCACCCCCGTTTCACTTGATTATTTTATAGGTCTACTATTTTAATATGCACCTAACTCCTTTTAGTTACTGTAGAATATTCCTAAATAACAACTGTTGGTCCATTCTGGTGGTGGTCATTGGTGATGTTTCCAGTTGTTCACAGTTAAAATGAGGCTGCAGAAGACATCCTTGTGCATAGCAGAGAAGATTGTAAGTTATAGGCTATACTTGTTTGTGACTCCATCAGACACTGCCAAATTACTTTACAGAGTTCTGGTCCCTAACACCCCCTACAGGTATTTTAAGCATTTCTCATTTCCCCATAATTTAATTAATACTTGGTATTGTTAGTGTTTTTGATTTTTCTAGCCTGCTGGGTATAAAGTGGTATTTCATTTATAATGTGAATTCTTAGGGTTCCTACTATGGTTGAGCATCTTTTTTTTTTTAAAGACTTATTTGTGGGTCTGGCATTGTGGCACAGTAAGTAAAGCCATTGTCTGCATGTGTCAGCATTGCATGTGGGTGCTGGTTCAAGTCCCGGCTGTGCTACTTCCAGTCCAAGTCCCTGCTAACGTGCCTGGGAAAGCATCGGAAGATGACCCCTGCACTCACGTGGGAGACCCAGAAAGAAGCTCCTGTGTTTGGCCTGGTCAAGCCCTGGCCATTGCAGCCATTTGGGGAGTGAACCAGCAAATGGAAGCTCTCTCACTCTATCCTTCCCTCTCTGTGTAATTCTGACTTTCAAATAAATAAATAAATATTTGTTTTTAAAGTTTATTTTGAAAGTCACAGAGAGAGAAGAGAGAGAGATTGTCCATCAGCTACTACACTCCCCAGATGGCTGCAATGGCCAGGGCTGAGCCAGGCCAAAGCCAGGAGCCAGGAGCTTCATCTGAGTCTCCCATGTCTGTTTTGGGGATCTAAGTAGGGTCATCTTCCACTGCTTTCCTAGGCCATTAACTGGATCAGAAGTGGAGTAGCAAGGGCTTAAACTGGTGCCCATATGTTATGCCAGCATTACAGGTGGTGGCTTTACTGCTGTGCCACGACGCTGGCCCCTGGTTGAACATCTTTTCGTACCTTTTTTGGTTATTCAGTTTCCTTTATTGAATTTTCTATGTATATCTTCTGTTCATTTTTCTGTTTACTGGTTAATTCATAGAATTACTTTACATATTCTAGATACTAATTACTGATTAGATATTTGTACATAATCAGTATCTTCTCCAAGTCTTTGGTTTATCTTTTAACTTTGTCATGTTTTTTCTGTTTTTGTACTGTTTTAAAAAATTATTTATTTACATATTGAGAGGCAGAGTGATAGAGACAGAGAGCTAGTATCGCTTATTTACTCTACAAATGCCCCCATGTTGCTGGAGATAGGCCAGGGTGAAGCCAGGAGCTGGGAGCTCAGTCTAGATCTCCCACTTGGGTGGTTTCAGCCATCAACTGCTGCCTCCTGGCATGCGCATTAATAGGAAGCTAGAAATGGGAGCAGAGCTGAGTTCAGCCAGGCACTTTGATATGGAATGCTGGCATCCCAACTGGCTTCTGTCACACCGTACCAAGTTATCTGCCCGTTTTCCCTTTTGACGTGGTCTGATTGACCAGTCTTCTCCCTCATGACTGATGTTCTGTGCACTGCCTAAAAAGGCTTCCCTCACCTGAGTAATATAACATGCTTCTGGCATCTACTTCTAGTGCTTTTGTGTTTAGATCTTTTGTCCATCTGGGGTTTAATTTTGTGTATAAGATAAAGCTAGAAATCTCATTTTACCTGAAAAACCATTTGTCCTGTCACCATATGTAGTGAAGCCTTATGTTGCTTCTCTTGTGTGGTGCTTCCTCTGTGGTACACTGTGCTTCTGTAGAGGTGGGAGTTTGTTCATTTCACTGGTCCTGTACCAGCTCCATATGGTCTTATTCGTGTTGGGCATACTAAAACTTTAGATAAGGCAGGGCAATATGTCATATCCATTATTTTCCTGAGTTGACTGTACTGTCTTTGGACTTTAATAAATTAGACATTAATTAAATTTTTATTCATTTAGAGGTCAACTCCCAAGTAACTCCTTGAAGAATTAGGAATGGAAACACTCAATGTTTCTGTTTGAAAGCACAGGGCTGCTTTCTCTTATGGGAAGCACAGAGTGTTAGATTCAGTTGTAAGTTCTGAATACTCTGGTATTGATAAGTGGGTATCATCTATACTTTCTTGGCCTAAGGCTCAAGGCAGAACTTTTAACTCAGAGGCCAGAGTTTAGATCTTGATTTAATCCAGGTATTTTCTGTAGATAGTATCTGTCCAGAGTATTTCCCTGCCTTCTAATGAAGTGAGTCCCAACACTGACTCCTAAATGATGTGGTAGAGGTCCTGCATGTGTCTGAACTACCGTGAATTAAGTGACCAGAAAGATGGCTGTTCTATTTGATCTGTCACTGTTGCTGCATTAACAGATCACCCTATAACTTAGTGGTTCAAAATAACAGTAATCATTTTATTATTTATCACAATTTCTGTGGGTCAGGAGATTGGAAGACTACTAAGCTCAAGATCTCTTGTGGAATTTCTAGTCAGGTGGTGGCTGACCAGGCATCTGTCTCTCCTCCATCTGGTCTCTGCAGGGCTGGTTTTGGCCTCTCACAGTATGGCAGTCCAGGAAATTCATGCTGCTCATGTGGCTGTTGCTAGTCCCAAAGCAAGGATGTAGTTGATAGGTGGAAATGGTTTTCCCTTATATGAGCTAGCCTCAGAAATTGTGGCATCACTTGTGTCACATTTTTTTGGTTTCTAAGTGAGTTACAAGACTGCCCAAGTTCCAGGATGGGAAATTGGACTCCATTTCTTGATGGGGGAGAGGCACGGTTCTAGAAAAGCTTGAGCAGAAATGTTGTCTTCATTTTTAGAAACTCTTGTTTGCCATAGTCTTTGAATTTGTAAATGATCTCAAGGTCCAAATGCCAAACAAGTGACTTATGAAGCTTGAACACAGTCTGCCTGTATGTTGATTGCTGCCTGTGTAACAATCAGTATTATTATACTGTACTACAAATAGTGTAAAAGGAGGCTAGGGGACACGAACTGGCACCCATGTGGGATGCTGACATTGCATTCAGCAGCTTAACCCGCTACGCCACAACACCGACACCTAAGTGAAATATGTTAACTAGGATTTTCCTGAGATGTGATTGCAGTTTATTAGCGTCTGAATGTGAATGATTCCTGTTGCAGTGTCCTGTGCCTGCGTGTCGCGGGAAGTCGTTTACTGCTGTCCGCAACTCTCCTCTCACAGTTACAATGGACTGGCAGTCGATCAAGTAAGCAATCAGACTAGATTGTTAAATAAAAGACTGAGTAAGTCTTTAGTTTTATTCTGTTATACTGTGATTTTTTTTAAAATCTGTAAACAATAAAGTATGTAATAGGTTAATTTGATGAGCAGCTTATGTGTTAAAATGATAATTGTCTTTATTTGAAATTTATTCTCTGTCAGATTCCAGAAAGACTTCAGTATGCAATTATTATGTCCTATTACTGCTAAAGAATAGTTTGTTTTTAAGTCTCAATTGTGTGGTTCGCTGAGTTGCACATAGACCATAAACAACGCTATATGATTTATTCATATGGTTTTTTTGCTGTAGAAGAAAGGTCTCATGCCTGCCATATTTAGCAAATTAAATTTGTGTTTTTTTCTGAGGCTTAGCTTGGGATGGCCTTGAGGAATTACTCATCTAGTGCACCGAAACATTTGTAAACATTAAGGTGATAGCCTTATGTGTATCAAAGCCTTACAATTATAGCAGTTCCTTTTCTAGAAGCTCATCTGATAAAAAGTCATGATATTATGCAAAAATAGTTTGCTGAAAGTATATTTTCATAATGTTGATAAAAATTGGGAACATCGAGGGGCCGGCGCTGTGGTTGCAACGGGTTAAGGCCCTAGCCTGAAGCCGTGGCATCCCATATGGGCGCTGGTTCTAGTCCTGGCTGCTCCTCTTCCAATCCAGCTCTCTGCTGTGGCCTGGGAAAGCAGTGGAGGATGGCCCAAGTCCTTGGGCCCCTGGACCTGTGTGGGAGACCTGGAAGAGGCTCCTGGCTCCTGGCCTCGGATCAGTGCAGCTTTGGCTGTTGTGGCCATCTGGGGAGTGAACCATCAGATGGAAGACCTTTCTCTCTGTCTCTACCTCTCTCTGTAATTCTGTCTTTCAAATAAATAAATTAAAAAAGAAATTAGGAACATCAAAAGAAAATGATTACAAGAAGTCTTTTATTTCACTGGTTGTTCAGAATGATCCCATATTTAATTTTTAAAAATATTTATTAAGAGATTTTTTTTTTAAGGATTTAAAAGTCAGAGTTACACAAAGAAGGAGAGGTAGAGAGAGAGAGAGAGATCTTCTATCTGCCGATTAACTCCCCAATTGGCTGCAAGGGCCAGAGCTGTACCAATCCAAAGCCAGGAGCCAGGAGCTTCCCCAGGTCTGACCACACGGGTGCAGGGGCCCATCTTCCACTGTTTTCCCAGGCCGCAGCAGAGAGCTGGACCGGAAGTGGAGCAGCCAGGTCTTGACCTGGTGCCTATAAGGGATGCCTGCACTGCATTTTTTTTTTTCTCCCCCACAGGGCAGTAATTTAATTCTTATATTTTTATTTCTGTGCAATGACATTTAGGGTACAGTGTGAGTTGAGATTTTTTGGTGCTATTACTGACACCTTATGGAAACTGTTTCATTTGGAAATTCTGATTTTCTGTCCTTATTTACAGTAAGCATTATTATAAAAATTTTTTCTTTTGTTCCTTTAAGATATTCACTCTTTTTCTATTTCTCACTTGATTTCATAATTCTGTTTAGGTCACTATGATTAGTTGCTATGGAAATTACCTCCTATGGAAATGATTCCAATGTCATTATTGTAAGAAAATGATTTTTAATTAATAATATCAATAGCAGACATCAACTCTTAGTAGAAAAAGGAAATCCGATTAAAATATTTAAAAAGGACTGATTCTGAAAATTATTACTGTGGCCAAATTTTCTGATATTTTTGAATCTGCCATCTGTTTTTAAAATAAGAATTAAATGAATTTTAAGGTGTTAATCAGCTACTCACTTCCCCAGATTCCAAAATGACAATGGAAATTAGCACCACACATCGAAAAAAGTAGATGCAAGACCATTTCAGACCATTTGTCTAAACTAATGGATGTTATTCTTCACTTAATGAGAGTCAATGTCAATAGGACTTCAGGACTCATCAAGGAAACAACTTTGAATAGCACATTGTGTGTTCCCTTTAAAAATGAAGAATTTAATATTCCAAAATTTATCCCAGGAATTTAAAAGGTTAGGCCTGTAAACTAGTGAGTTAAACAATAGGCGAGAGCCAGTGAACCATTAGATGAGAATTCCAGAATGCTAAGAAGAAAATTATCTTGTGTAGATTCTATAATTTGTGGTTTGAATAAAACCATTAGTATTAAAATTCTCACAATGAGAATATGGCTCATATTTAACACATTTTAAATTACTAGACAGTCTTTGCCCCAAAGAAATTTTAATGCCTTCTTCTGCCTAGCTGCACTGCATTTGATAGCTTTACCTGCTACACCACAGCACCAACCCCGAGAGATCTTTTATCTGCTTGTTCGCTCAACCAAATGGCCACAAAGGCCAGGGCTAGACTAACCTAAAGTCAGGAGCCAAGAACTGCATCCTGGTCTCCCATGTGGACAGCAGTGGCTCAAGTACTTGAGTTATCTTCTATTGCTTTCCCAAGAACAGGGAGCTTGATCAGAAGTGGAGCAGCGTTCATATGGGATACTGGCATCACAGGTGGTGGCTTAACCTGCTGTGCCACAGTGCTGGCCCCAATCTCATATTTTAGTGTGTACCATATTTAGACTAAGTTTATTGCTTAGCACTTTATTTTTCCTAAGCTTTTTAAGAGCTGATTTGTTTCCTTTACCATTTCAACATAATTTTCTGTTCTTTCTTAAATCTGCTGTGGAGTGCCTGGAATCCACCATTTGTTTACATACATACATACATACATACATGTATGCATACACCTTCCTGAGCTGTACTTGAGCCTGGATCACTTCAGACCTACTGCCCTGTTTCATATTGGGAATTTCTGCATTGCTTTCCTTAGACTTTATCTTCTGTTTTTGAAAATTCAATTTTTGTTTTTCTAGAGAATATTTTCAAGTAAATATTCAGAAACTGTGCATGAGAAATAAAATGTTCTGGATCTTTACATGTTTGAAATTGTCTTTATTTGGATCTCAGCCTGGGTGAGATTTTGTTAGAGCTTTCTCTGCTGGGAGGTGTGATTTTAGTTTCTTTGAGGGACTGTGTGTTGGTGAGCTTTTTATCTTCGTTGTTCTGAAATGTGAGTGTACATTGAGCAGTGTCTTCGCTGCTGGTGCCTTTGTTCTAGAACTGTCACCTCTGCACTGTTGGACATTTTCCTTTTCTGGGTGCTTCCATCAGATGCATTCCTTGGATTCTTCCTCTGTCTGAATGTTTCCCTCACCTTTTCATTTTCATTGGCTTTTTCTTTTTTAAATTTTTTTTTTTAATTTATTTATTTGAAAGGTAGAGTTAACAGAGAAAGGGAGAAACAGGGAGATAGAGAGAGAGAGGGTGAGCTCCCACTGGTTCATTCCCCAAATGGCCTCATTGGCTAGAGCTGGGCTGATCTGAAGCCAGGAGCCAGGAGCTTCTTCCAGGTCTCCCACATGGGTGCAGGGGCTCAAGCACTTGGGCCATCCTCTGCTGCTTTCCCAGGCTCATTAGCAGGGAGCTGGATCTGAGACAGAGCTGCTGGGACTTGAACTGGCACCCATATGAGATGCTAGTGCTGCGGATGGCAGCTTAACCTGCTATACCACAGTGCCGGCCCTGTCATTGGCTTTTTCTTGTATCCTTTCTGTAAGTTTTTGCTGTGTGTGTGTGTGTGTGTGTGTGTAATTTTCCTGATTTCACACTTATTTTCCCATATTTCCTTTTTTTTTTTTAAATAGCAGCTTATTCTTGTTTTAGGGTAGCATTTTTAAAACAACTGTTAAGACAGTCTTTTGGTTAGTTTTTAGTACTCTTCTCCCCAAATTATTGCCATCCACCCTAGAATGTCTGGTGAGAATTAGAGTAGATGGGGAAGATTATCTTTGCTGTTTGATAGGTAGCAGTTTGTCCTCTAGGCCTCACCCTTGAATGAGGTCCTGCAGATTTGACATCAAATTTTGTGTTATGAATGTATTTTTCAGTTGGGATGGGCTTCTCAAAGGGTTTTTTTCTGGAGCTTTGATACCCTCACTGGGCTCCCCTTACAGAAGGGAAGGCCCATTTCCTTAGAGCAGTGCTCTGGTTTTTGCCAGGTGGTAATGCCCTCTTTCTTTCCTTACCTGCCTGTCCACTCACCTTTCAAACAATTCTGCACAGCCATTCCATGACTTGTCTTTCAGCTGTCTGTCTTCTCCCACCATCCTCTTCTGCTCTCCACCCTGCTGCCTCTCACTTGGAAGTTTGTCCAGGATTGTGCAGAGAACATTGGTTGCCACTTCTGTTGTACCCTTGTAACTTTTGCCTCTTTGTATTCTGGGCTATTTTGTTTTATCCATCAGTATTTTCCCATTTGCTGTTTGCAGTAATTCCATCAATATCTGATTTGCTGGTGATAACCTCTTCATACCCCAAAATTTCACTCTTAGTGACTCTCATTTCAATGAACACTTGGAGAGAGGCTGCACAAATGGGTGAGCTCATTCTGCCATCCTAAGTTGAAAACCACTGAAATAATTTTAGATACATTGTTGTGCTTTTCTTAAACCAATGGGCCCTTTATCCAGCCCTGTAGACCTGAGTAGTTAGTATGTTGAAGAAGCAACCTAAAGTTCCCTAACTGCCTACTGAATTTTTTAGAATTCAGGAGCTGATGTCTGATGATCAGCGGGAAGCCGGTCGGATTCCACGAACGATAGAATGTGAGCTTGTTCATGACCTCGTGGATAGCTGTGTCCCGGGAGACACAGTGACTGTTACTGGAGTTGTCAAAGTCTCAAATGCTGAAGAAGGTAAGGCATAATCTGTCCTCACTTTGCTCTCATGAGCAACTTGTCAGCATTTATCTTTTGTCTTTTTAAGATATTTTTGAATCTTAAATAATTAAGGAAATCCTTGCTAGTTACATAAAGCACAACTTTTCCTCTAAAGGTTTATTTGTAGCTCACTATGACTTTCTTTTCCATTCTAGTTGAATTGTTATAAAGAAAGTAAAAATACTAATTATTGTATTTATTGCTTTGAATTTATAGGTTCTCGAAATAAGAATGACAAATGCATGTTCCTTTTGTACATTGAAGCAAATTCTGTTAGCAATAGCAAAGGACAGAAAACAGAAACTTCTGAGGATGGTTGTAAGCATGGAACATTGATGGAGTTTTCACTTAAAGAACTTTATGCCATCCAAGAGATTCAAGCTGAAGAAAACCTGTTTAAACTCATTGTCAAGTATGTATGAGTTTATCTTATGGTTTATTACATCCATGTGTGTTGGAGGGAGCCTCTTGGATACAGGGTAAAAACTAGACAAAGTGGTTGGCAAACTATAGTCTGTGAGCCAAATCCATCTTCTGTCCATTTTGGTATAGTCTATGAACTAACAATGATATTTATATTTTTAATAGCTGAAAAAAAGTCAAAATAAGAATATTTTATGACACATGAGGGTCAGGTTTCAGCATGCATAAATAAAATTTTGTGGGATTGCAGCCCCAGCCATTCATTAACATAGTTTCTGTGACTCTTTTTGTGCTTCAGTGGTAGTTGAGATGTTGAAAGAGAGAACACATACGTATGGCTCAAAAGCATTTATGCTTTGGCTCTTTACAGAAAAAGTTTGCTGATCCCTAGTTTAAATAGTAAGGAATACTTGGCATCTCACACAAGAAGGTTGTTACTCCACAAAAAAAAAAAAAAAAAAAGAGAGAGAGAGCAGTGAATAGCAAAGCCATTTCAGTTGTATGTAGAATATTATTTGTTTACTTATAAAAACCAAGAGCAAGATTCAAATAGAAACCACTTAAAGAGGCAGGCATTTGACACAGCAGTTAAGTCACTGCTTAGTATGTCTGCATCCCATAGGAATTTCCTGCTAATGCATACCCTAGGAGGTAGTAGGTGATGGCTGCGATGCTTGAGTCCCTGCCACCCATGTGGGAGCTCCAGATTGAGTTCCAACTTCTGATTTTGACCTGGCTCAGCCCTAGTTGTTTTAAGAATGAATTAGCAGATGAAGGATTTCTATCTCTCTGCCTTTTGAATAAAATAAAAATAATTTTTTTAAAAGTCACTTAGATTCAGTAAGTGTTTCATCTTTATTTCCATATTCTTGTCATACAGTGAAGAAGAAGCAAAGTAGAGGTGTTTTTGCTTTAGGGGTTAAGAGCTTTTCTTTGGAGCCAAATATAAATTGAAGTCCTACTTTGGCCAAAGTAGGACTTTACTTCCAGTAATGTCCCTTCCTGTTTTTCAACTTAAAATGGTAATTGTAAAATGTACATGAGCAGGTTATTCTGAAGATTGAATTAGATTTTATAATATACTTAGCATAATTAACACAACATGCTGTTATTTTTGATACTTTTGGACAATTTTTGGGGGTAATTTTAGAGAAATAAGGGAAAGCAAGAAAAACTGAATAATAGATGTACTGAACAGAGGGACTTAAAGAACTGAGAAGGCTTTGAAATGCTTGTATTAGAGAAGTAAATCTTGTCTTGCTTTCCTGTTTACTTAGGCTTTGGGCTCTAGGTGAATCTGATACTTTTTCTTTACTCTAGTCTTAAGCTGACTACTCATGTGTACATAGAGTTCCTCAGGATTGCTTTGTCCTTAAACCTTCGGAGGCTTCCCTGTGAGTAGTCCGTGGGATCCCTCCTGGGGAGAAAGGGGCCTCTGGCCTATGGTGGATGTGATCTGGGGGTGAGTGGTCTGTGAGAAGGCAGCCAGCAGCAACCTGCATGAGGATCTGAACGCCTCTCTGATTCCTCTTCCTGGTTATAAATTGAAAGTAAATATTTTCAGTGGTTCTTCTCTGCCATAGTTTTAGAAGATAAGTTAATATGAAGAACTGTTTGTGGTCTCTGCATCAAAACTAGAAGTTTTCATAGACCTCCATTTATTAATCTAGCAGAGGTTGGCAAGCTAGGCATGCAGGGTGTTTTTATAAATAAAGTTTTATTAGAACACAATCCCACCCATTTCATTTGCATATTGTCAGTAGTGGTTTTCATATTATGTTTAGTGGTTGTGTCTGAGACATAGTAGCCAAAGCTGAAAATGTTTACTTTAGGGCCTTTAGGAAAAAGATTGTTGGTCCCTGCTAGGTACAAATGGAGGACCCTGAAAGAAGAATGGAGAAGACAATGGAGGTTATGCTTTACTTTAGGTTCCTTAGAAGCCATGATTTGGGTAAGCATTTATTTGGGAGGTGATCTCAGAAACACTGGTAAAGGCAAAGGGAAGTAATATAAAGAAGAGGTGACAGTCAGCAGATGGTCATTTAATGAGTAGGTTCCCACTAGTATCTGAGACCTTTGGAATACTCCGCTGTGTAAAGCTATCCTCAGTATTTTCCAACTAAGGTCTTACATTTGAGGCTGCTCCCAGAGTGATATAAAACACTCCACCACATCTGGCCTGCTGCTGATGGTTTTGTGGCTGTAGAAACCCCTTTGGCAGATAGGTACAGGTGCTTGGTAAGACACCAGCAGTGAGTACGAAAGAAGATGCATAACACTTGTCAAGGGAACATGGGCAGGAGGCCAACTTCTGTGTCTACATATATGAAAGCTGGGTAAAGATTCAGATTTTACTCCTGACTATATCTCTTTTCTTCCTTATTTTTGTTTATTCCTTGTTTATAAAACTGATTTAGATTTGCTTTATATTTGTATTAGTTTGATCTGACCCTTTGAATTGAACTGAAAAGGAAATGAAATTTTATCCCATATTAAAATAATTGTATACTGAGTTCATTCTGATCTCAATTCAATGATGTGGCTGCACAGGTTTATTCATGTAAAATACAATATAATCCTGCATACTGAAGTGGTACATAATCCATGATTATGGTGCATTTTAAAAGAGTGGCTTTGAGACCAGCATTGTGGCATAGTGGATTAAGCCTCTGCCTGCGATGCCAACATCACATATGAGCTGCTCACTTCTGATCCAGCTTCCTGCTGTTGTACCTGAGAAGGTAGTAGAAGGTGGCCTGAGTACTTGGGCCTCTGCCACCCACATGGAAGACTGAATGGAGTGCATGGCTCCTGGCTTCAGCATGCTCCAGTCCCAGCCATTGTAGCCATCTGGGGAGTGAACCAGCTGATGGAGAATCAATCTCTTTTTCCCTCCCTTCTTCTCTCTTTCTAACTCTGCCTTTCAAATAAATACCATAAGTCTTTATTAAAAAAATTCTAGGCCGGCGCCGTGGCTCAACAGGCTAATCTTCCGCCTTGCGGCACCGGCACACCGGGGCGCCGGATTCTGTCCTGGTTGCCCCTCTTCCAGGCCAGCCCTCTGCTGTGGCCCGGGAGTGCAGTGGAAGATGGCCCGGGTGCTTGGGCCCTGCACCCCATGGGGAGACCAGGAAAAGCACCTGGCTCCTGGCTCCTGCCATCGGATGAGCACGGTGCGCCGGCCGCAGCGCGCCAGCCGCGGCGGCCATTGGAGGGTGAACCAACAGCAAAAGGAAGACCTTTTTCTCTGTCTCTCTCTCTCACTGTCCACTCTGCCTGTAAAAAAAAAAAAAAAATAAAAAATAAAAAAAAAATTCTATAAAACTCAACAGTGTGTATGTTTGGTTACTTTAAGATGCTTTACAAATATCTCAAACCAGCATGATTTTTATAGAATTCTTCCTTTTATAGATTAACCAAGAGTTTTGAAAAATTTACTGTAAGAATAAAATTAGAGTTATTTGAGGGAATGAAATTATTTTGTATTTACTCTTTTTGGTATAAAGCAAATTAAGCAAGTTTTAAAGCAGGTCTTGTACAAAGGATCAATAAAGAGTAAGTTAAATGGTGCTTTCATTGTGGGTGGCAAGTAAAGCTGCCAGCTGCAATGCTGACATCCTGTGTGGGCGCCAGTTCGACCCCAGCTGCTCCACTTCCAATCCAGCTCCCTGCTAATGGCCTGGGAGAGCAGCAGGGCATCACCCATGTTCTTGAATCTCTGGCATCCATGGGAGAGAACTGGATGAAGCTCCTTGCTCCTGCCTTTGACTTGGGTCAGCCCCTGCCTATACAACCACTTGGGAAGTAAACCAGCTAATAGCAGATCTCTTTCTCTCTCTCTTTCTTCCTCTCTCTCTGTAACTCTGACTTCGAAATAAATAAATAAATAAATATATTTTTAGAGAGTAAGTTAAAATTTATAATTTTTTTTTTGTTTTTCAGCTCACTTTGTCCTGTCATTTTTGGCCATGAAGTAAGTATGTTATTTTATCTTCACTCAAAAAATACATAAAGTTGGCAATAATAGTGAAGACTTTACAAAAAAAAACAGATTTTTTGGCTAGCTTCTCATATTCTAATATGAATCTTTATTCTCTGTATGTAAATGGTATGGGAGGCAAACAGCCTCTAGTAAGAAAAAGTTGCCTATTGATAAGAGTTCATAGGAGTGGGTTTCTTGCAGTGTAACTGGACAGTGTCTTCAAGCAGAAACTAATATATTTTTGTAGAACAGATTTATGCCTAGCAAAGTTCATCTTTACTTAATAATTTCTAAGATATACTCTGATTTTTTGCTTTCAAGTCCTTTGTAATCATTTATGTTATGGAAATTTGTTTCTAGATTTTCTTATTGAAAACATTGAAGTTCTGTCATGCTTACTTAAAAAAAATCAATTTTTAAAAAGCCACAAATTCCATATTGTAAGCATAGGTAGAAGATCTTTTTTACTAGTTATCTTTGTGTTGTTCTAATTTTTGTTTTTTTGTTTTTTTTTTTCTTTTTTCACATTTGAGGTTGTGAAAGCAGGTTTGGCATTAGCGCTCTTTGGAGGAAGCCAAAAATATGCAGATGACAAAAACAGAATTCCAATTCGAGGAGATCCACATGTCCTTGTTGTTGGAGATCCAGGTTTGGGAAAGAGTCAGATGCTGCAGGTAAAAAATCCATCATTTAGTAATTGACTTTTGGCTTATGAAATGCATGAGCAATTCACAAGTGAATTTCTCAAGGCATAGCATTTGTATGTCAGAGGACATAGTTTTCCTGATAGTATGTGAGTTGGGATTTGTGTGAGTGATGTGCAACTTGTATCTGATCCTGTTTTCAAATTGGCCAGTCTTCTGCATACAGGCTTCAAGACATTCTTGTCTGTTGAGACTTCCAGCTATTGTGAAATCTTAACTGTTTGCCTAACCCCTTTTACATCTAGCATTGCTTTTCTGGTCTTTATTCTTGTGACGTGACCTCACCTATGAACAGAATAGTTAAAGTTCTATTTTGGGTCAGTCATTCACCCTTTCTTTAAGTATATAAACACTTAAAGAATGGTCTGATAAAGGTGAGGGATCTGTGTGTCTGCATCTCCCCCATTTCTCTCTGGGTCTAAAGCAGGGCAAGTTCTGTGACCAAGTTACTGGTCCCCAAGAAGGTTAGATTCTGCCTCTGCCAATCAGAGCTGAGTCATGACGGCTCCAGAAGTGCTGCTCATTGGAATACTTGTGATTTTTCTCATAGTGACACTAACTAAGCCAGGTATCTTTCCTAAGAATGCCCACAACCCACTTCCTCCTTACCAGTGTGGAAAATGGGACCAGATGAGGGTCTTCCAGGCCTTTTTGATGAGTTGTGGTCTTGGGTGTTGAATGTTTGTCTATGGCTGGGAACTCTGGCTGTATATTCAGAATCACGATTGGAGCAGTTTGAAAATATGGTGGCCTGCCCCAAACCAACTGAATGAAGAGTCTCCCAGTGAGGGTCCGAATCTGCCCATCCCTCCACAGATGATACTGATATGCAGCCAGGTCCAACACCTGCTTTGATTCTGTCATCCATTATAAACCCACCATCCTTCACATCAGACATCCCTTGTTCCTCGGGTTGATGTTAAACCAGTCATCATTTGAGTTCCTAATCTGGCATTGTATCTGTGTTGGGTTCCTTTTGCCCAGTTGGCTACTTAAAAATTTTTAAAAACTGTTCTAAAAAATCCCTTGCTATAAACCTGACAACAGACACAATGAGTACCCAGTTCTATGCAAAACAAAGTTGGAAATAAAAATGAAAGCAAGATACTTAGCCAAAATATAAGGGAAAGGTGCATGTGGGGATCTAACTTGCTACAGCTTTCTTTGCTGTCTTTTGTTGTAGCATGTGTAACTTTAAATTAGTGTATTATAGGTGGAAGTCCTTGTTAGCCCCCATAGCCTGAATATCTGTATGAATAAATCTTACAATTAAATTTATACATGTTGTTTACAGTATGTAAAAATTCTATATTTCTCTTTTTTTATTTAATAAGTAACTCTTGGCAGATAATGGTTTTAAAATATGTCTAATGGCACTGAAAAAGTTTTAATACCAAGAAAGGTCGTTAGTAATTTTTGGACTTGGTATAAAACCTTTAAAACTTTTGGCTCAATTTAAAAGTAGAAGCTATAATATTAGTGAAAGTTGAATATTGAAAACAGTCAACAGTGTTCCATGTAAGCCCCATTAAGCCAGGGTTTTTAAAACATTCAGCTAACACCAGCAGTTATGAGCTGTTAACATTTTTCATTGTTTTCCTCTGACCACTGAGTAAACTATCAGAGCCTTCAGAGTATTGTTTTTTTGTTGTTGTTGTTTGTTTTTGTTTTTTTTTTTTTTGACAGAGTGGACAGAGAGACAGAAAGGTCTTCCTTTTGCCGTTAGTTCACCCTCCAATGGCTGCCATGGCCGGCGCACTGTGGCCGGCGCACCGCGCTGATCCGAAGCCGGGAGCCAGGTGCTTCTTCTGGTCTCCCATGCAGGTGCGGGCCCAAGCACTTGGGCCATCCTCCACTGCACTCCGGGCCATAGCAGAGAGCTGGCCTGGAAGAGGTGCAACCAGGACAGAATCCAGCGCCCCAACTGGGACTAGAACCTGGTGTGCCGGCGCCGCAAGGCGGAGGATTAGCCTGTTGAGCCGTGGCACCAGCATCTTCAGAGTATTGTAAAAGTTTCTCAGAAAGACTAACATAAAGGGAGTACAGGCAACAAAAAATCATGATAGCTATTATTTATTGAGCTTGTCCCATAGGGTCACCTGGGGTGTGTACTGTAAGATCTAAAGCATACCACTGATAGAGATAATAGCGCCGTTATCGGAGTTGAACAGTACGCAGCCATATATAGCAGCTTTGCATTGGGTGCTTTTATGTATAGGTGCCAGATTAAGTGCCTTATGTTCTCACCTTCCTTTATTTCTCAAGACAGTACTGTGAAAAATTTTTTTTTTTTTTAAAAGGAAGCAGAGGCTCAGAAAGGTCTAAGAGAGACACAGCTGGTGCATGGTAGAGCTAGGATTTAAACAAGTTTGCCTGGTTCCAGAGAGCCATGCTTTTAACTCTTACACTGTTTGCCTTTCTGACCTGTTTGTCTACTCAAAAGGTAAGCACACATCATGTCTGATGTTTAAATGAAGCATCGAAGCCTTCAAAAATTAAAATTGGTACTCATGATTTTGCTATTTTTACTTGAAAATGAAGCCTAAAGTTAAACTGTGTTGAATATTCACATAAGCGCAGACTCCACAGTCAGACTGTCAGGCTATGATTGGATCCTGGCTTCCTATCTTCATAGCTGTACAGTTCCTCATTTACTCTTTGTAGACCTTGGTTTCTAAGTTAGTAAATGGGGATGTAACCCCTTCCTCTTGAGGTGGTAAAGGTTGTACAGTTGGATTCTTAGAGGAATACTTGTCATTTAACTTACATTTGGGAGCAGTTATGATTACTGTTATATGATCAGCTACTCTTTTAATAGTGGATGGGTCTCTTAAACGTCTTGTTCCTTTAGGCAGTATGCAACGTTGCTCCACGTGGCGTGTATGTTTGTGGTAATACCACAACCACCTCTGGTCTCACTGTAACTCTTTCAAAAGACAGTTCCTCTGGAGATTTTGCTTTGGAAGCTGGTGCCCTGGTACTTGGTGATCAAGGTAAGATACTATAGAAAATAATAGTAAGTAAGTCTGGGACTTTTTTTTTAAGCTTTTTCCTTTTCACATAATTGATTTATATTCTGTTTGAGACACTTGAACAGCAGTGTCCGAATCAGTGAGTTGACAACCAGTGTTGGAAATAATTGGAAATACAGTACTGTCATTTTTATTTATACTGCAGAATTGAAACTGGTACTTAATCTCATTCATTTCCAGAATCTTACAGCAGATACAACTTTATCAGCTGAAATACAGCACCCTAGATTTCTCATTTCATTCCTCTCATTGCATTTTTGATCATTTGTTTTAAAGCCCTTTTTGAAATTTTACAAGTAAGCTCCCTGTGGGTAGGATTTGGTATGTTGATTGTTGTGTTCCATTGCCTGGTATATAGGTGCCTGGTAAATACTTCTTGAATCTTACTCTTAATTAGCTTGGAATTGTTCTAGATATGTTGGAACTGAAAAGAAGGAGGATGTCCTTCTTTGCCCTCAGGGAACTTGTAATAACAGTTTGGAGCTGTTACTTTATTATGTTTTTTAAATGTTTATGTGTTTATTTCCATCTATTTGAAAAGCAGAGAGAGAGAGAAAGAGAGAGATTTTCCATTTGCTAACTCACTTCACTCCTCCATATGCCCGGAACAGCCAGTGCTGGGCCAGACTGAGACCAGGAGCTCAAAACTTCATCCTGGTAGTGGCCAAAGCACTACCATCTGGTGCCCATCAGTTTGCATTAGCAGGAACTTAGATCAGAAGTGGAGTAGTCAGGTCTTGAACTGGCACTCCATTCGGGGTATGGGCATTGTTTAACCTCCTGCTGTACAATGCCCAACCCTATTACTTCAGAACTGATAGTTTTGGGGCAGGTATTTTTGTTTGGTATTTAAGACACTGCTTGGGAATCAGCCCTTGGGACATTCGGACTGGCTGAAAGGTCCATGAAAATCTCACAGGCATGGAAAGCCATGACACGGTGGCAAAAAACAATCTAAATGAAAGATCCTGGTGAACAAGACCCCAGCAGAAGAAACAGGCCATCAAGGAGAGAGGCGCCTTTCTCTGAAGGGAGGAAGGAACCTCCACTGTGATACGGCCTTGACTAAACAAGTTCAGAGTTGGTGAACTCAAGGGGCTTCCATAGCCTAGACAGCTCACAGCAAGAGTCTTGGGTGATTGCTGATGTCATAAAAAATAGAGTGCCAATTGTTAAATCAACAACAGGAGTCACTGGGTACATGCTCCCCACGTAGGATCTCTGTTAATGTGTTTTACTATGAAACTTAAAAACAGCACTACTAGTCGAACAATACCCTATACCTTGTATGGTTGTATGAGTGCAGCCTGTTGAAATCCTTGCGAGTATATACTAAGTTGATCTTCAGTATATGAAGGTAATTGAAAATGAAACTCGATGAAGGGTGGGATGGGAGATGGAGTGGGAGAGGGGAGGACCGCGGGAGGGAGGGAGGTTGGGGGGGGAGCCACAACAATACAAAAGTTACACTTTGTAAATTCACATTTATTAAATAAAAATAAAAAGTTAAAAAAAGTAAAAAAAAAAAAAAAAGACACTGCTTGGGATACCTGTCTTCCATATTGGAGTACCTGGGTTTGAGTCCCAGATCTGCTTCCAATTCCAGCTTCCTGGTAATGTACACCCTGGTGATGGCTCAGATACTTGGGTCCTTCCCACCTACATCAGAGTCTCAGATTGATTTCCTGGTTCCTGGATTTGGCCTGGCCAAGCCCCAGCTGTTGTGAGCATTTGAGAAATAAAACACAAGTGGGAGATCTCTCTCTCTCCATCTTTCTACCTTTCAAATAAATAAATAGTATTTTTTTAAAAAAGTAGTTTTATTGTATATTATCTTAATGTGTTTTTTTTTTTCAGGATTTGAGTGGTAGTTTATAAAAAAAAAAAAAAACCACTTGTAGGGTTCAACATGAAGGGATTTCCATATTGGGCTTTGCTTCCCAAGTTTTTCTTGTGGTGCCTCAATCTTAACTGGAAAAACAAGTTCCTATTCGTGTGTCAGGCAGGTGTCCAGATTCCAGTCCAATTAAGGTCATTCATTGCTTTCAGTTTGCTAGTGGCTTCTACATTTCCTTTTTTCCTTCTTTTTTTTTTTGTTTTTGTTTTTGTTTTATTTTAAGTTTTGTTTATTTGAAAGTCAGAGTAACACAGAGAGAGAAAGAGAGGCAGAGAGAGGTCTTCCATCTACTGGTTCACTCCCAAATTGGCCACAACAGCCGGAACTGTGCCAATCCAAATCCAGGAGTCAGGAGCTTCTTCTGGGTCTCCCAAGCGAGTGCAGGGGCCCAAGGACCTGGGCCATCTTCTACAGCTTTCCTAGGCCGTAGCAGAAAGCTGGATCGGAAGTGGAGCAGCCAGAACTCCAACCGGTGCCCACATAGGATGCTGGCACTGCAGGCGGTGGCTTTACCCAGTACACCACAGCGCCGGCCCCTCCTTTTTTCCTTCTCTCCTTCCTTCCTTCTCTCCTTCTTTCCTTTCTTCCCTCCCTCCCTCCCTCCCTCCCTTTCTTCTTCCCTCCCTCCCTCCCTCCTTCCTTCCTTCCTTCCTTCCTTCCTAACTTCCTTCCTTCCTAACTTCCTTCCTTTTCTTCCCTCCTCCCCCCCCCCTTCCCCTTCAGTGGTTCATCTCTTCAACTTCTTAACTAGTTGTTTCCTCAGGTACTTACTTCTTGGACTTTTTATCTTCAAAGTCAGTACTTATCTTCTTGGTGATCTTATATAGTTTCATGGCATTACAATTGTGGTAAAAATTTCCAAATATATAATTTTGTCCCTTGAACTTGAGGCTCATATTTCTTATTGTCTACATAGTACCTTCACAAATTTCTCATACTTTGTATGTCCAAAATCCAAATTCCAATCTTGCCCTTCATTCCTTTTCCTATAGTCTTCCTCATCTCAGTAAATGACAACTCTGTCCTCTGCTCAAATCAAAAAATATGTAGCAACCTTTGACTTATTCTAATACCATGCATCTGTCAGAAAATCTTGTTGGCTCTACCTTCAGAATATATCCATGTGTAATCACTACCCTGGTCCAATACACTATCACTTCTCACATGGGTTATTATGTGATCTGCTAATTGGCATGGATTCCCATTCTAATTTAGATAAAATTATTCTTTTGCTCAGAACCTTCTAAGGGCTACCCATCTTGCTCAAAGTGAAAGCCAAACTTTTGAAAATAACCCAGGGCTTAACAATGTAGCTCTTCATCACCTCTTTTGCCTCACTAGCTTGTTTCCTCCTCTAACTACACTGGTCTCCTAACCCTATCTAAACACCACCAGCACACTAGGCACAATACAGTCCCTTGTCCGAGCCTTTGTGTTTGCTGGTCCCTCTACTCCAACTGTGATCATGTGCTGCTTAACAATACAAATTCCTTCTGAGAAATGCATCCTTGGGCAAGTTCATTGTTGATAAACCTTATAGTATGTACTTATATAAACTGAAATTACTTTGATGTCACTAGATGATAAAATTTTATGGGATCACCATCACACGTACAGTCTGTTAACTAAGTTGTTATATGGTGTTTAACCATGTCTGCAAGGTTTGTTTTTTTCCTTCATGTTTTGGCTCAAATGTCTTGATCCCACTAGGCCTTTCCTAAGTGCCATATTTTAAGTTACAACTCCTTTCCACCCCACCACTAGCTTGGTAGATCCTGTTCTCCTTACAATAGTGTGTTTTTACTTTCTACAACACTTTCACCTTCTGTATGGTTTGCTTTTTTATTGTCTGCCTCCTGTTGGCTTGGTCAAATGTAAGCTTCACAATGGCAGAGAATATTTTTTGTCATGGCTATATCCTGCATGCCTGGACCAGAGTACTGATATATAGAAGGTGTTCCTTAAATATTTACAGATGAATAAACTAACATTTAGCTGCTTATCATATAACTTATCAGAAGTGGGAGTATTTTTGCTAAGTTACCAGGTAAAGAAAATATGTAAATAAAAAAGAGGATATTTTGGTCTGCTGCTGTGGCTCAATAAACACTACTCTACTTCTGATCCAGCTTCCTGCTAATGTGCCCGGGTAAGCAGTGGAGGATGGCCCAACTGTTTGGGCCCCTGCATCCATGTGGGAGACCTGGATGAAGCTCTTGACTCCTAGCTTTGGCCTGGCCCAGCCCTGATCTTGGTGGCCATTTGAGGAGTGAACCAGTGGATAAAAATCAATCAATCTCTCTCTCTCTCTCTCTCTCTCTCTCTCTCTCTCTAACTCTGCCTCTCAAATAAATAAATGCATCTTGGGGAAAAAAAGGATACTCATTATTCATCAAATGTTTTGTTAATTTGAAGTTGAAGGTGATTTGGTGTACAGACAGCATATAGAATTTAAGATGCAGAATGTTAAGAGCCAGTACCATTTCTTCCAAATATTGGTAATTAAGCTAAGCACTGTGATAATAAATTTAGCACTATTAAAATGGAGAGAAGTTTACAAGTACAAAAGAAAGGTCAGCGGATACCAGGTTCTAGAAACAAATACAGAGTTCTGCTAAAATCTGTTATAAAGACCGAGGGAAAAATGAAAAATAAAACTGATTCATAATATGTCTCTTCATTAGCATCTGATGAAATGGCCAAGAAAGAATTATTTTTTAACTTAAAAGAATAATATTTACCAGTTGTAGCCAAGCAAGGAAAAGAATTTAAAATATTCAGTTTAAGCTTTATGGTTTTGAAATCAGGATTAGCAAGCAGGTCAAGCTCAGCCTGCGGCCTGTTTTAGTATGGCCTACTAGCTAAAGCTGGTTTTTATATTATTAAATGATTGTACAGAACAAGTAAGCAAAACTGAGAATATGTAACAGTGTACATAGCCAGTAAAACCTAAAATACTCTGCTTCTTTATGGAGAAATTTACCAGCTTCTGTTTTATACTTTGAAAGATGGCAGCCAAAGAAGTAACTTGGCTTTGTTTCTATCCCATCCCCACCTCTGAGGAACTATGTTATCATCTTGAGGATTTCCAGTTATACTGTCAACTCCAGAGAGCTAGGCAGCCGGGGAAAAGTTGAGAAAAAGCCTCCACGTGCACGGCCGCCAGGATCCTAGCAGAGGTAGAGAAGGGTCTCCACATGCCCTAAGCTCCAGGCTGAGCAGCAGGAACAGACCACGTGGGGATTGCCTGTCACAAACATAGAGCACATGATTTTTAAACCAAAAATTAATTGGCAGGTATTGTCCACATAAGACCTCTGAGTTACAAGACTTACTTAGGTATAGAGTAGATATCGAGGGGTTTAACCACAGCAAAAATTTCCCTCCAGAAATCATCTGTTAACTGCTAACCAAACTGGTATGGGGAAACAGGAAGAAAAATAGTACAAAGAAATATTAGAGGATCTCTAGTAACTTGTGGATTAGAAATAAAATCCCGAGCACATCTGATCTTAGTGGTGGTGCTCTGTGTCGGACTGGAATTGGTTAAGTGATCTCCCAATACCTGGTATCGCTGTTAACTGTGTTCCAGTCCTCGCTGACGTAAGAGCCCATGCTTTCCTTCCCAAAGCGTGCTGTCCTGCTCTTTCCCAAAGACTAGCCCACACAGCACCTTTTCCTTAAGCCTTTCCAGATTGCCCTTTCTTTTTTGATTTTTGCCCTTCCCCAGCAAACTTGTTACGAACAGCTTTTGAAGTACATTTCCTGCATGTATACGTAAATATACTTATCTCACATGTTTGAATATAAGTCCTTAGCATTTTGAGGGCCATTTTCATATCTTTTTCATCTTGTAACTCTCAAAATCTAGTGACTTGCCCATGGAAATGCTGAATGAATAAAAAAACATAGTTACTTATATTATCTGCTGGGAAACAAGCAGTGATTTTCCACTGTCTGACCTTTTACGGTTACAACTACTGCAACCAAATGGAAATAATGCCTTGTTGTGAAATGGAAAACTTTCTCTTGTCTGTGTTTTTTTACTGTAATTGTAGGTATTTGTGGAATAGATGAATTTGATAAGATGGGGAATCAGCATCAAGCCTTGTTAGAAGCCATGGAACAGCAAAGCATTAGCCTTGCCAAGGCGGGTGTGGTTTGTAGCCTCCCTGCAAGAACTTCCATTATTGCTGCTGCGAATCCTGTAGGAGGACACTATAATAAAGCCAAGACAGTTTCTGAGAACTTGAAGTAAGTCTCTTCACATACTTACACCTTTAACTTACTGAATCCTTGGGGCCGGTGTCGTGGCCTATTAGGTAAAACCACCGCCTGCGATGCTGGCATCCCTTATGGGTGCAGGTTCATGTCCAGACTGCTCCATTTCCAATCCAGCTCCCTGCTAGTGGCCTCAGAAAAGCAATGGAAGATGACTCACCTACTGCCATCCGTCTGGGAGATCCAGTTGGAGTTTCAGACTCCTGGCTGTGGCCTGGCCATTGTGACCATTTAGGGGGTGAACCAGCTGATGGACAATCTCTTTGGCTCTGTCTTTGTCTCTCTAATTCTGATAGTCAAAATAATTAAATCATCATCATTGGCAAAGGAGTGGAGAAATGAGATCTCAGATGCACAGTGTAGTTATTTTGAAGGACAATTTAGCAACTTTATGTCAGTTTTAAATGTACATTTCATTTGTTCTTGCTGTTCCACCTTTAGAAATTTTGTACAGAAACATAATCCTACAAGTGCACAGAGATGTACAGGCTGGGTGTTGCAGCACTGTTCATCTCTGGCAAAAGTTGGAAGACTATACAGTGGAAAGTAGCAACTGTGAGAATGTCAGAGGCTTTGTGTACATTTAAAAGGGGAATGTGTGCTTTCCTGTTAAGTGAGGTGCTTCAGGTATTTATGGATGTGGTATGATTCCACTTTTTTCCAAAAACAATGTTTCTATCTATAAATAGTATGCTATCTCTTTTAATTCATTCTGTGTAGATTAGACAAAATGTATGAGAAAAAGGAACCAGACTTCAGTGACGTAAAAGGGAGAGAAAGACAAAAGAGTGCCTTAAATGCAAAGTTAGAACCTTTAGTTGAGGAAGAAAGTCAGTTTTCTCATTTTTAATAACTTAGACACTTAATTTAGAAATAGTATTTGATATTTAGTAAAATACTTACTTGTACATGGAGATTTGGGGTATTTCTGTACCTCCACACCAAAAAAAAAAAAAAAACTAGTATTAGGTTTTCTTCAGTAATATGACACTGCTATATAAGCAAGAACCTAATGAACACAAATCCAGGGGATTTTCGTGTTTAGTCGTACCACAAACCTGCTTTGGGACCTTGGTCAAATTCTTTAATTACTCTGGATTTCATTTTTATGTATCAAATGCAAGGATGCTTCAGAAAATTCATGGAAAAATTCAATTGAGAAATTTGTTTTGTTGCAATAACTTTTGAAACCTGTCTTTTTTTTTTTTTTTTTTTTTTTTCCTGACAGGCAGAGTGGACAGTGAGAGAGAGAGAGACAGAGAGAAAGGTCTTCCTTTTTGCCGTTGGTTCACCCTCCAATGGCTGCCACGGCCAGCGCACTGTGGCCGGCGCACCGCGCTGATCCGATGGCAGGTGCCTATCCTGGTCTCCCATGGGGTACAGGGCCCAAGCACTTGCGCCATCCTCCACTGCACTCCCTGGCCACAGCAGAGAGCTGGCCTGGAAGAGGGGCAACCGGGACAGAATCCGGCACCCCGACCGGGACTAGAACCCGGTGTGCCGGCACCGCAAGGCGGAGGATTAGCCTGTTGAACCACGGCGCTAGCCTGAAACCTGTCCTAAGTTTTTCATAAAATGGATTTCTCATGAACTTTCTGAAGATGCTTCATGGAAGTGTTACCTGAATTAGTGGATTCAGAAAAGATTGCTACGTAGAACACAGCCACAGCATGTTAAAAAATAATGACATGGCTGGCGCCGTGGCTCACTTGGCTAGTCCTCCACCTGCGGTGCCAGCACCCCGGGTTCTAGTCCTGGTTGGGGCGCCAGATTCTGTCCCGGCTACTCCTCTCCAGTCCAGCTCTCTGCTGTGGCCCGGGAAGGCAGTGGAGGATGGCCCAAGTCCTGGGGCCCTGCACCCACATGGGAGACTAGGAGGAAGCACCTGGCTCCTGGCTTCAGATCTGCGCAGCGCGCTGGCCATAGCGGCCATTTGGGGGGTGAACCAAAAGAAAGGAAGACCTTTCTCTCTCTCTCACTGTTTAACTCTGCTTGTCAAAAAAAAAAAAAAAATGACTAATAGTCATATAAATGTCCTTTTAAGGAAAAATTGGATTTTTCATTCTAAATAGGTGCTTTGAGGGATTCCATATTTTGATGGTTCAAAAGATAAAAAAGATTAAGCATTTTAAAAATATATTTAGCAGAGAGAGGGAGGGAGAGAGAAGTATCTTTCATCTGCTGCTTCACTCCCCAAATGTCCCCAACAGTTGGTTCAGGGTCAGGCCTATGCCAGAAACCAAGAACTCCAACCTGGTCTCCCCCATGAGTAGCAGGGGCCCAAGCAACTGGATCATCTTTTGCTGCCTTTCTAAGATCATTAAGCAGGGGGCTGAATTGAAAGTGGAGCAGCCGAGACTCTGAGGAGCACTCTGATATGGGATGCAGGCATTCCAAGTGGCGGCTTAGTCCACTCTACCATGGTGTTGGCCTCAAAATTAAGAATTTCTGGGGCTGGTGCTGTGGCAGGTAAAGCTGCTGCCTGCTGTGCCGCCATCCCATATGGGCGCCGGTTCAAGCCCTGGCTTCTCCACTTCCAATCCAGCTTTCTGCTATGGCCTGGGCAAGCAGTTACCAACTGCCTTCCCCTGCACCTATGTGGGAGACCCAGAAGAAGCTCCTGGCTCCTGGCTTTGAGTCGATGCAGTTCCAGCCATTGTGGCCAATTGGGGAGTGAACCAGTAGATGGAAGACCTCTCTTTCTCTCTCTCTCTCTCTCTCTCTCTCTCTCTCTCTGCTTCTATAACTCTGCCTTTAAAATAAATAAACAAATCTTAAAAAGAGAGAGATTAAGAACTTCTTAACTAGACAACCGCTAATATTCCAAGTAATGTTATAGTCAGTTGTAATCGAACACAAAGACATCAGTGGCTCGAGAGAGGACCATGTCCTCAACCTATCAAGGGAAGATACACAAAGCCTTATATACATGTCAGAGGGTTGGAATGGGTGGATATATTGAATCCAGAAAACTTTTTACTTATTTCCTTAACTGAAAACTTGATGTTTTTAAATTCTATATGGAACTTGAGTAGAAAACAAGTGAATAGACAATTTTCCATGTTTGTTTTTGTTCCAATCATTGTTTTTGTTCCAATCATTGTTTCTTTTTTTTTTTCATGCTTCTTAGAATGGGGAGTGCCCTATTGTCCAGATTTGACTTGGTCTTTATCCTGTTAGACACTCCAAATGAACATCATGATCACCTGCTCTCTGAACATGTGATCGCAATAAGAGCTGGAAAGCAGAAAACCGTTAGCAGTGCCACAGTAGCTCGTCTGAACAGTCAAGATTCAAACACTTCTGTACTTGAAGTCATTCCTGAGAAACCATTATCAGAAAGACTAAAGGTATGCATGTTTCTTTCTTTTAATCACTCTTCTTGATTCTGTTTGAATGTCCGAGTTCAATGTGGTAGAGCTGTAGTATATAAATGTTCATACCAGGGCAGGCATTTGGTGCAGTGGTGAAGATGCTGCTTGGGACACCTCTTTCCCATCCAGAGTGCCTGGGTTCGAGTCCTGTCTCTGCTTTCAATTTCAGCTTCCTGTCAGTGCACAGCTTGGGGCCAAAGATGATGTCGCAAATACTTGGGTCCCTTTCACCCACTTGGTGGAACTCAGACTGAGTTCTTGCCTCCTGGCTTTGGCTTGGCCCAGCCTTGGTTCTTGTAAGCCTTGGAGAGTGAACCAGTGAATGGAAGTTCTTTGTCTCTGTGTCTCTGCCTTTCAAATAAGTAAATAAAATTTTTTAAAAAACTCATATGAAAACCTTTTGTGTTATAACACTAGTGTATGTAAACTTAACTTGAAATAATTAAATTAACTAGAATGAGAGCTACAACTGCAGTGCTTGGTTTATTTGGACAGTCTTAGAATTGATGAAATAGGCCGGCACCGAGGCTCACTTGGCTAATCCTCCACCTGCGGCACCAGCACCCTGGGTTCTAGTCCCAGTTGGGGTGCTGGATTCTGTCTCAGTTGCTCCTCTTCCAGCGCGCCAGCCGAAGCAGCAAACGGAAAGGAAGACCTTTCTCTCTGTCTCTCTCTCTCTCTCACTGTCTAACTTTGCCTGTCCAAAAAAAAAAAAAAAAAAAAAAGATTTGATGAGATAAATATAAAAATTATATTTGATGCTTATCCTTGTAACCTTTTTTTATCATGCTTTAGGTGTTTCCTGGAGAAGCAATTGATCCTATTCCCCACCAGCTACTAAGAAAGTATGTTGGCTACGCACGGCAGTATGTCCACCCAAGGCTATCCACAGAAGCTGCTCAAGTTCTTCAAGATTTTTACCTTGAGCTCCGGAAACAGAGCCAGCGGTTAAACAGCTCACCAATCACTACCAGGCAGCTCGAGTCTTTGATTCGTCTAACAGAGGTTTCTTTATGTTCATGCTTTTGGGACTTAAAAGGGATAATGTGCAGTATTTCTCTTTTGTACCATTTCCTGCATAATTGACTTGGTTTTTCTTCCTACTGAAAGACATTAGAAATGGATGAGTAAAAGTTTTCAAAGATTTGGTCATATAGGTAACATGTCAAAGTATAGCTACTTTCTAGGCACAAGGCCAGTTACTCACCATGCAGCATTTTATTTTATTTTTAATGACACTTAGGAGATTCCTAAGTGTCTGAAGAGTGGTAGGTCAGTGAGGGCATTCAGCATATGGGAACATTGAACATGTCAAATGTCTGGAATATTTGATTTGATTACATACCAGGTGTAAGGTTAACAAGCATTTAATTTTTTAAAAAAATTTTCATTTTATTTGAAAGAGAAACATACAGAGAAACAGATCTTCTATCCACTGGTTCACTCTCCAAACACCCACAAAGCCAGCACTGGAATAGGCAGAGACCAAAAGTCCAGATGTAAATCCAGATCTCACACATGAGTGGCAGAGACTCAAGCATTTGAGCTTACTGACTGCCTTCCTGGAAGCAAGTGGGTTTGTTTAACAGCAGTAGTCTCTTCTGTTACTAAGGCGACTCTGGCTGTTAAAAATAGCTGGGGATTAGGAGGCAGTGCTGTGGCCTAGCCTGTGACACCAGAATCCCATACACACACTGGTTCATGTCCTGGCTACTCCATTAGCTCCCTGCTAATGGCCTAGGAAAAATAGCAGAAGATGGCCCAAGTGTTTGGACACCTGCTTCCCATGCAAGAGACCCAGAAGAAGCTCCTGGTTCCTGGCTTTGATGTGGCCCAGTGCTAGCATTTGGGGTCATTTTGGGAGTGAACCAGCAGATGAAGACCAACCCCCCTCTCCCCATCTTTCTTTAACTCTTTCAAATAAATATTTTTAAAAAATTAGCTGGATGAGGAGCAGGCATTTGGCCTAATGATTAAGCTGCCTCATGGGATGCCCTGGGTAAGAACTGGCTCTGTTGCTAATTCTAACTTCCTGAAAACGTGCACCCTGGGAGACAGCAGGTGACAGCACAGGTGGTAGCACAGGTTGGTCCCTGTCACCCATGTCAGAGACCTGGATTTGGCTCATCATTCATGGCTTTGGTAGATGGAAATGCTTCTCTCTCTCCCTGCCTCAAATAAACTTTTTAAAAAATTAGCTGGGTCAGAATTTATACATTTTTGTTGTTTTAACAAATTGGCTAGGCATGCTTTCCTACAAATTAAAGGCAAGGAAAAAAACTATAATCCAATCTGAAATGAAAACTCAAAAATGTGAGTAGATAAAAATTTAAGTTTTATTGGGCCCAGCATTGTGGCGTAGTGGGTAAAGCTGCTGCCTGTGATGCCGGCATCCCATGTGGGTGCCAATTCAAGTCCTGACTGATCCACTTCTGATCTGCTCCCTGCTAATGGCCTGGGAACAGCAGTAGAAAAATGGCCTAAGTGATGGGCCCCCCAGCCAACCCATGTGGGAGACTTAGATGAATTGCCTGGCCCTGCCCAGCCCCAGCCGTTGTGGCCATCTGGGGAGTGAACCAGTGGATGGAAGACCTCTCACTCTCACTCTCACTGTCATTTTCATTCTCTCTCTCTCCTTTCTCTGTTAAAAAGAAAAAGTTTTATCTGTAAGTCATTCTTTTTTTAAAAAAAAAATTATTTATTTATTTTAAAGGCAGAGTTACAGAGAGGCAGAGGCAGAAAGAGAGAGAGAGAGAGAGAGATCTTTCATCCGCTAGTTCACTCCCCAAATAGCCACAATGGCCAGAGCTGGGCCAATCCTAACCCAGGAGCCACGAGCTTCTTCTGGGTCTCCCATATGGGTGCAGGAGCCCAAGGACTTGGGCCATCCTCCACCACCTTCCAGGCCATAGTAGAGAGCTGGATCGGAAGTGAAGCAGCTGGGACTCGAACCAGTGCCCATATGGGATGCTGGCGCTTCAGGCAATGGCTTTATCTGCTACAAACAGCACTGACCCCAACTCATTCTTTTTATACTCATTTTCAAATTCTGACTTTTGATACTATACCCTCCTTCCTCTAAAAGCCAGTTTTTGTGTAAAATGAATAGATAAAATTAGTTGGGAATATGTTTATCTTTTATTATCTGAAAATGGTTGCTTACTTTCAAAGGCACGAGCAAGGCTGGAATTGAGAGAGGAAGCGACCAAAGAAGATGCTGAGGATATAGTTGAGATTATGAAATACAGGTAAGATTAAAATTTTAAATGCTGTTTTAAGGAGCAGTTATCTTTTCATTTCAAATTATTTCAACCAAATTTATTTTTATTTAGCCTATTATATCACTTACTTTCCTTGACACAGACAATACATTCTTGGTTTAAAGTATTTCTTAAATATTTCTGTGTAAAATCATGTGATTTTCCCCCAAGAGCAGCTCTCAGATATTTCTTGTTTGTATTTGAATCTACTGCTACTCAAAGTTGCTATCAGTTTACTTCTGAACCCCCTACAAAGAAGTCTCAGGAGTAAATGCAAATTGCTCTCACAAGAGATTACCAGCTTGTTTGGATTGGTTTTTATGAAGTTTTCAGGAAAAACGAGAACAGTTTGATTCCCCAGGATTAAAATTACTTGGCATTATTTCCCTAGGAGGAATCAAAACCTAGTTAAACACAGTGAGGTTAGATTGTGAATTATCTGTGTATTAATATTTAACATGCTTTCCCTCCTTAGCCAATAGGAGCCAGGACCTTACCTGTCTGATTACCAGTGTATGCCCAGGGCCCAGACTCATACTGGGCACACAGTAGGGCCTCAGTAAATGTGCTGTACTGATGGAAAAGTTGACCTTAGTCATTGCTGTTCATTCATTAACTCTTCCATTTTAGAGTTTCCATCTCCTCTCATTGAATATTTGTCCTTAATGTGGTTTTCAACCTATAAAACTGCATTTTAACTGGGAGGCAGAGGGCTAAACAAGAAAAAATCTGACCTGTAACATAGCTCATTTGGTTAGCAGAGCACATAACTATTGTTTTGCTTTTTTTCTTCTTTAAGATTTGTTTTATGTATTTGAAATACAAGAGTTTCAAAGAGAGGTAGAGAGAGAGAAAGGACTTCTATCTACCAGTTCACTCCCCAAATGATTGCAACGGCTAGAGAGCTGTGCTGATCTGAAGCCAGGAGCTTCTTCTAGGTCTCCCACTCATGTGCAGGGGCCCAAGGACTTGGGCCATCTTCTGCTGCTTTCCCAGGCCATACCAGAGAACTGGATCAGAAGTGGAGCAGCCAGGATTCGAACCTGTGCCCATATGGGATGCCAGCCCTGCATGCCAGGGTTTTAACCCACTGCACCACAGCGCCGGTTCCTATCCATTGTTTTTCAAAATCCAAATGTTGCCATTAGTTAACAGTTCCTGTAGGCTTCCCCCTAAAGCTCAAAATATGCTAGCAAGCAGGAGAGCACAGAGCCAACTCTAAAGGTGTCAGAGCGTGGAAGGTTTTGTGTTTCCAGCAGTAGCTCAGATATTTTACATATTTTTCTTCAAATCCAAAGCAGTGTAGCATGAATTCAGATCTCAAATTCAGCCGCTCATTAGTGGTGCAGCTTCTGCCAGCTTCTTACCAAGACTTTGTTTCCTCCTTTGTAATATGGGACTAAGAATATGATAGAATTGCTGGGAGCATCAAATGGGATAAGCCATCGTATATAATTAAGAGAAATGTTACCTATTATTATTAACTTTAAGCATTTTTGACAACTTTCTTATGAGAAATAAGCATATGATAGTTAATAAATATGCCTTAAGTAAGGGCATCAATATGTTTCAGAGAGGAAAATACTCTTCCATCTAGTCCTATTTGAATGACTTATATTCCTGTTTGTACAGTGTGTTCTCTTTAATCTAGGCTCTCATCTATTCCAGGAACAAAATGAAGTTTTCTTAATAATCCTTTAAAATCATTCCTATGAACTCTTTAAGGGCAGGGGTTGCACCTGGTTTCTTCCTGACTATAAACCCATCACCCATCAAGTGACCAGTATTTATTTGATTAATTAATTGCTGATTAAGTAACATCTTTGCCCATTAGCATGTGAGATCATCTCTAATTGTATAGGCAGGGAATTACAGAGAATGATTTCATTCCACGTCTTTTTTAAAAGTTCATTTTTTTTTTTTAAGATTTACTTATTTATTTGAAAAGCAGAGTTACGGAGAGGCAGAGGCAGAGAGAGAGAGATATCTTTCATCTGATGGTTCACTCCCCCAAATGGCCACAACAGCTGGAGCTATGCCATTCTGAAGCCAGGAGCTTCTTCTGGGTTTCCCACACTGGTGCAGGACTTGTGCCATCCTCCACTGCTTTCTTAGGCCATAACAGAGAGCTGGATCAGAAGCAGAGCACTTTTGAACAGGTGCCCATATGGGATGCTGGCACTGCAGGTTGCGGCTTTACCTACTACGTCACGACGCCGACCCCAAAAGTTCATTTCCAAAGAGCAGAGTGGAGACAGAGAGATTCTCCAACCACTGGCTCACTCCCCAAATGCCTGCCACAGCTACTGCTGAGCCGCAGAAGCCAGGAGCCTAGAACTCAATCTGGGTCTCCCATTAGGGCTTGGACCCAAGAACCTGAGTACATTAAAGTATGATACAATAATATACAGTGCAAGACATTACCAAGTACAGGGTGCACATTTCCAGGAAACTGGTTCAGAAGTAGAGCCAGAATTCAAACTCAGTGACTCTGACATGGGATGCAGCAGGGACTTCGCTATGTGGTTAATTTTATCTTTGGTTGTTAAAACTCTGAAGTGCATATTTATTTCCTTGGTTGATGATATGAAAATAAGAGAAAGCAGAAGAGAATTGGAGGTGATGGGTGTATTCTTTAATATTTAACTATTATCACTGCAAGTCAGCATAAGCTTTGTTCAGTCCTAGAATATTTGTAAACACCTTTCATTTGCCAAATGCTGCACTTGATGGGAACACCTCTTTATCCAGTAAAGCCTAAGTTTGCTATGTTTAGAATGTTTTATTTTCATGAATCAAAAAGTATGTTCTAGAGCTGGTGATGTGGCTCAGCTGGTAAAGCCACCACCTACAAAGCTATATCCCATATCGAACACTGGTTCTAGTTCTAGCTGCTTCACTTCCGATCCAACTCTGCCAGTGTGCCTGGGAATGCCACAGAAGATGGCCTAAGTACTTGGACCCCTTGCCTCCCAGGATGGACTTCCTGCCTCCTGGCTTCTGCCTGGCCCAGGCCCGAAAATTCCAGTTACTATAGTTTATCAACTTTGTGTTTTTTAAGCATTTCTCTTTTTAAATTTAGTTTCTTAAAAATGGTAACTATTTATAATATTTTTATCTACAAATAATTCATATCATAATAAATTTCAGAGTGGCCACTCAATAAACACGTTTAAATCTTTGCTAAGTGAGACTCATGGCAACTTCTAAAATCCTAGAAACCCAAGACAAGAATTTCTACCACAGTGCACACTGAGTACCTTTTTTTTCCTTTCCCCTTAAGCATGCTAGGAACTTACTCCGATGAATTTGGGAATCTAGATTTTGAGCGATCTCAGCACGGTTCTGGAATGAGCAACAGATCAGTAGCAAAAAAATTTATTTCTGCTCTCAACAGTATTGCTGAAAGAACTTACAATAATCTATTTCAGTTTTATCAACTCCGGCAGATTGCCAAAGAGCTAAACATTCAGGTATGGTTAACTACTTACTGAATCTTTTTGTGGTTATTTCAGAAGATCCTTATTAATGTATAGTAAAACAGAAAAAACAGCTTTAAGTTTCATACCTAACCTCTTCTCAGGTTTTTCCTCATCTTGATAACTAGAGGGCAGCACTGCAGCTAGCCTTGGTCTCTTTTTTTTTTTTCTGACCATAATCTCTGTGGAGCGATCATGTAAATGCCTGAACCTCAGTTTCTTTGTCTGCTACATGGATATGATTACACTTGCTTTTCCTTCACAGTTCTCTGAAAATCAGTGTAATAGCACTTTACCCATGTAAAGCAGTTTAAGTGGAAATTATTCACTTCACTGGAAAAGCTAATCTTTTTAAGCTAAGCTGAAACAAATATAAAAGACTACTAAAGCTTTTAATTTTTATTTATTTTGGTATAATAGAATTTAAAGTTCAAATTTGGGCAGTTGGTAAAAGTACAATCATTTTATTTGCCCAAGAAATTTGACAGTTACATATTATTGTCAGACAGATTAATTTTAAAAGTCATTATTCTGTTGTATTACTAACAGCCAACTCTTTTGATGTTTTCTTCCAGGTTGCTGATTTTGAAAACTTTATTGGGTCACTAAATGACCAGGGTTATCTTTTGAAAAAGGGCCCAAAGGTTTACCAGCTTCAAACTACGTAAAAGAACTTTACAGTCAAGGTCTCCCGGGTTCAATTCTAGTTTAAAGCCATCTCAATAATGAAGAATATGAAAAAAAAAAAAATAATATCAGTATATCTGTATCTGTATCTCTCTCTATATATATACTGTTCTGTAAATTGTTCTAACAGGAAAAAGATGTTAGATATAGTCAGCTAATTTAAGAAGTAACAGTCATATATTAATGTTTTACAGTTTCTTCAAAAGATTGAAAGTAAGTTATTTTATATAAATTATGTAAATATAAATTGTCTACAGTTGTATTTTACCCTATCTTGGATTTTTATGACTGTTTCATAGTTTTGCATATCAAATGTCCCTCTGAGTAAGTATTCAGACAATAGATAAACAAATGAGCATGTCTGTGTTCCAATAAAACTATTTTGTGATACTAAATTTGAATTTTATAAAATTTTCATGTCGGGAATAAAAAATACTGTTGATTTTTTTAAGATCATTTAAATAGACAGGGGACCTGATTTGGCCTACAGGTCATAGTTTGTAGATGCTTGGTTGCAAACAATAAAAATTGACTGATTAAGCAAGAGAAGGACTTTTTGGACGAATTTTGATGGGCTCATAGAATTGGAAGAAGGCTGATGAACCAGGAGTGTGTTTGCCTCCATGTCCCACTGATGCCACGCCTCAGGAACCATTTCCTCTGCACAGGTTGGGAAGAAGACCCCTGCCCACACCAGAACAGCAACAGGAGGATTCTTCCTGGAGCCTCCTTAAATTGTAGAATTCAAATAGAAACTTAACACTGAAGAAGGCTGGGTTGTTTATATGCCCCTTTCCCAGGATGCTAGAGTTTTCCCAGTTCTACTTTAGGGAGGCAGGACAATAAAGCCAGAATTTCCCATATTTTGTGAGAGTATTCAAATGATACTGTGCTGCCAGTCATTCGGTCATGTATATAGCTAAGACGCACTTGCAAACACACAGGAGTCCAGGAATGTGAACCATTGCTCGAAACTTTCGGTAATCCAAAAAATCCACAGAATATTAAACAAAAATAATAACTGGCAGTATACATTGAGTATCTATAAGATCAAAATTTAAATGTGTAGATTATTGCTGTAGAACACAATGTAAATATTAAATCCTGATTTTAAAAAAAGAAGGTAGATGTTAGTATAAATAAGATGACGTGTTTATATTTTTTTTAAAGGCAGAGCAACAGAGATAAGGGAGACAAAGACAGACAGAACTTCTATCGCTGGTTCATTCTCCAGATGGCTGCAAAAGTCAGGTCTGTGCAAGGCCAAAGACAGGAGCCAGGAACTCCATCCTATTCTCTCACCCGCCCTGGTACTTCTGCCTTCCTAGGCATATTAGTGGGAAGCTAGGTTGGAAGTGGAACAGCTAGGACTTGAACTGGCCCTCCAACAGGGGATGCTAGGATGGCAAGTGCTGGCTTAACACATTGTCCCACCACACCAGCCCCAGTGTTTTTATCTTATAGGTTAGGGTGAGTGTCAAAACATATTTAAAGCCGGGGTAAGCGTTTGTCTTAGTGGTTAAGATACCCATATCAGGAATGCCTAGGTTCAATGCCTGTGACCGGCTCCTGACTCCAGCCTCCTGTTAATGTGGACTGGGAGGCAGCAGTGAGGGCTCAACTAGTTGGAGCCTTGTCACTCATATGGGGGACCTGAATGGAGTTCCTGGCTTCTGGTTTTAGCCCAGCCTGGACCATCTGGGGATTTGGACAGTAAACCAGTATAGAGATTCTCTATCTGTGTGTCTCTCTCTCTCTCAAATTTATGTATGTTTTAAATATATAAATAGATTTATCAGCACATTTTACAAAAAAACAGATATTATCAACTAAATGTGTAGACATGAGAAAAGAATGTATACTAATGCTTCTTTTCAAAGAAAACAAAGACTAAAAGGTTAATGGTATTATATAAAGTTATAGAAGCTACAAACCCAAATTAGAAACTATTCATGTTTCCTTAGATTTGTATTTTTGTTTTTAAGATTTATCTTTAATTTGAAAGAGTGACAGAGGGAGAGACAGAAAGATCTTCCATCTTCTGGTTCCCTCAGATGTCTACAAAGGCAGGGGTGGGCCATGCTGAAGCCTGTAGCCCAGAACCCCATCCAGGTCTGTGATGTCAGTGGCATGGACCCAAGCGCTTCTGCTGCTGCTTTCGCAGGCCCATTGGCAGGGAGCTGGATTGGAAGCAGGGCAGCCGGGACCAGGAGGTTTAACCTGTGCCGCTATGCTGGCCTCTGCATTTGTTTATTTAGCATCCATCAATTAAAGGGCCAAACAACCAAAGTTGTTTACATTTCCCCCTGCAGTCCAGCTCTCCAGGGTCCAAAAATCATTACAAACCCTCCAGCCACACCCCCAACCTCTGTTTTACTTTGGGGTCAAATGGAGTGCTTCCCCACCTACTCCTGGGGCTATAAGGACAAAGCTGCAGCACTGGTGTAGGCGTTTCCCCTTGCTCCTTCTGCCCACTCCCCTTACCAGGGTTTCCTGGAACCTGTGTCTGTGAATGAGGATACTTAATTTAGAAAGTTCTTCCCTCCGTTGGTTCACTCCCCAAATGGCTGCCTCGGCCGGCATGCTGCACCGATCCGAAGCCAGGAGCCAGGTGCCTCCTGGTCTCCCATGCAGGTGCAGGGGCCCAAGCATCTGGGCTATCCTCCACTGCCCTCTCGGGCCACAGCAGAGAGCTGGACTGGAAGAGGAGCAACCGGGACTAGAACCAGGCGCCCATATGGGATGTTGGCACCGCAGGCAGAGGATTAACCAAGTTAGCCATGTCGTGGCCCCGTTCTTTTTACATTGCTAGTTTTGTAGTTTTTCTCTCTCATCAGTATTTAGCATGTGCATGGAAAACTGAAGATAATCTCAGATCTACAGTTATGTCCAGTTTCAGCTGAACTTTCCCTTTCCTAGGTGCATGGACTAAGCTTAAGCTGCTGTGTGTGTTGCCAGCATCTCATGAGCCCTGGTTTGTGTCCCTGATGCTCTGCTTCCCATCCAGCTCCCTGCTAATGGCCTGGGAAAGTGGCAGAAGATGACCCAAGTGCTTGGGCCCCTGCACCCTTGTGGGAGACCTGGATGGAGCTCCTGGCTTTGGCCTTGCCCAGCCCTGGCTGTTGCAGCAACTGAGGGAATGAACCACATGGAAGATTTATCTTTTTCTCTGCATGTGTGTGTAACTGCCTCTCAAATAAATTTTAAAAATCAAAACTAGGTTAGGGGAGATACCACAAGAAATTCAAATTCATTTTGATACAGACTCAAGAAAAAAGTTCTGTAACATTGCAATGTTAATAATAGGTCTATAAACATAATGTACAACATGTTCATGCTGGATCTGAATGCTGAGCTGATTCATAATGTCTTGGATACTCTTAGAATAAGGAAGTGTCTTAACCTCTCTAACCCTGAATTTACTTATATTGAGAGTAAAACTAATAACGGAGCCAATCATTAGAGTGGCCGGGAGAATTACGTGCACAAATGCTCGATAGCCTGCATGGCGAGCGCTCTCCAGCAAAACAATTAGTGGCTGCTATTATTACATTTTGCAATGCTCCATTTTGGGTATAAGCATCTTTGCACTTACCACCTACTTCTCTACCAAATACTAACATTTAGACCTCCCTCGATGTCCATAGAGCATCGCACAAACCAGCGGCCTGCAGGACGAGCCAGAGGCCTGAGATGTGTCCTGACAGTCCTTGGCCACGCTGGCTGCCCGACGACCCCGGCCTCCCCCAAGGGTGCTGTCGTGGAGCTAGGGGCGGAGAGGCGCCCGCCTCCCACTGCCGCCAGGGGCGCTGGGCAGCCGGGCAGCGACCGTGTCGCAAAATCGTCGCAAAAGCGTCCGCTCTTGGCGGCTCCAGGCCACCTGTATAAGCGGAGCGTGCTGGGGCTAGGGAGCTGGTATGGAGGTGGCGGCAAGCGAAGGTTCGCAGGATTGCGGTGACTCCACGGAGAAGCGGCTGGCCGGTGCCCAAGACTGCTGAACTCCCGCCGCCTCAGGGGCCATGCTGGCCTCACGCGTGGCGCGCGGCTCGTGGGCGGCCCTGCGCGGCGGTGCCGCCTGGGCGCCGGGGGTGCGGCCGAGCAAGGGGCGCGCCCGCGGGGCCCTGCTGCCGCCCGCACCCTGCTGCCTGGGCTGCCTAGCGGAGCGCTGGTGGCTGCGCCCGGCCGCGCTCAGCCTGCGGTTGCTGGGGGCCAGCCCGCGGAACCACTGCTCCGGGGCGGGGAAGGCGGCCTCCGGGGCCGCGGCCGGAGGAGGCGCCGCCGCCGAGGCCTCGAGCAGCCGGTGGGGCCCGGCCGGCGCCGCCAGCCTGGTACGTACCCCGAAGGCGGCGGGGGGCCGGCCTTGGGCTGGGGTCGCCCGCCCTGCGGGGCTCGGCTTTGGTCGCAGTAACGCGCTCTGGTCCCTTCTGCTTCAGAACTTTGAAACCAGTTCCCCCAAGAGAAATTCCAGGCAGGTCCTTCTGTCGGGCGACGGCTGGTTCCACCTGCGTTCTGGGTGGCCACGCACTCTCCCCGCACCGGTTACTAGAGCGGCCTCTGCGTTGGTAAAAATAGCCCTCGCCTGGCCTATTAAAAGCCTAGTTCTATTTTTCTGAAGCGAATCCCGGATCCTTGGAGCAGGTCTGTGGGAATTTTCAGGAAAGTATCCATGCCCTTTTGATTGCTGGTGTTGACTTGTCCCGCCATCGTTTGACCTTTGCTAACTTTAACGCATTATAGGGACGAGAGTGATTAAATAGGTCGTAATCAAAAGGTGTCTTAACCTCTACAGAAAAAAAAAGTTAAGTAGTCGTGAGATAACGGAGGGAAACACTTGTCCACGTACCTGTTGAAATACCGCGCAGGCAGAAGACCCCAGAGCAGAGTGTGGGTGAGCTTTTGATGTCATGTTAGCAGCACTCATGCAATTATTACATCTTCAATTGTTATGTCTTCACTGAGCCCGTGTACTGCTTTCATCAGTTGTGCAGCATGGGTTGAGGTGGCCGCATCCCGGCAGGGGTCTCCACTGCATAAGTAGCTGGAGCATGTTGGGGTTTGCCTGCTGGACGCTTTGACGTTGCCATATCCTGACTGGAAGCCTTCCCAGAACGGCAGTAGTTGGTCGAGTATGCCACAGGTTATCTGGTTGGGTAATCTGCGATTAGCTCTCCTAACATTAATTTAGAAACTTTGACAAATGTAAGCATTAGAAATGAATGAGGGACCTACCTGGAACAGAAATACTTTGTGTGGTGCGGAAAAGAACCCCTTAACCTGTTCCAGCAGCAGCCGGGGCTGTTTGTTAATTGACCAGATGAAATGATTGGTGGTTTGCAACTCCGTCTATATGTTTGCCCCATGGATCTAAGAACAATTTTGGGGTTCTCCCTTCTGATTTTCTGTTGTTGTTGTTGTTAAGCCTCTTCCTCCCCTCACCATTTCTGTGAGTTGCTGGAACACTGGATCTTGTCTTTGTGACTTGTTCTGTACTCAGAGTTCTGTGGACTCTCAAACACCCTCTAATCTTTGAACTTGAAATTGGGATATATTCCAAGAATGTTTTCATTTAGTTGTGGGAGGTGGTGTGCTTTCCCTAAAAAATACCAGAGTGGAGGTTTGTATTGCTTCTTGTTTGATTGTTTCCTACAGAATTTAAAGTTTTGCTGTAGCTTTCAGTTGACAGTATTCTGCCACTTAATGCCAGCAGCCACGCTGTTATCCCCCCAAGCTGAGATGTTTCCTGGTAGGTTCTGTAGATAAACACAGATTCACCATCTTTAGAGAATGCCTTTTCTTACAGGATGATTTGTGGTATTTTAAAAGGTGTCTCCTCCCCTCCCCCATGCATTTTAAAACCAGAATTCAGGTTCAGGCATGTTGATGACTCATTAAGAAAGAGGTTAAGTAAGGTTATTCCTTGTGAAGACAAGGCCCAATGGGGGTGGAACTGGAGGTCTTGGAGGAAAAGACCCACAGGCTTTAGAGAAGGCATTTTCTTGGGAGCTATTTCTGTACATGGTTCTGCACTGTTGTGCAAGGTGTCTTCCACCGAGGCGATTTAAAGTGGAATACCCTGGCTGGTGCCGTGGCTCAACAGGTTAATCCTTCGCCTGCAGCGCCAGCACACCAGGTTCTAGTCCCGGTTGGGGCACTGGATTCTGTCCCGGTTGCCCCTCTTCCAGTCCAGCTCTCTGCTGTGGCCTGGGAAGGCAGTGGAGAATGGCCCAGGTCCTTGGGCCCTGCACCCACATGGGAGACCAGGAGAAGCTCCTGGTTCCTGGCTTTGGATCAGCGCGGTGCACCAGCCGCAGCAGCCTTTAGGGGGTGAACCAGCGGAAGAAGAAGACCTTTCTCTCTCTCACTGTCCACTCTGTTTAAAAAAGGAAAAAAAAAAAAAAAAGAAAGTGGAATACCCTGTTGCCAGTCAGATTCTGTCTGGCAAAGCAGGCGTGGATTCCTTCAGAGCAGCTGTCCCAGAGCCTTTTGTTAGTGCTCACGTCAGCAGCCTGGCTCCTGGCTCCATGTGAAGCTTCAAGGAATGGGGCTCCACCATGGGGGCCGTGAAACCCGAGTGTCTGCTCTGGATTCTGATGTTTCTGTGGTTGTTTTGAACAGATTTACAAGGTTTCTCTTTATTTTCAAATATCTCAGTCTACTTCTGTCTCCATTTCCTTTCAGCAAGTCTCAGTACAGAATTAAATATGGGTATTTTTTTTTCTGCTCTTCATTTCTGCATAGACTGTGTACAGCATTTAGCATTTCTTTGATTGATAGAGATTGCAATGAGGCAGAGATACTCTGAGCGTCTCGAGCCAACATGCGTGGGGTTGCAAATTTGACTTTTTTTCTATAGGCTTCTAGACTCTTTGTCCACTTACAAGGCATCTTCTTGAAGTTTTACTTGTAAAAGCAGAATGTTCAAAGTTCCAGATTCTTAGGATGAAGTTGTATATTGAAGGTTTAACTTATATGGTAGATAAGGCATATTTGTCTCTTTTTTTCTTTTTTCTTTTTTATTTTTTTATTTTTTTTATTTTTCGACAGGCAGAGTGGACAGTGAGAGAGAGAGACAGAGAGAAAGGTCTTCCTTTGCCGTTGGTTCACCCTCCAATGGCTGCCGCGGTCGGCACGCTGCGGCCAGCGCACCGTGCTCATCCGATGGCAGGAGCCAGGTGCTAGGTGCTTTTTCCTGGTCTCCCATGGGGTGCAGGGCCCAAGCACTTGCGCCATCCTCCACTGCATTCCTGGGCCACAGCAGAGGGCTGGCCTGGAAGAGGGGCAACCGGGACAGAATCCGGCACCCCGACCGGGACTAGAACCCGGTGTGCCAGTGCCGCAAGGCGGAGGATTAGCCTGTTGAGCCACGGCGCCGGCTTTCTTTTGTTTTAAGATTTATTTATTTATTTGGAAGGTAGAGATACAGAGAGAGATAGATCCTCTGTCCACTGGTTCACTCTCTAAATGGCCACAGTCGCCAGAGCTGGGCTAATCCCAAGCCAGGAGCCTGGAGCCTCCTTTGGCTTGATCTCCCACTTGAGTACAGGGGCCCAAATACATGGGCCATCTCCCACTGCTGTTCCAGGCACATTATCAGGGAGCTGGATCAGAAGTGGAGCTACTGGGACTTAAACCTGCATCCATATATGCTGATGCCGCAGGTGGCAGCTTTATCCATTATGCCACAACGCTGGCCCTGTCTCTTCTTTGTTTAGGAAGAAAACCTACACTATGTCTATAAAACCTTTTGGTCTGTGTTTGGATACGTGACACATCTTCATCTTCTGTATTCTTGTAAAATGATTTTAGAGAAATATGTATAAAAAGAACAGAATGGATTTAAAAATTCAAAGTTAAATTTGAAGTTTCTGTAATGTCTGACCCTTAGGTTAACAAAAACTATTTTTCTAACCTATACAGTTAAAGTGTGAATTTATGGTGTTTCATTTACATTTCATTGTCTTTATCTTTCAGTATGAAAACCCATGGACAATCCCAAATATGTTGTCAATGACGAGAATTGGCTTGGCTCCAGTTTTGGGCTATTTGATTATTGAAGAAGATTTTAATATCGCCCTAGGAGTTTTTGCTTTAGCTGGGCTAACTGATTTGGTAAGTTGTAAGTGCATGCTCTTCATTTTGCTCCCTTTCCAAATCCCAGGGTCACTACAACTAAGCGAAATAACCCAGTGTTAGTTAGCGTGTCCTTGGAAGGACATTCTCAAGATCATTTTGACCTATTGCTTTGTGAAACATGTGTAAGTAGCATCTGTGTGGGACTGGTTTTCTATTTATGACCTAAGAGAGGAAATAAAGGTTGTAGGGAGGCAGAAGAGGGACTGCTTTTTATGCTTGCTTTTAAATGTCTTTTTAATAGAAACACTCTGATCAGCAGCCAGAGTTGGTTTTCCTGTTGGAAAGGGGAGGCGGTGGCCTGGTTGTTATGACTGAGGGAACTACGCTGTGACCCAGAGAACTTGTAAAGACCAGAGCTCTGCTCAGGTTTAATGCTAGCAGATGGTCCCTGTGCCCCATTCTACATCCCTAGCTGCCCTGCACAAGACTTCTCTGAGCTGGGCATTGAACCTCCTTCCTCCTTCCACTCCCCCAACAGACAGGGAACAAAGGAGAAAAGAGCTCCTTGATACCATTGTTGTGGGAGGGGAAGATTTATTTGGGTGACATCAAATTAGAACTGGGAAAAAATTGGGACAGAAGGCCACATTCTGAGTTCCATCAACCTTTGTGGACTGGCCAGCTATTATCATGTTGACATTGTTTATCACCTACTTTGTTTCATAATGGATTTTAAATGGTGCATAAAACTGTACATGCTACAAAAACAGTAGAGGACAACAGGATGAAGGTAGAGCAAGAATTTGAAGTCAGGACAAAGTTAGAATGTATAGACACAAATAGATAAAATATGTTCTTTTACAAGGCTGGTCTGACATCCATGTGAGCCCCTAGACAGGCAGTAATAATTTGGTGCCTTTTCAAACTGATTTGTTTGAAAAGCTTTGTTCAAAATTTACTTAAAATTTATTTTAGTATTTATTTAGTATTTTATTTGGTATTTTAGTATTTTTTAAAATTTATTTTAGGTAAACTTTGCATGGTGTCTTTCTCTGTAATACCAACTATTCCTTTTTAGGTTCATAGAAATGGTATCCTACCCACCCAGTAATAGTAACATTGGTAAGCAGGAGGTTGGAGGGCTAACAAAAAGAGAGCATTTGTATTGTTCTATGGCACTTCCAAATGTATATCAGTCACAGCCTCCAGATTGGCTCTCGCCTATCTTCCTCCAGAGCTTAGCTCCTGTTGGTCACCATCTCTCCCCATTCTAACAGTCTCTCCTTTTCTGTAACCCCTACTTTTCTCTCTGAAGCCTGAAGGCTTCCACTCAGTATGATCTCAAGTCCCTCAAAGACTATCATATCAATAATGACAGACAAGATGAGTTTCAGTTACTGGATTCATGTTTTTTATCTGTATGCTAGTTTTTCACCCCTCTCCTAGCTGCCACATGAAATTGCAATATTCACTGAATGAGAGAGAGGCCTCATTAACATTTTTCTAAATACGTAAGATGATGTGTGTAGAACCCTGAATTAACTGGCACTACGTTTCATATTTATTCCAGGGAGATTTTGACGCCTCCAGATGGGTCACAGAGCAAGTGGCCAGTTAGGGAAATGACAAGGTCTGATGTGTGTCTTGTATATGGAGAATGTGATAGGGAGGAACAGTAGAAGCAGAGCAACTGGTTGGGAGGGGGACGGGGAGGGGGAGAGAAGTGGATGAGTTTGGGACAAGTTTTGAAAATAGTGTGGAGAAATCAATGGGTTGACTCGATGAGAGAAAGAAGAGTCTAATCTGAATGCTATGCTCTTTCTTTTTCTCTCCTTTCAAAACCCAAGAAAACGGAGGTACATTTTCTGTGGTGAACATCACTTGGAATAGGGTAGAGATTTGGGAAAAATACCATGAGTTCTGATGTCTGTCCACACAGAGGCACCAGTTGCACAGTTGGGTGTAGTGGTGTGACGTTGGAGAAAGTCATGGTTAGGGATGCGGACTTGGGAACCATCAGAGATAGGTGGCTGAGTTTGAGTGAAATCCCCTAGGCTGAGGTAGAAGAGAAACAAGGGGTCAAAGAACTGAGCCACAGGAAGACTGTAGGAAAGGAACTGAGAAGGAACAGTGGGCAAGGAACAAAGAAAGTCAGACGGTGCGGTGTTCCAGAGGTAAGTGAAGAGAGAAGCGCTGCGGTGACCTGGAGGCCTCCCTCAAACTACAGAATTCACTGGTGACCTCCAAGCACTGTCTCTAGAGGGGTGGCTGTGATTGGAGCGGGCGGGTTGAGGAGCAGAGGTGAAGAGGTAACTGCAGTGGACATTGCTTTGAAGAAGCTTTGCTTTGTATAGGAATAGGGTCGAGGAAGGGTAGGGTTTTTTTTTTTTTTTTTTTTTTTTTTTTTTTTTAAGATTTATTTATCTATTTGAAAGAGTTACACAGAGAGAGGAGGGGCAGAGATAGAGAGGTCTTCCATCTGCTGGTTCACTCCCCAATTGGCTGCAACAGCTAGAGCTGTGCCGATCTGAAGCCAGGAGCCAGGAGCTTCCACTAGGTCTCCCACGTGGGTGCAGGGGCCCAAGCACTTGGAACATCTTCCACTGCTTTCCCAGGCCACAGCAGAGAGCTGGATCAGAAGTGGAGCAGCCGGGACTTGGACCAGCGCTCATATGGGATGCCAGCGCCCCAAGCCAGGGCGTTAACCCACGGCGCCACAACGCCAGCCCCAAGGAAGGGTAGTTTTAAAGACAGAAAGTACTTCAAACAATTCATGGAAAATGGAATTAGAAAAATTTATTTTGGTGCAAAAAATTTTTAAATATGTGCATATAAGAAATCTTCAAAAAGAGTGCATGAAGAATGCATATTATGGAAAACTTATGCATGGATTTCAGAAATTATTTTTGCAACGAAATAAACTTTTAATTTTTGTTTTTAAAAAATTACTTATATTATTTGAAAGGTAGAGAGAAAGAGAGAAATCATTTATCCACTGGTTCATGCCCCAAATGCCCTCAGCAATCGAGGCTGAAGCCAGGAGCCAGAATCTCAGTCCAGGTGTCGCAGAGGGGCAGGGACCCCACCAGTGTGCCGTCTCCTATTGCCTCCCAAGGTGTAGCAAACTGGAAGCAGGGGTAGAGCTGGGACTTGAACCCAGGTACTCTGATACAGGATGTGGGGATCCCAAATGGGATGTGGGCATCCTAAGTGGTGTCTTAACTGCTGTGCCAAATATGTGCCCCGATATCTATATCTATATCTATATATCTATATCTATTTTGTAATTTGAAAAGCAGCGCTCCCATCCCCTGGTTTATTCCTCGACTTCAGTTAATTAAATGATCAGGCAGAAAGGAAGAGATTGATGATGCAGGCCACAGAGGGAAGAAGGGAGATAATTTCCAGAGTGTCAGAGGCTCGAGGTCAGAAAGCAGGGAAGGCAGAGAGAACGTGAATGGAGGCGGTTCAGTGGTAGGCTATGAGGACGTGATTTTTTTTTTCTTAAGGAAAATGTAGGCTGTAGGAGAGAAAAAGGAAGTCTTGCAGTGAGAGCAGACAGTGTGAAAGCAGATGGTAAGTACTTTGCCCAGCATGACGGAGTACCCACAGGAGGTGTGTGGTCACAAATTTGAAGTGAGACCAGCCAGCCCGTTTATGTTTTTTTGAGCAGTGTCAGCCGCTTGGGTGCAGGCCTAGAGTACGCAAATGGTTGTGTTGGGCAGGGTTGAAGGAGAGGGGAGTGAGGCGTTAGAGATGTTTGCAAAGGGATGATGCTGTTGATGCCTTTGGAATCTAAGGTAACGGGGCTTAGAGGAATAGTGAGGACAAGAGGGCGATGATAGTGAAAGAGTGTACGATTAAGTTCCCTGAGATCAGAAACTGAACTGAAACCTGTGTCTTCCAAGGCCCTACTTCTTCTAGGCACTTTAGATTAGACAGCATTACCCCAAGCCTACTTAAGACGAAAACAGAGGGAGTCAATTGCAATAGTAATAGCTAGTGATGAGGATTTACTCAATGCTGATCACTAAACGAGTATTAATCACATCATGTGCTGAAGACAGCCAACCCGACTCTGTTTTACAGATGTGGAAACTGGGGCTTACGGAGGCCACATTCCTTGCTGGAGGTCACATGGCTAGTCAGTGGCAGAGCCAGGGCTGGAACGAGTTGTGTTTCACTACAAAGACCAAGTTCTTAGGGTCCTGTGCTCCTGCTTTCTCCCGTAACCATTTGGAATTGAGATGTGGAAGACTTACTACTTTGCTGTATTAAAGTGTTCCATGTTTAATTACATCTAAATTAATTTTCTCTTTTCCCCTAGAAATAGGAATAGAAAACATGTTGAAGCTTGAGGTTAAGTGAGTAAATGCAGGTAGGGACTTGGGTCCAGCTGGCAGTATCTGTCTGTTTCATGTAGCTGGGCAGTTCTTGTTTCAGTCCATCTGGTGGTCCCATCTCTCTCTCTCTCAAGTTGGGCTGGAGATCTGGATTTTTATGGGAAGATTATGGTGTTGGCAGGAGATTCAGGTGTTGGCAACTAATTATGGAGGCCTCGTTTGACTCATTATCTACTAGGTGGGACTCTGCTTCAGTAATTCATTTTTAATGACAGTAATAAAAAGAAGTAGTTTACCTAGGGAAGTATAAAGGATTGAGTTTTTAATTCAAATACAGGTAATTCAGATTGGTCAGAGTACTACACAAAATAAATTTAAAAATAATGGATTTAAAGAGATTTGGTCCATGGTGTGGATAGGGTTGTGAGAGCTTAGCATCCCGTAGTTAAAGAGTACGCTTGCAAGTGAAAGCAGCGATTCTGGCTGTAGTGACCTAGGCCAAGGCTCAAAAGATGGGGCTTCTGGTCCAGGCTCTGTCATTCGTGCTTTCTGTACGTTTTGTTTGGGTTCATATATTGTAAGTTTGTGTCTGGTTCATCCCCAAAAGGGACATTGTGAAAATACTGAGATATAACTAAAAGCTCTTGAGAAGAAAAAGTGCTATAGAAATGTGAAAATATTTTTTGACTGATTACCAATTTAAAAACTAAACATATAGTAGTGAAAGAATGAGAATGTTTGGGTATAAGACACAAGAGAGTATATATTCTATGAAAGTGTAGTTGTTATTCTGGTATCTCTTAAGCGTCAAAATATCCACTCTGTTCCTATTATGACATTTATAAAAAAAAACTTTTATTTTCAGTTGGATGGATTTATTGCTCGAAACTGGGCCAATCAAAAATCAGCTTTGGGAAGTGCTCTTGATCCACTTGCTGATAAAATACTTATCAGTATCTTATATATTAGCTTGACCTATGCAGATCTTATTCCAGGTAAGAACGCCATCATGCGTACTTTTAAATAGCACAGGGAAGAATGGCATTAGCTTAGGATTTCTCTTTGGAGACAAATAACTTTGATTCCAAAAATATATTTTTCAACTTTTAACTGTTACCCTAATTTTAAACTGTTGAACTGTTTTGTTTATCAGACTGTTCTGTTGTTAGAATTTATGTCCTTATTGTATTAGAATTAGCTGTTTTCTTAGTAATTTTCCTTTTAAGATTAAATTGAGCGACTATTTCACAGTGCCAGTTCTTACTACTATAGAATATTTTGGTGCTATATGATATATTTTTAGTACCTAGCATTAAAAAAAATTTAAAGTTTTCCTAAGTCTATTATCTCTATTAAATACAGCTTAATCATAGTAAGAACTCTGAAATCCTTATTTAGACACTATTATAAAATTTTAATATTATATATATATATATATATATAGTCTGTGCATCGTCTGAATACTCTTAACAAAATTTTATAATCTTTTTGTAATTTGCATGCGTGCTTTTCTGGTTGTTCGTTTTGGTTTTAGCCATAGTTCTCAATCAGTTGTTCTCCCTCAGACCAGATTAAATTTTCTTTTTAAAAGTTAGAGATAGGCTCTGAGAACACAGAAGCTCTTGTGACCTCTCATTATGTTATTGGCATTTGGTAAGAAAAAGTGTAGTGGTGTTTCAGTCTCCTGTAGTCCCCTCAGGCTGGGGTTTCTTCTACTCCTATACCTGTAGTCTTCTAAGTTTTCACACTAAATAAAAAAATAAATAAATAAATTGGACACATGTTTGGACTTATGTGCTTCTTTGACAGTGACAACTGAGATGTGTGTGTGTGGTGGGGGGGGCGATTAAAGGGGTGGGGATACTCTCATTCTAACGAATAGAAATACTTCTAGAAAAAGACCTAGAATGCATCCTGTTGACATTATTCAAAATTCAGATGTATCTGTTATGTTGTTTTGTGTTGTTCAGTTTGGGCCTGGTCGTTTACCTGTTGAACATGGGAATAATTTCCAGGCTTTTGGTATTACAAATAATATTACTGTGAGCCTTAGTTAAATAATTGGTGTGGGCTGCTTTCCAAGCTGGGACTTCTCTTCACTGTTATTCTGAGTGGTTGCGTTTTTTCTATTCCTGTCGGGTCTTTTTCTTGCCATGCTCCCATGTCTTGCCTTTTTGTTAGCTACTCCTTTTGGTGGAGTGCATGCTCAGGTATTTTCTGTGAAAGGATACAGCATGGCAGCAAGGGAGGTCTTGAGCATCTACAGTATCTTCATGCTAACCTTTCACTTGACTGAAAGTTGAACTGGGTATTCTTTTTCTTTTTTCTTTTTTTTTTTTTTTTTTGACAGGCAGAGTGGACAGTGAGAGAGAGAGACAGAGAGAAAGGTCTTCCTTTTGCCGTTGGTTCACCCTCCAATGGCCGCCGCGGTTGGCGCGCTGCGGCCGGCGCACCGCGCTCATTCGATGGCAGGAGCCAGGTGCTAGGTGCTTTTTCCTGGTCTCCCATGCGGGTGCAGGGCCCAAGCACTTGGGCCATCCTCCACTGCACTCCTGGGCCACAGCAGAGAGCTGGCCTGGAAGAGGGGCAACCGGGACAGAATCCGGCGCCCCGACCGGGACTAGAACCCGGTGTGCCGGCACCGCAAGGCGGAGGATTAGCCTGTTGAGCCACGGCGCCGGCCGTGGGTATTATTTTTCAATTGCAAACCTTTTCCATTCAGAATTTTAAAGATCTTATCCCATAGACTTCCAGCTTCCATCTTGCTGTGAAGTCTCATTGCATTCTGATACCTTTTCCTGTATATGTGGCTCTGTTTTGTATTGGAAAGCATTGAAGATTCTTTGCCCTAGTTGTTTAAAAAAAGCTCTCTTAAAAATTCATTTTCTAGTAGCTTATATGGACACCTCATTATCCTAGCACTTTTTGTTAAAAAGTATGTTTTCCAGATTCATTCCAGTGTCACATAAATGGGTTCATTTCTGGGTTATCTGGTTTTTTTTTCTATTGATTTTTCTGTCTTTGCAACAATACCACTCTTGCTTTGCTAAAGGTCTTCATATCTGGTAGAATGAACCCTTCCACTTTGGATATTCTTAGCCCTTTCCATTTAAAGTATATATTTTTTTAAGATTTATTTTATTTATTTGAAGGACAGAGTTACAGAGAGAGAGAGGTAAAGATAGAGAGAGACGTCTTCCATCTGCTAGTTCACTCCCCAGATGGCCACAACAGCCAGAGCTGCGCCAATCCAAAGCCAGGAGCCAGGAGCTTCTTCCGGGTCTCCCTCGAGGGTGCACTCCCTCGTGGGTCCACTGCTTTCCCAGGCTACAGCAGAGAGCTGGATCAGAAGAGGAGCAGCTGGGCCTAGAACCAGTGCCCACATGGGATGCTGGTGCTTTAGACCAGGGCTTTAACCCGCTGCACCACAGCGCCAGCCCCGGTATATACATTTTATAATCACCTTTTTCCAGAATCAGCAATTCTCTAGAAAAAAAAAAAAATCTGTTGGGTTTTTTGATGAGGATTGCATTGAATTTATAGAACTATTTGGAAAAACTGACATCTCTATGATATCAGGTCTTCTGGTTCACAGATTCATGTATCTACTCTATTTTGGTTGTCTTTAATGTCCCAAAAGTTTTCTGTTTTCTCCAGAGAGACAGTAAGCCTTTCTTCTTTAGATTTATTCCTGTATACTTGATAGTTCTTGATGCTTTTCTAAATGGTAGCTTTTAAAATTTCATTTTGTAATAACTGCTTGTTATTGATATGCTAAAAATCAGTTATTCTTAATGTTGATTTTTGTCCAGCAAAACTAATTCTCACCATAATATAAATTATGTTGCATTTTCTATTTCCTCAGTTATGTGTCTCTATGCTTAATGATCTTTTTCAATCCTTTTACCTTTTCTTTTTTTTTTAAGATTATTTATTTGAAAGGCAGAGTTACAGAAATAGAGAGAGAGAGAGAGAGAGAAGAGAGGTCTTCCATCTGCTGGTTCACTCCCCAGATTGCCACAATGACCAAAGCTGGGCTGATCCAAAGCCAGGAGCCTAGAGCTTCTTCCAGGTCTCCACGCGGGTGCAGGGGCCCAAAGACTTGGGCCATCTTCTGCTGCTTTCCCAGACCATAGCAGAGAGCTGGATTGCAAGTGGAACAGCCGGAACTTAAACTGGCATCCATATGGAATGCCAGCCATGCAGGTGGCAGTTTTACCCACTGTGCCACAGCGCCAGCCTCAGCCCCCCTTTTATTTATTGTATTTGCCTTACTGCACTGTGCTGTACACTGCTGAATAGAAATGGTGTCTGTTTTCTCCCATCTCAGAAAGATTTTAATATTTCACTGTAGATTATTTCTGGTTTTGTACATACTCCTTTTTTCAGGTTAAGTTCACTTCTGTTGGGAGTTTAAGACTTTCAATCATAATTGAGTATTGAATTTTATCAAATTTTTTTCTTGTCTGTTATGATGGTTGAATAATTTTGCCCTTATTTAAGATGTTAATGAATTGTAAATCACATTTTTGATGTTTTTGGAAAAGATTTATTTATTTATTTTGAAATCTTTGCATGAAAATTCACAAGATTGACCTGGAATACTTTTCTTTGAATATCCTTGTTACGGTTTTAGTATCAAATTTATAAGCTAGTCTTACAAAACAAATTAGGGGCTTTTTTTTTTTTTTTCCTATTCTTGGGAGATGTTTGTGAGATTCCAATTATTTTGACTTCAAATGTTTCATATAATTTGTTGAAGCCATTGAAACCTGGAGTTTTCTTTGGGAAAGAGTTTCAAAATAAGTGATTTTTTTTTTAAGGTTTATTTTTTATTTATTTGAAAGACAGAGTTGCAGAGAGAGGTACAGACAAAAAGAGAGCGATCTTCCATCCTCTGGCTCACTCTCCAAATGGCTGCAATGGCCAGAGCTGGGCCTATCTGAAGCCAGGAGCCAGGAGCTTCTTCTGGGTCTTCCACGTGGGTACCGGGACTCAAGGACTTGGGCCATCCTCCACTGGTTTCCCAGGCACGTGAGCAGGGAGCTGGATTGGAAGTGGAGCAGCCAGGGCTTAAAAAAGCGCTCATTTGGGTTGCTGGCACCTCAGGCTGGGACTTTCACCTACTGCACCACAGTGCCAGCCTGATTGATTTTAATTATTACAGGATGATTCAGGTTTAATCGTTTGACCATTTTGTAAGTTGTGATGTTTTTTTCTAGGAACTTGTCCATGTCTTTTACTTTTTTTAAACATACTTATAGTACTCTCATTGACTTAAAAATTATGTTTCATTGTTTTGTTTTTTTGTTTTTTTAATTTGAGAGACAGAGAAGAGAGTGCTCCCATCTGCCAATTTCACTCCCCAGGTGCCCATAGTGACTGAGTCAAGGCCAGAGCCAGAAGCCAGGAACCATGCAGTTCTCCCACATGGGTGGCAGGAACCCAGTTACTTGAGCCATCACTGATGTCTCCCGGGCACTCCTGTATGGAATATGGGCATCTTTATTTTTATTTTTTAAAATGTTATTTATGTTTATTTCTTGGAAAGACAAAGGGAGGGTTGGGGCTGTGGCGTGGCGAGTAAAGCTGCGGCCTACAGTGTTGGCATCCCATATGGATGCCGGTTCGAGTCCTGGCTGCTCTACTTCTGATCCAACTCTCTGCTGTGGCCTGGAAAAGTAGTAGAAGATGGCCCAAGTCCTTGGGCCCCTGCACCCACGTGGAGACCTGGAGGAAGCTCTGGTTTTGGATCAGCTCAGCTGTGACCGTTGAGGCCAATTGGGGAGTGAACCAGTGGATGAAAACCTCTCTCTCTCTCCCTCTCCCTCTCTCTCTCCCTTTTTCTCTCTCTCTGCCTCTCCTCTGTGTAACTCTGACTTTCAAATAAATAAATCTTTAAAAAATTAGTAAATCTTAAAAAAAAAGATACATTTATTTATTTGAAAGGCAGAGGTAGAGAGACAGAGGCAGAGAGAAAGAGGTCTTCCATTCAATGGTTCATTCTCCAAATGGCTGCAACGGCCGGAGCTGCACAGATCGGAAGCCAGGAGCCAAGAGCTTTATCCGGGTCTCCCACATGGGTGCAGAAGCCTAAGCACTTGGGCCATCTTCCAATGCTTCCCCAGGCCAATGCAGAGTGCTGGATTGGAAGTGGAGCAGCCAGGACTCAAACCTGCATCTACATGGGATGCCGGCACTGCAAGCAGCAACTTTACCCGCTACGCCACAGCGCCGGCCCCCAGCCGTTTAAATTTTCTGTTTCTTTACTGACCATTTCCCCCACTTTTGGTCTGCAGTCCTCTGTCAGTTACTGAGAGAATGAGTTAAAATTTCCTACTGTATGTCTAGTTTTCCATTGTTTTTTTTCTTTGTAGTTCTGATTTTGCCTTGTATGTTTTGAAGTCATGTTGTTAAGTACATATAAGTTGGAATTGTATCTTCTTGGTGAACTGAATGTTTGCTATTATAAAGCATCCCACCAAACTGTTAGAGATGGCGTTCTGAGTCCAGAGATGCTAATTGCTTGAGCACAGTGCTGGGCTGGAGTCTGATGTGCTGCCCCAAGCATAGTGTGTGAGTTCTGTGGATCCTACATCCTTGCATATGTGTGGTGTTGCTTTTTCCTCCCTTATTTACTATTCATGGATTTTAATTTGCATGAGTTTGCTGTATTTTAAGAGTGATTGTTGTCAGATTTTGCCAGCTAGTGATTGCTGTGGGAAAAGTGCTTTACAGGTTAAAAAAAAAAGTACTAAAAATCATGATATGCTATTTTCTTGCTTGACTAATAGAGTATTTGCTGCAAATGCCATGGCTTGAGTACATGAGCATTTTCTCTTTGGAATTGTGTTGTCACCCAAGAATAAGCCAAGGTTCAACACTTGTATCATCTACAGCCACGGTATAAATTTTAAATCTGCAGTTAGTGAGATTTTGTTCAATTTGCAGAGCTAGTAGAATGTTAAAATGGGAGAGGACCATAAGTACAGGCCCAAATAATTCATGAGAGCATTTTGGAGGCTTTATGGAAGAGGTGCCTGTGATCCTTTAATTTTAGTAATTGAGACAATTTGAACTTAGTGGACTCAAGATTTTAGTTTCCCTTTAAAAAAGGAGGGGGATTAAAAAACCATAAAAGATATAGATTCTTGGTTAAAACTTCCTGCAGTGCAGAAGGGTATAAAGCCAGTTCTCTGGCCCTCCTGTTCTCATTCAGTAACATTGCAGATGTCCCTTGGGTACCCACCTGACATAGCCTTCTGTGGCTCTGGGTCCCTGCTGTAAAGTCTGAGGCATGCAGATGGAGCATCCCTAGTTGAAGTCATGAACTTTGTGAGTGTCAACATAGGATGTTCAAAAAGTTTCAGATTTTGGATTTTGAGATTAGGGATGCTCAGTTGGTAGTATCTGTGCAAGTATTCTTAAACCTGAAACACTCAACCATTTTGGGTAATGGATATTGAACTTGGAATAAAACTGTTGACAAGTTGAATTCATTGAATGATTAAATACAAAGAAAAATAGCAGTTTCCTGGGTAGGAGCTAGCTGGAGAAGAATGGAAGAATGTGTGTGTCTCTGCAAGTTGTACATATAGCAAAGAGAAGAAAGTGGCAGAAGCCAGCCATTAATGCTCCTGAGACTGAAGAGGAGTTTGGCTCCCTGGATGTCTTCAGCTTTTTTGTCTGTCTTTGCATCTAATACTAATGAGCATGGTCAGTGATCTGTTCCAAACTCACCAACAAAGAAGCTGGAGATGCTGAACTGAGTGTGGGAACTGTAGATGTACATCTTAAAAGCAGAAGCAGGGAAGAAACGAGATGTGAGGATCAGCACTCTGAAAGGCAGGCATAGACTTCCAAAGCCATGGTCTGAACTTGCTTTAAGGACAGGTTAAAAAGAGTATAAAACGGAGTGGTTTCGTGAAGAACCCTAAACCATCCATAAGTGTTTATTATACATTTTTCTTATGAGGAATATCAGTTCATGTTATAAAGGCTGAATGAAGCTTTATTGTATTTATAATGTCTGTTAGTAGTTTCCAAAATCCTAAAGTTATTTTCTATTTGATTTTCAGTTCCACTTACTTATTTGATAATTTCAAGAGATGTAATGTTGATTGCTGCTGTTTTTTATGTCCGATATCGAACTCTTCCAACACCGGTGAGTTTGTTTTGAAAAAAGAAATTCTTTTAGTATTACTAAGACCTCAGGCAAAAAAAAAATATTTTTAAGTAAAGACTCTCTCTTTTGTATGCTGTTTCAATTTATGGGAATAATTTATGGCAATTTTATAAGTTCATTTACCAGGAATTAAAAAAATAACTATGTTGCTATTTGACCACCCACTCCTGTGAGACCCAGACCAGTTAGCCCCATTGCTGGCAGGAAACTGTTAGAGGGGTTTGCACCCACTCAAGCCGTGTTGTCATCTAAGTTGGCCTCTATAAGGGATTGTCTAGAAGTGCTTTTTGAAAATCACAGTATGATTTGCTTGCTTAATTGTTCATTGGTTCTATAAATATCTGAGCACATAAACAGCATAATCACTTCTTTAGGTTACCAATCCCATGGAAATAGGACAGTATCTTACTATTTTTGTTTTTTCATTCATAAAATTGATTTTCAGCAGCCTGTGTATGCTTTATGAAGACTGTAGATACTGCTCACACAGTGGAATAAAGAAGATGCATATTAGTAGTTTAGCTGACTTAGGGCCATGCTACAGTGAGTGCTTAGTGACTGCCACCTGCATGTAATAACTAAATGTTTGTTTTTGGCTTGAACAACAAGTTGAATACTCTTTTTTTTTTTTTTTGTATCCTCTGACAGCGAACGCTAGCTAAGTATTTCAATCCTTGCTATGCCACTGCTAGGTTAAAACCAACATTCATCAGCAAGGTAAGAGACATAAAACATCCTTTTAAGTTATTCCTTTGTGAATTTTTATAAACCTCAGTCAAGAGCAGCTGAAAATGAGACAGATTTAAATGTATTGACTAGAGGGGTTAGTGAATGGGGTCAGGCAGACAACTTTAAGTCCCAATTATTTTGTTCACCAAGCTTTTTCAACCCTTTGTAAAGCACTGTACTTTACTTAGTGGTTTGAGAGTTTGAGCCTCTGAGGTAATAGAGGCATGGAAGGTGAAGAGGCTGGGATGTAATTACTTTCTGAATGAGATGAAAAGGGATGATGAAGAGCCCCTCATGGGTTCACCGCCTCCCGCACAGTGGGGAAAACACTGGATAATATGATCCTTTCATTTTCAAGATTGACTGCTGAGTGGAAAGGTATGAGAGAAAGTTCTGCTCACTGATAAACAACTGCTGTCAATTGTCTATTCTGTTTTCCTGAGCCTCTTCAGGGTAATAATTGTAGAACATCCTGCAAAAAAGGATGCTGTTAATGGCTCTGAACCCGTATTTGTTTTTCAAGTAGCTCTGATAAGTTTCTGAAGTCATTGTTTTGTCCCATTCCTTACGACAGCTCTAACAGGGTAGGGAGGCTGGTCATCTTCGGGACAGACTACCAGGGAAAGACTTTCACTTACATACACAGGGTTTTTTGTCTTGTATGAAATACAGTAATTTGAGTATAATAGTACACAGAAAGTGGATTATTAAAGTGGTACCGGAACAGATGCCTTAAGCAAAGCCCTGCTCTTGTAGGAAGACAAAATTTCAGACAAAATTTATTATTTTTGAAAATCAAGTCAAATCTTTGTTCTTTAGTTAGAGAATGAGTGTGCTAGAACAGAGATGCTTCCCTGTGCAATCCCCTCCTGTTTGACACCTTGCAGATTCTCACAGCACACTTCCACACGAAGTGTTATTTCTAGTTGTGTTTTCTTTTCTCTCCTGTGCTGTCTTTTAGGGTAGAGCACCCTACTCATTTCCTCCAGAGAGGCTCTTTCATGGAGGTGAATGCATTGCAGTGTGCTAACCTCATAGGCTCTGACAGGTAGGCAGGTGAGAGGAGCATTGGATGAGGCACCAGCAAATCGGGGTTGCGGGCTTGGTCCTGTTGTCTGCTGTGACTGCAGGCGAGCCACATAACTCATTATCTTTTCTCTTATGAAGAGGTAACTCGATTATTTATGTTGTCATAGGGCTGTTTTAAAAGACAGCTGGAGAAACGCAAAGAATTTTATGACATGATTGAACTGTTTGGAAGTCCAAGGTAGTGGTATTTCCGACATTGGCCTGGCTCTCACCGTCAAGGGCAGCTGTGCAGACAGATGACTCAGTTGGTGAAGTTGGTGCTTCTCTGTGTTCCCGCCTGTAGATGCCAGCTTCTAGGGCAGTGATGTTGCAGATCAGCATCAAGCATACTGACGATGTGGCGTGTCACCGTGTCATAGGCTCTGCCCTGTCTGGCAAACTTGAAACAGGCTCCATTTGCCACTTGTTGGCACTATTCATCTGTAACTCTGTTTTGTTTTTTGTTTGTTTTTTTTAGGTAAACACAGCAGTCCAGTTAATCTTGGTGGCAGCTTCTTTGGCAGCTCCAGTGTTCAATTATGCTGACAGCATTTACCTTCAGATGCTTTGGTAAGCTACCTTTGGAATTACTCTCTGAGAATATCCACAAAACGGCTTTTTGGGACAATCCTAGCATTAGCTTGTTCTCCAAGTGTTTATTGAGCACCAACTAGATAAAGTGGTAGCTGTATTGTGTGGTTGGTAGACACCATTCGTAAGAGTATTACTTAGTATCAAGTGTGGGATTTAGAAGTAGTTTCATGCAAAGTAAAAGGATGAGAGGCACTGATAATGTGTTAAGGTTTCAGAGAAGGAAAAGGGACTTCCAGGTAGAAAGGAGGAGAGCTTCAGAGAGTGAGTGACACTTGAGCCAAGAGGTGTAGGTGGATTCTGTACAGGCAGAGACAGGGGAGGCCATGAGGTGCAGACCCTGTGCACTGTCAGAGTACAGGAGAGTGGGAGAGAAAGTGAGCCCAGCCTAGTGAAGGGGGAGGGGTGGTGGGAGGGAGACCTGGAGGAAGGAATTTGAATTGTGTTTTGCCAGTTGCTTATTTATAGTCTTGAAAATGTGTCAGATGCAAACTTCCAGAGTTCAAAATGTGCCTGTGTAAGTGCACATTCATTCTGATTTATCTTACATCTTCTGATGTAGGAAAGATGCTTTTTGAATACTGGTCCATTAGTAGGAGTTTTTTCTTTCTTGAATGAATTACATCCATAATACAGCCTCTCTGCTTTTCTTTTTTGTTTCTTTCTTCTTCTTTTTTGTAAATTATTATTTAAAAGGCAGGGAGAGAGACAGATCTTCCATCTGCTGGTTCACTTCCCAAGTGCTGGCAATGGCCAGGGGCTGGGCCAGCTGAAACCAGGAGCCCAGGACTCAATCCAGGCCTCCAAGTAGGTGTCAAGAACCCAAGTACTTGAGCCATCAGTTCAGCCTCCTAGAGGACGCAGCAGCAGGAAGCTAGAACTTGAACCCAGGCACTCAGCTAAGGGAGAGGCATGCCACGTGGCTCAGCTGCTGCAGCAAAGGCCTGCTCCGGTTTTTGTTTCTTTCAGGTGATGCAAGGGCTTAAAACATTTGCAAAAGCTGCCTGAGTATGGGAACCATCTGGTCTTTACCATTTTTCTCCAGTTCTTTTACAATCATCTTGCCTGTTCGACACTATTTTTTTTTTTTTATCAACTTGCCTTTATTGAGTCTAAATTTAGCATCCAGCTTAGTTTTCAATAATAACAGTTATTCAGACATGTATGTTTTACTGGTTTATCTGTGAGTGTAGAATATCAAACTGGCATGGATAGATTTGGAATCAAACAAAAATGAGTATTGATGATTCTGCCTCACCTGGTGGAAACAGAAGTGATTGGTCCATGGAAAATTGAAAACAGTTTTTTTTTTCTTTTTTAATTAGAAACACATAGCACAAAACAAGTTAGTTCTTGCTAAAGGTACTCAGGAAGAACATGGAGGTAGTTTTATTTCCAGGTAATTGCCACACACATTCTCTCTTTATTCTGACAGTTTACAGAGATGGAAACATAATTAAAACAGAAGCCATGGGTCCATGAAAAGTCACCTGCAGGTCACGAGCATTCAGCGTGCCCCAGGCATCGCTCGTGTCACACCAAGGATCTGGTTACTCTGGCAGTCCACTTAAAGAAAAGCCAGAAGAGACAGCGGAAATCCATTTAAAATGACTCGGCGAGCCCTAGAGCTCACACAGGCTGCAGGAAATAGAGTTTAATACTCTAAGCTGCATGTGGAAAGAGCACATGAGCTTTAGAAGCAAGCCAGGCACAAACGTATTTCTGGCGCAGGCCCTGAGCAGGTTCTGTGGGGGTCCATTCCCTCATCTGTAGGATGAAACTGAGAGTAAACTTAGAACATAACACCTAGACTAATGTTGAGTATGACAGCTGCTAGTGTTGTCATTAATTTTTAGAGCTCATTAACTAGATTAATTTCTTGTCTTATAGGGCCATTGGGGCCAGTGTTGTGGCATAGCAGGTAAAGTTGCCTCCGCCTGCAATGCCAACATCCCATATGGGCACCAGTTCGTGTCCCAGCTGCTCCACTTCCAATCCAGCTCCTTGTAATGGCCTGGGAAAAGCAGCAGAAAAATGTCCCAAGTACTTGGGCCCCTGCTACCCACATGGGAGACCCAGATAAGGCTCCTCGCTCCTGGTTTTAGCCTACCTCAGCCCTGGCTGTTGCAGCCACTTGGGGAGTGAACCAGCAGATGGAAGAGCACTGTCTGTGGCTCTGACTTTCAAATAAATAAATATACTGGGGCTGGCACTGTGGCTTTGCAAGTTAAGCTGGTCCTGCAGCATTGGCATCCCATATGGGCACCAGTTCAACTCCTGGCTGCTCCACTTCCATTCCAGTTATTTGCTAATGTGCCTGGGAAAGCAGTGGAGGACAGCCCAAGTGCTTGGGCCTCTGCACCCACGTGGGAGACCTACATGAAGTTCCAGGATCCCAGCTTCAGCCTGGCTCAATGCTGACTGTTGCAGCCGTTTGGAGAGTGAACCAACAGATGGACAATTTCTCTGTGTCTCTGCCTCTCCCTCTCTGAACTCTCCCTTTCAAATAAAATAAATCTTAAAAAAAAAAAAAAAAACAAGGGCCAGCGCCGTGGCTCACTTGGTTAATCCTCCGCCTGCGGCGTCGGCATCCCATATGGGTGCCGGGTTCTAGTTTCGGTTGCTCCTCTTCCAGTCCAGCTCTCTGCTGTGGCCCGAGAGGGCAGTGGAGGATGGCCCAGGTGCTTGGGCCCCTGCACGCACTTGGGAGACCAGGAAGAAACACCTGAATCCTAGCTTCAGATTTGTGCAGTGCCAGCCATAGCTGCCATTTGGGGAGTGAACCAATGGAAGGAAGACCTTTCTCTCTGTCTCTCCCTCTCACTGTCTGTAACTCTGTCAAATTTAAAAAATTATAAATAAATAAATGAGTATATCTTTAAAAGAAAAACTATTTATATTCTTTTATTTAAACAAATTATACCACACAGCCTTTTATCTTTCAGTAGATCTTTAACATGTGTACTTTATGATGCTGTTACTGTATTTTTAGATTTGACAACAAATTTTATTTTTCCCTTCCGTAAAAGGTGTTTTACAGCTTTCACCACTGCTGCATCAGCTTACAGTTACTATCATTACGGTCGGAAAACTGTCCAGGTGATAAAAGGGCAATGATCATCCAGCACGAGGAGCAGGGAGGCAGTAGACGTCCTTGGCTGCAGGGCCCGTGGAAATCTCCAGTGGTTTTGGTGTTCAGCTCCAAAAGGACTTGTCGGAACAAACCATGTCCTCGACATTTAAGTAATTCGCATTGAAAATAAGCTTGATCATGGGCAAATGCAGAATTTCCAATGTATTTTTAAATACAAATAAAACTATAATTTAGAATTTTTAATCTTAGGTTTCTTGATTAATTTATAAGAGATAATTATTCTAATTATTGTCAGTCTTTTTTTGATAGGTTTTTTAGAAACTTGTTTCAGAGAATGGAAACAGAAGAATTGACTCTCTAAGTAGAATTTGATTGTCCGCCAAGCACTAGGGAATTGCCCTGGTTTAAACATATATCCTGTGTAACTTGGCTGTCCACTTTCACATTCAATTCTTAGATCCATGTACCCACCAGCAGTTCATGTATTTGATATTTGATCATTTAGGAGAACGAGAATAGTTAGCTGTGAATGAAATAAAGTTATAAGGCGATTTAAAATACAGTAAGTTTTGCAAATAAGATGAGCAAACAAAATTGAGGTATTGAAGTTCATGTTCAGCAGTCTTCCAGCCTCTCAGGTGCCTAATCGTGTGTACGGCAGGAAGACAAGGAACAAAGGCAGCTGAAGTGAGAATACGTCCATTACCTCTGCCTCTTCCCCAGCATCTGACGTAGCCATGTTTGTAAGACATTGGAACCTGTACCCAAATGTCATGTAAATAATATGAGAACTGTATATTTTTCAAAGGTTTTTTAAATTTTGAGGAATCATCTTTTGTTAAGATATTAAAAGAATAAAAGCTGGGAAAAAAGTTATGTTTGATTTGTTTTGTAGCATATTGATCTTCTATTGTGTAACTTTTGTGATTCATAAGGTCCATTAGGATATATCACTTGCCCTTAGATTTTGCAAATAGTTTGGTCTGAGGGGTCAGCCAACCTTGTGGTGCAGTGAGTTAAGCCACTGCTTGCAATGCCAGCATCCCATATTAGAGCAACCGTTCAAGTCCCAGATGCTCTGCCTATGATCTAGCTCACTGATAATGTGCCTGGGAAAGCGGTAAAAGATGGCCCAAGCACTTGGGTCCCTGCCACCATGTGGGGGACCCAGATGGAGTACTTGGCTTTGGCCTGACCCAGCCCCGATCATTGCAGCCATTTGGGGAGTGAACTAGTGGTTGAACGATAATCTCTCTTTCTTCTTTCTCTGCATTTTTCTACCTCAACCCTTAGAAGAATGATCCAAGGGGTTGGCATTTGGTGTTGCTGTGGATTCGTTCTAAGAGGAAGAGTGTGGTGGGGGCAAAAGGTGTGGAGTCACCACACAGACACCGGGAGTTGGGTGAAAGGCCAGAGGCGAGCAGCCTATAGACTCGTTTATTTCAGTTGGTACAACAGCTTATATAGCCGAGGCAGCCAATCCGGTCAAGGGGCAGTTTATGCCCTAACCAATCACTGCCTGTTGCCAGGCAGGCTCCTTTGCCAACTGGGTTCCGAAGCCATTCCTGAGTAACTGACACTCGCTTGCCAGCGCCATCTTGGCATGGCCTTCTCATTCCACCACAATTTGGCACATGGGGTAAGATGCCTCTTGGGATGTCTGCATCCCATTGGAGTGCCTGGGTTCAGGTTCTGTCTCTACTCAATTCCAGCTTCCTACTGATGCACATCTTGGGATGCAACAGGTAATGGGTCAGAAAGTTGGGTCCCTACCTAGACTGAGTTGCAGGCTTCAGCCTAGACCAGCCCTGGCTGTTAGGGTCAATTGGAGGATGAATCAAGTGTCCAAGTTCCAGGCTTTTGGGTACTGAATTGTTATAAAGTACATTAAGTTTATAGTTGGAATTAAATTAAGCATATTGAAGTGTGTAATCATACGTACGTAACAGACCCAAAACAATGTAAGTTCATTTTGGTGTTGCCACAGGATAGATACAAATCTCAATGGTTGGCTAAAACAAGCACTGGGAACATTTAATGACACGTCACAGGACTTGACACCACTTAGTCATATTTTTGGCTTTTGCATTGCCATTTTTAAGCAGGAGCTGGAGGAAATCTGCAAAAATGTAGTCCATTTCTCTTGGTTCCATTGGTAATAAGACTGAGGATCCACCTTAGCATTTGGGGAACTCAGGACCTTAAACCCCCAACAAAGTAACAGTGCAGTGCAGTTATTCAGGTCATAAGGAACTGGCTCAGCTTCTGCAGCATAGCACGGCTTCTGTGCTTTGTTTTGAAGAAAGGATGCAAACTTGACATCTTTTCCGTTATAGCAGAAATGAGTCATCATGGGTTACATTGTATTCCCCCAGAAGATCAAAATTAACCTCCAGTACCTGGGAATGTGACCTTTGGAAATAGTCTGTGTGGATGTAATTAAGTCAGGATTACAGTGGCCTTAACCAAGTGACTTACGGTATCCTTACCGGAGAAAAGAAGTGTGACCACGGACTCGGAGGTGGCCATGAGATGGTGTAGCACAGAGGGCAGTGAGGTGTGCCAGCCGAGGAGCCCCAAGGCTGGCAGCCGGCACCGCCAGGAGCAGGGCACAGGCAACTCTTAAGAGCCTTGAGGCTGATGACTTGATGTCAGATTTCTGGCCTGAGCTGTAAAAAGATAAATGCTTTTTTAAAAGACTATTTGCAAGGCACAGTTACAGAGAGAGGGGGAAGGAGAGGGACATCTTCTGCCTGCTGGTTCAGTCCACAAGTGGTCTCAACAGCCAAGGCTGGGCCAGGCCAAAGCCAGGAGCCTGGAACTGCATCCAATCTCCCACATGGGTGGCAGAGACCCAAGCACTTGGGCCATCTTCCAATGCTCTCTCAGGTGCATTAGCAGGAAGTTGGACTGGAAGTGGGACAGTTGGGACTGCAACTGGTGCTCATGAGATTCAGGGGGTGGCTTAAGCTTCTGTGCCACAATGCTTGCAGCTAGGAAATAAATTTCTGTTGTTCAAGCCACTCAGTTTATTGTCATTTGTTACAGCAGCCACAGGAAACTAACAAATGCTAATGTTGAAAATTGAAACCTAGAAATAGAGCCTCAGTAGTTTCCACCTAACTGTATAGAAGTGAAAACGTGTGTAGTAGACACATCCAACTCCAAGACACTGATCACCCCCCTATTAAGTCCCAATTCTGTATCAACTCAATGCTGGTTTCAACATTACCATCAGTGGTAGAGGTAGGGCCCAATAGAAATCTCCATGGGCCTCCTTCATACAAGATGATGGCACAGAATGGTTAAGGCATTGTTTGATGGCCTTCTAGATAGAGCTGTGGGGTTCTCTGCCCATTCCTCCCCTCTAATTAAAAGGGGGGAAAAAGCCTCTAGACAGCGAGCGAATGGTTTCTGGCTCCAGTCAGTCTTAGGTAAAGGCAGTAAAGCTAACTTATAAACACAACCTTTTCCCAGTGTTCCCTGCAGCGATGGGGAGGGGGTGGTCTGACGCGAACAGCCAGGTTTCTGGGAACACAGACGTGGGAGGCAGGGCCAGCAGTTGTCCCTCCGCCTGGGCAACTGTCCATCTCCACGCGTGCTGGCTTCGCCGGGCCCCTCGGCAGCCTCTGCGCCTTCCTTCCTGCTCCCAGGTGGAGCTCAATGGGAGGGTGGGAGCGGGGCTAGCTGAGGGTCTGCAGCTTCAGCGGGTAGTCAAAGGCCGGGTTTCGGTAGGCCACCAGGTGCGTGTCCTGCGGCTGCGGGGGCCGCGGCGTCCGGCACCGCCTGCAGAGACACACGGCCAGCACGAGGCTGCAGGCGAGCAGCAGGCCGCTGGCGGCGCACAGCCCCGCCAGGATGAGCCCCGAGCTGGGCCTGGTGCTGAAGGCGACGCACGGGCTCCTGAAGCCCGAGGCCCGCGGCCGGCTCAGGCCCGCGCGGTTGGCCGCCAGCACGCACACGCGGTAGGTGGTGGCCGGCGCGAGCCCGTACAGTGGGTGCTCCCGGGCCGTGGCAGGGATGCCCCTCACCACCGACGCGTTTCCCGCCTGGCCCTCCGCGGAGTAGCGGATCTGGTACCCGCGCACCACCGAGTTGGGGGCGCACCAGCGGACAAGTGCCCACGTGTCGGTCGTCTCCGACACCCCCTGCAGCCGCGGAGGGTCTGGGGCGGCGTCTTCCCCGCTGAGGCCGGGGCACCGGCACCGCGAGCGCCTCTGCAGCTCTGCGCACGGGGTCTGCAGGTGCCTGCAGGGGTGGTAATCGCACGCCACGTCGCGGGGAGGTGCCCCCACCTCCTCCGACGTCCCCTCCTCGGCGTCACTGTAGTCATCCAACAGCAAGACTGGGATCTCGCCCTGGGAAGGGCTCGCTTGGGGAGCCTGGGCGCCTGCCCGCGTCCTCGACTGGGGCTGGGACGTGCCCAAAGGGTCCCGCCAAGAAGGGACTGTTCCGGGGCGTTGGCTGGCCGGCGGCGTGGACGCGGCTGAACTGCCAGGCTCACGGACAAGGTGCGCACCGTGTGCTGCTGCTCCTCGAGACCCGCTCTCGGCTGTGCTGGCAGCCCTGGGTGGGACGCTGGGTTTGCTGTACCGCTCTGCGCGGCTGGGGGTGCAGGCGGCGGTCCCCTCCGCGATGGCGCTGGGTGGCCCCACAGCTCCAGTGAGGGGAGCCATCGGGAGCGAGGGCGCCTTGGTGACGCTCCGCTGGCCCCCTGCAGGCTGAGTGGAGCCAGTGGAGAGCCCCCGTACGGCTGGTGCGTGGGTGGAGCGGTGGAAGGAGGATGCATTTGGAGCAAGAGGGGTGGTGCTTTGGTCCGTCTGGCACACGATGTGCAGCTGGAGGAGGGAGAGAGGGGCTGGAAAGCGGCCACTGGATCCCGCAGCGGGGGCGCACTTGGTGTCTGCTGCCCTAAGGGGGCGGGAGAGGAGGGGGAGTCAATAGTTAGATCTTGTCCGGCTTCAGGGATGTGCGAGACATCTTCAGTGCGGGCGTCACCTCCCGCCAAACGTTGTCAGCACACCTCTGCGGTGCCCCTGCTACAGACTCCAGACACCCGAGGCTCCTCCCGTCACCACTCCCACGGGGCAGAGAGGAAACGCAAGTTCAGCAAGAGGAACTAACTGTCCGAGAGACACCAGGGCCTGCGAAGGGCAGGACCTAACCCGGGCAAGCTCTGTGCGTGGCAGCGCCCATTGCGCTACTCGGTTCCCACCTGTCTGCTCCCCGGCGGTGAGCGCCAGCAAGGACGTTCACCCTCACACTCAGAGATGCTTCAGCGTTTCCAGGGTTTCCGGATTTTTTTTTTCCATCTACATAATGAGGTATCTTGGGGATGGCACTCAGGTCTAAACACAAAATTCATCTAAGTGTCTTACGCACCATGGACACATAACCTGCAGGTAACTTTATACAATATTTGACAATAATTTTCTGCATGCAACAGAGTTTTCATGGAGTGGAATTTTCCACTTGTGATGTCGATGCTCAGAAAGTTTCAGACTTGAAGCATTTTTGGAGTTCAGACTCACAGCAGGGCTGCTCCTCCTGCGGTAGCTACCATTTTGAGTTCTCGTCATGTGCTAGGGTTATTCTTCACGATTTCCCCTACCGACTAATTTAATCTGCTCTGCCTTAGGCAGGCACTACTTTTCCCATTTTACAGATGAGAGGGTAGAGGCATAGAGAGGCTAAGAAACTCATCTAAAATCAGCAGTGGTAGGTGGTATGAAGCCAGGCCCTGGTTCAAGAAGCTGCCCTGGGAAGCTCTTCATTAGCACCACAGTGAGACCTGACAGCAAAGGGCCTGGGGTGGGGTGGACCCCGACAGGGCCCACTCCACAGCCAGGCTTGGGAGGGAGGCAAGGAAAGAACCCCGCAGGATGGAGCTGGTGGCTTGTCTCCCAACGAGGAGCAGTCAGCTGGTGCTCAGGACCTGGGGTGTCCAGCAGCCCAGCCCCACCTGGGGAGCGAGCCTGGGTACGGCTCCCCACTGCAGAAGCAGCTCTCCTAGCCCTCTGCTTCCACAGTTCTTCTCCTTCCTGCCTCACAGGAAGCTACTGGCCTTGGGCTGAATTGCCCAGGACCGGGAGGCCGGGCTCTATACTGGGTTTTCACGGGAGCCCAGTGGTTACTAACAGTTTTGGGGGAAGATGTTTCCCTTCTCCTCCATCCAGTGGCTGCATGAATTTCAACATCTCTTTGGGTTCCCCTTTCCCTTATCTGTGAAATGGGGCAACAATAACACCTCCTTGGCAGAGACCAGCTAGCTGTCTTTCCCACTGGGTACCCAGCTAGACAGTATTTCCCAGCCTCCCTGGCAGCTAGGTGTGGCCTTTTCATGGACTGCTGGCCAGTGTGTGTAGAAGTGAGGAGTGCCAGCCACTTCCTTGCCTGGTCCATTAAAATCGTCCTAGAGGGCCAGTGCTGTGGCATAGTGGGCTAAGCCTCTGCCTGCAGCGCCAGCATCCCATATGTGTGCCCGTTCCAGTCCCAGCTGCTCCACTTCCGATCCAGCTCATTGCTATGGCCTGGGAAAGCAGTGAAAGATGGCCCAAGTGCTTGGGCTTCTGCACCCACATGGGAAACCCGAAGGAAACTCCTGACTCCTGGCTTCAGATCAGCTCATCCCCGGCTGGCTGTGGCAGCCATTTGGGGATGGAAAACCACTCTCTCTCTCTCTCTCTCTCTCTCTCTCTCTCTCTCTCTCTCTTTCTCTCTGACTCTGCCTCTCTGTAACTTTGCCTTTCAAATAAACAAAAAATAAATAAATATTTTTTAAAAAATCGTCCCAGTTCTACTGCTCCATGGTCCTTGCCCCTTTACTGTGTGACCACATGGGGGACAGCCGCCCTGCCCAGACACAGTGACCGGAGTGCGAGCTAGGCAGGGAGAGCTGAAGCTCCTGCAGGCTGGCCCTGGCCCCTCTGCCACTTGCCGTCTTAAGTGTATTACCTGCTGAGGACAGTTCTGTTTGTATCCGCAAGGAGCCACGACAACTCGCAGCTGCAAGTGAGGGGGTTGCCAAAGAGATTGATGGATAGGAGCTGGGAGGAATTTAGGGTCCAAGGCGGGAAGGAACTCAAGTTGCAGCTGAAATACACACACACAAAATCAATTAAATCAGGCTTTATGTTCCCAGGGGCATGGCAGCGTCACAGGAAAACACCATGCTGTTAGAAACTAAATGATATTGCTTTGCAGAAAACCCTTAATGACCTTGAACTTATGTATCTTATTTATTTATTTATGGCCATCTGAAATGAAGATACTAATCCAAATCAATCAATATCATCCTCCAAATCAAAAGGGGACCATATGCCCCTGTCCGCTGGTGATATAAAAAAGAGTCCTCTATGATGAAAGTGTTTATGGATGTAAATCTCTACACAAAAGTAGACACTTTACTTACAGACCAGTGACAAGAAATGCAGACAGTCTCAATGACAGCACAACTGAACATACTCTGTCGAAGCCAGACTGCAGCTGATGGCATGCATGCCCAGTGCTTTGGAAGATGCCTCACTGGAGAGCGTCAGTTAGCTCTTGCTAGGTAGAAAATATTCCCCAAACCACATAGCTGAAAGCATCAATATTCTTTCACATGATCCCGTGGGTTGGCTCCTGCTTTGTGGTTCTTGTGGCCTGGGCCAACTCAGCTGGGCCTGTCAATCTAGGAGGCCTGATGTACTTGGAGCATCAACAAGTGTACCAGGACCCCTCCACGTGTCCCTCTTCACCCAGGAGGCTGGCCCGGGCTATCACACGGTAGTGCTGGGGTCCCCGACAGCAGGAGAAGGTGAGCTCCAACTTTCATGTCTTTCTGGATTTTGCTTACATCGCATGGGGTAATGTCCCACTGACCAAAGCAAGTCACCTGGCCAACCTCAGCTTCAAGAGGTGGAGACATAAACTCCGTGAAATGGGAGAGGAGCTGCAACCACCTGGCAAAGGGATGTGTCCCCAGAGTTGCAGAGTCTACCACGCCTAACAATGGCAGAGCCACTCCTGGCGCTCTCCTTTGTCTCCCCTAGAATCCCAGAATATTTGGTCTCAACTTTCCCCACTCCCAGAATCTACTGGTCTTCCCAGATTTTGCCTCTTTAACAAGTCTTCCGTTATAACTGATCAGAGCAACATGAGGTGCCTTTTATGTTCAAGTCTCTTCCCATCAAAGGATGGCTTTCCTCCACCTGCCTGGTAACTCCCTCCTCTTACTGCTCGGGAGCAGAGGCCGACGCCTGGGACGAGGAAAGCAGTGCCACCCAGATCTGCTCTATCACTCTGGTCTGTGGGAAGGTGACAGCTCCGTGTCGGCAACACTAGGCATGTGCATATGCCACTAACGTTGGAACTTAAGCCACACCCACACATATGAGCTTTCGAGACATGGACCAACCACGTTCTTCCTGAAGACACCTCACTGATCCTTCTTTTGGAAGAATAATTCCATCTTTGGTGAAGGCACTGTGTAAAATGGGACTAATAAGACCTACCCTTAGATTCTCCACGGATTTCAACCGATAACAATACTTTCATCTAACAACATTGGCAAAGCTCTGTTGCGCTTTCATTTCATTATCTCACTGGGCCCTGAAGGGAGGTGGGAAAGGTATTATTATTACCTGTTGACAAATATCAGGCTACAAGACCAGTGCTGTGACACAGCAGGGTAAGCTGCCACCTGTAACAACATCCCATAGCACAGTGCTGATTCGAACCTGGGCTACTCTACTTCTGATCCAGCTCCATACTAATGTGCTTGCTTGGCAGTGGATAACGCTCTCAATGGTCCCTGCTACCCATGTGGGAGAACAGGATGGAAATCCATAGCACAGTGCTGATTCGAACCTGGGCTGCTCTGCTTCTGATCCAGCTCCATGCTAATGTGCTTGCATGGCAGTGGATAACGCCCTCAATGGTCCCTGCTGCCCATCCATGTGGGAGAACAGGATGGAGATCCTGGCTCCTGGCTTTATCCTGGCCCAGCCCTGGCAGTTGCAGCTATCTGGGGAGTGAACCAGTGGATGGAAGATTCTCTCTCTCACTCTCTCTGCCTTTCGAATAAATAAATAAATATATAAATAAGTAAATAATTCTTTAAAAAAGCTCAGGTTCCAAGTGGGTTGGCCAGCATAAATCTCATAGCTGAACTAAGATTTAATATTATTTCCATTTCAAATATTTTATACATAGTCAATGTCACAGAAAAAAAAAAGGTGTCAAATAACAGGATGTTTAAAATGGGATTATTTCAGGCTCAAGTTCAACTGAAACTATAAAAGGCTGAGAATAATGCCCGAAGGCCTCCCTGTGCTGAAGGGCGAAACTAGACCCCCTGTGCAGAACAAGGGGAGGGGCTGAGAGGCAGGTTTACTGACCTATCATTCATCCTTAAGCTCTATGAGACCGGATCCGAAGGTAGAAGAAACCGGGCACTGAAGACCACTCTGGAGGCTCCATAAAATCCTCGCCCTGACCACAACATGGGCGGAAGGGAGATGCTCCCCAGAGCCCAGGGAAGCCACCTCAATCCTTAAGCCAAATGAGGGAAGGGGCTTCAGGACCCCCGATGTCCCTCAGGACTTAGGGGATACAAGGACGTGGTCTGCTTCGCCTGTGAGAAAGCCAAGGGCAAGAGGCTACATAGAGCTAGCAGAGAAAACAGAACTGGCTCCAGTGGGATTGACAGGAGCACAAAGATGCCTGCTTCCCGGCTCCCATATGTGATCCCAAAGAAGAGAGGGAGCATTGGGATCGTCTTCACATGAGTCCTTTTCCTGCTAGAAGTCAGGACAGTGCTGCTCTTGGGAAAAAAGAGTAAGCACAGGGGCCGGCATTGTGGTGCAGTGGGTTCAGCTGCAGCCTGCAGCACTGGCGTCCCTTATCAGAGCGCTGGTTGGAGCTACAGCTGCTCTGCTTGGGATCCAGCTCCCTGTTAATGTGTCTGCGAAAGCATCAAAAGACGGCTCAACTACTTGAGTCCCTGCTACCCGCGTGGGAGACCCAGGTAGAGTTCCAGGTTCTTGACTTTGGCCTGGCCCAGCCCCAGCTGCTGTGACCATCTGGGGAATAAACCAGTGGATGGAAGATTCTCTCTCTCTTGCTCTCACTTTCTCTATACTTTTCACATAAATAAATCTTAGGACAAAAGGAATGAGTACAAGAACACATTGGACATCCGCTTGGCCAGAGGGCACCAACCTCAGATCCCAACTGCAAGTAAGATCTATCCATCCTCTTAGCCTTCCTCCCAAGATCCTGGACCTGCTCAGACCCTGGAAGGCACTGAACTTGGAGAACACGTGGAGAAGGAAGTGGGTCCAGACAGAGAGAGCCCGGAGGTCCTCATCACCCCTTCCACTGCACACTTACCAGCTCAGCCGAAAATAAACTTGAACGGCCCAAGCATTGGTGAGGTTAACACTACTGTGGCCTGTCTGAGCTGCACAGTGACTAGGCTGGGTGGGTGATCTGGGACCTGCTCAGGATATCACCCAGGGGGTGAGGAAGAACAAAACCCCAGAGAGGACTAGGAAGACCATGGGAGAAAAAGTAAGGTCCAGGAGGCTCTGTGAAATTCAACACAGCGTAAAGGACAACTGCTGGCCACGCGACTGAGATGTGTCTCTGAAACACTCACTTCTGCAGCAGAAGAAGCTGGAGGTGAGGAGTATCTTGAAAGATGGCCGTGTGGACAGAGGTCAGTGCCGGGGAGTCTTGACAATCCAAGTGCTGCAGGCGAGGCGTCATCTTGAAAATGTCCCCCTCCAGGGTCCTCAGCCTGGGCAGCCCCCTCAGGTAGAGGGACGTGAGGTTCGGCAGGTCTTGCATCCACCCGGACTCCACTGAAACACACAAGACACCTGTCCGCTGCCCAGGAAGGAGCAAGCCCAGGAGGCCAGCACAGCATCGGGGAAGGTCATTGCCGAGAACGGGCACAGCCAGGGGCTCTGGGAAGCCCGGAAGTTCAGCTGTCTCAGCTGGAAGGGCCCTCAGGGGGGAATCAGTCGTTCCTCTCTCCCAGCCCTGGGCCCCCAAAGCCAGAGAGGGAGGGATCACTGGCCAAGGCCCCACAGGTGGAAAGAGACAGAGCTGATACTTGAGCCCAGGACACTATGTCCAAGGCTGCTGCTGCCCCAGCTTCTTAAACTCCACACAGAGTAAGCTGACTTCACCCTGACCGCTTCCAGGGTGGGGGACTTTAAAGGCAAATCAATATGGAGGGGAGGGGAAGCAAGGCTGGGAGAGCCCCCAAACCTCATTTTGGAGCCTTGCTAATAAAGGGAGAACGTGCCCCTTGTGCTCTGTAATTTCTGTTCCTGTTTTCTCTCTGTGTCTGTAGTAGAACAGGTGGTTATAGACACATGAAGGGTATTTTTTGTTTTTAAGTAACAAAACTGAGCCGGGTGCTGTGGGTAGAGGGTTAAGCCTCCTTCTGCAATGCTGGCACCCCATTCCTGCTGCTCCACTTCTAATCCAGTTCTCTGCTAATGCTCTGGGAAAGCAGTGCAAGATGGCCCAAGTGCTTGGGCCCCTGCACCCACATGGGAAACCCAGAAGAAGCTCCTGGCTCCTGGATTCAGCCTGGCCCGGTCTGGCTGTTGCTGCCATTTCGGGAATGAATCAGCAGATGGAAGATTCTCTCTTTCTTCTCTCTGCTTCTCTTTCTGTATTTGTGACTCTCAAATAAATAAATAAAATCTTTCTTTTTTTTTTTTAAAGTAACAAGACCAATCTTGTGAATCAAAGGACGTCAAATATAGGGCATCCTTTGACCTCACCTCTCTCCCTGTGCCGTGTTTGAAATTTTCAACAATCACAGGTCACCTAATGCTAACTGCCTGGTGCCAAGTTCATGCACTAACCAGCCCCAAAGTCAAGGATTCCCGTCTCCATTGTACACACACGTTTCCAGCTATGGCGGGAGCAGCAGAAGAACATAGTGACCCGGAATGCCTGGGTTCAGATGTAGAGATTGGAAGAGTTCCCACATCTTAGGCATTAACCTCTGGCTTGCTCCGGAAGTGGGGGTGGCGCTATCTGGGGGCTCCACTATGAACTAGGCGGAAGAGGTCATCCCCTGGAAGAGCCCAGCCCTGGCCCCTGGCAGCCACGCCCTGGGGGCAGGACAGCCGACTCACCGCGCTCCAGGAACGTGCCGCTGAGATCCAGGATCTCCAGCGTGGCCAGCGGCGCGCCGTCCGCCCCCGCGAACGCCTCCTTGGCGATGGCCTCCGCTGCCCCGCGACCCAGCTCAGTGCATGAGAGGTTGAGGAACTGTAGCTCGGGAAAGCAGGCGAAGGTCCGGGGCTGCAGCGCCGGCAGCGGGTTCCCGGCGAGCGTCAGCGCGCGAAGGCTGCGCAGCGCGGGCCCGGCGCACGGCGGCAGCGCGGCGATGCGGTTGTAGCTGAGGTCCAGCGAGTGCAGCGCGGCGGGCCCGCCGGGGCCCCAGTGCAGCGTGGCGATGCGGTTGTGGCGCAGCGTCAGCACCTGCAGCTGCGACAGGTGGCCGAGCTCCGGCGCGCTCAGGGAGCGCAGCAGGTTGTGGCTGCAGTCGAGGCTGCGCAACGTGGGTGGCAGGCAGCTGGGTATGCGCTCCAGGCTGCGATTAGCCAGGGTCAAGGCCGTGGCCCCCGCGGAGGGAATCCCCTCGCAGGGCGAGCTCGTGGCGTTGCTGCCAGCACTACCCCAGGGGAACTGAGTGATCCGGAAAAGCGGGACCCTGTCCTGGGACGGCTCTGCTCGGCTAGGGCGCAGAACCGTGGGCGGCAGCAGCAGAAACAGCAGGACCTGCCGCATGGCGCGTGGCTGGGGAGGGAACAGCAGGGCAGCCCATTAACCTCAGCAAGAAGGAGCAAACATGCCAGCTCCCCGCACAGGTCCCGGAGGTCCTCTGGAGGCCGCTGGGTGAGACTCTGCAAAGCTCATGTTCTAGCTCCTGTTCCTAGAAGGCTCTCAGGATTGCCTGCCTTCTCCCACACAGCGGGGAGGCTCAGGACTCTGGCAGCAAACATTTCCTGGTGCTATGTGGGATCCAACCAAAGCCAGGGCCCCTGTGGCAGCCCTGTCCCTGAAGGGACCCAGGATTGCATGGAACAGCTGAGAGATCAGGTTGGGGTGGATCCGGCCTGGCAAGGCCCTGGCCCTGAGGTCACTGTCTCACCTCATGCCCCCCACCCCCCGGGATGCACACAGACCTGTGTGTCCCTGCACCTTCGCTGCTGACCACCGCAGCGCTGAGCAGTCACCCAGGAACCAGCGGGCAGGGACTCCCTCTTGCTCGTTGAGGGCCCAGGCAGTGCGAGGATCCTGAGACTGGGGCAGCAGGTTACACTCACCGGAGAGGGTCCTGTGGGACCGCGGCGGCCCTGGGTGCCCCTTTGCCGTCCTCAGGCTTGGTTTATAGATTCCAGGAATCGGTGACCGAGGCAGCAGCTCGGAGCTCAACTCCAATCGAGGCCTGCTTCCCCGCCGCCCCTCCCCCACCCCATCCCTGGCAGGGCCTGAGACACTCCAGGTCCTGCGGCTCCTCCTTCCCTCCTCCTGCACCCTCAAGGCCCGTCTCTCTCCTCCCCTCTGGGGCCTGCCCCCCCTTCGCCTCTCCTTCCACCGCCCTGCCCAGGCGGGAGACAGCTGGTGGGCCAAGGGGCTTGGGGAGGCAGAGGCCACAAGGCTGTCTCCACCCAGGGATCCGGTCCTCCTGACCAAGTGGTTCCCACTTCCTGGGTAGGCTGGCGGCTGAATGGTGGGCCGGGAAGAGGGAGACAGCCCCTTACCCGTGGGGAGGGAGAGTGTCAGAGAAGGGTTACAGAGATGCACAGGAAGAAGCAGCCGGCAACGAGGGGATCTGGGAGCCAGGTCAGGCTCACGCCAGCTCCAGGGGTCTGCAGGGAGAGTTTAGGAGGTTGCCGCAGGGCTGCTGAGCGCCGGTGTGCGTTGCTGTCTCACAGGGAGGATGCATGAAGGGGGCAGAGGCACCAGGAGCATTCTGCCCTGTGGCTGGGCTGGCGGATCCTGACTACCCATAGCGCCGGGTCTCCCGACCTGCTGCTGCAAGAGCTTGGTTCCCGCACAGTTGCTTCCAGCAGACCCACTTTGCTCCTCCAGAGCCCTGGGGAGAGCGATCATCTTGCTCGCCGGCCGCCTCACCCCGTCCCCCTGGACGGTCTGAGAAGTGACTGGGATTCAGTATCCCCAGCTCTGGGAGCACAGGCGCTGAGACCAGAACACCACGTATCTGTCCTCCTGCCAGTCCTACTGTGGGAACGGCCTGCTGGGATAATTAGATAACTGGAAGTCCCTGGGGCGCCTTTGAAGCCTGCCAGAGCCTCAGAAGTCTCCCTTCAGTCTGGTGTCAGCTGGTGGCCTTGCTACTCAGAAGCTTTGCTTCCTGTGCCTGAGCTGGGGCAATAAGAGGCCTGTCTGCCCCTCCCCCACCCCTCCTACCCCGCCACCCCCGTTTGGGGCCAACACTGTCACCACCAGGGAGCCTAGGCCCAGTCCTGGCTGTTGCTGGCATTTGTGGAGTAAGCCAGCGGATGGAAGATTCTCCCTCTCTGTCTGTCACTCTGCTTTTCTCTTCTAAAATATTGAAAATTGAGCACTTACTGTAGCCAGAGCCCTGTGCATTGTCTCATTGAATTCTCTCCATTTACTGTTATTTGCGTAACACAGATCAGGAAGCTGAGGATCCCCGAGGTAGACTAGCTTCTGAAGTGCACACCCCAGGAGCTGGCTGCCTTAGCTGCTGGGTTAAAACACTGCAGCATGTGACATTCCCATTCTGTACAAGAGCACAGTTCTCAAATATTTAGCTTGATCCAAATCATGCAAGAAGCCAGGACAGAGGGGAAATTTCCTTTTGTGGTTGAGCAGTTCATTCTCAGGATACACAAAGCTGGCCTCTTGGTCACCGTGGACCTAGGACTGATGATGACACCAGTGCTTGGAGAGGCCCCGGCTCTCTCCTCCAGCCCCTACTCCTCTTTCCACACTTCTTGGAGGCAAGGAAATGATGACTGATGTGTTTGTCCGCTTCGGAGGAGAAAGCTGAGGTCCCTACATCATTGCATCCTGAAGATGCCACGCCCAATGCTGCACCACCCTGAGTGCCATGCGACCTCCTGCACCCCAGTGCCTCTCCCTGAGCTGGTCCCCCTGCCTGCCCAGGTGCCACCCCCCTTATCACCTTGGTCTCCATTTAGCTCATTCCTCTCTACTGCGCATGGGTTTCCTCAAAAGGAGGCCTTGAGTTAAGGATTTGGGTGCAGGCAGTTGATTTGGGAGGGGATCCCACACACCTAGAGGGGAGGGGAAGGTACTGACAGTATGTACAGGAACTGGTGGTTGTTGTGGGCAGCAGCGGTTCAGCCCTGCTGCGGACCCTGTAAGCAGCAGCTGGAGAGGAAGAGGTGGCGTATGTGCCTGCTAGCCCCTGCTTAATGCTAGCTCGAAGGTTCTTCCTGCAGCTTTAACTCCCTGGCCTGTCTGGCTCCCTCTGAGCACAGATAGAGCAACTCATAGAGGGCACCAAGGGCATCCGCTGCAGCTCCCATGGCCCCAGCAGCCCCTCCCTTGCCTCCCTGGCCCTGAATTGGACATCTTCCTTGGCCGTCTTGCGCAGGTGACATAGGTCACTGCCTTGAGGCAGATTGCTGTGGCTCCTCTGTCTCTCAGGACAGGACTTGCTGAGAACCGGGCCGTGGCACTTGTGTTGGTAGCCACAGTGCCCAGGGTGGAATTCAGCTGCTGGGGGAAACACCCACAAGTACATGATGGATCATGAAGTCCCCAGTGGTGCCCAGGAGCGGGTATGGCAGGACTCAGAATAGTAAAAGTGAAATTCATTGTCTGCCTGATGTTGGCACCCCAGATCCTCCAGCGTCTCAGCGCTGAGACTGGATAAGGTGAGGGTGGAGGCAGGGGTTGGGTAGCACAGGTGGAGGTGGGAAATTTAGCCACAGAAAATTCCCAATCCAGATTCCCAACACTCTCCAGGATCTGTGGGCAGAAAACTCTCTTGAAGGATCACAAAGTTAGAGTGTTAGTAAATCCATAACCTACAAAGAGACAGTAATAATATTCTTGGCTATTTTTCTGTATCTAAGGCAAAAATCAGAGTCATGTATCTTTGGCCTTAGAAGGGACTTTTTTTTTTCTTTAAAGGAGATTTATTATTTATTTATTTATTTATTTGAAGGGCAGAGTTACAGATAGAAAGGGACAGAGATCTTCTATCCACTGGTTCACTCCCCAACATGGCCACTATAACAGGAGCTGAGCCAGGCCAAAGCCAGGCGCCAGGAGATTCTCCTGGGTCTCCTGTGTGAGTGGCAGGGGCCCAAGCACTTGGGCCATTTTCTGTCATCCTCCCAGGTGTACTAGCAGGGAGCTGGATCAGAAGTGGTGTAGCCAGTGGGGCTGGAATTGTGGCATAGCAGGTAAAGCTGTTGCTTAGGAGGCCAGCATCCCATGTGGGCACTGCTTCGTGTCCCAGCTTTTCCACTTCTGATCCAGCCCCTTGCTAATGGCCTGGGAAAAGCAGTGGAGGATGGCCCACATGCTACCCATGTGGGAGATGTGGATGAAGCTCCTGGCTCCCAGCTGTGGCTTGGCTCAGCCTTGGCTGTTGCAACATCTGGGGAGTGAACCAGCACATGGAAGATCCCCCCTACCCCCGTCTCTCCCTATCTCTTTGTAACTTTGATTTCAAGTAAACAAATAAATATTTTTTTTTTTTGACAGGCAGAGTGGACAGTGAGAGAGAGAGAGACAGAGAGAAAGGTCTTCCTTTGCCGTTGGTTCACCCTCCAATGGCTGCCGCGGATGGTGCGCTGCGGCCAGCGCACCGCGCTCATCCGATGGCAGGAGCCAGGTGCTAGGTGCTTTTTCCTGGTCTCCCATGCGGGTGCAGGGCCCAAGCACATGGGCCATCCTCCACTGCACTCCCGGGCCACAGCAGAGGGCTGGCCTGGAAGAGGGGCAACCGGGACAGAATCCGGCGCCCCGACCAGGACTAGAACCCGGTATGCCGGCGCCGCAAGGCGGAGGATTAGCCTGTTGAGCCACGGCGCCGGCCCAAATAAATATTTTTTTAAAAAAGGAAGTGGAGCATCTGGGATTGAGTTGGTGCCTATGTGGGATGCCAGCATCGCAGGTGGCAGCTTAACCTGCTGGACCCTGACACTGGCCCCAGGGACTTGAGAACTTGTCTTTTGGGTTTGGCTTTGTGGAACAGCAGGGTAAGCCATCACTTGCGATGCTAGCATCCCAAATCACAGTACAGATTCATGCCTGGAAAAGCAGTGGATGATGACCCAAATGCTTGGACCCCTGCCACCTCCATGGGAACGCAGATGGCATTCCACGTTCCTTTAGCATGGGCTAGCCTCAACCATTGCGGCCATTTGGGGAATGATCTATTGGATGGACGATCTCTCTTTCTCTCTCTCTTTCACTCTGCCTTTCAGCTAACTAACTAAATACTTTTTTAAAAATTTATTTTTGAAAGACAAAGTGACAGAGAGAGGTAGAGACACAGAGAGAAAGAGGTCTTCCATCCACTAGTTCACCCCCCCCCCATTAAATGGTTACAACAGCCAGAGCTGAGCCATTCCGAAATCAGGAGCCAGGAGCTTCTTCTGGGTCTCCCATGTGGGTGCAGGGGCCCAAGGACTTGGGCCATCCTTGGCTGCTTTTCCTAGGCCATAGCAGGGAGCTGAATCGGAAGTGGAGCAGCTGGGACTCAAACCAGTGTTCATATGGGATGCCTGGGCTGCAGGCCGTGGCTTTAACCCTCTGTACCACAGTGCTCCCCAATAATGTTTTTTTTAAAGAGTTTGTCTGGTCCCATCCCTGTCTGTCCATTTTAGAGGAAGAAAACTGAGCCCCCGAGAGGGCTACTGGACTGTCTGAGGTCACATGGTGACCGACTGAGCAGCGAGAAGGGAGGGTGAGCTGATCCTCACTATTCCGCTCTGGGCACTGGTGACCCCATCTCCTGTCCTGCTATGAGCAATGCAGGCCTCTTCCTGCTGGTGTCAGGCCATTGGGAAGACTGCCTTGGGATTTTGACCCCTGCTATCCCATCCCAACTCCGTAACTCTGAGAACAAATGTGCCCGTGCAGGCTGCCCTAGAGACCTCCCGCTGGGGTTCTGTCCGGCTGTGATGGCAGCTCTAGCAGCCCGAGGTGGGGTGTCCCAGCGCTGAGACTGGATAAGATGCTCAGCCAGCCGCCCCTGCTGGGCCCCCATGCCAGCCGGCTCTGCTGAGTTCTCCCGGGATTCTGAAGAAGGAATGTGCAGGCTTACAGACTGCATTCTTCTCTGACAGCAGAGATAAGCCAGGGAACAGGAGGGAGATTGTGGGAGGAGATGGTACCAGGTTGTCAAGTCTCCTCTCTGGAATGGTATGCAAAACAGGCTATCGGGGGTGGGAACCAGGACGTGTGAGCTGGCTCGCCTGCAGCCTGCAACAAATTGATCTTTTTTTTTTTTTTTTGACAGGCAGAGTGGACAGTGAGAGAGAGAGAGAGACAGACAGAGAGAAAGGTCTTCCTTTTGCCATTGGTTCAACCTCCAATGGCTGCCACGGTCAGCGTGCTGCGGCTGGTGCACCGCGCTGATCCGAAGCCAAGGAGCCAGGTGCTTCTCCTGGTCTCCTGTGGGGTGCAGGGCCCAAGCACTGTACTCCCTGGCCACAGCAGAGAGCTGGCCTGGAAGAGGGGCAACCAGGACAGAATCCGGCGCCCCGACCTGGACTAGAACCCGGTGTGCCGACGCCGCAAGGTGGAGGATTAGCCTAGTGAGCCGCGGCGCTGGCTACAAATTGATCTTGAGGAAATAAAATAGTAATGGGTTGAGACTTCTGTTTATTTTCCTACTGAGGTGTTTGTCACTCATTAACAGTAAGATTCCAAGAAGAGGACTTGTAGAATGCATAGAATTTTAAAAGATGCCATTTGAGGCCCTTTTAAGAAATCCCTTGGGAAAGAGGAAAGGGTTCAGCTGAAATGAGAGCTCTGGCCACTTTACTTTGCACTCAGCTGTAGGAAGTGAGATGAGACAGTAGATGGGCTGTTTTCCGAAACCACACTCTGGAACTTACCACAGCCAGAGGTGGCATCCTAGGGTGAAAAGGACCTTACACTGGGGCCCCTGGTACTGCGTCCCCATCCCAACACTGCTGCCGTGTGGCTGGCTAACTGTCTGCCTTCTTCAGCATCCACCTGTTCTGGAGTTTTCATCCGTGGTGTAAATGAATTGGGTTAGCAATGCAGCACCCGTATCTTGTGAATTGGCCAGCACATGACCCAGGTGCTCATCTATAAAACAGGGGTTCAGAGATGGGCAAGACTGGAATCTGCCTTCAAGCAACTGCCAGTCTAGAAGCGGCACAGCAGGAGCCTCCCACCAGAGCCAAAGGGCTGACCCCGAGCTCTATTAGCGCCGGGAATGTGTCCGGCTTGCTGCCTGCTCCATTCCCAGTGTCTGGCAGTACCTGCACACCATGCATGCCTACGTCATAGGAAGCAAAAAAAAAAAGCCCATGAGATTGCTGCATGAACTTCAAAATGTTTTACACCTAAAGAAACTTATCTTTTACTTGCATTTTCCATGAGCTGAATGGATGAATGTAACTGGGTCCTACCCTTCTTCCATTTCTGATCAGTTGTATTTCCTTACTCAGGATTTTCCACAGCAGGTTGGCCTGTGTATTTATTTGGACTTCTAATACGTTAAGGAATTTTTCCCCCCAAAACAAAAGTGCATGAATTGCACAAACAAAGCTATGATAAGGAATCTCCTGGAGTTTGAGTGTTATTTATTTCTCATTGCTATGGCAACTTGCACACAATGTGGTTGATCAATCACATTTTCTTGGGTGAAGAAATGCATAAATGCATGCTGTACTATAAGCATATGAGCATGTACTCAACACAGTGCTCACCGTGGAAATGCCAATCAATCTAAGCCACCAGAATGGCCAAAATTAAAAAGACAGGCAATACCAAGTGTTGCCAGGTTCGTGGAGCCAACAGAACTCTTACACACATCTGGTGTGAGTGTCATCTGGTACAACAGCTTTGGCAAACCGGCAGTATCTATGAAGGCTAAGATGATGTCCATTCTTTATGTAGCAAGTGCGCTGCTGCACTTATACTCAATGAAAATGCATATATCACACAAAGAATGTTTACAACAACTTTATTCATGAACACCCCAAACTGCAACAACTCCAAAGGCTGGAAATAGGAAAATGGGTGAACACAGCCACCAAAAAGAATGAACTATTCCATGCTGAGCAACCCAGTTGAAGCTCACAGAAGCCAGGAACAAAAGAGTAAACACTGCCTGGTTCTCCTCCTACAAGATTAAAGAGAGGAAAAATGAAACTATAGTCAGAATGGAAGTTCCCAAGAGTGTCCTGAGAAGAGGACCCTATGGGTGCAAAGGAAAGGAGGTGTGACGAGGCAGGGCGTGTGGTAGCAGAACCATGGAGGCGGAGTGCAGGAGGAAGAGATTGGGAAGATTATTTGGGGACATTCTGTAATCTGGTGCCATTTGCCACATCTTTTGGGTTGCCACTCTTCAGACCACTTGGTAGAATTGAGCTTCCTGGTCTTTGTGGTTGGGTGGGGCCTAGATTCATGCTTTGTTTTGCCCACTGAGTTATGTGTTTGTTAAATTATAACTGTTTGCTAAGTGTACAGTTCAGAGACACTAAATACACTCACAATGTTGTATAACCATCAGCTATCTACACCTAAAATATTTACAATATTTCCCCCCAAAAAACCCTCTTTATGGTGTCGTGGCACAGTGGGTTAAGCCACGGTCCCCAGGAACACTGGTTTGAGATCCAACTGCTCTGCTTCCTCTCCAACTTCCTGCCAGTGCCCAAGTGCTTGGTCCCTGCCACCCATGCGGGAGATCTGGATGGAGTTTCAGGCTCCTGGCTTTGGCCTCACCCAGCCCTCGCTGTTACAGCCATTCGGGGAGTGAACCAGCAGATGAAATGTCTCTCTCTTTCTCTCTCATTGTCTCTCCTTTCTCTCTGTAACTCTGCCTTTCAAATAAACAGATACTTCTTTTTAAAAATGATTTAATTAATTAATTTGAAAGGTAGAGTTACAAACAGAGAGAGGGAGAGACAGAGAGAAAGATCTATCTGTTGGTTCACTTCCCAAATGGCCACAACAGCCAGAGCGGGGCTGAACCAAAGCCAGGAGTCAGGAGCTTCTTCAGAGTCTCCCATGTGGGTGCAAGGGCCCAAGCACTTGGCCCATCTTCCACGGCTTTCCCAGGCCATAGCAGAGAGCTGGATTGGAAGAGGAGTAGCCGGGACTCCAACCGGTGTCTATAGGGGATGCCGACACCGCAGGTGGAGGCTTTGCCTTCTATGCCACAGTGCCGCCTCCAGACAAATAATTCTTTAAAAAAATAAAAGCAGCTGCGCCAAGTGCCTGCTCCACCAGGGTTACTTTTATTTATTATCATTCGTCAAAAATACTTTAGCATAAGCTCGTAACTGACCTTATTTAGTCCTGGATATTCCCAAGCATGGACTCCTTGTGAGAGTACTGAGGTTTATCAGGGCTGAGGACTTTCCAAAGGAGGTGACTCAGGTTTTGCTGAGAATCCCCAAAGGGGAGTTCCAAGGATGTTTGTGCAGGCCCACGCACAATTGCAGTCACACACACATCAGAGTCACGCACACATCACAAAGCCACACACACACATCAGAGTGACGCACACATCAAAGTCATGTTCACATCAGAGAGTCATGCACACATCACAGAGTCACATCGTGCCAGGCAAGATTGGGCTCCTACCTAGCTTCCTTCTGACAATTTTTGTATTTCCCTAGTTACTGGATTTCCATCTGCTCAGTCAGTGAAGCTAGAAATGACAGTATCAAGCCTGACTTTCTCCATTATTGCCCACTTTCATCCATTATTGCCCATTGCTGGCACTGCATCACTGGCTCACTGCTCACTGCAGTTAGGAGTGTGCTTGGCTGCAAGCTGCAGAGAATCCACCTGTCTAATACATTCATTTATTTTCCTAACATAACAAAAGAAGTCCAGGACTAGGCAGCTGCTGGCTTCCTTTTCGTTTGCCCTGTGATCAAGGATTCCCCATGTTCAATGTTTTCCCTTCAACCTCATTCCTGTTGCCTTCTGACCATAAGATGGCTACTGGGGCTGGCGCTGTGCATAGTGGGTTAAGCCTCCACCTGAGGCACTGGCATCCCATATGGGTGCTGGTTGTAGTCCCAGCTGCTCCTTTTTCTGATCCAGCTCTCTGCTAATCACCTGGGAAAGCAGTGGAGGATGGCCCAAGCAATTGGGCTTCTGCACCCACATGGGAGACCCAGAAGAAACTCCTGGCTCCTGGCTTCGGATCGTCCCAGCTCTGGCCATTGCGGCCATTTGAGGAGTGAACCAGTGGATGGATGACCTTTTTCTCTGTCTCTCCCTCTCTCTGTAACTCTGTCCCTCAAATAAATACGTTAATCTTAAAAAAAAAAAAGTGGCTACTGTTCCTCCAGGCATCACATCCACATTCCAGGCAGGAAGAACAGGGAAGAGTTAAGCCTGCTGGATCTCCATTCTACCAGAGTAGGCAAAGCTTTCTTAGAAATCTCCACAGCATTCTCCCCATAGGCCATCTTGGACAGAACTGGGTCACGTGGCCACCGAATCTGCAAAGTTAACCAATAAGTTGAGGAATAGCATTGTCCTGATTGGTGTAGACCCATAAAGACCCATCACTGGGGCTAGACATATTGACTCAGCCACCATCAAGTTCTGTTAGCAGGGATGAAGGGAAAACTGTTTTTGGGGGAAATAATAATCTTGGCTACAGTGATAAAGAGGGCTGATTATAGTTCTGAGAAAGCTCCCCGGTCTCCCTTCCATCTTCGTTCCACGGGCTTCGTTTGAGCCCATGGGGCCTGCCAGTCCTCCAAGCACAATGGCCTCTGAACTGATGCTCCACGTCCCAGTGCGGCCCCCCACTCCATTCGTCCTCCACAGCTGCTGACTTGTTTTCATGTTCTTCTTCTTCTTCTTTGTTTTTAAAGATGCATTTACTTATCTGTTAGTTACAGAGAGACAGGGAGAAACAGAGGGAGAGACCTTCCATTTGTTGGTTCACTACCCCAGTGGCTGCAAACTGGGGCCATCTTCTGCTTCTTTCCCAGGTGTACTCGCGGGGAGTTGGATCAGAAGTGGAGTAGCTGGGCCTCGGACCAGGGCCCAAATGGGATGCTGGCATCCTCGCGGGGGCTGACTTTACCTGCTGAGCCGCCACATCAGCCCAGACTTGTTTTCTAACTATCAATATGATCCTGGAACCTTGTGGCTATGGACACTCACCAGATCCCTCTACTGATGGCCACTCTTCAAAGCTTGACCCAATTCCTGCTCTTTTCCCCACTTGGCAATGCCTATGCAGCCTCAAGTCTAAGTTTAAATGTCCCCTCCTCTGGCAAATCCTCCCTAATCTGCCTGGGCTTTAGAAAAACAAACCATTTCCTCCTTTTTGTTCTCATATGTCTGTGTAATGCTTACCATACAGCATTGTAATTATTTGCTCAGTGTCTGTCTCGATACATGAGCTCTGTGGAATGCATCAGCCTTAGCAGCTCGCATAGTGTCTGACACACACCAGGTGCTTGTGGCAGAGGCAGCCACTTGCCTTCCAATGTCTTTTCTTGCTTTCTTTATCACCCAGATTTCTGGCTGAGTACCTGGCTACTTTGAATAAAAATCTAAAATATTTCTATCCACCTCATGGCAAACAGAAGCCATGTCATGGAATGTCTGGAACTACAGCAGCCACTGTGGGCCCTGACATGAATTTGTGAGTAGAAGCTGCACAGGATGAGTGGAGCAAAATCCTGAAAGGATATGGGTTCCTGGCACAGAATGCAACGCCTTAGGGTTTAGGCTTGCCTAAAGAAAATCTCTCCTTTGTTTGAGCAAGTGTTTTGGGTTTTCTGTCACTTGTAGCCTGACAATTCTGGTAGGAAAAAAAAAATATTTTTCAGAAAAAATTAATTTGGTTGAATTATAATCTTCTGGACCCTAACATGGGTTGAAATTATTTGCCTATAGGCTTTACTAAGCTCCGAGGGGTACTATGCTGTGTTTCAATATGTGAACACTAGGCAGGGCACCTTCACAAATGCCTGTGCCTTCCTGTCTGACTGACGGGGCTCATAAGCATTTCTTATCCCTACATGGATTTGCAGGTGCAGCTCCTTACCCTAGAGCGAACCTTGCTTGAGTGACAAGCAATTGCTTATTCAGTGGCTTCTTGCCAAGTGTTTGGCTGCCTATTTGCCCTTCTGATGTCTATGAGATTCACATAAGTGATTAAAAAGGGAGGGAAAGGTCAGGATAAGCCATTCCACTCAGTTCCCACTCAACAACCCAGCTCAGTCCCCAGGGAAAAGCAGCCCGTTTCTAGCGGGACTTGGCATCAACTCTTGTTCTGCAGCAGTGAGAGTTGGCTCAACCAGTTGTGCGGGGAGGGGTAGGATGGAAGTATCTTAGGTTGTGGTTTGGTGTTTCTGTCTGTTGGGACAAAGGCAGAACTCCTTCCTCCTTTCCTTAACCGCAGCCTCTGACCCAGAGTTTCAAATAAATGTGACATTGGACAAGTGGGTCAACAGTCAGATCTGAGGACTTTTTTTTTTAAGTAGGAAATTTCACTATTGGGGTATTAAATTCTAGTGTAAAGTGATTGGAGAAAAAAAATACCTGTGGAGTATTTGATAAGTAGAACTTACCAAAATACATTGAGAAAAATCAACACCGAGACATTACTACAAATGAAGACAATCTGAAGTGCCTAGCTCAAGAGGCCTTTCCATTGACATGGGACATCTTGAGTAGTGCTAAAACTCAACTCAAGTCAGAAGGCCTAGACTTGATTCCTGGTTGCCTGTATTCCAGCTAGGTGACCTTGACTTCTTGCTAGGCCTCTCTGTGCCTAGCTGCAGTGTGCTGGTAGTGGCTCCCTCCCTGCTGGAGAGTTGGATATTTGCATTTCCTCCCAGTTCTTCTTCTTCTTCGTTTTTTTTTTTTTTTTTAAGATTTTATTTATTTATTTGAGAGGTAGAGTTACAGAGAGAAAGGTCTTTCATCTGCTGGTTCACTCCCCAAATGGCCACATGGCAAGAGCTGGGCCAATCCGGAGCCAGGAGCCAGGAGCTTCTTCTGGTCCTCCCATGTGGGTGCAGGGGCCTGAGTGCTTGAGCTATTTTCCATTGCTTTCCAAGACGGTAAATAGAGAGCTGAATGGGAAGAGGAGCAGGTGAGCGTGAACCATAGGGGATGCAGGTGCTGCAGGTGGAGGCTTAGCCTACTATGCCACAGCACCAGCCCCTTTTCCCAGTTCTCTGTTCTCTGACATCATAAGAGCTCTGGAATCGGGAAACCAGTTCTCTCCAAGCCCAGAGAACTGTCAAACCTTCGTGCAATGGGGCAGATACTACCTACCTTCCCCAGGGCATGAATTGGGTGGACTCATAGGAAGTACAAGTGATAGCCTTGATTATGTTAGCTTTCTGATTCTTTTAGCTATGTAGCATGAGCTCTATTACTGTTGACCCTAGTCATTGGGGAAGGTAGAACCTGATTTCACTCTAACATTGCTTTGCATAACTTTGGCTTGACCTCTTGGTAGCCCTTTTGCTTGCCCTTGGGGCTCAGTTGACTGTGACAGCCTATAAACCTGCCTGGCAGTGCAAAGTATGTGCCTGGGTGGCCTGACCCAGATATTGGGGATGTGTTGGCGGAGTGAGGCCAGTTACTGAAGAAAAGCACATGTGTGGGACAAAGGCCCTGTGTTACGACATTGGAGGTGGAGTGGGGGAAGCTGTACCTTGACCTGACCACAGTGGGCAGTGGGCCATAATCAAAGAATGCTGGAGTCCAGAGGGCTATAAGAAGCCACTCAATCCAATGCTTTATTTTGCATATGAGACACAATCTCAGATCAGAGTTTGGATTTTCCTCTACTGTTGTCTTTCCAATTTCCTTTCTTGACCAGGCTGTTTTATGTTATGATGAAGACACTACCACATCCAGAATCTAAAAGAAAATGCACTGGGTGGGATCAGAAGAGAAGGTAGTCAAATTTATTAAAAGAGGAACATGTATTTGCATCAAAAGTTTTAAGCTGTCTTTTTTTTTCAACTTTTATTTAATAAATATAAATTTCCAAAGTACAACTTTTGGATTAAGCTGTCTTATGGCAGCATCATAGCTCCATGCTCTGCATTCAGTTGGCACTCAGTAAATGCCCTCAATAAATAGCACATGAATTAATGAGTCCAATCCAAGAATTTGGAGTGGCATGATAGGGATCTTATTAATATACAAAAACTAAAACCTGGATACAGGTGGTATTGTCAACACCCAAGAAAAATACAGAAATGGGTTTCCAATAAAGGAATTTTTATTTGGGGATAAAACATTAAAATACAAGTGCAGCTGGCACACTTGCATAGACCGGATGGCCTTGGGCAGGTCTGGGGAACAATGAAATGTTGCAGCTTTACTGGGGAAAGAAAGGCTCTCGGAGAGAAACTCACGCACTTGGGTGCTGACGTGGCAGTGACTACTCAGGTTCCGAGGTAAAAGACTAGGGAAACTGGTCTTTGCAAAAATTATTTACTTTCATTTATTTGAAAGGCAGAAAGAAAGAAAGACACACACACACACACACACGAGAGAGAGAGAGAGAGAGAGAGAGAGAGAGAGAGAGAATTTCTCATCTACTTGCTCACTGCTTGCACTCCTACAACAGCCAGGGCTGGGCCAGGTCAAAGCCAGAAACCTGGAAATCAATCCAAGTCTCCCATGTGGATGGCAAGGATCCAGGTAGTTGAACCATTACCTGCTGTTTCCCAGGCACAACAGGAAGCTGACTCAGTAAAGGAACTGAGACTTGAACCCGTGCAGTCTGATACCGGCTGCAGGCATCCCCAACAACAGTGACTTAAGCTACTGCACCAGGCATCCACCCCGGAAGCTGTTCTTAAGTCATCTAATCTGGTGGTAGCCACACGGGGTTTCATGGAACACTGGGCTCGAGGTGGCTTAATTTCCTGGGGTCATACGCTGAGAAGCTACCATCCCAAGGACAGCAGGGGTGCAGAGCCAGGACAAACAATGAGGGAAGGGAACAGGCTGATCCACTCCTCCACCCCTTTTCAATGGCACCCAGTATTTCCACCCGGCTTCACTTTAGCGAGGCACAAGCAGACGATGAAATCTTAACTTGGGCAAGGGTCAGGGGCTGCCATCCAGATTTCCGGGGCTTCCTGGTCATGACATGAGGTGGGGGGAAGGGGTGAAAAAGCAAGGAAAGACGCCCTTCCCCTTCCACTGAGAGATTTTGGGGAGGAGGCAGGAATACCGCGTCTGTGTGGAAAGTAACGAAAACAGAGAAAAAGACACTGAATGTAGAAGTGAAAAAGCAATAAGTGAGTTAAAGAGTATCTTAGTGATTTCAGAAAACAAATATTGCAAAACGCCTTGGCTTCAAGTGCCTACAACTACAAGACACGTATCCAAATGACAGTCTTTCATTTCCTTCCTTTGTGATCTTGGGGCTGAAGGTGAAGTGTTCCCAGAGTCCTCACTTCCTGTTGGGTGGACCCCTACCTGCCCCAGCTAACTCGGCTCCCTTGCATGCATTTTAATAAGCCTACTTGCTCACTCCTCTCTGCTCTAATGCTGGGAATTCCTTCACCACTTGGGACCCAATCTTTGAAATCCATGCAGTTTTTTTTTCTTAATATGCATTTTCATGAACTTTTTGAAGACTCCTTGTAGACACAATTTCAAATTTTTTCCTTTTTTTTTTTTTAAGATCTATTTACTTATTTGAAAATCAAAACCACACAGAGAGAGGAAGAGAGAGAGAGAGAGAGGTCTTTCAACTGTTCCATCACTCCCCAAATGGCGGTAATAACTGGAGCTGGGTCAGGCTGAAGCCAGGAGTCAGGAGCCTCCCCTAGATCTCCCGTGTGGGTGCAGAGGCCCAAGCACTCGGGCCATCTTCTGTTGCTTGCCTAGGCACATTAGCAGGGAGCTGGATCAGAAGTGGAACAGCTGGGAATTGAACCAATGTCCATATGGGATGCCGGCATTGCAGGTGGTGGCCGCAGCCACTATGCCACAGCACTGGCCCCTGAATTTGTTCCTGCATCATAATAAACTTATCTTTTAATTTCATTTTCCACTAGCTTTTTCAAGTACTCTCAAATTTATTGCTTTGCTTTCTGCTACTTTTTCCAAGAGGTGGAGCTAGAAAGGGAGAAAAGAGCTCATGACAAGGCAGGATAGGTCAGGAAACCTGGAGACAAAGCCAGGGAGAGAGGAGTTGCAACCAAGGTGAAGGTTAAGTGAGATTGCCAAGGGACTCTCTGGGGACTCACATGGTCAGCCGCTCCCTGTACCAGCAGAGTGAATGAGCTGGAATGCTGTAATCGTGAGGAGGGGCCCATGGCAGCCCTCAGAGTCGCACTCCCCTTTCACAATAGAAAATATTCACTTGTTTAGCAACAGTGAGTGGGAAAGGACACAACTGGACCATATTTGAATACATATAAGACTTTTACTGAAAAATGTCATACAAAACCATAAAAAACCTAAAGATTCCTGCAGGTAGGAAAGCAAATGATGTGAAAATCACATGTTTGCTTCAAATTTCACAAGAAGTCAGCTGACTTTTTGCATCCAATATTAAAAAAAAAAAAAAATCGCCGGCGCCGTGGCTCAACAGGCTAATCCTCCACCTTGCACCGCCGGCACACCGGGTTCTAGTCCTGGTTGGGGCGCCGGATTCTGTCCTGGTTGCCCCTCTTCCAGGCCAGCCCTCTGCTGTGGCCCGGGAGTGTAGTGGAGGATGGCCCATGTGCTTGGGCCCTGCACCCGCATGGGAGACCAGGAAAAAGCACCTAGCACCTGGCTCCTGCCATCGATGAGCACGGTGTGCCGGTCACAGCGCGCCGACCGCGGTGGCCATTGGAGGGTGAACCAATGGCAAAAGGAAGACCTTTCTCTCTGTCTCTCTCTCTCACTGTCCACTCTGCCTGTCAAAAAAAAATTTAAAAAAATAAAAATAAATAAATAAAAAATCCTTGTGCTGCCCTTTGGAACAGCGCCTTTTAAAGTTTTCTGGTCACCCTTGTTTATTCCTTTGGGGTGTGGCTGTATAATTACCAAAGAAATGCTCCTCTGAAAGGTGCAACCAACAGAAAGTTTGGTTAAAAGCAGCAGATTCCTTTGGGAGTTCCATGGACCTGTCAGACAACCATGCAAACCTCAGGAAGAGAAGCAAACGGAAGGCTTGGCTCTGTAGGATGGGCAGAGCTGTGCTTGGCAAAAGGCAGGTCACGTTCGGCATCAAAGAGCATCATTTGAGTACAGGGCTCCTCAGCATCTTTTTTTTGTTTTTGTTTTTGACAGGCAGAGTGGACAGTGAGAGAGAGAGAGAGAGAGAGAGAGAGAGAAAGGTCTCCCTTTTTTCCGTCGGTTCACCCTCCAATGACTGCCGCGCTGCTGCCGGTGCATTGCACTGATCCAAAGCCAGGAGCCAGGTGCTTCTCCTGGTCTCCCATGCGGGTGCAGGGCCCAAGCACTTGGACCATCCTCCACTGCACTCCCGGACCATAGCAGAGGGCTGGCCTGGAAGAGGGGCAACCCGGACAGAATCTGGCACCCCGACCGGGACTAGAACCCGGTGTGCTGGCGCCACAAGGCGGAGGATTAGCCTATTGAACCACAGCACCAGCCAGCTCCTTAGCATCTTAAAGACCCAGCTAGCTCCCAGGACTACAGAGAAATGACCAACGCTGAGCTGGACACAGCACCCTTAGCACCGGTTTCTGTACTGAATATTTCAAACGAGCTTCTTTGTGATATGAACCCGAGTGCTTCAGCAAGTGCTTTAGCCACCTCTGAGCTTTAAGCTTGGCCTCGGAAATCCATCTGGTGGCTGGGAGCTTCATTAACCTTTACCTCTAAGGAGAGGTGGAAACAGGACTCCAGGCAGCGTTTGGCTCGGGGCAGTGGGTGCCTAGCTCTGGCTGTCTCCAGGTGGCTTCAGATTGCTGAGAGCTCTCTTTTGCAGATGGCTTTGTTGGGAAATAAAGCAACAGTTAGGGCTAGCAGGCATCTGAGCTTGGCAAGGTTCCCCTGAATGTTGGAATTGGAGTCTTCACCATACCCTTGCAACCCATGTTCATTGCATGGTAGGAGAGAGTTCATAAAAATCACACTAAAATATTTTCAATGTTTCCGTTTGCCTCTCTTCTGCTTTTCACCTTCTCAAAACCACTGGAAACCAGAACCGCAAAGGACAATCCAGGCAGCTGTTCAGCGGCTCACACTCGTGTGCCAGGGCAGGAACAGAAAGTCCCGTACTGGCTTGTGGTTTACCCGAGCCAAAGAGGCCTTTAGGGAAAAGGCCAGGAGTCATAGACAGACACCAGGTCCAGGACGTGGGCTGAATGGCGGCCGCCAGGAGGAGCCTCAGTCCCTGAGAATGGGCCTGCTCTGTCCCCTGATGGGTGAGGGGAGACCCGACTGGACCCCTCCATGCCAGGAGACGGCTTTTATGAGCACAGAGCCCTGTGCCTATCTTCCTGAGCCCCAGCCCAGAGGGGAACAGTTGAGACCCGGACCTGAGTCGAGGTTTCCCTGCACCCCTCTTCAAGAGGGGCTTCCAGGAGCTTGGGAAGCCCCAGGGATGGAATGGGCTTGAGGGTGGCTGTAGGAACCAAAGGACCAGATGGGTCAGCAGTCACCTTGGCAGGCACCACTGTGGGCAGATGACCCCAAGGGCCTCTGCTCTGACTCCCTGTCACCCACTGATAGCAGGTGACCCCATCTCTCACCTCTCCAACCCTGGACTTTGGCCTCCAGTACAGGAGAGGTCAAAGCAGTTGTATTAAGCAAAGCCCTATTTCTTTCCATACCTGAGTTTGTGGGATAAGATTTGCACATGCTCTGTGTGATTTTTACCTGTCTGTCTGCTTCCCTGACATCGCGATGAGGAACAGAAGCACGGGGCCTCACTGGCAGGCTCTGCACAACAAAACTGGTACTGCTGCTGGGCCTTAGAGCCGCCTCACCGCGCCATCCTCTCCCTCTCCCACCCAGTTTTTGGAAAAGGCCACTAAGACCCCTGCTGTCCTGCTGGCCGTGTGTTTGGAATGAGGCGAGGATCCGGTGTCTCTCCACGCACAAATGCTGTTGTTTGCATGGAATCCACGCACTGGACAAGCCAGGGATCCCGTGCAGAGAAGACTCGCAGCAGGCCTGCTCTGCCTCAGTCCTGCCCACCGGTCAGCTTGTGAAACAGGTCCTCGTCGAGTGTCTCATTCTGGTCCTTGGAGCGGGTGGACAGGAAAATGTAGCCCCCGATGTACTCGTGCACGACCTTGCAATCCGCACTCAGGCAGGTGAACGCAATGGAGACGTTTTGGTCAAACTCGATCGCCACCTGGAGGAGGGAGGCGAGAATAGCATGGAGAGAAGCTGAACAGCAGGAAGTGACCCCTGGAGCCAGGACAGCTGACGTGGCCACCACAGGGACTTCCGCAAAGGAGCAGGAATGGCAGTTAAGAAAACCTGTCTGCTCTCCTTGCGCCCTCTTGTGGCGCCGACTTCGCCACACTTGTAAAATCTGACTGCCAGCACGCATTCACAATGTAGGTTCTGTCTCTCTTCTTCGGATTGAGAAACTTCCCAAACAATGCCTGTGTTGAGGGTCAGGATTCTTTGCAGACTCTTTCATGCAAAGTATAAGTTGTCTTCCCAAATCTCCCAACAGCCACTGCCCCGTGAACCTTCCCCGCTGAAGGTCGTAAACCAGAAGCACAGGGGGAGCCGTCACTGGTTCTCAGCCTGAACTGTCTGCTGGAGTCACCCGAACAGCTTTAATGATGCCTGACATTCAGCTCCCACCCCAAGCCTGATGTAAGTGGTCTTTGGCATGGCGTGGGCAGTGGCATGTCAAAATTCCCCAGGTCTAGGCCGACCTTGTGGCGAGGCTGGTTAAGCCACTGCCTGAGCCCCAACATCCCATAGGGGGCTGGTTTGAGTCCAGGCTGCTCCACTGCAGATCCAGCTTCCTGCTAATGCCCTGGGAAAGCAGCAGAAGATGGCCCAAGTCCTTGGGTCCCTGCACTCCACAGGGGATGAAGCTGCCTGCTCCGGCCTGGCCCAGCCCTGGACATTGTGGCCATTTTGGGAGTGAACCGGCAGATGGAAGATTTCTCTCTCCTTGTGCCTCCTCTCCCTTTCTGTAACTCTGCCTTTTAAATAAATAAATAAATAAAATTTAAAAAGAAAACCTCCCCAGATGATTGAAATATCCATCAAGGTTTTAGAGCCACTGCCTTAGAGGTTGTCTAATCTCAGAGCTTCATTCTACAAACGAGGGCCCAGGTGGTTATCAGCATCCTGCGTTCTTAAAAACAAGTGTGGGTCACCTACCACCTGCTGCGTTGTAGGTTTTCTATTGGGAAAATGGGAGCGTCCCGTCACGGGGGAGCAACATCAGCTTGCTTTCAATTAGCAATAGGTGCCAGAGTGCCTCTGACTTTACCTGGATAACTTCCCATGGTTTTAGTCCCAGGGTGGGACATCATGGGAAGCTGTAACCCAGGTTGAGTCGAGGGAGGCTAAGCTATTCTTAGGTATCCCTGTGCACCCCACCTGCAGGTTTCCTCTCTGGGGACTGAACTGCTCTCCTGGGTGTAACTGAACTTTTCGGTTCTCAATCGGTTAGATGTCTTGGCGGCCAGATGGATGGGGATTTATTTCATAATGTTCAGGATTTTTTTTTCATACAACAGTCACATTCAGGTGGTTTCTGCTGAGGGATTATCATCAGTCTAAGTCTCATGCAATCCTACACTGGGTCGAAGAACTTTAAATTGCTCAGCAGTTTTAGAGTTTGTGCAGAACATCTGCCCGAAGACCAAGCCAGCTGGCAGTGTTACTTCAAGAACATCTGGCCTGCACTTCCTAGGAGGCTGCCCGGAATTAAAGGTGATTGTGTTAACAGACAACTATTGTAGCTTGTGGCTTCTTAACTCTAAACATAAGGATGCCTTTGTAAGGTCAGAAAATCTGTAACCCTGTGGAAACACAGGTTCGCAGGCTCGACACAAATATCAGCAACCTTCGCATTACCTGTCTGATTTCCCAGTTGACATTCCACTGTTTCATATTTGTGAATCTCCAGGTTGTAATTGGAACCCCAGTGACTGCATCGATTCTAATCAATCTATTATAGGAAACTCCCAGAATGTCGTCTTTTTTGCTTCCTTTAAATCTGAAAAAAATAATATTAGTCAAGAGAGGCAACTTTCCACTCACATGCAACTTCTTAAGGATTAGAGAACAAGCTGCTACAGGAGATAATTAAAGCTATCCTGAAGAATTCTTTAAGTGAAACTGACATCAGAGGAAAGTAAGCTAAGAAGAAGTCAAATCAACTCACTCAAAGCTGGTGCCAAGTGTGTATGCCAGGCACCCTCTGGGCCCCAGGGATTCATTGGTGAACTAAGTGTGTAGAGTTGATTCTCACGAGGGAGTGACCCACGAGGAAGTCTAGGGAGAGAGTATCCCAGGCAGAGGGCATAGCCACTTTTTCTGTTTGTGTTTTGCTTTATTCTGCATGCTGCAGGACCTGCCATGTGGCCAAGGTGACTGACACAGAGGAGGAGGGGAGGTAGCTTGAGGTCAGAGAGCACAGCTCTTGTAGGCTATTGCAAGGACTCCCTGGGTGAGGCAGGGAGCCTTCATGTGGCACTGAGCAGAAGGCTGACATGGTCTGACTTCAACTTTAAAAGGATCATTCTGGCTACAACACTGGCAAGGAGATCAGGTGGGATCTCTGTAGAATAGGCCCACAAGTTGTGGTGAAGGTGCTAAGAAGTGGTCAAGAGGTGGGCATTGTGGTGCAGTCTCTTTGTGTGTCTCTTTCTATTGCTCTACCTTTCAAATAAATAAGAAGTGGCCATATACCCTGTATGCTTTAAAGGCAGAGTCAATGGGATTTGGTGATGGACAGGACATTGGTATAAGAGAAGAAGCAGTGCCAAGGATGACCCCAAGGTGGGGTTGGTGCTGTGGCATGGTAAATAGAGCATCTGCCTGAAGCACTGGTGTACCATATCGTCCCAATGGGCTCTGGTTTGAGTTCTGGCTGCTCCACTTCTGATCCAGCTCCTTGCTAATGACCTGGGAAAGCAGTAGAAGATGGCCCAAGTGCTTGGGCCCCTGCACTCGCGTAAGAGACCTGGAAGAAGCTCCTGGCTCCAGGCTTTGGATTGGCCCAGCTCCAGCCATTAAAGCCACTTGGGGAGAGAACTGGTGGATGGAAGACCTCTCTCTCTCTGTAACTCTACCTCTCAAGTAACATAAATCTTAAAAAAAAAAAAAAAATGACCCCAAGGCATTTGGCTTGACTGACTGGAGGGAAGGGTTGCCACTTAATGGCGAGGCAGAAGAATGTAGGGCGAGCAGGTCTGGGGGAAATATCCGGAGTTTTGGACATGTTAAGGTGGGATGTCTGAATGGGAGAAAATATTTGCAAATTATGTAACTGATAAAAGATTAATAACCGTAATCTACAAAGAGATCAAGAAGCTCCACAATGACAAAACAAAGAACTCACTTAAGATATGAGCCAAGGACCTAAATAGACATTTTTCAAAAGAGGAAATCCAAATGGCCAATAGACACATGAAAAAATGTGGCAAAAACATGAAAAGATGAAAGACCTACATGAAAGATCTCTGTGAGTGTGATCCCAGTGGAAAAAATGGGCCATCAAAGAAGGAGGTACCTTTCTCTGAAGGGAGAAGAGAACTTCCACTTTGACTATGGCCTTGTCTAAATAAGATCGGAGTTGACGAACTCAGGAGGCTTCCATGGCCTTAGCAGCTCATGACAAGAGCCTCCGCTGATTACTGACGTCATAAATAAGAGTGTCAATTGTTAAATCAACAACAGGAGTCACTGTGCACTTGCTCCCCATGTAGGATTTCTGTCCTTAACGTGCTGTACTATGCAAATTAATGGTAAAACTAGTATTCAAACAGTACTTTATACTTTGTGTGTCTGTGTGGGTGAAAACTGTTGAAATCTTTACTTAGTGTATACTAAGTTGATCTTCTGTATATAAAGATAATTAAAAATGAATCTTAACGAAGAATGGGATAGGAGTGGGAGTAGGAGATGTGATGGTTTGTGGGTGGGAGGGTGATTATGGAGGGAAAAAACACTATAATCTAGAAGTTGTACTTTCAAAATTTATATTTATTAAATAAAAGTTTTCTAAAAAAAAGATGGGATGTCTATTAGCGATCCAAGGGTAGATAGATTTGTGAATTTGTAGTTCAAGAGAGAGAGTACTGGGGGTCAAGATACACATTTCACAAGGATTAGCATTCAAGTGAACCAGCAGATTGAGCCCAAGCAGATGGGTATAGTTTGAGAAGAGAAGTGCTTCAAGAACTGAGGTTTGGGCACTCCAGTATTATAAAAAGTTGGGAGGATGAGAAAGAACAAAGGAGAACAAAAGAACTGGACAGTGAGGGAGGAGGAAAACCGAGAGGTGGCTGTGCTGGGTCAAGGGGGAGGGCATGGATTCAGCAAAGCAAAGGTCATGGGTGCCAGTTGGTGACTTGATGAGAGCAAGTGCAGAGGCCTTGGGAGGGCTGGCTGGAGTGTGTTTAAGAGAGAAAGGAAGTGGAGACAGCAAGTAGGTATAACACACTCAAGAAGTTCTGCTGTAGGAGCAGAGGTTTGGCCTAGGGGTTAAGATGCCTGCATTCCATATTGGAGTGCTTGGGTTTGATACCCATCTTGGCTCCCAGCTCCAACTTCGGGTTAATGCAGGCCCTGGGAGGCAGTAGCAGGGGACAGCTCTCCCTGCCACCCACAGGGGAGACCTGGATTGACTTTGCAGCTGCTGGCGTTGGCTTCAGCTCAGTCTTGGCCACTGTGGGTATTTGGGGGAGTGAATAAGTGGAATGACACATGCACACCCCCTCTCTGTTCACCTGTCTCTCTGCCTCTCAAAGAAATTAATAAAAATAATGAATAAAGGATTCTGCTGACAAGAGGGGTGGAGGTCGGGGACTCTGGAGGGAACAGGAGGCTGGGAAGCTGATGTGAAAATGGATGGAGCAAAGAGAGAAAAATAATACAATTTGAGAGAAAGAGTCCTAGTTGGATAAGTGACTTCCACACTTTTCTACCTCCTCCTTATCACTCTTGATTCAAGTTTACTCCACTCTTCTTAAATCATTTAATTATTCATTCTGCCACCTTAGTCCTATCATCACAAGTTTATCTGTTTCTCTCTGACCTCTGGGAACCCCCCAGGCTTCTCTCCAGCCTCCAGGGAGCTGTGAAACAGAGACCCGGCTTCCCCTAGGGTGCACAGGGCATGTGTGTGTGTGTGTGTGTGTGTGTGTGTGTACACATGCTCATGTCTGCACACATATCAGTGTCCAGCACAACGCCACCCTCCCTTACTCTTTTGCTGGGATGAATAACGCAGGAGTTGCTTGTTTGGGACAGACATGGGGGGACAGATGTTAAATGAGAGGTTTTCATGACCAGCTGGGTCTTTGGAAATATTGAAGAAAGACAATGAAAACTCTAGTTTCCTAGAAGCCAGCACATTAAGATGCAAGTCAAGGCTGCAGTCCCCAAATGATAAAATGAGAAAGCACTGGAGAGTACTTGCTGCACTACAGGGTTAAGTGTAGGTGTTGCTTCAATACAAACCTTACTGAACTAAATAACACACTTTGATTTACACGCACGCTGTGGAAGACATTTTGGGAAATCCTTCATTTTACACCAGGGGCAGTGCTGCCATGCTCAGTGGGCTCAGGAATGCAGACACTGGGTTCTGCTGCCACAGCATGCCCTTGACTGGGTGGGCACTTGGACACGATGCGGAAGTTCTTTTCCTCTGTCTCAGTGTAAAAGAGAAGGGGGCAATAGATGGGTCCCCTACAGAGTCTCCAGGCTCAGAAATCTCCAGAGACCAATGGGAACAGGAGTGCTACTTGATAAGGCGGGGTGAAGACAAGACACAGAGTTTGCTGGGAATCTTAGTCTAGAACCCTACAAACTCTGCAGAGCCACACTGCAAGACGTGGTGTGAGAAACACAGCAGCGCATAGGACCCAGACGTGGAGGGAGGCCATGGACCTCCTACACTGAGAGTTGACATTCTCTGTCTGCTTTTGCAAATGAGATCTCTTTACATATTTTACAATTTCCTTTTGCACATGTAGCAGTTTTTAAGAGGGGTTTTGACACCTTGAAAGGAGGGTATGGGAGGTTGTTAAGAGCAGGGGAAGAGTCTGGGCCATTTGTGAAAGGGCAGTGTTAGCAAAGACTTCCATGTTCCAGCCTATGTGAGAATACACCTGGCTCCCAGAAGCTTTTCAACATGACATGGACAGCGAGAGAGGCAAGCCGTGGTGTGATCACCTGACAAGGTAGTAGGTGAGGCCGAATTCAGGCAGGGACTGCCACGCCTGGATGAACCGCAGCTTGGCTTCGACCAGGGGCATCTGGGCCACGTTCTGGTGGGCTTCCAGGATCCGGGCTGCCAGCTGAGCAGAAACAGGAGACATCACTGACCGCGCTGTGATCGGTCCCTCAGCTCCTCCTCCCCAGGGGCACAGTAAATGCGAGGGCCGCTTGCAGCCCGACAAAGACCACTCCTTCTCCTCCACCCCTCTTCGCTCACTCTGGCTTTGTCTGCCATGATGCCCGAGCATCACTGGGGAGAAGCAAGAGTGAGGTGAGCACACAAGCTTGTAGGGCTCATGGGAATGCAGTGTCTTGGGGTCTCTCTTGCTGGGGTTCGTGGAGAATCTATGGGCAATAGTTCCATGGAGTTATTGTTGTTTCATTTTCTATGAAAGAGAGAGAGAGAGGGAGAGGGAGAGGGAGAGGGAGAGGGAGAGGGAGAGGGAGAGGGAGAGGGAGAGGGAGAGGGAGAAGAAGAGAATTTTGAATTCATTGGTTCACTTCCGAAATGCCTGCAACAGCCAGGGCTGGGCCAAATCCAAGAACCCAGAACTCAATCCGGGTCTCCCATATGGTTGGCAGAAATCCAAATACTTGAGCCATTACTGCTGCCCCCAGGGTGCACATTAGCAGGAGGCTGGAACCAGAAGTGGAGCTGGGACTTGAACCCAGGCACTCTGATATGGAATGCAGGTATCCCAAGCTACATCTTAACTCATATGCTAAATGCCCACAACTTAGCTTTGATCTTGTGCATTCTGAGTCATTTTAAAAAAATGTTTATTTAATTTTATCTACTTGAAAGGCAGAAGGAGAGAGAGAGAGAGAGAGAGAGAGAGAGAGAGAGAGAGAGATCTTCCATTTGATGCTTCACTCCCCCGATGCCCACAACAGCCAGGGCTGGGCCAGGCCAGAACCCTGGAACTTCATCTGGGTGTCCCATGCGGGTGGCAGTGGCCCAAGCACTTGAGTCACCATCTGCTGCCTCCCAGGATGCATCAGCAGGAAGCTGAGACTTGAACCAGCACCTTGATTCTGGATGTGGGTGTCCAGGTAGCAGCCTAACCAGCTGTGCCACAATGCCCAGCCTGAATCACTTTATGTTTCATTAAGCTCAATATTGTAATACTGCCACATGCGGTCAGTAGCAAAGTCATCTGATGCAAAATTAACAATAATTTCCAATATCACCTAGTACCCAGCAGACAAATTTTTCTATCAACTGATTTTTCATGATGATGGCCTTAGAGAGATTCCTCCTTTTATTCCAGAACTCAAAGAATTTTCCTCCAAGCAATGCACTAATAAGAGTAGCAGTACCTGTTTAGATTTGTGTTTTTTGGCACACCGAGGCGACACAAAACACTCCGGATTCATGTCCATGCTCTCGACACTGGAAGCCGCCTGAGATGATGCATTCCGGTTTTTCATCCTCAAAAATGAGAGGATGTTGAGGACCTCTGGCTGGTAGGAGCTGTCTGCCATGGTTTTGCCCTTGGAGGCCAGGACGCAGGCAGCCATCCATCGGGCATACTGGTTCTCCTGTGGCAAACACAAGAGGGCTGAGAGGCAGGTTCAAGTGCAAAGCCACTGTGCCACAAACAAAGCAGGACGTGGGCTTTCTTCCTGGTCACAATACAAAGCCGTCACCATCCACGAAGGAAAGAGGTGCAGTGGCACCCGTTCTGAGCGGCTGTTGGCCACCTACACTGACGCTCAGTGCTCAGTGGAGTTTCTAGAGGCTAAGGGTCAATAGGACAGGAATGTCGGCTCTGATAAATTCCACACAGGGGACTTCGTGTTTAAAGACAGTTCAAGGGCACAAAGGAGCACTGTGGAGCACAGGCAGGTGGACCCTCCCACTCCCGGACAGTCTTCCCTGATCTATGCAGGTACACGCCGCATGATACCACCACATACATGACAGCGCTTCCATGGGTTTACAATGGATCTGAAAAATTCCTATCTGGTAGTGACATGGTTGCCATCATAACGTCATAATGTGATGCATCACTCATGTGTTTGCGGTGACACTGTGTGGAAAGAACCTCTGACTATCATATAAGAGCACAGCACATACGGTTATGGGCAGTACATAATACTCGATATTAAGTGAGATTGCTACCATTTTATGCATTGGCTCTACTTTGCTCATTACTTCAGAGTCTACTCCTACTTATTGCAAAAAGGTGACATGACAGTGTGCTGAGTTACACTGGTAGCAGTCTCGTGCATCCTGTGCTGGCCTGGTGTCTTGATGGCAGCCGAGGCCACGCTGAGTGACCGACCTACAGTGTCTAAGTTTGCTCAAGTGCACTCTGTGATGTTCACACTGATGAAATCGCCTGATGACACATTTATCAGTTCCTTGTCCTGTTGTTAAGCAATGTATGCCTGTATTTCCATTTTCATAGCATGTCTGATTTCTATGCAAAAAGAAAATGCTGGAAAAAAAAATCTTAACTGATTTCCTGTATTATTTGTGGCCTGGTTTATCCTTTGTCAAGATTCTAATCCTAAGGTTGCAATCAGGGCCACGGGTGGTAGCTTCTGTCTTTCTGTGAGGCCTTTGCTCATCTCTGACCTGTGCGAGAGAACAGGAGTGGACCCCGGAAGCTGAGGGGATGCAGTGAACAGAGGGATTATTCAGAGCTGCAGTAGGTGTGGGACACAGAATTACTGGTCTCAGTCTGTAGTGCCTCCCTCCCTCCGTGTCTGCACTCTTTGCTGTGCAACTCCATGGTCCCCCCCAGCAGAGCCAGGATACACACTTCCTGTCCCTTGACTGTAGGCTAAGACACGTGCCTGGCTTTGGCCATGGCTGGAAGTGACAGTGTGCCGATTTCAGGCTTAAGCTATAGGAAGCCTCGTACGTTCTCAGTTGTCCACTTGCACTTCTGCCATCCCTAGGAGAAGAGCCTCACCCTGGCAGCCTGGGGCCCAGAATAAATACAATCAGGTCAACCTACAACAGGGTCTAACCAGACCTGATGTCCAAGCAGACCTGAGAAGTTGACACCAGCCTGGATCATCCAACCACCAGCCTAACCGCAGGTCCTTCAGAAACGAATGCTGACTGCTGAGTGTGAGTCTGAGACATCGTGATTACTAGAAAGCAATAGCTGAGAGATACATCGTGCTCTGGCTTTGAGAAAACATCTGTAAGTTTGACTATTGGGCCTATTGAAGGTGAACTGGCTTAGAAGTTTTGTGGTTTTACTTACATGGTCACATCTCAAATACACTTCATTCATGCCATCAGCTACAGGGATCAGTAACTTGATTCCAAATTTTCTCCCTGCTACATTTACGTCTGGCACGACTTCACAGCCTGAGGACGAAAGGCAGGGGCAAAACCGAGTTGCGATCAGTCTGTAACAGGAATATCAGCCATGCACTGCAAAGAACAAAAGCCCTACACGTTTGGTTCTTATCTGAAAAACGGAATGGCAAGCTGATAACATTAATTAAAGGACAACTAAATGAGAATTAGGGATAATTCACATGGATGAAGAAAAATGATTTTCTTCAATCATAAAATCAATTGAATTTATTTTCCAGGGTTTTGTTAGCTATCGTAAGTCATAGCTTTTTTTTTCTTTATCCAAAAAATTTTTTATTTTGGTGTTAATGGGAAAAGCATTAGATGGATTTGGTCTTAGACAATGAGACAAAAACACAAAATGGTTTTTGAATCACAAAATGACATTGAGCACACATTTTTCTCCACTCTTCTTTCTTTCTTTTTTCTTTTTTGACAGGCAGAGTGGACAGTGAGAGAGAGAGACAGAGAGAAAGGTCTTCTTTTTTGCCATTGGTTCACCCTCCAATGGCCGTCGCGGCCTGCGCACCACGCTGATCCGATGGCAGGAGCCAGGTGCTTCTCCTGGTCTCCCATGCAGGTGCAGGGCCCAAGCACTTGGGCCATCCTCCACTACACTCTCGGGCCACAGCAGAGAGCTGGCCTGGAAGAGGGGCAACCGGGACAGAATCCGGTGCCTCGACCGGGACTAGAACCCGGTGTGCCGACGCCGCAAGGCAGAGGATTAGCCTAGTGAGCCACGGCGCCAGCCTCCACTCTTCTTTCTTTTGCTGTGGCATATGACTCTGAATATCCATTTTTAATCGACTGGCTTTAAAGTCTCCAATGGTGACTAATGGTCTCCAATTACGAGCTGTAAAATAAATCCAGGCAGAGGGAATTCTTTGATGGTCACCACGCTGAGAGAGTTGAGCACACTAGTTACTGAAACATTTCAATTAATAGAGAATTACCACTACATTATCAGCCATTTTCAAAAATCAGACTTGGCATTAAAGTGACATCAAATTAAACATGATTGCTTCTGAATTCAGGTTTTTCTGGATCCCACATGCCTCATGTGCCACACTTACGGACGCGATCACCATTACGTCTCGGCCAATGGACAGATTGGGAAAGAGGAGTCAGTGGAGGGCAAACAGCCAGACCTGCCACACCAAGTTCAAGGTCCCTGCCTCATGAGAAAGAGGAGCTGCAGGCGGGCTGTCATTGCCACATGGTTCCTCTAGAAGCAACTCTTGTTCCGCTTTGCAGGAGTCATGTCTTCATTCTGCTTGCTGCACCATGACAAACCATGGCCAGGCATAGGGCGCTCTTACCTCTAAGATTCAGCTTTTCTATCGGCTCTCCTTGTTCAACTTCCTTATTTTTAAAGTAGGCTATGGACGTGTCTTTGAAGACGAACCAGTATTGTTTGAAAGCTTTTAACATTAGCTTCTTGGGCCTGAAAGTAAAAGTATAGTGAATGTTGAAAGTCCTGTCTAGAGACGTGGGGCACATTCAAATTCTGAGCAGATCAAAATGGCTCTGCCAAATAGCAGTGCTCTTTATTTTTAAAAACATTTTCTTAAACGACTGGTTCATTTCTCAAAACTGCAAATGAAGTGTTGCTATGCGATGAAGAAGTTAATGGAAAGGACTGAGTTGCACCATCTGGGTCCACACCCTGACTCTGCTACTGCCTAAAGTGTTCCCCTGGGAGAGCCACTGCATCTTCACTGTGGACAGCGACAGGGGCAGTCTCCACATCTCATGGCTTCTGTCCAAATGGAACGAGGTTATCCACATGAAGTGCTCGTCACAGTCTCTGGCACAACCGTCACGCTGCTGAGAAACCTACACGAATGTGGTGACGGGAAATCTCAGCACGCTTCTGGGAGCTGAAAGATCGACAGGAAATGAGCAACTCCTCCTGTATTTTCCTCTTGATCCTTAAGAGAAAGCACTAGAGAATTCCAGAGGGCCATAGGAAGGTTGGCAGTGCCAATGGCAGGTGTACAGCTTGGGTTATTCAAATAGGAGATGAGAAACAAAGGTAGGAGGTAGGAAAAGGGGCATAAATAGGCAAAGGGAAGAAAAATGAGCTGCATGTGATTCAGTAGAACAATCCTGGCCTTGGGGGCGGAGCAGGCATCTTATGCCAGAGTTGTGGATTTCTGTGTTTAAGAATGGCAGAGAGGATGTGGAGGTGCCACTTGGATACCCACAATCCCATACTGGAGTGTCTGGGTTTGCGTGCGTGTGTGGGGGGACCTTGTATCACTGGTTCACTTGTCAAATGGCCTGAAACATCTGAGGTCAAAGCCAGGAGTCAAGAATTCCATCTCCATCCAGGTCTCCCACATGGGTAGCAGGGACCCAAGTACTTGAGCCATCACCTGCTGCCTCCCAGGGTGCACACTGACAGGAAGCTGGATTGGAAGTGGAGGTGGGACTGGATCCCAGGCAGTCTGATCCAGCATGCAGGTGTCAGGTGCTGCGTAATCTGCTGCACCAGAACGCCTATCTCATTCACATAATTCTAAGGAATATATTTAAGAGATTTGTCTAATACTAAGATTCTCCAAAATTTATATTTTCAAAAGAAAATCTAAAGACACAGCCGTAACCAAAAGGTATGGTCAGCAAGGTCTTTAGTCCTAAGCATCTAAATATTGCTCTTCAGAATTAAGAATGAAACACTCCATTATAACTGGAATGAAAGAGTCTCAACCAGAGCTCAAATTCCTTTGTGCATCTTGCTCCCTGCATACTCCCGAATAAACAGTGGGTCATAGAAGAAATCAAAACCTTTCTGGAAGCAAATGGAAATAACAACACAACATGTCAAAACTTATGGGATACAGCAAAAGCAGTGTTAAGAGGAAAATTTATAGCAATAGGTACCTACATCAAGAAATTGGAAAGGCACCAAATAAATGAGCTATCAATGCATCTCAAGGATCTAGAAAAACTACAGCAAACCAAACCCAAAACTAGTAGGAGAAGAGAAATAATTAACATTAGAAAATAAATCAACGGAATTGAATACAAAAAAATTACAAAAGATCAGCAAAATGAAGAGCTGTTTTTTTGAAAAAATAAACAAAATTGACACACCATTGGCCTAACTAACCAAAAAAAAGGAGAAGACCCAAATCAATAAAATCAGAGATGAAAAAGGGAATGTAACAACAGACACCACAGAAATAAAAAGAGTCATCATCTTTGTAGTCAAATTACTAAAAAGAGTTGTATGCCAACAAACTGGGAAATCTATCAGAAATGGATAGATTCCTGGACACATACAACTTACATAAATTGAACCATGAAGACACAGAAAACATAAACACACCCATAACTGAGTCAGAAACTGAATCAGTAATAAAGGCCCTCCCAACAAAGAAAAGCCCAGGACCAGATGGATTCACTGCTGAATTCTACCAGACATTTAAAGAAATAACTCCAATTCCTCTCAAACTATTCAAAAAAATTGAAAGAGAGAGAATCTTTCCAAATTCTTTCTACAAAGCCAGCATCACCTTAATTCCTAAACCTGAAAAAAAATGTAGCAGAGAAAGAGAATTACAGACGAATTTCCCTGATGAATATAAATGCAAAAATCCTGAATAAAATTCTAGCCAATAGAATTAAACAGCACATCAGAAAGATCATCCAACCAGACCAAGTGGGATTTATTCCTGGTATGCAGGGATGGTTCAACATTCGCAAATCAATCAATGTGATACACCACATTAACAAATTACGAAGAAAAACCATATGATTAATTCAATAGGTGCAGAGAAAGCATTTGATAAAATACAACACCCTTTCATGATGAAAACTCTAAGTAAATTTGGTATAGAAGGAACATTCCTCAACACAATCAAGGCAATTTATGACAAACCCATGGCCAGCATCATATTGAATGGGGAAAAGTTGGAAGCATTTCCACTGAGATCTGGTACCAGACAAGGATGCCCACTCTCACCACTGCTAGTCAATATAGTCCTGGAAGTTTTAGCCAGAGCCATTAGGCAAGAAAAAGAAATTAAAGGGATACAAATTGGGAAGGAAGAAGTCAAACTATTCCTCTTTGCAGATGATATGATTCTTTATTTAGGGGATCCAAAGAACTCCATTAAGAGACTATTGGAACTCATAGAAGAAATGGCGAAGTAGCAGGATATAAAATCAATGCACTAAAATCAACAGCCTTTGTATACACAGGCAATGCCATGGCTGAAAAAGAACCTCTCATATCAACCCCATTCACAATAGCTACAAAAACAATCAAATACCTTGGAATAAACTTAACCAAGGATGTCAAAGATCTCTATGACGAGAATTACAAAATCTTAAAGAAAGAAATAGAAGAGGATACCAAAAAAAAAAAAAAAAAAGGAAAAATCTTCCATGTTAATGGATTGGAAGAATCAATATCATCAAAATGTCCATTCTTCCAAAATCAATTTATAAATTCAATGTGATATCAATCAAAATACCAAAGACATTCTTCTCAGATCTGGAAAAAATGATGCTGAAATTCATATGGAGGCATAGGAGACCTCAAATAGCTAAAGCAATCTTGTAAAACAAAAACAAAGTTGGAGGCATCACAATATCAGATTTCAAGACATACTACAGGGCAGTTATAATCAAAACAGCATGGTACTGGTACAGAAACAGATGGATGGAACAATGAATAGAAACACAAGAAATCAATCCAAACATCTACAACAAACTTATATTTATCAAGGAGTTAAAACCAATTCCTGGAGCAAGGACATCTATTCAACAAATGGTGCTGGGAAAACTGGATTTTCACATGCAGAAGCATTAAGCAAGGCCCCTACCTTACACCTTACACAAAAATCCACTCTACATGGATTACAGATCCAAATCTACGACCTGACACCATCAAATTATTAGAGAACATTGGCAAAACCCTGCAAGATATAGGCACAGGCAAAGACTTCTTGGAAAAAAACCCAGGGGCACAGGCAGTCAAAGTCAGAATTAATAATTGGGATTGCATTAAATTGAGAAGTTCCTGTATTGCAAAAGTGAAGAGGCAACTGACAGAATGGGAAAAATATTTGCAAATTATGCAATTGATAAAGGATAAATAACCAGAATCTACAAAGAAATCAAGAAACTCTACAATGACAAAACAAACAACCCACTTAAGAGATGGGTCACGGACCTCAATAGACATTTTTCCAAAGAGGAAATCCAAATGGCCAACAGGCATATGAAAAAGTGTTCAGGATCACTAGTTATCAGGGAAATGCAAATCAAAACCACAATGAGGTTTCACCTCACCCAGGTTAGAATGGCCCTCATACAGAAATCAACTAACAACTGGTGTTGGCGAGGATGCAAGGAAAAAGGCACACTAATCCACTGTTGGTGGAAATGCAAATAGGTAAAGCCACTATGGAAGACAGTTTGGAGATTCCTCAGAAACCTGAATGTAGCCCTACCACATGACCCAGCCATCCCACTCCTCAGAATTTACCCAAAGGAAATTAAATTGGCAAATAAAAGAGCTATCTGTACCTCAATGTTTATTGCAGCTCAATTCACAATAGCTAAGACATGGAATCAACCTAAATGCCCAACAGAAGACTGGATAAAAAAATTATGGGATATGTACTCTATAGAATAGTATACAGTAATAAAAAAATAAAAGAAATCCAGTCATTTGCAACAAAATGGAGGAATCTGGAAAACATCATGCTAAGTGAAATAAGCCAGTCCCAAAGGGACAAATATCATATGTTCTCCCTGATCTGTGACAACTAACTGAATACCTAAAAGGAAACCTGTAGAAGTGAAATGGCCACTATGAGAAACAATGACTTGATCAGCCCTTGTCCTGACTGTTGAGGAACAACTTAGCATTTTATTCTTTTTAGTATTTTCTTGTTCTCCTTAATACCATTGGTTGAACTCTTTAATTAATACACAAGTATTTTCAGGTGTTTAAAGTTAACTGAAAATCGATCCCTGTTAAAAATAAGAGTGGGAATAAGAGAGGGAGGTGATATACAGTTCAGCACATGCTCACTCGGACTTACCCCTAATAGTAGAGCTAGAAATGTGCCATGGGATTCCAAATCCCATTAAGTTGGCATGTACTAATGCCATCTTACTATTAAAGTGATCACTTTAAGTTCATAATTGATCATAAAGATAGGATTAAGAGTCAAAGGGATCACATAAACAAGACCAGTGTCTAATAATAACTGATAGAATTTAAAAGGAGAGAATGACCCAACATGGGAAGCGGGAGACACAGTAGACTCATAGAATGGTAAATGCCGTAAACAGCACTCTGGCCTCAGAATCAGCCCTTAAGGCATTAGGATCTCGCTAAAGAGCCCATGAGAGTTTCTCAGGCATGGAAAGCCAAGACACTGTGGCAAAAATAAGAAAAGATGAAAGATCTGAAAAGATGAAAGACCTACATGAAAGATCTCTGTGAGTGAGATCCCAGTGGAAAGAATGGGCCATCAAAGAAGGAGGTACCTTTCTCTGAAGGGAGAAGAGAACTTCCACTTTGCCTATGGCCTTGTCTAAATCAGATCGGAGTTGGCGAACTCAGGAGGCTTTCATGGCCTTAGCAGCTCATGACAAGAGCCTCGGCTGATTACTGACGTCATAAACAAGCGTGTCAATTGTTAAATCAACAACGGGAGTCACTGTGCACTATAGCTTTTAATTTAGATGGTATTTAACACAGAAAAATTCTGTTCCCAAACTGTAAATGATACAGATATTAATATGTATATATTTAAACCACCTTATTGATATGATTGACATATAACAAACTGTACATAGTCTCTAGGAGTTTGGGGATAAGTGTACTCCTGTGAAACCAGCACCACCATTGAAGCTATAAACATCATCATTACATCTTGTGCTTTCTTTCCCTACCTTTATGAACAGTGTTGATTTTTCTCATATGAGATAGGAACACTGAGTATAAAATCAATCTTCTTAGCAAACTGCTTTGTGCTGTATAGTAGAACTCCAGAACTCTTGCATAACTGAAACTCTGTATCTTTTACCAACCCCCTCCCGGGTTCCTTCCCTGCAGCCCCTGGCATTCCCCCATTCTGTTCTTCACTTCTAAAGATTGATTACTTTAGAACCACATGTAAGTGAGTTCACACAGCATTTGTTTTTTTAATAGCCACACCGCTGTCAGCAGTCATACAGCAATGGAAATAGTTCTAAATAACTATTTCCAAAATGCTCTCTTCACTGCATTTTTATCTTTCCCCAGACTGGTTGTGTTCTCATTTGTTTTACAATCACATTTACTATACAGGGAGATCCAATGCATTTATTATTTTGAAAACATTGAGGCTTACCACCGATGGCTACTTGTCACCTCAGAAGTGTCAGAAATGGGGAGACTTAGTTTTGTAAAAAACAAACGTGCATAACCCCATTTACAGGTATTTCCCATGAAACCATCAGTGGAACCACAAGTTTTCAGGATCACTTGCTATCTCTTCATGAAGTACTGTAAGAACTCTACCACATCTTTTTTTTTTTTTTTTTTTTGACAGGCAGAGTGGACAGTGAGAGAAAGAGACAGAGAGAAAGGTCTTCCTTTGCTGTTGGTTCACCCTCCAATGGCTGCCGCGGACGGCGCGCTGCGGCCTGCACACCGCGCTGATCCGATGGCAAGAGCCAGGTGCTAGGTGCTTTTTCCTGGTCTCCCATGGGGTGCAGGGCCCAAGCACCTGGGCCATCCTCCACTGCACTCTGGGCCACAGCAGAGGGCTGGCCTGGAAGAGGGGCAACCAGGACAGAATCCGGCGCCCCGACCGGGACTAGAACCCGGTGTGCCGGCGCCGCAAGGTGGAGGATTAGCCTGTTGAGCCGCGGCGCCGGCCGTCTACCACATCTTAAGAGTCTAGTTTTGATGAAATGGACCACAGTCATAGTTCCTGCAGCCCACTGTCTAAGTCTTACTGGAACTTGTATGCTACAGTAACTTGCCTAGGAATGGCTCAGCTGATAAATTTTGTGTGTGGTCTCTCTCTAGAAGTCATTTTATTTATTCCAAAGTCATCTTTCCAACAGTGGTTACAACTTAGTTTTGGCAAATCACTGTTTATCATATGTCATTTCCAGTGTACAATGTCTGATCAGGTTTATATTTAGGGATTCACAAAAAAGCAGGCTCTTTAAAGACTGGTCAGACATAAAATTCGACATCGATTGTTCTCTTTTTAGAACTTCTCACAATACTCTCCAGCCTGTATTTGTTGGCAAAGAGAAGTCTGCTCCCTAACTGGCGCAGCTCCTCTGTAGACATTTTTCCCCCTAATGATTTTAAAGACTTCCTCTTATCAACAGTTGGCCGCACCAAGATGTGCATTTATACTGATTTATTTTGCTTGAGATTTAAGGATACTGGAATTTAAGGATTTTTGTCTTAAAAGTCATTATGTGCCACTACTCTGATTTATTTTGTTTGAGATTTGATTCTCAAATTCAGAGATTTCTGTTTTCAATAATCATGGAGGAATTCTCAAGCATTCTCTTTGGCACGCTTGCTTCTCCCCAGTCTTTCTTCTGGAACTCCTAGTGGATGTATGCTGGACTTTCTCATTCAATCTATGTTATGTTTTTCATGTCTACCTTTCTGAGTTCTGTTAGGTATGGAATAGCTCGGGGTTCTTTCCTTTCCCCTGGAAAGGAGAGATGGAAAAAGGAGATGCAGATGGACCTCAACAGAGACAGGTTGCTTTATTGGAAGCAAAGAGGTTGATGACAGTCTGTTCTTGGGAAGAGACTGTGCGCCGGGCAGTTTAGAACTCAGGTTCCGTTTAAGGATGGAATGTGCCACTCTGAGGCTGAGGGGGGGACGGGGAGGGGAAGGGGTAGAAGGCAGCTGGCAGAAGAGTAGGGGGCTCTTTGAAGTCTTACTATTTCATAGCTGTTTTACCATTTGCATTGCCAGGAGTTGAGAAGGGTCTGTTTAGGTACCAAGGGAGGAAGTGGGGTGGTGGGGGTAGGGGTGGAGGTGGAGGAGAAAGGGAGGAGGGGAAAGGCACAAGTCCTTGAAGTTCTCTCTTCAAATGTTATTCCACTTGATGTTTAATGTAACTAATCAGTTTAAACTGTCTATGCTTTGTATTTCTAGAATTTCTGTTTGGTTCCTTTTAATACTGTCTGTTCTCTGGCATAATTGTAATTTCTGCCTTTTGAGTACGAGTCTCAACACTCATTTTATGATTTCTTCAGGTTGTTCTGTGATCTAGAACTGCTAACTGTTGGGTCTTCATCCTTTACCTCACATGCTGAGTGGTCTTTATGGGGAGTTTGTTTTTTAGGGGGTTATTAAAGCTCCCATTAGCCAAACGTGAGAACAACTGTGAATTAACAGATGCACCAAAAGCTATTCAGGGTGGCATTAGGCGGTGTGGATTCAGGACTTAATTCTAAGACATCATCGCCACTGGAAACTCCCCTATCTCGATTCATCCACAAGGTCCCATCACGTGTGATCACAATGAGGTTCTGAAGAGCTACCGAGTCTATGACAATCTCATTTCTTCGTAGAAGACTCAGGAATACTTTATAAAGATGTGTTTGTGGTTCAGAGTGTTACCTTATTTTTGTAGTTCGGGCTATACCAACAGGAGTCAACTGTGCCTCCAATCTTTATACCACGGAAGTTAAATTAATGACCCTATTGTTTTAACAAACAAATCTTAGAAACTCAGGGCTAAATACTGTTACCTTGGGCACCTGTTCTCATGAAATGCATTGTTCATTGTCTCCAAGTCTTTCTTTGCATCTTGTATTATCAACCCCAGCTGCCCCCACTTTGTTAGGAAAGTCAACAAACCATAAAGCGATACACAACTGATAAGACCTCCCAAAGACCTTATTTCTTTCATCTTGACACACTTTGGCACCAACCCAAAGGTGATGGTCCTTTCTTTCTGTGGCATGGGAAGGAAACCCCACAATGTTTCTCTGCCTGTTTAAGTTTCCGATCAACCTTAGGCGACTGAGCAACTTACCAGAAGCAAAGAGGAGAAAGAAGATAAACGAGCTGACTACTTTACATAAACTGGAATCAAAGCTCTAGAGATGATGATTTCCAGGCTGTAAAAGAACCTTTCCCCTGGGAACTCCAGTATGGTGTATGTGTTCGTTAAGTGGACGCTGGTCCTGTTTCTACCACCATTAACTGAGCACCCACCAAATGGCTCACAAGCATTATTTTATCTAATCCTCCCAATAATCCAAGAAGGGGGGTTGTCCCCATTTTATGTATCAGGACACTGGAGGCCCAGAGGCCTGAAAGCATAGGCAAGGTCACCTTGCTGGTGCATGTGGTGGACCAAGAATTCAACCTATTGTCTGACTGTGAACTTACCTAGTGGATGTGCATGTGAAATTTCAGACTCTTTACCTATAATGTTTTTTTAGAAGTAACCCCTCCCCCCATTAAGGGTTACTCACCTAAATAATTTGAGACTGTCAGTGAGTTTAGGGATATCAGTGATGTCCTCCTGAGGAAAGACAAGCAACATTTCAAGAGCAGGGATTTCACACATGTGGAGCTCATGTCTATATCGACACTGTCCAACATGGCAGCCACTTGCTGCACATAGCTATTTAAATTTGAATGAATTCAAATGAAAATGAAAAATTCAAGTCTATTCATCCCAACTATACTTCTGGTGGTTACCTAGGTGGGTGTAGGTTTGGGGGAGGATGGGGGGACACAGGGCACATGCAGGGGCTCCAGGGCCAGTGGGTCAAGTTCCACTGCTTCCCTTGGGTGGTATCTTGCACAATGATTTAATATAATTTGTTAAGCTGTACATTTATCTTTTTCCACTTTTCTGTGCATGTCATACATCACAAAAACATAAAAAAAATTGACGAAACACTCCCTGCATCTACCATTCCAGTTAAAAATTGTAGTTACAAGTGGCTTTTCTGTAGAAACCAAATATTTTACAATTATTGCCTTAGAGGGAGTAACTCTTACTACCTCAGGTCACTGATTAAACTCTCAAAAGGAACTTGGTTCAAAGTTCATTCTGCAATGTGGTTGGTGCTTGTTTTCAAACTGAAAAGCCTATTGTTTGGTGTCACATAAAAAATATTGAGGGAGGAGGAATTGTTTATTTATTCCCAGATGGATCACTTTCCTGTTGCATTAATTCAATGGAGGAAGCAGAGAAAAGAACTTCAATTTAATGGGCTGACTCTGCATAAATGTGAGACAAGGCTTTGCATCTTTCCAGAACCCTGGCATTTAGTTTGTATTAAGCATTGGCTCTTGCATTCCAATTTTTTATTTTAAGGCAATTAATGATAAGGGAACCCACACTCAGTACATAAGAATACAGTGACTCATTCTTACCCATTATTATTTCGATCCAATTACAAGGGGCCCACCTGTCTGATTCAATGCGATTAAACTAATAATTACTCTCACGGTTGAAGAAGTTAAAGAACAGGGGAGGCAATGGGTGAATCAAACAGGAAGGGCATTCCAATTGCAAGGCTGCCATTCAGTCAAGCAAGAGATGATAAAAATTTTATGTCTTTATGCTTTGCCGAGAATTTTGCTTATTTATTTCCTGAAGTCAGAAGGGTTCAGGAATGTTTGAGAATGTCTTAGACAAAGGCCTCACTCCTATCAGCCGTGCTGGGCCACATGTGTGAGAAGTAAACGGATAGTAACACTTTTTATCTGTCCGCATTTTCTCCATTCCCACAGCGGCCGTGCAGTAGGCAGGGGCCCTTTCTAGACTTCGGTTTAGGGACCGACTCCGTGTTCTGTGCAGCTGAAGCGGGGCCCTCAGCTGTCTTCCCTCCCCACCGCACCAGTGGATCCCAGGAAGAGCACCGGGCATGCGTAGTAGGGAACACATCTCCCAGTCCTTTCCTGAGCCCTAACCTGGGGAAGCCTTGGCAGTTCTTGCCACATTTTTTGTCAAGGGAAAAGCACGACTTCTGTTTTTCAAAATCGGCTGGAACGTCTCCTAGTATTAATAAAGGAAATGTAACCTCTATTTGCCAGTGAGTCAGAGCAGAGTCACGATTCTGAGTTTCGTGAAAGGTTCATACCAGAGCGTTCTCTGCTTTTCCACCTTCCAGCGTCACTTCCAGGTGAGAAAGCGCCGCTTCGACCTCATCAACCTCAGACTCGTTCGTAAAATCCTGAGTTTCCGAGGACAGGGACAGTTTGCTGATGTGATACTACAACAAAAGCGGAGGTTTTAGAAATGTCACGTGTGAAATTTGCATGCCTTAAAGAAAATAACAAAGAAAATAACGTATGTACTTTAAGTTGGCAGGAAGGGCAAGCAAAAAAAAAATCATGCACATAAATGAATCCATGTGCAATGTTTTTTTTTTTTTTTTTTTTTTAAGTATTATTCCCCTGGGATACTGAGCGGCCCTTGAAGGGAAGAGCTACTTCCGGTGCAGGACAATTGACGTGGGATCTGAGTCACTCTGGCATTGTTGTCCCCTCATGGGGACACCGAAAGTGCTTGCAGTAGGAAAGGAGAGAGAACTGCAAGACCATTGCCTCACGGAGGTGCAGATTGTTTTAAGGAGCATTTTAAGTTTACTCCCCTCACGTGAGCTCTTTCTTACCCTGGAAGAACACGAGTGCAGGCGGCACACGCTTGGCTCATCTCCGTCCGGAGAAAAGCCGCCAACCTCCCCTACCTGTAGCGCCGCAAAGATCAGCATCTCCTCCTCTGTGCAGTCGATTTCTTCTAAGAGGACGGCCCACCTGGCTTGCTCATAGAGTTGGTTGATTCGGACAGCGTCGTACTAGAGACAAACAGATGTGCGTGAGTGTGCACTTCCAGTTCACTAGATTAGAAAACAATCTGAACCAACTCAAGACATGCAAGACATTCTTAGGTGCAATACGCTTCAGCTCGGGAAGCGGATCCGAACGCTCGGCAGCTCTCCGCTGCTCCGGCTCCTTTTCCTGTGGAATTCAGGACTCTCTTCTCCCAAGTATTTTCCAGAGCTTCTTCACCGGGCCGGACTGACTCGTCTTTGATTCCATGATTTCCGCTCTCTTTCGCCCCACTTCCGTGGGTAGGAGACGGGTACTGGAAATGGTTGTGACAGACAGTGTGAAGGAGGAGGGCCCTCCCTGCCAATCCGCACGCCCAGTGTGATCCCGAGCAGAACGCGATGGGGATCACTTTTTTCTCTTTCCGCTCCCCTCCTTCCATTCCTTCCTTTCTTTTCTTTTTTAATTTTTTTTTATTTTGACAGGCAGAGTTAGAGAGAGAGAGAGGTCTTCCTTCCGTTGGTTCACTCCCCCAACCCCCAAATGGCCGCTATGGCCAGAGCTGCGCCGATCGGAAGCCAGGAGCCAGGTGCTTCCTCCTGGTCTCCCATGTAGGTGCAGGGCCCAAGCACTTGGGCCATCCTCTGCTGCCCTCCCAGACCACAGCAGAGAGCTGGACTGGAAGAGGGGCAACCGGGACTAGAACCTGGTGCCCATATGGGATGCTGGCGCTGCAGGCGGAGGATTAACCAAATAAGCCATGGCTCCGGCGCTTCCTTTCTTTTTAAAATAGTTTCACACGTGAGTGAGAACGTGCAACACTCTTCCTTCTGTGCTTGGCTTATTTCCCTAAAGTTCTCCCAGTTCCATCCACACTCTGGCAAATGCCAGGATGGCCTTCCCTGTTTTAGGGCCTAATACGTCATCATATACATTTACTGCAGTTTCTTTACCCATCTGAGAAAAGGACTATGTTCCAGTTTTATTCTAACTTCTCCTTAGGTTTGATTTTGTGAAAAATTAATTGAAATTGCGGTAATTCACATGTGCTGTTTAGCCCTTTCTCGGCTTGGAGCTCAGTGGCACTCAATGCATGTACACTGCAGTGGGCAGCACCATTGTCCAGTGACAAAACTCCTCTCATCTCGCGAAACCAAAACTCTGTACCCGTGAAACAATAAACTCCCTTGTTTGATTTTTTTTTTTTATAGTGAGTGTACATTGTGTATGTCCTTTGGAAAAAAAGTTGAGAAAAACAGAGGAGGAATAGAAAGAGAGTGCTGAGTACATTTATCATGCATTGATTAGCGTTCGTTTATTTTTCCTGCATGCAGTGGGAGAAGCTGATAGGGAATGTAAAAGTCTGAAGCCAGCCAAACCGGTGGTGAGCAGCTCAGGAGGAATGTGACTTTGGCTCCTGGCATGGTCCTTCTCAGCATTTCCATAGATGCTGGGGACAAGGACAGACAGAACCGAGTGTGGAGAACTCGGGGGGCTGAACATCTGTCTTTGTTTTATGAACTTGGCCAGGTGTCATCAAACAGCTTGGAAACTGCCCCTCGCCCCAACAAACAAAACATGCAAGAATATTCACACAGCGTTATTCAGAATAGCCCCAAACTAGAAACATTCAGTGCTCCTCAACTCGTGAGTGGGTGAGATGCCACTTGGCAATCCAACATCGTGCATGACTGGTACTGGCAACACCACACACACCTCAAAATGTCATGCCTGAATAGAATGCAGATGCGAAAGATTACCTATAGGGCCAGCATTGTGACACTGGCATCCCATATGGGCACCGCTTCTACTTCCCATCCAGCTCCCTGCTAAGGACCTGGGAAAAGCAGCAGAAGATGGCCAAGTGTTTGGGCCCTGGACCCACATGGGAGATCCAGATGAGGCTCCTGGATCCTGGCTTCCACCTGGCTCTTCCTCAGTCTATGTAGCCATCTGGGGAGTGAAACAGCAGATGGAAGATCTCTCTCTCTCTCTCTCTGACTTTTAAATAAATAAATGAATCTTTTTTTTTAAACCACCTATTATAAATCCATCTCTATGACATTTTTAGAAAAGGCAAAATTTGGGACAGCAAATTAGTAGAGGCAGGGGTCAGAGACTGATCAAAAATGAGTCTAAAGACACTTTTTTAGGTGGCAGAAGTGTTTGAAAACTGGATTGTGGGGGCAGGCTTGTGGCTCAGTGGTTAACTAACTGCTTGGGATTCCACGTCCTACAATGGAGGGCCTAGTTCAGTCCCAGCTCCTCTACTTCCCAAGCAGCTTCCTGGGAGAACCCTGGGAGGTGGCAGGTGATGGTTCAAGTACTTGTGTCCCTGCCACCCAAGGGGGAGACCTGGGCAGAGTTCAGGGCTCCTGACTGTGGCCTGGCCCAGCCCTGGCTGTTGTGGGATTTAGGGGAGTGAACCAGTGGATAGACGATTTCTCTCAGTCTGTGTCTCTGTTTCTCTGCCTTTCAAATAAAATGGAAATAAATGAATAAAAGATTTGAAGATTCAGGCTTCCTGGACGATGCCTTAAAAAAAAATCCCACACAGAATTGTGTAACCTTACTTGTGTGACCTTACTAAGCATCATCATATCGTATACTTACAGTAGGTAAGTTTTATTGTATGTATGTTATGGTGCAATTAAGACAAGACAACTCAAATTCCCACATACTCAGTGTACACCAAAAAACCAGGCAGACAACCCCCAGCTACCCCTTCCCCCAAAAACCCACCCCAGCTCACTAGTTCACTGTTTACAGACAAAACCGGAAGAGTATGTACAGCCCGTGGACTGTGAAATGGCTTAACTGTCCTACGTGGCTGTCTGTCTCTCTGTCAGCCACTCGGTTTTAGCGTTTACAACCCGAATGCTGCAGGAGTTTCGGTGCGAGTAAGTTACATCCCTCAGTCAGGATTCTCTCTCACGTAGTTAATAAGGATTTAACACATTTCGTTAAAGTTTCCACACTTGAACATTCTTACATTACCCACAAGCCAAATACAGCAATTCTCCAAAAGAATATTAATTACATAAAAATTACCTGGATTTACAAATTCACAACATAGCTACACAGTGTCTAGAATAAGACGTCCTCACTCTGTGAGACACCCTGTGTCTCAATGGGGACACAGGATTGCTCTGTGGCATCCGGCACAGCACGAGGACTCCCTCTTAGGAGGCCTGTTCACGTTCCCACCGAGCCACTGGGCATCACGAGGTTCTGGGTCTTTCCCAGGTCATTCCCAGGAATCCCTGGATCCTTCCCTCTCTGTGAACTCTTGCAGCCGGTTCTCCAGAGCCTCGGAAACACACGTTTCTCTGACTGGGGACTGGCTACTTACACTCTCCTTAGTCCTAGATTATCTTTGTTTCCTGGCCAACCAAAAATACAAACCCCACGCTGGAAGCACATAGATTCTTCCACTTGCTCTCCTTGAACCCCTCTTTCTAGTCAATTCAAGAAACCCTCCTCTCCTTCCACCAACCAACAATTAAGAGAAAACCAAACCTGCCCACCATGGCCTCCACACTCTCGAGATGGGGCTACTATTTATACTTCCTCACTTCAGTTTCTCCATTAGCCCAGGGGCAGCTCTCAATGCCCTTTAGTCCTCTTATTAAAATGGATGCATTTCTTTTCCTACTGGACATGAGAACACTATGGACTATCAGAGTTACAAAAAGGCCTTTATCTTTTTAACTCCAATATTTAGGGCATATTTAAAAGGAACATAAGAGCATACCCTGGGTGGACTTTGAATGAATTCAGATGGGAAAAAAAAAGGTGCACAATAAAAAGTTAGTCTCCCTCTTTCCTTGTTCCCCACAAATGGAAGCTACTCCACGGGCAGTTTTTCACTGTATTTTGTTCATGTGAAAATGTATCTTAAGTATGTTCCATGTCAAGAGACCTGATTCATTCTTTTTAACAACACAGTGTGGGTATAGCAACAAATGTAACCTTTTCCATACTGGCAGATGTTTAGATCGTTTCTAATGTCTTCCTAAAACAAATAATGTAGTAAAAACTTTGTGTACACACTTATCAATAGGCATGTGTGAACATAAATGCAGTATAAATACTTGGGAGTAGATTTGCTGCGTCAAAGTCATGTGGCATTCTATGTCCATAGATATTGCCAAATTGCCTTCCATAGAAGCCAGATCAGCTTTAACTTTGACCAATAAGCAATGTATGGGAGAACCTGTTTTGCCACTCTTGCTAAGATAGCATGTGAAACTCTGATCTTTGCCAATACAAGTTGATTGTAGTTCCTTTAGTAGGAAACATTTGCTCATATTCTTTGATCGTCAGCCTCCTGGGTTGTTAATCTTTTTTATTATTGATTTCTAGAGATTCTTTATATGTCAGGGAAATTAGTCCTCTGTTTGCACTATGTGTTGCAAATATATAACTTTGTGTATAGTTTTTTGTCATGCATAATATTTCATTTTTTATTAAAATATACTAACCTTTTATGAATTCTGGATTTTTAAATTTTTTGAGTATATTGTTTTTGAAATGTATTTTAGCACTTAAAAATTTTTTTATTTGTTCATTTTGTTTGCAAGGGAAAGAGATGGGAGAGAAAAAGAGAGGGAGAGAAAAAGAGAGGGAGAGAAAAAGAGAGAGAGTAAAAAGGTGAGAGAAAGAGAGAGATCTGTATTCTGTCTGCTGGTTCACTCCTTCAATGCCCACAACAGCTGGGCTGGACCAGGCTGAAACCAGGAGCCAGGTACTCATTCCAGATCTTCCACTTGGGGGCAGGGCTTCAACTACCGGAGCCATTTCCTGATGCCTCCCAGGGTGTGCATTAGCAGAAAGCTGAAATCAACAGAGCTAAGACTGGAAGCAGATACTCCAAGGTGGATGCAGGCCCCCCAGGCAACATCCTCACCACTGCACCAGATTCCTGCCCTGATGACATTCTATATCTCCAAGACATAATCAGCACGTTACTTTCAACCTGTGGACTATCTGCCTTGCTCCTCTGAAAGTCAAAGACATTCCTTAGTCCTTATTATGGAACTTGCTCCTTTTAGCAGGGTGTCTTGTATGTGTACAGCGGTTTCTTGGGGACCAGCTTTGCTCTTGATTTGGTTGCAGTCTATGAAAATATAAACTACATCTTAAATTTCTATAGCTCCCTTCATCTACACAGCACATACGAGAGTCTTGTACTTTGTTTGTAGCACCTGTAACTCCAGGAGGAGAGGGAACAACTCTGGGATGGTTGGGATCATTGTTGTTGTGCCCCAAAGCCTTGTCCTGCTAACTTGAGTATTTTTTGGGTTGGCAGCTGCCTTTTGGCTGTTCCGATTCAAACAGATTTTACCTGACAGGCAAGAAAGAGAGGGCTCTTTACAAAGTAAGTGAGTAGAGGCTGGTACCCAGGAGTCTAGGACAACAGCACAAGGACCTTCACTTTCGGGGTCTTTGTCTCCTTCTGGGAATATAAGCCCTTTGACTTCCTCCACTTGTTAGATGAATGCGTAGTTAACATTGCCCCTCCATGTTCAAGATCCACCACCTCTGGAATCTTGGCTGATGACGTCACTCGCACGCTCCTGACACCTTTTCAGCTGTAGGTGACTACACTGATTTTTTAACATTAAGTTCAATTCTGAAGCACAGGATTTAATGAGTAATCTCTTGGCAAGGAAACTGCTGCAAGGGTCCCCAAGGGTCAGGGAGGTGCTACCATTCATTGATCAGATGCCTGAGCTGGGAAGCTTGGACTCTCACTGCACCTTGTAGGAGCATGCAGGGATGGGGCGGAGGAAAATATCTGAGTTTGCCATCTATTTGCTGACAAAAACCTGTGAGTGTACTCTGATCAGAGGGACGAGGCCTGAAGTTGCGCAGTACTCAGTTTTGGCTCAGCGAAATGGGCAGTTGATGTGATCAGGGACAAACAAAAGCTCCCTGCCTCCTTGAATGTGATCCCAGCACACGGGTTCTGAAGCTGAGATTGCTCAGCTGAGGAGTCTGAATCCAACCAGTGCATGACCCTGGAGCAAACACAACATCTGCATTTGGCCAAGGTGTAATGGAAATTTAGCATTTTCTTCTGTGATGAATGTTGGCAAAACTCTACAGTACTGCAGAGTTCTTGTGACTTTGTAACAATTCAAATCACAGGCGTTCCCTCCTGTTTCACAGTTATTACTGTTGCCTTCAAATCATACAAATTATAGACTCATGCATATTATTGCCTCTAAATCATGGCAGTTATAAGACCAGCCACAGGATCTTATTATTTATCTATTCATTAAAAATCACATGCATTATTATACCTATTTTGAAAAAGATTTTGTTTACTATAACTTAATATATTTTATTTTCTAATATTATTAATTTTATTTGATTAATTTTAGAACTTTATTCTAATGTCTGACATTTTTGGGTTAGTTCTTGGCATATGATATTAATGTAATAAGTAAATGAATAAACAAAAATCAGATGAGGCACAAGTTGGAAGAGATAAGATGAGCCCATATTACTGCCATAGCAATGAGATGAGGCACAGGAATAGTTTTCTTATATATTGTCTAGTTTCAGAAAAAAAATTAAGGCCGCTTACTAGAATAGATAGCAAACACAACTGATTAGATTAACTGAAAATCAAGTAAGGAAAAAGTAAAGTTGAGTCAGGAGTGAGGCTCACAGATGAAATCACAGACCTTGTATGGATTTGGTTCTAGCAGCAAAGCAAAAAAGAGAATGCAGAGAGTTGCATAATTCATGCTACTTTTTTTTTTTTAATCAAAACACTATTTAGGAGAAACAGTATTGTAATTTCTCCTAAGGGTTTTAACAAAGAAGAGGCAAAAATTTTCCCTTCGGCCATGATTCAGTGGGAGTTATGCATTTCCCATGGGCATTACCTTGGGTCTAAGCCAAAGACTGAGCAGGAGCCTCTCCACAGAAATGAATATGGTTGATTTTGAAGAAGATGCCAATTAGGGAAGCAGTGAGAACCAAATGGGCCCTTGAAGGCCAGAGGTAATATGAGGACCAAGGAGAAGACAGTGCCCCAAGAGACAGAAACGCTGCTGGACAGAACGGCTGCCTGAGGCAAGCTTCTCACACAGGTGCCCAAGAGAACAAAGAGCAACAGAACTGGGCTGGGAGCAGCTCAGTTAAGTACCACAGGGTGTTTAACCACTGACTCAGAGCCCCATTCAATGGCTAGAGAGGAGCAAGGAAAGGACAGAAGTTCAAAGGCCTTATCTCAGCCTGCATTAGTTGTCCCAATAAACTTCCAGTGGGGGTGGGAGGTGGTGACCACCTGGCGGCTTCGTTTATCTAGACAATCCCTGTTACTTATCATCAAAGATTTAGCAAGCACACAAAGGACAGTCTTGCCTGCACTACCACATGGTCATGGCTTGCTCATGGGAACTTCCCCTTCCCTTTGGCCTCTGAAAACACCCTTCCTTCCTAAGCCTCGAAGGCTCCAGCTCCATGAGGCACTTTTTCCTGTTTCTCCACTCCTGTGAATGTACAGCACACACCACGCAGGCACAGAGATCCCCAGAGATGCCTGCGAACTCAGGGGTCACTCAGCATGCTCACCGGAAACCAACATATGAAATTTCACAGATGAGTGCTCACACACATTCATCCTACTTGTGTTAACTAAGTGACTCAGTTTTGCACTTCCATGCATTCACATTAAAAGGGAAAGAGAAATCGGAAAAGAGGAAAGTATCTTACTTTAGGGTTCAGGTCAAAGAAACTGTAGTATTTAAACCGCAGCAGCAGCTGCTCGTCTTCTTGGATGCCCTGTTCCATAAGGGAGCGGGAGGAGTCCAGCCAGCTGGAAAACAAAAAGCTGGGATGAGTTTTAAAAGTCGATCATTGTTTGTACACATCTGTTATGCTATGTTACAGATGAGGGCATTTTAAAATGTGCATGGAAAAGTAAAACTAAAAGATATGTGGTGCAAAAAGCCTGCAAAAGAGATGCAGTTTTTTCATAATATACATTTTCCACAAATTACCAAAACAAACATCTTTTAATTCAATTTCCATGAACTTTTTGAAATACCCTATTAGTTATTACATATATACATATATATATCCTTGAACAAAATCAAATTATTATAATCCAAACCATATAATAAGTAAGCATATAATAGCTTATGCATTTTATCATATACTTTCACACACATACACACACACATACTTTAGAAAGGTACTTGAAGAAGTTCATGGAAAAGTGTGACTTGACTTTGGTGGGTTTTTCCACATAGGACACAATAGGCCATTTTCCATGTAATCTAAAAATCTGTTCTACATCAAAAAAAATTTTTACCAAAACACACCCATAGTTTTAATTCAACTCTCCATGGAACTTTTTGAAGCGCCCTTATGTGTCAGTGTGAGTAGTTTTCCCTCCACTCATTGACAGTTTAAATAACAGAGAAGTGGCCAGGGCAGCTCTCCTGACCTCTGTTTACAGGAGACAAAACTGTGTCTCAGTGACATTAAGGGATCTGTCACATGCTGTGTGGTGCAGCCATCAGGAGACTCTGTCTGCATTAGCGCTCCACTGTGCCAGGTGGTTCACTTAAAGCCAGCTCAATCTTATTGTCCAGAACTTTTCACAATAAAAGAAATATTCATGTCTGCAGTCTAGTATGTGAGCTCAGGAATTTAAATTCAAATTCAAATTTAGGTATCCATATGTGGTTAGTGGTTTCTGACTGAGTAAAAGACTCCTAAGGTTGAAAAATAAAAACAGATAATGATGAGATGATGGAGATGAAAAGCTACTAAGACAACCATAAGGGGATGATTGTCATCTAATGTCATCGAATAAAAATGCCTTGAATGTCTATCATTTGATGCCCTTGGGGCAACAAGGGTGACCAACAAGTCACCTCCATCCTACAGGGAGTTGACATTCCAGCTGGGGAGACCACACTTCATAATAAAGGGCCGTTGTATCCCCAGAGCAAGCGAAATGTCAGAACTACAGGAAAGTGATCGCTGTCGAATGGTGATGGGTGGGAAGGGGACAGTGCAGCCTTAAAGGACAGACGGGGAGTGAGTGAGCAGTGGAGACAGTCAAGAGGGGCGGTCCTAGAGATGCCGTGGTGAAAGCAGGTGCAGGGGTGCCCCAGGTCTGAATGGGGGACACAGAGACATCTCTTAAAGAGAATTGAATGCTGACAACAACTTTTTTAGTGGCAAGGGGGAGCCAAAGAAATGGTGGTTTGGGAAATACTTTGGGTGTGTTTTCTGAGTCATTTCAAACAGGGCTCCCGGTCTAGCTGCCTCCTGAAGAGAGAAGTGATATCCTACAAGAGAAGTGGGAGCCCGCGGGCCACCTTGCAGCTCGCCTGCTGGCCTGCAGAGACAACACTCCCGAACTGCCATTCTACAGCCCACAAAATACACTTGCACACCACAGTGGCGAGGAATTAGTATCCAGAATGGTATTCTGTTATCTAAGCATATACATCCTGTTCTTTTTAAATGTACTGAAATGACCAAAGTCTGCATTCTCTCTCCCTCTCTTTTTGTTGATAAAATCAACATCAACTTTTGCTAATGATCCCCAGGTCTACTATATTAAAAATTCAACACCCATCCTCTCGCTTTCGTCAGCAGCAATTCAGAGAGAAGCAAAATGGGCCATGTCCTGACCCTGAGTTAAACTTGGCTTTGTCAAGCAGAGTCCGAGGCTGGTACACGTCAGTGAGTGCGTCTGGTGGCTGGGGAGGCTGGCTGAAGGCCAGGATGCTGCAGTTCTGTTCCGCCAGGGGGCTGTCACTGAACCACGTCATGGTGGATGACACGGGTGTTCCGTTGATGGGGTCATATGTTGGAGTCATGGTCTTACTGTACAATCCAGAACTTACTGAAAGACAAGGGAGCAGGCATTCTGACGTGAGACTCAGGGCAGTGGGGATCCTCAGCAAAATTACTCTTCACACTCCTTACACTCAACTGAATTTTGGCCTTCAAGATTTGTACCATGTAGAGTAATCCTGTGAGACACCAAGGTAGAGAGATGAGCTGTACACAGGAAGCAGTCTTGTCTCTGTGTACAGAGACAAGAAAACGTGGAAAACGTGGGAAATCAGACACAAAAGCTTCCCCAAACTAACCCAGATGAACATTAGGGTCCATCTCTTTTCTAATAATCCAAAGCTCTCTTCTTTCAGCAGGAGTCTTAGGATGCTCAGTAGAGAGCTGGAGTCCTCGCAGCTGTGTTGTGCGCACTTCCTGTGTTTTCCAGCTCCTTCAGCAAAGAGCAGCACTGACCAGTCTTAAGATCCAGCATGCTGATCATCTGACTCTAACCTGCATAAAGTCCAAATACCCTCATTTTTTCTTTATATTCGAATTGACTTGTCAGAAAGGCCTCAATGTTACAAGAAAGCTGGAGATTTGATTATTTGATATAAAAAGGAAATGGTAATACTCCTCTATAACTTTTATCTGCCCTAGAAAAAAACTGAATCCAGGAAAGAACCACATGAAAACAGAACCAGGAAGACAGATGTGTATTCAAGGGATCCAACTTTTCTCTTTTCTAAAAATCAGTCTTTTTTAATCCCAAATTCATGTCCAATTGTACTAGACTTTGCATACATCAACAACATAAGATATAACATTTTTAAAAAGATTTAATTAATTAATTAATTTACTTTTTGACAGGCAGAGTGGACAGTGAGAGAGAGAGACAGAGAGAAAGGTCTTCCTTTGCCATTGGTTCACCCTCCAATGGCTGCTGCGCGGTGCACTGTGCTGATCCGATGGCAGGAGCCAGGTGCTTCTCCTGGTCTCCCATGGGGTGCAGGGCCCAAGCACTTGGGCCATCCTCCACTGCACTCCCGGGCCACAGCAGAGAGCTGGCCTGGAAGCGGGGCAACCGGGACAGAATCGGTGCCCAGACCGGGACTAGAACCCAGTGTGCCGGCGCTGCAAGGCAGAGGATTAGCCTGTTGAGCTGCGGCGCCGGCCTAAAAGATTTTATTTATTATTTATTTGAGAGGTAGAGTTATAGCCAGTGATAGGGAGAGACAGAGAGAAGGTCTTCCTTCCATTGGTTCACTCCCCAAATGCTGCAACGGCCGGAGCTGGGTTGATCTGAAGCCAGGAGCTTCTTCTGGGTCTCCTACGCGGGTGCAGGGGCCCAAGGACTTGGGCCATCTTCTATGGCTTTCCCAGGCCATAGCAGAGAGCTGGATTGGGATAGGAGCAGCGCGGACTAGAATCGTCGCCCATATGGGATGCTGGCACTGCATGTGGAGGATTAACCTACTGTGCCCCAGCGCCAGCCCCAAGATATACTATTAAAATAATAGATTACTGGGGTTGGCATGGTGCAGTGAGTAAGGGTACCACTTGCCACTCTGGCGTCTCATGTCAGAGTGTCCCAGCTGCTATCCAGTTCTCTGCTAATGTGCCTGGGAGAACTCTGGGCTCCTATCTTCAGCCTGGCTCAGTCCTTGCAATTTGCAGCTATTTGGGGAGTAAACCAACAGAGGGAAGATTCTCTCTCTCTCTCTCTGCCTTTCAAAATCAATACAATAATCTTAAAATAACAGTAATAGATTATTGAGCAGATTTGTTTTTTAAAAAATCTGCAATTTTATTCCTCCTTTGTTTGGGAGTGTGGGGAGATGGACATTTTCCTGGTGGGTTTTACTCCATATTCACAAATTAAAGCAATGTCAAAACTCGTGCCACAAATCTCACCTGGTGAACCTGAACTCGTTGAAGAACTCTCAAGGTTTAGTACATCTTCAATTAGAGGTTCCTTATTACTTTTGTCTTTTCTCTTCTTCTTCTTGAAACAGTCACCAGAAAGTTTTAATAAGGACAGTTCTTCTGATCTTCTAATATCTAAATGTAAAATAAAACCCCAAATTAACAAATAACAATTTAAAAGAAGTAAAATGAAAAGCACAAAGAAAATCCCTCCTGAGAGCCATTCTGTGCATTTGAAGCAATTTCTCAGGAAATTCACGAGAAGTAAAGTAACTAGTTGCATCAATTAACAGAAGAGGAACGTACGGTGGAGAAAATAGTGTCTGGAGATTCAGTCTGATAACATTCCTAGCTTATTTTTTAATTTTTAAAAAGGTATATTTTATTTATTTGAAAGGCAGAGTTATAGAGAGAGATAGAGGAGGGGGAAGAGAGAAAGAGAGAGAGAGAGAGAGAGAGAGAGAGAGAGACAGATGGAGAGAAATCTTCCATCTATTGGTTCACTCCCAAAATGCCTGTAACAGACAGGGCTGGGCCAAATCCAGGAGCCCAGAGCTCCAGCTGGGTCTGCCACATGGGTGGCAGGGACCCAAGTACTTGACCCTCACATGCTGCCTCCCAGGGCATAAATTAGCAGGAAGCTGGATTGGAAGCAGAACAGCAGGGACTCGAACCAGCCACTGATAATGGCTTTGGGTGTCCTGAGCAGGGACTTAACTGCTGTGCCAAACACCTGTCCCCATTCGCTCTTCTGTGTCATCTATTTACCACCATTTTCTTTCCCTCCCTTCCTCTCTCCCCCTTTTTCTTTTCTTTTTTGGTTTTTAAAACAACCACCAAGGGTCTTACTTGCTGTTTTCCTTATGAATCACAGGTCCTGAAAACCTTTCTCCCACCTCCAGCCCAGCAGCTCCTTTCCGCCTGTGGCAGGTGTCCCCAGGCCCGCCCAGCTCCTGTTGGCCCTGTCCATTTCAGTGTCTGCCAACCTGACGTCCCAGGGCCAGGGCCTGTAAAACAGTCCACGTGGTCAGGGAATGAATGGTCCCCAGAGCAGCCCTCAGCGGCTGATGAGAGTGTGGCATACATTTTGTCCTCTGGGTGGGACAGCCCTGGGGCTGTCTATGCTGTCTCCTAGGAACCCCAGTTGCCATGGTGTGACTTGGTTGGTGACATACTCTTTCTGACTGGTGACCTTCTCTTCCTCATCTCACTTCTCTACCCCCACCACTATTCCCTGGCATCACTTCCCAAACTACTTGCACCTGCATCCTTATCTCGACATCTGCTTCCAGAAGCCAGACTGGCATTCCCCATTTCCTCATTCACCAAATAGATTTATAATTGCTGATCAGATTTGCAGACTGCACTGCACTGACTGGCTACAGTCCCAGGTGAAAGCTCAGGAATGTGGCTGTCTCAGCTCTGTGGGCCCTTCCACCTTCCGTCTCCTCAGTTAATAAGTGCTCAGTGCTGAGACCGAGGCCAGCATTCGAACCGAGCACACTCGATCGAAAGATTGCAATGCACACCTATGACCATTTTGGATGCACAATTTAGACAGCAGCTTGGTGGTGAACAGAAACTTCAGGCATGATCAGTGAAGATAAAACAGACAACAGAACAAAACCCCCATATCTACAAGTCCAAAATTTATGTCTTTTTTAAACAGAAAAAGCATTACCCTGCTAAATTTGAGTTAGTTTCAATTGATTAGATATAAAAAACAAAGATTAAAAATGTCAGATTGAGGGGCCAGGACTGTGGCACAATGGGTTTAGCTGCTTCCTGAGCTCTGGTTCGAGTCCTGGCTGTTCCACTTCCGAGCCAGCTCCCAGCTAATGCACCTGGGAAGGCAGTGGAGGATGGCCCAAGTGCTTGGGCCCCTGCACCCACATGGGAGACCTGGAAGAAGCTCCTGGCTCTTGACTTTGGCTTGGCCCAGCCCCAGCCTTTGTAGCCACTTGGGGAGTGAACTAGCAGATGGAAGATCTTTCTCTGTTTCTCTTCTTTCTCTGCAACTCTGTCTTTCAAATAAGTTATTAAAGAAAAGAAAGGAAAAGAAAAGAAAACAAGTACCAGGCTGAGCCCTTGGAACCACCATGAATGGTATCTTCAGGAAAAGTCACATCAGAATGCTTCTATTCCTCTGAAATCTCACGTGCTTGGGCTCAGCTGCCATGTGTGCTTCCAGTCCACGGCAGTGTGTGGGGGATGCAATTTTATTTACTTATATATAAAAGAAAGTCGTCTTGTTTTCAAATCCCTATTATAATATCACTGAAAACACAGTGCCTTTGTTCCTGCCATTTGCCTGGCTGCTGTCAGCAAGACCACTGGAACTTTCACTTACTTACTCTACAAACACATACTGAGCAGCTACTGTGTGCAGGCATCGTGTAGGAGCTGGGAGCACAGAGCTGCTCATGAAGTGGCTTCTGCTCTTACACCCTTTCCTCAGTCCCCACTGCCCAACATTGGCATTCCCCATTCTGCTGGCACCTTCCCCCTTGTTTTACCACCTACCGCTTTCCACCACCTACCCTGTGGTCTTTTCTTTTTTATTAGTGCTTAGTAAACAGTCTCTAAGTGAGCGAATGACGCAACACATAGTTTAATGAATAAGATAGATTACTCAGTGACATAGTATCTAGGCAGTGCCATGTGCTGACTTTGACCTTGGAATCAAAAAATACACTTTCAGAAAATATAAAGTAAGAGTATACTCATGGCACAAGATTCTCTTTCTTTATAGAGTTGCATAAATGTTAAGCTCATGGGCTACCAACCTATAAAGAAATAAGTTTCCAGTCATTGGTCCGTGTAGTGTTCTGATTCAAAAGTGCTTTTTGCAGACACAGCGATTTAGTAGAGTCAGGTGTTAATGAAACAATTAAGATGTTGCAACACCACTATCTCAAAACCGCTACAGTCACGGGAGCCGGAGAGTGACGACAGGTGTAACAGAACTCTTTTGTCTTAACTGTAACAGTGGTTTGAGTATAGCTTGGAGAAATGAATTGGGATGGGTAATCTTAATGGTCTGGCTCTGCTTTTTATCACCCTCTTTCGAAATAGTTGTAAGGTTTGTGGAAATGAATCTGATTTATGCTGGTATCTTTGGTTTAACGCCTCTTAGACGTCCACAGTACCCAGAACTGGGCTGAAGTGTGCCGCTAATGAGAGAATGTCCCTGAGCCCACCATGCCAGGCAGGCGGGAGGCAGACACCAGTTTCCTGTCCGCTCCTGAGAGTCCACAGGGCACAGGGTACTCACTCAGGGTCCTGCAGATGTCACTCACAGCTCTGAACACCACAGCCGAGAAGCTGACCCGCAACCGCACTGTCTTCATGTTTGGCAGGCGAAGGCGAAGAGTTTTATGCTGAGGGGTGAACAGAAGCTTGGCATCCGCCTGAACTCCACATTTGTCCAGGGTCCAGTGAGTCTTCAGAAGCCAGCAACGCTTCTGCTCCCACCAAAGGGCAAAGTCTGACCAGTCCTGTGGCAGGTCTGCAAGAACGGATAACACAGAGAATACAGTGACCCAGGGCGAGACTCGCGGGGAGGGTCCAGGCCCTCCAGAGCCCAGGTGCGGTGTGTAGAAGTTGCAACAAACAACACCTGCTCAGCCCCCTGCCTCTTTCCACAGGCCCAGGCCCTCCAGTCCCTGGCTTCTGTCCAAAGACCCCAGAGGTGAGGCAGGGAGAACACAGGTGACCCTCACGTGACCTAGCATCTACATTTAAATACTGCAGAGGGGCTGGCGCTGTGGCACAGCGAGGTAAGAGTTAAGGCCCCAGTCTGCAGTGCTGGCATCCCATATAGGCACCAGTTCAAGTCCTGACTGTTCCACTTGACCCAGCTCTCTTCTTTGGCCTGGGAAAGCAGTAGAAGATGGCCCAAGGCTTGGGCCCCTGCACCCACATGGGAGACCTGGAAGAAGCTCCTGGTTCCTGGCTTCGGATGGACACAGCTCTGGCTGTTGTGGCCAATCTGGGAGTGAACCAGCAGATGGAAGACCTCTCTCTCTCTCTCTCTCTCACTCTACCTATGCTTCTCGGTAACTCTGCCTTTATTTTATTTATTTATTTATTTTTGACAGGCAGAGTGGAAAGTGAGAGACAGAGAGACAGAGAGAAAGGTCTTCCTTTTGTCGTTGGTTCACTCCCCAATGGCCGCCGCAGCCAGTGCACTGCGGCTGGCGCATCGCACTGATCTGAAGCCAGGAGCCAGGTGCTTCTGGTATCCCATGGGGTGCAGGGCCCAAGCACTTGGGCCATCCTCCACTGCACTCCTGGGCCACAGCAGAGAGCTAGCCTGGAAGAGGAGCAACTGGGACAGAATCCGGTGCCCCGACCGGGATTAGATCCTGGTGTGCCAGTGCCGCAGGCGGAGGATTAGCCTATTAAGCCGTGGCTGGCCTGTAACTCTGCCTTTAAAATAAATAAATAAATGTTTAAAACATAAGTCTTAAAAAAATAAATAAATACTGTGGAAAGAACAGGCACATAAAATGTTTGCTCATGATAAATGCTAGCATCTTTGTCCTTAACACCCCTGGGTGCCATGATGTATTCTAGGAAGGCCAGAAGCGTGTGGCTTTGGTTCTCTTCTTTTGTAGAACTGTGTGCTCGCACCACGGCATCACACGGGAGGACCAGTAGTCCCCAGTGAGAGTGCAGACAGGACGGCCTTAGAGCCGACACCTCAGCCTTCTCAGTAATGTCCAGTACTCGTCAGCCCTGCCGCCCTTGCTTCCAAAGTTCTACACTGAAATCAGAGTTGAAAACTCGCTCCCTTGCTTTGAAGGCATTAACGGCAGATCTTTCCTCTCCTTCAGTGTTGGCATCCGAGTTTTTTCCTTTCAGCGTTGCTGGAGTCAGTATTTAATCTTTTATTTTGTGAAATTAAGAGGCCCCTGTGTTTCCCTTTTTCTTTAGTCTCTTTCTCTCGCTTTAAATAAGAAAACCTTTCCTTCAATGCTGTTAGTAGAAGTAGAAATTGGTGTATCTATTTTTTTTTAAAAGTCAAGACTTTCAATTATAATTATTTTACTTCTCAGAGAGAGAGAGAGAATGAATGAGCTCCCTGCTGGTTCACTCCCCAGATACCTGTGAAAGGTGGGGACAGGCAGGAAATCAATTCATGTTTCCTACGTGGGTGGCATAGTTGAGCCAGCACCTGCTGCCTCTCACAGCCTGCATGGATAGGCAGCTGGAGTGAGGAAGAGGAGGTGAGTATGGAACCCAAGCACTCTGGTAAGAGGTATGGATAGGTGTACTTTTCTGTATGTATATTACATTTATTTAAAAAGGACTTTCTCTCACTAGTGTAAATGAGAAGCCAGCATGGAGGACAGGAAAGAAAAAGAAATACAAAGAAAACAACACTGTTAAATTCTACGAATTTGTTTATACAGACAGAGTGTTAAAGACACGGAACATCCAGCTAACTTCAAGACTGAACTTCCAAGTATTAGCAGGGAACCCACAGAGTAGTAGTCTAATTTTCTGCCACCCAGGGCCACCTGAGATGTCACCAGTGGAATGGGTATTAAATCAGCTGGGGAGCTTTAATTCGCCATCTAGCACTCAAGTGCGCCCAAAGGTGGGTGACTGCATTCAACCTGAGGCTTTTGCACAGTCCCCGGATTCTCTCCTTCTTCCTGGGTGAGATTTGGAGGCAGCGAGTGCTTGCTATTTTGGGCCATTATAAAAGGAGCGATCAGAAAAGCTAACCGATCAGATCCCAGGTAACAAGAAGGCTCCTATTCATTGGGGATGCACCAGAGAGGATTTCAAATACAGAGAAATCACAAGGCAAGAGTAACTTACTGATCTGTTCTACCAACTTGAGCATCACTCCCCCGACATGCAGGTCTCCAGACACTCTGAGTGTGACATCTTTCTGCTCCTCTTCATTTGGGTGGTCAACACGCACCACGAGCTCCCAGGAAGCAGAAGCAAAGTCATTGGACGACAGCATTGTGGCACAGGCAGGTGGCTGACTAGTGGAAAGACAGGTACAGAGCAGAACATGAGGAAGAAACTGGAACATGCCGGGAGAGTCTACAGAACACAACTTGATTTTTTCTAATGTTTTTGCTTTTCATTTTAGCTTCCTCTTCCAAAAACTGCAGTGTGCCCAATGCCTTAGAGGTTAATTCAGCATCTTGGCTTTAAGAAGTCTTATAAAAATGGCTTCAGATCATCTAGATGGATGGACTCTGTCTTTCTACTCATCCACTCCTTCAGGACCACTTGGCTGCATTTTCCTTTGTCCACCCAGTGTCCCCATCTTCACTTTCCTGCTCTTTTGCTTTTTCTTGACTTTCTCTGAACTATTCTAGCAGCAGGCAATAAACTATGGCACTCCTTCATGATATATTTCTTAAAAATAAACTTTATTGAGGTATAATTCCCATGCAGTAAAATGCGCAGATTTTAAATATACAGTTCAATGCATTTTGTTGTGTGCAAATTACACCTCATAAAGCTGACTTGTCAAAAGGATGCCATTACATCTTGCTCTATCTCTAATATCTCTATTATACATGTATTAATACATTCCTCCCAAAAATATTAGTATCTTGTAGCATGAAATCTCCAAAAATAAAAATATAGCAAAAATGTCTATTTTAGTTACTACAATATAACATGTAGCTTTAACATAAGTGCATGCCAAGATGGTAGGTATTAATAATTACTGTCATGTATTTGATTCAAGGTCCTGCTTTTGTATCATATAAAATTGATATACAAATTGAGGTTTTAGATACACTTTTGGCAAAAGATGGAAAAACGGCAGTGACAGACCTAAAAAGCTAACATTTTCAAGTACAGATGGGGGTGAGAACTTCAAGCTCCAAGGGGAACTTCATTTCCCCTCACTTGAGGCTCTGGGAAGGCAAAAACCTAGCAGTATCAACCCTGGGACGTTGGAGGGTGGCCATCAGAACATCAGAATCCAAAACTGGCAGAACTTAAGCAAAACTTGAGATGTCAGTTCTCTCTTACTTTACACAGAAAGAAATACTGCTACTACTCTGGGCTGTTTCAAACACTTAAAATAAAAACCATTTACATCATGATAACAACTCTTTTTCACTTGATTATGTACTGACAGCTTCTAAGAGACCCATGCTTTCACAAGGGCTACTGTTGAGGAAGAGCAATGCACTCAAACTCCTTCAACAGGGCATCCCGTAATCAAATGCAGATTTTCTCCAGAAGCAGGCAGGTCAAGAGACCCTGCACTCCTCACAAGCTCCACGTGATGCACACTTTTGAGTTGCCAGGACTCCTGATTGCTTGTTTCCCTTGCAATCAGATTCCTTTGCAATCGGATGCAAATTCTTCTCTTCTCCTAACCTGTGAGATCAGAACACTGCTCCCTTGGGTGATAGATTGGCCATTTCCTTATAATGAGATCCAGTCTAAAATCAGACAATCTGGTTTCCCCACATTCCTTCTCTATCTTTCTGCACCTTCGTTTCTGAGCGAACCTCTCATCCGCAGCAAGCTGTTACTTGCTGGGGAGAGCAGCAAACCTGAGCCCCGAAACGCAAAGGAGGAGACCAAGGCAAGAGGCCAAGAGCCCCTGCAGATGCACCTTCCCCGGGGCGAAGCTCCGCGTAGGAAATGCAAGGAAGAAAGAAAGCAAAAAAGGTGCGGGGAACAGGTTCCAGCGCTCCCCCTGGAAGGAAGCTCTTAGGGTGTTTTGCTTCCAAAGGCCACTCCGCCCGCGTCTGCCAGCTCTGCAGATCTTGAGTGGACAACAAACACCTGCCCCTCACCCCCAGTTAAAGGCAGCGGCCAGAGGCGCAGGGCCAGAGAAGGTGGCGCACGGAGCTGATACTATTTTCAATTCCAGTCATTTGAATGCAAGGAGCTGCAGAAGGTAAAGGGGCGGGGGGCTTAGGGGTCAGCGGTGCCCATCGCAGCCTCCCGATACCCGGGTCCCTAACCCTAGCCCCTTAGCACCCACCTCCTTTCCTGGACTCTGTCGCCTCCAAGGAAACTTGCAGACCGGCCAGTGAACTGCGCCCCTAGAGCACCGGGCAGAGGCCACTCCTAGTTCAGCGGGGCGGCTACTGCTCTGCTAGGCTCAGGGACCCAGAGGTCCCAGGGCCTCCCGCCGAGGCTGGGTTCCCGCACCTCCCCGGGCGCGGTGCGCAGGGGGCACGGTCTCCGCCCTGCGCGCCCCCAGCTGCATGGTCGGGGCTGGCGCGCGGCGGCGGGGCAGGCGAGGGCATGCCCAGCCAGGGCGTGCTGACTCTTGTGCTGGCTGGAGAGGAGGCGTAGTTTGCAGTTTTCTTTTTGTTTTTTAAGGGCAAAAGGTGGCTGTGCCACGGCGGGAGGGCCAGGAGGACCGGGGGGGGGGGGGGGGGAAGGGACACCCGCTCAACCTTTGAGGTCCGTGTTGTGATTTCTCCGGTTTTCTCATTGTCTCCGGGGGTGCCCGGAACTAGCCCAAATGACGAAAACCGGGTGAGTGGCAATGCTCTAAGACTACTGCTTTCTTGCTGGTAAAGGAGCGATTCATCCCTGACTAAGAGGATGAGGTGCCGCTGATCTAAGACCCCGGGGGCGCAGGGCCTGGTTCCCTACAGACGTTCTGGCTGAGGCTGGGATGGCTCATCTCAGGTTAACCACCCAGCCCCCGACGGTCACCTTAGGGCAAGAGCAAGAGCTGGGCCATCCAGGAAGGGTGGGGACCTTGGGCTATTGACACAGTCTCCCTCCTTCCTTCCTATAACACACATGTTATTGCTGCCTGGGGCTGGAGTTTCCTGCTCCATAAAATGGGCAGAGGCATAGGAATGCCTGCCTCTCCCAGGGAGACTTTCATGCAGAGTAAGACTGGCCTTTTTCATCAGGTACATAATGCTTGCAACACAATCTTAGTGTTTAAAGATTTATTTTGTTTTGAAAAGTAGTTACTGGCGGGGGGTGGGGATGGGGGTGGGGGGTGGAGAGAAAGAGGTATCTTCCATCCTGGAACTATTAGTGCGTCCCACGTAAGTGGCAGTGGCCCAAACACTTCCATCGCTTTCTCAGGTGCATTAGCAGGTAGCTGGATCAGAAGTGGAGCAGCCAACCCTGCTCAAATGGGATGCTGGCATTGTAGATGGGGGCTTAACCCACTGTACCCCACAGCGGGACCCCAGTGATAATGTTTTAATAAAAAATATTATGAAGTGTAGAAGTTCAACTCTTGTTTTTTCTTGAATCTTGTCTTATCCAGGGATTATTAAAGTTGGGAGCATTTTAAGTAAATTTTAAAGTGTTTGTTGAATACTGTCAACAAACTTGAGATGTGATTTCCTATTGGGGTCCAGCTTGTCAACCGGGGAATGGAGTCAGTTGCTGTCTGGTTCCACTTCCCACGTGCCCAACACCAGCTGCACACATGTGCTCTCATCTCGGGCAGGAGGTGTTTCTAGCTCTGCTTTCTGGAGATTCTGCTAGCTAGAACTTCAACTGTGCTCAAGATCTGTCTGTGTGACCTTGAACCCTTCATGCTCCATTTATGCCAGTTTGGTTTTTCATTTGGTATAAATATCTGAGTTGTGCTGGTTTTAAGCTTTCTTCCTGGCCAATTTATTAAAATTTTAATGGAAATTGTACAGATGCTCCTCAACTTACAGTGAGGCTACATCCTGGTAACCCATCATAAACTGATAATATTCCAAGTTGAAAATGTGTTTAATACACCAGAAAGGCTCATCATGGCTTAGCCATATGGCACCCTACAGTGTCCGCTGATTGTCTGCTTTGTGATCCCAGGGCTGATGGGGAGCATGCCAGCTGCTGCCTGCCTGGCATCATGAGCTAGGATCCTACTGTAGGAAGAGATCAAAATTCAAAATTTGAATTATGGTTTACATTGAATGCTTGTGGGGTTCATGCCCCAAAGAGGTGAACAGCCCAAAAGGGGAAGGTTGAACCATCATAAGTCAGGGGCTTTCTGGTTATTTATGTGTGAATGTGTATATATCTGAGAGTGCTACAAAAGGGGCCAACGCTGTGGTGTAGTAGTAGCTGGCATCCCATATGGGTGCTGGTTCAAGTCCCACCTGTTCCACTTCTGATCCAGCTCCCTGCTTATGCACTTCAAAAGCAGTGGAAGATGGCCTGAGTGCTTGGGCCCCAGGAAGAAGTTCCTGGCTCTTGGCTTTGGATCGGCCCAGCTATGGACCTTGCGGCTATCTGGGGAGTAAACCATTGGATGGAAGATTCTTTTTGTCTCCCCTATCTTTGTCTGTAACTCTGTTTCTTAAGTAAATAAATAAATCTTAAAAAAAAAGTTTGTGAAAAAAATGGAGTTGAAAGATAAGTTTAGGGACAGGCTCGTGGTGAAGTGGTTAAGTTGCCGTCCGGGATGCCTGAATCCCGTATCCGAGTGCCTGGTTTGGGTCCGGCTCCTTCGCTTCCCATCCAGCTTCCTGGTAATGTGCACCCTGTGAGGCAGCAGATGATAGAGTAAGTGCTTGGATCCCTGCCCTGCCGCCAACATGGGAGACCCGGATAGAACCTGTAGCTGTTGTGGGCATTTTGAAAGTGAACTGTTGAATGGAAGATCTCGCTCTGCCTGTGTCGCTCTGTCTCTGCCTCTCTGGTTCAGGTGATGGCTCAGGTGGTTGAGTTCTTGCTGCCCACATCGGAAACCTGGATTGAGTTCATTGTTTTTGTGGACATTTGAGGAGTGAACAAATGAATGAGATCTCTTTCTCTTTGCCTTTCAAATAAAATAAATACATAAAAATTTAAAAAGATGTTTATTTTGATGCAAAATTTGTTTGAAAACTATGAGTGATTTACTCATAATAATTCATTTTGATGAAATTTTTGAACACTCCCTTAAATGTATGGACTTCAAATTCTTTTGCACCAAAAAAAAATTAGAAAGAATTATTTATTTGAACAGTAGAGTGACAGAGAGAAGGAGAGACAGAAAGAGAAAGAGATCTTCCATCTGCTGGTTCACTTCCCGAATAGCCACAATAGTTGGGGCTAGGCAAAAGTCAGGAGTCAGAACTCCATTTGGGTCTCCAGTGGGTGGCAGGGGCCCAGGTACTTGGACCATCTCCTGTTGCCTTCGCAGTGCATTAGCAGGGAACTGGATCAGATACAGAGCAGTAGGGATTTGAACTGGCACTCTGATATGGGATGCCAACATTGCAGGTCTGGGCAGCTTAACCCACTGCACCACAATGATGACCCACAAAGAAACTTTTTTTTAAAAAAGATTTTATTTATTTATTTGAGAGGTAGAGTTACAGACAGTGAGAGGGAGAGACAGAGAGAAAGGTCTTCCTTCCGTTGGTTCACTCCCTAGGTGGCCGTGACGGCCAGCGCTGCGCCGATCTGAAGCCAGGAACCAGGATCTTCTTCCTGGTCACCCACGAGGGTGCAGGGGCCTAAGCACTTGGGCCATCTTCCACTGCTTTTCCAGGCCATAGCAGAGAGCTGGATTGGAAGAGGAGCAGCTGGGACTAGAACCGGTGCCCATATGGGATGCTGGTGCCGCAGGAGGATGATTAACCTACTGTGCCACGGTGCTGGCCCCCAAAGAAACTTTTAATTCCATTTTCCTTGGACTTTTTGAGATACAGATGCATATTTACCTCCAAGAGCACAAACCATGCATATACAGCTGATGAATTGTCACAGAAAGGACACCCTTGTGTATGAGCTCCCATTCTGAAACAAAACATCCCTTGTTCCCAGAAGACACCTAGTGGTCCCTTCTAGTTTTCACAAGGAGTAACTATTACCCTGACTTCAAACCCGTAGATTTTGCTGCTCTCTGTCTGTTACTGTGATGGAATGAGGAAGTGAGAAGGTCATGCCAAGATGGCCACTGAGGTGAAAAGGTCATGCCAAGATGGCCACTGAGGTTAAAAGGTCATGCCAAGATGGCCACTAACAACAGAAACTGCCTGGCAACAGGCTGTGATTGGATGGCTTCGGAAACCACATGACAACAGAGGAAACCACATGACAACAGAGGAAACCACATGACAACAGAGCCTGACTGACAGCAGGCCATGATTGGATGGTTTCAGAAACTGCCTGGCAACAAGAGCCTGACTGGCAACAGGCTGTGATTGGATGGCTTTGGAAACTGCCAGGCAACAGGCTGTGTGTGATTGGTTAGAGCATAGACCGCCCCTTGACCGGATTGGCTGGCCTTGGCTATATAAGCAGCTGTAGCAATTGAAATAAATGAGTCTGCGGGCTGCTTGCCTCAGGCCTGCTTTCACCCAACTCCCAGGGTCTGTGTGGTGACTCAGTGCCTCAAGCCCCCACCATGCTCCTCCTCTCAGGAACGAATCTCAGAAGAAATCAACAGCAACGTTATACAAACGGACAGATGGTTTGCATCATTGTGTGTCTGCCTTCCTTTGTTTAACACTTTATTTGTGAGTTTCATCCACAGGATGTGTCCCAGGCTTTTAATTTAATTTCATTCTTTACCTACGCCCTGGTTACTGTCATTCTTGTATACAGGTCTGACCTATCCCCCAAGGTTTCTGAGTTAGGAGTAGGTTAAAAAGTGCATTTTTGGGGCCGGTGCTCTGACATAGTGGGTAAAGCCGCTGCATGCAATGCCAGCATCCCATATGGGCACTGGTTCGAGTCCCGGCTGCTCCACTTCCGATCCAGCTCTCTGCTATGGCCTGGGGAAGCAGTAGAAGATGGCCCGAGTGCTTGGGCCCCTGCACTTGCATAGGAGACCTGGAAGAAGAACCTGGCTTCTGGCTTCAGATGGGCACAGCTCTGGCTGTTGCAGCCAATCGGGGAGTGAACCAGCAATGGAAGACCTCTCTCTCTCTCTGCCTCTTCTTTCTCTGTGTAACTCTTTCAAATAAATAAATAAATATTTTTTAAAAAGTGTATTACGGGTTTCAGATTTTCATGTATTTGACATGTACTTTCACATAGCCTTATCTTCTTTATAAAATGAGCAAAATCGACACTTTGAGTCAGCAGTTATAGTGATTCAGGTGGGAGAAGCATGGAGAATAAAGCGGAGTGATCTCCCCCAACCTCAAAATTCACGTGTCCAGGGAACAAATGTTAGCATGTCTATGACCCGTTTCCTGTACACTGATAAAGTGATGTGCATTGAGTAAGTCATAGTGTGTGATCATTCGGAATGTGAGTAGAGTGGACTGGCTGAGCAATGCACAGTGCTGAGCACAAAGGGAAGCAGTGAGCAGAAAGTCCCAGCTACCTGAACTTGTTAAAGCCCAAGGTGCTTCCTTCCCTTGTAGTCAGTTTTTTCCTAACTGCTGATTTTATTTGACGAAACCCATATGGTGTCACTCAAAATACATTCCTTTATTATCGTCTCCAGCTCACAGACGTGCTGGACACTGAGAAATGACACAGATACGCAAATGGTATTTCTGTTTGTGTTGAGTCCTTGGGGCACACAAAGTGGGAGCTGTGTTTGTGTGTGCGGAGAGTCCGTTTTGCCTGGGCAAAGATGGAGAAGGTGCTTATTATAGCTGCACTCTCCTTTCCAGCTGGAGGGATAATGAACACTAGCTATGCCCAGACAAGTTCTACCATTCTCTCCTTGCCAGGGTGGAAAGGGTGTGGCCTGATTGTCTAGAGGTACTGGATGGAAAAGGGGGGAGGGGAGAGCAAAGAACAGTAAAAGTCCTTTTCCAGAGCTGCACTGGAGCTACCGCTGAGAATGAGACAAGAAACATGGCGCTCCTCTTCCTCCCCACCCCCTTCCTCTCTCTCTCTCTCTCTCTCTCACTCTCTCTCTCTCTCTCTCTCTCCTGCTTTACTTTGCATCCATCTCAATCAAAAGGTGCAAGGGAGAAATAGTGATAATCAAGTCTTCTTTCCACCCCTGATTATTATGTTCCCTTCCCTGGAGATAATAGCTATCTGTTTCCTGTGGAACCTTCCAGAGATAGCTCATGCATGGCAACTATTTTGCTCTTTAAGCAAGTGACAATATTCCAAACATATGACTTGATGTCTTGCATTCCTCCCTTTAAACTATCTCAGTGATCATAGTGGACATCAGTCACATTCATGGCTGCCCATCATCCTTAGAAAGTCCTCTTTGCTATTGTGGAAATCCTTGTTTTAATCTCAGTATGGAAGTCAGAACTCAAGATCTCAACCTCCCTTGCATGGGTCTGTGATCCAGGCGCTGGCATTCAGATACTTAATTTGGAAGTGAGTAAGGTGCAGGGGCAGGGAGTAGTTGGAGCTCCATCTTTCCTGCCAAGGTGGTGGCAGGGGTGCCTGGGGCACTGGTAGTGGCAATGGTGATGGTTTCCTGGAGGCCACAAGGGCAAAATCCTGCAGAAGTGATGCTGGTGCCTGCTGGTGCCAGTACCAAGTGCAGTAAAGTCAAGTTCACATGCTGCAATGGTCCTTCCCTCTTCACGTCAGTTCTGTCATATCATTTCTGACATTGTTCTTGACGCTTAGCTCCAATTCTCTCCTGTTGTCCCAAAGATTCCACAATTGGTACTATTTGAATAACTAGTTTTCTACTCAAAATAGCCAGAGTGGATTCTTATTTGTGCCTAAAAATCCTGACAGACACAGAATTTGGTAGTGGGTTCATTGGGTACAGCAGGTATTGCTTTAGGAAAAGTAGTGACTCTTCTCTTGCAGTGTCAAAATGTTTGCTCCAGCTGTCGTATCTGATATGTAAAGATGCAGATTGTGGGGCTGGCACTGTAGTACATTGGGTTAAAGCCCCAGCCTATAGCACCAGCATCCCATATGGGCACAGGTTCCAATCTCTGCTGCTCCACCTCTAAGCCAGCTTCCTGCAATTGTGCCTGGGAAAGCAATAGAGGATAGCCCAGGCCCTTGGGACCCTGAACCCACGTGGGAGTCTGAGAAGAAGCTCCTGGCTCTTGGTTCTGGATTGGCTCAGCTCTGACTATTGCAGCTATTTTGGGGGAGTGAGTCAATGGATAGAAGACTCTCTCTGTCTCTAGCTCTCTCTGTAACTCTGTCTTTCAAATAAATAAAATAAATCTTTTTTTTTTTTAAAGGACACAGTTGGGGCTGGCTCCATTGCTCACTTGGTTAATCCTCCGCCTGTGGCGCCAGCATTCCATATGGGTGCCGGGTTCTAGTCTCGGCTGCTCCTCTTCCAGTCCAGCTCTCTGCTGTGGCCCAGGAAGGCAGTGGAGGATGGCCCAAGTGCTTGGGTGCCTGCACCCGCATGGGAGACCAGGAGGAAGCACCTGGCTCCTGACTTCGGATCAGCATAGTTCCGGCCGTGGCAGCCATTTAGGGAGTGAACCAACGGAAAAGGAAGACCTTTCTCTCTGTCTCTCTCTATCACTGTCTGTAACTCTACCTGTCAAATAAATAAATAAAATCTTAAAAAAAATAAAAAAGACACAGTTTGCAAGCAAAATGAGTCTGTAATATTAAGTGGCAGGGAATATTCAGAATGTTGATTTACATTAATGATTTCTTATTTATTTGAGAGGCTGACAGGGAGAGATATGGGGTGGGAAGGGGGAGGGAAGAAGAGAGAGAGAGAGAGAGAATGAGAGAGAAAGAGAGAGATAGCATTCCCATTTGTTGGGTTACTTCCCAAATGCCTACAATGGCTGGGACTGAGCCGGGCCAAAGCCAGGAGCCAGGACTCAATTCAGGTTTCCCACGTGGGTGGCAGGAATCAAATGACTTGAGAAAGAAAAGCGCTTTTCAGGATCGCATGAACAGAAAGCTGAAATCAGGAGCTGGCGCCAGGTACTGAACCTGGGTCCTCGGATATAAAACATGTTTGTCTTAACCGGCTGACAACTGCCAGGCTAAATAACTGCCCCCACTCCTTTTTAAAAGCAGTCTTGATAGAGAAGATGTGCACTGCTCAGAGCCAGGCAGCTGGCAGGCGGACATGGATTAAGCCTCCCCTTCGCCAGGAGAGGCTCTCTCTGCTGCAGATGAGGATCCAAGTTAATGGACCATTATTTGCGCTGAAAAAAAAAAAAAACCCACCCAAACCCCAAACCTCCTACCCCCTCATTCAAACTAAAGTTGTTACAAGCAGCTGTTGCTGAGAAATGCATAAGCGGAATCTTTGTGATAACATCATTATGAGGATGGTTGAAAGACTTCATGCACCTGCTGTGTGTACAAAATGTGTCCAGAATAGTACTGTGATTTATTAAGTTATTATAGGTGTCTTTATTTCTAAGACTATTAGGTTTAGAGTATGGATACAAGGGCTGGTGTTGCGTCTCAGTGGGTCAAGCTGCTGCCTGCCGTGCTGGCACCCTGCATCTGAGCCCTGGTTTGAGTCCTGGCTCTTCCATCCAGCCCCAGCCATTATGGCCATTCGGGGAGTGAACCAGCAGATGGTGGCTTTCTCTCTGTATTTCTTCCTTTCAAATAAATAGGGGTGGTGCCATGGCTCACTTGGTTAATCCTCTGCCTGGGTGCTGTGGCCCAGGAGGGCAGTGGAGGCTGGCCCAAGTGCTTGGGCCCCTGTACCAGCATGGGAGACCAGGAAGAAGCACCTGGCTCCTGGCTTCAGATCAGCGCAGTTCCAGCCGTGGCAGCCACTAGGGGAATGAACCAACGAAAGGAAGACCTTTCTCTCTGTCTCTGTCACTGTCTATAACTCTACTTGTCAAAAAAATAAAAAAAAATTAAAAAATAAATAATGAAATAAATCTTTAAAAAAGAATATGGATACTGTTGATTTTAGTGGGATGCTCAGTTCGATCCTTCTTGTAGCCCAACAAAGAGTTCAATATGCTTTAAAGAAAGACCTTGGAATAGGTGGGAGATGGGATCATTGTCCCCTAACTCCTCATGCTCTCTCTAATTAACATTACACATTCATACATTTGCCAGGGATTTTACAGTTCTTCTCACTAGAGCTGAAGCATGCAGTCATCCCTTGTATGCATGGGGGATTGGTTCCAGGACACTCTGAACCCAAAAATGGTGTAGTATTTGCATATAACCTACACACATCCTTCTGCCTAGTTTAAATCATGTCTAGATTACATACAGTACTTGATATGAAGTACACACAGGTAAATAGTTGTTATACTGTCTTGTTAGGAGATAATGACAAGAAAAAAGTCTTTTCATGTTCAGTACAGCTTTTTTTTTGGGAAAATTTTTTAACCAAGGCTGATTGAATCCACAGATACAGAATGCAGAGATATGAAGAGGTGACTGTACTCCCTTGTACCTTTATTTTGGGTGTGTCCATGAGCAGAAGTTTGGAATGGACTTGTGGGATGATTTATTTTGCTCCATTGGCTAAGAGAAGAACCTGTTCTGACTTCAGAGGATGGTTGATTCCAGAGCTAGGGCAGGAAGATCCAATATGAATATAGAGCATCTTATGACACTGGGAAGTGAAGAAGTCCCCTGAAAATGATGAGGGGCTGTCCAAATGAGCCAGGAAGCATCCAGAAGGAGTTCCTCTGAGCCATTCTGGGAAAATTGGGACAACAGGGTAAGTAAGGTAATAATGGATTAAAACACACAGAACTAAGTAAATGTTGTTGAGTCCATACTAATTGAAACACGAATCTGATCAAGCCAACAAGTGATGGACAAAGGCAAGGTCTTCCTTGAGTAGAATTCCAATTAATAAATGTAGAAGGAATGATAAAAATAGAAAACATTCATCAATCACCATACAACACGGTAATAGGCATAGGCAAGAGTGTTGGATGGGGGGCTGGTGCTGTGGCGCAGTGGTTAATGCCCTGGCCTGAAGTGCTGGCATCCCATATGGGCACTGGTTCAAGACTGGCTGCTCCACTTCCAATCCAGCTCTCTGCTGTGGCCTGGGAAAGCAGTAGAAGATGGCCCAACTCCTTGGGCCCCTGGACCCGCGTGGGAGATCTGTAAGAAGCTCCTGGCTCCTGGCTTATGATCGGCGTAGCTCCGGCTGTTGCAGTCAATTGGGGAGTGAACTATCAGATGGAAGACCTTTCTCTCTCTGCCTTTCCTCTCTCTGTGTAACTCTGACTTTCAAATAAATAAATAAATCTTTATAAAAAATTGTGTTGCATGAATTTTAAAATGAGTGAGTATGGTGAGAAATAGGATCTTTGAAGAATCTCAAAGTACTTCCTTGTAAGGTATCTGCTCATTGCATAGGGAAAGAGAGTAACATCAGTGGAGAACACGGGTAGATATGATTTTAACCAAGTGATCACAACTAGTATGTGTAATAGTGCATGCTGGTAGCACACGCTTCTGGTCAGATGCACTGAGAAGTGCCGAACATCACTTCTAGGGCATTCTTGCCCCAATTGCACAACCTCAATTTAGTCATGAGAAGATGTGAGACAAACCCAGATTGGAGGATAGCCTGGAAAGTCAACCACTAATATTCTTGGCAAATGTCAAGGTCATGAGACAGAGAAATGGAGGAAGTATCCCAGATCAGAGGTGACTAGAAGAGACATGAGGTGACCAAATACAATGTGAGATACTGGATTGGATCATGGGATAGAGAAAGGACGTGGGTAGGACAGCCCATGAGATTTGAACATGGCTGTGGATTAGGTAATAGTATCACATCAATACTGATTTCCTGGTCTCCATGCTGTGCTGTGGTTATATAAGATGCTAACAAGGGAAAATGGGGTGAAGGGGACCCAGGGTCTGTGTGTGCTATTTTTGCACATTTTCTGTGAAGTCTAAAATTATTTATTTAATTAAAATTTTAGGCCGGCGCCGTGGCTCAACAGGCTAATCCTCCGCCTTGGGGCGCCGGCACACCGGGTTCTAGTCCCGGTCGGGGCGCCGGATTCTGTCCCGGTTGCCCCTCTTCCAGGCCAGCCCTCTGCTGTGGCCCTGGAGTGCAGTGGAGGATGGCCCAAGTGCTTGGGCCCTGCACCCCATGGGAGACCAGGATAAGCACCCAGTACCTGGCTCCTGCCATCGGATGAGCGCGGTGCGCCGGCCGCGGCGCGCGGGCCGCGGTAGCCATTGGAGGGTGAACCAATGGCAACGGAAGACCTTTCTCTCTGTCTCTCTCTCTCACTGTCCACTCTGCCTGTCAAAAAAAATAAATAAATAAATAAAAATTTTATTTACTTATTCGAAAGGTAGAGTGAGAGAGAAAGTGGGGAGGGAAAGAAGAAGGGGCAGAGAGAGAGAGAGAGAGAGGGAGAGAAATCTTCCATCTACTTGTTCACTCTTCAAAGGTCTGCAACAAGCAACCAGGTCTGGGCCAGGCCAAAACCAGGATCCAGGAACTGCATCCAGGTCTCCCGCATGGCTGGCAGGGCCCCAAGCACTTGGGCCACGTACAGCTGCTTTTCCAGGTTCATTAGCAGGGAGTTGGATTGGAAGTGGACAAGCCAGGGCTGGAATCAGCTCTCCAATATGGGACGCTGGGGTCTCAAGTGCTGTGCCACAATGCAGCTCTAAATTTAAAATTATTTAAAGCACGAAGGACAAAAATCATTACAGAAATAATCTGAGAAGCCTCTCAGAGGAACATAAATACCAGTTTAAAGAGTCTACTAGACACTCAGAAAATGAGCAAAAAACAGCCAGCCAGAGGAGGGTACAAAACTGTTGCTTTTAATCAAGGACAAATTTTAATTGATCAAAAATTTAAAAGGAATAATGTATATCATTCTCTGCCCCATGCCTCCTCCCCTCCCCACACTGGGCTTTTGAGCACTGTGACCTGTCATTGGCCGGTCTCTCTTCTCTGATCTCTAGCATTTCATGACGGCCCCAAGATGACTTAGGAAAGTCTGGATTCCAATCCTCGCTGGTCTCTGACAGGCTGCGTCTTGTCGAACTGCTTACTTGCAGGAAGTGTCATTCTTCTGAGTCTGGTTTAGCCTAGGGCTCCCAAGGCCACTGTGAGTATTTCTCTGGAATTACTGTTCTGAGAAGGGGATGTTCCTGGGGTAGGGCTGGGGCAGATTGAGGCTCAGAAGCTTAGTAGAAATTGCAAAAGGCCCACTTGTGTCCAGCCTTCGAGCACTGGGAGTGTGAGCTCAAGTCTGCGTGTACCAGGTCACCCAGGCAGCTTCTGCTTTCTTTTCCTTTCTCTGTTTCTTTAAAAAAAAAAAAAATTATTTACTCAAAAGGGAGGGAGACAGAAGGAGAGTCGCCATCTGCTGGTTCACTTGTTAAATGCCCACGATGGCTGGGACTGGACAAAGCTGGGAGCTGGAATTCAGTCCAGGTCCCCCCACATGGGTGGCAGGAACCCAACACTTGAGCCATCACGGTGGTCTGTCTCCCTGGGTCTGTACTAGCAGGACACTGGGGACGGGAGACAGAGCTGAGTCCTGAGCGTAGGTACTCCGATGTGGAGCATGGGTGTCCTAACTGCTAAGCCACATGTTCTTCCCGGGTAAGCACGGTGCCTGTGTCTTTGCATGCACTATCCCGTTCAATCCTGCTCACCCGAGAGAACACACATCTACGGATGAGGAAACTGAACCTTAGGGATCTTGAACAAGTTGTCAAGGTTGCTTAGCTACTGATGGCAAATTTAGGATTTTACCTTAGTCCCTAACTTAATGGATGTTCTCAAAAGCTCATAAGACTGTTTCTACACATTTAAGGCTGTTTCTTTTGCAAATCTCCAACAGTATCCAGCTGGAATAAGTTGATTTTCTGGCAGATTCTGAAACTTTATGGCCATGATGAGGTCTTTTCCTCAGCCAGGATGGTTTTCTCTTTGGTGCTTCCTAACTTTGTTTTAGATTCTTCTTTCCTTGTCAACTGTCCTTCCCCATCCCCTACTCTGTGTTTGAAAACCAGCGAGGCAGTCGTAAGGCTATGGCAACAACAGCTAGAGAAATTTAATGACTTGAAGATTGACATTCTAATTATTACGTGGAACTGGTCTATTTGCTACCAAACACATTTTTTTTTTTCCTGTTAATCACCAGCAGCATCTAGAGTACTTTTCATGATCCATCTGGATCTTTTTGGCTTTCATCCAAAGAGAGGAAAGTAAATAATACCCATCTTCTTGTCTCAAACAATAGAAGAGGAAACAAGTAAAATAGGTTGTTGTTGTTGTTGTTTTAAATCGCACTGCATGGGTCTTGCCTGGCCAATGTACTGGAGATAAATATGTTTCATCACACTTAATGTGATTGTGGAGCTTTGAGTTGTTTGGGTATACATAATTGATTTTAATTCATTGAACCTACTGTTTGGAATTATCTTCATTTTCCCTCCCAGCATAAGGCCATGCTAAATCTTTGGGCATGTGCTTAATGACTTCCTTAAAACAAATTCTTACCGGTAGGTAGCACTACTCGGTCAAAGATTACATGTCTTTCAAGGGGTTTGGTACGCTTGCCAAATTTTCTGCCTAAAAGATTGTGCTTATTAACACTCCCAGAGCTCCTCTAAGATTATTATTTACTCTTATCAGGTGTCATCTTCTGTTGAGTGTCTAGGCTGTGCCGAGAGCTCCACTAGGTCCCTGGGACACTGCTTCTGACCCCTAAGTGAAGCTGGGCAGTGATGATGGGTGTGTTCATTGCTTGATGATTTATAAGATGCTTCTATGTTCCTTTATTCAAGTCTTTTCGAACTATAATTGCACGTGAAGAACCTGTGGATGATCCTTTATAGATCGTTCTCTGTTTTTATTTTTATTTTTTAAGGTTTATTTAATTTATTTAAAAGGCGGAGTTACAGAGAGGCAGAGGCAGAGAGAGAGAGAGACAGAGAGAGAGAGAGAGAGGGAGGTTTTCAATCCACTGGTTCACTCCCAAGATGGCTGCAATGGCCAGACCCATGCCCATTCGAAGCCAAAAGCCAGGAGCTTCTTCTGGGTCTCCCACATGGGTACAGGGGCCCAAGAACTTGGGCCATCTTCTCCTGCTTTCCCAGGCCATAGCAGAAAGCTAGATTGGAAGAGGAGCAGCCAGGACTCGAACTGGCGTTCATATCGGATGCCGGCACTACAGGCGGTGGCTTTACCTGCTATGCCACAGCGCCGACCCCTGTCTTCTGTTTTTAAATTCTGTTTCCTCTATTTAATCTTTACAGTAACTATGATAAGTTAAGCAAAGGAATCAACACAGTTCAACAGGTGAACCATCTAAGCTTCTTGAACTAAAACACAGAAGGAAAGAGATACCTCGTTAAATAAAAGATCACTGAGAAAGGCCCTTTGTTTTTTAATCTAAGTTGACAAAGGAACCCCTTGCTTCTTCTTGTCACACCTCTCAAGGGTGATGGAGAAGGAGAGATGGGCAGTTGACCAGAGGAGTGGGATCAGAAAGCCATGTAACCCCCATACTTTGTAGGACTGAGTCTGTTAGGATATTATGGCTGTAGGCAACATAAACCAATCCTTTCTTAAAAATCCCCTCCTCAACCTCACAAATTAAAAGAAATTTGTGGTAAGGATATGAGGATAAGGTCTGCAGAATCAAGGCCCATCTCCCAAGTAGACTTTGGAAAGTACAGGAGCCAGGGTCAATTGAGAATCTAGGAGTTCCTTTTGGTTCCTCTCTTGGGATGAGCAGGCACCCCATGGCTTCAGGACTCATGCCTGTGATGGGCTGCTGAAGTCCTAGCCCACCGTGCCTGTGAATGTGTTTGTTTAGCATGTGGGTCTTTGAGGGTGGAAGTCACCACGTGAACAGGAGTTTATACTATGGTGCGGGTCTTTTTTTTTTTTGAAAGCAGAATGGTCTTCCTTTTGCCGTTGGTTCACCCTCCAATGGCCGCCGCGGCTGGCGTGCTGCAGCTGGCGCACTGCGCTGATCCGATGGCAGGAGCCAGGTGCTTCTCCTGGTCTCCCATGGGGTGCAGGGCCCAAGCACTTGGGCCATCCTCCACTGCCTTCCTGGGCCACAGCAGAGAGCTGGCCTGGAAGAGGAGCAACTGGGACAGAATCCGGCACCCTGACCGGGACTAGAACCCAGTGTGCCGGCGCTGCTAGGCAGAGGATTAGCCTAGTGAGCCGAAGCGCCAGCCAATGGTGCGGGCCTTACATCCTCATACCCCATCCACCAGCTCTTGAGTCTTTGGAAGCCCCTTTGTTAGCATCCCAGATATGGGTGATAAGCTATTAACACCTGGAACGGTAATACTGTTACTATTTCACTATGAATCCTTTCATTTTTTCCCTGTCTTCCTGTAGAAAAATATTTTGGTGGTTGGTATGTGGTATAGCAGGTTAAGCCACCACCTACATTGCTGGCATCCCATACTGGAGCTCCAGTTCGAGTCCTGGCTGCTCTGCTTCTGATCCAGCTCCCTGCTAATGCACCTGAGAAGGCAGTGGAAGATATCCCAAATACTTGAGCCAATGCTGCCCACGTGGGAAACCCCAAAGGAGTTCCTGGCTCCTGGCTTTGGCCCTAACCTTTGCAGCCATTTGGGAGAGTGATCCAGCAGATGGAATATCTCTCTCTCCCTCTCCCTCTCTCCCTTTCTCCCTCTCTCCCTCTCTCCCTCTCTCCCTCTCCTCTCTCTCTCTCTCTGTCACTCTGCTTTCAAATACATAGAATACATTTTTTTAAAAAAAGGAAGCAAAAAATGTTTTTGATAGTAATGCAGTTCAATGTGTATACTGTGCTGTAAGCTGCTCTTCTTATTTAAAGGATTCAAGTACACACAATTCTATCCATTTAACACATACTATTAGCCAATGGATATTTGTTCACTACCTGGAGCTACCATGCTACGTGTTGAAGGATTTTAAAGATGCATTCATCAGACTTCCTAATGTCAAGGAGATTGCAATTTTTTTTAAAAAAATTTTACTTATTTATTTTTATTTTTTACAGGCAGAGTGGACAGTGAGAGAGAGAGAGACAGAGAGAAAGGTCTTCCTTTTGTCGTTGGTTCACCCTCCAATGGCCACCGCGGCAGGGGTGCTGCGGCCGGCGTACCGCGCTGATCTGATGGCAGGAGCCAGGTGCTTCTTCTAGTTTCCCATGGGGTGCAGGGCCCAAGCACTTGGGCCATCCTCCACTGCACTCCCGGGCCATAGCAGAGAGCTGGCCTGGAAGAGGGACAACCGGGACAGAATCTGGCACTCCGACCGGGACTGGAACCCGGTGTGCCTGCGCCGCAAGGTGGAGGATTAGCCTATTGAGCCAAGGCGCCAGCAAGGAGATTACAATTTAATTAATGAGGGGACATTTTAGTCCGTTTTCTGTTGCAATGTCAAAATACCAGAGCCCAGTTAACTGATGAGGAATAGAAGTGTATTTAGCGCACAGCTCTGGAGCGGGGCCATCCAGAGCATGGCACCAGCACCTGCCTGGTGTCTGGTGAGAGCCTCCTTGCTCTCATAACATGGTGGGGTATCCATGGTGAGACAGAACAAGGGTGCTGGCTTGGCTCTCTCTGCCTCTTCTTTTTTTTTTTTTTTTTTTTTTACAGGCAGAGTGGACAGTGAGAGAGAGAGACAGAGAGAAAGGTCTTCCTTTGCCGTTGGTTCACCCTCCAATGGCCGCTGCGGTCGGCGCGCTGCGGCCGGCGCACCGCGCTCCTCCGATGGCAGGAGCCAGGAGCCAGGTGCTTTTTCCTGGTCTTCCCATGGGGTGCAGGGCCCAAGCACCTGGGCCATCCTCCACTGCACTCCCGGGCCACAGCAGAGAGCTGGCCTGGAAGAGGGGCAACCGGGACAGAATCCGGTGCCCCGACCGGGACTAGAACCTGGTGTGCCGGCGCCGCAAGGCGGAGGATTAGCCTGTTGAGCCACTGCACCGGCCTCTGCCTCTTCTTATAAAGTCACCAGTGCCACAATGGGGGCTACATCCTGTGCACTTGCTCTGACACATGAACTTTTGGAAGACACACTTCAAACCACGGCAGAGGTCAACACATTAAAATTGGCACAGCACTAAGATAGCTCCCTGATACAGCAGCATTGCTGAAGGGGTGGAGCCAGAAGACCTGAAACGATCTCTGTGCTGTTCATTAAATGAGTTTGTCACATGATCGATTTCAGTCTCCTCATTTACAAAGTGGAAATAAGTGTAAAAATAACAGTGATACCTACTTTGAAGGGTTTTGCTTGAAGGGTTATTTTGGGGAAAAAATCATAATGATAGTAAGAGCAGGCACTCATACAGGCCTTATATGTGCTGGGCGTCGTTCTAAGAATGTAATTTATAGGGACCAGAGCTGTGGCATAGTGGCATTGTGGCACCTGCAGTGCCGGCATCCCATGTGGGTGCCGGTTCGAGTCCCAGCTGCTCTACTTCCAATTCTGTTCTCTGCTGCGGCCTGGGAAAGCAGTAGAAGGTGGCCCAAGTCCTTGGGACTCTGCACCCATGGGGGAAACCCAAAGGAGGCTCCTGGCTTCAGATCAGTGCAGCTCCAGCTGTTGCAGCCAACTGGGGAGTGAACCAGCGGATGAAGACCTCTCTCTCTCTACCTCTCTTTTTCTCTGTGTGTAACTCTGACTTTCAAATAAATAAATAAATAAATAAATCTTTTAAAAAATAAAAAGAATGTAACTTATAAAGGCACTTCAAAAAGTTCATGGAAAATGCATATTATGTAAAACCTATGCACAGATTTCAATTTTTTTTTGCATGCACCAAAATAAACTCAACTTTTAATTCTACTTTCCATTGACTAACCTACATGACAGCAACTCTACGAGTAAGGAATGATAAGAGTAGCCCCACTCTATGGATGAATCACTGGTCCAACATCGTACAGCTAAGAAGCGGCCAAGGCCGGATTTGACTCCAGGTGGCACAGACAGTTCTTATGTCTGAAGGAGACTTTGCAGTTGGACAGGAGTCCCAGAAGGCCGGCCCGTGTGTGAGGGCTGCGGGTTTCACTGCAGGACGCTTGCAGGGAATGGCAGAGCCTGGAGATGGGGACAGTAAACTTCTCCACTTGGAGGTCAGCGGCAGCCGTCATCTGCCTTGAATTTCCTGCATGCAGTCAGAACGATGCTCTAGCAAGTACAGAGACCTGCCCATTTCCAACCAGCATGGGAGAAGAGGAGTTAATGGGCAGTCACTGAGAAGCCTGGAGGCGCAGCTGGACCAGGAGCTCAGCATAGGCCCCGCCTCTTTCTCTGCATCTTGGCTCTGCTTTCCTCTGTGGCAGGGTCATTCTCAGACTGTTCTCCCTGGAGGACCGGGAGACTTCCAGGAGCCCCAGCCCAGAACAACTGCATGATGGAGATGCTGAATGGCTCGGACCTAGGAGGGCATCTCACCACCCTGCTCTGGGGCCCGTGCCTGTCCTGGGAGGGTGGGGCCAGCCTCCAGGGAGCCTCATGCCCTGAGCAGGATTCCTGTAGGATGAGAATTTGGTGGATTTAAAAAAAAAAGAAAGAAAGAAAGAAAGAAAGAAAGAAAGAAAGAAAGAAAGAAAGAAAGAAAGAAAGAAAGAAAATCAACTCCGTTTACTGCAGCCTTGCTACTCAGGGGCCGTCTGTGGACAAGCAGCAGCACCCTGGCATTGTCAGAAACGCAGGCTCCTGGATTCATCCCAGAAGCACTGGGCCAGAATCTGTCTTCTGACAAGGCACCGGGGGATTCCCATGTACAGTGCGATCTGAGAAGTGTGGAAGATGGAGTTCTTAGAAAGACATGTAGGGTTTGTCTGTCTCTCTCAAACTTCTTTTTATTGCAAAAGTTATTTAATCATTTAAAATATATTTCAGCATTCCACTGGGCACATAATTGTACACATTTATGGGGTGTAGGGTGGCATTTCAATAGGTGTTTCCCATCTGTAACGACAAGATCAGGGTGATTGGCTGCTCCCTCACTTCAAGTAGTCACGACTTCTGCGCTGGGAACTTTCCCAAGTCTACTGGCTGATTTGAAGTCGAGAATCGATTGTTGTCAGCTTCCCTCTTCTTCTCTTCCTTATGGACCATGTGGAGCTTGAACCATTGCTGCCGTCATGAAAATGGTCCCAACGCAGAGTTGCTGGGAAAGGAAGACAGGGAGTAACAGTGCCACCCTGAGGGCCTGCCCGGAGCCCTCCATGCCTTCCTCTGGCCCACGAGGCCATGCGGCCAGGTGGAGTGTCCACCTGGAGTCCACCTCTGCTCTTTTCACACTCACTTTGGGCACCTGGGCCACAGCAAGTCCCTGCCCAGATGGCCCTGAGTGTGTTTCTAGGCACTGCATGGGACTCTTCCCCAGCTGTTGACTTCCCCAGTGACCAGGATCTTCGGGCAGAACAGGTCAGTGCTGGGTGCCTTCCACCTGCCGCATTCCCACCCCCGGCTGTGCACTCGGCGATTCAAGGCCTCACTTCCCTCCAAACACTGTCCATCTCTTCCTTCTCCAGCCTCCTCCTCCTCTATCCTCTCCTCTCGCCCTCCCTCCTCCTCCTCTTCATCTCCCTTTTCCTCCTCCTCCTCCCCCCCCTCGTCTTCTCTCTCATTGCCCTTGCATGACCAGAAAGCCACCTGTGGAAGGAACGGGAAAGGAGGAGAAAGAGCACAGGGAAGCAGTTTGTGGGGAACTGAAGTGTGCTCACCATGGTCTCCAAGGTCAAAGCCTACTCAAGGTGCACGCTTTCCTTTGTTCTCATGGACAAAAATCCCTTATCTAGCTTAGGCCATCTCCTATTTGTATGACTTTAAGCTTTGGTCTCTCTTAGAGGAAAGTGGCCAGTGCTGAGGCTCAGTAGGCTAATCCTCTGCCTGCGGCACCAGCACGCCGGGTTCTAGTCCCGGTCGGGGCGCTGGAATCTGTCCTGGTTGCCCCTCTTCCTGGCCAGCTCTCTGCTGTGGCCCAGGAGTGCAGTGGAGGATGGCCCAAGTGCTTGGGCCCTGCACCCCATGGGAGACCAGGAGAAGCACCTGGCTCCTTGGCTTCGGATCAGAGCCTGTCACAGTGTGCTGGCCGCAGCGGCCATTGGAGGGTGAACCAATGGCAAAGGAAGACCTTTCTCTCTGTCTCTCTCTCTGTCTCTCTCTCTCACTGTTCACTCTGCCTGTCAAAAAAAAAAAAAAAAAAAAAACGAAAAAGAAAAAAGAAAGAGGAAAGTAGCCAGAATCAATCTTCACCTACTTTCTAATCTGGGGATTGACTCAGGTGCGTGTGCTGAAGCTACTTATGATGTGGAAGCCAGAGAAGAGAGGCACATGGGGTATTGCCTGCTATGAGATGAATCCGTAATAAGTGCGCCACATGTGTTTAATGAAAGCACTTGCTACATCCAGTTTCTTGCTGGGCACTTGGAGGTGCTTTTACCAATAGCACCCACTAGATGTCACTGTTGTCACATTGGAGAGCCCCATTCCCTCTGCCTGTCCTCTTACTCTTCCCACGTTGGCTTGGTTTCATTGGGGTTAGAACATGAACGGGTCTATTTGTAAGCGAGAGAGCATATTTCTCTCTACAGATTCTTGGGATCCTCGCTTGATTTTCGTGTTGCCACTGACCTTCCCTTACTTTTGTTGTTCCCTTTGCTGGGCTGGGCCTGTGACAGGCTGTAACACAGTTGGTGCTTACCAGAAATCAGAACCATGATGCAAAGGGGGACTTGCAGGGGCTATGAGGACACTGGCCTGCTCTTTGAACTTGGTGTAGAATTATTTGTGTTTAAGGGAAATTAGTGAATGCCTTCACTCCACCAGGGTTTTTAAGCAGGTCTCAAGCCACGTTCAGTGTGAATTCGTGCGACGGCAAATCCCTAATCTCAGCAGAAATCGAGTTTTCCTTTGGTTATCAATGTGGGCAACAAACCATGACAGTAGTAGGAGTACCTGGGACTCTGCCACTAATAGAAACTAAAGATTGCAGACAATATCATTTATATTCATCCTTACTTTGAAACTAGGTAGTTACTGTACTCACTGTCAGATCTTGTAATGTGATAAAGGAGAAGCATATATACATCACAACTTTGTCCTAAGACTGTTTATTTATTTTTATAGAAAACTTTTATTTAATAAATGTAAATTTCAAAAGTACAACTTTTGGATTATAGCGGTTCTCCCCCCATAACCATCCTCCCACCCACAAACCATCCCATCTCCTACTCCCTCTCCCATCCCACCCTAAGAATGTTTTAATAACTATTCAGTGGGATTCTTTTCCCTTGAGGTCATTTTACGCGTTGGAAAGCATTATCCTGAGAAGGGTCCAGAGGTTTCCCCACCCCCATGGCTCCACAAAGATGTGCCCAGGCCAGTCTCCAGGACCTGGGAATGTGGCTGCTACATGGCAAGCAGCAGCAAAGGGCATGGAGGTGGGAGGTAGAGCAAATCAGCTTCCTAATCAGCTTCCATTAAGATGGGGATGCATATCATCCCGAGAATCCAGCCAGGACCAGTGTTATCCCGAGGTCTTTATAAGTGAATGAGGGAGGCAGAGAGTCGATGTGAGAGGTGATGTGGTGTCAACCAGGTGCAGGAGGGGCCCGTGCTGTGGCATAGTAGGCTAAGCCGCCACCTGCAGTGCCAGCATCCCATATGGGCGCTGGTTCAAGTCCCAGATGTTCCACTTCTGATCCAGCTCTCTGCTGAAGGCCTGGGAAAGCAGTAGAAAATGGCCCAAGTGATTGGACCCCTGCACCTGCGTGGGAGACCTGGAAGAAGCTCCTGGCTCCTAGTTTTGGACCAGCTTAGCTCCAGCCATTGCGGTCATTTGGGGAGTGAACCAGCACATGGAAGACCTTTCTCTCCATCTCTCCCTCTCTCTGTCTGCAACTCTTCCTCTTATAAATAAATAAATATTAACAAAAGAAAAACAGGAGCAGGAGTGATGTCATTGCTGTTTGGAAAAGGAAGAGACCACAAGCAATGGAGCCTGGGCAGCTGCTGGCAGCTGGGAAGGTCAGGGAACAGAGTCTTCTCTGGTGCTTCCAGAAGGAACTAGCCCTCGGACACTTTGACCTCAGCCCCGCGAGACCCATTTTGGCTTTCTAACCTCCAGAACTATAAGATAATAAAGCCGTGTTGTTCTGAGCCACTAAGACTATGGTCATCTGTTCTAGCAGCCGTGGGAAACCAGCGAACTGACAGATGTGCATGGTACAGAGCAGGTCAGGAGCTCCCTGTGACAGTTCTGTGTGCAGTGATTGAAGGAGCCATTGATTGCTAAGTAACAAATTACCCCAAACATAACAGCTTAAAAATATGCATTTTCTTATGGTCTCTGTGGGTTAGGGATGGCTTTGTTGGGTGGTTTTGGCTTTGGGTCTTGCAAGAGGTTGTGGTTAAAGTGTCAGCTAGGCCTGCAGTCATCAGAAGACTTGGCTGGGACTGTAAACCCACTCCCAAGATGGTTCACTCACGTGGCTGTAGGCAGGAGCCCCTGGCTTCTTTTTGGCTGTAGGTAAAAGGTCCCTGATCCTTATTGGCTGTGGGCAAGAGGCCTGGCTCCTTACTGGCTGTAGGCAGGAGGCCCCAGGATTTGATTGGCTGCAGGCAACAGGCACCACCTGGAGCTGATCCTCACAGTGACTTGCATATCCTCACAACATGGCGGCAGGTGATCAGAGAGAGACAGCAAGAGACAGCAAGCCAGAGGCCATTCGCCTTCTGCAATTTTTTTTTTAAAGATTTATTTATTTACTTGAAAGCGTTACACAGAGAGAGGAGGAGAGGCAGAGACAGAGAGAGGTTTTCCACCTGCTGGTTCACTCCCGATTGACCACAACAGCTGGAGCTGTGCCGGTTGGAAGACAGGAGTCAGGAGCTTCTTCCAGGTCTCCCCAATGGGTGCAGGACTTGGGCCATCTTCCACTGCTTTCCCAGGCCATAGCCGAGAGCTGGATCAGAAGTGGAGCAGCTGGGACTTGAACTGCCACCTATATGGGATGCCAGGACTGCAGGCGGTGGCTTTACCCACTACACCACAGCACCAGCCCCCTGCAATCTTGTCTTAGAAGTCACACCATCATATCTGTTAGACTCTGTTCCTTAGAAGTCAGTCCATAATCCAGGGGATAGGAATTAGGCTCAACTTCTTAAAGGAAGGAAAATCAAAGATTTGTGGACAGGCTTTAAAACTACCATGCCATTTATTTTTTTACTCCTTAAAAGAATTCCCATGAACAAATCCATACCAATAGCTGAAACCAGTGTGATTTGGATAAAGAATCTAAATGGCTGGGCTGGCGCCGTGGTTCAACAGGCTAATCCTCCGCCTTGGGGCACCGGCACACCGGGTTCTAGTCCCGGTCGGGGCGCCGGATTCTGTCCCGGTTGCCCCTCTTCCAGGCCAGCCCTCTGCTGTGGCCCAGGAGTGCAGTGGAGGATGGCCCAAGTGCTTGGGCCCTGCACCCCATGGGAGACCAGGAAAAGCACCTAGCACCTGGCTCCTGTCATCGGATGAGCACGGTGTGCCGGCCGCAGTGCGCCATCCGCGGCAGCCATTGGAGGGTGAACCAACAGCAAAAGGAAGACCTTTCTCTCTGTCTCTCTCTCTCACTGTCCACTCTGCCTGTCAAAAAAAAAAAAAAAGAATCTAAATGGCTGGTAAGACTATATAAAATTTATTTTGATTTATTTAACCAGAGCCTTAACTTAGTTAACTACTAATTTTAGTAGTTGAAGTTTTTAGTCAAAGGAACAAAACCTTTTATTGAAAAAATACTGTCACAACCAACTTGGCTTAGAAGAATGATTTTTTTAAATAAAGTTTTAATTTTAGAATAGCTCTAGAATTACAGATAAGTTGCCATGACAGAACACAGAGACTGCCCTATACCCAGTCTCCTCTATTGTTAATATCTTATAGTACTTTGATATATTTGTCACAAAATATTGATACATTTATTAACTAAATCTATACTTCATTCGAATTTTCTTAGTTTCTACTTAGTAAAAACTTTTTTTAAAGATTTATTTTATTTATTTGAAAGACAGAGTTACAGAGAGAGGTAGAGACGGAGAGAGAGGTCTTCCATCCACTGGTTCACTCCCCAAGACGGTCGCAATGGCCAGAGCTGTGCTGATCCTAAGCCAGGAGCCAGGAGCTTCTTCTGGGTCTCCTACGTGGGTGCAGGGACCCAAGAACTTGGGCCATCTTCTATTGCTATCCCAGGCCATAGCAGAGAGCTGGATCGGAAGAGGAGAAGCCAGGACTAGAACCCGCATCAATATGGGATGCTGGCATTTCAGGCCAGGGCTTTAACCCACTGCACCACAGCGCCGGCCCCCCAACTTAGTAAAAACTTTAAAAAGATTTTTTTGTTTAAATTTTTTTTTATTTGAAAGGCAGATTGACAGCAAGAGGGAGGGAGGGAGGGAGGGAGGGATGGAAGGAGGGAGGGAGGGAGAAAGATATATTGCACCCACTGGTTCATTCCTAAGTGTCCAGGGCTGGGCTAGACTGAAGCCAAGAGTCTGGAACTTATTTGGGTCTCTCACATGGGTGACAAGGAACTAAGTACTTGGTTCATTTCCTGTTGCTTTCCCAGGCGCATTAGCTGGGAGCTGGGTTGGAAGTAGAGCAGCCAGGACTTGAACCAATGCTCACAGGGGATGCTGGCATTGTTAGTGACAGCTTAACCCACTGTGCTACAACACCACACCCAGACCTAGAAGTTTTAGAGTGGGCTTTTTCATGTATCCCTGGTATTGGGGATTTTTTTTTTTAAAAAGACTTATTTATTTGAAAGACAGAGTTACGGAGAGAGAAAGAGAAGTCTTCCGTTCCACTGGTTTACTCCCCAAATGACCCCATTGATCCAAAGCCAGGAGCTTCTTTCAGGTCTCCCATGAGGATGCAGGGGCCCAAGGAGTTGAGCCATCTTCTACTGCTTTTCCAGGCCATAGCAGAGAGCTGGATTGGAAGTGGAGCAGCCAGGACTTGAACCGGCGCCCATATGAGATGCCGGTGCTGCAAGCTGGGGCTTTAACCCACTGCACCACAGCACTGGCCTGAGTACTGGGGCTTTTTCCAAACAACAACACAGGGGCCGGTGCTGTGGCACAGTAGGTTAATCCTCTGCCTGCAGTGCCGGCATCCCATATGGTTCTAGTCTTTGCTGCTTCTCTTCTGAACCAGCTCTCTGCTATGGCCTGGGATAGCAGTAGAAGATGGCCCAAGTCCTTGGACCCCTGCACCCACATGGGAGACCCGGAAGAAGCTCCTGGCTTTGGATCAGCACAGCTCCGGCCATTGCAGCTATTTGAGAAGTGAACCAGCAGATGGAAGACCTTTCTCTCTCTCTCTCCCTCTCACTGTCTGTAACTCTCTCAAATAAATAAATAAACCTTAAAAAATAAGCAGCAACAGAAGCAATTGGATGTGGTAGAGATGACAAGAAACTGGAGGGATTTGGATGTGTTTGAATCTTGCCTCTGTCACTGCTGGCTGAGTCTCTACTCAAGTGACTTCATGGGAAAGATGCTACATCACAGGAATGTTGTGAGGATTCAACAAATCTTGGATGTAAGGCACCTTGCATAACTTTTGATTTATTTGATGGGTAGAGAGAGAGAGAGAGAGAGAGAGAGAATGGGAGAGAAAGAGAGAGATCTCTCAACCACTGTTTCACTCCCCATATGCCCCAAACAGCCAGGGCTGAGTTAGACTGCAGCCAGGAGGCTGGAACTCCTACTGGGTCTCCCACATGGATGGCAGGGATCAAAGTCCAGTGGCCACCATCTGCTGTCTCCCAGGATGTGCAATAGCAGGAAGCTGGCTCAGAAGTGGAGGTGGGACTTGATCCAAGACACTCCGATATACGGTGTAGGTGTCCCACACAGTGGCTTAACCCGTTGCACCACACACTTGCCCTGACCTTGGGTAATTTTTGGCCCATCAGCCACAGGAGGGAAACTCTCATTACTGTCATTGGACCTCAGGGTTCTGTGACATAAGACAGACATAGCCACTATGTGACCCAGAACAAGATGTCTCTGTGCAACGCGCTCAGCGCCCCTCCAATTGGAACCTGCCTCACCAGCCTGTCCACAAACCATCTCTCTCCCTCTGCATCCATAAAGCTCTCCCCAGACCCTTGACTGGGGAGGCAGAGTCCAGTCAGGTTCTCTTGCCTCTTACTGGCCAAAGATTCTCAGTTCCCAAAAGATGGGATCACAGCTGGTGTGTCAGCACAAAGGCAGAGGGCCTACCTTGTTTGAAAACACTTCTATTTAGGTGTCATTTGTCAAGGTCGTTAGCCTGTCAGGACAGACAGAGCGACTGTGGATTGATGATATGGCAGGGGAGAGTAGCAAATACAAACGAATTTTAGGTTTTAAACTTTGGAGCCTAAACGGGCAAACCCTGGGAGCCAGAACCATGAAGGTCTTTAAGGCAGTCACATGCAGTAGCTGCTACAAACCCAGATCACAACAGGGTAATTCTCACCCATTTCTACCCCCTGGAAGTAGGAGAAATGCCATGAGGTAGAGGCTTTACTGTCCAGCCTAATCGTCTTCACTAAATGAAGATGAGATTTTAATTACGTTAAATTGTCCTTGGAAAGAAATGAAATTATAGAAAGAACCAATTTTCTCACAATAGCATAACAAGCTTAGGAAAGACCACATGAAGAGACAAACAGCAGATTTCTATCAGACAAGATTGTGCTCTTCATGCTTAGTCTTGCATTCTAAGGGCAGGGAGGCAGTTTTATCCAGCTGTCTGGAGAATGCTTTCAAGAACACTTACTCACTTGTTTCTTTTTTTTTTTTTTTAAAGCTTTTGTTTAATGAATATAAATTTCCAAAGTACAGCTTATGGATTACAATGGCTTCCCCCCACCCCCATAACTTCCCTCCCACCCGCAACCCTCCCCTTTCCTGCTCCCTCTCCCCTTCCATTCACATCAAGATTCATTTTCAATTCTCTTTATATACAGAAGATCAGTTTAGTATATATTAAGTAAAGATTTCAACAGTTTGCCCTCACATAGCAACACAATCACTTGTTTCTGATTTCAAATTTTTCTTTATATGTGTAAGGAGACATTTCATTTCTATTTGGAAATATATTAGACTAATTTAACATTTAATGTTCCATTAAAAAAAGGATTTATTTATTGAAAGACAGAGTGACAGAGAGAGGAGAGACAAAGATGGGGGTGGGAGAGGGGGGGGATTTTCCATCTTCTGGTTCACTCCCCAATTGCTGCAACAGATGAGGCTGGCCCAGGAGGCAGGACGTCCATCCGAGTCTTCCATGTGGGTGGCAGGGACCAAGCACTTGGGCCATCTTATGGTGCCTTCCCAGGCCATTAACAAGAAGCTGGATCAGAAGCAGAGCAGCCAGGACTCAAACTGGTACTCTGAGATGGGAGCCACTGTCACAGGCTGTGGCTTAGACTGGCTTAGACCTGTTGTGCGACAACTCAGGCCCTTAAATTTTTCCTTATAAGGGTAAGAGGACATTTTATTTATATTTGGAAATGTAGTATATTAACTTAACTTTTTAAAAAAGAGTTTACTTATTTATTTGAGAAGTAGAGTTACAGACAGAGAGATGGAGAGACAGAGAAAGCTCTTCAATCCACTGGTTCACTCCCCAAATGGCCACAATGGCTGGAGCTGGGCTGATCCAAAGCCAGGAGCCAGGAGACTTCTCTGAATCTCCCACGGGAGTGGCAGGGTCCAAGTACTCAGATCATCTTCCACTGTTTTTCCCAGGCCATTAGCAGGGAGCTGGATCAGAAGTGGAGCAGTTGGGACTCAAACCAGAGCCCATATCTGTTGAATTAATGAATCGGTTGAATTAATGAATAAATAATTGACAGCAGCATTGCATCCTCATCTGTATTAGTCTCCTATTGCAGTAACAAAAAACTAGCAACGAAACTTGTCACGTTACAATTCTGCAGCTCAGAAATTCACAGTGGGTCTCTTGGGGTTGCATTCAAGGTGTTTCCAGGTCTTCCAGTGTATTTCCGTGAAGAACTCTCCCCCTGTGAACATCCTCCCCCTGCTTAGGTGAGACAGAGTGGAAGGGTCTGGAATGGGAAGGAGTCCTTTCCTCCCGTGGGGCCAAGCCTCCCTCTAAGCCTCTTTCCCCTGGGTAGCAGGATTTTGTTGTAGACAAGTCCTTGAGTGTATTTCAGAATCATGACACATCCCCACCCTCCACCAGGGCCACCTGGGCCACACGAGATCTTGCTCAGACCCTGCTCGGGGGCTGTATCCCATATCTGAGTGCCTGGGGTTTGAGCCCAGCTCTGCTCCAGTTCCAGCTTCCTGCTAATGCACACCCTGAGAGGCAGCAGGTGATGGCTCAAGTGCTTGGGTCCCTGCCACTCCTGCGGGAGACTCAGATGGAGTCCCGGTTCCAGCTCTGCCAGGCTTAGCTCTCACTGTTGTGGGCATTTGGGGAGTAAATTAGTGGCTAGGAGATCTCTTCCTCTGTTCGAATGTCTCTTTATTTCTCTTTCCTTATCCCTGTCTCTCAGATAAAAATGAATAAAAATTTTAAATATTTATTTATTTATTTGAGAGGTAAAGTTACAGGTAGAGAGGGAGAGACAGCAAGAAAGATCTTCCACCCGCTGGTTCACTCCCTGGAAGGCCGCAACGGCCAGAGCTGCCGAAACAGCAGGAACTGAACTGATCTGAAGGCAGGAGCCAGGAGCTTCTTTCAGGCCTCCCATGAGGGTACAGGAGCCCAAAGACTTGGGCCATCTTCTACTGCTATCCCAGGCCATAACAGAGAGCTGAGTATCTTCCATTTTCTGATGAGGCCAAGGAAAATGTGGTGTCTCCGTTTGCCCAGCTGTGTTTTGTAGGGATGAGGGCAACGTTTTCCAAGCTCCTTGTGTCGGGGCTGAGGTCAGAGCCACATTCAGGTTTCCAAAGCACATCAGGCCAGAGGTTTAGGACCTGGGACAGGGTGGGCTCCTGGAGGGCGTGGGCGTGGCCTTGGACGATGCTGTCTTCAATGAGAGAGCGCTCACTGCCTCCGGGGGACTGACGTGTGAACCAGGGGAGACTGCACCTGCGCCGGAGTGTTGTGAGAGGACGGGAAGCTGACCAGGTCTTTCTGTCGGCGGAGAGGCAGCCACATTTCTCTCCCTGGTGCCTTTGGTGTGGTAGGAAGGAGACTTCCGCTTTGTGGGGCGTCTGCTTTCTGGAGTGTCCCTTGGTGGCTTTTCAGACTTGTCTCCTTGTCACGTAGTCAGTCCTATGTTTATAGAAACAGCGCCTCTGTGTCACACACACACACGCGCGCGCACGCACACATCCTGTGTTAGCATTGGCTGGTCTCTGGGCATCGGTGGCATGCATCCTGTCAGCGTGCAGGGCAGTTGACAGGAATCACCGAGAAAACACACTCCTCTGGCATCTGGGCTCGTGGCATTTACTGCTGCCGGTTGTCCTCTGGGCCCGGAGCGAGGCCAACAGCAGGCGGTGCCACCAGCCCCCCTCTTCGCCTGACCTTTTTCTGTGGGCCTTGGGGAGCAGCTGCCTGGAGCTGGTTGACCTCCAAAGTCAGCTCCTGGGAGCCAGGTGCCAGGGAATTCTCTCAAACGGGGCCATCCAAAGGATGGACGCGTTTCCTGGTCCCGAAGGGGGAGAAATTAGAAACAGAAATAGCCATGGAAAGATATTTTGCTCAGAATAAGTCCCCTCTGTCTCCCCCAGTGGTTGAATAAAAGTTTTCTTTCATTTGGGTATATTTTATTTTTAAAAGTTCAGTTTAGCAGGTTTTTTTTTTTTTTAAAAGCAAAATAGAATAGCTCAGACATTTGTTAAAAAGAAATCAACAGCCCACTGCATTTTTCTTCTTTCGCATAGACCCTGCCTGGTGAGGCTGCTGCTTGGAGTACTTGTGAAGTTTCTCAACCCTGCTCAGCCCACTATCCTCAGAGCGGCGGCCTCTTGGGGCCCCAGGCAGTGCACTTCTTCCGAGGGTTTGTGTCACTCCACCACTCTGTCCCCAAAAGGGCTGTAGGGCCGGGCTCTCAAGGAAGGCGATTAAGGCAGCAGCATCCTCCCCTTGGGCCAGGTGAGACCGTGAGATCACTCCTCCATGTGGTCGGAGAATAGAACTGGCCTGTTCTCCCACTTTTGGGGGACTCTTGGCCATCTTCCTGGAGGAGCTGAGATGAGAACAGACCCTGTGGATCCTGATAGGATCCATCCGCAGCTGTGGGGCTTTTTAGCTCAAGAGGAAGAAAATTTGGTTCTCTTGTTCCTTCTGCTTTATGCACCTATCCTGAAAATCCCTGCTGGCAGCTTCTGCCTTTCCCACTGTGTTGCATGTCACTGAGCTGAGCTGTTTTCATGCATTTCTTTATGTGATTGGCTGGGTAGGCCTTATCTGTCTTGTGTCACACTCTAGTGAAATTCTCAGTCATTCATCATCGTAGCATCCTTAGGGCTCAATACACTGCGTAGCACACAGCAAACTCTTGAATACCTGGTGGCATTATTTTACTTTAATTCTTACATAATTTCATAGAGCCTAGGAATAAATTATTTCTTTATCCCTATTTAAAATTTCTACTTATTTGAGAGACAGAGAGAGATGGACACACACACACACATACACACACACGAGTGAGCTAGCGCCCATGCACTGGTTCACTCCCCTGTGCCTGCAATTGGAGGAGTTTGAGGCCAGAAACTGGGAACTCCATGCAAGTCTCCCCGTGTGGGTGGTGGGAACCCAGTCGCTGAGCCATCACCACTGCTTCCCAGGGTCTGCATTAGCAGGAAGCTGGAATCAGGAACTACAGTCGGGGATGCAAATGTCCTAACCAGATTTCTGCTTCTGTGAGCTGCATTTTAGAGATGGAGAAACTGCAAGTTGACCTCACAGAAGCAGAGAGTAGAACAGCGGTCTCCAGAGACTGCAAGGATAGTGGGGAGGTTGAGTAATGGGTCCCCAACCATAGTGAGGAGAAATACATTCTAGCCTTCTATGACACAGAAGGGACATTGCAGTTTAGAAAAAGCTATTACATACCTTATAAGGAAGGAACCAGTACAAGGAAATGACAAATACTTAAGGAGGTGGGAACCTGATTTCATCATTGTACGTCATATACACGCATTCAGTTATCCCACTGTGTCTCGTAAGTATGCTCAATTATTATGTGTCAGTAAAAATAAAAAAAATCCAGATGTGAGAGATTTTAAACCCAAATTTTCCATTGAAATCTTCCCGTTAGGTGAAGAAGTAAGAAGGAAAATGAGCACACTACAGGATCTCACAAGATCTAACAAGGAAGAGGAGGATGAAAATGCTCAAGGAATCAGCAAAGAAGATGGTTTAAAAATACATGCTTTAGTCAAGAACTCTCTAAAAGACCATTGCAAATGGCTAGCACTGGCTTGAGAATGCTTTGGTCAGACTGGTCATGTTATAAAGACCTAAACATTTTCTCTTTTGGGAGACTTTGAAAATTAAAAATGTTCTTTCTATAAAGATTTGATAGCTTATTTCAATTAAATGATTGCTTTTTGTTAAAAATGTGGATTAACAATGGATCTCACATTTGCTGACATTCAACTGTTAAAATGAGAATTACTGGGGTTGGCATTCTGGTGCAGTGGGTTTAGCTACTTCTTGTGACACTGGCATCCTGCATTGGAGTGCCAGTTAGAATCTCTGTTACTCCTCTTCCAACCCAGCTCCCTGCTAATGTGCCTGGGGAGGCAGCAGATGATGGTCCAAGTACTTGGGTCCCTGGCACCCATGTGGGAAACTCAGTTGGAGTTTCTGCCTCCTGGCTTTGGCCTGGTCTAGCCCTGACTGTTGGCAGCTATTTGGATAGTGAACCAGTGCATGGACAATCTCTCTCTGTCTTTCCTTCTCTCTTTGTCATTTTGCCTTTCAAGTAAATAATTTTTTTTGAAAAAGAGACTTCTTCACTCACTAGAATTTGATTTTTTTGCCTGGGAGAGGAGAGGGGTGGCCACTGTCTTTTCTGAGCACGTGTTGTAGACTGCACCATGCCTATGAGGGCCTCCCTCTCCTCCATCTCTTCTTTCGCTTTACCATCTCCTACCATGTTCCATAAATGACTGGAATTGGGAGAGCCCGGGGTCTATTCTGGTTTCTGCCTTTGCCAATCCTAGGCAAATCCTGATCTTCCTATGATGCTGTTTTGTTCTGAGTTAAATGGAGGAAGTGAGGAGATGCCTTAGATGGTCTGTACCGATTCTGCTGGGTGAAAAATTCAGTGAGTCTATGGCTCTGGTGGGTGTTCTGGTCCCTCTTTTATAGCCCTTTCTCTTTAGGAATAATGGAAGGGCCTGAGAAGCAAAGCTGCTGTTCAGCCAACACCTGCACAGCCTGTCTGCCAGGTGGGCTCTGAGAATGAACAGCCCCTGCATGCATAAGCCAGAGCCTGAGCCTGCAGCTGCAGCTGGCCTGACTGGCTTCTGTCGAGCCCTTGGCTGCCTTGTCAGTCTTTGACTTCTTGGAATCTCCTGCAAGTGTTCAATCGTTGGCTTCTGCTCCTCCTAAGAGAGTCAAGGGCGCTGGGGGGTTTGTTACTTTGGGAAGTCTGCCACATTTATGGATGCCTTGTAACCTCTACTGAGTGACAGATTTATTTGATGACTTTTGATAAGTGGGTTGTTTGCGACTCGCTGACGGAAGGAACTATTTGTAATTCAGACTTGAAAGGCTGACCATCTGAGAGCCATGACTAAGTGAGTGCATGCATTAAGAGGTCATTCATAGTTGCTTAACATCTTGTCGTATATCATCTTCTGATCCCTCTGTTTTTATTGTTTTGATCTATAAAAAACTTTATAAAATGTGAGAGCTGGAAATTGGAAAATGACAGGACTGTTTACGACCCCTGTAAGCAGCCGACGCATTTTGGTGACAAATATTGTAAGCATGTTGTGCTAAAATCGCTATCCTTTGCTCTTGATTTTAACGACTTGGAATTCCTTGAATTTGAGGCACCCTGGATTCTGTTTCCTGCTGAGATTCGGTCATGGTGACATTCTGACTTGGCAGAGTGAGAGCCACTTTGCTGAGTCATGGTTCTCTTAACTTCATCCAGGTTTCCACAAACCTAAGAACTAGAGTTTGGTCACTTTGCAGGTGTCTGGAACTGTTCCCAGTGCCTATTGCTAAGTAAACTATTGCCATAAACTTTTTGATGTACAGAAATGCAGAGCACTTTTTTTTTCTCCCATCAGGGCCCTACCTCTGGTAATTTAGGCATTTAATGCCCAGGGCTATGCATTAAAGATTGGTTCGGAGGCTAGTTGATCAGTTGAACTCTGAGTACTTGGTGGGAATTTGTCTCATGAGTACTCACAAAACCCTTTTGAGATAATTGCTATCACTGCTCCTGTTTTCAAGTAAGAACTGGTTATTTTGGCTGAAGCCATCCAACTAGAAGTGACAGAGCCAAGATGTGAACCCTGGGAGGTGTGGCACTTGTGTTGTTATTAGCCATGATTCATTCTGAGTTAAAATGAATGTAGTTCTTGGCCACTTGCATGAAGCCACCTAAGAGCTGTGAAAATGGACCATGGCAGGAGGAGAGGGGAAGGTGTTTAGGGACCAATCAGGTGGAAAAAGGGAGCTATTTGGAACAAAAACAAGCACACCTAACAAAACATGGTGGGAGTGGGCATTGGTGTTTGGAGCAGGCCCTTAAGGTACCACCTGAGACTCACATCAGAGTGCCTGCTTCAAATCCCAGCTACTCCACTTCTGATCCAGCTTCCTGCTAATGCACCATGGGAGTCGGCATATGATGATTCAACGCAGGTGATGACTCTAGTTCTCTGGTCCCCCACTACCACCTGAGGAGATCAGGAATGAGTTCCAGGCTCCTGGCTGCAGCCTGGCTCAATCCTGGCTATTGTGGGCATTTGGAGAAGTGAATGAGTACTTTGAAGATCTTTTTGACCTGTCTGCATCTCTCTGCTTTTCAAACAAAAAATTTATAAGAAAATCCAGGGTGAAGCAGTCACAAATATATAATACAGTTTTGCAGACAAAACACAGTACTTGAGGTTACAAGGACCTTGAAATAGTACGAAATCTTCAAATAGTTAATGGAAAACACACATTATGAAAATCTATGCATGGGGGCCAGCACTGTGGTGCAGTGGGTTAATGCCCTGGCCTGAAGCTCCGGCAATCTATGTGGGCTCCAGTTCGAAACCCGGCTGCTCCACTTCCTATCCAGCTCTCTGCTATGGCCTGGGGAAGCAGTGGAAGATGGCCCAATTCCTCGGGCCCCTGCACTTGCATGGGAGACCAGAAAGAAGCTCCTGGCTCCTGGGTTTGGATCTGCGCAGCTCTGGTCATTGCGGCCAATTGGGGAGTGAACCATTGGATAGAAGACCTTTCTCTCTCTGCCCTCCTCTCTCTGTGTAATTCTGATTTTCAAATAATTTTTTTAAAAGAAAATCTATGCATGAATTTCAATTTCTTTTGCACCAAAGCAATCTCTTCTTTTAATGAAAAATTTCCACAAATTTTTGGAAGTGCCCTTGCTCAACTATTTTGTCCTAAGGAAAAATGGACAAAGGGAAAAGAGAAGATGTCAAAGGTGGAAACCGGAAGAGCACAGGACTATTTTTAAGCAGCTAACGCTTTTCTTTGACAAATATTGTAAGTTTGTTTGATTCCCAATAATCAAGGCTGTGAGGGACCATGGACATCAACGGCCAGTTTTTGTTTTTCTTCTGAAAGGAACAAATTTCTATTGAAGTGCATGTTCAGAGGACCATGTGCAACAGTGAGTGAGAAGGGAGCAATGGAAAGAAAGGTAATGATGGAAAGTGAATTAGTTAGCCCATTAGTTGTGGGGTTGCCAAAGGTGGCAGAAGTTTTACATCATGTGTGTACTCGCTTAAAATGCAGAACGTTTAGAAAAAAATAATGCTAGGAAGTTCATCAGTTAGAGTCCCTTTACGTGTCACCACCGTAAGGGGTAATGCTTTTCATAATTAAACTGGGTCTTTCATGGTCACAGGAGGGAAGAATTCTTCAATTTCTTTTTCTTCTGTTTAATTCTAAGATGGCTTCAACATCTTCTCATGTTAGCACTTGTAGATCTGGCTGGTTCCTCCTAACTGCTGTCTCGCATTCCACAGTGTGGCTATGTAGTTGTTGTGTGGCTTCTTTGTCAATGGGTTGTTTACTTCTTTGGTGGTATAAACATTATTGCAAAGGACTTTCATTGTGCTGCCTCTGGTGGTGGCTATTACCCTGATTGACGGTTCCAGCTGCCATAGCTGTGGATCCATCACTACCAGGCCACTGCTCCCCTCCTTATCAGGGGAACCATGCAAGAGCCCTTCCTGCCTGATGTGCAATCCAGGGAAACTTTGGGCATCTCCTAATCACCTGGCCTAGGTTTCCTCAGCACTGCTCTCTGGTCTGAGCTCTTGCAGTCAACCTGCCCTCCTCACCCTTCTACTCCAACTATCACAGATATATACATTCATATATATTTATATGTAAAATAAATAACAATGTATAAATAACCAATGCACCCCAACTTTCACCTGAGGTGTCCATCACCTTTCCATTTGTTGAGATAAAGATGAAATCATTTTTCAATGTTAACTTCTGCTCTTGAAGATGTCCCTCCCAGGGCACAACCTCAGTGTGTTACTTTCTAGAACTATCACTGAGCTGATGTTCTAGAACCTCCTTAAGGGAAAAAAAATCCTGGACATTCCCGTATCCTTTCTTCAAATTGGTTCCCTTGTTTTCCTGGTTCCATGTGTTTGTTTTCTTGTTTCTCAGAAGAAGCAGAATAAGGAATGTACATTCCTTAAGAGCTTGAATAGTTGAAATTGTCTTTGTCTTAAACTTGTACTGCACTGATAGTTATGTTTTTGTGTTAGTGGTCTACTGCTGCATAATAAATTACCCCCCCCCCAATTTAGTACATTAAAAAAATCCCAACATTTGTCTTATTCTTTCTGCAGACTGGGAATCTGGCTGTGTTCTCTGGTTTGGAGCGTCTTACAGGCTGCAGCTGAGGTGTCCCCAAGGGCTTCTGTCATCTCCAGACTTGCTTGGGAAGGATCTGCCTCCAAGCTCACGCATGTGGTCATCTTCAGGGTTCAGTTCTTCATGAGTTGTGCTCCTGCGGGCCTCAGCTGTTTCTCTCAGTTCTTGACCACGTGGGTCTTTCTATAGGGCAGCCAACAAATTCCATCAAGGTGAGCAAATGAGAGAGAAAGAAAGGACAAGAGGAAGATTTGTAATCTGATTTCAGAAGTTGACAGTCCAATGCTTCGGCTGTCTTCAGTTCATGAGGAGTGAGTCACTGGATGTCACGGTCAGCCTGGGTTGCCACGACAACATATCGCAAACTGGGTGGCTGAAATGGCAGGGATTTGTTTTCTCACAGTTCTGCAGGCCGCCAGACTGAGGTCAGGGTGTAAGCATGGTTGGGTTCTGATGAGGGCTCTTTTCCTGGCTTGCACACAGCTGCTTTCTGGCTAGGTCTTCACATGGTGGGAAAAAAGGGAGTGCGCTCTTTCGTGTCTCTTCTTATCTTGATATTAGGTATTTCTAATCAGGGCCCCATACTTATTACCTAATCTAATCCTAACTACCTTTTAAAAAAGACCTATTTATTTATTTGAAAGGCAGAGTTACAGAGATAGAGGGAGAGACAGAGAGAGAGAGAGAGAGAGAGCTTCCATCTGCTTACTCACTCCCCAAATACCTGTAAGAGCTAAGAGTGGGCCAGGCTGAAGCCAGGAGCCAAGAACTCCATCTGGGTTTCCCATATGAGCATCCAGAGGTTCAAGTGCCTGGGCCATCATCTTCTCCCTCCCAGGCTTATCAGCAAGGAGTGGAAATGGAAGTGGAGTAGCTGGGACTCGAACCAGGCATTTCAGTATGAGATGTATTCCCATGGGTGGGTTAAGTACTGGGCCAAAATGCCCAGTTTAGCCTGGCGATTTGTGACTTCATTCAGAGTGCAGGTGGGCACGGTGAGGACTGTGACTGGTGGGCCTCACTGTAGGGTGATTTGATTGGGTTCTTCAACCAGGGGATTCCTATATCTCAGTAGTTCCCTGTTTGTTTCTCCTAAAGTCTGGTTTATTTGTCCAAAATTGTGTTGATCTTTAAATAAATAGATTTAAATACAGGTTCTTCAGTGAAGAAATCTTAATTCTCCTGCTCAAGAGTGTGTAAACAGGTCTACCCGCACCCTCCTTGCTGGGAAGCGGCAGGGATTTAGGACTCTTACTCTTCTCTGTGTAGATTTCCATTCAACAGCCCCCTCTGTTTTCAGGTTGGAGTTTGATTAAAATAAGCTGACGAATGAGAGGTGAGGAAGTTGTGACAGTAGGTGCAGAGATGATTCTTGACAATTTTGTCTGTAGAAGGAATGAGCTAGAGACAGAGATGGAGGTAGAGGTAGAGCTAGAGACAGAGATAGATGGGGGTGGGGAGGAGGAGCATAGCAGCTGGAGGGAGTTAGGGGAGGGTTGTTTTGTTTTTAAGATGGTAGGTGACAGCCTGTCACTGCAGCCCAGCCTTTCTTACTGAAGAGAAAGCCCTAAGAGGACAGAGACTGAAGCTGCAAGAAAAAGAGGGATCAGGGGCTGGCCCTGTGGCATAGGGAGTAAAGCTGCTGCTGTCTACAGTACTGGCATCACATGTGGGCACTGGTTCGAGTCCTGGCTGCTCCACTTCTGATCCAGCTCCCTGCTAATGCACCTAGTAAAGCAGTGGAAGATGGCCCAAGTTCATGGGCCCCTGCACCCACATGGGAGACTCAGAGGAATCTCCTCACTATGGATTGACCCAGCTCCAGCCATTGCGGCCATTTGGGAAGTGAACCAGTGGATGGAAGCTCTCGCTCTCTCTCTTTCTCTCTAACTCTGCCTCTCAAACAAACAAACAAACAAACAAATCTTTAAAAAGGAAAAGAAAGAGAGGTATCACAGATAGAATAAGCACCCCAGAAGGCAGGAGGGCTGCAGAGACCATGTAAAGTCATGTTTGGTCTTTGCTAGAAGGGGGAAGACTTCCTACATTGGAACCTGGGAGAGGATAATGGAAAGGGAGATTTGGGCAATGCAAAGATGACTAAGTCCCCACCTGGTTTCCATTTTCTCAATGAAGTTTGACACCAAACATCTTTCTCTCAGACTACGCCAAGAAGTGAGGACACATCCAGAATGCAGTAACTTGGCAGAACATAATAAAATCACTCAGCTTTTCATTCCTTCAGTAAGTTTTAGATTTGCATAAGGAGTAGGATCAGTCCATTGTTGTTTCGTTCCAACTGGTTCTGTTATTCATCCTTTTGGTCTAATCAGGAGTGTATGTGGATTGGTTCTCTGTAGATTGAGAAAGTGAGTAGGTGTTCGGGCAAGGCTGAGGATTCACTCATCTCTGACCTGACTATTGACTTCTTCTGTCCCCTGGCCCCGTTTAAGACTACACGGCTGATTTCTTCTAGATTTGCTATTGTGTTCATGTCAGCTTGGCAAAAGGAGGGGCAGTAATAAAATACAAACTTTATTGTGGTCACCTGTTTGGCACTCCTGAACAACTTGGAAATAAGGGAAGCTCAGATTTTCCTCTGAGTGTTAAAGTGTGAAATCAAAGTAGAGACATGCAAAGGTGTTGGGCAGGATATGGGGAAGCTCCTAACAGTCAAGGCTGGCCAACTGGGAGGTATTAACCCCAATAACGATGAAGGGGCCTCAGTTACGAAGAGTAGAAATGGAGAAGAAAAGATAGATTCCGGAACTTTAGGTAATAGATATTGAGTGCTTCTCATATCACCAGGAAAGGCACTGATAAATTGGGGGTGGTGAAAAACAAAGAAACAAACAAGGGCAAGTGTTTGGCATAGTAGTTAAGATGCCACTTGGGATGATTGAATTGCATGAGTGCTTGGTTTTGAGTCCCAGCTCCACTTCCAATTCCAGCTTCCTCCTGATGTGCACCCTGTGAGAAAGAAGATGATGGATCAAGTGGTTGGGACCCTGCCATTCACATGGGAGGTGTGGAATGAGATCCTGACTCCTGGCTTGACTATAGGGTCCTCTCTCCCAGACACCTGGATTGAAGAGGATTGAGGTTAAGCATCAGCAGGAGTAAGATCAGAGGGACAGAAACTGGGCCCGACAGGAGAGAGGACATGAGGTTGGGTCCTTGCATAGACTTGCTTTTGTCCCAGAAGAAGGTGATCCTGAGACACTATGCCCATCAGAGGACTGCCTGACCAGTCTCCAGATGTTTGCTCCAATTCGAGTTGCAAAGGTGGACGTGAGAGTTTTGCTGAACTCTAGAACCTTTCTCTAAGTCAGAAATTGTCCATTCCTGTCACTTGTGACCTGCAGAAGATATACTCCTATGCCGGCACTTGCTGAGGCCCCAGCCCCTCCCTGGTGGTTAGAGCTATGGGCCCTATGCCTCTGCCCTTCATCATTTGTGTGCCACTGGCCTCAACTTTTCACAGGAGGACACTTCTGAGCAGTCTTGCCGAGCCGTCGGGCATGTGAAAAGCTTTCCAAAGAGGCCTCCTTGGAACATTTATGATCCAACAAAAAATCCTACTAGAATAAGAAGACAGAGAAGGAAGGTGGGGAAGAGAGAGAACAGCGAATAAAGGGACCAAGGAGTCGTCAATCTTCTTCCAGTATTATTGGAACTAGGAAGTGAGCAATGTAAGGACAAAATGGCAGAATATAATTTTTGTAGATGGCATTCAGCCAGGGGACTGGACTTAATGGTTCTGATCCTAAACACACCTGCAAAAATCAAGCAGGGTTTGCAGATGGCGTTGATGGGATAAAACTGGACGTATTTGAAATATTCTCTCTGAGTGCTGGAACCTGAACACCTTTCTTGTCAAGATTTTTCCCCCGTGCTCTAGTTTGAAATGCTTCCATCTGAAATGGGAGCGAGGGCATTCTTAGACTGCTGTTCAGGCGTTACACACAAGGGTTTGGGGCTCAGGTTTTGTGATCTTTTCTTCTTTTGGTGAGGAATGTGAACGGTCCCCAAGACCAGGACAGTTTGTCCATCGTCCTTGCTGGAAAAGACGGCTTCCCACTAGAGGGCGTCCTTATGTAATGAATGTCTCTTTGCCCTCAGAATTATTTGCAGCTATGTGAAGTGCATTAAGGGAACAGGTTTTGCTCCGAAAGGCTTTGCAGTTTAACTTGATTTTGGCAAGTCATTTATACATAAGGTGTTAAAGTGTTAAGAAGACGTGTTCCAATATTTTTTTTTAGTTGGGTAAGTGATAAGTTGTACTGTTAATGATGGTGGTAGCAGGTCATAAAATGGTTTAACTAAATTTCTGTTGATTCTATTTACTCATGAATCCAACAAATATCGACGGAGTGCCTTTGCGTGTGGAGCACGGACGGGGGTGGGTGTGGGTGTACAAGGGTAAGTCTGCATCAAATCTTGGAAAAGAGCTTGCGAGGTCGGTAACGTCTTTGGAAAGACTTTCACTGTTTTGGTGTTTTGTAAAATCTTTCCATTTCTAGAGAAAAAGAGGACTTGCCCCTCGCTCTCCTTGCTGCACAGGAAGTCTGGAGAGAAGCTGGAGAGTGGCAGGGCTACCGCACCTTACCTGTCTGAGTGCTGGCTATGGAAGCTTCAGTGAAAGTATGCGGGTTGAACGACATGCAGTTGGCCTGAGACAGGCTGCAGGCTCTGGGGGTTGCATCTTCTTTTTTTTTTCTTTTACAAATTATTTTTTCTTTTTAGTTTTTAACAGATTCTATATAGTTCACACACACAATTCTAAGCATAGGATAATTTCCCCTCCCCCTCCCCCTCCCTCCCTCTCTCTTCGGAGTTTCTTCTTGACCTCATTTCAGCCAGATACCACCAGATGGAAAAAAGCAACTCTGCAAGTTCAGTTCTTTCTGCGCCTCAAGGGTGACACTGCTCAGAACCACCAACAGAGCCCACACCCGCAGTCCTAGGAGTTTGTTAGCCTGACATGGTGGCTTGTAGCACCTTTCAGCAGGTGGACAGAGGGCACACAGGGTGGGTATGGATATGGATGCTTTTCATTTTGACTTTCATGTTCTGTAAAAGCTTTAGAGGTGGCACCTGAAACCCAGGCTGTGCCCGAGGGAGCCAAGTGCAGGATCTGGGGACATAGGAGAATACTTCAAATAGTTCATGAAAAATGCACATTGTCTTTTAAAAACTTTTAAACATTTGTTTTCATTTTATTTGAAAGTGGGAGGGAGGGAGGGAGAGAGAGAGAGAGAATCATTCGTCTACTGGTTCACTTCCCAGATACCTGCATCAAGAGCTGAGCCCTTGCCTGCCCTGTCTCAGGCTCTGCTTCTGGGGAAGTTACTTGTGATGGGAGCTCCTGTGACTTGGTAGGACAAGGAACCTCTTTACTTTGCACAGGGCATTGTTTTCTTATCAGCAATCACCACTTCTTTCCCTTTTTTAGAGCATGCACTTCATCCACATATCAAGTGGCTCCGTGCCTCAGTCCATTCTGGCCCCAAAGGTGAATCTTGTTACATACAAGACCTCCCTGACAATTTCCTTCTCCTTTCCAGCAAGTGGTTTTAGAATGGCATGTGTCCCGACTCCAGTCGGGGCTCCTGAGGGAAGTTGGTTGAAGGGTATCTGGATGTGTTTTCTTTGATCTTAAAAGGACAGCGAAGGAAGAGGTGCTCATGCTCCCATCTCTGGTTATGTTCAAGTGAGAATGTGTCAGCAGAACTTCAGCAGCCGTTTTGTGAGTATGAGGGGAAGCCTAGATAATCTCAGACTCCGAGGGGAATGATGTCATTGATCCACTGCATTCACCAGTGCGGGTGCTGCCTCCTTTCGTTTAGTAAAATTATCAAGATTTGAATTTGCTTAAATGCTCTCTGTGCAGTCTGCTGCTCTTTGTAAATGAGAGTACACTTGATACCATAAAGCTGGCCTGGAAAAATTCCTTTATAATAACTAAGTGATGCTAAGGATGCAAAATAGAAAAATACAGGTAATTGGTGTTCTCTATTCTATTTTTGTATCATAAAGAGAATAGGCTGGTAAGAGTTTGCACAGCATTTTGTTTTGGCTTGTAATTTGATGGAAGCAAAAACAGGAAATGGGTTTATTTTTCTTCCAACCTTGACTTTAAACATTCGCCGTTGCATTTCCTTTGCTTCCTCTCTCCCTGAGGACAGCGTTTGGTTCAATTTCAGCTGTAAGACAGTCTCATTTTTGTATTATAAAATATGATCCAAGCTAAGTCAATACTTTTAATCTTGCATTTGGTTAAAAATACATTCTTTTCCTACAGCTTAGCCTGAAGACAGACAGAGCAGGTCTGGAAAAGAGGAAGGAGAAGTGTGTATTCTTCACCATCCTGTCCTGTGTTTGTACCCCATGTCTGGTTTCGTTTTGTTTTTTCTCAACCAGTGCTCAAGTGTAGTTCTCTTGACTGACACCTGCTGTCCACCAAATGCTGACCCTTTAGCAGGACAAATAAAGGTACGGATTCATTGCATAGTGTCACTGGGAAACTCTTACCTTTTGCATTCCTGAAGCTGCTGATTCAGTCTTTCCTTGAACTGCTGGGATCCCTCCTCAGCTCCTGCCTTCCCTCTCCCAGGTGCATAACTTGCAGAATCTCTCCCTCGTCCCCTAAAGCAGGTAGGTCTCTTTTGGGGTACCACAAGGTACCTCAAACCTGGCCATCTTCTGGGCTCATCTCCTTGGTCAATCTACTGATTCATTCTTGCCCTACTAAAAGATGATCTAAAACTCACCCTGCCCATAGGCCCCACCTCCTAACACCGACACCCTGGGGCTGGTATTTCAGTGTCCAAACTCCTCTTTCCCTTTGCCTTGCTTGTTGCAATAGCTTCATCTCCCATGATCATTCCTCCTACAGGAGGCCGATACCAGTCTCCGTATTCCAAACTCTTGGCAACACAGATCAAATTCTCCTAAGAACTCTTTCACATGCTCTGCCCCTCTGCCCCGGTGGCCACACCAAATGGGCTTTCACGTTTCCGCTATCTTCCAGGGAGTCAGGAGTCAGTCTCCTTATCTCACTGGTACCGCGTTCTTTAACAGTTCTATTGGACGTCCCTCTTTCCTTGGTCTGCAGGAAGCAAAGCTAAGTAACCTCTCCGATCAATAAGTGCTTGCCAACATTCTTTTTCCAAGTTTTAATCTTCTCTGACTTAGGCTGGAGCTGTGGGATGGGGATAGCAGAGAAGCCATCTGACCACCTCTTTGAAGGTCTTGAGGGATGGCTGTCCCAACAGGTTCCAATGTGTCAGAGTCCATTCTGGTTACAATAACGGAATGACATAGACTGCGTAGCTTATAAAGGATGATAATTTATTTCACACATTTCTGGAGCCTGGAAGATCCAAGACCAGAATTTTGGTGAGAACTCTTTTCTGAGATGCAGATGGCTACCTTCTCACTGTGTCTTCACGTGGTGGAATGAGTTCTCTGGGGTCCCTTTTAGGAGGGCATTAATCCTATAAGGGCAGGGAGAGCTCCATGAAGACCTCTCCTTCATGGTCCTACCTCTTAATACTACTACTCTGGGGGTTAGGATTTCAACAGTGCGTTCTCGGGGGACACACGCACTTGATCCATGGTGTCATAACTGCTGTAACAGATTTCTACAAACTTGTGGCTTTAAACAACACAAATTTATTCTCTTAAAAGTCTGGAGGTTGGGAATGCAAAGCCCAAAGCAGGCTAAACAGCTATCTGTCAGCAGTTTCTTCTGGAGCTTCTGGGGAGAATCTGTTGCCTTGCCGTTTTTAGCCTCCTGGGCACCTGTGTTCTCTGTGGCCTCTGCCTCTGTCTCCTAGGTCAGAAATGGTGAATCTGTAAGTATCTCTGCTTTCACTGTTGGTTTCTTTAACCCTGACCATCTTGTCCCACTTTATAAGGACCATTGTGATGACATTGTGTCCACCCAGATAATCCAGGAAAATCTCAACATGCCAAGATTCTAAACTTCATCACATCTGCAAAGTCCCTTCTGCCACGGCGGGTAATGTATTCACAGGACATGGACAATTTTGAGGGCTGTTAGCCAACCTCTCTCAGTTGTGCCAATATAACTTATGCTCTTCAAAATAAGGTTCATGGACATTGTGAGTCACACGGATGATTGAAATTCCCTGAGCCCCCTGAGATAGGCATGGCGCTGTGACTAGCACTGGCCAGGGAAGTGTGAATAGCAAACATGCATTTAACTTCTGCACGGAGCATTTAACTGAAGCCTGTGTTTTCCTTCAGGGCAATCTGTGAAGGCTTGCTCATGAGATACTGGAGACCATGCCTGTGTGGGCTTGGCTCCCTGAGTGACAACATTAGGGACAACCCCTTTCCTTCCAAAATCTGCTTTGGACATGCAGTGTAGACAAGCAGAAAGCTGTGTTTTAAAGCACTGAGTTGTTTTGCTTTTTAATATTATGTATGTATTTGAAAGGTGGAGTTACAGAGAGGCAGAGGCAGAAGCAGAGAGAGAGAGAGGGAGTGGGAAAGGAGGAGGGGGAGAGAGAGAAAGAGAGAGAGAGAGAGAGAGAGATGTCTTTCCTTTGCTGGTTCACTCCTCAAATGGCTGATTTGGGCTGATCTTAAGCCAGGAGCCTGGGTCTCCTACGTGGCTGCAGGAGCCCAAGATATTAGGGTATCTTTCACCATTTTCCCAGGCACATTAATAGACAGCTGGGGGGCCGGCACTGTGGCGCAGCTGGTTAAAGCCTTGACCTGAAGCAACAGCATCCCATCTGGGTGCCGGTTCTAGTCCCAGCTGCTCCACTTCCAGTCTAGCTCTCTGCTATAGCCTGAGATAGCAGCAGAAAATGGCCCAAGTCCTTGGGCCTCTGCACCCATGTGGGAGACCCGGAAGAAGCTGCTGGCTCCTGGCTTCAGATCGGCACAGCTCCAGCCGTTGCAGCCATCTGGGGAGTGAACCAGCGGATGGAAGACCTCTCTCTCTGTTTCTACTTCTCTCTGTAACTATGTCTTTCAAATAAATAAAATAAATCTTAAAAAAAAATAAACAGCTGGATCAGAAGCGGAGCAACTGGGATTCTAACTAGCACCCATATGGGATGTTGGCACTGCAGGCAATGGCTTTACCTGCTACACCGCAGCACTGGCCTCAAAGCTCTGAGGTTTTGAGGGCATTAGTTATTGCAGATTTCTCTTGCCCATCCTGATGGATACAGTTCTCAGCTTTGGGTCTTTGGATGAAATTCTGGGACAAGAGGAAAAGTCCTATTTGATACCCTGTCACTCCTATAATTGAGTTTATTTGGGGGTGTATTTCTAAATAGTTCCTGAGAATCCCTATGTCTTACCATCCTAATGCCAAGTTTACTTGAATACATAAGTGTCTTCATAATTATTCTACAAAGAAATACCACGAGAGCAACTTTGGGGGTTATTTTGGGGACATCACACCATATAAGCCTGGTGTCACCTTTCCTATTGATTCAACCTTGACTGCTCCCTCTCCAGGCTCTAGCATAAGGATTTGTTTGTGGGGTGATCCCAGGAGGCAGGGAAGAGAATGCTATGGGCAGGGAGCCAGTGGGAATGCATTAGGAGGCGATCTATTGCTCTGAACAACCAGCGTTCAACACGGCGGAGCACCTGTGATAGATTGAGAACATGTGCAGCTGGGGGTCATACTCCAGGAATCCGGGAACATAACTGGTGGAGGGCTGCTCCCGGGGGCGTCTACTCCGCAGTTCTTCTTTTGCCTCTGAGTGGGCTACAGCACGATCCGGATACCCGGGCAGATCTCCAGCTGCTTGCAGCAGGAAGTATAGACCTGAGGAGGAAGAGGGATGTCAGACAGCACTGTGTCCTCTTCTGGAGTCTTGTCCTGTGCTCACAGTGCTGGTTCTGTGCCTCAGGTCCCTTAAGATGGACGCGGGCAAGCATGCGTGTGTGGAACCATGAGGCTGGACGTTGGACGTTACTAGTATGGCTGAAAAGATACAGCATGAGCATGGAGGGAGGAGAAATGAATTTCACTTTGGGAAAACAGAGAAGATGGACTTTAACTATTTTTTGTTTATTTATAAAAAGGGAGGACACGCGCGCACACACACAATCTTCTCTTCACTGGTTGACTCTCTAAATGCGTACAGCATCCACGGATGGGCCAAGCCACAGCCAGGAACCTGGAACGCAGTCCAGTTCTCCCATTTGGGTGGCAGGGACTCAAGTACTTGGGCCATCACCAGCTGCCTCCAGGGTGTGCGACAGCAGGAAGCTGGAATTGGGGGCAGAGCTGGGTCATGAACCCAGGCACCCTGACACAAGACGCCAAAGGCCCACCCCATAAAATGGACTTGGATGTAAAGGGTGGGAAGATTTCAGTAAGAAGAGGGACTCACTTCCAGCTGGGACTAGTATTAGCAGGCACGGATGCGGTAGCATCAGGTTATGTTTGGGGAAAGTTGTAGGCAGTGGGTTTGACTGGGACAAAAAGTGGTTGAAATGTAGGAAATCGAGTTGGAAGAGCACGGGTGGTGGAGAGCCAGGAGTTCAATTTGTGATATTTTCATGAGAGGAAGAAAGTACTTCATTTTAAAAACTTGCAGATGGACTTAAACTCTTGCCTCTTGTTCCTCCAGGCCCTGCCAAATCCTTCCATTTGCCTGCTTCCTCCTCCTCGTCTGTGGGCTCCGGGGTTGCCTTTTCTGATTCTCCTGTCTGGATATTTATTTCTAAATTCTTCTTGCTGATTCCCTCGGAGCTCGTTCTAGGTCCAGCGTTCCAGACGTGGAGCTTTTGCTGGCTCCGGCTGCCAGCCCTCCACGCACCGGCGGCCACTTGTATCCTGTCTGCCCTGGCTGATGGATTCTGCTCCCCGGCTCTGTTCTGTCTCCTTCCTGCCCCCACGTGCCCCGTCTTGACCGTCTCACTTCCTTTTCCCATCAGGTAATTCTTCCTTTTATGCTCTGACATAGATGATTAAACTGTGATTTAGCAATTGCTGTGTATTGAAGTGTTTTCAAAGAGCTCCTTGGAGTCTGTTGTAGCTACAGACTTGGGACAAGATCTGCTTATATCTTCTGGAATGTGTCCTAAGTCATAGAAAGTAATGTTATTTTCTCACTGGGTGGATCGCTGTTTCATATGTAGTAATTTGAAACAAGACTGATTCTTGTATTTACAATGAAATAACTGAATAATTAAGCAAATAAAATGAGTTATTTACTTTTTAAGCCTCTGCTAAGGAAGCAAATATTATGTTGGATAAAGCTAAAACAAAAGTAATTTTTGTTTTCAACATGCATTGATAGTAATTGCTGTCACGGGAGAGTTTTACAATGTGCTAAGCACTGTTCTATATCGTATATAGAATATATATATATTTTGCAGAGACAGAGGGAGAGACAGAGATAGAAAGAGAAAGAGAGAGAGAGAGAGAGAGAGAGAGAGAGAGAGAGAGAGAGAGAGGAATCTTCCATCCACCAATTTTCTTCCCAGATGACTGCAACAGCCAGGGCTGGGCCAGGCCAAAACCAGGATCCAGGAGCCTCCTTCAGGTCTCCCACGTGAGTGGCAGGGACTCAAACATATGGGCCATCTGAGGCTTTCTCCAGGCCATTAGCCAGGAACTAGATTGGGAGTGGAGCACCCAGGACTGGAACCTGTGTCCATAAGGAATGCCAGCATTGCAGGCGGCAGCTTTACCCACAATGCTAGCACCATTCATATTTTTTAATTGTTATGATAACCCTAAGAGTTAGCCCTTCATTGTCTTCATTTTATAAATAAGGAAATAGACAAAAAGAGAGGTTGAGTGACTTGCCTAAGCTCACACATTTTGGAAGAGGCACAGTTGGGATTTAAACATAACACTTGCTGAGAGTTCTATGCTGTGCAGATCTGAAGCCAGAAGCCAGGAGCTTCTTCTGGGTCTCCTACATGGGTGTAGGGGCCCAAGGACTTGGCCATCTTCTATTGCTTTCCCAGGCCGCAGCAGAGAGCTGGATTGGAAGTGGAGCAGCCGGGACTCAAACTGGTACCCATATGGGATGCCAGCACTGCCACAGTGCTGGCCCTCCTCAGAACACTTTAATCTCCCCACCATTGTTCTTTCATTGCTTTCCATAATGTCCCAGTGTAAATGTTTTTCTAAAAATTTGTTTTTATTTATCTATTTTAAAGTTTCATTTATTTATTTGAGAGAGAGAGTTACGGGGGTGGGAGACACAGAGAGACAGAGAGGTTTTCCACCTACTGGTTCACTCCCAAATGGCTGCAGCAGCTGGAGCGGGGCCAATCCAAAATGAGGAGCTTCCTGTAGATCTCCCATGTGGGTACAGGGGCCCAAGCGCTTGGGCCATCTTCCACTGCTTTCCCTGGCCCTTAGCAGGGAGCTGGATTGGAAGTAGAACAGCCAGGACATGAACCAGCGCCCATATGGGATGCAGGTGCCGCAGGTGGAGGGTTAACCTACTATGCCACATCTACTATGCCAGCGGCCCCCAGGGTAAAAGTTATTATGATCATTTTACATACTTCCTATTTGTGGAGGCTTAAGTGTTTAGAATTTGTTTGCTCAGCATTCTTTCCTGCATCAAAGACTTTTCTTTGTGTACCACTGTTTTTTTCTCTAGAGTATGTTCTTTCATACATGCATCTAAACAATGGTTTCCCCTTGGTTTGGCTTTCCAAAGAGGCTCCATTTTAACTTCTTGAATAAAATATAGTCAGGTACAGAATTTTGAGGGCATTTTACTGCTGTTTCCTAATTTGCATAGTTGTTGAGATGTCAACTTTCAAATTGCTGTTCCTTTGTAAATAAACTCCCCTGGTTTTTGATTCTTCCTTGTCCACAGAACACCATAAACTATAGTATATTTCAATTACAATATATACAATCAAAGAATATACACAATTGAAGAATATATACAATTAGAGAAAATATACAATTAAAGATTTTTTTCTGGTGTTTAATAAGGTTGTTGATTTTTTTAAAAAAATATGTATTTATTTATTTGAAAGGCAGAGCTGCAGAGAGGGAGAGGCAGAGGCAGAGAGAGAGTGAGGTCTTCCATCAGCTGGTTCACTCTCCAATTGGCCACAACAGCTAGAGCTGCACCAATCCGAAGCCAGGAGCTGGGAGCCTCTTCTGGGTCTCTCACGTGGGTGCAGGAGCCATCTTCTACTGCTTTCCCAGGCCATAGCAGAGAGCTGGGTTGAAAGTGGAGCAGCTGGGACTTGAACCAGCACCCATATGGGATGCTGGCACTGAAGGCGGTAGCTTTATCCGTTACACCACAGCACTGGCCCAAGGTTATTGATTTTTTATATTGGATTTTGTCCAAAAATTTTGCTGAATTTAAGAGTTTTTAATAGTTTGAGTATTTTCTTATGTTTTTAATGTATGCAAAGATATGTGATATTTTACTTCTTACTTATACCTCCCATTTCTTTTGTCATCTTATTGTACAACTCAAAAACCCAGGCTAATGTCAAATGGAAACAATGATGGCATAAATCCTTGCTTCTCCCTGACTGTTCAAGGCAGTGCATTTAATCTATTTCAACCAAGGAAGATGCTTCTTGTACACTAGTTCATAGATACCCAGTTACTGAGGTCTTTGCCTAAGTGTTTGGATGTTTTCTTTTGGGTTGCTCAGGTTCCCTGGGGTGGAATATTTAATCTCCTGCCTGCAGGAGGCCTGCCGGTTGTTTTCAGTGCCAAGACAAGGAGGGTACTTATAATCTTGTCAGGAAATGAGCTCTGTTTTCACCTTCCTCTCTCTGCACCTGTTCATCCATGTCCTGGCCTGACTCCTATAATCCTTCCAAACGCTCTGTCTTTTGCAGGGGCTGAGGCCCGTTCTGAGAAGGCCGTCGTTTCCTAGGTGGGACTCCTCCCAAGTGTCCTGTCTGTGAAGCTCACCTGCACTGGGCTTTCTGCGGTCCCTGCTGGCTCTGCAGCAGCCTTCCTGGGCTTCTGCTAGGAGAATCACAGGCGCTGGGTTGCCTCCTTTTCCTTGTGGATTGGCCACCGTGTCCAGGCTTTGCTGGCCTGCTGAGTCATCTTTGTCCTTCTTCCAAAATGTTCTTGACATTTCCCAGATCTTCTGTTACCTTGTGTTTGTGAGTTCATTAGTTTTTTTTTAAATTCTTTTGGGGGTATTATGGGGAAATGGGATGAAAAATTGGTCTGCATTTCCAGTATTTAACTGGAAACCTTGATTTTTATTTTTCCTCTCTTTCTTCCATAATCTGTTATCTATGTCATCACATTTCTTGTGAACAGAGTCTAGATGGATTAGAAATCCAAGCTGAGAATCTTTGTTTTTAAATTGTGAACTTAATTGATTTATGCATATTGCGAGTACTGTTACACTGGAATTTGTGTGGTTATGTCTATCTTGTTATTTGTATTTTTTGTATGTCATGCTTTTTTTTAACTTCTCTCTTTCTTGGTGTCTATTTTTAGTTTTCCTAAATCTTTGCTTTCTTCTATTAGTTTGGAAATGATAGATTTCTATGGCTTTAAAATTTTACTTTGTATACTTGACTTACCAAGTCTAAACTCAATATTTCTACCATTATTCGGATCAGCACAAGCCCCCTTGATTACTCCTCTCCTATCTTTCAGGATTCTTTGACCTTATGTTTAGCTATACATTTTTCTGCATACTCAGATTAGTCGTCACCTTTATTATTATCATAATTGTATTTAACAACTCGTTTTCTCACAGTTGCTTCTTGGATTTAACATTGTCCTTCTGAGTTCAATGAACCTATTACAGAGGAACATGCCTTAGTAATTTTCTCAGTGCAAGTCTTTGACTAATACATTCTCCTAGGCTTTATGTTACTAAAATATGTTCATTTCACTTTCATTTGAATGCATTTATCATTGTCTTCTGACACCTATTGTTGCTAGGCAGCAGTATTTTGATTGCTCTTTGTAGTTAACTTCTTTCCTTTTTAAATTTTTTTTGGTAAGACTTTGTGTTTTTTGTTCTCCTGATTTATCAAAATATATCTAGTTATATATTTTTATTTTTATACTTACAAACTTTAAAAAATATCTAGGCATGGGGCCGGCGCTGTGGCATACTTGGTATAGCTGCCACCTGCAGTGCTGGCATCCCATATGGATGCTGGTTTGAGTCCTGGCTGCTCCACTTCCAATCCAGCTCTCTGCTATGGTCTGGGAAAGCAGTAGAAGATGGCCTAAGTCCTTGGGCCCCTGCACCCATGTGGGAGACCTGGAGGAAGCTCCTGGCTCCTGATTTCAAATCGGCACAACTCTGGCTGTTGCGGCCAACTGGGGAGTGAACCAGCAGATGGAAGACCTCTCTCTCTCTCTCTCTCTGCCTCTCCTTCTCTCTGTGTAACTCTGACTTTCAAATAAATAAACAAATCTTTAAAAAATCGAGGCGTACATTTTTGTGTGCATGTGATTGCAAGTTTTGTGCTGCTTTAATCTGAGGATTCATGTTTTTCATCAATTCGGTGACATTCTCTGCCATTATTGTCTCCAATATCCCCTCCGCTCTTTCTGTCTGGACCCCTCACGTTGCCTTGTGTTTCCACATCACTTATCTTTCCTATTCATTTCTGGATTGCTCTGATCTATCTTCTATAACACAAGTTGTTGTTTTTTTAAATTTAACTAATCTGTATTTTTATCCATCTGGTGAGATTTAATTTCAGTGTCACCAGCTGTTTCTTCAAGTCTTTCAGCTGTTTATTCCCCAGAGTGCTCAGTTCTTTCATTATAGTTTTCTTTTTTTTTCTTTAGCACTTGCTTTATTAAAAACATACTTCAAAAAAACCTGTCTCAGAGGATTCTATTATTTCAAATTCTTGGTATGACACATATTCCTCTTTACTGTATCCGCTGGCTTTCTCTGAGAGTGGATTCTTCACATAGTGCACAATTTTTGGAGGTGAGTATTTCTTCATTAGGGTTTTTAAAAATTGTTTTGTTTGGGGGGTGTTGCATTCAGCCTAAGAATTTTGCTTTGCCTGTCTGATGCCCTTGGGACTGTTTGATTATACAATCAGTTTGGAATTCTGGAATCGTTTGAATTGTGTAAACTCTAGGATTGCTCAGGCTTGACATTTTAATTTCTTATGGGAAAGTTTTGTTTTATTTCACGCAACATTTTGGGAAAGTCAAGCTTCTTTGATTCTTCCCAAAGCCAAAAGGCTGATTGATTTTTAGACCCCCTCTCATAATAGGAGCAGCCTGTTTACTGCCTATTTTCTGCAGATATTTCAGAGTCACCTTGCCTCATCTGTGACCCAAATCATAGCTTTGCCTTTTCTTTGATAAGAGAGGCTCCCTTCCAGCCTGAGTGGGTCTGAAGGGCACAGCTCTGGTGGCAGCACCTGCCCTTACACCTTGTCTCCTCCTGGTAGCTGCAGAGTTCCTTAATTTTTTCCCTCTACCCTTTTTCTTGTTATATTGTATCTATACATTTTTGTATGTATACTAGGAGAGAGTCTGCATTTGATTGAGTTGCAAAAACTAATAATAAACCAAGATAACGCACTATGAATTAAAATGTTTTATCCTCCTGTTTCAGCAAATATGACTGAAAGTCTACCAGACATTAAAGATAACATTTAATTCTTATTGTCCATGGCTGACAGTTCCATTGATAAAATTAAATAAAAAACATTACAGTAAGTTTATAAGATTTACTTTTCTTGCCTTTGTTATTAAAGTCATTTCAAGATATTTTAAAAATTGATATTGGTATTGAATTGACAGTAATGGACTGATGGGAAAGCTTACAAAATAAAATGTAGGGGCTGGTGCTGTGGTGCAGTGTGTTAAAGCCCTGGCCTGAAGCGCCAACATCCCATATGGGCTCCAGTTCTAGTCCCAGCTGCTCCTCTTCTGATCCAGCTCTCTGCTATGGCCTGGGAAAGTAGTAGAAGATGGCCCAAGTCTTTGGGCCCCTGTACCCACGTGGGAGACCCAGAAGAAGCTCCTGGTTCCTGGCTTCAGATTGGTGCATCTCCGGCCATTTGGTGAGTGAACCAGCAGATGGAAGACCTCTCTCTCTCTCTGTCTCTACCTCTTTCTGTAACTGTCTTTCAAATAAATAAAATAAATCTTAAAAAAAATGTAATTATATTTTATACAAAACTTTAATATCTTTAGCAAAATATAAATTAAGTGTAAAAGCTTGAAAAATTAAATTTAATTTGATTTCAATTTACTTTTTTCTAAAATATTAAAAATTATTTATAAAAATAATCAAAATATAAATGATAAATATGATAATTTTATTTAATTTGTGGAATTGTAATTAGCTTTATTGAAAGTTTTATAAATTTTTTATATGTGTCAAATTTTTTCAGCTTTTCATAATGTCTGAAATTTTTTATAACAAAATGTTGAGGAGATAAAAGGTTATCAGGCAATTTCTATGACATAAATGTAGTGGAAAGAATGTGAGCTTGGAGGGTGGACAGATACAGATTTCAACCCTAGTTCACGTCTTACTAACTGTGTGACCTCAATTGTGTCCTATCTCTGCCCATGATTTCCTCATTCTTAAAGTGGGAAAAATTTGAAAAACAGATTGTGCTGGGGCCGGCCTGAGGCATAGCAGGTGAAGAGTCCACCTGCAGTGCTGGCATCCCGTATGGGCGCCTGTTCAAGATACAGCTGCTCAACTTCCCATCCAGCTCTCTGCTATGCCTGGGGAAGCAGTAGAAGATGGTCCAAGTCCTTGGGCCCCTGCACCCAAGTGGGAGACCTGGAAGAAGATCCTGGTTCCTGGCTTCAGATTGGCGCAGCTCCAGCCATCTGGGGAGTGAACCAGTGGATGGAAGATTTCTCTCTCTCTCTCTGCCTCTCCTCTCTCTGTGTAACTCTGATTTTTGAATAAAAAGATTTATTTATTATTTAAACCTCATACTTCCAGGTACCATTACCTTCTCCTCTTCATCATTCTTAGAGTTCATAACATACAGTTTAGTACATTATTATTTCATGTTTGTACATGGTGAACAACCTGAAAGTTGGGGCCATGTCTTGGAGACAATTCATTGTTGAGGTTAATGCAATGCTATTCAGAGATATTTCCCTTTTCTGAGACATATCTCTCAAATGCCTAAGCATATATATTACTAGCTCATATCGTGGTCAAAGAAGGTGAAATGTAGGTATTTTAAAAATTAACAGTTAAGGGGCCGGAACTGTAGTAGGCTAAGCCTCCTCTTGTAGCGCTGGCATCCCTTATGGTCACCAGTTCTTGTCCAGCTGCTCCTCTTCCAATCCAGTTCTCTGTTTATCGCCTAGGAAAGCAGTGGAAGATGGCCCAAGTGCTAGGGCCCCTGCACCCGCATGGGAGACCCAGAAACTCTTGGCTCTTGGCTTTGGATCCACCCAGCTCTGGCCATTATGGCCATTTGGGAAGAGAGCTAGTGGATGGAAGAACTTTCTCTCTGTCTGTAACTCTACCCCTCAAATAAATAAATAAAATATTAAAAAAATTAAAAATTTAACAGTTAAATGCTGTGACCCCTCCTCACCCCCCATTCTCATTAGGACTAGAAATACAGTTTATTGGATTTACTCTTCTTCCCCCCTTTTACTTGTTTTTTTTTTTTTTCTTTGCTAAGTAAAACATACTCGTTGGAAGTACATAAATGATAGATGCAAATGAAGCAGCTGTTTTATGTTATAAACTACATTTGCCCTGAAGTCAGAGGAATGGGCAATTTGCCTACATCAATGCAAAAGGATCACTGGTCTTTATTTTGTCAATTTCTACTTCAAAATTTATTGATATTATCTCAGGCAGCACTCGCTTGAAATTTCTAAATGATGGCTTTTCCTGACTTTATTGTGGTCTTTTCTATGACTCCCAGTAGAGGACTAACACATTTCTATCTCTTTTCAATAATAAAACACAACAGAATAGTGAAGTTCTCACGGGTATTTATAAAAATGCATGCATATTTGTCTAGTATACTTTCTTTTAAAAATTAAATACTGCTAGGATTTGAAGAGAAACAAATATATAGATCTTATAGCCAAGCTATTAATATGAGAACTACATAGATCAGTTTTTCTTTACAGAGTCAGATTTTCTTCCACATTCTCCGAAGTGTGTTATTAATTCTCTTGGCATGTTACACAGCAAAATGAAAGAATTTATGAATGTGGCTACTTCTTTTAACAAGTTCCAATAACTGCTTCCTAACCTCGTGTTTTTCTGTCAATTACATACAGTAAGCACTGGAATCAACCAAAGAGAACTGCAAAGGCCAACTTGAGATATTCATGGTGAACGAGGACTGCTGCTTGCCAAGAGTGAAATGTGGATATAATTTTATAACACCATTTTATAATTAAAGTCATAAGTGAAGTTTCCTGCTATTGTTTAAAAATGTGTCAGAATAAATTTAAATCAAAGATCTGGGCAGAGAAAGGTCTGCATAGTACCAGATGAAGGCAAGTAAGATGGTACAGGAACATGGCCCAGTGCAGAAAAGAAACACATGCAAACAATTTTAGTGAAATAATTACATTTATTGTAGATGGAGTTCTGTTTTAGAAACTATAACCACTTCGAAATGGTTTTCATTCATGTCAGATTGAGGTTAACTTGCTGGTACTGTTTGTCTATAAAAAGATTTTTTTTACCAGCAGAGAAATTTAATACATTGATTCAGTGATAAGAGATTGTCTCCTGACCAAACACACACCAAGCAAAGTCCTCTGAAACTGAAGAATGTCACTCCAGCATGTGGAAGTCCATAGTAGTTAGTGGTGCTGGACTTAGCAAATAAAATTTCAGGACACTTGTTTAAACTTGAATTTTATATAAACAATGATAAAGGAATATCCCAAATATTGCATGGGACATACTTGTACTGAAAATATATACTAAGTATATCCCATGTGATATTTGGAATATCTTTATATATCTGAAATTTAAATCCACCTTAGCATCCATTTATCTAGCAACCTTAGCACAAATAAAAATTTAAATTATGATAATAAATTTTCTGTTTTTAAGCTATTTGAAGGAGAATGTATTTAGATGATCAGAGAAGTGAATAAGGTGAATATAATTTTGCACTGTCAGTCCATTACATTTCTAACTTTCAGTTGTATCAATGATGATTTCTACTTAGTGGTGAGAAAGATTTTAGCTTTGCTGTTGGACCTGCTTTGCTAGTGAACACAGCTGATTTCAGAGTTTTTCCCTGAAGGAGATATGTTGGCTTACAAATGTTGATAGGTTTAATCATTAGGACATTTCTGGCTTTAGGAAGTCATGTTCATATAATGTAAAGGTTGCTCCCAATGTATCAATTCATTCATCTTGTCTCTAATACAAGCCATGTGTTTCACAGGGGAGTTGAAAGAACATTAATCAGAATCTCCCGTTGAGCCAGTCGAATGGAATGTGATGTCTGTGCTTGCATCACAGTGTCAAGATATGGGGAAATGGATAATAACTTTTAAAGCATATCACGGGGCCAGTGCTGTGGCATAGCAGGTAAAGCCGCTGCCTGCAGTGCTGGCATTCCATGTGGGTGCTGGTTCGAGTCTCGGCTGCTCCACTTCCAATTCAGCTCTCTGCTGTGGCCTGGGAAAGCAGTGGAAGATGGCCCAAGTCCTTGGGCCCCTGTATCCTCATGCGAGACCTGGAAGAAGCTCCTGGCTCCTGGCTCCTGGCTTCGGATCGGTGCAGCTCCAGCACTTGAGGCCCACTGGGGAGTGAATCAGTGGATGGAAGATCTCTCTCTCTCTCTCTCTCTCTCTCTCTCCCTCTCTGCCTCTCTGCCTCTCCTTCTCTCTCTGTGTAACTCTGACTTTCAAATAAATAAATCTTTTAAAAAATTAAGTGTATCACTTGTCATTCCTTCCTTTGTGACAATGGCTTTGAAATCTATCGCGAGTGAGGAGGTAATGTACCATAAGGCAGGGTCTTTTTGGTGGAAATTGTGGCAGGCAGGGGAGGAAGGGCTGCAGCGGCTTTTCTTCAGCAGATGCAGCTCCCATGGCACCCACGAGAAGGCAGGAATTGGCAACCAAACTTACATGTAGTTGGATGGCCCTTTAAATGCAGAGGAAATGTGCAGTGGTCTATGATTTGATTTTCTTGTTATGCAGCAGTGGTTCTCAATCTTGGCTGCACATAGGAATGTCCTTGTAGCTCTTAAAACTCCTAATGCCCAGGTTATACTCCAGATCCATTGAGTTTCGATCTGTGTATTTGGGATCCAGGCACCCATTGTTATCTAAACTCCACAGGTGGTGTTATGTGCAGCCAAAGTTGACAACCACTGCATACATGCAAGAAATTCTGGCTGTGGACCTGGGAACACCTACTGACTTATTGCTCATACATTTTGATTTCTTTTTAAAAATATGTATTTATTTCAATTTTTTTACTTTGTGGGGAGGGAGGAGGGAAGAGAGAGAGAGAGAGGGGAGAGAGAGAGAGCGAGAGAGAGCGAGAGAGTTTCTATCTGCTGGTTCATGCTCCAGATGCTTACAACGGCAGTTGGAGCTGGGTCAGACCAAAGCCAGGACCAGGAACTCTATCTAGGTTTGCTACATGGGTGGCAGAGACCCAAGTATTTGAGACATCATCTGCTGCCTCCCAGAGTGTGCATTAGCAAGAAGCTGGAATGAAGGCACAGCCAGGATTTGAACCTACACCCTCCTGATTTCTTACTGATTTAGAGTGCTGTATTCGGCACCTATTCTACATTTGCAGACTAGTTAGCTTATCATCACCATCACCATCTTATCATTATGATCATGGTCTTTTATGCTGCTGAAGGAAAAGTGCTGGTGAACACTCAAAATAAAGAACCTGTAAGAAGATGTTAGTAACATGGAGGAAATGTACCGGGCTGGATTCCATGGTCAGAGAAGTCCTCCTTTCTGGAAGACATTTAAATGAAACTATGAAACAGAGGCTCTCGAAGCAATGGTCCCATTACCAGCAGCCTTAATGTCACCTGGAAACTTGCCTGAAATGCAGATCCCATAACCTAGCACATCTGAATTAGAAATTCTGGGAGTGGAACCCAGCAATTTGTTTTAACAAGCTCTCCAATGGATTTTATGGGTAATCAAGTTGGACTATGTAAATGTATCTCAAAATATGGATTTACAATATCCTGTAGGAATTGATAATATGTTTCCTTGTAATTTAAAAGTAATACAGAAGAATGTTTCAAAATGGTAAGTTGTGTGACTTTTTGTTGTTGATTTTCAGTATTTTGTGTTGCATTTAGATAATATGACCTAGATATCTCTAGTTCCTGGATTTAACTAAAGATTTCTTTGGGACCTTCAGACCAGTTTTGCAGTTTTGCAGTTTCACAGGTTTTTGAAAGGAATGTGTATTCTTTAGAGTATGTGTAGTTGTATTTATTGTCAGCCCCTGTTAGCTCATTTACTATGTGATTGATCTATCCACTTCTGATTATAGAGTTTGTAAAAGATTTCTGCTATAACTGTGGCTTGTCTGTTCTTCTTTGGCTTTCCAACATTTTTGTTTCATATATTTCAAAACTTTGCCCTTGAATGAAAATTTGTAACTGTTTTATCTTCTGGATAATTTTAGTGGTAGATATACCACTTTATTAGTTTATAGCATTCTCAGTTAACATTGTTTTTGCTATGAATTCTCTTTTCCTGATATTTAATTTGCTTGACATATCTTTGTTTATCTATCTTTTCATGCATAAATTATTTTCTTTTTTGAAGATTTATTTTCATTTATTTGAGAGAGAGAGAGAGAGAGAGAGAGAGAGAGAGAGAGAGAATAAGAATGCAGAAAAGAATAAAAATGAGACAAGAGCACATCAATAGCAATAGTGCAGCAATGGACCCTCCAGTCCCCTCACTGATGCTTGGAGATTCTTTGGGGAAGTCGTTGGGTCAGAAATTACTTACATAAACTCTTCTGAAAGGTCTAAAAAGGTTGAGATTTTCCTCTGTTTTGTTTTCAACATTAATCTAATTCCATATGCTTACATTAAAATACTTTTTTTGAAATTAATTTATTCCATTCTCACTGTAAAAATTTCAAACTATAGAAAAAACATAGGAAAAAAACTCAAACCATAGGGCTATTCAATCTAACATAGATCCCAATCTTTTTTTTCTATCATTCTGTTAACTTTCTACTTAAAAGTGCTTTTCAGAAATTGATCTTTTTTGCCCATACATATCTGTGTGCGTGTTTTTAGATGTGTTTCTGTTATCTTGAAGTCGATTTTCTCTGTTTACAAACAACCTAAAACTCAGTGATTTAAAATATGATTCATTTTATTGTATCACATGATTCTATGGATTGTTGGGACATAGCAGATAAGTTCTTCCATTGGCTTTGCTTGGACTTTATGGACAAAAGTGTCCACAAAAATGTGTTCCTTTTTATACTCTTTTCTAGAAACTTCCTCTCCCTGATTCAGTGCGGGGTTCTACGTTTCCTCCTCCTAAGCTGGGTAGAATATTGTGACTACCTCAATAAACAGGTTATGGCAGAAGAGCTGTTATGTGACTCAGAGGCTAGATCATAAAAGATGGTGCCCTGGACACTGGTGCTTGTAACCCAGACACCACATCCTGAAAAAGTGTATGACAGGAGCCAGCACTGTGGCGTAGCTGGTAAAGCCACCGCCTGCACTGCTGGCATTCCATATGGGTACCTGTTTGAGTCCCGGCTGCTCTACTTCTGTTCCAGCTCTCTACTATGGCCTGGGAAAGCAGTAGGAAATGGCCCACAGCCCTTGGGCCCCTATACCCACGTGGGAGACCCAGAGGAAGCTCCTGGCTCCTGGCTTTGTATTGGGGCAGCTCCGGCTATTGCGGCCATCTGGGGAATGAACCAGCGGATAAAAGACCTCTCTCTCTCTCCTTTGCCTCTCTGTGTAACTCTGACTTTCAAATAAATAAAATAAATCTGAAAAAAAGAAGTGTATGGCATATGAATCCTCAATCATGGTGGAGACTCCAGCTGATAGCCAGCGCTAATTTGCTATCCATGTATTTGAAATAACTTGGATGTGAATCTTCTTGCCCTTAGTCAAGTTTACTCCAGCGGATCTTCACACAGAAAAGCCAAGGTCTGCCCAAATTAAGGATGCATGAGCAAAATAAATGTTTTTGTTTGAATCACAAAGTTTTGGAGTAGATTGCTATGCAGCAGTAAGAAAATTGAAATAGGCTGTCTTGTAGTCAGAGGGTGATGTGGAGTTTGATGTATATTTGTGTGTGTGTGTGTGTGTCTTGGTATTTCTCTGTGTGGCCTCTCTGTCCAGATCAGGAGCTTATACTCCAGGTCTTTTTATCACTGGAGCTTGAATGTCTCAGAATTCATTTCATTTATATTCTATTGATCAAAGAAATCACGGGCCAGTTCCAGGAGAGGAGACACAGGCTTCATCTTCCGGGGGAAGGAATGGCTTGTGCATATAGGAAGGTGGTGATCATCTTTGGGGACCAGCTGTCTCACTGTCCCCCACTAAAACATCAGGACCACAAAAGTCCCAACTTTGTCTCTCTTGTCCATCACTGGGTCCCTAGTACCTGTTGTTGTTTTTAATTCATACTAGTATCTGTTGCTTTACTTAATTCATGCTATCTTTGAAAATATCTTCTTATATTGTTATACACATATATGTGAGTATATTTATACACACACAGACACACAGACACACACATAGACACACACATGGTTTAGAGTGAAAGTATGCAACTTTTATGAGACTATTTGCTTTGACCAGAATACCATCTTCTCTTTCTTTAACCTATTCCCTTTCTTCCTTCTTTCTTTCTTTCTTTCTTTCTTTCTTTCTTTCTTTCTTTCTTTCTTTCTTTCTTTCTTTCTTTCTTTCTTTCTTTCTTTCTTTCTTTCTTTCTTTCTTTCAAGATTTTATTGGGGCCAGTGCTGTGGCACAACAGGTCCACTTCTGATCCAGCTCTCTGCTATGGCCTGGGAAAGTAGTAGAAGATGGCCCAAGTCCTTGGGTCCCTGCACCCATGTAAGAGACCTGGAGGAAGCTCCTGGTTCCTGGCGTCAGATCGGTGCAGCTCTGGCAGTTGCGGCCAACTGGGGAGTGAACCAGAGAATAGAAGACCTCTCTCTCTCTCTCTCTGCCTCTCCTCTCTCTGTGTAATTCTTTCAAATAAAATAAATAAATCTTTTAAAAAAAGATTTTATTTATTTGAGAGGCAAAGTTACAGAGAGAAAGGTCTTCCATCCACTGGTTCACTCCCTAATTGGCTGTGATGGCTGGAGCTGAGCTGATCTGAAGCCAGGAGCAAGGAGCTTCGTCTGGTCCCTTATGTGGATGGCAGGGCCCAAACACTCGTGCAATCTTCTGCTGCTTTTCTTAGGCCATTAGAAGGGAGCTGGATGGGAGGTGGAGCAGCTGGAACATAGCAGGTGGTGACTTTACCTGCTATGTCACAATGCCAGCCCCAAAGGTCATATCTTAGTCATATCTTTGAATGTCTCCCAGTGTCTGGCAGGTAGTATGCTCAGAAATATAGTCGTGGCTTACAATAGATGAACAGTCAAAACTGGAATCAATTACTTATAATTCTTGGCTCTACAACTCAATAGGGGAATAAAAAATGGAAGTACATTTTAAGGAGAATTTATACCTACAGTTCTTGGGGATGGAGTGCTAAGTGAGAAATCCTTTGGTTCAGACAAAGGAAGTCATTGTTTCTTTGGAAAAGACATTGCTGAAATGTTAAAACGATTGTGTGGAACTGCAATGATAGGAATATCTAATCTTCTGAAATTTACCTGTAGAGTGCAGATAGTAACATACCCTATATTCATTTAAGGTTGATGTAAGGAGTCAATGGAATAAAATACTCACGGTGCTCAGACTAATTCCTGGAGCATAGTAAAGCTTAACTAATGCTGGTTTACTATCCTTCTCAGAATAACAGTGGGTAATAGCAACAGCTCCAACATTATCTGTCACTAACTGACTGGCAATTTGATGTCACGAGCTATATTTAGGACTATGTGCATGTCATGTAGCAGGTATCTCATCACTAAAGAATTCAGCACGAAGCAAGAAAGGAGGCGTGGTTGTTCCTGAAACACAAAGCTGTGCCACTTACAGGAGCCCCTTCCCACCATTTTCTGCTGACTAGAATGTTCTCCAATGGAGGACAAAAGCCAGTGAGCCTGGGATTGCTGATTCTGCAATTTGGTGAACAGTTTAAAGAGCCTGGTACATGGTCAACTCTTACTTAGAACTGAGAAGAGAAATTAAAATCTGAAAATAAGTATCCAAGCCTAAAATTTCCAGCTGTTTTAAGAGTTTGGAGCTTATTTAATGTAGCTATTCCTTTCCATCCATTCACAGAGCTAGAATTAAGGCTGTCACAGTACAATCAGCTTCCTATGAGAATTCTTCTGAACAGAGAAATGGCACAGACTCAGCCTGACTGCTCTGGCTATGCTGATGTAGGACCCAGCATCTGTGTGTCAAGGGCAGTCTCTTATCCGTACTCCATTGCCAGACCCTCAAGGTTTCTTGGGGAACCTATGAACTACAATTGCTTTGTTTTATACCTTAAGTGGCTAGTTCAAAGGTAGATTGCCTAGATAGCCCTCTTTGCCATCTTTTGGGTAATTTCCCTTCAAAATGCAAAAATAAAGCTCAGTGCTCTCATTTTTTTCCTCTTCATCTTTCTCAGCCATCTCTGGCTTTTGTCTGTTTTAAACAAAATAGTTTTATTGCCTTTGTTCATTGACAATGGTCTAGTGGCTTTAAAAATATGTAAATAAGTTACTGGGCATACAGATAGTTGACTAAGTCATCTCTAAGTCATCCTCTGACCTATGACATCATGTCACCTGATATGCAGTCCCTTACAATGTTAGCAAATGTTGTTTTCTGATCTTTTCAATGTAAATGACATTCTGGATATGGAAATGAAGGCAGGATGCAGAAATGAACCTTGTAGAATGGTTCATTACACAAGTGGACCTTGGAGACTGATCTGCATATCATAAATATTCAAAATACTTGGAGATGTGTTGGCTGAAGATACAGGTAAATATTTTAACCAGTATTGTCTAGTTAATAGCAATATGTAAGTAAAGGACATTTAATTGTTTTTGGAGACTTTAGGGTATTTGAGATCTCTGAGGTTCTCAACTGGGGCTCAATTTGCTCCCCAAGGGAAATATGTCAGTAGTAGGGGACATTCTTGATTATCATGTCTGTTTTGGGGGACAGTGGAGTGCCACTCTCCACTAGTGGACAGAGGCAAGGATGCTGCCAAACATCCTGCCATGCACAGCTGCTTGCAATAAATAATTATCTGGGCCCAATTGTCAATCGTCAAAATTGGCTGGCGCCGAGGCTCAATAGGATAATCCTCTGCCTGTGGCGCCAGCACACCAGGTTCTAGTCCTGGTTTTTCCTCTTCCTGTCCAGCTCTCTGCTGTGGCCCTGGAGGGCAGTGGAGGATGGCCCAAGTGCTTGGGCCTTGCATCCGCATGGGAGACCAGGAGAAGCACCTGGCTCCTGCCATCGGATCAGCGTGGTGGGCCGGCTGCAGCAGCCATCAGGGGGGTGAACCAGTGGAAAAAGGAAGACCTTCCTCTCTGTCTCTCTCTCTCACTGTCCACTCTGCCTGTCAAAAAAGAAATAGTGTCAAAATTGAGATGCCCCACACTAGGGTTACAAGACCTGTTGACACTCACTCTGCATTGCACTATGGATGACCTTGATGTGAGGGGGTTATATCCCAATAAACCCATTGTAAGTGGAAAATATCTAAAGTTGAAAATAAATTTAACGCACCTAACTTATCAAATGCCACTCTGAGACTAACCTCCCTTAAATGTTCTTAAACACTTGCATTGCTTTCCAGTCAGACAAAATAAGCCAACACAAAGTCCATTGTATAATAAAGTGTTGAATGTATATTTCCTATAATTTATGGAACAGTGTATTGAAGTGACTAGATGGGTACAATTTTGCACCATTGTAAAGTCAAAATATCTTAAGTCAAGCCATTATAACTTGAGGACTGCCTCTGATCGGTTTCCCTTGTATCTCCTACCTCACACCTCCGATGTATTACATGTACTTTTCCACACTCTCTAAGCTGATAGCCAACATAAGGCCAGGCATATGTGACACTCAAATATTTCTTCCTTGAATCAGTGTGTGACTCTCACTGAACATCTGCTGAGTGGGTGAAGAGGCTAAATCTCCAGCTAATTGCAATATTTATGCTCCTTAAACACGGAGGGCTTTCAAAGTCATTTTACCTTGCCTTAGGACATCTTTTGCTTATTCTTCACTGGGTTTTAAACATCTAACCAAGGAAATAAATTCTACAGAGATGTGGAAAGATAATATAGTCAAGCTACAGGCAGGGACATAATGAATATTTCTGTGCTTGGATACTAAAATGATGGGGGGCCAGCGTCGTGGCGCAGTATGTTAATCCTCTGCCTGAAGTGCCAGCATTCCATATGTGCTTTGGTTCTAGTCCTGGCTGCTCATCTTCCGATATAGCTCTCTGCTGTGGTCTGGGAAAGTAGTGGAGAATGGCCCAAGTCCTTGGGCCCCTGCACCCTCGTGGGAGACCCAGAAGAAGCTCCTGGCTTCTGGCTTTGGATCAGCCCAGCTCCAGCTGTTGCAGCCATTTGCGGAGTGAACCAGTGGATGGAAGGCCTTTCTCTCTATCTCTCCCTCTCACTGTCTATAACTCTACCTCACAAATAAATAAATAAAATAAAATATTTTAAAAAAAATGTTGGGCTCACTGGATAAAATGAATTTATAAGGCATTATGTGCTCGAATGTAATATTATACCTAAAATATATTTATTTTAAACACTCACATGAATTAACTAATCTTTACAATGTTCCTATAGGGGATCTCCTAACTTCTTCATTTTTTTCTTAGTTATTGAAAAACCCAAGGAACCCCTATCCCGGTGTTCTGGTGTGCTCAGTAACCAGTATAGCTAGGAGCTAACTGCAAATTTTGCTTATGTACTCAATCGCTTTGCTTGCCAAATGCCTAACCTTGAAAAATGTCCCTCCCTGGTCAGCTAAACTTTCTCCATAAGTTTCCTTTGGTTTCCCCAGAAAAGAAACTTATTGTAACTCCCACCCGCCCTGGGACAGACAGTCCCTCCCTATCTACAGATATGTTAATTTTGTGGTTTTTGCATTTAAAAGTGGCTTGCAGCTGCTGCTTGGGACTTTTTCCCTTCGCCTTTGCTGGCAGGGAGGGAGCCCGTTTGCGCAAACGTCTAATAAAATCCTCTTGCTCTTGCATCAACTCGGTCTGGAGTTTGGGTCTTCGGGCGACCACCTGAGTGCGTTGGATTCCCAATTTTGGGGTCCTTCATTATAAAATTTAAGAACTTTTTGGGCCAGTGCTGTGGTGCAGTAGGCTGAGCCTCCACCTGTGGCCCTGGCATCTGATATGCGCACCGGTTCGTGTCCCAGCTGCTCCTGTTCCTATCCAGCTCTCTGCTATGGCCTGGGAAAGCAGCAGAAGATGGCCCAAGTCCTTGGGCCCCTGCACTCTCATGGGAGACCCAGAGGACTCCTGGTTCCTGTCTCCTGGCTCTTGGCTTTGCATCAGCCCAACTCTGGTCATCGTCGCTATTTGGGGAGTGAACCAGAGGATCGAAGACCTTCTCTTTGTCTCTTCCTCTCTCTGTCTGTAACTCAGCCACTCAAATAAATACATAAAAATCTTTTAAAAAATTAAGAACTTTTATCATTTTTCCATATTAACTTTATAGGTAGATTTCATATATATACATATACATAATTTTTTCTTTAAAAAATAAATATCATGATGTGAAGGATTTATAAGGAAAGAAGGGTATATTGTCATACACATGGTATGATTCAATGAAGCAACATTTATAACTCTACCAAGTGATATAACATCTACACAATGTTTTATATTCTGTCTATATTAACTTCCACAAATAAGAAAAAAAGGACTGTAAGCATTTATTGAGTGACTTTTGCATACCAAGAACCAGCTACTTCTCTTAACTTTGGTGAGACCAAGAGACCTTATATCATCAGCGAGGAACTTATCCTAAAAGTGCTGGCTTATTCACAAGCAGAGTTCTATCTCTTTTGTGGCCTTGGGCAGATTTTACAATGCTAGCCTCTTATTTATTTACAATGGACTTTTAGATCCTTGGAGGAGATGTATTACATATGTGTGAAGGATTAGAGGGCAGTTTTTAATAACAACAGGAATAATACTGCTTTGTACTTCCAAACTGTGGCTCTTTTCTTCTGAAGATTTAAAGCCCATTATAGACATTATTTGATTGTTGCTCTGTTGCAACAGTGTTTTTCCTTCTCTCCCCGTCCAGGCAGATTTTTTTCTTTATTAAAGATGGCATGAATATTTTCTCATGTTACGACCGCTTTGATAAACAGCTCAGTATGTTATAAAAGCAAAGCAGGAGATGTCTCAAATAATTAGCGACAGAAGGCTTACTGATGCTTGGGTGTTAATGTTGCCAGAAAGCTCAGCTACTCGTGGGTTGCTGCATTCGTTTTTGTACAGATGTGTGTGAGGCTGAGTTTCAGCCATATGCCTGCAACAGCATCAGGAAACATTTTGTCATGCTACTTCCTTGGGTGATCTTTTATGACCAAAAAGGGGGGGAAGCCATATTTCTGTCTTGTGAAATTGAGCTCGAGTTCTGGGTAGTTTAGTAGTAATCAGAATATGCCTGAATCACAGCTGCATGGGATGGTTTGTATTATATACCCACGGCAACTACTGCTCTAAATATGGAAATGAAATACTTTAGGTTCAGGCTGATTCAAATCTGTGGGTAGGAAACGTCTGATCTTTCCCAAGATAAGTTTAAAAGAGTGTGGCGATTTCTCTAGGGCTACAAATCCTGTTCACATTTGTATGTATTTCTTTTGTGATGATCCCTTGGGGTCTCTTGGCAGCTACCTTCTTCAATATGGGAAGAGACTGGGCTCCACAGGAATGGACACACACACACACACACACACACGCAAGTCAAAACGTCCACAGATTGCCAGAGTGTGGTTGATCTAGAGGCCCAGTCCAATGATTTCAAGCCTCAAAAGTTGAGTATCAAACAATACTGGGCTTGAGCCATCCACATTTACCCAGAATCAATTCATAATTTGGAAGCTTTTTTGTGTAACTGACATTCTCAGATCCTGCACCAAATGTTTCTCCCACTCTCCTAATCATAAGTAGTTACTTATATACTGTACTATGGTTACAGTCTTGACACTTCTATTATCAGTGGCTCATCCTGGTTCTATTTCTCAGAGCCTCTGTGGCCATGGAACAATATTCCACTATATACAAGATGACCAATGGAATTTGCCTAGTAAGCTGTGGGCTTTCCTTAATGGGGTCTAATTAGTGCGTATTACAACTTAAAATCATGCTAAGGAGTGAAATTAGCATATTATCTCAAAAGTTACCTATTATTATCTTACAATCTGAGTTTATGGCATCCTAGATACCTTACAGACTATGCTGTGTGTCCTGCCCTTTCTCTCTGCACCCACCTTGAAGGTTACCTGTAATGTTTTTGGGAAAGTGCACACATCAGTAGCTATGGACCCCAGACACTGATGTCCTTCTGCCCAAGGGCGTTCATTGGTCTTAAGTCTTGCTCAGCAGGTCACAAGTCCTGGTGAGTCAGCACCCTCGGACTTGACCTAAACTATGGAGAAATGAGAGCTGGTGTACCTGAGAATCCGAGGGGGATTGGGCTATAGCACTGGTTATAACCCTCACCTTTTCTTCTTCTTCTCACCTGTCCTATTGCCTCCTTTGTGCTTCCTAATTCTTGTCTCAGGATCTGTAGTTGGGGTAACCCAAACCAAGGTAGCATCTAATGCAGTAGCCTACCGGGAGCTCCCTTTTCTCCTTACCCCATCCTCCATGAATTACTAAGTGCTTTGGCTCTACTTCCTAAATAACTCTTTTTTAGAGGATTGTAAACATTTATTTGAAAAGCACAGTTACAGAGAGAGAGGAAGAAACAGAGAAAAAGTGAGAGATTCCATCCTCTGGTTCACTTCCCAAATGGCTGAAACCGGCCAGGGCTGAAGCCAGCAGCCTAGAACTCCATCCAGGTCTCCCATGTGGGTGGCAGGGCTCCAGGCACTTGGCTTGTTTCTGCTGTTTTTGCAGGTGCATTAGCAGGGAGCTGGATTGGAAGTGGAGCAGCTGGGACTCAAACAGGAAGCCAGCATCTCAGGCAACAGCTTAACTTGCTGTGCCATGTTGGCCTGCCTAAGTAACTTTTGAATTGTCTTCTTTCATTCTAAAACTTAGTTGAAATCCTTAATATCTCACTTCATTGATTACAGTGACTTGACTGTGGGTCTGCGCCTTTCAGTCTAGTTCCCCATAACTGTTCTTCTGCAATGATGCCAGGGTCTTTCCAAAAGGCAACTTGAGTCAGCTATTGCCCAGCTTCAAGTCTGGCTCAGGTCTTTCATTGTGTGGCCCTTGCTTATCCATATCATACCCTTCCTGAAAACTCTACTGTCGTATTCTTCCATGGCTATAGTTTAGATTCCACTTTTGTCTACCTGCACATGTGAGCACAATTTCATTAAATATTTTTTCAGGTTTATGATTCATTATTATTAACTATAGGTATCACACTGTATAATAGATATCTTGGATTTACTCTTGCTGTTTAGCTGGAATTTTATGCCTTTGACTAACATCTCCCCAACTCCTACTTTCTGGCTCTTGGGAATCATGATTTTATTTGGGTATACATGCAGAAGTAGGATTGCTAGATTGTATGGTAGTGTTAGTCTTAACTTTTGGAGGACCTATAGTGTAATATTCTAAAATGACTGAACTAATTTACATTCCCACCAATAGTATTCAAGGGTTCTCTTTTCTCCACATCCTCTCCAATTCTTGCTTTTGTTTTTGGGATAATAGAATCCTAACAGATGATACCTCATTGTGGCTTTAATTTGCATTTCCTTGATAAGTATTGGTGTTGGACACTTTTTCATATAGATTTTGGCCAATTGTGTATCTTGTGAGAAATGTCTATTCAGGTTCTTTGGCTGTTTTACATCTGGGTTGATTTAATATTAATGTTGTTTTATTTTATTGACACTTTTATTTTTTTTAAAGAATGTTTATTTGTTTTCATCTATTTGAAAAGCAGACAGAGAGCGAGAGTGAGAGAGAGAGAGAGAGAGAGAGAGAGAGAGAGAGAGAGATCTTTCACCTAACGGTTCACTCCCCAAACGCCTGTAATAGCCAGGGCTTGGCCAGGACTAAGCCAGTAGTCTGGAACTCAATTTGGGTCTCTCATAAGTGTGGCAGGTGCCCAAGCACTTGAACCATCATCTTCTACCTCCCAGGATGTATTAGCAAAAAGCTGGGTTAGAAAGAGAATAACTGGGACTCATATGGAGAGGTGGATATTTCAAGGGGTGGCTTAACCCACCACACCACAACACTTCCCCTGAGTAGCATCATTTTAAAAACAAGAAAAACATTACCTTTTCTCTGGAATGATTCTTTGCTGACTCTACTCCAGAAGTGGCTTTCTCAGTCCTATCCCTGTGCTTTGTACATATACATTCCCAAGTGGCTTTATCTCTGTGTATTGGTGTGTGACTATGATTAGTCTTTAATATGGTACCATTACTTTCTTTAGAGGAGTAACAAGATAGTATTCCCAGCCCTTGGCTCAGTACCAAGCATGGGATCAACATTAGGTCTCCAAGGACAATTGGCCATTCAATTTGTGCTTTAGAAGTTTGCTCTGGAAAACGTGGTGGAGCTGGGAGGAGGCTCTCTAGCTTGCTAACACAAAAGAACTCCTAATGAAGGCGGAAAGTGGTGAAGATGGTCGGGTGGCCCAGAGGTTTGATGAAAGAATGCAATTAAAATACTCACTGGATATTTCGTATCTAAATGTTCACTCTAGTGCTTACTTGTTAGACCTCCTTATCCTATCACGTTCAATTTCTTTTGAATGCATGTACTTTTAAGCCCTTGCTGAACATGTAGGACGGAATGGAGGCAAACTTGCAGGAAATTTCAGTTCTCTTGGGGCATAGTTTGCCTCTATCCTCAGATCTGTTTTGTTAGGACTCAAAGTCATTGAAGTTATATGAAAAAATATTATATAAAATAAAATAAAGCCACAGTTATCTCTGTTCAGTTTTGGCTTTTGAATGTCCTTGAGTTTGACTGGTTTGTTGCACCTCTTTGGGGGAATACACTCTGAACCAGCTAAAATGCCCAGCTCTGTTCCTTCCAGGGGGAGATTTATGGGGAAAACGCTTTTTCTTAGTGCTCTGGCTTGGGTAATGGGATTGCCTTTGGCTCCTGTCCCTATGGGAAGTTCTCCATTCTACAAACCAGATTCCGACATACTGCTGCAGGGTAGGGGTGTGGTAGGTATTCACCCTAGTTTATGTGTGGTCTAGCATGAGGAGTTGATGCTCCTTCTTGGACCCTATTCTCTACAATTTCAGCATCACCTCCCCCCTGCCCACCCCCTTCTGCCAGTGTCAAGGCAAGCTTGTGTATGGAGACAGCACAAGAGATATGGGTGTCTCCATGGAGACTCCAGAGGTATGCATAAAAGTAAATGAGGGGCAGAGTCAGCAAGCACAGTGTGGTCCACTGTGATTATCCTAGCTACCTGCTAGCTGCACTGAAATACACAACTGCGATTCTAGTGGTGGCTGGGACATGCCTCTGGGCTAGTAGATGGGAAGCCAGGTGTTCCCAGCCTAGCAAGGGGTTGGAAACTACTTTTTAATTGGGTAGAGCCCTGAGGCCTGTGTGATGGGATATAGGCGTACCCTGCAATACAAATAAAGACACAGGTGTGGGTCTACCCTGAGGAATGGAGACAGGAGACACTGGCCAACACCAGGCCAACAGGAGGCTGGGAAGCCACTTCCCATAAGCAGGGTGCAGGGGTCCAGTTCCCACGCACAGCGAGCGGCCTCGTCTCCTTGCCTGGGTTCCCAGCACAGTAGCCCTCCCTGACCTGGTGTGGGGTTTCGCTTTCTGGTATTGGTTTCCTCACTCTTTCCACGGGGAGCACCATGCATGTCCTCCCATGGTTTGTGTTTTTCCGCACCTGCCCAGGCCCATCGGAACCTAGACGATGGGTGAGTCCCGAGCTCCAGGCAGGGGATTTTGTCTTGACCTTTTCATTCCATCTCTTCTCGCAAATGAGGTCTATTCTTTAAAAGCAAAAGCAAAGATAAAAAGAAAATTATGATAGCATTCTTGATCATTTTGCTCCCCTTTGAGAAGTGTTGAAGAATTAGATTTTTGCATTTTTTGTTTCTATGATTTTATTTATTTTTTTGAGAGGTAGAGTTACAGAGAGAAAGTTCTTCTGTCCGCTGGTTCACTCCCCAAATGGCCACAACAGCCAGAGCTGTGCTGTTCCAAAGCCAGGAGCCAGGAGCTTCTTCCAGGTCTCCCACGTGGGTGCAGGGGCCCAAGGACTTGAGCCATCTTCTGCTTTCCCAGGCCATAGCAAAGAGCTGGATCAGAAGAGGAGCAGCCAGGACTAGAACCGGCGCTCATATGGGATGCCAGCGTTTCAGGTGGAAGAATCACCTACTGTGCCACAGCGCTGGCCCCTCAGATATTTGCATTTTAACAGAAACAATTGTGGTAGCTAACATTCAGAACTGTTTTGGGGAGATAGGCACTTGGTATAGTGGTTAAGATATGCTTGAGACATTTGCATCCCGTATCAGAGTGCCTGTGACGTGGGCAAGCTTAGATAATTTTAAGTTCATGACCTGGAAGCCACACCTACTTTGCGTAGTGTTCTCCTGTTCGTCTACCTTTTTGTCAATCAGGGGAACCCCCCTCCAGGAAGTACCTCCTCTTTCCTGGGACATGGGGGTGGTACCACGTAAACACTTCCATTTTTCTTTTTTCTTTTTCTTTTCTTTCTTTTTTTTTTTTTGACAGGCAGAGTGGACAGTGAGAGAGAGAGACAGAGAGAAAGGTCTTCCTTTGCCGTTGGTTCACCCTCCAATGGCTGCCGCGGCTGGCGCGCTGCGGCTGGCGCACCGCGCTCATCCGATGGCAGGAGCCAGGTGCTAGGTGCTTTTTCCTGGTCTCCCATGGGGTGCAGGGCCCAAGCACTTGGGCCATCCTCCACTGCACTCCTGGGCCACAGCAGAGGGCTGGCCTGGAAGAGGGGCAACCGGGACAGAATCCGGCACCCCGACTGGGACTAGAACCCGGTGTGCCGGCGCCGCAAGGCGGAGGATTAACCTGTTGAGCCACGGCGCCGGCCAACACTTCCATTTTTCAAAGCACACAAAAAGCTAGAAAGAGCGGAAGCTCACTCTCTCCTCCATGGGGACTCAGGATGAGCAGAGCAGGGTATGATAATTCCCTTTATTTGGCCCCATTCTCCTTTAATAAAGCCCTAATGGGCCAGCGTGTTTTTCTCACTTTGTAAATAAAGTTTATCACACTGTGCGCCGTGTTTGGGCCTGTGTTTAGAATTCTTCTCCAAGTAAAAGGCAAGAATTGGGACAATTAACTTAGGCCCCATTCCCAGCCCGTAACACCTGGGTCCAAGTCCCGGCTCTGCTCCCAGTTCCAGCTTTCTGCCAGGGCTTACCTTGGAGGCAGCAGGTTCAGGTGGTTGCATCCCCGCTGCCCGCATGGGAGACCTGGACTGAGTTCCCGGCTCTTGGCTTCAGCCTGGCCCAGTCCTGTCCATGATAAATTTGGGCAGTGAGCCAGCAGCTGAAAATTCTCACTGTTTGCTTGTCTGTCTCCCAAATAACTAAAAATTATGCAAATCTTTTCTGTGTGTCTCAGTCCTAGGTAAGTACTTTCTTCACAAGGTTTTATTTGTGGGTCCAGCGCTGTGGCATAGTAGGTAAAGCCGCCACCTGCAGTGCCGGCATCCCATATGGACACTGGTTCGAGTCCTGGCTGCTCCACTTCTGATCCAGCTCTCTGGAATGGCCTGGGAGAGCAGCAGAAGATGGCCCAAGTGCTTGGGCCCCTGCACCTACATGCCTGTTGCAACCAACTGGGGAGTGAGCCAGCAGATGGAAGATCTCTTTCTCTCTCTGCCTCTCCTTCTCTCTGTGTAACTCTTTCAAATAAATAAATATCTTTTTTTTAAAAAAAGGTTTTGTTTAATGTTCAAGATCCTTCTCTAAGTAAGCTATAACTATTAACTCCTTTTTATAGGCACAGAAACGGTGGAACAGAGAAGTGCAGAACCTCTCCGAGGTCACACAGTAAGTGGAAAAGCTGTGCAAGCAGCTTCCCTGAAGCACTGTAAGTATTTCCCATCATTCATGCCTTGTTTCAATAAGTGTAAAGAATGTAGACCCAGGCGTGTTGGGGCTTTGGGAGTGGAGAGATTCACGAGAATACAGCAGCACTGCTCAGAGAGCACACTTGACTTGTTGCAAGGGACAACGGATGCAGGTGTCTCTGCTTTTACTGGCTTCTTACCTTTATACCCACACTCCTCTCTCTTCCCGGAATCTTATTTATTTATTATTTTTTAAAGAGTTATTTTATTTATTTGAAAGAGTTAAGAGAGAGGTAGAGCCAGACAGAGAGAGGTCTTTGCTCCACTGGTTAACTCCCCAGATGGCTGCAACCGCTGGAGCTGTGCTGATCTGAAGCCAGGAACTGGGAGCTTCTTCCAGGTCTTCCATGTAGGTGCAGTGGCCCAAGGACTTGGGCCATCCTCCACTGCTTTTCCAGGCCATAGCAGAGAGCTGGATAGGAAGTGGTGCAGCTGGGACTGGAACCGGCACCCATATGGAGTGCCAGCGCAGCAGGCTGAGGCTTTAACCTGTGCCACAGTGCCAGTCCCCCTGAAATCTTTTTTAAGGTTTATTTATTTAATTTTTTGAAAGGCAGAGAGAGAGAGAGAGAGAGAGAGAGAGAGAGAGAGAGAGAGAGAGAGAGAGAGAATCTTTCACCTGCTGGCTTATTCCCCAAATGACAGCCACAGACAGGCAAGGTTGGCCTGGCCAAGCTGAAGCCAGGAGTTAGGAACTCTATCTGGGTCTCCCACATAGGTGGCAGGTGACAGTAGCCCAAGCACATGGGCCAATCTCTATTGCTTTCCCAGGCACATTAGCAGAAAGGTGGATCAGAAGCAGAGCAGATGGGACTTGAACTGGCACTCAAATATGGGATGCTATTTTTGCAAGTGGTGGCTTAGCCCTTAGCACTATTAGCCAAACAACTCTTAATTTTTTAAAAACTTTTATTTAATGAATATAAATTTCCAAAGTATAGCTTATGGGTTACAATGGCTCCCCCCCCCCATAACTTCCCTCCCACCCACAACCCTCCCCTTTCCCACTCTCTCTCCCCTTCCATTCACATCAAGATTCATTTTCAATTCTCTTTATATACAGAAGATCAGTTTAGTATATATTAAGTAAAGATTTCAACAGTTTGCACCCACACCAAAACACAAAGTGTAAAATACTGTTTGAGTACTAGTTATAGCATTAAATTACAATGTATAGCACATTAAGGACAGAGATCCTACATGAGGAGTAAGTGCACAGTGACTCCTGTTGTTGACTTAACCAATTGACACTCTTGTTTATGGTGTCAGTAATCATCCTAGGCTCTTGTTTTGAGTTCATCAACTCTGATCATATTTAGACTTGATCATAGTCAAAGTGGAAGTTCTCTCCTCTCTTCAGAGACAGGTACCTCCTTCTTTGATGACCTGTTCTTTCCACTGGGATCTCACTCGCGGAGATCTGGGGCCTGAGAATGTGCATTTCCAGCAAGTTTTCAAGTGATGTTGACACTGCTGGTCCAGGGCCACACCAGTGGAGTCTGATGATCCTCCTCAAACACAAATCTGATCACAATGCTCTCCTCCTAAGGCCCTCCAGAAGCCTTGGAGAAGCTTCCGGATAAATTCAAACTACTTAGGGCTGCACCCTGTGTTCACGGTCCGCTCCCTGTGTTCTGGCCAGCTCCACAGCTGAGGCCTTTGCTTTGCCTATGATGCTGCAGTTTTCCTGGTGGGCCAGGTTCTGGCTCCCTTCTGGCTATGCTTCTTTCCTTGTAGGCCACCTTCCCCAGGTTCCTGTGCAACTGTTTCCTGCTGGATTGAGTCGATAGGAGGTATTGGTGGGAGAGGGGAAGGCAGTGGAAGGGAAAAAAGAGGGCATGATTCTTTCTGCTTTTTACGTATTAGGCAGCATCTCCAGCAGTGTCTGTGTCTTCTCCATGGTTCCAGCTACTCACGTCTTCAGCTTCTGCCAGATTGCCTCGGCCCTAGGGCACGAATATCACCTTTTCTCAAGGTTTCTGCTTTCCTAGGAGTAAACATCATTTCCTGTTTGCATTGGTCAGCTTTTCATTACTATATTACATTTGAGGCGGCCTAAAACTTCATAGGGGAAGATTTGTTTAGCTCACAGTTTCGGGGTACACAGTCTAAGCTTGAGTAGGCACCATTGGTTTTACTTCTGGTGATAGCCATCTTGGTGGCAGAGTCCCAAGGTAACGCATTGCATGGTATCACATAGCAAGAAGAAAGGGAACACGCATGCCTGTCTATGTCTGGATCCTTATATAGACACCACAGTCAAGTGTGCTCTCTGAGCAGTGCTGGCACTGCAGGTGGTGGTTTTACCTGCTATGCCACAACACCGGCCCCCCAATCTTCTTTCTAGAAGTCCACATGTATTACATTTCTAATGAGAGTAGCAAAGCAAAAAAAAAATCTAAAAGAAATGTTATTACATTTATGGAGAATGCATTACAGGGCTTTGAACTTCATTGTTTGGATTCTACTGATCAGGATTTAGTCATTTACTTGATGACTTAGGGTTGTCACCATGAATTTCATGTTATATGCTACTTTTATGTCATGCAATGTTTAAGGGTGTCTGGGATTTGTTTTAATAAGATATGATAAGACTGTCATGAAGATAGAAGTTTTTATGCTCACAGACTCCTAGAAGTGGGCAGCCCAGCACACCATTCAGGACCACGTGAGGAAGCACCAGGAAACAGAGGCAGTGAGAGGAAACATGACAAGAGCCTTGATTGTAGCTGTGTGGGAACGAACAGGTGAGGCAGGGCAAGAAGGCTTAGGATGGGCTGGTGAAGTAATTTCAGTGGTCTCTGGTGCAGAAGAGTGGCTCCTAGTTGCCTGGTACCCGGCCTGGCTGTGTAATTCCGGCAGCAGAACAGTGGGCCAAGCGAGAGCCCAGTGAAGGAGGTGGTTGGGGTCTGGATTAATTTTCCTGCTCCCCACCCAGGCTAGCAGTGCTGTCTCTGGGAGTTGGCTGGCTTTAGGGAGGATGGTCTTTGCAGGGTCTGCCGATCAGGAAGGATCATTCATACAGATGGAGAATGCTTCAGGAAGGGAGGTGAGACTTTACTTGGCTGAGTTTCTGATTTTGAGTTCATGCACTCCACATGTCAGGATATCAGGGATTCCTTCTCTGTGTGTAGGTCTGTATTGAGCCTGTTTTCTTCTGTCCTCTTTTAAGTTGGTTACTTTGTGTGTCAACTAAGGGTGAATGGGCTGTAATAGAGGGCTTATAATGTTTGCTTTTCTCTTAGCTCTCATCCATTATGATATTTCTGGTAGGCTCTCCATTTTGGGGAAGAAATCACCTCTCACTACTATAAACATAAGTTGTTTCTAGGGACATGAATCTCATGGGAAGCCAAGTGAATACTCAGTGCAGGAGTTCATAGTTCATGTGTGCTGTATATTAAGTCACCAAGTCCTGAGTTACTGTTGCCTTCCTCCCAGACAAGCTTGGACCTGTGATGTGTCAAGGGCTTTGATTTCACACATGGAACCTGTATTGCTGCACAGGGAAAACTTGGCAGAAACGCACTATTCCCCAAATAGAAACTATTTGTAGAATTTAGGACCTTCCTGATTTCTGAGACAGTTTTAGTAGTAACAATGCCCCATCTCCATCCTGGGGTCTCCAGTGTGTTAGAACAATGTGCCTACCTCCTGGACAAGCCCATGGACTGCACTTCTTTCTTTCCTTTTCTTAGATGTGTGCTAGACTCTTGAGGTCATAGCTTCTAGATGAATATGTAGAGTCATTATTTTTGGGATACCTAGCTTCATATGAGTTAGTGCTAAACAACAAGCAAAACAAGCCAAGAAACAAAGCCCCATGACTCTGGAGCTGTATACCTTAGGCCTCAGTTACTCTACCTCCCTGAATCTGTCTCTTTAATTATTGAACAGCAATAATAATGGAACTTATTCCACAGGGTAGCTATGAAGATCAGATGACTGAGTTTTTGTAAAATCAGTATATTCACAATTCAAGACAAATTTGTGACACTTAATATTAAATTTGGTATGTAAGATGCACAAAAATTCATGGGATTTTTGAGAACTTCCTCCACCCAAAAATAAACTCTTTATTAGGAGGCTGTCTCCCAGAGGTTCATATTAGTACCTCATGTTGCATGGAGTGTGGATTTGAATCCCTGACTCCACTGTGTGCTCAATCTGAGGCAGTTCTACAGGAAGGTACAAGTTTTGATAATCTATTCAGTTAGGTAAATTAGCACAGATGTCTTAGTTCTATGCTTAAATACATGACAGCAAGAATTGATGGGCAGGGGATCTGAACATGAGTGAACATTTGGGTCAACCCATTCTATGCCAGCCTTTCTTGATTCCTGGGTATTTTCAAGTTGTCCACTAAACTTGGGCCTCATCCCTCTCTGCAGTTTTATTACCTCCCCCTCCTACTCCCCCCCCCCCCCACCATGGTGGAATGGATGTGTTGCTTTGTAACTGGACAATGGGAGAGAAGAATTCAGAAACTAGGATTTCTACAGCTAATTATAAACCCTTCTAATGAGAAGTACAAAAAGTTTTTTAATAACCTTATTCACAATTACTGAATCCTGGGAACAACCCAAATATCCATCAATAGGAGACTGGATAAACAAAGGATGGTGCATTCACCCAATGGAATCTGAGAAAGGAGCTATAAAGAGGAAGCCAAGTTTTTAATTCCAATTACAGGCTCTTTAAACACCTTGTACCTTTTTACCATGCTTATCACAGATGCAATTAAATTATGATCATGTTTGAGAAGAGTCTCACCATACCATAAGGACACCTCTGGATGTCAATTCCTGGCACACAATATGGAGCTCAATACTGATGAATGAACGAGCGGAAGTGTTTAGTGAAGTGGGAGGAAAGTGCTTACAGAGGTGACATCTTAGCTTGGTTGTTTTCGTTACCTGAAATATTTTCTCTGCTGTCAACACATATCCTAACCCATCCTTTAGCATCTGGCTCATCACCTACCTCTGCCAGGAATTCTCTCCCTACTTCATCCTGCACATTGCCATTGAACACCAATGAATTTGTGAAACCTGAAACTTGGCTTTTCTGAGTGAATTCACGTATTTATCTGTAATCCAACTCCTTACAGAGAGGATTTGGTTGGATTTTTTTTGATGGTCAAATTTGTATCTTGTTTTTGATTTCTAGGATGCTTCTTTCCTTATGCTGTTCCTGTGACCTGCAAAGCACTCGCTTTAACAGTCATTGCTTGCTAAAACCCTTCAAGGATCTGTTCATGGGCCATTCCTTTACTGTTTGCCCAGTTGGAAATCATCTTCTTTGCCCTGAGACCTGGTAGCACTTTGATGCCACAGTTATTCTTGCTCCTTTTGTGGTGGTTGTTCCTGAACAGGTATTAGTTCCTCTCTAACTCTGTTGGCTTCTTCACATGACCACACATGGAGACTTTTGGGTTGGTGTATACTGTGAGTGCACAGTTTAAATGCAGTTTGTACTGTTGACCTATGTGTGTAGATGTTAGACGATCAGTTGAGACTATGGGATGATCTACAATAACTAGGTCAGAAGTTGGCCAGGAAGTCTTTAATTTTATTTTTGGAGTGACCCAAGTTCAATATTTAAAACTAGAAGAAGAGGGAGAGAGAGAGAGAATAAGAGACAGGTATCTGAGAATTGTCTTAATGTAGACCAGCTGGGGCAAAGATGGACCCAATACGGCATGGAGCCTGGCTTTTCTTTCGCTATCAAGTTGGGGGTCATATATGTCACACTTGGGTTAGAGAGACTTTCCTCCTGTCCCACCATCAGTCCCATATTTTGGGGCAACTCTTCCCAGAAACTCAGTCATTCTTGTCTGTAGTCAGAATGAACTATGCTTTCTCACTGGAGCTGGCACACATATTGATGATCGCTGCTCTGCTTAGAAACAAGGGTTTATAGTGCCAGCAATTCATATTAAATGGAGCCCATTTCCTCTATAATGTATGAGCACTTTCCTGATCATTTTATAATCAAAACAGATGTTTTTGAAGCTGCCTAGAACAGGATATGGAAAATTTGGCCACCAATCCAAAGAGAGGCCCCTGATGGCTTCCTCTGGGCCATGGGCACTGTCTAAATATAGCACAGTGATATGGTTCTTTGGAAATGAACTAACTGCTAGAGATTGCTACAGGATTCTAGAAAGCAGTAGTCTGATTTCACAAAGATGCTTTGCGAGAGGCTGGGGTTGTGACATAGCAGGTAAAGCTGCAGCCTGTGATGCCAGCATCCCATATGGGAGCTGGTTCAAGTCCTGGCTGCTCCACTTCTGATTCAACTCCCTGCTAATGGCCTGGGAAAAGCAATGAAAGATGGCTAAAGGGTTTCGGCCCCTGCCACACACGTGGGAGACCTTGATGAGGCTTTTGGTCCCTGGCTTCAGCCTGGCCCAGCCCTGGCCGTTGCAGATATCCGGGGAGTAAGCAAATGAATGGAAGATCTCTCTCTCTCTCTCTAACTCTGACTTTCAAATAAAAACAAAACTTTAAAAAAATAAAAGATGCTGCCAGTGTGAAGTGCAAGGGGGAGGTGGCGTGGGCATCTTTCCTATGGAAGTGTGGTTTGTGTCAGTAATCACCCCGTAAGTTAGGAAGCAGTCTCGTCTTTTAGTGTATAGCTCCTGAAACAGAGGGAAGGCACCTTATTTCAGACTGCTTTGTAATAGGAAATGTAATCCAAGGATACAAATAATAATTACGCTATGTAACTGTACATACTACATTGCTACTGTGATGGATTTAAAGATACACAAAAAATGTTAAAGAATTTATTAGTTGAATTAGAAGGGATTTCAGGGATTAGTTATTGCAAAGCTCTCATAATCATGACAGTGAGGTGGAAGAATAGAAAAAAGAACGTTAGCATTAATTATGTAATGATTACATGTTGGACGTCTGTATTGTGTTATTCACTCTTCCCAAAAACTCTGTGTAGGATAAGGTGGGAAAGAACCTATCATTCATCTACCTTCTACCTTCCTTCCTTCCTTTCGATTTTTAGATTTATTTATTTATTTGAAAGGCTGAGTTACAAAGAGGCAGAATTCACTCCCCAAATGGCTGCAATGACTGGAGGTGGGCCCATCCGGAGCCAGGAGCCGGAGCTTCTTCCGGGTCTCCCACGTGGGTGCAGGGCCCCAAGGACTTGGACCATCTTCCATTGCCTTCCGAGGCCATAGCAGAGAGGTGGATCAGAAGAGGAGCAGCCGGGACTTGAACCAGCGCCCATATGGGATGACGGCACTGCAGGCAGCAGCTTTACCCGCTATGCCACAGCACTGGCCTGTCTTTCTCTCTCTCTTTCTCTCTCCCTCCCTCCTTTTCTTTCTTTCTTTTTCTTTCTCTCTCTTTCTTCCTCTCTCCCTCCCTCCCTCTCTCCCTCTCTCTCTTTTTCTTTCCCAGCTATATCTATCTATTTCTATCACCTATAAATATCTATCAATCCTCTATTTAAATTGCATGATGTTTAGATTCTTAAGTAATTTGCATTCTTACAAAATCCTTATGAGATAGATGATACACTTTTCATTTTAGAAAAGAGGAAAATGGAACTCAGAGACATTGGATGCTATTTCTGGGAAGTGGTTGAGTTGGGATCTGAAGTGTTCAGTCCATGCTCAAAGCCCTTGCTCTTTTGTGATCCCCACCTTGCAGATAAAGACTCAAAGGTGCAGAAGGGTAAAGTGTTTCCACCAAGTCTTCCACTCGCTGGCCTCGTTGTCTTCTGTTTCACGTCGAATGTGCCTGCAACTAGGGGGTAGGAGGGAGCAGGTCTCCTGAGCCAGAGCACTGGCTCCCTGTTCACTTCTTCCCAGCTTATATGCCCTCAATTAGCAACTTGAATCCCAGATTATCTGTGGGAAGGAATCCCAGAGACCAAAAAAAACATCGGTCCCTTCTCAGATGTTTCTGCAGTTGCTGGCAAGGCTATTTGGAGTATTCGTGTATTTGCTCAAACTTCTGTTGACTTAATGAGATTTTCATCTATTCTTTTCTTAAAAAATTGCAATAACAGAAATCTTTTTCTGGTCTGCAACTCTGTGTCCCACTCCAGCTGCTCCCTATCCCGTTTTTCCTGTTGTCTTCCTTGGTTCCCTCAGGCAAGAGTTGCAACAATTTACTCATTCTCTTCAGGGTTGAAGGAAAAGAAGGAAATAATGATTTTCTGAAGAATATTCTTTTTTTCAAAGATTTATTTTACTTATTTGAAAGTCAGAGTTACACAGAGAGAGGAGAAGCAGAGAGAGAGAGAGAGAAGTCTTCCATCCATCCACTGGTACACTCTCCAATTGGCCACAATGGCCGGAGCTGCGCTGATCCGAAGCCAGGAGCTTCTTCTGGTCACCCACATGAGTACAGGGCCCAAACACTTAGACCATCTTCTGCTGCTTTCCCAGGCCATAGCAAAGAGCTGGGTTGGAAGTGGAGCAGCCAGGTCTCGAACCGGTGCCCATAGGGATGCTGGTGCTTCAGGTCAAGCTTTAACCTGCTGTGCCACAGCGCCAGCCCCTGAAGAATATTCTAACAATGGAATCTCCTTTCAGCTTTTGTTTTTTTTAACTTTAATAAATATAAATTTCCAAAGTACAGTTTATGGATTACAATGGCTCTCCCCATAACTTCCCTTCCACCTGCAACCCTCCCATCTCCTGTTCCTTCTCCCATTCCATTTGCATCAAGATTCATTTTCAATTATCTTTATATACAGAATATCAATTTAGTATAAATTAAGATTTCAACAGTTTGCACCCACACCAAAACACAAAGTGTAAAATACTGTTTGAGTACTAGTTATAGCGTTAATTCATATTGTACAATACATTAAGGACAGAGATCCTACATGAGGAGTAAGTGCACAGTGACTCCTGTTGTTGACTTAACCAGTTGACACTCTTGTTGATGGTGTCAGTAATCACCCTAGGCTCTTGTCATGAGTTGCCAAGGCTACAGAAGCCTTTTGAATTCACTGACTCCGATCTTATTTAAATGAGGTCATAGTCAAAGTGGAAGTTCTCCTCTCTTCAGAGACAGGTACCTCCTTCTTTGATGACCCGTTCTTTCCACTGGGATCTCACTCGCAGAGATCTTTCATTTAGGGTTTTTTTTTTTTTTTTTTTTTTTTTTTTTTTTTTTTTTTTTTTTTTTTGCCAGGGTGTCTTGGCTTTCCATGCCTAAAATACTCTCATGGACTCGTCAGCCAGATCCAAATGCCTTAAGGGCTAATTCTGAGGCCAGAGTTCAGCTTTTGTTAATATGAGCCTTTCGCTTGGGGCTGATGTTTCAGAATGGGGACACCTGTACCAGCGAGCTTCAGACATCCTCTTGTGGGTGTTGAAGAAAGCATGTGAAGCAGCGAGGGGATGTGGAGGCTTCTCCTCCCTGTGTTTGAGCAAGCCGGAGCACATGAGTCTTGGCTGGAACGTACACTTTGGTGGTAATGAGAAGTGATAGACTTAGGGGCACTGTTGAGTCTCAGGTATCCATCCACTCAGCTGAGAGGAGGAGGAAATTAGTCCAGAGGTAAATATTATGGGGACCAATTAAATTAATTTGAATGATCAATCATGTTCATTCAGATTCTTCCTTCCAAAGGCAAGGCAATGTGGTCAGTGGAATGGACAAGGACCTGAGATGAGGAACATTGGTAACCAATTGTGCAACCCAGGAAGAGCATCTTCACTTTTCTGGGTTCTTTCTTTTGCATGAAATGAAAAACTGGAACAGGCAGTCTCTAAGGGTCCACTCAGATGTGATATTCTGTTTTAGAATTTCAAGGCAGGACTATCCATATAGTAGACAAGCACCAAAGAGTTGAGTTACATCATGGGTTAATGAAGAGGGTGGCTGATTTTGCATTGGAAAATAGTCTGAGAGAATCAGCATGATGTATCCAACCAAGAATGTTCACTGATTGAGTCCTAGCTTTGCCATTAACTTACTGGATGACTTTGAATGAACAATTACATTTGGGTCTATGTTTTCTCATTACTTATATGAGAATTCAAATTGTTGGTCTCCTAAATGCCTATTATTAATGCCTTCTACATGCTAGGCATTGAGCTAAGAGTAGAAAAAAGCAAGATACAGTTCCTGACTCTGAAAGCTCAGGGTTTGTAAGAGTAAGTAAACCACCATGGAGCTTATATTAAGTGTCATCATAAAAAAGGATGCTCAGATGCTACCCAAGTGAGGGGTTAAGAATTTGTATGGATAAGAGAGGAATAGATAGGGAAGACTATGGAGATCACATTTGGTTCAGTCCTCTGAAGATAAGAGGATGAGGAAGGGTATTCCAGACACAGGCATAAACAAAGATAGAAAAGAACAAGGAAATTGGGGTAATAACTCTGAGCCAATGACATTGAGTGAGAGAGGGAGATGGGAAGAGGGAGTAGAGGGGCTGGACTAGAGGTTGCATCATTCTGTAATGGGCATCTATGCTTTGTTAGGGGATTTAAACTTTTTCCTGTACATAATTAGGATTTGTTGAAATATTTTGGGACTGTGGTATGATACGATCTGTATGTTTTGGAGAAGGCAGTGGAGGTGAGAGAAAGATAAAAGGCAGGAAGACTAATTAGGAACTGTTAAAATATTCAGGAAAAAGGATGTGAGGGCCTAGGTCCAGGTCTTAGCAGAGGAAATGGAGGAGCAGCCTTCAGGGTGGGTATTGTCTTTTTTTTTTTTTTTTTTTTTTTTTTTTAAGATTTATTTATTTGACAGATAGAGTTACACACAGTGAGAGGGAGAGACAGAGAGAAAGGTCTTCCTTCTGCTGGTTCACTCCCAAAATGGCTGCTATGGCTGGAGCTATGCTGATCCAAAGCCAGGAGCCAGGTGCTTCTTCCTGGTCTCCCATATGGGTACAGGGGCCCAAGCGCTTGAGCCATCTTCCACTGCTTTCCCAGGCCACAGCACAGAGCTGGACTGGAAGAGGAGCAACTGGGACTAGAACCTGGCACCCATATGGGATGCCGGTGCCGCAGGTGGGGGATTAGCCAAGTGAGCCATGGTGCTGGCCCCATGGGTATTGTCTTGTAAGAGGGATCAAGGCTGGTTACATTATTGTGGGACCCTATGAAACATACACTTGGGCCGGCGCCGTGGCTCAACAGGCTAATCCTCTGCCTTGCGGCGCCGGCACACCAGGTTCTAGTCCCGGTCGGGGCGCCGGATTCTGTCCCGGTTGCCCCTCTTCCAGGCCAGCCCTCTGCTGTGGCCCGGGAGTGCAGTGGAGGATGGCCCAGGTGCTTGGGCCCTGCACCCCATGGGAGACCAGAAAAAAGCACCTACCACCTGGCTCCTGCCATTGGATGAGCGCGGTGCGCCGGCCGCAGCGCGCCGGCCACGGCAGCCATTGGAGGGTGAACCAAAGGCAAGGGAAGACCTTTCTCTCTGTCTCTCTCTCTCTCACTGTCCACTCTGCCTGTCAAAAAAAAAAAAAGAAATATACACTTGAAGAACTCCTGGTTAGGACAATTAAAAATTTCATGACAGTGTCAGAACATTAAATCAGAGGCAAGGGCTTTCTATGCAGCGGGCACTGTGTGACTGAATGGGTCTCATGCTCTTAACGTTGGCCCTGAGTCGAGTAGAGATTTTTTTTTTTTTTTACAGGCAGAGAGGACAGTGAGAGAGAGAGAGAAAGGTCTTCCTTTTGCCGTTGGTTCACCCTCCAATGGCTGCCGTGGCCGGCACACTGCGGCCCGCTAACCTCGCTGATCCGATGGCAGGAGCCAGGTGCTTCTCCTGGTCTCCCATGGGGTGCAGGACCCAAGCACTTGGGCCATCCTCCACTGCACTCCCTGGCCACAGCAGAGAGCTGGCCTGGAAGAGGGGCAACCGGGACAGAATCCGGCGCCCCGACCGGGACTAGAACCTGGTGTGCCGGCGCCGCAAGGCGGAGGATTAGCCTAGTGAGCTGCGGTGCCGGCGACTAAAGCTTTATTTCCTTCCAGGTTTTTTGTGATCATCATTGGAAAGATTCTTTAAAATTTATCAAGTGTTGTGTTGCAGTGGGTTTAGCTGTAGCGTGGGACTCCCACATCCCATATCAGAGCATGGGTTCAAGTCCCAGCTACACCACCTCCGATCCAGGTTCCTGCCAATGCATACCAGGAGGCAGCAGATGTTGGCTCAAGTTGTTGGTCCTCTGCCTCCCACGTGGGAGACCTGTTTGGAGTCCAGGTTCCTGGCTTCAGCCTGGCTCAGCCCTGGCTTGTGGAGGCATTTGGGGAGTGAAGCAGCAGAAGGAAGAGCTCTCTTACTGTCTCTTGTCTCTCTCTTCTTTTGCTCAAGCTTTCAAGTAGATAGAAGATAAATAAGTAAATACATTTTTAAAAGATTTATTTATTTACTTGAAAGAGTTACACAAGAGAGAAGGAGAGGCAGAGAGAGAGAGAGAGAGAGAGAGAGAGAGAGAGAGAGAGAAGTCTTCCATCTGCTGGTTCACTCCCCAGTTGGCCGCAACGGCCAGAGCTGTGCCAATCTGAAGCCAGGAGCCAGGAGCTTCTTCTGTGTCTTCCACGTGGATGCAGGGGCCCAAGGACCTGGTCCATTTTCTACTGCTTTCCCAGGCCACAGCAGAGAGCTGGATGGTAGGTGGAGCAGCTGGGTCTCGAACCGGCGCCCATATGGAATGCCAGGACTGCAGGCGGCGGCTTTACCTGCTACACCACCGTGCTGGCCCCTAAATTAATATTTTTTAAAGACTTCCAGAAATAAAATTTATAAGATTATTTTAGGTAATTTCATTCTGTTTATTTTATCATTTCTTCAGATTCTTAGTTTTTTTTTTGAGTCATGCTGTAAGTCCAAAGACCTCAAGGTCAGGGTACTTAGGATCTTCATGGGATAGCGGTGTGGTTTAGTGAGTTAAGCTGGGGTTCGTGATACCAGCATCTCTTATCAGAGCAATAGTTCAAGTCCCAGCTGCTCTGCTTCCAATCCATCTCCCTAGTAATGTGCCTTGGAAGGTAGTGGATTGCTGCCCAAGTATGTAAGTCACTGTCACCCACTTAGGGGACCTGAATAAAATTCTGGGCTGCTGACTTCTGTCTGACGCAGTCCCGGCCACTGTGGCCATTTGGGGAGTGAACCAGTGGAAGGAGGATCTCTCTGTCTCTGTCAATCTGCTTTCCAAATGAATAAATAAAAAAGAGAAAAGATAAAAGGATCTTCAGGAGGGTTCTCTTGAATGAAGGTGTTCCTTAAGTCACAAAACAGAGATAGACTTTCTTAACCTTTTTAAACTTTTTCTTGGTTTATTTACTTGAAAGGCAGGCTGACAGAGATCTCCCATCTGCTCATTCACTCCCTAACTGTGCACAACAAACAGGGCTGGGTCAGGTTGAAGCCAGGAGCCAGGAACTCAATCTGGTTTTCCTGTGTGGGCTGCAGGGGCTCCAGCGTCTGTTGTCCTCAAGGGTGTGATTAGCAGGAAGCTACAGTCAGGAGTGGAGCTAGTCTTTGAACCTGTTACTGATTTGCTTATAAATAATCCACAATATTAATAAGTGCTGTGGACTCTTGCCACATAGTCAGAGAAGAATTCTGAATACTGGCACAAATAAACCAGGCAGCATGATACGTGTTTAAACTTTTTATTTAGCGAGATAAATGCATAGGAGAGTCAGGGCTCTATCTAAAAGAGAGGGAAATCTGGATTCATACCAAGTACCAGGAGCCAGCCAGGAGGAGGAGCATGCAGGCGGGAAGCGTAGAGTGGGTGGCCTGAAGGCCACGCATCCTGAAGGCGCAGGGCAGCAGGAGGGGATTCAGGACAGCGAGGAAGAAGAAGGGCCAAAGAAAAAAGGCCAAAAAGGGCAAAAGGGCCTGGCGCACCGTGTTTTAGGCCTTTAATCCACTTCCACAGGGGAGTAATTAGTCTGATTGACAGGTGGGCACACAGGTGTGGTCAGGTAGGGGGATGAGATCACTCAGGGGCAGGGTGAAGGCGGAGCCTTCCGGCTCACAAACCTGGTCAGTTTTATCCTATACACCTGCCTACACCAAACCCAGGCACTCTGATATATGACACAAGTGTCTCAAGTTTTGTCATAACCACTATCCCAAATGTCTATGCTGAGGCAGAATTTCTTACAGTCAGCTAAGTATAATGGGAACAAGAAAATGGAGTGAATTAAAAAGACAGTCTTTTGATAGGGTGATACAGAGCTGAGATTACTTAATCTGAACAAGGTAGAAGAGGACTCTATTATGGTATTTGTGTTAGTCAGCTATGTCCCAGCCATGCTGTGTAACAAAGCGTTGCAAAACTCAGTGACCCACAATAGGCATTTATTCTCATGCTCATGGATCTACAGGGTTTAGTTAGTCCAAAATGGACTCTACTATGGTCTGAGCATTGGCTGTCTTAGATCCAGGCTATGAGTTGGTTCAGGTATGTCCGATGTCTAATTTTTTTCTGGGGTCTCAGGTTAATAAGGCAGTGTTTTTTCAGGGCATGCTCTTCTCATGGCTATCACTGGAGAGTATGAGGCTGAGGCAAACACTGTGGATTGATACTTAAAGCATCTATTTGTATGGTATCTGTTAACATTCCATTGGCCATGGCAAGTTACATGGCCAAGCTCAATGTCACTGGGGCAGGGAAGTAAACTTCACTCACAGAGGAAAGGTAAACAAGCAAATATTGCTGCATAAACCAAACTCACAGGATTCAAGAATTCCCATGCTCTTAAAGAAGCCTAAACCTAGTCGCTGGATAGCTATCTTAAGGATGATACTGAAGGGAAGGGAACCAAGGGCCTTGGTTAGCGGACATATCTGACAGGAAGGATTGCTCACTTTGGCAATAATAGTGCATGTTCCTGAAGATCTTCAAGGCAAGCTCATTTTTCATTTAACAAAGCTGCTGTGTGAGGATTTCTTGACAAAGGGGCAAGGGTGGATGTGAATGCCAAGCTCTTCCAGCTTCCTTCAAGTCTTGGGACTGAAATTGGATAATAGCTTCAGGTAACAAACTCAACACCCCCCGAGTCTCTTGTTTTCAATGAGGAGATGTTTTCTCCTGGCCTGTCGGGGCACTTGGTTTGCTGTCTTTTTTTTTTTTTTCCTAAAGCATTAAACAACAAAGAATCATTTCTGGCTCTATGTTTAATTTGGTGGGTCTCCTTTCTCAATCAAATAATTCAATGTGATTTTTAGGTGCAGTGTTTTGTTACTGTTTGGATTTTATAGTTTCAAGTTTTTAGATTAATTTGCTTAAAGATTTGGAGTCTCTGTTTCGGGGGGGGGGTGTTTTTTAATATTTCCTTTTCAGATTTACCACTCACAAAATCTTTAGAATATCTTTTAAATCAAGAAGTCACTTGGGTCTTTGAGACTATACTCTGGTTTGTAATGACTGACGAGAGAGTGATATTGAAATAAGGTGGGCTAAAGACAGTTTGTCAACTACAAATGTGGAAGGGATGAGAGAGTTAGAGAAATCACTGTTTTGAAACTATCATTAGTGATGAATTCAGGAAAAAATATCATAAAGGTATGCTAAAACTAGTAGGGGAAATTGGATGAGGGAGAGTATATACTTGGAGTCCTCAGGTATCTCTCCATAAATTACTCATTGGTTGTTTAGGGGAAAGTCACCATTTTATGGTGGGAGAAGTTGATGGTGGGAGAAGTTGATGTCATTTCATATGATGTTGCCAACGTCTTGAGCCTCTTGATGTGGTACACTGAGAAGAACAACATCATGGCTGTGAGTGTGGCACCGAGGAGACATAACCCCAGATGGTGGGAGAGTCTGTGAAAGAACAGCCTGGGCTCTTTACACAATGCCAAGGTCATGAAAGATAAGGCTGGAGAACTACTCCAAAATAAAGGAGAACAAAATATATGATAATGAAATGAAAGCTGTGAATCTGGATTGGATCACGGACTGGCATAAAATAGAATGATAAGAGCCTTGTTGAGACGACTGGGGGGATCTGAATGGGGACTGTGGCTGGATAATAGAATTCTGCCAATGTGAAATCTAGATTTTGATCATTGTACTGTGGTTGTATAAGAGACCATCTTTCTTTTAAGTCATGCATACAATTTAGGATTACAGAGGAATAATGTCTGCACTTTATTCTCAAATGGATTGAAAAAACTATGTACAGAAAATGATAAAACAAATGGGACCAACTTTTAAGTGTGTGTGATTTTGGATCCAGATAAAGGGTACATGAGAGGGGTTGATGTTATTCCAGCAACTTCTCTGGGTTCTAAAATGATATCAAATCATAAAGTTGTCAGAAAGAAAAAAAAATCCATCCCCAAAATGTAATGGTACAAAATATAAATGTTAGTGATGTGGGATGATATCAAGATGTTATTGAATTGCCATGAAATCAAAGTTGTATATACTTTCAAACAGTTGATGAGCTGAAATAAGCCCTTTATACTTAGAACAAAGAACTTGTAACCACGGACAGTATTAACACAGTAGTGCTTAGTGTTCTTCCTACTTTTGTGTCCTAGTTTAGTTGTGTTTCATTGTTTACAATGGAAAAAGGGAGAAATATATTACTTTGTTGTATAAGCCATGGTAGAAAGAAGCATTCTACCTTTGATTCAAAGGAAGAATAAAAGGGCAGAGAATAAAAATAGTTCCCTTGTTGGCATTTCTGCTTTCCACATCGAGAGGACAGCACAATGCATTGCAGTTGGGGCTCTAGAAGTCAGACAGGAAGGTTTGCTGTAATGGAGGGGTGTTGATTTGGAGGGTTTGGTAGCAGTGGAAATAGTCAAAACAAAAGAATTAATTCCATCGGAAATTGTTTCTTGGATCAGATCCTGTGGGAGTGAGCCACGAGAAAAGACAAGGAAGTTGAGAATTGGACCATTTTGAAAGGAACATTTAAAGACTTGGATTGTCTCACATCTCTCTTGCCTACAATTCCCATTTTTTTTTTTCCCAAATCCAGGCAAAACAAGATACACTGATACCATCAGGCCTCATGTTTGTGATTATTGCCTATGTTTTAACATCAGTTCTTTCCCCAAAGTTGTGTATTCTCCTAGGAGTTCTCTGATTCATTTTGGTTTTCAACAGATGTTGGCAAAAACATTGATGGATGTTTCAAAATGCTCAAACAATTCATTCCTCGCCTGTTTTTTATTTTCTTGTCCTTTGCTAGTAATGCCTCATATAGGATATGTGAGGACACATCAAAAAGTTTGTGGAAAACTAAATTAAAAGACAGGTTTATTGTTGTGCAAAAGATTTTGAAATCCATGCATAGGAGTGTTCTTCAGACAATTCAATGAAAATGTGTCTATGAATGGATTTCAAAGGTGTGATAATCTTACCTTTTAATTCCATTTTCCATGAACATTTTGAAGTCCTTCATATTCATTTTGCTGTGATAGAATTGTATTAGCATACCTTTTCTGAAATCAGTTAAATACATGAGCTTTGTTTTGAAAATGAAGCTGTTTACTGCATCCTAGTTTTTATTTTCTAGCACTGAAATCCCTGTTGTCATCTTTCAGGAAGCAGTAGGTGGAGCTACAGGCTTTTTATCACGAAAGGAGTTTTCAGTAGCTGCCCATTGCCAGAATAACCTGAACAAGCACACATTTCCAAAAATAACAGAGGCATTTCCAAGTATTCCAGAAATATAGGCAAGACTGTTTAGTCATTCATAATCACCGCTTTGCAAGTACTAGATTCTGTAGAAAATATTTCACAAGCAGAAAAAAGATTCATAGAATTCCCTGTATTTTTAGAAAAGAGATGAAAAAAAAAATGGAATTCAAGAGAGAGGAGAGGCACTCGTTCTGCTCAATCCTGTACCAGTCTTTTTTTTCCCCCCAGGTGGTGAAAGGGCCCAGAGAGGTAACCGGGGGTGGAAAAAAAATCTTTTCCATTTGCGTCAGAACTCTGAGGAGCTCTTCATTTCCCCACTCGATGAACTTTTTCAAGGCTCTAAACTGTGGTTTCCATTTTTCTCTGAATCACAGAGGAGTGGCCTAGGGTTAAGTGACTCTGAGGAGGCCAGAAGGTACTTAGGGCTAATCAGTGTCAAGGGCCATTCCTCTTGTTGGGTGCCCTGGTGTTCTTGACCATTTTCCTGGGAGAATTAACAAAACAGTTCTTCATCACTATGGACAAGGTAGATTCTCTTCATGTCAAAAACAGAAACAAAAACAAAAACCACACAAGTTCTGAGAAATGCCCCAGTGGGGCTAGATCCGCCAGGGGTCTCCAGAGAAACGGAACAACACCCCGAGGAGCCACAGGAGATCAGAATCCACAGATGTCAGTCTTTTATGTACAATGGCATAATATTTGCATACAACCTACACAATCCTCCTGCATACTGTAAATCACCTGTCGATGACTTATAATGCCTTTTCCAAAGTCAATGCTATGTAAATAGTTATTACACCACGTCATTTATGGAATCACAACAAGAAACCATCTGCCCATGTGCAGTACAAATGCAGTTTTTGTTTTCAAATGTTTTTATTCTGTAATTGGCTTAATCCAATATGAAGGGATGACTGTGTGTGTGAGAGAGAGAGGGGTAGAGAGAGATTTGTTTTAAGAAATTGACTCACACAATTGTGGGGGCTTGCAACTCAGCTGTCTGGCTGCTGTCTCAAGTGGGATTTCTAGATTATAGTCTTAGGGCATGATTACTTTTTCTCTGGGAAACCTCAGTCTTTGCTCTTAAGTCTTTGCTTTCAACGGCATAGGACTCACCCACATTATGGAGGGTAATCTGCTTTACTTAGTGAATCTGTTACTCACATCTACAAAGCACTTTTACAGCGACATCTAGATTAGCAATTGACCAAACAGCTGGGCACCTTAGCCTAGCTAAGTTGACATCATAAGATGAATGATTACACCTCTCATTGCTACAGCAAGATTTCTTCTCAGGGAGACCCCATGAAGAAACGATGAACACATTTTCAACATTTTCAAGCACACCCCTCTCCACTGCTAGCCCCTTGGCATTCTGGAGGTACAGGAGCGTTAACTTCCAGGGCATGGGCCTTTTCTGTTCACTTCTTTTTGCAGCACTGACTTTTTTTTTTTTAAGATTTATTTTTTCACTTGAGAGTCAGAGTTACACAGAGAGAGGAGAGGCAGAGAGAGAAAGAGATAGAGAGAGAGGTCTTCCATCCGATGGTTCACTCCCCAGTTGGCAGCAACGGCCGGAACTGCGCAGGATCCAGGAGCTTCTTCCAGGTCTCCCATGTGGGTGCAGGGGCCCAAGGACTTGGGCCATCCTCCACTGCCTTCCCAGGCCATAGCAGAGAGCTGGATCGGAAGTAAAGCAGCCAGGTCTCGAACTGGCGCCCATATGGGATGCTGGCACTTCATGCCAGGGCGTTAATCCACTGCACCACAGCGCTGGCCCCCAGCACTGACTTTTCATGCAGTGTTTGGTAACCTCCTGCAATTGCCCGTGACCTACTGCTCATGTGTCCTCCCCACCTCACTCTGGGGTGAGGATCAATTGCTTTCATCAGTTTCTCAGCATGTCAGTCCATCATAGTAAAAACTTAAAAAGTTTTAGGATCCCTTTAAGTGTAAGAGGAGTGAAGGTCATAGTTCCATGTTGCCACAGACACAGACAGAATATTCTTTATTGAAAATATCTGGAGTGCGATTCAGAACGGTGGCTTGATGTAAACCCTGGACCGGGTTTGTTCAGTCCTTCTAGATTTCTTTGCACCCCCTTTTCTGCCTCTGCCCACTGCTGATCATGTCTGAAGCTCCTCACAAAACACCTGCTTGGCTAAGTTTACTCTGAGAAGACCTTGAATTCTGTGAATTGTTTATCCCTTCTTCTCAACTAGAAATGCAGCTCTTTGGATTTATTTTGAACTCTTCAGTTGACAGTGAGCAGATCTGCTTGGTGGTTTGGTGGCGATTTGTGTCAGCCCTTCCAGGCCACAGGCTTACAATTATTCATCATAATATGAATGATATGACACTAGGAATGTGCTCTCACCGGAGGAAAGAAGAGGGCTGTCAGGTGGGAGAGTCACCTGGGGAGAGAAGTACGGACAGGTGGTGCCACATCTGCTTCTCACTCACCCTATGCTTGTGAGGAGCTGAGTGAGGCAGAGACTCTCTAGTTCATTCTTTTATAGGTCAATGTCCTCATCAGCAGTTCACTGTATTTTATGACTCTCTTTAAAAAAACTCAACTGGAACTTCCGAGGATAGGATTTTCAGGACAGTAAGATTATAAGGGACTTTAGATTCCCTGGGTAGTGGCTTAGTCAAATTGTAGCTTTACTGCTTATTAGTGTTTTTTTGTTTTTTTAAGATTTATTTATTTGAAAGTCAGAGTTACACAGAGATAGGAGAAGCAGAGAGAGAGAGAGAGAGAGTCTTTCATCCGCTGATTCACTCCCCGATTGGCCGCAGTGGCCAGAGCTGGGCCGATCAGGAACCAGGAGCCAGGAGATTCTTCCGGGTCTCCTACATGGGTTCAGGGGCCCAAGGACTTGGACCATCTTCTACTGCTTTCCCAGGCCATAGCAGAGAGCTGGATTGGAAGTGGAGCAGCCAGGACTCGAACTGGCGCCCATATGGGATGCTGGCACTGCAGGTGGCGGCTTTACCCACTATGCCATAGTGCTGGCCCCATGCTCATTAGTTTTTCAAGTTCTTAACTTCCTTGAGACTTAGTTGCTTCTCATATAAAATGTAGATACTAATAATTATAATTTTATCTCCTAAAATTGTTGAGTATTAAATGACATGATTCACCTAAAGCACTTAACACATTGCCTGACACATAATAAAATTAACTGGTAATGTTGTAGATGTCTGCAGTGGTTTCAGTTTTTAAAACAAGTGTATTTTATTTTTATAATTGTAGAAATTAGACTGGAAAACAAAAAACATGTAGTGTAGGTTGTGCAATTTAGGATTTTCAAAAAACTTGTTTTTTATTCTACAGGAGAGCACCTTGAATCTTGAGACATTCTTCATGCCAAGGAAGAAATAATTTGGAACAAGCCTAAGTGACCATCCACTGACAAATGAATAAAGAAAATATGAATATATATGTATATACACACACTGAAATATTACTCAACTATAAAAAAGGATGAAATCATGTCAGTTGCAACAATGTGGATAGAAGTGGTGGTCATTATCACATAAACTTATCCATAGGTGAGCCTAAAAATAGATGATCTCATAAAAGTTAAAAATAAAATTGTGATTACCAGAGGGAGGGAAAATGGGAGAGGGGAATAGGGAAAAGTTGATTGACAGTTACTAGGTTATAGCCAGATAGAATAAGAGCACAGTAGGGTGGCTATTGATAATGTTTATGTGCTGCATATTTCTTTTTATTTATTTGCTTATTTATTTGAAAGAGAAAGTTACAGAAAGAGAGAAAGAGAGAGACGTCTTTCATCTGTTGGTTCACTCCCCAAATGACCGCAACAGCTGGAGCTGAGCTGATCCAAAGCCAGGAGCAAGGAGCTTCCTCTGGGCCTCCCACATGGATGCAGTACCTCTTCTACATTTTTAATAGAGAAATATGCAGGGCCGGTGCTGTGGCTTACTAAGTAAAGCCACCGTGCAGTGCTGCCATTCCATACGGACGCTGGTTCGAGTCCCAGCTTCTTCACTTCTGATCCAGCTCTCTGCCATGGCCTGGGAAAGCAGTGGAAAATGGTCCTGGTACTTGGGCCCTGCACCCGCGTGGAGGCTCCTGGCTCCTGGCTTCGGATCAGCTCAGATCCAGCTGTTGTGGCCATCTCAGGAGTAAACCAGCGGATGGAAGACCTCTCTCTCTCTCTCTCTCTCTCTCTCTCTCTGCCTCTGTCTCTCTATAACTCTGCCTTTCAAATAAATAAACAAATCCTTAAATACAAAAAAGAAGAAAGTAGAAGATAGGATTCTGGATGTTTTCACTATTACAAAAATAAAAAATTGAAGGCTGCAAGCTAAAAAAAAAAGAATCAAGTTGATTGTTTTCTTCTTGTTTCATTGATATTCTGTGGTTGGTAAGTGACACAGCTGGGAAAGACTTTTGTGAAAGCTTTAAAGGGACTAACAGAATTTTTATAAAGGAAGCTCAGAGCATATTTAGGTAATTATTAATAGTTTTATTGCATTTGGAATAAAGTGGTCAATGAGGGAGTACCAGAGACAAAACTGAAAAGGGAAATGGATTGTGAAAGCCAACGAAATGGGAGCAAAAGAGCTGTCGCTTCAGTGGTGCAGTTCTCTGGTTGCTCTCTTCCTCCATCTCTCTGATCACGGGTTCACCTGGGTGCAGGATGCCTTTGCCTCAGAACCGAAGCAGCACGGACTGCTGGGGCCCCTGGAGGGTTGCAGTGCATTGTCTATGAGTGACAAATAAGTTTTATGTTCTTTGCAGCCATTGAGATTTTTTTGTTTTGTTACTGAGCCATAACCTGTTTTATCCTGATTATGAATAGTCATAACTAGTGGTGTGCATACCAGCCTTCTAGGTGACGTGAACTACTGAGGAGCAGGAGGTTGTTAATCAGCCAGAGATGGTTCCATGGGCACAATCACTAATCTCAAGGAGCGTCACTTGCTCCAGGAGAGAGAATACAAGTACGGTCACTAAGTGTAAATTTGGACCAATGAGATAAACCACTCACACCCAAGCCTCACAATCTAGAGATCTAGCTACATGCTGGGGATCTGTGCTTGTAAGTACTGACTTAGCGCAAAGGTGAGTAAGTTTAAGAAGTGGGTTCATTTTTGTAAACATTTGATTTAGGCTGCCTGGAAGATACTGCCTTCCTAGAAAAATCTGCCGTAGGTTGAGAAGGATGGAATTTAACAAATAATTCCGGAGGGGACTTTCACTGTTTGGGTTGCGCACATCCTATATCAGAGTGCTTAGATTCAAGTCCCAGCTCTGCTCCTAACTCTAGCTTCCTGCTACTGCACATTCCTTGGGGGTGGGGACAGGGCAAGGCCAGTTCAAGTAGTTGGGTCCCTGCTACCCCTGTGGGTGACCTGGATTGATTTCCTGGCTTCTGGCTTTGGTTCCTGGCCTGCAGCTGTTGTGGACATTTGAGGAATGAACAAGTGGCTAGGTGATTTCCTGTCTGTCTGCCTTTCAAATAAAATAATTAATAAAAATTAGAAAAGAAAACAATGTTATGTGATAGCTTTAAACCAATAAAGGACCTACAATGTAAGGACTGCCTTTTCTTACAGAAAAATTAGAGCAAAAAATCATGCAGTTAGCAGATAAAAGGAATGATTGGAGACTGTTAGACTAAGAGAGGGCAGTAAAGGTAGCAAATTGTCTACTGGGGTAAGGGCAGCTATTAACAAGTGGCCTGGCGGCCTCGGCAAAGGGCAGTGCCCATAATGTAAGAAAAACTCCAGTTGTTAAGAAGAGCAGTGTCACTGCTGACCACGAGGTCTGATGGAAATTTCTAACATGTCGGCAAAATTAGGGGACTGTGATTGAGGAACTATAAAAAGAAGGGAAAATAAATCTTAGTGGCACAAGCCAGCCAAGAGGAGCTGAGAGGTGTTTCTCCAAACAAAAATAAAACAAAAAACTGCAAAATAATATAAATGCATTATTCTTTGACCAAGCCATTACTGTGTGAGGGGACTTACGATTTAATATTTCTAGAATATGAAAAAAACTACAAGAAAGTTTGGGGAAGTTATTTGAGAGATATTGCAATAGCTATACAATGCTTTGTGGTATTTTATTTGAGATGGAGCTGTGAGAGTGTTATTACTGTTTCACTGTGTGTTTGTATGAATATATAGTGTACCTTTTGGTCACCTTCAAAGAGTTGCATTGCAGTACCTGATATGTTTGCTTTAAATAAGTTCTTCTAAGACCTTAGAAAGATAAGGCAGTGGTAACAGCAGTGTTTATCATTAGGGGCTAGTAGACAGCCACAGTAGAGAGGTCGCAAAGGATTGGAGTCTACTGAGATGGTGAGATAATTTTATAGTTGAACCAAATGACCAGAGAGCTCTTTTACAGCTATTTAAATAAGTTAATATTGATTTTATGATGCCTTTTCTATTATTTTATAAGGAAAAGCAGTGAGAATATGAGGTGTTAGAGTCTGTTGCCCACATTTATGTACTGACCTGCTTGCTTTTTTTTTTTTTTTTTATTAACTATTTCCTGCTTTCCAAGGCAATTGAGCAGACTAGTCATGGGTCAAAAATTAGGTTAGAGGGGCTGGTAGCATAGTGGGTCAAGCTGCCACCTGCAATGCCGGCATCCCATATAACATCAGTTCGAGTCCCGACTGATCCACTTCTGATCCAGCTTTCTGCTATGGTCTGGGAGAGCAGAAGAAGATGGTCCAAGTCCTTGGGCCCCTGCACCCACATGGGAGACCCAGAAGAAGCTCCTGGCTCCTGGCTTCAGATTGGCGCAGCTCCGGCTGTTGTGGCCAATTGGAGAGTGAACCAGTGGATGGAACAACTCTCTCTCTCTCTGCCTCTTCTTCTCTCTGTGTGTACCTATGACTTTCCAATAAATAAATAGATAAATAAATAAATAAATAAATCTATATTAAAAAAAGAAACTTTATGTATTTCAGATAAGAAAATTAGGTTAGAAAACAAGTTTTCCTAAAATTTTTTTTTCAAAAGATGAAAAAGAGAAATAAGATTATAATAGACTTGGCACCCTACTACTATTTTTATCTATAAGGTGCTTCAAAAAGTTCATGGGAAATGTGTACCATGAAAAAACTTTGCATGGATTTCAAAATTGTTTGCACCAAAATAAGCTGATATTTTCATTTCATTTTCTATAAACTATTTATAATTTTGTCTTGAACTTGTACTATTTTATTTATATGTCATCTGGGTCAGGCCTCTTATTGACATGCTAATTGGGCTCACTCAGGCAAGTCTGGAATGAAACATTTTTATAAAGGTGTTTTTCCCTCTGTATTGTGTCCAGAACACTCAGTTCTCTCCGATGTCTGAACACGTGTCCTGTGAGAAACCATTACTGCGGTCGCCAGGTGAATGCCACCGTGTAATTCACCTTTAGTGCTGGTCCTTGGGGCTCACTCTATAACCCGATTTCACCAGTGGCTTAGCCATCTTTCTTTTCATTCTAGTCTAGTTATAAATCCCCTGAAATCAGGTTTCACCTCCTTGAAAATATGAGCCGCTTACACTATTATGTGTGCAGAATAAATGTCTCAGGTATTCAATTTTCTTCAAATTTCAGGATCTCGTGTCATGACACCAGTTAATGTGAAGTCTTCCAAAAGCTCATGAAACATGAATATTACGAGAAAACCATGTATGGATTTAAAAGATTTTTGCACCCAAATAAACTTATCTTTTACTCCCATTTTCTGCAAACTTTTTCAAGGATCCTTCCTTGTGTTTACCTTGTCTCCTCTAAGGCTGATTCCACAGATTTTCCTGGCCTAGCTAGCTTTGAGCAGCAAAGGGAAGGCCTCTGAGAAGCAGAGTGAATATTCTTGGGCTTGTATTTACATAGTGCTAAGGATCTGAGTTTCACTGAAGCCCGATGGCCCCAGGTGGCTTTGCTATCTTAAATTTGGTCTTCCCAGAGCTTTTTCTCTTTATCCCCTAAGAACTTTCAAGCTCTAAAAAATAATCTGCTGGGAAATTTTGACTGAATAATTTTTATTTTTAGGCTTTTACATTCAGCATGTCCTTCTGGGCAATGCAAACACAATTTCCTTAGGCAGTGGGGCGCAGGGTTTGCCCTTGGACTTAGGATGGTTGCATTCCAAATGTAAAGCTGATGCTGGGTGCCGGTGTATGTCAGATTGAGGGTGTGGATTGTGGCATCTTCATAGGAAGCTCACAGGCCCACCATCCCCCAATCTTTGTGTGACTGAGGCCAGGTTATCAAAGGAAGCCCATGTATCCCCTTCAGACTATTTAAAAGTCAAAAATCAAGCTAGCAAACCACAAAGAAGAAACATAATTTAGCCTCCCATATTGATAAATATCCCTTCATCTTTACGTGGGATGCAAGCTTCAAATTTAGAATTCTTGAAATCCTTGGATTCTTTGTTGGGTTGTGCTGGTTGGGGAGAGCTGACCTCAACCCAGGCGTACAGCCCTGCTTTCCCACCTCTAGCTCTAACCTGTGCCAGAAGAGGTCTTTCTTGTGTGAAAGCTGCTGTAGACAGCCAGGTGGATAGTTTTACCTTCGTCAGTCCTTGGGCCTGGAGAGGGCATAGAAAAGTGACATATTCTGTCCTTGGAAGGTTCTGGCAGGGGACTCCTTGAGTATTCTGGAATCCTGGGCAGCAAGGTGGACTGGAAGAAGCATGTGTTAGATTGCTAAGGCTGTCTTAACAAAGTATAACAGACTGGTGGTTAAACAAGGAAATTGTGTCTTTTCACAGTTCCAGAGGTTAGAAGGCGAGGATCAAGGCGTTGGCAGAGCTTGGTCCTTCAGTGATCTGTAAGGAAGGACCTGCTCCATGCCTCTCTCCTGGCTTCTGGTGGTTTACCAGGCATTTCTTGGGTATGGACATGTAATTCTGACCTCTGTCTTCATCTTCCCATGGCATTCTCCTTGTGTGAGTGTCTGTCACCATTTTCTCTTTGTAAGGACACATATTGGATTAGAGTCCACCTAATGACCTTATATTAGATTGATTATATCTGGAAAGACTTATTTTCAAATAAGATCACAGTCAGGGGTACAGGGAGTTGGAACTTCAACACAGGAATTCTTGGAACACACAAGTCAGTCCACAGGAGAGCATAGATGGATACATCCCCTTGAATCCATGAGCATATTTTTTAGAAAAGCTTGTAGCTAGATGATCAGAGTGGGGCTCTCTAAAGTTTGGGGGCTGTGACCGAGACCCCTGTAGGGTGGTGTTGGACATAAATTCTTTAGTACCAGGATCACTTAGTGATTGACATTATGTGATCCAGCATTTGGAAAATAATAGAAAGGGCTTGGACTTTACTTCCTCTGAGTCTCCCTGGCTAGCCAAATTAATTGAGGATTTTTCCCACCTCCAGAATAGTACTCAGTATCTAGTCCATCTTATCAGTTCATTCCTTGTCCTTCTCTAATTCCCATTACAACTTCTCACACCCAGTTCATTGTCTGGATTATGAACTATTGATGATTCTTTTTTTTTTTAAGATTTATGTATTTATTTGAAAGTCAGACTTACATAGAGAGAGAAGAAGAGGCAGAGAGAGAGAGGGAGAGAGAGAGGTTTTCCATCTGATGGTTCACTCCCCAGATGGCTGCAATAGCCTGAGCTGCGCTGATCCAAAGAAGCCAGGAGCCAGGAGCTTCTTCTGGATCTCCCATGTAGGTGCAGGGGTCCAAGAACCTGGGCCATCCTCTACTGCTTTCCCAGGCCATAGCAGAGAGCTGGATCGGAAGTGGATCAGCCTGGACTTGAACTGTCGCCCATATGGGATGCTGGCACTCTAGGTGGTGGCTTTTACCCGCTACACCACAGCATCAGTCCCACTATTGCTTCTTCTAACCCAAAGCTTTCTTCTTTCGCTCCATGTTGGAGTGTGGCAAGTCTTTAACAAAAATGGGTTATTTCTTTATGCCTCTGACTTCTGTGGATTGCACATTTAACGCATCAGTTTTGATCCTGGACAGTACATTTCTGGTTTTGAGGGCAGTCAGGCCTTCTGTGTTCTGTATGTAGGCTATTTCTGAGCCCACATTTTAAAAATAATCCATGGAGGGAAGGAGGGGTATTCAATTCTGTGACTAAAAACAATCTCCTGGGAGCCAAAGAAACACACAGATAATGTTTATTCTCCAAGCCAAAAATAGGTGGGCTGGTATTTTTAGTCATTCCCCAAAAATATGATGTCTGGACGCAAATTCAGCTGTGGGTGCCTGTCTTTATGGCATCAAATGAGCCTGGCTGTGTGGGGAGGAGCTGGGGTCAGATGCTAGGGAAAAAAAAAAGTTCTAACAGAGAAGTTGAGCCCTGCTACCAATTTAAGGTTTCCAGCTAATGAGGGTGTAGTTCAATTTCAAACATTTTTAGAGTTAAAAAAACAAAAACAAAAACAAAAACAAAGCCACCTCAAGGAATTATCAGGAGCATAAAGGCCAGCAGTTGGGCTGTAAAAATGAGTTACTTCTTCCCCTTAGATGAGGGCAATGAGTGGTCTGGAATCACAGCAAAATTAATTTGTTTGCTTGGGTATAAATTTAAAACGACTCACTTGATGTTTTTTGCTTCTTCTGTAATTTGTCAGAGTTAATTCAGTCCCGAGAGATTTGCTTTTTACCACCTTGCTATAAAATCTGATTGAGTTTCATACAGTTCCCCCAGCCCCTACTCTGCCCCAGTGCCTAGACTAAATGTATACTTTATGAAAAATACCAGCGCTGCAGTTTGTGTTCTTTCTGTATTGCTTGTGTAGACTTTCTGGGACCCTAGGTGTGGGAGAAGGAAACAGGGTCTTCACGGTATGTAAATAGTTTAAAAAATCTTTCCAGATCAACACAGTGGGCTTCCTCCCTCCTCCTGGAAAAGTCAAGTTTAAGGGATCTTTTGTTTACCAAGTCTTGCATCCACTAAATTACTGTTGAGGTTGCGATCAGTTGTGAAGTTTCAAAAGGAGTGGAAAGAAATACATGGACTGAAAAAGTGCTGAGGGTTGAGTGTCAAACTAAAAATAAAAACAGGATTTGAGTTATTCTTGTCTTGTATGACAAAGCCATTTTCTATGCCTCACCAGACTAAGACCAGGAATAATAAGGCCAGAAGGCTGCCTTCAAATCCTAAGCCTGCGTGTGAGGTACAAACTAAAGCCACTCCACAGAAGAAACATTCAGAAGGTGCAATATGCTGTACATTGATTTTGCTTCACCTTCAGCAAACACAAGTCCCTGTTGTGTCAGATTCCCTTTGAGGAGCTGGGATGCGACAGAGGCCCTGTTGCCAGGATGTTCTTATTTCACGTGTGAGACACACCTCTGTGAGTTATTCAGGGTGGCTTGAAAGTGTGTGTTGTGACTAACAGTGGTTCAGTATCAGATTGTATTTCTGGTTGTGTAGTTGTTTTAGCACTCTGAATGCTATTGTTTGGTAATACTGGAGAGAGATCTACAGCCAAGGGCCTTGTGACTGAAATGAAGAAAGAAAGTCATTCACACCATGTTGTATGCCAAGTATATGTGATTTAAAAGCTAAAAAAAAATTATTTGAGAGACAGACAGAGAGTTCCAGTCTGCTGGTTTGCTCCTTAAATGTCAGCAATGGCTGGGGTTAAAGCTGGGAGCCTGGAATTCAATTCAGGTCTTCCATGTTGTTGGCAAGTTCACAAGTGCCTGCTACCTTGCATGGTGCCTACTAAGAAGAAGCTGGAATCAGGAGTGGAGTTGGGACCCAAACCCAGGCATTCGACTTGATATGGGATGTGTGCTGGAATCTGGACTGCTGGTCCCAATGACCACCACAGATGCGATTTTTAGAGTCCTCTAACTCCATCCCAAATGAATGGCCTTGACTATGCTGAACTATTTCAGATCTCTAACGATGAAAATGATGGGCATTTTGAGGGGTGGCTGTACTATACTTTTCCAGACTAATTTTTTCAAAACAAACTCTTCATATTATAATCACTTTGAGATTAATAGCCATAATTTTGGAGCCATTATCTCCTAAAACACAAAGTCCAATTTCCTTCTTTCCTGTTTTCTTTGGCTTCATGAAAGTTACTTTGTGTTTCAGATTATAAGGATGGGGATGCAGAAGGTAGATGACACAGGAAGTTAATGACAAAGGTAGGAACCCACATCTTGTCCAGTTTCTCAGATTCCCCAGGTCCAGACCAGATGCCATTCTCTAGTGATTTTCTAACACTGGTGATTAAAACATGAAGATCTGACATCTTGAATTTCTGCTTGGTATTCATACATGGTCTTTTAAGAGCTCCTTGGGGACTTTTCTAGACTCCTGGGGCTTGTCTGGTTGCTTTTCTCAACAGAGCCTGATACAGCGCCATGTGTATTGCACTCCACAGGGCAGCAAATGGCAGGATCCTGCTGTGATTTTACAGTCTTGCCTTTCTCCTCGGGCATCCAGGCTAAGATATATATATATATATATATATATATATATATATATTATATATGTACATATACATATATACATATATTATATATGTACATATACATATATACATATATATGTACATATACATATATATATATATATATATATACCATTACCACATCATTCATAGTTCACTGTCAGCAAGCCAAGAATCACATGACTTTATCCTACACTCACATTAGCACAAGTAATGTAAATCAACATTTCTGATGGGCTGCTTTGAGGGAATACTGTTGTTTTGGAAGCGGTGCATCCATTGGGCTGGCTGACAGTGGTAGTTTTTGTTCTTTCTCTTAGTGGGCCCAAGTGCCTGTCTAAATAAAGCACTTCAACACTGCCTTGTTGTCTCGGCCCAGCAGCCGGGATTTTGGCTCACTACATCACAGCCTCTGGTGTCAACAAATCTTTGCAATTTTCCTAGTATTAGCTCAAGGGATGTATGTCTCTGTCTGTGAGTGTGTTTGCTATGAAAGTTTTCCTCCCTGTTGAAGGAAAAGGAAAACTGAAATAAGCCACAGAGTTCTCTAGAAATGCCCAGGCCTTACTTAAATTTCATTGTGAGGTTATGGTTCTTCCTCTCTTGATCTCTTGAGGTCCTATGCTGGCACATCCTGATATATTCAGTTTCAATGACCTCTGATTTGGATAATGAGCTAGAAGGCAGCCAAATCTAAATACTTCGCTGGTCTACTTGGTGCCTTTCAGTCAGAAGAACAACAATACCTGTACCTGGGGCTCCTCTCTTCTCCCGGCCACGGGCACAAGGCCATTGTGATACCTACATTTCTCCAGTCCACATCCTTGAATTCTTTTATACTTGGTATGTGACTTTCGAAAAAGATAAAGGCCAGTTAGCAAAGTAAGTGTGAGACAGAGAAGGAAAATTTTAGGGAAACATACGATGAAGACAAGGATAAAGAGAGATGCCGTGTTTGAAAGTGTTTGGAAGTGGTTTTCAGGGGTTTGACCTAGCAGCTAAAACCCTCGGTAAGATGCCTGCATCCCGTGTTGAAGTGCCTAGGTTTAACATTCAGCTCTGACTCAAGATTACAGGTTCCCACCAAATATAGATCCTGGAAGTAGCAGATGACAGCCCGGTCATGTGGCAGACCTGGATGACTTCCCGGCTTCTGGCTTTGACCCCAGTCTAGCCGCAGCTATTGCACGCATTCAGGGGGTGAACCAGAAGATGGGATCTCTGTCTTCTGCCTCTCAAATAAAAAGACTAGAATAATTTTCTGACCCTGGAAATAGAATAAATGCCTCTTGGCTCTATATAGCAATGATAATTTAGGTCACTGCAAAGAATACTGGTCCTAATTCTTTATTCCTCTGTAGTAATATTTTATATCACATGCTCGCTATGGTCTCATGGTAGGCAGAGTGGATTACTGGATGTCTTGATTTTGGATTTGGTCATTAGACTTATTTGGTTTAATGGAACATTAGCTGATATGAAGCCTAAGATGTGCTGGCCTCCCTTTTGCATTTCTGCCAAAGCCGTGAGAAGACCACTCTTATTTCCCCACCCGATAGTCTATTGGATCCAGGAGCATGAGAAACATGTGAGTAGACCTGGAGCCAACTCCATCAGGAACCCATGTTCAGCTGAGCCCAGCCTGAATCATCTGAACCCGTGCTAACCTGCAGATGCGTAGGCAAGAAGTAAATACTTATTGTGAGCCTCTGAGATTTGCTTGTTTATTATTTATTTATTCATTATAAAGATATAGCTGACTTTTGGTAATATTTTCATTACCATCAAATTTCACTTATAATAATTCTTTTTGTAAAAAGAATATGTATTTATTTATTTGAAAGACAGAGTTACAGAGAGGCAGAGACAGAGAGAGAGGTCTTCCATCTGCTGGTTCACTCCCCAGAAGGCTGTGACGACCAGAGCTGTGCCAATCCAAAGCCAGGAGCCAGGAGCTTGTTCCAGGTCTCCCATGTGGGTGCAGGGGCTCAAAGATTTGGGAAATCCTCCACTGCTTTCCCAGGCCATAGCAGAGAGCCGGATTGGACGAGAAGCAGCCGGGACTTGAATTAGCACCCATAAGGGATGCCGCCACTGCAGGCCACTGGTTTACCTGCTACACCACAGTACTGGCCCCCACTTACAATAATTCTATGAGACTTTCTAGTTGATTTTTATGTAGTAATAGCCTGACTGATACATGCTACCACTACATTATTACAAATTTACATGTCTTTTTTTTTTTTTTAATTTATTTGACAGGTAGAGTTTTAGGCAGTGAGAGAAAGAGACAGAAAGGTCTTCTTTCCGTTGGTTCACCCCCCAAATGGCTGCTATGGCTGGAACTGTGCCGATCCGAAGCCAGGAGCCAGGTGCTTTTCCCTGGTCTCCCCCGTGGTGCAGGGTCCCAAGCACTTGAGCCATCCTCCACTGCCTTTCCGAGCCACAGCAGAGAGCTGGACTGGAAGAGGAGCAGCCAGGACTAGAACCTGGCGCCCATGTGAGATGTTGGTGCCGCAGATGGAGGATTAATCAAGTGAGCCACAGTGCTGGCCCCACAAATTTACATTTCATAACATCCCAATGAGACCAGTTTTTTTTTTTCCCCCAAAGAAGCCTTTTATTTGATGAGAACAACTTTCATAAGTACAATTTTAGGAATACAGTGATTTTTTCCAGCATACCTGCCCTCTCACCCCCCTTCCCACTCTACCTCCTCCTCCCTGTCCCATTCTCAGTCCTATTCTCCATTAAGATTCATTTTTACTTAACTTTATATACAAAAGACCAACTCTATACTAAGTAAAGATTTCAATAATTTGCACACACACACACACACACACGCACACATAAACTGTTTAAAAACAAGTCTTATAGTTAATTTTCATAATGCAACTCATTAAGGACAAAAGTCCTGCATGGGAAGTAAGTGCGCAGTGACTCCTGTTGTTAATTTAACAATTAACACTCTATGTATGATGTCAGTGATCACCCAAGGCTCTTGCCTTGAGCTGCCAAGGCTATGGATGCCTTTTGAATCCACCATCTCCATCAGTATTTAGACAAGGCCATAAGCAAAGTGGAAGTTCTCTCCTCCCTTCAGGGAAAGGCTCATTCTTTGATGGCCATTACTTTCACTGGGGTCTCTCACAGAGATCCTTTATGTAGGACATTTTTATTTTTGCCACAGTGTCTTGGCTTTTCTTGCCTGAAATGCTCTTGTGGGCTTTTAAGCCAGATAAGAATGCATTAGGGCTGATTCTGAGGTCAGAGTACTATTAAAAGCAATTGCCATTCTATGAATCTGCTGTGTGGACTGATTCCCACGTTGGAACATTCTTTCTTTTTTAATTATATCTATTATTATTATCAGATACTTGATTTTATTTATATGATACCTTTAACACTTAATCCTATCTATATGATCACTTTAACACTTAATATGGTCACTTCAACACTTAAGATGGCATTATTACCACCCAGCTTAATGGGATTTGAGGTCCCATGGCAAGTTTTTAAACTGTACCCTTAGAAGTAAGTCCATATACAGCTTTACAGTTACAATCTTCCTCCTCCCTCTCGTATTCCTACTCTCTTTTTTTACTGAGATCTATTTTCAACTGACTTTATACACATATGATTAACGTACGCTAAGTAAAGAGTTCAACAAATAGTATGAAGAAGAGAAAAAAAAAAACTGTTCCTTGACAGTCAAGACAATGTTCAAGTCATTGCTTCTCAAAGTGCCAATTTCACTTCTACAGATTTCCTTTTAGGTGCTCTATTAGTTATCACAGATCAGGGAGAACATATGGTATTTCTATCTTTGGGACTGGCTTATTTCACTAAGTATGATGTTTTCCAGATGCAACGATTTTGTTACAAATGATTGGATTTCATTTTTTTTAACACTGTGTAGTATTCCATAGAATGCATATCCCATAATTTCTTTATCCAGTCTTCAGATGATGGGCAATTAGATTGATTGCATGTCTTAGCTCTTGTGAATTGAGCTGCAATAAACATGGGGGTGCAGATAGCATTTTCATGTGCTGATTTAATTTCCCTTGGGTAAATTCCCAGGAGTGGGATGGCTGGGTCATGTGCTAGGTCTATATTCAGATTTTTGAGGGATCTCCATACTGTCTTCTATATTGACTTTACCAGTTTACATTCCCACCACTTCTCCTCCACTTCCTTGCCAGCATTTGTTGTTTGTTGATTTCTAATGAAAGCCATTCTAACTGGGGTGAGGTGAAACTTCATTGTGGTTTTGATATGCATTTCCCTGATGGCCAGTGATCCTGAGCATTTTATTTTTTATTTTTAATTTTTTTGACAGGCAGAGTTAGACAGTGAGAGAGATAGAGACAGAGAGAAAGGTCTTCCTTCCATTGGTTCACTCCACTAACGGCTGCTACGGCTGGTGCTGCTCCAATCCGAAGCCAGGAGCTGGGTGCTTCTTCCAGGTCTCCCATGTGGGTGCAGGGACCCAAGCACTTGGGCCATCCTCTGCTGCCCTCCTGGGCCACAGCAGAGAGCTGGACTGGAAGAAGAGCAACCGGGACTTAGTACCGGTGCCCCAACCGGGACTAGAACCCGGGGTGCTGGCGCCGCAGGTGGAGGATTAGCCTAATGAACCACGGTGCTGACCCGATCCTAAACATTTTTTCATGTGTCTTTTGGCCATTTGGATTTCTTCTTTTGAAAAATGTCTGTTTAAGTCCTTTGCCCATTTCTAAACTGGGTTGTTAGTTTTGTTGTTGTGGAGTTTCTTGATCTCTTTATATATTCTGGTTATTAATCCTTTATCAGTTGCATAGCTTGCAAATAATTTCTCCCATTCTGTCAGTTGCCTATTCACTTTGTTGAATGTTTCTTTTGCAGTACAGAAGCTTCTCAATTTGATATAATCAAATTTGTTAATTTTGGCTTTTATTGCCAAAATTTTATTGTGCCTCTGGGGTCTTTTCCAAGAACTCTTTGCCTGTGCCAATATATTGCAGGGTTTCCCCAATGTTCTTTAATAATTTGATGGTATCAGGTAATAGATTTAGGTCTTTAATCCATTTTGAATATATTTTTGTGTAAGGTATAGAGTAGGGGTCCTGCTTCATACTTCTGCATGTAGAAATCCAGTTTTCCCAGCACCATTTGTTGAAGAGACTGTCCTTGTTCCAGGGATTAGTTTTAGCTCTTTGGTCAAATATAAGTTGGTTGTAGATGCTTGGATTGATTTCTGGCATTTCTATTCTGTTCCATTGGTCTATCCATCTGTTTTTGTACCAGCATCTGGCTGTTTTGATTATAACTTCCCTTAGTACGTCTTGAAATCTGGTATTGAGATGTCTCTGGCTTTGTTTATATTGTGTAAGATTGCTTTGGCTATTCGAGGTCTCCTATGTTTCCATATGAATATCAGCATCATTTTTTTCTAGATCTGAGAATGTCCTTGGTATTTTTATTGGTATTGTATTGAATCTGTACATTGCTCTTGGTACAATGGACATTTTAATAATATTGATTTTTCTAAGCCATGAGCATGGAAAATTTTTCCATCCCCAGATGGCTGCAACAGCCAGTGCTGGGCTAAGCCATAGCAAGGAGCCAGGAACTTTTTCTGGGTCTCCCACATGCGTGGCAGGGACCCAAGCACTTGGGCCATCTTCCACTGCTTTTCCCAGCTATTGGCAGGGAGCTGGATTTGAAGTGGAGCAGCTAAGACACGAACCAGTGCCCATATGGGATGCTGGCATTGCAAGCAGCAGCTTACTCACTATGCCACAATGCCAGCCTCACAACTGGTCTTATAGACAGGGGAGGCAGGTGTTTGATTTGTTAGTTCAGACCCTGTCTGGGATACTTGCATACCATATCAGTGCCTAGGTTTGAGAGTCCTGGCTCTGCTCTTCATTATCACTTCCTGCTAATGCACATCTTGGCGGCAGCAGTGATGGCTCAAGTAACTGAGCTTCTGTCACCCACATGGAGGCCCTGGATTGGGTTCCTGGTTCCTGGCTTTGGCTATGTTGCACACATCTGAGAGGGTGACAGTGGATGGGAATTCTCCCTGTCTCTCAAACAAGTAAATACATAAAAACTTAAAAGCATTTGGGGCTGGGGTTGTGATGCAGCAGGTTAATCCACTGCTTGCATCACTGGCATCCCATGTGGACACCAGTTTAAGTTTGGCAGCCTTACTTCTAACCAGTTCCCTTCTAATGGCCTGGGAAAAGCAGCAGAAGATGACCTAACTGTTGGGGCCCCAGCCACCAAAATGGGAGACCTGGATGAAGCTCCTGGCTTTTGGCTTTGGCTTGGATCAGCCTTGGCTGTTGCAGCCATCTGGGAGGTGAACCAGTAGATGGAAGATATCTTTCTCTCTCTCTCTCTCTCTCTCTCTCTCTCTCTCTCTCTCTCTCTCCCTTTTTCTCTGTAACTCTGCCTTTCAAGTAAATAAATAAATTTTAAAACATATTTAGCTGGCGCCGCGGCTCACTAGGCTAATCCTCCGCCTTGTGGCGCCGGCACACCAGGTTCTAGTCCCGGTCAGGGCACCAGATTCTGTCTTGGTTGCCCATCTTCCAGGCCAGCTCTCTGCTGTGGCCCAGGAGTGCAGTGGAGGATGGCCCAAGTGCTTGGGCCCTGCACCCCATGGGAGACCAGGAGAAGCACCTGGCTCTTGCCATCGGCACGGTGCGCCGGCCACAGTGTGCTGGCCGCGGCGGCCATTGGAGTGTGAACCAATGGCAAAGGAAGACCTTTCTCTCTGTCTGTCTCTCTCTCACTATCCACTCTGCCTGTCAATAAATAAATAAATAAATAAATAAAATGTAAAAAAAGCATATTTAAAGAAAGTCAAGAGCAGAAATAATGGAAGCAAGATTTGGTGGCATCCTGATTGAGAATTTTCAAAATCGTAAAAAAGAAAAAAAAAATCATGCCATGGATTTAAGACACCACACAAACCATAAGCAAGATAAATAAAGTAAAAATTGCATCTGGCCTCACTGTAGTAAATCAGCTAAATTTTATCAAAAATAGAAAACCTAAAATCAGCCAGAGTAAAAAGATGGCTTCAAAGGAATGTCAGTTAAACTGTACGTGATATCTCAGTGGAATCAATAGGAAGGTTAAAGACAGGATGGAATGATCTCATCAAAGTTCTAGAATAGATCTAGAAGTGTTTACCCAGTGAGATTTTTCAACCATAAAGGTAAAATATCTTTTCTGACAAATAATATTTGTCTAAATAAGATTTGTTCCAAGGGAATACTAGAAAATTCAGGAGGCAGAGGGAGAGAATGTGCAGTGGAACTTTGGTGACTCTGGGAGATACACAAAGAAAAGAAAAAAAGAACATGACATAAATATAAATGAAGATTAACTATAAAAATTTTTGTATGATTTAGAATATTTTAGAATTAAGACTCAATGAGAGAGTGGAACAAAAAGTGTCGATGATAAATGAAGTTAATATTCTAAGATCCTGGCATTATCTGGGGAAGGTAAAAAAAATAATTAGATTTTGATAAGAGCACACCTAAAGTTTAGAAGAAACAAAGAAAGTAGAACTATTAGGCAAGACTTGGTGCCGTATGGTGCCTGTCTGGTGTGAACCTGTGGAAGTTCTCTTCTGATTATCACAATTTCTCCCTGAAGAAGAAAGCGGTCAATGGGAGTAAAGATTAGAGAGAGGCACTGGGAGCACCAGGAAGGGGTGTGAGATGGGTGTTGTATTAGTTTGCTAGGACTACCTAGATACGGATAACCAAGTACCATAAGCTGGTTGACTTAAACAACAGAAATATATTGTCTCAGTCCCGGAGGCTTTGAGTCCAAGATTAAGGGGTTGGGTGGGACCGGTACCTTCTGAGAGTTTCGAGGAAGAATCTGTTCTATGACTCTTACCCAGCTTCTGATGGATTCCTAGCAATCTTTGGCAATCTTGATGTGTCACCTGGATCTTCACATGGTGTTCTCTTTGTATATGCATGTGTATTTCTGTGTTTAGATTTCTCTTTTTATGGAGCCAACAATCATGTAATATTAGCGATCACCCCAATGACCTTTTATTAACTAGATTATCTCTGTTAAGATCCCATGTCCAAATAGCATCACGTTATGAGATACTGGGGCTTAGAACTCCAATGTATCCTTTTTTGGGGACACAATTCAACTCAAAGAGGAACAGGGGGAGCAAATGTAACAAGTGCACACAACCTGATTGGCAGACAACTTCCAGATAGGAGTCTGTCCAACTGACATCTGTGGTCATAAATTTAAAATGAAATCAACCAAAGAGGTGTGCATTTTCCTTCAGCCATGTCCATCTATGCAGAAAGCTTTGGACACCCATTTATTTTTTCTTCTTTTACCTAATTATTGAACATTTTGTTCAATATATTATTGAATATATTTGCACATATTTACTATTTTGATCATATTGTATTTCACTGGTGAACTGTCAGGTAAATCAACACTTTCAGTATTTACAAAATAAGAAAGTGACTTTAAACTAGCATTTGAGTTTTTTTGTATGGGTGTTTATATTAGCCAGGGTTTTCCAGAGAAATAAAACCAATAGGGTGTAGAAAGATGGATAGACAAGACAATTATGAAAATTGACTCATACAGTTGTGGAGACTGAGAAGACCCATGATATGCCATCTTCAAACTGGAGAATTCAAGTTGGTGATGTAGTTCAACCCAAGTCTAAAGGATAGAAACTAGGGGAGGGAGTATCAGACCTTTCAGTGGGATAGTGAAAGCCATAGAACTTGACAGGGGTGTGTTGGTGCAAGTCTTGGAGTCTGGAGCTAGAAAACCTGGATATCTGATGCCTAAGGACAGGATTTGGTGACCCTATTCCAGAAAACAGAGCATGGGCTGGCGCCGTGGCTCACTTGGCTAATCCTCTGCCTGTGGCGCTGGCACCCTGGGTTCTAGTCCCGGTTGGGGCGCTGGGTACTAGTCCCGGTTGCTCCTCTTCCAGTCCAGCTCTCTGCTGTGGCCCGGAAGGGCAGCAGAGGATGGCCCAAGTGCTTGGGTTCCTGCACCCGTATGAGAGACCGGGAGGAAGCACCCAGCTCTTGGCTTTGGATCAGAGTAGTGCCGGCCACAGCGGCCATTAGTGGAGTGAACCAATGGAAGGAAGACCTTTCTCTCTGTCTCTCTCTCACTGTCTATAACTCTACCTGTCAAATAAAAAAATAAAAAGAAAACAGAGCATGCTTTTTTGTTCTCTTTGGGCCCTCATTGGATTGAATGATGCCCATCCACATAGCGTGAAGAAAGATCTTCACTCAATGCCGATCTCTTCAGGAAACACCTGTCCAGACATGCCTAGAAATAATATTTTACCAACTATGTGAGTATCCTTTAGCACAGTCAAGTTCACATCTAAAATGAACAATTTCAGTATCCTTGTAGGTCAAGAGGCAGCAGTCTCCCAAGGAATTTATATCTGATCCCCACTCCATGGCAAGATGTAATAAAAATTTGGTAAACAAAAAAATGTTTTTTTTTTTTTACTGGGAAATTCTCAACATATATGAAGTTAGGGAGGATAATATAACAAGTCCCTATGTAGCTATCATTCTGCCTTAACAGTTGGCAACTAATGGCTGTTCTTTTGTCATCTGTATCCTTACTCATTTTTCTCCTTTTGTATTATTTTGAAGAAAATCCCAGAATCCAGTCTCTTAATTTCTAAGTATCTTAGTATCTTTGGAAGATTAAAACAGAACCAGAGTACCATTATCACACCTAAAAATTAAATCGAATTTCTTAATATCAGCATAATTGTTTTTTCAGTTTGTTCATTTGAAATGAAATTATGAGGACTATTGTGATTTGTTCATATTGTCATGAATTTCTTTTAATCTACGAATTGCTCTTCTATACATGTTTCTATAATTTTTCTCCTGAGAATTTATTTGCTGACGTAGATTGTCTTGTGTAGTTTCTGTCTGTATTTGTTGATTGCATCTCTATAGTGTGTTTTAATGTGTTCTTAAGTCCTTTGTATTTCTTGAAATTGGTAGTTTCGTCTAGAGGCTTAATTGGCTCCTGTTTGATGTTTTAGCCAAGCTATTTCACAAGAGGTGACGATTTTTTCTCATTTGACACAAGGTATCTGGAGGTCCCTTCCTTTGGGCTGTTGGCTACCACTGATGGTCTATTACCAGATCCACTAGTTTACTACACTTGCAGAACAGTGATGGTCTACCATCTAGTCTTCATTCTTTAGCTAGACTACTTCTGTAATTACTATTTGGCTATTTCCTGCTATGGTTCATATAAAAAGGATAAGTGTTTGATTTTCCCATTATTTTAATTTATCTCTTCCTTTATATAGCATTCTCTGGTGGTGGCCAATTAGTCTGGTAAACATTTTAAAATCTCATTTATTTGAGCACTTTTTTTGATCTATTATAGTTATTATCCTTAGTGGTATTTAAACTGTTTCATCTTTGGCCAGTACACTCCTCTTCTAGTTGGCTCCTGAGTGCTTTTGACACAACTTTAATAGTCTTTAATTGTGTGTTCTCGCTTTCTGGCATGCAAGATGTGAATATTCTGCCCATATACAGATTGGGTATGTGTGAGGGGCATCTTCCAAAAATTCTTTGAAAATGCACATTATATACATGTAATATATGCATATTATATGAAGAAGCTATGCATGGATTTGAAAAATTGTTGCACTGAAACAAATTTATCTCTTAATTTCATTTTCCATAAATTGTTTGAAGTCCCTTCATAGATTATATATGCACATATGTTAGTATGTAGGCATATATATGTATCGTATACACTTGTACTTACCTTCTCTGGAATATACTAGATCAAATTCCTGACAAATATTTGCTAAATAAATCAACTATGGCTCTATCTCTATTCCTATCTCTTTTTCCCCCATAAACCTTTTATTTAAGGTATAAAACTTCATGCATTTCATAAATACAACTTTAGGAAAATAGTGATTCTTCCCACTGTACCCACCATCCCACCTACTCTTCCACCTTTCTTCCTCCTCCCTCTCCTATTCCCATTCTTATTTTTTACTAAAATATATTTTCAATTGACTTTATACACAGAAAATTATGTAAGTAGAGTTAAACAAATAGTATGAAAAAAAACTGTTCAATAATTTTTAAATTTCTCTTTTGATTTCTTTTATGACCCATTGTTCATTCAAGAGCAAGTAGTTCAGTCTCCATGTGTTTGCATATGTTCTAGAGATTCCTGTGTTGCTGATTTCCAGCCTTTTCCATTGTGGTCAGAGAGGATGCATGCTGTGGTTTTAATTTTTTTGAATTTGCTGAGACTTGCTTTATGGCCTAGGCTTGGTCTCTCCTAGAGAAAGTCCCATGCACTGGTGAGAAAAATATGTATTCTGCATCTGTAGGATGAAAAGTTCTGTAGATATCCATTAAGTCCATTTGGTCTATAGTGTTGATTAACTGTTGTTTCCTTGCTTATTTTCTGTCTGGTTGATCTGTCCATTGCTGAAAGTGGAGTATTGAAGTCCCCCATTACTATTGTATGGGAGTCTATGTCTCCCTGTAGCTCCATTAACATTTCTTTTAAATAGCCTGGTGCTCTGTAATTAGGTGCATATACATTTATTATAGTCACATCTTCCTGTTGAATTGACCTATTAATCAGTGCATAGTGCTCTTCTTTGTCTCTTTTAACAGTTTCTTTGTTGCTGTTGTTGTTAAAGTCTATTTTGTCTGATATTAGGATGGCTACACCAACATTTTGGCTTTCTGTTAGCATGGAATATCTTTTCCCATCCTTTCACTTTCATTCTGCATGTATCTTTGTTGGTGAGATGTGTTTCTTGTAAGTAACAAATAGACAGGTTTTGTTTTTAAATCCATTCAGCCAGTCTGTAACTTTTAACTGGAGAGTTGCAGCCATTTACATTCAAGGTGACTATTGAATAAGTAACTCTGCTGTTTTTCCATAAATATTCCTGTTGTTTACTTTGGATTTCCTTTGTGCTTTTACTGGGAGATTTTCTGACTTCACTTTCTTTCATAGTGATGACCATGTTTCTGTGCGTAGCGCATCCTTAAGCATATTTTGTAAGGCTGGACAAGTGGTGACAAATTCTTTCAATTTCTGTTGTGATGGAAGGTCTTTATTTCACCTTCTTTCATAATGAGAGCTTTGCAGGGTATAGAATTCTGGGTTGAGAGCTTTTTTCTCTTAGGACTTGGAATATATCTCACCATTCTCTCCTTGCCTGTAGAGTTTCTGATAAGTCTGCAGTGAGTCTAATTGGGGTTCCTCTGAAGGTGAGTTGGCACTTCTCTGTGCACATTTTAGGACCCTTTCTTTATGTTTTATTATGGAGAGTTTGCCTGCAATGTGTCATGGTGAGGATCTTTTCTGGTCATGTCTTTTAGGTGTTCTGTGTGCTTCCTGTACTTGGATGCTCCTTTCTCCAAATTAGTGAACTTTTCTGTAATTATTTTACTAAAAAGGCCTTCTAATCCATTCTCTTTCCATGCATTCAGGAACTCCTAAGACCAATATGGTGGGTAATTTTATAGTATCCTGTAAATCTCCAACATTGTTTTTTTAGTTTTCTAATTTCTTCTTCCTTTTTTTTGGTCTGACTGTAAAACTTCCAGAGATTTGTCTTCTAACTTGGATTTTTTTTTTTTGCCTCATTGAATCTATTCTTAAGGCTTTCCACCACATTTTTAATTTGATCTATTGAATTCTTCATTTCCAATACTTTATTTTGATTTCTCTTTAAAACCTCAATTTCATGGAAAAATGTTCATTCACGTCATGTATGGATTTCTTTAATTTGTGGATTTGCTTTTGATTACTGCTAAGTAATCCTACAATCAATTTTTGAATCCATTTCTGGCATTTCATCAGTCTCTTCATTTTCACATTCTAGTATTGAAGTGTTGTGTTCCTTTGAAGGTGTCATGTTGTCTTCCTTATTCTTTTTTCTTGAATTGCTGCATTAATTTTTAGGCATTTGCGGAGATGCTTGTTATTTTTTCTTTCCCTTTGATGGCTTTTATTTTTGGACTATTCCCCTGTGGATTAGTGGAGTGTGTCTGCTCTTTCAGTGAATACCTTGAGGCATGTGCTGGGTGTGGACAGATTGCTCTGTTTGGTGCTCGAGGGTGAGGGGAGAGTCCAAGGTGACACCCAAATTGGGTGTGGTAAATCCCTCTCTCTTTTTTTTAATCAGAGGAGAGGTTTAATCTGCTCTGTGGGTTTAGTCTCATACTCACATTCTCTAATCCAGGGGACCAATGCCTGGTTGCTAGCCACAGTGGGTTTAATACTCATTCGCACTGCCACAGCATCACACAAAGAATCTGTGCAGTCCTCGGTGTGAACAGAGATTCTGCAGCAATGACCGTCACCAGAGAAACAGGGAGTCCCGAGTGTGTGAAGCTACCTACAATGACTACCCAAAGACCCAGCCACACCCTGTTCCCTCACACTCAGCCACAGAGTTTTCACAGTCCCAGCACACAAGGCTCCCCAATCATGAGCACCCAGTCCCCTGTCAATTCTCCCATCCAGACTCTGGCATCTCATCTTGGCTGGTGGCTGGGGGTGCGGACACGAACTGATGCAGCTGTTACCTGTGTCCAAAATGGTGCCCACCCCCATTGACTAGTTATAGGACGCTGGTGCTGGTTGGTCAGGGAGAGAGAAAGTGCCCCCTTTATTTTTCCTCTAGGTTGGCAGGTATACTGTCCCCCACAGGGTTCCAAGCCAGACTCACTTCAGGCTGTTCCTGCAGCTTTATCACGTGTGGCTTGGGCAGATGCAGTCTGGTCTCACCTCACTCTCCAAAGCTGGTACTGAGGCTTTCGACTGCTGGGGTCCTGAGTTGTGTGCATTCACACCCTCCACATAGATCCACAGTGTTCTTCTGATTTGTGTGTTGTTTCTTCTGCCGTTTTCACCCTAACTCTTCCCTGAGATTGCACTCTCCCAAGGGTTTTTAAATGATCTCCCCCTAGACTAGAGCAGTAAGCTCCCTCCCTCTTCTGCCATCTTGGTGTCTCTCCACTTATTCTTATCTCTCTTTAATCTTTCATCTATACTGAAGCCAGAATGATCTTTCTAAAACATGCATATTAACCTTTAAGTAAGAAGTCTAAATAACTCTATAACTCTGTTAGACTTTCCTCCCTGAGAACTAAGCCAAACAACAGATGAAATGGGGAATAGAAATGAACAATTTCTACCTTTGCTGAAACAAGGCAGTGCTATAACAGCAACCATGAGTTCTGATTATAAATCAGGGGCCGGCGCTGTGGCTCACTTGGTTAATCTTCCTCCTGTGGCACCAGCATCCCATATGGGCACCGGGTTCTAGTCCCGGTTGCTCCTCTTCCATTCCAGTTCTTTGCTATGGCCCCGGAAGGCAGTAGAGGATGGCCCAAGTGCTTGGGCCCCTACACCTGCATTGAAGACCAGGAAGAAGTGCCTGGCTCCTGGCTTCGGATCAGCACAGTGCTGGCCGTAGCAGCCATTTGGGGAGTGAACCAACTGAAGGAAGACCTTTCTCTCTGTCTCTCTCTCTCTCACTGTCTATGACTCTACCTGACAAACAAAAAAAACTGATTATAAATCAAACACCAGAAAACTTGGACTAAGTTGAAAGAGTATGCCAACAACCGATTGAACCACTATAGCTCTATGGGTCAAGAGTAGGGTGGATGTTTTCCTGAAAAGGTAAGTGATGTCCTTCAGTTAGAGCAACAGAGAGGACTTGAGGGATGAATTGCTGGAAAACACAATTTTTATTCTCCTTAGTTTCTTCATCAAGAGAAAACAGTCCTGAGCTAAGACAGAGAAGGAGGAATAGTCTCTACTTTCTAGTTTTGATCAGAGGCAGCTAAGTACAGATAAACAAATAATAATCAACAAGCCAAAGACTCAGGACTCCATGCCAAGTCCTACCAAACTCCTCCCTTAGTGATCTGCTTCCCTCTAAGAAGGGAATCCTGAACACTGAAGGGAGCCGTCCCTCAAAGAATGTAGGACACATTGAGTTGCCGAGGTAACAAACCTGGAATGAAACCTCAGCCTGCACCTATGCATGCTCCCGTCTCTTCTTTTCCTTGTTTTAAACAAACTGTAAGCCGAAGGAGATGTGAAACATACAACATGTATGATATCTTGTATGCATAGCATATAGCATGACTCTCTTTATGGCATATTAGTGAAAAAGGGAAGCCTTAAACAAATAGCATGCACAATTCTTTTTCAACTGCCTTTACCTCTACAATGTTTTCCTCACTACTGCCGGCCAAGTTAAATGGTTATTCTTTGCACATCCATGTTCCCCCGTCCATATCTTTTCTCAGCCTGTCACATTGTTCTGATTTTTAGTTTACTTGCTCGCTGCCTCGCTAGGCTCCAAGATCTCGGAAGGCTGTTGCTGTGGTTTTCCTATGTACACTCTCAGTAACTAATACAGCGCTTGGAGCATGTCAGGCATAGATAAAATTTTACATAAATAAACCCAATAATGCAATTAATATTGGTTTGGATAACATTGGGTTAAAAAAGGAAACATAATCTCCCATCCATTGACTAGATTCCCATTTCAAAAGTGAATTGGAAGGGCTGGCATTGTGGCATAGTAGGCTAAGCCTCCGCTTCTGGCAACCCATATGGATGCTAATTCCTGTACCGGATGCTCCTCTTCCGATCCAGCTCTCAGCTATGGCTTGGGAAAGTAGCAGAAGATGACCAAATGCTTGGGCCCCTGCACCCTGCGCCTGCATCTTGGCTCCTGGGTTCAGATCAGCTCAGCTCCGGCCATTGTGGCCATCTGGGGAGTGAACTAGTGGATGGAAGACCTTCCTCTTTATCTCTCCATCTCTCTGTCTGTAACTACCTCTCAAATAAATAAATAAAACCTTTTTTTAAAAAAGTGAATTGGAGAATTAAGGCAATTTTCTAGGTCAAGACTAACAGGTATACAAAGTGAGTCACATAATGTAATTTAAATTTTTCTAGAATAAACATTTAAAAGTAAAAAGAAACATAAAATTACTAATATCCATAACATTTTATTTAACTTAGTGTGCCCAAATATTGTCATTTCAAAATGTAATAGACACTAGAATTATTAATATTTTATATTCTTGTTTTCACCCTAAGGATTTGAAGTTAGTATGAAGTTTCCACATTTCAGTCCCTAAATTTATATTAGAGCAGCTTGATTTGTAGAGTGAGTCTGTAAAATTTACAGTTGAAAAAGTAGCTTCACATAAAACATTATTTGAAACATACTTAAAACTTTTCTAGTAATTGAGTTGATCACAAGTTGCCTTAATTTTAATAAATTAAAAGGAAATAAAATTAAAATTCAGCTTCTCGTACACATTGGCAATATTTAAAGGCTTTGTAACCAGTATTGGACAGAGAATTTCTGAATAATACAGATTCAAGATAAAGGGATATGTGAACAAAGACAGCCTTTACCATAGGATTAATTACCAATTTTCTTGTTGGTTTGTACTTCACTATTTTCAGGAATTATTAAGTACATTTTCCATTAAACCAGAAGATGTAGCCTTGTCATAAGGGAATGATTTTTTTTCTTTTCTTCACAGAAAAAAATAGGCCAACTTCTTGTTTTTGTCTTTGGGCTGAATCTAGTCACTTTGCCTGCTGCAAATGATGTACTTTTGTATTTTTTAGCTGTCCTGTGGGGACTTGGGTGTTTTTTCAGCTTGCAGCTGCACTATTGTTAAATCAACAATTAGCCCAGTCTTTTGAATTTCATAACAAATATACTAGGACCCAGGAAGTCAATGGAGCCAGGACAAACTTATGCCAATTTAGGTGGAACTTGTTAAATTAATGTGTCCTACTCTGTATTCATGGTAAGATAAGCTATAAAATAATGTGACTTTTCAAAATCATAGTTTCAAAAAATTTTAAAGAGAGAATAAGGGGATTGGAATTCTTCCTTTTTATGTCAATATTTACTGAGAAAGATCTAAACTGGAAAACTAGGAAGACCTTAGAATTGAACTTTGTGAGTATAACTGAAGTTCAGCATTAATCAAGCTTCAGAACTCTTCCTAATTCCAGATGTCCACAAGTAAAAAAAAGCAATGAAGTCACAGAAAATTTGAAAATAAAGAGGGTTATATATGAAAAGCCCAAAACTAACATCAGACTTATGGTGAAAAATAGCTTTTCTGGGGCTGGCACTGTGGCGTAGTAGGCTAAGCCTCTGCCTGCAGTGCTGGAATCCCACATGGGTGCCAGTTTGCGTTCTGGCTGCTCCTCTTCCAATTCAGCTCTCTGCTTATGGCTGGGGAAAGTAGTAGAAGATGGCCCAAGTGTTTGGGTCACTGCACTTACGTGGGAGACCCAGAAGAAGCTCCTGGCTCCTGGTTTCAGATCGGCCCAGCTCTGACTGTTGTGAGCATGTGGCGAGTAAACCAGCAGATAGAAGATCTTTGTCTCTGTCTCTTTGTCTCTGTTTGTAACTCTGTCTCCTAAATAAATAAATAAATAAAATCTTTAAAAAAGCGTTTACTATGAGATCAGGTACAAGACAAGGATGCCCACCTTCTCTTGTCATTTTTATTTAGCACGGTATTGGAAGGCATAGGACAGAACAATTATGTAAGAAAAATAAATATAATATGTACAAGAAGCAAAATCATCTATGTTTGAATAAGATATATATAAAACCCTAAATACCCCTCACACACATACACAGAAAACAAAACCACCCTGATAGAACTAATAAATTCAGTCAAGTTGCAGAATACAAAAATCAGCATTAGAAATTCAGTTGAAATAGACAATCTGAAAGTGAATTAAGAAAATCATCACACACCCAAAAGAATAAAATTCTTATGAGTAAAGTTATCCAATAAAGTAAAAGACTTGTACTCTGAAAACTACAAAACACTACTGGAAGAAGATACAAGTAAATGAAATTATATTCTGTATTTATGTGTCAGAAGACTTAAATTGTTTAAATGTAAAATGTCTACTGAGATCCTTTGCTCATTTCTTACTTGAATTGCTCATTCTGTTGTTGAATTTATGTTCTGGATATTAATTGATTTTCTCCCATTCTATGAGTTCCACCTTAACTCTGTTGATTGTTTCCTTTGTCAAAAAGAAGCTTCTTAGCTTGATAGAATCCCATTTGTCTATTTTGGCTTTTATTGCCTGTGCTTTTGGAGTTTTACCCAAAAATTATTGCCTATGGCAATGTCTTGGAGGGTTCCTCCTATGTTTTTCTCTAGTAGTTGCATAGTTTCATTTATATATATATATATATTTTTTTTTTTTTTTACAGGCAGAGTGGACAGTGAGAGAGAGAGAGAGACAGAGAGAAAGGTCTTCCTTTTGCCGTTGGTTCACCCTCCAATGGCCGCCGCGGCCGGCGCGCTGCGGCCAGCGCACCGCGCTCGTCCGATGGCAGGAGCCAGGAGCCAGGTGCTTTTCCTGGTCTCCCCTTGGGGTGCAGGGCCCAAGCACCTGGGCCATCCTCCACTGTACTCCCGGGCCACAGCAGAGGGCTGGCCTGGAAGAGGGGCAACCGGGACAGAATCCGGCGCCCCGACCGGGACTAGAACCCGGTGTGCCGGCGCCGCAAGGCGGAGGATTAGCCTGTTGAGCCACGGCGCCGGCCTCATTTATATTTTTGCTCCATTTCGAGTTGGTTTTTGTATAGGGTATAGGGTAGAGCTTGGTTTTAAAAATTCCAAATGTGGAAATCTAGTTTTCCCAACACCCTTTATGGAAGAGACAGTACTTTTTCCAAGAGGTGTTTTTAGCACCTTTGCCAGTGTTGCTTTATCAATGTTGATTGTAGATGTGTGGATTTATTTCCAGGATTTCTATTTTGTGCCCTTGGTCTATGTGTCTATTTTTATGCCAATACTAAGCTCTTTTGGTTGCAGCAGCCCTGTAGTATGTCTTGAAATCTGGTATCATGATGCTTCCAGCTTTGTTTTTTATTGTTAAGATTACTTTGGCTATTTAGGGGCTTTTGGGTTGCCGGGTGAATTTTAGAATTATTTATTCTAATTCAGTGAAGAGTGTCATTGATATTTTTATGGAGTTTGCATGGAATTTGTAAATTGCTTAGAGTAGTGTAAGCATTTTGGTAATATTATTTCTTCTTATTTGTGATCAGAGGAAATCTTTTCAATTCTTTGATTTTTCAATTTCTTTCATTAGTGTTTTGTAATTTTCACTAGCGAGGTCTGTCACATTTTTGTTGAAATTTGTCCCAAAATATTTAATTTTTTTTGTAGTTGTTGTGAATGGGCTTGAACTTATGAATTATTTCTCAGTGTATAAAAATGCTTCTGATTTTTTGTGTATTGATTTTGTGTCCTGCAACTTTGCTGATTTCACTTTATCAGTTCTAATAGTGACCAACAAACACAAGAAAAATGTGCAATATCATTAGCCACCAGGGAAGTGCAAATAAAAATCACAATGAAGTATTAGTTCAATCCATTTCGAACAACTATTATCAATAAGTCAAAAAGTAACAGATGCTGGTGAGGTTCTAGAAAAAAATGAAACTTAATACACTACTGGTGGGAATAAAATTACCATGGGCATTGGAAAATAGTATAGAGAGAGTCCTCAAACACCTAAGAATAGGTCTACCAAATGACCCAGCTATCTCATGTCTGGGAATATATCCAAAGGATATGAAGTCAACATATGAAAGAGACAGCTATACTCCCATGTTTATGGCAGCACTTACTTGTAGTGGCAAAGAGAGCAATCAATTTAGATATCCATCAGTGGATGATGGGATAAGGAAAATGTGGTAAATATAGACAATAGACTATTACTCAGCCACAGAAAAAGAAAGAAATTTTAACATTTGCAACCAAATGTTTGGGATGGGAGATCATTATGATAAATGAAATAAGCCAGACAAAGAAAGAAATATATCATGCTTTCTTTATATGTGAAAGTTTATAACAGATCCTTCTTTCCTTGTTTTCTGCTCTTTGTCATGAATCTCACCTTCAGTGATATGAATATATATATGTTATATACATCTCTGCTTTTAAAAAATAGTATGTATAAAATATACACACACAATGTTTACATTTGAAGCAAATATGGCAAAATATTAAAAATTGTTTTACCTATGTTGCTCATTGAACTCTTCATACTTACTTGTATTACTTGAAATATTTAAAAATAAAAAAGACAAATGACATAGTTAAACTGTCCATAAACTGTGTTTGTCAGGGTTCTAAAGAGAGACAGAATGAAAAAGGTATATATATATATATATATATATATATATATATCTGTATGAAGGGGATTTTATGTATAATACATATTTAATATATTTTGTATATTATATATTATACACACATATATAGCTGTATGAAGGGGATTTTATTAGGGAAATTGTTTCAAATGATTATGACAGCTGTGAAGTACCACAACAGGTTGTCTATAGATTGGAGACCCTGGGATGTTGGGTCTCAACATCATTACTGGCTCAGTGGCTCAGTCCAAGTCCAAGGGCCTCAGAATCAGGGAACTAAAAAAGTAACTCAATTAGTAAAGGGGACACTGGTGTTAGCTCTGGAATCAGAAGGCCAGCAAGTTTGGAGTGCTGATGTCTAAGGCAGGAGCTGAATGAGTCAAGCATTTCTCAGTGGACAGACCAGCTTGCTAACCTGCTGCGCCATAGCGCTGGCCCTGCAGTCCAACTTGTTTTCTGTATTTGTTTTGTCCGGATCCCCAGATAATTGATGGTGCCTACCTACACTGAGGCCAGGTGTTTGCCACTTAGTCCACTCAGAATCCCCTGCCAATTTCATTTGGAAACATCTTCCCAGACAAACCCCAATGAATGATTTTCCATGTTTCCACTGAATTTTTAGTCCAGTCTATTGACACCTAAATTGACCATCATCACACAGCCCACTACCCAAAGCCAGCTACAGATTAATGTACTTGCTATCAAAATCCCAGTTGCATTTACTACAGTAATAGGAAAAATCATAAAACTATGTAAAACCACAAAAGATACCAAATAACTGTTTTGAGAAAGAACAACAAAGTTAACGTTGCCGTATTTCCTGAACATACTACAAGCCTACATTTAAAAAAAATTAGAACAGTGTAAATCCAGACCATAGACTAATGGGACAGAGTAGAGAGTCCAGAAATACACTCATGTGTCTATGTTCAAATTTTCTTTAACAGGATTCCACAGTGGGGTAAAGATATGGCATTGGGCAAACTGGATATCCATGTGCAAATGGTTGTGTGAATGAATTGTTATCTTATACCCTACATATAATTGAACTAACAGTGGATTAGAAAGACCTGTGACTGTAAAACTGGAAGGAAACATGGTGAAAAGATTTCTAATGTTGGTCTTGGCAGTGATTTCTTGTATATGATAACAAAAACACAATCAACAATGGCAAAAATAGACAAGTGCAACCGCAAACTAAAAACTTTCTGTATAGCAAAGGAAACAATTAATAGAGTGAAAAGTTAACCAGAGTAAAGAGGAAAATACTTTTAAAATATATATCGTGAGGTGTTAGTATTTGAAATTTCTTTGAAGATTTATTTTATTTATTTGAAAGACAGAGTTGCAGAGATTGGGGGAGAGAGAGAGAGAGAGAGAGAGAGAGAGAGAGAGAGAGAGAGAGAGAGAATCTTTCATCCACTGGTTCACTCCCGAGATGACTGCAACGACCAGAGCTGAGCTGATCTGAAGCCAGGGGCCAGGAACCATTTCCAGGTCTCCCACATGGGTGCACAGGGCCCAAGCACTTGGACCATCTTCTACTGCTTTTCCAGGCCATAGCAGACAGCTGGATCGGGGGTGGAGCAGCCAGGACTCCAACTGGCGCCCATATGGGATGCCAGCACTGCAGGCAGTGGCTTTTACCTGCCATGCTGCAGTGCCTACCCCAAGAAATCACAACTCTTGAACACTATTTAAGAGAATATAAAATGATGCAGTTGCTATGGAAAAAAGGATGGAGATATTTTTAAAAATTAAAAGTGTAACTACCATATGATCCAGCAATCTCTCTTTGAATATTTTCAAAAAAATTAAAACTAAGTCTTCAAAGAGGGAAAACAGTCCTAAAACTGCATTTAGAATCATATGCAGAAAAATTGAAGAAATTTAAATCCACACATGTTTGGATACAGAGGATAATATCATCAAAGCTATGACATCAGCATTTGAATCTAAAGTAAGGGAAATTCCAATGTCAACATTTATTTTTGAGTTCTTTGAATACTATCTTACTTTAAGGGAATATTTCCCTCTGTGTCTGTTCCTCTCTATGTATACTGTTTCAGATCAATAAATGGATCAATCTTTTTAGAAATCAAAAGACTTCAAATAAATACTTGTATCTGCACTATAAAGATCATAATAGTAATAGTACTAAACGCTCATTGAGGGATGAACAGATAAAGAAAATAAGGCAAACACACACACACACACACACACACACACACAGGAAGATTATTTATCCATAAAAAAGGAAAAAGTCATCATGTGGTATGGCAAGATTTAACCTTGAAGACATTATGCTAAGTGAAACAAGCTAATCCCAGGACAAATATTGTTTGTCCCACTTACGTGATATATCTTAAGTAGTCAGCTCACAGAAGCACAGCGTAGAATGATGGTTTCTACAGACTTGGAGGAATGGGAAATGGGAGTTGCTGCTCAGTGGTTGTAGGATTTCAGTCATGTGAGAGGAAAAGTTCTATAGATTTACTTTATAACATTGCGCTTGTAGTTAACAATACTGTTTTTTGTACTAGAAAATTTGTAGATCTTTATTGTTACAGTTAACAATACAAACTGTATGCTTAAAAACTTGGGAAAATTTGAGGTAAAAAACATGTTGTTTTGCTACAACAACACCACAATGAAGGGTGTACCTTCACACCACAGAGATAGTGCTTACACCTGTAGCTTTTCCTAAAACGCAGAATTCAGTTTTTATCTTTGATAGAATTTGCTAAAAATGTATATTACAGCCCTAGGAAACATTTTTTAAAATCAAGGCATTTAAATTTTTGCTTGCAATAGTTTTTTTTTCTTCTTTCTTTCTTTTAAATTTTTTTTTTTTTTTTTTTGACAGACAGAGTGGACACAGAGAGAGAGAGACAGAGAGAAAGGTCTTCCTTTTGCCGTTGGTTCACCCTCCAATGGCCGGCCGCGGCCGGCGCACCACGCTGATCCGATGGCAGGAGCCAGGTGCTTGCCCTGGTCTCCCATGGGGTGCAGGGCCCAAGCACTTGGGCCATCCTCCATTGCACTCCCTGGCCACAGCAGAGAGCTGGCCTGGAAGAGGGGCAACCGGGACAGAATCCGGTGCCCTGACCGGGACTAGAACCTGGTGTGCTGGCACTGCAAGGCAGAGGATTAGCCTAGTGAGCCGCAGCGCTGGCTTTTTTTCTTCTTCCTAACACTTACCCTTTTTAAACCTAGTAAATGATCACTCCAATTGGTGAAGGTCTGAGAACAATATTATCCTATTGTTTGACGTGAAGGTTCACGTATTATTCTGGTGTTGATGCTGACAAAGCTATAGGTGAAGTGAAATAGTCAGCTTTCATTGTTCGTGCTGAAAGCAGAGGCGCACACAGTGAACCTCATCTTTTGTGATGGTGCTTGATTTGGCGTTAGATGTTATGGCTTAAAACATTTGAAGCTTTTTATTGAAGTATAATAGACACACAAAAAAGTACATAACCATAAGTGTATAGGTCTATGAATTGTAAACCTGAACATACCTGTGGGTAAACAGCTCTCTGATCAAAAAACAAAACACGGTCAACCTCCCACCTGTGTGCCTGGTGCCCTCTGCTGGTCACTACCTTCCCAAAGGTGGCCACTAATCCCAAGCATTAGTTTTCACTGTGTGTTTCACATGAATGAGATCATTCAGTACGAATAATTCGTATCAGCCTTATTTTATTTAACGTTATGTTTGTGAGACACCTCCATACCGTTGCATGCAATTCTGGATTCCTTATCCTTGCTAATATTTAAGATCTTACCGTGTAAATCTATCACACATTGTTTTTCCATTTTAGTGTTAATGGTTACACAGATAATTTCTACTGTGTCTTTTTGCAAAACGCCATAGACATTCTGGAGCATGTATTTTAGTGAATATGTTAGGGATATATAAGGCTATTTCAAAAATTTTATGGAAAATGGAATTGAGAGATGTTTGTGTTGGTGTGGAAAGTTCTGAAACCCATGCAGGTTTTTTTTTTTTTTTCATCATATATATTTTCATGAATTTTTAAAGATCCTTGTATATCTGGACTTCAAACTTTCTTGAATTAAAGTAAACTTATATTTTAAGTACTCTTGGGTTTAGCAGTGAAATTGTTAGATCACAGGTGACATATAACAAACATTGTTAGACACAGCTGACCAGTTTTCTAATTGCCCCAGTTTATACTTCCACCAGCTATCATAAGAGTTCCAGTTACTCTACATTTTTACCAACACTTGATGTTTTCTATTTTTTCCCTTTCAGTCACTTGGGTGGGTGTATGATAGAAAATTATAGTGGTTTAATAGGGGGTTGCTATGTTCAGGATTTTTGATGAATGAGAAACTAATCAACTTGCCTTACACTTTGATGTTAAGAGACAGGCCTATGGCACTGAGGAGAAGTTGAGCAACCATATATGAGAAGTTCAGAATCTATTGCAATCAGAATACAAAAGGCCAAAACTGTGTCATGGCTGGGCATGAGTTTCCATTGTAAGATGATCAGACATTGTCTATCCATTCTCCTCTAGTCTCCTTTGCCTGTAACCAGCAAATTGGCTCTACTTACAGTTGAAATCTGAGAAGGGGATCTGGTTCAGCAAACCACACAACATGAACTTCAAGTCACAACATGACCATATAACTGGGACTAGTAACTGTGGGTCCAGGAGCAACTACTGTCCAGAGGGGTAAATGAGAGCACAGTGAGCCCGTGTAAAGGAAATAGTGGGCAAGGATTTTTTAAAATAATTTATTTATTTGAAAATCAGTTATGAGACACCAGCATTTCTGGTGGTCCTTTACCCACTACACCACAATGCTGGCCCCAGCAAGGATGCTTTAAAAAACAACTCTATGAACATACGTTTTTAAAAAATCTGAATAGAGTTTGAATGTGTTTCTAGTGAAAAAAGCATAAAATTACATACATCTATATACATAGACATATGATTCATACATACATATATGTACATACATATGAGATACTTTAAAAATTCTGTAAAGAACAGAATCAAAAGACAAGTTTATTTTGGTGCAATTTTAAAATCTATATATGCAAGGAATTTTTAATAAGTTCATGGAAAATATGTATTATGAAAAAACTATGGAAAGATTTCAAAATTTTTACACTAAAATGGATTTATGTTTTAATTACGCTTTCCATCAACTTTCTGAAGTATGTGTGTGTGTGGTTTTGATTGGAATTAGAGAAACTCAGTTAATAATAAACCCACTGATTTCTCATTTTGTATCTTTGTTTAGGAAAAGATAGGGTGTTGGTAATTATTTAATGTCTGAAGTATAGACTATTGACAAAATATTTCAGACCTCAGGGCCATGGAGGAAAATAATGAATCTTTTGATGAGAAAGGTTGAAATTTATAGCTCTGTCAGAAGAGGAGAATGGCTTATGACATTAAGAAGCAGTATTTGTGGTCGTTTTGATGTACACTGAATCTTTAATCTGACATTTTGGTTTTGGCTGGACACTATAAAGTCACAAAGAAGTGAGATATTTGGAAGCTGGAATATATGAAACTTCAAGCCTCACAATGGCCGGTGCCACGGCTCAACAGGCTAATCCTCCGCCTTGCGGCACCAGCACACCAGGTTCTAGTCCCGGTCGGGGTGCCGGATTCTGTCCTGGTTGCTCCTCTTCCAGACCAGCTCTCTGCTGTGGCCCGGGAGTGCAGTGGAGGATGGCCCAAGTGCTTGGGCCCTGCACCCCATGGGAGACCAGGAGAAGCACCTGGCTCCTGCCATTGGATCAGCGTGGTGCACTGGACGCGGCGGCCATTGGAGGGTGAACCAACGGCAAAAGGAAGACCTTTCTCTCTGTCTCTCTCTCTCACTGTCCACTCTGTCAAAAATAAAAAAAAAAACCTCACAATTCAAATAATATTTCTTAAATTTATCTAAAATATATTTAACGTATTTATTTGAGGGGCTGAAACAAAACCCAGAGAGAGAGAGCGCGCGCGCACAAGCACTCCCACTGTGCATCACTCCCCAGAAGTCTGCAGTGATCTGGGCCAGGTCAAAGCCAAAAGTAAGAAATGCAATCCAGGTCTCCCACAGGGGTGGCAGGAACCCAACTACCTGCGTCAGCATCTGTGGCCTCTGTGGATGTGTGTGTATTAATAGAAAAGTGAACTCAGGAAAGGTGCTTGGACTTGAACCCAGGCACTCCTTTGTGTGATGTGAGTGTCTTATTAGGTATCTTCACTGCTAGGCCAAATGCTTGCCCCTAAATCCACTTGTTATTTCTGAATGACTTGATAACAAGTAGTCAATGAAATAGTATTTCTTCTTTAATTCCTATAACACATGGAATGGTTTGGATTTTTAGCTGTAGGAGTCGCTGTAGATGGTAAAGCCCAAACCATGGCAGAGGAGAGTGGGGAGAACAGGACATTTGAAGGACTATAAGTAATTATCCACTCTGGTTAGACGGTGTTGTGTATCCAGCCTGGTAGATATCTTAAAAATGTCTAGGGTTACATTTTGTTTCTTAAGTATTTTTTCATGCTCTTCCTTCTTGTTCTGCAGGATGTCAGGTTTGGAGCATCCCTCTATTGTCCTCTTCCTGCCCCCATGGCACGCTCGAAGTCTAATTTGCTATTTTTACTTAGGACATTCAGACCAGTGTTTTTCTGGTTCTGCTTAGCATTTCCAATCTCATGGTACAAAGCAACAATGATTAGGGTGCTTTCTCATGGATCTGGCCTAGGTTCTGTTGCTTAGGCAGGCTGGGCCCGTTTCGTTCACTCAGGGGTCTCATGAGGTTGCCGTCAGACAGTGGTTGGGGCAAGAGTCATCTCCAAGGCCTTGTTACTCACAGATCTGGTGTCTGATGCCAGCTCTTGTCTAGGACCTTCGTTGGGTCTGTTGTGTGAACACCTACGTGTGTTCTCACCACACGATCTGGCCTTTGACTAAGCACAGAAATTGAGTTCTGAGAGCAGCTTTCTTTTGTGAGAGGCAGCCAGGCAGAAGCTATACCAGTTTTTCTAACCTAGCCTTGGAAAGCACATAGCACGGCCTAGACACAGTCTACCTTTTGATGGAAACAAAAACCTCTTTATTCTTTAGACAAGAGACACCACAGGCAGTCAGGACTCAAAGCTTGTTTCGCTTCCCCAGATCTAGTTTTTATTTTTGAGGGTTGGGGTGAAGAAATTTGTGAAGAAAAAATAGCACTGGTTTCTCCCACTCATAAGCCTTTAAGAAAAAAATGAATTTCTTTTACACTATCCTGCCACACTTTGACTATAATATAGTAAAGCCATATCTTCCTGGAATGGAGAGATAACAATTAAAATTGAGTGTTCCATTTATCTATTGTAATGCAACAAAATACACCAAAATTTAGTGGCTTAAACTAACCTGAATTCTACTAGATCCTAAGATGCTGTGAATCAGGAATCTGGTTGGGCTCGGCAGAGTCATTTTTTTTTTCTTTTGATGTAACAATTTGTTTTTATTTTATTTTATTTTTTTTTATTTTTTTTCTTATTTAGAATATAAATTTCCAAGGTACAACTTGTGGATTGCAATGACTTCCCCTCCCATACCTCCCCCCCTCCCCCCGCTACCCTTTCCCCTTACCCACTCCCTCTCCCCTTTCATTCCCATTCAGATTCATTTTCAATTCTGTTTGTATACAGGAGTTCAGTTTAGTATGTGTTAAGAAAAGATTTTAAACCATTTGCCCTCACATAGCATCCTAGAGTGAAGCATACTCTTTGAGTACTAGTTGTAGCTTTAAATCACGTTGTACAGCACATTAGGGACAGAGATCCTACATGATATTATTTTTTTTAATTGATTGATTTTTATGTAACTTCCAATTTTTTTTTATCATTTCCAATTGTCTTTCCATACGGAAGATCGATTCAGTATATATTAAGCAAAGATTTTGTCAGTTTGCATCCGCGTAGAGACACAAAATGCAGAAATACTGTTTCAGTCCTAGTTATTGCATTACTTCACCTTGGACTACACATTAAGGACAGATCATACATGGGCCGTAAGTACACAGTGACTACTGTTGTTGATTTAACAATTTGCCACTCTTGTTTATGGCGTCAGCAATCTCCCTAGGCTGTAGTCATGAGTTGCTGAGGCTATGGAAGCCTTTAGTGTTCGCCGACTTGGATCTTGTTCTGACAGGGTCATAGTCAAAGTGGAGGTTCTCTCCTCCCTTCGGAGAAAGGCACCTCCTTCTCTGGTGGCCCTGTTCCTTCCGTTGGGATCTTACTCGCAGAGATCTTTCATTTATGTCTTCTTCTTCTTTTTTTTTTCCGGCAGAGTCATTTTTATTTGTTCCACGTGGACTGAACTACAATCAGTCATCTTCAGTAAGTGGATCCCTTTCCCTCGAGGGCCCAGGACAGCTTCAGCCACATGTCTGTGCCTTGACTGGGTCCCTTTGTTTTTTTTCACGCAGTCTTAGGGCCTCCCCCTGGGGCATCTTTAGCAGACCAAGAGGAATCATAGTGACTACCACTTCCAAAGTTTACTGGAAAAACCACTAACTAGGTGTACCCAGATTCAAGGCACAGAGGAATAGATTTTATCTCTTGGTGTAGGAAGGGCAAGGCCACATTCCAGAATATGTGGACCAGGAGATATGGTTGAAAGAATTTTTGGAAAATAAAATCTTCTATTTTAGGTAACAAAAATGTCATGAAGTAGAATAGAAGAAAAACTGTGACAGATACTAGAATAAGCATCTCCAGGCTACATATAGTTGGTTATTTACTTCAAGTGATTAGGTAACTTGCAAAATTAAAGGAAGCAGAGCTGCTTAGTTTCATATTTTTAATCTGACATGTTTTGTATTTTTTCTTATTCATTGATTGAATATCAGTCATGTTTTTTTCTAAAAACTCGCTTTGTGTTATGGTTCCAAGGTGCAGAATTTGAGTCAGTGATTTAGCTATAGCTTTTGCTCAGTTTGTTTAGTTTTAATGACGGTGAGAGGTCCATCCATCCATCCACCCACCCACCCACTCACCCATTGATCCATCTATTCACCCATCTATCCATCCAACCGTTTCTTCTTACATCCATTGATTCAGTGTCTAATTAGTGTCTATTATGTACCAGACACTGTTGTTGATGGCAGAGGTACAGCATTACAGTACAAACTCCCCAGTTTATGGAATTGGCATTCTCCATATTTCTAGATAAGAAAGTAGCTCAGGACAAAGCAAAGGTTTAGTTATGACTAATGAGAATTGGGAATAAAAAAGGAATGTCTATAAGACTCTACTAGTATGAACAGAAATGCTTGCCTCTTAACCAGCACATAAACACACTGAGGGAAGTCCATTTGTTTTCGACATGTGGGGAAAATAAAATCTATCGGTGCGTGTTAAAGAAACCTCTTCTGGAAGCCTGGAGTGACTTTAAATTTGCCAGAAGGCTATAAATGAAATGAACTGTTGTGTTCATTGGGTCTGAACGAAAAATTCAGACCAGGAATTCTGTGGAGCTGTTCTTCTCAGTCTTGGGGACCCTTGGTCCTCTTGCCTGGTGGTTGTGAGGCTGTAGAATGTGAACTGCCTCTGATTTTATGCTATACCAATTTTAGAAACTTGAGAAAATATAAAAGTGGGAAGTAATTTCAAATTTCACTATACAAAGATTACCTCTACAAATATCTTGAAATATTGTCTTGGTTTCTGTCTACACAGTCATACCCTCAGCCAAAGCCATACATCCAAGAGGGATGTTCAGTCTTTTTTCATGTAACACCATGGAGACTTGCCTTTCTCTAAGTTTCTAAATATCTCCAAAATCATGAGTTTTTAGTGGCTCAGTAACAGTCCATTATGTGCATATACCAACCCCATTTTGGTTCTTTATATATAGTTTCTTTTGTTATTAATACTGCTGTAATAAATATCTATGTGCATTAATGTTTGCTCCTATTTCTGTTTCCCTAGGATAAACTCTTAAAAGGGAAATTCCTTGGTCAAAGATATAAACATTTTTAAGGGAAGCAGCTCTATCTTCTCCAGGCAGATTAAAAAGTGGGATTTGAATTGACAGTAAATGAGCCCTGAAATGGCATCTGATGGCTGTGCAGGTGAAAGTGTTGTCTTGTCTTGTTACCAGGAGGAGTATTATAATTCCTGTCTTACACAATTTCTTAATCAGGGGGAAACCTCAATGATAGCATTCCTGAGGCTGTTTGGATTAGTTTAAGAACAAAGTCCTCAGTCAAATCACAGGGTATTTTTTTTTTTTCAGTTTGCTTTTTCAGTTCCCAAGTCAGAGCAAGACAAGCAGACACGTAAATTGGAGGCTGAATATGTCACTTACAGCTGCTCCTGATAAAAGAGGAGCAGTTCCAAGTGCCTTCCTGCTGGCAGCTGCCTCCTTGCCGGCTATCGTCCCTTCCCTGTATCATCTCACGTTTCTCGTTTCATCCAAAGTGCAGAGCCAAGAGGGCATCTGGTCTCAGACGCGAGATCTGCTCACCTTATCACTCTGCATTGCATCCCACCAAGAGGGTGGCTTCTCAGTTTCTTTCTCCCTATCCTCCAGCCCTCCCCAACGTTTTAGCAGTTTATAACAAGTTGCTCCCTTGTATACAGAAAAAGCAGGCCCTCCACAGGATCTGAGTGTGCTGTTTGGAACTGTTTATGACTTATTTTGGACTCTCCAGGCTGGGCCATAAATACACAGTTAATCTGCCTGATAGCAAGAGCAGTCACCTTGGCCTCAAGAGATTAACCACATGTGGAAACAGAGACCCCCAGCCTTCCAGGCAGGGCAGCTGTCGGCAAGCCTGGCCCTCTGTGGATTGGGTGGGGGGAACTGATGCCCCAGCTACCCTCTAAGGCCATTTCCTTTCCCTGAATAGTCCTTCAAATACCCAGAGCCACCTTTTCTTGCCCTTGGAAAAGATCTATCAATTGCTTAAACTGTGTTATCTCTTTCAACATAACTTTGCATTTAATCCCTATCATTGTGCCTCCAAAGCCTTGTCACCTTTAATTTGGCCACTTAGGGCTGCACTGTTCAACAAAGGAATTACTAACCAAACATGTGGCTTCTATGTCAAGTGCTTAAGAGCCACATGTGGCTGATGGCTATGGTATTGAATAATACATCTATAAAACATTTCTGTTATCATGAAGGTTTCTTTTGGACAGAGGTAATTTGTGGTATTAGTATTGGGGATAGCAGAAGTAAGAAAAATTAGACTCCCTTTTCAAATTTGGGCATTTTGCTAGCCTGAGCATGAGAAAAATAATACAGTTGCTGACATTTTTGAGCTTTTACTACACGTCCATAGGATGGGAGTTATTATTGTGCCCATGTTGCAGATGAAAATAAGAAAAGTTGAGTAACTCTCCTAAAATCATGTAGGTAAATTTTTGAGCCTGTTCTGGCTCCACCCCAGCTCATCTGCCCTCCACCTCTCTGAGAAGCTTGCTGTGTGGGCTGTGTCTCCCAGGCTCCAGGGCAATTTGGGGATTTCTAAAACTGCAGGGCTCCAGGAGTGGGGATCTGAGGCTGGGAGACTGCTCTGGCTTAGAGTCAGGCTCCTCAGCTTATGCCTTCCAAATTCAGATTCATGCACTTGGAAGGTTTAATGTTCTAGAGATTCATGTCATTTCAGTTTTTTGAATGTTTGGACAAAAGCTAACAGTTGGTCAAGCATCTTCCTAAAGAGGATCCCTGCATTTTTCCACTTTAAAGCAGAAGTGTCCTGGAGACTGAAGGCCCACAGCAGGCATCAGTCCAGTCACCCTGAACACTCAGGTGCCAGAGATGTGCTTTGGGTGGGTGATCCCACAGAGTGGGCAGAGGGACAGTGAAAGGAAGGAAATACTAGGGAGGCTTCAGGGAAGCTCTCTGGGAGACTCCCCATTGTGTTCCAAGGAGATTCTCTGTTCTCCTCCCTCTTCTCAGCTTGGTAAAGATATAATTGACAAAGAACAATTATGTGTGTTTCTGGAGAGCCATGTGGTGTTTTCATAAATGTATATAGAGAAATGACTAAATCAAGCAAACATATCCATCATTTCACATTCTTTCACTTTTGTGATAATATTAAAGATCTACTCTTTTAGTAATTTTGTTTTACTTGAAAATTTAAAAATGGTTAAGAGACAGGGTAGGAAGAGACAGAAGATATTGTTCATGTCCCATTCCATCCACTGGCTCACTCCCCAGATGCCTATAAGGTGAGGCTGGATCGGAGCTGGGAGCTGGGAACGCAGCTCAGATCTCTCATGTGAGTGGCAGGAATCCATTCACTTGAGCCGTCACTGCTGCCTCCCAGTCTACGTGAGCAGGAAGCTGGGGATAGGAGTGAAGCCAGACATCATACTCAGGCACCCCAATATGAGAAGTGGGCATTGTAACTGTTAGATCAAATGTCTGCTCCAGAAATTCTCAAATATTCAGTACAACGTTATTCATTATAGTTACCAAGCTGTACAATAAAATTTCAGAAGTTATTTATCCTAACTGAAGCTTTGAATCCTTTAACCAACATCTCTCAACTTCTGTCCTTTGTTCACCCCCTTACCCCTTGGAAATCACCATTCTACCCTCTGCTTCTATGAATTCAACATGTTTAGATTTCATGTGTGAGCCATGTGGGTTTACTACAAGTGAGTAAATCACGTGGTATATTTTCTTTCTGTGCTTGGCTTATTTACGTTAGTGAAGCGCTCTCTAGGTCCTTTGTATTGTCTAAAAATGACAAATTTTTTTCTTTTTAAAGGCTGAATAGTATTACATTGTGTATACATGCACACTCTATTTTATTTATTCATCTATTGATGAACACATAAGATGATTCCATATCCATATCTTGGCTATTGCAGCTAATTGCACAATGAATGTGGGAATGCCAATGCCTTTACACATCCTGATGTCACTTTTTGGATGTATCCCCATAAGTGGGATTGGTGGCTCATAGATACTTATATTTTTAACTTACTGAGAATCTGCCATGCTGTTTTCCATAATAGTGTACCAGTTTCCATTCTCATCCAACAGCGTGCGAATAATCAATTGTTCTCTTGCACACAGCTCTGGTTACTTCCCTCACTGTTCCACCTCTTGCTTCCTTCCTCTTGGATTTCTGTGGGCACTGAAGTTTTCTCTTCAGACTGGATGTGAGCCAGCACCCCAGCACTTTGTGAGTTGAGTGTCAGGACAAGGTGTGAGTTGATTCTTCCAGAAATCTTCCTTGTTTTAGAGATAGCCTTCTGGACGGGGGAGCTCTTAAGGACCAAAGTTCAGTTCCCACCACACCCCATCACATTGGGAGTCTCAGAATGTGCAAGTTCCACATTTCCTGGTGGTGACAGATCAGAGAAGGGCCAGATGCGACAACACTGCTGCTGCTGGCAGGGCTGAGAGGTGACTGATTAGGCTAAGCCTGCACAGCCTGTGGAGGAAGCAGCCAGTTCCTGCCATCTCAAGGAAAGAAGTCTGTGGTGGAATACATAGATTCTTGCTGTGAGCATCTAAAGCCTTATTGTCTGGGGAAAACTCTCTGTAGATGTTTTTCCATATTGTTCATGTCCATGAGTAATGCCTTAATCTAATGGTGAGCCCCAGAGAGTAAGGAGTGTTTTAAAAAAAAATATTTATTTACTTGAAAGGCAGAGTGATGTAAACAGAGGGAAAAGGGAGAGAGATGGGAGATACATAGATAGAGATTGATTTTACATCTTCTGGTTTACTCCTCAAATGGCTGTAATGAGGCCGGCACTGTGGCATAGCGGGTAAAGCTGCCACCAGCAGCGCCCTCATCCCATATAAATGCCGGTTCAGGACCCAGCTGCTCCATTTCAATCCAGCTCTATGCTATGGCCTGGGAAAGTAGTAGAAGACGGCCCTAGTCCTTGGGTCCCTGCACCCACATGGGAGACCCAGAAGAAGCTCCTGGCTCCTGGCTTTGAGTTGGCACAGCTCCGGCCGATGCAGCCAACTAGAGAGTGAACCAGCAGGTGGAAGACCTCTCTCTCTTTCTGCCTCTCCTTCCCTCTCTGTGTAACTCTGACTTTCAAATAAATAAATAAATCTTAAAAAAATATTATCTTAAAAAATGGCTGTAACACGCAGGGCTGCGCAAGACCAAAGCCAGGAGCCCGAAAGTCCATCCTGGTCTCCCACATGGATGGAAGGGCCATCCTAAGTACTTGGGCCATCCTCCACTGCCTTCTCAGGTGCATTAACAGGAAGCTAGATTGCAGTGGAGCAGCTGGGACTGTAATTGGCACTCAGATTTGGGGTGCTGGCATCACAAGTAGCCCTTATCCTGCTGCACCACAATGCTGTCCGTAGGGAGTGTGTTTTGACCTTTATATTTACAATGCTGTTATATCTTTGCTCTGTGGCCATGGTTGGAAAAAAAATGATATCAGAGGAAGACCACTGCAAGATATTCACTGTGTTTGTTTAGTAGAAAAGGAACATATCAATCAGCTTACGCTGTTCCATGCATTTTTGAAAAAAGCCCCTTGTATCTCCATATAACCTGCCTTCCTACCTTCCTTTTCATCTAATGTGTCTTTGTCTTTTAATCTATACAAAAGAAAATAGCGGAATGTTATCTACAGTATGTTAACTGCTTATTATCTCTGATATGCCCCAGTTGAGCAAGACTCCAGCAGCTTAAGTAAATATGGAATGTCTTGAAAGCTATGGGGCAAGGCACAGACTTGAGGAAAATCCCAATACCTGCCATTGGAAGATCAGTATCAGAGACAGCTTCCAGGCATGGTTAGTTGGAGGTAAGGGAGAGCCCTGGTGCTTCAAACACTTTTCCATGATTCCATGCCTGCCTTCAAGATTCAGAAACCTGGGGGAGGAGAATTTGGTTGGCCTAGCTTAGGTCATATTACCATTCCTGATTAGATGAGAGCAGCACTCTTTGATGGGAAACTGGTACTGTTATCAAAGGAAGAGGGAGGAGAGCTGGGACAGTGAAAGCCATAGATGAACGCTATGGACCACGGATACTTTTCACTGTGGCTTTTAAATTTTTTTTCAAAAAGCTTTTAAAAATTCTTACATACTTTATATATGTTACCCATATATTTACATATGTTTTATAATTATAAACCTTTTAAAATATTTTGATTTAAAGAAAAGATATGGCAGAGCAACCCCACTGTGATAGGGCTTGATGCCCTGCAAGAGACTCAGAGGTAGAGATTTGGGTGGTAAAGGGACAAGACGCAAAGTAGGGTCTGGGAAGGAACCTGAGATATTTGAACTGGGGCATGAGGAGACGTAGGTGTGTATGAGAGCCCCTTCTACCCCTTGAAGGAACACTTGGATGTAGTGGGAGGTATTCTGCATGATTCCAGAAGGGAGGGTGATGGGTTCAAGGAGCGCTTCTGAAGATGATCACTCCTTAAAGATAAGAGAGGAGGCCTCAAGGGCTTCCATGGGACCTCACTAGAGTGTCCTGTGGAGGCCTCAATGACTCACACTGCAGTTGGTTTGATTGAACGAGAAGATTCAGACATCCCTTCCAACATAATTCTTAGGATTCCATGACTCACCACCAGCAGTGCATGTGTTTGTGGGGTGAGCAGGAAGGCCAGTTCACAGAAGGTCAACTCAACAAAATCCAGTTTCTGCCAGGCTGGGAGGATGTCTGCGAAGGATATTGTTGTAAGAATTCTACACATTCGACACATAATTCCAAAATTATTTCAGAGATTCTTATCTCTCAGAAACCTTTTCTCTGTTGTCTCTGATCTCTCAGTGTCTCCTTCTCTTTGTCTCTCAGGCCCCAGCTACAGTAGTTGGGAGATACAGAAGAGGCAAATTGAACATCCTCTAAAATGAAAATTCAGAGGCAAAATGAGAAATTATCAAATATAACTAGACATAAAAGGAAAAGCAAACTCAGAAAATTGCTCGTTTGGTGACTTGGCATTTAAAGAATTTGCTTGTGATGAACTGAACTTCAATGAAATGCTTTAGAGCCGTGTTTAGGTTATTTTCTACAGGCATGGGGATTTGAACAGATTACAGAAATGATCTGCACTGTTTTATCTACAGTCGTTTGGGGATATCTCATTCCTGGGATCAGTGGGAGCTCTTTTGGGACCAGCAGGATTTAGGATGCCCTGACTGATGCTTGGGTGGTTCTGAGCTTGCTTCCTGCTGATACAATTTGGAACTGCCCCAGAGGAACTTTTGGAGGCCAACTACACTCCATCAGGAAGGCTCCTGAGTCATTCAGCATTGCTTTGAATTATTCTGGAAGGCTGTGTGGAGGCTGTGCCAAGCCTCTCAGCTCTACCTTCAGGGATGAACCCCTACACCGATAGCAGCTGGCAGTGCTGCCTTAGGATAGCCATCAACATCTGGGATTCTTTAGGAACTGCTCCTCTGCAGAGAATTGATCTTTTCCAAGGTTACACCTGCTTTGTAAGGACCCATATTCAAAGATGAAATGGAAGTAGAAAGGCCCCATCCCTTTGCTCCTCCTTGGCAACTCCAAGGCTCAACTCAGGTGGTCTATGGTCTTGCTGGGCTGTCCGGTGGCTCTGAAACTCCTCACAATGTATTGTTTGCCTCATTCAGAATTTGTTGCATGAAATCATTATGCCTTTTGTGTACACATTATATCCTCTTTTAAGTATTTGTAAGTTTATCAAAGTTAGGAGCTCTGTTCAATATTCATCTGTATGTTTCAAATGTAGGTCAACATTCTAATTTTACTAATGATTGCTAACAGTTTCTGAGACTTCCAATATGTCAGACCGTGAGAAAAAGCTTTGTATACAGCATTTAAAATAATCCCATGTATATCCATGGGATATATGACATTATTATGACTACAGAGGTAAATGGAGGCTTAGAGAAATGCAGACACAAGATGAAGGTCAGTGATGTGGGACAATCATCATATCTTTCTTTCAGTATTAGCTTTTAAAGAATTCTTTAGCATTTAATTTTCCATTTTGTTTTTCTTATATTCATATGACAAAATCACTGATGAGGATGTAAAGATTTACACCACTTAAGTCTGAGTAAAATTGCATAATGCTTGAAAAGACTCACAGAACAGCTGTGAGGGAGGTGTAAGCTCAGGGCTCCTGGTCCATCTGAAATCTGGTGGCCTTTCCAACAACTAAGTGGACACCAGAGGCTGGGCAGGAGCTTGGTTGGCATGTGAGTGGACTGGAGGTGCACCAAGAAGTCTCATGGCTCCAGACATCGTGCTGGGCTGCCAAAACCTTGCATTGTTTGTGCGTGTCTGGGAAACCCCCAAACACTGCCGTTACGCATTGGTATCTCATTCAATGAGAAGTAGAAGGACACAAAAAGATGCACGAGAGAAATATCAGGTGATTCTGAAAACATAACTGGGAGGTTATGACCAAGAAAAATAACTTTAGAAAAACCTTCTGTTAAAATAACTGGAGATTTAGGCCGGCACCGTGGCTCAGTAGGCTAATCCTCCGCCTAGCGGCGCCAGCACACCAGGTTCTAGTCCCGGTCGGGGCGCCGGATTCTGTCCCGGTTGCCCCTCTTCCAGGCCAGCTCTCTGCCATGGCCCGGGAGTGCAGTGGAGGATGGCCCAAGTGCTTGGGCCCTGCACCCCATGGGAGACCAGGAGAAGCACCTGGCTCCTGCCATTGGATCAGCACGGTGCACCGGCCGCAGCGCTGGCTGTGGTGGCCATTGGAGGGTGAACCAAGGGTGAACCAACGGCAAAGGAAGACCTTTCTCTCTGTCTCTCTCTCTCTCACTGTCCACTCTGCCTATCAAAAATAAATTAAAAAAATAAAAAAAATAGCTGGAGATTTGCTGTTAGCAATAATCTATATTTTGGCTCCACTAATGTTGGAGAAGGACCACACATATGTCACCAAAACTGTTCACACGATTTCACAAACCTACAAACTATGACCAAAGGAAAAAAGTATGCTTGCACCATCTTTGGAATTCACATCAATACCCCTCTGAAGATTTACAGAAATTGTGTCTTATTTCTTAAGAATTCTTCTACAGGCTACATCACTACTCTCCAAGTATGTTTACTGCTTAAAAATAAACAATGTAGACAGGAAACCAATGTGGGATAAACACAATCCTTGTGTTTTACTCTGGCATTTCAGCAGGGTCAAGGTCTTAATGTGACTTCATGCTGCCAGTAGTTTAGTTTGGCTGCCCCTTCCCCTGCTTCTTTATTTTTTATTGACAAATTATAGTTGTATATATTTATAGGCTACAAAGTAGTGTTATGATTTTCGATCCTGAAGGGAAATAGAATGAATAGGACATGGCTATTAAGTACTCGACTTTTGATCTTGATCAGTGACCAGCCGGCCTGCCTTGATAAACAAGGCACATTTTTGTCATCAACAGTGTAGATGACATGGATGATCACTTTGTCATCTTAGGGAAGTGTACACAACGTAAGGCAAAAGCCAGATTTCAGCAGCTGCTGGAGTTTTCTTTGAGTTCTGGTCAACTGAGAGTATTAGGGACTTTCCTCTATTTCTTAACAGGGCAAGAGGAATCCCCATCATAGAAAAACCCTTTGACAGATGTGATCTTTCCTAATCACCTCTTCCCCTCCCCACTGAGTAGGCATTATGCATCCTGTTGGACAACTGGCTGTTATAAGGCTTTCTCAGTTATGCAGGATATTGATGCTTTATGCATTAGGATGTCCCATGAATAAGTAGGAGTGTAAATAAATCCTATGTGGTTCTTTGGTCTGAAATTGAGTGTGATCGTAGCTTTGTTTGTTTCTTTCTTGTCTACTGAGCTTCCTCACCTCTCTCCTCTTTGTGTGCCAGTCTTTTGGTGGGGTAGACAATGTGATTGAAAGGCCATTCCTGTCCTTGAGAAGCTCATATTATGGTGGATAGTTCATGCATCAGGGCCTTATCAGGAAACTTCTTGACACAGAGAATAATGATAGCAGGGAATTTTAAGCACAGGTGATGGAAGAGCTGAGGAGCCAAACAGGGACCAATGAAGCTGGAGAGATAAGCAACAGCAGGCAGCCCCTAGCATCCTTTGTCAGGAGAAAGAGAATGAGTGGGTCAGATTGGGGAGCTCGAGTCATCCAAACTGCACTCTCTACGAGTCTGTTCAGTGGAAAAAGGAGTCATGGCAGGACTTACCTGTGTTGGACATACAAGTACTGTCCAAAGTAAAGAAAGAAACTGGCTTTCCATTTCTCCTGCCTTTCTATCTCCCACCACTACCTTCAACTGGACAAATCCAATAAAGATTCTTTTGCTTATCTGATGGGATAGCTCTGGGCTTATCTACTTCTGATCCAGTTCTCAGTCCCTCTTCAATCTGTTCAGTCCCTGTTCAATCTGATGGACTGACAGAGTCCAAGAAATGCAGGCTGCAGGGGGCAGTACCTGAGATTCAGAGAAGGACAGGCCTGAGGACCAAGCATGTGTGCACAGAAGGTCAGGGCCACCACAGCAGGCAGTTAACAGCCACAATCAATGCCTCATTGGGATATTCTTTCTCTAATTCATCATCCTGTTACATCCTGGCCTTTGAGTTCAGGATAGTATTACTCTGAGAAAGCTTTCTGCTGACCTTGCTAATCTGGGGCCTGGGCACTCTTTTGTGAGGGCATGGGCTACATCGCATGTAATTGGCAATGTGCTGCTTTGTCTGTCTTCTGTCTCCAAAAATCTCAAATGGTATCTTTTTCTTTTCTTAAAAAATTATGAGAGCAAGTGAGTGAGCAAATGAATGCTCCCACCTTGTTCAAATACTTGCGAACAAATGCTTGTTCACTCCACAAATGCTTGTGATGGTCTAGGAGCTAGGACTCCAATACAGACACAGGTAGCCTTATTGGTGTCTTAACTGCTAGGCCAATCATACATACCTTGAAGGTGCTTTTATCCATTCTTCTATTCCCAACCCCCAGCTCTCCTCTTTAGATGGATGCCAACAATAAAAAAATTGCCTGAATCTCATTGACTGAGAAGATGTACAAGACATTAATGCCCATTTTTCACATGCTAATTAATTTATAAAATACAAAAATTGCACATTCAAAAAGTGGTCTGAAAACCTTTGTCTTTCTTTGAGAATATACAAGTAGTTTTATTTTTAGAGCCAAACCTAAACTCCATAGGTGGAGAGCTGGATACCCTTTGTCATTCCTTTTGGATGCTACATGTGTGTCTTTGGCAGATAGAACCTGTTGACAGATTGCTGGACAGGCAGGCAGAGATGACAGAAGTGTGAAATAAATGGTCTTGGGAGCTGAAAATGGATCTTCTGAATGCTCCCTTCTCTTACACTGATGGTTATCTGTCAGAATAATATGTCGATTTGTTTTTTGGTCTCCTATTCCCCCCTTCATTCCACCATAAACTGAGCATTGCTACTATGGACAGAAAATAATAAAACAGCTCTTATTTAGTCATTAGACTAGGAGTGTGTGGTCTTTATGTTTGATAAGAATGTATGTTAACTCATTGGTCTTTTTCATTTCCAACAACTGCTCCTCTTACTCTCTCTCTTTTTTTAATTTCAAGATATTTTATTTTCAAAACAGGTCATACCACTAAGCTTTGGATCTATCCTACCATTGTATAAGCTCTAAGTGCTTGGTCAGCAGCTGAGGCTCCCCTTTCTTCTTTAGAGTTTCATCTGATAGCCTCTTTTGTAAGTCAGATCATGGTACTTTGGTGAAAGTATTTTGGTTCTGCTCTTCTTGAGTGCATGGAGAGTGGGCTGGCTAATTTCTTACTTCTTTCAAAACATCGGAGAATTTATTCATGAAGTAAGTAGCAGTTTATGTCATGAACTTTGTTTTTTTTCGAGAATAAATAATGCATATACAGATCCAGAGTTTCTGTTTTATGATTTGAAAGACAAAGAGACAGAGAAAGGGAAAGATACACATATACACATCGATATATACAGAGAGAGATAAAGACAGAGGGACAGAGAACAAGCCCATTTTCTGGTTCACTTGCAAGTTCCACAACAGCCATGGCTGGGCCAAGCTGAAGCCAGGAGCCAGGAACTCAGCCTAGGCCTTCCATGTGGGTGGCAGGGACTCCAGTACCTGAGCCATCCCCTGCTGTCTTGTAGGCTCTGCATTAGCAGGAAACTGGAATTGGGAGCCAGGGCCAGGCACTCCAGTAAGGGACATGGGCATCTTACTCAGCTTCTTAATCACTAGACCAAACACCCACCCCAGATAGGAAATTTTAAAGCAAAGGGATATTTTTATGTTTTTTTTCAGTTTATAGACTTCATTATATATATGTATATTTCACCATATCTTGTACTCCAAGTGTTTCCGATGTTTCACCCATTCTGATCTTCTAACCACCTAGTTTTCTTTTCAAAATCAACTACTATTATGTGTTTCTTGCGTATCTTTGCAGTTATTCCATGTTTATAAAACAAAGTGTACTCTCCTCACCCCCCTCCAAACATTTAGTACAACCGCAGCATGTGGTATAGGCCATTTTGCACTTGCTACTTGCAGTTTCTAACTTAACACTTAAACAACCTATAAATCCAAGCACACCAGGAAGTTCTTCTTTTCCTGAAATTTCCTAAACAAATCTATTTCTGATGCTTGGAAGTTACTTTTCTGTCGGATAATAGATTTCTCCGTGGTGAAGATCTGCAACACTGAGCAGATGATGTATTAAGCTTCTTTAGAGATAAAAAAATGAGGATGAAAAGTTAGTTAGTTTCTAATCTGCTAACAGGGTTGGTGAAGGCATAAGAGACCTTGAGTTTGGGGAGAGCAAGATTGCTCTGACTAGGAAGAGAGGTGCTGAGCAGAAACTTCTCCTGCTCCTCCAGTTGGTGGATACCCTCCTGAAATGCAAACAACTCTGAGGAAGTAAGTCAGGAAAGGCAGAAGGCCAAGGAGAGCAACACTGCATCAATATTGCAGCACCAAAGTGACTGTCAAAGACAAACATATTCTAACCCAGTGAGATTAGGATTGTTTTATAAATGCTGCAAAGACTAGCCTGAACAATATATTAATAGAGATGACTTCAAGGAGTTTATTCAAAAGATTGCAGATGCACTCCACAACTGTTACAAGACTGTTTGCTCATTACAGGCATATGATGAAAGATTGAAAAAATGTAAATGACATCAGTGTTCAACAAAGAGAATTTGGCTGCAAGAGTGATGGTATATCCATATAATGAATGAGTTGTCAATTCTTAATGACAAAGAATGGGCTTGCACTATGATGTTAAGTGGGACATTGAGGCTGTAGAATATAAAATGTTCACTATCAGTATTTATAAAGTTAGCCATTTGGAAAAGGCATATATTCATATGAAATAAATCCAGATAGCATGATTTTGGATGATTTCAACTTCCTATTTTGATTGCTTGTACTTTTGATATTTTGTATAGTAAATGTATTTATTTTGTAGAGATAATTTTGAAAAAAAGTAACAACAATTAGCTGAGACACTTGCAAAGTAGTTATATTGTTGTTTTCAACCTTACTTCTCCTTTTGCTTTCTATATGTCTTACTTCAGATTATTCTTAGAAGTATGATCTGAAACATGTAGGATCATCAAGACAATAGGCAGTGTCAGTGCCGGCAGAACACTAAAGTAAACCCAGTCTTCTTGAACTCTTTTTCTGAGAATTCTGTTCATCACTAATTTTCTCTTTCCAACCTAAATATTATTTGCTTCATGAAGATTGAAGTAGCTTTAATGTTGTGTGCAGGATCTGTAGTAAAATCAAGAAACACCTGACGCTTACTGGCTTGAGGGATCATAAATGCACTCAACCACCTGGCTCTATTCCCACTTTATTTTTCTGAGATTGAGTTATGTTAGAGCTTGGATGGGTGCATACATTTTCTTTTTTTCAAGAGCTGTGGTTGTTTCCAAAAGAGGCTGCCCTTTACTCTTCCGAGGCGTATGTGTGTTGAGTGTTGGCAAAGTCCCTATGTGTGTGTTTGACACTGTGACCCACATAGCAAGGAGGCAGCCAAGCTGGGCTTTGTGGTCATCAAATGTCTGAGAACTTAGCTAACAGAGATGATTGTGCTGTAGCCACAGTCTTCCCATTTAAGTGCTCATACAACATGTGTTAAAGAAGCAGGAAATAAAATTATTCCTACCAAAAACAACAAATTAAATACAAGCTCAAACCAAAAGGGGCAGGTGTTGTAGCATAGCTGGTCAAGCTGCCCCATGGGACAGCTGCATTCCATATATGAGTGCCTATTGAGTCTTGGCTCCCCTGCTTCCCATCCAGCTTCATGCTAATGTGCACCCTGGGAGGCAGCAGATTATGGCTTCTATACTTAAGTCCCTACCACACAGGAGGGAGACACTAGCCTGGCCCAAACCTGGATATTGTGGGCATTTGGGGAATGAACCAGTGGATGATGGAAGTTCTCTCTCTCTGTCTCCTGTCTCCTGTTTCAAATAAACAAATAAAACTTTAAAATAGAAAACGAATTTCTCCTATCAAGCAAATACAAAATGGAAACAAAAATAGATTCTGAAAACAAATAAATTTATGAGTGAGTTTCATGAAAAATGAATTCACACCCAGTGCAATAAATATCTTGGGGATTTCCCAGCTACTTTTTGCCACTATAATATTGCAAAATAGTCACAAAACTTCCATGCCATACAATAATAAATGTTTATTTTCCTCTTGAGTCTTTGGAGCAGTGGGTGATTGGCTTGGGTGACGCTGTGTGGGTTTGCCCATGCATCTGCCGTTAGTTTCTGCTCCACATGGTCACATTATTCAGCAGGTTAATCTGGGCTTGCTCTTATAGTGGCAGCAGAGGTCCAAGACAAAGCAGATTCAAGGCCTCTTGAGGTCTAGGCTTGAAGCCAATCCAATATCATTTCTGAAAAATTCTATTGGTTGAAGCAAATAACAAAGCAAGTTCAGATTTAGATGATGAGAAAATAGACTCTGCCTCTTGATGGAAGTTGGTGCAGACCTACTGTGAAGGTCATGGGTCATGGCTGGCATTGTGGTGGAGTGGGGTAAACTGCTGCCAGCAACACCAGCATCCCATTGAGCACGGGTTCAAGTCCAGGCTGCTCCACTTCTGATCCAGCTCCCTAAAAATAACCCCCTGGAAAGCAGCAAAAGATGGCTCAAGTAATTTGGCTCCCATCACCCATGAGGGAGAACTGGATAGAGTTTCTGACTCCTGGCTTTGGCCCACTCTAGCACTGGCTGTTGTGGCCATTTGGGGAATGAAGTGAACCAGCAAATGGAAAGTCTCTCTCTCTCTCTCTCTCTCTCTCTCTCTCTCTCTGTAACTCTGCCCTTCAAGTTAAATCTTTTTTTTTTTTTAAGGATATGGATCAAGGAGGGGCAGAAGCTTGATGCTTCTTTTTTTCTTTGTAATCAGTATGCATGGGGATTTTACACTTCACAAAATTAAAAGTTTGCTGCTTGTTGATAACACTGATGAATTCTGACTCTCTTCATTTATAGATTGGCCACCTGGATACAAGACTTTCCTAGTCTTTCAGCTAGTGTTTCATGAAAGTGAGGTCTACATGGGAATTGTATTCATGATTTTTATTTGTAGTTTCCACAAAGGACAAGAACAAATAAGAAGAAGCACTGTCTTAATTTTCCAACTAGAACTTTGTGCTTTGGTTATAAACATGATGGCGTTTGAAGCTAAAATGGTTTTATCTCTACGTATGACTTAGAGTAAAATTAAGAGAAATGTTTGTAATCATAGAATTAAAGCATAAGAAATGATCTGAGATTGCAAACTGCTCAGTTCCAACCATTAATACACTGAGACCCAGATATATAAATGACCATATCTATAAAGTTACTTTCAAAGACAGAATCTCCCAATGCATAAAAACTATTAATACACTGAGACCCAGATATATAAATGACCATTTCCATAAAGTTACTTTCAAAGACACAATCTCCCAATGTATAAAATAAATTCTCCTAGAGATGCAAGAAAAAAAATGACCTAAAAACAAAATGATGGTGAGAGATTAAAGTAAAATAACACTAAAAATAAGCAAAGACAGTTTAATTTAATAATTATGCAAGTATAGAAAACTTTGTATTCTACCTTGTAAGTAGAAATTACATTCTCTAATAATTTGATGGTGTCAGGTCGTAGATTTAAGTCTTTAATCCATGTTGAGTGAATTTTTTGTGTAAGGAGAAAGGTAGGGGTCTTGCTTCATGATTCTGCACGTGGAAATCCAATTTTCCCAGCACCATTTTTTGAATAGACTGTCCTTAATCCAGGGATTGGTTTTAGATCCTTGATCGAATATAAGTTGGCTGTAGATGTTTGGATTGATTTCTGGTGTTTCTATTCTGTTCCATTAGTTTATCCATCTGTTTCTGTACCAGACCATGCTGTTTTGATAACAACTGTCCTGTAGTATGTCCTGAAATCTGGTATTGTGATGCCTCCGGCTTTGTTTTTGTTGTACAAGATTGCTTTAGCTATTTGAGGTCTCCTGTGTCTCCATATGAATTTCAGCACCATTTTTTTCCAGATCTGAGAAGAATGTCTTCGGTATTTTGATAGGTATTGCATTGAATCTGTAAATTGTTTTTGGGAGAATGGACATTTTGATGATATTGATTCTTCCAATCCATGAGCATGAAGATTTCTCCATTTTTTGGTATCCTCTTCTATTTCTTTCTTTAAGGTTTGGTAATTTTCATCGTAGAGATCTTTAACGTCCTTGGTTAAGTTTATTCCAAGGTATTTGATTGTTTTTGTAGCTATTGTGAATGGGATTGATCTTAGAAGTTCTTCCTCAGCTGTGGCATTGCCTGTGTATACAAAGACTGTTGATTTTTGTGCATTGATTTTATATCCTGCTACTTTGCCAAACTCTTCTCTGAGTTCCAATAGTCTCTTAGTAGAGTTCTTTGGATCCCCTAAATAAAGAATCATATCATCTGCAAAGAGGGATAATTTGAGTTCTTTCTTCTCAATTTGTATCCGTTTAATTTCTTTTTCTTGCCTAAAAGCTCTGGCTAAAACTTCCAGAACTATATTGAATAGCAGTGGTGAGAGTGGGCATCCCTGTCTGGTACCAGATCTCAGTGGAAATGCTTCCAACTTTTCCCCATTCAATAGGATGCTTGCCATGGGTTTGTCATAAATTGCTTTGATTGTATTGAGGAATGTTCCTTCCATACCCAGTTTGCTTAGTGTTTTCATCATGAAAGGATGTTGTATTTTATCAAAAGCTTTCTCTGCATCTATTGAGATAATCATATGGTTTTTCTTCTGCAGTCTGTTAATGTGGTGTATCACGTTGATTGTTTTGCAAACGTTGAACCATCCCTGCATACCAGGGATAGATCCCACTTGGTCTGGGTGGATGATCTTTCTGATGTGTTGTTGCATTCTATTGGCCAGAATTTTATTGAGGATTTTTGCATCTATGTTCATCAGGGATATTGGTCTGTAATTCTCTTTCAATGCTGCATCTTTTTCTGGCTTAGGAATTAAAGTGATGCTGGCTTCATAAAAAGAATTTGGAGAGTGGGTGGACGGTGGGTATGGTGGGAAGAATCACTATATTTCTAAAGTTATATTTATGAAATGCATGAAGTCTGTATTCTTTAACTAAAAGGTTTCTTTGGGGGGAAATAAATAAAAATATTTAAAAAAGAGTCATTTCTAGATTGTTTGGATGATCCCAATTATAAAATAAGAGCAAAAGTTTCCAACATTCATTTTATAAAAATAGCACTGCTTTAACAAAAATACCTGATAAAGATAGTTTGAGAAAACAAAACTATAACCGAATTATATTTAGGAATAAACATGAAAAATTCTAAATAAAAATTAATGGGAACAGCATTTTGCATGAGCAGGATTCATTAGTACCTTCAAAAAACAATGTAATCATTCCCTATGGGGTTTCTAGGCTTTCTCTTGCTCCTTATGTAATATACAGCAGGACTGTGATTTTATAGCCATTTTATTCTATCAGTTAGTATTAGCAGACACTAGTCTTGTTTGTGTGATCCCTTTAACTCTTAGACCTATCAGTATGATCAATTGTGAACTGAAATTGATCACTTGGACTAGTGAGATGGCATTGGTACATGCAACCTTGATGGGATTGTATTGAAATCCCCATAATAAAAAATTCTTAGGTCATTTGTGATTCTTAAGACTGGTCTAATTTCTATAATTAACATTTCCAGCCTTGTCTAATTATCAATATTTTAGACTCTATGTCAAGAAGTTCATCTGGTACCACAACAAACTTATCTTTTAATTCCACATTTCCATGAAACTTATGAAATGCACTTGTATTTAAAGTTAAAACTACTTTGCTTCTCAAGCTTGGTGCTGCTCAGAAATCTGCACTGGACAGCGATAGAGGGCCATGGGAAACTTCTATCTAGTTTTCTACCCTTTGGTTCCCATCTTTCTCTCAATTATCTCCACTTTGCTGTCACAGGTACTTCAGCCAAGTTCATGCTCCCTAGATTTCCAGAGAGCGAATCAACCACATGCTCTTTGAGTACTTCACGACCCAGGGGACACACATTAAAGAATATGGGAATACAATTTTCTTGTAATGATAAACTCTAATAAAATCTCTGTAACACAATAACAGAGGTAATTACTAGGATTCTTGTTATTTGCACCATAATCTCTGTTAGATAAAGTACTTTGGTTACCTTTTCTATTATTGAGTGCAAAGGACAAAAGCACAACCCCACTCTGAGAGGTTGATTCCTGCTAAGTAAACTGGATGAATGTAATCCCTAAGAAATTAGTTCATCCCACACAGCCAGCAAAGAGAATGGCTGGAATTTATAAGGTAACATTTATGTATAGATGCTTTTGTTACTTAATAGATAGCAAAGTTGATAAAGAACTGAAGAAGGAAATCTATCAAGGGGGAACCACGGCAATGGGGGAAGCTATTAGCAAGTAAGATTTTTATTTTTCATGGTGTGAGTGATTTTGATTACAATACAAAAATGTTTTATGTCTATTATATCAAGTGCACCTTGATGTTTGTTTTCATGATGCTTATTTTTGTCTGGACCTACCAGATAGGCAATAAAACTTTTCTTTTTAAAAGTAGCAAATGGGGATGGGCATTCAGCTTAGTGGTTAGGCCAATGCTTGGGATGCCTACATCCCATATCTGAGTGCCTGGAATCAAGGCCTGGCTGTCCTCCGTATTCCAGCTGCAGGTTAATGTGTACCCTGGGAGGTAGCAGGTGATGATTCCAGTGGCTGGATCATTGGCACTCAGGTGGAGATTTGGACTCTGTTTCAAATTCTTCTGGTGAACTAGTAAGTGAGAGCATTCTGTTTCCCTGCCTCTCAAATAAACACAGAAAATAAAAATGAAAGGTAGTATGTATAAAAACCATGCAGTTCAACTGAAATGTAATGCATTATAAAGTAGTACTGGAGGTTGCCAGTAGATGGAACCATAGATTTTAGAAAGTCAGATTGAGCTCTACATCTTAGTGAACGATAGTAATATGATGGTTTTTTAAAATAAACATTTAAAAAAAAATTTCCTGTACACATGACAAAGAGTATCAACTAAAGTAGACTTGTAAATATGAGATTCAACTTTTTATTTTTAAAAAAGGTTCTATTTTATTTATTTGAAGATCAAAGTTACAGAGAGAGAGGGATATATATATATTTCATTTGCTGGTTCACTCCTGCAATGGCTGGGGCTTGGGCCATTGGAAGCCAGGAGCCAGGAACTCCACCCAGAACTTCCAAATGGGTGGCAGGGGCCCAAGCACTTGAGCCATCTTCTATTGCTTCCCCAGGTGCATTAGCAGGGAGCTGGATTGGAAGTAGAGAAACTAGAAATTGAACTGGTGCCCATATGGGATGTTGTTGTCATAGGTAGTCACTTAAACCACTGTGCCACAATGCCAGCCCTGAGACGCAACCTTTGAGATTATTTCTTTAAGAGTAATTCTTAGAAAAGCTACTTTAAAAAAAAATCTCATTTTTATCAAGTAATGAAAATGATAAGATCTAGACCCACTAAATAATCATTAGCAATGTGGATAGTGAAGTAAGAAGGGAATATTGAGTAACAGAAATGCAATATTATTGTGGAACATAATGCTTTTTTCAAATATTTGTATTTAAAATTTTCAAATATTTTCAAATTTAAATATTTTTAAAATATTTGTATTTAAATTTGTTGCAGGTATGGAGAAGCTTTTTCTGCTAAGGGCCATTTGGATATTTATAACACACAAAATTATCAACTTAAAAATTAGCCTGCTATAAATTTATTGCATTTCTTTTTTAAAAAAAGATTGAGTTATTTGAAAGCCAGAGTTACAGAGAGAGAAGGGGAGATGAGAGAGAGAGAGATCTTCCGTCCACTGGCTCACTCCCCAGATAGCTGTAATGACCAGGGCTAGGCTGAAGCCAGGAGCCAGGCGCTTCTTTCGGGTCTCCTATGTGGTAGCTGGGGCTAACGCTCCTAGGATATGTTCAGCTGCTTTTCCTCAGGCCATTATCAGGGAACTAGATTGGAAGCAGAGCATTTGGGACAAGAACTGGTGCCCAAGTGGGATGCTGGCGTTGCAGGCAGTAGCTTTACCTGCCATGAAACACCTCTGGCCCCAACTTACTGCATTTCAAGTCCTGCCTGTGGTTGTCTTGGCAGGGCCAGACCAAATGATCTTATCTGGCTATGAGTTGGACATTCCCCACCCTTGGAAGAGAGTAGGCCTATGACTTACAGGTCTGGCATAATTTTCATGCCTAATTTTTGCATTATCTCATGTCTTACCTGGTTAATACAGTTGCAGCTGAAGTGATGGGAGGTAGGGCTGAGGTTGGGTGTGATGCACCTGGGTATTCAGCAGCAGTTGTGTCTTTGAGCTCAGGGTGTCTGAGGTTTTGAAAGAGGGTCTGTGGGGGAGGGACAGCTGCCACAAAGTCAAGTCCACAGAGAGATGGTCAAGATCCAAGAGGAGCGCCAAAATGCTGTTGCTGACCAAGTGCCTTTAACAATTGCTACATTGCCAAATGGGCCACATGTTTTCCAACTGGTTCTTGGGGCACCCTCACTTATGTAAAGGCAAGACTTTCTACCGGCTCTGTTGTTCTTCCTTTTTGCCCTATCACCTGACTCTGATTCCTAGTATCATTTCCTGCATGCTCTTTACGAAACTGACATTTTGGAAAACCGACTGAAAGCTGGGGGTTTTGGTTTCAAAGGAGACCACATCCTTGGAAGATAACTGGATTAGTTACAACAATAAGAGTAGTGAATGTTTAGAAGGTAGCATACACCCCCGCATTGTAATCCCTGCATGCTGCCTCTTTGTTTCACTCTGTAAAAGTCTTTTTGAACAGTGAATTAATGACTACTGAGAAATACAGGTTTCGTTTCCTATGAGCCTCTGGTCACCATTTTTTTTTTTTTTTTTTTGACAGGCAGAGTGGATAGCGAGACAGAGAGAGACAGAGAGAAAGCTCTTCCTTTGCCGTTGGCCAATGGCTGCCGCGGCTGGCGCGCTGCGGTCTGCGCACCACGCTGATCCAAAGGCAGGAGCCAGGTGCTTCTCCCATGGGGTGAAGGGCCCAAGCACTTGGGCCATCCTCCACTGCACTCCCTGGCCACAGCAGAGAGCTGGCCTGGAAGAGGGGCAACCGGGACAGAATCCGGCGCCCCGACCGGGACTAGAACTCAGTGTGCCGGCACCACTAGGCAGAGGATTAGCCTGTTGAGCCATGGCACCAGCCCAAAGGTCACCATATTTTCTTTTTTTTTTTTTCACAGGCAGAGTGGACAGTGAGAGAGAGAGAGACAGAGAGAAAGGTCTTCCTTTTGCCGTTGGTTCACCCTCCAATGGCTGCCGCGGTCGGCGAGCTGCGGCCAGCGCACCGCTTTCATCCGTTGGCAGGAGCCAGGTGCTAGGTGCTTTTCCTGGTTTCCCATGGGGTGCAGGGCCCAAGCACCTGGGCCATCCTCCACTGCACTCCTGGGCCACAGCAGAGGGCTGGCCTGGAAGAGGGGCAACTGGGACAGAATCCGGCGCCCCGACCGGGACTAGAACCCGGTGTGCCGGCGCCGCAAGGCGGAGGATTAGCCTGTTGAGCCACGGCGCCGGCCGGTCACCATATTTTCATCAATCAATATATAAGCTTGTTTTATGTGTGTTCCAGTGTTAGACACTTACTTAACATATACTATTGATGTACTATCAGTGAACTTACGGCCAACAAAATTACAACATTTTACCTTAGGCAAGAATGAAGCATCACTGGCATCCATAGTTCCTCTTGCAGCACACCTCAGCACTGTGCTTGGAGGCCATTTTAAACAGGGGAATCACCAACAAAAAGCATAAAACATATGAATGATGTGTCATTAAGAAGACCGCAAAAGGATTCTCGTTTACAGTATGGGAGCTGAAATACAAGGATAGATCATCTCCCCCCTTTTTTTTAACCTCCCGTGGGAGCAAGCAATTTGGTGACTCAGATATTTTGCTTCTCTGAGTGTCTATAAATGACCACGAGAAAGCTGTGCATTTTGATTTTGATACATTTTAGTAAGAAGGTGAGTTAAAAAATTGGGGACCTGTGAGTGATGAGTGATCACAGGCAAATCACTACTAGATAGGCCAACGTTCTCACCTCTAAGCTGGTGACAGCCTCATGTTGGTTTTACATCATTGCGATGGCAATCTTCTGGTCTCACTTGCCTCTTCCTTCGTTTCCTTTCCTTCCTTCCTTCCTTCCTTCCTTCCTTCCTTCCTTCCTTCCTTCCTTCCTTCCTTCCTTCCTTCCTTCCTTCCTTCCCCTCTCTCTCTCTTTCTCTTTCTCTCTTTCTCTCTTCTCTCTTTCTCCAATGAGACTGTTGATACACTGAAAGACTGGGGACAGTATTCACAGCCAGTTCATGATAAAGTCAGCACCAGAATCCAGATCCCCGGATGTGTGGTCCAGTGTGTTTTCAATCAGGTCGGATGACTTCAAAGCCTGTACAACATTTTGGAGTTTCTGCTGTTCTCTGTCAGTGGTTGGTATTGAGCTTGATATTCTTAGCCTGGGTATCTGAGATGGGAAGAGCCCATCAGCCATATGGGGAAAAACCCAGAAATCTCCCATTCATTTTCTGGTTTCAGTTCATGGGTCCCTTTGCATTAAAGCAGATTGCTCTTCTTAAAAGCACAAATGGATATGGCACTGAGCACAGCTTGTTATTAATTAAGCATATGGATACAATTAATTTATTATATGAGTTAGCACAGAGTAACCAGACTGAGGCCGCTAGAGATGATTGAGAAGGGGCCCCGAGTAGACAGGCAGGTGTGGGGGGAGCCTCCAGAAGATGAATCACCTTGGAGAGAGACCTGGCCCTCCCTACCCGCCTCGTGACTCCTGCACTGTTGAGGAGGCCTCTCTGCCTGTTAACTGACTGAGACAAATGTGGAAGCCATTGGAAAAAACTGTGGTGTTATCAAAGCTGAGGAATTCTGTGCCGCAGCTTAGCATAGTTCTGAATAACTCCCTCTGGGATTTCCTTTCCCGTTTGGCAACCTCTGCTTGCATGGCATTTCTCTTTGATTCTTATCCTAGTCTCCTTTAATGGGGATCTTCCTCTTTCCCCCTTGGCTATAGGCTCCTTGGTTTGGGATTTGTACTCTGTTTCATCTTGTTTGATTATTGGTAACCTCACTGCTTGGATGTTTTCTTCTGCAAAAAACAAAACCTACTTCTTTGATGGAAGCACATTTTACAGTTAGAATATTGTTTCTCTTAGTTTTCTCAAAAGCCAGTTTCCTACTACTGAGGTTCAAGAAATACATGTGTGGCTGACATTTTAATAAATGCCCCCTAGTTTTTGTGAAAGGAAACATGGATCGTGGCCAGGGAGTGCAGGGTTCTGTGTCCTCACAGCTGTGGTTGAGTACTAGGGGGATTCTGGTTTGCCTGGTACAGATCTGCACCTCTTGTCACTCATGGCTGACAAGCTACGTGATTGTGCAAGGCATAAGTACTAACAAGGGCAGCATTTCCAAATTTTTAGACTAGATTTACAGGTAATAGCAATAGGTGTCTAATTTGCTCAAGTGTGTGTCATCCTAAAACATATATTAAAAAAAAAATCTTGGCCGGTGCCACGGCTCACTAGGCTAATCCTCCACCTGTGGCACCAGCACCCCGGGTTCTAGTCCCAGTTGGTGTGCGGGATTCTGTCCTCGCTGCTCCTCTTCCAGGCCAGCTCTCTGCTGTGGCCCGGGATGGCAGTGGAGGATGGCCCAAGTGCTTGGGTCCTGCACCCCATGGGAGACCAGGAGGAAGCACCTGGCTCCTGGCTTTGGATAGGCACAGCCCACCGGCCGTGGGAAGGAAGACCTTTCTCTCTCTCTCTCTATCTCTCTCACTGTCTAACTCTACTTGTCAAAAAAACAAAACAAACAAACAAACAAAAAAACAAAAAAATTTTTATTCTGTTTAGTACTTCTTTGATTTCAGACACTAAATTAGAGGCATCTCCTCCCAGTGCGTGGCTCCTTACTCTATGCTTCACATATAGCTTTTCAATTTCAAAAGTAATCTATTTATTAAAGATTTTAAAAGAAGTATAAAGCAGCTAAAAGAAGACAATAGAACCACATATAATATTTTCAGTCTAAGATAGCATTAATTTTACATTTGCTTCTTTTTTTGTAGAAATGATATATTCTACATATTGTATCATATATGTGGAGGGTCTTCAAAAGGTTCACAGAAGATACATATTATGAAAAAATTATGCATGGATTTCAAAAATTATCAAAATCCACATATATTTTAATTACATTTCCTCACAATTTTTAAAGTACCATTATATACATGTTTTATAATGAGAAAAACAGTTTTGTGCGCCTATTTTTAGCTTTTTTGGCTATTATATGTATTTTTATATTGTTAAATATTCTCTTACATCCATAAGTAGAATAGGGTATTGAACATTATCATATTATTTGAATTCATCCTAATTTTTTGTGCTGAATCCTAATCTTATGAAACCCTTCTCAACAGGAGGTAGAATACCTGGATCAGAGTTCCAGTATAAATCTTATTCATTTTAAATTTTTAGTATTTTTAGTCTTTTATAGTGAAATACACATAATGTAAAATTTACCATCTTAATCATTTTCAATGTCCAGCCTCAGTCCATATTTTTGTGTAGTCATTACTACCATTCATCCCCAGACTCTTTTTTAAAAATGATTTGTTTATTTGAGAGTCAGAATGGGGGGGTGGTGTAAGAGAGGGATGGGGAGGAGAGAGAGGGAGAGAAAGAGAGAATCTTCCATATGCTGCTTCACTCCTTAGACGGCCTCAACAGCCAGAGCTGGGCCAGGCTGAAGCCAGGAACCAGGAGCTTCATCTGGGTCTCCCATTGGGTGCAGGATCCCAAACATTTAGACCATCTTTCACTGCTTTTCCCAGGACATTAGCAGGAAATGGATCAGAAGTGGAGCAGCTAGGACTGAACTGGTGCCCCTATGGGATGCCAGCACAGCAGGCAGAGGCTTTACCTGCTACACCACAGCACAGGCCCCAGAAATCTTTTTTAAAAATAGTTTATTTCCATCTACTTTAAAGGCATAGGGGAAGAGAGAGGGGGAGAGAGACAGAGAGAGAGAGAGAGAGAGAGAGAGAGAAGGAGAGCGAGGGAGAAAGAGATTCTATCCACTGTTTTACTCTGCAAGTGCTGGAACGCTCACTTTCAAACTCAGTCAAATCTCTTTGAAGACATACTCACCCCTGCTATATTTATATATTTTATGGTGTAATGTCCCTGAGTGCTTTTTTGGGAAGTCATTCACTTACAAAGCTTACTTCTTGATAGCTGGTAGCTCCCAGGCTGGTACTTAGAAGAGTTAATATAGGAGAATCCCTTGTCCTTGATTTCAGCTACCCAAGGGCAACCGCAGTCTGCCAATGCTAGTGGGAAATTCCAGAAATAAACACAAGTTTGAAACGAGCATTGTGAGTAGCACTGCTCCAATCGGTCCTGCCGAGGAAGTGGATCATTCCTTTGTCCAGGGCATCCATATATGGACATTACCTGCTCTGCGGTCCTTGAGAAAGAGAGAGAAACACCACACTCACAGGACGTTCATCACAGTATATTGTTATAATTGTTCTATTTTACTATGATTTATTGTAGTGAATCTCTTCCTGTGCCTAATTTATAGATGAAACTTTGTCACAGGTAGGGATATATAGCAAAATCCTTAGTATACATAAGGTTCTGTACTGTTCATGGTTTAGGCATCTGCTAGGGGTCTTCGAACATGTGCTACCTCAGATAAGGGGGAGTACCATGTGTCTGTGCTGATGCACAAGGTCGGACTCGGAGGAAGGATGGGTGTGATGGACTCCCGCAGAGAATTCCAACACTGTTCCATGCAGAGACCCTCTTCTCTCTTGAGACCATGGCACTCCCACCACTGCCGCCGCCGCTACCACACTTGCCATCACCAATCTGAGCCCTGGCTGCTGCCTTGTTGCTCAGCAATATCCTTGCCTGGGCATGCTAGTGAGCACCACAAGGCCAAACTGGCTGTTGCAAGGGACTTGATTTTCTGTGTGCATTCACTGCTGCCTGCAGTGTTTCCTCTGCTTCACATGTATGCTTGATGGTCCCATCAGCCCTTAATTGCAAAACTGAAGTTGAAAGAAAACAAATCACTATGAGTATTGTGATGATGACAGCAAAGTACTAAATCAAGTGCAGAGCCCTTCTGAGTGTGGGTCCCTGTGGGGCTGCATATACCACCTGTCCACAGAGCCTGCCTGAGACTGAGGCCACAGTGATTCTCCAATCACTGTCTTAATCTGATCCCTAGAGGAAGGCCAGAACTGCTGTACCTTATCTTATGTGGAATGTGATACATTTGCATCTCAATTTGTTGATCCTAGTTGGTATTTTCAACTGGACCCAAGGATTTAGAGAAGGAATAATTTTAGGACAATGCTGTCTTGATCCTATGGCTGGACCCCCATGGTCCAACAAATTTAAAAATCATTTCCTGAAAGTCAAAAGTCACCTTCTCAAATTTGGAATGTAAAATGGATAGCATTCAGGACATGCTAATGAGTGCACAAAAAGAAAGCTCATCTTTTATTTCTAAGCATCCAGTCCTTAAAGTATAAACCCACCTTCAACTTCCTAATTCTACCTCGGTTTCTGTTATAATTGATATCATTCTTGAATGATTTTTTTTTTTTTTACTAATTTTCTGCATCTTTACAGCTTGTATTTAGGCTCTGGAGACCATACCTTATTTGAGTTATCTGAAAGTATCTGAAACTATCAATGAACTCATAAAAATTACTGTGGCTTGCGGATATCCAGACCTAGATGCTTATCTGAAAGCATAGCCAGACATATATAGTATTGTTTAAACTGATTTTGGAAGTAAACTTTAATAACAATTTTTTTAAGATAGGAAACAAAAAGGAATATTTTTTAAATTTTATTTATTTATTTATTTATTTATTTTTATTTTTTGACAGGCAGAGTGGACAGTGAGAGAGAGAGACAGAGAGAAAGGTCTTCCTTTGCCGTTGGTTTACCCTCCAATGGCTGCCGTGGTCGGCGCGCTGTGGCCGGCGCACCGCGCTCATCGGATGGCAGGAGCCAGGTGCTAGGTGCTTTTTCCTGGTCTCCCATGGGGTGCAGGGCCCAAACACTTGGGCCATCCTCCACTGCACTCCTGGGCCACAGCAGAGGGCTGGCCTGGAAGAGGGGCAACCGGGACAGAATCTGGCGCCCCGACCGGGACTAGAACCCGGTGTGCCGGCGCCGCAAGGCGGAGGATTAGCCTGTTAAGCCACGGCGCCGGCCCAAAAAGGAATATTTTATTGAAGTATTTTCTGATACTCCTGGCTTAGGTTTGGCCCAGCCCTGGCTACTGTGGGCATTTTAAGAATGACCCAACAGATGGGAGATATCTATGTCTGAGTCTGTCTTTCTACCTTTCAAGTAAATAAATGAGTAAATAAATAAATAATAGAGTAAATAAATATTTGGTAAGATTGACTTTCTGCCAGACCAAAGAGATTCAAACTTACTTGAGAAATATAAGCAACTTTCATTTACTAAGTGTTTGTGATTAAGGCAGAATCCCCTGCTTAAATCCTGGCTTTGGAAAGAGGATATGAACACAAACAAAACTCACATATATGCCCATGTTTTCTCTGCTCTGGACATTAGCCAGATTTCAATTCAGCGTTATGAAAAATACAGAGCACACTATTATTAAAACATCCACTCAAAACAGGTTTATACAGGGTTAAGATTTACTATATTTTACAAAATTTCTGAGCTGCTGTTATTGGTGTGTGCTTGGGAGAATGGAGTGGAATATAGCTTGGTAGTAGGTGAGGAAGGGGATAAAACCTAATCTGTTGAAAACTGACGGGATAGATATGCTTTTCTATTGGATCTGTAGTTTTTTTTTTTTTAATTCTCCTCATTAAAATGACTAGCTTTCTTTATGTTTATTTACTTATGTTGCAAACTATTTAAAATCATTTTCTTTTAAGTGTTGCTCTCGTATTTTAAAAAGTGATTAGACATCTATTGGTCTTTGAAACAGGAGTGGAGGCATTAGCCTTTCATCTTTGGGGACTTCAGTTTCAACCTGGCTTAGTTTAAGCTGAAACAAGTTTGATCTTGTCACAGGCACTTCCCCAAGCAATAATTACAATGAACGCAAATCCCTCCAAAATATTTTAGCATCACATTCTACTCCATGAAGAACAGGAACAAAACACTTCATTGTGTAACCAAGAAGGATTAGTATTTTTATTGGGAATCATTACATTGTAGCATTAATCAGAAGAAAAATGATTAATGGCTGTAGCTTCTGTTATAAGCTGTTTTGGAAAATGAAACCACAGTGTTAAATGGGATGCTTCATACAGCACTGTAAGGAGAACCTGTAGGCATGTTGGATGTTAGAGGCCATTCTCCATACCTAGGGAGGACAATTCTCTAACGCTCAGGTCTCAGCCCACGGGAGGTCTTTCCTTTATTGTTATTCAACTCCCACTCTAGTATGTAAGTCACCGACCTTCTTGCCCCTTGAGTTCTGTTGAAGACAAATTTATTAAATGCAGCCTCAGAACTTTACAGTTCAGTAGGATTAATAGACTTGGGCTGATGAATGAAGCCAGGAGTGGGAAGACAGAGCATTGCGAGTTCCACTGCTCTCAGGAGAGCCTTCGAATCTTACTGAGTTCACACTGGAGTTTAGTATTTTCAGGGTGTAGACCCAAAGGGTACTGAGGAAGACAAAATGTTCATCATAACCACCACAACTCATTTCATCTTTTTCTCAAAGGGCACAGAGCATCCTGGGTGGCCTGGTTAGTTGTGCTGCTTCTTAGCTATAGTCACTTAAACATTACTGTCTTTGTCTCATGCTCAGGTCTCCTGCAGTGTTCTAGCCAGGTCCCTAGCATTGCCTCAGAACTTATGGGGGTCCAGTTTGCTATACCCTTCCATTTCCTCCAAATCACTGTGGCAATGTTTCCTTAGGGTGTGTGTAGCCAACAGATATACAGCTTTTTGGGGACTTCTTGGATGCTTTTTGAATGGAACCCTGAGTAGTGTTCTTGAATGAGTCAGGCACAAACTGAATTTGAGGATGTGGGAGAATTTGCTAGTACTCTCAATGCACTATCAGTTTAAAAATTCAAATTCTAAAATTTATTCATCAACTCAATTTCAGAAGTGAGAATACTTTATATATTAAAATATGCTCCAAATGTAATGTTGAGGGTTCCTAAAATGCCCTAACAGAGATCCCATGTGCATTGTCTCAGAGAGAAGCCCCTCTCTGCCTTGTCAGATAGCCTCTATGTACATTTACCTGTGTAGTTATAAGATGACAGAAGCTGAAGAGAGGTTAAAGGCTTCTAAGTGGTGGTTGCCCACACTTTTGAATGATTGGATATCCTTTATATAGAGAGATTATCAAGCCTCAAGATCTGTAAAACTAAGAACTTATTAATCCACAATGATAAATACAAGGGTGTTTCAAAATGTTCATAAAAATGAAATTAAAAGATAAGTTTATTTTGGTGCAAATGTATTTTTGTAAGCAATGCATCGTTTTTTTTTATAGTACAGATTTTCCATGACCTCTTTGAAGACTCCTTGTATATATAGAATTCACAATTTTTTTTTTTACCAAAACAAGCATATCATAATTGATTTTCCACAAAATTTTGAAGTACCCTGGTAGAGCTGTCACGTGGAACAGGATAATGGAGATTTATGGTCAACTGATTCCACCCCAGCCCCCATCAAGTTATATCATTCCTCACTCTGTTCATTGATCACATAAAACCACCGTTATGCAGACTGGAAATGTTCACCATCAAAGGGTCAGTTCCCTCTCTTTCTTTGCAACCAACTGACTTGGGAATTTGAAGGTCATCTGGGGAGCAGAGACTCAGAACAAGGGGAGCTGGATGAAAATCACTAACAGCAGTAAGCCAAGGTAGTCTGATGACTCTAATCTATTGCACTGGTTTTGTTAATGGGACCAGATACAACCAAGTCTGTTGGTTGCATGCTGCATCCACTTCTACCCTACAAGTAACTTTATCAAAGGGGTTAGAAACATACCAATTCCAATGTCCAGACTTATCTCTCTTGGACTGTGCTTTACTGGGCACTAGCAATAACTGTTCTGTCTAATCAGTCCCTTCTTTGATTGTCACTCTTGTTCTAAGAATGGATTAATGTATTCCATCTGGTTATAGTCAAGCCTTTCCACTTGAGAGCCAAGCAGGTGACTTTATCAAAGCATACACTGTCTCACGAAGGGATATTCTCCCGTTTACCTTTAAAAAAGGCCTGCTATTTCTCTTTTGGGCACACCTTGCTTAGCCCACAAATATTAATAGGAAACACTTGGTAATCAAAATAATTCAGATTTAGTTAAATAAACATTGTAAAGTTATCTACTGTGTTTGATGCAGTATATTAAGCATGGTTTTTACCATAATTGTTTTATACTGAGTACTTTTAACAGCAACACTTCTAAATAGAGCATCCTTATATTAACTCCTTTGATTAATTAAACCAAAATAATTCCTGGTAGGTTTTCCTAAATTTTTTTATTAGAAAATAGTTTTTTAGGCATTACTTTAAACAGAAAAATAAATTTAAAACCTGAAATAGTTTTCTCACATGACTTGGAAAAGACAATTTAATGAGGTTATTTATGATCCACTCACTGATGAGTGATTCCATTAAAGTTTATGGTGGTCAATTATGATAGTAAAAAATATCAAAATACTCTTTCAGGTGTATTTTTGTGGTATTTTCATTTTGATCTTCAGCCTTTTTTAGGAGCTAGTCAGATTGTGCTTATCAGAAAACTATTGGGGCCGTGCTGTGGCATAGCGGGTAAAACTGCCCCTTGCAGTGCTGGCATACCATACGGGCGCTGGTTCAAGACCTACTGCCCCACTTCTGATCCAGCTCTCTGGTATGGCCTGGGAAAGCAGTGGGAGATGGCCCAAGTGGTTGGGCCCCTGCAACATGTGGGAGACCCAGAGGAAGCTCCTGGCTCCTGCCTCCTGGCTTCAGACTGGCCCAGCTCTAGATGTTTGCAGCCATCCGGGCAGTGAACCAGTGGATGGAAGATCTCCCTCTTTCTGCCTCTGCCTCTCTGTAACTTTACCTTTGAAACAAATAAATACTTTTTTTTAAAGAAAACTATCAAAGGATATTTGAGAACAAATTTTTATTTCTATATTCTATTAAATATCAAACTGCTGACTTGTTTATTAGAGTCCTTTAAATATACTGAAAGTATTTGCAATAGACTTATGTGATAAAAACAGTTTTTAAAACAGTATGTGATAATTTGACTCCAACGTTGTAATGGATTTGCATATAAGGATGTATGTATGTGTGTGGGTATATTTACATGATAAAGGAGGAAAGGCTAATAAAAAAACCATGAATCAGCAATTTCATCTATTTCAGTGTGATGCAAAGTATGGGTGATAATTTTTAGTATTTTATTCTTGATTTTTGTATCCAAGAATTTACTTAAAAATGCAAACAGTGTGTTCTGTTTATTCCAAAATGACAATAAGCTAACAAAAATACTCAGAGAGGGATGAAGGGCTTAGTAATCAAGATGTCCAGAACCCATACCTGTCTCTACTGTTGACTTCAGCTTCCTGCTAATGCAGAACCTGGGAAGGTAGTGGGCAGTATGTCAAGTAACTGGGTCCTTACCACCCACATAGGAGATCTGAACTGAGTCTGGCTGCCAGCTTTGGCCTCTGTGAGGGGCCATTACTGGCATTTGGGGAGTGAACCTGTGGGTGAGTTCTTTCTCTTTTTTATTTTTTTTCTATCTCCCTCTGTGTTTATTTGCTTCTCAAACATTTTCTCTTTATTCTAAAATAACAATGGATTCAGCAATTACTTCACCATAATGCTGGTCACCTCTTTTTCTTTATGTTTAGGGCACCTAAATCAGTTATCTTGATGATTGATTAGCTTGAAACTCTTGAGTCAACAGCCATTTCTGTACCTTAATCTTTGAGCTATCCACAAGATATATTTCTTTGTTAATACAGAAATTAAAGATTTTTTCCCAATTTTTTCCACTTCACTTATCCAGTGATATCATTAACTAAAATTTTCATTTTTTGAAGGAAAATGTTTGAACCCCTACTAACCAGAATAACTCATCTGCTGCAGCAATTGTTGCAGAGGCAACCCCCTTTATGGATGATTGTTAGCTTGCTAGATAAAGTTGTCATTACGTTTAACTTGGTCTTTAATTATAAGCAGATGGATGAATTATTTTAATCACTGCTATATATCTTAACAGTAGTTCATACATTGACACAAAGTGAAGAACATCAAACAGAAATTAAATGCTAGGGAAGGAAAGCAGCCAGCCTTCAAGGGAAGCAATTGATCACAACCTGTCATCTTTAAAGACCAGAAGAATGCAAAATAAACACTTGGGATTAGTGTACTAAATATGGTTCCTCAGGCTTCAGCTCTGCCCTCTGATAATTCCTCTATCTCATTTATTTTAATGCTTTATCATGTATCTCTCCAGCTCTGTAATTAGCCTTTCAGGTATTCTCCTTTTCTTCCTGCCTTTGAAATTATGTATGGTGTGACTCTGCCGGGAGAAGATATTATTAACATCCAGTACAAGAGAAGCAACTTTGGAAAAGATTCCATTTTATAGTTCAGATACTGAAATTCTTGCTGAAACTCACAGTATATGTTAGGGTTGATTTGGAATTAAAGTGTTAGACAATTTACCATTTTTTTTTTTTAAAGAGAAAGAGTCTAGCTTGGTTTGCAGGTAAAGCAGTTTTACAAGAGGGATCTGGATTTAGAGTCATTGACTTCAAACTATTTGATTTTTTTTAAGGTCTAAGATTAATTTCTGAATTAAAGTAATTAAATATTATCATCTTACTGCTTTGTTTCTGAGTTCACTTTTCCTTGACTAAAAAGAACATCACCAATGCCTGTGCTTTCTTACATAGCAGTGAATGTGCTGATGATTACACAGTAAATCATGCTTGGAATTTATACTCTGCCGGGAATTTTGCTCTAGAGGAAGGGTATGTTCCTGATGCTTTATTACAGTGTGTGGATCTATTTATTTCTCAGTCTCATTTTTGAAAAAAAATATTTATTTGAGAGGTGGAGTAGAGTGACTGAGAGGTAGACAGACAACTAGATACACACACACACCCCAGAGAGAGAGAGAGTGAGCGCGAGAGAGATCTTCTATTCACTGGTTCACTGCCCCAGACAGTGGCTGCAACAGCCAGGCACCAGGAACTCCACCTTGGTTTCCCACCTGGATGGCAGGGGCCCAAATACTTGGGCCATTCTCTGCTGCCTTTTCAGGTGCATCAGCAGGAAGGATTGAAAGTGGAGCATTGGGGCTGGTGCTGTGACGTAGCGGGTAAAGCCACTGCTCGCAGTGCCGGCATCCCATATGGGTGCCTGTTCAAGTCCCAGCTGTTCCACTTCTGATCCAACTCTTGCTGTTGCCTGGGAAAGCGGGAGAAGATGGCCCAAATCCTTGGGCTCCTACACCCGCATGGGAGACCTGGAAGAAGCTCCTGGCTCCTGGCTTCGGATCAGCACAGCTCCAGCCATGGCAGCCAACTGGGGAGTGAACCAGCAGATGGAAGACCTCTCTCTCTCCCTCTGCCTCTCCTCTCTCTTTGTAACTCTGACTTTCAAATAAATAAATAAATCTTAAAAAAAGAAAATAGAGCAGCAGGAACTTGAACTGAAGCTCCTTTGTAGGATGCAGGCATCACAGGCAGAGACTTAACCCACTGTGCCACGATGATGAACCTTGGTGAGTCACTTTAGATTACTTATTATTAAACACTGAAAACATAAAATAATGCCTACAATTGAATAGATACACTGTTCTCACTTTGACCTCTTTGATCTTGTAAATACTGGATTGTTTCTAGTGTTTTGAATGTGGATGTAATATTAAATTATTGATTTATCATATACTACTTCATAGACCAGAAAGAGTGGGATTTTCTGTGTTTAACTTTGCCCTAAACCACATGTTGTCATTGACTTTGTAGCTTATCTATAGCAAAGTTTTAATCTTTTCTGACTTCCTTTTGTAATGTCTCTAGGCTTCTTCCTTCTGCCGGGAATTGGAAAGTACCCATGGACTCAAACTTGCCTTGGAATTATCTGAAGACCAACATCATTTGTAGTTTCCCATTCATAGAGAATCCATGTTCTAAAGTTTGAATGGATTTTTGTTGTAAATGTTACTTGATGTTTTAGTTTATTTATGCAATGCCCTCTTCTTAATGCTCTTAATGCTGAGGATTGACTGCCTTAGGAAAAAAATATTCTAACTATGATGCTATCAACAACAGTTTGTGGGTTTCAGATCAAGAGACTGGAGGATTTTTCACACAAACATTGAGAAATATTTGTACAATTCTAAAGCAAATAATTCCAGGTTCAGAATACCTGTCTGCCACATTCTCTGATTTGTAAAGAAATAAAAAATATCATGGGAAATTGAGGCTGTGTTACTGATATTGTTGTGACTCTCAGAAAATCTGTTACCCTTTTGCAACCTATACTTCCTCAGTTGTGGAATGGAAATGAAACAAAATAAAGGGCATGGGACTTAGCAGGGCTCCATTAACTTCCCTCCTTCTCTCTCTCCCTCTTTTCCTTTGTTCTTTCCTTGGTAGCTTCTCTATGTGCACTTTGAGGACGAGAAAACCAGCCCCTGAGAACCAAGAGCTGGCTTTTTATTCATAACTTTAATCTTCAGGATTTCCCTATAGAACATGAATAATTTTATAGAATATGATCAGACAAGACCATTCTGTGATGCTGATGGAGCAAGCCAAACCAAGAACACTCCATAATCAGAGCAAAGAACAGACGAAAATCTTGTTCTAACCAAGACCAAGCATTGCCCTTTTTGGTGAATCCAAGTGACTGCTACCTCTTTGCCCATGATAGATTTAGCTTCACTTCATTCTCCTTTTTATTAAGGTAAGAGAACATAGACTTTTGAAGTTTTGTTTTTATATTTGCAAAATGAGCTTTCCTTATAACAATGCTTATTGTGAATTGAATGTTTGTGTCCTCTTTCCCTCCTCCAAATCCATATGTTAAAGCTCTGACTCCTGCTGTGGTTATATGTGGACATGGAAACACTATGGATGCACAATTACATAAAATGCCCATCACACAGATATAGTAATTAGAAATAATCTCACAACACTGGATAGGAGTAAAATGTAGTGAAAATCATTAGAATTTGATCTAGAATTATTGTAGATGAAGTTTGAGTATTTTTGACTTTTATTTTATTTTTACAGTTTTATTTATTTAGTCATTTGAAAGGTAGAGTGACACACAGAGAGAAATCTTCCATCTGCTGGGTCAGTCTCCAAATGCCTGCAATGGCCAGGGCTGGGCAAGCTGGGAGCCAGGAGACAGTAACTCCATCCAGTTCTCTCTCATAGGTGGCAGGAACTCAGCTACTTAGGGTACCATCTGCTGTCTCCCAGGCTCATCATTAGCGGGGAGCTGATTGGAAGTAGAGGCAGGACTCCATCCAAAGCAGTCTATTGTGGGATGCTTACCAGTATCTGAAGCAGTCTCAAGGAGAGACTTAACCATGCCCTGACTCCTGTTTTTAACACAATTGTTAAAATTGTGAGTTTCTGTAATTTAACTTATGATAGTAGTTATGTTTAATAACAGACTCACGGGGACCAACATTGTGGCACAGCAGGTTAAGCTGCCCCTTGTGATGCTGGCGTCCTAGTGCCAGTTTGAATGTGGGATGCTCCACTTCCCATCCAGCTCCCTGCTAATATGCCTGGGAAAGCAGTGGAAGATGGCCCAAGTACTTGGGCTGCTGCTACCCATGTGGGAGACACAGATGGAGTTCCATGCTGCTGATTTTGGTTTGTGCTAGCTCCAACCATTGCAGCAATTTTGGGAAGTGACTCAGTAAATGGAAGATCTTTCTCTGTTTCTCCTCCTTTCTCTGTCACTCTACTTTTCAAATAAATACAATAAATCTTAAAAAGACAAAAGCAGGCTTACAAAATTCTTGAAAATTTATTTATTTATTTTTTTGGTTAACCACTATGAGCTGGCTTTTGCACGCCACTGCCAGATGGTTTTTTTCTGTAACAATATTATTTGGGTCCTTTGCTGGTTAAATCACCATTTGGGTAGTCACAAACTCTATATCTGCAATGAATTATGTTCACGTATAGCAAATTGTGTTTGGAGGCACCTCCATGAAACAATTTAAGTTTCTTTATACTGTTCTTTCTTGGCAAATATAGCTTCCAAGTTATATAACAGAGTCTACGGTGGCCTGGATTATTGAATTTTATTATCTAGCACCTCAAGCAGTGTTGAAAGTACAGAAGAACTATTGAGGAGCTTGGTGACCCAAAGGGACTGCAGAAACTCACTTTCTGCCTGAGCCAGAGGGAAGGACAAGCCTATGAGGTAAGAGAGACACTCATAGGCTACCCTATCAGCTACTTGACTCTGTGCTTCTTATCTCTCTCCTTGGAGGGAAGCTCAGAGGAAGCCTTTGCCCTCTAACATCTAGGTTCAAACTAATCTTTATTATATCATATCAGTGCCACATCAAAGCACTGCCTACACTTGACTCCCCAGGCCCACTAACAATTAAGTTCTTTGCACTGAATTCATTCCCTACCTCTCTCCACATCGATGAGTCAAGTGATATTGTCAGTACAAATTGGGCTTGCTAACTAACTGGAAATCTTCCAGAGATGTATCAGCAAAGATGATTTGGGAAGTAATGTGCTTTGGAGTATTGGCGTAAGGAAACTTGTTATATTTTCATTTTTTTCCCATTTATTTGACAAGTAGAGTTAGACAGTGAGAGAGAGAGAGAGACAGAGAAAGGTCTTCCTTACGTTGGTTCACCCCCCAAATGGCCGCTACGGCTGGCACTGCGCTGATCCGAAGCCAGAAGCCAGGTGCTTCCTCCCGGTCTCCCACATGGGTGCAGGCACCCAATCACCTGGGCCATCCTCCACTGCCTTCCCAGGCCACAGCAGAGAGCTGGACTGGAAGAGGAGCAGCCGGGACTAGAACTCGGCACCCATATGGGATGCCGGCACCGCAGGCGGAGGATTAGCCAAGTGAGTCATGGCGCCGGCCCCTATATTTTCTTGTAGCAGCTTGGTTTCTACTCCCCTGTGTACCTTTTATTTTTCTTACTTCTAAAGCATCCCTGTAATTATAAAACATGGATTGATCTCTTAAACTGTGAATGGCTGGGTGAGAATGGGAATAAGGATGGAGACGGCATCATCCCTGTTGTAACAGGGTCCTTATGGAGGCAGGATAGTAAACAGGCTAGTATAACACTGATATATATCTTTGCATAAGGATTATGGGTAATATAGGATGGGAGGATCAGGCATGGCTTCTGTAAGAGGCCGACTTAGGAGCTAAACTTTGGAAGATGACACATTGATTAGTTCTCATTTTTCTACCACCTCCAGGTCCATTTTCCTCCCATCTTTGCCAAACTCAGCATCCCAGGAAGCTGACTCCTGTTGTGGTGGATACTGAGATGCATCACTCACAAAAGAATGACTTGGTCTTCCTACTACTGGAATGCAAATTTAAAGGGTCAACCATCTTTAAGGATAGAAACTGTCTCATATTAGGCCATACCTCCTTCTAATGGCATCTGACATCCAATGGCCGGTCACAGTGAGATTCTGAATGCCAGAATTTCTTGCTACAACTTGAGAGATTTTAAGGATCAATGCAGGCCTAGATTTTTTTCTCAAAGAAACCTTTTATTTAGTGAGTACAAATTTCATAAGTACAACTTGAGGAATATAATGATTCTTCCTACCATACCCACCCTCCCACCCCCAATATCACCCCCCTCCCATTCCCAGTCCCATTCTCCATTAAGATTCATTTTCAATTAACTTTATACACAGAAGATCAACTCTATACTAAGTAAAGATTTAAGCAATTTGCACACACACACACACACACACACACACACACAAACTGAGAACAAGTTTTACAGTTAATTCTCATAATACAACTCATTGAGGACAGAGGTCCTGCATGGGAAGTAAGTGTACGTGACTCCTGTTGTCAATTTAAAAATCAACACTCTTATGCATGATGTCAGTGATCACCTAAGGCTCTTGCCATGAGCTGCCAAGGCTAGGAAACCTTTTGAATCCACCATCTCCATCAGTATTTAGGCAAAGCCATAAGCAAAGTGGAAGTTCTCTCCTCTCTTCAGAGAAAGGTACATCATTCTTTGATGGCCATTACTTTCCACTGGGGTCTCTCTCACAGAGATCCTTCATATAGGATATTTTTTTTTTTTTTTTGCCACAGTGTCTTGGCTTTCCATGCCTGAAACACTCTTGGGCTTTTCAGCCAGACCAGATGCCTTAAGGGCTGATTCTGAAGTCAGAGTGCTGTTTAGGGCATTTGTCATTCTGTGAGTTGGCTGTCTGCAGACCTAGATCTTGCATAGACTCATCTGAGGCCTTTGTTGAGAGTGCACCTTAGTTCACTTTCTTCTTTGCCCGGTCCAGTTTCCTCCCCTCTCCCCTACACATGGCCCACCAAAGAGATGTATTGGATATGCACCCTGCAGACTAATCTCTTTTATCCAGTGCATTTTACACATGACATAAGTATGTGGCAGAGCACAGGCTTCCTGGCTGGCTAGGTTCCTGCTGAGTTCAACTAATGTCATGTGATCAGGGATGTAGAGGAGAATGAGGGATTTGCTCTATGCATTTTCCCTGCTTCCAAGCCGTTCTCTGGCAGTAATTAGTCCTGGGGCTATGGTTTCTATGCAGAAAGACACCTCCTTGGCAATGGCTCTCACTCCTTCATATCTGAGAGTGGCAAAACTTCCCTCTGTTGCTAGTCTTTGGGGAACTCAATATTTCTAGCTGGTTTTCTTAATCCTACTTCCTCAATCTATATAGATTTAAATTCTCATAGATTTCCCAACACATTCAGTTGAAGCAGTAATGTGTTGGAAAATGTTTAACCACTAGTTCTATTTAAAAAAAATAAGAAAAGGGCTGGCACCATGGCAAAGTGGGTTAAAGCCCTGGCCTGAAGCACCAGCATCCCATGTGGGCACTGGTTCTAGTCCTGGCTGCTCCTCTTCTGATCCAGCTCTCTGCCATGGCCTGGGAAAGCAGTAGAAGATGGCCCAAGTCCTTGGAGCCCTGCACTGGTGTGGGAGACCCAGAAGAAGCTCCTGGCTCCTGGCTTTGGATTAGTGCAGCCCCGGCCATTTCGGCCATCTAGGGAGTGAACCATCAGATGGAAGACCTCTTTCTCTCTCTCCGTCTCTACCTCTCTCTCTGTAACTCTGTCTTTCAAATAAATAAAATAAATCTTTAAAAATAAAATAAAAAAGAAAGAAAAAATATGAAGTTCTGATTTGTAGTATTTTCCAGTTTCTGTGGTGTAAATATTCCCATCACACCCTGACATGGTGTCATTCATCACAGAGATGGTACAGATGCTCAATAGTTCTACTATTCTGATAAAACAGACCTAAATAATGCGAAGGTTTTATATCAGCATAAAATAATGGGAAAGGATGGATTTTGAATATTTATTACCTTTGTTTTAAATGTAATTGAAATCATAATGAATTAATTTTTACTGATGACTGTGTTTAAGAGCCAATTTGCAAAGTTCCTGAGAATTAACAACTGATGTTTGCCATGTCAGTCTGCGCCATCATACTTCTGAGTGGAATTTTATGCTGGAATCTTGACTGACACAGATAAGTAGCTGCTAACTAGGCAACATATGAAGGTACTTCAAAGAGTTCATGGAGAAATGTAGGTTCTGCCTATTCACAGATTTTGGCTATTTAGGCATACTATGAACTTAAGATCAGAAAATAAGTCTGTAGATAGAATCTTAGAGAAGGGATTTGGTTTCTCAAATGAGCTTTGTCAAATTTCTGGAGAAGGAAACTGAGGGCTCAAGTTGAATTCTCTGTCTCTGGAGTGTGGGTTTGACGGGAAGATTGGGGATAATTGAGTTGGGAAGAAGTTGGAGTCTTTTTTAATTTTCAGTTGTAAACTTTATTTATTTTTATTTACTTTAAAGGCAGATAAACAGAAAGAGAGAGACAGAGCTAAGTCTTCTATATGATAGTTCACTTCTCAAATGCCTGTGACATTCAGGTGTGAACAGGTTAAGTCAGGAGCCAGGGATGCAATCTGGTTCTCCTGTGTGGATGCCAGGGACCCAAGTGCTTGAACCATCACCTGCTTCCTCGCAGGGCACATGTTAGCAGGAAGCTGGAATTAGCAGCAGAGATGGGACTTTGACCTAGATACTCTGATATGGGATCCAGACACCCCATGCAGTGTCTTCACTGCTGTGCCATCTCCAACCCCAGTTAGTCCTCAGATTTTATGCTGGAGGATTTGTGTTAGAGTTTCAGCCATTGCCCAAGGTTAAAGGGCTTGGAAATGATGTAGCTGAGAGTCAATCCCCATCTATATCTCTCATTGCCTTACTTACAGATTCTTCTAGACACTTTCCTCTCCCATTCTTTCAGTGTGAGTGGATCTGTTCCTCATCCCTGCCTCCCTTGTCATGGTGAGGGCTTTGGGGCTTTGGGACCAATGAAGACACTCTAGATGTTGAGATGAAAGACAGACCCCTTTATCTAGTTGAGAAGACATTGTATGTTTTTGTTTGTTTGGGCCTCAACTACAATAGGCGTAAAGTGAGGTCCGGTGAAAGTGTGTCCCTGAGCCCTATCTGGCGACCCTGTGCTTAATAGTTTTCCCTCACTCCCTGCAATCAGTTCTCAGGGTGAGATCTCATCTCAGTTGTAATGATATACATGGCACACATCCTCATGGCTGCTGTTTAGTCCTCATGGCTAGGAAGGGGTTAAGTTCTCTAGAGTACTGGAAAGAGAAAAATTGAGCTGATACTTTACTCACTGAGATAAAGGTAGGAAATGGGAGGTCATGGGCAAATGACAAGTAAGAGGATGAGGATTTAGTTTAGTGAGCACTGACTGTACATTAGGTGCTATGCTAAGCACTTCACTGAATTATTGCATGTCATCTTCAAAACTATTTTATGAAATTAGTGCTAACTTATATCCAAATTGTTGGTGGGAAAACTGAAAACAATTAGCCAGTTTGCTCCAATCCATAGCTAGGCTGAAGTGGTAGAGCAAAGATAGGAGATAATCTTTTCATGAGAACTCCACAATCCTCTATTAGTTTATTATCCAGTTCTGAATAATAGGAGAAGAAAATTTAGGAAAAGGCTCAAAAAGTTCTTGGAAAATTTGCATTATTTATTTCAAAATTTATTTAATTATTTATTTATTTGAGAGTCAGAGAGATACAGAGACAGACACACAGAGAGCTCCCATCCACTGACTGGTTCACTCCCTCAGTGCCGCCAGTGGCTGGGGCTGGGACTGAATCAGGAGCTGGGAACTCAGTTCAGGTGTCCCACTGATGTGGCAGGAACCCAACCACTCAGAGCCATTTCTGCTGTCACCCAAGGTCTGAAGTCCCAAGGAAGTTGAAGTCAGGAGCCAGAGCTGAGTTTGAACTCAGATACTTCAATGTGGGAAGTGCATATCTTAATCACTAGTTGAACCACTTGATTCTGCATTATCTTCTATTTTTCCACAAACTTTTTTGATACCCTTTGAAGCATGATTTCCATGTCTTTGCAACAGACTCATCTCCAACCAGATTAGCATTTTCACATTTCCCAATTCCTTTAACACTTTGTTGTAACCATAATGAGTGCTGCCTAGTTTCAGAATCCTCTATGATCTCCCTTTTTCTGAGCCTACTTCCTGGGTAATCTTTTCTCTACCCCATTCTCTTGGATGGTTTTGATCATCCTGCATCTCATCTGCAGACACGAAACCTTCCAGGTTTCATTAAACTCTGGACATCCCAAACTATCCCATGTTCCCAAGTGCAGCACACCCTATAATTTGCCTACCTCTTTTCTCTACTACGAGATAACTTTCATGAAAGCAAGGACTGTCTGCCTTGTTTGCTGCGTATCTGCAACACCATGATTCAAAGCATATTCAATATATTCTTGCTGAAAGGTGAAAGGGGATAAATTTTCCTCCAGGCGTTTGTACTAGGCTGCCCAGCCTCTTTTTCTGATGAATTCTTATGTGAATCTTTGTGTCTCTGTTGACATTCCCTCCTTCTGCAGCCTCAGCTGAGTTCGATGCTCCTTGTAGGTGTTTCATGGCATCCAGTTCGTCTCTTAAGCTCATCACTCATCGTGTACTGTTGTCACTACTTCTCATTAATAGTGGACTGACAACTCCTTGAGGACAGAGTTTCCCTCTTAATTACCACGGTGTTCCCATTAGCCAGTGCAGTGCCTAGCACAGTGTAGTAACAGCTGGTAGAATGAATGGATACATTATTCTGGACAGCACTAATTAAGGGACTGTGACACTAACAATAGTCAATCATCTAACAAATATTAATTATATGCCAACTCTGTGCCAGGTAAATGCCAGGTGATGAAGTTACAATAATGAACAAAACAGATGTGTTTTTTGCTCTCATAGTTCTTAAAGATCATTGGTAGGGGTGGGATATAGTGAGAGGAAGGAGGTTCAGTTGAAGGTAACTGTTGAGTGGTAAATTATAATGATCAGCAGCCCTATTAAAGAGTTGTGTTAAAGTATAATACCTTTTCCTTGTTGAGTTAGTGTTGGGGATTACAAGGATGTACATATTTTACTTATAACTTCTGCGGATCTCATAGGTTTAAAAAATAAACATCTTTTAGCTTACACATAAAAATTGTGCTCATTTATAAGCCATATGTTTCAGTGCTTATACTGTGTGCTCTACTGGGGGACTTATTGATGGTTTAGGATGTCCTCCTAATCTAAGCACCCTGCCTGAGCTGAAACACAGGATGATCAAGTCTTTCCAAGAGAATGGAGAAGAGAAAAGGTTATTCCAAGAAGCAGAGAAATCACTGAGAATTCTGTATACGAGGCAGCATTCATTGTATATTATCCAAGTCAGGGGAAACCTATTTCTCCTCAAGCATTTACAGTTTAATTGACCTCATAGATTTAGCCTACCCTTTTCATTTGTGGCATAGTCCGTCATTCCCAAGTGGCAGAGAAGCCCCCAGTTGCCTAAGTTGCATGATGGACCTCATTATGTAGAAGCTTTGCCCTCTGTACTTCTTAATTGTAAAGAAGGCTTTTTCTGACATGGCTTAGCTATCACCTTGCCTGAGATGGGAGGAGGGATGCCATGACCTCTTGACGTTCCCATATGTTCAATGCCTTTTTTTTTGATTATACCAATTAAGTACAGAGTTTGCTCTGGGTAAAGAAACCAGCAGGATGTGATGATGAAAAGCATGAGTGGGTCTATTTTGATTGAAGTTCTCATTATAAAATGTGGAATTAGTACAAATTTTTTATTTAGAGAAGGCACAATTAGGACTGAGCACAAAGTGAGGGAGCATGAATCAGGACAAAAAAGGAATAAGCAAAGGAGCTAGATTCGAGAGAACTTGGAAGGCTCCTGGTGGCATGTGGATGACTAAGAGAAGGAAAAGAGTTTGGGATGACAGGGAGTCTTTCATGTAAATAGATGACAAAGGACAGGAATCTTAGACATGTCCTTAAGAAGGAGGCCTTAGCTGGGGAGAGTGAAGAGTTTCTGATGACCTGAAAGACAATCAGAAAAGAGCTTGTGCAGCTCACCAGTACATTTACCCACTACCAGCTTCTGTCTGGATTTCTCTCTGCACATAGGACTACACTTCCTATCCTTGCTACTGTTTGAAGCCATCCTCCTCACCTGAAACACCAAGTCCTACTTCATTATTCTACACAGTTTCCCATATTTTTTCTGACTCATTGGTTTACTGAAACATTTTTTTATCAAGACATAGTTACACTTATTTTTCCATTCAAGAAAAGTCCTTCATTTTCTTTCTTTTTAAAAAATATTTATTTAATTTATTTTTTTTATTTGACAGATAGAATTAGACAGTGAGAGAGAGAGAGAGAGAGAGAGACAGAGAAAAAGTCTTCGCTCTGTTGGTTCACCCTCCAAGTGGCCGCTATGGCTAGAGCTATGCCTATCCGCAGCCAGGAGCCAGGTGCTTCCTCTTGGTCTCCCATGCAGGTGCAATGGCCCAAGCACTTGGGCCATCCTCCACTGCCTTCCTGGGCCACAGCAGAGAGCTAGACTGGAGGAAGAGCAACTGGAACTAGAACCCGGTGCCCATATGGGATGCTGCAGGCGGAGGATTAATCAAGTGAGCCATGGTGCCATCCCCTATTTTATTTATTTGAAAGACAGAGTTACACAGAGAGAGAAGAAGCAGAGAGAGAGAGAGAGAGAGAGAGAGAGAGAGAGAGAGAGAGAGAGAAATTGGTCTTCCATCTGATGGTTCACTCCCCAATTGGCCGCAACAGCCAGAGCTATGCCAATCTGAAGCCAGGAGCCAGGAGCCTCCTCCGGGTCTCTCACGCGGGTGCAGGGACCCAAAGACTTGGGCCATCTTCTACAGCTTTCCCAGGCCATAGCAAAGAGCGGGATAGGAAGAAGAGCAGCTGGGACTAGAACCAGCGCCCATATGGGATGCTGGCGCTTCATGCCAGGGCTTTAACCCGCTGCACCACAGCGCCGGCCCCTTATTTTCTTCTGTCTCCTAAACAAATACTTTCTTTGTTCCTCTTCCCAGAGAAAAAAATTAGAGTTGTTTACATTTCAAGTCTCCAAATCCTCTCCTCATGTTCTTTCTTGTTTTATTTTTTAACTTTATTTTTTACTCATCTACTTGAGATGTGGAGGGAGAGAGTGGGTGAGAGGAAGGGAAAGAGAGAAAGAGGGAGAGAGAGAATACTTTCATCTATGGATTTACTCCACAAATGCTCACAATGGCCAGGGCTGGGTTGGGATGAAGTCAGGAGCCAGGAAACTCAATCTAAGTTTTCCATGTGGGAGGTGGGAACCTAATTACTTGAACCACCACCACTACTTCCTGTTATAGCAGGAATCTGGAGTCAAGAGCTGGAATCAGAAACTGAACCTAGGCACTCTGGTGTAGGATACTGGGGTCTTGACTGCTAGACTTCATTGCCTGCCTCTGTCCTTAAATATACTCCAATCAGGCTTTACCCTCACCGTTCACAGAAATTGCTCTTGTCAAGGAGAAAAACAATCACAAATGATGTCAATTGCTACAAGCCAATGGTCTTCACCTTCCTAGACCTATCAGCATCATTCAATGCCATTCTTCACTTGAATGACTATACGCTGATGCTTTATCTAGCACTTTTTGGTCCTTTTCCATCTTCTTTCCTGGTTCTTGTTTATTTCTGTGACCTCAGGGTTGTAGTACTCTTGAGCTCTGTACTTATTAGTCTTCTGTAGTTATGTTGACTCTTATGTAGCTTATACAGTTACAAGTAGCACATTGGAAGGTGATCCCAGGAAGCACTCTTGTTGGATACTTAGGTTATTTGGAATTTTTACAATGGCAAGTGATTCTATACTTATTTATGTGTTTACATGTGTGAGTACCGTAGTAATTTACATTTCTAGAAATGACTTTTGTTGGCTAAATGTATGCACATTTAAAATTTTGACAATGTTAGCTGGCGCTGCGGCTCACTAGGCTAATCCTCCACCTTGTGGCGCCGGCACACGGGGTTCTAGTCCTGGTCGGGGTGCCAGATTCTGTCCTGGTTGCCCCTCTTCCAGACCAGCTCTCTGCTGTGGCCCGGGAGTGCAGTGGAGGATGGCCTAAGTGCTTGGGCCCTGCACCCGCATGGGAGACCAGGAGAAGTACCTGGCTCCTGCCTTCAGATCTCTGCGGTGTGCCAGCCGCAGCGCGCCGGCCGCGGTGGCCATTGGAGTGTGAACCAACGGCAAAGGAAGACCTTTCTCTCTCTCTCTCTGTCTCACTGTCCACTCTGCCTGTCAAAAAAATTTTGACAATGTTATAAAAATTATTTTCTAGAAAGTGTCTATTCATTGACGCTCATCTTAAATGTTTGCATACTCATTTCTTGAGCCTCAACACAGTATTATATACTACAATTCCTTAATTCATTTATTGTTGCAAACTAAGATGTTAAAAAAGCTTTCTCACTTCAACGTGCAGTTCTGTTTGCAGGTGGGCACAAACTTCTTTTTCCTATGTTTATTGAGTACAATTATTTCTTCTTTTGTGAACTGCCCACACTCAGCCCTTGCTCATTTTTCTATTGGCTTATTTTTCTTTTATAAATTGATGTGTGGGAGATATTTATCTATTATGGCTGTTAATCCTTGGTCAGCTACACTTGTGTATGTAGCAATATTTTATCCCTGAGGCCGTACCCCTTTATTCGTTTCTGATTTCAGCACCAGGATACCTGTCTCCCTCTCCACGATTACTCTTGTTATTTGTTTTGGCAGCTTTGATATTGACACAGTGAACCCTTCAGCACTCTGCCCCCTCCATTCCTTGATGTCCCTTATGCAATACATTTTCCCATCGTCCCACTTCAGCCATCTCATCATGGTCATTATCTAGGTCTTGTCATCAACAGCAACTATAGCCCTTCTGAAATCTGTTTCTTATTTCCCATACTCTAGGCATCAGGGGTTACCATCCATCTTTTATTTCCTCAGAGATTCCACTCACCTGCCATTTTTTCCTCATCTGTTACCCTCTTCAGGTTCCTACTTCTCTCTTTGTCCAACTCACATTTCATGATATAGGGTTACAATCAGGGCCATGAAAAAACATGCTTGATGCCTTTGTTCTCTCTCCTCTGTTGCACTCCTCTGCAAAACCCCACCCTAGTGAAGCCCAATTATCCATTCATTCCCTCCTTACACTCAAGCAGCTGAGCACTACTGGAGAAAATCCAATGGTAGTGTCTTCTGAACTCCTATTTATGACCACAAGACCCAAAGGGGCACCTTGCTTCTTCCAGACAGTTTGACTCTACGTCACTGAAAAATTTAGTTTGCACTTCTCAGAGATGACTACTTCACATCTTCTCTCACCATTTCCTCCTCCCTGCATCTGGCTTATGAACATGCCCAATATTTCTCAAAGAAATTAGAGACTTTCAGGTGAAAATGACATCTTCAGAGTATACACTCTGCCAGTTTATTTTCTTCTCCAATCTTGTACTCTGTTGCCAAAGGTATTCCTGCTCCTGTCTTAGGCCAGTCCTCTGTTCTGGCCACTGGTCTTCTCAAACAGCTTGCTCCTAAAATTGCTCCTCTTTCCCCCTCCATTATGAGTTTTTCCCATTCTATCATTGGTGGTCATTTGGATTGTTTCTGGGTTTCTTTTTTTGTCTTTCTTTTTAGTCATCAAGAGCAATGCTATTATGGACTTCCACTATATATATCTTCTTGCACATTTTTGCAAAATGTTGTCAGGGTAAACAGCTGGGAGTGAAATTGCTGGGGAGAACAGAATTTGCTAGTGCTTACCAGTACCCACGTTCTTTGATTCTTCTTCTCATTCTTGACTATGTTCTTTCAGATTCCCTTGTGTAGTTAGATAAGACCTTTAGGTTCAGGCTAAAAAATGTGTAAACAGAATGATATTTGCTTCTCGTAGTTTTAGTCTCTGAAAACATCCATGCAGCATTTCTCACTGTCATTCACCATATGACTATGCAGATTAATTCACTGCTCCTAGCTTCCACCTTTATGCAGTTGCCACAACTTTGTTATGAGCAAGAAATTAACTTCTATTATGTTAAATTTCTGAAATTTCAGATTTTTTTACACAATTAACTCACCCTGGGAATAAACTGTTAGAAAATATTAAAATGTTCAATTTTAACAGGTAATAGCAAATTTTTCAAAGAGATTCTATTAACGCTCCAGTCAACAGTGTATGAAATATTCTTTGTTGCAGATTCCTATCAACACTTGATATTTTCCAGATTTAAAATTTTTTCCAACCTCATGCTTTATGTTTTCTTTTTCTGATTATTAGTAAATTTGATTAACTTTCTGTATGTTTATGAGTCTATGAAATGCCTGTGTGACTCATCATCCTGTTTTTTTTCTATTGAGTTATTTATCTTTTCTTTGTATGCATTTGTAAAAAATTCTTTATATTTGTACATTGTGGTTTCCAATCCTTTTATCACTTTTATGTGTTACAAATGTCTTTTCCTGGGGCTGACACTGATGCAGTGGGTTAACGCCCTGGCCTGCAGTGCCGGTATCCCATATGGGTGAAAGTTTGTGTCCCCGCTGCTCCACTTCCAATCCAGCTCTCTGCTATGGCCTGGGAAAGCATTAGAAGATGGACCCAGTCCTTGGGCCTCTGCACCCCCGTGGAAGGCCTGGAAGAAGCTCTTGGCTCCTGGCTTAGCATTGACACAGCTCCAGCTGTTGTGGCCAACTTGGGGAGTGAACCATCAGATGGAAGACTTCTCTCTCTGCCTTTCCTCTCTCTGTGTAACTCTTTCAAATAAATAAATAAATAAATCTTAAAAAAAAGGTCTTTTCCTGAGATGTAGTTTATCTTCTTATTCTCTTTAGGAGGTCTTGTGTTGAATAGTAGCTCTTGATGCTACTATATATAATATAGCAATATTTTGTGCCTTACAATAATATTTATAAAAATGTTTTACATTCTTTTCTGAACTTTCATGTTTTGCCTGTAATTTACTTGAGACTTATTTTTGGCATGTTTTTGAAGTTGGGATGTAATTACTACTTTTTTTTTTTTTAAAGATTCATTTATTTACTTGAATGAGTTACATTGAGAGAGGAGAGGCAGAGGGGTGGTCTTCCATCCTCTGGTTCACTCCCCAATTGGCCACAACAGCCAGAGCTGTGCCGATACGGAGCCAGGAGCCAGGAGCTTCATTCGGGTTTCCCACATGGGTGCAGGGGCCCAAGGACTTGGGCCATCTTCTACTGCTTTCCCAGGCCATAGCAGAGAGATGGATTGGAAGAGAAGCAGCTGGGACTGGAACCGGCACCCATATGGGATGTTGGCGCTTCAGGCCAGGGCATTAACCCTCTGCACCACAGTGCCAGCCCCACTACTATTGTTAATTAATTAATTTTACTTGAAAGGCAAAGAAGGAAATATATGCATGTACGTATACATATTAGATAGCTAGCTAGCTAGCTAGCTAGCTAGCTAGATATGTCTTCTATCTGCTGATTGGCTGCACAAATGCCTGCAACACACAGAGCCAAGTCAGTCTGAAGCCAGGAGCCCCAAACTCAATCTGGTTCTTCCACACAAGTGACAGGAACCCAACTACTCGAGCCATCCTCTACTGCCTCCCAGGGTGTACGTTAGCAGGAAGTTGGAATCAGAAGTGGAGTTGGAACTCAAACTTAGGTACTTTTATATGGTCATGACATTCCAAGAGGTGTCTTAACTACTGCACCAAATGTCCACCCCTGGGATGCAATTTTATCTTTTACCTTATAGGTAGTCACTTATCCTAGCATCTAGCATCCTCAATGAAACTGACCAATTTCTTGTACTCTTCAGGTTTGAATTTTTACTTGATGTCAAGGTTTTGTTAGTTACATTCAATTAATTTTTATTTTTTTCTTCCCTAGTCTTGTGAACAGGAATCGACACCATCTGTTTTGTAAATGAAGTTTTATCAGAACATAGTCATGTTGATTCCTTTACACATGAGGGTTCCTCAAAATTTTTATGGAAAAAATAGAATTAAAAAACATTTTTTCCATAATACACACTTTCCATAAACATTCTCAAGATTTCCCAAATGCACAGATCTCCAAAAAGTTTTTACACCAAAATCAACTCCCTCTTAATTTAATTTTCCATGAACTCTTTAAAATACCATCATGTTGTCTATAGCTGTATTCACTACATTGGCAGTGTTGATAGTCTTGGCAAAGACTGTATGACCTGCAAAACCTAAAATATTTAGTATCTGACCCTCTAAACGAAGGTCTAGTACAAGCTCAGTTGTCATAAATGTTCCAATGTGCTTGGAAAAATGTGTCTGTTTCTATTTTGGGTAAAATTCTTTCTCTATATCTATTAAAGTGATCTTATTAATTATGCTGTTCAGAACATATTTTACTTATATTTTTAGCCTTTTTATTGAGAAAGGAATATTAAAATATTTTATGATAATTATGGAATTTTTGATAAGATTTTATTTATTTGAAAGGCAGAGAGTTAGAGAGAGAGAGAGAGAGAGAGAGATGACAGAGAGTGATCTTCCATTTACTGATTCAATCTCCAAATGGCTGCAACAGCCAGATCTGGGCCAGGCAGATGCCAGGAGCCGGAAACTCCATTTTGGTATCACACATGGGTAGCAGGGGCCTGAGTACTTGGGCCAGCATCTGCTGGTTTCCCAGGCACATTAGCAGGAAGATAGATTGGAAGCAGAATCAGTATTTTGATAGAGGATGCTGACATTGCAAGTGGTTGCTTAGCCCAATTCTCTGAACGTTGGCCTCTGAGAATAGATTTTTAATTTTCTCCTTGGACTTCTGTCAGTTTTTGGTTTTGTATATTTATGGACTAACAGTTTTAAAAAGATTATCTTTTACAATTTTTATCTGGTGATTCTTGTGAAAAAATTTGTTTTCCTTGAGGCTTAGTTTTCCTCATATGAAAGGAGTTCAAAAAGTTCTGGAAATTGAACAATGAATTTATTTTGGTGTATAAAAATCCATTCATAATTTTTTTCCTAAATCACATTTTCCATGAACTTTTTGAAGCATTGTGTTAACAGATAGCTATCTAGACTTTGGTTAGTATCTGGTTGCTGTCCTTTTCCTTTATTTTACCTTCTTCAGCTTTTTTGAATGGTTTCGTTTTATGTGTGTCTGTGTCTGGGGAATCTTGCCTCTGTAAGGGATTGCTAGCTATCTAGGCCTCCACAATGACGTTCTGAGACCTAGAGAGCTCTTCACAGCCTTTTGTCTTAGGAGAAAACATGTTTGTGATTACTTCTATTGTTTTTTTGAAGATCTGAAGCGTCTGTCTCTTCAGAGTCATTCATAAGATGAGCCATCCCAGGGTTCAGTTTGTTTAGAACATGTTCCCCAAAGCCTGGGGGTGAACTTGTTGCTCTAGGCCATTTAGTCCACTATATTCTGAGGGGAGAAGAGCCCCAGGGATCCACCTCTTTCAACAGCAAACAGCAAACCTTTAACATGGTCCTGAAGAATGCCCCAGAGTGTCTTTAATGGTTGTTTCCTGTGTGTAATTTGGGTTGTGGTTTTCTTCTCTTGTGTTTTGTTTCGGTCTACCTACCCTTGTACTTTCTATATTTTAGCAATTCTTCGAAATTTCCAACTTGCTATGTACTTAGATGAGATGGTTAATTTTATGTGTTAACGTGAAAGGTGTTTGGGAATGAGATTAATGTTTAAGTTGGAAGTGGGGTGGGTGGGCATTTGGCCTAGTGGCTAACATCCTTGTTAAGATGCCCACATCTCATATCAGAGTGTCCAGATTTGAAGTGTTCCAGGTTGTAGCATCCTGCTGTTGAAGTTTCTGGGAAGAAGCAGGTGATGGCTCAAGTGGTTGGTGGGAGGCCCAGATTGGTTCAAGATGGCCTGGCCAGCTGTTTGAGGGCATTAAGAAAATAAACCAGCAAATGGGAGCTCTCAATTTCTCTCTTTCTTTGTCTCTTGACTTATTCATTTATTTATTTTTAAAGATTTATTTATTTGAAAGGTACAGTTATATCTATCTATCTATCTATCTATCTATCTATCTATCTATCTATTTCCATCTGATGGTTCATTCCCCAAATGACTGCAATAGTCGGTGCTGGGCCAGGCTGAAGGCAGGAACCTGAAGCTCCATCAAGTTCTCCCACATAGGTGGCAAAGGCCCAGGCGCATTATCAGGGAGCTGGATTGGAAGTTGAGCAGCTGGGATCTGAACCTGCACTCATGAGGGAGGGATGCTGGCATGACAGGAGACAGTTTCACCCTGCTATGCCACCATGATTGCCCCAAATAAATAAATTTAAATTGCTAAATATTGAGTAAATGGATTGCCCTTCATAGTGGAGGTGAGTCTTATCCAACAAGTTGAAAGCTTAAAGAGAAGAAAAAGATTGGTCTCTGGAGCAAAAGATAATTCTCTAGCAGGTGGCCTTTGGACTGAATTGTATTGGCTGTCCTAGGTCTCCACTCTGCTGGCCCACAATGCAGATCTGAAACTCACCAGTCTACATGTCACATGATCCAATTATTTATAATAAGTCTCTATCTCTCTCGCTGAATATGTGTATGTGTTTGTGTATTTATATTTATAAATTACATGAGGACATCCTTGTCCTCAAAGGCTATTAAAAGACCCCCCGGAAGATGCATGAAACCATGAATAGTACCAACCCCTATATATGAGACATCTTCAACAAGTTCATGGAAAATATTTATTATGGAAAACTTCTCATGGCTCTCAAAATTTGCATAACTATAAATGTATCATTTAATTCCATTTTATATGAAGTCTTTGAAGTATCCTTGTATATTTTTCCTATATATACATATCTACAATAATGTTTGATCTATAAATTAGGTAATTATAAGACACTAACAACAATAACAAAATAGAACAATTACAACAATATACTCTAGTAAAAGTTATAAGAAAGCAGTGCCTCTCTCTGCCTCTCAGATTATCATACTGTATTGCTTTTGAGACCATAGTTGATGACAGGATCTGAAACCATATAAAGAAAAACTACAGACAGTGAAACCACAAATAAAAATAGACACATACACACATCTTATTAGTTCTGATTCCTTGGAAAAACTTAATTAATGTACTAGATAGAGCATTCTTGTTTTTTGTTTTTGTTGGGGGGGGTTATTTTTACTATTATTGATTGACATTCCTTAGGATTCCCTTTTATCAAGGCTGGCTCTGTGGTGTAGTGGGTAAAGCTTCCGGCTACAGTGCCTGCATCCCATACGGGTGCTGGTTTGAGTCCCGGCTGCTGGGAAAGTAGTAGAAGATTGCCCAAGTCTTTGGTCCCCTGTACCTGCCCGGGGGACCCAGAAGAAGCTCCTGGCTCCTAGCTTCGGATTGGCCCAGCTTCAGCTATTGCAGCTCTCTGGGGATTGAAACCAGTGGATGGAAGACCTCTCTCTCTCTGCCTCTCTGTAACTTTGCCTTTCAAATAAGTAAATAAATATTTTAAAAAATTTCCTTTTTTTCTCTCTGTTGTAGGGAAAGACACAAATCTTCTCATTTCCACATGGATCCAATCTATCATGTCCTTTCTTCTACCTTTGTTAACATAACAATGCCAATTAGGATTTATGAATATATCTTCCTTTACGCTATAGTAATTTTATCGAGACTATTCTCATATTTCTTATTTAATCAATTTTGCTTCTGATTTTATCATCAAATTCACAGATGATAACTTCATGTTCTTATGGGAGGGGGAACTTGGTATATTACTCATGTGGCTCCAAATTTTATGATTATTGTTAAGCAATGAGGCATAGAAGAAGTTTCCAGACTCAGCTTCGTAAGATTTATTTAATTTATTTGAAAGTCAGAGTTACACACAGAGAGAAGGAGAAGCACACACACACACACACACACACACGCACACACACAGAGGTCTTCCATCTGCTGGTTCACTCCCCAACTGGCCACAATGGCCGGAGCTGCACCTATCCAAAGCCAGAAGCCAGGAGCCAGGAGCTTCCTCTGGGTCTCCCATGTGGGTGCAAGGGCCCAAGCACTTGGACCATCCTGTACTGCTTTCCCAGGCCATAGCAGAGAGCTGGATCGGAAGTGGAGTAGCCAGGACTCGAACCAGCACCCACATGGGATGCTGGCATTGCAGGCGGCGGCCCCATCCGCTACGCCACAGTGCCAGCCCCCATAATTGGTTTTAAAATGTGGCCAAGTCACTTGAGTTCTCTCAGCAATACCTATTAGATACTGTTTCACTGGCATGCATTTTCCATGAATAACATGGAGTGTGAATTTAGATAGTCCTATTTTTGGGTGTCGTTTTTGAGGTATATGACCTTCAGTAAGTTGCTCAATCACTTTGAAACTTCATTCTCTCATTTTTTAAAAAAGATTTAGTTTACTTATTTGAAAGGCAGAGTTACAGAGAAGGAGACAGAAAGAGGGTGAGATCTTCCATCTGCTGGTCCATTCCCCATGTGCCTGCAATGGCCAGGGCTGGGCCAGGCTGAAGCCAGGAGCCAGGAGCCAGGAGCCAGGAGCTTCATCCAGGTCTCCCACATGAATGCAGGAATCGAAGCACTTGGGCCATGCTCTGCTGCTTTCCCAGGCATATTACCAGGGAGCTGGATTGGAAGTGGAGCAGCCAGGACTAAACTTTAACCCCTCTGTGATGCTGGCATTGTAGGTGGCAGCCCTACCTGCTCTGCCACAATGCTGGCCTGGTTCTCTCATCTTCAAAATCGAATTAAATAATACCTGCTTTACAGATTGACAATATAAGCAAATGACACTATGTATTAAATACCTACAAAAATGTTTAAGATGTATGTAAGCTATTAGTATTATAATTAATGCTATTATTGTTTATTGATTCTTTAATTCACTAAATGTTTATTAAAAATCTACTAGATATCAGGCACTTTTCTAAGTACTTAGGAAATATTAATAACAGAGAGAGAGTGAGAGAGGAGAAAAGAATGTGCTCTCAGTGGATTTATTGCTATGGAAGAGACTGTGTATGATAAGATGCTTAACAAGCTATTGTGTCAGTAACAAGTCACTATTTAAAACTTGTGCCCCCAAATGAGATATATTCAGTCCACAGATCAGCTGGGTAGCTCGCTGGGTCTTAATTGGACTTGTCCACAGGTCTGGGGTTTGTGGACTCTGTCTGACCTCTGGTATCTTCAGCAGGAATGACCCACACAGGATGACTCAGATCCTTTCTACATTTCTAACCATCTAGCAGGTTAGCCCAGGAGTGTCCTTATGACAATGGTGGAGCAGTGAGAGCAAGGGTAGGAATGCACAGTGCTTTTTCAGACCTTCATAGCACATTTGCCTGCATCTACTTGGTCACATTAAGACATTGGCCAGCCTACAGTCACAGTGGGAAAGCACTGCAAGATGAGAGAGGGCAGGGATACAGGGAGCGGTGAAGAATTGGAACAATTGAATGCAAGCAATCCAGCTCTCCTATAAAACACAATTTGATGAACTGGCTTTGCAGGTAGATACATACAGAAGACTATTACATAAGGTCCTAAGGAAATATGTGACATTTATTTCAACATTCATGGTTATTCTGCTATAAGTACAGCTTTGAAAATAAAATTTATGAAGTGTACTAGCCCAATATTATTCATTTATGTGAAGCATAGCTAGGGTCCAAAGACTCTTGTCTTAAAAACATGGTTTGATTCAAAGGACCTAGAAAACCTGACAACAAATGGATTGCGGACCACACAGATATTTAATCCCCAGCCTGAGTAGCAGAACATAGTGCTGAAGATTGAAGGCCTAAGTTAGCTCAGCCCCAATAGGTCGGGCAGGCAGGTAGGAGTGAGGTGTGCGCTGTTTCCAGAGGTCAGGGCCAAATGATGGGTCAGGAAGTTCAAGTCAGGCAGGAGAAGTTAATAGGTGGCCTGATTGCCAGGAGCCTGTGACATCACCTTGATACTGAAGCAAGACTCTGGCTCAGACGGCAGCGTGGGATGCTTAGAACTTAAATGTGGGGTCAGGAAAACACTTGGCTGGAGCGAGGGACCATGTGAAAGCTGGTGAGAATAGACACAGAACTTTTAGTGGGGGTAACTTCCTCTTCACACACACACACACACACACACACACCCCTCATGCCTTGTTTCTTAGTGACTGTCATGTGTCTACATACCTCCTTGTTTATACCTCCCAGTGATCCACTCTCCTAGACTTGTCAATGTGCCTTCCTAGCATGGCTCTTCCTAGAATGGAAGGTCTAGTAGTGTGTCTCCACACAGGTGTGCTTCCAGTGACTTTATTTGACCTTTTGATGAGCTAGGAACAATAATGATTCACCTCTATGCTCCCTTTCTCCCAAATCCATAACGAGGGAATAAGAGCCTACACTCTCCATGTTGTCTTTTAAAATTCAAGATTTTTATTTCTTTTTTTCTTTAAAATATTTTATTTATTTATTTCAGAGGTAGAGTTACAGACAGTGAGAGGGCAAGGCAGAGAGAAAGGCCTTCCATCTGTTGGTTCACTCCCCAATTGGCCACAATGGCTGGAGCTCGCCAATCCAAAGCCAGGAGCCAGGAGCTTCTTCCAGGTCTCCCATGTGAGTGCAGCGGCCCAAGCACTTGGGCCATCTTCTGCTGCCTTCCCAGGCCATCGCAGAGAGCTGGATCATAAGAGGAGCAGCCAGGACTAGAACCAGCACCCATAAGGGATGCTGGCACACAGGCAAAGGATTAACATACTGCACCACAGTGCTGGCCCCAATTTTTATTTCTAATAATAATTTTATATGCCTCAAGTCATATTAAAACAAACAATTTGCCAACAAAATGTTAGATAAGTCTCATTCTTTCTGCTTCTTCCCCTCCAAGAATGAAAAGTTTTTTTTTTTTTTTAAATATATATCTTCATGGAGGTGATTTTTCTTCTCAACAATTGAGTAGACAATAGTCAGCAACTTCTTTATTTATCAGACAATAGTCAGTCTAAGGTAGAAACTTGAAGCTAAGAGTAGGTCTTCTACCACCCAGAAGAGGGGCTGGTCAGGGCCCTTATTTGGCATTACCCTGGCTAAGCTAGTTAAAATTAAGGTTAAACTTGGTGTTAAAATTAAATGTTGGATCACACAGCTGGGATGCAGTTTCCAGACTTGTGGTAGGAGTATGGTACAGTAGGAACAGCCCCAGGCTAGAAGATAAAATTCTTAGGTAAAAATGCTAACGTGATGCATAACTACCTGTCCTCAGTGGAATTGTGTTCCCCGCAGTATCAGATTCATATGTTGAACCTCTAATACCCTAGAATGAAATCTTGGAAAAAGAACTGGTATAGATATATTGAACTGAGATGAAGTTGTACTGGAGTAGACTGATGTTTTTTTATATAAAGGCAACTCTGGAGATGTACACACACACACACACACACACACACACGCACGCACACACAAAACCACAGTTAGATTTCCATAGGCTAAGAGATATGGCGCTCCTGGGAGCCAAAAGATGCAAAGAAAGATCCTTCTCTGTAAGTTTCACAGGGAGCATGGTGTTGCTGACACCTTGATCTGAGACTTCTATCCTCCGGAGCAGTGAGACGATTTTCATACATTTCTGGCATTTAAGTTACTCGGTTTGCAGTGTTTTGTGATGATAACTCTAGAAAAGTATTAAATTCCCCAAAAGGCTGCTGACATTTGGCACATGCATGATATAGCATTGACCCAACAGCAGGATGCTTGTTACTCTATGGACAAAGATTGTGGACAGTGGATCCATGACTTGTCCTTGGAAATTTGCTCCAGTCAGAGCAGCTGCTTGTCACGCAACTCTGTCATGCAAAGGCATATGTGATGTGGTGGGTGTTGGTAGGGTCCTGCTCAGGTCTTCTTAACATGCTGGGGCACTGGTTCCCCAGCTGCTGTGCATGTTCTCTGCACTACCAGACGATTGTGCTGGCTAAATAGGGCTCTTTTACCAGGCAATCTACATCTTACCCTTCTCTTTTAGTCTCCAGCCAGAAGAGAGTTGACCCCTTATTTGTGCTCCAGAGCTCCCTATGAGGTCAGCCTGAAGCTAGACCCAGCTGAGAGCCCATCTTTGCTCAGCTTCTTCCCCAGCCTCTCTTGCTTCCTTCTGTCCCTTTCTGAGAGCTTACTTTCAACAAACTCATCTCAAGCTCTGCTACAGGGGTATTTGACTTTAGATCTTAGATCTTACGTTCCTCTTCCCTTGGTAAATTGGAAAGAGTGTGCCATCCAATTTAACAGAGAAGAAGTCGGCAAAGAGGAAGGGTGAAGTGGTTCAGGGTAGGGCCGTGGTCAAACGAGGCCAGGTGCTCAGGTGTGCAAACATGAGTCTTTGAGGTGTTAGAGTTCACCCAGGCACTAACTCTCTTTCATCTGCTGCCTTATGGTGTCACCAGCCAACAATCACATCTTTCTCTGTGGTCATTATGGGTGTACTGACCTTGTTTCCATCATCATCTTCTCATTGATTCCATCCTGAACTTTCCAAACTGGGACCGGGTGGTGAGAAAGCTTGTGAAAGACACCCTTTCCCAATCAGGTGAGTGATGGAAGCCTGTCTGGCCAAGGTTTGCTCCTTCAGAGGTGGCCTTGTCTGCCCTGTGTTTTTGGCATTGGCACTTGCCAGCAAGACCCACTCAGCTTGACAAAGGAGTCTTGCTGACCACCTTGCCTCAGGTGAACCTACAGAAGAGAAAGCAGAGGAGGTAGGGCTGGTGACTCAGACACACTGGGTGCGTATGTGAAAAGAGAAGCAGAACATTCGGGATTTCATAAAGACGGTATGAGGTCCTGAACATAACGAACAAGATTCAAGAAAAAGACATCTGCACAAGAAAAAATCTTGGATACAGGTTTCCTGGGCACACTTTTGTTTCTTGATATTTTTATTGGCTAGAAATACACTTACATTTCAGCCAGTACATAGGCAACTCTATGTATGTATAACAAAGGTCTCAAAAAGTAATACTTTATCGAGGGGCAGAGAGACAGAAAGAGAAAGCTCCCAGCCACTGGTTTACTTCCAAATGCTTGACATGGCCAGGGTTGGGCTAGGGCCAAGTCAGGATCCAAGCATGCAACCCAGGGCTCACACAAGTGTGGCAGGAGCCCAGTCACTCGAGCCGTCACTGCTCGTCCCATCCGGAAGCTGTCCTCTGGAGCCAGAGCCAGGATTTGAATTCAGGCACCACAATGCGGGACATGGGCATCATAACCTGCGTCTGACCCACCATATATGATGCCCTCCCTTGAAACAACACCTTACTACGCACAATGTACTCGGATAACTTCCATTCTTTCATTTTTAAAAGGTGCCAGCTGCCACCCAAGCTGAGTTCATTGCTCACAAACTGGGTCACAAATTGTAAAATGTTTCCTTAAAGTGCCCATGGCCCAAGATCTGGTGGCTGAGGAGACATAAGGTTTGCGAGGAAAGTTAACGCAAGTCACGCCAAGACTCAGAACAACAGCTTGGGATGGGGCTGGTGCAGCTTCAGACCCTCAGCCTGCTGGACTTGTGCCCTACGCTCTACACGTGGAATTTTCTTAGTGATCCTAGGGGTACATCCGGGCTCAGGCGGGTCTCAACCTCGCGGGGGAGCGAGTGTGCGCGTGCGCGTGCGCGTGTGCGTGCGCATGCGTCCCGTTCCCAGGCCCCCGGAGTAGCGTGCTGGAGCGGAAGCTGCATGTTGTCAGTGCCGGCCTCACGAAGCTCTGCGCCGCCGCTGGATTCTGGCTGCAAGCCGTGGACGTGGCCTAGCAGTGGCTCGTTTGACAGCCCAGAAACCGAGCCTTCACTCCACGAGCACGTTAATGCGGGTTAGATGGGCCGTCAGCTGCCGTCGTCAGAGGGCCTGCACCTTCTCACGGCGTCCCCTGCTTGCCGGGTAGAACGCTTCCCGCAGGACGTTCGAGATCCACTGTGCACGGGACTGCTTCCTCAGGGATGGCCAGCCCATCTGCCCCATCTCGGGGAGCACCCACTACTGCGTCCCCGGTTTCTAATGGAAGGGGAGGCGCTGAAGCTGAAGATGGCAGGGCGGAACGCCTTCCAGACGTAAGTGGGTGGGTATTTGGCGCTGACGTGGGCCTGAACGCTTAGATAGAGGGGCCGCTGCTTCCTTACTCAGAAATGGGAGCTCCTGTGGGGTGAGCTGCTGCAGATAATTAGTCCCTTCTCCAAACGTGAACTTTGGCCTTGGGGAAATCATGACATGAGTATGGGCTGAGAAGGCTAAGGGGTGTAACAGAGATTGAGCGCTTAGCGGGGCCAGGGCAGTCGAGGTGAATAGATAATGACGGCTCCCGTTGAGAGCAGGTGGAACGGAGGCTTATCCAAGGGGCCTCTCAGTGGTCAGGGGTCCAGCCATGATGTGAACATGAGGGCGTTTGTAGGCAACCAGAGCTTCGCTGGTCTCACGGGGGCATACGCCTTGTCCTTAGATTCCAGAAACTCAGTTTGTCTTAATGGCTGAGCCAGGGCGGCTGCAGCACCCCAGGCTGTCGCTCCTCATCTCTTCATTTTCTGCTGTTGCAGTGTGACAAACGGGGAAGAAAATCGGGGTGGTTGGCTAATCAGGTTTCTGCAGTGCTGATGGGGACTGTGGATAACATTTCAAAGATAAAGATGGGAAACCCAGAGGCAGATCCCTGAGATAGACAGGGGGAAGTCCATTTGTTATTGTGGCTCTAAGGCCACTGGCGGTGCAAAGCCAAGTTCACCTGTTAATGGCTTCTTCCTTGAGTTCCTGTGGGCCCTGAGATGCTGAGGTGGTGGGAGAAGGACAAGCCTGGGCCCTCCAAGGCCCCTTTGCATCCCCTGCTGCAGCTTGCATGGAGCCGGGGGGAGACCTTGTCTTTTTCCTTCCTTCTGCTATTTGTGACAAAATCTTTTGTCAGAAGGGTGCAGGGGCTGGATGTTTTCTTATTTTTAAAAACTGTTTTGCAGGGGATTGCATTGTGGCACAATGGGTAAGCTGCAACTTTTGATGCTGGCATTCCATCTTGGAGCACCAGCTGTAGTCCTGTCTGCGTTAAATGGGAATGGGCGTTCTTTGTGGGTTGTGAACTTAAAAGTGTTGGCATGACAAACTTTCTTTTTAGAGTTTCCATTTCACATGTGACTTGCCTGTTCACTATTAGATGGGCCTGATGATTGAACAATCATTTATATTTAGCTTTTATGTAAGTAATATGAGAACACAGCTCAAAATTCTGAGTTCAGATTATTCACTCTTACTATATTCCCAGTCACTCAGTTCTCCTCCTCCCTTTTTCCTTCTTCTTTGAAGATTTATTTATGTATTTGAAAGGCAGAGCTACAGAAAGAGAGGGAAAGAGAGAGAGAGAGAGAGAGATCGATCTTCCATCATCTGGATCACCTCCCAAATGATCATAATGACCAAGGCTGTGCCAGACCAAATCTAGGAGCCAGGAACTCCATCCAGGTCAACCACATGGGTGGCAAGAGCTCAAGTATTTGGGCCATTGTTTCCCTGGCACATTAACCAGGACTGGAAATGGAGCAGCTGGGACTCAATCGAGCTGGCACCCATATGGGAAGGTGTTGCTGCAGGCCAGGGCTTTAACCCTCTGTGCCACAGTGTCAGCCTTGGCAGCAGCTTATCTTACTGTACTACAATGCTGGCCTCTCAGTTCCTCTTCTTTTTCTCTTTTAATTCATATTTATTTTATACTGAATTTATGTTCGAGCCACAAGTTTTTGTTTCTTTAGTTTCTTCTGGTTGATCTTTTTCTTCTGGTTTAGGAATAATTTGTTCCTTTTCAGTGAGGCTCATCTTGATGTGGCACAGGGAGCTTATGTGTGGTTAATCCAACCATGGGTTCTGTAGGGACAGCAGCACATCTCGGGGGCTTTGTTCACCTGGATGTGCTCAATGACCAGAGAGTCTACATCCAAACCCTTCAGCTCAGCATTCCTCTCTGAATTTTTAAGCATGTGCAACAGAAACTCAGCACTCTTTTTGGGCTACTAACCCTGTGTCCAACCCCACTGTTTGGCCTAGGCACACCTACCAGCTCCACCATTATAGTGACAGAATGGCACCCATTGCTTCTTTAAAGTGACATCTTTCAGATACTTGGTGGCTTTTCAGATATGCATACCCTTGATGACCTAGACAGTTTCTTGGGTGTTCTTAAAGTGAACATGAAGTTTTTTTTTTTTTTAAGATTTACTTATTTATTTGAAAGAGTCACACAGAGAGAGAAGGAGAAGTAGACAGAGAGAGGTCTTTTCTGCTATGTCTGGAGCTGCGCCAATCCGAAGCCAGGAGCCAGGAGCTTCCTCTGGGTCTTCCCATGTGGGTGCAGGGGCTAAGGACTTGGGCCATCTTCTACTGCTTTCCTAGGTTATATCAGAGAGTGGGATCGGAAGTGGAGCAGCTGGGTCTTGGACCGGTGCCCATATGGGGTGCTGGCAGTGTAGGCGGCAGCCTTAACCTGCTATGCCACAGTGCCAGCCTCAAACATGAAGATTTGAAGCTTTTGATTTGCATGATTTTGGGGGGTTTTCTGGGTCAAGTGAGTAACAAACCATTTTCACACATTACTCAAGGCCACGTATAAAAAGAGTTCAGTTCCTCTTTTGAGATGGCAACTTTCTTATTTCATGAATATCTTTTCAATGTTGGATATTTCATTCATTTGTAAATTTGCAAGTGTGTACTATGTCTCTGTGCATGTTATCCCTTAAGTGACAGTCTTAGATGTTCTAGTCCTACTTCTTGCTTTTTCATTTGACATTATTTGGTGGTCGTTCCATCTTAGTAATTGACAACACTTTGTTTTTTATCACAGTTGAATATTATTCCACAGTATAGATGTTCAGGCCCATGTTAATGGACTGTTAGGTTGTCTTTGGCTTTTGGCTGCAGTGAATATACTTACTGTTATATCACATATATGAGAGTGCACCTACGAGCTGCAGGACTAAGAATTGCCAGGTGAGGGGCTGGCATTGTGCTGAAGTGGGGTAAGCCAGCCATTGTGATACTGGCATCCCAGATACTGGGGTATTTGTGCCAGTCCCAGCTACTCCCTTTCTGATCTACCTTCCTGATGAAATAGGGGAGGCAGAAGATGATGGTCTAAGTACTTTGGCCTCTGCCGCCTTATGTGGGAGACTCAGAAGGGGTTCCTGGCTCCTTGCCTCATCTTGGCCCACCCCTGGCTGTTGAAGCTATTTGGGGGAGTGAAGTAGAGGATGGAAGCTCTCTCTCTGTCGCTGCCTTTTAAGTAAGTATATAAGTAAATAATCTTTAAAAGAGAGAATTTCTGGATGAAGAAAGATCTGCATTTAATTTTGACATGTAATTCCATGTCCTCCACTGATGTAGTATTGACTTGCAGTCCCACCTGCACTCTGTGTGAATTCTTGTTTACAGCAGGAGTGGACAAACTATGACTATCTGGTTTTGTAAATAAAATTTTATAGGAACACAACTGTGCCCATTGGTTTACGTATTGTTTACAGCTGCTTTCAAACAGCAGAGTTGAGTAGATGTTAAAGAGAGCATGTGGCTCATAAAGCCAAAAAATATTTACTATCTGTTGCTTTACAGAAAACAGTTGCTCTTATTCAAAATGGCCAAGATATGAAAGCCACCTAAATATTTTTGGAAACTGTAAAATGTAAAATGTATATGTATATACTTAATACCACTGTAGTTTCTGAAGGTGGGACATTTGGGAAGTGATTGGTTTAGATTAGGTTGCTGGGGTGGAACCCCAAGATCGAATCATGGTGTTATAGAGACCACATGGGCATGGAAAATAAATGTGTTCCTTGTCCCTCTCTGCTTCTGGCTCACCACGTGATCCTTCCTGTGGCATTCACCATCCTCATCAGACACCAGACCAGTGGGGCCACTCATTTTTGGATTGTGAACCTCCCAAACTGTAAGCCAAAATAAATCTTCCTGCTGTTCCTCCCGGGTATTTGTTATAGTGATAAAAGCTAGTGTATATATAACGGGATGTTACTCAGCCTTAGCAAAGAAGATCTTTCCATTTGCCACAACATAGATGGACGTGGAGGAAACCGCTCAGTGAAATAAATCAGAGACAGAAAGAAAAATACTGCATTATTTTCACTGATAGAAGAACTATATATCAGTGGCATCTATACAGAGATAGAGAATAAAACAATGATTTCTGGGGGTGGGATGAGGACTTGAGGGAGGCATTGGGGAAATGTAGGTCATGATACAGAGAAGCAGGTATGACCAGCATGTCTATAGAGCTTATGTACAACAGGACTATAGTGTACAAAATTGATTTGTATTAGATTTAAAAATAAGCATGTTTTACTTTTCTTGTCACTGAAATGTAACTGAGATGATAGTTTAATTTGTTTTTTTAATAAAGCTTTTATTTAAAAAATATAAATTTCCAAAGTACAGCTTATGGATTACAATGGATCCCCCGCCCCCATAACTTCCCTCCCACCTTCAACCCTCCCCTTTCCCACTCACTCTCCCCTTCCATTCACATCAAGATTCCTTTTCAATTCTCTTTATATACAGAAGATCAGTTTAGTACATATTACGTAAAGATTTCAACAGTTTGCCCTCACATAGCAACACAAAGTGAAAAATACTGTTGGAGTACTAGTTATAGTATTAATTCACAATGTACAGCACATTAAGGACAGCGATCCTACATGATTTTTTTTTAAAAAATTGATTAATTATCTATGCAATTTCCAATTTAACACCAAATTTTTTAATCATTTTCAATTATCTTTATATACAGATTGATTCAGTATATACTAAGTAAAGATTTCATCAGTTTGCACCCACACAGAAACACAAAGTGTAAAAATACTGTTTCAGTACTAGTTATAGCATTACTTCACATTGGACAGCACATTAAGGACAGATCCTTCATGGGACGTAAGTACACAGTGACTCCTGATGTTGATTTAACAATTTGACACTCTTGTTTATGGCGTCAGTAATCTCCCTAGGCTCTAGTCATAAGTTGCCGAGGCTATGGAAGCCTGTAGGGTTCGCCGACTTTGATCTTATTCCGACAGGGTCATAGTCAAAGTGGAAGTTCTCTCCTCCCTTCAGAGAAAGGTACCTCCTTCTTTGATGGCCCCGTTCTTTCCACTGGGATCTCACTCACAGAGATCTTTCATTTAGGTCTTCTTTTTTTTTCAGAGTGTCTTGACTTTCCATGCCTAAAATATTCTCATGGGCTCTTGAGCCAGATCCGAATGCCTTAAGGGCTGATTCTGAGGCCAGAGTGCTACTTAGGACATCTGCCATTCTATGAGTCTGCTGTGTATCTTGTTTCCCATGTTGGATCATCCTCTCCCTTTTTGATTCTATCAGTTAGTATTAGCAGACACTAGTCTTGTTTGTGTGATCCCTTTGACTCTTAGACCTATCAGTGTGATCAATTGTGAACTGAAATTGATCACTTGGACTAGTGAGATGGCGTTGGTACATGCCACCTTGATGGGATTATATTGGAATCCCCTGGCACGATTCTAACTCCATCATTTGTTTAATTTGTTTTGTTATGGTGATTATTTAACTATATATGTGTGTATCATAACATCATGTTGTAGATCTCAAATATGCATAACAAAATTAATTTAAAATTTGTTTAAAAAGAAAAGTTTGATGATTCCTGACCCTTAGCCTGTCAACACAGTGATATGAAACTTCTTAGTCCTTACCAATTTCATATAAGAAAATTGAATAATGAAGGAAAATTCTATAATGAAAAAGGTTTCATTATAGATTTATACTTCTGCTGATGAGTGAGATTGACATTTGTTGTATTTTTTTTCCTGCAAAGCTTATATTCATGTTTGCTGGGTTTTTTTTTGGCCTGCTTTTCTTTTGGGAAATGAGCTCTTTTTCAGTGATATGAATAGAAAATATTCACCTGTTTATTTGTTTTCTGGCTTTGATGATGGAGTCATTGGCATACAGCAGTATTTGGTTTTATATAGTTGAATATATCCATCTTTTGTGATTTGGGGTTTTCTGTATTATAAAGATATTACCCACTGTTCTTTTATTCTTTATTTTTTAATGTCTATATACTTGGTCCATTTGAACTTTATTGTATGTCTGATACATTAATGATCTTTTGCTGCTTTTTACCAGTAGGGTGTTGAGCTGTATGAAGTCCCTATGTTCTTGGGAAAACTGATTGAAAACATTATCTTTATCATCAACTATACTCTCTTATATTTGGCTCTGTTTTTGAATGTTTATTCTTTTTACTTGATCCTCACTCTTTTAATGATTCCAGAGTTACAATATGTTCTGATGTTTGAGAAGGCTAATTTCTCTTCCTTTCCCCTTTTTTATTAATAATGGGTTTTGTGACTTGTCTTTCCTGTTTAATTTTGCCATGTGATAACAAAAATGAGATTGTATGGCTTTAAACAGCCTTCGGTGCTTCCTCTATTTCTCACACTCTTGCCTCTTTCATGAGAACCAACTCACATCTGAACTAGTCAGCTGGACTAGTGGAGGTAGGTTGAGTCCTCCCAGCTGAGACTATTCCAGCCAGTCAGTGTCCAGGTGACTCTCCAGCTCTCCTTAGGTACAGGAGTCAGTGCATCAGATAATAATTAGGCCTGGATTTGTTGGGAAAAACTTCCCTGACAATCTGTAGATTAGGGAGGGAAAATAAATGCTTCTTGTTGTATGTCACTAAGGTTTCATGGTAATTTTTACATAGTACTGTTGTAGCAATAGAAGACTGATAAAAGAATAGATGAGATGACATAGGGAGGCAGTAACACAGAGATGGCAACAGGATCTAAGCTGAAATCCCAGGGCATAACAATACTTATAGGCCAAGGGGAGGAACTCAGAATGTGGTCTTACTTTCAGTTACCTCTTACTACTAAATACTAACATCTTTATGACAGTGTCTTCCCCAGAACAAGTAACATTTAATACATATATGGGCAATGGTCTCCATAAATACATTTTTAGCATGACAGTCATTCAGAAACTTTTAATAAGTGCTTCATCATGACATGATTAATTTTTCAAAAATGAAATGATATTGGAGAAATCTCTGTAGAATTCACAGTCAAGTGGAGCAACCACCTATACGGACCATTACATGGTATAACCCGTGCATTAACAGGAGCCTTAAGAAGGTTTCTTGAATCATTAATCGATTGGAAGAGTCCAAAGGGACATGGTTCCAGACTCAATGAGTTACATTGAAACCAAGCAAAACCAACCACACAAGGAAAATATATACTGAATTTTGACAAGAAGTCAGTAAACTAAATTATGATACTGATTGTGGTCAACACTAGCTATAATCTATTGTTTTACAAACCTGTATATTCTACATTTCTTTCTCCTTTGCAGTTTGGTGTAGCCATGTGGCTGACCTGTAGTCAATGTAATGAGCAGGTTCATTAAGACTCCCTCCATGTAATCATCTGGGATTTTTTTGCTCATAATTGAATTGATACAGAGGAGCCCAGTGACTCTGGAAGCCACATGTTGAAGAAGATAGAACAAGGCTACAGAAAGAGCCTGGGTTTCCGGCTGGAACCCAGCATATTTTAGAATCACATTGCTTGCCAATCAGGGACACCCATTTTGCATTTATCATGAGCATGAATTAAACTTATGTTATCTTTGAGCCATTGTGTATGATGGCATTTGTTGGTTACCTCAGATAATGCTACATTTCCTAAAATCCCCCATGCTAGCTGACACTGCTGGAACAAGTTCATTACAGATAATTATGTTAGAAGATAATTCCTATTCCCTTATCCCTGCCCTGATGACATCTGGTATTATCAAGCAAGGTTTTGATAACCCAACGTTATTTAAATAAATTACAACACATAAGCAGTATACAGAGGTGTTCTAAAAGTAGAAGGATTGCTCCGGATGAGCTTAATTTGGAAGGTTCCTCAGAATGTGTGAGTTATGGGCCCAGCACTGTGGTGCAGAGGTACAGCGGCGCAGTGGGTTAAAGCCCTGGCCTGCAGCGCCAGCATCCTATCTGGGTGCTGACTGAGTCCCTGCTGCTCCACTTCCAATCCAGCTGTCTGCTAATAAGCCTGGGAAAGCAGCAGAGGCTGGCCTAAGTCCTTGGGCCCCTGCACCCATGTGGAGACCCAGAGGAGGCTCCTGGCTCCTGACTTTAGATTGTTGCAGCTATTTGGGGAGTGAACCAGCTGATGGAAGACCTCTCTCTGTAACTCTTTCAAATAAATAAAATAAATATTTTTAAAAAAGAATACATGAGGAATGAACAGGATATTGAAGGCAGAAAGGGTCTGTTACAGCAAGGAGGAGAACGGGGCATTTGCATGGCCTTTTGATAACTATTGATGACATAATCCAGATTAACAAAATTGTCCGGTAAGGGTGCCCTAGGAGATCATCCTCGATGCTCACATCACATGCCTAGAGCCTGCCTTACATTCTCACCAAAGCTATGCTGTGCAGTTCCTCTAGCTCTCAGAGTTGCCTGCCTTCAAGGTGGGGTGTGTTACTGAGTTGGGTCCCAGTACTGTCTTCATCTGGAAGCTCCAAGTAAAGTCCAGCATGTGGGGTTAATGCCCTTGGAGATTAACCTTAGTCAGAAGAGAGAGTAGCGGGCTGGTTTCTGTCTCACCCTTCCATCTTCCACATGAGTAAGGTTGTACATGGTAGATGTTCAAATTTACAACTGTAATAAAGGGCTCATGATGATTACTTAAGAATTAAATCTCTTTGGATGGGTACATGCCATTCAAATTCTCATGAACAATTAAACTGAAATAATGTTCTGGAAAGCATTGGTCTAGCCCCCTTTTTCTTATTTTCTGACAACACACCATTAATAGCTTCAACAGATGGTGAGTGACATAAAAATGACAGAGGTCTTTGTTAGCCTTCGATTAGGTTTTTATTTTTCCTATTGATTTTTTTTTTTGACAGGCAGAGTGGACAGTGAGAGAGAGAGACAGAGAGAAAGGTCTTCCTTTTGCCATTGGTTCACCCTGTAATGGCCGCCATGCTGCTGCCGGCGCACCGCGCTGATCCGATGGCAGGAGCCAGGTGCTTCTCCTGGTCTCCCATGCAGGTGCAGGGCCCAAACACTTGGGCCATCCTCCACTGCACTCCTGGGCCATAGCAGAGAGCTGGCCTGGAAGAGGGGCAATCGGGATAGAATCTGGCTCCCTGACCGGGACTAGAACCTGGTGTGCTGGCGCCGCTAGGTGGAGGATTAGCCTATTGAGCCACGGTGCCGGCCCTTGAATTTTTTTTAACATTTATATATTTATTTGAAAGGCAGAGTCATAAGAGGCAGAGACAGAGAGAAAGAAAGGTCTTCTATCTGCTGGTTCACTCCCCAGATAGCTGCAATGGCTGGAGCTGCACCAATCCAAAACCAGGAGCCAGGAACTTCTTCTGGGTCTCCCACATGGGTGCAGGGGCCCAAGGACTTGTGCCATCTTCTACTGCTTTCCCAGGCCATAGCAGAGAGCTGGCTTGGAAGTAGAGCAGCCAGGACTTGAATCAGCACCCATATGAGATGCCAGCACTGCAGACCTAAGGTTTTAACCTGCTACACCACAGTGCCGGCCCTCTACTGAATTCTTTAAGAGCCACCTGCCTCCTCTTTTGGCTTTTTGTGTCTTGGGCTGCTGTCTTAAACTATTTTTCCCAAAGCATCTCCTATGTTACCCTTCTTCCTCTCTAATAAATAACCCTTGCATGTTCTTAGGTTCTGTTGTGTTCTCGCTCTGTTCTGTCATAATTTATTTTAAAACCAAATTTGAATATAAAGAAGTTACAGAGACATTAGTGTTTTTGGCTTAAGAGCTCACAGTCTCTGTATTTTTTTTTTTTTTGACAGGCAGAGTGGACAGTGAGAGAGAGAGGCAGAGAGAAAGGTCTTCCTTTTCCATTGGTTCACCCTCCAATGGCCGCTGCAGCTTGCGCACCGTGTTGATCTGAAGCCAGGAGCCAGGTGCTTCTCCTGGTCTCCCATGTGGGTGCAGGGCCCAGGGACTTGGGCCATCCTCCACTGAACTCCCAGGCCACAGCAGAGAGCTGGCCTGGAAGAGGAGCAACCAGGACAGAATCTGGCACCCGGACCGGGACTAGAACCTGGTGTGCCAGCGCCGCAGGCGGAGGATTAGCCTATTGAGCTGCGGTGCTGGCCTCTCTGTATTCTTTCTGTGCCCTGAAAACCTTCTCTGCTGACAACTCCATTTCATTTCTTTCTCTACTCTTTCTCCTCTCATCTAAGTGCTGTCTAATTTATCTGTGATCTATGTGTATATGTTGATGGTGCTTTAGGCTAGTACAATGTTTCTAGTGGTGGGAATTTAAGGCCCCATAGTAATCCAGTGGGTTAGATGTTTTAGGGAAAATTGTCCTTTCAGTATCTTCAAATCTCAGCTGGGTCCTGGGCCAACTGCCTGTGAAGTTGTTAAGGACTGAGAGAAGTTTGAATTGCAGGTTTGGGATATTAGCAATAGCAAAGGTGCACAAATCATCCAATTTGTCTGTTGTGTATGCTTATGTCATTAGCAGATCTCTGACTTATTTAGAAAGTAAGCAAGAAAATGAAAGTCATAATATAAATCAAATCCATGGCAAATTGAAAACTATTTCTCACTGTGAGACTCTGAATTGTTGTATCCCCAAATACCTGGAATTGTGTCCTGCTCCCATTCTTTGTCATTGCATTGCATTTGAGGCTGCTCAGAAGCAGATTCCCTTTGTCAGAGGTTCTGAGGAATGAGCATTAATATAAAAATTAGAGTTTTTCATTACTTACTCATTGAATGAATAAATGTTTATTGAACACTGTTGGGGGAAGGCATTGAGCCATAGACTGTGGAGGATAGATTTAAAGAGGTCTGTGCTCTCATATTTTTTGGAGTTTATTTTAAATATTACAACTCTGTATAATCCTCCCTGAGATTTTAAACTAGCTGAGGAATGGATGCATAATTCTGCTTAGGATAAAACATCAGTTTATGACTGGTCACTCTGCACTGGGGAACATGGCTGCATTGTAATTATAATCTAGCTCCCTAATATTATGCACCATCTTACCCAGTAGACACCAACCTACAGCACAGCTACAGGTGTAGAAGTCCTGTTCTGGTGACTTACTCTCCAGGAAGGAGCACATGTAACAAAGTGAGTCATCCCAGAAGGAAGATCTCAGATGGGATCAGACGTCTTCCATCCTTACTGATGAGACGAGAATTCTGAGGGAAGAAACTGTTTCTCCAATACCTCTCACAAATCTGAGCTCTTCTCTTATCAAAGTAAAAATACAGATAAGGGGAAAATGCTATTTTCTTAATATGACCCTGACAAGGCAGCTAACAAAATAAGACAGTGTGAGTTTAGTCTTAGAGAAGAGGGTAATGATATCACCCAAGATTATTGGTGTGTTCACAATGATAGCTGAAAGAATTCACAATTTTCTATAGATTTTATTTTCTCTATACTTTTTTAATCCAACAAGATTTTTCAATATCAAAGATCAGTTTGTTTCTGACAGAGGTGTTTGTCAACAAGTATTTACTAGGAATTTCAAATGTGTTGCTGTGAGAAAGCAATTTCTAAAGACTGTTTTGTGAATTCACTCTTTGGATGGTAATGAGAATTGTGTGTGTTTGGGTATGAAAAAGAAATAATGAAAGAATCCATAGTCAAATAAGGGGAAATTCAGAAAAAGGACTTTTTAGCCTTTACTTGACTGCTGTGAGTCGTGACTTTCCAGACAGTGGATAAATAGGAAGTATTTATTGATTTTATTTGTTCATGGAACACTTCCAGAAAATTAAATGGGCAAGTTAAACCCTACAAATAAACTAATGCACTGTGGAACACACTTTGGGAAATACTGAAATCTGTTCAGAGAAGGGTAACATTTCTTCACACTGAACAGTCAGCAAAGGCTTAAAGTTGAGTGTGGAACTTCAGTTAGGCATTGGCAGATGAGAGAATCAACAATAAAGGAAGTAGGCATTCCAGATGGGTAAATAACATTGGCCCAGAGTTATTGCAGCTAAAGTGAAATAATTAAGTATGTTTAAAATAAAGGAGATAACTGTCATTGTGTATAAGATGGGTATTTTAAAAAAATCGTGGAATTCTTTTTTCCTGTCCTTGTACTTTTTTAAACTTTTATTTAATTAATATAAATTTCCAAAGTACAGCTTGTGGATTACAATGGCTTCACCCCCCCATAACTTCCCTCCCACCCGCAACCCTCCCCTTTCCCCACTCCGCTTCCATTCCATTCACATCAAGATTCATTTTCAATTCTCTTTATATACAGAAGGTCAATTTAGTATATATTAAGCAAAGATTTCAACAGTTTGCACCCACACAGAAACATAAATAAAATACTGTTTGAGTACTAGTTATAGCATTAATTCACATTGTACAACACATTAAGGACAGAGGCCTTACATGAAGAGTAAGTGCACAGTGACTCCTGTTGTTGACTTAACAATTTGACACTCTTGTTTATGGCGTCAGTAATCTCGCTAGGCTCTTGTCATGAATTGCCAAGGCTATGGAAGCCTTTGAGTTCACTGACTCGGATCTTATTTAGACAAGGTCATAGTCAAAAAGTGGAAGTTCTCTCCTCCTCTCAGAGACAGGTACGTCCTTCTTTGATGGCCCATTCTTTCTAATCTCACTAGCAGAGATCTTTCATTTAGTTTTTTTTTTTTTTTTTTTTTTTTTTTTGCCAGGGTGTCTTGGCTTTCCATGCCTAAAATACTCTCATGGGCTCTTCAGCCAGATCTGAATGCCTTATGGGCTGATTCTGAGGCCAGAGTGCTGTTTAGGACAACTGTCATTCTATGAGTCTGCTGTGTATCCTGCTTCCCATGTTGGATTGTTCTCTCTCTGTTTTTATTCTATCAGTTAGTATTTGCAGACACTAGTCTTGTTTATGTGATCCCTTTGACTCTTAGACCTATCAGTGTGATCAAGTGAAATTGATCACTTGGGCTAGTGAGATGGCGTTGGTACATGCCACCTTGATGGGATTGAATTGGAATCCCCTGGTTTGTTTCTAACTCTACCATTTAGGGCAAGTCAGCTTGAGCATGTCCCAAATTGTACATCTTCTCTCTCTCTTATTCCCACTCTTATATTTAACAGGGATCACGTTTCAGTTAAATTTAAACACCTGAGAATAATTGTGTGTTAATTACAGAGTTCAACCAATGGTATTAAGTAGAACAAAAAAAATACTAAAATGGATAAAGTATTAAGTTGTACATCAACAGTCAGGACAAGAGCTGATCAAGTCACGGTTATCAAAATAATTTGTAGAAATTTGCAAGATACAAAGGGAAAAAGAAGAAAATGCACAAGTGGATCTCAACCCTTGAAATAGAATTTTTTTTTTTGTGCAATTTAAGTTTTTTTTTAAAGATTTATTTATTTTACTTGGAAATCAGAGTTACACAGAGAGAGAGGAGAGGCAGAGAGAGAGAGGGAGAGAGGGAGAGAGGGAGAGAGGGAAAGAGAGAGAGAGGTCTTCCAACTGCTGGTTCACTCTGCAATTGGCTGCGGAGCTGCACTGATCTCAAGTCAGGAGCCGGGAGCTTTCTCCCAGTCTCCCATGCGGGTGCAGTGGCCCAAGGGCTTGGGCCATCTTCTACTGCTTTCCCAGGCCATAGCAGAGAGCTGGATTGGAAGTGGAGCAGCTGGGACTTGAATTGGTGCCCATATGGGATGCTGGCATTGCAGGTGGTGGCCTTACCTACTATGCCACAGCTCCAGCCCTGTGATTTAAAGATTTGATACTTTGGTAATTTAAATAGAGTGAAGAAAGGGGCAGGTAGTTAACCTCTAACTTCCAAAGGATGGTGTTCACATCCTATGAAAGTTCTCCAAGTAGTGGCTGCCCCTTGTGTTTTTCTGCATAAGAAGGTTATTGTGGCATTTCATGTGTCTCATTAATCTGCCTTTGACCTCAATTCTTTTGGATTTTGTCATATGGTTGTGTCTCTCGGATGTCATTTGACTTAATGTAATTTTGGATGCTTAGAGAAAACTGCTTTGTTTTATTGCCACCTGGAAAACGTTTTCAGAAGAAAAAAAAAAACAAACCTAGGAACTCCTTGCTGAAGCTAGAGTTCACTGACTAGTGCCTGTGGAATGGAATTTTCTCATCTGCTTTGGGATTTTAATTATGTGGGGGTGATGGGTACATTCAAATTACCTGTCTCTTCCATGAGCTCAACCTGGCAGTACAAAGCAAGCCACCAAGAGGGCAAACCACAGATAATTGCCATGGGAACCTGAAGACAATACACCTGCTCCTGTGGGATTGGACTTGGCATTGACTTGGTGCTGGACAGCGTTCATTCATTGTGGACACACCCAGCTCAAGTGGAGGCAAAGTCATCGCTGCTCTGCTGTTGACTTTACTGTTCTTTTGATAACTGAATATGTCCATAGAATGGTCATTTTTGGAGGCTTCTAGATGTTTCTCAATATCTGTTTAAGAGTGATGTAACCCCTATGCTGTAATGTGGGTATAGGCAATGAAAGCTGAATTTTTTTTTTGATTATTCAGAATTTTGAAAATTCCAGGTGTGATGTATATAGTTCTGCCTCCATAATTTTCATATTCAGAGTAAAATGATATTTATTGAATCCCTATTGGGTATCAGTCTTTGTGCTAGATGTTTCATGCTTGCTTTGCCATTAAATCCTCACAACAAATTCTTGATAAGATAGTTTCCATTTAAGGATGAAAATACAGATTATGAAAAGTTCAGGAACTTGATTTCTTAGTCCATTTTGTGCTGCTACGGAAGAATACCCAGGACTCTGTAATTGATAAAGAATAGGGATTTATTTCTTGAATTCTGGAGTTTGGGAAGTCCAAACTCAAGGGGCCTACATTTGGCGAGGGCCTTCTTGCTACATTATTCATTATTCCATGGCAGAAAGTGGAAAGGCAAGAGAACATGAACATAACAGAGAGCAAGAGTTCAATTTTGTAACCTCAAACTCCTCTATGATCAGCATTAATCCATTCATAAGGGTGCCACTCTGATCAGCTGAGCACTTCTCATTAGGCCCTGCCTGCTAACATTGTTGCATTAGGGATTAAGCTTCTTAATATTGCAAACACTGGTAGAAGGAGGTGTTATGAGGGACTGGACACAAAGTTTTTTTTTTTTTTTTTTTAGAGCTTTTTCTATTCTTCTACATGATCTGTGAATGAGCAACTGCCAGAGGCTAGTCACAATTCATTCAAAACTTTCCAACTTTCTTTCTTAGATTAGAAACATCAGCTGTCTTTTAGTGGTATGTGTTAATTTTAGGCTATGATAAGTGTATGAGCATAATATTGGATGAATTTTTAGAGGGATGCTTAGGATTCAAGGTTTCCTAAGAACCTTCTCCAATCACATGGTGAGATTTCTTTGCTAACCAACATTGTGGCAGCCTCATAACACCAAGGAGATTATTCAAGGATGAGTTCTGTTTTCCACCTCATGTGTCCACTCAGACACTTATGCTGCTCACCCTGATTATTGAACCAAATCTGAACTCTTTCACCTAGAGGTGAAGATGCTGTATGCCATGATCTCACTTTATCTTTGTTTCTGGTCACTCCCCAGTGGTTTCGCTCTATTCTGAACAGGTAGAATCCCCATATCTTCTGTAGACCATCTTCTCTGCCCATCTGTATCCTCTTCGTCCCTTCAGGACCAACCCAAGTCTTGTTTGGACAGGGGAACTTTCAAACAATGACCTTGAAATTTGAGGTCTCTTGGGAGTACAGCCCCCAGACTACAAATGGGAGGCCTTACTTTGCATTCCAGCCACCACTGGAGCAGCCCTATTTTTTCTGTTTGATAGGGACTCTCATTTAGAGCAGTTTCACATTTTCCATTCTGGTTGAGTGTAAGCATCACATGGTGGTGTTTCCAGTGCGGTTTTATGAACATTAGGTTTCAGACTGAGGTGTTGGCTCAGGTTAAACACACCCTACAGGTGACCTATCTATAAAAACCAGAATGCTAATTTATTAATTTGGCTTGGTAAATAAAACACTAACAGGACTGGAATGTCTTAGTCAGCCTAGCTAGGGCCGTTGCTCCCTGAAAGCAAGCTCCCTGGAAAGTCAAGCTGTGTCCTGGGTGTTTGGACCATGGAAACAGAACCAGAGGTCATATGGATCTAGCCATGTCTCTGAGTTAAGGTAATTCTGCACACTTTAAATTGGTGGTCCTCAAACATTTATGTGCACCAGAATCACCTGAGTTAGTAATTTGTGTGTATGTGTTTAAGGGTAAGAATCTACATTTTAAAGGAGTTCCCAGATGATGTGGATACTGCTGGCTTAGGATATTCAAAAGGAAAACATAGTGCTGTGTGTTCAAAGTCAATATCCTTACCAACTTTGGACCTTTTTTTCATGTGATCTAAGACTTATTAATTTGTAATTCCAAGACCATTCCCCAAACTTCTGTGTAAATGTCAGTATAATGAATTAATTTCAGTTGATCACATTACAATTGCTCCTCAGATCTGCATCTCTGAAATTACTCCCAGTTTATCCATCTTACTAAGAGAGTAAATGCCTCCCCAGTCATTTTGTCAAACATTTATAGATTATCCTTTTCCTCCTTCCTTATAAACACCCAACCAGAGAGCTAATTCTCATACTTATTTATACTGATTTTTGTGGGAATCCATATTTCTTTTGGAGGAGAAAAACTTTAGGTTTATTTTCTTTCACAGTTTTTTGATTCCATTTTTCCACATAACTCAGTAAATGTGACCAATGGTCCTCTTCTTCTGCCTATTTTTGTCATGAAGTAATAAAGTGAAAGACACTTGGTTGTAATTTATCACCAGTAGAGACTTTCTGACTAAAAGTTCAACAAGAACATGAGTCATAGTGTCATGGACATATGAAAATAAACTGTGACCCATGTCCAGAGAGTAATTGGACATAGGCTAATGAGGACCAAGTGGTTGCTCTACATAATATAAATGGCAGTCATTGATGCTTTCTGCCTTTCCTCTATTATCTTTTAGGCTCCTGTTGGACCTGGCTCTTCAGAGAATCCAAGAAACCTTGAACTATGGGCTCCATTGTGGGAATGGCAGACTTGGGGTACTCGAGTAGATACAGATGCTGATTATACTTAGAAATGAATATATTATTCAAAGTATTAGAGAATATTTTATTTTTCTGGTTAATGGTTTTGAAAGTGCTCCTCAAGCCCAGCCTGAAATAGTTATCACATACTCATCTGGCATTTGTTTTTGGGTGATATTATAAGGTTTGTAGTCTCAGTAGATATGCTAAGACAGGTAGCTAGGACCCGAGCCCTTCTATTTCCCACTGTATGGCCTGAGTTTAATTGGCATGCCACAGTAAAATGGGGGCTGGAGATTGGTAGACATTAGAGCCATGTTTTAGTTCAGACGTTCTGTTCACTGATTTGTTTCCAGCCTGGATAATTAAGTAGCTATGATTATTCCATCATTTCTTTGTGTTACCAGGAGCTAAGGGGCACTCCCTCTTTGCCCTTGTTTACCTCACTCTGAATAGTATACTGGGCCCCTTCCTTTTTAATTGTGGCTCTCCTCCCTTCCTCTGTCGGCATCCAATCTCTCCTGCTTGTCCTGAGACAGAGAAGACAATCAAGTGAAGCCAGTTTGGTGGCTGATGAGTGGGTGCTAGAAAACCCATTCTTCTTAGAGTTGGTTTTTATTGTGTCAACTCAGCTTGATAGGAACTGCAACCACCAGACTTCCCTTCCTTGCATATATCTGAGTTAAAATGGGCCACTCGACATAAAAGATTTGGAAGGCTGAGATGGAGCAATAGTCATATTCTTTTTATGTTGGGAGGTCTGTACATTGCACCTGGTGCTGTTGCTGCTTATACAGGCTGTCAGTCATCCACAGCCTCATCCTGATAGCTGATCCCATAGTTCCTGATACTTCTGCTGGATCCTCCTGCAACTGTTTCATCTCTTGGGCCAGATAAGATATCAGTTCCTTGATGAATGGAATTTTGGCTAATGACAGTAGTGTTTCCAACTTCCTGTGGCCCTTCTCTCCCTACCTCATGCTTCTTTCTGCCTCTCTTTTCATTTATTTATTTACTTACATTTACTTAGGGGAAGGACAAAGGGAGGGAGGGAGGGGTGAGAAAGAGAGAGAGAGATCCAGAGCTCTCATCCACTGATTCATTCCCCAAATGCCCACAACAGATAGGGTTGAGCCAGGCCAAAGCTGGAAACAGGAACTCAATCCTATGTGAGTGATATATGATCCAACATGAACCATCATCTGCTCCCCCTAGGGTGCACATGAGCTGAAAGCTCAAATTGAGAGGAGGAGAGGAGAGCCAGGACTGGAGGCTCGATAATCTGATGTAGCACATGGGTGTCACAAGCAATTTTTTTTTGACAGGCAGAGTGGACAGTGAGAGAGAGAGAGAGAGATAGAGAAAGGTCTTCCTTTTCCATTGGTTCACCCTCCAATGGCTGCTGTGGCTGGCACGCTGTGGCTGGCGCATCGTGCTGATCCGAAGCCAGGAGCCAGGTGCTTCTCCTGGTCTCCCATGCAGGTGCAGCGCCCAGGGACTTGGGCCATCTTCCACTGCACTCCCGGGCCACAGCAGAGAGCTGGACTGGAAGAGGACAGAATCCAGCTCCCTGACCGGGACTAGAACCTGGTGTGCTGGCCCCACATGTGGAGGATTAGCCTATTGAGCTGTGGCGGCGGCCTACAAGCAATGTTTTAACCACTAGGTCTAATGCCTTCCCCTCTGGCTCTTTCTAAAGAAGAAACCAGAAAAAATATTTTAAAGTCAACTCTCCTCCTGCCCCCCAACACATACACCAAGTTCCATCTTTGAGAAGAAAAGCATTTTTTGAGTCATGGTTTAGGATTAAATTATACATCTTCAATCCTCCTTTCATAATTCATCAAAGCCCAATACAAAGTGGTTCCTGGAATTCTTCTATTCTAAGAGAAAATTTGGCTCTTAACAGAAGCTTATTTTAAAGTCTAGGTTATGAAAACCACTTCAGAGCATTGGAAGTGGCATGAAGCAACAACATTGAAACCTATGATTATGTTATCTTGTTTTATTGCCTTATTTCTTTCCTCAGAACTTCCACAGACAAAACCAGGTAGAAGGTAGGGTGTTCCTGGTGCTCTCCACTTTTGCATATCACTTTTAAGCAGGGGATCCTATTACCTTAGCCTTTTATCACACCTTTTTGCATGGCTCAGTTAATTCTTCATTTTTACTAAATTAAGAAAGGTTGGCCATCTGGGCAGGAAATGGGAAGGAGTGGAGGATTTGAATTTAAGGGTTTAAGCTTTAAGAAGAGAACTTTAGTCTTCTCTTGAATGTTTGGGGAAGTATCTTTTTATAGATCCAGGTCCTTTTGTATACCACTAGAATTTATCTCAGATAAAAGAGATAACATCTTATAACATCTCGTCTACTTTTTTCCTTAATTTTTCAGTTTCACAGAGTCTCAATGGCAGTATAGGAGAATCATCAGCATTGATTTTCTGATATTTCTGAATTTGAGGGCAAAAAGACGACAGTACAGCCTGTGTATATAAACTATACATCCCAAATGAGTGTTTTAGAATACACACTTACTCTTCCCTCCATGTAGTGGTGTTACATTTGTAAGTTCTTTGGCAGTTTTCCCATTAGAAGGTAGAATTTATTTCTCCACCCCTTTAATCTGGGTGAGCTTACACCTTCTTTGATCAACAGAGTACAGCGAAAGGAAAAGTATTTATATTATAGTTCTCAGTCAGGTCACAAGAAATTTCATTTGACTTGCTTGGAGCCCTGAGGAAGCTATTCTATGAGGAAGCCCAAGATTCATGGTTGTGTGTATGGTATTGTTTAAACTTCTTTGAGGCCCTTCTCTCCCTACCAGGTTAATAGGTTAAGCTCTGCCTGTGATGACGGCATCTCACATGGGTGCCAGTTCAAGTCCTTGCTGCTCCACTTCTGATCCACCTCCCTGCTAATCTCCTGGGAAAGCTGTGAAAGATGGCTCAAGTCCTTGCTTCCCTGCACCCATGTGGGAGACCCAGATGAACCTCCAGACTCTTGGCTTCAGCCTGCCTCTGCCCCAACCATTGCAGCTATTTGGGGAGTGAACCAGTGGATGAAACATCTCTCTCTTCTCTCTCTCTCTTGCTGTCTCTCTCCCTCTCTCCCTCTCCTTCTCTTCCTCTTTAACTCTGCCTTTCAAACAAATAAGATAATTTTTTTTTTAAACTTCAGGGTATGTGTGGTGAAACACATAAGTGAGTTCAAGGTCACCTTTAGGATTATTGGCTAAGAATTCTGTTGAATGAATTTCTTCACTTCTTGGATTGCTCATAAATTGAAGGCTGAAATGAGAAATTTTTTTGAACTTCAGAAGAAGCCATTTTCTTTATTTTTAAATGATAAATGCATGTTGGAATTACCACACAGGGAGAATTGAGTTAGATTACCTGGCCAGTATGGTAATGGACTGGTTCTAATTTGAGTTTGGGGAAAGAGGACTAGAGGCAGATGTGTAGGCATTTTCTTCATGCCTTTTGGTCACACACTATTATATTTAAGCAACAAAAGAAGAGCTCAGTCTTGGCTGACATTGCCACTAAAGACATTAGGTTTCTTTTGTTGCTAACCATGGAAAACAGGGCCATGGAATAAGTCACTTTCAGAGAAGCTACCCTTCCATTATGCAGTTGGGAAGCTGGGGACAAGTTGGTGCAGTGCTTCTCTGAACATCCTTAACTAAGTATCTGACATGCTGATGTGTTGTGATTAGATGTGAGGAGGTAGCATGATAGCTTTAACTCAAGGAAGTACAAGTAACTCAGGCTTACCTTACTTGAGTGTGGCCCTATCCTGCAATCTTCATATACTACATGAAAATTCTCATTCAGTTGATTGTTGATATGGAAAAAGTTTGGGAATTCTTGTGACCTCTGAGTTACCCTTGCCTGCACTGCACGTTTTCCAGGTGTTTTGTATTTACTCAATGAGGCTGAAAGAGGAAATATGCATCATGCCCACAAACATACTTCTCTCTAAGGGTAGCCTATCTTCCAACATCTTTACCATATGTTACTTTTTCTTGGTTTTAAACTTACTATTAATGGAATAATTTCACTTTTCTTTTCCATTGCTCAGTAGGATTTTGTTGGATGGGCATATACTACATTCTATTTATTCTCCTGTTGATGGACATTGTCTTTTATTTTTTGGTAGTTATAGATAAAGCTGCTGTGAATATTCCTGTTCGTGTGTTTTTTGGTTGTCATAAGCACTTATTTGCATCTCTATTATAATGCATGGGATTATCAGTTACTCAACATTTTTGTCAACAGTTGCTAATGTCTTTCTTTTAAAGTTAGTCATTTCAGTGTTTATAAAGCACCTCATGAATTAAAAATTACATCTTCTTGTTGAGTAAGGTGGCTAAGATTTTTCATGTTTATTATTTATTTCCCCCACTTAAAAATAATTCATGTTCGTTGAAGTGTGGTTTAAATCTAGTGAAATTCATCCCTTTTAGATTGTTGAATTCTGACATATGTATAGAATCATGAACAGTCTAGACAAAAAAATTGTATTACTGATTTTCTTGTCCTCAGGTTTTTATTTCTAACCTTATGTCTACTCATGGCCAAAACTTCCCTCCTACTTGTCTCTTAATGAATATGTGATGAAAATTTAACTGATCATTGTAAAAGCATGATTCTTTTTTTGAAACATTTGCATTTTAAATGGTTTTTCCCTCCAAAGACTTATTTATACCACAGTGAATGTTAAATGTTGAAGGTTACAGATCTTGGTGTTGGGTAGAGTGAGAGATTTGGGAAAAAGATACTACTCACTGCCCAATGCTCTTCTTCTTCTTCTTCTTCTTCTTTTTTTTTTTTTGACAGGCACAGTGGACAGTGAGAGAGAGAGACAGAGAGAAAGGTTTTCCTTTGCTGTTGGTTCACCCTCCAATGGCTGCCGTGGCTGGCGTGCTGCAGCCGGCGCACCGTGCTGATCCGAAGCCAGGAGCCAGGTGCTTCTCCTGGTCTCCCATGCAGGTGCAGGGCCCAAGCACTTGGGCCATCCTCCACTGCACTCCCAGGCCATAGCAGAGAGCTGGCCTGGAAGAGGGGCAACCGGGACAGAATCCGGCTCCCTGACCGGGACTAGAACCCGGTGTGCCGGCACCACTAGGTGGAAGATTAGCCTGTTGAGCCGTGGCACTAGCCCCAATGCTCTTCTTATTACTTTTCCTAAGTATTCATGAGAGTTCCTATGCCACACACACACACACACACACACACACACAAAACACCCAGATTGGATTTTCATGAGTTTCCAACATCCTGCCAATCTTTCAGGCCTGAGCCTTTGGCAAATAGTCTTATTAGGCCTCTTCCTGTGAGACAGAATCCAGTAAAACTCACTTGGGCTATGAATAAAACTTAGAAACCATTGAGATAGTAGCATATTTATTGTTTTCTGCTCACTAATATGTTTAACATCAACTTGTACTTTCTAAAACCTCTTATCCATTTTCTTCCCATGCTAATAAGAGGAAGATATGATGATACTTCAAAAAGTTTTTGAAATGGAATTGAAATACAAATTTATTTTGGTGCAGTAAATTTTGAAATCCATGCATACTCATATAATGAAACTGATATATATTACTCCATGGGCACAGTTGTTTCCCTTATGTTTCTGATGCTAAATCTGCAATTCTATAGACTGTAATGATTTGCTCTCTTTGTATAGATTCATTAAGAAGTTTCTCCGGAGGTCAACTCTGGGGCTGAGAGAATGAGTTTGGCTAGATGCAGCCCAAGGTTGGCAGATAAACCATAGCAGAGTGTCTGAGTTTGAGTCTCGGCTCTGCTTCAAATTCTAGGTCCCAACTAATGCAAACTATGAAATGCTACTGGTGCTTGATCTCTGTCATCTGTATGAGGAGACCTGGATTGAATTCTGGGAACCTGGCTTTGGCCTGGCTCTGTCATAGCTGTTTTGGGCATTTGGGAAGTGAATCAACAGATGGCTAAACTTTCTTTCTCTCTCTTTTACTCATTCTGCATTTCAAATAATAAAAAATTAACCTTTAAAGAAGCTTATTATCTTATTATAAAAAGCTTAAAAATAAATTCATCTATTCATCTGTTTCCCTAAAAATATCATCCCCATCTTAAGTGCTAGAAATATACAGTGACCAAACCAGGCCAAAATCTCTGGCCTTAAGGAATTTATTATATGGTGGTTGAAATACATAACCAACAATTCAATTTTGTCCCTCTATAGCTAATTATAAGGGCATTTTCCCTAAATTTATTTAGGGGAAAATTAAAATTTTAAATTAAAAATAAAAATAAACATTAAATTATTTGACCACTGAACTAAATAATTTTTAAGCAAACCCTAATATTTTTGCGTTCATTTGTTTACTCATTCATTCAACAAGTATTTATAGGGATCCTATTGTGTGACAAACACTGTTCTAAGTCCTAGAATTATAACACTAAACAAAAGAGACAGAATTCCTGCCATTATGAAGCTTATGGTCTAGTTGTGACTGAGACACTGTATAAATACAAATAAAAATATGTTGTATGATAAGATGATAAGGTATTAAGAAAAATAAAGCAGACAAGAAGATGGTGGGGAGGTGCTAAGATGGGTGAGGGAGGTTGCAGTTTTAAATAGGGTGTCAGGGAAAGGCTCATTGAGAAAGTGATATCTCAATAAAGACCTGAATGTGGTGAGGGAGGAGGTTGTGCAGAAAGGTGGGGGAAGAACTTTCTAGGCAGAGAAAATGGCAAGTACAAAGATACTGAGTGATAGTGAACTTGGAATGCTTGAAAAACAATTAGACCATTGTGGTTGGAGCAGAGTAAACAAGAACAAAAATGAAGAAGGAAGTCAGAGAGTTAGTAGTGGATGACGATGGTCGTGGTAGGTTGTGCATAGCTTTCAGACCACTGTAGGGAGGTAACCTAGTAAAGCATCTAGCAATGGCATCTTCTCCCTCAGCAGAGTCTTTTCAACGACCGTGGAGGAGTAGTTTGGGACCACTTTACTAGAAGATTCAAAAATGTTTTTATTTCTACATGTCCAAATCATTCATGATTTTTTTGCCTCCTTAGTATTGTTTGGTAATTGTCAACTCAAAAGTTTACACCTTCCTTTGCCGACTCTCCCTCTTCCTTTATGTCACACTTACTGTCTATCTTATTTTTTTGTTGGCTGCTGCAGGACAGTTTGGACAACTGTGAAAGAGGAAGCTAAACTCTGTATTTTATGCCAGATGAAAGGGAGACAATTCGAATTACAGCAAATTACATTCAAATGCCATCAAATGAATGTTTTTGGTTGTTTTTGGCATCAAGACACAGATTCTGATCCCACAGATCTTCAGAAACTGAGAGCAAGAAAGAAAATGAAGCATGTGTTAGGATTACATAGTATACTATTAGAAATGTGGGAATCTTACCAGAATGTCACAGCCCAATAGAAAGCAACACTTTCATGACAATTCTGCTAATTTGAACAATGTAGAAAGGTAGATTGGAATTGAATTCTTAGCTGATACTGATGTTTTTAAAGACCAAGATTGTCCTATATAGTTCCTTGTCTGTTTCCATTGGAGATCTCATTAGTTTGCTGTTATTCACTTAGCCATGAAAAGGTCTACTCAAATCTAGTAATTAGAGGCTTTCTGAGAATTTTTTTGGACTTTAAAATTTCATACTTTTCCCATGTGCAAAGTGCTTTTAGAGTCAATCTTGCTATGAATTATAAGGAGTATGTAGGCTAAGATGAGTTCTAGTGATATATTCAGCTATTTTCTACTGTACTCACTAATCAGATTTGTAAAAGCCATGATTTAGGGCTTTTTATGGTATTACCACTTAAATAAATAAATAAATAAATTCAAAGAAATATAAAGAATGAAAATTGGAAAGGTACCTGGCACCTAATTTCTTCTCTAGATACTTGACTATAGCATAATGGGCTCAGAAAATGACTACCATTTTACTATTTACAGGATGCCCTAATATGGTTCACCTTGTTTAGTTCTTACAGAACTTTAGGGAGATAATAATTTTAATCTTATTTTGCCACTGATATAGCTGTGGTTCCAAGAAGTTACATGACTTGCTGAAGGATTTTTAAGTTGAGTGATAGACCTGAGATGGAAAACATGGTCTTGTGGGACCAAAGCCTGTACCACACCAACACATCCCATCTTAAAACCTCTGTAGTCCTCATTATTTATACAAGCCACCCCTGTGTCACACACATACTACCTTGCATACTGATATTCTGGCTATTTAAATGAATTTGAAATTGAATAAGAGATCTAAAATTGGACATAAGTTCCTTGAATTCAGGGGTCTTGCATGAAATTTTGTCATTTGTGTATGTGTGTGTGTGTAATGCAATGCAGTCTGTCTTTTCTAGTTATTCTTCCCAATCTATGGATTTTTTTTACATTTATTGATTTTAAAGGCAGAGTAGCAGAGAGGCAGTGACAGAGAAAGAGCTCTTCCATCTGTTGCTTCACTCTCCAAATGGATGCAGTGGTTGGGCGGGACCAAATGGAAACTAGAATCCTGAAATTCCATCTGGGTCTCCCACATGAGTGGCAAGGGTCCAAGCACTTGGCCCATCTTCTTCGTCTTTTCCAGGTGCATTAGCAGGCAGCTGATCAGAAATGGAGCAACCAGGACTACTGCTGGCATTCCAGCATAGGATGCTGCATCATAAGCAGCGGCTTCATGAACTTTACCACAACACCAGCCCCAATAACTGTGTTAATAAAGCAAAGCACATTTTTGTATTCCTGCAATGCCCAGGGAAGTAGCTTATTCAGCTGTTTACTCAAATTATTTTAGTGACTAAGTAGGAATCTTGCTGAATTTAGACCTACAGATTTTTTTTTTTACAATAGTAAAATGACCTAAATCATCTGGTCCCACATAGAATGAAGTAATATATTTTGGTTTACATAATACACGTTAATAGTAAGATTCTAAAAGACAAATTTTGAAGAACTATTGGGTCTGCTCTTGTTTATCTACAGAGAAAGCCTCTTTCTGCTCTTGCACTATTTTATCTGCTATTTAATGCTGTTTTAAAATATGTTTTACCACTATTTCTAGATTTTTAGGTTTAAACCATTCCTGGGGACTGCCTCCTGTAGAAACTGAAGGTTTTGATCTTTAGTACCATCATCTCCATTTTCCTGGGCAAGATTTTCCTAACATGGTTATATATCACTTGTTACATTTGTTGGATCAGTGTTTTCACTCTGTTGATGATACTTATTGTTCAGGTAGTAAATGTGTGGTGGTTACATTTTCTTTGAGGTAAAGTGTTTTTCCAATGAATTAATAATTATTTCTCTTGCACTTTTTTTCTTTTGTCTTTTTGTATAGGTACCTATGTAACCATTCTCCCTAGTGCTTCAACAAGCATTGCTTAACATTGCTTTTTCCTCTTTGTTGATTTATTGCCTCAAAGTTGATAACCATTTTCCATTATCTTTTTAAAAGCGGTGTATAGGGACAAGGCTTTGTGAAGTCTTATTAAAATGTAGATTCTGATTTCACACACCTGGGTAGAACCTGAGAATCTGTATTTTTAACAAATTCTCAGTGGTTGTCAAGGCTACTGGTTTGTGGGCCACAATAGGTACTACGCCGATCCGAAGCCAGGAGCCAGGTGCTTCCTCCTCGTCTCCCATGCGGGTGCAGGGACGCAAGCACTTGGGCCATCCTCCACTGCCTTCCCAGGCCACAGCAGAGAGCTGGACTGGAAGAGGAGCAACTAGGACTAGAACCCGGTGCCCATATATGGGATGCTGGCATCACAGGTGGAGGATTAACCAAGTGAGCCACAGCGCCAGCCCCGTTATTTTCTTATATATGTTCTTTTCTAGTATCTTCGACTTAAAAAAGTTTTTCGAGAGGCCAGCATTGTGGAGCAGTGGATTTAGCTGCTTCATGTGAAGATGAATTCCATATGAGCACCAGTTTGAGTCTCTGCTGCTCCACTTCTGATTCAGTTCCCTGCTAATGATCTGAGAAGGCAGCAGAAGATGGTCCACGTACTTGGGCCACTGCACCCATGTGGGAGACCAAGATGGGATTGCAGACTCCTGGCTTTGGCCTGGCCTAGCTGCAGCTGTTGCAGCCATTTGGGGAGTGATAGAAGATTAGTCCCCCCCACCCCTTTTCTCTGACTCTCCTTTCTCTGACTTTAAAATAAATAAACTTTTTTGGGATATTTCCTTTTTATAATCATTTCATTGCATTTTCATTTTCTTTATTTGAAAAATCAGGATGTCTTTCTTGTTTCCTGATTTCTTTAATTGTTCTTTCCTTTCCTGTACCAACTATGTTCTCAGCTCTCTGAAGATATTAAGTATGGCTTCCTTTGGTAGTTTATTTCTATATCCTTTTTTTTTTTTTAAGAATTTCTCTTTCTGTTAGATTTTCTCAGTCTTCTGGTGACCCTTGAAAGTCTGCTCACACTTAAGTGGAGCTCTATGAAGTTGATTGATAATTTCATCTGTAGATGGGGGTGGGATACATTTATTGGCTAGTGAAATCCACTTTAAGGAAATCAGTGGCTGACTTTCCCATCATTGGGTCAGCAAACCATCCCCTGATGGCTTCCTGGAAGCTGTTAAACTTCTCCAGATAAGAATAACAGTATCATGTCTTGAGGTTGGGAGTGCTGCTGTTGGTGTTCACACTTGCTGACTGGGTGTTCTGTGAGCAGAATGGGGTGGGGGAGCAAAGGAGCACATAGCTTCAGGTGTAGATGCTTGCTTTCGGGCCATCATCTGCAAATCCAGCTCCTCTCCTGGTTTATTCTCTTGGACATCTGTGCCTCCAGAACATTGCACTCTGAATGAGGAAGTTGGTTCACTTTAATGACTTGAATGAGGGTGAGCTTCAGAGATAGGGCAAATTTTCACCCTTCTGTAGAAAATTCAAGTCCCTACCTCCTGCATTTGGATGTGCATCTGAGCCCAGCCTTCCATGGCAGCAAGTTTCATGCCTTTTAGGACTAACTCATTCACAAAATGAGTCAACGGATACTAATTGTGACATGCATTTTGTTGGGGTTGGGAGAAATTGCTTCCTCTTTCTCTGGTATTCTTTTCTGCAGGCTTTAGTTGTGATTTTCTCAGCTATATGATGTCAGTTATCACCTTCATCTGCTTCTGTCTTCCAAACATTTGTTGAAATATTTAATTTACTATTTCTCCCTTTGTTTGACTTTATATCTATTTAAGAATTCCTTTTCTGCTGTTTTGATTGGTATTTGGAATGGAATTCTTACCTGTTTTCTACATGCTAAACATGTAAAAACATGTTCTCCTACATCTCACCCATATTCCAAGGTCTGATTCTCAGACTTAGATTTCTGATAACCTGAGTAGTCAAAACCTCCTGCGTCCTAGGGAGCAGTGATGAAGGACCTGCCATTTGTTAGTACCCACGGGCCACAAGAAGCACTTCTGGAATACTCCTTTCCTATGGGACTCCTCTGTGAGGCACTTGGGTTTGTTATTGGTGCTTTGCTAGCTGCTGGCCCATGGAGGAAAGCTATTCACAGCAACCCCAGTGGGCAGCACTCTTGGGAAAGCCCTATGCATTCACCTTACAGCTGGCCTCCGTGAGTCATGAGCTTGGAGTGTGGCCATGTCATCATTTAAGATGATGGAAACTTACAAACAGTTGGATTTTCCAACCTGTGTTCTATTTCCTAAGCTTTTATTCCTAGTAGTGTTCACAATATTTCACATCAAGTCTTGCTCAACAGGAATCCCTCCCTTCCTGTCTTTTGTTTTGACTTCTATATTGAGCCTTCTTTCTAGGATTAAGATACAAATTTGGCAAGAGGTGGTTTTGCTATACTTTGCTGTTCACTAAAATTCACAAAATGAGTCAACGGGATACTAATTGTGACATGCATTTAGTTGGGGTTGGGAGAAAGTTTCTGATATCCTGGGCCTGATTTTCAGATGATTTCAAATCTTAAGAAAAGACACCTTTGAGGTTTTCTTTCTACGACTAGGAAAACTTTATCTTGAGTCAAATTTAAAGAGTATAGTCAAAGCCAAATGTGCTTTGAGTTTTAATATTGCTTACATTTCATTAATGTTTCACTTATTCTTTCTCATTGGAAAGACATAATTAAAAGTCCATAAAGAATGGGAGAAAATATCTTCCACAATTGTATGGACATTGTTAAATCATAGGCATGTGAACTATTATTTATTTACAGAGAGAGAGAGAAAGAGAGAAATAGTTTCCATCTGCTGTTTTGCTCATCATGTGCCTGCAATTGCTGGTTCTTGGCTAGCGCCAAAGCCAGGAGTCAGGAACCCAATCAAGGTCTCCCATGTGGGTGGCAGACTCAACCACTGGAACCATTATTGCTGCCTCCCATAGTCTGCATTAAGGAATCTGGGATCAAGAACTGGAGGTGGTGTTCAACCCAGGCATTCTGATGTGAGATATGAGTGCCTTTTTTTTTTTTTTTGACAGGCACAGTGGACAGTGAGAGAGACAGAGAGAAAGGTCTTCCTTTACCATTGATTCACCCTCTAATGGCCGCCACGCTGCTGCTGGCGCACCGTGCTGATCTGAAGCCAGGAGCCAGGTGCTTCTCCTGGTCTCCCATGTGGGTGCAGGGCCCAAACACTTGGACCATCCTCCACTGCACTCCCGGGCCACAGCAGAGAGCTGGCCTGGAAGAGGGGCAACCGGGACAGAATCCAGTGCCCCGACCAGGACTAGAACCTGGTGTGCCGGCGCCGCAGGCGGAGGATTAGCCTGTTGAGCCGAGGCGCAGGCCGAGATATGAGTGCCTTAATCACTAGGCTAAACATTGTTGCCTGGTAGGCATTTTTTGAAACTGTAACCCTCTGATATAGGTGGAGTGGATGATTTGGTGTAGTGGAAAAGGAGAACTGAGAAGCAATATTCATGTGCACAGTTAGTCCCACTGACAACTACATTTTCTTTCCAGTTATGTAATTATTTTTTGTTCCTCACTTTGTCAAATTTCATAAATTTTAGAGACAAATGTATAAAGCAAAGTAGGGAAGATGAGTTTATAAAGTACATGAGAATAATAATGGGTTCTAAGAATGCTTAAAAGTTAATTGAAGGGTAGGTGTTTGGTAAAACAATGAGGATGCTGCTTGGGATGCCCATACCCCATGTTGGAGTGCCTGAGTTTGAGTCCTGGCTCAGCTTCTTGCTAATGCATAACCTAAGAGACAACAGGAGATGGCTCAAGTACGTGGGTCCCTCTGACCTACGTGGATATCCAGATTGAGTTGTAGGTTCCTGGGTTTGGCCTTGCTCAGTCTGAGTCCAAGTTGTGAGCATTTAGTAAGTGAATCAGAAGATGGAAGATCTCTTTCCATCTCTGTCTCTCTCTGTTTCTGCCTCTCCAATAAAATTTTAAAAAGAAATCCTTAAAGTTAATTGATTTATTCCATTAATTAATTTATTTTTTTAAAAAAGGATTTATTTATTTATTTGAAAGACAGTTATAGAGAGGCAGAGAGAGAGAGATAGAGAAGAGAAGAGAAGAGAAGAGAAGAGAAGAGGAGAGGAGAGAGGAGAGGAGAGGAGAGAGGGGAGAGGGGAGAGGGGAGAGGGGAGAGGGAAGAGGGGAGAGATATCTTCCATCCTCTGGTTAACTCCCCAATTGGCTGCAAGGGCCAGAGCTGTGCCAATTCAAAGCCAGGAGCCAGGAGCTTCCTCCATGTCTTCCCACATGGGTGCAGGGGCCCAAGGACTTGGGCCATCTTCCACTGCTTTTCCAGGCCATAGTAGAGAGCTGGATTGTAAGTGGAGCAGCCAGGACTTGAAGTGACACCCATATGAGATGCTGGTACTACAGGTTGAGGTCTTACCTGCTATACCACAGCACTGGCCCCTTCAATAATTTCTAATATTAAAACCTTATCTCAATATTTAAAAACTTATGTTATTTGAAATTGTAGCATTTTGCAAAGGACCATGAATTCTAGCCATTATGATTAACTAGAATGTTCAAATTATGAGGCCCAATTATCACAGCAAATGATCATAAATGATATACAGTAAAATTGCTTTTCAGATTGAGTGCATCTAAGAGGTGGAATGTACTTTATATATTTTTTCAGCTAGTGATTATCGAGTGTCTACTATGGATACCAAATTAGTTTGGGAGAGGTAAAGAGAAGCTGGAACTTGCCCCAAAGGAATGTACAGCATAGCTGAAGAAAGAGACATACCCTGCTAATTAATCACTTAGAATGATCACTGAAGAACTGAGGAAGCATTGGAGAAACCAGAGCTAGAAGCCACCCGAGAAACTTTGAGGTAACTCTCCAAGGAGATGATGTTGAGTTGGATCCTAAAAGGTGAGCAGAATTTCATCAGATCCGGAAGAGAAGAATGGAAGCTCTGAACATTGGGAACAACTTGCACAAGGGGAAAGAATGGTGGAGTGTTCTGCCAGATTTGAGAAGGGATGAGAGAAAAATAGCTGGGATATAGAGTACAGGCTGCACTACAGAAGATAAAAGGAAATATGAGTTCTGGTGACGGAATGTGAACAGCCAGCTCTGCTATCAAAATGGTGGCCAACTTGAACTTCTAATCAAGGAAACTACTTGGCCAGACTTCCTTTTAGAGAGATATATTTAGCTGTAGTCAGATGGTCATTGCAGTTGTAGAGTCTGAACTAAGAAGTGATGGAGAGAAAGACACAAGGGTAAACAATATTTAGGAGGCAGAATTATTAGGAGTTGGATACCAGATGTGTGGCCCAGGGGAGGGTGGCTGATTCAGAAACGTCTCTTGTCTCATTTCTGATTTCAGCTGCAGCTATGGTCGATGTTGCTGTTTACATTGGAATGGAGGGAATGCGTAACTTCCAGCAGCCCTTAACCACTGGAAAGGAGAATCTATAGGTACTATAGCCTCTCACCCTTAGAAGGAGAATCTAGAAGAATATTGCACACAGATTCTCAGAAAGTCCTGTGTGGAATTGCACTTCAGGTGCACGTAGATGAAATCAATCAATCATACTCCTCTTATTGGTGATTTCTCTTTCCTTATCTCATGATCCCTGCTCTCCCACTCTTGCTCCCTAAGTTCATCTTCTAAACTTTCTGTAGCCAGTTTCTCATCTCTAGATCTGCTTTTGGAGGGGCCTAGTCAAAGAAGGAGTATGAAAGGATAATTTTAGGGTTCATGACTAGATGAAGATGGAGTTCAGGAACCACTTCGGGAATGCTGGGGGAAGATCAACAAAGTTCAGGAATAGTAGGAGTTTGCAATGGGATTTGATTCACAACACATTGAATTTGAAGTGTCTTGGACATGAAGAATCAATGGAAAAAGTATATGTTGGGGGAAAATGGAGACTTTGTGAGACGTCAGCACAGAAGTCAAGGAAGAAAATGAAGTGAAAATGAAGTGAAGAAATGGTCCAGAGAGGGTGCAGGATGAGAGGAGAGGAAGACAGAACCTTGGAGAGTTCCAATATTTTAGGGAGTGGCAGAGGCACAAACGTGTGTTGTGTTCACTCTAATTTTTTAGCTGTTAGGGAAAGCCTGGCATATAGCAATGCTCAGTAACTATTTGTCCAAAGAGTGGAACAGAAAAAGAGACTGATGTAGTGGCTAGAAGGCTGGAGATCTAGGAAAAATGGAGCTAAATGGGGAGAGAATGTCCAATGAGAAAGTGTCAGGTGTCACGGCAGACTTACCTGAGGCATTGGCTGGACTTGGTCACTGGGCCAGTTTGCTGGCCTCAGTGAGAGAGGCAAGGGAAGCAGGAACAGAGAGCAGTCAGCAAGGGGCTCAGGACCCACTGGGACTTGAGCACGTAGAGGTGGAGAGTTTGACTACTTTCTTTTTAATTGCAACTTTCAAACTATTTTAAACTGGTTGAGGAAATCTGGGATATCTAGAAGAGTATCATGTAGAAAATAATGACATGTAGGTTATTTACTGTGGAGTGGTGGGTTGAGGAGTGGACCATGAGCCAGAGTACTGACATTGTAGGTCCTATTTACTACCTTGTCATTGAGACAAAACTACTTAACCTTTTTAGGTCTCCTTTACCTGCTTGGATTAAATCATGAAGTTTTAATTTGGAGACTATAACCTTTGAGAAGATTCATGGATGAGATGCATTTTACATACACACACACACACACACACACACACACACACATTCATGTCTGTCTAAAGTCTATACAGGATTTTGAATGAAGTTTGAAGAAAGAGTCTACAGCTTCCCTCAGATTTTCAAAGGGTACACAGGACCCTTAAAGAATTAGGAACCAATGACTTGAATGATCTATTTATTTTTAAAAGATTATTTATTTATTTGAAAGGCAGAGTTACAGTGAGAAGGAGAGACACAGAGAGAGGCAGATGAGATCTTCCATCTACTGATTTACTCCCCAAGTGGCTGCAGTGGCCAGGGATGGGCCAGGCTGAAGCTAGTAGCTTCACCTGGGTATCCCACATGGATGCAGAGGGTCAAGTACTCAGGCCATCTTCTCTTGCTTTCCCAGGCTCATTAGGAGGGGACTGGGTCAGAAGTAGAGCAGCTGGGACTTGAACCAACACTCATAGGGGATGCTGGTGCTGCAGGTGGCTACTTCCCTGCTGTGCCCCTGTGTCAGCCCCCAAAATTCTATTTTCACAAGTCCTTTTGAGTCTAATAAGTTTTTTTTGAGTCTAATAAGTTTTTAAAAATTGTAGTTTATTAGTGAGCTTAGCTTTGTTCCCGAAGTGTGGTATTTGAATTTTTAAAGACTGTAATAATCTTTTTAAGAGCTGAGTTTATAAACTGTGGAAACAGGTGTGAGCCACTGTTGGGTGACCTGTGCTTAACCCTCATTTGTCATACTTTCTCTGGTCCAGATGGATGAATCATTTGGTTTGAGTACCAGAGGCTCAATCCAGGAAGTTGGCTGTGAGAGACCTTGCCTGTGTTTTTGCTACTAAATGATCATTCCTAATATGTAAAGAGATATGTTTCCAAGTGAGACACAAAGACAATCTTAAGTAGTAGCCAAGCATTAAAACAAGAGAGAATTGCCATCAGATATAAAAAAATTAAACATCCATATAAAAAACACACAAATGATCAAACAGAAATAATAGTTGTCCTATGTCTCAGCTTCTTACACTATTTACCATTGCTCTTTGCTTCTTATATCCATTTAACAGTTCAGTTCTTCCTGTAATTTGTATACCCATAGGATATGTAGGTATGATGTGCATGTTTGTAACTTGGTATAAAAAATAAAAAATATTGAGAAATTAAACTGGTGCTAATTAGAAATTAGACTGATGCTAATGTGTCTGATGCCTATTATGACCAAGACACAGAGTTTTGGATTAATAGGCAATGAAGTATAAAACAAGCTCATTGGTGTGAGTATGCCCAGTTTTGCTGGACTGGCACTGTGGCATAGCAAGTTAAGCTGTTGCAGCACTGGCATCTCATGAACACGGTTTGGAGTCCCAGACACTACACTTCTGATCCAGCTCCCTGCTAATGCACCTGGGAAAGCAGAAGATGGCTCAAGTACTTGGGCTTCGGCACCCATGTGGGAGACCTGGAAGATTGCTGGGCTTCAGATTGGCCCAACTCTGGCTGTTGTAGCCATTTGGGGAGTGAAGCAGTGGATGGAAGACCTCCCTCTCTCTATCTCTCCCGTTCTCTCTCTCTCTAGCTCTGCCTGCTTTTCAAATACATAAATAAAATATTTAAAAAGCAGCAGAGAGAATGCCTGGTTTTTAATGCATCTCCTGAAGTATTTCTGAACAATCTGTGTACACTAGGGAAAAAGGCTGAGGCTTGATGCTGAAACAGGAATCTGAATTTTATCTGTCTTATATGTTTTCTCTGGGAACTAAGCTGCAGCTACTATAGCAGATCAAATGGGACGTATACCTGGAGTTATCCCATGGTCATGGAACCCCCAGGAAAAAATTATAATACATGACAATCCAGAAACCATCAAAGACTCAGCAGTTACACACATAGTCTGCAGACCTCATAGTTTAGCTGTTGCTCAGTTTGTATTTGAGTTTTGTAAGGTACTTACATACAATCTTACATTCTCTGTTCAAGATATGTATTATATCACTTATGCCATATTTATAAAGAACTCTGGTACTGTGTGTCTGTTTCCCAATCTACCCAGGATGGGTCACAGGTACTCGATACACATTTACTGGGGGCAAGTGGCTCTCATATCTAGGATACTCTTTCATGATCTAAATGATGCAGCTGATTCATCAATAAAGTGTTCCAAGATCTTGTTGAACAGATCTCTTCTTAGCTTTATTATCCTTCTACTTTTCTTTATGACAGCCCATAAATTTTATTTTTCCAGGTTAAAACACTATGAGAAATTATAGGCAATAATCTTGTGTTATATGTAGTAGTATATCTACCACTAGGATGTGTATGTGTGTGTATGTGTGTGTGTGTTTATGATAAAGCCTGCTTATTTTCATTTACAAAGGTAAAAAGAAGGCAGATGTTCTGTATGACTGAACATAATCATAATTAAAAATTTTGGTACTCTGATCTCTGTCTTGGAATGAACTGGATTTAAAACCAAGGTTGACAATTGTTAGATTTATCTGCTGATCAAAACATTGTAGAATGAATCACTTGCCTTCAGCTTAACTGAATCTAGCAGATGGAGGAAAGTGGCCAACACTAGGAGGATTTACTGTCTCAAACGACAGCTCTTTTACCTTTTCAAAGGTGTTGTGTGGTGGTGGGTGGTCTGGATATTTGTTCAAGGCAATTTGAAATGGTTTAACTTCTGTGTGCAAACTTTTCAATTCTCTGAATCTGAATAATTTCAGAAAATTGCCTAAGAGTAGAATGGTAACTGTGAAGATAACTGGCTCTGTCACTTGTGCTCTGTCCTGGCAGGGAGCTCCAATAAACTAGTTCCAGTAAATGAGGTGGATTGGAACATCTGTGGGGTAGACCTCAGGAACTTCCAGGAAGCCATTAGTTGACTGGTGGGGATTCTCCCAATAAAATAAATATCCCTTAAAAGTTATTAGTCTTTTCATGAGATAGTACCAGGTGAAGTAATTATATTTATAGACCCTCAGAACGTGGCCAGACACTGTTTCTGAGGTTGTCATAAATATACAGGGAAAAAATATTTGCCTTGCAAGATCTGTTGCTTTGATATGCACCATATTTCATACCCTAATTTGGGGCCTTTAGGAAACTGATATGACCAATGATTAGTCTTACCAGCACTTCAGTTTGTCTGCCAGAAACTCATAGCATGTTCTTTTCTGATAAATTTGTTATTGTTGGAACACAAGACACACACAGACAAGAGTAAAAGTCCTAAGTGTACACTTTCATAAATTTCTACAAAGTAAGCACTCTCATGAAAATGATACCTAGACCAAGCTAGAAAGCACAGTTGGGTCCCTGTTGGCCTCTCTTGTATCCCATCCCAGCAATTGCTTTGAGGAAGAGTGACCACTGTTGTCATTCACTTTGCCTAGTTTTGAATTTCATATAATTGTACATACCTTTTTGTGTTTGGCTTCCTAATGTGTTTGTGAGACTCATTGCATCCATCATGTTGCATGTATCAAGAGGTCATTCTTTTCATTGCTGTGTAGAATTCCAACACAACACAGTTTTACCTCCAATAAAATAAACGTATATTAGAATAAAATAAACATTTATTAGAAGTTATTTTCATGAACTTACGAAGTGAAATAGAATGGTCTAATGCTGATGGATGTTGCTTCCAATTTGAGCTATTATGGATAAAATTGGTACTAACATTCTTACAGATATTTCTGTTGAGAATATACCTAGGAGTGGAATTTTTGTATCATATAATATGCATACATTAACCTTAATAAAGATATAAAAGAATTTTCTGAGGTGGTTGTCTGCATTTGCATTTCCTCCTGCATATGTGTACAAGGGTTCCTGCTGGTCCACATCCTTACCAACAAACACCAACTGGCATTAGTTTTGCTGTCTTGTGTGCAGTAATATCTCACTGTAGCTTTAATTTGCAGTTCTGCAATAATAACTGACAGCAAATCTTTGTTTGGATGTTGATCATTTGGGTATTCTGTTTTGTAAAACATTTGTACAAGTCTATTACCCATTTAAAACATGTATTTTATCTCTTTTGCTTGTAGACTTGGAAGAGCTTCCTTGTGTTTTATGAAGTCCTTTCTCATATATGTGTATTAAAAAGACCTTCTTCCATATAATATCTTAATTTCCTTATCTTAATGTCATCTTTTGGTGACATGAGTTCTTGATTCTATCTTTTATCTTGAGGTCTGAGGTTTTTGTGCTTACCCCAAGGGAATACAGATGTTCTTCTATTAGCTTCCAGAAACTTTATCGTTTGATTCTTTTTTTTTTAATAACGCTTTTATTTAAAGAATATAAATTTCCAAAATACAGCTTATAGATTACAATGGCTTCCCCCCCCCATAACTTCCCCCCCACCCGCAACCCTCCCCTTTCCCACTCCCTCTCCCCTTGCTTCACATCAAGATTCATTTTCAATTCTCTTTATATACAGAAGATCAGTTTACTATATATTAAGTAAAGATTTCAACAGTTTGCCCTCACATAGCAACACAAAGTGAAAAATACTGTTGGAGTACTAGTTGTAGTATTAATTCACAATGTATAGCACATTAAGGACAGAGATCCTACATGATATTTTTTTTAAAAAAATTGATTAATTTTCTAGGCAATTTCCAATTTAACACCAAGATTTTTTTTTCATTTTTAATTATCTATATACAGAAGATTGATTCAGTATATACTAAGTAAAGATTTCATCAGTTTGCACCCACACAGAAACACAAAGTGTAAAATACTGTTTCAGTGCTAGTTATAGCATTACTTCACATTGGACAACACATTAAGGACAGATCCCACATGAGACGTAAGTACACAGTGACTCCTGAAGTTGATTTAACAATTTGACACTCTTGTTTATGGCGTCAGTAATCTCCCTAGGCTCTAGTCATGAGTTGCCAAGGCTATGGAAGCCTTTAGGGTTCGCTGACTTCAATCTTATTCTGACAGGGTCATAGTCAAAGTGGAGGTTCTCTCCTCCCTTCAGAGAAAGGTACCTCCTTCTTTGATGGCCCCATGCGTTCCACTGGGATCTCACTCACAGAGATCTTTCATTTAGGTCTTCTTTTTTTTCCAGAGTGTCTTGGCTTTCCATGCCTAGAATATTCGCATGGGCTCTTGAGCCAGATCTGAATGCTTTAAGGGCTGATTCTGAGGCCAGAGTGCTATTTAGGACATCTGCCATTCTATGAGCCTGCTGTGTATCTTGCTTCCCATGTTGGATCATCCTCTCCCTTTTTGATTCTATCAGTTAGTATTAGCAGAAACTAGTCTTGTTTGTGTGATCCCTTTGACTCTTAGACCTATCAGTGTGATCAATTGTGAACTGAAATTGATCACTTGGACTAGTGAGATGGCCTTGGTACATGCCACCTTGATGGGATTATATTGGAATCCCCTGGCACGTTTCTAACTCCATCATTTGGGGCAGTTCCGATTGAGCATGTCCCAAATTGTACATCTCCTCCCTCTCTTATTCCCACTCTTATATTTCACAGGGATCACTTTTCAGTTAAAATTTAAACACCTAAGAATAATTGTTTGTTAATTACAGAGTTCAACCAATAGTACTAGAATAAAAAAATTACTAAAATGGATAAAGTATTACATTGTACAACAACAGTCAGCACAAGAGCTGATCAAGTTACTGTTTCTCATAGTGTCCATTTCACTTCAATAGGTTTCCCCTTTGGTGCTCAATTAGTTGTCACCAATCAGGGAGAACATATGATATTTGTCCCTTTGGGACTGGCTTAATTCACGCAGAATGATGTTTTCCAGATTCCTCCATCTTATTGCCAATGACCGGATTTCATTGTTTTTGACTGCTGTATAATATTCTATAGAGTACATGTCCCATAATTTCTTTATCCAAATGTATGCTTTGAATTCCCTGTGATCTTTTGCTGTGAGGTTCCCTTCGTTTATCTTCTTTCATGTTGATGGCCGTGTTTCTGTGTTTCTGTGTGTAACACATCTTTAAGTATCTTTTGCAGGGCTGGACGAGTGGCAACAAATTCTTTCAATTTTTGTTTGTTATGAAAGGTCTTTATTTCACCTTCATTCACAAATGAGAGCTTGGCAGGATATAATATTCTGGGCTGGCAGTTTTTCTCTCTAAGTACCTGGGCTATGTCTCGCCATTCCTTTCTAGCTTGTAGGGTTTCTGATGAGAAGTCTGCCGTGAGTCTAATTGGAGATCCTCTGAGTGTAATTTGACGTTTCTCTCTTGCACATTTTAGGATCTTTTCTTTCTGTTTCACTGTGGTGAGTTTAATTACAACGTGTCGTGGTGAGGACCTCTTTTGGTCATGTTTACTAGGGGTTCTATGAGCTTCCTGTACTAGGATGTCTCTGTCTTTCTCCAAAACTGGGAAATTTTCTGCTATTATCTCACTAAAAAGGCATTCTAATCCTTTCTCCCTCTCCATGCCTTCAGGAACTCCTAGAACTCGAATGTTGGGTTTTTTAATAGTATCCTGTAGATTCCCAACAATATTTTTTAGATTTCTAATTTCCTCTTCTTTTCTTTGGTTTGACTGTATAGTTTCCTGTGCTCTGTCTTCTAAGTCCAATATTCTCTCTTCTGCCTCACCCATTCTGTTTGTAAGGCTCTCTAATGTGTTTTTCATTTGATCTATTGAATTCTTCACTTCATTATGATTTCTCGTCACTATCACAGTTTCTTGTTCTACTAGTTGTTTCATTTCAGCTTGATTTCTCCTTAATATTTCATTTTCACGAGAGAGATTTTCTACCTTGTCCATTAAGGATTTCTGTAGTTCAAGAATTTGTTTTTGAGTACTTCTTAGTGTTCTCATCAATTTTTTGAGATCTGCTTCTTGCATCTCTTCTATCTCATCATCTTCGTAATCTTGAATTGGGGTGTCTTTTTCATTTGGGGATGCCATAGTGTCTTCCTTGTTCTTATTACCTCGGTTTTTGCGTTTGTTGTTTGGCATATTGGTTTCTTCACTGTGGTGTTTTTTTCTTGTTATACTATGACTCTCGATTAAGTGGACTGTCTGCTTTTGATGGAGCCTTAGAGGCTTGAGATGGGTGTGGCCTGAGAGCTCTGTTTGGTTCCTCAGGGTTGAGGGTGTGTCAAAGGAGACACTCCCAGGTTAGGCGTAGTAAATCTCTCTCTGTTAGTTTTTTTTTTTTTGGTTCAAAATGGAAGTAATTCCACACAGCTGAATGGAATTGGGGGTGGTTAGCAGGCGAATGATATACCCACAGGAGCCAGAGTTCAGAAGCTCTTTCCCAAGGACCAGAGAAGGAATCTTTGCGGCCCTTTGTGTGGGCTGAGATTCTCCTGTAGTCTCCCACTGGGCTGCCAAGGCTACTGAACTGTAGCGTCTCTGGAGAGTACTCACATGAATTCGTGATTTCCGTGAGTTCTCTCCCCCACCGTCTCTTTTTTCACAGTCTCAGTTCATTAGCACCACACATTCATTAGGTTCTAATCTCCTGTTATTTCACCCCTCCCACCCAGAGTCAGGTTTTTCTGCTAGGCTCGGGGTCGGTGCCCGACCCGAGGTCGCCCTGCTTATGACGTATTCCAAAATGGCGCCTGCTCTTTGTCTTGCTCACCTTTGAGAGGTGAGCGGAGAGAGAGAAGCTCGTGTCCGTACGGGTCACTTTTTTTTTTTTCCCTCTCTCTCTCTCTCTTCTAGTTAGCCTGGTGAACTTTTCCCTGCAGGGTTTCAAGCCTTGTTTGCTCTAGGCTCCCTTTTCCGCTTCCCTGCTGGTATCTCGGGCTATTGAGTTTCGGCTCACCTCGCGTTCCAGCGCTGGTGTGTTGAATCTGCTGCTGGTGTCCCAAACTGCGGGCTCCCACGCTCTCCACGCAGGTCCACTGTGAATCTCCAGTTCCGGAAGGGTTTTCTCTGCTGTTTCTTCCCCTACTCTTCCTTGAACCTGCAGTATCTCCACTTTTATTAAACTGTCTCTCCCCAGACTATCGGTGTGCTCCCTTCCTATTCCGCCATCTTGCCGCTCTCCCCTTTCTCTTTCTCTTTCTTTAGATTTGTTTATTTATTTGAAAGGTGGAGTGACACACAGAGAAGGACAAAAAGCCAGAGAGAGGAAGAAAGAGTTCTTGTATCTTCTGGCTTACTTGCTTACTCCTGAAATGGATGTAACAGCCTGGGCTGGGCAAGGCTGAAGCCAGGAACTGGGAACTCCATCTGGGTCTACCAGTTGGGTGGCAGGTACCCAAGTAGTTGAGCTATCACCCGTTGCCTCCCCAGAAGCACCAGCAGGAAGTTGGATCAGAAGCAGAACAGCTGGGATCCCCATTGGCACTTGAGATGGGATGCCAGCAGCACAGGAGGCAGCTTAACCTGCTGTGCCATGCTGTCCCCTGGCTACACTACTTCTGAATCAGCTTCCTGCTGAAACCCATCCTGGGAAACAGCAGGTGCTGGCAGATGGAAAATCTCTCTCTTGCTCTCGCTCTCTCTCACCCCAGCCTCTCTCTCCTTCTCTCTCCCCCTTTATCACTGTGCTTTTCAAACAAAGTACAAATAAATTTCCACAAAAATCTGCTAAGAATTGTGATTGGAACTGCACTGATCATTTGAAGAGAATTTGTATCTCACTATATTGAGTTTTCCAATCCATGTAGGATGACTATTTAATTTTTCTCAGTGACATTTTATAGTTATTTGAGTTTGTAATATATCTCCACACCTTATTAATATCTAATGTAAATTATATATTTTTAATGCATTTTATGTTTGTATCCTAACATCTCCCATTTACCATATCCATATTTTTTGTAAAATTTTGTGTCACTCTTAATGAAAGCACTTTACAGGCCATAAAATTTACTTTTTTATTGTACACAGTCCCAGGAGTTTGACACAAGTAGCCATTTAACTGTCCACAATAGAAATCTAGAATATTGCCATTGCCCTAAATGCCCCAGATGGTTCCCGTTTCCTTTATAATTACTATTCTTCCTCATCCCAGCCCTAGCACCTACTGGTATGGTTATTTTTTTAAAGATTTATTTATTTGAGAGGTAGAGTTATAGACAGTGAGAGTGAGAGACAGAGAGAGGTCTTCCTTCTGTTGGTTCCCTCCCAAATGCAACAAAGGTTCGAGCTGGGCTGATCTCAAGCCAGGAGCCAGGAGCTTCTTCTGGGTCTCCTACATGGGTGCAGGGGCCCAAGCACTTGGGTCATCTTCTACTGCTTCCTAGGCCATAGCAGAGAGCTGGATTGGAAGAGGAGCATCTGGGACTAGAACTGGTGCCCATATGGGATGCTGGCACTGCAGGTGGAGGATTACCCCACTATGGCACAGCACTGGCCCCCTGGTTTTTAAAAATAGTTCTTTTCCAGTCACCTGAATACTTATTCATTAGACTGTAAATTATTTTTTGTAGAGCTTCTTTCACATATATGATGTTTTTCACTCATGTTGTTGCTTGTATCAATATTTCATTCCTCATCATTACAGCCCAGTGTTTGGATGTGCCAAAATTCACTGGTTAATGGACATAATTGAAAGTATTTGGGGATTTGAATAAATCTGCTATAAACATTCTAAGAGGTTTTATATAGACATGTGTTTTCATTTCTCTTGCAAAAGCATGTATTGTGTCAAGAATAATATAACTCAGTACTCAATAATAAGGAGACAAATAATTCATTTTGAAGGTGGGCAAATGATTTGGTCCCATCAAAATATGTAGAGAGAAATAAGCACATGAAAAGATACTCACTTTGCTAGTCATTAGAAAAGTGAAAACTAAGGCCGGTGCCGCAGCTCAATAGGCTAATCCTCCGCTTGCGGTGCCAGTGCACCGGGTTCTAGTCCTAGTCAGGGTGCTGGATTCTGTCCTGGTTGCCCCTCTTCCACGCCAGCTCTCTGCTATGGCCCGGGAAGGTAGTGGAGGATGGGCCAAGTCCTTGGGCCCTGCACCCACATGGGAGACCAGGAGAAGCACCTGGCTCCTGGCTTCGGATCAGCGCAGTGCACTTTCTGCAGCTCGCCAGCCGCGGCGGCCATTGGAGGGTGAACCAACGGAAAAGGAAGACGTTTCTCTCTGTCTCTCTCTCTCTCACTGTCCACTCTGCCTGTCAAAAATAAAAAATAAAGAAAAGTGAAAACTAAAAAAAAGATACCATACCTCACTATTTAGTCAAATTAAAATATAAAAATGACAAAATTAAGTTCTTGTGAGGGTATGCAGCAATGAAATTTCACACCTTGCTGGTAGAAACACAGAATATTGCAAACTGTTTGGTTTCATGAAATTATACCACAAGATAATATTTTTCTATAATTAATAGTCACTTTATTCACCTGCACATTTCCAGTTTCCACTACTTCTCATTCTTCTGTGTTGCTATATGGTAATATTTCTCTTTTGCTAGAACAGCTCTCTGTAGGACTTCATTTAGTGAATGTCTGCTGGTGACAAATTCTAATTGTGGTTGTCTTTTTTATTTTTTAACATTTATTTAATAAATGTAAATTTCCAAAGTACAGCTTTTGGATTATAGTGGCTCCCCCCTCCCTCCATAAACTCCTTCCCACCCACATCCCTTCCTGTACAGCTTCCTGCTAATGCACCTGGGAAATGGTCCAAGAACTTGGACCCCTGCACCCATATGGGTGACATGGATGGAATTCCTGGCTCCTGGCTTTGCCCTGGCTCAGCCCCAGCGATTGTGGCTATTTAGGAAATAAGCCAACAGATGGAAGATTCTCTCTCTCTCTGCCTTTCAAATAAATAAATAAATCTTTACAAAAAGGTCAGATACACATCTCATTGTTATATGGTATTGTTTGCCACAGATTCTGAACCTCCTGAAAAAAGGTGTTTCATTCATGTTCTAAGCATTTTTTCATATTTCTTCTTATAAAAGGAAGAAAATGCAAAATAAATGTTGTGATAGTATAGGAAAATATTTGGTGGATTTATTCCTCCATGAGTATCTGCCCACTGTCATAGGAACTCCAGTTTTGCTTAATTGAATATCCCTCGGAGATTGAGAATTATGGATTTTCTAAATGAGGAAGACATGGAATATAGGGCTTGCCCGAAGGGCTGTTGAGTTGAGGGTGGAATCATGCAGTTGACTTACTTCTCAAACGCTGAAGCTTTTCCTCTTCCAGCATATAGTTCTGATCAAGTCTCTATCATTGCCTTTGGGTTATATGCAGTACATCTTCACTTTTACATATTGTGGGGCTAATGTGGAGAACTTAACAGACCAGGGTAAGATGTGAGCAGGCTGCTTTGGTGAACATACTAAGACTAAGAAAGAAAAGATGCACAGTTTTTGACTAAGTGATGCAGCTGTTGTTAACCTCAGCCCCATTTGTTTGTATCCTAGAGTCTTGGATTAATCATGTAAACTAACCTCAATGAACCGGTGTTTCATGTTCTAAGTTGTTTTCATTAGGGGAAAAAATGAAAGAGTGCTATAGAAACAAGCAGAGAAAAAATAAATCAGATCCAGCTTGGTTGCTTAACAAAGCATGCTATTTCTTGGGATGGCCCAGAATGTCCTATGTGCAAAGTAGAGGACCATTTCTTTGACTGCACATTATCTAATCCAGCTTCCTAAAAGTTGGATCAGTTGTGTGGTATAATTGCAGTTTTATTAGTGAAAGGTTCTTATTTCCTTGTCTTGTTATTTGTATGTGTTTGGTGGAATACAAGGAAACCTGAAAAAATAGTATGGTTTATGAGAATTTTGCTTAACTGGTTTCAACCAACATTGTACCCTGTGTTCATCTCTATGTATATTCTTTCTATTGGCATACTCATGGGCTCTTTCCTTAGCATTTCATTGTATTTGTGGGGATCTGAACCCAGGATTAGCCAGAAAGCCCCCTTGGGAAACAAATGAAATCTTTGCCAAGCACCTATATTCCTGTTACTGTTTGTTCCCTGACTCCAAATAGTTGTTTGCTGTTAAGTATTATTATTTCAAGGAGATTCTATTGTTTCCTTCATCTTTTATTGAACTTGTTTTTCTCTTTCTCCTGCTTGTTTTTGTTGTTCACTGAAAATTCTTGATATCAGTTATTTCCAAGAGTTTGGTTTTGGTGTTTGGGTGCGGTTCATTGTCTATCAGAGTTCATTTACTGAGTGGAGGCAGGATGGATCATGATTGTGTATCAGAAAGGATTTTATTTCCAAGAAATAACCTTAATATGGGTTAGAATTACTTAAGTTTTTTATTTTTCAACTTATTTGAAAGATTCTCAGGCACACACACATACAGAGAGAGAGAGAGAGACAGAGACAGAGACAGAGACAGAGATCTTCCACTTACTTCCCAAATGCCTACAATAGCCAACACTGGGCCAGGCTAAGCCAGGAGGCTGGAACTCAATCCAGGTCTCCCCTGTGGGTGGCAGGGACCCAAGTACTCCAGCCATCATCTCTGCCTCCTGGAGTATGCACCAGCCAAAGCTGGAATTGAGAATGGAGCTGACACTGGAACTGGGCAGTCTGATATGGGATATAGGAGTCCCAAATGGTGCCTTAACCATTGCACCAAACCATTCCAACCAAATTACTTATATTTCAGTAGGATGCCACATTAGGATATGAATTACTCTTAGGGAAGCACGTAAAATTTACATCAAGAATTATGAAAACTTTTCAACTCAAGATGTGTTTTATAGTTTTATGGGCATAAAATATTAGACATTATATATATTTACACATAAATGCAAATACTTATATAAATATTTATTTGTATAACATGTATGCATACACTCATATACATAAACTTTGAAATCATTTAAAGATTTTTTCAGTCATTAATCCTCTTGGCATATTATAGTGAATTTCCTCAAAACTAGCTCATCCAGGACTTCTGTCAATGTCAGATTTACTTTTAGGATTAAATTTAGACTCAGCCTTTCCCAGAATGCATCAGTTTGTCTTCTGTTCTGAGAAAGGATCTTCCACTTAGTCAACTTTAGCAACAAAAATACACTGCACAGACTTGAGAATGTTCCAAGTGAATTAATTCAATTGGGAGGGTTGTGGGTATGTATGTGCTAGGGTAGAAAGGCATAGCAAGACAGACCAAGGAAGCTAAGGGAAGTTTATGAGAAAAAAGTGAGAGGTCTTAACCTTTGAATGCACTCTTAGGAGATTTCAGTCTTTGGAATTAGAGAGATCTGTGTAGGGAGTGAACTTTCCACCTGCAATGTGAATGATTTTAGATAAGTGCCACCGTGTGCCAGTGCCTTTGTTTCCACATCATCATCATTTGGCTCATCACAGCCACATATTGGAAAAATGAAGATGAAGAAGGTGGTAGAGAAAACAAAAATGGAAGCTAAATCTAGTGAAAGAAAGAAAGAAGAGTTGGTGCTGCAGCTCACTAGGCTAAACCTCCGCCTGTGGTGCCGGCACACCGGGTTCTAGTCCCGGTCGGGGCGCCGGATTCTGTCCTGGTTGCCCCTCTTCCAGGCCAGCTCTCTGCTGTGGCCTGGGAAGGCAGTGGAGGATGGCCCAAATGCTTGGGCCCTGCATCCGCTTGGGAGACCAGGAGAAGCACCTGGCTCCTGGCTTCGGATGGGCGTGGTGCGCCGGCTGCAGTGTGCCGCCAGAGCGGCCACTGGGTGGTGAACCAACAGCAAAGGAAGACCTTTCTCTCTCTCTCTGTCTCTCTTTCACTGTCTACTCTGCCTGTCAAAAAAAAAAAAAAAAAGAAGAAGAAGAAGAAATAGGAAGACATCAATTAGAAGATGATAAAGATGAAGTGGAAGTTTGAAACAGTTAGGGATTTGGTGAGTGAAGCACAGTGCTTGGCATGAATATTTGATACATGAGTGTTGCTGTTCCACTGCAATTATATTGCTTCCTGCACATAGCCACTGTGGTTCTGAACACAGTCTGATCTGAAACATTTTTTTTTTTCCTGACAGGCAGAGTTAGACAGTAAGAGAGAGAGAGAGACAGAAAGGTCTTCCTTCCATTGGTTCACCCCCTAAATGGCCGCCACGACCGGCGCTGCACTGATCCGAAGCCAGGAGCCAGGTGCTTCCTCATGGTCTCCCATGCGGGTGCAGGGCCCATGTACCTGGGCCATCCTCCACTGCCTTCCTGGGCCATAGTAGAGAGCTGGACTAGAAGAGGAGAAACCGGGACAGAATCCGTGCCCCAACCGGGACTAGAACCCAGGGTACTGGCACCACAGGGGGAGGATTAGACTAGTGAGCCGTGGCGCTGGTCTGATCTGAAACATTATTATAACTTCTGAATATTTTGACACTGAAATTTTTTTCACATTATTCCTTTAAAGTCAGGATTATTTAAAGGCTGTCTTTTAAAGAGAAATTGACTGGAATTTCAGGCTACATTAAATAATGATTCCAACAAGAATATATTAAACAAGTAAATAAATAAACTAATGAAACACGGTAATACTCTTCTATTAGAATAAAGGGAATACCATAGAAAGCCAATGAAACTCTTTTTTTATGTCTCTATTTTGTGTGATTTTAAAAGTTTTCAGGGTTATTTGATGTTATGGAAATTTCCTAGAATTTGTTTCATCCTCTCATTTTATAATCTTATTTTTAGTTGAAAGAAGAAAAGTTGTACATACTTCGGGATTACCATATGATCTTTTGGTACATATATATGTTGTACAGTGAACAAGCCATGGTGATTGCTATGGCTGTCACCGCAAACATTATTTCTATGCCACAAGAACATTCAGAATCTCTTTTAGCTATTTTGGAATATGCAATATATAATTATTAACTGTAGTCATTCTGCTGCACAATGGAACACCATAACTCGTATCTAACTAGGAAGTTAAAGCCATCCTTTGAGCTTTGAGCAATTTCCTTGAAGTATAAGATATTTTCCTTATTAATATTTCTATAATTCTAAACAATGGGGGCATGGTACAATTAAATTAAAAAAGTACACAGTTGTGAGGGAGTTGTGCTTGTGTTTAAGAAAAAAAAATCAGTCTGTTATTGAGTAGAAGACATTAGTGTGGAGGCAAACAATAAAGTGGATGATGTGGCCAAGGGGAAAGTTAGCTTACAATGACTCTTGTGCAGCCAGTCACAACAGTGACTGATGCAGTAACATACTCTGCAGGAAACATTACAAAAACCCAGATGGCTCAAGTTTACGTGTTTGCAGAAACACTGGGAAAGGCAGTTACCACTACAAGTGCCACTCAGTGAATTTAAAGATCTTAAGTTTTGAGGATGAGAAAAATGTTGGAAAGGAGTGAAGCAGGGAGGAAAGAAAAATGAGAAAGAAGGAGAAAGGGGGATGAGATTAGAAGATGATGAAACTGAGTCCGGCGCCATGGCTCACTTGGTTAATCCTCTGCCTGCGGCACCGGCATCCCATAGGGGCGCTGGGTTCTAGTTCTGGTTGCTTCTCTTCCAGTCCAGCTCTCTGCTGTGGCCTAGAAAGGCAGTGGAGGATGGCCCAAGTGCTTGGGCCCCTTCACCACATGGGAGACCAGGAGGAAGCACTTGGCTCCTGGTTTCAGATCAGCATAAGCTGCGGCCGTAGTGGCCATTTGGGGGAGTGAACCAACAGAAGAAAGACCTTTCTCTCTGTCTCTCTCTCTCACTGTCTAACTCTATCTATCAAAAAAAAAATGATGATGAAACGGAAAATGATGATGAAACGATGAAGTAAAATGAAGCCAAAGAGTGGGGAAGGAAGGTGAAAATGGAATATGGAAATAACAATTACAACTGGTAGAAGTTGGTAGATTTCCTAGTAACTAATGCCTCAGTTTTAATTCTTTTGTGCTGTATTAGAAGCAAATGGCTTAGGGAAAAACAGAAAGGAAGTATTTTATGTAAGTTCAACTTTGCACTACTGCAATGGGCAGGACAGAACCAGGTTTCCATGGTGAATTGATTTATTTGCACTACACTGGTGATTTTTGTGGTCCAGTTGGAATAGCTTCTTCTGCAGGTGGTTTGCTGTGAGTCTGTGACAAAAGCATTAACAAATGCAACAAACAACTACTATAACAAGCATATTTATGAGTGACATTGCCATGTTGCATAATGGCCTTTCTTTTCAATTGTTGGAGTCAAAATAATTATCAAAGAATGAAGAGAGCAACCAAAACCTTGAAGACAAAGAAAAGGAATTCTGGTCCTAATAAACCTAATAATGGCACCCATCAGTTTAATCTTATAAGAGAACTTCCCAGCAGTGGCATTATTAATGTTTTAGGCTGAGAAATTCTTTATTGTGGGGTTTTCTCTGTACTATAGGATGTGTGGCATCCCTGGCCCCTACAAACTGGAGCCCAACAGCAGTTCCTACCCCTAGATTTCAGATTTTGGTCCAGTGATTAAGTTACTGCATAGGATGTCTACATTCCATATTGGAGTGCCTGAGTTGGAGTCCTGGTTCCATTTCTGATTCAAGATTCCTGATGTTGCATCTGGGAGGAAGTATGCTATGGCTGTAGTGGTTGGGTCTTTGCAACCCATGTGGGAGACTTGCATTGGGTTCCCAACTCCTGGGATTGTCTGGACCAGCTCCAGTTGTTGCAGGCATTTGGGAGCTGACATGGAGCACCCTCTACCTCATGGGAAAAGTGAGGTCTGTATCATTGTGTCATGTTTTGGGTTCCTCAAGAAGCAGGCTCTGGGACAAATACCTGAGTGCAAGAAGTTTCTTTGGGAGGTATTCCCAGAAATCCTTAGCTGGGGAAGCAATAAAAGAGAAAGGGAGGCAACCATTAAATATATGTTGTACATCAGACAGTTCTTCTCTGTGTTAAAATGAATTTGAAAGCTGTTGGGAGCTCAGAGAACCGGAGGACCACAGGTGCCTCAATGCGATCCAACCTGAGGGAGGTGGCTAAGTTATGTGTGCACCAGTTCCTACCAGTCATTGATGAGGGGTTGACCCACTATGAGGATGAGGCAGACTAATAACAGCTCCCCAAAATGTTCACATCCTAATCCCTGGGACATGTGAAGATTTTCTACCTTGCACAGAAAAGGAGATTTTGCAGAGGTGTTCTTTTCCCACTCAAGACCAGATGCTCATTTTAATTACATTCTCATAATGATGGATATCAGAGAAAGACATTGTCAGTAAGGTTTGTTTTCATCAAGCTCTCAGCAGGAAAAATAATGGCAAATGACGGAGTTAAGGAGACTTTACTGGAGGACTGCTTACAAAGTTATAAATGGTTAATGACAACCAATGGAGTTATCGTTAGGGCATCGTTACCATCTAGGTATAAAGGGACAGGGGAAAGAGAAATTATCTGGACAGAAAGGGTCTGTAGCTGTAGATGTTCTTGTGTTCATGGAAGAGGAGCTGCCCAGCAGAAAATGTGGGCTTTGACAGGGGAATGAAGCCACTGCCAACCAAAGCCTGGAGTGCAAGAGTTAGAGGAAAATATTCTGATTTTGCTCTGTTCTTTCCCACCCCTCTTAATCTGTGAGTCTCTTGTGTGGTGTCTCCTATTGTGCAAACCCAAGCAAGCCATTGTGAGTGTTCACAGAGCAGGGTGGAGGTGGCAACATCATGTATTCAGAGGGGCTGAGGGAGAATATCCAGTTTATAATTCCCTTGAGCAGCACTCATGGTGTAGTAACTGTAATTCTTCTAACAATCAAAAACATTATTTAAAATATTTTTTAAAAATTATTTTATTTTGAGATATAGATAGATAGTTGGATGTAGTGAAAATAAAGAGAAAAAGAGCATGCTTCCATTTGCTGGTTCACCCCCACAAATGATTGTAACAGCTGGACCAGGCTGAAGCTGAGAGTTGGGAACTCAATCCAGGTGTCCCACATGGATGGCAGGGACTCAACTACCTGGACCATGACCTGCTCCCTCCCAGAGTGTGTATTAGTTGGAAGCTGAAATCTGGAACAGAATTAGTACTTGAACCCAGGCACTCTGTCTGATGTGGGATATGGGAATCGGTGACTTAATTGGTATTGCAAATGTCCACCCCTAAAATGATTTTGAATGACACATTGATTGTGATCCTTCAGAAAGAATTCATAATGAAGCTGAACTGTTGAGAGAGAGAGAGAGAGAGAGCAAGTGTGAGAGCGAGAGCGAGAGCGAGAGAGAGAGAGAGAGAGATGTTTTCTATATAATTGGATGATAAATGAAATGCTTTGGGGTGGGAGGGTGTCTCTGAACCTTCTTCATATAAAGATATGAAAGCACTTTGAAGGCTTTTCCCGGTACATAATTGCTTTGACAGCTTAAGTAACCATTATCCATTTTTTTCTAGGACAAATATACTCTCAAAGACCTGCCCTTCCTTGTTTGTCCAGAAATGAATGTAATAGAATTCTTCCTTTAAAAAATTGTGTTTGAATGCATTTTTTCTTATCCACTTGGCTTTCCCAAGCCCAATCTGAGCAGGCACAGGGGTTTCTGCTGCCACATGTTTGCCCGTGGTTTGTCCATTCTGAATATGACAACAGCCATTATGTAAGAAAACCATAGAGGGTCTGATTTCTCACTTGATCTTGTGTATTATTTCTTCTCCTTTGTGTTAGCTCTTCTGCACCTGTGTTTGAGTTAACTCTTGGCTCTGAGGACATTTAGGGGATGATTAGAATATTTAAAAAGCAGTGAGTAAACAGATCTTGTAATTAGTTGATTGCCCGTGTAGCCAGACAGAAAAGATTGTTGTATTGTTACAGGAGCTCAGAGTAAGCACTCCCCTTCTGAGAACCTAATAAACTTCCACTTTTTCAGGCCTGACCTGGTCATTTGGCATCAGAGACCACGAGGTCATGCCCAATACAAAAAGCTTCCTCTAGAACCTTTGTTGGAGGTATTTTGTTTTGAATGGGGCAAGTATAAGCTGGTGGATTTAGGTATTAAGAGAAGACTTGAGGAATAGCTTGGGCAGGACAGATGAGGTGGTGTTTTCTTTTAATTGTCTATCGGGATGTGAGGCCTCCTGCTCCCACTAGCTAGGACAATAAAGAGGGAGAAATAGGAAGAGAGGCAAGGTAAAGAGAATGTCAGAGAATGAGAAAGCAAGTGAGCCAGAAATTCAGGTATAGATGGAATAAGTGGAATAAACATCTGTGTTTATTCTTTGGCATTTGCCCATCACAATCTTAAATGACTCTTTTTCATTGCTGCACTGTTCTCTAAGCTTCTCTTACCACAGTGCAACCACCTGCAAGGTCATTGTTTAACTTCCTATCTTCCTCTCCTAGACCAGGCTTCCAATAGAACTTTCTTTGAGCATGGAATGTTTATGCATTTGAACTCTGGCTATTTGACATTTGAAATATGATTCATGTAATGTTGGACTGAAATTTCAATTTAATTTAATTTATATTAAAATGGCCACATTTGGTTGGGTGTTACTTTATCGACCCCAGGGTTCTATTCTACAGGCTTTGAGAAGGTAGAGACCACAGAGCATACCATTGTTTGCCTAAATAATAGTAGGAAATCCAGAGATATCTGTTATATGTAGGGGACAGACAGCAGGAGGGGAGAAAGGGAAGGAGGAGGATGGGGGAGGGTAGAGGAATCTCATAAGCAGGTGAATGGATGGCAGAGTATTTGGAAGGATGGGGCTGCAGAAGGTGTTTCTGTTGCGTAAGTAAAGCCTGAAATTGTTCATACCAATCAGTTGAGATTTTAGAGGACTGAATCTCAATTTAAACATTCCTTTAACTCTCTTTCTTTGGGGTCTCATTTCTCTGAGCTTCTGGACATGATGCACCTGAGTGGTGTTGAATTCTGAGCAGATGCTTAAAGTCATTTCCCAACCGTTTCGTGCCTTACATGGGGTATCCCCTGCAAAGACAAAACACCAGGAATGCAGGTGGCTCTGCCACCTTGTGCCTGTGAGACATTGTCCACGATTTGTCTCTTTGCATAGTGGATCAATGAGCTCGTAGCTAAGCTCCCTTCCAGTTCCAGGGTTGTAAATGTGTGTCAGGGCAGTTGTTGGCCTTTGGGAAGGCAGAGTCATTTCACATAACGTTATTTCTAAAATGACAGTTGTCTGCTCTCCCTGACCAGTGAGTAGGGCTTTCCATTCAGAGGCAGCCTTCAGCTGGGTATTATAAACTGAAGAGCTGGTGAGAATGTTGTTATTTGGAAAAGGAATTCTTGATGACCAAAACTTGCAATAGCATTTTTTTTTTAAGCAGCAGCTAAAACTGTTTTAGAAGCATTGGCTTGATGGTATAAAAAAACACTGACTCATTTAAGTTATTGTAACTGCTGAGTTCAATATTTACAAGGCCAAATTTAAAGGCCTTCACTACTAATGAGAGCCTCCAAAGGGGATGAATCATTTATTTTATCTCTCACAAAGATAATTTTGTCTTACAAAAGATAAGATAATCTGCTAATTAAATTTTATAGTCGAATCAGTACCTTTTAAAAAGTAATATATATACAGCAAGAGAAAAGACATAAGCAAGACTTCAACAATTTTTCTACCTCACTGACTACTGTGTTTAATTATTTGGTATTTTTCTATTCATGTTCCTTTTATATATTATCATTTAGATTATGTAGTGCAAATATATACAATGTGTATATGTTATTTATATTTTAATGATAAATCATAAAATATTTCAAATCTATAGAAACGTATACAAAATAATACATCTCACATTACATATCTATTGTCAAAAGACATCAGAGAAAACATCTTCCATATTTCAGACTTTTTTGCTTTTATATAATAAGATGCTATTAATATTACCCCCAATTCATCCTATTTCTTCTCTTCCTTCCTAAAATTGTTCTTTGTTCCTATCCATGTTTTCCTACTTTTTCTTACAAATGTACTATTCCACAATTCTTGGTATTATCTTTTGTCTTTTTATATTTTTGCAGGTTAGTTTCAGTTTTCTTTATTGGAAGAGGAAAGTGCTTCAGTATTTTATTGAAAGAAATCAATGAATACTATTTCAAAAGTAGACTGTACCTACTGTGTATGATGTGTTATAGCATCATAAAGTTCACAAATGATCACTAGAAGATCAGAACAGTAACAATGAATTGTGCAAGTGAATTAAAGCAGAGGCTTAGAACAGAAGGACCATGCCTCTGTCTATGCATCAGCTGCATAATAAGCAGTTCATCATGACCTGACATATTTCCTGTTGGATTTTTGATATGCCGTTTAAAAAGTAAAAGTCACATTTGCTACTCATACAGTCAAAAATTGCTATATCATCATAATCTAAAAATGTATGACTACATCTACTCTTTTTTGATATTGTCTTATATGTTTAAAATGTGCATGGATGCTGTTATCTACAATGTGCATTTTTCATTAATTTTAAAGTTTTTTATATGTGTCCATGTTGGTATACAACACCAATTTCATATCCATTTTTACTCTTTTGTAGCATTCAATTTTGTGTATAATCCAGTTACTTATCTATTTGCTTGTGATGTTAATTAGTTGATACTGCAGTTTTCACTATTATGACAGTTTTCCAGCGAACAGCTTTTATACAGTTATTTGTGAATACACAAAGATTTTTTTTCAGGGTAGACATGTATATAAGAAACATCTTCAGGGGCTGGTGCTGTGGCTGCAGTGGGTTAATGCCCTAGCCTGAAGCACCGGCATCCCATATGGGTGCTAGTTGGAGACCCAGCTACTACTCTTCCAATCCAGCTCTCTGCTGTGGCCTGAGAAAGCAATAGAAGATGGCCCAAACCTTGGGCCCCTGCCCCACGTGGGAGACCTGGAAGAAGCTCCTGGCTATGGATTGGTGCAGCTCCGGCCATTGCAGCCAATTGGGGAGTGAACCATCAGATGAAAGACCTCTCTCTCTGTGTAACTCTGACTTTCAAATAAATAAATATTATTTTTTTAAAAAGAAACATCTTCAAATGTAGTAGGTATTGCCCAATTACTCTGCCAAATAATACAACTAAGGTACACCACTACCAGCAGTGTGAGTCTTGTTTCCTTATTCACCAAAACTGATACTTTCAGTCTTTTGAAGGTGATTATTTGGATGGGTATAAAGTGATATGTCATTATTGTTTTAAACTGTTTTTCACTTTCACTGATTCCTGGTGAGTTTGAAAAATCCTAATATTTTTACTGGTCACTTGAATTTTACCTTTCTTTGTTCCTGGCCTTATTGTTCTTATTGATTGGAGAAGTCTTTGTGTCAGTTTACTATAATCTTAAGAATCTGAGTATTTATGAAAGCGTTATATTTATTTACTCATGTAGTTTTTATTAATATTTAGTGGAAATTCAATAACATTAACATGGTAAAAATTTCATCAAAAGCTTAAGATTCTAAGGTGACTTTAGGGTCATATTTCAGGAATATGAAATCCAAGCTGATATTCCTTTTTAAAAAAAAAAGAATGTAGAGAATGCTACACACAGAGTTTGGAGCTGGAAACAGTCCCATGGGAGACTGCAAAAGATCAATTTATGTCATCATTATATCTCCCAACAATGTTTCTGTTTTATACCTTGAAGCAAAATTGACGATTCAGAAAACATTCCTAACAGATTTCTTTTTTTTGCAGCTGAAATTACTGTTCGGATGGGGCTGGTATCGTGGCTCACTTGGTTAATCCTCCGCCTGCGACGCCAGCATCCCATATATGGGCACCGGGTTCTATTCCCGGTTGCTCTTCTTCCAGTCCAGCTCTCTGCTGTGGCCCGGGAAGGCAGTGGAGGATGGCCCAAGTGCTTGGGCCCTGCACCCACATAGGAGACCAGGAGGAAGCACCTGGCTCCTGGCTTCGGATCAGTGTAGCGTACTGGCTGTAGCGGCCATTTGGGGGTGAACCAATGGAAAGAAGACCTTTCTCTCTGTTTCTCTCTCTCACTGTCTAACTCTATGTGTCAAGTAAAAAAAAAAAGTACTCTTTGGGTCCACAGATACCAAAACCAGACTTCTAGAGAAGCCTGGAAGGTGGTGTGAATTCTTACATGAAAAACAAAAATCATCTTATCTATTAGACCATTTGCAAAAATATGAATGTTTATGGCTAAAGGGTTTTTAAAAATATTTTCCAGATATTTGAAAATCAAACTCATGTATCTATGGCTATTATCTGCATTCTATTTGCCCTTCATGCAGTCTCTTCCCCCATTCTGTTCACACTGGATTTTCCTCCTGGTAATCTGCATAAATGCTTCTCCTGGTTACTTCCAGGAAGGCAGAGCTGGTGACAGATTAGAGCAGTGTTAGGTGGACACAGACTCCTGAAGTTTTTGAAATCTTTCAGGCTGGGGATGGATTCTATCACTTTCTATCTTCATGGACTGACCTCCCAGGATCTTTCTTAACTGTAAAATAGTGGTATAAGAATTGCCATAGTCTGTCACAAGCTAAGGGCCACATGAGTTAGGTCCTACAGTGTCTCATCCATTAGAGCTCCTACAGAGATCAGTTAGGAATAGTGGGTGGACAGGATTTAAGTGGTGCGTAACTGAGATTTCATTATGCAGAAAGATTTCAACTGTTTTACCTTTCAAAGAGGGCATTGTTTGCAACCATAAAGTGTTCCAAATAGTTTAGGGCTTAATACCTTCAAGCATAAACACCTCTTTAAAAAATTTATGCATAATATATGGAATCATTCTAAAATATACAATTTGTTAATCTGTGTTTTAAAACAAAACATACTTACATTATTTAATCCTTTCTTCCTGAATCAAGAAAATCATTACACATTTAATTTTTATATCTTGTTATGTATAGTAATGCTCTTAGAGTCTGTTAACTTACAGATATCTGTGCTGGCCTGGTTGGATCCTTTGTCTGCCTTTAAAGTTTTGTTTGGTGTTTTCTTTTGCTTTTATTTGTCTTCTGATGTGCTGTCAAACATGTTACAAATATTCATAAAGTAAAAGTAATTAGGCTCTGGGTAAAGGCCCAACAATTTCTCATAAAGGATCAAGCAACTGTACTCAAAATGTGTTGAGTATCTAGTAAATGACAGGCATCATGCTAACTGGTCACTATAAAAAGATGTACAAAACCTCAATCCCCAACAACCCAAATGCTGTTGAATTATAACACTTACTGGGGATAGTTGGTGTGTAATTTCTTCTGAAAGCATTGAGACGCCTGTTCTCAGCATTTGCCAAGTATTCCTTCTCAGTTCCTGATTCTCTGCTGCATTCTCTCTATTTGGAGTCGACTCATAGTTAAACTTCTAAAGGGTTGGTGAACCTTCCACGGTTGAAGTGGTGGTTGTAGAATAAACAAGAGAAGAGAACGTGCTGGGAGCTGGTGGCCACACCACTGCTTTGCAAGACTCCACAAGGCTTGCTTCTGGTTTGGTGTTTAAATATCTCATTTTGATGACAGATTTTAAAATAAAATGATTTTGTGAAATTGAACCCTTTTTAAAAAAGATTTATTTCTTTACTTGAAAGAGTAATTCAAAGAAGGAGAGGCATAAATATCTTCCATTTTCTGATTCACTCCCCCAAATGACTGCAACATCCAGGTCTGGGCCAGGCCAAAGCCAAGAGCCAGGAACTCCGTTCTGGTTCCCATATAGATTGCAGGGGCCTAAGCAGTTGGGCCATGTTTTGCTGCTTTCTCCGTTGTGTTGTTGTGTTAGCAGGGAACTGGATTGGAAATGGAACAACTGGTACTTGAACCAGCACTCTGATATGGGATGCCAGTGTTCCACATGACAGCTTAATCTGTGGTGTTACAATGCTGGCCCCATGAAACTAAACTTTAATCTCTATCTCCTATTCCAAAGACATAATAGTCAGTATTACTTAAGCATTGAAAAGATGCAGGTGCACTGTGAGACAGAAAGGAAGGAAGCACAAGCAATCTGAGACTGGAGCTAGGGGTGCATTGTACTCTTGGTTTGAAAGTAGGTATAGGGAGGTCAGGAATTTGATTTCCAGGGTTGAGTGGTTTGAGCCCTGACTCCTGGGGTCGGATAGGTTTAACACCCATGTATATTTGTCTCCTTGTATTAAACTGGTGGTGGCATAGGTATTCCTCTGATATGAAGAAAGCTTCAAGGGCTAGGATCAGTGCTTACATCTAAAACTTTTGTTACTCTGGGAGAGAGAGAGAGAGAGAGAGAGAGAGAGAGAGAGAGAGAGAGAGAGAGACTGATTTACAATCTGGGCTGGGCTAAACTTTTTGCTGGCTTAGAAAATCTATAGTTTTCTAGAATGAGAGAATGCAGCAACTAACAGATTACATAATTTTGGATCCAGTAGTCATAGGGGACTGCAGGGAGGCAAAGTCAAAACCATCTGCCAGAGAGAGAAGCAAGCCTCCCCTATGAACAGCAGCTCTTCTCAGTCCTGGGATTTTCCTGCTTTACTACTGAAATTCTCATATTCTGGGAGCACTATCAGTCTTGGGTAAATTTTGATAATCGAGTATCCTCACCTCTTCTAGCCCTCAAAAGAAACCAGAAAATAAAAATGCTGAGTCACATGAAAATAACCAGTACCAAACAATGAATCGATGTCAACAGAATGCAAAGGGTTTTAAAAAGGCTTAAATTCTATGTCAATGAAACTGTTATTTGAAAGTATGAAATTAGCATTTTTTCTTTTTTTTAAGATTTATTTATTTTATTTGAAACTCAGAGTTACACAGAGAGAGAAGGAGAGGGGGAGAGAGAGAGAGAGAGAGAGAGAGAGAGAGAGAGAGGTCTTCCATCCACTGGTTCATTCCCCAGTTGTTCGGAACTGTGCCAATCCGAAGCCAGGAGCAGGAGCTTATTTTGAGTCTCCTACTCAGGTGCAGGGATCTTCTATTGCTTTCTCAGGCCGTAACAGAGAGCTGGATCGGAAGTGGAGCAGCCGGGATTAGTACTGGTACACATATGGGGTGCCGGCACTGCAGGCGGTGGCTTTACCTGCTATGCCACAGTGCCAGCCCCTTAGCAAATTTTCAAATGTGCAAAATACCAAGAGAGTTTATCAGTCACATCCCTTCAATCACATCACTAAGCTAAGAATTCTATACCAAGCTATTCTTCAAACACAAGTGTTAAATGAGCGTATTTTCAGATGTGCCAAGAGAGTGTATGTAACCACCCAGAATCCTTCAATGAAGATACTGCCTAATAAAAAGAAAGGGGCCTACATTGTGCCACAGTAGGTTAAGCTGCTGCTTGTGATGCTGGCATTCCATATAGAATGCTGGTTTGAGTCCTGGTTCTCTTCTTCTAGTCCAACTTCCTGCTAATGTGCCTAGGAAGGCAGCGAATGATCACCCCAGTACTTGGGCCACTGCCACCCGTGTGAGAGACCAGGATGAAATTACTGGCTTCTGGCTTTGACTTGGCCTACACCTGGCTGTTGAGGGCATTTGGGGAGTGAACCTCTATTCCTCTATCTGTGTCACTCTGCCTTTAAAATCAATCTTTTAAAAATTAAGAGTAAAATACTAAAAAGCAACTGATGTATTGGTAAATATTGATTCTAAGAAAAGTAATCACTAATTTATTTTTAATGGTAGAACTAAAATTCTAAAATCAAACAAACAAACAAAAAAAACCCAAAACAACAACAACAACAACAACAAAAAACAGAACAAAGAGGGGAGAGAGGATTCCAGAGGAAAGGTACTTAAGTTATTATACATAATATGTTCCAGTTTGTGATATTGTTGAAATCTTAAATAGCTATTTGCTTCGCATTCAGAAAAGTTCTTTAAAACTTAAATGCTTGACCTTTCCATTTTCTTTTAAGCAAAATAAATTTTAGAAACGACAGATATGTTATCAGTACATTCCCAGTCAGGGTGGGAAAGGCAAGTGGGAAAGGCAACCATGGATGACTTTGGACAACTTTAAAAATATATTTACCTGTTTATTTGAAAGGCCGAGATAACAGAAAGAGGGAAAGACAGAGTAGGAGAGACAGAGAGAGAGAGAGAGAGAGAGATTGATTCCATCCATTGGTTCCCACCCCAAATAGCTGCAATGGCCAGGGCTGGGCCAGGCCAAAACCAGGAGCTAGGAACTCCTTGTGGTTCTCCCAAGTGGGTGCAGGGGCCCAAGGACTTAGGCTATTCTCTGCTTTCCCAGGCACATTAGCAGGGAGTTGGATTGGAAGTGGAGCTACTGGGACTTGAACTGGTGCCCATATGGGAAGCTGATGTTGCTTAACATCAGTGGCTCAGACCACTGCAGCACAATAATGGTCCAAGATTTTGGACAAATTTTACACTCATTGAGTTCTTTGTAATATGACCTTAGGGTTTTAGTCAATGTAGAATTCCTAGAAAGCTTGGCACACATATTAATATGTTAGCACATATTTCAATATCAAATTCTAGTTTAGCTTATTTATTACTAGGGAGTATCCAAACTTCTTGCTTTTTTTTTTTTTTTTTTTGACAGGCAGAGTGGACAGTGAGAGAGAGAGACAGAGAGAAAGGTCTTCCACTTGCCGTTGGTTCACCCTCCAATGGCCGCCGTGGCCAGCGCGCTGCGGCTGGCGCACTGCACTGATCTGATGGCAGGAGCCAGGTGCTTCTCCTGGTCTCCCATGGGGTGCAGGGCCCAAGCACTTGGGCCATCCTCCACTGCACTCCCGGGCCAGAGCAGAGAGCTAGCCAGGAAGAGGGGCAACCAGGACAGAATCAGGTGCCACGACCGGGACTAGAACCTGGTGTGCCCACGCCGCGTGTGGAGGATTAGCCTAGTGAGCTGCGGCGCTGGCTGCTGTTTTCTTTAGTATCAATAATTGAGAATTGGCTGTAGTGCTTTTCTCCAAAGAACTTAAGAAAGGGAAGTTTAGAAGAGGCATGTCACACTGTGACAGAGGGACTTATTGATTACCAACATAGTTTCATATATTTTGATGCCATCACCATCTTTAAGTTGCCTGGTGTGTTAAACTGGAAGTTCCCATTTAAATTAAATGAACAAGGGCTTAAATTGTTCTTTTTCCTTCTTTGCCGTGTTTGTGCAGTTGAATACAGATAGTTTCTTATTCTGATTTGTCCTGTTTCTTAATCTCCAACTACCAAAAGAAATATATTTCCTACAAAATAGGTTTCAGACTCCAGAGCTTGTGTGTTAAGGTTTTTTTTTTTTTTCTTTCTAATGATAGGGAAGTAGTAGTTTTGTGAGGAAACTAGTTAGGAGAAAGGAAGAGACCAAGTCAAGTGACAATTTGAAGGAAGTAATTGCTTTTGCAGGATTTTTTTTAAAGATTTATTTTATTTTTATTTGAAAGAGTTACAGAGAGAGGTAGAGACAGAGAGGGGTATTCCATCTGCTGATTCACTCCCCAGATAGCCACAACAGCTGGAGCTGCGTCGATCCAAATGCAGGAACCAGGAGCTTCCTCCAGGTCTCCCATGTGGGTGCAGGGGCCCAAGGAATTGGGCCATCCTCCACTGCCCTCCCAGGCTACAGCAGAGAGCTGAATTGGAAGAGGAGCAGCCAGGACCAGAACCAGTGCCCATATGGGATACCGACGCCTCAGGCCAGGGCTTTAACCTGCTGTGCCACAGTGCCGGCCCCTTGCATGATGGTTTTGAACCTACTTTGTTAAGTGGTTTCTGGCATGATACATGATTTTCCTATTTGATATCCTCAATATTTACCAGAAAATTCAAAGAAAACATATGCAAAGAAATCAAGATAAAAACTGTGGGAGTGCAACAGGGCTCATTCATTCATTCATTCATTATGGATTTATAAACAAACACACATATGTATATATAATGCCTATCTATAATGTATAAGTACATTTATTAAATCTTTTTTATTTCTCTCTTTCTCATGATACTACTATGCTGTACTAACTTCTGTAGAGGATAAAAGAAATAATATAAAGTTCCTAATCTCAAGAGCTTATTTTATGGTAGGAGAGAAAAGGATATGTCAACATACCACTACTTAAGCAAAAAATAAAATACGATCATATATACAAGTGATGACACAGGCAGCATGTGATTCAGAGTTGAAACAGCAATACTGTACAAATAAGCATGCTTTTGAAAGTTACTGAAAAGAAGAGGCAATGGGGGTTAGAGATATTTGAGGAGGTTATGAAGGAAGGAGAGGAATTATCAGGGGGACAATTGGTGAGAGAACATATGTGAGGCATAAATGGCCTCTGTGTGCTTGGGAATGAGACCTGAGTCTGGCCTCGGCAATTGAAGGTGGTAGGAACATTACTGGAAAGGGAAGTTTGGCACAAATGGCCAAGAATCTTAAAGGTTGGCTTGTGAGTATCCTTGAACATTACTTGAGCAGCAAAGTGACACAATAAGATTATATTTATTTGGAAACTGATTATGGAATGGAGTGGAGTGGAAGAGAGTATCCAAGGCAAGGTCAATTACAGTTTGTCCAAATAAGAACTTAAAAGAGCCTGACCTACAGATACCACAGCACTGATAGAGAAAAGAAACATCCAGAAAGAAGTAAGGAGGCAAAAATTGACAGGTCTGAGTTAAAACCAAGAAATGATGGGCAAAAAGGAGGAGGCAGAATCATAGATGACTCTCGAGTTTGCAAACCTGTGTGAGCTGTTTTCACCAAGGAAAGACCTAGTTTGATGTAGTGAATAACATCCTAGTTATAAACTAGTGGAAAATATTCTTTAGCAACATAGGGTGGTGCAGTTCACTTTACAATGACCTCTTAAGGATTTGTACACGAGGCAAGTGTACCTTGGATACACTGAGTCAGAACCTCAAGGTTTATAAACTGATTCTTAGGCATCAGATATTTTGGGAAAATTTCATACTGCTTTAAAATACTTCATACTACTTTAAAAAGAATTTGGTTACTCCTTTGAATGATTTCTCCAAAGCACCCCCTTCCAATAAAACTTTCAATGATTCAAAGGTTTTTCAACTATATTGTTCAATCTCTACTAGTTCATGGTGGCTTTTGAGTATTTGAATGTGGCTGAGTATTTGAATGTGCAACTAAAGAACTTAAGTTTAAATTTTAGTTAATATCCAGTGGCTACCATATTGGAAAGTGCAATACCAAAGGATTTCTGAGTTAGCATGTGTGATAAAAAATGCATGTATTTTATATGAAATCTTTTGCATATTTGAAACTGAACTTCCTTTGGCAACAAATATTATTACTTGGAAAAAATTGTCCATTTGTCAAGTCCACAAATATTTATTTATCAGCTATCTTCATCTAGGGTTGGTGCTGGCCATAGTGGCGGAAACACATTCATGATCCTGCCCTCATGTGGCTCACAAGGAGGGAAGACATGAAAATAGAATCACACAATTGCTAACTGAGATGGATTAAATCAATAAGATAATGTTTTGGCAAAGATTATGCTTTTTTTAAAAAAATTCTGGCACAAATTGGAGTTGGTGTGGAGGTGGGAGATAAAGGCTGCCTGAAAAGTCAGCATTTCAACTGAAACCTGAGTTATGAGCAGGAATTAGCTAAGAAAAGAGTATCAAGAGTAAATATGGGAGTATTTGTAGCAGAGGGCAGACTTGATATGTCCCAGAGCATGCTGTACCTAAGGAATTAAGGAACTAAGCCCTAGAATGGATGTAGAATACATATGACTTATCTTTATCCCAGGGAAGCAAAGTAGAGTCTGTCTTAGGTAAAACCGTAGTGATGTGAATGATTTCTTTACAATTTTCTGCTTTTCATTGTGTGTGGGTAACCATCCATAGACAAACAGGTATTCAAATGTGGAAGTTGATATTAAAATATGGAAGTTTTGAGTGATATATTGAATAATTGTTCCCAATCTGCATTGCTGCTCTGTTGTAGAATTACATGGTCAGTCATTATGCTATAGAACATTATAGTATTCCCCTATAGAGTAGGTGGAGTATATTTCTCCACTCCCTTGTTGCAGAATTCATCGACACATGACTTGTTTTTGCCAAAGGAATGGGAGTCATTGTGATATGAGCAAAGGGTATAAGTGTGCTGGCATGATTCGGCTGATTTGGCTTGGCATCTTAGGTTTCTGCCATCCTTCATGAAGAGAACCTGTCCTTTGCAGTTGCTGCTTAATCATGAAGTGGAAACTTAAACCCAACTAGCAGCCTAGAGCTAAGTACTGCTAATCCAAGATGAGATCAGATCAGCACCAGTCATTAGAGCGAAACAAAGGCACTAATTGTTGGAAGCCACAGAGCTCTTTGGGCTATTTGTGACGCAGCATAATTGCAACAGAAATCTGACTAATAACACAGAGGGATGGTCTTTATCTTCACTAGCTGATTGACTAATTGTATAGAAAAAATAGTCTCAACTGGTATTTGGATATTTTGTCTTTATTTCTTTTTCTTTGTTATAACAATTTCAGGAATGGAAAGTAGATGAAGAATTTAGGGTTGAGTATGTAGTGAGGGACATTTGAAACAAACAGCATCTCAACAAGTTTTGTTTAAATGATGATCATTCTGATTTAATCACTTTAGAATGATTTGAGAATAATGGGGGAAGGGAGAACATATATGACATGCTTTCCCAATCTAAGAGTTCTCATTCATTTAACAAAGCCGAAGATACATAGTGGGGATATGAGAGACAGAACTCTTCTCTAATATATTTTACAGCATAGTAGGGGAAATGAGCCATGAAACAAATAGTTAAGGTAAGGAGTAATTAGTATTACAATGGTGTGAAAGGGCTCAGGGCATCACTCAAATGCCATCCTTACAGAAATTTTTTTCTTTTAAAAATGACAACATAGTAAATGGTACATCTTAAGTTATTGCAATGATTTTACCTTCTGCTTATTTTGTTCTCAATACAATTTTGCTACTTCCCTTAGTTCTTAGAAGCTTGAAAGTCTTGGTCTCCAAATCCTTACCTATATTCATACATCATTTTTTTTTTTGGCTGAAACATTTGATGTTACTTTGGTTTGTGCTTAATAATGTTTATACCATAGTTTCCCTTAACTCAAGAAAAAAAATAGTAATTGTTCAAATATTCCTTCATCCTTCTTTGAACCCATTAAAATGAGAGTGAAGACCGGAGTTGTGGTGCAATTGGAGTTTAGATGCCCGCATCCTGCATGAGTACTGGTTGGAGTTCTCCTAACAAAGCAAGTGGAACCCATACTCTGCATTTTAAAAAGCATTACTGTGATTCCATTCCGTTGAATGGACAGTTTAATTCTTTATGATGTAATTGGTCAAGAGTCTGCTTTTCAGTTACACAAAGTTTTGAGTCTTTGTTAATTTTTTCTCTTATGTCAGCTGTTCACACACTATTCCTTAGAGCTTAGGAATTTGAGCAAAGAATTGTTTTTTAAGGTTTTGTATGAGTATAGACCTTTGATAAATGTTGACATAAAATAGTGGTACAATGTGATTTAATGCTATAACTAGTACTCAAAGAGTATATTTCACTCTGTGATGCTATGTGAGGGCAAATGGTTTAAAATCTTTACTTAACACATACTAAACTGAGCTCCTGTATACAAAGAGAATTGAAAAATGAATCTGGATGTGAATGAAAGGGGAGAGGGCGTATGTAAGGGGGGAGGGCAGTAGGGGGGAGGGAAGGTATGGGTGGGGAAGCCATTGTAATCCACAAGTTGTACCTTGGAAATTTATATTCTAAATAAAAGTTAAAAAAATAGTGGTGAAAGGAAATGAAATAAATACTTACTAATATCCTATTGAATTATAAGCTAATGATGGAAGAGGGGAAATATGAGAGTCAAAGTAATTTGTTAACTATTTTTAATTTTTTCACAAGATTTCCTTAGGGGATCTCTGTTGTCTTGTTACCTGTAGAATTGGGTGTAGATTTGTGGAAGTAGGAAGAAATACCCACGTCTTGGAACAACTTTTTATGTGAAAACATCTGGTTTCCCTGTCTTCTTTAATCATTATACAAAGAGATGGCATCAAGAGGCTAGAATGGACCCATTGATCCTTTTAAGCAGTATACAGTTTAGTCTTGCTTTTATGCCTAATCTGACAATTTTTAATTGAGCATTTATATCATTCACATTTAAAAGTGATTATCAATATTATTATATTAAATTCTACTCTCTTGCTGTTTCCTGTTTTTCCAATTGTTGTCTTTAGTTTCTTCTTTTTGTTTTGGTTTCTTTTAGAGTAACTGGATATTTTTATTATTCCATTTTATATCCTGCTTGGCTTATTATGATTTATTTTTAATACATTTTTGTGGTTGACTTAGGATTTATAATGTGCATTTTTAATCAGTATGCACCTACCTTCAAATAATATCATGCCACTTCAGATATAGAGTATCTCTAAATAGGATATTCCCAATTCATTCCTGATAAAGGAATGAAGACATGCTAATATTGTCACATTTTACTTTTTCATACAGTTTAAGTGTGTGTACATTATCACTATTTTTACATTTGGAAGTTTTCTTTCACAGTAATTACAAGAAAGAAAATAAATGGTCATACCTTCATTTTATTTCATGTCTAGACTTTTCTTCATTTAGATTAAAATTTTTAACTAATATTTTCTCCTTCCTCGTATTTATTTATTTTCCTCCTTTTAATACCTATTTTTATTGTAGAGTAGGTCTGATGGTGAAGAATTCCCTTAGTTTTTGTTTTCTGAGAACTTTTTTTTCCTCCTTGACTTTTGAAAGATATTTTTGCTGGGTATAGAATTCTGGTTTTACAGGCTTATTTTTTGGTACTTCAAAGACACCACTCCATTGTCTTCTTGTTGCATGATACCTGATGAGAAAACTTATCCTTATTCATTTGTAGATAATGTGTGTTTTTCCTCAGGCTGAATTCAAGATTTTCCTTTTACATTTGGTTTTCAGAAATCTGAATCTAATTTACCTAACAAATCATGTATGTTTGTGTATGTGTGTGTGCATATATAAATTGATAGTTGTCTTCTATTCACCAATTCGCTTGCCAAATATCTAAAATGATTGGGACCAAAATAAGGATCTGTGAATGCAATCCAAGTGTTTCACATTGGTGGCAGGAACCTTATTTATCAGATCATCATTACCATATGTCAGGGTCTACATTAACAGGAATCAGGAATCAGGAACCAGAATTGGGACTCAAAGTCAAGTACTCTGATGTGGGATATAGAAATCTTAACTGTTAGGTTAGATGCCCACTACCACAGCAAGACATTTGTGGAACTTTACAAGCTATTTCTGAACCTTACGTGGGAGAGCCAGATGCCAAGATTAGAGATTCTTAAAGAATATAAATAAGATGGTCATGGATGGGGTAGGTTGGGGAAAGTTGCCTTTCAACATATCAATATTTATTTTAGAGCTAAATACTCTAGAAAGTGGTATGTGTAAGGGTAACCAAGAAGAAAAAATGAAAACAATGGAGAACAATTTGTATAATCCTTTCTATAACAGAGTTTTCAATGGAGATCAGTGTGAAAAGGATCAATCATTCACTTGATGCTGAGGGAATTGGCTATTCATAAGGAAAGAGAAAATGAAATTGGATCTTAAAATTCACATCATGCCTGCTTGCTTTGTTTATAGCTCCTGGAGCTTCCTAGGGAATATATTCTTTACAGTGACCATTGGAACAATGGCAAATACCATTATTTTTATACTGTAGGATGGGAAGTTTTCAAAGAGATTCATGATAGAAAAGCCCTGTAAACAGAAACTGGTGGAAACTGGCAAAAAGTAGCAAGCTGATTCAGCAACTGAGCAGTTGCTTGTCATACACAGGGAGCATACAGATGCTGGATTTAATTACCTGGTGATTCTTACTAATATTTTGGAATCCTAGTCATTGGAATCCTAAGTACATTTTCTTTCCTTTAAGGAAAGCTTAAGCAGCAATGTTGTTGCTGGTTCGACAAGTGAAATCTGGCAAAGCCTATGAGAACATATGTAAACTGTAATTAAATTCTTCACATAAAGCTATACAATTCACTGATCAGAAAATAATACTTAGCTACAAGTAAGCCATCATACATTCTTCTACTGATAAGTATTGACGGGAGTTGGAAGAATGAATTTTTTGCTTTTCTGGCTTGGTTGATGAATTTAAGTGACAAGTTGTTTTGTTGGATGATATTTTCAACGAGCAAACCAGTTGTCCCAGTGTCATTTATTAAAAATTAATATTTGCCCTGATGATTTAAGATGCCAGCTTCAATAGGTATTAAAGTTCTATGGTTAATTTGGTCTATTTCTGGATTCTCTACTCTATTCCATTTTCTATGGTATTCCTTTAAAAAGTGTGCCCAAAGTGTCCCACTCAATAATCTTAGTGAGTAGTTTTAGAAATCAGCATCTCCCAGGTGATTTTGATGTCCATTCAGTTGCATGTTTCCAAAGTCCTCATGAACTTTAACACATTTGCCTCGCATTGAAGAAAGAAGGTTATTTAGGATGGCCCAAGAGATAGCATTATTTGTGCTACCATTTGAAACAGATTTTTAAAACACACTTTTGATTTTTGTTGATTACAAATATAACACATTTCTATCATGAAAATTTTAGAAAATTGAATGTGTAATGGACATAAAAGGTACCTGTATTCTCTTTGCCCAAGATAACAATTTTCTTTTTTTTTATTTTTATAACGCTTTTATTTAAAGAATATAAATTTCCAAAATACAGCTTATAGATGACAATGGCTTCCCCCCCATAACTTCCCGCCCACCCACAACCCTCCCCTTTCCCACTCCCTCTCCCCTTGCTTCACATCAAGATTCATTTTCAATTCTCTTTATATACAGAAGATCAGTTTACTATATATTAAGTAAAGATTTCAACAGTTTGCCCTCATATAGCAACACAAAGTGAAAAATACTGTTGGAGTACTAGTTGTAGTATTAATTCACAATGTATAGCACATTAAGGACAGAGATCCTACATGATATATATTTTTTAAATTGATTAATTTTCTATGCAATTTCCAATTTAACACCAAGATTTTTTTTTCATTTTTAATTATCTATATACAGAAGATTGATTCAGTATATACTAAGTAAAGATTTCATCAGTTTGCACCCACAAGAAACACAAAGTGTAAAAATACTGTTTCAGTGCTAGTTATAGCATTACTTCACATTGGACAACACATTAAGGACAGATCCCACATGAGACATAAGTACACAGTGACTCCTGAAGTTGTTTTAACAATTTGACACTCTTGTTTATGGCCTCAGTAATCACCCTAGGGTCTAGTCATGAGTTGCCGAGGCTATGGAAGCCTTTAGGGTTCGCCGACTTCAATCTTATTCCAACAGGGTCATAGTCAAAGTGGAGGTTCTCTCCTCCCTTCAGAGAAAGGTACCTCCTTCTTTGATGGCCCCATTCGTTCCACTGGGATCTCACTCACAGAGATCTTTCATTTAGGTCTTCTTTTTTTTCCAGGGTGTCTCGGCTTTCCATGCCTAGAATATTCTCATGGGCTCTTGAGCCAGATCTGAATGCCTTAAGGGCTGATTCTGAGGCCAGAGTGCTATTTAGGACAATTTTCAATACCTAGTGTATATGATTCCAGTTTTTCTTATATTTTAAAACAGACTTTAAATTTTAGATATTTTTGTAACCTTCAAGAAGTGAATTGAGAATTTTAATTTTTTTAATATGTCTTGAGAAAATCATCATGAATTATGTGGTCTTATGTATTAAAATGTTAGCTAAATAGAAACAGGGGTTGGATGTGAACTTTGAAAGAATGAGATTAGAGAAAGGAATATAAAAATGACTGTTTCAACAGTGTTAAAGCATATTTAATTGTCAGATGAGAGTTGCATAATTGGATTCCTCCTCCCTCCCAAATGGTAACATGGATATGAACCATAGTCTTTAATTCAACTCAGACATTTCACAGATGGGGAAACCAAGGCCCAACAGGCTTTTAAATTTTCAAGGCTGGCACAACATTGGAATCTCTCCTCACTCTACCCACATTCTTAACTTGAGCTTGTGGTGGGTCTAGAGGTGTGGCAAAAACGTTAGGGCCATGTGACAGAATTTCCTGCTATTCTCACACTGGGCACCCTGACTGGACTCTCCAATATTTGCAGATGTTGCTACTTTTCTAGAGTAAATTTATTTTTTATTTTATTTTTAAAAAGTATTTATTTTATTATTTGAAAGAGTTAGGGAGAGAGGCAGAGACAGAGAGAGGTCTTTCATTCACTGGTTCACTCCTGATTTGACCATAACAGCTGTAGCTGTGCTGATCTGAAGCCAGGAGCCAGAAGCTTCTTCCGAGTCTCCCATGTGGGTGCAGGGGCCCAAGGATTTGGGCCATCTTCTACTGCTTTCCCAGGCCATAGCAGAGAGCTGGACCGGAAGAGGAGCAGCTGGGACTAGAACTGGCACCCATATGGAATGCCAGTGCTTCAGATCAGGACTTTAACCTGCTGTGCCACAGCACCAGCCCCTCTAGGGTAAATTTAGAGCTTTGCAAAAATAGGATCACTTTAGCTTATTGCTTCTTTTGCTCTTATTGTATATTGTCTTTCCAGGTAAGCTAAGCTCTCTTTACCTTCCTGCATTAATCTCAATTTAGAATCAATAGTCAGTATAGTCAGATGGTGCATAGCTGTTAATAAGCCTTTAGGAGTCATGAGAATGACATCATAACATTTCTTCATGGGTGAGATATCTTGAGATTGCTATTTGAGAAAATAATAGTGCTTGTCATATATTTCCTCTAAATAAATCTGGCTTTAATAGCCAAAGTCCCTGTTTTCCTCACTTCTGTTTATTTTCAGTCACTCAAACTGACGCGTGTTGTCAATATCTTCTCACTGTAAGTATAAGCAGAAGTATTTAAAGAAAGCAGTATTGTTTTATTTTGGGGTTAGCAATTTTCCAGGGCCCACTGGCAGAAGTACTTAGTTCTAAAGAATTGCACGTGTTTGCTTTGTTCTAAATATAGGCTAAACAGAAAGCAGCAGAGCCTCAGGCTTTACACCGAAGCATTTGGAATATTTAAAATCCAGGGAAGCAGTATCTCCTGCCCAGTGCTAAACAAATAAGCAGGTTTCTGCTAACTGCAGGAAACAAAATGATGGAGATCAGGTTTTCTTCCCAAACTTTTTGGTGTTTTTTTTTTTTTTGCACTTTTTCCTTTAAGGCTGTAAAACCAAGGTTAGTCTCCAATGCTATAGCAACTCACGGCTATATTGGTAAATGGCAACCAGTGTGTGGTCCTGTTGGACCACGGGAAAGGCTGCGGTGTAATGGATGTGACTGCTTTGAAAAAGCACATCATTAGGACTTTTTTCCTCTGAACTCTGCCCTTTAGAATATTTTTTGCATGGCTCTGGCATAATGCCAAAGAACCTCTAATGCAAGTCTTTGGCCTTTGGATTACATTGCCAGTGAGAAAGGAAGGTGCATATGTAACATGTGGTATTAATATTACTGAGTTTTGCTTTACAGTGTTTCTCAAACTGGAAATTGTAGATCCTTGTGGCCTATGAACGTGGTTTAAAAGATATGCAAATTCTCTATCATGTATATATTTCTATATATTTCAAATTTTAAGAATGACAAAGGAAAAATTAATACAAACATATTCTGAACCCTTATGGAGAGTCACCTTCTATATTAGTTTGTTAGCACTACTGTAGCAAAATACCACAAACTGAATGGATTAACAGCTATTTTCTGGCTCACCGTTGTGGAGGCTGAGTCCAAGAGCAAGTTGGCAACATGGCTGGAGCTTTCTGAGAGCTGTAAGGGAGAATATCCCATGCCTTTCTTCTGGTTACTGGTGGGGTTTTGACAATTTTTGGCATTGTTTTGCTTGTGGATGCTAAGAATTTCTGCCTTCATTTTCATATAGCATTCTCTCTCTCTCTCTCTCTCTCTCTCTGTGTGTGTGTGTGTGTGTGTGTGTGTGTGTGTGTGAATTTCCTTTTCTTTTAAGGAAATCAGTCATATTGTGTTAGGGATCACCCTAATGACCTTATCTCAACTTGAATGTCTGCAAATAAGGTCACTTCCAGGGTTGCTGGAAATGAGGACTTTAGCATCTTTTGGAGAAACAAAATTCAACCCAGAGTATTTCTAAATAAATTTTACCAGATAGAGTTTATAATTGGGATGAAAGAAAATAGTACCATTTTAATTGTCCTGTATTCAAGAGAAAAAATAAAGATGTGACTATATTATTTATAATATTCATGCATTGGTGCTGAAGGAGAATAGACAATATTGTGTCAAGGTACTCTATGAAAAATTTATTTCATAGTAGTTACAATAACGAGTAACTTTTGCTTTGTAGTAGAACAGACAATGGGTCCTTAGTAACCTATACCTTAAAAGTCATATTTGTGAAATCTTTTAAAGTACCAATTCATATGCATATCTACCTAGAATATGACTCAAGACTGAATCTAGATGACTGGCAGCTAGTCTGGTGTATTAAGGGAAGAGCTTATGTTTTTCTTAAAGGAAAAGTTAGATACAGAAGAAACATTTGGATGTTATACTTAAATTAATGTAAAAAGTAATTATTTATTAAAGACCTTGTTATGTCAGACATTACATAAAATGCTCTCTCCTCATCCACCCAAGTTATTATAATAACTTTGAAATATTTTTATCTAAACTCCAGTTTGTATTCTTCTGTTTCATTTTAATATTTTATATTATTTTATATATTTTCTGACTTCACTGAAATCTCATGCAAGTAAGATGAACATTTCTCAGCATATCCTTGACTTTGAGTATTTGGAGCTCTTTTTCTCGATAAATCATGTATCACCTCTCCTGTTCATATAAAATGAAAGGACAGTGGAGTATGTCAGGTGTATACATCATGAGGCCCATTAATTTAGTTGGAAATATAAACCTGCTGTCTGGCCAACTAGGCCTGTGAGTCTTAATAGAGCCCTGTCTCCTGAGGGGTAAGCCTGTTGAGAAGCTCTGGGGAGCAATGGATCACACTAATGAAATTAGGTCACATAATAATTCACAAATTTAACCAAAAATCCCAGCAATGTTAATATTGGCACTCCCTACCCTAGAAGACAGATCAAAGAAAGTGTCTGCTCTCTACCACTGAAATTATTAGCTGGGAGTTTGTTTTCAGATGTTTAATGGAAAGTTGCACTTGTTTTCAAAGTTTTCAGGGTTCTCCACTGTGACACCATTGTTCCTTAGGCACATGGGAGAACTTCTCTAAGTAGGGAGAGTATTAAGATTTATTCAGCTAGAATTGCTTCCTGGAAAACTTACGAAGATGAAGTCTGACAGAAAAACCAGCCATTTTTAAAGAAGCTAATTTCTTTAAGGATTAGGTACTTACTATTGTTTATTGAACCATCCAGTTCCCTCCTCCCTCTGTCCAATCTTGTGCCATAAAATATTCCAAACTGTAAGGCAGGGTAGACGTAAATCAGGAATGAAATTGTAGTTAAATGGTACAGCCAGCTTGTTTCCATTTGGGGATAGTCCTTGATTGAAAAATGGGCTTTGCAGTGTCATTTCAAAGATTTTGTTTTATTTTATGCTTTGACAAGTAAGTGCAAAGATCAGAAATTGCATATGCAATACAGTATTTCAAATTGCACCACTCTCAACCTGGCAAGTACACTAAAGCTGTTTCACATTGCTATTGGTGGTGTCTAGAAACAAGCATCTTGAAGGAAATAATTTAATGTAACCAAATAATTGTCTTATCCTAGCAATGCTTCTAGGATAGGAATTCTAGGAAGAAGGTTTGGTCATGTCAGAAGTTGAACAGCTCAAATAAAAGTGCTCTACAGTAATCAAGAGAACGAGATATTGAGTTTAATCCTTACTTTGCTTTTATTTCCTCCCTTCATTCTTCTCTTCCTTCTTAGTTGCTTGCTATTTATTTTAGTATTGAAGACAGGTATTTATTTTTATAATAATTAGGTAGTATATTGATTTTTATGGAATATATTGTTGAACTTGAAGTTTCTAAGTCAGGGAAACAAATATGTGAATTCTGAATGTTCCTTTTGCTGGCTGAAGTGAGGTGTTGCATGTATGAAGTTAAATACATATTCACCACACATGGTGGTTGATGCATTTCAGCCCATTACAACCCGACAGTGTGAAATTTGACTACTTAAACAATGAAAGGAAATGTGACTGAAGGTCTAATATCCCAACATGGCTTGGTGATCCCACATATTGAAGAGTTTAAGTCAAGACTATGCAAGTTGTCATTATTAGGTATATACCAATATCAAGTATGAATTTTGGCAATACAGCAGCAGGCATAGCTGGGACCTTGACAAGATTTTATGATTGTGTGTGTGTGTGTGTGTGTGTGTGTGTGTAAATCTGCTTCTAGAAACATTCTAAATGGTGATGGATTTATAAAGGCACCTGGAGAATAAATCAAGCTTAAAGAATGGACTTGGAAGTCAACATGGCCTGGGTCCAAATATTCTTCTTTGGGAAAGTCAGTGAACTTTTTTAAGTCCCAGTCTTCTCACATGTAAAATGTGGCTAAAATACCTAACAGGGAAGTTATGAATATTAAATGAAATTTAGCAGCCATGCCAGGGTCAGTACATGGCTCTAAATAAATATTCATATTACTCATGTCTCTCATTCTCATATTATTCCTTTATTCATCCTTCCCTCCTGCTTTACATTAATAGATTTATATATTATTTTTAACTTGAACTTCCTTTTCTTTGAGAATTTAGTAAAAATTAAGTAACTATTTAGGAACTATGGCTGGTTAATGGAGGTTTTAGGGATTATGCTAATCTCTACCGATTTTCCAGTGTGTAATAAAACACTTGAAGCATTGGTTCTGCTTTGATTTCTGGCATTCTCCAGGATGACATGGAATTTATAGAAAATCTATAGATTGAAAATAAGGGAAACAGAATAAATAAGTGAAGATTCAAAAATCAAAATGGAAAATTCAAACTCAAATACATTCTACCAAAAAACCACTATTGAACCTGCTTGAAATATGTTCCATGACAGGCTTTTGTGACTTTTATTATTGCATATAAAAAAATAGTTACTCTTCTAGTCTCTTTTCCCTAATGGATTTCTAATCTTCAGTCATTCATTCTACAACTATTTACTATTATGTGTCTATCATGGGAAACCATGTCCTAGTAAAGCAGAGATTCAACCATGCTTAAGGCAGATTCAGATCTGCTGTTCTGCTGTTGACACCATTAAAGGCTTGTGTGGAAAATCAAATGCTCAAAGTTAGTGAAACAAAATTTCATAAGGCTTAGCACATTCTAGTCTATTGCAATTTATCTAGGTATTGTCATCTCAAAGCTGAGAGCTCTACTAATGGACCGATTGAGAATTTCTACTGGTGTTTAACTGAAGCTTTTTTGTGTCTCTTGTAGGAACTTACAAGTTTATCTTATGTTAATTTTAGTTTCGCAGTCTGTGTTTCTTACTGCACAGAAAAATGTCTCTGCGGAGTAGAAAAGATGTACAAACTCAGTTACCATGATAGCACTGAAATTTGATGAGAAACTTTTGTAATTTTCAAAGAGTATAACCGTGGTGTCATTTCTTCCTGACAACAATCCTGTGTGAATAATGCTTCTTAAATGGGAGACTGGCCTGGAAAAGCTAAGCAACCCATTCAGTGTCCCTTAAATAATAAATGGAAAGACACAGATTACGCAGATTAAAGCTCTAGTTCTCTTGCTTTCAGTTTCAATAATTTTTTCCATGATAGTAACTGTCCTAAATCTTCATGAGAATAACTCTTTATAGCCTGTTTTTATAAGTAGTATTTGTTACCATTTAATTATTATGCAATATAGATCTGTTTTGACAGATTCAGGTGATCCATAAGTATACACACTAAAAGACTTCTTTTTTTTCCCTTCTTATCACCATTCTTGCACAAACCAAGATAGCCAGTGCTAACAACACAGTATTTATCGATCCCTTGCTGTATTTTTAAAATACGATTCCCCTTTTAAAAGATATATACACACAATTTAAAAAAAATAATTGAGAGCTGGGGCCAGCACTGTGGTGCAGTGGGTTAAAGCCATGGCCTGAAGCACCGGCATCCCATATGGTCACCGGTTCTAGTCCCGGCTGCTCCTATTCTGATCCAGTCTCTGCTATGGCTTGGGATAGCAGTAGAAGATGGCCCAAGTCCTTAGGCCCCTGCATTCACGTGGGAGACCCGGAAGAAGCTCCTGGCTTCTGGCCTCGGATAGGCGCAGTTCCGGCTGTTGCGGTCATCTGGGTGGTGAACCAGTGGATGGAAGACCCCTCTCTCTATCTCTACCTCTCTCTGTAACTCTTTCAAAGAAATAAAATAAATCGTTTAAGAAAATAATTGAGAGGAAATTATGTTTTTTTAAAGTTTTTATTTAATGAATGCATTTTTTTCATAGATACAACTTCAGAAATACAGTGGTTCTTTTCCCCTTACCTCTCCCCCCCCAGCTCCCATCCCACCTGCCTCTCCCTCTCCCATTGCCTTCTTCATTATGGTTCATTTTTAGTATGACTTTATATACAGAGGACCAACTCCATGCTAAGCATAGACTTCAATAATTTGCACCCACGAACACACACAACACATAGAGTAGAGTTTGGGGAGAAAATTTCCAGTTGATTCTCATATTGCAACTCATTAGGGACAGAGGTCCTACATGGGGAACAAGTGCACAATGATTACTGTTGTTCCTTTAACAATTAACAGTCTTTTTTATGATGTCAGTGATCATCTGAGGCTCTTGCCATGGGCTGCCAAGGCTATGGAAACCTTTTGTGACCATAGACTCCATCAATATTTGGACACGGCCATAAGCAAAGCAGATGTTCTCTCCTCCCTTCAGAGAAGAGTGTCTCCTTCTTTGATGACCCTTTCTTTCCTCTGAGGTCTCACAGAGATCCTCTGTGTAGGATACTTTTTTGTCACAGAGTCTTGGCTTTCCATGCCTGTAAGAGAGCCTATTATGTTTTTGTATTATAAAAATTAAATTTCTGTTAAGTCAACAACAGGAGTCACTGTGTACTTACTTCTCATGTGGGATCTGTCCTTAATGTGTTGTCCAATGTGAAGTAATGCTATAACTAGTACTGAAACAGTATTTTACACTTTGTGTTTCTGTGTGGGTGCAAACTGATGAACTCTTTACTTAATATATACTAAATCGATCTGTATATAAAGATAATTGAAAATGAATCTTGATGTGAATGAAATGGGAGAGGAAGTGGGAGATGGGAGGGTGTGAGTGGGAGGGAAATTATGGGGGGGAGGAGCCATTGTAATCCATAAACTGTACTTTGGAAATTTATATTTACTAAATTAAAAATAAATAAATAAAAAAATTAAATTTCAATAGAGAAGAGAGACTGGAAAAGCAACTATTACATGCAATGATAAAAATCACAATCAGATGCCTTAGAACATTTTAAATGGGTTAAATAGTGGTTGTTTGATGTATTAGTGTTTGAAATTTTTATTTTTGTTTCTGAACCTTCACATAAATTTGTCCTTACACTTTCTATTTTTCTGACTTGATTCCAAATCATCAAACACAGGTTCACTTTTTTCCCCCTTAAACAGTAATTACTCAAGTTAGAATTTAGAAAAGATGAAATTGTGTCACATGCAACAACATGGATGGAACATTATGGTCATAATGTTAATTGAAAGAAGTCAAACAGAAAGACAAGAACTGCATGATCTCACTCATACATGGAATTTTAAAATGTTGATGTCATAGAGGTTGAGCGTATATTGGTGGCTACGAGGGGCCAGAAAGATTGGGAGGAAGGAAGGATGACGAAAGGTTATTTAATAGGCATTAAGTTACAGTTAGATCGAAGTAGCAAGTTTGGAGTTCTGTTGCACAATAGGGTGACTGTACATGTTAATGTGCTATATACTTCTGTTTACAAAACTAGAAGAAAGGATTTTGAATGTTTTAACTATAAGCAAATATTAAATATTTGAGAAGTTAGAAATACTTCCTCTGATTGGACATTACACAAAGTATACATGTACCAAAATATTACACAGCACACTGTAAATATGAACACATTTCATGTATCAGTTAAAATAAAAAAAAGGAAAATGAATATGTACTTTTATTTTTTATTCATTTTTATTTTAAAAATTGTATTTAATGAATCCAATTTTCATAGGTACAATTTTAGGAATATAGTGGTTTTTCTCCACATACCCACACTCCCACTCCCACTTCTGTCCCACCACCTACTTCCTCTCCCATCCCATTATTCATTAAGATTCATTTTAATTAACTTTATATACAGAGGACCAACTCTATACTAAGTAAAGATTTCAGCAGTTTGTACACACACACCATAACACAAAAAGTACTATTTGAGAACAAGTTTTGCAGTTAATTCTCATAGTACAACTCATTAAGGACGGAGGTCCTATGTGGGGAATAACTACACTGTGACTTCTGTTGTAAATTTAACAACACTTTTATTTATGATGTCAGTGATTACCTGAGGCTCTTGCCATGAGCTGCCAATACTATGGAAGCATTTTGTAACTACAAACCCCATCAGTATTTAGACAAGACCATAAGCAAAGTGGAAGTTCTCTCCTCCCTTCAGAGAAAAGTACATCCTTCTTTGATGGTCTCTTCTTTCCACTGGGGTCTCATTCACAGAGATCCTTCATGTAGGATATTTTTTGCCACAGTGTCTTGGCTTTCCATGCCTGAATTGCTCTTGTGGGCTTTTCAGCCAAATCCAGATACTTTAGGGGCTGACTCTGAGGTCACAGTGTTACTTAAAGTGATTGTCATTCTATGAGTCTGCTGTGTAGACTGCTTCCCATTTTTACATTCCCTCCTTTTTAATTCTGTCTATTATTATTACCAGGCACTTGATGCTATTTATATGGTCTCTTTAACACTTAATACTATCTATTTGTTCACTTTTACACTTAATATGATCACTTTAACACTTAATATGATCACTTTAACAATTAAAATGGCATTTTACATCTTTACAGATACAAACTTCCTCATTTCTCTCTTATTCCCCTCCCTTTTTTTTTACTGAGATCAATTTTCATTTGACTTTATATATATGATTAACTCTGTTAAGTAAAGAGTTCAACATATAGTATGAAGAAGAGAAAACAAAAAAATAAATAAAAATAAAATAAAAATAAGAAACTGTTCCTCGACAGTCAACATGAGGGTTGGCAAGAGCCTTGGGTGATTAATGATGCCATAAATAAGAGTGCCAATTGTTAAATCAGCAACGGGAGTTACTGGGAACAGGCTCCCCATGTAGGATCTCTGTCCTTAATGTGTTTTACTATGAAACTTAAAAACAACACTACTAGTCAAATGATACCCTTACCTTGTGCGGTTTTATGAGGGTAGCCTGTTGAAATCCTTGCTTAGTATATACTAAGTTGATCTTCTGTATATGAAGGTAATTGAAAATGAAACTCGATGAAGGGCAGGATGGGAGAGGGAGTGGTAAAGGGGAGGGCCGTGGGAGGGAGGGAGGTTGGGGGCGGGAAGCCACAACAATACAAAACTTGTACTTTGTAAATTCACATTTATTAAATAATAAAAAAAAATTTTAAAAAGATGAGGGTTGGGGCCGACGCTGTGGCACAGTAGGTTAATCCTCTGCCTGTGGTGCTGGCATCCCACATGGGCACCATTTCTAGTCCTGGCTGCCCCTCTTCTGATCCAGCTCTCTGCTATGGCCTGGGAAAGTAGTAGAAGATGGGCCAAGTCCTTGGGCCCCTGCACCCATGTGGGAGACCAGGAAGAGGCACCTGGTTCCTGGCTTAGGATTGGCACAGCTCTAGCCATTGTGGCCAGCTTGGGAGTGAACCAACGGAAGGAAGACCTTTTTCTCTGTCTCTCCCTCTCACTGTTTGTAACACTAGCTCTCAAATAAATAAATAAAATCTTAAGAAAAAAGATGAGGGCTGTTCAAGTCATTGTTTCTAAAGTGTCAATTTCACTCTACAGCTTTCATTTTAGATGTGCTATTAGTTCTCACAGATCAAGAAGAACATAGAGTATTTGTTCCTTTGGGACTGGCTTATTTCACTAAGTATAAAGTTTTCCAGATTGGTCCATTTTGTTGCAAATGACCAGATTTTTTTTACTGCTATGTAGTATTCCATAGTGTACATATCCCATAATTTATTTCTTTTTCCAGTCTTCAGTTGATGGGCACTTAGATTGATTCCATATTTTAGCTATTGTGAATTGAGCTTCAATAAACGTGGGGGTGCAGATAGCTCTTTTGTTTACTGATTTTATTTCCCTTGTGTAAATTCCCAGGAGTGGGATGGCCGGGGCATGTGCTATAAGTCTATATTCAGATTTTTGAATTATCTGCATACTGTCTTCTAGAGTGGCTTTACCCGTTTACATTCCCACAAACAGTGGATTAGGGTACCCTTTTCCCCACATCCTCTCTAGCATTTGTTGTTTGTTGATTTCTATATGAGAGGCATTCTAACTGGGGTGAGGTGAAATCTCATTGTGGTTTTGGTTTGCATTTTCCTGACAGCTAGTGATCCAGAACATTTTTACTGTTGGCCATTTGTATTTCCTCTTTTGAAAAATGTCTATTTAAGTCCTTTGCCTATCTCTTAACTGAGTTGTTCGTTTTGTTGTTGTGGGGTTTCTGCATCTCTTTGTCAATTCTGTTATTAATCCTTTAGCAGTTGTGTAGTTTACAAATAATTTCTCCCATTCTGCCGGTTGTGTCTTCACTTTCCTGACTGTTTCTTTTACCATATAGAAGCTAATCAATTTGATGTAATAGTATTTGTTAATTCTGGCTTTGACTGCTTCTGCTTCTGGGGTCTTGTCCTGTGGCTATGTCTTGCAGGGTTTCTCCAATGCTCTTTAATAATTTGATGGTGTTGGGTTATAGATTTAGATGTTTAATCCATGTTGAGTAGATTTTTGTGTAAGGTGTAAGGTAGGGGTCTTGCTTCATACTTTTGCATGTGGAAATCCGGTTTTCATAGTACCATTTGTTGAAGAGACTGTCCTTGATCCTGGGGTTGGTTTTAGCTCCTTGATCAAATTTAAGTTTGTTGTAGATGTTTGGATTGATTTATGGTGTTTCTATTCTGTTCCATTGGCCTATCCATCTATTTTTGTACCCGTATCAGACTTTTTTGATTGTAACTGCCCTGTAGTATATCTTGAAATCTGATAATGTGATGCCTCTGACTTTATTTTTGTTGTATATGATTGCTTTAGCTATTTGTGGTCTCCTATGTTTCCATATGAATATCAGCACCCTTTTTTCCAGATCTGAGAATGTCTTTGATATTTTGATTGGTATTGCATTGAATCTGTAAATTGCTTTTGGAAGAATGACATTTTGTGATGCTGATTCTTCAATCCATGAACTTGGAAGATTTTTCTATTTTTTTTTTTTGCTTTTCCTTCTATTTCTTTCTTTAAGATTTTGTAATTCTCATCATAGAGATCTTTGACATCCTTTATTAAATTTATTCCAAGGTCTTATTTTTTTTGTAGCTATTGTGAATGGGATTGATCTTAGAAGTTCTTTCTCAGCTGTGGCATTGTCTGTGTGTACAAAGGCTGTTGATTATTGTGTAGTGATTTTATATCCTGCTACTTTACCAAACTCTTCTATGAGTTCCAATAGTCTCTTAGTGGAATCTTTTGGATCCCCTGTACGTAGAATTATGTCATCTGCAAAGAGAGATAGTTTGACTTCCTCCTTTTCAATTTGTATCCCTTTGATTTTCTTGCCTAATGGCTCTGGCTAAAACTTCCAGGACTATATTGAATAGCCATATTGAGAGTGGGCATTCCTGTCTGGTACCAGATCTCAGTGGGAATGCTTCCAAGTTTTCCACATTCAATTAGATGCTGGCCATGGGTTTGTCATAAATTGCCTTGATTGTGTTGAGGAATGTTCCTTTTAAACCCAGTTTGCTTAGAGTTTTCATCAAGAAAGGATTGTATTTTGTTAAATGCCTTCTCTGCATCTATTGAAATAATCATATGGTTTTTGTTCTTCAATTTGTTAATGTCATGTATCACATTGATTGATTTTTGAATGTTGAACCATCCCTGTATACCAAGGATAAATCCCACTTGGTCTTGGATCTTTCTGATGTGTAGTCGCATTCGATTGGTACAAATTTTGTTGAGGATTTTTGCATCTGTGTTAATCAGGGAAATTTAGAAATTAAGGTGATTCTGGCTTTGTAGGAAGAATTTGGGAGGCTTCCCTCCCTTTCAATTGTTTTGAATACTATGTGAAGAATTGGAGTTAGTTCTTCTTTAAATGTCTGGTAGATTTTAGCAGGGAAGCCATCTGGTATTGGGCTTTTCTTTGTTGGGAGGACCTTTATTACTGATTCAGTTTTTGTCTTGGTTATGGTCTGTTTTGGTTTTCTTTGTCTTCATGGTTCAATTTAGGTAGGTTGTATGTGTCCAGGAATCTATCCCTTGCTTCTAGGTTTCCCAGTTTGTTGGCATGCACCTCTTTTTAGTGGATTCTGATGATTCTTTTTATTTTCGTGGTGTCTGTTACATTTCCTTTATCATCTCTAATTTTATTGATTTGGGTCTCCTTTCTCCATTTTTTTAGTTAGTTGGGCAATGGTGTGTCAATTTTATTTTATTTTATTTATTTATTTTTTTGAATTTTTGACAGGCAGAGTGGACAGTGAGAGAGAGAGAGACAGAGAGAAAGGTCTTCCTTTGCCGTTGGTTCACCCTCCAATGGCTGCCGCGGATGGCGCGCTGCGGCCGGCGCACTGCGCTCATCCGATGGCAGGAGCCAGGTGCTAGGTGCTTTTTCCTGGTCTCCCATGGGGTGCAGGGCCCAAGCACTTGGGCCATCCTCCACTGCACTCCCGGGCCACAGCAGAGGGCTGGCCTGGAAGAGGGGCAACCGGGACAGAATCCGGCGCCCTGACCGGGACTAGAACCCAGTGTGCCGGCGCCGCAAGGCAGAGGATTAGCCTGTTGAGCCACGGCGCCGGCCAATGGTGTGTCAATTTTATTTTTTCAAAAAAAAAAAAAACAGCTCTTTGTTTTGCTGATCTTTTGTATTGCATTTTTGGTTTTCAATTTTGTTGATTTCTTCCCTAATTTTAATAATTTCTGTTCTCCTAGTTTTGGGTTTGATTTGCTATTCTTCTTCTAGATCTTTGAGATGCATCGATATTCCATTTATTTGGTGCATTTCCAATTTCTTGTTGTAGGCACCTATTGTTATAAACTTTCCTCTTAACACTGCTTTTGCTATATCCCATGTTTTGATATGTTTTATTGTCTTCATTTGTTTACATAAATTTTTTATTTTTCTTTTGATTTCTTCTGTGATGCACTGTTCATTCAGTAACATGTTGTTCAGTCTCCATGCATATGTTCTAGAGATTCCTGAGTTGTTGATTTCCAGCTTCATTGCATTATGGTCTGAGAAGATGCATGGTGTGATTTCAGTTTTTTGAATTTGTTGAAACTTGTTTTATGGCCTAGCATGTGGTCAATCCTAGAGAAAGTTCCATGAACAGGTGAGAAGAATGTGTATTCTGCAACTGAAGGATGAAAAGTTCTGTAGATATCTGTTAGGTCCATTGGGTTTATAGTGTTGATTAACTCTGCTGTTTCCTTGCTGATTTCTGTCTGGTTGATTTGTCTATTGCTGAAAGTGAGGTGTTTAAATCCCTCATTACTATTGTATTGGAGTCTATTTCTCCCTTTAAATCCCTTAAGATTGCTTTTAAATAGCCAGGTACCCTGTGATTAGGTGCATATATGTTTAATATAGTCAAATTTTCCTGTTGAATTGATCCATTAATTATTACATAGTGTCCTTCTTTGCCTCTTTCAACAACTTTTTTGTATTAAAGTCTATTTTGTCTAATATTAGGATGGCTACACTAGCTCCTTTTTGATTTCTATTAGCATGGAATATCTTCCATCCTTTCACCCAGTCTGTGTGCATCTTTGTTGGTGAGATGTGTTTCTTGGAGGTAGAAAATAGATGGGTTTTGTTTTTTAATCCATTCAGCCAGTCTGTTTCTTTTCATTGGAGAGTTAAGGTCATTTACATTCAAGATGACTATTGATAAGTAATGATTTTGCCCTGCCATTTTTCCATAAATATTTCTATTTTTTATTTTGGATTTCCTTTGTACTTTTACTGGGAACATTCCTTCCCTTACTTTCTTTCGTAGTGATCACCATGTTTCTGTGTGCAGCACATCCTTAAGTATCTTCTGCAGGGCTTGATGGGTGGTGACAATTTCTTTCAGTTTCTCTTTGTCATGGAAGATCTTTATTTCACCTATATTCATAAATGAGAGCGTTGCAGGGTATAGTATTCTGGGTGGACATTTTTTTCTCTTAAGACTTGGACAGTATTTTGCCATTCTTCTAGCCTGTAGGGTTTCTGATGGGATATCTGCATGAGTCTAATTGGAGATTTCTGAAAGTAATCTGGTGTTTCTTTCGTGCACATTTTAGAACCTTTTCTTTATGTTTTACTGTGGAGAGTTTGATTACAGTGTGTCATGGTGGAGATCTTTTCTGGCCATGTCTATTAGAAGTTCTTCCCAATAGTGTGCTTCCTGTACTTGGATGCTCCTTTCTTTCTTCAAATTGGGGAAATTTTCCATTATTATTTTACTAAAAAAGCCTACTAATTCTTTCTCTCTTTCCACACCTTCAGGAACTCGTTGAACCCGTATGTTGGGTCATTTGATAGTGTCATGTAAATTACCAACAGTATTTTTTATTTTTCTAATTTCTTCTTTTTGTGTTTAGTCTGAGTATAATTTTCTGTGCTTTGTCTTCTAAGTTAGATATTTCTTCTGCTTCACCAATTCTATTGTTAAGAACCCACTCTATTTGTTATTTGTTCTATCGAATTCTTCATTTCCAAGATTTCATTTTGATTTCTCTAAGATCTCAATTTCATGGGAGAAATTTTCTTTCATGTCATGTATGGATTGCATTATTTCATGTATTTGCTTCTGATTACTTCTAAGTAATCCTATGATCCGTTTTTTCAGTTCCATTTCTGGCATTTCTTCAATCTCATCATTTTCACAATCTAGTATTGAGGTGTGTTCTTTTTGGAGTATCATGTTGTCTTCCCTTGGTCTTGTTTTTGGACTGGTGTGTTTATTATTTGGCATTTGTGTGGATACTCATTGGTTTCTTCTTTGATTTTTCACTATGTCAGCTTGTATCTTTGGACTATGATTGGATTACTTGAGCATCTGCTTTCAGGAAATACCTAGAGGCATGTGGTGGGAGTGGTCAGAGAGCTCTGTTCAGTGCTCCAGGGTGAAGTGGGTGTCTGAGGTGATATACTCAGATTTGGTGTGATAAATTTCTCTCACTTTTTTTTTAATCAGAGGGGAGGCTTCTTCTTGTCTGTTGGCATAGACTCAGCTGAGCTCCTCTCTTCAAAAGATACCAGTGCCTGGGCGCTAGTCCCAGTGAATATATTGTTCATCTGCTCTGCCACAAGGACCACACAAAGGATCTGTGCAGACCTCAGTATAAGCTCAGATTCCCCAGCAATGTCTCTTGCCACATAATCAGCGAGCCCTGATCATGTGGAGCCTCCCACAGTGATTATGCAATGTCCCAGCTACACTCTGAGTCCTACCACACAGCTTCAGTGTTTTCACAGTCCAGGCACACAGCCTCCTACAGTCACAAGCACCCAGCCCCCAGTCTGTTCTCCCCATCAGACTCAGGAGTCTCTGCTTGGCTGGTTGCTGGGTGTGGACATGAGCTGGTGCATCTCATAGCTATTAGCTATGTCCAAAATGGTGGCTGCTATCTGTCAGCTTGTTACAGGACACCTTTGCAGGATGATCAGGGAGAGAGAAAATGTGCCCCCCTTTTTTTTCTCCTCTAGTTTGGCAGGTACACTAACCCCAACAGGGCCCCAAGCCAGATTCCCTTTAGGCTCTTCCTGCAGCTTTTTCACCAGTGGCTTGGGCTGCTGCAGTCTGGTCTCACTTTGTTCTCCAATGCTGGTGCAGAGGCCCTCAACTGGTGGGGTCCTAAGTTGTTTGCATCTTTGCCCTCCATGTAGGTCCACTGTATTCTTCAAAATTGTATAAGGAGATTTGAAAATGAATCTTGATGTGAACAGAAGGGGAGAGGGAGCAGGAAAGGGGAGGGTAGCGGAAGGGAGGGAAGTTGTGTGTGGGGGGGAGCCATTGTAGTCCATAAGCTGTACTTTGGAAACTTATATTCTTTAAATAAAAGCTTTATAAAAAAAAATAAAAAAAATTATGTAGTTTCCTCTGCTGTTTTATCTCTAACTCTTCCCTGAGACTGTACTCTTTCCACTTTTTTAAAAGTATCTTCTCCTAGACTACAGCAGAAAGCTCCCTCCCTAGTCTACCATCTTAATCCAATCTGCCCAGGCATCAACAATTTAAAATTTTTCCTTGGTGATTCAAATGTTAGCCACAGTAAAAGAATCATTCCTTTCTAGTCCTTTCTAGTAGTATAGCAGATATTCTTATCGTGATATCTAGATGATTTTTTTTTCAATGAATTATCTGAGAGAGAGCCTACTAGAGTACAAAACAATTTGGAGATGGTCCTAAGATTGAGTGCAGACCCTATAGTTGCTAGTTGTAAAATTGGATTCACCTAATTTCCAGATACTTCAGTTTTTCTCATCTGTAATTTGGTAAACATTGGCTTAATACCTGATAAATGTATAGTTTATAAGAGTCTCCGCAGGTGGTTTTATTATGCAGCTTTGGTTGTATCCCAGACCTACTGACTAGAGACTTTGAAGTTAGGGCCCCAAGTCTCTTTTTAAGAAATACTTTGCATGTTTCTGTCATATGCTCAAATTGAAGAACCTTCTGCACTATACCATACTATGCTAGCTTATAAACTTGTAGGAGTGGTTTGAGTATTAACAAGATAATTCATAGGAAGTACATAGTGCTATGTATAATTCACAATAAATATTCAAGAGCTATTAGTTATTATTCTGTTATTTTAATAATGATTGATTTGTTTGAAAGGTACAGACACATAGTGTGGGGGAAGGGAGGGAGGGAAGGAGGGAGGCAGAGAGAGAGAGAAAGAGAGAGAGAGAGGAGAGAATGAATCTTCCAACCTCTTTTCACTTTTCCAGTGCCTGCAGTAGCCAGGGCTCAACCAAGCTGAAGCCAAGAGCTCTGAACCTCATCTTGGTTTTCCATAAGGGTGGCGGGGACCCAAGTAACTGAGCCATCACCTGATGCCTCTCTACACATTAACAGAAATATGGAATCAGAAGTGGATACCAGGCACTCTGACATGAGATACGGGTTTACCAAGAGACATCTCAAATGCCACACCAAATACCCACTCCATGTTCTGTTATTTTAAATTGCCTGAATTGGAACTGTATCTCCTCTTGCAAAGATGTAACGAAGCTGTCTCTTCTTTAGCTTGATACTTTTCATTAATAAATAATCATATGAATGTCATGGATTGAACTCACAATCTTCTCTTCTTTTTTAAAATTTATTTGACAGAGTTATAGACAGTGAGAGAGAGAGAACAGAGAGAAAGGTCTTCCTTCCACTGGTTCAAACCCCAAATGGCTGCTGTGGCCAAAACTGTGCTGATTTGAAACTAGGAGCCAGGTGCTTCCTCCCGGTCTCCCGTGCGGGTGCAGGGGCCCAAGCACTTGGGCCATCCTCCACTGCCTTCCCAGGCCACAGCAGAGAGCTGGACTGGAAGAGAAGCAGCTGGGAGTAGAACCGGCGCCATTATGGGATGCTGGCGCCACAGGTGGAGGATTAACGAAGTGAGCCACAGAGCCAGCCCCCACAATCTCCTCTTTCAAATTTTTTTTATTCACTGTGGCTTGCTATCCTGGCTGTATTTGTGATGTTTGAATTAGAACCTTGGATTTTGCTAGGTTTTATATAATTGCTTTTTGGACAGTTTGGCAACATATTAACAATTTTCTTTTTCTTTTTTTCCCCCTAATTCCTGCCAAATTCTGTTATTGCTTTCTTCCTTCCCTTCCCCACCCCCCCATCTCCAATCACATTCTATATTACCTTGTGTAGATGGGTATTTGAGATGTTTTATTTAGCTTTTACCAGCAGGATGTTTGCCTTTAAAACTCCTCCATTTGCTTCCCTATCTGTAGGGCAAAGGTCAGTATCATTGTCCCTGCTGAAATAACCAGCATGTTGCTAATTGATTGGTGATGTGAACACTATGATAAATTCTCTTCCTAACCCCTCCCTCCTCCATCAGGTAATTACAATTATCTTCTTTTGGCAAAAGCATACTTTGTTATGCCGATTCTGTTATAACAAACAGACTGGTGCTGAGAGAAATGCCTTTTATGTGTGAACCATTAAAACCATTGGAGGTAAAAGTCCAAGCAGTTTAGCTTTTTAATAATGATGTTAGCAAATATGTTTGCATGGTTTTATTCATTATAAAAAAAGGAAGTCGCACAAAGGCAGTGAGCATGGCTATATATAGGCTTACATTCCATTTTCCTGATATATTGTTTTCTAGAAAATTATACAACAAATTTAGTTCTCAGTGTCTTCAGACTTCTATTCTCAAAGAGCTGTTGAGAGACTCAGGGATTAGGGAAGAAAGGGAAGTGGATCAACAAAATTAGACCTGTTCTTAGATGATCACTAAATTGTTGTGTTGCTTTCTTCTGGTAATAGATTTCCTTCTCTCTTTATGACACAATTTCTTGAATTTCAACTGTGATTATACATATCTATGATAATTGTATGATAAATGTATGATAAATGTATTTTACTTGACAGGCAAAGAGAGACAGAGAAAAATGGAAAGAGAGAGATAGAGAAGAGGGAGAGGGGAGAGGGGAGAGGGGAGTGGAGAGAGGGGAGAGGGACAGAGAGAGGGAGGGAGAAACTCGCATCAGTTGGTTCACTTCTCAAGTGCTGGGGAGATGGGAACTCAGTCTTAGTCTTCTATGTGAGTGGCAGAGAATCAACCAATTATGCCATCACCTGATGCTTTCTAGGGTCTGCATTACTAGGAAACTAGAATTGAGAGTGGAGCTAGAATTTGAATACAGTCACTCCAATATGGGAATGTGGACATCCCAACTGGTGGCTTAGCTACTGCATCAAATGGCTGCACCTAATAAACTTTCTGATACAAACAAGCAAACAGTATTCTTTAGAGGAGGAGAATGTGTTTGCAGTTACCCTTCACTGCTAGTTAGCTGAGAGTCATGGTGCTGCAATATCTATGTGGTTGAGTTAGCGAAAGGTTTTGCTGCTTTGGGACTGAAGGGCTGGGCATTTTTACTCTAACATCAGTGATTCGTTGGCTGTGGGAAACCTCCAAGAGTGGAGTTCAGAAGCTCCCAGGTATCCACGAAGAGGTTTTATGAACCATTAGCAGCCAATACTCTCAGGGCTTGGGCAAAGCGGCTCTGACTTGGATGCTAACATTACTTGTGGCATATGGAGTAGAATGTGTTCTATAATTATTATAGTGATTTCCTTTACAACCAGTTGAAACAAGTGTAATCTCTCACTTTCATGACAACCCTTTAAGTATCTGAAGAAAGCTTTGTCCCAAGACCTCTTTCCATTTGAATAAAATCACAGAATTTCCCATGTTCATTATTCTGTGGTGACTGTGCTACGGACATGCTTCTGTTTCATGTTACAGAATCAAAGTCCATACTCAATGTATGAGTAGCACAGAATGACACAGGGCTCAAGAGGGTGTGGCAGCCTTCTCTGTTTTGGACATACCCCTTTTAACTCAATCCAAATTTGAAGACCTTGACAGCTACACAATTGCTTGACTCAGAATGAGCTTAGAGAAATGTGTGATCTTTGTCTTATTCACCAGCACTACTGTTAACACATGCAGCTTCACTTTCTTTTTTGAGACTAGTTCCTGGATTAAACATTGTCCATATGGAATTTCATCTTCTTAAATTTGACCAGTAGTCTATTTCATAGGTGAAATTTTTCCTTGTAACCAGTTTATTTTACTACAAGCATTACTTGCAATAAGATATCTGTATCATGAATCAGTAGGTAAGCTACTCAGGGCCACAGAAAAACAAGGTTAATGTTATACTGCCAATCAAAGTTAATATCACACTGCCAGTCAATTGGTAAGTCATTTACTAGTTTGGAAACCATGCCACTGTGAAGATATTATACATGGTGTCCATGAAATATATTTGACATCAGTGTCTCCATTTGGTGGTGATACAAAAGTCCTAACACTGAAAATATGTACAAGAAAAAAAATACAGTAACAACAATGTGCTTTGCATGCCATGTGGAGAGTTCAGACAGCATGTGACCTACAAGTCCAGAAGTGGTTGGGCATTTAAATCCCTACATAAGTGGTGGAATGTGGGCCAGGCAGGTCTGGAAGATTAACTAGAGTTGGATTAAAGTGAGGAAAGTGGAGCACCGGGTCAAGAAGTGAAGGTTGATGAGGCAGAAACAGCAAGGTCATGCTGAATGATAGTATGTAGAAAAACTTGCAGGCACAGAGTTTGTGTGTAAGAGAGTGTTGATGGTAAGTTCAGAAAGGTGGATCAGTGTTCTTTGTATCAAGTTAATACTAGAGTCAGTATATTCTTAAAAGGAGCATATCTTTGGGGATGGGTGTTGTGTTGCAGTAGGTTAAGCCACTGCCTGCAACACCAGCATCCCTTATCTGGGTGCTGATTGGAGTACTGGCTGCTCCACTTCCATCCAGCTTCCAGATTATGCACCTGGGTGATTCAAGTACTTGGACCCCTACCCCCCACATAGGAGGCCTGGATGGAGTTCCAGCCTTCTGGCTTCAACTTGGGCCAGCCTCAACCATTATGACCATTTGGAAAATGAGCCAGTGGATGGAAGATCTCTTTCTCTCTATCTCTCCCTCTTTCGCTGTCACTGTGCTTTACAAATAAATAAAAAGAAATACATATTCTTACAAGGAGCAACTCCTTTCTGGCCAAGTAATCCTCACAAATGCACATAAGTGCAGAGACTATAGGTTCCTGCATACTAACTCTCTCCAGACTTGTTTTCATCAGTTTTATTTACACTAAGAATCCAACAGTAAGATGCATTCAGTAAGCAATATTGACTCCTAGGGTGCTGAAAGGAAAATATCTAGCTTTCTTTTCCTAATTTTTAGGAAGCATGTTTATCTTTTACTGAATAAGATTTCTTCATGGTTCCTTCTAACCTGACTCACCTGGGTATTGGCTTTTCTATGGGATCACTTTGAAGTTCATGTTTTTTAATAGCCCTTAAACCTATAATTATGCATATGGTTTATTATGAGGCAGTAAATTGACATTCACTTTTTTGTCCTGTCTTTGGAAGCAAAAAACATCTGTTCCAACAATGGAAGAAGTCATAAAGTAGTAACTCCTCGTTAAATTACCAGCACAATAACGCAGTCTTTTGGCATCCATCCCTGTGGACCATGGCTGACTGGCGAGGATCTGTCAGCCACTCTGGCTGTTGTTTCCTCACCTCTCCATGGTAGATTCTCAGTGAAAAGTGATTTCTTTGGGACTTGTATCTTACTAATGATATATTTAACAAGGGAAGGAGGGGAGGACAGAGGGCATCAGTGATCACAAATATCGACATCTGGCAGAGAATTGAAAGGGAAACCGATCACAGCTGCCTTTGACAGTTAATGTTATTAAAATGTTGAACGTGGAATTTCTTATGTTAAATAAGAAACACTTGAAAGACATGGTCAGGATTAACAGGAGCTTAAATTGAAACCATGTTGGTTTGTGGGTAATGGAATGCTAGAGACAAACACTGCCTTTAATATAAAAGCATTCTTTACCCCCAAATTATCCATGTGGCCCTGTTTGTGCCACTGGAATTTGATTAGGTTTGGCTTTTTCAGGAAACCAGGAGGTAAGAAGAACCCATTTAATCTCCTGTTAAATGGCTTATTCCCTGCCCAAACCTTTGGGTAACTGTTTATTAAAACGTTCTGGAGTTCAGGTCTGTTAACTCACTGCTATGCTATCCATATGCCTACCTTCTGGCCCATGCTGCAATCTAAAATCTGATTTGCTCAAGCCAGGGAGCAATAGAGTCAGTATACAATGGGGGACCTTGTTAAGAACCCAAGACGGTGGGTATCACTTCATTGTTTGGCCCACAGATTGTTAGCTGGAACTCAGAATGCCCCCATCTGGCAATCCCACAGTCAGTATTTGTTGTGTCAACACATTGTAACTTCCCCACTGAAGCAGAGTAGCTGGTTCTAATTCTCCTAATGCACCCAGGAGCCTCAGTGCCACTCACCAATAAAAATGCCATGCCATGTTTTAGGAGGGCTTACATTGACTTAAGTCCTTCTTTTTCTGTTCCTTGTACATCTTTAATAGTCAATTCAGCAAAATGAATATAATTCTCTAGGAAATTTCTAGTAAGTAGGACTTGAGCATTTGCAGAGAAGAACTCATTCAGCATTACCACCAACAAGGATTCCAAGAGTTATTAGGGGGCGGATAGACATGCAAAGAGCAAAAGTTTACCATACTGTTCTTCAGAAGAGAACAGCCTCTGAAATAGATTAAACTTCCTTGGTTAGTGTTAATGCTTCCAGAAAAAAGGGTGACGATTCCACAAAGCTCATTCTTATGTATGTTTCATTTGGCTGCCCAGGGTCCACATGTAGTTTCTTGCTGTTCTCTCCCCATGATTCTGTGTAACGGTGATATTTCCCAACAAGTGCTAAATGTCTACCATCAATGTGAATGAAATAAGTGAAATTGAATTCAGCTTCTTATTTATTTTCCTTTGGCTATTTTTATAGCCACCTAACAGGTTTTCCTTTTTCAATACCATACATGAGTACAAGAGTATTCTTGCAATGTAACACCTTTGGTTATTTCACTCATTACTGAAAAATTTTAGTGCTGCCAAAAGGCACACAGGACAATTTCAAGACTCCTTAGCCTTAGAACATCTCCAGCCTGCTCTCTTTGGCTTACCTCCTACCAAGTTCCATAAGCAAAGATTTATTTCTGGCCAGATTCTCCCTTGGTCTTTCTGAGTGTGAACTATCTGGCAGTCTTTTATTGACCCAGACCACCCCATTGCCTATTCTGCCCCATCCAGGGCTCTCTGCCAAGAGAACTCCTCCTGATCATTTAAGACCTCTCCGGAGACCATCATTCTCTATGAAGCCTTTTCTGACACATCCAATTAGGATAGATACGGAACTTCTCTCGCTAGGCATCTGGACAGCCTGCTAGCAGTAGCCCAAGGTAAGAAAATTCCTTTATCAACCCAATGCTTTCGATTTATTATTTTGCTTCTTGCTTTTAACTACTTTGACTCAGACTGTCTAATTGGAAATTCACATTCACCATTGGATCTACTTTAGTGCCTCCTGATTATAAACTGGACCTGTTCTGTAATTGTTTCCCTGCTCTTCTGTCTACCCTGGGTGTTTTTCTCTCTGCACATACTTTGATCAAGCCAACTACGATGTTATTCTGCCTAACCCTTCACACTTTCAGATAACACAGTAGAGGAGTGTGTAGTGTCTCCCTTCCCTGCTCAGTGAACAACAGTATACATGTGGCAGGAACTCTAATAGTTACAGATGAAAACCAAGTCCTGAGCAGCAAGACACACCAGCCTCACCTACTCTGGCAGTGAGTGCTCCCTGTGATTCGACTTTGATGGGCATTTTTGTTCAGCTGACAGCTCACACCCATAGTTCCCAAAGTGTGGTCCCTAAAAGAACAACATTGCTTCACCCATGGCTTGTCAGGAATGCAAACTCCCACTGCAGACATACAGATTCATAGATTCCTGGGGTGGGTCAATCTGATGCTTCCTAAAGCTTAAAAATTCTGGTTTACTTGACGGTTAACAGTCTCCATATTAATTCTGAATGAACCTCTTGACTGTAGTAGCTACCTCCTTAAACCTTTGAGCAGAATTTTGTTCTTAAAAAGATTAATTAATTTATTTATTCAAAAGACAGAGTGACAGAGAGAGAGAAAAAGAGAGAATCTTCCATCTGCTGGTTTACTCCCTAAATGGCTGCAATAGCCAGGCTGAAGCCAGGAGCCCAGAACTCTATCTGGATCTTCCATGTAGGTGGCAGGGGCTCAAGTACTTGGGCCATCTTCTGCTGCCTTTTCAGGCACATTCACAGGGAGTTGGGTTGGAAATGAAGCTGTGGGGACCCAAACCAGCACACTGATATGGGATGCTGACATTGCGAGTAGAGGCTTATTTTGCTGTGCCCCTTCAACACTGGCTCTTTACAGGAGAACATTTTCTGTGATTTCCAGCAGGTGTCTGGTAGGCTAACAATGAAGGAATAGAAAATTTAAGTTGTTAAAATTGGTTATGAAGGGCTGGTGTTGTGGCATAGTGCTGCCTGTGACGCTAGCACCCTATATGGGCACTGGTTTGAGTCCTGGCCACTCCATTTCCAATACAGCTACCTGCTGATGGCCTGGGAAAAGCAGCAGAAGATGGCCCAAATGCTTGGAGCTCTGTCAACCACGTGGGAGACCTGGTTGAAGCTCCAGGCTCCTGGCTCTTGGCTTTGGCCTAGTTCTGCCCTGGCTGTGTGGCCATCTGGAGAAGTGAACCAGTGGATGGAAGATCTCTCTCTCTCTCTCGTTCTGTATCTTCCCCTTTTGACTTCAAATAAATAAATAAATCTTTTAAAAAATTGGTAATGAGAAAAAGCATTTTGTGTAAAATACACCACCATGTTCTGGTAAAAGGTTGATGAATATAAAATCAATTACAATAAAAATAAAAAGAAACTAGACAATACATTTAAAATGTGAGTAACTAGGACAAGATGTAACAAAATATGTAGAAGATCTTGATGGAAAAGTTATAAGGAATATTCCAGGGACTTTGAAGATTAAATAAAGAGATACACCAAATTCATGAATTTGGTGATTGATAGATAAATGCATAAATTCCTTCAAAATTATTCTATAAATTCATTGTAGTCAAATTTAAAATGGTGGATTTTTGCAAGATGGCTGAAATTTATTCAGAAGGATGAAAATTCAGAATATATAATGTGTTTCTTAGGAAAACAAAGTATTGAGACTCCTAAAACTATAGATTTTTTTTTGCCAGACATGTCAGTCATAGAAAAGGCACAAACTTCTATGGATATTCATAATATGGCAGAAGTAGTATTAGAGATTAGTGGTAAAATGACAGACTTTTCAACAAATTATGCCAAGAACACTGAATATTATTGCTGGGAAAAAAGAAAGAAAACTATTCCTACTTTGCTCCTTTTTCAAGAATAAATTTCAAGTCAGTGAATTAAAGTTCTAATATGAGCTCTTTGTTGAATTCTTTATTGAGTGGAGCCATGAAGCTTTTGATTGTAATGTAAATTAAACATGTCATCTCGAAAAATTTTTAAAATAAAAAATAAATAAATGCAAATAAATAAAAAGTGCTGGGGCTGGTGTTGTGGTGCAGTTATTTATTTATTTATTTTTGACAGGCAGAGTGGATAGTGAGAGAGAGACACAGAGAAATTCTTCCTTTTCCATTGGTTCACCCCCCAACGGCCGCTGTGGCCGGCGCGCTGATCCGAAGCCAGGAGCCAGGTGCTTCCTCCTGGTCTCCCATGCGGATGCAGGGCCCAAGCACTTGGGCCATCCTTCACTGCCTTCCTGGGCCACAGCAGAGAGATGGTCTGGAAGGGGAGCAACCGGGACAGAATTCGGCACCCTGAACGGGACTTGAACCAGGGTGCCGGCGCCACAGGCATAGGATTAGCCTATTGAGCTGAGGTGCAGTTATTTAAGCTACCACTTATGATGCCGGCATTCCATATTGGGGTGCTGGTTAGAATCCCAGCTGCTCTGCTTCTTCTGATCTAGTGCCCTGTTAATGCACCTGGGAAATCAGTGGAACATGGCCAAAGTACTTGAACCCTTGCTATGCACATATGAGACCCAGATAGAGTTCCCGGCTCCTGGCTTTGGCTTGGCCTAGCTCTGGCCATTAAGGCTACTTGTGGAATGAACCAGTAGTTGGGAGATCTTTTCCTCTCCCCATCTCTCCCTCTCTGTTACTCTGCCTTTTAAATAAATACAACAAATCTTTAAAAAAAAAAGGCAATAATGTTTTCAGACAATGGTGTGGAGAATATCTTTATTACTGTAGGTTAAGAAAGAGTTTTTAAATCAAGATAAAATAGCAATAATTAATGGTGGGTTTTGTAATCGTAGACAAATTTTAGTGGCTTATGGATAAAGAAGAGTATTTCCTTTTTTTTTTTAACAATGAAGAGAGAATGTTGGGATCAGCAGCACAACTCCTTATCACATTCATGGATATAAATTGAGGATGTGCTTTTTTCTACAACAGGTAGTTTTTCAAGCATATCCTGATTGTGGCAACCACAGGCGTGAGAATGGCATATTCCACTGGGGAATCTGGTATCCCACAGCCTCATCTAATGGCTAGGCTGTCTGAGAAACTATAGCCTAATGTTACTTTGAAAAAGGGCAGCGAGATGTTTGTGATCACTGATGTACATTATAATAATCATAACATGTTACATATGAAAATATGAAAATAATCAAAAGGTAAAGTAATCAAAGACTAGCCTGCATGTGGACAATAGGTAAAAAATCATTGAGAAATACATTTTAAAACCCAGATAAATTGATAGAAAAGAGGGCATAAGACTTGAACAAGAATTTCAAAAAAGAAAACATCCACAAAGAAACTGCATTAATAATCAGGAAAATACTAACAAAAATCAAAATAAGTTACCTATTTCTCCTCTCTTCCTCCCTCTCAATATATATGGTGGGAGATATAGTAGGAAGTGCTATTAAAAATGAGGTAATAGGGACTGTTTCATACTGCTAGTGTGGGTGGGAGCTTTTATATCCACTTTAGTCCAAAAAGGCACACTCTATAACCTAGATATTCTATTACTAGATATAGATGCTGAAGAAACTCTTGCAGATTTACTGTAGGAGAAAATATGAATGTTCAGAACAGGATTGTATTGTATTGATCATCGAAGGAAAACATCCCAAGGCATCCCAAGGGTCTATTCGTAGTAGAATTGATATGTCAGCTTTGAATATGGATACTGTAGATCATAGAAATAAGATCATTCTAGTTACTTAGAACAGTATGAATAAACCTTACAAACACAAAATTGAATAAATTAACTAAAATCCTCATTAAACCTGTAAAAGTCTTCAAAGAAAATAAGTAATAAGTTTTACTCAGTAACTTTATAAATATTTATATGTATTTGAAATAAAGAAAAAGCAGAATCATCATTCTGAACATGTAAGAATTTATAATTTCCTTTATCATTACAAAAAGGCCTGGCAGTTGAAAAAGTGTAGTACTGGACATTAAGTAATCATACAAAAGAACTAGTTCTCCCTTCCTTGATTTTTGGTTACCTAAATGCAGAAACCCAAAAGTAGACTCGATGCCCTATTGCTGGTTTTTAATTAATTAATTAATTAATTTCCAAATTTATTTGAGAAAGAAATAGAGGTTTTACATACATTTGATCACTCACCAATGACAGCAACAGCCAGAGCTGGGCCAAAGCCAGGAGCCCAGAACTCAATCCCAAGTACTGGAGCCATCTCTGCTGCTTCTCAGAGTATGTATTGGCAGGAAGCTGGAATCAGAAGTGGAGCTGGAACTCAAACCCAGGCATTCTGATATGGGATACAAATGTCTCAACAGTGTCTTAACTACTGCACCAAATACGTACCCCATTACTGCCAATTTTTAGAGCACCAAATCTTAGTAAATTTATGTGCTTCCAGCTGAAAATACTGCTATGTTAGAATGGTAGATCCCTTAGAATATATTTATCAAGTATATTTATTATGATTGCTGAATCCCCGTTTTAATAATTGTAGTCTTTTTCACAGTGCTCTTTCACAAAGATTGGTAATTCTAGTAATTCCAGAGGCCTAGACAAGTCTTCTAGGGCATTAAATGACCAAGCATTAGGTTGCTGACCGGATTCCCGCTTAACATTGAGAAAGGCACACTACTCAGTTCTTTAATCCTCTTTTGTCTCAAAAAGATAATCCCCAAACACCAACCCTCAACATGACCCTCTTTTCTGTGCACAAATTTCCTCCCACCCTCTAGGGGACTGTACTGTACTTTGATGGCCGTTATTCTGGGTGGCATCTGATTTGTATGCAGAGTACAAGTGCAAAGATGGGCTGGGAGACTTACGCAATGATGGCCATAGAGGTCAGTGTGAGCTAAATTTAGTCTTTTAGAATTCTGAATGTCTATCCTAGGAAACCAGGCTCAGTCAACACATCCAAGAAGCATGAACACATCTGGAATTAAGAGGTGAAGTCTAGAGCTGAAGAGAAGCCAAAAACCAGGACCAAAGCCAGGAATAAATTGAAGAAAGTCCTGAGTGTTGCCATAAACTTGTACCTTTGTTAGGGAAAAGGTATGTAGAACCATGACCTTGAATGTTGTCATTGGTACTTGCCAGAGACAACTTCCTGGAGAGTGATATTAGTGGGTTATAATTGATCTGTTAGGAACAGCAGAAAGCTATTGCAAAAATATAGCCTGGCTGTGGAGAGTTGAAGGCTTTGGAGGGAAAAGTGGATTGACTTCAGCTATAGTTTGAAGGAGGAGATGACAGGATTTCCTGATGGGTGTGACGGGGAGCGTCAAGGAGGATTCCATTAGCTAAGAGGGGAAAGATTGAGGGAAGAATATTTGAAGTGTCTGGGGGAAATTACAAGTTTGGTTTTGGATATGTTACATTTAAGATGTCTGAAAAACATCCAAGTGGGGATGTTTCTTTCAGCAGGAGGCTCAACAAACAACAGCTGTGGTAGCTGTTAGTTTTCATCGAGTGACATTCAGTGACACAAATCCCTGGGAGCTGGAACCTGGAACCTGGAACCTGCTAGCATCTGTCTCAGGAGACAGAATCCTTACCAACCAAAAGCCACTCACATTTAGATTTCCCTTTCTACATAAACATTCTCTCATCGTTCTGTTTGATTCTTATTCCCTTCTTTGAGTTTCTTTATCATCTGCAGGTATCTGGATTCAAAGGACTGGAATAGGGAGCTTGGAGACTTTCCATCTCCATTGCTTTTTCTCTGACCCATTCAGTCATTAAATATATGCTTACTAAGCACATACTTTAAGAGTCAAAATCAGTTGATCTGAGGATCAATGGTCAAAAGTGAACTAGAATAAATGTTGAGGTCTTAATGCTCCTCTTCACCTGGTCATGTGAGGACATGTGAGAGAGGCATTGACAGCTGCTGCGCAGTATGTGTCCTTGTCAATCACCTTATCGTTCTCTCTGCACATAGCTTCCTCTGGCTCCACGTTGTACCAGGTAAAGTCCAGGCTGCTTACCATGACCTCTCTCCCTACACTCCAGCAACACTGAACTGCATTTGCTTTCTGCTCCTTTATGTGCTGCCCACTTGTACGTTGGTGTCTCCACATCTGCTCTTCCCTCCACTTGAAATGCTCTTACCTGATGCCTTGTGAGCTTTCTGATGCCATCTGAAGAATCTGTTTTGTAAGTGAGCTTCTATGATATTCCTTGCTGAAGGCAGATACCTTTTTCTTTTCTTACCTACTTCTGTGGAGTCACTGCTCACTGCAGTGACTAGCTGAATATCTATCATGCAGAAGTCCCTTGCAGCAGATGTATCTAGTGGTATGCCCTCATTATGTCAGCAGTCATCCATTAAAGCTCAGGTTTGCTTTACTGTTACCTGTGACTCTCCTAGAGGTTTTTCTGTCTGACAGTGCTTGATAGACTCATGAATAGAGCAAGCCAGAATCACTGAGAGTTAATGGCCTGGAAACAGTTTCCAAATAATGCAGATGGGAAGTTGTGTATACATGTCCAGGTTTCCTTACCCCAGGGATACAGTGACTCTTTGGAAGTATTGCAGACCATCTCCAAGAGTTCCTCAGTTGGGTTGAGTTCCAGTTGCCTGCAGTGGTAACTTGCTTGCTAGTATAATACTTACTCATTTCCTTTCTTTTCTTAGCTCACTTACCCATCTCCCCAGATATGTTTTCTGAGGTTATCTCCCAATGCATGAATGAATGTTTTTCTCACATCCCCTTGCTTCTGGGAAATTTAACCTCAGACAACCCTTAATAAATCAATGATAAATGCCGTATTTACACTTATATTAGTTCATTTTGTTGTGCTATGGAAAAATACCTGAGGTGGTGGAGTTTCTTTAGCTCGCAATTCTGGTGGCTAGAAAGTCCAAACAGCATGGCACCAGTGTCTGGTAAGGGACCTTAGCTGGGTCACAACATGGTAGAGAGTGTCTCATGATAGAAACATGTGGGAGAAAGCTGACATGGCAACAAAGGTAGCAAGAGAGTGACTGAGAAAGTCACACTTGATTTATAATTATTTCCCAGTGCTGAAAGGTTTCACTACCACGCAAAATGCCACAATGGGCACCAAGCTTCCAGTACATGAATTATTGGGGGACAAATCACACCCAAACCATAGCAAAACTCAAATGGTATTTACCATGTGGAAGCCACTAGGTTTTTGCTTGATTTATAGTGTCATAATTCCCCCTGAAATCCCTCCCCACCGCATTATACTTTCTATCAGTATGATTTTTTTAAAAAGAGTTGTATATTTATTTGAACATCAGAGTTACAGAGAGAGGGGGAGGGGAATAGAGAAAGAGAGGAAGAGAGGAAGAGAGAAGAGAGAAGAGAGAGGAGAGAGGGGAGAGAGAGAGAGAGAGAGAGAGAGAGAGAGAGAGAGAGAGAGAGAGATTGATTGATTTATCTGCCATCTGCTGATTCAGTCTCCAGATGGCTGCAGCAGCCCAGCCAGGGCTGGGCCAGGCCAAAGTCAGGAGCAAGCAGAATCATCTGCATCTCCCACATGGGTAGCAGGGGTCCAGACACTTGGGCCACATTTTGATTGTTTAATCCCAGGCCATCGTTAGGGAGCTGGATTGGAAGTAGAGCAACTAGGACATGAACTGGCATCCATGTTGCAGGAGGTGGCTTTACCTGCTATGCCACAAAACTGGCCCCATCAGTATGATTTTAAATCTTATCTCTCACAAGGAAAATATCCAATAACATGTGTTGGCTGTGTTGTTGAAGGAGTCACTACATGCTTGTTGCTTTGAGGATCTTGGGAGTGGAGGAAGCATTGCTGATGTCGTCTAAGCATCCCGCTGAGTAGGAAGGACAGTGGAGAATGTCTCTGTGTGACGTGCCACCAGGAAGAGTCTGAGAATCTGCCTTTTATAGAAAATGAACATGGTCCTAGCCAAAGGGAAAACAGGAAGTGATATGGGAAGGAACTTGGGAACCATGATTTCAACCACACTGAATTTTATTTTTATCAAGATAAGACTGTGGTAAGTCAACAAACAGGTTGGGCAAAACTCTGAGTGTGGTATCTCAGATTCTCAACCAGGAGAGTAGGAGCTAGAGGAATTTGAACACATTTTGATCTTTCTAGAGCTCAATGTTTCTTAGGAGAGTTTGGGTTTCCCTTTTCTCTTTGAAACTGAAAACTATTTTCTGTTTGGAAATGTAACATATTAAACCATTTCCAAGAACTCACATTTAAACTTCAGAGTCAAATTTCTATAAGGTCATCCATCATTTCTTAAACAGCATGACTAACACTCAGGATACAAATCTCAATTTGTTCTCATCATTTTTTCCATCTTGTTTAGCTTGTTAGATAAAGAGAGTGGGCTCTTGAGCCAGTATCTTATTTCCTTTCAGTTTAGAAAGGAGATTAAAATACCCAACATCTACCATGGCCTGTGTGGTTCAGTGTGTTCTGGATGTCGTGTGGTAGTGTGAGAGCAATGACTTTTTAGGGGAAACCAAAACTGTTATATAAAATGTCCCATTTTGTAATATTTTAAAAGAACTACAAGTAAAAAGAATCCCCATGCTGAAGCTTACTTTTATACTGTGAAGACTGGTTTCCAACCTCTGTTTTAACCTTGACATTATAGCACAAGAAAGGGCTTCTTTGTAAAGGAAGGTCCTCTGATGAGATCAGTTGTCTTTATATTCACAGAGTGGTCTCTCAAGTCTGCACGGTCTCACTAATTTGTGGAATTTGTATGAATAGAAAGTAGAAGATTGATCCTCACAAGCTGGGGAGAGTTAGGGGTAGTAGTGGGAGACATAGGTCAAAAGGTACAAAATTACAGTAGAATAGGAAGCATAAGTCCTGGTTTTAGTGTACAGTGGTAACTATGGTGATGATATTGTATTGACTGTTTCAAAGTAGTTAGAGAAGAGTATTTTGAATGTTCATGCCATAAAGAAATGATAATTGTATGAGGTGATGGATATGATAAATAACTTAGTTGGTTATTACACATTATATGCATGTATTAAAACATCACATCATACCCTATGAATATGTACGATTATTATGTGTCCATGAAAGACAAAGTAAAAATGATAGAGTTGCTGTTCACTGGCCAGCTGTATCAGCATCACACATTAGAGGAACAGAATTTCAGCCCCACAATGACTAACTGAATCAGAACCTATTGCCCCTAGAGATCCCCAGGTAATTCATACGCACATTAAATTATGGCAATAATTACTTGAGTTTGCTGCTGCAGAAAATAATCAGACTCTAATTACAGCAGCTGTGACTTCAATCTACTTATATATAGAGAGGAATGTGAGTATTTCAGAAGTCATAGTCTAGCAAAAGATTTAAGAAGTGGCCTATTGAAGAGGTGCATATTCTGTTTTGGTATTTATGAGGGGTCTTTAGAAAGTTCATAAAAAATGTGTATGATGAAAAAATTATGGATAGTTTTCAATTTTTAGCACCAATATAAATGCATCTCTTATTCCCACATTCTGAACTTCCTGAAGTACCCTCATATAATCCATTAGTTGAGGAATGAAAGTGATAAAGGCAGCTCTTCTCAACATTTTCCACCAAAGTCTGTGTTCTTTGAGTGATGATGAGACTTTTATATTTGTATTTTCAGTCAAAAATGTACATTAAGAATCCATTTTAGGGCTGGTGCATTGTGGTGCAGTGGGATAAACCAACATTTGCCATGGCAGCTTCCTGTATCAGAGCAACTATTCAAGTCCAGGCCTGCTCTGCTTCTGATTCAGCTCCTTGTTAATGTGCCTGGGAAGGCAGTGGAAGATGGTCCAAGCACTTGGGCCCCTGCCACCCAGCTGGGAGACCTGGATGGGGTTTTATATTCTTGGCTTCAGTCTGGCCCATCCTGGTTGTTTTCACCATTTGGGGAGTGAACAAGTGGATGGAAGTTTCTTTCTCTCTGTCTTTTCCTTTGTCTGTCATTCTGCCTTTCAAAAAAATAAATACATCTTTTCTAAAAAGAGAATGTATTATGTGCATGCCACTGTTCTGAGAACTGTATCCAGAGATGAATAAGGCACAATTTCCACTGTGCTTCTGGCCGTAGAGGCATGCATGGTGCAAGAATTCAGTACCAGGAGACAGAGTTGGCCAAAGGCCCAACAATTCATCAGTGTCATGTTCATTCAACACAATATTGTATCACATTTTTATTTAAATGTTTATTTGCTTAATACTTGTCTACACTTCTATCCTGAAAGCACCACACTTTCAGGGACCAATATTGAATGATACACCCATTGCTTCCTTCCAAATTTACATATAGCTCTCTACCCAGGGAAGGAAAATAAAAAGAAAAATCACAGGAAACTTTTGCAAAACATTGCAGAGTCATTTCCTGTAAAAAGAAAAATGCAAAGAAAATTAATCAAATTTTAGGCAGCTTTATAGAGATAAAATTTAGATACTATATAATTTGCTCATTTCAGGAATACAGTTCAATGATTTAGTATATTCAGATTTGTACATTCATCACTACAACCAATTTTGAAAATTATTTATTTTATTTGAAATGCTGAGAGACCAAGATGGAGACAGAGACAGGCAAAGAAAGAAATTCCAACTGCTGGTTAATTTTCCAAATGCTGGTAACAGCTGGGGCTGGGTCATAACAAAGTCGGCAACCGGAAACTCAGTGCAGGTCTTCCGTGTGGGAGGCAGGGATCCAAGTGTCTGAGCATCATCTGCTGTTTCCTAGGGTGTGTTGCCAGGAAACAATTGCAGGGAATCAGGAGTGAACTAGGACTTGAAACCAAGCAGTCTTATATTGAATGTGGGTGTTCCAAGTAGTGTCTCAACTTCTGCATCAAACATCCCTGCACTCCAGAACAATCAATTTTAAAATCTTTTCACTGTTCTCCCAAAACCCCCTGCATCTCTCTTAGTTTATAGATACTTCCCGTTATTCCCAGCTCCGTTTTTCCTTATCTCATCCTTATATAACTACTGATTCACTTCCTGAGTTATAGATTTGCCTGTTCTAGACATTTACTACGAATAGAATCAGACAATATGTAGTCCTTTGAATCTAACTTTATTCATTTAGTACCATGCTTTAAAACCTCATTGAAATTTATTTTACTGCACATTTCTTTGAAATAGAAATAAGAAAGTTAGGCTAAGGAATGTGTTAGGATATTATGGAAGCATAAATTATCTCCAAGGCTCAAAGTGCACCAAACTTTTGTTTATAAATCCAGAAACATACCTGCTCATTCTGTTTCTCTGTCTTTAACCAAGGTTTTACTGGCTATTTGGTGGGGCTTACATGAAAACTGGGTCATGATATGAAAAACTGAAATGTTTACTTTCTGTACTTCTTTTATCCCACTTTTTATCACCTCTTCTTCCTCTGAGACTTCCGGTACTCTAAAGATACATCTTTATTCATGATAAGGTACTATAATCTGATAACAAAAGCTGAATTTATGAACCTTGTTAAATAACATTTTCATTCCCATACAGGCTTCAATGTTCCCATCTAAGGGAGAGAATAATGGCACATAGTTCAGGAGTATGGGGGTATGTCAGCTCTTTTTGTTAAATTTCCTAGAGATTTGTTGAGAGCTTCCCATATGCCAGGTGTTGGGCAAGTTCTATATAAGAAAGGTTGTTACTTGCCCAAAGACACATGGCTATTAAGTGTTCTTGATTATAGAACCTCAATGCTTTATTATAGCTCCCTAGTCATTCTATAGCATCTGCAGTCAACGGTCATTTCACCCCAGTCCTGCTAAAACAGACAGGAGACATATCACTTGATATTTTTGCTATCTTTTGGTTCTGTCTAAAAAGAATGTCAACAGTTTTGTCAATTGTAGTTCTCATTGGCCATTTAAAAATATATAAAATTGTGTAAATCCCTTTCACCGCCACTTACTGAAAAATTCATCTGAGTCTTTAAGACTGAGCTGTCTCTGTAGTATACTGCAGAGAGAGCAAGTTACTGTCACCAGAAAGAATTCAGTTACATTATATTTATTTGATGAAAATATCAGGCTAAAACAGGACTTATTCCCCTCAAAAGGTATTTATTAGCTCTCTAACCAACAAATTCTAAAGGGAGTTCTTTAACTTGAAATGAATTTATGCTAAATAGCAACAGGAAAAATAAGAAAGCATAAACTTTGTTGCTAAAGATAATTATAAACATAATGTACTATTATGTATTATGTACAATATACTGTATTATTGGAATAGTGGAGGATAAATAACTTTTGATTCTAGTTTAAAAATTAAAAGATAAAAAGTATGAAAATCACTGTAACAAATAATACATTAATGGCTACACAATAAAAATAGATTAAATTATGAATCAACAAAGTGTGAGAAGAAGAAAAGTAAACAGGTGGAATTGTTATATGTGTTGTTATGAGCTTAAAATAAACTCAGCAATGAATGTGGAACACTGTTGAGAATCTGTCCTTGGATGGCGTGGTCAACAAGTGCTAGGCAGTACTTAAAGGATTTTTGCCTGTGCTCCATCATCTTAGAAAGAATTTAAGATGGCCAGCGCCTTGGCTCACTTTCCTAATCCTCTGCCTGCAATGCCTGCTCCCTGGGTTCTAGTCCCGGTTGGAGTGCCGGATTCTGTCCTGGTTGCTCCTCTTCCAGTCCAGCTTTCTGCTGTGGCCCAGGAAGGCAATAGAGGATGGCCCAAGTGCTTGGGCACTGCACCCGCATGGGAGACCATGGGGAAGCACCTGGCTCCTGGCTTCGGATTGGTGGAGTGCGCAGGCCATACTGGCCATTTGAGGGGTGAACCAATGGAAGGAAGACCTTTCTCTTTGTCTATTTCACTAACTCTCTCTGTCAAAAAAAGAAAAAAGAAAGAATTTAAGAAAGGAAAGCTTTGCTTTTAATTAGAAATTGTTGGGAAGCAGATAATTCTATGAATGAATATCATAATAATTCCTATTTAGAATGCATAAGAAATGAAATGAGGCTAAGCCTGCAATTGTAAGGAATCTGGAGCTGTCCATATTAGGATGGTGATATTTTGTCTTTTTTCTGGTTTGGACCATACTTATGCCTTTGTCTGAGCTCGCATGGGATTATGGAATGGTTTTGTTTTTGTCTTGATCATTGTGGTAGAGACTGGGTTTCTCTGATGCTGGTGTTCTGGGACATGTTTTCTGTTCAAGAATATAGCATGCCGACTCAGTTCTGAACACAAAGCCAACTCAACACCAGTCAGTGCTGTCGGGCTATTTCTATCTTTCTGACCATGCACTGAGATTTGCAGTGTAGGGACTTAGGAAGAATGAATGTTATGGGTTGAATAGGATTTGTTTCCCCAAGACTCATGCAGATATTTAAACTCTGATATCTTTTTTTTTAAAGCTTTTATTTAAAGAATATAAGTTTCCAAAGTACAGCTTATGGACTACAATGGCTCCCCCCCACACACAACTTCCCTCCCTTCCGCTACCCTCCCCTTTCCCGCTCCCTCTCCCCTTCTGTTCACATCAAGATTCATTTTCAAATCTCCTTATACACAGAAGATCAGTTTAGTACATATTACGTAAAGATTTCAACAGTTTGCCCTCACATAGAGACACAAAATGAAAATACTGTTGGAGTACTAGTTATAGTATTAATTCACAATGTACAGCACATTAAGGACAGAGATCCTAGGGAGATTACTGACGCCATAAACAAGAGTGTCAAATTGTTAAATCAACATCAGGAGTCACTGTGTACCTACGTCTCATGAGGGATCTGTCCTTAATGTGTTATCCAATGTGAAATAATGCTATTACTAGTACTGAAACAGTATTTTTACACTTTGTGTTTCTGTGTGGGTGCAAATTGATGAAATCTTTACATAGTATATATTGAATCGATCTTCTGTATATAAAGATAATTGCAAATGATTAAACTCTGATATCTTAATGTTAATAGTTGTTGGATTAAGGGTAGATATTTGCTCTAAATGTGGTGACTAGGAGGTGGGATTGATGGGTGGTCTGTAGGTCAGTGGGAGTGTTCCTTGGAGGGGAGTTTTTGTGAGAGCCTTCACTATTTCTTGTGAGAGCCTTCACTATTTGAGTTCATGTTCCATCTAACTCTCTGCTTCCAGGCTCAGCATCTGGTCATTGTGCCTCTGCATGTGCTATGACCAGCCTGTACACACACTGGACAATGGGACTGCGTGATCCTGAGCTGTCATCTCCAAACTGTAAGCTGAAATGAGCTTTTTCTTTCCCAAGGAAGTTCCTCTCAGATATTTTAGTTAAAGTAATGAAAAGTGAATTAATAAAATGTGAGGAGAGGTTTCATTCTACTCCTGCATTTTACCTGCTATTTAACTTGAGAACACTTACCGAGACTCCTAGTTTCTTAACGTGGGTGAGGGAACTTCTGAAAGTTCATGGAAAATGTGTGTTATGAAAAAAATTATGCATGACTTTCAACATTTTCTCATATTAAAACAAACTTTCCCTTTAATTTCATTTTTCACAAACTTTTTGAAGTATCCTGTCTAAGCCTCCATTTTCTCAAGTTTTTTTTTTTTTTTTTTAACTCGAATGACTACATGGGAAACTACCTTGAGGTTTTATTGAAATAATGAAAAGAAACATAGGCAAACTCAGCACTAGACATGTTAGATAATTAATGCAATTTGATAAATGATTGAGAGAAGATTATGTCCATTTTATATTATGAAAATGTTATTCAATTAAATTGCACTGTTGTTTAGGACATCTGACATAGCAGGCTGGTACTATGTGACCTTGTAATAGCTGTGGTCTTGGTTGTGACAGGTTCCTACTGTGTACTCTCTTCAACAGAGTGTTTGAAGTCTGTTTTGGAGGAACAGTGCCTACAATGTACCCACTTCTCTAATTTCTCCTTTCAGCTCTTTCCGTTCACCTGCACTACCTTAAAAATATGAATATCTGGGTTGTTGTCCTAATTCTTCACAGACTGGTTCTTAAAATTTGATATATATTGGGATTACCTGGAGGGTTTTTCAAACTACTGACTCCTAGATCCCTGCTTCAGGAATTCTCATTTATTGGTTTGGGTTGAAGGTGGATAATCATTGGCTTTAAAGAATTATCTCCTAGATAATTCTACCAGACAGCAGAGTTTGAGAACCACAACTATAGATGGCATTTCTCAAGCTTTAATATGATTAAGAATCATTCAGGGAATCTTGTTAAAATGCAGATTCTTATTTTAGGTGTCAAGGACAATGCCTGGGAATCTGCATGTCTAACCAAAATGCTGCTGTTATGAGGACCATACTTTGGGTAACAAGAGTGGATCCATCTCTTTTCCTTTTGCCTTGTCTAACAATCTGTTGGGGTTTCAGGTGGCATCTTTTAATAGAATAAGTTAGAGGGAAGGGGATATGAATGTAGTCATACAGACTTGCACTTTTACTATCAAGAGAACACATTCAGAAGTTGGAATTTGCTGTATGTGTGTTGAGCATTTATTACTAAGGGTTACTGGATTGTGTGTCTGTATTCATGAAGACCAAATTCTTATATTCCTAGTTGTGATGAGCTTCCTAAAACAAAGAGCTTCTGGTTTAATAATAGTAAATCTACATGGAAAGAAGACATTCAAAATAACTTTCTAAATTATGTCCTGTGTTTCATGTCGGAATACTGTGCAACCTCAACAAGTTGGAAGGAGTCAGAGCTTTACCTCCTTCTCCCTCCTGATCTCATCTAAGAGGGTTTTAGCTATGAGAATGACACCCTCATTGCATGAATAGAAATGCAGAGGAAGATGTAGTGTTGTGCTGTGCCTCCTACTGCCTTTAAGAAGTCTTTGTAAAAGAATTGTTGGGCTGGCGCTGCGGCTCATTAGGCTAATCCTCCGCCTGTGGCGCCGGCACTCCGGGTTCTAGTCCTGGTTGGGGCGCCGAGTACTAGTCCTGGTTGCTCCTCTTCCAGTCCAGCTCTCTGCTGTGGCCCAGGAAGGCAGTGAAGGATGGCCCAAGTGCTTGGGCCCTGCACCTGCATGGGAGACCAGGAGAAAGCATTTGGCTCCTGGCTTCCAATTGGCACAGCGTGCCGGCCATATCAGCCATTTGGGGGCAGGGGAGTGAACCAACTGAAGGAAGACCTTTCTCTCTGTTCTCTCTCTCTCACCTCTCACTAACTCTGCCTCTCAAAAAAAAAAAAAAAAAAGTGTTGGGCAAAGCCCAACCTGAACTTCAGGTTCTTTCTATTGGAAAGGACTTATCTTGCTTTTTAAATGGAATTTGGAGAGAAATATAGAGCTGTGGATGATTGAATCCATTTAGACTTTGCAAGGCTGTTTTCTTATGGAAAAACATATATATGTGACAAAAATTTGCAAGACTATCACTTTGAGCTATAGATAAAGATGTTAGTTGTACCAAGGTCATCTTCAGACCCCACTACTTGTTGGGACATGCCTAGGATTCGCAAGGTTTTGGGTGACTGGTGATATTAAGGGCCCTTTGCATAATTATGGGAAAAGCTTTAAGAAAAAGCTTAGGTATTGATAACAGAGGGATAAAGCTCCAAGACTAGTGGCCCATTTAGGAGGACTAGGTAAAGTCAGAGTGGATATGGTGAAGGGGATTGAGTTTGGTTTCAAGGGAGGGCACTGGAGGTAAAATTATGTTTTTGGTTTTTCCTAAAGTCTTCTCATTTTAGTTCCTTTCCAAGGAGTAGGTGTTGAAGAAGAATTAGAAGCTATTACAGAGGTGTCACTTCTATAGATCAGAGAAGGTGGAAACTAAAACAGAAATGGAGATTACAGCTCGGCTGTTTGACCTCAGGGCTTTTCTCACTGGACTACATTAATATTTCAAGACAGTATGAGTAATGGGTAACACATGTGGGAACAGTCATGTTGTGTAAGAAATAACATTTGAGAAGCTAAGATTCTGACTGGGCGTGGCTCTCCCTCCTGCTAATTTCTCTTAGCTTAATGCAGAGGAATTTGTAGTTGAATTAACTCTAAGAGAATGCTATTGCTTTCTGTATAGTCACAAATATAAGCTTCATTATGAGTTTCAAGATGGGAGAACTCACTCTTCCTGTTTCCAAAGAATAAGTGACATTTAAGGATCTCATTAGGCCATGACATAGAGGACTGGGACAGGTGAGATAGACAAAGATGGCTGCCTTCTGACTCTGTAGCCAAAGTGGCTGCAGCAAAATTGAAGTCAAATATTGTTTAATCTTCTGCTGCTGAGCAGATCAATACAAACATTCAAATGCTCATTCCCTGTATGGTTGTCTGAAGCACATTTTTTTTTAATTGATAAGGGTTAGCAGATTTAGCAGCTTGTTGAAGTGTGATTTTGATGGATGAACTACTCTGCTGAAGAATAACAAGTTTCAAACCAGTCTTCTCTCAGCAATAGCTCAGGACTGGAAGGGCTGGCAATGGACTGGATTCAAAGATGAGAATAACTGAATGCTTGTGATGCCACAATAAGAGTCATGATTAAGGAGAAACATCACCCCATTTAGTTATAGTTTGGGTGACTGAAACTCTGGCATTTCTCAAGATTTCACAGTACAGCATCAATCTGCTAAAAGCTTTGTATGTACGATATCACTTCAACAGTACGTGTTCTGTACCTAATACATACTCAGTGGTTCAGTGAGACAAAATATATGGGTAAATATTTAAATTGCCGTGAAAACAGAATTGAAGCTTTAATTCTTCTAAAATTATATGAAATATTTTAATACGAAAAATTAATATTCTAAGGAGTTAAAATAAAATTGCAAAACCTGAATGATCATTAATCCCAGTGAGTTTTATGCATTTTTAGAACCACAACACGACTTCCAAAGGAAATTTTATTTGAAAGTTTTTAAAAAAGATTTATTTATTTATTTGAAAGGCAGAATTACAGAGAGACAGAGGCACAGAGAGAGAGAGAGAGAGAGAGAGAGAGAGGTAGGTCTTCCATCTCTTCCATCTGCTGGTTCACTCCCCAGATTGCCAGCAATGGCCAGGGCTGGACCAGGCTGAAGTCAGGAGCCAGGAGCTTCTTCTGGGTCTCCCACAAGAGTGCAGGGGCCCAAGCACTTGGGTCATCATCCTCTGCTGCTTTCCCAGGCCATAGCAAGGAGCTGGATCAAAAGTGGAACATCTGGCACTTGAACCAGATGCTGGCACTGCAGGTGGCAGTTTTACTTGCTATGCCACAGTGCCAGCCCTTTGAAAGTTTAACATTGATATTATTTAATATTAGTTAACATGAGAGTGAGATGAATGGAGCAGTCTTGGCAGAGGCAGAAATGTGACCAAGATCTTTCTGCTCCTGTTCTTCCCCTCCTTTGCCTTCTCCAGAGCACCTTGTTCCCTTTGTGTGAACAAACTTTAAAACGGCCACAGAAAAATGAAATGAAGAGATAAGTTAATTTTGGTGCAAATTTTTTTGAAATCCATGTGCAGGTTTTTTATTATACACATTTTCCATAAATATTTTGAAGACCCCTTGCATACATAGATTTTAGAACTTTTTTGCTTTTAATTTCATTTTCCATGAACTTTTTGAATTATCCTCATGTTTAGTGCAACTCTATGTAGACTTCATATGGGTCTAGCTCAATCTTTTTATTTAACAGAAAATGAAGATTAGCAAACTGAGGCTCAAATCTTTTATAAAATTCCAAGATAAGTTAAGAATGGAACCAAGAGCAACGTGTAGGACTTTAACTATCAGTTAAAGACTGCATGCAGTCTCTCCTGAAAAAATGAAAGGAATTATAAGCTTTATTCTGATTTTTGTAATAATTTTTTAAAGTTAAAAAAAGTTTAAGAAAACTTTGGTAAACATATGCAATATTTCAATTCATGCATTCAGTGTATACTGATCAAATTAGGCAGTTAGCACATCCATTATTTTTCTTGGTGTTTGGAGCCTAATGGCTACTTTCTTCCACATATACAGTATTTTTAGGAATAGTCACCCCATTGTGCTGTGGAAAACTAGAATCTGTTAAAGACCATCTGAGCACTCAGATTTGCTTTGTGTATGGATCAGCACTGGTTTTGTCTTGTCAGGTGTGTACCTGACAATGACTTCTCTTGACCATGACCAAGAACCATACCCTTCCTTATTTTGACATTGTTGTTTGATGTTGTGGATTAACATTTTCCCCTCTATCATCTGAATGTCCAAGGTGCTCATCTTAGATTCCAACACTTGGGTGGTTGACACAGTGTCTAGTATTTCTCTTTGCCTTTCATATTTTTAGACACCAGATTTTTTTTTTTTTTTTTTTGAGAGGATGCTGTTGGTCCCAGACTGACGTACCATTCACTAGCTTTGACTCATGAGGAGAAATGTGCCAGGCTGCACCTTGGAGCAGATTTAGTGATTTTGCATAAAGGAAAGAAAGGAATTGGAAGGCAAAGATTCAGTGACAACTTCTACTCCTCTCTTAGCTTGCCTCATCAGTGTTGTTGCCTGGGAAATGCTGTTCCTTGCATCATTGTGGAATACATGTCTCCATGCCTTTTTTATGTGTCCCATTGAAATGTTTGAGAACCATTGAATTGGAAGCTTTTTATTGTGATCAACCCTATAGATTTGGGAAGTTCCTTTTATAGGAGGCATAAAAGCAATGTTGAGTACACAGAGCAGTAAATCCTAAAGGTTTATTTAATCTTCTCTTTATATCAATTCCCATAATCCACAGACATAATTTCCTATTAGTTTAGCCTTTATGCCTTCATAATCTTTTTCATGCTGATTGCCAGCACTGTAATTTTTCTGACTCAATATTGTAAGTCTCCTAATTAGTCTCTTCATGTTTAATATTCTGAATTTAATCCAGCTTGTCAATTGCTACAAGAGTTATCACCTTAAATCCAAATGGAGTCTCAGCATGAATGAATGAGAGAATATAATCCAAATAATTACCTATTATTAATGATACTAAATTATCATAGCTTAATCCTTATGGTAAACCATAAATAAAGTTATTTTTATAGAACTGATTTTTTTGTGTTTTGCTACGTTATATGTAATATAGCAAATTGTTATTGAAAATTATAACCCAAGTGCTTATAAAGAATAGGCATGATGTTGAAGGAAAGACCCAGTGATTATTTTTCTCCTTTATTTACACTATCAATAATTATGGCAGTTTGAAGTACTGGTAGAAAGTTTGTGAATGTATGCTTGGCAAACTCCATGGAAAATGTGTTCTATTCTCTTCTCAGACTGGCTGTTGGCTGGGTGAAAGAACTCCCTGTGCCACAGGGGAGAACCCTTGTTTCATCTATTATGCAGTGATGCAGATTTTGAACCTAGAACTTACAAATGAGGCTGCTCTGTAAATATGTGTGGAGTACGATCTTTGTCTCTGGTCCCAGACCCTCTATTCCCCTCCCTATAGTTCCAACAATGGTACTGCTCCACATTTTGATGCTGAGGTTTCCCTCAAGCAATGGGGGATTTAGAAAACCCTTTCTTCTCAAATGAAACCCATAAATCCAGGACAAGGATACCTCACATGGTACCTTGTTAACTGGGCACAAAGGAAACAGGTGAATGGAGTTTTCAGCAACATGACTCTGCCATAGATTGAGAGAATGGGAGGGGGATGGCATGAAACTGGCTCCAGCCTCATATAGAAGGGCAAGTGCCTATCCACCAGGCACAGACTATAGGCTCGTCACCCAACTACACTGAGTGAGACTCATGTACTTCTATAATTATGAGTAGATTTTAATGGATGTGAAAATCTAGTAGTTATTAATTCTAATCAGTTTCATCCAGCAAAAGAATTATGATATAAAAAAGTATTGAAATAAAAACTTTTTTGAAAAAGGTTTATTTATTTATTTGAATAGCAGAGTTACAGGGAGAGAGGGAGAGACAGAGAGAGATCTTCTGTGCCAAATGGACATAGAGGTTGGGGCTTGGCCAGGCTGAAAGCCAGGAGCTTCTTCCAGGTCTCCCACATGGGTACAGGGGCACAGGTATTTGGGCCGTCTTTGGCTGCTTTCCCAGGCCATTAAACAGGGAGTGGGATTGGAAGTAAAGCAGTGGGACACAAACCAGTACCCATAAGGGATGCTGGTGTCACAAGTGGCAGGTTAACCTGCTATGCCACATGCTGGTCCCTGAAATAAAATCTTTAATGCTTAGCCTGAACTTCCCTGTGAGTGGTATGAACATGAGTCAATCCCAGAACCCCCCAGAAAAAGGAGGGAAGGAGCTGAGAAGTCCATGCAGAAGTGTGGAAGCTGTAGTGTCTATTCTCCAGTTGCCTCTTTTAGACAATGAAGTTTGAGTTACACTTCTTCTCCAGACATAAGCCATTTCTTTAGGGTATGTCTATCTTATATTGCTTTTCAATTTCCCATCCAATCTAGCATAACCCAGTGGAAACAAGTAAATACCGATTATGCTTAACTTTATGGGGAGGAGGTAGGGGAGAGAGAGAGACCGATGTAATACAAGCTGTTTGAACTGAAAGTATTTTCAGTTTATCCTAAGAAGCAGTAACTAAGAGGTGGTATTTGGCACAACAGTTAAGACTCTTCTCCCCTCCCCTCACCCTGCCTCCCTGGGATGCTCAAAGCCTACATCTGGGAGTGCCTAGGTTTGAGTTGTGGCTCCCCTTCTGATTACAGTTTTTTGCTAATGTGCACCCTGAGAGGTAGCAGGTGATGACTCAAGTAGTTGGGTCTCTGCCACCCATGTGGGAGACCCAGATGGAATTCTTGGCTCTTGGCTTTGGGCTGAGTACGATTCAGTTGTGGGCATTTAGGGAGTGAATCTGTAGATGAGAGATCTGTCTGTGTCTCTCTTTGCCTTTCAAAATCAAGTAAAATTAAATTAATTAATTAATTAATTAATTAATTTTGAGAAAGGAATAATAATTAAGGTAAAACTGAATGAACTACTCTGAAAAACATCTTAAATGACAGATACTAATTTCTAAAATTATTTTCTAAGAAAAAAACTTTAAAAATATGAAACAAATTAAAGTGTTCTATTTCTTTTATTTTTGTTTATTTGAAAGGCAGAGTTACAGAAAGGTAGAGGCAGAGAGAGAGAGAGAAAGAGGAGAAATAGAAAGAGAGAGATTCTATCCTTATAACTCTCAGTTCACTCCCCATATGGCTGTAATGGCCAGGGCTGAGCCAGGTTGAAGCCAGGAGCCAGAAGCTTCTTCTAGGTCTTCTATGTGGATGCAGGGTCCCAAGCACTTGGGCCATCCTGCTCTGCCTATCGAGGCACATTAGCAGGGAGCTGGATGGGAACTGGAACAGCCAGTACTAGAACCAGAGATCATATCGGTTGCTGGCACCGTAGGTAGCAGCTTTACCTGCTGTGCTGCATTGCTGCACCCAAGTCATATTTCTTTTAAAAAATTCCAAGTTAACACGTCAATGTGAGAATGTATTGACTACTTATCATGACATATTTTATAATGATCCTTTTTGCTCTTGTGCATCAAATTCCTAGGCTGCAAACTGGGTGTAGGATAATGCAAACATTGAATGGAAATTTGTCAGGGTAAGATGAGTTATCTCATGAAAATCACTTACACCAGTACCTGGCATTGTTAGTCTTTTGTACTTTTTCCAGCATAATCTCAAGTGTAAGATATGGCCAAGTGCTACACTGGAATCATTATTAGTGCAGTGTCATTCTCAAATTTTTTATTTCTTGAATTTAAATATCTTTCTAAGTTATGGCTAATCTTTCTCTTTCTTTACAAAGCATGATTGGATTCTGATCCTTTCAAAAATTGTCTGAGGTTCTAGGCCATTGTGGATGACTTACATTCTTAGGTTAAACTGAGTCAATGTTGATGCTCTCCTGCTCTGTTGAAGACATGCCTACATTTCCCACAATAGCCAGAGCATGACCAGACCTAAACATTAGCCTAGAAATCAATCCAGGCATTCCAAGTTGGTGACAGGGACCCAAGTAATTGAGATATCACTTGCTGTCCCAGGGTGTGCATTAGCAGAAAGTTGGAATCCAGAGCAGAGATAGGACTTGAACCCGGGTACTCCAGTTTGGAATGTAGACATCCCAGGCAGTGTCTTAACCACTAAGCCAAACACCCAACCCTGCCTGCCATTCTGAGTAGCATGATGAAATTTTGTGGCATCCTTTTCCATCCAGCCTGGGTTGTGAATCATCCCTTTGTCCAACTTATCCACATTATATATGCTACTCATCCATTTAGTCACTTAGTATCTGTCTTGGTTATCAGATGGACTATTGTGGTATCACAGTGTTGTGTTCAAGTAATCCTTACATAGTACTAATGTGAAGTTATAATGCTTGTCATTCACTTCACTTCATATCATCACAAATATCTTATATCATCACAAGAAAAATGACTGTAATACAATGAGCTATTTAAACAGAGGGAGATCATGCTCACATAACTTTTATGACAGTATATTGTAAATTGTTCTATTTATTGGTTATTGTTCATCTTATTCAGTTGAGTTTATAAATTAAACTTTATTATATATATATGTATGTATAAGAAAAAATAGTGTACTTGATTTATAGGGTTCAATATCTGAAGTGTTAGAAATCCACTGGGGGTCTTTGAATGTTTGTCTTGCATAGAAGAGGGAACTGCAGTATTATTTAGGAAAAACAAGACTTTTGAAATACTGTAGGAATTGAAGTGATGACTAAGATTTGACTCTCTCCTTTAAGGATCTTAAGAATGGACAAAATAGTCTTGTAAACAACTCACTAGAATGCAAGACAGAATGGAATGCTGCAGCTTTCTTAGGAAGATGGAAAGTATAGGTGCTACTCAGAACAGGAGAAGATTGACCAAGTATCATGTAGACATTTGGGAACAGCTCATATTCAGGTGACAGTGGGTCATGATCCAGGCCCAGCAAAGTGTCCAGAGAATGGGTAATAGCCTACTGTCTGCTCTATGTAAAGTCAGTGGTGTCTCAAGATATATGGGGGTACCTTAAAGTAGTTCATTAAAAAAAAAAGGTAATTGAAAGAAGTTTAGGGGCCGGCACTGTGGTGCAGCAGGTTAATGCCCTGGCCTGAAGTGCTAGTGTCCCATATGGGTGCCGGTTCATGACCCAGCTTCTCCACATCTGATCCAGCTCTCTGCTATGGCCTGGGAAAGCAGTGGAAGATGGTCTAAGTCCCAGAAGTGGGAGACCCAGAAGCTCCTGGCTTCAGATCTGTGCAGCTCCGGCCATTGCAGCCAATTGGGGAGTAAACCATCAGATGAAGACCTCTCTCTCGCTCTCGCTCTCTGCCTCTCCTCTCTGTGTAACTCTGACTTTCAAATAAATAAATAAATCTTTAAAACAAAATAAAAGTTTATGTTCATGCAAAAACTTTTGAAATCCATGCATTTTTTGTAACATGCATTTTCCATTACAATTTTGAAGATCTCTCATAAAGCAAGAGAACTGGGCAGAAGTAGGTTGACAAGGAAAGGGTCATTATATGCAGCTAAAACAGGCAACGTATCTGCTTACATGAAGGAAATGTAGCAGTATTTATTTGAGTGAGTTATCCACAGAACTGAGGTTGGAATCAAATCCTTGTCTTGAGCAAAACATGAGAATCCAGCATAGCTCAGACCAGGGACCCAAGATGATGGATTAATTTTCAGCACAAAATAATAGACAAATGGTTAAACTTAAAGCAGCAAATTGTCCTGCAATTTCATTCAAAGAGTATATGGAGTACTTTAGATTCCCATGAAGACCCGGAATCTGCAGCAGGACTAACCTGTAGCCTGGGCCCAAGTCCCCTCAGCCAGGAGAAGGTGTGTGCGGGAGAACTGGAACCCAAGAGAGTCATTATATTGAGCCTCTTTGCTTGTTTCCAATTTCTCATCTCTTAGCTCCTACATTCACTGTCTGGCAGGGAGGTTGTACTTTTGGATTAAGTTCTTCTTTTGAACCTTATCTGAATTCTGTTTGCTCAGGTTTCCAAATTGCTCTGGGTGACATCTGCTTGTCACCAGTAAAACCCAAAGGATGGCCAGGTAGATTGCCTTGCACAGGGCAGACAGGTAATTGCCGCTTTAATTTTGTTTTGTTTTTGGAAGGATCCAGGTGTCCAGCCTCTTTATCTCACAAAAGAAGCTTAATAAATGTGGGAGTGTTGGCAGACAAGATGGCCCAGTGGGCAGGCTGCCCATCAGATGTGTTTGCCTTCTGCTATTGAAATAGTACTTCCCGTGGAAGCATCACACATCAGGAATTCTCTGCTGGTCCAAGCACTCCAACAGCTTCCAAGCTAGAAGCACAATTAGAGATGTGGAGGCTTCTAAGCAGCCAAGAGACACATTTCACCCTGGAAATTCAGATCTCAACAGAGAGTACTCGAGCCATGTGAACATAAATCATTCCTCTGAAAACCTTTTCTTTTTATGAAACCAAATTCTTTAGAGCCAGAATTTGTTTGCTCATTAGAGTGTGCCTCTGACTTTGAGGGATTATTCACATTAGAAATTGTGTAGATATAGAATCTAAGTTGAGATATCTAGAATCTGGCCTCAGCCATTTTTCTTTTCTAAACCAACCCTCTTTGCTGTGCACATGCACCAGTTGGAGTTATATGTGAAAAAGGCAGGGCTTACTCAAAACCAGGCCAGGCCAAGGCTTGGGTCTAGGCTGAGCAGCAGCTCGGGAAACTGGAGGATGTTTCACAAGCAGGTATAAGTACTCTGCATCCAAGAAAGTCAGTGAGAATTGGAGGCTCAGAAATTAGAAAGGTCTACTTTCCATGGGGACTGTAATTGGTGAGTAGAATTATACTCCTGCAAACATTAGGGAATAGAAAAAGGTGAAACCAAACAACTGTGAGACTAACAGATGGGGGCTAGGGGAAGTTCCATTTATTAGAACTGTGCAATTAGGTGGGAGAGGGTAGAGAAGAAATAAAGAAAGCCCAGTGACCAAAACTGATTGCAGTTAGGGTCCTTAAGATCCCAATAAAACCATTCTTTCTTCCTTTAGGTCCCAAGGCAACTTCATTATAATTACCTCTTGCTAACCAGGTAGAAGGCATGTACTACTTTGTTTTATAGACAGAAATGTTCAAATATACACTTGCACTTAGAGGGTATGGCTAGATCCAGTCATAGACTTTAATAGAACGGTCTTCGTTCTCAGATTCTGGGAAGTATGTTGTTTTCAATTTTGAAAGAGGTTGTCTGGCTGGTGCCACAGCTCACTTGGCTAATCTGTCTGCAGCGCTGGCACCCTGGGTTCTAGTCCCAGTTGGGGCACCAGATTCTGTCCCAGTTGCTCCTCTTCCAGTCCAGCTCTCTGCTGTGGCCTGGGAAGGCAGTGGAGGATGGCCCAAGTGCTTGGGCCCTGCACCCCATGGGAGACCAGGAGGAAGCACCTGGCTCCTGGCTTCGCATTGGCCCTGCGCGCCGGCCGTGGCAGCCATTTGGGGGGGTGAACCAAGAGAAGGAAGACCTTTTTGTCTCTCTCTCTGTCTAACTATGCCTGTCTAAAAAAAAAAAGTAAAGAAAAGAAAGAAAAGAAAAAGGTTGGCTGAGACCTATCACCCCAAGATGTGGTAGGGTTATGGTTATGGAGGAGACTCAGATGGACTTCAGGACAATGAAGAAATTTATTGAATTAGAGAAAATTCCTTCTTCTTATAGGCTTCTGTCTTCTAGAGTAAGTAAGCAAATTTCTTTTGACATGGTGGGAATGGTTGATTGTGTCTAGAAGGAACATCTGGACCTATCCCTGGACAAACCAGGGGACTGCCTGACACTAGATAGAACTGGAAAAAAGATTTCTAGAACTTGGGCTTAATTAAGAGTAGCTCCAATTAGAAACAAAGAGTAGGAATCCAGGATGAAGAGGACTAAAGGGGAGTGAATGCATATCAAGGGCTCTAAAGGAACAGTATTTGCTGATCTATAGGATATGGCCATAATTGACTGGTTCAGAGATCACTGGCACAGGATCTCAACATTTAGGAGAGTGAGACAAAATTGGAGAAATGGGGGACAAAGCAAGGCTGCTGTCCACATATAGAAGCAGGTCTCTGATGGTTTGCCTGATTCTAGCAGAATCTGCCTATTGAGTTCTAACACATTTTAATGCAGATGTTAGATATCTTTCTACATCAGTGCATATGTTTACCGAACATTTATCTGCTCAGATGAAACAGAACCTTCTTTAACCATAGGATGGATAACTTTCCACAATTTAGTGTGGAAATTGAAGCTGATTACAGCTGGGGTTCTATTGTGTTCTTCTAGCAAGCTACCAGTGTCCTCAGGGCTTTTACTCCACTTGGTTCCATTTATGTGTTTCCATTCTGTTCCACTCCACTCCATTCTACCGCACTCCACCCCATTGCATTCCAATTTTGTTTTTATTTGTAGCTAGAATTGCGCTAATGGACTAGTTCAATGACCAGTAGATAAACTGCTGGCTCACAAGGAGTTCCGTGAAGAACTAATCTTGTGAATTGTCTCGCAAAGAAGAGAGTTCCATTTTGTCTTATGGATAACCATGTTATTATCTGAAAATGTATCCAAAGTTTGAAATGCATGAATTGGCTTAATTTTGTTTAACCTGAGTTTCCTCAAGGTTTTTGTCCATTGAAGTATGGTTTGTTTTTTATGTATGAATTAATAGCCCATAGAATTATTTGTATGAACCAGTAGAGTTTTCACATGTTATGGCCTGATCTGATCTAGGGCTGTCCTCTCAATTAAAGAAAGTTTTTATTTGGGAGGGAGAGGGAGATCTCCATTCTGCTGGTTCACTCACTGTATGTCTGTAATAGTTGGAGCTGGGCTGAGTCAAAACCAACAGCTGGGAAATCAATCCACAGCTCCCACATGGGTGGCAAGGACCCCATAACTTAAGCTATCACTGCTGCCTCCCAGGGTCTGGTACCAGCAGGAAGCCATAATCAGGACCAGGACTGAGAATTGAACATGGGCAATAAATGCCTGCTCCCAGCCCTCAAATTTAAATGTTCACATATACTGAAAACAGAAAGGACTTTCAGTATGCTAGGAGCCACTGGAGTACTAAAATAGAGTTTAATTATGCAAATAAATGGGCTTTGGCTCTGGGACTAAATCAAGGAATGTTGTTAAGATCTGAAGGAGAAAGTTTTGACAGCAGAAGATGCATGATTTTGCTATTGCTAATAAATTTTCAAGGTTACCCACTGGATAGTGTAATGACTGTCAATATTTTTAAACATTTTTTTTTAAATCAAAGAACATGTCAGAGGACATTCACATGAAAATTCATGTCTGTTATTATGCTCAAAGATTTACACTAATTCCACTCAAAATCCAGGCTCCTGTGCTCTGGAGATAGAATGTTTGAAGACATGGAAACTCAGGTCTGACTTTAATCTCGTGGTGTCTACATGGAGAACATAAAGGTCAGTGGCTCTGATCATTGATGTCTATCTCTCTTTTTATTTATTTATTTTTAAATTTTTATTTTATGAATGCATTTTTACATAGAAACAACTTTAGGAATATAGTGGTCCTCCTCCCATAGCCCCCTCAGCCCTGTCCCACTTCCCACTCCCTCTCCCATCACCTTCTTCATTATGGTTCATTTTTAGTATGACTTTATATACAGAGGACTAACTCTATGCTAATCATAGACTTCAATAATTTGCACCCATGCCCACACACAACATATAGAGTACATTTTGGGGAGAGAATTTGCAGTCGATTCTCGTATTACAATTCAATAGAGACAGAGGTCCTACATGGGGAGCAAGTGCACAATGACTACTGTTGTTCCTTTAACAATTAACACTCTCTTTTTTATGATGTCAGTGATCATCCGAGGCTCTTGCCACAGGCTGCCAAGGCTATGGAAGCCTTTTGTGACCATAGACTCCATTGGTACTTGGACACAGCCATGAGCAAAGTGGATGTTCTCCCTTCAGAGAAGAATGTCTCCTTCTTTGATGACCCTCTCTTCCCTCTGAGGTCTCACAGAGATCTTCCATGTGGGATTTTTTTTTGTCACAGAGTCTTGGTTTTCTATGCTTGATATGCTCTTGCAGGCCTTTCAGCCTGACCAGGAAGCTTTAAGGGTTGATTCTGAGATCAGAGTATTATTTACTGCGAATGTCATTCTAAGAGTCTGCTCTTTGGACTGCTTCCCATGTTGGTCCTTCCTTCCTTTTTAATTCTATTATTTTTACTGGGTACTTGATGTAATTTATATCATACCTTTTAAACTTAGACCAATTTATCTGTTGCCTTTAACATTTAATATGATCATTTTAACAGTGAAGATGGTGTTTATACCACCGATTCTTATGGGTTTGGAGCCCCATGACTAGTTCTTAGGCTGTACCCTTAGAGGTAAGTCTGTATGACTGTATGCAGAACTAGACTGTTTTACAGTTTTAGACTACCTCCTCCATCTCTTATTCTCTCTCTTATTTTTAACTGGGATATTTTTCCAATTGCCTTAAAATACATATAATTAACTTTGTGTTACATAGAGAATTTAGCATATAGTATGAAGTAGAGAAATGAGAGAGAAAGAAAGAAAACAGAAAAAAAAACAAGAAAAACAAAACAGAAAGGATATACATAGTAAAAAGTAACAATGGTAAACTGTCCCTCGACGATCAGGTCAAGAATTCTTCAACACATTGATTCTAAAAGTGACAATTTTGCTTCTATAGCTTTCATTTTAGGTGTGCTATTAATTCTCCCAAATCAAAGAGAACGTATGATGTTTGTCTCTTTGGGGCTGGGTTTTTTCACTAAGTATGAGGTTTTCCAGCTTGCTCCATTTTGTTGCAAAGGACAGATTTCATCCTTTTTTACTGCTAAGTAGTATTCCATCGTGTACCTATCCCATAATTTCTTTATCCAGTCTTTGGTTGATGGACATTTAGGTTGCTTCCATGTCCAAGCTATTGTGGATTGAGCTGCAATAAACATGGAGGCACAGATAGTTCTTTTGTTTACTGACTTCATTTCCCTTGGGTAAATTCACAGTAGTGGGATGGCTGTGTCATACGGTAGGTCTATATTCAGATTTTTGAGGTATCTCCATACTGTTTTCCACAGTGGCTTTACCAGTTTACATTCCCACCAACAGTGGGTTAGGGTGCCCTCTTCCCCACATCCTCTCCAGCATTTGTTGTTTGTTGATTTCTGTATGAGGGCCACTCTAATTGGGGTGAGGTGAAACCTCATTGTGGTTTTGATTTGCATTTCCCTGATGGCTAGAGATCCTGAGCATTTTTTTCATGTGTCTGTTGGCCATTTGGATTTCCTCTTTTGAAAAATACCTGTTAAAGTCCTTGGCCCATCATTTTATTAGGTTGTTTGTTTTGTTACTGCTATCTCTCTTTTTAAAGATTTATTTATTTGAAAGGTAGAGTTACTTACCTACACACACACACACACACACACACATACACACACACACAGAGGGAGAGACACAGAAAGAATTCACTCCCCAAACAACCCCAATGGCTAGGGTGGGGTTAAGCCGAAGCCAGGAGCCAGGAGCTTCTTCTGGGTCTCCTGCATGGGTGCAGGGGTCCAAGAACTTGGGCCATCCTCCACTCCTTTCCCAGGCACGTTAGCAGGGAGCTAGAAGAGGAGCAGCTGGGACATGAACCAGCTCCCATATGGGATGCTGGCATTGCAGATGGTGGTTTAACTGCTATGCCACAGCACTGGCCTCTTGATGTCCCTTATAGGAATCTATTTATTTTGGTGCCAGGTGTGTTTTCAAAATCAGCATTGAGAGACCGCTTCTGAATATGATGGATCTCAATATTGCAGATAAATGGACAGTGATGAGGCAACCAGGGCAACGTTGATAAGCAGTTTACTTGATAGAAGGGCAGCAATTGGAACAAATGGCCACGGGGGGCATGGGTAGAGTTGGAGCAGAGAATTGAAGCTTGCTTCATAACTGGGAGTAGGATATAGAAGAAAAGCCTATCCTCAGAAAGACCTGGCATCAGGTCATGTGGAAGCTGCTGTGAGGACTGGCTGTGAAGTTGGCTTCAGCCTCTCCGGGCAGAGAGCTGAAGCTGAGATCTGTATCCCAGTACTATGAAGTGAAACAGTGGCAAGGGCTTGGGAAACCAGTGAAAGCCAAACAGTAGGCTGATGATAGTGAGTGCAGAACTAGAGCCTCTGGCACTCAAAAAGTGGCCGGCACTGGCCCGGGCAGCAGTGAAAGGGCTCAACTTTGAGGCAATTTCCAAGGCTACTGCTGAGGAAGTTTCAGGGAGGCAGAGGCAGAGGGTTGTCAGTTTAGCCTAGATGAAGTGCTCAGTGGTTAGCTTTGTAGCTGATTAATGTGAGAAATCAGTATAAAGATACTAGAATTAAATAAGTGTGCTTGAAGACATCTTCAACAAATAGCCCTAATTCCATTGCTGTCATCTCATAAGTATTCCAGGACTCCCAAGAACAATTAGACAAAAGCGCCAGCAAATATTGAACAGTTACACTGTGATTCATGGTACCTCATAGTGTGATGTGATATTGTTTGCCACAGTTTTAATGTTTCTATGTACACTACAATATTATGCCTATTATTATTTCTATTTCAGAAGGTTTTTCAAAATTTCAATTATTTCTTAATTGTAGAAGAGATTTTAAGATTCTGACTCAATCTTTTCTTTCTCATAAACCAAATCCACTTATATTTTCATGCCTATTTTACTTTTCGCTCCCTCCTCCTTTCTTCTTTTCCCTTAAATGGTTACTCTTCTGAAAATGACCCCTAATAATATGTTTTATTAAGTTATTTGACATTTCTGGATCATGCCATCTTTGTACATCAGTGATTTCTTTTTAATTTTTTCTGTTTATTTTTTAACAAGGTTGTATAGGGTTTTCTTTCCTTTCCTCTAATGTGTGTAGAGCATGTGTTAATTTCACTTTGCTTCTACCTGTCAGATTCTTTATCTGCATGCAAAATTTATCTAAAGGCATGAGAATTGTTTCTGGGAATTCAGGATTGTAGTGCAGTTAAGTGAACCCCTTCATATAGTTCTCCACATTACTTGGTAATTAGGATATGTGAAAAGTTTTGCAAAGCATTTTCAAAATTTCAAAAATCATAGGATCAGCCCCATACCCAGAGATTCTCTGGTACTGAGTGAAACTGGAGCAACTGGTATATTCTTTTATGTGTTCAGGGTTGAGAACATCATCTACAAAGCATATCTCATTGACCTGGCTTCATTTATCACAACCGGGCAACACATTGTCAAATTCACCTTCTTAAGAGCCCAGCACCAGCCACGTCACATAGATAAGAATATTCCTACAAGATAGAGTTTCAGATTGGCCTTGTTGGAAGCAGACATTAACTGTCACCTGCCAAGGAAATAGAAGGACCTAGATTACTCATTGATATATTTGGAGGTGACAAAAAAATGACACTAAGCCCATAAATCTTCTAAGGAATATGTCTGAATACCATCAAGAGACAGAAGCTATCAGATTGAGATTATGAGGATCCACTGTCACTTGTTTTGTAGCAGTCAAGAATCTTGTTACACAGTATGGTAAACGTAGTGACACTACCTGAATTCTAGTAGTAGTATTTTATCCCACAATTTGGAGATAAAGAAGGTATGTCAGAGCCTGACTAATCCCTGCAGTTATCTGTGTGTGTGTGTGTGTGTGTGTGTGTGTGTGTGTATGTGTGGGTGTGTGTGTTTAGCTAGGTACTTTGGTACTTTGTTACTTTGTTCTTTTTATGAGAGAGATGGTATCAAGTTTCCATCCATCACAGGAGCATTATCTCTGGGTTGGGACTGTAGTTCTTAGATTTGATTCTTAGTAGAGCAGGGAAGAAAATGTTCTTTCACAGGTCACCGGCTCCCATTCCTTTAGGCAAAGAACACACTTAGAAAATGTATCGTCTTTGCACAAAAGAAGAGGGACTGTGCACAAGTCTTGAAGCCGTCTTCTCCTGCAGGAGGAGAAAGAGGTGGCCTGCAGGCTTTTGCTGAATGCTAGCCTGAGGAAGACTGACCATTGACACAGGGCAGTGCAGTGCTGGAGCCAGCCATGACCCTCAGAGGTTGAGTGGTTCTCTTAGCTTGTGCTTCCCAAAAGTACATATGAATATTTATTTGATAGGTAATGCCAGGAAAGAAGGTGTGGGGGTGGGAGAATAATAATGGAAAACCTATAGAAGATGTGTTTAGGAGTGGGTTACAATGCTGGACTTGTCAGGCTAACTTCTGCTAGAAACCCTCGAAATTGTCCAACTATTGGGCAAAGAAACGGAAAGGGTATTTAACTTCCAAGTCTTATCCCTTATTATACCTTAAGAGACAGACACTTACCTGTAGTGTTGCATGTTTGAGAAGAATGGGGACTTCAGTGGCCTTGAAGGATGGGCTGGAAGCATTGGCTGCAATTAGGAAGTTCTTAAAGGTCTTAGAATCTAATCCCAGATGTGCCTCTGATATGCTGGTCACATTACTTGGTTGGTTGAGGATGATGGGATACCAACTTGCCCACATAATTGTATACTGATGATGATCTCCTATATTAATAGATTATTTTGTTATTGGGTAGTTTTATGTGCATTAAAAGCATCCTTAGGCTTATTTAATACTTTTAAATTTGTTTGCATGTTTGGGAAGGTGTAGAGAATGTGTGTTCTTATGCACTGGACAGTATTACCTGGGCTTTAGACTTTTAAGGAAAATTGGTTGGACATGCTAATGCATATATGATATAAATCACCACATTTATTGTGCACGTATGAACTTCCTTAAGAGGAAATGGCAAATGCAAATGCTTTGATTAGAAAAGTGCCCTTCAATCCAGTGTGTTATAGTATACTATGAAATAATTTGTTAAAGTGACCTGAGGTCAGAATAGCTGCTGGATGGAAGCCAGGTGCTTTCCCCGGTTCTATCAAAGCACTGTCTTTCTTTCCGAATGGGTTCTCTGCTAAAATTAGGAACAAAAAGTTTGACCACACCAATGGTCTTTCTGTATTGTGGAAATTTGAGGTCTTGGGTGATGGTCATGAAGAGAGTTGGCTTGGGGAAACCTGTTATAGTCCATCTCTTTCTCCATATGACTTGAGGGAAGAGTCAATAACCCAGAAGAGCACGTGACTAAGAAAGGCAAGTGGACAGAATATTGAAGGTCACAGCCCTGTTAGCCAGGGTGAGCATGCTAGAAAGCCATTTGTGTCAAATGGGGCAGAGTTTATAAAAAAAATACACCTAAAAATGAGAACAAATCCGTCATTAATTTCGCTTTTCAGTGGTTCAACAGACCAAAAATGGACTTACAAATTTTCACCATTGATCACTGAAGTCTTTCTGGTTTTGCAGGTTTTTTGCCACGTGGGTAAATTTTCTGTGGCATTGAAGGAGGTTTAGCTTCAGGAAATAAGTAGTTCTGGCAGCCATCATTGCTTAAATATATTAAAATATATGTGACATCATTGCGATTTTACAGTTTCTTCTTTATCTGTCTCTGTGTCTCTTTCCATGTGAATAAAACCAAATATGTACATAAAATAGATGTTTTACATACTTACACATTCTATTTCAGTCAAGATCCATAGTCAGGAAAGCAGAAACTGTGCCAGTTACTTTTTCTTAATGGAAATATGCATACTCATATGCTCATAAAATTAAGTAGTATACAGCATTGAAATAGGGATAAATTAAAAAAACATAATGTTGAGGTCAAAATAAAGCAAGTGAAAAAAACAATGGGTATTCTGTTGGGGAGATTATATCATATACAGTGCCAATTATTTTAATAGAAAACATATTTGCTAGAATATAGACAGAAGAATCTAATTTATTACAGAATATTATAGGTAGCTACTACATTTTATGCTATTTTATGCTATAGGAATAAACAGAGGGACCTGGAGTAATCAGAAGCTTGCATAAGTGACCCAGCAGAGCTGCATCAGAGAGGATACAGTGAGACTAACTCTTGGGACATGGTATAAAAATAAATGCAGGCCGGCGCCGCGGCTCAATAAGCTAATCCTCCACCTGCAACGCCGGCACACTGGGTTCTAGTCCTGGCTGGGGCACTGGATTCTGTCCTGGTTGCTGCCCCTTTTCCAGGCCAGCCCTCTGCTATGGCCTGGGAGTGAAGTGGAGGTTGGCCCAAGTCCTTGGGCCCTGCACCCCATGGGAGACCAGGAGAAGCACCTGGCTCCTGCCTTCTGATCAGCTTGGTGCACTGGCTGCAGTGCGCCGGCCGTGGCGGCCATTGGAGGGTGAACCAATGGCAAAAGGAAGACCTTTCTCTTAGTCTCTCTCTCTCACTGTCCACTCTGCCTGTCAAAAAAATAATAAATAAATAAATAAATAATAAATGCATAAAACCACAGGATTGGAAGGTGTAGTCAAAGCTACTGGTAGGTGAAGAAAGGAGGCTGGCTCATCTGAATAGCCACAACAGGCTGATGGAAAGAGGTAGTACTTTCTCTCTTCCTAGTGTGCAGTCTCTGTCTAAGGCCCCTTCCAGGCCCAACCTGGCAGAGAGCAGGTGGCAACATAGAAATGCAGTTGGCTGAGTCCCATCTAAACTAGCCTTTAGAAGGTGAGCTTGGAGATGAAACTTCATGATCACCGTGTATACACATAGGGTTGAACCATGTGGGACTGTTAATGTGCATCTTAAGTATATTTCCATCTTCCCAAAGAGGTGGTTTTTCATGTTCCTTACAAATGCAGACAAATGTCTATTACATTTTATATAACCAAAATATATTTCATGTGCTCACAAAGTTCTGCATCTTACAAATGTATTTATATGCAAATGTTTACGGTGATTGAAGACACGTACATACCAAATTATGTCAGAAGAAACTGATACAATTCTTTGACTGAGACAGAATTTACGTACCTACCTTCAACCTATCAACAAAGTTCATTCATCTGGGGACGCTAGATAGCTACAGTGACATGTTTTTTCATGGTGCTGTTTACCTCTGCAGGGGGCTTTCTTTCCTGGATCCATTATTAGTTCATCATCCTGTTGCCTTGACTGTGATCCACTGTCTTCCATGATGCATGGTGAGCATGTTCCAAAAGTGAGGGATTTATTTATTGACCCCTTCCCCCCAGTACCTAAATTAGAAGAGGGAACATGGATCTTGTGAAAAATTCCATTAAGGAGGTGAAGCCCCATGAAATTGCTGTTGAGATGGGGCTGTCTCTCGGGAAGGCAGTTGTCTGTCTATGTTTTGTTACCTGTGTGCATTTTTGGGCTGGGCTCTGTAGTCTAAAAGAAGAAAGGTATGTTTGAGCTTTCTTTATGGGAGTGATTCAGAGGCCATTGAGTAAGTCATTTGTGAAGGCACATGGTGTGCTCATAACAGCCTGAGTGCTCCTTGGGCTCTTGTCAATGGCTATTGTGCTTTTCTGAGGGCTATGGTGCAAATTCCCATTTTGTTTTTTTTTTCATCACCCTATTTAAACAGAGTATAGGAGAAGAGAGAATGAGGCCTAACCAAACAGGACAGAGTGGTGCTGTGAGTCCAAAAGATCTCTGGAAGCATTTGTGTAACTCATATCAGGGAATCCCACGTACAGTGGTTCCCAAAGTGGGCATTTCCTCTTCAGCAATCTACTGTCCTCTCCTGTCCCCTGGGGCCTGCAGCTCACTCTTGTCCCCAACAAGCCAATGCCACAATTTCAGTGCAGTCCGACTGGAGTCCAGCAATGCCTTCTAATTCTGCCTCTTTTACAATAGCAGGGAGTAGAGGAAATGGACAAATGGGCTATTTTTGAGCCAGAAGTTGGCCCAACTGACAGGCATAATAGCAGCAGAGTAATGTTTGTGGGAAAGCCCGTTCATGAAAGATGACTTTATAATTGCCCTCCAGATCCCAAGGATAAGAGCGTATGTTGAAATCAGTATAACTTTCTTAGACTTTCAAAGTCCAGCGTCCAGAGGCCCAGAAAATGTGTTGGCAGTGCTGGTGCTCGTCTGTTCATAAAGTGATCTTCTCCCCGCTACTCACCCAAATGCTCCCTGGGCATTTTGTTTACTCCTCACATAGTTTGTGCCTTGGAACAGATCAAATGACACCTATTAATACACCATGGCCTCTTTCCAGAGGGACTCATTACTGCCTTTACTGCTTATAAACTCCTTTTGTGCTTAATCCTCTTGGCACTTTCCTTTTTTCATCCCATCTGTCAGTGGGCTTTTGTGCCCTGTGGGCCAGTGTATCAACACTTCACTCTTCCTCTCCTGAACGCAGCTCCTGTTTCTGAAGTCCTTTCACTAGGGAAGGCTGGCGGAACAACTTTCACATGACAGGCAGGAGAACTGGAGGAAAATATAAATAAATAAAACTTCATTAGGCTCAGTACAGTTTAATTTATAGCCTCGGTAAGGCTCCTGTTGATATGGGATTCTTTCTTGGGCCCTAGTTTCACATTCTTATCTTGAGAGCACTGGCTTTCTGCTTTCTTTGGTACAGAGAAAAGGGGAATGGTGGAAACCCGTGCTTTGCTGGGAAAATGGAATGTTCTAAATAAGAACATTTGCTTCTCAGGTTAAATGTGATCCTGGAGCAAAGGCACTGGAAAAAAAAATCAGGTTTTCAACTTTTATTGATAATTTTGAAGACTTTTCACTCTCCCTATGCAGTTAAACAACTTGCATGTTCTCAGAGAGTTTCCAAAGTGGATAATGGGGCAAAATTGGCACTGACTCCAGTCAACATACAGGATAGGTTGACTTACAAGATTTGAATTGATGATAAAGTGAGCAGGTTCCTTTCTGTGTCTTGTGCAGTCCTTCAGCATAGTGTTAGAAGCAATGGGACAAGGGTTATGTGTTCTGCAGTTTTCAAACTTCCATGTTAATTTTTGAACTGTTTAACATCAGTGACATTTGTACTGAGGCTTAACTGTTCAACACTAGTACACTAGTGGTAGAGTTATGGAGTCTCCAAGTATAGTCTGTGGACCTCCTGCACCAGAATTACCTGAAATGTTGCATGGAAATGCAATTTCTAACACCCACCCTAGACATGCTGATTGAAAATATTGGGTCTATCTGTTCAAAAAGTACTTCCAGTTCTTCTAGCTCACACCACTGTTTGAAAATTACTTTTGTAGAGGCCAAATGGTAACTCTAAGTGGGATCAGCAAAGATAAGACATTCCTCTTTGCATTAATTAGAAGGAATTGTTAAATATATTGGGATGGAAAGTCTTGATTATCTGTGAAAATAGTCTGTGTGGAAAAATACAATGAAATGATATAATTTGGGAGGCTTTCCTGCTGTCCCCACACCTCCCTGCTGAGTTTGAACAGTATAATTGGACATAGTCCTATCTCATGTTTTATTTCTTCTCCATGAAATTGTAGTCATTTAGTATTTATTTGAAACACAACAATAAAAGAAGAGTAAGAAATAATCATCCTTTCTTTACAGAGGCTGGGTGAATATGAATATTAAATTTAAACTGAACATTAACCAACATATTCTTCTTGTTTTAACCTTCTCAAACATTTCTTCAGAGCATTAATCTAGAAAGTTTCAGTAAGTACCTTATGATGCCTTAAGGTCACCTTTTAGAAAACAATTTCTTATAAAACTCCAGGACTTTAGTTGTGGATGAAGTTGTGTTGTCTCTGGAGATTGTTTTTCCTTCCCACTTAGATGAATGAATGAATTCATCAGTTTGATGAAGTCACTAAAAGTGCCCACTCAATTGATGCTTCACTGTCTATGGTTCTGAACCAAAAGTCAATGTTCAGTCTCTGGGTGAAGGAGACAGCTGAGTTTATCACATTCTTCTTCAGATAAGGCTTCCCTGAACCTGTTGGCACAACACCACAGAATGTAAAACAGGCTCCCAGAACACAATTATTTCCATTCTCTCCCACATAGTAGACCCTTTGGAGCAAGCAATTTGTCTGTGCTCCACTTTTCCTTGTTGATTCTCTGAATCAGATAGGCTTTCCCCAAACCCCTGGAGCTACTAGTGCTGTTAATCTTTGCTCTCCACAAATGAGTCTTTTGTACTGCATGTTACTATATTTCAGATTGCTATCTGTCCTTCCTTTACATTTTTAAATATATTTTTTCAAATGAACAATAAGAGCAAACACCTCATGCTAAAGGAGGGGGGTTGGGGCATGGTGGCCTCTGGTCAATCTTGATGACAGAATTTATGGGTTTGGAGTGTTCCGTTGTCAAGGGACACAGGGCAGGGTCACCTCCTAAGGAGTAATTTGGTCACATGAGGAAGGGCTAAGGATGAGAGAAACTGCATGGTTTCTGGTGCTGAACAATGACAAAGTTCACCGGTGTTCTCAGGTGCAAGGGAGAGAATAGGCCCTCATTGTTAAGACAGCATCAGCACCTGCCTTTGTCTCTGTTTCCCTTGCTGCGGCATTAACACTATCTTGTCAATCTGCAGACATGTTGGCATGAAGCGTAACCACTGATGGATGGCTAGCCAGTCAGTGCAGCAATGTGGCTGGGCCTTGTTGATATGTGTCTTTGTGCACTCCTCTACCAGCTATACAAGTAACTGAAATCTTTACCTGACTCCAGGTCTCATGATGAGGCTTAACCCTTCATCAACTAGCTACATCTCTTTGTCTTGATACCATGATATACTGAAACCTAAAGGCTTGAAAAATTAAGCAAACTATGAGTACTGGCATTTTTGAATTGTCTTCTCCCCATCTAATTCCATGGAGATTTTCTTGGTATATTTTTTTCATAAAATTGAGATTTATCATACACCATGTACTTTGTAGTCTACAAGTTGATGAATTTTTACAGTATGTGGACTAGTGTAACCACTAGTGGATAATGTGGATTGCCATATTGAGATGTGAGACATTTGGTTGTCCTCTGCCCTTTCCCTATTAATACACCCTTCCTCAAGAAACATCTTTTCTGTCTTCTATTCCCTATTCTTTTTTAAATTATTATTTAACAGAGTTATAGACAGTGTGAGAGAGACAGAGAGAAAGGTCTTCCTTCTGTTGGTTTACTCCCCAAATGGCCGCTACAGCCGGTGCTGCACCAATCCAAAGCCAGAAGCCAGATGCCTCCTCCTGGTCTCCCATGCAGGTTCAGGGGCCCAAGCACTTGGGCCATCCTCTACTGCCTTCCCAGGCCACAACAGAGAGCTGGACTGGAAGAGGAGCAACCAGGACTAGAACCCGGCACCCATATGGGATGCTGGCGCAGCAGGCGGACGATTAATCAAGTGAGCCATGGGGCTGCCCCCCCACCCCCATTCTTGAACTTCATTAAACTGGAATGATACAGAATTTCTTTGGGTCTGGCTTCTTTCATTCAAAATCATGTCTATGAGATTCCATCCATGTTGTTACCTTCTTTTAATGACTTTATAATATTTCATTGTGTGAATACAGTATAATTTATCCATTTTACAGTTGATAAGCATTGGATAGCTTGCATCTTGGAGCTTCAATGAGAATTCCTATACAAGTCTTTTGTGTATATAAGTAATAATTTTTGTTGGAGAGGTGCAAGAGTTTCAGATGTGCGGAGTTGTATGTTAGGCAGGTAAGTTTATCTTTAGGAGATACTGCTTCATAGTTAATATTCTTTTAAAAAGTCATTTGTATAAATTTAACCTAGACATAAGAAATGGTAAATTTAAAACATTTAGATTAAACACAATATTAAACTAGTGGAAAGCACCACTCTATGATGCTGTTTACCTCCCAAAGTCTCAAAAATCATGGTTAGCAAAATTAGATGATGGTGTGATGAATGCCAATTTTCATAAATATCAGTTATTTTGATTAAAAAAGATAACCAGAAATAAAGATACAATTGTTTATGGATCAGAATCAGCTGTGAATGTTCCTGATTAATTATCTCCATGAATTGTAAGCTTTGGTCCAAGTAGGAGACATCACACTTCCTGAAACTACAGGTTGAAACAGTACTAAGGATAGTTCTATTCTACAGCTTTCAAGGTCTGGAAAATTAGGTCAGGGTAGATTTATCTGGGATAAGTGAGAGTTTTAAACAGAAGCCTTCCAACTTAGAGCAATTATGTTTCTACAGAACTCACAGACCCTGTTCTCAAATGAGAAGAACACAATTAGAACATTTATAAAAAAAGGAAAGGGAAAAGTGCTGTCCTGTTGTTCTGAGATGCAAATTCATGTTCATTGTCTCAAAGAATGAGTCCTCTTTGGTAAGTGAAAATTCAGAGCAATGATTATGGACTTGAGAAAGCCTTGAATGACTCTCTCTTTGAGATTGTGGGAAATATAGGAATTAAAGAAGTTCTGCTTTGATAATCTACAAATCTAGTTTGGAGGAGGACAGAAAATCATGAAATTGCTATGAAACTAGGCTTAGCTGCACAGAGTTGATGACCAGAGCCACGCATATGCAGGAAGATCAATGTGTAGTAGTCAAGGCTTGTTGACAGAATTCCTATGTAGGACAGGAGAAAGCAAATCTACTTAGAAGAATTTTTTTTAAGAAAGCGAGGGTAGAGTAATCTTTGAGCCAAAATATAGGGAGGGAAATTCAATAATACTTTCAAAGAAAGGATACTTTTCCCCCAAAGTCAACCATATGTGGATAAATATCTTTCAAAGGTAAGCTACAGGTAGTTCATTATACAGTGGCATGGTTTTAGAATAGCATGGATATTACAGTGATTTACAGGTTCCGTTATTGTGTATAACTTTGGGAACACACATTCCTAGACCCTACTCCAAGACTATGTAGTATCAGTCAACTATTGCTGCATAACAAAACAACCCCAAACTCAGTGGATTACAGCAGGGAGCATTTATTCACAAACTGAATGTTGTGCAGTTTTGGCTACAGTGTGCTGTACGTGCATTCATTCTGGAAAGCAGACTAAAGAGGCTGACACAAGAAGGACATATTCTTATGACAGAGGTTGGAAGCAAATATAATGTGTTCTTCTGAAGGCATATGCTGGAAGGTTCTGCCCGTATCCAATTTGTCAAAGAGATAACATGACTATGCCTGATATTAATGACATAGGGAAATAAACTCTGTCTTTGTGAAAATTGGCAAGTTAGATGAGAAACAGTGTGAATGCAGAGAGAGGTGGGAAAATGGGAACTGTAATTTACTGCATCTGTTAGGCCTTTAATGTACTATCACATAACCTCAGAAAAATTCATGAAGTTGGCTCTATTATTACTCTCATTTACTGAAATGATATTTAAAAAAGCCAGTGGGGTTACAAAGGTAAACCTTTTAGTAAGTGACTAAAACAGAGACTCAAATATATTTTAGAGGTTAACAAGATCCAATAGTACCACATATTTACTTAAGTCCTGTTGCTGTTAAAATGCATGTTACCCAAACTAGATCCTCATAAGCCTCTACCTGAAACTTCCACTCCAAAAGGTGACTGTTCCCAACTGGTCTTATTGGGGGTCACTCTTTCCTTCTCTATGATGTACAATGAGTTTCTAGGTCAGTCATTAAGAAGGTACATGCTTTATTGCTCCTATAGCTCTCTTGATTCTTACCAAGAATACCTGTTTTAATTTTCTCAGCTTTCACAGTATTTTAAAGGAAAGTTGGACTCTATTTGCCAGTTGCTGATAGCTTGACTCTCATCCTGCTGACTTCAGAACCCACTTCATGTCATTTCTTCTCTTTCACTTTTGTTTGTTGCTCTATCCTATATTCCTATTCTATGAGCAGATCATCTCTACAGTATGACTCCTTGCATCCTATTTTTTTTTCAAATATTAAAATATCCTTTGGGCAGCCATCAGGTCCCAAACCAAAACATTTCACCACTGTACTTTGTTCATGTATTTCCATTCTTGGAGGCCACTAACTCGTGAAACCAAGATGCACTAGAATGTCTCAAAAGGCATTGTTGTTTGTTCAGTATCTTGTGGTGATGCTTAACATTGTTCATTGATGTAGATTGTTTGGGCCTCAAAGTTCAAGAGAATAGTGATTATGGACTAGTTTAGAAACTGCCTGATGATATTTCCTGACACACAGCTCATTGAGGAGGGCATCTCAGCAGATAATGGTCCACAGTGCCTTGCCCTTTGGATTAATGGGTCAGCCTAGCAAGTGGCACTTTAAAGAGTGTTTGAAGAACCACTTGGCCTTTTTCTGCCCTCTGTGAGGTGTTCTTGGATATGGGCAGAGGCACCTGATTCTCTCAAGATCCATTGTTCTCTTCTTCACTCTGCCTTCCATGCCCATCAATATTACTCCTTTCAGCTTTGGTTGACTTAACTATTTGTGTATTAGCTTACTTCTCTGGGACCTGAAATAATGGAGCATTTGGTCCACCAACTATTAGTTAGTACAATAACACAAGAAATGCAAAGTAAAAAATATTTTAGAACTTAACTAGGGCAAAAATGGATGTGGGACATGATATATAAATTTGACCCAGATTCCAATGTTTGTTTATCAGTTATATTTCTATAACATTTAAAACTTTATTAACTATAATAAAAAAAGTCCTTTAAATTTTTTATGTAGCAGTAGCTCACTCATGTTAAAGTTTTAAAAAATTACATACCTCTGTAACTTCATAAATGTAATGAACTTTATTTAATATATAGATTTCTCAGTTGATGTCCCCTATTTTTGTTTTTAGTGTGGCAGCAGTGTATCTGTAACCAAGCCATGTTTATGTCTGGGACTACATCTGCATTATTTTACTTTTTTTAAAAAATGGAAATACTTGCTTATCTATTAGCCCCATGATAGATATAAACTCTTCCTGAGTAATTTATTTTCTAGGTGAGTTGATCAGTTTATTTTGGAGCATTCTCCAGCTAGATGAGGTAGGCTGGGCTTTTGGACATCCTTAAATGTCATTCCAGTCTAATGTGGATAATAATAACACCTAAACAATTTCTTAAAGGCCTGAATTCACAGGAATGACAACTTAGCATTTGTTTTCAAATGAATATAGATAACCTTTTTCTACATTAAAGTTACATAAATGTGGCTTCTTTTCCTGCTAACCTTGTCACTCAAAATTAAGAAAAGAAGAACTTTGGAGATATTTGAAATTTGCATTGTAAGGAAATTCTCTCTTCTCATTGTTCAAGTTCTGTAAATTTTGAGTCTTTTTAAATGGAAATAAGTAGGTGAACATTAGAATTTCTTTTAATCAATATTCTACGTTTTCATGATGATGGTAGGAATCATGTCACTGGATTCTATCCAAAGCATCTGGGAGGACTGTATACATCTCACTCTTCTGTACCCCTTTCCGGATTAGGAAAAGCTGCAGCACAAGTTTCAGGAAAAGTCTCCCTGCTCTGTTGTCAAATCTAAAGGCAGCTTTGAAAATATCAGATTCAAAATGTTATGCTCCCCCCCCCCCCATTTTCAGTAACCCTCAGGGATTTTCTCTTATTTCTCTTTAGTCCATTCAATAAAAGATTAATGACTCTTTTAACCTACCAGTGAAATGCCAGAAAATTCCAGAGAAGTTCAAATGACTAAAAGGTAGAAGAATGACAATATCAACTGTTGTCAAAGACATGAAGCACCTGGAACTCTCATACAGTCCTGGTACGACTGCTTTATTTTCTTCGTTGCTTTTTCATGTGTGTGTGTGTGTGTGTGTGTATTGTCAATCAATCCAAATCATAAACTGCAAAAGTAAGAAGGACTTTATTTGGGGTTTTAGGAATTGCAATTTAGGAAGTACAGATTTGGATAGCTCCAAAACAGTGTTTCACAGAAAGCGGGGAAGGTGGAAGCTTATATGAGCAAGCAGTCTTGCTTTAGTGTGAAACAGTAAAGATTCTTTTGTTAGGATTCTGATGGAGTTGAGGATATGGGATGTGTGACAGGGACCATGTAAATAGTAGATAAAGAATGTATATGCTTTGTAAAAATGTCCATAAAACTAGAGTCTGATATCATCTTGATATGCCTCTGGAGTCTCTAGACACGATGTAATCATCTGCACTGACATCATAAATAAGAGTGTCAATTATTAAATCAACAACAGGAGTCACTGTACACTTATTCCCCATGTAGGATCTCTGTCCTTAATGTGTTGTACTATGCAAATTAACAATAAAACTAGTATTCAAACAGTACTTTATACTTTGTGTGTCTGTGTGGGTGCAAACTGTTGAAATCTTTGCATAGTATATACTAAGTTGATCTTCTGTATATAAAGATAATTAAAAATGAATCTTAATGAAGAATGGGATGGGAGAGGGAGTAGGAGATGGAATGGCTTGTGGGTGGGAGGGAGATTACGGGGGGGGGATCACTATAATCCAAAAGTTGCACTTTCGAAATTTATATATATTAAAATAAAAGTTTAAAAAACAGTGTAATCATCTGTTCTAGATGCCTGCATTCAAAGGGTGGAGGTAACCAAATTTCACATTCATTGACAACGGCTTGGATCATGCAGAAATCCTGCTTCCCTAATGATCTTCCAGATCCATTTTGAAAAGTCCCTTCAAAATTGCTTTCATCATAATTCCCTCTTTTATTTCCACAGAATCTACCCTTTAATTCAGCTTGATTCAGAATCATAACCAATTAATTTTTCTAATTCAATTATTTGTTACATCCCTTCCCACCTGATTCCAGTTATATTTAAGATTCAGTAAATAAAACCCCAAATGAAAACACTGAAAAATAATAAAAGTAGATCCAGTTGGTGTCTGGTGCAGGAGAGGGAAAAATATTTTCCCTTAAGTCTTTTTAGATCCTTTGGTTGAGCTACAAATTAAATTGACATAAAACAGATTAGCAAGAGAAAAATTGTTTTAATTTTATGCATACCCACCTATGCACAGGGGTCTCAGACCTATGAGACTCAAAAAAGCACCCGAGGATTGAAGCTGATATAATAGCACAGTGACCTGCAGAGAGGAACAGAGGTTTGGGGCTTCTGCGGGATCAGGGAGACAAATTATCAGAGGGTCAGTGTGGGGGGGTGTTGTGAATAAAAGTTCTCTTGTTATGTGTATAAAAGTATGGAAGGTGATAAACTTTACTTCTCTTCCTGGTACAGACACTTCTGGTTATGAAAATGTCCCTGTAGATGTAAATTTCCTTTGCAAGAGGACACCTTTTTAGAGCTACTCCTGTGTCTGCAAGTTTTTCAGAATACCCAGCTTGAAATAATCGTGCTAAAGAGATGTATTTTGGGGGGGCATCTTCTAGTTTCCTGCAACCATATTTTGGGTGGCATGTCCTGAGGTCCAACACTGGTATAATGTGAATTGCTGAAATTGCTATTTTTGCATGTAGGCCTCGAGGATTTTCAGACAATTGAACATGTTGCTCAAGGTTAGTTATCTCCCTCTTTTTCTATCAAAGCAACTTCTGCAGTTTTATTTTCCCCAACCTGCTTCCAGATGTACCCATTTTTTTAGGAACTCAGAAAGGAAACCTTAGTTGTTTCTTCTTTGTCAGGAGACCTGGTTTTCAGGTCTACAGAGGGCGACAGAGGATTTATGCAAGGATATCGAAGATTTCTTGAGTCTTTTCCACTAGGTAGGATGTACCTAAAAGGGCATGATCAAAACGCATTTATCATCACAAAAACAGGGCTCCTGAAACAAAATTCTTTGAAATGCTGTAATAGAAAAATCATTTCTATGTTTATCATTAGTGTTATTAAAAAATGTTTCCCATTCCTTCCAGGTCTTCATGTCAGCTATAGTCATGTGATTTATTTTAGCTAAGGATGTGAGAAGTGATTGCAAGTTACACACAGAAGAAAGCTCTACGAGTCAGTGTAAAAAAGATCACCATTCTATCTCTTTCTCTTTGCCATGATGACCAGCAATATCCCAAATAAAGGCTCTTTTGTCAGCCTGGTTCTCAGTGTGAGGCAATATTGAACTCAGCCCCAACTGCCCATGATGGCCATGCAGTAAATCAAACCTTTGATGTTTTAGGCCACTGAACTTTCTTTGTTTTTGTTACTGCAGCATAACGTAGCTCATCCTGAACTTTACAGATGTGTCCAGTCATTGGTCCCTGAAAGGCTAATTTTATTAATATGCCCCCAAACAACAGGGCTTCATACGTCAGAGAGCACAATCATTCCCAGGAGACAAATGGGATGGAAAGACACCTGATGATTCAGAATCCTGGGGCAAAGAGGGAAAAAGAAACATCCTTCATTGTCCTGCCATTCTTTGCCAAGTTCCCGAGTACAAATGAATCATAGTTGAATGACTCACTGTGTGAGTAGGGTCAGAGAGAATCACCAAACCATTGCATTTCATATCAGGCATCCAGCGGTCTTTCCACTTACCCATGGATGAGGGCATTGAGGAGTTAGAAGAATTTTCTGGAATACCACAGTTGTTTATTCTAGTTGAGGTCTCAGAGCATCATGGTGCTTCTGAACACTGCCCATGATAACCAATGGATTTTGCTATGAAGGTAGTTTTTTTTTGTAACATATGTAGATGGTTTTATTATATGAGGAGGCTTCAAAAGTTCATGGAAAAATGGAATTAAAAGATAAGTTTATTTTGGTAAAAGAAATTTTTGAAATCTGTGCACAGTTTTTTCATGACACATAGCTCATGAAATCTTTGAAGAAATCTAGTTTCTTTTTTTGCTCTATTGCTTCTCAGAAGATGAAAAGAAACAGTTTGGCAGTCACAAGGTGTAGTATAGATGAAAGGATATGGAACATTTATTTATCCATTCTAAATAGTTCCAGCATGAAAAATTGTAAAATTTCATAACTTGCACATATTCTATTTGTGTATCAGTTATGTATGTTTCATCCTTTGAGTTCACGTTATTTGAAATAAAGTGATTCAATTAAATGTTTTATCTTATTCTACACTTATAGACATGATCAGTCCTGTTCATATTTTCTATTCTTATTTTTTTTAATTTTCAAGAGGAATTGTAAAGTTTAGAGAAGTTAAGCAACAAGTCACAGCTCTACAGTGAAGAAACAGCATAGACACACTGGGAATCCAAGCCCCATGCCACCATTCAGACTCTTGACACACACTAGCCGTTGGGTTTTCTTTGATCCAGAGCAAAAAGTTGGGATGATCAGCCTCACTCTTGGTTCTCAAAACATCTTCTTTAAGTGATCCCTAACTGGACTGTACAGACTGTCTGTACCAATGTGTGGTTGTGACATCCACCCAAATGAGAGATGCTATAAAGTTTGAGAATGGGAGAGAGAAGATAGATCAGAAAAGGACTATCTTCTATCAAACTTCACTAGTGATAGCCTACAAATGTTGGGTTTCAGTGTCCTGTGTTTCACAGTGAAACCCAAGATCTATTCCCTTATCTCAAGCTCTGCTGGTTATCATGGGGAAACCATGCCAGAAGGAGAGCAGGATGAGGTTAGGAACCTCCCAGCAGATTACAAGCATGAGGTCAGCCCTCAGGTCTCAAGAGAATGGCTGTAAATGATGAGTGGCTCACAGCCACTGATCTGGATACAAAGAAAATTGGCTGGCTTCCCCTCTGCTTATCAGTGAGCCTGTGTGTCAGAAGCTGCCTGGGAAAGGGAGAGTAAATGAGGATGAAAATTACAAAGAGCATCCCTACAAGGAAGTCCACAGCCTCTCGGGGTCTCTTTTCCATTCCTCCAAAGGGTTTGATTTTCATTAGGAATCTAGTTTCTATTCTTCCCCATCATTCCTAAGAGAATGAAATGACAGTTTGGCAGTCATGTAACATAGAATAGATGAAAGGGCGTGGTGCACATGATATTTTTCCTGTCCAAACAGTTTCTTCCTGAAAAAATTGTAAGATTTCCTGATTGTGGAAGATTCTGTTTGTGTACTCCTATGTGTGTGTATACCTTTGAACTCACCAACTCACCTGTTCAAAATAAAGTTACTCAAGTGGATTGTTTTATCGTACTAATTATTTATGTGACTTTGCGTCCCATCCAGTTCCAATTGTTTTTTGAGTTCAGAAAGTAAATACCTAACATGTATACTCTCTACTAAATGAGGAAAGAGGACCCAATGAATGTTTGGTGTATACATTGTAAGTCTTCATTATTGGATTTCTTTTACTCCCTGAACTTGAATTCTTCTCACAAGACTTGAATGCTAGGAGATGCTTTATGGCATCTGAGCACCAAGAGTGCACTGAAATTTCCCCAGCAGAGTAGGGCTGCCTGGTTTTGCTCTTAGCCCCTCTGTCACCCTTATCTCTGAAAGGCTTTGTAATAACATCTGTCACTCTAACTGCAGATCTTCTTGAGTCACAAAGCCCAACTTTTCCCAAGGAAGGTGATTCTCTGGGGTGTGTCAACCTGGTTGGGTGACCTGTTTTGCAACCTTGAACCTTCCAAACAAAGTTCACCATCTTTGGTATGCTCCAGATGGGAAAGGTAGAAACAAAAGATCAAAATTGTAACTTATGATGAAATAAAAAAATTTTAGTACTTTATTTCTATAGGCAGCTCGAAGAGGAGGAGCCAGGGTTTCTGAAATGAGAGGACTGGGACCCCGAGGACAAATAGTGGCCAATTCCAGGTCATGAGATTGGCATATGTGTTTTTTTAAAGATTTATTTATTTATTTGAAAGTCAGAGTTACACAGAGAGAGGAGAGAAAGAGAGAGAGAGAGGCAGAGAGAGAGAGAGAGAGAGAGAGAGAGGTCTTCCATCTGATGGCTCACTCCCCAACTGGCCACAATGGCCGGAGCTGGGCTGATCTGAAGCCAGTAACCAGGAGCCTCCTCCAGGTCTCCCACATGGGTGCAGAGGCCAAGGTCCTGGGCCATCCTCCACTGTCCTCCCAGGCCACAGCAGAGAGCTGGATCAGAAGTGGAGCAGCCAGGTCCTGAACCGGCACCCCCATGGGAGGCTGGCGCCCCAGGCCAGGACGTCAACACACTGTGCCACAGCACTGACCCCTGCATATGTATTTTTAAGAACACTGGCTGGTACTCAGTGTTTATTGTTTCTGTTATCTGCTTTGTGTTTCCTCCCACCATTTTCCTTTCAAGTTAATACAATTCTGTTGAATATATCCCCACCTTATTTTGGTGACATTTTGAGGGAACTGACTAAGTAGATTAGTGTTTAGATTGACACGGCATACAGGGAATTGGATGTCAGCCAGGGTCAATGAAATGAGAGCGTTTGAGGATCCCTGAGAAAGAATACAAGGTGACTAACAGAAAGGTAACTCAAACTACCTCCTTTTCCTCTCTTTACCACTGAAGAATCCCCAAATAAATGGAAGATGAGGGTAAAGGAATCTGAGTTTAGGATATCCTTTTAAGACTTGTACAGTTAGGGGCTGGCGCTGTGGAACAGTGGGTTAAAGCCCTGGCCTGAAGCACTGGCATCCAATATGGGTGCTAGTTGGAGACCCAACTGTTCCACTTCTGATCCAGCTCTCTGCTATGGCCTGGGAAAGCAGTGAAAGATAGCCCAGGTCCTTGGGCCCCTGCACCCACGTCGGAAACTTGGAAGAACCTCCTGCCTCCTGGCTTTGGATCCGTGCAGCTCCGGCCATTGCGGCCAATTGGGGAGTGAACCATCGGATGGAAGACCTCTCTTTCTCTGTGTAACTCTGCCTTATCAAATAAATAAATAAATCTTTAAAAAAAAGAGTTGTACAGTTAGACATTGTTTTAAAATTTCAAGGACAGAGGAACTCATGCTTTCTGACGAAGTTGGGTGATATTCAAGGGAAATCTGAGAATTTTTATACTAAGTCACCATTTTCTTTATCTTTAAAGGTACTGTAGAATGCACACACATACAGCAAACTAGAAAGTAAATTCTATTGGCCATCCTGCAAACACAGACCATCTGATAGAACTCTTTTTTTTTTTTTTGATAGGCAGAGTTACACACACACACACACACACACAGAGAGAGAGAGAGAGAGAGAGAGAGAGAGAGAGAAAGGTCTTCCTTTTCTATTGGTTCATCCCCCAAATAGCCACTATGGCTGGTGCGCTGCGCTGATCTGAAACCAGGAGCCAGGTGCTTCCTCCTGGTCTCCCATGCAGGTGCAGGGCCTAAGCACTTGGGCCATCCTCCACTGCCTTCCCAGGCCACAGCAGAGAGCTGGACTGGAAGAGGAGCAACCAGGACAGAATTCAGCACCCCAGCGGGGTCTAGAATGCCAGGGTGCTGGCACCACAGATGGAGGATTAGCCAAGCAAGCTGCGGCGCCGGCCTGATAGAACCCTTATTTCAGATAATTTATTTGCTCACCTTGATATTCTGTCAAACTCTGATTTAAGTTTGAATGTTGTGGGCTTCAGACTTCTAAATTTTATTTGCATTTTGTTTGTTAGTGTGAGAACCAAACCTAGTGAGGTTTAATAACAATCCATTTTCCCTTTAGGGTTTTGAATGAGTAATAAAAATGTCTGAGATGGTTAATCTCAGAGAAGGACCCCGGATTTTGCTTCCAATTGATCGAAATCCCACAGATCACATACAGAAACTAAATCAGTTTGAATAGGGAGTCTAAAGATTTAAGGTTGTAGAAATAGTATGGGGAGCAGAAGGGTATAGACATTAAGGAAACTGGGTTTGTAATCAGGTGGATCTTGATTCAAATACTGGTTCTTATTTAGAGTGTTGATTATGTTGCTTTGCCTCTCTGAGTTCCTGTTTCCTTTTCTGTAAAGAAAGTAATGATGCCCTGGTTGATCTTGAGTGTGTAATGATACGTGCATGACACTGTTCCTGGAATATGGAAACCACTCAAAAACGTTATTATGTGATTATTATGATGTCTTAATTCATGCTGCTCACTTCAATGTGAGAAAATTTAGGCCCATGCTGGCTTGACAAAAGCCACATAATTAATGTGGTTGAAAGTAGATGTTCTAATTGTCTAATCTAGTTACTTTGTGAATTTTCTAATGGCTCTTGCCAAACTGTGGTTCGGTTCTATCTTGTACATCTGTTCAGTTTACCTGGGAAGAAAGATGGTGCAGACAGTTGTGGCCACATGGCTTGTGGGGCACTGGTTGAATGGGGACATGCTGTGTTGGTGAGCTCACTGTGAAGGCTGTCTGCCTTTCCTACACTGCCCTTCCCGTCGAAACCAAACACTCTCACCTGGAAACTATGCATCCTCTTCAAACATGATGCACTGCCACTGTTCCAGCCCTACCTATGGCTCACACAGCTGTTTATTTTTGTCAGACCTCTACCTCTACCTTCATTTTTTAATGAAGGAGAACAGAGTGATGTAGTGGAAAAAAATGGTGAGGAGAGAATTGAGAAGCCTAGTTCTGGTATAGGCACTTGCAAATAATGATCACTACAAGATCACCTAATCTTTCTGAACTACAGAAACATTAGAGAATTAGGTTAAGGAATTACTTTTGAACATGAATTTCTGAATCCATGAAAAGGAAGGAGTGAAGAATTGCTAAGTATACAATACAGATCAACTTTGATGACTGATGTTTGATTATTTTGTAAATAGGGACAAAAAGACAGTGTGGTGAATTTTTTATGCTTGTAGAAATTTGTTACATCACAATAAGTTTAAAAATTCTATGAAATGTATGGATTTTGGTTACCCTTGAAAACATAGTAGGCATAAGCATATCTCTTTTTTTTTTTTGGTGGATCTCTGTGCAGAAAGTAAGTATTTCCCAGCAAAAAGTGAAGATGCTAGCCCCCTTTTTTAGCTCAGGGGTTTTCAACATCAGCACTACTAACATTTTAGGCCAATTCATTCTTTATTGTGGATGCTGTCATGTGTGTTGTAGGGTATTTGTCAGTGTTCTTGGCCCACTGGATGGCAATAGGACATTCCTCCCTTGACAATGATAACCAAAAATGTATTCAGACATTGCCAAATGTCCCCAGGACATGGGGAAGTGGTGAAGAGGTGTAGATAAACCCTCTGGTTGAGAACCACTGTTTTAGGCACATATATATGGTAATTTTAATAAACTCCTTCTCAGTTTCTAATCAATATACTTTTTCACTGAATTAGGTTAGGGTGGGCTGGTTCTCTACAAATCAGTGCCTTACTGAACAAGATTATTGTTTGTTCCAAGGCACTTCCTCCATGTCGTGATTGAATGGCCCAGGTTGCTTCCATCATGACAGTCCAAGGCCTCAATGGTGGCAGGGACATATTAAGAGGCTTTGCAGAGAACTCACACCCATGTGCTTTGATTCAGAAGTAACGTACTTCTTGTTGTCTGCAGATACAGGGATGGGATCCAGTCACTTGGCTCTTCTCAATTGCACTGGGGCTGGGGACTGCCGGGGAAGGTATAACTGCCTTGTTGAACAGTGTTGTATCTTTTGCACCATACATTTACAAACCTTACAACTGTAGAGTTGGCTACATGTGGTGGAGGCCCAGAGGACATTTTCCATTTATCTGTCATCTTTAACCTTGGGTGGAGTCACCAATAACTAGAACAGATAATGTTCTCAAATTCTTCCTTGTGTTTTGTGTTTTACCTTTAATTGAATAGACACTAATTCAAATCATCTTGGTGATATTTTAGTTGCTCAACAGTATTTTTTAAAGTCCTATTTAACCCCCTTTTCTTCAAGTAAGTTTTCAAAGGAGCCCAGAATCAATCTGAAGCTGAGCTGGTGTGGTTGGAAGGGGGATGGAAACTTGGTTCTTCTAACATGTAATGCCTGGTAGGACAACTGAGCACAGTTTGCAAACCTGTGACCTTCAATATTTTGAGCCACTTGTGCTAAAGGAATATAGCTCATCTGAGTTGGTTGTAACAGCATTTACATTGCTTGGAGAAAGGCAATGACAAAAGTTTTCCTGATCTCCCTGTCCCCTAAGGCTGAGAGTCTCAAGTCTCCCTGTGCTCCTGTCAATAAAATTATTAGAAATTCCAACTGCTCCCACCTGTCACTTGTGCCTGACAAGATTGAGGAGCATATTTGGACTCTCACAAATGTTCTTGCCTCCTGTCCCAAACCTCACTCTACTGATTGGCATAGGTTCTATGTTCCTACTCCCTAGTACATTTCTGTGTCTGCAGATGAGCTGCCCAGTTGGTGTTATCTCTTTCCCAGACCTTGGCATAGAAACTCAGATTTTTCTGCAAGGATCAAGACAGGTACCCTGTGCCTTATGGAGGCATTTCTTTCCTGAATCTATAGGACAGATTTACTTCTATCTTACTACCATGGCTTCATTAGTCTTTATTTTTCCTCCTAACTGGATTTTCTGGGTTATCTCTATATGATTCTTCCCTTTTAGGGAAACATTAGCAATAATTTAATTAGGTATTATTAGTTTAAAAATACTAAGCCACCTGTTTTCTATTGCAAGTAGTAGTTTATGTTCACTATTAATAGCATCTTAGAATTGGGGAAGAAAGAATTTGTGCATTTGTGCCAAGGCAGCGCATTATTGTGGTTTAAGAGTACAAATTCTGGTAGAAGATTGCTGTAGTTCAAGATACTGATCTTACAAGCTGCTTTAATTTGAACACATTACTCAAGTCCACTGCTTTCATTTCCTCATTGTAAGATGAGAATAAGAATAGTCCTACCTCACTTCATTGGGTCATAATAACAATTTTTAAAAAGAATTTTATTTATCTATTTGTAAGGCAGAGTTAGAGAGCATGTGTGCGTGAGAGAGAGTGAGAGAGCAAGAGAGCTTCCATCCTCTGGTTCACTCTCCAGATGGTCACAATTGCCAGGACTGGTTGGGTCCAAAGCCAGGAGCCAGGAGCTTTTTCTGGGTCTCTCACGTGGATGCAGGGGCCCAATCACTTGGACCATCCTCCACTGCCTTCCCAGGCTCATTAGCAAGGAGTTGGAATGCAAGTAAAGCATCCGGGACTTGAACAGGTGCTCATATGGGATGACCGAATTATAGGTGGTGGCTTTACCTGCTATGCCACAATGCCAGTCCCCAAATAAATAAGTCTTTAAAAACAATTATCTGTTCATTCATGTATTAATACCATATAGATGAAGAAATTTTGAGGAACCCTTCCCATTTAACCTTTTAAAGAGGATTAAAATGACATGACAACTAAAATTCCTTAAGTGATCCTGTACTTTGGGGTGGAGGGCAATGGGTTAGCTATCAAAGACACAGATGGGCCAATTGATGGTATGAATATTGACTGCAGGTTAAATCTTAAATGTCCTAATTTTGATAATTATACTCTAGTTATATAAGACTATATCCCTATTTTTAGGAAATGCATAATAATTTATAAGTAAAGATACATGATATTTGCAACTTATTGGCTAGAGAAAAATGTACTACATGTACATATATATTCATTTGTATGAGCATGTGTGTATGTGTATCAAAAGGATTATCACACAAATATAGCAAAATATTGAAGATGGTGTATCTAGGGGAAGACCCAATAGAACTTCTGGCATTATTCTTACTTGTATAAATTTAAATTTATTTAGTTTTAAAAATGATTATAAAATATAGAAGGATAAAAGGGTACTTTAGAGAATTCACAGACAATGGATTTAAATGATAACATGATTTTTCCTGCATTTTTAAAAGACTCCTCGTATTTGGTTCCCTTCCCTTCCAAAAAATGTACATTTTTTACCCAGTTCTTTAAAGATTTACTATAGGGAGAGAGAGTGAATCTACTGGTTCACTCCCCAAATGTCTACAACAGCCAGGGCTGGGTCAGGCTGAAGTCAAGAGACTGGAACTCCATTCAGTTCTCCCACATGGATAACAGGGGCCCAAGCACCTGGTTCATTGTCCACTGCCTTCCCAGTCACGTTAACAGGCAGCGGATTGGAAACAGAGCAGCCAGGACTTGAAAGAGCACTTCAGTGTGGGATGCTGGCATTGCAAACATTGAGTCACAATATCAGCCCCTGATACCCAGTTCTTAAGACCAGCAGGAACTTGGATAATTAACCTGGGAAATTCAATGGATGTCCAGCAACTATCCCTGATAGACAACGGGTTGTGCAGGATTACTGAAGAAGATAAATGAATCTCTGTTTTGGGTTTAGAATCTAAGAAGGCAGACTCTTTTATGCAATCTCTTGAGGGCCTTGGTATTTGGGGAAAACTTTCCCAATACAGTTTGTTTTGTTAAACTAAAAGCTTTGTGGGAATTTAGGGGCCCTTCTGGTGGTGGCTGTGGACAAGTGTCACAGCAGAGGAAATCACCTCGGGATTATGGGAGTGATTGATATTAGTTAAAGTTAAGCTTTAAGCAACTCTCAGTACCCTCTTGCTGAGGTATATCACAGGTGGAATGCTTGCATGTCTGGCATATTCACCTCCTCTCTGTGCATGAAGTCCAGTTTCTCATACAGCAATGGCATCTTCGAAGACCATCTGCTGACTCAGCAGATGTCATAAGCTGGGATTCGAATTAAAGCCCTGAACAGAGAAGAGACAACCCATATTTCCTGTGATCCCTTCAGGGATATAGAAGAGAAGGAGGGTCTCTTGGTTGGAAAAAAAAAAAAAAACCAAAAACATGTTCCCTGAGCCAGGGGTTTGTGACTGTGCCCAACTTTGAAAATACAAGCAATTTCAGTCCATAGAAGAGGAAAGATTATTAACTTTGGGGAATAGTAGAAGGACAGATTTCCCAGAGGGGAAAAACCAAATCAGCCGGGGATATTGGGAAGAACTATGTGCACACCAATTGCACAATGACAATGATCTTCAAATAAGACCTTAGGTATTTTCTTTACATACAGTACTGGCTGGTTCTGCTGCAGAGCACCCACATAGCTGCTCAATATTTCTTTAGCAGTACTTTATTCATGTGATACAAATCTCCATCATTATCAGAGTACCAAGTGCAGTTTCTCATTTATAGGTGAAGAATACTATCCACCTAAAATAATTTAGCTCTCTCCATATATACGTATATTATATATATATATATATATTAAAATTTCTGTGAGAAAGTGATTTCCTTACAAAATTTCTAGTAAGTATGATGCTTCCAACTTGTTGTATTCAGGTACCAAGATTATTCTGGTTATTTGGGATCATTTGAGATTCCTTATAAATTTTGAAACTGCTTTTCTATTTTTGTGCAAATGCCATTGAAATTTTAATAGGGACTCTGTTGAATCTACATGTTAGTTTGGATCCTATTGGCATTTTAACTGCATTCATTCTTCCCAGTCTAATAACATAGGAATCTTTATTTACAAATAAAGACCTTCAGTTTTTTTTAATCAATGTTTTATGGTTTCCAGTGTATAGATATTTTACTTTCTTGATTTCTTTTTTCTGAAATATTGTTATTGGTATAATAAATGAAAATTATTTTTGCATGCTGTGTTTTATTCTGCTACCTTAATAAATTCATCTGTTTGGTCAAATAGCTTTTTTTGGTAGAATCTTTAGGGTTTTTCTACATACAGGATCCTGTTGTTGATAAATACTTGATTTTACTTCATACTTGTGATTTAAAAGTTTTTAAATTTCTCATCTGATTGATCTTGCAAGTACTTCTAGTTACTATGTTGAGTAGCAGTTATGAGTGGAATCCTTGCATTGTATGACATCTTAGAAGAGAAGTTTTCAGTTTTGTCTCATGGAATATAATATTAGCTGGTTAGCTGTGAACTTTTAATAAATGGCCTTTAACATTTTTTTCTATTTTATTGAGGATTTTGCCATAAAATTATGTCAAGCTTTGTCAAATGCATTTTCTGCTTCTGTAGAGATGATCATCTTTCATTCTGTTAATGTAATGAATAGCATAGATTGATTTGTCAGTGTTAAACCAACTCTGTTTCCTTGGGAAAAATTCAACTTGATCATCATGTATACTCTGATGTATTGTTGGATTTGGATTGCTACCATTATATTGAGAATTTTTGCATCAAAGCTCATCAGAGATATTGGCTTGTATTTTTTGTTCCTGTTAACATTGTTTTTTTTTTTTGGGGGGGGAGATGATAAATTGCTTAAGGATTGATATTAATTCCTTGAATGCTTGGTAGATTTTAGCCATAAAACCATCTGATGCTAGGCTTCTGTTGGTGGTGGTTAGTATTTGAAGACTACTTTAATCTCTCTATTTGTTATTGTTTCCTAGAGGCTTTCTGTTCATCTGGGTTCAGGCATAGTAGGTTGTATGCTCCTGGAAATGCTTTTATTTGCTTTACTTTACCCAATCTGTTGGTATATAATTATTTATTATAATCCCCCATATCCTTTTTTATTTCTGAGGCATCCATTCTAATGTCTCCTTTTTCATTTTTCAGTATTTATTTGACTCCTTTTTCTTAGTCCAGCTAAAGGGTTGCCAATTATTGCTTTGTTTTTAAGCACATCAAAACAAAACCAACTCTTAGTTTTGTTGTTTTTTTTAATCTCTATTTGAACTATTTTTCCCCTTATGTTTATTGTTTCCTTTCCTCTCTTCACTGTGTCCTTGAAGTGTCACATTATGTTGTTTAATTGAAATTTGTCTTTTTTTTAAAAGTGGGTGTTTATCACAATAAACTTACCCCCCTTACTGATTTTACAACTTCCTGTAAGCGTTGGTAAGTTGTGTTTTTGTTTTTGTTTGTATCAACAGATATTTTAAATTCTCTTTTGCTTGCCCTTTGACCCAGTGGTTGTTGTAGAGTGTATTATTTAGTTTCTACATATTTGAGAATTTTTCCATTTCCTTGTGAGTATTTATTTCTATGTTCCATTCATTGTGGTTGGAAAAGTTACTTGCTATGATTTAGATATTCACACTTCATGATTTCAAATCATATCTCATAGCTAAAGTAAAAAAAAAAAAGACTATATGGTGCTAGCATTTTAACAGACAGGGATACCAATGAGATAGAATAGAGAGCCCAGAAATACATAAATCCACATAGTAAAAGTCAAGTGATTTTTGAATAAGATACCATGAAGAAGTGATGGGGAAATGAGGGTCTCTTCAATAAATGGTACAGGGAAAAATGGCTACACACATATGTAAGACTGAAACTGGATTCTTAACTTACTTCATACACAAAAATCAACTGAAAACAAATTGAAGGCCTAAATGTATGGCCTGAAACTGTAAAACTCCTATGAGAAACATAAGGGAGAGAGACCTCGATACTGACCATGGCAATGATTTTTCAAAACCACCCCAGAAACACAGGCAACAAAAGCAAAAATAAACATGTGGGACCACATTAAACAAAAAGATTGTACACAGGAAAGGAAATCATCAACAGAGTAAAGAGAAAATCTCTGTAATGGGAGAAAATATTTGCAAATCATACATTTGATAGAGGGTTGATATGCAAAATAGCTACAAAGCTCATATAACTCAGCATAAAAGCAAACTTATTAAAAATTAGGCAAAAGATTTGCCAAAAAAGACATATAAATGACAAACAGATACATAAAAAAAATCCAATATAACTAATCACCAGGGAAATTAAAAATCCAAATCTCAATGAGATTTCACTTCATACTCTGGAATAACTGTTATCAAAAAGACAAAAAGGGCTGGCGCTGTGGCTCAATAGGCTAATCCTCTGCCTTGTGGCGCCGGCACACTGGGTTCTAGTCCCAGTCGGGGCACTGGATTCTGTCCCGGTTGCCCCTCTTCCAGGCCAGCTCTCTGCTGTGGCCTGGGAGTGCAGTGGAGGATGGCCCAAGTCCTTGGGCCCTGCACCCCGTGGGAGACCAGGAGAAGCACCTGGCTCCTGCCATCGGATCAGCGCGGTGCACCGGCTGCAGTGTGCTGGCCATGGCGGCCATTGGAGGGTGAACCCATGGAAAAGGAAGACCTTTCTCTCTGTCTCTCTCTCTCTCTCACTGTCCACTCTGCCTGTCAAAAAAAAAAAAAAGACAAAAAGATTACAAGTGTTGGCAAGGATGTGGAGAAAAGGGAACCCTATTATACTGTTGGGAAAGTAAATTGGTACCATTATGGAAAAGAGTAAATAGGATCTTCAAAAAGTTAAAAAGAGCATTGCCATATGATCCATCAATCCTGCTGGGTATATAACCAAAGAAAATAAAATCAGCATCTCAAAGAAATTTCTGCTCTCCTATGTTCATTACAATATTATTCACAATAACCAAAATATGGAATTAGCTTAATTATCCATCACTAGACGTTATTGCAAATGGAAGTATTTCTTTATTTTTCTTTATTTTACAGTATATTTAGAGTAAAGATTTATTCTACAAATACAGTGCCATTTGCAATAACATGGATGAGCCTGTTTATTTAAGTTGAATAAACCAGGCAAAAAGGAAAAAAATAACTTGTTTGATCTCATTTATAAGTGGAATCTCAGAAAAAGTCAAAGATAGAAACAGTATCACGGTGGTTATCAGGATGTGGAGAAGTGGAGGAAATAGAAAGATATAGATCAAATAAATAGGATGGGTAAGTCTAGAGATCTAACCTACTGCATGAGAACTATAGTTAAGCATACTGTACAATATATTGAAAATTTGCTGAAAGAGTAGATTTTTAGGTGCTCTTACCACAAAAAAGAGGTACTTATGGAAGGTGATGAGTAGATTGATTTGCTTAATTATGATAGTCATTTCACTATGTATATCAACATAGCATGTTGTATACCTCAAATGTATGCAATAGGGGCTGGTGCTGTGGTGGAGCAGGTTAATGCCCTAGACTGAAGTGCTGGCATCCCATATGGGCACCGGTTTGAGTCCCGATTGCTCCTCTTCTGATCCAGCTCTCTACTATGGCCTGGGAAAGCAGTAGAAGATGACCCATGTCCTTGGGCTCCTGCACCCATGTGGGAGAACTGGAAGAAGCTCCTGGCTCCTGGCTTCAGATCAGTACAGCTGTGGCCATTGTGGCCATCTGGGAGTGAACCAGTACATGGAAGACCTCTTTCTCTGCCTCCATCTCTCTCTGTAACTCCATCTTTCAAATAAATAATAAAAAATAAAAAATCTTTGAAAAATATTTATGCAATAAAAAGGAATTTTCAGAAAATACTCCCTAACTTCCATGGTATTGCTAGATTTTGTCCTACTGTCTTCATTTTGAACCTAGAAATTTACTGTTAAAACAAACCACACAGGTAGCATCATGGCAAGCTATTCCACTGTGTCTGATTGGTCCACTCCTCACTGTTTGATGTCTTGACCTGTGAAGCACTTACTATCAACATTCACATTTCCCCCACTGCTTTTCTGGATCACTGCTAGCATATCCTGAGAAATGCTTTGGACAAGGCTCTGTGTCATTGCTATAATACAGGTCAAGGTTACTTAAACTTAGAGACCTTTCCAGGGTCCAGTCTGAATAACTGTCTCCACACAGGTAAAATAACTATATGATATTTACCCCAAATATATATTTGACCAAAGTGCACTTTCTGTATCATCCATACTTTAGCAAGCATAGCATGAAGGTTTCTTAAACTATCAGCATTTGAGCTGAAAAATTCTGACCCTGTTATTTCTGTCCAAGAAAGATGGTTATTTTTGTCTTCCCATGTAAGATAAAACTGATAATTTAATGTCTCATTGTACTTCACTTCATCAACTTTTCAGCATAGCTCAGCGCTAAGACATTCTTTTCAGCACAGTTTAGCATTAAGTAGCTACTAATGAATTGTATTTACATCAAGTATGAATGAAGAGCTCCACTACTAGCACCATGCCCTTGGCAGGACTTCTCCAAGTGGTTAATCATGCACTACTTCATAGACTTAGACTTCCATTATGCCTGATTAACTGGTGTTCAGTTTATCCCTCACCTGCTGAGGGGACATAGTCTTTGATTAGCTTAGATAGTCAGCCAGGCAGCAATTCAGTATGGGTTTTAGAAAAGCTACATTGTCTGTACAGGAAATGACCCCAGCCTAGAAGCATTTTCTCACTAAGTGTGTATTTATATTTGAAAAGTCACTTATTAATGCACATCCTCAATCTCCTTCCTCTTTCTTTTCTCTTAAACACCTCTTCTCTAGCTTAAATTGGTGAAGACATTTTGTCTATTGAATGCCTTCCACAATCTGAAGCAATTTACCCTAACCAGATGATGTCAGTGTGCCAGTAAGCAGGCTGTGCTTAGGTATGTGCTGATAGCAGCTTCTAACTATGCTTTTGTGGGAATCGTAGTAGCTTTGAATGAGAGCAGAGAGCAGGTGAATTTCTTTATTAATATTTTTTAATCCCAAGGGTACTGTTTCTTTTCTAGTGTTATCTGTAATTCTAATCATAAATTCCATTCTTTTATTTATTCATCTGAGACATGAGAATTCTAAGTATATAATTTTGAGTTCACTAGTGGAAAAAGCCTCCAGAAACAAATTAGAGTGATGCTATGATCAAGGATAGGAGGCTGAAAGAAACCCTACTTGAATTTCCATAGTAATATTAGTCTTCCTGACACAATACTTTTACTTACTCATATATTATAAGTCCTACCAGATGAATCATTTTCCAAGTATCTTCTACTGACTTCTTTAATGTGGCCAGGTTTATTCTCCTTGAAGACAGGTTGTCAGCCTACATTAGATTCTAATTCTTCTGAATCACAATCCTTAATAGGTCATAATATGCTCCTGTGGCAATTTGTCTTGTTATTCTTGTTGGAATTTAAAATTTGTGCTATTAAAAAAAATTCATGATGTTTTCATCTGTCTCCCCAATTAGACTACACATTTCTTGAAGGCTAAGACTTCTCTCATACTTCTTTAAATTATATCTCAAGAGTGGTATTATTCTAGAACTTAAGGAACCTGAGTTTTTTCTCAATTCTGCACCTAACTAATTGGCTTTGTGAATGTGAGTCAAAGCTTTAGAGTCTTGTGGGGCTGAGGTTGTAGCATAACAGGTAAAGCTGCTATCTGCGATGCTGGCATGCCATATGGGAACCAGTTCATGTCCTAGCTACTACACTTCTGATCCAGCTCCTTGCTAGTTGCCCTTCAAAAAGTAGTGGAAGATGGCCCAAGTGTTTGGGCCCCTGCCACTCATGTGGGAGACCCAGATAAACATCAGGAGAGTGAATCTGCAGATGGAAGAACTCTATCTCTCTTTCTCTTTGTCTCACTCTCTCTGTAACTCTAGCTTTCAAATAAATCAATAAATCTTTAAAGAAATTCAGAGGTTTGGTTTATCAATATTATAAAAATATGGTATTTGGACTTTATACATTTCATAGTCTTTGGGTTCTAAAGTCTGGAGAATATAACATAGAGCACTCAACTCAGTACCTGTACCTCAGTACTTTGAATGTAGCAGGCATTCACTACAGCATCTACATTTTTTAGAAATATTGTTTGTTCCTGTCAAGTATATTTGAATGTGGTTGACTTGAGATAGGTTAGTATTTTTTTCCCATATTTATTGAAAGAGAGAAAGATATACCTTCTATTCACTATTTCTTCTCCAAATGCCATCAATAGCCAGGGCTGGGCAAGACTGAAGCCAGAAGCCAGGAATTTCATTTAGGTCTCCCAGATGGGAGGCAGAGACCTAAGTACTTGAGCCATCAACTGCTGCCTTGCAGGGTACATGATAGCTGGATTGGAAATAGAGTAGCCAGGGGGGCCAGAGCTGTGGCATAACAGGTAAAGCCACCACCTGCAGTGCCAGCATTCCATATGGGCACCGGTTTGAGTCCCGACTGCTCCTCTTCCGATCCAGCTCTCTGCTACGTCCTGGGAAAGCAGTAGAAGATGGCCCAGGTCCTTGGGCCCTTGCACCCATGTGGGAGACCTAGAAGAAGCTCCTGGCTCCTGGCTTCAGATCAGCATAGCTCCAGCCATTGTGGCCAATTGGGGAGTGACCGTGGATGGAAAACCTCTCTCTCTCTCTGTCTCTCCTTCTCTTTCTATGTAACTCTGACTTTCAAATAAATAAATAAATAAATCTTTAAGAAAAAAAGAAATAGAATAGCCAGGATTTGAACCAGCACTCTGGTATGGGAATTGGGCATCCCAAGCTACAACTTAACTGTTATGCCAAATGCCCATCCCAGGTCACCATTTTTCAAAAGGAACCAAAGTATTTATTAGTAAGAATCAATGTGTTTCCTTTGGATGGTGAGCAGAAGTGTGGAATCAAATCCCAGCCCTGCACCTAGTTAGTTGTGTAACCATGGACATGTTATTTAATGTGTCTGGCACTCTGTTGTTTCATATTTATATTTAAAATAAAATTATGGGCCGGCGCCGTGGCTCCACAGGCTAATCCTCCGCCTTGCGGCGCCGGCACACCGGGTTCTAGTCCCGGTCGGGGCACCGGATTCTGTCCCGGTTGCCCCTCTTCCAGGCCAGCCCTCTGCTGTGGCCCGGGAGTGCAGTGGAGGATGGCCCAGGTGCTTGGGCCCTGCACCCCATGGGAGACCAGGAAAAGCACCTGGCTCCTGGCTCCTGCCATCGGTCGAGCGCGGTGCGCCGGCCGCAGCGTGCCGACCGCGGCGGCCATTGGAGGGTGAACCAACGGCAACGGAAGACCTTTCTCTCTGTCTCTCTCTCTCACTGTCCACTCTGCCTGTCAAAAAAAAAAAAATAAAATAAAATTATGAGAAATGCTTGCCTACCTGTTGCTTGTTATGACCTAAAAACAAATCTTAGTTGTACCCTTAAGCTGGTATAGAAATGAAAATTAGACATTTCTTTATAAATTACTGAAATTTCTTTTTTTGTTTGTTTTAACTTGAATCTTGGGATAATTTAACAAAGGGTCTTAAGGAAATTGTTGCGAAATATTTAGAGTAAGTTCTGAATTTCAGATGAGAGTACTTCCGGGCTTCATTAAAGCAAGACATCTGCCCTGAATTTTTTTATTTTTTAAGAAATACAAACTTCATAAGTACAACTTCATGAATATAGTTATTCTTCTCATAATATCTGCCCTCTCATCCCTCTTCCTCCCCCTTTTCCCTTTCCAGTCCCATTCTCCATTAAGATTTGTTTCCAGTTAACTTTATACACAGAAGACCAAATCTCCACTTAGTAAAGATTTTAACAATTTGCACACACACACACACACACACACACACACACACATAGAACTGTTTGAGAACTAGTTTTACAGTTAACTCTCATAATACAACTCACTGAGGACAGAGATCCTGTATGGGAGTTAGTACACTGTACAAGCCCTGGTACAGGAGTTGTACAGTGACTCCTGTTGTTAATTTAACAATTAACACTCTTATGTATGACGTCAGTGACCACCCAAGGCTCTTGACATGAGCTACCTAGGCTATGGAAGCCTTTTGAATCCACAAACTCCATCAGTATTTAGATAAGGCCATAAGCAAAGTGAAAGTTCTCCTCCCTTTAGAGAAAAGTACATCCCTATTTCCAGTGGAGTCTTACTCACAGAGATCCTTCATGTTGAACATTTTTTGCCACAGTGTCTTGGCTTTCCATGCCTGAAATGTTCTCATGGGCTTTTCAACCAGACCAAAAGCCTTAAGGGCTGATTCTGAGGTCAGAGTGTTACTTAAAGCGATTGTCATTCTATGAGCCTTTTGTGTGGACTGCTTCCCATGTTAGAACATTCTCTCTTTTTAAATTCTATTGTTATTACCAGACACTTGATCTTATTTATATGGTCCATTTAACACTTAATCCTATCTATTTGCTTACTTTAACACTTCATATGATCACTTTAACACTCAAGGTGACATTTTTACCACCCTGCTTAATGGGATTTGGGGTCCCATAACAAGTTTTTAAACTGTACCCTTAGAATTGAGTCCATAGGAGTGTATGCAGAACTATACAGCTCTACAGTTAGAAAATTCCTTCTTGACTTTCTTTGGGTGGACATCTTCTTCCTTTAGCAGCATGCAACATGGTTACTTTAGGGTAGAATGGTAACCAGGAAGGCAATGAAATCTAATCAGCTTTTGTTATTCTTAGTGGAAACCTTTCATGGTAAGTGAATGGTCACAATCATTGGAAATAATGGCTGTACCTACATTCTCCAAAGGTTTGAAAAATCTGGCAATGTAATGCTGTTGGATCTGTGTGCCTTCCTGTAACAGCAGAATCAGATAATTGGAGTCTGATTTCACTGCCTGGTTTCCTGCTGAGATCTTATACTTTCTACTCCTCCATCACCCTATCCCTGAGCAATCATAATCAGAAAGGCTAATTTACTGGAAATGAATATGTAACTTGTTTTAAAACTAAATATAATTGGTTATTGGGTTGTCAGTCACTTCTATTTGTGAGGCTGCAATTTTCACTATTATGGTTCTATTATTAAAATACCTTTTGTCCCTTTACATTAGAATGCAAGGTTTAGATTTAATGGTCTTGAGGGAGAATGCCTGGCACTTACTGAATTACCCAGTAGAACCATTCTGGGTACTTGGTGTCCTAGAATCATCAAACTACCTTCTTGGGAAACAGCCAAACATCCCCTAAATAACAGAGAAGCCAGATTCCAGGGCTTGTGGTAATAAATGTTGAAAAGAATGAAACACATTATATTTAAAAGGAATACTACCCTTCAGGCTTTTCCTTAGGAAACTCTATACATAATGACCCAATTAAAGCAACAATTTCACAAACAAACAAGTCTGCCTCTGGAGATGTCATTTTAATCACATCATATTGAAGAGAATCTGTAGACGTTAGCCAAACACTTTATTTTCCCTCATAACAGACTTATTTCTTCTATTTAATAGCAGCAGCTCTCACACAACCCCCAAACCTGGAGTTTGTTTTATTGAGAAGTGTTTGGAGCTAAACAATTTTTTCATTTTTTCTATAATTGCCAGCAGGTGATCTTCAAAAGACAGAGAAATCCAATTAAAATACAATAGCATACAAAGCTAAAAAATCAATGCTCTTTTTATGGGTCTGTTCTGGTGTTTCTTTTATCTGTGACTGTAGCTTTGCCTCATTGTCTGAAATTCTCTTCATTTTATACCTTCTGTCTGTCTTCACTTCTGATCCTTTAAATTCAGTCAATCCAGTGTCTATTGGCACAATAACATTTCAGATGACACAGAGAGACACATGTAAGTTGATCATAGACTCTGTCTTCAGGATCATCCCTTGTAGCTGTATCTGGGCAGTGTAAAGAAACATCGGTCCATAAACCCAAGATATTTTTGTACTTGGATAACTAGTCAATCAAGAAAGTGATTTACTCATCTGCTTTTATGAGGTTTTTGGATAATAACAAGCAATTTTTAAAATAATTTATTTGACATGCAGAGATACAAAGAGAGATTTTCCATCTGCCAATTCATTTTCCAAATGCCTACAATGTCTGGTGCTGGGCCAGGCTTGTATCAGGAAATTGGAACTCAATCTGGGTCTTCCACGTTGTTGGCAGGGACCAGTCACCTGCTGCTTCCTGGGGTACACATTAGCAAGGAGGTAGAATTGGAAGCTTAGTTGGGACTGAATCTGGGCACTCTGATATGGGATGTGAACATTCCAAGAGGTGCTTTAACATTTGGGTCAAAGACCCATACCTTAACCATGGAAGGGTTCTGGCCATACTTGTCAAAGTCTCATATTTCCACTAGGAACTTAGTGCAAAGAGGGGAACATGCACAGAAATGAGAAGACATCACTGGGAATCATGGAGAGCTCCAACATGTTCAACTAGTCAGAGGGCCCTTTAGGATGTCCTCTGTTAATTGCTCATGGATCTCTGTATTACACTGAAAGAGACCCTGGGTGATAATTGGACAGGGAATATCCAGAGCTAGCTAAGTTTAGTGAGAGCCAGATCTTACTGATATCGTGGAAGAATTAATTCTTCAGAGAGATATTAACAGATGAGGATTTAATTTTAGTTGACTTAGTTTACTAATAGTACAATTTTCTGTTTTCATCATCAGTAAGAAAAATGTCTTATGAAAGCAATTTCATGGTTGCTTTTCATGTCAGTGTTGGAAACTTAAAAACATGGGCTCACTATCTCTGGTCTACTTAGCAACCCATAATAAATCTATCATCCACAAATCCATTGCTTCATAGCCTTCTGACTAAATTAATAGTTCAATAAATTATTACTATTTTAAAATTATTTATATTGTGAGCTGTAGCATTTCTTAGGATAACAAACTTGCTATGGTTGCTAACCACAGAAATTTTCTCTATTATTCTTAGATTTAACTTTTCAATGTTTAAGGTGAACTCTATTTTGTTAGCCAAACTGTTTTTGATTTTATACTCTTTGTTATATTCTTTTAAAGTTTTTGTCTTTCCAAACTGATGAATACGACTTCTTAGTCTGTTCTCATAAAGCAGCTCTTTGTTTGATTTAGTTGTTCTTCTCTTGTTGTCTCCATGCCATTTCATGGCTGTCTTGAGCTATCCTGACCAAATGATGCTCATGGCTTTAGGTGTGGGTAAACCTTATTTCAGTATGATGAGGTGAATAAACTTTTCTGCTCTGTTTCTGATAGTCTTTCTGAAGCTGCTCAGGATTCTTTAGCCTTTCAATTACAAGAGTACATTGTGTTTTTCAAGTCTGCAGTGTGATGCTTTTCTGAGTCATAATTATTCAGATTATTTTGAGAGTAAGATACACTCCTATCCTTTGTTGATCTAACTTCTGTTGCTACTGGGAATTACCAAGGATCTTTGAAATTGTGTAGGAAAACCTCAAACTATTGATCCAAGATTTATTTTCTTACAGTTAGTGTGCAATGTTCTTATTTTTAATTGAATCAATTTTCTATTACTGGAATTTGCTGTTCAAGAAAGTAAGGTCTCATGGTGGAAATCACTTCATAAATGGCCTGATTCAGAGTATATTAAATGAAATCTTACCTCATTAGTATTCTCTTCTCTGTTACATTTTATATATCCAAAGTCTCCATTCAACATATAAGTATATAAACATATTTCAGTAATAAGGACAGAAATAAGAGGCTAAAATCATGGGATTTGATCTAGATGAGGTATGATTAAGGTAACATTAAATTCTTTATACCTCAAAACTTAAGCATCATTCATAATTCAAATATAGCTCTTTATTGATACTATGTTGTGAGTAGCTTGATCCTTGTGAGGGCACTTGAAGATCTTTGAGAAGATGACACTATTTAGATTTAATTACTGGTCATATCAAAGGAATGAGTCAAAGGAAGTGCATATACTAGCTAAGGCAGTGTCAGAGTCTAGTTAAGAGAAAGACCAACTGGACTTGGACTTAAACTATCATCACACTCTACCACATATTGGCTCAGTGACTTTGGGTGATTATGTTGAACTCTCCTGTCCCTTACTTTCTTTATTAAGCTATGATTGACAAAAATTGCATATTTTTAAGGCATATGATATAATGTTTTAATATATGAATACTTGTAAAATGATTATTTCCATCAAGCTACCATATCTACCAATTTACCTACTTACTATTTGGTTGCTTATTTATAGAAAGACACAAAATTTTGTGTGTTTCATATATATAATTTTAAGTACATAAGTGTATATCTGTGCGCACATATGAGTGATAGGATACTTGAGAATACTTTCATAATATTTCATGTGTACATCATGTTATTATCAACCATTGTCGCCATGCTGTGTATTAGATATCAAGAACTTTAGAACATATTCACCTTTTAGCTGAAATTTTGTACCTTTTAACCAACATCTTCCTTTGCTCCAAACCTCCTGGAACAGCCTTTCTACTCTGTTACTATGAGCTCACCTTTTTTATTAGATGCATATATGAGTGAGTTTATGTAGCATTTGTCTTTCTGTGTCTGGCTTATTGATTACTATAGCTTTGTAATAGATCTTGAAATTAGGATATATGATACACTTAGCTTTGTTCTTTGTTTCAACATTGCTTGACTACCCAGGCTTTTGTAAGGCTGCCTATGAATTTTAGGATTGCTTTCACTATTTTTGTGAAAAATTTCACTGAAATTTTGATAATCATTGCATTGAAGTGTTCTTTGGGGGTATATGGACACTTTAATAATATGAAGATACTTCAAAACTTTTGTGGAAATATGAAACAGTGGCAAATTTACTTTGGTGAAGAATATTTTTGAATTCCATGCATAGTGTTTTTTATAACATGCTTTTTTCAATGAAATTTTTGAAGCCCCCTAATAATAATTATTTCTATCTATGAACAGGGCATATATTTTTATTTATTTATATCTTCCTTGAATTCTTTCTTTAGTGTTTAATGGTTTTCATTGTACATATCTTTCAACACACTGGTTAAATTTATCATTAAATTTTTTTTTTTATATAAAGCTTTTATTTAAAGAATATAAATTTCCAAAGAACAGCTCATGGACCACAATGGCTCCCCCCCCCCCACAACTTCCCTCCCTCCCCCCACCCTCCCCTTTCCCGCTCCCTCTCCCCTTCTGTTCACATCAAGATTCATTTTCAATTCTCTTTATACACAGAAGATCAATTTAGTACATATTACGTAAAGATTTCAACGGTTTGCCCTCGCATAGAGACACAAAATGATAATACTGTTGGAGTACTAGTTATAGTATTAATTCACAATGTACAGCACATTAAGGACAGAGATCCTACATGATTTTTTTTTTAAAAAATTGATTAATTGTCTATGCAATTTCCAGTTTAACACCAAGATTTTTTAATCATTTGCAATTATCTTTATATAAAGAAGATCGATTCAATATATACTATGTAAGGATTTCATCAGTTTGCACCCACTCAGAAACACAAAGTGTAAAGATACTGTTTCAGTACTAGTAATAGCATCACTTCACATTGGATAACACATTAAGGACAGATCCCTCATGAGACGTAAGTACACAGTGACTCCTGATGTTGATTTAACAATTTGACACTCTTGTTTATGGCGTCAGTAATCTCCCTAGGCTCTGGTCATGAGTTGCCGAGGCTATGGAAGCCTTTAGGGTTCGCCGACTTCGATCTTATTCCCACAGGGCCATAGTCAAAGTGGAAGTTCTCTCCTCCCTTCAGAGAAAGGTACCTCCTTCTTTGATGGCCCCGTTCTTTCCACTGGGATCTCACTCGCAGAGATCTTTCATTTAGGTCTTCTGTTTTTTCCAGAATGTCTTGGCTTTCCATGCCTAAAATATTCTCATGGGCTCTTCAGCCAGATCCGAATGCCTTAAGGGCTGATTCTGAGGCCAGAGTGCTATTTAGGACATCTGCCATTCTATGAGTCTGCTGTGTATCCTGCTTCCCATGTTGGATCATTCTCTCCCTTTTTCATTCTATCAGTTAGTATTAGCAGACACTAGTCTTGTTTGTGTGATCCCTTTGACTCTTAGACCTATCAGTGTGATCAATTGTGAGCTGAAATTGATCACTTGGACTAATGAGATGGCCTTGGTACATGCCACCTTGATGGGATTGTATTGGAAACCCCTGGCACAATTCTAACTCCATCATTTGGGGCCGTTCCGATTGAGCATGTCCCAAGTTTTACATCTCCTCCCTCTCTTATTCCCACTCTTATATTTCACAGAGATCACTTTTCAGTTAAAATTTAAACACCTAAGAATAATTGTGTGTTAATTACAGAGTTCAACCACTAGTACTAGGATAAAGAAAAAAAAATACTACCATGGATAAAGTATTACATTGTACAAACAACAGTCAGCACAAGAGCTGATCGAGTCACTGTTTCTCATAGTGTCCATTTCACTTCTACAGGTTTCCCCTTTGGTGCTCAGTCAGTCATCGCCAATCAAGGGAAACAAATGATATTTGTCTCTTTGGGACTGACTTAATTCACTCAGCATGATGTTTTCCAGATTCCTCCATTTTGTTGCAAGTGACCGGATTTCATTGTTTTTGACTGCTGTATAGTATTCTGTAGAGTACATGTCCCATAATTTCCTAATCCAGTCTACTGTTGATGGGCATTTGGGTTGGTTCCAAGTCTTAGCTATTGTGAATTGAGCCGCAATAAACATTGCTGTGCAGACGGCTTTTTTGTTTGCCAATTTAATTTCCTTTGGGTAAATTCCAAGGAGTGGGATGGCTGGGTTGAATGGTAGGGTTATATTCAGGTTTCTGAGGAATCTCCAGACTGACTTCCATAGTGGCTTCACCAGTTTGCATTCCCACCAACAGTGGATTAGTGTCCCTTTTTCCCCACATCCTCTCCAGCATCTATTGTTGGTGGATTTCTGAATGTGAGCCATTCTCACCGGGGTGAGGTGAAACCTCATTGTGGTTTTGATTTGCATTTCCCTGATTGCTAGGGATCTTGAACATTTTTTCATGTGTCTGTTGGCCATTTGGATTTCCTCTTTTGAAAAATGTCTATTGAGGTCCTTGGCCCATCTCTTAAGTGGGTTGTTTGTTTTGATGTTGTGGAGTTTCTTAATTTCTTTGTAGATTCTGGTTATCAACCCTTTATCTGTTGCATAGTTTGCAAATATATTTTCCCATTCTGTCGGTTTCCTATTCACTTTCCTGACTGTTTCTTTTGCAGTACAGAAACTTTTCAATTTAATGCAATCCCAGTAGTTAATTTTGGTTTTCAGTGCCTGTGCTTCTGGGGTCTTTTCCAAGAAGTCTTTGCCAGTACCTATGTCTTGCAGGGTTTCTCCTATGCTCTCTAGTAATTTGATGGTGTCGGGTCGTAGGTTTAAATTTTTAATCCATGTTGAATGAATTTTTGTGTAAGGTGAAAGGTAGGGGTCTTGCTTCATGGTTCTGCACGTGGAAATCCAGTTTTCCCAGCACCATTTATTAAACAGACTGACCTTACTCCAGGGACTGGTTTTGGAACGTTGATCAAATATAAGTTGGCTGTAGGTGTTTGGATTGATTTCTGGAGTTTCTATTCTGTTCCATTGGTCTATCCATCTGTTTCTGTACCAGTACCATGCTGTTTTGATAACAACTGCCCTGTAGTATGTCCTGAAATCTGGTATTGTGATGCCTCCGGCTTTGTTTTTGTTGTACAAGATTGCTTTAGCTATTCGAGGTCTCCTGTGTCTCCATATGAATTTCAGCATCATTTTTTCCAGATCTGAGAAGAATGTCCTCGGTATCTTGATTGGTATTGCGTTGAATCTGTAAATTGCTTTTGGGAGAATGGACATTTTGATGATATTGATTCTTCCAATCCATGAGCATGGGAGATTTCTCCATTTTTTGGTATCCTCTTCTATTTCTTTCTTTAAGGTTTTGTAATTTTCATTGTAGAGATCTTTAATGTCCTTAGTTAAATTTATTCCAAGGTATTTGATTGTTTTTGTAGCTATTGTGAATGGGATTGATCTTAGCAGTTCTTCCTCAGCCGTGGCATTGTCTGTGTATACAAAGGCTGTTGATTTTTGTGCATTGATTTTATATCCTGCTACTTTGCCAAACTCTTCTATGAGTTCCAATAGTCTCTTAGTAGAGTTCTTTGGGTCCCCTAAATAAAGAATCATGTCGTCTGCAAAGAGGGATAGTTTGAGTTCTTCCTTCCCAACTTGTATCCCTTTAATTTCTTTTTCTTGCCTAATAGCTCTGGCTAAGACTTCCAGCATTATATTGAATAGCAGTGGTGAGAGTGGGCATCCCTGTCTGGTACCAGATCTCAGTGGAAATGCTTCCAACTTTTCCCCATTCAATAGGATATTGGCCGTGGGTTTTTCATAAATTGCTTTGATTGTATTGAGGAATGTGCCTTCTATACCCAGTTTGCTTAGGGTTTTCATCATGAAAGGGTGTTGAATTTTATCGAATGCTTTCTCTGCGTCTAGCGAGATAATCATATGGTTTTTCTTCTGCAGTCTGTTCATGTGGTGTATCACGTTGATTGTTTTGCGAATATTGAACCATCCCTGCATACCAGGGATGAATCCCACTTGGTCTGGGTGGATGATCTTTCTGATGTGTTGTTGCAGTCTATTGGCCAGAATTTTATTGAGGATTTTTGCATCTATGTTCATGAGGGATATTGGTCTGTAATTCTCTTTCAATGCTGCATCTTTTTCTGGCTTAGGAATTAAGGTGATGCTGGCTTCATAGAAGGAATTTGGGAGAATTCCCTCTTTTTCGATTGTTCTGAATAGTTTGAGAAGAATTGGGGTTAGTTCTTCTTTAAATGTCTGGTAGAATTCAGCAGTGAATCCATCTGGTCCTGGGCTTTTCTTTGTTGGGAGGGCCTTTATTACTGATTCAATTTCTGACTCACTTATGGGTCTGTTTAGGTTTTCTATGTCTTCCTGGTTCAATTTAGGAAGGTTGCATGTGTCCAGGAATCTATCCATTTCTGATAGGTTTCCCTGTTTGCTGGCATACAAGTCCTTGTAGTAATTTCTGATGATTCTTTTGATTTCTGTGGTGTCTGTTGTTATATTTCCTTTTTCATCTCTGATTTTACTGATTTGGGTCTTTTCTCTTCTTTTTTTAGTTAGTTGGGCCAATGGGGTGTCAATCTTGTTTATTTTTTCAAAAAACCAGCTCCTCGTTTGGCTGATTTTTTGTAATGTTTTTTTGGATTCAATCCTGTTGATTTCTTCTCTGATTTTGATTATTTCTCTTTTTCTACTAGATTTGGGTCTAGTTTGCTGCAGATTTTCTAGATCCTTGAGATGCATTGAAAGCTCATCTATTTGGTGCCTTTCCAGTTTCTTGATGTAGGCACCTATTGATATAAACTTTCCTCTTAACACTGCTTTTGCTGTATCCCATAAGTTTTGGTATGTTGTGCTGTTATCCTCATTTACTTCCAGAAAATTTTTGATTTCTCTTTTGATTTCTTCAGTGACCCATTGTTCATTCAGGAGCATGTTGTTCAATCTCCATGTGTTTGCATATGCTCTAGGGATTCCTGAGTTGCTAATTTCCAACTTCACTCCCTCATGGTCTGAGAAGTTGCATGGTATGATTCTAATTCTTTTGAATTTGCTGAGACTTGCTTTATGGCCTAATATGTGATCAATCCTAGAGTAGGTTCCATGTGCTGCTGAGAAGAATGTGAATGCTTTACGTGTAGGATGAAAAGTTCTGTAGATATCTGTTAGATCCATTTGGGCTATAGTGTTGTTTAAATCTACTGTCTCCTTGTTGATCTTCTGTCCTGTCAATCTGTCAATATCTGTGAGTGAAGTATTGAAGTCCCCCAGTACTATTGTGTTGGGGTCTAAGTCTCCCTTTAAGTTTCTTAACAAATTTTTTAAATAAACTTGTGGCCTGTAATTAGGTGCATATACATTGAGAATTGTTATATCTTCCTGTAGTATTGATCCCTTAATCATTATATAGTGCCCCTCTTTGTCTCTCTTAACAGTTTTTGTGTTAAAGTTTATGTAGTCCGATATTAAGATGGTTACACCCGCTCTTTTTTCATTTCTGTTGGCGTGGTATATCTTGTTCCATCCTTTTATTTTCAGTCTGTATGGATCTTCGTTGGAAAGATGTGTTTCTTGTAGGCAGCAAATAGATGGTTTTTGTTCCTTAACCCAATCAGCCAATCTCTGTCTTTTAACAGGACAGTTTAGACCTTTAACATTCAATGTGACTATTGATAAGTGGTAAGTTTGCCCTGCCATTTGCCAGATATTTTCTAACGTATGCTTTGAATTCCCTGTGATCTTTTGCCGTGAGGTTCCCTTCGTTTACCTTCTTTCATGTTGATGGTCGTGTTTCTGTGTTTCTGTGTGTAACACGTCTTTAAGTATCTTTTGCAGGGCTGGACGAGTGGCAACAAATTCTTTCAATTTTTGTTTGTTATGAAAGGTCTTTATTTCACCTTCATTCACAAATGAGAGCTTTGCAGGGTATAATATTCTGGGCTGGCAGTTTTTCTCTCTAAGTACCTGGGCTATGTCTCGCCATTCCCTTCTAGCTTGTAGGGTTTCTGTTGAGAAGTCAGCTGTAAGTCTAATTGGAGAACCTCTGAGAGTAATCTGACGTTTCTCTCTTGCACATTTTAGGATCTTTTCTTTTTGCTTCACTGTGGTGAGTTTAATTACAATATGTCGTGCTGAGGATCTCTTTTGGTCATGTTTATTAGGGGTTCTATGAGCTTCCTGGATTAGGATTTCTCTGTCTTTCTCCAAGCCTGGAAAGTTTTCTGCTAGTATCTCCCTAAAAAGGCCTTCTAATCCTTTCTCCCTCTCCATACCTTCAGGAACACCTAGAACCCGAATGTTGGGTTTTTTAATAGTATCCTGTAAATTCCCGACGGTATCTTTTAGTTTTCTAATTTCCTCTTCTTGTCTTTGGTTTGACTGTTTCCTCTCCTGTTCTCTGTCTTCTAGGTCCGATATTCTCTCTTCTGCTTCACCCATTCTGATTTTAAGGCCCTCAAGATTGCTTGTCACTTGATCTATTGAATTCTTCAATTCATTAAGATTTTTTGTCACTATCGTAGCTTCTTGTTCTACTAGTTGTTTCATTTCATTTTGATTTCTCCGTAGTACTTCATTCTCGCGAGAGAGATTTTCTATCTTATCCATTAAGGATTTCTGTAGTTCAAGAATTTGTTTTTGAGAACTTCTTAATGTTCTTATCAATTCTTTGAGATCTGCTTCTTGCATTTCTTCTATCTCATTATCTTCATAATCCTGACTTGGGGTGTCTTTTCCATTTGGGGTCATCATAGCGTCTTCCTTGATCTTGCTCCCTCGGAATCTGTTTTTATTTGGCATTTTTTTTTTCCCCACACTCTTTCTCTGGGTTGTCAAGGTAACGGAGTTTGTGTGTGCGGTGTGTTCCCAGTTTTTGGATCCCCTTCAGGTTTCTACAGCCTCAGGTTTTTGGTTCCGTCTGCCTCAGTGATGGGTGGGCGGGCGGGCGGGCGGGCGGGCGCGCCTTGTCCCACTGCGTTTAATCTAGCTCGAATTAGCAGGGTGGGTGACGAGAGAGGCTAGTGTCCGTGCAGGCTCGCCTCAATTGTGCTGTTTCCCCCGTGGGCGGTCTGCTTCCCCCCGCCAGTGTCTCGGGATCCCTGTATCGGCCCCCGTTCAAGCGCTCAGTTCCAATGGCGACTGTGTTCCGCCCGGCTTCCGGTTCAGCCGGCGGGTGCGCGCCGTCCCACTGTGTTCAGTCTAGCTCGAGTGAGCAGGGTGGGCAACGAAAGAGGCTAGTGTCCGTGTGGGCTCGCCTCAATTGTGCTGTTTCCCCCCTGGCGTCTGCTTCCCCCCGCCAGTGTCTCGGGATCCCTGTATCGGCTCCCGTTTAAGCGCTCGATTCCAATGGCGACTGTGTTCCGTCCGGTTCCCGTCCCTCCCGGCAGCTCCCGTGCCACTAAGGCACGATTTGCTGTTCGCAAACTTACTTTCCCCTAGGTCCTCTGCGTCTCATTCACTGGGTCCGGAAGAATTTCCACTGCATTTTTTTCCGTGAGATTTTTCCTGAGGCTACAGTAACTCTGTTTTTATTAAACTATCTTTTTGCGGACTGCTAGTGCGCGTCCTCACTATTCCGCCATCTTGGCTCCGCCCCCTATCATTAAATTTTTAATAGTTATTATAAATGTGATTATTTATTTTTTGAAGAGTTTGTTGGTATGTGTAGAAATACTATTGATGTTTATATATTAATTTTATATCATGTGACTTTGCTGTATTAACTTATTAGTTATGACTACTTTTATTTTTTAAGAATGTTATCTGTATCTTGGGGATGATAGTTTGATTGCCCAGTTTGTTGTGAGGATTAAAATAGATAAAATAATAAAAATTAGCATAGTATTTGGCATGTAATAAGTATGAAATATACTAAATACAATAATAATTATTACCAAGTCATTATGGTTATTGATACAGAACCTCACGGTTCTTCAGTAGAACTGATTATTGAAATTTGTCCACTATGGTAAATATTTTAAGTAACTGACCTAAAGTTTGAATGTTTTTAAGTTAAATTAAGGAAAAATGTCCTAGTACTATTTTATATGTATAAGTAAAATCATAATTAAACTTGGTGGAAGAAAGACAGAACATAAAACATTGCTATGCAGTAAAATAAGGGCTACTTCAGAGGCACAAAAAAGGACTGGAGCAACCAGAGGTTATTGTAGTTACCTTTTGAGGTTTTTGATTGTTTGTTTTGCAAAAATGTACATTTTTTATTCTGGGAAATAATTCTTAAGGGATATTGATTCTATCTTTTATTCAGATTTGGCTACTTATCTCTGGCATGGCAATCACTGCATTGTAACCTGCTCATATAATGATTGGTTCAAATAATGATATTTAACTATAAAAATCAAGCATAAGACTTACCTTAAACTTCTGGGTGAGATGTTCTTCTTTTCTGGACTTGAAACTGTGAAAATGGAGCCTTGGAGATGCCATGGTGAGGAGAGAACCTGTATGTCCAAAGATATGACACAGAGAGTTACAGAGCAGACAATGGAGAGACTAGGTCCTGATGCCAATTCCAGTTGTTAATATCTTTTTGTTTAAGCTAAGGTCAGTTGAGTTTCTTGATTGCTTCCAGTCAAGAAAATCTTGGAACATACAGTTAATGTTGGTGGGAATGCAAACTGGTAAAATCATGATGGAAAATAGTGTGGAGATTCCTAAGAAAACTAAAAATAATTCTACCATATTACCATTGGGAATATATCCAAAAGAAATGAAATCAACATATGAAAGAGAAACCTGTACTCCCTTGTTTATAGCACCTCAATTTACAGTAGCAAAAATGTGGAATCAACATAGGTGTCTATCAACTGATGATTGGGTAAAGAAAATGTATTTATATGTGATGGGATATTACTCCGTCATAAAAATAATGAAATCCTGACATTAGCAATAAAATGAATGGAAATGGAGATCATTATGCTAAGTGAAGCAAGCAGACACAGAAAGACAAACATCATGTTTTCTCTTATTTGTGGAAATTGAAATAGAGTATAAAAATTCCGTGGCTATCATGTCATTGCATATTTACTTATCTTCATTGAATCATACTATGTAAATGACAATATACTCTCCCTTCCTCTTATTGTGACCATTATTATGAATACCTAACTGTGGAAATCTCTGTTTGCAAAGAAAAATAGTATATATGTGTATGCATATATCTACATTTGAAGTGAATGTGGCAAAATGTTTAAAAAAAAGTAAAATAAATCTGGAAAAAAAGAAAAAAAAATGCTATAAATGTTGGTGAGCAAGTCTTTAAATTTACTTCAAAACCATGCATGAATAGCAATCTGATATAGGTAAGCTAAAAATTATCACTCAAGTAATTATTCACAGGAACACTGTTCTTTCTTTGTTAGTTTCTATTATATTCAACTAGGAAGGATCTTATTTGGAGAAGAAAGTGACCATATAGACACAGATGGCCTCAGGTTGAATAAGTGGAATTTTTGGACTCGGGTTTTACAGAGTGCTTATCAGTGGAAGCAGGGGTGAGTTAACACAGTTGGATTAGTTAGTAAACCAAAGAAACCAATGTGTCTCATGTAACTCCCGGAGACTCAACACTCATGAAGCTAATGTGGACACTGAAGGCATAACGTAAACCATGGGATTGAATACTTAAGTAGCACTAATCAGGAAAGTGAAAGGAAAATGACATTATGTGAAAATTGAGAAAGTGCAGGGACATGATGCTAATAGTAGAGAGAGCTAACCTATAGGTTTTTAGTGTGAAGTTTGATATTTTGGTTGCCATATACTAACAGCATTGAAATGTAGTGTCTTCCTAGATTATCAGATGTCCACAGATAATTCTGCTTTTTTTTTTTTTTTTGACAGGCAGAGTTAGACAGTGAGAGAGAGAGAGAGACAGAGAGAAAGGTCTTTCTTTTTTCGTTGGTTCACCCCCAAGTGGCTGCTACAGCCAGCGCATTGCAGCTGGCGTGCTGTGCTGATCCGAAGCCAGGAGCCAGGTGCTTCCTCCTGGTCTCTCATGCAGATGCAGGGCCCAAGCACTTGGGCCATCCTCCACTGCACTCCCGGGCCACAGCAGAGAGCTGGCCTGGAAGAGGAGCAAACGGGACAGAATCCGGTGCCCCAACCGGGACTAGAACCCAGGGTGCTGGCGCTGCAGGTGGAGGATTAGCCAAGTGAACCATGGCACTGGTCTCTGTTTTGTTTTGAGAATGTTTAAGGTAGGTTAGGTTAGGCTATAATGTTTGGTAGATTAGGAATATTCAGTGTATCAGTTTATGATATCATTTTATGGATTGGTTTATCGGGACCTGATTCCATCATAAGTCAAGGAGCATCTGTATATGTACATATGTTATAGGTAAATACTTGTTTATATGCTCACATATACAAAGGCTTTCAAAAAGTTTGTGAAAAAGATGTGTTCAAAATATAATGCACATTCTCCATGAACTTTTTTGAAGCCTGTATGTGTGTGTGTGACAGGGTGAGTAATGCTTTCCTTGCTGAATCTCCTTTGGAGTGGTTTATTTCCTCATGTGTTTTGTGATTTTTTTAAATTCTGATCACAGAGTATTCAAATTCTTTTTTTTTTTTTTTTGACAGGCAGAGTGGACAGTGAGAGAGAGAGACAGAGAGAAAGGTCTTCCTTTTGCCGTTGGTTCACCCTCCAATGGCCACTGTGGCTGGCGCGCTGTGGCTGGCGCACCGTGTTGATCCGAAGGCAGGAGCCAGGTGCTTCTCCTGGTCTCCCATGGGGTGCAGGGCCCAAGCACTTGGGCCATCCTCCACTGCACACCCTGGCCACAGCAGAGAGCTGGCCTGGAAGAGGGGCAACCGGGACAGAATCTGGTGCCCCGACCAGGACTAGAACCCGGTGTGCCGGCGCCGCAAGGTGGAGGATTAGCCTATTGAGCTGTGGTGCCGGTGCCGGCAGGATATTCAAATTCTATGGGAATTCTTGATGCCTCTTAGAGTCCTAGCTCTATTTGGAGTCTACATTTGACTTACCACCTTGTGGAGGCTATTGACTTTATCTTCTGTTTCAAAGTTCACACAATCAGAACTATAGACCTCCAGGGATGGGAAGATACCCTCAGAGCAGCCATGATAGTGTTTTTGAATTCACAGGGAAAAATAATTTTTAGGAAAGGGCAAAACAAACTGTAAGCTTTGCTTTATTCAAACAATAGTGGAGATGACTGTTTTTATGTTAGAAATTTTTTACTTCTCTTTCAAAAAAAGTTTTTGTAGTTATTAATTCTATGTTCTATTTTGTTTAGTTAGTTGATTCCTGCTTTGTCTATTTTTAAAAATATTTATTTATTTATTTGAAAGATTACACAGAGTGAAAAGGAGAGGCAGAAAGAGAAAAAGAGGTCTTCCTTCCGCTGGTTCACTCCCCAATTGGCCACACACCCGGAGCTGTGCTGATCCGAAGCCAGGAACCAGGAGCTTCCCCTGGGACTTCCCATGTGGGTGCAGGGGCCTAAGGGCTTAAGCCATCTTCTGCTGCTTTCCAAGGCAATAGTAGAGAGCTGGATTGGAATTGGAGCATCCAAGACTTGAACTGGCGCCCATATGGGATGCTGGTACTGCAGGTAGCAGCTTTATCCACTACACCACAGTGCCAGCCCCTTGTCTCTTTTTTAAATAAACAGACATATTAATATTTATAGACATGATAAATATTTATTTACCTTAATGGCATAGCAGTAGAGAAAAGGCGAGGGGGAGAGAAGTCTTCAAATCTACTCATTTACCCCCAAGATGGCCTCAAAAGCCAGGTCTGGGCCATTCCAAAGCCAGAAGGTAGGTGTATGTGGCAGCTGCCCAGGCAGGTGGGTCACCCTCTGCTGCATTCTCAGACACCATTAGCAGGAAGCTGGATTCGAAACAGAGTAGCCAGAACTCGAACCAGCACTACAGGTAGGAAGTCAGTGTCACAAACAGCAGTTTAACCTACTGTGCTGCAACCTTGGCACCCCCGATTTGTCTTTAATACTCTTTTTATCTTGCTATTTTGGAATGGTTTTTCTTTTCATAAACATTTGTTCTAAATTTTTATTTTATGGGTTTTTATATTCTATTGTAAACAGAATAATTGAATATTGCATATTTTTTCAAATTGAATTTGATTACTTCTCAGTTTTTAGAGAATTGAATGATTTTTCTCTGTTTAGAGTAGCATTTATTGTATAGATTCTTTAAAAAAATTTCATTTTATATATTGAGAGGTATTCAGAGAAAGAGAGTGAAATAGAGAGGGAGAGCAAGAGAAGGCACCCATCAATCTGTCCACTCCCACAACAGATAGGGGCTGGGCCAGGCTAAAGCTGGGAGACAGAAACTCAATCCAGGTTTCATATAGGTGCCAAAGACTCAGTTCATGGAGCCTATCATCTGCTGCCTCCCACAGTGTGGGTTAGCAGGAAACTGGAGCCTGTTGTAGAACCAAGACTGAAACTGGGGCTCTCCAAAATGGGGTGCAGCTGGCCCAAGTAGTATCTTAATTGCTAAGCCAAACACCTCTTCCATTTTCAAATTCTTAAATGATAAAATCAATCAGTTGAACACCACATGCATTTCGAAACTGGTTTATATAGATAAATGTAAAACATAAGAAAACTCATACATAGTAATATATATATATAATATATATAAGTATGAATATAAGCATAACAAATCTTCTATGAAGATTTCCATTGACATTCTGTTGTATACTCTCCTGGTCTTTTTTCTCACAGGTGTGAACTCTTGTTTTAAACAAAATTTAGATCATGTTACATGTAAAGATTTCCATTATTAATTACATCATGAGCATTTTCATGTCATCATTTGAAGGCCCTTAAAAATGTTCATGGAAGATGAAATTGAAAGATAAATTAACTTTGGTGCAACAGAATTTTGAAATCCATGACATTTATTCATAGTATACATTTCCATGAACTCTTTGAATATGTCATATATTTTCTTAGAAAATGATATTTTGACTATGACATCAGTTAATCATGTTCATGCAATATTTTTTATTTGATCAGTCTATTTTTGTCAGTTATTTAGATTGTTTTCATTTTTTTGTCATTATATATTCCAGTCATGTGTGGCTTAATTATGGGGACAATTCTGAGAAATGGGTCACTAGGTGATTTTGTCATCATGTAAACATGGTAGAGTAAACTTATATAAACCTACGTGTTATAGTCTGTAACATAGTTAGATAACATGGTGTAGCCTATTGCTCTCAGATTGTAAATTGTACATCTTATTGGTGCACTGAACACAGTAAGCAATTGTCATAGAATGGTAATGATTTTTGTAACCAAGCAGAAACAATACAGTAAAAATATAATATAAAGGACACCTGTTTAGGATACTTATATGAATGGAGCTTGCGGGACTTGACATAGCTCTGGGTGAGTCTCTGAGTGAGTATTTAGTGAATGTCAAGGGCTAGGAAATTACTGTAATGACTCTAGACTTTACACAGGCTATATACTTAAATGAAGAAAAAATTATCTTCAATAATTAGTTAGTCTAAGCTTACTATAAATTTTTCTTTATAAAATTTTTATGTTTTGAATCTTTTGTTCTAACGCTTAGCTTCAAACACAAATTGAACAAAATTCCAAGAACCTTTTCTCTATTAAATTGTCTTTTCACTTTTAAACTCCTTTGTTAAAACTAAAATATACATTAAAACTAAATACATACATTAGCCTATACCAACACAGGTAAGGAGCATCAGTATCTCTATCTTCTACCTCCATGCCTTCCTACTGGAAGGTCTTCAGGGACTATGACATGCATGGAGCTGCCATCTCCAGTGATAACAATGCCTTCCTCCAGAACTTCTGACAGATCTTCCTGGGGCTGTTTTACATTCCACCTTTGTTATAAGTAAAAGGAACACAATCTATAACAGCAATAAAAGATGTAGTATAATCAGTACACAAACCAGTAGCATAGTCTCTTATTGTCATTACCAAGCACTATATTCTGTACGTAACAGTATTTTTGGCATTTGTATGACTGGCGATGTAGTAGGTTTGTATACACCAATATCTCCACAAACATATGAGTAATACATTGTGCTGTGACTTTATGATAGCTATGACATCACTGGATGATAGAAATTTTTCAGCTTTGTTATCATGTTCTGGACTACTGTCATCATTATGCAGACTGTATATATTAGTATGTATCCTCAAACATAAACCCTAGTGTGGATCTAGGATTATTTACTTAAACTGAATTTCTAGGCAGAAATTATGAAGCAAAATCAGATGAACATTTTTAAGGCTTTTGATATATATTGTTAAATTTTCCTATAGCCAAACTATAAAATATACTACCACCAACTGTCCATGTTGGAACATCCATTTCTTTTTCCAAATGATGAACTTGAAAAGATTGTTGCCAGCTTGGTTGGTAACTCTTTGTCTTTATTAGAATTTTTTTCTAGTGCTAGTGAGTTTGACCTTTTTAAAATATTTGTTGATTATTTCTTTTTGTTTATGTCTATATGTCATGCATTTTCTTTTGGGACATTCATCATTTTCTAGAATATTGCATATATTATGTTAACACTAAAATATGCTTTAAATATATATTCCAATAATTTTAAGACCTCTCATTAATGACATACAGAAATTTAACTTTTTACATATTAAAATATCAACATTTAAATGGTTTCTCTGCTTTTTCTTCACACTTCTAGAAATATTTCTCAATCTATTATGAGATAAATATTCACTGTAACTTCATCAATTTCTTTAATGATATGAATCCTGCATTTACATCATTCTGAAATAACTGTAGCATGTGTTACAAGATAGAAATATAAATATATATTTTCAAACAGATAATGTCCCTAAATCACTTCCTGTTAATCATTTCTCCCACCACCTTTGTGATATTGTATATTATGGTTTTGATTTCACTTTGGGAAATAGTTATTTAGTGGGGTGCCTTTGAATTTCTGACCTTTAATAAGAAACTTACTGTATTTAGGAGCTTTAGTCTTGACAATTTCTGTATTTTGTCACTTGTTGAGTTTTCCAGTTTGACCAAAAATGAACTTAAGTTGAGGCATTATTTAACATATCCTTTTTATTTTTTATTTATATAAAGTGGGTAAATTTTATGTATTTTATGTATACTGATACTTCCCACCCTACCCTGCCTGATGCTCACACTCTCACCTTCACCTCTCCTTCCTTTATTACTTTTCTATTAATTTTTACACTGATATATTTTCAATTTGTTATATAATCATAAGTTTAACCCCCCAACTAAGTAAAAATTGAGCAAATAGTAAGAAAAAAAGTTTCTCAACAGCATAGAAAAAAAGGTGCAAGCAATAATCAAATCTCAAAATGTCAATTTTGCTCATATACAATACATTTTTTGTACTCTATTGGTTATTCCAGATCAGGGAAAGCATTTGACATTTGTTTTTTTGAGACTGACTGATTTCACCAAACAACGGTTTCTGGGTTTCAGTTGTACCCCTTTTGCTGTAGTATTCCATAGTGTGTGTGTGTATGTGTGTGTGTAAACATATATCATTATATATACATGTATATCACAATTTCTTTATCTAGTCACCAGCTGATAGACATCTGGGTTGATTCCATATCTTAGCTATTATCAATTGAGCTGCAATGAACATGGAGTACAGATAACTCGTTCATATGCTGATTTCTTTTGTTTTGGTAAATTCCCAGGAGTAGGATGGCTGGATTATATGGTAGATTTATTTTCAGACTTCTGAAGAATCTCCATATTGCCTTCAATAATGGTTACATTAGTTTACATTCCCACCAACAATGTGTTAGGGTGCCTTTCCTCTACATCCTCACTAGCATTTATTGCTTTTTGATTTCTGTATGAGAACCATTCTAACTGGGGTGAGGTGAAACCTCATTGTGGATTTCATTTGTATTCCCCTGATAGCTAGTGATCCTGAACATTTTTTCACATGTCCGTTGGCCATTTCCATTTCATCCTTTGAAAAAGACCTGTTCATGTCCTTTGCCCATTTCTTAACTTCATTGTTTGTTATTTTGTTGCTGAGTTTCTTGAGCTCTTTAGAGATTCTGGATTTTTAAGCTTTTATTAGTTACATAGTTTGAGAATATTTTCGGGGCCGGCGCCGTGGCTCACTTGGTTAATCCTCCACCTGTGGTGCCGCATCCCATATGGGCACTGGCTCCTCTTCCAGTCCAGCTCTCTGCTGTGGCCCAGGAAGGTAGTGAAGGATGGCCCAAGTGCTTGGGCCCTGTACCCGCATGGGAGACCAGGAGGAAGCACCTGGCTCCTGGCTTCGGATTGGTGCAGCGCTGGCTGTTCTGGCCATTTGGGGGTTGAACCAATGGAAGGAAGACCTTTCTCTCTGTCTCTCTCTCTCTCACTGTCTATAACTCTACCTGTTAAATAAAAAAAGGGAAAATATTTCCTTTGCAGTGCAGAAGCATCTTGGCTTGATATAATCCCAGTTGTCTTTTTTTGCTTTTAGTGCCTGTACTTCTGGGGTCTTTTCCAAGAGGTCTTTGCGTATAACAATGTCTGGCAGAGTTCCCCTGATGTTTTCCTCTAGTATCAGGTCAGATTTAGATCCTTGATCCATTTTGAGTTGATTTTGGTATAAGGCATAAGGCAAGGGTCTTATTTCATAGGTCTGTATGCGGAGACCCAATTTTCCCAGCATTATTTGTTGAAGTGACTGTCCTTGTTCCAGGGATTGATTTTCACTTCTTTGTCAAAGATTAGTTGATTGTAGATGCATGGATTGGTTCAGGGATTTCTATTCTGTTACATTGTTTATGCCTCTATTTTTGTGCCAATACCAGGCTGTTTTATTACTTCTCTGTAGTATATCTTGAGATCTGGTATTCTGATGCATCTGGCTTTGTTTTTGTTGTTTAAGATTGCTTTAGCTTTTTGGGGTCTCTGGTGTTTCCCTACAAATTTCGCATATTTTTTCTAGATCTGAGAAGAATATTTTTGGTATTATGATTGGGATAGCATTTAACGCATGTATTGCTGTTGGTAGTATGGACACTTTGATGATATTAATTATTCCGATCCACAAACATGGAATACTTTTTCATTTTTTGTGTCTTCTTTCATTTATTTCTTTAATATTTTGTAATTTTCATTGTAGATATCTTTCATTTCCTTGGATAAATGTATTCTGAAGTATCTATATTTTTTGTAGGTATTAGGAATGATACTGATCTTACAAGTTCTTTCTCACTCATGGAGTACTCTGTGTATACAAAGGCTATTGATTTTTTGAGTATTGATTTTATATCCTTCAACTTTTACCAAACTCTTTTATGACTTCCAATATTCTCTTAGTGGAGTCTTTTGGTTTCCCTGTATATGTAGGATCATGTCATCTGCAAGCAGGGATAATTTGACTTACTCTTTTCCAATTTGTATCCCTTTGATTTTTTTTTCTTGCCTAATGGCTCTTGCTAAAACTCCCAGAGCTATATTGAATATCAGTGGTGAAAGTTTTTTTTTTTTTAATTTTAGTGTCATGGGGCTGGTGCTGTGGCACAGTGGGTTAACGCCTGGCCTGAAGCGCTGGCATTCCATATGGCCACCAGCTCTAGTTCTGGCTGCTCCTCTTCTGATTCAGCTCTCTGCTGCGGCCCAGGAAAGCAGTGGAAGATGGCCCAAGTCTTTGGGCATCTGCACCCACATGGGAGACCCGGAAGAAGCTCCTGGTTCCTGGCTTCGGATCTGCGAAGCTCCGGCTGTTGCGGCCAATTGAGGGGTGAACTATCAGATGGAAGACCTCTCTCTCTGCCTCTCCTCTCTCTGTGTAACTCTGACTTTCAAATAAATAAATAAATCTTAAAAAAAGAAAGTTAGCATCATGTCTGGTTTCAGATTTTAGTGGAAATGCTTCCAACTTTTCCCCATTCAATATGATCAATATGATGTTGAAGTGGGTTTGTCATGGATTTCCTTGATAATGTTGAGGCATGTTCCTTCTATATCCAGTTTGCATGAGGGTTTTATCATGAAAGGATGTTATATTTTATCAAATTTTTTTCTGCAGCTATTGAGATAATAATATGGTTTTTACTCTTCAATTTGTTAATGTGATGTATCACATTTATTATCATGTGTTGAACAATGTGTACATACCTACTTGGTACAGATGAATGATCTTTATGATGTGTTGTTGGATTTGATTATCTAATATTTTGTTGAGAATATTTGCATCTACGTTCATCAGGGATATTGGCCTATATGAATTGTAATTAATTCTTTTTTAAAAGTTTGTAGAAATCAGCACAAAGCCATTCAGTCCTGGGTTTTTCTTTGTTGGGTGGTTCATTATTATTGATTCAATCTCAGTCTTGGTTATTGGCCTGTTTAAATTTTCTATGTCTTCATGACTCAATTTTGGTAGGTTTTATGTATCCATTTCTTCTAGGTTTTCCAATTTATTGATAGACAGCTCTTTGTATTAATTCCTGTTGATTCTTTTTATTTCTGTGGTATCTTGTTACATTTCCTTTTCCATCCTTGATTTTATTGATTTGGGTATTTTCCCTCTTTTTTTAGTTGCTCAAATGCTATATCAATTTTGTTTTTGTTTTTGTTTTTGTTTTTCAAGTCAGCTCTTCTTTTCACTGATCTTTTGTATCTCTTTTGGTCTGAATTTTGTTTATTTCTTCTATAATTTTAATTATTTCTTTCTTTCTACTAATTTTAGGTTAGTTTGTTCTTGTTTTTCTAGGTCGTTAAGATGCATTGTTAGATCATTTATTTGATGCCCTTCCAGTTTCTTGATGTAGGCACTAATTGTTCTAAGCTTCCTTTTTAACACTGCTTTTGCTGTATCCCATAGGTTTTGATATGTTGTGTTGTCATCTTCATTCATTTCCAGGAATTTTTTGATTTCTCTTTTGATTTTTTTCTATGACCCATTATTCATTCAGGAGCCTATTGTTCAGTCTCCATGTGTTTGCATATTTTCTGGAGTTTCATAAAGTGTTAATTTCCAGCTTCATTTGTGGTCAACAAAGATACATGGTATGATTTCAATTTTTTATAATTTATTGAGACTTTATGGCTTAGCACATGGCTTATCCTAGAGAAATTTTCATGCACTGATGAAAAGAGGGTGTGTTCTGCATCTGTGGAATGAAATATCTGCAGACAGCAATTAGGTCCATTTGGCCCATTGTGTGCTTTAGTTCTGTTATTTCTTGTTGATTTTTTTTTTTGTCTAGTATCTGTCCATTGATGAAAGTTGTGTGTTGAAGTCCTGCATTGTTATTGTATTTGAGCCTATGTCTCTCTTTAAATCCGTAAACATTACCTTTAAATAGCCAGGTGCCCTGGCATTGGGTACATATACATTTACTATAGTTACATCTTCCTGATGAATTGATCCCTTAATCATTACCCTTCTTTGCCCTTCTTTGATTCTTTTAACTGTTTTTGTGATGAAGTCTATTTTGTCTGACATTAAGATGCCTCTCCTTGGTCTTTTTTGCTTTCCATTTGCATGGGATATCTTTTTCAATCCATTCACTTTCAGGCTTTGTGTATCTTTGTTGGTGAAGTGTGTTTTTTGCAGGCAGAAAATAGATGGACCTTGCTTTTTAATCCATTCAGCTAGTCTCTAAGTGAAGAATTTAGGCCATGTACATTCAAGATTATTATTGATTAGTATTGACTTGGCCCTGCCATTTTCCCATAAATATTCCCAATATTTGCTTTGGATTTCCTTTGTACTTTTACTCGGTTTTCTGCCTTCACATTCTTTCAGGATGATGACCATCTATCTTTCTGTGTTTCTGTGTGTAGCACATCCATAAGCATCATTTGTAAGGTTGGACAAATGGTGAAATATTCCTTCAATTTCTGTTTCTTATGGAAGGGAGAGAATGATCCAACATGGGAAGCGAGATACACAGCAGACTCATAGAATGGCAGATGTCCTAAGTAGCACTCTGGCCTCAGAATCAGCCCTTAAGGCATTCGGATCTGGCTGAAGAGCCCATGAGAATATTTTAGGCATGGAAAGCCAAGACACTCTGGGGAAAAAAAAAAAGACCTAAATGAAAGATCTCTGCGAGTGAGATCCCAGTGGAAAGAACGGGGCCATCAAAGAAGGAGGTACCTTTCTCTGAAGGGAGGAGAGAACTTTCACTTTGACTATGATCCTGTTGGAATAAGATCAAAGTCGGCGAACCCTACAGGCTTCCATAGCCTCGGCAACTCATGACTAGAGCCTAGGGAGATTACTGACGCCATAAACAAGAGTGTCAAATTGTTAAATCAACATCAGGAGTCACTGTGTACTTACGTCTCATGAGGGATCTGTCCTTAATGTGTTATCCAATGTGAATTAATGCTATAACTAGTACTGAAACAGTATTTTTACACTTTGTGTTTCTGTGTGGGTACAAACTGACGAAATCTTTACTTAGTATATACTGAATCGATCTTCTGTATATAAAGATAATTGCAAATGATTAAAAAATCTTGCTGTTAAATTGGAAATTGCATAGATAATTAATCAATTCTTTAAAAAAAATCATGTAGGATCTCTGTCCTTAATGTGCTATACATTGTGAATTAATACTATAACTAGTACTCTAACAGTATTTTCACTTTGTGTCTCTATGTGAGGGCAAACTGTTAAAATCTTTACATAATATGTACTAAACTGATCTTCTGTGTATAAAGAGAGTTGAAAATGAATCTTGATGCGAATGGAAGGGGAGAGGGAGCGGGAAAGGGGAGGGTTGCGGGTGGGAGGGAAGTTGGGGGAGGGAGCCATTGTAATCCATAAGCTGTACTTTGGAAATTTATATTCTTTAAGTAAAAGCTTTATATATATATATATATATATATATATATATATATATGTATATAAATAAAAGGAAGGTCTTTATTTGATATTCATTTATAAATGAGAGCTTCACACGGTACCATATTCTTGGTTGACAGTTTATTTTTCTTTTAATACTTGGACTATGTATCTCCATTCTCTTCTAATCTGTAGGGTTTCTCATAGGGAATCAGCTTTGAAACTAATTGTAGATCCTCTGAAGGTAATCTAATCTTTTCTGTATGCTTTGCTGTGGAAAGTTTGATTATAATGTGTCATGGTGAAGATCTTTTCTGGTCATGTCTATTAGAAGTTCTGTGTGCTTCCTGTACTTGGATTTCCCTTTCTGTCTCCAAATTAGAGAAGTTTTCAGTTATTATTTCACTGAATAGGACTTCTTATTCATTCTCTTTTCCATACCTTCAGGAACTCTTAAGATATGTATGTTAGACCTTTTAATAGTATCCCATAAATCTTGAACAATATTTTTAGTTTTTCTCATCTTTAAAATAAAATTTATTTATTCATTTGAAAGGCAGAGTTACAGAGAGAGAGAGAAGGGGAGGCAGAGAAAAAGAGAGAGAGGTCTTTCGTCTGTTGGTTCACTCCCCAACTGGCTGCAATGGCTGGAACTTTGCCGATCTGAAGCCAGGAGCCAGGAGCTTCTTTTGAGTCTTCTACACAGGTGCAGGGGCCCTAGGACTTAGGCCATCTTCTGCTGCTTTCCCAGGCCACAGCAGAGAGCTGGATAGGAAGAGGAGCAGCCAGGACTTGAAAAGGTGCCCATATGGGACACCAGCACTGTAGGTGGTGGCTTTACCCTCTATGCCACAGTGCTTGCCCTTTCTTTCTTTTTTTGTCTATTTCCAAAGTTTTGTTTTCTAACTCAGATCTTCTTTCTCATGCCTCACCAAGTTTGTTTTTAAAGCGTTCCACTATATTTTTTATATTTTTATTTGACACGTTGAATTATTCATTTCTAATATTTCTGTTTATGTTCTCTTCTGTATCTATTTCATGGGGAAATTTTTCATCCATGTGTTATATGGATTTCTTTAAGTCATGAATTTGCTTCTCATTGCTTTTGAGTAATCTTACAATCATTCTTTTGAATTCCTTTTTAGGCATTTCATGAATCTTTTCATCTTTTCATTCTAATATTGAAATGTTGTTGTGTTCCTTTGGGGAAGTCATATTGTCTTCCTTGTTCATGTTTCTTGTGTTTTACATTTATTTTTAGGGATTTGTGGAACCATTTGTTGGTTTTTCTCCTCTGATGGCTATTAAGTTTGAAATTTTCTTCTGTGGCTTAGCCGAACATCTGCTTCTTCAGTGGATATTCAGAGGTGTGTGCTAGCTGGGGCCTGGGACCTCTAGTCAATGCTTAGGAGTGGTGCAAGAGTTCAGGGTGACACTCACATTGGGTGTGGTAGATCTCTTGTAGGCAGAATGGAAGGTATGATCATGTTGGCTGGTGTGATAACTGCTTCACCTCCTTTCTGCCAAGGTGATCAATGCCTAGGGTGAGCCCACAGTGGCTACCCACCCCACCCACAATTTCTCAAGAACCACACAAAGGATCTGTGTGATCCTCAGTGTGAGCACTGAACCCTCTACAATGATCCACCACAGGCTCTCAGGGAATTCTGAGCCTCTGAAGCCAGATACAGTGATTGCCCAGAGACTCGGTTTTGCTCCTCACCGTATCATGCAGTCACAGAACTCCCACAGTCACAGGGAGCAGGAGAGACACTCTGAGCCTTGCAAGGCTGCTCCATGCATGGAGAGGGCCAACGCCTTCCCGCCAGCTGCCTGTCAGTATTCTAACTTGGCAATTTGAGTACCGGTGCCAGTGATTTAGAGAGGAAGGGAGTGTCTCAGAGGTTTAAATGGGTACCCTACCCCCTGCCAACCCTCCAGGCCAGACTCAAAGTCAGTGAGGACTGCGGATTTATCCCTCAGATAAAATCCCATCGTCACATGCACATGAGCCATGGCAGTCTGTACTCACCTTTTAAGATGGCGCTTCCTCCCTGGTATTTTCTAGGAGCCCTTGTGATGAGGATGGTAAGCAAGAAATATGCTCTCACTTCATGGGTTTAGGTGGGCACCCTGCCTCCCTGCTAGTGCTCCAGACAAGACTCAGAGTCCCTGTGGAAGTATCACCAGTGACATAAGCTGCCACTCTCCTCTCACTTCTCTTTAAGAAGATGGTATCTCTTGCTGATGCTGATTCTGATACTGGTAGAAGCAGAAGAGAGGAATACTACCCAACATTTCACTGCTAAGTGTGGCACTCTGAAGGAGTGGGGTGGAGGAGGAAAGCAGGACGGCTTCATTGCTCCAAGTCTGGCAGTTGTTCGGAGCCCAGTCAGCTGCTCCCCAGACTGAAGTAGAAGTCAGTTGGTGACTGAGATTTCCTCTCAGCTGCCCCATTAACATATCCTTTTAATGGAAACTTATACAGTAGCTACAAGTCATACATTTGTATAGTCATTCATTCAATTCTCCTCATTTTATTATTTAACTTATCTATGATCATTCTAATTCCCTTTACTTAAAATGATAAATTTAAGACACTTTTATATATTTTAGAGGCATTTGTATAGATCTGAAGATTTTTTCTTTTTAAAAAATTAAGAGTTTTTTGGCTAACAGTGCTTACACATATTTATGAAGTAGAGTGGCAGTGTTCCAATATATGTATACAGAGTGTTGACTCAATAAAGGTTAATTTTTGTCCATGATTGGAGTCTTAGAGCTCATCTCTTGTATTTGCTCAGAAAATATATAATAGCTTTTCCAGAACTATGGTCACCTCTTTGTGCTGTGTAACCCTACCTAGGAACTTGTTCCTTCTTTATATTTGATTTGGCACTTGTTATCCAACCTTCCTCTATGCCTCCTATTGCTTTCAGCATCTTGCTGTCACTGTTCTGTTTTCAGGTCTAGAATTTATAGTTTCAATATATGAGGGAGAACATGTTATATTTTTAAAATTTTGCTTAGTGAAGTTTTTATTTGGAGGATGTATTTTAGGCTTTTAGTCTAATGTAACTTATTAGCACTTTGCACATATTAACAGTATCCACCAAAGTATACAATTCTTGCCTCACTGGGAATTCTCTGGGATCAAGTGCATGCATGCCTCTCTCGAACCTATCCTGGCACATGATTTGTAGACAATAAATACATTTTAAATGCATTTGAATTTTACCCAAGTTAAATCCAGTGCAAACCTGCAAGCAGAAATTCCGAAAGAGAGTAAATCCCAGAAATAGAAAAGAAAATATTTGTACCCTCAGTTCTAGGCTTCTCGTCATTGAATTTGGTGAGAAGCCTTAAAATATTGTTATGTTCATTATTTCTCCCCCAAACATGCACAAGATATTCTCAATTCCCAAAAAGTGGTCTTGTGTAAGTCAACTTTGAAAGTGAGTTGAATTTTATGGGAATGGAATTTAGGGTTTATGTTTCTAGAAAAATAGGTTTCCATCAAATCAATAATAACACTAATGAAATATTCTCCCTTGAGAAATTGTACATTAATACAGACTTGGAGCTAAGACCCCTCTCCAGTCCAGGTCATGGAGATTCTGCTGATGTCTTCTTGGAAGACACACATTCTCTCCTTCTGTGACAAATTCCAGCCTGGAATTCTTTGCTGATACTGGTAACCCCATTAGTCTTCCCAGATAGGCAAGTATTCTCCTCAGTGCTGTGCCTGCAATTCTCATAGGGTATGCATGCTATAGGCTGCTCCTGGGACCCACAGAGGAGCCCCCTTGTCCTCAGCTGGCAGTCTTTCCTCTTCCACTCCTTTGGCATCTGGCTTATTTGATAAATAATCTTCTGTCTTCTTCCCTCGGTGATTAACATCCAGCATTATTATCCCAAGGGCTTTAGGTTTTACAAGGACAATTAGAAAGGTGATTTGGAAAACTTTTCTAAACCCCCTGAAGGAAAGAAGGCAGGAAGGGCTTGGCCAACACGAGGAATGCCTACACACACACACGCACACACACACACACACACTCATGATGAGAGAGAGAGAGAGCCACACAAATGAAAAACAACTCAGTGAATTATCCTGCTTAAGGTGGTGGGCTCTCTCATTCTCTCTAGAGATGAACTGAAATAGCTCCTTCATGGTCTATGTGTGTAGCAGTGCAAGTTCTCTTTCTGCCATGGAGATGGACTTCTCCCAGGGCAGAGTCACAGCAGGCCTGCTGGAGGCTGTGGAAGGCTGAGGAGTACATTGAACTTTCCCTGGGCTGCTTACCAAGTCCAGATTCAGACACTTTATGATAGCTTTCTTGTCTCTTGCATTTAGACCTCCCTATCTTCATTGCTTGTCTGAATGTGTTTGATCCTACCCTGCTTTCTTGAATCTTGTTTGATTCCTTATTTTTCCTTCCCTCTGTCCAGTGAACCATAGAAGAAGCAAAATGGTGGCCCGTTTGTGAATACAGCATATAACATCATTTGTTTGACCAACAGTGTAGGGAAAGCTGTACAGTATACATTTAATTAGTTTAATTTAGCAGCCAATATTTAAACATTGGGAAATTTCATGTAAGGATCATGATTTCTGGCTCTTCTTAGCATTTGGAAGATCTGGCCATGCTAGGTCCACATTTGTTGAAAAAGTGGGTTGGAGTTCTTGAAAACATTATGTTAAATGAAAGAAGTCACAAAAAAGTGCATATATTATAAAACTCCTTTTATGTGAAATGTCTGGAATAGGCAAAGTTGTAAAGAAAGAAAGTAAATTCCTGTTTTCCCAGGGCTGAGGGATTGGAAGGAAATGTAAAGTGACTGCTACAGGGTATGTGCTTCCTTCTGGGGAATGAGAATGCCCTACGAGTGGTAGTGTTAATGGTCACACTATCTGTAACTATACAAGTTGGATTTCACACTTAAAATGTGTGAATTGCACAGCACGTGAATTATATCTCAACACAGCTGTTATTTTTAAATGGGTTGATGTTAAGCAGAACACACTTACCTTAGATGTGGAACATAATTCTAGTTTGATATAGCCCCCATCGTGCCATACCTATTCCCCAACAGTGGGGCCCAGATGGTGTAGACATTTAAGGTGTTTTTCAGCCTTAGTTAATGTTCATTAGCATTTTCCACTTTCTAGTATCTTTACTGGGATATGTTCCCATTTCTCATTTTTCCTTCATGAAAATTACCATTATCTGTCATCTCACTGCTCATCTCCTATGGCATTTTTCACCCAACAAGTTTCTAATAAATGCATTTCCTTATTAGTAAATATTGCTGTAATAGTAAGCTTCATCACACCAAACTCCCTTACAAATACAACCTGGTTCTGGATTTAATAAACAAACATTGTGCATTATGCAGCAGAACAACAGGAAATGGTTTATGGCCCTCACTCCTGTACACATCCCCGTGGCATGGCCACGCAGGAGATGCTGCAGGACTGGAAATGGAGCTGTAATCGCTGGCATTTTCAAAAAGCTTGTTGACAGACTGGCTTGTGAGAAAAGCAACATTACATTGAAACTCTTAGGGATACTTTAAATTGGTGGATTATATGGTCACTTGATTAAGTTTGGGTTATGTAAACAGTGGAGTGTTTAGATTTAGGCTTGGCTGTTGGAGGCTAGGCAGCTGTTTGTACTTAAATCCAGCATGCAGACTTGTTAATCAAAGAACTGACTGATTCTTTTTCTTTCTCCCACTCCCGCCCACTTCTTTTTTTGTACCTGTGTTGTTTTTCCTCCTGTCCAAACCCTTTGGGCTCAGGACTGTTGGGAGGCAATGGCAGAGCCTGTTGAATGCTCCTCTGGGGACTGGGAACTTATTTTTTTGATTACATAGTGATGTGCTTCACAGATTTCCCTCACTGTGAGGCAATCACTTCATTTATCCAAGTTCTACAAAGCCTTTATTATTTCGGTTAGTTCATATTTTTGAAGCTAAGTCATCAGTTTGATGCGTTTGTTGTAAAATGTGGTTTAACAGCTTGTTAGCACATTTATTTTTTTTAATGGAATCCAAAGATATTTCATGCTTGAGCAGCAGTGGATTTAAGAGGCGATGAAAAGCCCCGTGATCTGTGCACATTCAGCACCAAACAATGCACCAGAACATCGCGGAGCCCTGCGCGGGGCTGAGACTGCTGGCTTTTTCATGCACTCTAAGCTCTTTTTCTGTTGTTCTTTTTTTTTTTTCCTGACAGTGTCTCATAAATAACCAGTGCTGTTGTGCTTATTGGTCTCAGTTGTCTGGGATGCACTGGATCGTTTAAGAAGTCTGAGTTCATGTGGTTTTTTTTTTTTTTTTCCCTCTGACATGATTCTGTTCTATGCTGCCTGCGTAGCAAAGAGAGAACTTTGAGTGTTGTTTTCGCTCTTTTGCATGTGGCTTTGTGAAGTTGCCTCAGAACCAGCAAGTTGCAACTGAGTGTTATTGTAGAGGCTGGTGAGTGTCACTGAGGCTTTGGAAAGTGAGATCAGGGAAGGGACAAGCCTTTTCCGCAGCTTCCCCACAAATACAAGCAAGATCATTTTCCTGGGAGGCAGAAAGAGTGAACATTCTGTATTTGATCAAAGACAACATTTTCAGTGAAGTTTTGATATTTTTCTCTCACGTTAGGCATTTGTTGGATAAAGAATCTGCATTCTGGGACAGGTATTTGGCTCAGTGTTTAAGAAGCTGTCCCATATCAGGGTGCCTGCGTTTGAGTCCGGGCTCCATTCCTGCTTGATTTCAGTTTCCTGCTCCTGTGCATCTTGGGAGACAGAAGGCGATGACCCAGGGAGCTGGGTCCCTGCTGCTACGTATGAGACCTGAATTGAGCTTCTGGTTCTGACTTCATCCTGGTACAACCCCAGCAGTAGCAGGCATTTACAGAGTAAACTAACAGTTTAGCAATCCCTCCCTCTCTACTCTTTCCCCCCACTTAAAACAAGCTAAATAAAAGCTGTGTTTCTCTTGAGGAGAAACCTCATGGATTTTCTGATTATAGCTAGTAAGTTTAGTACATTATTTTGCATATCCAACAGCAATGTATTACGGTTTCAATTTCTCTACATCCTCATCGGCACATGTTATTTTCCATTTCTACATTTATTATAGTCATCTCAAGTGGGTTTGAAGTGGTATTGTACTGTGGTTTTGATTTGCATTTTCCAATGATTATAAATGTTATGTATCATTTAATAAACATGTTCATCATTTGTATATATTTTTAGAGAAATGTCATTCGGGCGCTTTGACCATTTTAAAATTGTTACCTTGTTTTTGAGTTGTAATAGCTCTTTATATATTTTGGGTACTAGTTTCTTTTCAGATATGTGATTTGAAAATATTTTCTCCCATTCTGTGATATGTATTTTCATTTTCTTCACAATTTCCATTGGTGCACAGAAGCTTATAATTTGATGAAGTCTAATTTATTTTTTATTTTGTTGCTGATGCTTTTTGTATCATATCTAAGAAATCATTTGCAGATCCAAGATCTTAAAGATTTACCCCTGTGTCTGTTAAGAGTTTTACAATTTTAGCTGTTAGATTTAGGTATTTGATCCATTTTGTGTTACCATTGTAGATAATGTGGGTGAAGGATCTGTCTTCACTCTTTCACATGTGAATATCTATTTGTCCTGCCACTGTTTGTGAAAAGATTGTTCTTTCCCCATTAACTATTTTGATACTCTGTCAAAAATTATTTGAACATAGATTTGTGGATTTATCTATGGACTCTTAATTCTATGCCATTGATTTGTACCCTACAACAGTGCCTAGAAATTCAGTTTTGATTCCCTCTTTATCCTAAGTAATTTAGAAATGATTTCTAAATTTTAAATTGAAGGAGTTTATGAGCAATATATTTTTTAAAAGATTTATTTATTTGAAAGGCAGAGTTACAGAGATGCAGAGGCAGAGGCAGAGAGACAGAAAAATTTTCTATCTGCTGTTTCACCCACCTAGACTACCTCAATGGCTGGAGCTAGGCCGATTTGAAGCCAGAAGCCAGGAGCTTCTTCTTAGTCTTCCATGTAATGCAGGATCCCAAGCACTTGGGCCATCTTCTACTGCCTCTCCAGGCTATAGCAGAGAGAGCTGGATTGGAAGAGGAACAGCCAGGCCTTGAACTGGTGCCTATATGGGACGCTGGCACCACAGGTAGTAGCTTTATCCGCTTAGCCACAGAGCTGGACCCTGTGAGTAATATCTTTTTGTTGAGCTAATTTTTCTTTCACTTGGAAAATGTGGATCTACATATGCTCATTTCATTTCCTTGAAGTTCAGTGACTTTGCCATCTGTTGTTACTCGTATCAATTTTTCCTGGAGAACATGTCTGTTTAAAGCAGCAAATTCATATCTTTCTTTCCAGCAAGGTTTTTTTTTTTTTTTCCTATTATAGCCCTATACATTTTTTATTTAGAAAAAAAACTTTTTTGGTGATTTTTCTTGCCTCCAGTGAGGTTTTCATCAGTGACCATTTTGAAGTCTGTGTGCTGAGTCAGACATCTGGGCCCTTTTGCTGCCTCACATGGAGTTTTTGTTGTCTTTTTTTTTTTTTTTTTTCCTGTGTACAGGCCCTACTTTCTTGTTTCCTTGCAAGTGCTGGATGATGACTCTTTCTCCAGAGGGTATGATATTGGCTTAGTTGTTTGTTCAGTGACTTGGCTGGACTATTATAGTGAGGTCTAGTCCTTTCGCCCCCAGTGTGTGACCTAGTCATTTCCCTCCCATTACTTGCCTTGGAAATGGCCAGGCTATTTTCTAGTGTGTTTTAAGGGTAGGCAGGAAGGTAGAACAGACTGAAATTTCTATTTGGGTTTATTTTATTTTTGAACACCTCAGGAAATCTTTTTTTTTTTTTTTAATCTTTGACACAACCCTCTCGATTTCTGGTTGATCCCAGTCATGGCCATTTAGTCACGCTACCTGTGCTGTAAGCTGGGAGCAGCTTTCTCTTCTCCTTGGCTGTGCCTCACCTCCAGCAGTCTCTTGAGGCCCCCATGATAGGTCATAGGTAATTACAAGTGGCATGTCTACTTCTCCTCCAGCTGCATACCGCCTGCTGCTCTTTGGTTTCAGGTTGGGTCTCTGGAGGGACATCATCTGCCTTTTCCCATGCCCAGACCACAGAGTTCAATTTTATGACTAACAAAGAAGCATTAGATGGGCTTTTCAATATTGTGCCACAACAAGTAAGAAATCTTTCCTGAGCAATAATGGAGACATTCTGTGCCAACCACAGCTGCCTTCTGCCTTGAGGTCCAGAGGGTATGTGGGCTTCATAGTTTTCATTTCTGGCAATGTATACTTCTTATTTCATTGTAGGTGAAGTCAATTCTTAATCTATTATTATTATTTGTTTTCAGCATGTATCAAGGAGTAAAATTGTCTTTGATCCATATTTAATCAGTATGACTTGTTCACATCTATTTTAATAATTGATATATTTAATCATTTTTTGGTATCTTGTTTTCCAAAAAATGTTTTCTCTTGTGGTTTCCTTGTTTCTTTTCACCTACTGTCTTTAATAAGACTGATGCAATATTTTTGTAAATGTTTGTGATCTATACATATGTTCCTTTTGTCTTATATGTCATCTTTGAATCACTCAATGCTTTTTCTATTGCTCTTAGCATTGATCAATATTGATTACCTCTCTGAAGAGACAAGGCCTCTAGTGATTTTCCATTATTCTTTCCCCCCTTAAGTTCTTACCCTGCTTTCTATATTTTGTTAAAATAATTTTGTAGTTAGAATCTAGATTTGTCTGGAAGCAAACCTCATAGACAGGTGCTCTGATACTGGGTTCTACTGTATCTAACATGCTTCTTTTTTAAAGATTTATTTAATTGAAAAGCAGAGTGACAGAGAAAGGAGAGACAAAGACAGAAAGGGATCTTCAATCCTCTTGCTAACTCCCCAGATGGCTATAATGGTCTGAGTTGGGCCAGGCCTAAGCCAGAAGCCTTGAACTTCATTCTGGTCTTGGCATGGGTTGCAAGGGCCCAAGTGTGTGAGCCCTGTCCTCTGCTGCTTTCACAGGCACATTAGCAGGGAACTGGATCAGAAGTGCTCCAATATGCAGTTCTGCCATCACAATCAGAGGCTTACCCTGCTGCTCCACTACACCAGTCCCTGCATCTAATCCACTTCTATGAGTAATCATCCCCACCAATTGTACTGAGATAAATACTAATGGCTGTGTTTTTAACTAAAACTTGGAATGCTTCAAAGAAAGTGTGCTCATGAAATTTGAGTCTCAGAAACTTCTGGGTATTTAAGAGCAAGGTCAATCTCTGCATTTAGTGTGTAGCTGTAGAGGCTTTCAAGACATGCTGCATTACATCTGGGTGCTTTAAAGATCTCCCTTAGTGGCAGTAGGTATTGAATTAATGAAAAAATGGGTTAATTGCATAGTATACTTAATTCAATAAAAATTAAGTGCTCACTTCCTACATTTTTCTTTGACATAGAATATGGCATTAGATGATTTAATATTGGTCACCATTTTGGTGTATCGCTTTTTTTTAACATTGAGTAAGGGATATAAATACTTTATAGTGTTGTATAGCTGATGGACTTAGCTAATAAGGTAGGTAGATAAGATAGTAGTTGGGCATAAGTATATATAATTCCCCATTGGAAGACAGACACTGTGAAGGAAATGTGACCTGGAGCAGGAGAGGGTCACTGGATGAAGTGATGTCATTGAAATAGTTCTGAAGTCAGAATCAGGGGACTTTCAATTGGGTCCTAATTATGATATTTCTTAGTTCTGTGGCCTTGGGCAAATTCTTTTACAGGCTAACCTTTTGTGTTCTAATCTATAAAGTGATGCTAATAATATCTAGTAACAGAATTATGTAGAAATGTATGATACAACGTAGGTGAAAGCACTGGATACTGAACCTAGTAAAAAGGTCAAGGCACATATAATTTTCAAAAATTTCAATGTAGCACAATAAGGATTGTTTATATGTTTAAGGTTAATTTTGTGTTATATAGAGGGGTAGAATCCTAACTGTCTAAACAATATTCATTCTTCCCTTCTGTTTTTTAATAGAATCCTTATATTATTAAGCACGGGAATGGATGTAACTAAAATCCCATATTTAACAGCCTCACTTATAGCTATTAATAACAAAACATAAAATGCTTGTTACGGATAGGACTTTTAGCAAATACTATTTAGAAGGGGCTGATGAAAAGCAAACATGTTTGATTCTATTCTCTTTCTCACTTCTGCCATCTGGAATACAGATTCAACAACTAGAGCCGCAATGCCATCTTATGCTCATGCTATTACTTTAGAAATGGAAGCCTGTGCTAAGTATGGTGATGCTGAAAAATAGCCAGAACTCTTGGGTTTCTAAAGATCACTGCACTACCTACCCTGGATTTCTTTTATATGACAGAAAAATAATCTTTTTAAAAATATTTGTGGAGCAGCCGGGGCTCAAACCTGCACCCACATGGGATGCAGCAGCCGGAGCTTCACCAATCTGAAGCCAGGAGCCAGGAGCTTCCTCTGGATCTCCCACACTGGTGCAGGGGCCCAAGGACTTGGGCCATCTTCTACTGCTTTCCCAGGCCACAGCAGAGAGCTGGATTGGAAGTGTAGCAACCGGGATATGAACCAGTGCCCATATGGGATGCTGGCACAGCAGGCGGAGGCTTTACCCGCTATGCCACAGCACTGGCCCCTAGTCAAATGTATTCTAAGGAAATTAGATGTTCCATTTTATTTGAGAATAATTTAAAGCAGTGTACACTTGACCTCCAACAATGAGTATGTCTCTCTTCTCCCCTGTGACATTGCTGCTCCTATTTTCCCTTTGCTTCATATATCCATTTTCTCCCTTCACTTTCTTTTCCTGAACAGCTGGGAGGAACTTTTGAGCTTCTGGTAGTGAATGACTTAGGTAAGTGTTGTCCTCATACAAAACCTTGCAGCCATTTTCAGTGTTTCTCAAACCCAGTCCTCAGTGGTACAAAGTCAGTGGACATTTGTTGCACTTTCCACAGAATGCAACAAAACCTCTCAGAGTGCTCACTGTTTTAGAGAAACACTGGAGAGTAGGCTGAACAAGGGAGATCTCAGGACCTGGAGGACCTGGAGGATGTCACTTCGGCTGTCCTTGGGGCTTGCTTGGCATCAGGCATTCCTTAGCTGCCAGTCATGCACTGGTCCTATTGTTTCTTCTGTCCTCTCCTCCACCTCTATTTCTGTGTCTCTTCACCACAAAGTCTGCTGAGCCACCACTTCTGCTACTCAGAACCAAGATGATTCATAAGAGCATCTCACTTGGGACTCCCCCTGCCCTTCTGAGACATGGATAATCTTTGAGTTTCCAACTCTTCATCACACCACCCATGAACAGACTCTAGTTCCTTTACTTTGTGATTGCAATTGCCAGGGGAGACAATCCGATTGGCTTTTCATAGGTGTGTGCACTGTCCAAGGAAGACTGCAACTTTGGAGGTTCTCAGCCAGAAATTCCTAAGCCAGAACTTACTTGCATCAGCCGTTTTCACTCCACAAAGCCTAAGCCTGTGGGGAAATTAGTTACATGAGGCAATTCAAAGGTGGTGCTGAGAGGAAGTAAGGTGGGCGGAATCCAAAGTTGTTTACCACCAAAACTAATTGGCTACGAACATCAGGGGAAGTGGCAAAAACTGATAGCAAGTGTATAGACATATGGCTAGTCCTATGAAAACCCCCCCTAAAGTGATCATTTAAGTGATTGGTTGGTCCTTATGCCCTGCCCCAGTGACTCTGCAGTTTTGTGCTATAAAGGCTCTGTTATGCATGAAATAAATGAGTTCTTGCTAGACTTGGCTCCCCACTGCGTCTGATTGTCTCTGGGATCGGGAGGCTGGGGAATGGGCGAGCAGTGCACTTACCTTTCCTCGGGCCCAGTCCATCCTCGTACAGGTGGACTAAGACCCTGCATAAGCTAATGAAATGACAATTGTATAAAACAGGACCTAAAAGTCAATGAAATTTGTCTCATTAGTAGACCAGAAATCTGGAGAAATTTCTAGGAATTCTAAAGCAGATGGAACAGGTCTGATGAGTGAACTGCTGGAGAGGTGAAAGTCATTCTCCCTAAAACAAGCCCAGATAAGGTTAAGCCAGAGGCCTATACGTCCAGGAAAAAAGAGCTGATTGTGAAATCAATAGAGTGACCAAAGAACCTTTCGTAGAACATCCAGGCCAATCACCACCCTTTGCCACCCATCAATACACAGAGGTGATGTGACATCTGACTGCATGGTAAAGCTACGCTTATAGCTCCATGAAGTAGCTCAAAGAGATGTCTGAAAAGGGCACAGTATGGGACTGGGGCCAGAAGAAAGGCTGAGGGAGGTTAGGATGTGAATGCAGACATTTGTAACTGAGAAAAGGAACAGAAGACTGTTAAGCTGTCCATCTCCGAATGAAGCCAGCATTACTTTGCTAGTTCTCCGCTCTCCCTGAATTGAAGGCTGCCTCATTTGCACAGACTGATTTTTCCCAACTCTGTGAATATATGAAAAACATTTAATTGTGTAGTTTATTTTTTTTCATGACTCCAACTTTTATTTATTTACTAGTTTTGGAAGGCAGAGACACACACACACACAGAGAAAGGCAGAGAGCTCCCATCTACTGGTTCAATCCCCAAATCCCTATAACTGTCTGGACTAGGCTGATTAAATCCTAGAGCCAAGAATTATCACAGGTCTCCCATGTGGGTGGCAGGAACCCAATTACTTGAGCCATCACTGATGCCTCCCAGGTTCTGTATTCGAGGACACTGGAGTCAGGTATGAATCCCAGGCATTCTATCTGCTATGGAAGATGGGTGTCTGAACCGGTGTCTTGACCACTGGGCTAATGCCTTCCCCAGTATTCAGCTATTTTGTGAGAGAACTCTTCCTGCTCAACCTGTTTAAATAGATGAAATTTATAGTCAATAAATTATACCTCAAAGCTTTTTTTTAAAGAAAGAAATAGATTGGAGAGGAACGGGATGAGATGCAGAGTCCAGATAAAGTGTTTGTTTATGGTTAGGAGCAGACACACATGTTTAAATATCATCAGGTGAAAGGCATCTCCTAGGCTAATTTTGCAGTCTTCATTTTTCCTACAAAGAACATCACTGCTGTTGATTTTAACTTGATTTCATTTTTACAAAAATATCCTGCGAGTCTCACACTATGTAATTTGCCCTGAAGCCCTCTTCCCCTGAGTCATAACTTCTGCGGGTGGTCATCAGCATTTTGGACATGAAGGTCTGCAACCAATCTCCAAGATGATCACAGTCTTCCCCAGTCCACAGATAGATCCCAGCATCTACTTCATTATCTTTTCCACCCTCTCTTTCTGCCCGAAATAACTTTGAGTCAGTCCTGCCCACAGAATAGGGTGTTCAGCTGCATAGATCCATGGATGGAACTGCCTCCTGTCCCAGGGGGCTCCACACATGCTGTTCCCATCATCCAACAGTGGGAGGTCCAGATGAACTAGATCTGTGTCTGTGGCATGGCCACCACAGAGTCATGAGCTTCTTGCACAGTTTTTAGCCAGTGAGCAAGTGTCGAAACCCGGGAATTTGTTAGGTCACTCATTTATAATCTGCTTATTTAAAAAAGGCTTTTAAATATTTACTGATATTCTTTTGCTAATACCTAGGTTTTGTTTTAATCTAGAATTGAGGTTAAAATACTGTGGAGGATGAAAGGTGTGCACATTTTAATAAAATTCAGATAAAGTTAAAAATAGTAAGACAAGAGAATGGAAGTACTCTTCTAATATGGAACCAGCAGACAGGCATCATCATATGTTAAATGCTTTCATCCCAGAAGTATCTCTGCATTTGTCATTTCTGCAAAGGAGACACAGGAAAAGAGGTTTACTATGAGATAGGTAATCAGTAGAATCTATTCCTTATTCTACACTTTATCCTAAGGAAATTAATTTAAAAAATCAGAAGATACAGGGGTACCATCTCAGGAAGCAAAATATAGGGGACCAGTTTTTCTAGAGATGAAGGTGTAAATTGTATCCTCTTGAATAAGGGTGGACTTTTATGATGGTGTTTGTCAAAAACTGCTTTCGAACAAGTCACAAGTCTTAAAAATATACCTACCATATATATGTGCTAGCCATTAAATCCCTCAGTATGTACATAAGAAAAAGGAAAACATTTCTGTAATAAGACTTCCAAATGAATATTCAAGGCAGGTCTGTTTGTGATTATGAAAAATTGGAAACACCCCAAGTATCCATCAAGAGGTAGGTAGATACACAAATTGTTATATATCCATTCAGTGGAATGCTACTCAGAAACCAAAAGGATCTGTCGGTCTGTCTATCTGTCTATCTATCTATCTATCTATCTATCTATCTATCTATGTGTGTGTGTGTGTGTTTATGCATCTATTTGGATCTCAAAATAAACCATATAGAGTATACATTATGTGATGATGGAGAGCCCAGATGCAGAGATTACCTGGTGACACAAAGAGGCTTCTGAAAGTAATGTATGTGTTCACTAACCTGACCATGCTGGCTGTTTGACGCACACACACACATCTGAACTCTCAAATTTCATATTTTAGATAAGGTAACTCTTTGTCAACTATACATTAATAAAGCTGTTTTGAAATAAAGAAATTCTCTTTCTGGAGTTGTGCATCTAGCTGCACTGTATGTGTTTATGACCTTTACCAAGACACTTGACTATTCATGAAATCAGCATTTATGTGAAAGAAAAACAAAGGAGCAACCACCCGGTGCAGTCATTGCTATGAAATAACAATCACTGTCTAAAATAAACACTGATTCTCTGCAATTAAAGATAAAATATTTACTATAAAGTTCATTTTGAAGTAATTGTTCTTATTGATGTATTACAGAAAAGTGCACAAATAATAGAGTATAACTCATTGAATTTTCCCCAAATGAACACACTTGTATAACTAGCACCCTGATCAAGAAACAATAGTATTTATTTACAGAAGCCATTCTAGTACTTCTTTTTAGAAACTGGTCCCTTCTACGAGATAGTGTGATTTCTAACACAATAAATTAATTTTAATTAATTAATTAATTATTCTCATTCAGTGTTTTGCTTATATGGTTTGTGTATGTTATTGTATTGTGACAATTGTTCATTTCAATTGCTGTACAGTATCCCATTGTATCTCTATGTAAGTTATTTATCCTATTGTTGATGGATGTTGGCTTATTTCCATGCTGTACCTGTTATGAATGGTGCTTCTATAAGCATCCTTCTATATATCCTTTTATTAACACATGTGTACATTTCTGCTGGATCCTTGCCTTGCAGCAGAATTGCTACATCATAGGATACATATATGCTCAATTCTCTCAAATGACTACAATACAATATGAGCATTCCAGTTACTCAACATCATCAACAATGCATGACATTTTCTTACTCCAACTGTAGATGTTCTGGTGGGTGTGTAGTGGTATAACATTGTGTAGGTTTAATTTCCAAAGGCTGAAACTGACAGGGAGATAAATCTCAAATTAACATGAAGGAACATTGACTTTCTGTTACAGTGGTTCAAAGATGGAATGGTACATGGAGATAGTTCTACCTAAGAAGATAGTAGTCCCCTGTTATCTGAGGTTTTGCCTGTGGCAATTTCAGTTACTTGTGGCCAACCATGGCTTGAAAATATTAAATGGAATATTACAGAAATAAAAACAGTACATACATTTTAATTTCCTGCTGTTCTGAGTGGCATAATGAAATCACAAACCCTTCTGCTCTTTCCCCACCTGGGACATGGATCATCACTTTGTCCAGAATGTTCACATTGTATATGCTGCTCACCCAACTTTGTTAAAACTCCATGATTCAGGATCACCTGAAGCAGATGATCTTCCTCTTCATGTTTCATTGGAACAACAATAGCAACTAACCCTGTGTCACAATGGCTATGTCATTCACTTCATTTCATCTCATTGAACAGGCACTCTGTCATCTCCTATCACCACAAGAAGTGTGAGTAAAGTATGATACTATATTTCCAGAGAGAGACAACATTCACATCACCCTTTATGATTTGTTGTAATAGTTACACTTCATCATTATTTTTTTTTAATTTATATTTTTTAAACAGGCAGAGTGGACAGTGAGAGAGAGAGACAGAGAGAAAGGTCTTCTTTTTCCATTGGTTCAACCCCCAGTGGCTGCTATGGCTGGTGCACCGCACTGATCCGAAGCCAGGAGCCAGGTGCTTCTCCTGGTCTCCCATGCAGGTGCAGGGCCCAAGGACTTGGGCCATCCTCCACTGCACTCCTGGGCAACAGCAGAGAGCTGGACAGGAAGAGGCGCAACCGGGACAGAATCCGGTGCCCCAATCGGGACTAGAACCTGGAGTGCCGGCACCGCAGGCAGAGGATTAGCTTATTGAGCCGCAGCACTGGCCCATTATTGTTTTTTTAAAATATATTTTATTTATTTATTTGACAGGTAGAGTTGCAGACAGTGAGAGAGAGAGACAGGGAGAGGTCTTCCTTCCGTTGGTTCACTCCCCAAATGGCCGCTACGGCTGGAGCTGTGCCAGTCCGAAGCCAGGAGTCAGGAGATTCTTCTTGGTTTCCCAAGCGGCTACAGGGGCCATCTTCTATTGCTTTTCCAGGCCACAGCAGAGAGCTGGACTGGAAGAAGGGCAACCAAGATTAGAACCTGGCGCCCACATGGGATGCCGGCACTGCAGGCAGAGGATTAACATAGTGTGTCATGGCGCTGGCCTCCATCATTATTGTTATTAATACCTTCCTGTGCCCCAAAACTTCACCATAGGTATGTATGGATAGGAAAATATTATATGTTTGCATTTGGTATGATGTGAGATTCCATGCATTCACCAGGGGTCTTGGAATGGATCCTCTATGGATGAGGGAGGACCATTATAGGGTAGGATCTCTGTCTTTAATGTACTGTACATTGTGAATCAATACTATAACTAGTACTCCAACAATAATTTCAGTTTGTGTCTCTATGTGAGGGCAAACTGTTGAAATCTTTACATAATATGTTCTAAACTGATCTTCTGTGTATAAAGAGAATTGAAAATGAATCTTGATGTGAACAGAAGGGAAGAGGGAGCGGGAGAGGGGAGGGTGGCGGGAGGGAGGGAAGTTGTGTGGGGGGGAGCCAATGGAATCCATAAGCTGTACCTTGGAAATTTATATTCTTTAAATAAAAGCTAAAAAAAAAATTAAAAAAAAATAGAATTCTGACATTGGGTGGGAAATATTCTAAAGGATATTGTTCTTTTCTGAAGGCTGCTGGATTATCTTAGTTCCAGCCACAGTTTGTATTTCCCCCAGTGCAAACATTGGGACCAGGAGCAGAGGAGGGAAGCAGGAGTGGGGAGAGGGAGAAATGAAAACTTGGTCAGCCTTGGCCAGCCTCGTGGAGAACTCTGATGCTAGAGTCACCTTCCCAAGTGTGGACAAGTCCTTGAAGGGAAGTAGCAGTGTCTATGCAGCAGATTATAAACATTTTTTAAAAAATTTATCTTTAATTTTCATTTTTTGGTCAGTATATCTGATTTAACCATATCCTCTGAAAATGTCAACTTCACCACAATTCCAAGAGTAGGAAAGTAATCCCAGAACTGTAGCAATACCACTATTGAGAACCTCTCCTTGCATTCACCTGCCTGCCCAGCTGCCCCAAGGCCATATACAGTCTTCTCATCAAAAGTCCTGCCCATGCCTACAAAAGCCTGCTGTACTAGAGCTTAGGTGTAAGGAACTGAGATTCCATTTGCTTTTCTATCCAGAAGCAATGTGAACTCACAACCTGGCCTAGGGATATGATCCTCCAGGACCTCCAGGGCAGCTTTCACCAACAGTAAAATGTCTGTTCATAAAATTCTGATCTGTTAACTGGAAGTCGTATTTCTCAAAGCATACAAGAGCCAAGTACTAAAAAGATTATTGGAAAAATAAGAAAAATACATATTTAAAAGAAATTATATTTTGCATTTAAACTGCTATTTCGGATATCAGAACTTACTACATACTTACTTACAAAAGGGAATGTGGGATCTGTATTCTTAGGGTGAATTGCCAGAGCACACGTTGGTTCAATTTATAGCTCAGTGGTGTGACAGAGGGACAATGGTGACAAAAATTATACATGGTTGCTTCTAAGTATTTGTGATATGAATAAAGCTGCTGAAAACATCCATATGCAGAGTTCTGGATGGGCATACTTTTCAACAATTACTGTCTAGTATGGTATGTTTAATTTTGTTAAACTTACCAGACTGCCTTTCAAAGTGTCTACTCAAATGTACCATTTTGCATTTCCACCAGTAGCCAAAGGGTATTCCTCTTGTTCCACATCCTCACCAGTACTTGGTGTTGGCAGTGTTCTGAATTTTGACCATTCCGATGAACGTCTAGTCCTGCCTCACTTCAATTTGCATTTATTTGATGACATATAATGTACAACATCTTTTCATACTCTGATTTGCCATCTATATATTTTCTTTGATGAAGTATTTATTAAGGTCGTTGACTTATTTTTAAATTGGGTTGTTTAAATATGAAATATGGATCTGTTTAGTTCTTTCATGAGAGTTTTGGGATTTGTCTCATATAAATTTTGTACTTATTTTGTTAAATTTATACTGAAATATTCACTTTTCAGCATGCTACTATAAATTGTACTACTTTCTTAATTAAAATTATTTACCTAGCAGATAAAAATTATACACAATTATGTTTTTAATTTCAAACTCCCCTTGTTCATTACTAGTAAATAGAATGGCTGTTAACTTTTGCATGTTAACATTTTATCTCGCAATTTCACTATAATAATTTATTACTTTCGGAAGTTTAGCTATTGTTTATTCATTTAGATTTGCTTCATTGATTATTATGTCATCTGTGAGAGAAGATAGCTTTATTTCTTCCTTCCCAATCTGTATACCTTTTATTTCCTTTTCTTACATTAGCAAGGATTTCTGGTACTGTTTTGAAAAGGAGTGGTGAGAGGGCATGTCCTTGCCTTGCTATTGATCTTAATGGTGTAGCTCATAATCTGTCATCATTCAGTCTGATATTATCTATAGATGTTTGATAGATATTCTTTATGAAGTTGAGAAATTTCCCTTTCATCTTGATTTTTATCATGAATAGATACTGAATTTTGTCAGATGCTTTTCTGTATCTATTGATATGATTGTGTGATTATTCTTGTTCAGTGTGTTGATGTGACAGATTATATTAATTGATCTTTGAATATTAAACCAGCTTGCATACTTGGCATAAATCCCATTTAATCATGGTATATAATTCTCTTCATGCATTGTGGGGTTCAATTTACTAACATTTTATTGAGCATTTTTGCTTTTATGTTCATTAGAGATATTGGCTGACAGGTTTCTTATGGTGCCTTTTTCTGGTTTTGGTAATAGGATGATACTGATCTCACAGAATTAGAAAATCCTCCCTATGCTTCTGCCTTGTGGAAGTGATTACAGAGTGTTGGTGTGATGTTTTCCTTAAACAATTGATTGTATATACATATTCTAAAGGTTGCCATTCATTTGAATAATTGTATTTATTGGAATAGTTAGATTATTTTAAGTGAGAGGCTAGATCCTGAACAGTTCAGAAGCTGAACTATGATTTAGTGGTAGGCGGTTAAGGAGAGCCTATCACCTGTGGGCACGATGCAGTTACAGATCAGTACAGTTTTCCCTGTGATCTCCTGAGTGTACTTCTGTATTGCCAATCACTGCAACAAAGCTCACCAACAAAAAAAATGGGGCCTTCTCTTTTGCTATGAGCAGTGTTTATCTGGCTTGGTATTAGTGAGCCTTGTCTTTGGAGACAACATGTTTTTAGGTTAATGTGGTCCCCTCAGAACAACCCTGGGGAGCATGCTGTGGTGTTCCCTCAAGAGCTCTTTCAGGAATGGAGAACTTATGTCCCAGCTTCCAGGATACTGCAGAAGATGGCCCTGAAGTATCTCCCTTGAGATCAGCTCCCCTTCAAAGGGCAGAATGAAACCACTGACTGATCACTCTAAAGGAGTAGGACCCTCATCCAAACCACAGGGCCATAGCAGTTTCTGAGATCCCAAATTGGAGATCTCTTTGATAACTTAACTGCAGATCAACATCTTCTCTCTAATCTTGCTTTCTTCTCCTGTCTTCTACAGATGTACATCCAAGAGCTATCCAAAGGTTTTCAAAAGGTAGTATCAAAACACTGATCTTTGTTTTGGCATTGTGGTTTAGTGGATTTAGTCACTGCTTTTAATGCCAGTGTCCAGTAGTGGAGTACCTGTCCAAGGCCCAGCTGCTCTGCTGCCAATCCAACTTCCTGTTAATGTACCTGGGAAAGCAGCAGAAGATGGATCAAATACTTGGACTCCTACTACTCATGTGGGAGACCACGATGGTGTTCCTGGCTCCTGGTCCTATTCACTTAGAGCTTTGGGCAGGTATTGAATCTCACTGTCAGTCCACTCATTTATAAAGTAGGTCACATATTTTCACCAATGGCTTAGGGTATATACCAGATATACTCTGACTCTGATGTGAGCCAGCTGACTGGAGGGGATGTTCAGTGTGTTGAATGTTTATTAGAGAGAAAATTGGCACCCAGGACAATTGAACTCTAATGAGTAATGGAGGATAAAGAGAAAGATCCAGAGCATGGCATGCTGAGGAAGAAGGACTGAGGAATAGGCTAAGGTTCCTCTCCCCAAATATTTCATATATTTCTTAAAACTTCTGAGCAATGGATAAAATGTAGCAACAATATATGAGAGTACTTCAGCATTTGCATAAAACAAAAAGATTTTATTTCAGTGAAAAACACTTTAATCTATAAATCAAGGAGTATTCAAAAAGTTCATGTAAAACGTTTATTATTAAAAAAAAGCAAGGATTTAAATTTCTTTTTGCATCAAAACAAATTTATCTTTTAATTCCATTCCTATATGAATTTTTAAAAATACTCCCATAGCCAGGGGAAAGATCAAGAAAAACTGGAAAGGGCCCCTGCACCTGTGTAGGAGACCCAGAAGAAGCTCCTGGCTCTTGGCTTTGGATCGGCACAGCTCTTTCTCTCTCTCTGTAACTCTGACTTCCAAATAAATAAATAAATCTTAAAAAAAAAAAAGAAAAGAGAACTCCCATCTACTGGCTCATTCCTCAGATGTCTTCAATGGTCAGGAGCTGGGCCAAGCCAAAGGCAGGAGTCACAGACTCAATCCAGGTCTCTCTTTGTGAATGACAGGGACCTAACCACTTGAACCATCACTGCTATCTCCCAGGGTAGACATTAGCATAAAGATAGGATGGAGAAAAGAGCAGGGGCTCATCTCAAGTGCTCCTGTGGGATGTGAGCATCCTACCTGGTGGCTTAACCACTAGGCCACACATCCTCCCTGGATTATTATCATTCTTTATTAAACACCATCCACTGCCTCCAAAAAATAGATGTGGTTTATGAATTTGAACACAATATGATAAAAATATTTTTTTCTAGAGGAACAACTAGTAACAAAAGTGTGGTCTGATTAGCAAAGGATACACTTATTCTTCCTTGGACTTTATCTATAAAAGAAGCTATCATCCGGCACCGCGGCTCAATAGGCTAATCCTCTGCCTTGCGGCGCCAGCACACCGGGTTCTAGTCCCGGTCGGGGCACCGGATTCTGTCCTGGTTGCCTCTCTTCCAGGCCAGCTCTCTGCTGTGGCCAGGGAGTGCAGTGGAGGAAGTCCCCAGTGCTTGGGCCCTGCACCCACATGGGAGACCAGGGTAAGCACCTGGCTCCTGGCTTCGGATCAGTGTGATGCGCTGGCTGCGGCGGCCATTGGAGGGTGAACCAACGGCAAAAAGGAAGACCTTTCTCTCTGTCTCTCTCTCTTACTATCCACTCTGCCTGTCAAAAAAATAAAATAAAATAAAAAACAAGCTATCATGAGGATCAGCTTCATATTTTCTTTTTTTAAAGATTTATTTATTTATTTATTTGGCAGGTAGAGTTACAGACAGTGAGAGAGAGAGAGAGACAGAGAGAAAGGTCTTCCATCCAATTATTCACCCCTCAAATGGCTGCAACAGCTGGAGCTATGCCAGACCGAAGCCAGGAGCCAGGTGCCTCTTCCTGGTCTCCCATTTGGGTGCAGGGGCCCAAGAACTTGGGCCATCCTCCACTGCCTTCCTGGGCCATTGCAGAGAGCTGGACTGGAAGAGGAGCAACCAGGACTAGAAACTGGTGCCCATATGGGATGCCAGCGCTGCAGGTGGAGTATTAACCCAGTGCGCCACAGCGCTGGCCCTATAGCTTCATATTTTCAATGTGTTATAAAATATTCATGGTAGAAATATTGTTTGAATGTTTTTATTTACTATCCAGTAAAACCAATGCCATAACATTACATTTATTCACTAAAGGCATTTTTTATGTGAATCTTAGGAAATACGGTCCATTTGCTTTGCTTAAGCATATACTGCTTGCTTAACTGAGGGATAATGTACGTAGACTACAGAGCAGTGATTCTCAACCTTGGTGTATTTGTATCACTAGGGAAGCTTGGAAAATCTTGATGCCCATATCATATCTTGGACCAAATGAATCAAGACTTTTGCTGGGAATCAAGGCATTTTTCTAAAGCTCCCCAGCAATTCCATTGTACATCAAGGCTAAAAACCACTGATGAAAAAGGACCGAGTAGTTGCTGTCTCTGTAAAACAGCCCTTTTAATGTATCACTCTTTCTAGTAAAGCTTTTGATGAATGCTGGATTGCAATCAAGTAATATGCCAACTAACACATAAAGTGGTAGTCTGATGGGAAATTAATTGAATAATGAAGTCAGCAAAGTGGAACCTGGACAAACCAGTAAGCTGCAAGGTATGTTATTGGGGAGATTGAATTATTATCTCTAGGTTGGCAGAGCAGTCAACCAATTGCTCAGCCTTTTCAGGTGCCAGAGCCTGGGACCAACTTACTTCTCTCACTAGGTCACCCTGGAACTTCAGGTTGGTAAAGGGCAAAAAATATCCGTGGGGTTGATGCCCTTAAATATCTGGAAACACTGGATTGATTCAGGAGATGCTCTGAGTTCCAACTGTACAATTTCCCCAAGTGACTGGATACTTGGTTGGAGTTCCCAGAAATTAACACGAAATGTTGCCTCATGAATTGAAATGTGTTTGTAAATGACTTGTAAATAATAGTTTCATTCTTTACCAATGTAAGATGGTGGCCTTACATCTTATCCTAAGATCTAAGACCCAAGTGGAACTGCAGGGCTTTCCAAGGGCTTTCATTCTTTCCTTTTGGAGAAGAGAGCTCTGAAAGGCTGATAGCTCTGCCCTTTTATTGCCAGCCTTTCTGAGTCACTTTGGGTCCCACGGTCCACATTGGCTACAAGCCATTACTCCCTTCACACCCACGTTACTTGGGGTGATGTACACGAAGGCTTAGCTGAGAGACAGAGTAGAGTTTTGACTCCATGATCTGTTCCTAACTCTGAGATTCAGAGCAGGTTGCCCAACTTCTCTGAATCCATTTTCTAGTGTTTAATATAGGAATAAAATTTTGTTACTAAAATTTTGATATGATACGGCATATGCAAGAAATTGTTGTGTAGGAATTTGATAAAATGTTCAACAAACACAATTAAGGGAAACAGAGTGTTGGTATCAAACAGATAGCTATAATTCTTAAAATCTATGTTCTATCCCAAATTTAGTAAAGTGTGCACAGATAGGAGGCCTCCACCAGAGCCATCAACTTTAGGAGAAGTGATTATTTTCCAGAGCTGTTCTGTTCACTGTGGAAGCCACTGTCAGCTAAAAATGAGACTCCAAAAACCTGGTGTTTAAACAAGAATATTAAGTATCTCATTAATATTTTTATGCTGACTATATAAACATATTTTGGACATATTGCATTAAATATATTGCTAAAATAAATTTACCTCTTTCTTTTTACATTTTAAAAAATATAGCCATTAGAAACTTTAAAGTTACACATGGGGGTCACATTTGTGGCCTGCATTAAATTTCTGTTAGAGAGCACTGTTGCATTGAACCAACATAATGTTTTTTTTAAAAGATGTATTTATTTATTTGAAAGTCAGAGTTACACAGAGAGAGGAGAGGCAGAGAGAGAGAGAAAAGTCTTCCATCCAATGGTTCACTCCCCAATTGGCCACAACGGCTAGAACTGTGCTGAACTGAAGGCAGGAGCCAGCAGCCTCTTCTGGGTCTCCTACATGGGTGCAGGGGCCCAAGCTGCCGGACCATCTTCTACTGCTTTCCCAGGCCACAGCAGAGGGCTGGATTGGAAGTGGAGCAGCTGGGACTCGAAACAGGGCCCATATGGGATTCCGGTGCTTCAGGCCAGGCCGTTAACCCACTGCGCCACAGTGCCGGCCCCCAACATAATGTTTTTTAAAAAAACATTTATTTAATTGAGAGGTAGAGTTATGGAGAAAGTGAGAAAGAGAGAGAGAGGGAGAGAGAGATAGAGAGAGATCGATCTTGCATCCACTGGTTCACTCTCCAAGTGGCCACAATGGCAAGGGCTGGATCAGGCTGAAGCCAGGATTCAGGAGCTTCATTCATGTCTCCCATGTGGGTGGCAGAGGCCCAACACTTGGACCATCCTCGATTGCTTTTCCTAGGCCCTCAACAGGGAGTTGGATCAGAAGAGGAGCAGCTGAATCATGAACTGGCGTCCATATGGCATACTGGAGTTGCAGGCAGTGGCTTTACCAGGAATACCACAATGCCGGCCTTTGAAAATACCTTTTAAAACCCCCCCAAAGGCTCTCTGAGTCATCTGAGGCATTACCTCTAATTGGGCTACAACTTAACAGTTTATCTCCTAAGGGGCTGGAAGGTAGAGTAGTTCAGATATGTTACTTAGGGGCAGGGGTGTCTGTGCCAGGGTGATTGATCCCCAATGAAAACCCTACATACCAAGGCTTGGGGGAGCTTCCCTAGTTGGCACATATCACTGCTGGGAGAATTAAGTGCTGTCCATGTGACACTATTGGAAGAAGACTCCAGTATGCTTCTGCTCAGTTTCTCCTGGACCCCTCTCTATGTGCCTTTTTGTTTGCTGATTTTAATCTGGATTATTTTACCATAATAAACCCCAACATGAGCACAACAGCTTTTTTGAGTTTTGTGACTCCTTCTAAGGAGTCACTTGACTTGATGGTGGCCTTGGGGGAGCCTTGATATACGTTAACCTCCATCTGAGGTCACTGTCTATTATATTATCAACAATGTTATTGAGAAAGAAGAGGGGGGAATGGAGGCAGAAGTAGGGGATGAGAATATGATCCTAAAATCTATCATGTGTTTATTATAAGCCAAGAACTATTTTAGATGCTTTTAATGCAGCCATTATCAAATTTAATCCTTGAAATAACTCTCATATCTGTGTTATATGAGGATGAGAGGAAATAGAGGTCCAATCTCCACCCCGCAAAGGTCAAATTGATAGAGTATGGCATAGAAATAATTCATAAATAAATGGGAGAATCAGATTCAAGACTGGCTTCTTTCAGACCCCAGGCCCTGGTGGCAAAATCTAGCAAGAAACTAGATAGATCACACATGAATAACTATATACAAAATAAAACAAGATTTGAAGAACATTGTATCATGGATACACCTGTATTCTATATTTTTAAGTGTCACCCTCATAACACACACACACAGTTCTTTGTCCTATAAATGACTTGAGTTGAATCTCTATATTAAATTCTAGCATGAAATATGTACATGCTGCAAATTGTCATGTATGGTTCTGTATTACGTGTTTTTGTACTTTAATTTACCTAGCTAATTTTTCTTGTTTTCCACTTTTAATACCATCAAATTGGGTGCCTAAATGAATCATCACTTGTAAAGCTGAAAGCTGATATTTTCTTTTTTTTTTTTTTTTGTTTTTTTTTTTTGTTTTTTTTTTTTGCTTTTATTTAAAGAATATAAATTTCCAAAGTATAGCTTATGGATTTCAATGGCTCCCCCCCTCACAGCTTCCCTCCCTCCCGCTACCCTCCCCTCTCCCGCTCCCTCTCCCCTTCTGTTCACATCAAGATTCATTTTCAATTCTCTTTATACACAGAAGATCAGTTTAGAACATATTATGTAAAGATTTCAACAGTTTGCCCTCACATTGAGACACAAACTGAAATTATTGTTGGAGTACTAGTTATAGTATTAATTCACGATGTACAGTACATTAAAGAAAGAGATCTTACATGTTTTTTTTTAAAGAATTGATTAATTATCTATGCGATTTCCAATTTAACACCAAGATTTTTTAATCATTTGCAATTATCTTTATACACAGAAGATCGATTTAATATTATAGTATGTAAGGATTTCATCAGTTTGCACCCACACAGAAACACAAAGTGAAAAAAATACTGTTTCATTACTAGTAATAGCGTTATTTCACATTGGATAACACATTAAGGACGGATCCCTCATGAGACATAAGTACACAGTGACTCCTGAAATTGATTTAGCAATTTGACACTCTTGTTTATGGCGTCAGTAATCTCCCCAGGCTCTAGTCATGAGTTGCCGAGGCTATGGAAGCGTTTAGGGTTCGCCGACTTTGATCTTAATCCGACAGGGTCATAGTCAAAGTGGAGGTTCCCTCCTCCCTTCAGAGAAAGGTACCTCCTTCTTTGATGGCCCCGATCTTTCCACTGGGATCTCACTCGCAGAGATCTTTCGTTTAGGTCTTCTTTTTTTTTTTTTGTTTTTCAGAGTGTCTTAGCTTTCCATGCCTAAAATATTCTCATGGGCTCTTGAGCCAGATCCGAATGCCTTAAGGGCTGATTCTGAGGCCAGAGTGCTATTAAGGACATCTGCCATTCTATGAGTCTGCTGTGTATCTCGCTTCCCATGTTGGATCATTCTCTCTCTTTTTCATTCTATAATGTTAGTATTAGCAGACACTAGTCTTGTTTGTGTGAACCCTTCTACTCTTAGACCTATCCGTGTGATCACTTGTGAGCTGAAATTGGTCACCTGGACTAATGAGATGGCTTTGGTACATGCCACCTTGATGGAAATGTATTGGAATCCCCTGGCACACTTCTAACTCTATCATTTGGGGCAGTTCCGATTGAGCATGTCCCAGATTGTACATCTCCTCCCTCTCTTATTCCCACTCTTATATTTCACAGGGATCACTTTTCATTTAAAATTTAAACACCTACGGCTAATTGTGTGTTAGTTGCAAGATTCAACCCATAGTACTAGAACGCATACAAACAACAAGGGGAGATACTAAAATGGGTAAAGATTTAGATTGTACATCAACAGTTCAGGCAGGAGCTGATCGTGTCTTATTTCCCCATAGTGTTCATTTCATTTCAACAGGTTTCCTCTTTGGTGCTCAGTTAATCATCACCAATCAGGGAAAACAAATGATATTTGTCTCTTTGGGACTGGCTTAATTCACTCAGCATGATGTTTTCCAGATCCCTCCATTTTGTTGCAAATGGCAGGATTTCATTGTTTTTGACTGCTGTATAGTATTCTGTAGTGTACATGTCCCATAATTTCTTAATCCAGTCTACTGTTGATGGGCATTTGAGTTGATTCCAGGTCTTAGCTATTGTGAACTGAGCTGCTATAAACATTAGTGTGCAGATGGCTTTTTGGTTTTCCAATTTAATTTCCTTTGGGTAAATTCCAAGGAGTGGGATGGCTGGGTTATATGGTAGGGTTATATTCAGATTTCTGAGGAGTCTCCAGATTGACTTCCATAGTGGTTTAACCAGTTTGCATTCCCACCTATTTTCTTAATCAAAATTAGACTTCCTAATACCTGTAAAAGAGAAAATCCATTGGGGGAAAAGAACGAAAGGAGGATAGTGCTCATATTGTTTTTCAGACAACAAACATCCTTGTATAATCCTATTATGAACATCAGCATACATTTCACAGCCCATCTGGCAAACAATGGAGGTCGTGACTCTGTGTATTTGAAATGCTATACAGGCCATTGTAGTTAGGAACATGGTAAAACCTACAGCTGTGTCAGTGGGTCAGAAAATGGTCACAGTGCATTGCTCAGACGTTGTGGATTAACCAGATAGATTTTTGTGAAGACAGACTGTATTAGGGAACGTGTTCTTCGGAGCTAAACAGGTCTGAGGGAGTAGTGATGTGAGCAAGAGGGGTGGAGGGAAGAAGAGTATCACCTGTTTTTGGTGACTCATAGTTAAACTCTGACAAAACTAGTGGCTTGTGGATCACAAATTTTCATTATAAAACATCCTTTATGAGACATAAAATATAGTATGTTTTTAGTTAAGGAATTCTTTTCCAGAACATCAAAAGAATTTACTCTACTCTAATCATTTGGCCTGATACTATCTAATCTGGAAGACTAAAAGATTTTGGATCCCATTCCTTGACTCATATTTTGTGATAGCAACTTATTTTATTGAAAAATTTTAAAATTTGCCAAAAACATTTAAAATAATTTAAGGTATTAGAGATTTGCTGGATGTGGTTTCATGTACATATTTCCTACTCCAGTTAGTTTCTTCCAAGTTTAAAGGAAACGTTATTTGTCACATTTCTTTCTCCATCAGTGATGATGCCATCGATGCTAATTTTAGAAAGAACTATACAGTCTATACAAAATCTAAGTGATTTATAATATTTGTTGTATGCCAGCATAATGAAGGTGACATGGAACTTTCTCTCTGTCTTTCTCACTGTCTATAACTCTACCTGTCAAATTAAAAAAAGATATTACTGTGACAAATAGAATTTTTAATTTAGTACACTGTACCATGGCTCATGTCTAAGGTTTTAATGAGTAGAGTTCTATTCAACACAAGTAAACGTAGTCTCTATCCACTTTATGACTCTGCCATTTCATAACATAGTTTATGGAAATGGCAAAGACAATGTGAATGGGGATGCCTGCTTCTTGTAGATGTGGCTTGGAAATGTCACTCAACACTGCTCCTTCCTTCCCACAGGTGAAAATTCAAATATAGATAGACTCAGTTGCAAGAACTGTGGACAGTGTCCCCTGTGGCTAGGCAGCCACTTCCAAATTACCTCTGTATTGTATAGATAGGATTGTATAAATAGATTGTATTGTATAGATAGATTGTATAGATGTTGTAGTGGGAAGCCAGTCATTGCTGCAGGAGGAGTAGAAACTATGAGAAGATATCGTGTCTGCTCTCTGACACCAAAAGAACAACAAATAGATCTCCCATTGAAATTTTAGTCACTCTTCAAGCCTGCTTTGTTTTGTTTTTATTTTTTGACAGGCAGAGTTAGACAGTGAGAGAGAGAGAAAGACAGAGAGAAAGGTCTTCCTTCCATTGGTTCACCCCCTATATGGCTGCTACGGTTGGCTCGCTGCACCGATCCAAAGCCAGGAGCTAGGTGCTTCCTCCTGGTCTCCCATGTGGGTGCAGGGCCCAAGCACTTGGGCTATCCTCCACTGCAGAGAGCTAGACTGGAAGAGGAGCAACTGGGACAGAATCTGGTGCCACAACCGGGACTAGAACCCCGGGGTGCAGGTGCCGCAGGCAGAGGATTAGCCCATTGAGCCACAGCACTGGACTTTCAAGCCTGCTTTTAAACAATCTTTTATAAATTCTTTAGTTTATTTGAGAGGCATAGAAATAGAAAAAAAATAGGTAGAGAGATTGAGATCTGGTTTACTTCCCAAATGCCTGAAATTACTGAGGTTTGGGTAAGGCCAGGACCAAGATCTGGGGGCACAATCCAGGTATCCCATGTAGGTGGCAGGAACTTAATTGCTTGAGCTACCGTTGCTGCTTCCCAGGGCGTTTGCTGGTGGGAAGCTGGTGTTAGGAGCTAGAGCTAGGTATCAAATGTACGTATTTCTACTAGGCCAAAGGCCCCGTCTAAGGCTCAAATTTCAGTGTTACTTTTTCCAAGAACCTTTTGTAGGTCTCATCAAGTACATCCCATAATGCCTGTTAAAGAAGAATGAATGCAATAGATGCTATTGATTCCATAACTTAGGCTGCCTTTCAGGCTGGTGTCTTCATCCTCCATCTGCTATTAAGGTGGGCCACTAATGGCTCAGAGCTGAAGTTCTCCTCTCTCTAGAAAATTACCAAATAGAAGATAATCTGCTTTGGGGGTTAATGCATTCCTAACAGTCAGTGACTGAGTGACATGTGAGTAAAAAGGTTAATCCCAACATCCGACCACTGTGTGGTGTTTTTCACACTCCAGAGCTCTCCCTGGGGCCAAGTTGAGGATAAATTTGAGCCCAACTCCTTCCTTTGCCCTATCTTACTTTCCTTATTGCCCCCGCTCTTGACAACACTGTTCCCATCTCCCTACAATCAACCAGGTGCACTAGAATCCCTGTTTTAGGTTCTGCTTCCAGGGAACCAGGCTTAAGGCCATGGGCTACCTCCTTTTCTAAAGTTGAGAGACTATCTGTAGTGTCATGAATTACCTTCTACCTCCATTTCATTTCTTAAGGGGCAAGGCAAACCTGAAGAAAGTAGAATTGTAGTGGAAATTTAATCAGAAAATTAAAATTCCAGGGACTTCCCCACATTCAGTGACTATTCAATTTTCCCTGTTATCCTTATTTCAAGACTTTACACTGAAAAATAAATCTGGACTCATTTCTAAGCAACTTTTTTCATCTGCCAATATCAGAATTTGCTTTTTCTATTTTCTCTACATAGAGGCAGGAAGGTGATCACAAATACTTTAGGTTTTTAACCATCAAGGAAACCTCCTTTTAACAGAAAAGCACAAATAAACCATAATACCTCATCTATAACATGCTACACAAGGTGAACTGAGGATAAAATAAAATGTCAATGTTATGTTATTATGAAGTAATGTTATGTTCCTGGGAAATAGCAAAGTGGTTACAAACGTTTATTTTTCTTCTTCTTTACTTTAGTTCTGAAGATTTCCCACTCTGCTTTTGTTGTTTCCTTATAATCTCATGTGGATAGGAAAGGGGATCGTAATTGGCCCCATTTTTCAGAAGATTGAAACTATCAGTCAGCTTCAAATAATTCAAAACGTATGACTATTGATACCATTCATGGCAGTTCACCCCTCCTGACTTAATTCCCACAGTAACAGTTTGGGAAGCCATTGGTTGAGTTTTGATGTTCTCAAAATTTGACTCCATGGTGAGTAGCCATCAGGAGAATGCCTACTTGACTTTTAAAATGTTTTGTTTATGACATAAAGAACATATTAGGATCTGCAGTGAATTAATGGGTCATTAATATATTTAATAAGAATCAGACATGAAAACACTGATGTATTCAATTTATTCCTTTGGATATCATCTACATGGAAGGGTTTCTTGAGGTGAAACATTTTTGGAACGCATTTTAGAACTTCTCTGCAGTAAAGAACAATGAGTTTTGCTTCTAACGAGGACAATATTTCCATAATTTTCTAGATTAATGGTATAAATGTGGTTGCTCAGTTATTTTTTGCAAACATTCAAATGTCCGTAATCTTTCCATTAGTAGACAAATAGATTTTATATCCTATTCAGTTATACTAAATTTTGTGTGTCTATTTGAGTTACCACTTCTACTTGAAATTTTGATTTATCTATTTTGCAAATGCTCATGGTTTTTCTCTTTTGCATCAAACCTTCACTATGAAAACATTCCCAAATGTTCTAGGTTGAAGTAATCTGATTCTTCTCTGACTACTCAAAGTGCATCTTCATGGTCTAACTTCTTACTGAATTACATTCAAGTCATCACTTACTTTTTGGCTATCATAAATTGAAAAGCTTAAGTCATACTCTTATAGCTAGTGAGAGAGAGAGAGAGAGAGAGAGAGACAGAGAGAGACAGAGACAGAGAGACAGAGAGAAAGGTCTTACTTCCGTTGGTTCACCCCCCAAATGGCTGCTACAGCTGGCGCTGTGCTGATCCAAAGCCAGGAGCCAGGTGCTTCTTCCTGGTCTCCCATGTGGGTGCAGGGGCCCAAGCACCTGGGCCATTCTCCACTGCCCTCCGGGGCCACAGAAAAGAGCTGGACTGGAAGAGGAGCAACCAGGACTAGAACCCGGCTCCCATATGGGATGCCAGCACCGCAGGCGGCCCCAAGTCATACTCTTTCTCTGACAGCATAGGCATGAGGTCACAGTTCCTACCTCATACTTGTGTTGTCACGCTGACTGTGCCTACCACACAGCTAAGCAAAGGGTAGGTGCTCAATATACACTTGAGTGTGTGAATGTGTGTCCATCTCATGTTCCGTGGCACCATCATTACTGGGTCTGTGAGATGAAAGGGGTCAGGAATGTCATATACTTCTCCAGTTCACTTCCTTGACCCAGTGTGACCCATGGGTGTCATACAAGCAAGTGTAGAAAGGAATTCACTCCCTTGCCCCCTTCTCCCAACACATACTTCCCAGAGACAGCCCTAGAATCATTCGCAAGACAATATCTACAAGCAGGTCAGAAGAACAGGTCATTTCTGCCTTAGGAAAGGTCTGTGGTATCTTTCCCTCAACAAGGAGCAAGACCCCATTAAAAGTACCAACTGAAGCACAGATAACACATGACTACAGAAGAATAGTCACACAAACAGAGGTGTGTGTCATTTCCGATGGGAAAATGCATGTTTTCTATGTTTCTTGTGTGGTTCTTTCCCAATAAAGCAACTGTAAAATATGCACATGCACACCCTGTAAGTGGGTACACTTCTAAGTGACATTTGGCAACTGTAGACATTTGGCAACTATTTTAAGTTCACAAAGAAGAGTAGGATAGGGACATCTGCTTCCCTTAATGCTGCACTGCAGAGTATTGTGAGTCGTGTGCTGCAGAGTTACACACCACCCAAGAAATGTGTTCAGTGGGCCAGGCTTCATGGATCACCCCATGAAGACAACACTGATTTTCAATCTTTCAGGGCAAAGAGGACTAAGGAGGCTGAAAAACAGAGGCCACGGTGTCATTTTCCAGCCTTTATTACCTGAGTGAATTTGGGGATATTATTTGATTTCTGTGTAGTTCAGTTTCCCCATCTTTCCAATGAAGATAATAGTATCTACATGTCAGAATTGCTTCAATAATTAAGCAAGAGCTATATAAACTGTGTAATATGATGCTTGGTAAAAATCAGCTAACATATCTATTCATTCAAAGATATTTATTTTATATCTACCATGTGCCAGATTGTATTCTAATACAAAGAAATCCTTTAAATAAAACATAATATATTCTCTACGTTCTGTGATAAATTCTAAAGCTGAGGTGGGTAAGGGGAATTCCTGAATAGGTTCTGTGTGTAAACTTTGCTAATAATGACAGTGAGATAAAGACCTGAATGTTACAACAGAGTTAGCCAAGGACAAAGGTGAAGTGTTTCAGTTCAGGCTGCTGTAACAAAAATATCAAAAACTGGGTGGCATAGCAATTCATTTCTCACAGTTTCAGACGCTAGGGAATCCCAAGGTAAGGCACCAGCAGACCAAGTATCTGGTGAAGGTCCTCTTTTTGCTTTGCAAATGGATGTGTTTTCATTGTGTTCTCATGTAGTGGAAGACAGAGAGTGGGAGCAAACTCTGGCGTCTCTTCTTATAAGGATACTGACACCATTCATGATTGTTCACCCATCTTGACTTAATTATGTGCCCAAGACCCTAAATACTAATGCCAACACATTGTAGGTGAGAATCTAAACATGGATTTTAGGGGAGATAGAAACATTCCATCTGTAACACAGGTGAAGAGAGTTTCAAGTAGAGGAAACAGTGAATGCAAAGGTCCTGGGGTTGGAAAATGTCTTGAGCTTGAAGGGGGTTAAAAGAACAAGAGAAGATGAGATGAATAAGGTCATGAAAAGATTGAGCAAGAGGAGTTCTCCAGGCATCGAATGGTTGTAGCTGCTTCTCTGATAGGGAAAAGCCACTGGAGCATTGGGAGCAGCTGACTGAATCATCAGCATCTTTCTGGCTGCTGAGTGAGAAAAGAGGGAAAGGAAGCAGAAGCCCAGTTTGCAGGCTACTGCATAATACAGGAGAGAGACAGTGACTAGAACAGGAGTGGTACCACTAAAGTTCATGAGATGTAACTCAGTTCTGGTTAGTGGTGATAAGTAATTGATTAGTGTTTGAGAAAGATCCACGATATATAAATCACAATTTAATTCTTGAAAAGAGCAATGTCTTTTTGATATAGAAATATTTTGAAGTTGAAGCAAAAGCGTTAGTCATGTCTAAGTAATAGTTATGTTTAAAGTGCCTCTTCCACCCCCCAAATCCACAGAGAAGGCAATAGACATGAATAACCCACATATGAGCCACCACAACATATCAGCACTAAGTTCTTTGGAAAGATATTCTAGTTTTTGATGACGTATCTCAAAAACTGGGATCTCATTCTCCACCTGTCTGTTTTGGTGGCAAGACCTCACATGTAGAGCAGGCAGAGATGAGAGAATTTCAGCATGCTGGTCCAGTTCTGTGCCACACTATTTCCATTTGACTACATCTGCTATCAACTGGAAATAACAATGAAGATTTACTCCTTATGAAAACACAATTTTAGCTAACACGATTTAAAAAACCTCCTACTTGTTATATAAGGTTTTTCTTTTAGCTTTAGTGGATTTTTATAATTAAGAAAATAGATGTAATATAGCAATTCTGAATTCTACTGCTGAAAGCAGGAAGACAGGGAAAGACTGCATGGATCTGCTGGTTTCTGGAGAGGAAAGCTTCCCTCCACGGCGGGAGCGGGTCTTGTGTGGCTGTCCCTTCTTTGTCTTGACCATTGCAGGGTCATAGAAAGAACACCCAGTTGAAAGCCAAGGACTGGTTCTACTGCCGGTTCTATCACTAGCTGGATCCATCACTGAATCTCTATCAAAACTGCAGAATTCCTTCCAATTCCACCTTTCTCAGACTTGTTCGTTACCTTTCCTTAGTTCCATCAAAAGTTGGAAAACTGTGGAGAGCTTGTAGAACAAGATATCCTTTGCTGCTAATTGAAAGGACATCAGTGTTGTGATGTGGGGGGAAACCTCTGGGTTCAGGACCTGCCTTCCGGGACTTTTTCATGGCATGTAAAAACATCTAAGACCCTCATGGCTCCCCTTCAGCAGGTGCATTGAGCAAAGCAGCCCATAGGCCTTGAAATTTACTGCTGCTGTTTTCTTGCACAGAGGCCAGAGCTGTCTAGTGTGTTAACCTTCAAGAGAATTTGAATTATTTTGTTTTTAGTTTTGAAGAAAGGAAATAAGGGCATTTTTTCATCAGCAGTAAATGATGTTAGAGGATAATGTGGTAATGTATTCAAAGTGCTAAAGAAAATTAACTGCTAACCTTAGGTTTCACTTGAACTGTGACTCTCAATGAAGGTGGGGGTGAGCCAGCAATTAAGATTCATAAAAATCCACCACCCTTGCTGAAAAAAACCGGAAGGATATAGTTTGGTAAGAAAGAAAAGATTTCAAGGGCCAGCACTATGGTATAGTAGGCTCTGCCTCTACCTGTGGTGCTAGCATCCCATATGGGCCCCAGTTAGAGTCCTGGCTGCTGTACTTCCCATCCAACTCTCTGTCAATGTCCTGGGAAAGCAGTGGAAGATGACCCAAGTGCATGGGCCCCTGCACCCATGTGGGAGACCCAGAAGAAGCTCTTGGCTCCTGGATTTGAATTGGTCTGAGTTGTGGTCATTTGGGAAGTGAACCAGTGGATGGATAGTCTCACTCTCTGTCTCTCTATCTCTCTGTCTGTAACTCTGCCTCTTAAATAAATAAATAAATCTTTTAAAGAGAAAGAGATTTCAAAGGAAGAAATAGAATGCAAGGCACAGTTGTAAGCATAGAAATTGATGAAATGTGCTGGCAAATACATTGCAATTAGTCATCCTAATGATAGTAGATAGCTGGTTCAGTTTGTGCTTAACACCAGGGGGAACTAAAACACTACACAGTATCTACATGAAAGACAAAAGAGGGATGTTAGAGGTCACTACTTAAGAATTAAGTGAAACCATTCTATTACTCAACTGTACTGTAGAGTTGATATTGACATGAATTATGAGAGATCTATTTCTTGAGCTTAGGACAAGAAAAGAGTTACAGATTAATTTATTAAAAATACAGTATGTTTTTAAAACTTACTTGTTGGGAGCCGGCGCCACGGCTCAATAGGCTATTCCTCCGCCTTGCAGTGCCGGCACACTGGGTTCTAGTCCCAGTCGGGGCACCGGATTCTCTCCCGGTTGCCTCTCTTCCAGGCCAGCTCTCTGCTCTGGCCCGGCAGTGCAGTGGAGGAAGTCCCCAGTGCTTGGGCCCTGCACCCACATGGGAGACCAGGAGAAGCACCTGGCTCCTGGCTTCGGATCAGTGTGATGTGCTGGCTGCGGCGGCCATTGGAGGGTGAACCAACGGCAAAAAGGAAGACCTTTCTCTCTGTCTCTCTCTCTCTCACTATCCACTCTGCCTGTCAAAAACAAACAAACAAACAAACAAACAAAAAAAAACAAAAAAAACTTACTGTTGGAGAGGCAAAGAGAGCGCCTGCATTTGTTCATTCCCCCAAATGCCTGCAAACTTCCTGACACCTGATAAGAAGGGGGTGGTCTGTGGTAGGACCCTCTTCAGTGGAGCCAGATTCTTGGGTCCCTGGACATGCTGGGCCACCCAAAAACAGCTGCATGACCTGAGGTTATAGACCGCACAGACGTAGTGTAGTGAAGGTTCTGATGTCAGAGGGTCCGAACGGGTTAGCACTGTCTGGACCAAAAAGGAACACTAAACTTGAGGACTCGGAACAGCAGGTGCTGGCACACCCTGCTCCTCCAGGTTGCTTCTCACGAGAGGCAGAGAGGTGGCCGTGGCACGCCATATGGGCAGGTGCTCCTGAGAACAATTGCCAGACTGCAGGGTGGCATGGGGAGGGTTCTGGACCATGTCTTGGATGCTGCTCACTCTGGGAACTCCCCTAGCTGGGACTCCCGGGGACGACACAGGAAAGCAGCTGTGCAGGCTCCATTGGTCCCCTTGGCTGCCTGTAGCTCATATCTCGTTACCTAGTCTCAGCACCTGGGGGCCCCGGAAGGCCTTGTCCACCTAAGCAGCAGCCTCCCATGTTGCTTCCTGGGCCATGCTGAGCCTTTGCCCCCTGGCAGGGCTTCCCTGCTCTGCGTGTACCTCACATGGGGGTTCCCTGACAGGTGGGGTCTTGTCCAGACTTGGGAAAAATCTTTCCAGTAGCTCCTTTTAGGTGTATGTGCAGGAAGCTGCCGGTTTGGGAGGGTGATAATATGAAGGGGGAAGCTCTTTTTTTAAAGATTTATTTATTTATGAAAGGCAGAGGTACAGAGAGGCAGAGGTAGAGAGAGAGTGAGAGAGAGAGCGAGAGCACGGGTGCGCGAGAGAGAGGCCTTCCAACTGCTGGTTCACTCCTCAGATGGCCACAACGGTTGGAGCTGTGCCAATCCAAAGCCAAGAGTCAGGAGCTTCCTTGGGGTCTCCCATGCGGGTGCAGGGGCCCAAGCACTTGGGCCATCTTCCACTGCTTTTCCAGGCAATATCAGAGAGCTGGATTAGAAATGAAGCAGCCGGGACTTGAACTGACACCCATATGGGATGCTGGCACTGCAGGTGGCAGTGGTACCCTCTATGCCACAGCGCCGAAGCTCTTTGATGTCCATGCCATGTCCAGCCACCCCAACCCCCTGTCCAGTGATGAGCACAATGGTCTGATGTTTGATTTTTGTATTTAAAAAATAAAGATAAATGGATATTTTAACAAAAAAAATAGATAATAAAAGCTAGAGCTGGACTGGGCTAAAGCCAGGGATTGGGAATGTAATCCAGGTCTCCTATGTGTGGGGCAGAATCCCAAATCATTTGAGTCATCACTACTGCTTTTCAGAGTTCACATTAGCAGGAAGTTGGAATGAAGTGCTAGAGCTGACAACAGAACGCGGGTCTTGAATGTGGGAAATGGGCATCTTAACCTCTTGGCTAAGTGTCCGCTCCTGTGTATGCTAATGAACAGACTAGTTATATATGATGCAGCTTCCCAGCTAGTTCACGGAAAACTAAAGGTAGCACAACTGAAGGCATAAGAAGAGAACAAATAGGCAGACACATCTTAAGAAGTAGAAGAAGGGAAATAAGATAGTTGAAATAAATACAAATATATCAGTAATTAAAATAGTTATACACAGATTACATTTATCCCTTAAAAATTCTGAATTTACTGCTGAATTGGAAAAATCTGAGCTAATAAATAGGCACAATTTGTACACAAAAAGAAATCTAAAAAAGTGGGCCTTAGATATTAACATAGGTAATCACTTTTTAAAAATAAAAGCTATGTACTAATTCAACACTAATATTAGCAGTATTTCTTTATTGTTTGACCTCACTTGTACTGAATTTTATATAAATGTACCATCTTAAAAATATTCTCTATTTGAGTATTCACATTTTGTACATACAGAGATCTATAATTTTTGTTGTTTCTCAGAACATATTTATATTCTTCATGTTAACTCATTCTATAAACTTTCTTACTAAGAGAGTAGAAATCATCTTTAACCTATGTATTTTCATTTCTGAACCACACAATTCATTTTTTAGATTTTTTTTTTATTTGACAGGTAGAGTTATAGACAGAGAGAGAGACAGAGAGAAAGGTCTTCCTTCCTTTAGTTCACTCCCAAATGGCTGCTATGGCCAGTGCTGCGCCTATCCAAAGCCAGGAGCCAGGTGCTTCCTCCTGGTCTCCATGTGAGTGCAGGGGCCCAAGCACCTGGGCTATCCTCCATTGCCCTTTTGGGCCACAGCAGAGAGCTGGACTGGAAGAGGAGCAACCGGGACTAGAACCTGGCGCCCATATGGGACGCTGGTGCTGCAGGCGGAGGATTAACCAAGTGAGCCACGGCGCCAGCCCCCATACAATTCATTTTTAACAGTTAAAAAAATAACCTTATAATAAAAGTCTAATTAACATGTGTGTAAAGCCTGTGTATAATGTTCTACTACATTTAGAAAAATGATTCAAATCCTTACTCTGGTTTAAGCGTTTCTGGATAATTCAAACTCTTTTTAGCTGATCAACTTTTTTACATATTTATTTTTTTATCTTTATATAAAGGGAACAAAATTTCATGTATTTCATATAAGGTTTTAAGAGCATAGTGATACTTTCCACCCTGCCTGCCATCCCTCCCTGACTCCCCTCTTCTTTTCTTTCAATTTTTACAATGACAGACTTTCAATTTATTTTGTAATCACAAGCTTAACCCTCCACTAAATAAATAATTCAACAAATAGTAAGTAAAAAAGCCACTGTTCCTCAGGGGTATAGACAAGGGTTATAAACAATAATCAATATCAAAATGTCAATTTTGCCCATATGCGTTACCTTTTTTTTCTGTACTGTGTATATTATTTACCATAAATCAGGGAAAAACATATGGTATTTGTCATTTCAGGACTGGTTTATCTCACTGATCATGATGGTCTCCAGTTGCATCCATTCTGTTATGAAAGACAGGATTTCATTTTTCTTTGCGGATGAGTGGTATTCCATTGTGTATCTGTACTACAATTTCTAGGACTGGGTAAAGAAAGTGTGGTATACAAACACATGGTGGTTTTTTTTTTTTTTTTACCTCTCCTGCTAATCCTCCTGCCATGTGCATTGCCTTTCAGTTGCATGGGTACAGCAAATGATTTTTCACGTGAGACCTCTACACATACTCTTTCCTCTCCCTGGATGGCTCTATTGTGGTTCACACAGTTGAGCTGATTAATTCTATGTTTCATGGGGACCAAACCCTGAGGTACTGGGGCATTTGGTTGAGTGTTATTGCTGGGTGTGTTTGATGGGTTGTTTCTGGATGAGTAACATTTGAATCAGTGGACTCTGTTAAGCAGTATGCCCTCCCCAATGTGGGGGGCCTCATTCTACCATTGAGGCCTAAATAGAACAAAATACCTGAGAAAGGGAGTTTTTTCTTTCTGTCTGTCTTCAAGCTGAGACAATGATCTTTTCTGCCTTTACGCTTGAACTTGAAGTGGAACTTACTCCCTCAACTTTCCTAGGTCTCTAACTTATGACATCAGATGTTGAGATGTTGTAACTGTGAGCCAAGTCCTTATAGAATCTCTGTTCCTCTCATACACTCATTCATGCACACACTTTAATAGATCGAGCCAACATCATGTCCGACCTGAACCTTTGTAACAGCTTTCTAATTGGTTTCCTTGCCTCTAGCCTTATCCTATTCCCATTCATTTGTTGTATTACCAGCTAAGTGATTTTCCCAAGACACAAATTTAACCACCTGATGATTCCATGTCCCACAACTTAGGAGATAAAGTTCAAAATTTTATGTAGTATACCATGTACTTTATGACTCAGCTCTATCAAATGCCTTTCAGATTCATGAACATGACCTTGGGTCTTTCACATGTTCTTCCTTTACCCTGAAATCTACCCTCTTTGCAAATTCCTTCAGTTCCCTCCTTTCTCATCGACACTTCCCTGACCCCTCTGCTCTCTCAGGCAGAAGCAATGGCTTTTGGAGCCATGTTCTCATAGCACTTCATAGGAAGTTTGTGCCATGAGGTGTGACGATGAATGTTAAACATGCTTACATGTCTGGATTCCTCAGTGGGTTGTGGGCAACTTGAAAGCAAAGAGCCGAGTTTGTTCGAGCTTCTGTCTGCACTGACCAGCACAGAGCCTGTTACAGTGGAAGCACTGTTATAAATCTCCACTCAGTAAATGAATATTGATTAAATGAATGACATATGTTCAACCAGTTGCCCAAGGTGACACAGTTATCAGTGGCAGTACTGACCCCAAATTTCAAATTTCCTCTAGAGCAGGTTTTCACTAGACTGAAACACCATTGTCATGTAACCAATGATTTTTGGTGGGTCTGGGAGAGAAAAAGCAAGAAAATGTCCCCTGGGTTAGAGAGGTGAGTTATAGCCACCTTGGGCTCTCAACCTAGCTATGCTTACCTTAAAAATTTTGTTACGCACTCCCTGAAAAAAAAACTCCAATTAGAAGTCAAATATATATATATACTTTATTAATTTATTATATTATATTATTATAAATTATTATGTTATTTATATTTATATATTATATATTTATTTATTATGTATAATATATAATTATATATAATATATAAATATATAATATATATATTTTATGGAGTGAGGTGTAAGTAATAATAGGAGAGAATGAATGAGTTTAGGGTCAGGCAGATTTGGGTTTGAATATTTATCCCCTCCTTCATCAGCCGTGTTTACAGATGAGGAAACTGAGGTACAGACTGTCATTTAACCACAACGTGCCTCAGTCTCCTCATCTGTAAATCTGGGGCCCTATTTGAAAAGTTTTAGTGGGGATGATACGAGAAGACTGACCCTTGCCCTGGTGCATACTAAGTGTTCTCAAATTCAGATTCCATTTTCTGTGTTTTCCAGAGTTTGGTCTGAAATCCCAACACACCAAAGTGGCTTTTCTGGTGTAGGGCAGATGGTTGTTGCCGATGAATTGTCTGCATTTCACACGCACTTTAACAGCTCCAGGGTGTCTTCACATTAGAGCTCCTTATCACTCATTAGCACCAAGGCAGGAAAGCAGATAAACCTTACCCCTTACTAGGCTCTCTAACCCAACTGGAGGAAACCTCCGTTTTCTTTTATCATCCAAATTGTGACCTGAAAGGTTGCACTCTAACCCAAGGGCTTAATTTATCTTCTGTTAAAAGGAGCAGTTTTCCCTTACATGGAAACTGTCCTGCTTGGAGTGTGCCTCCGGAGCCTGAGAAACAGCTCTGCCTGTTTCCTCTCAGACGCAAGGGCGAGCTTCTTCCCCCTCGCCCGATGCCTCCCACCTCACGGGGATAGATGGGGCTGATTACAGACAGCTCAGGCTGCTAGTGTACACCCCACACTGTGAAGGTTGAAAAGTTGACAAAACACCATGAATGCCATTGTATGAAGTCAGCCTTGTGTTTGTTTTATCTACTGTACATCACAGTACACTTCCTGATAGCTGAGAGTTTGTGTTGTTTTGGCTAAATCTGGACAAATATGCATAAAATGTGTATTCAACCGATATTTCACTTAAAAACAAAGAAAGGTTTGTGTCTTTAGATTGCCCCAGAACCCGAGGGCTACTGAGAATTATAAATAAATTTGGCTTCACAAACCTGCAGTCATAAATGACATTTTTTTAAAATGATGGAAGGGGGGAGATTTGAGTTGTACAGGAACCTTCCGTTTAATTCCCCTCCTCCCAAATATGTCCAAAATGTAAAGAAAGCGCCTTTAAATACAACCCTCAGTTGAAAAGGAGCTTTTGATTCCTGGTTATAGGGGGACGACCTGTTTTACTATTTATATCATTGCTTTGTTTTCTTAAAATTGATGCAGAAGGAACCCAGGTCCAGCTCTTTTAAAATCCTCTGTTTTATCACTCTCTGGTTGATGGGTGCAATCCAGTGTGAGGAAATTAGAAACATGTGGCGTAGATACAATACCTTCTTTTGAAAAGATAGTTCAAATTTTCTAAAGAAAAATAGAAATGGCACTAAGCAGCATAGCTCAAAATGTGCTCTCTAGATCAGTTGCCCAGCATCACCTGGGAACATGTTCGAGATGCAGATTCTTGGGCTTTAGCCAGCACCACTGAAATAGAAATTTTGAGGTTAGGGCCCAGAAATCTGTGTTGTTGAGAGCACTCCTTGCCCCCACCCCAAGAATTCTGATGCATCAAAAAAGGGCTAAAAATGAGATGTGGACCACAGAAAACAGTAGCAAGGCACAGGAACCTGGAAGGGTCAGAGAACCCTGTGATTTGAGGGCACCTAACAGTGCAATGGCACAGTGAAAGGTGCTAACCAGGCGTTTGGCTTCTATACTTCAATAGCCCTTGTTTTTGGTTTTAAGTCTTAAGTGGGCAGACTAATAGCAGCTTCTAAGGGCAGTGGGAGATCCAGACCAAAGCAAGCAAGCTAGAGTCAGACAAGGCAGCTGGGAGTATCTATCACTCATGCTTAGACTTTTTAAAACACTTAGTCTATAGAGTTATTTTGACATAGATAAGACATGAAATTAAATAAGTGCATAGAAATAAATTACTAAATGTGTTGAGAGGACACTTTTGCTTCCTATATGTGAGAGTAACTTATAATAGAAAATATGCCCATGTGGAAAGAAACAAGGAAAACTGAATCAAACATAGAAACTGTGTATTTGAAGTTCTGGGAAAGGTGTCTAAGCATTCAGATCCTGGAAAGAAGGGAAGCTCACAGAGAGAGGACTAACTTATGCATCCAATTTTCCCTTGAAGGTGAACATGCTATATGAACCAGCAGTTACATTTGTGAGCATAAACCTTGCAGAAATGCATACAGAAATGCAAAAGATGTATATATGACATTTCATAAATGCACTATTTGCAGTAGTCTCAAACTGAAAATTACCCAAATATCCATGAAAAACAAAGTGATGAATTAACTGTATTATATTCACACACGTGAGATATTGAGAATCAGTTGGCTATAGCTACATGAAACAACATGAGTGGACCTTACGAATATAACATGATATCTTCCAATTACATGCAAAGATAGTCTATCGTGTTAGAAATGAACATAGCAGTAACTTTGATCTTTGATTAAGGTGAAAATAGGAGTGAGTGAGAGGTCCAATTGAATTCTAATTGTGTTGTCATCGCTAGATCTTGCATTGTCTTGTTCACTTTGTAGGGATTCAGCTGGCTGAACACTTGTGATTTGGGCACTTTTCAACATGTAGGTTAACAAGATTTTTTTTTTTTTTGACAGGCAGAGTTACACAGAGAGAGAGAGACAGAGAGAAAGGTCTTCCTTTTCCGTTGGTTCACCCCCCAAATGGCTGATATGGCCAGCGCATTGCGGCCGGCGCACTGCGCCGATCCAAAGCCAGGAGCCAGGTGCTTCCTCCTGGTCTCCCATGTGGATGCAGGGCCCAAGGACTTGGGCCATCCTCCACTGCCTTCCTGGGCCACAGTAGAGAGCAGGACTGGAAGAGGGACAACCGGGACAGAATCCGGTGCCCCAACCGGGACTAGAACCCGGGGTGCCAGTGCTGCAGGCAGAGGATTAGCTTAGTGAGCCAGCTGCGGCCAGTTAACAAGATTATTAAGAGGAATATGAAGGGTCTTCAACAAGTTAACAGAAATGTGTACAATGAAAATACTGTGCACAGGTTTTGAACATTTTTGTGCCAAAACAAACTTATCTTTTAATTCTAATTTCCATGAGCTTTTGAAGTGCCCTTATATTTCTTTCTTTATTTCTTTGACATCGTTGGAATGAATCCATCCAGTATATCTAGGCCAACTAATGGAAGCACCACAGATTACCTGAGAGTAATTGGAGGCAGGAGAATATGGCTGTTAACAATCTCAGATCAACAACTATATAGGTCTGGCTACTCATTGCTCTGTGTCTTTGGAAAGGTCTTTAACTCAAGTCTCGGTATCTCCATTTCTGGAATGGAAGCAGTAGAAAGCAACCTAAAGGATAAAGTGAGGATTGAGTGAAAAAGTCCATCTAAAGATCTGGTCATGGCGGAGTGGCTTAATGACCAAAAATAAAGGCTGAGTATCTAAGAAAATTGAAAAGCCTTCCCAAGATTCCTGTCCCTGTGACCACTTTTTGAGTAACAGAAATGTTACTATGAATCACCTAAAAATTAAATAATGTGATTTTTATGGTGGAGAGAGGGAGCAAAATAAAGAGACCATAAGAAAGAGAGGAGGGGAGGACAAAGGAGAATTAGTAGAAGTCATGAAATCATGACTGAGAAATCTGTCAAATAGCCTGGGGTCATGGACACTTGACAAAAACACCATTTGAACCAGGCAAGTTTGAAAGTGCTGAGAAATCAAAACTATCTGGGAGAATTCTTCAACCGACTGATGGGTGTTGGTGAGTACTCAGCTCCTTTTACCCCTGGAGCATGTGTGGCTCACTGTCCCCCAGAGATGCCTGGTGGACCTGAGGTCCCGTTACCCACAGTGGTAATTTACTCAATGGCACATCCTTTATTGACTGCTTTCCCTTCCATGTATAAGTTTCCTTCCCCTTCTCAGATTTTTATGACATTATCTTCCAGACAATTTCCTCCAACTCCAATCCGTGCCTCATGACCAGTTTCTGGGAGTTTCTAAATGAAGATGACTTGCATGGAACAGCTGGTGGTGAACCCTTAGTTTTCTCCACCATGGCTGCCTCCTTTGAAAGCTATCATCATTCCTATACTGCTGAAGGGCCTACCTGGGTCCCTAGTGCTCTGAATAGATTTGGCCACCGTACATGTTCTGTGAGCAGCCCCTGTGTTTACATAAAGTGTCAAATGGGACGATTGTTCTTCTGTTACCTAGGTAGCAGGCCCCTTCACTTTAGTCCTTAGATCCTGAAGATCTAGAGAGGCCAGGAGGAAGCATTCTTGCTATCTGCCAGGGACTAAGGCCTCCTGATGTCTCTCCCTGCATCTCTTCACAATGTCCCAAAGCCTTCTGTCCACTTGGTAGTAACAGAAGTTTCCTGCTAATACTCATTTTTTTTCTGAGCAGTTTTGCTTCCTCCTCTCTCCCTCATGTTAGACTTCCCACTCTAGGACTATGCATTTTATTGTTTCTTCTGTCCTACAGTCTCCATATTGATCTATAGAATTAGTCGTGCTTTTGAACTCGGAATCACATGTGGGAATAAAGAGTTCCAAAGGAATTGGCCCATGAAGGCACTGGGACGTTTTAATACACGGTTTTATGCCAAATCGACAACATCTTTGCCCCAGTGAAAGAATCTTCATTATTCCAAATTTTTCAGAACTTCATCTCTTTTCTCCTTGTGTACCATCTTAAACAACTGGGATGAATTTGCTTATAATTATCTACATTCAAGAATAAAAAGGATCTAATTGTACCTACTAGCCTAATTGAAACTCACAAAAGCATACTAAATCTGACTGTAAAAGTATGCACCACTGATCATAGAATTGTCAGGGTACCTCTTCAGTAGCAACACAATGACTCACTGAAGTACTGCTTTCTCTCTCCAAACCTGTGAGTTCAGCACAGAATCCCCCCAACCCTGGAGATGGTGAGCAGTTAGTAGGGAAGAACAGGAAAGCATTTCAGTCATAGAAGGGACCTTAAGGACGTGTAGCCCAACTTGTAACCCTCAAAGTGAAGCATTCTGTGTCCTCTAAGAGGCAGGGGAAACTTCCTGTGGAAGTGTGGGTTGCAATCCTCAAGGATACTTTTAAGTATCACATTATTAAAATAGCCACTGGGCAAAGGGCTGCGATTCCCCAACCACTCTGATTACATGTAATAGGCGGCAGAGATGAGGTCATCTTCCTAAGGGTCAGCTGCATCCCCAGATGTGTTCTTACCTCAGCTGTCATTTGAAGACAGCCAAGGAATGGCTCATTGTGGGGAAAGTGCAGGCACCCATGCCCACACATCCACAGCAGACCCAGCACCTGGCTAAGCCTGGCAGCCAGGAGTAGCCCCGCCCCTTGTTCCCTGCCAAACATTGTGCTTTGTACTTGGCCAGTAATCAAGTTTTGCAGCCTTGGACAGCTAACCACCTTTTCCCAAAGGACCTCACCCACTTTACCTCAGCCCCACCCCATCCCATCCCTTGGCCAGACCTGTAATTACTGGATCTGAAAAGCATCCCAAGATACCACACGGGGGCAGGGCTGCCCCCCAGTGAGCAGCCAAGTTGTGAGGTCTTCTTTCTCCAACATTTCTCTTCTGTGACCATCCTGTGTCAGCCTCTCATTATTTCCCTCCAGGGACTATGGTAACCAGGCCTGCTTCTCATTCTGTTGGGATTAGAACCAGAACAAAATGGAGCCCCAATCCATGGCCTGCCCCCATGTCATCTTATGCCCATCTGTGTCCATGTGGGAGGACCTACACATGTCAGCATTCACCCCTCTTGCTCTTCCATGCAAAAACCCTCTTTGCCACCCTTGGACCTGTTGTGCATGAGTCACTCTAGGGGAACAGAACTGAGTAAGGGACCTTGCATGTCCCAAAGGTTAGGACCATCAGGACAGGGAATCCTCAGATCTTGATTGATCAGTATGTAGCCTAGAAGCAGGGATGTCAGTCCTAGGAAGGCACGTACACTTGGTCCTGAATACTCTGCTGAGGAAAGACCAGCATTGAGCTCTCTAAAAGGGGAAAACCAGGATGACCACTTCCTGTTCAAGGACATTGACACCAACTGACTCTAGTGTTCCCCGGCCTCTAATGTCTTCCTTCTTCCCACTGAAGACATTTGTGCTGGATCAAATCAACACTGCATATGGTTCCCATCATCCTCTGACATATATGCAGTTCGCTGCTAGGTCTTCTGCAATTGGATTACAACCTGGTTTCTCAATGCTTTCCTTCCCATATCTGAACCTTCTGACCAGCAAACGAGATCTGGAAGATAAGACCCTGGGAGCAAAGGGCCATGAATGTAGTAACTGCTACAAATTGAGGGGTCTGCTTTCTTGGTTTCTCTCCACCTTGATAATATGTAAATAATTATATGCTTAAAGTGATAAGTTCCCAAAAAACCTATAAACATAATAACAAAAGTTACAGTTTTCAATTTTAAATTGTAGGATTAATGAGAACAAGAGTTGAAGATGAGACAGTAGTTTGTAAGGTTACCTGAGGGAGGGAACTTAGAGACAGAGGGAATCACTAGTGCAACATCCTGTCGGGGGTACTTACTTGGTTAGAGAAAAAATGGGGAGGTCAATGCACTGAGAGGTGAGCAAGTCACGGGCAGAGGGTTGGGAACGACAGACACGGTGTCCAGGTTGTAAGTAGTAGGGCATCTTAAGCTAAGGAGTTTCACTCACTGATGAATGAGATAGGATAGGAGGTTTTGGAGGGTCTTGGGCCCATAAGTGGTAACAGGATGGTTCTGGCTGCTGTTGTTGAGAATAGCCAGGATTAAAAACAGGACAACCAAATAGGAGGCTCCTGAAGAATTTAGACCTGAGACGATGGTAGATCAGTTCAACGTGGCCATGGTGTAGGTGGGAAGAAATGGCAAGAACCTGGATATATATATATAGAACATGATTCAGTGGAATTTTCTGGTTTTCTTCATTTGAGGATAACATAACAACTGTGGGGTTAGTCCCTGTCACTAGTACTCATCAAAGAACAAAGAATACCTGTTGGAAACAGCTTCCTCCGGTGAATGCTGCTACTGATAAGAGATTATTGGGAGGCATAGTTCTTCCTCTTTTGTTCTTGCATGGCTTTTCCCTCTGATGATTCATGCTCTCTATTTGCTCAGTTCCTGTCCCTGTGTCTCATCCATAAATGATTTTGGTGCCATCCACTGTCTTCTCATTTAGCTACATCAGTACCTTTGAAACACACAGGAATGTGCCATTCCTAGGTACATCAGTAGACGGATAACCGCGCAACCAAAAATGTTGATAGAATGGGCTTTGCTTAGCTGGAATTTGGAAGATAAAGCAATGCATCAGTAGTTAAGCTAAAGATCTAGTGACTGTAGTTATTTAGTCATTGAGTTTTTCAAATCTCTTGAGCTTTGACTTTTCCCTCTGAAAAATGGAGTGGGAAATGTGCCCTTTCAGGACCATTTAATTTTACCTGTAGAGCTTTCTGCTTCCACCATTTGCCACCTGTGCCTTTATTTCCTTTCATCTTTCCTTAGCAGCTTAGGCTAAGAGAGATCTTTTGTCTCTGAATTAACTCTTCTTAGTTTTCTGCACTGTGTGCTTTTCTCTCCCAGTAGATGGCAGTATTCAGTTTTGTTACTTCTTTCCCCAGCTTGGAGTGCTGGGCCAGCGGTCCTTTCTGCAAACTTTGTGTTTGCGCTAGAGGTGATCACAGAAGAGGAAGTAAATGGAGGGACTGATGAGCGATGAGAGGCCCCTCTGAAACCCTTGGCAATGCCAAGTGGCCTCACCTTGCTTGTTTAGCAGGTTAATTTAATTTAAGTTAGGAGCTGGAGATAGAAACAACTATATTCCACATTTCAAAGAGTTATTGCAACTTATCTGATCTTTTGACTCTGTGATGTAGTTAATACAAATCTCATTTAACTTAGACCTTGAGCCTAGAAGTTGTATCAGGATGGCTTTGATTGCTGCTGTTGAGAATAGTCAGGGCAAGAAGCAACAAGACCAGTTAGGCTGCTGAAAGAGGCTGGTGGATTGGTTGGTGGCTTCAACCAATAGCCGTGGAGGCACGGAGGAGTGGCAGGGAGCTGGAAATAGTAGAATGAGCGCTGGGTCTGTTACTTGGAGAATGGGAGTCTCCCTGGTGCTGTTGTTCAGTCACTGCAATCAAGGTTCTCGGTTCCCTCGGCCTCTAAAGTCACTGTCTGCTCTAGGAATGACTTTATTCTGTGGACCTATAGAAGAAAACCGACCCACATGCAGCTTTCAACACCTTGACAACGGACAAATCACAGGTTAGAGGCAGAGTGAGAACTAGATGCCAGATCTTTCGTGGGTGCTTCACCTCAACACTGACTGGAGATGGCACAGAAACGTCTGTTTCAGTAATTGGGTTTATTTCTTCCCAGAGGAAACCCCCTATAGGAAAACCAGTCTGTGTAAGAAACCAAGTGAGCTGCTCTGGTTGAAAGAAGTTAGAGTCCCACAGACCCCACCCTTTCCACAGAATGCAAATAGCAGGGCAACCCTTCCCCTCCACTCCCCCAGGAAGCAATAGCCCAATTAATGGGACTCAGAATCTTCAAGTGCTGTGCTCCAACCTATGTTGATCAAGGAATTCTGGGATCACTGACACCAGCTTTCCTTTAACGACCTGAAGGGATTTTGCAGAGAGGAGAACACAATGAGGATATGGAGGAATTTTCCTAAAGTGCAGAAACTGTCTGGGTGTGTTATTTTAGGGTATGTGGTGTCCCACTCCAATTTAGAATCCTTTTATGCTTCCTAATTTCCCCTAAGATCAAGTTTAGACTTGTTAGCATAGATAAAAGAGTTTCATAATCTATCCCTTAATGACCTCCCCAGCCCTGAGAGCACACTGTCCTCCTGGTGTATCTTTGAAGATGCTATGCCCCCTGACACTGATACTCATTGTGGAAAACACTGCTCAAAAACGTGACTTAAGCAATAACCCCTGACAAGTCCCACGATTCCGTTATAGTTTATACCACTGTACTTTTTTCCCTACCAGCTTTCTCCCTTGTTTGTGACTTGCTTGGAAACAGAGACCAGGCCTTCTCCATCCTAATTGTCAAGCATAATCCAAGAAAAGGTCTTACTGTGCTGAATCAGTAGATAACAGGCGATGTTTGGGACCAAGCTGTACCAAGCTGTTGGGAGGTGAAAGAATGCTGTAAACAAAGATGCTAAGGGATGACTTAGAAATTTATTACAAATAATTTAGTAAATAGAGCCACTGTTGTTGCCTCACAAAGAAATACATCTCTCTCTCTATATATATGTGTATATATATATATATATGTATTCAACATGGCGTGCCCTCTCTATATATATCTCTCTTTATAGCTATATCTATCTGTCTATCTATCTATCTATCTGTCTATCTATCTATCTATAGAGAGAGCCATGTTGAATATTTGTAGTTAGCCATGTTGAATGCCTGACTTCGTAAACAAACAAAGATATCACATGGTTTGTTGTGATTGTTGCTTGTGAATGACCTTGTCAGAGTTGCCTTACCATCCACTGGGCAAGTAGGACTTCAATATAACAAAGAAAATTGGTGTCCTATTCCTATAGACAATTATTGAACACTGTTTGATGTTACCATCCTTTTGGAGGAAAAGAAATACAACTCAAATTAACTGTAAAAACAGGGTTGTAGTGAATCCCTGACTTTGTTTAAAGAAAGTGAACTACTTTATTGCAAATGAACAGCATTGATTTGTAAGCACATAATAAAAAGAAGACTTACAGCCAGCGCTGCAGCTCAATAGGGTAATCCTCGCCTGAGGCGCTGGCAACCCGGGTTCTAGTCCCAATCGGGGCGCCAGATTCTGCCCTGGTTGCTCCTCTTCCAGTCCAGCTCTCTGCTGTGGCCCGGGAGTGCAGTGAAGGATGGTCCAAGTCCTTGGGCCCTGCACCCGCATGGGAGACCAGGAGAAGCACCTGGCTCCTGGCTTCTGATCAGTGCAGCGCCAGCCGCAGCAGCCATTGTGAGGGGTGAACCAATGGCAAAGGAAGACCTTTCTCTCTGTCTCTCTCTCTCACTGTCCACTTTGCCTTTCAAAAATAAATAAATAAATAAATAAATAAAAGAACTGTGTCAAACTTTAAAATATCCCCAGCATTGTTTTTGAGAAGTATATTAATTTAATCCAAGGTATCATTTTTAAGATAAGCAATTTGTTTTCTGCAGTCTTAAAATTTGCTGATATTTCATGATGAAGAGGAAGGGCAGTATGAGATTCAGAGTGTAGATTTAAAGACTTTGGGTTTAAATTCCAGCTCTGGTCCTTAGAAGCTGTGTGACTCAGGATAAGTCACTTTGCCATGCTGTACCTTGTGGTCCTGATTACAAAAACGAACTGTTTTGGGGCTGTTAGTGATGTTCAAAGTACTTAGCTAAAAAAAGCAAAGAAACACATTCTCCCCTAGAGCCTAGGAAAGGAACCAGTTTTGCTGACTCTTTCACTTTAGCCCAGTTAAACTGATCTGGGGATCTGCAGAATTGTAAGAGAATAGCTTTGTGTCCTTTTAAATGAACAAGTTTGTGGTAATTTGTTACTGCAGTCATACAAATGTAATACAGATTTTGGTAACAGATTTCTGCTATTGCCATAAAAATCAATAGAAAATAAAACCTCTTTCACATAAACTTAAATTGAAATCCATTTTTAATAAATCTTATTAGTCTCCAGCAAATAGAAGTGAACTTTTTAAGAACTCAGGAATGTGTACTTTGAAGTTGGCTTTATACTGAAGACATAGGTATAAAAATCCCATATAGAATATTACAAAAGAGAATTCCATAGGAAAGATGATTAAGTCTTCCTAGTTTAATTAAAAATTTTAAAAAGTCTTTGAATTTGTTTATTGTCATAGGATTTGGTCTAATGCCCCTGAATGGCTCTTTACTTTTGTTTATTAATGAGGGCCACTTTTTATTTTCCATTGAGTAGAATTTACCAACTTAAAAAATGAAACAGGAAAGAAAGAAAAAGGGAGGAAGGAAATCCTGTTAATAAGAACAAACTTTACAGTCATCATCAACAATTATAATTCTACCCCAAATACATGCAGATTTATAATCTTTCACTAAGTTAGTAGAAGTTGAAAACACTGCAAAGGATGTGAAATATTGAAAAATAACAACAATAAAACTCTCAACGTGTATATTCATCTTACAAGTATGCCCACAATCACTGCTACCATTAAATAATAGTCATTTCAAAAACTACTCCAGGGATATTTTACATACATCCCCTTAAATAATGTGCCTTCTTCATGTTTTCTTCTACTTGTCTTTGAACTTGGTTCATGATTTGTGAGTAAAATAATTGATGTCTCATTGCTATAAAAATAAATTGTCTGGTTTCCCCTGCATATGAGAGGTCTTCAAGAAGTTTGTGAAAGACATGTATTATAAAAAAATGGATTTAAAAATTTTGTAACACAATGAACTTATCTTTTAATTCTACTTTTTTCACTACATTTTTGAAATGTTTATAATATGAAGTCCCAAATACATGTAAAGGCACCTTAAGCTAATAGAAAAGTTTCTGATGATTTCAGCAATATTGTTTTGATGACAACATGTATAACCAGCTCAAACACATTTTGGTGACAACACTTATAACTAGCTCAGACACATTTTCTTATTATCACCTCTGTTTCCTGTATAAATGACACTCAGAGTATTTGCCTGAAGTTGGCACCAATAATCTGACTAGTGTTAGAAAGATGTCTTTAGGGAGAATCCTTGAGATCTTTTTCTTCAGTACTCGAGCCTCCTTCACTATCTTCAGAAAATAAGGCATCATTTACAATGGTTAATGAAAATATGTCCAAATCAACATGGAGGTCAACAACATAATTTTAAATTCATATCCCAGTTGCAAGCAAGTTAAATAGCCTCATCTTGAGCACAAATTTATTTGTAGAATTGGGAAAATAATAGCTCTTGCTACAGAATTAATGAAGATTAAATGAACTCATGTAGCTATGATATATTTTCAATAAAGGGCATGATTTCCATCACTGAGAAACCATTTTATAGTAGCAAGGACTCTCGAGGCTTGAGTCAAAATTGTCTGTGAAAAGATGGAGAAATGTTGCTATCTATAGATAAAGTTTTTGCAGAGACATAGGTACTAAATAGTTAAAAAAAATTCTTATGAAGCTGTGACAAGCTAGTCATTACATAGTTCCCATGGATTCTTTTTTTTTTTTTTTTGACAGACAGAGTTAGACAGTGAGAGAGAGAGACAGAGAGAAAGGTCTTCCTTTGCCATTGGTTCACCCCCCAATGGCTGCCACAGCTGGTGTACCGCGCTGCTCCAAAGCCAGGAGCCAGGTGCTTCTCCTGGTCTCCCATGGGGTGCAGGGTCCAAGCACCTGGGCCATCCTCCACTGCACTCCCGGGCCACAGCAGAGAGCTGGCCTGGAAGAGGGGCAACCAGGATAGAATCCGGTGCCCCAACCAGGACTAGAACCTGGTTTGCCAGCGCCACAAGGCAGAAGATTAGCCTGTTGAGTGGAGGCACTGGCCCCCATGGATTCTTTTATATGCAAATTCATCTTCACAGAGTTCATCAGTTAAAGTTTCCATGTTAAAAGTGGCCACAATAGCACACTGACTATATTGCATAGAAGCTGTTGGTATGTTTAGGTTCTCGAACTCACACCTCTACAATAATCAGGACAGTCTGCTGTTTCAAGAACATTGTGTGCTGCCTTCTGACTGTGCATCCACTTGGACTTCTGTCCATTTCAGCAGCCCTCCTTCTCCCTCCACTTACCAAATTCCTTCCTATTCCTCCAAAATACCCTCCTACTCTCATCTTTAACACAGACCCTTCCATTATTGCTGTGCATGTTGACAGTCCTTTTCTCTGATCTGCTGCCCAGTCTGGCATCTGATCAGATTTTGAATGATGTTGATATGAGCCTTTCATAGACCCATTGAGCTGGAAGGGGCATTAGAGAGCATCTCGTCCCACCCCCTCATTTTACAGATAAAGAGACTGTACTCCAGAGAGTGTGGGCATCCTGCCAAAGATCACTCAGAGAGTAAGTAGGATCCTGGCTTTGTGACTCCTCGCCTACAATTCTTCCCACTTCACCACTCAGATACTGTGCTGCTGCCAGCATCTCACAGTTTTTGGCCATCTCTCTTCTTGATTGGTAAATCCCATTTTTTTATTTTTGGGCCTTGTCCTTTTCATTGGAGAGTACAGTGAAAAGTGGCCTCTTCTTGATTATTAGCATGAAGACATTCAGCACTTTCACCTTAATAGAGGAATTAGATAATTCCTGTTCTTCCTCAGTTTGTCAGTAGTTAGGGAAAATGTAGGCAACAGGTTGTCAAACTGTTATAATTTCCAAAATTACAAGTTTGTTACTCTCCCTCTTCTACACATTATATTTTATAAATGCACTCCTACTTTTACAACCTGTGGTCTGCTAATAAAATATGCATGAAGAATGTCCCTATATTTTAACTTCCATTCACTATACATAAATTCACTGAGGTCCTATTAAGCATATGCAGGTTTAAAGTGATCTCTACCTCAACCTCCAGTTGAATGACATGCTAATAAAAAGCAACCTAGACTTTTAAGAAAAAAAAAAAAGACAGATGAAAAGACATGTCAGATTAAAAGAACTATCAAAAGAGATGGAAATGTGATTTTGGATTGGGACCTGGAGCATAGCAAATAAAATATTTATAAAAGATATACTATTTGCACAATGGATCACATTCCAATATGAGCTGAAGATTTATAGTATTGTATTAATGTTAACTTCATGGTTATAACCACACCTGCTTTGCAATTACATAATGTCCTTTTACTTAGGCATTCTTTGATGAAGCATTTTAAGGTAAAGGGTCACATTATTTACAACCTACTCCCAAATAATATAGAATAGATAGCATAGAATATAGTATAGTATAGTATAGTATAGTATAGTATGTAGATAAACAATACATAGATGGTACAGAGAGTTAAGTATGACAATAAAAATAGATCAAGATAAAGAATTTTTTAAAAGTTAAGATATCTAACCAATCTATATTCAGATGTATTATGTTCCTCCTACAGTCCCTATATGGTTTTCAGCACCTATTGAGTCTACAAGCTCCATTATTTATGTCTAGCCTAAAAGAGAAAGCATTTTCTTAACAGAATTCCACAATCCTCAACTTCCCTCCAAACAAAGTCTTGTACTTTACACTGATTGGTCTGGGTCAGTCACAGGATTAACTCTGAACTAATCACTATGGCCAAGGGGGATATGTAAGCTGATTGGGTTAGTTTAGATTGCTTGCTCTTATGTTGGAGCTTTGCATGAAAAGTTTTCTGAATCCCCTTGTACTAAACCAGAAAAAAGGGGGAAATTTTTCTCTCTGTCATTCTGTTTCTATTTCTTCGCCTTTCAAGTAAAAAAGTGAAAACATAAATAAATAAATAAAAATTCTGAGCAACTAGTAATTAGCCAAATGTTAGTTTAACCTCTTCTTAAATATTCCATAACTCAAAACCGCTCTAAGTGCTATCCTTGTCAGCCATTAACACCCGAGTGTTAATGAATTTCTGATCCTTTCTTGAGAGAGTTATTTTTAAAGATTGAAGAGGCAAGGCAGAGAAGGTCACTGCACAGAAAGCCTTTGGAAATATAGAAACTCCCAAAGTTGGACTTCATACACTGCAAAATACTCCCTAAGCTATTCTCTAACAAACATTATTGAATTAAATGTGAACTCTCCTGTTTTTAAGCAGTACCCCCCCTATTATTAAGAGTTTAACTCTGCTTAAATCATGTAAAACAAATGTAGAAATAAGTGACTAAAATCTTATATTTATTAAAAATATCAGGCATGTTCTATCTGGACTTTGAAAGGCGACTGAAATTATAATGCCATTTTAAAAATGAGTGTTAGGAGACTCCTTCTCTTAGCCTACCTTCCTGTTGACGAATGAATCAAGTTTAAAGGCAGAGCCATAGTCTCTCAATAAATAAATAAAACTATTATGAATGCTTCCTTCAGTCCTTGTGAAGCCTCTCTGTGAAACAAGGGGAGGGGAATGAATAAGGCAAGGATAAGAAGAAAATCCCCAGGGCTACAGAATATTCCTCACTAAGGCTTTGAGTGATTTCTTCTATCATCAGTTTTGTGTTTGCATCACAATCTCTAGAATCACCACTGTTCAATAGTTCAAAGGAGGTAAAATGTACACACATAATACAATCTTGATTCAGATCTAAGTTTATCACTACTCAACTGTGGGATTTCACATCCAGCCTTCCTACTTTTTTGAGTTTATGAACATGGAAGCAGTCCTAATTTGATCATATGGGTGTTCTGATATAAAGAAAAAAAAATACTTTGGAGAAACTCAACATTAATGAAGCTTTGCATAGAGACCCAATCAAAGATTTGATAACTCAGAGATCTACTGTAAGATTGCCTTAAGAATGTTTCATGATTTTTGTTCATATAGTTGTGAAAGGTCTTATTCTGAAATTTATTTTGTACAGTCTAGTCCACTTCTGAGTAGGCACTGAGATGTCTAGGAAGCACTTAAAATACAGGTTCCTGGGCCCTGTTCTAGACTTCTATTAGCTCAACAAATCTTAAAGTGTAATCAAGAGATCTATGTCTTTAAGTGACCTCTGTATTATCCTGAGCAGCCAGATTTGGGACCCATTGTTCCACACCTGCAGTGGAACTGATACTTGGCTTGGTAATCAAAGCTCCACATTCTACCATTGACTTTGCCATCTATTGCATAATATTTGCAAACTGTCAAGTAGATGGACCCCATTTTTTTCACTTATAAAACAAAGGACTTAGACAAGGTTATCTCTAAGTTTCTTCAAATAATAATATTTTTTAATATTTATTTTTATTTATTTCAAAGGCAGAGATACAGAGAGAGGGGCAGAGATACACATAGAGAGAAACCTTCCACCCACTGGCTCACTCCCCAGATGGCTGCAACAGCAGCCAATGCTGGGCCTGCCTGAAGCCAGGAGCCAGGAATTTCATCCAAGTCTCCCACATGGGTGGCAGGGGCCCAAGCACTTGGGCCATCATGCACTACTTTCTCAGGTGCATTAGCAGAGAGCTGGATTAGAAGTTGAGCAGCTGGGAGTTGAACCAGAGCCTGTATGAGTTACTAGTGCTGCAGGTGGTGGCTTAAACCACTGAGCCACAGCACCAGCCCCTTAGTAATAATTTTTGAGAGTTTATGAGCAGTCAAGGGGATCTCTCAAAGAAACTTTGGGTATGAATTACATAAATTGATAATGGTATGTTCTTAATTAAGAATAAGGGAGGGAGGAAGGATAGGAAGTATCATTACAGGCTTAAAATTGTGTATATGAAATACATTAAATCTGTTATTTTTATATAAATAAAAATTTAAAAAAGAATAAGCTCATAGGGCCACAAATTGATATGAGGTGTCTCAGTTACTCCATCCAACTCAGCAAGGACTCAATGACCACAGCCTAGTATTCTCTCTCCTGGGGCTACCTGTCAACAAGAGTCTTTGTGACCCAATGAAAAGAGAGACCACAGCTGGCGCCCTGGCTCAATAGGCTAATCCTCTGCCTGCGGCGCCGGCACACCGGGTTCTAGTCCTGGTTAGGGCGCCAGATTCTGTCCAGGTTGCTCCTCTTCCAGTCCAACTCTCTGCTGTGGCCCGGGAGTGCAGTGGAGGATGGCCCAAGTGCTTGGGCCCTGCACCCCATGGGAGACCAGGAGAAACACCTGGCTCCTGGCTTTGGAGCAGCGCGGTGCACCAGCAGTGGCAGCCATTGGGGGGTGAACCAATGGCAAAGGAAGACCTTTCTCTCTCTCTCTCTCACTGTCCACTCTGCCTGTCAAAAGAAAAGAGAGACCATTTAAATATTTAGGGCATCTACCTCTGACCAGTGCTCAGGGAATTTTGAAGGGAAACTCCCATAGCTACAAATTGGGTTAAGGTGTGAAAATCCCATTGTGTTAAGGGGGACAATCAGTAAAATGGAATGTGGGGAAAGATGAGCCACACTGACTGACTGGCAAATGTAGTGCATAAATTCAACTCCAAACACAGGCCCCTGGATGCCTTCTCGTCCCTCCCTTTTCTTATCTCACATGGCAAAAACGGTTTAGATGGGATATATTTCCCAACGCTTATTAATCAGTTGTAGTCAATGGCTCCAGGCCAGTTGGTTACTTACATCTTCAAACTATCCTGGTCCTCAGCAAATGACCTTCAGCCCTGACCATCATGCCAGACATCTTTTCTTCCTCCACTTATTCCAGATGATTGAATGAAAAGGGTAAAGGGGGTGGAGGAATGTTAAGCTGGAGCTCTTGCCCTTGTCTGCACTACTGAGTCAACACCGTAACATGCCAAGTTACTCAAATGAGTCTGGTCATGTTCTTGTTCGGCAGTAAGGAGGATGCTCTGTATGACTTGCATGAGGACATGAAATGCCAGCGGGATGCATATAATCAGCATCGTGGCTGGTGCCAAGAAGGGTGGGTGGAGTCGTGTGCCACATGCAAGGGATTTCTAAATGTTTACTCTAATTTGCTGCCTGGTTATATTTCATTTCTGTGGGTTGGCACAGCAACCATTCTGTTTAATTCTGGCTCTTCTAATTGTTGGAGGAACAGTCAGGGGATTTTAGACTAATGTTTAAAAACAGTTGTTTGGGGCCAGTGTTCTTTCTCTTTGAGAGTAATAGTGGAACATCTTGTTGTGGTTATTATGCAGATTCCAGAGAAAGATGGGTTTAAACTTTGGTTCTGGTTCTGAGCTGTACCTAACTCCTCCATGCTTCTGCCTCCTTTATTATTTTCACAGCTCCTGATGGGGTTATTCGGGAAATTAAATAAATTAATGTGTGTTGAACATTTAACATGATGCCTGAAATATAGTAAGCACTCAGTGAATGTAGTTGGGCTAGAAGCACCCATGATGCATTATTTTGACTTGTGCATGTATGGGTGGGTCTTCCTGGATAGCCTAGCTTTTCAAACATACATATGGTAATTATCTTCAGCCAACAATCAATGGAAGCCAAGATTCATGAATTCCATTCTATGCTATGAACCTGGGAAGCCATATGAACTTGAAGGTTACATTTCTGGCTCTGTTCAGAAATTTTATTGAAAGCTGATGGCAATATATGACTCTAACTGATCTCTATCTAAAGATCCGCGAAGTATGATTGTCCTTGTGTACTCTGTAAAGCCATGCTCAATGCTTTCTCTCTCCCAGTCTGGTGCTCCTCAGACTTTAATGTGCACATGAGTCACCTGTGAGTCTTGATACAACACAGACTCTGGCACAGCAAGTCCATGTAGAGCCTGAGACTCTGAATTTCTAACAAGTTGTCAGGAGATGCAAACTCTGTAATTTTGTAAATCACACCTTAAATAGTGAAGTTAGAGAAACTAGGCTGTGTCTGATGAAAGATCCCTGGTGCCATTGTTCTGGGAGAGGGCAGGGCATTGATAAAGTTAGCAATAAACTGTAATTTTATGTGTATGTGGTGGAGAAAGGAGAAGGAAATGGAAAACTCAAGAGAGTGGCTTTCCACCACAGCTTTATACGAGAGTCTTTGGGTGAGTTTTTAAAAATTGACTGCAGAATCTACATGAAGCTAATTGAATAAAATCTTGAGGAGAAGGGATGGTCAAGGGTATGTAGAAACATCCCATGTGATTGTCATGTGCAGCCAAAGTGAGCACTGTTTCTCATGTGTACCGTTTCTCCAGTGTTAGCATGTCTCAGAATCACCTGGGGGACTTGTTAAAGATTACCAGATTGCACTGTTAAATTTTTCCATTGAGTAGGTCTTCTGGAATACCTGAGAATTTGCATTTTTAAGAAGTCTACCAATGAAACTGAGGCTGCTGGACTGCAGACTATGCTAAAAAATCACTATTGTGGTATATAGAGATTCATTCATTCAGCAAATGTTTGCACAGTCCTTATAGTAAGGACTATATGGCATATAGCATTATAAATTGTGGGGATACATCAGTGAATAAGTCATGGTCCTTAGCAATGAAGAAACACGATACATCAGCCAGTAAAAAGATCTTACTAAACACGTTTAGAAATATATATTTGGCGAGGCACTGAATCCAGGAAGTGATGTCCAAGTGCCATCTTGTTGAAATCAGAATAAACCACACAGTAAATTGGTGCTGGTGTTGTAAGACAATACAGACCATGTTCAACAGAAGGCCATCTCTGTGTTGTGGGCATCCTGAGTGTATCTGGTCTGGATTCACCAGTGAAGGGTGATGGGGAAGGAAGGAGAAAGAAGTGGGGGAGCAAGTCAAAACTGAATAGAAACAAGCTTATTTTCAGTTAAGGACTTGCCTGAAACTTATTTGAGGGACTTGTTAGTTGCTTTAACAAATATTTAGCAGTAAACTCTTCATCCAATTTTGTAATCTCAAGAGGGCTATCTGAGTTTGAAAACAAATGGTCAAGATGACTGTGCAGGGGTCAGTGTTCTGGCATAGTGATAAAGCTGTCATCTTCATTGACAGCATACCATATCGGTGTGCTGGTTCAAGTCCCAGCTGACCCACTACCAATCTGGCTCCATACAGATGTGCCTTGAAAAGCAGTGGAAGATGCCCCAAGTGCTTGGGACCCTGCCACCCATATGAGAGACTCAGAAGAAGCTCCTGGCTCCTGGGTTCAGCCTGGCCCAGCCCCATCCATTGTGACCACTTGGAGAGTAAACTTCTCTCTCTTTTCTCTCTCTGTAACTTTAATTTTAATTAAATAAAATAAATCTATTTTTAAAAGATGGGTGTGCAGTGCAGCTTGTTAGCAATGGAGCCATAAGAATACTGAAGGTGTTATGTAGACAGTCAGGCATTAGCCTGCCGAATGCCAATTCCTCCCTATTAGAATTAATGTTCTTTCTGAACCTTTCCTAAATATAATCAAAGAGACATGGGGGCAAAAGGGTAATGGAGATCAATTTGTCTTCCTTCCTCATCTAACAAAGAAATAAGGTAGCATATGTGTATCCCTAAGTGTGGAAAACTACGGTGGCACCTGGCCTTTCTGACGTTGGTGTGGATTAACAAACTCCAAAACCACCATATTATTTTTAAATTAGAAACTTCTGAACAGACGGAGGATTCAGAGCTCTTACAACTAAATGCTAAGGAAATATTTATTGATGTCAAGCTACTTTAAATTATGGTCTTCTCTCTCCTAAAATATTTCACAGCCATCAAATCCACCACTGAAGGAAATCCTTGGACATTTATAATGCTCCTTCTACTTCTAGTAGAATTTTGAGCTGCTTTGAGCACAAAGATATTCTACTTTTCTCAGTAATTGGAAGGACAAGTGCATTTAATTTTCTGGCTAACTGATTTATTTGTACTATACCTCCTTGGGCTGTACATTAGCTTGTTTACAGTACACAGCAATGCAATACAAGTTAGGAATTTTGCAGGAGATAAAAGGTAAATATGGTATCCAAGATGACGTGACTGGCATGCCACAGCACTGAGGCCAGGTTTGTCTAACATCAAACTTTATTAATGAGTTTAAGAGTTTTAGGTAAGAGGATGCTCTACTTGGGGAAGACTAAAACAAAGTTCATCTGTTGCCCTAAGCTCATCTGTTCAGATAGAAATGAAACTTGGATTCCAGTGAGGAGCTGCAACTTGCCACAAGTTTGGATCTGTTGATGCAGAACTTCATTGTGCTTTGGTTCTCACCTTTGATGTTTATTTTAGTCACATGGAATAGTGCCTTTAAAGGCTACAGCCCAGTTGGGTGCCCTTTGTGCCTCATTAGCTTAAAAGTTACCTTGGGGCAGATGGTTGTCATAGTGGCTAAGGCTCTGGATCAGAGTGCCTGGGTTCAAGTCCTGGCTGTGCTTTTGAATCCACTTCCTGCTAGTGTGCACCCTGGGAGGCAACTGTGATACCTCAAGTGGTTGGATTTCTACCGACCACCTGGAAGACAGGATTGAGTTCCTGGCTGTCCTCTTTGGCCTTGCCCAGGTCTGGCTGTTGTGGGCATTTGGGAAATTAATCAGTGCATGGGAGATCTCTGCCTGTCTCTCTGCCTTTAAAATAAATACATAAATTTTAAAAAGTTAGAAAATGGTCACCTTGAAGCAGAGCTTAGCATAAATACTCATTATTATTTCTCTTTAAGCTTTGGATTTGAGTGCAATCAGTAGGCAAGTTTTCTTCCCCTGTCAATCTACTCATCTTAGAGGCATATGTGCGTGTTTTTTTTTTTTTTGCCTGAATTCTTTATTCTTTTTGAGTCTTTAGAAATGGTGAAGTGTTCGGCCGGCATCGCGGCTCAATAGGCTAATCCTCCACCTGTGGCGCCGGCATACCAGGTTCTAGTCCCGGTCGGGGCACTGGAGTCTGTCTCGGTTGCTCCTCTTCCAGTCCAGCTCTCTGCTATGGCCCGGGGGGTGCAGTGGAGGATGGCCCAAGTGCTTGGGCTCTGCACACACATGGGAGACCAGGAGAAGCACCTAGCTCCTGGCTTTGGATCAGCGTGGTGCACCGGCCACAGCGGTCATTGCGGGGTGAACCAATGGCAAAGGAAGACCTTTCTCTCTGTCTCTCTCTCTCACTCTCCACTCTGCCTGTCAAAAAAATAAAAAGTATTAAATAAAATGGTGTAGTGTTCATCCCAATACTGTGGTGCGGGAGTTTGTATAAGCACATTTTTGGCAGTTTCTTATGAGTTTATTTCCCCTGTACACAATGCCATATCATTTGCCAAGTACGTGCAATATATACCTAGCCAGGTAACTTTTTAAGCCCAAATTCCAATGAGTAGGAATGCAATTACCTTGACTTCTGTCATATTCTCAGAGTTTTTAGCTCCTTGCTCCTCAAAGTGTGTCTTACAACAATGGCTGCTTACTATCACCTGGGAGTCATTGAAAGCAAATCTCAGGGTCCATGACTCATTGATTAGATTATGTGTTTGAAAGATTCCCCATCCTATGATTTAGGCACATTGTGTTTGAGATGTTCAGAGAAACTGTTGTGAGGAAATCGGGTTTCTCATCCTCTCCAGGATGCACAGGCTATAAGAAGGAACCTTGGCAAGAACCTCCAAAGACACAATTCCTTTCAGAGCTTGTTTCCTGTTTGATAAGTCACCAAATCTTTAAAACTGGAATGTGTAGCCAGGGTTCAGCCAAGGAACTGGGTGAGAGTTAATGGATCAATCTGCTCTCCCTCATCAGTGCTTTTACTGTTGACTTCTGGAATGTGTTTGATGAAAAGAAAGCAACTTCTTCAGACAGAAGATACTGATGCAGCCTGCTGAGGTTAGGACCTACAGGAACAATACACCAATGTTATCAGGGCTTCGCTGGCCTCCAACTCCATTCCAGAACTGACAACCAGAGGGAGAGCGTTTTTTAAAGCGCTTGCTGTCAGTTGTCATTATTATAAATAGCCATATGCTTTGCTTCTCCCTGGGGGGATGTAGGCATCACCGTTTGGTTCTTGTTTGGATTAAGAGTTTCTTTTCAATAGCTTTCTAAAAGTAGATCTGAAAAATGGAACTAGTAGCAATGTAATGCTGCTTCCATTTATCTTTCCAGAGCATTGGTATGTTGAATGTCAAAACCAGAGAAGGAAGTTCCTGCTTCTTTCCTATCATCAGATTGGGTGCCCTTTATCAATGGGTAATTAGAAAAGTCAGCTCTACTTAATGCTCTGTGTTCACCCCTGTGTTTCAGGAAAATAAGAAGTATGAAGAGTTCAAAGAATCCTAAATCACTGCTGTCTCCATCAACCCAACTATCAGTGATCTCTAACATCAGTTAATTCTCCAAATAGACGTTTTTCTTCTTTCTCACCATAGTTAAGTAAGGTTATTAATATAAATCAATTGAGTTGAATTGAGGTTTCAAAATGTATTTATAAAGGGCAAGACTGACCAATGGTTTATGGTTTATAGATTTATACTTCAAAAAGTTTGTGGAAAAAGATAATGCATATTTTCCATGAACTTTTGTAAAGAATGTATTTATTTCTTATTTATTGCAGAGGAAGAGAGAGAGAGAGAGAGAGCACAAGAGAGTGAACACTCTAATCTTGTTCATTCCCCAAATGCTCAGGGGCCAATAACTTAAGCTGGGCCTTCCATGTGGTGGGAGTGACCCAATACTTCAGCCCACCACCTGCTACTTTGCTATTTTCCAGAGTATGCTTTAGCTGGGAGCTGGAATCAAGCACAGAGCAGGGACTAGAACCCTTGAACTCTGATATGGCTTGCAGGTATCCTGACTGGCATCATAACCACTGGAACAAACACCACCCGCATGAACTTTTTAAAGACTTTTAGCAAATGGTGGTAAAATAAAATCTGCTGGCTCCATCTGAAAGAGGCAATTTTGAGAGAAAAATGTAGTGGTAGATGCAGGACAAAGCTTTACGTTCAGTAGTACTGCCTTTGGGATATAAAGGTGTACCCAGGATCCATTCACAGATAGTATCCACTTCTTGAGTTGTGTTTCTGGGAACAGGTTAATTTCTGCAAGTTTACTCGGTTGATGGCTCCTCTGCTAGATTCTCCTCCTTTGTTAGCTTTGACAAGCATTACAAGGTGACTGGAATCAGTTATTTAGCAAACCCAGCTGGAGCTTATAAAAATACCTTTTATTTCATTAGCACAAAAAAAAAACTGAGCCAAAGCAACCACCAAGGTCACTGAGTTTGTGTACTTAACTTGGATGGATGAGCTGACCAGAGTTAACCAAAACTCAAGTTTGAATGTAATGTATATGAGTTAAATTGACATGTTGAGATTTGATTTTTGTTTATAGCCCTTGTGTATACTCCTGTGGAACAGTTTTTCCACGTTCTACTTGTTGAATTCTTTATTTAGTGAAGTATTAAGTCTGTGACTATAAAATAAATTGAAAGTCTGTTATTGCAAAAATTAAAAGGAAAAAAAGAAAAGAATGGAGGGAAGTATCATTATGTGATTAAAATTGTATATATGAAATACATGAAATCTTTTCTCTTTCTACAAATAAGTTTTTAAAATGATGAATAAGGAGAAATATGACTATCCTGAATAGGTGGGACATTTAGTTAGTGTGAAATTGGTATGTTGGGAACTCAAGAAAAACCACCTGAAAAACTCACCTAGGAACTTTGTTGGCTCTGAGAAGGAACGTCAAACTTTCCCACTAGCTTAGCCCATGGATATCAAGGGCTTTATTAGATTAACTGGTCTCTGGAAGAATTTTCAGAGGCTCCAATTCCACAGCCCTCATTGTCCACAAAAGTCTCTGTTGTGAAATGGTTTATTTTTGTGTTTCCTCAACTCTGTTACTAAATGTGGTTCTCCATAGATAAGTGTACTTCTCGGACGGGTGAGGTGCTTGTTAAGCAGCCTGGTATTCAGTCTTCCACCATGTGACTCTTCCTGAGCATGCTTGGGAACACAGGCATGCCTTTATGCAAAGAAAAGGTTCCACCAGAAGCACACCTGATTACACTCAACCTGGATTCAAAGAGCCCTGTGCCATGTCAAAGGAAAATGTTCTATCATAAATCTCCAGAAACGGAAAAGGTCAAAGTCACTCTTGGTAATTAGCCTGCTGAAATACAGTGGCCCTGCTTTTTGTTTAACCTTTTAAGAAAAAGGGCTCCACTCCCACAAGTTCCAACAAGCAGTCTTTTATTAGGCACATCTTCAACACTCTCACCCCTCTTCTTAATCCCTTCCCCCACCTGCAGCCCTGGCAGGACATGTTCTTGGTTTGTTGCTTGAATTCCCTAACTTTGGATGGGTTAGTGTTTCCTTCCCAGTGTACTCTATGCAGTGCTAACTATGTTCAGTTCACAGAACTGGACCACTTTGTAGAGTAAAAGTCAGCTATAGATAGATAGATAGACAGAAAGACAGACAGACTTTCAAGAAAAAGTATCATTTTAAACATCCTTTCTTCAGCCATGTACCAGCAGTCTGAAAAATGTTTGGCTCAGCAGTTAGCAATAAGTCAGTTAATTCTGATGCTCTCTTATAAAGTAGTTTTTTTAAAACTTTTTAAAATATTCTAGAAGATAAATAAAATATTTTAAGCTTATTGTGTGGCTCATACTATAGTGACCATGCTGGGCACTTGGTAGGAATTTCATCAATACTTATTAATGGAGTACAACTCAATGTAGAGAGTTTCCTAAGTGGATAGATTTCTATTGGGAATACTCAAAGAGTTGGAATCCAAGCAAAATGTCTTTGCTGAATATGTCTAGCTATTTTTTTTTAAGATTTTATTTTATTTATTTGAGAAGTAAAGCTAGAGAGTTAGGGAGAGAAAGAGAGAAAGGTCTTCCATCCTCTGGTTCACTCCCCAGATGGCCAGAGCTGAGCCTATCCAAAGCCAGGAGACAGGAACTTCTTCTGGGCCTCCCATGTGGATGAGGGGGCCCAAGGACTTGGGCCATCTTCTGCTGCTTTCCCAGGCCATAGCAGAGAGCTGGATCAGAAGTGGAGCATCGGGGATTTGAACCAGCACCCATATGGGATTTCAGTGCTGCAGGTAGAAGCTTAGCCCACCAACCCACAGCACTGGCCCTGTCCAGCTATTCTTGAGACCAATTCTTGCTGTGACTAAAACTAACGTATCACCTCTGAGCTGAGTAATTAATTTCCAGAGTGATCTTTGATTTTTGTCATAGTGTCTACTACTGTTAACATGGTCCCTGCAGTAGGCCTGTGGCCTAAACAAGAAATACTCCTTTGTCATTTTCAGCCACTGAGATTCATTTGTTCCTTTTCATGGTTGCCTAACTTTGCATCTGCTCACTGGTAAAGCATGGCTATTTGATTGTTTTGTTTTCTATGCTAGGGCTCCAACTTGGAGCTTTGTAAAGCTTATATTTTACAAATACTTATTTTTAGTAATCAACAAGAAAGAGGATCAGTATTAAACTCAGCTCTGGACTCAATGGTGGTCTTCAGTTACAATGTTGGATTCAGCGTCATCTGCCATTGAATTCTTAACAGCAATAATGAATTCAGAATGATACCAAATTTCTCTAGGTAGCTTCCACTTTGAGGAACAGAAGTAACTGTAAATGAAGCAATACATTTTGAAGGCACTGTTGCAATTCTCCTTGAGTGGCACTAATTGGCATTTGTTGGATCATTTGGCTTCCTTTAGAGACTGTTCTTGAGAATCAACTATGTTTCCTGCCCTATCCCACTGAGCTTTACCCCATTTTACAAGATGTACCCAACTCTGGGGAGAAGGATTGGTCATATGTCACCAGCAGAAGCACAGACCCTTCGTAGGACCTGAACACAGTGCTGCTATGACTGTATAGTTAGGAATGGACTTCAGACTTCGTAGACATTTTCCTAGCTGAAACACTGGAGAGAGAAAAATAGCGAATACAGAAATCCTTAGTTATTCTGGGAGCAAAGTCTCCTTCAGTCCAAGTGCAAAGTAGATTGAGAATTTACTTGCTCTTTTCCCAGATTAGTATCCTCCTTGTCTGAGGTTTCCTTTCTGGAAACAGAGACTAAGACAGAAATTCAGGTGCATGTGATTTATTGAAGAGGTGAGGGAAGCAGGAGGGGCAAGGACTGGAGATAAGCAAGAATGTGGTCCAGCTTCAGACATATCCCATGGGGAGCTGGAGCATATATTCCCCCACAGATATGGTCCTACCTTGATATAAAGAAGCTGTACTTTTTTAAAAAAAATTATGTATTTATTTTAAAGGCAGAGTTACAGAGAGGTAGGAGAGAGAGAGAGAGTGAGAAAGAGAGAGGTCTCTGCTTTCCTAGGCCATAGTAGAGAAAGCTGGATTGGAAGTGGAGCAGCCAGGACTCAAACTGGAGCCCATATGGGATGCCAGCACTATAGGCGGTGGCTTTACCCACTACACCACAGTGCCCGCCCCAAGAAGCTGTTCTTGTATATTCCTGTCTCAGTCAGAAATAGCTAGCTTTTGTACTACCTTAGGTAAGGGTCATAATCTCTTAGGCTAGGTGGCTCCTGGTGGTTCAGACGTTCTCTGGAGAAAGTGAGATGAAGGGTAGCAGGGGAGCCACTGGCAGTAAATGTTCAAAGCTGCTGGGGAATGAATGCGCCTGTCCAGTAAAAGGAATATGGTCAGGACATCCACCACACCCATAACCCTACTCTGGTTATTCCTCTACTCATTCTCATATTTTTCCAGGTCGCTATACCCCCATGCCTCCATGTCCCTTGTTATTATTATTTTTTGTTTGTTTTTTTGGCAGGAAGAGTTAGACAGTGAGAGAGAGAGAGAGACAGAAAGGTCTTCCTTTTTCCGTTGGTTCACCCCCCAAATAGCCGCTACAGCCGGCACACTGCAGCAAGCGCTGCGTCGATCCAGTGCCAGGAACCAGTTCTCGCATGTGGGTGCAGGGCCGAAGCACCTGGGCCATCCTCCACTGCCTTCCTGGGCCACAGCAGAGAGCTGGACTGGAAGAGGAGCAACCAGGACAGAATCCGGCGCCCCGACCAGGACTAGAACCCAGGGTGCCGGTGCCACAGGCGGAGGATTAGCCAAGTGAGCCGCGGCACCGGCCCCTTGTTTTCTAATATCACAGTTAATTAAAATCAAGTGCCAGCTCCCTCTCCTCTACAATGAAGGGGTGGACTCATTGTTCTCCAAAGCCCTTTCCAACTCTGTGAGTCTATTGCTGTATTCTCCGAGTAGGTTGAAGGCAGGCAAGTTTGCCTTAGCCTGGTAATAAATGGTCTTTTTTAGAGGGAATGTCAAACCCAATAAATCATCCTAAAAGTTGAGGTTTCAGAGCCTCAGATCAGTTAGTCTGGAGAAGGGTGGGGTTTGTGCCCAGCCATACCTGGAGAATTTCTGTCTATGCCAGTCCTCTAGGGAGCTGACTGTGCCAGGCACATGATCTTTTCTTGGTGATGCTGTGCTGAGCCAAGAAGTTAGAAGAAACTGGTACAGTTGCCGTCAGGGGGAAGGATGTCTAGGGATAAAACCAGGGAATGAAGCCAGGTCTGTCCTTGGCATGTAGAGTAGCAGGAGCAAACTCTGCTCCTCTCAGTTCATATCTACTCCCTCCGATTCTTTTTCTTTAAAAATTCATTTACTTACTTATTTGAAAGGCAGAGTGACTCACAGAGAGAAATCTTCCATCTGCTAGTTCACTCCCCCAAGTGGCTGCAATGGGCAGGGCTGGACCAGGGTGAAGTCTGAAGCTGAAAACTCTACCTGGGTCTCTCATATGAGTGCAGGGGCCCAAGTACTTAGGCCATCTTTTGCTCTTTTCCCAGGTGCCTTAGCAGGAAGTTGGATCAGAAGTAGAGCAGCTAGGAATTGAACTGGTGCCCATACAGGGACACCAGTGTCCCAGGTGGAGCTTAACCTGCTGTGCCACAGTGTTGATCCCTTCTGCTTCTTTTTGATTGGTTACCTTTTTCTTTTCCTCTTCTCCCTCCCCCTCTTTTTCTTCCAAAAGTACAGTAACAGAATGATTGAAACCCTTACTGGCATGTTTTCAACAGACAGTGACTTCCAAATGTGAGGGAATGTCTAAATTGCTCAGTATCTGTCAAATGCAGATCTTCTTGGAATCATTTCTATTTAGCCATCTGACTAGGTGGGCTTAGAGTGGAGGAAGTATTAGCACATTTCTTCACCAGGTTAGACTATCCTGCTCGACATGGGGAGGAGTGGATTCTGGCTTCAAACAGTTAACTGTATTTAAATCCAGACCCTGCCACTTATGAGCTATGTGACCTTGAGCGGGGTCTTCACAAGGTCTCTCTGTGCCTTCAGCTTCCTGAAAGTTTCCCGTAAGACTTGAATCTTCATATCCAGTGGGTACATATTGTCCAAAACAAGGGTGATGCAATAATCAACACTAAGATAAATCCTAGTGAAGCTGTTAAAACATTGTTAAGGAAAGGTTTACACAGGCTTGCCAACAGAGAAGGCAAGCACTAACTGGGAAGACACCAAGTTGTTCTCAAAAATCTACATAGAAAAACCAGTGCTGGAAGACACTAGAACAATTCCCACAGGGTTCTGAGGAAGAATGTGAGCTGAGAATTATGGGTCCTGCCAAGTCACCCGTCAAGCATAATTTTAAATAATAAAACATCTAAGAGCATTTCTTAAAAACACACAAGACAGAATATTGGAATATTTAATCCTGCCAATGAGTTGAAGAAGGAATACAAAAATCTCAAAAATGGAGCAGCTGTGATAAAAGGTTATTGGTGGTGAGTATTGATGTTATTTAAGTACAGCAGTAAAACTAAACAACTATTGAAGTCACTGTTACAGAACAGAATGCAAGTGTCATAAAATTCAAATATTAAAAGTAATATGCATAATAAAATGAGGAATGGTGGTTTCCAGACTTTTCGTAGAGAAGAGTCAGTCAATAGATAACTATCTAACACTTAATAGTTTTCACATAGTTCTGCATTCTTTTTTTGAAGCTGAATAGCATCTTGACTTTTTTTTTTGCTTCACTTTCAAAATAAAAAAAAAATATGGTTAAAGCTTTTACTTCAAAATCTTATGATAAAATGATCTCATTTTTGCTATTTATTTACTATTTATTGATCTGTTGATCAATCTGTTTCCTTCCTTTCTTCCTTCCTTCCTTCCTTCCTTCCTTCCTTCCTTCCTTCCTTTCTTCCTTCCTCCTATCCATGTATCCACCCATTCATCTTCTGTCTGTATATATACATGGAAGATATCTGTGGTGAATACTGATCTTCAAGTGGAAGTAACCATTGTTTTTGGTGAAAATGATTTTAGATAATTTAATCTCTTGTTAACTTTTTTATTTGAATGATTTACTATAAGTGAGCATTACTTAAAAAAAAACTATAAATGCATCACTTTCAAAACATGAAGAAATATATTTGCCAATATCATTAAGTGAAAATGAGCACAATGCAATTCATTTGTGCACAACAATGAATATAAATATGCATAGATACCAGACATCTTCAGTGATTCCCAATGAACAAATAGCAATGGCTTCTTTAGAAGAGGGGATGTTGAGACTGAGAGGAAGATGTCCTTCCTTTATTTTCTGAACTTTCTGTAACACATTCATATTGTAATAATGCTAGAAAGTAAATAGCAAAGAGAAACTTCTAAAGACCCTCTTTGGAGTGGTACGGGAAGGTCACTGACGAATGCTTTGGTTTCTTTCCTTGCACAATCCCCAGTGCTTCATATTCAGGCGATTCTGCCAGCTCCTGGATAACAAACAGGAAAGCCAGCAGCAAAGCAACAGAGCTGTTTGGTGGACATCATTTTCTTTGTCTGCTTTATACAATCTCTTTAAATCTCAAAATCAAGTTCCTTTTCATATTAACTCCTCATGGAGGACATGGCTTTGCCTCTTGTTTCTTAAAATATCTCAGGCCACTAGCATGTAGGAAAGATATAAAACTAAAAGAAAAAAAAGACTGACCACAGAGATCTGATGGTGCAAAGACAATGATTAATAGCAGTGGACACTTGGGTTGGAGGAAGCAGTGTGGACTGTACTCTCTAGGAGGAGCAGTCACATTCAGCTATAACAGGGTGTATCACACACACACACACACACACACACAAACACGTGTGTATGCACACACTGAACTCACATCTACTAATTCACTCTCCAAATGTCCACAGCTGAGACTAGGCCAGCCTGAAGCCCAAAGTCAGGAACTCAATCCCAGTCTCTCACATGTGTAGCAGAGATTTAACTACCTGGACCAACATCCCTACCTCCCAGGGTAGGCATTAGCAGGAAACTGGAATCAGCAACCAGAGGCTGGTCTTAACCCCAGGCATTCTGATCTGGGTTTGTGAGGATCCAAACTGATGTTTTACCTGCTAGGAAAAATGCCTACCCCAGAAATTTCCCACTTTTAAAATACTATCCAACTAATTCAAGTACTAATTAAAGAGATTAAAGACCACGTAATGAACCTATCCCTGCTGGATTTGGACTGTGGGCTGCCAGTTTTCAACGTCTGCTGTGTATCTTAGCAGGGAACACCAGCTCATCATATATATATATATATACACATACATACGACCAGTGCCTGGGTATGCTTTAAATTGTGTGAAGGATGCTTCTGCCTCCCATCTTCTTCTGGAACTTGGAAACCTCTTCTTGAGAAATGGGAGGCTAATGAGGAAGTGCCAGAGAAGTGATCACATCCAGTGTTAACTGTGGTCAGGATCACAGAATTTCTCAGGCCCCATGGATGAAAGCAGGGGTGAACTTCAGCTGTAGGAAACAACCCCCAGACATGTCCCATTTGAGGACCCAGACAAAAGGAACTCTTCTATTCTTTTTGGGGATGTGACAGAGAGCTAATAACTCTAGCCTTAAAATGTGGGTGGCATACCTCTGAATTTTAGTTGGCATTTTAGCTTCTGCTGGCCTACTTGTACTACCCAAGTTGTGACTTCTACAGCTACTCTGATTTATTACATTCTTTTTTATTTAAAAAAAAAAAAGAAGAAAACCTTGGACATAGCAAGCAAGGTGTTAGCATACAAGGTGACACGCGTGCTGCCAAGATCTTACAATCTTATTACAAGACAAAGCCTAGGATGCCTCCTTCGTAAGGATGTTCTGTAAGATGGCCCAAAATGCTAACAGCAACTTGATTAATAATCCTGTCTGCTTCATTCTTTGAATTTGTTTCCAGGGAAAATGAGCCTTTGATCACTAGGCGCTGACGAGGGTATAACCTGGCCCGAGGTGTTTCCCTGGAGTGAAATATGCAGCACTTCTCAACTCCCAATTCCATTTAATTTATTGTTTGTTTTTGCTCAAGAAGAGCCTGTTTTTACAGCTGAACAGATTTGGAAGCTGGTTTGGGGTGTTTCATTTCCTTACACGAAGAGTTATAATGCAGGGGATGGTAGCCAGCTGTTTCCACCCTCACAGAAGACAGAGCAGACAGGAATGAGCCTCTGCTATAGCAAAAGGGACTTAGGTTAGTTGAGAGAAGGCACTTCCCAGGAGTCACCAAGAAAGGCTGACATTCTCTTCCCTGATAGGCTCTTACAGAGTTGTCTCTCACAGGGATGGCTTATTGGAGAATAAGACTAATGGCACTAGAATCGGCTGAATAACCAGTGATGTTTATTCTACTACTGCATCTCTGTAAATGACAGCCACTAACCGAGCTGTACCTGGTGGATATTTGGGTAATCGGGGGTTAAGAATGTTTTGGTATTCCCCTCCCAACTTCCAGGTCTTCCAAGACTTGTTTCCTGCCCATTTGATTTGGAGGTAAAGGCCATAGCAGTGCTGGCTGGAGTAAGCAGCAGAGCCAACTGTTACATGTCCAGCACTTTATTTTTTCTTATGATAAGTCAATTGTTATATTTAGCTGTCATTAAAATTTTATTATATAAATTTACAATTAAACAAAATATGTTAAATACAAAGAGACAAAATATGTAGAACTCACCATTTCCTGAAATTTCATTACCTTTAATTTTATAAGTGCTGTTGAAGTTATTTGCATCTATTGTATCTGTCTTGTTCCATTGATTGTTGCTTTATTTTATTTTTTAAAAAAATTTTTTAAATTTATTTGACTGATAGAGTTAGATAGTGAGAGAGAGAGAGAGAGACAGGAAGGTATTCCTTCCATTGGTTCACCCCCCAAATGGCCGCCACAGCCAGCACTTTGCCGATCCAAACCCAGGAGCCAGGTGCTTCCTCCTGGTCTCCCATGCAGTTCAGGAGCCCAAGCACTTGGGCCATCCTCCACTGCCTTCCCGGGCCACAGCAGAGAGCTGGACTGGAAGAGGAGCAACCGGGACTAGAACTGGCACCCATATGGGATGCTGGCGCCTCAGGCGGAGGATTAACCAAGTGAGCCATGGTGCCGGCCCCTAAAGATTTTATTTATTTATTTATTTGAGAGGTAGAGTTACAGATAGAGAGAGGGAGAGACAGGGAGAAAGGTTTCCATCTGCTGGTTCACTCCCCAGTGGCTACAACAGCTGGAGCTGGGCTGATCCAAAGCCAAGAGCCAGGAGCTTCTTCCAGGTCTCCCATACCGGCGCAAGGGCCCAACCACTTGGGCCATCTTCTGCTTTTTCAGCCCATAGCAGAGAGCTGGATCTGAAGAGGAGCAGCTGGGACTTGAACTGGTGCCCATATGGTATGCTGGCACTGCAGCTTAGTCTACTACACCACAATGTTGGCCCCCTCATTCTGTGCTGTTTTAAAAGAATACTTGAGACTGGTTAATTTGTAAAGAACACAAATGTATTCTCTCATGATCCTGGAGGCTAGGAAGTCCAAGATGCCACTAGTATGCAATGTCATCTTTCTTGCTGTGTCCTCATATGTTGGAGGGTGTAGGGAAGACAATTAACTCCATGACCAGCAGAGTGAGAAGCCACCCCACAGGCCCTTTTGTAGAAGCATTGAATTTGGGGGACACATTCATACCATAGTAGTACTTATATGGTGGATACACAGTGGTGCCATACTGCCTGTTTCTTAACTCCACTTTGAATTCCATCAAGTTGGTAGCTTAAAATCTGTCATGGTGAGAGAATTTACACTATGGAAATTGGAACTCTGTAAATCAGGTTTCTCCCATAGTCAGATGTCAGGTATTAAACATTTGTCAGCATGATTGTGTGGAAGAGTGACGAGAATGGATGGAAAGGGGAATGGGGAGAGAGAGAGAGGGAGAGAGAGGGAGAAAGAGAAGAGAGAAAGAAAAATACAGGTGTTTACCTAGTAATTTTCATGTCTTCTCAAATTTATCTCAAGTCTTGTAAGAAGTAAATATTACAAAGGTATTTTTGAAGAATAAAATGCTCAGAATTTCTTAAGTCTGATAATTTCCTGTATTTTACCTTGAAACTAAATTAGCCCTGGGGCTGGCGCCATGGCTTACTTGGTTAATCCTCCGCCTGAGGCGCCAGCGTCCCATATGGGCACCGGTTCTAGTCCCAGTTGCTCCTCTTCCAGTCCAGCTCTCTGCTGTGGCCCGGGAAGGCAGTGGAGGATGGCCCAAGTGCTTGGGCTCCTACAGCCACGTGGTAGACCAGGAGGAAGCACCTGGCTGCTTGCTTCGGATCTGCATAACTCTGTCCTGTAGGGGCCATTTGGGGGGTGAACCAATGGAAGGAAGACCTTTCTCTTTGTCTCTCTCTCTCTCTCTCTCACTGTCTAACTCTGTCAAAGAAAAAAAAGAAACTAAATTAGCCCAAGAAAATCTGGATTTGGTAGTAATCATACATGTTGGAATCAGACCCTGTGCTACTTTACCACTGACACCTAAGCCAATTCTGTCCCACTGAAAGATAGTATGGGTCAAATGTGCCATTTGAAAATTTCTTAGTAGCCAAATAAAAAACAAAGTTGAGATAGGAGAAGTTAATTTTAGTAATTTTTACCTAACCTAATATTTCAAAAAATTACATTTAAGCTTATAATCAATGTAAACTCTTTTTAAGTAATAAATCTTAAAATCTGGTGTGTATTTTATTCTACAGCATATCTTGTTTAGACCAGCCACATTTCAAGTATTCCATAGTGCACATAGCTAGAAGCTACCATATTGAAAAGAGCTAGTCTGTATTCTCAATGATGCAAGGGCTGAGCTGTAGCTGTGGCCATTTCTTGTGTGGGTTCACACCCTTTGAACATGCACAGATACTGTAAAAAGAGGCTTATCTCATGTCAGTGGTCACTGGCTCTACAGATCAGCTCATCTCATTCTCAGTTCTCAGATGCAGGGATGACTAAATGTCATGAAGGTTGCTGAGTTGTCCTAAGTTACACATTGGGATGCTCAGTGCTTTCAATTAGATCTATGCCTCAATTTCTGAACTGTGTAGTGCTTTAGGACCTAATGCTTGAGTCAGACTTCCAACTCGCTTGTCTCCAAGGCTCCATCATGTACCAGCTGAGTGACTTTGGACTTTGGACAAATTATTCTACCCCTCAATGCCTCAATTTCCTAATGCATAAAATCAGAAAAATAATAATATTGGGTGAGTGTTGTGGTGCAACACTTAAGCTGCCTCTTATAATGTCAGCATCCCATATCATGGATCAAGTCCCAGCTACTCTGCTTCCTATCCAGTTCCCCGCCAGTGAGTCTGGGGAGCAGTAAATGATGACCCAAGTGCTTGAGCCACTGCCACCCACATGGGAGACCCAGTTAGAGTTCCAGGCTGTTGACATAAGCCTCTCCCAACCATGGCTGTTGTGGCCATTTGGGGAGTGAACCAGTTTCTAGGCCATGGAGATATTTATATATATATATATATATATATATATATATATATAATATACATTATATATATTTATATATTCATTTAAAATATATTACAATATTTAGAATAAATCCTCAAATTTAATACGTGTAGATAAATGTTCATGTTGTTACAATATTATAAAACAAACTTCAGGTTTGAATTAAAAGAATACTAGTGTTGAGAATAAAGGGGACATTTTTGGATAGGTCTTCAACTGGAAAGACTATATTGTTTCATAATTGTATAATAATGTATATAAAAATCTATAGTTTTACATATTATAATTGTGCTTCTTGTTTAGAACGGAAGTGCTATCTTTTGCATGAAATGTCCCTCTTCTTTTAAAAATTGGTACATTTTCATATTTGTTTTCAATAAAACATATTAATGATGTGTAGTGATGCCAATTTGTTCTCACTTGTGAAGTTTTGAGTGATTTCATAAGTAGGCTGCCATCTACTCTATTCCACATTCCAAGAACATTTGAGACACAAATATAAAAACTCAGAGAATTTCCTCTGCATATAGACTACTTCACAGGGAACTTTGAAAAAGAAATAGACAAGCAAATTGGAATGTATATGTGTATGTAGTTTAGTGGCACTTTTTCAGCATCACTGAAGATTTGGAGAATTTGGTAACTGATTTGTATTTCTCAATAGAATTTTCATGCTGCTATGTGTGTCCGTGTGGGCCATCCCATATTTGATCAACACAAGCTCTGACATGTTTTAAAGGAGCAGTTGTTAATGCAGTTACTCTGGAATTTCTTTAGAAGTCAGGATGACATTTCCATTACCCAGAAGGGTGTTGTAATTAATGAGAATGAATGCCACTGGGATAAAGTGAAGACGACCTTAATACTTTTAGATGCTGTCAATGAATTTTTTTCTCCTAATATATATGTTACATTTGACCAGGGGATGATGGGAAAAATTTTAATTAAAGTGAAAAAATGTTCAATTCCCCAAGTAGACTTAGTATTGTTCATGGTGCAATTAGGGAATACTTTTAAAGACATGCATAATAATATAACACAGTATTTCCATTAAATATCTGTAAATGACATTGGGTAAGACTAGACTTGAAAGACTTGGATAGTAATATAAAATAATGAGTGATTATGTCCTCAAATGAATGTGAAACTTTTACAATTGCTGTTGCTGTTCTTCTTAGATTTTACTATTTTACAAGCCAACTCAAAACTTAGTAACTTAAAATGGCAACCATGTTATTTAGCTCACAAGTCTATAGGTTTTTTCCATGATTCTTCTGCTCTGGACAAAATCTGTTGATCTCTGCCTGGTTCTCTCATGTCCTGTAGTGAGTCGGCAAGTTGACTCTTAGCATGTTGATCTAGGTGACTATATTCAGCTCTCTGGTGGTTGGCAGGTGGATCAGTCTTTGTGGGTCTTTGTCAGGGAAATTTGTCCTTGCTCCATGTGTTTTTTCAGTCTCCATAAGGTTCACTTGGGTTTCTTTACGTGATGGCCTAAGAATTCCTAAGAATGTGAACATGGGAACTTTTTAAGCCATATACAATCCATGAATCAATAGTGTGGATTCTAAGCAAATGAAAATTAACTTATCCATCTTTCTTTCACTTAGCTGCTGATTCTAAAGAAGACTGTATACAGTATTACCTTTTGTTAGGCATGTAACTCCTTTTTATATCTCTTTATAGACTTAGAATTCTTAGAAGACACCATGGTAGGAAGTTTTTGGAAGGTGCCTGGGGTGGAAAATGAAAAGATGGGACTTAGCAAGTAAATAAGCATGAGGATCAGCTAGACTCTTGTTGTAGGATATGGTGGTGGTCTTGGATTCTCGTGTGTGCCACTCATTCAGAATCCCACAAAACCAGGCTGCAGAGGAGAGTGACAGAAACTACTTAGTTCAGCAGTCACAGCATTTTCTGGGAACCTAGGCAGTCAACCTACACCCAAGTATTGAGAAAAAATTTTAGCTGAAAATAAGATGAACAATAAACAAAACTAAGAAGAGTGATACACAACACATTCAGACTATTAGAAGATATTGAGTGAGGGGAAAGTACATACATGCTTTTAAATATGTAGTATTGGTCATGAGAAGCCCTCAGATGAAGAGAAAATATTGTTCCAAATTTGAAGTCAGTGATCAAAACTGACTTACTACACAACAATGGACACTTTTAAAGGAATTTCTCAAACTATCTAAGACAAGGAATCTAAGAATGAAGGGTTGAACGTGGTGAAAGGAAGACTGAGATGAAAACATAGTAAGAAGAGATGCTCAGAGAAGGGACAAGGGAACTAGGGATGCCAAGGAGGTTCATGAGCAGCCTTGTGTTTTGACTAGATAATGAGTGATAATGATAAAGAGATGGTAGATCTCTTTCCCCAGCAAGTAGAACATGCTTGAGTCTGACATACTAAGACCTGAATATGGTTGAAGATTCCATGTCCAGGGCAGGTGTTAGAGAATGGATGGGGTGCACCTGAGAAGATTCTGAAGCTCTGAGATGAACCACTGACTATTTGCCACTCCACTACCAGGTGACTCTGTCACCAGGAAATCTTCCTATACATTTTCTCAGAACTTGGAGCTGATTTCTAAGTACTTTGTAAACACCTATCACCCAGATATGGAGGGGGAGGACAGCTGGTTAAACCAATGCTTGGGATGCCCACTTCCTGTCAAAGTGCCTTAGATTAAATCTAGCCTCCACTTCTGATACAGCCTCCTGATAATGCACCTGGTTTAATGACCCAAATGCTTGGGTTCCTGCCACCCACATGGGAGACCCAGATGGAGTTCCTGGATCCTGACTTCAGCCTGACACAGATGGGGTTATTGCAGGCATTTGGGGAGTGAATCAGATGTATGATCTCCTCTCTCTCTCTCTCTCCTTTTCTCTCTGTCAATCTGCCTTTCAGATAATTAAATAAAGCTAAGCAACAATACAAAGAAAACAAAAGAAAGAGTTCCATCTCAGTGTGGGCGGGAAACAGAGTCCTCAGGAGAAAGTGATCAGGATGAAGGAGGAGATTTCATAATGCACCTCCCTCTCACCACATGACCTTGCTGGGTCACTTGCTACATACCAGGGATAATGTGCACAGATCTAGGGTGTGTGGCCAATTCAGCACTGGGCTTAGATTCTTCTTCTGTCCTCCCCCTCCATATCTGGGTGATAGGTGTTTACAAAGTACTTAGAAATCAGCTCCAAGTTCTGAGAAAATGTATAGGAAGATTTCCTGGTGACAGAGTCACCTGGTAGTGGGGTGTCAAATAGTCAGTGGTTCATCTCAGAGCTTCAGAATCTTCTCAGGTGCACCCCATCCATTCTCTAAAATCATCAGAAGGGACACAAGCCAGGGTCTGTCCTTATCCTTTCCCCTAAGCACCTATTTTTGGCCAATACTCCCCAGGGAACTAGATCACAGAAAATGGGATGTACATATACATATACATATACATATGTGTGTGTCCATATTTAAATATAAATATATGTTTTGACAGGCAGAGTTAGACAATGAGAGAGAGAGAGACAGAGAGAAAGATCTTCCTTTCTATTGGTTCACCCCCACAAATGGCCGATACAGCCAGCGCGCTGCATCAATCCGAAGCCAGCAGCCAGGTGCTTCCTCCTGGTCTCTCATGGGGTGCAGGGCCCAAGGACTTGGGCCATCCTCCACTGCCTTCCCGGACCACAGCAGAGAATTGGACTGGAAGAGGAGCAACTGGGCCAGAATCTGGTGCCCCAACTGGGTCTAGAACCCGGAGTACCGGTGCCGCAGGCAGAGGATTAGCCTAGTGAGCCATGGTGCCGGCCTAAATATAAATATATTTAAATATATGACTATGAATATAGACAGACTACAGATATGAAAAAAGAAAAGCAGAAAAGAAAAGCTTCTAGACAGTATAAGTCAGACAAAATTAATATTAATTTATTGGGCAATCAAGAATTTAAAATAAGTTAAATGAATATGTTCACAGTGATAAGCAGGGTTTAGTAAAACAGTACAGAAATAAGTTTATTATTATTATTATTTATTTGAGAGGTAGAGTTACAGTGAGAGGGAGAGGCAGAGAGAAAGGTCTTCCATCCACTGGTTCACTTCCCAAATGGCTGCAATGGCCGGAGCTCAGCCGATCCAAAACCAGGAGCCAGAAGCTTCTTCCGGGTCTCCCGCATGGGTGTCAGGTCCCAAGTGCTTGGGCCATCTTCTACTGCTTTCCCCAGTCCATAGCAGAGAGCTGGATATGAAGAGGAGCAGCTAGAACTAGAACTGGCTCCCATAAGGTATGCCAACACCACAATTGGAGGATTAACCAATTACACCACAGCACTGGCCCCCAGAAGTAAAGTTTTAAGGAAAATTCAAGTGTGAATGCTATTTATGAAAAATAGAAGAACTTTAGGGAAGCTGTGGTTACTAAAGTGTGGTTTTCAAAGCAGCAGTAACAGCATCACCCAGGAACATGTTAGAAACAAATTATTATATCTACCACAACCTACTGTTTCAAGAACTCTTGGACTGAGATTCAGGCACCTGTGTTTTAAGGCACATGCCCAGGGGATTCTCAGGGACTCTGATTTGAAATCCACTGCTTTAAAGAGCCAAATTGACTGACTGGGCTAAACTGAAAAATGTTTAGAAATAAATATGATTAACTTTTTAAATATTTATTTTTTATTTACTTGAAAGAGTTACAAAGAGTTGGAGAGGGAGAGGAGGAAGGAGGGATGGAGAGAGGGAGGGAGAGAAAGAGAGAGAGAGAAAGAATGAATGAATGAGAATGACTATCTTCCCATCTGCTGGTTCACTCCCCAAAAGGCCACAATTGTCAGGGCTGGGCTTGGCTGAAGGCATGAGCCCAGAAATTCATCGGGTTTCCTATGTGTGGGTGCAGGGACCCAAGCATTTTGGCCATCTTCCGGTGAGTTCTCAGGTGCACTAGCAGAGAGCCTGACTGGAAATGGAACAGCTGGGACTCTAACCACTGTTCTTATGAGATGCTGGTATCACAAGCAGAAGTGTAACCTGCTTCACCACAACACCATCTTCAGTAATGATTAATTTAACCAGAAGATGAAGTGTTTTTTGTTTTTTGTTTTTTTTTTTTTTTTTTTTACAGGCAGAGTGGACACAGAGAGAGAGAGAGATAGAGAGAAAGGTCTTCCTTTTCCATTGGTTCGCCTCCCCCCCCCCAATGGCCGCTGCGGCCAGCACACTGCGCTGATCCCGAAGCCAGGAGCCAGGTGAATAAAGAGATGGAAACACATATATATAAAAGTTTACAATCATGTGAATAGAAGTAAAAATGACAGCATCCATATAATAGGATATCTAAAGGAGAGAAAAAGACCTAATAGAAAGGATATTGACAAAAACTGGTTGACCAAGGGCTTTGCAGAAGTCAAGTAAGAGCAGGCAGTTTCACATGGAAGTTCCTATCTGTTTCTCTTTCTTGAAAAATTTAAGATGTGAAACACTGGCCTACATTTTTACATAATGATACACGCAACCTAACTAGCATGCACTGCCTTTAAATGAAGCATACATAGAAGACAAGAATGTAGGCTCTGGTTACAGATTGGCTAGGATTGTATACCAGCTCCACAACCAAATGTGTGACTTTAGGTAACATTCTGACTGTCAATTTCCTCCTTTAGACAGAATGATTATAGCACACCCACCTCATGGTGCTCAAGAAGAATAAGTGAGTCAGTATAGTTGTTGGCCCTTCATCTCTGTGGGTTCCCCATCCATGGATTCAACCAACTGTGGATTGAAAATATTTTAAACAAAAATGTGCCTGGACTGAAGATGTATAGATGTTTTTGCTTGTCATTTTTCCCTAAATGATACTGGTTAACAACTATCAGCATAGCATTTTTATTTCATGAGGCATAGTAAATAATATAAGCATGATTCAAAGTATATGGTAGAATGTTCATGGGTTATATGCATATGCTACATCATTTTATATAGGGGACATGATTATCCATGGATTTTGGATAATTGGTGAGGGGGTATCCTTGAACAGTTCCCCAACAGATATTGAGGGGAACTGTATATGCAAGACTCAGTATATTGCTTGGCTATAGTAAATACTTTAAAATGCCAGCTATTATTTTTCTACTTGTCATAGTCCCACAAGTTAGACTGTGATTCCTGCTCTATTTCTTCATGACTCAGAGTTTGGTTAGTTTCTATCATTTCTAGGTCTCAGTTTCCTTGTCAGGAACATAGAAAATTGACCTGCCTCTACTGCACATCTATATACAAGTGAAATAATATTGGTGGCTATGACTTCTAGAGAATGGAAACTCAGTAAATGGGAGTGGAATAGAATAGGCTGTCCTTTAACACTGTCTCCTTCTGTGGAATTCTTCAAAGGGAAGATTGTTCTTTGTCTATGTGGTTTAAATTTTTATCTGCCTCATTATACAGACAATGATTTATCTATGGTTTTTCCAGTTCTCCAAATCTGTAAAGCCAGGTCTGTGTGGCCATCTTTCATTCTGAACTTTGCGTAGAATGATGCAGACACCTCAGTAGCATCTAAATTTGAGTAAGTTTATCTTTCTTGGCAAGGCTCATCCTATAAGTTCAAGTCATGGTTGTTTGTTGTCAGGAATCTATCCCAAACATCAAAATGGATTTTTAAAAGTCTGGATATCCCATACCGCTACCCAAGGATAACAGAAAGGAATCTATTCTCATGCTCACCCAGACGTGAAATAGCGTCACAGACAGGAGGTGGCAGTTCGTACATCATGGTGATTTCAGTTCAGCAGGCACTTTTATCATGAGCAGTGCCTCCTGTGCACAGCTATGTTGCTGGTTGCTTTGATATATGTGTGAGTCCTACTCAAATTTCTCTCCAAGGAATACAGCTGAGTTCTTAAATGCAGAGTTTTGGAAATGTATATTCCCCAAAGACATCATTTTCTTCTTTCTTTGAAGCTAAAGCTGTACACGAATCTAAAAGAGCTATGGCTAAGATAATTGAAACACACAGACAAAAATGGTTAAACCTGGCTATATGAAATGCCTCCAGTAATATTATCTTTAATAAAAGATAGAGCATGAAGTATAACAAGCAATAGCACAGGTAGGTCTGCTGTGAATATAGAAATGTGAGACACATTAGCACAGATTCCTGTTACTCCAAGTATGTGAAAAAAAAAAAACCACTCTAAAACTTAGTAGCTTAAAATCATATGGTTATTATTTCTCACAGTTCTGGGCATAGACAGAGCCAAGAGACTCCTTGACAAGAGAAGGGACAATTATATGCACAGTCAAGGACATTTAGGGAATATTTGCATCAGCATCCTAACTCTGGAATTCTTTTATTTTTAAAGTTGGATTTCTTGTTACCTGCAACTGAAACATGATGAATGATGAAGACCACCTGGAAAAATAGAACTATAGAAAAATGACTAAGAAAAGTGTTTATATCAGATATGTGTGCTACATCCTTTACAGAAGAAAACAGGAAAATCTGTCTGCTAAACAGTCTCACTGGATGGCATTTGCTTTTCTGCTGGAAGTACCATTAGCATTAAAGACTCAACTTTGCAAACTTGAATTCACTAATTCATTAATAGCAGCTTCATTTTCCAGAAGAAACCTTCTGTTATCTAAACTCATGAGGACCTAAAACATTTGATAACTCAAAAGATGGCATAAAACTAAATGCCAATGACAAATCACCATGAATACTCTAAATATAAATGAGTGAGAAACTTTGAGGTCCTCTGACCTGCACATTCTGGAAGCAGAACAAGAGGAATTGGATGCATTAAATATTTAGTGGCAGCTTAACTAACTTGTTGCATCTATGTTACATTGAGAATGGTTTTGTCAACAGGGTAAAAATGCCAGAAGTCCAGTGGCTAGCCACTCCCTGTATCTGCTTTCTGATGACAAATTATGACCCTCTCTTCCCTACATGCTGCTGAGGTAGATGGAACCAGTGGTGGTCTCTGTTTATCTTTCATTCCTCTGTTCAATAACTGACAACAGCCTTCTGAAAAACCCATTCAGTCTGCATGGGGAGATGGCTTCCAAATGATTTTCTCAACAGCAATTTGCTGAAGTTTTCAATGATTAGTGGAAAAATGAGAAAAGTAAGGACATTTATACCTGAACTCTGATACATATCAGTTTACTCCAAAAATTTAATGGACAATGGAATCAATTAATTTATTTTGGTGGAAAAATTTTTTGAAATTCATGAATAGTGTTTTCAAAATGCACATTTTCCATGAATCTTTTGAGGACTCCTCATATATTCCACTTGGATTACTTATACTCAAGCACATCGTATGTCAGCTGTTCTCTGTCAAGAGTCACCTTTTTTTTTTCTTTTGACATGCTGAGTTTGACAATGAGAGAGAGAGAGAGAGAGAGAGAGAGAGAGACAGAGATAGAGATAAAGGTCTTCCTTCTGTTGGTTCACCCCCAAGTGGCCACTATGGCCGGCATGCTGCAGCTGGCATGCTGTGCTGATCCAAAGCCAGGAGCCAGGTGCTTCCTCCTGGTTTCCCATGCGGGTGCAGGGCACAAGGACCTGGGCCATCCTCCATGCACTCCTGGGCCACAGCAGAGAGCTGGACTGGAAGAGGAGCAACCAGGACAGAATCTGGCACCCCAACCTGGACTAGATCCCGGGGCTGCTGCTGGTGGAGGATTAGCCAAGTGAGCAGCGATGCCTGCCAAGAGTCACCTTTCTTGAATCCAATTTGAGATATTCATCAACAGCTGTTCCTCAGTGTCTGGTCCAGCTCCCGTATCCACATATTGCAAGGCTGTGAAGTAGGTAGATTTTGGATTCAGCCCTTCAGCAGGCTGCTGTCCGGTTTGTTTTTATGTTTTTATGTTTCCTTCTTGGCCATGCAGCATACTAGATTATAGCTGTATAACCACATATTAGGGAAGATTAGTTACTAAACCCGCTACCTCAAATCTCAGAAGCTCAACATGATAAAATTTATTCCTCATTAAGTTAAAGTCCTGGGCAGTTAGATCTCTTTTTCCATCTTGTAGTTCTTCCATCTTCAGCACATGACCTCTGAAATTACTGCAAAAGAAGAAAATGAGGCAAGGTTGCAAGTGGCAATTGTGTTATTAGCCTATCCTGGAAAGGATCTAGCTCACTTCACTCACATTCACTCGCTCAGTCACATGGCCCTCACTGAATTTATGTGGATCTTACAAGAGTATTTTAATTTGTCCTGGTGTCAAGAAAAAGAGGAAAATGGATATGGGTGAACTCTCATAGTCTGATGCAATTGGGTTTCCTGAGGAATTGATATCCCTAAAAATAACAGATGAAGGAAAATATGAAATTACACACTAAATATGATTGCCTGTAGAGCTCAAGAGAAAAACTAGTGGTAAACAAAGTTCCTTCTATGGTCTCTCCTTAAGGATATCTACCTTATAGAGCCTTATTTCAAACTGAGTCCTTTAATCAGCATACTGCTTTTTTTCTGAATGATTTTTAAATGTGTTCTTCCCCATTAGGACCTCTACAAAAAGTGTTGTGTTCTCAAAGTCTCATTTATTCATTTTAAAATAGCACAAAGGGTATAGGGCTGTACTAAGGTGTTCAAGTGGACATAGACATTCTCAGGTCCAGCTTAAAAGTCCAATCAGCCAACTTAAGAGATGCATCCAGGGGCCAGCATTGTAATGTTGCAGGTAAAGATGCTGCCTATAGTGATAGCATCCCCTATAGATGCCAATCCTGCTCCTTGCTAGTGGCCTAGGAAAAGCAGTAGAAGATGGTCCAAATGCTTGGGAGGCCCTTGTACCCATGTGGGAGTCCCAGAAGAAGCTTCTGGTTCCTGGCTTTAGCCTGGCCTAGCCCTAGCCATTGCAGCCATCTGGGGACTGAACCAGAGGGAAGAACTCTTTCCCTCTCCCCTGCTATCTGTAGCTCTGATGTTCAAATAAATAAATCTTTAAAAAAAAAAAAGAAATTTTACATAATGTAGACTCCCAAAAGGGAGGCTTATTCTTATGTACAAATTCCTAGGGAATTCTCACTGACATGAAAATTCGTAACTAAGAATAAATACTAAAGCAATAACATCTGGCCTAAGCTTAAGAGAACCCTGAATCATGGAATGTCCTAATCTATAGCATGAATTATCTGTGAATCAAGAACAGGAAGATAGATTGCAAACGTCTGCTTATAGAATAGGAAAGTAGAAAATTGTGTTTAGTGATTTTCTGTTATATGCAATTCCTTTAGCAAACCATATTAAGTAGAAGCCACTAATTTCTGTTCAAGGATTAACAACTTGAACATGCTTAACCATGCTTAAGCAAACATACTCAGGGTGAAACAACATGTAAGTGGTAATTCAGTACCACCGAAGAAAAAGAGTTTATTCTAGGTTGGAGCAATAACTAATTTTTATACTCTTCTTTCTTCCCCTTCTATTTATTTTTCTTTCAAAAAATAATAACTTCTAAAGCATAAAAGGGTTTAGAAAACTATCCTAAGTCACTTGAAGCCAAGTGAGAGAAGAACGTAGAAAGATATCATCAAATGTCCTCAAATAAACTTAAATCTTCCAGTGAAATTCATCCAGGAATATTAAAACAGCATGTGGTATGTAGAAGCTCTATCAAAATCCTTAGAGAAATCATGGATAATGAAAGAAGTTTCTACTTAATAGAAAAGATCAAATGTCTCCATATTTCCAAAGAAACAGAAAAACGTGGCTTTAGAGCAGCCTGTGAATTAAAGAAATTACTGGAAAAATTTATAGACTTGATTATTAAATAGTTTATGAGCTCCCAGAAAAACAAGCAATAGTCTTATATGTGTCAGTTAGTTTGTATGCTACAGAAAATTGGAAGTCCCATCTTATAGAAAGAAAAATCTGGTGTATGCTACATGATTAAAAAGAGCAAATGTCTATAATCTTCATCCTAGTATCAACTCTCAAAATACCAATTCTCACAAGAGAAGCTCTGATTCACCAGGCTTAGTCCCAAGCGTGCTTCTTTGCCGTATCAGGATCTGGACTCTTGGGCTATCACAGTCTGAGGCAGGAAGCTTGGCTTGCCTGCTTGCCAAGGCTACAGACACAGAGGGTCATAGTTCATTCTCTAAAAGGAAATCAGGGTTCATTTTGGGAAGAAAACAGGATTCTAGACAACAAAATTGGCAATTTTCCTCTATAATTGAAAAACAGATTGGATTCATGGCATACTTGCCTTTTTCATTTTTTAAAAGTGTTTTTGGACAAGTGGATATCATGTGGGTGAGTCATTCCTCAAGGTCCTTGGCTGAGTTTCTTGTGACATACTTGCAACAAGATAGAAAAATTGAAGCTGGCAGATGGCAGAATATTAAATCCACCATTGAACCTCAATTAGGATTGATCTCTGGACAGAGAGTGCTGTTCAGCATTATAATAAGTATGAACATGTGAGTGGACAAAAAAGGAAAGGGGTTAGGACTCTTAGTTGCAAATGACAGACACTCAGCCAGAAAATTTCAGAAATGAAGCTGCAAGTACAGCATGGATTATGAAACATAACCAAAGTGATAAAAATATAGCATTTTTCTCATCACTTGTTGATTTGACTTCTTCTTGGTTGGCTTCATGCTACCCAGAATTCTCTGTTACGTTATTAAGATTGTTCCATTACTCCATTCTTATATCCTATCAGATTGGCAACTTCAGATAGTGGAGTGATAACCAGGGGACTTGCTGGGATGAGTCTTACTCTCTGAATTAGCCATATGTCCAGGTTTTAAAAAAAACAACAGCCAGGAAGATGGACTATTCTGATCAGTGAGGCCAAAAATCACATAGCCTTCTATGGAGCCTGGGAGTTAGTTAGGTCAGCTCCACAAAAACCACCTTGACAGAGATTGAGGAGGAATGCTCTAAGCCAAAGAAAACATGAGATGTTGTTACGAAAAGAGGGATGATTGTGAATAGACAAAAAAATTAGTGAATGTATGGTTGGGTGCTGTGGGTTAAGCTGCCCCTTGGGATACTTGTGTTCCATATCAGAGTATCTGGGATTGAGTCCTACCTTTGCTTCTAATCCAGCTTCCCACTAATGCACCTGGAAAGTGACAAATGATGGTTCAAGTATTTGAGCCTTGCCACTGTAAGAGAGACTTGGTTGGAGTTCCTGGTTTCTGGCTTCTTTCTGGCTGAGGCCTGGCTGTGAGCATTTAGGGAGTGAACTGTGGATTGAAGATTATCTGTATCTATCATCTATTCATCTGTCTGTCTCTATCATCTATCTCTATATCTATCATGTCTCTCTACTCTCCTTGTCACTGAAGTAAGTAAAAATAAGCAACAAAAATAATGAATGTCTTTTAACTCATGCTTATCCAATTTACAGATGTCACAAAACTGAAGGAGGTAGCTAATATATTTTTTTAAAGATTTATTTATGTATTTAAAAGTCAGAGTTACACAGAGAGAAGGAGAGGCAGAGAGAGAGAGAGGTCTTCCATCCGTTGGTTCACTCCCCAATTAGCCCCAATGGCCGGAGCTGCGCCGATCTGAAGCCAGGAGCCAGGAGCTTCTTCTGGGTCTCCCACATGGGTGCAAGGACCCAAGAACTTGGGCCATCTTCTACAGCTTTCCCAGGCCACAGCAGAGAGCTGGATTGGAAGAGTAGTAGCTGGGTCTCGAACTGGCGCTCATATGGAATGCCGGCACTGCAGACGGTGGCTTTACCTGCTATGCCACAGTGCCGGCCCCGAGGTAGCTAATATTAATAGGAAGGAAGTTCAAAAGATTTCAAAAGGCGATTAGATTAGGTTTAGACTAAGTAAATCGTAATTAATCAATAAATAGGAAGCTAACATTGGCACCAGAATCTGTTACATAGTGATGATGGGATCATTTACCTTATTGGTGAATCATGAAGGTTTTAGTTGTCCACAAATCTAATTCTTTTTTAACCATCTAAAAACTACTGCAGTGGTAGACTACTTTATACCAGCTAAACTGCCCCAGGGATGATTGCTCCATTTTATTATGCACTGCTTGGGTATTTCTAGTGGATTATGTTCCGTGCTGGGCATGCACAAGGACAAACTATGCAACCAGAAGAAGATGCTTGCAAGGAGAACAGGAATTTTTTGTTAAGCAAATTAATCACATATGATATTCTAAAATCAAATAAATCATTTTCTCTGTAATTCACATCCCATTTATTATGGATATTACATCCAGAGGGAATATACATTTCCTGTGATCTCTGTAGCTTTTTCTTATACATTTGGTGAGCAAAAACAAAATATTTCTTGGCTCAGCCTTTATTGCCTAGTGGCAAAGAAATCCTTATATGTTTACTCTATAAACCACAGACATCAGGTCGAGAATCCTTTGGACTTGATTCAAAAGAAGTAGTCATTAAAATGTCTTTTAAATTTCTATTTATTTATTTATTTTAGAGGCAGAGATATATAGTAGAAGAGCTCCCATTTACCAGTTCACTCCCCAAAACGCCACAGTGGCTGGGGTTCTGTCAGGCTGAAGCATGAGCCAGGAACTCAATCCAAATCACGGGGGTGTATTGGACCCAGCTATTTGAGCCAACACCTGCTGCCTCCCAGAGTGTGCATCAGCAAGAGACTGGAATTGGGAGCTGACCCAGGACTAGAAATCATGGTCTCTGGTATTAGATGCAGGTATCTTAACTGCTAGGCTAAATGCTCAACCCTAGAATATCTATTAAATATACATGCACATGTCTTTACATGTGGATGAGAATGGCTATGGATATATAGACAATAAATACAAATTCAAATGCATACCTCTGTGTATCTGTTCAGCAGCACTGTTAAAAAGCTGTTTCTGTCTAAGAACAGCTATCACAAAGCATGGGGCCTGTCCTAAATCAAGGGGAAAGGCTGTGTTATCTTAAATGGTGTCTTTTTGAACGTTCCTTTAGTGATACATTAACTTTTGTGTTGTTGACCACAGCACAAACCAGTTTTCTTCACTTCCTGTTATCTTGCTCCCACTTTATAGTGAGGCTCAGAGGGTGTTTGGGGGGAGGGAACATTTTTGTACAAAGGCAATTGGCAAACAGGAAAAGCCATCGGCCTGCTGGTTATAGGTTAATAAGGACAGCAGGCAGAGGAGTTCCTTAAACTTCCCTTGGGCTGGTCAGCTTCCCTTGAGGTCAAAAAGTCTTAGGGCAGCTTTAATTTGATTTTTAAAGACAAGGAAAAGTTATTTCTGGTTTACCATAAAACAAAATGAGCTCCTAGCTGGATCAGAAATGCTGCAGAACTGCTGTGGTCAACTGGCTGTGCCGGTTGGTAGGGATCAGATGAGAATGATGTGATAGGATACACATTGTGAACCACACAATTCACCAGAAATTGTGTTTATCAGCTAAGCAAGTTCTTAGGTACTTTCCCTATAGTATGTCTTCTTTTGAGTGCCTGAGTTAGATTTTTAACTACTTTAATCGAAATCTATTGAAAATACATTACTTTCTCTCATGTCTTTTAAAGTAGAATATATTGAGCAGAGTTCCTTACATAATCCAATATGATCATTACAAACATCATATTTAAAAATGTGTTCCATTATGTAATAGCAGCCATTTGTTGAAATTTTACTGTGTGCTAGGCACTGATCTAAACCCTGTACAAAATGTAGGTGTATTTAATCTGCAAAAAACTGCAAAGCCAGCGTTAATTGCCCGTTTTGCATATAATTAAACTGAGATCTAGAAAGTTTTGAGTTTAGCATGAAGTTAAACTACCAGTAAACTGTTCTGGTAGAACTAGAATCCAGATATACCAGGGGTGGACATTGTGGTGTAGTGGGTAAAACTGCTGCCTACAATGCCAGCATCCCATATGGGTGCTGGTTCAAGTCCTGGCTTCTCTGCTATGGATCCAGCTCCCTGCTAATGCACCTGGAAAAGCAATGAAAGATGACCCAAGTGCTTGGGCTCCTGTATCCACATAGGAGACCCAGAAAAAGCTCTGGGTTCCTGGCTTTAGACTATTCCAGTTCTAGCTATTGTGACCATTTGGGGACTGAACCAGTAGATGGAAGATCTCTCTCTCTCTCTCTCTTTCTCTCTCTCTCTCTCTCCTTTTCTCTGTGTAAGCTTTGCCTTTCAAATAAATAAATAAATCTTAAAAAAATCCAAGTATATCCCAAATGCAAACCAAACCAAAACCAAAAGTGTATATCTTACAGCATTTCTCCCAGATTTCCAGAAAAAAAATGCATATTTATTTATTTACTATAAATTTTACCAATATAAAATATAACATAAAAGTTAAAATAATTAAAGTACATTACACTGTTATTACAAAGTCCTTATGGCCAATACACAGAATACTTTTGATAATTTTGGCCAAATTCTTACATTATTGACAAATATAAGCTTTTAGAAGAAAATGTAGGACAAATGTTTGTAATCTAAATGCACATGGGCATTTATACGAGGAAGTTTTTAGGCATGATACCAAAAGCATGATTCAAAAAAGAGAAACAATTGATTTTTATCAAGATTAAAGACTTTTTTCTTCAATAGAAACCATTAAGAAAAGGAAAAGGTGTGCAATGGATTAGAAAAAATATGTGCAAATCATATATTGGACAAAGGGGGTAGGCCTTGACGTTGCAACTAAACTGCCACCTGGGATGCCTACTTTGAAGTGGCTGGTTTTGAGTTCTAGCTCCACTTCTGATTCCAGTTTCCCTCTGTTATGCACTCTGGGAGGCAGCAGGTGATGCCTCAAATAAATGGGTTCCCACCACTCATGTGGAAAACCCATCCAGATTGAGTTCTGGGCACCTGGCTTTAGCCTGGACCAGTCTCATATTTGTGAGCTATGGTGAGCATTTGGGGAATGAACCAATGCATGGAAAACATTTCTGTCTGCCTCTATCTGTTTCTCTGTCTCTCAAATGAAAAAAAAAAAAAAAAAGAAACACACTACAACAAATATTGGGCAAAGGACTTATATGCAGAATATATGAAGAACTCTCAAAGTTCAACAGAAAGAAAACAAATATTACATTAAAAATTAAAATCTTGAACAGATATTTACTGAAGAGTATTTAAGAATAGCAAAAAGTTGGTTGGTGCTGCTGCTCACTGGGCTAATCCTCTGCCTTGCGGCGCCGGCACACCGGGTTCTAGTCCCGGTTGGGGCACCGGATTCTGTCCCGGTTGCCCCTCTTCCAAGTCAGCTCTCTGCTGTGGCCCTGGAGTGCAGTGGAGGATGGCCCAAGTGCTTGGGCCCTGTACCCGCATGGGAGACCAGGAGAAGCACCTGGCTCCTGCCTTCAGATCAGCGCAGTGCGCTGGCCGTGGTGGCCATTGGAGGGTGAACCAATGGCAAAAGGAAGACCTTTCTCTCTGTCTCTCTCTCACTGTCTACTCTGCCTGTCCAAAAAAAAATAAAAAATAAAATAAAAAAAGAATAGCAAAAAGCACAAAAATTTCAACACTATTAGCTATTATAAAATGCTAATAAAATCTAAGATATTACCATGTAACTGTAAGTATTCATAATGTTAAATGCAACAAGAATGTGGAACAATTAGAGCTCTCATGTTTTTGATAGGAGTGCAAAATGACACAGTAACTGTGGAAAATTGATTTGCATTATCTAATACAGTTAAAAAAATTTTATCACATAACCTGGCAATCCCACTCCTGGGTATTTCTCCTAGAGAAATAAAAACATATATTCCTATAAAATATTTACATGAAGATTTATAGAAACTTTAGTCTTAATCTCAAAAAAAGTCTAAGCAACTCAGACATCTCTTAAGTGATAAACTGTGGCACATCTATACAATGGAATATTACTCAGTAATATAAAGGAATTAACTGTTGTATTTGAATAACTTGAATATATTTTAAAGGCATTCTCCTGAGTGAAAAAACTTAGTCCAAAAGATTATTAATTATTTAATTTCATTTATATGAAATTCTCAAAAAGAAAAAAAGACAAAGAGGATGGAAAACAGATTAGAGGGTGCCAGAGATTAGGGGTAGTCAGAAAGTATGACTACGAAGCAGAAAACATGCAAAACATTTGTTTTGGATCATAAATTTTTTCTGAATCCTGATTGTAGTAGCAGTTACATTCAACTGTGTTTGTGTTAAAATTTATAGACATGATCTGTGAAAAAAAATCAATTTTATTGCATATTTGAAAATTAAATTAAAGAATTAATAAAAATAAAATATCCTTACATATTAATTCTGTGGATTTTTTAGTCTCTGTTATTTCTTTTTTTTTAAAAAAATATTTATTTATTTATTTGAAAGTCAGAGTTACACACAGAAAGAAGGAGAGGCAGAAAGAGAGAGGTCTTCCATCCACTGGTTCATTCCCCAGATGGCTGCAATGGCCGGAGCTGCGCTGATTTGAAGCCAGGAGCCAGGAGCTTCTTCCAAGTCTCCCACATGAGTGCAGGGGCTCAAGGACTTGGGCCATCTTCTACTGCTTTCCTAGGCCATAGCAGAGAGATGGATCAGAAGAGGAGCAGCCGGGCTCGAACCAGCATCCATATGGGATGCAAGTGCTTCAGGCCAGTGCTTTTAACCTGCTGCGCCACAGCACTGGTCCCTCAGTTATTTCTAAATAGGTTACTTTAGTAGCCCAAGATTTCTAATGAGTTCACCAAGAGTAAGTACTCATTTTGTTCAAACATTGTCTACCTTCTTGGGCAAAAAATACAACTTAATTAGCTCTAGTGTATATAATCTTCCCAAGTGTGGGATCTTTTGGTTTGTACCAACCCATTCAATAGACATTTACTGGTATTCCTTGTCCTGTATTCACTCATTGAAGTAAAATGCTTGCTATTTGCAGTTTTATTTTCACAGTTCCCTAAATGTGTCTTAACATTCAACCATCTCTTTCCCTCTACCATTGGCTGTAGCTCCAAAGTGCCTCCTTGTATATAGTCTCCCTCCATTACCTGAGGTAGTAAGGGAAACTCTATGCCTACAGAGTTTCCAGTTGATGTAGTCACCCTAAGTAGCAGCCCCCTCTGAACCCTGTATCATTCACATCCATTGTAGATGTGATTTCAGTGGCCATGCCATGTGATTCATGGGTCAGAATGGCTGCATCTCTACTGCTTAACCCTGATTAGTCATAATTTCAGAAGAGTTAATCCTTAATACTGATTTGTAGTGTTCATCTTAATAATCATAAAGAGCCACAAGAGCCATTGTTGCCCTTTTGTATTTTGCAAGGTGAGCCCATGTCCATGTATTTCATCACAACAGTTCAGTGTAAGGCAAGGAATTCCTGAAAGAAGATCCACTAGCATCATAATTTCTGGTTCCCTGCCTTTCTTCTACTTTTCTTCAAATGATTCTAAGGATGCCTCTGTTTTTGGAGTTGGATTTTTCTTGCTGGTGTAAAGAACAATGTGGTTGTGGCTGGCATTGTGGCATAGTGGATAAAGTTGCTGCCTGTGATGCCAGCATTCCATATCAGTGCTGGTTCATGTCCCGGCTGTTGCAATTCTGATCCAGCCCCCTGTTAATGGTCTGAGATAAGCAACGGAGAAAGGCTCAAGTATTTGAACCCCTGATACCCTCGTGGGAGACCTTGGAAATAGCTTCTGGATCCCAGCTTTGGCCTGGTCCGGCCCTGGCCATTGTAGCCATCTGGGAAGTGACCCAGTAGTTGGAAGCTCGTTCTCCCTCTGTCTCTCTCTCTCTCTCTCTCTCTCTCTCTCAGTAACTCTTTCAAATAAGTTACTAAATAAATATTTTTTAAAAATGTTAAGAGCTGAGGCCGGTGCTGTGGCTCAATAGGCTAATCCTCATCCTTGTGGCGCCTGCACACTGGTTCTAGTCCCAGTTGGGGCACCGGATTCTGTCCCGGTTGCCTCTCTTCCAGGCCAGCTCTCTGCTGTGGCCCAGGAGTGCAGTGGAGGATGGCCCAAGTGCTTGGGCCCTGTACCCGCATGGGAGACCAGGAGAAGCACCTGGCTCCTAGCTTCAGATCAGTGCGGTGCACAGGCTGCAGCGCGCCGGCCGTGGTGGCCATTGGAGGGTGAACCAAAGGCAAAGGAAGACCTTTCTCTCTGTCTCTCTCACTGTCCTCTCTGCTTGTCAAAAAAAAAAAATGTTAGGAGCAACGTGTTAATTCTGACTTCTAAAACACAGATTGGTAAGAAGTTGCTCACTTGTAAAAAATATCACTATGGTGCCATCAGAGGTTAGGGGAAGAAATTTATCCTTGACCTGTTGACATCATGTGTTCTACATTCTTTACTGAGATGAAGCCCAATGATGCTTTCCCAAGGGCAGTTATGCCCTGCCACCTCAAGGCCAACCTGGGAAGACGTAAGAGGTGAATTAACACTGTATTTCCATCTTATTCAACAAGAGCTGCCTGTAATATCCAGCACTTAAAGTGAATGTCAGAAACCTCTGTCTCCTCCATCATGTACTCTTGCGCATTTTAAACTGCTGTCACTACCAGCCATTTTTAGTGTTCTATATTCCACACACACTCTAATCTTAGAGTCTTTGACCCTACCACAATCAGTATTATAGTCATATTATAAAACTATATTAAAATGGGATTATTTAAGAAATCTCTTTAATTGCCATCAAACAAAGGAAAAACTTTATAGCATTTCCTAAAAGGTAAACTTTTTTGTACAGCTCACTACCTAGTCATGAGAAGGAAGTAACTCACCCCTAGCCTCACCCTCGACCAGTCATCCCATTCTTCAGGAAATTGGGAAATCACTGAATGGCCTGATGTATCCATCTTCCTATCTCCACCCTTAATGCTTCTAGTTGGCTGGATTGGCTCTGGTCTGGGGCTACAAATGTTCCTCCAACAAGCTCACAATACTTTTTTTCTAGGGCTAGTGAGGGATGCTTTGCATGGGTGAAGTTCTCTCCTGACCTGATGCTTAGTGCTCATAATAGTGAAAAGAGCTGAGATGCTCTCACCAGTGAGAGATTCTGGGCTTGTTTAGGAGCTTCCCAGCCTCTGTGCAGGTGACACCAATGAGTTCCCAGTACCTAGCAGTTTTGATTGGGCTAAAACCCCGAGATACCTAATTCTTTCATTAATTTTGCATTTTCTCATGTAGCATGGCCATTTGTGGCTCCCCACAACACCTGTTCGCATTTTTCCCAACTCTCCACATTCCATTCTTCCCCTCACCCTTCCATTCCCTGAGCTTTACATATAAAGCACTTAATGTCATTGTAGGACTAGAATATCTTCATCTCCCTGATAAATGATCAAGGCCTTAGCCTAAGTTTACATGAGGTTTTTTGTCTGCCAGAGATTGGTTCTGCAGTTGGAAGTCAGTCAAGCAGAGTTCTGTGTTGGGCTGAACGAGCAAGTGTTTTTCTTTTCTTCTTCTCCTCCTTCTCTTTCTAACTTTAAAATCTCACCTGATTGGCTTAGAGAGTCTCAGCTACCTGTGTTTTGAACCTTGAGCTCCCACCATGCCCTTACTCATAAAACAGAGAAGGGGAAGCAATAAATGATTGCTTTCAATTTGTAGTTTTCAGAGGAAAAGATAGCAATAAAGTATAAATTTTTCAAACAACTTCTTATTCTGATACTTTCTGGCTTGGAAGACTGAAGGAGGAAAACTAGCCATGTGGTTGACCTCAAAGAAAGTGTATAAATCTGGCTTTTTGGATCAGGGATAAAGAGTGATAGTGACTAGTTACCACTTTGCTTGTTTTAATTCTCTCTAGTCTCTGTAGCATATGAACAGGATTAATGTATTAGTCAGGATTGACCTAGGAATCAGAAACCACTTGAGTAATTCAAACAGAGAAAATCTAATGCAAGAAATCAGTTATGCTGATGATGGAAGCTCTAGGAAACCAAACAAGATATATGAGGCAACAAGGAAATTAGTCAAAGTCGGAATGGTTTGCCACCCCCAGGCAGGAAGGAGAGAAGGAAGAGGTGGTTTTATTGGTGCAAGATAGAACCACTGAAGGCTACACAAAAAAATCTTGGATCTACCAAGAAAATATAGCCAGGGGCAGGGATGCTGCCCACAGCAGAGAAGGGTAAGTGTGAAGGAAACATTTTCCTTTGATTCCCCCTTTCTCTTACACTCGATTCTCTTAATTTGGCTCCCCTTGGGTAAACTTATCCAGAAGCCAACTTATGTGGAATACTGGAAAACCTAGACTAATGGGATTAACCCCCTCCTTCCAAGATGAAGCTCAGATCCAGGAAAGGACAGAGAATGAATCTGTAGGTAAACAGGTCTAAGACCAGCTCTGTCAGCATGAGACTACAAACCAAGGAGTTGTTGGGCCTGAGTTTGGGGCTAGTCCTCTTTATAATGGAGGATTTGTAATCAGGTTAGGAAGCCCTCCGTCATCTGCAGCAGCTGTGATGCAACCATGGGAGGGGCCTAAACTGTGGGAGAGCTTCATGGTAGTGCCCTCAAGTTCTCAGCCTTCCCTCGTGAGCTACTTCCAGGAAAATGCCCTCTAGGTAGTCTCCAACCTCCTGTGTTCTAATGCGTTCAACATTTTATTCTCCTAACATCTCCCTGCTGGTCCAAGCTGGAGTTTGCTTTATTTGTCCCCTCTGCCACTCACTTTCACACTCACTGTAAAACTATATGTTTTTGGTATCTAACAGTGTCCAGCACGAGCTGGTTCTTTTCAGGTGTCTGATTGTCTTCTCATTGTGGGCAGTTGGATCCAGAGTCTATGAGTTCTCTTACAAACTTTTCTGCAGTTTTACACAGTGTTGCCTTTCTTGGTACTGTCCAACTTTCTTTAAAAATACAAAAGTAGTTCTTGTGTAATTTTAAACCATTGTTCATGGCCTCCTTTCTCTAATAGTTCCTAATGGAAATGTCCATGTAGGAACCGTCTATTAAGCACACGTTATCAGAAGAGAAACTTTCTGGTTGTGTCAGAGTTCAATCAGAAGCACAGAATCCAGGAGAAGGAATTTAATATGGGCGCTAATGCAGTGGTAACAGAGCAATCGAAACACCAAAGGCCAGTGAGGCAACATCTTGAAGTCATTACTACTACTAGTAGTAGGATGAGAAGATAAAGAGAAGAAATGGAGTAATCAGAACATAAGAATCAGAGCCACCCACAGGAGCCAAACAATAGCACAGGTTTCCTGCTGGGAGCAGGAACTGCAGAAACCACAAAGGAGACACAGCCACTACCAGACACCTTGCCTGGAGTCATGAGGAAGGAGGAGAAATATCCTGGCTTTTCCCGTCTTTCTGCCTTCCAGGCTCTCCAGTGCTTTTCATGGATTAAACCAAGCCAGAAGCCAGCTGGCAAGAGAGTCCCGGAAATGGAGCTTGCAGAGGAAGAGCAGGCTTAAGATTTAAGAGGAAATAAACAAATAACTCAGCATGCTGTTTGCAATATTTGTTCTAAATCTTTATACGTTTTGGTAGTTCTAAGATTTCTACTGTCTACTCCCTAAAACATAGCCTCCTCTAGGGTCCACTGTTAATTACCCAGCCTCTTTCTGATAGTGGCTTAAATGTCATGCAAATTCAAGATATCACACATCTGGTTCTAGAGAATTGAGCTACTTTTTGACCCAACATTGAACCACAATTTAATAATGTATTGTGAACTCTACCCTCCAACCCTTGCCTGGGGCATGCTACTCCCTAAACAACTGTAACTATGTATTTATGACCGTGTATGTGAGAGGGCACTTTGGTGAGAATGTTGATTGCTATCAGAGCATGCATGCAATTGATAGCAAAGATTGTGTCAATTATTGATACACTTTTCACTTTCAGTCACTGACTAACCCACTGAGGTATTTGCATACCTGATAGACCTTTTTTGCTTTCTGTCTTTCTCTTTCATGATATCTTTATATTTTCTTTTTCTTGACTGTATGGAATCTGTTATGCATCCTGTCAGTTCTAAACTAAATGTAAAGAGCAAATATGTCATGTAATGATTAATGTTTATTGAGAAAGCTTATTAAATCCTTGCTAGATCCATGCTATATATCGTACTCTGTGTGTGTGTTGTGTGTGTGTGTGTGTGCATGTGTGTGTAACCATGTCCTTCCTTTCCTTCACTATGGTATAACTTTGCCAGATTGATTCTGTTTCATACTTGGAAGGAGTTACTCAATTATACTTATTTTGCTTCTGCTTGAAATATTTTTGGTATTCAGTTTCCTTTAACTGGATTGTGCCTTTCTCTGGGGGTCTCCATTTCCTCAGTACAGAGCACTGCATTTGGTGGGTCAAAAGACAAAATAGCAGCCTCAGAGCTCACCATTTGATTGACAAATGAGAAAGAGACTTAGTGCCTATAAAAAGGTCCTCCACCTCGATTCCACAGGTGCTACCTGGCACCACCCATACTTCCTGCTTTTGCTCAGGAAGGAAACCTGAAGGAGCAGTAGCTAGCTTTTGCATAGATTTCCTGGCCCCTGATGCTTTGTTTTGAAAACCGCCATAACCATCTATTTGTTTCTATTGCTGTCACTGTTCACACTTGATCTTAGCCAAAAGGCCTAGAAGTGATTATTGCAGTTACTCTTATGCAGGAATCCAACAACTATAATGGCCTCCTCTAGACCATCTCACTATAGATTAGTTTTGGATTGCATAAATAGAAAAGTTTCCATTTTAAACGATTTTGCCTCTGACATCTTTGGCTTGATGTTATGCATGTGGAATTTACCATGTCATTGTATACAACCAGAGTACATTTGTTCTCTTTGTGGAATATTTTTCCATTACTATTGTTTGATTGAATGAGTTTCTATTTCTTGCAATTAAGCGAGTTAAGACTAAGGGAGATAATGAGGTATGAAACTGTTCTTCCCAGGAAACCATAGTCATGGAAGAAGAAGTCCCTAAGGAGGCCTCTCCTGTCCTTCCTTCATCAAGCTTTCCTTTCATATCCAAAGAACTCTAGATCAACACTGAGTTTTGTTGAGTGGGTTCAGAGCTCCATATGGCAAGTGTCTCAGATCCTGGCACCACGCCAAAGGACGACGGTTCTTATCTCCTTTTGTGTCCTTTTGCTCAACTATAGGGAGTATTTCTTTAATCTGTGATGGCTCATATCTGAAAATCTTACTCACACTCTGCAATCTTCCATCAGCCCAATGCCATGTGGCATTAACCCTTTATCTGCTGCAGTACTAAGCTGCAAGCTTGCCATTTTCTAACAGGACTCCAGGGTAGACATAAAGTCTGGAGATAGACAATATTATTTTATGATGTACCTTTCTGCTATAATACAGACAAACCTTTCACTGCATGTTTGCATATATTTCTAGATATGGTGGCCACTATGTGGGATCAGGATTTCTGTTTTACTTTTTAATAATTAGTTGAGAAATATAACTTGAGATTAGGGACTATGTGAAGACCACTATGATTTGGGCAAGATTTCTCTTATTAGGCTTGTGCTTTCAGACATACAATTCTGCTTATGTGTCAGAATAGCAGAGTGTGAGTGATGCACACTTTTTTATGGAATTACATCCTCTTTTCCCTGCTAGTAAAAATATCCTTAAAGGACAAGAAAATTGAGGAGGAAAAATTTCATAATTTCAATAAAATGACACTAAGCAAATTTTCTTCAGAATAAATCCAAGAGTTGGATTTCCATGATAGAAATTAAAGCGTGATAATACCAGCACATGTTTACCATAATATACTATGGGAACATTATTTTAAAGGCATTTTTTTTTTAAATTTTGCTGCTGAATCTCCTTTTTCTTGTTGTCCCTCTCCTCATGGGATACCTTGTAATAATCCTGACTCTTGTCTGACAATGGGGAAGTGAGGGTGTTTATCCCTGAGGAAGTTGATCAAAGAAAATACCTGCAGTAGATGGATTATCCAGCCCCTGGACAAACACAATGGGTGCTATTTGATGTCTTCAGGTATTCATGCGCAAACTGGTAAACTGAAGTCACAGTCATAATCTCCTGCTTTTCTTTTAGAGGAATTCTGATATAAAGGAAAATCAAGTAAAAAATAGAAAATGGTAATTTGTCTACTGACGGATAAAAGATTTACTCAGAGGTCAAGGCACAAACTGTTTGAGGTCTTCAAGCCCGGCTCTTGCACTCGGGGACTGTCCAACTGTTCTTCTATCTGTCTTTTGTCTGTCTCTCCTCCCCTCCCTCTTTCATTATGCTTAGGATACAGACATGTTTTCTGTGTGGCTGAAGTTTATATACTACTTTCTTAGAGTCCATGCAGAGAATAAGAAATGATGACAAAAAAATTGCTTTAGGCTATCATGGTTGGCAAAATCTATCTTTTTTTTTATTGATACAATATATAACCCATTTTATTTTACATATAGGAACACTCATTCTTTTTAGTACTGCAGCCAGTTTGTGCCTGCCCTCCAAAGACAAAAATTCCAATATATTGTATTTCAGTGTTTATAATCAAAAAATAAAAAAAATCCATGGTGTATTAATAATTGTATATGTTGGGAGATTCAGTATATTCTGGTAGGAGAGAAGTTTTTCCCTGGCAAGTTGTCCATATGAAAGAAATTGTCCACTACTTTCTTGTCGTGACACTGGCTAAGGTCACATGGTGAACAGTGGGAGCATTTCTGAGGTTCACTCTTACACTGAAAAACAGTGACTTACTATACATTCTGTAAGTGACTGTGGACCACTTAATTACTTACTATTATATGAAAACTCTCTCCCAATTCAACCTTCCCTTAAGTAAATCCCAAAGTGCCCATGCCCACTCAGCAGCATCTAACAAAGGGAAGTGTAATGGGGGCAGCAGTGGGAGTGGAGAGAGACCTATCTTGGATGATTATGAATACACATTTCTTTTGAACAATTTCAGAATTAAAAGACCATATAAACTATTTTTGAGGTCTTCCCCAAGGGTTGGGAGGCTCTATAGGAGCTGGGACCTGGACACTTAAACTTCCTGGCAAATCTTTGATGGGTGCTATCAGTACCTGATTTCCTGCCTTGTTGGCTGCTTTTCCATCTCAGGATGCAAATCTTCCAGTTGATTAGGAAGTCCCAGCCCTCCAGTGGAGTGTTGCCACAAGTCCTGGAGCCCAGACACTGCTGGGCAAGTAGATCTGACCACACGCAGATATGGCTGTTGCCCTGGGCTTTCCAGGCAAAGCAGGCATGGACTGACATCGACTGAGGTTACAGCTTTGGAAATTTGGTTCATTCAGCCCATGAATTAAGCCTGAGACTTCATACCCAGTGTTGGAATCTTAGAATCCCAGCAAAATGGACAAATAAGAAACCTTGCCTGTGCATTAATTCATCAGTTCCCCTCCCCTTCCCTCCCCTCCTTCCTTCCCCTCCCCTCCCCTTCCCTCCCCTCCCCTTCCCTTCCCTTCCCTTCCCTTCCCTTCCCTTCCCTTCCCTTCCCTTCCCTTCCCTCCCTTTGCCCTTCCTTCTTTTTCTCATTTGATTGTCCTAATAGCAAAAAGATCTAAAAAGTTGTGCCTTGTATTTTTGTTCTGATCTACCATACCATTGAGTGGTCCCTTAACACTTCTGAGCCTCACTTCCATCATCTATATGAAAGAAGTGAATTTGGTGTTTCTGATCCCTTTCCCTCACTAACATATGATTTTTCTAAGTTTAGTAGATGCCAGTTTTAGTTATGATGCTGAGATCTCCAAGGTGTTAACCACTAAGCATTTCCATGGAATTCACATGTGTAAAGTTTATTTTTTACATATTTATTTTATTTATTTGAAAGGCAGAGTTAAGAGATAGTTAGAGAGAGGGAGAGACACAGAGAGAAAAAGATCTTCCATCACCTAGTTCTCTCCTTTAATGGCTGCAATTGCCAGGGCTGGACCAGGCCAAAGCCAGGAGCCTAGAACTTTGACAGGGTCTCCCACATGGGTGGCAGGGGCCCAAGTCTTGGGCTGTCTTTCACTGCACATTAGCAGGGAGCTAGATTGGAAGTGAAGTAGCCAGGACTTGAACTGATGCCCATATGGGATGCTGGCATCCCAGGAAGTGGCCTAACCCGCTATATTACAGCAGTGGCCCCAGTAAAGCCTATAAACCCAGTACTGCACGAAGTGCTTGACATGTTTATCTTAGGCAGTTTCCCAATAACCAACACCTTTGGGAAATTGTGTTGGTCACTTCTGATGTCTCAGGTGCTCCAATGAGATTTCCCAGAAAAGCCTATAATGTGATTTGGGCAGACAATGCCGTAAAACCTAACAGATTATATAATTAAGTCCTTACAACAATCTTAAGGGATGAGTGATTTTATTGTCTTCCTTTCTAGAGAAGAGGAAACTGAGGAACAGGAAGTTTAAGTGATAAAGCATCAAAGTCACCCAGCAGTGATAAAATGCCATAGTCATTGCCTCCAATTATCTCCATATCACAGATGAGAGCAATTAAATGATTTACCCAGGATTATGGAGCCCCTAGATGGCAGAGATAGAAATAGAATTCCACTGCCTCTAGATAATGAGACAGCAATGTCAGAAAACCCAACAAACTTGAAGTTCTCTCTATTTCCCAGATGTACTTGGCAATGATTAGTCCAAGAGAAATACTTTTTATTCTTGTTGTTGGATTTATTCATTACTGAGGGAAGGGCAAGAGGGTTAACTTTGCATAAAGATCTAGGAAATAAAAACTTGAGTTTTTTTGGGCAATCACTTACTATTTCAACCTGGTTTTATTTGGTGATATTTAAAAAAATTCTTGTGTCAAAAATCTGGATAAGACTGCTTTCCTGGCATCAAAGATGGAAGGAACGGTAGATGCTGCTCCCTGGGTGATAGGCATTTCTCCCCTCCTTGAGGTGGGATTTATTGCAGTGCTCCACCAGGTGGCACTCTGGTGAAGACATGATTCTCCAAGGCTCTCCAATTCTTTGACTTTATGCATGGAAATATTGTGAGCGGGTTAAGTCATTCCTCCTAAGAGGCTGCCCAGCCAAGAGAATATGCTTGGTCCATCTTGTCAATAAGACACTGCCTTCAAACAGACATGAGTCTGTGGATACAAATCCTTAGGAAAGGACCATGGTCTTCAAACAACAACAAAACAGTTTCAAAACATCTTTTAAAGAGGTATTAGAACAGTGATCTCTGGATGTGTCCCCTAGGGCTAGACTCAGGAATTTGGAGCTGCTACTAAGCTGAGTCCTTTGGAGAATCTGTACTTCTCTCTAGTGTCTTCCTCTGTAAGAAAAATAAATAAATAAATAAATAAATAAATAAATAAATAAAATAGATGTGTGTGTGTGTGTTGGGGAGAGGGTTGGATTAGACATGATCAGGGTTTCTCAGAAAGGTGTTATGTGTTCATTCCATGGAATTTTTGATCCAAAGCTCTGAAGTCTAGAAAATCACATGTATACACCTTTTATTGGAAAGAAGGTCTGTTGCTTTTGACATTCTAACCAGAGGCTGTGTCCTTAATGTTCACAACATCTGGATTAAGTAATTTCTGATGTCCCTCTAACCTTTGGTATGCTATGCAAGGTGCTATAATCTTTCTGGAAAGGAAACTCTGTCAAACTAATTAACCTCCCTGGCCATGTTCAAGCTACAAGCTTCGTTACGCACCCTCTAATGGTTTTGTCGGGGCGGTCACACCTAAGTCTCGGGAGTCCTGCAACACCCTGTCTACTAGATTAGGTGTCATGTCATGTGACTGATGTGGTTCAGGGAGCAGTGGCCAAGACAGGCCAGAGGAGAGCAGCATGCCAGATCCCACAGGAGTTCATTGGTGGAAGCAGGTGCTAATTATCATCCTTTGGATGAACAGGATATGCATTTTTTGGGAGTGGGTAAGAATTTCTGGTTAGACAAGCTCCAGATTCTTTGCCCTACTTTGAAGGTGCTGCCAGTTCCATCAGTGAGGATGAGATTTTGCTTCCTGATGAGCACCTGTTCAGCCAAGGAGGAAGGCTCAGCATGGAGGTGGGGATATTATTTTCTGAGGCATTGTCATGCATATAGAGGCTCCTTCCCAAACCAGGTAGTAACTGTGAGGGAGTGTCAAGGTCACTTCTTTCTGGCACTTGAAACAAAAATCTCTTAAGTCTTTTTTATAGGAGTAGGTTTGGCAGCTGAGTAATGTAATTATATAGATTACCAGCAGAAACTGAGATTTCAACCTGTCCTAGATATACACTTATGAGGGGAGGGGCTTGGAGAAGAAGGGCAAGAATATTGGTTGGGCATGTAGCCAGTGGGAGCACCCCGCTATTAAGTAGAGAGCCCAGTCCTTGCCTTGTGTCCGTGTGAGGACTGAGCTATAGGGAATGCTGGGAGGCAAGAGCAGTACTAGAGAAAGAGGAGCTAGAAGGGAGCATTTCCTCCAAAGTACCTGAGTCAGAGTGTTATCCAGAAGAGGGGTTAAGTAAGGGAGGGTTGCTTTCCCTTGGACTTTAGAAGACTTAGGCTGGTTACCTTTTGGAACAGCCCAGTCTGTTTGTAAGCCAATGGTTCCAAACCCTGGCTGCCCATCAAAATCATCTTTTAAAAAATTACTGATGCTCTTGCCCCACCCTAAATCAATAAATTGGAATCTCTGAGGGTGGAGCCTGAGCATTGTGATGTAAGAACAAATCTCTTTTGGGACTTGAATATGCTCTCAAGGATGAGAACCATTGGCCTAGACCATTGATGGAAAATAAGGGTCATATATGCTGATAACCTTCTCCTAAGCGCAGAGAATGTGTTTAATAATTAGACCATTTGTTGTGTACCATAGGAGTCATACACAATACGTGGTACATAGCAGGTGCTCAACAAACACTAAATTGAGTGACAGGGGAGAAAAGGGGTGGTGAAATTTTCTCAGTGCCAGAGTTTCAATTTATTCTTTTTCATAAAAGGCCAGTGAAAAATCATCCTTTCTACTTACTATTCTTCTGCTATTGAAGTTCTTTCCTCTTTTTTGCTCCATTTTTCCTTTCTCTCCTTTCTTTGGAATGATGCATGTGAACTCCATGGGGTTGAAGTAAAAGTATAATATGTGAAAACAAGAAGGAAAAAGAGGAAGAAGAAAAAGAGCAAGACTGTTGTAGCTTTTTTGTCTAAATGTCTGGGGGATTGACTACAAAAGGGCACATCCTTTTCCGTCTGCTCCCATGCCTGGCCGAAAGAGAAGAAACTCTAGGAATCTTGGAACCAGGCCAACTCAGTGAGAGCCCCTGGTCCATAAAGCAGGTGATATTTTCAAACAGATGCATAAAAAGAATGGAAATAAAACTGAGAGTGTGAAAAAAAGCTTTTTCTAAGAGGAGCCCTCTTCAGTTCTCCTACCTGTTGTCATTCCTGAGTGGGCTTGCTCATGGTGGTACACATCAGATCCAAGGAAACGAAACAGTGTGGAGAAAGCCCGACCCACTCCAGTCTTTGTGGGAGAGGGGCATTTCTCATCCACGAAGATGTTCCATCTGAATCATAAAGGGAAATAATTAACTCCTTAGGGAACTTCTAGCTTAAGCCTCTAGTTAAGTAGACAAAATATGACTTACACAAGGGCCAGTTCAGTTCTCCAGGGAATCAGAGACTTTCCTAGAAACAGAGTCTGCATTTGTCCTTTGTTCCATAGATGTTTCAAGAAATTTTTTCTTCATCTACTCATCACAGTTTGTAAGCGTACATTACTTCTTGTGTGCCTTGTTGATGTTTTGTGGGGATGGAATTGTGGATATTTGTTCACGACCGAATTCTCAATGCTTTGCATATTGACATATAGTGGTCACTGCAAACTGCATATTCAATGAATCAATCAATAAATGAGTGAAATATGTTCAGTGTAGTACTATGTAGCTGGTAGGGGAATAAGGAATTTTTAAAAACAATTTGGTCATGTTCAAATAATTATCTAAACATCACGTTCCTTTTTCATGTATTTTATTGCTTTATGTCACTGGTTATAAAAATCAGATAACTTTCTGCCCCAAAAGCCAGAGAAGAAGTAGCAATGGTTTGATTATTCTCATTATCTGTTTATGTTTTCATTTATTAAATCAGTCATTTGATTTTTCTTTCTTAAGAAAAATTTCCGAATTTGATGAAGAATATTGAGTCCCTCTATGTGCAAGAGGAAAAACATAAAAGGCCCTGGAGATGTCCTATGCAGCCTGTAGGAGGTCAGAGTGTATAAGAGCAATTTTGAGAACAGTACTAGATCTAAGGGTACTCTGTGACACCCAGAGAGGTGCCTGACGCAGATAGCCACAGCTTTCAAGCAAATATCTGGCAAGAAAACTGGTGTAAACTGTGCTATGAAGACCAAGGAAAAGGTCAGTTCCAAGAAAAATGAGTAGAGAATGCATAAGAGGGGCAAGTGGAAGACAACAAGAGAATGAATAAGACAAACAGGACAAATCAGGTGATAAGGATGGATAAGGCACTATGTGAACATGACAAAGAGAATGGCTAAAGCGCTGAGGCTGGTATTGTGGTATAGCAGGTAAAACCACCGCCTGCAAAGCTGGCATCCCATATAGGCACCGGTTTGAGACCTGGCTGCTCTATTTCTTATCTAGCTTCCTGCTAACACTCCTGGGAAAGAAGTGGAAGATGGTCCAAGTGCTTGGGCCCTTGCACACACATGGGAGACCTGAGTGAAGTTCCTGGCTCCTAACTATGGCCTGGCCCAGCCCCAGCCCTTGTGTCCTTTTGGGGAATGAACCAGCGGATAGAAGATTCTCTTTGCATAATTCTGCCTTTCAAATAAATAAAAATACATCTTTACAAAAGAAAAAGAATGGCTAAAGTATGAAGGACAGTGAATGAAAGAGGACTGAGGACAGAGACTGGTGATGTGAGACACGTGGTAGGAGAAGGAGAAATAGGAGCCCCGTGGAGGAGAGATCAAGTAGGACTATAGGGAGCAGTGAGAACACCAGGCAGAGGAGTTGGGAAGTTGAACCGGTCTTCTGTAAACATAGGGAGTGGTCAGAAGTGTCAAATGCTGTTGACTTTGGCAAGAACAGCAGCAGTGGTGAAATGGTGATGGAAGGTAGACTACAGATGAGAGATGAGAGAGCTGAAGATACTTTGATTAAGGAAAAAACAATGCATGGTAACTAGAAGCAGAGATCAGATGAAGCTGTGGCTTTTAAAGTGGAAGAGAATTGTCATTTGCACAAAAAATGCTTTGTGCAGAGGGAGAATGGAAAACAAAGGCGAGGAGATGTGTTTTATCTTTTTGTTTTGCCTCCTATCTTTAAATAATCTCATTGTCATCTTCACTGGTTTTTCTCTCTGAAGCATGTTAGGCTCTCCTGCCACATGTGATCCTGCAAACCACAGGGCATCTAGCCAAGTCTGGTCTCTCATGCTCATCTAGCAGGCTTCTCATGGTTATACTACTTTGTTCCTCACCCCAGATATTCTTAACCTGGTTTTCATAGACCCCCAAGGAACTGATTGGTAAAATTATGCCTTAATATAATTCACTTTCTTTAAAATACCATGTACTTTGTTTTATGCTTTGGAAAATGTTACTCTGAGAAAGGATGTATAAGCACTGACTTCCCCAGTGTGCCAAGAATTCCATGGTACAGTCACGCTTCATCTGTATATATGCTCTACATTATGACTGTGACCACCTCTGTACTAGAAACTAACACCTCCTCCTGCCTCATTTCGATCAGCCATTCACCTTTCCTGTTTAGCCTGACTGATGAATCAGGGCAGTTGGTAGACCAGAAGTGCCTTCTGTGCATTATTCTCAAAGAGGCACAGAATCACCCAGAGGAGGAAACAAAGCATGATGTCAAAATCCAGTATTTTCAAATTCTGCTCTGAAAGCATGATTCAGTACATATAAAAAAGGAGCATGCATGCCTTTATACATTTTTTTATTTGAGAGAAAGACAGAGAGGGAATGAGAGAGGAAACCCTTCCACCTACAGTTTCATTCCCTAAATGCCTGCAACAGCCAGCGGTAGGCCAGGGCAGAATTCAGGAGCTGGGCGGGAATGAAGTTCAGGTCTCCCATTTGGGAAGCAAGAACCCTATTGCATCAGCCACCGCTGCTGCCACCAGGGTTTGCATCAGTTTGAAGTTGGAGTCAGAAGCCAGAGCCAGGAATGAACCCAGGCACTCTGATGTGTGATCTGGGCATATTAACTGCTAGGCCAAATGCCTGTCCCAAGCACATATTTTAAAAATCAATCTATCTATCTATCTCTATGCCTATTGAGAGAGAGAGAGAGAGAGAGAGAGATGGAGAGAGAGAAACACACACACACACACACACACACACACACACACAGAGAGAGAGAGAGAGAGAGAGAGAGAGAGAGAGAGAGAGACAGAAACTCCTATCTTCTGCTTCACTCTCCAGATGCCTGCAATCTGCAATAGCCAACAGTGAGTCAGGCTGAAGTCAGAAGCCAGGTCCTCAGTCTAGGTCTCCTATATGGGGGGCAGGAACTTAATAGCTTGAGCTATCACTGCTCAGTCAGGAGCCTGAGTTAGATATCAGATCTAGGTACTACAATATGGGCATGAGTGACCTGATATCTTAACCTACCAGGCTAAATATCCATCTCCTTTCTAAAAAAGTGATTTATGTATTTGCTTATTTGAGAGTTTGAGGGGAGAGAGAGAGGAGAGAAGAGAGGATTTTTTTTAAACAAATCCCTCAGGTAATTTTGATTCTAGTAGACTGAACAACACAAGGAACATACATGTCACTTGCCTTTCTGTAGTTTGTTGTTAAATATATACTAAATATGGTTAACTCTATCAAATATTTTCAGTTCCTGTGAGAACTATCAAGGCCTTAAAATTAAATCTTTTCCAAATTTCCCAGTAGGAATGCTGCCATCTCCAGTATTTACACACATGAACGAACTCTCATCACTGGTATTTGTTTAAGCATTTTCAGAGGTTCATCACAAAGTGCAAATCACCGCCTCTGGAATCTTTCAGGATGGAGGGAAAAGGAATCATACTCTTTGTGGGGTACAGTTCTAAACTTGGAAATATCAAAGTTTGTAAACACCAAAAGAGTTTAAGACAAGATAAAATGTAGTAGGTAATGATGTGGTCAGGAAAACACACACACACACACACACACATACAATTGAAATGTTTTTCCTGTCAAACAGGTATAAAGCAGACCAGCAATTTTCTATAATACACCAGCAGGTTTTCCAGGGGATCACTTTCCTTACCAGGTTGACATTTCAGGTAATCCCAAGAGAAACCATATGTATAGATGTCTTACACTGAGGATGCCTTGTGATTGCAGAACTCTTGACAATAGTGGTATGAGTTTCTACCAATGAATGCATTTGTCAGATCTGATCCATGACTCGCAGCAACAGCAGAGTCACCAATATCCCACACTGGCAAAAACGTTACCTAAATGAGGCCTCTGTGGGTTGAAGAAGGAATTAGTCTTTCATCTACAAGTCGGTGGTACAGGTTGGCTCCTATTTCCAGTTACATCATATTCCTGCCAACAAAGCTGAAATAGAGCCTTATGGCACCTTTTGCCTTTATTCAAAGAATTTTAAAACTGTGGTTATAAGTGGAGTTAGTTAGGGCTAGTGTTGCTGTGCAGTGGGTACAGCCACCAGCTCGTCCTGCTGGTATCCTGTATGGGAGTGTGAGTTCAAGTCCTGTCTGCTCTGCTTCCTATCCAGCTCTGCTAACGCACCTCAGAAAGCAGTGGAAGATAGCCCATGTATTTGGGGCTCTGTTACCACGTGGGAGGCCCAGATGGAGTTCCCAGCCACTGCAGTCATTTGGGGAGTGAACTACCAGTTGGAAGGTCACTTTTTCTCTCTGTCTCTCCCTCTCTCTTCTGTCACTGTGCCTTTCAAATAAATAAAGTAAATCTTAAAAAGAAGTGGAGCTAACCAGAACGGGTAAAAGAGGTAAGATCTGACTCCACATTTGCACTTCCATTGAAACCCATATTTCATTTGTAAGGTGAATTGAGTCTATGCATCTTATGTCTTATCAGTGGTGTTGGGTTTACCTGCAAAGGCATGCATGGGTTATGAATACACCAGTATATCAAGCACTCTATGGCTACTTTGGTTCCCAAACAATGTTTGTCTAACTATGTACATTGGTTGTTTTTGGTTGATCTAGTATATGCTTAAAAGAAGCTTTCTCATTTATCATTAAAAATAATGAGCCAGAATATGGATATACTACTTCTCCAGATCCAGTCAAACTATTTTGCTATAATGACAGCCCCTAATGGGCAGCAGTCATCAGTTAAATACCATCAGGTACTAACACAATGGCAAGAGAAAGTAGGGTACGTTTCTGGTATATTTAACTTCCAGCCTAGCAGGATTTAGGTGTACTCTTCAGGGTCATCACATTGACAGCTTTTTTTTCCCTCTTAGCAGACAGTGGATGTAATTTATGTAGCATTTTTGGATTTACCTGCATTTCTGCTTTTTTGGATCAAGCAAAGCTGTATGAGGGACATGTTCTTTTCTTGTCCTTGTGGAACAACTTGGCTAGTATTTTAATAGCAGGTTTTTAAAATAGCAGTACATCGTGGCACCATCAGAGATCCTCCTGGAAGACACCTGACTGCTACGTGATCACCTTTGCTCTGCTCCCACTGCTTTCTCAGCTGTAGCGCTTTCCCCTCTTGTAGGAATGGAAAATCCCACACACTTGTGTCCCAAGCCTTCCTTTCAGGTAGGTTAAGGACGTGTGATCACATCCTGGGAATGGAGGGGGGAGTCTGCACAGAAGATTCTGGATTCAAGATTTTCTTCCCCGATAAGGAATTGGTGATCCCTGCCTTCTCTATTTACTGGTTTTAAACCCAGTATGTGAGGAAGAGTGTGCATGACTGTGGCAGCCACATTGTGACTCTGAGGGAAAAATCAAGAGACTAATAGGCTTTATGTACGTTAACCAGCTCTGGAAACACCTGGCTCTGGACATCTTTGGTATGATTGAGTATTCTGTTTTTGGCAGTCAAAAGCATCCTAAGAATGCTTTACTAGTTCATTCAAAAATGTTTACTGAATGCCTGCTAAAGGCTAAGGCACTATGGGTGTTATGGTGGGGATTCCAGTGTTAGGGAGGGACAGAAACTAATTAGGACTCTAAAACATATTTTGTTGGGAATTTGCCATCAGAGAGGGTTTGCTTGAGGAAGTAAGATTTGAGCTGCTGTGAATAAGTGGGAATTAATGACAACTCACCAGGTATGAAGGGCTTTTCTCATTGTGAGTTTGTGAATGAGTTCATTAAAAAGTGAATCTTCTAAGAGTCCAAGAAATCAATGAGTAGGATCCCAGGAGAATGACAAGTCACTCTCAGTTATCAAATATGCCGGAGGCTGCGCCCACATCAGAGCGAGCCAGGGTATCCGAAAGGCAGTCTCCTCGCGGTCCTTCTGCCTGGCTCTCCTCCCTCAGGTGCCCCCACACCCACACCAACCATATTGTGCTCACTCTTATAAATAGAAAACATCGCAGTGTTTGTGGAAGCTGAGGTCACGGACACCAGTTTTCATTTGCTTGTTGTGCTTCTTATAAATGATCTAATAAATTATCCCTTTTGGCTAAGAATTTCCATAATTGGTTTCAGGCTGAGGGCACTTTTTTGTTTGTTTTTAAATAATCAGCCATTTTGATTTATGTGAATGTGAAAATATCTACATTTTTTCCTGTTTAATACAATCTACAGAATATTATTTAACACAAGGAAATCTCCAAAATAGCTGAACCTTTGCACTTATTTAGATTTTTACCAAAGAGTCCCTAGGGCAGAATGAAAACATCTCCAAGCTGGGGTAATTTTACAAAAACTGCTTAGAGTCCAACAGCTATTTCTGTACTGTCGGAATTCTGTAAACATATGGGGAAAATCTGTCTGCAGTTATGCCAGAGCACTGCTGGGCCCTGAATTCCCCTATCGTTTCATTGTTGGGTAGCACTGGAGCCATAGACTCAGAGTCTGCGTTGGAAAGGCCCCACAGATGTTGCAGTTTCTATGTCTGGCCTGTTAGGAAAGGTCTGCTGTCCTTTGAAAAATCTGGTCCATCCCTCCTCCCTCCCTCCCTCCTACTCCCCCTCCCTTCCTCCCTCCCCCTCCCCTTCCTTCTCCCTTCCTCCCTCCCCCTCCCCTTCCTTCTCCCTTCCTCCCTCCCCCTTCCTTCCCTTCTCCCTCCCTCCCTCCTTTCTTTTCTCTCTCCCTCCCCCTCCCTCCCTCCCCCTCCCACTTCTTTCCTTTTCCCTCCCTCCCTCCTTCACTCCTTTCCTCCCTCCCTTCCTCCTTTCCTCCCTCCCTCCATCCCTCCCTCCCTCTTCCATTCTTTCTCTCTCCCTCCCTCTTGCCTCCTTCCCTTCCTCCCTCCCTCTCTGCCTCCCTCCCTCCCCCTCCCACTTCCTTTTTTCTCCCTCCCTTCCTCTCTCCCCCCTCCCTCCTTTCCTCCCTCCCTCCCTTTTCCATTCCTTCTCTCTCCCTCCCTTTTGCCTCCTTCCCTTCCTCCCTCCCTCCCTCTCTTTCTATGTTGTTTCCTCCCTTCATCAGTTTTTCTTTCCTCCTTCTCTTCCTTTTGAATCTCCCTTCCAGATATCTGCCCAATTGCTCTTTGCCGTGGTGTTAACATTTCCTTTGAATTGGGAATCACCCTTATCAGTCACAGGGCAAGTGCATGGTAGAGATAGAGTACTTTCTACTTACCCCAGAAGAGATTCTCCTGCTTAATGATGGAAAGGATTTGGGCCTGTGGGTGAGGAGAAAGGTATGGAGAGGGAAGTCTGTCTGAAATCTAAAGACAATTTCTTTCTTTCTTTTTTTTTTTTTTTTTTTGACAGGCAGGGTGGACAGTGAGAGAGAGAGACAGAGAGAAAGGTCTTCCTTTTGCCATTGGTTCACCCTCCAATGGCTGCCGCGGATGGTGCGCTGCGGCTGGCGCACCGTGCTCATCTGATGGCAGGAGCCAGGCGCTAGGTGCTTTTTCCTGGTCTCCCATGGGGTGCAGGGCCCAAGCACTTGGGCCATCCTCCACTGCACTCCCGGGCCACAGCAGAGGGCTGGCCTGGAAGAGGGGCAACCGGGACAGAATCTGGCGCCCCGACCGGGACTAGAACTCTGTGTGCCGGAGCCACAAGGCGGAGGATTAGCCTGTTGAGCCACGGCGCCGGCCTCTAAAGACAATTTCTACAGTAAAACATCTCTGGGGTGCTAGCATCCTTAGTTATGACTGGTCCAAAATATCAGCTACTTTTCCATTTTTGACCAGAAAATGTTTAGGGTCCTTCAGAGTGACTTCACATTTAGACTTTCCATGGCCAAATGAGTTAAAATACAAGGCTTTGGCATTTCCCCAAATGAGATTGTGTGAACCTGTATACTGTTACAGAGAGCAGTGATGAATCCAAAGATGTCCATTCTGCAACTTTAAACTTGTGTCCTTTTAACAGAACCATATAATCTCTACTAAATGCTGAGGTAACATTATTCATCAATATATGCAGTAGTCTATGAATATCACAACTATTTTGCATCTTATTTTTAAATTAAAAATGTTACTATGCTCAAGATAAAATCTAAAATATTTAGCAATTTAAAATATCAAATAGTTACTTATATTTAATTTTTAACATAGAAACTTTTAAAAGTGGTGTATCTTAGATTTTCTGTTTTGCTTTGCTTTTTTTTTTTTTTTACTTCTGGATGACTTTGATCTTGCATCTTTGATGAAGGAGCGTATTCTTTTAGTATTATGACCATAGGCATCCTAATAATCTGAAATCTAAATAGTCGTTGTTGGCATGCAAGTGTAAAACCATTAAGGCAGGCCTTTCCTGTTTCAATTTTGAAAATTTTAGGACTGCTGGTTATAATTTTATTGAGACAATGTAATTAAAGTTTGTTTCCTGATACACTGCTTTCAGTCTTGTTATTTTTGAAACCTTAACATGCAGTACAATGCTTACCATATAGTAGGAGTTCGAGAACAACTATTAAAAGCAAAGTCCTAAGTATGAGTTGTAAGCATTCTAGATCTGGCAGCTTTCTTGAACCAAGAAGGACTCAAGGGAAACAAAGGAATCTCAACTATGTACCTCAGATTCCTGAGTCCAGGAGTTCACTTTCAGTGGCAGTGCAAATGTGGAAGATTTTTTGCTATAATACATATTTTACTATATGCCCACTGTGCTTCTAACTGTCCTTACCTTGCTTAATAGAAATTATTTTATCAACTTTACAATGCACTGTGTTCCACAGGAATAAAGCTGAATTTTTTAAAAAAAAATATGGCTTTTTAGTAAGCCAGATACAATGTTGTGATGCTTCTAAACATTTGGCCTAGGAAGAAAAGAAGAAAGAAAACCTGGTGAGGGCATGTTGAAGTTGAAGATCTTTCTCAATAGGATGAAGATATTGCTTACATAAATTTGAGAATTTCGCATGGCTGACCTTACTTGATGTCTACAAGACCTTGTGCTTTAAAACTAGAGGCAAGGATGCATTGACCAGCTAACTCTTGTGTTGAATCTCAAATACCAAGAATCAATTCAAATATTTATTAAAATTATTACCCTTATCTATTTATATTTATAGATGTATGCTATTATCACTATCCATATTCATCTGTTACCTATTTATCCATCTCTGAAGCAAGAATAATGCACTATGCGAGAATCTAAAAACAAAATATTTAAATAATTCTATGTATCACAGATAATCTACTCTATTATTGTCGCATTGTTTCATAGTTTTAAATGCCTCTATTATGGAAGATTCTCCTATGTAGTAGGTAGAAGCCATGAGTGACAAATGTAATTGAGCTAGAGATGTCAGGCTGGTGTATAAAGGGAGTAGATGTTGAATCAGGCACTTTATAGGAACTAAAATACCTGGAAAGGAGAGAGGAAAAAAATTTATGTTGAGCAAAGTTGGTGAAAATATGAAACTATGTAACATTTTCCAATAACACAGAAGGCTTTGGGTAACCTGAATGGAGAATGATTTTACTGGAGAAGGTGAGAAAGGATGCTACAAAAATAGATTCCCACCAGAGAGTGAAAGTCCTATAGGCTAGGCTGAGGAATTTGGTGATTATCTTTTGGACAGTTCTACTCATAGGCTCCATAGTAGCTGTCTTTTCATTGTTGAATACACTTTGACTATCTCAGGGCATACGTTACGTGTATACATGTGTATGTGTATATATGTATATGTTATCCTCATACATCTTAATTTATATGTAAATGTAACATATCCAACATTACAGAGACTCGATAGGTATGTTTTGAAAGAGGGGTGACAGGATCAAATCTGTGTTTTATTCAGTTAGACGAGAACAGAAAACTCAGAGAGCATATAGATAGCAGGAAAGACCAGCTCTCACGCAATAATGGTGAGAGTTAGAAGATAAATAGCCCAGCTTTCTCATTCTCCTCAGCAGGAGTGAACCCCACTTATTCATGGAGACAAAATATTTTCTGACAGGTCCTGGGAGTTTTCCTTCCTTTCCTGTTTCACTTCTTCATTTCTCCTTCAGTACTGAACTTACCTTACAAATCAGCCTTCCAAATCTTAATATTATATCTCAACTTGTGCATCTTGGAGAAGCCAGTTTAAGAAAGAATCAAAAAGTCATTATAACGCCTTTACAGAATGACTTAGGCTTCAACTGCTGGGAGTAATCATGGAAAATGAGCAAGGCAGAATTCTAAGATATCCTCCCAAATACAGATCTCCTGGTATAAACATATCTTGCTTACAGTAAAATAATTCTGAATATTCTGGCTTACAGAGTAGGTGTGGACAGCAAATAGATGGCATTAAAGCTAACTCTTCCTAATTCTGAGCCAACGGGAGACATTGCTAATCGATCTGATTTTTTAATACACAGAACCAATATCCTTTTCAACCCAGTGATCTAGACAATAACAGATTGATTGCAGTTCACATACATTTGGCCATCCTAGGTTTGATTTCAAGGTTCTAATCTGTATGCTGCTAAGAAAGGATTTTGCAGATAAAATTAAGGTACCAAATCAGCTAATTTCAAGGGAGGGTGATTATCTTGAGTGAGTCTGCATTATCAGATGAGTCCTACAAAGGGCAGGATCTTCCTGGTGACAGAGATTCAAAGCATGAGAAAGATTTGATGTGAGGGAGATTTCTCCTTTGGGAGCTTTGAAGATGGAGGTGCCATGTGGCAAGGAATGTGGGCTTCTAGGGCTGAGAGCAGCCGCCTGCTGACCACCAGCCAGGAAAGAGGATCTCTGTTCTCCAGTGGCAAGGACCTGGATTCTGTCAGAAGCCTGAAAGATCATGGAAGCAGAATCTTTCCCAGAGCCTTGAGATAAGAACCGCTGTGATCAAAGGGCTCAGCTGACCCATGCCCAGACTTCTTGCCCAAAGAAACCGTGAGATAATAAAATGTGTGCTTTTAAGCCATCACAGTTTTTGGTAAATTTTTATATAACCAAAGAAATATAACATTGTAATGAAAGTTGTTAGATTTGAGATCCAGATACAGGTCAGACATCAACATATCTGAACTTGTTAGCTGGTTGGGTAAAATGGCTTTAAGAGAAAAAAAAAGAATATCTTTAAGGTTCTAGTCTTTGCTCATCATTATGCTATTAGTGGAACAGAAAATAACTAGAAAAGTAGGTAGGAAATATTTCATTCTTCTCTTTTCTTAATTTGATGCCTTTGAGATGAAGATGTCTCGTAAGTAATTAAAAATTAACCCACAGCTTATGGAAGAGTCTGACTCTAAAGAATAAATATTTGGAAGTCATCAGCATCTGTTTAATGTTGAGGTCATGGGGAGGGCATCTGGCATGGAGATATTCTTCACTGGTAAGCTCCTCTGATGTTTGGAAAAGGGGCTATTTTTGATGGAGGAGAGACATAGAATACTTATGACAGAATATATTAGAAAATGTTTCATCTAACGGTTGTGTTCCATTTTATTCATAGTAAAAATGTTTTTAATATTCTGATTTGGGGGTAGGATGTGGATGGTGAATGTTTAACACTAAATCCACTACTCTCCAATTCTGAGCTGTGGCAGACTTCACTAATCAATCTGCTGATCTTCCCCTCAGAAACAGCATTCTTTACAACCAGTGTTACGGAGAACAACTCATTTGTTTAAGTGCACACACACTTGCCATCCTGGATTGGCTTCAAATCCATATCCATTTAATAACAGATACATCAGGTGGAAAAAAAGCTTGATAACTTTTGTGATTGGTGTTTGAGACACAGAGATAAAGATGATGGGTGCTCTTATTGGCTGGCTCATTCCCCAAATGCACACAGTAGCCGCTCCCTGAGGCCAGGCCCCAGGGAACCAGGAACTCAAGGCAGGTCTTTCACAAGGGTGACAGGGACTCAGTTACTTGAGCCAGCACTTCTGCCTCCCAGGGTCTGAAACAGTAGGGAGCTGGAATTAGGAACCAAAATGGGATATCAAACCCACGTGCTCTGTCATGGGACAAAGGCATCTATATCAGCATCTTAATGGCTAGGGCAAATGCCTGCCCCATGATTTAATTTTTTTTAATAGGATTTTGTTTCTGTTTTTCTTACAAACAATTTTTTATTTGTCTACAAAATATTGAATGATATTAGATGATTTCTTGAAGATGGCAAAAAGTGATTCTTAAAAGGGAAGGCATTTGGCATAGCATGTAGGTTGCCACTTAGGAGAACTTCATCCCATATTAGAGTGCCTCATTCAGGTCACAGATACTCTGCTTACAATCTACCTTCCTGCTAATGAGAACCTCAGGAGATAGCAGATGATGGTTCAGGTACTTGGGTCTCTGCCATCTAGATTCAGGATCCATGTTTCAACCTGGCCCAATTCTGGCTGTTACAGATATTTGGGGAGTGAACCAATGGATGGAATATCTCTCTCTCTCGTTCTCACTCTTGCTCTCTCACTTTCTCATTGCATTTCAAATAAAATGAAAATAAATATACTTTCCAAAATGATTTTTGCAAACTTTAGAATGTGTAAAAAATATGTCAGGGGCCGGCGGTGTGGTGTAGTGGGTAAAGCCGCCACCTGCATTGCTGGCATCCTGTATGGGCGCCGGTTCTAGTCCTGGCTGCTCCACTTCAGATCCAGCTCTCTGCTATGGCCTGGGAAAGCAGAACAAGATGGCCCAAGTCCTTGGACCCCTGCACCCTTGTGGGAGACCTGGAGGAAGCTCTTGGCTCCTGGCTTCCAATTGGCACAGCTCTGACCATTGTGGCCAATTGGGGAGTGAACCAGCAGATGGAAGACCTCGCTCTCTCTCTGCCTCTCCTTCTCTCTCTGTGTAACTCTGACTTTCACATAAATAAATAAATCTTTGAAAATAATGTCAAAGTTGACTTGAAACAACAGGAAGAACGTATACATAGGGATTTTACTCAGCCTTTCAAGTGTCAAATCCTTAATGACACTGTGTGTGCAAGTTATGAATTTCAAATATTATAATTTCTAGTTCCTGTCTTGAGAGATAAGAGAAGCTTTTGAAGTTCTAGGGATGATGGCATGAGGTCGATAGTCAATGTCAATGTACAGGACTTAGTCTCTTTCCTACCAGAATGGATTAGATTTGGACAATGCCATGCATATTCATTGTTCGTGTGTTGTCCATTTTGCCGCATCATCTTAAAACATACCAAAACCACTGCCTGACATACATATATATAACCCAGTCTAAAAACTTAAGCAACTCCATTGGGTGTTAATACATTAGTCATAAAATCTGCCACTAATTTATATGGAAATGTATCATTGCATCACAGATGGGGGGGCCTAGGTTGTATTTGGAGAAATATAGGGCTCTGTCTTCAGGATCGTGACCCATGAGTCATACCCAAGGTTCCCAAAGCTGAGGCCAGTGGGGACATGGAAGAACTTGGCTTAGACACAGGGATATGACTCATTAGAAAAGATGAACTGGTTTGAAAAATAACAAGAAACACCTTCTGTTCTCTACATACCTATCTGCTTTCTGTAATAAAAAAATAACCCTGGAATATTTGGAAGTGTTTTTGAAATACATAAATTTGTTATCATTACATAATTTTAAAGATCTTCATTCATTTTTCTGTTGGAGGTGGTGATCACAGTGATCCTTTGAATAGCAGATTGATAAAATAACACTTGCTTCACTTGGAAAAAATATCACTTACCAAATTTACAAAAAGTGAGTAAAATTGTGACAGATTCACTTTGTGTGATAGTCAGGCCCAATTCTCTAAAATTTAGGAGTCTCTGATTAGTAATGCATGAAACTCATTAGCAGAAAGTTAAAAGTAGTTGTTGACTTACTGCCCTCAATGTAGTGACAGGTGACCTGCACAGAGAGTGATACAAGTGACATATCAAATTCTCATATGCAAGGGGAAACTTGCAATTCCTAGAAGGGCAGGGCATATGTGGTTTAGTCCAAACAGAGTAGCACTATTTTCTTAGGATATCAAAACTCGTATTTCATGATTTCAAAAATTAAGTTGGAAACAATTATAGCATTTTAATATTTGAACATTATGGAGTTTCTGTAACTATTGACTTTTATTATAAAAATATATAGAAAGCTATAATTCCAGATATCAAAGACTTGCAATCTCTTTCTCCTGTTTATGGATTTCAGGCATAGAATTTACAGTGCAGAGGAATATCAAGGAATCTTGGCCACTGGAGAAATGAGAATGAGCACAGATGTAGCTGGCTTTCTGGGAGCTGGTTTGATTAAAATCTTCTCTCCCTCTAGCCAAGTTAGGTAGACAGATGGCCCAGAAGCAGCCTACCTACAAACCACCTCAATGGCTGGCATGAGTTGCCACCTGCTCCAGATCCCACCATGAGCCCTGCAATATTCACTATAACTTCCTCAACCACTAAGAGCAGAAACATTTTCTTCCTACCCATTCATTTGCCCCCCAAAGAGAGGCTCTGATTTCCTCCTCTCTTGCAGTGTATTTTCCTCTATGTAGTTCTTACCTGCTTCTCATTCTGTCCATCTCTACCGGAGGGGCCTAGTGCATTTGCCACCATCATCTTTCTTTTGTGACTTGTTTCAGTGGTCACCCTACAGTCCCCATTTGTCACCATGAGCCATCCTATTCCCAGAAGGCAAAAGCCCAGTTTCAAAAATAAACCTAATATTGTCTCTTCCTGGAAACAGTCAATGGCTTTACCTTAATTCTCTAAGACCTCAGATTGCAGCCCCTTCAGCCACTCTGGCCATCAGACATTTCCTCAATTTCCTACCACAGGATCTGTGAACATGCTTCTTCCTCCCTGAGCTTGTGGATCTACCACATGCTGTAGCATCAGTGCTCACAGACCCTGCAACTCTTACCACAATGCGAGCACATTGCTCTGTGTGTGCTTTCCTTGCTGGGCTTGAGGAACATGGTGAGTGTGAATCTAGAGAGCATGTTTGTGTCACCGGGCCCTAGTCCCAAGGGTAAATAATCAACAGCTACTTGCCCACTGTCTTCTAGAGATGTGTTAGTAGTTGGTTTCTGATAATTTTCTTAATTTCTCTTTTCTAGCAAAGTGGTAGCTTGTTGATCTACTTAGAGTTCCGCTTGGTGCCTACGTTTTCTGCTTCCTACTTCATGGCCCTTGTAGGTGTGGTATTCTCTACCAGGACCAACACTGCTATCGCTCTTCCGGCTGAGCATCGATTTTCAGGAATTTGGAGTGTTTCCTCCGTCTTCTACAGAGCTTTGCCTGTACATCAGCTAGTGCCCTTTGTGCCCTCAGTAAACATTTTTTGAATAAATCAATGGAAGATAGATCTGCAACTATAGGCAATTTCTCATTTTTTGAAAAGATTTACTTGTTTGTTTGAAGTCAGAGTTACAGAGATGGAGGGGGAGAGAAAGAGAGACAGAGGGAGAAAGAGAGAGAGAGATCTTCCGTTGTTGTGTTGTTGGTGTATTCCCCAGGGTGGCTGCAACAGCCTGAGCTGAGTTAAGCTGAAGCTCAGAGCCAGGAGCCAGGAGCCAGGAGCCAGGTCCTTCATCTGGGTCTTCCACATGGGTGGCAAGGGTTTAAGCACCGTATCCATCTTCTGCTGCTTTTTCCCAGGCCATTAGCAAGGAGCTAGATTGGAAGTGGAGCAGCTGGGACACAAATTGTTGTGAGGTGCTGGCATTGCAGGTGGTAGCTTTACCCTCTATGCCACACAGCCAGCTCTGGCAATTTCTTTAGCCTGTTTATCTCAAAGTGTCCTCCCTCCTCTGTGAATGAGTTGTCAGATTGCTTATTCTGTATGGAGACTGTCAAGCAACACACCCACAAATCCCTGCAAAATAAAGCAAGAAGAAAGAGAACAGAAGCATCTATCTTCAAGGCATTTTTAGAGGGATTACTTACTTTGCATTTCTATATCCTTAAAGGTTTCTCAAGGAAAAACCTATGAGCTAAACTCAATGACAAAGCTAAGCACAGCAAGCAGACTCTTGGCTATTGCTGTGTGCCCTTCTTTACCTGAACTCTCTATAATTGGTGAGTTTTGAGCAAGGTTGGAAGCAGTTCTTCCTCCCTTTTTTCTTCTAATCATACGACTTTTCTCCAATAGACATCACTAGCACCAGAGAGACATAGAGAGCCTTCGATTTGTGATGAAATCTACTTGGAAGTGAGTGGGGAGGCCTCCTTCCTCCCTCTGCTCTTGTTCCTAAGGCAGCAGACCCTTGTCTCCCTTCAAACCTGGGCTCTCCCAGCTCAGTCCCTCTTGGCATTTCCAAGTGAGGTTATGGATACACATTGCTCCCAGAACTCATTGCTTTTTTGGAAAAAAGCAAAATAAGAGAGGGGATTTTCCATATTCACATTTTTCCACAGAAATGTATTCATAAGCTTTAAACTTGCCCAAGCTATGTTAATGTATGTGGTTGGCTTTGGTGCCAACTTTCATTGTGAATAAGATGCTAAATAAAAGAGTTCTTGTCTTTTCCCTCCATCCTCCCCTCCCGTAATTTTAAGTTCATAAGCTCATTTTGTAAGTGAATCAGGTCTTAGGAGAGAATCAGAAATGATGTTGTTATTTTAGCTGCTTAAAGTGTTTGCTTTCAGCCCTTGATAGGAACATGGGGCTTATGACAGCAGCGGCCGAGGTAAACAGATGACTTTATATATAATGCTTTTTACAAGGTGGTTCAGTTCGTTTCTAACCTTGGTCTTGGCGTCACGGAATGAGCCACGGAAATTTCTCCCCTTAACCCTACGCTGCTACACCTTTTCCTTTCAAGGGCAAGGAAATGTCCATTTCACCTCTGGTCTCCCCACACTTTGTCTACAGAAGAGCTTGCATAGTGCAGGACCCTGACATCTCAGAGAACCCCAGTACTGTCTTCAGGTTCTGTTATTATGGTCATGGTTTTAACCAAGCAGCTTGAATGTTCATGATCAAATCTAAAACCTTTCTGAGCTCTCAGCTGGCATGTCCTGGCATGTCCTGGTTGTCAAGTTTCTGTGCATTTTGGTTCAAATGTTCCCTGCCTGTGTTTATTCCTAGTCACACCACACCTCCTGGGACAGGCTTTGTGGCTTTGGCTCAGCTGCTGACTCAAGTTGCAGAGGACACAGGGGACAGTGGAGAGAGGTCTGCAAGATTCTGGCCTGAAGAGAAAACCTCAAAGCCTCTGCACTTCAGAGGCACTGAAGCAACCTGCCCCTCCCTTTTCCTGGAAGGTTCCAGACTGGTTCCATAATACCAGAAGCTGAGAATGTGTAGGGTTAAAGGGGTGTTAACATCAGTGGTAGAGTGAGGATCCAAAGCTCTGATGTTAGGACAGTCTCTGGCTTCCTATCAGAGAAGCCTAGGTTCAAATACTAGGCCCTAAAGAAATAATTAATTCCTGGCCAGGAACCCCAGGCCAGTTCTTAACCCCTGATTTCTTCATCTAAGAAAGAGCAATAATGATAGCATCTACCCTAGATGTTTGTGTAAATATTATATGAAAAAGTGAAAGTCCAGTGTATAGTCCATGATGTGGTTGGTACATGGCAAGAAGTGGTATCATTAATATTATTAGCTATTATGGATATTAGTGATAATTAATAGCTAACTATAATTAATATAAATGGTATCAGTGTTAACATAAAATCTTCATTTTAATATTTTAATCTGGTATTAGTTATTGGTAGCTAATGGTATTAGTACTAATAGATATTACTATTATACAGTGATTGATCTCACCGATGCTGTTTTCCTTCATTTAGAAAATAGAGATATTAACACGGACATTGAAAACAAATTCCATGACCTTGGAAAATTTTTTGTGAAGATGAATAAATGGCTTATGTAGTACCTGGTCCATCAGCTATTACAGCGAGCTGCCTTTTATTATTAATTTATTTCTGTATTTGAATTACATAGAGAGAGAGAGGCAGAGAGATTGGGATGTGGGGAGTTCTCATTTGCTAGTTCATTCCCCACATGCCCACAAGGGTAGAGGGTGGGCCAGGGCTGAAACTGGGAACTGGAATCCAGGTCTCCCATGTGTGTGAACCCAATTACTTGAGGCATCACCACTGCCTTATAGGGTCTACATTGTAGGAACCTGGAGTCAGGAACCAAATCTGGGAATCAAACTCAAGTACTCCAGTTGGCACATGGGCATCTTAGCTGCTGTGAGTTTAGTCTTCCTTCTCAGGCCTTCTACTTTTTTTTTTTTTTTTTTGACAGGCAGAGTTAGACAGTGAGAGAGAGAGAGAGAGAAAAGTCTTCCTTCCATTGTTTCACTACCCAAATGGCCGCTACAGCCGGTGTGCTGCACCGATCCGAAGCCAGGAGCCAGGTGCTTCCTCCTTGTCTCCCATGTGGGTTCAGGGCCCAAGCACTTGGGCCATCCTCCACTGCCTTCCTGGACCACAGCAGAGAGCTGGACTGGAAGAGAGGCAACCGGGACAGAATCCGGCGCCCCAACTGGGACTAGAACCCAGGGTACCTGCGCTGCAGACTGAGGAGTAGCCTAGTAAGCTACAGTGCCGGCCATCTCAGGCCTTCTACTAAGAACACATTGCTTTGCTTGTCAGAAAGTGTGGCTGTCTCATTGCATTATATCCACTATTGTCTACAAAAGATGACTGCTAAGTTACTTCAAGCCGTGGACGTGGTGATACTAGGCATGAGGCTAAACCACTGGCCACATCTGTGGGAGAAGATGGTCCCTCAACCTCGCATGTTCCAATCCAGGTCTAAGAATGCAGATTCTGCCTGGATGACTTGTGAACTCAGGTTATGAGCTGCAGGCTATGTAGACACCTGGGAGGAAAAACCTGCATGCCAAGTGCACCTGAGGCCCTCCTCACCTCTGTCACTTGCCTCAGCTTCCTCCTGTCCTGTGGAGAAGTGTAAGCAGAGGTAGTGCCTGAGATTGTCCCAGTGAACTCATAAGGACCACTGGCCTGTGCCATAGCTTGTCTGTCCCTTGAAGTCAGGGCTTCTCTCACACGGACATTTGAGAGTCTGATGAAGCCTGTGGACTCTTTCATGAAGAGTGGTTTAAACTCAGAATATAGAGTGCATGGGATCATAACTGAAATGAATTATATATCATATTTTTTAAAATTAGTAGTAGTCTACTAGTCTGTTAAATAACAAGATACAGCAGGGGGCTCAGTCGCTCATCGTTTTGGAGTACCTCATGATATGTATGTGATGGAACATTATTTGTGATTTCTTTTAGGTGCTAAGCCATATGTTCTGATTATGCTATTGAGGTTTATTGCCTACATCCATAGTTATCCATAGATATCATGATACCTCATGATATCTATGTGATGGAACATTATTTGTGATTTCTTTTAGGTGCTAAGCCATATGTTCTGATTATGCTATTGAGGTTTATTGCCTACATCCATAGTTAAAGGGGGCAAAACCTTTCAGTTGGAAACTACTGCAAATAAGGTGGGATTTTCCCTGGTCTGGACTTCAAGACAGGAAGTCTGCTTAAGCCTGCCCTGCTCAGCTGATGTCGTAATCCCCATCCTATGGGAGTTTCTGGCCTCCAACATAGCACTGTCTTATCACCTGATTTTCATTGTGGTGCCCCTCTGATCTGGACCCATGGCCTTGCATCTTTGCAATTGCAGAAACTGGTGACAGAACCTACCTTCTGTACCTCTCTATTCGAAGAAGGCTGGACTAATTTCAAATATTTCAATGTGTACCACAATCACCTGAAGCACTTGTTGACGTCCTGATTTCTGTAACCATGCCCTTGATTTGTGTTGATGGGTCTGGGGAGGGGCCCTGGTTTCTATATTTTAGAAAACTCCCTAAATACTTCTGAGCAAGGTGCTCCTTGAAACTTGTGGAGCTTCTGCTAAGAAACAAGTCTTTCTAGCTTGGAAACTATTATCTTACTATGCTTTATTCTAAGCAGCAGATGAAAGGGCAACTGGGTGCAGTTGTATGATACACAAACAGGGAGTAAGTGTGACAGTGTGGGTGGGAGGAAGTTGTGAAGGGAGGAAGGAAGGAGCAAGCAAGCTACAGTGTGAGCAAAGCTCATGTTGAAATTTAATTGACAGGTGGGACCTATAAGAGGGTTTGGTCATGAGGGCACCATCCCTGTGAGTGATAAAAGCTGCACCACAGGGGTGGGTCAGTTAGAAAGCAGGGGGTAGTTTGGTCCCCCCTCTCTCTCCCTCCCACTGCTCTCCCACCACGTGGTGTCTTCTGCTACGTTATGACCAGCACGGTGGCTCTCTCCAAAGGTGACCCTTTGATCTTAGACTTCTTAGCCTCCAGAATCCTGAGTCAAATAAATTTTGGTTCATTATAAATTAGACACCCTTACCTATTCTTTTATATACAACATCAGAAAATGAAGTAGGACAGAAAAATAAGAAAAAAGAAAGAAGGAAGGGAGGGAGTGGGGGAGGGAGGGAGGAAGGAAGGGGGGGAGGGAGAGAGGAAGGAAAAATAAGAGCAAAGAAGAGGGAAGGTAGAGAGGTAGCAGGAGTGAAGGAAGAAAGCAAGGAAATTGGGAAGGAAGAGAGGGGAGAGAAGGAGAGAGAAAGAGAGAGAGGAAGGAGAAAAGGAAGGAAGGGAGGGAGGGAGAAAACAGTTGTGTCTTAAGTGCCAGTAAACCTATGGGAAAAAGAGTTTTTATCAGCAGAATCTAGAGATAAACATAAAATCAGCAAGAAAAGAATGGATTGATTTCGAAATTCAACAAATATTTATTATGTGCTTACTGTAATCTAGGGCAGAGGTTGCAAATTCAGTTACATACAGGGGTCAGGCAAGAAGGTGCTGATAGAAAAGATTAAGACCCTCTGTATTCTATTTACATACTTTGAAGGAAGTAAGTTTGGCTGTTTAAGGAAAACAGGCTGTGCATAAAAAATCATGGCATCAAATCTCAGTTCACAAGCTTCCTAGTTCCCTAGGTCCTCCCTGTGTGGGAACATGGCCTCTACCTGCCATGTTCTGTAATTTGTCAAGAAAATCTGACATTTCACAGGGAGTCTCTTTATGGACCAATGTTAGAAACAGTTCTGTTTACTATTTATGCATAATAAAACATGTCCACTTGAAAACAAACATTTCACTATTTTCATGGATTCTTTATGTTGGGATTCACAAGCCACGGTGGGACTGTTGTTTCTGCTCTGTCACATCTGAAGCCTCAGCTGATAGCACTTGGTGGCTGAAGGAGTGAGGGGGGAGGCAGTGGACAGTGAGGGGCTGGAACCATCTAATCATTTGCTGACCTGTATGAAACTTAGACTGGGAAGACTCAATGACCAGAGTACCAATCAGGGCCACTAAATATGGATTCTCATGGGGCCTGGTTTCCTCTCCTCATTGTGGCCTCAGATGGTGGGACTTCTTCCACAGTAGCTCAGAGTGTCAAGCATGAGTGTTCACAAGGAGGAAGCTGTGTAGCCTTCTGTGATCCAGTCTTAGAGGTCATACAATATCAGGGCCGGCACTGTGGCATAATGGATAAAGCTGCTACCTGTAGTGCCGGCATCCCATATGGGTGCTGTTTCAAGTCCCAGCTGTTCCACTTCTGATCCAGCTCTCTGCTATGGCCTAGGAAAGCAGTGGAAGATGGCCCAAGTCCTTAGGGCCCTACACCCACGGGGGAGAACTAGAAGAAACTCCTGGCTCTTGGCTTTGGATCGGCCCATCTGCTACTGTTTAGGCCATTTGGGGAGTGAACCAGTGGATGGATGGAAGATCTTTCTCTCTGCCTCTGCCTCTATGTAACTCTGCCTTTCAAATAAATAAATAAATCTTAAAAAAAGAAATCATACAGTGTCACTGCATCCTTTGCATCTTGCTCAAAACTCACAATCCCATCTAGATTCAATTGGAAGACAATGCGGCTTTGTCTCTTGCTAAAGGAATGACAACTTTACAACCTAGAAGAGCAAACAGGTCAAGAAATATTGGTGTAGCCAACTCTGAAAAATATATTTAACTGTCATAACTCATTCAATACTTTATTTTAAAAGTGACTTTCAATACTGTGTATATAATGTTTATTAGATATAGCGAGGGAGGCAGTCAGTTTTGCTCTCTGCTTTATGGTTTAAGAATTCAGAGATGATTAAGACTTGGCTCCACTTCTTCCATAGAATTGGGGGGATTTTTATGAATTACATATTCCATTTTACGAATTACATATTCACATTCATGAATTGGGGTTAAGAGGAGTTGGATGGGAGTGGGAAGGTACGGAGACTAGGTGGAATCATTTATCAAAATGGACTAAAGCCCCTCTATTCTAAACCATAATAGGTTTACTCTCTATCTAGAGAAGAGGCATTTGCATTCTTTAAGGATTTATTTATTTGGAAGTGAGAGTGACACATGCACACACACACATGTACACACACATGCACACACACACACACACAGAGAAAGAGAGAAATCTGCTGGTTCACTCCCAAATTAGTGCAATGGCCAGGGCTGAGCCAGGTTGAAGCTAAGAGCTTGGACCTCCATCTAGGACTCCCATGTGAGTGGCAGGGGCCTAAGCACTTGGGCCATCATTTGCAGTGTTCTCAGGCACATTAGTGGGGAGCTGGAGCAGAAGTAGAGCTGCTGAGACTTGAATAGGCACTCTGATGTGGGATACCAGTGTCAAAAGTGGCAGCTTAATCCCTGAGCCACAACACTGGACCTCACATTTGCATTTTTAAGAAGCAAGATTATAAAGCATAAGCCTGGAGACTGGCCTTGTGGTGTAGTGGGTAAAGCCACTGCCTATAATTCTGGCATCTCATATGGGCACTGGTTTGTGTCCCGGCTGTTCCACTTGTGTTCCAGCTCCTTCTTAGCTCCTTCTTAATGACCTTGGAAAAGCAGCAGCAGATGACCCAAGTGTTTGGGCCCCTGCCCAAATGTGGGAGACCAGGATGAAGCTCCTGGATCCTGGTTTTGGCCTGGCCCAGCTCTGGTCATTATGTTCATCTGGGAAATGAACCAGAGGATGGAAGATTCTCTCACTCTCTCTCTCTCTCTCAATAACCCTGGCGTTCAAATAAATCTTTAAACAAATAAGCAAATATGCCCTGTTGCCCCCTGTTGAGAAGTACTATTCAAAACAGACCTTAACAATGCAATTGGTACATGGGAATTCAGAGGTCATCCTAAATATGTCATGAAATGAAATGAAATTCTTCATTTGCTTGTGAAAGACATGATGTTCTAGGCTTTCAATAACCCATTGCCCACCTCCCTTCATCCCTCATGATCAAGTCTGTCTAAATATGTTTCAGAATTGCTGTGAGGATTTAAAATTCATACAGTGTATACAATAATCGAGATGCGGACATGTGCCTTGCAGTTATGGTATTGCTTTCCAGTCTCATTCATGGAAATGGTGTTCTTTAAAAAAGTTCTGGAGAACATCCATCTCATCTCTCTCCTGCCCCCCAAAATATGAAAGGATAGGGTCAAAACCCGCATCCTGACCAGCGCCGTGGCTCAATAGGCCAATCCTCCACCTGTGGCGCCAACACACCCGGTTCTAGTCCTGGTCGGGGCGCTGGATTCTGTCCCGGTTGCCCCTCTTCCAGGCCAGCTCTCTGCTGTGGCCCGGGAGTGCAGTGGAGGACAGCCCAAGTCCTTAAGCCCTGCACCCGCATGGGAGACCAGGAGAAGCACCTGGCTCCTGGCTTCAGATCAGTGTGATGCGCCGGCCGCAGCGGCCATTGGAGGGTGAACCAACGGAAAGGAAGGCCTTTCTGTCTGTCTCTCTCTCACTGTCCACTCTGCCTGTCAAAAAAAAAATGCATCCTTCTAACTTAACAAGGGATCTTTTACTCTAATAAACACTTTACATTTTTGTTTTCATTTCAACTGTTCACAAACTCATATAATGTGTGTGGGAGGTCTCGTGATTCTGTGGGGTGATTCAGAATGTTGTACCTGAACCAAGAGTTCTGTGCCCTTCACCAGGATCTTGTGTTCTAGGGTGCGGTATGTTGGGGAAGTTCAGGTTTATTGTCCAAACATTAATTGTGTAAATAAGGTGGCAGCTCCGGCAGCCCAATCCCACCCCCCTCAGCACTGGCCGGTGTCCAGGGAAGTATATGATCACAGCCTCTGTCTGAGCTCACCTTGCAGGTAATGGGGCAGGTATGCAGCATTAAAAAGCAGGAAGGCTGGCAAGGCTTGGTAATTGTTTAACTCTTCCAGTGCACACCTCTAAGTACATGGACCACACCCACAAACCTGGCAGGACGTGCTGTGCATGACTGGCTGAAGGTGTTTGATACACTTACAGCCAAGGAATGAGTTTAGGCAGGAGCCCAGGGTTGACATAGGGAGCCCAGCCCCTGGCCTGCTTGAAATCTCAGGACTCCAAATGCTTGTATTTTCGGAAGGCAGTTGCTCATTCGCTGGGTGAAATCAACCAGTCATGTCACTTTTTGGCACCTCAGTTTCCTCATAACCGTAGCGTGTATATTATCCCTGAGATACCTTTCAGCTCTGGCATATTCTAGTGCAGGGATTCTCAAACCTGAGGAACACTCAGAATCCCTTGGAGATCTTGATGAAACGCAAACTGCTGTGTCCCTAGAGTTACTGATGCAGAAGGTCTAGGACCCAGGAACTGGATTTCTAACAAGTTCCCAGGTATTGCCAAGCTGTGAATGGGGGACCACACACAAAGAACCAGAGTCTCAGGTTTAGGTCTGTAATGCCTGACTACGCTCTGTGGTTGGTCTTGGGATAAAGAGGGCTTTAGTACCACATGAAGAGGGCTCCTTTGCTCAAGGAGTGAGCTGAGATAGCTTGGAGTAATCTCCACCTCCAGGCAGTCACACCTTTGGTAATCCTCTCCCTGTGGACGTGGGCTGAATCTAGTGACTTGTTTCCAACAAATAGAATACAGCGAAAGTGATAGGATGTCACTTAGAGATCAGATTTTAAAACACTAATTTCCACTTTGCTTTCACTTTCTGTCTCTGACTAGCTCATTCTCCCTCTCTGTTCTTTCTCTGATTTATCTGAATGATGGCTATTATCATGAGGCGAGAGAGGCACACAAGACAAGGAACTGTGGGCATTCTCCAGCTAATTTGCACCAGGAGCTGAAGCTCACACCCTCAAACTTGATCTTGGAAGCAGATCCTTCCCCAGTCAAACCTCCCAACAAGACCCCAGATAAGGTCAAGTCTAATCACTGCCTTCAATGAAACCCTGAAGCAGAGGACCCAGTAAACTGATGGCATGATTCCTGAGCCACAGAAACTGAGATAACAAATGTGTGTTGTTTTAAGCTACTAGGTCAAGGGTAAGTTTTTACGCAACATGAAATAAGTAGCATATATCTGTAAATATTGGGGATTTCTGAGGAACTAGATAGTCAATATTTGAAAAACTCAAATTTTAAGACCTCTCAATGGTGATGTGGAGGCAACTTGCACCAGCTCCTGAGAGCCTGTGGTATCCATCTCTTTCTAACTCTGTATTCGGGGATGGCATTAATGGCTTGAGATCAGTATGATGGGAGTATTTATACAAAGGAAATCAGCAGATAATACTGTACTTCAGAAGCCCTCCCATAACCCCTGGAGCTCACTTTATTTTTAGTGTGCATTAAAATCCTGGCTAATTAACATGACAGGTATCAGAAGTGGTTTTGTGGGGCCAGTGTTGTGGCACAAAAGGTTAAACTGCCTTTTACAATGCTGGCGTTCCATATCGGAGTGCCAGTTTGAGTCCTGGCTGTTCTGCTGCAGATCCAGCTCCTGATGGAGCTAATGTGTCTGGGAAAGCAGCAGAAGATGGTTCAATTACTTGAGTCTCTGACATTTAATGTGGGAGACTGTGATGGTGTTCCAAACTTCAGCCTGGGCAAGCCCAGGCCATTGTAGCCTTTTGGGGAATGAATCAGTAGATGGAAAATCTCTATCTCTTTCTCTCTCTGACACCCTGCTGTTTTAATAAATAAATCTTTTTTTAAAGGAAATAATGTTTTTTTATTGGTGGAACTTATATCTTCCAAGCTATGCATATTGTGAGGGGTATCATGTCAGGATCACCCCTTGCATGAATGGCATGGGTTGTCCCCAAGAGTCTGCATACTTCAAAAACAGCATCTTCAGCTTGGATTATGAAATAGTTCTTATTCTAGATGTTTATAGAGGATTTTGTTGCCTGACTTGGGCTAAACTTTGCCACTGGAATAATTTTTCATCTATTTCAAAGTAAACTTTATGGCAAGGCTCTGTAGAAGCATATTAGCAGCACAGACTTAAGGCAAGAAATCCCAGCACTATGCACCTTCTTGCGAATAAATGTTTGTACTTGGGGAAATTTTTTCTTTTTCAGTTGTTCTCATTGTCACACATTATCTGATGGGAAATTGGAGAGAAGAGGTGTCACTTATCTCTAATTATTGAAAACAACCAATATCAGTAAAAAAAACAAAAAAACAAAAAAAAAACTACTAATTGTGAATGACCAGATTGACTTAGGTCTCTTTGTGGTTCCAATTACTGTAACATCTATAAAACACAGATATGTTATAAATCTTCATTTCACAGTAGAATAATTTGGATCATTGGCAGGGCAGTCATCTGAATGTATGTGCACATCACAGTATTGAAGGGTTCCAATGCAGCTTTGACCCCAAAGTCAGGCTTTTGCTTCTTTACTCATAGAATTTTCCCCTCCTCCAGTTTAGTGTTATAGTCTTAAAACTTTACTGGAGAAATTTCAGGGAAGGAAACTCCACAGGCTCAGGTTTCAGTACCTTCTCTAACAGGACATCCTCAGTAACCTTGAACTTCAGGGTCATCTGCTGTGGATTAACACCACTTTTTCATTTCCACTTAAAAGAGCAGCTCTGCTCACTATGCCTTGTAGGAGGATGTCTTGCCCTTAAAACATCTCACCTTCCTAATGTTACTATGAAGGAACTAATCCTTGAAAGGTGCTGCAAATTCAGATGACATGAGCTCCCCTTAGATGTTGCATGACCAGTTACAATATTTACGGATCTTATTTTTTAGAAAATTGAGCCAATGCAGGGTTGGGGAACCTTTTTTTTCTGCCAAGAGGCATTTGGATATTTATAACATCATTCATACAAAATTATCATACAAAATATCATAGAAATATCATACAAAATTATCATACAAAATATCATACAAAATTATATACAAAATTATCCACTTGGAAATTAAGCTGTTTTTATAGATTATTATTTAGAGTCCTACCTGTGGTTGCTTGGCAGAGTCAGACCAAATGATTTTGTAGGTCTTCTACCATCCACAGTCCTGATGTTCCCCACCCCTAAGCGTCTAGCCTGTCTTTCCATCTCAGACACTCGAGAACTGTGCTTGTGATTGCTGCTAGGTTGTCTAGACCAGATAGTGAGGCCCTGGGATACACGCACTGGAAGTCATCATCACAGGGATTTTTACCGTGGGTCTATACATCCCTTCTGTGTTGGGCAAGCACACTTAATTTTCTGTCAAAGCCATTGTAGCATAGAGGTAAAGACTATCAATGTTCAAATCATAGTTTTGCCTTTTACAGCATATATAACCCTGGGAAAATGATTTAACCTCTCCATGATTGTGTTTTCTTGTCTATGAGATGGAGGTAATACTACTCTCCACCTCATAAGTCATTGTAAAGACTAAATGAGTTAAGACATGTGACATGCTTGGAGTTGCGCCCAGCACACAAAAGTACTGCATCAATGTTACTTCCTGGTTATCACTGTTTCTTCCTAGAAGTGCCCACGTGTCATGAGAAGGATGCAATCAACCTGTTTTGTAATTTATTTAGCTTGTCCTTCACATTCCAGGATTGTTGTATTAGCTAGCTGTTGCTATCAATAAATTCCTCCACAATTTAGAAGTTTAGAACAAAAGCCATTTACTATCTCACTGTTTGCTTTTTGTTTTTAGGTCAAATTCAGGAGTAGCTTAGCTGAGTAGTTCTGGCCCTGGGACTCTCATGAGGTTACAGTCAATATGTCAGTTTAAGGTGCAACTGAAGGGTAATCTGCTTCCAAACTTACTCTCAAGGGAGTTGGCAGGCTGCAGTTTCTGTCGTGTGGGCATGTCACTAAGTCCAATCCACATCAAATGAGTGAAAATTAGGCTCAGCAACTTATAGGGCAGGTGCCAAAAACGTTGCGAATGAGCTTTAAAGTCACATTTGCTTTTTATGATTCACAGACCTTGGAAATTTTAATTTAAATGTACTTTGGAGATCAACTAGCACAGTTGCCTTAACTGACAGATAAGGAAATAGGAATCCAGTGACTTACCCAAAGTCATACATCCATCTGGTCAGATATTGGATTCAGCTCTTCTAATATTGCCATATGCAACTTGTGCCTTACTCCCAAGTAATGTTGATGGAGTATCTCCACTGATATGCTGTAGTGTGTCTTGATTCCCTAAGGTATTGAGAGATTAAAATGTATGTATTTTTTTCAACACTTGCAGTATCCAGATAGTTAATATTCATATATGTATCATTAGTGACATGTGTGATAAAACATACATCAGGTTTCCAAGATACATCATGAAAAATGAATATAAATGATCTCATGGATTGTTTTATATTGATTGCATGTTGAAATGGTCATGGTTTGGATATATGGGGATTCATAAAATATATTATTATAATTTCTTTTCTCTATTTTTACTTCTTAAAATGTGGTTACTAGAAAACTTGAAATTGCATATAGGGCTTACAGTGCATTTCATTCACCCAGTGTATTTCTTATCGCTGCTGTAGACTTGTCAGTTAGACTCCATATTTTTTGTCTCCCGGCTCTTGCCTCTATTTCTAACATTTCCTGCCGAGGTGATTGAGACCTCTGTTCTCCAACCCAAGATACTTCTGACTCTGCATGTGGGTGCCCATGACTTACTTTCTGTAATAACTGAGGGTATCCTGAGCAACGTATGGCAAGGATATTCACTAACATTTATACTCAGACCAGACATTCCCCGAGAACTGACTTACTCCCAAGAGTTCAATTCCAGAGTTCTGCTTCCTCTTTTGAAACACCACATCAGACTATGGAGCCCCAACTACACATTGCATATGGTTCCTTTATGCCTCCTTTTATTTTATTTCCTCCCCCCTCCATCCCTCCTTTCTTTCTGTCCACCTTCCTCTCCCTCTCTCTGTGTGTTTTTCTTCAGTGAGTCAATTCAGAAAAATTCAAATCCCAATTTAGTCTTGCAGAGTTTTGTAAAAAATAAGTTACCAATTCTACCTCCTGGCTGGACTGAACATTTGGAAGGTTGATTCTTGAGGGATATTGCAAGACAAACAAGACAAGACCTCATCATTTATTGAACAAATTGTCAACCCCATCACTATAGTGTACGTGTTCAGAAAGTGAGCTTGCCTAGGATTCTTGGTTGAAGTTGCCCCACATCCAGGGAGGAGACGTCTCTTGCATGACCTTTCAAAGCAGTTAGGTTGCACAGTCCATTCAAACGGCCTGCAACGTCGTCTTGTCCCTGCACATTGATCAATGAGTGGACCGTGAAGCCTCTTGCAGGCCTTTGGCCCCAATCACCCTCTTGTTGACATTCCAAACTGCTAAGCTCACAAATGTACTGGGAGGACAGTAGCTCGAGGACACTTATTCCCTAAGCGAGAATCCTTGACTTTCACGGTATGTGACTTTGTTATTTTCCCATCCTTGTAAGGGCTTGACATTGTTTCAGAAAATAGTGTTGAATTGGGGAATGTCCTCTCCAGTTTCTTTCTCACTGACCCATGCCATTCAATTTCTTCTTTCTCCTCGAAACCTTTTTTGGAATGAGGCTGGATTTAAAAAAATAAATAGATAAAACTGTCTTCAATATAAAAGGAGGTTTGGGTATTTGAAGATTTGTTTCTTCTAAAACACTTGAAGGAAAGTAAAGGCTGAAAAGAAAAACTGCTGTGTTCTCAGTAAACAAGGACCAATGGATAAATGGGGTTGATTGTTGAGATTAATATATTTGATATCTTGTGATTTGATGAAGGAACAAATCATTAGTTTTCCCCACTCGTTTTTTGTTTTTTGTTTTTGTTTTTATTTTTTTGACAGGCAGAGTTAGACAGTGAGAGAGAGAGACAGAGAAAGGTCTTCCTTTCCATTGGTTCACCCCTCAAATGGCTAGTACGGTTGGTGCGCTGCACCGATCCAAAGGCAGGAGCCAGCTGCTTCCTGCTGGTCTCCCATGTGGGTGCAGGGCCCAAGCACTTGGGGCATCCTCTACTGCCTTCCAGGGCCAAAGCAGAGAGCTGGACTGGAAGAGGAGCAACCGGGACAGAACCCGGCACCCCAACCAACTGGGACTAGAATCCCGAGGTACAGGCGCTGCAGGCCAAGTGAGCCAAGGCGCTGACCTCCTGGTTTTTGTTTTTGTTTTGCTAATGGGTACATCAAAGGGAGCCCATAGCACTCAAGTCTTCTATCCCAACTCTCATTCAAAATTTCACAATATTCCTATCTGGCCACAAGGGATGCTAGAATCTACCAAGGAGCACTAGGATCAAACCAAGAATTGTGTCAGCATGAGTAAAAGAAGGAGGAAGGAAGGAAGATGGATTGGAGCAGAAGACATCTGCCTGTAGAATTTTCTAGATGATAGCCTTTTGTAACATTAAATTGGGATCCGGTTTGTAAAGAACAGCTTTACCTATGTGTCAGGAAATGGAAATTACTGTTACATTGCTATGGCAGCAGCACAGGCAGAAGCTGGTGGCTTTCTTAGGGAAGTAGTTCTCAATGGTGCAGGTGTGGGGGTGGAGCTTTTTATCTCTGCAGCATATTTAGTAATGTCTGGACACATTTTTGATGGTCTCAGGGAAGGGGATGGCTACAGGCAGTGCATAGAGGCCAGGGATGCTGCTAAACTCCCACCAATATGCAGAACATCTTGCACTAATAAACAAGAAAGATTCACTTGGCCCAAAATGCCAATAGTTTTGAAGTTGAAAAACCCTGAATTAGAGCAAGAATTATTCTCTACCCCACCCTGTGCCCTGAATGACCCAGTATTTCAAACATCAAAAAGCAAAGACCCTGAATGTTGTTTTTGTTTTGCTCATTCATAAGATGTCCATCTACTGATGACCAGATAAATCAAATGTAATACATATATATGATGGAATACTATCCAGTCATAAAAAAGAATGAAATCATGTATTTTACAACAAAATAGAAGCAACTGGAGACCCTTATGCTTAGTGAAATAAGCCAGACATCAAAAGACAAATACATGTTTCCTTTGACTTGTAGCTAATATATAGAGTACAAAACAGTTGTATTGTATATGAGAGAAATTGACATCTTGAGATTTGATTATTGTTTATACTGTTATATATTATATTACAATTCTATTTATATTCTTTATATTTGATTATTGTCTATACTAGTCTATACTCCTATGGAACAGTAGTCTTTCTACTTCCTGCTTGTTGAATTGTTTATTTAATAAAGGGTTAAGCCTGTAACTATAAGCAAATGACAATATGTTAACACAAAAATTAAAAGGGAAGAAAAGAAAGAGGAAAGGGGAGGGTGGGAAATATTATTATGAGTTTAAAATTGTATATATAAAATACATGAAATCTGTTCTCTTTTCGTAAATAAAAACATTCTTTGGTTGATTGAACTAAAAGGAGTTTCAGTTCAAAGAAGCTGACCAGAAATAGACAGTTGACCATAATACTGTTGTCTAGATTCAGAGAACACATGCTGCATTTCTGTGGACTTTCACCTGGAAATAATTACGCAAAGGTAGTATAATTAAGCACTATAACTGATAGATAAGCAATAGGCTCCTTTGTCCCCAAAGTTCTGAAGTAAATGGACACTCATCTGCCTGGAATGTTGAGGGAGATGTCGACCAGGGCAAGGGACAGGACAGGCAGTCCCGGCATACAGCGTTCTGCTGTCCCCTGGTATCTGCAGGTCCAGATTCTTTTTCAAGACGTTATCACACACTTTACTGAAAAACAATGATGCACCATTTAAAAACTCCTCTAAAACTAACATTGCTCTTAAAATTGTACACATTATTCCTTATGATACTATCTTTATCACAGTTACATAATGCTTACGTGCACCACTCCTTTCCTCAGAACCTCACCTTACAGATCTGTTCACTGCCCTTTTCTGCCCTGCCCTGTGTCCCTGGGGGGTGACACTTATTAAGCAAATTATATGGATTCTATTTCTCTTTAGCTTCTACCTGACTCAGCCAGTGGGATGTACTGGCAAGGAAACAGACATCAGGATATGTATTCCCCTACCTCCCACCTGCTCTTGACCTTGCTTTCCTGGCTACAAGCATCTATGATTAAAACTCCCACTGGGTGGCACCTCTTTCATGGTTCCAGTTCTCACTAGGATCTGTCAACCCTTCTTTCCTTCCTTTGCTCTTCAGGTCTAGGAGAGGTAAAGTCTACCAGCTGTTGCTAGTCTCAAGAGTTCTTCAGTGTCTTTTATTGGTTGTAATAAAACTACCCACATATCACAGAGCTATAGGAACCCTCATTCATTGCTGGTGGTAAAGCAAAATGGTGCAGCCACTTTGGAAGACAGTTGGGCAGTTAATCTAACAGTTATATTTAGTTTTACCATGTGATTGAGCAATTATGCTCCTTGGTTTGCATGAAAAGGAGCTGAAATCTTATATCCACACCTAGATGTTTATAGTAAATTTATTTCTAATTCCCCCAAATTGGAAGCAACCAAGAGGTTCTTGAATTGGTAAATGGGTAAGCAAACTGTAGCCATCAATGCAATGGAATTCTATTTAGCATTAAAGACAAATGAGCTATCACGCCATGCAAAGACATTGGGGACTTCTAAATGCCTATCGTTAAGTAAAAAGAGACAGTCCAAAAAGTCTACGTACCCTATAATTCCACCTAGGTGACATAATTGAAAGGCAGAAGTACAGAGACAAGGAAAAAGTCAGTGGTTGCCAGAGATAGGGAGAGGGTGGGAGGGATGATTACATGGATCCCAAAAGAGTTTTCTGGCAGTGAACTCATATGATTCCATAAGGGTGGATACAATTCATTCTGGATCTATTGAAATCCACAGAAGGTGCAACACAGAGTGCATTCTACTGTAAACTGTGGACCTTAGTTAATAATAATGTGGTGATATTGGATCATCAGTAATAACAAATGTACTGTGCCAATGCAAGATGTTAATTATAAACAAAGTTGTAAATTAAGGAGGTATAGAAGATATAGGAACTCCCTACTTTCAGCTAAATTTTCATAGACCTAAAACCACTCTAAAATGAATTTCATTAATTAAATATAGACATGCACATGTGAAAAAAACTATTCACTTCTCTATGCATGACACCATCATTAATTTCTCTCTGATTAAACCCTTTGTTGAAAAATTGTGTTTCCTTTGCAATCTCTGACTTTTGTTTGTGGGATTAAAAAAAAGGCACAATGAAAAACTAAACAGGTAAACAGACAAGATGATGACATTATCAAATCCTGTGCTCGTAGAATGTACATCAGACACCAAAATATCAGTGACTCTTCATCTTACTGATTCTGACAAATTAAGAGATATATCTCTTTGATTCCTTGACTAAAAATAAAGAGTGGTCAAACATACTGGTTTGCTTGGGTCAACCCTGATTTAGGCCCACTTTTTTGCATGTAATTAGTAACAGGACCCAGTTTTCTTCTCCATAGTGTCCTGGTTTAGACAAGAACTTGTACTATTGTTGCACCTCTAAGGCTTTTCTTGGGAAACAAGATGCAAAGTTCTACAGGCAGGATCTAGTCCTACTTAGCCCAGTCTGTCTGGGCAATGTCTGGAACAGAGAGACTAGACACAGAACAGAGGTGTGCCTGCCAGGACCAAGTGTTCCCAAAACAAACGTTTTTATCAGATAAGACTATAACCTAGATCTTAAAATGATTGAATGCAATTTCTGCGGTGAAACATCAGCTTTCATAGTAGAAGGAATTGTTAAAGTTGAACTTCAGGCCATCTGAGCTCCTCTGCAGTTTCAACAGTGCGGTGGATTGCAGGGGTTGCTTTTAGAGATCACCTCCCTGCTCCTCACACTGTGGACAAGGTATGGAGTCTAGAGGCTTTGCTTCTATTCTTAGACTGCTACATGGAGGCTCCAGAAGCCAGTTGTCACCTGCCAGGAAGGGAGTCGTCAGTACCCTTCCTTATTATCCATGCATTCAACAGTTACCTACTCTAGCTCAGCACTGTATGGAAATTCAATGGTGAATAAAGCAGGTAAGAAAATTTCATTTTAGTGGGGAGAGAAAACCAATAAACAATTATCAAGTCAGTGAAATCATTCATGGAATGGTGAATGCTATCCTAGACAGGAGAGCAAAAAAAGGGGTTTCTCTCCGGAGATAAGAGTTCAGTTACTTCTGAATAAAACGGGGAGTCAATCTTGTGATATAGTGATGATCCAGCCCACTTTTCTTCCCTGTGGAATTGGTGAAGCTCCTGAGCAAACAGTGTGCCAAGAGGAAATGTGATAACTGTTTAAATGACTTTTCTTGATAAGCAAAAGGAAAACCAGCCCGCCCCTGGAATATTTGTGGGCGCTTCAAGCACTTGACAAGAATTGCTCTCCTATGCAAGGTCATTTGTTACTGACTGATAATTTCCCCCATCACAGTGCATTCCGAAAGCTAAGTTAAATCATTTTGACCCATCTCCTGCGTCCGTAGCCTATTCTCAGTCACCATGGCTGCATAGCAAATTACCTGAAACCTCAGTGGCTGAAAACAATGGCAACCCTGACTCTGTTCCCGAATGGCATTAAGGCAAGTCTCCGTAGAAATAGCTCATCTCCACTCCACTACTTCCCTTCGTGAGGGAAGCTCAAGGGAGAAACCCTGGACTTCAAGCTTTTTCTGTTCGTGTTGGGCAGCTGGTACTGCTCTTTGCTGGGACCTTATCTAATGCTGTTGGTTGGAAAATCTACATGAAGTCTTTCCATGTAAACTGATCTTCCTCACAGCGTGGGGGTGGGGAGAGAAGGAGGGAGGAGAGAGAGAGAGAGAGAAAGGAAGAGAGAGAGAGACGGAGAAAGGGAGAGGGACAGGGAGAGGGAGAGGCGGAGAGAGACAGAGAGAGAGAAAGAACAAAAAATCAAATAGAATGCTGTGTTACATTTTGTGGCCTGCTATCAGGAGTTCAGCCAATGTCAGTTGTTCACACCAGTAACAGAGGCTGTCCAGGGTCAAGGGCAGGGAACATCAAGTCCAATCTCCCTGAAAGGCACAGCGTGAGGAGAGCACGTGGGATGGAATATGCTTGTACAGCCATCTTTGGAAAATATAGTATTCCATAAAGCTCTATCCTTAGGACTTCTGATAAGAAGCTTGTATTCTTCCGCTTTCCATAATAACAGAGACCCAGAAGAGCATATCACACAACTGCAGAGGATGGAGTACTGAAGAAACATATGGACACTCAAAATCCTCACTGGTGAGTAGGCAGAAAAGGCAAGCCCAGAGACTCATTTATTAATAATCTTTGATCTGTATGTTTGGATTAAAATTAGTCATTATAAATATACTTAATTTTCTTTTCTTTTTTTTAAATGGACAAAGGACCAATCCTGCTGATTGCCTGAGGACAAAGCTCAGCCTCAGCTAAAAATCTATAATTCTTTTTTCTAAAGATTTATTCATTATTTGAAAGATAGAGTTACAGAGAGAAAGAGAGGCAGAGAGATAGAAATATCTTTTATCTGCTGATATACTTCCCAGATGGCTGCCAACAGCTGGGGCTGTGCCAGGCTGAAGCCAGGAGCCAGGTGCTTCATCTGGACTTGCACATGGTAGCAGGGGCCCAAGCACATGGGCCATCCTCCCTTGGTTTCCTCAGGCCATTAACAGAGAGCTGAAATGGAAGTGGAGCAGCTGGGATATGAACAAGGGCCCAAATTGGATGTTGGTGTTGCAGGCTGAGGCTTTACCCCTTACGCCACAATGCTAGCTCCTATAGATATAATTACAAGCACTGATTTGAATAAAGCAAAGCAGTTGTTTATGTATCCTACCTTCTTAGCAACCTTAGTACATACTTGTATGTTCTCTGAGAGGGAGACATAGCTTGAAATTTTTGCCATCTTGTTTGTCCATGGAACCCTTTTTGCATGTAATAATTCAACAGTTCAGGGAACTATTTAGGAAATTCCACCTTTCCAGTGTGTCCTAAGGCAGATTATAGTAGACCCATAGAGACATTTCATGGGTTTATGAGGGGATGGAAAAATTCTATTATAGGCTGAAGTTGTAAAGAATGTAATGTCTGTGTTTCAACTCTGGTTGGCAGGATGTTGTACCCTATGGTACCTGAATGAAATAGCTGAGCTTGATGTGTTCAATAACCAGAGCCCATTGGTATGAGTGCTTCAAGGGCTTGCCATTGATGTAATTTCAGGGGAAAGGCTGGTTCATCTACAAATGACTCAAAATGTGATGGACAGTAGGAAGCTAAGCCAGTGGGTAAGGAATGATACACATTATTTGAGCTCCACCTCATCCTGCCTCACGTGGTCACATTCAGTACCTGCGAGTGATGAAATGACTTGGAGGCAAAAGAGAATATCCTCCAGGACCACAGAAATGTGCATAAGGTCTGTATGTTAGAAATCTAGACCAAGCTCAGGATGCCAAGATTCCACTTAGAGAAATGGGAAACACATCTGTAGGAATTAATGAGAAACACAGATATTCCATGGGAGTTCAGAACCTGGAAATTAGTGCGGCCAGGAAAAGATCTAGAGGGATATGGCACAGGGCAAATTTCATGGGAGCTTGCAACATGATATTTGGGTGGAAAAGAGCTTGGTTTTACTTTCAGTAGCACAAGGAAAAATCTCCATTTCATCACTACAAAAGGAACATTTTTGTTCCTTGGGATCCTGGTGAGGCTTCATCTGGAATACCATCTCCATATTTGGCACCTTGTCACAGTAGGGAGTAGGTGAATGGCTACAATTTCAGGATTCAGAAGAATGCCTTTGGGCCCAGGTACACAAATTAAATAAATCAAATCCTTTTGGCCTTCTGGGTATCTTAACGCCTAATGATCACGTTAGGACACATTCAGGAAGACTATGAAAATCCTGGAAGATTCCAAGGGAAATGTCCCTGTCTGCAAGTATATGAAGATTAAAACAGCCAAGGAAGGAAGGAGGTTATTGCTCTGGGAGAGTGTAGAATTTCAACGAGAGACTAGAGAAGACACTCCATGCTCAAGACACTTTAAATCTTCTACTAGGCCTCTTACAGGCTGCTTGGACACATCCTGTCTCTGATTTCATTTCAGAGTACCTTTGGTAGGAGAGCGTTTGATAGTTTTTCAAAAACCATGGATCCTCTCTGATACTGTCAAGGAACCTTAAAGAAGATGGAATGCCCTGCATTATTTAATAGTTGAATGATTGTTAAGTGATATTCTTTAAAGCCATTTACATTTAAGTTAATGTATTATCTCAGAGCTGGGACAATCTTCATTGTGATCAATATCATAATCACAGCTGCATGGTTTTTAGCATTAATTAGAACCTACTCAGACACTGAAATAGTAAGATTGGTTTTGACCCCTGGATCAGCTCCAAATGACTTATTTTCAACATCCTATTCCACATTGCTCTGCTCTTATCTCTTTTCCAATTTCCTATTGCTTGTTTGCTTGCTTTTCCTCCTCCTCCCCTTCCTCCATCTTTCCTCCCCTTGCTCCCCTCTCTCCTCCTCATCCTCCTTCTCCTCCTTCCTAGAAGGATGTTTTAGTTCAGACCACTATTAAAAATAATGTAGACTGGCATTGTAAGCAGTAGACATTTATTTCTCATTATTCTGGAGTTGGACGTTTTAGATTAAGGTTCTGGTAAGGTCAGGTTCTATTGAGGATCCTGTCCAGTTATGGATTATTTTCTTCTCATTGCATCTTTACACAAGGGAAAAAGAGTGAGGGGTCTCTCTTGGATACTAGTTAAAAGGGCACTAATCCCAGTCACGAGGACTCTACCCTCCTGATTTAAATTCCTCCCAAATGCCCTCTTCCTGGTACCATCCCATTGGGAGTTTGGATTTCAGCATATGAATCCCCTGGGAGCATAAACATTCAGTCCATTACAACTTGTACTTCTCTCTTCACTTCCTTTTCCTTTGGAAGACTATATTTCACGTTTTACTGAGCCTTTTTGGCTCTGTTTCCCCTTTTCTCATCCTTTTAATTGTAAGCTATCCTTTATTTGCAAGAAATTTCTTCTTCAAAAGAACTTTAGAATAATTGTCCATTCCCAAAGGATTTTGGGTGCAAGCTGAAATTGCCTTCTAAGTACAAGTATCTTCATCATGAATTATTTGGTGTTCAACTCAAATTTGGAAGGAGGAAATTAGTGTCTATTAATTCATTTATGAAAAAATGACTGAGGAAAAGGGAGATGCTAATTAAAACTGTCAAGGTTTGTCTCCTTTTCTCAAAAAGCTTATCCACTGACAGATTTCAGTAAACCCAAGTGAGATTATGACAGGCCTTATGGCTAGGTACAGATCTTAGCTAGGGGACATAGGAAAACTTTTTGTCACTGGGATGTTAGGGGGTGATATTTGAAGGAAGACTTTTAGTCTAGGGAGAATTTGAGTGTCCACAGGGTAGAATGTGGCAGTTTAGAAAGAGGACACATTATAATATGGAACCTGTTTTGAGATTAATGGGCAGCAAGGGGAGGAATGATGAATGATGTTGGTAAGGCCAGTGGTATAAAACTTACAGAAAAATAAGAGGTAACATATATAGAAATAATAACACACAGTTGGGACTCAGAGAGAACTGAGTTTGAATCCAGGCTTTTCCACTCACTGGATGGGTTACTTGGTGAGCTCATTTCTGAACTTTAAAATGTGATTAATATGGTCCACATTGGTGAAAACTATTAGTATTTATAAGTTGTAAAAATTAAATAAGGTGATGACTAAAAACCCTTGGCGTAGTGTCTGCTATTTGGTAAAATTTCTAATGCACCATGGCTATCACCCATATTATTTCCTGAAAACTTGCATACTCTTTACTGGGAAAGAAGAGTATCCAAGTGCTTTAGTGTATAGATGTTGTCTGTGGAAGGAAAGGGAATGGTACTTGCATATATAGACACATATGCACAATAAATTGCATTGTTGATCACAGTTCTCTACCCTTCTGTGTCCATGGTCTTCACAGTGTGTAAGTAGTCTCCTTCCATGTGAGAAACCTGAAATTCCCCACCCTTAAGATCTGACATAGCCAATGAAATTGATAGCAATTGTGACATAAGTGAGGTCTTTAAAAGTGCTTGCATGACTGGATTTCTTGCTCTTTCTACCTCTGCCGTTTCCAGGAGAAAAATATGCCTTGGGCAGCCCACAAGTCCCAGGAGGAGGATTAGAGTCACTTGGAGCAGGGACAGCCCCATAACTGAGTGGATATCAGAAGAACTGCCCAACCACATGCAGTATAGATCAGCCAACTTTAATTATAATATTCAATTTCTTGCTCAGGTAATTGCTGTATGGCATCACTAATATAAAGAAAAAAATTAAATGATTTTCCAAAATGATAACCTATATGTTTATAGGAGCCTACCTACTAGACAATAAATATTTATAATTCAATACTCTATGAGGAGATACTTATTTCCCTTAAGAAGTTGAGGTATTATGTATACATTCTTAAACTGAGTCTAGGATATTGTGCTGTTGTATTCAGTGAATATATCATATGGGTCAATTTGTGCAACAGCAAATTTTCATTATGATATGTTTTCGGTTTAATTTTTTTCTAAATTTCAGTAGAACAGAAACAGCGTCATTCATTTCAATGTGATATCCTCTTGTCTGCCATGCATACAAGGGGTTCCAGGTATTATTGCAAATGTGCCTCCCTAGGTACCAGGAGGGCTGCCATCTTTTCTCTTCAGAGTTCACTTGAAAATACTTCTATACTGGCAAAGTCCTTTGAGTCAATCGTGTAGATAAGAAAGGGAAAATGTAGAAAATAGTTTGAAAGCACCTGAAAGGAAGCTGTAAGAGGTTATAGAGAAGGGGTCTATAATCTCTGGGCAGTTTTGCAGCAGAAGATTAAACCTTAGAGTTGGCCAATAAATGAGTCTGTATGCACGAAGCACTTAGAATAGTGCCTGACACACAGTGCTCAAAAGATATTGAAACATGTTCCTTCAAAACTTAGGAACAAAGCTAAACAAAAATTAAGTCCTCTAGAAGTTGGCTTTGAAAATAAGTCAATTATTTTCACCTTGTATTTTGACATTTGAAATAAACCTTTATTATATTCACATGCCTTTAAGTGCACACAGCATTCCAGATTAAAGACAGTTGCATAGCCACCATCCCTGCCCACAGATGAAGAGAGTACACCACAATATTTTCTTTTCATTTTGTTCCTCTTCCGTGTTTAGCAGCTTTTGATGATAGCTGTCCATGGAACACAGTATCATTGTCATGCAAGACTAGTAGTTGCGAAGATGCTCCCTGCTCTCAGAGCTTAGACTCTCCTTAAAGTGATGAGATGCATGTGAGGGAAGTGTGCCAACAAGATGGGCAAGGATGTCCTAAAGAAGAAAGAGCAAGAAGTCAACCAGTTCTGAAGAGAGAGGACCTGTAAGGAATGGGGAATAGTATTTCATTTTGAAAAGTTCTCATATGCAACTAACAACTGATGCAGGAGGCATGGAGGAAAGAAACTAGGTTGGGGGTCACTTGCTTACTTTCTAATTCAGAAGGTTGGAGACCAGAGCATCATTCTCAACCATCTACAGGAACCCTAGGCTTACCTTAAGTAGTTGATCTGATCTTAGTAAGAAGCACCTGGAATTTATTGAAGACTACTTTATGTTTTTTCTAGTCAGACATTTACAGCCATGTTTCAGTCCCCGTGTAGATCACATTCTACTGTTTTTATTATCTTGTTATATTTATCAATGATCTTACATCATTTTTTTAGGGTTTCTTAAAATTCCTTTTTCTTTCTTTCCTTTTTTAAAGATTATTTTATTTGAAAGGCTGAGTTACAGAGTGGCAGAGAGAGAGAGAGAAAGAGAGATCTTCTATCTACAGAAAGAAAGAGAGAGAGAAAGTCTTCCATCGACTGGTTCACTCTCTAGGTGGTCTCAACAGCCAAAGCTGCACTAATTTGAAACTAGGAGCCTGGAACTTTCTCCGGTCTCCCATGTGGGTCCTGGGGTCCAAGGACCTATGCCATCTTTCACTGCTTTCCCAGGCCATTAGAAGAGAGCTGGATTGGAAGTGGAACAGCTGGGACATGAACTGCTACCTACACGTTGGTGCTGCAGGGGGAGGCTTAATCTACTATACCATAGTACTAGCCTCTGGATTTCAACTTTTTGCAGCAAAACAAATTGACAATTAATTCCATTTTCTATAAACATTTTCAAGTACTCTCATAGATTCTATATGAAGCATATTTCTAATATTTCATTAATTTAGTATTAATTACATTAAGCCTGATTATCTATTAGTTCTGAATATAGGAATAAAAAAGCTAAACAGATATTGTAATAAAAATACAGACTTGGTGGGGCCAGCACTGTGGCATAGCAGGTAAAGCAGCCACCTGCAGTGCCAGCATCCCATATAGGCACTGATTCGAGTCCCAGCTGCTACACTTCTAATCCAGCTCTCTGCTATGGCCTGAAAAAAGCTGTAGAAGATGGCTCAAGTCTTTTGGCCCTGCACCCATGTGCGGGACCTGGAAAAAGCTCATAGCTCCTGGCTTTGGATCAGCACAGCTTCAGCCCTTGTGGCTATCTGGGAAGTGAGCAGTGGTTGGAAGATCTCTCTCTCTCTGCCTTTTCCTCTCTGTTACTCTGCCTTTCAAATAAATAAATAATTAAAAAAATACAGAGGAAGGCACAGATTTAAAAAAATGGAAGGCAGAGAATGTAGAGGTATTGCTTTGACATTCTACTCCACCTTGATGTTAGTCATGATTTAGATAATCATGTTCTTAGTACAAAATCAAATTTGCAATTGCTACCAGCATGACTGAAATTTCTCAATCAACAAAAGAAGATTGCTTTTGAGTAATGAGTATGGAATTTATTCCTCTAGGAATTGACCAACTTTAATCATTAAGATAAGAATGTCAAATGTGGCTGGCGCCATGGCTCACTTGGCTAATCCTCTACCTGCGGCGCCGGCACCCAGGGTTCTGGTCCCTCTGGTCCCCATTGGGGCACCGGATTGTGTCCTGGTTGTTCCTCTTCCAGTCCAGCTCTCTGCTGTGGCCCGGGAGTGCAGTGGAAGATGGCCCAATTCCTTGGGCCCTGTACCTGCATGGGAGCCCAGGAGGAAGCACCTGACTACTGGGTTCAGATCCACGCAGTGCGCAGGCCATAGCGGCCATTTGGGGGGGGGGTGAACCAATGGCAGGCAAAGGAAGACCTTTCTCTCTGTCTCTCTCTCTCTCACTGTCTAACTCTGCCTGTCAAAAAAAAAATGTCAAATGCTATTATGTTGTTAAATATTTATAGCTCTAAATGCATCATTTCCTTGGAACAAAAGGTAATAAAATGGAAAAACGGAAAACAACACCAACAACTACAAAATAAGACAAAACCTCTGTGATTAATGTGGCTAGAAGCCCTCATCTGAGATATTAGTAGACCAGGGGAAAAGAGATCACCTTTCTAACTAAAACTTCACAATCAAAATACACTTCCTCGGCTGGATCAGCACTCATTTTGAAAGGGGATGTGCTTCGGAAAGTTTAAATGGACTTTTCCATAGCTTGGGAGCTTAGGGATATACAAAAGCTTATATTTTGTGTAACTGTGTGGATGTAAACTGTTGAAGTCTTTACTTAGTATATACTAAGTTGATCTGTACATAAAGGTAATTGAAAATGAATCTTGATAAAGAATGGGATGGGAGGGGGAGTGGGAGATGGGATGGTTGTGGGTGGGAAGGAGGTTATGAGGGGAAAGCTGCTATAATCCAAAAGTTGTTCTTTGGAAATTTATATTTATTAAATAGAAGTTAAAAAAATTACATTAAAAGAAAAAAAAAAGAAAGCTACTATTAAGCCATGTCAATGAGGAGATGAGCAGTGAAGATTCCCTGTAATTCTTATTATCTTTTACTTCAGATTTTCTTGCTTGCTTTTTCTTTTTCAGTATTTCTTGCATTTTATTTAGTCTAATACTTAAATTCATTTGTAAGTTCAGGGAATAAGGAACAGTGTATTTCCGGAACTATACTGAGACAGGAAGGGCAGACAGCTGGATGTTGCCAGGTGGCATGTTCATAGGTGAGGACAAATAAGCCCGTTTTTAAATGCCCTCAGGAGGACATCTGCGGATTTTAAGATCCAGATTATGGCTGATCCTTATTTTATCTTAAGTGACACCACCTACTCTGGTTTGACCAGGACTCAGCTCCCAAACTCACCACAGACAACTCAAACCCTGAAGTCTTATGTTAACAGTTAATGGTTGATGGATGAAGGGTGGAGATTTGATCTAATTGTGGTGTCTGGGAGGAGGGCCTAGTGGGAGGTCTTTAGGTCACTGAGGGCCATGTCCTAGGAAGGTGGTTGTCACAAAGAGGGCTGATTCGATAACCAGAGTATGCTCCCTGTGTCTGTTTCCTGGCTCACCAGGTGATCATTCTTCCATTATCCTCTACCCTACCAGACGCCTGAACCAGTGGGACCGCCCCATTGTGGGCTGTGAACCTCCAGATGGTGAGCAAAAACAAACCTTTTTCCCTCCTAAATTACTCCTCTTGGGTATTTTAGCTGTAGTCATGTGAAGATGACTGATATACCTCCACTTCTACGAGATGTTCACATTAGGAATTATTTACCCCTGTTGGCCAAAGACTTGTAATCAGATATTCAAGAAAATCTGCTTTTTTTTTTCTGTAATTATTCCCATCTACTGGCATTCCCTCTGAAATTCACATTTCTGGCCAGCTGGGGATTTTGCTAACATTAATCATTTGAACCGGTTGTGGTGCAAATTTATGGTAGAGGCAGCCAGAATTAAATACCTCTCTTTTCCAAGCAATGCCTTGTTCCTGAGTTGTGACTCTCATACTGGTTTGGGGGCCTGTAATATGCAGAGTTGATGTGAATGTCTCTTTTCTACCAAGAAATCAGGGAGGATGGGAAGGGGTGTCACGTGTTCTCACACTCTTCTAGCAGGATAAAAAGGCAGTACTGAGCACCCTGGACCACACAGAGCTCCAGGGAAAGGAAGTCTCCAAACCTGAAAAAGTCTTCATTTCCTGGTGTCTGAAGGCAGAATTTTGTCCAAAATCCCCTTGCTGGCCAAACAACAAAAGGGAATCAAAGACACTAGCAGTGCCTGACTCCTATTGCTTTGCCCTTTTGTTTACTTTTGATCAGCGTTTTACATCATTTTATTTTGGATTGATTAAAACAATAGATGTACTCAGCTCCCACCTTGGAGGCAGACAGGAAGTAGCAGTAGGCATTTTTGATTGGGATCATCTTCATTCAGGGATTAGCAAACTGAGGAGGCTCTTAGAATGGTCTGGTAACTTTCAAAATGAGTGTCTCTCACTTGTGACTAAGTGAATCGGAAGCTATGTAGATGCTGCTTGTGTCTGCACCCTTTTATGTGAAACAGATATCAGACTTCACTTTCAAAGATTCTTCAAGCTGCTGGGTGGTCATCTTTCTCCTCTTGCCTGCTCCAGGCCCATTTGTGCACCGGGTGCTTTCTGACAGGCCTTTTCACTGTTTACCCTTCCCACTCATCCCACTCAGTGGGAGTAAAATTAGCAGCTGACATTGACCTCCAAGATCGGAGATCTGGCGTTGCTTAAATCTCCAAACTCTTATCATCCACAGTCCCTCCAGCTCAAATTCTCTTCAAGGCCCTGAACTTATAGGCCCTTTCTGTTGTTACTTTCCTGATATTTCAGAACCGCAGCTCCAATGACACTTCTTTGGAGACACTTTCTCATCGCTGTCCCTCCTCTCTAAACTGCCCACAGCATCATATCATCTTCTGCCTCTTCTCCAGCATCCGTCACTTACCTATCATTTTCTTATTTTCTTATTTATTGTGTGTCCCTCTTGACAAGTAGAATATACACCCCTAGGAGACAGAATCATCTGATATAGATGCCATATCCCAGTAGTTGAAATACTTCCTGGCACAAAGTAATATTCAATGAAGATGTGTTGAATGAAGTGTGGATGAATTATCACCATTATATTAGTAGCACCCTACAGTCAGAATGAGTGACCTCAAAGAGCATCTTCTTATCTCTATTTTTAATAAATTCTTTTATCCTTGTATGCCATTTTATCCCCTCATCTCTGCTATACCTACACATATGTGCCTTTTCTTCAGATTGCCCCTGCAATCTCCATTTAAGTGTCATATCCAGTTGTCTCAGACAGGATTGAGTGCTTTCTTTACACTTCTGTGGGTAGAAGCCAAGTGCACTACTCACACTCTGCTCACATTCTAGAAGCAGAGACAGTTGTATTTCTTTAGCATCTACAGTGTCCCACACAGATTCTACCCCTTTGAGAGAATGCCTATTTGCTTAATGCTTAAATGTGAAATCAGAGTTTCCAAACATGTCATCTTTTATTACCTTTCTGTGTTGTACACAGAATGCCCGTGATACTGATTTCTTGAATACATGAATGCATACTGAGAACTATAAAGTTTTCAGACATACAAATTTTATTATCTTTCCATGTTTGTGCATGAAACACAAACTGGGTACTGGGTACTGGCATTGTGGTGCAGTGACTTAAGCTGCCACCTGCAACTCAACATCCCATATGAATGCCAGTTCAAGTCCTGGCTGCTCCACTTTGGATCCAGCTCCCTGCTATTGCACCTGGGAAAGCAGTGAAATATGGCCCAAGTACTTGAATGCCTGCCATCCATGTGGGGTACCTGGATGGAGTTCTTGGTTCCTGGCTTAAACCTGTTCCAGCCCTGGTCATTGTGGCCATTTAGGGAAGGAACCAGTGGATGGAATCTCTCTCTCTCTCTTTCTCTGTGTGTGTGTGGGTATGTGTATCTGTCTCCTCCTCTGCCCCCCCCCACCATGTAACTGTGCCTTTCAAATAAATAAATAAACCTTTAAAAATTAATAATAACAAAAGTGTCCATGCCATTCCATGGCATGAGGCATAAGTCCTCAGCCTGGTACTTAATTCACAACTTAGGGCTTTCATATTTTTCCAGGCTGCAGCTGAGGCCTTTGCTTGGATGATTCTCCTCACAATTGCTCCAGGATGAAGGGGGTATTGGAACTCCAATCACCACGGAGTTCACAAAATTAAAATTTATCTGCTTGACCTGACCAGTAGGTGCTAGTTGCAGGATATGAAGTCAAAGTCAGTTGTTACTGGTAGAGCCTTCACTGATAAACACAGAGCTAAACTACAACTTTATAGCAAGTTTGACACAACTGTGACCTATAACTTCTGCCCTTGTAAACTTATGTGGCTATAAACATCACACCTTAAAAATTGGAGTAGGTTATTCTTCTAAAACAGTTCTCTGGCCTCACTAAAGCCTAAAGATAAAGTCTTCACATCCCTGTTGTACAGTCAAGACCTACTGTCTATGGCCTTGGTCTCATTCTTCAGTATACCTCTTCCAACCCCACCCTGTTCCTCAGCATGAGCACAGCATGCCAGATATTTACAGCCTTTTCCTGTTTCTAAACAAATCTTGATTTATTAATCTTTTTGCTTACTCCTCTTTTCTAGATCCATCCATCTCTCTGCATCAGGCTCATGCACGTATCCTTTACATCTCTTTGACAGAGTTGGCCAAATCCTTCTTGACACATCCACTGCATTTCTCATTTACCTTCATTATCTCTTGCCATCATGAATTGTATGTGATGTTTTATTTCTCTGCCTCTATTGTTGACAAATTTCTAAGATCAGGATCTGGTTGTGTCTAGGACATGCTTTGAAACATGATATAGTCTCAAAAACAAACAGACCAAGAACTTGCTATAAATAAAAGACAACACACACCAGAATGGTTGAAAAATAAAAATGTAAACCGCTATGTGTACAAGTTCTTTGTAAGACCACTGGGCTTTATCTACTGAAGCTGAAAATGCCATAGGGCCCAACAGTTTTACTCCTGAGCTTACTCACTAAAGAAATGAATGTTTATGGTCATCAAAAACTTGTTCAAGAAAATTTATAGCATCATTACTGGAAATAGTCAAATACTAGAAATCACTCAAATACCCACAAACTGCAGAACGTATAAAGAAATGTGTGGGGCCAGTGTTGTGTTGCAGTGGGTTTAGCCACTGCTTGTGATGCAGACATCCCACAAGGGGGTGCCAGTTCAAGACCCAGCTGACCCACGTCTGATCCAGTTCCCTGCTAATGAACCTGGAAAAGCAGCAGATGATGGCTCACCTACTTGGGTCCCTGCCACCCACAAGGATGACCTGATGGAGTTTCTAGTTCCTGTCTTTGGCCTGGACCAGCCCTGGCCATTGTAACCATTTGGGGAGTTAACCAGGAGGTGGAAGACCTCTCTCTCTCTCTCTCTCTCTCTCTGTGTGTGTGTGTGTGTGTGTATGTGTGTCTGCCTTTCAAATAGATAAAACAATTTTTTAAAATTGTGGTGATACATGTATGTATGTATGTATGTATGTATATATATATATATATATATGAGAATGAACAAACTAGAACAAAATTCAATTACATGGATGAGCTTTACAAACTTAACATTGAACAATAACAAAAAGCTAGACAGAAAAGAGTACTCTTTATGATTCCATTTATATGGTTTAAAAACTTACAAAAATGAATCTATAGAGTGAGAAGTCACAAGAATAGTTACCCTTGGTGTAGGAAGTAGTGACAGGAAATGGACACGTAGTGGCTTGTTAGGTGCTGGTAATATTTTGTCCTTACCCTGGATCTGATCATACAACTGTTCAGCTGATAAAAACCAAGCCGTGATCCTTTTCTGTGTCAATTTTGTATTTCAGTGCAAAAGTAGAGCTAGAAGGCGAAAGCAAAAGGAGAGAGAAAGAGCGAGAGAGTTTTTTAATAAATTAGTAAATAAAAATTCTGCATATTTATGAAATCCCACGCCCAGAGTCCCACAATTTAGTTCACCTCTTTGTTCAGAACCACGAGAACTGTGTCTGAGTTAGCAGTTGGTTGGGAAACCTTAATGAGCTTTTCTTTAAACATAAAGATTTATTTACTTTTAAAAGGCAGTGACATGGAATGAGAGAGAGAGACGGGGAGGTGGAAAGAGAGAGAGAGGGGAAGAGAGAGGGAAAGAGATCTTCTTTTTCCTGTTCACTCCTCAAATGGTTTCAATGGCTGGGCTGGGCCAGGCCAAAGCCAGGTGCCAGGAACTTCAGCAGGATCTCCCATGTGAATGGCAGGACCCAAGCACTTAGGCCATCTTCTTCTGCCTTCTTAGAAATGTTAGTGGGTAGCTGTATTGGAAACCTTAAAGCCAAGACATGAATTGGAGCTCCCATATGGGATGCTTCTATTGCAGGTTGCAGCTTAACTCACTGTCATAACGTTATCCCCAATGAGTCTTATTTTATATCTGAAACAATCCAGTAGAGTAATATCCAACTTAATTCTCAACGTTCCTAAAGTGCAAGGTGGTACCCATGAGAATAGATAGGTCTTTCTAAGCATTCCCATGGCTTCCAGGTAGTGAATGAACAATTCTAGATCATTCCACGTGCAACAGTTTTATTTAGCTTGCTGGGTGACACATGATCATCAATTGTACTTGAAGGAAGTGAGCATGGTTAAATGCAGACATTTTTCATTTAGAAACTATGGGAAAGATGGGAGTGCATACCTCCTGCTAATTTAAAGGAACTGATTCTATTCACAAGGCAGTGGTTCACTCTGATGATACCCGCATTACAGGGACCACTTTCCTGCTATTTCTTTCCTAGGTTGCAAGGTTATATGTCTTCCTTCTATAGAAGTGGGATTTGATCTTTATTTCTTGGCTAATGGAGACATGTGAAGATACATGCTAGCTTTGTCGAACAGAAGGCAGTATTCTGCTCTGGAAAATGATTTTTTGCCCTTTTCCTAAAACATGTAAGTGATAATGTTAGGAGTTATGCTGGTGTTGAATTTCAGAACAGATCAACTGACAAAGGGCTCTGCTGTGAGTTCAAGAGTATCTCTTTGTACCTGTTGGCAACTCCTTGAAAGCACAAAGTCAGCGTCAAAGTGTCAGCTGCTGTGTTTGATATTCCTTGATTGTTGACACTAGATATGGAGGAATATTGTGAATTTGTTTTTGAGAAATCTTTGTATGTTTGTGTGTGTGGTCAGCACATTACAAATAATTCGAGGACAAAGTACTACTCAGAAAATCACAGGTCATAAATCAGCAAGTAAAACTATTTGAATGACATCTCCTAGCTGCTAATCATTTTCAGAAAGGTACACACCTTTCCTTTTATAGATAGTTAAAAGCAATTGTGTCTGTCCTATATGCTTACAAGATTTATAATTGTCTTTGGTGTGCATGTAAGATTATGTGTTCATATATAAATCCAGTCGTCAGAGCCTCATCTGTCTGATGAAACATATGAAGCGATGTTTTATTAGAAGAATGCTCAACAATTAACCTGACTCTTTCCCCTTACTGCTTTGACTAAAATTTCCCCTGAAGGTATCCAGAATTATTTGAATTTCTTGTTGGTACAAAATTTGTCTCTTCTATTTCTTCTACCTTATGCTTCCATATGCTTCAAATCAAAATTTCTCTTGGAATTATGTGCCTGTGTTTATTATAAATTATTAATAGTCATATCAGTTAAATCTTAATGTGCATCAGTTTAAGATTCTTTTTTGAAGATGGGTTTGAATAGGAAAGGGGTGATACTGAGAGACTTTGCAAGGAGGAAGAGAGAAGGAATTTTCAGACAGTGTAGAAGAATGTGTTAGCAGGGTTCTTAGTATTTGAGGTGACTTACAAACTTTTTTAGGATCTGAGAAAGATTATGGGTGCCCTCAGAAAAAAATATACAAGCAATAGTATCACACAATTTTTGTTTTGTAAACGTGAAAACTATTCTGAAATAAAAACTTAAAAAAATAGGTTAGCTGGAAACTTAAAAAAAATGTTGATGGCTGATGGCTGTCCTAGTTTGAATTCCTCCAGAACAAGATTCAACGCATGGATTTAAAGGCACATAGTCTAATTGAAGAGTACATGGACATGGGTAATTGAAGGGACGTATTGACATGGGAAAAAAAAAAGCAATAAAGGGTCTATTATTAAGGTGCTTTTTCACAAAGATGACTGAACATTAAGCCTATGGGGAAACTCTGGAACATGAAGCAAGAAACCTCAGTGTTACCTCAGCCAAAAGATCCTAACACTCATTGAGTGAGCTACCCTGATAGGACACAGATTTACAAACAGAGCCATTGGCAGCATGGAGGGCAATGCAGATTCTGAGCCCAAGGGCATTTCCATAACAAGGATGAGGTGTTGGCCTTGGGGTCAGCTGGCATGCATAGTGATAGTAAGAAAATTCAAGAGAATAAATGTAGATAGAATATGCTATACATATACCTCAGCATCTCCTCATTGGAGATCCTCAACCACCACACTGGATCAGTTTCTCAAAGAATTCTGATTGTGGGGAAAGGGATACCCAAAATTAAGATGGCCAATTTGGAGATGAGTTCACCTATGAACGAACATCGTTCAGAAAGGCCAAGTTATATGAACACCAGTATTTCCAACTTGGAGAATTATTCTAGAAGGAAAGGATTCGATGAGTCAATAGATACCTTTGGAGTGTCAGGAGTCCTAGGGACTCTTTCATCTCCTCTGACTCATTGAGTCCCATAGGGACTGTCATGTGACCTCTCTTTATGAGAGTCTCCTTCCAGGGAATGGTATAATAATGGCCTTTGTCATTCTTGGGAAGAAGAATGCCCAGGTCCATGATGCTGTGAGACTGCATGCTTCAGTGTCCCTGTTTGACACTCTTCCCATCTGTAATCTTTAGTCTAAAGCAATGAATTAAATCAGCAGGAAAATTCTGTCTCAGACTCAGAAGCTGAGTCTTAGAGAATCAAGTGGAGGTACTAGCATCATCCATGGAGTCATCATCATGGTAGGAATTAGGTACTAGAAAATCTAAATTCCAAGTCACTCCTCAACTCTCAGGCCTAGTTCTGCTTCTGGAGATGAGGAAATGGGTTTTAATAATAGGCCTAGTCTTCCCATGAACCAGAATGACTTATTCACAACCAATAGACAGAGTCATCAAGATAGGTCAACTCTTTCAGACCATAATCCCATGACAGAGGACAGACTAAATCCCCTGGGAAATGGGAATACCGATGCTCCTTGACTTACAATTGAATTAGGCCCCAATAAACTAAGTTGAAAATGCATTCAATATACCTAACCTACAGAATATCATGGCTTATCCTAACCTAACATTCTCAGAACACTTACATTAGTTGGGCAAAATCATGTAACAAAAAGCCTACTGTATAATTAAGCATTGAATATCTCATATAAATTATTGAAGACTGTATTGAAAGTAAATAAAGAATGTTTAAATAGGTGTGCTAAAGTTGAAAAATTGTAAGTTGGGAACCATCTATAGTTGGTTCATCCACTTTTCTGTGTTCACTGAGTCAGGGTCATGAGTTACCTAACCCTTTTTTTTTTTTTTTTCAGGCAGAGTTAGACAGTGAGAGAGAGACAAAAACAGAACCAGAGAGAAAGGTCTTCTTCTGTTGTTTCACTCCCTAAATGGCCTCTACAGCCAGCACGTTGCGCTGATCCAAAGGCAGGAGCCAGCTGCTTCCTCCTGGTCTCCCATGCGGGTGCAGGGCCCAAGCACTTGGGCCATCCTCCACTGTCTTCCAGGGCCACAGCAGAGAGCTGGACTGGAAGAGGAGTAACCGGGACAGAACCAGTCCCCCAACTGGGACTAGAACCCAGTGTGCCGGTACCGCAGGCAGAGGATTAGCCTAGTGAGCTGTGACGCCGGCTACCTGACCCATCTTGTACTCATGTCATTGGCACATTGCTTCCATTAAGTCTTTTGGCATTAATGTGCAGATCAGGCCTCTGCTGAAGCATTTTGAATTTGTTACATGAATTAAAAAATGGCAGATTACCTTTGGAAACATTCAGTCATTTCTTTGGTTATCAAGGCTTGAGGATTAAAGGAGAGGTTGTCTACAAAAGGGTAACACAACAAGGAATTTTAGAAAGTGAAAGAACTGTTCTATATCTGTATTGTGGTGGTGTGGTTACATGACTATATGTATTTGTCAAATTGGGGAACATATTGTCCTGCTCTTTGTCACCATCTTTTTCAAATAGATAAATAACTAAAGGGTAAATAAATTAACTTTCAGTAAACCTGCCCCTCAAAAAAAAAATTTAGGAAGAAAAAAATGATGGATGCATGGTAGATCACCAAGGTAGAGGTGACATAGAGGGGAGCATTAGAAAGAGAGGTGAAGTGTCATGAGATCCTAACAGCTCTGACAGCACTATATCACAGTATCTCTCAGAGTCAACTCTGTGGCCAACGGGAGACTGCCCCCCCCCAAAAAAAAACCCTAAGCCTGACCAATTGCAGCAGTTACTACAATTACTATTCTTAAAATCCAAATCTCTCTAACACACACACACACACACACACTCTCAACACACTCACACGGAGAATAACAAGCTTCACAAAGTGCAAACATTTCCATCGCTGCCAAAGGTCAGGCTGAGGATGGAGCTCAAAACCTCGAATTTGTCCAGCTGTCATCTCCCAGTCTCAGTCAATACCGTGAATGTCCAGTTCTATCCCGAACATACCTACAAATACATCGACTTGGAAAATACTGGCACATAAATTTAGAGAGGTTTAAAGTGGGAATGAATACCTCAACCTACGGGGTGGAAAAACCTGTGCCCTGCTCCTTGTGGGCAACCCAACCTGTTTGAACTGCTAAAAACACTCAGGGCAAAACAAGGAGAGCTGAAAAAAATAAGCTTTTAAGAAAACAGTTCTCTCAATATTCCTAAGTTTAATGGCTCAATATTTAGCATGCGTTTCATAACTGCAGCTTTTTTTGGGCGGAGGTAGGTAGGGGAAATGGGGATATAGTAAAGGGTTTTCAAAACACTTGCTATTTGTCAGGCTTCTTTTTTTATGTACCATAACGCACAGAGCCTTCTCAGCCATGGGGTCAGACTGTTTCCTTGCCATGGAATTGAACACTAATGAGGAAAAGTGGGAAACTGGGTTAGGCTACCATGGAAAATATGAAGGGCCCTGGAAAACGTCATCCAAAGTTCTGACAACAATTCCAGGGTTACTGGAGAAACTCTTTTCCCTTTTCCCTCTTTCTTCCAGGTCTCTAATAATGTCCCGGAGTGATGACCCTGATAATGATTCATTAATGGGTCCTTCACCCAAGAGGCTTGCAGTCTAGTGGGGCAGACAGAGCCACAGACAACCAAACCAGTGGTCACAAGTAGGCAAGATGAGGGCCGCTGGTAAGGAACAGAGAGTCGAGGGAGAAGTCAGTCAGAGATGGACAGTCCCTGCTTATCTTTGGACTCTATCATTTGTTAGCTATGTGGCATTGGACAAAGTACTTAACGTCTCTGAACCTCGAGACTTTAGTCTCTCAAGAGGAAATGCTGTTAAAAGTACCTAAAAATGTATTTGAGGACTAGAGGAGCAATCTGTGCAAAGCACTTGAACAGTGCGTGGCATGTCTACTGATCACAAGTGTTGGCCAGGACAGTGACATCTATGGGAAGACTGGGGAATGAGGGAGGCTTCAGAGTAGCAGGGGTATTGAAGCTGAGTCTTCAGGACAAGATGAACATAGACCTGGTAGATCCAGAGTACCTGCTAATGGAGCTAGGAGAATGTCTCAGCAGGGGGAGAAGGAGGAGAAAGGGTGGTAGGTGGGAAATACCTTGATTTGTTTATGAGAGGACCACATTAAGATCTTTTGGGACCTAAGAGTAAAGGGACTGTGGTCTGAAGCCCCTCCCAAACATATTGTGATATCAGTGATAAAGCACAAAGTAAATGTGAGGTGCGTTTCTTTTTTATATATTAATTTATTTTACTTGAAAGAGTTCCACAGAGAGAGGAGAGGCAGAGAGAGAGAGAGAGGTCTTCCATCCGATGTTTCACTCCCCAACTGGCTGCAATGGCCGGAACTGCACTGATCTGAAGCCAGGAGCCGGGAGCTTCCTCCAGGTCTCCCACGTGAGTGCAGGGGTCCAAGGAGTTGGGCCATCTTCTACTGCTATCCCAGGCCATAGCTGAGAGCTGGAGTGGAAGTGGAGCAGCTGGGACTCAAACTGGTGCATATATGGGATGCTGGGGCTTCAGGCCAGGGTGTTAAACCTCTGCACCACAGTGCTGGCCCTGTAAGGTGCATTTCTGATATGACATTTAGCAACTTAATTGGATGCTTTGTTTTGAAATGTGAAATTTCAAATTCCATGACAAGATTGTTGATTTTGTGAATACCCAAAAATGCTACATCTTTCCGCAAGATCATACAGGGACTTCATGGGCTGCTATGGATGCAGCGACCAGGGATCTTGGAAGGTGAATACTGAAAGGTAGATAAGAGACAAATTGAGGAGCACTGGTTTCAGGGGCCTCCTAAGGATTTGGGAGGAAAAAATTTGGTGAAAAATTTTGTTTGAAGGATATATAAATGTTAAGTCTGTGGGCCATATCAGGAATGTCAGTGACAATTTCTAGTGGGAATGGAGGGGAATTGGTGGGAGATCAAAATAACTTAATGTAGGAAATAAATTCACAGCGATCCTTGGTTTCCAGAGGTATGGGTTAAGGAGTGGGTAAGGAGAGCCCAAGAAGAGGCAGAATAAGAAGACTCCTGAAGCAGAAATTGTTAGGAACTGTTGCAGTATTACCTCCCTGCTCAGTCCTCTTTCCCTCTGCTCAGTTTTCCATCAGGCTTATTTTCACTCTGTCCTATCAATATGCTGATTACAACAAATGGTAGATTGTATACAAACATTCTAAATGACACGTCAATCCATGTGTAATTTTCCTAGATTTCAACCAGAAACAAATCTCCTTTTTTTTCCTTTGCAGACCAGAATTTTGGCATCATAAAGCCAGAACATTCTGGCGAGAGTAGGAACCTTTCCACTGTACGTGGGCACATGGTGGTGACACAGGCCCCTCCACTTGGCCTTCTGTTCTCATGTGTGTTTGGTAAGAATGTTGTAATCTCATCTTTGGTTGGAGCCAGATCTCTCTGCTTGTTTTTGATATCTTGAATTTCTACTTTGGTTTTCACCCTACATTCGTTTACTAAGGCGTGTGTGCAGACGTATGCACAAACACGCACGCACACACACACACACACACACACACTTATGAACTAAGAGTGAAGTCGGACTGCATGGAGTCTGACCATCTAAGGATTTCAGGCCTACCTAGAAAACCTATTGGCAACCTGCCATATGTGTGATCTTTTGGTAGTGTCATCATTATTCCTTTTTGCCATGAAACAAGACATACTGCTATCATGTCATGTCTAATGACTCAGCCAATGGAAACCCTCAGCTTTTTAATGACATTATCATTTAGTCAGGGAATATTTTCCAGGAGCCAGGAGCATTAATTTTTGGTATCTTCAAAACTTAATGCAAGGCGCTTTGATATCCGTGTTTTATATTCCATAACTCTCTTTGAAATTCATGTCCCTTTTGTAGTTCAAATTTCATTTGCTTGCATTAATATATTTTTGTGAGTTTTAATACCATCCTTCCTCATTTTTAAATATTTATTTATTATCTACTATATGGAAAATGTCACAGAGATAGTTTGTATATATGTTCAATTTGAAAAACATTTGATGCAAACACAGAGACCAATAGCAAACACCCATATGGTACCATTTCAGAATTAACAATGGTAGCATTTTTACCATATTTTTTAAGGCAGATAATGTATTTGTGACTCAAAGAAACAAATATTCCTGGTGGAGTCCAATTCTTTTCCTTTTCTATGCTTTCATAGGGAACGGATCATAATTCAAACTCTTCCAGAGAAAGATTCAAGGCTTACTCTACATTATCACACTTTGTTTCTGATATCAGTGCTTGGTACATAATAGCTGATCATCAAGTGTTTGTTGATATGTTTGGTCCCATTCTGTTGTACCTGGGATTGACACCTATTGTCCACTTTTCTGTACTTTCTTCACACTTTTCTTTATTTAAGAAAGCTAATTCCATGACTTCCCCAAGCATCTATAAATTCCTGTGTAACTAGATGAACTTTTAGGCAAGTTACTCTTTCTAGGTCTCAGTTTCTTAATCTGCAGGATGGGAATAAAAAAATCACTCCTACTTCATAGGTCTATGGTGAGGCTTTACTGAGTTAAAGCACAGGCTTATTGTTTAGTGAGTGCTGAACAAATGTTAGCTGCTGTTGTTCTTTGTTTATTTGTTTATAACTAACATACTTCCTCACTGGTTCACAGTCCATTGCGGAAGCAAGCAGAAATCTTTATAGCTTCTAAGTGCTGCAATAGAAGTCAGTGCAAAAAAATGTAGATAAGAGAGTGAACAGGGAAACGAGGAAGGCTTCGCAGAGCAGAGGTGAACTTTGATCCATTTCCTGGAGAAGAATCCAGTTTCACTGAGGAAAGAAAGGAAATGTCAAGTCATTGTACGCAGAGGGAGTCACGTGCACAAAAATGATTGCACAGAAATGCAGTGACAGTGGTGGATGGGTGGGAAACAGATATGAATGAGGGGTGGGTGGGATACATGGAGCCCCATGCAAAGAGTAAGAGGCCAGGGAGGGAACATTTTCCTGTGTTTGTGGATAACTGAGTCTGCTTCTTCCCAGGAGCTTGCATTCCAGATGAAACATTATTATGTGATCTATGAAAAGACTTGTAAGTAGTGTCCTCACATCCAAGAACTCCGATTTCATCACACTGGCAACCACTAATGCTTGTCCAAGAGCAAGATCCTCCAACACAGTCTGGTTGCTGTGATATGACTTGTGATGGAGCTATTATCACCGACAGTCAGGGCTCCCTTGGCATGAGCCCCAATTTCAGAGATTTCCAAGATCCAATGGTCCTGTCACAGAGTAGAATACACAAGACCACTTCTAATGCGCCTGCCACCCAGCTGAACCTGGTGAGAAGGTGTGTGGACCCTGAGTTGTGCTCAGGATCCTTGCTCTATCCTGCTGCCAATTTTCCCATTGTTTCCTAGGAATCTTCTTCTCTTCTTTTTCACCTTGTTCTTGCACAGAAGGCTGGCCCCTAAGAATTGCACCCCCAGGCTCCTGGGTGCTCTGGCCTGTGTTGTGTTTTTGTTGTTGTTGAGGGGCCTCATAGGGTATAGAAGGGCAGGAAGAATCAGAGAGGCTGGGATATGTATCCATCTCACTTCCTCCTAAGCTTCGCTGCGGTTCTGATAGTGTCTGTACTTCTCTGGAGCCACACCTCCTTCCGCATGTCCTGTGCTCTCTGCCCCTGCACTTGCCAGGCTCCATGGACATTCATTGCCTGCTGGTTCCCCTTCAGCTCCTTGATGGTACCTGGCTACTCCTTTGGGTTGCATTAACTCTGCCTACACCTCCACAAAGAGCACTGCATTATTCTCAGTTAAACCCTCTTGGACATATCATTCCATTCTTGCAAATCAGTGACTTCCTACCTGCACATGACTTTGTCCAGGGGGGGCTTAAGCTCCATATGCAGACTCAGGATAATAATGACCTCAACTTCATGAGGTGGTTAGGAGGAAACCTTGAAATCATGTGTTTTGATATAGTATCTTTAAAGCCCTCAGCATGATGCCCGATTCATGGAATTGAGTAAACATAAACCACTATCATACTTGCAGCAACTATTGAAATGTTTATCATTATTAGCATTCAGTAGTACTGAGGGATGTTAGCTCTGGAGAGTACCTGGGACAGTGCCTTGGACAACCCTTTCATTTCATATTTGAGGAAACTGAGGCCCAGAAGGCTTGCCCAGATCCACACAGCTAATTAGTGGTAGAGCTAAGGATAGTATCAACCTACATTGAAAGAAGGCCAGCTGTGTTGACATCAATTCTATTTAACTTCTTTAATTAAGGTGTTGATTCCTTCAGTGACGTCATCCACTTGTTTTAGAAATGAGTTACATAAGCTTGTCTCCCTCCACCAACACTTTATTTGCTCCCTCTGAGTAGAGCATCAAACTGTCCCAAAATAAGCAAGAATTCAAGAGAATACCCCTGTTTCATTGCTCTTGCTCCCAGCTGCTGACTCATTTACTCCTGAGTCTGCAAGCTCACTCCCATCAATCACCCGTCTTCAGAACACGCCGCGGCCGTCCGGCCTCACAGGGCAGCTGGGGTTCAGCGAGGCCTCCCCTGGGAGACTACACTGAAACACAGGTGGTGAGCACTTACAGGTTCTCCCTCTACACGGAACACAGACCGAGCTCCTGATCACCTCCAGCAGCAGCTCCTTCTGGGTTTTAGAATCTGTGTCAGGCAGTCCCGATAGGGGACGGAACCCAAGCAGGTTTGTCTTCCAGCCACACAGTCTTGAAGCTGTGGGTGAAGAGGACAATCACGCCATCATCCTATTAGCAGGAATGCAGATCTTTCTCTGCTCTTTCTCAGCCACACATTTCAAGTCGGTGGTTCCCTCTCCCAGCGTGAGTGATTCATTCCCTTTGCAAGCTCAAATAATAGCTGCTTAATGATTCTTCTTTTTTTCTAAACAGTAACAACTTTTATGCCATTCCTTTCAAAACTTGCTTTGCTCCAAGATCCTGTGCCGAGCTGACGTTACCTGATCCTATGTCACAGCAATCCTGTGTTTGCAAGGTGGAAAATAAGTGGTTGTTGATTCAGAGAGAAATGTTAGTCAAACCATTTGTTTCACTGCAGCAACGATCAGTTCAGGTAAAGGCAGCCAGCCGGTAGCCCAGTGAGGGCAAATTCTTCGTGTCCTCGAATGATCTTTCCAGCATCATTCATTACTGGGCGGTCTGGGCTCTCAGGGAACTCCTGAAGGGACAGCTCTGGGCTCAAGGCAACGTTTTCAGCCAGAAGCTTATGCTTTAGCATTTCCAGTGCACGTCGGAACCAGCTCTCAGACGACCTGAAATAAGTCACCAGCATTTCTAACCCTACGGTGCTTACATGATGGAAAGAGAGAGCCGAGACCTGAGCCTCGCATTGTTTCTTTCCTTATGTGTAATACGTAATTTGTAGTTATAGTTATTAATGTGGTGAGAAAGCTTAACATGAGATTCACCCTCTCAACAAATTTTTAAGTGTGTATGTGATTTTTTAAAACAAAATAAAACCTCCCAAAACATAGGGGAATATGCCCTACAATATCTAAAGGACAAGGATAAAGCAAAATGTGTGAAGATTTCAAGAGTAGAAGGGAGGAAGCTACATTTGGATGGCACTTCTTCCGTGTATCATTGATTTTTGCGTGCATTACCTCATTTAAATTTCATATTACATAAGTGAGACCTTTGGTAAGAGTGCCACTGTACAAGGCGTAGTAAGGACAGATAGCACTGGAACCCAAATTGTGCTCTGCCTGATAGGCTGCAACCGTACTTGGAGGAGGGAGTGTCTTCCTAATTTGTATTAGTCTAGTTTCCCCCAAAACCTGGCCTTAGGTGAGGATTGGATGTAAGCAATTTGCAGTCAGTTGCAGGAAGAACAGTGGGGAAATGAATTGAGAAATGGAAAGAAGGAAGGGCACATGAGTTGATGAATGGTTAACCTGGAACAATGGAGGTGACCTCTGAGAGACTGTGGGACACTCCTCAGAACAGTCCTAATGGGAATCAAAGAACCTGGGTCATTCTCTCCTACCAACTCCCATACCTATGAGTTAAGGATTGCTCCCTGGGTCACGTACAGCCCTGTGACCAGACACTAGCTTCAGGCAGAGACACAGGAGGTCTGAGCAACCTGCAGGTGACCTCAGGGTGGGCAACGGGTAATAGTGGGCCTGCCTGCCAGAACACTCAGAACAGATTACCTGCATACAAACATGTTTTGATTCTTTGGACATCTATCTTTCAACTGTTGTTCTTACAGTGAAATGACTGTAAAAATATCAATTGTCCTGCCTTTAGAAGGAGAGTCAATGGCAAAAGATGAATTACGGAAAGCTGGGTGTCCAACCACATTCCAAACACAGGCTCACCTGGTAAAATCATTGACGTGAATTCTCAGTAATGAACAATTCCATTTTAGAATTGAATAGACGGAACGTCTTCCGCATGGACAAGTTTTACCAGCAATTCGCACCTCCCAGAACTTGTTCAATATGAACTAGGTGGCCTGGTGGCTGAATGAAGACAAGAACTTTGAGAGTGTGGGCACACGCTGCCCCTGTTAGTTTCACAGTGTTAGTGAGTCACAGTGTGGCACGTACTGCTCCCTCTGAAACTGTCCAGAAATGTTGCACACGTTTCCTAGGCAGTCACAACATTGAGTATGTGTGTGCGTGTGAATGTGTGTGTATGTGTGTCTGTGTATGTTTCTGCATCCAGATCTTTCTTGCATCAGTTGCCAGCCCTGCCAGCCCCTTTGAAACTCCCTGCCCCGTAGCAGGCACCAAGGCCAGGGCTGTGCCACCCGCCTGAGGAAAGAAACACCCCCTCCTCCACCAGCCACGCTGAATAGCTCCTGCTGCTAGGCTGAGTAGTAGTAGGCTGTTTCCTGGGCTGCCAGAGGGCGACGTAGGAGCTGTTACACTGCGGTGCAGTTTTGTTGTTTCATGAGTGATGTTTCCTCCTATGCCCTGAGCATTTTCTTTTCAAAGAGAGAAGAGAAGTGAAGAGAGAAGTCCATTCCAATCTCAGCAAGGCACAGTGTGAACAGAATCATTTAGGGAAGGCTCACAATGGTATGTATTTGAGCAGCAGTGTCTTGTGGTTAAGTCCAGGGTCCTGTCTTAGAGGTAAAAACACTGAGACCAAGGGTAGCAAAGTGATTTATTCAAGGTCAGGCAGACTTTGGTCTCTGTCTCTTGGGTCTGTCTTCCGCCCAGGCTGCTTATGTTTCCCATCACTCCCAGACCAACACAGTTCCCTCAGTGAGCTTGGGAAAGCTACTAGAGGTGCTGCTTATTCTCCATGGACCCCCTACGATATGTCCCGGGCCCTTCTATGCTTTGCCCTGTGCGCAGGAAGCAGACCTCTGGGAACTACTTCCCCCGCTTCCTAACTTCCAGCCGATGTTCAGCAACAGGTTGGGGCATTTATTCCCCACCTCGCTTCAGGTCAAGTTCTGGCTTTGACAGCAGTCATGCTCAAAAGGAGTGACTGTGGCTCCCATCAGTGGCCTCCCTCCACTGTTTGCAGTTTTTCTGATCTTGCTCCTATAGTCACTGTACTCTCTCCCCTCCTCTTTAAGCCTGGGGATGCAAAATATTTCCTGCCAGCCCAAGTCGCTGGATTACTGTCCATTCCCTTCACCTGCCTATACCTCCTTGTGCAATACCTACCTTGCTGAATATTCAGTTAAAATACCTGAGTGGAGTAGGGCCTTCCTTCCTTTGAGAAATGGGCATAAAAATTGCCTGCTGAGGATTGCAGTGAGAGTCACCTGAGGTTATGTATGCAAACATGCTGTCTGTCTCAGATGAAGTTTGTTTTAACCAGTGACCAACTAAGAGTTTGTGGCCCAGCCACAGCTTCTGCCTTCACTGGATTTCATGTTGAAGGGTAGCAGAGGCTCCCCAATCACCCTTTTCCACCGTGGTATAGCCAGATTGATACTGCGTGGCAGAGCCTGGCAGTTTTCATGTTCAAGGCAGTGACATTATGGCCTAATCCCTTGATCTGAATGCAAAACAGAGGGACGTCACACACCCTGGCTTCGTTTCTCAGGCAACTGCCGCCATTGATCTGCACAGGGTGCCCCGCCTCTCCCATCTCCACCTGTTACTTGAAAGCCAAACCAGAATGACTCACTGGCGGCCTAATGCAGCAAAGAAGGGAAACAAGTTCTTGACAGGTGGAGCGGCCCCAGCCATGCTCCACTTAGAGTTCTGAGCACCAGAACCAGCCTCCAGGTAAAGTCTGCTCTGAGGGCCTTGTTCCCCGTCCCACTCTGCTGATTGTCACCTTCGACAGATGCTCTCCCCTGACTTCACTGCCACCTACCTCACCTCCAGAGCACTGCTCCTTCAGTTTTCAATGGCTTTACCAAGGTGTCTCCCACATCACTTTAATGCCAGTCTGTGAAACTCTGGGTGCCTACAACATGTGGGTGCTTCCTCAGATGCAGGGGAGGGAAAGACAGTCAAGGCTGTTATTTCATCTGTGCCAACAAGTACCATTGTGATTATCTGTGAAATTACCTGATTAATTAAGATAAACATTGCAAGAAACCCGCTAATCGGGGGTGGTGGGGCTTCTGGTTGGCCCTGGCCATGCCTTGTTAGTGGATTTGGAAGCCAGTCTTCTTTGTGTTCAAAAGTCAGCTCTACCTGCTAAATGCTCTGTGATGTGGAGATGATAACTTAACCTCTCTGTCCAGTCCATGTGCTAGAACTGACTTGAGAAAAGTAACTGCCCAGTAACTCTTCCCAATCCTGTGTTCCCTGATATCACATTGTCAGTTTAAGATCTTCTGTGATGTAGTCAAGATTTACTCCTGCAGATATTGGCAAATATTACATATTTGGAACTTATTTATCTAGTTTTGGCATGGGGGACCAGTTGTGAGCATTGACCAGCACGGTTCTCTTTCTTTGTCTACGTACACTTCATCACTTTTAGAATGGAAATAATAACAGTATGTATTTCATTGGGTTGCCATGAGGATTAAATTATATAGAAGACACGTACATCACAGGGTGTTTACTAACTAAATGTATGTGTAATATGCCTTTGTGATTACTTTAATAATCAATAGAGTTTCTCCTGGGGGTTCTTTTGGCTGCAATGAGGTCTTCTAGTAACTGCAGACTGTGCTGGCTAGGAGGGGGACATCCGCCCAGTTGCTATCCAGACTCCACTGAAACTCCACTTTCTGAAACAAAGCAAAGGGGTGGGCACTTGGTGCAGCAGTTAAGATGCCTCTTGGAGCACTCTGGTCTCATATGGGAGTGCCTGGCTTAGAGTCCCAGCCCCACTGGCTTCCAGCTTCCTGATAATGTGCACCCTTGAGGCAGCAGGTGAGGGCTCTAGTCATTGGGTTCCTGCCTTGGGAGACCAGGGCTGGGTTCTGGGCTCCCAGCTTCTGCATATCCCAGCCCTGGCAGTTGTGTGTATTTAGGAAGTAAACCAGTGGATGGGAGATTTTCTCTCTCTTGCTTGTTCTCTCCTTTTCAAATAAAATGAAAATAAATAAATAAAAATTAAAAAAAATAAAGTAAAACTCAAAAGCAACCCTGTGCTTGGGAGTGATTCTACTTCCTTTCTGGGAAGCACAAGTCTGTTTCCTGGGAATCATCAGTGAATAGAGACAGGAGGGGTAACCTTCTTGACCCTGGGTGACCCTCCGACCACCCTGGGAGGAAGGAACGTATTAAGTAAGTGCTGACCTGCAAAACCCACCAGCACAGGTGTCCAACCATTTCATTCCCGAGAAGCCGGAGTTGAGTTTCTGAGGTTGCTCGGGAGGGTTCAGGACGTGCGGCAGGGTAATAGGAAGGACATGGGGTGAGAAAAAGGTGCCTGCCAAGTTACTGAGAGACACATGATAGCTCAACAGGGAACTAAGAGTCAGGTTTAATATGTTGCTGCTCCACACTTAATAATTGAGGTCAATGGTTTATCAAGTCCTCACTAAGGGCCACAGAAAGGACACACCTCAGAGTGCAGAGAGGCAGCAGCAAGGCCCAAGGCTGCAAGCAATGGAGTCAGAGCTTATGGTGCCAAACCTTACCTGCTGGTGTAATCTGGACACGTTCCAAAGGACCTCACCCCTGACTTCCCATCCTGTCCAAATCCCCACTATTCTGTTAGGACATGAAGAACTGTTGGAAACATAAGGCCTCCCAACTGGCTGAAGGCAAGGTTTCCACAAAGTCAGGTATAGCATTCACACAGTGCTCTTGTCTGGCTAGTTACCCCGATGGCTCCCTGTGGACAAGGCAGGCGTGTTATGAAATGCAGAGAAAGGCTTGATGTAAGGGCCATTTTGGTCCTTTGGGTAGCCACAGTGGGAGCAGCCAGAGGCTGAATTTTCTCTCAGAAAACAGCCAGGTACAGGGAGGGGCACAATGAAACAGGGAGTCCTGTCCACACTTGAGATGGAAGCGTAAAGGCAGAAGTAAGGCATGCCAGAGGCACCAGGGACTCAGCTTTGTGCTGGACACTTGACCGCTGCTAACTGGTGAGTTGGAAGGCTCAACAGGAAAGCAACGTCTGATAGCCAAAGGGATCAAAAACGGGAAGGGCACTCAGAGGGCAGTGGTTATGACGGGGCTCCGCAGACCAGCAGGCAGCAGAAAGGGTGTATTTTTGGCCTGTGGATCTCGTGAGCTGAGAGGAATCAGCAAAGGGAAGCTGAGCATTTAATCCTACACAAATCATCGGTGAATCGCACCTTATAGTACTTGTAAGTGAGAAGCTGTCAAGGCTTTTCAACTGCAGGTGTGAGAGTGGTCAAGCCTGGCGGGGATCGGGGGTGGAGGGTGGAGGGGCTCTCTCTTGCCCTGAAGGTTGTCTGCTTGAAGAGCAGAGGTGTTGAATGTTCCTGAAATCACCTTAGCATGCAGGAGAGAAGCAGTCTTTCCCCCATCCATCCCATATTATCTGGATGTGTTAAATGCCAGTCCTATGCCCTGTACTACGAATTTGATTGTGAGGCACAAGGCCTAGGGAGATTCCTTCCCCGCCCCATATTCCGTGTTATGTTTTCTCTGACTTTTTCAGTAGACTTCTGAGCTGGTCGTCGCCACCCATTGAACTTGTTCCATTCATGTCTCTCTTGAGCTCTGTAAAGGAAAATAAGCTTGAACCCAAAGCACTGGGCAGAGGACCTTCTTTTCTAAGGGTTCAAGCTCTACATTTTTGCCTCTAAATTTGACCTGGCACCCACTCTACTTTGAAATCAACACACAGGAAACATTAATTTCTTGTCTGCAAGATGAATGCAACTAATGGTTCACGCCCAGTGGAATCTTGTGAGGAGGCCATGAACACGCATCTAAAGTGCTTACATAGTGCCTGACACCTGTCTAGTAAGCTCTGAATGTTAGGTATTGGTGTTGTCATTTGAAACTGACCAGAATTGCACTGGGCACTCGTTTGTGGGCCGTATTGACACACCAGAGACTGAATTGGTAGTGTAATATTTAATGTCTGGAGCAAAGAGAGAACCTTCTAGAAAGAACTGTGTACTCCTGAGAGATGAGCCTTTTCCTACCTCAGACTAGATTCCTCACAAAGTTATGCAAGTGTTGTGTTTTCCTTTTTAAAAAGTTTTATTTCTTTACTTATTTGAAAGGCAGATTAATGAGGGGTAGTGTTGTAGGAAGAGAGAGAGAGAGAGAGAGATCTTCCATATTCTGCTTCATTCTTTGAATAACTCCAGCAGCCGTTCCAAAACCAGGATACAGAACTCCATCCTGGTCTCCTATGTGGATGGTGGGAGTCCAAGCACTTGGATCATCTTCTGTTGCTTCCAGACTTCATTAACAGGAAGCTGGATCAGAAGCAGAGCAGCCAGGACTCAAACCAATACTCCAATATGGGAATGCCAGCACTGCAAGTGGCATCTTATCCCACCGAGCCGCAATGTTGGCCCAAGTATTCTTTTTCCCACTATTGCAAAGGCACTACTACCTACATGGAAAAGTGAAGATGATCTATTTGTTTGCTCTGAGAGAAAGAAGGAAATAGTGAGAATGGACAAATGAATGAAAAAAATGTGTAGACTTGTTTCTTTGACTCTTATAATAATAAAATGTGTGATAATATTTTTATTTTGTTTCAGGATTTTTAGTTGTTTTTCCTTTTTACTTGCTCTTTCAAAGGAAACAAATCTTTCTATTGACACTGAAAATGAGTCATATGAGAAGTGTTGCTGCTTTCCTTTTGAGGGATTTTTTTTATCTAGTTTTGTTTCCATCAAGTTTTAGCAACGGGAAAATATGGACTTCCAGCATCCACAGGGATATGATCAAATGGAAACATATGTCCCTTGCTTGGCCATTACTACAAACCATGAGAAAACTCACAAATCACACATAGATAGGCCTTCTGGAAAGCCTGGTGGCCAAGTATCCTCCCACTTCCTTTACTGTTCTGAAACCAAGTGGACATCAGTGTTTGAGAAAAGCAAGACTGATAAAATCAGCTGATGGAAACCCCATATTGCATACAGATCAATTCTTTTTATTGAAGAAACACTAGAGAGTGAATGAGCGATGAATCGGTGGGTATAAGGCCACATGCACCTGCACTTGGTTCCTGTCCTGCACAACCAAAGAGGTCAATATATCATTAATTGATTATAATTTCTGCAGGAATGAATCACAGACCACAGATGCTTCATGGCCACATTTGTGCAAATGCAAATCAGTGGTTTTACATGGACAATAATAGTTAAAGGCATAAAGGCATTTATCATCCCTTTGGTAAATCAGAGACGTCCCCAACATTGCTGAGCATGCTGTGAACTCTCTGAGTCAACTTTTAGAATCATTCAGCATTTTATTTTCTGTCTTCCAGCACAAAATGGACATATCCTTGATTTATTTTGAGTAAATAAAAAAATTCCCTCCTTTACCATCTGGTCCTAAAGCATCACCTGGTATTGAGTAGGAGCAGGATAAGCATTTGCAGTTGGAAGGACTGTTCATAGTTCATGTGCCTGATTATTTTTTTAACTAACCTGATTAGGATGTCTAACTGTAATGACCAAAATGCCTATCTTCAGTTAAAGTCCTCGTCCCCTAAGGAAGTAAAATAATTTAGCCTCTCTGGCCCTCCACTTCCTCTTTTGCAAACAAAGTGTTTGGGTTTTATCTGGTTACTTCCAGTTCTGTGAAGGAAAGAGGTCAAATTCATTTTACATGAAGGGTTGCTTTTCTGTGTTGTGAGATATCTGACTTTTAGATTCCTTTTCCTTTTAAATTCTTCTCCTGTCCTTCCTGCTTTCCTCTTCCTGCTTTTCCATTGTGTTCTTCTTACAATCACCCAACAGAAAATAGGCAAGTTGGGGAAAAATATACCTCATATACTTGTTAAGAGTATATTCTCAAAGAAACTATGTTATATGAGGACTCTTAGGATGCCGTGTTCCCTGTGAGTTTATATGTTTTTGTTCCCTCTGTCTTGGAGTTTCATGTGTACTGAAAATCTGGCAGTAACCTATTTTACTCTTCCAGATAAAGTGAAAACCCATACTCATACATGGGTTGTTTTTATTTTAAAGCCGTGTGATTAGAGAAAGGGATTTGATCTTCCCTGAGACATCTTGCTCCAACCTCCTTGCTGTGTGTAGTGACTTTACCTATTTCATGTGACTCTGAATCATGTGCCTAAAGGAAATAGATAACCGTTGAGGCAGAATTCAGCTCAGCAAATGTTTATTCATTATCTGCTGCTGTGCCTGACTCTGGTGCTAGGTGTATGGAGGGTACGAGGATGAGTATGCCAGAACCTGTGATGGAGGAGGCAGTAGGAGCTGGGGGAGAATTTACTTATCTGCAAGTTCACTTCTGCATCCTAAGAGCGTCCCTATGTGCTTGGATTGCTTGAAGTCCTTAGAGTCTGCTATATCCTGGAGTGATTGGGTGTGGGATTCAAACCTTCCTCCCTTGGCACTGGGATGCCATGGCAGACTTTAAAACCAGGAAGCCATGATCCCATTGATGTCTTGGGAAGATGAATCTGGTAGGAGTAGGTGGGGTAGCTGGTGGACCAGGGGCAGGGAGGGGGCCTGGAAGAGCCTTCTCCGTGTCCTGCTCCTGGTTGTACTGCTTCTCTGCCAATCCCCACTCTATGTGGTTGCAGCAGCTCACAGCTATAAAAATGTGTTGACCCAAGAGGTTTAATATTAACCAAAGTTATAGTCAAAGTCAATTTGGAGGATTCAAGAAAAAATCTGATGCTAATAGAGAAATAGAAGTCAATATTTGTAATGTGAGTCACAGGCTCAAAATAGACAAGTAAAACACATCAGCGCTAAGTTCCCAGAGGGCTGTGGGTTCCACAGTGCAGCAGATCTGTGAACCAGGCCTGACCACCCTCTAGGTCTATTTTAAAATTTCCTCTGGCCCCTTCCTCTAATTCCTGAATTCCAGAGCATGATATTCTGGGGGAACTCACCAGATATTCAGCCCTGATGAAGTCATGGCTTGTTTTGAGTGGGTCAATGGAAAAAAAAAAAAGTTATTTTTTTTCCAAGTTGTGAGTAACCTTTCTCTCTAGTGACGTGACATGGAACTAAGTTATCATGATTTTATTTTGTACTCTACAGTTAATTCCACAGTGGCTATCATTGTTTAACACCTAATCTCTTGCTTGGTGCCTATTTTGGAGAAGGCAAAGAAAGGAGAGGGGAAAGAAGCAAGGCTATCTGGGATGATGTATGTTTTTTTGTTTTATCAAAGCTTTGGCAGATAGATAGCAAAGAGGGGCATGTTGTCCATTGAGGGGTTCTGACAGGTTGGGGATTTTGGAAAATTTTACTTGATAAGATGGTCCTTATGAGCATTAGCAATGTGGCTTTGTTCTGGGTCTGATGTTAATTTTGGACTGAGACTTGAGTGCGTTTTTCTGGGGGGTTAGGAAATGAGAGGATTAATGAGGATGAAAGGGAATAGAAGGAAAACCATGGGGTGCATTCCCTGTGATTAGAAGTCACTTTCTCAGCGTAGTGCTGCACTGAACCTGTGATGTGAAATGTGCGACAGGAAAGGCTAAGACTACCTACATTTTACTCAATGTATTAGAACATCATGGGGCCAGAGAGGATCTTATCATTAGTGTCCACAGGAAGAATAACTCATTAAAAATTGAGAGCCAGGGCAGGTCTGATATAGTTGGAGATTTACAACCCAGACTGTTTTTAGATAACTCCTCCAGAAGATCTGAGAAATGTGGGATACTTGGTTCTTCCATGGTTTCCTTTTATTCAGTATGCAGGAAACCCAGCTTCAAAAGTACAGCTTGGGCAATGTTTATTTCAAAGAGGAGCTTATATTACCTGATTCTGAGACTAAAGATCATCAGAAAAGGAAGAAATAAAAAATGGTGACATTGGATAAGACCATGGCAAGTTGACTGGCAACTAATGGACCATGCTGGGCAAGTGGTTTGAGCACTCTGTCTTGGAGCTCACCATTTCTCCTCCTTTCTAATCTAGACCTGGTCAAGACTGGGTGGTTATCATAAGTCACCGATCCCTGACCCGGCATCTGCTTCCTCATCAGCACGATGGTCATAACATCTCCCTCCCAGCATGTTTGGAGAAGTAATTAATGCTTATGAGGTATTTTGAAATCACTGATAAAAGACACTCTACCTGCCCAAGGTGTTATTATATTATTTTATTTTCCTCTTCATAGTCAGAATCAGGCCTGTGATAATTTAGAAATAAGGCAAATTAATAAAATGTCTAATATCAAGGCTCCCTTCTATTAAACTGAACCTTGTACTTGACATATATAATATAAGTGTGCTAGGCTGTGTCTTGGGAAATCTCAACTGCTTTCAGGTTTTACTGTCAAGTTCCATTTCATAACTCCACTCAGACCTCCTTAAAAGTGGGGAATTATTAAGAACAGGTTGTCTGCTCACCTTGTCATCAAAATGGACTCAGTACCTGGACTCCTAAATGCCCCAACTACACCTAACATATTTGTTTCTGTTTCTCTAGAAGACTGTGGATCTCTTTGGACAATAGAGAGGATGTATAGCAACTGGTAATTTCAGCTTATTATGCTCATGTGAAAATTGGATTGTCACCAAAACCCTCCAGGATAGTATCCTCCCTTACAAAACTCACAGCTATGATGCATGTGAGCTGTAGATTAGGAGGGCAATTTTTTTCCCCCAAGGAAGAGGCACTAGTCTGAAAGATAGCATGGTTATTATAGGATACTTCCATCAGATCTTTCGAAAGAAAGGTGGAGATGACCCAAGGGCAGAAGGTCACCTACGTAATAAGAGCCACGTGAGGCGTTAATTAGAATGGAATGCTCAAGGAGGACACATATGTCCTGACCACAGAATTCCCATTAAAATTATTCTAAATTGATCTTCATCTTCCTTGAGATTTCCAAAAGGCCATGCACTTCTTATTTAATCTAGAATTCTTTGTAAGAAGTTCATGGATCAACTTAGAGGATAGAAGAATGCCTTGAAATGAATATAAAATGTAATTCCTTGTGTATGTTTCTGGAGAAATAGTTTATTTCTCTTTCATTATATTCTGAACATAGTCTGTGCTCATTGAGAAGCACTGTATCAAGCCAACTAGTGTAGAGGAATCATGTGCAGTTGAACAAAAATGTGAGCGAAATTGATATGCAAGATATATTTGTCTTTACATATAGATTAGGCATGTTATTTTCATATAATAATTAATTGTGTTTTCTTTAGTGGCATCCTGATTTTATTGTCCTGTAATCTTTATTCAATCATATCTACTAAACCAAAGTCTGAAGGTGCATGCAAAATATGTGACCTTGTACCACTTGTATGTATAAAAAAGCATCCTCAGGGGTGTGTCACTCACAGCCCTTCTCAATAGAGAACAAAGATCATCTCTTGGAATTTGACTTACAGTTGGTGGTGGGGAGGGAGGATGGGCAGGGACAAAGGGTCAGTGTCAAGGTGGAGCTGAACACACATATTCAAATCAGCTTCCATTTCCCGTGCTCCACCCCATGCTACATGCAACACAAGCGTTTCAACCAAGAAATAGACTTTAGGGAAAGGACAGGTAGCACAGGCTAACACTAGATCCTGGAACAGGGCAGGGACATTCGTAGCAGGTTAAAAGGCCACTTAAATTCTAAATTGAAACAGTTTGAAGAAAACCCAATGGTCCATGTCTATGCAGGGTGACCGAGATGGAAGATCAAGGCTGGAGATAGGGAAAGGGGGTAGGGATCACTCCCCAACACAATTCCTTTGGGAAATGGATTTGATGTCTTTGGCAGGTATAAGCTTCAAGCTCTTCTTCCATCACATGGACAGCGGTTATCCAGGGGTATGCTCCAGGCCATGCCATGAGTGGCCCAAAGTTAGCTAAGGCATGTCAGAGACCTGACCCCCTGAAGAAAGAAACTGAGATTGGGAAGGACAAATACTGGGGGGCCACCTTACCTAGCAGACTGACTACAGAGAGCAGCAGGGCCTGTGGTAGGTTGCATGAAGAAATGACAACCCCTGCTCTTCACTTCTGTCGTGCATGCTACTTCTCCACTTAGCAAGAGTCGGTTTCTCTGCCTCTTGAATCTCTGCTGATCTTGAGCCTTGCTCTTGCCAGTTGAACACTGCTGAGGGGATGTTCTGGGATCTTTAAACTCAGGTCTACAGAGATCTACTTTAACTCTTGCTACATGAAAAAGCACAGGGGTTTTTTGTTTTTTTGTTTTGGTAAATAGAGCCTATCTTTTGATGTTCTTTTTCCAACGTTGCAGGCAAATGAGCCTCTGGACAATGAGAGACCACAGAGAAGTCTCTCAAGACATCATGAGGTGGAAAACTAAGTTGTTCCAGCAAACAGCCAGTAGCCAGTGCTGGGTCATTTTGGGTCCTCATACAAGTCCAGCCCAGCCCAGCCCTGCCCAGCTGACATCTGAGTGTAGCTACATGAATGAGTCCAACCAAGCCCATACGAAGCAGAGACAAGCATCCCACTCCGCCCTGCCTGAATTCCTGACCAACAGGATCGTGAGCAAATGCATGGTTGTTGTTTTAAGCCACTATGTTCTGTGGCGATTTGGAATGCAGAGCCATGGATAACTGAAACTGGGACTGGGTATCGTGGGGGAACTCAGGCAGAATTCAAGATGGTAATCTCTTAGTTGTACTATGTGAATTTTGAAAATGGGAGATACAGACAAAAATGGGACAGCATTATATCTTTCTAGTCTAAAACCCAATAGTTCCCAAAGTACAGCTATTGGAGGACAGCAAAATTAAAAGTAGAAAGGAAGCAAGCCCTTTGTAAATACAAACAGCACCATGCTTAAAGAGGACAATCTGCTGTCTCTCCCTCTGCTGGGGATGAGACAGCCTAGGCTCTTTGTCTTTGCGAGGACTATTGAAGGTAGCTCTCTAGACTGGATGCTGGAATGGACTGTGGGGTTACCACAACCAACGGGTGCTACTCATACAATCAGCTCCCATGCTCAGTTCCCAGCAAAAAGTCGAGGAATAGCCGACCCATACCAACCAGGCTCTACTGGAGGTTGTGTGCCAGACATTCAGCAATCATCTTAAAGGGATAAATAAGGCTTAGTTTCTACTTTCACCATCCTTGGTTGTGCTTTAATTATTTGTCTCCCTTCCAAAGTCACCCTTGGTGTCAATTTTTACTGGATCTCATCTAGCTAAAGTGTGGCAGAGAAATAGAAATCTCCTGGGAGAGCTGTTCCAGCTCTGCTGGCCTCTGGGACGAGAATTCAAGTCTGACTGCATAGTCTACAGATCTGCCTCCTACCATAACAGGGTACAGATTCTCATGGCTTTGTAGGTGATTCTGATACCAACACCATTCATAGGCAGAAGATTTATCCTCAGCAACTTAGTGGATAGGGAAACACTTAACTATTCAAAAATGATTTATTGAGTTTGTTTTATACAAGCTCAGGCTGAACTAATTGTCAGGGGACAAATAAATTTTTCTGATATGTTTTCCTGGGCACAGTGTGGTGGTTGCTGTTGCTGCTGTTTGTGCTATTTCTAGTAGGTTTTGCTATCTCCATGCTTTGTGCTGCAGTTCTTGGAGGTATGCAGAAATTGAAGCAAAAGTGACATTTATATCATTATTCAATCCTAAGAAAAGTAATATTTTGGTAAGAGAGGAAAGGGAGAGAAAAGAGATTGTCTACAAGTCAATCCTTCCTGTTACTATTTAACAGAAACCACGAAGAATGTACCCAAACTTAACACACTTTCAAGACCTGACTTGTGTGTTTGTGCATGTGACATTATGGGGTTCTACAGGTTTTGGCACTGTGTGCATCTTTGCTCTTTTCAGAACTTACTATAATTCCATTAAATATCAATTTAACTTATCAAACAGTGCCATGGAGAAGGAACAATTTACCTTCCTAATCTAACTGGGAAGGATTTTACTCAGATTAAAAAGAGTTAAAGTTCCAAGGGAATGGATAATTCTCTTTTGTTGGGAAAAGTCCTCCTAATCTGACATTTCCTCACATTCCAGCCGTACTTATGTTGGAGGAACTAGGAGATTTCCGGGTCTATGGTATATGATTTAATGATTTGTGGAAGGCAAGAATGTTAACTTAGTTGATTACTCAAAACTGACTGATAAGGTATCAGACAGGTTAATTTGCTACTTTTCTAACCTCTCCCAAAGAACTTGAACTGAAATCTGCCTCCCCGTAGGTCATCTTTATTGCAGTCCACATGTAAGGAAATTTACGAAGGAAACACAGTTCTGTTCCTGAGCTTTCATTTGTTCCATCATTTCATTCCAGACTGATGGCCATTATTGATGATAAATGCATCCTTTCCTCAATAACCAGTAGTGATGTCACAGTTGGAATGCTTTGACCTCCAATGGAAAAAGAACACCAGCAGATAGGCCCTGTTTACATGGAGAACTAGAGCTAGCACTAGGGGTAAAGAGTAAGGCATTCTAATTTAATTTAAACACTAGCTGTTATCAGAATGTTTTTAGGGAGACAAACTTACATGGATCTTGTGATCTACAGAGGTGCTTTTCCCTTGGCTATCTATTCTTTACCACCAACTTCTCCAAAGAATCCTATAAATCCAGATGTAGCCAGATCACCTCAAGTCATCTTCCCCTATAGGGGTTTAGGAACTCTCTACTTCCCGTGGTCTGGGAAGTTTGTTTTGTATGTATTTTTTTTTTAAATCAATGTATTTGAAAGGCAGAGAAAAAAGAGAGACAGAGAATTTTCCACTGGCTGCTTTGTTTCTAAAATGCCTGCAACATCCTGGGCTGGGCCAGGCTGAAACCAGGAGCTTGGAACTCAATGCAGGTCTCCTGTGTGGGTGGCGTGGATCCAAGTAGCCATCACTAGCTGCCTCCCAGGGTGTACATTTGTGGGAAGTTGGACTGGAAGCTGAGGAACCAGAAATTGGATCAGACACAGCAATATGGGGCAGAATCTTAACTACTGTATCAAAAACCCACCCCATTGTTTTGTATATATTCTTAAGAAGGGACCAACTATCTAAGATGAGCCAATTTAGGAATTGTGGCATTATGTGCTTTTACTTCAGGAAACAAGGAGGTTAAAGTCAAAACTTAAAAGTGCATTACAATGTGAAATGGTCTCAGTTGCATCATTGAATAACTTGGCATTTAACAAACCAAAGGATGTTTCTCAATGATAAAATAGCCCTGTGGGAGGACACATAAAACTTTATACTACTATGCTCTCTTATATTAGAGATTTTGAAAAAATACTACCAACTCTAAGTTATAAATATAAGATTTATAAAAGTTTATGCAAAAGATATACATAAGAGTATAATTTAGACACCCAATATATGTTCAGTCAATTCAAAATAACCTAAACTTCTTCTCAGCTCAGGTTTTATTACTTTTAAGACACATGTGTAAATTCATGCTTTGGCTATTCATTAGGGAAATCATATTTTTTAAATTCAATTGGGAAAGTGCTGTAGATATCAAATAAGGGTTGAATGAGAAATAAAAAAAGAATTCAGATTTAAGAGGTATCACCTGAAGCATTGTATCATTAACATTGCAATGGTCACAACAATTGCTTAACATTATAGACCTGAGAAAACTGGACAGAATTTGGAAATGGTGTTAGTCCTGAGAAATACCTTGACGATTATTAAAATCAAGTGAAGTCTGAAAAATAGATTTCATGAAACATTTTATAATAATTACATGCATTAGGCAAATATTCAATTTGACAGTGAGAAAAATGAAAATCTTCAAGGAATCCATTAAGACCACTCAATTTTTTCCTAGTCCAGATTCTAGAAGTACTCTATGTATAAGACAGCTTCTGAAGACCTACAAAGTAAGCTGTCCCCTTGCCACTCTGCCACCAGGTAAAGAAAGCTCTCATTCCCCTTTTCTATTCATCTCAGAGGGCTTTCCAAGAGGCCAGGCCCACATCCCTTTGGCGTTCTAATTAGCCTTGGTCTTGGCTTTTCATTCTTTCTCTCTTATGGGTTAATATGCAAAATTTGTTCTACACAAAGGTATTGAATACATCATTGTTGACAAAGTTTGAAAGGAAGTGGCCAGCCAGAATTCAGCCTTTCCAACTATCTCAGATTGCATTGAAGTGAATGCAACCCACATCACACCTCATTTCTTCAGTGTCCTAATTATCTAAGGCAAATGGAACCAAGTAGCACTCCACTACTTAATGATTATTAAGAATTGAATTCTCTCAACTCTAAGACTTTTTTGAAAGAACCATTGCGTTGAGATGGAATGGATGTCTATAGAGCAGAATGTCACAGTTTCAACAGCACACTGAGATGGGCAGAGGGAAGAGGGTGCTCAGGTTGCAGAGGCAGAAGAAGTAGGCACTGCCTATAACAAGGCAAGAAGAGAGAGCAGGAGACTAGCTGAGAACAGCCAAGGGCAGGAAGGGAAGTCCAATTGGTGCTCAAGGCATGTGTCTTTAAGCCAGCCTGGCTAAGGTTCAAAAACTGGCTCTGCAACCTCCTGGTTATGTGACATTAGGTGTGTACTTAACCTCTCTGATCCTCAGCTCCTCACCTCTAAAATTATGATAATAATGTTGCCTTCAGAGTGCTGTCACAAGGACTCAATGGCACAGTGTGTGTGAATCATTTATCACAGTGCCTAAGACAAATTCAATAAACAGTTGGTGTCATGTCAAGCATTATATTATTTAAATGAATTTTAAAAGCTGGTCCTGTGATAAAATGCATCTTTGCTCCAAAAGAGGTCTGTGAAATGAAAGCATTTGGAACCAAGGCACAATGTTTGTTTTATGAGCAATTCCTATTCATTAATTCACTCATTCAACTAATATTTATTTCTGAACCACATCTTTTCAGGGACTGTTTCAGTCATTTAGGATACAGAAACAAAGAATGTGAGTCTTTGCCCTCAAGGAGCAGCTGGTCTATGCGAGACAGCAAAATAAATAATATAGCAAAATGTGGGAATTAAAATAAGGTTGCTGGGGCAGCTTTAGGGCATAGGTGGTAATTGGGAAGCAAGGTGACTAACTGGGATTGTGGGAGTACAGAAAGCCTTCTTGGAGGAAGCACTCGGTCTGAGTAAGATGAGTAGAAGTTTTTCAGACTGTAAAGTGCAGAAAGACTATTTCAGTTTGAGACACCATCAGCAAAACTACCAAGCCATTGAAACAGCATGGTGTGTAAGGAAAATAGGAAACTAGGAGATTGTGTGAGGCATACAGATTGTAGGAAATAAGGCTGGAGAATCATTTGGGAGCATTGCCTATAACATTGTGGAGCTGTAGATAGAAGAGGTTAGAAGGAGGCAGAGGTTGACTATGAGGAAGCTGATGAGAATAATTGATGTGAGCCTGGAAGAAATGGGATGAGATGAGAAGCAATGAGGGCACAGGTGGTTTGGTGTGGCCTTACAAAGGAAGGACACCTCATCATATGAGAATGTAGAGAAAGAAGCAAGTAAAGATGGGTGTGGATGAAGATAAGCTTCGAGATAGTGAAAGATAGAAGTTCACCTGGAAGGGCTTCTCTACGTTTACTGTAGTAGAAGCAAGGTTGTTCACTGAGGTGAGAGGTGCGGGTATGGATTGACTGAGCTGAAGATTTGGGGGGGGGGGGTGGAAGTCCAGAAAATCTTCTGAGTGGTTCATGGAATTGAGCGACCATGAATAAATGAATTGTTGAATTGTGCAAGGGCACAGTAGAGATTAAGACAATGCATTTGTGGTGGCACAAGTTGGCACAACTGAGTAATTTTTCTTTAGCCATGTTCAGTTTCCCAGATATGATAAAAAATAACAGAGATGATGTTATCACTCCAGATGCATTAAGAAAGAAATAGAAACACAAAGAAAAAGAATATGCTTGTGAAAAAAGAGTTGATACATTCATATAGAAGACCTAGGCCACATATGAAAAGGCAAGAAGTCAAGAGATGTATAAATATCAAGGATGGAGGCATTGAAATAATCACCATAATAATCACCATAGGGAGAGTAGAAGAGACGTGAAAGGATAGGAGGTCATGAGGTATGCTACCAGGGCTTAAGTTCTCTGAAATATAGCAGTTATGGCTAGTGGCCAAGTCTAGGGTGTGGCTGTTGAAGTGATAGATGCAGTGGAATGAAGATAAAGTTCACTTTAAAAAAATAGGTAAGGAAATTATGAGGGCAGGTATTAAATATGCTGACTACATGGACATTGGAAAACACAATCAGAAGAGGTAGATTGTCAGCTGTGGTTCTGTTTCCACCAAATGACTGGTTGGATCCAATCACTGATGACAATGACAAGGGCAGGAAGGTGATTACATACACTTGAACTTCAAAGAGGAATGAGCTTTTTCACGTAGGATGAACAAGTAGTTCTGGAGCCATGAAACTGTGACCCATCAGAGTGAGATAGCATCAAGAACTGGAAACAATGGGACACTGGATTGGAGAGTTTATATCAAGAGTGTTGAGAAGGAGTATTGGCCAGACAGGGCCGTCTAGACATAGTGGTGGGGGATAACAGCTGGGGATCTGAAGAATCCTCTCCACCCGGCCACAGTGGGTTTTTCTGAAGACTGGCAGCATCAGCATTGCTTGGGAACCTGTTATAGATGCAGGATCTGGGCCTCCAGCACAGACCTGTTGAGTCGAAGTCAGCATTTTCACAAGCTCCTAAGGTGATGTGTGTCAACTGAAATTCTAGGAAAACTACTCTGAAATAGGATGACTATACATGGGAAAGAGAAAAGTGAATACAAATTGTCTCCAATGATCCTAGTTCTCTGTATCCATGCCCACAAGAGAAATTAAACTTCTCCAAGGAAGGATAAAATGGTCTTCAACTCAAGGTGTGAAGCAAATTTAAAACCAGTTTTAATGCCTTCCATGCAGACTCCATGGACCATTTCCTGTCTTACATTCACTTATGCCAGGTGAAGGGTGTTGGCAGCTAACAGGTTTTTTGCCTTGATGGGTGAGGGGGGCAAGGACAATAATAAAAAGAAATTGCTTAAAGGGCACATTGCTTTCAGACATGGAGTGATGTTAGGGGAGCCAGGAGACAGAGCCAGGACCCAGAGTTCTCCACCACTGTGTGTTCTATGCATCGAACCACACTTCCTCTTCAGCCAGGCCTTCCTGGCCAAAACACTAAGAGGAAAGGAGCCAGGGAACCGGTAATTGTATAGCTTTTCCAGTATATGGCTCCAGATCCACATAACGGGGCATGTCAAAGCCTACTCTCCTCTGAATGTTTAGCACTGACCAAATGGGCTGGAGGAAGTAGGAGAAATACCATGAAAAAAATCCTGGGCTGCACCTCAGAGTCTAATAAATAATTACTAATGGGAAAAGAAACAGAGGAAAGAGCAAGAGCAAAGCAGCAGGCAAGACAGGCAGAATGGATTCTGGCCCAGAGGAGGGGAGCAGACTGGAGGTGAAGCACAAAATGTAACATACCGGGAGCATTGACCCAGAGACAGCAAGAAAGAGAGCAAATCTTGAGGAGGAGACTCCCCGTCCTTATATTTAGTCCCTCTGCTCCCAACATATTTCGGTGACTTGGGAAGCTCAGAATCGGACTGTTAAATCATGCAGCATGTGTGATTTATCCTAAGTTAAACGGATCACTTGCCCTTGTAGGGTTTTGAATGCTGGCTCATTTTAAAGGAAAGAAATGGAAGGTCTTTGATAAAATATTGATGTGATGGAGATTTTAACTCAGCAGAAATGACTGAATTGAGAAGCACGGGCAGGTGCCATATTGTAACTTGTCTGCCTCTTAAATTATGTAGTACATGTATCACAATATATTGAATTTAAAACCTGAAGTATGACATTCTATAAATAATTCACACCAGCTCTTTCATTAAGTGTGAGGTGAGGCTTAGGATAATGATACTCAATTTTTATTAGTCTCTTATTTAAATACAGATGTGAAAAAGGAAATTTGTTCAGCAGTGCTACAGATAAGACAGGCATGATTGTATAGAAAACAACAACTGGCTGGCGCTGCAGCTCAATAGGCTAATCCTCCGCCTGCGGCCACGGCACACTGGGTTCTAGTCCCACTTGGGGCACCAGATTCTGTCCCAGTTGCTCCTCTTCCAGTCCAGCTCTCTGCTGTGGCCCGGGAAGGCAGTGGAGGATGGCCCAAGTGCTTGGGCCCTGCACCCACATGGGAGACCAGGAGAAACACTTGGCTTTTGGCTTCAGATCAGCATCATACACTGGCCACAGTGCTCCAGCTGCAGCTGCCGTTGGGGGGAGGGGGGGGCGGTGAACCAACAGAAAAGGAAAACCTTTCTCTCTGTTTCTCTCTCTCATTGTCCACTCTGCCTGTCCAAAACAGAAAAAAGAAAAAAAAAAAACTAAACTGAAAATCTGTCTCTCTCACGCACACATACACAAACACACTTAGAATAGCTCAGGATAAAAATAATGAATACATTAACTTTTAAAAAAAGTGTAGTATATTCACACTCCTCGTAACAGTTTCTTTAAAATACATGACTAATGGGGTAATTATTTCACTTGGAAAACCATTTTCTTTCACAGAAAGTTCAGAACCCCGGGAAACATGCCTGGGATTCTTAGGATGACTGATTCACACAGTAAGCATCTGCAAGGCAGTGCCTCGACGTCCTCATCCTTGAGGTCCTTCAGGACCCCACAGCCCAGGGGCAAAACTCTGTTCCCATAACACTTGTGATCTAGTCGGAAGGTTCCTTATGGACATTTGACAGTTAAAATGATCAGGCAAAACAACAAAGTCTGCAATACTTCAATCAAAGTGCATTTCAGCCTGCAGGGACTGGTCTTGCCAAGATGAGGTCCATGTTTTGCAGAAAGGAGGAAACTTGGAGCTGATAGGGCCAGAAGCATTTGAGCTCTAAAACATGGGTGGAAATTCATGTCCGTTCTCAATAATTCACTTGCTCATGTTGCTTCTTTTGAACTCATAGACTAAACAACAGCCATGCTAACATGGCTCCTTCCTCTCCCCTATCCCTATTATATCTGGTTTAGGGGAATATGCAAAGTTTTCTGACATATCTACACAAAACTGAGTAGGAAAATGATGGCTACATGTCTGAAATGACCCAAGGTGAGCTCTTTTTAAGCTATAAATGGACTTTTTTTTTACTTTGTTCTAGATTAATGTGCATTTAATACATATTTATAAATAGAATATAAAATGTGGACAAAGTGCTTTAGTCTTGAATAGGGAAATGAATCCCTCAGGTGAACCGTCATTGAGTATGAACCTGTGCATGGTGTGGTATTGCCTGCATACAATGGTGGCGATTGAGAGACAGGAAAGACCACTGCTAGCTGGAATATTTAGTGAAGATTTGTGGAAGAAAGGATGTTTTGTATGAGTCTTGAAAGAAAGTCAGGATTCTGTTAGACATAGGGAGTAGGAAGGGACATGAGGGAAGCTGTAAAATCACAGAAAGGCAGGGAATGAATGGGAACATGAAGCCAGAATGTGGGCTGTACCTAGGTCACTGGAACAGGAACAAGACCAGAAGTGTCAGAGCTTAATTTTCTGAGATCATAAAGCCAGATTGAAGAGGTGAAGGATGAGCAGTGGGAGCCCTTCGAAAGGGGGAAGTAGAGAACAACATGGTTAATGTGGGCAGTCAGATTAACTCTAACTGGCAGAGCAGAATTGGTTGGACTGCTCAGTGATAGTGATTAGAGAAGCCTGTTAGGAGGCCACGTTCAGGTACTTCAGGTTTGAGATAAAAGTGCCTGAGCTAACATGGTAATGATGGCAACTCACCATCTCTGTCTTCTTGCCTATAAGTCAATTCTCAGACTACTGTCTTCTAGCTTCCTCTACCAAACATATCCCAAGCCTAATCTCTTACTTGCCTCCAAAATCTGCTCATCCGCTTATGTACCACATCTCCCTTGAGACATCCACTACCTCTAATGCCAGTCAAACAAAAAAATTCCAAATCAAGCCTGACTGTTTTCTCTGTGGATCCTCCTTCATCCCAACAACCTCAAGATCTTGTCTAATCACCAAAAGATTTCCTGAATTCAACCTCTCATGACCACACGAGCTCTACCTAGGTAATCTAATATTTTGCAGCCACTTTATAATTGCAAAATATGGTTTCTCCACATCTGGTCATAGCCAAATACAGTAGTGGTTCAACACTTGAATTTTGATGCCAAACTTCCTGGATTCAAATCCAGGTTCTTACACTTGTCATGAATAGCCATTGGCAAATTTCTACATCTCTTTCTGCCTCCACACTGTCATATGTAAAATACTAAATCACAGTAGCTCATATGCTCTAAGGCTGTCAGAAGAATTAATTAAACTAATATTTGTATAGCACTTAGAATCTGGCATGTTATAGATACTATATAATGTGTTATGTTTTAATTAATATAAAAAACAACCCACTTTTCTTACTACTGCCAGATTTGATCAAGCTTGTCTTCCGAAACTCTGAAGACCAAACTCTAAGCTGTGTGACAGAAAATATAAACATTTCTATCACCTGTACCCTTTTTCATTCTCCCATCTTATCTCCTTCCACCTTGGCTTCACAGTGTATGCTTAGACAATATTGAACTCCATTGTAGTTGACTAACCCTCTACATTCAATCATGTTTTCTGCTTGCCATGTTTCCAATCTCTTTATTTGGTCTTGCCTACTCATTCCTGAAATGTCAGCTCCCCCAGCCAAGAAAGTCTTCCATAAACACCCAGGTTAGGCCATATGCCTCTCCTCTCCACATAAGATAATTTTATCATGCAGGAATTGGATAGTGCTGAAATCATCTTCATGATCCTGCTCCCAAATCAGGTGGAAAACTTCTTGAAGGCAGGAGCTATGTCTTATTAATCCTTAAACTCCACAGAGGTAAAGAGCATGCTAGATATACAGTAGGTTTTCATAAACATTTATTGAAATAAAGAAAACCAAACTTAACAGACTTGGCAATTGACTAAACATGGAAATACTGAGAAAGAGGGAGATTGGAAGCTGGTTACAAAGTTTGAAGCCCAAGTCACCTTGAAAATCGAGGTCATATTTATAGAAATTTGGAAGTCAGAAGTAAGACCTTTTTTGAGAGAACAAAAATGCAAAGTCCTAATAAGTTAATTTTTAAACAAACTTAGCTAGAGAGGCCAACAAAACATGTAGTGAGAAATATGGACTATGTGTTACTAGAAAAAGGGTTATGGTAGACTTGAGACTGATTATGTATTTCATATTCACTAGATTATACTGTGTAACAAACAGCCCCCAAACTTTAGTAGCTTATAATAGCAAAAGCTTTCTGATACTCACACAGCATTTCTCCTGGGCTCAGGTACAGCTCTATGGCTTTACTGCTCTATTCCCAGGTACATGTGCATCTGATACAAACTGTTCTCATGTTAAATGGCAGAATAAGCGACAACTACAAAAGTACTTTTAAGCCCTCAGTTCAGAAGTGACACATATAATCTCCACTCATGTTCTACTAACCAAAGAAAGTCATGTGGCCAAACCTGTTACCAATAGAGTTGGAGAGCATGCCAAGGGGATGGGCAGGAACACAATATTATAAACAAATGGAGTTTGCCCCTATATTTGCAGGGGATATGTTTCAACACTCCCAATGGATGCTTGAAACTGAGGACAGTACCAACCTCTATATAGCATACCACATTCTTTCTTATATCATCACACACTGACTACAGTTTTTACAGTTGCAGGGGTGACTGCAAAACTAGCATGAATTTTTTTCCATCTTCACAATTTCATGGGTAGAATATTTATTCTTACAGTATATCAGTAAGTTTAAGATATGGTATTTTCCCTTCCTTAAGTCAAAAAACTTTAAAGAAAGCATTTTCACCTTCAAATTGTCAGCATTACAACATGTTTGTGCTTTGGAGCCATTAATAAGTAAAGTAAGGGTTACTTGAACACATGCACTATGCTACTGCACTAGTCAACCTGGTAAACAAGATGGCTACTAAGCTACTGATGGGTGGGTAGCATATACAGTTTGGATATGCTGTACAAAGGGATGATTCATATCCTGGGCAGAACGGAATAGGGTGGCACAAAGTTTCACTACACTACTCAGAATGACATGCAATTTAAAACTTGCAGATTATTTACATCTAGAATTTTCTGTTTCATATTTCCAGACTGTGGTTGAGCACAGGCAATTGAGCCTATGAAAAACGAAAATCCACATGAGTAGGGATCATGATAATGTCCTTTAAGCATAGTGGGAGTAGGTGGAATTGTGTACCTAGATCAGAACATGTATTCACAGTTTCTGGAGGGGAAAGAGAATCCAAAGAAGTGACAAAGGAAATAGCTCAAAGACAGGGAGGCAAGGAGGAGAATGGAGTAATACATTTTCATTGAGCAAAAGGAGGCCAGACTCCAAGGAAAGATAGGTTCATTGTTCAGTGACATGGATATCAATGAAAATAAGAAGTGTATGTGACTGTGAAGAGGAAAATGGAAATGTTTGATAAAGAAATTCATTACCTGTGCTGATCCCATCTCTGCACAGATTTATGATAATCTAGTTTCAGAATGACTTTCATGGGACATTGTCTAGAACAGGTTTGGACACCACATGCTACAGCAGTTGAGTTCTATGGATCAAAAAATAGGAAACTATAAGCACAAAATACACCAATACTAATACTCATCAAAAATCAGGGGGATTGTCACAGAAGTAGGGAGACCTCTCCAGGCCCTAAGTTAGAGAACAAGATTACTGACACCGGTTAGGTGATCCAAAATTTTACTTAAGAAAAGAGTCCCCTACAAACTAGAAGATCCAGCATCATAGTGGTAGCTTTTGTGAAACAGTCAACTCTCAATGGCATTGGAGTTTTCAACCAGAATCTAAACAACCATACAATATATGTAGGAAAGTGCATGCAGTGGGCAAAGAGTTGGGCTAAAACATTATCACTCTTGCTTCAAAATATAAATTACATAGTTTTGTGTTCATTGTGTGAAATATGTTAGCAATATGTCAGTGAGCTTTAGACTACCACTTACCTTTTTACTTCTTCAGCTCCTCCTGTGTACCAAATGCTTATTTTCTATCCCTATTAAACATGTCTTTTCATGTACCTGAATGTTATGGCTTTAGTTGTGTCACCTGTAGCATTCTGGGTTAAAGCCATGGCCTGCAGCGCCAGCATCCCATATGGGTGCTGGTTCAAGTCCCAGCTGCTTCACTTCCAATCCAGCTCCCTGTATTATGCCCGGGAAAATAGTGGAGAAGGGCCCAAGTACTTGAGCCCCTGTGCCCATGTGGGACACCCAGAAGAAGCTCCTGGCTCTTAGTTTCATCCCAGCCCCACCCTGGTTGTTGCAGCCATTTGCAGAGTGAACCAGTAGATGGAAGATCTCTCTCTCTCTTTCTTTCACTCTCTCGCTCTCTCTCTGTCTCTCCCTGACTTTCAAATAAATAAATTAAAATTTTAGAAAAATAAAGAAAGTGACCTTATTTGGAAAAGGGATCATTGCAGATCTAGTTAAGAAGGGATCATTTTGGAGTGGTGGTGGTCCTTAATCCAAAGGACTGATGTCCTTATGAAAAAAGGAAAAAGGACAAACAAGGGAGAATGCCATGAGACAACAGAGGAGGCAAAGATTGAAAGTCTTTAGTTATAAACCAAGAAATGCCAAGCACTGACAAACCACGAGAAGCTAGGAAGAAGCAAAAAAAAAAAAAAATTATCCCCCAGGCCTCAGAGGGAGCATGGTTCTGCCAACAGCTTGATTGTGGACTTCTAGCTTCAGAATGGTGAAAGAATACATTTCTGATGCTTGAAAACCAATTCAGCTTGTAGTATACCTTGCTGCAACAGCTGAAGGCAACCAATGCCTTTAAATAAATTTTGAAAAGTGATGAAGCAGTGTTTGGAATGTCTTCTGATGACTGTTACAAGCATTGATTAGAGGAGCATTTTTACCTCAAAGCTGAAAATCTCTATCAGTAGGAATCCTACCTTCTATGAAGATACAGGAAAATGAGTGTTAGTATAGTAACCTCCCCAATAATTTAATATCAATCAAAAAGCATGCTGTTTGTGAAACCAACTTTCAAGGATTGTCCATGATTTGATTAGTTCAATTGTAATCTTATTTGTTATTAAGGTTTTGAGTTCCTGTTGGAGATAAATATTTCTGGAAACTCCCTTGAGATGTTTTGGAGTGGAACAGCTTTACAGCGAGAGAGAAAATAGTCCCATTTGATTGGATAAAATTATTTTCCTCACTGTGGTTTGAAATGCAGCTGGAATGGAAACTTTATAGCACTCCATGATTTGCATTTTACAGGGAAGCTCTTGACCTATACTGAACCGAGGTCACAAAGCAAAGGATGTTAGGCTTTCAATTGGGACATGTTTTTGAGACAGCTGATTAGTGCTTCAGAATGTATATATGGCAGCTGTGGTAGAATCCTCATGTAGGTGCACACAAGGGCAAAGACATAACACGACGGATACAGAAGCACCTAGGAGTGGAATAAAGCAAGTAGCCATGAATGCAGAACACCTTTATTTTACAGAGAAGGCCTGGAGACATGCCCAAGACAGTCACAACATACATGGGCTCAGTCTGGATTCTCTAACTGATCAAATGGTTATTAAGCACCCACTATGCACATCGATTGGCTGCAGTCACCCAGAGGTTACACATGATATATCCAGAGCATTTGGGTATATAGGAATTTCACTCACAAATTTCCAGATGAGACAACCTAATCCTAAACAGGACTTGCTGCCTTTTCAATAGCATATAACAAGCAAAGGGCAGCAGGGGACTTGGAGCCCAAGTCCCCTCCTTCCTAATGTCGTACACTTACATTGCAACAAAAAATGTGAATGCCACAAGAAAGTTTCACAAACATTTGTGTAAAAGACACAAAAAACTGGCACAGCTTGTGTCTCTCCTCCTTCAGAGGAGTGATCCTCAAGCCAAACTCCAGTGTGCTGAAGATGTTCTCATCAGTGGCTTTGCTTTATTTTGAACGAGGAATTTCCTTCCACTTTGAAATTATATGACCAGAAGGAAAATTCATTCCAATCCAACTGTTGTCATAAAATTTTAATCACCTCGGCAAGAAGCCATTTTCAAACTGCCTCCATTCTGCATTAATACTTCCTCAAGGAACACACAAAGATCTGTGTATCCGTAGAGAATGCAGAAGTTTGCAAACATTTTGAGATCTGGAACCTAATCACTGCTGAGTCATAAGAAAGTTACCTTCTTTTCCCTGATGCCAAGAGTTCTGTGCTGGAGAAGAAAATCTCATGGCTACTGTATCTTTGCTACCACCTCAGTCCGCCAATTCCCTTCAATCACTCAGTTCTACCCAGCAAGCCAATTAAACAGCCCAAACCCACCTCGTTCAAATCTGTCATAAGGCCATCCCAAAGGCAGGATTGTGCCTGGAAAGAGGCCAAGATTAGATAGAAGAATTTAGAACCAATCAAATATGTAATCAATAATAATGAAAATGTAAGTGAGTGGTTTAGGACATCTATTATATGCCAGGAATTTTCTATACTGTATTGTTATCATACCTTACAAACCAGTGATGCTTCTCAACATTTTCAAGAAATAAATGCTATGTATTTTATTATTTAGTCAAAGTCACCCAGCTACGAAGTGGCAGAGCAGCGACTGAGAAATAGGAGAACCTGGGTCTCAAATTCTCCGCTTTCTTCTTACTCCATTTTGTCACTCCGTAAATACTAGCTTCGGCTTCTAGTTAGCAGGATAGAAACTGCTTAGCTCCTTGCAGCCCTATGCTCACAGTCTTTTTGCTGATAGGCTGACATTGACAATATGCAGATGGAAATAAAGCTGAAGAAGTGCCATTCATGGTACTAAATGAGGGTAAGGCAAGCAGAACTGGGTGTCTGGGCCACAAACTTTCAGCCAGGCTGACTCTCAGTAAAAGAATGCAAGAAAAACTACACTGAGGACAGAAGTTTCAGTAGTTAGGGTTCAGCAAGTGGCTTTTTAAAAAAAGATTTATTTATTTATTTGGAAGGCAGAGCTACAGAGAGAGAGGGAAGAGGGGAGAGTAGGGGGAGAGAGAATCTTCCATCCACTGGTTCATGCCCCAAATGGCCACACTGCCAGAAACAGACCTACACAAAGCCAGGAATCAGAAGCTTCTTTCCAGTTTCCCACGTGGGTGCAGAGGCCCAAACACTTGGGCCATCTTCCACTGATTTCCCAGGTGCATTAGCAGAGAGCTGGATAGGATCTGGAGAAGCCCAGACTCAAACTGGCACCTATATGGGATGCTGGTGTCACAGGCAGTGGCTTTACTGGTGACACAACCATGCCGGCCCCCATCAAGTGGCTTAAAATAATGATCTGCTCTTTAAATCCCCCAGATTCTATCCAGAGATTTTCTTTCCCCTCACAGGTGGATTAAAGTTAGGAATTTTTGATAAAAAGTGATCTTGGGCTCTCCTCAGAGGAGGAGGGCTCAATTTTGAAACTAAATCTAATAAATGTTAACTTTGATCAGTTACCAGCTGGCATTTTTAAAGAAAGATATGGGAGAAAAGGAACATATGGATTTGACACAGGTGTAGGCAGTTATGTGGCTAAACTACATATACAAACACAAAATTTATCACTTTATTAAAACTGACTGATTGTATACCTATAATGTGAAGATTTCTCAGGCCCTTGGTCTCCATGGCCTTGTAGGAAAGTTGTTTAGTAACAGAGCCAACTTGTGGGTGGCAACATCCATCATGTGGGGCCCAAGAAAGTAAGTAGAAAGAGGAGTCGTTGTATAATGTACTGCAACCTAACTTAGTATGTAAATTAACTGAAAGCCTAACTGCGGAGAATATCTTTGGGGCCAGTGTTATGGCACAGTAGCTAAAGCTGCATCCTGCAATGCAGGCATCCCATAGAGGCACCAGTTTGAGTCCCAGCTGCTCCACTTCTGATCCAGTTCCCTGCTAATGCATCTGGGAAAGCATCAGAAGAAGGCACATGTTTGGGGCTCTGTACCCACGTGGGAAACCAGAAAGAATCTCCTGGTTCCTGGCTTTGGCACTGCCCAACCCTGGCCATTGCTGCCATTTGGGAAGTGAACTAGAGGATGGAAAATCTGTGTGTGTGTGTGTGTGTGTGTGTGTGTGTTCCTCTTTCTCTTTCTCTCTCTGCAACTCTGACTTTCAAATAAACAGATAAATATATTTAAAAAAAAAAGCATAATTTTGCAACAAATGGCTGTCTCAGGCAACGTCGGCAAAATAGTTCTGCTTCTCAAAATCCCATTTCTACTGTTTCCTTGGTACCAGTTGGTGCTTTGTCTCAATGAGTTCTACTCAGTACTCCAAATCCACATGATTCAAGTCACTGAATCTGTTGAGCTTCTATTGGTCACGGCACCCAGCTGATCAGACAGACCATCTTCAAACAAGGCCAATGTGGAGCTATAACCAATCCAGCTGTTTCTTTACTTCACGTTTGTTCTCCAGGCGTAAATGCTTTCTGCCCACATTGAGGAGTGAGGTCTCTTGAACCTCTTCTGGTTCTCTCTCTCTCTCTCTCTTTTTTTTTTTTTTTTGACAGGCAGAGTGGACAGTGAGAGAGAGAGAGACACAGAGAGAAAGGTCTTCCTTTGCCGTTGGTTCACCCTGCAATGGCCACTGCGGCCGGCGCACTGCAGCTGATCCGATGGCAGGAGCCAGGTGCTTCTTCTGGTCTCCCATGGGGTGCAGGGCCCAAGGACTTGGGCCATCCTCCACGGCTATCCCTGGACACAGCAGAGAGCTGTCCTGGAAGAGGGGCAACCGAGACAGAATCCGGCACCCCGACCAGGACTAGAACCCGGTGTGCCGGTGCTGCAAGGCGGAGGATTAGCCAATAGGCTAATTAGCCGCGGCACCGGTTCTCTTCTGGTTCTGAGGGCTGCTTGGTTCTTGTTCTTTACTCAATCAAGTTCTGCTAAATTTGTCTAAAAGTTTTCTTTTTAACAATGCCAATATTAATGTCCCTGTTTTGATCTTTGTATTATGGTCCTATAAAGAGCTGTTATCCAGGGAAGGTGAGTGAAGAGCATACCAGATCTCCTTGTACTGTTTTTTTCAAGATTTTTGAAAATTTCTTTCAAAATATTTTTTTCAGATAAAATTCTACTTGTTAAGTAGAGAGAGGACCTGAAGTCAGACTGAAGTGTGGAAATCAGACTGATTGGGTTGAAATCCTAGCTTTACCCCTGCCAAACTGTGTAGTCTTAGACAACTGCTCTAAACCCAGATTTTCCAACTGTCAAGTTAGAATAATAAAACAACTTCAAAGGTTCGCTATAAGCATAGAATAAGATAACATGGGAATTTTATAGCATAGTGCTTGACGAATGGTAAGTGCTCCAACTACAAGCTATCTTCATTATTTTTCATCAGCAGATATCTTTTCCTCTGATGTGGGTGCCCAGTGAACACATCCTCAAGAGGGTATTAGTGGTTGATATTGGTATTTCTGAAAATGTTTGCCTTTTAATGAAATTACCATAAAATTGTTTTGAGAGAGTTTAGTGGAAAATTATATATTTAAAATATGACCCCAACAGTATCTCCCATTCTATTGCTTTTTCTAGAACCTTGCCACACCTCCATGAAGAGGTAGAATCAATGTACCTTATTTTATCTTGGCAGCCTTTGGTAAGTATGGAGTATGGTCGAAGTGATGCTATGAGATTTCCAAAGATAGGTCTTTACAATGCCATGTACTTCATCCTGTATTTTGGGATGATAACCCTTGGAATGTATCCTCAAGGCAGAGATGAAATCTAAGAAGTTCACAGAAAGGCCCATGAAAAGAACAAAGGCCCATGACCACAGCCCCAGGTGAACTCCTAGCTGAGAAATATACTCATCTTGCCAGCCACTTGAGTGAACCATCTTGAAAGTAAATCTCTCAGCCTCATTCAGAACCACTTAGCAGAAGGCACTTGGAGCAGAGGTAGCTTTTCTCACCAAGTCCTGCCACAATTGCAAATTTATAAGCAAGAATATTATTATTTCCAGCCATTATGCTTTGGTGGTAGTTTACTTAACAGCTTTAGATTGAATTTTGTGATGACAGAAAATTCTATTTGATAAGAGATCAGGAAAAAATGCCTTTTTAAAAAAAAATGTAGGCAGATTTGAGATCAGGAACTACAAATAGGATTGAGTAGATTTGAGAACTACTCAGTGGGCGTTAAGTATGTCCATTTGTTCATAATGCAACATAACTGAAAAGTTTTTTCCAAAAGATTAGAGCATGAAACAAAGTGAGAACATCTAATACTGGACCAATAAAATGGGTAGAGCCCTGGTGTTGATTTTCAGCGATGATGGTGTCTACCATCAGAGCCAATACCAAAGTTAGTTTCCAGGGATGATCTACTGTGATAGATGAAGTTTGGGTTCTAGGTTCCAGTTAACCATGCTGCTCTTGATTTCTTGGTTTAAATTCATTAAGAACAGACCCAAATCATAAGACTTCAAGTCCAGGATTCCATTTTGATTGATGGAAGACTTCCAGTATTCTGTGTCTGTGAAAGACATGGCTTGAGAGGTAGCTGCTCACTCCTTTGCTTCCTCATCTAGAGCTTGCCTGCAGGAACAAATGGGTTTATGGGGTAGATACCACCTGGTCAGATGCCTTAAGGGTCACTTCATGGCTCATATACCAGGGAAGAGCCTAAAGCTGTCTAGACTTGCTTCTAAGAGATCAACTGCCCTTGAGCACCAAATATGCTTGTCATAAGGAAGTAGAATGAGCAACTGTGAACAAGGAACTGTCAGTTACAAAGCCAAGGAAAAAGAGTCCAAGTGGAGCCCAGTGTGCATGGTGAATGGACTTTGCCCCATCTCACCATAAACTAAGTTATTCCTTATACTGTGGTGGGTGAGTTAGGGAGAAACTAAGAGAGAGAGCAGAAACTTTCTCTCTACACTTTCTGAGAAGACAAAGCATCTTAGTTGTGGTTTGAGACAAAAGGAGACAAGAGCAATTTTCTAATTAGATGCAGATTTGTATCAGGGTCATGTGAAGACTCCCTAACTTGGGTGACATCAGGTAAAGCACAGATGGTTGGATTCCTCTCCTGAGTTTCCAATTTAGTAGGTCTGGGGGAAGGCCTTTGAAATTGCATTTCTAATTAATTCTAGGTAATGATAATACTGTTGGTCAAGAGACAATGGTACAGGTGTCCAGAAGACACCTGCACACAGGTTTTCTCAGCTAAGTCTCACATCATTCATAATTGACAACAAGTACCCAGAGCTTGGTAAGAACCAAGGTTCTTATCCATTCTCACATAACACTAAACAGTAGACTGAGGCATCAAACTGAAGTCTTTTGACCCAACTTAAGGATTCTTTTCATTCAGCTATAACTGCTTCCTAGAGTAGTAGCAAAAACGAAGAAAAAAATTTTGACATTTTTTTTGGTAGATAAGAAGCATGGATGGATATTTTGGGTGTTCTTCAAGTGTCACCTTTAATTTTACAATTCCTTTTGAAAGATTCAAAAATTTTTTTGCATATACTAAGGGGGAGAAAAGGACAAGAAGAGGCTTTGTCTCTGTTTTGTTTCTACCTGGACAGGCAGAGGTAGGAAGAGTTGAGTGTCTCAAGGAACAACCAGGGTTGCTAACAACCACTCTCTTACCTAGAGATTAGGCAAAATTTGGTGTCATTGGAGTTGGTGGCTATAATTGGAAATTCATTTTAAAAATAAGCCATTTCTTTATTAACTTTTTTTAAAAAATGAATTATTTATTTCAAAATCAGAGTTACAGAGAGAGGGAGAGATAGAGAGTTAAAGATTACATCTACTGGTTCATCCCTCAAATGGCTACAACAGCCAAGCCTGGGCCAGGCCAAAACCGTGATACAAGAGCTTCCTTTCAGGCTCCTACAGGGGTGGCAGGGGCCCAAGCACTTGGGTCATTTGTTGCTGCTTTCCCAGGCACATTAGCAGGGAGCTGGACTAGAAGTGGAGAAGTTGTGACAGGAACAGGCATCCATATGGGATGCCAGCATTGTAGGCAGCAGCTTAATTCACTGTACCACACACCAGCTCCAATAAGCCTTTTCTTTACAGATGACAACCCTTAACCCAAGTAAATTTAACTTCAACAGTACTATTTCAAATAACATTGAGGGGGCGTATTTTGAGGAGTACTTTATATCACCCTTCAAATTGCCCCCTTTGGCTTGCAACCCCATGGGCAGACTCGTCATCAGTTCTTCAGACCTTTTAAGTAAATTAAACAAACAAACAAAAACACTGAAGACCATCCAGTGCGAGGTTTTCATGGAGATCATGAGACAATGGATCCAATTTGCTATGTCTTCTTTTTCATGACAACAGAATGAGGACCAGCACTCTCATGGACTTTTTTAGAGTCACACCAATTTTTATGATGCATTATTATTAATTTATCAAGGGTAATTCCTGAAGCCTTACCTATCACACCTCAATCTATCATCACAACCATTTGGGGTTTCTGGGAAATGAATTGGGTACTAGACACCTTTTCCTGCCCCGAGATTCTATTTTATAAGCCAAGGGTAGCAGCATTCCTGATAAATAATTTCTTAGTTCCTGTGCTGTGGAAGATACACACACACACACACACACACACACACACACATACATAGAGGGAGAGAGAGAGAGGATAAAGATTGAAAAATTTAAAAGAAGCTGTTGTATTTTTGACACTTTATTGAATAATAAAAGTATATATATATTATTAAATGCAGATGTTGATGAAATTTCACAAACTGAACACGACTGAGTAACTATATCAATAAACAGGATATTATAAGCCCCATAAAAGTTCCCACTGTACTCCCTTGCTGTCACTATCCCACCAAGTGTAACCATTATTCTGACTTGTAATACTATTTTTGTATTCAGGAATGTGTATAAATGGACCATCCATTATACTCTTTTATATCTGGTTTCTTTTTCACAACCTAATATTTATGACACATCCATAGTGTCATGTGCAGTTATATAACATTCAGTGTCACAGTTGTATAGTAATATATGATATATATTACTGCAATTTATTTGTCCATTCTACTATTAATGGGTACTTATGTAATTATTTGTTTTGAATAACACCACTATGAATATTCTAGCATACATCCCTTGATGCACATATGCATGCATTTCCTCTGCACATAAACCTAGAACTGGAATTGGTAGGTCACAGGCTTATGTGTTACATTAATACATACTGCAAAACAGTTTTCAAAATCACTTTATTTTACCCTAAGCACAACATGATAGTTTTGTTTACATTCTTGCCAACACTAAGTATTGTTGGAGTTTTCCATTTCATCCATTCTAGGGAGGATATGGTGGTAAATTGATTTAGTGTTTTGCCCCAATATTTATTTATTTTATTTGAGAGAAGAAGGTGGGGGAAGAGAGAGAGACAGAGACAGAGATTCCATCTGCCTGTTCACTCTTCAAACAGCCTCAACAAAGATGACTGGGCCAGACCAAAGCCAGGAGCCAGGAACTCAATCCAAGTTTCCTACATGAGGGGCAGGGACTCAACTACTTGAGCCATCACCTGCTATCTCCCAAGTTGCAAATTAGCAGGAAGCTGTAACCTGTAGCAGAGCTGGGACTTGAACCTAGAAATTCTGATATGGGATGTGAGTGTCCCAAGTAGCATCTGAACCGCTATGCAAAACATCTGCCTCTGTTTTAGTTTTTTTATTTGCAGATGTGGATACTTGGATATTGTCTGTTGAAGGTCTTCTTTAAAGCCTTTGCCCATATTTCTACAGCCTTCTTAACTTCTCTCTTCTCTATGTTTTCTACCTTTTGTAAGACTGTTATCTTCCTTCTCTTAAAAAATGCGAATGACCAACAGCAGGTGAATGGATAAATACATGGTGGCAGATCCATTTACTGGAATCTAATAATAAAATGTAAACCATATCTGGATACTTGTAGCATCAATGAAACTAAAATTGCATCATTCTAAGCACAAGAGGTCAAATACAAAAGAGCACGTACTGTATGATTCTAGTTTTTTTCCCAAACAGGCAGAACCAGTGCAGAGTGACTGAAAACAGACCAGTAGTGTCCTGGGGTTGGAGGAGCGTATCAACCAGAAAAGGGCATGAGGGAACATTCTAGAGTGATGGGAATGCCCTGTCTTGATTTCAGAAGTGGTGATATGAGTGTATCTATTTGTTAAAACTCTTAACTCTACAGGTAAAGTGGGCATTTTAATTGCTTTGAATTATACCTCCATAAAACTGATTAGATTTTTTGACTGAGCCCTACCTTGTGTAGCACTTAGAATGGGATCAAAAGTGACCATTTCCTCAGCCTCAAGGTTGATGCCCAAAGATGTGCATGGGCCCCACTGGAGAGTCCTATCTCCCTAGAAGAGGGGCATGGCTGCCAACACCTTTCGAAACAACTGTTTTGATTGAAGACGTACAAAAGCCGGTGCTGGCTACTTTGGCCATCTCATCCTCCACAAATGGCTTAGTTTCCGTTCGCTGACAGCTGCCTGCCAGTCACCCAGCGAGCTGGCCAGCACACTTAACAAGCTGGCCCATCACCACGTTTCAAATATACAACGCAAACACAGGCGTTTCCAGATCCTGGACTGGGAAGACAACACTTGCCCAGCCAGCTTTCCCAACATTTTACCTTTCAGGAGCCCAACAGCAGTCTTTTTTTTTTTCTCTCTCTCTCTTTCGACTTTCTTGGGAAACCTGACAGGGTCCCCGTTTCAGAGAGCGCCTCTTCTCTCCAGCACCAGAGCTGTGGTATTTTAATAGCCACTCTCAGCCCCTCCCCTGGGAACATATTATTATGTGATCATTAGTGATGGGCAAACCTCACTGGGTTTCCAGGTTTGAGTCTGTGCCAGAAGTTCAACATTCCTCCTTTCTGGCAATTCAAAATCTCCTCCCATTTTGTTTACTTATATTTATTTTCTTTAGTTTTATCTTTCTTATCTACCTGGGCATGCTTGTCAGTTATTTAGCCATTTAAAAAAATTTTTTTTCTTGTTTGTTTTGCCATGGAATAAAGGATAGGAAGGAGATGAGGAGGAACATGACTTCCCTGTTATTGACATGCCTGGTGCCTACCCAAATTGTAGTTGGGCCCCAATTATTGGCAGAGTCAAAAAAAAAGTGACCACACACTTGCTATTTGTCTTTATCACAATTCCGGGGGTGCCCAGTGAATTTATGAGTGAATAAAACATGAAGGTTTTTCTTGGAGGGCTAACATTTCCATCAGGATGCTGAGACAACCAGGTAGGTAGATGTTATTGACAAAGGTATGTAAATATCACTCCACTAATAGTGCCCTAATCATGATGCAGTCAAGGAGGGCTGACCAGGAAGCTGTAAGAACTCGCAAAGCAATTTCTGTTTCTGGATTACAAGAATAAGGCATTGAACTCACTATATCTAAACTCAAACATTCCTGTTGAAGAGTCTCCTATTTTTCTTCTCTAGAAAACAGGAACACTAATATTTATTCCCTGATCTATTTTGTTGGTTAAAGAGCTGAGTGGAGTACTGAGTTTGTAAGTTAGAGATTACATTCAATTCATATCCAGTTAGCTTCAACCACAGACTGGAAGTCAAAGCCTGCATTTATAGACTGGACCCACCAGTCAGGGGCTGACTGCTAGGGTCATGGGGATGGTGGAGACATGGAATTTCAAGCCCTTCCCATCTTCCATTGGAGGAATCCCAGAATACAGCATGTCCTGTGACCTTGTAGGAGGCTGGGAATGTCCAGGTCAGAGGCAGCAGCTGGCCTAGGAGGGCTGCCAGAATTTCCAGGACACTGATGCATTCAGAATAGGAGAAAAAGGGAACATGGGAGGGGGTGCCTGGCAGGGGGGAGCAGAGGCAGAAAGCAGAGGGAGTGCTGGGGCTGACAAATTCAGATTGGTGAATTTCACTCAGTGTGAAAACACCAGTGAGTCACTTATGCTAATATGTATTTTCTCTTTAACGCCGCTTTCCCGGTTTCTCTGAAACTATACTGTGTCTACTATGAATAATCTCACAGAGTTACAGCACAAAATTTGTTCTTCTACCCAAAGAGCAGCCACTTGTTTTTGGATCAGATTTCTCTACTGTGTAACTAACTTGGGGAGGTCGTTTCTGACACAGTTAAGACCCTTTTAGTGCAAGTGAAGCTGCAGTTAACACACTTATTTCTTAAACTGTTTTTCTGAAACACTGATCTGTGCCATATTAATATTCTTTATTCTCTGAAGTTTTGATTCTCCCTGAACATTTTATATGCTGATTGCTGTCTGTAGACTGTCTCAGATGGAAAAAAATGAATGTTTTCAGAGTACTAGAATTTATATGTATTTTCATTTTATGATTGCACTGATTTTTAAAGTGGTTTGACAAACTAGAAGTTGACAGAAGGTAGAATGATAATACCGGAAATGCACACGATAACTAGGTGAAGGAAGGTAACTCAATTTCATCTCAGTGCTGACTCCATCAATTAGCAGTGACTGCTGGTAATGTTCTTTTAATAAGGAACCTGAGGCCACTTCCAGGATTAGCAGAAAAGAGGGCCAAGAGTTGATTAGTCATGTCTGCCATGACAGTGCCTTTGTGGTAAGTGGGGAAGGGGAGAGGCAGTGGGATGTCATCTCAGACATTATGTGCAAGTATTTTCCTGGTCTTGACCACATGTTCACTCAAACAAGTAGTGTGTCAAGGAAAGTTTTATAGTAACTGATTTTTTAAAAGATGTATTTATTTATTTGAAAGTCAGAGTTACACAGAGAGAGAAGGAGAGGCAGAAAGAGAGAGAGGTTTTCCATCTGCTGGTTCACTTCCCAGATGGCTGCAATGGCCAGAGCCGTGCAGATCCGAAGCCAGGAGCCAGGAGCTTCTTCCGGGTCTTCCGTGTGGGTGCAGGGGCCCAAGAGCTTGGGACATCTTCTACTTCTTTCCCAAGCCATAGCAGGGAGCTGGATAGGAAGTGGAGCAGCCAGGACTTGAACCTGTGCCCATATGGGATGCCGGGGCTTCAGGCCACAGCTTTAACCCACTGAGCCACAGCACCAGCCTCTATAATAACTGATTACATTGAATAGAGACCGGAGTATTTAATTCTCAGTATACAGCTGGATCAAAACACATCTCAGAGCACTCTTAACCTGGGGAGTCCTCATCTCTGTAATCTCATTTCCACCCTGAAGCACAAGTAATGGACTTGTAGACTGTTCTGTAGTGTTAAGACATGAACAATAGCAGTGCATTTACAACTCGATGAAGAAATTTTAAGTCCCTTTCATGTGTACACACACATGACATAATACCAACCTCCTGCTCCCTTCAGATTCCTCTCTGGTTCCATGTTCCTTGCACATCCTGGACAGAAGTCATGTGGCTGATGCTGCGAGAGAGGGGGGCATTTAAATGAGGAAATGATTCTGTAATTCTATAAATGTTTATTGTTTCTCTTGTTCTCTTAAAGGCCAGGTGAAGAATTGATCCATGGGATGCTTAATCTGAGCCAGAACTGAGCCTCCAACTCTAGTTAGTGCATTCAAGAGAACTGCTGTCCTTTCTTTGGTGCTGTGTAACCTCAGGAATGCACCACCTATATGAAAAGTCCTTGGATACATCTTGTATCTTTGAACTTTACTAAATGTGGTTGTTCATCTGAAAAAAGTAAAAACAGAATCTACTGGTTTTAGTGTGAAACAAACCTATTTTATGCATTATAAGAATTCCAAATTTATAGCCATAGAGTACCAAGGTTACACTTTGGGCTAAAACAGAGATAATTTGCTTACAGGGGATCCAAAATAATAATATGTATGTATATATAAATGTTCACAATAGCTGCTCAAAGTATAAATGTATGCTATTGTGCTAAATAGCAGAGAATTTGCTTTAGAGTGTCGTCTTCAACAGCTCTTACCACAACAAAGCTGCAGAACAAAGCATCCATAATTTTTTGGGCTTAAACAGCATTTCTGTTTCTCACTCGTGGATCTGCCGGTCATCTGGGGCTATTCTGCATCAGGCTGAGTCTTGTCTAGTCTAGGCTGGAGGCATCATATTGGGTTCAAGTCTGCTCCATGCATCACATTTTGGGTCTCAAACTGATGAGGCTGCTGTTAGCTTCATAGTTTTCTTTTTTTCTCTTTGAGTAGAAAGGAGTGAGGGAAATCGCCTAACCCAGGAGCTGACCCACAGTCATTTCTAACCACACTTCATGGCTCCAAGTCCGTTCAATGTACAATCCTCCTATTGATGGGGAGGACTTGACTACTCTAGGAAGATGAATTACAAAGTTACATGGCAAAAGATATGCACATTGAATTCTAAGGAAGAGCTTAGGAATTGAGAAAACAAACCCATTTCCTAAAAATAATATTAAGATGTTCTGTTTAAAACATAGGGAGGTGATATAAAGGAGTGAAAATAACAGCAACCATCATCATAATCATTAGGTTTGGGAGCCAGGGCGATCTCAGTTTGAATCTTGACATCATTCCTTCTTGACTACCTGGTTTCAACAACCAGCAGGCTTTGTGAACACTAGGACTGGTGAAAGTTTAATCAGGAAAGCTGTAGACCTCTATCCCTATGTAGATGTGTATCTCTTTTTGCTTGTATGTTTCTCCACTTGAATGTCTTATTTCCACATTTGGTAGCTCAAGTTACTCAAAGGTGTAATTGACTCAGCTAATAATCCTTGTCCCAGCTAGGGCAATGAGCCACACCTGGTGCCACTGAACACACTGTGACCAAGGCAGGTGCATACCCTGGGTACAATCAGCCATGGCTGGGAGAGTCTTCTAGATGAGTTTTTCTGGCAGGCATAGCAGATTGTACACCAAACAGTTATATTTTTAAAGCAAAGCTGCTATTGGGTGAAGAAAGAAACTGCATTATTCAGATCCTCTTGAGAATCTAGTTGGACCAATTTAGCAATCTTCCTCACTGATGGTTCTCACTTGCAAACAAAGAGTATGCTAGGTACTGTTTCATCACTCCTTGTAAATACCTAAAACAATTAATTTATAAAGAGAAAAAGTTCAGTTAGTCACAGTTTTGGACGTACAAATCCAAGATTGGAGGCCTGTTGGTTTGCTATCTTTGAGAGCAGTGGATGACAGTGGCAGAGCACATGCAGAGGGAGGATCACACAGCAAGCCAAGAAGCAGAGAGTGTGGCTGAGCTCAAACTCAAACTTCTGTTAACAACCCCCTTGTGAGAACTGTTTTCAGAGGGCATTCTCCCAGTAAACTGAGGGCATCCCACCAGGGCCCACCTCCTAAACAACAGAATTGGATTAAATTTCCAACCACATAGTACCATGAATTTATGACTTTGGCTCTTAAATATCTGCATGAATTCAAGTACCAAGTAATATTTAACCTAAAACAAAAGGGATTAAAAAGCTGTGTCTTTTCTAATGTCCACTTTCCCACTCAGTACTTAAACATTGAGGACTCCGAAATGCTATAGGAAGACTGAGCCACAACATGGGGAGAGCCTGGGTCTCTGATCACATGGAATGCTTCTTTTGAGTGAGACAAAGGTGTTTAAAAATTAACATGTTGGAGTTGTTAAATATCAGTTCACACAGAAGGCGTATTCTACAGGGTTGGGATAGAATTGTTGCTCCTAAAAAGAGCCGGTAGCATTGTATTCAATTGGCGTTAAGTATGGAATGAAGCAAAGTATACAAACTGAAGCAGCAGAGCGAAGACTTCATCCGGGGAGGATGAACACGTCCCTTGGGCTGGCCTCAATGATGCCAACTTCAGCTGAGAAGGTTAAATTCGGGAAGTCAGCCATGACAGTTAGGCGGCGTGGCCTTTGAGAGGGATGAGCGGGAAACCCTGCTGTTGTCCACATTCACTCCTCACCCATAGAGGAGAATTTCCATTCAACACAGGAATGAGAGGATTCTCTTTGTAGGAGTGTTGCTTTCCTGGACATGGTTTCTGAAATATCTTTCTTTAGGATGAAGCTTCTTTTTCTCTTTTAATGAGGGGCTCTTCTCACCCAAATGAACCAGATTTAATCGAATTTTAAAAGCCACCTGCTGTCTAGTGAGGCCAGATTTCCTTCTTGCTGTCTGCTAGTAATCTGCAATGGCACTTGCCATACTTGCATAAGCTCACCAATGATAAAGAGTTGCAAGAAGCTGTCCCTCATCACTGACCACACCTTGACCCCAGTTTCAAGCTTGGAACTTTGGGAGGGGGCAGTGGTGATGGTAGCCTGCTAAAGAAGACCACCTTGACTGCTTGGCATACCAAGGCCAAATGGGAACGAGAAAGAAGAAAACCTTAATCCTCCCCTAAATCTCTCTTCTTCACTTTCTCTCTCACTCTCTCTCTCTCCCCCTCTGGTACAAATCCATTTGTCCAATTGCTGCAGCCATCCAGCTGGCACAGTACCCATAGCAGTTGAATTGATTCCATGCTCCAACACTTCCTCTGTGAGCTGCACCAGAACGGCTTCTTTAATCAAAGAAGATTCTTGTCTCCCTCTACTTGGATTGATGCTGCTCACCTCTCTTGAGCAGAGCCAGCCTCAGCTCATGCTGCCTGTGTTTCACTCACCCAGGTCATCTCCTTTCCTGTGCCAGATGCTTTTATATGGCAGGAGTGACTTCCTTTTGGACCCCAAGAGTCTGCTAGCTTGGTAGCTTCCAAGCAGGAGAACAAAAGCAGAGATTCCCTTTTGGAGCTCTGTCACCAGAGTCATAAACACATCAGTGGTGCTACAGGGGCCTTGCAACCCTTTGAAACAAAGGCTTTATTCTGAGTCTTCCCTTCCCCACTGATAACCAGTCTGTCATTGCAAATGGGAAGGGTGGTGTGGGGGTGGGGGCAAGGCCTAGAAGGGAGGCAAAAGGGAGTGCAGAGCTGAAAGCTTATTAACCTTTCCAAGAGGCTTGTGATTCAAGCTTGTGCAGCTTAACATTTTTTTTCTCTCCCAATTATTTTAATGATGCTGCGGAAAGTCCTAACTTCTGTGCTGAGGCAGCGCTGCTGCCACGATCTGGGCTGGTCACATGGTAACATTCCGACCCAGGCTGGGTCACCCCGTAAGAAAAATCAGCTTGGGAAAACCACTCCTCCTGCTGCATGCATCGCACTCTCTCTCTCTCTCTCTCTCTCTAAAGGAAAAAAAAAGCCTCCTTTTTAAGAGCTTTGAAGCTTAAGTCTTAGATGTGAGCCCTGCTTCAGAGTTTATTAGTTATTTTTTTATCCCCATTCACCACTCCTCTCAAAAAAGTTTATGTTCACTCGGAATGGCAATTATTTGACTCTAATTCAAACCATTTTGTGTCATTTAGATCCAGGCATATTGCTTGATCTCAATAATAAGGGAATGTACCGAATACTTTTGTTGCTAAAGGAACTGTAGTCATATAAGCCAGTTCATCAATCATGTTTTTTTTTCTTCTTTCTCAGTCTTAATGTATTCCTCATTTCATTCTGAGCATGAAAATTAAGCCTATAACATAAACTTAAAAGCCAACTACTGTAGTCTGTACTTTGAACCCAGATACAAAAGCAAACATTCCTTCCTATTAGGTTTAGGATCAAGATATATTGATTTAGGAGGTTTACTAAAACTTAGCAGGAGGCTGATTGGGGGCTGGAGATGTGGTAGGAACAAGGCAGGGGGAGTAAAAGAGAAAGTAACTTTTCTATTTTTGCGTATGCATGTACACACTGTTGGAGGAATCACTGGTTTTTTAGTAGTTCACTGCAAACATGATCATGGCCAGTCTCCCTTCCCATTTAACAATAGCAAGTGGACACTGGCAGAAATTACAGGGAAATCTCTTCTAGTCTGGATTGTCATTGATACATACATTAATTTTCTAACCATTGATTGGCACCATCTGATAGGGAGTTGCATTTCTCATAAGTGTACACAAGTTGAACACATCTGTGTAATGGGTACCCAGACTATGAAATAGAACATCAGTTGCACTCCAGAAATCCCCATTATGTCTTCTTCCAGTCATGATATACCCAAGGGTAACCATTATGCTAAATCCTAATACTACAGATAACTTAATCTGATTTAAATATACCTCTGTTTTAATCTTGACTGGATAAACGGAATCATAGAATGTATTCTTTTAGATTCTAGCTTCTTCCACGTAATATTATGTTTGAGAAATTGATCCTTATTTGTCATATAGTTGCAGATTGTTCATTGCCTTTGATATTAATATTCCAAAAGTTATATACACATTCTACTGTTTACAGACATTACGGAAATTTCCAGTTGGGCTTCTATGAATAGTGCTTTTATAAACACTTCTAGTACGTATCTTTGGTGAACATACATATGCATCTTTGCTGGCCTTACTCCTAGGAGATGAATTTCTAAATATTGGGTGTGTGTGTTTGATTGGTTTTGGTAGAAACTGCAAAACAGTTTTCCAAAGAGGCCATTACCAATTTATACTTCCTCTAGTGATGTATGAGAGCTCTAGTTACTATACATTTTTGTCAATACTTTGTATTTTCAGTGTTTCCTTTTGCTATTCTGGAGGAAATGTAGTAATATAGCATTGTAGTTTGCTGCACATATCTCATATCCATTGAGTTTTATTTCTGTGCTTTAATGAACACCCAATCGTCCCTTAACCCAACAAGAGTCAACCTGATCATCAAGTGTCTCTTCTTTAAAGATGCTGTCTGTTCTTTACTGCTGTTTCCAGAACATCTTCTCCATCTAACTACATGGATTTTCTTCTGTTGAGCTCTGTAGAACTTATAAGGAGCCACCCATTGTACTTGATTTGCCCCAGTGTAGTGCTATGCTGTGTTTCTCCTGTGTGATTCTGTCTTTCCAACTGGATGCCGAGTCCTCTGAGGACAGAATGCATCTCAGCAGGTCCTTGGTATGTGCACTAACCCACTGGAATGGATCCAGAGGAAGTGAGCTATGCCCTGACAAACTGGACTTTGTACTTTTTGCCCTGTCATTCTGATGCCCAATAGCTTTATCCTATATATCTTTGACTAAGACCACTCATGAAATACATAGGATAGGTAAGAAAAACAAAGCACATTTCTTGAGGTTAGAGATGGATTTGAAATTTTGCACCTATCAGTTAGGGTCCTTGTAATCTTAGGAGTTTGCTTTCTGATTCTGAGCCTCTATTTCCACCAGTACAGGAATAGAAGAATATGAGTAGAATTATAGAGAGGATCCAAAAAGATAACATAGCAAAGTGTTTGGCACATTGCAGGTGCTGAATGAGTCAGTTCTTTTCTCCATGCCCTTCTTCTTTGGCAAGGTTTCAGTCTCTGAGTCTCATAAGAGGATAAACCTCAAACTGTTCTGTAGACCTTTAGTTTACTGTGGCAGTGCCAATCCTTACTAGCCAGCCTCTCTGATATCAAGCACTATTGTGAATTAGGTGGTAAATTTTGAAATAAACTTAATAACTTTTTTAGAAAATTGAATTTTTAAGTAAAATTAAGAAGACTGTCTCTTCAGAAGCCTAACCAAGACCCCTGACAGCATGAATCTTTTTTGAAGCAAGGATAGACAACAGCTTTCTGTGTACTACACATTTTTCTCTCTGCTCAGCCCACTACAACAAAAAGCAGGTACCTTAAGTGCAGCTAATGCAAGGGGGCATATCTCTCTGTTATCGAGAACATGATTAAAATGTAGACATCTCTGCTTCCAAAAAGATTATTGGAAGAAGTACACAAAAGAAGGGATTTGCATTTGGCCTTTTTTGCTCTTCCCTGAATTTTGGTTGCTTTTCCAATGGGAGGGTAAGATCTAGAGTCAATGACTTTGCCCCCTAAGGTGACTCAGAGCTTGGAAGGATGGCCTCTATTTCTTTCTTTCTTTTTTTTTTTTTTTTTTTTTTTTTCCTTCTTGAACCTTGCTGTGCTTTGCCAGTGTGGATTGGTGTGTCCAAAGCCAATTTGGCAGGTCATTAGTTTGTTTCCTCTGATAGTGCTACACTGTAGGCAGGGTAACAAAACAGATTCCAGCTGGCTAGACTTCTGATATGAATATCTCGAAATGGTTCCACAGCCTTTGGTTAGATTTAGTGGTCAAGATTCTGGTAGACTTTCCTTTCTTTTTCTTTTTTTTTTTCAGCCAATTTGAGTGGAACCACATTGTAATACAATTCAATGTGCTACATACATTTTTAAAATTCACAAATCAAACCATGAAATAGAAATCCTAGATGTTAATCCTATAAGCAGATTTGTTTATCAAGTGACTTTCATATCAATGCTTACCCTTTGCCCCTGGCAGGAGAGTAATGGATGGAAACGTTAGAGACATGGAAAACTTATTTGATGACCTTTCCAAGGCTCTGTCATTTAATCAAAAAAGGGGATGAAATATTATTATTGCCACTTTACAGAGATGAGAAAACAATAGCTTACAGAGAGCTAATATAGTTTTATCAAGATCGCACATCTGTGAATTTGGGATCAGAAATCTTGGGTTTGTCTAGATCTTTTTTCTTCTTTTCCTTCCTCTTTTCCCTGTCATGTAGAATTTATGTGACATTCCTTATTTTCCCTCTCACCTAGAATTCATGCAACCTTGACAAAAATAAGTTAATCTTAGAGTTAGTCATGACTGTCTAGACTGACCTTTTATGTCCATTCAAGTCCTTCAAAGGCAGGGATTCCTTCTGTGAGGTCCATGACAACTCATCAAAACTCTGGTTTCCTACAATAATGATTAACTTATTTCTTTACAGAGCTACTAATGGCCATGTTGTGTGGTTCCTCCTCTTCCTTTAAGAAAATCCACCACACACTGATACATTCATATAGATTCACAAGTTGATTGTGCACATCTCTTTCCAGCTGCACACTTAGTGATGCCACTTTGGTAGCTTGGCATCAGCTATCATGGGTATGTTACATTTGCAGGATTTGCCAAAAACTACACATCAGACCTTCCACCTCCACTCCTACTTACTACACTCAGAATCAATTCTTAAATATTGATCAGCACACCATTGCTTCAAGCTTTTGGATGGGGCAGAGAGTCTTCCCTTCGGCCAAACCCTAACCCTAACCCTAACCCTAATCCTAACCCTAACCCTAACCCTAACCCTAACCCTAACCCTAACCCTATATAGAAGAAGTGCAGATGCCGGTGCTGTGGCGTAGGAGAAAAGTTGCTGCCTGCAGTACTGGCATCCCATATGGACATCAGTTTGAGTCCCAGCTGCTCCACTTCTGATCCTGCTCTCTGCTATGGCCTGGCAAAAACAGTAGAAGTGGACCCCTGCACCTACAAAGGAGACCTGGAATAATCTCCTGGCTTCAGATTAGTGCAGCTCCGGCCATTGCGGCCAATTGGGGAGTGAACCAGCGGATGGAAGACTTTCTCTCTCTCTCTCTCTCTCTCTCTCTCTCTCTCTCTCTCTCTCTCTCTCTGCCTCTCCTTCTCTCTATGTATAATTCTGACTTTCAAATAAATAAATCAATCTTTAGGAAAAAAAAAGAAGCTCAGATCTTCCACAGCTGTTCCTCAGAGATTTCAGAACAGCTTTTCGTCCACTCTTTCTATAACAGCTTCAGAGAGATGTAAGTCGGAGTCTTATCAGTACTTTAGTTGTTGTGGAACTGTGACCAAATTATTTAATCTCTATAAGCTTTAATTTGCTTCTATATAAAATAGAGATGATTAAAAACAGTGTTTCTAGGATTACTATGAGGTTTAAATGAATATGGATATAAAATACATTGCCTAGTCAACAGAAAGCTCTCAACTTTAACTTTTATTACACATTATTGTTAATCACTGAAACAGTTAACCAGGATTTGTAACAAATGATTTAGACCAGTCAGAATGCTGGCTGGAGCAGATGGATCACACAAGGGACTTTGTTACAGAATGTAACATCAGGACCCTGTGCAAAAGAGTGAGACCTCTTGAATAGCTGAGGTAACGAACAGGGCATATTGAGACAGCAGCATCTACCAGCAGCAGAAAATTGTAACTGCCCCAAGATCTGCAAGGGAAGGGATAAGTAGTATCCAACATGGCAGCTGGACAGGAGCTGGGACAAATTCACAGTTACACATGAGGCCCAGCAGGAAGATAGCAGTCTGTGACCTCTCCAATGCTCTTCTCCTGCTCTCCAACCTATGGCAGTACCTTCTAGAAGCCAGAAACCACAAAAGCCTGTGTGGGATGACTCCACCCATAGAGATCACTGCATGGGACACAGTGTAGGGGAAAGAGGAGAGTAGTGGATTGGAGAAGATAGGGTAAAGATGGAGAATAACCAACCAACCAGTATTTGAATTTTCAATTGCTTTGTCAATCAATCGAATCCACTTTGTATATCTCTTTCATGTAGAAGATATATACTAAGAAACTATACAAAAGTAGAATTTTCAAGCATGGAAGATCTTAGTGTGAAGAAATGAGTTCAGTTTGTGAGTTAATTCTGCCTTAGAATTTATATTATACACTTAAAAAAAATCTAGATCTTGGTTTGGCAGAACGTCTATTGCCTTGCGCTCCTTGAGTCCCCCATGCCCCAGGGGTCTCATGTTGCCTGATTGATTTATATCATTCCATTTGTTGGTTATATATCCAGAACTTGCCATCATTTTCTTTCTCTTTGCAGCATCATTGCTATTGTTCATGCATGTTCATTGTTCATGCATGTGTTTCCTGGTTTATGGGTCATTAGTTATTCAATTCAATCCGCATCCGTCCACTTCTGAACTACCCCTTCCTATGAAAAAAAAAAAAAACCTGCAGGACTTGAGTTATATTAAAGCTTTCAGAATTCCTTAGTGCAATGCTGTCATCTGTTTTCTTAAAGAGGCATTTTATAGTTCAGGGAGAGTCACTTACAGCAATCTCATTCTACTGAGGCAGCACATGGCCCTGTTTGTTCAGAAGTCTTGACTGACATGAAGTGCTTGCCCTTTAACCTGGGTCTTTCTCAACCTGTCAGATTCTAAAAGGTCACTGCCTCTTTTCTCAACTCACTGTTTATACAAAATTCTGTGGTCATTCACACAGTTAATAAGGATAGTATCATTTAGCCTTTAAAAGCTATTTCCAGGAATCCCTTCTTACAAAAATGAAAGAGGAAATTTGATGGGTCAAAGAAATCTCAATGAGCTGAGCAAATAGATTCTTGAGCTGGGTCAGCTTGTACATTTTGATGTTCACATTGGGATGGCTGTCTCCAGAAAAATGACAGAGGTCCTTACACTCCTCATCAGTGAGCATGTTTATACTGGAAGTTGACTACTGTCACTCTCATCATTATTGACACTTCAGTTATAAATAAGTCTAACACAGGCTCTCAAACTCAAATGCCTATAGAAAACATGCAGGAAATGTTAATGAATAACATAAACCACACGTAAGAAAACATTCTTGACATGTATAGATGCTCCAGGTCTTTGTTTCCCACAGTGGATGGAAATGTTGGTGTAAAACATGGTTAACTTTTATCTTATTCTATATGATGACAGATGCCAGGAATACAAGAAGGGGTGGTGGGGACCAGGGAAAACTGGTGAGTACATGTCCCATCTAAAGCATACTATGTGTGAATGAAGATCTGATGTTGTCAAATCTTCTCCTTTTTTAAAAACAAAGTGGGGATTCTAGGTGTTTATGGGAAATTTTACAAATTTTAGATATTGGTAAAACATTTGAAAAAGTTGCAAAATTATTTTGGAGGCCAAATGTGATACTTTTTAAGTCACATATCACCTGCTGACCACCAGATAGCTCTGGCTGGACTTGGGGAGACCCTGAATATAAGGTACTGGGGTCGAGTTTTACATAGAAGGAGGAGAAAAGGATTGGTTACTCTGATTTTCCTCTACAAAGATAAAAATATGGGTATTGTAGAAGCCACAAAGAAAGTATTCAGCTGCCTTCTGGGACAGTTCTATGTCCTGGTCACCTTTTTCCCTGTGTCTCAGAGTCACGTCTTCCCCATGTGCAGGGGCACATGCATGCATACACTCACACCTGCCCCCTTTCAAAGCCCGGTTACCTAAGAATGCTATTCCTAGACATCCACCCTCTGTTTAGTTGACTTAGCTTCCTGCTTGTGCGTTGTGCTACCAGAGTGTGAAAATATCTCTGTAATGACCTGCCTGTATCACTTAACCTTAATTTATCCATGTTTCAATGTAATTTAGGCACAGCCATGGAAAATCTCTGGCTCATACAATCTGTAAGCATGACACAGGTGCCCCTTTGCTAGCTGTATACATTGAAAGCTGATTTTTAAGTAGCTACCTGCATCTTAAGTAGAACACAATGTTTGCCAAACAGCAGGGAAGACTTTTAGGGTTGTGCAATTCATTGGCCTGGTGAGAAGACACATGTCAATTACTGTTTATGACTTTGTGGATAAAGCCTCCTTCAACAAGGAAATCAGCATAAAGGATGGTGGATGCCAGAAAACATCCTTGAGTACTTTAAAGTGTTTCAAAACAACTCTGGCTTCTGCTCCTGGGAGGGATTTTTCACAACCTTATGGAAACAAGATAACTCTGAAGTTAGGGCAGGGTCAGGTGAAGAAGGAGCCCCCTCCAGAGGCAGCCCTTGGGTTAGCACCCTCTTTACCCAGACCACCTGTACCTTGTGACCTGGTCTGCATCTTCTACCTCTACACTATTCGATTGGCATTGCTGTGGTTCTGATGTGGCCTGCTGACTGGGCTCAGAGCCTTTGGATTCTGAGATGGTCCACATCCTGTTTGCTACATGTGCTTCCCTCAACTCCTGATGTCAGTATTTCCAACCAAAGTGTATTAACTTTGAACCTTTGGCTCCTGACCTCTCTCTCTCCCTTGCTATGAGGATACTACCCTTGATTTCACATGGGACTGATTTCCCGCCCCCTCCAAAAGCAGCTACCTCATGGAAGGATACACAAGTTCCTTCCCCTGACAACAACCCTTCTTGCCAGATGCTGTACCTTGGAAATCCTACCTTATTTGAAAGTGGATATTGCCCCTTCATTTGCGCTAATTAAGCTGATTGACTACTTGAGCAAAGGACATACCAGAGTCAGAGTTCCAGAATTATCATTTTATGCCTTTCCTCCTAGTTTAAAAGAGATTTTTTTTAAAAAAAAATTGGGTTTCATAATGAACAGAAGCATTACGTTATTGACCTGAAAATAAAAAGGCAAATGCTTATTAAGGCGTGTTGGTCACTATGTGTGAGAGGACAGGAATTCCTGGTGATGCAATCTGCTTTATCCAGCAACTGAGTACAGAAAACCTTTTCATATGTGCTCAGTCTGCAACTGCAATAAAGCTTCCATGTAAACAGTCAGCTCTGACTGTGGATACCAGCTTCTGTGCTGGCCTTCAGACCCCTGGGGTTGCAGCAGCATTTACTGATGGAGTCAGACACCCAAATTCTACACCCAGGCACCCACAGGGAGGTCAGGTAAACAAAACAATTAGGGGGAATGATTGCTACCAGGTCTCAGTAGTCCTGGAGATCAATGAATATGTTACTTGAGAAAAAGAATAATCAGTGCAAAGATTAACCACCTATTAAATCATGATAGTGATAGGAGTTGTTTTTGATGAACTTTAATGCATTGTATGCTATGCATGAACTTGACATACTGCACATTGTCAGGGAGAAAATAAGTAATGTTTGGTGAGGAGCCCATAGGCATATAAGAGAATCTGATTGCATCTGAATGGATAATTCATTCTTAGGCAACTCAATTCTGGTGTCCCTTAAATGAACTGCAATTACTCCTATATAGATAATAAATATGGCCTTGTTATCTCATGAAAAAATACAAATTATTATAAGGGTTATAACATCCTTTATTTAGGTAAGTGGTATAGTTTGTGTACAAAAATGTCTGGTAATATAATAACCCTACTCGTTTATATGTTACATTAGAAACAATGAAGAACTGCTTCATTCATACCTATGAGGGCCAAGTTAGGAAAAGTAAAATTATTCCACAGGGACCAAACAGAAGGAATTAAGTGGGAGGATTTGACAGAGCAAGAAGCAGTTACAAAGCCACTGAGGCAACTGAGAGATTAGTAGTAGCACGGATCAGCTGCCACCTGTAAGGTTAGCAGGAGGAAATGCCACCAGAGCAGAATCTGGTGCATCCACTAGAACCTACAGCCCTGGTGAGGCCATTTCAGTAGAAGCTGAAATCATAGAAAAGTCAGCCATTGACAGAGATGGTGTGTGACACACACAGAAGGGAGAGAAATATCCTGGCTCCTTCCATCTCCCACCCTCCACTCTTTGATCAAAGCTGCCTTTTGAATGAATCTACTTGGGATACAAGGAGAAAAGGAGCCTGGGAAACTCAGTTTCATAGCAGGACATGAGAAATATTGCAGCCTGGTAAATGACTAAGGCATTGATACATGTCCAGGAAGGTATGTATATTCCCATTAGCTGTTTTTTTTAAAAAATTATTTCTTAATGGACTTTGACTAAAAAGTGTTAGTGTTCCCCCCCCATCCTTTTTGCATTTGCAAAGTGAAGGAAAATCACTCAAGTTGTGATATGCTTGCCAATAATGTATCCTGTGAGTTATCTAGTTGTGTCTCTCTGTGCTCATGCAGTTTCATTTTTCTTTAAATGTTATTTGCTAACTTCCCCCCTTTTTTAGCACTGGGATTCTCCAGTAAACAGAAATGATGATTTCATTCATTTTTATAACCCAACCCCTCAGAGGGTGAGGCAAGCTGGGGAGGAGGTAAGGGAGTACATGCTGGTAACTATTTTAGACTTGTAAATTTTATAAGTTCAAATATCTTACTCAATGCTAGGACATGAGCAGGGAAATGCCTGGTTCAATGATGTAAACACAGCAGACTTCAGCCCAGAATGTGAGAAGGGAAATACAAGCATAGGAGGTATTTCAGAGACATCCCTGCTTTTTAGAGGCTAGGATTTTCTTTGGTCTTAGCTGCTCAAGTTCATCAGAGTTTTAGCAACTGCTTCATTTTCTGTTCTCTACACTCCAAAATGCAGAATGATTTGATTCTGAACTGTTTCTGAACCTGTGAGGCACCTTTGAAAAAACATGCATCTTTTATCGAACAGACACTTCCACCCCACCTATGACTGTCAGCACTGTTCCAAACACTGAACAGATCTTATTACACTCAACTTTTTAAATAACTGTGTAAGGCACAGGTATGAGGACAGGTGGTCTGTGAAGGACTGTTCTTTCTCATCATTTTACAGATGTGGAAACCGGAGCACAGAGCGATGAGGAGCAGTCCTGCAGTTACACAGAGTTGATAGAGAAGAATTTATACCTGGACAGTCTAGTTGTAGTTTGTATTGTGAACAGTAAGTTCTGCTGTTCCAGGGTAGTCACAGTCACTGCATAGCAAAGATTCCAGCAAACAAAGCGGAAGCTGCCTGGCCTCTTAACAATTTGGTTTCAGAAGTCATCTAATGTAACTTCCATTGTGATCTCTTGGTCAAAGCAGCGACAAGCCCACTCAGATCTAGGAGTGTGAGAGAAGTGACAAAGTGTCAAATAATTTGCAGCCATGCTTTGAACCCGCCGGAGTGGGCAAAACACCAGCAGCAATAACCACAATATTTGATACCCAGAATGGTGGGTTGGTTTTTATTTGCTGAAATGACCTTATGGTTTCCTATATTTGGTCTTCATTTATCTACAGCAGGAAATGGAAGGAAATAGAGTCTTTCCTCAAGGCAGTTCTCTGTTCCAACTAGTGTTCCTCTAACGCCTCCCTTAACTCTGACAACCTTCTAAATGGCATTGGACAGGACTTCCACTGGCTCAAGTTTCATTGATGTAGTTGTACCCAAATAGAAAATGTTCTGTTGCCTATATTCAAAACACATTGCTAAGCCAATTTTCTTTAAATTCCCCTGAATTTCCTCCCCTGGGAAGATTATACAACTGCCAAGTTTGAATCTTAAACTTTCAGATACTTTTGAGTAACACTTAGTGGAGTGGCAGGGGGAAGTCTTTTGCTAAGGTGATTTTGGTCTGTATGTGTGTGTGCACGTGTGCGTGTGCATGTGCATGTGTGTGTGTGCATGTGTGTGTGTGTTGTCCTCAGATAAAGCCGCAGGTTCTCTATTTTAACTTAACTGTGAAATCTTGAACTAATTTAGTTTAAAACAATTGAATACAGGTCCAATTTATAGGACCAGTGGCTATCAAAAATTTAAGCTTTCCCAGAATTCTGTGATAGAGAAATCTTGAGTTTGTGACCAATGTTGCTTTTTTAAAAATAGCTCTGGTGGATGCCACAATTAGAGTATTCAATGACATTTCTTTATGATGAGTCTCAAGGGAACAATGTGATTGATTCATAGAGAAAAATTTCTAAGGAGGAACATTTCCTTCTGTGTTGTTGTCATCTGAGACAGGAATTACCCATGCAGAGAAGCAAATATTGCAGGGATTGAGCTGGATCGTCTGTTGCACCTTCGTGGCCAAGGTGAATTCTTATTATGTGGCTGCCTCCCAGAAATATCCTTTCCTCTCTCGGCAATGCCTGAGCAGACAGAAGAGGAGCCCTGTAACCTAACAGTTCACTGCTGCATTCTCAGCTACAGAGAAAAATATTCAAGGGACTCCCAGCATGTTTTTTATTAAGAATGAACCAATATAAAATAAAACCATCCAATCAGTTCAGTAAGCACTTGGATAAACCCAGTCATCAGGACTACTGTATGTGGAGTGAATGAACAGATAGAGCTGACGTAATTAGAAAGCCAGCTCAGGCTTCCTAGCACAAACAAGCTTCTATTAAAGTCTGCATGTGCAACGTGGAAATTGGAAAGTGACTTTGTAGCTTAGACAGCATAAGGTAGGGGTGAAGACTGCTGCTTCTAAGATTGAACCTCTAGGATTTGCGTCTCATCTCTGATCCTTGGAGCTGCTTGGCTTTTTTCTCTCTAGATTTATTTACTAAGAGAGAGAGAGAGAGAGAGAGAGAGAGAGAGAGAGAGAGAGAGAGAGAATCTTCCATTTGCTGGTTCACTCCCAAAATGGCTACAACGGCCAGGCTGCAGCCAGGAGCCCATCCAGAGTGGGTGCTTGGGTGGCAGGGACCCAAGCACCTGGGCCATCCTCTGCTGTCCTGCAGGTTCATCAGCAGGGAGTTGGATCAGAAGTGGAGTAACCAGGACACTAACTCATTCCCATATGGGATGCCATTGTTGCAGGCAGTGACTTAATCCGCTAGGCCACAATGCTGGCCCAGAGCTGGATGGCTTTGAACAAATTACTTAATCATCCCATGCCTTTTATTTCCCCTCTATAAAGTGGCGATAATAAAGGTGCTTACTTTACAATGTTGTCAACAGGATCAAATAATTTATGCTCAGAGTAATTGGCATGGTGTAAGTGCTCAGTAAACCTAGCTACCTTTTATGCCATTGTCTGCTTGCTTCTGTCATTCTTCACAATTCATTGACATAATTTCTCTAGCCACCACACCTGAGGAAAGTGGGATAAGTCCTACCTCCGACATAATCTAGTGGCGAAGGGAAGTCACTTATTGTCACTGAACTTTGTGGGATTATAAGGATATCCTTGCATGCTGAAATCTGCTTTTAAACCCAGGCAGCTAGAGCACATGTCAAATAAATAGTGAATAAATAAATAAAACAGTACAGTTTGAAGAAACATGGTAGGGTGAAACCTAAGAGTAAGTCTTTGTTTGTTTGTTAGTTTCGAAGAAAAGAATAAGAAAAAAGAAAGGCAATAAAAGAGAAATATACCACCAGAGATTAAATAAAGGGAAGGGCACACTACTCATACTCATAATGACATTTGAGGTGGGCGAGAAGGGGAGAAGAAGGGAGAGAGAGTGAGAGAGAGCAAGACAGATAGAGAGCACTTCCATCTGTTGGCTCACTCTCCAAATGCTTGCAATAGCCAGTACTGGCCCAGTCCAAAGCTAATAACTCAAAACAGATGTCCCATATGGGTGATAGGAACAGAATTATTTGAGCCATCATTGCTGCCTCCCAAGTCTGCATTAACAATAAGCTGGAGTCAGGAGTCACAGCCAGGCATTGTACCCAGCTACTCCAATATGGGAGGTGGGCCTTTTAACTGTTAGGCTGAACACATATCCCATTACACTGACATCTTTGAAAAGACACAGCTAGATTCAGAGAGAAACCTGGGGCTCTAGGAGCTCCCTCCCTCCTTCCAAAAATGCACCTGTTACCTCTATTCTACCTCTAACAGATGGAGGGACGATTGTTAGAGAACATCTATCTTCAAATCCGGGAAGTGTGCATTCAGAGTGTATGAGGGCAGTCCTGTTACTACAAGAAGAAATATCTTAATACGGAACCTACAAATTATCCTAATAAATGAAAGGGAGATTAGAATATATACAAGATTACAAGAAAATGTTAATCTGATATAATGCAAGGAAATATACTGTTAACCTGAATAAAAATAGTTTGAAACAGCAAATCTATTAAATGTGTACATATCATTATATAATGTGTTTAAGGATAAACTAGTAAATGGTGACAAACAATATATTCTTCTGAAATTGCAACTTCAAAGATCAAGATCATTTTATTAGGAATGCAAGTAGAAAAATCAATTTCAGTCTAAGGATAAACATCAAGCTGGCCTTAGGTTTCTTTACAGCAAATATAAGTCACCAGAAGTAATAGAGCATTGGCTTCAGGTTACTTGAGATAGAGGTGGGTGAATCAATGGGGATTTCACATAAAAATCACAAAGTAAGGCAAGAGGACATGTACATCTAATGCCAAAACACTTACATGCAAAAACCAAGTACTGTAACTCTTTGAATTAAGTTATTTAATATTTGCAAATCACATACAGGGGCCAGCTCTGTGGCATAGCTGCTCCACTTCCAATCCAGCTCTCTGCTATGGCTTGGGAAAGCAGTACAAGATGGCCCAAGTTCTTGGGCCCTTGCACCTGCATAAGAGACCCGGAAGAAGCTCCTGGCTTCAGATTGGCGAAACTCCAGCCATTGCGGCCAACTGGGGAGTGAACCAGCGGATGGAAGACCTCTCTCTCTCTCTCTCTCTCTCTCTCAGCCCCTCCTCTCTCTGTGTAACTCTTTCAAATAAATCGTTAAAAAAATCACATTCAGTGTTTACCCAGCACATGGAAAGTATTATGCACACATTAGTTAATTCATTAAATAATAATAAAAAAAACTGTCATGAATCTCATAGGCTCTTCCTAATAAAACCTTCCTTATCAGGAGAAGCCCTGATAACACTAGGGGTGTGTGCTGAACCCATTCATACACAGACATAAATAGACTCAATAAATGAAACATGATTTCACAAGGTAAATATTCTAATTCTTAAAAAGATAATAATAGAGTAACCATTCATCAAGGAGTGAGGAACAGATATGAGAAGATGGGTCAGAGTATTAATTTCCCAATTTTTGTATGAAGAATTGTTAGATAATATCTAAGGCAGATGAGTCAGAAAATAGAGCTTCCTATTATTTGATCAATTAGTATGAGGAGCTCTTTCAAAAGTTCATGTAAATGTATATCACAGAAGAAATATGCATGCATTTCAAAAATTTTAGCACTGCACACTAAGTATACTTACCTTTTAACAAATTATTTATTTGTTTGAGAGACAGAACCATCTGCTGGTTTACTCTGCAAATGCCTGCAACAGCTGGGGGTGTCAAAGCTGGGAACGGGGCTCTCAATCCAGTTTCCCATGTGAATAGCAGGAACCCAAGCCCTTGAGCCATCACCACTTCCTCCCAGTCTGCATTAGCAGGTGGAGTCATGAACCAGAGCTGGAATCGTATATTAAAGCATCACACTGTACATCTTAAATACACTTTATATTAAATATCTTTAAAAGAAGTGCAACTTGAAATAAAAAAGACATGCCTAGATGCATGAAGACATGCCCATAGGGTTCAGAAAACAGTGTGAAGCAAAAAGGAAAAGAAACTTAGAACACAATTCTGAAAATGTCCATTTCAGCACATGTGATGGAAGAATTAAATGGCCGTTCATTTTATGATTAATCTACCTCACTCAAGTTATCTTAAAAAGACATTGAGAGTCAAGTGGATAAAAATTGTTCTCATTCATTTCCTTTAGTGGCTTAGTTGAAGGTAGGACCACTGAGTTTTGATTTTAATTACTGATGTGGGGCATGAAACAGGAGTCAACAGATGTGAAAGTCACTTCCTATCCACAACTATTTTACTTGTTTATTGCTGGAAATGAAGGGCATGTGAGAACGCATTTCAGATAGCTCCCATTTGTTCCATACTGAAAATCACTTATAATATGTAATTGAGGTAAATTAGAGTGAATGCATTTATAGGGAAAATAACCAAATAATTTTGGTTCCATCTAAGTCCGTATTTGGCACCTTGACACACTGTTAACTCTGTAGCTAAAGTGAAGTAAGCTCAGATTTACTCTGAATTCAGGCAAGAGGAATATTCAAATAACCAAAGATCTTTTCTCCATATACTACTTACATGAGAAATAAACAAAGGACAAGTAGATTTGATTTCTTTCTCTCTCCCTCTTCTCCCTCCCTCCTTCCTTCTTTCTTTGCAACAGCCACTTTTAGAGTGTCTCAAATGCTCAGGACAAATAAAATATAATTTCTACATTTTTCCAGATTAATACTATTAATACAGGGCTAATACTTGGTTGTAAATATTCCCCAAGATTTCCATTATAGGAACTTTACTAAACTTAAGATATTCAAAAATAGATCAAATTACGTTCTGTGAAATTTTCTTACAATTGTGTCATTACAGCAAAGGATATATACAAAATGCATTTTACTTCTCCTTTAAATTGGTATATGTTTAATCAACATTCATTCATCATTATATGAAAATAACTAATTCCACTGAATCCCTACCTTTTCTGTCTATGTTGTCATTTACGTATTTAATAAGATACTGAAACAGTAATTTGCTAAATTGATACGAAGTTAGCAAAATTCAATTTTTAGTAAGGCAGATCTATTGCTGCACTAATTTTTAAGGCATTCAGTGAAATGATAACTGCTTTCCTTAACAGTCTCACAACTTTTTCTGCTCTGACACACTAAATAGTGCCCATCTGTTAGCACTTTATGCATGCAAATTGGTCTTTTAATAAATGAAATGTTAAACCCAAAACTGCTCACTAACAGCCTAAAATGATTAGGTTACTTTATGAAAGGACTTAGCTTACCTATTTGATATATACCTACTGGCATGAATGACCTTACAGGAATAATCTTAAGGACATAATCATTAACAATGGTGGGAGCTGAAGTTTCAGATTCTGGTACTCAAACAAGTTTTTGTCAAGAATTTTTTCACAATTCATGCATTTATAGATAGACCATGTTCTTCCTTCTGCCTTTTCTACACTGTGTTATTCCAACTCCTTTTCATCCCCTGTGGGCAGTTAAGTTCCATCAAATCTTACCTTTTCAATCTCTTTTAGACTTCTCCTTCACCACACACTTCTGCTGAGTGCAAAGACTCCCCATGACTTGCTTAAATAATTACAACAACCTTTTACTTTGTCCTTCTGCCTGTAATCTGGCTCTACTCCAAGTCATCATGCCCACTTCTACCAAAGAGATTTTTCTCAAAAGCAGAATAGATCCTATGGGGAAACTCCAAATTCCTTTGCCCAGCAAAAAGCTGGCACTCCTCTCTCCTCTCCCAGCCAGTCACACTAAATTGCCAATCATTTCTTTAATGCATCTTGATGTTTCATGCTTTTCTGCCTTTCCCCCTGCTGTTCCTCCAGCCTGGAATTCCTTCCCCCCTTGTCTATCTGCCCAACACCTGCTCAGTTTTCATGATCCAACCCAAGTATTATGTCCTCCCAGGAAACCTTCTCCGACCTTCAGGTGAAGGTGGTAACTCTATTCTTGGTTCATTTTCTGTACCCTGTATAATCATCTATTTGGTTGATTTGTTTAAATCATGGTATTCATCTTTGTAGCCCTAAAACCTTAGCAGTACTTGGAAAAGCAAAAGTCATTGACTCAATAAATGAACCAAGTGTAGGAAATAGGTCTCCGAAGTTAAGGTTTTTATTTCATTTTTGGCATAATGCAATTCAATACAATTTTGAAGCACTCTCCGTAGGTATTATCAGGTTGAGTAGAAAATCCAGGGTTTATTTTAAGTTCCTTCAAAAGGTAACTTGACGACAAGAGTTTGGGTACAAGTAGCTTGAGGGAAGGCAAAGAAAACAATTAGGGGAATAGAGAAGTGAGACAAAGAAAGGAAGGCAGCTTATAAAGGATGTGTCATTAAACCAATTATCACTGTGGCTGAATGGAACTCCAGAAGTCAGTTTAGATCATGCAGCTCAGAGTCATCCAATCTGGAGGCATGGAGCAGGTGCGGTACCAATGCAGTAACTCCCATCATCTCTTGATTAAGTGCTGCTCCCAGGAGATGTTAATTCCATAACACATGTGGCTAGCAGCATATGTGGGCAAAGCAAAATGCACCAAATAGGAGTAGCCCTTGGCTGGCAATCGGTATGTACTGCAGTAGTCAGGTCTGAGGGAGCTGTCGTGGACATTGGCTTGTTGACTACAGCTGCTCCTCACGGCCATTGCGGTCATTGCAGAGTAAATATAAGTGGATGAAAGACAACACTTCTCACAATTTCTCAGATCACACGTACCTCATGCTATTTGCCCAATAAGCAAGTTCTACATTAATTAGGGCAGGAAGCAAAACCCTTTGTGTCTAATTGAGACAATTTGTGCAATGCACCCAAGATGATAATCTCCTATAAGAGTCGTTGGCCCAAGTGATTCTCTTGGGTTGCCATTGTTCAATCTGAGATTTTTCAGTTACAATTCTAAAGTCACTACCTTCAAACCTTTTTTTTTTCCTTTGCAAAATTCTACTGGATAAACAGGTAACCAAGATGAAAAGAATTTGCCATCCATCCCTTGAGGGTCCTCTGGAGAGATGCACAAGGAACAGTTTAGGAGTAGTATGCCAAACTCTGGAGGCTTTGCATGGCCAAACAAGTTGTGAAAGGCACAGACACATGCAAATAAAGTTTCAAGTAGATGAACAATCCCTAGGTATTATTTAGAACCTTCAAATAAACTATTCTTCTAGTAGATTTCTTCTCGAAAAGAATAAATGGCCACACAGAAATTCTGGGATGAAGCCAGCATATGAACCCTGTGATGGTATTTTTAAGAGTCTCTGGATATTTGCATCTGTTAGGTGAATGGTTTGGAGACAGTTTTCACCTCCTGGGAAGTCTTCTCCTTACATTTCTTTATGACATGCACCATCCCTTGGCAAATTACAGCTGAAGGGCAGCTCATGAAGAAAGAGCAAGAAAGGTTAAGACTGCAATATTTTTGTGTGTAAATTGGTTATTTTTCTGTGATACAGTTAGATCTTTTTGGAATTGTGAGCTTTCAATCTTTTAAGAATGAGGGCATTGGGACCAGCATTGTGGTGAAGCAGTTAAAACTATTGCCTGTGATGCCAGAATCCCATATGGGTGCCAGTTCATGTCCCAGCTGCTCCACTTTTGATCTAGCTCCCTGCTAGAGCTCAAATGCTTGGGACCCTGCCACCAATGTGGGAGATCCAGTTGAAGCTCCTGGCTCTTGGTTTTTTCCTGGCCCAGTGCTGGCCATTGCAGACATCTAGGGGAGTGAACCAGCAGATGGAAGATCTCTCTCTCTCTCTCTCTCTCTCTCTCTAACTCCGACTTTCAAATAAATATTTATTTTACAAAAATAATGAGACCATTTTTGTGAATTCAATCACGTTTTTAAAGAAGATTTATTTATTTATTTATTTGAAAGGCAGGGATAAAGAGAGAGAAGGAGAGAGAGAGATGGTCCATCTGCTGGTTCACTCTCCAAATGGCAGCAACGTCATCAGGAGCTGGGTGGTCTGAAGCCGGGAGCCAAGAGCTTCTACCAGGTCTCCCACATGGGTGCAGGGGCCCAAGCCCTTGCGCTATCCTCTGCTGCTTTCCTAGGCATGTAAGCAGGGAGCTGGATCAGATGGAACAGCCAGGAGCTTGAACCAGTGCCCATGTGGGATGGTGGCATTGCCAGCACAGGGCTTAACTTTCTATGTCACAGTGCCATAATTATTTTTATTCATTTAATAAATGAGGAAGGAATTCCCTAAGGAATTTCTTTAACTAAGTGATCTATTTCACTTTTACTTACACCCCTCGCAACTTATTTTTTCAAATATTTTGAAAGTGAAAAATCTGGAATATTTAAATGTGCCTGACAAATCAAATCAAACTAAAAACTATTTAAGAGTTTGCTGAGACATCACTGATAGGTACTAGTGATTCATACATAAAAGTTCAAGAAATTAAGGAAACTGTCAAAGAAGGCACAAGGTATTCAAAAGTGCTGTAAAATAGTCTAGAAATAATGGCAGATTCAGAGACATAGCCTCTTAAAGCGACAAGATTTCAGACAAAAGGGATGAGTGAGGGTATGCAAATGTCAAAGAAGTATTTATAAATAAGTTGACCACAGGTCTACTATGCCTAGGGCAGTCCCTGTTTACCTCTGCTGTTCAGTGCAGTGTATTAATATCTTCTCATTCCAGTCTCAAAGAATGAACTTGTTTGAATAATGGACTATTGGGTATCCCCATTTTCAAAGAAAAAAAGAAACTATAGGATTAGGACAGTTGTGGAAAATTCATTCACTCCCTGAATGTCCACAATGGCCTGGGCCAACCTAGGCTGAAGCTGAGGATATGGAACTCAATCCAGGTCTCCTGTATGAGTATCAGGAACCCAACCACTTGGGCCATCACTGCTGCCTCCCAGGGTCTGCACTGGTGGGAAGCTGGAGTCAGGAACCAGAGGCAGAACTTAAACATAGTACTCTGATGGGTGATGCAGGCATCTTAATTGCTGCCATGCTAAAGGGAGTCTAATTTCTTTGAAGACGATGATTATTTTTCATAAGTGTGCATTCAAATGACCCATATTTTTAGAATCAATGAAAGAAAATAACATAAAACAAAATTCTTTCAAGGACAAATGATCTTAAGTGTATATGTATTGGGCTGATGCCGAGGCTTACTTGGCTAATCCTCCGCCTGTGGCGACAGCACACCGGGTTCTAGTTCTGGTCGGGGCACCAAATTCTGTCCCGGTTGCCTCTCTTCCAGTCTAGCTCTCTGCTATGGCCCGGGAGTGCAGTGGAGGATGGCCCAAGTGCTTGGGCCCTGCACCCCATGGGAGACCAGGAGGAAGCACCTGGCTCCTGGCTTCGGATCAGCGTGATGTGCCAGCCGCGGCGGCCATTGGAGGGTGAACCAACGGCAAAAGGAAGACCTTTCTCTCTTTCTCTCTCTCACTGTCTATTCTGCCTGTCAAAAAAAAGTGTATATGTATCATAACACAAATTTTACAGCTTTATGCCTTCTACGTGCATATCTTCTCATCCTTCCCAACAGCCTTGAAAGGAAATCAGATATTAATCTCCATATATTATTTATGAGAAAGTGAAAGCTATGAGAATTTGTTACTGACTTAGATCTACCCAGTAGTAACATTTCTGATGAGATAGCCATTGTTGGGCAAAACCTATTTCAGGCCAAACGCTTGAAGATACGTGGAGTGAGTAGCAATCAGGGTCTTGTTGTTTGTACAGTATTTTAAAATTCTCCAAGTCCATACATGTCCCCCATTTGACCTCCATCACGCCTGTCTGTGGCAGGCAGAACATGTATTTATTTACCCTGATTAATAGATACGACCATTTTAAAGTCAGCCATCCATGGCTGAAGCAGAATTAGAACCTAGGTCACCCAACCACCTCTTGGGCTGTGATCAACATAGAGCATTTAATGTGTGCATCCTAAATCGAGCAGCTGTCTAGTCAATTTGGAAAATTTATCCTTAGGACATCAAAAAAGATGTAGTATCTGACAGAAGTGAGAACCTGACTTGGCCAACTTGCCCTGATGTTGCCTCTAACTTCTCATGTTTAACTAAACCCCAAATGTGTAAAAGTTTGATTGACTAAATGCTGCTCTTTTGCTGAGGTTCCTGGTTCCTGTGAGAGAACCTCAGCCAGGTGAAGTCAGTAGAACTGGTGCTGGGAGTCACACCAGGAACTCAGTGATACACCTGCTAGGAGTCAAGAGCTTTCTCAGGGGAGTTGCCACAGATTTCAATGGCATGACAATTATAAGGTAGATGGGTCATGTTATGCCTGCTGTGACCTCTACAATACTTAAGGATCATTATTTTGATGTTAATTTGCATAATGGGTGGCCTAGCAAGAACAATGGTGAATGCTAATAGCTGCAGGATGCAATAAAATTAAACATTATCTAGACTGAACTGCTAAAGGAAAAGTTGCCAAAGTATGACTCTTTAAGCACTTAATTTCATCCCGGGTCATATCCACACACAATCAAAGGTGGATTTCCAGTATCTCTTGAAAAACTGGCAAGAAATGTCTAAAATGAAATAGTGGCAACCTCCTTTACAGAGAATCCTTACTTGGTAGGCTTTATATTTTCACATAACCTGCCTATCCCCTCTGAGATGCCTGAGTTTGCAACTACCACTGCCTTATTCCCAAAGAACTCTCTATCCCTACCCTTGCTCCAGCTCAAAAGTGCTGGCAGATTTACCAGAAACCAGCAAGAATGAATCTCACCCTCTAGACTGAAACATTTCAAATGAATCTTTGGAAAAGACAGAACCAACCATGACTAGCAGAAAGGGATGTTTTCAAAGCAAACAGACACTGTCACTCCAAAAGCTTAAATATTCCTGCATCTGAGTTGCAGGTATAAATTAGAGATTAGCCAAGAGAATAAAAAGAATGAGGGGCAGGTGTTTGGCATAGTGGTTAGGTCACCACTTGGAATTCCAGCATTCCATGTCCTTGCCTTGGTCCAAGTTCCAGCTCCCCTTCCAATTCCAGCATCCTGCTAATGCCCACTCTGGGAGGTAGCAGGTGACAGGTCAGGTAGTTGGACCCCTGCCATCCATGTGGGAGACCTGGGTTGGATTCCTGGGTCCTGGCTTCAGCCTGGCGTAGTCCTGGCTGTTGTAGGCATTTGGGGAGTGAACCAGCAGATGGAAGATCTCTCAGTTCTGCATCTCTCTGTCTCTGCCAAACAAGTAAACAACAACTGAAAGTAATCTCTATCTAAAGTTAGAACTTCTGGCAATTGCTTTTGCCTGGCAAATGAGAAGGTACAGTCACCCTGAATTTTGTACCCCAAATCCATCTTTCAAGACCATTTTCTTTATTTGTCGACTTCTTTCTCCCAAGCGTCTGGACCCATTTCCACCACAAGAGGGCAGCCATCTCTTAAAAACAGCAAGATAGGAGCGCCTAGCTCTTCAAAGAGAAATAGGGCCAAAATTTAGAGAAGCTTATGCTTGGGGAATCACACAATCTACATAAAAGAGATCCTGTGATGGACAACATTGAAATGGAATACAGTGTCCAGGAATGTCAGTTTTCTCAACTCAAGAGTCTTTACTATTGAAGATCATTTATTACAGTGCCAAGGTCCTCATTTCCCAAGTTGGGAAGGCCAGAACCTGCGAGGCAGCCTTGGTATCGCTCCCAGAGGTTTATTTTTCACCTTTTCTTGGGGCACATCCAACAGCCATCAGCTTTCTCCTCCTCTTTGAACACTACCTACTAACTTAACCCTCAAATAGGTTTTGTTTTGCTTTGTTTTTTGAAACTCACTGATGACAGAGATAATTATTAACTTCGAAAATTTGATAGGGAAGGAAATCATTGTAGAAGCACAATAAACACGTTTTGGCTTCAATATCTGTCCGTGGAGTATGTTTGCTGCTCACTTATTTGGTGTTGCATGATTCAGAGTGACAGTCAACCTCCATAGCATTTTTTTCAGATGGTCATAAAGTACCCTAGTTCCTGAATATTTTGCTCCCCCACCTCATTTTCCTAGCAGGCAAGCTTCCTCCAAAATACCTTATTTGACCTTTATACCTTTAGAAACAGCCGGTGCCTAATTCCCCTCTGTGGGTTGCTAATCCGATTTACGTGAGCGGAACCTAGAATTATTTTAGTTCCCTGAACGGGGCAAAAAAAGTACACGTGGACGACAGAAGCTAAGCAGCTCCCGCTTCTGACTCCTGTCTGTGCCTTGCAGATCCTGGAGCTCTGGTACACGAGAACCTGATCTGGCAATTCGGCCTTTTCCAAAAATTTTCCACCCGTGGCTTTTGGAATCATTTGTGCAACCCGGTGGTGCTGTGCGTGGAGACTCCGGAAATCCTGGGACGCATGGAAAGAAATCTCCGGAAAGTTACGGTGCGGCAGCTTGGGGCGGTGGGGAGCTATTCCAGCTGAGGGAGACAAGTGCTTTGGCCAGAAGTCTGAGCTCTGCCTCTGGGGACCCGCTGGGGGACAGGAGGTTCCGAGGTCCCAAACCAGAATTGCCTTGTACGCTTGGATCTCGCCGTGCGTTGTTTTACCTGCCCCTGGGCTGAGCGAGATTCACTTTCCAGGGGAAGAAGTGAGGGCTTCCATAAAACGAAATAAAATCCCAGCCACCCTCCCCTCGCGCTGCCACACACACACACACACACACACACACACACACACGTGTCGTGTATAGGAAGAGACGGCCAAGTCACACCCGCAGACCCGGGTTTAAAGGGACGTGTGACTTGGTTGGAAGCACACGCGTGTATTAGGTATGTTTTCATGAACACACATGCGCGCACACGCGTTCGAGTGCAAATGCATACCCACATTTATGTAACTGTAAATGCGCACACATGATTTCCGTCTGCAGCTACATAGATGTTTCTGTGTTAAATATCGGCCAGTTTCCAGCTTCCCTTCCCCTCGCCGGGGAAACACAGAAGCGTCTACCACACCAGGTCTGCACCAAGATGCTCTGTACCTTCCCTGAGCTCTTTCCTGAAAAACTTCAAACTGAAACCTGAATAACGGGCCCGGTGGAGACACAGAGGCCAGAACCTGCCTTCGCCCCGCATCTCAGCCCCGGAGAACACGCGAGGGTCGGGTACAAGGGTGACATCTCCGGCCCGAGGGCAGGGGGGTGGAAGCGTCAGAGCCCCCCTCGGCGGCCGCGCGCCCCCGCCCTTGGCCCCACCCCGCTGCGGCTGCCCCCGGCGCGCCGTCCACACCCCTGCGCGCCGCTCCCGCCCGCTCGGGGATCCCCGGCGAGCAGTGCAGCCGAGGGGGAGGTGTTCGGCCGGGGCCGGGAGGGAGCCAGCAGGCGGCGTCCCCTTTAAAAGCCGCGAGCGCCGCGCCACGGCGCCGCCGCAGCCGCCGTCGCCGCCGGAGTCCTCGCCCCGCCGCGCTGCGCCCGGCTCGCGCTGCGCCCGCCGCTCCGGTTCCCACACCCCGCCGGGGATTGGCAGCCGCCGCCGGACATCAGCCGCCGCCGGCGACCCGAGCGCCCTCGAGGCGAGCGCCGCGCGGATTACTGGGCGCTGCGAGGCACCCGCGCACCGCAGACCCCGCGCGGGTTGGAGCACCCAGCCGTTGCGCGCCACAGCGCGGTGGCCTCGGCTGCCCGGGCCGCGCCGGAGCCGCGGACGGGCGCGCGGAGCGCCGGAGAGTGCGGAGCCAAGTCCGAGCGCCGCGATGCCGAGCACCTCCTGCCGGGGATCGCGGGCTCGAGACGTGCCAGCCGAGGTGTGATCGGACCCCAAGCCGGCCACAAAGGGCACTTGGCCCGAGGGCTAGGACAGCAGCGAGGGCAGAGCGCGGCCACCCGCTTCGGCGGCCCGGGACTCGGCTGGGCTCGCGGAGAATGCGCCCGAGGACGACGGGGCGCCGGAGCCGCGGCTGTTTCCACTGGCCAGCGCTGATGGGGGTGCGCTGGCGGCAGGCAGAGTGATGCGGGGGGGCAGCTCGCCGGGCATCGAGATCGCCGCTGTGCCCTTCCCCGGACCCGGCGTCGCCCAGGATGGCTGCCCCGAGCCATGGGCCGCGGCGGAGCTAGCGCTGAGCGCCCGACCCTCGCCCCCCGGAGTCCCGCAGGCGGCCCCGCGCGCGGCCACGCGTCCCGCGGGCGCTGGTGCCTGAGGACGACGACAGCAGCAGCCTTTCCTCTCTGCCTTCCCTTCCCTTCCCCGGCCCGCACTCCTCCCCCTGCTCGCTGTTGTTGTGTGTCAGCACTTGGCTGGAGACTTCTTGAACTTGCAGCCTTAACTTGCGCTGCTCCCCGCTTCGCGCCGGTGCCCGCGCCCCGGCGGAGCCGCCTCGCCGCCTCCGAGCCCCGCCGCGCTGCAGCCCTCTGCCGGGCCGAGCCCGGGACGCCGCGCCCTGCGCGAGGAGAGGGACTCGGCGGCCGGCGCCGGGAGGAGAAGCCGGAGGCCACGAGAAGGGAGCAGACGCCCGGTCCCCGCGCCAGGTCCCTGGGCCAGAGCTTTTTCCATGTGGAGGCTCTTTCAATGGACGTGTCCCCGCGGGCTTCTTAGACGGACTGCGGTCTCCTAAAGGTACGGGACGCGGGCCCCGGGGTGCAGGGCGGGCGCTGGGCTCGCGCGGCGGCGGCGCGGCGGAGCCCCCTCCGGGGCGCGGCCGGGCAGGACGTAAACAGACCCCTCTCCGGGGCCACGTGCAGCCCAGCCCGGCGGGGCGCCCCCTTTCCCCGCGCCCGCACGCTTCCGACCCTCCTCCTCTCTTCCTCGGTATATTATTAAGGCTGTTAACACTTTGATGATTTAAAAAAAAAATTAAAAAGTCAAAGAGCTGTCTTGGAGAGGATGGCCCCTGGGTTTCACCCGTTAGCTGCCAACCTGTACGCAGTGGCACGGCGCTGTCTTCATCAAGATTCTGGGGGAGACCCGCGCTCTCCATCAAAGCCCCGTCCCCCGTAGGAAAGCGCTGGGCGTTAGGGGTTCTCTCCGCCGATTGCTAGAAGCGCGAGAGGGCAAGGGTCCCGGTCGCGCCGTGGGTTTCCCCGCTGGCACGTGCGCGCGTGGAGCTCGCCCTTTATGTAACGCCGGGAAGGTACCTGCGTACGCGACCGCACCCGGGGCGCGCGGGTGGGCGTGGAGCGGGGCGTCCCGACACCCCGCGGGCCGCCACTGCCAAGCGGCTTCAGAAGTCGTGGCCCTGAGTTTGCAGGGTCTGGAAGTGGTGAACTGTGGCTCAGGAAGTTCCGTGCCCCGGTTCTCAGGAAGTCACATGCGCGCGCGTTTATAGGCAAGGGAGCGCTCTGAGTTTGGCTAGGGGCGGCAGGGTGTCAGATCAAGTGGAGATCCCCCAGACTCCCTGCATGGCTGCCAGCTCTGATGTGTGTGTGTGTGTGTGTGTGTGTGTATGGGAGGGGGAGTGACAACCATTTAAGTTCAGTGGGGAGGGAGCGAGGGATAAGACCAACCCCCAAATCAAGTATCAGACGGGCCCAGGCTGGGGTGGGAGAGAGAAAAGTGCTCTGGGTCAGGAACTTGGGGCCCTCCGTTCCCCCACCCCACCCCAAACGTTAGAGCTGTGGCCGCTCTGACGTAGCCAGCAAGTGCTACAAGGCAGGAGGGCGCCCTGGAGGAGGAGGCGAGCGAGCGCAGCGGGAGCCCAGGCCGCGGGGGCGGGAAGGGAGAGGACTGGGCGGGGAACTCGGGTGACTCACGTCGGCCCTGTCCGCAGGTCGACCATGGTGGCCGGGACCCGCTGTCTTCTAGCGTTGCTGCTTCCCCAGGTCCTCCTGGGCGGCGCGGCCGGCCTCATCCCCGAGCTGGGCCGCAGGAAGTTCGCGGCGTCATCGGGCCGCCCCTCGCCCCAGCCCTCGGACGACATCCTGAGCGAGTTCGAGTTGCGGTTGCTCAGCATGTTCGGTCTGAAGCAGAGACCCACCCCGAGCAGGGACGCCGTGGTGCCCCCCTACATGCTGGACTTGTACCGCCGGCACTCCGGCCAGCCTGGCGCGCCCGCCCCGGACCACCGGCTGGAGAGGGCAGCCAGCCGCGCCAACACGGTGCGCAGCTTCCACCACGAAGGTAAGGCGAGGCGCGCGCCGCAGGGGCAGAGACGCGGGCGGGTTGCTACCCGCAACGCCGAGCACCGAGGCCGGCTGCGGGCATCCCTGGAGAGGCAGTTCAGCCAGAGCTCTGCGGATGCTGTCCCTCTGGCTTCCGTACCGACCTTTCTGAATCTGAGTTTCACGCACTGCTCCTGTGGCTGGCCAGCCAGGGATTCCCCCTTGGTCGGTCCGTACCCGTTTCCTGGCACGCAGCCAGGAGTGCGACTCCTCCTCCAGGAACCGGAGCCGAATCAAGGGATGGGGAAGACATGCCCCTGGTCAGCTAAGCGTGCAGAAATTCCGCAGTGGGAGAAGGAGGAGGTTTGGGATTTCTCGAAGTCTGTTTGGAAGCCCTTGCTCCATAAATCTGTGTCTCCAGCTTAAGCCAGGATTTCAAGCTAGACTGAGGCAAGGGCGGAATTCTCAGATAGTCTTGAAAAATCAAAGTCCAGGGCCCCCAAGTCTTCCTAATTTACAGTGGATCTGGGCCTGCGTTGGAAGATTTCGAATCCCTATCTAATCCCCGTGGGAGATCAATTCCACAATCAATCTTATTGTTTCCACAATGACTTTCTTGTCTCGTGTTTAAATCTGAGATAGGCTCAGAGTAGAGACAAAGCAAGCCTTCAGATAAAACCTTTTGCAGCAGCTGCCTGTCTTCCTTCACATGCATTGAAATGTGATTTTTTTTTTCCTTTTATGATCCTGGATGTGGTTTTCCTAAGGTAGGATATTTCTGCTGGTTTCATCAGAAAGGCATTTAGTGGATTTGAAATGTCTTAGGGCAGCTATGGAGCTCTGTGGTACCTAACTTCTTAGCACCATTAGTCAACTACATGCTACATTTCCATTCTTTTGTTCTTTTAAATGGGCCTTTGGCTTAATAGCTCTAAATACAGCATGCTTTCCTGCGAATTCTAGAAAAGAGTGGAGTTACAGATCACAGAAGAGTCACTTGCACCGATGTTCCCTTTTCCTTGACGGGAACAGTTTTCTCTCAGTGGGACGTTTTCAAGAACGATGGGTGATAATGAGAAGAAGTCCCAAAGGCAGGTCCCATCACACAAGGTACTTCTCATCCCAGCTGTCACAATGAAGGGAGCTGGGAGCTAGTAGCACGTGTTCCAGCACATTTTGAAGTAAAGTGTTTTCTGAAGATCTGAGGATCAACATGATCTTTTTCTACCTGCTGAGAATTCAGCCACTGACAGCAGAAGTTGTCTGTTGTCACAGGAGCAAGGTTTTCCTTCCTGTATCTTCTGTCATGGTAACCGTGAGATGGCTACAGGTTCATCTCTTCCAGTTGACACAGATTAGAATATTTCTCAATAAAAAGGGAATAGGAGTTAGCTGGATGGGTCTCCTCTTGACGTTCATTTTTAAGGCTAGTAAGGTACGGTGTCTTTCTCATAACTTTGAGAGGAAGATTATTTAAAAATCAAAAGCACCTGAGACTTTGACATGTGTAACTGTTTCAGCAATGAAGTGTGCCTATGTCTTTATCTAGAAATGGCTTGATCAAGACCTAAGCAGGCTACACAGAATATAGTAAGTTATTTTTGGCCTTAACAGCCAGGGCTGGGTTGATCCGAAGCCAAGAGCCAGGAGCTTCTTCTGGGTCTCCCATGTGTGTGCAGGGGCCCCAGGACTTGAGCCATCCTCCACTGTTTTTCCTAGGCATGCCATTGGGGAGCTAGATTGGAATTGGAGCAGCTGGGACTCGAACCGGCACCCATATCACATGCTGGTGCTGCAGGCTGGGGCTTTAATCTGCTGCACCACAGCACCGGTGCTAAGTGCTTATGTTTTTAATGAATTTATGTGTTTCAAAGTGTCAGTGCTATGTGCAGGCAATATAGGAGTTACCAACTTGCTTACCAGCAACTTGCAGTAACTCCAGATCTTAATCAAGTAGATGATAGAGAAAAGCTATGCAATTTTTGCCCCTGATGTCAACAAATCTGTTTCTTTTCTCATTATGACTCTCATCAGTCTCTCATTAGGCCAGATAAAGCACTTTTTGAGGACTGTTCATTGTTGTATAACCCAGGGCTTGGTTTTTTTAAGCATCCTTGTGCCATGCATGGGACTAAAAATTTTTTAGTAGACCATGTGATGAAGGCTGCTGGCTCAAGAGCAGAATGTAGTCTAAGAAGCATTCATGGACATTTACTTGGTAAAGGACCCAAAGACACGCTTGTAGGAATGAACCTGGTGTGTGTGTGTGTGTGTGTGTGTGTGTGTAGGGGGATTGGATGGATTGATGTAATCACAAGGTAAGCAATGTTCTTGATGAAGTTCTTTCAGTCGATTGATGAGTATGATGGGACCTCACAATAAGGTGCTTCAGAACAAAATTATCACTTTTCATTTTTCCTCTTGTAGTTGGTCTGATCTTTTATACAACAACTTTTATCCTGGAGAGAAGAGGCTTTGCTAAAATTCTGTTTTTTTTTTTTTTTCAAAGTCATTAAAACACATACATCCACCACATAGCCCTTTCAGAACTGCCGTTGAGGGTAGAAAAATTAGTTCTTCAACTGGAAAGTGTGTGTTATTTATCTGCTGCTGTTGGTAACACTTTGAAATTAGTTGATTGTTCCTACAGCAAAAGTCTTCATGCTTTGCAGTCAGGCTGGGATATGAGGGTGGCCAGTCCATAAGCTGATTCTCCAGACATGGCCTGAACTGACTGAATTATTGGCTTCTATATCTAAAGCTTTCAAGTAGAGATGAGCTCTGTTACCATAAATATGTGTTATAAAAATATCCATATAATAGTAAACATCAAAAAACGATCTTTTCCTTGTGAAGAAAAAGATATATCAACAATCCCAGTGCATATTTGAATATATAGTCACCCCCTAGGTCATCCCCAAGCCCTGGTACTAGCCTGCTGGGCATCCTTGGTGTCCCTAGGTACTTCAGTGTGATTGCTCGTTGAGGGCAAGGCTCTGGAGCTCTGTGCTAGCCCTGTTGATTTCTTTTCCACCTCTTTTTCTAGTGGTTCCTGTATACTCTCATATTGAGCTGTTTTGTGTTTTTTTTAGAGCTGTCCTTTATATGGTCCAAGAAGTAGTCAGATGATAATAAGAGGGCACCAAAGCATTCCTGAAGAGCTGGAGCTAAGTGACCAGACTCTCTCTCTCTTTAGTTGCCATTTCCTCTGTGGTCTAATGTGGTTTAATGGGATATTTTTTATTCATTGTCTGCAGAGTCAAGCAGAATTCTCAAAGCACAGTAATGCTTTATCTTTTTTTTTTTTTTAATGAAATTTAGCGTGCTTGGGGACAAAAAGACAGCCACAGAAAATAGTGGTCCCAAGGCCCAGAGGGCTTGTCCACTTGCCTTGCTGCTCCTTTAGTTCTGCCTGCTGCCTCCACCTACCTGGATGGTGATACCTTTCTCTCCCTTCATTTAGGACAGAACTCCCCTCATGGCTGTCATGCCATTCAACATCCCTGTGCGCCTAGTGGTTTTGACTCCTCCCCCCATTAGATGTTGCCATCTGTTGGCTAAAAAAGTGAATCACCGCAGTAGGCTCAAGTTCGCAACTCTGCTTAGCAAAGTTGCTTTGACGTTGCTTAGTGCCAACTGTTTTATTTACAAAATGGAGATAAGTGTAGTTTCTCTCTAATCAGTTTGTTGTGAGATAATTAATATAAAGCCATTAGTGCCAGACCAGGCATGAGGAAAGCACTTTGCACATTAGCTATCATTATTGTGATGACTTCTTTTTTATTAATATCACATTTTCTCCTTTCTCTGTGGAAGAGGAGCCAGTGTGGACCCGAGTAGGCTGAGCAGCTTCAGCCCAGTCTTGGGGATTATTTTGAGGTAGATGAGGAAATGACATCGTGCAGATGTATGAATGAGAACCTCGCTTTTGAAGGAGGGGTTTGAATGTCCTTGTTGCCTTATTTTTCTGCATTTCACCCTATTTTTTCAGTCAGCACTCCATGCATTTGGTTAAGAACCTAGAGACTCACTCACTCACATGGCAGATAAGTCAGAAAGCTCAACTCCCTTAGCAAGTTCGCTTCTTGGGGTATTTAGAGAGAATTAACAACAGTATGAGACTCCAAGAAAGTGTACATTACCTGTTTGGGTAAATGCACTATATGGGTATTTTCAGAATTGCTGAGCTTGCTGTAGAAGGCTTTTTGCTTTACTTTATTTCAAATAGGGTTTGAATTTTCCACCCTCAAGAAAAGGTGATACTCCTCCTTTGGAGGAGGACCGGGATGAAGTGATATGTGGGCTAACCTGGGACAGTGGTTTTCCTTGGTGGGAGGTTTATAGGAACCTCAGACTTACCCTTTTGACCTGACCTTGCAGTCATGGGTGCTGAAACGGGCACATTTGTGTTAGGGTGGGCTGGGGTCTTTGGGCGATAGGTTAACTGAAGTTCAGTTTACAAGTTGGAGAAAGGTTTTCATGTTACCCATTTGATTTAATAATGCAAAATTTCTCCTTTGTTAAGGCAGCTTACTTCCAGTGAACCACATGGAATTAGTGTTCTCCATGTAATAGTGGCAATTTTATTTGACTCAGTCTTATCTTTATTTTTTGAAGGGCCACTGTCTTATTTTATGCCTCTATTATACAAATGTCTCTCTGTCTTTCATACTTCCCTGGGATATTGTTGCTTCATTTTTATTGTCTGGCTATTTGTGTATGAGGTGTGTGTATGTGATGTGTATGGTGTATATGTCATATGTGTGTGATGTGTGTGTGCAGTGTGTGTGGTATCTGTGTATATGGTGTGTATGCATGTGGTATATGTCAATGTGGTGCGTGTGTATGTGATATGTGCATGTGACGTATGTGGTGTATGTGTGGTGTGTGTATGTGATGTGTGTGTGGCATGTGTCAATATGTGTGGGTATGTGGTATGTGTGATGTGTGTGGTGTGTGTGGTGTGTGTATGATGTGTGTGGTGTGTGTATGTGATGTATGTGGTGTGTGTGATGTGTGTGTTGTGTGTGGTGTGTATGATGTGTGTGGTGTGTGTATGTGATGTATGTGGTTTGTGTGATGTGTGTGGTGTCTGTGTGTGGTGTGTGTGGTGTGTATATGATGTGTGTGGTGTGTGTATGTGATGTATGTGGTGTGTGTGTTGTGTGTGGTGTCTGTGTGTGGTGTGTATGTGTTGTGTGTGATGTGTGTGGTGTGTGTATGATGTGTGTGGTGTGTATGTGATGTATGTGGTGTGTGTGATGTGTGTGCTGTGTGTATGTGGTGTGTGTATGTGATATATGTGTTGTGTGTGTGATGTGTGCATTGTATGTATGTGGTGTGTGTATGGTGTATGTGGTGTGTGTGATATAAGTGTTGTATATGTGTGGTATGTGTGATGTATGTGGTATGTGTGTATGTGTTGTGTGTTATATGTGTTGTGTGTGTGTCGTGTGTGTATGTGGTGTGTGATGTGTGTGTTGTGTATGTATGTGGTATGTGTGTGGTGTGTGTATGTGGTGTATGTGATATGTAAGGTGTGTGGTGTGTGTATGTGGTGTATGTGGTATGTAAGGTGTGTGATGTGTGTGTGGTGTGTATGGTGTATGTGGTATGTGTGTGATGTGTGTGTTGCATGCATGTGGTGTGTATGATGTGTGTAGTTTTTGTGTATGTGGTGTGTGTGTGATGTGTGTGGTATGTGTGTGATGTGTGTGGTGTGTGTGGTAGGTGTGTTTCTGGTGTGTTTGTGGTGTGTATGTGTTATATATGTGTATGTGGTATGTGTGTATGTGGTATGTGTGTATGATGTGTGTGGTGTGTGTATGTGGTGTGTGTGGTGTGTCTGTGTGTTTAAAACTCCTTTCATTTTTAGTTGTGGATTGGGATTCAGAGCTTTTGTGGTGGTTGTGATTTCTCAGGACACTTCTATTAACGTAGCTGTTCAGTGAATGCCCTGGGCAATTTGCCTTTCCTTCCCCTCCTTGAAAGAAGAAGAGTGTTCTTGGGTGCCTTGGATCAGAGAAGGCAAGAGGTCAGGCACAGCTCTGGCTTTGGTGTCACAGTGCCTGAGGATGCTGCTGGTGCTAGCCCTTGCTGAAATAATGCCTTGAAGACAAACACTGGAAGGCACCTGAATCAGAGGGAGAAGGGGAAAAAAAGCTTAGTGCAATTCCTGGTCTTTGTTGAGAGCCCCCAAGGAAGAGCCCTGGTTTCATTCATGGGAAAGTTATTTTCATGACTGTGCCTGGTCTGAAGTGCTGTTTGCTTACAGAGCATTTAAAATGTGGATGGATCCTGAGAGCTGTCCCGAAGAGATCTGGACTGACAGGCCCCATAGGACCATGGAGGGCTCGTTTCTTGGCCTGATGGTCCCCGTGTTTCAGCAGAGGATCTTCAGAACACCCTTCTGTCCATGTCCCTGCCAGTGTCATCGGTTCTTCTACTGATTTTTATGTTGTTTAGCAAAAAGATGCTGATAAATATGCTGCCCTGGCAATCCACACTTGAATGTGGACAACGTCTTTAGGACCGTGATCAGTTTGCAGCATCCTTTCGCCTAGGATCCTGCTAGAATGCAGACTATCAGAACTGTGGAATCAGAGCCACACTGGGAGGCTGTGGTATCCTGGTTGTGCTGTGGGAACAGTGCAGTTTTGAGCAATGCTGTAGGAAGCATTTTGCTCCATGCTTTGGTATCCAGTGCCCTGGCTGCCCCCAGAACTCCTGCTTACCTTGTGATGACAGTATTTCTTTGAAAGCTTTGAAGGTGAAGCTTTACACAGTAGAACTTTAGAGTGCGTGATATGACATAATGCTGTTTTTTTGCTAAGGCATCTAGGTTCTCTGAATGACAGATAGCTGTTTGCCTTCAGCAAAAACACAGCCATGAAACGAATAAAAATATAATCTCTTTTATGGTGAAGACATGGGACTGTGATGAAGTTGAGTTTTTTTGTTGTTGTTGTTAACACTTCGTTCTAACTGAAGTAGGTAAATGTTTTGACAGTGAAAATACCAGATGTGATAAATCTGTATGAAAGTAAGTGCAAAGATCTCAGATTCTAGTGTTGTTTCCCATTTAATAATAGTGGTGTATCTTTGATGGTTTGCAGATTGTAAGGATTTTAAAGTGCTATCTCATATTTTATCATTTGCTTGGAAAGCAGTACTTCTTAAAATTGCATTCAGGAATCTGAAACCAGAGAAGGCTTTCATGCATGGCCCACTTAAATGGCTATTTTCAAATAACGATGATGAAGACAGACATGGAAGGATTATTCTGTAATAGGATGAGATGGTTCCTTATATCATGAGGATCACAATGGTATTTTTGTAAATTTTTGCAATTATTTTTTGGTTTTGTGTCTTTCCTATATCCTATTAGTAGGTAGAAGTATGATTTTAATATGGTTTGATTTTTGAAACATAGAAGAATTACAGAAGACAAAGTCATTTCTTTTTCTTCCAAAGTCATCTGAAGTGAGATTTTGATTTTTGAGGTCATCAGGAGGTGAGAGAACAACTAGCAGTTGGGAAGCCATTTTTCTTAACATTGGTTGGTCTGAATTCCTGCAGAGTCTCAGTACCACCCGTATGTTCCCAAAGAAGTAGATCCTTGCAAATGCCTTTGTCCCTGGACTTTTGAGCCAAATAGTAGGGTGTGCTTTGCAAAATGTCATCGTTGATGTTGAGTTTCAAAGTCTTTAATTAGGAAACTGAAATCTGTATATCGAGATTTGTAAATCACCTAAATTGCAGAGTAATGTTTTAGAATACCGCTTAAAGGATTGACATTAAAGCCTTTTTTTAAAAAAAGAAATGCAATAATTTCCTCAAATCCTCACTCATTAGACCTCTACTAACTATAGTGCTGACTTTTTTTTTGCCCTGAAGTCTGTGAATTCCAAAGAAATACTTCATCATTTCCCCTACTATTATAGCCACCTGGAAGCTGTGTTCCTACATTGGATCAAAAGCATAACAATTAATTACGAAATTTTGCTTCATTCAGTGCATGTTGACATGAATATGTACAAAAAGAAAAAGGGAGACTATATATTATATTTTCTTTTACTTTAAGGGTATGTTTTGATTTTCTGATTGCAGATGTTTTATGTAGATTAAATCAAATCCTTAATGAAGTTTGAAAATTCTCATAAATAATGGGGTTGTTGTTACATTTCTAGATTGTCCTCACTTCTCCCACTGAGTGATTATTTTTTTCTTTTTCCCCCCATGTTCTATGTCAATTAGAATCGTTGGAAGAACTGCCAGAAACAAGTGGGAAAACAACCCGGCGATTCTTCTTTAATTTAACTTCCATCCCCCCGGAGGAGTTTATCACCTCTGCAGAACTTCAGGTTTTTCGAGAACAGATGCAGGAAGCTTTGGGAGACGATAGCGGTTTCCATCATAGAATTAATATTTATGAAATTATAAAGCCTGCAACAGCCAACTCGAAATTCCCCGCCACCAGACTGCTGGACACCAGGTTGGTGAATCAGAACACGAGCCGGTGGGAGAGCTTCGACGTCACCCCCGCTGTGATGCGGTGGACTGCACAGGGACACGCCAACCATGGGTTTGTGGTGGAAGTGACCCACTTGGAGGAGAAGCAAGGTGTCTCCAAGAGACACGTGAGGATTAGCAGGTCTTTGCACCCAGATGAACACAGCTGGTCACAAATCAGGCCTTTGCTTGTAACTTTTGGTCACGATGGGAAGGGGCACCCCCTGCACAGAAGAGAAAAGCGTCAAGCAAAACACAAACAGCGGAAACGCCTCAAATCCAGCTGTAAGAGACACCCTTTGTACGTGGACTTCAGCGACGTGGGGTGGAACGACTGGATTGTGGCCCCTCCGGGGTATCACGCCTTTTACTGCCACGGGGAGTGCCCCTTTCCCCTGGCTGATCACCTGAACTCCACTAACCACGCCATCGTGCAGACTTTGGTCAACTCCGTGAACTCTAAGATCCCGAAGGCGTGCTGTGTCCCAACAGAACTCAGTGCTATCTCCATGCTGTACCTTGATGAGAATGAAAAGGTTGTATTAAAGAACTATCAGGACATGGTTGTGGAGGGTTGTGGGTGTCGTTAGCACAGCAAAATTTAAATAAATAAATAAATATATATATATTTTAGAAAAAAGCAAAAACAAACCAAAAAAAAAACACAAAAAGGATAAAAAAAAACAATACCAGTTGACACTTTAATATTTCCCAATGAAGACTTTATTTATGGAATGGAATGAAAAAAAACACAGCTATTTTGAAAATATATTTATATCTACAAAAAGAAGTTGGGAAAACAAATATTTTAATCAGAGAATTATTCCTTAAAGATTTAAAATGTATTTAGTTGTACATTTTATATGGGTTCAACCCCAGCACATGAAGTATAATGGTCAGATTTATTTTGTATTTATTTACTATTATAACCACTTTTTAGGAAAAATAGCTAATTTGTATTTATATGTAATCAAAAGAAGTATCGGGTTTGTACATAATTTTCCACAATTGTAGTTGTTTTCAGTTGTGTGTATTTAAGATGAAAAGTCTACATGGAAGGTTAGTTTGGCAAAGTGCTTAGCACATTTGCTTTTTTTTTGCAGCGCTACTGTTAAGTTCACAAGTTCAAGTCCAGAAAAAAAAAAAGTGGATAATCCACTCTGCTGACTTTCAAGATTATTATATTATTCAATTCTCAGGAATGTTGCAGAGTGGTTGTCCAATCCATGAGAACTTTTGTCCTTATTAGGTGGAATATTTGGATAAAAATCAGACATTAATGATCTAATATGGAAGCCCTCCCTCCACCACCACCCCTTAATTTGCAGAAACAGTAAAGCAGGACCAATAGAAATAATTTGGAAAATGATGAACCTGCAGGAAAGTGAATGATGATTTGTTCTTCTTTCCTAAACCAGGGATCCCTTCAAAGGGACTGATCTGGCCAAAGTATTCAATAAAACACAAGATTTCTTCATTATTGATATTGTGGTCATGTATATTGAAAATTGGTATCTCGTGGCCCTCAGCAGGAGTTGGAAATCTGTTTGTACTTTACCATTGCCTTGTCCAGGAGCTCTGTGTGTGCTCTGCAGGGCCTCATTTTCTAACGTTGCTCACCACATGGCAAAACGGTGCACATTGTGTTTTAACTGCTCATCCCCTGTTCTCTGATAAGCTTGCTTTTCTTTCCAAGGTTGTGTTCAAACACGTTTCTCTAAATGTTAAACTTATTTCAGATAATAAATATCAAAGCTCTGGCATTTCATTTCTATAAAGTCCAAGCTATAAGTGGAAATGGTGCATTTGTACAGCACTCAAAGTGATGACCTCGTGTTTGCATTTTTGTTTCTGATGGTCCTTGTTTCAGAGGGAGGTGGGGAAAAGTGAGGAGTGGTTGGGAAATCTCAAGTAAGTCATTTGATAAGTTCTATTTGCACTAGAGGCATTACCAGTAGTTCAGTATTTTTCATAGGAACCTTTTAGGGACAGAAAGAAAGATTTAAGTGTAAACTGAAGGTTACAAAACAAACAAAAGATAAACCCGAGATAAAGTTCAGAGATGATATCCCATGCCACAGAGGCAACGGTGCCAAAAAATTAGAAAGGGAAAGTGTCTGAGATCAGCTTCTAGGCGCACATCTGCCAACTGGCCTGCAGCCCAAACAGAGTGAAGTCAAATTAGGCTGGTCAGAGCGAACTTAGCCATGGCAGGGCTTCTGTGCCCTGGGTTGGAAGCAGATCCGAGGAAGGTTCAGTGGCTATGTTTGTAAAACCGGGGAACCCAGAACTCCTCACTCTTTTACCAGCCGTGTTCAATTCCCAGGACTTAGCGAGCCCTCTGATGCTGCTCTGCTGGGTAAAAACCTAGGTCTAACCTCCTTTCTTAGCCCCTGCCTTGAAATAGGCTTCAGAGGCAGATGTGATTTGTGGAACAGATTGTCATCAAATTCTTCCCAGGAACTGGCTTTTGATGCCCATAAACATAGTTAGATTTAGGGAGCTTTGAGCTTCTGTAGACCTTACTTTTCAATGAAGACTGTAATTAAACTTTTACTAACACTGTTTGCCTTTTTTTTTTTTTAACATCTTTGAGCTTCTTTTTGCAACTATTTCTCTTGCTCTTGCATGGGTGAGAAGGGTGCGATTAGAGCCAGCTATGGAGGGCAAGGCTCCTCTGTGTCGAGTAGCCATTCTCCAACCTCCTGCAGGCTACATGGCATTTACCTCTTAGAAAATAATAACCCCTGCGTTTTGCACTTCCAGATTCTCTCGATGAGAGTGTGAAAGGGTAGCACAAGAATGTTCTTTGATAGTTTGATTTATCTTTTCGATGGCTCTTTGGGTTCTGATTGTCTTGGACAAATTTGCTTCCAGTGGAATCAGCTCAAATGCACTCTCTTGTAATTATATATATATATCTATTTAATATATTACATATGTATAATCACTGCTATGAAATTATATGCAATATATATTACCTATGAATGGATGATGGATTTTTCAGTTCAGTTTAATTTCAGGTTTTTTTGACCACTGAGAACGCTGACTCTCCACAGCTACTTTGAGAAATGATATTCTTACAAGCATTTGCTCTTCTTATAGACCCTATAATAGCTCACAGTCGTTATGAGGAATACAGCCTCGTAACTAACCCTATGCCATTTTTTTTAAATTTCAGCCACTATTCTGTAGGATGCTTTGAACAGTTTTAGAGGTGGACTTTGTGTGTGTGTGTGTGTGTGTGTGTGTGTATACCAACAAGTAATAGTTTCTGGATTCCAGGGATCATCTTGACAAATTTGTCATCTGTTTCTTGTGCTCGTCTCTCCGGCAAGCGTCTCCATTGCTTGGTTTTAACCTGTGTGGCACATCCAGATTGCTCTCTTCATTTTTTGCTTTCAAAATTTGGGAGGAACGCAAGGTGAGAGGCTTACTGATCTGCCTGTGCTCCCATCTTTTCATAATTTCTGCTCCAACTGCTGCTTTAAATGGTACGTCAAGAGGTGGAGAATGGAGAGATGACGTGCAAACCTGTCGCTATAGCAAACCACGTCATCACTAGAGAACCCAAGTCCATATTTTTTCCCTTCAGATTTTCATGGGGGGGGTGTTAATCACCTACATAACCAAGAGTACATAAAGCACCTTTAGAAATAGTGTTTGTACTCTCCTGGCAGATTAGTGTCAGGTATTGATTCACTGAATGTTTCTGTGTCATAGCCTCCTGATCTGTTACGAGGCAAAAGGGGCACAGTCATACAGTAGAGAATAAGTCTAGAGGAACTGGGACGTGAACTGGCAGACCATGAAAGCAAGAACGCCCTGGTGCTGTTTCTTCCCTGTTTTATTGTCTGCATGGGATGAGTAGGCTGAGATGGGGAATGAATGTGTGTGTGCTCCAGTCAGGTAAACTGCTTTTCCTCTTGGCTCCTCCCTGCTGACAGAAATTACAGCTTTGTGATATTTTTTGGGTTAGAAGTTTCTGATCATTTCCCTGCCTGGCAGACTTCAAAGTGAACTTCTACCTAGGGATCTCTGTGCTACATCAAACCTCTTAGATTTTAATGTGCATCTGAACTCACCAGTAATGTCTTGAAGAGCATGAACGTGTGATGTGTACACAGACGCCCCCAGAATCATGTCATAGCATAGATTCTGTTTCAGTGGGGCTGTGGTGGGGCCTGAGAGTCTGCATTCCTTCCAAGCTCCTGGGTGAAGCTCTAATGGATCTTCTCAATCGTAATTGCAGAGCCAGAACCAAATTTAGGCCCTTTTATAAGAAGCTGCACTTAAAGCAAGAAATAAAGACAAACCCGTGTGCTGGACGGCATCTGAATGCATTCTGCCGTATCTGAAATGATGCCCTACATGGGTTTTTTTTTTTCAAAGGCATTCTTTCCCCCACAAGATGACTGGCAATTTTGTGTTCTGGCCACCCTCAGACATGAAAACACTTGGTTGCTTATCTTGTAAAATCTTCTCTGCTTGCTTGCCTGGGCATGTATGAAGTCAGTTTAGTCAAATACGTGTCAGTACATCTATGTGCATGGGGGAGCAGGTGCAAGCCCTTAAAAACGTTCTTTAAAAAAGTTTAGCACTTAAGTCAGTCCACTGAGCTGATCCTGTGTGATCTTAGTGCCAAGTGTCTGAGTTAAAAGTTTTCGCTTTGAAGGCAACAAATATATGTCATACATTTGAAGCATTTGTTTATACTAAAAATGATGCTTGATTTTTTTTTAAAGTTCTAAGACAGTTCACTGTATGCTACCACTAGGCCTAGAGGGTGGTATCAAGCTTCCAAGTCTGGAATTAATCTGGAATTTGAGGTTTGATATAATGGAAATTGGAATTTTCTCTGCCACAGTTGGCTTCGAATAAGGTCCTTAAGTGAATGGACTTGGGCTAAAAAGTGCAAAAGGAATTGAAAAAAGGGATCAGCAGGGAACGGTTTTCTGTTTTTGTATGGAGCTGGCACTTTAGCAAAACATCCTTTTGTTTCACAGCCTCCTTTTACTATTATTTAGGAGCACTTTGAAAATTTCTTATAAGCAACTGAGGTTTGAATATCTGTTGAAGAAGTACTAGAATTAAAGGCTTCCTAATGTCAGGTACATGCTTTGTTCTATGTGTGTGTGTGCGCACATAAATTATATATACATATATATATATATATATATATATATATATATTAGGGAAACCCAATTTATTCCTATCTGGAGACAAATGCTAACTGTAGAGTGCCTAATTTTTTCTTCGAGTTCATCATTTTGTTGAAGTCTGTAGTTTGAGCTGAGGTACTTGTACAGTGCTCCAGGAGACACTGCCTTCACCGCTGCTTGAAAGCTTGTGGCTGCACGGAGCCTTGGGCCCCACTCCCAGACACCGCCAGGAGTGCATTATTCCTGCCGTCCATTCTGATGAGGTCTGTAAGCAAAGCGATTTGCTTAAAGCTCCCCTCTCAAGGAGCGGGGTCTCATCTGGTCTGCATTTACCCTGGAACTGCTTGGCCACAACACCACGAGCGAATAATTATTGAACTATTTTACTGTACAACTATTTCCAAATTGTTGATTTTTTATTGATTTCAGGAGGCAAGCTAATTGCCCCATGGCAACTTGATGTTAACGTTTAATGAAGATCAGGAAACAGAGTTTATGAAAAGCTTTTGTGCAGTAACTGCAAAGTTTCAAGAACTGTTTTATACTTCCTGACAGTACTGGGCCTAGCTTAATGGTTTGTTTTTATTGCTTAAGAGTGTAAACCTTGCTTTAGCCCAGTGTGTGGAAACTATACCCTCATCCCACATTACACACTTTCTCACTGCCTTTTACTCACTCTGGACTTCCTCCTCTGCCATCTACAGTCAGGACTTTTTCTGTTTTAATGGGCTGAAGGGAGTTTCTATCTTTGCACGCTGAAGAGTCTTACACACACACACAAGCACACATGCACACTCACGCACACCTACCAAGTTAAGTGTCTGTATTGTTTCACTTTGTTTTGGGTGGAGTTTTTTCCCCTGCACTTGGTTGCTAGACGACCAAGCTGACAAAAGTTAAAGATCGAAAAGGCATTTTTAAAGATGCCAAATCTCAGTGGTTGGACTATTTTATCTCTGTCTTTATGTGAAAGGCTTACTTCTCTTACTTTCCCCTGGCCTTTTGTTAGGTGCATGGCTAGTAGATTTTCTCCAGTTCTTAAGGCATTATCTGTTTGAGAACCTTCTGAGTTGTTGTTTCTCTTGCTGGAACACGCTTCCCACCTGATTGACCAAGAAAAAAAAAACCACCACCCAGCTTAGTTTCCAAGGGTGTGTTGTAAATCACTAATAAAGCTGAGCTCTGGCTCCCAGCTGCTTCGGTTTTAAGGCAAAGAGGTAAAGATTGCTTTGTGAGGCAGCCGTCAGCAATACGAGGTTTGTGTAGAAAATCGTATCTCCAGGAGGCTACTTCTGTGTTGCACCGTAGATAGTATTGAAATGCCTTTAAAAATTCTCAGAGGCCTAATTTTAAATCAAAGTCATTGGTTCATTGCAGGAAGATGCTGCAGGAGTGTGTTATAAATACACGATCTTTATAGATCTGCCAAGTTGGACGTGTGTTCACAAGCTCATCTCGCATGTGTACACAATTTGTAGCTGCCATGCGTTCCTCACTAAAGTCTTTCCTTTTTCCTCCTCCACCCTCTGACGTGCTGCTCCTCCTTGTGGGGCTCCCTTTGTTGGAATTCGGTCAAATCCGTGGAAAACTTGAACCACTTTCCTGATTCATTTACAGGCAGGTTTTCCTGGCATGGGGATCAAGCAAGGGGCTCTAAAGTGTGTGCATCACAGACTGTCTTGGAAAGTAGGGTTCTCTGAAGCCCATCTGGCCTGTGCATGTACATTTGACAGAAAATTCTCCTTGAAAAAAGTCTGACTGAGTTGGAAATTGCTCGACACTTGGTTTAACCAGGAATCCCATAACCCTCCAAAGCATATCAAACCATGACGATAACTATGCTGAAACAGCCAATCTATGAAATGAATCAGGGTGCACTTACTGACAATAGAGCACTAAAGAGAAACAGGAAAAGAATCCCAGGAGAAAATTCCAACATTTCCTAATCTCACAGGATTTATTGTATTTTTTGTCAAAAGATGGCTGGGCTGAATAGTAGAAAATGAGGAGAATTGGAGAAGTCAGGGCATATATATATATATATATATACATATATATACATATATACATATATACATATGCATATATATACACACACATAATCTTACAAGCACATACATTGAAGACTATTTCAGAAGGTTGTAGGAAATGGGGTTGAAAGAAAAAATTTTTTTCAATGCAAAAAATTTCTAAATCCATAGAGTTTTTTTTATAGTATGAATTTTCCACAAACTTTTTGAAGACCCATGCATGGTACATGAATGAGATCAACATAGCTTTCAGTGGCAGATGGATAATTTTTAAATACTTTAAAAACATGATGGTCCTTTTCTTGTGTGGAAAAGCGCTCAGAACATACTTTTTAAAAATATTTATTTGTTTATTTATTTTTATTTTTATTTGAAAGGCAGAGAGATGGTGTGAGAGAGCGAGTGAGAGAGAGAGAGATACAGATATCTTCTACTGGCTGGTCTACTCCCAAAATGTCTGCAAAAACCAAGGCTGGGCCAACCAACAGCCAGGAGCCTGGGATTCAATCTCAGTCTCCCATGTGGGTGGCAGGGACTCAAGTACTTGAGCCATCATCTGTTGGATTGCAAGCAGAGGAGCCGGGACCCAAACCAGGCACCTGGAGATGGGATGCAGGATTCCCAAGCAGTGTGTTAACCACTGTGCCAAAGGCTCACCTCCAGAGCTCTCTCTATTGAACTTCATTGAAACAAATATTTCTGACTGAAAGAGACTCCAAATTTCAGGAATTCCAGAACCCCCCCCCCTTTTTTTTAAGATTCATTTTATTCATTTGAAAGGCAGAGTTACAGAGAGAAGGAGAAAGACAAAGAAGGTGTGTGTGTGTGTGTGTGTGTGTGTGTGTTTGGAGAGAGAAAGAGAGAGACAGAGAGAGAGAGGGAGAGAGAGAGAGAGAGAAAGAGAGAGAGAGAGAGAGAATGAACCTTGCATTCATTGGTTCACTCCCCAAATGGCTGCCAGAGTCAGAAATCAGGAGCTTCATCTGGGTCTCCCACATGGGTGCAGGAGCCCAAGCACTTGGGCCATCTTCTGCTGCTTTCCCAGGCACAGTAGCAAGGAGATGGATTCAAAGTGGAGCAGCGAGAACTATAACCAACACCCATATGAGATGCTGGCATTGCAGGCAGTGGCTTAACCTGCTGCACTATAGTGCTGGTCTCCAGAATTTTCTTCCCAGGAACAGTTTCCCAAAGTAAACTATAGCCATGCCTGATACAAAGGTATCAGGACTTATATCAATATTGTATTTGGAAAAAAATTATCTTTGGTGGGTTGTCATATGAGATAATATAGACAGTGTCTTCACAAAGATGCTCATGGAAAAAAGCATGATATGTGTATAGTGTTCCTGGATTTCAAAATTTCTTTCACCAAAACAAACAGTTTTTTTTTTAAATTTCATTTTCCTTCAGCTGTTTTGAGTACCCTCTGTAAGTGAGCTCTCTTGGGAGTATCCTCCATGCCTAAGTATCCCTTTCCATGACATACCCAGGGTAAAGCCAGGATTGCAGAAGGATGTTGCCTTTGTGCTTTTGTTTAACCTCACCCCTTGGTGTACTTCTGAATTCATGGAGGTACTTTTTTTAAGTTTTATTTATTTATCTGGATGGTAAAATTAGAAAGAGAGGGAGTCAGGGAGACAGAGAGATCTTCTATTCACTGGTTTACTCCCCGAATGGTTGCAGCAGGTGGGGCTGGGCTAGACTGAAGCCAGGAGCCTGGAATTCCATCCAGGTCTTTCATGTTGGCTGTACCTTCTGCTGCCTTGCAGGTGTGTTAGGGAGGTGGATAGGAAGTGGTGCAGCTGGACTCAAACTGGTGTCCACATGGGATGCCATCACAGGTGGCAGCTTAACCCACTGTGCCACAATGCTGGTCCCTCACTGAGGGTACTTCTAAGGGTTTAGCATGAAGGAGCTAAGAGGGTGTTGCTAGACAGTCCTATATCACTGTGATGTGTTCTCATAACACGGCTGCCAGGATTGCAAAGCATCTCCACCCCGGAGACATGAGGGAGAGGCCACTGAAGCTATAACACTGCTATTAATCCTGGGAAAGTTAGTTAAGAAACATTGCAAGGTGGGAGGACAAGTCCCTTTGTACTGTTGCTGGAAAGTTCTGGGGTGCTAAAGTTTCAGTCCCAGTGGTAAAAGTAAGAACCTCCCTCCACAGCAGTGTGGCCAAATATGACTCTGGAGGTCTCCTGCCTAGTGGGTCATACAAGTTTTTACCTCTTGATCCCCAAGGAGTTTGGGAGCTGTGAGACTTCTTGGTGATGATGGGTTATGGGTGGTCCTTGTCAGGTGGGTGCAGAAATTGGTACCTTTGATCTTCTCCCCATCACTTGCACAATCCTCAAAAAAACAGGATTAGACTTGCCCTCCACATCCCATTTTACCCTCTGTTCTCTTTCTCTATTTCTCAAGACCTTTTGTGCAGATAGGGAAAAGTGTTGGGAAAGCAGCTGTGGGGGAAGCCAGCACCATCTGGATCAACGGGAGCACCACCAGTCAATGCAGCCGGGTACCCACAGTGCGTGGCCTCTCGCTGAGATCCCCTCCGAGGTGCCAGTTTGGACCAGTAGTGAGATGCTATTGTCCCCTTCATTCTCTGTGGTGGAAAATGCTCTCCTCCTGCCATCCGACATCCTTTGGGACACTGCAAAGGAGGCAGCTCCTGTCGCAGCATGGAGCAGGAAGGGAGCTGGCAGCCCAGTGACCTGAAGGAATAAAGTGCTTCTGCTCTGCAGCCAGAAACTGCGATTCCTTTATTTTGAGTTTGAATTTAACATTTTTTTCTCATGACTCATTGATAATTTACTATGGAAGCTGAAAGGCTGAAACAGTTATTTACTTTTTAGGAATGTAACACATTCCCTGAGTGGAATGCATACTCTTCCTTTGAAATGGAGGTAGAGGCACTGGAGGCCTCATGACACATAAAATGAGGAGGGGGCATTGTTCTCATCCTTTCCCTCCCAGCTCCCCCCCATGCACTCCTATACCTGCTGATCATCCTGGAAGTGACAGTGAGGCAGCTGGTGTCATCTTAACAACACTTATATCTTGACTTGGTCAGAATGCTAAGTAGAAATGTCTCTGCAGTTGATGTTTGCCTCTTGTAATTTACCTCCTCTGGTCTTTGTTGTAGCATTACCAAGTGGGGGTAATACTTCTCTAATTTATGTTGTGATTCTCATAAGTGAAGAGTTTCCAAGGTCAGGGAGATCTTTTTGTACAGCTTTGCTGAGAATAGCACAGGAATTCTGCTTAATGGGAGAGGAAAGTCCTGGGCTGGCACAAGGGTATATGGTAAATTAAAAATAATACCCTTCTGTGCACACACACACACACACACACATGCTTACTTATCCTCACTAACTTTCTCATATAAAATGTAGTTGGAAATGGTAACTTACTATATAATTATGAATTGCTATTATGATGATGATAGGTCGCTTATGAGGAAAGCTGCACGGAATTAATAAAAACGTGATTCCTCCAACAACTCCACGAAGTTTTGCACATCTTCAGAGTAAGGTCAATGGAATGATGCTTGGAAGCTTACTTTAATGAGCAGGTACCAATTATTCTAAATCAGCATAGCCAGTGCATTTCTGCATCAGTGCACAGTGCCTGAGAGCTCTCAGAAGTTGTCCAGACATTTTCCTTGGAGACGGATTTATTTTTGTGAGTGTACTAGGGACAAGGGAGCATCCTAGATCTGTCACACATGACCTGTCATCTTTCCCTCTTTCTTGTCACGTCCTGCAGCAGGAGAAGTTATGGATGAGGTGAATAGCAAATGAAATGCAATGTCCCTCAATTCCCAGTATTCATCTTCAAAACAAAATCAGCTCTCAGGTGCAGCTCTCAGCATTTTATTCTAAAGCAAAGTATCAGGGTTTGTGAACAAAAAATTAGAACCATACTATTATCCAATCCAGAAACTTCTAGCCACATGAGTCAACTTAATACTTGATAAATGCCTATCCCAAAATGAGTTGTGCTGCTGGGTAAGTATGAGAAAAGAATGTAGGATATTGTGTTAATAATTGTTACATTTATTATGTGGTAAAATTATAATACATTGGATAAAATGAAAAATATTATTTCACTGTTGCTTTTCAATTTATTTTATTTATATTTTCTTTTCAATATTTTATTATTTAAAATTTTTTGATTAATGCAAAACATACATTTTCTGGGTTACAGTACAATGTTTCAGCACAGATATACAGAGTAAACCAGTCAAACAGGCAACTAATTATTTCATTTTCATATCTTTTCTTTATGTTAGGAGCTCACCAGCTTCTCTTCTGCAGTTCTTTACATGGTATATAATACAGTATTACAAACCATAGACAACCCATGCTACTGTGAAACACTGGAACTTCAGTCTGATCATATTTGGTACCATTTATGCTGCCTCCCTCTGAGCTATTGTGAATAGTGCTGTAGTGGACATGGGAGTGCATGTATCTTCCATATGCAGATTTCATTTTCTTTGGATAGTACCCAGAGTGAATTAAATGGTTCATATGGTAGATCTATTTTAGCTTTGTAAAGAATCCTCCATGCTGTTCTGGCTATACATTCACACCAATAGTGTAAGTGTTGCCTTTTCTCCACATCCTCCCCAGCATTTTTAAAAAAGATGTATTTATTTATTTATTTATTTGGAAGGCAGAGTTACAGAGAGGTAGAGGCAGAGAGCTAGAGAGAGATGTCCTCCATCTGCTGGTTCACTCCTCAAATGGTCACAACACCCAGAGCTGTGCTGATCCAAAGCCAGGAGCCAGGAGCTTCTTTTGGGTCTCCCATGCAGGTGCAGGGACCCAAACATCTTGGACCATCTTCTAACTACTTTCCTGGGCCATAGCAGAGAGCTGGATCAGAAGCGGAGCAGCCGGGACTTGAACTGGTGCCTATATGGGATGCCAGCACTGCAGGTGGCATCTTTACTTGCTGAGCCACAGTGCTCCCTTCCCCCAGATTTTTTTTTAATTTTGTATTTTTGATAATAGACATTTTCATTGGAGAGAGATACCTCGTTGTAGTTTTGATTTGCATTTTCTTTTCAAGTGTTGGTAGCCATCTGTACTTTTGAGAACTCTCTGTTCAGATCTTTTGTCCATAACTTTATGGCTGGTTTTTTGTTGTTTAGTCTTGAGTTTCTTATGTATTCTGGGTAATAAACCTTTTCCAGGTGGATAGTTTGTAAATGTTTTCCTCCATTTTTTGATTGTCTCTTCCATGCTATTCATTGTTGCCTTTATGTGCAGAAGCTTCCTACTTGGGTATAATCCCATTTATCTGTTTTTGTTTCTGTTGCCTGTGCTTTGAGGCCTTACCCCAAAAAATTGTTGTCTATGCCAGTATCTTCAAGTGTGTTCTTGTAGTAGTTTCAGAGTTTCACATTTCACATTCAGCTATTTGATCCATTTTGGTTTTTTTTTTTAATCTGGTAAGAGGTAGCAGAGGGGTTATTTTGCTTCAGTCTTGTCCATAATTTTCCTTGCACATTTATTGAAGAGACTTACCCTATCCGCAGTACATGTTTTTGGTGTCTTTTGAAAGCATCAGCTGGCTGCAGATTCATGGATTCATTTCTAGGATCTCTATTCTGTTCCATTGTTCTGTGTATCTGTTGCTATGTCAGTACCCCGATATTTTGGTTACAAAAGCTCTGTAGTATGACTTGAAATCTGGTATTGTATGCCGGTAGCTTTGCTCTTCTTGCTCAAGATTAGTTTTGGCCACTGAGGAATTTTTGTATCCCCTCTGAACTTCAGGTTTTTTTTCTCTAGTTTTTTGCTTTTGTCAAACAAGGTTTATTTATTTATTTTTATTTAATAAAAAGAACATCAGAGATAGCTTGAGCTAGAGATGGAGAGAAAGAGAGAAGAGGGGGCAGTCTTCTATCTACTGGTTCACTCCCCAAATGGCCACAATAGTTGGAGCTGGGCCAGGCTGAAGCCAGGAACCAGGAATTTCTCCTGGCCTCCCAAGTGGTTGGAAGGAGCCCAGTCATTTGGTTCGTCTTCTACTGCCTTCCCTGGTGTACTGACAGCGAGCTGAATCAGAAACAGAGTAACTGGGACTCCAACTGGAGCTCCCTTATAGGATGCAGGTGTCACAAGCTACAGCTTAACCCACTGCACCACAATGCCAGCCCTGAGAGGACTGCTTTGAATATATAAATTTCTTCAAGTAGTATGGACATTTTAATAATACTAATTCTTCTAATCCATTAATATAGGAGGTCTTGTCAGCTTTATTTTTTAATGTGGTTACTAGAAAGTTTTAAATTACATGTGTGGCTAGCATTTTATTTCTATTGCATAATCAATGAATTAGAGTACATTCCTATTACTCATATTTACTTCCAGACTGATGGCATTTCTCAGCTGGCAGAGATAAAGAAAGAGCTAGAGGGGCCGGTGTTGTGGCTCAGTGGGTTAACGCCCTGGCCTGAAATGCCGGCATCCCATATGAGCACCGGTTCGGGTTCTGGCTGTTCCTCTTCCAATCCAGCTTTCTGGTATGTCTGGGATAGCAGTAGAAGATGGCCCAAGACCTTGGGCCCCTGCACCCACGTGGGAGACCTGGAAGAAGCTCCTGACTCCTGGTTTTGGATTGGTGCAGCTCTGGCCATTGTGGCCATCTAGGGAGTGAACCAGCAGATGGAAGAACTCTCTCTCTGTCTCTCTACCTCTGTCTTTCAAATAAATAAAATAAATCTTTTTTTTTTTAAAGAAAGAACTAGAGTCAACATTTGTATATAGAATTGCAAATGGCCAGAGCATTTCCAGTTTGTTAAGGATGCCGTACTCTCTACTCTGATACCATGTCTCAGCAGAAAAAAGGTTGCAGCCCATCGACATATTGGAAAGAGAACTAACTTCATTTTCTGGAGGTCTGTGGTGTACTTTTGGCTTTGCAGGCAATTAAATGCGTGTCCCTTGGGATGTTAACCTGTCAGTAACTTTGTCTCTGCCTTCATGCAGAGTACTCTTGTCACCCTTTCTTCTAAATGGGATTTTTATTAAACTGACAAGAACAGATAACTACACTTGATCTTAGCCAAAAGGGCAAGAAGTGATATACATGGGTTTTTTAACAACTGTGACTATGTCATTGTTCCCTGAAATATGAAGTATGGTAAATGTAAAGTGAAATTTGAATAAATAAACGGACCCTGTATTAAGTGTCTGTTGCTGGAAAAATGTGTGATTGTTGCTAAAAAGCACTTATTATCTCACCTGTTTCTGTGGGTCGGGAACTTAGGAGCAGCTTAGCTTAGCAATGGGCTTCAAAGTCCCTTGGGAGTTAACCAGTGTTGATGTCCCTTGAGGATCTGCCTAGGCCTGGAGGGTCCCCTTCTAAGATGCCTCTGATCTGTGCCCCTGTAGTCATGGGCCTCTCCATATAGCTGTTTGAGTGTCCTCATGACATGGTAGCTATTCTCCCCCAGAGTATAGAGTAAGCAAGACTAGGAAACTAAAGAGGGAGCCATGAGGCCTTTCTGATTCGGTTTCATACTCTGTCCCTTCACCTTGCTTTATTTATTTTGATCAAGTCACTAAATTAAGTCAAGCCTCCAAGGAAGTGGGGAGGCGTATGACGCTCCATCTTTTGAAGAGACTGTCAAACATTTTGTGACAGAAAATAAATATCAGTTTCCTTAAAAATTCTCTCTCTCTCTCTCTCTCTCCCCACTTTCCTCCCATCGTTTGTGGGTACACAAAACATTTGCATTTCCCTTTGTTGAAGAGTTGGGTGTCTGTTTTTCCCTCCTGTAACTGTTTTTGCATCTTTGAATATAGGCACTACCTAGGTGAAAAGCAATCCATGCTCTAATGGCCAACACCCAGTTCTTTCTATTCTAGAAAAGATACAGTGTAGGATGAGCATTTCTCCCAGTCCCTCAGATACATGTAAATAACACCAACAACTTGAAGGAAATTGCTTTATCAGAAATCTTTTTTATAGAAGAGATATTTTATTTATATGAAAAGTAGAGTGACAGGGGCACATGGGGATAGAGAGGGAAAGAGATCTTCCTTATGCTAGTTCACTCCCCCAAATGGCTGCAATGGCTAGTGTTACGCTAAGTTGAAGCCAGGGGCCAGGAACTCCATTTGGGTCTTTCACATGTGTGACAGGGACCCAAACACCTGAGCCATCTGTTGCTTTTTCAGGCCTGCTACCAGGGAACTGCATTGAAAGTTGAGCAGTCAGGACTATAACTGTGCTCTGAAATGGGATGCTGGCATCACAGGGAGTGGCCTAACCAGGTGTGCCTTAGGAGAGACCCAAGACGAGAGAAATCAGTAAATCAGTAGCCTATTGATATCTGTGTTAACATTTAGAACACAAATAAAAATAACCTCAAGGCTTTGCTTCTGAACCAGCTTTCTGCATGGAAAAGCAGCAGAAGATGTCTTTCTTTAAAGATTTATTTATTTATTTTAAAATCAAACTTATAGAGAGAAAGGGAGAGAGAGAAAAGAGAGGGAAAGAGAGAAAGAGAGAGAGAAAGAGAGAGAATCTTCTATCTGCTTGTTCAATCCCCAGATGGGCACAATAGCCAGCACTAGGACAGGGAAAAGCCAGGTTCTTCATCTGGGCCTACTAGGTGATTGACGGAGGCTCACACACTTGGCTCATCTTCTACTACTTTCTTAGACCATTAATTGGGAGCTGGATCAGAAGTGGACACAAACTGGAGGCCATATGGGATGCCAACATTGCAGGCAGTGTCTTTGACCACTAGCCCACAACACTGGCTCCAATAAATAAATCTTAAGGAACAAACAAGGCTGGTGCCATGGCTCAATAGGATAGTCCTCCACCTGGGGCACAACAGGTTTTAGTCCTGGTCAGGGCGCCGGATTCTGTCCTGGTTGCTCCTCTTCCAGTCCAGCTCTCTGCTGTGGCCTGGGAGTGCAGTGGAGGATGGCCCAAGTGCTTGGGCCCTGCACCTGCATGGGAGACCAGGAGAAGCACCTGGCTCCTGGCTTAGGATCAGTGCAGTGCACTGGCCTCAGCGTGCCACTGGAGTGGCCATTGGAGGGTGAACCAATGGAAAAGGAAGACTTTTCTCTCTCTCTCACTGTCCACTCTGCCTGTCAAAAAAATTTTGAAAACAAACAAACAAAAATGCTAGGTTAGGAATTTTCATGGGATTTATTGAAATTTAGTCCTTTTTCACAAAAGGATTGCAGGATCCTCTTAGTTATTCCTTTAGAGCTTATCTTAAATGTCATTCTTGTCAATGAATGATCTCAGTACAGCAGGATCTCTAATAGCAGGATTCGCATTCAGTAATCACAACACTCCCTTGATCAAAGACTTATACAGATATGGGAAAGATGGGGGAAATGTTGTATCACTTTGCAGATAGTATACATTTTGTCAGAATGCCTTTGATTTTGCATATTCTCTGTGTTGCCTATTATTTCAAAAAGAGATTTTAGACTCCTTCCTTAAAATACTCTATATGGAACTGTCGAAATGTTTTCAGTATTGCGAAGGTGATCATAGTCTCAGAAAATTAATTTCTCTTAGCAACTTTTCTAATTCTTATTCATTTCCTACTAAAGCATTCATAGGCCTTCTTTTTCTATTTTAGCTTCAATCATAAATATGAATTAGCAAAATTTGCTGAGTCTAAAATCAAGAGAGGGTAGAAGACGGAAAATATTTTTGAGAGACACATGAACTGGCCTATCACTTGGTTCTTTCTGTGACCGCATTGGTGCTTGCAGTTCATATAGGTTGAGACCTGGCATCTGTTCGGGAAGATGAGTTCCTATAAAGGAAATCGAGAACAGCAGAAGGCATTTGGCACAGCAGAATGGATCAGGGTACAGTCATTCTGATAGAACATTTCCTTTGCTTCTGGGAAGAGTTGAGAGTTATAATTACATGCGTTTACCAGGAACTTGGGGGTCCCACCAGCTACCTATGGCTGAGGAATTGACTGAAATGCCTTTGTCTTTGAGCCTGCCCCATTGTTGTCCCATGGAGCTCAACACAGGAAAAATGGCTCTCTGGAGGCAGCAATTTCTGTAACCGCTTTCACTGCAGAGATATTTTTTTCTAGAATGCATTCTTTCAGCTGCAGACTTGGCTCAGTGTGTGCTCAGGTGATGCAAGAAGCTGTTTTGTTATCTGTTTTGGGGGATAGCCATGGATCTTGTTCACCTGTATTTCCTTTGTCTGGAGCATAGGACATTTTCCGTTTGGAAGAGAGAGGCATGGATGATGATATCTTATTCTTTCTTCCCTTTTTACTTTTCCCAGTATTCTGTTGTGGAAAAATAAGGATAGTCACATGGAAACTCCCTGGCTGGAGAGAAACCTTCAGTATTGGGAACTGGGTAGCAGTGGGTCTAAGAGGAAATCTCAGCTACACATTTATTCATTTCCACCAGGCTAATTGTCACCTGCAGAAATCAGGCCAGAATAAATAGGTCCAGGTCAGAAGTAGGTTCTGGTTTGGGAAAAGATGTGAGGAAATTGGGAATGGGGATTAGCCTTCTCCTGGGAACAGAGTGGGCCTCTGACAGACACCGCAGTGCTGCTGCCTGGTGGATGATTGGCATTGGAGTCCACTGCCATTGACACTGGCTAGGACTGCTGCAGGAAGCATCCTCTGAACTCCAGGGAAGTTGCTCTGTTAGGGGATTGGGCTTGGCAAGTGCCAGTGTCCACATGGTGAGGGGTGTTTCTTATGTTTTATTGTCCTCCAGTTAAACATTTTTGTTTGGAGATAAGTTTTTCTTCCCTCCTTTTCTTTGAACTCTTAGCTACCACTGACTACAGCAAACAATAGGAAAAATTTAAAAAGGTATAAAACATTTCAGGAAAAGACTTAGAATTAGAAGTTCTTTCAGTTCTAAATCTCATGCCTTCATAGTCTTTTCTTTTTACTTTTATGTTTTCTAATGAGTCCGAGGATATTGTGTCAACAAAGTCGTATCTTATTTCAACATTCATTTCTGTATCTCACTTTTTATGTCATTTTCTTTTTCCAACATACGACTTAATCTTGTTCCATCCAAGAAACTTCCAAGGTGCTGCAGCTTATTTTGTTTAAACATTTAAGAATCTTTGCACATAATGCTTCCAATTGCAAAATTTTGTGCACTTGGAAAGAAAATGTCTGATCTAAATAACGATGTCTCAACAGAGTTATTGTGCTGTTCTCCCAATAATCTGAAGGAATGAAGGAGAAGAGAGTTCTGTAACTTTAGAGTTTCAAAGTATATGTGTGTATCACATTCATTTTTAGCTTCCAGAATCCATTGGCTGTTTTAAATAGTATTGGGGCCGGCACCGTGACTCAGTTGGTTAATTCTCCACCTGCAGCGCCGGCATCCCATCTGGGCACTGGTTCTTGTCCTGGTTGCTCCTCTTCCAGTCCAGTTTTCTGCTGTGGCCCCGGAGGGCAGTGGAGGATGGCCCAGGTGCTTGGGCCCTGTACACGCAATGGAGACCAGGAAGAAGCACCTGGCTCCTGGCTTCGGATCGGCACAGCGCCAGCCATAGTGGCTATTTGGGGAGTGAACCAATGGAAGGGAGTCCTTTCTCTCTGTCTCTCTCTCTCACTGTCTATAACTCTATCTGTCAAATAAAAAAAAATAGTGTTGAAAGGGCTCAAAGTCTCATAATTGTGCTTGGATAGGGATAATGGATTAGAAATACCTAGTAGCAGATTATGCATCAATTTTCCAAGTTTTTGGAAGATGTTCTTCAAAATTCAACAAATGACTGTAGGAAACATATTATAGACAGGGTGATATTAGAGATCTTGGTAATTTAGTAGTAAATAAAAACAAAGTCACCATTTTTATGAAGCTTACAGTCTTCCACTTCTACTGTCTACCATGGTTCCTTTATACTCAAAGTGCAGAAATTCACTTTCCTGGGATGTTAGAAATGCAGAACCACAGACCCTGCCCTGAAGTTTTTTCCATCAGGATCTGCATTTCGTCAAGAATTTCAGAGGATTCGTGGGATATAAAGTTCTGAAAACTTTTTGCAAAGGTCATTTTAGGAACCCAGACTATAACTAACCCATGTGGTACGCCTGTTACCACCAAAACTGGCTCAGAAATGAATATGTTTTCAAGGAGGTTCTGGTAAGGGAATTGTTGGAGAGAGAGAGAGATATAATCCCTTCCCATACTTGTCCCCAACCACCACCGTCTCCTCTGCTGCCCTGGTGTGATTCCTGAAACTGCTTTGGTCTGGCAATAAAGGTGAGAATGAGCAGAGCAAAAGCCTCATATGGACGTGGAGCAGAAGCCTGACTGAACAGCACCTGATCCCCACCCTGCCCTAGACGTGGTCAGTTATAGGAGCCAACACAAGTACAGCTGGAACATCACAGCTAATGCACAGAGATGTGGTAAAACTCAACAAAATTGTGAAAAATATTTCAGAACTATTAAATCCATCAAAGATATAAAGCCTATATAAAAGAATTTGTTAAAAATGAATGCAGGGGCCAGTAATGTGTCTCAGTGGTTTAAGCCATGTCCTGTGAGGCCAGTATTCCATATGAGCTCTGCTTCCAATCCAGGGAAAGATGGCCCAAGTACTTGGAGCCCCGCCATCCACATGGGGCAGCTGGATGAGTTCCAGTCTCCTGGCTTCAGCCTGGCCCAGCCCTGGCTGCTGTGGACATTTGGGGAGTGAACCAGCAGACAGAAGATTCTCTCTCTCTTTCTCTCTCTCTCTCTCTCTCTCTCTCTCCCCCTTCACCCTGCCTTTCAAATAAATAATTGTATCTTTTAAAACATAAAAAATGCATACAAAACAAAATAAGAAAACACCTCCTGAATCTTGGATAAAAACCAGTAAAAATCTATGTCGCTTTAGCCTGGGTATCTCCCATTCACCTGATTCACAGGCCCTGTTAGAGTCAATGCAGAAGTTCTATGAGGACATGGCAAGTTGAGACAACCCACAATGTCCTTGTTGGGAGAGGTGCCTTGGTTTGGAATAGAGTACTGAAAAACATCCCATTCCTAAGTATTATTGAAAATGGTACAATTCCTGGGCACACCAATAAGGAAGGCTGATATTACAACTAGTATGAAGCTGTAATTCTGGTAGGAGAATGAAATGTAGCAGGGAGAGCTAGGGAATGGGACAACCATCGTGAAACAGCCTTGAGAATCTCTAATAGTCTCTGGTGATTTGAAAGACTGTGAGCATGCACAAGGCTATGCAAACCTCCAGGAGAGACTGGAGAAGCCCCCAGCTATGTACTCATCCTGGCTGATGGGGAGGCCTTTTACACACAGAAAGCAAAAGCGCACTCTTGTAAATCACCTGAACTCTAAACGCACACACCGTACTGTCATCTAATGATGGCAGTTCCTGGATCAGAGATGTCAGAGCACAGCCTCTGACCCTCCTAGACTGATGACTAAGCTATGCTAACAACGGCAGTCCCTTGGCAGCCTGGCCCACGAAGTGAAAGCCAAAACAACAATACAGGTCAGAGCAAAGGCATTAGTGAGGACAAACCTTGGGAAAGGAATACACCACAGAGTTTAGGCAAATCAATAAACAAACAAAGAAACCAACAAAGAGGTAGCAACAATAACTCTCAGCAGGAAAAAATAGACATTCTGAGTTCCTGTATTAGAGAAAATATTAAATATTCCATTTTCAACGAAATAATTGCAAGACAACAAAGAAAAAGGAAAGAGTGACCCATTTTTAAAAAAGTCAACATCAGCTATTATTTTCCTTCATAAAAATTGTTTATTCACTTTCATTTTGTTTGAAATGCAGAGATACACACACATCCAAAGACACACACACAGAGACAGACTAGTTCACTCTCCAAATGCCCACAATACTGGGACTAGGCCAGGACAAAGCCAGGAATCCAGAACTCAGTCCAGGTCTCCAATATGGTAGGCAGGGACTCAAATATTTGAACCATCATCTACTGCTTTCCAGTGTGTGTGTTATCAGGAAACTGGGAACAGAGCTAGGACTTGAACCTAGAAACCTCAGTATGGGAAATGGGCCTCCCAAACAGTCTTAGCTGATGCACCAAACACCTGCACCAATACCAGCTATTTTTGCTGGAGTTAGTGAAGACATCAAAGCAGCTATTGAAAATAACATTCAAACAATTAGACATAGCTTCTAAGAATTTAGGGGCTAGCACAGAAACAACTAATCAAGTCGAGAGTCTTTTTTTAAATTTATTTGACAGGTAGATTATAGACAGTGAGAGAGAGAGAGACAGAGAGAAAGATCTTCCTTCCATTGGTTCACTCCCCAAATGGCCACTATGGCCAGTGCCTCACCAATCTGAAGCCAGGAGCCAGGTGCTTCCTCCTGGTCTCCCATGTGGGTGCAGGTGCCCAAGCACTTGGGCTATCCTCCACTGCCCTCCCGGGCCACAGCAGAGAGCTGGACTGGAAGAGGAACAACCAGGACTAGAACCAGTGCCCATATGGGATGCCAGTGCCACAGGCAGAGGATTAACCAAGTGAGCCAAGGCACCAGCATCAAGTCCAGAGTCTTAATAAAGGGAGATGAATTAAAGACAACAATTAGTGGAAACTTCAGTTGAAAAGTAGATAATGAAGCTTCATTACAGGAGCTCAATAGTAGATTTGAGATTATAGAAGAATCAGCAAACTTGAAGACTGATCAATAGAAATTATTCATGTTGAACAACAGAAAGGAAAACAATGAGAAGAGCCTCAGATGTTATCATTGGAGTAGTGAATTCATCATATGGGCTATTATCAATTATGCTACTGTCAGTCATACGAAATGGGATACTACAATCATACTGAGATCTGAATGTTGGAATTCTCAGAAGGAAAGGAGAGAAGAGATCAAAAAAGAAATATGAAGAAATAATGGCCAAATACTTTCCATTTGGTGAAAATCTGATCTACAGATCCAGTAAACTCAAGGTCTCCTAGTATCACAGACACAAAGAAATCCACACCTCGACACATCATAGTCAAACTGTTAAAAAACTGAAGGCAAAGAAAATCTTGTAAGGCACAAGAGGAAAATGACTGATCACATACAGGGTGACAAAACATGATTAAGTTTTCATTCAAAGCAAAGGGGACCAGACAGCCCTGGGATGGCTTCCTCCAAAATGCTGAAAGACTGTAACTTGCAGCTAAGAATTCTAATTCCATTAAAACTATTTTTCAAAATTGAACATGAATTAAAGATATTCCCAGATAGATAAATAATGAGTGACTTTGTTGTTAGCTGACCCATCTTATAAAAAATACTAAGAAGTTCTTCAGGTTGAGAAGATGCTAATGGTAACTAGAGTCAACAGGACAAAATAAATTTTTCCCCAGTTTCCTCTTAAGCAGTTTAAAGTGTACAATATTGCATAAAATAATAGAGAACTATATTACTTAATTTATATAAGGATGTAATATACTTGAAAATAATAGCAAAAAGAAGGAAGGAAGAAATCAAACTATATTTGAATAAGTTTATAAATTTTCTTTTTTTTTAATTTGAAAGGTAGAGTTATAGACAATGAGAGAGACAAGGTAGACTGTAGGGGGAAAATATGCTACTAGAAACAAAGAAAGGGTTTTTGTAATGTAAAAGGGCCAATTTATTGGGATGCCATTATACTTACAAATGTATAAGGAGGGGCTGGCGCCATGGCACAGTAGGTTTAATCCTCCACTTGCAGCACCAGCATCCCATATGGGCGCCGGTTCTGGTCCCGGCTGCTCTTCTTCCAATCCAGCTCTCTGCTGTGGCCTGGGAAAGCAGTGGAAAGTGGCCCAAGTGCTTAGGCCCCTACACCCATGTGGGAGACCAGGAGGAGGTACCTGGCTAAAGCTTCAGATCTGTGCAGCTCCAGCCATTGCAGCCATTTGGGGAATGAACCATCGTAAGGAAGACCTTTCTCTCTGTCTCTCCCTCTCACTGTCTGTAACTCTACCTCTCAAAGAAATAAATAAAAAAAAAAGCTTTAAAAAATGTATAAGGGTACTTCAAAAAGTTCACAGAAGGTGAAATTGAAAGATAAATTTATTTTGGTGTAAAAAAGTTGAAACCATGCATAAGGTTTCATAATATGCATTGGTATGAACTTTTTTTAAAGGCAGAATTACAGAGAGAGAAAGAGAGAGAGAGAGATTGAGAGAGAGAGAGAGAGAGAGAGATGGAGAGACAGAGAAAGAGATCCTCCATCTGCTGGTTCACTCTTCAAATGGCTGCAACAGCTGGAACTGAGCTGGTCTGAAGCCAGGAGCCTCCTCTGGACTTGAGCACTTGGGCCATTCTCCACTGCTTTCCCAGGCATACCAGTAGGGAGCTGGATCCAAAATGGAACAGCCAGGACTCGAACTGACACCCACATGGGATGTTGGTGCCACGGGCAGCAGCTTAATCCATTAAGCCACAGGACAGGCCTCTGATATGAACTTTTTGAAGACCTTTCATATGCATGGATCTCAATGTTTTTTGCACCAAAATAGATTTATCTTTAATTTCGTTTTCCACAAACTTTGTATAGTATGCTCCTAGTCACATGCCTAATGACGGATCCCCAAATGCATGAAACAAAACTTGGAAGAATTGAAAGTAGAAAAGACTGTTCAACATTAATAGTTGGAAACCTCAAAACCCTTTTCTCAATAATTTATAAAATGATGTTTTAAAATGACAGAAACTCAACAAAGATAAAGAAGATTCACATAACACTGTCAACTAATTTGAACTGGTAAATATCCATAAAATATTTTACCCAACAGTATAGCACAAGAAGCATCCTCTAGAGTAAACCATTAAGGCATAAAATAGGATTCACTGAATTTAATTGGCCTGAAATCATATAAATTATGTTCTCTGGCCATGACACAATTAAATTAGAAATCAATAACAAAAATAATTTTTTCAAATCTTCAGATAAGAAATTAACACATTTTTAGGTTATCTGTGTGTCAAAAATGAAATTGCATAAAAACCAGAAAATTTTAAATGGAATGAAATCCAAAACATAGCACATCAAAATTTGTAGCATGTAGGAAAGGGAGCAATGAAATGTAAGTTTAAGCTTTAACTGCCTATAATAAAAGTAAGAAAACATCCAAAATCAATAACCTAGGTTTCCACCTTAAGAGACTGGAAAATGAATAACAAGCTAAGTGGAATAATGGGAACAGCAAATGCTGAAGTAGAAATCAATGAAACAGAAAGCAGAATAGCAATAGGGAATATTAGCAAAGCCAATAAGTTCATTGTCTGAAAAAACCAACAAGATTAACAAATAATTGGCTAGACTGACAAAGAAAAAGGAGAGAAGACACATTATCAAAATAGAGAATGAAAGAGAGGACATCATTACTAGTTTGGAAGAAATTTAAAATTCTTAAGTAAGTTTTAAAAACAATTGATGGACATCAAATAGGGCAACTTAGATGAAACAAGTGAACCCTAGAAAAGACAGACATCATCAAAAATGACTCCAAAGCAATAGATGATTGTACAAGAAGTCTAACAAGACTGAATTAAAATTCTTCGTACATAGAAAAAGCTAGGCTCAGATGTCTTCATTGGTGATTTCTATTAAATATTTGGAAATCAAATATTACCAATCTTTCTCAAATGCTTCTAAAAAAAGAGAACACTTTCAACTAATTTTATGAGGCCAGCTTGACAAACAGATTACAAGAGAAATAATCTACAGGCCAATGTACTTTAGAATATAGATGAACTATAAAAAAAGAAACTAATTCAGTAAAATAAGGATTGTACACCATAACCAAACTGCATTTGTCCTTGGAAAGAAGGTTGATTTAATACCTGAAAATTAATGTAATATGTTATCTAAATAGAAAGTGTATTTGACAAAGTACAAAATTCTGAACAAATGAGGATAGGCTGACCAAGAGGATCTAGAATAAACATCCATAGTTAACATCATTCTTGGGGAAGGTTAAGGAATGCTTTCCCCTAAGATCAGGAACAAAGAAAAAATTCTGATCCCACCATTGCTGTTGATAGTTAAGTATAAAAAGATCTAAATACCTGCATTCATAGAATAGAAGATTCAATATTATCAGGACAACAATTTTTCTCAAACTGACCTAGAGATTCATCACAGTCCCTATAAAAGTCATCCCAGAAGCCTTTCTTTCAAAAATTAACAAGTTAAATTACATACGGAGATACAAGGGACCCAACATAGTCAGAACAATTTTGAAAAATAACAATTTTGTAGGATGTAGACTTTACAATTTCTAACTTAAATTATCTCGGTGAGCAGGACAATATGGTTGTGACAAAAAGAGAGACACAGATTAAAGGAATGAAATCAAGAGTCAAGAAGTAAAGGCAATTTATTATTATTAATGTTTACAAAGTTACCATACCAATTCAGGAGGAAAAGGATTATCTTTTCAAAAAATGTTGCTGGGAGAATTGGCTATCCATTTGCAAAAAAGAAAAAGTTAAGCTTTTACCTTTCACCATACATGAAGTTAACTGAACATGTATCGTGCACCAAAGTGTAGAAGATAAAATAATGAAATTTCTGGAAAAAAAGATGGGAGAAAATCTTCATAACCTGGACTAGGAAAAGATATTTTTGATAGGCTATAAAAATGATATTCATAAAATAAATATAAAATAAATATACTTCATTTAAAAACACCATTAACTAACAAAGCTGAGCAAAATTATTTGCAAATCACTTATCTGATTGTATCCATAATATATAAAAACTTTTACAATTCAATATTAAGAAAAGCAACAACCTAATTTAAAGTTGAACAAATTATTTGAATAGGTATTTTATCAAGAAGATATACATTGGCTGTTAAGCACATGAATTGACGCACACCATCATTAGTCATTAAGGAAATTTGAATTAAAACCAGACTAAGATGTTACTGGAAAGGCTGACTACAGTCTGCTCTCAGAAAAGCAGACTACAGCCAGCAATGGCAAGAATGTAGAAAAACTGCAGCATCACATAGCAGATGAAAATGCAAATTGGCACAACTATTTTTGAAAATAATTGAACAGTTTCTTAAAAAGGTAAAAATAACTTGACCACATCATTCTGAAATCGCATGCCCAAGCAACTACCCAAAAGGAATGAAAACATGTTCTCCCGAAGACTTCTTTTATTTATATTTTACTTTTTATTAATGATATCACCATTATTTCAAAGGCAGGAAGAAAATGAATATCATCCAAATACACAAATTGTCTCACAAAGAATTTATCTTACATATTTTTTCTTTTTTAAATTTTTATTTAATAAATATAAATTTCCAAAGTACAGCTTTTGGATTACAGTGGCTTTTTCCCCCATAACCTCCCTCCCACCCGCAACCATCCCATCTCCCACTCCCTCTCCCGTCCCATTCACATCAAGTTTCATTTTCAATTATTTTTACATACAGAAGATCAATTTAGTATATACTAAGTAAAGATTACAACAGTTTGCACCCACACAGAAACACAAAGTATAAAGTACTATTTGAATACTAGTTATACCATTAATTCACATAGTACAACACATTAAGGACAGAGATCCTACATGAGAAGTAAGAGCACAGTGACTCCTGTTGTTGATTTAACAATTGACACTCTTGTTTATGGCATCAGTAATCAACCGAGGCTCTTGTTATGAGTTGCCAAGGCTATGGAAGCCTTTTGAGTTCGACAACTCTGATCTTATTTAGACAAGGTCATAGTCAAAGTAGAAGTTCTCTCCTCCCTTCAGAGAAGGTACTTCCTTCTTTGATGGCCCATTCTTTCCGCTGGGATCTCACAGAGATCTTCATTTAGGTGGTGTTGTTGTTGGTTTTTTGTTTTTTTTTTTTTTGCCACAGTGTCTTGGTTTTCTATGCTTGAAATACTCTCATGGGCTTTTTGGCCAGATCTGAATGCCTTAAGGGCTGATTCTGAGGCCAGAGTGCTGTTTAGGACATCTGCCTTTCTATGAGTCTGCTGTGTATCCTGCTTACCATGTTGGATCTTTCTCTCCTTTTAAATTCTATCAGTTAGTATTAGCAGACACTAGTCTTGTTTATGTGATCCCTTTGACTCTTAATCCTATCATCATGATCAATTATGAACTGAAACTGATCACTTTGACCAGTGAGATGGCATTGGTAGATGCCACATTGATGGGATTGAATTGGAATCCCCTGGCACATTTCTAACTCTACCATTAGGGACAAGTCTGATTGAGCATGTGCTGAACTGTACATCTCCTCCCTCTCTTATTTCCACTATTATATTTAACAGAGATCACTTTTAAGTTAAATTTAAACACCTAAGAATAATTGTGTGTTAATTGAAGAGTTCAATCAATGGTATTAAGTAGAACAAAAAAAATACTACAAGGCATAAAGTAGTAAATTGTTCCTTGACAGTCAGGACAAGAGCTGATCAAGTCATTGTTTCTCATATTTTACAGTTTTTTATTTACAGTGATAAAACATATCAATCATCAACCACCATTCATCTTCCTTACTCTTTTCAACTTGTTAAACTGAAATTCTATTTCTATCTCTATGGTTTTGGTTGCTTTAAGTACCTCATATAAGTGGAATCATATTTGTATGGTATATGATTTTTGTGTGAGTGTACTATTTAACTTACAGAAGTGTCATCAAGGTGCAACTATATGTAGCACACATTAGACTTTGTTTCCTTTTAAATGCTGACTATTGCTTTGTATGTCTACATATTTCAAAAAGTTCACGGAGAAATGAATTAAAGAAGGAAGTTATTTTGGTAAAATTATTTTGAAATCCATGCATAGTTTTTTTTTTTTTTTGATAGGCAGAGTGGACAGTGAGAGAGAGAGACAGAGAGAAAGGTCTTCCTTTGCCGTTGGTTCACCCTCCAATGGCCGCCGTGGCAGGCGCGCTGTGGCTGGTGCACTGCGCTCATCCAATGGCAGGAGCCAGGTGCTTCTCCTGGTCTCCCATGGGGTGCAGGGCCCAAGCACTTGGGCCATCCTCCTCTGCACTCCCTGGCCACAGCAGAGGGCTGGCCTGGAAGAGGGGCAACCGGGACTAGAATCTGGTGTGCCGGCGCTGCAAGGCGGAGGATTAGCCTGTTGAGCCACGGCGCCGGCCTGATGCATAGTTTTTCATTATACACACTTTACATAAATTTTTTGAAGATCTCTACACATTACCTCTGCTTACCCTCCATCACCTATGGATGGACACTTGGGTGCGACTACATTTTAGCTATTGTGAAATATGTTACTACTAACATGAGTATAAACATACTTCTTTGAGATCCTGCTTCCAGTTCTTTTCTTTTTTAAAAATTATGTTTCATGGCTGTATAGTATTTTGATGTGGTGTCATTTTTTTAGTAACTCACTAATTGATACGTGTGTGTTTTTTTAAGATTTATTTTAATTTAATTGAAAGGCAGAGTTACAGAGAGAGGAAGAGACAGAGAGAACTAGAGAGAGAGAAGGAGAAAAGGAGAGAGAGAGAGAGAAAGAGAGAGGAAGAAAGAAAGAAGGAAGGAAGGAAGGAAGGAAGGAAGGAAGGAAGGAAGGAAGGAAGGAAGGAAGGAAAAAGAAAGAAAGCAAGAAAGTCTTCCATCTGCTTGCACACTCCCTAGATGGCTCCAGCCAGGCCAGAGCCAGGAGCCAGGAGCTTCTTCCAGGTCTCCCATGATGCAGGAGCCCAAGTACTTGGGCCTTCTTCCACTGCCTTCCCAGGAGCATTAACAGGGAGTTGGTGGATTAGAAGTGGAGCAGCTGGGTCTCCAGTTGGCGCCCATATGAGATACCAGCATTGTAGGTGGCAGCTTAACTCACTATATCACAACACCTGCCCCATGCTTTCAGTTCTTTTGAGTGTATTCCCAGACCTGGAATTGCTGGATCATCTGGTAAAAGAGATTGAACGTTGCTTTTTAAAAAATATTTATATTTTTGAGATATGGAAGGACAGAGATAGAGAGGGAGAAAGACAGCGCCTGTCTGCCGCATCACTTCCGAAGCGACCACAGTGGCTGGGGCTGGACTGGGCTTGTCAGAAGCTGGTAGCCATGAACTCGATCCAGGTCTCCCACCTAGGAGGCACGGACCCAATTACTTGAGCCATCACTGCTACCTTCCAGGTTGTGCATTGGTGGCAAGCTGGAATCCGGAGCTGAGAATTGAATCCAGGTATGCTAGTGTGGGAAACACGCATCTTAAACGTTCTTTTAACTGGTAACCTAAAGCCTACCCCTGCTACTCCTGTTTTATTAAGGACCTATTTTTACAGAACCTGTACTTTTCACATTCCCACTCACTGTGCACAGAGTGTGAATTTCTCCATATCCTCCATATCAACTCTTGATTTCTGCTTTTATTTGTTTTTCATTTTTGAAAATATCTATTCTAATGGGTGTTAAGTGGCATCTTACCATTGTTTTGATTTGCGTTTTGCTAACTGTTAGTAATGGTGATCTTTTCTTCTGCTTACTGGTCATTTGTATAGTTTTTATTTATTTATTTTGGAGAAATATCTTTTCAATCGTTTGGCCATTCATGAATGAGGTTGCTTCCTGCTGTCGATTTTTAAGCGTTCTTTGCATATTCTGGCTACTAATCCCTTATGTGACAAATGATTTACAAATATTTTCACTTGTTCTGAAGGTTGCCTTTCTATTCTATTGCTAGTGTTTTCTGATGAACAAATTTTAAAAACTGTTTCATTATGTCTAATTTGTCTATTTTTGTCTTGTTGTCCCTGCCTTTGCTGTTGTATTCAAGACATCACTGCCAAATCCAATTTTAGGAAGATTTTGCCACATGTTTTCTCCTAAGAGTTTTAGGTCTTACATTTAGTTCTTTGATCAATTTGCGTTCCAAAGACTTTTATGTAGTTATTGACAGTATCATTATGCATAGTAACCCAAAAGTGGAAACCATCCTATAAACTCTTGAACAGATGAGCAAAATGTGTTATATAATGCAGTGCGATTCAGTAATTAACTATTGATACAAGGACAACATGGATGAATTTAAGAAAAAAGCATGCTAAGTGAAAGAAAGCACACACATCGTAATGCTCAGTATTTTATAATACTGGCAGTATAGTATGCATGTAGAATTGTAGACAGTAGTTGTCTTGGATACAGACTGACTACAAATGCATATGAGGAATATTTTTAAGATGAAGACGATTTTTCAACACTGGATGATGGTAATTCTTACACTAGTCCATGTGTATAGAACTCCTTGTATTACTTAACATGGGCATGTGATGGTTTGTAATTTATACTTCAATAAAACAGTTAAAAAACTTAAGAGATTATTCTAGGTAAAACCAGCCAATCAATAAGTAAGAAAATCAAAAATAAAAAGATACATGTAATGCAAAATTTACATTAAAAGTGAATATTAGACTAATAAACATATAGATACTGTATATTATATAAAATTAAAATCTTTGCATATATGTATATGCCATCCTTGCCTTGAACTTCTTTGACAATATTGAAATAGTTTCCCTTGTTGAACAAAAATCCATGTCAGTGTCCTGTGCATTGAATATGCTGGGTGGCTCATATACTGTGTTTCTATACAGTTGTAAGCTCCTTCAGGTGCTTGTTTCTTCTACATATTTGCTCTCACCTTCCTATGCTTCCTCCATTGCCCCCCAGGAATCCACAGTCAGAGCTCAGCCAGTGTTGACTGACACCCCTGGCAAGGGTCTGTTGTCTCATCCCAGTCAGGGGAGGACAGCATGTAATCCTTTGCAACCTAAATTTTTGTTGGAAGAGAAGGAGGGCAGAGAGCCATGTATCTCATCAGGATGGAGCCTCTCGGGGGGCCAGCAGAGACCATTCGCGTCTGTAACTACAATTGTCACACATTCTTACTCCAAAAGGGGCTTTCAGAGGTCACCTGGCTGAGCTCACGTTTCCCAGCTGGTGACCACCTGTCCCAGGGACTTTAACACACTACATTTAAAATAGTAAAAATGTGTGCTTGCTCTTCTCTGGCTCAAGGCAAGTTTTAGAGATTTAAAGGTCCCTGGGTTCTCTGGGTAAGAATTTCTCGCTGTAAATATAAAGGACTCTTATCATTACCAAAACAATCTGAAAACAGTGCTGTTCATGGCATTTGACCCAATTTTATATCTGCACTCGAGATAATGGTGCACTGAAGCCTTACTATCTAGTATTTTCAAGGTTCTAAAAAGCAAGAACATGGTAAATAAAGGGGATATTGCAGATGGAATTTCTCTGCAGCCTCACAATTAGGCTTCTAGAAACACCATAAGCAAAAAAACACAAAGTGAAAGGAGCCTTTGAGATCTGCATTGTCCTCACTTTCCTCCTCCCTGATTCCTCCAAGTCCTCAGGCTTAAGGACCCCAGGGAACCGGCAGGTGTAGATTTCCATGGAAACCACCCCTAAAAGAATGAAAACCCAAAGAGAGAATCGTGTGAAGTGCCCTCACTCCTGTGTAATTTCCTTGCCAACAGTTTTCGAGGTCAACCTGGCTTATTTCATGAAATTAGAGGCCCTGCTGTCAGGATTTCCCCAGGCAAGGAGGGTTTGCTCAGCTCCATGGGTTGAAAATCCACAGACTATGGTGATTTTCTGCTTCTAGAAGAACAGACCTCACTATGCTGCCTGACTTTCAAACACCTTTTATTCCAGCCTCAATCTAATTAACCAGAGCCAGGCTTTTTTTTTTTTTTTTTTGCATGATTAGACTGTGTGTACTTTACGTTTAGACGATTCATTAAAAACCAATCTATTGCTTGAGATATTGTTGAATAAAATGTTCCAAAAATCATCTAAAATATTTTTAAATCACATGTTTATGTATTTATGGTGTGTGTGTGTGTATGTGTGTGTGTAAGTCAGAAGTTAAGGGGAAATTTGCATTATCTTTTAACTTCATTTGCTATGAATTTTTGAAGCCTCTTTATGAATATCTAGTTAAAAAATTTAAGTGTACAGGAAGTAAAAAAGGAAAACTTCTACAAGTCCTTCTTCCCAAAGGCAAACTGGATAAAAGTCTTAGGGAGTCAGTGTGATTCTTCCACCACTGTCCTTGGGAAAAAAAACCTCATTAATATCTGCTGGGGTAGATTTATTGGTCTCGTTTTTGGAAAATCTCTGAGTTTGAAATCTGTTTGGGACCTTTCCTGTACCTTATTTTTGTAATTTGATAAAAAAAATTTAGCTTAGAAGACTTTCTTTGTTGGCTCACATGCCAGCTTAGGAGTGTGCAGTGGATTAGTGGCTCTAGAACAGCAGAGAGCATCAGAATCCCTCGGAGGGAGGGCTTGTTACCCCTCGGGCCATCAGTTGCTATCACAGAATTCCTGATTCAGCACATCTGGAGTGAAGTCTGAGCATTTGCTTTTCTAACCATCTCTCAGATGCTGGGGGTGCTGCTGGCAGGTGTACTACACTTTAGGTAGTGCTGTGGAAGGGTGCTCTGGGAGGATGTGGAGATCCACAATTGTAGTACACCATCATATGAACTTATATCATTTTTAACCAGTCCCATATGTTTGGATATTTAGAAGTTCTAGCATCATCTCATTATAATCCTCAAAACAACCTTGCAGTGGAATAATAAGGACAGCCACTGTTTTTGAGTATTTATCCTGGACCAGGCATTGTGAATTACCTTATTTCATCCTCACAGCACCCCTGATCTGAAGTAATTACCAAGATCCCCATTTTACAGATGAGAAAACTAAATCTCAGGGAAATTAAGTGATGTGATTAAGGTCATCCAAAGAGTAAGTGGTGGAGATTTGGAATCTATGGCAGATTCATTGGCTTCCAGAGTCCCTATTCTTTTCAGCATCCCTGCCCATAAGAGATTACAGGATAGTGGGAGAATTAAGGTTGAGACAATGCTGAGTTAGGCTCATGTAAGTGATTACTACCATAATAAAGGCAGAGAAGTTGGTTTAACCAAAGCAGGGGACAGGCTATGCATCTTTGCATTGCACAGGCCCTGTGTCTAGAAGTGTGTGTACTTGTTTTATGCCCTACTGTCACCACCTTGAAACTATCATTAACTTTTAAACAAAGGTCTCATATTTCCATTTTTTGAATGGATCCCAGAAATTAAATGGCTAGTCATAAAAGGGTTAATTTACTCTTCTAAGTTCAGCTAGTCAAAAGCTTGAGCAATGCCTTTAGTAACTCCTAACTACATTTGTCTACATTTTTACCTCTTCAGTGTTCACTTACAGTTGATTTTCTCTTCGTTATGTTGGCAGGGAGCATTTGACAGGTTAGCTTTGTAATCTTTTATTACAAAATGGACACATCCTTGACTTGATTATTTTCTATCTTGAAAATGTCACCTGTTGACAAGAAGCATCATTACCAAGAAAAACTGGAAAGGAGATAATATTATGCAGAACTTCTGAAATCAGTCAGAAATGTTTTTTGAGGGGAGAGAGGAATCATTTGTTATTCTGTATCCCCTAAACCACATATGTTTGTTTGTGCATTGTTATCCTAACCATAGTTAACAGTGTCTGAAATGTATTCTTCCTAGGAAAAGCCGCATAGAAGTTCTGAAATTGTGCTCCCTTAACGAATGTTCATATATTCCCCAGGGAGAAAGAATTATTTTCTCTTTTATACACTAAAGCTGAAAAATTCCATTGTGAACATATTACACATCAGCCATGCCCCAGGAGAGTGATGCTTTGCATGTTACATATTTCACACGGTAACAATGTTACTGGATTTTATAATTAACCTTAAACTTTTACAGGAAAAAGTGCCTTGTTATACCAGTTGTTAACCTTGCAATGTGTTTAAAGCTCACTTCCTAAGCAGCCATCTGAAGTGGGCTCCGTTGCTGAATGTTATGGGATCTGGTAATGAAGGATTCAAACAGAATGCATATGCCTAACACCAGAGGCAGAAATAAGGGAGCAATGGGAACCTTAATTCTTGGATTTCCTGACTTCCGTGGGTTTCATTTGCAACTTCAGCATTCCAGCAATATATCCAATTCTCATCTGAATTCCTTTTTATTGTCTTTCTCCCTCAACACACCACCTCCTCTGAAACCCCGATAACAGCTATTAAACAGCTTTGGTATTACATTGAATTAAATGATTAGTTTATAATGCATTAGCACCAACACTGATGGAGCTTGATGCTTTACTAAATGTTTCTTAATCATGCCTCGAAAACACAAGTTTATCTAGGACAGCATGTGTAGTGAAAAAGGCCTGGTAGACCAAACAGGTGTTTATATAATTTTCTCAAAATATAAGCAGCTGACACGGAAATAGGTTCTCAAGTTAATACTCAAAGTAAAAATAGAAAATAGGGAAAAAAGTCCATTGGAAATTACTCATATCATTTCTAAAGATAAGTTTATGTGTGTTTTAATGTAATAATTTTTCAAAAGCTAAAATTAAACAACTAAGTCAGACCAAAGAAGAAATCACATAAGAATTGCTATGCATACAACTGTGCAATCAAATCACTGTGTTGTAACACACCTCTGGTGGAGAAAGGAGGAAGGAAGGAGAAGTCTAATGTGTTTCTTCTTCTCTTTCTGTGTTTTCTTCCTTCTGTTTCAATATCAAGCATCTCAAATATAAATTTATGTTAATTGATAATTTGGTCATGAAGGTTAAGAGAAATGGGAGTCTCATCAGATAGAGGGCGAGAGTTTAAAGTGAGTATCTGAGTTAAATTGATTGTACACCAAAACTTCTGGCATCAACTTCCAGTGTTTATAGCATTCACTTTTAGAGAGGCAGCATATTCTTATTGTATTGTCATGCAACTTCTAGCGTAAAGTTCTGATTCAACTAAGTGGAGGTACATCCTAAGCAGAGGTTTTTGAACTTCCATAAGCCTATGACTCCCCTGGTGAATCTTCTCAAAAGGCAAATGTGGTAGATTTGAGATAGGAAATGAGGTTCTGCTTTTCACATAAATTCTCATGTCATGCTGCTGCTGTTGTCTGTGGAATACGTATCAGGTAGCCAGTATTCCAATGGAATAAGTACTGGGAACTGGGAAAAGAGTGATCAAGACATCTACTTTTTACTTTTGCCTTCACATGCAAGATATCTTTATTCCAGTTTCTTCACCTGAGAATAAAATGTGTGTGGTGGGGAGAATGTTGAATTTTATGGTAATATGTTTCTTCAATAGATATTTAATCCTAGTTGGAACATGTGTACAAAATACCATTAATGTGAAAATATTTATGCTACTCTTTACAGTGTATTTATACATATTTTTGGTTTAAGATTAGAAAATCACAATGCTAAAACTTCATAGCTACCATCAAAGTATGATATTTGAGTCAAAGACTTAAAAGGTGAAAACATTTTTAGCAATGACGTAAAAATCTAGTTGACGGGTTCCAGGATGGATGCATTCTCTTTTATTTTAAAATATATCCCCCAACATGATATACTTTTATTACCATAGACTGTACAGTATTTAATAATGTTCTAAATTAAAAATCAATTATTTGTGTCTAATTTAAATGCTTTAATTCAAAAGTTTTTATCCCTGGACAAGAGCTCAACTAAATGAGAGAATATAAATACACTATCTATTTAAAGAAATCACAGCAGAGTATGATTTATTTCCCATATTAATATTGTTTCTTTTCAATGTATCAAGGCATTTTGAGGTTATAGAAGTTTTTAACTGTTGCAAAATCTTTGTCAAAATAGTATGGCGGCAGGTACTATTATTTACATGTAGAGTATGATGTTCCATTGGAACTCATCAGATTTTTTTACCCTTCTTCTTACTCTGATGACCAATGTTTCGCAATGTAACATCTCTTTATGGACTCCATCACAACACAATACTAGATATTGATAACTTAATAATGTACATTTCAGGGATCAGTGTTATGGCATAGCCGATAAAGCTGTCACCTGCAACACCAGTATTCTCTATGGGTGCAGATTTGTGTCCTGGCTGCACCACTTCCAGCTTCCTGCTAGTGGCCTGGGAAAAGCATTGGAAGATGGCCCAAGTGTTTTTGTCTCTGCTACCCATGTGGGCAACCCGGATGAAGTTCCTGGTTCCTGGCTCAGCCTGGCTCAGTCCTGGTTCTTGTAGATACTTGGGGAATGAATCAGGAGATGGAGGATCTATGTTTCTGTTTCTCCTTCTCTCTCTGTGGAACTCTGATAAACAAAATAGTAAATAAATAAATAAATCTATCTTTAAAAATCACATTTCTAAAGTATCTGCACTTATTTTCTTTTAATTTAGATTAAATATTCCATTTACTAAGATAGTGTGGGAAAGAATAATGCAAATTCAAAAACATTTTAAATAAACCCATATGATGAAAATACTTTTTTCTTTCAGAGGCAAAATAGTTCTAGAAACCCATGATATTCCCCTAGAAAGAACTTCCTTTGGGCTATTTGGTTTCTCCCATCTTCTTTTTTTTTTTAATATTTATTTTTATGTATTTGAAAGACAGAGTTACAGAGAGAGGTAGAGACAGAGAAAGAGGTCTTCTATCTGCTGGTTCACTCCCCAGATGGCTGCACCAATCTGAAGCCAGGAGCCAGGAGCCAGGAGCTAGGAGCTTCTTCTGGGTCTCCCACATGGGTGCAGGGGCCCAAGAACTTGGGCCATCCTCTACTGCTATACCAGGCCATAGCAGAGAGCTGGATTGGAAGAGGAGCAGCAGGGACTAGAACAGGAGACCACATGAGATGCTGGTGCTTCAGGCCAGGGCATTAACCCGCTGCACCACAGCACCGGCCCCTCTCCCATCTTATCAGAGGGATTGAAAAATAGGTCCCTGGGAATGGAAGGATGAAAGCTAAGGGCGCTGGATTGGTGAGAGTTCAGGGTGAGGCTGCTGACCAGGGTGCTGAGAGGGAAATTCTGAACAGTTCAGCTCCTGCTCATTCCAGCGAACAATGGGGATGGACAAAGTTTTCCACAGACCCTGGTGTTGTTCCCAGTGTGGTGGTTGGTGTAGAGTACAGTGGGTTTGTAACAGGGCAGATGTCTTTGTAGACGAAACAGCAAAAATTTAAGGTAGAATTTCAACTTATGACTTCCCTGTAGAGAACACTAGTTGGTGTTTCATACTTGCCAATTAAGTTAAAGAGATGTTTACAGACACATTTTGGGGGCAGGCATTGCAGTGCGACAGGTTAAGCTGCTTCCTGGGACACCCACACCCCCCCCATTGGAGTGCCTGGTTTGAGTCCTGGCTACTCCACAGTTCTGATCTTGCTTCCCACTAATGAGTCTGAGATGTAGTGGATAATGGTCTGAGTACTTGGGTTACTGTCACCCACATGGGAGACCCGTATGGAATTCCTGCACCCTGGCTTTGGTGTAGCCCAGCCCAGATGTTATACACCTTTGGAGAATGAATCAGCAGATGGAAGATCCCCCTCACTGTCTCTCTATATATGGGTACATTTTAGCTCATGCCTTCCCTTAATAATACACTATCTCTCAATGCTTTCTCTTCTCTTTCATGAGACCATATAGAAGTTCAATGAAATATTTATTTTGTCCAATTCCTTTGCTTGATATAATTAAAACATCTACATTGATAACCATGATATTTTCAGATTGTAACATTTGGGGATTATATTTTCAAATACTTTTATTTTAAAGAGTCCCAAATCTAGTAAATGCAATTAGATAAGATTTTTTTTTCTTTCATACACATGAATCTTAGAAGAGGGTAGTAATGGGATGAAATGGAAGTTCCATAGTCCAACTGAAGTCTTAGGCTTATTCTTCTTGTTTTACTATCATTAACCTGTGGCTCCCTCAAGGTTGCCTCAGAATCAAAAGATGGCTGCTACTAGCATAAGCTGTTGTATTCATTCTAGAGGTAGGAAGAAGGAGGTAGGGATATTAGCTCCTGCCATTTTAGCAAGCCTCCTTTGGAGAAATCTCCCAGATGTTACAGTCAATTTCCTCCTCCATCTTATTATCTACTCTGATCTCCTGGAGAGGCCTGGAAGTGTAGTTTATAACTGCCACCAACAGCATAAGATTCTTATAATAAGTAGAAAAGAATAAACATGAATGTTGGGTAAGCAACTGGTAGACTTGTGACCTGAGTATTTGTCATTTTAGTGAAACATGATGAGGTAGAGTATATACTCTTTGAAAAGGCCATTCAAGATGACCTTGGGATGGATGGATTTTCCTTCAGGTAACTGGGAACATTCCTTCCAAGATTTAAAAAATATAAAAGATGGAAGGAAGGAAGGAAGGAAGGAAGGAAGGAAGGAAGGAAGGACTTGCTACAATTATAACAGAGAGAAAGAGAAAGATGAACGTGTAGGTGTGGCAATTCCAGCATGGTAGATGGAATTGTTCATTCCTTCAGTGCCCCCTTGTGCCCAATATACTGTAACAAGATCATACAGTAGGAATTCAAAAAATATACCGGCTGAAAAACATCTCCATTACAACTACATTGCAGCAATGTGTGCTTTTAGTTGTGAGGAGTGCAAAAAAAAAAAAAAAAACTTTACACAATATATATCTTCATGATATTGGGCAAAAAGTCACAATGTTGAGACTTTTTTTGTGTGCTAAATACTTTCTCTTGTCAATAAGTACTTTTTCTTGTCAAAAGATCAGGTAGAGGCCAGCACTATGGTGTAGCGGGTTAAAGCCCTGACCTGCAGTGCCAGCATCCCATAAGGGTGCCAGTTCGAATCCCAATTGCTCCACTTCTGATCCAGCTCTCTGCTATCGCCTGGGAAAGCAGTAGAAGATGGCCCAAATGCTTGGGCCCCTGCACCCACGTGGGAGACTTGGAAGAAGCTCTTGGCTCCTGGCTTTGGATCAGCTCAGCTCTGGCCTTTGGGGATTGAACCAGTGGATTGAAGACCTTTCTCTGTCTGTCTCTATCTCTCTCTGTAACTCTTTCAAAGAAATAAAAATAAATTTTTAAAAAAGATTATGTATTACTTTTAAATTAGAAGTTGTTTGGGTTTTTTATTTTTTTTGTCAGTTCCTTTTTAATCTGTCAAGTTACCTCTGCCTGCATGCAAATTCAGCGCGAGCAAGGTGCAAGGATCGTTTTTGTTTTCTTTTTTTCTAAATGTCTGAAAAGCATTGGAATATGTGTTGAAAACATTATCATCAGCACTCTTCAACAATTGATAAAGCTGTGTAACAGAAATAAATTTCCTTGTACCCTGGTAATGGGTAGGCACCCATTGAGCATTGTGTTTGCTTATCTGAATTCTCCAATTGCTACAGGCTCTTTTCAGAGAAGTATTATTTATAGACCAACTTATTAATTTTCTCTCCACAGCTTCACAGAGAGGAAGCACAAAGGAGAAATGAATTCTCTCACAGTTTCATGGACCAGAGGAAGAATTGAAATCCGGGACTCAACTCCAGGGCTCATGTTAACACCAAAGCATTGCCACCATTTACAGAGACTCAGAGGAGCAGCTGCCAGCTGGAGAGTGTGACTGCTCCATGGTAAGGCTGGAACTGGAACTTAGTGTTCTGATTCTTTGTCAACTGCTCTTTCCTGTCTTCTACATTGTCAGTCAACCTTCCTTCTCAAGTATGAAGATCTGACCCATCCAAAACCAACTTTGGAAGAAAATAAGTCAACTGCCAATGCTGTGGTCAATAGGAAGATTAAGGTTTTTCTTCTACTTGAGACAAATTTGTGTTTTAAGCTAAAGTAGGATGGTAATTACCTACAGAGAAAGAGGAATGAGAATATCTGGGGTTTATTTTCAATAAAAGGTCCTGCCAGGAGAAGAAAACTCCTTGACCCTGGTTTTATTGATGCCCATTAACATGTGTACTTGAAGCAAGAGTATGAAGCTCTTAAAATCTGCCCTTTCAAGAAGTTTAAAACGTTATGTTAGGAGTTACAAGTACACAAAATGAAAATGAATGCCTTCCTTTGATAAATGTATTATAGGAGCATTGAGAAACCAAAAAGAGAAACATGAGAGTAAAAGAACATCACCTGGTAATTATCTCAGGTGAAAAGAGGGAGCTTGATGATCCAGGGGTATCCTGCCGGAGGGAAAAAAGTGCAAGAATGGAAATGTATTATTAAATAATTTATATAACATTCTGCCCTTCAATTTCTTATCTTTGGGTAACAACTTTTTCTTTTCTTGACAATTGGATCATATTGTATAATGAACAAAATTTCAAGTAAATAACCTTTGAATTTTGGGCCAGCAAAAATGAAATCACAAGTGAAAAAACTTTACTTGTTCTATTCCAATATAATTAGGTGTATTGTGAAACTATCTAGTCCAACTATATCTTGCTTTACATTTAGCCTGACATTGCTTTCAATTGGATTGTAGCAGAGAGTCATGGCAGCGCTCCTATTCAAATTCTTTGTTATAGGCACCCTCTTGGGGTTAAGGTGAAAGTTATATCCTTGTTCCACAGGTTAGTATAGAACCCTTAACGTCTGTTTCCTCTGCTCAGTTATGTCTGCTCCTCAATTGTGGTGTACAGGCTAGTTCCTTCAGCATCACCTGGGAGCTTGCTTGAAATATACCCTGACCTGGTAAGTCAGAAGCAAAATTTAATCCAAATTTTATTAATTTAATTAAGAGTCAGAGAGATGGACAGAGAGTGAGACAGACTGGGAAAGAGAGCTCTCATCTGCTGGTTCAATATCCAAATGCTTACGACGGCTGGGATTGGGCCAGGCTGCTGAAGTTGGAAGTTGTGAACTCAATCCTGATCTCCTGCAAATTACTTGAGCTGTCACTGCTGTCTCCCAGGGTCTGCATCTGTAGGAAGTAGTAGCTGATATAGACATGACTGGCTCCTTGAGAAATTCAGACTCTGGTCAGGAGTAAAATTTATGTTTTAAGGACCCTTCACTCAGATTTCTTAACTTCAAGTGGGTCCCAGACTCCTTAGACAGCATGATGAATGCAAAGGAAGTTTCCTGAGGAAAGTGTCCGTGATGTCAGGGAGTTCATGGAAGATCCTCTGTAGGACTTTTCAGGTGGACTTTGCTAATTTAATGCTCATCATTCAGTGTCTGGGACTCACAACTACTAGAGATGCTCTCATTCCCCTGAAATCACCTATGAAATTCTATGTTGATGTGATTTCTTTTTCTGGGATGAAAAAGCATAATTTTAATCCAGTAACCAAATAAATCTATTTGCTAAAAAGTAGGTCCAGTAGCTAAGAATAATTTTGAGTGTTTACATAAGTGTTTTTTTTTTACTAGATCATTATGCTTTGTAAAATAAGCCAGACCCTAAAAGACAAGTATCACATGTTTTCTCTAGTTTGCGGTAGCTAACAAATAGAGAATATAAAATAAAAACAATGAATTTTAGTATATTTGAGTAGAACTGATGTCTTTGGGTTTGGTTATTGTTTATAATCTTTATCTATATTCCTGTCTTTTCACTTTTTCTTTCCACTTTATGTACTTTCTATTTGTTGAACTCTTTACTTAGTAGAGCATTAAGCCTTTGACTATAAAGTAAATTAAAAATATGATATCACAAAATTAAAGAAGAAAGGAAGAAAGGAAGGGGGAGGAGGCAAGGGAGGGAGGAAGGGAAGTATTATATTCTTAGAATTGATCTATGAACTACATTAAATATGTTCTCTTCATATTAATAAAAATATAAATAAAAAGCATAGACTTCTCATGTATTATCTCTAGTCACCCAAGAAAAGGTGTAAAATGGAGATTCAAAGTGTAATATAAGGAAAATTTATGAAATTAATTTAGCTTTGTACTTGAATTACTTTGCCTGCTTCTTGAGCTGGTGTACTCATTAGGTGTTAAGTTAATGTACTCTTCTTTCTTTTTTTTTTACTTAAAGGTTTTTAAAAATTATTTATTTATTTCAAAGGCAGAGTTACAGGGAAAGAAGCAGGGAGAGGGAGAGGGAGAGGGAGAGGGAGAGGGAGAGAGAGAGAGAGAGAGAGAGAGAGATCTTTCACTCCCCAAATGGCTGCAACAGCTGGGGCTGGACCATGCTGAAACTAGGAGCCTGGAGCTTCTTCTGGGTGTCCCACGTGGGTGCAGGGGTCCAAACACTTGGGCCATCTTCTGCTGCTTTTCCCAGGCCATTAGCAGGGAGCTGGATCAGAAGTAGAACAGCCCTCTTACTGGTGAAGGCTTAGCCCACTATGCTACAATGTTGGCCCCTGCTCTTCTTTCTTAAACCCCACATCTGGCAATTCACAAGTGTTTCTGCAGAGATGTTCAGACTTCTAAATATCAACCCTCCTCTGGCATCAGCAATCAACTCCAACAACCCAAGAGACCAATTGTGTCCTTAACCAAGAAGCAGCCTCCCAGGTTTCCTGCAGTGGGCAAACAATGTGAATCTACTTTGAGGATAAAGAAAAATAAAAATACAAAAAAAAAAAAAAAAAAGAAAAAAGAAAAAAAAAAGAGGAAGGGACTGCCAAGGAGGAGAGGAAGGAAGGAAGTTGGTTTAGATCTTAGATCATAGTAATAAAGGCACGAGATGCAATGCCATGACATTCTCTTTCACCGATCTAAGGCAATTCGAGTTTTTAAAAAAGATGTTTGCTTAAAATGAAGCTGAGATGTTAGAAAGATTTTACTTTGAGCAGGGTGAATTAAAAAATGACTTGAAGTTTAATTGAATAAGGCTTTTTAATTAAAGAATCTCAGCTTGTCTGTTATCCAGCTGATAAAGAACTTTAGCTCTATTTCATAGTCAGTATCTCAAAACAGAGCTCTTTGTATTATCTTTTCTTTGAATTATCTTGGTTGTCTTCACAGATATGAGCAACTGCAACATATTTTTCTTTAAAATGTTCTGTGCTTTAAAACATTTATTTTTCTTTTGATCTTTAAGGAGAAAATATGTAAAGTAAGCAATGTGCTAAAATATACTTGGTTTTATCTTAAATAGTAAATTTTTGAACTGTACTTTCAGCACATAGAATTAAATTTGACAACCAGCGAACATTCTAGGTTAGTGAAAATTGGTATGCAACTTCTTTGAAACTGAATTTGTTTTTAGAATACTAAAATTTTGGAAAAAAATTGTCTTTTTCAGTAGAACTCTTTTAGATTGTCTTGAATGCTGGAAATTATTTCTCCAAACTGGACTTCATATATGAATTAGTGCCTAGAACAGTCATTATTTTGTTTTCATTTACCTAATAGTAACAATTTACTATAATTGAATCTTTTAATCGAGAAATACCAGGGCACTTTACAAGCATTAATTAATGCTCCTGACTGCTCAATGCGGTAGGTAAGTGTTGGCCTTGTTTTATGAATGGAGAACTTAAAGACCTGAGTGAAGTGACTTGCCCAGGGCCACCCAGGAAGCCAGAGGTGGAAGACCAAAGGAAACTACCCACTGTTGGCTCTGGGCCTATGATTCTCATCTCCCCTTCATTTTCAAGCTAGAAGGAGTTCTTTGTTCTGATTTACATGGAATAAGAGAATAAGGAGAAAACATGCAAGCCCTCCAGTCTTCATTCCTTTGCTTCATAGATGAGGAAACCCAGTTACATAGCAGTGATGTGATTTCCCTGCCCAAGATAAAATTCTTCATTCACTCAATAATTCATTCAACAAATATTCCTCCAGCACCTGTTGCATGGCAGGCATGTTTAAACTCTAGAAACACTTTGAACATAGCAAAAAAAGAATCCCTATTATTGAGAATGTTACACAACCACGGAAGGGAGATAGTCAGTAAGCAAGTAGGCAAATGCATTTGATGTTGTATCAGGTTACATGTGTTTTGAAAAAGAACCTCATCCTAAAAGGAGACAAGATGTGCTGAATATGTGTGTCTGTGGGGAGAAGGGGTTGTTATTTTATATATTATGAGCAATATAACACATATAATGTAAGCATTGTAATTATAATATATTCTATTACTACAATATTATAATATATAATATAATAATTATGTTACAAATATAATAAATATCATAACAACATAACATTTGGGTAAATATATAAAGTGAGGGAGCAGGATATTCAGGTCAGGGGAGAAATGGTTTTCCAAGCAGAGGAGACAGCATATGCACAGGCCTAGGGTAGGAGAGTGCTCAGCTTGTTTGGGAACAGAAAAAGCAAGCAAAAGGAAGCATCCTGGGTGAGGTGATCAGTGTTAGCGGAGGCAGTGTTGCATAGGACCTTTCCAGCCTTCCAGCCGTTGTAAGGATTCAGTTTTTACCCTAACTGATGCATAAAGCCATGAGGAGCTTCAGGCAGAGGAGTGACCTAATCTGATTTGTGCCATCTTAGAAGGATCACTCTGGCTATTATGGGAAAATGCAGGGGTGTTTGGGGGAAGTGTACAAGCAGGGTGACTTGGTAATGAGCAAGGGACCATGCAAAAATTGAACACCAACCAAAGCCAGTGTCAGGGAATCAAAGAAAATGTCATAAAGTGAATAGCTACAGAATTAAACTACAACTGTAACCCTAAGTCCTTCCCTTTATCACACTGCATTTTTAGAAAGCTTCAGAATATTTAAAAATATTTATCCAAGGTGAATAACAACTGAATCTAATTCTTTATCCTTAGTGTGCTCTTTACGGTTTGGCCATTAAAAGATAACCCAGTATTGAGCTATACCTTCACACCTAAGGTCACACCAGTGCTTACCTTCTTAGGTGAGAAGTTTTCTACAATTCAGGGATGGGTTGAGCATCCCTGCTGGAGGCATGAGGATGGTGCTGAAGTTAAGCTTCTGAATATCAGGTAGGTACACCTGGGTTCAAATCCCAGCCTTGTCTTGGAAACTGGATGATCTTGGACAACTTCATTTCTCAAAGCCTGTTTCCTTATCTGTGTAATGAGGTTAATAATATTTGTTCCTTCATTAGGTCAGATCCTTCACAAACTCAGATTGTTGAAGTACTACACTTAGCACCATTTTCCAGGAAAATAGTTTTAGTCAGGTTAATTTTAGTCAGGTTAATTTAGTCAGGAAAATAGTTTAGTTAAGGTTAATTTTATTATTCTTAAGTTTGTTAAAGGATGATATTTTTCATGAGCATGCTTATTAAGACTTAAAATTTTCTTTTTTTTAACAGAGAGAGAATCTTCCATCTGTTGGTTTATTTTTTATTTATTTATTTTTTCACAGGCAGAGTGGACAGTGAGAGAGAAAGAAAGAGAGAGAAAGGTCTTCCTTTGCCGTTGGTTCATCCTCCAATGGCCGCCACGGCTGGCGCGCTGCAGCTGGCGCACCGCACTGATCCGAAGGCAGGAGCCAGGTGCTTCTCCTGATCTCCCAGAGGGTGCAGGGCCCAAGTACTTGGGCCATCCTCCACTGCACTCCCTGGCCATAGCAGAGAGCTGGCCTGGAAGAGGGGCAACTGGGACAGAATCCGGTGCCCCGATTGGGACTAGAACCTGGTGTGCTGGCTCCACTAGGCAGAAGATTAGCCTATTGAGCCACAGCGCCGGCCAAGACTTAAAATTTTCAAGAAAGCTTATCAAGAAAATTATGGGCCTCAGTATTTCTGTTGGTTCTTGGCCATTATGTATTTTAAGTGCATGCTACTTTGTAGTAAATGTAAGATTTTTAAGGAGTCATATTCAATCATCAGAAATATGCTTTGTGAAGAAATATGCCAATTGAGAATGCTTTCGGCTGCATTTAATAAGAGACTCAGCACCACGGGCCTAAGTGAAGACATGTAATATTTTACATGGCAAGGAGTCTGGAGGTTGGTAGAAACAGGACTAGTCTAATGGCTCAAAGATCAAAGTCCTGAAGCTTTTATATCTTCCATTTTACCATACTTAATGTGTTGGGTTTTCATCATGGTGTTGCTTGTCTCATAATCCTAAGACAGCTGCTGTAGCTCCAGGCATTACATTTTCTGAAAGGTAGTGGTGGGAGTAAAAGATGCTGTCCTCATCAGCCCTGTTTCATTTTGTTGGAAGGACAGTCCTCAGAAAGATGTCATCTCACTTAACCACAAGGCAGTTCTAGATTGCTTTGCTTCATTGTTCAAGAGAAAAAGTTTACTTTGGCTGGTATAGAGCAACTGTGAGTCATCGCTTGAAGCTGGGTGGAGACTGCATTCCCTTAGATCAAGGTTTCTTTGCCTGCTCTTGGACACAAAATTGGGATTCTTTCAGCTGGTGAACCATACGTGGGGGCATAGGGCAGGGATAACAGTTGAGCAGCAGAGTGCCTGGGTGGCCACTTGAGGATGGCTTCAGGACTTGATATTTAAGACATGATTTGAATATCCAGAGGAAAGGAACTGAATCTTTTGTGGGAGGGTTGAGAATATATCCACACTGGCTGGGAGGATTGTGAAATGAAGTTAACCCACAAACAGGAATGAGGTTGAGAATTAGGATCTTATTTAAGTACAAAGTGAAGCCATGGAGGATTTTTAAAAAGATTTATTTATTTATTTGAAAGGCAGAGTTATAGCAAGGCAGAGAGAGAGAGAGAGAGAGAGAGAGAGAGAGAGAGAGAATCTTCAATCTGCTAGTTCACTCCAAATGGCTGCAAAGGCCAGAGCTGAGCCAATCTGAAGCCAGGAGCCAAAGCTTTTTCCAAGTCTCCCACATGGGTGCAGGGGCCCAAGGACTTGGGCCATTTTCTACTGCTTTCCCAGGCCATTGCAGAGAGCTGGATGGGAAGTAGAGCAGCTGGGACTCGAACCAACACCCATATGGGAAGGCAGCACTGCAGGCAGTGGCTTTACCCACTATGCCATAGCTCCAGTCCCAACCATGAATGATTCTAAGTGCAAGAATCAAAGGAGCATACTTATGTTTTCAAAAAGTACTTCTGGTTGCTGAGTAGTAAATGAATGGCAAAGCCAGGAGAGAGGAGTTATTTCAGGCATCCAGGCAGTAGAGGGTGGAGGCTTGGGCTAGGAGATACAGTAGTGAGCTTCTACATTTGCTCCCAGTGATTTCCTCTTCCTTGCCTTTACACCTTTTGGGCAGTCACTTCCTGTGTTTCGCCAATATTAGTTAATGTGACCAACAGGAAATGGCAGAAATGATCATCTATTGCTTCAAATAGTCAGTTGTAAAGGCTATGGCTTTCATCTTGGTGGTTGTAAAGGCTTGGCTTTCTTGGATATCGTGCTTTGCAAGAAGCAAGCTACCATGTTTTGAGCAACCCTGAGAGGCCCATGTGGCAAGGAACTGAAGCCTCCAGCCAGCAATCAGCAAGAATTGAAGCATACGAACAACCCTACAAGTGACCTCTTGTGCACACCTTTCTATAATTGAAATGATTGCCGTGTTAGCCAACAACTTGACTGCAACCTCGCGAGTGATACTGATCCAGAACCACCAAGAAAAGATTCTCCCAGAATCTTGACTCCCAGAAACTATATGAGAAAATACATGACTGCTGATCAAAGTACTATATTATAGAATGATTAATTATATGTCAATAGATGATTTCCAAAGGTTGTAGCAGTGGAGATGGAGAGAATTAGCATTTTAGGGAATTGATGCCCATGAGTTTAAGAATTCCTGGTGAATTTTGTACAAGAAATGATCGAGAAGGTGTATGATTAAAATTAGCTCCAAATTTTTTCACTTAAGCAACTGAGAGGATTTTAGTACCATTTGCTGAGATGAGGAAATATAGATGGAAGAGTGGGTTTTGGTCAGGAGTGTAGAGTTTAATTTAGGCCATGTTAGTTTTGAGATGCTGATTACTGGTCAGACAGGTAACTGTTAATGAGTTTGGAAATATGGGGAGTGAGGATCAGAAGTGAAGAAATAAATTTAATAATTTCTAAAATATAGGTGGCACTTAAAGTTTGTGGGCCTGGTGCAATAATTTAGTGGGAGTGTATAGAGAAGAGACAGAACACAGGGCATGGCCTTGGGCCCATTCAACATTGCTGTTCTTATTGTGAACATAAGCCAGGGAATGAAACATAAACATCTATATTAAAACACAGCCCCTTCTACAAATTAAAACTCAACATGGGAATGCATATAAGTGTTAAGTTGCCATGCTGGGCCCATTTAATATTGGACATTGCTATTAAAGAAACCTTCTAAGCTTCTTTATGACATGCACTGTAGGTGCACATAAAGATTGCCGTGGGGACCTTAACTCTTGAACTTCCTGATACTTGATATATTTTCTTTTGGATCCTTCCTATTGTTTAACCATAAATTTGCAAGTTAAACATATATAGCTATGCACAGTGGCTTCTGATACATCTGAATTTCCAGAGAAATGTTCACAATGGTATTTCCTATTTATGAATGAGAAATATAAAAACATGTATTTCCATTTAATATTCCCCAGCAAATTACAGCTCCATGTGTTCCTGTAAAAATAGATTTGCTTTACTTTAAACAATTTGCTTACCCTGCATTTTCCTGGTAGGGTTGGTGTGTATACATCTGAGGGCTGATGCAGTGTTCCAGATCCTCTTCAACCTTGGGCTTCTTTTTATTTATTTATTTATTTTTATTTATTTGAAAGAGCTACAGAGAGAGGTAGAGACAGAGAGAGAGGTCTTCCATCCGCTGGTTCACTCCCCAGATGACTGAAATGGCCAGAGCTGTGCTGATCCAAAGCCAGGATCCAGGAGCTTCTTCTAGGTCTCCCATGTGGGTACAGGGGCCCAAGGACTTGGGCCATCTTCTACTGCTATCCCTTGCCATAGCAGAGAGCTGGATTGGAAGAGGAGCAGCCAGGACTAGAACCAGCACTCATATGAGATGCCAATGCTTCGGGCCAGGGTGTCAACCCACTGCGCCACAGCTCCGGCCCCCAACCTTGGGCTTCTTGAGACAAGCAGAAGAGATGATCTTTTTGCTTTGACAGTTTGCTTAAAGAAAACTAAAAGCGATCTTCCATTTAAGGTCAAGTTCCATTACTTTGAAAACTACGGTTTTCAATGTATGGAATTAATATAGCATATCTCTAGTGGTCAGAAGGGTACGTGTCTGACATACTTTGAGAGAAAGGTAGTGGCAGGTAACTGAATCTCTTCTGAACCCCTTGGAGTGATAGAATAATAGGAATGAAACATACTAGAACTCTTGAAGGTTGGGCATGAGCAGATTCCCTTCTATGGCCTTTTGGACTGCTCTATTCCTATCTCAAGGAAGACTGAGTCCCCAGGGAATTAAGACTTGTGGTATGTTGCTTTCAGTTTGCGCTTTCCATAAGAATGCCCCCCCTCCATGCTCTGCGTGTCAATCACGATATGTTGCCAGCAGGTGGCAACAGCGAGTACAATAGAATGGAAAACCCCAACTGACAATCTCTGCAGAGAACTAGAAAAGGTGGCATGCCTGTGTATACAGGATAGATAGAAGGGGAAAAAAACTGCTGTTAATTTACTTTTTGCAAATGTGCTTTATCACTCTGTACTCCTCTACAAAGGCCCACTTTCTTTCCTCCACCACTGTTGATTTGGATCACAGGTCAATCCTCTCAATTAGAGGGAGGTCCTTTTACCAGTATCCCTTTCTTCTGTGTTTGGAGGGGAGAGTGATTTGTTACAGTGTGTTAAGGAGTTCTCATTTTCTGACTTTTCTATCCCTTTGAGCCTCTTAAGGCAACTCTGAAAGCAAGTGGAAAAGAATGATTTGTTACTTAGAAGGCTTAGTAAGACCCAACTAATTTGAACCTGTTAAGCAGGATACTAGAACACTAGGAGAGGACGTGGATGGCTGGGTTGTTCCAACATGGGAGAAGGACAGCTCCTGCTGGTTTTTAAAGCCAGTAGCAGCTGTGTTCAGAGGGACTTACTGGCATTGACTATCAGCTGGTTGACCAGAAGTCCCATTTCTTTGTAGACCCTGATAGAGGGAGTAGTCCCTTTGCAATGGCATTTGTATGATTTCAAAACTAGTGTCAGCAAAGATACAATATCACAGAACAGACATGTTTGGGATTGTCACATGTATGATGAGGATCTCAACATCTCTGTAGGTCCAGGGAATGAGATTTTTGGAGGATCGGTCATCTTGGAGGTGAGTGTGCATAAAGGGCCATCTGCTCTGTAGATGTGCGGACACTTGCAAGGACATCCTTTGCAGGTTGTAGATGGCATAAGTCATGAATACGTGGGGATGAGTTGCTCTTGTACTCGAACCTACACAGAATGCAGAATTACCATATAGATCTAATAAGTCAGGCCTCAGCCATCACAGTGCACCAAGGAAATAAACACAAGAATGTGAGGACACACTTGCAGGCACAGCCTTCATAGAATAACCCCCCAAATGATCCCTTTGGGTTACTCCAAAATCAACTCTATAGGCATTTTATTTTATTTTATTTTTTAATTTATTTGACAGGTAGAGTTATAGACAGTGTGAGAGAGAGACAGAGAGACAGAGAGAAAGGTCTTCCTTCCTTTGGTTCACTCCCCAAATGGCCACTATGGCCAGCGCCTCACCAATCCGAAGCCAGGAGCCAGGTGCTTCCTCCTGGTCTCTCATGCGGGTGCAGGGCCCAAGCGCTTGGGCCATCCTCCACTGCCTTCCCGGGCCACAGCAGAGAGCTGGACTGGAAGAGGAGCAACTGGGACTAGAACCAGGGCCCATATGGAATACTGGTGCTGCAGGCTGAGGATTAACCAAGTGAACCACGGCACCGGCCCCTCTATAGGCATTTTGTAAAAACCCGTTCTCTCACATCCCACTTTAAATTCAAACTGCAGCTTCCTGATATACCACTTTGGTCACTGGAGGGGTCTGTTCCCATTTCATTCACTCTCAAAGACCATTGACTTATCCTATTATTAGGAAGGTGGGAAGTTATATCTACATCTCCACCTTAACAACAACAAACAAGCATATTGTAAGGGGTTGGGATGTGCTTGATTTTTGCCTATAACTGACATTTTAAATTCTGAGAAATTTATATTTCCATTTATTCATCTGTCAGAGGGAGCAATAATCCTGCTTTGGAATCCTACAGAATATACCTAATGATAATAAAATCTAATTGTGATTGTCAACTATTCACGTGCTAATTGCCAGGCTATCTGTCTTGGCTCTTTGCCCATCTATCTGAGTGAAAAACCAAACTAAGTCTTATCGCCCTCTACTTAGATCCTGTGCAATCTGACTCCTCTCCTTCCAACCTGTTTCCTCCTGCTGTTCTTTCACTAACTTAGTTCACTGCAGTGACCTCTTTGCTATGTCTTGAGTATCCCCAGGTCTTGGCACTGTGTATTTCTTCTGTTCTTCCTCCAGCTATGTATCTGGTGAAATTTCTCACTATTTCCAGTTTTAGTTCCAATGCTTTCTTCTTACATAAGGACACCTTGGTCACTTTTTAAAATCCTGTCCTACCGAGTCTGCCGACATTGCTGATACCCCATATCTGGCTCTACTTTTTCTATATTCCAAAGCACTTATTTATTATCTGTGATTATTGTGTATTATCTGTCTCCCTCCACTAGAATATAAATTCCTTAAGTGAAGGACTTTTTAATTTTTTATTTGTTTTCAATGGAGCAGCCCATGTACCTTGAAGTGATTTATACATGAAGGCACCAAACTAATATTAGTAAATGAATGGGAACATGCCATATTAGGTGTGCATACATACAAATATTCACAAATTCACTCTCACATACACTTACATAAAATTTATATGTATTTTAGGTCCTGATATGGTTGGTTAATTACCTTTTCTGTGTTTCCGTTACAATTAGGAATGCTTGAATATGCTGTCATGGAAGACTGCTAATCTAGGCAATTATAAAAGAAAATATCTTTATATCACAGAAGAAGAATATTTACAGACATTTGTTAGAGTATGATTTCTCTAATGTGAAATAACTTTGAGATGGTCAGTAATAGCAGTAAATAGGCTTTAGGATGTTGCAAATAAACACCCCGCTAGACGAAGCTGCGTGAATAGATAAGGATTATTTACAATTAACACTGTTTGTATGCAGCTGGGTACTTGTAAATGTGTTTGAAAACAATTTGTTCTCTTAAGTAAATTTAAACACCTTCCACCTCCACCCTTGTTTACATTATTAATTTGCTTAATCAATCAATGTGCTATATGTAGTGGGAAAGTAAACTGTGGAGTCACAGACAAGGCTGTGTTTGCATTGTCTCTAATTAGAGATCACAAGAAATTGTAATGAAATTCTTTCTTGATAAAGTGTTACTCTTTAATAGAAATACAAAAGTGTATGTTTTGAGAATGGTTTTTTTTTTGCCTATTCATATTCAACCTTCTTTATCCAGAATCTAAATACGACATTCAGAAAAGGTATGATCCAAAAATGTTGACTTTGTTTCGGTTGCAAAAAAATACTGGGAGAGAGGAAGGATGGATTTTCAGTTCTGTATAGTTAACCTGGTATTTTGAGGCTACTGTTGCATCAGGGAAGCCTCCCTACTTTTTATGTGTGCTTTGCACCTTCCCTTGTTTAGGGGGAGAAGTGCAAGATTTTCCATGTGTTCTGCAACAGCTCCAAGGTAGCCAACTGACATGAGTTATGCACTCTCCCAGAGCTTTCCTATTGGCCCAAACAGGGCATGGCAGGATTGCCTAGTTATAGATATTAGAGTTTATCCTCAGTTACACCTAAATTTGACTCCTTAGAGGTAGCCTCCATCAGCCATAGATCTGCCTAATTACATAATAAGGACCTATCAACCTCTTGCTTCCTCTATTTGTCTAGATCTTGTTTCAAGAAAGCCAAGAGTGGGGCTGGCATTGTGGTGCAGCAAGTTAAGCTGCTGCCAGAGATCCTAGCACCCCACACCAGTGGGAAGTCCCGGCTGCTCCGCTTCCAATCCAGCATACTGCTAGAGAATTTTTTCCAGGGAAAGCAATGCAATATGACCCAAGTGCTTGGGTGCCTGCCACCCATATAGAAGATCCAGTTGGAGATCCAAGCTCCTGGCTTCGCCTGGACCCAGCCTTAGCTTTTGAGGCCATTTGAGGAGTGAACCAGCAGTTGGAAGATCTCTCTTTCTCTCTGTAACACTGCCTTTCAAATAAATAAGTACATCTTTACAAAATAAGCCAGGAGTGACATTGAGCCATTAGGTTTTTTTTTTTTCTTTCCAGAGCATTAGTATTATTTAATAGTTTTAATGAAATTTATTTTCACTCACACATAAAATAGTTCATACCATTTGTAGAGGTTGTCCACTTTGCTAAATGTGATCTTGTACATTTTGAGTCCAGGAATCAACCTTTAATTGGAAAGAAAGCCAAAAGGATGTGAAAAGATCTTTCTCTGAGGAATTTTTGACTAGGTAACTTCTCAGGGATACATGCCATCTGTAAGATGAGGTATACAGTTATTTCACGGCAAAATCTTCAAGGGGTCCCCTGTTACTACTGTTTATTTCCTTAAGGTCAAAATTAGATGTTCTACTGACGTGTAGATGTCCTTACTGACATCTCTTATTATTATTCTCTTATTTAGGGAAAATAATACTAATGGACAGAATGAGAATCTGTCCAAATGTCATGCAGTTTTAGCCATGAATCAAATCCAATGAACAACTGTGAAGGGAAGTATAAAAGAAATATACATATTTATCCATGAGAATTGCATTAGTATAAGTAATGACAGTTTCAAGTCTTAACTCAATACCTTAGCTTTTCTATTTGGTCCAAAACATGGGAGGGGCAGACATTTGGCCCAGCCATTGAGACACTGCTGGGATACCCATATCACATTTCAGAGCACTTGGTTCGAGCCCTGGCTCTGCTCCCAATTCCAGCTTCCTGGTAAAGCACACTCTGGGTAATGACTCAAATAGTTGGGTCCTGCTACCCACATTGGAGACCTGGATGGAAGTTACTGGCTCCCAACTTTTGTATGGGTTGGCCTGGGCTGTGGTGAGCATTTGAGGAGCTAAGCAGAGGATGGGAGATCTCTATCTTTGTGTCTGTTTTTCTGTCTTTCAAACATATAAAATGAATATGCTTAAAAAATGGCAAAGGAATGTGAAAGGAGTTTCATAATATTGTCTCTATAGTAGACCTAATTTGCTCCTCAAAATTCTGTATGGCTTTGAGAAATACTGAATACTTAGCAATTATCAGGTTAAGAATCATAATTAGCAAACTGAAGTATTTTTTCTCAGAGCCAGAAAACAGAACCATCTGGAGGAGATTAAATATCAGAATAGAGGAAGGTAAAAACATCATGAAGGAAAGTCCCCTTCAACTAAAAACTAAATATCGTGTTGTCTAATATCCAAGGGGGTCTTGCAGTGTGTAGAGTTGTTTGGCCATGGCAAAGACCATTTTCAAAGCCAAATTTTCTGCTTTATTGCTGAGATAGCTTTTGTCTACTAGTAAATAATGAGCGGGACCTTGAGCTTTTTGGAAACATTCAAGCTATTTTTCAGGACTACTCATGGGGATCTGGGGGAAAGGGTTTGTCAATCCATGGTCGTTCGTAGCTGGCACTTGAATTCCCAGGGTCTTTATGTTTTGGCTTCCTTGATGAGCTCAGATTTATGTTTCTTGCCACATACCAAAAGATTTCCAAAATTTGGAGAATAAGTGAGGTTAGTTTCAAAATTTGTAAAATATTGTATGAACTATGGAGATAAATATCTGTGAGGTTAAGTATGGTATTATTATTATTATTATTATTATTCTCTTATTTAGGATACAAAATGATGTTATTAGGAATAATTCATCAGCATGAACAAATATTGTACGCTGGAATAAAATGTTAATTAGCAAGATCTTAATTGAAGGCTGAATAGAAGTTGTAATTGAATCTGTGTTAAATTTTGTAGATTAAGTACTGTGCAGCTGATGATATTATAAAAACAACAGTGTTTTGAATATTTAGCAAGCACTTCCATATGCCTAGTTGAGGATCAACAAATTTGTGCATATTAAAGTTATAAAATGTGCCACATTATTACAAAGACTGTGACCTTTTTTGAAAAAAAAAATGTTTTCCATTTATTAAGGGCCTCTGATGACTTGACCAAAGGCACTGTTAAGTGGAAGATGAGATACACATGACACCTTGCTTGGACATCCTCTCAAACAACCTGTATCACACAGTTTAAAAATAAAATGTGTGAGTTTTTCCACTCTCAAATAATATATATTCTATAATGCAAAACACATAATTTTGAAAAAGGTATAAAAAAGAAAAATAACAGCTCAATACTATAACTTAAAAAACTAGTACTGTTAGTATACCTTTAAATTTTCAAAATCAATATATTTGAGAGACAGAGATAGATAAAGAGAGGGAGATAAAGTTTCAGTAATATAGAGATAGAGAAATCTCCAATCTGCTGGTTTACTCCTTAAATTCCCACTAATGGAACTGAGCCAGACTAAAGCCAGGAGCCAGGAACTCAATCCAGATTTCCCATGTAGGTGGCAGGAACCCAATCGCTTGAGCCATAACTGCATCCTCTAGAAATGGGAATGGAGTGGAGACTAAAACCAAGACACTCTGATATGGATATGGACATTCCATGGGGTGTCTTAACCATAAGGCCAAACACCTGCCTCACTGATAATAGTTAAATCGCTTTCTTTCCTGTTTTATTTCTATCATTGCATATACATCATCCCTATAATTTCTTGTCTGATTTTTAAATTTCATAATATTGTTTGGCATGAGTTTACGTATCATTTTTACATATTATGAGATTTATTTAATAATTTGAATATTTTCTATTCTATATGAGAATGGATAATTATTGAATTATCAAATTTTCCTGTATTTCAGCAGTATTGTTGCAGGGAAAACATAATTTAGATGATGAAAAAATATGATATATAAAAAGCATAACTTCAGTTATTGGTCAGTTTTATGAAAACATTAGGAACCTATTAAATGTCTCTTGGTGGCTTGATTCCCCAGCTTTCCTGAGAGGGTCATTTACTCCTAATTCAGATACCCAGAGGAAGTTTTTGAAAGCTATACTTTAGACTGGGAGCCTTACTGGAAGATAAAACCATCCAAAAGAAACACTTTGAAATTCATGAATCTTCTGGAGAAAAGTTAAATATTTTAGGTTTTCCTGACTTTATATTCCTTTTGAAGCAATGATGAATAATAATAACTTCTGAGGAATATTCTTATACTATGAGGTTAAATGAGATAGAATGTATTCTCAATATCTGTGATAGACACATTTACCGTAGTTTATGGGAAGAAGTGAAAGATGCTATTTTCTAAAGCCTTTTGTCATTTAAACATTAATACAATTTATTTATTTGAGGAGCAAGAAAAGGCAAGAGAGAGAGAGAGAGAGAGAGAATTTCCATTTCCATTTGCTGGTTCATTCTCCAAATGCCCCCAATGGCCTGGGCTGTGCCAGGCTGTAAACTGAATCTGTCTTGCACAGGGCAATAGGAGCTCAACTATTTGAGCCATCTGTTGACTCCTGGGCTGCACTTTAGCAGGAAGATGCAATTGGGAGTGGAACCAGGACTAGAATCTAGTGATTCCAATTTGGGATGCAAGTGTCCAAAGCCTGGTCTTAACTGCTGGGACAAAGAACGACCCCTGCCCAAGTTGAATATTTTTGATTTCTCTATGTTTAAGGTTCATGTTACAAGACTACAGTCATTTGTATTTTCCTTCTGATTTAATATTTTGGTAGACAGCAGGAAAGAGAGGTATTACTACTAATACAGTTTCCCAATCTGTTGAAATACTCTAAAAACTGAGCATAACAATACCCTCACCCTTCAAGATATGGCATAACTCTAGTTTATTTAACAGAAATAAAAGCAAAGATGGAGAGAAAGGGAAGGTAGGGGCAGAGAGAGAGAGAGAGAGAGAGAGAGAGCGAGCGCACTCTAACCAAATTCCAGCACAACACTCTTAGACAAAATTGTTCCCTTGGTTATTTCTGCAGAAATTAAACAACACATGGCCAGTGGCATATTTTAGTGCTGAGCCAGCATCTCCTGTCTCCAGGGCTTGGAGACTTTTGGATTGTCATCTCTTACTTACCATTCTATAGCCGAGTTTGAAGTTGTAGAGTTTCAAACACACTTTCAAGTGAATCAAGACAATTAAACATGTAATAATACACAAAGCACATTGGTTTGTCCTTACAACTGGGTTTGTGAAGAAAGACACTAGTCATGAGTTCTTGCTTAAAAATTTTAGAGTTTCTGTTGTTTAAAAAAAAAAAAAAGGAATTTGGACTTTGAAGTCACTTGCACTATCTCTATCTCGTCCAAACCAATCTTTATTTTCTAAAAGAGTAAAGTTGACATATGTCTCCATTTTCTAAAACAGTCCCAGTTTATGCCTGTTGTCCCTGTGTAATTATAACAGTATCTCCTATTACTCCCAAGAATTTTTGGTTTATAGGTTGGGTTAGCTAACTATATAGTTAGCTTACTAATGAGAAAATTAGACCTTAAGCTTTGAAATGATTGCCCAAGTGTTTGAACTAGACAAAACTAGTAGAAGTGAACTCCTGAAACTTCCAATCCCAAATTAAATTTATTATACTATTGCAATTTGTGATCTCAGATAAATGTAATAGATGCAAAAGTGCTTAGAATTTTGACTAAGCACTACATGTGTCATGTTTCTCAAACTTTGTCTTGCATTAGAATTACCTGGAGGACTTTTTAAAACAGATTACTGCCCCTTATTCATCCCTGAGTTAGTTATTTTGAATATCTAGGCTAGGAATGGGAATTTGTAAATCTAATAAGGTCTCAAGAGATGCTGCTTCTTATACAGGAAGTCTTACTTTGAGGACCTCTGACACAGTTAAAATAGTGTTTCCTGGGGCTGGTGCTGTGACTTAGCAGTAAAGCCGCTGCCTGCAGTGCTGGCATCCCATATGGGCGCTGGTTCAAATCCTGGCTGGTCACTTCCAATCCAACTCTTTGCTGTGGCCTGGGAAAGCATTAGAAGATTGCCCAAGTTGGCCAGCATTGAGGCTCACTAGGCTAATCCTCCACCTGCAGCGCTGGCACACCGGGTTCTAGACCCAGTCAGGGCGCCGGATTCTGTCCCGGTTGCCCCTCTTCCAGGCCAGCTCTCTGCTGTGGCCTGGGAGTGCAGTGGAGGATGGCCCAAGTCCTTGGGCCCTGCACTTGCATGGGAGACCAGGAGAAATACCTGGCTCCTGGCTTCTGATCAGCGAGGTGCACCAGCTACAGCGGCCATTGGGGGGTGAACCAACGGAAAAGGAAGACCTTTCTCTCTGTCTCTCTCTCTCTCTCACTGTCCACTCTGCCTGTCAAAAAAGAAGAAGAAGAAGAAGGAGGAGGAGGAGGAGGAGGAGGAGGAGGAGGAGGAGGAGAAGCCCCAAGTCTTTGGGCCCCTGGGAGACCTGGAAGATGTTCCTGGCTCTGGGCTTCAGATCAGTGCAGCTCCAGCCATTGCTGCCATCTGGAGGATGAACCAGAGGATGGAAGACACCACTCTTTCTCTCTCTCTCTCTCTCTCTCTCTCTCTCTCTCTCTCTCTCTCTCTCTCTCTGTGACTCTGCTGTTTAAATAAAATAAATAAATCTTTTAAAAAACCACTTCCTTATCTAAATGTAGAGCAAGGCGGGGGTGAGTTTGTCCCTTCCCCCACTTCTAGTTCTTGCTTGGTTCTTCTTGATATCTAATTTGTGATATAAAAATTAAAAATTTCTCACAGTAGAAACCAAAGGAGTAGAATGGAAAAGTAATTGATGATACAAAATTTACAGAAGAAGGTAGTTGATGCAAGATCCATTGATCATACTTTTCTGATATCAGGGTGTTGGGAACCAATCTTTGAGGGCAACACTGGCTTGATATCCAATCCAAAGGGACAAATTGTTTCTACATTTATGTCTGAGAACACGGCCACTCCAAGTGTTCCTGTGGATCATCAGCACCACCTGCAGATTTCTGGAAATGCAAGATTAGGAAACACATACCTGGACTTGGGTTAATTTGCTACCGTGATTGTATGTCCAAGGACTGGGGTCAGTGAATTGAAGGGGAACTCGAAGTTTACCTTGATGTGAAAAGGAATCCAGAGAGGGAGTCTTAATTGCAAATGGTGTTTCCAACTGAGATATTAGCCCAGAGTATAGTGGCTTTAAAACCACTACAGAGGTAAGCTTAAAGTTTACCATAAATTGATCTTCAGTGCTGGCAGAAGTATCTCTATGTTATAAACACTTAATAAACTGCTGAATCAGAATTCTGTGTGTGGAAGCCAACATTGTTTTTCTCTTGCTCTTTTCTTTTATTTTGAGAAGTAAGTAACTGGAATGAGACAGGAAACTGGCATTACTACAAGAAAATAGAGGGGAGTTCATGGGTTTAGGATCAGAAAGAAAGCATCATGCCAGCCGGTAAGAATTTTGTTGTTTCAGTTGCTGAAACCCATATTAGGGGTTATAATGGGTAAGAATAAAATTATGTATTAATAAGCAGTGTTGAAATTATATTCACCAGGAATGTCTGAGGTGCAGTTAATGAGAAGGATTTCCAGTAGTGTTACTGCAACCATATTGAGTTTTCCAAGAACAATTATATCTGAGCGATCAGTGCCCTTGAATTCTCATTGCTTGCTTTTCTCTAACAACTGGAAAATGAAAAGACTGTTTTCCTGTCAAATACATAATAAAGACAGAGTTTTATGTGAGTCAAAGAGAATTACCCTTGCCACTGCAGTAGTGGTGAGTCACTGTTTTAAATTACTCATCAACTCTCAACTTCCAGTGCTGTGAATGACATTGCCTTGAGGACAGTCAGCCTTGGCGGTGGTCAGTCAGCATAGCACCATTTCCCTCTGCCATTTCTCCTTTGTGCACCTGCAGTTTTGAGTCAACAAAAATTGCCAGCCCAGGGAGATAAGCTCCATATAAATAATTAATGACATGGAACTAATTACTCCCGTATTAGGCCACCTGCACCCTCAAAGCTCAAGAGCTCCAGGTGTGAAAAATGCAGGGGCAATGGGTCCTGAGCTGCATTTCATCACGTAAACCCTGTAGAAGAGGCCCTGGCTGCTTCCTGCTCACATTTTCGTCAGGGTTCAGCAAGCTGAGCACAGGTGGGTTTGGCTGCATTTTTAACTATCACAGACAGCCACTAGATTACATGATGACATTTGAAAACTGAGCCCTTAGAGGCCACCAGAACTTGGTTTAATTAGAGGAAAACACACCTTGAAGGATGTGTTTGGAAATCATCCCTTGAATTATAGGAAACCTGCTGCACAGTTCCATGTTAGATTTTTTAACTCACTGTGTAGGTAGATTCAACCAGAGGACTTCATGATTTCCACCCTTTTAAATGGAAATTAGATAATATATGTATCCTGACAGATAGGTAACTGTTATAAATATTCTTTTATTTGGTGGGGATCTTTTGTTACCTTCGCGGTGGTGTTGATGGTGGTGGTGGTGAAATGAGTGAGTAAGGTAGATTGATATCTTAAAATCTTGTTCGAATCAGATCTGCTGCGAAGTATTAAATAATTAATGCTGACTTCAACACAGTAGACATTCTCATCTTTTTTTTTTTTTTTTTTTTTTTGTGTGTGTGTGTGTGTGTGTGTGTGACAGGCAGAGTGGACAGTGAGAGAGAGAGATACAGAGAGAAAGGTCTTCCGTTGCCGTTGGTTCACCCTCCAATGGCCGCCGCTGACGGCGCGCTGCGGCCGGCGCACCGCGCTCGTCCAATGGCAGGAGCCAGGAGCCAGGTGCTTTTCCTGGTCTCCCCATGGGGTGCAGGGCCCAAGCACCTGGGCCATCCTCCACTGCACTCCCGGGCCACAGCAGAGGGCTGGCCTGGAAGAGGGGCAACCAGGACAGAATCTGGTGCCCCAACTGGGACTAGAACCCGGTGTGCCGGCGCCGCAAGGCGGAGGATTAGCCTGTTGAGCCACGGCGCCGGCCATCTTTTTTTTTTTAATTAAGATTTATTTATTTGAAAGGCAGAGTTACAGAGAGACAGGCAGAGAGAGAGAGAGAGAGAGAGAGAGAGAGAGAGAAAGAGAGAGGTCTTCCATTCATTGGTTCACTCCCCAAATGGCTGCAGTAACTGGAGCTGAACCAATCTGAAGCCAGGAGCCAAGAACTTCTTTTGGGTCTCCCAGGTGGGTACAGGGGCCCAAACACTTGGAACATCTTCTGCTACTTCCCCAAGAGCATTAGCAGGGGGCTGCATTGGAAATGGAGCAGCTGGGACTTGAACCAGTGTCCATATAGGATGCCAGCACTGCAGAAAATGGCTTTTACTTGATACGCCACAGCATCAGCCTCGATGTTCTCATCTTATAGAACACTCATAATTATTTAGGATGAAGAAGAAAAGAACAGATTATGGCATGGTTGGAGTTACTACCTTTAGCAACTTCAAATTCACTGATTTTCTTTGCTACAAAGCTCAGCGTACTTGCACTTTGCAAGTCTTGTCAGTTTTGATTCCTGTGCCATGATTTGAAGGTGAGATGAGGAAAATAGCATTTGACTCTAAATGGAACACTAATAAAACAATAGAACTAAAAGATCCTGTAAAATTTCCTGGAAAAAGTTACAGTTGAATTTGTACAACTGTGTTTCTGTTCATACACATGCACACATACACACAACAACACAGAGTATTTTGCATGAATCAACTAACAGAATTCCCCTGTCTAATAATTTCATCTTGCAAATTTAAAAATTAAAAAACTTGTTTTACTACCTCATCCCTTTATCTTCTGCCCCCTCCTGCAAATCAAAATTAATTTATAGCTTTATATGTGCTGTATCATTTAAATTTATATTCAGATAAATATATAGTGGTTTCTAATTAGTTTTCAAGTTAACAGACTTTATTTTTAGGATCCGTATTGGGTTTGTTGAAAAAAAAAAAAAGAGCAGAAAGTACAGAGAGTTCCGATTTACTCTCTTAATTCCCCTTCCCACCTCGAATTTCTCCTTTTATCAACTTCGTGCATCAGTGGATTATGTTTTACAAGTAATGAGGCTACATTGATAGATTATGGTTAATTAAAGCTCATAGTTTACTTTAGGGTTTTTAAGTGCCTGTACATTCTGTGGGATTTGAAAATACACAATAATGTGTATCCACCATTTTATTGTCATACAGAAGAGCCTCACTGTTGCCCTAATAATTATTTTTTGTTACAAAAATGGGATATATATCACATTTTAAAATTTTCTTGCAATTTCTTCAGATCAGCTGACTGAGCTGCCTCATTTCTTTAATGGCTGTGTAGTATTCCATGATGTAACTGTCATAGTTTCTTCAACGTTCCCCTTTATGGGTTAGATGCCCTTTACACTCAAAGGACTCACGTCCAGGAGCAGGACTGCAGGATAAAAGGCTACATGCACCACTGATTTTAACCAGCATCCCAACACTGCTTTTAAAGTTAGCAACAGCAAGGGACACACACAGGAGGGACAGGAGAGCCCTCACCAGGAGCACGCTTCCTATTTTACAGCACTTGGTCGTTTCTGTCTTCCACACACACTCCTTGAAGTACATTGACTCTGACTTCTGAATTGAAGTCACAGCAGTAAAGCTTTATGCACAGCCACTTTGGGCAGTTCACTTCCCAGGGCCTCAGTTTCATCTTCACTAATATGTGGATGGTAATGAATTTATTACATCATAGTGCTGATTGGATGATTAGACAGGATCATTCATATAACAGGCCTAGACTAAGAACGCATTTAATGATCATTTTTACTACTACAATATTATGGATGGATCATGAGAACCTTTGAGCAATATCCAAGAATATTGCTTCATTATGATATTTTTGGATAAATTACAGAATTCTACCAAATTTGGTGGCAATTAGATGAGATCAAAGCAGGTACAAATATTCTCTTAATGCCAAACTACAGAATATAGTGTCCACAACTTGTAGGCTACCTCTCATCATTATCCATCTGTAAGTGTGCAAAAATTAAATAAAATCCAGTTTATTATAAAAATTCATTCTGTGAGAGAGCAAATCTTTTGTCAGTGTTGAAGTTACTGTGTTGGCAAAGCAGATGTATTCAGTGTTATTTCTTCCTTCTACAAATTTAGAAGTAAAGTTGAAGTTGTTTCTGTTCAATTATTAAGGGGCCTATTTCCATTCAGATCTTATTTTAAATCCTTTATTTAGGTCTCTGTGATGATACTTCAGGCACGTTGCAAATCCCCTGGGAATCTTGGACTCTGATAACTGTTCTTCCATCTCTCCCCATATCCCACACTGTTTCTGATCCTCACCCACAGTCTTTAAGGCTGGACTGAAAGCTATTCCTTCTTGAACAAGAGCTTGGAGTTTGAAAGAGCGAGAGGAGCAGGGATGACAGGAAGAGAGAGAGAGTGAGGGAGAGGGAAAGGGAAAGGAGAGAGAGAGAGCACTGTAGGAGAGATTGAAGTGGAAGCATTATCTCCCAAGCATCTGAAGGGATGGCACTTTTTTAAATGTTTATTTTATTTATTTTCATCAATTTGCAAGGCAGGGCAGGGAGAGATATCTTGAAAATGCCTGTAATAACCAGGACCCAGTTTGGCTGAATCCAGGAACCTGGAACTCCATTCTGGTCTCCACATAGATGGCAGGGGCCTCCAAGGCACAATAACAGGGAGCTGAATATAAAGTAGAGAAGATGGTATTCAAGCTGGCACTCCAATATTGGAGGCTAAACTACTGTGCCACAACTCCACCCCTGCCATGGCACTTCTGTCCAAAGTAAAGTGCGCCCTCCATTACAAGGGCATTCTTGCATGGATTAGGAAATTGTGAACACTCTGACAGCATAGTTCCTCCTCCCATGCTCCTTAGGACAGAAAGCTGGTTATATTGCATAGAGACCTTGATGAATCATGAGGATTTTTGCTCATTTGGGGGCTTTCAGGCTGCATTGAAGCAGGAAATGTGGATTACGAACTGTGTAGCCTTCTAGTAAACACACCCTGTGCTCTGGCCCTGGTTACTCAACCAGAAGTCAGGGGATGTTGCCTGACAAAGGAATTTTCAGTATCTACGAAAATAATCCCAAACATTGAAATTTCCAAGATGTTTTCATTGTGTTATGGAATTTGTAGAGAAGTATTCAACACTGGTGTTTTCTTAAAAAATCGAAATCTGAGCTTCTGAACACAAAAATTGAAATTAGTTGTTTTTAAAAATAAGTTCGAAGCAATTTTGTATTAGTTTTTATTTATTTGAGAGGTAGGAAGCAAATGGGAAAGTAAAGAGAGAGACCCTATCTGCTAATTCACTCCCTAAATGCTACCACATTTGGGGCTGGACTAGGCCAAAGTCAGGTGCCAGGAACTCAAAGGTCTTTCACATAGATAACAGAGTCCCAAGTACTGAAGCCATTGCCTTCTGCCTATGAGGGTGTGCATTCTCAAAAAGCTGGGATTGGATAGAGCACTGAGACTTGATCCCAGGCACTCTGATGTGGGATTTGGGCATCCCAAGGAGTGTTTTAACCTCTAAGCAAATGCTTGCCCCTCTAACAGTTATTTAAAAGATTTATTTATTTGAAAGTCAGACTTCCAGAAGGAGGGAGAAAAGAAAGAGAAAGGGAGAAACATAGAGAGAGAGAAAAAAAGAGAGGTCTTCTATCCACTGGTTAACTTCCCAGATGGCCACAATGCCAGGGATGGGCCAGGCTGAAGCCAGGAGCTAGGAGCTTCATCTGTGGTGGGATGAGAAATGTGGTGGAATGAGAAGGAAATGCCAAGATGGCCGCTGGCAAGCCAGCATCAGTTACTCAGGAGTGGCTTCGGAAACCCCCTGGGAAACCCCCTGGGAAATCACCTGGCAACAGAGCCTGCCTGGCAACAGGCTGTGATTGGATGGCTTCGGATACTACGTGGCAACAGGCTGTGATTGGTTAGGTCATAGACCGCCCCTTGACCGGATTGGCTGCCTTGGCTATATAAGCTGTTGTACCAACTGAAATAAATGAGTCTGCAGGCTGCTTGCTCTGGCCCACTTTCATCTGACTCCCGGGGTCTGTGTGGTGACTCTGCACCTCTTGCCCCCACCATGCTCCTCCTCTCAGAATGAATCCACCACAACATATATGGGTCTTGCATATGGGTGGTGGGAACCCAAACACTTGGGTCATCTCTTGCTGCTTCTCCCAGACCATTTGCAAGGAGTTGGATTGGAAGTAGAGTAGCTCGGAGATGAACCAGTGCCCACATAGGATGCTAGCATCATGGTGGCAGCTTTACCCACTATGCTACAACACCAGCTCCACCTCTATTTCTTATTCAACTCCATACCAAACTGTAATCTATGCCATGGATATTTTAAATCACTTATCTTTCATTAACACCTTCCAAATGCCCATGACATATAGAGAATGGGCAGTAAAAATTGAGCTTACCATCCAGAATAGCAAAACACTTGCCAACGGGTTCAGCTGGCATAAAACTCATGTAGGTGTGCCTGATCCTGAGCTTGGAGTATCAGTCTCAGTGTCAGGTGGGTAGTGAGAGGGACCAGGCTTTGAATGAGACTATGGATTGTGGTACTTCAGTGAGAGCAAAGAAGCAGTGATGTGTAGGTTGAGATTGTAAGGAATATTCTAGAAGGAGCAAATATGTATCTACATTTATTATCCCAGATATATGGGCACAGTTGTAACTTCAAATATTCTCTTTTCTTCCAAAAGATTTTGTGAATCAGTTTACAACCCCTTTTCACCCCAAATCTTTGTCAGGGCATACATCTCTGGGCTAACAAAATCTGTTCACCCAAATCCAAGAAAAATGGTACACAATAACTTTTGAATTGTGATAGGACTGTAATGTTGAGTTTCCTGAATCACAGGAAAAGGATTTGATACTACTTTGGAGCGCTGAGCAACGTTTTAGAATGTTCTGAGCAGGCATGGTTGTGGGATTGCCAAAAAGAATAGGGCCCCTAAGAATCACAGAGGAAAAATCAGACTTGCCAATCATTTACATTGAAGAAACAATGAAAGAGGCAGAGCAGGGAGGAATCTGGGTTTTAAACAGTTGTGGGTTGATTGAAAGGTCATATAAGGATTAAATGCTTGACCTGTAGAGTGAATGGTTGTAGTTTGCATCCTGCTTCCCTCATTTCCCAACAATGTAACTGGGAAAGTACCCTGTGTCTCAAGTGGAGATTCTAACAGCACACATATTAGAAAGTTGGTTAACTAACCTGTGCCCGTAAATGTTAGTTATTATATTATTAAGACACTATTGCAGGCAAGAAAGCCTAGACATTCTCACTCAACTGCCCATGTCTCTTCCATTTCTTGGAATCAGCATATCAGAGGCAGAAATTAAAGTTAGCATGAAGTAGTGAGTAGGATTTTCTCCTCGATTCCTATTGGTACATTCCCTGCAGAGTGTCAATGATGGCTTATTGAAGTTTCAAGAATGAAGGAGAGAGAGGAAAAAGAAAGGCTGGGAATGCTAGAGTGGGACATCCTGGACCACAAACGATCAAAAGGGAAATGATGTGCAATGCAGGGATGGGAAGCTGAGTGGGGAAGCCTGGGCCCTGTGTGTATCCACCACACTGCTTATTTTGGAAAATATTTGGAAAATTGTGTGCAAAATGACTGTCCCAGCTATGATTCACTAAAGAAGTCACTCTCTGCCACATCAGCCCTGGCCTTTTTTCAGAGGTCATGTTTACACATAATTTATAAAGTCCTAACATGTGGGTGAAAATTTCTCTGGCATATTTGGAGCTGTCTGGGATGGCAGCTGTCCTCATTTCCCTCGGCCTGCCTCTGATGTTTGCCTGTGCTTTAGCGCAGTAAGAAGGTGGTAAGTATTGACTGTGCTGAGGGGAAGGAAGGGCTCCAGCCTGGTGTGCTGTGACCCACAAAGCTGGAGCCCTTCAGGGAGGTTGACTCCTGTTGCATCTGCCACCTGACTCTCACCTGCTATGTTTCCAGTGAAGAAGAAATGTCTGCTATGGTTCTGTGGGTTGAGTCTGAGCTTGGTTCTTTTGATTCCTCACAGTGATCCTCTTCCTTTGCTGGATCGCAGCTGAGGAGTAGATTTTACTCAGGCTTGCAAGAAAAGTCAACGGGCTGAGTGTATGAGAGTACTTCAAATGCCCATGGGAAAATGGAATTAAAAATTAAATTTATGGGGCAGGGGTTGTGGTGTAGCAGGTTAACCTGCTACCTGCATCCCATACGAGCACTGGTTCATGTCCTGGTTTCTCCACTTCTGATCCAGCTCCCTGCTAATGGCCTGAGAAAAGAAGCAGATAATGACCCAAGTGCTTGGACTCCTGCACCCATGTGGGAGACCCAGAATTAGTTCCTGGCTCCTGGCTTTGGCCTGGCCCAGTGTTGACCATTGCAGCCATCTGGGGAGCGAATTAGCAGTTGGGAAATCTCTCTCTGTCTCTCCCTCTCTCTTTGTAACACTTTCAAATAAATAAACAATCTTTTTTTAAAAAAAAGTTTATTTGGTGCAAAATGTTTTGAGATCCATGCATATGAGGGGACTTTTGCAAAGCTATGGTATATGCATATTATGAGAAAACTATTCATGGATTTCAATTTTTTACACCAAAATAAACTTGTCTTTTAATTTCAATTTTCCCATGACATTTTTGAAATTCTCTTATATTATAAAAGCCTACCTGGCTTCTTCCTTCCCTTGTGATCTGACAACAAGAAATGGAGCTGACTCCTCAAATGTCTCATTTCTAGGCAGTTCCAGCTTCTAACACATTCTTCCTTAAGATTTGCATCTAATATTCACTTGTTGCTCCTGGTGCTAATTAAATACTTTTATTCCTCTTTAGCATTCAGAGAAATTAATTTGGAGGCTTTCAAGTCTCAGATCTCTCCTTATGATTTTTCTTTTACCTTTCTTTTTCATTTTTTTTTTCACCAACTAAACTTCTCCAGTCCCTTCAATACTTTCTCATGCAACATGGTCAACAGCTTTTTTATTTCTTCATTTTAATATTTGAAGAATGTTCTGTATGTCATGAATAGTATAGAATTATATATTCAGGATGATTTTGACTGGTATATTCAGCTTTCCCATATTATGAACATGCACTTAACTTTTAACATTAGTCTCTCTCTGAAAACCTGTGACTCCCAGTGCTGAAAATTCCAGGAAGCATTTGAGGACCTGAATTGGACAGTTTGTTGCTCTAGAGTCCAAAGATGTTGCTGGAGACCATTTGAGGTTTAGATAAGCTTCGGTGTTTCAACAGAGGAATATTTAGGCTTGGGGCAAAATTGCTTTGTATTACTAGCTCCTTGATAACAGTATCAAAGGGGCTCCTTCATTCATTTCTTCATTCAGGTACTCATTAAATGTTTCCTGAGTGCCCAACACACAAGAGGTTAGGAGTTGTAAAATGCCCGTCACCAAGAGCTCCCCTGGCTTCCATTGGCTCTGCCCTTCTCTGGACAAAGCTCTTTTTTGCAGCTCCATGAGCTCTTCCTGTACCCTTTGGCATTTGACCTGCCTGACACTGGAACCTGGAGGAGCACAGAAGGATTCTTACCATCCTCACTGAGAGCTGAGTTAACTGAAGAGTGCTTTGGTCATCCTGATTCGATCAGTTCACATCACATACGTTTATTGAAATATCACATTGTACTCCATAAATATGCATAATTGTTAAATATTAAATGAGAATTCTAAAAAGTTTAAGGTGATAGGAATGCTAACCAACCAACCTGATACAATCATCACACGTTGAATACATAGATCAGATACGATCAAAATAATAATACAATTTCCAAGGAATAAAAATTTAAAAAATTTTGATTTTTCCACTTAAGAAAAAGTCATTTGAGTGGCCTACCCATTCACAAGACATTGCAAATAAGTCAATGAAAATACATCAAAGCCAGTCGGGCACTGGGCAGTATTGTCCTTAGTTTGAAACCAAGAGTGTTTTGAGAAGGTTTAAAAATGATAAATATGTTATCTTTCTTTGTGCAGACTATGATATTGTCTGTGGATCTCAGGAATAATTTCTGGTGTTTATTGTGTAGGAACGACTTTCAGGGAAATGTTTAGAGGCCATTGTTAAACCCCCTGGTACCTCTAAGATAAGAGCACATTTTCATTGTGACTTATTAACAAATTCAATTGTGGTACATTTTTCTATCATCTCAATTTTGAGAAAAAAGATAAAAATCCGAAGGGAATCATGTCATTGAGCAGTCAGTTGGATGTTTCCAGTACTACAACTGTTTTAACAAGACGATTTTGCAATTTAAACATAGCAAAATGCTATTTTAACATTATTCTAAAGATAGTAGAGAAGTGTTTAATCAATTTCAAAAGGATGGCTAACAGATACACCTGTTGAGATACTATATGGTGTGGATCTTCAATTATGTGGGGGAAATATTAATGTGGAAAAATATCTGATACATGAAGTACTACCATGATCTATTTAGTGGAGCACAAAAGTAGTTAGTTGTGAAACTGAAGGTGGTTTTGGGAAGACAGAGATAGCAATTGATATTCTTTCTGGAAAGTTTTCTATTTTTGTTGTTAAGTTAAATAATCTTGGTAAGTAAAGGAACTTTTGAACTGTAAATCCTCAAGGCAGTTCCTCAACCCTTTGATGCTGTGACCCAGGCTTGCAGCTATGCAATGCATGTTTTTTACCTCCTTTTCATTACCATTGGACCCCATCATTACACACATCACTTAGCAGTATAGGCAAATTCCTTTCAAACAAATGTTGTTAAAGTGCAAATAAGGATTCCTCAACATCACTAACTTTACAAGGCATTAAAGACAAGACAGTTGGAAAACTGAAAAATAACTTGGTTAAACCTAAGAGTTTATTGTATAAGAGAATCTGGACTGTGCCCAAGTTATCTGAAGCCTAATACTGTTATCTACCTGGGCTGAGCCTGGCTTCCCATGAGCTTTGACACCAAGGTAGGGGGTCTTGAGCTAATTAGTCACTCCTTGCCAGAGGCCAGGGATTAAATCATGTTTCCTGGAAACTGTATAATTCTATAGATCTGTTTTCAAAGTCTTGTACATCTCAACAGTGTCACAAATCTGTAAAGTTGATTCTATTTTCCCACCAGTATAGGACTGCATGGATTATAAAAGGAGAGAAACTATATAGTTTAATTGATCTAGGGTTTGGAAGTATAGTGAGAGGACAAGGCTATAAGGAGTTAATAGGTAAATTAGAAGTTGAAAGTTCAAACCAGTGACAGGGGAGTAAAAGCCTGAGGAAAATGGATCAATGTGGTCAGAGAGAAGTGTGTTTGGAACTAGAAAAGTCAGCAGTGGAACAATCCTGAAAATCAAGACATGGCCATGGAAGTAGATGAGCAAAAGGGAACAGAAATTTTCTCCTTGGGTTTAGGGAAGCAACAGCATCTTACGTGTCTGATAAGAGCTGTGTTGTCTGCTTGGATGCTGTTAACTGATCAGAACTCTGAGGACTCAAAAAGACTGTGATCCAGCCCTGGAGTCTTCAGTAGGTTAGGGGATAGTCTAGAATATTCTAGAATAATAGGGATAGGGAATTGATGGATTTAAGTGGCACAGGCTACATGGAGCAGAGGTTTTACAGGAGGTTGGAAGGGGCAAGGAGAATTGCTGAACAGGTCCATGCATGGTGGGAGGTTGATGAGCCTTACATTAGGAAAGGTAAAATGAATGAGCTTGGAAAGGACAGGTTTGTTTAGTGGAGGACACAAATTTGACCTCCAGTTTCCTTAATCCTTAAGCCATGTAGCATCTGTTTTCCAAGTTTGGATTTTTCACCGTAATCTACAGCAGAGTGGCCAATATTACAACCTGCAGATGAAGAGATCTGGTTGTTTGGTTTTAACACCTTGTTTGAAAATCAACAGCCTGAATCGGCAAGCCTACCTTCCCAGTATAATGTCCCACAGCTGTGAATTCCGCAGTTAATTACATGTTGGGTAATGAGGACTTGCTTTTATCTGTACTAAATTTTAGTTTTAAGCTTTATGAATGGGCTTTCATTTTGGCACTTGTGGGAAAGGGGCAGTGAGGAGGGCTATTAAATTTTTCTTTGCGATTTTATATCCCTTCTTTCTAAATTGAATGATAAAAATATGCTTCCTCTCTTTCCTGGAAGCTTCTCTTCATCTGCTTAGTCCAGACAACCCTTTCACCATTTCTGAATCCAAGGTGTGACACTTACCACTTTGTGAACTTCTCTCTGCCTCCATTTCCTTGTTTGATGATAATAGTGTTATTTCCCTCAGGGGTTTGTTATGAGGTATTGGGGAGGTAACATTTGCAAAGCAATAAGAAGAGTGAGCAGCCATAGTAAAACTCCATGAAATAAAAATATTAAATAAAATGCTGATTTATCTTCTAATAGTTTGGTAAAAAAATTTGCTGGGAACTTGGCCACAGAAAATCACAACATTAAGCCATTGACTAGTATCATTTCTTTTATGAAATTCGTTTTCTTGGAGCATGTCATTGTGGCTCTGCAGACTTGTGTATCTCTAGTGGAATCCTGTGAATAGATAAATCCTCAGTATCAACTTCATAACTTCCTCTGTTTCTATCAGCCCAGGCCATGAATGAATATGCTGTCTCACACTTGTTTCAGCCAAAGATTAGGAATTTCAATCAAGGTTTCGGTAGTGGATTAGGAAGACTTCCTCTGCTTTGCTGTGCCATACCAATGCCTCTCATGGCTCATAGTTGGGCCGTTAGAGGGCCTTATGAACTTAATTGTCAACCCACTTCCTAACCAAACCTCTAACTCAATTAGCACTTATTTGACTGTCTAAATCTTTGGCTTGAAGCACCCTGCCAGTTTGGGTGGGAGCTTTTGGTATGAAAGACACCCTTTTCCTGGGAACTCAGCCCGGACAAACCAATTCATTTCACACTTCTTTCCAACCACCTACAAATGGGAAGCAAATCTTCATTCCAGTTTACCTCTTGGGACTGCAGCCAGCAAGTTGATAGATCCCATCAGTCCATCTCTGAAGTTTACTTCTAATGACTTTTGAGTAGCACTTTTGCTTTGGATGACTGTTACAATCTGTCTTCCCTTGCTCTCTGGCAGTTCCTTTGGGTAGAGCAACAGTTTTGAAGATGACATTTGTGTCCTTTTTAACACCGTTTTATAACTTAAGTGTTAAAGATTGTTGAGCAAACAAGTACAGCCTTTGGTTTTGTACTAACGTTTTATGACTGGTGAATTCAGTGACCTTCTACTTAGGCTTTGATCTTAATTATTTTAAATATCATAGGGTCTGATTCACAAGGCAGTAACGGCAGGTCATTATTCCTGGCATGATTAGTCTAGGTTAGAAATTAGCTTTGAGGCCCCCGGCACTATGCTCTAATACTTTCTGAAATGGAACACCTGTGTAATGGCTGCACAATCATTTGGTTAAATCAGTCTCTAATTTAATGAGCTCTGACTTCACATTTTTGTTGTGATCTTTAAGAGTTAAATATGTAGCCATAGATCTGAATTTACCATGTAGTACAATTTTAGGCATGCTCAAAGAGTATAATGTCATTAATTCCTGAAAGAAGACTTTGCCTAGATAGATATCTGTCAGTTGAAAAATCAGTCTTTCAAAGGAACAAAGTAAAAATCCATAATAGTCTGTCTATCCATCGACCTACCTGTCAAAATATAAACAATGACAACAGAATTTCCTAATGATTGGTCTTCAGCAATTCTGGATGAAATCACGGTGAATACAAGACTTTTAGTGTCTATTCCAGAGGTCCAAAATTCTGCATGGCCAATTGGTTTTAAGTATCTCTTTCAGTTTTTCAGCTGTGGAACATCAGCATCACCTAGGACCTTAGCAATGCAAATTCTCAGACTCTACTTCAGGCCTAGTCAAGCAGAATCTCCATTTTAACAAAGTAAAGTGAGTTTGACAAACACTTCTTAACTCACTCTCCTTAAACTGATATTGAATTCTACCCTCATTGTTGGTATTTGGGAACAAATTTCTAGAGAAGTCAAATCAAGCAGTGTTAACAAAAACCCACAGAATGTGTATTCTATCTATGTCAGAGAATCCTGACTCCAGCCATTTCTCAGCAAGACCATCCTACCATGCTTCTCAAGTCCCCAACACATCTTGCCCGGGTTACTGCAGGAACTTGCTAAGTCATCGTCCTATTTCTCCCTTACTCCTTGGCACAGCTTGATCATTGTCTGCCCTCGTTACAGCAGAGTAATCCTATAAACCTTAAGGTAGATCTGTCTCTCCCTGCCTAAAACCTTACATTGGCTCCTCATGCTACTCAAAGTAAAGGCAGAAGTAGTCTGTACATATTGTCCAAGCATTTAGAGCTAAAGAGTACTCTTGGAATCATGTGAATTCTCCCTGAAGTGGGCATCGGCCAGGTATCTGCTTCCTTAATCATGTTTTAATACAGTAGCTTTCCATTTTCCCAGTTCTTTGAAACCTTTGAAACCACTAGAGTTGATGTCACAGAGCTTACTTCCATGAGAAATGAAGGGATTGCTATTGGCTGTCACTTCTCCTTGCTCAGACTTCTAAGTCAGACTTAAGGAAGAGAATAGGGTAGTGGGGGTGATAAATGAAGTGTGTTGGATGTGTGGGGCCTGAAATTCGGCTGCTGCTGGAGGAAAGACTTGGGGGGAATCTTGGGTTAGGCTGATATAAGTGCATTCCTTGCCCTGTTCTCCTTCTTTGGTCTCCTTCCTGTTTACTTTATAATTTTTCTCTTTTTCACACTTTCAGTCTATTCTCCCTTGTTTTCATTCATGCTTCTCTCATATGCTGTTGAGAACAGAAACAAATTGTGACTTACTGACTACAAGCAAGTCATTATATTCCCATTTCTTATCTTGAATATGATTTAAGTTGCTGTTTATTTTTCTTTAAGCCTGTCCCTCAGCCCTCAAAATCAAGTTTCTTATTTAACAATTTAATGGATCTCAAAATAGATAAACCCCCATTTCTACCCTGAATGTTCAACCACATTTTACTGAATATTACTCGATTAATTTACCCTTTCTAATACCTATCTGTGATTGCTATGGTTTAGATATGGTTTGAGTGTCCCACAGGGTTGGAGGTGTTGTCCTCAGTGTTGCTGTGTTGTGTTGATGGAACTTTCAAGAGGAGAGGCTTGGTAGGAGCTGGTTAGTTCACTGTGGGCACTGCCATCCGAAGGGATTAAGGAAGTTCTCATGGGGCCCTAGTTAATTCCTGAGAGAGCGAGTTGTTATAATAGAGTTACCATGACCTCTGAATTGCTCTCTGACTTCTTGTCTTGCCATGTGATCGCTCTGTCTTCCATATGCATCCACTGTGATGGAATCCACAATGACGTGACCCAGTCAGGGGGACCTCATTGGGGCCAAGAAGACACTGGCACCATGCTTTTGGACCTCCAGAACTATGAGCTCAATAAACCTAATTTCTTTAGAAGTACCAAACCTCAGGTGTTTTTGTTATAGCTGCGGAAAATGGACTGATACAGTAATTAATATCCTCCTATGAGCTGAAGATTTTGCTTTGATTTGAGAAACTAGTTTTTTTTTTTAAGATTTATATATTTATTTGAAAGTCAGAGTTACACAGAAAGAGAAAGAGAGGCAGAGAGAGAGAGAGGTCTTCCATTTGCTGGGTCACTCCGCAATTGGCTGCAACAGCCAGAGCCGTGTCGATCTGAAGCCAGGAGCCAGGAGCTTCTTCAGCGTCTTCCACTTGGGTGCAGGGGCCCAAGGATTTGGGTCATCTTCCACTGCTTTCCCAGGCCGTAGCAGAGAGCTGGGTTGGAACTGGAGCAGCTGGGACTCGAACAGGTGCCCATATGGGATGTCAGCACTGCAGGCAGTGGCTTTAACCGCTACGCCACAGCGCCAGCCCCAAGGAACTAGGTTTTATGAAAATCACTTGAAGTATAAATTGCATTGTATATTGAATTACCAGAGACAGCAACAATACCTCCCATCCTACAGGCTCTGGAATGTGACACTCCATCACTGACATCAAGAAGTGAGATCTTTATTTTCTCTCCTTAAAATTGGATGGACCACTATAACAGTTTTGGTGAATAAAGTAAAATGATAACAAACACAATGTGACTTCTGAAGCTAGATCATACAAATTCTGGACACTTTAAGACATCTATGATATTTAGAATGTGAAGAAGCCCAAGCAGCCCATGGTGAGGTCACACTGACAGGAGCCATGGCTCCTAGCTTGCAGCCCGAGCTGAATCACCAGCCAACATGCAGCACAAACTGGAGCCAACCATGTGAGTCAGCAATATCCAAAACAGTTGTGCCACCTGGAACAGAGATGAACAGTCTCCATCAAACCTTCCAAAATGTGTATTCCTGAGCAAAATAAATAATTGTCTTAAGGTACTACATTTTAGGATGATTGGTCATGCAAGAATTGATAACTAATAAAAATTTATATGTTAGAAATTCATTTTTGCATTTCACAAAAGAAGTTGAAAAACAGTGAGTGATCAAATAATGCAACCCACTCATTTTAAACTGAGGACTATGCACAAAATGTAGCTACTATCTCACCTTTCTGGAACATATATTTTACTCCAAGGCCATAATTTGAATGCAAACTCTCCAGAACTCTGCAAATGATTAGTTTAATTGTCTGGCAACTTATCACATGAGTAAATGGTGCACTGCAGTTCTCAGACCTATTTCAGATTCCTAGAAGCTCTGACAGAAGACCCTTGAGAGACTTCACATCAGGAAAGAAAGTAGTGTGGGGGCCAGCGCTGTAAAGTGCCAGCATACCATATGGGCACCTGTTCGAGTCCCAGCTGCTCCAGTTCCAACCCAGCTCTCTGCTACGGCCTGGGAAAGCAGTGGCCTGGGAAAGCAGTGGGAGATGGCCCTTGGGCCCCTGCACCTGTGTGGGAAACCTGGAGGAAGATCCTGGCTCCTGGCTTCAGATCGGCGCAGCTCTGGCTGTTGTGGCCAAAAAAATTGGGGAGTGAACCAGCGGGTGGAAGACATTTCTCTCTCTCTGTCTCTCCTTCTCTCTCTGTGTAACTCTGACTTTCAAATAAATAAATAAATCTTTAAAAAAAAAGAAAGTAGTATAAATTCTGATCTCAATCACAGCCATCATCTGGGCAGCTTTCGCTTTGTCAAGGGACAGGCAGTTTCTTAAGTAGAACTTTCCATAAAAGGCAGAGTGTATTCCGTGGGGCATGTGATAGAGACTGGCAGAGATGAAGTGTCCTCTGGAACTCTAATTCCAAAGAACTTGGAGAGCAACTGCTTTGGAGAAGTGGGGTATAGTAAGAGCTATCCTGACTTATCTTAGTAGTCCAGAGATCTGGTGAGCAGCCTGGTAAGCATGGGCCAAGTTAGGAATGTTTAATAGAAACAGTGCTCAGTAGCATGCAACTGCCCGCAAAGTTCATTCATGTTGGTGTAAAGTCTTATACTGTGTCTGCTAGGATACATGACTTGATTGAACTGGTTCAGAATAGCATTCCATCCCAGAGGAGAACTGAATCACCAGCCAATAAACAAGTGAGATAGCACAGTCATCCACGGGCAGAAGATAGGGCTAAAACTGGTATTATTGTTGTTGGTCCATTCATTTCATAATAGTGTCGAACAATATTTCTTGGACTGTAAAAAGTAAGCTAGAAAAATATATTGTTCCATAACACTATCAGCTATTTCCTAAGATGTTTGCGTTGAGTATTTTTAAATGAATGTTCTGCTACTTTCAACACAAACTCTCAATCTCTGATTTATTTATTGCTTGCAAATTGTAAAGACCCATCTTAATTGTTTAGATCCTCAAACACTTTTGAAAGAAGGGCCATCATTGGGGTAAATGTCCCCTTGTGCTAACGTGCAGAAGTAATGGAGGGTGGGTGCAAAGAGAACTATCTGGCAATTCTTTAGAAGGAGACTGTGAACACTAGGAAAATGCTTAAGACCAATTTGGACAGTCAGTTTTATCCTAATGTAGATGGAAATTAAAAAAAAATGAAAAAAAAATCATGCTTCTATCATCCCCTGCTGTATCTTTAGGAATTAAGACATTATATGGTATACAGTAAATATTCAAAAATATATGTGGTAGAAATGGACACAACCAAATCCAACAGGCACTCTAGCATATATCTGGATTAAATCCTGGCAATTAGTCCAGAGTTTTCCATCTTTTCCATCATCTTCCAAAGTCTCTCTTGCTTTTATAAAATTCCTTAAGGTTACTAGCAATTGCAGAGCAATAAGAAGCCACTTATTCAGAAATTTTCTTTATTAGCCAAGATTAAATTCTTTTGACCATCTTCTGATTAATTTCATCTTGCAAATACTGTGAAATATAGGACTATGAATTGTAAAACATAAAAAACTAAATTTTCCTAGACCCTGGATTCTTTCATAAGTCTCTTGTACTTTTTTGCTGAATGTCATGCAGATTAAAATCAGGTTGATTAATCTGGATCCTTGGCCTTTTATTGAGGAGGCTTCCTTCTCTTGTTTCAAATGTCCAAAGCATGGAGACCTTCCCACCACCCTGCTTAAATAAAGAAAAACAGGAGCTAATTCATTGAAGAGATCTGTGGATATGGACAGGATACAGCTTCCCGGGGGCAAGGAAACTTGATTCTGCTTTAATGAGCAGGTGGTTGACCTCAGTGACACCCACTTACCACTTTTACTTTCCCAGTTGAGGCCCTTGGAGGAACCTGGGAGATGGGTTTCCTCTCTCCTCTAACAGATGAGTTATGAAATTCTAAGCAAACACAGTTTCTCAGGACAGAGAGTAAGGTATGAAAATGAGGTATAGTGTCTCATGCTTCAGATTGTCTTGCATACTACAAATGTTGAGGTCTCCATAGTCAGGGAACAAGAGTATCCATTTATCAAGCTCTTTTCTTCTCAGGTCCAGAAAGATTCCAACATGTAGGAGTTGGAGTGTGCTTATACATACTTCCTCTGAAAACCTGGGATTTCATTTGGAATGCTTCTATGTGGCACCCATGAGACGAATCCCAACTACTCACAGGGTGAAGAGATCAAGTCACCTTGTCATAGGCTTTCCATAATTCCCCATGTCATTCTCCTAGGTTCATTGATATTTCTTGGGGTCACCTCTCAAATTATCCAACTATGCCCAAGTCTTATCCCAGGCTTTACCTTTGGGAAAGCCCAAACTAAGAATATTTGTTAAATAACAGGGCATAGAAAAATGTTGTGTCTTTAATGTGAACCACAGAACAGTGCTGTGCTGGCTATCTCCCAAAGGAAAAAAACCCTGATTTATAACATTGGCCAATTTCTGTGGTGCAAATATCTCCACCATGGCTAGTGTGAACTACCAATAGGACACAACTGAATTCTGTGTGGAAATGAATGTGCAGCATCAACTCTCCAAAGGTAAGCTACTTCTAGCACACCTCTTCTAGAGCCTGGTCAATGCAATTTTCACAACTAAACGTCAAGAATGTGTAGATGGTATTCATGTTTTGTTTTCTGTTAGTGACTCTCACACATTATACTATGTAGATCCCTGTTTATTTTAATAATTTAAAGAATACAAGGGCATGTGTTTGATGCAGTGGGTAAACCATTACTTGAGTTGCCCAAGTGTCTGAGTTCAAGTCCTGTCCACTCCCAATTTTGACTTCCTACAAATGTGTACTCTTGGAAGCAGCCAGTGATGGCTCCAGTAGTTGAGTTCCTGCTAACTGTGTTCCAGACTCCTGGTTTGTCCTGGACCAGCCCTGGCCATTGCAAGCTTTTGAAGAGTGAACCAATATCTCTGGCTCTCTCTCTCTCTCTTTCTCTCTCTCTCCATCTCTCTCTTTCTCTTCCTGTCAAATAAATAAAATTGGTCAATTAATTCATAAAAAGAAAATGTAATAGTTATTTAGAAACTAAATAATACATATTTTATGAAGATAACTATATTGAGAATTAAGTCATTGAGACTTACAAGTACCTTTGTCTAGTCATGCTGTGTAAAAAGCAATTGCCCCCTCCCAGAGGGTAACAGGTGGAATACTCTCATTGGGAGAATTTAGTGAAAGAGCTATTTACAAAGGGATGGGCAAGGTATAGAAAAAACAACATTTGTAAAATATCCCTGGGTCTCTGTTATTAATCCTAGTCCTGATGGATTAGAGGAAGGTATAATTATCTGGTTGAGGACAGAGAGGAGTTTAAAATTTGCAGAGGGCACATTCAACCTACAGTTAGTCACCAAGGGGCTGCCGGGAAGAGAAGTCTTGGCAGAATTTTCCTCCTTCTTTCCAGCCTCCAACTAAGGCAATCCATTGGCAAAGCCCTCTCTTCCCTTTAGAAGTTTACTGTCTGGTTCTTGCAGGATGTGCATTCTCATCTGAGTCTCATAGGATTCACTATATTGGCACAAGAAGAGTTTTTCACAAAATGGACTGGTTGGGGCCATAAAGAAATAGTTTCCAATAACACAAGGTTGCACTCTGAAATAATCATAGCATTGGGCTGTTAGGAGTGATCAAGAGAAGTGGAGTCCAGTGCAGTGCTGATCTGATTGCTGGGCAAGCTGTGCCTTTACTAATGAAAGTACCACAATGGTAGTTGGAAGAGCTGGTTCATCTTGCGAAAAGTGGAAAGTTACGAGGCAAGTATGCCAGGGAACATTCTGAAGGAAATCCAAGGAAAAGGTGTCTAGACAATATTAAGGAGTGGTTGGACAACACCGTCAGCTGGTGACACAAATAACTATCTGTAAAGTTAGAGACTCAACGTGGTTGCCATAGATACTCCTGGAATGGAACAATAGGGTTTCTAGCAATGCTTTCTTTCCAACCTAATAAAAGGTTTGAAAGAAATCTTCTTGATTTTATTTTTTAAATCTTGACTACTGACCTATCCTTGTGGAAAGCCCTAGGTTTTAGAATATGAGCCTGGGACCAATATTCTCCCTGACCTAGATTTTGACCTCATTTTCCTGTTTGATCGTTGGTCAACAGGTTTCAGAGAAACTACCAAATCAGAGACTTGGATTTGAACGTCATTCAGCATTGCTTCCCAGTACTGAGAATTTGGGATAGATCTAGATGAGCCATGGCTGTTTTAAGTAAGAATTTTTGGAAAGATGTGCAAATAAATGAACTACTGCTAGTGATCTTGAAATCACTGAATTCCTGGCAGCCAAAACTTCTATCCAAATATCAGTCTGTATTACTTATAGGATTTAAATTATCTTTCAGCTTGAACCTGTCACACCAAACAGTTCTTCCTCCCAGGGACATGGGACCGCAGCTCCAATAGGACATATTCCTGGGTAGCACTCAGAATATCTTGTAAACTCATCTTGATTACAAAAAAAAAGGAAGGATGGGGATGGGATGTACTCAACAAAAATCAAGAGAGTTTATTAGGGTGTTTTTGGTTACAAATAAGCAAAGTCCAGTTGAAACTTTCTTGAATGATATGGGCTTTTATTGTATTTCACATATGGAAGATTCATGAGCTTCAAGCTTGGTCTGTTTGGGGTTCATCCTCCCCATTGTCATGTATTCTCTCATGTCAACTCTGTTTTGTGTACTATTCTTGTACTTATGGTATCAAAAGAGCTACTGCCACAACAAATCACACTTGTATCACCCCAGGAATAACAGTCCAGGTTCTAGAGTCCTCAACGAATTTCCAGAAGTCACTTTGATTATATCAACCTAAACCACACACTCTTGAGACAATCCTGTTGTCGGAGCACTACAGGGGTGCACCTGCTTTATCCCAAGTCTGTGCCTCTAGACACTTTCACAGCAAAAGGGGGAAGTTTGTGTACAGCAACGAGATCACCATAGTGCCTACTGCATGGAGTAAATGTGGGAGGGAAAGAAGAGAATTCTTTGGGAGAGTCACAGCAATGAAGCAAACCTGTAATCATTTCAGACAATATCAAAACTGAACTGTGGGGGCCTGCACTGTGGTGCAGCAGGTTAATGCCCTGGCCTGAAGTGCCAACATTCCATATGGGCGCCGGACATGGGAGACCTGGAAGAAGCTCCTGGAGCCTGGCTTCAGATTGGCACAGTTCCGGCCATTGCGGCCAACTGGGGAGTGGACCAGTGGGTGGAAGACCTCTCTCTCTCTCTCTCTCTCTCTCTCTCTCTCTCTCTCTCTCTGTCTCTGTCTCTGTCTCTCCTCTGTGTAACTCTGACTCTCAAGTAAAAAGTTAATAAATCTTAAAAAAAAAAAAACTGAACTGTGACACTATAATTGAAATCAGTAAAAGTGATTGTATCAAATAATAAAAGAAATCTTTGTATCATCACCTACAAACTGCACTTCTTGGGCAGTTGGTTTATTTTAGAGTCTCACTTTTATTGTAAGATATAAATAATATTTATTCTTGTGCAGTGTTTTATTAATGATTAATGAAGGTTTTTTAATCTGAAGTTCCTACTATAAGACATAGTATAAATATATAAAAAATAAAAGAATTTAGTAGTTAAAATACTAGTCCATTGTTACTATTTTTAGCAGATTTAATGTACTCCCAAGAAGTGAGTACAGAATTACTATTTGAATAATAATGTATTTTATTTAATATTATATAGCATGTAATTAGTGTCCACCCATAATAATTTGTTATTTGTTTTCTATTTTATATAATTCCAAGGTGCTAATTTAAAGAACAGCATTCCTTTACAAATTTAAATTTAATAAGAGTGGCTTGCAAGTTTTGTTTTACTATATTGCTCTATACCATTGGTCATTGCAAAAAACCTATAAACCATGGTTTAATGAAGACTATAGTTCACTATTGTAATTTGTTTATAGTTATTAAAAGTTAGCTCTTCATGGATATTCATTTATTTACAAAGCTGTATAATTTCCCCATTTTTGTATTTGCTATCTAATGTGTATCTTATGGTCTAACTTTTGAGAGAGATTAAGGTACTGATGGCCATTTTTGGATTAAGGGGTGAGCTCCATTCATGGCAATGCCTCCCTTCACTGTACTTTCAATTATGTTCTAAATGAATTTTTATTCTTAGCAATTGCATTTATAAACTCAGGGGTCTTAGGCAGTAGGTTAGATAATGGCTGTGCAAAATAACAGCATTGGATATTTTTATGTTTTGAAATGTCCACTCAAAAAGGTAATAATTTCTCACACTATACTTCTATATTCATATATACAATTCCATGTTCATATTAATATATATTGATTACGCATCTTTGGTAATTTTATTCTTTAATTCCTATGGCAATCATGCCTTTAGTTTCAGCTCTTCTCTTGATTTAATAGCCTTTATCATAATCAATGGTTAATTTCAGTAGTACAGTCTATGTGATTTTCCCTCTAATATTTCTGAGCATTTCTTCCATGATATTCTGAATTCTTATCCAAATTTGAGCCATTTTAATACATTCTAACACATGTAAATTTGCTTAAGTTTCAAAAACAGAAACAATTTGATCAAGTAAATAAATATTAGAAATCCATAGGATTGTTTTAAAATTATTTACTTGTTTTCATTTTATTTGAAAGCAGGAAAGACACAGAAAGAAAGGAAAAAAATAAAGAGATTGCCTATCTGCTGGTTCACTCCCCAAACTGGCAACAGCCAGACCTGGGCCAGGCCAAAGCCAGGAGCTTGGAACTCAACCCAAGTCTCCAATTTAGGTGACAGGGACCACTTGAGCCATAACTTGCTGCCTCTTGGGGTGTACACTAGAAGCTGAACTCATAAGTAGATCCAGGATTCAACCCCATTTGCTCCGATATGGGATGTAGGCTTTACATGCATAGCCTTAATCACTGTGCCCAAAGTTTGCTCCTCATAGGATACTTAAAGGTATTTTATGTGCTATACTAAATTTCAAATAAGATATATGAAATTGCTGTTGGAAAACTTAGAAACTCAATTTTAGAGATTAAGTAAATAAATGATCAGAAATGCAAACTATTCTTATTACATATCAACACTCGTGACCTTTAAACATTGACATTTATCAGTTAGCAGGTTGTATTATCCCGCAATCACTATATGTGCAGAAATTGTTTCCTGCATCTTTACATGAAAATCACTCATGAATCTGAAGGGCACACACACACACACACACACACACACGTGTATGTGGATTCCATTTATTGGTCATAGATGAGAAATGATTTGTATTTACTATGCATGATGAAATTCACTGTTTTTTCTTGGAGCTTATTGTCCAATGAAATCAAATATAGGGGCTTTGATATTGGAAAGTAATAAAATAGTTTATGAAAATTTGAAAAATTATTTTCAAAGAGCATATTTTAGAGTGAAATAAGTCTTTTGAAACATCAAAGTTTAATTCTAAGTTGACATGAAAACCAAAGAAATAAAACAACCACGTCAGATTAAAATGGAGGCTTCAGAAAGCATAACAGTGTTCTTTGAAAATAATAACAATATCAACTATAAGTTATTTACAAACAGAAAAATGGAATAGCAGAAAAGATATTGCTGAATCAGAGCTTCTCAACTTGCTTGGGAGGACTAACTTTTTAGTTTAAAAAATTAAAAGTGGATTTGTGAAAATCAACCTGGAGACCCCTTTGAATATGATACACTTCCTAATTTATGTCACTGAAAATGGAGTAGGAGAAATGGATGAAGAAACTGAATGTAAACAGTAAATAGAAGAAGATTAAATTCTCCTTTAAATAATGCAAATAAAATGATAAAAATCATTTGAAAAACCAAGAGATAAAAAACCATCCCCTAGAAAAATCCTATCATAAAATATTAAACACGGGCATAGTATCATAAAAATAATTTAATTCCAAAATAATTAATGGGCAAAAAGAGGAATAGTAGATAATGTAACCAAATCAAAGATATACTAATCATGAACTTATATGGAAGTAACAATAAAGATATGCAACTACAAGAAAAAATTTTCAAATCCATAATCATAAAGTTATATTTTTACACACATCTCTGAGGAGCTGGCAAATCAAGCAAACAAAAAGATTATTATGAATATCATTTTTATGTCAAACATTGAAAAGCTTTATCTTAAGTTTACTCTCCAATTGTCTGTTGTAACTTCCTTATAATTCTTTTTCTTTAAATCAACTTTATCAAAGTATACTTAGTAGTGCATTGATTTCAATCATTATTTGATATATTTTGACAAATGTATACTGGACACATCTATTACAGTCTCATTAGATTAGATTAGAGTGTTTCCATTCCATAGAGGTTTTTTTTCTTTTTAAAGATTTCTTTATTTCTTTGAAAGGCAGAGTTACAGAGAGGCAGAGGCAGAGGTAGAGACATAGAGAGAGAGAGGTCTTCCATTTGCTGTTTCACTTCTCAAATGGTTACAATGGCCGGAGCTGCACCTATCTGAAGCCAGGAGCTTCTTCTGGGTCTCCTACATGAATACAAGGGCCCAAGCACTTGGGCTATCTTCTACTGATCCATAGCAGAGAGCTGGATCAGCAGTGGAGCAGGCAGAGCTTGAACCAACGGCCATATGGGATGCTGGCACTTCAGGCAGTGTGGCTTTACCTGCAAAGCCACAGTTCCAGCCCCTACAGAGAATTTTTTGATTACCACCTCCATTCAATCCCTAAGCCCTGCACTCCAGTGGGAACCCTATTCTAATTTCTATTACTATAAGTTTGTTATTTCTGCTCTTGAACTTTACATAAATGAAATCATATGTATATCCTTTGTGCAATCTGGGACCTTTCACCAGGCATAATGATTTTGAGTCATCGATGTTGTTGCATATATTAGTAGCTCATTCCTTTTTATGGGTGAGTGAGCATGTGTGGGTTTACCACAATTTGTTTATTCCTTCACTTGTTGATTGATTGATTTGCATTGTTTCAAGGTCTTGAGTGTTATGAATAAAGTCTCTATGAATGTGTAAATACAAGTTTTTTGTAAATATATGATTTTATTTATTCTAAGTAGCGTGGAGGTGAATTGTTGGATCATATGTTAAGTGTTTAGTTAACTAACAGTATAAGAAACCACCCAACTGTTTCTCAAAGTGATTCTATTATTTTACATTCCAACCAGCAATATACAGAAGTTGCAGCTATCCTACATACTTGCCAATACTTGTTTTAATCATGATAGTGGGTGTGAAGTGGTATCTCATTATAGTTCTAATTTGTATTTCCCTGATGGAAAATTGTTTTGATGATTTTTCCATTTGCTTATGCAATCAAATGCTGTGTCAAAAGACTGATGTGTTTCACTCCTTCAAAAAAATGGATTGTGAGCCGGCGCCACGGCTCAATAGGCTAATCCTCGTCTGTGGTGCTGGCACACCGGGTTCTAGTCCCGGTCGGAGTGCCGGATTCTGTCCCGATTGCTCCTCTTCCAGGCCAGCTCTCTGCTGTGGCCCGGGAGTGCAGTGGAGGATGGCCCAAGTGCTTGGGCCCTGCACCCGCATAGGAGACCAGGAGAGGCACCTGACTCTTGGCTTCGGATCAGTGCAATGCACCAGACGCAGCGTGCCGGTCACGGCGGCCATTGGAGGGTGAACCAATGGCAAAAGGAAGACCTTTCTCTCTCTGTATCTCTCTCTCTCACTGTCCACTCTGTCTGTCAAAAAAAAAAAATAAAAAATAAAAATCAATTTAAAAAATTTTAAAAAAGTGGATTGTGTACCTTCCTATTTCTAAACAATGAGATCTTTGCATAGTCTTGAAATGGTAGGCAGAATGGCCCCTCAAGCCCTTCATGCCCTAACCTTTGAAATTTGTGTATACATTGTATCTTCAGGTCAAAGGGATTTTGCAGATGTAATCAAAATTAGGGACCTCTTAGTTGGGTGGATCTAATCTAATCCCTGGAGCTCTTAAAAGCAGACAACTTTCTCTGGTTGCATGCACAAGAGAAGAGGCATAGGAAAAAAAATCATAGATCTAAAGCATGAGAAGGGACCAATGCACCAATTGTGGTTAAGAGACAAAAAGACAATTTGACAAAGAACATGGGCATCCTTAAGGAGCTGAAAGAGACTCCTGGCTGACAGGCAGCAAGGAAATGTAGACTTCATCTTTACAGTTTTAAGAAACTGAATCTTGCCAACAACCAGCGTGAGTTTGGAGTGATTTTTCCCCTAGAGCTTCCAGACAAGAGATCAGGATCTCTTACACCTTGATTTTTGGCCTTGTGAGACACAGGGCAGAGGAACCAGTCCAGCCACCTGGACTTCCTATCTACAAATCTGTGGGATAATGAATTTGTGTTGTTTCAAGTCACTAAGTTAGTGGTAGTTTGTTAAAGCAGAAATAGAAAACTTAGCAAAATCCTTTGTGCAATAAATGCATTGTGGATATTTTCTCCCAATGTTTGGTTCACTTCATTTTTCATCATGATATCTTTTGATGGGTAGCAATTTTATATTCACAGACAGTCTAATCCATCCTGTTTTAAATGTTGGGGCAGGCATTTGGTTTACTGGGTCCCATGTCTGCATCCCATGCTGCAGTGCCTGGAGTACAAGTCCTAGCTCCACCGTCAATTCCAGTAGCCTGTTAATGCAAACCCTGGGAGGCTGACTGGGTCCCTGCCACCTGTGTGGGATTCCCAGATTGCCTTTCTGGCTCCTGGCTTCCACCTGGCCCAGCCCTGGCTTTGTGAGCATTTAGAGAGTGAATCAGCATTTGGGAGGTTTCTGTTTCTCTCTCCCTCTCTCTCCCTCCCCCTCCCAAAGGAAAATAAATAGAGAAATAAAAATTTTTAAAAAGAGAAAATTATGCTGTAGCTTGGAATTTAAAAGAAAACACAGACACCATACAAATTTGTTATTCAGGTTTGACTATTTTCCCACTCTGATATCCATAGGAATATTAATTTGTATCTAAAGAATTCATGCAAACTGTTGAAATCTTTACTTAATATATACTCAATTGATCTTCTATATATAAAGAGAATTGAAAATGAATCCATGTGAACGGAAGGGAGAGGGAGTGGGAAAGGAGAGGGTTGTGGGTGGGAGGGAAGTTATGGGGGGGAGCCATTGTAATCCATAAGGTGTACTTTGGAAATTTATATTCATTAAATAAAAGTTAAAAGAAAAAAAAAGAATTCATCTGAGAACTTTACCAGCTTTTACTTTTCAAATATCTGATACTGATAAAAAGTTTGCAGTCTGAGGTCTTCCTGTTTAAATGTTTAAGACAAAATGTATGTGAAAAAAATAATGAGGGAAGAGGATATTAACATGGTTTTGAAATACATACCCTGATTTAGGAAAGGACAAAAATAGTATGCAGGAAAGAAATCAGCTGATACCTTGACACAGCATTCTAAAACAACATAAATGTGGAACAGATGGATGTTGTCTGTCCCCAGGTGTGACACACTGAACAAGACACAGCATTATGTGAAATATTTCAACTGAGAATGCATAAGTTGATTCTAAACATGAAGAAATATCATGCAGAACCTAGTTAAGGAAAATTCAATGAAATCAAAGGATAATATCTACAAATGTCAGTGTCTTCATAGATAAATACTGCAAACTAATGTAGACTAGAGGGGGCCGAAAAGAGGTGCACCCAGCCTGCGTTGGTTTGTGAGAGCCAATTCGCCACATCTTTTTCTAGTTGCACATTCTATGATAGCATTTTGGTGGCTTTAAACTGGTTATGGCGCTAGTATTTACAATCACAGAAATGACAACCATTACAAATCGGGCGATTTAACTACCAGAGCACTGGTTGTCAACCATTTGCCACCACACAACTGGAGGCATGCGGTCCGAGACAGGATCCTGCACTGGAGAGAAATATGCACTCTGAAGGACATTATTGGGCCAAACAACCCAACTGGACTATAGATGGTAGGAGAGGAAAAAGTACTGCATCAATGTCAAATTTGCTGTGGTTGTTAATCAGTTGTGGCTATGTAAGAGAATATTTTATTTTAAGGAAATATACACCGAAGTGTTTAGGAATAAAAGGACACTATGAATGCAGTTTACACACTCATTAAGTTTTAGAAAAAATACATATGTATATAAATGAGAAAATGAGAAAGCAAATGGGCCAAAAATGTTCACAATATGTAACCTGGATAAAGATAAAGATCAAATGAGCTTTTTGTTACTCTTTTGGTTACTCTTTTTGCAACTAAGTTTCAGTGTAGATTAAAAGTCAAGAATCCTGTTTAATAATCTATTATGACCAATAAGGTTTAAAATCAGAAGGTCTATATATTCATTTTATTGTATAATGTCTCTTTTTAGAAACTGAGAACATGGTTCTCATGAAAAAGAAAGGGAATTTGTCACCTAGAAATTTTACTTGTCTTGGTAAATTCTGTACTTTGGTAGGTTTAGGAATTCATGAGCAGTGTTGCAGGTTTTGTATATCTGTGTCCCCCTGGATCAAAGATGGCTCAAAATCCCACCTGCATTGAGCAAACACTGCTACATGAAACTCAATCCACTGTAATTCATTCTCTTGGAATCTTTATAAAGAAGGTGCAAGGGAAATGCATGGATAATTACTGTTTATGCTCAAGGACCAAATTTACCCCTTTCATTGGGTTTGAAGGAGATGGTAATGAGCTTCTTTTGTGGCCCTGCCATTCACCAGAAGACAACCCTTTCAAGCTGAAGGCTGATTTAATTCCTCTTCACCAAACAGCAGTTGAGCAAGGTTGTCTGAGGAATTTCACTTTGTTATTTTTTCTGTAATAGTATTATGTACGAATGTTTGAAGAAATCAAATGTACAGAAAAGTACAAGATGAGAAAAACAATTAAATTCACCCTCTGAACCCCTAACTCCATAGTCATTATTAACTATTTCATGCCTACTTCTGAGGGAAGAGATTATATGTATACACCTATATGTATGCCCTTTAGAAAAACATACAAATAAGTCCAACTTTACACAATAACTTACATTTTTCCTATAATAAATATTACTTCACCTACCCTCTCTAATATTATAAGGACACTTCAAATAGTTCATGAAAAAATGGTATTAAATATGAGTTAATTTTGGATCAAAATGTTGAAATTCATGCATAGTTATTTCATAATACACATTTTTCAAAAATCATGAAAGAAACACTATTTTTGCATAAAATGAAATCATACTTTTAATATTTTTTAATTTTCTGAGATAACATATTTTTAATATATATTATAGTCAAAGGCTTACTGGCTATACCCAATAAACAGCTCAACAAATAAAAAGTAAAAAGGCCATAGTTTAGCATGAAAACAGGCAAAGGCTACACACAATAATCAAATAAAAAGATGCTCAACTTCACACTTACAAAATAAATTTTAAAATACTTATAAAATTATTAATACTACCATAGTGTACAATTCCTACCAATTTTAAACTCACACATTTAATTCCATTTTTTCCATGAACTTTTTGAAGTCCATTCTTGAATTTTAGGGTGTCTGTCTACTAGGTTGAACTATTTGATTTTGACACTTTGATCTAATGCTCAGGAAATATCAAAATTCATGCATACAAGGGGCTTTCAAAAAGTTAACGGAAAATGCATTTTATGAAAAAATTATGCATGAATTTCAAAATGTTTTGCACCAAAAAAAACTCTATCTTTGGATTCTAATTTTTGCTAACTTTTTTTTTTTTTTGGACAGGCAGAGTGGAGAGTGAGAGTGAGAGAGAGAGAGAGAGAGAGAGAGAGAGAGAAAGGTCTTCCTTTTTCCATTGGTTCACCCTCCAATGGCTGCCACGGCTGGCACGCTGTGGCCGGTGCACCACGTTGATCCGAAGGCAGGAACCAGGTGCTTCTCCTGGTCTCCCATGCGGGTGCATGGGCCATCCTCTACTGCACTCCCGGGCCATAGCAGAGAGCTATCCTGGAAGAGGGGCAACCGGGACAGAATCCAGCACCCCGACCAGGACTAGAACCTGGTGTGCTGGGGCCGCAAGGCGGAGGATTAGTGCTAACTTTTTGAAATACCCTCATAGATTTTTCTCCCTCTTTGGGCCACTGTTGTAGATGTCTCTTATACAGATATAAAGAAATGTACCTGATCAGTCTCATATTTTTGGACATTATCTTTGCTTAGAATTTTAGCTATTATTTATAATGCAAAATAAACACTCAAGCACATATCTTAGAATACTTTTGTAACTTTGTCAGTATGATAAACTCTAGCAGAAAAAATTCTAGATTTCTAGAGTAAGAATACACATTTTAAATTTCAAATTTGTCAATCTGCCCTCTAAAAACATTCATGGGGCCCTAGTGATGCAGATAATTGCTTCAACACTTTTGCAACTCCAAAATTTTAATTTTGTTAGTATCTCAGGTAACTTAAAATATTTTTATTGTTTTTTGGCCATTTTTAAAATAGATGCTCTTCAGCATCTTTTCATAGGCTATTTTCTTTTTGAATTTTGTTTTCTGCAAAAGTTGCTCCTTTTATCTTCTCAAGGTCATTTTGTAATTCATTCTCATTGATTTGTGTGTACACTATCTAACTTCAGAAAATGAACTTTGTCATATATTTTATTTTGAGAGAAAGAGCAAGTGCTCCCATCTGCTGGTTCACTTCCCAAATGTTTGTGAGGTCTGAGCTGGATCAAACCAAAGCTAGGATCCAGGAACTCAATCCAGGTTTCCCACATGGGCAGCAGGGACCCGATCACTTGAATCATCACCATTGCCTCCCAGGTTCTGCATTAGCAGAAGTTGAACTCAGCATGTGAAGGGAAGGATTGAATCCATGTGCTCCCATGTGGTATGCAAGTGTCTTAACTGATTTCTCAATCTCAAACACCTGCCCCACATTATACTTGCAAGCTCTGATTGAGAATGGGGTGTGAGAGGAAGGTTAAAGTTAAAAAATAATCACTCATCTTTATTTTCTTCTGGTAATTCTAGGCTTTTATTAGTTTACTTTCAGGGAATCACACACGTGCCTAATTTTCCACGAAAGCTCTCATTATGTATAATCCACATTCTTATCAGACAATATCACCAAAATTTGATTTAAAAATAGCATAACTAACTCATAAAACTAGTTACAATATAGCTATGCCATGGTCACCCTTAAGCAGCCCTCAAAACTATGTGTGCTTCTTTCTCCAACTTCTTCCTGTTTTGGTTCCCAAACCAACTGCCCAACCCTTCATTCAGTTTTTTAGAAGGTGATATCCACAGCAGGAATACAGTTAGAATCCACCACCAATGAGTGATTTATGTTCTGGTGCAGAGCAATGTTTTTTGAAAATTGGGCTTCCCTCAACATTCCAGACTTTCAGATATGAAACCAAGCTCACTGGAAGCTGGAGATGAAAGTGACATGGAATTACAGGTAAAGAAAAGAGAGTAGATCACTTTCTTGATTTAGGTTCCCATCTGAAGGACGGTCCAGGTACTTTTCTCACATAAAGCCAAAAATAGAGTCTGCACATAATAAGATCTCCCCTGGAACACATTTTGCTTGTTGTTTTTGTGAGTTTTCTGTTTGTTTGCTGGCTTGTTTTTCTAGGAGTTCACGGACCCTAGGCAGCCGGGCTTTCATTTAAGGAAAGGTTCGTGGGCGTCTTGTGGCCTCTGCTCCACATGCCTCTGCAGTATGTCTATGACTTGCAAAAACAACCTTGTGGGATGCTAATTCAGTCTTCGGTTTCTTTTTCATATCAAATACTGCCAAGTTGGCCTTAAATGTGTGCCAGATGCGCAATGGTTTTATGATGTGATACCATTGGGAAGTCTGGGTTGAGTAGAGCTAGATGTGAGCTCGTTTCTGTTGTTGGAGTGCTTCCTATCCCTGATGGCTGCAGCACAATTTTGGGAGCCCAGGAGTTTTGCAGAGCATGTTGGCTGGCTGTGCCTGGCCATGGATGCTCATCAAGTGCCTGAGGAGAATGGCAGCTCCTCTGGTGTATCCCCTTCTCTCTAATGGCCAGAGTTCTGAGTCCCTTGAAAACCTTCACAATGTGAGTGTGTGTGGGGAGAAATGCGAAAGTCTCAGTACAGTTTGGCACACGCTGTCAAAGGCTTGTCACAAATATCCCAGGCAACTGCCTCCTGATAGGCACAACAAGGGAGTGCCTCCTCATTGCTAATGGGCCCAGAAGCTCAAATATATTTAGCTATTATCCTAAAGACAATGAGTAACAGATGCTGGGGAGAATATGGAGAAAAGGCAACTCTTATATACTGTGATTAATTAAATATAGAAATTTCAACGGGAGTTTCTAAAATGTTTAAACATTAATGTATAGGCCAGCGCCGCGGCTCAATAGGCTAATCCTCTGCCTTGCGGCACCGGCACACTGGGTTCTAGTCCCAGTCAGGGCTCTGGATTCTGTCCCGGTTGCCCCTCTTCCAGTCCCGCTCTCTGCTGTGGCCCAGGAGTGCAGTGGAGGATTGCCCAAGTGCTTGGGCCCTGCACTTGCACGGGAGACCGGAAGCACCTGGCTCCTGGCTTCAGATCAGCGCAGTGCGCCGGCCATTGGAGGGTGAACCAATGGAAAAGGAAGACCTTTCTCTGTCTCTCTCACTGTCCACTCTGCCTGTCAAAAATAAAATAAAATAATTAAAAAAAAATAAATAAACATTAATGTACAATTTCAAAAGCTATCACTTTAATTTTTGGAATTCCCTTTCTCATTGAAACATGTTTGTGTTCATCAGGTAGGATGTACATTTGAAAGCTTATTTATCCCAAACTCTCTTTCATTAGAAGTTTTAAGTGACAAGACTGATAAGGTAGGCAGTTTTCTCTCTACGTTTTGGTGCTTTTCACTTTTCTGTTCAATCATGAAGACATAAGGGAAAGTGCAGGAAATTACTCTTAGAAAATATTCTGCAACTGGCTTTGTTTCATAGCTCTGGAAAGAGCAGAGTTTTATTTCTATTGGTTTCAAGATTACTGATATCATCTCAAATTCTGTCCCCTAAAGTGAGAGTTCTATTCCCAAGTGCATGATTATTAAATCATGTCACTAAGATGCAAGATTTTCCTATAGCAAACATAGTATGAATATGTGAATGGGTGAATAGAGATGAAGAGACAGCAAACATTTGTGATCAACAGAACATGCAATCAATATAATTTGACTTCTTGGAACTTATTTTATTCTTTAACTTACTTGCAGACATGCTAGTCTTTCTTGGGACATCATTCATACGAACACACTTCCAATGCATGAATGTGTGTGTGTGTGTGCATGTGTGTATGTGTATTTCAAAAAGTTTGTGGAAATGAACTTAAATGATATGTTTATTTCAGCACAAACCTTTGAAATCTGTGAATTTCTTTCAATATATGCATTTTTCCTTGAATTGTTTGAAGACTCTTTGTAAACATGCAGATACATATATTTGTATATTTATCTGTGTATATAGTGGAATACTGGATTTGGTATGAACTTCTTACTGTGTGACAAGTTTTTTATTTCTTAGATCCCAGAGCCTCTGTCTAATCATCTGATGTCATAATGAATATATACATACAAAAGATTTTTGAGATATCTATGTATATCTATCCATATATACCTATCCACAAAACTTAAGCTTTCCAGAACAAGTTTGGGTCCATGTCCTTCAATAGTATTTTAGGAATAAAAGACAAATAGCACATGTTATCTGTGATTTTTTGGTAGCTAATATGTATAGTACAAAAATTGCAATGTATATGAGTGAAATTGACATCTTGGGATTTGATTACTATTTACAACTATTGTCTATATTCCTGCTGAAGAGTGGTTTTTCTACTTTTTATTTACTGGATTATAAGTCTGTGACTGTAAAGCAAATTAAAAATATTCTATAAGAAAATTTAAAAAGAGAAGAAAAGAAAAGGGGAATGGAAGTAAGGAGGAAACAAGGAAGGAAGGAAAAGGGAAGTATCATTATATTATTAGAATTCTATCTATGGGCCGGCGCCGTGGCTCAACAGGCTAATCCTCCGCCTTGCGGCGCCGGCACACCGGGTTCTAGTCCCGGTCGGGGCGCCGGATTCTGTCCCGGTTGCCCCTCTTCCAGGCCAGCCCTCTGCTGTGGCCCAGGAGTGCAGTGGAGGATGGCCCAGGTGGGGAGACCAGGAAAAGCACCTGGCTCCTGGCTCCTGCCATCGGATGAGCGCGGTGCGCCGGCCGCAGCGCTCTGTCCGCGGCAGCCATTGGAGGGTGAACCAACGGCAAAGGAAGACCTTTCTCTCTGTCTCTCTCTCTCACTGTCCACTCTGCCTGTCAAAAAAAAAAAAAAAGAATTCTATCTATGAACTAGATGAAATCTGTTCTCTTCACATTAATAAAATTAAATATTAAAAACAAATGCTGTAGAAATGCTAGAAAACAACTTTGATTACAGAATGTTTAGTAGATGCTGATTGGGACTTGAGTGATAGTAGTTTATCTGGGGAGTGCACTAATTAGTGCTAGGACGTCAGGGAAGTGACACAGGGAAAGACACCAGTACAAGGCAAGGTGATATGCAGCTTACCACTGAGGGTGACTAGAATCCCTCTTCCCTGTGTTGTTTGAGAAAATGTGTGGAACTGCCTCAGAGCTGTCCCAACTGAGGGGGGAGGGAGGCAGTGTTTTTTAATCTACAGACTGGTACCTACCACTACTTGAGCACTGCTTCCAAATCTATTAATTGGAAAGCACCAATTAATGCACAGAATGATGTTCCACAGCACTGGAAAACACATGCAAACAGATGCGTATTCTGGCAGCTAGAAATAAGAGAACATATATTGACTTGGTAAAGCTTAGGAATATAAGGAAAGCAACAGCATCATTTGCTACATGAGGGAGGAGTGTTCAAAACATCCATATAAGAATTTTGCTGGGCTTTCTGTGAATGGCCTCCAGGGTTAAGGGTGCACCGAACTTAAAACCAGCTCTGCTACTTACTACTGGTTGCCTTGGGCAAATCACCTGATATCCCAAGGCCTCAGATTCTTTTGGAAATTTGTCAATTTGCTGAAATGTTCATAAAAATGTTCCTTTCGTCTTTAATGTTCATCCCCCCCCCCCCCGGGGTTCTCTAGTACCCTGCTGCTTACAGGATGGTCCATAGACTTGTAGCCCTGGCAGTACCTGGGAACATGAAAGAAATGCAAGATCTTGGGCTCTAGTCCAGAGCTACTGAATCAGAAGCCTTATTTTAGCAAGATCTCAAGGAGCTCCATATCTACATTGAACTATTGAGAAGCAATAGGCAGGAGTATTGCTTCCTGTGCTTGTATCCAAGGGATTAGGTAGGTGTAAGAAATTCTCAGGTGGATTAACTACACTACTGGAGGTGGCGTTAGGGTCTTGAGGGTGGTCTTATTTCTTATGACTTTCATCTCATCTGCCTCAGAGAGAGAATATCTTTGTCACTGAGCTGGCTCATTTTCCTGGAAACAAGTGAGCCTCTTCCCTCCTGAGACTTCTTTCAGCTTTGATTATTCCAGCACAGAGGAGGAAGGGAGCAAATCAGACATGCAAAACACATGACAGCTTAAGAAGGTCTTCATTTGAGGCTTGATTGTTCTCAGATTGTCAGCATAATATACATTTCTAATTTTTGATAAATACTAAATGACTGTTAGCAAAAAATCTGTATTATGAATTCAACAACATGAAAATCATTCATACTAGGGCAAATCAATTTAGTTATTAGGATTTGTACAATTATGGGTAAGTATATTTGGTTGACAGTGTTATTGCATATATGCTTATTAATTGTGATATTACATGCTCTCAGTGACATTTTATGTTTAAACAATAAACTCATTTAGATAATGGTCTAAAATATGAAACAATAAGGCAAATGTATAAATATGCAATAGACTGGTAAGGAAGAATATGAAAAGATACCAACATCAATAATATAAGTTAAAGGTACCTTTAGAGAGAAATATTCACGATTCTTTTTGAAATAATTGCAATCTCTGAAAAATCACAAAAACAATTTTAGGAAGTTATACTTTTCTTGTTTTCTTTTTTACAATTTTTAAAAATTTTATTTAAGGTATACAAATTTCATAAACACAGATTTAGGAACTTAGTGATACCTCCCACCCAAGCTCCTACTCTTTCTCCTTCTTCATCGCTTACTCCCACTCCAAAATTCTTTTTTTAAGATTTATTCATTTATTTGAGAGGCAGAGTTACAGAGAGAGCATGGAAGAGACAGAGAGTGGTCTTCCATCCATTGGTTTGCTCCCCAAAGTGTTGGAATGGTTGGAGCCAGGCTCATCTGAAGCCAGGGGCCAGGAGCTTCTTCTGGGTCTCCCATATGGGTACAGGGGCCCAAGCACCTGGGCCATCTCACATTCTGTTGTTGCCTCTTCATTTTGCTGAGTGTTTCTTTCTCAGTAAAGAAGCTTCTCAGCTTGAAATAATCCTATTTGTAAATTTTGGCTTTCATTGCCTGTGCTTCTGTGGTCTTTTCTAAGAAGTCTTTGCCTATGCCAATGTCTTGCAGAGTTTCCTCCTATATTTTATGGTAATTTGATGGTATTGAATCATAGATTTAGGTGCTTGACCCATTTTCAGTGGATTTTTGTGTAAGTTGTAAGGAATGGGTCTAGTTTCATACTTCTGCACACAAAGATCCAGTTTTCCCAGCACCATTTGCTGAAGAGACTGTCCTTGTTCCAGGGATTGATTTTTAACCCCTTTATCAAATATAAGTTGGTTGTAGATGCATGGATTGATTTCTGGAGTTTCTATTCTGTTCCATTTGCCTACATGTCTGTCTGTCTGTCTGTCTGTCTCTCTGGTTTTGCCAGTACCAGGCTGTTGTGATTATAAATGACCTGCAGTATGTCTTGAAATCTGGTGTTGTGATGCCTCTAGCCTTGTTTTTGTTGTAGAAGATTGCTTTAGCTATTTGTAGTCTCTTGTGTTTCCATATAAATTTTAGCATCATTATTTTCTAGATCTGAGAAGAATGTCATTGATATTTTGATTGGGATTGCAGGAAGTTATACTTTTCTAGATAATATGTGATTTAATAGGAAAAGTGTCTACCAATGTCCAGACAGTGGTTGATGCCCTAAAACAAGGCTTGACAAACTATGGCAAACTAGGGCTATCTCAAGCTCACATTGTTTTTGCAAGTAAAATTTAATTAGGACACCACTCATCCATTTGTTTATATGATGTTTTTGATTGCTTCAATGTGTAAGAGTAAAGTTGAGTATTTGAGACTGAGAGCACATGTCTCTAAATGTCTAAAACTCTTACTATTTGACCATTTAAAGTAAACTTCTTGCTGACCCCTGTTCTGTAAACATAACCATGCCAGCAGGTCTCAGTAACAAAGGCTTGTTAGAGACAAACTTCCCAAGATTCATGATGAAAAGTACAAGAAATGGGCACCTGTGACCATACTTGGACAGTTGAAGAAATGGGTCCCTTTTCGGTTGCAGTCTCCTTCTCATATGATCTAGATCTTGTTCATTAATTATAGGCATCCAATATTCTAGAATGTGACAGAAAGATCTTTCTTCCTGTATGTATTTAGGAGTTGTGCACATACACACAAAAAAAAGTTATGAGAGAGAGAGAGAGAGAGAGAGAGAGAGAGAGAGAGAGAGAAAGACTGAGTTTCTGTCTTCTGGTTCACTCCACAACTGCTCAGAGCAACCAAGAGCCAGAAACTCAATCCAGGTCTTATCATGCAGGTAGCAGGAAACTGGAGTCTGAAACAGGAGATGGGTATCAAACAGCGCCTCCAATATGAGCTGCTGGCATCTTAACTACATGCCAAATGCCAGCCCCACACACTGATTTTTTTAAAGATTTACTTTTATTTTATTTGAAAGTCAGAGTTACACAGAGAGGAGAGGCAGAGAGAGAGGTCTTCCATCCGCTGATTCACTCCCCAATTGGCTGCAATGGCTAAAGCTGTGCCGATCCAAATCCAGAAGCCAGGAGCTTCCTCCAGGTCTCACACGTGGGTGCAGGGCCCAAGGACTCGGGCCATTTTCTAGAGAGCTGAATGGAAAGAGGAGCAGCCGAGACTAGAACTGGCGCCCATATGAGATGCTGGTGCTTCAGGCCAGGGCGACAACCCTCTGCGCCACAGCACCAGCCCCACACACACACTGATTTTTAAATTACGAAAGAGGACCTGGCAAGACCCAGGCTATTCCTGTTTCCACTTGGAAACTTAGAGATGTTAAGCCTGAAACCTCCTTTGGTGCTGCTGTACAACTTTATGAAAACTCACCCTTCTTGCCCTTTAAATGGGGATTCCTGGTTCCAGGAATGACCCAGCAGGGGGATGAACTAGCTTATAAGAGTTCTTTCTCTTTTAGATAACATCTTCCATTCTATAATGAGTCTTCTCTGTACTCATTTAAGATGCAAATATTTAATACAACTTTTCAGCAGTTTGCTGACCTGAAAAGCCTCCTCTAGCCTTTTTCTATTGATATCAGTAACAAAGGTATTTGCCTGATTTCAGGGTTCCTCCCATAAATACACCATTTATTTCCCCCACTCTATATCTCACTCATTGCAACTTGGCTTTTTCACATTGTACCATTTATATTACTTCTTTTTCTTTGCTATAGCACAATGTCAAGATTATATTCACTGAATTTCTAAAGGAAATTTGTGTTGACCCTCAGGTTCTGGGAACTGTCTTATATTTTTGATGTTTGAGGATACTCAATGAAACTGTAACCTGGTTCAACCCATAAAGCTTTGTAGCCAACTTTCTGGTTTGGAGGAAACTCACTTCACTGGGGAAAATCCTTACAAAACTCTTAACTCCATTCATTCTGCTGGATTCAGGCTCACTTGAGCTCAGAGATAGAGATGACTACTAGATATTCTTAAAAATTAAACATTTTGGCCAGTGCTGCGGCTCAATAGGCTAATCCTCCACCTGCGGCGCCAGCACACCGGGTTCTAGTTCTGGTTGGGGTGCCAGATTCTGTCCTGGTTGCTCCTCTTCCACTCCAGCTCTCTGCTGAGGCCTGGGAGTGCAGTGGAGGATGGTCCAGGTCCCTGGGCCCTGCATACGCATGGGAGACCAGGAGAAGCACCTGGCTCCTGGTTTCAGATCAGCGTGGTGCAGTGGCCATTGGGGGGTGAACCAACGGAAAAAGGAAGACCTTTCTCTCTGTCTCTCTCTCGCGCTGTCTACGCTGCCTGTCAAAAAAAAAAAGAAAAAGAAAAAAAGAAATTAAACATTTTGACACTAGTCTGAATCACAGAAAGAATGGAAACCTGAAGAGGCTATAACTTAAGGTTGTGCTCTAAGTGATCAAATCAACTATGTAATCTCTTTCCTTTCTTAATTCTTTTTTTTTTTAAAGGAAAATTCTGTAGTAACAGCAAACTTCTCATTCACACATATTATTTTGTTTCATCTTTCAATAACATTGATTGTGTTATTTCAATTCATTCATTCACCCATACATCTATTCATCCACTGATCCAGCAATCCAATGATACACAATGTAAAAAGCCAATTATTGATATCTTACCATGTCCTGGAAACTGTGCTAAACATTTCACCTGTATCAGCTAATTTCACTGGGAACTATCCTGTGAAAGCCAGAGTGTAACTATCTGTATTTTCAGATGAGGAAACTAAAGCACAGGAGTTAAGCTACCTGCCTAAATTCATACACTAGCATGAGAAGCATAAACTGGTGATAAGACACACTAATAATTATGCCTTCTCCCTACTTCCCAGGTATAGTTCATTCCTTCTATGTTCTTAAGATATAAATATGTGTTATAAATTTTCCCTGTACTAATTGAAGTCATGATGGGTGACAAATACCAATAGATACATGCGGTCAACACTGTAAATACAAGAGCAAAGACATACCAGATACTGTGAGAGTAGGAGTGTGGAGAGGTGTATAACACTGGAGGAGGTGAGAGCAGACAGCATAGATCAGAGGAAGGCTCTGGAGAAAAGTGATGTCATAGCTGAGTTTCTCAGCATGGCTTAACAATTGACTAGCCAAAGTGGAGGAGAGGGGTTACAGAGGAAGGTATTTAAGAGAGAGGTAAACTTGGATGTAAAGAAAAGGGCTGAGAAATACCTTGCAAGGACTAAAAGCTTAGTATCTCCAGAGTGTACAGTGTGTTGCAAGGAGAGGTGGGAAACAGAATATTACAATGAATAGGGACAATTTCATGGAGGTGTTGTGAGTCTTCGTGAGCTGCTATAGCTACTGGAAAGACACAGGTGGCTTTAGACAGAGCGGTTGAAATTCTCATTTTCATTTCAGGTAAATCATACTAGAAGGTTGGTAGATAAAACTTTGCATAAGTGAGACCAGTTAGGGGACTCCTATTGTCACTACCAAGGCAGAAGCTGATGAAGACTTGGGCAAGTAATGAGAAAACTGTGTTTGTGGTGATAGAAAGTAGGGGGAAAGAACTGGAAACTAAGACAGCAGGACTTGGAAGTGAGCTACAGTGGGAAAAAGGGAGAGGATACAAAGCAGGATTCAGAGTTCTCATTTGGGTGACTTGGCAGATATTGATGCAAGCAACCACAACTTTGGGATGCAGAAGATAAAACAGATTGAGGGAAAGATAATGGCTTAATGTGACCATTGAATATCCTCAGAAATAGAAAGCATTCCAATTTATAAGTCTGTGTTCGAGGAGATGCCTGAGTAAGACAGGGAGATTTTAGAATCACCGATATTCTGGCAAGTTACTGATAAATGGAAAGAAATTGATTGCGGTCCCCAACTTGCAAAAGAAGAAAAAGAGCTGAGAAGGATTCAGGGAAGGGATGGGAGAAAAAGAAGGACAGATGTGAATAGTGAATTATGGAAGAGAAAGTAGTTTCCAGGAGATCATAGTGGTAAACATGGAGGATAATAAGGACTGAAAATTTCCTGTAAGTGTATGTCACCCAGGATGAACACTTCACTCTTCTGTGGACAGTTTCTCTTTCTCTTTGACCTCTCTCCATACCGTACACATGCATATTTTCCTGTTCATACATAAAGCAAGTTTAGAGGTATTACCCTCTGGAGGAAAACTTTCTTGACTTAATCAAAGTTTCTTCTGGCCAAGCTACATTAGGTGCTTTTCCATCTCACCCTATTGCTCTAATCAGCCTTGTTAGTGCATAGACAGCAGCTCTATGACTACTTACCTGTCTGTACTGCAAGATCTTCATGGTTACTGGGGTGGACTGATTTTCCCTAAGGATCCCACTTTTTCATGCCAATGTATTAACTCTCATAGGTAATGTCCTCCCATGCTTAGATTTGTCTGTTTCCTATTTTAGCTAAAAGAAAATTAGCAAGTTTGATTTCCACACAGGCTTGAAAATTCTTGTGCATTTTGAATTTTTTTTTTAGGTAGACAAGTCCGACACGAAGAGAATTACTTGGAAAACAACAAATTTGTCCTAACCAAAGCCATCTTAGACCAGCCAAATCTTAGCTAACCCAATGACTGGATTCGTAAGCAGTATGTTTTGGGTTGGTTTGTTACACAGCAATAACTGATATGGCTAGAAATCAAGTCATACTCATTTGTTGAACTCCAGCACATTAATCCAGTACTTAACATACAATGAAATCTTTATAAATACATATTGATTGAAAAGCATATAAAATTTGGGATGAAAATTCCATAAATGTACATTGACGTGAAAAGCATTGAGCGGGTGGTGTGAATCTATTACAATGTGTTTTTTTCTCTTTTTCTTCCTACCAAACATCCTAACAATGCCCCAACTGTCCCACTAACTTTTCCCTCTGAGAGCTCAAGCAAAGAGTACAGGGGTGACTGTGGGAATTGCAGCATGCGCAGTGCGGTTTGAAATCCACAGACAAGGGAGTATGGCTTCCTTCTTTGGCCTGCTGCCTCACACGCGGTGAGCAGAGCAGCCAAGCCAAAGTGGCAGCTGCAATGTGGGAGCCCAACTCCGCTGCCATAAATTACCCAGGGGCAGGAAGGAGCAGTGAGAGTCAGCGGTTTCAACTACCTAGTAGTTCATTTTTGTTCTTGTTTTTCAGTTAGCAATCTGTAAAATTTATTGCAAAATTAAGCTCTCTGCTCCAGAGTCAATAATATTCCTGGTGCCAGGTGGTGTAATAATTCACAAAAAAGGGCAGAAGCTGGAGGAATGAGACTGATTTAGGAAGTGGACTTCCAAGCCCTATTTGCTGCTGCCTATTCCCTGCTGCTAAAGGTCAGGTAAGTGGAGGGCTAAGGTTACAGCCTCCTAATATCCTTGGAGGGCTAGAGTTTCTATTGGGTTTGAAATTTAAAACAAAAACTGTTTCTTTTGCATGATGTATTCTTTTTATCCTTCCTACCTCTGTTTCCATTTCAGCATAAAAATAGAAACATTCAATTTCATAGTTGCTTCTGGTATCCCAAGGAAGAAGTCCTGCAGAAAACTTGGCCATGTGCAAGCTTCCTATAGTGCTTTTTCATTCCCTGACATTGGTCTCTGAACTGGAGGGGCCATGGGAGATCACTCTAATCCAACTTCTTCATTTACAGAAGCAAACACCATGTCTCAGTGTAATTAATTTATGTTCAGGTTCTGCCCAGATACTTACCTGAGGTACAACATAAATCTGATTTCCAGGTCATTCGCCAATTGCTTCACTCAATATTACACTACTGAAAGGACTTCAGGCTATCACTTTGGTCTTTCTTAATTATATATAGAGCATTTTCATAATTGTCTCTTCATCTCTCACTATTTCTTCAGGAGTTTTAACCATGTATCTGCTTATCTAAAAGAGCCATAAAGTTACCTTTCCATTCCAGCTGCAAGGGAGAAGGTGTTATCATCAATTTGGTTTTATTTAATTATCTAAGTTAATTGTGAAATTTAATGATTTATATGCTATATTTAGTTGGTCCCCATGTTCTTTCCTTGAGATGCCCACAAGATCATCTTTGCAACCTGGTATGCAGATTTGGTATATGTTGGGGGATATTTCACAGTTGGAAATTATTAATTGAATGTGTATGAATTTCCTATTTCATTTCACCATTTGCTCTTTTGGAAAATTTAGATGGAATTTCTTTCCTTCAAATCCTTGGTTCTTTATTGGTGTTGAAACCCAAGTCACCAGTTCAGGACTGGCTATTAGGCTTAGATTAGAAAGTATTGCTTTGATGTTTTCAAAGTCAAGAAAGAATTTTACACCTCTTGAATAGTCCTTGAGTGCAGGTGAAGAATGCATCTCTAGGGAGAGCTACCAATTAGAGCTAATTGTTTATGATCTGATTGATCCATCAGAGCTTTTGGAGTTTCTAATTGAATTTGCTATTGTCTTCATAAAATGAAGATTTTCTTTAGCTGCAAATTGTGGATTGGAAGTGCTGACTGCATTCTGTATTTGACCACAAGGATACACTCAAGGTAATCACCTGAAGGGGGCTGGGCAAATCCACTTTGGTCACAGAACTCCTTCCCCTGTCAACTTTATAAATCAAGGATGGTTCATGGAAGCTGGGAGGGAATGTCAGTTTCACCTTCCAGGAGCCCAGATACTTTTCCCCAGATACCTGTGTTAACAGTAGCAGTGGGAGGGACCTAGAAACTAGAGCATTGTCTATCTTTACAGAGCTAATCTGAGACTGAATAAGGGGAGCCTGGCTTTAGGCTTCACCAAGACCTTGAAACTAAACCCCAACTGATTAAATCCCAAGAGTCTGTGTGCCTTTTCAAGTCCCCTAATTGTGTTCAATTGTAGATGGAAACCATGAAAAACTGGTGTTTTGAAAGTCTCCAGCTTGGGTGAAGTTTACTTCTAAGCTGATTAAACATCTGTTACATCCTGAGATGTAAATAAAAGAGTTGGAAAACATATTAAATAGGCATGGTTAAGGGATCAATAAAATAGATACACAGTTTACTGACATTTATTCTGATATATGTATATATTCTGATAAATGTAGAAAACAATTTCCCAAATTTGGCACCACTTTTCAATTCTATCCACAAATATGTTCAAAATCTAACTGAAAGAGGTTTTTTTTTAAATGGATATGACATTTACTGTATGTCCCTAGTGATTTCAAAGTAGAAATTATCTATACTCAAACTTTCAGTTTACTCTCTTTATAAAAGATAATGGACACTTCAAAAAGTTTACAGTAACATTAATTAAAAGAAATTTATATTGGTGCAGGAAAATGTTGAAATTGTTGCATTCAAGAGGTCTTCAAAAACTTCATGAAATGGCACAAGCATTTGGCCCAATGGTTAAGATGCCACTTGAGAAAACAACAATATCTCATATGGGAGTGCCTGGTTATGAGTCTTGGCTGTGCTGCTGATTCTGTATTCGTGTTGATGAACACCCTTGAAGGCAGCAGGTTATGGCTCAAGTAGGTGGTTACCGACCACTCACATAGAAGATGCACATTGAATTTTGGGCTTCTGGTTTCAGCCTGGCCCATCCCTGGCACTTGCAGGCATTTGGGGAGTGAAGCAGAATATGGAGTATTCTGTCTATTTCTGCTTTTCTCTCTTTACCTTCAAATACAAATAAACACATAAATAAATGAAAGCTCATGAAAATGAAGGTTAGAAAGAGCTATGTATGGATTTCAGAAGTTTTTTCACCAAAATAAGCTGGTATTTTAATTCTGTCTTTCCATGAGCTTTTTTAAATATTTGTAATGGTGTGCATTCTTCCATTGAAAGCAGAATTAAATGGAAAGCCATTATGTTTCCCAGGCCAAATATTATTTAAAATTTCATATTCAATTACCTTCCTCAATCACCCCATGCATACACATACATAGACACAGACACACAGACACACACACACACACACACACACACACACACACAGAGGGAGGGAGGCAAACTTCATTCACCCACCTACCAAGCACCCTAGACATTTTCATACTATTAATGTCTTTCAGAATTTGTTTTCTACAATCAAAAGCACAAAGATAAAAGGGTAGCACTTTCTCAACCAGCCTTCGTGTTGTACAACACATTGCCTAGAATCGGTTGTATATTGAGCAGATGTACAGGCAGTATATAATGATGTGATGAAAGGCATATACTTTGAAAATGGACTACCCGCGCTCAAATTCCTGCTGTACCACTTATTATGTACATGGCCTTGGGCAAGTTATTTAAACTGTTTGAGCCCCAGTTGACTCATCCATAAAGGGGGATAATAATTTCATCCATGGTATGCAGATGAAGCAAATTTACCTGCATAAAGTCCTTAAATAGTGCCAAGTGGTATTAATCTTCATGTGTAACATACATGTATTTCTTTCATTACACCCTAAATAATGTAAGATTCATATGTTTGTGGATCCAAGTGGTTGGTCATCAAATAGAAGAACTTTCATTTATGCAAGATTTACCGAATTAAGTTGCTTCCAATTGGAACATGGTTGGCATCACCATGCCACTCTCCTCTCTTAAATATCTTTACAAGATATTTTACTTGTAGTTCAGAGCTCTTCTGCTTCTAAAGTACCCATCATAAAAGATCTAAATATCTCTTTTGAGATTTTTTAATCTAGAGAGAAGATATTCCTTCCACTGGTCCACTCCTTAAAATGGCCATAGCAGCCAAGGATGGGCCATGCCAAACCCAGGAGCCTAGATCTTTGGGTGCCCCACATGGAAGCAGAGGCCCAGGTACTTAAGCTATCTTCTGCTGCTTTCCCAGGCAGATTAGTAGGGAGCTGATTTGGATGTGGAACATTCAGGATTTTGAATTGGTGCTCTGAATAGGATGTTGGTGTCATAGGCTGTGGCTTAACCCACTGCACCAGAATACTGGTTCCACTTTAAAGATTTTAAATAAATTTTAAATATTTTTCATAGCAGAGGGATTTTGCTCAATTTATGTAGACTTTTATTCTCCTCATCATTAAAAGAAGAAGGAAAGCTGACTCACCTGATGGAACAGTTTTAGTTAGGAAGTAGAAACTCAATGGTTTTAGTGGGCTTGCTTCTCTGGCATATTCTAAACCTTCATTCACCCACTGAAATAGTAAAATGCTATTTTTCTAGAGTCCCTCTGATTGAAAAAAAATTAAAATATCTATATGAAGGTGCATTTGAAAGATAATGGTGCACATGGTGATGAGATTTGCCTGGTTTAGGAATTTGTGTCAGATTGTGCCGTGAGTCTTTAAGTGTGCTGGTTTCCCTTGTTTTCATTATAATAGTGGTACTTAGTCAGTCTTTAATTTGAAACTAAAATAGCCAGCTCTTTGTTTTGCTGATCTTTTCTATTGTTTTTGTTTCAATTTTGTTGATTTATTCTCTAATTTTAATTATTTCTTTTCTCCTACTGGTTTAGGGCTTGGTTTACTCTTGTTTTTCCAGATCCTTGATTTGGTGCCTTTCCAATTTTTTTATGTAGGCACCAATTGCTATAAACTTTCCTTTTAACACTGCTTTCACTGTATCCCTTAAGTTTTGATATGTTGGATTGTCATATTCATTTTTTTCCAGAAATTTTTTTATTTCTCTTTTGATTTCTTCTATGACCCACAGTTCATTCAGGAGTATGTTGTTTAGTCTCCATGTGTTTGCATATGTTTTAGAGATTCCTGAATTGCTGATTTCCAGCTTTATTGCCTTGTGATCTGAGAAAATGCATGATATGATTTTGATGTTTTTGAATTTGCTGAGACTTGCTTTATGGCCTTGCATGTGGTCAATCCTAGAGAAAGTTCTATGTATTTACAAGAAGAATGTGTATTCTGCAACTGCAGGATAAAAAATTCTGTAGATATCTGTTAGGTCCATTTGGTCTATAGTATTGATTAAATCTGCTCTTTTCCTTCCTGATTTTCTGTCTGGTTGATCTGACCATTGCTGAAAGTAGAGTATTGAAATCCGCTATTACTACTGTATTGGAGTCTAGGTCTCCCTTTAAATCCTTTAACATTTTTTTAAAATAGCCAGGTGCCCTGTAATTAGGTGCATATATGTTTATAATAGTCACGTCTTCCTCTTGAGTTGATTCCTTAATCATTACAAAGTGGCCTCCTTTAACTCTTTTAACAGTTTTTGTATTAAAGTCTGTTTTGTCTGATATTAGGATGGCTACACCTTTTTTGGTTTCTGTTAGCATGGAATATCCTTTTCAATCCACTCACTTTCAGTCTGTCTGCATCTTTGTTGGTGAGATGTGTTTCTTGTAGGCAGCAAATAGATGGGTTTTGTTTTTTAATTCGTTCAGCCAGTCTGTGTCTTTTAACTGGAGAGTTGAAGCCATTAACATTCAAGGTGACTATTGATAAGTAATGACTTATTTTCAATGATTATTTTCAATGATTTTTTTCAATGATTATTCCTATTTTTTACTTTGGGTTTCCTTTGTACTTTTACTGGGACATTTCCTTCCTTTACCTTCTTCCACGGTGAGGACTGTGTTTCTGTGTTTCTGTGTGCAATACATCCTTAAGCATATTATGCAGGGCTGGATGGGTGGTAACAAATTCTTTCAATTTAAATAATGGTGGGTACTGAGTCAGTCAATTTCTGTTTGTCATGGAAGGTCTTTATTTCACCTTTGTTCATAAATGAGAACTTTGCAGAGTATAGTATTCTGGGTTCACAGTTAAAACTTGGAATATATCTCACCATTCTCTCCCAGTCTGTAGGATTTCCGATGAGAAATCTGCTGTGAGTCTAATTGTAGATCCTCTGAAAGTAATCTGGCATTTCTTGTTCTATTGAATTCTTCATTTCCAAGATTTCATTTTGATTTCTCTTTAAGACCTCAATTTTGTGAGAAAAATTTTCTTAAATGTCATGTATGGATTTCATTAGTTCATGCATTTGCTTCTGATTACTTCTAAGTAATTCTATGATCAGTTTTTTGAATTCCATTTCTGGCATTCCTTAAATCTCATCATCTTCACAATCTATTATTGAAGTGTTGTGTTCTTTTGGGGGCATCATGCTGTCTTCCATATTCTTGTTTCTTGAATTGGTGTGTTTATTATTCAACATTTATGGAGACACTTGTTAGGTCACCTACTTTCAAGATACTTCTGTCTATGTTCCTGAGTTATTTCTGAAAAATGGAAATTGCTTTAACTGCATCATTATCTGTTAATACTGAAATTGTGGCCACATGAATGATGATCACTATTGGAGGATTCACCCCGAGGGCTTTTGTGGAAAAAAGCAGTAAACTCAAACCTGGGAATAAATTTCATCCTCAGCACTTAACTGTGCAACTCAGCAAGTTGCATAACCATTCTGAGCCATAACTTCTTTGTACTTATACTGAGTTAATATTGCTTTGCAGGAGGTTCTGGGAATACTTGAAATGGTGCACATGAAGTGCTTAACATGGTAGTCCTTGATAAATTCTAGTTCTTTTTTTAACGTTTATTTAACAAATATAAATTTTCAAAGTACAGTTTATGGATTACAGTGGCTCCCCCCCCCATAACTTCCCTCCCACCCACAACCCTCCCATCTCCCGATCCCTCTCTCATTCCATTCACATCAAGATTCATCTTCAATTATCTTTATATACAGAAGATCAGTTTAGTATATATCAAGTAAAGATTTCATCTGTTTGCACCCACACAGACACACAAAGTGTAAAATACTGTTTGAGTACTCGTTATCGCATTAAATCACAATGTACAGCACATTAAGGACAGAGATCCCACATGAGGAGTAAGTGCACAGTGACTCCTGTTGTTGATTTAACAATTGACACTCTTATTTATAACATCAGTAATTACCCGAGGCTCTTTTTTTTAAACCTCATATGGCTGAAAATAAAGATACTCTTCACTACTGCAGTCTCAGCTGAGGTTCATAGGACTCATCTAATACCACAGTTGTTGGCAGAATTCACTTCTTTTTTTAAATTTATTTTTTATTTAGTAAATATAAATTTCCAAAGTACAGTTTATGGATTACAATGGCTTCCCTCCACCCATAATTTCCTTCCCACTCGCACCCTTCCCATCTCCTGCTCCTTCTCACATTCCATTTGCATCAAGATTCATTTTCAATTATCTTTATATACAGAAGATCCATTTAGTATATATTAAGTAAAGATTTCATCAGTTTGCACCCACACAGAAACACAAAGTGTAAAATACTGTTTCAGTACTAGTTATAGCATTACTTCACATTGGACAACACATTAAGGACAGATACCACATGAGAAGTAAGTACACAGTGACTCCTGTTGTTGACTTAACAATTTGACACTCTTGTTTACGGCATCAGTAATCTCCCTAGGCTCTAGTCATAAGTTGCCAAGGCTAGGGAAGCCTTTTGAGTTCGCCAACTCCGATCTTATTTAGGCAAGGTCATAGTCAAAGTGGAAGTTCTCTCCTCCCTTCAGAGAAAGGTACCTCCTTCTTTCATGGCCCCGTTCTTTCCAATGGGTTCTCATTCACAGAGATCTTTCATTTAGGTCTCCTTTTTTTTTTCCCAGAGTGTCTTGGCTTTCTGTGCCTAAAATACTCTCATGGGCTTTTTAGCTGGATCCAAATGCTTTAAGGGCTGATTCTGAGGCCAGAGTGCTATTTAGGACATCTGCCATTCTATGAGTCTGCAGTGTACCCCACTTCCCATGATGGATTGTTCTCTCCATTTTGATTCTATCAGTTAATATTAGCAGACACTAGTCTTGTTTGTGTGATCCCTTTGACTCTTAGACCTATCAGTGTGATCAATTGTGAACTGAAATTGATCACTTGGACTAGTGAGATGGCCTTGGTACATGCCACCTTGATGGGATTGTATTGGAATCCCCTGGCACGTTTCTAAATCCACCATTTGGGGAAAGTCCAATTGAGCATGTTCCAAGTTGTACATCTCCTCTCTCTCTTATTCCTACTCTTATATTTAACAGAGATCACTTTTCAGTTAAAATTTAAACACCTAAGAATAATTGTGTGTTAATTATAGAGTTCAACCAATAGTACTAGAACAAAACAAAGAAAAAATACTAAAATGGATAAAGTGTTACATTGTACATCAACAGTTTCTTGTCATGAGCTGCCAAGGCTATAGAAGCCTTTTGAGTTCACCGACTCTTATTTTATTTAGACAAGGTCATAGTCAAAGTGAAAGTTCTCTCCTCCCTTCAGAGAATGGTATTTCCTTCTTTGATGGCCCATTCTTTCCACACTGGGATCTCACTCGCAGAGATCTTTCATTTATGTCAATTTTTTTTTGCCACAGTGTCTTGGTTTTCTTTGCCTGAAATACTCCAATGGACTTTTTAGCTGGATCCGAATGCCTTAAGGGCTGATTCTGAGGCCAGAGTGCTATTTAGGACATCTGCCATTCTATGAGTCTGCTGTGTATCCTGCTTCCTATGTTGGATTGTTCTCTCCTTTCCAATTCATTTTAAGTTGAATGGAAATTGAATATTCATTTGATAGACAAATGACATGATAAGAGTGTCTATTAACAGAACTGAGATGAAGTAACTTCAGTACAGGATGGTATTGCCCCATTTTACTGTGCTATTATCAAATTAACCTTTGGTTAAATCAAGTTTGTCTAGTAAAGTCGAGTGTTTACTAATAAAGAGACAAATAATTTTGTCACAAAAATCTCGGGGCCTTTCAGATTTCTGAAAGGGCTAATCTAATGATATGGTAGAGACTCTAATATGTTTATTAGGTAGGAATTTTTTTAAAAAGTGTATCTGAATACCCATTATGTGTCTGGTACCACTGATGTTCAATTTCTTTTTTATTTGAAAAAAAAAAGGAGGGATGGAAGGAGAGAGTATGCATGCACTCCGGTTCACCATTGCTCCCCTAAATGCCTGGAACAGTGAGGGCTAGAGATGGAGTCAGGAGCTGAAATGTAAAACTCTTCTCCCATTTGGATGACAGGGATTTGACTGCTTGAGCCATCACCTGGAATTGGGATCTGGAGCTTGTATCAATCTCTGACATAGGACATGAGAGTCTTAACTGGTAACTTAGCTGCTAGGCCTACAACCACCCCTTGTTGTTCAATTTTTAATTTCCATCTGAATATATAGCTCTTCTTTGAAGATCAACAGATTGAAATTTTCATTAAATTTTCATGCTGTCTCATGAGATTATAATTTTGTTTTTAAAACTAGATCCTTAAATTGTTTATAAAGAATCTTACACTATTTAGCAATAAAGAGCAAGTCAGATAAATTTCAACATCATTATACTAAGTGAAATAAGTCAGATGAAAGGGGTACATATTTTATTGTTTCATTCATATAAAATTCTAGGAAGCTCTATAGCCAATAGTGGTTATCAGAGAATTGGAGATTGAGGAAGGCAAGTAATGGATTGGACTGGGCTTGAAAATATTCTAGAAAATAATGGGAATTTTTGGTGTCTTGATTGGTTGTGGTGATAGTTCCACAGATGCATGGAGGTGTTAAAATTCACTAAATTGCATAGTAACTATTAAGTTTATCATATTTTAATAATACCTCAATAAATTTATAAAAATGTTTCTAGATCACTTAGGGGTGTGTGAATTAATGTTTATGAAGTTAATTGTGATATGATCTATATCTAATGAAATGCCATTTCTATAATGGAATGTTAGCTGAATCCAGGGAAGAACATAGAAACACACCATCCCTTTTGGCTGCAGGTCATATAAACTGTTAAAGGATTTGCTATGAAGACAATGTGGAAAGCTACTGAAAGATGTTAGGCAGGCTTACTGGGAAACAGATGTTTCTAATAGATATTTAAAATATTTCTCAGGGCAGGTATTTGGTGCAGTTTAACAAGATATTCCTTTGGATACCAGTTTCACATATCAGAGTGTCTGGGTTTGAGTTGGTTCTGTTCCTCATTCTAGCTTCCTGCTAATGTAGACCCAGCAAAATAGCAGGTGATGGCCTAAGTAGTTTAGTCACTGCCACCCATTTAGCAGAATTGAATTAAGTTTCCAGATTCTGGCTTTGGCCAGGCACAGCCTTGTTTCTTTCATGCATTTCAGAAATAAATTAGTGGATAGATTTCTCTATTTCTCTGAGCCAGGAGCTTCTTCCAGGTCTCCCACATGTGTGCAGGAACCCAAGCACTTGGGCCATCTTCCACTGCTTTCCCACACATGTTAGCAGGGAGCCAGATCAGAAGTGGAGCAGCAAGACTTGAAAGGGCACTCACATGGGATGTCAGCATCGCAGGCTGCGGCTTTACCTGCTAAACTACAATGTTTGCGCCATGTTATAGCACATTAAGGTTATAATTGTGCTGAAATTCAAGATATTTAGATTTTTCTCTTTTTCTTGCACTATATATTGTCAAGTTTTCAGTATTTTATTTTCTCAGGTTGGTCCTCTTCCTTCCAGGTGATGTTTTATTTTTATTTTTATTGTTAGTGGATTCTATGAATATATCACAATTTTTTCTGTACTCTACTACTGATGGACTTTTGAGGGTTTTTTTTTTCAGTTTTTTCAGTTTATTATGGCTGTTCTTTAACAGTTATTTTGGTTGACATAAGCTAGCATGTCTTGATTACATAAAAGTGAGTAGAATTCTGCGTTCAAGTATATACACATCTTCAACTATGCCCAACATTTTTGCAAACCACTTGTCCCATTTTGCAGCCACATAAGTAGTGCATGTTTCTAATTGTCAGACTTTGTCACAGATGCTGTTTATGCCATGTGCATATACTCTGGAACTCACCATTTTCATGCATGACCAAATCAAGGATTTCCAAATACAAGCACCTGCACCTCTTTGCCTAAGGGCCTTCTTTTACTGTCAGCTCCTTTTCTGCTCACAGGTGGCACAGGCTTGAAGTGTCCAAGAATTAACCTTCTCCCTACTTTTTGCTTCTGGAAGCAGCCCTCAGCAAATTCTTAATTGAGTAATAAGTACAATTCCCTCTTCCCACTATTGGGATAACTCTAAGGTACACTTGCTATCTCCTGGTATTTCTCAGGGAGTATAGCTCTATTAGATGCCAGTGATAACTTGCTCAAAAATTGACTCTTTACTGATTATCTTCTCTTCCTTGTCTCACTTCCCACTTTCATATTAATATTTCCTGGAATCATCTTCCAAAAAACTGTTAGTATTTGAATCCTACATTGGAACTTCTCAACTTTATGGGTTGAGATTCCCTCTTGTCATCCCACACAGCCTTGCGGCCTTACTCTTATAATAGCGCTTCTCACACTGCATTGTACTCCACGTGGAAGGCAAGCTCCATGAGGGCAAGTCCTCCATGTATTTTCTTCAGAGCTCTTTCTGTAATGTCTAGAGAAGTTTCTGGTAAGTGGAAGACACCCAGTGTTTCCTGGAAGAATGACTAAAACCATAGTATCAAATGGTTGAAGGGGCTAGGATAAAAAATGAAGCAGAGACAATCCTTCATGCTCTTTCTTTCTAACGTGGGCTTTGCAGGAAGGCTACAGCAAATCAGGGTGGTGGGAAAAAGACCATTCTTCCATCAATGATGCACTGACTCATCATTGATTGAAAGCACATCCATAGTGTGGGTTTCAAGAACTGAACCCGTCAGGCAGTCAAAGAGATCTGCAAATTTGCCCTGAAGGTTATGAAGAACTGCACACTGACACTAGACTCAACAAAGCACTGTTGGTCAAAGGAATAAGGACTATCCCTTACCCCATCTATGTGTGGTTTTTCAGAAAACATGAGGATGAAGATTCACCCAATAAGCTCTAGGCTTTGTTTACCACTTAAAAAATCCAGTCACTGTGGGTTGAGAAGGAGCTGATGATTGTCACATGAAGTTATAAAACTACAAAAAAAAATCAGAGAAAGATGACAGTGAAGACAGGGAGAGGAGTACTGAAGTATCTGAGACTATCTCTGAAGAGGAACATTTGAACTCCATAAAATGAAATAGCAAGCCATGCAGGCATATGAAGAATGGGGATAGGTGGATGCCTTTGAGAAGACAAGAGGACAATGTGCTAAGCCCCAGAAATGGGAACTTGCTTGATCATTTGTAAACTCTATGGACAAAACAATCTGGAAGCATGAAAAGTGTGTTTGACAACACTGAACTCAACTGTTTCAGATAAATATCTCAGAAAATTAGGAATATCTCTCCTACTGATATTTTCTCCTGTCTCCCATTCATTCCACTCCAACTCAGCTTTTGTAAATATCTCAAAGCATTACATTTGTGTTGCAAAGATGTTGTTAATGTAGTTAAAATGATCTGGGAATTAGATGCTCAATCTGGAATTTACCTGTAGTTAGGGTGTCTGCCTACCAAAAAGTACATTGATATAATGCCAAACTCAAATTATTTGAGTCTTAAGAAGAAAGGTAGGTTAATGAACCATGTATAAATTAACTTCAGGAATCCATAAATCGAACACTTACAACATTTGGAAGACTTCTTTATTCTAGAAGTGTCAAAAATCTTGTACCCTTTATTACCTATTGCTAACAGATTCCAAATTAACACATCAGAGAAAAAAATAATGACACAGGTGACAGAAGAGCTGAAAAACTAAAACTTGGATACTAAGATAATGCAAATGATTGCAACAACCGAAACCCAGCAATGGCTAGAAGATCTAAGAGAGGTGTATTAATACCAGAGCCCAGGGACCACTTTCCCCAGCAGAAGTTACACACATGGTAGGCTCACTTGGGGTCATGGAGGTAATACAATTGCTGCCAAAGATGTCACTGAGAGAGGAAGAGTAGGGCGTGGACATGGAGAAATAGTGGTCTCTCCATCACTTTGCTCCTCCATTCTTTCACCACTATCTTATGTTGGTTGCACCCAGATAAAAAGAATGCTGATGCCCACACCTGAGGAACAGAGTCCACGGAAGTCAACCCCACCACGAACAGAGCATCACAGAGAAACAGCAAGGATGCATTTGAAGACAAACCAAGACGAGTAGGAAAAGGAATAGATGAACAGCCAGCCAGCATTCAAGGAGCCTTACCGAATGATATCTATGCTCTGGGACGTTACTACTAATATTATTCAGCCTCAAATTTAAGAACGATGAGGACATTGTTGTTCTTTTTTTCCAGTAGATAAGGTAACTTGTTTTCTTCACACTGTTGCAATCAACTGTGGTGGAGGAGAAGAATCAGCTCATAGAGGAATGGCTGACTTCACTCACTCCCATAGATTCCATTACTGCCTGATTCTTCTGCACTTCTATTAACTGGTGAATTCTTTAGGGTTTCTCAATATGTATCCCATGAATGAGATAAAACTATTGGGTCTTTTTTTAAACTTTTATTTAGTAAATATAAATTTCCAAAGTACAGTTTATGGATTACAATGGCTTCCCTCCACCCATAATTTCCTTCCCACTCGCACCCTTCCCATCTCCTGCTCCTTCTCACATTCCATTTGCATCAAGATTCATTTTCAATTATCTTTATATACAGAAGATCCATTTAGTATATATTAAGTAAAGATTTCATCAGTTTGCACCCACACAGAAACACAAAGTGTAAAATACTGTTTCAGTACTAGTTATAGCATTACTTCACATTGGACAACACATTAAGGACAGATACCACATGAGAAGTAAGTACACAGTGACTCCTGTTGTTGACTTAACAATTTGACACTCTTGTTTATGGCATCAGTAATCTCCCTAGGCTCTAGTCATAAGTTGCCAAGGCTATGGAAGCCTTTAGGGTTCACTGACTTCAATCTTATTCCGACAGGGTCATAGTCAAAGTGGAAGTTCTCTCCTCCCTTCAGAGAAAGGTACCTCCTTCTTTGATGGCCCCATTCGTTCCACTGGGATCTCATTCACAGAGATCTTTCATTTAGGTCTTCTTTTTTTGCCAGAGTGTCTTGGCTTTCCATGCCTAGAATATTCTCATGGGCTCTTGAGCCAGATCCGAATGCCTTAAGGGCTGATTCTGAGGCCAGAGTGCTATTTAGGACATCTGCCATTCTACGAGTCTGCAGTGTATCCCACTTCCCATGTTGGATCGTTCTCTCCCTTTTTGATTCTATCAGTTAATATTAGCAGACACTAGTCTTGTTTGCGTGATCCCTTTGACTCTTAGACCTATCAGTGTGATCAATTGTGAACTGAAATTGATCACTTGGACTAGTGAAATGGCCTTGGTACATGCCACCTTGATGGGATTGTATTGGAATCCCCTGGCATTTTTCTAACTCCACCATTTGGGGAAAGTCCAATTGAGCATGTTCCAAATTGTACATCTCCTCCTTCCCTTATTCCCATTCTTATATTTATTGAGGCTTTCTATGTCAGATGCTATGCTAGCAAGATAATACTTTTGCATAATCTGACTGGCTTTGTATGTTTTTGCAACAGATGATGCAGTGTAAGAATTACCTTTTACTATCTTTGTTTAACAGAATTCAGCAGTAAAATATCTCATCAGATCCATGCTGTAGAAGTAAGTCATCAATAATCCTTCAACTATTAATATTAATTTGCCAATCTATTTTACCATCTTAAAAGTATATTATCATATTTTCAAATTTTCCACTTGGATATGTACATTTTCTTATATATATTTAGTTTTAGTTACATCTATGTTTTCTGCACCCATTGTATTGCAATTTCCTTTTTTTTTTTTTAAATCATCAATGAGATTCTTTAAGCTTTCACTTTTCTTAAAAGATTCCTGGGGCTAGCCTTATGGTGTAGCAGGTTAAGCTGCTGTCTGCAATGTTGGCATCCCATATGGGCTCCGATTTGAGTTTCAGCTGCTCCACATCTAATCCAGCTCCTTGCTAATGTTCCTAGGAAAGCAGCGGAAGACAGTCCAATTACTTGGGCCCCAGCCACCCATGTGGGAAACTGTGATGGAATTCCTGACTCCTGCCTTCAGCCCGGAATAGCCCCGATCACTGTGGCCATTTTGGGAATGAACCAGCAAATGGAACATCTCTCTCTGTATGTCTCTCTCTCTCTCCTCACTCATTCAAATAAATAAATAAACCTTTAAAAAGCCAAAACAAAACAAAACAAAGCAAAGAAAGTCTTAGAATTAAAAAGAAACCAGTCCCACTTTCTAAAAATTTTCTTACTGAAATGTATGCACTGAGGTTTTTCCACTGCTTAGGTATTTGACATTTTTGTTTAGTTTTTCAATCATAAAATTGCCAGTACATGTCTAAATATAGGTTAGTCTCTTTTCAAAGAAACTTAGTGATATTTTCAAAGTTTGCTTGTTTGTTTTTACTCCAAAAACACTGATTACTTAGCTTTTAATTTTATCATTTTTTTCCTATTGGAAATGCATGTAAATTCTCTATTAGATTGTCATTCCTTTATTGTTTTAATTTCTTCCTTCTTGCCCACCACATTAGGATAAACTGATTGTCCCAGATCAACTGGCTTCTTGGGAATGCAACTTTTAGTGCTCAAGTTGGAAAAGTCCTGAGCACACTGAATGATTTGGTTACCATAATTGGATACCAGAAACTCAATTTTCTACCACTTCATGTCTGAACTCATTTTACTCCTTCCATCTTTTCAACATGAATTTTCATTCTTTTTAGAAAAATATCACCCCCTTCCGATTTTTTTTTTACTTCTTCTTAATCCTATTCTGTAGCCTTCAGCTTCAGTATGTCTAACTCTTATTTGTTTCTGCTCACATTTAGTTTGGATGCTTTCAGTTCTGTTTAAATGCTCTTTTAGTTTCTATAGTGCATAGTTTTCAGAAATATTGATCACAATTTCAATTTGATATTCCTTTTCTATTGCTATGAATCATGTAAAATCATCATTTTTGAGACAAAAAATGGTCAAATATCTAAATTTCCAAAAGATTCAATACAACTATTGCTATTTAGTCATTTTCTTAGATCCAAGATCCAGTTGACTTCTTGTATTAGGTACAATAATGTTAATGATGTTTGCTTTCACCAAAGACAAGGGACATGCATTCCCCTTGTCTTCACCCACTATTAGAATATCACCCATTTTCTGACCCACAATGGGTAAACTAAGGAGGCTAATGTGCGGCATGGTAAAGACTATTCTGGTACTTCTTCTTGTGGTCTGGGCTTTGTTATCCTGCTCTGTCTGCCCCACAACTGCCAAAGAAATAACAACCTTGTCATGCCGTGATCCTTCCAATGCCTCTGACAACTTACTTCTGTAAGTTCTCCTTCCAGTGTTTGGCTTTCGCTTCCACCTGTTCTCTTCTACTAACTTCTGCCCCATTGTTTTCTAGGAACCAGAAAAAAATGCAGAACTATAAAGGTTGTGTTAAATTTAGTCTAGCCTCCTCAAGCACTAGCAGTCATGTTACAACTACAACAATACCAGCAACAACAGCATCCACTGAAAGCCTGTGCTATATTAGTCTTTGTGGTAGGTAATGTGCTAGATTGGCTATCATGCTTACTGAGTTGCCCAACTTTCTTACTAATAAAAGTCATACATTTCTAAACCAGGGGCATACAATACAGACTTATTCTTATCTTTTATTCAGGTAGAAGACACAACTGGTTTGTTCTGGTTTCTAGACACATAGCTTCTTCCTTTCCTCTAACTCCATCAACATTCTGCTTAGTGATCATCCATACTATCTAGCACCAGATTGCTCATCATCAATTTTCATTATCAGTGTTTTTTAGGGTTGTCACACATTTTAACTGTCTAAACATTTTGATGAGGTTTTTGAAAAATTATTTATTTCTTTGAAAATCAGAGTTACAGAGAGAGAGGGAGAGATGGAGAAAGAGAGAGAGCTTTGATCTGCTAGTTCACTTCTGCAGATGGCTGCAATGGCCATGGCTGAGTTAGGCCTATACCAGAAATTTTATCTGGGTCTCTCATGTGGGTGGCACTTCAGCTGTCTTCTACTGCTTTTCCCAGTACATTAGCAGGGAGTTGGATCAGAAGTGGAGCAGCCAGAACATGAAACAGCTTTACCTGCTACACCACAATGCCAGCCCCTTGATGAGGCATTTTAAAAACTTGGTGTGTGTAATTTTTTTTGTTTTACTTATAAGTTGGAATCCTAGAAGTTTTTAAGAGATAAACATATATGATGTTTTTGTTAAATATTTATTTGTTTTTGTGAGAGAGAGCGAGAGTTCCTCCATCCTCTGATTTTCTCCCAAAAATCTCCATCAGTTGGGACTAGGCTGTGGCTGGAACCAGGAGCCAGGAATGCAATCCAAGTCTTCTATGTGGGTGGATGGCACCCAATTACTTGAGCCATTACTGCTGCCTCCCAGGGTCTGCATTGGCAGGAAGCTGGAGTCAAGAGCTAGAGCCCAGGATCCAACCCAGATACTAGATTGAGAGAGGTGGACATCTTAATTTCTAGGACAAATGTACCCACTCATAGTAAGAAATTTTTGATTTTAAGTCATAGAAGATATGATTATTAAGCAATTAAAGCATTTTGTTGGTTCATGTTATTGAAAAAGTCAAATTTAGAATGCATCTCAGCCGAGGTTTAACCACAAGTTCATCTCCTGGTGATTGTCTTGGTTTTTCTTCACCCATGTTTATGCCCCATTCCCAAGTTTCCTGCTCTAATATGGGAAGATCTGCACATTAAATTCTGAAAATGCAGCAAAAAACCCAAACAAACCCATAGTGGTTCTGTCAAACCCTTGAAACAAAAATGTCATAAGCCTTGTTCTACTTTTACATCTCCTGATTGCTCTTCATTTCTAGGGCAGAGAATCATTAAAGTTTACCTCTGGCACTATAACTTCCATCAGGGTTTCCCAAACCCCGTGGCTGTTATTGACACAAGGCAAAACAAAGTAAGTGGTCCCTAGGGAGACAGCATCATGCTCACAGTTACAGACTTATCCCCACTCCCTTACTGGACAATGACCAAGGCCATGCCTCTTCTTCCTGAAGCAAACATCCAGCAGGTGGCTTGCACTGGAAATTTTTATTAAACTGCTGCTGGGGTGAGGATGCATCATTCTCTGACCTGGACCTTCTTGACTTTGCCCATTTTCTGGGAATTCACTTCCTTAAGAGTCTTTTCTTGATCTCACCAAATCATATAATAAGTAATATTGCCCTCATTTTTTGTATTTCCTACTTTCACTGTTAATATAGTTACCATTTATCTCTTTGTACTATTATTAGATCAGTAAGATGAGCTCTCACCATGTTTTCAGCTCTAAAACTTCACATGACTATTTTGTGTGAGTTATGCTCATCTTTCCTACTAAATAAAAAATACATAGGAAGTGTGTCTGACAAGATACTGGCTCTCATCTCTTAGCACCTATTGTGTTGTGCTCACAGCACATGCTAAATAAATCCCGTTAAATAAAAGAAATAAAAATATTCCACTGGAATGAAAAAATTTTGCTCCAACACAATCACTACCTGCATAAGAATCTCATATCTACTCTCTCATCTCCATCCAAATTACACACTCAGCCTTATCTCTTCCCTCTAATTACACTCCCTCTTGACCTGTAAATGATGGGAATACCTTGCTGACCTTTGCTGAACTGGTTTTAAGTTTCTCTACTGTTTGCAAATCTAATGCATGGGCATTTTTTTTTCTTCACTAAGCTCCTGGAGGTTTGGGTCAAGGTCTATATTCTTTGAGTTATAATGTAGCTAGTATGATACTAAGCCCAATTTGGTTCATAAGAATTGGTTTACGATTATATGGTTATTTATTATTTATATGGTGTGATTATATAGCGTGGCCCTGAACAAAGTCACATAAAGTGGAAGTGAATAATATAAAGGAATGCATCTTAAAAAAGACTGCATTAATGCAAACCTTATGTAAAAATGAACAAAAATACAAAAGATACTAAAAGGTAGATTTAAAGTGCATTTCAATATTTTGGAAGTAAAAACAAACTTTTCCTCTTTTTATATACCCCTGCACATCTATACCATCACTGACAAAGACAGAAAAAGATTATTTTCAGACATGAATTTTTTTTCATGTTCAGAAAAAGTTAGCTGACTCTTAAACCTCATTCCTGAGCCTAGTCTTCCATTTCAAATTGGACAGATCTAGGTGTTTTTACTAAAGTTTTTAAATACTTTAGAATAATAAATAGCATTTCTTAAGATTGATTTAATATTTTTCTTTTTACTCCCTTAGCAACAACACTGTTGATTTGCACCAGTCATCACTTTTCTCCACCGCCCAGCACAGCTCTCCTAAATTATTCCACGTGGAGTGTAGAAAGGTCCGGTTAGTGTATGAAGCATGCTAACCATCTCCTTTTCCATTTTCCCTAAAGTAAAAAGGCATTGCAAACAAAATAAAGTGAAATCATGTAAAGGAGTTCCACTAGAACCAAGTAAAATCTTTTTGTATTTATCATAATAGCAAGAAAGATGAGAAATACCAAAAGTTTAAGCAGGTAAAAGAGATGTTAGCATTTTGAATTTAAGATTTGGCCTCTTAAATTGCAAAATCTAACAAGGATGTGCTAATCAAAACCAGTTAAATAGAAGCTGTATGATTCTCAACTCTGCTACTACTTCTGAATGTTGAATGGGAAATCACTGATGATGTATTCATTACTATAGAGTCTATAGCTCTGAGAGCTAAGTTTCACAGATAACTCAATGCAACAGCTCATAGATGGGGCTGAAGCCTTTCCAGTCGCAAGAGCAGTGCTTAACCCTCTCACATGGGAAGCTCGTTCTTAAAATCAAGGAATGAAGCAAGTGATAATGAACATGCCAATTCCTGCAGATCAACCTTTCTGTGACGCAACTAAAAAGATACTGAACTAGATCCATTATTCTCTCTATGGTAGCATTAATTGGATAATATCCAGAGCATAGGCCATAGACAATGTGGTAATTAATTTCACTTTATTCTGAGACTGAAAACCAAATTTCCAAACTTGGTCAGCTACCTTGAAAATGCTAATTTGAAAGAATAGAGTGTGAAGATCCACCACTTTAAAAAAAACCTTAAAGTCTACCAAAGGGAAAGATAGAGTTCATATAGTTTAACTGCTTAAATAATGTATTTGCACAATTAGTCGTCAGCTGGTTTTCTAGAGTGGTAACGAGGGCTGTGCTTGTTGAAATCACAGGACGCTTTTTCTAACAAATGTCTCTGAAGAATTGAAGAGGCTGATTTCTGAATTCAGTGAGTTGTTTTAGGAGAAAAATAAGCCAGATTTTCAGGGAAGAAGGGCAGTGTATCATCAGCGAAATAATGTATATTTTTTTGACAGGCAGAGTTAGACAGTGAGAGAGAGACAGAGAAAAAGGTCTTCTTCCATTGGTTCACTCCCCAAATGGCCACTAGGGCTGGCACGCTGCGCCGATCTGAAGCCAGGAGCCAGGTGCTTCCTCCTGGTCTCCCATGAAGGTGCAGGGCCCAAGCACTTGGGCCATCCTCCACTGCCTTCCCAGGCCACAGCAGAGAGCTGGACTAGAAGAGGAGCAGAGTCCAGCGCCCCAACCTGGACTAGAACCTGGAGTGCCGGCACCACAGGCGGAGGATTAGCCAAGTGAGCTGCGGCATCAGCCATCAGTGAAATAATATTAACACGAACACTTACCTAGCATGTACCTGTTCTCAGCACTGCACTTTGTATGGATTACCTTTCCATTCTCATGGTAAAAGAATGTAAGACGCCCCATTTTGTTGAGAAAAAACTCAAAATCTATGTTGTTGAAAGCTACAGAGCAGGCACATGGCAGAGGTGGGATTCAGATATTGGCTATCTGACTCCAGAAACATTTCCTGAGATACTGATGAGCCACAGACTGTGTTCCAGTAAAGACTGCTTGGTTTCCAAGGAATGGAACATACATGAATGCCTACAAAGGCAGAAAGCACAGCAGGGCTTCACTGGAAAGTCAAAGAGAAAGCTTGAAGCCTTTAAGAGCCATGATTTTCTTTCTCATCTCATACCTCTCTCCAGCTCTTTCTTCTTGCCTGCTTCCTCCATTTGGTTTTCTTTGATTTCAAGATTCCACATTGGTAAGCATTAGGTAATAATTATTTCTTAATTAAACTTCTCAAGAGATGAAACCCCAGTTTTTCAGATTATCACTCATAAGTCGCTGGATGAGTAGTGATGTGTCCCGTTCAAATGTTCCGGCCCTATCCATAAGTTGGATAAGGATGCGACACACAGGCTAGGGTAGAGCTACCATGGGTCAGGCTAAGGATAGAGATGCTGCAGTCATAGTGCTGTAATCCCTTCTCCTGATCCCCTGGCCATTGGCCTATACAAAGCATCCACGGACCCTAGCCAACTCTTCAACGCCTTGGTTCTCTCTAGCTTGGGGGCCACCCTCATAAACCAAATGAGAACTAGAGCCAAGGAAGGAGCTACTTGAGTGCCCAGTTCACTTCTCTATGTGTAATGGGGGCGTATTAAATGTTATAACATTTGGAACTAAGGTCTCTTTTATTTAGTTAGTCTTGGCAAGAGAGAAGTCATTTTCCCATTATTTGGGTTTTTTACAGTTAGGTGAGGGAGCTGGGCCTAGAAACTAAGTGGGAATGGGAAGAATACTCTTAAACCTCTCAGAGATGAATTTTTTGCTATGATCATACTTAGAGATTCCAAATGATACAAATATTGTAGTTAGATCTCTTCCTCTCTTATTCTTAACCCTTGCTGCTCCTTGGGGAAAAGGAGAAGGCTCTACCTATCTTCCTGAACTGAGCAGACCCTTTGAAGTGCTCATACTTCTATCTTTGGGAGCCCCTTCCACATACCAAGAGTCTTCTGCTACTCTAAAACCATCATCACCTTAAAGACATAAACCTAAAAGTTACTGTTCACGGTGAAACAATTCCTATGTAGTTTAGAATCCTCCAAGTTCAACAATATTGTGTACTTATAACAATTTGTCTCTAAATCTTCATGTGACTTTTCTTGCGGAAAAACACTGGTGACATTATAGATCCTTAATATTATTGATGCAAAGTTGTGGACATGTCAATGTAATTCCTCTGCCACTTTTGCTCAGGTTCCTTAAACTGGCTTTAGAATTGGATGGCTTGGCTTCTGAAGAATGAAGAGCTAAGAAAGTTTGACTTTGCCTACAATTTCTCAGTGCATGGAGTTGAAAGCTAGATCCTGGCTCCTTGACATAGTGTCCTCAGCCAGTTCATGAGCCAGAGGAAGTGCTAGATTTTGCCAGAAAATCCCAACTCTTGACACAGACAGGTCAGAGCTGCAATCCTGGGAAGCATGCTTGGCTGTTCACGATCCCTCTAATTTCAAAGCAAAGCAATGGAAGGAGACATCTTGGTAGTTGTTTTATTTTCTCTAGAGTGGACTTATGTTGTCAATGGCAGAAATCCATGAACCACGAAGATAAAATAATGCTAACCAGAGCATTACATAAAGAAAACAAAGATAGCTCCACAATTAGTAGCATTATATATGTTAGTGCTAAGTAACAACAGATGTGTCTGCTGGGAGCGAAGCATTCCTTGCAATCCATCAGAAACCAAAGGCCTCTGACACCATGAGCCATGATGGTTATCTTGGGCTTCTAGGATGATGGCTTAGTCCACTGGGGTGGCAAAGTGGAGACGCTGGTGAAGGCGTTTCAATCTACCTGTGTCATCCTTACCGTGCTGCACACTTGTGCTGAGTTAACAGGGCGATGAGAGCTGTAAAATCTGGTTCTGTAAAGACATGCACTAGCCATGAGTCATTAGCAAGCATGCGGAGCTAATTGGCAAAATACTCATAAAAGATTTTGAAGGTGGGTTAATTACAATTCATTACACCGTAAACTGTCCCCAGGCTATTGTTAAAAAATGCAGGAGTTTCAGGGCCCATTATTTTATGATTCATTTTGCCATGTTGTGAAAAACAGACTCTAAATCAAACTACATTTATTATAGGTCAGACCACAAAATCTTTATTGGTTTTTCCAGCATTCCACCCTTGTTATATGAATTCATATGGACTGCACATTTCTGTCAATTGGCAAGAAAGCATGAAATAAAATTTATGATATTTTCTTACCTTATCCTCAGTGCAGCCTTAAAAATCACAAGATATAATTGCTTCCCCTACTTCCCTAAGTTCATGAGAAAAAAAAAGTATTTAAAAATCAATCCCAGAGTGCTGATGATTGGAAGCAACTAAAAGATAACAGAGTCTGTGTTTAAAGGAATCATTTTCAAGAATAATCTGAGAAACAACACTGGGTTGAAATGTATTAAAGCTTTTCCTCCCTCCACTTAGAAAAATGACTAGGACATGTTTTACATTTGGGGGATAAATTGAAATTCATTGGCTTCCTAAGCATTAATCTCATTCCATTCATCCTCTCATCCTCACCTATGAAAACATCTTTCTCCTCTTTTTTTTTTTTTTTAACAAATCAACAAAACAAAACAAAAACACTCTGGTATTCATTTCTTAAAAAAACTGTGATACAATTGTATGCCTCCTGTGGTTATCATGGACAGAGTTGGTCAGGATCATGTAAGGGCTCATCAGTAGTCATTCTGCACCATTATATGTAATTGTTTGTTGATGAATGCTTTCAATTATGTTGATTTTCACTATGTGACCCAAACCACCTTGACACAGACAGCCTGGTATTCATCACTGGGGATGAGCAAAGAACAAAACGCTAGGTTCACTTGGAGCCTTCAAGAGTTCAGCAGCTTATTTGAACCTTATCTGAACTATCAAAAGTTTTGACTCTGCAGAAACTCGTGTTTGGGGAAGGGGTGGGAATGTGTGGTTCGAGGAAGGATTCAGGGTGGAGTGAAGGGGGGTTATTGTTTGAAATTGTGCAAGAACTAGTTTCCTTGTGAGTGATCCGGTACTTCCTGATTCTGGCTGGGCCAGAAATACCACAAATGTCTTTCTTGAAACTTCCAAGATCTTTGGAAGACCTTCCTTCAAGCATTTTGCCACTTTTGCATGCCTGAGTTTTGGCCAGGGCTAGAGACAGAAATATGTGCAAGGGAAACAGTTTAATAGAAAGTTACCTAGATACTTGCAATTTCTCAAAAGAAGTTTATTTCTCATAGAATATAAACCTGAATGGTTTGGACAGGTTCAATGGCCATACCACTCCCATCCCTTACAAAAAGCTGGAGTTAGAAAGCAACATTGGAAATCACAAATGCAAGCCACTCATTGAAGTTGAGATTCCCAAAGAGGCAATGTGACTGAGTCTATGCAGATATGGACCAGAGGGAGGACTAAGGAACTCAGCAGAGGAGTAATTCAGAGGGAGAAGAATGAACAAGTGGTTTCCAGAGGCTTGAATTCGGTCTTTGCTCTGTCAAATTAGCAGAGTGACCTTCAACAAATCCCTTCACATCTCTGGCTCTCTATGAGCCCCTTCAGCCACAAATATTAAATCAAATATTTATGCGGGATGAAAGTGCTGAGAGAAGGGTTATTTAGAAGAAAGACCAAGCTGGATGAAAATAATGACAAATGGGGAAGAGAAAGAATGGCAACAAGGTATGGTTAGTAAGTAGAGGGGAAATGTTACATGGAAACATTAAGAATCATATGTTATTGAAGGTGGGGAGGGCATTTCGTATTAATTAGCACCAGAAAATCAGAAAAGCTTGAGGAGGAAGTAAAGTAATTTGATGCAGTTTTTTAAAAAGAAGATTTATGTATTTATTTGAAAGGCAGAGCTACAAAGCCAGGGGTGGGGTGAGGAGAGAAAGAGAGACATAGGGAGGGATCTTTCATCCACTGGTTCATACTCCAGATGGTTGCAACAATAGGAGCTGGGCCAGGAGGAAGTCAGGAGTTAGGAGCTTCAGCTGGGTTTCCCACATGAGTGGCAGGGGCCCAGATACTTGCACCATCTTTTGTTATTTTCCTAGGCACATTCGCAGGGGGCTAGATCAGAAGTGGAGCAACTGAGACTCAAACAGGTGCTCACGTGGGATGGTGGTATTGAAGCTTAAACCATTGCATCACAGTACCAACCCCTTTGATGCAGTTTTAAAAGAAGCTATAGAAGCCTTAAGTTTTGTGAGACAAACAAATGCTTTAAAAAGAAAGCAATAAGTGCCTATAAGTGGGAGATACCAGAATTAATTTCCTAAACCATATCTTATGAATATCATGGGACATTAAGACCAAAGCACATCATATTCCACTACCTCAACCAGAGTAATGAGCTTTTTTTTTTTTTGCTTATCATACACTTTATTTTTTCTATAGAAAGCGTTTAGTTAATAAATATAAATTTCATAAATACAACTTTTGGATTATAGTGGTTCTTCCCCTCATACCCGCCTTCCCACCCTCAAAGCATCCCACCTCCTATTCCCTCTCCATTAAGATTCATTTTCAATTATCTTTACATACAGAAGATCAACTTTATAGTAAACAAAGATTTCAACAGTTTTCACCCACAAAGACACACAAAGTATAAAGTACTGTTTGAAGACTAGTTTTACTATTAATTATCATAGTACAACACATTAAGGACAGAAGTCCTACATGGGGAGCAAGTGCACAACAACTCTTGTTAAATTTAACAATTGACATTCTTATTTATGACATCAGTGATCATCCAAGGCTCTTGTCATGAGCTGCCAAGGCTACGGGAGCCTCCTGAGTTCACAAACACCAACATTATTTAGACAAGGCCATAATCAAAGTGGAAGTTCTCTCCTCCCTTTAGAGAAAGGTTCCTCCTTCTTTGATAGACTATTCTTTCCACCAGGATCTCACTCACAGAGATCTTTCATTTAGGTCATTTTTTGCCACAATGTCTTGGCTTTCCATGCCTGAAATGCTTTCATGGGCTTTTTAGCCAGATCTGAATGCCTTAAGGGCTGATTCTGAGGCCAGAGTGCTATTTAGGGCATTTATCATTCTATGAGTCTGCTGTGTGGCCTGCTTCCTATGTTAGATTGTTCTTCCCTTTTTAATTATATCAATTATTATTAGCATATACTTGATCTTTTAAAAATATTTTATTTATTTTATTTGAGAGTTAGACTTACAGACAGTAAGAGGGAGATACAGAGAGAAAGTCTTCCTTCCATTGGTTCACCTTCCAAATGGCCGCAATGGCCAGAGCTGTGCCGATCTGAAGCCAGGAGCCAGGTGTTTCTTCCTGGTCTTCCACATGGGTGCAGGGGCCCAAGCACTTGGGCCATCTTCTCCTGCTTTTCCAGTCCATAGTAGAGAGCTGGACTGAAAGAGAGGCAGCTGGGACTAGAACTGGTACCCGTATGGGATGCTGGTGCTGCAGGCAGAGGATTAACTTACTGAGCCACAGCACTGGCCCCTACTTGGCCTTATTTATATGATCACTTTGACATTTAATCCTATATTTATGATCAGTTATGAACTTAAACTGATCACTTTAACTAGTACGCAAATACGCTTTTATTTAGCTAAAGTTTTCATAGGCCAAAAAACTCAAAAAGTTTGCTTATCTCTGCTCATACAAGAAATCAAGAAAATTGTCAGCAATGTAATGAGTTCATTTAATGTGACTCCTTCGGCTGATAAAACTACTGTGCCTTGAGTGGAGAAGGTATAGCTCGGAATTAGCTGTCCTGTGTGAAAAACAGATGAAATTTGCAACGTGGCCATTTTGATTGGCAGATAGTTTGGGCACTAGAAATCTCTGAGCTTGGCTCTCTGAATGAAGAAGGACCAGCTCTCCTAACAGGCTTTGTGATTCCAGTTTGGATCATGGTCTCTCTACCAAAGGTATCCAATGTGTGAGGAGGAATTCAGGGGCCAAGATCCAGCCATCCTTCCTCCTGCCTTGAAGTAAAACAGATTTCCAGAGGAATCTAATTGTAGTACAGCAATTAGGAGGAAGCAACAGTAATCTGTAATTCAATAACATAAACACTGGGAAAATTCTGGGACAAATATCCAGGAAAACAGAAACAACTAACAAGAATGTGGCACAAAAAGAAATAATATGTACTGAACGTGACAAAATTGGTGGTCAAGTGGAGTAAGGTTAACATTGGATTCTGGTGGATAGGTTAGAATTGCGTTGATGGGTACAGGAGAGAGTAGATCCCTGGGCACAGTGCACAGATACTGAGAAGCTTCTCTTTGCCAGGTAAGAAGACCTTCCTTCTTGCTTTGGCATTAGATGACAAGATCACTTACTTTTCTTTCTCCTCTTCCCAAAGGAGCATTCCTGTTCCAGTTGCATGACTGGTTACTCAGTAAGCTCCTTCTGTGGTGCATGAAGATTTTAGCTGGTACCCTAATTTGCTCTCTACAGAGGAGACCTCTGCTGAGTAGATCAGAAAGAAAAGTGCAGAAAGCAGCTGGCTCTTAACTTGTTGCCCAAGAGAGCCAAGAAGAGCAAAGCTGACCATTGCACTAGCTCATGGGAGCCAGAGCCAGACACCTGTCAAACACCACTTTGCCTGACTTGCCTCTGCCACACTCCACAGAACACCTGCCCTGAGAATGGCAGGCCACACACCACAGCCTTTCTTTCTCCATGGAGAGCCAGCTGCTAGCACCTTTAAATTCCATCTCTGTCAGATGTTTTGATCCTTAAGCAAGTTCTCTTCTCTCTCTCTCTCTCTCTCTCTCTCTCTCTGTTTCTCTCGCTCGCTCGCTCTTTCATTTTTTGGCAGAAAAGAGATGTCAAAAATGGAAATGATGACGTCTCTATTTTCTTCTGCAACAAAGCTATTAAACACAGCATGGCTTGTCTCTGCTTTGGGAAAGAGAGAAGGCAATTATCTTGACTGTGGCTAGGGGAAGAAATTTGAAGAGGTATGTTTACCTGTCCTTTAGGTCTTGAGAAATTTGAAGTTGGCATCCACAAGGACTGGTTCTTTCTCTTCTCAGCTCTGAACTAAAAGTTAGTAAATACAACATAGATTTTTTTCATTTGTTGGTGTGCTGGGTCCAGGCTAATTCTGGGAGAGGTCACTGAAAAAACTGACCCTGAAACTACTAGCCTGAATTTAACTTCACAGGACTGGCTGGAAAAGCTACACAGCTCAGCTCTGTCTTGTCTTAGGAACAACTATGTACTGGACTGATCCTTTGGCTTAAACATAGGCACTGGCTTGGGAATCCAAACTTCAAATTCAAGATGAATTACTAACTCACTTGGGCCTCCAGCAAACCTTTTCTTTTCAAGGGTTTTGGTGACCTCACTTAAAAACGAGAGGCTTAGATATCACCCCACCCCAAATGCTGTGATTTTCATGGAATCAGCCATACTTTGTGAAGCCATCAACCCTAACCTGAAATCTGTGAACCAAGCAAACCTCTTTCTGTTTCTGTGCAAGAAACCAAAAGAACAGAGTTGCAAAGAGCCCAGGGAATAAGTTTTGTTTTTAGTTGAGAGCCTTGGGATGACAGCGGCATGCATGGGCTGCACATTCCTTCTCCATAACCACAGAGAGTCTGCATATATTTGTTGCTGTTGTTGCTGATTGCAAACTTTTGTAACAATCTGCCCTTTAGAAATGATTGCCCCTCTCTGAGGATGGGATCACAGTCCAGCCAGTTCTCTGAGAATGCTGATCCCTGGAATCTATGATTAGAATGCCTGGATAAGTAAGGATGGTCACGGGCTTTCCCAAATGGGTCAGCCATAGCCCTGCATATCCAAAGCAGGATGGCACATGACTCATGCTGCCTTGATAGCTCTGCTAATGCTGGTTTTACCACTGGATTTAGGGATAAATGTTGAAGGTGAATCTAAAGGGGCAGAGAGGGACTGGGGAGGGAATGGGGAATCAAGGGGAATTTCCATCAAAGGTTTTGAGAAGCAGAAATCCATACTACCTAGGTCGATGACTGTGGTTTCCTAGGATCAAGATCAAAGAAATCAACGTGGGCAGAACCATGACAAATGTGAGGCTCAGTCTGGTGAAACCTAGCATTAGCCCCTCTCTTAGACTGCCGTCTAGACTGGAAGTGGGTGCTCATACTGGAGCCGACTGAGTGTGTACTCAGGGTGCTCCATTGTGATGGGGCAAAGGAGATGTAAAGCCCAGCTTGAGCCCCACAGGGAAACCTACAGCCAGGAGCAACATGGCATACCATGCCTATTGCTCTGATCATTTCATTTGTTTCGTGGGAGGCTGTGAAATAAACAGGGAACTAGGTAGTTGACTTAAATAAGAAATCCTGTTTTGCTCACATCCAACTGCCTTGAGTTGCACATGTTTCCTTCTCTTCCCTGTTGACTTTAGAAGGCTGCTCTAAATCTTTACCAAAGGATTGTGCTTTTGCAGCAGGCTTAAAGCACTGAGAGACAACTGAACTGACTTTGCTGAGAAGAGCAGCTAATGGGAATTTTGTTTTGCTGCTCCATGGGGTTTGGCAAATGTTCCATAACAACCCATGCAGGGAGTGTGTGTGTGTGTGTGTGGGGGGGTATTCCAGACTCTAAATAGGCAACGCCACCTTCCACATTGTGTGCCACATAGATCATCAGCACTGAGCCATGTCTGAATCTTTAACTGCTTCTTGAAATCACCAGTAGAAAGAAACACCACCAACAACAGAAAATGGATACCAATGACACTTTTCAAGTATTAGTGTGTGCAATATTGCCATGTGGCATTTGCTTTGCACTGAGAGGTGAGCAGGGGTTTCCTCATGCCTGTTTTAAGAGGGAATTGAATTAGGAATCTGGGTGTCTGACCTGCTTTTGGCAACGGCTTTAAATTGAGAGTGCTGGACAGGGGGCAGGATAATGGTGTATCAATCCCCCAAACTGTTATTTTCATTACAGTACAGTCATCCGAAAGAATAGTTTAGAGCTTTGAAAAATGATAGTCATGGATACAAGGCAAAATGATCATGACATATTGCCGAATAAAAGATTGGATATTCAACTTCCAACTTTGCAAAATGAAACATGTGGGAAGAATAAAAAAAATCCAAATCACAGGTAAGGTTCGTTTGATAATTGTTTATGAATTTCCATATTTAATGAGTGGCCACATCATTTTTTTTTTTTTACAAATGTAAATGTCAGAGTCCATGTACTGAAAAGAAGAAACCCAGTTACAAACCCCAGCCACAAAGAGATCTGCCACTTAGTAAAGCCTAGGGCAAGTAACTAAGTCATCTAAATTCAGTTTCCTCAACCACACAAGAGCCATAAATTTCTTAAGTTCCAAGTCTTTACTTCACACCTATTATCTTGAGCATTTTCACTTGCTAATACATTTAATCCTCACTGTAGTCCAAGAAGTAGATCTTATTGTTTTCTAGATTTTACTGATCAGGAAATTGAGGCAAGAGAGGTTAAATGAGGTGACACAACTGTGTTGGGAGTTCAACCAGCAAATTAGGACAGACTTAATCTAATGCCCTTATGTGAAGGCTGAACCAGACTGCTGTTAAGGATTGGTGACAAAAGGGAAACTTATTTCTTGAGAAAATCTTGATTGCAGAGCAGGGCACATTACAGCCAGCATGTAGATCTAGTTCTTGAGTTCATTCATTTCCCAGCCTCATAGTAGACTTGTATCTATTAAAATTCAAAGCTCAAAACTGAACAATTGGGTGCTAAAAATGCCAAAGTAAATTCATCATTTGATTGCTAACTTTAATAGGGTTAGTTGGAGTTAGTGATCACAAAGAGACAAGTAAGTTTAGAAATATATGCTTTAAAAAAAAAAGAGAGAGAAGATTTTATTTATTTACTTATTTGAGAGTTAGAGCTACAGACAGAGAGGATAAACAGAGAGAAAGGTCTTCCATCCACTGGTTCACTCTGCAAATGGCCACAATGGCCGGAGCTGAGCCGATCCAAAGCCACAAGCCAGGAGTTTCATCTGGGTCTCCCATGTGGATGCAGGGGCCCAAGCACTTGGGCCATCTTCCACTGCTTTCCCAGGCCATAGCAGAGAGTGGGATCAGAAGAGGAGCAGCTGGGACACAAACTGGCACCCATATGGAATGCCAGAGCTGGACGTGGAGGCTTAGCCTACTACTATGCCACAGTGCCAGTCCCTATGTTTTTGTTTTAAGCAAAGTCACCATGGTTGTGTTTTAATATTATCTGGTATTACTAATTAATTTCATAAACACCTAGTGTTCAAAAAAAAAAAAAAAAAAACCAAGCCAGCCATACCCAGAAAATCTTATTTAATCTTTCTCTGCCTGATTAAACTCTCCTCCCAGGGACTGGGGATGGAAGGAGGCAGGGAAGTAGCATTAAATCTGAAAAGCCAAAGCCATGTAGTTCTGATTCTTTTCCTTCAAAACATGTTGTGTGAACAATTTGATGTCCTCAGAATCTTGAGAGTCTGTAACATTGAAAGCTTTACTTGGAGCAAAATTTCCAAATCCAAAGGGTTAGCTCTTGTGCTTCAGTCTACTTGTGTTTTCTCACTTGGACAGCTCATATATCAGCCAAGTAGTTAAGGGCCTTCACTGAAGTGGGCATTTTAAAAACTCTTTTTAAAATTTTATGTATTATTTGAAAGGCATTATAATGACAGAAGGAGAGAGAGAGAGAGAGAGAGAGAGAGAGAGAGAGAGAGAGAGAGAGAGATTTTCCAGTTACTGCTTCATTTTCTGAATGCCCACAACAACTGGGGTTAGGTCAGGCTGATGCCCAGTCATTCATGTAGCTGTCAGGAACCCGAGTACATGGACTATTGTTGGCTGCCTTACATGAGTATTAGCAGGGAGCTGGATCAGAAGTGCAGAGTAACCAGGTCAGAAATCAGACACTCTGATATGGGATGCAGGCATTCCAACTGGTGACTTAACCCACTGTAACACTTCTACCTCTGAATCGGGCATTTGATGTTTATGTTTTATATGTAAACCATTTCCAATTCAACAACTGAAACTCTTGGACCTCATAGCTTTCTGGAAATGGAGTAGATTCTATTCATGAATCAGTAAGCTCCCTCCTGTGCAAAATCCTAAGATTAGGTGAAATTATTGTCATTTAAGTAGAAAGGTTATTACAACTTCCCATTTAAATTTAACCATTATGTTGTACACCTCTCATCTAAAAGGGAGCGAGAAACTCAACAGCAAAACATGAGGTGGGGTGGAGCTAGTTGTTCCCTAGTGTGTCCTCCATGCTGCAAGAGCAGGGTTCCCCAACTTCTGCTTCTGGTACTTTCCTCGCTCTCTTTGACAGGCTTCTAACCAGAGTATTGGTATTGCACTGCATAATAATCAGGTGTTGCAACATCTTATGGATGAAGTTCTGGAAGAAACCCTCCTGAAGGGTTAGAAGAGGAAAGCACTCTTGGTACACATTGCATTAACTAGACTTCATTCTATTAGGTTTCCTTAATTTGAAAAGTCCTCCTCCTTCTTGCTTCAGATTCTCTCTCTTTAGGTTGAACCTCCTATGATTTTTTTTTCTTTCTTTATTTCTTTTTTTTTTTTTGACAGGCAGAGCAGACAGTGAGAGAGAGAGACAGAGAGAAAGGTCTTCCTTTGCTGTTGGTTCACCCTCCAATGGCCGCTGTGGCCGGCGCACTGTGCTGATCCGAAGGCAGGAGCCAGGTACTTCTCCTGGTCTCCCATGGGGTGCAGGACCCAAGCACTTGGGCCATCCTCCGCTGCACTCCCTGGCCACAGCAGAGAGCTGGCCTGGAATAGGGGCAACCGGGACAGAATCCGGCGCCCCGACTGGGACTAGAACCCGGTGTGCCAGTGCCGCTAGGCAGAAGATTAGCCTATTGAGCCTTGGCACTGGCCTGAACCTCCTATGAATTTTACAGTAGGGTTCACTTTCTATGTAAATGATTAAGTCAAGGGTTGGCACCTTCTCAGGATAAAACTGCTAAGTGTTCCTCCATTCACTGTAGTTTAAAACTTCTGCTCAGAATCATAACTGCTATCTACCCGCAGACCACTGCAGATACAGAACATGATGTTAACCAAGGTAAGCGAGGCAGGGGGAGGAAAGGGCAGAGGAGCCCACAAGGACCCATGGGTTTGTCAGTGTTTCTCTGTGGAGATGGTAACACATCCTCTAGGAAAGTAAATCCTAGAAAAATCAAGGCAAGGCTTGTGTTTTGGGAGCATCTCTCCCTTAGGGAAGATAAAAAGGCTTACAAAAACAGATGAATGGATGAATGAATGAAAATTAAAAGCAACTTGAAGAACAGAACCAGAAGAAAGGAGACATGAGGACTGAGCTGGGGAGCTGTTTCACCTTCTGCAGTTCTTTGTCACTTCTTCATCATCACTTTTCATTAAATAACTGAGGGAAGGATCAATTAAGGTGTGAAATTTTGAATGATGGATCAGTGTTTACCAAGTCTGGCTCATTTTGAGAATCAGCTGGAAGATCTTCCTATACAGCCGGCGCCGTAGCTCAACAGGCTAATCCTCCGCCTTGCAGCCCCGGCACACTGGGTTCTAGTCCCGGTTGGGGCACCAGATTCTGTCCTGGTTGCCCCTCTTCCAGGCCAGCTCTCTGCTGTGGCCCGGGAGTGCAGTTGAGGATGGCCCAGGTGATTGGGCCCTGCACCCCGTGGGAGACCAGGAGAAGCACCTGGCTCCTGCCATCGGATGAGCGCAGTGCGCCGGCCGCAGTGCGCCGGCCGCGGCAGCCATTGGAGGGTGAACCAACGGCAAAGGAAGACCTTTCTCTCTGTCTCTCTCTCTCACTATCCACTCTGCCTGTCAAAAAAAAAAAAAAAAAAAGTAAAAGATCTTCCTATACCATAGATCCCTCAGCAATCCTCTGGAGTTTCTTGTTCATCAGCACACACATGGGGCCAGGAATCTACAAGGTCAACTGCCTCCCAGGTGATCCCAATGATCAGCCAGCTTTGAGGACCCCAGGCCAATGGCTCACCTGCCATCCAGGTTCTGCCTCTCCTCAGCCCTCTGGAGCCTTGCATTGAATTTAGTTGTAGATTGATATTTCTCAATTGTTATTCATTCTTCCATCAGATCAGCTGGTGCCTCCCAAGGCATCATATGGATAGCAAAAGAAACTTAACGACCTTTTGTAAGAATTTATGTCTTAAAAGATTTCAATTGAAATACTGTACATTTTTAAAAAAGATTTTCTTATTTATTTGAGAGACAGAGTTATGCAGAGAGAAAAGTAGATGCAGAGAGAGAGAGAGAGAGAGAGAGAGAGAGAGAGGTCCTCCATCTGCTGGTTCACTCCCCATTTGGCTGCAATCCGAAGTCGAGAGCCAGGAGCTTCTCCCAGATCTCCCAAGTGAGTTCAGGGTCATAAGGACTTGGGCCATCTTCTACTTTGCCAGGCCACAGCAGAGAGCTGGATCGGAAGTGGAGCAGCTGGGACTCAATTTGGCACCCATATGGGATGCTGGCACTGCAGGTGACAGCTTTACCCACTACACCACAGTGCCAGCCGCGAAATAACTATACATTCACCTTTTTTTTTTTTTTCTGTCTCAACTGTTGTGGAATTGCCCAGTCACAGAAAAACTTACAGCTCCATTGTTGGGTTTATCTTTTGGAATTTTGATTAGAAAAGAGGATGCTTCTCAAATCCACCGGTCTAACGAATGCCTGAATTCATCTCCCTTTCTCCACTTAATCACGTATATTTATTCAATCAATATATAGTGAGCAATTGTAGTCTGCAGGGAACCATGGGGATAGAGATGACAGAAATTATCCCTTTCTTTAGGGAATTCACAGACTAGCTGTAAGAAAATAATGATTCTGCTGTTGGCATGTGGTAGAAGTATGCACAGAGACAGAAGTGCATAGATCAGGAGTGTTAGGGTGTATGTTGGATTTGGGGAAGGAGTCTTGATGAGGAAAGTGAAAATCAAGATTTAGCTGATGAAGGAGAACTGAAGCATTTTCTGCAGCTGTAGAAGTGATGCCTCTAGGATTTTGAAGAACTAAAAGTTGTGTGTGTTGGAGGCATTGGTGCTGGAAGATGACAATAGAAAGTGGACAGAGATCACATTATGTAGCATCTTAAATGTTTTCCTAAACTTTTGGATTTTAAATTGAACAATGGGAGGGGCTTGCAATGTGGCACAGTAGCTTAATCCTCCACCTATGGTGCCGATATCCCCTATGGGTTCTAGTCCTGGCTGCTCCTCTTCCAATTCAGCTCTCTGCTATTATGGCCTGGGAAAACAGTAGAAGATGGTCCAAGTGCTTGGGCCTCTACACCTGCACTGGAGACCTGTAGGATGCTCCTTGCTTCTGACTTTGGATTGGCCCAGTACTGGCCATTGTGGCCATTTGGGGAGTGAACCAGCAGATGGAAGAACTTTCTCTCTGTCTCTCCCTCTCACTGTTTGTAACTCTGCATGTCAAATAAATAAATAAAATCTTTAAGGCCAGTGCCGCGGCTCACTAGGCTAGTCTTCCGCCTGCGGTGCCAGCACCCCGGGTTCTAGTTCCAGTCGGGGCGCTGGATTCTGTCCCAGTTGCTCCTCTTCCAGTCCAGCTCTCTGCTGTGGCCCAGGAAGGCAGCGGAGGAGGGCCCAAGTGCTTGGGCCCTGCACCCACATGGGAGACCAGAAGGAAGCACCTGGCTCCTGGCTTCGGATCCGTGCAGCGTACCGGTCACAGCACGCCAGCTGGGGTGGCCATTTAGGGGGTGAACCAACGGAAAAAGGAAGACCTTTTTCTCTGTCTCTCTCTCTCTCACTGTCTAACTCTGCCTGTCAAAATAAATAAATAAATAAAAATATAGAGAGAGGAGTAGAGAGAAAAACTGAAGCCAGAGAAGTAATTGATAAGCCTTGGGGGTATGACAGATATTTGTCTGTAGCAGTGATAAAGTGGGGCATCAATAAAATGATTCCTTGCTTTAACCCACGATCACCTAGAGAATGGTTGTAGGATTCATGGAAGCAGTTGTTTGATTGATTTTTACTCATTTTCCTGTGATAGCCAAAGGAAAAAAATGCTGACAGCAGCATCACAATATTAAAGACTCAACTCTGAACACTTGAGCAAGTGGCGTTCCCCCCCCCCCCCAAGTTCTTATCAAGGCTGAAAAATCTTCTAAGCATACATGAAAGGAACAGCAGGGCCAAGGCTACTTTGAACTTACTGCACATGATCCCTTTCATATAAGATGTGCTTGACAAACATTAATTAAGTTTCCCAGTGCCTCTTTGAAGTAAGGTAGGAAATATGTACAGGTGGGTAAACTGAGGCCCCATGAACTAGAAGGAGAGCCTGAGGGCATCTAAGGGCAGGTGTAGCATTTGAAAAGACCCCCAGAGGAGGCCTCTGTTTCTCTGATGAGGCCAGATGTGGGTTCTTTCAAGCAGAGGTCTTCTAGCTACTTCTCTTAACCAGGGAGGATGAGGCAGCCTGGTGATTTTTCCAATGACCATACTCTCTGACCTTAGATCAAGCGGCCTTGAACCTTATAACACTCTCTGTGTATCCATGGTTCAGCCCTCCACCCCATCTCTTTCCTTAAATCAATAGCTGTGCTGCGTATCTTCTCATGTCTACTTTGTCCTTATAATTGGAGATCAGGAGTGGCAGAAGGTGAGAATGCTTGACTTGATGGCCAAATAAATGACCAATGTCACCTTTGTGTCTGAGATTCTGCTTGTTTTTTGGAGGTGGGACATTTTCGTGGCTTACAGATTGGCTCCTTGGGTTTAGCCTGCGGGATGTTTATTACAAATCAAGAGGAGACATCTGGGAGAGTTGAACTGTGAAATGGGCTTAGCAGTAGCTTTGGCCAAGCTCACAAGGAGCTCAGGAGCTAAGATGGTTCTTCAGAGTGGTCCCAGGTAGGTTACTGCCATGCTGATCAACCCTTGTATGTGGCTACTGTGGGCAATGACTGAACTAGTTCCTGAAGGAGTTAATGCTAAAGGCTGTGCACAATATGCATTAAGAACTGTGTCTTCCTCCTGCTAAGCTAGACGCATTGATAAAGATGGATTTTGGCCAGTTCTATATGCTGCCCAATTGTCAATTCATTCTACTAATTCAGTTAGTTAATATATATTAGCACTTATGATACTGGAAATGCTAATAGATGCTACAGGGGTCTTCAAAATGTTCATGAAAAATAAGTATTATGGAAAAAAACTATACAAGGGTTTCAAAACTTTTGCACCAAAATAAACTTTAATTCAATTTTCTATAAACTTTTGAATTAACAAAAGACCAATTTCCTGGGCTAAGGAACTCCTGGTTCAGAAACACAGACACAAAATCTGTGGGATTAATATAGAAACAAAATGAGCTCAGAAATGACTAAATGCTTCAGGCAATGAAAGAATCAGATAAAGAGGAAATGTATAACAAATAAACATATGCACATATGCTACTGAAGAGGAAAAGATGGGAAGGACTTTCAATCTCACCAAGTAGGATAAAAAATAGTCACGATAATACAGCAAGGTATGCAGATCGATAACAATGTAGGAAGTAAAGGGTCATGAGACACACTTGAAACTTACGGCAAATAATTGAAAACCTATTTTTATGGTGTTATGGACTTTCTTTTCAGCAGAGAGTGAAATAATTAAAAATAATTACTCAGAGACTCTAACATACTTTTAGAAGATAATATTTGGAGTTATCTGAAATAATCTGTATTTGTTTAACACATCAGTAGCATCAAATGAGGATTTTTGACCTCATTTTGTGATTCTTTGATTCCACTGTATGCTTCCAACTCCATTGTACTTTTTTCCTTATTAGAAAGTTTGTTTTCTCAGAAACATTTCTCAAAGAAACCTTTGACTACAAACATCCAGTTGCTTTGCTGAATGTAATAGTCCCTTGAAAATCCAGCTCCAGTTAGAATTTCTATGGAATCCATTCAGAGATGAATGGCATCTAGACATTTTGTTCATTAGTTTGGTTAACCATTGGTTTTCTATTTTATTTACTACATTTTCCTTTTTCTCTATGATTTAGCTCCCCAAAACATTCAGGCAGTTTGCATGAAAGGGCCTATATCATAAATGCTTTTAAGGTCTATATGATTTATACATACAGCACTCATGATTCATGTCTCAAATGGCCATGTTGGTGGATTTTTTTTATTAAATTCCTGATTTATGTGAAATAGATAAATACACGGATCATTCAGAACAAGGGTGTCTGTGTCTGGGGGTAGGGAGGGGAAGGTCGGGAGGGATTTGGATGCATGAATAACTCCCTATTGGTCCTAATGGGATTTGCACAAGGAAGACTCCTGTATTCCAAGGTACAATCTTCCTTCATTCTAACATGTGGTTAGCTATATGTTATTGATATCATAACTTTAATTTCCGAGCCATGTTAAATCGATACACGTTCTAGATATCCCCCTTAAGGAATGAAACATAAAAGAATATGCCTTTTTCTTCTACCTCTCCCCATGTTGAATTTGGCAAGTAACCTTGACATTCTAAAATGTCTTATCTCCTCTGATTTTGAATTGCTTGAGGGTAGCCTGTTGATCTTTCTCTGTGTTGGAAACAATCACCTATGTTTAATCAGAATATATCATCACCACAGCAGAAAACGGAACCAAGAATACTATTTAACAATGGGAGTGTTTCATAAAAGACGATACTTAAATAGGGTTTCCTGTAATAATCATAAAACACTTTTGAGCTCAGTCTCAGCTAAAGAGAATTGCTTTCACCCTGCTTGGAGCTGGAGTTCTGTGAGAAAGTATGCATGTGCATGTTTCAAATCATCAAACCAATAAGTCCTATTTCTCTCCTTATTATAATCAAGGGAACAACCATTCTAATAAAATTGTGTTCAACAGTTCCTCTATAAACTCCCTCCCTCATCTTAGCTCTACCTGGTATAATATAAAATGTAATATACTTTGGAGGCATTTTTCATAAAACTTTTTCAGATGACTATATGTGGCAACACAATTCATTTATAGTTTCCTATTAGTTCAGCTTTATAGAGGCTTTAGCCTTTCCTATCTCATAGGGTAAAAAAGTCATTCTGTTTTTAACAAATACCATGTACTTTTATTGAGTTAATCTCTCCATTTCTTAGTGCTTTAAATATAAGCAGGAGACATTGGCTTGCTCCTACTACTGTGAGGTTAAGATTGATATTTTATAGAAGATTTACCATGCTCTGACTTTTTTCATAAGTCCTGTATTGGTTCTGCTATTTATAAAGATAGCATAAATGGAGGGAGGAGATACTGTATGCTTTGTTCTTATTAAAATACCTACAAACTATTTTGTGTTAATTGCAGGGTCAAGAGTGTCATTCAGTCAAAAATGACTTCTTACATAGGTGATTCAAGAATGATTCAAGGATAGTGAGAATACAGAATGAATCCAGGCAAAAAAGACTTGCACAAGACCTCATGTGAGTATAGTAGAAGAGAGCTTCCAAATGAAGAAAGGTCACTTTCAGCAATTAGCCAAAACCCACCAGCCAACATTTTGAGGTCTAACCCCTTTTGTTATTTTAAGGCATGATATAGTCCCAGAGAGGGATAATGAGTTCTCTGCACAGGCTCATTGGTTTTTCCACTTTCCACTAATTCTGTTGTTAGCTTCGTCCTTAGTTCAGAGTTTTTATGGTGGAGGAGCCACTGGATGTGTGACTCAGGGCCATGCCTCATTCCTGGTCTTAATACCCTGGTTTTTAGCCCATGGACCGTGGTGACAGTCAGCAGAGTGCAAGGCTAAGAATTTATTTTCTGCATCTTGAGGAGCCCTTCCCCAAGTCTACGAAGTTGGAAGCATCAGACTGGCTACATAACTTGTTGGGTCCAATGAAAAATGAAAGAGCAGTCTTTCTGTTTTAAAACTGTTAATAATTTAAAGATGATGCTCACAGAGATTAAAGGAAGCACAGGATTCTGCTAAGTGCAAGACCTTATGTGACTTTACAGGTTGCAAACTCATGAGACTGGCCTGCCCTCAAGTACATCAGGGATATGAGCATAAAGGGAAGACTAAAAATGTGAATTATGGGTAGATGTCTGTCTAAGAAGTCGGATTCTGGATTGCCGTTTGCACTCTACACAATTGGCTGCTGTGTCCCTCCTTCCAAGGAGAAGGCTGAAGCTGAGCATTCATGATTACAGCTGAGGGTATTCTACTAATTGCCGGGTATAAATTCACTTCTACCTGCCTCAGATTCCCTATTTCTAACATAAGTTTAAAGCAGATCTCCAAGATGCCTTCATCATGAATTTAAGATGCCTAAAACTGTTCAAAATCAAGAAAAATAAAACTTTCAGAAGTAATCGTGGAGTTTGAAGTTACATCCTGTAAAACTCTGGGCAAGAAGAATTTCTTGGAATAACCAGTTACCAACATTTTTCTCTGATAATGGTTTTGATTCCTCTAAAAAGGTAGAAGTGTAGTGGCATAGAGTATGGAAGTTTGGAAAACTCTGAGTTGAAGTAGATCTGAGATGAATTCAGGGTCCTTCTCTCTTTAGCTGTGTGATCTTAAGCAAGCAATTTACTTACCATAAGAAAATGGTACAGCCGGCGCCGTGGCTCAACAGGCTAATCCTCCGCCTTGCGGCGCCGGCACACCGGGTTCTAGTCCCAGTCGGGGCGCCGGATTCTGTCCCGGTTGCCCCTCTTCCAGGCCAGCCCTCTGCTGTGGCCCGGGAGTGCAGTGGAGGATGGCCCAGGTGCTTGGGCCCTGCACCCCATGGGGAGACCAGGAAAAGCACCTGGCTCCTGGCTCCTGCCATCGGACAAGCGCGGTGCGCCGGCCGCAGCGCGCCGACCGCGGCGGCCATTGGAGGGTGAACCAACGGCAAAAGGAAGACCTTTCTCTCTGTCTCTCTCTCTCACTGTCCACTCTGCCTGTCAAAAAAAAAAAAAAAAAAAAAAAAAGAAAGAAAAGAAAATGGTACAGCTTGGAGTGCCTGGGCTTGATTTTCTGCTTCCGCTTCTGACTCCAGATTGCCACAAGTGCTAACTCTGGGAGACATGGCGATTCCTTCAAGTAACTGGGTTCCTGCTCCTCTTGAGGCAGATCAAGACTATGTTCCCAGCTCCTGTCTCCTGCTTCAGCCAATCCCTGGCTACTGTGGGTATTTAGGGAGTGAAGTAGTGGATGAGAGCTCTCTTTTCTCTGAAATAAATGGAAAAATATTAAAAATGAAATTATATTATTGATCATATTATATAAAATATGAAAATACCTACATAATCTTAGATGTAATTTTTATTTTCTTTAAATTTTTCACTCACATATTATTTTTTTTAAGATTTATTTTATTTATTTGAAAGACAGAGTTACAGAGAGAGGTAGAGACAGAGAGAGGTCTTCCATCCGTTGGTTCACTCCCCAGATGGCCACAATGGCCAGAGCTGTGCCAATCTGAAGCCAGGAGCCAGGAGCTTCTTCCTGGTCTCCCACGTGGGTGAAAGAACCCAAGGACTTGAGTCATCTTCTACTGCTTTCCCAGGCCATAGCAGAGAGCTGGATCAGAAGTGGGGCTGCCGGGACTAGAACTGGCACCAATATGGGTACCAATGCTTCAGGCCAGGGTTTTAACCCACTACGCCACAGTGCCGGCCCCTCATACATTATTTTATGAAGCTATAAACTCAACATCCAGTTTGTATTTGATATTTTATTCAGCATTATATCTATAATCATTATTTCTCAAGGCTTCAGGTATTCAGTCTAGTGAGTACACCCTAATGGATGTCACAATTTGGGGCATTAGTATAACATATATTTGCACTTTTCCCTGACCCCCAGCACTCTCAATTTAAAGACAAGTTAGTGGGAAAGGAATATGATATGAGATTTTCCTAATTCCTCTCCAGTTCTCTTAATTTCCCTCTTTTTTTTTTTTTTTGGTAAAGATTTGCTTATTTTATTTGAAAGGCAGAGTTGAGAGAGAGAGAGAGAGAGATTCCATCCATTGGTTCTCTCCCCAGATGGCCAAATAGCCAGGTCTGGTCCAGGCTGAGGAGCTAGAGCTTCATTTGGGTCTCCCACATGGGTGTAGGGGACTGAGCACTTGGACCATCTTCTACTGCATTCCCAGATGCATTAATATAGAGCTGTATCATAAGTGGAGCAGCCGGGACTTGAACTGGTGCCCACATGGGATGCCGGCATTCCAGGCAATGGCTTTACCTGCTATATGACAGTGCCAGTCCTTTAATTCTCCTTTTAAAATGGGCCTGAGACCCCTGATCAACTCCCCATGTCAGTGGAAATACCATATGAGATGATAATGCATGCACTCATATTTGGCAAGTGTCATCAGAATCCAATTTTTTGTGGTTGGTGGTGATTTTAAGTAAAAGATTTTAAATGAGAAAGGCAGATGTGGGCAGAGGTGATTGGAAAAGATCTAATGGTAAGGCTTTTAGCCAGACCTGAGAAGATGGGCAGAATTTTGCTGAAAAAGAAGACATTTCTGTAGAGGAAAAAAACAAAACAAAAGTCCTACAGGTGAAATAATGTGAACTTAAAATGTAGTTTATATTTGGAATTTAAGGTAAATAACCCCCCCCTTTTAATCCTCAAGGTAAACTGTCATCCCCATTCCTGATGTCGGTTTGGAAAGAGAACAGAGTGTTTGTAATAAACCAGCTGTCCATCTCTGTTCTCTGCTTGGGACTTCCTGGAGTGTTCCCCTTCCCTCGGCAAGTGCTGCTGCCCACTGGTCTGCTTCAATCCTGAGCGGAAAGAAAGCCTTTTCCACGGTACTCCAGGATGCCAGAAATTATTAAATACTCCTTCAGGGCTCAATCTCACACTGTACCTTTAACGATGGCTGTTGCTTACGTTCAAGTCTCCGGGGAGGGCTCTGCTCTGTGAATTCTGCTATTCTCAGTGGGCAAGGGAGATCTGAGGCAGAGAACTGAAGAAGCTCTTGTGGCCGGTGCCATGGCTCACTAGGCTAATCCTCCGCCTGCCGTGCCAGCACTCTGTGTTCTAGTCCCGGTTGGGGAGCTGGTTCTGTCCCGGTTGCTCCTCTTCCCCGGTTGCGCCTCTTCCAGTCTAGCTCTCTGCTTTGGCCCATGGAGGCAGTGGAGGATGGCCCAAGTGCTTGAGCCCTGCACCCACATGGGAGACCAGGAGGAAGCACCTAGCTCCTGCCTTCAGATAAGTGCAGCACGCCGGCCTTGGCACCCATTTAGGGGGTGAACCAACAGAAGACCTTTCTCTCTGTCTCTCTCTCTTACTAACTCTGCCTGTCAAAAAAAAAAAAAAAGGAGAAGCTCTTGTACTTCCCTCCTATCGTAGGTAACATGTGTGCACTCTGAGGGTTTTCTTTTGAAGAGAAAGCTGTAGAAAAGTCTTACAGACAGTATAGCAAAGCTGGGGCTGGAGCGTGGGTCTCCTCCAACTTTCACATTATCCTCACATCTCTCTCTTCATTTCACTGGACCCTACCTAGCGAAGCGTGGTTCAAACCTCTCTTGCATGGCTGTTGGCTTTTAACTCTAGCCTTCCTTCCAAATCAAACCACATTTTTCTGGTTCTCCCAGTGCCTGTCGGTTTCCCCAGAGTCGTGGTACCCTCACATTGCTCAGGGGATGCAAGTTAATGGAGGTGGTGGTTTCTGTTAGCAGCTACTGAACAAACCCCCAGTGTCTCAGGTGACTGAGAAAGTCACTTCCCTGGTTGCTGGGACAGTGGGCTGCTGACACATTTAGGTTTTGTACGTTTCTGAACTCTGATCTCAGCCATCCAGGGTTATGCTTCCTTCATGGGGGCAGCTCAGATCCATGAGTGTGGAGTGTTAGAGTATAAGGGACAGCCTGTGTCTCTAAAGGAGGTAACCCGGAAGGGGCTGACCCAGCTCCACAGTGTCCTTGGGGTTGGCTGAGGTTTTCCCAGCACTTCTTGCTGCCTGGTCCTACATCTCTCACCACCACATGTGTTCCTCATGGGGGGCGCTCTGCAATAACTTCCCTACTCAGATCTTTGTCTTAAATATAACTTTCTTAGAAATCTGACCTGAGACAGCTGCTATGGGCCAGGCTTGACTTTAGGCACTTTTCACATCTTTCCTCAGTTAATCCTCAGGATCTCCATTTTTTAGCAGTGGAGGAAACCAAGGTTGGACCCATTAAGTAATTCAGCCAAGATCTCTCTCTTGGTAAGTCTTTCTCCAAATTCTGCAATCTGCCTCACAGTGAGAACAAACAAAAACAAACATAAAATCGCAGCAGCTTTAAGTACATGAAAATGTGGGCCATTGGTTGAGCAACTGGATATGGGAATGAGATGTCAGAGCAGACAGAAAGGAGGGTGGTCACATGTACTCAGAGAAATGCAATCTTTCAGTGGGAATATCAGGGATACTAGCGAAACCATCCAGGGTTCAAGCATGTCTGATGTACAGATAGATCTGCAGCTGAAGATGGAGTCAGAACCACGGGGTGGGGGGGGGTGCTGCACACCCCATCCATCAGGGTGAGGGTGGGAGGAGGAAGAGTGGTTATAGGTAAATGGGGCTATTTGAGCAGAATTTGGGAAAGAAGCTATAGCAAAAAGTAGGAATAAATTTACAAGAAACTGAAAAGGGATGGAGAAGCACCTTGAGTCTGGTGATCATAGAGAGCCTTTGCCCCCAGCTAGACAAAGTAGGAGACAAGGAGACACCCTCACCAGAGCCTTGCCACACTGTTTAGACTTTGAGCCTCACCAACTGTGAGCTAAATAAACCTCTACTTCTTCATAACTAGGTTTCTGCAGATACTGCATTATGGTAATATAAAGCCGAGTGACACAGTGCAGTATTGAAGTGAGGACTCCAAGTAGCCCTCACATGACCTTCAGATGCCCAAACATGATCCAGGCTTGGGGAGGGGAGGGAGCATCCTTTTCATCTGGAAATACAGTGTGAAAGCAGACAAGGGAGGCAGCAGTCTGGGCACATTCCCTGCGGAGGGCAAGTCGGGAGCTATGGGAAGCATCATCCTTGGCATGAAGATACATCAGCTTCAACAGCAGCTGCAAGGCAGAATCTTCAAGGGACTTCCCAAGCCATGGGTGCCAACAGGAAGGGACAGGGAGGAAAGAGGTCAGAGCTATTTCTGAATTCAGATGAAACAGATCTGGGGACTCCCAGAAAAGACTGGGAAAAAAACCCGAGATAAGCTCTGCAATATGCTTGGTTGCACTGAGTTCTGGGGCATAGTCAGTACAATGAGATGCTGCAGTGAGTGTGATGTCTTTGTGCTCACAAACTGCTATAATCTGGGGAACAAATTAAATGTAGAATTATGAAAATTTGAAGAAAGAAGGCTGTGAAGCCCAGAGCAGAAGTTCTTTTACTGGGCGCATAGGAAGGGAAGCAATGCCATCAGCAAAGTTGTTTGAGTACCTTCTGTAAGCCAGCCACATGCAGCTAATTCTTCCTAACTGGGGGGGTCCAACAAACCTCCAGAGATATATGAATACAATTTGTAGTGTCAAGCACTGGGGAGGAAAATCGGATTTAGGGTAGGTTTGATGCAGCAGATAAGCTACCACCTGGGGTACCTGTAAGCCATGTTAGAGTGTCTGGTTCATATTCCAGCTACTCCACTTCCAATCGAGCTCTTTAAGAAAGCTTATCCTGGGAGGCAGCAGGTGATGGCTTAGTTCTTGTGTCCCTAACATCCATATGAGGGATTTGTATTGAATTCTGGACTCCTGGCTTCAGCCTGGCCCAGCTTTGGATGTTGTGGTTCTTTGGGGGAGTGAACCAGCAGATGGAAGTTCTCTCTATACCTCTGTCTACCTCTCTGTCTCTCTATTTTTAAAATAAAAACTAGACTAGAACCAGGGGTGCCGACGCCTCAAGTAGAGGATTAGCCAAGTGAGTCATAGCGCCGGCCAAGGATGCTGATTCTTGAACTAAGTTTCAGAAGACACGCCCATGTCAACCAGGTGGGCAAAGGGATGTAGTAAGGTAAAGAGAGGGCCAGACAGAAAGGAGTTTAGAGAAAAAGCATTCTTGACAGAGAAACAAGATATTGAGGAGAAGTGGTAGGAGGTATAGAGAGAGCCAGGCAGAGGCCAGGTGAGTTGCAGTGTTCTCTTGGGTCCTGGAAGAGCTGTTAGAGGACCCCATGCTGCATGTCAGATTCAACATCACCATTCCAATGCTGTGTAGAGAAAAACAGGGAGTGCAAGGATGAGAGATATGGAGACACACTGGTACCCTCCTGCTAGTATCTCAGTCTGATGTCATGAGGGCGGAAAACAAGTGGCCCAGCAAATGGGAAAGCTGCATCCACAAGGAAGTTGCTTAATAAAGTTCCCAACATGCTGAAGACATCCTATGACTCTTCTACAGGGGTTATCAGGCAGAGGGATGATGCCTGGCCTTGTGCAGACCATCAAGGCTCTGAGAGAGAAAATGTCCCCAAAGCAGTACTCCACTAAGGAGGGGTGGGGACAGGTAGATGAACACCCCAGCTTCCTATGCTGTGGTGTGGTCAATGCAGTGTGTGTAGTGGGTATGAGCTCTGGCTATCAATAGCCAGTGGAAAGTTGCTGTCTTCCTTTTTCCATGTCACTTCCACACATTCTTCTTGTTCTTCCTGGGATCATTTCCTAAATACATCACTTGAACACAAGCCTGTTCTTGGGTATGATGTAGGGAAATCCACATTATGATGCTCTTCATTGGGTCTGAAGAGATGATATAACACAGGTGGATAAAAGCTGTGGAAGAGGTGGAGATAAAGGCTGTGGAGTGAAAGCACAGATGTCAAGGGTGATGCTTGTTTCCCTTTCTGCTTTGTGTGGCTGATACCAAGATCTGTAGTTCCTGAAATGGGGATGACACGAAGGGAGGATATAGTGAATTCAACAGGGACATGATGATTGACATGGGGCCCTGGGAGGGTGTGTCTAGTAGGCAGTTGGAATCGCAGAGGTGTAGCTAAATGGAGACTTAGGCTGGTGGCCCTTACTTGACATTATCCAGAAATTAGATAAGAATTTCCAGAGAAAGTTTAGAGAATTTGAGATCTGCAGAATAGGACATTTGTGCAAGCTGCAGTCACTTAAATTGGCCTTTCTGTCCCCCTAATTCTGATTCTGCCACCTGCTCCTAAATACTAGTTGCTCCAACTTTGTAGAAAATAATTTTCTGTCTGAAATTCCTTTCAGTAGTCGAAAGTCTTTTTTTTTTTTCATTTTTTCTCTTTTTTTCTGGGAGATTATCAGTTACCGGTGTGATGGCAAGAATATAAGCCTTTTTGTTCTCTGTTCCCATTTCTACTAAGCAAAGCAATATCTGTAGCATGATCATATTCTTTACAATCCAAATCAGGAGAACTGAGAGTAAAAGAAAGAACTATTTATAATTCTACTGGACCATTAAACAAAAATCCAAACTGTCTCAGGCAAATCAAGGTGTGTGGTCACGCTAATGATCTGATTAAGGATCTACACCACTTAGCATCTTCTGTAAGTGAGTGGATGTAGAAATCAAAAAGAGTGAGAAAGAGGGGAAAAAAAAGTAGAGGCGAGGAAGCCAGAGACAGACAGAAGGACAGGGAACAAGGGAACAAGGGTAACTCAGGGTTCTGTTTTGAGAGTCCTTGGTGACACATAAATACCTAGAAGGATCTTTTTCCTGTGCTTTGCTTGTTTCTTCTGTATGCATTTAGAGCTTACATTTTTATCTTATTCAGCCTTATACCACTAGCCTATAGAGTAGAATCTAGCACAGAGTACATACTAGTGAACAGCTTTTAGATACATGAATGAGCAAATCTCTCTTATAAAATACCCCTAAAAATCCCATTTCCCAAATACACTGACCTAGGTAGAACTTTTTGTCCACTGAATTCCTGTGACATCTCTGGTTTTAATCACAGTGAAATATTTGGTGAAATAATTTTCTATTCTGTTGATCAGCTTAGGAATGAAAATTGATTTCTTCCACTCTATTAGACTAGTTCTATGAAAATATCCTTCTTTGGCATTTTCTACTGTGAAATGGGGATGAATTATAGTGCCCATTTTATAAGATTATGGTGAGGATTAAATAGGCAAATAAATACATAGAGCCTGACCCATTGTAGCTCTAAACTTCACGCCAGTTATTGTTGTTATATTTATTATCTCCTTCTAGGAAAAAGATGGGCCATTGCACTTACTACTACTTGGTAAAAAAAAAAAAATGGGGATTTCATTAAATGATTTAAAAATATGTTAGCTTGTACTTGATAAAATGGTTCTATCTAGTAGACTCATGAATGACATTAAGTGAGTGGTAATGCCAGATTTAAAAGTTATTTTTTGTCAAAAGCACCCCAATTCAACATTCAAAGCTCTATTTGTAAGGTATGTAGCTTTCTTCATGCCTTCATTAGAGAGCACATTCACTATAGCAAAGTGGATAGAAAAAATGCCTAGAATTTAATTTTTGTTGACAAGCAGAGTGGACAACGACAGAGAGAGAGAGAGAGAGAGAGAGAGAGAGAGAGAGAGAGAGAGAGATCTTCCTTTTTCCATTGGTTCACCCTGAATGGCCGCTGTGGCTGGCACGCTGTGGCTGGCACACCGCACTGATCCAAAGCCAGGAGCCAGGTGCTTCCTCCTGGTCTCCCATGCAGGTGCAGGGCCCAAGGACCTGGGCCATCCTCCACTGCCTTCCCGGGCCACAGCAGAGAGCTGGACTGGAAGAGGAGCAACTGGGACAGAATCCGGTGCCCCAACTGGGACTAGAACCCAGTGTGCCAGCGCCGCAGGTGGAATTAGCCTATTGAGCCACGGCGCTGGCCAAGAATTTAATTTTTAAAAAGGTGGTATTTAAACAGATGTCCCATGGGTTTTCTGATAGTAAGATACATTTTTTTGCCTCTGTTACTAATATTGTGTTCTTGATTTTATAGTGTAAGAATTAAATTTAAAGCATGCCCTTCCACAGGTAGTACTGGAAAAATTCCTAGCCTATATAGACCCAAGAGCATCAAAATGGCATCTGCAATGAGAGTTACCTGCCTGCTCAAAGAAACCTGCCTCCCCTCGTGTCAAAGCATGAAATTAAAGACTGCATTCCTTGCCCCTGGTAGGAAGTTCTTCTATCCAACTCCCTGCTCTTCCCCTCTGAATGCATTCTAGAACATTTATCCTCCCATGTCTGTTCCCTCATCTTCAATGGGGGCAAAATCATCTTTTGTCTTTTCTAAGATCTTTGTTACCCTCTAACGTGCATTCTCATTTAAAGTTCACTTCTCATTGACATAGATCCTCTGACACCAGTACTACATAATGGAACTATTCTATAAGGATAGAAATGTTCTATGTCTACGCTGCCCCTGGGCACATGTGATTTCTGAATATTTGAAATGTAGCTGGTGCAATATAAGGATTGAATAATTAATTAATTTAAACAGCCACTCATAGCTTGTAACTAGTATTTTAGATAGTGAATTAACACTCTTTTTCTTCACAGATTTCATCTAACATAGTTTTGGGGAAGAAAAAAAAGACAAAAACACTATTTATTTGTAGTCATAATCACTGTTTAAATTGTGTGTCTTTCTAGATAACCGAAAAAAGACACTCATGGAAATTATTAGATACACTTGGACTTTGCCTAAGTCTATAACTTTCGTGGTGCCATTAATCTTCTTGCTTTGCCCCCCCCCCACATTCTGGTCTCTGTTTAGTTATATATTATTAACTCTTTACTGTTAGAGATCCTCAGGGGTGAATCAAAGACCATCTACATTTTCAGCCCCATATTTGGTTTCCAGTTCATCTTATCCATGTCTATAGCTTCAACAATCCTCTCCCTATCAGTGGCCCCTACATTTCTATCTCTAATGCACACTTCTCTCCCAGACTTTCTCAAGTATACCAAACTTAAAACTGAGTATGTGACTATCTCACAATTCTCATTTTCCTCACATCATTGAATGACACCAATCACACCCCATCTCCCTTCATTAATTTCTGTTATCTCCAATTCTAATGTATCTAACTTGAAAAACAACTTTCTTTTTTTAAAGATTTATTTTATTTATTTGAAAGAATTACAGAGAGAGAGGTAGAGACAGAGAGGTCTTCCATCTGCTGGTTCACTCCCCAGATGATCGCAACGGCCAGAGCTGCACCAATCTGAAGCCAGGAACCAAGAGCTAGAAAATGTTATCAAGTTAAGCCTGGATGGCCAACTAAACAGGGTAAGCAATGACTACAAGGCACTTTGTTTACCCAGAGGGGAAATGCTGGAACATTTTAAAACATCTGCAAGTGTGAAATAGAAAAGTATCAGAACAAACAGAGTTAGTTTGTTACAAGGTTAGATAAGCAATTAACAGACAAAGACAAAAAGTTTCATATAGGTCTAGAAGTTTCCCTTCTTAGGTGGAAAAGATCAAATCTGTGTTTGGACACAATGACGAATGGAACAGAAAATAAGTGTCACTTTTTGAATGTTAATTAGTAGCTGTTGTCATCCCAGCTAAATAAAGCCAATTCATTCCAGAGATTATTTGTGAAGAATTGATGACTCTTTAGAAATTAGTAACTATGTGGCTGGCACTGTGGCATAGTGGGTTAAAGCCCTGGCCTGAAGTGTCAGCATCCCTTATGAGCATCGGTTCTAGTCCCGGGTGCTCCTCTTCCAGTCAAGCTCTCTGCTACAGCCTGGAAAGGCGATAGAAGATAGTCCAAGTCCTTGGACCCCTGCACCCCCGTGGGAGACCTGGAAAAAGCTCTTGGCTCCTGACTTTGGATTGGCTCAGCTCCAGTCATTGTGGCCATTTGGGGAGTGAACCAGCAGATGGAAAACCTCTCTCTCTCTACCTCTCTCTGTAACTCTGTCACTCAAATAAATGAAAATAAAGCTTTAAAAAAAGTTAGTAACTATGGTCAGTTAATGCCATTGTTGGAGTCTCTGACAGGAACTCTTAGAAGAGCAGTGTTCCATAGTCTATTAAATTAGACGACAGGACTATCAATACATTAAATATATATTACATGTGTGTGTGTGTACATATATATATTCAGGAAGAACGCCTCATCTGAATCACATTTAAACTGGAACATTTTCACCTACAAAAACAACAGGATAAATTTTCACATCAAGAGTTTGTTTTGAAAACTCTGCATTTCCAGTAACCTATTATTTTATTCACAGTGCCATTTACTGTTTTGAGGATTGAGATAACATTAAAATAAAAATTACCAATCTCACTTCTCCATCAATTTCCTGACTCCTGTGTAGAGAGACAATCCAACCTACTCACCCCAAGCAATACAAGTGTACAATTAACTTCCCATTGAGTAAGTAAAAGTCAATAGAATGATAAGATAAATAGGTGGCTGTGCTCACGAAGCTTGTCTTTTTAACCAGAGACAATATTAAAGAAAATTAAATACTATTGTGATAAATTTCAAAAGGAGAAATATTGGATGATATGAAAATATGTAATGTGGTCCAGATATGATCTGGAGAAACACGAAAGCCACACTTAAGGATATAACATTTGGGCCGGTGCCACAGCTCATTAGGCTAATCCTCTGCCCACGGCACTGGCACACCAGGTTCTAGTCCCAGTTGGGGCACCGGATTCTGTCCCAGTTGCTCTTCTTCCAGTCCAGCTCTCTGCTGTGGCCCGGGAAGGCAGTGGAGGATGCCCCAAGTGCTTGGGCCCTGCACCCGCATGGGAGACCAGGAGGAAGCACCTGGCTCCTGTCTTTGGATAGGCGCAGCGTGCTGGCAGCAACACCCCGGCCATAGCGGCCACTTGGGGGGTGAACCAATGCAAAAAGGAAGACCTTTCTCTCTGTCTCTCTCTCTCTCACTGTCTAACTCTGCTTGTCAAAAAAAAAATTTTTTTTTAAAAAGGATATAACATTTGATATAGGGTCTGAATAAAACCTTGGGAAGATCAACCAAGTATTGGGCAGAACAGGGTATCTGGAGAGTGAATTTTGAAATCATCCTAGGCAGCCTTTATTCCAGAGACAGTTTAATAGCTCCATCACTGAAGAAAGCTTGGTACATTTATAAAACTCTGCTCATACAGATCTGAATCTGAGTGATGATGACCACATGGAAACTTGCAACAGAAGGTCCAGATACGAGCTGATGGTAACTTGAATTGTGGTAATAACAGTGGAGATAAGCAAGCTGAATAAATTTGAAAGTTGTTTTTCCGGGACTGGCGCTGTGGCGCAGCAGGTTAAAGCCGTGGCCTGAAGCAAAGACATCCCATATGGGCACCGATTCTAGTCCTAGCTGCTCCTCTCCCCATCTAGCTCTCTGCTATGGCCTGGGAAAGCAGTAGAAGATGGCTCGAGTCCTTGGGCCCCTGCATCCACATGGGATGTGCACATACCTATGGATATTTGAATAATTTGATGATATCATTTAACTAGTTAATGTAGTAAGCATCAAAGAAATTATTGAAATATATGAATTTTATTATATTAACAATTGTGGAAATGTCATGAAATATTTACACTTCCTATGATCAGAAACTATTTTCTTAGGCCGTGAAAAGTTATGATTTTCTTTATTAATAAATTCAACAAAATATAATTTAATTTCTCCTTTTTGAAAACATACCTTTTTGTACCACCTAAAACAAATTATAGTTTATCATAATTCTAACCAGCATCAGATTTAGAGCAATTGTCACCATTAAACATCAATTGAAAATGATTAAATATTAAAAAATTAATACAAGAAAAAGAAATATATGAAAATCAGACCAAACTATATTTAAAACATAGGTCTAGGTTTTAGAGGTGCATGAGACTTGCAAACTTCTCAGATGCTAACCCAAATTCAGACTAAAGTCATAATCACACTTGCTGGGATTTTCCAGTGTGAGGGTAGGGGGGCAAGGCACGGTGCAGCCACTTCACGAACTTCTTTGGAGGTGAGTGTTGCTTCTTAACTACATACACCCTAAAGAAATAATGACTGTAACCAGGAAATCTGTAGAAGGAACCATGCAGCTCTATGTCATTCTAGCTTCAATTATTGTCAATTTTTGCATGACTACAAAAAATAAATAGTTACTATTTTTTTTTCTCTGTTAAAATGTACCCTGATTAGTGTCTTTTGGCAACTGGCAACCTTGTCCCATGTGAGTGTATCTGCATTTTACACCTGCCTAGAAGACCTGCTATGCAACATGAAGATAGAGAATTCTGCTCTCTCTGTCTCAGGTGCAATCCTGACCTTGTCTGTTTATTACCTTGAGCATGTCATTTAACTTATTTAAAGTTTAGCTTCTCGCTCTATAAACCACAGGATGATTATACTTAATTCTTTAGATACCTGTGTGGGTTGAAGAAGATAGTGCATGAAAGTGCACATATGTTTATGTTCAATAAATGATAACTTTGTTAATCCTATTATTCACTCCATGGGCTTTGAATGAGCTCTCTTGGTCAGGTCTCAAAGCCTTTACATCTCTTGTTGCAACATTATCATTAGAAAGAGTTGTAGTGTTAGCTTCAGTCTGCCTACATTTAGTAGTGTGGAGATCCTGGTTCCTGAGCACTGGGGTTTCTTAGAAGAGAAGCCAGGAGGACCAGATTTTCTGCTTCTGTCAACAGAAACAAAGCCCTTTAACTTCATTAGCACAACCCTGCAAATGGCTTTTCAAGTGGTCCTTGTAGTAAAAGTTCTATTCAGCTTGGGGCTATTTCACATTATCTCCAAGGGACACTTTCTCCCTGGAGAGGCCACCTGCATCTTATAACTTGAGAGGGTCTGAGTCCTGGAGTTTGCTCACAGCTGCTCAAGGCAGACACACATTCCTAGCAATTGATGTCACAAAGAGAGCTCAGGAGGCCGGCAAGGGCTTTCCTGTCATTTTGTCATTCCCTTGCCTGTTTTTCCTCAGGCTTCCTCTAAATTTTCATTGGCCCTCGAACTGGAGTCAAGAAGCACACACAAATAGAGCATGCAATAGTCTTTTTTTTTCCTAAGTAAACTTTCTTTTTTCAGGTAATTGTAGATTCACAGGCTGTTGTAAAAATAGTATCAAGAAAATCCCATGTACCACCTCTCATTTGCCTAGTTTCCTCGCATGGTAACATTCTGAAGAACTGAAGTACATTATTCAGAATTTCGACGCTGACACAGCCAAGATTCATTCATCACTACATTTTTTGTCATTTTATGCCTTATCTCTGTCCCCTGTTTCACTTTCTCTCTCTTCCCTGACCCTTGACAATGGCAGATTAGTTTTCTATTTCTATAATTTTCTTGGTTCAAGAATGTAATATAAATGGAATCATACAGCATGTAACCTGTTGGATTTCTCTCTTTTCATTTAGCAAAATACCCTAGACATGCATTGAGAATGTTGTGTGTTTCTTACTGTGAAATACAGTTCCATATTATGGATGTATCATCCTTGGTGTCACCATTCACACAATGAAGAAAATGTATTGTCTCAAATTTTAGTATACTATGAATAAATCTGCTATGAATAGTATGTATAGATTTTTTGCATGACCCTAAGCTTTGATTTCTCTGCAATAAATGCTAAGAGTACAAATGCTAGGTTGGGTAGTAGTCACACGTTTAGTTTTATGAGACTGCCAAACTGTATTCCAGAGTGACAACACCATATATAAGGAAAGTAATCTATCTGCATCCTCTCCCATAAATGGTGCTATCACTCTTTATAATCATAGCCATTCTAACAGGTGTTTAGTGATATCTCATTGTGGCTTTGGTTTGCATTTTCTCAATGCCCAGTGATGCTGATTGTCTTTCTTAGCAGTGTGCTTCAGATGGTATAATTTAAGAGCTAGAAAGGATTGAAAAGAAGATATCCATTTTGGGGTGGACGCTGTGGCGCAGCAGGTTAATGCCCTGGCCTGAAACGCTGGCATTCCATGTGGGCACCGGTTCTAGTCACGGCTGCTCCACTTCCCATCCAGCTCTCTGCTATGGCCTGGGAAAGCAGTACAAGACTGCTCAAGTCCTTGGGCCCCTGCACCAGCATGGGAGACCTGGAAGAACCTCCTGGCTGCAGATAGGCGCAGCTCTGGCCGTGGCAGTCAACTGGGGAGTGAACCATCGGATGGAAGACCTCTCTCTCTCTCTCTCTCTGCCTCTCCTCTCTTTGTATAACTCTGACTTTCAAATAAATAAATCTTCAAAAAAAATAAGATATCCATTTCAATGAGCTTGAAATTAATTTATCTGGAGATGAATCAATCTCAGTGAGAGAAAAAGTGCACACATATTTGCTTCAGCTTTAACTCAAGTCTCCTGTACTCCAAGCTCAGTGCTATTTGATCAGATCTTACCATTAGTACACATAGTTGATAATTTGCTTGGTCTGAATTGGGTAGTAAGATGGGGTGGTTTGACATCCAGTTAAAAATGGATATTAGTAACATAACTATTGTTCCTGAATAGTATTAGGCAATCCTGTATATGCTGGAAACAATAAACAACTGAATATGTATGCATGCATACATACATGTGTATGTATACATACACACATACATATACATATTTATAGTCATATTCTCCAAGAGACTAACATTTTTATGTGGGCAAATAAGGTTTTTTTCATCTTTTGACAACAAGGAATAAATTAAGAAACAGTCTTTTTTCCTTGTTATACAGAAATGAACACTGAATTATTCAGGGTATAATAGCTACAACTTACTTTCAAAAGGTTCAAGAAAGTTTCAAAAGCATCTGTGTTTGAGTGTGTTTGTCTGTTTGTATGTAGAAATGTAGACAATGATGGCCGGCGCTGCGGCTCACTAGGCTAATCCTCCGCCTGTGGTGCCAGCACTCTGGGTTCTAGTTCTGATTGGGGGGCCAGTTATGTCCCGGTTGCTCCTCTTCCAGTTCAGCTCTCTGCTGTTCCCTGGGAAGGCAATGGAGGATGGCCCAAGTGCTTGGGCCCTGCACCCGCATGGGCGACCCGGAGAAGCACCTGGCTCCTGGCTTTGGATCCGCACAGTGCACCGGCCATAGTGGCCATTTTGGGGGTGAACCAAAGGAAGGAAGACCTTTCTCTCTGTCTCTCTCTCTCTCACTGTCTAACTCTTCCTGTCAAAAAAAAAATGTAGGCAATTATAAAGCAAAGGAACAATATGCAAACAACTGGTGCATCTAGATAAAGTATATGAAAATTCCATGTATATTCTTCAATTCTTCTCTAAGTCTGAATTCATATCAAATGAAAAATCAACCCACTCTGTAGGTTATTATGTAATATATTACTAGGGCCAGTAATGGAAAAAAACCTCGTAGATGAAAGAGTTCACCTCTTGATTTACCAATAAGGAAACAGATGTTCATAGAAATTAAGTGATGGAGAGCTAGAACTGAAGATATTTTCCAACAGGAGCCCTGTAGTTGAATTCCTGCCTGGCTCACACGTACTTCTCTGGTATTGGAAGCAAAGGGCTCTGTCTGCAATGATGGACTTTTTATCGGTAGGAGAAAAGAACTGAACTGAGAAATTGCAAAACATACCATTGGGTATAGTGTCAGATTTACATATGTGTTCTGACTACTTATTGTGGCCCACAGGATGTCACACTTTCACTGACCTTGCTAAGAGACTTGTTCTTGCCATTTGAACATTAAAAAGATCAACTTGCTCATGTCTACTTCCAGAAGTAATCACCATCTTGCACCCAGATCATGCAGACCTAGATTATAGATGGAATAAAATAAATATTAAGATGTCATTAAGGCAGAAACAGGCAAACAATACATATATTTAAATCAGAAGGCAGATAATTCAGAGGTAGGAGGTGACTTGGTCAGTAAAAGACTGAGTCAGAAGTCAGGTACTAAGTGAAATGTGCCAAAGAAGATTCAATCTCCAGTAAGACAAGGAATTTATGGCTTGAAGACTCATAGAGAGGCCAACTAAACCTTGCAAATACCAAGGCAACAGTGGCAGAACCTTCAGGGTGCAGATGGTCCTAGTGTCTACTTAGAAGATACAGATTGGGAGACACCCAATAAATGGTCTTAGAGGCTAACAGTACTGGTGGTGCTTGCCTGAGATGAGGGCCCTAGTGCAGAACATGATGCCTGCATGATTTACACACTGCTGTCACTATTTCAGTAAAACTTTCTGGTACTTCCTCATTAATTGTTCCTCAAATCCAGTGAATCCAGTGAGATAGAAGACATTGGGGTGAGGCAGGGCTCCAATCCCACATCTAGTTTCAGAGCACTGTCCTTTCCAGGCCAAGATGAGGTCAAATGCCCAGAGTTAATCCCCACATGCACCCAAGAGCTTTACCAGAGAGCCAAGATCTTTAGGTTGGATACAAAGGGAGGGATGTTATCACCACTGAACTACAAAATCTGAAAAACTCTGATGTCCTTTCTCCACTAAAAGCAGAGATGTTTTAAATACAAACATTGAGAAGAGTAAATAATGCCCACTTTCAATCCAATCAACACGTTTTTATTGAGCATTTACAATGTGCTACTCACAATGCTATGCAGTGGGCTATGGGTGAAATAAGAGATTTAGCAACCAGGTACTCTAAATGACAAGTTCAAGGAACCAGCAAGTAGATGAGGAGGACAGGTCCAACTCTGACCTGGATACTGGGGAGGTTTTCTGGAGGAAGCAAGATACAAGGCTTGGGATGGGGGTGTAAGAAGCGAGATTTATAGGAACTGAGAACAGCCAAAGAAAATATGTGGCTAGATGACCTGAAAGGAAGATGACCTGTGGCTGAAATGATAGTGATAGTGTTGAAAAAAGATTCTATCTCTAAAGCCTTCTTTTTTCTCTGAACTACACATGCACACACACACCACATTTTTGTCCAAATTTTTCCAGAAATCCCATTAATAGGCTCTTCCTCAATTATTTCCAAGGTAAGTCTTGAGCTGATCCATCCTGTGGAGTTCTTAGCTGAGAGAAGCACTCATTGATATCATGATCTCGGGGAGCCAAGCCTGTGTGTTCTTGGAAGTGTCCCAGGTGCTTCTCAAGTGCAGCCGTCTTTGAGACCATGGACTCACAGAAGCTTTAAACCCCATCTTGACCCCCTGGGCACTGGTTGAGATAGGAACAGGAGCAAGCTCTTTCACTGAGAAGTGGTGGGAATGGTGAGGCGACATTCCAGCTTCGGATGTCTGAGAGGTAGTATTTCAAAATGTGCATGGCAACATGGAATTGAAAGATACTTTTATTTTGCTACAATTTTGTTTAAATCTCTGCATAGTTTTTTATAACAGCATTTTCAGGAGCTTTTTGAAGATCTCTTGTATGCATGGCTATCAAAATGGTTTGCACCAGAATAAACTTAACTTTTCATCACATTTTCTCTGAACTTTAGGAATCCTCCTCCTATACCTTGTGGATGCAATAGCAGGAAAAGCGATATGAGGAGTTCCCAGAGGGTGGACATCAATGTCCTTACTTGAGGTCTGTGCAGAATTCAATTTGTGCATCTGCATCTGACTCTGAACAGAATCGGGAGCTCGGTGCTCCTGAGGGCACTGTTAACTTTCTCCGTGTTGCAACTGGAGGAGAAAGAAGGGTGTAGATGACCTGAGAATTACCTTCTTCACTGTCCTCCTGTAGAAAGCAGCATGGCAAAGCTGTGATTCCAAAGAGCCCATTGCTTGATTACTGTTGTGTTTGCTACTACATGGCCTGAAGCAAAATTAGCAGATGTAATAGCTGTTGAAAAAAAATTAACTGGGATGATGACTGATTTACAGCTTCATCCTAACATAAGTTATAACAGGAGACAGCAAGGACCGGCTCTTTGGAAGCCCTGCTTTTTGCAGAGGCGCACACTCCTTTCCTCTTTTTCCAGCTATTGTTAAATTGCTAAATGTAAAGTCTGTGAGATATGTGAACATCACCCCTGCCTCAGACGAAAGCTGCAGATTATTGAAGTACTCGAGGCAGGAATCAGATGTTGGCCTAAGGCCTTAAGTTCATGTCCCTGACAGGCTCTGAGCTTGTCAAAACTGCTCTTCAATCACCTTGCTAATAGTATGGTGTGCTTCAGTTACTGAACCGGTCACGTAATTAGAAGCATACTCTTCTGGCTGGGAAGGAATCTGCTGGTATGCTCTAAATGAAAGAAAATCGGCAAGTTGTGCCAGGTTTTATAAGTTAGTGAAGAATATTTAGAAGGAAGCCCTTCAAAGGTGTAACGGTGTCTTCATTTTTGGCATAATATTCACCTCTCAGCTAGAACATTTCTCTTTTAATCCCTAGCCGAGGCTGATGGCTGTGTAAATGAATTTCTGCAACCTAAAAGCCATCTGCTCCACAGGACAGAGCCATGCACTGCTTTGAGTAAGTGGGGTCTGTTTGCACTTGCCTTGTTGCATCTTGCACAAACCAGCACTCACATCCCATATGCCAATGTGAAAGGCAAACAGTTCTTATGTCCTTGATGTGATTTTGTTCTTTAAACAACAACAACAATCTGGTGTTAGGGGCGGGAATCGTGGTACGGTGCATTGGGCCACCACCCGGATTTTTACCTCCTGTATCAGAGTCACTGGTTTGAGTTCCTGCTGCCTTGCTCCCAATCCAGCTTTCTGCTAAATGCATACCATGGCCCAGGTGCATGTGCCGCTGCCGCCCATGTTGGAGACTCAGATGGAATTCTGGGCTGCTGGGTTTGATGTAACCCAGCCTTGGCTGTTGCAGAGGGAATGATATAGTCATGAAATCCCACCCCCCATCTTCTCTCCACTATACATCTTGTTCTGCTTTTCAAGTAAACAAAAAGTAAAATAAATACATGTTTAAAAAAACCCAGCGGCAGATGCATCTGACCTCGTGTAGTTCAAAATGGTATCCCCCTCTCTTTGTTCTCCCTCTGCAGTTGCTCCTGTATTTTTCTTCTTCTCTTTCCCTTTTTCTCTTTCATCTGGCCTCTCCACCCAGAAAGCCAAGGGAAGCGAGGTAACAATAACTTCTTTGCATGTCACCTGGCCCACCCAGAAAAAATCTATTTCTAGGCAAATGTGGAAAACCCAAACCTTATGGAACGCAATGGGCCCTTTAATCTAACATCCTCTGTACACTGCAGAGACTAATGTTTAATTTGAAAAACAATCTGAAAATAGCATGAAAGGAAACGTGGAATTTGCATAGCTATATATATATGTTTAAGATAGTCATAGTCCTTTGGAAAACACTGTGTTTGAGAGCTGACCCTTTACTTGAAGTTGCCTGAATTGTATGGACTCTTCCTCAGAGATAAGGAGTGTAATTTTCACTTGAGTGATGGTTCCTTTTCTACATAGTTCTCTTGCTATTAAGGAGATAGATGTCAAACCTTGTCACTTTGGAAACTTGAACACTGTTTGACCAAAGCTAAAGCGACAGTGATGATGAAGATGTGGTTTATTTCTAATAACTGTCTGTTGAGATTCGCATGGAAATCTTTTGTTTTCTTTCACTTTTCTACTTTTATCTTCCTGCCATCTATTTTTATGGGCTCTTTTCTTTTTCCTTTTTAGAAATCTTTTTTAGTCTCTTCTTTCTTTTCATAGTTTAAATTGCACTAAAAGCTTTCTTTTTATAGGCAAGGCCTTGGTTTGCTTTATTCTAGCCCAGCTGCTCATAGAGGTGGACTCTCTTCACCAGAAAGCTCTTTGGAGGGACCAAGCAGTTGGGGCAGTAGTTAGGATCCCACTTGAGACTCCTGCACCCAGTGTTAGAGTGCTCAGGTTTGGGCCTTGGCTTCACTCTCTCCCTCTCCCCCATTCCAGCTTCATGCTAAAGCACAACAAACCTTGCAGCAGGTGATGGCTCAAGGAGCCGAGTCTCTACCACTTCTAGAGTAGACCTGAGTTCTGGGCTAGTGCTTTTTACCAGGCCCAGCCTCAACTGTCGCTGCTATTTGATAATGAAGCAGCAGATGAGAGATCTCTGATTGTCCAACCTTCTCACTGTCTTTATGGCTTTGAAATAATATGGAAATAAATAGATAAAAACATACATAGCAATTTAGAGGTTTCCTTCCATTTCCAAAGCTCTGACTTTAACAGCTAGTAAAGAGAAACAAAATGTCTGCCTTTCAAGTTTTGTGGCACTTCTCATATAATCTTGCTGACGTGTACAGGAAACACATGGGAAGCATAAACTTTTTTTTTTTTTTTTGTAAGCAGGAAAAAAAAACTTTATTTCTATCAAATTGAAAAGTATGAATCAATCTTCAAGCAAGATCATCAAAATGATCAATGATATAATTAACAATTAGGGTAGCACGTACAGGTTTAGACACTTGGCATTAAGAAGCACATACACCCAGACTGAGAGGGCCAGCAACTGTCACACCAAGGAACAGCTCGTGGGAAACGCATGGCAGCTGGAAAACCTGACACCTCGCAGGAAAGCAGACCAAAGGGATGCAGCCAATGGGTTAGAAAATTGACTGGAGCTCCAGAGGGATCACAGTGGAATGCCATTGCCACTCAACAACTGCCCCAGAGACATGTTTGCCTCCAAACAAGAATATATAAAAATCAGTAGTACAAAGTCTCGTAACATTAGAAAAGCCCTCCAAGCCCTAGCATCCCTGGAATTTACATAAAGACTGAGTTTTTCATCTTTATTCCCTTTACTCTTCTCTGAATTAAATACAAAAGTTTGTTTTCATTTAATACATGTTTTCTGATTTGATAGCTTCTTGTTCAGATCAAGGATGCAAAGCAGAGATTTTACAGAATGAAATCCTTTTCAAGACTGAAAAAAAATAAGGAAAATTTAAAACTAGTACATGTGTCTCTAGGACAAGGATTCTCACCTTGGGATTCACCAAAGGATCCACAGTCAGAAGTTGGGGGTCCATGAATTTGATTGGAAACATAACTGGTTTATGTTTTCTGGTATAACTGCTTTATATTTCATTAGTTTTAGCTGAAATATGACTTTTCACTAGATGTTTCATTTAATATTATTAAATAAGCACATATTACTACAACATACTGAAAAATGTTATTATGATTATTTGAATATAACTGGCTTCCTTAATAATACCATACATTTCATTTAATGAATCCTAGAACATTGTTCTGAGAAGCAGAAGATACACTTGACTGGATTGAGAAGGGAGTGAAATAGGGGAAAACTATGGGGCCTGGTGTTTAGCACAGCAGGTAAAATGCCAGCTGAAATGACCACAAATTGGGGCTGGTGTTGTGGCATGGCCAGTTAAGCCTTTGCTTGGGATATCTGCATCCCACGGTGGAGCACTAGTTCTAGTCCTTCCTGTTCTGCACCTTCCTGATCCAGCACTGGTTGATACACCTGGAACAGTAGCAGAAGGTGATTCAAGTACGTGAGCTCCTGCCACACGTGTGGGAGACCAGCATGGAGTTCCTGGATCCTGGCTTCAACCTGTCCAGCCCAGGCTATTTTGGAAGCTTGGAGAGTGAACCAGTGGATGGAAGATTCTCTCTCTCACAGACACACACTCCCCTCTCTCCTTTACTCTCTGTTGTTCCGTTTTTCAAATAAATAAATAAATCTTTTTTTAAAGGATTTTACTTATTTATTTGAGAGGCAGAGTTACAGACAGAGAGGGGGAGAGACAGAGATAGAGGCTTTCCATCTGCTGGTTCACTCCCCAAATGGCCATGATAGCAGGAACTGGGCTGATCTGAAACCAGGAGCCAGGAGCCTCCTTCACATGGTTGCAGGAGCCCAAGCACTTGGGCCATCCTCTGCTGCTGTCCCAGGCCATAAGCATTGAGCTGGACTAGAAGAGAAAGAGTTGGAACATGATCCAGCACCCCTATGGAAGCCAGCACCACAGGCAGCAACACAGCGCTGACCCCACAAATAAACCTTTAAAAGAAAAAAAAAAAAAAAACCAATGACTGCATTTCATATTGGATCACTTAGGTTTGAGTCCCAGCTCTGCTTTCGATTTCAGCTTTCTGCTAATGTAAACCCAAGGAGGCAGCAGAAAATGATTCAAAGAATTGCCTTCCTGTCACTCATGTCAGAGACCAGATTGAGTTCTTAGCTTTTGGTTTCAGCCAGGCCTGGCTGTTGTGGGCATTAAGGGAATACACCAGAGAATGAGAACTCTGTCTCTCTCATTCTCTCTGCTCCCAAGAATAATAGGAATCAGAATCAGAATAAGAATAAATAGGAGAATCTGGACTCAGAGACTGAATGATCCTTCCAGCTCTGGTGGTCCTTGAGTCTGGAAGAATGAAGGGTGAGGTGAAAAGGGAGCAAACAAATTGTGTAGGGGCCGGCGCTGTGGTGCAGCTGGTTAAAACCCTGGCCTGCAGCGCTGGCATCCCATATGGGCTCCGGTTCTAGTCCCGGCTGCTTCTCTTGCGACCCAGCTCTCTGCTGTGGCCTGGGAAAGCAGTGGAAGATGGCCCAACTCCTCGGGCCCCTGCACCTGCATGGAAGATCCTGAAGAAGTTCCTGGTTCCTGGCTTTAGATCAGCACATCTCTGGCTGTTGCGGCCATCTGGGGAGTGAACCAGTGGATGGAAGACCTCTCTCTCTGTGTCTATCTCTCTCTGTTACTCTGTCATTCAAATAAAATAAATATTTAAAAAATATAAAAAAAGAAAACAAATTGTGGAGGTTGTTTTGGGTTTAGCAGAGCTCCCATCATTGATCCTATAGCATCCTAAAAAATGGGAAGAAAGAAAGCAAAGTACACTGTAAATGGGGGTGGGGGGGGTGTCTGAGGAAGTAACGAAACAAAATGAAAACCAGCAGTCTCAATGGCCAAAAAGTTTCTTATCGTTTCTTTCCTCTTTTTCTACATCTTTTCCCAGGTGCCAACCCTCGAACTCTATGTTGTTTAGCCATTTCAGCGATAATGTACTTGGAGACTCATTCCAGAAGATGCTCAGGCCCTTTGATGTTACTTCATGCATCTTCTCCTAGGCAGAGCTCTGTTCCACTGGTGGACCCCTTGCTCTGAACCCTCACACACTCACAAGTTGTTCTACATAGCTCTTCACTAATACTGGCTTTGCCAAAATGGTCAACTGGCCACAGAGGCTGGTGCTGTCTGTAGGAGAGTTGATTGATGGGCAACACCAGTCAGTACGATGCAGGAATGCAAATTGATATTGCTCTATGAATGAATGACATTGACCCTGCAATTTAATAATCGAAATGAATCATGAGACATAATATTTCTCCCAAGGTCCCATGAAAATATTCTCATCAGAGTAATGTCTTGTCAGATTATTATTATTTTTTTTTTGCTTCTGCGATGTTTCCTGATTCTACAAGGTTGTAGGAAAGAGAAAGGAAGGGAAGAGGAAAGTGTGGGAGCTGGTGTTGTGGAATAATAGGTTAAGCTGTGGCCTGCAACACCAGCATTGCATGTGGGTGCCAGTTTGAGCCCTGGCTACTCCACTTTTGATCCAGCTCCCTGCTAACAAGCCTGGGAAAGCAATGGAAGATGGCTGACATCCTTAGGCCTCTGCATCCATGTGGGAGACCTGGATGAAGCTCAGCTTCAACCTTGCCATTGTGGGCATTTGGGGAGGGAAATAGCGGATGGAAGATCTCTCTCTCTCTCTCTCTCTCTCTCTTGCCACTGTGAGTCACGAACTTTATGGGCGCTGGGGGTCAGACACACAGACTTTGTAGGGAAAATGAGCTGGTTTTCCTCTGCAACCTTCCGGGCTGTGTGATCCAGGCATGAAGTTTGATTTCCCTGAAATTCTAGTCCTTCATCTGTAAAATGGCCAAATAAAGATACTGACTTCAGAGTTGATGCACACAATGTGTACTCATAGTCACAGCACACAGTATGACATGACCAGGACTTAATAGAGGACAGCTGGAGGGAAGGGGTATGAGGGTGTGTGAGCATCCACTAGGGAGAATGGGAGTGCATGGCCACTTATGTCTGCTGAGACTGCTTCTGTGAACCATCAGCCACTCCTGCTCCTGCTAAGAAACGGATGTGGTTTACCAGCAGCCTGATTTTCTTCCTTCCTTTTCATAATTTTGGTGTTTTTTAAAAATGAATAACTGGTGTGGGTCAGTTTTTCTAACTAAAAAAAAAAATCGAGTTTTTTAATAGCTGTTAATATCTAGCGATCTCCTATTGCTAGCTTACCCAGTGGGTATGTGAAGTCATGGAATTTCGCAAAGTTAAGACTCTACCTCTCCCATAATGAGGGTGTGAGCATTGAGCCAAATGTGCTACATAGATGCATATCTGCACTTGGGCCTCTTTTGTATGTAGTTAATGTTTTAAATGGGATAATCATTGGACTGATAAATAAGATAATTCATGTGAAAGTCTTCGTAAACAGCCAAGCTTTATTATTACTGTTATTGTTCAAAATAAAAATAATGGGCAGTTGGCAAATTGCCCCCTGGAATCCTTTAGCCCACTATCAAGGAAGAAGCTAAGTCTTTTTTCTTTTGGGGGGGGGATGATTATTATATCTCTAAGCTGTAGGTCTGGCTGATCATGAAGAACCAGGGAAGTCACTCACCCATTTGGAATCACATCTTCCTTTTCTGTGAAGATAAACATATCCTAGGTTGGACCTGTGGCTTGGTCTTCTAGAATCATTCTTGGAGGATAATGCTAAAAAGGAACAATGAAAAGTAAGGCAGATGAAATTTGGAGTGGTCCTGAGACCACTATTGTTGTGGCTAATATAAATTTCATTAATAAAATAATACCATTCTCAAGTCTATTTATTTCTTAGTAAGGGTTTGTTTTCTCAAGTTTCCAAAAGTGGCCAGAAACCCTCTTAATGGTCTACAGCAGCTCCCAATCATTTGGACCTGGACTAGCATGAACATGATACCTGCTGTGTCTCTAGTAACGTGTATGCTCATTTAAACCGATAAGTGTATTTTACTGGAACTATTATTTTACAGCTTAGATTAAGCTGTTCTTTATCTGTTAAAAGAGTCCCGCAACACTGGAAGACATAACTCATCCACTCCTGGACTGAGACATTCATCTGGTGTGACTGTGATGGCAGAAATCCTATAGGGAATGTCCATTTGCCATCCATTTGTTGAGTATAAAACAAACATAGGTTTAGATAGTAGTAGACAACTAAGGAGGGTAAGATAGAGTTCTTGTCTTTTGATATAATATGATCAGTCATTATCTAAGATCATCAGCACCTTGTCCAACCAATGGGAAAGAGTAAACTAGTTCCAAATAGGAAATTTTCATTTGGCCTCACCTCTCTACTGGCATCCAAAGCGGAAGCAGTAGATGTGCACCCATGCTTGGAAGATGACTCACGAAGTACTGTTATGAATAGTAAAAAGCTAGTTTGCATTGACCATTCCTGATCCCATGTGATGTTGTGCCTGCTCTCAAAATAGTTCACAGCGATAATTTATTGGCAGAGTTATCCTTGGGAAATCACAAAGGCACGGGTCTTTACCAAATTGGTGGCCAATACCCAGGTTTGGTTGGAAAACGGTGCTTTGAGGGTGCTTTGTTTCCTGTGCTTGGCCAGAACAGCACAGAAGTGCTGAATTATAACTTACTGCTTTGAAATCCAAGATCTGGCTATACATTCAGGTTAGAGTACTCAGAACTGGCAGAGGTTGCTTTCTAGCTTTTTTCAGTGTCCAAATTTGATCATTTCCCTCTGGTTAATGTGGAGAGAACTAAAGCCTTCTGTTCTGACCAAACAACCACAACCCAAATAGGCCAAGAGGCTAGGAAAATACCCGGAAAAGTGAAATGAGGAGTGCCATTAAGAACAGCCAAGCTGAGGCACGGAGCATAAAACCAGTGTTCGGGCATGCCTGAGAGAGCACTTCAGAAACTTGATGGCACTTCTGGTACAAAGCTGTAAAATGGGAGCTGTTTACATTAAGCCAGAAAAGAAATCCAAATAGTAGCTATCTCTCTCTGTATGCTTCTCTGGTATATTTGCCTCTGTGTGTCATTTTGGAGACAGCGTCTTAAATTTTCCCCGGGGAATCTGTTCCTTTCTTACTTACAGTCCCTGAGGTTTGAATGGGACTAACTCACTCCGTCCCCACCTCCTCCAGCTCCAGCAATGATCACACGGCTATATCTAAGTAACAACACAATGTCCTCAAGTCAGAATAATTAAGTGGGCTTATGCTTCTGATACACTCCTCAGTTAGGAAGAGTTCATCTGAGGGCATTTTTTGGAGATGTGAGAGGCTGTGGTCCTTCTTGGGTAGACCTCCTGGGAGAATGCAAACCTAGCTTTGCTGGAGACCATGTGTATCCCCACATGGAGAGAGCTTGTGAGAATTGAGCCAACCCAGGAAAAAAGAGAGTCAAGAGGCGGGAAGAGTAGGAGCCTGATAACACCAGCTGAGTCACAGTAAAAGATGAGCCAAATCGAGCTTTACCAAACAGCACAGGCTCAGATAACTTAATTGTCCTTTGAATAGGCTAGCTGGATTTAGCTTTTGTTACTCGCAGCAGAAAATGCTTCGAATAATATACCAACTTTTTTTTTTTAAGATTCATTTTATTTATTTGAAAGACAGAGTTATAGAGAGAAGTAGAGCCAGAGAGAGAGAGAGGTCTTTCATCTGCTGGTTCACTCTCCAAATGACCTCAATGGCCAGAGCTGAGCTGATCTGAAGCCAGGAGCCAGGAGCTTCTTTCTGGTCTCCCATGTGGGCACAGGGGCCCAAGGATTTGGCCGTCTTCTACTGCTTTCCCAGGCCATAGTGGAGAGCTAAATTGGAAGTGGAGCAGCCAGGACTTGAACTGGCACCCATATGCATGCCAGTGCTGAGGCCAGGGCTTGAACTGGCTGTGCCACAGTGCTGGCCCCTATATCATCGTTTTAATGCCTGTGTAACTGTCAGCTATTGCCGTGATAATGCTATATTACAAAATGCTAAAAAAAAAAAAATGGAAAACTTAAGGGCATCCAACAATAGGCATTTCTTTCTTTCCAATGTATTCATGAGTTAGCTGGGGTTCACTGGATTGGTCTCAGCTGGGTTCAACTGGGCTTGGCTCCAAGATTCAGTTTCTGCCATGCTCACTTCATATGTCTCTTAACCTCTTTGAACCAGTGATTGTTCGAGATATATTGATAGTCTCATAGTGACAGGCAGGAATGGCAATAGCAATCCTGACTACACAAATACAATTAAAACCTACACTTGTGTCATGCCGACCAGGATTCGATTGACTAAAACAAAATCATGCATAAGTCCAACATCAAGGGGATAGGAAAAGTCACTCCTGCCATAGAGATGAAGGGTGGGGAAGGCAAACATATGGGGTGAATGATCTAATCTCCGATAACCTAAATTTAAACCAAGGTAAATAAGGACTACTCTACATATAAAAGCACAAATTCTTAATCTACAGGCAGGGCTACTAGTATAGTGACAAATATGAATGTGAAATAATTCAAGCACATTAAACTAGCAGATAACAATTGAATTTTTTGCCACTGAGATTTGAGCTGAAAGAATCAATGGCCTGTTTTGTGTCTAATGTTAATGATGCTGCAGTTAATTTTTTGAAATAAGTGGAACATTGTGTAAATACTTCCTTTTGATTAAGGAATTATTTTGGTGGTACATGATAAGTATATCTATCAATTGATGTGGGCTTTCAATAACTATTTGCTTGATTTAAAATTCTTTTAAAGTTTATTTATTTATATTTCTTTTAAAGGCAGAGAGAAAAAGAGAGAGGGAGATCTTTGCACTGGGAAAGGCTGAAGCCAGGAATCCAGAACTCAATCTGGAGCTTGAGCATAGATAACAGGGATCCAAGTATTTGAACCATCACTTGCTACCTTCCTTGTGTGCCATTAGCAGGAAGCTGGAGTAGAGAGTGAAGCCAGAACTCAAAGCCCAGCACTCTAGTGTGTAGTGCGGGCATCCCAAGTGGCATCTTAACTGCTACAAGCACTTGCCCATGATTTCAAAATTCTTACATCACACAGTGTTGTGCAGTTTGCTATTGTGAACTTGAACGCACAACAGTAACAACTGCCATTCTTTTGCATGCCACCCATGTTTAAGACATTGTGGTAAATGAGTCTCCATGTTTCCTATTAAGTAATGTGACCACATTCCCAAATTCTCAAAGGGGCCAGAGGAAGGACATCACCCTGAGATGTCTTGTGTCAAAGTGTGAGCTCCAATTTAATTCCATTACATGAAGTTTAAGTTACATAATGAGGGTGAGCTGGCAGCTTACTAATGGCTTACTCATGTTATTCTCAATTATAGAAAATGCTACTGCATTGATAAAGAAAGCTACTCTTCCAGTCCTGTTCTAAAGCAAGAGGTTAAATAGATGAAGAGATAATTTGCCAAGAGCAGACAGCTGAAAGAGGCAACACGGTGCAATGTGGCTGAGTGCAGAATCTGTGAGACTCACGTGGGGACAACTTTCTATCAAGGACAGTGGGTAAAACAATCATTCTGACAATTCATTATAAGGAGTTAGTCTGATCTTCATGAAAATACTTCATAGAGCACACGGCTGAGTGAATACAATTGTTACACAATTCAATTAAAAAACGAAAGCAGCCAAGTATTCCATCCAGGTGATCCTATGATTGATCTGCCCAAAATAGAGGCTATATTTAGTCATCTCTTAAAATTGCTGGTGACCATTAGCTTCTGGGTTGTTTAGATTTGGAGGCTTTTCTAAACACTTGAAAAAAAAAATACATCTTGAAGGATGACACTGACCTTGGTGTCAGGTACATGCCAACAGTTAAGATCCAGGTTGTCAAACAGATCATAACTAAGCAGTAAAAAACTCCTGAGAAAGCAGAAGCATTGTTGCAAATTCCACTGGAATTTTTAATATTTGGATTCAAGCTTTAGACAGTTAACATCTTTTGGTGGAATTTTTTTTTAATCTTTATTTTGAATGGAAGTAGCATTTGGTTGAAGGAGGAGCAAAACAATAATGGAGTCACCTCTAGACCAGAGAATTAAATGAATAAAAAATGGCTTCCCAGATTTGTCATGTCTCTGCTTATGTAACAATTTATGAGTGATAATGTGGCTGATGAATGCAATGCTGTCTATAATACAGTAATATAAGAACGGTTCTGTTTATAAAGTGCTTATAAACAGTTCTGTTTATAAGGCGCTTTTCAAATAAGCTGAGCAAACTTTAAAAATAATTCCATGCTTCCAGGATCATGGAGGTGCTATTCTGGATTCTACTGTGAGCAGGGAGACAATTAAATTGAAAGTGCATAGCCCTTTCCTTGGGCTGTGACAGGGATGGGGTTAGGAGGAGAGGGTCACTTCACTCCCAGGTGAAGATACTGAGCAAACACACCAGCTTGAGAACAATAAACCCAGAAAACTGAGTCAGACACCAGCCTCTAGCAAAATCCTCAATGAATACATGGGGCCCCCCAGGAGCAGCGAGCAGGTGATCTGTCAGGACATGAAACAAGAGGAATTTTGAAGTTAGGGCTTTTCCCAGGGTATATGCTGTCTCCCACTTCAGAAGGTTTAGTTCTCTTCACCCAGAGAGAGCAAGGTCCTAACTCCTGAGAGATGAGCCCAGGCACACACAAAGGGAGTCCTGACACCCACCGCTCTGCCTCTCTCAGGCAGAGCGATGCAATCCAGCGTTACTGTCTTTGTGGTTCTCGCCATTCACTGAATCCTCCTTTCAGCTTTTCCATTTGAAGAAATGCAGGTGATAGGCCAAATCAGTGCATTTAAAATTGTGAGCCTGACAGATCAGGTAGTCCCTAGAAACCCCGGAATGTCTCATGGTTCCCACAGCCTGGCACACCATAGGTTGGAAAAACCAGTAGGGCTTGAAGAAAGGACTCCACTTCCTCCACGTCCCTTCAGTTAGAATTTTTTCTCCTTTTGGGTTTGAGTCTTTGACTCTGAAACACCAGCTCCTGTACCTACCCTTTACGAAAGCCACTGTGAGTACTGCATTAGCTCAAAGCTCTGCACTAGTGCTAGGATTCTGGGTGATCCTGAGTGCCACAGCCAGGTCTGCAGTTTATTAATTCTGAGCAGAAACGTAGTCCAGCAATACAAGTATCACCTCAGGCTCTAGGGATATAAGTAACACAGAGATATAGTCCCTGCCCTCAAGGATTTTATGGTTGAATGGAGAAAAGACAGGCAAACCTATCATTATGCTCCAACGAGGTGACTGATTAAATGGAGGCCTGTGCCAGAAGAGAGGGCAGGGAGAGCATGGATTGCTTAAGTTTAGCTGAGAGAGTAAGAGGAAGCTTCAAAGAAAAGGAGGCCCCTGAGCTGGGACCTGGCAGTGGATGAGGAAATGTATAGGTAGGTGTGCCTGATTTAAAAATATAATTCAGGGGTGGGTAGTCAGTGCAGTAGTTGAGACAGCTCTTATGATATGCCCATCCCATTTCAGAATGCCTGGTTTTGAATCCAGGCTCTGCTCCCGATTCCTGATTTCTGCTAATGCACCTCCTAGAAGGCTGCAGGTGATGGCTCAACTAGTCGGGTTCTTGCAACTCACATTAGAGATACAGATAGAGTTCTTGACTCCTGGCTTTGGCCTGGCCTGCCACAGATGTTATATACATTTGGGTGTGAACCAGTGAATGGAGATTTTCTGTTTCTGTCTCTATGCCTTGCTACAAAAATAAAATAAATAATACACATTACATATATACACACATGCATATATATGTACATAGGCATATACACACATATACCCAAATGCATGCATGCATACGTACACATAAAATTCAGATTGTGTCAATTTGATGCTTGTCTGAGGTTCTCCAAGTCCTTGCCCATTGCGTTTAGAATCCAAACTCCTTAGTGCAACTGCCAATCCACTGTGATGTGGCCGATGGCCTTCCTCAGACATCTGCTCATTCCTTCTGTTCTCCACCATGCTCATTGTCATCCTATCTTTGTTTCTTAGCTCCCATGCTCATTTTCACCTGTGGCTTCAACCATTGCTCTGGATGCAATGCTTTACCTTTAGAATCTTCACTACTGACTCTTCCTTATCACCCCAGTGTCAGAATAAATGTAGTAGCCTCTTGTAAATATTCCAGCTTTCCTCTTTTGGGATACAAGGGAGGATGACAGCTTGCTGGGTTCTTCAGATAAGGGAACACCAAGCTAACTTGTTTTGGCCAAGGAAATATATATATATATGGAGGTTAGCCATGTGAATTCTGGGCAGAAGAATTCACTTTCCAGTGTGCCTTTCTGATATTTTCTTCTGCCATGGAGACACTGGAATCCTGTGCTGATTTGGAAGAATGATACCGAATCATCACATAATGGATAAGTCATTGCAGGCTTCAGGCCTGGAGATTCCTCCTAAATGAAAAATATGTGTTTATTGCCTTTAGCTTTTAAAAATTTTAGGAGCTGCTTCCTATTATAGTATACAGTAACCTATCGTGACTGATAAAGATTCTTTCTCTGCACTGGTCTTCAAGTAGACATCCACTCCTATTTTCCCATTGCTACAAATTAGTTTCTATTTATATTGACATTTTCATTGTATGTATCTGAAACTTTGCTGCTTATATGTTTGTGTGATCTATCACCTTCCTTTAAAATACAAGCCTTATAATAACAGTATCTTACATGTCCGTACTGTACTTATATTAAACAAATCTCTCTGACAAAGTAGGCACTCAAGAAATGTTGGGCAAATAGAAAATAAAAAGTATATCTGTGTCACATGGGGCAGTGTAGCAAGCTTCCAGGGAAGGAAATTGTGATTAGAAAGATATGTCTGAGAATTCCTGAGTCAGTGGAGCCCCCAAACTAGGAAGACAAGTATAAGAAACATGCTATTGGGGCCATCATTGGGGCATAGCAGATAATGCCATGTCTACAGCACTGGTATCACTTATGGACACCAGTTTGTGTCCTGGCTGCTCCACTTCTGATCCAGCTTACTGCTAGTGGTATAGGAGAAGCAACACAAGATGGTCCAAGTGTTTATGCCCCTGCTACCAACATGGGAGATCTGGGGGAAGCTCCTGGATCTTGGCTTCAGCTTGGCCCATTGCTGGCCATTATAGCCATCTGGAGAGTGAACCAACAGAAGGAAGATCTCTTTCTCTTTGTCTCTCTCGGTCTCTCTCTTTGTGGCTCTGACTTACAAGTAAATAAATAAATCTTAAAAAAAGAAACATGCTATTTATAGTCTTTCCATCTCAATTTCCCAAATCTTAAATTTTTAAATGTAACCTTTATAAAATAATAATGTTTATTTAAAAATGTTATTGAGTATTTATTTATAAAGAAGTTCGATGTAAATTTTATATGGATGTCTTATTATTTGTTTAAAACTGAGTTTTGAAGGTGGACATTTGGAATGTACCTGGGCATATACCCCTGGTTATTATGACTGTGTCCCAAGTCACAGAACCTGAATTTGGTCCTTAGTTCTCAGTAATTGAGTTTTGGTTGAAGAACTTATAGGTGCTCTTCTCTCATGGGAGAGAGTCCTGGCATTGTGAGATTTCGACTTAGTTTATAAGGTGAGCTATTTTTATTTTTGTTTAAAGATTTATTTATTTATTTATTTGAAAGTCAGAGTTACACAGAGAGAGAAGGAGAGGCAGAGAGAGAGAGAGAGAGGTCTTCCATCCACTGGTTCACTCCCCAGATGACCGCAATGGCCAGAGCTGCGCAGGTCCAAAGCCAGGAGCCAGGCGCTTCTTCTGGGTCTTCCACATGGGTGCAGAGGCCCAAGGACTTAGGCCATCTTCCACTGCTTTCCCAGGCTATAGCAGAGAGCTGGATCAGAAGTGGAGCAGCTGGGTCTCGAACCAGCACCCATATGGAATGCTGGCATTGCAGGCAGTGCCTTTTACCCATTATACTACAGTGCCGGCCCCAAGCTCTTTTTAGAGTTACATAATTGTTCTCCACTTGGGAAATTACCACCTAAGTTACTTCCCCTTTTACTAGAAAATTTTGAGATGTTGAAAATATGGCAGAATTAATGAAGTTAAATCATTTGCATCATTGTCCATTATGAAGATAATCCTCTTACCAGGAAATGTTTAGTATAGGAACCCAAGATCAAGAAGAAAGTTATCCTATTTTTATTCATTGCAATCATCCCTACATGAATTCCTTTGTTCCAAGATGAACTTTGGTCATCTTTGGCATGTCTTTCCCTCATGCCATCATTCATTTGCCAATAAGGAACTCTACAACATGACACTGTTGTCAGTATCCTGTTGATAGCCAGACCTGGTTGTGTTTGTACCCATAACAGAGATCAACTGTGGAAACTATCTCCATTTTACTTATCTGATATTCTGTTGCAGTGGGAATTACAATCTTCCTTCCCATCAAATGCATAAAACACTCTGAATGGGTGAACATATCCTCAGGCACCATGAGATATCCAAGGGTATGGGTAGGTCCGTGTGCACACTGGACAGGAATGGACTCAGAGTCTGGATAAAAGCCAGAGATTATTCTTTCTTTTATAGGATACTTTATGTGGAAGGAGCTATTTTCCTTTAAGATGATCTTTATAGCAAATGGTCGAGAAAAGAATTCCTGCCCAAGGGAACATAGGCTGTGGGAGCTTCACAAGAGAGAATGTAACTGTGCATATGGGTAATTATATATGCTGAGCAGAGCGTAGGCAGATCATTTCATGAGAATATTGCCTTGTTTGTGAAGGCAGGCATGGATGTTCCCTGCAGTAACCTGGCAACCAAGGTGCTAAAGTAGGGGCACAGCTAGTTATGTTAGCAAAGGGTGCTGCATTCTTAGACAGATTTTTAAAATTTCCCAGGCTCACTACCTTCTTTGGAGGAGCCCCAGAGCCACTACTGAAGAGTTAGACCTTGGTGGACAAGTTCATACAAGATGACTTTGCTCCAGTGGCTAACACTAATTAGAACAACAAGGACTCACGAACTAAGCTGAGACAATCTAGTCTCACTTTTAAATTTGATCTAAGATAGCCAGAAGTGAAAAGTAGTGAATGTTAGATGATATCATGTGAATATTCCAAATTTACAGGACCCCATCATTGTAAAGCACTGTGGCTGGTTTCCTAATGCATTAGCATTTTCTCTGGCAGCCAAAGACATCCTTGCTTATGGTCATGAAGGCCAAAATCATCAGGTAATTTATATCCCCAGGAAGTGCTCTTGAACAATGACTTACAGAAGTTGATATATAAATACCCCAGCTTCTTGGTCCCTTGGCTAAGAGAATGCTGTGGCATATGTCTTGCACTAATTCCCAGAGTTTCCCAGCAAGATTAAGCTCTAATTATTGATAGTGGTAACCGGCTTGATGGCATACATTTTATTGGCTGTCTTTCTTGCCTATACCACTACCCCACATCCTTATTGGTACTCCTTGAGACCACTTTGCAAATAAAATACTTGTACTTGTATCTTTTGCTCAGAATCAACGAAGCCTAAATTAAGGCAGAAGCTGAAAGCCAGGTAGATTTAAGGTTAGTGATGGGTCATAAAAACCTCAAAGCCACACACGTTCAAGTTAACATTCTAGAGGGAAATACAATCTTAAAGGCAACAGAAAAAGCCCTTTCAAACAGGTTTGCACAGAGGACAATGGAGAGCTGAGCAGAAGGCAGTGATGAGAGACCATGGAGAGAAAATGAGAGAACTGACCAATCATGTGGAGAGACTATGTAATAACCTGCTAGTATCTGAGTTCTGTGAGGTTCTAAATACCTTCTTTTCTCAAGACAACATGAAGTGTACCTGTTTCTTGCTATCTAAATATCCCTGATTAACAAAAAGCTCAAGAATCAACGAAGCTGTATAAAAAAAAGTAGTTTGTAAGAAATGCAAGTATACTGTTCCTTTGCTGGATGGAAGGAGAGTAAAAAACACAACTGTTGAGGGCTTATAGAGAGGAACCAAAGACCAGGAGAAATTATCACAAGAGGTAAGAAAATTTTACTATAATAAAACGAAGGATAAGATGTCTATTAACTTGTTATTTGCCATAAAACTTATGTGATGAAAAGATTAAAGGTTCTTGGAAAAGAGGCACTAATTGTTATTTTCAGAGCCTGAGTGGAAAGTGGACTTAAAGGTACTGAATGAATATACTCACGTCATGATGCTTTTCAGTTCCTGTAAGGGGTGGGGTTGTGTACCTTGTTGAGTTTTGTTGTATTGCCCCCCCCCCCTTTTTTTCTATGTTCATACTCTCAGCCTAATGACAAACAGCATTAGCTAGACAAGGGCAAACCATTGGTCAGCTACATTGAGGTTGCGAGATTCTGAGTGTTAAGTGGAAATGACCAAGTCAGTGAATTTCAGAAAGGATGTGAAGGATTGATTAAAGACTGTAGATGCATTTCCATGTCACACAAAGGGGAAGAATTGGGGGCAACCTGGGGGTTCCAATGAAGCCAAATAACACTTTATTTAAATAACTAAAAATGTAAGGAAATTGTAAGAAAAGACAGGAAAGACATAGAGATGTGAGAACAATAGAGAAAAATGAAAAATAGAAAAGCTTTCTGGTAAAGTTTTCAGACAGATCTTTCCTAAAACTAGTTTGTCATGGCAGAATTTATTTATTTAATTGAAATTCAGAGTTACACCGAGAAAGGAGAAGCAGAGAGAGAGAGAGAGAGAGGTCTTCCATCTGATGGTTCACTCCCCAATTAGAGCCAGGAGCTTCCTCCAGGTCTCCCATGAGGGTGCAGGGGCCCAAGGACTTGGGCCATCTTCTTCTTTTTTTTTGACAGGCAGAGTTTGAGAGAGAGAGAGAGAGAGAAAGAGAGAGAGAGAGGTCTTCCTTTTTCCATTGGTTCACCCCCGAAGTGGCTGCTATGGCCCGCATGTTGAGGCCAGCGCACTGCACCTATCAGAAGCCAGAAGCCAGAAGCCAGAAGCCAGGTGCTTCCTCCTGGACTCCCATGTGGGTGCAGGGCCCAAGGACCTGGGCCATCCTCCACTGCCTTCCCGGGCCACAGCAGAGAGCTGGACTGGAAGAGGAGCAAGTGGGACAGAACCGGTGCCCCAACCAGGACTAGAACGTGGGGTGCTGGCACCGCAGGCAGAGGATTAGCCTAGTGAGCCGTGGCACCGGCACGACTTGGACCATCTTCTACTGCTTTCCCAGGCCATAGCAGAGAGCTGGATGGGAAGTGGAGCAGCTGGGTCTCAAACTGGCAACCATATGGGGTGCGGGCGCTTTGGGCCAGGGCGTTAACCCACTGCGCCACAGCGCCAGCCCCAAGATTTTCCTCTTTATCAATGATTTTCCTAGTACTTTTGCCTACTTCATCTCATTTCCCCTGTATATATCTATTTTATTGAAATCTAAAAATTCTTAAAATTGGTCCAAGGACAACATTCCATAAAATTTCCTTTAGAATGTAAAAATTTATTTAAAAATCCTTCAAAACAGGATTAGATTGAGTCCTGGTAAATAGCCCTGAATTTCTGTTGCCAGAGAAGAGTAAAAAGAAAAAAAGAAAAGAATGGTGAGGTATCAAATGTCGGTTATCCCAGTGCTGCAGCTGATTTTATTAAATCTCAAGAAGAAGAGGGAATAATGTTTTTCCTTTTAAAGTTTTATTTTTAAATAAGTATATATTCAGAGGAGGTTGCATGGAAAACTACAGAGGGATCTTTCATCCTGTTTATCAACCTCTCCCATTTCATCAGTTGTACATTCACTCATTTATTTCTGTGTGTCTTCATACCCACATGTATATAATTCTTTGCAATTTTACTAATGTGTAGCTTCTGTATTTTCTGCTGAATCAAGATACAAAGGTTACACCTTATAGCTATCTTCCTTTCCATTTCAACCCCCTAGAAACCACTAATACGCTCTTCATTTCCATAACTTTATGAGTTCAAGAATGTTATGTCAGTGGAATCATACAGTATGTGATCTTTTGATGATTACCTATTTTCATTCAGCATAGTTTCCTAAGGTCCATCCAAGTTGTTTCTTTTACCAGTAATAAGTGCCAGCATCACATATGTGTACTGGTTGAGTCCTGGCTGCTCTGCTTCTGATCCAGCTCTCTGCTGTGGCCTGGGAAAGCAGTAGAGGATGGCCCAAGCCCTTGGGCCCTTGCACCCATGTGAGAGAGCTGGAAGAAGCTCCTGGCTCCTGGCTTTGGATTGGCACAGCTCCAGCAACTGTGTCCAACTGGGAAGTGGACCAGCAGATGGAAGACCTCTCTCTGCCTCTCCTTCTCTCTGTGTAGCTCTGACTTTCAAGTAAATAAATAAATCCTTTAAAATATAACTGAGGTGCTTCCAGTTTTTAGCTATTATGAATAAATGTACTATGAACATTCATGTACAATTTTTTTTTACAGGCAGAGTGGACAGTGAGAGAGAGAGACAGAGAGAAAGGTCTTCCTTTGCCATTGGTTCACCCTCCAATGGCTGCTGGTGGGCACCGCGCTGATTCGATGGCAGGAGCCAGGTGCTTCTCCTGGTCTCCCATGGGTGCAGGGCCCAAGCACTTGGGCCATCCTCCACTGCACTCCTGGGCCACAGCAGAGAGCTGGCCTGGAAGAGGGGCAACCGGGACAGAATCCGGTGTGCCAGCGCCACAAGGCAGAGGATTAGCCTATTGAGCCACGGTGTTGGCCTACAATTTTTTTTTTTTTATTAAACAAAACAGTTTCTCATTTTTCCTAAGATAAATACCCAAGAGTATATTTTCTTGGTTATTTGGTAAGGCCATTTTTAGTTATATAGGAAACTGCTAAACTATTTCTCAGAGTAGCTGTATGATGAAAGCATATTCCTCATATTTGGTGATGTCTGGCTTTTTATATTAGAAATTCTGATAGGTAAGTATTATATCTATTTGTAGTTTCAATTTGTATTTATCTAATGATATTGAATGTTCTTTTCATGTGCATATTTACTATTATATATCCTTTTGAGTGAAATGTCTTTATGAATCCTGCCCATTTTCTAATTATTTTGTTTCTGAATACTTTTAAAAATTTTTCTTATTATTTATAATTCTCTATGTCTACTTCTGCCTTTTGCTCTGGGTTCAAACACTGTACAATGAACAAGCATTTCTGCCCTCATTTTACAGTTTAAGATTGAGCTCCAACAACCTTTCTTTATGTATTTGAGAATTACGATGTAATCAAGGGTTTAAAAAGGGGTCTATGCTTCCATGCTGTGTTCAAATTCTAGTGTTTCATGAAGGAAGAAGATCATAGACTTACTTGGCTGTGGTAGATTGAAAAGCAAATAACAGTATAGTTGAAAAAAAGCAGCAATAGCTTGTGAAATATCTTATAAACAACTTATGTATGTGAAAAACACATTCTGAAATATTTGTTATTTAACAGGGACATATGATCTAGCTTCATTTATTCTGATTGCTGTTATATTTGATCCCCAATTGTTAGGTTTTCTATTCACTTTGATTGTTTTTTTTAAAGGTTTATTTTATTTATTTGAAAGGCAGCATGACAGAGAGAAGAAGAGACAGGGAGAGATATTCTGGGTCACTCCACAAGCGGCCACAACAGCTGGGGCTGGACCAGGCTAAAGACAGGAGCCAGGAACTCCATTTGGGTTTTGGCAGGGGTTCACGTACCTGGGCCATCTTCTGTTGCCTTTCCAGGCACGTTAGCAGGGGCTGGATTGGAAGCAGAGCCAATGGGTCTCGAATTGGTGCTCTCATATGGGACACCGCATCACAGGAATCAGCTTAACCCATTGTGCTACAATGCTGGCCCTTTTCTTTCTTAATTTATATCAGTATACTTGAGATTTGTTCATTTTCCTTCTTTAGCTTGGTTGTTACATTTTTTAAAAATTCTGTTGTGGTTACCTTTATATTTTAAACATGTTTTACTCATGTGACAAAATCTAGAGTTGACCAATGTCTCATTCTTCCTCCAAATCAATAAAAAGCACTAAAAGTGAGTGAGATCAGTTCATGCCGTACCCTTGTTGTTTCATTTCCCCTTGATTTTAAGTGCACCTAAATTAGTAAGTGTAGGAGTATAATTATCATTGTGTACATTGCTGTATGTTTACGACTTTGGCTCCTGAATCCTACTCCTTTTTATCTGTGTTTATTTTCCTTTTCTGTTTTTGAATTTTCCATTTACTGCCTTTAAAAGCTAGTGTTCTTTATTCATAGATTCTGTTTTCAATGTATTTTGATTTCTGCTATTATCTATTTATGTATTTTAAATAAATGTTTTATACTTTTTATTGTTTTATAATTCCTCACTTTCAGGATGCCAGTTTTCCTGTTTGTTACTTTCAGTGATTCACCTTAATGATGATGAATTTCCTCTTATAATTTGACATTTTTAATAGCAAGCTCATCTTTCAGAGGAACCTTAGGTTGTAGATGTGTCCTTATATCATCCAGAGTCCTGGAATCCTTATGGTTTGGATTAATAATGTGGAGCAGGGGTATCCCAATTTACACATTAGCCAGACAAATGGCTTTAATATTGGTCTGAAACTTGATTTCCACCCAAAGCTCAATATAGACCAAAAGATTTTATCACCATTCTTCAAAGCCAGGAGGCAGAATTTTTCTAACATTCAATTTGTTTGAAAAAGTGATGGAGGGGGGGAATGGTGTTGTGCACAGTGGGTAAAGCCATTGCCTGAGACGCTGGCACCCCTTATGGTGCCGATTTGAATCCTGGCTTCTCCACTTGAAATCCAGCTCCCTGCTTATGACCTGGGAAAGAAGCAGAAGATGTCCCAAGTTCTTGGACCCAGCACCCATGTGGGGGACCTGGAAAAAGCTCCTGGTGTCTGACTTCATTTTGACTCAGTACTGGCCATTGTGTCATCTGGGAAGTGAACAAACAGATGGAAGATTCTCTCTCTCTCTCTTTCTTTCTATCTCTCTCTCTCACTCCTTCTCCATAATGATGACTTTCAAATAAATACATAAGTCTTTTTTAAAAAAAAGTGACTGGGGAAAAGACATTTGACTAGTGGTTGAATTACCTGAATCTTACATAGAAATACCTGGGTTTAAATCCTGGCTCCAGGTTCTGATTCCAAATTCCTGCCACTGTGGCCCCTGGGAGGCCTAGATGATGGTTCAAGTAATTGAGTTCCTCCCAATCACATTGGAAACTTCTGGCTTTTGCCTCAGCCCTGGCCCAGCTAAAGCCATTGCAGAAGCCTGGGGCATGAACCAGCAGGTGGGAGCTCTATCTACCTATCTTTATCTCTATCTCTCTGACTCTCAAATAAGTTTTAAAAATTAAAAATTGATTAATGAATGTCATTTATCAGGTATGCTGAAGAGAGCAGATATGAAACAAGTGATAGATCATTTGATCAATAGTTTGCATTTATATAGCATTTATTTAGTAAACTGTAAGCTTCTGAAGTTCAGAGAGAAATTCTTATCTTTGAATAGAAATAATTACTACCAATTAAGAACTATTATATTTCAAATATGACCTGGCACATTACATTTACCCTTTATAAAGTTCCCCATACTCCAGGTGGCTGTGATACTATCCACTTGATAGTTAAAAAATGAAAACTCATATAAGACAAAAATCATGCCCAAGTTCACAAACTTTTCTTACTTCTTACAGAAAAGGAACTGAGCAAGTGAATTATGCAAACAACAGTTAAACAGACATTTAATTAAGAGTGGGTCATAAACTGTTTTACTTTGGTATTGTTCAATTGAATCATTGCAGAATAGAAATTCTGTAAGATGCTGTATTCCAAAAATGTTTCCCTGTTCAAATGGACGTGAGAAAGGCTGAAAATTCTATTATGCGTCCTGAGTTCCAATTCCTCTCTCCTAGACAGGTGTCTAATCAACTTCAGGACAGTAAATACACCAACCTAAAGTTTTTAATTTTCGTGTGTGTGTGTGTGTGTGTGTAACCTTTATCAACCCCTTGAAACTAGCACTTTGAACACCTCAATTTCGGAAATGTCATGCTTTTCCTGTTCTTTCCATTTTTAAAACTGTCCCATGATATTGAGAGATGGAGAGATTACAAATGTCAGGGTGAAAGATGCATTATTAGACAACTCCAGTCTTAGAGTGAACACCCGGACCTGCAGTCAACTATCTCAGGGTTGCTTCTGCCATCTCATGCTCACCAGCAAAATATAAACACAGTAAAAGCATACAGGTGCAAGCCTTTGGGCCAGCAGTTAAGATGCTGGCTGGAATGCTAGTCCTCATCGGAATACCTAGGCTTGAGTCCTGGCTATGTGCCCCATTCCAGCTTCCTGCTAATGCTCACTCTGGGAGGGAACAGTGATGATTCAAGGGTTTGAATCCCTTCCCATCCACATAGGAGACCTATGTTGAGTTCTTGGTTTAGTCCTGTCTGTTGTGGGCATTTGGGGAGTGAATCAGTAGGTGGGATATGTCTTTGTTTCTCTTTAGCTCACTGTCTGGCTCTCAAATATACAAGTAAAATTTTACAAAAAAAGTTCAACTGAATTTTTCTTTCATATTGTGAAGAGTTAGGATAGTGTGATGAAGATTTACAAGTCAGCATTTAGAGAAATTATTGTCCATTTTATTTCCACATATGACCACCGTAGTATCTACTGTCTCACATACTATTCTTAGATTGTGACTTTAATACTCCTCCCATAAAGCAGTGGGGTCTAAGCACTCTCTCCTTTAACCAATATTCATATGGCCAAAGCAGAAGCAATGATGGATGCCTTCTAAGACGAGGTCATAATGGAAGCTCTTTCTGTTGCCAGTGGGATGCTTGCCCTTGAATCCTATACGCCATGCAGTAAGAAAGCTCAAGCCACATCAAGAGACTAGTGTAGATGTAGATCCCTGGCCAATAGCTACAATGTGGCAGCTACAATCAGCTGCCCAGCATGTGAGCCAGGTTTTTTGGGGACACTCTTGTCTCAGGTATCACCTGACTGTACCTGCCTGAGAGAGGCTGAGCAAGAACTGTCAAATGAGAAGAGTCAAATCCTGGAACTGGGAGAGAATCGTAGGATCTCTTGTTGCTGTTTTCTGCCGCTGTTTGGAATAGCTTCTAGAGAATAGTAGAACCACTTCTTCTTCTTCTTGTCTTCTGCTGCTATGTTTGGAATAGTTTCTTAAACAGCAATAGATAACAATCACAGGAAGAGAGATTTACTCGAAGTAGATCTTCAGACCATTTAGAACCTTGGGAAATAGGGTGCATACAAATAGATATTATAGAATGAAGCATTTTGAAACTTTAGCCTTTGGTTTTAAAAATGACACATGTACTTCTAAACATTTAAATTTGGCTAATTTTATAGATATTGGTTTTCAATGTGATTTTCTCAGTTAGGAATTTTCTTTAAATCATGTTTTAGTAATATATGTTTAATATTTTACCCCATTTATGTAGCTTATAAAATGGCAATACCATGTTTAATATTCTTGTTTTAAAGATTTACAATTTCAACAGACTTTTCTGAACCATACCTATGTTGAGGGATGAGAGTATGGACACTAGTCACACAGTAGTTGGATATACTCCTGGCCATCATTGAGATCATAGCCAATGGGGGGAATCAAGTAGCAAACAACTCCAAACCACAAATATGCAGTCACAAGGGGCCAATGTGTTGTGATGTGAGTGCGCTACATGCTGTATTGGATAATACATGGAATAGGCCACATGGCATAAAGCTGAGACTTGAAGGATGAGAAGGAAAAGCTACATGAAGTGATGGGTCTGAGCACTGAGAAGGAGGCACCTGGATCTGTGAAGGCTGTAGAAAAGGTTGGCAAGTGTATAGAATCAAGGGTGCAAAGAGTAGCCATGATGAGGGAGGAGAGGTCTGTGGGAGGTTATAGTGTAGTTAACGAATCCCCTCTGTTGCACATCTAGGCTATTTGTAGATGTATGTAGTGCTGTAGCGAACATTATTATACACAAATTATGGATACCTTTTCTGTGTCTCTCTTATTTCTATAGACTAACTGAAGCAAAACTGATGGCCCCAGAGTTTGTATGTTCAAAGTTTTAGTTACACAGGATCCTTCAGAACTTTCATACAAATTTAACTTTTGCTTTTTTCTCTCCCTCTGCCCCTCCCTCAATTCATCTTTCTCTTCCTCTGTTCATCATTTTTGTCTTCTTCATTAGAAGAATTTTTTTCTAACAATGTTCTTTTATTTTTTTAACTTTTATTTAGTAGATATAAATTTCCAAAGTACAGTTTATGGATTATAATGGCTTTTCCCCCCTATAACTTCCCACCCACCCACAACCCTTCCATCTCCTGCTCCCTCTCCCATTCCAATCACATCAAGGTTCATTTTTGAATATTTTTATATACAGAAGATCAAGTTAGTATATATTAACTAAAGATTTCATCAGTTTGCCCCCACACAGAACACAAATTGCCAAATACTGTTTGAGCACTAGTCATATCATTAATTCACATTGAACTACACATTAAGGACAGAGATCCTACATGGGGAGTAAGTGCACAGTGACTCCTGTTGTTGACTTAACAAAAAGACACTCTTGTTTAAGGCATCAGTAATCTCCGCAGGATCTAGTCATGAGTTGCCAAGGCCATGGAAGCCCCCTGAGCTCGCCGACTTTGATCTTATTTTGACAAGGCCATAGTCAAAGTGGAAGTTCTCCCCTCCCTTCAGAGAATGGTACCTCCTTCCTTGATGGCCTGTTCTTTCCACTGGGATCTCACTTGCAGAGATCTTTCATTTAGTGGTTTTGTTTTTGTTTTTTGTTTTTGTTTTTGTTTTTGTTTTTGTTTTGCTAGAGTGTCTTGGCTTTCCATGCCTTAAATACTCTCATGGGCTCTTCAGCCAGATCTGAATGCCTTAAGGGCCGATTCCGAGGCCAGAGTGCTGTTTAGGTCAACTGACATTCTATGAGTCTGCTGTGTATCCCGCTTCCCATATTGGATCGTTCTCTCCCTTTTTAATTCTATCAATTAGTATTAGCAGACACTAGTCTTGTTAATGTGATCCCTTTGACTCATTATGGTCTATTGTGACCTGAAATTGATCACTTGGACTAGTGAGCTGGCATTGGTACATGCAACCTTGATGGGATTGTATTGGAATCCCCTGGCACATTTCTAACTCCACCACTTGGAGCTAGTCAGATTAAGCATGTCTCAAATTGTGCATCCCCTCCCTCTCTTATTCTCACTCTTATATTTAACAGAGATCATTTTTCAGTTAACTTTAAATACCTATGAATAATTGTGTGTTAATTACATAACTCAACCAATGCTATTAAGTAGAGCAAACAAAAATACTAAAAGGGATATAGTATTACGTTTTACATCAACAGTGATGATTAGAAGAATTTTTAACAGGAAGATTAAACTTAATAGATAAATTTAATGGGCCGGCGCCGTGGCTCAACAGGCTAATCCTCCGCCTTGTGGCGCCGGCACACCGGGTTCTAGTCCTGGTCGGGGCTCTGGATTCTGTCCCGGTTGCCCCTCTTCCAGGCCAGCCCTCTGCTGTGGCCCGGGAGGGCAGTGGAGGATGGCCCAGGTGCTTGGGCCCTGCACCCCATGGGGAGACCAGGAAAAGCACCTGGTTCCTGGCTCCTGCCATCGGACAAGCGCGGTGCGCCGGCCGCAGCGCGCCAGCCGCGGCGGCCATTGGAGGGTGAACCAACGGCAAAGGAAGACCTTTCTCTCTGTCTCTCTCTCTCACTGTCCACTCTGCCTGTAAAAAAAAAAAAATTAATGATACATAGAAAAAAATAAGCTTTGGTTTGTTAATAACCGTATCGATATCCTTTAATTTTCCTTCTTTAAAATTTCAGACCTGTATTGAACATATCTACTGTCATTCCTGACTCTATCTTCTACTTTTCTTTGTCTTCAATCTCATTTCCCCTGATGTAGTTTCTCTTGACAGTGAAGTGTGGGCGCCTTTGCATACAAACATGCTAGAGACCTTCGTGGCTCTAGGTTCTCTAGACCACATGCATGGACTTGGATCCCTAGAGAGTAGTGGTTATACAGGCCTCACACATTCTTAGAGAATCCTTCCTGTGTAGAAGACATATAGCATCTTAGACACCACACAGGAAAATTTGCTAATCCCAGACAGAAACATTTCAGGTAAAGGAGGGTGAAGAACAGCTTTTTTTAAGTCACGACTGACACATGGGTGTGTTTGCAAAATTTCCTTCTATCTCCTCAAGCTTCCCCTCAAACAAATAATTGCATCCCCACAATGAATGGGATAAATATTTTCGCAGGGGAAATATTTGCAAGTGAAATAAGTAATTCTTGGAAGGGAATAGAAAAAAATGAGTCAGTGTTTGTTGAAATGTTTAAGAAACATTTGCCATTGTATGCAAATTTAGTGTTTGATTTGTATCGTTGGTTTCTTGTGACCAAATAGGAGAAAAGCAGAGAGTTGTACCTGAGGTCAGAAAAAAAAAAAAAAAAGGAGGGAGATAGGGTCACTACTTATGTGTAATAGATTCCTTCAAAATTAATTATTTAATTCTGAGGGTTTTTTCCTTCAATAAATGTAGGAGTTGTACGTCAGTGTGAAAACGCCTGGCATTTCCTGTGATTATAGACTGGAATTTATTAATGGTGTTTTCACTGAACAAAAATAGACTTACTTCTCAAGATAGGAGTGACAAATCTTAAAGTACATTATGACCCATTCTTTGCTTACAATTCAGTCCAGTGAGGGTCCGCATTGCACAGGCCAAACTGGAGCACTTTTCGTAGCACGTGTTACTGCCACCTGCTGGAAAATTCTCAGCGTAAGCTTACAGTGATGACGGTGCCATGGAAGGCGCCCTCTATGGTTGTGCAAGGCATAACTTGCAGGATCACACACAGAGCCCCTCCAGGAACTCTCAGGCTTAATTAAATCATCCAGTAGAAGTGGCACCTTAAAGAGAGACCTTAAAGGCCATGAGCAAAATGAATCTTAAAATTGGAGGTTTGGATATCCTCACCGATCCAAGATGTAGGCAACATTAGCCCATCTTGTGCAGTGCTGGTGATTGGAGATGAATTGCTTCCAATTTTTCCATATTCAAATATTGAATTCTGTGAAAGCTGCTGTGAGAAAGAGCAATGGATTCTCAAGGGTGAGAGTGGGGGTCGTCTTTGTCAACAGCACTCCAGAAGCCTTGGGTTGTGCTGGCCAACATCTGTGCTAATAATATATAAACTGCAGTTGTTGGCAGCTGGATGGGAAGTCTCCAGGAAGACAGCTTCTGCTAACCATTTTTTTTCCCTTTATTAAATGCTGGGCTGGAGGTAACTGTGTAGATCTGAAAATGGAGCCCGGTTTAATTAGGCATAACTTTCAGGAAGCCAAGTAACAAATGACAACTTAATTAAATATAATGAAAACATTCTAGAACTTCTTGAAGCCTCTTTCAACAGGGCAATGATTGCAGCTTGGGAAAGGCCATGGAAAGAGAGGCAAGGTGCCTTCATTTTCCTTTTTTCTTACTTTTTTGGTTTCAACTCTTTTTTTTTTCTTTTCACTATTAGGAATGCAGCTGGATCCTATTTATAATCCATTTTCACATTTGTTTGAATTAAAATCCCAGATTGTTGTGCTTTCAAGGTTGAATGTGCATGGCAGCCAACATTTACCCAGCCGTTTCAGGAGTTCCTGGGTAAGTGGGCTCCAGGAAGGGAAACTCCGCCACGCATTGGAGCCACAGAGAGAGAAAACAGACCCAAACCAAAACCTTCTGACATCACCGTTGTTGGAAAGAGATTGTTCTGCCCTGAACATGTGTTGCCTACTTAAGACTCTAATTATTTTAAATTACTTAAATTGGCTCTAATACTTATGTTTTATTATTTGATCTTAAAGAAAAAACATTTTAAGAAGAAATTCATAATGCAATCAAAATATTGGCAACCTGTTCTCCCAGCAGAAAGCCTGGGCTTGGAAATCCCTATGCTTTCTACCCTGCCACCTGAATTCTAATCTGAGAGCTGCCATGTGCTCTCCCCCGGCCTTTTCCAGTATCCTGTTTATGTCTAAATCCAATAGTCCAACCATGCCAGCTTGTTACCACATGGAAAACTCCATTGCTCAGGGAAAGTTATGAATCCTTATATTCTTTATGCTTTAAGATCCACTGTGACATCTCAAAGTAATTGCCAGGTAAACCTACCAGATGGTTTTTGGGGGATGAAGACTAGACTAATAATTTCCATTAGCATAATATTGTTATTGTAAAGACTTAACGACTTCACTGATGTGGTGTCCTGTCCTGGTGGAAAGTTTATGAGCCAGAAATAAAATAATACTTATGGGTACCCAGGAGGCCATTTGAGAGAAGCACTAGAGAGGTTAATGAGATCTCAGGTCTCTAAGGCTCCTCACAGAATGTTCTCATTTCAGGTGGGCCAAGTGATTTGGGGAGGTGCTATGACAGAGCAAGGCAGACTGAATAGGGGGCGCACGAAGCTCAGTGCAAGTGCCACCTTTGCTGCTCCATTCCTGGCTAGAGTCAGGGGTCTGATTTGGTATCATATTTCTGGATTCCACTTCTCGCTCTATTTTGCACTGGCTTGAGGATAGTGGGAATGCTACTTAAGTTCTCTGTGTTGTAGTTTTTCATCTACAAAATGGGTCTAATAATTGTGCCTAGTCAGTGGTTGTCACGAGGAGGGAGAGGTGAGCATGACAAAATGTTTAAAACAGTACCAGAGACACAGTCAATGTACACTGGGTATTCAGCGTTATTATTCTTATTAGTAGAGCTATATAGGGTTTTTAGGAAGTTGTCAATCAATCTGTACTGATTCTCCACTTCCTTAGCAGTCAAAGGAAAGACATTGGCCTATCTTTGAAATTATGTGATTCTATAAGCTAGAATTCTGATATAATTAGAAATATTCTGCTTTGAAATATAAAGGTGGATTTAGTTCTTTCAGGCCTATTGCCAGACTTTGGATATCAGATGTATTGTACAACAGGTGTTAACTCTTAGAACAAGAGTCTGGAGGAAGAGTCCTTGAAAGAACAAGAGGCTGTAAAGTAGTGGCTCTCTGTGTCTCATAGTAGCCTGCTTAGGAGTTCCTTAGGCTTCCCTTGTCTGGGGGTCAAGGAGAGAAGACTTGGTTAGTTTATTTAGGATCTTAGAAATGGCTACGTTAAACTGGTAATGTTAAGGGTTGTAAGAACACATCCTTCTCCATTTACCTGGAAAAAGTATCCTCTATGTTGCTTTTTTTTTTTTTTTCTATAGAAAATGAGAGGATCTTTTGGAAATGTTGGGTAATGAATAAGGTAATTGCTATTCTTGGGCTGGATAAGTTCCCATCCCTGCCAGTTGCCTATGTCTTGTGATATAGGTAATTTGGGCCTCTGGTTTTTTACAAGGATTATGCTTGTTTTTAGCTGTCTGAGTACAATCCTTCAGTGTAGTTGGGTATACAGCTGGGCAATCCATTAGGACGTTGACTTCTCTGCCTATTATCAGTGGGGCAAATGTTTTCTCCTTTACGGAAGAGTGTCATTTTCTCTTCCCAAGTGGCTTTCACACACAAGTTCTCTTCCCTATTGTCTATAGAAGCCCTGGCTAAGAACATAAATGCCCTTGATCTTTGCTTTAGGAAAATCCTCTTGAGAAAAAATGTCATTTGAATTGTCACACTGTTGGGATGAGTGGAGTTGAGTTCCTTTTCCAAAACAGGCATTTGTTTTTTCCTTGAGGCATTAGCAATTGATATCCTTGTTCTCTTCCCATAATGCCCTTCTGACCATGTGTGTCCACACTAGTATGGCAACAACTACCTTCCAAAACTCAGATTCCCAGGAAAGCAGCATGTTGATAAAGTGAAGGCAAGGAACACTGAAGTTTCTTCTAGGCACATTGCCTGATTTCCTTAAGGGGGAATCTTGACTTTTTTCCTTTACTTTATTTATAAGCCTTGTGTAATCCATGTGGGTAATGTACATATCTTTAAGCCAGATGCCTTGGTGTATAAACAGCATTTCTGTCTTTACCTACAAACACAGAGATCAAGAATCTCCTGTTTTTCAGTCTCCATCAGTTGGCATTTCAGTATTTACCGTTAGTCCATGTGGTTCCATTCAGGTTAAACACTGGGCCTCATGAAATTCCAGCAGGCCATTTCCTATTCAAACAAGTTAAATGCAAGAGACAAAATGAAGATAAATTCCTCAATGGACCAAGATAAGCTGGTTAGGTAAGGGGAAAGATAATTGGCCAGTCCTAAGCCACCTCTGATTCTTCCAGGTTTTATCTTTGCAGATTTTAGGGATGGACCCTCTGCCTCTGAGGCTGAGTGATTTCTATCTTGCTCTTGCACCTGAGGCATTTCAGCAACAAGGTCGAAGGTAACTGGGAGTGTGCCCCCAATAATCCCTTCATTGTGCGCCTGCCCTGGGTCTGTGGGGAGGCAGGGAAAGAGGTGTAGCAGGGATTGCCTTGGAGACTGGCAGGGAAGGGGTGTTCTCTTTTTATGAAAACACTAACCTGAAGGGTTTCTTACTGAAATGCCTATGGAGAGGCAGACAAATGCTTCGGATAAGTCTCATATGATGCAATTGGTATGTAGGTTTTGGAGAATGATAACAAATTAATCCTTTTTTCAGATGTGCGAATGTTCCCCTGAAGTGAAATCCAGTATGAACTTTCTATATTCATTTCTGTTCTTCTTGAGTGTCCTGCTCCGCGTTCCTCTCAGCCTTTTTATTCCATCTCTCTTCTCATCCTGAACACCATTCTCATCCCATCTGATAGTGACCAGGAGCAGCCGTCTCTTTGGTTTAAAGACATCTTTGAGTGCCTATCTGGATCCTTACTACTCTCAATGTATTTGAAGACCAATGACATCCATATCGCCTCCTGGGAATTTGTTAAAAATTCAGATTTTTGGGGATGGCGCTGTCGCAGCAAGTAAAGCCTACAAGCACCAGTATCCAATGTGGCACCAGTTTAAGCTCAGCTATTCCACTTCTGATACAGCTCCCTGATAATGTGCCTGGGAAAGCAGCAGAGGATGGGTCAAGGCCCTGGACCCCTGCATCCATGTGGAAGATGCAGAAGAATCTCCTGACTTTGGCCTGGCCCAGGCCCAGTCATTGCAGCCATTTGGAGAGTGAACCAGTGGATGGAAGCGCCCTCTCTCTCTCTCTTTCTCTGTAACCCTGCCTTTTAAACAAATAAATATTTTAATAAAAAGAAATTTAGATTATCAGGCCCTACTCCATACCTCGTAAATCAAAATTTGCTTTTTATGCAATTGCCCTGTGATCCATATGCACACTGCTCTTTCATTCTCCTGAGTCACCATTGTTAAATGATCACAACATTTAACATGTGAAGGTTCTCAGAGCATTGGGGTCAAATTCTGGCATTTGAGGAAATAATCAACTCCCTCCATCAAGCAGCTGAGTATAACCAAAAGCAATACTGAATGTAGAACTGGGAAACATGGTCTATATTCCCCCATCTTCATTTCCACTCTCAAAGTCTCAGTGTTGGTACTGATGACCTCTAATTGTTTTAACAGTACCATTTAATGGTTTTGTGAATGCAAAATTCCTGATTTATGGAGCAAGAAATTTTCACTTATAAATTTTTGGGGGCCGGCATTGTGGCATAGTGAGTAAAGCCTCCACTTTCATAGCTGGCATCTGATATGGGCACCAGTTCAAATCCTGGCTACTCCACTTCTGAGTCAGTTCTCTGCTAAGGGCTTAGGAAAAACAGGAGAATATGGCTCAAGAGTTTGGACCTCTGCCACCCATGTGAGTGACCCAGAAGAAGCTCCTGGCTTTGTCCTGGTTCAGCTCTGGCCATTGCAACCATTTGGGGATGGAAACAGTATATGGAAGATCTCTGTCTCCTCTCTCGCTCCCTCCCTCCTTCCCTCCCTTCCCCTCTGTAACTCTGATTTTCAAATAAATAAATCTTTAAAAAATAATTTGCTGTACGAAACACTTAGATCTATAGTACGTATGTAGAATGAGGACTTTTCCTTTCAGTAAATTTCAATTTCATAAATCCCTACCTTTGCCATGTTGAATCACTAAATCTTCAAATATAGAGGAGCAGCTTCTTTGATTTGTAGAATGCTCCAAATAATTACAGAAGTAGGAACTGCAGCCTAAGAGCCTTTAATCTCTTCAAAGTGTGACTCAGAACAAGAAAGCAAAAATGATTTTGTTTCCAAAGTGGATGTGGAAATATACAAGTGAACATTGTGAAAACATGGCTGCAACTTGAAATGTGTAGGGCTGAATGAACTGTTGTTTCCTGAACCCTGAATCCTGAGATTTACAGCTTTATCTTCCATATGTTTTGCATAATGTAAATCATAATATGGCATAGGTTCCATGTTTTCAGAGATGAAAATGTTAGCAAGAAACACACACATATACTCACCTGGACATATACACATGGGTATATAGATACATGTTCATATACATAGATAATATATGCCAGGATATATCATCCACATATTCATAAGATACATTTTTCTCAAATTCTAAAGTACTTTTCAATCTCCGTGAAATTATCCCCAGAAGAATTCTTTTTTTGCTTTTTAAAGGGCATATTATTTTATAATCCAATGTGATGACATTTACTCTATGAAAACTGCCTCAAACCTGTTGAGAGGTGGGCCCTGTTTCCCTCTAACACTGCATTCATCTTGGTCTGATTGGTATCCTAGTGAGTCTGTTCTCCAATACTATTTTACTCATTAGGTTATAAATTCTTCAAAGCAGGGAAATTTCTTGTTAGTCGTTGAATTAGGAGTATCCTGTGTGGTCTCAGACACATTGATAATATATGGCAAATATTTATTAGATGTAATGAAGTTAGTATTATATAGTCTCTGGATCTTGTTTTGCAAATTAAATTTTAAATGCTTTTTAGTATTTTATTGATGAAATTAAGTCCAAACTATGTTTTAGAATAGCAGAAACAGGACAGAATATAGAAGATTCAGAAATAGTGAAAAATCTCTGGAATAATCTACTTCGTGTACAGAAGAAAATTTCAGGACATTTGTAGCTAATGTAAAATCTCAGAAGACATAATTGCCACAATGGCTTATGAAAAAGGAACTGTAACAAGGAAAAGGAGGTGCCATATGATATGATTACAAGTAGAAACAAACAAAAGACTTCAACATCAGAAACAAATATTTGTTCTTGAAATGCATTTGCTGCTAAGAGATCTCTGAACTGGAGAAAAAGTTTGGGAAAGTATCAGAAGTCAGAAGCAAAGGGCACAACACGAAAAGGATGAGAAAACAAGTGCTCGTAAAGGAAACAGTGAATAAAGTGATGACTTCCAGAAAATCTGTTCCTGTGTGATCTCTTGGGGGAAACAGGTTACAAGCAATAATTAAGAGGATATGGGCTGAGGATTAGGGTTTGCAGAATTATGGAAATCATCACTTTCCTTCTCATGAACAACTATCATATTCTAGACAAAATTAACACAGAGAGATAACACTTAGTCTTGTTTGGGCAAATGTTTCTAAATGAGAGGACTTTAATTGTGCAAGCATCCAGACTTGGAAAAAGTATAACAGGATAACAGTTAAATTATAAAGTGCAGGGCAGACTCAGGTATCCTTGGTCAAAGAGACCAAGGGTCTTCAGAAAGTTCATATTATGCAAAACCGCATGTATTTCAATTTTTTTTACTTCAAAATAAAATTACCTTTTAATTCTTTTTTCAACAAACTTCATGAAGTTGCCTTGTAGAATATGCTCAATAAATATTTTCTGGATAGATTAATAAATTATTAAATAATAGTGGCAAATTTTATTTCTGTTAATTTTTTATTTCCTTAGCATAATGTCCCATTGTCATTGCAGGACCAAAAACATGGGAGTTGAGGCTTATGATGTTTCCTCTGTCAAGTTACATTACCTCTAAAAGTATAAAAGGCATGCATTGTGGTGCAGCAGGTTAGGCCACCATTTAAGAGACCCGCATCCCATATCAGAGTGCCTGGGTTCAAGTCACAGTGTCTCTGCTTCTGATCCAGCTTCCTGCTAATGTATCCTGGGAAGGGAGTGAATGATGGCTCAAGTGCTTAGTCCCTGCCATTCACTTTGCATACCTAAATGGGGTGCCGGTGTGCCTCACCCAACCCTGGTTATTGCAGGCATTTGGAGAGTGAACCAATGCATGGAAGTCCTTGTATGCAATAGCAGAAAGTTAGTATAGAGAGTGGAACCAGGTGCTGTGCCCAGGCAGTTCAGTAAGGGATACAGGAGTCTCAAGGGTTGTCTTAACTGGTAGACCAGAAGCCCACCCAAACTTATGTTTGTAATTCCATGTGTCCACAAATTTTTCAATTATACTTGTATGTTCATGGAACGGTCTCATTATGTACAATCCTAACCTTTAGAAAGGTTATGACATGTTTATACTAAGAAAAAAGTTGAATTACAAACTATGGAAATATCCAACAATGATTGATTGGCTTATTTCATTGGTGTATCTGTATTTTGCTATTTAAAATAACTTGATACACTTTAGAAGATACGTGCCCATACATGTATAAAATTGTTAACATATTGTGATCATTCTGTTAAAAATTTTATGCTTATATAGACTAAGTTGTTATTGGTGGTTATTTTATGATGATATAGAATACCTGGTTTTTGTTGATTTTTGTGTTTTATTTTTTCAATGATAAAATGCTATATTGAATACAATAACATTTGCAAAATTAAAAACAAATATAACAGTATGATTTTTAATTAGGAAAATATCTGTAATTAATAATAGTTAATTTCACCTGTAAATAATACATTTAAATTTGGGATCAATTTCAATTTATATTTTCCATACAGCTGTGTATATAATCAGCTTAATTTAATCATGGAGACAGCTAAATTAATCATGGAAACAACTAAAATTTTTAAATTTCACAATTCTTTGACTCATCAATAACCTAAAGACTTATTCAACAGACATATTTGCATATGCACACAATGATCATTTCAACATTATTTGAAGTTGCAAAACTAAAAACAATGTAATTATCTATTAATAGATTAATTAGATACAAGCCACATATTAGAATAGTTGGCAACAATTTCAGGAATGAGGCAGTTTCATACAAACTGATGAGTGGATGATAAAAGCAAGATAAAGAACAATGTGCTCATAATAATATATTTCATTAATTTACATGTGCTTCTACACATATGTATGTAAAGATGAAATATTTGTGATTATTTTTAGTGAAGGCAAATTAAGGAGACCATTCTTCTCAGTTTCAATCATATGGTACAGTTTGAATTTAGTTATTAATTTCATATTTATCATGAAAAACTTCAAAAATATATTTGAAAGTAATATGAAGTAAAACAACACTATTGGTCTTCCACTTCTCATGCACTGAGCTCTTAGCACACACACATTGTATTTTGAATTACAAAATGTAACAAAACTCCATTCAATTCTATTTTGCTATTAACAATATTGTTTTGTACAATAACATTTTAGGACAGTATTCATAGGCATATTTTATCACTTTTCCTTCTGAAAACACAAACATGAAGACTATTTGGTTGTCTTCCTTCTCTTCATTCATCATTGAGATGAGAATATTTACTTTTGGAAAAACAAATTTATTCAACAAATTCAGAGAAAATTGATCCAAGTTTAATGTTTGCATCACTACTTAGCATCTTCTTGTGTGGCGGGTGTTCAAATCTAGAAACTTTTGCACCATTTGTACTTCCAGATCTCTCAATTTTTGGTTGAGCACAGCTTAAAATAAAGCTAAAGGAAATGCAAATGACAAAAATTTGGGAGGGTTCTAACCAAAATCTGGTGTTTTTTCCCATCTGGATAAAAACCAGAAGATCTGACAACATTGTCCAATTTTCCCATGGGGTCTAAAGAGCAGCTGCCCCCCTTTAGTCTGGGCAAGCACAGTCCCCCTGCTCCCCGATTGCTTGCACCATGTCAACATACCACATTTACATTGCATTCTCATTTCTATATGCATTCCAGTTTATGGACCATGGTTTTTTTTTAAAGTATTATTTTTATTTATTTGAAAGACAGAGGTACTTCCCAAACTATTACTCAAACTATTAAAAATAATTCACAAACATTGTTATTCACTCCTACACTGTTCATATTTTAAAATGTAAGCAACAATGTAAATGTCCACAAAAGGGACTGAATAAATAATGGGTCAGCCATGAGATGTAATATTGTCTAGCTGAAATGAACACTGAGAACAATCTCTACAAACTGACATCGGGTGATTCCCAGGACACACTGTTAAGTGGAAATGGCAAGGCAAAGGAAGCCCGTAGTGTGCTACCTTTCATTTCAGAATGAAGGGGGTATTAAAAAAATACTATCTCTGTCCACATATGCCAAAAAGAAATATAGGAAGGATAAACCAGAAAATAAAAAGTCTCATTATTTATGAGGTGTGTGTAATGTGTGTATGTGAGAAAGATGGAGAGAATGGGTAGTACAGATGATGAATAAATGATTAAAATCACAAGTATATGTGTGTGTACTGCAACACAACAATAGCACATGTACCTAATTATGTTACACACATACAAACACAATTATGAAGAATGAATGAAGAAATAATGAGCTGAGTTACTGTAACAAGGCAGGCTTTTGCCCACAAACTTAAGGCAAAAGGTAAAAAGAACTATTAACAAATGTTATTCTCTAGTTAGTACAGTTTCTGACATATATGTAAGCTTGTCACTTTATGTGTACAAGCGTACATCAAACAGTTTGTGGATAAATGGATTTAAAATATGATGCATATTTCCTATGAACTGTTTGAATTTTGAATTGAACAAATCAGTAAGTAATATTCCAACTTTAAAGCCTAATTTCTCACTGTCTTAGAAAGACCTTAAATATAAAGAAAAAGACAAGGCAAGAATAAACAGTGGTTTTGTATTGAAGTCATAAGGATCAGTATAACTTCAGTTTATATACATACACACGTGCATACGTACATATGTATACACATGCATATGTACATATACATATACATATGTACATACAGACATGGGCACACACAGATGGACAAATATAGAAATAAGTATACATATTAGTGAATGGTTGAGTTAGTACTTCAAAATGTTCATGAAAGATAGAGCTTTTATTTTGCCACAAATTTTTAAAAAATCAATGAATAGTTTATTTCATAATACTCATTTCCTGTGAACTTTATGAGAACCTGTCATGTCTGTGTGTGAGACATATACACACACAGGAGGTGTTACACATTACTTTCATAATATATTCTGCAATATGTAAAAACTGTGCATGGATTTAAAAATTGTTTTTTCGATAAAACTCATACATTAGAAGTATTTATTTTTGTCTACTTGAAAGGCAGAAAGAGAGAGAAAGAAAGAGAGAGAGACAGAAAATTTTCTATCTGCTGGTTTGATTCTCTAGTTCTGCTGGGCCAAGCCAAAGCCTGGAGCCCAGAATTGCATCCAGATTTCCCACAGGGTGGCATGGGCCCACCCAAGATGCATCTACAGAAAGCTAGATTAGAAGTGGAGCAGTTGAAATTCAAATTAGTATTCTGATATGGGACGTGGACATCCCAAGCAATGATTTAACCTGCTGGGACACGTCAACCCCATAAACTCATCCTTTAATTCAATTTTTCTATGAACTTTTAAAAAAAATGACAGGGAAAGGGAGACATAGAGTGAGATCTTCTATCTGCTGGTTGATTCTCCAAATGGCTGCAAAAGCCAGGTTTAAGACAGGCCAAAGCCAGGAGCCAGGAACTCCATATGATCCCCAACGTGGGTGGCAGGGGTCCAGGTATTTGAGCCATCTTCTACTGCCTTCACAGGTACATTAGTAGGAGCCTGGATCATAAGTGGGACAGCCAGGACTTGGATTCTCATTCAGATAAGGGAAGCTGATATTGCAAGCAGAGTTTCACTGTGCCACATTGTCAGCCCCTTCGTGAACTTTTTGAAATGCTGTATGTGTGTGTGTGTGTGTGTGTGTGTGTGTGTGTGTGTATTTCCTACCTCTAGTTGCTAAGAAGACTAGAAGGAGTGATACTCCACTAGCAATAATCATAGATCCACCAAGATTTTACTTTCTAAACCTCATTCTCCAATAAAGGAAAAAGGGCTCCTTTGCTAATTTCAGGGTCATGGTAGAGGAAACACAAGATGAATTTGCAACCTATCTTGGAGCCAGGAAGTTAGGAAAGTGCTGAAAAAACAATGATGGCATCCTGTCAAAGAGCACAGAGTGTACTTTGTAGGACTCTTGGCCAAAACTGGGACTAACGTGGACCAAAAACACAGTGATGAATTAGAACACATAACACAAAAATATTCATGTATCTGATACAAAGAAATAATTCATAAAAGAGGAAAAGAGACAGGTATTTCTTATAGTAGAACTCCATCCAACTCACATAGAGGGAATAAGGAAACTGTAAAATCACCATGAAGCAATCTTAATATTAACTAGTACAAGCAAGAATCACCGATATACACTAACATGGGCAAAGCTATTCCATGAGAGGAAATATTTGCAACATCTTAAAGTATCTCCCCATAAGATCCTTAATGAATACAAAGATAAAATCAATAACTTTTCAATGGAAAAGTCTGTCAGGCACCATGACAAAGGCAAAGGTCAAACTTATCATTGGTTTAACACACGGGCCTCATGGACCTTCTGATACAATGTACAGAATGATATGTGTTGTTCTTCCCCAAAATTTCTAACGTCAGCCTAATTGTGACAAAATGTCATAGAAGACCAAATTCAGAGATGTCCTATTAAATGGTCGACCTTAAAAATTGTGAAGTCACGAAAGTTAAGGAAAGGTGGGATAGCTGCCACAGATCTGACATGACTAAGGAGACGAGGGAAACGAATAAAAGGTGGACTCCTCCACTGGATCCTGCACCAGAGAAAGAATCATAGTGGGACAGTTGGTAAAATTTGAATAAATTCTTCAGGTTAGATAATAGTTTTATCAATATGGATTTCTCCATTTTGATAATCAAGCTCTAACAATATGTTATTAAGAATTGGGGAAGCTATATGAAAGGTAATTAAGAAATATCTATATCATTTTTCAACTTTTAATTATTTAGAATTTCAAAATAAGAAAGTGGAAAATCACTGCTATTGTTAATCAGACCTTCAGAAGTTTGCTTCTTAGAAGTTTTAAAAATTTAGGAATGGAATTATTGAAGGGAAATGACAATGTAAAGTCAGAATGTATAGTTGATATTTTAAACAATGTATATTGAGGCAATCTTTGGAATCTCAAGGGAAAATAATGTATTTAAATGGAAACAGGTGGAGGATGGGGGAGAGCAACAGAAAAGACTAGAATACTAAGCTCTCAAGTTGAAAAGGGATAAAAAATAGGTGTAAGTGTGACTGATTTGAAGGATTTATTTTGAAAGATCAAGTTCAGCTGGGCTGAAGAAATTGGTTTCAATATTTTCCAAAATGCTGTCTTGTCATCTCTCTTATTGAAGCGGACATAAAACTAAATAAAAACAAAGGCCAGTGTTTGTTGGATAAAATTCCAAAAGGACTGTTGGAGCCCAGAAACCACATGGTCTCTTAAAGATGTCAGAGCTTGGCCATCATACATGGCAGTCGGCTGTGAGTGTTCACCTTTAACTCTGGGGCTGTAATGAGATCACACAGTTAGTTTTTATTGTTTACATTTTTTTCATTCTTTTGCTGCTGCCCAATTGCATGGGTTAAGCAGGTTTTATCACACTTTACAAGTTCATCACATTTAATTTTATTTCTACCACGCTAGATTAAATTTAAGGGTCAGTGATGTCAGGAGCCGCTGACCTTTGCCCTCTTAATGGTTCTCACCATTAATGCTTGACCCTACAAGCTATGTATACAATAAACCATATTTATAGGTGCAGAGGGAAGGGAAGAGCAGAAACAAAATGGGTCCAGTGATTATTTATTTTGCCATGCTGTTCAGAGATTAGGAATGTTCACACAGTCTATACTTCAGCTGATAAACTTGGACAGGCTGCCTTTTATGGAGTCTGCACAGAATGTTAGAATGGAATTATGTTTTACAGTAATACTTGAAATAACACCCTAGCTTGTCTCAATCACTCAAAGATTGCTGGTTCTTCCACTTTCACCATGTGCTAGCCAGAGATCTCTCATTACAGTTCTTTAGACATGAATGAAGGAAGATAAAGAATACATATTCCATCAGAAAAAGGGAGAAAAATATTGGGTAGTTTATTTTCAAAGATTAGAATTGTGAGAGCTGTGAGAAATTATTTTGGGAATTTTTAAAGATTGCTTTTCATTATTCCCTCTGATTGGGAGAAAACAAACAAAATATGTCTTTTTAAAAAAGTTTATTTATTTATTTATTTATTTTTTGACAGGCAGAGTGAACAGTGAGAGAGAGAGACAGAGAGAAAGTTCTTCCTTTGCCGTTGGTTCACTCTCCAATGGCCGCTGGGGCTGGCACGCTGTGGCTGGCGCACCACACTGATCTGATGGCAGGAGCCAGGTGCTTATCCTGGTCTCCCATGGGGTGCAGGGCCCACACACTTGGGCCATCCTCCACTGCACTCCCTGGCCACAGCAGAGAGCTGGCCTGGAAGAGGGGCAACCGGGACAGAATCCGGTGCCCCGGCCGGGACTAGAACCTGGTGTGCCAACACCGCAAGGTGGAGGATTAGCCTATTGAGCCGCGGCGCCGGCAAAATATATCTTTACAAGTTGAAATCTCCAGCATTCTGTCTGCATAAATGTTGAAGATTTTTCTCCACTTTGTAGTTCCTCTTCCTTAAAATCTGAGCAAAGTTGAGTGTTTTGGGTTGCTTCTTTCACATTCTTTTCTTCACTTTTTAACACATCTAGTTTCTAGGCACTTTCTCTAGTTACCACAATCTGCTGAAAGCTGTTTACTGTTACTGGTGAATGCAGCCTCTGAACTCAACAACAGTATTCATTTTACAGGAACAAATGCCCTGGGTATTGTAGCTTCCCATCAAGTCTTAGATTCCCCTCTCCCACCCAAAAAAAGTTGCTTCCATTGTGTGTGTATATGGGTTTGCTATTGCACATGCGCAATAGTGCATTAAGGATTGCTTAAAAACACACACAGAAATTTTGCAACAGAGGACAAAGTTCATTATTCAATTGCTTGCAGCAATGATCATATCTTTTGGTGGAGTGACTAGACAAAAATCTTTTCTGAAGCCTGGAACAATTGTTTTGGCAATATATGGCTATCTGAAAGGAATGCATTAGTGATTAAGGCAATTTCTCTTGGTCACAGATTGATGGAGAGTCCTGGGCTTATAAAATACTCTATTTCCTCCATTAATTGTGTCCGTGTGGAGTTGTAACCAAGTAGCTGAAACAAATAAAACTTAAGTAATATTGTTTCCTTTTAAAATATTTCACTTAATTTGTGGAAGAGGTTTGAACTCATTAAACACTCACAGTACCCCCTGCCCCCTTCAAGAGTTCTCTGCCCTCCTCCTTCTTCGGAAGCATTCCAGCAGTGCCCATGGCACTGCTATCCCTTCTTCCTAGTGAGGGAGGCTCCTGCAGCTGTGCTCCAGTATGGGAGTGTGGCTGGAGAGAGGCAGAGAATGCAAAAGTCAGCTGGGGCCCCTGTAAAACTCGTCTTTTTTTTTTTTTTTTTTGGTGGCACTAAAGCTAACTGTCAGCTCTTACATGCAGTCTCTATGGTGATTTTTGTTGCTTTATGCCACTTGGCTGGGGATTCCTCATGCTTGGAGGAGGATGTTTTTCTTATGAAAAGATAGGGTGGTTTCTGCGAGAGGGTATATTTTCCCTCCACACTGAAGCAGGCAGTCAGTGGATTAGCAGGAAGGGGAGAAGCTGGAATGGGAGTGACTGTGTGTGTGTGAGTGGAGGGTTTGGGTGCTACCTTGATCGGGATTATTGCATCTGTCTGAGGCACACCACAGCACATACAGAGAAGGCATCTCTGAAACAAATCCCCTCCAATCATACAAGGAAGCTTTCTATTTATTCCCCATTTTGTGAAAGAAGCCATAGGAATGAATAATTATTGTTCCCCTATTGCAGACAAAAATATCTTGTGAAATACAGTGGTACTACTCTCATTTTTAGCAATTTTTTAAAAAAATTTTCTCCCACCATTATCTACAATGTATAGAGGAAAAATAGCAAGGCACACAGTTTTTTGGTGGGACTTTTGGCAGTGTTATTGAGAAAAAATAAGCTAAGAAACCTAAATAGAAGTGGAATTACCTTTGGCTATTAAGGATTCTAGTTGGAGATTATTTAACAACTTATTTCTTAAATATCCATATACACATTTTTAGCTCCTCTAAATATCAAAGAGGTGATGCGTCCATTCATCTTTTCCTTTCACTATGTAGTGGATGAGTGAGCTCATTCTCAGGCCTTTCTTTTCTTCTGGGGATCAACACATCAAGGGTTTGCTTCAAACACCTTCTGCAGAGAGTCAAGGCTTTGAATTTAATGAGTCAGGCTTTTCATGTTAGGCTGAGTCATATTTTATTTTTACCTGCCACACTAGGAAGTCCTTTGGGTTTAATTCTTCAAGTTTAAAGATGCATGGAAAATAAGAGGACTATTAACTTTTAATGTGATTGATTTCTAATTTTTTTCTAAATCTTTCTTTCTACAAAATACTGAGGGAAGAACTCAGCTATATATGTTTTATAGATAGTGTATGCTAAATGAATCTATTTGTAGGCTATAATTTTCTCTTTTTATGGTAACAATTTAATTTAAATAGACAGAGAACAACCAAGTGGACTGTGTTAGGTTGATCAAGATTTTCTTATCCAATGAAGAGCTTAACTTCCCAACTGGAAGTATGCTCATAATCTATATGACCAGAAATTTAAAAAAATAATCAGGTTACTAATTGGAAGACATTATTTTTACTATTTCAAAATAGATTTGATTTTTAAAAAGAATTTTCCCCATGGATCCTTTCATTAATTTTTATTGTGGTAAAATATACATATGCCTTTGCCATTTTTAAGTATATAATTCAGTAGCATTAAAATACATTCACAATTTTATGCAAGTATCACTATTTTCAGAATTTTTTCATCAGTTCCACACAGATACTCTGTGGCTATTAGGAAGTAACTTCCTAAACTCTTCCACCAATGCCAGGCAACCACATTTCTACCTAGGAATTTGACTATTTTAGGTTATTCATGCAGTATAATTAAACTCATATAATATTTGTCCTTTTGTGTATTACTTATTTTTCTTAGTACAATGTTTTCAAGGTTCATGATAATGTAGCATGTGTCAGAATTTCATTTATTTTTATGTTTAATATTCCATTGTATGTATATATCCTTATTTTTATTTATCCATTCATTTGTTAATCGATAGTTGGATTGCTTTCACTTTTTAACTATTGTGAATAATGCTACCATGATTTTCCTTTTATAGTAGCTATTCTAATGGGTATTGCAATAGCCCATTTTTAAATTACTGTAACATAATACCTGAGGCAGTGTAAATTAGAAAAGAGATTTGTTAAAGGACCAAATCTTCAAAACATTTGACACCTTGTGGGAAACAAACTTTATCCAAACTATGGTGGTACAAAAAAATCTTGTTGTAATTTCCACTTGCATGTCCCTAATGCCTACTGCTGTAATATATTTTCATGTGCATATTTAATATTTACATGTTTTCCTTGTAGAAAAATATATTTCCTTTTCCCATTTTTCAATTGAATAATTTTATGGTTATTGTTCTTGAGCTATAGAAATTCTTTGTATATTGTAACCATTGTTTCTTTATAGTAAGAAATATCCATGCTACATCCAAATGAGTTTCCTTAAATTACTTTTCTATTATTAGATTACTTTATGTGTGTATGTGTGTGCATACTATGTGTTAGAAAATTTCATGTGTGTATGTGATCATGAATTTTAGAAAATTTAAGTTTTTGTTTCATGTTGCCACTTTCAATTAGAGGGACTAAAACAAAACACATAAACAGCAAAAAGCAAATTGTCCTTTCTTGGGTTATTTAATTATTTGTCATTTTAAATAAGTTTCAAATCGAAAAGAGCAACAACTTATGTTAATATGAATGAAAGTACAACTCAGTAACTAAGCTCTTTGCCTCTGAAACCAGCCTGCCTTTGTTAATTAATATCATCTATGACTTATTGGCTAAGTGTGATTTTTAGCTTGTTTAACCCCCCTAACCCATATCTACCTTATCTGAAAATTGGAATAATAATTCTCTAGGGTTGCTTTGAGGACTGAATGAAGAAACCTGGTGAGGTGGTCTATAGTGTTCTGACCCTGGGACGAACCCAGCTGGTGTTAGAGAATGTTCTATATGGCAGAGATATTTCAAACCCCACAGATACTTCTAGGCTTTGCAGATGCAAGGCATGGCTTGGATTTTACCAGGTGTGGCCATCAGAACCTCTCAGAGGTCAAGAAATATGCATGTGATTTCCATCGTTTTGGGACCTCTGGAACATTTTTTAAAAGAAATGCTAACACAGGGTCACAGAAATTATGAGATATTTTAAATGCTTGCAATACCACACCTATCTATGAGGGCACACAAACACAACCACTATATATAATTTTACTTGGTAATGACATGAAAAGTTAATTTGCATGGTCTACTCAACGAATGTCCCTCCTGGACATTCCTCACTGCCCACTCCACCATTTCATGATAATCCCTGATAATCACACACAAATAAGAGATCATGAGTTTAAGGCCTGAAGACACGTGAATATTATTTAGTCTGGTGGATTTTATACACCAATGGCCCAAATATGAAAATATAGCTTCCATGGTTGAGGAAGGACAGGATGTCGAGGCTGCCTGGCACACCAGACTGTTTCCTGGAATCTTTGGAGACCAGCAAATAACCCCTGGCTTCACAGAGCAAACTTGGAAACCATTGCTTTAGTTTGATTTCATTTATAGGTGTCCTCTTCCCTCCTACAATTCAATACATGGATATTTGGAAGGAGTGGTACAGAAAACTAGAAATTGTTAATTAATTAAAATATACAACATGTGGCCCCAGGAAAATAAGTTAAAATTAACATTGACTCCTAAGCACAGGGAGGGGTCGGTTCTATGCCTTGTGTAAGTTAATTGCAAAACATGTCTAAAGTTAGACATGTATAAAAGAATTGATTTATACATGCATATATATATATATATATATATGCACACACATACATTTTTAACAGTATGTGATTATTTTAAATGGTTTGAAATTGTTTATAATTTTCCTATTTCTTCTTCTACCCCATTACCCTATTCTTTCTTCTCTTCCTCTTCCTTCACTTTTTTATATTATTTCTTTACAAACCATGCAGATCAGGTCAGATTTTATTACCATTAGCCAATGGAGGTTGTAAGAATCAGATGTAAAGAGAACATGTCCTTATCTGCATGCTGTTGTGGGGTTTATGTAAACACTCAGCACACAGTAAAAGAGGCTGTGGATGGTGTTACCCCAGCAACAAAAAACTACACCGCGGATACTCTCCTAATGGCGTTTGTTCCTTTCTGAGTGGTGAATGGATGCAAGCAGCCATTATGGGAGAACATAATGGTCTCATGATGTATTTATGACACAGAAAGATGTCATGTGATGAAGTGTTTACAACATGTAATGAGGTTGTGTAACAATCTCTTTATAGCCCACAATTACATCGACTAATTCCTTATAAAAATACTCCGCAATGTGCTCTCCATGTGCACGTGCTTGATATCATGGCACTTCAGCCGCCGACACCTCTAAACTGCAAAATCAAGCAGGTTCGATGACTCAATACCTTGTTTCCTATCCAAAGCATATAAAAGATCCCGGTGCTCAGTGAGTACACTCCAAGAAATTCCTCTTACTGGAGGCAACTAGGGTAACTAATATAGTGCTTATATGTCAGTGTCCTTATATGTTGGAAGTCTGAAGAGGCAACCTTGCACCTGAAATAATTATTCTTATCATATATTCTTTTGTGTGTGTGGTAGTGAGGAGAGAGGTATTCATACCTGCTCTCTGTCAACCAAAACAATGTCTATACCAGGTCCTTTACTTTATTCCTTTAATTTAGAACATATTCGTTTTCTTGTTTCTCTAATTAGTGAGAGATGTGATTCAAATGAGGCTTCTGTATATTAAAATAAGCAACAGAAAGCACCTTCTGGATGAAGTTGTGAGCTGTCTGAAGTACAGGTGCCTACAAAAATGAATGAGAGTACTGAGAGGCTGAGAGGTTGAGGTGAAGGACTTGAACCAAGGCTCTGAAATTTCATCGGGGAGAGGGCTCCAGGATATGACCAAGAAAATGTTTATTCATCCTACAGGTGTGCTAGAATATGTGGGAAAAGAGTTAGTGAACTCAAAATTATTTGAAATTTCATTACATAACAAAGGGCTTGGGAACAAATAAACATGGGATTTTAATGCGACATAGAATATAGCTAGTTCCTTATAATAAGACCAAATAAAATAATGTTGACAGGATGTGAATCTAACCTGGCGGTATCATCAGGTCTTGCATTCACATAAGTCTTATTAATTCCCAAGACCTAAATTAATCAAACACTAGAACAGTCCAGTGCATGAGCTACAGAAAATAGATTTGTTTTTTTGATTTTTTGGTGGCAGAAAGTTAAGAACCTGAGAAGTTAAATGATCACTTGAAGATCTGGGAATAAATCAACGGAGAGGTCATTCACATCCTATCCTAATCCATGACTAGCTTCCGTTATTGTTGTTGCTTTGTTTTTACTTTCAATTTACTTTATAATCACAGGCTTAATTCCATTAACCATCATGTTCAACAAGTCAAGTCATCATTTCCTCTGTCATGATGGAAGTGGTGTGTGTGCAGCCTGAGATACCAATGGGAAGCACTTAACTCAAAAGAGTTAGAATGCCACAGCACAAAGTGTGATGGCTTTTGTTTTTCTCAATTTGCTGTTAGACCAAAACAGTTATCAAGGAAGCAAAATGGTAGAACTGCAAGAAACAACCTTTCATCCAAGTGGCATTGGAGCTGAGTGTCTGTTTCAACTGGCCAGGGTGAAGCTCCTTTAGCATGATTTCGTGGAAAAGCACGTCTTCTCATCGGCACATGGTTCTTAAAGTCATTGCCACAAAAGAAAATATTTAACAATCTCAGAAATGCGAGCAGTTTTTTAGAGAGTGATTATCCTATTCCTCCATGTTTTGCTGGTTTCCTTTGGTCCCAGGCCTACTAAGAACTTCAAAAGGAAAGAACTCTTCATAAAGAGGAGCAACTGGATTTGAACAGAAAAATTAAATTTGAAGACTAATGAGGTTCTGGATAATGAAAAATTAGGGCAATTCTGTAGAAAGACTCTGGCTATCTTATTATTCTTTTGTCTGATTCTGCCACGAAGATTCCATTACATTTCTTGGCTTTCATTGTTTCCAAGAAGTCAGCAAGAAGCTACACATAGAAGGGACTAAGGCGTGACCACTGGTGGCTCCATGTCTCAGTCACTGTGATGGATCATGGGTCTTTAAAATGGTTATGGAAAATGCCCAATGTGAAAAAAAAAAAAAACTACACCTGGGTTTCAAAATTGTTTTATACTAAAATATACTAACCTCTTACTTCCGTTTTTCACAAGATTTTTGCAATGTCTTGATGTTTACTTTTTCTATAATTAACACACAATTATTCTTAGGTGTTTAAATTTTTCTAATTTATTTTTAACAAGTATGCAGATGACATTTATTTGGTCCATAAGCACAGCACAGACCTTATTTGAGTTTTACAAAACATCAAATATAAATAACCTGAAACTGTAACAATACACAAAAATTGGCTTCTTACACAAACATACCAAGCAGCACAAACTGAAAACTTGACTAAATTGACATACATTTACATTAAAATACATAGTGCCAGTTAACATTTAAAAACAAATTTCAATGCATAGCCCTTGATACTTCTTTGAATCCGTTTCAGTAAGCTAAGGGTATGAAAATGGTTAGATCTAGGCTAAAAATAATTATTCTTCTAGCCCAAAATAAAGGTATAATATTTATAACCAGGTATCAACTTAACTAAGCCACAATAATTTTTAAACTATTAAGTGATACCTAAAGGTATTTACATTAAAAAAGGCAACATGCACTGTGTTGTTTTACCTCGTGACTGGTTATGCACACACTTTGTTCAAAGAGTTTTGAAAACTATATTCCTACGTTCAGTACAGCATACTGCAATGTTTCTAACAGTTTTAGCAAAACGAACGCTTTCAAAGGGGGCAGAGCCATTTCCAAGTCCCTGGTGTCCATCTTTCCCCTTTGGAACAAAGGACGTAATGAGTAACCTAGGTCTGCCCGATGAACCAAGTCGGAGGGGTGCTTAGTTCAGTCTAGCGCTATCTCATCAGCCAGCTCTTTTGGCTCTCCTGTGTGCGACCGCTTTGCACTGAGGCAATCTTTCTCACCAATTTCCTCTTGGGACTTGGCTCTTCTCTGCTGTCCGAGATACCTGAAGAGCCTTCTTCATCCGAATCAACTCTAAGCAATCATCTTGCTGTTGTGCTGTGAGGTGGAAGGCTGAGCTCCATCCTTAGGAGCATCGTCAGCCTGTTGGGGCCCCACTTTTCTGGGGCACCACCAACCACATCAAATTCAGCATCCTTTCCTAGGTCTTCGCTATGAAGGATGTTGATCAACAAAGTGTGGGCCCAAAGGAATTCATCTGCTTCTAATTCCAAATTCTGACAACTTCTTGTGATTATTAGCTTCTGTCTCTCCTTCTGAAGACACTAGAATTATTCCTTTCCCAGCTTCAATCTAGACATCTGGTGCTACCATAGCTTGTGATAAAACTGCAGTACATTTTCCTTGGCAAGCAACAACATGTTGATCTTCCAACATGTTTCTTTTGAAACAAAAACTAACTGTTCAGGTTGCTGATACCAATAATGTCCAGATCAATCAGGTCAATGTGAGAGAAGCTGGTGAGCACAAGGTTCTTGAGGAGTTCACAGCCAATGCCTCCCATGCCTACCTCCAACTTCCAGCCCCGCCACAGCCTCAGCCAGCTCCCAAGTTAGCCCCTATGACAAAGTCATGGTGGGATGACCATGAGCAGCCGTGTTATTGAAGTTTAATTCAAGTTTATATGCTGTTCATTTAGGAGTTGCAGGCTTCATCATAGGTGAGTGCATGAGTTTAGATAGTCTATTATGGTAAGGAGAGGCAGTGTGTTAGGAAAGGAAAGGATGTTAGCAGCTAGGTGTAGATTTGTGTTCTTGATATTCTACGTGCCAAGGAGAAGAAAACTCACAGTTTTCCTGAGAAGGAACTGGGCTTTCTTATTTGTTTCTTCTCTTTTACTGAAAACAAAGAGCACTGGGATTTGCTCCAGTGACCTGCCCTCCTAGCAGTAGGACAAATGCAATAAATGTGAAGATGCTGTAAGGAGTAGAAGAATATAAAATTCAAGCTGTATGAATAGTGTTTGCAGTTAGCAAGTCAGCTGGAGGCAAAGATTTAATGATAAGTACACTGACAAAGCCATATTAGAGAAAATTTATTTCCAGTGAAGATTTGTGGAGGTTCTTTTTGATTTTATTTTATTTTTAAAAAAAGACTTATGTTCTTTATTTGAAATGCAGAGTGACAGAGAAGAAAGTGACACAGAGAAATCAAGAGAATTTACATCTACTGGTTCACTTTCCAAATGGCTCCAATGGCCAGGGTTGAGTCAAGCCAAAACAAGGAGTAAGGAACTCCATCCAGGTCTCCCATGTGGGTGGCAAGGGTCCATGCACTTTGGCCATCTTCTGCTGCTTTTCCCAGTCATATTAAAAGGGAGATGGATTGGAAGTAGAGCAGCCATTACTTGAACAAGTGGTCTAAAACAGGATACTGCCATTGCAGGTAGTAGCTTTATCTGCTGTGCCACAGTGCCAGCCCCTCTTCCTGATTTTAAATGTTATGTTAAATTTGTGCTTCATTATCTATTTGAATCTAAAAAGAAATTAGTATTTTAAAAATCTGCTTGATACTGACTTTTAATTGTTACTTCATTTTAATCTTCTTACAGTTTTTTCTCTTTAATGCTGATATGCAATTGTGACAATGGCAGAATGTTTCACAGGTACTACAAGATATCCAGGAAGCATTCTGGAAATCTGTGTTATAAAGACAATAGGGTTTTTATCATAATTATGCTTTTAGAACCCTGAAAAGGAATAACTATGTAAAATGTTTAACTTAAGGGAATACGAAAGTCTCAAACATGATCCTCCCTTAAGACTATCTAAAAAGAGAATGGAAGAGAAAAAAATAGGTGATTTGAATTAATAGAATTACAATTAAAATACACAAAATATAAAGATGCTTTAAAAGTGCATAGAAAATGTGTACTATGGAAAACTATATCTGGATTTCAAAATTTGTTTTGCCTCTAATTAAACTTATTTTTAAACAGATTTTCACAAACTCTTAGAAGTAGATTCATATTTGATATTGGATTTAAATCTTTTCATATATCAGATGTACATGTCAAGTAAAAATAATTACAAACCAATACCTGAGAAGTTCCATTCATATTGTCAGCGTACTTTTCTTTTTAAGTAGAATGATCTGGACCAGAATCTATTACATTACCTCTAAGGTCTCTCCAAAGCCTAAGTAAGTATTGAACAATGTTATAATTTCCTTGAAGAATCCATCCCTCATGTCAACAATTTTATGATAAGCACAAGAGGATCTGATTTGTCTTGATTTTGGAGAGTGACATGCTTTGTTGCTATTGTCCTATTTAAAATGATTTTTAAACTTATTTGATTTGAAAGAGAGACAAAGATATTCCCTATGTGGTTAACTCCCCAAATACTTGCAGCAGCAAGGGCTGGGCCAGGCTGAAACCAGGAGCTCAGAGCTTAAATCTCCATCTCTCACGTGGGTGCAATGGACCCAAGTACTTATGCCATTATCTACTGCCTTCCATGGTGAACCTTAGCAGGAAATGCATCACAAGCAGAGGAATTAAGATTCAAACCAGGCAAGCCAATATGGGAAGTCTGTGTTCTAGGTGGAGTCTTGAGTGTTGTGCCAAATGTCCACCCTGTTCTGCCATTTTTAAATATCCTGCATTGCATGCTCTATCCACAGGGCTTACAACTCTTTGAAGTTCCAGTAAATATATTTATACTGTTTTAACATGTGCAAAATGAACTTTGAGTTATTCATTTTATACTCACATGGGTTGTTATCCTCTTCTTATGATGAACAAATTTAGTTTCAGAAAAGCTAAGTAACTTCCTGATGGTTTCTAAGAATGGAGTCACTTGCTGTGTAGACTGTCTACTACACCTCATTGCAAGTGTATAATACCAGCAAGACTCCACCCCTTATCTTTGGCCTTAGCTTTTTCTCACTTATTTCTTAATATTTACTTTACTGAAACAGGTAAAATCAACACTGTGACAGATGGGAAGGTCATGGAAATAAACAAGATGAGTATGAATAACAATTTGGAGTTAGTTAAACTTCCAACACTGGAGAAGGAAAGGGCTGTCTGTACCTCAGGTGGGCCTCATTTGTCAGCCTGATTTCCCAATCTCTGGGTGTGGCCTCTTAAAGTGACCAGCTGACTATAGGGAGGTAACAGGAGGGGCATAAGTCAGAGGATAGAAAAATCACCCACCAGCCAGTCCCAGAACAAGAAGTAAATTAAGCCTTTTGAAGATCTAAGTTTTTACAGGTACCTGGACCCAGGGCACTTACCACAAAGAAAATAAAATTCCCATGAGGCACCACTTATGTTGTTTCAATTATTTAAAAAAAAGTTAATAAAAGAAAAAAAGAGGCCACAATTCAGAGTTCTAAATAGCAGAAAGTGTGCAATTTGATAATTTAGTGTAAAATATTCATGTATTGTATTTGAAGCTTAAGTTTATTTGAGTGAGTACTTTAGAACGTTGTTGTCATGTTTAGTGTCCCTCAGCTCATGAAAATAGTTAAAAAGCCAACAATTGAGGCAAACTTAGTTGTGAATGATTCCTTGATTTATTAATAACTTTTCTAATAGAAAACTTACATTTAATAAATATAAATTTTGAAAGTGCAACTTTTGGATCATAGTCTACAACCCATAACTACTCTCCCATCTGCAAACCATCCCATCTTCTACTCCCTCTCCCATCCCATCTTCATTAAGATTGATTTTTAATTATCTTTATATACAGAATAACTTTTAAGAAAGTACACTATAGTAAGGCAGGTATTATCCTAATAAACATAAATAGTACTGCAGCATGAAAGGGATAATCTTTTTGGTTTGCCTGGACTTTATTGCAATCATTAAATTTATCATAATCGAGAAAATGTGTGAGCCAAGTTTGTTGAAGTATCAATTTCCTATTGCATAATTTCCCTTAGGAATTTTGATTTTTAATTCAAGAAGAAAAGTAGAAGAGTTGTCATACAGATACCAAAGAATGTGTGAAGTTAAGGAAAGCACAGGATTTCTTATGGAGATCAAAATGGGGCTTTGAGCAATTTCCTTTACCATTCCTGTTCAGATCCCTTGGTTTCCATTCATTTTCCAGGAGAGTGTGACTTGAAACGGTTAAAATATAGACCATGTAGGATAGTTTGTAAAAGATGTACTGTTAAGCAAGATTTAGTGACGTTTATGTCATTGTCTCTAATGGTCAAGAGCACTCAGGGGTGGGGAATTGTCATGGTTGCCTTACAAATATATGCAAAAAGGAAGTGAGCCTATCTGTTTAACCATGAGCATGATCTGAAATGGAACATCAGTCTTCACTGAGGTGCATGGGTTATTGCCTTCCATGTGCAAGTCCCAGGTGGAGTGCCAGGCTCTTGGTTTTGGGCTGGGCCAGCTCTCCTTGTTGGCATTTGAGGAGTCACCAGTGAGTGGAAGATCTCTCTTGATCTTTGTTTTTCTTTCTCTCTCTCTCTCTCTCTCTCTCTCTCTCTCTCTCTCTTTCTCTCTCTTTCTCTCTCTTTCTCCCCCTTTCAAATAAAAATAAATAAATACTGGAAGCCCCATCAATTAAGATGCAAATGCTTCTTGGCACCATGCAGGTTATTTTTGAAGTGGTTATATGATACATGCATCAGATTGATTGCAAAACAATGAGTCTTCACTCCCTCCCTTTGCTCCTTCCCAGCCCTTTGCACAGTGAACCTGTAGCTCCACCCACAAGCAAGGAGTCTTATTTCTCCACCCATTGAGTCTGGGTTGGCCTTATGATTTGTTTTGCCCAAAAGAATAAAATGGAAGAAAAGACATGCCAATTTCAACCCTAGGCCTCAAGGAGCCTTGCATGATTTCACACTTTGTGGTGGAGCTCTGCCCAGCCATTATGAAACAAGCCCAAATTGGGTTGTTGGAAGACGAGAGACCACATTGAGTAGAGATGAATTTTCCTAGCTGAGGCCAACCTAGACTAGCCAGTTCCCAGCCAACTGAGTAGTTGGCCAAAGAAGAATGAGAATAGGAGTAAAGACAAGTGCTACCCAGCTGACTTGTAGACGTGTGAGCAATAATAAACACTAATGGTTTTGAACCACTGAGTTTGGGAGTGGTTTATTATACAGAAATAAGAATCATATATTCATGAACGGTAGGGCCCGATTCTAGATTCCTGATAGTCAGAATGACTGGTATGACAGCCACCAATTTTGTATTGTGTGCCAAGCAAGTGTAAGGTATTGGGCTAAACATATTTCCTACTCTATGAGGAATACAATCTTTGATGGAGTAGGGGGGTATTATGAGTTGCATTTAAATAATTTTTTATTTAAAAAATTTAACAGATATATAAAATTGCACATGTTTATAGGGTGCTATGTGATGTTTTGTTACATATATATATTGCATGCTATCCAACTGGGGTAAATATATTCACCCTTTCAAGCATTTAACATGTCTTTATAGTGAAAACATCCAAAAATCCTATTTTGTAGTTTTTTTGATAGAGAAATACATAGTAAATTAACCAATCTTCACCCTTCTTTGCAGTAGAATCCCAGAATTTATTGCTTTCTAGCTATGACCTTGCACTTGTCCATCAACTTCTCCTCATTCCTCCCCTGATTTGTTGCTATGTTGAAATTATAACCCTTTAGGAGCCCAGAATGTGAGCTTAATTGAAAATATGGCTTCACAGATATCATAAATTAAAAATGAAATCATTATGGTGGACACCAATGAATATGACTGGGGTTCTTATGAAAATGGGAAACTTGAAACAGAGATAGATACTAACAGAGGGAAGAGGATATGGAAACACTCAGGAATAAGACAGCTAGGTGACTGGAGTAATGCAACTGTAAACCAAGGAATGACAGGGATGACAGACAAACACCAGAATTAGAAGACTCAAGGAGGAGCTGTCTTTATGACTTAGTGGATAAAGCTGCTGCCTGCAAAGCCAGCATCCCTTATTGTACTGGTTTGTGTCCTGGCTGCTCCACTTCCTGTCAAACACCCTGCTAATGGTCTGAGAAAAGCAGTGGAAGATGCCCCACATGTTTGGGCCTCTGCCATCCATATGGGAGACCTGGAAGAAACTCCTGGCTCCTGGTTTTGGCCTGGCCCAGCACTGGCCACTGGGGCGATATGGGGAGCAAGCCAGTAGATGGAAGATCTCTCTCTCTCCCTCTTGCCCCCCCCAACTCTGATTTTCAAATAAATCTTAAAAAAATGTAAAGAATTAAGGAAAGATTGTCCCCACCAAAAGATACCAGAAAGAGAATTGCCTTGAAAACACCTTAATTTTGGACTTTAACTTTCAAAATTGTGAGACAATAAATTTCTGTTGTTCAATCCACCCAGTTCTTGATACTGTACTATGCCAGCCATAGGAAACTATTATAGGAACAATGGAGGATTGGCTGCTCAAACTCAAAGCAATTCCTATTGTGCATAGATTGTGAGGTTACATGGTAAAGTAATTATTTATCACCAAGTAGATAATGCTTATTGTTGACTCTGATCAAGTGAGTTAATGTAGGTTCACAGATCTAATCTTAAGTGATTGTTAGTGTATGTCTATAACATGTATTCTTTTTTTTTTTTTTGACAGGAAGAGTTATAGACAGTGAGAGAGAGAGACAGAGAGAAAGGTCTTCCTTCCGTTGGTTCCCCCAAATGGCCGCAATGGACAGAGCTGCGCAATCCAAAACCAGGAGCCAGGTGCTTCCTCCTGGCCTCCCATGCAGGTGCAGGGGCCCAAACACCTGGGCCATCTTCTACTGCTTTCCCAGGCCACAGTAGAGAGCTGGATTGGAAGAGGAGCAACTGGGACTAGAACTGGCGCTGATATGGGATGCCAGCGCTGCAGGTGGAGGATTAAGCCACTGAGCAAGGCGCCGGCCCCAACATGTATTGTTAAATCATTTGATTTCATTTGAGCTACCATAGGATCTTTTTTTCTTTTTAAATAAGATACAGACGCAAGATACAAAACCAAAGAGCTGCTAGGCTGGAGACCATTTGGCAAAGCCAGACTGTTGCTGGTCAAGTCAATGCAAAGAAAGTGACCTCATGGAGGGAAGTACAAGTGTGTGATTTCAGAGTGAGAAGCCCATGTTCGTAGATCTAGGAAGGTCTATAAATAAACATTATATTAAAAAGTTAAGATTTTTCTCTAAAGATTATTAGTATTATATAAAAGGACAAAATTCTTTCATCAGTAAAAGAATATGACGATTGAACATTTCTCATCCTATGGCCAACATGTTGATGTCAACACATATTCTATCACATCCAGAGCAAGCCTGCCACACTGATCTCAAACTCCAAGAATTTGGTTGAGCTATTGTTGTGACACCCACATATCATATGAGCACCAGTTGGAATCCCAGATATTCCTCTTCCAATCCAGCTCTCTGCTACTCTGGCTTGGAATGCAACAGAAAATGGCCCAAGTACCTGGGCCCCTGCACTCTTACTGGAGACCTGGCTGGAGTTCCAGGCTCTTGGCTTCAGCTTGGCCTGGCACAGCCCTGGCCATTGCAGCCATTTGGGGAGTGAATTGGTAGGTAGAAGATTTCTTTCTTTCTTATTATCTCTCTCTCTCTGCCTTTCAAATAAATATCTCTTTAAAAAACATAAAATTTTATTTATTTGAGATATACAGAAATAGGGAGAAAGGGGTGGAGGAAGGGAGAGAGAGAGAAAGAGAGAGAGAGAGAGAGAGAGAGAGAGAGAGAGAGAGAGAGAGAGAGAACTTCTAGCCACTGGCTCATTCCCCCAAATACTCCCAACAGCTAGGGCTTGGCTGGGCTGAAGTTAGGTGCCAGGATCTCAGTCCATATCTCCGAAGTGAATGACAAGTATCTAATCGCTAGACACATCACTCCTGTCTCCCCAAGTTTCCTTTAGCAAGAAGCTGGAGTCAGGATCCAGAGTCAGGAATCAAACCCAGGTATTCTGATGTGGGGATGTGGGCATCCCATGTGGCGCTTTAACTACTAAGCCACAATCCACTTCAGCTTCTCAAATGAGTATTCCTTCATCCTGGAATGCTCTCCCTCATATGTTGGCTGGGTTGAATCTCTCACTGAAATTCTGGCCTCCACTCAGATGTCACCTTATCAAAGTTGCTCAATGAATGAATGAATGAAAGGATAACTAAGGAACCAGGGAGGACCAAATACCTAATTTCTGGCTGGTCATCCTCCTTATCATCTCCAGTTGTGGCACTTTTCCTCTGAATAATGCAGATCCAAATGCATCACATGCATACATGACATCCTGGACATACATGACATCCTGTATGTATGTGAGGCATTTGGATCTGCATTACTCTGAGGAAAAGTTCCACAACTGTACCAGCTTTTTATAGGCAGCCACCTAACCATAACTCTCTTGGTCAAATGTGATGTTTTCTAAGATTGTATGGGCTTCCCTTGCTGTGTTTCTTAATTGATGGTTTGTCTGCCACAAATAACTTCAGGCAGACAAAGGTGGTTGGCTTTTAGGATTGCTAAGCTTTGAAAAGAGCATTTTTCACTTAGATGGAAAACATTTAAAAATGAAGTTTTGCATTGTAATAGTCATGTTTTTTTAAAAGCCAAAGCAAACGTTAGCAATATTAAAATAGGGCCATGATGACATCTCTTTCGGGTTGCCGGAGTCTTATGTTTAAGAGCCTTGTGCACTTCTCCCCATGCTCCTTGTCCTGAGGTCATTTAGTTGATATGTCATTAGAGCAGGAAGAAAACAGAATAATGATATAATCTAACCCAACACCCTCATTTTTGGATTACAATATAATTTTGTGAAATATTTTATTTATAAAAAGAAAACAAATTTTATGCTTTCATGTATACAGTTACTCCTTCTTTTTAAAAATGAAAAAAATAGATGAAGAACCCTTAAAGGTGTTTTTAAGTTCACATGGAAAGTGGTTTTTTTTTTTCTATTTTTGTTATGTTGTATGTGTGAGTATGTATGTCTGTACTCCAATCTTCTGAGAATTGGTAATTTAGTCCATACTGAACCGAACTTCATTGAATATCAGGTGGTATTTAATTAGAATACCAAGACCTATCTATGGAGTCCAGTATCTTTCTTTGGCAAAAGTAGAGATGGTGGGTTCTACAAGAGGGTATCCAGGTCACCAACATCACAGCATCCATGGTGTTACTGAGAAGAAAAGTCCAGCTTGTTCATTTATCATTCATGGAAGAGAGGAGTCCAGTAGTTCACTTCTGTTCAATTCCATTGTGATAAAGTCTTTTTATTTCTAATGCTGTTTCTCAATCTCTCTTCCTAGAAAAGCTGGATCAACCGCTTTCCTATCTAGACTCATCTTCAAGCTAAAAAAAAAAAGAACATGATGTTCATGTTACTCCTTCTCTGAAGTCATGTTCATGTTGATCATGATGGGAATCATCAAAATTGGAAAGAAGTCTGAATAACACCAAGTACATTGAGGAGGAGGCTGTCTCAGAATTCCCATATAAGCTTCTGAGATGCTGTTTCCTTCTAAAGTACAGAAACAAGAGTAATGGCTAACACATGAGATATTTTCAAAAAGTTCATGAGAAATGCATGTCGCAAGAAATATGCATGGATTTCAAAATTCTTTTGCATCAAAATAAACTCATCTTTTAATTAATTCATCCATAAACATTTGGAAATGGCCTACTATATTTCACTTATGGATTTTGTTTGTTTTACTTTTGTTTTTTTGCCTAAAATATTGCTCCTTGAAGATATAGCCTGATAGAATTTAAGATGTCACTAAAGTTACTGTCTAGAAATAATTCCTTCTTCTGTTCTTTTCAACTAGTTTCTTTCCACCAACACTGTACATCTTATTATTAAAATTAAATTGTGAGTTTTTGATTCTCAACATCAATTCACATATAATTTGAAAGTCATTTTAAATTTAATTCTTTGTATAGATAATATTTTTCACAACAAAGAATTATAAACAAAGCAATTATCACTGTAATAATAACAAATATATTGAATCTTTCATGTCCTGGGCCAAAGGTATACATCATTTTTGCCTAACTGTAATCATGTTTTCATTTAAAAACTCAGCGGTAGGGAGAGAGATGTATTTTCACTGTGATGGTTGGGAAATGGAGATCTCAATCTGGTTTCACTGAATGCTCAATCTCCTCAAGTGAAGGAAGAAAGAGGGCTTTTCCTTCTATATTCCCTTTCTGATTCTAGTGGCTCATCTTGGGTACTGGCCAGGTGGCATTCTGGTTGCTGTCAAACAGAGGATCTCACTTAACATCCATGAAAAATTCAACACGTGCAAGTGAGAGGCACCACTCACAGATTTTCTGGGACACAGGCAATGGATCTTTGGACACTGAGTTCAGGTCTACCCCAAATCTTAGATTTTTGAACAATTTTCTGTCACTGACGTGCTTTTAAAATGTCTTAAATATTTATTAATATGCAAAAGTAAGATCCAGAAGTAGAATGTAAATTAGTAATCAGGCAGAAAACAAAGAGAAATGATTGCAAGTTAATCTAATATATACCTAGAAATGAATTTAACAAAATGTAATTACTTGTATTCCAAAGCCAATGAAATTGATCAAGAAAAGAAGAGCTTTTCCTGGTAGATATCCAAGAGCACTCATGTGAAAAGCCCTAAAAGAAAAATAAAATGCCCAATTTCGGGAATAATGTCATTTCATGTGGATCTGAACTCGCCCAAAATGTGGTCCTTGTGCTAACAGTATTAACTCAACTCAGGGCTGGTTAGAAGTGCAGGACCTCAGGCTTCATTCTGCTGGAATGAAGGTACTGAATCAGAATTAGCACTCTAATAAAATCCTCAGGAATTCTTTGCACTTAAAGTCTGAGGCACCCTGGACCACAAGGTTCTTACCTTAGACACCCTTTTGGTAGCTAGATTCTAGCAGTGTCCTGCTGAGGGATCCTTGAAGAAATCCAGAGATAGGTATTGGAGATCAGTCACTCATGGAGGTGACCTGCCCTTGCTTCAGACAACCTCCGCCTGTCTTACAAGAAAAATCTTATGTGTTGAACAGTAACACTTTCTAGTCCTAGGGCCTAGATTGAATTCCTGGTTTAGGGACCCCAAACATCCTGAGGACCCTGATAGAATCATGTGGGTGCACGAAAGGCCTCTTATCCTTCAGCACAGAGACTAGGGAGGCCAAGACTCTTTTTGGAAAAGTCTTTTTCCAACTTTGGATGGGAAACCATAGATGGTTCATAAAATTAATATAGTGGGTCATGACCAGCATGGAAAAAATAAAACAGAATAGTCTTAAAACAGAGAGGAATGCAATGGAATGGAAAATGTAAGAGCATCACTTGTACTAAGGGAAAGCTTTGTTTTGTCAAGCTTAGTCTTCCAAGTACAAACACACATGTGTAATTGAGTGTGTACACTGAGTCTCAAAGTAAGATGCACTTGTGTTGTGTTGGTCATCCACCAACATGTTTGAAAACCACTGCCGTAGAATATGCCTCTGAATACATTCTTATGGAAAGACATCTAAGGGAGATTCACTTAATGAAATGTCAGGAGGAAAATTATCTTAATTTCTGAAACTCATAGGCTGTATTTTTATATAACAAATTTGAGATGAAAATATATAATACTATGCCTTATGACTGCTACACCAAAACCAATATTCACAGATTATACAAGGATCATAAAAGGAAATCCACCATTAACACAATGTTCCTCAGACACATGGGTGCCTGGTTTAATTTTTGGAAATACAAGATTTTGAGTATGAAACAGGATTTTGGAAGTGTTGGTACTCATGATTCCTGAATTGCAATAGCCATCCACTATTTGGACATTCTTCTGACACAAGTATCATGTTCAATTTCTAAGAAGACAGCCAGATTTAAAGCTCCTCCAATAAAACTTTAAAGCATAAAATCTCTCCTACAAATCAACATTCTAATAATTGAGTGTAAAAGCATTGGAAACATGCTTATTTGATTTGTCACCAAGTTCACATGAGGTAAGAGGTATTTTGAATTTTTCTAACTGAAATTTGTAGAGAATTGTACAGAGTATTATCTTGTACCACAATGAAATTATTTCTCCAAAAAGTAAAAAGTAATCATTTATGTCTCTAGATTTGAATTAATGTGCAAAAGTATCTTGATACATACAATTTAATCAGTTCTTCAATTTCTTCTCTTTAGTAAGTGAATTTTACAGCAATGTTGATGGGCTGATGATTAATGTGGTATCATATTTACAGCTAGTAGTTGAGTATTAGTGGTTTTTTAAGAAACAAAAGCAATAATCAGATTCACTCGTATCTTCTAACTTAAACTAGGATTCATTGGCTGTCCCACAGGTATAGTATTTGAAGAAATCATTCTTTTATTTTCTCAAGGATCAATGGTCTCTTTTTGATGAGCATTTCTTAATAATATGCTTGCAGGTATTTTATATATGACCTTATGCATATCCAACCTGATAAAATAACTTGAAGCAATTGTCACCTGGGAAAAATCAGCAAAGATGTTCTTTATACTTGATTGTTTTTTTATTTTTATATTTTTATTTTTTTATTATTTTTTTTTTTACAGGCAGAGTGGACAGTGAGAGAGAGAGACAGAGAGAAAGGTCTTCCTTTGCCATTGGTTCACCCTCCAATGGCCGCCGCGGTCGGCGCGCTGCGGCCGGCGCACCGCGCTCGTCCGATGGCAGGAGCCAGGAGCCAGGTGCTTTTTCCTGGTCTCCCCATGGGGTGCAGGGCCCAAGCACCTGGGCCATCCTCCACTGCACTCCTGGGCCACAGCAGAGGGCTGGCCTGGAAGAGGGGCAACCGGGACAGAATCCGGTGCCCCGACCGGGACTAGAACCCGGTGTGCCGGCGCCGCAAGGCGGAGGATTAGCCTGTTGAGCCACGGCGCCGGCCATATACTTGATTGTTTTAACAACTAGTAATATTGAAACCAATTTAAGAAATAAGTAATTATAGTGAAGATATTTTTGCATTATATGTATCTGGTTGACATCAGAGAGATTTCTATGGAAGATGCATACAAATGATAACTAAATAATCTCATTCATATTGACTGGTTAAACTAAATACTACCAGAAAGAGTTTCCATTATCGTATATGGGGTGAATACTCTGAGCTGCTAAGTACAGAGAAAACAACCAGCTAAGAAGACTATTAAAACAATCTGATTGGGCTTTACATGATAGGAAAACTCTTCAGAGAGCAAAATTGTTAAAGCATTCTAAAATAGAGATGAGCTGATTATCTGGTCACTGTTCAGAACTTTTTAAACTACTTGACTGAAAAATGATTCAGAATTCTAGCTTCTAGGCAAACTACATACAAACACTTCTGTTCTTTGGCAGAGCAAAAAAAAAAAAGTTATGGTAGTACACAAGTCTGTGAAGTCAGTAGCCGAAAATAGCCAACTGTAATCTTCTCTGGTAGGTTTACAAATAAATTATATTTACCATATTAGAAGAACGATTGCCTTTCTGATTAAAAGTGAAAGGAGTGTTATGCAATAACTATGAAGCGTTGACTCTTGAAGATAAATGCCAGTTGTTTTTTTAATATGAGGTCTGTGTGTGTGAGTGTGTGTATTAAGGAGCCATAAGATTTTCTGGGTTTCCCCTAAAGAGAAGTTTAATTTGTCTAAGTTAAATTGAGATGCCTGTACTTTAGAGATATGGAGGCATAATTGTGCCTGGGCCACGTTGGGTAATTTTCAGGTTTAAGTCTCCTTTGAGTGTTTGGATGCATTTGGTGATTGTAATTGCTGCTCACAGCTGAAAGGTTGAAAAGTCTAGATGAACAATTCATTCATTGTCTTGTTCACATCTGGGTTAATGTTTCCTTCTTGGAGAACTCTGTACCACTCTGTTCTTTGCCTCTTGCCACAAGATAGCAATGCCAATTTCCCTCTGTTTACTTGGAAGTCTCGAGGCTGATGTATCGGGGCTAGCCACAAATTAATGGAATTCTTTCCAGCTGCAATGCTTTCAGATTCTCAAACAATAAGCCAACAACGCCAAACTACTTTGGCCATTTTTCTGTTAATTATGTGCCATTCTCAGAGATGATGTAAACACAAGTGCTAGTTGAAATGGCCATAACATTTGAGATACTTCAAAGAAATTGATGAAACTGTTGTGGAAAGGAGTGGTTCAAAAAAAAAAAAAGTTCTGTATAGGCTCAAGCAAGAGGGCATATCATCTCATAGGAGACCATTCAAGAAGGAAAATCCATGTCTGCACACTAAACAGAATGGTGTAGATATCAAGATCAGAAGTCAGAAATCAAATTTCCTTCTGGGCTATGTCTAGCCTGAGTTCCTAGATTTAACAAAGTTGTTTCGGTTCTGCTCTGACATAGAGGAGAGGCTGCAGCCGGCTACCAGGGGCCGTCTTGAAACAGAGACTGAGTCTGATCACATGATTCATCTGAGACAAGACATCTGATGGATCCTGTCGTTTTGCTCTGAACTTTAAAGGAGTCAGAAGATGCACAGACAAGTGAGGCAGTCTGGGTGTTATGACCTACTACTCCATTTTCAGTTGCTGTAACAAAATATTTGGGTGTGGGATACAGAAAAGAAGTGAATTTAGTTCGCTGTTTTGGAGGCTGGAAGTCAAAGATTGGGCAGCTCCCCTTGGAGAGGGCCCCCCTAGCTACATCACAACACAGCACAAAAGTAGAAAGGAAGGTGGCTGTGTTAACATGAGGCCGAGTGTGTAATGGACCTCTCTTTATTATAAACCAATCTCATGGGAACCAACTACATTAATCCTTTCTTAGGGCAGGACACCAATGACTTAACCACTCACTAGTAAGCCCCACCTCTCAAAGGTTCCACCACCTCTGAGCATCCCCATACTGGGGACCAAGTTTCCAGCACGTGAAACCATGGGCAGACACACTAAAACCACATCCAAAGCATAACATGGTCTTAGATGGAAAGAACAAGTAAACACATATGGCTGAACTGATAGACTTTATGAATCAGTAACTTCTGACTTTTATATCTAATAAGTCTCTGTTGAGTCACTCTGTATCTTGTACCTAATTAGTAGTTTAAATATATTTGTTGGATTAAATTGATCTTAAAAATAATTTTACTAGCAGTTTCTGGGAATCAGTCAAAACCTTTTACCCTGGTAGAGAAATTCAATTCACTAATTATGAATTTAACCCTAGAATAGTGGTCCTCAACCTGTTACTCTTTATAACTGCCTGCGATTCAGATTGAATCATTTTGGAGACCGGTTTGCATAGTGTGGATAGTGAGGTTATTCTTTATTATCTTCATGATGATTCCAATGTCTAGTAAAGACTGGAAACTTCTACAGGGGAAATTCAAAACACCAAAATATGGATGGAATTAAAAGGCCATTCAAAGAAAGAACTTTAATTTCCTTTTTGTCTCTATATTTGCACGTATATTTTAGCCACGTTTTATGTACTTTCTCAAAAACTCATCTTTCTATGAAGAACTATCAGAAGAACTAGGTGCAAACATACCCAGAAAATTACTGTTTTTTTCCTATAGGAATTTAATTTGGAAAACTTATAGTGATTAAAATGCAACATATGTGCATGTACATATTTTAGGTCCGTAGCAGAATACAGTAGATATGAGTTTCTCTAAATTCATCAGTTTCACCAAATTACATAACTTAGTGTTATACATATTTATTAGTTGGGGTAGCTAGTTGGAAAATAATACAAAATTATTGTACTTCAAAAAGTTTATGGAAAATCATTCACTCCCCAGGTAGCTGAACAACCAGGGCTGGGCCAGACCAAAGTCAGGAGCCAGGAACTTCCTCCAGTATTCCATGTGGGTGGCCAGGGTGCAAGTACTCGGGCCATCCTCTGCTGCCTTCCCCAGACCATCAGCAGGGAGCTGGATCAGAAGTAGAGCAGCAGGGATATGAACTGGAACTAACGTGGGAAGTCAGCATTGCAGAAAGTTGCTTCACCCTACGTGCCATAATGCCAGCCCCTACTTTAAATGTTTTTTATTCAAGTAACCCTTGTTTACAATAATCATGCTAGAAACTAAGCAGTCACAAAATTAGAAATATAAACCATGACCCCACCAACCAGAGATAACTACAGTCAGCCTCTCCATATTTATGAATTTCACATTTGTGAGTTCAACCAACCATGGATGAAAAATATTGTAAAATAAATACATTGCATCTGTACTAAACATATATGCACTTTTTCTTATTGTTATCCCTTAAATAATACAAAATAACAACTGTTTACATTGTATTAGTTATTACAAGCAATCTAGAGATGGTTCAAAGTATATGGGAAGAAAAGCGTGGTTATATGCAAATATCAGGACATTTTATATAAAGAATTTGAGTATCTAAGATTTTCGCTATCCATATAGGGAGGGATGAAGGGTACAGGAACCAATGTTTCATGGATACTGAGCGATGACTGTAATACTTGGTATATTTTCTTCCAGAAATCCATTGTGTTCTATTGAGTTTTGGCTAGGTTCAAATATTTGCTTTTTAAACAATGCTTGATTTAATACCCTTGTGTGTGTACACCTGGATTCATTTAGTCAATTATTTTCTTCAACTAAATGTTGAGATGAAAAGTTATTAAGTCAAATAGTATGATTTTTTCACTATTCTGATGCATATTCCCAACTGACACTCTGAAAAGTTGTTCCAATTGCTCTATCTAGTGTATAAAAGTTCCCACAGGCTATGAAGATATTGTTTATGTTTCTGTCTTAAATGAAGGACTGGGAGCACTGTTATTTGCTTTCCAGCTCTTGTACCACTGTCTGGTACAGAAGACCCTCGAGGCTGATAGAAAACTATGATGACTGGAAGAGTAGATGAAAGCAAGACTGTTGACTTCATTTTCATTAGCAAGGTAATGTACTTGATCTCAAATGTTAAAGTCAGGAATTACTTAGAAATCAAATTGAATTGTTGGTTCAATTTCTTTGTATCTACTTTCTGCATCTATACCTGGCAGTTACCTCATTGAGAATATAATATTTTTCTGCCTTTGATTGAAGACTCATCCTTGGCTTTGTCCAATATCATGAAAGTGGAAATGAGAATTTACCACTTCTTACCTACGTTTATGAGTTTTTACTTTCTATCTTATGTTTCTACCATCATCAAGAGAAGCACATCTTTCAAGCCATAGCTGCTCTTTAGCCTAAGCCACAGGGTGAAAGATGGAAAAAGTTTATGAGCAAGCTGTGCATGTATTTTGCTGCCAAATCATGTGAGCTGACCTGCTCCAGGAAACAGAACTCCTGTAGATAGCACAGGTTAACAGAAGTTCTGCCCAAACAGAAACAAGCCTAGATTAGCATAGCCCTAGCTGTCCTGTGGTGGTATATGAGCTGTAATAAATTCTTGTTTCTTTAAGTTGCTCAATATTGAAGTTTTCCTGGTTAAATCCTTCCATGGGTGATAGACATCAGTCAGATCTGCTCCTTCTGAGATAGTCCCTATAAATGAACGTGAATTACAGGGATCACCTTTTCTACTCAGTCTTTTGGACTCATGGACTTATCACATCAATTAAAGACTCAAGAACTACACTAAGGAAAGAACAGTGAGTTTCCGGAAGATATTGATTCAGATATTGCCTCTGTCCCTTGTAGTTAGTTCTATGACACTTAACATTTCACTTAATGTATCTGAATTTTAGTTACCTATTTTCAAAAATTAAGATAGTAAGAACTGTACTGTAGGGGTCTAATGAAAATAAAAATATAGGAAAGGCAAAGACATTCTTGAATACTAGTTCATTGAAATAAGATTTGTTTGAAATTTTATGTTTAGTTTTGTATACTTAGTACATTTTCACAATTTTATAACAAATTAAAACATTACTTCTTTCCTTCTGTTTTTAGGAACTATTCCTATAACTTCCTTAAGATCAGTTTTTTTTTTTTTGCCCTAGAATATGTGCCCTCTAATTTGTTGGTCAAATATTGTCTATCTATAATTAGTCTACTTTTAGTGACATAGCCTAAATAGTATAAAGAACAATGAGTTTCTGTGATTCCAATTTTTTGGGCTGAGAAGTGTGGATTGCTAGTTTAAATGTTGAGTGCTCTTAAGGCATCCAAAAGTAAATGCAAATAAGAAGGTATATATACAAAAGAAAATTAAAAATCTCACTCAATTAAAATTAAAAATCTCATACAATTCTGCAAGTTAAAAAATTATTAGAAATACAAAAATAACTCACATGTGTCCTAACACTAGATGAGGGAGAAAACTTTAAGTTAAAAAATGGGCTTAAAAATAACAAGATGTATAAAAGAATTAGAACTTCTAAAATGTGGTGATTTTTCAATAACTTGGCATTAGGAAAGTTGGTATTTGGAAAAAGAGAAAAAACAGTCAAGAGTCATGGTGAAGGCCACTTTATTCTCCAGGAGGTTACAGTTTGTAGTAATTGCATTGGCCAGAGAGACCTGTGCTAGGGATCTGGAACTGCCCCAGCAAGAATTGACCTAGACACTGAGTTGGAACAGGACAGGAAGTGACAGAGAAGGCAAATTAAGGAGTTGAATAATGGAAAACCCTCTGGAAGTTGTAGTAGATGAGTGACCAAGACAGGCCTGTTTGTACAGAGTGAACTACAGAAGCAAACCCAGAGGTAGGAGCTTTCATAATCCATCAAATTGCAGGTGTGTCGATGTAGAAATGTTCCAAAGGAACCCATTCAGGCTGAACAAAACCTCAGATGCTGGAGGGTGCAGGATCTCACCCCCAAAGAAATGGGACTGGGATGAGAAAGATGGGATAATCAGTGTAATCAGTAAGTTAGGATCCCAGAACTGGTGCAGTGACTGCCCATACAATATGAGTCCTGAGAAACAGCTTCAGCTTGGTTGGGTTGCACCAGGTGTCCAGGGGTTCACCGTAGCCATGTCAGAAATCAATCCCAGGTTGTACTCATTGGTACCAGAAGGGACTCTTATGAGCATTAAGGAGTCCTCTTGACTTGAGAAGACAGAAGGGCTTAGTCAAGCAGTTTGAAGATTTCAGGATTTTAAATACTCAGGCTTGAGAACTATGTGACTTGCTCTTCCCCACCCCTTCTGTGGTAGCTATTATGGAGTGCTTAATAGTTTTACAGAGAGTTGTCTTATGCTACAATGAAGAGCTACATACACTTGAGGAATAATCATTTCTATTGTAATACTGCTTTATGATTTGAAAATATGATTGCTTTTCTGTTCTTTACATTGATTTTTTTTCCTTTTTTAGTCCTTCACTAAGTTGCAATTCAGAGCTTTAACAGTAGGCCACATTTTCCAAAAATGTGATCCAAATTCTGGCTCGTGCAGGCAATTGAATGATTTTGAATCCAGTGATTTTTATGCAACTATGAAGTTCATGGTATAGTCTTACACTCAACAAATTGTTCATTGGATTTGAACCATCAGAATCTTAAGTGTTATTTAAAATAGGCACAGGTTTACAGGAAAATATATGACCAAGTTTTTGTTCCAAGGTATAACCAAATCTAATTACATTTTCCTCCACAGTGATTTAATTTCAGTGAGTTTAAGCATATAAAACTTAGACTTAAATATTAGGTATTTTCACTATTACAATTGCTTTGATTAAGATTTATTTAATGTTATAGAGTCAAAGTTACAGATATAAGAAAACTCAGATAGTTTTTATATATAAGTGTCTAGTTTAATGTGAAAAATATCTTGGAATTTGAAGCTGAGCAATGTTATAAAGAATGTACTATATGAAAGATCATGTGTCTGATAAGAGGTTAAGCCATGCCCAGTTAATAGCCTCATAATTTTCCCTGTTCTTTCTGCAAACCAATTTTTTTTTACAAAAACATTCTCTATTATCTCACGTCTCAGTTTACTCATCTAAAAAATAAAATGATTGCCCAGTGGTATTCTAAGATCTAATTATGAATCTATGAAGTAATTAAAGCAACCGTCATAACTATTTAATAACATGAAATATGTTTTAATTGCTTTAATTTTATTACTGACAGTGTGGGGCTTTTAATTTGCCTGCTAAGATTTCCAAAGCAATGAATAAAATACATAATTGTAATAGATATAAATGAAAACTTGTTATTGTTAATTCTAGTCCAGAAACTTGTGCTGAGACCAATTGAATCCTGCACGCTTTGGGGGAATTCACTGAGCATCTACATGATGAGACTCCATTCAGCTTTTTCTAGAAGCTTAAAACACCAAAATATAGCATACAGGAATTAATTTAATGTTTTAATGAATGAATTATAGTTTTGATGTCTATTTTTCCTTTCTTCCCTTCCTTTGAGTGAGTTGTTGTTAGCAATGTTTTATTAGCTTTCATATTTTGAATCTTATATCACATTTTGTTTACCCTTAAAGTAAGGAATAGGCTTAATCTAAAAACTGGGATGGGGACAGGAGTATGGCCACGTTATTGATTTCAGCTTCCTGTTGATGTGGGCCCTGGGAGGCAGCAGTGATGATTCAAGTAATTAGATTCCTGTCATCCATGTAGGAACCTGGATTCAGTTCCTGGATCCTAACTGCGACCTCTCCCAGTCTCTCTACTGCTGATATTTGGGGACTGAATCAGCAAAAGGGAACTCTCTGTGTCCCTCTGTTTCTGACTCTCTGCCTCTCCCAAGAGGAAAAAAAAAGGTAGAAGGGGTAACAGGTAACTTTGAGCAGATGTAGAAAATGTAACTTAATCTTATGTAAGGAAATAAGGAACTGAGTATTAATACGATAGGAAGAAGTTCAAGTCAATGAAAGGATGTTGAGTTGAAAAGAAAATGTGGTCTTCCAAAATTTAGGGCATGGTGGCAGCCAAGGTGATCTTGTTAGGAGGAAAAGCAAAGTATGGCTTAGAAAACCAAAGAGATCCCTTTGACTCTTAGACCTATCAGTGTGATCAATTGTGAAATGAAATTGATCACTTGGACTAGTGAGATGGCCTTGGTACATGCCACCTTGATGGGATTGTATTGGAATTCCCTGGCCTGTTTCTAACTCCATCATTTGGGGCAGTTCCGAAGGGATCACACAAACAAGACTAGTGTTTGCTAATACTAACTGATAGAATGAAAAAGGGAGAGAATGATCCAACATGGGAAGTGGGATACACAGCAGACTCATAGAATGGCAGATGTCCTAAATAGCACTCTGGCCTCAGAATCAGCCCTTAAAGCATTCAGATCTGGCTCAAGAGCCCATGAGAATATTCAAGGCATGGAAAGCCAAGACACCCTGGAAAAAAAAGAAGACCTAAATGAAAGATCTCTGTGAGTGAGATCCCAGTGGAACGAATGGGGCCATCAAAGAAGGAGGTACCTTTCTCTGAAGGGAGGAGAGAACCTCCACTTTCACTATGACCCTGTCGGAATAAGATTGAAGTTGGCGAACCCTAAAGGCTTCCATAGCCTTGGCAACTCATGACTAGAGCCTAGGGAGATTACTGAGGCCATAAACAAGAGTGTCAAATTGTTAAATCAACTTCAGGAGTCACTGTGTACTTACGTCTCATGTGGGATCTGTCCTTAATGTGTTGTCCAATGTGAAGTAATGCTATAACTAGCACTGAAACAGTATTGTACACTTTGTGTTTCTGTGTGGGTGCAAACTGATGAAATCTTTACTTAGTATATACTGAATCAATCTTCTGTATATAGATAATTGAAAATGAAAAAAAAATCTTGGTGCTAAATTGGAAATTGTATAGATAATTAATCAATTTTTTAAAAAAATATATCATGTAGGATCTCTGTCCTTAATGTGCTATACATTGTGAATTAATACTATAACTAGTACTCCAACAGTATTTTTCACTTTGTGTTGCTATGTGAGGGCAAACTGTTGAAATCTTTACTTAATATATAGTAAACTGATCTTCTGTATATAAAGAGAATTGAAAATGAATCTTGATGTGAAGCAAGGGGAGAGGGAGTGGGAAAGGGGAGGGTTGCGGGTGGGGGGAAGTTATGGGGGGGAAGCCATTGTAATCTATAAGCTGTATTTTGGAAATTTATATTCTTTAAATAAAAGCGTTATAAAAAAAAGAAGAAGAAAAACAAAGATATAACAAAAAAAAAAAAAAAAGAAAACCAAAGAGAAAGACAGTGGACCACAGAGGAGGTGATAGCTTTTATTTCCCGACTGTGGAGTAAATGAAGCATTTTCTGGGATCTTCTTTATATGTTCTCAAAAAGAAAAAGGGAGTGAGCAACCCCCTCTTTAAATAAACTAGGAATCACCTAGCAAGCAAAGGAAATGGCGGATGTTTGTAAAAAGTAGACAGTAAGTATATGAAGTAGGTGGAAATGACTTAGAAAAGAAGATAGTTAAACTAAAATGAACTTGGACCCAGGGCTGGGAAGTGGTGATATATAACTTGATGCCACTCAACCTGGTCTGTATGCAAATTAGCCAACAATTAAGGAATTAAGAGAAAAAGGAGCCCTTAGGAACTCTGGAATTGAAAATAGGATTCTTTGGAAATCAGTTAAAGGAGTAGCTGGGTTTCTAATCCACAACCTCCACAACTTTGATTTGCAGTCAAAAGACAAAATTCTACCCATTCCTACTTGGAGGAGCCTGGACGTTTACTCTGTAGAGCAACTGAATCAGGAAAACCTCAGAGACTAGGAAGAGGAGTCCAGGGAAGACAGCTGAAGGTGTCACATTGGTCATAATAGGATTAAGAAAAAGTCTAAAAATTATGAGATGAGGAATACCCTTCCTATCTCTGGTCCTACCCTTGGAGATGTCTCTCTCAGACTCAGTATTGGAGGGTCCTCCTGTGGAGATCCACAGTGATCCATCTGTTTGACCTTCCATCTGATCTAACCATCTTATCTATTCACCCTAGAGTCAGTCTCCCCTATGTAAAAATCCCATAAATAATTAAAAAAAAAAAAAAACCTCTGTTCAATAATTCAGTGTTTTCATTGTGAAGTATGAATGAGTAGCCATCAGTCATTTGAGGAAATCCTATTACAGGGACATTTAAGTCACAAACAACAGAAGAGGAATCCATGTTGTCAAAAATAGAGCAAGTGAAGTATAAGAATAGGCTTTATAAACTAGTAATAGGACAGGGCTTCCGTTGCTTCACCCGCTAAATGGCTGCCACAGCTGGCACGCTGCACTGATCTGGAGCCAGGAGTCAGGCGCTTCCTCCTGGTCTCCCATGTAGGTGCAGGGACCAAGCACTTGGGCCATCCTCCACTGCCCTCCTGGGCCACAGCAAAGAGCTGGACTGGAAGAGGAGCAACCAGGACAGAACCAGCACCCCAATCAGGACTAGAACCCGGAGTACCAGCACCGCAGGTGGAGGATTAGCCTAGTGAGCCACGGCACCAGCCCCAGCTCTCTGTTAATGGCCTAGGAAAGCAGTAGAAGATGGCCCACATGGTTGGGCTCCTGCACTCCTGTGGGAGACTGAGGAAGCTCCTGGCTCCTGGCTTCAGATTGGCCCAGCTCTGGTCATTGTGGCCATTTGGGGAGTGAACCAGAGGATGGATGACCTTTCTCTCTGTCTCTCCTTCTCTCTGTCTATAACTCTATCTCTCAAATAAATAAAATCTTAAAAAAGAACTAATAATAGAATAACTGAAATTTTTTTAAAAGAAACAAAGGTCCATCTATGTATTGGAAGATAAATTTGAGGAAAATATCCAGAATGTAGGAATAAAAGGAAAAAGAGACAGGTGATAGAACAGAAGTTGTAAGAATGTCAGATTATTCAGGATGATCTAATATCCAAATAGTAAATGTCCCAGAAAATGAGACTGGAAGAAATAGTGGAATACATTATCAACTAAATGGTAGAAGGAAATTTGTTAGTACAAAGGATATTGAACTCTCCTACCAAGTGTTCAGCATAATGAATAAAAAATGACTCATGTCAAAGCAATATCACCATAATATTTTAAGAAAGAAGGAATAAAGGGAAAATTGCAAAAAAATTGTTCAGAACAAGGATGGGGCAAAATGAGATCATAAAAAAGGTTTAGGTGTAAGAAAGTTATCAGGCAGAAAACAGTAGAAGCTGGAATACCATAGGAAAGACTTCAAAATTGTGTGTGAGAAAGGTATGTAAACCACAGTTCTATACGTATCACACAAGTGTTAGGAGACAATAAAGTAATCAAGTCGTTTTTAAACATAGAATGTCTCCAAGTAACCCTTCCCTCTTCCCATGAGCACTCAGTCTCAGGAAACTACTGGAAAATATGTTTTCAAGAGAATGAATGCATGAGACGGAGACATATTTGGATCCAGGGAATCGACATGTAAGAAAGACATTGAGAACTCACAGGATGAGGGAAAAGAAGAGTTATGGATGTTAGGTGGCTGAGCCTAGAGAACAAATGGCTCAGAATGGAAGAGAATGGCAGGGGGTTTCAGGAAAAATGTCTCCATGTCAAAAACATTTTCAGGTAAGTATTGGCAGAGCCACTCTAGAATACAAGAAGACCTAGAATCGAGCAAATGTGAACATTTCCTCCAGAAAGCTAACAGAGGTACTGATTTTGTGTCAAAGAAACGCTGATAGCCTTAGCAAACCTTTCTAAGACTGCACCTTTACCAAGGACGTTTCCAGTTGAACTCTCCTCTTCCTGCGTTCAAGGACACATTCAGGGTCATGCATTTCACTTATTGGTTAAGATGCCAATATTCCACTTGGGTTCTTCTCCATTTTCTTTCACACACTTTCCTTAAAGAGTTATTCACATAGAATCTCATTTGGTATCTGCTCCTCAGAGTACTGGACTAACACACTTTGCAGCTATTGTAAATGTATAATGGGAGAAAGAACTATAATATTCAGATACTAACATTATAGAATGAAAAAGGGAGAGAATGATCCAACATGGGAAGCGAGATACACAGCAGACTCATAGAATGGCAGATGTCCTAAATAGCACTCTGGCCTCAGAATCAGCCCTTAAGGCATTCGGATCTGGCTCAAGAGCCCATGAGAATATTTTAGGCATGGAAAGCCAAGACACTCTGAAAAACAAAAAAAAAAAGAAGACCTAAATGAAAGATCTCTGCGAGTGAGATCCCAGTGGAAAGAACGGGGCCATCAAAGAAGGAGGTACCTTTCTCTGAAGGGAGGAGGGAACCTCCACTTTGACTATGACCCTGTCGGATTAAGATCAAAGTCGGCAAACCCTAAACGCTTCCATAGCCTCGGCAACTCATGACTAGAGCCTGGGGAGATTACTGACGCCATAAACAAGAGTGTCAAATTGTTAAATCAATTTCAGGAGTCACTGTGTACTTATGTCTCATGAGGGATCCGTCCTTAATGTGTTATCCAATGTGAAATAACGCTATTACTAGTAATGAAACAGTATTTTTTTCACTTTGTGTTTCTGTGTGGGTGCAAACTGATGAAATCCTTATATACTATAATATTAAATCGATCTTCTGTGTATAAAGATAATTGCAAATGATTAAAAAATCTTGGTGTTAAATTGGAAATTGCATAGATAATTAATCAATTCTTTAAAAAAAATCATGTAGGATCTCTTTCTTTAATGTACTGTACATCGTGAATTAATACTATAACTAGTACTCCAACAATAATTTCAGTTTGTGTCTCAATGTGAGGGCAAACTGTTGAAATCTTTACATAATATGTTCTAAACTGATCTTCTGTGTATAAAGAGAATTGAAAATGAATCTTGATGTGAACAGAAGGGGAGAGGGAGCGGGAGAGGGGAGGGTAGCGGGAGGGAGGGAAGTTGTGAGGGGGGGAGCCATTGAAATCCATAAGCTATACTTTGGAAATTTATATTCTTTAAATAAAAGCAAAAAAAAAATAAATAAATCTTTTAAAAAAAAATTCAGATACTGAATTTTCTCTTAAGTATAATATAAATTTCCCAGTATTGTTCACATAAACACACATATATAATTCATCATCTTCACCCTACCAGGGAAGTAATGTTATTATTTTCCTTGTCTTCTTACAATGTACCTCTTAAACACTATGCTAAGGATTCTGTGAAATGTGTATATATGAACCCTCAATGGTTAAAGTGCTATGCTTAACTAACAATATTCCACATATTTTCATTCTGATCATTTTTTTTGTTAAGACAAGATGTCTACCACGTGGAGTTAAAATACTAACAGTTTAGGGGCCGTTGCTGTGGCGCAGGGGGCTAACTCTCCACCTATAGTGCCAGAATCCCATATGGGTGCCGGTTCGAACTCTGGCTGCTCCTCTTCCGATCCAGCTCTCTGCTGTGGCCTGGGAAAGCAGTGGATGATGGCTGAAGTGCTTGATCCCCTTCACCCATGTTGGAGATCTGGAGGAAGCTCCTGGCTCCTGGCTTTGGATCGGCTCAGCTCTGGCTGTTGCGGCCATTTGGGGAGTGAACCAGCAGATGAAAGACCTTTCTCTCTGACTTTCCCTCTCTCTGTGATTCTACCTCTCAAATAAATAAATAAATCTTTAAAAATATATATACCAACAGTTTCTCTTGCAAATGTGAAAGAGCCATTGCTTATTCACCAAGAGCTAATGGAGGAAAGGTAGCCACTTGGCTGTCACTTAATGTAGTATTTACTATACTTGTGATACTGTGGGCTGAATAATGGCCTCCAAAATGGTGTTCACAACCTGATCTCTGGATCCCTGAATGTCACCTGTATACCCAAGTTATTACTTCACACAGGAAAATATGTGATCTAGTTCAGGATCTTGAGAAGAGGAGTTGAATTCTGGATTTTCCTGGATAATCCCTAAGTATGAGCATATGTGTCCTTAGAAGACAGAGGGATAAGGGGTTTTGAGGCAGGCACATAGAGAAGCCAGAGCAATGCCAGGTGCAACTGCAAGCAAGGAACGATGACAGCTTTAAAGGAGCTTGAAGAAGCAAGGGCCAGATTCTCCCCTCGACCCTCCAGAGGAATTGCAGTACTGCTGACAATTAATTTTGAACTTCTGGCCTCCAGAACTTTGGAAGAATATATTTCTGTTCTTCAAGTAACCAAAGTTGTGATGATTTGCTACAGCAGCCCTAGGAAGTGGATACACTTGGCATGTACCGAATTTTCTATTGAACATCAACTTAATTAATTAACATCAATCTACCATGGATAAGGTATGGAGGATGTAGAAAATATTTCAAAAGGGAAGCAATGATCAAATATTAAATTTCGAAGATTTTAATCTAAGAAGCAGCACAAGTAAAAGCAAAGGAGGTGGAAATACAGTGGCTTTAGAGGCCGGAAAGTAGGTCAGCATCTGGGTTGGAAACATGAAGGGGAGCCCTGAGAGTTGAGCCTGGACACTGAGAACATCTGGAAGGCATTGAATGGTGTTCCAAAGCCCCTGCTGGTGTCCTGTTCCGCCAGGCAATGATGATTAACCAAGGTGCTCTGGCCTAGGAGATGCAATCGTATAGAACGCTGTAGCGATAGAACTGAGAAGCAGGAGACCAGGAAAGGGAACTTTCCAATGGTCTGGTGAGACAGAAGAAGGGATGAGCGAGCCATGGACATAGAATAAGAGAAATTCAGAGTAAGAGAGTTTGGTAAGATGTGGGTGGTGAGGGAGAAGAAAGCTGAGAATGACATGGATGGAGCGAGAGGAACGCTGAGAAGACAGCACAAGCATGTAGATAATGGAACCACATTTGAAGGGATATAATGACCTAGATAAAGAATTGGATTCAGGGGCCGGCACCACGGCTCACTAGGCTAATCCTCCGCCTTGCGGCGCCGGCACACCGGGTTCTAATCCCAGTTGGGGCACCAGATTCTGTCCCGGTTGCCCCTCTTCCAGGACAGCTCTCTGCTGTGGCCAGGGAGTGCAGTGGAGGATGGCCCAAGTGCTTGGGCCCTGCACCCACATGGGAGACCAGGAGAAGCACCTGGCTCCTGGCTTTGGATCAACGCGGTGTGCCGGCTGCAGTGCGCCCGCCACGGCGGCCATTGGAGGGTGAACCAACAGCCAAGGAAGACCTTTCTCTCTGTCTCTCTCTCTCTCACTGTCCACTCTGCTTGTCAAAAAAAAAAATAGATTCAGACAAGCTATGCACACCAGCCATCTTTGCAATTTATCTGCTCAGTGACCTTGAACACTGCACCACCATCAGCTGCTCCCTTCATATCTGTAAGGTGGGGAGTCAGAGAGGTGCAATAATGTTATTCATCTCATGGTGATGCTGTTGTGAAGATATGAAGAGATGATTTTTGTGAAAGTACTTCATATAGTTTTTTTTTTTAATTATAAGGAGGTGAGCTAAGTTATAATGACCTCCATTTGGGAAATGATCTTTGCTGTACATGTATGTGGAGTTAATGCCACACACATATATAATCAGATGGTTAGGGCCACACAGGATGATGTGGGACATAGCCAAGTGGTCAGGATGACGTGGGCCTGTAACCAAGTGATTAGTGTCATGTGGGGTCTGTAACTGGGTCGTTAGTCTCCCATAGGTCTCCAGCCAGATGGTTAGTGTCAGGTGGGTCTGTAACTAGTGGTTAGTCCCACCCAGGTCGGAAACTAGGTGATTAGTGTAGCAGAGGTCTGCAGAAGCCTCAGGGATGCAGGTCCAGAACTGGAATCGCTCAGCAGCCAGATAGAAGCAACACAGTCATCTGCAATGCTGCAAGGCAGAGCAGAGGATTTGTGCAGAACCTTTAGGAATCCCAGTTCCTTAGGTGTAACAGGAAGCTAAAGGATATGAGGAAAAACGATATTTGTGGAGAGACAATGGAAGACTGGAGAAAGGACCTTCAATCAAGAAGGGGTGAAGAGGATTACTGGATCTTTACATAGCTCCTACTAGGTCTGAAGAGAAGTAGGCAATTGTGATTACATAACAATATGTAAGAAGTTGCTGGAAGCTGTGTTTCTTTCAGAAGCTAAGCTCTGGGATTCATATTAAAGGACTGTTCAATACAACTTGTAGGTTTGCATTGAGTGGGGGGTTGCAAGTCATATGTTCAGCAAGCCCACACTGAAGGTCCAGTGTTTTCTTTTAATTAAGGTATATTTCTCACAACAGAAATGTAACCATTCTTAAATGTACAGTTTGGAGACATTTACTCAGTACATTCACAATATTATGTAATGATCAGCTCTATCTACTTCAGAAACATTTCAGAAAAAACATTGCTCCCACTAAATCACTTCAGTTTTTCCCTGACCCCAATCCCTTGGCCCTCACCACCATGCTTTTAGAGTCTATGGACATGGCTAGACACAAACGCCCCAAAATTGAAATCAGGTAGTCAAACAAGTGCATGTAACATAGATGGAGCTCCAGTTTTCAGTGGGTGACTTTGAATGAGGTCAGACTCTTCTGGGCCGGTTAATCTCAAAGAATGAATTCTGTAGAAATTAAACACTGGTGGCCGCCATGACAACTGAATTTACTAAGATTAGTTTTTATTTCCTACCTTAGTTTAAAGTGTTCTCATTTCCTAAAGCAGAACAAGTATGACAATGGTTTCTATAAATTATTAGAATTAATGTGAAAGGTGAGCTGTGGGTTATCATTATAATCACTTTTAAAAAGATAAACACAGAATCTAAACCTCATTGTTTTCAGTTTTTTTTTTTAAACCTTTTTTATAATAGGGGAATTTTTGCCCATAAGTGAGTACTATTTGTAAATAATCCTCTCTAATTGAAGGCTTAAAATGTCTGGGCAAAACCAAAAATGACTCCCTACCCAAGGTTTAGTAACAGTTTAGGTATTCAAACAGGAGCAGCCTGAAGAATTGTGCTTGGGTTTGATCTTAGTAAACCTGCAATTACTCATCTCCCTAGCTAGACTTACCCTAGGCAAAGCAAAGGGTAACCAAAGTGCATTAATCGCTCACTGATGACTCAAGATAAACAAAAACCTTATAATCTTTGTTTCAAATAGTGTGTGTTGGAGATAGAAAAGTCTCTGTTGGTAGTGAATAACAACTTGCCCATCAGATATTCTCCAAGCCCAAGTTCTACTGCCTATGTCAAGCTTTTGAAGACTGTACAAAAAGCAAATTAAGCTTTATAAACCTGGTAGAATATTAAGAAATACTAATTCTACAGGTGCATATGAGAAAACTGCAATTTCAAATATTAGAATGCTATTAAACATAATGGACTCCGTATGTAAGGGCAGCTAATTTAATATTAAACCAATAAAACATTTACCAGTGCCAGTGAAGGCTTTGGTTGTTGACAGCAGGCTAGGTGTCCCAAAGCCATGCCGTCTTTCTGTTTGTGGGCCAATTTTACACAGCTGCTTTCTTCTGGAAATCATGCCTCATTTGCAGCCTTTGCAAGTATGACAAATAGCCTCTCTAAGCCTTAGCGACGGTGGGGAAGCTTGAAAATATTTAGGACCATTTATTAGCTAAAATATGAAACAAGATTTAGTTAACTGCAGTCTTTGCCCATGTAGAGGTCTTGTTGTTGTAGGAAATGCTACCTGCCTGGGTGTGTATCTCTTTTTCAGGGCATTGTGTAAAATTATCACCCTAAGGGCACCACTAAGTTTAAATTACATAGAAATTCTAATGTCGATCCATAAATTGTATGAGAGTAAAACCTTTGCTTTTGAAACTCAGCTGTCAGGTGGTATTGGTGCTGTATTGGCTGCTGTTATGTATAGCTGATGCAAATTAGAACTCCTAATTAGGGAGTTTCCACTCCATGCAGGGACTCAGGATTTATAGGGAAAGGATACATAAGAAAGGAAAGCTAAGTGCTGAGTTGTTCAAGCAAGCCTTGAAGTATACAAAGCATACTGGGGCTATAGTAGTCAGGGAAAGTTTACGCAGCCATTGGAGTTAGGATGTAGGACACTGGCATTTGGCAATGTATAGAGATGAGATTTGATGGCTCCGTTCACACAGAATGGCGTATGTGAATAAAGGTGGACCAATGAATGAGATTGAAATGGAGAGTTCAGGAAGAAGCTCATGGAGGCAAGAAGAAAGAGAAATGTTTGGACAGAATGGATAGCCTGTGTACAGAGGCCAGCATGGTACTGTAGCGGGTAAAGCTGCAGCCATATGGGAACCAGTTCATGTACTGGCTGCTCCACTTCTGATCCAGCTCCCTGATAATGCACCTGGGAAAGCAATGGAAGATGTTCTAAATACCTGGGCCCCTTTCACCTACATGGGAGACCAGGGTGAAGCTCCTGGCTCTTGGCTTTGGTTTGGCCCAGCCCTGGTCATTACAGCCATCTGGGGAGTGAACCAGCAGATGGAAGATTTCTCTCTCTGTCTCTCCTCTCCCTCTGTAACTCTGTCTTTCAAATAAATGTAATAAATCTTTAAACACCTGTCTATTTACAGAGGCTCTTGAACACCCAGAAAAGATTGTAGATTCTTTTTGTCAAAGGAAATGGAAGGAGGGATGTGATGAGAGCTTTGGGACTGTGAATCTGACATAAGAAGAAAGGGTTTTAGGAAATTCCATTACAATAGCTTCTTGGATTTATTGACAAGAACATTGAAGAATGTACAGTATGCTTAGAAGATTAAGGAATGAGAGACCTGCACTGGGTTGGAATTGGCAGTGATAAAAAGGAATGGAATGTTTTGAAGAATAATTTGAAAGAGGGAAACTTTTTGAAGGAAATATTTATAGGACCTGAAAACTCATTGGGTATAGAGGGTGATGTGTGGGCAGGTCCAGGCGGATTCTGGGACTATGAGCTTAGGCAATTTATTTGAAGAACAAAATAAGAAAATCCAAAGAGGAAACTGACTTAGAAGAGGAAAAGATGAGATCAGTTTTAGACATGCTGAGAAATCCACGTGGAGATTCCTAGCAGACCTTTCGGAAAGCTGGACTGAAACTTACAAGAGAAAGATTTGTGTGTTATCGCCTAAAAGAAATAAGAAAGGCTCAGTTTATTGAAACTGTTAAAGTCAGTAAGATTTCTGAGGAAGAGTAGGAAGGGAGAGCGAGAGAGAGACAGAACTGTAGCATCATAGAGACAACTTGTTTCTGGTTTCTAGATACTTAGTGGTGGAACGAAATGTGAAGCCGTGGCTTTTCAACAAGGAGTGTGCAAGGAAGTAGTGGAACATCAAGGCTGTTGTTTCAGAGCATGGAGTGAACGAAAAGTATTGCAGTGAGGATGAAGAAAAAGCCATTCCATTTCCGGAGACACCATTGAGATGAGAACGTTCTTCAAATGTGAAGCCACGAATAGAGACTCTACTTTTGATGAGATTAAAATCAAAGCAAAAGAAACAAAGCACGCATTTTGGTATAGTGACAGCATCAAGGGTATATGCTTCTTTAAATAAAATAATTATTTATTTATCTGAAAGGCAGAGAGGCAGAGTCAGGAGACAGAGAGACAGAGTGAGAGGGAGAAGTCTTCCATACACTGGTTCACTCCCCAAATGGCTACAAGAGCCAGGGCTGGGCTATGCCAAAGCCCAAAGCCTGAAATTCCATCCGGATCTCCCATGTGGATGGCAGGGACCCAAGTACAGAAACAGAGCAGCTAAGACTTGACCTGACACTCTGATACAGTATGCCAGTGTTGCAAGTGGCAACTTAGCTGGCTGTGTCACAACACTGGCCCTGGTATGTGATTTTGAAATGAGACATGAGCTTATTTTAGATAAAATAGAAAGTCATAATGTGAAAGTATTAAAGACACCAAGTAGAGTTTTTGTTGTCTTAGAAGGTAAAGGATATAATGTCAGTGAAGCGGAGTACGAATTCTAAACAGGAGGTAATAAGAGATGATATTTGAAGACTACAGGGAGAAACAGATGTATCAAAATTAGCAGGCTGCAGATTTTGGAAGTGAGAACCAAGTACTAATATGAAATTAATGTTCTCGAGCATGTAGAAAGCATAATTATTTATTGGCACTAAAAGGTGGGGAACAATGTAAGCCCTGGTGAAATTTTGATGACCATTTTGGGATTTTTTTGAGAGCAAGGAGAGCCCCTCTGCTGGGATTTGTTCCTGGCTGCCTGGAGTGCGGAGTCCTGAGGAGGCTTTTCAGGATGCATTTAGACTCCACAGTTACAATTACCATGTGAATCAAGGATGCCCTAAGGAGTGGCAGCTTCGGTGTTGACTTGGACAAACTCAGGCCACACAATGACTCTGAAAGACTCTATTCATTAGCAGACATCAGGAAATCTTTGTTTCTCAGGATGACACAGGATTAAAATGAGCCAGGTGAAAGTTAAGGTGCCCTAATTCTGAGTGTGCACCTGCAGCACTGGTATCACCTGGAGCTGGGTGTAAACCCAAATTCTTATGCTTCAGACCACACCCACAGACACAAACTCCATCTGAATAATATCCCAGTGGAGTTCACAAGCACATCAAGCAAGCTTTGTGAAAGGCATTGCTGGGGTCTAAATTGAAACATCCAACCACTGGGTTCACATAGTTAATGGGAGGAGAGTTAGAAATCAAAAAGGATCCTTAAGGTTTAAGTTGGTGATTCTCTTAGTTCTCAGATAAGCCGCATCCTCACTACTTGGGAATTTGGTACAAAATGCAAATTCATTGGTCCCACCCAGATTTTTGTAATCAGAATCTCTAGCAGTGGGACCCAGAAGCATGTGTTTAACAAGTCTTCAGATTTCCATATGCCCAAGTCGAAGAGGCAGGGTCTAGGTAACGCTGGTAAAGTGGACTAACAGATGTAAGAGGTGAAGAAGGTTTGGTGTATGTGCTGCCGAAGCGAGCACTGGGTGAATAAGGTGTAAAAGGCTGGCGTCAGGCTGTCACAAGTTCAGGAAAGCAAACACTAAAAAGGCAAAGTCACCAACGATACCTTATACTACTCTATACTCTCAAGAGCTCAGCCAAGTGCATCAAGACAGAGGACTGTGAGGTTTGTCATTACAAATGAGGCAAAGGGTTGTCTGGATGATTTTTTTTTTCAAGGAGTTGGTAAAGCCTTTACCCTAGGGAGTGCATAGTTTAAGAGAAACTGGATTATGAGAAGGCAAAAGTACAATAAAAACACTCTTTACATGTAGACAATGAAGCTGCAAAGTAAGCAAGTCAGGTCCAGTTAGGGGTGTTTAAAGGCTAATTGCAGATAATAATGCTTCCATTATCAAAGAGGGACTGGACCTTTAGCAAACTGGTTGCTTTTGTGACAGTTATCAACATATCTTAAAGTCATGTGATTACATTGTTTCAGAAAGCCTTTTTCAGTTTGAACCTCTCTTTCATCTACTACTGGAGAGCTCCTCCACAGGGACCCAAAGGTGCCTACAATGGGGCTGCTGGAAGTTGGGATTTTTGGAGTTGTCCCCACCAAGGAGAGCCATCAGGTGTCCTTTGACTCCATGCTCTGTCCCACAAATTGTCCTCTGCCAAGCGTCGTTCTGTAAAATTAATAAAAGTGAATTAACATTAAGATTACAAAAACCAGTCACGTTCCTTATACTCCATAGTCACATGAAGCCAAACTGGGCAGCAAGGTATCCGGGGTGTTTCATGATACAGAAAGTTCTGATGGCTGACATTTAAGCTTTGGGTTAAGAGTTACAAGACTGGCTTGGTCAGAGTCAGGCTCCCCCAGGAGATACTTCTCAGAGTAAGTTTTGTCTTGGGGGCCCAAATTCTAGCAGTCTCTACACATTTGTGTGCTCTATGTCCGCAAATGTTTTCTAGCTTCTACCTCAGCAACTAGGATACAGAGACCTTCCATGGGAGTCAAGAGATGACAGTATCATATTCATTTTTGCCATGGCAGAGGGATGGCAAAAAAAAATCATCCAGGACAAGGTGACTTTGGCTAACATTCCAGCACTCTCTTCATAATTTTATTTGCACAGTTTTGTTTTGTTTTGTTTTGTTTTTGCCAAGACCTGTCATCAAGAAGGTAGCTGCACTTATTTAATATTTATTTATTTATTTACTTTTTTTTTTGCTGGAAACCAAACAAGACAAATGTATTACAAACAGTGACTGTGGCAAGTGGCCAGCAGAGGCCAGTGCCTGGCTGATGCTGACTTTTCAGGTTTGATTTGAGGTCCTTGTAAAATTTCGGTTATTTTTAACCTCCCTTTTATGAAAGCAAGATAGAAAGAGAATGGTATTCATGCAGTTCTGCTTTTTTTTTGGGGGGGGGGTTTCTTAGATATGTTTGCTTTTGACTGAAGCAAATATATCAGAAAAGATAAAGAGAGCAAAGCAGAAAACAAATTACTGATTGAGGCTCACAACTGTCAGCACCTTAAGGTGAGGGGGTCAGATCCAAGGTGACAAAATTTGTATAACAGGAAGACCTCGGGAAATTTCCATGTCTCTCAGAGATGGAGAGCTACTTCTCAGGGCTCAATCTGTAACTCTGATGTTTGGATTTTATAATGGGAATCATTTACTTGATATCTATAAAAATAGAATTTCTCAGGGAAAAGAATAGCAGATAGGTAGAAATTGTTGAGTCTTGAAGTTAGGGAAAGTGACTTTCACCAAGTCTGAGTGTCTGTGTGTGTGTGTGTGTGTGTGTGTGTGTGTGTATCAAGGTGTCTAAGAATAGACAAAGGGCAATTGCCCTGGGGACACTGTGAGCTGCTCATCAGTCTAAGTGAGGGCTTTGTGGCAGCATTGATGTTTATTATTTGCTGTTGTCCCCTTGATAAACACTTCCATGCCCCATCTCTCCTGAGTTACCCAGAATAGTTCCCCACCCTTGTGCTGGGAAAATGAATGTGTTAAGCCTTTCTGATGAGGCTTCCAACATCTTCCCTATGAATCTTTGTGAAAAGCTAAGAGGTCTTTTCTGGGCAATTAGCCACATATAATTTTCTTAATTATATGTTTGGCTCTGACATGTGTCTCTCCAAAGTTGCTGTGCTATTTGTTTATTTGATGCTGAACCCAGGGTAGAAAAGTCTCTCCTACTGCAGGTGACCCCCAGGGAGCCCCAGTGAGAGCAAACAGTGCAGAGACGAGCTGTTTTGCTGACAGTTTCTGCCAGGGCACCTTCCAAAATCGTGGAAATGGAAAGCGAGCATTCTTCCTTCCTTCTTCATGCTCATCAGTATTCCTTTTGCAAAAATTACATCTGAAATTAACACCAGGCAAATATGTTTTATATGGCACTCTCCCAAGGTAGTACCTTTATTAGTATTGGTTGGTCCAAGTCAAAGCCAGAGAAAGTCCTTGGGATGAAGGACATATTTGTGCTTGGGACCTTTAGCCTCCATTTGAGAGCAATTAGCTCAAGTTTCAGCCCAGCACCTTGCAAAATCTGGTTAGAATCTGGGAATCCGTGCAAACGTCTCCCTCTTTGCCTAAACTGAATACTCACTTTTGTTTTTCCAGTGTCCTGATTCTTCTGGTGACAATGGACTCATCACAATTGATTAATCTTAGCCATGCTAATAAGGTATTCAGACAATCTCTTCCTCTTCCCCCATTAGCTTTAGCTCGGTTAACAGGTCCCTGTTGTAAGAGACCCTTAGGACTATTGGCTAGAGCAAGGGTTCTGATCAGCAGGCCACAGGAGGAGGCCGAAATGACCCACACAAGATTTTCAGCATTCTCACTAGGATTCTGTCAGTGATCACAACACCAGGAGGAGGAGTTCTTCCCATCTGGATGACAGTCTGAAAATAGGAAGGAATGATACATAGAGAATCTGACCTGTATCGCTAATTAAAGACAATCCAGATAGCTAATGAAAAAAATCACATTTGCTCAAAACGTGCTCTGCACCCTATGAAAACACTTTGTTTTCTCATTATCCATACTCCAAATCTCAGTCATGTTTTGTTCTACCATCTCTATATAATGCTGTAAGGTTAAGTTCCCTAAACTGTCTACCCCATGATTCTCCTCATTCTATGCTTTTAAATCCCAAGTTCTTTGACATGTCAGATAAGCACATAAATGCTCCCACTTTTTGAGCTTTTTTCCCGTTGTATGCACACTTCCCATAGGCTCCACTTCCATAGAAGAATTCTCAGAGTTTTCTCTATCACAGGACTGAGACTACTAACTCTTTTCTTTATTTTAATGACACACTGACTCTCCCCACCCTGCATCCTGAAGTCCTAGCCATCACATGAGGTATAACTTAAATTTCACTTCCTTCATGGAGCTGCCTTTTGATCCTTTTGACTAGAGATCATCCTCCTTCTATCTACTCATCTCGTATCTTTTGTTTAATTTTGCTTTGCACTGTGTCATTCATGAGCTGACAGCCTACCTGTTCCATTATTTGTTAGGAAAGAAACTAAAGTTGATTTGTATTTGTTTCATATGGCCTATATACTAGACATAGCAATTTCATTCATAGATATTTCTTGAATTAAAAATTATTGAGCTAATTTTTGTTGAACATTTACAGCATATGTCTTTGTACGTGGCCTGTCATATATTGCTGCATTTCATCACTAAGAAGAATGAGATGAAATAAACAGGAGTGATTGAGAAGCCCATAGTTGCAAGAGTCCTAAAGGGAAGCAGGTCAGGTAGAGAGTGCACTGGGCATCCAAGAAGGTGGACTTTCCACGGATGATCTTACTAGAAAATGTCGGGACCCTGGACAAGGTGCTTATCTATCACACTAGAGCTCCATTTCCCTACACGCCACTCTTCACAGTCTTCCTACTGAACCCTGCTGGATAGTTCCCAGGGCCATGTGGCTGTTAGCCACACCTAAGGGGTGCTGTGAGAAGGTCACTTTACTAAGGGAAGAAGTCGAGTCATCTCTGCCTCTTCCTCCCATGTCATAGCTGCCATCTGGGTCTAAACACAACAATAGAATTTTCAAGAGGAAAGGGTATGGGTGGCAGTGACATCTGGAGCAATATTCTATACACAGGACGAAGCCCCTATGCAGCAGGAACTGAGGGTGGGTATTTTGGGATCTGCCCAGTGACTGAGCTAACTCTGAGGATGCAGGAGATTTTTCTTTCCCATATTGTTGAATGACCAAGAAGTTCATTCTGACTCAATTCTTTTAATACCTGGCAGCAACTTTGGATGATACTCACCAGCTGGACTCTGTTTCTGATTCCTGGGAGAGGTCAAGTTGTACAGCACTCTTTTACTAAGACTGGTTTGTTTGAGGCTTTTTTTTTCAAGAGTAGGATTTTCACTGACACAATGATCACTTTCAGACTCTTTTTGAGCAAACGCTTGTCAGGGAACCAACTAGTTTTCACACATGCCTACTCTCAAACCCCAGTTTTTTAATTGCTTACTATATCAATTGCTTGCTTCCCAACACTCCAAAAATAAGACCCAATGGCATTGCTGGGCCTGTAACACCCCATGTGTAAAGGCCCCTGGCTCACCCCTCTGAGCTCCTATGCTCCTCTTCTCTATACTGCAACCACATGGGTCTACTAACTGGTTACTGAATATATTAAGAGTCCTCTTTGTGGTTGCTGTTTTCCTTGCAAGCGTTTCCCTACTTCATCAAAATTTGAGACAGGCATTTGTCACAGTGGTTGGGATGCTTGCACTCTATATCAGAGTGCCTGGGCATGAGTCATAGTTCCACTTCCAATCCAACTTCCTACTACTGCACACCATAGGAGGCAGCAGATAACGGCTTAATGACTTAGGTCCCTGCCACCCACATGGGAGATCTGGTTTGAATTCTGGACTCCTGGCTTCAGCCTGCTCCAGTCCTTGCTGTTATAGGCATTCAATGAGTGGTAGAGATTCATGTGTGGCCAACAGATGTTTGATTGCTCCATCATCATTTGTTGAAAAGATTATCCTTCCTCCACTGAATTGTTTTTGCACATTTGTCAAGCATGTGGGTGCTGCCTGATATTCTGGTTGTGTATCTGGGGAAGGCTATTCAGTCTGTAGAATTTTCAGACTTCTGATATCTTTGCCTCCTGCCCTCAGGTCTGATCTACTAGATGATCTTGAACACTCATATTGCTGATGTTGAAAACTAAATAGGAAAGGAAAAACCCTACGTTTTCTAACCATTGCACTCCATGTTAGACAAAGGAAGACTGACAGCTGTGACTTGGTACTTCTTTCACGCCTGGCCTGCTGTCTCCTTCATTTCCAGCTTTGTGGGTCACATGCCTTTGACTCCTTTAACCTGGGTACGTGGCGCCCTCTATGCCTGCCCCTGTTTTGTGCTACAACACAGGCTCTGCTCCCTAATATTTGGGTGGTGAGATTCAGTATAGAATGAAAAGATATTTTGTTGTTCCTAATGAGTCTTTTTTATGAGACTTTCAGTACACACAAGCATTTCTACCATAAGGCCACCCATTCTGATATTAATTTTATTGAAGAAGTTATAGATTCAAGGACTTAATCTTTATTTACATGGAAAGGATGTACATAGGCTGTTAATGCAAGTAGTTAAATACTTCTAAATTTCTTCCAGATATGCACTTAATTTTCTGATGTCATCTCTTATCTATATATTTTAATTAAATACACTTTTAAGTTAATTGTAATTCACAGTATAAGCAATAGATACAAGCAATAAAGATACCGTGTACACTTTATCTACTACTTCTCAATAGTAACATTTTGCGAAACTATAATACAACCTGAAAACCATAGCACATGAAAACATGACAACAAGAAAACATGATACAGATTGGTACAAGTCACTTACTTTAATCAGATGTCCCAGTATTGCTTATAATAATGTTTAAGAAAGTGCATGTATGGGTTTGTAGATTGACATGTGTGCATATTTATATCATGCAATTATATCATGTGAAACTTTGTGTATTTATCACTACAGTCAAGAAGTAGAACAGTTCCACTGCCACAATGATTCCTTGTGTTTATATTCTTAGCTAATTTCTTTTTACTGCTGAGTACTGAGAATTCTTTATATTTTTTTAAATACTAACCTTTTGTGGATAGGTAGTCATCAAATATTTTTTTTCCAAGTCTATAGCTTGTTTTCATTGCCTTTGCAGTGCAAATTTTTTTTTTCATTTTGATGGGATCAACCTACAAATTTTTCCTTGTATGGACTATGCTTTTGTGTTTTTAAAGTACTCTCTTTTTAAAAAAAGATTTTATTTATTTATTTAAGAAGTAGAATTATAGACAATGAGAGGGAGAGACAGAGAGAAAGATCTTCCTTCCATTGGTTCACTCCCCAAATGGCCACAACGGCTGGAGCTGCACCAATCCAAAGCCAGGAGCCAGGTACTTCCTCCTGGTCTCTCATGTGGGTGCAGGGGCCCAAGCACTTAGGCCATCTTCTACTGCTTTCCCAGGCCACAGCAGAGAGCTGGACTGGAAGAGGGGCAGCCGAAACTAGAACCAGCACCCACATGGGTTGCCAGTGCTGCAGGGAGAAAATTAACCTACTGTGCTATGGTGCCGGCCCCTTTAAGCACTCTGTACTTAGTTTTATATTATAAAATATTTCTATGTTTTTTTCTACATGATTATTTTTACTTTTATTTTTACACTTAAATACATGAACCATGTTCACCAATTTTTATGTAAGATCTGAAGTTTAGGTTAAAGTTCATGTGTTGTCACAAATGTTTGCTGCAATATCGTTTGTTGAAAAGATTTTCCTTACTTCATTGACTTGCTTTTGCACATTTGTCAAAATTACTTTTGGTCTGTGTGGCTCTATTTCTGGGTTTTCTATTTTGTTTAATTAACTTTGCATCTCTCCCACTGTCTATATTACATTGTCTTGATTACTGTGGCTACTGAGTAAGGTTAAATATTATGTCCAGTGATCGCTTCAATTTTGCTGTCCATTGCACACTGTTTTAGCAACTCTATTATCTGTATCTTTCTGCATAAATTCTTAAAAATTGAGAAAAAATGCTGAAGTAATGAACTTTCCAAACAATAAATTAAGAAAACAATTCCAAGAACAATAGCATAAAATACTTAGGAGTAAATATCTGTAAACTAGAGAGTATAAAATATTGATAAAAGAAATGCAAGACAACACAAATAACTGGAAAGATAGTTCATGTTCATAAATTGAAATAATTACATTGTGAAAATATCCATATTATCCAAAGCAATCTACAGATCATAGTTCACAGAACTAGAAGAAAACAATTCTAAAATTCATTTGGGACCAAAAAAGATTTGAAATAACCAAATAAATCTTGAACAAAATCAAAATATATTGCAAAGTTACAGTAATTGAAACAATGTGGTTTTGGCGTAAAAACACACAACCAGTGGAAGAAAATAAAGAGCCCAGAAATAAGCTCTCTTATTTGTGATCAATTGGTTTTTCAATCAAATTGTCAAGAAGGAAAATCCCTCAATGAATGCTGTTGAGTAAACTGGATATTCACATGCAGAACAATAAAACTAAACCTTGTCTCATACTGTACACAAAATTCAACTCCAAATGGATGAAATACTTAAGTATGAGACCCAAAACTAAAAGAATACTACAAGAATACACTGGGGCATTCTCCAAAACATTGATCTGGGCAATAATTTCTTGAATATGATCCCAAAAGCACAGACAATGAAAGCAAAAATTGACAGATGGATTACATTGAACTAAAAAGTTTATGCACAGGAAAGAAAACATCCAGAGGAGTGAACAGATAACCCATGGATGGAAATAAAAATTTTCTAAACATACATCTGCTACAGAGCTCATACTCAAATATAAGTTTAAGGAACTCAATAGCAAGAAAACAAATAATCTGATTAAAAAATGAGAAAAAAACTTAAAAACATATTCACAGGAGAAGATATGCAATTGGAGAATAGATATATGAAAAATTGCCCAACATTACTAATCATCAGGAGAATTAAACCACAATGAGATACCATCTCAAATTTTCTAGAAAGGTTATTATAAAAAAGATGAAAGATAAGTGTTGGTAAAGATGTGGAGAAAAGGAAATCCTAGCATACTGTGGTATTTAATATGATCTAGCAATCTCATTTTTGAGTAGATATCTAAAGGAAAGGAAACCAGTACATTAAAGAGATATTTGCAACCCAATGTCCACTGCAGTGTTACTTATAATAGGCAAGATACAGAAACAACACAGATGTTTATCAACAGATAAGTGCTATAGAAATGTGGTGCTACAAAAATTTTGTGGAAAATGGATTTAAAAGACAAGCTTATGTCACTGCAAAAAATTTAAAATCTACACATTTTTTTTTCATAAAACAAATTTTCCATAATTCTTTTGCAAATCCTTTTCATATACAAAATACAATAGAATTCAACCTTCATAAAGAAAGAAATCAGGACTGGTGCTGAGGTGTAGCCAGTTAAGCTGGTGCCTGTGATGCCAGCATCCCATATGGATGCTGCTTCATGTCTGCTGCTCCACTTTTGATCTAGCTCCTCCTCACTAATGGCCTGAGAAAAGCTACAGAAGATAGCTCAACTGTTTGGGCCCCAACCACCAACATGAGAGACCTGGATTCAGCTCCTGGCTCCTGGCTCTTAGCTTTGGGCTGGCTCAACTCTGGCCATTGTGGCCATCTAGGGAGTAAATCAATGGATGGAAGATCTTTCTGTCTCTCCCTCTCTCTCTTTGTAACTCAGAATTTCAAGTAAATAAATAAAAAAAACTTTATAAATAAATAAATTAAAAGAAGGAAATGATGCTATTTGTAACAACATCATGAACCTGTAGAACACTATTCTAAGTGAAATAAGCCAGTGACATAAAGAAAATATGGAACGTCTTCATTTATATGCCTTTGTGGAATCTAGAATTTTCAAACTCATAGTAGTAGAGAGTAGATCATGTTTAGCAGAGACTTTGGGAAACAGGGCAGTAGGAAAAGGGGAAATCTTGGTCTATGAGTCCAAATATTTCAGTTTAGTGTTCCATGGCACAGCGTGTATATATATATATATATATATATATATATATATATAATATGTATGTATATATGTATATATATATACACACACAGTGACTATAGTTAGCAATAATGCATTGTTAATAATAATGTAATTACTTAATGAGTAGATTTCAAATGTCCTCACACTATAGAAAAGAAGAGATGGATATGTTAACTATCTTAATCATTCTACTATGTATAGCTGTATATATAACAACAAGACATAGGACCCATAAAATTATATAATTATTTGTTAACTTGAAAAAATTGCTGGGTTTTTGATGGGTATAGAATTGAACTTATAGAACATTTGGAAAAATTGACATCTTTACCATGAGTAGCAATAAAATCTAAGAATATTTATTTGTTTTTTATTTCTTTTATTGTATATTTAAATGAGTAAATTTAAATTGTATATTTAAATTTTCAGCATACTTCCCTCTGCAGGTTTTTGTTGCAATTGCAAATATTTTCTTGTCAATTTCTGTTTCCATACATTCACTGCTAATATACAGAAATAAGATTGAATTTTGTGTATTGATTGTGTGTCCTTTAATCTTGCTGCAGACTCTTATTAGTTATAGATGGGTTCTTGTAGGTTATTTCTAATATTCTGTGGAGATAATCATGTCATTTGTAAACAAGGACAGTGTTGTTTCTTCATTTCCTATCTGTATTCATTTATTTCTTTGTATTGCCTTAATTATATTATGTAGAACATACAGTACTAGTAAGAGAGTAAATGAAGAAAGAGTTTTGAGAAAGAGTGTGAGAACCTATTTCCTTCCTTTGTTATTGATCCAAGGTGGACAGCATTCAGTCTTCCACCATTACATGTGATATCAAATAGGGGTTATTTTATAATTTTTTATCAAATTAATGTAATTACTCCCAATTCCTATATTATTACAATTTTTATCATGAATGAGAGTAAGGTTTTGTGAAATACTTTTCCTGTGTCAGTTGATATAATCATACTTGCTTTTCCCTTGTTAGCCTGTTCACATGTTGGACTACATCATCTTTAGAGTAAATGTTGAAGCAGTGATGCATACTTAGAATAAATCTCATATAGTTGTGAAGTATACATCATTGTATATATTATAGAGTTCAATTTGCTAATATTTTGTTGAGGAATTTGCATGCACTTCTGTTCAGGAATGATATTGTTCCATAGATTTTTGTTTTACCTTCTTTTCATTATTGTTTTTGTCTGTCTTTCATATTAACCTGGGTAGTATTGACCTCATAAAATGGCTTAGAAAATATTTTCTCCTTTTTAAATTGTCTGATGTGATTATAAAGTTGGTGCTAATACTTTAAATGGCAGTCTTCTACAGTTCAGCTACCTGGGCATGAAAATTTTATTCAGGAGATTTAAAATGGCAAATTAAATCCTCTTATGAGTTGCAATACTATTAAGATGGTCTATTTTGTTTTGGTTATATTTTCTGTGCTTTGAGATTTTTGAGAAATTGACCAATTTCCTGCGAGTTGTCAAATTTATGAGTAAAGTTCCTTATAGTATTCTTATATTATTCACTTAATATCTACAATAACACTACAGAATCTAATGATATTACTTATTTCATCTTTGAAACTAGCAGGTTGTGTCTTTTCTCATTATATTTTTTGCAATCTTGCTAGAGTTCTGACAATTTGATGATGGATTTTTAATAGCCATTTTATTTCATTTTTCTAGTTTTCTTATTTTCAAATTTATTAATTTCTGATTTCATTACTTTCTTATTTATACTTGGTTTAGGTATTTTTATATCTCCTTCCTCTAGTTTCGAAATGTCAAACCTTAAATTAATTATTTGAGAACTTTTCTCTTTATTTATGTAAGCATTTAGTGCTATAAATTTGCCTCCCAGCACTGCAGTTCACATTTTATATGTTTTATTTTCATATTAGCTGAGTTAGATGCATTTTAAATTCCCTTTGAGACTACTTCTCTGACTTATGGATTATTTAGATATATTTATTTAATTATAATTATTTATATATTTTTCAAGTTGTTTTCCCACTGTATCTGGTTCTTCCAAAACATTGTCTGCATTATTTTAATTTCTTTTACATTTGTTGAGGTATAAGTTATGGTCCAGAATGTGGACTATCAGAGAGAATATTCTGCCTGTTGTTGTTGGGTATGATATTTTTATATATCAATTGTATCTTGTGAGTTGATTATATTGTTCATTTCTCCTATATTTTCTCTGATATTTTGCCTCGCTGTCCTACCACTTAATGAAAGTAAGACTTTTGAAGTCCCAAACTATAATTTTACATTTGTCTATTCAGCTCAACCAGTTTTTGATCCATGTATTTTCTTTCTTTCTTTTTTTTTTTTAGCTTTTATTTAAAGAATATAAATTTCCAAAGTATAGCTTATGGATTCCAATGGCTCCCCCCCTCACAACTTCCCTCCCTCCCGCTACCCTCCCCTCTCCCGCTCTCTCTCCCCTTCTGTTCACATCAAGATTCATTTTCAATTCTCTTTATACACAGAAGATCAGTTTAGAACATATTATGTAAAGATTTCAACAGTTTGCCCTCACATAGAGACACAAACTGAAATTATTGTTGGAGTACTAGTTATAGTATTAATTCACAATGTACAGTACATTAAAGACAGAGATCCTACATGATTTTTTTTAAAGAATTGATTAATTATCTATGCAATTTCCAATTTAACACCAAGATTTTTAATCATTTGCAATTATCTTTATACACAGAAGATCAATTTAATATTATAGTATGTAAAGATTTCATCAGTTTGCACCCACTCAGAAACACAAAGTGAAAAAATACTGTTTCATTACTAGTAATAGCATTATTTCACATTGGATAACACATTAAGGACAGATCCCTCATGAGACGTAAGTACACAGTGACTCCTGAAGTTGATTTAACAATTTGACACTCTTGTTTATGGCGTCAGTAATCTCCCCAGGCTCTAGTCATGAGTTGCCGAGGCTATGGAAGCGTTTAGGGTTCGCCGACTTCGATCTTAATCTGACAGGGTCATAGTCAAAGTGGAGGTTCTCTCCTCCCTTCAGAGAAAGGTACCTCCTTCTCTGATGGCCCCGTTCTTTCCACTGGGATCTCACTCGCAGAGATCTTTCATTTAGGTCTTCATTTTTTTGTTTTTCACAGTGTCTTAGCTTTCCATGCCTAAAATATTCTCATGGGCTCTTGAGCCAGATCCGAATGCCTTAAGGGCTGATTCTGAGGACAGAGTGCTATTTAGGACATCTGCCGTTCTATGAGTCTGCTGTGTATCTTGCTTCCCATGTTGGATCATTCTCTCCCTTTTTCATTCTATCAGTTAGTATTAGCAGACACTAGTCTTGTTTGTGTGAACCATTTTACTCTTAGACCTATCAGTGTGATCAATTGTGAGCTGAAATTGATCACCTGGACTAATGAGATGGCCTTGGTACATGCCACCTTGATGGGAATGTATTGGAATCCCCTGGCACACTTCTAACTCTATCATTTGGGGCAGTTCCGATTGAGCATGTCCCAAATTGTACATCTCCTCCCTCTCTTATTCCCACTCTTATATTTCACAGGGATCACTTTTCATTTAAAATTTAAACACCTACGGCTAATTGTGTGTTAGTTGCCAGATTCAACCCATAGTACTAGAACGAATACAAACAACAAGGGGAGATACTAAAATGGGTAAAGATTTAGATTGTACATCAACAGTTCAGACAGGAGCTGATTATGTCTTATTTTCTCATAGTGTTCATTTCGTTTCAACAGGTTTCCTCTTTGGTGCTCAAATGCCCATCAACAGTAGACTGGATTAGGAAATTATGGGACATGTACTCTACAGAATACTATACAGCAGTCAAAAACAATGAAATCCGATCATTTGCAACAAAATGGAGTGATCTGGAAAACATCATGCTGAGTGAATTAAGCCAGTCCCAAAGAGACAAATATCATTTGTTTTCCCTGATTGGTGATGATCCATGTATTTTCAAAATGTTACTTGACAGGTTAATAGTTAGATTTGTTTTTTCTTCTTGATGAATTTGATCCTCTTATCACTATACACTTCTTTCTTCATTTCAAAGATTGCTTTTCTCAAAGTTTATTTTAACTAATATTAATGTAGCCATCACTCCTTTTAAAAATTACTGAATTAGTATTTTTCCATTCTTTTACTTTCAATCTACCAGTGTAGTTGTTTCAAAGTGAGTTTCATGTGTCTATAGCTGGATATTTTTAAATGCATTCTGCCAATCTCTTTTAATTGACATTTACATTATATTCATTATATTTATGGTGATTATTGACATGTTAAGGCTTAAGCCTGTCATTTTATTATTTATTTTCTGTTTATTTCTTCGGTTTTGTTTCTCTACTTCTTTATTTTTTTCTTTCCTGTGGGTTATGTAAGCATAATTACAATTTGTTTTATTTATGGTTATTTTCTAGTTTAAAATCTTTTCATATAGCTTTCTGGGTGATTGCTCTGGGAAGTACCATATATGTATGATAAGACTTATCACAGTCTGCTGGTATCAACATTTCACCACTTCAAGTGAAGTATGGAAATCTTTCTTGCATTTAGTTCCCATTAAAACACCGTGTATTTGTGTATTATTACCTTTAGTATAAAATAGTAAGACATATTGTGATCCAATCATTAAATATGATTCATCAAACAAATGAGCAGAGACACAGTATATTGTATGTGCCCAAATCTCTATTCATTTTATTATTTTTTCTTCTTGAAAAGCTTCCATTAAAGATATTCTTACTAGTGAAAAGTTTTTATTTTATTTTTCTTTCTCCTTAGAATGTTTTTGTTTTTCCTTTATTTCTGAAGAGCAATTTTACTGGTCATGAAATTATTGATTGACAGTTCATTCTTTTCTGTTCTTGAAAAGTGTTACATCACTTCCTCCTGACCATTGTCTGCTGCTTCTCCCAGGCCATTTGCTGGATCAGAAGTGGAGCAGCCAGGACATGAACTGGCGTCCGTATGGGATGCGGGCATTGCAGAAGGCAGCTTTACCTACAGTGCCACAATGCCAGCCCCTATAATGACTTCTTTAAAATCTTTGTTAGCTAAATTGAATATGTGGTACTCTTCTATGCTGACATGGGTTCATTGCCTTTTCTCACTTAGGCTGTAATTTTTCTGCTTTTTGATTGGATGAAATTTTTATTGTGTTCTGCACATCTGGGCTATTATGTTTAAAGATTCTGAGTCAATTTACATCTCTTATTTTAGTACTCAGTCACCTTGTTTAGACTTGAATATTGATCTGCTTCTGTGACTATATGTGCAATAACAACTCAATTTTCACAGCTTTTTTGGGGTATTTTGTTTTAATTCATTTATACTGTGCTTGTGGGGCCTTCAGTGTCACTGCTGGTCCTGCTTAAGGAGGTGGAAGAATTATCACCAGTCCCGGTCGCCTGGTGCCTGAGAGTGGGATGGAGATTTAAGTCCATTTTCCTCTCTCTGGAGACAAAGGTACTTGTTGTGAGATTCCCTTTGCTTGTGCCATCTGGTTTCTACCTCGTCTCTTCTTGAGGTGGAGATCAGACCCATGGGGCAGAGGCTCTCTGGTTCGACCACTCACACTGCCATTGCTCTTGTTGATTGTCTCTTGGTGAAAGTGGGGTGTCTTTGGATGAGGTGGTTTCCTAGACTGCCTCTTACTATGTTAGAATGCACTTGCTGGTATCACCTAATCACCTGATATTACTCTCTGTTGAAATGGAGTCTCAGGCCCAGTGGAAAAGGCATGTTTGGGCTAGGCCACGTGTTGCCAACAGATTTCCCCATTTATTGGTCTTAGCAGGAGTGCTGGGCTCACATTGTTTTATTTGAGGAACTCTTGCTCAGCTTGCTGAAGCAGTGAACCCACTTGACTTACGTTCTGTCGCTAAGTTGGAGGTTGGAATACAGTAGGTCCTATCTCCTGATGAGGGAGTGGTTGCTGTAAACGGCTCTCTCACTTTGTTCCTCATTCGAGGACTGGTCCATCCCTCTTTTCACACTTCAGAGAAGAATCGTTCATATCCCTGTTTTATGTTGCTACAGAGATGTTAGGGAATATACTGTGCAAAACACAATTAAATTCAGATCTAGCTAAAAAGCCCATGAGAGCATTTCAGGCATGGGAAGCCAAGACACTGTGGTAAAAAATGACCTAAATGAAAGATCTCTGTGAGTGATCTCCTGGTGGAAAGAATGGGCCATCAAAGAAGGAGGTATCTTTCTCTGAAGGTAGGAGAGAACTTCCACTTTGATTATGGCCTTGTCTAAATAATGACAGAGTTTGTGGACTCAAGAGGCTGCCATAACCTTGGCAGCTCATGATAACAGCCTCGGGTGATTACTGACATCATAAATAAGAGTGTCAATTGTTAAATCAACAACAGAAGTCACTGTGCACTTGTCCCCATGTAGGACCTCTGTCCTTAATGTGTTGAACTATGACAATTAATGGTAAAACTAGTCCTCAAACAGTACTTCATACTTTGTGTGTCTTTGTGGGTGCAAACTGTTAAATCCTTGATCTTCTGTATATTAAGATAATTGAAAAGGAATCTTAATGAAGAATGGAAAGGGAGAGGGAGTAGGAGGTGGGACGATTTGCGGGTGGGAGGGCGGATATGGGGGAAGAACTGCTATAATCCAAAAGTTGTACTTGTGAAATTTATATTTATTAAATAAAAGCTTTCTATATAAGAAAAACACAGCTAATAAATTATGGAATCAAGATTGAAATCCAGGTATTGTGCTGTTCTATGGTTTGCCCAAAAATGAAAGCCGAAACAAAACCTTCTTATTAGTCATTTACCAATTGTGGATTCTTTAAGAACAGAAGGGGCATATAGATTTAAACTTCCTGTTAGGACTATGGTTCTAAAAATTGAAACAATATTAACACCTAAATCAGTGTGCATAATTTGTGCCATGGAAATAGAAGGCAATCACCATGTAAGATAATCAGAGACAGGGACTGGTAAACTTTAATCCTTACACAGAATACAAACAAATTTGTTAGTCTGACAACTTAATGGACACTTAAGTTAACCTGACCCTGAATGTTGATCAAGGCAGTGATTTTCATTTTAGGGTAGATTTTTCCATATAAATGATTCAAACTGGATTATCTTTTAATAAGGGATTTGAAATAAAAGGAAAGCTGATGTACATTTTATCACTATATAACAAATACACATTTTAAAATCTTTCTGTTCTGATTCCGTAAAAGAGGAGCACTTCATGCTGATCACTGAAAATGTGATTCTGGTATATCAAAGGGAGAGTGGTCAATAATCACTAAGGAAATTCATGTTTTATTTGAATCAAAAGAAAGGTCTTTTAACATTGCCTTTTATACAATTACAAGGTATGAAATCCAGTCCACAAGATTTTATAAAATAGCGGTTATATGTCTAAGAAAATACATAGTTTAAATTTAGTTTCATTAGCAGTTTCACAGATGTGATTCCTTTAACAAGGAGTTTTCAGGTATTCATATATAATTATATGTAATAATTCAACAGCAAATGTCTTCTTCCCTTTTGAAATTGTTTAAACTTGTGAGAAAATGAGCTGATTTTTTATTTTGGTGGATTTTAATCATACTGTCAATGATGATTATATGTCAAATATTTAACAGTTGTTTTGTCACCTTTATTGGATTCATTAATTTTACTTTTTGTCATTAACTCTCTAGTGCCTCTGTCCTTTCTTATTTTATTTACATTTCTTTTTTTTTAAAGATTTATTTTATTTATTTGAAGGCCAGAGTTACACAGAGAGAGGAGGAGAGAGAGAGAGAGTCTTCCATCTGTTGGTTCGCAACCTAGATGGCCACAATGGCTGGAGCTGCGCCGATCTGAAGCCAGGAGCTTCTTTCGGGTCTCCCACGTGGGTGCAGGGGCCCAAGGATTTGGGCCCTCTTCTCCTGGTTTCCCGGGCCATAGCAGAGAGCTGCATCAAAATTGGAGCAGCTGGGACTCAAACCAGCGCCCATATGGGTTGTCGGCACTGCAGAGGGCGGCTTAACTTGCTATGCCACATCACTGGCCCCTCATTTACATTTCAAAAGAACAATCGTAATGACTTAAAATAAGTGAGAAATTTAATCATGTGATTCTTTACAATTAACTGAATAAGAAGCCAAACTTTTGGTGACTAGTCTAAAATGGGGGATTTAGAACAGATCTTCAAACTTTAGACTTCCCATGGAGCTGCTTGCTCTTTGCTCAACAAATATTTACTGTGTTCCTTCCATGTGTAAAACACTTGGAGGAGGAGGAAACAGTCAAAGGTGAATGAATTAAAGGCTAATCTTGCAACCTGGTTAAGGAGAAGTACTGATAAAATACATTAGCCAACAAACATGATATAGTGAGGCATGCATTAAGTCCCATAGGAAAGATACAAATAAAATGCTAGCAGTCTTGAGAAGCGAAAACAGCTTATGGGACCAGAGCAAAATTTTGTGGAGTAGGAGATACTAGAATTAAGATTGAAAAGATTATGACAGATGCATTTCAGGCCAAAGTAGTTGTAGCTGACAGGCCAAGGCAGAGGGGAGGGAGTACATAAGGTGTGCATGGGAAAGAAAGAAGTGCCAGCAGTACAGCCTGGAAAATAGGCTACAAAGAGGTGATAATAGGGAATCAAGTGGAAAAGTGTAAGTAAAGGCTTTGAAGTTTTGTTGTCAGTCAATGGAGAACCACTGAAGTACCTGATCACAAAACTAAGATGTCTCAAATGCTATGGGAACAATGATTTGCTAAGAGAATCTCAGAGACAATGGGGGGCTGGAGAGATTAGAGACAAGAGACCAGCCATATGTCTATGAGCAATGGTGATGACATTGAAGACAAGGCATAAAGAGCGAATATAAGAAGCAACACAAAGAAAGCATAAATAGAGCTTGGTAGACTATTTGTTCTGTGTGTGTGTGTGTGTGTGTGTGTGTGTGTATGTGTGTGGATTGGTGCTAGGTAGGAGAAGGAAGGCATAACAAGGAAGAATTATAACATTCTTCACAGAATAAGAGTCCCTGGTGTGAGCTGGTTGTGCTGGAAGGTAAGTTGGTGACTTAGATTTTAGTCGTGTTGAAGAATTAAATATATAGACTGGCTGTAGGGGAGACTAAGTCTGATTAGAACTGGAGCTTTAGTTACCTCGGGTCTTAGAGCTCAAATTGCACAGATGATTCATTCAATTAAAAACATCATTTAATTAGGGTCCCGAGTATATTAGGGTACTACAGAAAGTTCTTGGAAAAGGCATTTCAGAAAATACTGTGTATGGAGGGCAGTGCTGCAGAGCAGCAGGTTAAACTGCTGCCTACAACATCAGCATCACATATGGGAGTACCAGTTCAGTTCCCAGATGCTCTTGCTCTGATTCAGCCCCCCATCGAAGCATCTAAGAAGGCAGTGAAAGATGGTCAAGCCATTGGACCCTTGTCACCCATGTTGAAGACCCAGATGAAGTTCCTAGCTCCTGGCTTCAGTCTGGCCCAGCACCTACCTTTTGTGGCCATTTGGGGAATAAATCAGAGGCTGGAAGATCTCCCTCCCTCTGTCTCTCTTTCTGTCTGTGTCACTCTGCTTTTCAAGTAAATAAAACAAATCTTCAAATAAAAAACTATGCATGGATTTTAAAATACTTTATACCAAAACAAATTTATCTTTTAATTCCATTAAACTTTTAGAAGTATTCTTCTGTTTCAGAGTCTGCATATGAAGAGGACTTTTTTTTTATATAAAGCTTTTATTTAAAGAATATAAATTTCCAAAGAACAGCTTATGGATCACAATGGCATGAAGAAGGACATTAACACTGAATTACAATTTAGAGACCAAGACCTACACATTGCATTAAACCAATGGCAAGAATGAAGCCCAGAATTACAGATACTGTATTAATGCATCAGTGGGGACAAAAAAGCTTTGTGTCCTCATTCCTGCTATGTATAGCAGATGGACTTCTATTCTCCAGTGAAAATCTAGCATGTTTCTTCATGATTCTTATTTAAACCTGTTTTTTTTCACTTGTTTTCATCCACCTTCTTTTCATTTACTCACTTAGAAAAGTACCAACAACATGAATTCTAATCCAGGACATTCTTGTTACTAATAATATTTGCACAATCTTCTCTTACACTAATAGTAACTTCGATGCTTCATTTACTAAAATATAATTGGCATACAAAGCGTATATAATATTTTAATGTTAGAAGGTAAATTGTTTTTAAAATGACAGATGGAGACAACTTTTCAACACAACTTTCTACAATTTACACAGATAAGTGAAAATTGGTTAGAACTTTGAGAAGTGTCTTACAAAAACAGATTTTTCTGACAATCTCAGGTAAATATTGATACACAAACTTTTTAAGGTACTTGTCAATTTGGCCCCAAATGGATAAAATCTTTTTTCTTTTCTAGAATTTCTAATGCATCCATCTAGCACACCCTGTGTCATTTCCTGTTTTCTTCTCGTTATATCAGGTTTCCATTTTGTGATCTGTGTACCCATGATTGTTTAAAAAAGGATCCTAAACTTCCAGCCCATAAACATCAGTTCCTCTGTCGTTTGAATTTATTTAAATGGCTGATACTTGAGCCCAGGGGATTGTTTATAATAACACCATGGAGTCAAGAGTACTCATTACCCCTACTCCAAGCTGTCCATAGGTCAACAGCATGAGGCAAGACCCTTCATGCTTTATGACATTCAAATCTTCTTTCTCAATCCTGAATGAAGTATCCTAACTTTATACTTTTGGTCCTCACTCATCCACTTTGTTGATTAATCAAATGCAAGGAGTGTTTCTATTCTCATCAAAAACCTATTTCCTTTTTCTTCCAGCTCCCTATTTGTGTTCATTTACATGCTCTTTGTCATCATGGGAGTCAAAAATTGGCACTGATTTACTTTTAGTTGAGCCTGAACATCTTTGTTTTCCCATTATAAAGAGAGAATTCTCAATTGTCCAAGTCTTTAACAGGTGTAAAATTTTCTAAAACACCTTGGATGGAACCATTTTTAATGTACTAAAAAAGTAGTATTGTGTTTTTTAAGTAGATTTAAAAGCAAACTAATAGTCTCTGCATCAACTGACATCCTGATGACCCCTGCATGTGCTAGATGATTGTATTATTTAAACTTTAAAAATCACATTAAATTGTGTCTCACACAATTTATCATCACGAAAAGGTACCCCCAAGCCATTTATTTATTTATTAAATTTATTTATTTATTTGAAAGGCAGAGTTATACAGGATGGAGGAGGAGAGAGGGGAGGGGAAGGGGGAGAAAGAGAGAGAGAGAATGAAAGAGACACTGATTTTCCATCCCCTGGTTCAGTCCCTAAATGGCTGCAATAGCCAAGGCTGGTCAGGCCAATGCCAGGAGACACATTTGGATCTCCCACACGGGTGACAGGGCCCAAACACTCAGACCATCTTCCACTGCTTTCCAAGACTCATTAGTAGGGAGCTGGATCTGTAGTGGAGCAGCTGAAACTCAAACTGGTGCTCACATGGTATGCCACTGTCAGAGGCAGTGGTTTAACTCACTGTGCATTTTTAATGGACTTTTTTTACTGTCAGTGGTAAAAAAAGTATGTCTATCACAGTTCATTTGGGATTTGAAGATATCTATTTTAAATCTTAACTGTTCCAATTCAAAGATTTCCTGAATTACAGAAGTCTTATGTTAAAAATATTAAAAGATTACAGAATAGATGCTGTGTTCTGGCTTATCAGTGGTATGCTTTGCCTTTGAAGATGAAGTCCATGCCTTTGAAGATGAAATGTGTGGAGATTTTCTTAACAGTTGCAAAGCATCCAGTCCTTCACAAATGCCCTTCCACCTACAGGCTTGCTATGCCCTATCAGTAGTTCTGGCCATGAAGGATATATCAGTTAACCAGATAGCATGACCTTGTACTCTTAGGGTTTTTCCTAATTCCTTCTTCCTTGCCAGGGATGTGCTAAATTTTTATTCTCCAACTCAATGTCTCATGTAGGAACAAGACTGATTGCTTTTCAGAGATTAAGGTTAAGGAGGGATCAGGTCTCAGTATTCACCCATGAAGAGTTGACTTAGGGTAGGCCAAGTGGAAAGCCAACTCCCAATATGTTACTTAGAAGGGTTGGGTCCTTGTTCTCCTGTCTCATTTATGAGTCAAAATAAATAATAAAAAGTGGTTTCTATCTCACTCAACCTCACAAACATCACCAACCGGGTGAATGGTAACCTAGAGATGGAGTGAATGTCACTGAGAATACATAGCCCCCAGTCTATCATCTGTGGTTACTGCAGGAAAACTTGACATGGCTAACTCAAAGAATTATACTACCTTTGTTCAGCCCTTGAGATGCATCTGTACATGTACTTGCCAACTATAAGCAGGGCTTACCTGTCTGCACACCCTGCTGCTTCTCACTCTCCTGCCACCACTTCTAAGTATTTTTCCTCTTCTTAACTCCATTATCCAAAAGGTACCAGGATCATGATAGGTTCTTTACAGATACTTGTTGAACAAATAAATGCATGAATGCACAAGCCTGTAGAGATGCCTCAACTACTTCTAGACTGGTTGATTGCCTTTTGAAATGTTGCTGATGCACAAAAGTGGTAAAGACAGGGACCAAGGCCAATGAGCCAAACCCTCATCATGTGTTTACTTTTGCTCCATGCCTCAGACTCTATACCTTATTTTCAAGGTGTAGCCAATCTCATACATTCAAATGATTCTTATTTTAAGCATGTAACAATTGGGCTTTGAAAGATATTTTTACTGTGAGCTAACAAGGAATACAAAGAGATTAGAGAGATCATGTTTTGTCTTTTTGCCTCTAATACCTAGTAAAGACATTAGCTTTCTATTAACTTTTTTTTTTAATTGAAAGAACCCATGAAACAGAATCCAAGAAACTACTTTTTCCTAAATTGAGGTAATTACTGGGCAAAATTTTTGGTTATTTAAATTTAGTTCTGACTATATTGTTTAAAAAAAGAGAAGCAAGTATGATAGCTTCCATTACTTCAGAACACTTTTCTTTTTCAGATGTTAATTGGCAAGTTTAGGAAGGAAGAGGCCCACAGCACTCAAGAGTATATTTGCTACTGTTCTGAATCTTACACGGAACTTGTCTGTTAAAGAATGCTTTATATTCTTCTGTCTTGACCTCAAGTTTGATATAAACAAAATTGTTGCTGCTACTTACTAAGGTCAGGAGCTTTTGGAGGCTCAATCCTGAACCTTTGCTTGAACACTTGTAGGTATCTTGCTTATTTTTTTTAAAGATTTATTTTATTTACTTGACAGAGTTACAGAGAGAGGTAGACACACACACACACACACACACACAGAGAGAGAGAGAGAGAGAGAGAGAGAAAGTCTTCCATCACTTTCCAAATTGCTGCAAAGGCTGGAGTTGAGCTGATCTGATCTGAAGCCAGGAGCCAGGAGCTTCTTCCATGTCTCCCATGTGGTTGCAGGGTCCCAAGCACTTGGGCGATCTTCCACTGCTTTCCCAGGCCACAGCAGAGAGCTGGATCAGAGGTGGAGCAGCTGGGACTAGAACCAGTGCCCATATGGGATACTGGTGCTGCAGGCTGGAGCTTTAACCCTCTGCACCACAGTGCTGGCCCCAGCTTGCTTATTTGTAGTCTCTCACTGCCTAACCCCTTTGGATACATACTCACCAAGAATGAACCCTGGTTCTTGCAAATCTGTGTGAGCAGAGTAAGAAAAAAGAGCTTATTTAAGCAAATGAAAATTTACTTATCTTTATTCCCATTGGTATTGGTTGTTTGTAATCTTTGCAAATGCTAGGGAACCATGGCTGTGTGTGCGCTGTATTTTGGAGGAGAGCTGATTTCATTTAGTAGAAAGATCTACTGCTAGAAAGTCTTTCACATTAGTCTGACGATGGCTGAATTCACCTGTGTGAAAACGTGCGAATCAAATCCCCCTAGGTTTCCCAGGGGAATGATCAAGAAGGCCCACCACAGGAGTTCAGAAATGAATATTAATAGCTTCAACCTTTCTTTCTTTCTTTTTGTTTTTTCAGAGTTGGAAGAAACATTAGCCATCTACTTGGTTCTTACAAGTTGCTAAATTGCACTCTGTTAGGAACATAACTACTTTCAAGCTCTCTGTCGGTAATGTCTAATGCACCCTGGAAACTGCTACTTACTGTACAGAAGTCCCAGTTGACCCAAGAAATATGCTGGATTTTATGTCACATAAGTAATAATTAATGTTGGAATAATTATCATTTTAATATAATCTACCCAAAGTTAATAAATGATATACTTGAAGATAATTTACAAGCAGTGCATGGAGGTCTTGATGGCTTATATATGTAAAATATTATTGATATGTATTATTTATAAACTTTAAGCACCAAAACAAACTCATAAAGGAAAATGTGTATGTACAAGAGGTCTTCAAAAAGAAAATGGACAATAGCTATAAACAAAGTATCTTGCTTTTTACTTATTAAACTTCTTATTTGGTGAAGTATTAAGGTTTTAACTATAATGTAACTTTAAAATATGTTACCTCAAACACTAAAAAAAAGGTAAATTAAAGGGGGAGGGAAGGACAGAGCGGGAGGGAGGGAGTGAAGAGGAAGGGAATATTATATTCTCTCTCTCTCTTTTTTTTTTTTTTTTGGACAGGCAGAGTGGACAGTGAGAGAGAGAGAGAGAGAGAGAGACAGAAAGGTCTTCCTTTTCTGTTGGTTCACCCTCCAATGGCCGCTGCGACCGGTGCACTGCGCTGATCTGAAGCCAGGAGCCAGATGCTTCTCCTGGTCTCCCATGCGGGTGCAGGGCCCAAGTACTTGGGCCATCCTCCATTGCACTCTCGGGTCATAGCAGAGAGCTGGACTGGAAGAGGGGCAACTGGGAATGAATCTGGCGCCCAACTGGGACTAGAACCTGGGGTGCTGGCGCCGCAGGCGGAGGATTAGCCTATTGAGCCACGGCGCTGGCTGGGAATATTATGTCCTTAGAATTTTATCTATATGTCACATTGAATCTGTTAAAATAATTAAAAATTAAAATTAAAAAATTAAAGATGACAGAAATGTGTACTGTGACAGATCTATGCTTGAGTTTCAACTATTTTTTGCACCAAAATAAACTTTTCAGTTTTTCTAAGATTTACTTAAGTATTTGAAAGGTAGTATTAAAAGAGATATCTTCCATCTGTTTGTTCACTTTCCATAAAGGCAGGGGTCTGGAATTCCATTGATGTCACCCATGTGAGTGACAGGGACCAAAGCATATTCACTGTTATCCACTGCCTTCCCAGACACATTAGTATAGGGAGCTGAATCAGAAACAGAGCAGCTGGGAATTGAACCAGCACTCATGTGGAATGCTGATATTGCAGGTGGCGGATTAACCTGCTGTGCCACATTGGCTCCCAAAATACTCTTCTAATTCCATTTCAGATGAACTTTTGGCCTGCACTGCAGCTCAATAGGCTAATCCTCCACCTTGCAGCACTGGCACACCGGGTTCTAGTCCCAGTCGAGGCGCCGGATTCTGTCCTGGTTGCCCTTCTTCCAGGCCAGCTCCCTGCTGTGGCCCGGGAGTGCAGTGGAGGATGGCCCAAGTGCTTGGGCCCTGCACCCCATGGGAGACCAGGATAAGCACCTGGCTCCTGCCTTCGGAACAGCGTGGTGCGCCGGCTGTACAGCCATTGGAGGGTGAACCAATGGCAAAGGAAGACCTTTCTCTCTCTCTCTCTCTCACTGTCCCCTCTGCCTGTCCAAAAAAAAAAGATAAACTTTTCACATACCCTTGTCCTCATATTTATGTGTATGTGTATGCTATGTATATATATATATATATATACGCAAATACACATGCATGCCCACATACATACATACACACATACATATATGTTTGAGAGTGTATGTATGAGAGGGAAAGAATTTGGAAAGCATAAATTATAAACATAAATTCATAACTGCAAAACCTGTCTGATGGTAAACTGCTTTTGATAATGAACGCAATCTCGGACCCAGGTTCATCTTTTAATATATGCATGCAGTCTGATTTCTTTGAGTGTTTCCTTCAAAGAATCTGAGTGTATATTTTCATCACTGTTTGTATTTTCTTCTCACATTTAAGGAAAATTAAAAGAAGGAGGATATGTTGACTATGCAAAAATACCCATTTGTCCTAAAGCTGTATTTAGCAGAACTTAGATGATAGTTACACAGCAAATAAAGAATGAAAATACTACACAAAGAATTTGGCACATTAAGAAGAGTTGTATTCCTATGAAAATGCCTATTGAATAAACAGGTAATTATTACAATTATTCATATCTGAGCTTCTTTCCTATGAGGATTCTATTAGGGACCATTATCTTTTTTTTTTTTTTACTTCAAGTAAGTCTCCATTGTTTTGTTGTACAACTGAATTGCTCAAATTCCAATTAGTTTTTCCTCTTGAAATTCCTGGTGATTTTACTTCTCTCCCAAGTTAATGCATATCAAAACTCCAGACACATTTCATAGCTTAATTGTTGCCTTTTAAATTAAGCATTAAATTGTGCACAAACTCCTGTCTAGTGAGTGAAGCTTATTCATTCATCTAGACATGCTGCTACATATCCTTCCACAAATAAATACAACTACCTGCCAAGGCAGCCCATTTAATTGTTTCCTCAAAACCTTTCACCTAAAGATATGCTTTAGAGAACCCTTTAGCTTATCTGAATGATACTCTGAAATCTAACACTACTAGTGGAAATAAGCCTTAAATTGTGATTATATTGGAGAACTATTGATGAATGATTGACATAAAATAAACTCTCTGGACATTAATGAAAATGATGTCAGGGATAATTCATTCTCACATACAGGTCCTACTTAGTTTTGTTTAATAACTTTTATTATAAGGTAGTTATTTATTAAATATGTTGGTATTTTGGGGGCTGGCACTGTGGCATGGTGGGTAAAGCCACCACTGGCAGTGCTGGCATCCTATATGGGTGCCAGTTCAGGTCCTGGCTGCTCCACTTCTGATCCAACTCTCTGCCATTGCCTGGGAAAGCCGTAGAAGATGGCCATGTCCTTGGGCCCCTGCACCCACATGGGCGACCTGGAAGAGGCTCCAGGTTCCTGGCTTTGGACCCAGCTCTGGCTGTTGCGGCCATTTGGGGAGTCAACCAGCAGTCTCCTTCTGGCTCTGGCTCTGTAACTCTGCTCTTTCAATAAATAAATAAATCTTTATATATATATATATATATATATATATATAGGTATTTTTGTTAATATTTCTTGTTTTCAATTTAATTATGAGGACAGGATTGTATTCAAACCATTCTACAAGATCAGCTAACATTCATACTGTTTATGTATCAGATAGGAAGACAAACATAATAACAGCAAAGGGTTTTCTGTCCAAGAAAAGTCACAGCCAGATTGGTGACTTGGGTCACTCAACAAAAGTTCGTAAAGTCTGGAGAACTGTACAAGAAATGAGAGGTGATAAAAAAAATTAATGAGAGTCTGTGCTGTAAAATCACAAATGATGGTCTGGGATATCTCACATCAATTTTAAAAATCAATCACTGTGCAGATGGCTATTAGGGAATAATATGGGAAACAGACACATCTAGGGTGTTTGAAAGCAATAATAATGGCAGTAATTAGTTGAACAACAAAAATCAAAACTGCATCCTGACTGAATCTGCTAATCCTGACCAAAAAATATTGTTACTTTCTATATTTCACAAATGAAAAGAGTGAGGTGTACCTTGATTTGTAAGAGATTTGGTGAACAGAAAATGAGCAAGTTAAGAATCAGACTCTCTTGATCTTAACCCCAACACCAATACACACACATACACACACATGCACACACACCTCTCATCAATACTTTGAAATTTTTATATAATATGTATGTATATAGAGCATGTAATAAAAGTATTTGTAATAGTTTACACATTTAATTAAATAACAATTATCATGATTGCATATGCAACTAAATATTTCAAACAAATCAGAGATGTAGTTGAAAGAACAAAAAGTAGATCCAATCGGGTTGGTATTGCTATTAAACTTGGAAGTAATAAGAGAAAAACTTCTGCACCTGCTTTATGTTTGATCAGTCTTCAATATCAACATTTCTCAGAATGATAGGAAGATCATTGATGATGGCTTAAACAATACACAACTAGAAAGCATAATTTTATCAAGTATACAATGGGACATAACACCAAATGAATGGCACAGCCATGGAAGAGCAATGAACACTTGCATTTGCTCACAGTTGCAGGGTTGAGTCACCTCTTTGCACATGTGTGGGAAATATGCAAGGGTAAAGAGTTCCATTGAAAATTTGATTTTAAAAGAAAATATTTAAATTGATTCTCAGAGATTCTTTTGAAGAGCCATGCAGTTGACAGGCACTGGTAATATGTGAAGCAAGGAAGACACATTGATTATAAAAAATAAATAAATAAATTTTATACCTGACTTCTAGTGAATCCCTCACTTTCAATAAAATTCCTCTTGATCTTTCTTTAATATTGAAGGAAACAGCTTAATGTAGAAATAAGTGTGGAGACATGATTAGATGTCTGTTGCAACTCGAATGAACCTGTTCTTTCAGGGCCAAAATACCGTATCTTTTATTAATGAGTTTAAAATACAGCGTTTTTGAATGGGCTTGGCTTAGCAATTAAGACACTGGTTAAGACATGGTGTCCCACACTGGAATGCCTGTGTGTGGTATGTGGCTTTGTCTCCTGATTCCAGTTTTCTGCTAATGCAAACCCTGTTAGGTAGTAATGATGGCTCAAGTCATTGGGTTCCTAACACCTGTGTGGGAGACCTGGATTGAGTTCCTGGATCCTGGCTTCAGGCAGACCAGTCCTTGGCAGTTGTGGGCATTTGGGGAGTAAACCAGCAGATAAGGGCACATTTTAGGCATAGTTGTAGGGAAAATGTTACCCTAATACACTGTTGATGAGAATGCAAATTAGTACAACCTTAATGGAAAATAGTATGGAGATTCCTCAAAACTAAGAATGGATCCATCATTTGACCTAGCTATCCTACATCTGGGAATATATCCAAAGAAAGTAAGGCCAGCATATGAAAGAGATATCTGACTTCCAAATTTATAGTAGCCCAATTCACAATAGTAGAAACATGGAGTCAACAAAGATGCCTGTCAGCTGAAGACTGGGTAAAGAAAATGTAGGATCTGGCACTGTGGCCTAACAGGTAAAGCCACCACCTATGGTGCCAGCATCCCATATAGGTTCTGGTTCACATCCTGGCTACTCTACTTTTGACCCAGTTCTTTGCTAGTGCACCTGGGAAAGCAGTGAAAGATGACCCAAGTTTTTTGGCCCCTGCATCCAAGTGGGAAACCCGGAAGACACTCCTGGCTCCTGATTTCAGATAAGTCTAGCACCAGCCATTGCAGCAATTTGGGGAGTGGGACAATGAATGGAAGATCTGTCTCTCTCTTTCTCTCTCTCTCATTCTGCCTTTCAAATAAAAAAATAAATCTTAAAAAAATAAAATGTATTATATATATACTTAATGGAATACTACTTAGTCATAAACAACTGAAATCTTGAAATTTGCAACAAAATAGATGGAACTGGAAATCATTATGAATGTAAAATAAGCCCAGACACAGAAAGATAAATATGACATCATTTTTCTTATATTTGGAAGAGAGAGAGAATATAAAAATGTTGTGAACGCCCAGGCACTGCTCAGCTTTGAGGAGAGGAGGTTAGGATGTTTACACCAACAGAGGTGACTGCTTCCCACTTCTGTTAACAAGAGGAGATCTACTCACTCCACCCTTGAGTGCTGATCAGAGCTCCCTGCACACAGCCACCACACCGCTCTTGGTATTCATTGAAAGTGCAGACATTCGACTAGGCCCCAGAGGCATAGCTCTAAGATAGAAGTATTCAGAGAAAATAAACCCAACAATTAACTTCACAACTCCTTAAAAATAAATCCAAAAATTCAAGAAACTAGAATAAGGAAGACACCATGACCCTCTAAAGGAATATAACAACATTTCAATATTAGAAAATGAAGATGAAGAGATTGATAAGATGCCGAAAATGAAATTCAAAATATTAATCATAGGGTTACTCAAAAACAATCAGAAGCAAATCCACAGACTAAGGAAAACCATACATAACATGAATGAGAATGTTCCCATGAAATTGAGAATTTAAAGAGAAATCAAAATGAAGTATTAGAAATAAAGAATTCAATAGATCAAATAAAAAATGTGGTGGAAAGTCTTAACAATAGACTTGATGAGCAGAAGAAAGAATATCTAAGCTAGAAGATGAAGCTTGGAAATTAAAAAAAAAAACAGAAAGAAGTTAGAAAACTTAAAAACAGTGTTGGAGATTTATGAGATACTTTAAAATGACCCAACATATGGGTCTTAGGAGTAACTGAAGGTATGGAAAGAGAGAATGGACTAGAAGGCCTACTTAGTGAAATAATTACAGAAAAATTTCCTAATGTGGAGAAAGAAAGGGTTGTCCAAGTACAGGAAGCATACAGAGCTAACAGAAAACCAGAAAACATCTTTACCACAACGTATTGTTTTTTTTGTTTGTTTGTTTTTTATTTGACAGGTAGAGTTATAGACAGTGAGAGAGAGACACAGAGAAAGGTCTTCCTTCTGTTGGATTACTCCCCAAATGGCTACCATGGCTGGCGCTGCACCAATCCGAAGCCAATAGCCAGGTGCTTCCTCCTGGTCTCCCATGTGGGTGCAGGGGCCTAAGTACTTAGGCCATCTCCACTGCCCTCCAGGGCCACAGCAGAGAGCTGGACTGGAAGAGGGGCAACCGGGACTAGAACCTGGTGCGCATCTGGGATGCCAGTGCCGCAGGCAGAGGATTAACCAAGTGAGCCATGGCACTGGCCCCATACCACAACATATTGTAGTTAAACTTTACACAGTAAAGCATAAAGAAAAGATTCTAAAATGTGCCTGAGAAGTGCCAGATTAGTTTCAGAGGATCTCCAATTAGATTCACAGCTGACTTCTCATCAGAAACCTTATAGGTTAGAGGGGAATGGGGAAATACAGTCCAAGTCTTAATAAAAAAATCAACCGAGAATATGGTACCCTGCAAAGTTCTTGTTTATGAACGAAGGTAAAGTAAGACCTTCCATAACAAACAGAAATTGTAAGAATTTGTCACCATTCATCCAGCCTTACAAAAGATGCTCAAGGATGTGCAACATACAGAAGCACAGAAAGATAGCCATCATTATAAAAGAATGTGAAAGCAGGCTGGGTGGCAAGATGGCAGAATAGGAAGGGAGCACACTGATAGTCCAGGGAGAGACAGTTTAATAAAAGTGGAGATACTACAGGTTCAAGGAAGAGTAGGGGAAGAAACAGCAGAGGTAACTCTTCCAGAACTAGTGATTCACTGCAGGTGAATTTGAGCCCACACTGAGGGCAGCAGATTCCCTGTGTGGTCCTTGGGAAAGACCTTCTGATCTCTGTCTCCTGTGGGTATATCAATCGCCTGCTAACTAACTCCAATTCTGTTCAGCTGTGCAGAATTACTTCCCTTTTGATTCAAAAAAAAAGAAAGAAAGAGAAGAAAGAAAGAAAGAAAGAAAGAAAGAAAGAAAGAAAGGAAGGAAGGAAGGAAGGAAGGAAGGAAGGAAGGAAGGAAGGAAGAAAGAAAGAAAGAAAGAAAGAAAGAAAGAAAGAAAGAAAGAAAGAAAGAAAGGAAGAAAGAAAGAGATTTACCACGCCTAACCTGGGAGTGTCACCTTTGGCACACCCTTAACCCTGAGGAACCAAACAGAGCTCACAGCCCACACCCATCTCAAGCCTCTAAGTTTCCATCGAAAGCAGACAGTCCACTTAATCTAGAGTCATAGTATGACAAGAGAAAATACCACAACGAAGAAACCAAAGAATATCTCTAATATCCCAAACAACAAATGCAAAAACCAAGGTAACAAGAACAAGGAAGACACTATGATTCCCCCAAATGTAAAAGACACCCCAATTCAAGATTATGAAAATGATGAGATAGAAGAAATGCAAGAAGTGGATCACATTAAGAAATTCTCAAAAACAAATTCTTGAAATACAGAAATTCTTAATGGACAAGATAGAAAATCTCTCTCGTGAAAATGAAATATTAAGGAGGAATCAAAATGAAATGAAACAACTAATAGAACATGAAACTGTGAAAGTGACAAGAAATCATAATGAAATGAAGAATTCAATAGATCAAATGGCAAACAGATTAGAGAGCCTTAAAAACAGAATGGGTGAAGCACAAGAGAGAATATTGGACTTAGAAGACAGAGCACAGGAAAGTATACAGTCAAACCAAAGAAAAGAAGAGGAAATTAGAAATCTAAAAAATATTGTTGGGAATCTACAGGATACTATTAAAAAAACCAACATTCGAGTTCTAGGAGTTCCTGAAGGCATGGAGAGGGAGAAAGGATTAGAATACCTTTTTAGTGAGATAATAGTAGAAATTTTCCCAGATTTGGAGAAGGACAGAGACATCCTAGTACAAGAAGCTCATAGAACCCCTAGGAAACATGACCAAAAGAGATCCTCATCACGACACATTGTAATTAAACTCACCACAGTGAAACAGAAAGAAAAGATCCTAAAATGTGCAAGAGAGAAACGTCAGATTACTCTCAGAGGATCTCCAATTAGACTCACAGCAGACTTCTCATCAGAAACCCTACAAGCTAGAAGGGAATGGTGAGACATAGCCCAGGTACTAAGAGAGAAAAACTGCCAGCCCAGAATATTATATCCTGCAAAGCTCTCATTTGTGAAGGAAGGTGAAATAAAGACCTTTCACAACAAATGGAAATTGAAAGAATTTGTTGCCACTCGTCCAGCCCTGCAAAAGATGCTTAAAGATGTGTTACACACAGAAACACGGGCATCAATATGAAAGAAGGTAAAGGAAGGAAAGTCCAAGCAAAAGATCACAGGGAATTCAAAGCATATATTAGAAAATATCTTTGGCAAATGGCAGGGCAAAGTGACCACTTATCAATAGTCACATTGAATGTTAATGGCCTGAACTGTCCAGTTAAAAGACACAGATTGGCTGATTGGGGTAAGGAACAAAATCCATCTATTTGCTGCTTACAAGAAACACATCTTTCCAACAAAGATGCATACAGACGGAAAGTGAAAGGCTGGAAAAAGATATACCATGCCAACAGAAATGAAAAAAGATTGGGCGTAGCCATCTTAATATCAGACAACATAAACTTTACACAAAAACTGTTAAGAGAGACAAAGAGGGGCACTATATAATGATTAAGGGATCAATTCAACAGGAAGATATAACGATTATCAATGCATATGCAAATAATTACAGGTCACCGGTTTATTTAAAAGACTTGTTAAGGGAATAAAGGGAGACTTAGACCCCAATGCAATAGTACTGGGGGACTTCAATACTCCACTCTCAGAAATAGACAGATCAATAGGACAGAAGATCAACAAGGAGACAGTAGATTTAAATGACAGTATAGCCCAAATGGATCTAACAGATATCTACAGAACTTTTCATCCTACACATAAAGCATTTACATTCTTCTCAGCAGTACATGGAACCTTCTCTAGGATTGACCACATACTAGGGCATAAAGCAAGTCTCAGCAAATTCAAAAAAATTAGAATCATACCATGCAGCTTCTCAGACCATAAAGGAATGAAGTTGGAAATTAGCAACTCAGGAATCCCTAGAGATTGAACATCATGCTCCTGAATGAACAATGGGTCATAGAAAAAATTAAAAGAGTAATCAAAAATTTTCTGGAAGAAAATGAGGATAACAGCACAACATACCAAAACTAATGGGATACAGCAAAAGCAGTGTTAAGAGGAAAGTTTATATCAATAGGTGCCTACATCAAGAAATTGGAAAGGCACCAAATAGATGAGCTTTCAATTCATCTCAAGGATCTTGAAAATCTGCGACAAACCAGACCCAAATCTAGTAGAAGAGAAATAATCAAAATCAGAGAAGAAATCAATAGGATTGAATCTAAAAAAAATTACAAAAAATCAGCCAAATGAGGAGCTGGTTTTTTGAAAAAATAAACAAAATTGACACCCCATTGGCCCAACTAACTAAAAAAGAAGAGAAAAGACACAAATCAATAAAATCAGAGATGAAAAAGGAAACATAATGAGAGACACCACAGAAATCAAAAGAATCATCAGAAATTACTACAAGGACTGGTATGCCAGCAAACAAGGAAACCTATCAGAAATGGATAGATTCCTGGACACATGCAACCTACCTAAATTGAACCAGGAAGACATAGAAAACCTAAACAGACCCATAACTGAGACAGAAATTGAATCAGTAATAAAGGCCCTCCCGACAAAGAAAAGCCCAGGACCAGATGGATTCACTGCTGAATTCTACCAGACACTTAAAGAAGAACTAACTCCAATCATTCTCAAACTATTCAGAACAATTGAAAAAGAAGGAATCCTCCCAAATTCTTTTTATGAAGCCAGCGTCACCTTAATTCCTAAGCCGGAAAAAGATCCAGCATTGAAAGAGAATTACAGACCAATATCCTTGATGAACATAGATATAAAAATCCTCAATAAAATTCTAGCCAATAGAATGCAACAACACATCAGAAAGCTCATCCACCCAGACCAAGTGGGATTTATCCCTGGTATGCAGGGATGGTTCAATGTTCGCAAAACAATCAACGTGATACACAATATTAACAGACAGAAGAAGAAAAACCATATGGTTATCTCAATAGACACAGAGAAACCATTTGATAAAATATAACTCCCTTTCATGATAAAAACTCTAAGCAAACTGGGTATGGAAGGAACATTCCTCAATACAATCAAAGCAATTTATGAAAAACCCATGGCCAACATCCTATTGAATGGGGGAAAGTTGGAAGCATTTCCAATGAGATCTGGTACCAGACAGGGATGCCCACTCTCACCATTGCTATTCAATATAGTTCTGGAAGATTTAGCCAGAGTTATTAGGCAAGAAAAAGAAATTAAAGAGATACAAATTGGGAAGGAAGAACTCAAACTATCCCTCTTTGCAGATGATATGATTCTTTATTTATGGGACCCAAAGAACTCTACTAAGAGACTATTGGAACTCAGAGAAGAGTTTGGCAAAGTAGCAGGATATAAAATCAATGCACAAAAATCAACAGCCTTTGTATACACAGGCAATGCCACAGCTGAGGAAGAACTTCTAAGATCAATCCCATTCACAAAGCTACAAAAACAATCAAATACCTTGGAATAAACTTCACCAAGGTTGTTAAAGATCTCTACGATAAATATTACAAAATCTTAAAGAAAGAAATAGAAGAGGATACCAAAAAATGAAGAAATCTTCCATGCTCATGGATTGGAAGAATCAAGATCATCAAGATGTCCATTCTCCCAAAATCAATTTACAGATTCAATGCAATACCTATCAAAATACCGAAGACATTCTTCTCAGATCTGGAAAAAATGATGCTGAAATTCATATGGAGTCTCAGGAAACCTCGAATAGCTAAAGCAATCTTGTACAACAAAAACAAAGACGGAGGCATCACAATACCAGATTTCAGGACATACTACAGGGCAGTTGTTATCAAAACAGCATGGTACTGGTACAGAAACAGATGGATAGACCAATGGAACAGAATAGAAACACCAGAAATCAATCCAAACATCTACAGCAAACTTATATTTGATCAAGGATCTAAAACCAATCCCTGGAGTAAGGACAGTCTATTCAATAAATGGTGCTGGGAAAATTAGATTTCCACGTGCAGAATCATGAAGCAAGACCCCTACCTTTCACCTTACACAAAAATTCACTCAACATGGACTAAAGACTTAAATCTATGACCTGACACCATCAAATTATTAGAGAACATTGGAGAAACCCTGCAAGATATAGGTACCGGCAAAGGCTTCCTAGAAAAGACCCTGGAGGTGCAGGCAGTCAAAGCCAAAATTAACTATTGGGATTGCATCAAATTGAGAAGTTTCTGTACTGCAAAAGAAACAGTCAGGAGAGTGAAGTGGCAACTGACAGAATGGGAAAAAATATTTGCAATCTACGCAACAGATAAAGATAACCAGAATCTACAAAGAGATCAAGAAACTCCACAACATCAAAACAAACAACCCACTTAAGAGATGGGCTAAGGACCTCAATAGACATTTTTCCAGAGAGGAAATCCAAATGGTCAACAGACACATGAAAAAATGTTAAATATTACTAGCAATCAGGGAAATGCAAATCAAAACCATAATGAGGTTTCACCTCACCCAGGTTAGAATGGCTCACATTCAGAAATCTACCAACAATAAATGCTGGAGAGGATGTGGGGAAAAAGGGACACTAACCCACTGTTGGTGGGAATGCAAACTGGTTAAGCCACTATGAAAGACAGTTTGGAGATTCCTCAGAAACCTGAATATAACCCTACCATTCAACCCAGCCACCCCACTCCTTGGAATTTACCCAAAGGAAATTAAATTGGTAAACAAAAAAGCTGTCTGCACATTAATGTTTATTGCAGCACAATTCACAATAGTTACACCTGGTATGAACTCAAATGCCCATCAACAGTAAACTGAAGAAATTATGGGGCATGTACTCTATAGAATACTATGCAGCAGTCAAAAAGAATGAAATCTGGTCATTTGCAACAAGATGGAGGAATCTGGAAAACATTATGTTGAGTGTATTAAGCCAGTCCCAAAGGGACAAATATCATATGTTCTTGCTGATTGGCAACAACTAATTGAGCACCAAAGGGGAAACCTGTTGAAGTGAAATGGACACTATGAGAAACAGTGACTTGATGAGCTCTTGTGCTGACTGTTGATGTACAACGTAATACTTTATCCATTTTACTATTTTTTCTTTGTTTTGTTCTAGTACTATTGGTTGAACTCTGTAATTCACACACAATTATTCTTAGGTGTTTAAATTTAATTGAAAAGTGATCCCTGTTAAATATCAGTGGGAATAAGAGAGGGAGAAGATGTACAATTTGGGACATGATCAGTCAGACTTGCCCCAAATGGTGGAGCTAGAATCATGCCAGGGGATTCCAATATAATCCCAACAAGGTGGCATGTACCAAGGCCATCTCACTAGTCCAAGTGGTCAACTTCAGTACACAATTGATCATGCTGATAGGTCTAAGAGCCAAAGGGATCACACAAACAAGACTAGTGTCTGCTAATACTAACTGATAGAATCAAAAAGGGAGAGAACAATCCATCATGGAAAGTGGGATACACAGCAGACTCATAGAATGACAGATATCCTAAATAGCACTCTGGCCTCAGAATCAGCCCTTAAGGCATTTGGATCTGGCTGAAGAGCCCATGAGAGTATTTTAGGTATGGAAAGCCAAGACACACTGGGAAAAAAAAAGAAGTAGACCTAAATGAAAGATCTCTGTGAGTGAGATCCTAGTGGAAAGAACGAGGCCATCAAAGAAGGAGGCACCTTTCTCTGAAGGGAGGAGAGAACTTCCACGTTGACTATGACCCTCTCTGAATAACATCGAAGTCACCGAACTCAGAAGGCTTCCATAGCCTTGGCAACTCATGACTAGAGCCTAGGGAGATTACTGACGCCATAAACAAGAGTGTCAAATTTTTAAGTCAACGACAGGAGTCACTGTGTACTTACGTCTCATGAGGGATCTGTCCTTAATGTGTTGTCCAATGTGAAGTAATGCTATAACTAGTACTCAAACAGTATTTTACACTATGTGCTTCTGTGTGGGTACAAACTGATGAAATCTTTACTTAGTATATACTGAATCGATCTTCTGCATATAAAGATAATTGAAAATGAATCTGGATGCGAATGGAATGGGAGAGGAAGCGGGAAATGGGAGGGGTGTGAGTGGGAGGGAAATTATGGAGAGGAAGCCGTTGTAATCCATAAACTGTACTTTGGAAATTTATATTTACTAAATAAAAATTTTTAAAAAAAGAATGTGAAAGCAGAAAATCCCTCAGTAAAAGTACAAAAGAAATTCAAAGTAAACAATAGGAATATTTATGAAAAAATGACTGGGCAAAGCTGTTACTTATTAATAGTTACCTTGAATGTAAGTGGCCTCAACTCTCAAGTTAAAAGTTACAGACTGGCTGAATGGATTAAAATACAAGACTCATCTATTTGCTGCCTATAAGAAACACATCTCACCAATAAAGATAAATGCAGACAGACAGTGAAAGGTGGTAAAAGATATTCTACACTAACAGTAAGTGAAAATGTGCAGGTGCATCCATCTAGTATCAGACAAAATAGACTTTAACACAATAACTATTAAGAGATAGTGAAGGTCATTATGTGATGATTTTTTTTTGACAGGCAGAGTTAGGCAGTGAGAGAGAGAGAGAGAGACAGAGAAAAAGGTCTTTCTTCCATTGTTTCACCCCCAAATGGCCACCATGGCCGGCACTGTGCCAATCCGAAGCCAGGATCCAGGTGCTTCCTGCTGGTCTCCCATGTGGGTGCAGAGTCCTAGCACTTGGGCCATCCTCCACTGTCTTCCAGGGCTACAGCAGAGAGCTGGACTGGAAGAGGAGCAACCGGGACTAGTACCTGGTGCCCCAACTGGGACTAGAACCTGGGGTGCCAGCACCACAGACGGAGGATTAGCCAAGTGAACCATGGCACCAGCCACTATGTGAAAATTAAGAGATCAATTCAACAGGAAGTTGTCACTACCATATATGTGTACACACCCAATTATAGGGCACCCAACTATTTAAAAGAATTGTTAATGGATCTAAAAGGAAGCATAGACTCTAACAAAATACAGGGAACTTCAACACCCCACTTTCATCAATGGATAGATGAATAAGATAGCAAATCAACAAAGAAACAGAGTTTACCAAAACTATAGACTAAGTGGACCTAACCGATATCTACAGAACTTTTCACTCCACAGTTGCAGAATATATGTTCTTTTCAGCAGTACACAGAACTTTCTCTAGAAAAGAACATATACTAGGCCATAAAGCAAGTCTCTGCAAATTTAAAAGAAATTGAAATCATATCACGCATCTTCTCTGATCACAATGGATTGAAGCTGGAAATCAACAACTCACAAATCACTGGAATGTATACAAACATATGGAGACCGAATAACATGCTCCTGAATAAACAATGTGTCTTAGAAGAAATAAAAAAACGTTGACAACAAATGAATATGCCAATGCATTATATTAAAACTTATGGAATACAGCAAAAGTAGTGTGTAAGCAGGATGTTTATAACAATTGACGCCTACATCAAGAATTTGGAAAGGCACCAAAAAAATGACCTAGCAATGCATCTCAAGGACCTAGAAAAACAACAAACCAAACCCAAAATTAGTTTAAGGGAAGAAATAATTAAAATTAGAGAAGAAATAAGCAAAATTAAAACAAAAAATACAAAAGATCAGTGAAATGAATTGCTGTTTTTTTGAAAAAATAAACAAAATTGACACACCATGGACCTGCTAAAGAAAAAGAAAAAGAGGATAGGTCTAAATGAATAAATCAAAGATGAAAACAATCAGAGATGGACAATGAAATGTAACAACTCATACCAACAGAAATAAAAAAAAATCATCAAGAATTACTAAAAGCTGCATGTTAACAAATTGGGAAAACTAGAAGAAATGGATAGATTCCTGGACACATACAATCTACCAAAACTGAGTCATGAAGACATGTAGCACCTAGGCAGACCAATAACCAAGACAGAAATTAAATCAATAATAAAGACCCTCCATTGGAGGGTGAACCAACAATAAGGGAAGACTTTTCTCTCTGTCTCTCTGTCTCTCACTGTCCACTCGGCCTGTCAAAAAATAAATAAATAAATACCCTCCCAACACAGAAATGCCCATGTCCTGATGGCTTCACAGCTGAATTCTACCAGAAATTTAAAGAAGAACTAATTCCAATTCTTCTCAAGCTTCTCAAAATAATAGAAAGGAAGAGTTTCCTCCCAAACTCCTTCCATGAAGCCAACATTTTTTTATGACTGTAATTCTCTTAAATTTATTTTTTAAAGCTTTTATTTAAAGAATATAAATTTCCAAAGTACAGCTTATGGATTACAATGGCTTCCCCTCCATAACTTCCCTCCCACCCGCAACCCTCCCCTTTCCCGCTCCCTCTCCCCTTCCATTCACATCAAGATTCATTTTCAATTCTCTTTATATACAGAAGATCAGTTTAGTAAATTTTAAGTAAAGATTTCAACAGTTTGCCCCCACATAGCAACACAAAGTGAAAAATACTGTTGGAGTACTAGTGATAGCATTAATTCACAATGTATAGCACATTAAGGACAGAGATCCTACATGATTTTTTTTTTAAATTGATTAATTATCTATACAATTTCCAATTTAACACCAAGGGTTTTTTTTATTTTCAATTATCTTTATATACAGAAGATCGATTCAGTATATACTAAGTAAAGATTTCATCAGTTTGCCCCCACACAGAACACAAATTGCCAAATACTGTTTGAGCACTAGTCATATCATTAATTCACATTGAACTACACATTAAGGACAGATCCCTCATGTGACGTAAGTACACAGTGACTCCTGTCGTTGACTTAAAAATTTGACACTCTTGTTTATGGCGTCAGTAATCTCCCTAGGCTCTAGTCATGAGTTGCCAAGGCTATGGAAGCCTGTAGGGTTTTCCGACTTCAATCTTATTCAGAGAGGGTCATAGGCAACGTGGAAGTTCTCTCCTCCCTTCAGAGAAAGGTACCTCCTTCTTTGATAGCCCCGTTCTTTCCACTGGGATCTCACTCACAGAGATCTTTCATGTAGGTCTTCTTTTTTTTTTTTCCCAGTGTGTCTTGGCTTTCCATACCTAAAATACTCTCATGGGCTCTTCAGCCAGATCCAAATGCCTTAAGGGCTGATTCTGAGGCCAGAGTGCTATTTAGGACATCTGCCATTCTATGAGTCTGCTATGTATCTCGCTCGTGAAGCCAACATTACCTTAACTCCTAAACCAGGAAAGGAAACAACAGTTTCTTTTAAAGAGAACTATAGACCAATTTCTCTGACAAACATAGATGCAAAAATCCTCAAGAAAATACAAGCCAATCAAATGCAACAACACATCAGAAAAATCATCTACCTGGACCAAGTGAGGTTTATGCCTGGTGTGCAGAGATGATTCAACATCCACAAATCAATAAGTGTTTTATGACGTCAATGCTGTAGCTTAGTGGGTAAAGCTGGCAGCATCCTATATGGGCATCAGTTCATGTCCTGGCTACTCCACTTCTGACCCAGCTCTCTGCTATGGGAAAGCAGTGGAAGCTGGTCTAAGTCTTTGGTCCTTGCATCCACAGGGGAGACCAGAAAGAAGTTCCAGGATCCTGGCTTTGGATCATCCCAGCTCTGGCCATTGCGGCCATTTAGGGAGTGAATCAGTGGATGGAAGACCTCTCTCTCTCTCACTTTCACTCTCACTCTCTCATTCTCTCTGTTTCTGCCTCCCTGTAACTCTGTTTTTCAAATAAAATACAATATCCTTTCATGATTGAAACCTTAAGCAAATCAGGCATAGAAGGAACATTCCTCAACATAATGAAAGCAATCTCTGACAAACCCACAAGCAGTATCTTATTGAATAGGGAAAAATTGGGGGTATTCCCACTAATGATCTGGAACCAGACAAGGATGCCCACTCTCATCATTGCTACTCAATATAGTCCTGGAAGTTTTAGCCAGAGCCATTAGGCAAGAAAAAGTAATCCAAGGTATACAACTTGGGAAGGAGGAAATCAAAATCTCCCTATTTGTAGATTACATAATTCTATATACAAGAGATCCAAAAGACTCCACTAAGCAACTATTGGAACTCATAAAGGAGTCATAAAGTAGCAGGATATAAGATTAACACACAAAAGTCAATAGCCATAGCTGAGAAGGAACTATTGAGATCAATCCATTCACAAGCTACAAAAAATTAAATACCTTGGAATAAATTTAACCAAGGGTATCAAAGATCTCTACAATGAAAATTGGAAACATTAAAAAAAGAAATAGAAGAAGACATAAAAAAGTGGAAAAATCTTCCATGTTCATGGATTAATAGCATCAAAATGTCCATACTACCAAAAGCAATTTATAGGTTCAATTTGATACTAATGAAAATACCAACAACATTTTTCTCAGATCTAGAAAAAATTATGCTAAAATTCACATGGAAACACAAGAAACTCCAAACCTAAAGCAATCTTTTTTTTTTTTTTTTTTTTTTTTTTTTTTTTTTTTTACAGGCAGAGTGGACAGAGAGAAAGCTCTTCCTTTACCATTGGTTCACCCTCCAATGGCCACTGTGGCCGGTGCACTGCGGCCGGCACACTGTACTGATCCAAAGCCAGGAGCCAGGTGCTTCTCCTGGACTCCCATGCAGGTGCAGGGCCCAAGGACTAGGGCCATCCTCCACTGCACTCCCAGGACACATCAGAGAGCTGGACTGGAAGAGAGGCAACCAGGACAGAATCCGGTGCCCTGACGGGGACTAGAACCCTGTGTGCCGGTGCTGCAGGCCTAGGATTAGCCTATTCAGCTGCAGCGCCAGCCAACTAAAGCAATCTTAAACAACAAAAACAAAGCTAGAAGTATCACAATATCAAATCTCAAGACATACTACAGGGCAGGTATAATCAAAACAACCTGATACTGGCTCAAAAACAGATGTGTAGTCCAATGGAACAGAATGGAAACTCTAGAAATCATTCCATGCATCTACAACCAACTTAACTTTGATGAAGTAACAAAAATCAATCCCTGGAGCAAAGACAGTCTCTTCAACAAATAGTGCTGGGAAAACTGGATCTCCACATGCAGAAATATGAAATAAGACTCCTATCTTACACCTTACACAAAATCCACTTAAAATGGGTCAAAGACCTAAATCTATGACCTGTTACCATCAAATTACTAAATAACATTGGAGAAAATCTACCAGACATTGGCATAGGGAAAGATTTCTTGGAAAAGACTCCAGAAGTGCAGGCAATCAAAGCCAAAATTGACAAATGTGATTACATCAAACTGAGAAACTTCTGCACTGCAAAAGAAAAACAGCAAAGTGAAGAGGCAACCAACATATTGGGAGAAAATATTTGCAGACTTTGCAACTGATAAAACATTAACTTCCAGGATCTGTAAAGAGCTCAAGAAACTCAACAACAAAACAATCCAATTAACAAATGGGAAAAAGACCTGAATAGACATTTTTTAAGAGAGGAAATTCAAATGGCCAACAGACACATTTAAAAATGCTCAGGATTGCTAGCCATCAAGGAAATTAAGAACAAAACCAAGTGCTGTTTTGTTTCAGTCTAGTTAGGATGACTTTCATACAGAAATCAGCAAACAACAAATGCTGGTAAGAATGTGGGGAAAAGGGAATCCTAATCTACTGTTGGTGGGAATATAAACTGGTGCAGCCCCTGTGGAGGACAGTGTGGAGATATCTCAGAAATCTGAATACAGACCTATCATATGAGCCAGACATCCCACTCCTGGGAATTTACCCAAAGGAAATGAAATCAGCATATGAAAGAGTTAACTGTACCTCCATGTTCATTGCAGCTCAATTTACAATAGCTAAGATATGCAATCAACCCATATGTCTATCAATCGAAGACTAAATAAAGAAATTATGGTATATACTTACACTGTGGAATACTACACAGTGGTAAAATAAAAATGAAATCTTGTCATTTGCAACAAAATGGATGCAACTGGAAACCATTATACATGGTGAAATAAGGCAGTCCCATAAAGACAAATGTCATATGCTCTTTCTGACCTGTGGTAACTAGTAGAGTACCTAAAAGGTAATCTATAGGAATGAAATTGACACTTTGTGAATGCGATGGTTTTAAACAGCCCTTGTCTTGACTGTTGAAGGACAATGTTGTTTTTTGTTTGGTGCTTTTTTTTTTTCTTTTTTCTTCATACTATTCATTAAACTCTCTTTTTACTATAGGATTAATCTTATGAGAATAATTTTAACTGAAAATAGATCTTTGTAAAAAATAAGAATTGCAATGGGAGAAGAAGGAGTAAGAAGGGTGGGAGTATGGGCGGGAAGGACACATGGTGGAAAGAATCAATGTGTTACTAACTTTGTATATATGAACTTCATGAAGTTTGTATTCATTATCTAAAATTTTTAAAATGTTGTGAATGTCATATTATTTGCTACATAGTTATAAATGTTGTCTCCAGTGAATTATGCCATCTACATGACATTTTATCTTTCTTTCCTTACTCTATGATCATTGTCATGAATCTCACATTTTGTAATATTAACATTTCTGTTTAAAAATAATATGAGTAGTCTATAATATATATATATATATCTGAAGTGAATATGGCAAAGTGTTAAAAATTGTTAAATCTTAAAATGACAAATAAAAATAGAATAAAACATCAGATTATTTTTAAGAAAGGTGAACACTGATGAAAGTATCTGAAATCCTACAAATTCAGCTCTTGCCCAAGATCATAGGGTACTTAAAAAAATTCATGGAAAATGAAACAAAGTTCTCACAATATGCATTTTAGTGAGCATTTTGAAAACCTCTCATACGCATGGATTTCAAATTTTTTTCATGAAAATGGACTTACATTTTAATGTCACTAGCCCATGAACTTTTTAGAGTACCCTCACATTTTTCTTGCTTATCACACAAAACTATGGTCATTCCTTTAAAAGTCTCCAGCAGGAGCAGACATTTGGGGCAATTTTTAAGGTGCCACTTCGGAAGCCCACACCCTGTATCAGAGTGCCTGAGTTTCATTTTGAGCTCTGTTTCTGATTCCAACTTTCTACTTATTCACACCCTGGTAGTCAACAGGTGATTCAAGTACTTGGATCTCGGACACCTCAATGGGAGACCTGGGTAGAATTCTGGGCTCTTGGCTTTGGCCTGTCCCTGCTCCACTTGTTGTGAGCATTTGAGAATGAACTAACAGACGAAAGATGGATCTCTCTCTCTCCCTCTTCTCTTTCTGTGTGTCTCTCCTCTCTCCCCTCTCTATCTTTCAAATAAATCAGAATATATATATATATATATATATATAATTTTTTAAGAAAATGAAACAGACTTTTCAGAGACAAGGCTTAATTAAGAATTGGGATTCAATTTGCTGCCTTTTCCTAAGAGGAAATGTTCCATCTTCTAGTGTTTCCATTTGTTATGCTCCTTGACATAGGCTCTGGAAGAGACTTGGAAGTCTTTCCTTAAGAAGACTCACATTACAAGTGGGTATTGGAAAACCCCAGGAAGATACTACAATGGACTCAGTATGAGGCGTATCCAGCGAAAGACTTTGCATTATGTACTTTCTTTCTCTTTCTCCCTTTTTCTGTTTTTTTTTTTTTTTGAGTGGGTTGGGGGAGGAGGGCATGGATGGGTAAGATGTGTGACCAGCTGTTATCAATCAACTTTGGAAACTCCCTTGTGGTTTGAGATTTTTCTAGGGCTGGCCTGGTCTTCCTGTTGGAAATCATCCAGTCTTCAGTGGAGAGTTCTTTATCTCAATTGCAGGTCCCGATAAACAGAAATTCACATGGTGCTTTTTATCTTTCATATTCTAGGATGTGGTTAATTGGCTCTGTTTGTAATAGCTAGGTCCTTTCCTAAAGAGTGGTCAGGGATATAAAGAGAGCAATAGTCATTAATATTTATTAGGTTTTGTTTTGCATAACATACTTGAATGAGTGGAACATAATGTATAAAAATATACCGTCATGAAATTGCAATATTTAATTCAAGAAATGCCTTCCTGATTTAAAAAAGTAGGGACTGAAGAAATACTTCACAAGTAGTTTAGAATTTCATGGTCAAAAGAATTTCCTTCTGAGTTTAAAATTAAATGCCCATTTTGGTAGAAAGTCTTAGAAAAAAAAATCAGTGGTCATTATTTATGTGTCTTGTACTGTGCTAAACAGCCGTGTGCTGTATATGATGTAATTCTTACAGTGCTCCTGTGAAGTGCACGCTCTGATTTTGTAATCGAGAAAACTGAGTCTTAGTAAGATTATTTAAATCTCTTGCCCAAAGTTACATGGCTAGAAATGACAAGATTCAGAAAACCTGTAGTCCTAAGTTTTCAATTAGGAGACTATTTCAATGGCGTGGTATTTATTTGAGTTACCATGAGTGGGATATCTATTACTCAATTTAAGTTTTACATGCATCCTATGTATAAGATGATGGAACATATATTAAACGCAAGTCTGATAAACCCTAGATTTCTACCTCTTGTTTGAAAGCCATGCGGAGTCATTCTCTTCGATGTACACTTGGATTAATGGCAATGATGATTAACAATTATATGGGGTTTCTTTGCCAGCTTTTCTACCAATGAGTGCTACTTTAACCACTTAATTCAGTCTCAGTCACAGATCTGGGTATGAAACCTCAAAATGTCAGTGAAACGAAAGGTAGAAAGTAGGCCAGAGCAATGGTTGAATATACATATCCCAGATGGGAGGTGAGAGGCCTTTTTAGGATTCCATGTAAAAGAAAAAAGAATATTGTTAAACATATACTCCTAATATTTCATCAGAGTCATTTTTATTTAAACAAAATTGGCACACACCATCATTTGTGTATGGACAGATTTTATAAGGTGGGGAAATTGCCAGACTCCTCTTACAGCTTTTTTCTCCTCCTCCTCCTCCTCTTCCTCCTCACCTTTTAGAAAAATGTTCCAGCATTCCTAACACACAGGCCACCTGAACTTCTTCCTTTTTCTCTGTGTGTGTGTGTGCATGCACACGTGTGGCGCTTACTATGAAGTAATACAACCTTCAGGGATTAGGTTTTAATAGGGCCAGGTGCAGGGCTTTCAGAATGTGATAACTCCTTAAAAAATGATGAGAAGAAGGTTTTATTCTTCCTCACTTCTCCTCTCTATTTTCAAGCATTAGAGGTTATGACTTGAGGCATTTCCCTTTATTGGTTTTTCCTCCATCATGGTCAAGAAACTGATTTATGCCAAAGTCAGAATGAGTCAGACAATAAGAAACCAAAGTGTATTTGGACCAGTGAGCATGGATGTATTGAAACGAGTTCCAGCAAATGCTCTCTTTCTGGGTGTTTAACCACATGCAAACAGGATGGGACGGCGGCTTCAGAAGGGGTGTGGTTCTTCCACCTCTGCTTCACAAACTCCCCTTCCCCTCTTTCCCCGGCATGTGTTTCAAATTGGAGCAATGGTGGGTGGGAGAAGCAGAGCTGCTTGTGAACTATAAATAGTAAAGCCAAGAATTCTGAGTGTTGGAGGAGGCGAGGTGGAGGGAGATAGCAGAGCAAGGGAGGTGGGAAGCCAACCAAATGTAATCATTTGCATTGCTTCAAACCAAACCAGCTTCTGTAGCATATTAAGAGTATTCAGTAAATATGTGGCCAGCCTCAAACCCAACCTGGAAAAAAAAGAGGCTATAATAGAGATGGTCCCTGATAGATAGTCACCTCCCTTAACATTTCGGAAAAATACAGTTATAGTCAGACTAAAGTGGACCAAAACCCATGGAAAGATTGATGGAAATTCATTTTAAAAAGCCACACACATGAAAATAATTTACACAGGAGGTTTTCTGCACCACAGCTGTGCTGCTTATTTATTTTGGACCAGTTTGTGCAAAAAGTGGTACCAAAAATGGACTCAAGTATTGCTTGATAACCTTACAAATATCCAACTGGTCTCCTAAACCCAAAACCCCCTTTCCTGAGAAGGCTTTGGTTTAAAAGGAGATAGCCTTAGGGTCTTCAGGTATTCATTCCTTCAATATTTACTTTAAAACTCTACCCCTAGGTCTCATCATTTCCAATCTATGTAACTCTTGGTTCTGTCTCTTCTACAACTTAGATACACATAGAACATATACAGTAGGATATAGAAGACTGAATAGGGCTACTCCTCAGTATGTGAACCTACCTCTGCCTTGAGGTGGGAAAGTTGCTTTTAAAAAGTACTCCCAGACTCATAAAAGTTATACAAAAGAGTTCTCTAGAGCACTGTTGCCCCACCCCAAGCCATAGGCATCAGAGGGTAGAGTTGCACCTGCTTTGATGTTTGCTGATTTTCCTCTAAACCCCTGAGCCAGGATGAGGCAAGTGGTTTATGGGAGTTCCAATGCATCTTACAGGGTGGGATCTCCATTCCTCCTTGAAATTTAGTAGAGCTTGGTACGTTGAAGCTAGCCAACTCATGTGCAAGGGCGTGACATTTATTTAAGGGATTTGGAGACCAAGGTCTCATACGCATGCAATCAGAGGCTTCTGGTGTCAGTATTCATTGAATTATCCTCTGGCAAAGGAGATGGGGATTGATACATCAAAACTCTGCCTTTGTAAAAGGGGCATGTTTGTATAGTTCTGATCTGGTTTATAATCACGTTCATTATTTGGATTTATTTGCTGTCTTTTTTTTATGCCAAAATGCTTCTGGACCAATATAGAATTACCATGAATTAACTTTGAGGTCAATGCAAAGTTCACCACTTAAGCCACCTCCCAGTGGGATAGACTTGTTTAGAAGAAGAACTTATTCCCTGAAGAGAAGCACTTGTTATTATTACATGAGCCTTTGTCATACCTCTGATGGGAGGCTTAGCTCTTGAGGTTGTTTCCCAATGCCTAGCACAGTAGGTTATAGTAGGTTTACACTTCTTTTATACAACAACATGATAAAGCTCAAGGAATCAAAATTATGCTTACAAGTCTTGTAGGCTTCTTAAAACAAACTTTAAAAGGGTGCTAAATCCACCCAGTAACACCAGCCTTTCTTCATGGAAAATGCACATTACTGAACATCAATTTTGGTGTGTATATAGTGAAGCTCTCAATACACAGATCATCAATACATTTTCTTCATCCAGCTTGTTTTCTGCTTTATTTTTTATTTTCTTTCTTTTGCCAAGCTTACATTAATGGCAATAACCTATAAAGATTAAAATCTTTCAAAGCAAGGGTTTTTCTTCTACATTAACTTGTCAATATACAGATGTCAGGATACATTTCATGAGCAAAATCTATGACAATAAAATAGTAATCAGATTGCTATTAATTCTTAAAGAATTTTTCATGGTATTTAATATTTGATATGCTCAGCTTTACCACAATGGAAACAGTGGCCTTTGATTCATTTTCCAATTTACTAGAATACTTTCAAAAGAGAAAGATAAAGTTGACCTAATGAGATCTGTGAATACAGGAATTCTGTATGATGTCACTAATGCATTTTAATTTTATCTTTGTAATGAAAAAATAAAAGCATAGACATTGGATCAAAATCTGACCTCAATCTTACACTTGTTTTAAAAGACAAAAACATGTCAAATACAGCACATTACTAAATGAAGAAAATCAATGTGACATTTTGCCAAAATAAGCAATACATTTTGACCTAATCTTTTTTGGAAAAGAAAAAGATGACATTCTTCTGCTGGTGCATGGCAAAACTGATAAACAGCCTTGAAAGTAAGTCAGCCATTAAATATACGCCCTAAGTAAAAGGAGAAAGAAATAGGCTATCTTGCCACCAGGGGGCAATAGATACTCCAATGCAGGTATGTGAAGTAAAAGCCTTTGTGGCCACTTGTCTCTTTCTCGTTGGTGTCCTTGGGACACCACAAGGAAAAGATTGTCTTTCCTCATGGAATGGAGCTCAAAAGAGAAGTAAACACCAGCTCAAAAGGTCTTTGGTTCCAAAAAGAAGAAAAGGGAGAAGGTGGGTTGTACAAGGAGGTTTGGGAATTCAAGCACACATTTTAGTAGACTGTGTGATCCTTGAGAGCCAAATGTGAGCTTTAAATGAATATATAAAAAATAAATTTTAGTTCTTTTATACTTATGCTTCTTAGTTACTATAGGTACTTCTTGGCTTTAATTTCACTACCTGTATTTGGATATGTAACACTTGTATTCTAATTTTCTGCTCTAAGGTCATAAACAGGTTTTTACTTTGTTTTTAAATAAGAATTCTAGGCATATTTCCATGATTCAATTATATGATGTCCTTTGATTGAATTATTTTGAGTGGGATTAATAAAAAGAAATTCTGTTTCAGGTCAAGATAAATTTAGGAGCCATTCTTTTCTTTAAAATTTTTTAAATATATTTTAGTGACAAAGAGAGAGAAAAATCCTTCATCTGCTGGTTCACTCCTCAAATGCATACAATATCTGACTATGAACTGGGAACTCAGTCTGGGCTTACCACACAGATGACAGGGACAAAACTACTTGAGCCTCCTGCTTCCTCCTAGGGTATACATTAGCAGGAAACTGGAATCATTAATGAAACCAGGACTGGAATAAGCAATCAGATTCATTCATCCCAAGTGGCAGGTTAGCCACTGTACCATCTCTTCTGTCCCTAAATCCTTGTTTTGAATGAATGGTATTAGCTTAAAAGATAATGCTCAACTAAGGTGTCCCATTCCAAAACAAAGGAAAAATCACCTTTCAGGATAGGAATAATGACATGCTCCCACCAAGTGAGGAAAGACCAATGAATATAAGAGAACATGGATGCAAAAGCAGAAATACAGTTAGAAACTTTACCAAATTGTAAAGAATAGGTGAAAAGTTATAATTCTACAGATTAACATATTTTTCAGTTTTAAAAAGAAAAAAAGCAAATTCTGAGTCCTGTTGAAAAGTCCGTGATGGCAAGATTACAACATATATTTGAATAGTTGCACTGTTGCCATTGTCTTCTTTTTCCTTGCCCAATAGAATAAGTGTAGTATATCTGCATTTATGTGACTCTTACATTCTTATCATTCATTCAGGATGATCACATTTGGTAGATACCTAACATTTTGGTTATCAATGGATCAGTTGCTACTTGGAAAGTGGCAAAGCCCTCACAAGAGCTTTGTTTTAAGACTTTTTCTATCTAATATTTGTTTTGGTTTCTAAAACCAAAGTTGAATGGGAACTGGGGACGTCAGAGAATCAAGATTAAAGGTGTTAGGACAAAACAAGAAGACTATGCCAATGACAGTGGGATAACTCTAATGTAATTTCCAAAAATTATCACCATAGGAAGAGGTGTTGAATAGAAGTTGATACGAGAATTATTTCAGTAATTCAGAACTATAACTTCATATTGAGTGAGTGCAATTTAACCCAAATAACTCTGATTTGTATTTGTGGATGCATAATGTCTAGAATTTAGAATGTTCCAATTTGAGCTCAGATCACACTGGAAAGGAGCATGTCTACTGTCTGATGTCAAAAGAAACACTGGCAAACTGAAATGTCCCAGGAAGAACAGACAGACTAGGGAGGTAGAAGCTGTGCCATGTGACCTACAATAGGAAGAAATAGAAAAAAGGAAACTGGAGAGAAATGAGATAATTCTTTTAAAGGACATAAATGACTGGTAGGAAAACATTTAGCCTTTTAGTGACTAAAAGCCTCTTAGCCCTAAAATAAGCCCAAATGGAGCTAAGAAAACACATTTGGGGGCTGGCGCCTTGGCACAGTAGGTTAATCCTCCTCCTGTGGCACCAGCATCCCATATGGATGGTGGTTCTAGTCTTGGATGCTCCACTTCTGATCCAGCTCTCTGCTACGGCCTGGGAAAGCAGTAGAGGATAGCCCAAGTCCTTGGGCCCTTGCACCCATGTGGGAGACCTGGAAGCAGCACCTGGCTCCTGGCTTCAGATTGGTGCAGTTCTGGCCATTGCAGCCATTTGGAGAGTTCACCAACAGACAGAAGGATAGAAGGTAATTCTCTCTGTCTCTCCCTCTCACTGTAACTCTAACTCTCAAATAAAATAAATAAAATCTAAAAAAAAAAAAGAAAAGAAAACACATTTGAACTCAAAGTAATATACTCTCTGAAAATTAAATTGGTTTCTTCAATCGAGTTCCTGTTCAACAGGGGCTAAACAATTAAATATATGGACTTTTTAGAGGATGTTTAACATCAAATAGGTTATAAATGATCTAATTCATGATTTTGTGATTTTTAGAACATATATAACAAGCACAGGCTCAAAATATTTTGTAGGCTGTAATTTCTCTTATTAATTAGTGTCAAATTCCTTAAAACCAGGTTTCCCTAAGTAGAAGTTGCAGTTGGGCAGGGACATTGGTAACTGACTTCCAGAACTCTGTGAGCAAAAATTGGGACAGAAAGGGGGAGAGAAGAGGGAGAGAGAAAAAATTTGCACTGCTACACTATTTCTTAGAGAGCCACAAGGCATGTCAGTAGGTTCTGAAAAGTCCTGGGTTAAAAGTACTAAGTAGAGTGGCCGAGCTGTAGTGTAGTGGGTAAAGCCACCACCTGCAGTGCCGGCACCCCATATGGGTGACAGTTGGAGTCCTGGCTGTTCCATTCCCAATCCAGCTCTCTGCTAAGGCTTGGGAATGCAGTAGAAGATGGCCCAGGTCCTTGGGCCCCTGCACTCGCATGGGAAACCTGGAAGAAGCTCCTGGCTCCTGGCTTCGGTTTGGGGCAACTCCAGCCATTGTGGCCAACTGGGGAGTGAACCAGAATATGGAAGACTTCCATATCTTTGCCTCTCTTTCTCTCTGCATGCCTCTGCTTTTCAAATAAATAAATAAATCTTTTTTTTTTTTAAAGTAGAAAGTATAGACAAAATTCTTAAACTCTTCAATGGAGACTATTCAAAGTCCTCCACTACATATATTTTCCTGAGTTTTCAGCCTCAGTGCCATAGACCTCCTTATCAAATCTCTGTTCTAATTACCCAGGAAATGTTGTTTACATTTTGGCCCTGGTGATCTCCTCTCTGTAACAGGTTATAGTTCCTGCACCTTCCCAAAGGGGTCACCCCTGCTGAAGGCAAAACCAAGAGAGCCCCTCTCAGGTTCACATTCATCTATCCCAGGTTCCAAGTGGTGACGTTTCATGAATTTCCTTGTCAGCTCTTGGCCACACACAAGAACATAATATATTCTGCTGTGCCTCCCAACATCTATTATGGTGCTTCTCACCAAGTAGGTGTGTTCAATGAGCCTATTTCAAGTTATTCAAGGAGCTAGAAGACAGTCGGAAGTTGATAGACCCATGCTATGGTCAATGTTAGTATGATTACTACTATTAAGAACAGGATCTTCTTTAATCCTAGCGAGTAAATGGGGAAGAAAACTACCGAACTCTAACCAGCATTATTTAGATGCAGCATTATTGTAGCATGTATCGATATTTTTTTTCTGAACAAATTGTTCTGTCTTTAGTTACTGTGGTCCAAACTAGATGGCTGATCCCCTGATGGAAGGGTGGCATTGAGGGGAGAGATGCTTTATTCCAATGCATGAGCCATGCTTTGAGTGTTTGTTATTCTGTTTTCATTGGAGACATTTGGCTATACATTTGCCTGTACCTTGGCAGCTGGGTTCTCATCACAAACTGGTCTAACTAAGGGAATTTTCTTTGTAAATAAGTAGAATAATATATCTAGGTCTTCCTGTCAATTTGAGCTAGAGAGCAAATAGCGTTCAACTTAGGCTTGGAAGAAAGTACTAACGTCTACCTAAACCACTTCAGTGACTGACAATGATCATCCCTTTAAGAGTTAGCAAGAAACAGGGCATTTTTTAAAAATAGCATTTTTATTATCTCCTAAATCTTTTCCCTCTATACAAATATAATGAAAACCTCCCCTGAAGCTTGAGAGTTTCAAGAAAATCATTTATGGAATTTCCTTAGACAAACTGAGAAAGTCCAATCAGAAGTTCAAGATGACATCATAGAAAAGGGATGGATTATCCTCAATCAAGGGAAATGGAAAGAAATTTTACTGAATAATAATTCTTTTTTCTACAGAATTTAATGTCATTACTTCTCTTTTATGCTTCTGTATTACATAATTAACAGCTCAATGCAGGAAACTAAAGAGATTAATTTCCTAAAAGCAATGGGTATTATTAACAAGTTATTCTAAAGTTTTAATTGAGGGAGTGATGCTGTGTTTTTGTAGAGAGTATTCCAGCCACCTCAAGAGCTTTTTATCTCGTCAAAATAAAGTTAGAAAATAATTGATGTTTGAAAAGTTTACTGAAGTGGTTTGTGCTCATAAAATACATGTGTTGCTTTCTTTCTTCAAAAAGAATTTATGGAAGAATTATTTAGTTAAGTTTTCATTTTTCCTTGTGTTTGTTTTATCTATAGCAGTAACACTAGCATTAAGGAACATAATATAATTAGCCTACTACTCCTAGTGGTTAACATCAAATCCCTGAAGACCTTTGATTCAGTATCAGGATTCTCTAGTCAAGTGCCAAGTGCACTGAAGGGAAACAGAAATAGCAAATAAAACCTCTTCTTTGCATCGTACAATGAAATAAATCTTCAAGGATGTGCAAATGAAGAAACTCAAATGTTCAATTCTAACTCTTCAAAGGACTTTGCCATCTATTCTATCCTTGACAAACTTTTTGCCAATTACCCAGTCATAACTTCATCTAGCTCCAGATAAGGAGTAGGAGTAGGCTATGGCCTACTGTACTTTTAAGTGTCTTAGACGAAGAATGTTCATGCATTTGGAAAAGACTGGGACTCTCATCAAAATGTTTGAATCTCTCATTTTGCAATACCTAAGGCATGCTGTACCTTTTTGCCTCAATGTGGTGGTTGGTTATTCACTGTTATCATTCTCCTTCTCCTTCAGTTGTCTTGGGTACTAACCACTCCACAAGTCTTTGCAATGGTTCTGTGACTACCTTGTTATAGTCTTTGATCCATCTTCCCTTAAGAGATTTACCAAGCATGCTTCATGTCTGCCCAATACTCTGCTTTTCCTTATTTTCAACTGTTCTTTCTTCTCATGATATCTTTTTCTCTGATATTTTATATTATCTTCTCTAGATAAAATGGCTTTGTGGGTGATTTTATCCACATTTCACAAGAGTAAGGACTCCTGTCTCTACATGTCAGTAAGGATCTGATGTCTAGTACAATGCCTGGAACATAGGAGACATTTGTATTACGCTGCACAAGCTGTTGTAACAAAATACCAGACACTGAGTTTCTTAAACAATAGAAATTTATTCCTTAAAATTCTGGAGAGTGAGAAGTCCAAGCCCAAGATGCTAGAAATGTAAATCCCATCCAAGTCACCTTCCCCTTGGACTGTACACAGCCACCATCCCACTGTGGACTCACATAACTCTTCTTGTTCAGACAAGGAGAGAAATGGAGAAATCTCTCTGATCTCTCTTCCTGTAAGTGCATTAATCCCATCAGGCCAAACTCATTCTACCTTCTTGACCTTATCTAACCCTAATTACCTACCTACCAAAAACCATTATGTTAGGGGTTAGGGCTCCAAAATATTACTTTGAGGAAGGGGGGGAAGTGGGATAAAATCAGTGCAAATACAATTTGGACAAATACTTCTGAATAAACCATTGGTTATTTAATTTTAAATTTAATTAAATTAAAATTCAAGTCAGTGTCTCAGCTGCCATGATCACATTTCATGTGCTCAATAGCCCCAGTGACTGCAGCATTGGACAGCACAAATATAGAACATTTCCATCATCATAGCAAAGTCTATTGAGAAGATAGATACTGAAAAAGAAACTGTGTGTGTCTGCCTGAGAACGTCTGTTGGGTGTAAGTAATCTTTACCCATCTGTGCCCTCAATATTCTTTTGTGGACAGCTTAGGAAGTTCCTTTCGCCTCTCTGCTATATTCTGCAATAACTATGTTTCCACATTGTATTAATAAATTGAAGAACTTTTGTGCATTGTCATTGACTCATTCCTTTTTCTGGTGCAATGCATGAGCAAATCTTATCAACATATCCCTAAAATTCTGCCACTTTTCTGTTTTATATTTTATTTCTTTTCTTCCTTGAATAAGTCACCACCATCTTTTCCTGAACTATTTTTCAGTCATTTCCTATCAGTTTGTCCAAATTCACTTTTGCCTTTTTCAGTAAATTTTTCCCTACAGAACTCAGAGTGGTCTTTAAAAAGACAAATCAGATTGTAACTTTCCATTGCTGAAATATTTTCAACCATGCTCAACAAAAATCTAAACTCTCAACATGAACCCCGCCTACATCTCCCACCTCATCTCAAGCCATTCCTTTCCTTGATCACTACCTCTACTCCCACTCCTACTTCCTGTTATCACTGATGCTATTTCTGCCCAGAAGCTCTCTTCACTCTGTCTTAGCTGGATCCTCCTTATCCATTTGGCTTCACTTAACTGTTACTTCATTAAGAAACTTCTTGGGACTTGGTTACTGAGGGACTTTGTCCCCCTTTTTCTATGACAAATAGTTCTAGTTATTGTTAATCTGTAATAATTTTTTGAAATTACTTTTGAAATTTCTTTATTTGAGAGAGAGAAAGATAGACAGAGTGCCAACATTCTGCTTCATTGTCCAAGTGCTCACAACAGTTGGGGCAGAACCAGGCTGCAGCAGGCTGAACTCAGGAGTTGGGAACTCAATCCAGGTCTCGCACCTGCTTCCCAACAAGGTAAGCATTGCAGGAAGCTGGAAAGCTGGAGCAGAGCTGGGACTTGAACCCAGCCTCTCTGCCATGGGATGAGGGCATCCTAACCAGAAGCTTAATCACTAGGCAAAATATTCAGCCCTTAAATTTGGAGTATTGTATTAATGTTTATATCTTTGATTAGTATCTCTCTTCCTCTCCTGGAGATCAAAGAACTTGTCTTTCTTACTTTTTACTACTATTTCTTAATGCAATGCCTGACAGTAAGTTCTTAGTATAAGTTCTTAAATAAACCATTGAATGTAGGAAAAGTCTTCAAAAAGTTCTAGGAATATGTAGATTTTTTTTAAAAACTAATGCATGGATTTAAAAAAATTCACACTAAAATCATCTTCTAATTCCATCTCCTATGAACTTTTTGAAGTACCCTCCTAAGTGTGTTTTAACTTGTGAGCAAATTATTGAGTGATGAATGAGAGAATGCATCAATTCCTTGATGTCTTCTTCAGTAAATCTTAGGAATGAATTTTGCCAATGTGAAGCACAGGGCATCAGAGATCCACAAAACGCCCTGAGATGAAATAGTAGCTTCTCATGTTGGATATTGGATACATGTGGTGGCTTCTCTCCAAGGAGCTGCCCAGTATTTTTTTTTTTTGCCCACATTAATAACAATGTGAATTTTAGTGACTGAAAATAATTCAGTTTACAATCCAAGGATATAGGAAATTTGAACACTATAATCAAACAATAGTGAATAAAATGCAGATACTATAATCTAGTTTAAAAGTACTTGGCTTTTTTGCCATTTATATTTGCAGGCTTATCACCAGAATTTCTTCTCACAAAACTCACTTCCAGTGATCTCAGAATTCATTTATATTTGTCCTATTCACCTGAGAAGGAAGCGTACATTAACTTAACTCTATGGGGTCTTAATATAATTAATGCAGGTCTCCCTCATGGTTGGCAGTATAATTAAGACTGCATTCAGCTAAGAATAAGTTTGCTTACGTCAACTGCTTATCATGAAATGTACAACATAAATTTTATTGAAATTATAGGCCTCAGATTTGTGGATTTGTGCCTAAGTTCTGTCAGTTCTCAACAATGGAATAATTATCTAATCCCTCTAAATGTCAGTTTTTATCACTATAAAAAGGAGGCAAAATGGAGTTAGTAATAATAGCATCTTTTTCATAGTTCCATTGTTTTGGTACATGTTTGAATAATTGAGAACTTCAATGGAAAGCACAGGATCAGATGTAAAGTAAATGCTCAAAATATTTTAGCTTTTAAATTAGAGGAAGTAAAATAAAATCACTCTGTTCTTTCCTGGTCAGTAGAAGACAGTTAAAAATTAATTGAAACGGTACATTTTTAATAGAAAATTACTATTTAACCTGTGAATAAGTCTTTAGTGTGGAAATCTTTAAGCAAGCTGTACTAATTTTTTATGGGATGTTAATGTTCATAGGACATAGTTCCTGCCATTCAGGAAAACTTTCAGTATACAGAATATTAAATTCCTTCTTGCTTCTTAATAAACCCCCTTAAATTAGTAGGTGTAAGAATCTCCTTTAAAAATATTATGATTTTGGTGGTAAAGAGAACAGGAACAACTTATCTCTGAATAAATGTCTTCCAGCACATACACCAGAATTGTTTCAATATGAATTCTGAATAACTACTTTGTATCATCATATCAACAAAAAATAAATTATGTTCTACTACCAACAAGCTTCGAAAAATGTGACTGTGTGTTGATAAGATCTTTTCCTCATTTCGGTTCTCTTTTGAATATATTTCACCATATAATTAGAGAAATTGTGGTTTAAATGTAGTTTTTGAGATTAGTTCTTCCTTTTAAAATTTTATTTAAGTCTGTTTTTGAAAAGTCTTAAATACTATTTTGGTCTTCCCTCCTGTTGATGTCCATGAACGATTCAGTTGTAGAAACCAATATAGCTTGTCAGGCTATGGGTGTGGCTCTCTGAGTAATCCTGAACAGTGTTTCTCTACTATTGAAATTTTGGATCTGAAAATTCTTTGTTGTGTGAGACAAGATGAGAGAGGTGCAATGAGTAATGTGGGATGCTTAGCATCGTCCTTGACTTTGACCCAATCGGTGACAGTATCCCCCTGTTTGACAACTAAAAGTGTCTTTAGACAATGTTTTAATGTCCCCAAAATGGGTGAAAGACTGCGGTGACAAATTTGGAGGATGAGGTGACAAATCACTATGCATATATTATTTATCCTAATGACATCCTAATTTTTGGAGTTCAGGAAATACTAAAAATTCATTTTATATAATTTCTTGAAAAAAATTGAGGCAACTCATTATTTAGCTAACAAACACCAAGAATAAAACTATCCATAGAGGATCTCTACTTTTTGAGTACGAATTTACAAGTTGACATGCACATTACCTAGTCAGAATCCTTCCTTTTTTTTTTTTTTTCTTTTTAACTATGAAAGTCGGTTAATTTTATTGGACCATTAGAGTCACTTTTTACTCTAATCAAATGTGTTTTGGAAAGATTTAATGTTACTACAATCCATCTCTGTAATTTTAATAGGGAAAAATAGACATACTGATGTTGCTGTTAATTCAGGTACAATAGATTGTGTCTGAGAGTGAGCAGAGGTTATTGGTTTGTAACCTGGTCTTAATTTGGGAAGTTAAATTATACAGTTCTGAAAGTAGGAGTAGGTAATGGAAAGACAAACACATTGAAAATATGAAAGACCTTGGATGTGGTTCTTCCCTGTTCTGCCCTGGGAAGTCCCTCTGAAGTCACGGGGAGGTCCCTGAACCCAGCTGGGACAAGGGCAGCCTAGACACTTCCATGAAGACATGCACTTGGATGGCTGGTAAGTGGGGCTAGTGAACTCATTCCTAATAACCAGTCCACTCCTTTTAGTTCATTTTCCAGGACAAGATTAGATCATGTTGGAAAAGCTCACCAAATAACCTTATAAAAAGAGATGAACTCACACTCAATTTTCATCAGGTTCTGAAGCAAAAACCATAAAAACCACTATCCCACCTCAGGCTACTGGAAGCAAATTTGCATTTTATTCTCAGGCACAGAAATATCTCCAGGCAAATATCTTAGTGAGAGGAGCTCCTGTGCTGCTTACTTTCTCCAGAAACCCAATTTACCAGCACTTGTTCTGGAGTCCTAGGGAAGCCCACTGCCATCAGGGCCAGAGGAAGCACCTTGGAGCCATTTGTGTTCCTGATTATGGAAAGTCACAGCTCTTCAAATTGTTTCTTCTGATAAAGAATTGAAGAGTTTGAGCTACAGTACAGTCAGATCTGCAGGGAGCTCATATGCCAGTACTTCCTTAAGAAATAACAGTAACTGTTTTCCAGTGCACAGAAGCTTATTGTCAGTACTGCATTGACATTTAAATAGCATTCAATATTTATGTATGCAACTTGATGGATACTGATATACACACATCTCTGTAATTCAAATGATGGGGAGCATTTCCATAACAATAGGACCATTCTTATCAATGCTTCCATCTTCCCACCAAAGTCAATCAGTATTCTGAGTTGTAACTGTCATTAGTTTTTTCTCCTTGAATGTCATACAACTTGAACCATCTGCCATGTACTCTGCTTTGTCAGGCTTCTTGGGTTTAGTATAGTGTTTGTGAGATTTGTCTACATCACTGTATTAGTTGTTTATGCTTATATATTGCCAACTTTATTTATAGGGTTTTATTGTATAAATATACTGCTTTATGAATATACAGCAAGTAGCTTATCCATTTTCTGTTTGAGTTTCTTTTTCCCCTCAGTTTGGGGCTTTATCAATGACACTGCTAGGTGGGACACACCTACATGTTTCTCCTGGGTAAGTGCTTATGGGTGCAACAATTAGGGAAGAATTACAAAACTTTATTAACTTTTGTCTATTTCTGTTAAAATAAAAAACCTGCCAAACTAATTTCCAATGTGATTGCATTATTTTACATTCTCTAATCACAGATGCATGCAAGTTCTGGTTGCTCCACATGCTTCCAATACTTGGTATTGTTTTTTTCTTTTTCATGGACATGTGAAGTATCTTCAAAAACTTCATAGAAAGTATATATTATTTAAAAATTACATATAGGCTACACAACTTTTTTGCACCAAAATAGCCTCATCTTTTAATTGCATTTTCAATGAATTTTTGGAAGTAAATTCTTAGTTATTTAAGAGATTTCTAGTGCCTATCACATTGTAGGGAGTGGTATCCATGGCACAGTGAATGAGGCTGTAAAAGAAATTTTAAAGCATATTTGAGTGGGAAGATGGTCTCCTTTGCTGATTCATCTGATATTCCTTGCTTTAATGGACATTTTCTTTCTCTCCCTACCAAACTAAAGTGTAACTGTTAACTGTTAAGCTTTGCTTTCTGCTCTAACTCTGCTCTTTCTGCATAGACACATAAGCTCATTTTGCTCCCAAATGGATCTACAGTTTTCAACTCCCTTTGAAAACATTCCCAGACACCTAACAAGAAATTTATTTTTAAAAAATTATGCATTAAAAAGCATATAGACCTTGAGGTCTACACTCTTGGGGAACAGTGGTTTTTCTATTTACTACTTGCTGAATTCTTTATTTAGTGGAGGGTTCAGCTTATGATTATATAGTAAATTGAAAGTATGTTCTTGTAAAAATTAAAAGAAAAATAAGCAAAGATGGAGGTGGGAGGGTGGGAGAGAAGGAGAAAGGAAGGGTAAGGTGGGAAGTATCCCTATGCTGTTAAAACTGTGTATATGAAATGCATGAAATTTTTTCCCTTTATAAAAATAAAAAAGTAAAAAAAAATCCAGGAAATCTAGTTTGGAGCTCATGCACTCAATCATTTACTACTATGTGGTATGAAATTATTTGCAATGGCATTGTTTGTAATAATGATTCGCATGTATTAAGTAAAGACTGACAACGTTTTAAAAAAATTTAAGGGACTAACTGTAGCCTTAGTGAGTTTCCTGATAAAAAATATTTCAATCAATTCACATTGATAGCAAGATTCTGGTTGGTAGTAAAAAGAGAGAGTATCTTTAATTCAGGATATATCATACCAGTGACACTTATTTTTGAAATTGTAATTCTGTGGAGTGAAAATAACAATGACTTCCTTAACTTTTTGACTTTTTATTTTAAAAAATGATTTTAGAATCATATAAACTCAGATATCCCCTTGAGTCAGATTTTCATATTTCATCAAATTTCTTTTATAATTTTATTTATCACTCTAAGTATATATTGATAAATTTTAAGTCATTAGGGAGTACTAATTTATATTCCTTTATCCCTAAATATTTGTATTTCCTAAAACCAGGCTGATCTTTTTTTACAACCATAGTGCAGTCATTAGAGTAAGAAAGCAGCACTCACATAAGAATTGTCTTCAATATATAGGCCTTATTCAAGTTTTGCTAGTTGTTTCAATAATTTACTTTATTGCAAAACAAATGAGTTTTCCTTATTCAAGACTAAATACAGGAATATTTGTCATAATTGATCCTGTCTTTTTCTTTTACTTTCATATAGAACAGTTCTATTTTTTATTTATCACTTTAGCATTTTTGAGGAATGTGGAAAATTCTTTTTTTAAAAAAAACTTTATTATTTTCATTTTATTTTTAAAGGCAGAAAGAGTGACAAAGAGACAGAAGAGAGATCTTCCATCCACTGATTCACTCCCCAAATGCCTACAGCAGCTGAAGCTGAAGCTGGATTAGGCCTAAGCCATGAATCCGGAACTTAACCCAGGTCTCCCACATAGGTCGTAGGTACCCAAGTACTTGAATCATCGTGTGCTGCCTCCCAGGGTGTGTGTGAACAGGAAGTTTTATCAGAAGTAAAGTACATGGGAATCAAACAAGGCACATTGAGATATGGTGTTTCAAGCAGCAGCTTAACTGTTATGCCAAATGCCTGTCCCTGGGCATTTATTTTGTAGACTGTCTATCAATTTTGGTTTATCTGATTCTTCCTCATAATTAAGTTTATACCATAATTTGCAGAAGCAAACCATGGTTAGAAGGCTGTGTCTTTTTCAGTGTATTTGGAGGCACAAGATGCTTATTTGTCCAAATGCTAGTGATGATAACCTTGCTCATTGGTTTAGGGTTATAGTTGTCATATTTCTCTGCACTAGAGTTATTTTTCTCCCTTGGTAGTTACTTAATGTTTTTTAGAGGAGACACTTGAGACTATATTTTGTTGTTTCATGACTATTCATTAATTTTTATGTAGAGTCGTGGATTCTTATTTTATGCCTCTGATGTTGGGTCTTTATTACCATTACTTCATTTTAAAAAAGGTATTTATTTATTTGAAAGGCAGAGAGAGAGTGTGTGTTATTTTTCCTCCTCTGGTTCATTCTCCAAAGTGACTGTAACAGCCTGAAGACAGGAGCCTAGAACTCCATTTAGGTTTCCCAAGTGAGTAGCAGAGGTCCAACCACTTGAGCCATCCTCTGTAGCTTTCCCAGCAGCATTGGTAGGGAGTGGATGTGGAGCACTCAGGACTCGAACTATATAAGGATGCTGGTCTCACAGGTGGCAGCTTAACCCAGTATACCACTGTGTTGTCCCCGAATCTTTCTAGAGTCAAGTTTTCCAAGATCCTTTGATGACTTTATTCTTTTAAAGAATTTTCTATTTCATTTTATTTGGAAGGCAGAGAGACAGAGAAGGATGTTCCATTCACTGGCTGATTGTCTAGGAGGCAGGAGTTCAGACGTCAATCTGGGTCCCCATGTGGGTGACAGGGACTCAGTTACTTGAGCCATAATCTTCTACCTTCCAGGGTTCACATTAGCTGGAAGCTGGAATTGGAAACAGAACCAAGACTCAAACCCAGGAACTGTGATGTGGAATGTGGACTTCCCAAGCAGTATCTTAACTGCTCAGCCAAATATCATTGTGAAATAATACACTTTTTATTAAGCACATATCATTTGATAATGGATAGCTAGGCTAATTCATTAAATGAGAAAAATAGATTCACATAGAGAACTTAAATAGATTTGATATAAATATTCTATTCTTTATGTAAGTAGATTCTGTTCAGCAGAATAAGGACCCTCAGAGATGTCTATACTTTAATATTCTGAAGCTGGGAATATGTTAATTTTACATGGCAATCGAGACTTGGCGAATGAGATGAAACTCACTATTCAGTTTGCCTCCAAATGGGGAGGTTACCCTGTATTATTGGCTGGGACAATGCCATCAAATGGGCCGGGCCTTTCAAAGCAGAAGAGAAGGCTGTAGACAGAGAGAGATGAGGCATGGGGAAGAATCGTTTGTGTTTCTGCTTTTGAAGATGAAGGCCGCTATGAGCCAGAGTGTGGGTGGCCTGTAAGAAGCAGGGAGTAGCTCTCAGTTGACAGCCAGCAAGGAAATGGGGACTACAGGCCTAGAACCACAAGAAATAGATTTCTGCCAAAAAACGGAATGAGTAAGGAAGCAAATTCTTCCCTTGAAGCATTGGGAATGGATCACAGCCTTGCCCACACCTCAATGTTAACCCTGAGAGACAAGCGAAGACTTCTAACCTACAGATAGTACATTCATTTTTTAAAAGCCATCCATACAGCATTGCTTAGGTATTTTCTCATTCTAATTTTTTTCACTCTGTCTCTCACTCTCTGCATCTCTCTACCTCCTTTCTGCTTTGGTCCCTTTCTAGTATGTCTTGGATTTCCACCATCCCTCCCCTCATCTAAATAATGTATTCTACTTGTGGAGCTTAAAGAGTAACTTAGACTCTTTCTGTGCAAACCAAGATAAGAACAATGGCGGTAGAAAATCAATAAACAGGAATTAGAAGCGGCCAGTCTGTGACATTTTTGTGACTTTTTGAAAGGGGAGCCCCTACCCTTTTTGTTTTCTTGTGATTTGTTTTTGCTGCTTCCTCAGAGGAATCACCTAAAATGGTTTTGACTTGAGTGTTACATAAAATATCTCCAAATCACTACTTTGCCAAGCCACATATAACATGCTAAAATTTTACTCAAAAGACTTTAATACAGCAATCACTCTTCTTAAAAACTAGTGTGTTTCCCAGATTGTAAAGCATCATTGAAGCTTGTGGTAAACATAATTAAATAGGTTGGAAAAGGTTTAAATGCTTAATGACATAGTGGACACAAGCCAGTATTTCCATATCTAGGTGAGACTGGCATATTGGGTAGGTATCTCTAACATTGTGTAATTACCATATTCTGGAGAAGTTGTGGTTAAACTGTATTTTAATAAATCAAACCATGTTTTAGAATGATGGCTGTTTGAAGAAATCAGATGATAAATTATTTCTTAATCACCAGTTCATAATATGTTTGTGTGTGTGTATTGGTTTGTTGGTAAGTATGAGCTGTCATTATTTAGTTTAAAAGTAGAGCACTGCAGGTTTAGCTGCCATCTGTGATGTCAGCATGCCATATCAGAGTGCAGGTTCATGTCCCAGCTTCTCCGCTTCCAATCCAGTTCCTGATAATCTGCCTGGGAAAGTAACAGAAGATGCATGCAGGAAACTCTGATGGAGTTCTGGGCTCCTAGTTTTGGCCTGGCCCAGCCCTGGCTGTTACAGGCATTTGGGAAGTGAACCAGTGGGTAAAAGATCTCTGTTCTTTTTCTTTCTCCCTGCCTCTCTCTGTTGCTCTGCCTTTGAAATAAATAAATAAATCTTTTTAAAAAAATAAGTAGAACAACTTGTACATGAGAAAAATTTAAAAGACATTATTTTCAATGACCTATTGAAGTATTAAGCTAATGTTGTGAATGAAGAAATTTTAAATTTACATTTTAACTTAATAGAATATGTCGGATCATCAGTTTGACCTTACAAATGTTGTTTCAAACTTTCTAGAAATGTTTAATCAAAGTGAAAATAAAAATTTAAGACAATTTCTTATTCCATTCTTTATGAGTCCTTGTCAGTTTATTCTTTCATTGTGTATCTGAAGTCGTGTGAATTTACCATTTCACTTTTTACTTATAATAGTAATAATTCAATGTACACAAAACAACTTTGTGTGTTCATGGAATATTATTATACTTTAAGTTGTTTTCTTTTTGCAAGTTGCAGAATTTTTCATTCTTCAATTACTTATTGTGAAATGCTTTCTACCAGATTTTTTTAATGGTAAGTTACACTCTTTGAGTCTGTGAGAGGTTCAAAATTCAAGACTGCTGAGCCTAAGAGATACACTGGTTGACAGAAATTTACAGAATGTGGTGCATTCTGTAAGAGAGACATGGAATAATCACAGTGAAAACCTAGAGGGAAGTTTACTTTGGGGACATCAGAAAGGTCAGTTTTTTATTTTTAGGGTATGTAGCATTTTACCTGATGGAAATGGGGAAATGTGGGGTGAATGTTGAGGAGGGCACAGGTACAATAACAGAAATGAATGAAAGCATTTTATCTGTAAACAGTAGTTTGAGGTTCACTGTGGAGATGCAGAACTTGTGAAATGTAAGCATTCTGCAAGTCTTTTCAGAACAGTTCACACAGACTCATGCCTCTAGTCCTTTGCCAAAGTCCAAATCTTCTGTTCAGTATTCTCTCCATTTTCCACAGTGCATGCTCATGAGAAGTAAGTGCACACTATCTATCTATCTATCTATCTATCTATCTATCTTTTAATAGACAGTATCTGGAGCAACAAATCCGATTTCTCATCCTGCATACATCTACCCATGGGGAGGGAGATCAACATTTGTGTAACATGTAAAATTAGCATGGATGACAGTGTCACTTTTTTTTTTTAAGGTTTATCTATTTATTTGAAAGGCAGAGTTACAGAGAGGCAGAGAGCGAGAGACATCTCCTACCCTCTGGTTCACTCCCCAATGGCCGCAACAGCCAGAGCTACGCCGATCTGAAACCAGTAGCCAGGAGCTTCTACCGGGTTTCCAACGCGGGTGCAGGGGTCCAAACTCCCAGGACAACCTCCACTGTTCTCCCAGACCACAACCAAAAGCCCGGTCGGAGGTGAAGCAGGTGGGACTCGAACTGGCTCCCACATGGGACTCAGGCACTGCAGGCAGTGGCTTTACTTGCTACACCACAGTGTCGGCCCCCAGTGTCACATCTTTATTGCTTTTTAGCAAAAATGCTGCCTTTAGCTTCTCTGTAGTTTCTCCTCAACTTAGTTTGATTTATTGATCCTGATTGAATCTGATTCTTTCAGCACCTTGTGCTCAGTAATAGTAAATCTGGCAAGTCATTTTGTACCAAGGTATTTGTAATTTTTTTTTTATTTTTGACAGGCAGAGTGGACAGTGAGAGAGAGAGACAGAGAGAAAGGTCTTCCTTTTTTGCCATTGGTTCACCCCTCAATGGCCGCCATGGCCAGCATGCTGCGGCTGGCACACCACGCTGATCTGATGGCAGGAGCCAGGTGCTTCTCCTGGTCTCCCATGGGGTGCAGGGCCCACACACTTGGGCCATCCTCCACTGCACACCCGGGCCACAGCAGAGAGCTGGCCTGGAAGAGGGGTAACCTGGACAGAATCTGGCACCCCAACTGGGACTAGAACCCGGTGTGCCAGCTCCGCAGGCGGAGAATTAGCCTATTGAGCCAAAGCACCCACCAATGAGGGGTTTTTAAAAAGGTCAAGTGATCAATTTCAGTTCACAATTGATCACACTGATAGGTCTAAGAGTCAAAGGGATCACACAAACAAGACTAGTGTCTGCTAATTCTAACTGATAGAATAAAAAAGGTAGAGAACGATCCAACATGGGAAGTGGGATACACAGCAGACTCATAGAATGGCAGATGTCCTAAATAGCACTCTGGCCTCAGAATCAGCCCTTAAGGCATTCAGATCTGGCCAAAGAGCCCATGAGAGTACTTTAGGCATAGAAAGCCAAGACATACCGGGGAAAAAAAACAAAACAAAACAAAACACACACCTAAATGAAGGCTCTCTGTTAGTGAGATCCCAGTGGAAAGAATGGGGCCATCAAAGAAGGAGGTACCTTTCTCTGAAGGGAGGAGAGAACTTCCACGTTGACTATGACCTTCTCTGAATAAGATCGAAGTTGGCAAACTCAAAGGCTTCCATAGCCTTGGCAACTCATGACTAGAGCCTAGGGAGATTACTGATGCCATAAACAAGAGTGTCAAATTGTTAAATCAACATCAGGAGTCACTGTGTACTTATTACTCATGTGGGATCTGTCCTTAATGTGTTGTCCAATGTGAAGTAATGCTATAACTAGTACTCAAACAGTATTCTACACTTTGTGTTTCTGTGTGGGTGCAAACTGATGAAATCTTTACTTGATATATACTAAATCGATCTTCTGTATATAAAGATAATTGAAAATGAATCTTGATGCGAATGGAATGAGAGAGAGCGTGGGAGATGGGAGGGGTGCAAGTGGGAGGGAAGTTATGGGGTGGGGAGAAGCCATTGTAATCCATAAACTGTACTTTGGTAATTTATATTTACTAAATAAAAGTTTAAAAAAAAGGTCATGGAGATGTTTCCTATGAAAAATCGTACGTATCAGAGAGAGATCAGAGAAATGGTTTCCCAGTGTCATAAGCTCAATAGGGAGACTGTGTTTCACGGTGACCCAGTAGATATTATATGAGCAAATAGAACATAGATGCTCCCAGCCTCCAATCATACAATAATGCCAGAGAATGGGAGAGGTTGATTACCCTTTGTAGACGTGCATTGAAATATCACACTGTAACACATAGATAAGTAGGATTATTGTGAATAATTTATTTTCAAAAACTTTGCACTGGGTTTTATTTTTCTGCAGCAAATTAAACTTCTAATTCTAGCTCCCATGAATTTGTTGCAGTCTCCTCATGTACTATGTACCCACTGCTGCCCCACTGCATTGTCTGACTCTGGTCTTTTCCACAGTGATGTGAACGTGTTTTCTGATCCCTTGACTGAAGTAGCCCCGTGATTTACTTTGTCCAGGAGGATGTGCCAGAATGACATTTCACCATTCATGAGATTGGCCGTAAGAGGTCTTGCACATTTCTTTTTTTTTCCTCTTACACCTCTGTTTTTGCCATTTTAACAAGCCCAGGCCAGCCTTTTAGAAGATAAGATCCTATGTGAAATACAAAGCAGCATCTTAACTTCAGGCCATTCTAGAGTATTCAGTTCCCCGCCAACCTGGAAGTACACCACAGTCTCCTGCATAAGACCAGCCCTGACCAGAAGAACCATCCAGCTAAGCCTGGCTCAGATTGTTCAACCACAGAATTGTAAACTAACTTGATGGTTATTTTAAGACACTAAGTTTTGGGATAATTTATGATTAAGTAAAAGCTATTACATCCTAAAACCTCCCAAAGCCAGTTTTCTCATTCAAAATGGAAATGCAAAGGGTAGCATCCTCTTACAGGCTTACTAGTGGATTAAGTAAAAAAAAACTTACCATACTTAATAAATAGAACCTGTTATTTTTTTAAAGATTTATTTCACTGCGGCCAGAATTGTGGTGCAGCTGCTTAAGCTGCAGTCTATGGGCAGAGGATTTGAGTTTGGACACTGTTTGCCATCCAGCTCCCCGCTAATGCACCTGAGGAAGCAGCAGAAAATGGTTCAAGTCCTTGGGTCCCTACAGTCATGTGGGAGATGATGATGGAATTCCAGGCTCCTGGCTTTGGGCCAGCCACTGCTCTTGTGGCTATTTGAGGAGTGAAACAGCAGATGGAAGATCTCTCTCTCTCTCTCTCTTTCTCTCTCTGCTTTTCAAGCAAATAAATTTAAAAAATATTTTTTAAAAAATTTAAAAAATTATTTATTTATGTTAAAGGCAAAGTGGCTCAGAGAAGAGAGAGAGAGAGAGAGAGAGAGAGAGAGAGAGAAAGAGAGAGAGAGAGAGAGGAATCTTCTAACTGCTTTTTCACTCCCCAAATGGCCACCATGACCGGGGTTGGGCCAGACTGAAGCCAGGAGCCTGGAATTCCATCCAGGTAACTTGTAGCTGGCAGGGACCCAAGCAGTTGGGCCATTGTCTGCTGCCTTCCCAGGCACAATAGCAGGGAGCTAGATTGGAAACAGAGCAGCAGGGTCTCTTACCAGCATTTGGGCATAGAATGACAGCATCTCAGGGGACAGCTTAACCGGTGCACCACAACACCAGTCCCTGGAACCTTTTATTTTTAACTTTTTTACCATAATCTTTATTAAATGGAACTTTTTAATGCAAATAACATAAATAAACATAAGCAGAGATAACATAAACTTGAATATAACATAAATAAGAAACATAATAGATAAATAAAATTAATTTAAAAATAAACATGAATAGAGAACCAAATATCTTAGACCAGTTTTTGCTGCTCTAACAGACTGTCACATACCAAGTAATTTATAGTTAGGAGAAATTTATTTTTCACAGTCTTGGAGGATGGGAACTCTATGATAAATGTACAGTTTCTGGTAGGTGACTCCATATTATATCATAGCATAGTAGGCAATGAGAAGGAAATAGAAAAAGAGAAAAAGGGGGCCCAACTCATCCTTTTGTAAGGAATCTATTCCACTGTGGAGGAGCTCACTAATCAACCTCTGGCTGAGGCCAGAGCTCTCATAGGGTATTCACCTCTTAAGGTTCCCATATCAGCAGTGTTACAGTGCAATTAAGTTTGTAAGGCGACACATGTTCAAACCATAGCATCCTATAAATAAATTTTATCTACTTTCTTATCCTCAACATTTTTATTAAAGTATAATTTATACAAGTAAATTTTACTCTTATTTGTGTATAGTTCTATGATTTTTAACAAACATACACAGTCATGTAACCACCAGCACAATCAAGACTAAAAAGCATCTCAACCTTACCAAAAATTTATCCATACTTTCTGGAGTCCACCCCTTTCCTTCACTTCCATGCCATAGCAGCTAACGATCTTATCCTTACACCTACTATTATTTGTTTTCCACATTGTACAATTCATAAGGACCTAGCCTTTTGAGTCTGGTTTCTCTCACTTTGCCACACTCAAATTTATTTCACAAATAATGTCTTTGAATTCATGTGTGTTGCTATTCAGTGTTTTCCTATATCTTATTTTATGAATATGCAGTTTACATACAGATACTGTGTGTGAATTTAAGCTTGCATATCACGTATGTAAATATATATTAGTGGAGTTTCTGAATCATATGATATATGTACATTGAATTTTCAAAAAACTATTAAATTGCTTTACATGGTGGTTGTACAGTTTTGCATTCTAATCAATACATGAGTGTTCCAGTTACTCTGCATCTCTGATGTCAGTGGTAGTGTTATTTTCCAATAGATTAAAACAGTTTTTCCATTGTGAGTTTAATTTTACTTTAACCAATTGCTAATTATGTACATGTTCATGTACTTATTTGTCACCCATGTAGCTTATTTTGTGACTTCAGCTTGTGCTGATTTTTTACTGGGTTGTTAGTTTTATTGTGTCTTAAGAGTTCTTTATATGTTCTTGAAACAACTCTTTTATCAGATAGGTGATTTTAAAATAGTCTGTGCATTATCTTTTAATCTAGCTTTTCTTAGTTTTATAGTCAATATATGAACTTGTCATATTTGAACTTATTTTAATTATAATTTTGCTGAATGATTTTTAAAGTAATTTTATTTTTTTTAATTCCTTTTTTTTGGAGTTTTTCTTTTTCTTTTTTATTACTTAGTAAATATAAATACAGTTTATGGATTATATTGGCTTCCCCCCCAACTTCCCTCCCACTCGCACCCCTCCCATCTCCTACTCCCTCTCCCATTCCATTCACATCAAGATTCATTTTCAATTGTGAACTGAAGTTGATCACTTGGACTAGTGAGATGGCATTGGTACAGGCCACCTTGATGGGATTGTATTGGAATTACCTGGCACGTTTCTAACTCCACCATTTGGGGCAAGTCTGACTGAGCATGTCCCAAATTGTACATCTCCTCCCTCTCTTATTCTCACCCTTATATTTAACAGGGATCACTTTTCAGTTAAAATTTAAACACCTAAGAATAATTGTATGTTAATTACAGAGATCAACCAATAGTACTAGAACAAAAAAAAATACCAAAATGGATAAAGTATTGCATTGTACATCAACAGTCAGGACAAGAGCTGATCAAGTCACTGTTTCTCATAGTGACCATTTCACTTCAACAGGTTTCCCCTTTGGTGCTCAGTTAGTTTTAATAGAAGTTAAGCCTGTGTGTATGTTTATGTGTGTATAGTTATGATCTAAAGTGTATTCATAAATTTTGTTTTGAAAGTCTCTTTAGAAGGCGGATCTTAAATCCTTTCCTTTTGTTTGTGAATTGGACCTACTCTCTTCTAAAGAATTAGTAAGGCAGACTTGATCATGAGTGACTTTCAAGATGAGACACTGTGGTTCACTCTTTGCATTCTCTTACATTACTCACTCTAGGGAATATCAGGTACCGTTTTCTGAGGATCCTCAAGAAGTTCCATAGGAAAGGCCCACACAGCAAGGAACTGAAGCCACCTGCCAACAGGCAGTGATCAGGGCTCTAGTCCAATGCCATGGGAGCAAGCCCTCTAGGAAGCAGATTTTCCTGCCTCAACCATGCCCTTACTAGACTGCAACATTAACTGTACTCCCTAGACTCTCAGAAACTACAGGATAAAAATATCAGGTGTTTTCAGATGCTAAATTTTAGATCCATTTGCTATAGGCTGATACATATGAGTATATATCTCTAAGTTATAAATTTACAACTCCATGAGTTTTCACATGGCAAGTACCCTTGTGAATCTCCAGATCTGAAAGCAGCACAGAATTAGCACCCCAGAAATGTGCCTCTTCACCTCCCCCAATGGTTAACCCCACTGCTCTCCATTGATTATTTATTTCTTGGCAAAATAATTCAATTGTGCCTCACTGTATACTTCACATAGATGAAACTGTACGCTACGGTCCATTTACCTCTTGCTTCTTTCACATAATAGTGTGTTTCCAATAATTCTGCCAAGTTGTTTTCTCTAGCAGTATTTTATTTTCTTCCCTGCCATATGGTATTCTGTTGTATACATCACAGTTTATTGCTACTATATTTTTTCATGGGCATTTTTACTGTTTCCAGTTTGGGTTTCTTAGGAATAGTACTTTGCACTTATGTCTGGGTGAAGGCAAAAAGATTGACATTCAGAAGCCAGAGCTGTGGCAGTGTTGATGTCACATCCCTTAATACATCAAATTTTATACAAAGGGACAACAGGTTGAGACTCTCTCATGTAGTGAGGTGACTTGATGGCAGTGAGACTGCTTGCTGTGGACTAAAAGTGTCCCCCATATTCATAAGTCAAAAACTAATCTCCAATGTGTTGTCTTAACAGGTGAGGCCTTTGGGGGGTGACTGCCATCGAGAATGAGATTAGTGTCCCTAAGAAAGACTCTGGAAGTGGCTTATTTGCTCTTCCACCAAGTTAGCATGCAGCATATGAATCACGAGAATCATGTTAACTAAAAGCTCACTCACAACAAACATCAAATCTGCGTTCTGACTTTGGGCTCCCCACCTCTAGAACCGTGAGAAATAAATTTCTCTTGTTCACAAGTTACCCACTATGTGGTATTTTTTGTAGCCTGAACAGGGTAGGAAACTACTGCAGAAATCAATAGCAAATATGTATGATTTGAATAAAATAGCAGTGGGATGTCTGGAGGTAGATTATTGGAGAGACTCTGAAAGGTAGAATCTATAGGACTAAATGTTGCTTAGACACAAGGGTATGGGAAAAACAAAACAAACAAACAGAACAAAAACAAGAACTAGTGTCCAAGGTGGAGAGTCATTTCTGAATATGCAAGGACCATCTCTGGCTGCCTTGAGGAATTTTCCATGGACATGATTGGGCCCCTTTCATTCTGGTGAAGTAGGTTGGGACCAGAGTTCTAAAGAAAGCATGGGGGACTATAATTAAGATGCCAGGCTGGCAGGCAGGCACATAGATATCTTGGACCCCAGGAACAGGATGGAGAAATGTACCTCTCCAATTAATCTTCAACTTTCCATTTCCAGGGAAAATCTGCTGCAAAGGACATAATTTCCTCCTATATTTGATATACAGGCAGGGTCTATTATTGGCTTCTTATTCTGCAGGGTGTAGTCATTTCTCATCCAGCAGTGTTACTTTTGGGCTGGCTTCTTCAAGGTTATTAGTTTACAACCATGGCAAAGGCAGCCTGCCCTGGAGCTCCAGCCTAGCTTCAGGAGCTATGGGATTCTGAGCAATAATTCCAGGATATCCCATAATCCAACATCTCTGCTCTAGATGAGAACAATGTCTGAAGCCTGAATGTACAACATGTGAAAGGAGAAGTTTGTGAATGAGAATAAGACTATCCCTTAATTTTTTGGTTTCCAGGGAAGGAATGATGTAAACTGAAACTGCATTCCAACATTTTTCTAGTCTTGAGCCTTAATTTTTGGATTAAAATTTAAGATTTTGTAAACTAAGAATCAGAAGGTAAGGTCAGTCATGGACTGAATTAGGTAAGGGCTGAGAGAAAGGAATACGGTCAAATGGCTGGGTTCTGTTGCTCATCCATCTGGTCTTTTCCCTCAGTTTACCAAACTCAGATACTTTTAAACTACCTTTTAATCCACTTCTTCTGTCCAAGAAAATCAGATGTGGAATTCCAAATGGAATAGCTAAAATAACAGTAATAAAAGGCACTCAAATAAATTTTAATTTCATTATGATGTACCAGAAGGTTTAACCTCTGCTCGCAATGCCTGCATCCCATATGGATGTTGGTTTGAGTCTTGGCTACTGCACTTCTGACCCAACTCCCTGATAATGTGCCCGGGAAAGGTGGAAGATGGTCCAAATCCTTGAGCCCCTCCCACCACATAGGAGGCCTGAAAGAAGCTTCTGGCTCCTGGCTTCAGCCGGGTCCAACCCCTAGTCATTACAGCCATTTGCGGAATGAACCACCAGATACAAGATTCTCTCCCTCTCTCTCTCTTCCATACTCTCTCTATATATCTCTGTCTTTCAAATAAATAAATAAATAAGTCTTTAAAAACATCTTGAACTCTGTAATTAATAAACAATTATTCTTAGGTGTTTAAATTTTAACTGAAAAGTGATCCCTGTGAAATATAAGAGTGGGAATAAGAGAGGGAGGAGATGTACAATTTGGGACATGCTCAATCGGAACTGCCCCAAATGATGGAGTTAGAATTGTGCCAGGTAATTCCAATACAATCCCATCAAGGTGGCATGTACCAATGCCATCTCACTAGTCCAAGTGATCAATTTCAGTTCACAATTGATCACACTGATAGGTCTAAGAGTCAAAGGGATCACACAAACAAGACTAGTGTCTGCTAATACTAACTGATAGAATCAAAAAGGGAGAGAATGATCCAACATGGGAAGTGGGATACACAGCAGACTCATAGAATGGCAGATGTCCTAAATAGCACTCTGGCCTCAGAATCAGCCCTTAAGGCATTCGGATCTGGCTCAAGAGCCCATGAGAATATTCTAGGCATGGAAAGCCAAGACACTCTGGCAAAAAAAGAAGACCTAAATGAAAGATCTCTGTGAGTGAGATCCCAGTGGAACGAATGGGGCCATCAAAGAAGGAGGTACCTTTCTCTGAAGGGAGGAGAGAACTTCCACTTTGACTATGACCCTGTTGGAATAAGATTGAAGTCAGCGAACCCTAAAGGCTTCCATAGCCTTGGCAACTCATGACTAGAGCCTAGGGAGATTACTGACGCCATAAACAAGAGTGTCAAATTGTTAAATCAACAACAGGAGTCACTGTGTACTTACGTCTCATGTGGGATCTGTCCTTAATGTGTTGTCCAATGTGAAGTAATGCTATAACTAGCACTGAAACAGTATTTTACACTTTGTGTTTCTGTGTGGGTGCAAACTGATGAAATCTTTACTTAGTATATACTGAATCAATCTTCTGTATATAAAGATAATTAAAAATGAAAAAAAAATCTTGGTGTTAAATTGGAAATTGCCTAGAAACTTAATCAATTTTTTAAAAAAATATATCATGTAGGATCTCTGTCCTTAATGTGCTATACATTGTGAATTAATACTATAACTAGTACTCCAACAATATTTTTCACTTTGTGTTGCTATGTGAGGGCAAACTGTTGAAATCTTTACTTAATATATAGTAAACTGATTTTCTGTATATAAAGAGAATTGAAAATGAATCTTGATGTGAAGCAAGGGGAGAGGGAGTGGGAAAGGGGAGGGTTGCGGGTGGGGGGGAAGTTATTGGGGGGGGAAGCCATTGTAATCTATAAGCTGTACTTTGGAAATTTATATTCTTTAAATAAAAGCGTTATAAAAAAAGAAAAAAAAAATCTTGAATTTCAAATAAATGAACGATCATGTAATACTAATCTGTCCCAATATCACATGCATGCAGACACACACACACACATACACACACATGCATATTAATATACTTTAAAACTTCAAGGAAACAATGAAAGAAAAATTATATTTTAGAAAAAATTTGAGTCATTTTTTTCATAATGTGCATTTTCTGTGAACATTTTGAATACCCTATATATATGTGCATTTAAAATTAATCATTATTTATTTTAATATTCAAAAATTAACAAATCAATTTTTCATCTTACACTCAACTGTAACTGAGCATTTTCTTTTTTTAAGCTTTTTTTTTTATATACTTGAGAGGTTCCATTTTTTCTTTACCTAGTCAATAGCCATTCTTATGTGACTATGGTACAATGTTGAAATAAAGAATATGATACAGGTACTGTAGAGTGTGTGCTTGTGCGTGTTTCTATGCCATTTAAACATATATGTTGATGTGTGTAACCATCACATTTAAGATACAGAACTATTCCATCATCCTGAAGATCATCTTTATGTTATCCCTTTACAGTCAGCCTCCCTCGTACAACAACATATTAACCCCTGGCAACCACTGACCTGGGGAACCATTTGTCTCTATAATTTTGTCATTTTGAGAATGTAATATAAGTGAAATGTCACAACATGTGACCTTCTGAGACTTGTTTTTTCAATCTAGTATTGATACCCTTAAGATCCCTCCATCATTGCATATATCAATCAATATAGCTATAAAATATATGGAATAAAAGCTGATAAAAGTATATATAGAAATACAGAAATCACAATTATAGCTCTAAAATAGGAGAATATGTTCAATGAGAATGTTGCCCCCACAAGCTAAAGCAGAAGGCGGAGATGGGGCTATGGAGAGACATTCAGTACTACCACCATATCTCCCTGAAATATGGCAGTGACTTGCTGAAGAAAGTACTAAGAGATCATGAATTTCTGAGTTAATCCATGGGTTGTTTAATTGTTTCTTTCCTCTTCAGGACTGGCATTGCACCTGCCTGTTTTCTCCTCTTACAATGTTGGGGTAAATGCTATACCTGGTTTTATCTTTCAGTTAAGGATGGATTTGGAAAATCAGCATTTTACATGCTTATGTGATTGAGGACAAGGTCAGACTACACCTGAACCCTCTTTGAGTTTCAACAGCAAAGGTCTGGGATAACATCAGAAAAATTGGAAATGTGCCAGAGGTTCAGAGGTCAACAGAATTCAGTGTTCTGTCCTTGCTTTCTCCCCAATAAAATATTCTGTCATTCTATTAGCTTTAGTCTATTTTGTACATCAGTAGCAAATGGCCCAAAGGAGCTATGAAGTAGTCTTTGAACTGATGTGTGACTTCCATTGTAATACTCAGAAAAGATATTATACTTCATGTTTTCTTTTTCCTTATTAAAAAACATAGCAAACTGTATTCCAATTAGAACTTCTTTTTTCTTTTTTTTTAAGTTTAATTTTATTTATTTGAAAGACAGAGTTACAGAGAGAGGTCCTCCATCCACTGGTCCACTCCTCAGATGGCCGAAATGGCTGGAGCTGTGCTGATCTAACGCCAGTAGCCAGGAGATTTTTCTGGGTCTCTCACACAGGTACAGGGGCCCACGGACTTGGGCCATCTTCTACTGCGCTCCCAGGCCACAGCAGAGAGCTGGATTGGAAGAGAAGCAGCCGGGACTAGAATTGGTGCCAGCACCCCAAGCCAGGGCCTCAGCCCACTTTGCCACAGCACTGGCCCCCAATCAGAACTTCTAACAAGTACTTTACAGGGGGAATTTCAGGCACAGCTCTCAGATATGTCCCTGATGATCTTATTCCTGGTAGAAGTTTCTCAAATTGCACACATTGTATGTAGTGGAGATAGAGGTGAAGAGAAGATTATATAGGAATGAAAACTGTGAAAGCATGACTAATTATTATGATGCTTCTATCCAGAAATCTATATGGATCTAAGGAGAACACCGAATTCATTACTGTTTCTGTTTTATTTTGTTTTCTGTAGTCATCTTCTTCATTATTATTTTAAAACATAATGAGTTCTTCATTATTGCAATACAATATTTACGTCAGTCAAAATGTCATTCATTCCTTTTTCAAATGTGTAGATAGACATCTTGACCTGTGTACATATTTGTACCTATTCTTATATTCCTCTAGATGACATTTTTGTTGGTTTTCGAAAGCTGGGTACCAATGAGGTAAACCTAAGATTCTTTTGGAAGCTTACCATGGAATGAGAATGTTTTCTCAACTTCAATTTCCTTTACTGATCTTTAGAATTTGGTGGGAAATTCCAGTCCTAAGAGAAATGCTGACATTATTTCTGAAAAATACCTAGATCGATGACTGTTGCTGCACGAGCTGGACCCAATCAGTTCTCAGTACAAGAAGCTCATCAACAGGGGAGGAAGCACAGGAACCAGGATAAAAGGAAGTCATTCAATTGTTTCCTCTCTTATTCTGGGAATTTCCAAAGAAATACAGTCAGGGGCCATCAGAGACTGGTTTGCAATGGAAAGGTAAGATAAGAGTTCATCTTCCTCACTCTTTTTAATTGATACACCCCAAATTCCTAACCGAGACAGTCTTACATAAGAGAAAACTCTGCGTCACTTTGCCATGCACAGCTGTAGTGCTTTTCAATAGCAGATGTGTGCCACCCCACCCCACCCTACCCCACCACATTTTAAAAAATTTATCTCATGATGTTGAGCCACTACTGTAATGATAGAGAGTAAACTTAATCAGCCTTGTTTAGAGAGCCTAATTTGTGAAAATTTACAAAAAGACATTATATAGGCTAAGACTACGTATACAAATACATTCCACTCAAATCACAATTTACCTACTACACTTATAATGATAGGTATTCTCTGTCTAGTCTCAGTTGATTTTCAAACAGATGAGCTTTAATTTTATGGATTCTCTTAACTAGCTGCACTGCTTATTCTATTTCCTTGATTCTTTGTGTAGCATAATGAGTAACTTGATATCTGCCTCATATTTTATGGGCACATAATTCATCTCAATTCCAGATGCAGGAGACTTATTCCTGCTCAACTCCCCAATGTCCCCTCCACAGTCCCAATTAGATGATTATTTAACAGCCAGTTGAATTTCCAGACCAAGCCATCAAGGCCTGCATCTTGAATTGCCTAAACTGTTTGTTCTAACATGTGGCTTTCAGACATCCTGCTGGGTCAAGTTTAATTGAAAAAAGACGGCTTTCTCATCCTGAGAAGATTTTAGAGGACAGACTATAAGCAGAGGGTCAGTGAGATAACAAAACATTTCCAAGATATTTTTATCTAAAACATGTACTTATGAAATCTTGTTAGAGTTAGCACTTTTTGTTATTTTCATCCATATGTAGAGTGCAAAATACAAATAAGATTATGTTTCATAAGGTGGATTGCATGGGTCAGCTTATAAAAACTATAATAAAAATAGGAACCGACAAGAGGGGATTATTACTTTTAGGATCACAGAAGCAGATTGAACTGTACCTTCATTCTTTGGAAAGTGACAACGTCTACTCTGGCACATGCTGCATCGCATGAAAATGTTACATAGGTAGATGCACATAATAGGCCTTCTTGTTAAAGTGCTGGAAAACTCCAGAAAAGAATTTGGGTGAAGATAAAATAAGACATTGAAATAATGTCAACCAATTATTCTCTTATGTGGAAAAAAAAGGCAAAGAAGTAGAAGTTAAACCATGTCAAAGTCGTTTGAACTGAAGTCTCAAAAACATAAGAAGGGAGCTTTAATCCTAGTGCAGACCAGACAGACTTCCTCTGCAAACTTGAACAAATGTTGGGGTCTTTAACTTCGTTTCCCCTGTTTATGAAATGAAAAAAAGATTGGACTTTGTTTCCTTCAGGGTCCTTGAAGTGATTAATTGCCTAATGGTTTCTAAAGACCTTTGAAAACCAAATAGCGGAGATTTAACATATTATGTTGTTTTGCCCCTTGATCATTGCATTTCTGTTAATTTTCTGTAACTCAGTTTCCACTTCATTCCCCCCATTTTATGTCAACCTACTAATTATTTTTCTTGAGATGTGTTTTGCGGAGAAAGGAGGGTAAAGTCACAGACCAGCATATTGGATGGGATTACTGCCTCCTATCTCTTAGTCTTTCCTTTTTTGTAGTCTTTTGTCTTTTTAAAAATATTTATCTTATTTGTTTTGAAAGGCAAAGTTGCAGACAGGGGGAGCAAGAGAGGGATGGAGGGAGGGAGAGGGAGGAAGATACAGAGAGAGAGAGAGAGAGAGAGAGAGAGAGAGAGAGAGATTTCCTCAACCCACTGTTTCACTCTCCAAATGGCTGCAATAGCTGGGGATGGGCCAGGCTGAAGCCCAGAGCCCAGAACTTCATCCATGTCTTCCACATGAGTGACAGGGGCCCAAGAACCTGGACCGTCCTCTGTTGTTTTTCCAGCTGGAACCTGTACTGGTGCCTGTACAGGATGCTGGAGTTGCAGGCAGTTCAACCTACTGTGCTACAATGCCAGATTCCTTTCCTTTGACTTTCAATTCCATTATTTTTTCTTCTTCCTCCTTCCCATGAGATATTTCAAACATATATAACTATGCAGAGAACGAGGTAAAAAAATCAGTACATACAGCCATAACATAGACATCATAAAGGGTAATGTTTAGCTACATTTGCTTGAGGCATATTCTAATACAAATAAAATATGAAGTTACATGACACATGGGTGTCATACAACTTCACTTACAATCTCCTTCCATATGCTATCCAGTATTTTCAAAATGTATGAGTCCCAGTGAGTCAGGTTTTAAAATACATAACATATAAATGTCCAATGTATAAGCATCCACATCCTAACCGTTTTTAATTCAACAATAATATGCTTTAACATTTGACCAACAATATGAAGGTGAACCTTGTTCATTTTATGTGGATGTGTACTTTAATATTTTTTCCAAATCTTGGTAGACATTTATGTTGCCTTCAACATTTAACCATTAAAAACAACATTATTATAAACATGCATGGGTTTCTGTAGTGTATGTACAATTATAGAGAAATTTTGGAGTCATAGGGAATCATATATTCAACTAACCTCGATATTTTCAGATTGTCTTTTGGAGTGAATATAATGATGTCTGTAGAAGATGAGGTTCATCCTCATATCCTAATTCTTGAGATTTTCAGTTTCTTTAATCATGGCTCATTTGCTACACATTCAATAATGTCTTGCTATGTATATATTTTATGAGATTTAATTTATATGGGAAAGCACACGTATTTGAGTGTTAAGTTTTATTAATTTTAAAAATGTCCACACTAGTCTAATCCCTACCACAGAGAAGATATAGAATTTCTTCTCCAGCAAAATTTTTTTGAATTCCACAAAAATTTTTATAATACACATTCCACGACCTTTTGGAAAACCCCTATATGTGTGGATTTCAATACTTTTTGCACCAAAGTAGATTTCTTTTAATTCCATTTTACATAAAGTTTCTGAAGTGTCCCAAACTCATTTTCAGCTCTGCACTGAATGTCATTGATTTCACCTTTTTTTGTATTGCTTGGATGTTATCACTTAACAATTTTTACTCTTAGAAATTCTGCTTTGTGAGTTTCTGAAATGCTTTTCTCCCATACTATTCTGATTTTAAATCTTCTCTTTTTTGATTGACTATAAAAAAAAACTTGTTATTTTCTTAATTTTTCCAGTTCCTTTTTTTAATTTATATTTTATTTTTGGCAGGCAGAGTGGACAGTGAGAGAGAGAGACAGAGAGAAAGGTCTTCCTTTGCCGTTGGTTCACCCCTCAATGGCCGCCGCAGTGGGCACACCCTGCTGATCCAAAGGCAGGAGCCAGGTGCTTCTCCTGGTCTCTCATGGGGTGCAGGGCCCAAGCACTTGGGCCATCCTCCACTGCACTCCCTGGCCACAGCAGAGAGCTGGCCTGGAAGAGGGGCAACCGGGACAGAATCCGGCGCCCCAACTGGGACTAGAACCTGGTGTGCTGGCGCCACAGGCGGAGGATTAGCCTATTAAGCTGCAGCACTGGCCTGATTTTTCCAGTTCAATAACAGTACTTCTCCTGTTATTCATCCTCTGGCTTCATTCTTGGGAATATAGTTTCTCATATGGCTTGGAGTTGATAATGTGTTATTTATTTTTAGCGGTTTTCTTTTATGTGACAGGGTCTCTATGGAATAATTTTGCTATTACTATGGTCTGTGTAGTTTCACTGGTTTTGAATAAGTTGTAATGCTGAGTTCTGACTCAGTGTTCCTAAATGTGAATGTGGTGCTCATTTTGGCTTTCTAGCTCTCAAAGGGTAACATTGTGCTGCTACCTTGTTAACATGTTTCCTTTTTTACTATGTTTTTCATGAAATATTTGATTAGTACTAGTGTTCATACATATTTATATGATACAGTGCCATATTTTAATTATATACAGCATAAACTGATCAAACCAGGCAACTATCATTTTGTGTTACCCCATCCCCCTATTTTTCTGATTGGAACTCACCATCTCCTCTCCTCCAATTCTTTATACACTACATACTACATTGTTATGAATGACAGTCACCCCACTGTTCTGTGGCACATTAAGATTCGTTGCCTATATCTTACTGTGATGTTACCTAAACTCTATCTATTCCTAGTTCTTAATCCTTCGTAATATCTCATAATCACTATTCTAAATTCAGATGGACTATTTTTTTCAAATGCTTCCACATATGATAGAGAAAATTCAACACTGGTTTTTGTCTGCTTCATCTAACTTAATAAAATCATCTTCAGTTCCATGTATTTTGCTGCAAATGTCAGGATTTCATTCTTCTTTATGGCTGAATGATATTCCATTGTGTATATAGAATAAATTTTCCTGATCTATTCATCCATCAATGGGCACCTAAATTGCTTGCGTATTTAGCCTATTGTGAACGATAGTGCTGTGAATATGGGAGTATTGAAATCTCTTTTGGGAGCTGACGTGGTGGCGCACTAGGTTAATCCTCCGCCTGTGGCGCCAACATCCCATATGGGCACCGGTTCTAGTCCTGGTTGCTCTTCTTCCAGTCCAGCTCTCTGCTGTGGCCAGGGAAGGCAGTGGAGGATGGCCCAAGTGCTTGGGCCCCTGCATCCATATGGGAGACCAGGAAAGAAGCTCCTGGCTCCTGGCTCCTGGCTTCGCTGGGCCATTTGGGGAGTGAACCAACGGAAGGAAGACCTTTCTCTGTTTCTCTCTCACTGTCTGTAATTCTACCTGTCAAATAAACAAATAAAAATCTTAAAAAAAAAAGAAATCCCTTTTGTATGTTGACTCCATTTCATTCAGATATTAACCCAAATAATCTAGTTAAGAAATGGGAAAAGGATCTCAACAGACATTTCTCAAAAGAAGGAACACCAATGGCCAATAAATATCTGGGAAAGTGCTCAAAATCACTAGCCACCAGGCATATGCAAATCAAAATCGAAATGAGGTATCATTTAAAATAGCTGTTAACAAAATTACAACAAATAAAGGAAAAGGAAGCTCATGTGCACTGTTGGCAGTGATGCAAATTAGTACTGTAAAACACGCATGCCACACGATCCAGCTCTCCCACTTCTCAGTAAAGCATCAAAGGAGATGTTCCAGTGCTTTCTACTCATTTCTTTGATGTATCAATCAGGGTCCATTGTAAGGCACAGGGAAGAGTTTAATGTAGTGAATTAGGTTGAAAAAATTGAAGAAATGGATTCTAGAAATTCTAAAATACTCCAAGACTAACAGATTCATACTGCTCTGGAACCACCCACAGTGCTTTGGGAGAATAAGAAAACTACTTCTGCCCTGCCTGCTACCGCCGCTCTTGCCTTCTGACTTCCAGCAAACCAAAGGACAGGCCTTGCTGCTGTAGAACACCCACAGCCCCAAGGCTGGCTTATAGAAGTGGCTGAAAAATGACACCAACTCTTTTCCACCTTTCAGTTTCAGGAGAATGCACTGAGTTGTGGAACCCGATTTTCCTTCGGTTCCCTAGGTGTGTGTAGAGATGCAGAATGCACTCAACTTTGGTTTTATTTCCAATTTGTTTATTTTGTTTTCAATCAGAATGAGTGCAACAGAGTGTGTATCATGCAGTCAGTAAGGCCACCCTGAGACTCAAGGGAGGCATCCTTTCCAAGGAATTGATTCTAGATCCCTGCTTCTCAGAAACCAATGGACAAATGTGATTTGGATTCTCCAGGAAGCTGATAAAGTAAAAAGTGCAAAAGCCGCAGTGGGAGAGGTGGCACTGTGGCTTAGTGGGCTAAGCTTCCACCTGCAGTGCTGGTATCCCATATAGGTGCTGGTTTGTGTCCAGGCTATTCCTCTTCTGATCCAGCTCTCTGCTGATGGCCTGGGAAAGCAGTGGAAGATGACCTAAAGTGCTTGAGCCCCTATATCCGCATGGGCGATCCAGAAGAAGCTCCTGGCTCTTGACTTCTATTGGCCCAACTTCAGCTGTGGCGGCCCTTTGAGGAACAAGCCAGCAGATGGAAGACCTTTATCTTCATCTCTTCCTCTCTCTGCGTGTAACTCTACCTCTCAAATAAATAAATAAAATTTTTAAAAAGTCGCAGTGGGAGTACCACTTGTAAATAGAAAAAGAAGGAAACAGGTTGAGAAAGAGAACCATCAGATATCAACAGTTTCAAGTTAATAGGAAACTCTCTAGGACAAAGATGGCCCAGCAGAGAACACCCATGCTGCAACAGATCTGTCTAGCTCTCCCTTTCAAACAAATATAAATAAATAAACATCAAGAAATAGTCATGCCCATGCATCACAGGCTGGTGATAATCCCTTGGCTGTCAAGCTTAGGGGAACATGATGGACTTAACACTGCTTTTTGTGGAAGGGAGATTTGGCATTGTGTCTCCCTGTCTGCCATAGGTCACCTGACCTGTCACTAGATTTGTGTGAAATCCTTGCTTTCAATCCTATGACCTTGCTCTCCTCAACTACTCAAATACATTGCCACACGACCACTCTTAGCTATTTCCATGTTTGCTTCCTTCTTCAATCTCGACACAGGAAAATTGCCTTTATTTCAAATTTGACTAAATTATCCAGATTGTCTAAATATTAACACTCAGAGGACAATTCTGGCTTGTCATCTCATTGTGCCTTTCTGCTTGACTTAATGCATTGGCATGCCAAGATGTCCTTTCAGAGAGATTACCTAGGGTCAATTAGCACAGTTGATGTAACTATGATGACATCACTGAGACAATATATAAAACTGATCCCCTAGTTGCCACAGATTCACTTGGAAACTATTGGATTTGCTGTGACTGATGGTTAAATATTGCCCTGTTTCTAGCTGAGTCAAGTGAAAAATACCTATTTTTCATTGTTAATATTAATGATCACTATACCAGGAGAGACAAAAAAGCAAGGAAAATAAATTGTCTTTGTATTCAAGAGACTGTTTACTTGGGGATGGCCATCAGAAATCATTGAGATAAATTTCATGTTAAAATATATAAACTTGAATCTTTCCTACTCAAAGCTTGGATTGTGGACTGCCAGCATCAGTCACAGGATGAACCCAAACAAAATGCAGGTTCTTACACCTCTACCCAAACCTAAGAAATAATCTGTACCATTTATAAGATATACAAGTGATTCATATGCACTTGAAGGTTTTAGGAGCATTGACTTACACAAAAATGCTGTAGTTGATGCCTTATGGAGGAAGAAACTGAATAGGAAGGGTGCTTAAATGGTTGCATGAGATCTCATCTTTTAGAAAAGGCAGAACTTGAATAAACAGAGTTATAATAAAGAGTTTTGTGGACTAAAACATAATAAACTGATTTTTAAATCTGTCAGAGACAAGAACTCACTGCATTATATATTTCTTAGTAATGTTTTATGGCATATCTAATAGAAGACAACTTGATATTGGCATTTATGTTGTATACCTTCTCTGCTGCAGGAGTTTGAATGAAACACATGAAGGTCTTTCAAAAATGCACCGCTAGAACTGAAATGATCTGAGTTTATAATGAATTTCACTGTAAATTTTGCTACTGCAAGGTGCTTTATTGCTAAAAATGTCTAATTTTATTTCTGAAGTGTGGCTTTCATAAATTCTTTTTTTTTTTTTTTTTTTTACAGGCAGAGTGGACAGTGAGAGAGAGAGACAGAGAGAAAGGTCTTCCTTTTGCCGTTGGTTCACCCTCCAATGGCCACCGCGGATGGCGCGCTGCGGCCGGCGCACCGCGCTTGTCCGATGGCAGGAGCCAGGAGCCAGGTGCTTTTCCTGGTCTCCCCATGGGGTGCAGGGCCCAAGCACCTGGGCCATCCTCCACTGCACTCCCGGGCCACAGCAGAGGGCTGGCCTGGAAGAGGGGCAACCGGGACAGAATCCGGCGCCCCGACCGGGACTAGAACCCGGTGTGCCGGTGCCGCAAGGCGGAGGATTAGCCTGTTGAGCCACGGCGCCGGCAGCTTTCATAAATTCTATGACATGCATTCCTTTAGATTACAGAGAGGTTGACGTTTTCATGAAAATGTTCTGCCCACAGCATTCTGTAAGTGCCTTTCCACTCTGCTCCTTATGGAAAGTGGAAACTCACTCTGCAAAGCAGATCCACATGCTCTGTAATGCTAAAAATGGGTGCTTTTGCTATGAATTAAAACGTTCTCTTCTTTAATGCCTGCTCCCATTAAGACAGGTAAATTATATTTTCATGAAATGTTTCCATTTAAAAAATTATGCTGATTTATGAGGTAATTTCAGAGGGTCCTACAGCAGCTGCCATCCTTGTATTTCCGATTCCACTTCAGACAGAAGGGCCGCAAACCTTGAACTGACACTATTGATTCAAAATCTTGGTGTCAGGAAGAGAAGCAAAACACTTCTAGGTTTAAGTTGAAGGTAACTTTAAAATAATATTCCTGGCGAGTCTTATTCTTATAGCAGGAGTTAGAAGACATAATAGTGGTGTGTAAGAAAGAGGTCTGAAAAAGAAACCCACAGTTACAAAGAGAGTAGTTTAAGCTAATGCGTTAGGATTGGTGACATTTGCTAAATGCCAGCTTGTTTACATAAATAGTTCCTACCTCCCTTTCTTATGCTCTGTTTCCCAATTTATAGGATTTTCATATATTCAGTACAACTGGAAAAAAAGAACAGTAGTGCTATGGTTTAAATATGTTCCCTCCAAAATTCAAATGTTACCAAAACAATAATATTAAGATGTGGGCTTTTAAGGGATGAATTAGGCCTTACCTACCCCCTCCTGGGTGGTATTCAAGTCTTTGTATCTTTCATAAGCTTCATACAGCATGTTTTCCCTCTACCTTACACCCTGTGAGGACACAGCTGTGTTTTAAAATAATTTTTTAGAATTTTCTATATACAAGACCATGCTATCTGCATTGGAGATAGTTTATGTCTTCCTTTCCAATAAAAAATAACTTTTGTTTCTTTTTCCTGATGATTGTCCCAGCATCAATACCCAGAACGATCTTTAATAAAAGTGATGAGAGCAGGCATCCTTATCTTGTTCCTCATCTTATAGTAAAGCATTTCATTTTTCTGATATTATGAGTAAATAATTTAGTCTTTCATCATTAAATGTGATACTGGCTATGATTTTAACAGGATGATCTTTTTTCATAGTGAGACATTTCCTTTAATTCCTAATTTGTTGAATGTTTCTATATGGAAAGAGTGTCTTCTGTCAAATGATTTTTCAGAGCTTGCGATTATTAACAGGGAGCTGGATCAGAAGTGGAGGAGCTGAAATTTGAACTGGCACCCATATAAGATGCCAGTGCTGCAGGCCAGGGCTTTAACCCACTGTGTCATTGCGCTGGCCCCTGTAGTAGAGTTTTCTACAAGCTATTTGTTAGTTCATATTGGTTTATAATGTTGCTTGAATGTTTTATACTCTTAATTTTCTGCCTGTTTTTTCTATCCGTTTGTGAAAGGTAGGAATTAAAATTTTGGGCCGGCGCCGTGGCTCAACAGGCTAATCCTCCGCCTTGCGGCGCCGGCACACCGGGTTCTAGTCCCGGTCGGGGCGCCGGATTCTGTCCCGGTTGCCCCTCTTCCAGGCCAGCCCTCTGCTGTGGCCCAGGAGTGCAGTGGAGGATGGCCCAAGTGCTTGGGCCCTGCACCCCATGGGAGACCAGGAGAAGCACCTAGCACCTGGCTCCTGCCATCGGATGAGCGCGGTGCGCCGGCCGCAGCGCGCCGACCGCGGCAGCCATTGGAGGGTGAACCAACGGCAAAGGAAGACCTTTCTCTCTGTCTCTCTCTCTCACTGTCCACTCTGCCTGTCAAAAAAAAAAAAAAAAAAAATTTTGAACTACGAATGTTGTCTATTTTTCCTTTCAGTTCCTTTCAGAATCTAAAGCATACATACTATCTTTTTAATTTAATTAATTTATTTATTTTTATTTGACAGGAATAGTTACAGACAGTGAGAGAGAGACAGCGAGAAAGGTCTTCCTTCCATTGGTTCACTCCCCAAATGGCCGCCATGGCCAGAGCTATGCCTATCCGAAGCCAGGAGCCAAATGCTTCCTCCAGGGCTCAAGCACTTGGGCCATCCTCCATTGTCTTCCCTGGCCACAGAAGAGAGCTGGACTGGAAGAGGAGCAACCAGGACTAGAACCTGGCGCCCATATTGGATGCTGGTGCCACAGGAGGAGAATTAACCAAGTGAGCCACGGTGCCGGCCCCTAGTATGCATACTATCAAAAAGGCATCATTTTGATGTTCTCCTTGGTTGCTTGACTGTTAATCAAGTTTCTTCATAGGAGAATGATTTCCTTTTCTTTTCACAGTACATTCTCTAGAAAGAAACCATTATGAACAACTCATGTGAAAGGAATGGGATGTTTTGTTGTACATCCTCAAGGGATATGCACATATTTATATTATTTGGAATTCTTTTGCAAAAGAGATTTACCTGTTCTTCCCCATTTATGAATTTAGCCATTTATTTATTTATATGAGTAGAGACTTAAGGAAATGTTTTTCAAATTTGGACCATAAAGAAATACAAATTATCCTATTGTTCATATTGTTCCAGTTGTAACTATAGAAACTCCTTCAACTGCCTTGTTTTCCCTTTGACAATACCTTAGCTATAGGGAAGGGTTTTTTCTTTTCACCACTACTTTTCTTTCTGGAACTACAAATGTCTCATGCTTACCTCGTATATTCCATGTGCCAATCTTAAGAATCATTTATTTCCCATAACTGAAGAATGACGTTAGAAGGCTAGATCAAATGTTCAGCGTGCTGCGTGCTCCTGAAGGTTTTTTGCTTTTAGGCACTTTCAGCTTTCAAAGTCAAGAAATACACATGTATGTACAAATCCAAATATATGTACATATATTCATATCTGTACATATTTCTATGTGTAACATCTGTATGCATATTAAACAAATTAAACATGACTTCATACATGTGTCTTGAGCTCTAATCAACAGACATGGAATATAGCTATAGCTTCCTCTTCTCCCAAATGATCTGTAAAATCCCATTTTGGTGGTGATAAACCTGTTTTTTACTTCTTCAATTCATTTAATTAATTGTTTAATTCCAATGTACATATAGAAGAGCATGAGAGTATATAACCCATATTATCAGAGAAAACAACATTATTAACTAGAGTTAGTGTTTTGCAGGTTCCTTTGCCTCAACTTTCACAGATTTCAGTCATTTCCATAATTACTTAGTTTGACATATTTTCCCCATTCTTCTCAATGAAGTTATTTCATACATTTGTAAAATGGTTACAGTGTTTTTTCACATGTTGCCTTTCATGCTAGAATTCCCCAAACTACCTCAATAATTACTTTATTTACATATATTTTTATTTATTTATTTATATTTATTTATTTATTTATTTTTTGACAGGTAGAGTGGACAGTGAGAGAGAGAGAGACAGAGAGAGAGAGAGAGAAAGAGAGAGAGAGAAAGGTCTTCCTTTTTGCCGTTGGTTCACCCTCCAATGGCCACCACGGCTGGCACACTGCGGCCAGCAGGCGCACCGCGCTGATCCAATGGCAGGAGCCAGGTGCTTCTCCTGGTCTCCCATGTGGGTGCAGGGCCCAAGCACTTGGGCCACCCTCTACTGCACTCCTGGACCACAGCAGAGAGCTGGCCTGGAAGAGGGGCAACCAGGACAGAATCCAGCACCCCGACCGGGACTAGAACCCGGTGTGCCGGCTCCACAAGGTGGAGGATTAGCCTGTTGAGCCATGGCACCAGCCTTTATTTACATATATTAATGTAGACTTGCATTGCTCTAACATGCAGTGGGCTTTTTTTTTCTTAAGATTTATTTACTTATTTGAAAGTCAGAGTTACACAGGACGAGGAGGAGAGGCAGAGAGAGAGAAAGAGGTCCTCCATCTGCTGGTTCAGTCTCTAGTTGGCTGCAATGGCTAGAGCTGTGCCAATCTGAAGCCAGGAGCCAGGAACTTCGTCTGGGTCTCCCACACGAGTGTGGGGGCCCAAGGACTTGGGCCATCCTCTGCTGCTTTCCCAGGCCATAGCAGAGAGCTGGATCAGAAGTGGAGCAGCCAGGACTTGAGCTGGTGCCCATACAGGATGCCAGCATGGCAAGCGGCAGCCACATCTGCTGTGCCACAGGACCAGCCCCTTCAGCGGGTTTTGACAAATGCATAACGTTACATCTCCACAACTTTAGGATTATGCACAAAAGTTCACTGCCCAAAAATTTCTCCTGTGCTTCATCCATTCAACCCTCCTTCTCCTCCCCTAAACTTATGGCAACCACTTATCTTTCTACTGTCTTTATAGTTTTGCCTTTTGCAGAGTAACATATAATTACAATCATACAGTATGGAGACTTCCAATTTGGCTTTTGTTTCACTTAACAATATCCATTTAACTCTATGCCTTTATGTGGCTTAGTAATTTTTTCATTTTATTATGAAAAAACATTTTGCTTTGTAGATATATCACATTTTTTTCATTTATATATGTATTTTTAATATTTATTTATTTGAAAGTCATAGTGACACAGAGAGAGGAGAGGCAGAGAGAGAGAGAGAGAGAGAGAAAGAGAGAGGTCTTCCATCCGATGGGTCACTCCCCAATTGGCTGCAAATGCTGGAGCTGTGCTGATGTGAAGCCAGGAACCAGAAGCTTCCTCCAGGTATCCCACATGGCTGCAGGGGCCCAAGCACTTGGACCATCTTCTATTGCTTTTCCAGGCCATAGCAGAGAGCTGGTTAGGAAGTGGAGCAGCTGAATCTTGAATTGGTGCCCATATGAGATGCTGGCCCTTCAGGCCAGGACGTTAACCCACTGTGCCACATCACTGCTCCCGATTTATATATTTAAGAACAACTTGGTTATTTCCAATTTGGGGTGAATGCAGATATTGAAAACATTCATGAACAGATACATGTGTGGACATAATGGCCAGGAATGTGACCATTAGATTATTTTTTATGTTTGTGAGATGAAGAGAGAGAGAGAAATAAATCAGGAAAGACATAAAGAGGGAGAGAGAGTTCCCATTTGCTAGATCACTCCCCAGATTCTCACAGCAGCTGGGGATGGGCTGAGTCCAAAGTTGTAAGTTAGAAATTCAATCCAGTTCTCCCACATCAGGAACAGAGATCCATGTAATTCGTACAGCAACACTGGCTCACAGGGAAGATATTTAGTGGGAAGCCAGTTAGGAGCCATAGGTGGGTTTTGAATCCAGGCACCCAGATATGGGACACAGGTGCCCTAACCAGCATCTGGGCCACTGGAACAAATGCTCACTCCTGACTGCTAGATTTTATGATGAGATTATTATCAGCTTTATTAGAAACTGCCAACCTATCTTCCAAAAGAACTGTGCTATTTCCATCTCATCAGGAATGAATGATAGTTTGAATTACTCCACCCCTCTCACATTTGAAAGGCTATTGTTTTGGAGGGAGGGGGTATAGAATTCTTGGTTGAGAGTCTTTCCCTTACAGAACCTGACAACATCATCCCATTGCTTCCTAGTTTTCATGGTTTCTGCTGAAAAGTCAACTGCTAATCTGGCTAAAGATCCTTTGATGTTGATGTTGATGAGTCATTTTTTATTACTTTCAAGAATCTTTTACTTTGACATATGATTATCTGTCTATTGGGGACTGGTTTATTTCAGTAAATACAATGGTTTACAATTCTGTACACTTTATACTCTGTGGCAAAAGACAGGGTTTATTTTTTCTTTTCTTTTCTTTTTTTTTTTTTTACAGCTGAGTAGTACTCCACAGTGCATATATACCATAATTTCTTTATCAACAACTGATGGAAATCTGGATTGATTCCATATCTTAGCTATTGTGACTTGAGCTGCAGTGAATATGGTAGTACAAATGGGGAAACTTTGCAAGACATTGGCATAAGCAAAGACTTCTTGGAAAAAACCCCAGAAGCACAGGCAATCAAAGCCAAAATTAACAAATGGGATTACATCAAACTGAGAAACTTCTGCACTGCAAACACTGAGAAACACTCAGCAAAATGAAGAGACAACTATCAGAATGGTAGAACATATTTTCAAACTATGAAACTGATAAATGGTTAACATCTAGAATCTACAAAGAGCTCAATAAATTCAACAACAACAAAACAAACAATCCAGTTAAGAAATGTGCAAAAGACTTGAACAGACATTTCTTGAGAGGACATTCAAAAGGCCAATAAACACTTGAAAAAAGGCTCAGGGACACTAGCCATCAGGGAAATGCAAATCAAAACCACAATGAGGTTTCACCTCACTCCAGTTAGAATGGCTCTCATACAAAAATCAACAAACAACCATTGCTGGTGAGGATGTGGGAGAAAAGGTACTGTAATCCACTGTTGGTGGGAATTTAAACTGTGGCAGCCAGTTTAAACTGGGAGACAGTATGGAGATATTTCAGAAATCTAAATTTAGACCTACCATATAATCCAGCCATCTCACTATTGGGAATTTACCCAAACAAAAAAATTAAAAAATCAGCATATGAAAGAGTTACCTGTACCCCCATGTTCATTGCAACATCATTTCTTCAATAATCTCTCTTTTTTCCTATCCTTCTGATATCCCTTGTATATTTGTATGCTTGTTGGTGCTGCATAAGACTATGAAGCTCTGTTAATTCTTTGTTTTTTTTTTTTGGCTAGGCAGAGTTAGGCAGTGAGAGAGAGAGAGACGGGGGGGGGGTTATAGACAGTGAGAGACAGAGAAAGGTCTTCCTTTTATTGGTTTACTCCCCTAATGGCTGCCACGCCAGCACTGTGCAGATCCAAAGCCAGGAGCTAGGTACTTCCTCCCAGTCTCCCATGTGGGTACAGGGGCCCAAGCACTTGGGCCATCCTCCACTGCCCTCCCAGGCCACAGCAGAGAGCTGGACTGGAAGAGGAGCAACTGGGACTAGTACCCGGCGCCCCAACTGGTACTAGAACCGGGGGTGCTGGCGCCACAGGTGGAGGAGCATTAGCCAAGTGAGCCATGGCACTGGCCACTCTGTTAATTCTTTTTTTTTTTTTTTGACAGGCAGAGTGGACAGTGAGAGAGAGAGAGACAGAAAGAGAGAGAGAGAGAGAGAGAGAGAGAGAGAGAGAGAGAGAGAGAGAAAGGTCTTCCTTTTGCCGTTGGTTCACCCTCCAATGGCTGCTGCAGCCGGCGCACCGCGCTGATCTGATGGCAGGAGCCAGGTGCTTCTCCTGGTCTCCCATGTGGGTGTAGGGCCCAAGCACTTGGGCCACCCTCCACTGTACTCCCTGGCCACAGCAGAGAGCTGGCCTGGAAGAGGGGCAACCGGGACAGAATCAGGCACCCCGACCGGGACTAGAACCTGGTGTGCCTCCTCCTGGTCTCCCATGGGGTGCAGGGCCCAAGAACTTGGGCCATCCTCCACTGCACTCCCGAGGTGGAGGATTAGCCGCAAGGTGTAGGATTAGCCAGCTTCTGTTAATTCTTAAACATCATCTTTTCTTTATATATATCATTCTGGATAATCTCAATCAACTTTATATTTAACTAGGTTGCGTCTGACTTCTTTCATTGAAGTGCACTGTTGAGTATTCTGATTCTTTCATTCTGTAGTGAAATTTAACCTGCAGGTTTGTAGAGTGATTGCTTGTTATGTGACTAAAAAGGATAAACATAAACTATAGACATAGGACAAAGAGTAAGTTCTGGATTTGTCAAAAAATCTGAAATAGAGCCAGGGAACATAGACTCTCAGGAAATTAGGAGCTCAAGTATGGAAGGATTTCTAAAACTATTGGGTTTCATTAGTGCAATGCTTGTAGTCCATTCAATATAATTTTAAATAGTTGTTTCCATTATATTTCTACATATGTCAATAACCAAAAGTGTGGCCTGAGGCAAGGTGCACCTAAGTTTCTATCTCTATAAAAAATAAGGAGGAAGATTTTTGAAGCTTCCTTGAAGTTTTAAGATTTCATGCTACAATTTAAATGTAATCTTGCTATTTTTAAATAAAATAAAAATGATTATTCTTGTGATCATAGCTTATTTTGTAAATATTCCCTGATTAACTCAAGTTGAAAATATGACCTGGTCATTTTAATCTTTTATTTAATACATTCTTGCATCAATCCAGTGATGTTTACGGTGAATGCCATTGGTGTATTTATCAATATTGCTTTATTGCATTTCTGTAAATGAAGATTGAGGGGAAATGTTAAAACATAGGTATCATCTCCATCATCATCATCATTAACATCATCATCATCATCATCTTGTAAGTGGACAATTCTCAATATTTCTAGTGTGCCGTAATTTATCAAAATTTATTTTCAGTTATCATTCACTAAAAAAGAACATTTTTCTTTCTTTTCATAGGAAAATGATTGATTTTGGCAGATTAAGTTCTTCCTCAATATATGGAACATCTTTCAAGTGTTTAACTTATATGTGGGGCTATCTGACGCTTGTGTGTACGTGTATGTGTGTGTGTGTGTGCACACATGTGTATGTTATGTATGTGGGACTGTATCAATGTTTGTGAGTACTGTCATTGAGAGTTCTCCTTTTACTGAGTTTGTTAAGTTTCAATGAACTTTGATATTTGGATATTTTTTTCCCCAATAATCCTACTCTTCTCTACTGGGTTTTCTGGTGAGCTAGTTGATGCCTTAAAAAAGTTCATACTTGGTAGGGGGTTTAATTGTCTGCCAATACCCACTTGTCATCAGTAGAACTGGATGCTGTGGAATGATATTTGGACTGCTCTATGTAGCTTTAGTTATTTATATAAAAATTGATATGCTTCATCCTCATCTTTCTGGCTATTTTCACCACTTACTGTGGTTGTTTGTACAGAATGTCAACCTGCTACACCACAGCACTAGCCCCTGTGTTACACATTCTTAGGGCACCACTGTTCCTAGCCATTTACTTGACAATGTGTCAATGTATTGATTTAAACTTATTATTTTAATTTGGAAGAATTCTTGTTTCTTTGTTATATTTTTCTCTTTTCTCTTTTGCTAAGTTGGAAATTACCCTAGGGGACATGGTTCTCCCTATGGTTGAGAGAATAGAACTTTGTTGAGTAGTTGGGTTAGTTCTGTACTATGAGATGACTGGCAGATTCTACATTGTTATTGTGCTATAAGTTGTTTTTAATGAAGAGGATGAATTACAGAGTTCTTATCCTTTATATGACATCATCCTAGCTTCTATCTAAATCTTTCATCTATGATTTTTTCTTATTTTTTTTAAAGATTTATTTATCTATTTACAAGTCAGAGTTACAGAGAGAGGGAGTGGCAGAGAGAGAGAGAGAGAGAGATTCTATCCACTTGTTCACTTCTCAGATGTTCACAACAGCTGGCACTGTTCCAGGCCAAAGCCATGAGCCAGGAGCTGCTTCCAGGTCTCCCACATGAGTTGCAGGGGCCCAAACACTTGGATCATCTTCTGCAGCTTTGCCCAGGACATTAGCAGGGAGCTGGATCAGAAGGAGAGCAGATAGGATACCAACCTGTGTCCATATGGGATGCCAGTGTTGCAGACAGTGGCTTTACCCACTACGCTGCAGCTCTGGCCCCTCTAGGATTTTCTTTTGTTAGAAGGGTAATAGACAATCCCACACTGAGTTACTGCTCTAAGGTTGAGAATGGGACAATAGGAGAGATACTGTGCAGTTGGGCAAGGGAAAAATGAATTCATAAAAACGAGAGGAAAGAACTGGTGTTTTATTTTTTCCCAGCCTGAATGTGGATTCCTGCCAAACCTTTTCAAACATTCTGCATGAGGATAAGTCTTTGCTTAAAATCAAATCACGCTGGAGATTGGCCACAGGTATTTGTTATCTTCCCAGTGCCCTCATCAGTAAGGCAATGTAACCAAATAATGCTTATCTAACAAGAGCCCATAGGAAAGCATGGGCAGAGGTAAATAGAATGAAGATGGGACTATTTCTTAAACAAAACACAGAACCAATGGATGTGACTGTATTTGAAAAATTTAGGCTCTTCTGTCTTTACTAATACAAAATGCAGTGTTTCAAATTTTAATTTGCATTTTTATTCTTGAGAATTTTTGGCCTCTCTCAGCCAAATCCTCACGTATTTGCTTACTCTCATGTCTCCCAGAACATCCATATTTTATAGCCAGTAAAATGCCTGGTTAACCAAAGCTACGAATCCAAGAGGAAGAGTTCCAGCAGGAAACATCTCTAGAATGAGTGAGAAACAGATAAAACAAGCAGGAAATAAGACTGGCTGAGCAATTTTTTTGGCTACTATTACTGGAAGCAACACTCACGATCAATTTACAACTCTGTGAAGTTTGGGTTTTAGAGTAATTCTCGTCTCCTCTTCCATTAGTAAGGCTGTAAGCTTGGCGAGTGAACAATCCTTCCATGTGTGTATGTGTCAGTCCCCGAGGCAAGACTGTGCTAGAGGATTTCCAACCATTCAATGTAAAAATACAATTGTCCACATTCTAAATTGCTTCTTCATAATTTCCAGTAGCTACTTCCTACATGCTCTGTCAGGGGGCGTCTAAGGAGAAGTGTACAAAGGTGGTACAGTTGTCCTAGGCTATTTTTTAAAATAATTAATTTATTTGAAAGAGTTACACAGAGAGGGGAGAGGCAGAGAGAGAGAGAGAGAGAGAAAGAGAGAGAGAGAGAAAGAGAGCAGTCTTCCATCCTCTGGTTCACTCCCCAGTTGACCGTAACATCCGGAACTGTGCTGATCCAGAGCCAGGAGCCAGGAGCTTCCTCCTGGACTCCCACAAGGATACAGGGGCCCAAGGACTGGGGCCATCTTCTACTGCTATCCCAGGCCATAGGAGAGAGCTGGATCAGAAGTGAAGCAGCCAGGTCTTGAACTGGCGCCCATATGGGATACAGGCGCTTCAGGCCAGGGTGTTAACCGTTCTGCCACAGTGCCAGCCCCAGGCTATTTCTTGAGTTAATAGAATGCCAGATTTTAAAAAGTGAGTGAATTAAGGTTAACTCAAAATAAATTGGAGGGGCTGGCGCTGTGGTGTAGCTGGTTAGGCCACTGCCTGCAGTGCCGACATCCCAGATGGGCGCCAAATTCAGTACTGGCTGTTCCACTTCCGATCCAGCTTTCTGCTGTGGCCTGGGAAAGCATAGATGGCCCACGTCCTTGGGTCCCTGCATGTGTGTGGGAGACCTGGAAGAAGCTCGTGGCTCCTGGCTTCAGATCTTCACAACTCTGGCCGTTGTGGCCAATTGGGGAGTGAACCAGTGAATGGAAGACCTCTCTTGCTCTGCCTCCCCTTCTCTCTCTGTGTGCCTCTGACTTCAAATAAATAAATAAATCTTTAAAAAAATAAATTGAAATGAAAATTTCAAAACCCACTTTGTTTTTTCAATTTCATTAGTTTTATTGTACATATATAAAATATATAATACAATGTATCATGTTAACCATTTCATGCACATGTATATACACACATAAATAAAAATCTTCATTTACTTGAAAGAGAGAAAGAGAGACAGAGAGACACAGAGACAGAGATCATCCATGTACTGGTTCACTTCCTCACAAATACCTGCAGAGCTGGGCAGGCCCAAGTCAGTTCCATTCAGATACCCCATTTGGGTGGCAGTCAACTGCCACTTCCAAGGATGCATTAGTAGGAAGTTGGATTGGAAGCAGTGTGGCTGGGACCACAATTCGCACTTCAATATGTTATGTGGGCATCCTGGTAGGCTTAGCCCACTGTACCACAATGGCAACTCTCTCCATGTTAGCTGTTTTTTAGTGAGCAATTCAGCAATGCATTAAATACATTCACAGTGCTGTGCCACCATCACCACCAGCATCTCAAGAGCTCTCTTCACGTCCTGTAAATGAAACTATGACTGTTAAACAACTCTCAGTAACCCTAGCCTTTGGGAACATCATTCTACTTTCTAACTCTGAATTTTGACTATACTAGACAGCTCCTAGAAGCAAAATCATACAGTGCTTGTTCCTTTGTGTTTGGCTTGTTTTCTTTAGCATAATATCTTCAAGGTTCACCCTTGTTGTGGTGTGTATCAGAATGCCCCTCTTTTTTAAGACTGAGTAATTTTCCATTCTACATGTGTATAATATTTTGTTTATTCACTTTTTTGTCTGTGGACATTTGTGTAGTGCTTCTGCCATTTGATTTTTGTGAATAATGTTATATTTACTTAATTTTGAGAAGGAAAGATTTCTTGAACCAAAGAGTTCCTGTATTGTGGTGGATTTGGAGGTAACAAATTCTACTGAAAAACTGAGATTCAGATATGTTGTATTAAAACCATAGATATTATTTATGTATTTTTGTCTATAAAATATTACTGGAGGCAGGCACTGCGGCTCACTAGGCTAATCCTCCGCCTAGCGGCGCCGGCACAGCGGGTTCTAGACCGGTCAGGGCGCCAGATTCTGTCCCGGTTGCCCCTCTTCCAGGCCAGCTCTCTGCTGTGGCCAGGGAGTGCAGTGGAGGATGGCCCAAGTTCTTGGGCCCTGCACCCACATGGGAGACCAGGAGAAGCACCTGGCTCCTGCCATCGGATCAGCGCGGTGCGCCGGCTGCAGCAGCCATTGGAGGGTGAACCAACAACAAAAAGGAAGACCTCTCTCTCTCTCTCTCTCTCTCTCTCTCTCACTGTTCACTCTGCCTGTCAAAAAAATATTACTGGAAGCTTTCAAATCATGCAGAATATCCAGTTATCTAGGTGTTTTGTTTTTTATCATTTTTTATTCTTACTAATTATTTAAAAAATCAGACATTTTCATGCAAGCATTACCTCTGATTTTAGACAGTACAATTCTCTTATCAGTCCTTCTATAATTTGTGATGGACACACCAGAGATTTTCCAGGATAATTTCAATAAGGCTGAGCCAAGACTTAAGGGGCATGGTACAGTCATACTCAATGTTTCTGGATTTACAGCTGTGTCTGTTTACAAGGAAAAGTGCATTGTCTTCCTGCATAGAGTGATATATACTCTGTTTGCCTGTATTTATGGAGGACACCCTGTTCCAGAGAATTCAAGTTTTATTAGATCCTCCTCAGCGGGGTGCATTTTAATTGCTTGAGTTATATTAGCCCTTGAGGTAAGATGCTTTTCTCAAGTGTCCAGCCAAGCCCCTGATCAGCCCTCCTCAAAGCCACAGTTAAATTGGCATGCTTAAATAGGGCAGGAGTGCTTACGTCCCAGATCTGAGAGAGGTAATTTGGTCCAAAATGCACTCCAGTAATGTTTATGTTTCAGATAAAGTGCTTACAACACTGTCGCTGCCCTTTTGACCCCCGTTTCCTTGTTCCTGCGCTTCGAGGAGAAAGTGATCCTAAAACTCCAGTCTTTCCTTTTATTAGCTCCCAAAGTGAACTAGGATTTCAATCCACTCTTATCTCTGGTATAAACATCCTGTTAGCATTCATATCTTGGTGATATCTTGGGGGAAAACTATTAAATATATACCATCAAGAAAACACATGAAAGCTCATTAGAAATAATTTCTTTTTTTTCTCTCTCTCTCAATCTTTCTTGAGGTTTCAATCTTACCTTTTTTCTTCTTTCTAGTCTTTCCACATTGCTCCCTTTCTTCTCTACCCATCTTTTTCTTATTTCTTTGCAAGCATGAATACACATGTTGCAAACTGCAGGAAAAGCATTTTCTCAATATGGAGTATTATGGAGCACAGTCTGTTCTTCTCATGACATTTCTAATTTCATCGTGTTGCCTGTAGAAAATATGGCCTCCAAACTTCTATATTTGATACATGTAAAATTTTCTCTCTATACCAATTAATGGTTAATCTTTTCAAATATCTAAAAAATATTTAAAATATGATTGTATTTTCCATTAGTCTTCCCAGTCTGAATTCTCAGTCATTTCAGTTTGGAGCTGAATTGTCTCTTGAAGTTTCTAGATAAAATAATTAGGAATAAATTTACCCAAAAGGTGAAAGGCATATACACTGAAAACTACAAAATATTGACATGTTTTTCTTTTTAAATTACATAAATGCGTGTAGAATCATTCTGAATTCATGGCATTATTCACTAATCTGTTTCACAGAGTAAATGCAATCCCTATTAAAATTAATATCTCTGGGCCAGCACCTTGGTACAGTAGGTTAAAGCTCCAGACTGCAGCTCAAGCATCCCATGTGGGCGACAGTTCAGTCCTAGCTGTTCCACTTCCAATCCAGCTCTCTGCTAATGTGCCTAGGAAAGCAGCAGGATGGCCCAAGTCCTGGGGCCCCTGCACCCACTGTAAGAAACCCGGAAGAAGCTCCTGGCTCCTGGCTCCTAGCTCCTGGCTTTAGCCTGGCCCAGCTCTGGTCATTGCAGCTATCTGCAGAGTGAACCGATGGATGGAAGATCTCGCTGTCTCTACCTTCCTCTGTAACCCTACCTTTAAAATAAATAAATAGTGTGATCTTTTTCTGCAAAAATGTTGACACTGACCCTCAAATTTGTATAGAACATCAAGAGTCCCAAAATATTATTTAAATAAAGAAGGTAGTTTGAGAACTCAAAGTTCTGAATTTCAAAAATAACTACAAAGTTAAGGAGACAAAAATAATATAGTCTTAGCTTCCAGGAATGAGCCCAAAGTATTCTCTGGGTTCTGGTTGTCAGCAAAGTTTACTTAGGCCACTGCAGCCCTCATTTGAGTGGGCCCAGGCATGACCGGTGCGGGTGGCAGACATTGGAGTAGTCACATGGTGCTGGTTTTTCCTGTGTGATGGATGCGAGGATTGTGATATCATGGCAATTTTTACTGAGATTTCAAAGGAAAATCCACATTGCCAGGCAGAGTAGTTCTGCCGAGCTGGAGCCTCCACATGGAATCCCTGATGGGATGTTGCCTGGTAGAGCTGTGGGAGTGAAGCTACAATAAGGATCACAGGAAGGTAGAGGTGTCAGCAACATGAGACACCTGCCATGGAAAGCTGCAGGCAGTGTGTCAGGCAAGCCTTGGGAAACTGCAAGCCTCAGTGTGTAGCCTCAGAAAGAAGCTATGTGGACAGAGATGAACCCAATTGTGAAAGCTCAGAGACCTCCATTTAGATTTGAAAGGTGTTTTGGACAAACTGGGAGTCCAGACAGAGACTGGTTGTGACATTTGAGCTACTGCAGAGTCCCCACTAGGGCAATGCCAAGCATAAATGTTAGATCAAAGGTGCTGGGGTATTCACCATGACAGTGCCTAGTGAAACTGCAGACTCCAACCTATAGAAACTGACATATAGGCTGCAACCAGCAAAGCCATAGGAGTCGGGCAGCTCTCATTATATTGTCCCCAGTATGCCAGACAGGGAGCTTTGAGATTTAATGTTTGTCTTGCTGGACTTCAGTTTTGCTTTGGTCCAATTAATCCTTTATTTGTCCCTGTCTTCTTTTTTGGAATGGGAATGTTTATCCTGGATATGTCCTGTTATTGCATCTTGAGAGTATGCAATTTGTTTCTTATTTTACAGGGGCTCACAACAGAAGGAATTTGCCTTGTGTCTCAGATGAGACTTGGACTTTTAAATTAAGGCTGGATAGAATTAACACATTGGAACTTCTAGGAACGGATGAATGATTGTTGTTTGTGGGCAGGACATAAGTTTTATGGAGACAGAGGCAGAATGTTATGATATGGATAGATTTGCTTTCCACCAACTCATGCAAATTCTTAAACCTCAGTGTCATAAGTTAAGTGATATAAAGAGGATGGGAGTTTAATCCAATTATGGTGATTGGGAGCCAGGCTTAATGGAGAGGTCTTTGGGTCATTGAGGGGTGTGCCCTTGGAAGGCAGGAATCAAGAGAGGGTTGATTGTAAAAGCCAAGTTGGTTCTAACCTCTAGGCCTCCTGGATCACTGTGTGATCATTCCTCCACATGTTCTCACCATCACAAGCCTCCATCCTCATCAGATACTAGATTCACAGAACCACTCTATGTGGACTTTGAATTTCCAACTCCAAAGGCTGAAGTAAATCTTCCTCCTTAAGTAGCTTCTCTAGGGGATGTTAGTTGTAGTAACAAAAATCTAATAGACATGGTGTAATAAGGATGCTAAGTGAAAAAAGTTGGACATAACATGCCACTTATTTTATGATCCCATTTGTATGAAATATCCACAAAGGATAATCTATAGAGAGAAAAGACTGATGGTTGCTAGGAAGTGGGTGAGGAAAGAAGTACACAAGTGATCATTTAGTAGACATGATTTTGAATTTGCATGACCTTTCTCTGGGGGTCATAAAAATGATTTGGAACTTAAAAATGGTGAAGGTTGGACAACATTATGGAGGTACTAAATGCCACTGAAATGTATCCTTTGAAATAGTTCATTTATATTGTGTGAATTTCATTTCAATAGAAAATAACAACTTAAAAGAATGACATAAATAGATTATGATTCATTGAATTAAAATATCTGAATCTATAGTGATGATTCAATAATGAGTAGTGGAAGAGATAGCAAGAGGGGAAGAGGGAGACTGGAAGAGAGGAAGGAAGGAATGAAGAAGAGTGTTTTCTCATGCTCTTAAAATGTTGCTTCACAAATTCTTTTAATAAAAATGTGAAAATCTCCCTTTATGAAATAACCATCTAGCTAACCATATTTCAATCTAATAATACATTTGGAATCAACTATGTGGCAAACTAGCATCAGAGACCCCCAAGTATGAAATAAAAGGAATGTTACAGAATCTACCATGTGGTCCTGGTGCAGAAATACTCATCATGAATCATATCACATGAAAATAAGCAAATAATTCCCATGTTGGGTGCCCCATATAAAAAGAGGACTGGACTTCAAAAGCCATTTTTGGAAGTACTGGGGATATCTGAATGTGAACAGAACTGGATGTATGTATATGATTGTGCTAGTTTTTCACGTATTGCCTCTAAGCTTCTAATGGACCCTTCAATATATGCTCTATGATAGTGAACATCCATTAATCATTTCCTCATTGAATTGATCATGATGTTGAGCATTCTCAGTAGAGGGCACTGGAGGAACTTCATGGGAAGAAAAGACCTCCTGCAACTTACGTGCCAAAAGACAGCCCCTGGGAAGGAGGGTTGAGTAGTGACAATGAGATACAGGTGGTGGTGCCCAAAAGCATGCTCCAGTTACAGGCCCAGTCTGCTGCCAGCTTCTGCCTAGCAGTGACACCTGGGTAGACTTCTCATCATGGAAACAAGTGTGCCTGTGTGGCTCACACACAGTTGCCTGTAGCGTGAGCATTGTATGCTGAACAGCCATTCATTCTGCCAGCTTCTATAGGGAACATCTGCGACCCAGTCCCACAAAAGAGCTTCCCCTCCCTCTGGAGTGCCTTACAGGACCTGAGGCCTTTTGCTCCCATTCCCCCTGGTTGCCAACTGACAGCTCCTCCACCTGCAGTTGAGAGAACACCTATTGCTTGCCTACTAACCCAAGAATCACCCCAGTCTGGATAACCTGCCGATTTTCTTTGCTATGTGGTGGCTAAACCCCTTCTTCTGTGAAGGCTGAACCTCTTTTCACATTTGTCCTTCCTTGGGTTTTCTCTTCCCTTATATTTTATACTCCATAACTACAGTTAACAATTTTTCCATTACATTTACCCCGTTTAATCTATTCTCTGGTGTCTATCTCCTGACTGTATTCAGATTGCTACAGAATTTCTATCAGGCATGATCACAGGAAATGGGCCCCTTAAACTTGTAGGCATATTTCTGGGTCTTTAACAAATAGTGACAGAAAACAGCAGAGATTTGTACTCTCACAGTTCTGGAAACCAGAAATCAAAAATCAGTAACACTGGGCAAAACTCAAGGTGCTGGCAGCTGGCTCCCTCTGGGGGCTGTAGGGGAAAATCTGTTCCTTGCCTGTTTTATCTTATGGTAGATTCTAGCACTTCTTGTCCCATAGCCACTTTACACCAATATTCCAATCTTCAAGTCTCTCCAGACTCTAGCTTCACATGGTTTTCTCTTCTCTGTATCAACTCCCATTCTGCCACTCTTTTATGAGGATACATGTAGAACATTTAGGGATACTCTCCCTCTCCCAAGACGTTTCATTTAATTCCAATCCAGAGATTAGAATGTAGAACACACATAACTTTTGGGGGTCTACATTTTAGCTTATTGCAGAATTGATTTGCAAGTTGGTTGGTCATGTTTTTGGGCTTAAGCATGATATTTACCAATAAGAAATGGAGCACCCACACAGAAACACAAAGTATACAGTACTATTTGAGTACTAGTTATGCTGTTAATTCACATGGTACAACACACTAAGGACAGAGATCCTACATGGGGAATAGGTGCACAGTGACTCCTGCTGTTGATTTAACAATTGACACTCTTATTTATGACGTCAGTAATCACCCAGGGCTCTTGTCATGAGCTGCCAAGGCTATGGAAGCCTCTTGAGTTCACCAACTCCGATCATATTTAGACAAGGCCATAGTCAAAGTGGAAGTTCTCTCCTCCCTTCGGAGAAAAGTACCTCCTTCCTTGAGGGCCCGTTCTTTCCAGTGGGATCTCACTCACAGAGTTCTTTCATTTAGGTCATTTTTTTTTTGCCACAAATACCTCTAGATAATGTCATGTGGTGGCAGCACAAGTAATCCAGGTATCTTCTGTGGTTGATTATATTTAAGTACCACTTGAAGTGCAGGCTATGGGAGTTCAAGTGGTTGCTTTACTTAACTGCATAGGAGTAATGATGATTACAAGGACTGCAGCATGGGATGGATGGAATATTTTTTAGTGCACTTGAGTGCTTACAAAAAGAAAATGATGAGTTAAAGACCATTAGCTTGAACTTCAAGTCATGATCTGAGAATGTTAGCTCTAAAACATTTTTTTCTTATGGGTGCAGGTGTGATATTGCTGAAAATCAAACATGATTTTAAAATGAATCTTGAACTCCAAATTCATTCTGAACCTCCCTTACCAGTAGAAACAGCTTGCTGTCTGGTATTTGAGAAGATTGACCTCCATTGGCCTGAAAAACTTGTGATACACTTAGTTCAGTTGAATTGAAAAGTGCCTCTAAAATTTTACTCAGGGTTCACCAGAACTAGCCTCTATTGTCATGAGACACATAACCAGGATCAAGTCTCATTGGGTCCCAGGGTAACATTAACCTATATAACCCAGATGGAATACAAGGTCTTGCTGATATGTATTGGCAGAAACTTAGGGAGTTTGTAGTGGAATCTTTTCTAAAGTGTTAGATATGAAACCAGACAAGGATGCCCACTCTCACCAATGCTATTTAATATAGTTCTGGAAGTTTTAGCCAGAACTATCAGGGGAAAAAAAAACAAAAAACAAAACAAAATAACAAAGAAAAGAAAAGAAAAGAAAAGAAAAGAAAGGAATACAAATAGGGAAGGAAGAAGTCAAACTATTCCTATTGACTGATGACATGATTCTATATATAGGGAACCCAAAAGATTTCATGAAGAGAATTTTGAAACTCATAAAGAGCTGAGAAAGACCTTTTAAGATCAATTCCATTCACAAAAACTACACAAAACTTAAATACCTTGGAATAAACTTAACTAAGAACATCAAAGATCTTTATGATGAAAATTAGAAACATTAGAAAAAGAAATAGAAGATACAAAAAAGTGGAAAAATCTCCCATGTTCATGGATTGGAAGAATTAATATTTTCAAAATGTCCATACTACCAAAAGCAATTTATAGATTCCATGTGATCCCAATCAAAATACCAACAACATCCTTCTCAGAGGTAGAAAAAATGATGCTAAAATTCATATGGAAACACAGAGATGCCTAATAACTAAAGCAATCTTAAACAATAAAAACAAATCTGGGGGCCAGCACCGTAGCTCACTTGGTTGGTCCTCTGCCTGGGGCGCTAACATCCCATATTGGCGCCGGGTTCTAGTCCCGGTTGCTCCTCTTCCAGTTCAGCTCTCTGCTGTGGCCAGAGAAGGCAGTGGAGGATGGCCCAAGTGCTTTGGAACCTGTAACTGCATGGAAGACCAGGAAGAAGCACCTGGCTCCTGGCTTCAGATTGGCATAGCTCCAGCTGTAGCAGCTATTTGGGGGTGAACCAACAGAAGGGAGATCTTTCTCTCTGTTTCTCTCTCTCTCACTGTCTAACTCTAGCTGTCAAATAATAATAAAAAAAATCTGGAAGAATCATAATACTGATCTCAAGGCATAGTTCATGGCAGTTATAATCAAAACAACCAGGTACTGGCACAAAAGTAGATGCGTAGACCAATGGAACAGAATAGAAACCCTAGAAATTAATCCACACAGGATCCCTACCATACTACCTACACAAAAATCAACTCAGAATGCATTGAAGACCTTAATCTATGAGGTGATACCATCAAATTACTAGAAAGCATTGGGTAAACTCTACAAAACATTGGCATAGAAAAATATTTTTGGAAAAGACCCAAGAAGCATAGGTAATTAAAGCCAAAATTAACAAGTGGGATTACATCAAACTGGGAAGCTTCTGCACTACAGAAGAAACACTTGGCAAAGTGAAAAGGCAACTGACAGAATGGTAGAAAATATATGCAAACTATAAACGGAAAAAAGATTAGTTACCAGAATCTATAAAGAGCTCAAGAAACTAAACAACCACAAAACAAACAACCTAGTCAAGAAATGGGCAAAAGATCTGAACAGACATTTTTCAAGAAAAGAAATTCAAATAGCCAATAGACACACGAGAAAATGCTCAAGCTTGCTAGCCCTTAGGGAAATGCAAATCAAAACCACAATGAGGTTTCACCTCAGCCCAGTTTGAATGGCTCTCATACAGAAATCAACAAACAAATGTTAGCAAGGATGTGGGGAGAAAGGTACATTAATCCACTCTTGGTGGGACTGTAAACTGGTACAGCCACTGCAGAAGGCAATAGGGAGATATTTCAGAAAGCTGATTATAGACCTAACGTATGATCCAACCATCCTACTCAATCCCACTTTTGGAATTTATCCAAAGTAAATGCAATCAGCATATGAAAGAGTGATCTCTACCCCCATGTTCATCTCTCTCAATTTACAATAGCTAAGATATGGAATCAACTCAGATGTCCATCAACTGAAGACTGCATAAAGAAATTATGGTATATAAACACTAAGGACTACTACATAGCTGTAAAAAAATGAAATCCTGTCATTTGCAAGAAAATGGATGCAACTGGAAACCATTATACTTAGTGAAATAAGCCAGTCCCAGAAAGACAAATGCCATATGGTCTCTCGGATCTGTACTAACTAACAGATTACTTAAAATTCAATAAATAGGAGCAAAACTGACACTTTGAGATGTGTTGATTTTGAACAACCTTGACTGTTAAGGAACAATTTTTTTTTCTTTTTTCTTCATTCTAATCAGTGAACTCTCTACTTAGTGTAGGGTTAATCTTATGAGTACAAAAATTAATGAAAAATTGATCTCTGTAAAAAATAATAATTCTAAAGGGAGAGGGAAGAGAAAGAAAGGTGGAGGTATGGGTGGTAAGGAGTTGAAGGGGATGAATAATCATATTCCCAAATCTGTATATATTAAATCTATGAAGTTGTAGTCCTTAAACAAAATAAAATAATTTAAAAAGAAAGAAATATAATACTACGTTTTGAGTTAAACTAATTGATACAGAGCCAGAGCTTCATTCAGTGGGTGAATCTGAACAGCCGTGAAGGGAAACACTCATGGGGACAAAAATTCATGCAGTATAATTTTTGTCCACTGTTTCTGGAGTGACATGTGGCTAGAGTACAGATCTACATAGATCAGTGTACATTTACTAATGGTTTGGAAGACTAGTTGGGGGATTCAAAGGAAAAACCTTGGAAGATTTGTGACAAATATCTTTGGGTTGGAACTATATAGAATGGCCTGTTATACCAGATATAGGTCATCCACTGCAGGTAATACTTGTAATAGCATAATATTTTAGAATCGAAATGTGGTAAGACAATCTATCTTGTTTAGTCTCACCACACACACATATGTGTATTATTTGAGGTGATGGCTATGTTGTTAACTGTTATGGTCATCATGCCACATTGTGTATGCATAATATCATATTGTAAACCTTAAATATATGTATTTTTATTTGTCAGTTACACTCTAGTAAAGGTGGGAGAAAATAAATAAACAAAATAATACCCCTGTGAATGTCATTCAGCCTCTTTTTCCTTGCCACCCCAGTGCTTGTTCAGAGAACTTATTAACACTGTGCCATGATGGCAGCGATGGAGGATATGAATGGGCTCAGTAGGAACTTCTAGTTATTTATTTATTTAACAGAGTGGTAGAGCGAGGGGGAGACAGATAGTCATCCATATCCACAGACACACACACACATACACACACACACAGAGGGAGGGAGGGCGAATCATTTTCTTTTTCTTTTTTTTTTTTTTAAGATTTATTTTATTTATTTGAAAGACAGAATTACAGAGAGAGGTAGAGACAGAGAGAGAGGTCTTCCATCCACTGGTTCACTCCCCAGATGGCTGCAACATCTGGAGCTGTGCTGATCCAAAGCCAGGAGCCAGGCGCTTCTTCCAGGTCTCCCACATGAATGCAGGGGCCTAAGGCCTTGGACCATCTTCTACTGCTTTTCCAGGCCATAGCAGAGAGCTGGATTGGAAGAGGAGCAGCCAAGACTAGAACTGGCACCCATATGGAATGCTGGCTCATCAGGCCAGGGCTTTAACCCACTGTGCCACAGGTGAGAATTATTTTCTATCTATTGGTTTACTTCCCAAAAAACTTGAACAGTTAGGGCAGGGCCAGACTGAAACCAGGAGCCAGAAACTCCATTCAGGTTTCCTGTGTGTGTGGCAAGAATCTGAATATTTGCGATGTCATCTGTTGCATCCAACCTGCATTAGCACCACCTGCAAGTGGAGGCAGGACTCAATCCCAGGCATTCTGATATGGGATACAAGGGCTCTAAGTGGTGGCTTAATCCACTGTGCAACAGCCCCTGCATAAACTTCCCCTTGCTGAGGAAGACCTGGATACCACTAATATACAGCCTAATCTGTCAATTTTAGAAATCAACATTGAGCTCCTGGTATGGCAAAATTCCCTTGTGATTATGCTGCAACCTAAAGGCAGACAGGGTTCCAGTCGGTTAATCCTCTGCTTGAGGCACTATCATCCCATTAGTCCCGACTGCCCCTTTCCCAATCCAGCTCTCTGCTGTGGCCTGGGAAAGCAGAAGAAGATGGCCCAAGCGCTCAGGCCCCTGCACCCTTGTGGGAGACCTAGAAGCAGCTCCTGGCTCCTGGCTTTGGATTAGTGCAGCTCCGGCCATTGTGGCCATTTGGGGAGTGAACCAGTGGATGGAAGACCTTTCTCTTTGTCTCTCCGTCACACTGTCTGTAACATTACCTCTTAAATAAATAAATAAAATTATAATTTTTTTAAAAAATGTGGATTAATTGCATTGGCTTTCTTCCATCATGGAAGTGACAAAGAAATGTTCTCCTGGAATAGGCATATATTCTGGGTATGAAGAGTCCTCCCTTGCCAGTAATATTTCATCTTAATCCCATCCTTGGGATTTAAAGGGTACTTGACCCACTTTCATGACATTCCATACCATTGCATTGACTGCAAACATCTTTCACAGCACAGGAAATTCAGCAATGCACTCATGTCTGGGGATCAACTCACCTTACTGTATGCCACAGCACCCCAAAGCAATTGGCTTAGTGCAAAAGTGAAATGGATTATTAAAGACTCATTATAGCGTCAATTGGTAAATAACCCTTTGCTTGGGTGGAATTCTGTTTCTGGAGGGTGCAGTTTATGCTTTGCATCAGAGAATGCTACGCGCATGTTTTCTTCCCCATAGTCAAAACACATGTGTCTTAGAATCAAGGGAAGGGAATGAAAGGGACTGCTTTCACTTTTATACCTTCTAAGCCCTTGCAGGATTTTTGCTTTCCATCCTTAACCTTAATGTCTGCTAGACTGGAGATTGTAGTTCACAGAGGGACAATGTTTCCACTAGGGCACATGATGACTTCACAGCAATGGTTCTATGGAATTGTGAGACAAGACATCCACCTGGTCACTTCGGGCTCTTCGTGTCACCTGAAGAAACAAACAAAACACCAGGAGCTAAAAAGGAGCCGATCCTGGCTGGAGTGGATAATTTTTATTATCAGAAGTAAACTGAGTAACTGCTATACAACAGAGAAAGGAAAAGACTGTGTCTGGAACTCATAGGGTTAACTGGGGTTCCCCCAGTCACTTCCACATTTCTAACAGAAAACTGTATGAGCTGAGGTAACAAGGTAATGTAGGACGATTTAGGACTCAGACCCTTCATGAATAAAGGTTTGGGTCACTTTTTTTACATAGAAAATCCGGAACCATTGACATTCTGGCTGAGAGCAAGGGATCTGGAGATCAGCAGGTGGAGGATGCAATAGGTATCAACTATAAAACTGAGACCAGCTCTAAGAAACAGGACTGTAGTGGTTTTGCAAACATCCTGTATACTTATTATATTCATATGTGTATTTGTATATATCAGTCATTTTCTTCTTTCTCCTTTACCTGTTAAAATTCATGTGATAGTTATTGGAGGTTCAATTCAAAATATTAATATAGGTACCAATATTCTGTGAGATAGTGACTGAATTTCAGGAATAGTTAATATAGCTCACAATAGATACAATGAATGTTGGAACTGTGCATCTTCTCATATGGAGAAGAATGAGACAGTCTTTCCTTGCTGAAAAGATTACTGTGTCTGTTACTGCTTAGGACTGCAATATACACATGGTACATACAGTTACTGAGTAGCCAAAGGGATAGACTCCCTCAGAGAGTAATTTATTGTTTCTGATCTCCAAATGTACCCTTCAATAGATGCTCTGTGATAAGCAACAGGATTTATTTAAGTGTTTCCACTTAATGGGCATGATGGTAAGCTTCTCAGTAGGATGTGTGGAGGAATGTCATAGAAGGGAGAGGTAACCTGTGATTTCTAGCATTGGGTTGGCATTACGGTGGAAAAACACCCAGTGGAGCCTGTGCCCTCACCTGTGAGCTATGATTACCTTTCTGTGGTCTTCTCAGTATGGAAACCAGAGCACTCATCTCGTCTGCACATAGTCACCTGTGACACAGTGTTATACACCAAGCAGCATCTCCTGCAAGCCCCAGTCCTGTGCAGACAACACACTGTAGTGCCTCGACTCCACCTGGCACCTGGACACCCACCACATGCCTACAACACAAGTTATTGATCACCAGTTCTGCTGCTTGCCCTCTCAACTGCTTATCATTTTGAACTTACTTGCCATCTGGTGAATGAACCATACCTTTTCCTCCAAGGTCTTAATTCCTTCTGCATTTGCCTTTCTATGGATTCTTAGTCTGATGGTACCATCAGAGTTTTCCTTATATCTTACAGTTTTTTAACTGAATTTAATCTCTTATAATAAACTTCCCTTATTTAACCAACTATGTTGCTTCTATCTTGTGATTGCCCTTGAATCCTGAGATAGACTTTTTGACTTAATATTACCTTCTTTGGATGTAAAAGTGTTTTAAAAAAAAAAGGGAAAAAAGGATACTCGTTACCTCTGGGAAGTACTACAAGATTAAATTAGGAGGTTGAGAATATTTTGTTCTTTGTAATATTTGAAAATTTCATATAGACAACATTTCATATTCTATAAATTATTAAAAATATTAAATGTTATCCTTAATATGTGAAATATTTCATTAAATATGCTTGTCTATAGTTATTCTGGATCTAGTAATAAAGGATTGCTTTTATTAAAATGTTTGTCAAAACTCATTTACATTCAAATACCAATTTTATTTCTAACCATTATTTTTTCATAGCAAGGCTGTTATGCCTGAGTCATTAACTTCTAAGTAAAAATAAGCCATGCCTAAACATCTCCTTGTATTATGATGCCAGATGTAAGAGTACACCTGGTTTGGAAGAACTCTGCTAGTCATTACTTGTCAACCCATAGCTAGTAAAGTTTTCTCAACATAAGGGTAAAAAATATTTTAAAAAGTGTAATTTTTCATCACTTGCTCAGTAGAATATTAAGCTGGACAATTGTGAATTCATGATTATTAATGCAGTTTCAATTATATTTTAAAAATATCTCATTAATTTCAAAAACACTTCATTTACTTTTCCATACTTAATACTTGTACTACCTGCTAAGTGGCTTAAACTTTATTATTTATTCCTGTCATACCTCCTTTATTTTAACATATATACATGCACTCACACACACATAGTATTACTGCATTGGTACACACTAGGTTAAAATTTCAGAGATCTGGAGATTTTAACTTAAATGTCAATTAGACATTATTGTGCTTTTCTAAAATGTTTTTGGTTGGCCTACATATTTGGTGTTGGGATTAACTTTTAAAAAAATCTTCAAGTCTATCCAAGAAAGACATTATGAACAGAAAAGATTGAGAAGTCTTAGTTATGATGGAAATTGTTAAATTCTCCAGCTATTCCCCCAAAAGTTAGAGTGAGCCTAGTCAAAATGTAAAATCATAACAATCAGCATTTCATGTCTGATTTTTGCATATATTAGAATGGAAATATGTTGAAATACACCTATCGTGATGATGATAGAATAATGTAGGGTCAAATTACTACCTACTCACATGGTAACATCTCAACTTATTGTGTTCTCTTATTGTTCATAGTGCTGTGACTGTTTAATCATGATAATGCTGAATACATTCATGCATAGAAGATTGGTAAATTATCCCCTAAGGGATTATTATGATTTGTCTTGCAGTATAGCAGGGCTTCTACTTTGAATGTTGATATTTTAGAGGCCTCCTTTGGTATTTGTATTCTTGAAAAAGTTGCTTACTATCTGGACAAACAAGAAAATGAGCAGTTCTATTTGTGAATGAAGAAATGGCTTGTGTTGACTTCCTGTCTGAAGTCAGCCAGAGAGCTGTGTGCCCCAGTGATGGCTTTGGAATTGCAAAAGTGTCACTACGGGAAGCTGTCTGGACATGGACAGGTTACAAGGAGTCTAGGTTAGGAACATATTTACAACTGAGAATAGCTCAGTTATCAGGAATACACAAATGAAAAAAAAATTGAGCATCACCAAAGCAGAGTGAATGTTTAAGTTAATTTTAAAAGCTCTGAGTCGTTGACATTTACAAAAGCTTATTGTCAATGAAGTGGGCAGTGCTGGCAGGTTTTGGTCCAGACACTGGCTCTGAGACAAACTGAGGAAGATGGTGAGCAGATAGGAAGGAAGTGTGGAGACACAGGGTGTGAAAACGTTTCCAAAGGGAGAGGAACAAGCAAAAGAAACAGGAGGAAAAATAGAATCAGCAGAAATGGAGACAGAAAAAATATTTTTATTAATCTTACCCCATACATTAAGATGTAATTGTTATTTGTTTTACACATAAACTAGGTATTCTTCATCATGATTAATAACCAATTCTGGATAGGAATTGTTTTATGAAAACGAATGCTGGTCACTGAGCATAACATTAAGTTTATTCTTTTCTCACAAGCAAAATTGGTCCCTTATACTGTCCTTTGGGGCAGTTTAAAGGAGGAAAAAGACCTAGCACTGTGGCAAAGAAGCCATGCTTCAACTCTGTATAACTGTGTGAATCATCACTCATACAAACCTACACATCCAAGAGAATAGCAAAATGGTTCCGAATATGGAGTTTCAGGAACACTCAAATATTGTCAGAGTATAAAGGGCACAAATCTTTTTGGAAAATTAATGTATTAAATGTATCTACTCTGTGATTCAGCAATTCCATTCCTATGCACTATTCATATATCAAAGAAAAATGAGAACATGCTTCCAGAAACTAAAATGTATAAACATGATCACAGCAGTCTAATTTATAACAGCCATGTAGTAGTGAAAAAATAAAATGCCAAAGTCCCCATCAACAGAAGAATGGAAAGACAAACAAATTGTGATGCAATATTATGATAGAATGAATTAGAGCCAGGGAGTGCTAAGAGCTTAATGGACAGAGTATGGTATCTCCCCAAAATTCAAGTTCAAATCTTAACCCTAGAGGTAATGGTGGGGCCTGTGAGAGACAAGGTCTCTCAAAAGGGTGAAGACTTTACTGAGATTAGTGTCCTCAAAGGAGTGAGAGTTCCCTCACTCAGCTGGCAATGTGAGGACTCAGCAAGGAGGTGGCATCTATGAGCCATGGAAAGGGTCCTTCTCAGACATCGGATCTTCCCAGAACTTCTGTCTTGGCCTTCCCAGCCCCAGAAGTATGAGAAATAAATTTCTGTTGTTTATAATCCCCTTGATCATAATACTTTGTAGCTTGGATGGGTGAAGATCTGCAACAACATGAATAAGTAAATCTCAGAAAGTTAATGTTGGTTGAGAAGTAAGCCAGTCAGAGAAGTTGACAGACAAAAGGATTCAACCTATATAAAGTTCAATAGCATAGCAAACTAATCTACAGTGACAGGAGAGAGAACAGTGACTGCTTGAGGCTGGGGCTACATGTGGATTGGCTGGGAAGTCACAGGAAACTTCATGGGGTCCAAGAAATATTCTATACATTGATCGTTGTGACAGTTATGTGATTATATACATTTGTCCCATTTGTACAGTTGCTATTTGTAATGAAATATTATCTAAATAAATGAATGTACAACATTAATTACATTTTTTGGCTGTTTTCTACTACTACTAATTATTATTATTACTATTACTTGTAGTTTTCCCTACTGGACACCCAATGTCTATGTCGTATCCGTGAATGAGATGGGAACTGCTTGAGGAAAATGAGAGCAGTAATCTTCATTACTCACTGTGTTGAATCCAGACTCAGCTCTTTGCATCTTCCTAAGTAATGTAAACCTTAGTTCTTAGTGCATTGGAAACAGTTGTATATCCCATATTTTTTGTGAAGATTAAAACATTTGGAAGACAATTTATTGCATACAGAAAAATATCTGTTACTGAGTACTTTACTTTTATCATTATTATTAAATTCCTTGTTGGTTTTTACAGGCTATGATGAAAATATAATATTAATTTAGTTTTTGGTATTAAACTTTCATAATATTCTATGTACTTTATGTGTTTTATTTTTAAAAATACTTATTTATTAATGTGAAAGGCAGAGTTACAGAGAGAGAGAGAGAGGCAGAGACAGAGAGAGAGAGACCCTCCATCAATAGTTCTCTCCAAGTGGCTCCAGCAGCCATGGCTGGACTAAGCTGAAGCCAGGAGCCAGGAGCCAGGAGCCAGGAGCCAGGAGCCAGGAGCCAGGAGCCAGGAGCCAGGAACTTACTCCAGATCTCCCATGTGGGTGCAGAGGCCCAAGCATTGGGCCATCTTTGGCTGTTTTCCCAGGTTGTAGCACAGAGCTGGATCTGAAGAGAAGCAGCCTAGACTCCATCTGGTCTCTACATGGGATTCAGGCATTGTAGGCTTTGGTTAAACCTGCTGTGTCACAACGCTGGCCCCAACATTCTATTGTTTTAACTTAGGATATTTATAAAAAAAATCACTTCCATATTAATTGATTTTGTCCTGATTATTATTTGTGGGGAACCAATCTGATGACTGATTGGCTTTTCATTTCTGTCATCAAAAGAATTAATATAACCTCCTTGGAAAGTGAAAGTGAATTGAACTGATGGGTAAAGCTCTTGAAAGCAGAAACTTTGTTGCATGCATAGTGTAGCTATCTATTATGAACATGGTCTAGCACATAGTAAAGCTTAATATAGATTTATTAAATCAATATATCAATATATTTTGTTTTTTAAATTTATTTTTTAAATTTATTTTTATTTTATTTTAAATAAATTAATCTTAAATAAATTTTTTAAATTTATTTTTATTTATTTGAAAGTCAAAGTTACACAGATATAGGAGAGGCAGAGAGAGAGAGAGGTCTTCCATCCAGTGGTTCACTCCCCAGTTGGCTGCAACGGCTGGAGCTGCGCTGATGCGAAGCCAGGAGCCAGAAGCTTCCTCCAGGTCTCCCACATGGGTGTAGGGGCCCAAGCACTAGGGCCATCTTCTATTTCTTTCCCAGGCCATAGCAGAGAGCTGGTTAGGAAGTGGAGCAGCTGGGACAAGAACTGGTGCCCATACGGGATGCCAGTGCTTCAGGCCAGGGCATTAGCCTGCTGTGCCACAGCGCCAGCCCCAAATCAATATATTTTGAAAACAAAACATATTCATTAACCCTGTAGCCTAAATTCCCCTCTTATGAAACCAAGAAGTTTGTAATTTCCAAACCCTACTAGGATATAAACATATACTTCATGCAAATGCACTAAGATTTTCTAAAATAGAAGTTTCAAAATAAGATAGATTTTGCACTTAGAAATTAGTTTAATACCTGAATCAGAAAGGGTTTTCTCTGGATGCACAAGACTTGGTGTGATCATTAGATAGCAGCCTATGAGTTATGTTGGCAAAAATGGAGGTGGTTGGAGGAATGAAGGCCGAATTTAAAAAATCTGTTAAATAGAGGGAAAAAACACCCCTGCATTTCCAAAAAAGGGTGTTGGACCAACTTCTGGGCTCCACAAATTCTATGAGGTTTGTCAGATTATTTTTCTCCAGCATTGTAGTGTTTGAATGAAGTTCAAAGTGAAAACCACTGTTTTGCACCTCTAATACCCTTTCTTCTCTTCACTTTTTTCCACTTTTTGATGTTAATGGAATTTTACCCAATGCTTACTTCCGTGGCAGATGACAAAATCCAGACTTAAAATATAGCCACAGATCTGTGGAGTTAAGATTCTAGAAGAGTTCTGGATTAAATACCTTGTCAAGAATCTTAATTGAAATGTTAATTTTATAGAAGTATTTGGACCTGGAGTCACAAGGAAAATAGACTGAATTGTGCACTATGTTAAAATAAGAAAATGTTTATTTTCTCTGAATGGAAACTAGAGTAGGAAGGAGAGGTCATGTAAAGTAGCTTTAAAAAGCACACATTTGTGGAATTAGTTTTTATGCTGTAAATTGTAAGAAATGATTATGAAAATCAAATTGTGTGTACACCCGTCTAATTATTCACTCAGGAAGACAATGTTTGCCTATCCACAGTGGCAACCGGGGATGTTTATTACTTAAAAATGCAAGAGGGGGGTCCAACAAGAACTGAGGTGGAGAGAGTGTGTGTGTGTTTGTGAGTAGTACATATGTATATGTACATACATATTACAACTCATCATAATATATAACATACCATATAAATTACTTAATATTTAATATATGTCATACAATATGTATTACATAATGTATTACATATGAGTATAATTCATTGGAAATGGTAATATTCTTCTTGAGAAACACGTTATTATGGGTAACTGTGTTATTCATGTCCTGCAAATGTTGTGTACAAGCACATGAAAGTAGCTGAGAAATCTAAACTGAGAGACATTCTACAAAACCACTGTATTCTACTCTTCAATAATAACAGTTTTATGAAAGACAAGGAAAGATAATAATTAACACAGATTGAAAGAGAGTAGAGATATATGAACTGCATGAAATGAAATAAGTGATACTGGGCTGTATCCCTCATCACTGGAGAGAAAAATTATATTAATAATAATTGGCAAAAATTGTATTTTGACCTTATATTAAATAATAGCATTGTAACAGTAACAGATTTCTTAAATTTGATTATTGCCGGAGCCGCGGCTCAATAGGCTAATCTTCCGCCTAGCAGCGCCGGCACACCGGGTTCTAGTCACGGTCGGGCACCAGATTCTGTCCCGGTTGCTCCTCTTCCAGGCCAGCTCTCTGCTATGGCCCGGGAGTGCAGTGGAGGATGGCCCAAGTCCTTGGGCCCTGTACCCCATGGGAGACCAGGAGAAGCACCTGGCTCCTGCCATCGGGTCAGCGTGGTGCACCGGCCGCTGCGCACCGGCCGCGGCGGCCATTGGAGGGTGAACCAATGGCAAAGGAAGACCTTTCTCTCTGTCTCTCTCTCACTGTCCACTCTGACTGTAAAAAAAATTGATTATTATCTCATGATTGTGTAAGAAAATACCCTATTCTTAGAAAATATGTACTAATTTATTTATTTACTTATCTACTTATTTATTTATTTGAACATCAGACAAAGAGAGATATAACTAATGTACTGCTCATTTACCAAATATTGGCAATAGGTTGGACTGGGCCAGGATGAAGCCAGAAGCCTGAAACTCAATCTGGGTCTCCAGGGTGGGTAACAAGAACTTGAGCCATCACCTGCTACCTGCAGGATATGAATTAACAAGAAGTTGGAGCCAGAACCCAAACTCAAGCACTCCAATATAGGATGTAGAATCCCAAGTGGAATCTTAATCCCCGCACCCAAAATCTGTTCTATACTAATGTATTTAAAATGAAGAGTCATGCATGAATGCAACTCACTCTTAAGTGGTAACATGCAAAAAAGCATAGGAATAGGTGTATAATATCTATGTCTACATTGATATTGTTGCTGACATTTATATCCATCTCTGTATCTATCTGTAGAGAGAAAAAGATAAGGATGATGATGATGATGATGATGATGATGAGAGAGAGAGAGAGATGTAAAAGACAGTAACAAGTTGCAAAGTGGTTGACAATTCATTGTAATTTTTGCAACTTTTTCTGTGAATTTGATTTTTTAAAATAAAAATGTTTTGTGGAAGAATGAGATTGTGAGACAGTTTCATTTATGTGCTACAAACATAGCTACAGAGTAAATCTACAGATGAAACAGGACTGTTGCAGTGTGATTTATATTAGGTGGCTTTATCTAAATGGTCATCTGGAATGGACTATTAAGTAGAGGAGTGATATTTTTGAGACCCATAGAAATGGCTCATTACCAATATTTTTAAAAAACTTCTTCAAATAAAATTAAATATAACCAATAAAATTATCATTAATAAAATTTTAAATATGAAAAAGTAGTTGTTTTCCTTGTTAGATGAAATAACATTTAGGTTGAATTTTCTAATTTCTGAAATGCTGTTGGGACTCAAGTACATTATGCAGTCAATGTAAATTTTAGAGTTAGTTTGAATTTAGCTTGGAGTTAACCTAGTTGTATTCACTTACCTCATGTAGACTCAATCAGATATTCTTGATTCATGCTAGTTCAAGATCACAGTATCTGTATTCTGTGGTTAGATTTGAAGAAAAAAGTTCTAAAATAATTGCTTTTCATCATAGTAGTATCTTCCCCCTCCATCCTTTTTCTTCTCATGTTAGTACTCTTGTGAGCACATACTGTTTGTGTTTATGTACCACTAAAAGCATATTTGAAGTGTGACTGTCACCACCTGTGACCCTTGGCTGTGTCCCTGAAATGTTGTAGACTTGCAGTTAAGGGTAATTGGCAGTAGAATACACTCTGTTCTGTACAGTGTTAAAAATGGGCTGCTTTGTTTGGCCAACCTTCATGAACTTCCGTTTACTTCAATGGTAAATGAAACATTTTTGTAAGAAAGAAATATTGTCTTCAATGGGAAATGCATTCCATGTGTGGTATACTTCACATTAGGACAGATTTTTTCCTGAGCCTTGAATACAGAACTATTTTGGGATCAGTATTTTAAGACACTGTTGCTTAAATTTGTGGAAAGAGATAATAAATATTAAATAAATTTGTAGTTAAATATATATTTAACTCAAATTCCCAGTAATCTATTTCTACTTTTTAACTGAATTAACATATATGTAGATACATAACATATATTATCTTTAAATATTTGTACATACATTATATACAGTGTATACATATTACATATACATCATATATAATATTCATATTGTTTCCTGAGGCACAGGACTTGGAGCTTAAGGGAGAAAGACCCAGTAGCATTTCAAAATCCATCATCCTTAAGAATCTTTCCAATCCATGTTAATGTTGTGCTTCCATTTAATCCAGCCTTACTCTGCAAGTGACATTGTAGGATCCAAAGTTTCAGGGGGACATGGCTGTTGATGTCTCAAAGTATTTCATATGCCTAGTATTTGGAGAATTTCTGAGCCATGGGGCAGGATACTGGGGACTGACATTTGCACTGAGAATAGAAGTTTTGAAGTTACATGTGTCCCAGGGGAGAGATGGGAACAGTAGTTTGATATGACATACAGTTGGTTGTCATGAGAGACAACCACAGAATTTACAAAGGGAGAAGATAAGTGAGACACCTGCAGACCCCTTCTGACACCCTAATGAAATTTACAGATTCTGCTCTTAGAAACCTGTGCACTTGGAAGAATTATCAGAATCTTGAGAAATTTCTATGGACCCCACATTTAAAACCTCAGCAGATGACAATGCACTCACTAGGTTTACAGAGACCTCTGACCTTTCTAACTTCCCTCCTTTCTACTTTATGAAGCATTAAAGTCTTCCCAATCATTTTTAGAAGTCAACTCTAACCTTTGGGACTTTATTAAGTACAGTAATTCCATTGCCCTAAACATAAACCCTTTGACACATCCCCTGACAGTAATCTATTTCTTGCAGAGCTAAGAGACCTGAGCAGCCACAGAATGTTTTCATTACAGAGCTCTGAGACTTCTCTTGTCTGGGACTTTAAGTATTGATGAAATCCCTTAAGTTTAGCTACTTAACAGACTACTTTCGCATTCCCAGGCCCAGTTTGTTACAAGGGAGTACACTGTCCTGAGCTATGATCAAGCTGCATTTAAAGAATTTTGAATTTAATATATTCCACCCTTTTCAATATCTCCATCCCCACTAAAAAGTCCTGAACCTGTTTTCTTAATTATCTACATATAAATGTACAAAGTAGAACATTACGCAGAGGAAGTCCAGCTTTTGTTTATATTCAACCCTTAGTTGAACTAAGTCTCCAGTGTTATAGATTTCACAAAATATCATGCATTTATTTTTCTGTGCTGCATGGCTGGAAGACTTGCCACCTCAAGGGTAGTTCAGTACCACCAAAAACAGAGGTATCCCAGGAAGTTTGCTGGAAGCATACAGTGCACCAGACTTGGTGAGTCAGGTTCTGTACTTTTACAAACTTCACAAATGATTACAATGTGTCTTAAATTTTGGAAACTGGTTAGAGTTGATTTAGCTTATGCTTCTGCCTATGAATTGGGGATCTAACTAACATATTTTTCTACCTCACAACCAGAATGCTCAGCACAAAATTACTGATTTCTTTTGTTTTAAATTAAACATTTTGGAAACTGTCGAGTACTTTTTTTTAATGTCAAATTGGTAAAATATGTCAAATGTATTTTATCCAGTATCCATAAATCTTTATGAAATGATCATCTTTTAATCTAGATCTATAAGAAGCGTACTCAGTACTAGGAGCCTGCTTTGAACATGGTGCCTTCATGAGTCTTGTTTGTTTATTTGCCGGAAAACATGGGGCCCAGAGAGGCTGTTCTGCTCATTCTACCACCACATTCAGTGGGCCCACACTCAGGCCTCTTTCATGGGAAATCTCTTCTTTCCACTATTCCAGGTAGGAAATAATATAGAAAAATGAGAGTATTAAATTCCAAGCCCTGTCTACCTCATTCCTGAAACTAAACTGTTCTTTGTTGGGTGGGACTGTACAATAGGATGTTCAGCAGTGTTGTAGGCTCCACCTATTCCTGGCCTATCCCGATTGCTAGACCATGGACAGCAACATACAGCCACTGGTTAATCACCAGTCTACCCCGGCTCTCCTTCCTCCACCAACGGTGACAACCAAAATGTCTCAGAGTTGTGAAATATCCCAGAGGGGACTAAAGCATTCCAAGCTGAGAAGTATGTGGGTATGTACAATTTTATTCTTAGTCTGGATTTTCTCTTTCATCTAGTTCTTCCTAATGAAACTGCCCCCTTCTGGTCAGTTTGAAGCTCCAGGTAACCAAGGCTTTACACCCCCCACAACTGATGTCAGTTTGTTTACTTTGATCTTAAGAGTTCCATGCAAATAAAAGGATATTCAATTTCTGCTCAGTTGTCTTTGCAGGTGCACTTACAAGTTTATGAGTTTTATTATTCTTCGGGGGTCATTTTATAAGTGTTGCTTGGGAAAGTTAAACAGATACACATACCATAGAAACAGTTTTGTTTTAGAAAATATGCAGGTTCTTCAGCCCACGCTTATCTCCACTGGTTCTTAGCTGTGTGAGCTGGGGTAAATAACCTCCACTCTTACTTCTCTGTGAAATAGAATTATATCTGATAGACTTATTGTGAGAATTAACGAACATGTTTAGTCAACACTTAGAATCATATCTAACACAGAGAAAATCAGTAATTTCTGCTGCTGCTGCTGCTTGTTATTATCCTAGTATTGTATCTTTGCACATTAGCTATGTCTCAGGACCTCATCATGGACAGAAGGAGGCCCAAACTCCCTCGCATAAATACATACTCTGTGATCTATGAATCTTATTTGTATAAAAATTAGCTTATATTTTATATTTCTAAACGGAGTAATATCAACTTCTACAACAGGATTTTTCACTAAGGAGGTGAATACTGAAACGCATGAGTTGATTGCTAAAGTTGGCTACCTTTGATTAAATTTATCAGGAGTTTAGGGGCTGGTCTGTGGCATAGCGGTTGAAGCTGCTGCCTGCAGTGCTGGCATCCCATATGTGCACCAGTTCAAGACCCAGCTACTCTACTTCCAATCCAGCTCCGTGCTATGACTTGGGAAAGCAATAGAAGATGGCCCAAGTGCTTGCACACCTGCACCCTCATGGGAGACCCGGAAGAAGCTCCTGGCTCCTGACTTTGGATTGGCCCAGCTCCAGCTGTTGCAGCCATTTGGGAAGTGAACCAGTGAATGACAGACTCTCTCTTTCTCTCTCTCTCTCTCTCTCTCTCTCTCTCTCTCTCTCTCTGCCTCTGCTTCTCTGTAACTCTGCTTTTCAAATAAATAAATAAATAAATAAATATTTTTTAAAAGAAAAGAAGTTTAATATGGAGAGAGCTAATCAACATTAGGAAGGGTTACTTGAGGCTTTGGGTGAAGGATAAATTGAAGAGATCTTGGGTGAAGGATAAATAGAAGGCTTTTGGGGGGGGGATGTTCCTTTTCTTCTTAGTATTATCAAAGAACTAGTTACTTACATGGAAGTTTTCAGATTGTGAAAAATCCATTGAATTGTTCACTTTCAGTTTAGATATTTTTTGTGCTTCAGGAAAATTTCCAATATACATACAGATAAATTTTAGAAAAATAAAACCCATTTTCTATAGCTAATGATTTGTGCTAAGAAGAGTAGATGTTTCCAGAAACAATGCATTTTTGGTATCTTGTTGAAATATTGTTCTTGTATTATGCAAATGGATTTCTAGACAAGCTAGGTATCATAAGCACTGTCTGTATTCATGTTATAAATATGGGCTGAGGTGTGAAATGAAGTTGTTATATGGTTGTTTACATTACCAGAGCCAAACACAAACCTGAGTTTTTTTAAACCCAGACATAATATTGAGAAAGGCTACTTGGATGACTTCAACGATAGTTTTAGCTACTCATGCTATTGTTAATGTGAAAAATATAAAACCAAATTATAGCTCCCCCATTTTCCTTCTGGGACAATTCTCTAGCTGTCAGAAAGTTATAATTCACACTTCCCACGTTCACAAGGAAACATGGGTACTAAAGTTCATAGTTCTTTGGCTTTTCCCTGAGTAGCTAGAAAGTTGCTATAGTAGTGATTTGGTTGCAAATTTTTCAACATAAATAGACCACGCCAAGCAAAAACAAGACGTACATATCATAGAATGCTGAAGTTTAATTTATAACTATGCATGATAAATAAAGGAGCTGAGGGAGAAAGGCTTATACCCAAATTTGTTGAAGCCAGAAGGTTGCTTTCTTCATTCCATTCCCCCCAGAACTGCTACAGAGGAATCGGTGTGGCTGATACAGCTTCCGTGTCTTCTATTCATTTCCCTCTGTTCCACAGTGAAGTGCCAAAAAAGAGGAAACCCATGGGAAGACTGAAGGATGCAGAACAGGTGGACTGGGTAAAAAAGGTGCAGTTGTATCCTTGGTTAAGTAAATGAATAAGACCATCAGCCCCTAAAATCATTTGCAATAGATTGCTTGGGCAGACTTCACAAGATGTTACAGTTTTTTTTTTTAAATTTTATTTTCACTTACACATAATAATGGTGCATATTTATGAGTTATATTGTAATAATTTTATGTAAGTATACAATACATGTATAAACGATATCAGTGTAGTTACCAGTTCCATCTCCTTAAAGATTTATCATATCTTTGTGTTCAGAGTCTTCAAATTCCTCTATTCTAGTTCTTTGTGAATATATAATAAGTTGTCATAGAAGATAATTACCCCACTGTGCTATGGAACACTAGAAGTTATTTCTGCTTTGTGACAATTTGGTCCCATTATCCAACCTGTATCTTTCCCCCAAGAGAGCATTTTGAAATGAAGAACATTCTCTAGAATGATATAGAAATTATAATATAATTCACAGTTCAGGCAAAAAAATGCACACCTTCACAATATGAAAAATAATTCGAAGGTTACTTACAGTAAGACTGAAGTATCCTTGTTTTGTTTTATTTAGGTTGCTTCTAACAACAGAAGATTTTAGGATACACTTCCTATAATTTATCTTTATGTCTAAGCATCATCAGTAAATTCTACTCCCGAGAAGAAACCATCATACTCTTCAATGAGGCTGATGCAGACACTCAGATCAGATGTCATCAGGAATGCCCTCCCACTTCTTTTACATCCAAGTCAAGTCTGTTTCCAAGGCAGCACGGTGGCTTGGCTTGACGGGTACTTACTGGTTTAGCAAAATAAAAATGCCGCATAACTAACTTCTCTTTAAACTTTTGTGTATTTTTCACATTCTGAGAATGCTATCCTAGGCCTCTTTAAGCCCTTTGCACAAAGAAAAGCGGAGTGGTTAACCTGGAACTGTACCTGCTTTTCCTTGGGTTCAAAGGCTAAGCAGGTGCTTCACCCCTTGGGGAGGGAGCTATTCTTGTGACAGTATTGGTCCTGTCCTTTGTTTCCTCCTCACTAAGAGGCTTTGAAAGGCTCTCATTAAATGCCATTCACAGCATTAATATGAAGCGTGACTACAAAGTTCCAGGGACAGGCAAACAGCAGGATGAACTGCAAGAGGAATGGGAGGCGGCCAAGGTGACTGAAGTCAGACATCCTTAGCTAAACAAGACTGACAATAGCAGGCATGTCTTGGGGGTAGTAAGATTGTTTCTGAGTTTGATGTGAAAGCTGTTGAAGGGTCAAGACCACCAACGACTGCCCCAGCATCTCTGCCCTGCAAATTCTCACACCAGAGTGATATGTATGAATGAGTGGGTCTTCAAAGCCTCCACGGAAAATGTGTAGTGTGAAAACCCGTGTGTGGATTTCAAAAGTCTTTGCATCAAGATACACTTTTTCAAATTTCATTTTCCACTTGTATATCAGAAACAAATGGTACACAAACATCCAGAGAGCTAAAAGCAGCAACGAAAGGAAAAAGTACTAAAACAAACAGATGAATGAAACAGTCGTGCAAGTCCAGGAACTTGGCAAGGAGCATCGTTAACAGCTCAACTCAATGAAAAAGTATTCTCTGGTGCAATTTTGCTAGCTGCAGTGCTGGTGAGATGACTCTCTATGATGTTCCCAGGAGCATTTTCTTCTAAGATTCTTTGTTCTTCCACTTCAGTCCAGAAATTCCCATTCCCTGAAGCTCGTGTTGACCGTCTCCAGCAAATATCAGCTAATTCTGCACTTGCAGTTTATTTTCTAAAAACAAAAGTCAACATTACACAAATGAAGCGGGCAGGAGACTGAATTTCCTCCCAAAGTCAAACTGATTGTTCAGTGACCTGCTCTCAGCTCTCCAGCAGCTCCAGCTTTGCAGCCAGTCAGCCCCTGGAGCTATCTGCGCAGAACTGAGTAACCTTGGTCTCGGCTGCCAAAAGGTTTCTCAGCTCCGTGCTGCTCTTGAATGACACTCTGTCATTATGCTATACTTAGGCCATCAAAGATGTAATTAGCTTTGTTCTGCTGCAAGCTGATCCCGCCTCACAGGCAATATAAAAGGTAATAAAGTGAGTAGGCAGGAATATAAACCTGGATGAGCCTCATAGGCAGGAAAATATCATGATTCCCAAGAAACAAAGAAAGGGCCAAAGAGAGGGGGGCTGCCATGATCGCAAAAGTTGAAAAAAGACTGTCAGGAGAGGCCACCTGGAAAGCTCCACGCTGGTATGGCCAGAATGCAACACAGTTTTTAACCAAACTCCCTCTATATCACTCTTGCCTAAACCCTTGGCCCCACCTACAGAGGTGACTGTTTCAATAATACCTGGTTGAAGCTTCTTTTTCTAACGTTTCTTGCCACATCCCTTTAAAGAGCCAGCTTTATCTAATAGAACATGGACTTTTAGAATTCCATTATTTAGTATCCCTGCTTTGCTCTTTCTAGGTATTATCTGAGATCTGAGCCACGTTTTCAATGTCACACAGTTGTGTGTTTGCAGGAGTGGATGCTGTATATGGGAAAGGCACTGACAGGAAGGTACAATGTGAAATGTACAGTGTGAAAAATGATGTTACCAGTTGAGGCGTCCCCTTTCATTCTCTACCTGGTTATAAACCCCTTGTAGGGGAGACCTTCCAGTGTCTCTTTCACAGGCTTTAATAAAATGAGTCAACTTTATATTAAGTACTCATTGAGTCATCAAGGGAATGCACTTTTCAAAAGAGTGTGCTTCCTCGAGACCCACCTTAATCTTTTTATGTGTCCAATATTTTTCACAGTCAACTATTGACAATGGTTTTCCTTTGTTGACATCATGGGATTCCTTTGCATTCATCAGTTTCATTCAATAAATAAAATAAAATAAAAAAAAGAAAAAGAACAGGTGGAGAAGCATAAGGAAAGATTTCCCAAGAGCAAGCAGCTATGAGTACACAAAATTAGAAAGAGAAAAGAAAGAGAATTGGAGTTCCAAGAGAAGTAATTAAAGTGTATTGATGAGCTGGGACATGATGCATAGCAGTAAACCTGCAGGCAGCAAATGTTGTGGTTGTTGTTTGAGCAATGGATCAGGAGATGGTGTGTGTTTAGTATTTTGTGTGCTATGGGAGAGCAAGTGGATAGAGACGTACCCCTTACCTGACTTAAAAGAGAGCCCTGAAGGTGAGAAGAACAAACGGTGTGTCATGCAGAGAAGAAGAAATGCCAAGTTGGAGCAGAAATATTCTCTGTCCTCTTCCAGTACTGGGTTTTATGTAGTGACAAGAGCTATAAAGACAGGGACAACTAAAATTAAATAAAAAAAGGACTCAAAAAATAAAAAAAGGAAATGTCCATGTCTATCAATTTTGCTATAAATACAATGTTTTGTCAAACTTACAACAAATATTCACCAAATTGATTATAATTAGATACTACTATAGAATTAATGATTTTGTGACTATTATAAAATTTATATGAGTTAAGTGGAACATCTTTTCATCTGATTATTGTTTATAGCCCTTACCTATTTTCCTCTTGGGTGATGGTCTTTTTGCTTTTTATTTGTTGAACTCTTCATTTAGTAGAATCATTGAGTCTTTGACTATAATGAAAGTTAAAAATGCTGTCCCCGCAAATTAAAAAAAAGTAATAAAACAAAAATTCAAGCAATATCTTAATATTCAGATAACTATCAACAGTTTATCTGAATATTTTTGTATTGATTTTCATGTTCAGTTTAGACAGCTCTTAGAAGTGGGAATGTTCAGACTCATTTTACAGATGAGTGAGCCAACTAAGGTCAAGAAACTTGATGGACCAACTTCTCAATTAGTTAAAAGCAGAGCTAAGATTGACAGACTCCCCTTTAGTGCTCATTCTTGTCCTTTATTTTCTGGTCTAAAGAGAGTTTAAGCAGTCTTCAAGGGGAATTAAATATCGAGAATATTTATATTTCCAATGGGGTTCTTAAAGGAAAATTGTTATAATCCCTGACTAATATTTCAGCTGTATTTTTATAAACAGAATGTGCAAAACCCAATGCTGGCAATGTCAGCTTCCATTTCTTGATCAGTGTCAAGAGGAAAAATTACACTCCCTTTAGCCTCAGGTTACAAAACAAGGCATTTGGGAAAAACAATAAGAGAAATCAAGGACTGAGATAGGTTAAGGGTGAAATAAAGGGTGGAGTCTACTCATTTTCCTGATGATTGGTGAAAAATTTATCATTATTTATAAGGGATGATTCACAAAGTTCCAGTGTAAATTTTCTTATACTAATTAACTGGGGTTATATTAGTATAATAAACATAGTTGTTTGGGGGCAAAAAAATTGTAATTCTATTTTCTCTTCTGAATGTACTGGTTTCTTTTTAGACATTGAATTATACTTTGGTTTATAGGAAGAGAATAAAAATGAGGTACCTGAACTATCTAATTATGCTTGATTTATGGCATTAAGTCTTAAACTTTAAATTTATGAACTTTTCTTAAATTCATGTGTGATTTCTCAATGTAAAAATATGTCTTTTACTGTAGTATTATAATAAAAATCTAGGTATCAATGCTTACATTATTTATGACAAGTGGCATTTTTCTTTTGTCTTGTTACTTCAAAGTTGACTTTTTCATACTCAAAAATTCAGCTGAATTTTTCATATTGATGTTCAGAACCATGCTTCTGATAGACTTAATATTTTTATAATTGGTGACAGAAATGGAAAAAACACAAGCTTCACTCTCTCTCTCCCTGTCTCTCTCTGCATGTCTCTCTCTCCTTCCCTCTCTGCTTTTTTAATTCTATTCTGACTCAACATCGTTTTTTCCTTCTCCTCAAAATTCCCAAAACTGTTTTTACTGTGGTGATAAAACCAAAGTCAGTGAGTTGAAGACCGGAAGAAATTCTCCTTGGGAAAATGCCAAAGGTGCAATTGGAATGACAATAGCTTGGAGAGAAGGGGTAGGGGACACCTGCAATGCTATTTCCTTGACAGAGTGTCGGCTCAGCACCCTCTGTACCACTCTGTGTAAGAGAAAATCCATCAAGCCATGCTGTGTCGCCCCAACTCAGATTTCAGAATTGTACATTTTTTTCTCTAAAGGAGGTTGAATGTTATCTTTAGCAGCACATAGTGTCACACACATGTACTGTCTGTACGTATATGCACAAAACTGGTGAGAAATTTCAGTCAAAAATCCCCCTCCTCAAAAAAATACAATGTGAAAAATGTGAGAGGTCTTTGAAAAGTCTTATCATCAGGTCTAACCCAAATAACATGAGCTTTGATATTAAATCTTGTTGTAATCATTATGAACATTAGCTTTCTCTCTTTTTTGACACAAAATTCTCACAGGTGGTTCTAATTAGACACAAGTAGTGACAGTGGCCAGTTTGACTAAATCCAGATCCTGGCCAAGAGTAATGGAAAAAAGTCTCAGCTTGCCTTCTTAAAAAATGGAATCTATATTGAGACAGTTCAAGGAAATGACGCCTTCAGCGAGATGTAAAAACCATAGCTTGAGCGCCTTTGTGCTTTCTTTCTTTAAAGTCAAAACAGCATAAAATACCTAATGCCATGTTTCTTGCAGCTCATATTAAATTCCAAATTTCTCAAAGAAAGCTTGTATTTCTCTATCTAAGCCAAACTCTGTCCACTTTGGAGATGTGTGTGTGTGTGTGTGTGTGTGTGTGTGTATCCCAGCTGTGTATGCTGCATATATTATCTCTCATTTTTACCATTTTATTTATAATAACTGCATGATTATTTGACAATCCTGTTAAATATATTCCTAAATAATTCACTCTTTTTTAAAAAAGATTTATTTATTTATTTATTTGAAAGGCAGAGTTACAGAGAGGCAGAGGCAGAGAGAGAGAGAGAGAGAGGTCTTCCTTCCACTGGTCCGATCCCCAGATGGCCGCAACAGACGGAGCTGCATTGATCTGAAGCTAGGAGTCAGAAGCTTCTTCCAGGTCTCCTAAGTGGGTGCAGGGGCCCAAAGACTTGTGCCATCTTCGACTGCTTTCCCAGGCCATAACAGAGAGCTGGATCAGAAGTGGAGCAGCCAGGACTTGAATTGGTGCCCATACGACACTGTGAGTGGTGGCTTTACCCGCTATGTCACAGCATTGGGCCCAATAACTCACTCTTCTCATGAAAGCTCTTATCACATTCCATTTACTTGGCCCATAAAGAAAAGAGAAAAGTCTTTTTAAAGAAAGTTCCCAAAATGCAATATGTTCATAAGACTTGCATTGTTTAGCTTACATATTACAGGATAATAAAATTCTTCCTAGCTGTGTGCTCCTCTTTCTTATTAATTCACAGTAGAGATCTATGAAGGGGACTCTGTATAGATGAAGAAACAACTAAAAACAAATCCATCAAGTCACTTATTAGACACCATGAGTAATTTTCATATCTTTTAAAGCAGGACCATTGTACATAATTATGTGACAATCAACCCTCCCCAGATGGTTAGGTGAAATTCATGGACTTCTTCCCTCCTTCCTGACAAGAGGGTTGTCTCAGCTTAGAGGAAGTTGTAAGGTTTTTTTGTGTGTTTGTTTTCATTTTGAAGGATTGGGTTGCTGCATCCATCTCATAACTTTCTTTGAAAACCCACCAAAATGAAAAGGAAAGAGAAGGATTACTAATGTATTATTTATTTATTTATTTTTTAGACAGGCAGAGTGGAAAGTGAGAGAGAGAGAGAGAGAGAGAGAGAGAGAGAGAGAGAGAGAGAGGTCTTCCTTTGCCGTTGGTTCACCCTCCAATGGCCTGCGCGGCCAGTGCGCTGTGGCTGGCGGGCACACCGCGCTGATCCGATGGCAGGAGCCAGGTGCTTCTCCTGGTCTCCCATGGGGTGCAGGGCCCAAGCACTTGGGCCATCCTCCACTGTACTCCCTGGCCACAGCAGAGAGCTGGCCTGGAAGAGGGGCAACTGGGACAGAATCCGGCACCCCGACCGGGACTAGAAGCCGGTGTGCCGGCGCCACAAGGAGAAGGATTAGCCTATTGAGCTGTGGCACCGGCCTAATGTATTATTTATTTTTCTAAATATCTGAACACATTGCTATCAAATAATCTGAACACTTAATTTTTCCTGAAAATATGACAAGCCTTCATAGATCAGCCACTGATATCTCCTTAGGGTTCTTTAATCATGGACACCCAAGTTCACAGTCACGTAAAAGTGTTTGGCTGGCCAATGCATTACATGTGGATAGCCAGATTAAAAACTAAAAGAGGGACTGGGCAAGAACTGCCCAGAGAAGCCTGTGAATGCCGTCTTCCACATGAAACAAACATGTTCATGATTGAGATTGCAGAGCACCTGGTGATGTTTCTTTTCCACGTTTTGCATATTTGTTCCTAAAACACAGGGTAAAATAACAACAGGGTAGGCAAATATCCTTAAAACTTACCTTTTGGGAAGCAGATCTTCAACGTTTTGATGATTATTTTCATAGTTATCATTATTTTTTTTATTTAATACAAAACCACACTTGATTTAGAGTGCCTACAACAATGTCTGGATGTTATCTTGAAAAAGGTATTTCCCCTGAAGGAATAGAACTGAAAGTGAGAAGGGCAAATCAAAACTGCAAGCCAGTGGTTAAGAACAGCGTACATTTATGAATTTAATTTTTTTTATTTTTTAGCATCCTAAGTTAATCTCATGTGACTGCTCTTTGAGATTCTTTTCCACTCTTGTCATTAGCAAACATAAATTTGTTTTCCCTGTCAATGCAGAAATGCCAGTTGCTTATTGATGGTTATTTCTAATGCGGCTGATTGAAGGAAAATGCCTACAGTGTCAGTCTCACCCTTTATCTAACAGTGCCAGAATAGATACTTGTTCTATTGCTCTCCATCTTGGCAGATAATCCACTGATGACAAGAGATGTGAAGAGAAATCTCAGTCTCAAAAGTTAGAGAATCTGATCGACATTGTTCATATCAGCACAAAATCTTAGGAATATCAGGAGATTTTGAGGAATTATTGGAGACTCGGTAGCTTCTCTCCCAAGGCTTTTCCAGTTCACGGGGAGGTAGTTTCTTTACAGAAGAACTAATTGTCCTGAACTACCCACAGGACCAATAAAGAATATCTCAAGGGAGGGTAAAGATTAGAAATTTTCAGGAAAGGGCTGGCACCACAGCTCACTAGGCTAATCCTCCGCCTGCAGTACCAGCACACTGGGTTCTAGTCCTGGTTGGGGCGCCGGATTCTGTCTCGGTTGTTCCTTTTCCAGTCCAGCTCTCAGCTATGTCCCGGGAAGGCAGTGAAGGATGGCACAGGTCCTTGGGCCCTGCATCCACATGGGAGACCAGGAGGAAGCACCTGGCTCCTGGCTTCGGATCAGCACAGCACGCTGGCAGCAACGTGCCAGCCATAGCGGCCACTTGGGGGGTGAACCAATGGAAAAAGGAAGCCCTCTCTCTCTCATTCTCTCTCTCTCTCTCTCTCTCTCTCTCTCTCTCACTGTCTGATTCTGTCTGTCAAAAAAAAAAAAAAAAGAAAATTTCAGGAAAAAAACATTTTGAACAAATGTGATCTTTAGCTTTAGTTTGGAAGCTATGTCCTACCTGCAATACAGCCCAGAATAAATGTTGATGATTTCATACATCTCCATCTAGTATATTTCACTCAAGCCTGTCTTTGACAAAGAAAAGAAAGTTTCAAGCTATCAGGAATGAGAAATCTCAGCTGGGAGTCTCTGGGAGCCAAGGTACTCTACTCATTAATAAAGACCCTTGAGTGACACTTTTGTCTTCCACTTCCTCACCCCATCTCTATCTTTGTCCTTCTCTGTGATTATTCTTTTATATTTTTGCTGTTTCTCTTGTATGAGTGACTGCAGCTACAAAAGTTCCTAGATCATGTGTGCACAGTGTCTTCCTCCTCACCCCTTAGATCAAGCTTAGTTCAAGAGCCCTCCCTGTCTTCTAGTTAGCAGGACACCTACTCGTCTAGCAAGACACACTTTCCTTTCTCAAATACCCAGAGTCCTTCAGATGGAATTGATATTCATCCTTTTATCCAGGAGTTCTGTATTAGAGTCTACACTTGTTGACTTATGTGTCTTACATACGAGTTCTAATCACATCAACTTGAATTGCCCTTCTCTGGGTGTGCAAACTGGGCTTTGGGGTTTCTATTTTCTTGCTGATCCTCCCATTGTCCCAAACTAGGATGTAGGGAGAGGGATGCAATCTGATAGTATACTTCTAGTCCTATTTCTGGTTTTTCTTAGCTAGTTGTTATACTTATCTTTGTTTGTTTGATTTGTTATTTGTAGGGTAACCATGGATTCCTTCCCTCAGCTTTGGCATGAGCATACCTGAAACACTTTAAACTTTACCTACATTTTTATTCTAAAATACATGAAAGGACTATTCATAATAAGTTACTACAGGTAATGCAAAAGCACAATTAACAAGAAGGGAGCCTCAAGGACAGTAATTAAATTGTCTTTTCTATGGTGTGCTTGGTGGTGAGAAAGAGAAAATTTGGGGGTTGCAACTATCTTTGGACCCTGAGTAAGTCCCTCCCCTCCTCTTGGGCCTCATGTTTCTTCTTTGTAATTATAGTGTTTGTCTTAAAAATTTCTTCCAGTTCTAACATGGCATGTAGTTTCAGATTTTAAGTATGTGCATTTCAGTTGAACTTCACTCAAAAGATAAGATGCATCATGTATATTTCGATATAAAGCTTTTTCTATGGTTGAAACAGTAGCAACTTTTAAAATCACTGTGTAAATATTTCCACTGGGAAAGTAATCCTAGTAGCAGAGAACAAAATCCATGGAGTTGAAAGGGAACAGGTAAGGGAAATCAGAGTTCTTTTTGCCCTGGACATCTCATTGGCTAAGAAGTGATGAGTGAATAGGCCTGATGATGCCAAATATCATTATATGTAGTAGATATCACATGTCAGGGCATAATATCAGGGAAACCATATAAAGCAACTGGCAACTGTATTATTGTGTAGTATACTCACTTAATATAAAGTGTGACTATTCCTCAGAAAATAATTTAGCTGATTGCTATACTAATTTCCAGGTCATATGCCTCCTACTAGGAGCCCAACCCATGTTAATGTTGGAAGTGCCTCAGAGTGCCCCTTCTTAGGTATCATATTCAATGAATAACTGCACATAAATATTCAGGAGCCAAAACAGTGTCCTAATCACAAAGTTGAAAGCCCCCTGTTCCTCAATGGACAAGAGAGATGCAGAGTTTGAGGAAAGAGGGTCACAGGTGTATCTAAGTGCTGGTTGTTATACACCCAATTGCACGTACCCTCACAGTTGTTCATTTTCATGTTTCAGATGTAAAAAAGCATTAGCCCTAACCTCTACCCTCCATGGCCCATTACCTCTGCTCCTTGACTTGACACTGAATGAAAGTCACAAGTACAACATTAAGCTTTTTTTAGTTCTATTCTCCTTTTTCTCTGTATACATAAATTTAGAAAAATAATTTGAAAACGCAGTGTTACTCAGATAGTTAATGCATACATGTAAACTTACTGGGAATGGAGAATGGAAGAACATGTCTCCTGGTTCTCAGATAAATTAGTTTTTTTTTAATTCTTGGAAATGTGAAAAAGGGGACATGAAGTCAATTTTGAAAGCTTTGGAAGAAGAGGTATGATTTTTTTCCTTACAGACATTTCAACAAAGCAGACAGAATGCTAACACTCCACCACATGCAAGAGTTCTGTGCTTCTTTAAACATTTCAGATGCCTGTAAGGAATCTCTGGTGTTCAGAGGCTCATGTTAGAGTTTCCACTCCTTGAGTGTTGCTTTGTAGTTCTAAACCCAAGAGCACTGCCTGACAGAGGACAGACACTCCATAAATTCTGGCTGAAAATGAATAACTGAATATTCATTGAAAGAAATTCATCTTCCAATTGTGCCAAGTGTTCAGTACGCTAATGGCAATGTGTAGAATCTGAGAAGGACCTTCTAGGATAAAATAAACAAACAATATGAATGACCTAGGAATGATGTAGAAATCATGCACAAAAAATGCAATAAAAAGAAACAAAATGAGATGCATCTTTTCTACTAAACCATTTTCAGTGTGACAAATGTGAATACTATAAGTCTAATTTTGACAATACATATTCATAAAAGTAAAAGTTCAGCAAACCATATTTTTAAATTTTTCCATTAGCTTTCTTCCTAAAGTTAACCTGCACCCTACCCTACATACTATGTGTCTATATGAAAGCCTCTATATTCTTTTTGGACTGTCCTTTCTAGTTAAATGGATGCTTGAGAAGCTGTTTGTAATCCTAATGTTGCCCAGACTTGATAAAAACTATTTTAATACTGAAAGAATTGTTGAAGGTAAGTGAAAGGAATAATAATTCTTGGCAGAATTGTGGTTCAGGAAATTTCAGTTCTTTCATAGGAAAATGAAAATACTTAGAAGATTAAAGTGACTCAAAAGCACAGATGAACAATCCCCATTTGGTGGCTGACTTTTCTCACAGTACATCTTTGTTGACTCTTCTAAAGATTGTCTAACTTAGCACTAGGCTTTTCATGCTTTAGAACATAGCAGTGTTTTAAAAATATGAAAACTGGTACATCAGTCATTGTGTAGAACATGTGTCTTTGTAGTACTCTGTCTGAACACTCTGATTACACTCATAACTAACACCTAAATGAAGAACAAAACATGGGGTCAATATTGTGGAGCAGCAGATTAAGCCGAGGTCTGTGATGCTGGCATCTTACATGAGCACCAGTTGGAGTCCCAGTTGCTTCACTTCTGATCCAGCTCCCTTCTGAACCTGAGAAAGCAATGGAAGATGCCCCAAGTGCCTGTGTCCCTGCTACCTATGTAAGAGAGCCAAGTAGTATTCCAGGATCCTGGCTTCGGCCTGGCCCTGGCTGTTGCATCTGTTTGGGGAGAGAAGCAGTGGATTGAAGATCTCTCTTTGATTCTCTTTTTGTCTGTAACTCTGAGTTTCATAAATGAATAAATCTTTAAAAAAGAAACAAAGCACTACTGGTACCTGAAGCATTGCCCATTTCTTTTTTTCTTAACATGGAAAGGAAGAGTATTATCATATACATGGTTTGATTCAGTGAAGCACTATTCTATCTAACTACATGCCAAGTGATATGGCATCCACACTACTACAAATAAGAGAAAGCATGTTTTAGTTGCCTTTTTGAGTTGGCTTATTTCACTTAGCATAATTATCTGCATTTCATCCATTTTGTTGTGAACATCAGGATTTTATTCTTTTTATGGCTGAGTAATATTCCACTATGTATATATGCCACATTTTCTTCATGCAATTGTCAGTTGATGAATATCTAGGTTGATTTCATACTTTAGCTCTAGTTACTGTCTATTATCTGGATTATCTCTTTTTTCTTGAGTTAGTTCATTTGTTCTCTTGGTATCTCCCTAGTTATACACAGGTCTCCTCAATAAACTGTTCTGGCATAAGTAACACTTGGAAATGATGTGTTGATTGATCAATATCAGTAATTGAAGTAGGTATATGTGGCACTGATGAGAAAAAAAAATTGTGTTCTGGGGGTAACTGGCTCTTAAAAATGGCTGGTGGGAAGTGGGTCTGTAGGAAGTTGGACTTCTTTTAGAGTGGAGGGGGAGCTCACTCTAAAGGGTGTTAGGGGAGGAGTCTTGTCCTTGGTAGTGATTGACACTTCCCAAGGGTCCTGCATTCCTTCTCTGTGCCCCAGTACACCTCTGTAATGACTGACTGCTGGACAGATCCTCAAATTTATTCAGAAAAATCATCTTTCATCAAATGCTCCAGTCATCTACAACCTTGGGGATCAGATTGTGCTGGAATCCACCAATGTGCCCCACTTCACCTTATTGATGCCTATTTCTAAAGCTTTAATAGTAGGTAAATGTGAAGTTATAATGAGAACTGTCACTATTTGTGATTTTCATTGTTTTGTACTCCACATCTGCTTTGGAATTTCTGCTTGATTCTCATCATTCAAGGCAGTGGATGTAAGCCTCTCAGTTTTCCATTGTTGCCTCAAATTTATTCATTTTTCTTTTCTTTTCTTGATCTTGAGAGAGAAAATGGAGAAATCTTGTGTTCAATAGTTGCCTTAAACATGAAACTACCAACTGATATTGATATATGATTTTTCTTTTATTCAAAATGATTTCTGACACAATAGGACATTCCTGCTATGGTCTGAAATTTAATAATACTGCTGATTCAAGAGTTTAAATCAAATATTAGTCCTCTGACATAATAGTCTACTTCTACCAATTATTAGGTTTCTCCCCAATGTCTAGGCTGCTAGGTAACCTATGGCTCCCTAGCACTATAAATTCATCCATTTTGTTTCCTGTAACATAATATTATAACTGAAAACATTGTAAGATGAAGAACTATCACAAAAAACAGAATGTGTATGGTTAAATACATTTCACAGGGTCAGTTGTTAACCACTCATCAGTATGTAAGGATTGCATTCTCTGGCATGTGACTGATTCATTTATCTCCTTCAGCTGCACTTAGTTCTACACCAGAAGCTCCTTTTCCTTGTCTGGTAGAACAACATTGATTTTTTCATAAGACCTTATTATAAGTTCTTTGATGGTAGTGTGGCACTTCTTTTGTAACCTGATGTACTCTTCCTCAGTGTTTTCCCATCCTTTTGTCTGGACTAAAAGCATTTTTGTCATGATGCATGATGACAGGATTGGCAATCACTGGCCTACCACACAATACTATGAATGCCAAATCATCCAAGAGACATACATTGATCCCTAGGCATTCATGAATCTATGCACTGCAACAACAAGTTACATAAAGAGGGAACTCACAAAGAAGTCTGCTGGATGATAACTCCAAGGAGTAAAAGAAAACTTAAAAAAAGAAAAAGTGAATACAGCTCGTGTTCCACAAGAGTTGCAAACAAAACTAAAATGGGATGCAGTCTGTGCAATCTGCAGATGCTGGGGACAGGTCCATGTTGACATTTGTAGCTACCTTTAGTTAAGTCAGATAAAGAGGATAATTACATTTAACTGTTAACTGTCATCACCTTTGGGTTACCAGTAGATTGACTGGATGACTCTCAAACTGTTCTGGAGCTTCAGAGAACTGTGACTTTCAGCAAGGTTTAACACGGGGCTTTCCAAGGTCTTACAAATGATGACTCCTTCATATGGTGAGTTAATTAGAGAACTATCCATCTTAATTGAAACAAACAAATTTAGAAGGATAGATTTGTAATTACATGGGGACAGGTGCTCTAAGCGAGTGGCGCGATGATCACAACAGCTCACAAACTTCCCACTTCCTTTTTTTTTTTTTTTTTTATAAAGCTTTTATTTAAAGAATATAAATTTCCAAAGAACAGCTCATGGACCACAATGGCTCCCCCCCCAACACAACTTCCCTCCCTCCCCCCACCCTCCCCTTTCCCGCTCCCTCTCCCCTTCTGTTCACATCAAGATTCATTTTCAATTCTCTTTATACACAGAAGATCAATTTAGTACATATTACGTAAAGATTTCAACGGTTTGCCCTCGCATAGAGACACAAAATGATAAGACTGTTGGAGTACTAGTTATAGTATTAATTCACAATGTACAGCACATTAAGGACAGAGATCCTACATGATTTTTTTTTTAAAAAAATTGATTAATTGTCTATGCGATTTCCAATTTAACACCAAGATTTTTTAATCATTTGCAATTATCTTTATATAAAGAAGATCGATTCAATATATACTATGTAAGGATTTCATCAGTTTGCACCCACTCAGAAACACAAAGTGTAAAAATACTGTTTCAGTACTAGTAATAGCATCACTTCACATTGGATAACACATTAAGGACAGATCCCTCATGAGACGTAAGTACACAGTGACTCCTGATGTTGATTTAACAATTTGACACTCTTGTTTATGGCGTCAGTAATCTCCCTAGGCTCTGGTCATGAGTTGCCGAGGCTATGGAAGCCTTTAGGGTTCGCCGACTTCGATCTTATTCCCACAGGGCCATAGTCAAAGTGGAAGTTCCCTCCTCCCTTCAGAGAAAGGTACCTCCTTCTTTGATGGCCCCGTTCTTTCCACTGGGATCTCACTCGCAGAGATCTTTCATTTAGGTCTTCTGTTTTTTCCAGAGTGTCTTAGCTTTCCATGCCTAAAATATTCTCATGGGCTCTTCAGCCAGATCCAAATGCCTTAAGGGCTGATTCTGAGGCCAGAGTGCTATTTAGGACATCTGCCATTCTATGAGTCTGCTGTGTATCCTGCTTCCCATGTTGGATCATTCTCTCCCTTTTTGATTCTATCAGTTAGTATTAGCAGACACTAGTCTTGTTTGTGTGATCCCTTTGACTCTTAGACCTATCAGTGTGATCAATTGTGAGCTGAAATTGATCACTTGGGCTAATGAGATGGCCTTGGTACATGCCACCTTGATGGGATTGTATTGGAAACCCCTGGCACAATTCTAACTCCATCATTTGGGGCCGTTCCGATTGAGCATGTCCCAAATTTTACATCTCCTCCCTCTCTTATTCCCACTCTTATATTTCACAGAGATCACTTTTCGGTTAAAATTTAAACACCTAAGTATAATTGTGTGTTAATTACAGAGTTCAACCACTAGTACTAGGATAAAGAGAAAAAAAAAAATACTACCATGGATAAAGTATTACATTGTACAACAACAGTCAGCACAAGAGCTGATCGAGTCACTGTTTCTCATAGTGTCCATTTCACTTCTACAGGTTTCCCCTTTGGTGCTCAGTTAGTCATCGCCAATCAAGGGAAACAAATGATATTTGTCTCTTTGGGACTGACTTAATTCACTCAGCATGATGTTTTCTAGATTCCTCCATTTTGTTGCAAGTGACCGGATTTCATTGTTTTTGACTGCTGTATAGTATTCTGTAGAGTACATGTCCCATAATTTCCTAATCCAGTCTACTGTTGAAGGGCATTTGGGTTGGTTCCAAGTCTTAGCTATTGTGAATTGAGCCGCAATAAACATTGCTGTGCAGACGGCTTTTTTGTTTGCCAATTTAATTTCCTTTGGGTAAATTCCAAGGAGTGGGATGGCTGGGTTGAATGGTAGGGTTATATTCAGGTTTCTGAGGAATCTCCAGACTGACTTCCATAGTGGCTTCACCAGTTTGCATTCCCACCAACAGTGGATTAGTGTCCCTTTTTCCCCACATCCTCTCCAGCATCTATTGTTGGTGGATTTCTGAATGTGAGCCATTCTCACCGGGGTGAGGTGAAACCTCATTGTGGTTTTGATTTGCATTTCCCTAATTGCTAGGGATCTTGAACATTTTTTCATGTGTCTGTTGGCCATTTGGATTTCCTCTTTGGAAAAATGTCTGTTGAGGTCCTTGGCCCATCTCTTAAGTGGGTTGTTTGTTTTGATGTTGTGGAGTTTCTTAATTTCTTTGTAGATTCTGGTTATCAACCCTTTATCTGTTGCATAGTTTGCAAATATATTTTCCCATTCTGTCGGTTTCCTATTCACTTTCCTGACTGTTTCTTTTGCAGTACAGAAACTTTTCAATTTGATGCAATCCCAGTAGTTAATTTTGGTTTTCAGTGCCTGTGCTTCTGGGGTCTTTTCCAAGAAGTCTTTGCCAGTACCTATGTCTTGCAGGGTTTCTCCTATGCTCTCCAGTAATTTGATGGTGTCGGGTCGTAGGTTTAAATTTTTAATCCATGTTGAATGAATTTTTGTGTAAGGTGAAAGGTAGGGGTCTTGCTTCATGGTTCTGCACGTGGAAATCCAGTTTTCCCAGCACCATTTATTAAACAGACTGACCTTACTCCAGGGATTGGTTTTGGATCGTTGATCAAATATAAGTTGGCTGTAGGTGTTTGGATTGATTTCTGGAGTTTCTATTCTGTTCCATTGGTCTATCCATCTGTTTCTGTACCAGTACCATGCTGTTTTGATAACAACTGCCCTGTAGTATGTCCTGAAATCTGGTATTGTGATGCCTCCGGCTTTGTTTTTGTTGTACAAGATTGCTTTAGCTATTCGAGGTCTCCTGTGTCTCCATATGAATTTCAGCATCATTTTTTCCAGATCTGAGAAGAATGTCCTCGGTATCTTGATTGGTATTGCGTTGAATCTGTAAATTGCTTTTGGGAGAATGGACATTTTGATGATATTGATTCTTCCAATCCATGAGCATGGGAGATTTCTCCATTTTTTGGTATCCTCTTCTATTTCTTTCTTTAAGGTTTTGTAATTTTCATTGTAGAGATCTTTAATGTCCTTAGTTAAATTTATTCCAAGGTATTTGATTGTTTTTGTAGCTATTGTGAATGGGATTGATCTTAGCAGTTCTTCCTCAGCCGTGGCATTGTCTGTGTATACAAAGGCTGTTGATTTTTGTGCATTGATTTTATATCCTGCTACTTTGCCAAACTCTTCTATGAGTTCCAATAGTCTCTTAGTAGAGTTCTTTGGGTCCCCTAAATAAAGAATCATGTCGTCTGCAAAGAGGGATAGTTTGAGTTCTTCCTTCCCAACTTGTATCCCTTTAATTTCTTTTTCTTGCCTAATAGCTCTGGCTAAGACTTCCAGCACTATATTGAATAGCAGTGGTGAGAGTGGGCATCCCTGTCTGGTACCAGATCTCAGTGGAAATGCTTCCAACTTTTCCCCATTCAATAGGATATTGGCCGTGGGTTTTTCATAAATTGCTTTGATTGTATTGAGGAATGTGCCTTCTATACCCAGTTTGCTTAGGGTTTTCATCATGAAAGGGTGTTGAATTTTATCGAATGCTTTCTCTGCGTCTAGTGAGATAATCATATGGTTTTTCTTCTGCAGCCTGTTAATGTGGTGTATCACGTTGATTGTTTTGCGAATATTGAACCATCCCTGCATACCAGGGATGAATCCCACTTGGTCTGGGTGGATGATCTTTCTGATGTGTTGTTGCAGTCTATTGGCCAGAATTTTGTTGAGGATTTTTGCATCTATGTTCATGAGGGATATTGGTCTGTAATTCTCTTTCAATGCTGCATCTTTTTCTGGCTTAGGAATTAAGGTGATGCTGGCTTCATAGAAGGAATTTGGGAGAATTCCCTCTTTTTCGATTGTTCTGAATAGTTTGAGAAGAATTGGGGTTAGTTCTTCTTTAAATGTCTGGTAGAATTCAGCAGTGAATCCATCTGGTCCTGGGCTTTTCTTTGTTGGGAGGGCCTTTATTACTGATTCAATTTCTGACTCACTTATGGGTCTGTTTAGGTTTTCTATGTCTTCCTGGTTCAATTTAGGAAGGTTGCATGTGTCCAGGAATCTATCCATTTCTGATAGGTTTCCCTGTTTGCTGGCATACAAGTCCTTGTAGTAATTTCTGATGATTCTTTTGATTTCTGTGGTGTCTGTTGTTATATTTCCTTTTTCATCTCTGATTTTACTGATTTGGGTCTTTTCTCTTCTTTTTTTAGTTAGTTGGGCCAATGGGGTGTCAATCTTGTTTATTTTTTCAAAAAACCAGCTCCTCGTTTGGCTGATTTTTTGTAATGTTTTTTTGGATTCAATCCTGTTGATTTCTTCTCTGATTTTGATTATTTCTCTTTTTCTACTAGATTTGGGTCTAGTTTGCTGCAAATTTTCTAGATCCTTGAGATGCATTGAAAGCTCATCTATTTGGTGCCTTTCCAGTTTCTTGATGTAGGCACCTATTGATATAAACTTTCCTCTTAACACTGCTTTTGCTGTATCCCATAAGTTTTGGTATGTTGTGCTGTTATCCTCATTTACTTCCAGAAAATTTTTGATTTCTCTTTTGATTTCTTCAGTGACCCATTGTTCATTCAGGAGCATGTTGTTCAATCTCCATGTGTTTGCATATGCTCTAGAGATTCCTGAGTTGCTAATTTCCAACTTCACTCCCTCATGGTCTGAGAAGTTGCATGGTATGATTCTAATTCTTTTGAATTTGCTGAGACTTGCTTTATGGCCTAATATGTGATCAATCCTAGAGTAGGTTCCATGTACTGCTGAGAAGAATGTGAATGCATTACTTGTAGGATGAAAAGTTCTGTAGATATCTGTTAGATCCATTTGGGCTATAGTGTTGTTTAAATCTACTGTCTCCTTGTTGATCTTCTGTCCTGTCGATCTGTCAATATCTGTGAGTGAAGTATTGAAGTCCCCCAGTACTATTGTGTTGGGGTCTAAGTCTCCCTTTAAGTTTCTTAACAAATTTTTTAAATAAACCTGTGGCCTGTAATTAGGTGCATATACATTGAGAATTGTTATATCTTCCTGTAGTATTGATCCCTTAATCATTATATAGTGCCCCTCTTTGTCTCTCTTAACAGTTTTTGTGTTAAAGTTTATGTAGTCCGATATTAAGATGGTTACACCCGCTCTTTTTTCATTTCTGTTGGCGTGGTATATCTTGTTCCATCCTTTTATTTTCAGTCTGTATGGATCTTCGTTGGAAAGATGTGTTTCTTGTAGGCAGCAAATAGATGGTTTTTGTTCCTTAACCCAATCAGCCAATCTCTGTCTTTTAACAGGACAGTTTAGACCTTTAACGTTCAATGTGACTATTGATAAGTGGTAAGTTTGCCCTGCCATTTGCCAGATATTTTCTAATGTATGCTTTGAATTCCCTGTGATCTTTTGCCGTGAGGTTCCCTTCGTTTACCTTCTTTCATGTTGATGGTCGTGTTTCTGTGTTTCTGTGTGTAACACGTCTTTAAGTATCTTTTGCAGGGCTGGACGAGTGGCAACAAATTCTTTCAATTTTTGTTTGTTATGAAAGGTCTTTATTTCACCTTCATTCACAAATGAGAGCTTTGCAGGGTATAATATTCTGGGCTGGCAGTTTTTCTCTCTAAGTACCTGGGCTATGTCTCGCCATTCCCTTCTAGCTTGTAGGGTTTCTGTTGAGAAGTCAGCTGTAAGTCTAATTGGAGATCCTCTGAGAGTAATCTGACGTTTCTCTCTTGCACATTTTAGGATCTTTTCTTTTTGCTTCACTGTGGTGAGTTTAATTACAATATGTCGTGCAGAGGATCTCTTTTGGTCATGTTTATTAGGGGTTCTATGAGCTTCCTGGATTAGGATTTCTCTGTCTTTCTCCAAGCCTGGAAAGTTTTCTGATAGTATCTCCCTAAAAAGGCCTTCTAATCCTTTCTCCCTCTCCATACCTTCAGGAACACCTAGAACCCGAATGTTGGGTTTTTTAATAGTATCCTGTAAATTCCCGACAATATCTTTTAGTTTTCTAATTTCCTCTTCTTGTCTTTGGTTTGACTGTTTCCTCTCCTGTTCTCTGTCTTCTAGGTCCGATATTCTCTCCTCTGCTTCACCCATTCTGGTTTTAAGGCCCTCAAGATTGCTTGTCACTTGATCTATTGAATTCTTCAATTCATTAAGATTTTTTGTCACTCTCGTAGCTTCTTGTTCTACTAGTTGTTTCATTTCGTTTTGATTTCTCCGTAGTGCTTCATTCTCGCGAGAGAGATTTTCTATCTTATCCATTAAAGATTTCTGTAGTTCAAGAATTTGTTTTTGAGAACTTCTTAATGTTCTTATCAATTCTTTGAGATCTGCTTCTTGCATTTCTTCTATCTCATTATCTTCACAATCCTGACTTGGGGTGTCTTTTCCGTTTGGGGTCATCATAGCGTCTTCCTTGATCTTGCTCCCTCGGAATCTGTTTTTAGTTGGCATTTTTTTCTTTCCCCACACTCTTTCTCTGGGTTGTCAAGGTAACGGAGTTTGTGTGCGCGGTGTGTTCCCAGTTTTTGGATCCCCTACAGGTTTCTACAGCCTCGGGTTTTTGGTTCCGTCTGCCTCAGTGATGGGCGGGCGGGCGGGCGGGCGGGCGCGCCTTGTCCCACTGCGTTTAATCTAGCTCGAATTAGCAGGGTGGGTGACGAGAGAGACTAGTGTCCGTGCAGGCTCGCCTCAATTGTGCTGTTTCCCCCCTGGCGTCTGCTTCCCCCCGCCAGTGTCTCGGGATCCCTGTATCGGCCCCCGTTCAAGCGCTCAGTTCCAATGGCGACTGTGTTCCGCCCGGCTTCCGGTTCAGCCGGCGGGCGCGCCGTCCCACTGCGTTCAGTCCAGCTAGAATTAGCAGGGTGGGCAACGAAAGAGGCTAGTGTCCGTGTGGGCTCGCCTCAATTGTGCTGTTTCCCCCGTGGCGTCTGCTTCCCCCCGCCAGTGTCTCGGGATCCCTGTATCGGCTCCCGTTTAAGCGCTCGAATCCAATGGCGACTGTGTTCCGTCCGGTTCCCGTCCCTCCCGGCAGCTCCCGTGCCACTAAGGCACGATTTGCCGTTCGCAAACTTACTTTCCCCTAGGTCCTCTGCGTCTCATTCACTGGGTCCGGAAGAATTTCCACTGCATTTTTTCCGTGAGATTTTTCCTGAGGCTACAGTAACTCTGTTTTTATTAAACTATCTTTTTGCGGACTGCTAGTGCGCGTCCTCACTATTCCGCCATCTTGGCTCCGCCCCCCAAACTTCCCACTTCCTATGTCAGTCACTCAAAGAGCACTGCTCTAAGGTCCACCTCCTGGACTGTGCCATCCAACATAAGAAGTAGTTGGGGATGACTCATGAAGGGGTAGCTACATCCTCATTGGTAAAGATAAGACTTCAGCTTCAGAAATTCATCATGATCTCAATGACTGTTATTTTAGCATCTGAGAATTAGTAGTGGGGTATAACTAACTGGAGACTATAAAAAGATCATTCATCCAGGAGAATTGGGAAGGTAAAAATAGAATTTCAGTGGTGAATTTAAGTGTTGAGATAATGAAGTTTGAAGCATTCAAACATGGCCCATCCTATGGCCGGGGAAGGATAAATCTTCTAAATATTATTCTGGCTGAGAAGTTGCCAGTGTAATTTTCTAAATTAATTTTGTTCCATGCAAGAGTATCTTGACCATATTTTTTCAAATTTTGCATATTTTAGATACCTTTTGGAGGATTAGGTGAAGAAGGTCACTACAAGAAAATGATTAAATGCATTTATAAAATTTTAAAGTACCATTTATTAACCACAAAGTGTGGGTGCTTCCAGTAAACTGGTCAGGGCAGAGCGCAGTGTCCCATGCTCTCCAGAAACGAGTTTTGAAGTGCGCCATGTTGCTGTGCTTGGCCTTACCAAATTCCTAGCCTGAAGGATTAGTGCTAGAGAATGGTGTATTGTGTTCATAACAGATGGAAAAAGCCTACTCCATTATGTTTCCTTAATTCCATGTTGCCTTTGGAACATGTTTCTTAAGTAAAGTGTTTTGAATCGTTTAAAGACATTACATAAAATAATAAAAAATCATGTTGATTTTAGAATTTAAGGCCCATATTTGTAAATATAGATAAAACTATTAACAATAGGATTAAAACGGATTCATGTCTGTTTACCCAGATAAAATTGGGAAAATAACTGATAATTTGCAAAAAAACAACTCAAGAAAAGTATATATAAAGGACAGTCTGAGAGAGCAATACAAACACATTTATCCATTGTCTGGTAAAGGTGAGTGAGACCAACTAACATGTGACTGCTGCAAAGCTCCCCAGTGTTCTGCATCCAAGGCTACATCATAGTTCTGATGCTATTAAGAACCAAGAGTTTGGGGCTGGTGCTGTGGTTTAGTGGGCTAAGCCTCTGCCTGTGTTGCCGGAATCTCACATCGGCACAGATTCGAGTACTGGCTGCTCCTCTTCCTATCCAGCTCTCTGCTATGGCCTTGGAAAGCAGGGGAAATGACTTAAGTGCTTGGGACACTGCACCTGCATGGGAGACCCAGAAGAAGCTCCTTGCTTCAGATTGGCTCAGCTCAGGCTGTTGCAGCCATCTGGGGAGTGAACCAGCACATAAAAAACCTTTGTCTCTGTTTCTCCCTCTCTTTGTCTGTAACTCTACTTCTCAAATAAATAAATAAAATCTTCAAAAAAAAAAAAGAGCAAAGAGCTTAGTGCAACCAGAAGAAAGCTCTTGCCTGCAGCCTGAGACCCTGCAGCCTGAGACCCTAGATCCACTTGCCTGTACCAGCCCACTGTTTTTTTTTGTTTGTTTGTTTGTTTGTTTGAACAGGCTTTTGACAAGCAGAGTTAAACAGTGAGAGAGACAGACAGAGAGAAAGGTCTTCCTCCTATTGGTTCACCCCACAAATGGCCGCTAAGGCCAACACACTGCACTGATCCGAAGCCAGGAGCCAGGTACTTCTTTCTAGTCTCCTATGCGGGTGCAGGGCTCAAGCACTTGGGCCATCCTCCACTGCCTTCCCGGGACACAGCAGAGAGCTGGACTGGAAGAGGAGCAACTGGGACAGAATCAGCGGCCCAACCGGGACTAGAACCTAGAGTACCGGCGCCACAGGCAGAGGATTAGCTTAGTGAGCCATGGTGCTGGCTCCAGCCCACTGATATCTCTTCATTGTTTAGAACTGGTTCATTGACTTCTTTTTCTTAAGATTTATCTTTTTTATTTATTGAAAGGCATAGTTACAGAGATAGAGAGACAGAGAGTATCTTCCATCTGCTGGTTCACTCCTCAGGTGTCCATAGTAGCAGGGGCTGGGCCAGGCCAAAGTCAGGAGCTAGGAACATCTTCTGAGTCTCCCACATGGGTGCAAGGGTTCAAGCACTTGGGCCACCCACTGCTGCTTTTCCAGGTGTATTAGTAGGGAGCTGGATTGGAAGTGGAGCAGCCGAGAATTGAACTGGTGCCCATATGTGATGCCGAGGCTGTAGACTGCAGCTTAACCCACTACACCACAGCACAGGCCACTGTAAACTGCTCACTAGGCATGTGTCTTCTTAATCTACTAGCTGTTCTTGATGGTATTATTACATTGCTTGTTAACTTAGATAATTTTACCTACTGTTTTGATAAAACAAGTTATGAATTTAGTGTGTGCTTATTTGTTTGGATTATGTGATAAATTTAGTCTCTTGGATTAGTATTGAATTAATAATTTGCCCTTGCTTACAACTACCAGGAGGCACAGTCACCTCTGGCTACCTTGAGTCCCTCAGGTCGGTGACATCTGTTGCTGATTTTGTTGGATTGATCAACAAAGCGTGACCCTGTACAAAGACAGAAATATAGTTGGTTGATCAATTAAACATTCTCTGCGCTCACATCAATGGTATGTCCCCAGCTCCTCATTTCTCTTCTCCAATATCAGCATCTTCTTTTGGCAACTTCATTCTTGTAACATTCAAGGAGACTAGGATGATTTTTACATATGAATTCACTTGATGTGAGACATTTGGAGTTTTTCAACCATTTGACTCATGTAATAATAGGGATGGAAGAGAACAGGAGAACTAGAAGCTGGAGTCCCAGACGAGGACTCTAGGTTACTTATTGATTTGGGGTAAGTTATTTTTGATGTCTTCCTCTGCTGACAAATACAAACCAACAAGGGGAGTGAGTCACTTCCTGGGATGTTAGATTCCACACGCTACCCTTTGACAGTATCCATGCACACGTAGACATGTCTCTTAAACTTCTGCTGGTTTTCCAGGGGGAATTCTCAGTTTTGTATCTCTCAGGCAATCTTTATAATAAAAAAATGCAGGAAATATACCACTTGGGGCATACCGCCTCCAAGAATAAGCAGTGTGAGTAAATTTGCCTTTTCCTTTTCCCCCTACTGTCCCAGGCTCAGTGGTACAAACTTCCTCCCTGTAAGTGCCAATGAGTGTGCTCCTGCCTGGTAGACAGTTAGATAGCACTCACTCCCTGGGGCCTGCCACTTGACAGCACTGTCAGTTTGGAGATGCTGCTTGCTCGGTGACGGTGATATTTGGAAGTCTACTTCCACCTGCTTTTGCAATAGTAGGGCTGTGGGTGGTCAGGGATCCCTTTGTTTTGAAATTTTATCATTGTCAGCATGGCTCAGATAAAGTTTATTCTTAACTTTCTGAAGTTGTAGCACAGACTTATAATGGATTTCTTTGATTCCCTTTATTGGAAAGATTTTTGGTGTCTTTTATGTACACTGGCCATTCAACAGCATGGTCCTACAGCCAAAGTAGCTAGATTTGACCAGCAAAAAGAGAAATGATGCTTTTTTTAAACTTTACTCACTTAACTTTAAAAATTAGTTATTTAAGATTTAAGATCAGATATTTGATAATTTAGAAAGCTGCATAACTTAGGTCAAGATTTAGAGTTTTGTAGATGGCCAGTGTGAAAATATGTAAAAACTATCATTTCAAATGCATGGAGATAAAATAATTTTACAACCATAAATTTATATAAAATTGTGTGCAAATGTTCATGTTCCTACAACCTAATTAATGGCAAAATAGAGATTCAAATCTAAGTCTGTTAGACCCTGGGCTTATTGAATTATACCAAAATCCCTGTGAGATTCAATTTGTATCAATTGTTAGTATTCCTGTAATTTAAGTGCCTGCATATCTGTCAGTCTCCTTGACATGCTATTAATCACTTGACTTTGAATGGAGAAATAGGAAATAAACTAAGGAGTAAATGTTTAGAGAAATTTTGGCACATTTTGGACATGATAGAAAAAAGCACCAGTAGCATGTATTTCTCCTTACTGTGGCTGCTCTCATGTCAACTAGAAAAACAGGAGCTGAGGGCATAATAAGACTTCCATTTAAATCATAAACATATTCTTGACACCTTCAGTAGCCCACCTGGCCCACATAGTCAAAAACCCACAAAAGCTTACAGTAAAATGGGAAGTGTACATATACTACTGCTAACATATATTGAAGGAATTGAATATAAAATATCTTTTTAAATCTGTTCTTTAGGTAAGAACAGGTCAACAACTGAATTTTTGCATGTATATGTAGAAATTTTAAGCTGATATAAATTAACATATGCACTACACAGGTCTCTGAGACCAAGGTAAACCAATTTAAAAATAAACCATAATTAAATGCTTGCATTAAACTGATATTTTTAAAGGAAACTTCATTTTTTAAAGACATTTATTTATTTGAAATTCAGAGTTACACAGATAGAGAAGGAGAGTCAGAAAGAGAGGTCTTCCCTCTGCTGGTTCACTCTCCAGTTGGCCACAATGGCCAATCTGAAGCCAGGAGCAAGAATCTTCTTTCGGGTCTCCCAAGTGGGAGCAGGGACCCAAGGACTTGGGCCATCTTCCACTGCTTTTCCAGGCCACAGCAGAGAGCTGGATCAGAAGTGGAGCAGTTGACACTTGAACCGGCATCCATTTGGGATGCCAGCACTGGAGGCGGCAGCTTTACCTGCTACGTCATGGGCCTGGAAACTTCATTCTTGAAATGATTTTGACAGCCACCCCATTGTCTTTAACATGTAATTTCACAACACTCCACTGGTGAAAATCATTCCGCCTGTATCACACATGTCTACTAAGTGTTCTCTTGTGCTTGACCTGCGGTTTATTCTAATCTCTGCAGGTCTTGCCTTCCTGCACTTCCCCCTGCTGCGTCCAGGTGGGCCTCTAGCCTACTTCTGCTTCCCTAGACCTGTCCTCCTCCATGCCATACACCCTACCTTCCCCATTCTTTATGGACTCTCCATTTTGTTGAACACTGAGACATAGACCTCCTTCAGCAGCTAATGGCTCACTAATTGCTAATTCTTTCCTTCCCTGTAGTCTGCATCTGCTTTTTTTTCACTTTTCTATTGTTTTATTTATTTAATTTATTTTTTAGAAAGCTTCTGCATCTTTCTTAATTGCTGGAAACACCATTCACTTTCTGAGCCTGCTGCAGCTATCTTCAAAGAGTCTGACATGAGGAATTATCTTTGTCCATTATTTTAAAAGAATGAAGGATAGCAGGTATAAGCTAGAAGTAGAAGCAATTGACTCCACATAAGATAAAACTTTCTGATTAATAGAATTCTTTCTCAGAGTGGAATGGGAAACTCATGAGGATATACAAGAAGAGACTCAATGGCCATTCAGAGGAGACTGAGAGAATCTAAACTGAAACTGGCCATCAATAGGGTTTGCCAATTTTGGGTCCTCAGAGACAGTGACATCGTTACCATGGATATTTCAGGGGTTGAGAGGGATGCTAAGGGTAAAAGGGTGAATGAAATCAATTCCATCTTTCTTCTTGACAAAAATGTAAATTGTCCCCCAAAGCAATCCCCTAATGCAAAGTCATGTTCTGAACAGTGCTTTTAGGATTGGCTTTATTAGTTATGCATTGTGAAGAGTATTTGTGAATGGAGATGGGTTCATTTCATGCTTACTAGTTTAGACAGCATAAATTGCCGTCCCAGATGGTGAAATGAAATAAAATTTGTCACATACTCACATTTGTTTTGCTTCAATCTGCTTCTAGCTTCACTGAAAATATTCTTTGATACAGCAAGCATTTCCTTAGCGAAAGACACTCTAGCTTTAGCTTTTAGAAAAAGGTTCTGGAACGTGCTGGGCTCGTAGCTGGATGCTCCCATAAGCGCCAACAGGATGAGTTGGTGATGAGCCTGAGTGCACAGCCTTGTCTCTCATCACGTTCTCTGACTTGTCTACACACTGCACATACTGACTGAATGCACACATCCGCACTAGTGGCTCTTTCATGGGAGCAGAGTTAAGCAGAAGGAAATCTTCAGCCCAATACGTTGTGCACTCACATAGGACCACCTAAAGACATATGGCAACAAATTATAGAAAGAGTCCTAGAGCTTTAAGAACATGAATCAAATATAGTTCCGCAGACAAGAGGAAGGTAGACAGCCAGGCAAATGCCATGCCTTTACGTCTGCAAACCTCCATTCTTTGTAAAATGCATCTGCAGTGAAGTAAAAAGCTCTAAGAACAATGGCTAGTGTCACTGTACAAACTGAAAGGTGTGCAGCACGTAACAAATCTTCTCAGGCAGACGAATCAATTAATTCACAGGTTTTTATTGGGGTTCTGCTCCCAGGCGAGGTTCCCTGGTCCCAACAGAGCAATAGAGCGGGGGCCGAGGAAGTCACACATCAGACTGGGAGAGCTCCTTTTATAGATTCAGGGTATGGGGGTTAAAGGTTGAGGCGGGTCTGATCCTCACTGGTTAACTTTTAGGCACCCGCAGGGACCTTGACAAGGACTTTTCTTCCCTGGAAGTACTTGGTAGGGACTTTCCATTCCCAGAAGTGTAGGCCTTCCCTCCTTGTAGATCCCAAAGCTACCACAAACCAGGGTATATACATACATATACCCTAGTATATGTATATGCTCATTCACTCAGTGTTCACCTATCATAAAATCTTGCCTTGGCTGAGAAAAACAAATATCCCTAACCTTCATGTCCTTGCTATTCAGTTATTTCCCTGCCAGTCTAAGGATGACAAACATGTTGTTTCTGACTTACTATCAGTCACTAGTTTCACCCTAACAGAGTCCTCCAGGATCTAGAAAACAGTAAAGCCTTTAGCTGTGCTCATAGAAAATGCATTTAACTGATCCCTCTATAAGGGGAAATGTTCTTTTCAATTTAAACATTTTCTGTCATCAAAATGATAATGAATTATTCCTCCACTCCTATGAGTTATCTACTCATATAACGTCATTCTCTCTCTCCTGTCAAGACGAGCTAGTGCAAAATGTTCCATGTTTATTTTTAAGGTTTATTTTACTTATTGGAAAGAGTGACAGAGTGAGAGAGACAGAGAGGCAGAGAGAGAGCAAGAGTGAGAATGAGGCCGAGTGAGAGTGTGAGAGTTCCTTGTTCCATCTACTGGTTCATTCTCCTAAATGGCTGCAAAAACTAGGGCTGGGCCAGGCTGAAGCCAGGAACCTGGAACTCCAGCTGGGTCTCCCATGTGAGTGGCAGGGGCCTTTCCAAGCACATTAGCAGGGAGCTGGATGGGAAGAAGTGCCAGCTCCAATGTATTTTATTGTCACTTAAGTCTGGTAAGAGCAATCAGTATGTAAATAAGATGACTAAGTTGACTTTGGAAAAATAATGAAACTAGTGTCATCAACCAGCATCTTTTTGCAGGAGAGGCTTGTAAAGCCTCTGCTGGGGTCGCCATTTCCATCCCAGGAAACACAGGACACTGAGATCCTAACAATGCAGATGAGGGACCTGGATGATGGCAGACATGCTGTTTAGATCAGTTCCCTTTGAGCCTGTATTCTTATTTGCATCCTAACAACACCAAATGCCTCCCTCAGCACTCAGCTGCAATCTTCTCATCCAGATCCTCTTCCTTGAGAAAGAAATTGTTATAATTATAATCATTTAAACATGGAAGGATAAGTCTAAACATGGACATGCAGGAGCTCAAAATATTTTAGGTAAAGTTTAATTGCTGCTTTGCCACTTCACTCTTGACTAACTTAAATAAAACATAAATTCAAAAACCACCACTTGTAGTTTTTTCTGTGCTTCTTCTTTTGTTTCCAAGCGTAATAAAAAGTTAATACTACAAAAAAATAAGACATTTAAATGGGGTTGTAGTTTTTCAAGGTCAAGGCTGCCATTTTTGGACTGTGTTATCGCAGATCTTCTGGGCAATTATTAACTGCCTGTCTGTGAACTACAAGTAGGTCATGTCTATGATATGACAGTTATTTTTTTTAGACACTTGGGAGCAAATTGTTAATAGAAGTTGCTCTTGCTTTCTCTGTCTCAAAATTCTAGCACTAGTTATGATGGCTAATATGATAGCCATTAGTCACATGTGACTATGACTGAGATGTACTAGAAGTATATACTAAGAAAAAATTTTTGTATAGGAAATATGATGTAGAATATTCCATTAATAATTTTTATGTTGAGATGTTGAAATGATTGTAGTTTAAATGTATTGGTTTAAATATACTATCTTATTGAAATTATTTTTAATTTTAATAACTACTAGAAAATGCAAATTCACCCAAGTGGCTCACCTTGTGTTTCTTTTGGACAAAGTTGGATTTGTCCTGTGGCTGCATAAGAACAAAAGCTTTTGGAAACATGTGGTTTGAAAGGTGGCAGAGCATCTTCTCATCCACAAACTCCTTGATGCCCAAGATGGCTTAGCAACTGAACAAGCCAGGCTACCCATAAATTTATTCTACAACATGATTCTCACAATTGCTGTGCTCAATGCCAATCAGTTCTATGTGAATATCATTTTCTAATTTCCACAGTTTATGGCCAGCAGGAGCATCATTTTGGTTTTCTTACTGTTCAACAAGATTTCATTTAAAGGAAAGTATTGGGAGATGAAATTGCTTGTGTCTTGTGAGGGCTGCCAAACTTTTATTTGAACACTTAAAGTGGCCACATAAATCATAATCTTACATTATCCTGTGGGGAATATACTACTTGTTTTTGAAATATGTTGTATGATGTGAAATTCTGTTGAAATAATAACTGGTAAACTCTAAAAGAAAGACTCCATGAATGCGATTTTTAAAACTTTTCTGTGGTCAGTTGGGTGAATAGGTAGAGCAGATTAAGTAGAACCAAAAGAGTCCTCCTCAAACTAGAAATCTTTGAATGTTCCTTCCCCTCATGTGTGACAATCTTAAAGAAGTTATCTTTGTTACAAAGATGAAGTGTATCCTGCCCACATTGACCTGTTTTCTCTGTAGTTTCCCAAGCCAGCTGCCATCTTGGCTCACCCATATTGCTGTGATAGCCTCTTACTTCACCATACTTCCTGGATAGCAACCTGAGGGTCTAAACCACATCATGGAATTTCCCAAATTACCATCGTCCAGTGCTTCACCACTGAACTTAAAGCAAAAGGCTGGCTCTCACCTAGGCTGACAAAGTTGTGCAAGCTCTGGACCTTGCTTCTCTCTCTGTTCTCACCTGGTGTCATTTCTGTTTCCTTACAGGACGTGTGTGCTTTTCTTTGTATCCAGAATATACTAAGCTCAGTTCTACCATTAGACCTTTGATCTTGCTGTCTGTTCTCACCACCTACTTCTCCCAGCTGTTCATGTGGCTCAGACCTCCTTGTCACCTAGGTCTCAGGTCAGATGTTGCTTTCCAAAACAGGATGCTCATAACTCCTAAACATGGCAAGTCATCAATTTACATTCCCAGTCATCAATCTGTTCCCAATTAAGCTTATCACACATACTACGTGATTTTTGTCTTGTGGGTAATTCATTTGCTTATTCACCACCTATTCCCCACCTCCCTTGCAAACATACAGACCAGCTGATGACAAACCTCAAGGGCTTTACCTGTCTTGCACTCAACCAAAAAAGGAACTTCCAAAGTTTGTAGAAAAGAAATTGAAAGATAAGCTTATTTTGGTGCAAAAATAATTAAATCCATGCATGGTTTTTTCACAGTATATCTTATATCTTGCCTATGAGCTTTTGAAAGAACCTTTGTATGCATAGATTTAAGAATTTTTTTGTTCCAAAATAATCTCTTTTTTAAAAAGATTTTATTTCTGCTGGCTCCATGGCTCAATAGGCTAATCCTCCGCCTTGTGGCGCTGGCACACTGGGTTCTAGTCCTGGTCGGGGCACTGGATTCTGTCCCGGTTGCCTCTCTTCCAGGCCAGCTCTCAGCTGTGGCCAAGGAGTGCAGTGGAGGATGGCCCAAGTGCTTGGACCCTGCACCCCATGGGAGACCAGGAGAAGCACCTGGTCCTGCCATCAGATCAGCGCGGTGGGCGGCCGCAGAGCGCTGGCCACGGCGGCCATTGGAGGGTGAACCAATGGCAAAGGAAGATCTCTCTGTCTCTCTCTCTCATTGTCCACTCTGCTTGTCAAAAAAAAAAAAAGGATTTTATTTCTTTATTGAGAGGCAGAACTACATACAGTGAGAGGGAGAGACCAAGAAAAGGGTCCTCCATCCATTGGTTCAGTCCCCAAATGGCCACAATGGCCTATCTGAATGAAGCCAGGGGCCATGAGCTTCTTCTGGGTCTCCCACATGGGTGCAGGGGCCCAAACGCTTGGGGCATCTTTTACTGCTTTTCCAGGGCCCAGCAGACAGCTGGATCAGAAGAGGAGCAGCTGGGACTAGAATCAGTGCCCATATGGAATGCTGGCGCTGTAGGAGAAGGATTAACCTACCACACCACAGAGCTGGCCCCCACCAAAATAATCTTATTTTTAAATTCCACTTTCCACAGACTTTTTTGAAGCACCTTCATGTTACTATCAATTACAGTAGTAGCTGAGTATATACTACATCTAAATTATAATTGGGGAAATAAATGAAAATATAAGCAGCAATTAAACTGCAAGAGATTCAGAGAGTGAGTTTGGACTTGCTTCCCTACTTTCTGAGAAGTTGAAGATATTGTTCTTCCACCTCTTCTATTTCTTCATCACAAACATCTTCTTTTTCTTAGAGGCTATCTCATGACGAAGAAAAATAATGTGTACCCATTTGATGAGTCAAGAACATGCAGTGGTTGTGCTTTGAAATTTTAGCTTGAGTTTGAATGATTGTGAGAAATGCAGACTTTCTAATGCTTGGCATGTCCCATAGACTCCACCAGCAGTCTCATCTCTGCAGTAAATTGTCAAATACATGCTAAGCTTATGACACTCAAGTGAGTGAGCCATGAATGTAGTTCTAGTTCTCCTCTACTCTGGCCATGTGTGGCTTCTAGTGAGTTCTCAATCCTCTTCTTGTCCACTCTAACACAAGGGAAACACAATAATAGAATTAGGTAAGGCTGGCACCGTGGCTCACTAGGCTAATCCTCCGCTTTGCGGTTTCGGCACACTGGATTCTGTCCTGGTTGCCCCTCTTCCAGGCCAGCTCTCTGCTGTGGCCAGGGAGTGCAGTGGAGGATGGCCTAAGTCTTTGGGCCCTGAACCCAATGGGAGACCAGGAGAAGCACCTGGCTCCTGCCTTCGGATCAGCACGGTGCGCCGGCCGCAGCGTGCCAGCCACGGCGGCCATTGGAGGGTGAACCAACGGCAAAAAGGAAGACCTTTCTCTCTCTCTCTCTCTCACACACACACACACACACACACACACTGTCCACTCTGCCTGTTTAAAAAAAATAAAATAAATTAAAAAAAAGAATTAAGTAAGCAGGTAAGTCTATGACTACAAGGATCCCTTATGTGACAAATGCTTTCAATGAAATTTACAGATATTTTATTCATCTGCTCAGTTAATACTACATGATTTCATATTTTTAAAGGTTTCTTCAGTGTCTATTTTTAAAGAATTATTTATTTATTTTGAAAGTCAGAATTACAGACAGAGAGGGAGAAACAAAGAGGATTCTTCCATCTGTTGGTTTACTCTCTAAATGGCTGCAATGGCCAACATTAGGCCAGACTGAAGCCAGGAGCCAGGAGCTCCCTCAAGGTCTTCCACATGGGTGACAAAGGCCCAAACATTTGAGCCATCTTCCACTGCTTTTCCCAGGCCTATTAGAAAGGAACTGATCAGGGGTGGGACAGCTGGGGCACAAATCAGCACCCATATGGGATGCCAGCATTGCAGGTGTAGTATTTACCTGCTATGCCACAATGCTGACCCCTTCAGTGTATTTTAAAGTTTCTGTATTAAGAAATTTGCAGAGCAAAGCATTCCATCCTTTGAATATCCAGTTCCTTTTTTACATCCCATGAGTTCAAATTTAAAGACATAACACCGGTGTTAGTCCTATTGGCACCTGGGAAGAGAAAACAGTAAATAAACAGGTTGACAAAGCTACAAAATTGAACTTTATTTGCATAGCAGTGTTTAGATTTAGTGTTATATGTAATGCAGTATTACAATTCCAGTTTTATTTTTGAATTGTTTTACTCTTTGCAAACGTAGCTGTATTCTATCTCTGCAAAATCATTTTCTCTCCAAATCAGTAAATATGTAAATCTTTTCACACCTGGCCTGACTATCGTGTCCTTTGAATTCACAACGCAGACTTTCAATTGACACAGAGAATGGCTGTTCATAAAATCTAAGCATAAAGTGTCATGCACACAAATGAAGTTGGCATCTTCTTTTAGATTGCTGAAGAGATAGCCAAGAGAAGTGTGTGGTTTTATTCAGATTCCTCGATGGAGGTAATGAATCCAGGTTTCTAAGAAGAGAAACAAGATTTTTAGGTTCAGCATGTAGCCCAATTTTAGCAACATGTTTCTTCTTAAAGTGTAGGGAATGTTTAAAAAAAAAAAAAAAAGGATCTTGTCCTAGACAATGTACTGATTAGGTATGAAGAAAACTTCTGGCTTATTTATAGTCCTTGAAATGTTTGGCACGCTTGAAAAATTCAACTACCTCTCAATTAAAAGAAAAAAAACAAAAGTACATGCAAATAAAATTTGGCTGAAGGAAAAGAAATATCCTTTCAAACACCCATCTCCTGTCTTCTGAGATGTTTTCACTTTGTTCCATTTTTAATGGGTGCCAACACTGGAACTCACCTTCAGACTATGAATAGACTCATGGAAAATAAAAACAAAAACACATCAAGGAACAAACAATAATAAAAAATTCGTGTTTTATGTATATATATATAAAAATGTACTCATAATTATTTTATACATTGGCTTAATGCTGAGAAAGAAATTAAAGAACGTTTCAGAGGCTATTTTTGGCTTCTTTACCATCGTGGTGTACCTCTGGCCAGTCTATTCTGTCTTGCTGAAGGACACTGCAGCAACCTCAGGCACCCATCCTCCACAAACTCCCACAAAAGTGCATCTGAAAAAAACAAAAAGTAATCCAGACTGAGTCCTAGAGATGTTCCCTAGGAACCCTGTCTAATCTGAGGTATGACATGGGACCTGATGACCTTGGCCACCAGCCCCATGGCTGGACTCCTCGCCAAGGTAGGGCTTACCCCCACATGAAACTGCCAAGGAGGGCCCACTTGGGCATAGAACTAATTTAGCCTCCTGTACACTTGATGAATGAAGAATTTCCTCTTGGGACTAAATTATAGGGCTTGTTGGAGTTGCTCTTTCGTGATCTGTTATTTGGAGGTAATTTTCCAAAAGAGCTGGAACACATGGCCATGAGCTAGAATAGGATTCACCGTGAACAGCTGCCATGCTTTGGCCAGCCCATCCCACTGTGTTCATCCTTTCCACTGGCCTCCTCCGCCTTTTTCCCCTGCTTCCCCTGCAAGGAGGCCCGGTCAGCAGAGCTGGACTTAAGTTATGTCTTTACTTTCCTTCGTAATTAAACCACTAGAATGGCATCTGCCCACCTTTCTCTGCAGCCAGGTTGCCAGAAACATAGCATCATGTCGTAACACGATTAAAACAGATGAACACGCCTTCCCTTAGTCTTCCAATGTGGCTGATTACAACCTTGAGCCAAATTCCGCCTTACCCCCTCCTTGGTTGACTGGAAGATAAGCTTCTGATCTTCCCTTGGCTTTTTGAACTGTTGGAAGCTGTGTAAACACAAGCTGCAGGTTAGTCAGATTCTATTTGACCCAAGTCCTGCTGAGTGCAAAGAGATTACATTTGAAAAGTCCCTTGTCTAATTAAGCAATGGTGACCTGCTGCAGGGTGGCTGCTGATGAGGTCAAATAGCTAGGGTTTTAGGCCAACTTGTTGCAGCTGGACATTTGCTGATAAATAAAGAAGAGCCAGTATTTAGTAAGGTACCACAGATTTCCTATCACAAAACACTTGAATTTGATTCTTTCTCTGAGTTTTTCATGTGAGCTTCAGCATTTCAGAGAACTTTTCACCACAAAGAGTGACAGATACTGGTTCTATGACAGCAACCCTCTTTGGCCTTTGCACAGTGGTGTCCCTTCCGAATGCAAGTCAGATGAGGATCATTTTGAATGCTGATGATTGGATGGGTGTGGTATGAGAGTAGGACAGCAACCACAAGAAGTAAGTTTTAAGACCTGGACCAAATAAGGTAGAGCAATTGTGACCATTTTTTGAGCATTCATAAGATAGACACTGTGGAAAGATTTTTTTAAACAAAATGTTTATTTATTTATTTATTTGAAAAGTAGAGGGATTGTGGGGAGAGAGAGAGAGCGAGAGCGAGAGCGAGAGAGAGAGAGAGAGAGAGCTTGTATCCATCAGTTAATTCCTTAAATGACTTCAAAAATTGGGGCTGGGCCTGGCCAAAGTCAGGAGCCAGGAACTACATTTGGGCCATCTTTTGCTGCCTTCCCAGAAGAATTAGTAAGGAGCTGGATCAGAAGCAGAGCAGCCGGGACCCCAGCTGGTGTTCCAAATACAGTATGTTGGATCAGGCGTGATATGTCAGGGTTGTAAACTTAACCCACTGTGTGACAAAGCAATCACAACAACTTTTCATTTTTATATCCAATCTTTACCATGACTCTCACTATGAAGAATCCTAAAGCATAAAGAGGTCAGTCACCTTTCAAGGGCATGCAGCCATGATTGAAAGATTTGCGAGATGACTTCATATCCAGTTCAAGGCTTGTCTGTTTCTGGAAGATACACAACTTCCTTGTGAGCATGGACATGACCAGAGGCCCCCAGTGGGGAATCTAACTTTGGTAAACTCAGATGCTCTATTGAGTAAGTAATGAAAAGGAAGATAAGAACTTCAGAACCACAGACCTTGGAAAAGTTATTCAAGAAACACTCCCCTTCATGATCATGGCCTCTGTGTAGGCTACCCCCAAGCCTCTGCATTGAGTTCTTGTTTCTGGTACCACAAACATCTACTTCCTGAAGTTCTGGGAAAATGTATGCAACAATAAAAACATGGTTTTGTTGAACGTTCTGCAAAGCACACAGGTGCCTTTCCCCTCCAGCCTTGAGTTGGAAGTCCCAGGCTGGAGCTACTCCTGACATCCTGCCACTGTGTGTAGCCACGTGGGCGTATCTGAGATGGGAGGAAGCCAGGTCACAGGACTACTGTTGGAATCCTTATCAAACTCTTCATGATCTCCCTCTGTACTTCACTTAAAGAATTTGAGACTGTCTTAGGTATTTTCAAGCTAAAAAGCCTAAGAGAGCAAGAATGACTGTATTGCTAGATGCACACCTGCAGCCAGTGGTGGACTAGGAGCATTGCATTCCTCTGTCTCCAAAGCCATTCATTTTATCTAAGAGCACATGAATTTCTGGAGGTACAAAGAGGACTTGGAAAAAGAGAGGTCACATCTTTTCATCAAGATTTTTTTTCCTTTGCAATCAAAGGATGGAGTGTGACAATTCTAAAATGACATCACTCATAAAATCTTTTAACAGGTCCCCAACTCATCTTTTATCCATAGATTGATCATATAAGAAATTGTATGTATTTCTGTTAAGAAATACTTTTTTAACATTTATTTAATAAATATAAATTTTCAAAGTACAACTTTTGGATTATAGTGGCTTTTTCCCCCCATAACTTCCCTCCTACCCACAACCATCCCATCTCCTGCTCCCTCTCCCATCCCATTCACATCAAGATTGATTTTAAATTATCTTCATATACAGAAGATCAATTTAGTATATACTAAGTAAAGATTTCAACAGTTTGCACCCACACAGAAACACAAAGTACTGTTTGAGTACTAGTTATACTGTTAATTCACATAGTACAACACATTAAAGACAAAGATCTTACATGGGGAGTAAGTGCACAGTGACTCCTGTTGTTGATTTAACAATTCGCACTCTTATTTATGATGTCAGTAATCACCCTAGGCTCTAGTCATGAGCTGCCAAGGCTATGGAAGCCTCTTGATTTTGCCAACTCCGATCTTATTTAGACAAGGCCATAGTTAAAGTGGAAGTTCTCTCCTCCCTTCAGAGAAAGGTACATCCTCCTTTGATGGTTCGTTCTTTCTGCTGGGATCTCACTCACAGAGATCTTTCATTTAGGTCATTTTTTTTTTTTGCCACTATGTCTTAGCTTTCCATGCCTGAAATACTCTCATGGACTTTTTAGCTGGATCTGAATGCCTTAAGGGCTGATTCTGAGACCAGAGCGCTGTTTAGGACATCTGCCATTCTATGAGTCTGCTGTGTATCCCGTTTCCCATATTGGATCATTCTCTCCTTTTTAATTCTATCTGTTAGTATTAGAAGACACTAGTCTTGTTTATGTGATCCCTTTGACTCTTAATCCTATCATTATGATCAATTATGAACTAAAACTGATCACTTTGGCTAGTGAGATGGCATTGGTACATTCCATCTTGATGGGATCGAATTGGAATCCCCTGGCATGTTTCTAACTCTACCGTTAGGGGTAATTCCAATTGATCATGTGCCAAACTGTACATCTCCTCCCTCTCTTATTCCCACTCTTATATTTAACAGGGATCACTTTTCAGTTAAATTTAAACACCTTAGAATAATTGTGTCTTAATCAAAGAGTTCAACCAACAGTATTAAGTAGAACAAAAAATATGAAAGGAATAAAGTAGTAAGTTATTCCTCGACAGTCAGCACAGGGGCTGATCAAGTCATTGTTTCTCATAGTATCAATTTCACCTCAACAGGTTTCCTTTTAGGTGCTCATCTTTCTGTAAGAAAATTATACAAACTTGCTAATATATATATATAAAAAAAAAACCTTTCTAATGCCTTGCTACTAGTTTTAGGAAATTTTGCACCATGTCTTACATGTCTTTATCTTAGTATGTTTTGAGCCAATGCTCTAATTTTAACCCAATGTAGAGCAATTTTTCTGTATCCACTAAAACTTTAGCAAGCTCATAATTCTCATAAGTTGACTTGGATAGAGAAAAATCCTTGTTCTCCTATTTTTAAATCAGAGGGCCTAATTTCTAATACTGCATATAGGAAGTTTCACTCTTCTCAAAATTTCTGCCAGCTTCTCTTTCATTTCCTTCAGTTGTGGGTTCAAAAACTAGATGTAGGTCTAACAAAAAGGTCACATGGACTCTGGATAGATAAAGGCAGTCTAAAGGAGGCCACTTGAGGCACCTGTATCCCATATCCAGGTGGCTGTTTTTGAATCCTTTCCCCACTGCTGCTTCCAGCTTCTGGCCAATGCACAACCTGAAGCAGCAGGTGATGGCTTAAGTAGTTGAGTTACCTGCCACCCACATGGGCAACTTGGATTGAGTTTCAGCCTGGTCCAGGGGTGTGAATCAGTGGATGGAACATGCACTCTCTCTCTGTCTCTTTCTCTCTCTCTCTCTCTCTCTCTCTCTCAAATACATAAATATTGTAAAAAACAAAATCCCCTCTTCTGTCATGCTGTTTTCCTTTTCAGAATAAGGGGAAACTGTGCTAAAATTATTTAGTTTCCTTGGAGATAGCTTTTACTTTGACATCCCCGTCCTAAGAAAAAAACAATGTGTATCTGAAATGTTGGGATATTTGATAATATCATATAGATTTCCACTCCAGTAAAAATCTGGTTGATCTGTGTAGGATTTCAGAGTTTACAGAGTACTTTCATGTAATTTACTTCATTTATTCCACTTTTCAACCCTAGGATGTTGACATTATTTTTCTCATTTCAGAGATTAGTATTAGGATGTTTAGGGATTAAGTGATTGGCTCAAATCTCCCCAGCCTCTTCAGTGATGAGACTGTATTCCACATTCAAGTGTTCTTATCTGAGTTCATGATAAGTTCTGAGTTTATGGTTCCAAATGGCTTATTCCCTGCTTGAAAATCTTTTGAGAGGAAGAGTTGGAGTTAAAATGTCTCCATGTTGTTTCTTTTCTCTGGGATAAAGTAAGATGATTCTCTAAACATCTGAGAACGGCTTGTAATGTTTTCTGTTCATAGTTATCCCATCTGGGAACCACAGGAATTTTGATTTTCCTGACCATTTGTCCTCCATCAGGCCCAAATGTTTAAAGGACATTATTTTTATGTGCCAATGATTGTAGTATTTGCATGTGCAAATCATGTAATTACTTAACTACCCAAATTGTGCATGCAACTTAGGTAATTATGAACTTAGAAAATTGCTTTAAGAATCTGACCCTGGAAAAATTATGATAGCAGAAAATGAGTGTTTCAGTGGAAATTTCGTGCAAGGGTGATTTTGTTGTTGTCATTCTTGTTTAGTGGAAATTTAAGTTAAGATGATTAAGTTGCTTTCTTTGCCTCAGTTTTGACATCTGAAGAATGAAAATAATATTTGCACTCCCTACTGCCAGTGGGTCATGTGAAGGGAATTGAGACAATAGACACAAATAATGTGGTGGGGTTGGGGGGCAATGTCAAGGATTGGGCATTTGGTCAAACAGTTAAGATGCTGATTATGATGCCCGTGTCTGTATCAGAGGGCTCGAGTTTGGGTCTTGACTCCACTTGAGTCTACCTTTCTGCTAATGCAGACCCTGGGAGAAAGAAGGGATGGCTCAGGTAATTGAATTCCTGCCACCCAGGCAGGAGACCAGGATTGAATCTCCAACTCCCTGCTTTGGCTCAGTTCAGCCTCAGTTATTGTGGGCATTTGAGGAGGACCTCTCTCTGTCCCACTCTCCCATCTCAATAAATCTGTAACTTTAAAATGTCAAAGCATTAAACAAGAGGGCCCATTACTCTCTATCGTTTGGAATAAGTAGAAGTTAATGTTTTTGTGTGAATCTTCTGTTCGGCTATCAGAGACTATGTATAACACTACCCTGCGTAACTGTATTGTATATGTCTATCTCTATCATGAGAAAATAAAATAAAATAAAATAATTGATTTCTATCTCTGGGATGCATAGTGATTTCTCATTTAGTTCTTCTGATAATTCTGTGTGGCATATAGAGAAGGAAAGATTGACTGCATACACACACACATACACACATATACACATGCTTGAAAAGGCTTGTTACAGTTACATTAGCTTTTAAAAGGAAAACAGAAAATTTAGTGCCAGGGTTTCTAATTCCAATTTTGCATTCTAATAACTTTACTCTCCTATCAGACAGAACATATTGCCTTAACATTGGTAGTCACAGACTAAATGTTTCTAGAGATTTATCTGCTTCTCAATAACTTAATGAACATGATAACTTATCTTCATTAATTACAGATTGCTATTGAATTTTAAATATGATGAGGCCTTGCTAAGAAAATGTATGCTCCAGAAGACAAGGGCTTTTAAATCTTACTGAAGAGAACAGACACATTAGTGTGTTGTGATCCTACTTTGTTCATTTGTTGAAATAGATACAAAAGGATAGAGACTAGATCCAAACTCTGAACATTAGCTAAGATTTCTCACTCACTGAAAGGAAACCCATATTACTCTCCTGTTTCCTATGAGCAGTCTAACCTCCCCTCCCAACTGTTCATCCCAGCAATGTCACTACTGTGATTGTTAAGAGTGTCATCCGATAAGCACATGCATACATTGATATAGTTCTCTCAAAAATATTCCCTTTAGGTTTCCAAGCCGTTGGGCTACAGTGACAGTTCTAAAGAGCATGAAAAAAATGGAAAAAATTGATGTCTCTAGATTCAAATGGCATTTCAAAGATGGTTCTGAGAATGTGTGGCAAGAACAGGATATCAGTCATTGAGTCAGACCCTACGTTCTGTTCTCTAACCACGGGGTGTTGCCATCCCGCCCAGCACAGATGTCTCCAAACAGAGAAGCACTAGAGATACCTCAGGCATTAAATGAGAGTGTTTCCAAAGAGCGAGGGCCACGAAGTCATCCATACTCAATGACTTGGCAGGAAGTAGAATCATCACCTCCTTTTAGAGTCACAATATGTCTGAAGTTGTGTTTATTCTAGTAAAATAAACAGTCATTAGCATGATTCACATTTTTCCAGCTTTAGGAAAGGACAGATAATTTACTATTATCCTCCTCAAACGTTTACCTCATATTTTAGAGACCAAGTGTGTTTATATGAATAGCTATCATTTCTCCAACATTTACCAGGTGCCTGTCCTCTTGCTAAGCACAAATCTATGCCTTATTTAATTTAGCCTCCACAGCAATCCTAGGAGTTAGGCATTATTCTTATCTTAAATTTACAGATAAGGAAATTAAATCTTAAACAGCTAAAGAAGCTTTCCTTCACAAGTACTCCTTTATATTACCTCTGTATCCTGAAAAGTCTGTATTGATGGCTCCAAGAAGGATATGACAATGACAAATATTCATGCATTTAAACAGATTTACTTCATCTCTATAAATGTCCATCAGATGAAGACGTGATGGCACACGTTGCCCTTTCATTGAAAAATCATGTTCATGCTTTAGCTTTTCCATGAACTCATATAACCTTGATATATTAATGAGTACAACTTCGTAACATTTTCTCAGTACACACGCGGTATCATTCTGAGTGCACAATTGTGATAATAAGTGAAAGCTTTAATGAAAGGTAAACTTGAACTTTTAAGGAAGAAAGTCTTTATTTTCTATGAAGTAAGATTATATCAAGAGCTTGATGAAAGCTTTCTGCGTGGACTGGAGAAATTGATACGGAAGACATTCTCAAACACCTAGCATCTCTGCCAATTAATATGGGTAGGGTAAGAGCAGCATAGTTATCAAATGAATTTAATGGAGAACACCAAGGTCTTCCTCTTCTACTTATACTTAGAAGTTCTGATTAGCTCAGATCAGTGTAGCACAGTCCCCGTCAAGAAGCAGCTGTGAGCCAAGTGCTGGGGATGTAAAGATGATGGTACAATCTCTAACAGGAGGTGTAAACACAAAAGTGGAGATAGAATTTGGAGCCATTGCTAAGAAAAGGTTCCCAGGCAAGATTATCCAGCTGGGATCAGGTAAAATAAATTCAGCCTTGATTTATCTTAAAGAAAAAAAAATTCTCTAATAAAATAAGTTTCTCTAATTTTGGTTTTCTTAATTCCTTTATCACAGCCTTGCTGGTTAAAATTAAGAGGTAAAGGCTCTCCATCAGTTTCCTCTGGGATCAACAGCTGGAGGTTGGTCCATGTGCTCATGGTAGATTGTTTGGTACCACAGAGTTCTTGACTGACTTTCAAATGGTACTTTGAATCCTGGCAAGTTGGTGATTTACTAGAGTAAATTATCTAGAGCTGCAGTATCTAATAAGTGGTTATTGAGCACTTGAGAGGTGGTGAGCATCAGTTTTAATTAATGTGCTCTATGTATAAAATTCACATTGGATTTAACAGATTTGAAAAGACAGCATATAATATATCTTTGACACTTGTATATTTATTTATAATGATATAATACTATACCATATACATTAGATTAAGTAAAATATACTGTTAAAATTAATTTCCTTTCCTTTTTGTTAATTTTATAATGATGAATATTTAAAATGACCAGAGCATTTAAAATGATATATAAAAGAGGTCTTCAAAAACTTCATGGGGGATGCACGTTATGAAAAACAGAACTGTACCTGGCTTTCAAATTTTTTTACACCAAAATAAACCCACTTTTAAATTTATCTTTCTTTTTGTTTTTATTGAGTAGTGCTGATCTACCCTCAGTGATACAGACTTTTTTTTTTAGCTATTTTTTATTTCTTTCATCTACTTGAAACGCAGAGAGAGAGAGTCAGAGAGAGAGAGAGAGAGAAGACATCTTTCATCTATTGATGAGATACTTGGAAAAGTAGTAAAAGTAGATTTTAGAATTTTGAAAAATGGAGAGAGAGAGAGAGAAAATTAGCGTAAAACTGTTTAAAATCTTTTTTATCACATTTTTGAAAATTGACCAAATCAAGTTTTTCTCAAAATGAAAACAATGAGATTTTTGTGATGTTAACATTTCTTTAATTATGTTGATTCTAAAGTATATTTACCTTAAATGGTTTTTAGAGATAGAGATTTCTGTCAGGGATCCATGCTCTGACCCTGTTTATCATCCGATGTGCATTCATGCTATTTTTTAACCAGGAAATTGAAGGGGTGAAATAAACCAAAGTTTTGTTTGTTTTTATTTAAATGGTTTATGTTCCTATAAACATGATCAATTTTATTTATGTAAAAAATCATTAATTCAATAACTGGGATGAAATGTCCGATCTTTTGTTAGTCTTCACAGTAGATACCTGATTCTATGTGTTCCCTTTTCTCTAAAGTATTGTGATTGTTTAATTTTGACCTAAGACCAAGGAAAAGTTGCTTAATTTATGGCTTTTAATGTTTGAAAGATTAATTTTATTTCTGTAGCTACTATTTAACATTGATGCTTTCCTTTTGTTTGCTCCAAAAATGTTTTCAAAACTTTTTAAAAACAGGATTGAAATTGGCTGACAGAGTAACAAGGGACTTTTGGAGTGATAAATACAATGGAGAAACAATTACAATGATGTTAAGTAGGAAGCCTTTTATTATTTTTGTTACCAAAGTAAACTTATCATATATATTTTGTTTAAAAAAAAAGTCAACCTTTTACAACTTGAAGTTGTTATGGGAATTATAATATGAATCAGTTGTTATATTTTAAATGTATTTCATCTCATTTATTATCAGTAATGTTGCCAGTAATAATTTTATAAGATGATATTAATTAGCACCTTTCCATTGCCCACTATGAATGCTTACTACTTCATGATCTCATCATCCTATAATCATGATTGTATTAGAAACGCTAGTAATTCAGGACTCTAAAGCCAATGAAAGGTTGCTATAGCTATAATTTTGTTCCTTAAACTTACCACTTTATAAATGTAGATGTTAAACCTATGATTCAGATGTCTACAGTATTGCACTTTTGTCATTCCTTATACATTATAAGTACCAAGAGCTAAAGTATATTAAAATAATAATTCTCCCACATAATGGTGACTCTCTGTGTTCATAAATATGATCCAAAATATTCTTTGAATAAAGATTTGTAAACATTGTTGCACATCTTCAAAGCTTAAAATCCTAAATTTAATTTAAAAAATTAACATGACACCTCCAATGTTTCTACAGGGTTTTCTCCTCAAATGTGGATAAATGCCAGCAGAAATGCTGCTGTCTTGTTGCTCCAGCTGTCTGGTTCCAGCTTGCTGAAATGAATAAGAGGACTCAGAACAGAGCAAATAGAGGGATTGGGCCTGGGGAGTTTGTTTTAAATTTCAGTCACATTTAAATTGTGACTGTTGCAAATAATTTCATCCACTTGCCTATGAAATGCTTGATCCTGCTACCCAAGGGTGCACCCATGGTCTGCTCAGCTCAAGTTGCCCGCTTTAATATGCGATCTGAAGTTGTTGAGCTGAACATCTGCACCAAAGCTCTAGTTATCTGTTTAGTTGAGACAGTTGGCTTGGTATAGTAATACTGCAATGGTGGGGGCAGTGTTGTGGCATATTGGATTAAGCTGCTGCCTGCAATGCTGGCATCCCCTATCTTTGCTGGTTTAAGTCCCGGCTCTTTCACTTTCAATACAGCTCCCTACCAATGCTCCTGGGAAAGCAGTGGAAGATGGCATAAATGTTTGGGCCTCTTCACTCATGTGGGAAGATGAAGTTCCATGCTCCTGGCTTCTGTCTAGGCCAGCCCTGGATGTTGTAGTCATTTGGAGAGTGAACCAGTTGATGGAAGATTTTCTCTCTCTCTTTCCCTCTCTCTCTCTCTGTACCCCCTACCCCATAACTCTACTTTTCAAATAACTAAATAAATCTTTTTGTAAAAGACTGCAATGAAATTGCTTTTGACAAATTGGAACTATTTGGACAATAAATAGTTGATAAAAGCAAAATAAAGGAGGTGAGTGTTAAGCTGAGCATACTATAGGCCAAAGCAGGGAAAACTTAATCCAACATATAAAAGTAAAGTGCTGAGGCACTGAGTCTTTAGACTAATTGGCACATGATGGGAGCAATCTGATCACACTTGTTTTCACCTGTATTACCCAAACAAGTCAGTTTTCTCAAGCATGTTATCTAATCACAGGAAAATCCATCTGTCCCTTCATGGAACATTGTTAAAAGTCTTTTGTTTCTAGTTTCACTGTTTAAACACAGAAGTATTCATCTACACAAACTTTCAGATAACAGTGTTTGTGATAACGTCTTGCCCAAAATGCAAAGCAAATTATATATTTTTTGACAGTGTACCCAATGTGAATAGTTACACATATTTCTGAAACAAGCATTATCGCCCCCTACAGATTTGATGTGCACAGGGCAGGTCCTCCATAAGTGAGACATCATAAGAGAGACAATGATTTTCAGGTGCATTATAATGTGTTCAATTCATTTAAGAATGCATGTAAAAGTGGGTGGATAGGTCCAATACTTGTGTAACTTTAATTATTATGATATATATTTGTCTTTCCAAGAAAGTGCCTAATGATTGTACCAGATTATTAATTTTTCATTCTCCTCCCCTTATATGTCATTTTTCTGGAAATTTCAGTTTAGTGAGCTATATATAAATTGACTGTATCTTGGCACATTTTATGATCAAGACATTTTATAGATGTACTCAATTACTAATTTGTAAATACAATCTTTTTTAGAAGATATTTTGAATATTTTTAAGATTATTATTAGAAAGATAGAGTTACAGAGAGAGAGGAGGAAAGCCAGAGAGACCTTCCATCTGCTGGTTCAATCCCCAGATGGCTGTAGCTAGTAGGTTGAAGCCAGGTGCCATGAGCAGGGTCTCCAATGTGGATGCAGTGGCCCAGAGACTTGGGCCATCTGCTGCTTTCCCAGGCAAATTAACAGGGAGCTGGATCGGAACTGAAGCAGCCAGGACTGGAACCCGTACTCGTATGGGATGCCAGCACTGCAGGCCACAGCTTAACCCACTATGCCACAGTGTAGCCTCACTAGTATACATTCTAATCAAATAATGTAATTTTAGAGAAAGGATTATTTCTCTATGTACTACGCATGATTATAAGCAATGGAAATATAAGTATAATGTGCATGTATTTTATACTAACATGCTAAATACCTATTTAAAATTTTATCATGTTGGTATCAATAGAAATGTGAGGGCCAGTGCTGCGGCTCAATAGGCTAATCCTCTGCCTTGCAGCCCTGGCACACCAGGTTCTAGTCCCGGTCGGGGTGCTGGATTCTGTCCCAGTTGCCCCTCTTCCAGGCTAGCTCTCTGCTGTGGTTCAGGAGTGCAGTGGAGGATGGCCCAAGTGCTTGGGCCCTGCACCCCATGGGAGATCAGGAGAAGCACCTGGCTCCTGCCATCGGATCAGCGCAGTGCGCTGGCTGCAGCGTGCCAGCTGCAGCGGCCATTGGAGGGTGAACCAATGGCAAAGGAAGACCTTTCTCTCTGTCTCTCTCTCACTGTCCACTCTGCCTCTCTCTCTCTCTCTCTCTCTCTCTCTCTCTATATATATATATATATATATATATATATAAATATATATATATATGTGAGATGTCTTTAAAATTTATTTATTATTTGAGAAGCAGAGAGGGAGAGATAGATTGATATAGGTAGAGATGGAAAGAGAGTGAAGAGGAGAGAGAGAGAGGAAAAAAAACACAAGTGAAATCTCCCATTTGTTGATTCATTCCCCAAAGGTTTGTAACAATTGTGTCTAGACCAGATCAAAGTCTGGAACAAGCAACTTTACCTGTGTCTCCTGAGCTGGTGGCGGGTGTTCAGCTAGCCATCACCTGGCACCTCAAACATACACATTAGCAGGAGAATGGAATTGGGAACAGAGACAGGACTCAAACCCAGACATTCTGATTTTGGATACAGGCATCACAAGTGGCATTTTCACTGTTATGCCAAATGCCTGCTCCCATATAACATATCTTGAAATAGTATACCATAATTAAAAGTGTAGAATTTGCAAGTCAGTGAAGATTTATTAGTGTTGACTCTGTGAAATAATCTGACAACTGAAATTTAAATTTCAAATATTATCCATTGCGTCATGGCCTCTGCACAATTATTAGACTTTTACTATTTTTATAGAGAACTTACATTTAAAATTAACAATTCTTATAGAACTTTGACGCTTGGGGTTGATGGAGATGTTGTAGCACGATAAAGAAAGCATTAGACTCATCCAGTTGCTTCTCTTCCAGTCCAGCTCTCTGCTGTGGCCTGGGAGTGCAGTGGAGGATGGCCCAGGTCCTTGGGCCCTGCACCTGCATGGGAGACCAGGAGAAGCACCTGGCTCCTGGCTTCAGATCTGCGCAGTGCTCCGGCTGCAACACATGGGCCCTAATGGCCACTTGGTGGGGGGTGGGGGGGTGAACCAACGGAAAAAGGAAGACTTTTCTCTCTGTCTCTCTCTCTCACTGTCTAACTCTGCCTGTAAAAAGAAGAAAAAGAAAAGATAAAGAAAGCATTAGACTCAGAAGGCATAAGTTCAAGTTCTAGTAATATTATCTTTCCATGAACACATTGTTGGAGAATCAGAGTTCATTTTCAACAAAATGGGGAGATGTGGGCTTCTTTGGGAGGGTAAATACGGATTTCAGTAGATTGGTTTTGCAGAAGGGTAAACCAGCAAGCCCTTGCCCAGCTGCAAGTTGGGGGTAGAAACTGATAAAGTGGAGCTTCCTTAGATAGCTAATGGACTTGTGTATGGTAATCCCCTTACCCTCTGATTCTCTCTTGTCAGAGAAACGAGAAAATAAGCAATGTGTGAATGTTCTGGGTGAATGGTAAAACACTCAATGACTGTCTGTTGTCATTATTTTACAACCCTTTTGAGAAAAAGCGAAAGTTCCTCATGTAAGATAAACTAATATACTTTCCCTTTTCTACCTCATATCAACCCCAAAATAGGTCAGACTTTATTTCATTTCCATCGTACATCTTTATGTATAGCAACAGGAAGAAAGCAGTTTGAATCAATGGATAGTGCCTTGGGAAAGATATAGGAGGTCCTAAAGGGGATATAGTGTTCACAGAAGAGGAAGAAATGTGTTTAGTTGAGAGGGGAGAGTGGGGAGGGAAGGAGAAAGGAGGAAAGAGAGAGAGAAAGAGAGAGAGAGATTGATATTTTCCCTGAAACATTAATGCATCTGAGGACATGCTCTATGTCAGGATTCTAGAAGGATCCTAGTTGGCATACCTGAAAGGATTTTGTCAGGAATCTAAGTTGGCCATAGGGATAGAAAATTTAGTCAGAATTAGAGTTTCATCAAAAAAGATATAACCTGTTGATCCAATCATTTAAATCAGTTTAATGAAAAGTTTGTGCCAACTAGCATTTAGTTTTTGGTTGACACACTCAGAAATCTAGCAGATCTTTGTGACAAACTTGGATGGTTTATGAAACGTGGAGGTACTGAGAATAAACTATAGCTTGTGACTTCTCATGAGTTTTGGAATCTTTGATTCTTGCTGTTTAAAACAAAAAACTCAAAGAGATTTTGAAGCTGCATAACATACTGCAAATAATTCTTTTATATACATCTCAAAATTAAGAAGCTTCATGGCAGAACCTTCAGACACAGTAACTGAAATGACTTTGCTGAAAACTAAAAGGGTAACTAAATACTTTTTCAACTTTTTATTTATTAAATTCAATGAGATTTTTAAAAATAACAATGCCCAATGGCCATGAGGACATTGAACTGGAAATCTCACATTATCACTAGAGGATATGAGTTGGTAATGACCATCAAATAGAGGGTTAGAGTTTCTATTCTTAAAAATTTGTCCCAATTAAATAATGGTAAAAAATGTAGTACTTAAAAAAGCAAACCAAAATTCAACCTCACTATAGGGCAATGTTTTGACAATTAGATATATTGATTTGAACAATTCATGTATGACAATAAAATACAATCTGGAACACCAAGGATGTGAAAATATTGACTTCATGCCAAATTTTCTTAGTACAAATACAGCCTTTAAATTATAGAGGTATAGAATGTAGAATGAACAGAAAAACCATAGAAACACATGAGACTAAGAGGTTATCTCTGGGCAAAGGTGAGAAAAGGAATTTTTATTTTCCTCTTTGTGCCTTACTGTCACTTTTAAATTTTACAAAGTGCATGTGTTACTAATTTAATTAGAAGATGAACATTTTAAAACTTATTCCACGTTAATTTTCTCTATTTACACATCTGTGCCTTGGGGCTCACTCTCACCTTCACCCTCCATCTCAATTTAGCTCTACATGGGTTTTACTCACATTCCAAAGGATGTTCCTCCCAAACACACCCAACAGAAGAAAAAGGGTGCAGGCAGGCAATATCGGCACCACCGTAAATATAATCTAACCCTTCTGTACCTTGCTCTTCCGTGTCTGTTTCCAAAATCTGACATTTTCTGTGGATGCTTGCCTCTCTTTGGTCAAACATTGTGCTCACAATTTTATTCCAAGTCCTCAAGTCTGCAGTTTGCCAAAGTCTCACTACCAAAAGTCCCTTGAGAAGAGAACTTTTTCTACAGCACTGAAATGGGGAAAAATCACTTGAAATGAATGCCAGGGAGTGCTCCCCTTACTCCCCTTCCCCTGTAGCCTCTTACAATTCATTAACATCCCAGACCCTGTCTGGAAGGCAACACTTTCCTAGTACTTCCGAACCAGCTCCACCTGCTGGTGCGTGCCTGTGTTTCTTGTGAACTATCTGTGCCTTGGATAATATAGAAGTTTGTTTCAAAAAAAAAAAAAAAAAAAAGACCTCCTCTTCCTATTTTCATAATTTCTGCATTGCTTATTTCCTGGCATGAGAAGAAGTGAGGTTAGGTCTTTTTTAGAATATTTTCTTTTGGTTCTAAAGTGTGTTTAACTTGAGTCACATATAATTGCTTTTAGGTAAACAATGAACAATCCTAGAAAACAGACCTCAGAAAAGAGTATGCTGAGGTTAGAGTTTGAAGGTATGAGCTGACAATTACCTTCCTATTTGCCTCCCTAAGGACAATCTTAGAAGGATTCCACTGTTTGGAGAACAGAATATTTTATTTGGGAATTCAGCAGACAGTGACTCAGGTTTTGAGTTTTTTTGGATCTTTTAATATGCTTGACAAGCAAGTATGTGTCCCACACCTGCTTTGAAAAGTGTAACTAGAGATCAGCTGATTATTTTTCAGAAATTTCTTGTTCTTTCTGGAGATCAGCTGAGCATTTTTGGCCATATTTCTGATAATTTCTCATCCAGGCATCTCCCAGGGGACCTTATAAGCTGATCACCCCCCCCATACCCATTCCTGAAAGGTCTGAATCAACATTAATATAATTATTGGCAAATCCTTTTGGAACCATGAAAAAGAGAAAAGGAAAGCATAGTTACATGAATGTTTCCAAGGTAGCATTCACACTTGGCACACTGGCTGATGTTTGTCTTAGAAGCCCATTGATAATCATCACTCATTCATTTTTAGCATATTTCTGTTGCATGCACCATAGAGACAGTAGTTGGCTTTGGGCTTGATACAATTGGCTGAATTAGCTTGTGACTGGTGAGATAGTGAGTGGAAGATGCCAACAGTTGGGAGGAGAGGCTGTGTTTCCCAATGTTTACTCTTTGATCTTACTCTTCATGTTCTCAGCTCTTTATTTGAAGGGGAAAAAGTCTGTTGTAGTCGATCCAAAGCTTCCTTCCTGGTTATTTTCTCTGAGAATTGGCTTCAAAAATTTGCTCCAGACATATTTATTTGGCATATGGTCCATTTTCTCACTGCCCTTTAGCAATGACATTTTACACACACACACATACGCACACACACATACACACACACACAGTTCAACTCTTGATTCATTATAAAATTTCAAGATCATAAATCATATTGAGTCATATCTACAAGTAATTCATTATGAAACTTTTCATCACATTTATATGTGCCCAAAGTTTTCCTGGACGTTTAATTAGAATCTCCATGCTTATGAGTGTTTAAAACAAAAAGGAAGCCAAAAACGAAGGACTGAAGATGGCAACACTTGGTAATCGACATGACTTTTTTTTTTTTCATTTTGCTAGTAGTTCCTATTTATATGTTAGTAGATAGATGTTATGGATTCTTCATTTATTATCCACTGGATTTTGTTATGTCTAGGTAAATCTTATAATAATTCCTGAAAAAATAGGAATTGTTCTCCAAATTCTCCAAATTTGTTCTCAAAATTTTGGAAGTTCAGTTTATCTTAGCTCATATGAAGATAATCAGATAAAAAGAAAAACATACAACAAATTATTCCTATCACATCTGTAGATTTCTACCAATTACCTTGTTCAATATTGAATGAAAAGAGTTAGATGCTTGTGGACAAATTCATTTCTTTTTTTTTTTTTTTAATTTTTGACAGGCAGAGTGGACAGTGAGAGAGAGAGACAGAGAGAAAGGTCTTCCGTTGCCATTGGTTCACCCTCCAATGGCCGCCGCAGACAGCGCGTTGGTTCACCCTCCAATGGCCGCCGCAGACAGCGCGCTGCGGCCGGCGCACCGCGCTCCTCCGATGGCAGGAGCCAGGAACCAGGTGCTTTTCCTGGTCTCCCCATGGGGTGCAGGGCCCAAGCACCTGGGCCATCCTCCACTGCACTCCCGGGCCACAGCAGAGGGCTGGCCTGGAAGAGGGGCAACCGGGACAGAATCCGGTGCCCCGACCGGGACTAGAACCCGGTGTGCCGGCGCCGCAAGGCGGAGGATTAGCCTGTTGAGCCACGGCGCCGGCCAAATTCATTTCTGATGTGTTTGAGGATTCACCAGGAATGATAACAACAAATTAACCAATTTAAGATATCTTCTGGACAATGTATTTGTAGGTGTAAGGAAGCTAGGGTATTGGTTTATGTGTTAATTTGACATGACAAATTTCTGAAGGTTTCTCAATAGTTCTGCACCAATCTTTATTTGGGTTTTCTCATCATTTTTAGGTTCTCTCAGACTGATTCTTGGAAACAGTACTTTGTGTAGGCTGAAAACAAGTATCTTTCAGGGTTTTTGCTTTCTCAATTCCATTGTGTTTGACTCTGCCCATCACTTCAAATTGCTTTGCCTAAAAATAGATTCATGTTCTGTGTTTCTTCAATGAAGTTTAGGTTGTCAGTTTCAAATTAGATGTAACTATAGATGTTATACATTCACAAAGTTTTTTCTGTACTCCCTAGAGTATATGGTTATCTGCCTCCTTGATCTGGAAAGTTATCTTTATGCCATTTAATGATTATGCTTTCATAATTTTAAAGGATAAATAGGGGCAAGTGTTTAGCACAGCAGTTAAGACACCTGTTAATATTCCCACATGTGTGTGTTCAATTTTCAGCTCTAGCTCCTGATTTCAGCTTTCTGCTAATGCAGACCCTGGGAGGCAGCAGTAATGGCTCAAGTATTTGAGTTCCTGCAACCCATGTGGGAGACCTGAACTGAATTCCTGGCTGCCCACTTAAGCCTGGCCCTGTCCATTTCAGATCTTTGGGAAATGAATCAGTTGGTGGGAGTTTCTCTCTCGGTAAAATAAATAAATATGATTTAATAAGCAGAAACAAAACAAAAATCCAACCCCATATCAAATAAAACAATGTATCTGAGTAGCTCAGATGTTGTATAAAGGCTCAGCAGTAAACCAGAAGCGTTAACTTCATACTCCAACTCTGTTGACTATGTGGTATACACAGCAGTGAGTGGGTACACGTTTCATGATGAACTCTGAAGCAAAAACAGGCTCTGATTTATAGAGTTTGCCAATTTCTATGTAGTGCTTCTAAATCCACCATGACTAACGTTAAGCTACAGACTGAAAGTCACTGAACTCAGGGTGGGAAACAGCATAACAGGCTTTCTCCAGCCTTTGAAAACTGGCTATGGAACAGAATGCAGCAATCTTTGGATATAACACTGCTCTTCCTTGAGTTTTAGTTTCTGTTGTATAAAATAATTATGTTAGCAATGAATGAAGTATTCGAAGGGAAAGCCCTGAAATACAGTAAGTCCAATAATTATTTTTACAAAAACATCCATGAACGGAACTTCCACATTTCAGGAACCTATTTATATGACCTAAATTTGTTATTATACCTTTTCAAAAACCTTGAAGAGGGAGAGAGAGAGAGAGAGATTTTCTAATTGCTGGCTCACTTCCTAAATTCTCACAAAAGCCAGGGCTAGGCCAGACCAAAGCCAGGAGCCTTGAAGTCAATTCTGGTTTCCCGTGGTGGGTGGCAGGGACGCAGCTACCTGAGCCCTCACCTGCTGCCTCCTACAGTGCACGTTAGCAGGAGGCGAGCTCAGAAACAGCCCGAGGACTCCAGAGCAGGGAGTCTTTTATCGGATGTGGGTGTCCCAAGTGGCAACTTAACCAGTATGCCAAATGCCTGCCCCTGAAAACAAGCATCTTTTAGTCCCATTTTCCATGAACATTTAGAAATACCCTTGTATGAGCACCCTCTTGCTCTAGTGTATCCTTCCCCTTAACTTGACCCATGGCTTTGATTCAATTAATTTTACTCTCTTCCCTCTCCCCTGCAAGAAAATGCCGGAGGGATTCTAAGGAGGTGACAGAAGAGTGGATGAAACCAGTCCACAATAAATTAGTGAAACAAGTACTTATCCAACACATTCTAAGTAACAGAGACTGTGGTGTAAGCTCCTAAAATCCTCAGAGGGAGAGGAAAGAAAGGAAGCCAAGTAATGAAATATGGAAGGAAGAACTATTTAAGAAGAGGCCCACAGGTGCAAGATTCATGAATAAAGGAAGGCAAAATATGAGAATAGCTAAAAGGAAAAGGCTTATATATTCCTTTCAAATTAAGTCAAATGCATACAATATTTACAATGCCCAAGGGTAAATACACTATACATGTAACACTGTCTTTTTCTATTTCACGAGGTACGATTTCCTCTTTAAAAATTGATTACAAATCCTTCTGCTTTTCTTTATTTAGCTACGGGAGCTTCCCCAATCCATTAAAAGCCCTATTTAGTGAGATTTCTTGAAATTCTAATGAAATAAATGTCATGGCAGCAGACATATTCCCCCACCCTAATTTTACCCCATACTGACGTACTAGAAGATGACTTCATGGTTATTTATTTGATGTTAGAGCTGTGGGATTTGGATTTTGAAAGTTCACATTTTTTCTTTGCACCATAAATGAAAATTAGAGGAGGCAGATGACACAACAGTTAGGAATCAAATGCCCTGCTGTAGGTAGGCATCTTTTTACGTTTCGGCAAATTGCTTGGTTCTACAAAGCCACAAGTAATGTTATTTTACTGTCAACTTTCTTGGAAATCCCTTGACCTCTTAAACTCCACAAGGAAATTCTTTACATTCACATGACATTTAAAATGTTGATACTTTGTTTCATGATAAAAACTTCAGCTTTCTATACAGAGATGTTGGTTCCTATAAGTTGGGGAATTACTTAGCACTATGGTTGTGAAATTGGAAAAATCTAGGGATTTTTAGTTAGCTTCTTTATGGTGTTACCTATCTGTTGATCTACCAGTCATCTATCTCTCATGAACCATCTGACTCCAGTAAAATCAAACCTAGTTAATTAATTTTATGGATTATAATTTATGCAGTGTTGACTTTTCATAAAATCTGAAACTAATTATGAGCATGATTTAAATATTTTCCTCGTGTGTTACAGAGGTTGTACTTCCTTGATCTTCTGATTCAAAGTAACCCACAGCAAAGAAAGATACAAAACGCCTGGTTTGGGTGATTTAGTAAATATCTTGCAAACATGTATGAATAGTGTATGTAGAAACAAGTTAATGGAAAATGTTTCTTACAAAAAAAAAAAAGAAGAGGATGGGGGACTGGAAGGAGGAAGGGAATATCATGATGTTCTTAAAATGGCATCTACAAATCACATTGAATCAGTTAAAGACTAATTAATAATGGAAATTTAAAAAGAAAGAAAAAGTTACAAGAAAAAGGAAGGAGAAGGAGGGAAGAAGGAGAGATGTATTATTGTTTTTAGAATTATATCTATGAAACACATGAAATATGTTCCCTTTATAGTAATAATTTTAAAATTAAAAAAATCCACATGGATTTTGTTTTGCACCAAAACACACTGATCTTTAATTTTATCTTTTAGAAACTTTTTTGAAGCCCCTTACACATTGACAGTGTGATGCTGAGTCTGACAGTTATGGGTCCAAAGAGTAATTTCTATGCTTACTGCTATATATCTCGATAAAACTATCAAAGCTCTCTTATTTACTCATAAATAAATGGGATTAATTATATAATTAATTATAATTTTCTACAGAATTTCTCTAGTAAAATAAATACAGGTGCATACAAGTATTTTCTGTATTAGTGCTTGTGTTTTCATGCAGAAATGTGTTCTTGATTTTTTTCCCTTTCAGATCAAGGACAAATGGGAAAGAGGATCCCCTGGAGTAGGATTGACATAAGGCCATGTGAGTGTTGTTAGTTCTGTCCTAAGGCTCCTCCAGCTGAGAGTCTGAGACCTGGCAGAGCAAAGCTCAAATAAACACAGCTGCTTCTATATTCCATCTGAGGTGGTGTGGCTGTGTCAACCACTCTTTATAATGACCAGAGCTCTTTAGGTGCATGGCAAAGGATGGGATTTAAAATAAAATCAGAAAGTCACGAGAGTCCTCATGTATTCCAGAGAATGTTTATAGACTGGAAGATGTAAATCTAATAACAAATGATTCCAAACACAAGACTGAGAAGACGTTTTCATCCCAAACAGAGGCAGTATGATAGTGAGGGAATATCTACAAGGGGTGATCTTGTGGCTCTCACCTCATTAAACTTCAAGTCTGCTTAGTAGGCAGGAAAGAATCTGATGACAGGGAAACATGTATAGAATGTCAAAGTGCCAAAAAGTCAGCTGTGCCCTTCACGTGTGCTCTGTTAGTTATTGTAAGGCACTTATGTCTATTTATAACACCCCTGAAGTGTATATACCATCATTCTTAACGGGGACATTGAGGATCATAATTTGGGTCACTAAACTAATAGATTTAAACTGACAGATTGCAGAACTCAAGATCTTTTCACCACATTATGCCATAATAGTGCAAGAGGTGAACGTTTAATGATCTCTACAATTAAATCAATGTGTGCTTTAACAAAGCTTAAACACATCACATTAACTTTTGTTTAGGTTGGATTCCCTAGAAGCACAGCTTGAAATTGGGAATAGGTGCATAGGATTTACTGAGGGAATATTCTCCAGGGAATGAAATAAGGCAGCAAAGAAAGCAGAAGGCAGGAAAAAAAAAAAAAAAAGCATGGTAACATTTTCTTAGAACTACTTGTGACCAAAAAAGGAGAAACTTGAATTGGGGCCTGAACTTAGGCTGGAGTCTTTAGCTTATAGATGAAAACTTATGATTCCTTTTCCTCTGTTCTTTGACAATAAAACAATAATCACAATCATAATAAAAACAATTTCATATTGTATAAAAACGAATACATGGTCATATAGAAATATTAGGAAATGCAAAAAGAAACAAAGACCATTGTATTCGTCAAGTATTCAACCTAGAGATGACTATTAGTGATAGATGGAATCCCAGTCCTTTTACTATTTTTTAAAATTCCATCCAATCATAATGAGATAAAAATGAAAATACATACATAAAAATTAAACCTTACAGAAGATTTTAAAATAAGATATTAAAATATCTTTCCCAAACCTCCAGTTTACCTCCATACTTTCTTTCTTAGTTTGTCTGGTTGCTTTTACAAATGTGAAATATTTTACAAATATGAAGTATGTGATGGTACTTCAAAAAAATCTATGGAAAATGCAATTGAAAGTTAAATTTGTTTTGCTGCAAAACAATTTGATATTCACATAATTTTTTAAAGATTTATTTATTTGAAAGGCAGACAGAGAATAGGAGTAAGCCAAGCTTATGTCAGAAGCCAGGAATTCCGTGTCAGTCTCTCAAGTGGGCAGCAGGGACAGAAGTACTTGGGCCATTAGAAATGAGCTGGATTGAAAGCAGAGAAGCCAAATCACTGCAGCCAGTACCCCAATACAGGATACGTGTCCCAAGCTGCAGTTCAATCCACTGTGCCACTAATGTAACTTTTTAATCATACAAATTTTCCATGAACTTTTAAAGATCCCTTATATACATGGATTTCAAACATTTTTAGCACCTAACTAAATTTAACTTTTAATTCCAGTTTCCAGGAACTTTTTGAAGTACGCTTTTACTTCTTGATTTGTCTTCTTATTTAAGCTATATGTTTAAATTTCTCATTATAAAACATGAGGAATTTACTCATATTTTATCACACCTACTAGGCTTTGATTTTTGCATCCACTTTAGTTCTAATGGGATTGAGGAATTAAATTCTCAAAGGCTTTGAATCTGGAATTCATGACTAACCTTTTTTATTATATTTTGGGATTTTATTTTCTAATTATTGAGGTTGATGTTTGAGCTCTCATGGAAGCTAGATTCTTATTTCTGCTAGTTTGCCCATAATTAATAGGGGGTCTTGGAAAGTCACTTATATTCTCTGGCTCCTAGGTTGTTTACTTTTGAAATGTTAGCTGTGAATTAAAGGTCCCCTGCCGCTCTAAATTTTTACTATTCATGGGATATTGGGAAAAGAACAGCTCTTATTCACTTGTTTAGTTGGAAGACAGTCATGGAGATTGAGGGGTTCTGTGCTGTAACACCCAAGATTTCTAAGTTACTTTCTCTTTTTCCTTTAACTTCAAAGATTAGCAGTGCACACTTTTAGAAACTGTATCATAATCATTAATAATGGTGTTTTCAGTGGTGTGCTAGAGACAGCTTGTACTGGCTTATGGGAGCCAATGATTGAGAATTTTTCCAACAGCATCAAGTGTTATCACATTGGTAGGTTGTAAGTAGTCCTAGTGGGAGTAGTTACATTAAGAAAATTATCAAGCATTATAAGTCAGGTTATTTTCATTTTTTTTCTCTGAGAGTATGTGGGCAGGCAAGAATTTGCATAGCAGGCCTAAGACTACTATCCTTAGAAAGTTTAGCTCAAGGGTGCCAGCCCTGAGCCCAGCAGGATAAGCCACTGCCTGAAACACCAGGTGCAAATTCCAATCCTGGCTGTTCCATTGCCTTTCCAGTTCCCAGATAATGCACCTGGGAAAGTGGCAGGAGGTAGCCCAAGTGCTTGGGTCTTTGGCACCCATGTAGGATACCCGAATGAAGCTCCTGGTTCCAGCCTGGCCAGTCCTGTCCATTGCGACTATTTGGGACAGTGAGCTAGCAGATGGAAGATCTCTCTGTGTCTCCTTCTCTCTCTTTGTAATGCTGGCTTTCAAATAAAACACCAAATCTTTAAGAGAGAGAGAGAGAGAGAGAGAGAGAGAGAGAGAGAGAGAGAGAGCCAATTCAGCTGGCAAAGTTGCCCATTGACTAGTGTCTAGGAAGTTAGATTCAGGGAGAGTTCTTGCCAAGTCCTAAGTGACCTCATCCAGCCTAAGTGTGCAACCAATGTAAATTGAGCTGAATGCCCACCTTCTTTCTGATAGTCTCTATACTTGCCAGGCAGAAAAATCTTGATAGCTGCTAGACAGGATACTTACCTTACCAGTTCTCAATACAAATCATGGAAAGTTGACTCCAGGTTCCTGCTAATGCAGACCTTAGGAGGCAGCAAAGATGGCTCAAGTAATTGGATTCCTGCTACCCATATGAAAGATGTATACTGAGTTCCCAGCTACCTGCTTGGACCCCAGCCCAGCCCTGGCCATTTGGGGAGTAAACTATTGGACAATGAGTCTTTCTCTGTCTTAGTGTTTGTATGTGTGTCTTTCAGCCTCTCAAATAAATTTTAAAGCCATGAAAAACTTGGGAAGTGAGTCTTTAATGAGCTTCACAAGTAGGTACTATCTCAGTATAGGAGAAATTAAATTTGCTCTGTGTGATTGTGCTGTGAGGGGACTCTTTAAAGCTGGCCCCTGCTTTCCTCCAGCCCTTTTCCCAAGTGCCTTTTCCTTCTGCTGATTTTTCTTCTTATGTGTTTGCTGTACTGTGTCCTAGCTCTGAGTTCAACTGTATGTTGATCCCATAAGGCCTTCTGGCATGCTACCAACCCTAAAGGTAGTTTTAAAGACCACAACACAGCCAGTTTATCAGCATATCACTGATGGATATTGTGAAGTTCTATTCACAATATTATGAAGTTCTATTCATAGGAAGTATCACTATGAGTAATGCCCTGGAGATAGGTTCATTGTATATCATTGAGGGGAAACAAGCAAGTTAGTGTGTAATTAATTAAATAAAATATATGCTTATGTTCATGTGTCTGTGTGTGTGCATGCGTGTATGGGTGTCTTTAAATGCATAGAAAATTATATAGAGGATTACATGCCAAATCATGGCTATATTTGAATGGTGATGTTAGACATAATACAATACTTCCTCTACAAGATTTATATAATAATAATAAAATAAAATGATAGGATTTATAAATAGCTCATGCATTTTATTTTCCAGTAACATTCAAGTAAAAATAAAGAGCATAAAAATCTTATTTATAAATGATACTGTCACTGGTGTCTTTTAGAATCATAGGAAAATACAAATTTGGATCAGATAAACAAAATCTGTTATGTTAAGGAGCATCCATGGCTAATGATAATTAATAGTGCTGTTTGTGAATATCCTAGATATATAGCACTTGCTAGTTTTTGACATTTGTCATGGATTTCTGCTGTAAATGTCACAGGAGCCTTTATAACCTGCAGAGGTAGTCAAATGTATCTTTTTATTCTTGTTTCTTTAAAAGGCAGAGCAAAGACACAAAGAGGTATGGTCCATCTGCTGGTTCACTCTCCAAATGTCTGAAACAGCTGGGACTGGCTCTGAGTCTCCAGTGGGGTGGGAAGGAATCAAGTACTTGAGTCACCATCTGCTATCTCCCAGTGTGTGCGTTAGCATGAAACTGGATCAGAATCAGAGTTGGGATTCAAACCCAGCCGCTCTGATAAAGGAAGCAGACTTCTCAAGCAGTGGCTTTACTGCTGTTCCACAAGGTCCATTCCTCCATTCCTGTCAAATGTATTTTATTATTCATTTAAATAAGATTTATTTATTTATTTTGAAAGGTAGACACACACACACACGCACACACAGAGAGAGAGAGAGAGAGAGAGAGAGAGAGAGAGAGAGAGATTTTCCATTCACTATTTATCTCTCCAAATAATCAGAACATTTGCATCTGGGTCATGCTGATGCCAGGAGCCTGGAACTTCCTCTGGGTCTCCCACATAGGTGGCAGGACCCAAGTACAGGACCATCTTCCACTACTTTCCAGGTGCATTATCAGGGAGCTGGATGAGAAATGAGAAGCTGGGACTTGAACTGGCATCCATGTGGGATGCTGGATTCACAGGTGTTGGCTTAACCTACTGTGCCACAATGCAGGCCCCCATATGTACTTTTAAAATAGGCACTTGGCCCAGCCTTGTCAGGTCTACTCCACTTCACTTCTGGTCATGCAACAATATTTTTCTAATAAATATTTGTGAATAGAGGTGGATAATCACAGATTAGTTCGGTATCAGAATGATAGGAATTTGAATAATTGATATAAGAGTACTGGAGTCATATAGTAGAAATATGATATGGACAGAATTGAAGCTTTTAAATTAAACTTAACAGCAGGGTGCAATTATGACATAATTTTTCTAGATTTTTGACCAATTCACTAATAAATAACCCAAAAGGTATTATTTTCTCCATTTACTTGAAATAGTTATTGGTAAAATCATCTTCGCGTTTCTTATCTTGGCACCTACCTACAACATTTCAAGGAGCTACTGCATTTTAAGTAAGTATTAGACTGTTAAAACTGTACTCATGCATATTTGCACAGCATAAATATGCTCCATTATAGTGTGCAGTACAACTACATAATTATAGACCTTTCAGAGTATATATTATTAATTTACTCCATGGATACTTCAAAGCATATATGCTGCAGATGACTTGAGTCAATTCTCACATGATATTTTTTAATGCTTAGTTTTGGGAGGAAATGAAAATACAGAGGCTGCTGGATATATAAGGAAGAGTTCAACACATGAGCTAAAAAATTCATACATGCATCAGGATTTTCAAGCATCCAAATGTTAAATGCTCTATTTCATAACATTATGTGTTTACAAATATTCAATGATGTTCATATTATATTAGATTATACTTATATACACACATACATACATCTATATATGGTTGCCAACTTCAGGAGACACCAACTAACAAGTTATAATATATGTTTATTTGATTATATAATTTATGTAGACATTTGTATATATACATTTCCAGTGTATCCACACCTATATCAATACTACCTACCCTATTACTCAAGGTATTCTGATTCCTAGCACCTAGGTTTCTACAAAACTGGATTAGTCATGAGAGGATTCCTTGAATGTTGTGGAAAAAAGCAAAGGAGTGAAATAACATTAGAAGCCCAGTGCAGATCAAGGTCAACTTAGGGAATATATTCACCCCTCATGAGAGAATGGGCTGTTTATGTGTAGATTCTTCCCATTGCCATGATTGTAGCTGCTCAGGTAGTACTGGAGGCACACTCTTCCCTTCTCCTTTCAAGCTTCCAGGTTGATCATCTTTCTTCAGATTTATGCATTCTCCTCAGAAGCCTATCAGTTAGATTGCTGCTCATATGGCACCACCAAGTCCAGTTAAAGATGCCTTTCCATCTAGGAGAGAGAGATAACTTGATCATTCTGTTCACTTACCAAGGCCACCACCTGCACCATGACTAGGCTATAGACGATCCAGCTGAATGTTGACTGCATCTGTCTTACTCCTATTGTCCCTTTCCCGTGATCCTTGAAGAACAGATGCACTATCTGCCCAGCTCAAATCCCACCACCATCCTTGTGAATGTCAATATACACATTTTTGGTTCATCCCACCAAGTGAACACCTATGACTTCACTTTCAGGAACTTAGTACCACCTTCCCTCCATCCCTCTCTCATGGCTAAGCATGTTCTCAGCAGGGCCTGCTCCATTTCTAACCTTTGCATTAAAGTATCCAGCTCTGAGTGACCACACTCTCTCCTTTGGTCTTCAAACCCCTACCTCAGTGATGTCAGTAATATCCATCTAACAAAATGACAAAGCTAGACAAAACTGTTTGCTTCCGGATGTTGGTATTTGATGACTGTAGTCTTCCACTTGTTTGGTGAATTTTCCAAAATGGCTTTACAATGATCTCAGTCTTTGCTATGTGTGGTCACTAAAGTCTATGTTATCTCAGTGATTAGTGGGTGACTCAACAGAGATTTCCTTCCATGAATTCCTTTAAAGGCCATCTGAGACTCTGCCTACCCATTTGCTGTTTGCACTGTACCTAGCAGAGGCAGAAGCCTAGGGACCTTGTACATCTTTTCTGAGAATATATTGAGTACTGGAGTGTTTTGCTCATTTTTGTCTTTTTTTGTTTTAAAATATTTCAAATAATACATAAAAGTATAAGGAAGAGTTCAATGAGCACACAGAGTTAACATTTTTAATATTGTGTCATAGTCATTTCATATGTAAGCAATAGATATGTCCATATACATACTATTTTTAAAAGTAGAGTTAGATATATTAACATCTCAGAATGTGGTATTCATGAAAATGTCACAAAATGAAAAAAGAAGTGTATATTTTTATTTAAAAGGTATAATTCAGTGAATACAACATTTGAAATATATATCAAATAATATTCCACCCACATTTTTATATATACATATGTATATAATTAATTTCTACATATGAGAGAAAATATATGGCATTGGTCTTCCTATGTCTGACTTATTTTATTTAGTAGTATGATCTCAAATTCTATACATTTTGTTGCAAATGTCCAGATTTCATTCTTTTATGGCTGAGTGATATTCCATTATAAATATCTATATCTTTATCTATATCTATACATACCATATTTTCTTTATCCATTCATCCACTAATGTTGATTCCACATTGTAGTTATTGTAAACAGGGCTGCAATAAACATGGGTGTATAGGTATCTCTTTCATATGTCTTTCTCTATATATACCATGGCTTTTCTGGGCCTGAATTCCTTGTTAATATTTCTGTTTAGTTTTCTCTTTTCCAGACCTGGGGGCTCTGACTATTGCTTGTCCTGTCTACTATTCCTTGTCCCAGGTGAGCACAGTGTTTGGCTGTGTTTAAATCATTCCACAGCCACTTGAAAAGACTGGAAAGTGCCTAGCCCAAGTTATAGGGTAGTCTGGTGGTGAAATGATTGTCAGCCTAAGCACCATTCTCTAAGGGAACCACCAAGCATAGCAAAATCACAACCAGAGCATTTTAAGAACAAGTTCTGCATTAACACATTGACACCAGAAAACTGACAAGGAATGCATTCCACTGTCCCCACAGCTGCTGCAGTCACTTCTCCTGAGGTCTCTTTTGCCACAGAGTTGGAAGATGGTGTTCAGGTAGGTGAAACCTTCCCAAAGCTCTCATCAAATCCTAAGCACTCTTCATTCACTGAGTGAGCCTGAACTTTGATTTGACTCTCCCATGGGCCTTTCAAATATCTTATTTTCTCAACAAAGGTGTATTTTAGGTAGTTCTTACAAAAATTTTAATTTATAAGAATCCTGGTAGGCCCATTGAAACTATAGATTCCTACCCCAAATCATTCTCCTGAGTTCTCTTTCTTTTTTTTAAAAAAAGATTTATTTATTTATTTGAAAGATAAATTATGGCATTACAGAGAGAGAAGGATAAACAGAGATCTTCCATCCACTGGTTCACTCCCCAGATGGCCACAATATCCAGCGCTGGGCCAGACCAAAACCAGGAGCCAGGGGCTTCTTCCAGATCTCCATGAGGGTAGTAGGAGCCCAAATACCTGGGCCATCTGCTTTTCCCAGACCATTAGTAGGGAGGTGGATTGGAAGTGGAGCAGCTGGGACATGAACCAGTGTCCATACAGATGCCAATGTCACAAGTGGTAGCTTAACCCACTATGCCACAACACAGGTCCTTGCATTCTCATTATTGATCCTCATTGTTACAATATAAATTTTTGTGCCTCCCTGAACTAAACATGCTAAAACCTGATGAAAACTGTGATGGATTTAGGGTGACAGTAATTAGATCATGGGAGTGATAGAATAGAATGAATAGAATTATGAATAGAATTAGCATCCTGAAAAAGAGGCCTGGCAGAGCTAGCTTTTCCTGTCTACCGGGTAGGACAAAGCTAGGAATTCATAATCTGTAACAAGAAAGTGGGCCTTCATCAGATCCTGAGCTGTGAGAAGTGAATTTGTATTGTTCAGAAGTTGCCCAGTTTAGGATATTTTGTTACAGCAGCGAGAGCCAACTATCACAGCCATTACTGTCTCTACTGATTATCATCATTTATGAGGAAGCTAGGTCAGACACCATCAAAGCATGAGTTGTTGAGAGCTTTAAGAGGTTATCCTGATATATATTGGCAATTGCATTTATTTCTTTTTGGCTTCTGATATTGAGATTTTTTTCCTCTCCTTTTGCCTTGAGTTTATGTTGGGAATAGTACATTGAGTAAGTTCTGTTCTACTGGACAAGTTAAAAAAGAACAATGTGCTCAGTAGTCTAACTCTGTAATTCATCTTATTGCTCAAACCCTCAATGTTTCAACAGAAAAGGAAGGTAAATATTGCAAAAGAGAGAAGGTTCATCATGGATTGAGTAAAAGTTTAGAGACTCATGATTATAGAGCAAGAAGTACCATAAGGAAAATTACCCACTGAAAACCAGATTCCTTGGACTTTGCACTATTGCTTCTTCTACACAAACAAGTGGCTTTGTTTATAGATCTCAATGGTGTGCTTTTCTCCCCATGCAATTCTCCTTTATGATACTGATGACTAGAACACTGTCCAATCCTCAGACTCCCTTGCACTCATTTTCGGCCCATTTTGTCCACTCATTTACTATTGTAGTTTTTCCTCCCTCTGCTCTTTTTCTCATCACTCTAATATTTAATGTGGATACTAGGGAGGCTTGATTTCAGATTTTTTCAGAATTGGCACACTGAGAAAATCTCATTTTCATGGCAAGAAGCTTAGATTGCTCCAAAACAGGATTTATTTTTAAAGTCCGACATTGAACATTGTTGGCTCTGTAATATCTTCTGGCAAAAAGAAGCCAATAAGACAGAATCCATAAAAAAGAAAGAAAACAACCAACCATTTTCTCTCCCCTTTTCCCTATTCGCCCCCAGCCAAGTTTAGAATGACTTAAGGGAGGTTTTTCCCCCCATTCCTTTTTCTTTTTCTTTTTCTTTTTCATTCCCTTTTTTCTTTGCCTAGAACTAACCATCATGAGGCACCTTTTTGCTTTTGAACATTTTTCTGTTGGCCTCTTCTAGGGTATCTGCCATTGATTTATTTACTTATTTATTTTGTTCACTTTATTTATTTACTTATCCAAGAAATGCTGCTTAAAGGAGAAACAGGACTTGGGTTGAAGAATAGCAGGCTCTACATTTTAAGAATTCTCCATGGTGAGTGGGAATTGCCACATGTCTTTGAACTTCTGAATCTGCTTGGTCATTACCATATTGACTACCCTCCAAGGCCACAAAAATAAAAATATCAAATGTGGGTGTAGTGGTTTTTCTCCGTGTAAGGTGAATCACCACAAATTTTAGGCAAGTGTTATGTCTTTGAAGATGATTATGAGCAAAAACTAAACGTTTCTCCTTAAGACCATGAGTGTTTCGTTGTAGGGACTGTTGACTTGAGAAGGAGTCTAACTACATAATTCTTCTAGATTGCCACTGAATCACCTCGCCTATGTCTTTCATTTCTTTCATCATAGCAGACTTCTGTACTTAGAAGTATATGAACATTGTGGTTTACCCATTCTATCCCAACCATTCCAGGTTCTTATCACAAGGAGACTTGTGTTTTGAAATGGAGTTTTTTTTTTTTCCAGTTCCAGTTGCATCATACAGTATTTGTCTAAATATTTGTATTGTATTATAATATTATTTGTAGACTATAGAATGCAACACAGATTACCCATTTTCCTTCTCAGCAAAAAAAGAAAATAAGAAACAAATTATGTTTGTGAGAAAAATTAGCTAAACAAGGATATATTTGAAAATTTGTGTTTGTGTAGAATTTGTCAGACTTCAAATTAGAAAGTGAGTTGGCAGAGACTTCTATGACATGAAATTAAGTTTGAACACTAACACTGAGAGATGACTCTCTTTGTGTTTTCAACATATTCAAGGAATCTAGAAATACATGGTTTTCCTATTTTTCCACAGAAAAGAACCAAAGATTAAAAAATAAATCTGTATATTCCAATATACAAACACATCATTAAAATAGATATATGCATTACCTGATAATGACTAAATAATTCTCCTTATTAATAATGATGAAAGGGGCTAGTGCTGTGATGTAGTAGGTTAAGCATCCTCCTGCAGCACCAGCATCCTATATGGTTGCTGGTTTGAGTCCTGGTTGCTCCACCTCTGCTAAGGTCTGGAAAACAGTGGAATATGGCCCAAGTGCTTAAGCCCCTGAACCCATATGGGAGAACTGGAAGAAGCTCCTGGCTTTTGGCTTCGGATGGGTTCAGCTCCAGCCATTGCAGCCATTTGGGGAGTGAAACAGTGGATGGAAGACCTCTCTCTGATTCTTTCTCTCTCTGTCTGTAGTTCTGCCTTTCAAGTAAATAAATAAATCTTTAAAAAAATAATAATGATGAACAAGTCCTACTATTATTTACTTGAGGTTAGATTAAGGAAATGTTGGGGTCAATCTTAGTAAGCCCCTTTAGAGCAAGTCTGATGTAAGAAGAACCTGAGCCAACATTTGCAGGCTACACAAAGGAAAGATTTATTAGGCAGCCAAAAATTCAGACAGCTAGCAGGTTTGGCATTATTTTGCTCACCACAGTAGAAATTACCCCAGACTTCATTAATGCCTGCTTGGTTGCAAAAGTCTCACTGCTTCTTCTACAGTGCTTCTTGGGCAATGATCCTCATTGGAAGAGCTGTTGGCAACACATTTTTATAAAAGAGTGACTGCCAAGCACCAAATATGCTCATCACCAAGTAACGGTGACGAGAGCAAAAGCAAAACAAAGGAATCAAAATCATTTGATAGCCTTTTTATTTTGGTCAACAAGATTTTTTTTTTTACAGACACTTAAAGAGTGTTCATGCTTTTGCCATAGCTTTCTTTTAATTATTTTATCCAAGAAAGCAAAAGTTGCATTTGTTCTGTATTGAATAATGCTACCTAGCCCCCAGCTGTTAAAGCTTGGCGTTTTCTTGTCCAGGGTTTACAAGTAGAGTGGAGGTTTATGTCTGCACCGGTCCTCATCCTCCTATACCTGAAGCCAATGAGCCTACTTCAGAGATCCCAGTTCACTGCTAAACAGAATGATGCTTTCCTTATCAGGACCAGTCTCCGTTTTTAAATTCTGACTCTTCTATTCACTATGTGGCAATGGACAATTTGAGTTTCACTTAATGAAGTGAGCATCTCTTGGTTTTGCCTGTCAGGTATGTTTTCCTCCTTTTTCTCATAGACAGAACGTTGGTTTTCCTTTATGAGTACCACTAACTCTCCTTCTCTCATTCAGTGTAGTTTGTATGTGGCTGATAGACAAATGTATGCATCCTCTCAACAAAGGATAGGACCTATAGCAGACTTTACTCATGCTCTACCCATTTTCCTTCAGATCCCCTCTCCATGTTCAGGCACATCATTCTAGATTTTTACACTCAGCAGACCCATGGTTTTTGGAGGCCTGCCTTCTTGTTGATGAAAGTTCTTCACCTATCCACAAGGCAGAGGGAAAGTATGGAGGTGAAAAGTCTTCCTGAAAATAACTTTTACCTAATGACCAATGGATGTGGTAGTATAAATACTTCTGATCCCTCACTCCTTGACAGCTATAATTTTTAGGTATTTATTTTGCCAGGGAATATTCCTACAAGATTAAGCTCCAGTCTCTGGTATCTTATTTAACAACACTCCCTGAATTGGCTGACTTCCCTGTCACCCATGTATGTTCTTTGAAATTTCCAATAAACTATTTTCACCAGAATTCTTGGCTTAAGGCATGCTTTTTGGGGAATGTGAACCAATACAAAACCAAACTGGCACATCAGAGTTCTCTATCACCTGGCTTTAGTGATTGATGATGACGCAAACCTGACCTGAGCAAGACCAGTGAGGGAGCCAGGCCTTTTCCTGAAACCATTAAATGAGACGTACATTCTTGCAGTTGGGATTTGTTAGTGTGTGAAATGTAGATGTGTGTTGTTCCTTATCTTTTACACTACAGAAATAGATTATTTTTGTGAGAACAAAATTAATACTCAAGATATGCATTTCAAGATGTATAGAGGCAGTTTATTTGGTTTGTTTTTTGTTTTTGTTTTTTGGGTTTTTTGCCTAGACCTGGTAACACCTGACACTGACTTTTTTCAATTATATAGGCCCATTTACCTTCTCACCATTTTGAAATCCAGGTTGAGTTTCTTGTTCCTAAAACTAAAAGAGTTCTGTTACTTCAGATATGAACTAGGACATTCCATATTGGCTTGTTCTCAATATAATGCTGGGCAGCAAGATGTGGATTTGGTGCTAGGGTCTTTCCATTTGTGAAATACATGATGGTCAGCTATTAGCTATGCTTGGATGACATAGGGTCTGGTACATGGATACTGAAGAGTTTGTTTTTCTGCTTTTACCAAAAAAGTTGAAAGAAGCCATACTTTAATTTAGTTTGGGTAGAGGGAAGAATTTCTATAATGTTCATTGTCTTTTGTCTTATAAGAAGGTTTTTAGGGGACATGGACAAATAGTCTTTGAGGGCAAAGCATTATGTAGTGAACAAACTTGTCCATGTGAGGTAAATGATTGGCTTCAATTTTACTGTGTAAATTGAAGGCTGCATTTTTTGTTTTAATTAGGCAATGACCAAAATGGTTTTGTGGCATTTGTCTCCCAGGATTGGGAACCTACGCACATCAACTCTGTGCATGAGAACCAGGAATTAAAACTGACCACAGCTAATAGGAACCTGCTCAGGCCCACTTTATAGGCTCTACTGAGGGAAGTGCAAAGAGAAAACAGGCTAAATGAAGAAGGGAAATACAATTCTGCCTGTTCAATGAGTTTTAATAATAAATAATCCTCTGGAAAGTAACATATGAACAGAATTATAAATTCTCAGTTGAGTGTTTTTCTACCATTTAGGATTTGTTAAGCATTCAAAGGGAATTGTTGGATTGTTACATTTTTAATTCAACCCTAATGTCTTCAAAATTACAGCATGCTGCTGCAAAGACAATCTTCTCTTGGTATCTGATGGGGACTGGTTCCAGGAACCATAACAGATACCAAGATCTCAGGATGCCCAAACTTCTTACATAAAATGACATATGTGGCATTTGCATATGACCTAATCATATTAACCAGTATACTTTAAATCATCTCTAGATTACTCACAATATCTAAAACAAAGCAAATGCTTTCAATTATAATACTGTATTGATTAGGGAATAATAACAAGAGAAAAAGAGCATCCATACTCAGTAAAGACAACTTTTATATGTTTATTTAAAAGATCTATTTTTTTAAAGGCAGAGTTATAGAGATAGATCTTTGATCTGCTGTTAACTGCCTCCCCCCCCCCCCCCCAGTGGCTGCAACAGCCAGAGCTGGGCCAGACCAAAGCTAGAAGTCAATATCTTCTTCTGGGTAGCCCATATGGGTACAGGTGCCCAAACACTTGGGTCATCTTATGCTGCTTTCCCAGGTGCATTAGCAGGGAGCTGGATCAGAAGTAGAATAGCTGGGACATCAACTAATGCCATATGGGTTGCTGGTGTTACAGCTAGTAGCTTAACCTGCTATGCCACATGGCCTGCCAGTCCCAGACACCATTTTAAAACAAATATTTTCCATCCATTGTTGCTTAAGTGTATAAATGTGAAACTTACGGATATGGAGGGCAGACTATACAATGCCGAAATTGACTGATACTAAATCTTGTGGTGTCTCGAGGGAATCCTTGTTGTCAAGGCAAATTCTTTGGGAGTGATCTATTCATGTTGCATAATTTTGCCATTTTGAGCATGATGCAAGATATAAACAAGTGATTATCCAGGAGATAGTTGTCATGGGAATTAGCCTTTCTCAACGGTCTCAGAAGACATATTCTCCTTCCATTAATTGAGTCTCATGTTCTGGGTCCTCTTCCATTTTAAGTCTAGCTTTGTAGGAAGTTATGCAATTTGACAGCATCTATGAGCCTCTAAATATTTCAACATTCTCACAAGGAGCATCAAATATGCACAGAGAAATCTTTTAGTAACTACCTCACCCCAAAAGCAAAAATGAGATGACAAACACATCTCTTCTTGTCTGATCTCTGGATTTTGCTCTTGTCTTTGGGAATTGTTTAAGAATTTTACTCAGAGGAATGGTGGTCAGATGCAACTGTGTGTGTTTATTTTATTTTTATATTTAAGATACAGTGACACAGAGACGCAGAATGATATGGACAAACAGAGAGCTCCTGTCAACTGAACTACTCCCCAAATGATTGAGTCTGGACCTGCCAAAATGGACCTGTCTGTCCAGTCTAGGTCTGGACCTGGCCAAAATGAGAGCCAGAAACTCAATCCAGATATCCCACAGGGGTGACAGAAGCTCAGTTACATGAGCCATTACTACTGTCTCCCAGAATCTTCATTAGTAGGAAGGTGGAATCAGGAGCCAGAATGGGGTATAGAACCCAGGTTCTCCAACATAAAATGCAGGCATCTTAACAAGTGGCATGAACACTAGGCTAAATGTCCACCCCATGGGTTAAGTTTTTTAAGTTTCCCTTTTTGCTTAGTTGGTTCCCATACATTGAATATGTCTTAAACACAGGTTGTGGGTCATATGTTAGGCCTTTGATGCCCCTGATTTTCTTATGACTGAACCTTCCCAAAGTTGAACTCCTTAAAGATAGGTGAGACTACCAAAAGCCAAAGTAAGCAATTGGGGAATTGTTTGTAATTTAGTCATAAACTTGTGAAGATATTCTATCAATTATCCATGGATACGTAACAAACCACCTGAAAACTTGATGAATTAAAACAGATTCATTACTTACCAAGATTGTGTGGGTTATAATGGATTCCCTGTTGGTTTCATAGTTGCTCATTCACATGGCTGCATTTATCTTGTGGGTTAGCTGGAGTTGGAGGTCCTACCATGACATCATACTTTGTAGTTCTAAAAGGAAAATATAGTGGGAAGTGCAAGGAAAGCCCATAGAAGCTCTTTTTTGAGGTATTAACAAAAGGTAGTTCAACTGTATCAGTCTCACTGAGATTTGGGGACAGAGGAATGTCCAGGATGAGGCAGCAGGCTAAGTGCAAAATATTTAAATTATTGGAGGTACTTTAAGACAGCGTCCCAGTAAAGGTGAGTTTCTCTGAAGAGGAACAAAGTTGCCTGGAACAAGGAGACTCAAAAAGAGGAGTCTGTTAGTAACTGAAATAATTAACAACTGGCTCTCAACACACCTCCAAGCCTCTGATTTGTAGTGGCTTTTGATTTCCATTGTGCAAGTACTTCTACAATGGATGACTCCAATGTTTCATTCAAGTTGAGAAGGCACATGCAACATTGACTTCTTGTGAGCCTGTGCAATCCTGCACCAGTACACCACTGATCAGAAAGAGTGAAAGAAAATTAAAGCATTATCAGGAAATGGAAAAGATGAGGTCTTTGTTCTAAAACACACTGAGAGAGATGAGATTTGAATAGAGGAGTGGTAGATAGAACAGAATTATTGAAAAGAACGTCTGTTACCTAAATAGGAATACCTTAAGTGTTATAAAAATGTGAGCACAAGCCTAAATGCAGAGAGAGAGAGAGAGAGGAGAGAGGAAAGAGGATAGAGGATAGAGGAGAGGGGAGAGAAGAGAGGAGAGGGAGAGAGAGAGAAATGGGGCTGGCGCTGTGGCACAGTGGGTTAATGCCCTGGCCTGAAGCACCGGCATCCTAAATGGGTGCTGGTTCGAGACCTGGCTGCTCCACTTCCAATCCAGCTCTCTGCTACAGGCTGGGAAAGCCATGGAGGATGGCCCAAGCAGTGGAGGAAGCTCCTGGCTCTTGGCTCCTGGCTTCGGATTGGTGCAGCTTCGGCCGTTGCAGCCAATTGGGGAATGAATCAGTAGATAGAAAACCTCTCTCTCTCTCTCTCTCTCTGTCTCTGTCTCTCTCTCTCTCTCTCTCTCTCTCTCTCTCACTGCCTCTCCTCTCTCTGTGTAACTCTGACTTGGACCCACAGTCTTTATTAAAAGCTGAAGTGGATATATGTCCCTTCTGTCCATCTTTCCCCAAAATAGTTAAAAATCTCGATTTTAGTTTTAGAATAGTACTCAGTGAAATCACCTGAATTAGATTCGTTGACAAAGCTGAACATTTGCTGTATTACATAGTTTGACCAATTTTTTTAAAAAAAGATTTATGTATTATTTATCTATTTATTTATTTGAAAGTCAGAATGGCAAAGAGAGGGAGGGAAGGATCTTTCATCAGCTTGTACACCCTCGAAATTCTCCCACAAGCTGGGGCTCGGCCAGTTCAAAGCCAGGAAGCCAGAACTCCATCTGGTTTTACCATGTGGGTGTCAAGAACTGAAGTACTTGGGCCATCACCTGCTGCCTTACAGGTGTAATAGCACATAGTAGCTGAACTGAAAATGAGGTAGAACTTCATCTCAGACATTCTGATATAGGATGTGAGTGAGCATTGTAAGCTTTGGCTTAACCCACTGTCCCACAATGCCTACCCCAAGTTAGACCAAAATTTACCAGCAATCTATTGGGTTTAGTGGGTATGTTTTTAAAAGTCATAGATACCAAAGTGGGCCTCTTCATTACCTGTATCCCATATCTAGAACATGTCTAAGCTAAACTCTGTAGCCTGTGAATTACATTAACACACTTCTTGATTACCTGGTTGCTATGATTTGGATAAGATTTGGATGTGGTTTGCCCTCAAAATTTGAGTGTTTGAAACTTTGTTTGCCAAGGTAGAGGTACGAGAAGTGATAGACTTTTAAGGGCTAGGGTCTAATGGGAGGTGATTTGATCACTGAGGGCACCACCTTGGGAGAGAATATTGTATTTCTTCTGGGATTCTGATTAGTTCCTGGGTGAGTCGTCGCTACACGGCAAAGCAAGCCTTCGTACTTGGCTATTGTCCTATCCACTTTTCTGCCATGTTTTGATGTAGCCAAAGGATCCTCTCTAGATGCAAAGTAGATGGGGCCATCTGATCTTGGACTTTTCAGTCTTCAAAACTGTGAGCCAAATAAACCTTCCTACTTAATTACTGAGCCTTGGGTATTTTGCTCACAATAGAAAAGAGACTAATGGGGGCCAGCACTGTGGTGCAGTGGGTTAACACCCTGGCATGAATGCACCCGCATCCATATGGGCACCGGTTCAGACAGGCAGCTCCACTTCCCATCCAGCTCTCTGCTATGGCCTGGGAAGGCAGTAGAAGATGGCCCAAGACCTTGGGGTCCTACACCCACATGGGAGACTTGGAAGAAGCTCCTGGCTCCTGGCTTCAGGTTGGTGCATCTCCAGCCACTGCAGCCAGTTGGAGAATGAACCATCGAATGGAAGACCTCTCTCTCTCTCTCTCTCTCTCTACCTCTCCTCTCTCTGTGTAACTCTGACTTTCAGATAAATAAATATTAAAAAAGAAAAAGAAAAGAAAAGAGATCAATGCACATTTTCCTGGATCTGTGACTCATTGATATCTTTCATTAGAACTTTGGCTTTTCCATGATTGTGAACGCAAAAGCAGAAACACTGGCCCTGATCTTGGACATGTGCCTTCAGTGACTCAAATAGCTGCCCAATGACACCAGCCAAGCCCATCTATTCATATAGCAAACATATACATATTACTCCAGCATATGTTTTATGACCACTTTGTGGTTCTTAAAAGCCATTGAGCACATGGTGTTCTGATTTTGTGTTTGTGATACTGAATGGAGAACAGCTCTATGTATATAAAGCCAGACTGAGAGTGCTCAGTCGACTGAATTTCCAGGAGATCTCTCTGTGAAGAGAGGAACATATGTCTATCCACTGCTGTAACAGAGAAAGGGGTTCAGTCATGAGAGATTTCAGTTTCTACCCTAGATTATTAAACTGTGATTCAAAGACTATTATTTGGAAACTTATGTCAAAAAAATTTAGTGATCTTTTGGTCATGTGATCCTTGGCCAGCATCTAAACCAGATGATCTGTTTGGGTCAGTGACTTGACAGTATTGGAGAGGGAACTGGTCAAAATCAATCCTGTTAGCTTTTTAGTTCAAGACCTTTCCAAAACAGAGAACCCACCCCCAGGAAAGACAAGGAATATGTCCAGCATAAATCCATCCCTTTCTCTCACCTTGAGGTATATTCCAAATGTCATTCTTTTGGTATTTAAGTTATGCCTCAATGTCCTATTGATAGTACACCCTTGTAAGAAGCAGGTGACTTTAGGGGTTGGTACTGTGGTGTAGTAGGCTAAGCCTCCACATGTGGTGTCGACATCCTTGACAGGCACTGATTTGTGTCCTGGCTGCTCCTCTTCAGATCCAGCTCTCTGCTGATGGCTTCGGAAAGCAATAGAAGATGGCCCAAGTGCTTGAGTCCTTTTACCCATGTAGGAGACCTGGAAGAAGCTCCTGGCTCCTGGCTTTGGATGGGCTCATCTCCACTTACGTGATGATTTGGGGAATGAACCAGTGGCTGGAAGACTTTCTTTCTGTTTCTCCCTCTCTCTGTAACTCTACCTCTCAATAAATAAATAAATAAATCTTTAAAACAAAAAGCAGATGAATTTATAGCTATTGTCTCTGCATGTGCCCACATTTGCTATTCACATGCCCACGATCTAACATAGGGATACAAATAGAGTACCACAAAAAATGTCATGTTGTTGGATACATGGCATCTAGAACTTTACTTTGACTGGAAGGATCTACTCCAGCTAACAACCTTTGTTAATTGACTATCAAGTAATTCAATTTTCTCATGTTTTAAAGAGCTTATGTGTTGTTGAAGCACGTGATCTACTCCATAGGCTGAACAATCACCTATACTAAGATTATTACTACAATCTCCTGCTGGGACTGGAATCTTTATTTGAAAGCACAAACTATGACTTAAAGACAAACCTCTGAGCTGCAGAAAAGTCATCCATAAAACTTTCATCTCTCATCTATGGACACTCATCTCTCACCAATGGAACTGAAGCTCTACAGGTGTCTTGACTGCTATACAATCTGAGAGAACGCCAGGTATTCCCAGGCCTCAGAAGGGAGATGAACAGAGATCATGGCTAGGATAAATTCAGCTCATCCTTGCTGCCTGCAAAGCTATTTTGCCTATGTAACATTGCTATAGTGCTCTAATCCCTGCCGAATCTCATCTGCCATCACCTTAAAGTTAGGAGGTAATCATCTATTCCAAATATACTTTGATTCGGTCTTCCAGAAACTCATGATCTGGGATGTCCTAGCCAAGCTACATTCCAAGAATTGGAATCATGTGTCATTAGAGCCAGGATTGGAGGAATTCATTGCCATAGCTTTGCAGACTTCTCTTCCATCAAGGTATCATACAGAAATTAATAAAGTCTCTTCTGGGTTTGGGTTTAGAAATGACAGTGGGGCCAAACCCAGATGGTCACAAAATGAAAGCTGAGACATGGATTTCATTGGGAATAGGGAAATTTAGGTGAGGGTGGGCATGGGACAGTGGTCATCTATATGATTCTGGTCAAATAAAACAAATGACTTAAACTTTTCTACTGAGTTAGTTTAGTTCTGTTGCTTTTTGACTGAGTTCCATGGAACAGTAAACTTGTTTTAAAGGATGTAAAGCTTTAGAGAGAAACGGAGATGTTGAATGTGCAGAGAATTGAGAGCTCAATATGTGCTTGCAATATTTTTCCTCTTCTGTTGTCATCTTCATATATGAGGGTTCCATGTTCTAGAAGAAAGATCTGTTATTAAAAAACAGAGAAGACTGCTTTCTTAAGCTAGTACCTGTGAAGAGATTTGCATGCAATAATTTTCTCTAAGAGATATGAATATTAAAATATATCCCTTCCTTTTTAAAAAAATGTGTTTCAGTCTCAATTAATACCTCAAAGTATGGCAGTTGTCTCCAAGAAATAAAATCTTGTGAATTGGAAAAACCTCTATCTTTCATAAAACTTAGCTACAGGAGCCAGCGCTTGGTTAAAACTAGGTTAAGCCTCTGCCTGAAGCACCAGCATCCCAGATGGGCGCTGGTTCATTTCCCCGCTGTCCCATTTTCAATCCAGCTCTCTGCTATGGTCTGAGAAAGAAGTTTAAGATGGCCCAAGTGCTTGGGTCCCTGCATCCACATGGGAGAGAAGCTCCTGGTTCCTAGTTTTGGATAGTCTCAGCTCCATCCATTGCAGCTATTTGGGGAGTGAACCAGTGGATAGAAGACCTTTCTCCCTGTCTCTCCCTGTCTGTCTATAACTCTGCCTCTCAAGAAGATAAATAAATCTTAAAAAAAATTAGCTACAAATTAGACCCTGGTGTATGAATTTTCTTCTGATTCTTATTTCAAACTAATTTATTAGATGATGAGAAACAGAAAGAAAGGGGTTAGAGACCAGTTACAACAAAAGAATGTCCTTGGGGACTGAATCCTAGAGACCACTGCCTCTTCATGTTAGCATTTCTGTGACACTGATCCTCATAAAACTATTAGTAACTTAGAGAGAAAGTTGGCATCCTTAAGTTACAGAACAAACATGGATGCATGGATAAGAACTGGCACACTACATTTGGCTATATGGTCTAGATAGATGCTACAGAGAACTAGACTCATCATTTTTTGATGCACATTTAAAAAATAGGAAACAATTCAGAAGTTAAAGAACTTGAAGTTTAAAAGTGGAGATCTTTCCTGAAGTGAAAGATCTTTTTAGAAAATCACAAGATTTCTGAAGAAGGGTTTACACTGGGTCTCAAATTCATATCTTCTAGATGCTAGAGTATTTGAAGACACTAACAAAATATAAATTGCAACTGGATCTGAAATGCAGTTTTAAATATTTGTGTGCTATGTGCCTCAAATTTAGTTAGCCTGAAATCATATTTACTAAGATATCATTCTAATGATTTTGGATGAAACTGTCAGACTTCTTTATTCCAGGCTCATCCTTACCACTCTTCATACTGCATTGCTGTATTCTGTATCCAAAATATAAAAAGATTAACTCTGAACTCTTCCCTTATCCTACTGACTTTTTTGGCTTTAATTTTTGGGGTGGGGAATTGCAGGGCAGGCTAGGAGTAATATATAGTCTGAATTTCAGACTCTCCAAAATTTGTATAGGAAAGAAAGGAAGATAAAATGAAAATGGAAATGTCTTTTTTCTATCTCTTTTTTTTTAGCCTATTCTGATGTTAGATTAATCCATGCTCAAGCTGAATATGAAGTGGGTTTAACATGTGTCCCCATGTGTATTTAATAGCAAACACATATTCATTAATAATAAGCACATATTCATACCAATTTATAGCTGTTTCTGAAAACTGCTAATTTTCTTTACATTAGCATCAGCTTTTTAAGCAAGGGTGGCCTTCTGTTGTTTTATGCAATTTAATTTAGAGAGACATTTGGCATAGCAGTTGGGATGCTACTTGGGATGCTCACCTCTTGTATCAGAGTACATAGGTTCAAGTCCCTGCTCTGCTCCTGATTCCAGCTTCCCTATAATGTGCACCCTTGGAGGTAGTAAGTGATTGCTCAGGTAGTTGGGTTCCCACCACCCATGTGAGAGACCTGGATTGAGCTTCTTGCTCCTGGGTTTGGCCTGCCCAGCACTAGCTGTTATAGGCATTTGGGAAGTCACCAACATATGATATTCTCTCTCTCTCTTTCTCTCTCTCTCTCTCCTTCTCTCTCTCCCTCCCTCCTTTGTCTGCCTTTCAAATAATTAAATAACTCTGTTGCCTTCAAAATTGATTTAACTTCTAGCTATGGAATTGTTAAAGGTTAACACACTCTAAGTGACTATGTCATCTAGAGAGGTCAGATCATGCCCATGGCCCACATGCCAACCTTAAATAAAACAGAAACAATGAATTGTCAAACATAAGTGGCTGAAAACGCACCCACCTTTGACAAGAAAATACTTCCTTTTCAAATATCGCAAGCTTTCCTACTGTCCATTTTACAGAGATCTACTTCTGAGCCTAAGTTTAAATTTTCTTATAGAGTAGGAATCCAGAGGGAGCAAAGAACCAAATAAATGAACAAGACCGATCCCTTGAGACATTGTTTTAAAGTGTAATTCTGAGAGAAGAAGGCCAACCGTGAACAGTGTTAGCAATGCCATTCAAGGCTCAGTGACCTTTCATTTAGGAGGTCCTGTGGCTGCTCTCCACTGGGAGAGGGTGAGGTGAGGTCCTGTTTGAAGTAGTGCCCATAGCAGGGGGAGGAAATGACTCAGTGGCCACACAATAGTAAAACTTTTCTAGCAAGAGAAACCGTGCTTGAACTTGGCAGCCTAAACTAAGTCTCAGCATGATTCAGGCTTAGAAAGTCAATCTAGCTTTTACTGGCTGACTAATAATACCCCATGGGGCTCTTCCAAGCTACAGCTGAGAAATGGATATGAAGATAGTGAAACTCTCCCAGAGACACATGTGGAAATTGGGACCACAGGGTGAACAGGGTCTGATTGTGGTATAGTGTTGGGAAGTTGAATGTCTATCAACTGTTGATGATAGTTGGGTAGAACACCCAACTATTTAATATTGGGTAGAATATCTCTGATATTGCTTTATCTTATGATTATTAAATTTAAATAAAATCTGCTCTAAGTGAATTCTATTCTTTATTAACAAAACAACTTTAAAAATATTGGTAAAGTTTTGCTTCTTTTCTATTAGGATACAAGTATTTCACAGAAATTAAGTGTCTTTAAAAAAATCAATAAATGATCTTGACATTCTTATCTATCCTGAAATTTTACAAAACCTATGGTTTGTGAGGATGATGATTTTGGCATCTACTATACAATATTATTTGCTTATCTTGGTTTTAAAACAAACAAAATCACTGCATGCACTTAAAAACATTTAAAAATACATGTGACAAAACAAAGCAATGTCCACTGATATTAATTAATAAAGCAGAGCATAATACTGAAATTTATATCATTTTTCAAATTGTCCATTTTCCAGTGACTGTCATTGAAGTTTTACTATGTGCTGAGCTCACGATGAGGCTTCTGTCTTTGCTTTCAACTAACTTGCTGTCTTGTGAAAGAGGCAGTCAAATCATTGAAATCAGTGAAAGTCTAGAACCACTGTGAGATCTTTGAGAACACTGTGAGATCTTCCTCCTTAACAAATTAAGTTCACAACACATTATTGTTGACTATCAGGACAATGCTATACAACAGATCTCTGGAGAGTATTCAACTTGTTTAACTGAAACTTTATGCTTGATGATTAGAAAGAACCCATGTCCCCTTCTCCACAGTCTCTGGTGATCAATAGTCTACTCACTGTTTCTATGAATATGACTATTTTAGATACCTCATATAGATGGAAGCAAGTAGTATGTGTCTTTCTGGGCCTGGCTTATTCTGCATAGTACAATTTCCACAACATTCTTTCTTATTGTTTTCTTCTTTGTAAAGATTGAATAGTATTCCATTGTAAATATATGCCACATTTTCTTTTTCCATTCATGTGTTGATGGGCATTTTGGATGTTTCCACATCTTAAATACTGTGAATAGCACCGTGATGAACATGGGAGTCCTAATTCTTCCTCGTGATCCTGATTTCAATTCTTTTGAGCAAATACCCAGATGTGAGATTACTGGATCAGATGGTAAGTATGATGAAAATGTTATTTATGGTGTCTTACTGAAGGAGGAAAAAATAAGGAGCTCAGACAGAGGGCTTAGTTTAGCTGAGTCAGACAACAAGTCCAAAACCACGTAGCAGAAGGTGAATGGAGGAAGATGGGGCAGAAATCATCAGGGGCAGAGATAACAAAATGTGCAATGCAAAGCACCAGAATAATTGAGAACATGGCACATGGGTTGAAACTCAAGTGGTCCAATTTGCCTGCAGCAAAAGAAGCAGGTGGAGCACAGAAGGAGACTGGAAAGGCAGGGTGGGGTCCTCTTTTCATAACCCCCAAGCTGCAGGGAGAATTCTTGGCAAACAACATTACAGGAGGAAGTGGATAAGAAGTTATTGGCTTCTTTCATGATAACATAAACTATTTAAGTGTTTCAACCAAAGTTTCAAGCCAGGTTTTCTGTCCATGAGATAATTTTATAAATTTAGTGTTTTTATTTTTAACATTATCAAACATTCTAATAGAGCAGGAAGACTATGATCAAGTCAGATCACACACAGATCTGAGACCACCAACGTCTTGTTTTTGCTTTAGTGCTTCATTAAAATCACACATGCAGCAATTTATACCATTTTAATTTTACGGAGCTCCACATGTTATTCAGGGAGTATCATGTAATCTCCTTGAAGAAGAAAACAAGCTTTTGTGTGATCCATTTTGAATTTGGAGAATTAAAATTAGGGAAGTGATAGGGTCAACGCTTTTATTGCAGGAATGTTGTCGATGTGGAAGCTAACATTTTGGCATATTGGGTAAAGCTGCCACCTGCAACACCAGCATTCCATATGTGCATGGGTTCATGTTACAGCTGCTCTGCTTTTGCATCAGCTCCCTGCCAATGACCTGGGAAAAGCAGCAGACGTTGGCCCAATTGTTTGGGCCCTTGCCACCCACATGGGAGACGAATGAAGCTCCTGGCTTCAGTTTGGTCCAGTGCAGGCCATAGAAGCCATTTAGGGGCGTGAAGTAGTGGATGTAAGAAATCTCTTTCTGTATCTTCTCCCTCTCTGTAACTCTGACTTTCAAACTAAAGAAATAAATCTTTAAAGTTGTATCTATGTCTTTAAGATGTTTCCTTCCATTCCAAGTTCATCAACTTCTGTAACTTGTAAGTTAGTCATCCCCAAGAAACTAGACTTGCAGAAGACTTGGTACTTCTATGCATTTGTCTTTCCTCATCTATTTTTTTAATAAATTGATTTAGTCCCTAAATTTTACTCTGAAACATAAATCCCTTAAAGTTTCAAAATAATAGAAGTAAGCATGAACTAGGCAAAGCTGTGTTTTCTATCCCACCATTTATGTAATTAGATGCTCACATCACATTCTTGGGGAATGATTGATAAGATCATCTCCTTTGTCTTTCATTATTCACAATATTTTGGTTTTTATTCTTCTAGCACTGTTATTAGAAAAAACAGAATCATTTCTCTGAATCATAGATTCCTGAAAAATATACTTTTTGAAGAAAAGAAGAACAGCCATAAAGAGATGGAAGAACTTGCCAATCTGCAATGCAACTGTGGCCAAGCCCATTTTTGAAGAATTTGGGATTCTAGGCATGGGAGGAGCGTGGCAGAGGAGGGATAGGGATAGGGCATAGGATTTGAAATCAAAGACATCATTTCTAATCCAGTTCAGCCATTTGCTAATTGTAGGATATATGTAAGATAAGTTATAGTCTTTTTAATAGGATAATTCATACTGTATAATACTGTACAATTATCAATATTACAACTTGTGCATGCATATACACAGTCTGATCAATTGTATGCTTCACTGAACAGTAGCTATTCAGTAAGTGGCATTCAAGGCTAAAGCCAAGAAATATAAAATAAAAATATTATAAACAACAAAGCTGAAATTCAGCTTTGCTTTATCATTTGCCTCCTGTGTATGGGAAATTTTAATCATTTTAATTTTAAAGTGAAATAAAGCAACAATGATATTTGGGTATTATTTAGGGGAGGGAGTCTGCTGGGTAATGCCCTAGTCTTGGAGACTGTAGCACGAAATGAAAGTACCTGAGATGAGTTATGTACTAAGGGCTGCTGAGGTGTATCACTGCTGGCTGCTATACTGAGTAGCTTTATTTGGCAGTATATTTTTAATGATTAAGTGGTTTTTATACTTTCTGTGTCCTCTCAAACATTTAGTGACAATTCCTTCTTGATTTTCCATTGATTCTTCCTATCTGGAAACCAATTTGTAGTAGGAATACAGTCAAGAATCACTTGGTTTTCAACATTTGTTTTATGCTGCACTGATTTCACTCTATGGTCACTCTAATATTCAACCAAAGTATTAGAACAAATTAAAAATTAACCTGGCTCCTGCCTTCGGATCAGCACGGTGCGCCGCAGCGCACCGGCCTCGGTAGCTATTGGAGGGTGAACCAATGGCAAAAGGAAGACCTTTCTCTCTCTCTCTCTCTCTCTCTCTCTCTCACTGTCCACTCTGCCTGTCAAAAAAATAAAAATAAAAAAACAACTAATATTAAACCATATAACCGAAAGCTATCTTAAAATGTGGTGTTTTCAATTTATTCCCTCTAAATGAAGGGAAATATTTGGCCACTATTAACATCCTGTATCTCTCAAATCTAATATTGATCATTTTTGTGGTTAAAAACTTATATATATGCATATATAAAATTTATTCAGAGTATCTATGCCTTAAACTCTTCAAGTTATTGAACTATTGGGGTTGCTTTCCACTTGATGCTATTTTTCCCTACTTTTACTTCAGTGGGAGAAGTTTTCTGAATATGTAGACTTTACACACAAGTTTAATGTTACCTGCTTTAACACTGATTTGCAAGACATTTATTTTGAATATATGTAACTTATTGCATTGGCAGAAAACAGAATATTCTCAAGTGGCATTCCAGGGAATAATACAAAAATAAGGTCAACTGATTCTCTCTCCTATTTGTAAGAAGAATATGGTTTATTATTTTTTAATGTGTAGGCTCCATTTTACTTGGAAGTTTTCACAAGCAGGAAAACAAAAAAATTTAAAGAACACCATCACAAATATGTGTTACATAATTCGATTATGGCTACATTCATTGTATGTTAATATAATACTTCCATAACATGGTCTCATCTCATATTGTTTTAAAAATGGATATTCAGGGAAGGTAATAGGAGAAAACCACAGAATCTTGGGTTCTGTGGCAGATGGGGCACCCTGATTCGAGCCAGAAAAGGGGCCCCAAAGGTGAAGAAAGAAAGACAAGCAATCTAAATCTAGCATGTTATCTAGCTGTGGGGTTTTTCAAATGTCATTAAAATGAAACTAGAAAAGCCTACAGACATACATAACTCACTGCGTCTTTAGTGAATAAACACCAGAGGATTCACAATGAGATGTGAAACTAGGAATGTAATTTTATTGTGGGGTTTTAGCTATGATTCTCACCTCACTCAACTGTACACACCGGGATGAGGAAAAGTCTTCAGTCACAATTTTCACCTTCATCAGGATGAAGGAGTAGTCAGAATCCCTACCAATGCAGCAAGGCATTTGTATTTTTCTATTATAGCCCCTATAAAACTTCATTAAGCTTACATTTTTACAGGTCTTTCTCCCTCACCATGGGACCATTCCCTTGTATTTCATTCACCTTTTATCTTCAACATCCAGCAAAAAGCCTGGTATACAAAATGTGTTTAATAAATATATGGGTGTCAGCGTGCACCACAGCTCAGTAGGCTAATCCTCCACCTAGCGGTGCCGGCACACTGGGTTCTAGTCCCGGTCTGGGGCGCCAGATTCTGTCCCCGTTGCCCCTCTTCCAGGCTAGCTCTCTGCTGTGGCCAGGGAGTGCAGTGGAGGATGGCCCAAGTGCTTGGGCCCTGCACCCCATGGGAGACCAGGAGAAGCACCTGGCACCTGGCTCCTGCCATCGGATCAGTGCAGTGCGCTGGCCGCAGCGTGCCAGCCGCGGCGGCCATTGGAGTGTGAACCAACGGCAGAAAGGAAGACCTTTCTCTCTGTCTCTCTCTCACTGTCCACTCTGCCTATAAAAAATAAATAAATAAATAAATAAATATATGGGTGTCAGCAACAGGAGTAATAGGTTAATGAATATAGCAAACTTCATCTAGGCTTTGAAAAACAGTTGAGCTGATGTGCTGAAGGTGAACTGAATACACATACTAGATGGAGCCTGGATACAGCATGAAGATAGGTGTATGGAGGTGTGTTCAAACTGTGATACTCAAATATAAGCAATTCAAGACATTTAAATGTTTGCCATAGGTTAACTCTAAAATGTGTTCAAAAGACTCCTTTTATTCCCTGAGGATATTGTGATCTTTATCAGTCTACCATCAAGGTTGTAATTAAGTCATTGAGTCTGTGGTCTATATTTATGATTACAATATATGATCAAGGATTATAAACACCAGGAAAACTGTATTATCACACTGTCTAATTATCATGTTAAGAGAATGACAGCAGACAAACGTTTAATCTCTTACTAGAAAGAAGAAATTTGACAGAACTTGAGAGCTCACTTTGATGTTGGATTTGTATATGAAAATATCAAAGATTGAACTATTTTCAAACAGAACAACCAATGTTCGTTTTATCCGGGTGGTCAGTTTGCTACTCCATCACCATATTTTCCTTTGAAGTGGCATAGCCTAGAGTTCGTTAGTAGGATCTATTTATTGCAGATAGAACAATGAAATTCAAGAACAGGAAAGAAAAATAAAAAAGACCAACAGCAAGTGTTATAAGTTGATCTCTGAAATCTGGAAGGTAATAACAGGCCCAGGCAGTTAGTAGGAAAGGCCTGGAGAGTTACGTGGTTCAGAGCAGGAGCATCAGCAGTCCTGAAACGCAAATACTCGTGTTGTTCTCTAGACCTACTAAATCAGAAACTCTAGAGTGTCGAGGTTCAGCAATCTGTGTTTTAACAGGCTCTCCGAGTGGTTCTGATGTCCACTCAAATTTAAGAACCATTGTCCTACAACACAGATGATGCATATCACATCCTCTTTTATTTTCAAATCTAGTTGTCTCTAGCTCTGGCATGATAGCTTTCAAAACTGTCCTAGTCAATCTGAAAACTCACTATTCTGAACACTTTGCTGCTTAAATATGTACTGGGCTCTGAAGACCACTGTCTGTCTCCGTCCATCTCTCTCTCTCTCACTATGTTGTTCATAAAATTTTAAAATTAACTAATATAAATAAGAAACACCTGCTTCTTTAATCACAGCTTGAGTCTGAAGACAATCTAAAGTTTTAAAAGTCTATAAATGCTATTACAATTAGTTTACCTTACAGAATTATATTTTTCTTCATGTAGAAATAATGACTAATAAACTCTCAAATACTTGTTGGTGGATTGACAATGCTAAGCAGTATCCACAACAGGCTCTATAAAGAATATAGAAGAAGATAGTAATACAGTGAAAATTTTATTTTATTCTGTCTTTCATCAATAGTGAGGAAGCCACAAGAACCCTTGCTACTCAAGTTTACAGTCAAGAAAATGAAAAAAAAAATATTGTAGAGACAAACTTTCATAACAAGTTGTTCTCAAAGATAAAGACTGTGTATTTATTTACAGGTTTACATTATATGTCACAGCGCCTATGATGTAGGCATGAAAGGATGATAGAAAAAGATACAACAATTCTAGTGTTACTTCCAAGGAGTTATGAATTACAACTAAGTTTTCATGTGGTGATTGTTAAGATACTTTGGATTCAGTAGATTGGAATTCAAATCAAATGCTAGTGCTTTCCCAGAGAGTTCTAAACTTGTTTGTTGGTTTCCTCATCTTGAAAGCGGAAAGGAGGGTAAGAGTTTAGCCTAGATTCCTGGACTTCTGTGTCCCACAATGAAGTGTTTGGGTTTTATATGCACCTCTGGCTCCTGACTCTAGCTTCCTGCTAATGCAGACCACTCATCCTACTGATAACCAAGAAAATCACAACTGGAAGGAAACCAATGAACAGACATACTTCAAGGGTTGAAGTCTCTGAAAGGGACTTTATTAAAGCAGCTACCATAAAAGTGTTCCAGCCAGCAAGTGTGATTTCTCTAGAAACCAATGAAAAATTGGAAAAACTTCAGAAGGGAAATAAAAAAGTTATAGATAAAACTTTGAGATTTAAAAATGAAATAATTGAAATAAAAACCTCGTTCAATGGGCTTAGCAACAGTGTGGAGAAGACAGAGGATTGAAACATTAGGCTTAAATATAGATCGATAGAGCTTACCCAAGCTGAGCAACAGAGAAAAAATAGTCTGGGAAAGCAATGGACAGACTGAGGAAAAGGAGCTAACTCATTTTCAGAGTCACTAAAGGAAATGAGAAAGTAGAACTGAAAAGGGATTTAAAGAAATCATATCTGTGGTGCTGACCTTGTGGCGTAGCAGGTTACACCACCACCTGTAGTGTCCACATCCCTGTGGGTGCTGGTTCAAGTCCTGGCTGCTCCATTCCCAATCCTGCTCCCTGTTAATGTGCCTGGGAATTCAGTATAGGATAGTGATAGGGCCCCTGCACTCACATGGGGAAACTGGAAGAAGCTCCTGGCTCCTGGCTCCTAGCTTCATAGTGGCCCTGTTCCAGCCATTGTGGCCATTTGAGGAGTGAACCAGTGTTTGAAAGACCTCTCTGTCTCTTCCTCTCCCTCTCTGTAACTATGCCTTTTAAATAAATAAAATAAATATTACAAAAAGAAATAATGTCTGAAAACATTCCAAATTTGACAAAAGAAAAAACATACAGATTCAAGATGCTGAGCAAACCCCAAACAGGATAAACTCAAAGAAACTCATACCGAGATACATCACAATCAAAACCTCTGAAAAATAAAGACCAATAAACATATCTTGAGGTAAGTCAGATAATTGCAATACAGTATCTATAGAAGAATATCAACACAAATGACTGTTTCTCATCTGATATCCTGGAAGCTACAAGGAAATAACTTATTTTTCAGTATTGAAAGAAAGATCCATCAACTATAAATTCTATATCCAGTAAAAATATCCTTCAGAAATTATAGGGAAATAAGGCATTCTCAGAGGAAGGGAAGCTAAAGAGATTTGTTGCTAGCAAACCAACTCTTTAAGAATGCTGAAGATATTTTTCTAAACAGAAAGTATGTTTAGCAGAGACTGACGAGATAATCTTCAAAGTTATCTTGAGCTTCTTAAGCCCACAGCTCAAACACATTTCTGGTATTTCTTATTTTTAATGTGGTCATGTAACTGAGTTAATTCAGTAGTATATGACTTCACCATTCCAAAGACGCTTCTGTAAGAAAATCTTCCACACGTGGTTCTCTGATGTTCTTTCTTTTTCATTGGTTTAAGTTGAAGATGTTGGAAGAATGGATGAAAAGGCACTGGAACAAAACTATTCGGTAATTAAGATGACCCATTTTGGAAGAAGAAATTCTCATCAGTAGTTAAACTTTACTCATTTTTTAAAGAAATGACTATTACTGTTACAGCAGCTGGCATTACCTTGACAAACAGGTTATAGAATTCATTAAGATAGCAAGTGGGGAGGCTAAGTAAGAACTATACTTATTTATCACTAAATGTTTTTGCCTTTATCTTTTGTAAGTTAAGATAACGAATTAAGAAGGCAGCTTTTTAAGTCCCAGTATGAAAAATTAAGATAAAACTGCTTTTTCTTCTAATATGCAGCCCTGATTAATTTCATTAAAAAATAAGGAATGTTCAGATTGAAGGAAAAAATAATTTCACGTTTGAGAAAGTTAGATAAAAGTACTTCCAGCATGAAGGGATTTGAGATCATGGACCTTTTGTAATAGAGGGGGTGGGAGTGACTGGAAGGACAAAAATTCAAAGAGTGGTTTCGATATATTTTACTTCTGATTGGCCTTGCCTCTCGTGGAAACTGTCAGGGGAATTCATTAATAACAAATACTTCTAAAGTAATTTATTAATACATTATATTATTAGGGCACATAAAATGCATGATAATTACCACAATATAGTTCTCATATTGTTAAAAGTGCAGTTTGCAGAAGTGAGGAGTTCATAGGGATCAGTACATAAGGACGTATCTCAATAAATTAATGTTCCACCATAGTTGAAAATGGTATCTGTGTGTTTTGATTTTCACTCAATGATAGGAAAACAACCAGAGTTTTAGAATATATTGAAGAGCTCCCTGTTTTGACTTCTCTGATATGCTGACAAAGAGTTAACATCTATATTTTCAATATAAAATTTCTGGGAAAGGTAGTTGTAGGTGTGTTGCATGTCCATGTCTTTGAGATATAAAGAAAGGAAGGTAGAAAAGAGAAAGAGAGAGAGGGAGTGATTTATTGAGTTATCTTTCCCTTCTTCCATTTTGTTGGAAGTCCTAGGAGTATAAAGACTGAAGGAGAACAGAGGAACTACTTCTGAGCATTTTCAACCTTCAAATGAAGCTAGTGATTCCTGTTCTCTTCTCAATAAGCCAAGAGATCACCAGGAATGCTGGGGAATGTTTTCTATGACCTTGAATGTACTTTTTAAGCCACTGTCTGAGATGCTACATGAAACTCTGCCAAGATATGCCAAAAGGAGCCATGAGGATGTACTTCCCCTTGAGAACTCTGCAGTGAATCGGAGCTGTTTCTGTGAGGTCTTGAGAAATATCGTTGTATATCAACAGCGGAAATCCACAAAGCTTCTGTTTTAAGACATTGTGTTCAGTAGTTAAGTGATTCTTTCAAGCTTTCTCACACTGCTTTCATTTAGACATTCATTCTTTTGGAATACAGTGTGTTTCACAGACAATGTGCAGAAGCCACATCCAAGATGATAGGGATCCTGACTGGAGGGCATGGAGGATTATGGGAATGAATACAAGCTGCTTTTGAAAATGTGAGCTTTTCTTTTTTTCATTGATGTACTGCCATGGTTGGAGAATGGTAACATTTTATTTCCTGTTGCCAAGATTGTGGGATTCTGGTGGGGCAGAAGTGAGAAATCAGGGTTATGTGTATGAAATGAACAGTGTGACATCTTTTTGTTGTTGTTGTACATCTCTGTTCAAATTAGGGATTTTGTTACAGAGAAAGTCCTGATTATTCAGAAATAATATCTTTCTCTGGAGTTTGAACCAAATCTCATAACAATTTAATTTGTCCTAAAAAGAGCTTTGTTGGAAGAGTGTGTGTGGCCAGTGTGAATAAGGTACAGTAGTAACCAAACAGCAGTGTGGGCAAATTTTGGGCTTCAAAACTCAACATGGGAGTAACATTATCCTGAAGGCACAAATACTGCATCTTCTGGCCATGTTAAAGACCAAATATGTCCTGTGAATACACTGATCATCTTCAAATACAAGTCAAGTCGTGGAAACAGAGGATTTCACTGACACCACTGTTTCCCACTTCCTATATGAAATTTGGTATTCTTTGGGCCTTTAAGTAGAAGATTTAGTGATACATCAATTAATATTCAGTTAAACATTGACATTTGGAATGTCTGTATCTTCTAATATAATCAATATCTATTCACTGAAACATTTTACACATACACAAATGGGTGGATCACAATGTAACAAATGCATACCCTCATCCAGCTTAATAATGAAAATCTTACTGATACACATATATAGTCATCATATTACCTTCCCGATCTACATCATCCTCTCTGTACCTCCTTCACAAAGATAATGGCCATGTCATTCAATCTTAGCAATTAATTTTATAATAGGTTTTGTCACATCTCCCCTTGCCATTTTTAAAGAAACTGGTTAAAACTGGAAAATTTCAGGTGACTTCCTGAAGTGTAACTTCAAATACCCAATTTAGGAATCCAAAGTTTCATAATCCTTATCACACACCATGGAGCTTCTCTTTTTGGGTGTTGAATCATTTCATTCCAAGGGCATTTCTACTAATGGTTCAACCACGTGGTCACCTCTAACAAGATGAAAGAACACCATGAACTTCTGTAAAATAATCTTGACTTTTGAGAGCTATTGAGAGTGTAACTCTTCAAAACTTATTTTTAATTGGCCAAAACCAAAATAATTACTGCATATTAGAATAAGAAACTGAGGGAGCAGACATACTTTGTCATTTCCATAATAATAATGATAAGAAGAAAAAGAATAGTTATTATGATTCAATATGAACTATGTGCCAGTTATAGTACCAAGAACTTTATATGGATATGTCACTTTAATAGTCACATCAAAATATTTTTGCACAAAACCTTTCAATTCCATTTCCCTAAAACTTTTTGAAGTTCCTCCATATTGATTCCTTTCCATATTAATATGTGTTTTCATTTAATCATTTTTAATGTTTTTATATTTGTATTTTATTTTTTAATCTTTTGCTGCATTTTTAAGTTTGATTTTTCCCATTCTGTGAGTGGCCCTTCAGCTTTCTTAAAGTTGTCCTTTGCAATAGATCTGACAATCTACAAAATCCACTTTAGTTTCTTTAGAAATGATTCACTGTTCAACTTCAATCTGAGTATTTGTTTTTCCTTTTGACAATTTAGGTATATTATCAGATACCATATCTTTGAATATTTCCTTTCATCTGCTTTCTCTATCTTTTTGAAATCTATATTAGGTATAAATTGATCATTCCTCTCTGTTTTACATATCTTATAAATATATTTGCCATGACTTTTCTTAGTGCTTTCTATTTATATCTCATTTCTAGTTTAATTATTTTTCATTGCTCTAATATGCTATTTAATAGACTGAGCTTTTCTTTTTAATTTCAGTGGGTACATTTCTACTTTTAGAAGTCCTATTTGATCCTTTTCCACATTTATTTACTTACATATACTTATGGGGTTTATCTTTTCTTATTGTTATTGATTTTTAGCTTTAATTATTTCACCATAACATAATGAAGGTCTCATGGAGAGTGATTCTTCATGTATTTTGTAATTACATTTTCATTTTAAGTTTGCTTTCTGCAGGGATTAATGCATAGCATCATATTCAGTCTGTTTGCAAGATGAGTTTTTCTAAGGATGCTAAGCATTTTCTTTCATCAGGTACCCTAGGTATGATTGCCATGGCAACATTTTTATATTAATTTCTTGACTTGAAATAAGTAAACTAGTTTGTGGGTAGGTTAGTATTTTTAGGAAAATTTTGTATTTTCACTGTAGATTAATTCCAACTTCAAACCCTTCAATAACAAAATTGAAATTTAAAATTATAAGGGAAGGTCTTTTTTAGTGTGTATGTGTGTTAACCCAGGTTCCAGACTAAAAGAGAAAATGAATTTTTCCTTTGTTTCTTGCTGTTTAACAGATTTTCTTCAGTTCATCCTTTCAATGAGTTTGTATTTCTGTGAATGCCCAGCTTTATGAATCCAAGGACTCATTACTTGTCTGATGTTTTCACTAACTCCCTGTGTTTCAAAGACTGGCATGCCGACTCCCTGCAGCCTCCACTCTCATTGGTGGAATCTTTTGGATGTTTCCTATGCTGGATTTTAGTTCCTGGTCATTATTTTCTTTATATAAAACCAGTTGAATCCAGTTAAGCCCATTTGTCCGGTCACAAGGCTCAAATGGAAATCACCTCTATGTTTTTTTTTTTTTTAAAGACCACAAGGAATGCTTGAGTATAAAGAAGATCAAAATAATAGCTACTAAACAATGCAATTCAATATGCTTTGTAAAACATTAATGTTTTACTCTTTTTGTTTTTGTCAAAATTTTACACACCTGAGAGCTCAAAGAAGTATAACTCCTTTGTGTTTTTGGCCTTCATCATAAACAGTGTTAAGTAGGCATAAAGGTGTTGTGTCTGAGCAAGTGCTGATACACTGATAAACTTTGGAATCCTTTATTGCCAGTGGTCGAGATCCCAAAGGTCAAAGCAACAGGGTTTATAAAAAGGAAACAACCACAAGGAGGGTAGGGGGAATACATGGTTGCTAGGGTCTGGAGAATACATGATTGTAGGGGCCAAGCCAACTTAAAGGATAGGCAAAACTGATACCATTTGTAATCTTGACAATACCAATTACAATCTTGACATTGGTCCAGGTACAGCCTAACTGTTTTAAGTTTGAAAGATCATGCTAGGGAATTTCTGTGTTCTGCCAGGCAGGATGTACTATGTTGCTATTGTCTTAGTTTTTAGTTTTAGAGGATGGCTTCACGGTGGGGGGTGCTTTCTCAAGATGGAGTCTTGGGTGCTCTAAAATGGAGTCACTACTACCAGCTTGTCACTTCAAAGTAATCTTAATATTATATGTAATGCTGCCAGGAAGTTACATGGGAGGAAGAATGCTCAGAAATTCAGAAGGAGCCAGTACAAAATCTAAGGATCAAAGGACATGGAAGCAGATTTTCAATTCATTCAGCTCACCAGTACTAGCTATCTCATAGGCCTTCGATGACTTACCTCACCATTTTTCTTTACCTTATAGCTCTGACATGATTGTATTTTTCATTCTATTTATTACAATTTCCAGAACATTTGTTATAGTATCTCATCATTCCAAATGTTGCTCTAAGCTGTTCACAGCATCCTTTGATAGCATTAATAAAGTGTATCTATTAGATAGATCATACATCTCTATCAACACTGTCCCACTACTTATTCATTTTTTTATTCCATTGTATTTTTTCTGATTTCCATTAAATTTGTAACTAATGTGTAGCAACAAAGTTTTTCTATTTTTTTCTCTTTTTTTGGATTGAATAGAATTCTAACTTTTTAAAAAATTCCTAGGTTTTTTAATTTCAGGATTTATTTATTTATTTGAAAGGGTTACACACAGAGAGAAGGAGAGGCAGAGAGAGAGAAAGAGAGAGAGAGAGAGGAGAGGAAGGTCTTTCATCTGCCGGTTCACTCTCCAGATGGCCACAAAGATCAGAGCCACGCTGATTCGAAGCCAGGAGCTAGGAGCTTCTTCTGGGTCTTGCACGTGGTCTTGCAGGAGCCCAAGGACTTGGGCCAGCTTCTACTGCTTTCCCAGGCCATAGCAGAGAGCTGGATCAGAAATGGAGCAGCCAGGACTGGAACCGGTGCCCATATAGGATGCCAGCACTGGAGGCAGTGGCTTTACCCTCCATGCCATTGAGCTGGCCCCTAGGACTCTAACTTTTTGAGCAACAGCTTTTTCATGTAGTTTTCTTTTCCTGTCACTGGTGGTGAGGAGAACTTGTTCTGGTTTGAAAGGTGTCTAGTTAGATATTTCTGTGTTGCATTTGATTTCTCCTCTACTTTCATCTTCACCCTATAGATTGATAGTGCAAGCAGAATTCTATTTCATCTGAATGATTCAAGTCTTTTATCTGGGCTCAAACATCATTTCACTTTAGAGATTATTTTCATTAATTAATTTATTGAATAATTCAGGTAAGATACTAAATTAATATTATATTATATTCATCTTGAGAAACTCCCAAACAAGTCTGAAATATTTGATCTGTTTAACAGATGTATGATGGTTCTTATCACCTAATCAAACATACACATTACATTCCTACTCTCTTATCAGTACTTGATTGGAAAGTTTTAGTAGTATTTTTCAGTATCAGAAAACCAGTGTAATAAGTGTTTCAGTGGCTGAATAATTCCATTTAAGTACTCATTATTCTTTCTTATTCATTTATTGGGAATACAGCACAGTTACATAGGGTATTGTGATTACTTCTCAGAAGCCCATGATTTTATGCTGTAAGCATCATTCCATATTCTATCACTCAGTCTCTTAGTAATGTTTTTTCTGTTCATACCTCACACGTAGGTCTCTAAACCTGACATCTTAGCCTTTGAATACTGAAACAGTATTTCAAACTGCTCTTCCAAGCCTTTACCTTTTGTACCTGAAATCTATCCTCAATATATCAACCAAGTGAGACTGTTTATATCTAAGTCGCATCACATCACTGGCTTCCTCAGAATCCTCCAAGGGCTTACTATCTCCCCTAGAATGAAAATGCGCTTCCTCACATCTGCAAGATCTTTTATATCTGGACCCTGCTAATGTCTCTAAATTTATCTTTCTTTTGATTGAACATGTTGGGTAGCCTTCAGCCTTCAGGTTTGTCTTGCTTCTTTCCTTTGAATGGCTCACTCTAAACAATCAAGTTACCTGAATTATTCACTCTTTTACCTCCTTCAAGTGTGCATTGCAATGTCACTATGTAAGCAGATTATCTCAAACGCTAAGGTTCCTTTATTCTTGACTTACTTCTTCATTACCTTTATAATGTTCTGACACAATTCATACTTATTTATGGTTGTCCACCTTCCTCTACAAGGGCAAATTTTCCACAAGGGCAAATACTGTTGTCAGTATTGGTCACTTCTGTATTCCTAACCATCAGAACAGTTCCAGTCAAACCAAGATTTGCTAAACAAATTCATTATGCACATTATTCACTATACCGATATTGTACTTTCTATTTGTCCTTTATATTCCATACTTCTCTAGAATTCCTACACTTCTAAAAACTCACAAGGAGGCCAGCATTGTGGTGTAGCAGATAGAGGTGCTGGTTGCAATGCCAACATCCCATATGGGCACCAGTTTGAGTATCAGTTGCTCTACTTCCAACCTAGCTCCCTGCTAATGGCCTTGGGAAGCACCAGAAGATGGCCCAAGTATTTGGGAAAGCCCAATGGCACTCCTAGCTTGTAGCTTTGGTTTAGTCCAGCACTGGCCACTGTGGCCATCTGGGGAGTAAATCAGCAGATGGAAAATCTTTGTCTTCCTCTTTCTTTCCCTCTCTCTCTGTATCTCTGAATTTCAAAATAAATAAATAAATTTAATGTAAAAAACTGACTAGGGGCAGAAATAAGATGATAAATTTCTTTACATTAATAACACTCTTTATCTGCATTATTTAAAAAGAATCATACTTCCTGTCTCTTTCCTTTCATGGTCTTCTAAAATCCTATGTAGATAATGCTGAAACTTGACTAGACAGAATGGAATGAGCACTTGGCTCAGAGTGAGGAATTATAGCTCTACCTTTGCCATAAAACATAGCCTTGGAAAGTCTATAAAATTACTTTTAAGAATAATCTTTGACTTTGGAAAAATATTAAATAAGAATGTGGTATAACACCATAGGGCTGTCTGAATTTAGTAATAACAGTAAAATACAATTGGGGCTTACATTAACATCATGAATTATGTAGCTTCTAAAAATCTTTCATGTGTGTTGTCTTGATTCATATAATTGTCCTGAATCATCCTTAACATCACGTTTCTTGAGAAGTTTTTTCAAAGGTGGGTGTGCTACCAAAAACATTCTCCACTTTTTTTAAAATCTAAAACTCTCTATTTCACATTCATTTTGGAAAAGTATTTTCCTGGACTTAAGATTCATTTTTTTAAATTTATCTATTTGAATGGCAGAGATAGAGAAAAAGAAGGGGAGAGAGAGAGAGAGAGAGAGAATCTTCCATCCACTGGTTCACTCCCCAAATAACTTCAATAGTCAGGGCTGGGCCAGCCAGGCTGAAGCCAGGAACCAGGAGCTTCATCCAGGACTCCCACATGGGTTCGGGGGGTAAGCACCTGAGCCATCTTCCGCTGCTTTCTCAGGCACATTAGCAAAGAGCTGGATCAGAATGGAAGCAGCCAGGACTCGAACTGGCTTCTGTGTGTTGCCAGCACTGTAGGCAGAGGCTTAACCTTCTATGCCATGGTGCCAGCCTCTAGTTTCATTGTTTACAGTTTTTCTTTTTCCTCATGGAACAATATGTTTTGTTTTCCCATTGTCTTCTGATATTCATTATTTCTGGTGAAAAGTAAACTGTTAAACTTATTAGGGGTTTCGTTGTAAGTGACAGGTCATTTCTTGTTGGTTCCAAGATCTTTTTCTTTCTTTTAGCTTGCAGTATTTTTTTCTACAATATGAAAGCTCAATGGAATTCATTATACTTCTTGGTTGTATAAATCAATGTTGTAACAACTATGGGTACTAATTCCCCACTCCAGGGCTTGTTATTGTTATTTGCTTATTTGAGTAGTGAATGGATACATTAGTGAAGTCTATTTCATATTTCTCCATCTACCTTTGCAATATTGGACATTTTCAGAGTCACTCTGTGTTAACAGTGGTACAGATTGGTATGTCTTTGACATTTTTTTTTTCCTGACTACACCCAACCATTAAATTCCACTAAGCGTCCAATGATGATTTTTTTGTATTCAATAAAGTTCTCTGGGCATTAATTATTCCAGTGATTTATCCAATCAAATTTCATATCTTTTGAAAAAAATATCCTAAGGTTAGTGTTTGAGAGTTAGAAGGTTCCTTTCAGTCATCAGTTTTCCCCTAATTATCTCTGGCTGTATTAGTCTTCTTTGCATTACTTTAACTAAAAAAAGAAAAACCCAAGATGAACCTCTTAAGAAGGAAAAGTTTTATTTCAGTTTACAGTTTGGAGGTTACAGTTCAGGAACAGATGTCTTCCTAGTCAAATGTCTGGTAGAAGCTCACCATGGTAGATGTGGAGGAACAATCACATGATGAGCCAAGAAACAGAGAGCAGCTAGGCAGAACCTGAACTCACACAGCCAACCCTCTTGCAAGAGCACCCTCTGGGGGCAAGCCCCCAGGTAAACCAAGACATCCTACAAGACCTACCTCTTACAAGCCATAAGTAGATAAAGTCTCCATACCTACTCCATGAACTGTTAACATGACAACACCAAGTTTTAAACACATTCATGAGCTTTGGGAAGACATTTCCTGATCAACCCATAATACTGACAAACAAGCTGTTCCATATCTTTGTCTGTATCTCCAGTGAATCTACCAGTCTCCTCCAAATTGCTGCTCAACAGGACCTTCACTGCATCTGAAATCTTCCACAGGCCTGAGCTTCTCCTTACTCCATGGTAATTGAAGTCAGTTCCTTTGGGAAGAGAATCAGAGATCATTTTATGGCCTCTTTCTCCCACACTAATGGGCAAATCTCTGAGTCAGGAGTCTGGAGCTTAATAATGGAAAATGTCCTGGCCTCTCCACATGATATATACACTTTCTAAGTTAAATACTTGATAAATGTAGGGAAATATCCTCGAGGATTCATGTTTTGTGTTTCCTAACAGAGAATAACAGCTTCAAACTCCACAACTGGGGTTGGCTTTGGCCTGGCCCAGTCCTAGCTTTTACAGGTACATGGCGAGTGATCTAGTGGATAGAAGATTTCACTCTGTCAGCCACTGTCTACTTTTTCCATTTCTCTACCTTTCAAATGAAAGGAAAATAAATTAACTAACTGATTAATATAAATAAATTAAATAAAACATCAATATCACTGCATGCCAGAATCTAATTTTGGGGATAATTCATCAATGGAAATACAAAGAATAAGGGATATAGAAAAATCACATAATTTTATATATGAAGGAATTTCTAAAAGTTCATGGGAAAAAGATACCTCTACTTTGGTGCAAATAATTTTGAAATTTATGCATGGTTTTTTCAAAGTATTCATTTTCCATGAATTTTGAAGATCCTTCATTTGGAAGACAAGAGGAAACTATGACGTTAATAGATATAGGGATTGAAACAAAAGATCCTATCTCCTGGGTTTCTCTTTTATGAGATCTCTGTTCTGCTGCTGCTTATATTATCCTGGTGCATCCTAATGGCATGTTTCCTCTTGCTCAATACACCAGGTTTCTGATTTGTTTTATTCTAGACCTGAAGTTCTCATAGTGTCTGTGGACTAGCAATATCAACAGCACTTAACAAACCTGTTGGAAAGATACAGACATACAGAGGGAAACACCTGCAGGTGAAGCCTAGTACTATACTTTAACAAATATCTCATGTAATTATGATAGGGTGGTGTCTCCATTTGAAAAACACTATGTTTGGATAATTGATGTTGCTTCCACAGGGCACAGCTCTTTCTGCATAGATTCGTGTCCCTGGGTCAGAACTCCTTTGACTCAAATACCCACTTGTGGTCACAGGAGTAGCCCAGTGCTACTCTGGTGAACAGTGAGATAACTCAATATTGCCAGAATCCCAGCAGAGTAAATCAGGTGATTTTTATTTCAGCCCAAACAATAGCACATACTACCACCTAGCATTCCAGAGATGACTACATTTCTTTACTCTCTAGGATCCAGACTTGTTAGCTTTGTTTCTTTCTCCTATGTGGCCTTGGTAACTCTTGCTCTAGGCTATTCCCTATGCCTAGAATTCTTCCTGTGCAGGCAAAATCCAAGCTTTCATGAAAATTACATTCTAACAAAGGTCTTAAGTAAAGCTATGAATCTTGACTGCTGAAAGTTCCACTTGGAATATATACAACAGAACATTAACCATTTGAATGACAACTAAACTGAGGTAAAGAGAATATACAGCACCATACAAAACTATACAAATAAAATAATTGATTTTTTAAGAATTATTTTACTTATTTGAAAGTCAGTTACCAAGAGAGAAGGATAGAGAGATCCACCTTCCAATGGTTCATTCCCCAAAAGACAACAAGGGCTAAGGCTGTACCAGGCTGATGCCAGGAGCCTGGAACTCCATTCGGGTTTCCCATATTGGTGGCAGGGTCCCAAGAACTCAGGCCATCTTCCACTGTCTTCCCAGGCACATTAGCAGGGAGCCAGATTGGAAATGAAGCAGCCAGAAATTGAACAAGTGCTCATATAGAGTGCCAGTGCTGCAGGAAGCTACTTAACCGCTGTGCCACATGCTGGCCCCTAAAGAAATTCTTAAACTTGAAGTGCCTTATTGAAAAAAGTATTGTTAAACAAACAAGAGGACTTGGCTTCCAAGATACATTGCTAATATGTTAAGAAAATAAGTCCTCACATGAAAACAATGGACCTCTATGGAAAGTATGTATTTATATTTCAAAAATAAAGTATATATAATATTATTATAGTTAATATTCATGAATATTACTACCACTAATAACAGTTCCATGATGACTGGAGTGCTTTTAGTAGACAGGCTTTTATGAGAGTAATTTTAAATTAATGAGAACAAGTCTTTGATTCAGTTATCAAAGTTCCCATTTAAAGAGCATTTATTTTGTTTAAATGAAAAAGATACTGAGCCCTCTTCATTAGCTGGTGTTCCTTCTGTCTTCATTTCCTCTGTTTGGAAATTATTTGTTGTTCTTTTTTATTTTTACTTTTTGCTAACAATTATGTTTTTTATTCAAAGAAACGATTTACAATGAGAATTTTTAAAGATCTCTTGACCAAATCTACAGTGCAGGCACATGGGCAATATAATATTAGCAGTTCCCTGCAGGAAAAAGATGCTCATATAATACTCTTTATTTCTTCCTTTCAAATTATATTTTGAACCCTACTTTGCCACTAGCAATGATTCTTCATCTAGTGTTAAGTGCAGAGAGCTTAGCTAAATTCATCAACTTTTTAATCCACTCTATAATCACAATATTAATTCACTACTAACTATACTATTCAACAAGTAAAAACTAAGAAGACTACAGTTTCACAGTAGTATAAACAGGAATACAAATGACAATCCTATCACAAGATGTTTTTCATTCCTATACAATTTTTTGTATTCCATATTATCTGTCACATATCAGAGAAAACATATATTTCTCTTTTTGAGACTGGCTTATTTCACTAAGCTATGTAATAGTTATTCTTTTTTTTTTTTTTGCTCTTTATTATTTCAAGAGTAACATGTGGCACCTCAAACTTGTCAACCAAAAGGAATTATCCAAATTCATGAATAACTCCGTTTTCATGAAATTTTTAAAAGATTAAACATATCACTATGATAATTCCATCTTCCCAAGTGAGAGCTGTGGGTAATTTTTTTTAGTAATTTTTTTTAGAATTGTCAGATTAGAGAGTTGGCACTGTTGGCTTGTCAGCCATTGCTAACTCAGTGAGGTATAGATAGCAGCATTAAGAAAGTAAATATGGAAGGAAGGAAGGAAGGAAGGAAGGAAGGAAGGAAGGAAGGAAGGGAAGAAGGGAGGGAGGGAATGAAGGGAGGGAGGAAGAGAGGGTGGGAAGGAAGGAAGGAAATGGGAGAATGAGGGGGAGGGAGGAGAAATGGAAATGGAAAAATGAGAAAGAGAGAAAAAGAAAGGGAGATAAAGATAGAGATAGAGAAAGAGATAGAGATAAAGATAGAGATAGAGAGAGGTAGAGATAGAAGTAGAGATAGAGAAAGGAAGGAGAGAGACACAGAGAGAGAGAGAAACCCTGAGCACACTCCTGTGTCAAATCAAGCCCTTTAGAGAGATTCTTCTTTGTTTTAATCCATGCCCTCCGTTTACTGTATCTCTCTCACTGTCTTTTCATTACAAATAAAGATCTGGCATGTCTTTGAAGTTTTAACTGCATCAAAGACTCGCTCCCATTAATTTTAAATTACTCTTTCTAAAAGCCTGTCTACCATTAGCACTTCATGAAAAGGATGCCCTGTTCTGCTGTTTCCTGGGTTCTGAGAGCAGAAGAACCTCTTAACCGATCTTCCTTCATTTGTGCATCAAATGATACTATGCAGAAAAAGTCCTTTAACTTATAAAATGACTACATTTATTAGAGACCTTTGAGGCAGATAGAATTAGAAAAAACTATCTGACTTCATTCTGAAGTTCTAGATTTAGAGAACCGGATATTGAGAAGCTGAATTTATATGGAAGCCAGCAAGTGCTCGCTTTTAATTGATTTTCATGACAGAGTGACAACAAAATACTCTTAGGGATTGACTAGCATTTCGAATCTTTTAAAATTCCAATGTTATAAACAGACTATTGATAATTACACTTGTGGATCTGAAGGAGTTGAAAAATACATCTTAATATAATTCCCTCTAAGTCTCTACTGTATTTATTATATAGATCAATTTATTTTATATTTTATGTTCTTTCCATACAATGTTTGTATTCTGTTTGCATCATATATTATCTTTCACATGAAGAATTTTTATCTATATCTTTATTTTATTCTCCTATTAACATATCTTGTTTTCCTTGTATAGCTCAAAAAAGTGAATCATTGGAAGTCTGAAAGTAACCCATTGTATTGTGTAAGACCAGGATTAAACAAACCCTTAACTTCCTCTTTGGAACAATATACATTATACTTGCTTTTACTCATGAAGCTTTTGCATGTACAAATAAATTCAAGAAAGTGAAACTAAAACCTCAATATTGGTGAGATTCTACCAAAATGATTATTTGGAAAAATCATCAACTTAATTCATTGTACAAAAAGCCACCAACTAAATTGTGTTATGTGGGTCTCACTTCTTAGTTGGTAAACTATTTACATTAAAAAACCTAATCAGCTACCTAATAGGTTGAATGAATTAAAGTTTCAATTTCTGTATATCTGTAATTCCTCACAATATATTGCCCCAATTATATCATACTTTTATAGAACATTAACTTAAGGCTAAGGATGATGGGTTATGACAGGAAATTGCATTCCTCTTTGGTGATACTTGACAAAAATCTGAGACTAAGAAGTCTAATAGAATGATATATTTCTCAATCAATAACCCAGGACTCAAATGATAAGCAAAGGTTGTTTTATGTTATTAGAGCTGTTGTCCTAATACCAACCCAGAAATGACTACTTAATCTTTTTAAACAGGGTTATAAAAGAAAACTATAGCTAGTGCATTATAGCATGTGGCTTCTTTACCAACCTCCAGGAGAATAGTTATCTACATAACTGAAGTAGACACCCAATCCATCACTAGTGCAACCCTTCTCTAATAGTCAATATTTATGACTCTATCCAACATGAAGAGACACAAAACACATCTAATCATTTGATGTCAAAACAGAAAATAAATCTCTCCTGGTATTTTCTCCCAATGGTAATACTTTACAATGGCACCAAAGATGCCATAGTATAATTTTGTGGTGAACAAGAATAGCATCTGGAGACTGACAAGTTCATTGCAAGTCACTCTGTTCAACTGCCTCATGATAGAAGCAATAAAACTAAAGGTCAAAGTGGTTGGTATCTTGCACAAGAACCCTAAATTTCAACATGAATAAATCGAAAATAGTGCCTGGTTAGAGCTGAAAATTGAGGATCAGTCACTGAACCAGCAACATGTATCAGTGTTAAAAAGAACCAGTGAGATCCAGAGGAACTCTGACCTCAGGGACAAGGGGACAAAAAATGACATTGTGAGTGGACTTAAGGAGCATTGCTAAAGAGGTTGTGTGGAGTTTGCCTGTTTCATGGGACGATTCTTCAGGCTCCAGACCCTAAATAGGGCATAGGTGAGCCAAGATCTATGCCAGATCTTCTGATATGGGTTGTAATGTGGTCCCTGTTTTTCTAACCAGCATTATGATATCTTCCCACAGAATACATAGACACATTTGCTGCCCTCCACTCTAACTGACCTATATCAACTTACAGAGATGATTGATTAGGAACAAACTAACTTCAGATGTAATGGGAGTCATGAAAACTATCACCATCAGGTTAAGAACACAGAATCTTGAGGTGGAATTTGTAATGAGTTGTAAATATGATAACACATATAAATGCTTAGAATAGTGCCAGACTCACAATAATGCACAAAGATTCTTCTGGAAATTATCTCACCTGGATTTAGAAAGCACTTTAAAAATTTAAAAGAAAAAGTAATTTCTGATTTTTATCAAAGAAACATTATTTGGCATTCCAGCTATACAACACAAATGTCAAAATAACAATTCAGCCTCTTTAGATACTTTTGTAAAAATTAGTTTTGGGAGAAATGAATTGGCTTATAAAAATAAAATAAAACCCAATTGTAATTTTCAGGTTTGTTAAAATAATGCAAGTTGAGTCTTCTTCAGGCCAAATATAAACATATTCGGTTCATTAAAGGTTTGAAAGCACTGAAAATGAGGAAATGTAAAAATTAGCATGCATCACACACTTGATATGAACTATTTTGAGTGCTTTAAAATCAGACCTAATAAACAATTTGAGTACATTTTATGAACACACTATGAGAGAAGAAAATCAAACTGCAAAGTTTGACATACAGAGTTTTCCCTGCAAAAGACAAAAAAAGACAAAATTAATATTTTTAGGGCTGTATACCAAATTGAAATGAGCACCTGCTGGGGCCAGCATTGTGGCATAGTAGATTAAACCACCATCTGCGACACTAGCATCGTATATGGGTGCCAGTTCATGCCCCAGGTGCTCCACTTCTGACCCAGCACCCTGCTGATGACTTGGGAGAATCAGTAGAAGATGATCCAGGTGTTTGGAACCTGCCACCCACCTAGAAGAAACTCCTGGCTCCTGGCTTCAGCCTGGCTCAGCCCTGGTCTTTGCAGCCATTTGAGAAGTGAACCAGTGGATAGAAAATCTCTCTCTCTCTCTCTCTCTCTCTCTCGTCTTTTTTTCTCTCCCTCTCTCTCTCTGTAACTCTGTCAAATAAATAAATAAATCCTTTCTAAAAACAACACCTATTTGCAAAATTGTTACCATTTCCAGAGACTTTATATTGTCTTTTAGGAAATGCAAATAATTGTTGAAATGAGGCTTGATTCAACCTGCATATCAGATCTTCATCTCAGCTACAAATGCTCAACTCCACAGCAATTTGTAGACAGGAAGTATACAGCAAATTGTTCTTTAGCAGATATACCTGACAGCAAGTTTAATGAAGATGGCATTGTTTCAATGCCAAATGAGGAAGGAAACATGTCAGAATCACAGTGTCCATAAAGAATAAAGATACTCAAAGCATTTCATCATCCTCATCATGTCTTACCAAAATAATTTTCTGTCTTTTAAATTGAGTAATTGACTTGGAAGCAATGTTTCAACTTGTAGGCTTATATTAACAGAAGCCAAGAGAGTAATGGAGTAAAATATACTTAGTGATGAGTCAAAAAGTGAAACTGGTTTGGCAAATCTACCTCATCTCAGGGGTAAATAATTAACTTATAATGAAAACTGAAACCATTTCAGGTGAAGCTGAAGGTCAATTCTTTAAGACATCCGCTAACTGTAAGGAGTTTATCAATTTCACGGACTATTGATTTTTATGGAGGATCAAAGACACTTATTATCTCTTCATTGAGTGATATATTTATCAGTTCTCAAGATTCTCAGAAATTGTGAATGAGGTTTCTAATTGATGGCTAATGAGGTTTCTAATGGCTGCAACATTATTCCTATTCATAATATTCATCTAGAGCCTTCTCACTTCCTCATCATGAAGTGGAATTTGACTCTCTCCACAGGAAACTGACAGGGCTTATTACACATTGGAAATTAATGAACTGCAGTGAGTTTGATGCATGATCATTGAGGCTAGATCACAGAAGGTGATGCCACGCCTGTCATACTTATTCTTAGAGACCTCAGAAGTCTTGTAAATTGTGCTATTGCCCTGATAGTGGTAAATTATAAAGAAGACCAAACAATTTTACCTACAAAAAGTACATGGTGAGGGAAAAAGTTTACATGAAAAAAATGAGATAAACAAAATGAGGAATCTATCTGTTCCTTGGGTCTCCCAACTTTGGACTGCAACCATGATCCAAAGCCAAAATTCTTTCTGAATTTCTTATTGACAAAGCATCTCTCTACATAAGACATAATACTTATTATCTTTTTTTAACTTTTATTTAATGAATATAAATTTCCAAAGTACAACTTATAGATTACAATGGATTCCCCCCATAACTTCCCTCCCACCCACAACCCTCCCCTTTCCCGTTCCCTCTCCCCTTCCATTTACATCAAGATTCATTTTCAATTCTCTTTATATACAGAAGATCAGTTTAGCATATATTTAGTAAAGATTTCATCAGTTTGCACCCACATAGAAACACAAAGTGAAAAATACTGTTTGAGTATAAGTTATAGCATTAAATCACAATGTACAGCACATTAAGGACAGAGATCCTACATGAGGAGTGAGTGCACAGTGACTCCTGTTGTTGACTTAACAAATTGACACTCTTGTTTATGGCATCAGTAATCACCATAGGCTCTTTTCATGAGTTGCCAAGGCTATAGAAGCCTTTTGAGTTCACCAACTCTGATCATATTTAGACAAGGTCATAGTCAGAGTGGAAATTCTCTCCTCCCTTCAGAGAAAGGTACTTCCTTCACTGATGACCTGTTCTTTCCACTGGGATCTCACTCACAGAGATCTTTCATTTAGGTTTTTTGTTTGTTTGTTTTTTGTTTTTGTTGCCAGAGTGTCTTGGCTTTCCATGCCTGAAATACTCTCATGGGCTTTTCAGCCAGATCCGCATGCCTTAAGGGCTGATTCTGAGGCCAGAGTGCTGTTTAGGACAACTGCCATTCTATGAGTCTGCTGTGTATCTCGCTTCCCATGTTGGATCATTCTCTCCCTTTTTTATTCTATCAGTTAGTATTTGCAGACACTAGTCTTGTTTATGTGCTCTTAAGTCACAAAAACAATTGCATTGATTTGTCACACAACAGCAGTTACTTTCCTTATACTCAGGGTTATTTATTCCATCATATTACTTGTTCAGGAGACTTCATATAATAATCCACATGATGTTTGTAGTTGATTAGTTCAAGCTATTTTATCCACTCTTGATCAAAAAAGAAAAAAACTCCATTATCATGTTTGCTTTCTGAGGAAGCCAATTAGGAACACTTAGAATTTCAGTATTAGCAACAATGGCAGAGTAAGAGCCTCTAAAGATTGCCTCCATAAAAGCAATGAAAACAGAGGTAAAAAAATGATCAGAAATAAAATTTTCAAGCCTATGAAATTAAACCAAGGCTTGCAGCAATTCATGGAACATTTGTTTAAGAAAATATGACTGTTTGTTTTTGATATTCTATGGGGCTGGGATAGAAATAGTGGCACAGTGTGACAAAATTCAATATTTTTACCAATACACAGACATATTTTCTTAAACAAATGTTCCATGAATTGCTAAGTGCTATGTGTTAACAAGAATTTTTAAATAGAAAATATAAAAGCAATTATTAGAAAAAATACTGTTCTATAAAGCAAATTGGAAATACAGAAAGAATTTTGCAAATTTCTATAATCATTTCTCTAGTATTTACATTTTTAGGAATTTGTTCTGAGAACAAATATTCAGAAAAATGGAAACATAAGAATTTTCCTCACAGATTTACAACAGAGTCCCACTTTTAAACATATTTCAAAAATAAAATGAATAAACACATAAGAATATTAATATGAAACCTCAGTGTCATGGTAGCTACTGGGAGGGGGGTAAGCAGATGGATTTGAAGTTAGTTTAATTCATATTCTTAGAAGATTTTCATTATTTGACCTAATGACTCACTGGCATACACTTTTGTTCATGTACATTGCTAACTTGGCAAAAGAATATAAAGTAGCAATGGTATAGACATATCCTTGTTTGTGATTTAATGTGGATCATGACTGTTACTTTTACAAGTCAACTTGGCTGGCCCAGGAAATGCTCAGATATCTGGTAAATGTTATGTTTATGTGTATTTGTGAGGGTGATTCCAGAAGAGTGATCATTTGAGTCAGCAGACTGAATGTGGGTGTGCATGATACAATCCACTGAGGGCCTGAAGGGAACAAGAAGGTAGAAGGAAGATGAAGTTGCTCTTTCTATTCGACCTGGAGCATCCAGTTTTTTCTGTCTTTGGACATTGGCACTCTTGGTTCCTTGACTTTCAGGTTCAGACCAGGACTTACACAATTTACCTGTGGATGCAGACTGGGACTTATGTCATTGGATTTTGTGATGATCAGATTTCAGGTTTGCGCTGGAACCACACCGCTGGACCTGCACCACCAGCCTGCAAGCAGCAGATCATGGGCTTCTCATGCATATTAAATCCTTATAATAGAGGCCGGCACTGCATAGAAGGTAAAGGTGCCTGCGGTGCCAGCATTCACATAGGTGCCTTTCCAGTCTCGGCTTCTCCACTTCTGATCCAGCTCTCTGCTATGGCCTGGGACAGCAGTAGAAGATGGCCCAAGTCCTTGGGCCCCTGCACCTGCGTGGGAGACCTGGAAGAAGCTTCTGGCTCCTGGCTTCAGATCAGCCCAGCTCTGGCCATTGTGGCCATCTGGGGAGTGAACCAGCAGATGGAAGACTTTCTCTCTCTCTCTCTCTCTCTCTCTCTCTCTCTCTCTCTCTCTCTCTCTCTTTACTTTTCCTTCTCTCTGTGTGTAACTGTGCCTTTCAAGTAAAATAAATAAATATTTTTTTAAAAAATTCCTTGTAATAAATTCCATCTTCCTTTCCTTCCCTCCCTCACTTCCTTTTTTCTTCTTTCACTATTCAACTTATCTGCATACTACCCTAGTCATTATCTTCCTTGTTAGTCCAGATAGCCTCTTAAATCTTCTCCCACAAGCTCTTTTCTTTGAGATCCTGACCCACATGGAGGACATCAAAGGACTTTCTAGCTTCCTGTTGAATCTGTACAATGGAGAGCTGTGCTAAAAACCTCAGGGAGAAGTTCATGATATTTATTCCATTGACTTGCTCTCTGTACTGTGCACAGCCTGGCTTCGTTCCTTGTTAAAGACTTTGTCTCCTACCAGAGCCCTCTTAACAGTTGTGAAAATCACTCTTTCCCTTTGTCCCATCAGGATTTACAGGGGTAGTATTTCCAATATACTGATTCTGATACACCACACCATGTATTACGGTGTTATTTTTTTTTACCCCACGTTTACTTTTGTATTAATTCCTTTTGCTATACTTTCTGCATATTACCCACTTTGAGAGTGCCATCTACTTTCTGGTGGATATAGTAATTAAAACCAGGAATGTGTCCTGGAAAAAGACTCTACATTCTGGTTCAAGAGCGTAGTGATTACATATACAGAGGGTTTATAATTGGCAAGATGATTGTTGGCCAGATGGAATAAAATGCAGGTAGATGTAAAGCATTGAAAGCTCAAGTGGTTGAAACAGTTACTAGGGCAAAAGTTGTTTAAAATGAAGTTTGTAGGTCACCTGTTTTTGTCGTTGTTGTTTAAGATCCTAGATTGTAGGGGCCAGCACCGTGGCTCACTTGGTTAATCCTCTGCCTGCGGCACCGGCATCCCAAGTGAGCACTGGTTCTAGTCCCCGGTTGCTCCTCTCCCAGCCCAGCTCTCTGCTGTGGCCAAGGAAGGCAGTGGAGGATGGCCCAAGTGCTTAGGCCCCTCCACCTGCATGGGAGACCAGGAGGAAGCACCTGGCTCCTGGCTTTGGATTGGCGTAGCTCCGGCCATAGCGGCCATTTGGGCGGTGAACCAACGGAAGGAAGACCTTTCTCTCTCTCTGTCTCTCTCTCTCTCTCTCACTGCTAACTCTATCTGTCAAATTAAAAAAAAAAACCTAGATTGTGCACTCAGTGAGAACATGGAATTTACTTCATAAAACTGAACCTAAGTTGACAGTCAGCAGTACTGGGTAGCAGCTATGAAGAAGCTTGGTATCTCTTGCAATTTCAAGGTAAGTATATCCTAGGATTTGGCATGAATCTCTTAGGAACTGCAGAGAAATACTGCATTTCACATGCTGAACCTAACCTATCTCTTGCATTGAAGTAAGGTTTCTATAAAAGAAGGGCTGTTACTTTGAGCTACGAGAATTGAATTCCTTCAGACAAATATATACAGATGGAACGTGGACTCCCCTCATCTCCTTTTTTTTTTTCTTTTTTATTTTATTTTATTTTTTTTGTGACAGGCAGAGTGGACAGTGAGAGAGAGAGACAGAGAGAAAGGTCTTCCTTTGCTGTTGGTTCACCCTCCAATGGCTGCCGCGGACGGCGCACTGCGGCCGGTGCAACGCGCTTATCCGATGGCAGGAGCCAGGTGCTAGGTGCTTTTTCCTGGTCTCCCATGGGGTGCAGGGCCCAAGCACTTGGGCCATCCTCCACTGCACTCCTGGGCCACAGCAGAGGGCTGGCCTGGAAGAGGGGCAACCGGGACAGAATCCGGCGCCCTGACTGGGACTAGAACCCGGTGCGCTGGCGCCGCAAGGCGGAGGATTAGCCTGTTGAGCCACAGCGCTAGCCCCCTGATCGCCTTTGACTCTCTCATGATAAATGAGGACAACGTTCCAGTTTTACTGAGCTGTGCATTCATCCTCTGCATCACAGGCTTACAATGAATGCAAGAATTGGCCATATTGGGAATTGTTCTCATAAGCTGAGGTCAAATCTTTTCAGAATATACCCCCACCACAACTCATTGTCTTCAGTACCTCAGTGAGATTTAGATGCCAACATAATGCAAACATATAAGATGCAGATTTTATCTGAAAGTTTTACAGTTTATCTGCCAAACTAGTCATTGAATTTCACCAATCTATTCTGTCCAAGGTAAGGATGCTGTGTACACAATATCTAAGAGTGCTCGACCCAGAAAGTGAAATATGAACCTTGAGTAGAAGAATGTGTTGGTATGTGAACACCCATCTTGAATTTGTGATTTAATTCATTGGCTTAAACATTTGTAAATGACTCTCACAATCTGATAGGTCAGCCATCTATATTTCTTTGATCAAAATGAGATTAAACACACAATTATTCTTAGGTGTTTAAATTTTAACTGAAAAGTGATCTCTGTGAAATATAAGAGTGGGAATAAGAGAGGGAGGAGATGTAAAATTTGGGACATGCTCAGTCGGAACGGCCCCAAATGATGGAGTTAGAATTGTGCCAGGGGATTCCAATACAATCCCATCAAGGTGGCATGCACCAAGGCCATCTCATTAGTCCAAGTGATCAATTTCAGCTCACAATTAATCACACTGATAGGTCTAAGAGTCAAAGGGATCGCACAAGCAAGACTAGTGTCTGCTAATACTAACTGATAGAATAAAAAAGGGAGAGAATGATCCAACATGGGAAGCAGGATACACAGCAGACTCATAGAATGGCAGATGTCCTAAATAGCACTCTGGCCTCAGAATCAGCCCTTAAGGCATTCGGATCTGGCTGAAGAGCCCATGAGAATAGTTTAGGCATGGAAAGCTAAGACACTCTGAAAAACAAAAAAAAAAAAAAAAGAAGAAGACCTAAATTAAAGATCTCTGTGAGTGAGATCCCAGTGGAAAGAACGGGGCCATCAAAGAAGGAGGTACCTTTCTCTGAAGGGAGGAGAGAACTTCCACTTTGACTATGACCCTGTCGGAATAAGATCGAAGTCCACGAATCCTAAAGGCTTCCATAGCCTCGGCAACTCATGACTAGACCCTAGGGAGATTACTGACGCCATAACCAAGAGTGTCAAATTGTTAAATCAACATCAGGAGTCACTGTGTACTTACGTCTCATGAGGGATCTGTCCTTAATGTGTTATCCAATGTGAAATAATGCTATTACTAGTACTGAAACAGTATTTTTACACTTTGTGTTTCTGAGTGGGTGCAAACTGATGAAATCTTTACATAGTATATATTGAATCGATCTTCTTTATATAAAGATAATTGCAAATGATTAAAAAATCTTGGTGTTAAACTGGAAATTGCATAGACAATTAATCAATTTTTTAAAAAAAAATCATGTAGGATCTCTGTCCTTAATGTGCTGTACATTGTGAATTAATACTGTAACTAGTACTCCAACAGTATTATCATTTTGTGTCTCTATGCGTGGGCAAACCATTGAAATCTTTACGTAATATGTACTAAATTGATCTTCTGTGTATAAAGAGAATTGAAAATGAATCTTGATGTGAACAGTAGGGGAGAGGGAGCGGGAAAGGGGAGGGTAGGGGGAGGGAGAGAAGTTGGGGGGGGGGAGCCATTGTAATCCATAAGCTGTACTTTGGAAATTTATATTCTTTAAATAAAAGCTTTATATATATAAAAAAATAATAAGTGCTAGTTGTCAGAAAAAAGAGACTAAGGGATACACAAAAATGTTAATAAGTGGTTATCTAAGTCTGTTTCTCATAAATACCTCCTTCTACTCTTATAGGTTTTCTAAAACTCCACAAATTGAATATTTTCAGATATTTTATGCTTCATTAAGTCAATATTTGCTCAGATATACTTATGTATTGACCACTTCCTTGCTCAGATTCCTTATTCATCTCAGAGTCTTTCTGAAGTAATTTTGCTTCTAAGTATATCTTTTAGAAGCTCCTTTAGTGAGAATCTGTTATGGTAAATTCTCTGTTTTCTCCATTGGGTTTTTTTTTAATCTTTTTACTAAAACATCTTTAACACTTGGTCTTAAAAGATGGTTTAACAAGGGCTAGTGCTGTGGTGTAGTAGGTTAAACCTCTGCCTGTGGCACTGCGCCCCATATGGGCACTGGTTCAAGTCCCAGGTGCACTACTTCCGATCCAGCTCCCTGCTAATGGCCTAGGAAAGCAATGAAAGATGACCCAAGAGGTTGGGCCCCTGCCACCAGTAGGAAGATCCAGAAGAAACTCCTGGCTCCTGACTTCAGCCTGGCCCAGCCCTGGCTGTTGAGGCCATTTGGGAATGAATCAGCAGATGGAAGATCTGTCTTTCCTCTAACTCTGCCTTTCAGATAAATAAATAAATCTTTATAAAAAAAAATGAGATTAAAATGATGGAACATCCTTGCCTCCGTAAAGAAAGCTAGATCAGAGATGGACATGATCGTGGGGATGATTTATGTATGTCCTGCTACTCTTATGACAACCAGTCATCCAATTATAACAGGACTGAGGGGTCTCCTGCCACATGAGATTGTCACTACTAACAGCAGGACAGTCCTAGCCATATTACACTGGCTCATTCTATCTTCTTCCCTCCATCTGAACCATTGAGAATCCTGGAAAACACACTTTGGAGTGCCATGAATAAATCCATTGCTAGTCACGTTCTTGATCTAATTTGGAATGCCTTGTACTTAGACATAATGACCCACAAGACCTAAAAATATTAGAATGATTGTGGCCAGAAGAGATATTTTATCAAATCTATGGCAAGCCCCAAAAGGAGAATCACACTATAAATTTATGGGTTTTAGAATAAGGCATTCCATATCCAGGCAACAGATATTCTATCTTTGAAAAGCAACTTCTGGTTTCCAACGAGACCCTTTAGACTGAATACCTGATTATGGAACATCAGGTGATTATACAGTCTGAATTACCTGTCACGGAATGAGAATTATCTGATCTACCGGACCATGAAATTAGATTTTCACAGCTGCATTTCATTATAAAAGAAGAATCATATTGTGAGATCATGACTGAGCCTGCTGAGAAAGCACAAAGAAAATGGCATAAAGTTGATATCTCCATTTTACCTTTCTTCTTGCTGTGATGCCTCTACCTCATTGCACAAATATGAACTCCAGGAGAGCTCCTTGTGGCCAGTTAGCAAACAAGGAAGAAGTTCGGGCCTTGTTTATGGGTAGACTTATATGGCATGTTGGTCCACACCAGATATGGGTAGCTATTTTCTAATTCTATCAAGAGATGGCCTTCAAAAAACAGTTGTGGGCACCATATGGTGTCTTCTCTTTATAGGAGGAATACAAAAATCTAAAAGTTAAGTATTTGAAGTGGAAGTAACTCTTCTAACTTTTATATATCAAATTGACATAAATACTTTTTGCTTCCTCTCCCCATTCACTTTGTGTTTGGGAGACTTGGACTTGCCAATGCGTATAACATCATGATTCTCCCAGGCATCTACCTATGGTTCTGATGAGTTGAGATCATCCCCTCCCCTTTACCATTTTGTATTTCTTGGGTCACCGAAACAATAGGCAAAAAAAGAACTGGTGTTTTGTATAGAGTGGTCATTGCAAGACATGATTTAATTTGATGTTACACCACGTGGGCAAGCAGTTGTATGTTTGGGATCCAAAGGGTTTTCTGGTTGCATCTTGCAGCACTTCGTCTTCAAATAACTCTCACTGATAAAAAACTATGGTAAACAAAGATTCACAGAAATGAAGAAAGGACAAGTGTAACACAGATTGAGTAAAAAACAAAAGCATCTCAAATTAATACCATAAGTTTCATGAATGTTGAGCTATCCAAGTACAGAGTGCAGTAACCTCTTTCCTATCATATCTCTGATACATCAAATTTGCAATGCACAACTGTATTTGTATCTTTGATTGTCTCAAATGAAGTATGGCTGAACTTTGATTATCTTATTATCTTAACTGGATGCTATTTTATTTTCCCCTCAGCATTTAGTTGAAAGGCATTGATAGCTGTGCTACCTCAGGTTTCCAGTTATTTCTGAAAGAGGGATCTGGATTGAAGTTGTAAGTTACTGTGGTTTGTTGACTGACTGTCAGTATTTCCCCAAATCTTTAAGTTTTCGTATAATTTAATTATTTTCACCTACTTTGTAATCCATTTCTTACGTTGCCTTGGGTGTGGTATTTGTCAGTCTATGAATACTATCCTCAAATTCAGAGTTCTATTTAGTTTTGTGGCTGATGAAGAAAATTAACCCAAAGATTTTTCACATTTCTTTACCACTCACTTCTCAGAAGCTGAACCCATTTTCAGGCTAGGTGAGAGAGACAATAAGTAAATCTTTTGTGAAAGATAAGGGTTTTAACTGTTATGTTCTCAGTGGGTATTAGGAGTCAGATTTGTGTGAGGGAATTCCCTTAATGGAGTTCATATTTGTTCTGTTTTTAGCATTTTAATGCTTATCAAAATATTTATAAAAGATTTGTTAATATTTTAATGAAAATATTAATTTTGCTATATTCCTGCTGATCATTGGGTAAAACTGGAATTTCTCTTTCTGGATCCTTTCAAACAAATGAACACAATATACATTCTCTAACCAGGAAACCAAAACTTGAATTAAGATGTAGTTGGTTTTTTTTAAAGATTTATTTATTTATTTTAAAGTCAAAGTTACCAGAAAGAGAAGAGGCATAGCAGGAGAGAGGTCTTCCATCCTCCCCAATTGGCAGCAAAGGCCAGAGCTGGGCCAATCCAAAACCAGGAGCCAGGAGTTTCCTCAGAGTCTCCCACATGGGCACAGGGGCCCAAGCACCTGGGCCATCCTCCACTACCCTCCCAGGCCACAGCAGAGAGCCGGATCGGAAGTGGAGCAGCTGGGACTCAAACCGGTGCCCATATGGGACGCCAGCACTGCAGGCAGCAGCTCCACCTGCTATGCCACAGTGCAGTCCCCAAGATGTAGTTTTAAAATTGAAAAGATGGGGCCAGAATTGTGGCACAGCAGGTAATACTGCTGCCTGTGACACCAGCATTCCATTCCAGTGCCATTTCGAGTCCTGGCTATCCCACCTCCAAACTAGCTTCCCGCTAATTTGCCTGGGAAAGCAGCAGAACACATCCAAAGTGCTTGGGCTCCTGCCACCCATGCGGGAGTCCTGGAAGAAGCTTCTGACTCATGGCTATACCATCCCCAGCCATTGTGGCCATTTGGGGAGTGAACCAGAGAATGGAATATATTTTTCTCTCTCTGTCTCTCCCTCTCTCTCTCTCTCTCTCTGTAACTCTGCCTTTCAAATAAATAAAAATAATATTTAAAAAATGGGGGCTGGTACTGTGGTGCAGTGGGTAAAGCTGACACCTGCAGTGTCGGCATCCCAAATGGGTGCCAGTTCAAGTCCCAGCTGCTCCACCTCTGATCCAGCTCTCTGCTATGGCCTGGGAAAGCAGTAGAAGATGACCCAAGCCCTTGGGCCCCTGCACTTGCATGGAGACCTAGAAGAAGCTTCTGGCTCCTGGCTTTGGATCATCCCAGCTCTGGCTGCTATGGCCCATTGGGGAGTGAACCAGCAGATGGAAGACCTCTCTCTCTCTCTCTCTCTCTCTCTGTCTCTCAGCCTCTGACTCTCTGTAACTCTGCCTTTCAAATAAATAAATAAATCTTTTTAAATTGCCAAAGAAATAGAACTGAATATAAAAAATTGAAAATATAATTAAATGCAACTAAAGTTATTAAAGTTGTCTTCACCAAAAGAGCCTAGGTCACCTGCATCCTTTCTTAGTGACACAACGTGTTCCCAGGAACACAGAAAACATTCCCAGTTAAGTTCATGAAGATACCATAGCTATGGTTTTAAAAGCATTGTTTACATTGTAGTTAGTTATTGGATAGTGTCTCATTGTTTCACAACCTAAACTTAAGTATTAAACAGTATTTGAAGCTTATCTTCTACTTCAGAAAAAAAAGGGTTTCAAGAGGTTGAGAGACTTCAGAAATGTTAGTCAGTATGTCACCTCAGATAGACTTAATTTTAAAGAGTGTTCTTTATCATTATATACCATATTATTTGTATTAACACAAAGATAATTCATTATTCTTGAAATTTTCTTTCCTGATTTCTTTTTTAAAAATAATTTCTTTATCTATTTCTTTATCTATTTGAGAGGCAGAGTTACAAACAGTGAGAGGGAGAGGAGCCACTAGTTCACTCCCCAAATGGCCGCAATGGCCGGAGCTGTGCCAATCTGAAACCAGGAGCCAAGAGCTTCCTCTGCATCTCCCATGTGAGTGCAGGGGGCCAAGCATTTGGGCCATCCTCTAGTGCTTCCCCAGGCCACAGTAGAGAGCCGGATCAGAAGAGGAGCAGCCAGGACTAGAACCAGCACCCATATGGGATGCTGGCACTGCAGGCAGAAGATTAACTGACTGTGTCACAGCACCAGTCCCTACTGATTTCTAATACACCAAATTCTCCTGACTTTCATTTTATGTTCTCTTGCTATCTATCTCTAATTTTTTATCTCCCTCACAGCTTCCTCTTCTTTTCCTGTCTCTAATGCTCATATTCTCAATTTTTCTTATTTATTCTTGCTCTGTGACCCCTTATGTATCCTCTAATCACATTAATTTTTTTAGATTTATTTATTCATTTGGAAGGCAGAGTTGCAGAGAGAGAGGAGAGATAGAGAGAGAGAAAGAGATCTTCCAACTACTGGTTCACTTCCCAAAAGGCCGCAATGACCAGGGCTGGTCCAGGCCAAAGACAGGAGCCAGGAGATTCTTCCAGGTTTCCCCTGTGGGTACAGGGTCCAAGGACTTGGGCCATCCATCCTCTGTTGCTTTTCAGATGCATTAGCAGGGAGTTGGATCCAATATGGAGCATGTAGCACTTGAACCAGTGCCCGTATGGGATGCTGGTGCTGCAAATTGTGGCTTAACGCACTGAGCCACAGTGCTGGCCCCCTCATCAATTTTATTAAATTAAAAAATAATATATTTTAATTGGCAGCTTGTATATATTTATTATTTACAAGCTGTATTGAAACACACACATATGCATATGCGTACATATTTATAGTGAAATGTCAAAATTGAACTAATTAACATACACATTATATTTTATTTTTAGTGTTAAGATAAAATTGTTGAATACTAGCAGTTTCCTAATTGATGATCCTCCTCTTTTCACATCCTATTCCACTACATATTCCACTAAAAACATCACATACATAAGAAGGTATCATTTAAGTGTTAACACAAAAAAGGAAAAAGATAAATTCTTTCTCTGAATTCCAAGACAATCCTGTGAAGTTGATATCAGGTGCAAATTCTTAGAAATCTGGGCCATTGATTAGCAGAAGCCAGATAGTTTTGTAGTTCTGGAAGCAAGACCTGAAAGTACGCCTTAAACACATTGCATAAGACAATTGATAAGATGCTTTTTCTGCTACCTGAATGATAGAAAAAACCTCCTGTGGTTAGGGTGAATGAAATTTCAGAGGAGAAGAAAAAAACTTAAACATGGTTGAATTTCTAAGAAGGAATCAAGAAGTCTGCTTCTTGATTGAACCCTGAAGCATGGGCTAAAGAACAGAAAGTCTAGAAAAGAAAAAGATTTCCAAGGGTGTAAGGGACTTGTTCCGTACTCTCACATGCAACGTAGGCTTTATTCCCCCACACCCAGATTACAGTAATAGAAATTACTACAAAATGTATTCCATGCTAGCATTATCTGCAGAGTAGAAGTGGAAGCAAAATGGGTATAGACAGCATGTAACAATATTGTTTCCACTCTCAAACTAAGAGGTGTGGGAAAAGATGTAAATTCCCTACATACTGGAAAACCTAAAGGATCCTGGCACTGTGGATGAGAAGAAAGGAGAAAGATTTGCACGATCTCTTGAAATGGAAGACATCTTTGCAAAACGAACCACAATAGAAGCTGCTGATCGAAGGTGTGTTAAACCACATCTCAGCAGACAGCAAAGGAGGAAAGAGGAATTCAGCTGACCAAGCAAACACTGCACACTGATTCAGTACAAGCCTTCCCATAAATAACATCTTTCAACATGGCCAAAGGGAGACGAGGACAACACTAAATCTACAAGAGATTTTCCAAGGAGGCTTAGCTTCCTGCATGTTCATTAGGTGGCTCTGTTGATCTTGACTGTGCTGGTTCCTTTGTCTGGATGTGGCCTGGCTGTTGACTGTCCTAGTGTGGTCTTGATTGCAATGAAATAGATGTCGCAGTTCTTATCCTCTAAGAGGCTAGCTGAGGCATATTCTCAGGACAGTTGGTGTAAAAGTCAGAGAGGGGTATGGCGTTGTGGCAAAGCAGGTTTAGTTTCTGCTTACAATGCCAGCATCCCACATCGGAGTGCCAACTCGAGTAATGCAACTCCATTTCTAATTCAGTTCTCTGCTCATGCACCTGAGAAAGCAGTGGATTATGGCCCAGGTGCTTAGGCCCCTGCAACTCACATGGAGGTCTAGAATGGAGCTCCAGGCTTCAGTCTGGCTCAGCCCTGGCTGTTGTAGTCATTTGGGGGCTGAATCAGTGGATGGAAGAGCTCTCTCTCTCTCTCTCTCTCTCGCTCTAGCTCTCTCTCTTTCTCTCTTTCAAATAAATAACTACATAAGTACATAAGCAAATAAATAAAGTTAAAAAAAAGAGTAAGAGGAAGCAAAGCCCATGTTCTCAGCAAGCATCACTTATGCTAACATCTCTTTGACCAAAACACATCCTGTTGCTAGACTCAGAATCAAGGTGGAGGAAAAATGGACTCCATCTCTTAGAGAGAACTGAGAAATCAATGGCTCATGTACAGGTGGTAAGGAGAAGACTACAGGGTATGGTGGGACACTAGAATTCTTAAAGCACTCAATTTACCACAGGAGGGAAAAAAAGTGGGAGAGAGAACCTGGAAGAACTGCGAGAAGTGATGGCAAATAGAGCCTCAATTAAGGAATAACAGTAAAAAAGAACAGTGTGCATTCTCAGATACATAGATCAAAACCTTCTTAATTCCTACCTCCCATTAGAAATCTAGATAGGGAGGAAATCCTCAGAACCATTTAGTTCACTCTTAATTTCATGCCCATTAGAAGAAAGTTCATATCCTCTCTCTCTCAGACTCTAGTGTTTAAAAGTACTTATTGTTGAGCCTAGGGTGATTACTGACACCACAAACAAGAGTGTCAATTGTTAAGCCAACAACAGGAGTCACTGTGCATTTACTCCCTATGTAGGATCTCTGTCCTTAATGTGTTATACCATGTAAATTAATGCTATAACTAGTACTCAAACAGTACTTTACATTTTTTGTTTCTGTGTGGGTGCAAACTGTCAAAATCTTTACTTAATATATACTAAATTGATCTCCTGTATATAAAGATAATTGAAAATGAAACTTGATTTGAATGGAATGAGAGAGGGAGTGGGAGATGGGAGGGTTGCTGGTGGGAGGGAAGTTATGGGGGGGGGGAGCCACTGTAATCCAAAAGCTATACTTTGGAAATTTATATTTATTAAATAAAAGTTTTTTAAAAAGTACTTATTGTCAATTTTTCCCCAACATTAAACTGTCATTACTTGTTTCCTTTAAGTACATTCTTTTCTCTGCTAAACTGGAAGAAAAAAAAAAATCAGGTCTGTAATCTTCCACTGGCCTACAAACACATTTCCTTTCCTGATTAGCTACATCAGTTTTAACCATTCTATTTCCCATTTTTTTTTCCAAAACTTTGATCTTCCATGTAGACTTACTTAATACACCATTTTTCTCCTCAAATCTCTTTTAGATAGGAGAAAAATGAGTCTCAGTGTACTAATAAGAACCTGATCACTACTCAAGAAGTTGAAAGATGACTTCCATGCTTGCCTGACTGACTCTTCCTTATGTAACCCTGGGTCAAATGAACATATTAGCAGTTTCATCACCAGGCAGTTTATAAATCTTGGGATCCACTCTGGTTCCTGGATCCTTTATGGCTGTTTTTATGTCCCGGCCTGTGCTCTTCTTTTTAACTAAGATCATGTTTCCTGAAATGAGGGATCATCTTTTACTAATTAAGAGTGAAAGAAAACTTAACCTTCTATTTTCAAATTCCAGTTCATTTACAAACAGCCATGAACTTCATGCTGAATTACCTGTTCTACAACCCAAATCCTAAAACAAAATAAAGGCTATGTTAATTTTTCTAGAATACTGCTTTCTTTGGAATGTCTGCTCTGAACAATTGTAGAAACACCTCTTTCCTCATTTTTTTAAAAGATTTATTTACTCATTTGAAAGGCAGAGTGACAGAAAGGGAAAGACAGACTTATAAAATGGTGCAAAGGCTGGTACTGGGCCAGACTAAAGTAGGAGCCAGAAACCCCATCTGGGTCTTCCACATGGAGGGCAAAGTCCAAATACGTGGGCTATCTTCCAATGTTTTCACAGGAACATTGGCACGAAGCTGGATCAGAATTGGAGCAGTCAGGACTCAAACCAGCACTCTGAAATGAGATACCAGAGTCACAGGTAGTACCTTAACCTGCTGCAGCCCAACGCTGGCCCCTTGCTTTCTTCATCTTCTGCAGTGCGGTACCGTTCCTATGCTTCTTTCTTTCTTCAGTCTCTCCACTCCATTTGAGAAATGAGGGTCCTAAAAAACCTTTTGCACAAAGAAGGACACGATTAAAAATACAGTTGCAATTCAATAAGTAATGTTCCCTAATGGAGATTTACCTGGAATTTTACACTCATGCTAAAAGAGTTGGAGAACCTTCCCAAAATACTGTTGGGGAGCAAGCAACAGCAGTGAAGGTGAGATGATTTCTAGTAGTGTTTTTAAGAATAAGCCGGCTAAGGAATGGACAGGATGATCCCAAGAGAAATCAGCATGTGCAAAGACATAGAAGCTACAGATATTATGCTTTTTTGTTACATTGTGGGCTACATATTGGATGATACTGCATTTCTGAAACAAATACGTCATGGTTGTATTTCATTATTCCTTTTATCTCATTATTCTCTATGTATTAAGGATTTGATTTCTTAATTTTTGTCAAGAGTCTATCTTCAGAAGAAATGCTAGTGTTTAGTTTCCTTTTCTTGAATTGTCTTTGAGGATTTTTTGTGTTAGGGTGATGTTGGGTAATATTGAGAAGTGTTTCATCCTCTTCTGTTGTCTATAGGATGATATGCAGTTATTACTCCTAAAATATTTGATTCCCAGTTAACACTGTCTACATCTGGACAATTTTTTATTGGATTTTCAACTATAGATTAAGTCTAATTAATAATTAATAGGCTATTCAGGTTATCTATTTTATCTTGAATGAGTTTTGAACATTTGTGATTTTTGATGGCTTGGTTCATTTCAACTAAGTTGTCAAATTGATGTATATGAAGTTGGTCAATGTGTTGTTTTAGCTTTTAAAAATATGTGTGTTTCTGTAATGTTATTTCCTGTTTGATTCTTTCATTTTTGAAATTGGTAATTTATGTCTTCTCTCTGTGTGTGTCTCTCTCTCTTTGTCTCTGCCTCTCTCAATCTTGCTTGAAATTTATCCATTTTATTTAGTTATTCAAAGGAACAGATTTTTATTTCTTTATTTTTTGTTTTTGATTTGTTTGTTTTTTTAACAATTTATGTATTCGAAAGGCAAACTGATAGAGACAGGGAAGACAGCACGAGAGAGAGAGAGAGAGAGAGAGAGAGAGAGAGAGAGAGAGAATCTTCCATCTGGTGGCTCATTCTCCAGGGGACTGCAACAGCCAGGAACCAAGAACTTCAAGTACATGGGCCATTCTGCTGCCATCCCAAGTGTATCAGCAGGAAGCTGAATGGGAAGGGAACAACCCAGCCTCAAACCAGCACTCTGATGTGGGATGCCAGCATTGCAAATGACCTCTTAACCCTTGTATCACAACACCAGTCCCTGTTTGTTTTTGAATTACACTAATGTTTGTTCGTTTCTGAATTATTTCTTCTATTCTTTTTTTTTAAGTTTATTTTGCTCTTGGATGACTAACCAATGTCAAGTTTGGAAGAAAAAAAATGATAAATTCATTTCATTTGTTTCATTTGGTGCTACTTAAACTCTGATCTTTTTTAATTTGCCAGTTATTATTTAGCTTTCAGAATCCAAAACTGTGTGGTCCAGGGAGTCTTTCTTGAATTTTGGTCACATTCAGTAGGAACCACAGAATGGACTTTCATTGACTACTCAATTATCTTGAGTGGTGCTTCTGTTCAAGATGTGGTTTTCTAAATCCTGAGCAGAGTAAGCAAATTCACAAATTGCCTGAATTCATAAGGTAGGAGTATTCTGAGGAGGATTGCATACATCTTAACTACAGTGTCATACATTTAACAGAGGGATTTTATATGTTTAAATATTATGCAGTATAGTAAAAAATGAGAAAGTAGAACAATTATCCATTGTATAGGATTTGTCTTATGAAATCATCATGAAAACTGATAATATGCCAATAGGTTTCAAGAGTGGTCCCTTTAGAGTAGAACTAGCCACATTGAGAATTGCTCGAGTCAGCACTGTTCAATAGAACTATCTGCTGGGAGGGAGATAATCTGTACCTATGATATCTAATACAGTAGACACTAGTCACATATTGCTATTGGCTTCCTGAAGTCTGCCTATTTTAGTCCAAGGAATTAAAAGCTTAATCTAATTTAGTGTGATTTGAATTTAAATTTTAATTATCATGTGTGTTTAGAAGTTTTGGTAGAAGACAGCATAAATCTATGGGTATGATATGCCATTTTTGAACATAGCAGAAGGCATACAGGGTCAGTTGCTGTGCAAATGAAAACAGAACATGACCTTTGGATACTGATAGCTCTAAACTGAAATTCCAGCACAGTCCACTCTGAAAAATGAGTCATGACAGAAAGCCTGATCGATCTTGCATATTGATAATGTATTTGTTCACTTTAAATGGAGGAGTCTAACTTCATTTTCCTTAAATAGTATTTTATCAACTGAACACATCACTCAAATCTGTTCATACTTTTGAATATTAAATATGTCATCCAAAGGCTAAACCATTCTTCTAGTTTTGTGTCATGAATAAACTTAATGATCTCATAACTCGATGTTTTCATAAATGTGGTGAATGAAAAATTTCCTTTATAATAGCATTAGAATCTCTTTTTAAAGAGGGCCATTTTCTCTTGGAAAACTTCAGATCTCCAATTTCTCACTTTGTCTTCAAGGAAATGAAATTCTCAGCCAAATACCTTACTGAAATAAAAATACACTAAACCTCAATATTATTACTATTTATACTTCAAAAAAGAAGTGAGATTAATTTGGTAGGATTTGATCCAAAGAGGTAAATATTATCCCAATTTTACAAATGAGGAAAATGAGACACAATGACATTATTTCATTTTCTTAAAGTCAAGTATCTAGGAAGTGGTGGAGCAGGAAGTGGAAATCAGGAACACTTGACTCCAAAACATGTGAAATTCCCTTAGACCATTGTGACAGGCAAACTTTAACAGGGTCCAGAGTGATCACTGCCTGCTGGTACTTATAACCTTGTAGAAGCCCCTTCCACTGAGTAACTCATTTCTGAACAGTAGGATACCTTGACACAACATTCCCAGAAGGAGGTATCCCAAGATGCTTAGTCCAATTTGACAGTTGAAGAAAACGAGAATTTCAGAAATAATATGATTTCTGAAACTCATTTATAATTCATTCCAGTGAGTAGATAAATAAGGATCAAATCTAGATTTTCAGGTTTCAGAACTTGAATTCTCTCTACATATACTAATTCTGAGATCAGATTTATGTTCTTATGATGGGTTGTGAGTTATTTTTAAACTCTTTGTCCTTAATATTAATTATTAATTTAATTTTCCCTGGTGCTTATTTATCTACTTATTAGAGAAAAACAGAAAGAGAGAGAGAGAGATCCCACCCCCTCAAAAGCCAGGAGATGGGAACTTAATCCTCATCTCCCATGTTGGTAGCAGGGACCCAATCACATAAGCCATCACCTGGTGCCTCCCAGGGTTTACATTAGCAGGAAGTTGAAACTGGGAGCAGAGCCAAAACTCAAACCCAGGCAATCTGACGCGATCCCAACCAGCATCTTAACCATATCACAATATCAATATAATCTTAAAGTATCAAATGTTTTATATGAGTTGCTAAATCCTACTTTTTCTTCAGTCTCGTGTGAAGCCTGACTTGTAATATGGTGTCTTTCCATAACAACAGATCAACAGGCTTCTCCAGGATGGTCGTGAGGCAATTATTACCTGCACTATACACCTTGCCATTCCTGATGCTTCATCCCAAAAAAACAAATCAAGAATATCTTTAAAATATTTTAATCTAATTATTCACTGTTTATTCAAGTAAAAATATGTAAATGGCCTAAAAGGTTAAAAACAGAACACCTATGGAATTATGTATTGTAAATATATGTAAGGGAAGGTTATGAAACTATAAACAGTGCTTTAGTAAAAATATGTTGCATAGAATATTGTTCTATTAAATATTGAACTTTGACTAAATTATCTATTTAACATATTGATATATAATACATTTAAATGTTACTAATATATGACATTTTCACTTATATTTCATTTATATTCATTTTATTAATATATTAGATATTTATTTGTCCAGACATATTACAAATAGCATTATGTACTGTGATGCTGTTTTTGCTAAGAATTACACATACATATAAAAATATGGGTGGAAAATACAAGGCTGACAGTGAGTATAAATATTACAGCTTCCTTAATGTTTTCTTTTCTGTGCTCATCTATCTTTTTTGAAATTTTTGAAGAATTGTTATAATTACCTGTGTTATTAGACAAAATAGCATAAAACCAAAAAGCAATCTGTATAAAAAAGTGAGATGGGCATTGTGTCGTAGTGGGCTATGCTACTGCTTGGGCTAGCAGGACTCCATATCTGAGTGCTTGAGATCAAGTTCCACATTGCCTTCAATCCAGCTCCTGGAGGGAGCAGATGATGGTGTCCATACTTTGAATCCTGCCACCCGTGTTGGAGACATAGACAGAGCTCCGGGCCTCTAGTTCTGGCATGGTCCATTCCTGGCTTTTGCAGGCATTTGGGAAGTAAACTAGCAGATGGGAATTCTCTCTGTCTCCTCCTCTCTCTGTGTCACTACCAAATAAACAAATAAAATACAATTTTAAAAAAGGAAGGACAAAAGGAGAACTTAACCTTGGTTTATGTCTTGATGCTGCTCTGGTTTCTCACACAATTTCTAGCATGACTCCTCTTCCCATTTGTTTGCACAGAAAACAGTAAACACTTAGTTGCAATGAAAAACAAAGACTATTTTCCAACTAAATGGAGTGTACCTTCATTTGAAACCTACTGTATCCTGCATGAAGAGACCAACCAAACACAATCCACTCGATGAACAGTGGTAGGCACATGTGGATGGTTAAAACTCCACGAGCTCTTTCACCATCTGCTTCACAGGAGGACTTTTAGAAACATCAATGGAAAATTATGCTTCAGGGCTTTCTCCATCTTCCAAGAAATCTCCTGGGGATGGAGTGGAACCTGGAGAGAATTTCTTCCTGATAGACCCTCTTGGAAGGGAAGCTTGTAAAAGACAATATTGCAAGCCAGTTGGAGTCAAAGTATAATCCCCCATAATATGACACCAAGGCCCTGAATCTCGACCACTGGTCAGGAGGGCCACTAGCAAGGGAAATCCATGGGAATGGCATTTCCCTGGCAACTGAAAATACTGAATTGGAGTTGCTCGGTAGGAAGGACACAGCAAAGGCAAAGTGAGGTGAGTGTTCCAGGGCTGGAGGAGAGCTACTCTCATGTTCAAAACCATGTGTTCCTGAAACTAGAAGCAGGCACTGAACTTCTCTGAACCAGGCCACGTACAATCAGTTCAGTGTGCGTTCAGAGTCTAGGTGCACATTTGTGAATATCTACTTTTGCTTTTTGCCCCCTACCTCCTTTTAACTTATGACTCCTCAAGGCTATAGAACATTGAAATTGAGCTTTCAATTGATGTGGTTAAGGAGAAGGAAAAAACACTACTTTAATTATATTAGAAATCTAGGCAGAGCTTTTTTTTAAAAACTGGTCCTTTGTTCAACTTTTGTAAGCCAGATGTTTCTTTAGTAACCCTCATGAAATTGTGCATCATACACAGATCTGCTTGTCTACAACAAGATTTCTTTTGCTTTGTATTTTGCATTTTGGCTGGAGACAGTAACCTACGAGCAATCTCAACACATAAGAATGAGAAGCTACCTCTGTTTTGATGCTTTTCCCCTAAATGATCTAAGCAAACAGGGCTATGGCAAAGAGTATATCTTTCCAAGGCCAACTTGGTAGCAGGCCACCTCAATGCTATCAATTTTGCATTCCCAGCTGGTGTCCCTGTGTAGTTTTAATAGAAGGTCCTGTATATGGCCCTTACAAACTCCCCACTGCTTGCTGAGGTGGATTAAAAGATGCGAACTCACTGAAATATGCCAAAGAATATAATGGTCTGTACAGAAGATCTGGCTGTGTCAGCCAACAAAAGGTTCCAGCTGTGGCAGCCATGTGGAACAAAGGGAACTCTTGGCTTAATGTGGAGTACATGCCTCTGACGTTCCAGTTCAGGCAAGAAATAAATAAAGCTATTACAAAGCCCTTGACCAGATGTGTCTGACATAGTCTAAAACGTGTTTGCACAGAAACTTTGCTATCAACGTGGCTCCTCCTTATAGCAATGGACATCTGTTCCTAAGGCTAATAGGGAGGTAGGGCTACAGTCCACAATCACAGTAGAGACCTAACCTGGCTGGCTTCTTCGAACTTTTTCCTAGTTGCTGTTGTTCACATTAATCAGTCATATGTAGGTCAATGATTTATTTAACACAGAATCTAAATGCTTCTGTGTCGTGGACTCAAACACTATCCAATAGTCAAAGACTTGAAAAATTCCATTTGTTTTCCAGGAGCAGTTGTGCACATTCCCCATAGATAACTTGACACTGTTATGCCCGGTCACAGTTTACATCTGTCTTTGACTTATATTGTTCCTAAGGTTGGCTATTGATCATTGTTCTCACATGAATCCTTCATTACTCTAATTGGAACCATTTATAAACACATTCCTTGGACAGATGACAAGAGGATCCATGATGGACAACTTCTTATTCAAAACAGATGCCCAATATGTAAATCAAAAGCTGCTAAAGATTGTATTGAGCTGAGAACAATTATACAAGGTTCTAGCCTGTTGTGAATTAAAATGACTGCATTAGAGCTTAAGGGATTTGTAAAGGGAGTCTTTCTTTTCAAGAATGCCAGCTCAAATTCAGCTCAGGTCATTGACAAGTAATATCATGTGAAAATAATGTAAAACAAATCTATGCTCTCAACTTTATTGTTAATAGACAGATAATGCTTTCAAAAAGCACTATGCACTTCCCGATCCTTTGGTTGTCTTATTTGAAAGCCCAAAGACTGAAAGGACTAAACCAAATTAAGGAACTACTTAAAATTGATTTCAAATTTCAGATTAGAACTTAGGAACTTTCCATGATTTTAGTCACATTATAAGACATTTCTCTTTAAAGTACTCCAGTGCTGTTTATGTTTACCCTGTTTTTCCTGGTTTTTATCTGAAAAATGAAATCAAATGAAAAATCAAAGCTGAGTAACCCTTTTACAGGACTTCAGAAATAGTGATACTAATGAACTCTTTGTTGTATGTCAATTATTGTTTTAACTCCTGTAACTGCTGTAATTCCATGAGATAAGAATTATTATTGTCCTCATCACAAAGAAAACTAAATTCAGTGAGGTTAAATACATTTTACTCAATGTCACACAGCCCATATTCAAACATGGAATATCCAATTCAAATTACTATAATTTCCTGATAAAAGGCACATGGAATACCAATATTTAGTCAAGTGCATTAATGTTGGTTACTACTCTATAATCTCAGATAATTGCAAACATGAAGTAGAGTAAATTACATTAGATTAGATAGACTAAATTTATTGAAAGTCTCCATTATGTCCTATACCTACAGTTTCCCATTTAATGTCACAGTTTTAAAGACATCTTACTATGATTATTTTTATTAAGATTGATTTGATTAGTCCCATTTGTCTTAGCGAGAAGACATTGGCACAAAGATACTAAGAAAAAGAACTAAATTTTCAGGTCCTTTCACATCATTCTAAAATACACAGCAGGACTTCAATAAAGTAAGTTTTGGGTGCAACTAATGTCTGCCTGACTCTCATTTCAAAAGTAAATTATACATATGGAATCAGTATCTCTTGTAATATAAAAAGTCAGTGATTCTGAGACTTAAAATGTTTATATTTGACTTCACGTATGTGTGGATGTGAGAGAGAGATAAAAGAGGATTTTGCCCAGAGCTCAATTCCAAGAGTGAAACTGGAGTTACTGTCTGAATTATATTTGTCTTTCGAGGGTCTATCTGGGCTTGCAACATCTGTATCGCTTCCAGTCTTTCATCCACAGTGAGTAAGTGGGGAAGAAAACCAGCTTGGAAATACAGAACATAGGAACATAGGAAATAATTGGAATTGATTTTTAAAAATCAATATATTTTATTTGATTGATCTGATTATGTGACATCATTTTTGTCATTATCCATGTAGCCTATTTACATGCATAAAAATCTCCATGACAGAGTGCCTCTAGGATTCAAGGAAAGGAAAAAACAAAAGGGCACAATCTATTTTCATCCTTATTTCTTCCATTTAACTTCTCTCCCTTTTCTTTTTATTTTTTTTTTCAGTTCACTTGCCCCCTGATCCTAATTCAATAATGTATTTGAGACATACCCTTTGGGCACCAAGAGTTATTCTCTCCACCATCTGTATGCATGATTACATTTTCTATCATCTGTATTCCTAAAGGCTGAGTCCTTAAGATCGAACTGTGCTCATTCATTGATTCTACACTCAGGTTTTGTCATCATCTACTGCATGCTAAGCACTGGGCTTGCTTACTTACTAACGAGGTCCAAACACCTGCTCTCAAAGAGCACAAGTGGTCAAGAGGATAAGAAAGAGCCACGTTCAAAGAAACAACCAAAATCAACAGAAAAAAAATCGCCATTTTTGATGCAGAACCCTAGAGGAGAGAAACATCATCAAGAAAGCCTTGGAGGGAGAGGTGATGCTTAAAATACAAGTGGAGGAATTTACTAAGCATATGAAAGAAGGGAATGCATTGCAGATAGTCATAGTGAATGTACAATGTCTTTTTTGTATGGCTCCTCCTCTTTAAGATAATAATTCAATATAAAATACGGCTTCCTAAAGATATTACGTGACTTAGAATATGCATTTGGAAAGACCATTGCCATAGTACTGGTACAATTAAGTGCATTAACTCTAAAATACTTACAATTAACTCATAATCTTCAATTTAGGAAGGTAAACGATGACAACTCTTGGATTAAGTTTGCAGTGTTCACAGTAACATGCAATGCATTTCCTTTCTCTCGCCCTCTACAGTGAGATTAACTGAAAACTCAGTATTGCAATTAATTATGTCTGGCTTTGGAACTGCTTCATTTAGTGTCTCAATCTGTTATAGGATCAGGTCTATACTAGCTTTTTTTAACTTCTACTATCATAATGTATATGCTCCTTACCAGAAGAGATTATGCCTAATACCCCTTCCTACTCCACACAAGGCCTCAAATCATTTCAATCAAACATTTATGTTTAACATGAAAAGTCAAATTATAGAAAGAAAAAATAAAATTAAGTAAATTGGTATTTATGGAGTACTTACTAGATACCAGACAATGTGGCCAGCATATTCAGTTACATCGAGATGCGTGAAGTAGCATGAAACAAGGGCTTTAGAGATATACAAATTGGTCTCAAGTCTATTTTAGAAGATCTTTTTAGGGCTAGTGTTGTGGTACAGCAGGGTTGGGCAGTTGTTTAGGATTCCAGCACACCATATTGTAGTGCCAGTTCAGTTCTGGCTGCTCCACTTCTGATCCAGATTCCTGCTAATGCATCTGGGAAAGCAGTGGGAGATAGTCCAAGTTCTTGGGACCCTGCCAACTATGTGGGAGGCCCAGATGGAGCTCCTGGCTCCTGGCTCCTGGCTCCTGACTTTGGCCTGGCCCAGCCTTGGCTGTTACAGCCATTAGGGGAGTGAACAAACATGGATGATCTCTCTCTCTCTCTCTCTCTCTCTCTCTCTCTCTTCCTTTTAGATAAACAAAATAAAGCTGTAAAAATGATCTCTTCACCACTTGAGACTTCATCTTTCAAATATATAAAATAGGGTTGTGGATAGTATCTGATTTGTGAGATTTTGATAAAGTGTAATGAAATAGCCCATGTAATAATATCTATATTATTTATATAATATATTTATATATTATATAGATATATATTATATGTAATTTTTATATATTATATAAAATATATAATATATTTATTATATATTTATATATTTATTTATATAATATCTATATTATATAGAAATATATGCCTAAAAGTTAAATGATGGCCGGCGCCGCGTCTCACTAGGCTAATCCTCCACCTTACGGCGTCGGCAATTGGGTTCTAGTCCCGGTCAGGGCGCCGGGTTCTGTCCCGGTTGCCCCTCTTCCAGGCCAGCTCTCTGCTGTGGCCAGGGAGTACAGTGGAGGATGGCCCAAGTTCTTGGGCCCTGCACCCCATGGGAGACCAGGAGAAGCACCTGGGTCCTGCCATCGGATCAGAGCAGTACGCCAGCTGCAGCACGCCAGCCATGCCGGCCATTGGAGGATGAACCAACAGCAAAGGAAGACCTTTCTCCTTTCTCTCTCTCTCTCTCTCTCTCTCTCTCTCTCTCTCTCTCTCTCTCACTATCCACTCTGCCTGTCAAAAAAAAAAAAAGTTAAATGATGCTAGATCATGAATAGTTGCATTTGTCTACTGTGTTCTCAGTGATACTGCAAATCAAAACATACAAACTAGACTCAGCCACAGTGCTGTTTGCTGCATGATGTCTTAAAAAACCTCTTAGCCTTCAGATGACCCACACATCTGCTGCTGAAGCCTCTTCCCTTGCAAGATAAGGACTAATGTCCAGACCACTCCAAGGACTCTCTCTCTCAGACTGGCAAGTGGGGTAGTTTAGATGCTGCATGGGATGCCTGCATCCCATAAGGGAATGCCTGGATTCAGGTGCTGGCCCTGCTCCCTGCGTATCACCCTGGAAGCCATGGGTAAGGACTCAAGTATTTGGGTCCCTCCTACCCAAGAGGAAATGCAAACTGCTTTCCAGACTTCAGCCTGGACCAGCCTCAGCTGTTGTGGACATTTCAAAAGTCATTGTTGTTGAATAAATTATCTTATTGAAGACTCAGTGTAAAAACACTGAAGAAATAAGGCACAGCTCATACATTTGTGAAAATATGGGCTAATGGGGGCCAGCACTGTAATATAGTGGGTTAAGCTGCTGCCTGTGGTGCTGGCATCCCATATGGGCACCAGTTTCAGTCCTGGTTGCTCCACTTCTGATCCAGCTCTCTGCTAATGGCCTGGGAAAGCAGTAGAGGATGGCCCGAGTGCTTGGGCTCCTGTACCCCCGTGGGAGACCTGGAAGAAGCTCCTGGCTCCTAGTTTCAGATGGGCTCAGCTCTGGCCATTGTGGCCATGTAAGGAGTGTACCAGAGAATGGAAGACTTTTCTCTCTATCTCTTCTTCTCTGTGTCTGTGACTCTGCCTCCAAATGAATAAATAAATCTTTAAAAAGAAAAAGAAAATCAGGGCTAATGTAGAGACTGGACAACAAATGGTAAAGAATCAGTGGAATATAATAGTAAGCATTTTCATGGAATTAGCTGTAAGGATTGAAGATGAAAATTCCTGAATTTCATGGGTGGATTAGTAAACCTGACACATCCCATCTCTCTGATAGTAGCAGATGGATGAGGACTTGCTAGGATGTTCTAGAGTGGGAGGTGTTGAGAAAGGGGAAAGGAAGGACATTCCATACAAAATGTGCCATGATTTAGATATTGTGTTACTTTCAGAGCTCATGGGTAGAGGACTTGTCCTCAGTGTGGATGGTTTTTTGTTTGTTTGTTTGTTTGTTTTTAGAGAAAGAGGGATAGAGAGGGTGAGATCTTCCATGCACTGGTTCACTTCCAAAGTTGTTGCAATAGCTAGGGTTGGTCTAGGCTGAAGCTAGGACCCAGGAGCTTCTTCCAAGTCTCCCATGTGGGTGCAGGAGCCCAAATCTTCCACTGCATTCCCAGGAACATAAGCAGAGAGCTGTATTAGAAGTGGAGCAGCTGGGACAGAAACTGGAGACCATTGGGATACAGGGATTGTAGGCAGTGGTCTAACCTAGTATGTTACAACACCAGCCCCAGTGTGTGGAGGTTTTGAGGTGATGGAATCTTTATGAAGTAGGAGTTAATACTGGTCTCTTGGATTAAGTTTGTTCAGTCAAGAGGGATGATGTAAAATAGCATGAGCAAACTTGAGCCCTGAATGTCTATGGCTTCATGTTTTGCCATGGGAACAATGCCATACCTGCTCCCAACCTTGTGATGCCATGCATCATGAGGTCTTCACCTGAGTTCAGCCAAAGCTGGCACTATAATCTTTTTTTTAAATATATATTTATTTTATTTGAAAGTCAGAGTTACACAGAGAGAGAAGGAAAGGCAGAGAGAGAGAGGGAGGTCTTCCATCCAATGGTTCACTCTCTAGTTGGCCGCAATGGCCAGAGCTGCACCAATCCAAAGCCAGAAGCCAGGAGCTTCCTCCGGGTCTCCCACGTGGGTGCAGGAGCCCACTGCTTTCCCAGGTTATAGCAGAGAACTGGATAGGAGGTAGCGCAGCTGGGACTAGAACCAGTGTCCATATGGGATGCCTATGCTTCAGGCCAGGGCGTTAACCCACTGCACCTTAGTGCTGGCCCCAACACTATAATCTGGAGTCTCTGAAATTGTGAGTTAAATCATCTTCCCTTCTTTAGGAAGTAAAAACAAACAACAAACAAACAAAAACTCAGTGATCTACTTCAATAAACATTAATTTTCTATTCTTATCTTTTCAGGGCTGGTTGAGTGTTTGCCAAATTGAGTCTGGGTTTGACCAGGTATGGCTCAGAGCTACAGGCTCAATACAGGTCAGCTTTAGGTATGCGTCACCCTCCTTGTCCCAGTCAGTGGCTACTGAGACCTATACTTCTCATGACAACACAGTAGATCTGAATGTTAAAGCTACATATACTTAGACAAGCAGGTTTCACGCATCTGCTTCAGTCACATCTGCTCACAGCCCATTGACCAAAGGTTGAGTTAAAAGTCAAGGCAAGGGGCCGGCGCTGTGGCGCAGTGGATTAAAGCCCTGTCCTGAAGCGCCGGCATCCCATATGGGTACCGGTTCTAGTCCCAGCTACTCCTCTTCTGATCTAGTTCTCTGCTATGGCTTGGGATAGCAGTAGAAGATGACCCAAGTTCTTGGGCCCCTGCACTCACATGGGAGACCTGGAAGAACCTCTTGGCTCCTGGCTTCGGATCGGCGCTGCTTAGCCATTGCAGCCATTTGGGGAGTGAACTAGCGGATAGAAGACCTCTCTCTCTGTCTCTACCTCTCTCTCTGCCTTTCAAATAAATAAAATAAATTAAAAAAAAAGTCAAGGCAAACACTTGTGGAAAATGAGCATATGTTTGTGAAAACATCATTCAGAATACCACGGTAGTTATTTTGACTTAGTGCTTTAATCAGTTTTTAAATATGCACAAATCATCTAAATTATCAAATAATTTAAAAAACTATACAAATGGCTAATTTGGAGTTTGCCTGAAGAAAGGGGGAAGACTCAAATAATCTCTATCTGCATAACCATGAAATAACAATGAATAACTACACCAAAAGATGGACAACTGATGATCGTGAATAATAGATTAAGTAAAGAATTCACAGTTCTAAAGATTTTTGCTTCATGTTACATGAGAAATATTTTTACTGTGTGTTATGAAAACTTAAAAGAAATGGAAGTCTCTAGTTTTCTCTGTGTTTGTGGCAATTTGAGGCAATTAGTTTTTGATATTTTTAAATTTAATATTTACATATCTGATCAGGCCCTTTTGCATCCTTTGGTTTTGCCCAATAATTTAGTCACTCTCTCAGAAGATATATACTGAATGCCTACTATGCACCAGGCTCTGTGCTAGTTATTGAAGAAACATCTGTGGTTATAAGAGTTTTCCAAATTGGAAATTTCTAAGACATGAATAAAAAAATCGATTCCTTAATTTCAACAAAGCCTTGAAGGGCAAAAAGCAATTTGGAAACAGATTATGTTGTGAGCAGCAGAAATACCTTACTCCGTCACCTAACTCAAGTTTGTGTCTCTCTGTGAAGTCAGAATTCATTATGAGTCATCCAATCAAATCAACTACAGAAGTCCCAGCCCAGAGGTACCCAGAGGTAAATGTGCCTCCTGAAAATCATTAGTAAGGGCAAACCTATGCAATGCAAATGGCAAATCCTTAATCCAATAGACTATACCTACCCGGTAATTCAAGCAATCAAGCAACATACTTAATCATAACCCCTCTTATTAGAAGAGTAGGCAAAATGACCTAAGTTAACAATTAATCATAACAATTAATAATACCAAGGATTGCTAGTAGATTAAGTAGTTACAGGAATAGTGAGAAGTTAACAAACCAGTTCAAGGAGATGAGTGGAGAGATAACGGGGGCGGGGCTGCTCTACAGATGCTGAGGTTTCTTTTCACTGCAGTGAACTCTTCCTTATCAACTGTGCAGCACTCTCATCCAGCCTCGGCCTCGGGTGCAGAATGTCAAGGAACTTCTGGGCAGTTGCCAGGTTAGTGGGCCCCACTCAGCTTCATGGAATGAAGGGTGGAGGGATTCACATTGCTGTCTGAGACTGTTTCTCTTTATATATGCACCCTTAAGTTGTTTTGTCTCAAGTTATAAGTTGTTTTTCCAGTCTTATCAGGACATGAGCCTGCACGAATCCCGCCGTTGTATCAGTTTTATCTATATTTGCAGATGTGGAACTTAAACTCTAAAATCAACATGTTTTTCTGATTTTTATGTAAAGACATAGAGCAGTTCAAATATCTTGCTTTAAAACGAGTTCCAAAAGCAAAATGGAGTTAAGGAAGTAAAACGGAGTAGATTTTACCAGTTTGTGAAATGTTCTGAACACGTTACCTACAACCCTAACCACACTTCACATACACATGTTTAGGAAATTTGGTGAACATTGAATGAAATAAAAATGAGATCTAAATGGGTACCAACTCCTTCAAGTGTGTTGCTTAAAAGAGCAGGCATGTCGCATAGCTTGGTGCACTTTAAAACTTTTAATTAGGTTTTTAGAATTCTTTTAATTTGTCGCTTCTAGTGAAACAAGTTAATCAGTAAGTAGTCACTGATTTTCGGGCCTTGTGCTCTTGAAGCAATTTCTGCACACCTCAGTTTGAGGCTAGAATGATTACACTTAGAAAGGCTGCAAACTAAAACCACTCACGGTGGACTTGTGCTACTGATTCACAAGCGTGCTGGCTCTGGGTGAAAACGGTGTCATTTCTCTCCATTATAAAATCCATCAAAAAGATGGTACACAGGAGACCCAGCTCATGTGTACAAAGACATACAGAATTAAAGGGCTGCTTAATTAATTGCTGAATTAGAATGGAATAATCTCAAAAGCCACACTGAGATGCTGAGCTGCTTTCTACTACATTTTTTTCTTTAGTTTCAATTCAGCATCAGCCACCTAGTGACAATTAGTGAAGGCATGGAAGTTTGCACCTTCCCTTTAGACCTTCTGTTGCTTTCTATCTTGTCATTAAGCTCAGAGCTCCTTTTCAGCAAGAAGTGGAGAGGGTTGGTACAGAGTCTCCCAGGACCGTGATTAATGGTGTGCCTTCATTATCTATCATTTTACCACCTTGAAGCCACAACCTGACTTTAAGTGCACCCTATAAGCACACACCCTATGGTGCATCTCTGCAAGTTTCACCAGAAAAAACTTCATTTCTCCTCTAATTACCATCACAACAGTTCCCATTATGGTTTGGCCCTAGTAATTTAGTTATATTTATGCTGCTACAATGCACCAAATAGATAATAATGAATACTGATGCAACCCTTAGGTTGAAACAAACTATAATTATGCAGACTTAATGAAGTTACCAGAAAAGGCAGTATGTAAAAAACATACTCAGATTAAGAAAACACACACACACACACACACACACTCTGAACGTTTCACATTCGCAAAGCTCTGCATTAAGCTGGGAAATTCCTGGAGCCTTGAACATGTGCTGTTCATATCTCTTCTTGCTTTCTGGTCTGTGATTTCTGAACTTACACAGTCACAAGCCAGACTTTCAGCTTACTCTTCCCAGTGCTAACTGTATTTGTCAAATGAAGACAAGCAGCTGTGTAATTTACGTAGTGAATTAAAAGGACTACTCACTTGGTAATCCATTTTAGTAGTAAATATAATAAATTAAAATTTAAAAACATTGAGTTTGGTCAAGATACTAATAATGATATCCATTAGATGAAACAGGGCCGATGGCTGGTGTTCCTTAAAATAGTCGCTAACAAAGTCACTGCACCTGCAAACTAAAGTTATATCCAGCTAGCAGTTCATGAAAAATGAAATTGAATCAGAAGTTGCATTTGTGCAAGTTGATGCTTAGCAAGCAGTGTGTGGAAGGGAAAAGCAAAACGATGGGGAGAATGGTTGTGTCATGTTAACAATAGAAGTGTTTCTTTGGAAAAATTTAGGTGAACTCTGGAACCAGAAAAACAGGACTGAAAGAATAATACACACCTAAGTATTCAGTGTTGAACCTCCCTTTTTAACAGAGATAAGATGTAGAAAATAGTACATACAAATGCCTCAGTATTTCACTGACATTTTTACTTTTATCCTGGAACTTTTCGTATTTTTTATTTTTTTAAAGATTTATTTATTTTATTTGAAAGTCAGATTTACAGAGAGAGAAGGAGAAGCAGAGAGAGAGAGAGAGGTCTTCCATCCGCTGGTTTACTCCCCAATTGGCCAGAGTGGCCAGAGACATGCCGATCTGAAGCCAGGAGACAGGAGCTTCTTCCCAGTTTTCAATGCGGTGCAGGGGCCCAAGGACTTGGGCCATTTTCTACTGCTTTCCCAGGTCACAGCAGAAAGGTGGATCAGAAGTGGAGCAGCTGGGACACGAACCAGCGACCATATGGGATGCTGGTACTGCAGGCCACAGCTTTACCTACTCCGCCACAGCGCCAGACCCAACTTTTCCTATTTTTTGCTTTTTCCTTAGTAACTACCTGAGGAAAATGGAGAAGCAAGAAGAAAGTGGCTTCCGTGGCTGGGCTACCCCTCTGAAAAGAGGGAGGAGGAAGTCCTCTGGGCTTCCTATTTCTCACCTCTTATCTAATTGAATTTCTTGTCAACTTAAAAAAAACAATCCTACGTATCGTCTATTGCATGGAATAACTTGTACAGTTATCAATTTCTAAGAAGGATGATATCATTAATACAGAGCCAAGTCCCTGTAATAAAAATTCCCTTAATAGTTTAGGGGTCATGTTAAACTATCTATGGCTATTCAGACCCAACTGGTTTAAATTCCAAAAGATCCTTTAGAGAGATTTCTCTCATTCTCTTCATTGTTGAATAGTTCTCAACTATTTCATGCCTCAGTAGGCCCACATTCCTATTTTAAGTACATATCTGGGTAGCAGATTAAGAGAAAAAGGATAGAGGCAAAACTTAATTTGCCAGAAGTACTTTTTTTTTTTTGACAATTTTCACCCCATTTCTTCACCAAGGCCTATCTAGAAATACATCCTGGCCAACCTGCACTTTTTATGCTCGCTCATGTATTTCATAGCCACATTATGCACCCTCTCTTATCTCTACTACTTCTTTGATCCATTAAGTAGCCTTTTCTCTTCCCCAGGTGAGCTAGCTTATTAACCAGGGAGCAGTTGTTCATCTGGGAGTCATTTCAGTATCAAATATTAAGAAGTGAAGCTGCTGTGTTTTGCTTTACCTGCTATCCTCCTTTCTATCTTTGTAATTGGATTTCCTGATGAGAATGGAGCTGCAGTGAGGACAGATGTTCTTAAAATTAAAAAAGGAAAAAAGGCTAAGGACCAGGGAAAGCATATAAACTTAAGGATGATTTGTGTTGTTAAAAATCAAGTTTGCATGCTTTGGATTTCATACACGTTTCTGATTAAAATAAGCCAAGATGAACCTTTGACTCCAACAAACTTCATTTTCCATAGCACAGAAGAGATGAGGTGGGCATGCAGGGGATGTGCCTCATGACACATAGCAGGTATTTTCTTCAGCTAGTTCTACAGGTATCTGGGCCTCTGCAGAGAAGTATTGCTGCTGTACTCACCCAAGGAGTTATATTAAAGAGAAGTCTTTAGAGGGTTGAGAAGTGTCAGTTCTTTATTCATTTTAAATGTTCTGATTTTGGCTCAAATAGGAGGCATGTGTCCCCAGTTAGATTCTGGATGCTATAGCATAAGTACAATAAAATACAGTAAAATGAAGTAAACTGAAAAATGAAACTGAACAAAAGACCTCTTGTGATCTCCCAATCACAAGGTTTAGGTAAGGCTCAAGGATTAATCTTCACCCATACACGTTGGTTCCATCCATCAGTTTTATCATGAAGTTGGCTTAAAACTGAGGATACGTCTTGTCTTTCACTACATGTGATGGATTCCAGATGTTCAGATTAAATAATGGTGCTCCCCTGTAGACATAATGGACCATAGCAGCAACGTAACTAGGCAAAATGAGCAAACCAGGCCCTGCAAATGATCTTAATTATTTCAACTAGGAGAGAACAGAAAAGCACTGGGTAATACAACAAACAGCTCTTTGAAAGAGCAAACGAAAAGCCCTGGTAATTTACATTTAAGTCCAACCCGCTCCCTGCAAAGTATAATGTGTGTGGAATAATACAGGAAGAAATCTAGCACTATACCATTTTCATAATTGGTATTCTATGTCAAGTCTCCAGCAGCAAGAAGCATATAAATCATAATGTTAATATTGCTTCTCACTTTTTAATGGTATTTTACACAGTATTATTGCTGGAAATATGAAGGTGTTTTGTATCATTCAAGATATATTTCTTGTGCTTCCAGCACTAGAAAAAGCAGTGAAAAATGTCATAACTTGGATGAGTCAGATTTATATAGCATATATACTCATTTACATTTAAACGTATATACACATACATATGCAGATGTATGGAAACAAACATATATCTTTATTTTTACTTTCCATGATTAAGAGAAAGTATAGCTTATGTTCTACTTGGCATAATATTACCGAAATACAGGCTTCCAGGCACTGGAAAATGGAGTAAAATTGAAGTCTCTGTCAATGCTGGTTAGAAGGTGAGTTCTATCCTTGCAATCTTTTGTGGGTCTCTACTAAGCCGTAAATTAATCTGTCCGAGTCATTGACACTGATCCACAAAGCACAGGTGGCAGTCTCTTTTCATACACACCAAAGAGAGTGAGATAAAAATAAATTGTGCTGCCATTAAAAACATGCCAAAATAATATTTTTCCCATCTGCTAAGTCCAACCCCTGTGGTAAGCGAACTAACAGGTTTCTACACTCAGACTCGATGAACAGACACCACAAGCAATTCATTAACAGTAACATGACAGGAGTCAATTGGATTTCTCACTTCTAGACATTAATCAAAGCTAAAAACAGAATGTGCACCCTGTGTAACACTCAGGCTTGTGGGTCTTCAGATGTGGCTGCTCCAAAGTCATTTTCTATCTAAATATTTACAACAAAGTCGGTCTGTTGAGCAGACCTATCAAGGGAAACTCTGTCCCAGGTTCCATGCTGCCAAAGCCATGATCAGCAGACTCGTTACACCTTGGCCTACCTCATTTTCCTGATAGCCACACTACAAACAAGGACAACCCAAGGACAAAGTCTGTTTTTGTGTTGAACTAGTTAGTCAAAAATAAACTTTATAATTTTCTGCCTGTTAAGAAAGTATATATGCCAGGCAATTATGATATATGCTTCAAAATGTTACTAATAAGGATATTAGAAAATCCAAAAAGTTGAGTATTGACATTAGTCATTAATTATCCATAATCTCATCACAAATCCTAAAAGAATATTAAATATGAAAGTTTAAAGTCAGTTAATGGTTTTGACAAAAATTTTGAATAAATGGATAATTTGGAAAATAGGAAATCTAGCAACAATATTCTCCAAAATAATCCAATTCAGAGCAAATTTACTAGTATATCCTTTCAACCTTTCAAGAAAGAAATAATTCCTCTAGTAGAAATAAACTCCTAATTATTATTTTTGAAAGTAAATATAACGATGAGGTAAGGCTCTATAACTTTTAAAGTATAAAAAGATCTGGGGCAGGCGCTGTGGCATAGTGGGTAAAGCCGCCACATCCCATATGGGTGCCAGTTCAAGTCCTGGCTATTCCATTTCCGATCTAGCTCTCTGCTGGATCTTGATCTGGGAAAGAAGGTGGCCTAAGTCCCTGGGCCCCTGTACCCACGTGGGAGACCTGGAAGAAGCTCCTGGCTCCTGGCTTCATATCAGCACAGCTCTGGCCATTGCAGCCATCTGGGGAGTGAACCCGCAAATGGAAGACCTCTCTCTCTCTCTCTCTCTCTCTCTCTCTCTCTCTCACTATGCCTCTCTGTAACTCTGCCTTTCAAATAAAATAAATCTTTTAAAAAAATCTAACATATGGGGCTGGATCTGTGGCATAGTGGTATAAGCCACTTCTTATAGCTCCGGCATCCCATATGGGCACCAATTCAAGTCCCGGCTGCTTCACTTCTGATCTCACCCCCTGTTAATGAGCCTTGGAAAGCAGCAGAAGATAGCCTAAAAGCTTAGGCCCCTGCACCCACATGGTAGATCCAGATGAAGCTCCTGGCTTCTGACTTCACTCTCTGCCTCTTGCTCTCTGTAACTCTGCCTTTCAAATAAATAGATAAATCTTAAAAAAAAAAAATCTAACATAGGTCTTTGAAGACATATAGATAGTGGAAAGATAAAATTATTTATTCTTCTCTGTGTTTATTCATCTTGATTTTGAGGTGAGTCTGAGCAGGGAAACCTATGTGAAATGTGAAAAAAAGCAAATTCAATGGAAAACAGAAAAAATAAAAATGTGAAAAAAGCAAACTCAATGGAAAAATGGAAGAAAAATAGCTGAGACATGACAAGTGAGTATACATGCAAATAGCATGTGTATGAATCATGATTAAGACATGAGTTCCTGCTGACTTGAGATATTCTGTCCTGATGTTTCTCTAGTGACGTGAACAGGATTGTCAGGTGCATTGGAGAGGCCAGACTGGCAGAAAGAGATTTCTGGGTTTTATCTTCTCTTTCTTCTTCCCTCCTTCTTTTCCCTTTTTCCTTGTCCCTTACTCCTTACTCGGCACTCTATAGCTCTCCTTTCCTCAACTTTTCTGAGTTGTTAATAAATATTGCTCTTATACTAGAAAAACCTTCACTGGTTCCTTTAGACCTATTCTTTGTGTTAAATGGAGAACAGGTGTTGATGGTAGAACAGAAGGGGAACCGTTATTGATTAGAGTCTCAACCCAGAGGAATCCCTTCAGACAGATTTTCAACTGCTGTCATGCATACACTTAACTGAATCATATCTCGTTTTTGTAGTTAATTTCATGAGCACCTGTGGCAGATTTTCTCAAGATGGTTGCAATAATATCTCCAATGCCACTCATTCTTATCATGCCCTGCCATTCCCCCAACCAAGATAATGTCTACTTCTTCCTCTTAAATCTGTGATTCTATGCTAACCAACAGAATATAACAGATTTAACACTGAGCAACTTCTAATGCCAGGTTATAAAGTGGGTTGCAGCTAAGATACCAGTTTTTGGGAAACACGAAAGTACCCTGACTACCCTGAGACTCCCAATCTGAAGAGGCTGCATGAAGTAGGCTCTCTAGTCCTTAATTCCAACTGAACCTCAGCCAACAGTCATAACCAAACACCAGTCAAGTCTGAGTATTTTTGAATATCCCATGCAGCTGAGCTTCCCCGTGAAGTCCCAGTAACACCTAATGCAACCATTTGTGAGACCTTGAGCTAGAACTAATTTTCCTTCTCAAATTCATGATCCAGAAAATCATGAGCATATTTTTAGTCCCTTAGGCTTTTCAATGATTTATTACTCAGCAATGCTAACTGGAACATCAATTTTAAGGGATGACTTCTAGTTATTATTCATTGGAATGAACCATACATAGCTTGAAACACAAGACTACTGGAGAAAAAGCTGGGGTCATGTACACTTCTTGCAAAGCATCTCATTCAATAACATCTAAGGTATATAGACATGACAGCTATATTCCCTATTTTCATATGGATCTTCTGTTATTTTCATGGAGGAAATATTGCATTTCATTTCTCCACAATACTTGTTATTTAGGTTGACTAATATATTCTGAACTCTATACCTATACTGGCCAGATTGAACACTGGAAAAAAAAATAAGAGATGAAAGTTTGGAGGGGTGTGATTGAAGACTTCGGGTAATACTTGAGAATGTCTGAGTTTTAATTTTAAGCATGCAAAAATAACTGACTATCCAGCACATTTTTACAACAAATATCTACATATTCCACAAGTGTACTATGAGGTATTTATTTATTATTTGAAAGTCAGAATTACAGAGAGGCAGAGGCAGAGAGAGACAGAGAGAGAGAGAGAAAGAGAGAGGTCTTCCCTCTGCTGGTTTACTTCCTAGATGGCTGCATTGGCTGGAGCTGTGCCAATCCAAAGCCAGGAACCAGGAGATTTCTCCAGGTCTCTCACATGGGTGCAGAAGCCCAAGCACTTGGGCCATCTACTACTGCTTTCCTTGGCCATACCAGAGAACTGGATAGGAAGTGGAGCAGCCAGGGCTTGAACCGACGCCCATATGGGATGCCAGCATTGCAGGCAGCAGCTTTACCTGCTACGCCACAGTGCCAGCTCACTATAAGTTTCTAATATACAATTATCTTTGTGGGAAAATGGTTATTTAGAATATTATTCACACATTTGTCTAATTCCTATCTTGGTAAATAACTGAGTATCTTTATCCAGCTTTCAAATACCAAAGAGTTTCTGTCTAGAATTTTTTTTTTTTTTTTTTTTTTTTTTTTACTTTTAACCAATTGTTTCAGTATATGGTCTTGAAGTCAGGAAAATAATCACATCAGTCCTTGAGTTTGTAGTTTTATTAGCTATATGCTGTGAAGTAATCTATGATTCAGCTTGCTTGTACTACTCTGCCAATGGAAGGGGATGAGCTAGCAGATTTATGTCTGAGGAGAATCTGTCCCACCCTGTGTGGGTGTGGGCTTGAATGGCTCTAGTTCCTATGGGGCAAGGAGGTCCTGTCACCTCAGCAGGCAAGGAGGGCAAGTTGAAGCCAGCTAACATCCGTCAGGAACTCCACAGCCAAAGGCATGATCTGGAGGGAATGACTGAGTTCACTGTCAAACACAGTAAACTGAGGGGGAAAAATAATGTAAGTTAGGTCATCGCCCTGGTCTCAGCCATGAGGAGAATTCTAACTGTAAAATAGTACTAGTAACTTATCTTTAAATGGGGGGGGGGGCATTTTAGCATGTCTGTGCTAATATTGGATACTACAGCAGGGAAGATGTGCTTATTGACCTGATTAGGAGTAATTAGTAGACTAAGGATTGCATTTGGCCACTGAATATATTGATGGAGTTTTCCTAGGGAAAGTAAGAGCCAGTGATTCCAGAGTTGGACTGAGACTCTCAGTCACCTTATGCTCTCATTTTTTCTCCAACGGTAAAATTAAGAATCTTTAAGGAAATTTCCATACGATTTTGAGTCCCGACAAAAATCTTCATTTATTTAGAATGTTTTTGAACTTATAGAGTTCTAACTTTCAAATATGCAGCTGCTTTTTAGATCAGGTTCTTAATGAATCTTAACCTAACACATGTATGAGCTCAAGAAAAACATTCTCTTATACAGCAAACATTTCTTGCAAAACAATTCCCTCCTGAATTCGATAGACATGAATTTGATGTGTGTAGATTGAATTTCCCCATCGAAACACAAATGTTCTATGGGGAGGAGGACTTTCTTGATGTTCATTTAGGGGGACAAGAGGAAATATATTTAAGAAAAATGAAATTTATGTTGGCATCACATGTTTAAAGATAAATTTACTTGTGATGTACAGTGGGAACATTGCAAAATATTGGTATTTATTAGTACACCTGCATTTTCTTTGAGATCAGAGAGTAGTTAATGGTTTAATGGTGTTTAAGTTATGATTTAGGTTGTAAATAAAGTTTAGGCTTAAGGCTTCCTCTATAGGTTCTGAAGTGCAATATTCTACTTTGGAACCATTAAAAGCAATTTATTTAATTATTATTTAATTTAAAATGTGCTTTTTTATTCAAAAGGCAAATAAAATAGAGAAACAGAGAAACATCTACCATCCACTGATTCATATCTCTAATGCTGCAAAGCCAAGAACCTGGAACTCAATCCACGTCTCCCACATGGATGGTAGTGACCCAAACAATTGAGTCAGCACCTGCTGCCTCCCAATGTGTACATTAGCAGGAAGCTGGAATCTGAAGCAGAGCTGAAATTCAAAGCCAAGCACTGAACATATCCCAAGCAGTATCTTAACCACCGTGTATACATCCTCCTCAGCAATTCATTTTAATAGCAACAGCAGGACTAATATATAATGCTTCAAAAAGTTCATAGAAAATGGAATTAAAAGAAGTTTCTTTTTGGTGCAAAAAGCATTAAATCAGTGCAGAGGTTTTTCATAATACACATTTCCACGAATTTGTTGTAGTCCCTTCACATGTTAAGAACATATCTGTTTGAAGGACAAGACATCCTCCTTGTCAGCAAAGCCCCAGGTAAGGAGTTAAGGGAAGGAGTGCCTTCCCTGGAGGCGGGAGTACACTCGTATTTGCAAAGACAGGTCAGGTCTGAGTCACCATTTTTGGATTGCTGGCAGGCTGATGAAGTCAATCCAGCTTTGTATTTTTCTGACTAGAGAAAGATCTGGGTCAAAATCCAGGCCTTACCTATGTGGAGAGAACAGGCATGGGCAGGCCAAGTCGTGAGCAAAGGCCTAATACGAGCTTCAACACACATCACTCAACCAAAGAGTGAGGGGAATTTAGCTAAGAGTTGGGGTGAGAAATAGAAACAACCAATTTCCTCACTATCAAACAAACCAAAATCATTTCGCGAGCTTCCAAGAATGTAGGGGCTCATTTTAATTAGTGCAACAACCCTTGAACTTGCTGATTTGGCTTGGAAAGGTTGAAATATTCTTAAAAACTTCATAGTGAATCATCTAGAGCAGTAATTTCCAAACTGTAATATACACATTATGATTCAAGATTTTGTTAAAGTTTCTCATTCTCTGAGTGTGCAGTGGGCCCCACAAACTCAAGTTGCTCCCTGGTCAAGCTCTTGTTGCTGATCTAGAAATGATAGTGTGAATAGTAAGGAGACCAGCAATTCTGGATGCACATTTTAATTATGTGGGTAAGGATGCCAGACTAGACATGAAACTATTGGATACCCAATGAATTAGAATTTTAGGTAAGAAACAAATATTATTTTTAATATAAACATGCCCCATGCAAATATTTGGGACGTAGTAGTATGTGCACTAAAAAAAAAAATTCTTGTTTATCCAAAATTCAAACACATGGACACTCTCCATTTTATCTGGAAGCCTGACATGAGGAACATTTAAATACACCAAGGTCTGAGTTCCTGCCCCAAATAGTCTGATTTAACTGGTTTGGGGTACAGCTAGGACATAGGAACATTGCAAAATTGTCCAGGAGATTCTAATGTACAGCCCCAGTTGAGAACCACAGATCTCAACTCATCCCCTGTTGAACAGATGAGGAAGGTGAATCCCAAGGGACCATTGAGGATGGAAAATGGTAGAATGAGTATAAAATTCCAAGATTTTTAGGCACTCTTTACACTCTCTTCACCTTTACACTCCCTTCCCCTTGAGCAACAAACAATAGAGAGCAAGTTCCTTCCTTAGAAACTTAACTGGAGACCCCACTCCGTGGCAACTCTGTATTCCTAGACCCCTGATATTGGGGGACCTATCTCCCCTATGTGGTTCACCTCCTTAAACTCTCAGTCTTTATTGTAAATCATTGAACATATAGCATTTAGGGACCTGCCTAATATGAGTCTTAATTCATGAGTGCCTTAAAATTCATGTATTCTCATTTTTAAACCCACGTTTGGGAGCTTTTAAAAAAACACTGGTGTTGGGTGCCATGCCTAGAGATTCCCATTTAACTGGTCTAGGGTTCAGCCTAATCATCATTACTCTCTGAATGATTCTAACATGCAGGCAGGGACAAATGCTATTGCTTTATCCAACCCTTTAAGTTCGGTGGACGTGAGGCCTGTGGCTCTCCAGTTGTCTGTAAGCGGTGGGTCCAGCTGAGCCCATCACAGATGTGTGTAAATCAGCAACTTCAAAGGCTGGAAACCCTGAGCTTGACTGCAGGGTAAACCTGGAATGCCTCATATGTTATTCTTTCAAGACTTGTCAAAGCATTTGAATCAGTTCTAATTAAAAAACACATAGTTTCCTTAGATTCCCACAACTTAAAACACCTATATGAGTCTTGTATGTCTTTCCACTGGTCCTAGGATATCCTGTTTCTCCGATGAAATAAGAGTAAATAGTTATTTTAAATAATAAAAAAGAGAGAAGCAGGGAGTAGGGAGCAGGCTAGAGAGCCAGCATTTGCTTAATCTGAGCTTTCTAACTACCAGTTTCTAGGTGCTAAGAAAACCCTCACCCTAGTCTTTGCCTATGATCTTGTACTTTTTCCTATTGATCAGACGAAAAATAGAACAAGTTCCTTCGTTAGAAACAGCTGCACATCAGGCCTTTAGTGAGGAAGAGAAATTTCTTAGGCAAAGTATTTTGGCAGAAGCTAGAACAATATACAATCAGTCATTCTTTCTGCTTTCTCCATCAAGAATCGAAATGTGTTCAAAGCAATCCACGAATGAGGTATTACAATTTAAGATAGACAGATGAGCTCTTCTGAAGTGTCAAAATTACAGAGTATTGGTTCTCACATTTGCAAAGTTCATTCACCTTCATAGATTTTTCTATAGGGAAATCACAGTGTTTGTGTCTTTCAGGGAGAGGTAAGAAATTGCCTGACAACAAGCAAATTAATATAAATCTTTGTCAACTTGGCCAATGTATTTAGGTTTAGATAACTACATTACATGATCAGAGATTCAGCAATTTGCCCGATCAAGAATTCTCAATCCCAATCCCAATGTTCTTCACAATTAAGATGTGTCAATACATGATTTTATCCTATGGTTGTGGTTTGATTACTTAAATCAGACTTTGATTCACTCTCTTCCAAGTCAAATAAAAGAACAAGCAACACAGATGGGAAGATTTATTGACTCAACACAGGGCGAGCCCAATCTCCTCATCAAGCTGTACCCACCTGCAAATTCTTAGACTCGCCCCAGAATGATGGAAAGTGCAGCAGCTCTATGGTAGTTTATTTGAGAGTGCTGTAATTTTCACTAACCTACAGTAAGGTGCTTTGTAAATCTGAAGAGAAAAGTGAACAGGGAAGATGACCATCTTTGTGAGATGGAGATTTCTTTTTAAATTGACATTTGTCAGACAGCTTTATTGAAATATTAATTTGCGTTTTGATCTCCTTTTAGTTTTCCTTTCCTCTCTTCTAATCTTCAAACACTTCTTCGCTTCAGGGGAGGTTTATATGACAGGATGAAACGTGGAAGTTATTTTTAGAGTACCTAGCTTCCACACTTGTGTTTTCCAGCAGCCTTGATGTCAGTGAAGGGGAGCAGACACTCACACAGGTGTTCTGGGCATGAGAAGACCAATAAGACAGTAAGAGCAATGAAAATTCTGCTCTGTGTTGTACCCAAGAAGCCAGAAGCCAAGCTTAGATTGTTTCTCCCAAAATTTTAAAAATCCGTGTTTGATACCAATGAATATCAAGGGCTTTACAGGCTTGGACATTTGCAAGATTTAGCAAGTAGGAATTACAGAGGATTTGGGGCCTGAGCTGTGATGCAGTGGATTAATCCTCTGCCTGTGGCCCTGGCATCCCATGTGGACACTAGTTCTAGTCCTGGCTGCTCCTCTTCCAATTCAGCTCTCTGCTATGGCCTGGGCCCCTGCCCCTATGTGAGAGACCTGGAAGTGGCTCCTGGCTTCTGGCTTAGGTTCAGCTCATCTCTTGCCATTGTGGCCATTTGGGGAAGGAACCAGAGGATGGAAGAGCTTTCTCTCGATGTCTCTTTTTCACTGTCTGTAACTCCACCTCTCAAATAAATAAATAAAATCCATAAAAATAAAAGAATGCAGAGTACTCAATTAAATGAATTCAGGATCAATACTGAATTACTTTACAAAAAAGGGGGGGATTTTATTTATTTGAGAGGTAGAGTTACAACAGTGAGAGGGAGAGACTGACAGAAAGGTCTTCTATTCACTGGTTCATTCCTCAAAAGGCCATAACGGCTGGAGCTGGGCGGATCCGAAACAAGGAGCCAGGAGCTTCTTCCGAGTCTCCCATGTGGGTGCAGGGGCCCAAGGACTTGGGCCATCTTCTACTGCTCTCCCAGGCCATAGCAGAGAGCTGGATCAAAAGAGGAGCAGCCAGAACTAGAACCAGTGCCTATATGGGATGCCAGTGCCATGGGCGATAGATTAACTATTGTGACACAGTGCTGGCCCCCTGAATTACTTTTTAGTATAAGTATGCTCCATGCAATGCTTGTGATATATTTATATAGCAATATTTTATATGAAATGCACATAGACAAAAATTGCTATTACTGGAACACTTCTGGTTTTGATGTGAACTATTCTTTATAAAATTTCACCTCAATAAAAGGGGTGGCAGGTTTTGCCTTTAACTAAAGAGAATTATGTAGTGTATAGAAAGGACATTAAACTCAGGATAACCAATTTTTCATGAAAACTCACACACTACTAAGGTCCTGCAGAAGTGGATCACACTCCACATAAGTATTGTCATATACATATTCTCAAAAAAAAAAAAAAAAGACAGGAACAAGTTCATGAGAGCGAGCCATGGAACCAAGCCTGGCACTCACTCTCCTCCATGAGACGAACTACATGTCTGTGGAATAGAACATGGCTGCTGTCTCACAGGCCTGGGGGACCTGCAGGCTGGGACAAGAGTTGAAGGGCGTCCTGATTTAGTTCAACCTGGAGGTGAAATCGAGGCAGATTATAATATTTTGAGAATCAAATCAGGCCAAGCAGGAAGGTTAGCATCGCTTCTCTAAATAACACTATGGAAGGAATTTTTGCTTTGTTTTGTTATTTTTTAGAATGAGCAATAGCCTTGCGATCCTGAGTTTAAAAGGCTGATGCAGGTTTGCGTCATTGGCAACACTCAGTGACTCCACTCTCCTGCAGGTGTGCTGAGCTTCCCTTCTGGCTCACAGGAAACCCAACCCCTCTCCCTTCACCCGACTCCCCTAACTTCACCTGACAATTGTAAAATTTAAGAAGGAGATCCTCTCAGGGTGGTATAGCTCCAGGCATATGAATTCCTTCCGGGGCTCTTTGAGTTTGGAAGCAGTTTAAAGGTAAGAAGTTTTGAAGAGTGAATGAGTTCCCAAGAATAAACATGTTTCAAAGGAACATGAATGAGGGACTTTGTTTATGTGGATTTTATATGACGTTTGCTTACTTAATGTAGTAACTCCTTAAACATATTGCCTGGTATGAAATAATTTATTTACATAATTCTGGATGGGAAAATCATGAGCAAACCCAAAAAAACTTCCAGAAAGAAGAAAACTTGCTTTTATGAGGATTTCACAAGGGTACTTCAAAAAGTAGATGGAAAATGGAATTAAAAGATAAATTTATTTTGGTGTAAAAATCTTTTGAAATCCCTGCATAATTTTCTCATAATGTACATTTTCCATAAACTTTTTGAAGACCCAGCATATGTATGGATTTCAAAAATAAACTTAACCTTTAGTTTGCTTGTTTTAAAGATTTATTTATTTGTTTGCTTTTTTAAGATTTATTTATTTATTTTTCTGTTTTAAGATTTATTTTATTGATTTGAAAGGCATAGTTACAGAGAAAGAGGTAGAGAAAGAGACAAGAGAAAGATCTTCCATCCTCTGGTTCACTCCCCAGATGGCTGCAACGGCCGGAGGTAAGCCAATCCAAAGCCAGGAGCTTCTTCTGGGTGTCCCATATGGGTGTAGGGACCCAAAGACTTGGGCCATACTCTGCTGCTTTCCCAGGTGCATTAGCAGGGAACTACATCAGAAGCAGAGCAGCCAGGACTCAAACTAGCACCCATATGGGGTGCTTGCACTGCAGGCTGGGTCTTTAACCCACTGTGCACTGCTCCGGACACAAAGATTTACTTATTTATTTGAAAAGGGGAGAGAGAGAGGAATCTTCCATCCTCCATCCTGTGGTTCACTCCCCAAATTCTCACAATGACCACTCCGTAAACCTATCTTTAAATTGTTTTCCAGTTTTTTGAAGTGCTCTCATAGGTATGTATGTATGTATGTATGCATATAAATCCACAGATATACATTATAGACACATATAAATATAGAGTTTGAGATGTAGATATTTTCAACAGAAAGCAAAAATAAATTTAACTCATAAGCCAATTTCTAGTTGTTTTAATTTATGCCAAACGATTTACTATGGGATTCTAAACAATATGGTAGTTTTTAATCCAATCCAAGTTTTTACTTTTTATGTATCTATCTTTGCTGAATTAGTCTATTACAAAACAGGGAAATCCATTAAAGCATTGAACTATTGGCAACTCTCCCAGCAGAATATGAAAAAGTTTATCTTTCATGCCTCCCAGACACAGGAAGAACTCCCATTCCCTCTTAATGTGGAGAGGTAACGCAAAGAAGAATAGAAGTTTTTTTCCAGAAGACTAATAATGATTGGTATACTTTCTAAAACCTGTGTTTTTCTTATCCTGTAAAACATAGTCTAAGCTCCTATATTTTATTTATCTATCTGTTCCTTATTCTTTATCTAAAGAGGTAATTTTTGCTCTAAATTGGAGACTTCAGAAATTTGGGCAGTGGACGAAGGGATAAAAGAAATACAGAGAAGATGAGTAAACAAATCAGGAGATTTTCAATTATGAAAAAGGGGTCATCCCCAAGTTCTTGGGCCCTGCACCCACATGGGAGACCAGGAGGAAGTACCTGGCTCCTAGCTTCTGATAGGCGCAGCGTGCCAGCTGTAGCAGCCACTTGGGGGGTGAACCAATGGAAAGAGGAAGACTTTTCTCTCTGTCTCTTTCTCTCTCACTGTCTAACTCTGCCTGTCAAAAAAAATTTTTAAAAAGGGAGGGCATCAAAGAAGGATGTACTTCCACTTTGCTTATGGCCCTGTCTAAATACTGATGGAATTCGTCATCTCAAAAGGCTTCCACAGCCTTGGGAGCGCATGGCAAGAGTCTCAGGTGATCACTGGCATCATAAATAACAGTGTAAATTGTTAAATTAACAATAGAAGTCACTGTGCACTACTCCGCATGTAGGACCTCTGTCCCTAATGAGTTGTACTATGAGAATTAGCTGCAAAACTTGTTCTCAAACAGTACTTTATACGTTGTGTGTGTGTGTGTGTGTGTGTGTGTGTGTATGGGTGCAAACTGTTGAAATCTTTCCTTAGAGTTTTTCTTCTGTATGTAAAGTTAATTAAAAATGAATCTTAATGAAGAATGAGATGGGAAAGGGAATAGGAGGTGGGACGGGAGTTGGGGTAGGAGGGCGGGTATCGGTGGAAGAACCACTGTACTCCTAAAGTTGTACCTATGAAATTTTCATTCATTAAATAAAAAAATACTGTATGTGTGTACTTGAAACACCAATTCACAGCACAGCAAGAATGGAGAGTTTGTTTAGTTGGAAAGAGTCATTTTGCTGAACTTACATTTTTTAAAAATAAAGCTAGAAATATCAGTGTACAATTGTCCTATAAAATATTCATTGGAAAAAATGGAGCCAAAAGATAGATTTATTATGGTGAAAACATTTTGCAAAGTGTTTTCACATTATGCATTTTACCCAAATTTTTGAAGACCTCTCATAGCTATTCTGCGATGTAGATACATTCTATTTTTTATATATCCATTTCTTATTATTCATTTTTTAAATAAGTGATACACCTTTCCAGGTAAGAAAAACCTAAGGATAATTACCATTTGGAAAGCATTCTCGTCATGATGCTGAAATCCTTTCTTGTTGAGGAGAGAAGAGACAGAGAGAGTGAGGCAAGTGAGTGCTGTGGCCAATAGTCAAAGGGAATATCCAAAGCATAATCTAAGATAGGTGGTATCTTTCAAATTAAACCATTGGTCATGGTGGAGAAACCTAGCTCAGAAAGAGGTCCTGTTTGTTTCTGTCCATATTTGATCTGGTTTCCTTATAACCCTCACAATCTAAATCTGATTTAAGATACACCCTGATCCCAGAACAATTGTTCAGCCATTTGAGGGTTTTGTCTATTCTTTGAGCACAGGAAAGAAGCTTTGATGAGAAATTTGAAATTGTCAGCACCAGACTTGAGCTCAAAAGAGAGTCTTATCATGACTTTGTTCTCAGTCTGATTTCATGTAGATAAACATTACCGAATCTCTGCAGAAGCCTCTAAAGGCACAAAAGGTTATCTACTGGGATTTTGTGTCCAGGTGCAGATCATCCATTGCAAGTTGCCTTCAGCAAGTTTCTCAAAGGTCCATTTTCTGTGGTAGAATTCTCACCTGGGTTCTGACTGCAGTCACCTCTTACCAGCAGTTGATTGCAATTCTGCTTCGGACACTGAAGTCACAGAATAAAACTAAGGAAAGCGCGTTAAAAATTAAAGCAGTTTCTGTGAGGACTCTCAGGAGTCCAGCCTTTCTAGAAATTCAGTAAGATGATAACTTGATGCACTGGAAATTCTCTAGCAGATATCTTTTTGGGGATTGAGTTAGAGAAATGAGAGAAAAGTCTTCTCTGAAGAGTCTTTTGACTTCTTTCTAAATGCATTAAAAGAAAGATTCACGTTACTGCTATATTTTTGGCTATTTTAGATGGTCAACCAGAGTGACATGCATGTCTCTGTTGGACGACGAATATCAGGGGTATGCCAGGGATGGGGGTGGAATGCCAAGAGAGCATTGACAAATGCTGAGAAAAAGAAGCAGCAAAACTTCTAAAAAAATGAAAGAATTGTAGAAAGGAATGAGCTTGATTTATTTTTCAAAAATACTTGTGTCAGTGATAATATGTTTACTCTTAAATAATCCTATAAGGAGACAACTGCTTTTACATTACATTTAACTGATATCCTGCATTGCTATCAATGAGACTCTAGGTTGAGGCCAAGCCATTTGACATGCCCTGAACTTTTTGGACTACAAAGAGATATTTTATAAGTCTACATGGATTTTGAGTTCATTAAAGAATTGTATCTTCCCTTTCTGCATCCTCATTTCTTGTGGATTTATGTCCAATAAATGGAGATGAAATAAATTTCTAAGCTCATTGTTTTTCTGATACAGTGCCATGAAGTAAAGTTCCTCAAAATATTTCAACAGCAATAGTAAACCACATTTATATAATGCAGTTTATAAACCCTGTTCTCAATTTCTTAGTGCATTTTTTCATTTTTCTTCCCTACAATATCTGGAAGGATATGCAAATATTATACATAACCAGAAAGCAAACAGTTTACTTGATAAACCCAAACTCGCACTGAACTCCAAGTTGCTTTGGGTTCACAGTTCACATAGAACTATCCTAGGTGGGTAGTGGTCTTCCTTGCTTCTCTCTTTAGTCTTCTCAATCTCTGGCTCCACCTGGTGGAATAACCTGAGGTCATGACCGCCGGCATCATTGTTCCTAAATCTGCCTTATGGGCCAGTGTTTTGTCTTTATACTCCAAGGAAATAGAAGTTGGTTTTTCAGAGTCAGAAGATTGAATTACCACTTAGGCCAATGAGGTTAATCTTGAAAATGTGACTGCTTTTTAGAGTAGAATGCCCATTTTGCCGAAGATATCTTCCTACTAGGGATAAAGAAAGACTCAGTGGTTAAAAGAAAATCCCATCCTGCCCAAAATAAATTGCATCATTCTTTTACATGTTCTATCTCACTTGACAATATAAGCATCTCTGGAGAAATAAGGAAGACTTTGATTACTATTGTAGAAAAAAACTGAAATTAATACCAATTGAATTTCACCAAGGACAAAAAAGTTAGATGGAGACAAAACCAAAAGTAAGATGATTTGATACAAAATCAATATTTGTTACATCTGTTTTGCAGTATTTAAAACAAACAACGTAACCTCTCATTTTATTCTTCATATTATATATTTTATGCATTTTGAATGTGTTAAATATTATATAATGATTAAATGAAGAAAAGTTTCTACTCCAAAAGGGCAAAACTAAGTAATTAAAAATCATACAATAGAGTTGTATTCAATACATTTTGATTAAATACCTTATTTTTGAAAATTAAAAGAAACAATACATATGACTTTATGAATACATTTCTGAATCTCTTCTTGGAACCTTGGAAGGTTATGCAAGTGAATGGCCTGATGGTTAAGGTCATTAACTTCATGACAAATTCATCTCTGGTTGCCTCCAAAACATCACAGTTCAAAGAGGTTTTTTTAAAGTTGGTTTATCTCTTGGTTGTCTCATTCAGTAATCCTCTTATTCAGTTTCCAGGATTGCATCAGGCATATTTTTGGAAGTCAATGTATTGGAGTAATGGTTTTGGGTTTTTTGTTTGTTTGTTTGTTTTTGAAACCACCTTTTATCTTACAGTAGTATGATGGTAATTCAGTCCAGGGTTTCTCATTCTATCTGTTCTGTTTCCTTTTATGTTGCTATGGTTTTTTCCAGTGTTTGGATATAGTATGGCTAGGGAGAGAAGTATCACTCCTATGGAACTGCAGTCACGCTATCCACATAGTAGTGAGTATAAATGGATCTTAAGGGATGCTACAAGATGCATGTCAATACAGCTTCAAGTAACAGTTTGCCACAGGAAACTTCTAATGTTTAGTATATCCTTGTTTTCCTCTGTAGAATTTTTGCTTTGTCTCCTTTCCTCTTTCCCTCACCAGGCAATAAAACATATGTTTCCTCTGTTTAGATATGGCAAGCACTGGTATTGATCCTAATGGTAACACATATTTCTTACATGTTTTAGTGTTTAAAAATCACTGCCCAGGACTAGCATTTGGCCTAGCAGAAAAGATGCCAGTCAGGACACCTGCACCCTGTGTTGAAGTGCCGGGGTTTGATTCCAGACTCTGCCCCTGATACCAGCTTCCTACTAATGTATACACTGGGAGGAGCTAATGAATATTCAATTACTTGAGTCTCTGACACTCATGGGGAGACCCAGTTTTTGGTTCTGGGTTTCAGTCCCAGCCTGGTCTAGCCTTGGTCATTCTAGATATTTGGCGAATGAACTGGCAGATGAGAGCTCTCGCTGACTGCTTGCCTCTCAAATAAGTAAATGTTAAAAAAAAATTAAGAGAGAAAAATAAAAATCGCTACCCATTTGGTTCAATTCTTATAAATCACTCTTCAGCCTCTTCCCATGAAGGTTAAAGAAAAGCTCATCTTGTTCCCCTTCTTAACCATGTATGTGCTGTCTCATATAGTGGGAGATGAGAAGGAAGCAGAGTTGGAGCAATACCGCCAAGTGGTAACCAAGCCTCGTGCATCTTCTAAAAATGCCATAGATTGCTCCTTCTGAGGCTAGGACTTATCATTACTGCAAGATTTTGAGCAGACTTTATTTTTAGGGCAGTCTAATGTTTAGAACAAAACTGAACAACAGGTCTACAGACTTTTTGTATATTCTCTGCCCAATATATGCCTATTTTCATCCAATATCAGCATCCCACACCATAGCAATACTTTGTATTACAGTTGATGAACCTGCATTTACACATCATCATGCCACGTTCACAGTTTACATCAGGTCTCATTCTTGGTGTATATATTCTATCAATTTGAATCAATGCGTAATGACATGAATCTACTGTTGTAGCAGGCAGAGTAGTTTCATCTATGCTGTGACTACTCATTCCTTCTTCCTCCCTAACCCCTGGAAATCATTGATCCATTTTACTCTTTCTGTAGTTTTGCCCTTTTCTGAAGATCATATTCCTGCAGTTGGAGTTTTACAGTATATAGTCCTTTTATCTTAGCTTTTTCACTGAGTAGTATGTTTTAAGTTTATTCCACATCTTTTCATAACTTGATATTTCATTTTCTCTTAGGGCTGAATAATATTCCATTTCATGAATATATCACAGGTATCCATCCAATAGTTTATCTACTATTGAAGAACATCTTGATTGTTTTCTAAAGTTTCTATTGTAAATATAGCTTCTGTAAACATTCATTTGAGGGGTTCTGTGCAGACCTAAATTTTCTATTCATTTGAGCACATGCCAAGGAGGAAAAATGCATGATTATATGAAAATATTATATTTCGTTTTGCAAAGAACTGCCAATTAGACTATCTTCCAAAGTGGCTGTAAAATTTTCCATTACTACAAGCAATGAATTAAAGTTCCTGTTGCTCCATGTGCTTGTCAGCATTTGATGCTATCACTATTGTGGCTTTTGGTCATTCTCATAGGCATGTAGATGTATCTCTTTGTTGTATATCCATGATTTTGAAAGCAAACCTGCAAGTTACACAGCAGCTGCATTTCAGGAAACACAGTTGTTGTTTGTGGTCTGTCCAAGTCTGTGCTAATGAGAGGGGTCTGCTTTCCTCCTCTGCCCTTGGATCTGCCTCAAAGGTCATATCAATGACATACTTGAATTTCATTTTAAGTTTTCTTACCTATACTAAGAAGGAATGTCAAGAATTTTCCAACCCTGACTGCTTATTACAATCATCTAGTATAATTTTAAAATGTATTATTTCCCTGGTACCACAGTAGATCAATTAAACTCTGATTTTGTGGGGCAGGGAGGAAGATACTTAGAAGAGCAGTTAAGTTGCCACATGGGATGCCCCATCTAGTATTTGAGTGCCTCATTGGAGTCCCGACTCCCACACTTTTCATCCAGCTTCTTGCTAATGTGCACACTGGGAGGCAGCAGTTAATGACACAAGTCCTTGTGTCCCTGCCACCCATGTGGAGACCCAGTTGGACATCCAAACACCTGGCTTTGGCCTAGCCCAGCCCTGGCTGCAATGGACATTTGGGGGAATGAATCAGCAGATGCAAGATCTCTTTGTTTCCCTCTCTATTTGCCTTTCTTATAAAATTAAAATAATTATTTTATTAAAACCTCTGGAGTTGAGGCATTAACACAGTATTTTTATCTCATTCCTATGAAATTCTAATATAATACTTGATTGAATCTTACTAAACAGAAGAGCTATATAATCTTTGTTTCTTAAATCCCTTGATTAAACTCTTCTGTGCCACAATTTTCCTTTTGAGGTCATACTTGCATATTATAGACACTTGTTAAACTGATCTTCATTTCCAAAAAACTTTGTACAGATCTTACAATCCCTAATTTTTTAGTGCTCTATCATTTTATCTCCTGGTTTACAATTGTAGAAATAGTGTGGAGGAGATCTGCAGTGAAACATCCCTTAAGATTGTTTGAAGTATCAGTGTACATAAAGAGTTAAATGACTATTTATTTAGAAGTGCTGCAATTCTATTTGGTAAAAGAAAGCCAATGCCTTTGGTATTCCCTTACCTCTTATGTACACAAAATAGGGTTGGACCAGGGAAATTTAATTACCATGGAAAATGCTACCTTGCTACCCTTTAATACAGCTCTGTGGTACTGCTACAAATGTGTGTGACAAGCCAAATTGACCCCTTAACACTGCATTCCAATAATTTGATTCTTCATGGACAGCTTCCTTTTCCATGGCTTTGGAATCTGGTTCAAAACCTGACTTTACTTCTCCTGGCTCCTAATCATACTTCATACCACGTGCCAAGAATGTAAACTTGGAACGTTTTCATGAGAAACTTGATGTGGTCAATCACCCATTTTCTGATCTTTGCCACTCCTACACTTTATCTGCTTCTGCCTGCTTGCATTCTCTGTATTGCACATTATTCACATTATTATTTTTCCTGTGATAGTGGTCATATACCCACCTATCTTTCAAGACCTTTGACTTCATTCACTAAATCAAAATGTGGCTCAGGATAAATCTATGCTTTAACCTTTCTTCTCTCCCTGGATATTTATAGTTGATTGTCCCATTGGCATGTCAAAAACTGTTCCAAAACGGTGCCCCTACTCTGCTTTGATTGAGATCCAAACTGGAGTAGTCATAAGAAATAAAAGCCCACGATTTAGCAACTCACATTGTCCATTAACATTGTGAGCTCTGTCCAGACATATATGGAACAGCCCTTGCCCTTGAGGAGTTCACAGTATTCTTTGTATGTAGGAAAGATAGGATATATGATACATGTTTCTCCAACATCTTCACACACACCAAAATAAACAAACAGAGCAGTGTAAAGTACTTGGCATACGGTAAGCATTTCATTCGAGTACTTATGGAATAATAAACTTGGAGCTAAGCCTTAAATTGTCAAACAAATTCCAGGTAGTTGTAGGAGTTGGCATTCCTGATAAGTAAACAGCAGTGAATAATCATGGAACAGTCAGAGTTGTGGAAGCAAGGTGTGTGTTGGGGTGGAGTATAGTGAGCAAATGTCTAATATGTGGGGAGTTCCTCCAGGTGTTAAGAATGACTTACTCAGTAATCACCTATAAAATAATTCACGATGAAGTGTCAATGGTTTAATGAGACTCCTCCTAGGACATTAAAGGAAATGTTTAGATTAATGCTCCCATTCAAAGGACTAAATCTCCAATGGGAAGGTGGGCTTCAAGTATGATGGATGATTTTAGGAATATTGTGGGGGGTAGGGAAAATTTTGAGCGCTGTCATTCAAGGCATCTTACACAAGCAACTGGGATAAATCTCACTGAAAGATGAGCTGATAAAACCTTGTTTGCTTTGGAGTTTCTTTGTTATTGTCATTGCTATTTTTAGATATTTGAAAATTGCAGTGGTTCTATGGAGATGTGGATGAATTTGAAAATAACATGGTAATTGTATGTGAATATGTGTGCCTATATTTCTGTGTTTGTGCCCTGGGGCGTACTAGGTGAAGGGCTCCCTTGAAAAATTTGAAACAAATAAATAAAATGAGCGCTGACCTAAATTTTTGCCTCTAACTGGAACAGAGTTCAAGCTTTTGAGGAGGATCAAAAGCTTGATTAACTGTTGTTTATTTGTTTTTAGAGGCTTTGCTTCCCTCCAACTCAAAAAAGTAAAAGTGATCAAACACTACACTCTGAGAGAGACTCTTGTCTCAATATTTCCAACCGGGTTGAAACCAGAAAGCACTTGTGAGGCAACTGGGAAGCAAAAGTGACTTGCAGCCGAAGGTTGCAAGATCCAAGGGGTTAGGAGGAGTTCAGCTAAATTTCGTGTTGCCATCCAAGGAAAACATAGCGGTAGTGTTGTTTTCAGTGGAACCAAGATCCTAGAGGGCAGAAAACATCATTATGTGAAACAGAAAAAGAACATGCATTTGTGTTTTCCACCAAAGACTGGGAGAAAACACATGTATTCATTGGTTGAAAAGTAAAAAGAAACCCATGGGATGTGCTGAGATCTGTGGGTCAACTTGAAGCAGCTGGGGTAAGGCCAAGGCTGTGAGGGACAAGTCAGGCAACTTGGAACTGAGAGATCTCTCTCACAGCTGTGTGACATGCTGAGTGGCTCCTACAGAATCTAGTGTTTGAATCTCTAAAGTGTTCACTTGTCCAGAGTACCAGTGGCCTCTGTTTCATGGCACATTTAAATGGGGGCTTCTCACCTTTCTAAGTTTGGTCAGAACCACTTGCATCCTTGAAAATCGCAACATTCAGGAGGTGACTTAAGACACATACTGGAATCATGTTACAAATCAATCAAGAATTTTGACAGTTTGGAGGCAAGGAATTCTAGGAGGGCTCAAGTAGCATGCTTCAGGAAGTTTTATGAAAATAGAATTGAAACTGGGCTGGGTTTTTTATGGAGAGATTCACTGGGTGGAGGGCATTATGTGCATAAACATCACATAAAAATGTACCACGTCAAGAACAGCAGGATTTAATGTAGCCAGTAGCAAGTAGCAAAACTGGTGTTTGAACTGGAGAAGAATTACAAAATAATTTGGAAATATTGAGATCAAAGGATAGGTGTTATTGATTACTAAGCTACTTGCTTGTATTTTATTTTGTATGTAATAGAGAATACTTGGAGTTTTGCTTAAGCAAAACTCTTAAAAAAAACTCTTAAGAGTATGAACCATGGTAATCTTTAATTAAAATTACATTTGCAATGGGTTATAAAGTCACTTCAAGGGAAAGCTAATGGGAGAGATTAATCAATTAAGAGAACATCCCGTTAATTTAAGTGGGAGGTTTTACAGCCCCATCAAGACAATGGTCATGCTATGGAAAGGAGGTTGTGCATCCCAGTTAAGAGAGAAGTAAGATGAAGAGATTTGGCAACTGAATGTGGCCAAAAAGACAGAGGAACCCAAGGAGATTCTAAGGCTTCAAGCTTGAAAAGGTTGGAGAACATGGAAAGAAGCAGGCTTGAAAAAGAAAATTGTAAGTCCAATTGAGTTTGGGATTATAAAGATATATAGTAAAGATGGGAATATTTATTGTGAGATCAAGAGCTAGATGATATCCGGAGACAAAGCTGGAGCATCATTTACACAGACTCACAGTTGAAATCATGGAGTTACTGAAGGCTGGTATACGTCATTCAGTGTCTGTCACAAGGTCCAATGTCAATTATATCTATATATATACCTATATCTATCTATCTCTATCTACCCATTCCCCTTACCCCGGACTTCATTGACAAGTTTCCTTGTATAAGCATGGCTTGGCAATTGGACTTTGTCCATGGAAATTAGATCCCTTTTGACTGAGCCAAATGTGCATACCAACATTAATTCTTCAAGCCTCATCTAATTTGTGCTACTCACTGTCTGTCCTTCCTGATTTTTATCAAGACCAAAGTGCATTATTTATCATCTTCATGTTGATAAAATTCAGAAATGCTTATGAAACATTTTTCAAAGAAAATGAAAGCTTCAGGCTTTTGCTTGCCTCTTTAGATTTCAGAGTCAATTCTTCAAATAAAACCTGCACCTTGAAGATCTGAGTGTATTATTTTAACAATGTGTGTAAGTAATGTGCATTTTAATAATGCATTTCCAAAGAGCATTCTAGGAAAATAATTGACATTCTTTCCCTGCATGTGTCACATTTTTCTTATTTCATTTTACTCTATAATTTTGTACAAGGGTAAAAATTTTTGTTAGTATTCAAAGATATATAAAAAGATAGGTTGTCAAAATTTTATAAGGTAGATGATTCATCCTGTGGCCTTGTAAAACTTTATAATTGTATATTATTTGATAAATCATGCCTATTTTAGGGTTACATCTTAGTGGTATGAGAGTTCAATGAGATATACCACCATTATCAGAAAACTATAAAGAATTAAGATATATTAATTGTGACATTGGCAAGGGTAGAACAGAGAAAAATTATTCACTATAATATGAACTATTATGATTAGTACCTTTGATAGTAACTTTCTACTTATTTTTGCGATTATTTAGTAATGCCTATAACCAGAATCAGACCACTAGTTATATCATGTTAGGTTTTAGTCATCATAACACTAAAAATTAGAGTTATACTTCACATATAACCATTGCTCAGTAAAAACTTTTGAATGAATTAAATACTTTGAAGCTTAAATTCACTCAATATAGTATGATAATAGAAAAATTTTAACTTTATAAAGAAATTTTTTCTAAACTTCAATATAGATGAAAATTTATACAAGAGAGATTGGATAAAATTACAGATTATATATTTAAGACAGAAGATGGCAGAAAATAAACTTTTAGAGGCCATACCCTTATTTTGTCCTGGGTGTACACATGAAATAGACCAATACCAATTTTGATCTGCTATTAAATAGGCTTTCCTGTGTTTTAATATTATGCTTACTTGACCTCTATGTAACCTTTACAGCAAATGTTCTTCAGAAAGGAAACAAAACTTGCACTTCATTCCTTTTCCATTTCTCCTGGAAGTTTTGTCTTCAGCTACTAAATGTGGTTGAATTTTTTTCTCAAAGAGTTCACCAGCAGCTTTATAGGACATTCCTCGTCATTGCATTGATGACCACGCCTCCTTTCTTGAATCTCACTTTCTTTGGCCTCTATAATAATCGTTCTCTATTTTTCTCATTTTAAAAACATTCTTGGGCCTGGCACTGTGGAATAGCAGGTAAAGTCATCACTTGTGGGCCTGGCAACCCATAATGGCACCAATTGGAGTCCCTGATGCTCCACTTTTGATCCAGCTCCCTGCTAATGCAGCGATTGGCCCAAGTATTTTGGCCCCTGCTACCCTCATGGTAGAAGAAGCTCCTGGCTCCTAGCTTCAGACAGACTCAATTCTGGCCATTTCAACAATATGAGGAGCAGATTAACAGATGGAAGATCTCTCTCTCTCTCTCTCTCTCTCTAATTCTTCATTTCAAATAAATAAATAAATCTTAAAAAAAAAAAAAAACTTTGTCAACATGCTTTTATTTTGTCCCCAACTCTAACAATTTCACCTGTGTGGACTCTCTGGCAATCTTCAATCTTTGTATGTCTACATACAAAAGATTTTATCTTGGGGCCTTTGCCATTCACTTGGTTAATCCTCCACCTGTGGTGCCCACATCCCATCTGGGCGCTGGGTTCTAGTCGTGGTTGCTGCTATTCCAGTCCAGCTCTCTGCTGTGGCCCGGGAGGGCAGTGGAGGATGGTCCAAGTGCTTGGGCGCCTGCACCTGCATAGGAGACCAGGAAGAAGAACCTGGCTCCTGGCTTCAGATCAGTGTAGTTCCAGCCATGGTGGCCATTTGGTGGGTGAACCAATAGAAGGAAGACCTTTCTCTCTGTCTCTCTCTCTCACTGTCTAACTCTATCTGTCAAATTTAAAAAAAAAGATTTTATCTTCATTAACCTTCATGTACCTCCATAGAGAAAATTCAAATAGCCACTTGGACATCTTGACCTAGATATAAACATGATATCCCAAATTCTGTTTTTCAAAAATTAATTGTATCAGATTTTTAGCTTTGTTCACTTCTTACCCCATATTACCTGTATTGTTGTGTAAAATTACCATTTCCTACTCAAATTTAAATGTTTACAATTGTCTTTCTCCCCCCACCATCTCTGCCAGTCTACATGAGTAACAGTATGCGAACTTAACTTCCCAGGACCCAATCTAGCCCTCTCACTTTTACCATTACAAGCCTGGTTCAGTCAGTCTTCATTATAGCTATAGTGTCCTATTACCCCATCTGTGTATAATACAGATGTGGTATAATACAGCCAAAATTGTTTTTCTGAAGTGTATGTCTATGTCACTCTACTCAGTCTCTAAATAGCCTAACATTAAGGATCATTTTCCATGCCTAAAATACTCTCATAGGCTTTTTAGCCAGATCCAAATGCCTTAAGGGCTGATTCTGAGGCTAGCTTGCTGTTTAGGGCATCTGCCATTCTATGAGTCTGCTGTGTATCTGGCTTCCGATGTTGGATTGTTCTCTCCTTTTTAATGTTATCAGCTAGAATTAGCAGACACTAATGTGATAACTTTGACACTTAATCCTGTCATTGTGATCAATTATGAACTGAAACTGATCACTTTGACTAGTGAGATGGCATTGGTACATTCCACCTTGATGGGATTGAATTGGAATCCCCTGGCATGTTTCTAACTCTACCATTAGGGGTAAGTCCGATTGAGCATGTGCCAAACTGTACACCTCCCCCCCCCATTCCCACTCTTATATCTAACAGGGATCACTTTTCAGTTAAATTTAAACACTTAAGAATAATTGTGTGTTAATTCCATCTGATGGTTCACTCCCCAGTTGGCCGCAATGGCTGTAGCTTCACTGATTCAAAGGCAAGAGCCAGGAGCTTCTTCTGGATCTCCCACATGGGTGCAGAGGTCCACGGACATGGGCCATCTTCTACTGCTTTCCCAGGCCATAGCAGAGAGCTGGATCAGAAGTGGAGCAGCGGGGTCTCAAATCCGCACCTATATGGGATGCCAATGCTTCAGGACAGGGTGTTAACTCTGCCACAGCACCAGCCTCTTAGCACAATGTTTTCAAGGTTCATCCATGTCATACCTTGCACAAGTGGTCTTCAAAAATTCATACAAAATATATATTATAAAAAGTTATGCATAGATTTGAAAAACATTTTGCATGAAAGCAAATATCTTTTAGTACAAATTTTCTGCAATTATCTTGAAGCACCTTCATGTAAATTCAGTACTTCATTATTTTTAATTGAAAAATAATATTCAATTGTACTGATATATGTCATATTTTTATTATCCACATGTCCATGGCAACTAGCAAGTCTCCTTTTGCACCATTTTTTGCTTCTTTGATATCATATACTTCTCTTATTTTTACCATCTTAATTTCTTTTTTCTCAGTTTTCTAGAGTTCCTTATACTTCCTATGTTGTAGAGTTGGTTGTCATAATTCTTTGTTTTACGGTAGATCTTAAGACTGTTCTTTAATAATTCTTAGATCTGTTATATTATTAGAACTGGGAAATTTGTTGTTTTTTACTTAGGTACTCTCTTTTTTTGAATTGAAATTTGTTAGTTGTATAATTTTCAATATATTGCATTGTAGGAATATAAAAGGTATAGCAATGAAGAGGCAAAAATGAACACTTATTAAAATTAATGGCATCCATAGGGTCACAATATTTATACCTACAATCATTAACCACATGGTCATTGAGATTGTTTAATTGATATATTTGCTATATGTTTACTCATGGAACAACATTATTATTGGCCTAATACTATAAACTGCTCAACATAAAAGTGATAAATTGTAGTTAGTGAACGAATGCCACTGTCTAGTCTACCAAGTCAAAGATATTGGGCTATGAAAGGTTGAGAGGTACAAAGAATTGTGAGAAATTGTGCGTAAGAACAAGCCATGATGAACTAAACAAAGATGAAAGGAAATGGAAGCTGCTTAGTGCCTGGTCAGAGTGACAAAAAACAAGATTATTTTGGATTGAGCTACTATTGAAGGGCTCTGGATAAGACAACATTATATTTGGTTCATAAAGACAAATAGGATTTAGATAACTAAAGACAGGTGAGGAAATATTTTCAGTGGGGGCACCTCAATGCCCAAAATGTTGACAAGGTAAATCCTAAATCAGATTGTAGTTTTAATACAGCCCTCAACATACTTTGTTAGTCTAGTTAATGGCTTCCAATTTTTCAGCTGTACCAATGTTCTCTTTGTGGATATGCACAAAGCATTCCCTTTGGCTACTGTTTTTCTGCACTATATCTTTCTGCCACTTTCTTATCCATTAAAAGTCAATTAATATCAACTTCTTCTTGAATGTCTCCCTTACTCGGCTTTTTCTGAGCTAGTTGCATCCTTCATTCAGTATGTGTCTATAAATCACCAGTTGGAATGTGGCCCATATTGGATAAAGAAATAATTGAATGGATAAAACTTAAGAATTCGTGGGTCTGATATATTAAGCTACCTAACTGAATCTTTCTATTTACACCATCTCTCAACATTTGCTGTCTAAGTTTATTTTCAGGTCAGCTGTTTAAAAAAACTTAGAACATATGAAGCAAGAAAGAAAAATGTCAGTTGAAAATGTTATTTATGTCAGTATCACAATATCTCACTAAGAAGCTGTTATAAAGCAGTAGTTCTATTTTTGAAATTCATTCATTTGAGTGGCAGAGACACAGAAAGAGGCAGAGAGACAGAGACATGGACAGACACAAATTCCCGCTTGCTAGTTCCCTCCCTAGATGCCCCCATTGCCAAAGCAGGGAGCTGGAACTTAGCCCAGGCCTCCCTTATAATTGGCAGGAACTCAACTAGTTGAGCCATTACCTGTTGCCTCCCAGGAAAGCTGGAATTAGCAGGAAGCTGGAATCAAGAGCAGAGCATGGACTCAACCCCAGGCAATTAAAACAGTAATTCTTTTTTTTTAAATAAAGCTTTTATTTAAAGAATATAAATTTCCAAAGTACAGCTTATGGATTACAATGGCTTCCCCCCACCCCAGAACTTCCCTCCCGCCCTCAACCCTCCCCTTTCCCACTCCCTCTCCCCTTCCATTCACATCACGATTCATTTTCAATTCTCTTTATATACAGAAGATCATTTAATATATATTACATAAAGATTTCAAGAGTTTGTTCCCACATAGCAACACAAAGTGAAAAATACTGTTGGAGTACTAGTTATAGTATTAATTCACAATGTACAGCACATTAAGGACAGAGATCCTACATGATATTTTTTAAAAAATTAATTTTCTATGCAATTTCCAATTTAACACCAAGTTTTTTTTTTCATTTTCAATTATCTTTATATACAGAGCATCGATTCAGTATATACTAAGTAAAGATTTCATCAGTTTGCACCCACACAGAAACACAAAGTGTAAAAATACTGTTTCAGTACTAGTTATAGCATTACTTCACATTGGACAACACATTAAGGACAGACCCCACATGAGATGTAAGTACACAGTGACTCCTGATGTTGATTTAACAATTTGACACTCTTGTTTATGGCATCAGTAATCTCCCTAAGTTCTAGTCAAGAGTTGCCGAGGCTATGGCAACATAGAATGGCAGATGTCCTAAATAGCACTCTGGCCTCAGAATCAACCCTTAAGGCATTCAGATCTGGCTCTAGAGCCCATGAGAATATTTTAGGCATGGAAAGCCAAGACACTCAGGAAAAAAAAGAAGACCTAAATGAAAGATCCCTGCAAGTGAGATCCCAGTGGAAAGAATGGGGCCATCAAAGAAGGAGGTACCTTTCTCAGAAGGGAGGAGAGAACTTCCACTTTGACTATGACCCTGTCAGAATAAGATCGAAGTCAGTGAACCCTAAAGCCTTCCATAGCCTTGGCAACTCATGACTAAAGCAGTAATTCTTAAAGTGTGATACCTAAAGGAACAGACTCAGCTTCACTGAGGGGGGAGGATGTTGGAAATGTAAATTCTCAGACTCTATTCCCAAACTTCATAGTGGAAAGCAGGGAAGGGGATGGCTGCAATCTGTTTTAACAAGCCTCACAGGCAATTCTGATACTGCTGACATTTGAGAACCAGTATATTATGTTGCGGAATCTCCAAGGATGACATAGAGGACTTGCAGGTGGTTTGATATTCTTATTTAGCGCTGTTCTACTGATTGTGTGGCAAAGGCAAACTCAAATAAAACAAAACTTAATATTGAATATTTCATAATCTAGAGGAACAAGGAAATTCTAAACTGTTACATCTGGGATCTTTATAAAATAAATGTTAAGATGGTTTTATATTAATAGAAACTTTAAAAGATAGGGTTCATATATAGTCTACATCTACATGTATTTTTATCATTACATTATTAGTATGATACTTTATAACCAATGCTCAATACTGATACCTCATTATTAACCAAAACCCATACTTTATTCACATTTTCTTTATTTTTTACCTAATGACCTTTCTTTATTCCAAGGTCTTTTCCAGAGTATCTCATTACGTTGACATTGGCTGTCCTGTCTCCTTGAGCTCCTTGAGATTGCAACAGTTTCTCAGAATTTGGTTGTTTTTGATGAAATGGAAAGTTTTGAGAAGTACTAATCAAATATTTTGTGGAATGTTGCTTAGTTGGGATTTGCCTGATGCTCTCATAATGAAACTGGAGTGATGGGTTTTAGGTGGAAAACCAAAAGGTAAAGTGACATTTTCATCCCATCCAGTGCTGGTTATGACTGCTGATGTTATCCTTGATCACCAGGCTAAAGCAGCCCTTGTCAGGATTCTTCACATAAAATTGATGCCTTTTTTGCCCTTTTTCTGTTGTGTTCTTTGGAAGAAATCACTTTGCACAGAGCCCACGCAAGGACACGCAAGAAGCACTATGCACTGCCTCCTTGAGGGCAGATTATCTACATCTTATTGGGAATTCTTTAGCTCAAAGATTTATCTGTCCTCCAACTTACTTAGTTACTTAGATCAGTATGGACTCATGTATTTGTTTTGTTCCTTCCTTGAGTTATAATTCAAGACTGTTGTGATTTTGCTCAAATTGCTCCATCTTTGGCTTTTCCCTGTGGTGTCTGTGCCTTTTTAGCGTTGTACCATCTTTATTTGTTGTTGTTTTATTTATTTGTTTGATTTAGCACTTCCTCGCTTCTGGGATGACAAAAATGGTCCAGGATCATCGTATATATTTTATGCCATGGCAATGCAATGCTCCATTTTCTCAATGAGCTATTTCCACATTCTGGAAAATTTCATTAGAAACTAGCATCTGGATGCTTGTGACTTCTAAGGTGTCATTGTTTCTAGGTTTCTTAGCTGACAAAATAAGAAAATATATATTGGTGTCTTTGTATGTGCAGTCATCTGTATTTGATTAAGCTAAATGTGAGTTCATACTAGAGTTTGACTTCTTATATGGCTACTTCCCATTATTTGGAATTACAACCCAACATAAAACTTCATCTTTAGCATTTAATAACTTAAAAGAAATAATGATAGGGGATTCTAATCTATAACGTGCTGGCTTCTTTTTGTTCAAAGAAAATAATCCGGGGTGGAGCCAAGATGGCGGAATAGTGAGGACGCGCACTAGCAGTCCGCAAAAAGATAGTTTTATAAAAACAGAGTTACTGTAGCCTCAGGAAAAATCTCACAGAAAAAAATGCAGTGGAAATTCTTCCGGACCCAGTGAATGAGACGCAGAGGACCTAGGGGAAAGTAAGTTTGCGAACGGCAAATCGTGCCTTAGTGGCACGGGAGCTGCCGGGAGGGACGGGAACCGGACGGAACACAGTTGCCATTGGAATCGAGCGCTTAAACGGGAGCCGATACAGGGATCCCGAGACACTGGCGGGGGGGAAGCAGACGCCACGGGGGAAACAGCACAATTGAGGCGAGCCCACACGGACACTAGCCTCTTTCGTTGCCCACCCTGCTCACTCGAGCTAGACTGAACACAGTGGGACGGCGTGCGCCCGCCGGCTGAACCGGAAGCCGGGCGGAACACAGTCGCCATTGGAACTGAGCGCTTGAACGGGGGCCGATACAGGGATCCCGAGACACTGGCGGGGGGAAGCAGACCCCCCACGGGGGAAACAGCACAATTGAGGCGAGCCTGCACCGACACTAGCCTCTCTCGTCACCCACCCTGCTAATTCGAGCTAGATTAAACGCAGTGGGACAAGGCGCGCCCGCCCGCCCGCCCACCCGCCCATCACTGAGGCAGACGGAACCAAAAACCCGAGGCTGTAGAAACCTGAAGGGGATCCAAAAACTGGGAACACACCACGCACACAAACTCCGTTACCTTGGCAACCCAGAGAAAGAGTGTGGGGGAAAAAAAAAATGCCAAATAAAAACAGATTCCGAGGGAGCAAGATCAAGGAAGACGCTATGATGACCCCAAACGGAAAAGACACCCCAAGTCAGGATTATGAAGATAATGAGATAGAAGAAATGCAAGAAGCAGATCTCAAAGAATTGATAAGAACATTAAGAAATTCTCAAAAACAAATTCTCGAACTACAGAAATCCTTAATGGATAAGATAGAAAATCTCTCTCGCGAGAATGAAGTACTACGGAGAAATCAAAACGAAATGAAACAACTAGTAGAACAAGAAGCTACGATAGTGACAAAAAATCTTAATGAATTGAAGAATTCAATAGATCAAGTGACAAGCAATCTTGAGGGCCTTAAAACCAGAATGGGTGAAGCAGAAGAGAGAATATCGGACCTAGAAGACAGAGAACAGGAGAGGAAACAGTCAAACCAAAGACAAGAAGAGGAAATTAGAAAACTAAAAGATATCGTCGGGAATTTACAGGATACTATTAAAAAACCCAACATTCGGGTTCTAGGTGTTCCTGAAGGTATGGAGAGGGAGAAAGGATTAGAAGGCCTTTTTAGGGAGATACTAGCAGAAAACTTTCCAGGCTTGGAGAAAGACAGAGAAATCCTAATCCAGGAAGCTCATAGAACCCCTAATAAACATGACCAAAAGAGATCCTCTGCACGACATATTGTAATTAAACTCACCACAGTGAAGCAAAAAGAAAAGATCCTAAAATGTGCAAGAGAGAAACGTCAGATTACTCTCAGAGGATCTCCAATTAGACTTACAGCTGACTTCTCAACAGAAACCCTACAAGCTAGAAGGGAATGGCGAGACTTAGCCCAGGTACTTAGAGAGAAAAACTGCCAGCCCAGAATATTATACCCTGCAAAGCTCTCATTTGTGAATGAAGGTGAAATAAAGACCTTTCATAACAAACAAAAATTGAAAGAATTTGTTGCCACTCGTCCAGCCCTGCAAAAGATACTTAAAGACGTGTTACACACAGAAACACAGAAACACGACCATCAACATGAAAGAAGGTAAACGAAGGGAACCTCACGGCAAAAGATCACAGGGAATTCAAAGCATACATTAGAAAATATCTGGCAAATGGCAGGGCAAACTTACCACTTATCAATAGTCACATTGAACGTTAAAGGTCTAAACTGTCCTGTTAAAAGACAGAGATTGGCTGATTGGGTTAAGGAACAAAAACCATCTATTTGCTGCCTACAAGAAACACATCTTTCCAATGAAGATCCATACAGACTGAAAATAAAAGGATGGAACAAGATATACCACGCCAACAGAAATGAAAAAAGAGCGGGTGTAACCATCTTAATATCGGACTACATAAACTTTAACACAAAAACTGTTAAGAGAGACAAAGAGGGGCACTATATAATGATTAAGGGATCAATACTACAGGAAGATATAACAATTCTCAATGTATATGCACCTAATTACAGGCCACAGGTTTATTTAAAAAATTTGTTAAGAAACTTAAAGGGAGACTTAGACCCCAACACAATAGTACTGGGGGACTTCAATACTTCACTCACAGATATTGACAGATCGAAAGGACAGAAGATCAACAAGGAGACAGTAGATTTAAACAACACTATAGCCCAAATGGATCTAACAGATATCTACAGAACTTTTCATCCTACACGTAAAGAATTCACATTCTTCTCAGCAGTACATGGAACCTACTCTAGGATTGATCACATATTAGGCCATAAAGCAAGTCTCAGCAAATTCAAAAGAATTAGAATCATACCATGCAACTTCTCAGACCATGAGGGAGTGAAGTTGGAAATTAGCAACTCAGGAATCTCTAGAGCATATGCAAACACATGGAGATTGAACAACATGCTCCTGAATGAACAATGGGTCACTGAAGAAATCAAAAGAGAAATCAAAAATTTTCTGGAAGTAAATGAGGATAACAGCACAACATACCAAAACTTATGGGATACAGCAAAAGCAGTGTTAAGAGGAAAGTTTATATCAATAGGTGCCTACATCAAGAAACTGGAAAGGCACCAAATAGATGAGCTTTCAATGCATCTCAAGGATCTAGAAAATTTGCAGCAAACTAGACCCAAATCTAGTAGAAAAAGAGAAATAATCAAAATCAGAGAAGAAATCAACAGGATTGAATCCAAAAAAACATTACAAAAAATCAGCCAAACGAGGAGCTGGTTTTTTGAAAAAATAAACAAGATTGACACCCCTTTGGCCCAACTAACTAAAAAAAGAAGAGAAAAGACCCAAATCAGTAAAATCAGAGATGAAAAAGGAAATATAACAACAGACACCACAGAAATCAAAAGAATCATCAGAAATTACTACAAGGACTGGTATGCCAGCAAACAGGGAAACCTATCAGAAATGGATAGATTCCTGGACACATGCAACCTACCTAAATTGAACCAGGAAGACATAGAAAACCTAAACAGACCCATAAGTGAGTCAGAAATTGAATCAGTAATAAAGGCCCTCCCAACAAAGAAAAGCCCAGGACCAGATGGATTCACTGCTGAATTCTACCAGACATTTAAAGAAGAACTAACCCCAATTCTTCTCAAACTATTCAGAACAATCGAAAAAGAGGGAATTCTCCCAAATTCCTTCTATGAAGCCAGCATCACCTTAATTCCTAAGCCAGAAAAAGATGCAGCATTGAAAGAGAATTACAGACCAATATCCCTGATGAACATAGATGCAAAAATCCTCAACAAAATTCTGGCCAATAGACTGCAACAACACATCAGAAAGATCATCCACCCAGACCAAGTGGGATTCATCCCTGGTATGCAGGGATGGTTCAATATTCGCAAAACAATCAACGTGATACACCACATTAACAGACTGCAGAAGAAAAACCATATGATTTTCTCACTAGACGCAGAGAAAGCATTCGATAAAATTCAACACCCTTTCATGATGAAAACCCTAAGCAAACTGGGTATAGAAGGCACATTCCTCAATACAATCAAAGCAATTTATGAAAAACCCACGGCCAATATCCTATTGAATGGGGAAAAGTTGGAAGCATTTCCACTGAGATCTGGTACCAGACAGGGATGCCCACTCTCACCACTGCTATTCAATATAGTGCTGGAAGTCTTAGCCAGAGCTATTAGGCAAGAAAAAGAAATTAAAGGGATACAAGTTGGGAAGGAAGAACTCAAACTATCCCTCTTTGCAGACGACATGATTCTTTATTTAGGGGACCCAAAGAACTCTACTAAGAGACTATTGGAACTCATAGAAGAGTTTGGCAAAGTAGCAGGATATAAAATCAATGCACAAAAATCAACAGCCTTTGTATACACAGACAATGCCACGGCTGAGGAAGAACTGCTAAGATCAATCCCATTCACAATAGCTACAAAAACAATCAAATACCTTGGAATAAATTTAACTAAGGACATTAAAGATCTCTACAATAAAAATTACAAAACCTTAAAGAAAGAAATAGAAGAGGATACCAAAAAATGGAGAAATCTCCCATGCTCATGGATTGGAAGAATCAATATCATCAAAATGTCCATTCTGCCAAAAGCAATTTACAGATTCAACGCAATACCAATCAAGATACCGAGGACATTCTTCTCAGATCTGGAAAAAATGATGCTGAAATTCATATGGAGACACAGGAGACCTCGAATAGCTAAAGCAATCTTGTACAACAAAAACAAAGCCGGAGGCATCACAATACCAGATTTCAGGACATACTACAGGGCAGTTGTTATCAAAACAGCATGGTACTGGTACAGAAACAGATGGATAGACCAATGGAACAGAATAGAAACTCCAGAAATCAACCCAAACATCTACAGCCAACTTATATTTGATCAACGATCCAAAACCAGTCCCTGGAGTAAGGTCAGTCTGTTTAATAAATGGTGCTGGGAAAACTGGATTTCCACGTGCAGAACCATGAAGCAAGACCCCTACCTTTCACCTTACACAAAAATCCATTCAACATGGATTAAAAATTTAAACCTACGACCCGACACCATCAAATTACTAGAGAGCATAGGAGAAACCCTGCAAGACATAGGTACTGGCAAAGACTTCTTGGAAAAGACCCCAGAAGCACAGGCACTGAAAACCAAAATTAACTACTGGGATTGCATCAAATTGAAAAGTTTCTGTACTGCAAAAGAAACAGTCAGGAAAGTGAATAGGAAACCGACAGAATGGGAAAATATATTTGCAAACTATGCAACAGATAAAGGGTTGATAACCAGAATCTACAAAGAAATTAAGAAACTCCACAACATCAAATCAAACAACCCACTTAAGAGATGGGCCAAGGACCTCAATAGACATTTTTCAAAAGAGGAAATCCAAATGGCCAACAGACACATGAAAAAATGTTCAAGATCCCTAGCAATCAGGGAAATGCAAATCAAAACCACAATGAGGTTTCACCTCACCCCGGTGAGAATGGCTCACATTCAGAAATCCACCAACAATAGATGCTGGAGAGGATGTGGGGAAAAAGGGACACTAATCCACTGTTGGTGGGAATGCAAACTGGTGAAGCCACTATGGAAGTCAGTCTGGAGATTCCTCAGAAACATGAATATAACCCTACCATTCAACCCAGCCATCCCACTCCTTGGAATTTACCCAAAGGAAATTAAATGGGCAAACAAAAAAGCCGTCTGCACAGCAATGTTTATTGCGGCTCAATTCACAATAGCTAAGACTTGGAACCAACCCAAATGCCCATCAACAGTAGACTGGATTAGGAAATTATGGGACATGTACTCTACAGAATACTATACAGCAGTCAAAAACAATGAAATCCGGTCACTTGCAACAAAATGGAGGAATCTGGAAAACATCATGCTGAGTGAATTAAGTCAGTCCCAAAGAGACAAATATCATTTGTTTCCCTTGATTGGCGATGACTAACTGAGCACCAAAGGGGAAACCTGTAGAAGTGAAATGGACACTATGAGAAACAGTGACTCGATCAGCTCTTGTGCTGACTGTTGTTGTACAATGTAATACTTTATCCATGGTAGTATTTTTTTTTTCTTTATCCTAGTACTAGTGGTTGAACTCTGTAATTAACACACAATTATTCTTAGGTGTTTAAATTTTAACTGAAAAGTGATCTCTGTGAAATATAAGAGTGGGAATAAGAGAGGGAGGAGATGTAAAACTTTGGACATGCTCAATCGGAACGGCCCCAAATGATGGAGTTAGAATTGTGTCAGGGGTTTCCAATACAATCCCATCAAGGTGGCATGTACCAAGGCCATCTCATTAGTCCAAGTGATCAATTTCAGCTCACAATTGATCACACTGATAGGTCTAAGAGTCAAAGGGATCACACAAACAAGACTAGTGTCTGCTAATACTAACTGATAGAATGAAAAAGGGAGAGAATGATCCAACATGGGAAGCAGGATACACAGCAGACTCATAGAATGGCAGATGTCCTAAATAGCACTCTGGCCTCAGAATCAGCCCTTAAGGCATTCAGATCTGGCTCAAGAGCCCAGGAGAATATTTTAGGCATGGAAAGCTAAGACACTCTAGAAAAAACAGAAGACCTAAATGAAAGATCTCTGCGAGTGAGATCCCAGTGGAAAGAACGGGGCCATCAAAGAAGGAGGTACCTTTCTCTGAAGGGAGGAGAGAACTTCCACTTTGACTATGGCCCTGTGGGAATAAGATCGAAGTCGGCGAACCCTAAAGGCTTCCATAGCCTCGGCAACTCATGACCAGAGCCTAGGGAGATTGCTGACGCCATAAACAAGAGTGTCAAATTGTTAAATCAACATCAGGAGTCACTGTGTACTTACGTCTCATGAGGGATCTGTCCTTAATGTGTTATCCAATGTGAAGTGATGCTATTACTAGTACTGAAACAGTATTTTTACACTTTGTGTTTCTGAGTGGGTGCAAACTGATGAAATCCTTACATAGTATATATTGAATCGATCTTCTTTATATAAAGATAATTGCAAATGATTAAAAAATCTTGGTGTTAAACTGGAAATTGCATAGACAATTAATCAATTTTTTAAAAAAAAAATCATGTAGGATCTCTGTCCTTAATGTGCTGTACATTGTGAATTAATACTATAACTAGTACTCCAACAGTATTATCATTTTGTGTCTCTATGCGAGGGCAAACCGTTGAAATCTTTACGTAATATGTACTAAATTGATCTTCTGTGTATAAAGAGAATTGAAAATGAATCTTGATGTGAACGGAAGGGGAGAGGGAGCGGGAAAGGGGAGGGTGGGTGGGGGGAGGGAGGGAAGTTGGGGGGGGGAGCCATTGTGGTCCATGAGCTGTTCTTTGGAAATTTATATTCTTTAAATAAAAGCTTTATATTAAAAAAAAAAAGAAAATAATCCAATTCACTAATGAGGAAAGGATATGAATAGGCAAGACCCTGAGAAATTTGATTGGCTGTTTCAGAATTTAATGTAGTGACAACAACGGATAGTACTGCTACATGCAAGACCCGTTTTTTAAACCATCCATGGAATTAGAGTGACCTATCACATTCAAATGCTAATGCATAAATTCATAAATCTGTAAATCTATTGGTAACTACAAACCGATTCACTATGATTCATCTTCATCTGAAAGAGGAGCAACACGAAGAATTTCAAATCCTCAAGATGAAGGACCATCGATGGAGATGCTGACTGTACTACTGCAACAGATGGCCCAAAGACTCTAGTTCTCATGGATCTTCCAAAGAAGATATGCTCATCCATATTAATGACTTCTTATTTTATAGCTAATGACATCTCATTTAAAATATCTTGTTAAAAATTCGTCACTTCTACCAGGAGAAAGCCTGATATATTATCCTATAAAAATTGAGAATTTCTCAATTTTTAAGATCTCTTATAGCTATCTTACTGTTTATTCATTGCATTCAGTTAGGTGCATTCTGTAGTAGAGTTCCTTATTTACAGTGTTTCTTTCCTTCTTCAATCTGCACAAATTATGTTCTTTGAAGATGGGGATTTGTTGTCCTTATTTGAATACTTAACTTGTAGAGGATGCCCAATAGATATTGAATGGAAAGTTCATAATAGCATAGGAAAGAATAAGTCAATATCACATTTTTATTTCTAGATTTCTCTCATTAAAGTAAATTATATCCTTGACTTTATTTAAACAACAGGGTTTTAACACGAATATCCATGTTCACAAAACCAAGTTCTCAAGGTAATACTGGGAATGATATTGTCTTTTGAGTTTCTGAAAGCCAAGTTACTCATACTTCTTACAAAATTTTTAACATCATAAGATTCTTCGATATATCATTAGAACTGGTTATATTGCTTTGCAGTTTTCCTCTGTCAAATAATGTTCCATATGCAACACAATAGACTTGAATGGATTAAGAAAACAACAGCTATGGATTCCAGAGTAACACCCCCAGTTTTATATGTAGCAAGTTTGAAGCAGAACTTGGAAATATATCATTTTAAAACAGTCTCACAAACGCTGCAGACAGGAAGTTGGATCTCATCCTGCCTCATATTCCGGAGTAGGTAATCAAAATTTTCAAAGCTTTATTCTCCCATTAGCAAGAAGTGTCAGTTCTGAATCCGAAGCCGTCTTCCCCACATGTGTTTCCTCCAGATGTCCGTTCACTTCAGGTGTGTTCACTGGAGAATCAAGCTTGGTTTGCCTTCCTGCTGGTCATAGCCGCAAACTTCACGGAGGAACAAATTGGCTGAAACACAATTTATATTTGGTGACAATATTCAAATCACAGTTCAAAGAGCACCATTTTCAACCGAGACCAGATTCCCGTAGCATGGATTTATCAGGACTTCCATTTTCATTGTAACACTGCCCGGTGAATTTTTCACAGCAAGTAGTTCTAGGCTTCCCAGCGTTTCTAGCCTCCTATGCGCGACCTTTATGCCCTGTGAAGTACATCATCCACTCTGCAAAGCTCTGAGCCTCAGGGGACAGCGCCATCTGCTGATATCCCAGGACATAGCTCGTTTGAGAACAATGAATTGACCGTGAATAAGTGGCAGTAATAAAACTAATTTCCTGGCTTTCTCATTCTTGCTGCTTTGAATTACCATTCTCAATTATTAGGCATTCTTCCGATCGGCTGGATAAGTTGAGCCACCCTTAACTGGTGAGTGTTTTTGTTAATAATGGGTGAACGCCTTTCTCTGAGTGCCTTGGCTTAAGTCTTAGGTAGATGACTATCAATAGATGATTATTCATGACTCGGGAAAGTGCATCACCTGAAGCACCAAGAATGAAGAATGATTGGACAAGGCATCACACCTTTGCCCCAGGGATGTTAATGGCCTCTGGAGAAGGTTCTAGGAGTCTGGTTACAGGTGACTGTACAGAATTTCCTAACTTTTTTGGGGGGGAAAGGGAACCCAACAATGACTACCCACAATTAGTGCTGTGACACCCTGAAGGATAAAAATGTGCCATTTCCTGCTGGAACAGGCAGCAGATCCCATGGAAGCCCAGTTTTGGTTAGGTTAAGTCAGTAAAGAAACAGGGTACTATTTTTCTAATTGGTAGTTTATTTATGTGTTTGTTTCAATGTTAGGGCCTAGCTCTTATACCATCCCCCCAGAATCAGGAAAGGGAAACATTAAAAGCATAAAATGTGGGGAGTGCAGAAATATCTTATCTATGTATGTGTGTGTGTGTGTGTGTGTGTGTGTGTTCTAAGCCAAGACTTTGAAAGATAAACATTTGATGTAGGGAAATGTTGAAAGTAAGAAATTCATAAGCAGGTTTTATTACATTTTTCTAAAAATATTTGCCTTTCAAAATCAAACCCACTTAAAGTTTTCATACCTTTATTTTCTTTTCTTAGTCATTTTGACATATTGTAGGGGATTTCACTGTGTCATAATAATGTTATTTTATATAGATTTTAATTGCAAAAATAAAGTGAGTGGACCCACTGCCTTCCACACAGCTGAAAGTTCACTTCTCTGCCCACTTCTTCCCACACTCATGAGAAAATACCAGGTTTTAAATTAACATTCAGCACTTAAGCTCTTGTGAGGTCCTCAAATATTTGATCATAGTTTAAAAAAACTATGACATATATTACAAATATTATTGGGAATAAGTGCAGATGGGACTAATTAGGCTTTTCTAGTTTGATTCTAACATTTGTAAAATAAATCATTTTAATTTTGAACTGAGTTTTCTTTCCCCCAAATTAAAAATGTGTGTAATTCAATTTTCACTGTTACAGGGAGAGAAGTGTCATAAACACTCTAACATCAAAACTCTATTTCTAAACTACCCCAGCTTTATATCACACAATCCCAGTTGTTTCAACTCAAAACTTTGCAAGCTTAGGTGAAAAAAAGTATTATATTTTATAATAGTATTTACTAATAGTGCGACTTGTTGAGAACATTGTTAATTTCTGTTTTTATACATTAACTCTCTTAACATCACAATCTAGGTACAATTGCTTTTCATTTAATGACATAGCGAGGTTGCTTACCTTGTCTAGTAGTGAAAACACTGTGGAGCTGATGGAAGCATAGGTGGATACACTAACAAACATGACAGGCTGGCATTATGGCACCAGCCTGCGACACCAGCATCCCATATGGACACCAGTTCGAGTCTTGACTGCTCCTCTTACTATCCACCTCCCTGCTAATGGCCTGAGAAAGCAACGAAAGATGGCTCAAGTGCTTGGGCCCTTGCATCGATGTGGGAAACCCAGAAAAAGCTCCTGAATCCTGGCTTTGGTCTGGCCCAGACCTGGCCATTGAGGCCCTTTGGAGGGTTAACCAGCAGATGGAAGATCTCTCCCCTTCTCCCTCTGTATCTCCCTCTCTCTCTCTCTTTCTCTGCCTTTCAAATAAATAAAATAAATCTTAAAAAAAAGATAAACCAGAAACATGCTGAGACAAGATGCCTTTATTTACCCTAAGGATATATGTCCTCAAATCTATTCTCCTGAGGCCTCACTTCTCTGCCTATCCTCGGTCTTAAGTTGGCTGTTAATCTATCTGTACCCATTTCTATCTATCTATCTATCTATCAATCATTATCTATAATGGCACTTCAAAAAGTATGGCATGTTACGTGGACACATATTATGAAAAGGCAATACGGCTCAGATTTCAAGGTTTTTTGCACCACAATAAATATTTTTAACCCCATCTTCCACAAACTTTTGAAGTACTTTCCTATCTATGTATGTATAGATAGATTGCAACAGATACATATACATACCCATGTGTGCAGTTAGAGAAAGTGAGAAACCAAGTGAACATGAAGAGGACAATAATACAAAAGTTCATTTTCTGTTCTCTTTCCCCTCATGGCATTTGGGCTTCCTAACTAGCCTTCTTGGTTATTTATTTCCTGGAGGTTACTACCCTCCAAGAAGTTCAGTTTCATCTACCAAGTTACACACACATATTAACAGCTTTAGAGTGCTGAGTGCTAGACTCTGTCACCCTCAGTGGTTCAGCATTGGGAGCAAGGTGTTCCACACTGTGGTGGGAGGAAGACAAGAGGCTTTGGAAGGTTCTTGATGTGGCAGGAGGAGAACATTTCACCAAGAGAGATGAGCCCAGAGAATTCTTGTGTCAGAAGTGGGGAGATATATGTGGAACACAGAAATCCCTTTGTATTACTCCTACTTCTTAAACTTACCTACCCAAGTCCTTGGGCTATATTGATCACTGACGTGTTACTGTTTGGTTAGATGATTTCTCTTTCTTCTCCTTTGATGTGAGTTATGTCACAGATGTGTAGTAATATAGCATAACATGTAAGTGTTCCAGGTTTAGAGAAACACCATAGCTGGGAGATACTGAATGCTTTCTAGATGCTGTAATTCAAGGAAATAATCTGTATGAAAGGAGGCATGAGCAGGCTTTTGCTGCTTATGACACAGCAGAGAGAATTTCAAAAAAGAGATGGAAAGCGGAGGACAATTAAGATTCTCAGATGCTGCAGGGAGGACCAGAGAGCAAATAGCTGGAAAAAAAAAAAAAAGCCATCTACTTATCAGTATTGTCTAGGACGTTAGCCACACAAGCAATTTTAAATTTTTAAAAGATTTATTTATTTATTTCAAAGTCATAGTTACATAGAGAGAGGAGAGGCAGAGAGAGAGAGAGAGAGGTCTTCCATCTGCTGGTTGACTCCCCAATTGGCTGAAATGGCAGGAGCTGGGCTGATCCAAAGCCAGGAGCCAGGAGCTTCCTCTGGGTCTCCCACATGGATGCAGGGGCCCAAGGACTTGGGCCATCTTCTACTGCTTTCCCAGGCTATAGCAGAGAGCTGGATCGGAAGTGGAGCAGCCAGGTCTCAAACTGGCGCCCACGTGGAATGGCGGCACTGCTTTACCTGCTATGCCACAGTGCTGACCCCAGCAATTTTAAATTTAAATGTGGCCACATTAAGAGGAAATAGGTGAAGTGAAGCTTAAAACTATGTTTGATGGGGCCAGCATTGTGGCACCACATGTCAAGCAGCCACTTGCATGATTGGGCTCATATCCGAGTGCTAGTTCAAGTCCCTGCTGCCTTGCCTCCCCATCCAGCTCTCCGTTACTGAACATAGGAAGGCCTCAGAAGATGGCTCAATTACAAAGGCCCCTGCTAACCATGTGGGATATCCAGGTGGAATTCCTGGCTCCTGGCTTCAGCCTGGCCCAGACATGGCTTTTGTGGCAATTTGAGGAGTAAACTGACAGATGGAAGATTCTCATTCTCATTCTCTCTCTCTCTCTCTCTCTCTCCTTTTTTCTGTCTTTCTCTCCCCACTTCCCTCCCTCTGTGTCACTCTGCCTTCAAATAAATAAAAATGAAATATTTTGTATATAATTCAATGTATCAAAATGGTATCATATAACATTTAATTGATCTTCATATTTACAATTTACATTCTCAATGTTGTTCTATTTGAAATCCAGTGTGTATTTTACATTGATGATACATCTCATTTCCAAAGAAATACGTATCAATTGCTTGCTAGCTCCCTGTGGTTTGTGGCTACTGAATTGGGTGGCACAAATGCACATGACAATGAGGAAATATTAGTAGAGAAGTGGAACTAGAAGCCAGATGCTTAGGAGCAGAGAAAGTATATGGTAAGGACAAAGAGGCAGAGAATGCAAGCTACCTTTCCATGGACACCTCAACAGCAAAGAATGGAGAAATTTCTTATTGTCACTTTAAAGCAACTTTGATAAGGATGCATTTCACGGAATGAATCAACACAGGAAGAATGAGAATTAGGAGATGTAAGCGGAAAGCTCCAAAGCAGGCATTCCATACCAAGTGTGAAACTAGAAGTTGAGGATTATGAGGGCTAATCTATCTTTGCTGCATCTGTAAATAGGCTGCAATTTACCAGGGCTATGATTGGTGACTACAGAGTTGTGTTATCAACTCTTGTCTTCAACAGCCCACTACCCAAAGTGCCTTCCTATAGATGCAACCAAACATTCTTAGATAAACAGAGAAGGAATTTCTCATTTTTTAGGAGAAAAAATTACATTAAAAGCATGGCTGGCAAGTTTAGCTTGATAAATTGGAAATTGCATCTCTTTTATAAAAATAGAAGATGACTGGTTGTGAACGAATGGGTTTTAATCTAAAACTCTGCCTTTTCAGTAGAATATCTAAAAAGGTATTAGTGTTTTTTAATTCCAAGGTCTGCTTCTCATTTGTTCATCTACTCATTCTTCAACGGTCTAAAATATTTTTGGAACTCTTACTCATTTCATCCTGAAAGTTACAGTGAATGAATAATTATTTCTTTCTTTCATTCAAAAAGTCTTTATTGGCTCCTTTACCCTTCCTTTTTTCCTCTTTTCCATTGTTAGGGCCAACCTAAGGAACATTTTAAAATGAGTGGACTTGATTTTTTGGCATCTTTAAATCTCACTTTTTGCACTCTGGTCTGCTTTCTAGTCTTGATTATATTCTTCCATCTGTTCCCTGAAGTCCAAGTCAACTAACTACATGCTTCACCATCACTATAATAATCCGTAATGAAAACAGTTAAATTCCCTTTGCCTGTCTCTATTCTCAGGAGATATTGATATAAATGCACTGCTATGGCCTGAATATACGTGTGCACCTGTAATTAATATTTTTTTTGGACAGGCAGAGTTAGATAGTGAGAGAGAGAAACAGAGAGAAAGGTCTTCCTTCCATTGGTTCACCCCCAAAAATGGCCACTATGGCCGGCACGCTGCACCAATCCAAAGCCAGGAGCCAGGTGCTTCCTGCTGGTCTCCCATGTGGGTGCAGGGTCCAAGCACTTGGGCCATCCTCCACTGCCTTCCCGGGCCACAGCAGAGAGCTGGACTAGAAGAGGAGCAACCGGGACAGAATCCGGCGCCCCAACCGGGACCAGAACCCAAGGTGCCAGGTGCCAGCGCCGAAGGCGGAGGATTAGCTTAGTGAGCTGCAATGCCGCCCTGTAATTAATATATTGAAACCTAATTACCAATGCTATCATATTAGGAGGGGGTACTTTTGGAGGGTGAGTAGATTATGAAGGTGAAGCCCTCATGTTTGGGATTAGCCCTCTTTAAAAAGAGACTAAGGGACTAGCATTGTGGTGCAGGGGCTTAAACAGCTGCCTGAGATGCTGACATCCTATGAGAGTTGGTTCAAGTCCTGGATGCTCAGCTTCTGATCCAGCTCTCTTTTGGTGCACCTGGCCCAAGGGATTGTGATTTTTTTTCTGTACATTTATTCTAGAATGTCAAGTGAATTCTTTCACTCAGTATTTGGTTTTTGAGATCCAGAAATATCATGGACAGAGGTGTTTTCAAGTTGGTCAGAGACTTTGCTGATGCTCTGAGGTATGGTCTCCCACAGATACTCCAGCTCCTCCTCTCAAGTATCCTTGTCTCCCTCCATACCCTCTGCTCAGTCTGTATCGTTTTTTAAAAAATTTTTCCCCAATAGAGTTTGTTTCAAAGTGCTAAATATCGTTGATCTTACTTTGAATTCCTACAAGGTTTGTACAACATCAGTATGTTCACATATCAGAGAATCAAAAAAATATTCTATCATCATCTACTCAGTATCAGTCTTTTGTTTCTTCTTGGACAACTTCATTTGCCGTATTTAAAGAAGATATGGACATAACTGAGAAAGAATGTATGTGACAGAATGATACATATACACAGTGAAACTCATTGATGCTGAGAACATTGAGTCTGATGATGATCTGGCTTTCCTGTCGGCAGAGCAGCATTGTCTTAGAGCCAGACAAGTTGTCACTTCTCTTTGGCCAGGGTTGGCAAAGATCATGGGGTATGTGGTTGATGCCGTCCTGTGGGAAGGGTATAAAAGTATGGCAAGGAGCTGCTCCTCCCTGGGAAAGGATTATGTGTGTTAGTGAAGAGCTGTGGGACCAGATGACTCTACACTCAGCATGGATTATGTAATACAAGAATGGTTTTCAGTATCAAGACATCATAGAATAATAGACAGTGCCTTCCTGATGTTCTAACCCCAAAAGTCTCCAGTCATGGTATGTCAGCCCATCATATCAGGAAAAATAAGTTTTCAGATTGAATAGAATTTTAGCATAAACAACTGTATTTTGGTTCTCTAGAGATACAGAAGCAATAGGAAATATGGGTATTTGATGGGGGATTCATTTGGTTAACTGATGTGCATGAGTATCACAGCTAAGTACCATAACAAGTTATCTGGAGCATAGAACCCTGGGATACCTAAAGCATGGCTCAGTCCACATCCAAGGCCTCAGAACCAAGGAAACTAGGATGCCAATCTTAACTTGAGATTGACAGCTGGAGTTCCAGCAAAGGGACACAGGTGTGAGCCCTGGAGTCCAAATGCCAGCAAATGAGGTCCAAGACAAGACCATGAATGCCCCAGCTCTCTCATGGTGAGAGGACAATTCACCTTTTACATTAGTCTCTCCAGACTATTACTGATGTTGCCCACACTGAGCCCTGATTTTTCCACCTAGTCCACTTAGACTCCCATGCCGATCTCTGGAAAGACCCTCACAGGAAGACTGAAAATAATGCTTTTCAGGTTTCTAGATATTCCTTAATCCCATCAAATTGACATCATAGCATTAACCACCACAGCAATGATCCAGAAACTTAAACTGTGATCTCAAGACTGATAATCAAAAAGATGAGCAGGAACATTTCAGGACACTTAAACCTTGTCTTTTCTTTTATATCTTGTTTTCTGTTTAGTCTGATTATCACAAAACAAAGGTTGTTTCACAAAAGGATTTAGGAATATATGAGCATACTTCAAAAACATTCTTGGAAATTTCTTGTAATTAAAGATAAATGTTTTTTGATGCAAAAATTTTGGATTTCATGTATTTACATTCACTGTGAACTTCTTGAATATTCCTCATGTTTCATATGTTATAGATGTACAGATGTTTATGTATTTTTATTTTTTTTTGCAAAATTTGTTCACATGAAATCACTCTATTGTAAGACTCTATCTTTTATTTGGTGTAGGAGCAAGTGTCCTTAATTTCTTTTTGGTGTCCTTTATTCACATCAAAGTCCACTCTACTAGAATGAAGTCATAATTCTATTAGACATATAGAGACTTTGGAATAGCCAGGGCCTTATAGGTAGCTACAACAAATGGAGATTAATGCACAACACATAAACCTCAGAATTGTGGGCATTTTCTTCCCCATGTTTGAGAAGAAAAATACCAGAAAAGAAAGATTTAAATGCACAAGAGTTATTTTAAGAAAATCAATCTCTATAAATATACTTTATTGCTTACTCATAAATTTATACTTCTCTTTCCCTTGGTGCATAATTGGTTTCCTGCTTACAGCTGGGCTCTATGCTTGATGTTTTCCTAAGAATTAAGTCCTCGATATTTGTCTGCTCAGGCCATTCTTCCACTAACAGACCAGCATGCTCTTCCCTGATTGAAAGCCCAAAATTCATAGCTTGGCATTCAAGTCTCTTCAGAATCTGACCCCAAACTGTTTTTCTCATTTTACTTGCCTCCCCAGGAATTCCCTCCCAGTGTTCTTCCCAGTCATCACAAATGTTGTTCTCCTGCATATAAAGTATTTGACAGTAGGGGGTATAATTTTATACCATACCAGGTGAGCATCTGTCTGCTTACCTATGCTACTGTAACTTCTCAGAAGATGATCCATAATCTCTGCAATCACCCTTTTTATTAAAAAAATATTTATTTATTTGAAAGTCAGAGTTACACAGAGAGAGGAGAGGCAGAGAGAGAGATCTTCCATCCACTGGTTCATTCCCCAGTTGGCGGAAATGGGTGGAGCTGTGCAGATTCGAATCCAGGAGCCAGAAGCCAGGAATTTGTTACATGTCTCCCACACTGGTGCAGGGGTCCAAGGACTTGGGCCATCTTCTGCTTTCCCAGGCCATAGCAGAGAGCTGATCAGAAATGGAGCAGCCAGGACTCAAACCGGTGTCCATATGGGACGCTGGCACTGCAGGCGGCAGCTTTACATCACAGCACCAGCCCCAGCAATCATTCTATTATATAGATTATCTAATCTCCCACTTGTTTTTATTTAATTTTGGGAAAAAATGTACCTAACATGAAATTACCATTGCAGGTATTTTTCAGTATGCCTATGCTAGCATTAAGTATATTCACACTGTTGTGCAGCCATTATTTATTTATTTATTTATTTGAGATGTAGAGTTATAGACAGTAAGAGAGAGAGACAGAGAGAAAGAAATTGAATGCCATGAAGCTTTTCTCCTAACAGATTTATAGTTAAACCTCTTATGTTTAGTTTTTAATCCATTTTTAGTTAATTTTCATATATGGTTAAGGGAAGAGTCAGATTTTATTTATTTATGTTTTTAACACATGGAAAACCCATTTTCCAGCATCATTTCTAAAAATACATTCTTTCTCCATTGGCATCCTTGTTGAAAATGATTTGGCAATAGATGCTAGAGTTTTTTTCTAGACTATCCTATTCCTCAGTCTGTTGCTGTCTTTATGCAAGTACCACACTCTTTTGATTAAGGTAGCTTTGTAGTAAATTTTGAAATCATAAAAGCTTAGTGTCCAAAGTTGTTCTTCTCTTCCAAGATTGTTTTAATTATTTTTGATCCACTGAGATTCCATAAAAGTTTTAGGGTAGATTTTTCTTCTTCTGATAAGAGATTTATTCAGAAATTTTCAGTGAATTGAAGGAACCAGAGCAAATCTTTAGATTGCTTTGGGTTGTATTGACATCTTGATAATATGGAGTTTACAATTCATGAACATAAGATGTCTTCTCATTTACTTGCCACTATTTTTTTTTCAGCCATTTTCTGCAGTTTGCTGTGTACATGGCTTTTACTTCCGTGGTTAAGTTAATAACTGAGTATTTTGTTCTTTCTGATGCTGTTGTAAATGTAATTGTTTTCTCGATTTTTATTCATGATTATTCACTGTGAGATTATAGAAATACAGCTGATTTTATTCATGATTTTACATCCTACTGAATTTGTTTATAAGTTCCCACAACTGGTTGTGTGTGCATGTGTTTGTGTGCACATGTATTCTTCATGATTTTCTCCATTAAGAGCATGTTGTTTGTGAACCAAGTTAATTTTACTCTTCCCTTTGTATTTGGGTGACTTTTATTTCTTTTCTTGTCTCACTTTTCTAACTAGCACTTCCAATACTACATTTTCTAGAAATGCAAAACTAGTCATCCATGTATTCTTCCTCAGAGGATCTGTCATTCTTCAACATAGAGTATGATGTTGTCTGTTGGTTTTTCATATATGGTCTTGATTAAATTGAAGTAGTCTCCTTGTGTTACTGGTTTATTGAGTGTGTTTTATTCATTTTTTATGATGAAAGGGAGTTGAAATTTTCTGTAGCCAGTGTGCTGATCATATTTTTTCCTTTCATTCTTTAGTACAGTGTATTATACTGGTTCATTTTCATGGTTTGAACCACCATTGTAACCCAGAAACAGATCTCACTTGATCACCATCTATAATAACTTCAGTAAACTGCTGTACTCAATTTTCTGGTATTCCCTTGAGGATTCCTGCAGCAATGTTCATTGGTTATATTGGTAAGTAGTTTTCTTTTAGGTTCTGTTCTTTCTACCTTGGATAGCAGGGTAATGCTGTCCTCATAGGATGAATCAGGAAGTGTTCTTTCCTGTCTAATTTTTCTTATGTTCTTCTTTGAATATTTGGAAGAATTCCAGGTTGAAATTATCAGATGCAGGCCTTTTCTTTAGTACACTTTTTTTTTTTATCATTGATTCAATTTCCTTATTAGTTTCATGCTATTCAGGATTTTCATTTCTTTCTTTCCTTTTTTATCTTTCTTTTTTTTTTTTTTTTTTTTTTTGGACAGGCAGAGTTAGAGAAAGAGACAGTGAGAGAGAGAGAAAGGTCTTCCTTTTCCATTGGTTCACCCCCCAAGTGGCTGCTAGGGCCAGCGCGTTGCGGCCAGCGCGCTGTGCCGATCTGAAGCCAGGAGCCAAGTGCTTCCTCCTGGTCTCCCATGCAGGTGCAGAGCCCAAGCACTTGGGCCATTCTCCACTGCCTTCCCGGGCCACAGCAGAGAGCTGGACCGGAAGAGGAGCAACCAGGACAGAATCTGACACCCCAACTGGGACTAGAACCCAGGGTGCTAGTGCCGCAGGCAGAGGATTAGCCTAGTGAGCTGCGGCGCTGGCTGTCATTTCTTTATTACTTTTTGTTTGACACATTTTTACAGCTTTACATACAATTGTTTATAATAGTCTCTTTTATCTTTTTCATTTTGATAGTTTTTGTAGTAATATCCCCTACTTTAATTTTTTTCAGTTAATTTAATTTTATTTTTTTAACTTAAATTTCCATATTACCATTTTGGATTATTGCGGCTTCCCCCCCCCCATAACAACCTTCCCACACGCAAGCAGCCCATCTCCCTCTCCCTCTCCCGTCCCATTCTTCATCACGTTTCATTTTTAATTATCTTTATAAACAGAAGATCAATTTAGTATATACTAAGTAATGATTTCAAAAGTTTGCACCCACACAGAAACACAAAGTATAAAGTACTGTTTGAATACTAGTTTTACTGTTAAATCACATAGTACAACACATTAAGGACAGAGATCTTACATGGGGAATAAGTGCACAGTGACTCCTGTTGTTGATTTAATGATTGATACTCTTATTTATGACGTTGGTAATCACCTGAGGCTCTTGTCACGAGCTACCAAGGCTATGGAAGCCTCTTGAATTCACCAACTCTGATCATATTTAGAAAAGGTCTTATTCAAAGTAGAAATTCTTTCCTCCCTTCAGAGAAAGGTACCTCCTTTTTGATGGCCCATTCTTTCTGCTGTGATCTCACTCACAGAGATCTTTCATTAAGTTTTTGTTTGTTTGTTTGTTTATTGTTTTGTTTTTGTGTGTGTGTGTATTTTTGTTTTTTTGCCACAGTGTCTTGGCTTTCCATGCCTGAAATACTCTCATGGGCTTTTTAGCCAGATCTGAATGCCTTAAGGGCTGATTCTGAGGCCAGAGTGCTGTTTAGGAAATCTGCCATCCTGTGAGTCTGCTGTGTATCTCGATTCCCATGTTGGATTGTTCTCTCCTTTTTAATGCTATCAGTTAGAATTAGCAGACATTAGTCTTGTTTATGTGATAACTTTGACACTTAATCCTATCATTATAATCAATTATGAACTAAAACTGATCACTTTGACTAGTGAGATGGCATTGGTACATGCCACCTTGATGGGATTGAATTGGAATCCCCTGGCACATTTCTAACTCTACCATTAGGGGTAAGTCCAATTGAGCATGTGCCAAACTGTACATCCCCTCCCTCTCTTATTCCCACTCTTTTATCTAACAGGGATCACTTTTCAGTTAAATTTAAACACCTAAGAATAATTGTGTGTTAATTAAAGAGTTCACCAATGGTATTAAGTAGAACAAAAAAAATACTAAAAGAAATAGAATAGTCAGTTGTTCCTCAACAGTCAGGACGAGGGCTGATCAAATCATTGTTTCTCATAGTGTCCATTTCACATCAACAGGTTTCCTTTTAGGTGCTCTGTTAGTTGTTACCGATCAGGGAGAATATATGATATTTGTCCCTTTGGGACTGTCCTATTTCACTCAGCTTGATGTTTTCCAGATTCTTCCATTTGTTGCAAATGACCAGATTTCATTTTTTTTTTTTACTGCTGTATAGTATTCTATAGAGTACATATCCCATAATTTCTTTATCCAGTCTTCTGTTGGTGGGCATTTAGATTGATTCCATTTCTTAGCTATTGTGAATTGAGCTGCAATAAACATTGAGGTGCAGACAGCTCTTTCATTTGCCAATTTAATTTCCAAAAAGTGGGATGGCTGGGTTGTATGGTAGGGTTATATTCAGGTTTCTGAGAAATCTCCAAACTGACTTCCATAGTAGCTTTACCAGTTTGCATTCCCACCAACAGTGGTTTAGTGTCCCTTTTTCCCCACATCCTCTCCAGCATCTGTTGTTGGTAGATTTTTGAATGTGAGCCATTCTAACCTGGGTGAGGTGAAATCTCTTGTGGTTTTGATTTGCATTTCCCTTATTGCTACTGATCCTGAACATTTTTTCATGTGTTTGTTGGCCATTTGGATTTTTTCTTTTGAAAAATGTCTATTTTGGCCGTCGCCGTGGCTCAACAGGCTAATCCTCCGCCTTGCAGCGCCGGCACACCGGGTTCTAGTCCCGGTTGGGGCGCCAGATTCTGGCCTGGTTGCCCCTCTTCCAGGCCAGCTCTCTGCTGTGGCCGGGAGTGCAGTGGAGGATGGCCCAAGTGCTTGGGCCCTGCACCCCATGGGAGACCAGGAAAAGCACCTGGCACCTGGATGAGCGCGGTGTGCCGGCTGCAGCACGCCGGCCTCGGTGGCCATTGGAGGGTGAAGCAACGGCAAAGGAAGACCCTTCTCTCTGTCTCTCTCTCTCTCACTGTCCACTCTGCCTGTCAAAAATAAAAAAAATAAAAAATAATAAAAAAAATAAAAAAAGAAAAATGTCTATTTAGGTCCTTGGCCATCTCTTAAGTGTGTTGTTTGTGGAGTTTCTTAATCTCTTTGTAGTTTCTGTTTATTAATCCTTTATCGGTTGCATAGTTTGCAAATATGTTTTCCCATTCTGTTGGTTGCCTCTTCACTTTCCTGACTGTTTCTTTTGCCATAGAGAAACTTCTCAATTTGATGTAATCCCAATTGTTAATTTTGGTTCTGACTGCCTGTGCCACTGGGGTCTTTTCTCACTTTAATTTCTAATGTTAGTTATTTGAAAGAAAACCTTACAAAGGTTTGAATGGAAGCCTTATAAAACATGAATATGTACATTATCATGTAGGAAAAAAAGTGAAAAGGGAAAACATGAAACTTTGGCCATGAAATTTTGCCTTGACTCTGGTCAAATCTCTAGTGAATATCCCTGACACCAAATGCAGGTATATGTTCCCTAAACAGGTATCTTTGAATCCAACAAGTATGATGAATCAAAAGCCAGTGATGATCATAATTTGTGAGCTTTTTTTGATCAGCCTTGACCCCAAAATAACCAAGTGGTGGCTTTTCCCTTCCAATACTTCCCTATGTATTTTGGTGCCAAAGTATATGACTGAGACAGCTCATATGTAGCCCTGGTTACATGTCAGGTTTTCCTGGAGAGAGGCAAAAATGAGAGAGAATACAGTTTTTCCTTTTTTTTTCACCATAGATTCTCATTTCTTCACTACTTAGTGTTCTAAGTAGACATCAGTGAAATTCATAATAAATACTTGATATTTTCTTTTTTTTATTTTTGACAGGCAGAGTGGACAGTGAGAGAGAGAGAGAGAGGGAGAGAAAAATCTTCCTTTGCCGTTGGTTCACCCTCCAATGGCCGCCGCGGTCTGCGCGCTGCAGCCGGCGCACCGCACTCATCTGATGGCAGGAGCCAGGTGCCAGGTGCTTTTCCTGGTCTCCCATGGGGTGCAGGGCCCAAGCACCTGGGCCATCCTCCACTGCCCTCCCTGGCCACAGCAAAGAGCTGGCCTGGAAGAGGGGCAACCAGGCCAGAATCTGGTGCCCTGACCGGGACTAGAACCCAGTGTGCCGGCGCTGCAAGGTGGAGGATTAGCCTATTGAGCCGTGTCGCCGGCCTTGATATTTTTTAAAACAAAATTTTCATGAGTCAACGCTACAGAAAATCCGTTTTCATATTCCACCCCCCTTACCTTAACCAACACTAAGTTTTGCCAAATTTAAATGAAATTTTCTCCACATAGATTTCAAGTTGAAACTTAACTCAGAATCCAAATAAATTTAGAAGCATGTGTTTTAAATACTACAAATATATCTATTTTAGTGGATGTCTCGTGGTATTCAGAATCAGGCATATAAAACAAATTGCAGCACATTTCCTCAAGCAACCACCCAGGGATTATACAAAAAGAACTTAATAGTTATGTTCCACCTTTCCTTTCTCTCTCTCTCTCTTCCTCCCTCCCTCCCTTTCTCCCTTTCTCCCTTCCTTCCTTCCTTCCTTCCTTCCTTCCTTCCTTCCTTCCTTCCTTCCTTCCTTTCTTTTTTCGTTTCTTTCTTCCCAAAGAAGAATTTGCCTGAGTGGTCCGATTTAGTGGAATCTTTTCCAGGTAAACTTCCTGTCAGTTTTTCCCAGTACAGAAACCCCACCTCTGCCCTAGGCTTTTAAAACATCAAATTTTATTCTCCTTCACATCTTTAAAAGCAAAAACTGAAAAACCAACAACCAAAAAACTGCCCTTTCAGGTGGTTGAAGGTCCAAGGATCACTTGAAATAATTGTTTTTGGTTCTTTCTCATGTAACACCTGAAGAAGACATTCTGTTTATGGGAACCAAATTACTTAGACGTATTTCCCAGATCTTTAGACAGAGGTCAGTACACACATTAGCTGGGGGCAAAAGCATATTCAAGCTCAGGCACCCCTTTTGAATTCACAGCTGGGATTTATGCAGCTCCATGCTGTTGGCCCAGTCCCCTAGGTTACCCTTCACCTTACTCATAATATTCAGCCAGCGTGTCCGGGCCCATCTCTTCTCCACACATCAACAGATGTTTGTGGAGGATCAGCTGTTCCCATGGTACCTGGGCTCCAGGATTTGTGATGGAATGTGCAGTGTTTCCCAGACCCCAAGTTCTCAGTAACAGCTCAGATACGATCTTGATTTTCTGCGCCTACTGAATCTTTCTAGGATTTCATGGTGGTGCTCTGACATTTCCACACTCTGAGTCCCAACTCCTGATAACAAACTGTAGGGATTAAGGAATTCCTCCCTGAGAACTATGTTTGTCTTCAGAGACCATTTGTTCTTCCCTGTTATTCCTCCCCTTAAAATAATTTTCGAGGAAACACTATTATTATTCTAAATACTTGAAATAGAATTTTCAGAATTATGATGCTTCCACTACATAAAAGGTAGCAGCACTTTTATTATGCTGGTGGAAATGATCACCTTGCATCTTTTAAAATTTTTTTTCTGGTCTGATTTTCTTGGCTAAAGATTTAAAATCATTTAAATATCTGCACCTGGATGGCTATGGATCTTATGTAACAATAAATAGTATGGAGATATGTTTGGATTTAAAAAACTGATGAATATAACCTCCTTAAGTGACACTGAAATAACACAACATTATAAAAAGACATTTCATCTTTACTTAATATATAGTAAACTGATCTTCTGTATATAAAGAGAATTGAAAATGATTCTTGATGTGAAGCAAGGGGAGAGGGAGTGGGAAAGGGGAGGGTTGCGGGTGGGGGGGAAGTTATAGGGGGGGAAGCCATTGTAATCTATAAGCTGTATTTTGGAAATTTATATTCTTTAAATAAAAGCATTATTAAAAAAAAAGACATTTCAGGAAAAAAAAAACAATAATGCCTACCTTGACTTATTGCTAAGTTCAAGATAGTATTTAAGTAATAGATATTTAACTCCTCAACTTTGAAAAATAGATATGTTTTATCATACCTCTTTTTTAAGTCTTAAATATTAAATAAAAAAGAAGAAAACTTTGGGAAAAATACCTGGTTTTAGCAGCATTAGCTCTGTAACTGCTGAAAATATAGATTCCTGATTCTTACCTTTTCAGGGATCCCAGTTATATGAAAAAAGAAAGACAAAAAGCAAAAGTTTGAAATGCTCAGCTATATTTGAATTTTAGATAAATATTGAATTTTTAAAAGCATACCCCATATATCACTGGACATAGTTCTACTAAAAAAATCACTCTTTATCTGAAATTCAAATTCAATTGGATGTATTGCATTTTATCTATCAGGCTTAACCATTATAGATTCCAATTCAGTCATGAGTGGATGAGAGTTCCAAATGAAAGTACTTTTTATAAGCTAGGCTCTGCAGGAATCTGAAGAGAAGTTAGATTTGGACCAATAGTAATGGATTTAAGAAAGAACAGATACACACAGATTCACACCTACATAACAGAGATATAGTAGTGGTCTTAAGGACTGCAAAAGGAGAAAAATACAATCTAAAATAAACAAAGAAACCAAAGCACATCTGATCTTGGAGACACTGGGGATACAGGTAGCAAAATAGTCAGTCATTTTCCAAGTTATAGGCTGAGCTGCAGAGTAAAAGAATTATTCTCCTCTCCCTCCTCATAGTCATCATTATCCTCATCATTGTCATTAAAAATCAAAGACAAAATATGTGACCAATTAGTTTTAAAAAAATAGAATACACCACAGTAAATTTAAAGTGAAAATGTATTTAATTTACTTGTTCTACCTCTATTAAGTGTCTGGCATGTTAAATATTGGTGGGAGGAGTGATAAAAATGAGAGAGTCCCGGTTCTTCCAGATCTTAAGTTAATGGTTTAAGAATGCAACGATATCCAGCAGGGATTCAAGTTTTTCATGATATGTTTAAAACAAAAATGTCTACATTTTATTTATTTTTTAAAGATTTATTTTATTTCTTTGAAAACAGAATTAGAGAGAGAGGTAGAGACAGAGAGGGGTCTTCCACCTGCTGGTTCACTCCTTAGATTAGGCAACAATGGCCAGAGCTGCACCGATCCGAAATCAGGAGCCAGGAGCTCCCCCTGGGTCTCCCATGCAGGTGCAGGGACCCAAGGACTTGGGCCATCTTCCACTGCTTTCCCAGGCCATAGCAGAGAGCTGGATTGGAAGTGGAGCAGCCGGGTCTCGAACCGGTTCTGTATTGTGATGCCAGCACTTCAGGGCAGAGCGTTAACCTACTGGTCCCAAACGTCTACATTTTAAAAATTCAGTGTCCACACTATAAATCCTCATTAGGGAGAAATTCTGCTTAGGCAGCATTGGAATTGCTTTGTTTGGTTCAAGTCAGGTGACAGGAAAGCTCTTAGCGCTTACTGGATTTAATTCAGAACTAGTTATACTGTTTAGTAATACATGATATGTTCCTACTGGTTATTATCACGGAAATGTTTCTGCATTATTTTTCTTGGTAGAGTGTGCTTTGTTAACAAGGTCACATGGAACATAGGACTGTGTGCTGTGAATTGTGCTCATTAGGCAGTTGGGGGTACATCAGACTCCTGAGTGTGGAATACCTAGCTGGATTCCCACCTGCTGCATGATGTCTTTTCTGACAATGGCCACCCACTTGGAGCTCTCCTTTTGCACCCACCCATAGCATGCCCCACTGGAACAGCTCCTTTCACTGTTGCAAAAATCTCTTTCTAATGTTTAAATCTGGTAGTCCATTAATCCTGGTGGGTATGGGGAGGAGGAGGAGGAAGAACCATATCAGAGACTCATTTGCTATTTCCCACAGAGCCTCCCTCATCTAGATGTGGCCTCCAAGTCATTTATCACCTGGTTGTTTAGCCTGAAAGTCACTTTGAAGATCATAACACAGAAGTAAGCCTTGTAGACAGCAAGTGCCTTTCACAGCACCAGGGGTGTGCCCTGAGAAACAGAGGAATAAAAGGTAAAGCCTCAATGTGCCAGGACGAGGGAGGATTTAGGCGAAATTATTCTTTCTGGTTCACTGAAAAATGTCTTTCTGGAAATTAAATCGACTACAGTAAGAAGGTTGCTTTACTTGGTGTTTTAGTGTGTGCAAGGGCATGAAAGCAGAGCACCTGCTCTCTAGGATCACAGGATTCAGGTGAAGAGTCAGAGCAAATGTGATTGAAAATTGAATTAACAGGAGATTTAATTAGGGAGCATTGGAAAGTGACTTCTTGCTTCTCAATGAGGGCTATTATGGGTTTGCTTCTTATTTTCTATATGGGCTTACTTTCCTGTGCTCATAAATATAAAGTGGTGGATGTAATTGAATGCATTTTTCTGAATATTGTTTCTTATGGTATATTAGGTCAATGACATTAGTAATAATATGATAGCAGCCACAAATGGAGTGCTTAAAACATTCCAGATGGTCTTAAAAGAATTTTGTATTAGTTAACAATTTAAAACTTCCAACAACTCTATGAGCCAAAACCTATTACACTGTTCTTACAAATAAAAGAGGTAAAGTAAATTGCCCAAGTTTCACACAGCCATTAGGCAGTAGAGCCAGACCAACCAAAGAAGCAATGCCTAACAATGATTCCATTTTTCTGCTCCATATAAACTTTTATTATTATTATTTTTAGTAGTAGTAGTAGTAGTAGTAGTAGCAGTATTGAGAAAGAGAGAGAGAGAGGGAGACGAATCTCCTATCATGTTGAGTTATTCCCCCAAACGCCTAAAACAGCCAGATCAGGTTCAGGTCAAAATCAGGAGCCCAGAACCCAACCAGATCTTCCACATTCATGGCAGAGACACAACTGCTTGGGCCAGTACCTGCTACCTCCAATGGTGAGCATTAGCAAGAAGATGAAATGTGGAGTGGGGCCAGAAAACAGGAACTCAAACCTAGCATTCTTTATGAGATGTAGGCATCTCAAGCAAATGGGTGGCCAAATACACACCCATTTAAATATTTTTATTGCATATTAATAGTTATTGTGCCTTCTAAAAATACAAATTCCAGAAAATGCTTCCTTTTTTTTTTTTTTTTTTTTTTGTTCTCATTGTGTTCCAGCCAATTGGAAGGAGTCACAGCTGGTTAGTAGATGGTTTTGACAAGAGACACTCTGTTTCTAGGAAATCGAAGTTTGACAGTGGTGATGGCAAGAGAATACCTGGGAGGGTCAGTTTATAAGACATAGAAACAAAAGCAAAACAAAATCAATGGCCCCTGAAAGCCCATAGGCAACAGATGAAGTTTTCTCCAACACCGGAAGAAAGAATAGTTCCTAGGAGAAAACCACCACCTTACCAGAAAAAGGCATTTCTCTGTGAGAATCTGGGGTGATTTCTGTTGAGGAGAAACTATTGAATTAACAAGGAAAGGAAACAGCGAGCTGTCCCAAGCTTTATAACATCTGTTATTACTGCACCTGCCCCACAGATTTCCTGGTTCCTATCCCCAAAAGAAAGTCAGTCTGCAGGAAATGACACAAGTACACAATGACTTTATAGCAAGAGGTGGCTTTTAACTTGTTCTCGGGTTTAGTTCCTGTCTAGATGGTGTATTCCCCTAGTTCACACTACTTCTCAAGGCAGCAGTTTGCAAAGGAGGAGGTGGAGGAGAGGAAGGGACCGAAGCTATGGAGCACAGGAATGTCATAGGGCCACAGATCACTTGGATGACGTCAAGGCTTCTGGCCCGTTACTCCTTGCTCTGACTCACGGGATAACACATGGAAATAAGGCATGTCCCTACTTACCAAGGCAATTCAGAGAATTACTGCTATGCTTCTCCTGCTTGTCCTCTAATTCAGTGGTTCTCAAACTTCAGAGTGAATCAGGATCACCAGGAAGGCTTGTTAAACACATATCGCTGGACCTGATGCCCAGTTTACAACTCAGCACGCCTGGGGCTGTGCACGAGAATCACCTCTGCACCTCTGCAAGCTCCGTGGTGCTGCTGATGCCAGTGGCACGAGGACTGCATTTGAGAACCACTGCACTGATTGACGCAAACGGAAATGCCGCCAGTGTATTAGTCCAAGGGCTCTCTCCCACCAGGATTCCCAAGTGCCCAGAGATTTCTATCTCAAAAATATAAACCTATTTCCAAACAACACTTTATACATGGTAAATAGGTACAATTTATTTGACAACAGCAACAATAAAAATGAAATAAAGAAAGAGAAATTGATAATATTGTCAAGGCTTTTATTGAAAACAAAGCAGTCCCAGCCAGATAGGAACGATTCTAATGCGTCTTGCTGCTCTGTCTCCCATATCTTCCACAATACTGACTAGAATTCTAACATCTCTGCAATACTGATTTAATCACTGTGATGGTTCTTCTCCTAAAGAGTAGCCTTCTCTAAAATGCTCACAACTCTAAGAAGTGTACATTCTTATGAGTCCCAATATCAGGGTAACTTTCCGATAATCTATGGAGGCTTTGGGTTATGAAAGTATTTGGAAGCACTGATAAGAATAAAGAGATGAGCACTACAGATTCTTCCTGCTTTAGACTTCTATTTGCTTCCTGTAAAAGAAAAAAATCAACTCCGGTAACCCTATTAAGTTTATTTCACTGTTTAGTTTTTGCAAAACTAAAGGCTGGTGTTATTGTCAATTATATATCCTCACATGACTTGTGATTGACAGAAGCTAATCTAAAGAGACATGCTAATGAATATTGAACCAATGATTCATTATCAAGCCCCATGGAAAAAGCCATATGCCCAGAGAATTTTGTCTGTCATGACTGGGCTAAACTTGGCTCTATTTAAAACTCCAAGCATTTAAAGTGTGCCGACTTAAAATCAACTGCACAGTGATGACTATTATAATCTTCTCTGTTTGTTCAAAGCCTGGTGGTATGAAAAAGGCTTTTCAGGGCATTTTCATTCTTTACCAACTATGTTCTTTCATTTAAGATATAGACTCAACCAGCTCTGGTTTGTAGATAAGCAATTAACAGTCTTACTTTACCCAGGAAGAAACCAAGGTTCAGAGAAGTTAATTAAAAAGTATGAAATCACATAGCTAATAGGCTATGGATATAAGACTATATCTACCTCTTTCCAGTCACTGCACTCTCCTTCCACTATACTCTCTTTGAAGATGCCAGGGCTGTTAGATAAAAACCAGGTGTTCCTTGACCTTCACAGCCACTTGTCAACTTCTAATTGGTCAAAACATTGGGACTGAGCAAGGGTTGTTAGATGTTCTGTCTAGTTGGTCGGATTCCTTGTCTGCTTCCCAAAATGATATGTAAAGTCACCATCCACAATAGCTCAGGATGTAGTAGTATTTTGAGTTAAGGTGTTTAGGGAGAGGATTAAAATAAAACAAGACCATTACAGTGATGTCTTAATCCCTGATGGTGGAGTCCTTGTGAGAAATGGAAGGGACATCATAGATGCACACACAAAGCAAAGGACAGCGAGAGGGTGGCCATTTGCAAGGCAAGGTGAGAGGTCTGGAACCACACCTTTCTTTATTGACCCTCAGAGAAACCAGCCCTGCTGGAACTTTGGCCTTGGACTTCCAGCCCCCCAGAATTGTGAGAACAGAAATTTATATTGTTTCAGCCGCACTATCGGATATTTTATTATGGCAGCCTGGGCAGACTGATGTAAAACAGCTACCATCTCTATTTTATTTTTTTAATTTTTTAAAGATTTTTTTAAAATTTATTTGAATGGCAGAGGCAGAGGGAGAGAGAGAGAGAGAGAGAGAGAGAGAGAGAGAGAGAGAGAGGTCTTGCATCCTCTGGTTCATTCCCCAGATGGCTGGAACTTCCAGAGCTGAGCCCATCCAGAGCCAGGAACCAGGAGCTTCTGCCGCATCTCCCACATGGGTGCAGGGTCCCAAGGACGTGGGCCATTTTCTACTGCTTTCCCAGGCCATAGCAGAGAGCTGGATCGGAAGTAGAGCAGTAGGGATTTGAACTGGTGCCCTTATGGGATACTGGCACTGCAGGTGGAAGCTTTACCAGCTAGGCCATAGCACCAGCCTCACCTACCATCTTTAAACCCACCAAGAGGAAGAGATAATAAGAGAGCAACTTGGGGAAGCACAAGTGAAGGCAATTGTGAAATGTCAAAACCTGCAGAGTGGACAATCCAGTCTCTGGACCATGTCTTGTTTCTCTATAACGGGGATGGCTATGGTGCCTGTCATGCTTGAGCTAATGCTTTTATTGAGCCACAGGCAGTTGTGGTGGACTGAGCATTTTCGTTGTTTGCGGACAGATCTCACCTGACTTTCTCTCCTTTCATTGTTATTTCCTTTGTCCCCTTGCTATTCTTTCCCTCTTTACTGCATCCCTCCCCTCTTATTCCTCCCATCTTTCCCCCTGCTGTGTTTCTCTCCTCCCACTCCCCTCACTCCTATCTTCTACCTACCCTTCTCACCTCACCTCTCCTCTCTTCTCTTAACATATAAACAAACAAAAACAGATTTTCACTGTTTATTTACACTAGTGCAAACATTCTTCTACATAAAATACCTTATGGGCTGTGTTCTCTGAATTCAATAAGCGTTTAAATGAAATAAATGGCTTAACCAACTCCTACTGCTTTGGCAGACATCCATGAATGGACTTGGGAACGCTTTGGGGTTGGCACAAGGCTTTCCATATTCTCAAATCCATACTACTGTTTAGACATTAACCCCATCGACTCAAAAGCCCTTCTGCAACCAGTTGAGTTAGAACTTCCTTGAGATGCCTGACCATTTGTCAACAAGTGTGGGAAGAGAATGTGTGCACTAGCTGGCAGACATGATTGAAATGAACAGTGATTATTAAACCTCCTGGTGTAAGACTAAGCTAGAATTTGAAATTAAAACACAGGTTGTGAGTACATGTTGTATCTTAGGTACAAGTTTGTACTCACCAAAGCATTTCTTGTCATATGAATGTAAGCATTACTAAACGGAAATCTCTGACTATTGAAATCAACATGGCGGATTCCCTGATTCTGTTTGGCTTCTTCTTTGTAAGAAACGAATGGTGAAGAAGCTCTGAGCTTGTAAAACTTAGCATTTACAACTCTCCACTCTAGCTTTTTGGATTCCATCCTATATACAGAATAACATACTTACAATCCATAAAAAGCATTCTTAAATTACAGGAGAAATATGGCTTAACACTTCTCCTCTGGCCCAAAGAAAATAATTGGTATCCCAATAAAGTCATTATTAAAAGTAATGGATGGGCAAAGCCTGGAAAAATCATTTTTGAAAATTTCAAAACAGGACGAAACAGGAAAATGTCTGGGTCTCACAGTGTTATTTAACAAACACACACTGTCTGTTCAGGGTACCTGTACCTCTGCAGTCATGAATTAAACATCGTCTCGGGATGCTCCTTCTTTTAAAGGGGACAAAAATCCATGGCTTCCAGGTGTAGTTTCAAGAAGCAATATGAAAAAAAAGAGGGGGGGAGAGAGAAAAAGAATGAAAGAACAGAAGGAAGAAAGGAAGGAAGGAAGGAAGGGAGGGAGGGAGGAAGGGAAGGAGGGAGGAAAAAGAGGAAAGAGAGGGGGAGGAATCTAGTGAGGAAAGTTTCCTATGGCTTTAAACACTGCAGGCATTAATCACTGGGTTTATCTTGAGCACTAATCACTGGACAAGTACCTTTTGTTACAAAAGGCAAAGCTACATGATATTCTCAGACCTGTAGAATGTACCAATGCTGAGGGCAGACAATGGAATCTTGCTGGTCAGATGAGCATTGGTGATCCCACATAAGTTATGCGAAACAGCAGGGTGTTATTTCTCTGGTTAAATATTAAGCCATAGAAATGAGTTGTCATTTATTCTCCACCTGGCCCTTTCTATGTTTATTTCTGCTCTGTAACTCTGCCTTTCAAATACAAAAACACATCTCTGAAAAATAGGAATGTGAGGATTAGAAATATGAATAAGAAATTACCTAAAAGCTATAAATATATATCAAGAGTATGTATTGGATTATCTTAAATTCCAAGATGATTCCAAATCACATCTGGAAGGTTGAAAAAAATGTGATGTTTTCAAAGATTTCCTACAAATTCTGATTCTTACATATGATCTAAACTTCTATGTCTCAGCTTACTCTTATATCAAATGACCGCATTCAGCTAGATCATATCTAACTTGATAACAGTTGCAGAAGAATACATTATGCAAGTTCAGTGCATTATAGGTGAACTTTTTCCAGGCCTTTGTTTATTTTTTTCTCTATCAACTTTTGACCAGTTATTCATTTGAAATATCATGATTTCTAAGCCCAAGATACAGAAAAGAGAGGTAAGAAGTACATACAATGCACTATATAGAATTAATAGATAGAAGTTGTGTGTGTGCCATATAATATAACAGGGAGCTGGATTGGAAGTAGAGCATCCAGAACTGGAACTGGCACCCATAATAAATGCTGGCATCTCAACTGGCTGTTTAATCCACTACCCCACAATGTCCTCCCATCCCCATAGCATCGCCTATATTTTTTGGGAAAGCTGACCATATTCCTTTTACTGAGCTTAATTTTTTTAGTTTCTTCTCTCTAGGTTTTTGAAGTATACATATCTGTTTGGCAATTTCTCTTAGGACCTTTTATCTTATTTTTATGAAAATCAGTCAATAATCCATTATTACCTATGTTTAGTCAACCTCAAATTCTTCTTTAAAACACAGCCTAGTGGCCGGTGCTGTGGGTGTAGCAGGTAAAGCTACCACTGTGGCGCCAGCATCCCATATGGACACGGGTTCAAACTGGCAGATAGAAGCTCTCACTCTCTCCCGTTTTCTGTAACTCTGCCCTTCAAATAAGTAAATAAATCTTTTAAACAAACAAACAAAAAACATAGCCTGGCAGAACTTTGGTGTCAAGTAGATTTCAGGTGGCTGTAGCTGAATCATTATATTGCTCCTGAGTGATTTGAGTTACAAATGAAACAGACTGTAAATAGGCCCTTAAAAGTCTTGTTAGAATATTGCCTGGAAACACAGCTTCGTTCTAGTGAGCCTGCAAAAGAACTCCTGAACTGTTCCTCAGGCATACATCAAAATGGATTATTGTTCAGCAATTGGAAGTACAAGTGTTACTTTAAAGAATTGCAAAGGGAGCCATTTGCTTCCAGCAGTAGAGGTTTATTATACACATTTGTATTTTCATTGTATTAAAAACCTTTGCATTTTGTTGTATTAAAAAATCATACTTAGAATTGATAAACTCCTCCAGGATTTGACTCCTGATTTATTTTCTCACATATCCATGAAACCAAACCATAATCAAGATAATAAACACATCTATCACCCTAAAAGTTTCCTAAAAGCCTTCATTTCAAGCTGTCTCCCCAGGTTTAACCTCCCTCCCTACAAAATAACCTATGACCTATCTTCTGTCTCTCTGTATATAGTCATGGCTCAGTATCCATGGGGCATTTCTTCCAGGACCCTCCTTGGATACCAAAATCTGAGGTGTTCAATTTGCTTATATGAAATGGTGTAGTATTTGTATATAAATTTTATGCACATCTTCTTGTATATTTTAAATATCTATAGATTAATTATATAATACAATAGAATTGATATGTAAATTGTTGTTCAATACACTGTTAACAGAATAACAACAAGGAGGCTGGCGTTGCAGCTCACCTGGCTAATCCTCCACCTGCAGCGCTGGCACCCTGGGTTCTAGTCCCGGTCAGGGCGCTGGATCCTGTCCCGGTTGCTCCTCTTCCAGTCCAGCTCTCTGCTGTGGCCCGGGAGGACAGTGGAGGATGGCCCAAGTCCTTGGGCCCTGCACCTGCATTGGAGACCAGGAGAAGCACCTGGCTCCTATCTTCGGATCGATCCATTGCCGGCCCGTTGCGGCCATTTGGAGAGTGAACCAATGGAAGGAAAACCTTTCTCTTTGTCTCTCTCTCAATGTCTAACTCTGCCTGTCCAAAAAAAAAAAAAAAAAAAGAATAACAACAAGGAAAAATCTATATGTGTTCATTTAGTATGATGCAATTTGTAAATAGATATTTATAAGCCCTGTTTGGTGGATACTGAACATGCAGATGCAGAGTGCTAACTGTATAACAGTTTGCATTTCTTGGGATTTTATACACCTGAAATCACAGAGTATGCATTTTATTTTAAAAATCACCCTTAATGACTTATAAGCTATAAGCATTTGTTCTGTTATTTTAATGGTTGTTTCAGGATTATTGTCATCTATCTCTACTTTCAAATTATTTTATGTGAATTCACATATAGCATAATAATAATTTACTTCTATTTCTCTCTTGGTATTTTGTGCCACTATCATCACACATTTTATATACAATATTATAACCCCCACAAGACAGTTTATTTTTGGTTTAGGCAGTCAGTATATTTAACGAGATTGAAGAATAAGAAAAACATGTGTTTCCCTGTGTAGTTACGGTTTATGGTGCTCTTCTTCCTGTGGGAAGATTCCTGTTTCTACCTGACCTTATTTTCCTTCTGCCTGAAGGATTTCCTGTAACATTTCTTATGATGTAGAAATACTATAAATGATGGGTGCTGCTATTTTCCTCCATCACTGGGACCCCATTCCATTTTCTGCTTTGTGGAACACAGGGGGATAATTTAGATTTGAACTACTCATCTGCCAGCTGTTTCATATCTGATTAGGCTGGTCTTGGTTATTCAGTTCCACAAGCGTACATTAGTGCCTATATTTATTTATTTTCTTCAGATTTGCTTTTCCTCTTCTGTTTCCTTTGACTTTTCATATGGAGTTTAAAGTCAGTTTGTTAATGCTTACAAAATGGTTTACTTGAACTGTGATTTGAATTGTATTGATTCTTAGAACAAATGAGATATATACAAGTTCATGGAAAATGAGATTAACAAATAAGGTTATTTTGACACAAACTTTTTAAAAGATTTATTTACTTATTTATTTGAAAGGCAGAGTGAGGGAGGAAGAGAGAAAGATGAGAGACGAGAGAGAGAGAATCTTCTAATTTCTCCTCAAATGGCCACAACTCCATCCAGGTCTTCCACATGAATGGCAGGGGCCAAAGTACTTGAGGCATCTTCCACTGCTTTTCCAGGTATTTGAGGGAGCTGGGTCAGAAGCAGAGCAGCCAGGATTTGGACCAGCAGTTCAGTATGTAATGTACATAGCAGCTTAACTCACTGAACTACAATACTGGCCTCACAGAAATTTTGAAATCGCTGCATCTGTAGGGTCATAATAAGGTTTATAATGTGCAAATTTGTAAAGAAGACATTAATTTAAAAATTTTTGCATCAAAATAAACTTATTTTATTTTCAATTCCCCATGAAAGTTTTGAAGTACTTTTATCTTCTCTTAATATTGGGTCTTCAAATAAATGAACACAGTATAGCTGTTAATTTATTTAGGGCTTTTTCATCAGTTTTATAAGTGTCTGTACATGGATCTTCTGTATACAGTCACAATTTGTTTCATGGTTGGAATGCTTTCTAAGAAATGCATCATTAGACAATCTCATCATTGTGTGCATGTCATGGTGCATACTTAAAGAGTTATCATGTCATTCACCATTCCACAGGACCACCATTGGCTGAGCATACAGTACATTGTTTACCCAATTGCTATTATTATACCATGGGAGACAGTATTTAGATTTAGTCCCAAGTAGTTCAGTGTTGGATACTATTAAAATTGCTCATTTTATTATTTTATTTCCATACTTAAATTGCTAATGTCATCTATAGTAACACACTTGACTTACTTTGTATCTGGAGATTATTTAATGCAGATCTTTTCCGTGGATATTCTTTCTAAGGGTTAAGGAACTTATTTTCAAAGAGTTGTTATCAATATTATAAGTACATGTGAATGTTATCATGAACAAATATATATTGGATTTTGTTGGAAGAATTTTTCACATGTACTGATAAATGTATTTTAATGTGCTGCATTGCAATGATTGATTCTGGAATGTTGAGTCAGGCTTGTGTTTCTGGGATCAACACCACTCAATCATGATGCATTATGCTTTCCATATACTGTTAGATTTGATTTATTAATGTTATTACTTTGAGGGGGGTCTATGTTCATGATCAATAATTGAAAACCCTTTGAACTATAAATTTGTAAACTTAGATAAAATAGGCTAATTTATTAAATTGCTAAAACGCAATAAACATGTAGGTAATTGAATAACCCTATAATTTAGTAAAAAATTTCATCGGGGTATTATAACACTTTATTCATGAAAATGTGACATACAAATTGCCATATATACTCAGTATATGCAACTTAATAAAATTAGAGATGAGTGTACCCCACAGAACTATCATCATATTCTATGACATAAGCATAGCCATCATCTTCAAAAATCTCATTTTATATTATCACTATTGTTTGTGTGTGATAAGCATATGCAACATAGGATCTACTCCTGTAGCAATTTTTAAATGCATTGAGTAGTCAAAATATTCCCTACTATCTTTTAATATATATGGAATCAGTAGTGCGTCTCCCTTTTCCTACATGGAATAGCCTTTCTGCTTCATTTGGACTTATCTAAGTTTAAGTGTCCCAATGAGAAGTAACTTCAATAGTAAAGAATATTCTGAATATGATCTAACCAAAGCAGAACTCTGTAAGACTCATCCATTTTGGGTACAAACAATACATTTCCATGGATGAAATTTAACTTAGATCATAATAATTGTGTCATTTCTGGTTTTGATAAGGCTTGCATGTTACTAAAATTCCTAAATGATTGGCTCATAAAATACTGAAATAAGAATGTCATTAATTTTCATTTCTGTGCATGAACTTTGTAACTAAAGTTGCTATTTTATACGTAACTTTCTTAAATGCCTTGTTTGTGATGTAACATTCTTGTTTGTCAAGATTATTATATATTTCTATTATTCAATGTATTATCTAATTTGCATCTATAAATTTGCTGAACATTCTATCAAATTCTTTACCACAGTAATTAAAAACAAATTATAAATAGTGGAATCAAGATATTGCCACAGAAATTAGCTTCCAGGTTGACATATAGCCGTTAACAAAGGTTCTGTGTATTTGGTATGAACTTGCATAAATCCACCCAAGTAATCTAGAAATTAGCTCAGTTTCATCACTGTTTTCACTTGTGTCTCCCAGAAGCTGCTGTATTCTATTTTTGATGTAATTCACAAGCATTACCCCTATATTTCATAACTCTGTGTGACTCTTTCCTAGCAAATATATGCTGACACACTGATTATAACTTTTTGAAAATGTGTATTTTAATAATCTGTTTTGCAGGTTTACTCATGTGTAAGTCACTGGTCTCTAGTCTGTAACTCATACTTCTCTTTCATCAATCCTTCCTTTCTTCTGTCATGCCTTCCTCTCTCTTGGCCATCTTTTTTCCCTCTTTTTCCGTTATTTTCTATTTTAAAAACTTTATTTTCTTATTTTAGAGACATACAAAAACAAACAAAAAAAGGACAGGCAGACAGGCAGACAGAAAGTACCCTTCCACTGGTCTACTCCTCAAACACCTCAGTGGTCCAGGCTGAGGGAAATTAAAGCTGGGAGCTGAGAACTCAACCCAGTTCTCCCAGAAGGGTGGCAGTGACCAACCACTTGAGCAGTTCACCTGCTGCCTCTCAGCGTGTGTATTAGAAGGCAATTGGAAACAAGAGAGGAGCAAGAATGCAAACCCAGGCACTCTGATATGTGTTGTGGGTGTCCCAACTGGTGTCTTACCCACCAGGCTGAAAGCCAGCCATTCCCTCTTTATTTTAATTAAATACTGCCATACTCTGGACTATTGGCAACTTTGCTGTCAATTAATATTTTTGAGAAGTCATTGAGATGTCATCTTCAGGATCTGTTAGAACTCCAAACTGAAATACATGTCTGCTTTTACAGCATTTAAATTCATTCTCAGGAATTAGAACTTTATTCGTATTTTTAAACATCACTTAAGTTTCCCTTCATATCATTTTTTACATAATTTTGACTTGGAAATTAGTTTATTAGATGAAGTATATGGAAATATATTTTTCAAGATTTAGTTACTTCATTTGGAAAGCAGAGAGACAGAGAAAGAGGGAGAGATCGAGATCTATCATCCATTGTTACAGCAGCTGGAATTAGGCCAAGCAAAACTCAGGAGCTAGACATGTTGTTAGAGCCCCCCAGGTGGGTGCCAGGAACCCTCGTACTTCATCTGCTGCTTCTCAGGCACGTTAGTGGGAAGCTGAATCAGAAGCACAGAGTAACCGGGACTCAAAACAGGCACTCAAAATGTGATGCAACCTATCCAACAACAGCCTAACCTGCTGTATCACAATGCCCATCTCAAGTGTATGAAGATATTAAAATAAGCTCCCTTTGTGTACTTGGAATATCTATGTTAGAAATAAGAATTTCAGGAACAATTGCTTGGTTTTCTAAATCTCCCTTAGATTTGCGAAGCAATGATGGAAAGGTTCTCTCTCTCTCTCTCTAGCCTAGAATTTTTCTTTGTGCTATGAGTAAAATGATTAAGCACAAGCTGAATACATTATGGGGAAATTTATCTTCCCTTGAACAAATAGAACAGTAACCAAAATCAATATTCACTAAATGTATTAGTTAGCTCTCATACTGAACTTTACTGGATTAATCAGAGTGTTTTACAAAAATCTTCATTCTAAATCACAATTTTTTAAAAGATTTATTTTATTTATTTGAAAGAGATTTGCAGAGAGAGGTAGAGCCAGAGAGAGAAGAGTCTTCCATCAGCTGGTTCACTCTCCAGATGACTGCAACAGCCAGAACTGTGCTGATCCGAAGCCAGGAGCCAGGAGCTTCTTCCTGGTCTCCCATGTGGGTGCAGGGGCCCAAGGTCTTGGGCCATCTTCTACTGCTTTCCCAGGGCATAGCAGAGAGCTGGACTAGAGAGCAGCCAGGACTAGAACCAGAGCCCATATGGGATGCAGGCCCCGCAGGCAGAGGATTAACCAATTGTGCCACAGCGCCGGCCTCTCTAAATCACAATTTTAAAATCAAACAATCATGTTTTGAAACAACATCCTTAGTGAAAGATATATACTCAATATCTACCAGTACCAGGAAAATGTAATCACAATACAAATCCCCATTTTTTAGATGATATAGTAATATAAAGTCCATCGACATACAGCATGAGATAGAAATATTTGATGAATATATTCTTTTTTATGAATGAACTTATGAACATATAATGCTACATAACAAACTCAACAAATATTTGAATTATGGCTGCTTAGGAAATTTTATTCTTATGTTCAGTTTATATTCATATAAATTTTGACCTTGAAACATCACAGTAATATAACTTTGTCCATGGAAATTAATAGCATATGTTTGACATGAAAAAGATTCTTCAGTATGTTTGTACATTCTTGCGAAGGCATTATTTGAAGAAAGAGAAAAAAGGAAGACTTTTTAAATAAAAGAAATTAGCACACAACTCATTTATAAAATAATATTTAGACTTCAACAAGATTTTCTTTCTTTATGTTCTTTCCTTTCCATCTATTCCTCCTGCCCTCTCTCTATTCCTTCCTCTGTCTGTTCCTCCCCCCTTCCTTTCTTCCTGTTTTTGTTTCCAAGTGATTATGTTCCAAAAATTCTGATTTAAAATTCCCTAGTAGCCAGAATAGTCTGTTTTCTGTGTTAGGACCTTACATATGACACTCTGCATCAGCAAAGCAACTCTAAGTCCTCACTTAGTCATATTCAAGGGGGTTGAAACTTAACTTCACATCTCCTATACCCTGTCTCTCCTAGTTTTCCTTCTGCTATCTAATTTTCTGATTACCTAGTTACTTTTTCTTCATGTAGTCTCTGCTATTGTGACACTTTAGGGTGAACATTTTAACTTAGCAGTAAAGATACTCACATCCCATACTGGAATGCCTGGGTTTTAAACTTGGATCTGCTCCTGATTCCCGCTTCCTGTTATAACATACTCTGGATGCAGCAGTGATGGCTAAGTAGTTGGGTACCTGCCACTCACTTCAGAGACTTGGATTGAGCTCTTGGCTTCAGGCCCTGGGCAATTTTGTACAATTGGGATGTGACTCAGCAGATGGGAGCACTGTCTGTCTCTCTGTCTCTCTCTTTCCCTCTCTCTGCCTCAAATTTAAAAATGTTTTAAAATACTGTGATATTCAAGTTCTCCTCTTGGTCCTCACCTTAATTTCAACTTCTGTCATCTTACTCGGTAAATTCACCTATTCTTATCACCCTTTTCTGAGAAGCGAAAGGGCTATTCTTAGCTTACTAGGTCAATATTCTGGATTTCAGACCCATATTTTCCAGTGTCTACAGACCTTCTTCCATAATATGATCTGAGTTCACTCGTTCATCTTTTTAAGAGCTAATTATCCATATTCTTTCCTGTAATTAAGTTTTCAGATATCTCAGCTAATAGTGTTAGAATTTTACACATGAATTTGGGGGTTTGGTACAAACACGGAGGCCATAACACTCACTTAAAACATCTAAAACAACCCTACTACAGTATCCTAATTTATTATGCAATTCACCATGACTCCCAACCCCAAACTAAAAGTTTATTTTTAGAACATATGGTAATGCAAGGCTGAGGTTTCTTATCAACATTAGCAGCTGACTCTATTCTACACACTGAGTTGAGGACCAAGGTCCTTTGCATGGGATGGTCCTACCATCCATTAGGGGGCTCATCATCAATGGTTTCCAGGCAGCAAAACGGGAAAAAAGGCATAGATGAGGCTCTGTCCTCCAAAGATGGTACAATTACTTCTGTCATAGTCCACTGGTGAGAAAACAAGTATATAGCCCCCACTGAAGTGTAAAGGACTCTAGTATATGTAGCCTTACTAGAAACTCAGAGAGAATATAATTGGAGCAGCAGCTAACCATTCTTCCCCTCATGCAATAATCATTAAATTAATTTGTTCTGCCAGCTAAATTCCTCTCCAAAATACATATCCACTTTTCTGCTCGAGCATTTCTTGTTTGTTTGCTTGCTTGCTTGTTTTTAGCATTCTTATCCTGTCTACTTGAATTTACGGAACTATTCTCTAAGGTTCCAGACTTTTTTTTTTTGGATCCATCTTCAGAGAAACATGAATATAGGTGACTTGTTTCTGTCATGGCAATTAATCATTTTCATGATTTTCTGGGAACTCCCAGTAATTTCTTACACTGGAATCCACTGAGGCTGCACGTTTCCACAATGCCAAGTCATCTGCTTGCCCCCAAATCATCTGGGTCCTGTCCCACCACTGAAGTGCCTAAACCACACCAACTGCCTCATGCAAGTGCCAAGTCTTTTAGCAGCTAATTTATCCTCTGTAAGATGACCTCTAAACTTATTAGAAGATCCTAGATGAGGTGTGCTATGCCTGATGCCCACATCCACTTGCTATGACCTGGGGCACAGCTTGTTGCTCCTGACCTCCAGTCAGCATTAGATATGTCAACAAACAGATACATTTCATGCTTTCTCTCAAATACTGATTTAATACAGCAATGTCTCATTTCTTGTCATGTTCTCATGTTCTCTCTCTCCCTCCCCCACTCTCCCTCCCCCTGTTTCTCTTTCCCTTGCTGCTCCCCCTCTTCTTTTCTCTCTCTCTCTTTCTTCTTTCATTCAGAAAGTGTATTATAGTGTTTGGGCCAGAGTATCTCATATTTTGAAAATTAGTATCCTGTTTTTCTCCTAGCAAAAGAAATGATGAATTCTAAAGGTCACGGATGTGAGGGTATATCTTTAATAGCACCTGCCTGGTGGTGTCTGGATTGAGTTTCTGAAGGCATTGTTTCATGAAGACCCATGTGTACTTTCCAAAATCCACTGTCTGTGCACATGATAGTTGTTGGACACAAACTATCTGATCAATATTAGGTTTCTTGGGTGGGGGGTAAGGAATTCAGGTGCTCTATAAACAGCATGGCCTTTTAAGGTCAATAAAGGATATCTGTTGCTATCTGATTCTCTAATCCATATGAAAAATATTTAAAAACTAAGCAGGTGGGTAACATGTGAGTTTTCTTCACAATGGAATTCCCTAATTCTTTTGGTTCAGACTGTCCACAACATTTTTGCAATTAATTTATTATGAGATGGACATTAAAAAACATACTTTTCATCTCTGCAGGAGACAAGATAATTTGGGACAGGTTATTCTTTTATTCTAATTAGTAATATTTTTCATGTCTTGAATCAATACATTTCTTGTACTAAAGGAAAGGTGGAAGTGTGTGCATGTACACTTACTTTTTTTTTTTTTTTTTTTTGACAGGCAGAGTGGACAGCTGGCGTACAGTGCTGATCTGAAGGCCGGAGCCAGGTGCTTCTCCTGGTCTCCCGTGGGGGCACTTGGGCCATCCTCCACTGCACTCTGAGGCCACAGCAAAGAGCTGGCCTGGAAGAGGGGCACCCGGGACAGAATCCGGTGCCCCAACCGGGACTAGAACCCAGTGTGCTGGCACCACAAGGCAGAGAATTAGCCTATTGAGCCGCAGCGCAGGCCTATACACTTACTTTTATCTAATCTTGATGCCTCTCCTTTCAAAGTATGTTTATCAATGTCTTTACATTAATTAATACCTAGTGGGGTTACAGTTATTAAACTGTATTTAAATTATTTTGAAATTGTTAAAAGCAATAAGCACTTCTATTATGATATTTTATAAGATAATTATAACTATATGTTAGACACAATTAGTACCTTTTAGTCATTCAACAAATGATGATTGAATTAACTCTATTTTTCCTTTTTTGCTTTTTCTGTGGGATAAGATAAAACTCATTGAAAGAAAACAAAAACTAACAAAACAAACAACAAGTGCATTTTCCCTAAATATTTACCAGCTAAAATTTGAACATTTTTCTTTTGCCATATTTCTTATCACAATGTTTTTTAAATTCAACATTTTGGTTTTTCCTCTTAAAGGAACCTCAGGAAAGAGATGTAACTTTCTTATAAAACTATGCATGATCTATATGGGTCTTGATGAGTGTGGGATATTGGCAACACAAGTTTGGGATAAACTGCCACAACTTCACAACTTACTTTCATTATGTTGATGTCACAGAAGCATTTATTGATAGGGCACATAATTTTTATTCTCTCTACATTAGCACCTTCAAATTTACTTCTAGAAAATTTGGTTTTTGATCACAGATTCCTTTTGCAGCATGTGTCCATGGTTCCTTACTCATATATCAAGCTGTGTGTTCAACATCTTCATTCGTATACTTTGCAGACATATTATAGGTAAATTCAATTATAAATTCCTCTGTATTTTTCCTAGTCATTCACCCTTGAGGAAATGGTTTTATTAGTTAAGAAGAGAAAGCGAGAAACAGCAGCTAACAGAAAAGTATCTAATTTCCTTGAGTAGTCCCTGTCTCTTACTTTCATATTCAATTCATGTCCGATTGATCTCATCTCCAGATTTACTTTGGAGGCACTGAAGGTATTACATCACCACCTCTACGACCCTGGACCATGCCACCATTTCTAACATTCTAGACTGCTATAAAACAAAATCCCGTTTGTAGACTGCCCCTCCCAAAATCCTGCTTTCACTGTTGTCTTCTGCAATACAGTCTTTAGAAGGAACATCCAAAGTAACCTTTTTAAAACCTAAAAATAACACACGCTGCCTTATTGCTTAAAAGCTTCAATGGCTTCTCCAATTATAGCAATACCCAAATTTCTCACCATGGCAATCCCAGCCTGCTCTGGTCTCTGCTTACTTTTCTTTAAAGTTACCACAGCTTGGCCTACTTTCATGTCCTTATAAAGCTGAGTTCTTTCCCACTTTGTTCAGGCTGTTTGTTTTCTGTGTCTGGACCTCACTTCCTCTGACTTTTGTTAGCGCTATCACCTCCCCAAACTACCGTTCTACCCTCTAATGATAACTCTTCAGAAAGAGCTTTTCTCTCTCTCTCTCTTTTTTTTTAAGATTTTTTTTTTATTTATTGGAAAGGCAGAGTTACACAGAGGAAGAAAGAGAGGCAGAGAGAGAGAGAGAGAGAAAGAGAGAGAGAGAGAGGTTTTCCATCTGCTGATTCACTCCCCAGTTGGCCCCAATGGCCGGAGCTGAGCCAATCCAAAGCTAGGAGCCAGGAGCCATTTCCAGGTCTCCCACATGGGTGCAGTGGCACAAGTGCTTGAGCCATCCTCCACTGCTCTCCCAGGCCATAATAGAGAGCTGGATAGGAAGTGGAGCAGCCAGGTCTCAAACCGGCACCCATACAGGATACCAGTACTGCAGGCGGTGGCTTTACCCATTATGACACAGCACCAGCCTGAGAGTTGCTCCTATAAATCAAATCTATTCACAAATATTAACTAATTCATGAATATTAACTAATCTTTATTCCACCACTATTTTTTTAAGATTTTAATAGTATGTGGAACTTCCATATATTATAATTGCAATGGAGGATGATCATTTCATAAAATTGGAATCAATGGTTGACTGGATAAATACAATCACAACAAAAAAGACAAAGAGTTGAATTAACAAAAGGATGACCTCATAAACTAACATTTCATTTTAACTTCCAAAGTACAAATTCATTTTTCTTTACTGATGTTGGCATAGTGTCCAGAATTCTTTAAGCATATTGTTGGATAATTGGATTTATTCTAGATCTGTATTTAATGGCATAATCCCTTGCTATTTGGTTGTGACTTTTAGCTTCAATTGCTTAATTTAAATCAAATGAGAAATTAAAGACAGGATTGAAGCTATCAGAATGTTGATTCTTCCTACACCTGAATTTTTCTATTGCTTGCTGATGTGTCCACACATCTGATTTTGTTGGACTTATTTTAAAAATTATATTTTACTTTCAACAAACCATTATTACTAACTTTTTCCAAAGATTTAATACTTCTTCTTTTTCTTTTCTGCTGGTAATCACACAGGAGCTCCTTCCATCTGTACTTTGTTCTCCAGTGGCAAATTTTAGTTTTCCAGCCCTGAAAGTGGCAGACATTGCTTTCAGTCTCAGTCTATTGGTTGGTCACCAGTCACATGATACACTTCAATGCGGAGGAGGCCAGAGAGTATTGTCTGACTGTGTGCTCAGGAGCTGAGGACATGGTTTGATTAGCAGCCAGCCAGGCTTGGCTATACTCTTTCCTTAAGTCCACTTTATGTTATGACACAACTTCCCACTATTTGATACGGTAAATTAGAAAAGAGATTTTGATGTTTTATACCAATAGTATTTGTTCTAGAATGCTCCATGCCCCAGCCTAACTCTTCTACATATTCAACTCTTCTGTTACATCTCGCCTGTAAAAGCAAGCTAATAGGAGACACTAGATATTATTAGTGGTATCCTCTTTAGAAATTACTCTGGACTTAGACAGGATCAGAAAGCATCTTCTTGAAAGCAAAACAAAAATATACTATGAGGATCATAATATAAGTTTACTTTATAAGTAAGATAATGTTATTGGCATTAATATATTTAAATAGTCTCTACTGTTTCCTGACCTAGAAGTCTGTTCACTTGGCTCTCCTTTACCTACAAGACATAAGCAAAAAAAAAAATGATGAAGCTCAAAAGAATTAATAGCATTGTATTGTGACAATTTGTTGGTCATAAATAGCTTCCACATGCCTGCAATGTTGTTGACCCTATTTGGCCATCCCCTTGACAGCAGTGGTTACTTTGGAAGCTGGAGCAAGTGAAGGGCTTCGCTTTTCAGCTTAGAGTGAACAAGGTCTGTGACTCTGACCTGGAGCCCTTCGACTCCAGGGCAGGTGGGTTTCCAGTGACCCAACTCTTGGCTGGCATAGCTGCCAGGGCTCTTCATCAGCTGACTTCTGCTGAAGCTCTGGCTTTCCACATTGAAAACCAATGCAGAGGACTGGCCTGTTGGGTCTCCTTGATGACAGATCACTGTGTAAAGCAGCCATTAATTGGCCTGCCACCTTTTTATTTAATATTTATTTTATTTATTTGAAAGACAGAGTTACAGAGAGAGGCAGAGACAGAAAGAGAGGTCTTCCATCCACTGGTTCACCCCCTAGATGGCTGCAATGGTCAGAGTTGTGCCCATCCAAAGCCAGGAGCCAGGAGCTTCTTCCAGGTCTCCCATGTGGGTGCAGGGACCCAAGGTCATCGGCTGTCTTCTCCTGCTCTCCCAGGCCACAGCAGAGAGCTGAATCAGAAGAGGAGCAGCCAGGACTAGAACCGGTGCCCATGTGTGATGCTGGCATTTCAGGCCACGACTTTAACCTGCTTCACCACAGCACTGGCCCTGCCACCTATCTTTATATTTTCTGCTGTCTAGCTTCCTCTTCCTCCTAGTTTTTGTTAATAGATACCAGAGGAAACCTTTAAGAGAATGCAAGTCAAGGGGGTGCTCTGACCCTAATCTTTGGTGGCCTAAACTAGAAATTTGTCTGGAGTCACAGGCAAGATCTGAGTGGTTTTTCTTTGAAGTAGACAATGCCCATGAGGAAAGCTATGTCAAAAATGATGACCACCTTATTTATTAAATTTTAAGTCATTAGTAAAACTCTGACCCTTTGAAATAAACCTCTTTTCTTGATATGTATCTTTGTCTCAGAAATTTCACTGTAGTGACAAAAAATGACTAATAAAAACATGTACCAATCTCATGATATAGTCATTTTACTGCATTGCTTGGCAAGACAAATTAACAATTATTGCCATGGAAAGAGACACATAGGAATGTGGATATCAGCCTTAGAGGAGGAGCCTTCAAATACTTCATAGGAAGGTATATTGTGAGCAAACTAAACATGGATTTAAACAAAAATTTTGCACCAAAATAAAACTATCTTTCAAAAATTTTCCACAAACATTTTGAAGGACACTCATATGTAGTAGCTGTAAACCAGAAATAATCCCAATGTCCATCAAAAGGAAAATGGCTAAATTCACTGTCGTATACTTCTATCATGGAATCCTGCACAGAATTAAACATAATTAACTATAGTACATAAAAACATGGTTGGATTTCAAAGATTTACTGAGCAGAAGATGTCACAAATGAATATACAGTTCATGATTCTATTTATACAAAATCTATGAAAACCAAAATTACCTTATAATGATATAAATCATTGCAGGAGCTATCATGGAGTTTGGGTGCGCATTGATTGGAGAGATGGTCAAGGGAGTTTTCTGGACCAATAATAATATTCTATGATTTTATTTTCATTATAGTTACATCATTATATACTTTTTTACCAAGGGTCATAAAATTCTGTCTTTAAGATTTGAGCATTTCAAGATACATGTTACACTGAATGCTGATGGACTAAAAAAGTCACATTACTCCTGTATAAAAGGTGTTACTATGAAGATGCAAAAATAATGATCATTCGATCAAGACTAATAAATTCCAAACTTGATTTTATTCTTCTCTGTATGTCACCTGTTTCTAATAGATCCCCTAGAGTAGAGAGAATAAAAGAAGAAAGCAGGATGGGGATTTTTTATTTCCTTTTAAGTCTATGAGTGCAGCAGAAGTTTGAATTGAAACACCAAGGGCATGAAATGTATTAGCAACGAAGAATTCTGAAATTCTGGAGAATTGGAAGCAGGTGTTCCTGTAAATAGTCACCAATGTTAAATGTGAATTTAGCACCTTGCACATGATTCTGGAAAACATGTGCACATCTGACTTCCTGTGATCAGGCGTGAGTTTTTAAATTTTGGCCAGATATTTAAATCAATGCACTTAAATCCAAAAGATTAATAGCAAGCTTCCACATTTACATTGGTCTCTTGGTACTGTCTTCTGCTGAACTAAAGAGGAAGCGTAGACTTTGCTTTCAGAGAGAATGGTGAAAGTTTTAGATATAATAGACTTAAATGAGTCCCTTAGCATTACTTTGTCAAGTTAAGGAAAGCCAGCCAAGTCAGGCTCTGAGGTATGTCTGACACTGATGTAGTCTTCCCTCAGATACTTATAGAAGTTCTGTGCATAAATTAGTGAATTTATCATACTATTACAACATAGCCTTCTTACAGATCTACGCTTGTGAGTTTGAAAATTATCCATTCAAAGTTTTAACAAACAAAAATTATAACAAACATATCAGAAAGGCTAAAGAGTTCTTTTCCATGGTCCTATTCAATTGTCCTTCTTAAACAAAAAGCAGAAATAAAATACAACAAACAGTACAAAAACACTGTATTAACAGTTATCAGAAATATATAACAAATGTAGGTTACTTGATGGCTAAAAAGAGATGAATGATCATATCCAAAAGTGTCTTATTAATGAACAAATGTCAACCTGGAAGTGGATTTCTCAAGGTGACCTACAGGAATCAGTTCTTGAACCTACTTTATTGACCTAGTAATGCAATTTGGGCAGAACATTGAAATATCAATGCCATTAAATGTATGGCTCAATATTGAGATTTAAATCACTTACATAGTGCAGAATAATATATAACCCTTTGTTTAGATGTCCATTACCGTATAATAAATATGTGGAGGCTAAAACAATTCATTTTCCCATGATATAGGGTAGAAATTTGCAATGAACTGGGCAGAGTGATTTTTCCTTTGAAATCTCTTAGTGTCATTCATACAGTTCTGGTCAGCCAGGGATTTGACTCGAGACTTTTGGGCTAAGGGACCACAGTTGAACAGCATATTCTTAATCCTCACAGTCTTCTGCCTCAAGATGGTCAATTTAGGGTTACTCACATGACAATAGCAAGTTAAAATTGGACAAGGGGAAATAGCAAGGCCTTTTTGGGCCTGTACTCAGAAGCCACACAATCTGTCTTCTACAATATTCTATTGTTCAGACAAGTCATAAGGCCAGACAAGCTTCAAATTCTGCCTATCAAAAGAAAGAACTAGAAAAATTGGTGGTCATTTTAAAGATGACACAGTCTTCTTGGACATATTTATGTCCAATACAAAACAAAGCCACCACCTCCTATGACCATCAAATTCGTGCTATGTAACAACCAGATCCTAGGGGCTTGGGAGAAGAACCCTAAGTTTGAGCATTTCCTCATTTCTGTGGGATAGATTCTATCACTCTGCCTAATTTCAAGCCATTGATATGACCCCACTGAGTGCAACCTGGGAGAAAAATGCGCACATTCAGCCCTCTAAAGTGATTATGAGGTGGCCATCACATACCAATGCCCACATACCAATGCCTCATCTAATTACGGCATTGGATCAAAGTTTATTATATCCTAATACACATTGTGTGAAGATGTAGACAGGGCTCCTTGACTGTGTGTGGCTTCTCTTGATCTGTGGACCTATTCCAAAACATATTTTATCCTTTCCTCTTTCTCAGTGCATAGCTCTGAGATAGTGATCAGATCACTAAAGTAGACAGTGCCATTCAAAAGGGAAAGATGAACAAAATGACAATACTCCCAGAACTGGCTGTATTCCTTGATTAGGGACCTCTTCTGCTTCTTGGGAGTAATTCTTTTCTCTGGTCTGTTGTCCTGAAGAGTTGAAATTATAGGGCTAGCGTTGTGGTGCAGTGTGTTTGTGTCCCAGCTGCTACACTTCCAACCCAGCTCCCTGCTAATGGTCTGGAAAAAAACAGCAGATGGCTCAAGTGTTTGGTCCCCTGCCACTCATGTGGGAGACCCAGATGAACCTCCTGGCTCCTGATTTCAGCTTGGCCCCGTGCTGACCATGGCAGCCATCTGGGGAGTGAACCAGCAGATGGAAGATTCTGTCTCTCCCACTCTCTCTGTGACTCTGACTTTCAAAATAAATCTTTAAAAAACAGAGTTGAAATTATAACCCTTTGGACTTTTGGCATTGCTTTAAAGAATTTGTACCCTGCTATCTGAGATGTCTTTATTTTTTCATAATAAAAGTCTCATATCCCAGCTGAGGCTTTCCTATCCTGTCTCCAACTTTGTGAAATCTGGGACCCAGAGATACATGATCATTTTGCAGATCAAGGTGCTATAACATCTTCAAAATTATCTTGGCTTTCCTCTGTATCAGAATGTAGTATATTCTATTCAACCAAATCACACAGATGAGCTTTATGTGATTTCTTTCTTACATGTTTCTTAAGGACACTTTGAAATGTGGTTCCTGTAGAATGATGTTTTCAAATTTCTTAGAAGAATTTTTGTCTGGTTGAGAGCATTTACTAGATTCCAACTTAAAACATCCAGAAATTTTAACAAAGGATCTTTGTTTTTTATATTTACTATGAAAGCATTTCTTAATTTGAGAAGGTCTTGCCTGCTGGAGAGACTGAAAATGAGTACTGTTTTATTTCCCTATCAGTTCATGGGTTCCCTGTATTCTCTCTAAAGTCTTGTAGCAAACCAAACATTTCCTTGCTTACTTCATTCCCTTCCTTCATACATTGTTTAATGCAGTTTAAAATGGGTCTTATGTGCACCCCTTCACCATATCCCCAAGTTCCTTAAGTGCAGTGTGGTAAGAACTACATAGGAATATGGGCAGATGAGATGAAATCAGCCACTCTAGTCACCAGTCATGGTAGAAAGAGCATCTATATCGCTCCCTAAGGATGAGCAGACATTGTTCAGACTAAGTATAAGAGGCATGTGTTGGAATCTTGATGCAGTTCAAGATTAACTGCAGTATGGGTGGCTAGATGGTATAGAGTAGTGGGGATTCTAGCACATTAGAACTTTCACTACATTCCAAGAGGAGCTGGGGAGAGTGAAATGCTTTAAAAAGGAAAAGTCAGCCGGCTCCGCGGCTCAATAGGCTAATCCTCCAACTTGCAGCACCAGCACACCGGGTTCTAGTCCCGGTCGGGGCACCGGATTCTTTCCCGGTTGCCCCTCTTCCAGGCCAGCTCTCTGCTGTGGCCAGTGAGTGCAGTGGAGGATGGCCCAAGTGCTTGGACCCTGCACCCCATGGGAGACCAGGAGAAGCACCTGGCTCCTGCCATCGGATCAGCGTGGTGCGCCGGCCACAGCGCACTGGCAGCGGCGGCCATTGGAGACTGAACCAACGGCAAAGGAAGACCTTTCTCTCTGTCTCTCTCTCTCTCACTGTCCATTCTGCCTGTCAAAAAATAAAAAAAAGTAAAAGTCATAATCAGACTTTCAGTTTGAAATCTCATCATGTAATCAACATGGAAAATAAAACCCTATAAGGGGAAAGCCCAGACAGGAGACTATCCCATAATTCATGTATGAAGTGATGGCATAGCCTGAACTGGTTGAATGGCACTGTCACCAGGGTGGCAAGGCTGCATTTTAAAGTTCTTTAGGGTGTACATGGGGCAGTATTTAGTACTGACATGAATGATTAGTAGAGAAGAATATTCAAGACTGACTCTCAGGTTTTGGACTTTGGCAACTGAGAAAGAGAAGATGGATTAAGAGCCACTAGAGCAGATTCAATTTGAAACACACTAAGTTCAGTTGGAGATGGATTTCTGAGAGGTACCCACAACACATTAAAGTGGAAATGTTGTATAACAAGAAATATTATGGCTTTTCTACCACTAAACACCATTTAATCTGAGTGTCCTAATACACCATCTATCCACAGAGCTAATTTAAACACACTTGTGTCATCAGCATTTTTGCAAAGCCTCTGTTGGGAGAATGAAATATTTTAGAGAGCTTTCTGTAAAATGATCACAGCTTTCGAACTTTATAACTCATAATCAACATATGTATGCATACATGTGCAAAGAGACTTGAAAAAGTTAATGGAAATAGAATTAAAATATGTTCAGTTGAGAGAAAATGTGTCAAAAATGAATGCTTTCATAATGTACATTTTCCATGAACTTCTTGAAGGCCACTCATGCATGGATTTCAAATTTTTTGGTAATAGAAGAGATGTATCTTTTAATTCCATTTCACCCTCCAAAAGTCGCCACTGCCAGCACGCTGTGGCCTGGGCACTGCGCTGATCTGATGGCAGGAGCCAGGTGCTTCTCCTGGTCTCCCATGGGGTGCAGGGCTCAAGCACTTGGGCCATCCTCCACTGCACTCACTGGCCACAGCAGAGAGCTGGCCTGGAAGAGGGGCAACCGGGACAGAATCCGGCACCCCGACCGGGGCTAGAACCTGGTGTGCTGGTGCTGCAAGTTGGAGGATTAGCCTATTGAGCCGCGGAGCCGGCTGACTTTTCCTTTTTAAAGCATTTCACTCTCCCCAGCTGCTCTTTTGAAGTGCCCTAATGCAATAGTACCTCACTATCCTCAGAGGGTTGATTTCAGGACTCCCTTTGAATATCAAAATGCATGAATACTCTTACATGTATGCAACTAAACACAACCTCCTGCATATTGAAACCATCTCTTGATTACTTATCAAACCCAATACAGTATAAATATTATTTAAGTCATTGTTATATTGTTGTCCTGTATCATTTAGGAAATAATGAGGAGGAAAAAAATCTACCCATGTTCACTACAAATGCAATTTTCTTAGTCCACAGTTAGTTGAATCTGCATATGTAGAACCAGGAGACATCAAGAGGCAACTGTATATATATTTGTTCAAATGTCATCTGCCCAGGCATTTACAAGCATAAATTAACATTTTGGAGAACACAGGGACCGCAGTCAGATCACCCACAATCTAATTTAAATTTGCCGTTTCCTAGCAGTATGATTTCGGTTTTCTAATAGCAATTCCCTTTTCTTGCTGAGTCGACAATCTGAATGCTTGACTTTACAAATAGTGCTATTTACCCTCATATCTCAGATAGAGCTTTGCATCTCTCAAGAATACACTTCAAATATTTTCATTGCATACTCAAACTTTCATGTATTCTCCAAGTGAGGGAACAGAGTTAGACTCATAGTAAATGCCTGCCATAGCCATGGCTGTAGTGTGCCTGAGCCAGAAGCTGGAGGCAGGACCCACCTACCTGAGCCATCACCGCTGTCTCATAAGGTCTGCACTGGCAGGAAGCTTAAGTAGGAGCCAGAGCCAAGAATCAAATTCAGGTACTTCAGTGTCGGATGTGGGTATCTTAACTGCTGACCAAATTGCTAGATTGGGGGCTGGCTCTGTGACTCAGCGGTTTAATGCCTTGGCCTGAAGTGCCAGCATCCCATATGGGTGCTGTTCTATTTCCAATCCAGCTCTCTGCTATGGTCTGGGAAAGCAGGAGAAGATGGCCCAAGTCTTTGGGCCCCTGCACCTGTGTGGGAGACCTGGAAAAAGCTCCTGGCTCCTGGCTCCTGGCTCCTGGCATTGGATCCATGCGGCTCAGGCCTTTGCAGCCAATTGGGGAGTTAAACATTGGATGGAAAACTGACCTCTCTCTCTCTCTTTCTCTCTCTCTCTCTCTTTCTCTCTCTCTCTCTGCCTCTCCTCTCTGTGTAACTCTGACTTTCAAATAAATAAATAAATCATAAAAAAATTTGCTAGACTGAATAAGTGCTACCCCTCATTTTAAAGAAATTCTATGTTCAATTGTATCCATATCAGATGGGTCAATTTTGCTTCATTTTCCATAGTAGCTCCTACTCAATCTATATTTTCTTGATATATTATATCTTCCTATAGACAAATTATAAGTTCCCTAACAGGGGGCTTAACTGATACTACAAAATCCTCAGGGTTTAGAACCATTCCTGGCATATAGTAAGCACTTAACATTACTAATCTAATTATTATACCAACATTCTTGTGTATATTTCCTTATGCTCACATGCAAGAGTTTTCTAGTTATGTTCTATAACAAAATCTGGATTTTTTTTACATTGTACAGTAAAAATCTCCTACTTTATCTAACAGTTCAAAGTTTATTTCTAAAGTTATAATAATTTGAACTTCTATAAGGACATTTGTATTGGACTTTCCAAGTTTAATCAATCTTGTAAGTAGAAATATATCTCACTGTTTCTTTGTTATTTATCTGATTGAAGTAGTTAGGCTCAACATCTATCTATATTAGCCAGTATACTTTACTATGAGTTTGCTGTTCATAACCTGACTCAATTTTTATTACTATCCTAAGTACTTTTTTGTATCTGAGTTGTTAATGACACACTAATTAATATCACACAATATTTGACTAGTTTATAACTTACTCTTTATATCTGTATCTTTTGCTTTATACCTTTGAATTATTATTGTCACACAGTTTCTAAAGGTGAGTAATCTGGGGGCAGCATGGCTGTGTTGTTCTGGCTTGCATCCCAGTCAATGTATTGACCAAGGACTACAGATATCTGAGTTCAGTTGGAGCAGAACAATCAGTATCTGTCATGCCTACTGGAAGTTCTCAGGTCCTTCTGGGCTTTGGCTAGAGACCTCAGCATCCTATGCCATTGTTGCTTGAGTGTCATTATGGCATTGCAATCAGCTTCTCCAGGAGCAAAATGTCAAGGCAGATTGAGCCCAAAATGAGCTGCAGTCTTTAAAAAACGTTATGATCAATTCTTGTATATTCTGTTGTAATCATCATGAGATATGGTACAGAGTAATTTAAGGTATGACTACCAGGGGGCAAGAGTCACTGGAGGTCATCTAGAAAGTTGTCTCCCACAGATCACAAGTGAATGGGTATAAAAAAAATCTCAGCAATTTATAATTTCCATTTGTTTTGTCCCCTTGGCGGACATTAGGTGTTACTTGGGGACATTTTTCCTTGTCACAATAGAAGTGGAGGAGCATTACTAGCACCTGGGAGGTGGAAACAGTGGAATCCAGGAATGTTCCTAAATATCCTACAATACAGAGACTGCTGCTCAGTCAACAATCTGAGTGCTTGGCTTTACAAATAGTGCTATTTACCCTCACATCTCAGATAGAGCTTGGCATTTCTCAAGTATACACTTCAAATGTTTTCATTGCATTCTCAAACTTCCATATTTTCTCCAAGTGAAGGAACAGAATTAGATTCATAGTAAATGTCTGCCACAGCCATGGCATTTTCTCCCACAACAGTTGTCTTGTCCAAAATGCCAACAGAGCTGAAATTGAGAAGTTCTAAATTAAGAAAGTCAAAAAAGGAACATATATTTTGGTTACCAAAATCTTTCCAGCTAACTCTATACAAAGGACAGTAGATATGCAAAACAATTGATGGTCACACTTAGACACACACAGACTTGTTGTTTATGAGCTCTTCACTTTTGTGGTCTAAATTAACTCTGGGTATTTAGTATCAGAATTGAATTAAATTGATGTATACCCAGTTGCTGGAGAATTTGTTTCTAACAATTAGAACCAAACAATCCCTTAGCATAGTAAGTAAAATTTTTATGAAGACAAGGAAATATCTGATCTATACAATATTGAACACTCATATACATAAGCATAAATAATAAATGATGGTTTATTAAGCATTGTAGTCTCAGAAAAAGACAAAGAAATAAGAGAGTGTACTTCAGGGCCTACTTAGCCAAACATATTGGATACACTAAAGTGCTATTATGGTCTATGAAGACTTTGACACCATTGGGAAAGAATTGTTTGCTTAAAAGATTCTTAAAATATTTTCAATAGCATGCTGATCTAGATTAAAGTTGGACAAATAGAAAGTTACAGAGGCATTATCCATTTATGAAAGAACATTTTACAAGCTGTACCACGTCTATATTTGTCCAAAATCCTGGACTTATAAATAAAATCATAATTGATGATTATTTAACCTAGAAAAAGAGGAGGAGAAGGTAAAAGAGGATGCATGGAATAAGGTGAAATTAAACTTCAGTGCTCAGAAACCTCTCCATCAGCCATGATGAATAAAATAAAACCATTTATCTCTTTCATTCTTTCATGGGTAATGGAGTTAGAGAAATCCTGAATTAAAATAAGAACTCTTGTTGATTTGGCAGTGTACACTTCTATATTTGGATTGTAGTCAAACCCTTCACTGAATGCTATATTTGGCTCATCTGTAAAGTGAAAGGAATAATAGTTTTTTTTTTTCTGGAAAGATCATAAACTTGATATGGCTATCCTCTTGAAACATTTTAAAAATCTAGGACAAAATGTTTCCAAGAATTTTTAAAAATATTGCTAATATAAATACCTGAGTTAATATTACTTAGAATTAGATATTATAAATAATTAACATTAAAAATTCCTCTGTCCAAAATATTCTTCCCTCCAACATTTTATGCAACTATAACTCTTGACCTAATTTATTTTCAATCTTTTCACTGCTCACATTTTTACAACCACAAAAACCGCAGTCAACTTTTGCCATCTTCTCTTCCATCATAGGCCACTTGATGGCTGGAAGGTGTAGCTATTTTTCTTCCCTGTCTTTAATTCAGTGGCTTTCCCCTTCATCCTCAGTAATAGTACATTATTCTGGTCTTAGTGTCCTTCGCTGTAATGATGAAAATTCCTCCTACCTGTTCTCCCTGTCATCAGCCTCCTCCTGTTTCCCATGGACTACAGGTTTGTGTTCTAGCTGCAAATCCTTTCCTTGAAATTCTAAATCCTCCATGTGATGGTATCAGGGATGGGGCCCTTGGGAGGTAATTAGGTCACTAGTGTGGAGCCCCTATGAATGTGGCTAGAATCCTGAAAGCGGAGATTTCAGAAAGCTCTCCTGTCCCTTTTGGCCATGTAAAGACAGTGAGAAGACAGCTGTATGTGAACCAGAAATTAGGCTGTCAAAAGACGACACATTTATTAGTGCCTTAATCTTCTCAAATTCTAGTACTGTGAGAAATGAATTGCTTAAGCCACCTAGTCTATGCTATTTATTTTTATTTTTATTTATTTTTTTTTTTTGACAGGCAGAGTGGACAGTGAGAGAGAGAGACAGAGAAAGGTCTTCCTTTTGCCGTTGGTTCACCCTCCGATGGCTGCTGCGGTTGGCGTGCTGCGGCCAGCGCACCGTGCTCATCCGATGGCAGGAGCCAGGTGCTAGGTGCTTTTTCCTGGTCTCCCATGGGGTGCAGGGCCAAAGCACTACAAGTTACAGCATAAACTTGTAGTATGTAGTTACAGCATAAAGAGAGTGGATAAAAAATGTTATTAATTGCAATAAGTACAATAATCTCCTGGTGTCTGAGGAATTACAATCAAATATCAGGAATGTTTAGATTGAAATAAAAAAGACTCATGAGAAAGTAAATATTTATTTAAAAAAAATTTTTTTGACAGGCAGAGTGGACAGAGAGAGAGAGAGACAGAGAGAAAGGTCTTCCTTTTCCACTGTTCACCCCCCAATGGCGGCTGCAGCTGGTGCACCGCGCTGATCCGAAGCCAGGAGCCAGGTGCTTCTCCTGGTCTCCCATGGGGTGCAGGGCCCAAGCACTTGGGCCATCTTCCACTGCACTCGCTGGCCACAGCAGAGAGCTGGCCTGGAAGAGGGTCAACCGGGACAGAATCCGGCGCCCCGACCGGGACTAGAACCCGGTGTGCTGGCACCGCAAGGCGGAGGATTAGCCTGTTGAGCCACGGTGCCGGCCTAGTCTATGCTATTTTTATATAGCAGTCCAAATGGAATATATCCAGGTACAAATATAATACACTCCTTTCAGAAATAATCTTTCCCCTTCATCTACCAATTAATTAACTGATATTTAATCACTTGAATCACTTGAATATGAATTGTCTGTTTGGTGCCTAATTTCAGCCTACCTTTTAAACATTTTCTCTTTAGGGGACCAGCATTGTGGTGCAGTGGGTCAAATGGGTTAGGCTGTTTCCTGTGACACTGACATTCCAAATGGGTGCCAGTTTTGAGTTCTGGATGCTCCACTTCCAATCCAATTCCCTGTGGTTGCTCCTCGAAAAGCAGCAGAAGGTGGCCCAAGTCTTTGGGCCCTTGTCAAGTATGTGAGAGACCTGAATGGAGTTTGGGCTTCAGGCTGGCCCACCTCTGACCATTGTGTCAGGGAGTGAACCAATGGATGGAGGAAGCTCTCTCGCTCTCCCTCTTTAACTCTGCTTTTAAAAATAATCTTTTCTAGAAAATTCTCTCATTTCTTCTTTCCCTTTACCAACGTTCTCACTAGACTGAACCATTTCTATATCTTTATTCTGCCCCTGTGTTGTTGCTTCTCTCATTCTCTCCACTTGGCAAACCTTTCTCCTCCACTGTGATCTGTACATTGAGAGACATCCGAAAGGCCAGTTTCTCTATGAAGTCTTTTCTGACCCTGCATAGAGATCTCTGGACCACAGGGCTATAGCTCAACACTCCTTTCTTGAGAGTATCATTCATTCTCTTTTTATATTGAAAGGCAGAGTTATACAAAGAGAGGGACAGACAGAACACACACACATACACACATAGAGAGAGAAAGAGAGAGAGAGAGAGAGAGAGAGAGAGAGAGAGAGAGAATCTATCTGTTTATTCACTCCCCAAATGGCCAAAATGGCCAAGACTGGGTCAGGCAAAAACAAGGAGCCTGGAACTCCATCAGAGTCTCCCATGTGGGTGGCAGGATCTCAAGCATTTGGACGATTTCCTGTGCTTTAGCAGGGAGCAAAGTAGGGAATGGAGCAGTTGGGACTCCAGCCATCACTCACTTGAACATCCCAAGTGGTGGCTTAATCTCTACACCAAAAGGCCGCCCTTATTCTCTTTGGAGACACTGTTATCTGTGATCTCAAAAAGTCAGAATCAGGTGGTGATCGTGACTGTGCACCTGGAGTCACTATCTGGGTTTACAGTCTGGCACAGCCACTTTTCCTGTGATGGGTGTTACATAACCTCTCTGTACTTCAGTTTTCTCACCTGCAAAATAGAGATATTAAGGAAATTTTCATAGAGTTTGAACAAAGATTAATTGTGTAATTTTAAAATTTTGTCTAACATATGAAAAATATCAGCCACTATTTTTTCTGTCTTCCCATCCATCACCATTTTTACTTCACCAGCCCTATTCAAAAGCAGCTCCCTCTACATACATACATATATGTGTGTATTTGTGTTTGCATGTCTGTGTGATGTGTATATATATTCTCCTCTTCATTGTTAAATCATCTTTTAAACCATAGTACTATTTAAGTTCCTTTACGCTTCTATCCAAATCAAGATTCTGTCTCTTTGAATACCAGTCTCGACATTCATTCATTCATTAAACAAACATATATTGAATTCTTGTACAGTTTGTGGTTCTAAAAATTGGACACATCACAGTGACAGAGTGTTATAGGACATTTTTATTAGAGTAATTTTCTGATTAATAGTTATCCTAAGTTCATAAAAGCAAGACTTTGTTGTGTGTTTGGCATAAATACATCACTGAATCCTAACTCAAAATTTCAAGCATTGAAAGTGTTCATAAAGAATAATGATTCTGAAATATAGAAATGTTGTATGAACGTTCCTTATAGTGTTTTAATAGGAATGAACACGTGCACACACTAAGATGTTCTATAATTCAGAACTTTGTACATTTTATGCATGTCATTTTTATGTTAGTTTAACCCTCCAACCATTATGGGAAATAAATAGCATAAAAGCAAAAATCATATTAAAATAATCATAAATATTTAATTTGATGTTTGTAATTTGCCACTGGAAGAAATATTTAGTTAATACATATTCAAGAGGTCAAAGTTTGTAGTTACTCCTGAATCAGAGTAAAAATCACGCTACTTCATAAGATGCTGTAAATGTTATGCTTCACAAGAAGAATAAAAAGGGATACAGAATCTTTAATGTCTAGGCACCTGGGACATTAGTTCTCACAAAAGTTCTTGGAAGTTGGTATTTATCATTAAGTAACTTTAAGCATAGAGAAGACAGAATGGGCCATGCCCAGGTCCCTACAGCCATCTAGTAGTAGAGTTAGGATCAGAAACCAATCCTGTTGAGCTAATGCCAAGGCCTGTCCCATTCAACAGAATGGGAAGGAGACAAGCAAAGGTGTCTTAACTCAAATAACCTATTGGAGAATAGGATCTCAGGTTCAGATCTAGGTCCTTTAGAGAAAAATATTATGGGAGGGGTCGGCGCTGTGGCGCAGGGGGGTAACGCCCTGCCTGAAGCGCCGGCATCCCATATGGGTGCCAGTTCAAGTCCCGGCTGCTCCACTTCTGATCCAGCTCTTTGCTATGGCCTGGGAAAGCAGTAGAAGGTGGCCCAAGTCCTTAGGCCCCTGTACCGATTTGGGAGACCTGGAAGAAGCTTCTGGCTCCTGACTTCAGATAGGCACAGTTCCAGCCATTGCAGCCAATTGGGGAGTAAACCATCGAATGGAAGACCTCTCTTTCTCTCTCTCTCTCTCTCTCTCTGGCTCTCTTCTCTCTCTCTGCCTCTCTTGTTTCTGAGTAACTCTCTGACTTTCAAATAAATAAATAAAATCTTTATGTTACGGGAGGACTTTGGCCAGATGGAAAGAAAATCAAATTCTTTAAGATACGTAGTGGAGAGATACAGACTGCTTCAAAATGTGTTCATATTATACGCTAGGGAATAAAATTTGTGATTTTCTATAATTGGACATAGTCTGTTTTTGGTCTGTTTATCTAAACCTGGACAGTTTGTCTCTCACTTGGGGGTGATATGCTACAAGCAAATATCTTGCCTTTTCTTTTTTTAAAAAATATTTTTATTTATTTATTTGAGACGTAGAGTTACAGACATTGAGAGGGAGAAACAGAGAGAAAGGTCTTCCATCCGTTGGTTCATTCCCCAGAAGGCCGCAACGGCCGGAGCTATGCCAATCAGAAGCCAGGAGCCAGGAGCTTCCTCCAGGTCCCCCACATGGGTGCAGGGACCTAAGCACTTGAGTCATCTTCCACTGCTTTCCCAGGCCACAGCAGAGAGCCAGATAGGAAGAGGAGCAGCCAGGTCTCAAACTGGTGCCCATATGGGATGCTTGCACCAGAGGCAGAGGATTAACCTACTGAACCACAGTGCTGGCCCCACATCTTGCCCTCTCTTGCTACCCCACCCTGACCTCTCTCTCTCTCCCTTCCCCACACCTCACCCCTTCCAGACCTCTTCTACCAGGGTCCTTGCTTTAGCTTGTCATGTAGCAGACTTGCTCTGTCTTCTTTCCCCTCCATATACATTAGTTCAGCTGTGGAACTGAATATGCTCAGAGCATTCATTGAAAACCCATCACCCTGTTGGGAACCAAACCAACAGTGACAAAAATCTCATAACAAAGAAGAGAAAAAGAACTTGCCTGTATTTCCAGAACTTGCCTCTCAGGATGTTGAACTATATACAACCAAAACACAACCATAGCAACATATTAGGTATTTGTTGAATGAGATAGAAATTTATCTATGATACATGTCAGAATGTAAGGGTGACATAAGTGATCAAAAGAGGGGGAAAGTGAGAGGTCAAAGGAGAAACTATCAGCTTGTATGTACTGAGCTATTTCCATGAGATCAACTACATTCCAAAGTGGTTGCGGGCTGGGTCAGGAGCTTGTGGAGGCACGTTGCACAGCCCAAAAGAGGCTTTGAAGGCTGTACCCACCCTCATTTTCTAAAGATTTATGAAGCATTTTAGTCTCTGACTTGCCAGGGTTACATCAAAAACAGGCATCTATGTATGCTTTATTTAAATGAAAGAATAGACACTACAATTTAAAGGGGTGGGTATAAGTTGAGCAGATTTAATTCTTCTTTAAAAAAAGACTACTTTGATAATTATTAAGAAAGAAGAAAGAATTAACGCATGTTTATTGACAGTTGAATTCTGGATCTTGATATAGCAATATCAAATTTATTTCATGTGGTTTCCACCTTGCCTCCCTCCCTTCCTTTTTTATTTTCTCCCTTATCTTTCCCTCCTTTCCTTTCCCTTTTACTTCATTTAACAAATGTTTATTGATGCTTACTCTGCCAGGTACTGCTCTAGGGGCTGAAATGCATTAGTGGCAAGACAAACACAGCCCCTGAATTTGTAGAACTTACCAAGAGTGAGAGGAAATAGTGCATGAAGGATTTCTTTGAAACCCCTATGTACCCTTTTGTATAGGAATGGTTCAGTATTTGATAGACAAGAATACAAAGAGGTTGAACTATTCCATAATTAGGAATGCTTGTAAAACACCATGGCACTTCAATGGTAATCTGGGACTAGCTGATTTATAGAAACTAAAAATAGAAGGATGTAATTTCAATAGAAGGAATCATAGAACCTTCTAGATGGTAGTTCCTTGACTCTAGAAGATATTTGATATGTGAGAGGCAGTACGCCTGCTCAGAGACAGAGATTGCACCACGAGAACCAGGAACAGCAACTCAACAGGAAGTCTGGCATATGCCAGAAAGAAATGTAGAAAGTTCAGAGAACTGAAGTAGAGATCAGTGACTGAAAGGCAGTGTGGGCTAACTGTGTGAAATGATGCTGAATAGGTGGGAACCAAATCATACATTGACTTGCTGGTGACCATAGATTTTTGGTCTTTATTCCAAGTTAAATAAAACCTTAAATGTATTTAAACATCCCTGTGTGTGTGTGTGTGTGTGTGTGTGTGTGTATGTAGGTGCATGGGTGTAGGAGTGTGTGTTTGTGTATGTAAAAGACAAAGGACAATTTTTGGATATTCCAGGTGTATTTTGGCATCAGTAAGCCTACTATAGGACAAGTGAACCAGGCCAAAGAAGGCAGTGGCAAGAAATTAGGTGATGCCCCTAAAGAGGGCAAGAATCACCAGTTATGTGTGATATTAGAAAGCATATAACAATTGAATATGTAACTGGCTGGATGTGATAGGAGGTTACAAAGTGTGGCTTCTAGATTTTTGGCTTGCATAGCTATATAGATGGTAGTGTCAGCCTACAAGAGGGTGAATACTGAAGGTAGAGACAACTTGGGAGGGTAGGATAATGAGCTTTGTTTTCTAGCTGCTAAATTTGAGGTGCTTTCGCGATATACAAATGACAAATGAATGGCTGAAATTGAGGCTCCCAGTTAGGGTCTGTTATAGAGACACCAATCTGTGAGTCATCTGTAGCGAGGTGATAATTGAAGATTTTGAGCCAGATGGGATCCATTTGTTTGCATATAGAGTACAAGAAGAGGGCTGAGGAACAAAGCTTGAAAAATAACACTTCTTGGCCAGATAAGTAAGATTAAGTCTGGTAATAGAAGAGAGGTAAATAAAAATTTAATGGGCAAATTAAAACAGTCTTATGAACTAGAAATAGGGAGAAGAGAATGTTCTAAGAATAAAGGATAATACTATCGTGTCAAATACTGAAGAAAGGTAAATATGGTGAGGATTGAAAAATGTTTGATTTAGGGGTGTGACACAAGGTAATATGTTTATATGGGGGTCCAGATGGAATTCAGTGCAAGATTAAAAACACTGTGTTGTAAAGGAAAGGCTGAACGCACATGAGGTTGAAGATAACAATAAGTAAAGGTAAGCTCTAAAGTGTAGGTTTCTTAACAGCAAAAAGATGGGCTCTGTATCGAAATTTGAGATAGAGGACAGGATGATGTGAATGGGGGAGTTGTGGTTTTCATGGAAGTAATTGAGGGGGTTAGTACTAGAAAGCTCCCATTTCTCCATGAAACATTTGGCTATTTTTAAGAGTGAGGATATGAAACAAATTGATTTTGGAAGTACAGCACAAGTAGAACAGAAAAATGTATTAGGAGTTATGCACTGGCAGTGCTGTATAACAACACAAACCAAAATGACTGATTTAATGCAATAGTTTTTATTTAGTTTGTAGTTCTGTGGGTCAACTTCATGGCTCTTTTGAAGTTCCTTGAGCTTGATCACATATTTTGAGGCTGGCTTCAGCAGGGTCACTGAGATGAGTGACTCTTGCCCATATTTCCCTTAACTCCAACAGGTTTGTCCCAGGAGTTCTCACAGTCAAGGCACAGGTGCAATAGCAGGTATGGAAATGTGAATTATGCTTTGAAACTGCTGCATGCCTTATGTCTGCTAGAATTTCATTGGTTCAGCCAAGTCACATGCCCAAATTCAGAATCAAAGATTGGGAGAAATGATCCTTCCTCTTTAATGGGAAAAACTATAAAACCACATGACATGGCCGGCGCCGCGTCTCAATAGGCTAATCCTTCACCTGTGGCACCGGCACCCCGGGTTCTAGTCCCGGTCTGGGTGCCGGATTCTGTCCCGATTGCCCCTCTTCCAGGCCAGCTCTCTGCTATGGCCCGGGAGTGCAGTGGCCCCTGCACCCACATGGGAGACCAGGATAAGCATCTGGCTCCTGGCTTCCGATCAGCGCGATGCGCTGGCCGCAGTGTGCTGGCCGCGGCAGCCATTGGAGGGCAAAGGAAGACCTTTCTCTCTCTCTTTCACTGTCCACTCTGCCTGTCAAAAAAATATTTTAAATAAATAAATAAAAATAAAAAACCCACATGACAAAGGTTAAAAATGATACAGTAAAAGAAAAATAATTGAGACATTTAATGTGCTTATTTCACAAGTCCCCAGATAGGATCAAGAGCCCTTACAAAATAATTATCATATTTTGATAGTAGAATCAACAGCCCTACTGTGTAACTTTCTGCAACATTTGAGTGCTTGCATAGAGCATCAGAAATTTTAAACATTTATGTGGGAATTGTTAAGAAGTATGAAGAAAACACCATAAGACAAAGAAGCAAGTGCATTTGATATAAATAAGGCAGGTACTTGTGTAAAGCTGGCCGTTGAGACATGACAAAATGGAAAGGGTGGGCATAGTTAAGCCAAAAGAGAGCAAAAATGAAAATAGCTTAAACCATAATTTTGACAAGTAGGAGGCTGAGAGCAGGAAGAGGTTAGTTAAAATTTTGCAATACAACAGTTATATGAGATAATAAGATCCCAGGGGTGGCAGTGTAAGTGAGAGCTGAGGTAAAGGATAAGAAAAAGTGAAAAAGGGCAAAACAATATAGATGAAGATAAGGGTGGGGGTTAATTCTTGCACTATGTGAAAAGGTGTAAAGTATAAGCCCAGTACAGTGGTATTACGTACATGAGGGGCATCAGAAGGTTAGCAGAGAACTTGGGGAAAAAGGACACTGCGTATGATGCAGCAGTTGGATTATATGGTCAGATTGATACTGCCATTGTTGTTATCTGGGATAGGGGACTAGAAGCAGAAAATAGAAGCAAAAACACCATCAGACTTCTCTGTCAACCATGAGACATATGAGTAATGATTTTGAAAAACAGTACTGTGCTTTGGTTGAAGGTAAGACCTAAAACTTTTCTGTGCTCAGAACACATACACAGTTTGGAAGCAGTAGTGGTATCATATTACATAAAGTTGCCTGGCAGTAACACCATAAATTAATTTTGGTTAAACTGGGCATAGGGATTCCAGGTTAGGACAGAGAATTATGAAGCTGGCAAAGGAAATGTGATAGGAAAAAAATAGGAGGAGGAAAAATAGCAACGTTCATCTTCCCTTCCCTGCCATCACAGCATTTCATCACCAAGAAGCCCAAGCCTCCTGTAGGTAACCCCAGGGAAAGACCAGGAATCCATCTCATAGAGAGATCTTCTATCTACTGGTTCACTCCCCAGATGGCCACAACAGTGAAGGATGGGCCAGGCCAAACCAGTGGCCATGAAAACATCCAGGTCTCCCACGTGGGTGGCAGGGACCCAAGTACCTGGGCTGTCTGTTGCTGCCTTTCCAGGTGCATTAGTAGGAAGATGAATCAGAAGCTAAGCATCTAGGGCTGGAATCAGCACTCCAGTATGGGATGCCAGTGTCGCAGGCAGCAGCTTAATCTGTTGTACCACAGTACAATGCCCCATATATATCCTTTTAAAGTTAACATCAATGTCAAGGATTATAACCTGATAATTCAATGTGTCTAAGAAAATCATTGAACAATCAGTAGTTATGATTAAATCATACACATATTGCCTCTAACTTGAGTTCATATCATAGCCCTGTCATGTTCACAATTGTGTCCCCTTTCTGGAGAAGGGCACAAATTCTTATACATAGTGAGTACTAAATACAGTCAAAAATGTATATACTATCGGTCTCTTGGTAACCTCAGGTTTCTTATTTTCTATTCCATGATTAACAATTTCTAATCTGAGTTATGATCAGTATTAAATGAGATAAGAGTTGTTATGGACTCCGTATCTAGTAGATTCTAGAAAATTTCTTTGGAATCCAAATTTTCCCAAAAGCCAAGGAGTGAATGTAGCTTGTTTTATTATAATGCAGATATTTTGTGGTCTCCCACTCATAATTGCATTTTTAACCCAAGTCTTGTATATAGACATCATCAGTGATTTTCCTTGTAGGATTGGCCAATCATATGTACACATATGCACACTCTCTGAGGTAATCGTAAGCCAGGCTCTCTCTGATTACATTTCACTTCTTCATGCTGTTGTCCCAGAAGACGCTGACGTCATCTGGAGACACAGTAGCGCCATCCGTCTTCAGAGGTTCAATTCATTCTGCCATCCGGAAACTCTGCCGACAAGGCAGCCAGTGTTAGGAACCAAGCTTGTGACATGCAGGCCATGGTGGAGTGCAAACATTGGTCAGTGCTTCCTCTCCCAGCCACAGAGGAAAGCCACACTGATTGGTATTCAGGAAAGGGACCTCCTGTTTCGAAGGATTCCTTCATGCTGTTCAGCAATGCTGTTTAGGGTGGATTTTCCCATTTGAACTGCAAAGCTTAAACACAAATATTAACTACCTGAAGCTGCAAATAGCAGCATAGTACATTAAAAAAATAATGAATATTTTAACCAGCTTTCACCCAACCAAGAAAAATATTATGCAGAAACAAGGCTGATTTTAGAAAAAATGCCCAAGGAAACATTAAAAAAAATTTGAGTTAGCTTTCAAAGTTTGTTTTTGCTAAATATTCATAGTTTTGCTTTTTCCAATCCAATTTTATTATAAGAAAGGTCTCCCACATGTGTACCTGGCATTCCTTTCAAAATAATCAGCAATACACAAAAACTTTGAGTAAGTTCTCAAGTATGACAGAAACGAAATGCAAAGTATATTACAAAAAAGGGAGAGTACTTCTTTGTATACACTTATGTTGTAATCTTAGTTATAAGCAGGTTTTCCTATCCCTACTAAGTTTTTAGATGTGTTTTGCTTTTTTGGAAAATCTAAAGTTTCTTTTTCTTTATTTGTATGGATTTTTGCTTGTTTTGTTTTTAGCATTTAATTTTTTTCTTTTTAATTGACACAAAATAATTGTAGATATTCACGGGGTACAGTGTGATAATTCAATACATGTATACTATGTGTAATGATCAAATATGTTTAGTTAGCATTTCATTGTCTTACACATTTAGCCTCTGTCTGGATGAAGCTTTTGAACTCTTCTTCTAGTTCTTCATTAAATACTTAACAGGCTGTTGTAAATTGTAGTTGCTCTACTGTGCTGTAGAACAAGAGAACTTAATTTTCCTTTCCTATCCAACTGTTTAATACTCATTATCCCCCCTTATTTATCACCCTCCTTTCTATTCTTACTAGTGTCTCATAATAATTACTCTCTTTTTTGAGATAATATTTTTTAGCTTCAATATATGATTGACAACATGCAGCATTTGTCTTCAGCTCCTGGTTTATTTCACTTAATGTAATGTCCTCTGATTCTATCCATTTTTCTTTAAAGGACAGGACTTCATTCTTTTTAAGACTGGATGATATTCCACTGCTTACATCATATTGTGTTTGTTCATTTTTCTGCCAAATCACACCTTGATTAACTCCATATCTTGGCTATTGTGAATAGTTTAGTGATACATATTTGAGTGTAGATATATCGTTGATGTGCTAGACATACATCTAAAAGTAGGATTGTTGTGTCATAGGTCATATATAATGTAGGTATATCTTAGAGTTGTTTTAAATATATTTGTTTTATTTGAAAGAGTTACAGGGGAAAGAGAGAGAGAGAGAGAGAGAGATCGATCTTCCATCCTCTGGATCATTTTCAAGTGGCCACATGGCAAAGGCTTGTCCAGGACAAAGCCAGGAGTCTGGAACTCCATCCATATCTCCTACATGAGTGACAGTGAGCCAAATAATTACTCTGTTTTCTGTTGCCTTCCCAGGTGTGTTAGCAGGAAGGTAGATTTTGAAGTGGAGCTGGTAGGACTTGAACCAGTGCTTATATTGAATGCCAGCATCAAAGATGATGTCTTAACTCACTGTGTCACAATACCAGATCCTATTTTATGCTTCTTGAGGGACCTCTGTGCTGTTTTCCATAATATATATACTAATTTACATTCTCACCAACAGGGTGTAAGAGTTTCCTTTTCTTTGCATTCTTGCCAGCATTTGTTCAATTTTTTCTTTTTGATAGTAGTCATTCAGACCGCTTTGATAATGATATGTCATTACTTTTCCCTGATTAGTGGTTTCGAGTTTTTCTTCATATACCAGTTTTTACTAATTCTTTACTGCAGATTTCCTCCCATGACATCACTGAAGGTGCCACACCGCTTGTAAGTGCAAGATTTGACATTTGAGAGCTGTAATTCCAGTGAGGGCAATGGGTGGACAGTCTGCATCCTGTTGGCAGGCTTCCATTCACTTCTGGTTTCGGAGAAGACCAGAACACGGTTCTTCAAGATTTCTTGTTCCAAATCAGTAAAATAGGAATTTTTGTCTAACTTCAGTGATTAATTAAAAAAAAAAAAAAAAAACTTTTGGAGTAACTTTTTCCAGGCTCATTTTCTCAACACTTTACTTAGGTTATTTCATTAATTACTCATAACAATCTTGTGATGTTGGTATTATTATTATTAACTCATTTTCCAGCTGAGACATCTGCGGCAAGCAGAGATGGAAATATGGGGAGCTGATTAGGCAGGATTCTAATATCAGCCGTTTCAGTCCATAGCCTATGCTTTTTACCCTTTGGTTGTGTTGTAAGTTAAATTCTGGTTAAAATGCCTGTTTGTTTGCTAAACCAATTTCATTCAAATTTTTGTCTGATTTGTTTTGTTTTGTCTAATTTGCAAGTTATGTATCTCCTTGTAATAACAGTAAAATCTGACTTAGGGTACCAGAATTCTGATCATAGATTAACATTGGCTCCTATAAAACAGGTATCCTGATAGCTTTCCTATCAACCCTTTAGGGTTTTGTCCCTCAAATCCATTATTCAAAGTGTTTCACTGTTGCTTCTCTTACAAAGCATAAGAAATGCACTAAGTTGAAATTCACACTATTTCATTTTACCTCAAATGTTAAGCTCCTAATATCTTTCGTTGTGGAAATGTTTAACTTACAGGGACGTGGAAGTTTAAACTTATCTAGGGGTTCGTATCTATTCTGTGACTCAACATCAAGAAATAGTAAATACTAAGCACTGAAATGTATTCCGAGCAAGTAATAAGAATGACTGACCACCTAGGTTTTCGTAATATCAGGAATGTGAGAACATTTACTGTGATAAATGAATGGTGAAATTCACTTTGACTGGCACTCTTTAAGCTTTCCTGATTCAGCCTATCAGAGCCATGGGAAGGCACAGGACATTGCTGAAATAATCACTGTAATATTTTCAGATCCTTTACATAAAATAATATTGAAGACTATTTTAACACAATTTATTATTTTTATTTCTAAACATACACTTGGAAATCTATTTCTCCTTACCCACATATGATTTTTTTTGTATCCCAAGCTTCATGTTTTAGTTTTTTCATTGTATAGCGTTCTTCCCACCTCAACCTTGGAGTCAAAGTCCACAATTTTTGCATTGTCACAAAGAAACTGTCCTCTCATACTTCTCTCCCCAGGCTAGTGTTATCCACAGACTATGAAAATGCACTGTCATTGAAGGAAAACCTGTATTCAAACATTCTGTCCTATTATCTGCAAGTGATAATCCCTCCTTTTCTTTCCTTTAGCACAAACGTTTGAAAGGATGTGATCTTCGTGGCTGGAAAGCCAGGAGATTTAATCTGAGAAACTGGGACCCTACCATTCAGGGTCGTTAGACACTATCCTTGTGGTATCTGTATTTCCTTCCTTCTGAAACATCTTGCCCCCTCCCATAGTTAGTAACTAAACTCTGCTGGTTTTTCATTTGATTCCTGGCAAAGACAATGGAGCAGGAGAATTACCATGATATATTAAATGATGTATTGATTAAATCATTCCATAAATATCTACTGACCACCCTCTGTATGCAGGGACTGTTCTGTGTACAACAGGTGTTATAATCAAAAGCCAGCCATGTACTTCTGCCCACATGGTGCTTACATTCTGGGGATATTTAGATGGAGAAATCAAAAATCAATTATCAATGCTAATATTCCTCAAAGTGAAAATATGTATCAGTGACAAAATAAGTTGATTTTTATATTATAAAAAATAGAGGAAATAAACTGGGATATAGGTGTTTGTGTTGAGAAGGGAATACATTTGCATGATCAAGCTTTTAGAAAATGGTATTTGAAGGGCAAGTCTAATTATGAGACCCATTAGTCACATGGGAAACATTTTAGGCAGAGGAAAGAGTACACACAAATGCTGTTGGATGATAGTTACTTTGAATGTTGAGAAACAGAAGATGAAATGAGAAAGGTGGAGATGATATAAGATGAGGTCTGAGAAATAGGAGAGGACCATGTTATACATGCCTTTGTTAATCACAGAGAGTAGGATAGATTTTGTGCTAGGTCTGCTGGTGTGTGACAGTGGTTCTCAAAGTCCCCTTTGCATCAGAATCATTTGTATGAGTTTTTAAAGCATGGCTCATCCAAGAGTTTCTGATTCAGAACTTCTAAGGGAGAGTTAAAGATTTTCAATACAGCACTGTTCTGCACTGACTTAACTCTTGGGGAGACTTTTCCAACATTTATATACCAGCTTCATGTTCAGTGACTTGACAACTGTCACCTTCCAATAATTTCAAATATGTCCCAAGTTTGGATTTGAGTTGCTACTCAGAGTCATATGGCTATCATTGACAGACTCATTGGAATCAAGGTTATAGATTTTATTGTTGGGTTAATAGGTGATGCTGATCTTCCTGGTTATGGGACACAGTTTGAGAATCATTATTGTAGTAGATAACTGTTATTTGTGCATTACACAGAATAGCATTTGTCACAGTTTTGTCCCTGAACTGTGATTTTCTTGTGCAAAATTCCCTTTTGTACTCTTAATCCAGCTAATGTATTCTACTATCTTGATTACAATGAACATTCAGTGATGCCCATATGACCCTAAGCAGTGAATTTGAATCCAAACCAGAGGGGCCGACATTGTGCCAGTGGGTAAAGCCACCTTCTGCAATGCTGGCATCCCATATGCGTGTCAATTCTTGTATCAGCTGCCCCATTTCCAATTCAGCTCCCTGTTAATTGCCTGGGAAAGCAGCAGAAGATGGACCAAGTGCTTGGGCCCCTGCCACCCATGTGGGAAAACTGGAAGAAACTCTTGGCTTCAGCTTGGTCCAGCTTTGGCCATTGCAGCCATCTGGGCAGTGAACCAGCAGATGGAAAATCTCTCTCTCTCTCTCTCTCTCTCTCTCTCTCTCTCTCTCTCTCTCTCTCTCTCTCTCCCTCTCCTCCCCTCTCTGTAGCACTCTTAAATAAATAAATAATCCAAACCAGAGGCACTTTTGGAACGATTGGGAAGTGAAAGCTTTCAACACACTGGATATGAATCTGGGAAGTAGATGCAGGGAAAATCTCCACAAAAGTGAAGTCAGTCTAGAACAGCACTGGCTCAAGGACCTGGGCCATCTTCTACTGCTTTCCCAGTCCATAACAGAGAACTAGATCAGAAGTGGAGCAGCCAGGACTAGAACTGGCACCCACATGGGATACCAGTACTGCAGGTAGCGGCTTTACCTAGTACACCACAGCGCCAGCCCCAAATAAGTACTTTTTGATAGTTCTGGGTTAAATTATTTTTAGCCTTAAATCCTCCTTGACTGGAGTCACCCAAAAGGAGTTCACCCTATTCTGAGCCCTTGAGTTAACCTGGAAAATATACATATTGCCACAACCCTTTTATTGATCTTTTCTTGTCCGTATTTATCTCTGTTATTAGAACTTTATGAGGCTACAATGCCTATAATTCTCAGTCTTACATTCACATTATCACATTACCTAGTATAGAGTACAGACATACAAATATATATTGGCCAAATGGATGGATGCATCTTTATTCCTCTTGAACACTTGGAACTCCTTTATTCATACTATATAAAGTCCTGAAGATTGTGAACTCTCTGCTACGAGCCACATTTTAACTTCCTGTATTATATTGGATATTATAGAAACCATACAGCATTCATAGAAATAATGAAAGGAGATAGTCATATAAAACATAAAATCAGCCGGTAAAAAAGTACAATTAGAATTTTTTATTCATGCCGGCACCATGGCTCAATAGGCTAATCCTCCGCCTTGCAGCGCCGGCACCCTGGGTTCTAGTCCCAGTCGGGGCGCCAGATTCTGTCCCGGTTGCCCCTCTTCCAGGCCAGCTCTCTTCTATGGCCCAGGAGTGCAGTGGAGGATGGCCCAAGTCCTCGGACCCTGCACCCGCATGGGAGACCAGGAGAAGCACCTGGCTCCTGGCTTCAGATCAGCACGGTGTGCCGGCTGTAGCGTGCTGGCCATGGCCGCCATTGGCGGGTGAACCAACGGCAAAGGAAGACCTTTCTCTCTGTCTCTCTCTCTCTCACTGTCCACTCTACCTGTCAAAAAAAAAGTCTTTATTCAATAAAGTGAGTGAAAATCTATAGAGACTGCTGTGATTTCAGTGTTTATATGTCAGCTTTAGGATTCCAAGGTGCTGCTACTGACCCATTGGCTATGAGTGGGCCAAAGTGTTATCTCTCAGTGGTTCAGGATTGTAGTCAACTTCTCCATGTTTCCTCTCTAGGTCAACATCATGGCCACTTCTATATGGGCTTCTGGGACAGGGTGTGGACTTTGGAGACCTAGAATATTTTGGAAAGGATGCCAGTTGTTATGCAGTACTGTTTGTTTTTAGATATGTTACTACTGATATGACAACAGGGTACTGAGCATGAATATACATATATATATGTATATATGTATATATATATATGTATATATGGAATTGGATGTCATTGAAAATATGACATTGCACATAGGAGAGAGATTGTAGTCTGTCCCAAATATTTGAGAGCTATAAGTATACAGTCTTAAAAATTGTGAGTGAAAATCTAAATTTAAAAATTTTATTTTAGCCGGCGCCGTGGCTCAACAGGCTAATCCTCCGCCTTGCGGCGCCAGCACACCGGGTTCTAGTCCCGGTCGGGGCGCCGGATTCTGTCCCGGTTGCCCCTCTTCCAGGCCAGCCCTCTGCTGTGGCCCGGGAGTGCAGTGGAGGATGGCCCAGGTGCTTGGGCCCTGAACCCCATGGGGAGACCAGGAAAAGCACCTGGCTCCTGGCTCCTGCCATCGGACAAGCGCGGTGTGCCGGCCACAGCGCGCCAGCTGCGGCGGCCATTGGAGGGTGAACCAACGGCAAAAGGAAGACCTTTCTGTCTGTCTCTCTCTCTCACTGTCCACTCTGCCTGTAAAAAAAAAAAAAATTATTTTATTTTAATTTGCAAATTTAAAGTGAAAACACATGTTGGTGGTCACCTCTAGAACCAGGCAAGATCAGATGGGGTTATACGCGGGGAGCATCATTGAGGGAGATCTGTAATGTTATTGGTAATCATTTACCCTTAACCTGGTGATAGGTATTTTATTTTTAAAAAAGAACATAAATATGTAAGATGCATTAGAATGATAGGTATTTCATAATAAAAATTCAAAAATAAGTATGGATTCCCTTTCTAAACAACATTGTATATTACTGAGAAGACAATTTTAATACTTCAAATACCTTTTATAATTTCATAAAATGTGATTGCTTGAGGCAATGAGTAGATAGAACTCAAGTGAGTGCAAACTTTTAGATTCAGTTTATGGCTATTTCAGGGAAATTGTTTTAGTTGTTAAAGAACTGGTATTTTTCTCAATTCTGTTCATGTGAACAATTATGACTTTGTGAGCTTCCTTCCTCATCACACCAATCCCTTTTTCACTTAAAGAATAACAGCTGGCAAAATTTGCCCTCAACTTGAAACATTCAATAGTAATGCATGACATATATATTAGTTACCTATCAACTTAACAATTTTTATAAAGATTTTATTTATTTATTTGAAAGGCAGAAATACAGAGAGAGATGGAAAAAGAGAGAGAGAGAGATGGAGAGAGACAGAGACAGAGAGAGATATCTTCCTTACTTTGGGTCACTCCCCAAATGGGTACCAACAGCCAGGGCTGGGCTAGGCTGAAGTCAAGAACCAGTAACTCCATTTGGGTCTCCTACCTTGACGGCAGGATCCCAAGCACTTGGGCCATCTTCCACTGCTTTCCCAGGAGCATTAGCAAAGCTCTGGATTGGAAGTCAAGCAGCCAGGATTCAAACTGGCACCCCTATGGCTTGCCAGCACTGAAGGTGAAGGCTTAACCTTCTAAGCCACAGCGCTGGCCCAGATAACAAATTTTTGCATAACAATTTCCACATATGTAGTCAAAACCAGAAAATTTTACATAAAATCTCACCAATACATTCTGGCTTTAAAAAATTGGCAATTTTATATTGTGAGTGTCAAATTGGTTGGCCAAGTCTTGGATCCTTGAATGGGTTCATCCCTGTACCTGCTGTCTGCTGTGAATAATCTAAGGGCTCTGCTGATCTTAGTTAGTGTCTCCTTTATATCTGGGATACCCTGACTGTTACCTTGTCTAGGACAACCCCCTTGGGAAAATTGGGACAATTCTCTGCCTTTTATATCTCATCCTCTGAGAGCACTTTCACATGGCACAGGTAGATCAGTCAAGTTAGAAATGCACATTCAAGGATTGTGCTGGAGTTCAGGTATACTTTTCCTGCCTCTATTGACACCTTGTTTCCCAACAATTGACTATAGCCAGAATCAGGGTAGAGAACACAACACAACACTGTGTAGAATGAGAGGGCCCTGAACATTACAGGGGCAAAGGATAAAACACAGATGAGGAACAGGGCCATAAGTACAACTCATCTACCACCACAGGGACTTTCTGCCCTCCTTATACTCTTCCTGCCTATTCAGATCCCACATCCTGGCCTTCCTTTGAGGCTCATGTCTGATGTCTTTGACTGCATATGTGAATATTCAGGCTTTTTTCTACCTCATGCAAGACCTTAAGACAGTGCTGTTGACTTCAATCATTTCATCTTGTGTCTAGACATTGTTGAGTGTTGTGTCATGACTAGTCAGACAATGAGGGGTTACACTTGTTTATAACACCAGAACACACTAAAATCTAGGCAAAAATTTGACCCTCATCAATGGTTTTGACTTTTTGTTAGTTTATTGATTATTGTAACTCTATTCAGTAATAAATTGACATGACCTTTTTCCAGCGTTCTGTTATCATTGATTCTTATCGGTGGTTGTATACAATCTATCAGTCAATTCCCTTCCTTTTTTCCTTTGATTCTTCCCTCTCACTCTCTCTTCTTCCTTCTTTTTTTTTTTTTGTTTTACTTCAGATATTAAGAATTTGACTTGTCAAGAAAGAGGCTACAAACCTTTTTCATCACAGTTCCATTACTGATTTGCTCTCCAGAGCCAGTATTTCTTCAGGCACATTATTTGTGTACACCATCTAGAAACAGGTGTCGAAGCACATTAAAGGCCCGGTTCCCTAAAACATCAGAAAATACCATGTTCTTTATTTTCAAAAGTGCCACCACAAAACTGAAAGCCTGTCTAAAGTAGTCATGCAAACTGCATTAGTAGAAAAGATACAGGCAGTTTGGGTGTTGCTCTCCATATTGATCTCCACTCCTCTCATTTACACTAAAATATGTTTACTATTCTATATTAATACAAATACCACTGTCTAAAAAAGTTCCACAAACACTAAGAAATATCAGGAAGGCAAATCATTGGAGGACCTTTACGGAAGTCCCAGGTGAAAACACAGAGCTGGAAAGTAGAAAAGAAACCATTCAAGTTTTGTTAAGTGGGTATTCAAGCGGAAGACACCCTAGATATCGAGTCCTACATTTAAATTTCTCAGTGAAGCATTTAATAGGATCCTCAAGGGCCTAGGTTTTCCATCACGGAGATGACTTCAGCGTAAGCCACCAGAAGCAAGAATTTAGAAAGCATTAAAAACAAAATCTGTACTAGACTGATCATAAGTGAGGTGGTTGGTAGAACGGGAAGGATAACTGAAACACACTGTTTGCGCCTTCAATCAACTAGGCAAGAAATACAATAGAGCATTATTGCTGTTCACACAGTTAAAGAAACCTAGTAGTATACTAAAGAAGTTGAGTGACTTGGCCAAGATCACAACCAGCAAGTACAAAGGAATCCAGGCTATCTGGCTATAGAATCACTTTGCTTCCTCAACAGATGACTCAAAGTACAACCTTGTCTCATATGATGTAAAACATCCACATGTTAATGGAAAGAAAAAGACTGTGTCTCAATCAGGACTACACTGGAGAGTATAGAAAACTTACCTTGGTTTATAAAGGTATTGCAATCCACTTTAATTGGGTATCTCATTGTAACCTGTTGCTGTTTATTAAGACAGGTAAGAGAAGCAAATTAGGGGGATGAATAGGGAGAAAGTTGGTGCTCATTTGAAGCAAATCCTTTTTCAAAGAAACCCCTCACTTCATTCTTCTAAATGTAACCTGCTGTTATACTTAACTGTTTTTTGTGTTGTCTCTTCTCCCTTTTATAATTCTTAAAAATTTCTCCTTTATCTTGAATGGACTCCTCTCTGAGCTTTTGTCCTTCTTCTTCCACAGCCTGGACATCCCCTCACCTCAATCAGCCACTTTGTTGCGTCTGCACATACCCTGCTGTTCCCATCCAGAAAGAGAAGAAGGGGGCTCAATGCCTGCAGTGTGTGAAAATGGGGTAAGGTGAGGGCAGAGTGTGGCAGGTGTTGTGCTGAGCCCATGAGTGGATAATCACTTCTGTCACAGCAAATAGACTCTGTCACGAGGAATTCCACAGTTTTCCAGAGGAAATCAGCTTTCCCTGCAGGCTGCCAAGGCCAAATGAGCTCCTTACAGCACCTGCAGATCTGAGCATCAAGCAATTATTCCACTATCTTGCCTAAAAACAAAGGCTGTGCTACCCTTTGACAACCTCTGACCTTTTCCAGCTAACATAAACTAATTATATTTGCAGCAGGAGGGGAGGAAGGCTTTGGTAGTCCTCCGTGGGAGTTGTCCTTCGTGCTTTGTGCCACGTTGTCAGTTCTGGCATTCCAAAAAAATGACCAACCTTCAATCAGGGGAGTTGCTGGATGAAGCACTTAAAGAGATACAGGGAGGCCCTTATCACAAATAAATCTCACTGCCCGGGATTTAGCCACCCGGCTGAGTGGCCCAGTGTCCTTTTAGCAGTGGTACAAGGGAGCCATTGTTGAGTGTCACTTAGCAGCAATTAAGCCTGATCAAAACAGTTGTGTTTTGTTGTGCTGTGTTTTTGGACAACCTGTTAATGGGCCCACCATTAGGTGTAAGGAACAACCCAAATCAGAAGCACTAAAGCAAGGTTAGAGGTTAATTGAGACATTCTATCCCAATAGTCTGAGATTTTGCAAACTTTTGCTGAGAGAACAGTCTTAAACAAAAAGGAGATAATATGATACAATTAGTTGGCAAGCAGTAGAGTCAAAATTCCCAGATGAGAAAGGAAAACTAGCCAAGGAAATCAGGCCAGCAGGACCACCTGGGCCACTTCAGATGCCAAGAATATCTGTGGCCATTCATCTGGTGGATGAGGCAGAAAGTGGCATGCCCACCATTCATCACATCCCTCCACTCTACCAAAGAAAATACAAGGTCAAGGCTATAACAGTAGGCATCCCAGAGTAATTGAAATTCCAGAAGCTGCCTCATTAGAATAGCTTACAGGGAGTCAGGGTTTTTTTTTTTTCTTTCTTTCTTTTCCTATTGAAGCTATATTCAAGTCTGGAAATTGTATAGCTGGCCTTCTTTGTGGTGGCTGGGCTGGCAAAGGGACTATCTGACAGGGTCATAAAGATCACATCTAAATACATGACTGCCTTCACGTTGGACAGGAAGTAGGCCAATGGCAGCCCCCGAACTTTCTGGATGTGGCATGGCACATGTCAAGCCTACACCAGTTCCTTCTCTCCTAGTTCTATCAGAAGGGCCTCTCTTTCTCCATCCCTTCTAGGTCATAATCAACACGTTGTTTCTTAAGTTCAGTAGCAGGTGCTCTTTAGCTGGTAATCCAGAACCCTGAAACTATGACTGGAGATTTCTGGGCTTTAATATTTCTCAGTTTTTCTAAAACCCTCTCTCTTTCTCTTGCCCCCAACATAAACTTTGACACTTCCAACTGGCAGATTCCTCTGACTGGAGCAAATAGACTAAAAGTTGCCTAAAACTTGCCAACCCATTTTCTTTTTTCTTTTTTTCCCCTTTTTTTTTTTTCAGGGCAGCTGGTGCCAAAATGTGATGATTTGTTTTGCTCCAGTCACTGCAGTTTTTGTTTTCTTTTATTTCAACCCCATGCTGGCTTCCCAACTTGATGCTGAGTCATCTGGTGCAGGTGTTCTAAGCGGCTGGTATTTATGTCACTTGCAGATGGTTTGAGTAAATTACACAATGTTCCTGCAGCCCCTACAAGGCTCACCCAGTTCCCTTTGATCCTGGGGCTTCCTGTGGGTCCTGTGCACATGGTCAGGGCACTGGGTGAATTTTTGGATGGGTTCTACCCCAAATAGGTTTGGTTATGAGCTCCACAGTTAGCTAAGAGATTAACAAGAGAAAGAATGCTGAAATTATAAGGTACCACCATTTCACTTTTATGGGAAATCAAATACACAATGAGCAATAGGACATGAGAAAGTTAATGCTATTACTGTCTGATGAAATTGGGATAAAAAGGTCATGTTCTCTTTCTGAAGAAGTGAAAATGTAGGAGAAGTGAGAGCTGGAGTAATGAAACTACTATGTCTTACATTACATAGAACCTGAATGTTATCCCTTTTCTTGAACCTTGGGTCATTCCGAAGTGTCTCCTGTCCCTTTTCCAGTACTCAATGCAAAGACCATATCATAAGCAAGAACCTGAACATCTCACTTTCTTGTACTCTAGACATGGAGTATTCACCAGGAACTTACAAATCTTTGCTCCTTCCATCTGACAAGATACCATTTATCAGGATGCAGGGCACTACACTCGGGAAGGATCTGCACATTTACTCCATTTGGAGTCTTACAGCTTAGTAAGCAAAGTCACTGTTGGGCCTAGTCAGAGGCATGAAGTCTCAAAGTTAAATAATCAGAAATAGTTTTGGGAGAGAGCTGTGTCTTCCCAGAGCTGCAGAAATTGCACCAGTAGGGACTATCACATTGCTTCCCACAGGGAGATCAGCAATCTAAAGGGGTTCCCAGATGGAACAATATTTGGTGCTAAATTAAAACATTCCAGGCAAAAAACTCACCCTAATATATGTCTACAACTAGTTCATAACTTATGAAAATGTATATTCCTTGGGTCTCACCCCCATGGACAATGATTCAGTTCAGTAAGCCTGTGGGTTTGCATCTCTCACAAGCTCTCAGGTGATAGTGAAATTGGCACATCAGGGCTACCTTTGAGTTAGACAGTCAGAGTTTCCTTTGTTACAGACAAAAAGGAAGTGCATAGATCTGCAGCAGTGGATATAATACGTAATTATGGGGCCAGTATTTGGCATATTGGGTTAAGGTGTAGCCTGAAACTCTGGCATCCCATATCGGAGTGCTATTTTTAGTCCCAGCTACTCTGCTTCCTGTGTAGCTTCCTGCAGATGTGCTGGGGAAGGCAGTGGAGGATGGCCCAAGTACTAGGATCTCTGCCATCTACAATGTAGACCCAGATGGAGTTTCTGGCTCCTGGCTTTACTCTGGCTCAGACCTGGCTGTTGTGGCCATTTGAGAAGTGAAACAGCAGATGGAAGATCTCTCTCTCTCTATGAGTCTGTCCCTCTCGTTTTGTCACTCTGCCTTTCAAAGAAATAGATATTTTTTAAAAATAAATAATTTTGTCTTATTAAAATTTATTTATTTTACTTAAAAGTCAGAGAGAGAGAGAGATAGACGAGATGGATAGGCAGACATCTCCCATTTAATGTTTCATGTTCCCAATTCTTCCAAAGCTATGACTGAGACAGACCAAAGCTTGGAATCTGGAACTTAATCCAGATCTCCCATGTGAGTGGCAGGGACCCAAACAGTTGGTCCCTCACCTGCTGCCTTCCAGGGTGCATGTTAGCCAAAAGCTAGAACATAGAGGAGAACGGATTCAAACACAAGCACTTCAGTAAGAGATGTGGGTGTCCCAAGCATCATCTTAACTGTTGAACCGGTTGTTCACCCCCCAAAACATCCTCTTTAAAGTGACTCATTCTAATTGTATCAGCAAGTTATTGCCACAATAAACAGCCACTGGAGATCTCAGTAGTACATAATAATAACTCTATGCTCATGCTCACAAAACAGCAGGTAGAACGTAATTCAGCTGATCTCCATTCAGCTGCATGTTTTATTTTCAATTTGAAAGTTGGTTGCAGGTCTCTTCCTCATGATTTATTCTGGCAAGCTGAAGTGACCTTTATTTAGAGTGGAGGTCAGAAATGAAAAAAAAATTGTTAAATTTCTGCAAGTTTAGGCTCAGAGCTGGCACACTATCATATTCACCCACTTTCCCTTGGCTGTAACTGATCAGTTCTAAATTAAATACAGTGGAACAGTACACTCTTCCAATGAAAGTGGATAAGCAGGCAGTGAGTATTTCCTAATTAATAATCTAAACTTTTGCAATGATCTCAGAGTTTGAAAATATGCAGTTTGGTGACTGATAGATTATGCTACATGTTTAACCTATAAATAACTTTCAGATTCTCTTATTATTCTGGCAAGAATATTATCAGTAATTGAAATATTTGCTAATGCTATAATACATAGTATTATATACATCATGTTTATCTTAATTTTTAAAGACATGCTCTTGATATTTCTTTGTATGTGAGTTCAAAGGAAACCAAATAGAATATAGAAAATTCAGTGTTTCTTCAATTATAAGTTTTGTTCAGGAATAAGAATACTGTATCTTATTTGTTTATTGTAACTGAAGTATTTCTGCTGCTTTTCTTTGTTGTTCTTTTCTCTGAAGTATACAATTACCTTCCATTCAATTAAATACACCTAAATAGTCAGTGAATTTTCCCTACATTAATGATACAAACATCTCATATTGCAATAAAATATCATGGAAGAGACTTAGAAAGTATAAGTAATTATCAATATATATATATATATAATTTATTTATTTGTTTCCATAACATAACCTGGTCTAACTTCCAGCACCATCTTGTTCTTTAATATCAAGTTTTTCCTGATTTTTGGCTAGAGTTTTTAATGAAATTTACCAATGTAACAGACTTAAAAGATATTTGCCATAATTGATAGGACCTTTAAAAATATCAATATGTCTACAATGTTGCAACTAAGTATACTTTGCTCACTGACTAACTTTTTTTCTAACATAGCATGTGACTCTCATCAGTGTATCAGAGGAATATCTTTGTCAAATTTAAAGAAGTCACTTACCATCTGAATGAATGGCTCAAGGACCATTTATCATTGAACCCTAGAATTTTCCTTCATCAAAATACTGATTTCTTTCTTTTTTTTTTTTTTAAAGATTTTGTTTACTTGAAAGGCAGAGCTACTGAGAAAAGGAGAGGGAAAGATAAAGATCTTCCATCCTCTAGTTCACTCAGCAAATGTCCACAAGGACTGGGGCTAGGCCAGGCCAAAGCCAGGAGCCAGGAGCTTTTCTGGGTCTCCCACATGGCTGCAGGGGCTCAAGCACCTGGGCCATCTTCCATTGCTTTCCCAGGTGTATTAGCAGGGAGCTGAATAGGCAGTGGAGCAGCCAGGACTAGAACTTGCATCCATAGGATGCCAGCACTGCAGGCAGTGGCTTAACTTGTTATGCCACAACACAGCTCCCATAATACTGATTTCTTAAAATTATGTCTTCAAAAACAATCAGGTTAACTGCCATGGTATCTGCAGCTTTTTGGCTAGGTCATGATGACCTGCAGGCACTCTTGGCTGGAAGCCCATGGACAGAGTCCTTGCACAAACTTTTTGTGCCAAAGAAATCAGGTATTTCAACTTCTCACTGAGACCAATGGAACAGAATTGGCCTTGAGTTGGGATTGCTTCTTTAGAGAGGACTCATCTTACAACTGCTATGATGGGTCAAAGATAAGTTTCATTTTATGCTGCTAATTACTCTATAAATTTTATGAAGACACCTGGCTAAACTACACATAGCAGCCTTAGCAGCATAATAAAGGAAAGATAAGCAGAGACTTATAATGAAATTGCAATATGCAACCTAATAAGGATGCAGGGGATAGAGGACATTTATCATTTAAAAGCACCTGCTGTCCAAGAGGATCCCTCTAGAATTGTACATAGCCTACAGCCACATGTAACTGCTGAAATTGATGAGAGCTAAAATTAGAAGTTTAGGGCTTTGGCCATATTAACTACATTTCAAGTGTTCCATAGTTCCATGTGGTTATTGGCTACTGTATTGAATGGCACAGCCCACTGCGCCATGGAGTCAGCTCCTGCACTTAAGACATTTATGGGTTCTCAGGCTCATTCCAGAAACAAGCATTGAACAGAAAGACTGATGATAAAGCCACCAAGTGGTCATATTAGAATCTCAGTTTCCTTTCAAGATCAGCTAGAATCCAGTGCAGATTTGGGAATCTCCAACTATGTGGACCAATTCTTTCCAAACTTGGTCATAAGGAAATCTACAACCCCTTCATTTCTCCAAGTGAATCTCAATGTGCAATGAAATTTCCAAGGAAGAAGGTGGCATATACCCAACGTTTTGAGATATGACTACATGGTCAGAACCAGAGGAAGTCAAAGAACATAAGCAATTATTGAGTGTTGAACTTCAAGATGGTTGCTAATGAAAATATGTTATCCTACTTAATTTATAGTAAACTGGTCTATTTACAGTAACTTATTAAAATCTCAGAACAGCAAGGATGTCCATTCCTATTATATTGCAGAAAATCTTGCTATGATGTTTGTGTTTGGAAACATCATCTTATGTTACACAAAGAAGAAAAATTTAAGGTTTTCAGCACCTGGTCTTGTTAGTGAGGAATAACTAAGGTGACAATATGATTTCTTGTCCAACAGACAAACTTTTGAAAATGAACGTAATTATTTATAATTACACCAGAACCACAGGTGTAAACCGAAACTATTCAAGGCACACTTGAGCGTACCCTCACCCTAAGTGTAGAACACAGCTGGATGCAATTGGGTTCATGTCATGCTCCCACCCCAGCCGCTGAAAATGGCCCACGTCTGCTCTTTACTGTCAGCTGATTTACAAGCTTATTGAAACTCTGATGTAAACACATGATGAGGAAGGTAATTCAACATCCCTTTTAAGTGGAAATAAGTAGCAGAATAAAAGGTGTGATTGATCATTGTGGATGAGTTTTTAGTTTTAAAGGAACAAATATTTGATATAGTATATCCAAAAAACACTATTGAATAGCCAATTTCCACTCAGCATAACACAGTGTTTAATTCAACTTTAAGAAATAATCAATTGCCTAATTTCTCCAAGGCATTGTGTTATGCATTCTACTCCTAGTGTATCCTTATTTATTAAAGGAGTTTGACAAGCATTTTAGTTGTCACAATGATTTGAGTGCACTGCTAATATTTAGTGAGTAGGGGCCTGCAATTGTAGATGTTGGTACGCTGTGCTGAATCGTCTCACACAGTGAAGAAATGTCTCAGGTCATATTTGATGTTTATGGGAGTGAAAAACTTGTTGATAGTTAAGTTTGAAACTTAAATTCTTCTCACATATAAATACAAAGTATCTTTTTCTAAATTGTTTTAATAAGAATCACCAAACACATTAAGGGAATGCGTTCTTTGTTTCGTTGTTTTACTTGGCACTTTATCAAGAATCTTTTGTTATCTCAGAAAAGCACATCACAAATTGCAATGATTCTTATTATAGCCCAGTGGCCACACAAACCACATGCACCTACATTTGTAACTGACGTTCTAGGTGACCCTATGGATGGGTATAAACATTGACAACTTCATTATATCTTTTAGTGTAATGATATCCAATCATTTACATGTTGAAATAGTTATTTGAGCAAAAATTATTTTCTTCTTAATTTCTTTTGCAATTTAGTTTTGCAATGTGATTAGAATATTATATTGACTTAAAACAAGTGTGTGGGTAGTTGATATCTAAGAGTTTCATCTTAGTATATTAAAGACCTTGCTATAAAATATATGGTTTAAATAGGAAGCATGAGGTTCAAGAAGTTTGTGGGCCGAGATTCCAGAGCAGTACAACTACAGTGTAGACTCAGATTTGGCAGTAAAAGTTCATTAGAAATGCAAATTCTCAGGTACAGTGGGTTAAGCTGCTCCTTGCGATACCTACATCCCTTATTGGAGAGCCAATCAAACCCTGGCTGCTCTGCTTCTGATCCAGCTCCTTACTAATATATCTGTGAAAGCAGCAGAAGATAGTCTAATTACTAGAACCCCTGCAAGCCCCCTGAGGGGTCAGGATCAAGTTTCAGGATCCTGGGTTCAGCATGACCCAGCCACAGCCATTGCAGCCATTTGGGGAATGAACCAGCAGATGGAAGATCGATCTCTCTCTCTCTCTCTCTCTCTCTCTCCCGGCACCTTTTTCACTTTGTCTTTCAAATAAATAAATACATCCTTCTTAAAAAAAAAAAAGAAATACAAATTTTCAGATTCCACTTCAAACCAACAGAATCACAATTCTTAAGTGAAATCCCAATAATGTGTGATTTAAGAAGCCTTCCATCCACGTGATTCATAAACTGCTCTTATGCAAGTAGCAACGTGGGGATTATTGCTTTGGGTAAGAACATGACTAATAAATTGTCTTCAAACAATCTCTAGTCTAGCAGGAGATATAGAGATATCTTCCTACTTGAGTTACATGAGTAAGAAAATCATAGGGATCATGATGACCAAAAACACAATAGAAATTTAGCAATAACTTAATTCCAGAGAATGATATTCTGAACATGATGTATCAACAGCAAAAAAGCTGGGTTCTGAGACAAGTTTAAACTACACAACAGTGATTAAAATGAACAGGACTCATGCTGTTAAGACTCGGTACAGTCCTAAATACATGCCCAACAGAGCCCTTAAGCTGTTCCAGAACACGTCATTCTCTAGTTTTTAACAGGGAGCAAACAGCTGGGATGTGTTATTAGTAAGCCATGTTTTCATAGGCTTTCTGGTTTTCTTTAGCCAAAGTCTTACAATAGTCTTCGGACAAATTAGTGCCTGAGGCTATAGGAAGTCTATAGCCATCTTGGAGAACTGCTGAGTAAGTCAGGTCTCAAAGACAATATGCCCACAAGGACTCACTTTGCCACCTTTGGCCTCTCCACCTTGGAAATGCCTTCACATCCAATTACAGTATTCTCACAAGTCTATTTACTTTTAATGACTCTAGTTAAATGTTAAGAGTTATTCCGCTGGTTCAGTTCAAGACTAACCGCAAAAACTTAGATAAATCAATAGACTAAACTGGAAAGCTCTCACTAAACAAGACAGAATCAAATCGCCATCAAGAGCAACACATTGTGGAATGCTTGTCTGCCTTGGTGGTACTGTGCCAGACCTAACCTTTCAAAAGATATTAAAGAAATCTACATCGAAGCAGTATTGAATGAAATGATTTTCTCTTTCCAGATATTCTGACATTTAGTTTTTCTATGTGGGATGATGTGTGTGGGTGTGTGTGTGTGTGTCCTTCTAAATTAATATAGTGACCTAGCTGGGTTTGCCAAAACAACTCTCAGAGACGTTCTTCCTAAATTCTATTGTTGGGAAAAATCCTGAAATATTCCTTCTTCTTCCATACATAGAAGGCAGCCTTCAAAAGGCATTTCCTTAGGTTACCTGCCTCTCAGTGTCGGTACCTGCAGAGGTATTTGTTTCCAACATTGGACTGTTTGCTACTGCCCAGAAAATGTTGCTATCAGCAAAGCCATTTCTATAGATTCTACAGATGAAGGTGTTTTCAAGGTGTTTCTTCTTCTCATGGTTCATAGACTTGTAGTCCAGAATGTCTAGTGGCCTTTATTCATGGCCCACAGAGGCAATTGTTATAACAATGTAAGGGAGAGAGAGAGAGACAGAGAGAGAGAGAAAGAGAGAGAGAGGGAGAGAGAAGCAGCAATTATTTTGATATTTTAGAATGCAAAACCCTGTTTGCTAAAGTCACATGGATAGAGGCACAAACTGCCCGCCTCCCTTTGGCTGGAGACAACTTCATGTTAACATTCAAATCCCCTTTGGTACTAAGAACTGCTCAAGGAAGTATTTAGCAACAGGTGGTCCTGGTTGCTCTTAAGCCATTGCCCTAGGGAACAACTCATGCTTGCACTGTAGATTCCCAGGCCAGTAAACCCACAACAAAATTACAATTCCCAGTCGTCATCCATTTAGACTTACACAATGAAGTCTGTCCTGTTGTTAGGGAATGGAAAATACATTCCTTTTTTAAAAAACTGTAGTTTAATAGAAAAAGGGGAAAAAATGAAAGTTAACAGACTCAAGAGATAATAAAAATTCTGCCAATGATTACCTTTAGGATTTTAGGCAAGGACTTCAGATTTCTGTTCATTAACAGTGTCAGTGTATATAAAAAGTAAGAGGTTTGACAATCCTAGATGGCCTAACAAAAGACTATAAGAGCTACACAGATGCAATGCTTTGGATAAAAATGCGGTACTTATCAGAACTTTTTTTTTGACTGATTTTTATAAGAGCAGATATGAAAATTAAATTTATCCAAGGAAACTTTACTACCCTAATTTTCTATTTATTTCAACAAACATTTATTGAAATGTTCTATATGCCAACATACACGTCAAGCTCTTGAATACACATACTCATAGAACTTTCCTTATGCCCACTGTTCCATGGCTTTACAATTCCCAAGTAAAACATTGCTCCACGTACAGTACAATCTGATTTCTAATCTCAGTACTTACTAAATTTCTTTGAAAAAGATTTATTTTATTTATTTGAAAGGCAGAATTACAGAGAGGGAGGGAAGAGAGGAAGGGAGAGAGGGAGAGAGATGGGGATGGAGAGTGGGAGAGGCAGAGTGAAAGAGAAGGAGGAAGATGAGAGAGAAAGAGGGAGAGAAGGAGAGAAGGGGAGAGGGAGAGAGAGAGAGGGGAAAAGGAGAAAGGGAGAGGGAGAGACAGAGAGAGGGAGAGGGAGAGACAGATATATTCCATCTGCTGGTTAATTTTCTAATTGTCTGCAACTGGAGCAGGACAAGGCCAGGTGCCAGGAGCTTCATCCAGGTCTCATACATGGTGTAGGGGCCTAAGGGCTTGGTCTATCTTCCACTTCTTTTCCAGGTGATTTAGCAGGGAGATGGATCAGAGGTGGAGCCTGGACTTGAATGGGTGCCCATGTGGGATGCTGACACTGCAGGCAGCAGCTTAACCACTGTGCCACAGAGCTGACCCCCTTACTAGAAGCTTTTATGCTCAGAGCACACAAATGATTCGTATTCATCAAATTAAACATATCACTGAGAGATTCGGTATTCCCTGGGAGTTCATTACCGATGCTGCATCTCTGGCCTACTTGGAGATCTCTTTAACCAAAAATTGGATTTCAGGAAGATCCTAATTCCTACGCATGTTGAAGTTTTAGAAGCTCTGGTCTAACACTCAATTGTTCAGCCTTCTAAACTAAAGAAATGCATGACAGATCCTTGTTCTACAGAAGCCTTAAGTGTCATGACTTTTATCAGTGTAAAATGTTCAGATATCCTATCATCACTCATGATGAGCTACTAAAATAAAATTGAATCATAGTCAAAAACAATCTACCTTCTTATTTCTCTGTCTAAGTTTTTAGGCATCATTTGGATTAGAGGATCGAGTTGGTATTCCTAGTATTATTGTACTTCAAAGTAATTAGCCATTAAATTTTGAATGGCTATCAAGAACAATACAACCAAAGATGTTATCTGATATATTTTATCAAAAGGAAAGTAAGGGCCAGCATTTGAAGTAATATTTAGGGTGCTAATTTGGATGCCTACATTCCCTATGAGAGTTTCTAGGTTTGAGTCCTGGCTCCAGCTTCCTACTAATGGGTATCCCAGAGGCAGCAAGTGAGCAGGAGATGGCTCAGTGTTTGAATCCACAAGCATTGAATGCCTCACACACATGGGACACAAGGACTGAGTTCCCAGCTCTTGGGTTCAGCCAGTCTCAGTTCTGATACTGAGGGCACTTGAGTAGTGAATCAGTAGGTGGAAGATCTCTGTCTCTCTGTATCTCTGTCCCTCTCTCTCTCCCTTTCAAATAATAAAATAAATCATTAAAAACAAAGAAAAAAGGGTTACTTCTACATCTAACCAATATGGAACCCCCAGAAAACACAAAACACGTCAAACAACAGTTTGGAAGACCTTGGACATGCAACACAGAACAATGAATCCTAAGATGGTCAACATTTCAGATGAGCTTTTCAAATATCCCAGATAACTTCCTTGATGCTGTGAGATAGTTTTCAGGTCACACATAGAAGTCCCCAGGAAGAGCCCAGCAGATTCTTTAAGAAGCACAGATAGATCTGAGTCTGTGGATGACAATGTAGCTAAGGTTGAAGGTGAGAAAGACACAAAGAGGTTATCCAAAGATCCATGGAGTATCTTTGCATATGTGCTCTGTCCATGCATACAAGGAAACTACTCAAGGCCCAAGAAAAAACTACCTAGGGTAAGTAGACAGTACCTTGTCTAACTAGATTGATTACACACACTAGAATTAGTACTTGTTCCCACCCACCATACTATAAAAGCTCAAGCTTCATGGAGCACTGTCTATAGTACACAGATCTTGCCTTAATAATAGGCAATAATTAGCCTCATATTGAGCATGTACCAATCCCACCTAAAAATATTCAAAAAACAAAACTCAGGAGGATGAAACTATTTTTAAGTAATTTAATTGTATCCCTTAAAAAAATTGAAGAATCTACAGCAGTAAAAGAATATTCAGCACCCAACAAGAAAGAATCCACAATGTCTGGTATCCAGTCAACAACTACTTATTCTGGTGAAATAAATCAGTCCTTCTAAACCAACCCTGAAATGCTCTAGATATTACAATTAGGAGACAGGGACACTATTAAAATTCAAATGAGTTAATTATCATTTTTTAAAAAGAATGTGAAGTACCACACTTTCAGGAGAAACATCACCATCTGGTGGTATTTTCAGGAATTGCCAGTAAAGATATTTGACTCAGGAAGAATGGGTTTTTAGGGTAAGGAATTAGATATGCTTATTTAAATACTTACAATTACTTTTGTAAATTATCAGTCAACTGTATATACTATCCACACAGGTTGTATTCAGCTACTTTTACAATCTATCTATGTTATATATGAGTATTCAGAATTTTTTGAATTAAAAATGAGACCAATAACTTTCTGAAAATTGAAGGTGAGAAAGAACTTTTCTCTTTCTGAGAATTGAATTTCATTATCTAATGAGAATAGCATTTTCCTTTTTTATAGCATAGATAGTATCTTTAAATGTAATTTAAATGTCATGGTCATTCTTTATCCTATTCCCCAACTTACTCTTCTTCATAATTGTGATTTTTCATGTGAAGTGATTTCCCTCTAGTTTCCGTTGTTGTTTTATGTGTATATTGGCCATCTGTTGCTATTACAAACTAAGCTCTCTTAAATATTTTCTCTTTCTGCTGCATCATCAGCACCTTAAAATAATCTCTGGCATGTGGTAAGCATTCAATAAACATTGTTGGAATAATTTCATTCACTGAATGAGGTGAATATACTGAGTTCTGAGGTTTGGATGATCAGCTATAAATAGGATATATGCCAAATATTTCCAGGTATTTGTTGTGTAGCTATGTGAATATGTTATCATCTCAAACCCATTGTATTGTAAGTTTTATTGAGGCCAGGTGTCAACTTCATTGGTTATTTTTAGTTTTGATTCAGGTAACTTTTGATCTGGCCATCAGATATCAGATAACACAGAGTAGCAGTTAGACACATAGCCCCTGGAGCCATTGGGACCACCTTCTGTGTCTTACTTGCTCTGTACATCGATCTAGCCAATCTATTAGGCAGCAGAAACTCTCCAGGTATTTTTATCAGGCAGATTTTTAAAACAGATGGTTGATTACCCTGGGGATAGAAAGTTTAAGAAGGCAAAGGCAGAACTGAATTCTTGAAAAGTTTATCAAAAGCAGGGAGACACTACCAATCTTAAAGCTTGAAAGTTCAACAGGAGAGATTGAGTTTCAGGAACCAAGGAGTCCTGGCCACTTGGTGGAGAAGGAGATCATCTGACCTGCTGAGATCACCGGTAGAGGGGCCATCAATTGAGAACTGGAATTAATAGGGTACACTGCTGAGGACAGAGAAAAACTTCGATTCCATATGGACAAAGAAATAAATACTTTGGCATGCTGCTTTCTGCTTCCCTCCAAGGACCTGCTCTTTGACAAGGAAATCTAAGAAAAAACATTTGCAAATAGCACTGTCTCCGCTCTAGGTATCCATCGTTAAGTTGCTTAGTGATCTTTTTGTTCTCCATCTTTGCATCAGAGTCTTCACAAGCTTTCTCTTGCTCCCAAATAATCTTCCTTCCCCTTTCAGTTGGTTACTTCTTCATCTTTCATTCCTTTGCCTGGCGCCTCCTCGTGAAACTTCCTCTGATCCACTGGACTTGATAAAACTCCCTGTTATACATGTTTTTAGATAATACACTTCAGCCCTTAGAATAGGATTGGAATTTGTGATTATGAATTTTCTTGTGCATACGGGTGAATTATGTCTTACTTTCCCACTAGGTGGCATGCTCTGTGAGGTCCGCAATCCTTGCTAGGGGCCTTTCAGAACCTAACACGAAGTTGGCACTTAGTGCATATTTATTGGATGATGTTTTCAACCTCTGTCATTACCTTTGGTTTTGAAACATGATTCGAATCCAGGTTTCACATACAAAGCAAGCAAATGCAGTCTTGAATTTCCATGACAAACTCCAGGACCTGTGGAGGTACAAAACTATTACTCAAATCAGAATTCTTGCTTTCTTTTTGTTTGCTTGTTTGTTTGTTGTAATTACAGAACGAAAAGCCCCAAATGCATCTTAGCTCCAAGGTCTTTTCTATAAAAATCCAAACTAAGAACTCAACTCATTCCAATTAAAATTTAAACACAATTTTGAAATCTTTATTACTGAGGCTCTCCAGAGAAACAAACCACAAAACGTGTGTGTGTGTATAATAGTAGAGAGAGAAAGAGAGAAAGAGAGGGAGATAAATATATTTTTATATGGAATTGACTCATGCAATTATGGAGGCTGACAATTGACCAATTTACAACATCCGCAGTTGGCACACTACAGACCAAAGAGTGACTTAGTTCTAGTTCAAACGCCCTTAAAGTCAAGACCCGAGATGAGCTGAAGTTTTGCCAGAAATGTGAACAAAGCTTGAAATCCCAACTAGAAGGTAGCATGCAGGAGGAGTTGCCTCTGATTTGCAACCTTCTTGTTTTGTTTCCTCAGCTGATTAGAAGAGACACAACCATGCTACAAAGGATAATCTGCTTCACTCAGTCTGCCTATTCAGATGTGAATCTCACTCGGAAACACCCTCATGGAGACGGTCAAAATAACATTTGATTTATTATCTGCACATCTCATGGTGCACAACAGTTGATACATAATATTGTGCTGATACATAACAGTTAATACATAGTATTGTGTTACATGATAAAGGAATAAAAGGAGGAAACAGAATGCTTTCTTATTCACATGCATACATATAAGCAAGAAATACTCATGATAGTTACTGTATTTGTTTTCCTAATGGACTTAGCTGGTGTTTACAACTACCTTTCTATGCCACTCATTCTGCATTCTGCTTGAATTCAGCAAGCATCTCAACTGATAGTCATTCTTTATGCACAGGAATGACAAATCTTCATTCCTTGGGATTCTGGGATATTAGTAATCATGCCTGCATTGGGTTGTTGTAGTGTTTCATTAACCTCAATAACAGGGATATGTCATACAAAGAGACAGTAAAAGAGATGGTCTGTATTCCACACATAGTTTCCCCACTCAGCTTCAACCAGCATCTCATTTTCCCTTTTGTTTCAGATGCAGGAGAGCTCAAAGCATCTGGGTGTCAGTCTTAACATTTAGTTCCATTTAGTTGTGTCTCTCAATAGAAACATTCTTCCCCTTGGAATTGGCATGTCTAGGATATCTTCAGGGTGCAGAGGAACATGATAATAATAATGTATTCCATATGCATGGGCTCATTGCCACATTCCACTTGCTATGAAATGTTTTTCCTTGATCAGTAGCAATACTATATGGAATATAATGATGGCGGACAAGATATTCTCTCTTTTTAAAAGATTTACCTTTATTTGAAAGAAAGAGTTACAGAGAAATATAGAGACAGAGAGAGAGGTCTCCCATCTTCTGGTTCACTCTCCAGATAGCCGAAATGGCCGGAGCTGCACCAATCCAAACCAGGAGCCAGGAGCTTCTTCTGGGTCTCCCACGTGGGTGCAGGGACCCAAGGACTTGGGCCATCTTCTACTGCTTTCCCAGGCCTTAGCAGAGAGCTGGATCAGAAGAGGAGCAGCCGAGGCTAGAATGGGAACCCATGGGGCCAACACTGTGGCACAGTGGGTTAACGCAGGCCAGGGCTTTTAAGCCAGTGTGCCACAGTGCTGGCCCCTGGACAAAGATATTCTTTAAGACCACAGATGACAGTCTTGGCAGAGGCATTGCATGCAGGGAAACCATATCAATACTCAGAATAACAGCCTATTCCAGATGGAACACAGTTCCTTCCATTATAGAAAAGGTCCAAAGTAATCAGGTTGTAACCTGTTGGTTATCCCCAGGGGATGGTTCCATACCAGGGTTTTGTGTTGATCTGTTGCTGACAGATTAGGCTCTCAGCAGTATTAATAGCCAGATGAGCCTTGGTGAGTGGAAGTCCATATGGTTAAACCCATGCATGAACTCTCTGTCTACCATCACGCTATATCATGAGTCCTTTGGGCAAGGTAGCAGTAACTGGGAAGAGAATTTGATTAGTATCTACAGAATGATTCAGCATATCCACTTGATGATTCAAATTAAAAGTGACTTTCCTGAGGTTGCTCTTCAGTGAACATTCATATAAGACACAGAATCCATATTTTTGCCCATTCAGAGTGATCTAGAAACATATTTCCTCCCCATATTTCCTTATCACAAATTTTATATTATGTTCCTTCTCATCTCTGGCTATGCAGCTAAACCAATAATCACATTCCATAAATAAATATACAATCACATACCTAGCACAGTGAAAAGCCAAGGAGACTTCTCAAGTTTCTGCCCACTGGGAGAACTTTTTTTCTATGATCATTCAGGAATACTTCTACAATGGGCATAAGACCATATCTGTGTACATTTGGATGTGTGTTCATAAATACTACAGACCCCTCTGTAAACCAAGATCAAGTGGTAGAGTTTGAGTGTTTATGTTCTTTTCAAAATTTCTGTTGAGATTTAAAACTCAATGCAATAGGACTAGGAGCTAGTACTTTAGGAGTGATTGAGTTTAGCACACTTTACCCCCCCCCCCCATGGGTGAAAAGGATTAGAGTGAGTTACATAAATCTTCTTTCTTTATCTTCATTTCTTTCTTTTTCCTTTTCCTTTTTTTAATTTCTCCCTCTTCCTTCCTCTCCCCATTCCCTTTCTTTCTCATTTCTTTTTGTTTTGTTTTTCCCTTCTGCATGTCACCATGAGAGGATACAGCATTTTCTCCCTCCAGAGGATGACAGAACAAGACATAGTCTTAAAAGCAGACATTGAGTTTCATAAGACACTGAACCTACCTATTATCACCCTCTTCTTGGACTTTCAGCTTCCAGAACTATGGGACATAATTCGTTCTTTATAAATTAGTTAGTCTTTAACATTTTGTTGTAACAATGCGTATGGACCAAGATACATGGTCTTCTCTTCCTCTATGGACTGACTTAGAAAACTTCCCATAAGGCCATAAAAACAGTCTGGGAAAGAGAAGTGGAGATGACCAACATTTGGCCTGGAGACCAAAGAGTTAATAGCTTAGTTCTAGTGTGCAAGGGATTAAGTCTCAGCCTTCTACACTGTTGGCATCCTATATGATCACTGGTTCAAGTCCCTTATGCTCCACTTGTGATCCAGCACCCTGCTAGTTTGCCTGGGAAAGCAGTAGATGATGGCCCAACTACTTGGGCCCCTGCCATTCATGTGGGAGACCTGGATGGAGTTCTAGGCTCCTAGCTTTAGCCTGTCTCAGGCCATGTCATTGCTGCCATTTGGAAAATGAACCAGTGAATGGAAGATCCCTCTCTATCTCTATCCCCACCTCCTAAACAACAAAATAGTAACAAAAAATTAATTTTAGTCCAAGCAATGGCAGCCTCAAGGCCCAGAAACTGTTGATGTTTCAACTTTATTCTGAAGGAAAACCAAATCCATGTGCTAGCTTCAAGGCAGTCGGAGGTGGAGTTCCTACCTACTGACGTAAGGTTCAGTCTTTTTGCTCTACTTAGGTCTTCTGCAATAATATAAACTTACTGTTTAATGTCCTTTTTCTTGGACTTTTTGGGGTACCTCATATTTGTTGTTCAGCATGGCATGTCCTAGATGCACAAAGTCTTGTGAGAATGAGAATACCAATAGCATTTCCAACCACAAAGCAGGGAGAAGAATGTTATTCTGTAGACCCTGGGTTGCTGTCAAGACCTCTTAGAGTGTAGAAAAAGACAGGAAGTAAAAGATAACCTTATTTCCTACATATGTCAAGGAAGTGAGTGACACAATTCCTCAGAGTAAATTAACTATTTATTTTCTCCCACACTTTGCATATGGTCATTCATTTAATCATTTTTCTATTGCATGAATATGTCAGGCTCATTTTCTAACACTGGGCACTAAGATCACAATTTCACCTAGACATTTACTTTATTTTTACGATTGCCATTGAAAGGTTCTTCACGTTGCTGTTAGCCATTGCCCAGCAAATTTAATGCTGAACTTCACCAAAGCACACATTTTAAATTACAAAACTTATCTGAGACCACTTGAGTTCTCTCTATTCTCCTGTCATACTAGGCACACTAACCATGTCTTAGCTCTTCCAATCCAGCCACATTAAACTTCTCTTTAATTTTCCTCAGAGCGTCATCCATTCATGCCAGGATGACTTTGGGCATGCTCTTCTCTTTATCTGAAAATCAGGTCTCCAGTTTTCCAAGACTTGTTTCCTTAGGCACTCACAACTCCCATTTATTCACAATTTACGGAAGAATATACACTGTCTGGTACATGCAGTAAATATTTGCTTAATGAAGTGAACAGGAGAAAATTGTAGTTTTTCAGGAGAGAGCTAATTACTATGTATTCATTCCTGTTGATGCTGAAGTGACTGTGAGTCATCTGTGAGAAGTGAATAGCAAAAAATTGGAAAGGGATGTCTTCACACCAGGAGGCAGGTGAGGACTGTAGCAGCATGTACCTGTTTAAAGCTGATTCTGGAAAAAGAACATATGATTTAAATCACAATGCACATGAGTCTTGTTTCCTTTTGCCCCAACCCACAATTTGTTCCATCTAGCAAACAGAAAGGATTACTTGCAAGACAAGTAAAACCATGTATGGCAGCAAAAGATAGTCTAGGATATTTCAAAGTGTAATGATGGGGAAGTAAGTAGGAGATCTCAAAATTAAAATTAAAAGAAAAAGCCTTTGGGATCCTTCCACATTTAAAGACTATTAATTTGAAAATGCAATGAAGATTCCACATTTTCCCCCTTCAATTCCCATTGATGTTTCACATGGATCATGCTTTTTAAAACTTGCTAACCTATAAATCTTAAGTCAAACTGTTGTTTGGTAAGCCAATGATGTTTATTTCTGTAGTTAAGAATGATTGGCACATAGAATGAGTCATCCATAAATTAAAACAGTCATATTTGCCAACCATGCAAGAAAGTATTATTTTATGATCAATAAATGAAGTTATCTTCCATTTCATGTCCTAGAATGTGATGGGCCATTTATCCTCATGAGGAAACTAGCTCCTTTTCAAATCTTGTCTCATGGACACAACCACCACCAAGTCTCTTGAGAAGCAATTTGCACAAAAGTTTTCTTATGCTCTTCTTGAGCATTCCATAAACAGCACTCTTATCCAACAACATTCTCAGTTTGTCAGTTCCCTATGTCTGATTTGATTGTATCCATACTTCAAAGATACCACTGCCCAGGGTCAGTGTGTGCTGGCATGTGGAAGTACTGAACCAAACATCTGATTTTTCAGAAGCAAATATAAATAGCAGTACATTTTTTAGTTGTTATTATGGCCAAAGAAAAACTCTGACACTAGGGAACTACCTAGATCATGGACTCCAGCAAAAAAAAAAAAAAAAAAAAAAAAGGACATCTGGAAACAGATAGAACACATTGTGAAAAAGAACAATAAATGAAGCCTAATTAAGAGCAATTTGAGTTCCCAGAAGGAAAACTGTGGAGGAAAGGGCTCCTCCAGTGGAGGGACATATGGGACCAAGGAATCAAAGCAGGAGGTGCCTCTGATGAAAAGGATATGAGAGTCTTCAGTTCAGTAATAACTGTGAGATGTCATAAAGATCATTTTATAGTAAGGAGAACTATTCCTTGTTTCCCCTGAAGCCATGAGGATGGTCATTTGGCTTGAATTTCAAAGCCTACACACGATTGTTTAGAAATCCAGGGAGGAACTTTGCTAAACATGGGTCAAGAGACTAAGATTAAATTTGTAATATCAGCAGCAAATGTTGGAAGCTACTTTATGGTTTCATATAAGCATCATGAAATTATTGTGGATAGGCTTGTTTGAATGTATTGCTAGTGTCTTACTGTAAGAATTTCCACATGGCACCCTTTAGTCAAATGTTCATTAAATGCAGCAGTTTTGCGCCAAGAATGGCTTTTTCCTTTCCATTTCATTATAAGATATATTATATTTGCATTTGTTGATGGTTCTTTTGGGGTGATACACAAAAACTCTTTGTAATATCCCACAATGGTTTCCCTGCATTTTCTTAAAGTAGTGTGACAGTTTCAGATCTTACATTCAAGTGTTTGATCAATTTTGAGTTCATTTTTATATAGTGAGAGATAGGGGCCTGGTTTCATTTTTATAGATATGGATATTCAGTTTTTCCAGCATCATTTATTGAAAAGACTATCCTTCCTCCAATGTATATTATTGATGTCTTTGTCAAAAATGAGTTGGTTCTATATTTGTAATTTTATTTCTGAGTTTTCTATTCATTTGCATTTGTCTATATGACTGCTTCCATGCCAGCACTATACTGTTTGGGTTACTATAGATTGATAGTATATTTTGAAGTATTGTCTGCCTCCAGCAGTTTTTTTCTTTTCATTTTGCTTTCTTTTGTTTTTAACTAGGGCTGCTTTGGCTATTTGGGGGTATTTTGTGGTTTCAAACAAATTTTCTTTTTTATTTCTTGCAAAGTATATTTTGGTACTTTTAACAGAGATTGCATTGAATTATATGGATTACTTGGGGGAGTATTGACATTTTAACAATAATAATTTTTTTCATTAATGCACATGGAATTTCCTATCATGTGTTTGAGTGTGAGTGTGTGTGTGTGTGTGTGTGTGTGTGTGTGTTCCCTTCCAATGTCTTTCATCAATACTTTACAGTTTTCATTAAGGAGCTTTTTTTTAACATCCTTAGTTAAATTTATTCATTGGTATTATTTTATTTTTATTGCTACTGTAGATAAACTTGCTTTCCTGATTTCTTCTTCAGCTTCTGATTAAACTAATGCTTTTGTGCAGCAAAGAAAGCACTCAATAGAGTTAAGACATAAGTGACATCTATAGTAAGAAAAAATATTTAAAAACCATTCTTCTGAAAAGAGATTAATATTAAGATTATATAAGGAATTCAGACAAGTCAACATGAAACAAATATTCTGATTTTAAAAAGGAGCAAATGATCTGAAAAGACATTTTTCAAAAGGATAAATGTAAATGACTAGCAAATATGTAAGAAAATGCACAACATTACTAATCATGTAAAATGCAAATAATAATCACACTGGCATATCAGGTCACCCCAGTTATAATGCCTACTATCAAAAAGACATAAATAAAAAACAACACATGATGGTGAGGGTGTGCAAAATGGGAAAGCCTCATACACAGATGGTTGTAATGTAAATTAGTACAATCATTATGGAAAATAGTCTGATGTTTCCTCAAAAACAAGGGAGTAGACAATAGGCTTGGTTGCTGATGTGGAAGTTAACGATGTCCACATCCTGCATCAGAGTGCCTGGGTTCAAGTCTGGAGTGTGTTCCCAATTCCAGTTTCTTACAAAACCTAGGAGGCAGCAAATGATAGCTCAAGTACTTGGTCCCTGCTAACCACTTGGGAGGCATGGATTGATTTCCTGGATGCAATTTTTGGCCTGATCCAATTCTGACTGTAGTAGACTCCAAGTGGATGAGCTCTCTCCCCCAACTCCTTTTGTTCCCCTCCCACCTTACTTCTTAAATATAAAAAAAAGAAATTTAAAAGACTAGACATAGAACTAGCCAATGTTTCAGCAATTCCAGCTACTGGGCATGTATTCAAAAGAAAGGACATCAGCAGGCCAAAGGGGCATCTATACTCCCATGTTTATGATAGCATTGTTTATAAAAGATAACATATGGGGTCAAACTAGATATCCATCAATGGATGAATTGATAATGAAAACATGGTATATATAAACAGTAGAATATTATTCAACTACAGAAAAGAATGGAATCCTTTAATGTACAGCCACATGGGTGGAACTGGGAGAAATTATGTTAAGTGAAATAAGTCACACAGAAAGACAAATATCACATTTTATCACATATATGTGGAAGATAAAAAGCTTATGTCATGAGATTTGAGAGTATAATTGTGTTTATCAGAGGCTGTGAAGTGCAGGGAAGAGGAAGCTACAGAGAAGGTTAACAGGTACAAGAATGCAGTTGAATGAGAGGAATACTTTCATAGGGTAACTGTGGTTGACAATTTTTAAGGATATACTTAGTAACAGCTACTAAAGGTTTTAATGTTCACACTACAAAGAAAGGATGTATGTTTGAGGCGATAAACACCAAGCATCCTTATCCAATCATTATACGTTGTACACATGTATTAAATTATCATACTGTGCCTTAAAATGTGTGCAATTATTAGTGTCAGAATAAATTTGTGAAAGTATGCATTTCTTTGCCATATTTTCAATTCCAAAAAGCTCTTTTAGAGATTTTTGTTTAATACTATGATATTTCCTACTAAGCAACTAAGATGAACAATATCTGTTTTCACATCTCATCCCATGACAAAAACTTAATGAACATTCCCTTGCATTGTCAGATGTTCTAGCTCTAGAAGCAATACTTTTCCCTTCCAATGGTTTGAAATCATTCATCCGTTAGCATCACAGGGCAATGGTATTCTTGATCAAAAATGTATTTTAAAAGTAGTTCCTGGATACTCTGCTTTCATTATTGTTACACTATTCCACTAAAATTCCATTATTATTATTATACTACTACTACACTGAATTTTGGTGGTCTCCAACCTGCATGCACTAAGCTTAGAAAGCAAGTCCAAGCTTCCCAGTAAATCCAACAAATCGATCTACTTGACTTGTATTGTTTCCTGAATTAACTGGGATTCAAGTGGCATCACTGGACAATTGAAGTAGAGGTAGAAGGACTGAGTATAAACAGAAACTCTGTGTTTGCCATGGCAACTCATAGACAACTCTCCTCAGCTATACAGCATCCACTTTTATTGCCTATCTTGACTTTTAAGCTTTATTTTAAGGGGCTGGCTGTGTTCACACAGAGGCCCACATTGATTTACCTTGCATTTACCAAGCGCCAACCATGCATTACCCCTTTTGCTGGATGCATGAGGTACAGTGGTGAAACCAAAGAGACACATGGACCATATGCCCATTCATCTTCTCCATTGTCTATCGTTCTTTTTTGTCTTTCTCTGTTTCATATATTCCTTCTTATTTAAAATCACAACTCTAGCCTTCTTCAATCATACAGTAGTCAGGCTGTTCTTCTGCATAACCAGCTTTTGCTAAAGTGAAGTGATCTACAACACTAGGAAAACCCATATTGTAGTCCCTCCTTTGTAGCATGTTGTGCCCTTGAACTTGAAAAGGAAGAACCATAGCTATAAATTTTGGAAGAAAAGCTGCTCCCCAGGAAGGCGCTGGACATGAGGAGTTTTATCACTTCAAATGCATATTTTAAATGTTGTTTTTGTGAATATCTTAAAATGATGATATCATCAGTGGTCAGGAGAAGGGCTCCTGGGATTCAATTCCTTCTATTCCCTTATATTTTCATGCAAAAAACTCAGTAAGCAAGTAGTTAAATATCTTTGTTCACATGGTGTTTGCTTAGGAATCAAACATCAGGGGGAAAATTTCAGATAAGATCTAAACACAATTCATATCTAGGGTCTAATTCATTATTGTAAAAATGCAAGTTTAATTATAGTGATAAATTATTACTATTATAAAGGATCAAATCTCCTTAGATTCCTTTAATTATTTTCCTTAGAAAAATAACTATAATTTCTTCTTCAAAATACCAGAATTAAAAAAAAATAACTACTAATTCTCTGGGAACCAGAGGAAAAAGGAGACAACTCAATTATCCCTAAGCGTGTGTAGTTAATATATTTTTAGAATCTATAAGGAAGTAATTTTTTATTGGACATAGGAGTATATATGATACAGTATTTTTCTACTTTTGAATGAAAATATGCTGCGTTTTTAACACGTTTACCTTCTTTCTATTTCTGAAATTATCCAAAAGCAATGTGATTTTTATAAAATGTCCTAATGGTCCAAAATCATTTGACTGCCAATGCCTAATTCTAAACCTGATGTTCTGGAGAAGCGTGTGGCCTTAACTATGCCAGAATGTCTCGTTTTATGTTTAAATGGTCACAGATTTAATAACGGGCTGCAAAAAAAAAAAGGCTTGTGTTAAACTACAGCCTTTACTTTTCAAGCACTCATCCAACCATGCACAAACACAAGGATATGCCATACGCTTTAAATCCACAAGCATCATGGAACAGGCCTACCATGGGCCCTGTGCACATTAACAAATTATGTCCCATTAGGTCAATGCAGAAAGTAATTGTGGGATTCTTTTCAAATCCACGTTGTTTCCTGGCTCTGCTGCGGGCCACTCAGCGAGACACCTCTCAAGGCCTTTGTACCGAACTGAACGCAGCTAATTGTTCCATTTCTGCTTGGAGGGATTCATCTCCCAGATGTCTCAGACCTTTCAGCAGCTCAGCTCTACCAATATCTCGACATATGAAAACAGAGTCATTTGGGACCCAGGCAGAGGGGAAAGACTGGGAAGCAAATAGAGCCGGGTATTCTTTACCCCTGCCCTTTGGTATGATTAATCTTCAGCGAGAAAGGGCTCCTGAATCACTCTCTTGACAGGACAGCCCCCTTGCCCTATCTGGCTCCCCATGTGAGGAGCTACAGATGAATGCTTCCTTTTTTCCCTTCCTCCAGGTGCAGCCCTATTCACACTTGAGCCCGACAACACAAAGTAGAACAGTTTCTACTTGTCTGTCGCCTAAGCTCGTATTCTTTTCTCCTTCAGTGTTTCTCATTTGTTCACATCCTAGTGACAGAGTCAGTCAAACTGAAAATATATGAAAACCTAAAGACAGTAACTGATTTCCTTCCAAAAATGAAATAAATGTGTCTGTGTGTACTTTCTTACAGGAAATATGGCTGTAGAAGAAATCTATAGAGAAAGATACTTAGGCCTCTAAGCTATTGAGTTAGCTTGAAATTTTTACTTTGGTTGTGAGTTTTGGCTTTTTCTTAGCATTTTTGTTTCAATTCTATCCTTTACCCATAGCAAATAGGCTCATTCATCCCTTGAAATAGTTGATTATAAAATAATGAACATTCTGAAATAGAGGCAGGTACCTAGACCTGCCTTGTGTATGGTTTCTACCATATTTATAGGGGCCAATAACTTATCATCAAATTTTTAAAAAATTGAGTACAGGTTAACAGAAATCATATGATTGAAAGTGAAATGAAAAATCAGTACCCAAAATAACATTTTAATTTCATGTGGCTCCTTATCTGAAGTTGAGCTGGTCGCCACCAAAAAAAAAAAAAAAAAAATGAGATAACATTGGTCTTAGTTCGAATTCTCTGGAAAGAGATTTGAGACAGGAGTGTGAACACACATAGTTTATTTAAGAATTAATTGCCACAGATGAGTAGTGGTTCAAGGATGCAAAGAAGATTGTATTGGGGGTATCAGCAAAGAAGTCAGAATGCGGACAGATGGAACGCAAGGCCAAAGGGGAACATTCCACTTAAGAAGATGTCCTCTGCAGAACAAGACATCTAGGTTATTCATACACTAGCATCCATTTGGTAGTAGTTAAGGACAACTCCCAAGATGCTTAATTAAATCTTTCTACCCAGTCAGAGAACAGTTTGTTCACCAAGCAGTGTTCAGGAGTATCGATAATGATCCAATTACTGAAGAGCTCATGGAGAGTACTAGGACAGCAAGACAGCAGTATATGCACCATCACTGGAGTTTCTAAAACATCAGCAGGATGATCTCCGACACTGTGCTATTTCCCCAAACACTACACTGCTGGAGCATCTGTGGAAATCCATGATGTTGATATGCCCTGCATCTTTGACTCATTATTGAAATACATTGATGTGGCTGGTGCCGTGGCTCACTAGGCTAATCCTCTACCTGCAGCGCCAGCACCCTGGGTTCTAGCCCTGGTCGGGGCGCCGGATTCTGTCCCGGTTGCTCCTCTTCCAGTCCAGCTCTCTGCTGTGGCCCGGGAGTGCAGTGGATGACGGCCCAAGTCCTTGGGCCCTGCACCCACATGGGAGACCAGGAGAAGCACCTGGCTCCTGGCTTTGGATCAGTGTCATGCGCCGGCCGCAACACACCACCAGAGCGGCCATTGGAGGGTGAACCAACAGAAAAGGAAGACCTTTCTCTCATTCTCGCTCTCTCTCACTGTCCACTCTGCCTGTCAAAAAAAAAAAAAGAAAAAAAAGAAAGAAAGAAAGAAAGAAAGAAAAAAGAAAAGAAATACACTGATGTTTCTGACTGCCTACTTAGCTAGACCACTAGCATGGTTATTTAGCCTGCCATCACAACTCTAGGGGAATTTATTTATATATTTTTACAAATTTTGTCAAATATTTATTTCCCTGACTTATCTGAGAGTAAAATGCCACCCTGCATTTAGTGTATATTTTATACAAAAAAGGATGTTCTCTTGACCATATAATATAACCACAGTATATACCCTCAAAATCTGCAAATTGATAATGGTGCATTTTTAACATCTAATCCTGGGACTCCATTTAAACATTGGCAATTGCTTCTGTAATGATTGTTATATAGAAAGTATTATTCTCATAATCACATATTTACTTTTGTTATTATAACTTCAATCTTTTTCAATCTGCCAAATTCCTCTATCATTTCTTAATTTTTTAAACACTGACTTTTATTTTGTAAGATGCTGAATTCTTCATGATTATGTTTAAGACTTGCATTACTGGAAGAAATATCTCAGAGCTAGTGCTGTGTTCTTTTCATCATTTGTACTCAAGACACATGATTCTGATTTGTCTCATTACTGGTGATATTAGCTTTGATCATTTGGCAAAAGCAACGTATGCCAGCCTTTTCCACTGTAGAGTTAGTGTTTTTAGCCTTTGTTATTAAGAAATATTTTGACTGTAGATACAATAAATCTATGTAAATATCTTTCTATTCTTTAAAAATTCATTTATCAGTTTAATTACTAGTACAAATTGTAATATTCCCATGGGCTTCTATTTGCTTCATTAGTTCATACTCTTTACTGTCCTATATATTTTTATGGTCAAATTGTCTCAGCTTGGGTCAGTGGGAGCCCCTCCCCGATGACTTTTTATTCTTTGGACATGTTTCCATCACTCTTTGAGTACTTCTTAAGTTAACAGCTGAATAAATTTTGAAATAATGGAGGAAGTCCAGCAAATGATATTCCACTAAGAAAAAGCAGAAAAATGGTGCTCAACTTATCTCATTATTACCAAAAAGAATAAAACTTTTAGGAAGAAAAACCCAAATCCATGACATGAGTGGTTTGAGACATAAGGCAGTCTATGTAAATAATGCTACAAATTGGCATGGAAATTTCCCACTCTGGATGCTTGAAGCAGTGAGTAGTCTAATGTTTTCAGAATTACTTAGTTGTGGAGTTTGTTTTGACTATTTAGGAAAAATAAAAATAAAAACTATAGTTATAGCAGGTAAACTGAGATTTGAACATCAAAAGAATATTTTCATATTAACAATATTGAAATAATAAATAAATTAATTAAATTAGCAACTCTATATTCATACTCAAAATAACCTTCCAGGAAGAAGGACCTCATTATATTTTTACATGCAGATCCAGGGACTCCCAAACTCATTACTATTTATTATTTATTTTCCTGGAAATTTTGAGGTAGTCAAGAAAAATTAATAACTTTGGTCAATAATTAGCAAAAGGGGTCAGCACTGTAGTGAAGCTGCTGCCTGCAGAGCCAGCATCCCATGTGGGCCCCAGTTCGAGTCCCGGCTGTTCCACTTCCAATCCAGCTCTCTGCTTTGGTCTGGAAAAGCAGTGGAGCATGGCCCAAGTCCTAGGGCCCCTGTACCCACATGGAAAGACCCAGAGGGGACTCCTGGTTCCTGGCTTTGGATCGGTGCAGCTCCAGCCATTGCAGCCAACTGGAGAGTGAACCAGCGAATTAAAGACCTCTCTCTCTCTCTCTCTCTCTCTCTCTCTCTCTCTCTCTACCTCTCCTTCTCTCTGTATGTAACTGAATTTCAAATAAATTAATTAATCTTTAAAAAATAGTTAGCAAAAAATAATAACACATTGTGTGAACTCAATGCCCTAGGCTTACAAGGAAACTTGATTTGAGAAACCCTGAGACTCCTGCTTTCAACTCTAATGCTAAATTTTTACCATGAATTTTTACTATTTCATCCCATAGTGTAAGCAACGGACTGAGTGTTGGGAGTATAGGGAAAGTAAAGAAAGCAGTTCTTCTGAACTTGAAGAGTCACTTCTACTTTTGCATAGAATCAGTGGGGAGATAAATGAGTTAATCCATCGTTGCCCAGCTACTTGTAACTGCGGTCTACTGAGTGTTCCAAATACAGGACTGTGATTATCAAATCTTCCTCATTCTTTAAGGAAGAGAAGTCAGCAGTGAACTAAGAGGCAAGCAGAATGTACTTGCTTTCCAGCAACACAATTGCTGTAATGGGGTCTAAAGGCATTGTCAGCAACTTTCTTTCAAAAATTTACCTTTAATAAGGGAAAAACTAGTTCTAAAATATAGAACATGTGGATTTCTATGTAAAAGGTACAGAAATAGGCAAATGATTATGCATGGATGCATTTCTTTAAAGAAAATCTGAATTTAAAGAGCTTTTTTACATTATTTTTAGCTCTTTTTTCCTCATTGACTGCCCCTATATGCAGAGTTGGGAGGTTGTCTCAGGTTATTACACAAAAGTGAATTCTAACCAGGTGCTTAGGGTCATGGGTTCAGTTCATTCATTGGACATGTTTCCTTCAGGCTCAGTCAACTAACCCAGGGCAGCAAAGAACTTAATAAAAGAAAGGAAATCCTACCAGGACCTGCTCCAAGGAATCTCAGGGTTTTAAACCTGTTGCTTGGCCTGCTTATGCCTTCAGGTTAACCATATGTAAACAATTGCTACTTTTCACACCAGAAGCAGGTTGCTTTTCAGAGGTGGACTGATTTCTTGGCCATAAAATTTATAAGGCCATTGGCTAAGTTTATGAAGTGCTCAGGCATCCTTTGGAAATGAAAGGTGCTATGTAGTGGCAAGGGCTCTAGGGTGGGATTGAAAGGAAACACAGCCAAGGTGTCCAAGTCTCATTAGTGCAATACATTGTTTTTGCAATGAACTTGTGTGCGTTCTAAGAGAATTAAGGCTTAGCCACAGCACTGAATTGCCCACGAGCTGGTAAACTCAAAGGCGCTATATGCTCCCAGCTTCTGGTGTCTGGGAAGCATGGGAAAGACTAAATAAAGACTAGATGGAGTAAAAATGCATCAGATTTGGCTGCAATGGGTCTTGTTCCTTCTGTAAATTTCAGGTAAACATTCAGTGGATGGTTTTCCCCTGAGGTTAGCTTGAATTAGACTTGAGACTTAGAGAGAGGTTTGATTCCAATTTTCTCGGTTTCAACCTTTTCCTATGCAGTTTCCCTTTCCCTTCAGCCACCACTTTTACATCTGCTGCAGAATTTCATACTTCCTGTTCTTAGTCATAAATTTTACCTGAAGCTTCTATTCTCTTTAAAGGAGAATCAGATACTGCTCTGTTTTGAGATAGAACAGTGAGTTTGCTATGAATAAACATCCCAAAACCACTAGAATAACCTAACAATTGTTAGTTTTCTGTGTTATGGACTGAATGTGTGCCCCCCAGGATTCATATGTTTCAGCCTAATCCCCAGTGTGATGGTTTTTGGATGGAGAATTTTAAAGGTAATTAGATCATGAGAATGGAGGCTTCACAAAAGGGATCAGTGTGCTTATATAAGAGGTAAAGAGAGCTCTCTTACTCCTTCCAACTATGAAAATACAGTGATAAGACAATTATCTATGCATCAGGAAAGAAATGGGCCCTTGCTAGCTATCAAATTGACTGGCACCTCACTCTTAGACTTCTCAGTCTCCTTATCTATTAGAAGTACGGGTTGGTGGGTTAATGCATCACCCAGTCTATTTTTTAAAAAATATGTATTTATTTATGTGAAAGGCAGAGAGAGAGAGAGAGAGAGAGATATCATCTATTTACTAGTTCACTGTCCAAATGGTAACAATGGCAGGGCTGGGGCTGGGCCAAAGCCAGGAGCCAGAACCCCATCCAGGTCTCCCAAGTGGATGGCCTTGAAGAGTACCTGAAATACAGCTAAGTTTAAACCACTGTTACCTAAGCGTTTGTTAAATAAAAATAATGGGATGTTGTTATGTATTATAACCCAAGACTGAAAAGGTGGCCAAGATATTATAGCAAATTTAGGCAAATTCAGTTCCATTTATGCAAATAATTCGAACAGAGTTTCCCACCATGTGTTTAGTCATGGTCTGCCATTAATGTGGGCAACATTGCTAGGATGTAACAAAGGCAATAATGTGAGCTGCAGAGGCTTACACGGTGTCTTCTCCCCTTTGAAAACACTTTCCCAAATACTTACTTGATCTTTGTCTTGAGGTGTATCTGAGATTCATTTCTACCTATTTGCATCAGAAAATGAAGAAGTGGTAAAGACAATAAAGAAAAAGAAAAGAACAGATTTCATTTTTCTTTGGAGGTCCGAATAACCATATTTATTGGGAAACTGCCACCATATTTTTCTAGTACTCCAAAGTCAGCAGCTTCACTTACAATAATCAGGAGGCCTGCGCCGTGGCTCAACAGGCTAATCCTCCGCCTTGTGGCACCGGCACACTGGGTTCTAGTCCTGGTCAGGGCACCGGATTCTGTCCCGGTTGCTCCTCTTCCAGGCCAGCTCTCTGCTGTGGCCCGGGAGTGCAGTGGAGGATGGCCCAAGTGCTTGGGCCCTGCACCCCATGGGAGACCAGGAGAAGCACCTGGCTCCTGCCTTCGGATCAGCACAGTGCGCCGGCCGCAGCAGCCATTGTAGGGTGAACCAATGGCAAAGGAAGACCTTTCTCTCTGTCTCTCTCTCTCTCACTGTCCTCTCTGCCTGTCAAAATAATAATAATAATAATGATCAGGATAAAATCACAATAATTGGAAATAATCACACTTCAAGTAAAAGTCATGAATTATAAGCTCTGTGAAAAAATTTTCGTGAGCATATAAAAGTTCACTTTTGAAGTAGCATTATTTGATTCATATGAATATTAGCAAAACTAGAAAACATCCTTGATATTTTAGTTCATGTATTCTATTTAGGAACATTGGACATCTGATAGACTTCTGAATTTACATTAAGTTGCTTTCTGCTGCAGACGTCAAAAAGCTCAAATTCAAAGGGGTTTAATTACGGAAGCTTCTTTTTATCAGATAATGAAAACTCTGTAGAGAGTTATTTGTCAATCTCCCAGGAGCTCTTACTCTCACCAGCTTTCAAGATGGCTGTGGGAACTCTAAGCTTCATAGTCACCCATGCAGGAAAGAAAGCAGCCTACTTCTCACACTTCTCACTCGTCTTTATCAAGAGAGCATCTTTTCTCTGAGTGATCAGATCCTCCTCCAGTAATTTTACTGTCCAACAAATAAATTACAGCTTCATATCATAGTTACAATGGAGGCTAGGAAATCAACTTTCTGCTATCTTGTGCTTCTCTTGAGTATGGGGTGGAGACACTCCTGCAGAGTAAGTTTCCTTATTGGCAGAGTGGAAATAGGAGGGGAAAATTGTTAGTAATCCCACTTTGCCAAACAATATGTTGGGAAATATAACAATCTCAAACAACTACCCATCCATGAGTTCTACCATCCTTCCCAATTCCTAGCACATCTACAATTACAAACAATAACACTCTTCCTAGTAATTTGTGGATGAATACGTCTGAAATGGAAGAAAGATAAGTAGACTCATGCATGTTGAGGGAAGTTCTGAGGACTAAACGATGTCATCCTACCACAAATGGATCTGCTTCAGTTCTTAGCTTTACACAGATTTTCATCCATTGTTCAATGTATCTTCATAGATTTTTCTACTCAATTTAAAGAGTTTCAACTGGCAATTTTTAATATTACTATCATTTTAAACAACATTAAATCAAACCATGTACACATATTTCTGATGCAACGTATTGCAGTGTAGGGATTTTAAAAATTATATTTGTGGTATCCTAGGATTCTCTTGAAGATAGTGGGTGATGTAGAGCTGAGGGTTACAGGCTCTAGCATACATATATAGATAATGCAGCCATTGTTTTCCTCTTTGATTTGGAACTAAGAGTTATTCTGCTTAAAATTTTATTTGTAAAATAAGTTATAAGACTAAGAAAAAATGCTCGTGGAAAAAGTTTAGGATTTGGACTAAAATTTGATTTGAATCTTAAAACTGCCATCAATGAACACACCTAGAGACTATAAGAAAGTTAGAATTTTTCCCCTGTATTATTTTAATGGCATTAAACTCATGAACTTTGAGAGATTTGAGCATTCATCAAGACATCTGAGCTTTCTAAGTACAAATTAGGTGTTCAGGAAGTTTCTTTCTTATTCATATTATTCATGTTTTAATCACAGTCCATTAAATTAGTATTCCAAGATTTTCTCAGCCAAGGTCAGTTGCTTAAAATGCTTTGTTACAATAACTATCATTCTTGTAGAAGATACTTGCTTTACTGGAATTTTCCTGTGGAATAAATTCTAGAAAATGAGCTTATGGATACAAGGATATAAACATTTGTTTGCGACTCAAGACATCTTACCAGATTTTATTTTTCTAACAAAATTTATATGATTTACACTTCCATTAGCAATAGATCATTGTACCAGGTTTTAAAAGCTTGCCAATTCTGAATTTTTTTAAATTTAATTTTGGCAACTACATTAAGTGTAAAATAATATTAGGGAGTAGTTGAATTTGTAATGGCTTTAATACTAGAAGAATACACATTTTTCATTATTTTTGAGAATGACTTTACAATTTCCATAAAAGTGAGGCAATGAGCATCATAAAAAATGGAAGCAATTAATGAATTTATAAAGAGGAAATTAATAAACCAATCTAAATCCCACTGCGTGATATATTCCATTTCAAAGTTAAGTAAATAGCATCCCAGAAATCTCAGACTTCCTCCCTTTCTTCCTATGTTTGCTTCCATTTCTCATTTTCTCATGTCATCACAAAACTATTAAGAAAAGATAAAAATATGAAAGATAATATACAAGTTGAATCATCTTATACAACTACATTTTATAATTATAGTTTTTGATGAAAGGGCTGTGAACAAAAACCAAAAACTATTTTCTTATTTAATCTGTAATTTAGAGAGGTATTTGTTATTTTTATTAATTTCAAAGCAAACTCTTGAAAATCGATTCATAATACTATAGAACAATTATTGTTTTTGAATCTACATATCTTAGTACTCATTTATGAATTTGTATGTCAAATTTCAACATTTCCAAATATATATGTAACCATGCCACTATTCAGATGTTAACACTTTTCTGCTTCTGGTCTTAAAAAAATAAGACATGGATAATACAAAGGTAGTTTAAGTCAAGCATTTGCATATTTTTTTTATTTCTTCTTTCCTCTAATTATTGTTAAGATAATGTTAAATAGTAAGTTCTGAGTGTTGCAGAAAGGTAGGTAGGTGTGTGAGGAGCTGATGTCTGAGATCCCAAGCAGAACTACGGTTGGACAGCTCCAGGAGCCGCCAGATAGCTGATTGACACCTTAGCCATGGCCAACCAGCCATATGACAGCTATGGCTGACTCTACATAACAGCCCTATCTGACCCACATGACAATTTCCTTCCTGGAAACCATTCGAACTCTTTTCTTTCTATGCACAATGCACACTTCCCTTTTTATGCATCCTCCAGGCCTGCCCTCCAAACATCACCAAGCTTCCTCTTCCCCTTTCCATATTGCAGGAATCACAAGTTCCACAAGGCTGTAAATTTAGCACCAGAGTTAGCTGGAAATATCCAATATGGCTACACGATATGGCTCCTCAATATCCTTTTTTAATATCATTATAATGTCATTATAATAAAATTACAAGGGGGGCACTCCCACTACCATCATTCACCTGACACCATAACACTCTTGATATTTCCAAAAAAGGATTTAGAAATAGGCAGTAAGTACTCAAGCCCCCCCAACTCCACCTCTTTTGAATATTCAGTTAAGCTCCTCCCTAGACAACATCACCCACTATGCCTCCGAATGTTATAAATGGAAGAAATAACTTTGTGGATGAGGACTTTTCTTTGAGGATTATTTTCCTTTGTTGAGGGATTTTTCTTGTTTGAAGTCTTTTTGTGTTTGAGCTATTTGCTCATGAGTCTCTCTCTCTCTCTAGCCTTATTTCTTGAGTGTGCACTTTTGTTCTAAACAACTGCTGCTTTCCTGTACACTTTTATGCTTCCACTTTGAATTCTTTCATGTGTGGAGGGAAGAGTCTGGAATAAGTTAAGCCAGGGACCCCATACCCCACAACAAGAGCATCAGTTATATAAAGTGATATTTCCTCTGCATACTGTAGACTTGAGCTTCACTTGGCTTGTTCTCAGAGCCATCATTTCAAGTGTATATTTGGAACTGTTGTGCCCTTGCCAGAAATCTTTCACAACTGCTGCACCCAAACTCCACTTGCACTTGGAATTGGCTACCAATTGTTGTAGCCGCTCTGTTCTCTGAAGAATTGTCCTGGGTTAAAGGAAGCTGTTTAATTTGGAGGATCCCTTTTTCAGGCCAGCCCACAACCAATGACTGAATGGCAACTGTGGAGGTGAAGGGAAGCAGGCAAGCAACATCAGCGTCTTTGCTTCAAGAGACTGGCTCCATGGTTATAATCATTCTCCAGAGTTCCTTTTGGAATCAGACTGAGAGACAACTCCAGCCAAGGTGACAATTTTTCTCCATCCTTTCCCTGGTCTACATTGCTACGCTCTTTCTAGTCTTCTGAGACCCATTTTCTGAAACATCACTCTAATTGCACAATGATTGGGCACCTTGCATTCTTCACTTCATACAATGTTTTGAGGGGATTTATAATTGCCTATATTTCAGGCTTTCTTATATACCTGTTTCTAAACATTCTGTTATTTAATTTGTTAATTTTTTTTACTTCATAGACAGACACAAATACACATAGCAGATATATATATATATATATATATATATAGAGAGAGAGAGAGAGAGAGAGAGAGAGAGACTCATTCACTAGTTCATCTCTCAACTTCACTACCTGGAAGAAGCCAGGACCTAGTAATTTAATCCAGGTATCCCATGTGGGTGACAGGAACCCAACTCTTTGAGTAATCATGGGCTGTTTCCATGGTGTGCATTAACAGAAAGCTGGAAGGTACAGCAGACCCAGGACTCCAGCCCAGGCCATCTGATCTGGCATGCAAGTCATGCTGTACAACCTCTGAGACTAAATTTTAGAAAGTTTACATAAATGCAGAATCATTCCAAATAATTAAGTCTGGGAAGCAGCAGGAATATTGGAGAAAAAGAAATCTTAGTTCTAGAAAGTCACTGTGAACAACTGCAATTCTCAAATATCTGGAAAAGCACTCTAAGCCTGCATTCTGGAAGAGGGTGTTCCCGAGATGGTTGAAGATGATGGAAAAATTGGCCTCCCTTCTGCCTTGTAAGTATCATGGTAGTTAGACACATTGGAAGATCTAAACTGAAAATACAGTGAGGAACATTCTGGAAAGAGTAGTTCTCAGGAGTTCTCCTGAAATTGGCTAGCAATATTTGACAAGGAGATTTTTGTTTAATTGCTTTATTAGATTTCATATTTAGCTTATGAAGATCATCTTTGAAGTTGAAAGTCTAGATTTTCAGAATTTGGCAAATGTTATCTTTTCTGGCCCTAACTGAATAGTGTAGGGTTTGAGAGTCATGGTGTTGGTGACTGCTCATTCTCCATTCATTCCTCTTTCATTTTAACAACTTGTTAAAATTCTTAGTTCCCTGGCTGTACAAAACTAGGCTACAGGCCTTTCATTTGGGCCATAATTTGCCAGTCTCTCATCTACATATAATGTCAACACTGATGCATTTAGATTAATTCTTCATGCTTTGCTTTTTTTGTTGTTGTTCTTTCTACTTAGAAAAGTTTATTTTTCCCCTTACTGACTCCATATGGGCCATGTTTTACTGTGCCCTACCTCCAGTGGGTCTGAAATTTATGAATTCCATTTCTATTATTTTAATATTGCCTTAAATTATTTTTAATTGAGATGTAATTTGCTTACCATATAATTCATTGTTTCAAAGCAACCCATTTAGTCATTCTGTTTATCCTTAAGTCTGTGCAATCGTTACAACTATCTGATCCAAAACATTTTCATCCTAACCCAAAAAGCCCTTTTTTGGACTTCTGGGAACCACTAAGCTACTATTTGTCTCTATGAATTTGTCTGTTCTTGACACTCCATATAAATGGAGTGAAACAATATGTAGGGTTTTTTTGTGCGTGGTTTACTACATTGTTTTTAAGGTTTTTCCATGTTATGGCATGTAACAATCCTTTAATCCCTTTTATTTTGAAATGATATTCCATTGTATGACTATGCCACATTATCCATTCATCAGTTAATTGGCATTTGAATCATTTCAACCTTTCAGCTAAAGTGAATAATTTTGCTATGAAGATTAGCATACAGGCTTTATGTAAACATATATTAAGAAGTGTTTTAGATATATGCCTAGGAGTAAAATTGTTGAATTATGTGATAGCTCTAAATCAAGTATTTTCCATAGTTGCACCATATTATATTCCCATCACTAGTGCACCAATCTCTCCACATCTTCATCAACACTCGTTATCATATGTGTTTTGCATTTTAGTTATCCCAGTATTTGTGAAGGGTTATCATGTTATGGTTTTAATTTTTTCCCTAATGAAAAATTATGTTCAATTGTTTTTCATATGCTTGTTTGGTTATTTGTATACCATCATAGAGAAGTGTCTATTCAAATTCTTTACCTATTTTTAATGGTGCTATTTATCTTATTATTGAGTCATATGTTTTCTTTATATATTCTAAATTCTAGTTCCTTGTAGGACATATGGAAATATTTTCTGCCATTTTGTTGATTACTACACTTTCTTGATAATACTTGACAATCAAACATTTTTAAATTTTGATGGAATCCAATTTACTGTTGTTCTTTAGTTGCTTTGAGTTTGGAGGTCACATGAGGAAACTATGTCTGATCCAGAGTCATGAATATGTACAATATGCAACTGTGTCTTATTCTGAGAGTTGTATATTCTTAATACTTACATCTCTTATCCTTTGGGGGTTAATTTCTGCATATGCTGTGCACTGAGGCTCCAAGTTCTCTCTTTTGTTTATAGATATCCAGATACTTTGGTGGACTACAGATGTCCAGTCATTTTGCTCTTGGAGCTGAAGCTGCAAACTGTTGGATAGAGAAGTGCACATTTGGAAAACAGAGCATGAGAGATTCTTCCAGTAATCAAACTACTTGAAATTTCAGGTAGGTCTCTCCTCTTAACCAGGTTCAATTCTAGAGAACATCAAAGAAAGAAGTAACAGCTCTTCAAATGTGGTATCAAAACCCTCATGTAAACACTCCATCTCAAGGGTCTGGTGCACACAGCTTCAGGATCTCAAATGTAGATACTCTACACTTCAGCAAAGAGCAATTGTTCTGTGCTTTATGGCCAAGTGAATTCGTTATTCCAAAACAAGCTGGAATCTTTCCCCTCTCTTGATCGGCAGAGGATTCTCTAGACTAAGGAAGTTTTCTACACCTGGGTCTCCATCTTAATAGACCCTAGAATGTCACCGGGGGTCAGCAGGGCAGATGGTGTTTGCTCCTTGTGTACCATCTTGGATGTGTGGCCAATATTGACTTGAGATTTTAGAGGACTGTGGGTGGTGAATGAATGAGTTTCTAAAACCTGACCTGATGTGCTTATCATTTATTATGAGTAATATATGAAAATCAGATCAATTTTGGTCAGGCAATTTAAAAAATTATCTTATGGGCCGGTGCCTTGGCTCAACAGGCTAATCCTCCGCCTTGCGGCGCCGGCACATCGGGTTCTAGTCCCGGTCGGGGCACCGGATTCTGTCCCGGTTGCCCCTCTTCCAGGCCAGCCCTCTGCTGTGGCCCGGGAGTGCAGTGGAGGATGGCCCAAGTGCTTGGGCCCTGCACCCCATGGGAGACCAGGATAAGCACCTAGCACCTGGCTCCTGCCATCGGATGAGCGCGGTGCGCCGGCCGCAGCGCACCAGCCGCGGCAGCCATTGGAGGGTGAACCAACGGCAAAGGAAGACCTTTCTCTCTGTCTCTCTCTCTCTCACTGTCCACTCTGCCTGTCAAAAAAATAAATAAATAAATAAAATAAAAAATTATCTCATGATCACAGGAATAAACACATATTAAGTATGCATTCTCTAGATTTAAAAAAATATCACCTCTCACTTTGCCCATATTAAAATATCCTCTGAATAACAATCGATAGAAAAGTTCAAGATGCTCATATTGGACAATTAACTTTAGATGCTTTCATTTTTCTTTTTCTTTTGTAGAGACTCCCCCCTTCTTCCTGCCAACTGTACTATTATAAAGTACCTTCTATACACTTAATTACATTTCCACAAACGTCATGTCTAATGTGTGAGCATGCCAAAAATGTAAAAGCATATTCCCTCTCTTGTTGTCATGCCAAATTCAGTATAAATTAATTTTCTGAAACTCTTGCAAATTTTCATTTAACATGCTTTCAGCTTAAACCTGCCTAATTTAAATGAACACAAGTGGTCATTCTCCTTTGGGAGATTGGTTGAGCAAATCTCCTAGCTTTAAATGATTCTCTCTAAAAGTATGCTACATATTACCTGTGCTGGTTAGCTCTGAAATAGCCCACAATTTCAAATGACTGTTTTCCTCAGCAAATTACTCACACCTTCCTACTCATCTGAAAGTCTCAGCTGAACTAACATTTTAAAAGACTGTTCCCAATTCATAATTCTTATGGAACAGAATTGGATTTTTCCCCCACTCCTCGTTTTTGCCTTAACACTTTGGCAAATTCTACTGCATGTCACTGTAATATGCAACCAAAAATAAAGTCCAGAGTCAGTGACATGAGATCAATTCTGGTATTCATCACTGTTTTTCTCTACTGTTCCATCTATTAAAAATCATGAATGTTAAATAATCAAACTTTTTTTTGCCTATCTTGTTTTGGCAAGATGTCTTAGTCTTTTTAGAAAAAAAAAAAAAGAAATCCATGTGTTTTGAGAGGGTTCCATTGCAGAATGATTATTGCAATGAAGACATTTTATTGTGTTAATTTTCATTAAATAAAACCCTGTTGAAAGCCAGTAGTTTTCCAAGGCCCATATGATTTATGACATGCTAATGTTTATACGGAGACACTCTGTTTCAATTTAAGGAGTAAGTGAAGCCTTTCAGAACAACTCAATAATAATATAACCTATGACAACTTTAATTTTAGACCTATAGCATGGGTGTGAGACCTGGGAACCTAATGACAAAATTGTCAGCTTCTGCACAAATTTAATCTTCATCACCTCCATGCTGTGTTTAACATCAGGTGTTTGCACTTGCCAGAAACTCCAACATTGTGCTTCCAGACGGCAAGCACTTCACAAGCATTAAGCACTACATTTGCTGTAACTCAAAAAGATAGTCTACTTCTTTTTCCTTAAAACCAGCCCAGTGAGATATGCTGAGGCCCTAACAGAAATGTGGGTGCACCTACAGAAAATGGGCTGATATTTCATATACAAAAAAATTCGTGGAAAAGTTAATTAAAAGATTAAGTTCATTTTGGTGCAAAAATTTTTGAAATCTACTTATAGCTTCATGCTAATACACATTTTGTGTTAACTTTTTAAAGACCCCTTGTATGCATGGATTTCAAATTTGATTTGTGCCAAAATAAGCATCTTTGTAGTTTCATTTTCTATGACCGTCTTGCAGAACCCTCATGCTCTTCCTCGGTACTCTCTTTCTCGCTCTTTGGTTTATCCATATCTCACTCAATGATTTTTATTTCAGTATTGCTCATATTTGCATTTTCTTAATTATCTGTTAGATTATACATATTTTAATAACACATTCATTTGCTCCTTTAGTTATCTTCTTTTCTGAGCTAATGTTTAAATACTCTGCATAACTTTTTCTTTTTTTTTTTTTTTTGACAGGCAGAATGGACAGTGAGAGAGAGAGACAGAGAGAAAGGTCTTCCTTTTGCCATTGGTTCACCCTCCAATGGCCGCCGCGGACGGCGTGCTGCGGCGAGCGCACCGCGCTCATCCATTGGCAGGAGCCAGGTGCTAAGTGCTTTTCCTGGTCTCTCATGGGGTGCAGGGCCCAAGCACTTGCGCCATCCTCCACTGCACTCCCGGGCCACAGCAGAGAGCTGGCCTGGAAGAGGGGCAACCGGGACAGAATCCGGTGCCCCGACCGGGACTAGAACCCAGTGTGCAGGCGCCGCAAGGCAGAGGATTAGCCTGTTGAGCCACGCGCCGGCATCTGCATAACTTTTTCTGAGTGTCCCTGTTCTTCTTTATGATATACAGAGACTATTTTTATAGGACAAATAGGAACTCATTGCCTGGTACATGCATATTAACTATTTTAGATTTTTAAGTGGTTTCATAAAGAATAGAAGTCACAAGGTTTTGTTCTCTATTACCTGAGACATTAAACATATAGCTATAAGGACAATGGCAGAGAAATTTTATGAGTACCATTGCTGCCTATTTTTTGTTTGTTTTTTAAAAAGGAATGTATTAATACATTCAATTCTCAGGGTCAGAGCAAATTAATGTTATGTATTGCACAACAGTTAACTATTACTCCAAATTTCCTTTTTCTATTTTACTTTTTAAAAACTTATTTATGTTTCTACAGGTCTTCGCTACTTGATATGTCTAATTTTAAAATCTTAAGTTCAGAATATATTTTACTATGGATTTTGAGGTTTCTTTTTTTAGATTTACTTATTTGAAAAGGTTGGAGAGAGGGAGAAACAGAGAGAGAGAGAGAGAGAGAGACAGAGACAGAGAGGCAGAGATTTTTTTTTGAAAGATTTAGTTATTAATTTGAAAATCAGAGTTACACAGAGAGAGAAGGAGAGGCAGAAAGAGGGAGAGAGAGACATCTTCCATCCTCTGGTTTACTCCCCAATTGGCCACAATGGCTGGAGCTGAGCTTCTTCTGGGTCTCCCACACGAGTGTAGGAGGCCAAGGACTTGGGCCATCTTCTACTGCTTTCCCAGGCCACTGAAAAGAGCTGGATCAGAAGTGGAGCAGCCGGAACTCGAACCAGTGCCCATATGGGATGCTGGCACTGCAGGTAGTGGCTTTACTACACCACAGCACTGGTCCCCAGAGATTTTCTATCAACTCATTTGTTCTCCAGATGGCTGCAATGGCCATGGCTACGCTAAGCCGCAGCCAGGAGCCAGGAGCATCACCCAGTCCTTCCACATGGGTGGCAGGGGTGCAAACACTTGCACCATGTTATGCTGCCTTTCCCAGGCCATTCGTAGGGAGTTGGTTTAGAAATTGCACAGTCAGGACATGAACCAGTGCTCATATGGGATGCCAGCATTGTAGGCAGTGGCTTTATCCACTACGTTGCAACACCAGCCCCATTTGGTTTAAATTACATTGTTTAATGGCCGGCGCCGTGGCTCAATAGGCTAATCCTCTGCCTTGCGGCACTGGCACACTGGGTTCTAGTCCCCGTCGGGGCACCGGATTCTGTCCCAGTTGCCCCTCTTCCAGTCCAGCTCTCTGCTGTGGCCAGGGAGTGCAGTGGAAGATGGCTCAAGTCCTTGGGCCCTGCACCCCGTGGGAGACCAGGAGAAGCACCTGGCTCCTGCCTTCAGATCAGCGTGGTGCACTGGCCACAGCGTGCCGGCCATGGCAGCCACTGGGGGGTGAACCAATGGTAAAAGGAAGACCTTTCTCTCTGTCTCTCTCTCTCTCACTGTCCACTCTGCCTGTCAAAGAAAAAAAAACTACATTGTTTAAGACTATTGTTTTCCACAAAACCATAAAAAATCTTCAACAGTACTTTCTTCTGATATTTTACATCTTTTAAAAACTCTTTGGGATTGATATTGTGGAGGACCAGGTTAAGCTTTTTCTTGGGACACATACATCATATTTTTAAGTACCTGGTTCATATCTCAACTACTTTTCTTTCAATTCAGCTTCCTGCTAATGTCCCTGGGAACCAACAGATCATAACCCAAGTACTTGGGTTCCTGCCCCATCGTGGTAGAACTGCATGGAGTTTCCTGCTCCTGGTTTTAACCTGGCCCAACCATGGCAAATGCGGGCATCTGGGGAGTAACCAGAGGAAGATATTTCTCTCTGTCTTCTCTCTTTCAAATAAATAAGCAGATTTTTAAAATATTTGATATCTGGGGCCAGTGTAGTGGGTAAAGCTGCCACCTGCAGAGCTGGCATCCCATATGGGTACCGGTTCTAGTCCTGGCTGCCCCTCTTCCAATCCAGCTCTCTGCTATGACCAGCTCTATGCTATGAAGATGGCCCTGGGCCCCTGCATCTGCATGGGAGACTGGGAAGAAGTTCTTGACTCCTGGCTCCTGGCTTTGGATCAGTGCAGTTCCAGCCATCACAGCCATCTGGGGAGTGAACCAGCAGATGGAAGACCCCTTTCTGTCTCTCTCTCTCTCTACCCCTCCTTCTCTCTCTGTGTAACTCTGACTTTCAAATAACTAAATAAATCTTTAAAAAATATTTTATTTTGTTAATTTAATTTGTTTGATGGAATTAATATAATAAAGATCTGTTTATTTTTAAGAATAATCAATATTTCTAAGCTTTTACTTATTTTCATTTTATTTGGAAGGCAATGAGACACAGAAGGAGACAGAATTACAGGCACACAGACATATTTTCCATCCTCTGATAAAGCCTCCCAAATGCCCTCATCATCCACAACTGGACCAGGATGAAGCAAAGAGCCAGGAATTCAATGCAGGTATCTTATGTGCACAACAGGGATTAGGAACTCAAGTACTTGAGTTATCACTTGTTTTGCCTCCCAGAGGAGGTACCGACAGGTAGCTAAAATTGGAAGCAGAGACAGGATTCTAAACCAGGCACTCTAATGTGGGCTGTGGGTGTCCTGAGTGTGGTCTCAGCTACTGCTCCAGCTGCCTACCTCCCAATTTATTTTTTTTAACTGACTACACTGGAATCTTCTCCTTCACTGTTTTAATGTGCCAAAATCAACTATTTCTAAAATCTATCTTTCTAGGTGTGCCTTCTCTATTGCCTCATCAACTGATTTCTTCCTGGTATTATAGTAGTGTATACTATTTTAACCACCATAGCTATAGACTACATTTTAACAACTAGTAGACAATTTATCTCATTATATGTTGAATATAAAATTGCTACCATTTGTACTACATTCAAATACTTTTCTCAGAATAATGAAAACTAAAGAAAATTGTAGTTACTAGACTTCTCTGTCAGGCAATAGTGTATGACCAACATAGTCTTTTTACACATGGGTTTGTGATATGTAGTAATAGATATTTCATAGTATTAGTACCTACAGATAACGTTAAAATTAACATGTACCACAGTAAGAACATGATAACTCAGCATCTTTAAGAAATTGTTATTCCAGCCGGCGCCATGGCTCACTAGGCTAATCCTCCACCTGCTGCGCTGGCACTCCAGGTTCTAGTCCTGGTTCTCCTCTTCCAGTCCATCTCTCTGCTGTGGCCCAGGAAGGCAGTGGAGGATAGCCCAAGTGCTTGTTCCCTGCACCCGCATGGAAGACCAGGAGGAAGCACCTGGATCCTGGCTTCAGATCAGTACAGTGCACTGGCCATAGCGGCCATTTGGGAGGTGAACCAACGGAAAGGAAAACCTTTCTGTCTTTCTCTCTCTCACTGTCTATATCTGCCTGTCAAAAAAAAAAAAAAAAGAAATTGTTATTCCTCTAATAATAACAGTACTATTTTGTGAATGCTTTATATGTGGCTGGTACTGTCTTCACTGCTTCATGCATGGTTTATTATGGAATCCTTAGACCAATACAATCTGTTATTTTCTATCCCATTCCTATTTAAATATGTCACACAAGGAATCTACCAAGCTCTGAACTCCATGTTAGTCCCATAGAACTTCCCACCTCTTTTGGCTCCACAGAAGCTTTAGAGAATGAATCAATTCTCCAGATAAGACAATTGAGTAGGAATTAAGACCAGAAAGATATATTATATTTGAGGAGAGGGGGAATTCCACTCAAATAATCCTGACTATACTCTGGATTCAGAGAACCATCACATTTCTCCATTTCTCACTTCATTCTGCTCATGTATCTATAGACTTAAGCCAATGGTGAACATCAATAGCTTTCAGCAATATCTGTAAAAGCTAATCAGCTCTCTGTGTCTGTCATCTCCTCAGAATTAGATTCTCTAAGAGGAGAAAAAAAATCAGTGATACAGCAATTTAGAAGCATCATATTTATCTATTCCAAGACAAACAAGAAGAATGGGGCATCAAGACAGTTAACATATATAACAGTTAAATATTGATGCCCAATCACTGCATCATTCTGACTTTGTATTTTAAAAAGCATGTGCTTTAACCTGCTTTCTGTGAGTTCTCACTCTTTAAGTCCCTGTTTGCACTAATGGTTATCAAATGGGCAGCTGTTTATTTTGCAAGGAAAATCCAAATCCACAGACCAGGTTGTTTAAGTATTTTAAATAAACATTCTCTGTAAACCCTAAAATGGTGCATTTACCATGACTTCTATAAAGAGCTCATTTACATTTATGTGGAAAAAATAAATAGAACAAAGGATCATTTAAACCTAGTCTTCACTGGAGTTCAATCTCCAAGTTCAGACCCGTGCATTCCCTTTCAAACCAGGTACTTTGTGGTTACGGTATAAATTGGGGCTGGCCTGCTAAGCCTGCAGTCAGATTACACAGGCTTTCCAGAATGGGCTGGGAATCCCTTTGGATGCTAAGCAGCCCCCAAGGTGGGGTCCATTTTTATTTCCCATTGCTCACACCATACAGCCTAATGCAAACATGCCTGGTGCCACAGAAAGGCAATCGTTTGTAGAACCAAGTGCTGTAATTTCATCCTGAAAAGCCCTTGATGGATAGAAGAGTACAAGTTGCTCTATTCCTTTGAATGGGCTTTAGTGCTTCATGCTAATTTTTCAATGAGTAGCACTAGTATTATTAAAAGGTTCATGAAATAAGTCATTTTTAGTGCTCTGAAATGCTCCTAGGGACAGAATAGCATTGCATGAAAAACCCATCTGTTTATCAAGTTGAAGACTCCTTTTGCCTGTGTATTAAGAAAGAAGTATGGAATAGACTTGATTCCTAAGCCATGACTATTGTGTTGATAGAATGTTGGGTTTTTTTTCCTTCCAACATCAAACAACATTCACTTTTTCTAAATAAGTTGTTAGTGCTACTCTCGCTTCAAAACCACTTTATACAACATTTTATTACATACTTATAAAATCAACCTGCCATGGGATGCTTAAGAAAAGGTGATAAATACCAGGAAAGAGTATTTAAAATATTATATAAATATCTCCATAGTGAGTAACAACATTACAAAGAGATTCTAATCTAGCTAGGTTAAGGTCATATGAGTTCAGAAATATTTGAAAAGCACAGGGCTGGTGTTGTGGTGTTGCAAGTTAAGCTAACTCTTGTGATGTTGGCATTCCTCATTGAAGTGCCAGTTAGAGTCCCATCTGCTCCACTTCTGATCCAGTTCCCTGCTAACGTGCCTTGGAAAGCAGAGGCAGATGGCCAAAGTACTTTGGCCCCTGCCACCCATGTTAGAGACCAGGTTGGAGTTTCTGGCTCTGGCCTGCCTAGCCCAGCCCTGGCCATTGCAGCCATGTGGGGAATGAACCTGTGTAGAAGATCTCTTTATCTGTGTCTTTGCATGTCTAACTTTGCCTTTCAAAAAAAATAATTATTTTAACAAAGAGAGAAATTTGAAAACAGAAAGAATGATAAACCTCTTAAGAACACCCTGTTGGAGAGGCTAAACAAATGCAAGAACCTGTGTAAAAGGATAGTTTCAGTTATTGAGGATTTTGCCTTCGTAATGTCACAAAATTAACTATGTTTATTTTATTCTGTTACTAATTTATTCCAATAGTGAGTAGGCATTAACAAAGAGGACAGCTGATAGGAAGAGCACTAATTAATTTTTCAAATCTTTGCCTTTATAAATACCTTTAACTTTTTTAAAGATTTATTTATCTATTCGAAAGTCAGAGTTACACAGAGAAGGAGACGCAGAAAGAGAGAGAGGGAGATACAGAGAGAGAAAGAGAGAGAGGTTTTTCATCTGCTGGTTCACTCCCCAATTGGCCACAACAGCAAGAGCTGTGCCAATCCGAAGCCAGGAACCAGTATCTTCCCCCAGGTCTCCCATGTGGGTGCAGGGGTCCAAGGACTTGGGCCATCCTCTACTGCTTTTCCAGGCCATAGCAGAGAGCTGGATCAAAACTGGAGCAGCCAGGTCTCAAACCAGCGCCCATATGGGATGCCAGCACTGCAGGCGGTGGCTTTACCTGCTACACCACAGCATCAGCCCCTAAATATCTTTAATTTTAAGATAGTATGTTTAGAGAAAAGCTATAAAGTAGCTCAGAGAGTGCACATATTTATCCATTGGTAACCTAAGTTCTTCTAATTTTAACATCTTGCATTAGCCATAGCACAACTAAGAAATTAATGTAGGAATGAATATCGGTGTAATACTTATAAGTAAATCACAGACTTCGTTGGAATTTCATTATTTATTCCACTAATCCCCTTTCCTTTATCTAGGGTCCAATCCAGGATCCCATTTTACATGTAACTGTCGTGTCTTCTTAGAATTTACATCTGTAGTAACTTTTTAGTCTTTCTTTGGCTTTCATGTCTTTAAGGCTTTTCAAGAGTACTCATTTGATACTCTATAGAATTATCTTCAGTTACATCTTCTCTGATCTATTTTCATGATTAGGTTGAACTCATGTAAGAGGATGAGACATCTCATTATTAATGTGTTGGCCCTCATTACTTGGTCACTCCACTTGATCATTTTTTCCCTTTAGAATGAGAAAATAACAGGGATACACTTTGAGATTGTACCGTATCTGGTTTCTCAGACTTCTGCTACTAATCAGTACTTCCTGGCAGGTCTTGCCTGCAACAGATATGACCATTGCATTAATAGATTGACCATTATACCTTAGCAAATAAGGTCTGAGTACTACAGTACATGTTTTCTTGTACAATATGCAAAGCAGAATATGATATGCTACCACTATTCATTTTTTAAAGATCCATTTATTTATTTATTTATTTAAAAGACAGGCTGAGAAGAGAAGAGATGAGAAGAGTAGGGAAGGAAAGAGAGAGGGAGGGAGGGAGGGAGAGAGAGAGAGAGAGAGAGAGAGAGAGAGAGAGAGAGATGGATTTCCCAAACATTGATTCACTCCCCAAATGGCTACAATGATCGGGGTTTGGCCAGGCTGAACCCTGGAGTCCAGAAATCCATTCAGGTCTCTAATATGGGTGGCAGGGGTCCAAGTACTTGCACAATCTTCTGCTGTTTTTCCAGGCACATTAGCAGGAAGCTGGTTCAGAAGCAGATCATCCAGGGCATGAACCAGCTTTCTGACAAACGATGCCAGTATCACGAGCTATGGCTAATCCACTGCACCAGAACGCTGGTACCAATAAAACATTCAGACTATTATAGGAAAAGTTAAATATTTAAAATTATCACTGAAAACTATTAAATATTACATTTCCACCATAGGCATAATAAAGACAAAATGCTGCCAATATAACAGAAGCAGCTTACCTAACACATGCACGTACTAGATTACACACCTGACAAGTTTTTGTTACAAATTAGAATATCTAGTCGCAAATCTGAATTCTGGAATTTGAGAGGGCTGGAAGTTTTATCTTGATTGACTGTGAGCTTTTGCTTTTTCTTTTTGGTTCATATTGGACTCTGTGATGCATAGATGTTAAGAGGAAGCTTTTTAGAAGTACATCTAGTCAAGACACTGCAGGTGATACCAGGTGAACACAGGACATCTGCTTTATTGAACTGCATGGACAGATTTGCATTGTATTGCAGGGAACAATTTTCTTTCTGCCAGGGCCTTATGGATATTTATAACATTATTCATGAGCCATATCAAATCGTCAACCTAAAAATTATACTTATTGAGTTTCAAGTCGTGCATGAGACTTCATTAGCAGGGCCAAACCAACTGATTTCACAAGCTTCTATGACCTGAGGGCCAGATATTCCCCACCCCTGCCCGATACAGCTGATACAGTAGCTTCTAATCATGGATTGTCTAAAACATAGCAACTAACCATTTCTAGTCACTGACATGATGCTAGAGATATGACATAAATACAAAATACAAACTGTATTTAAAACCCTAGTATGAAAAAAATGAGTGTAAAACACTTCATTAGTGATTTTATATTGTTTACAAGCTAAAACTACAATATTTTGCATATATTGAATTAAATGACATGCATTACTAAATTAATTGTACCGCTTTCTACTTTTTCAATGTGTCTGCTTGAAAATATTATTACACATCACTCATATTATATTTCTATTTGACACTGTTGAATTTGAACTTTGCATGGCGTTCCATAAGAGAAACAACTTCCTCCTTCAAACCTTGAGTCACACAGTTCAAGGAATATGGGCATAATAACTGGAGACCTGGGGTCACAATCAGGCTTTATCACCTGTCATGGGATTTGGAGTTGAAGTTTCTATTTCTCATCATATTTTTTTGTGAAAATTAAAGAAAGGCAACATACATGAAGCTTGTAGAAGAGCATCGGCACATTCAATAAATGACAAACTACTGTCAATACTGACTAAAAGAAACTTCCAGGGGCCAGTGTTGGGGTGTAACAGGTGGAACCAGGGACTGAGATGCTGGCTTCCCATGTGGGCATAGGTTCAAATCCCTGCTATTCCACTTCCAGTCAAGCTAAAGCGCAAGGGAGAACAACAGAAAAAAAAACAAGTGTTTGGGCTCATGACACTCATGTGGAAGACCTGGATGAAGCTTCTAATTCCTGGCTTCAGCCTGGCCAAGCCTGGGCCATTTGGGAGTGAACAAGCAGATGGAAGATTCTCTCTCTCTCTCTCTCTCTCTCTCTCTCTCTCTCTCTTTCAAATAAATAAATAAAACTTAAAAAAAAGAAACTTCCAAATATTAAACTGAAGCCCAAGGTACATACAATGTTTGCTCTTATTTCTTTATTTTTTATTGATATTCCCCTAGAAAAATGACAGCTAAGAACCACCCAAAGAATCTAAAGAAAAAAGTAGCATAAATCCACATTAGAGGTTATTCTAATTCTCCAATTTCAGCTATCTCTATCACTCTTTTTTTTTTTAGAGCCCTCAGTTTATTTAACAAAGATGTTCATGAGCAATTACCAAGTAAGTGTCAGAATGTCTGGCACCTAGGGACACAAAACTTAAGGGAAATGTTGCTGGTTTCCTAGAGCTTAGAACTTAATTGAGGAGAACACATTATAAATGAATCAATAAACTTCAAGCAATTACATGTATGAAAAAGGAAAAACTATTCATCCATATCTGTATCTATCCACCAGTGTGTTCATCTGTCCATCTCTCTGTCACTGGTAGAACCAAATAAAACCCAACACAAGCAGTTACTTCTAACTAATGAGTATAACAGAATGGTGCAAAACACACAGAGAAAAGCAAAGGTAAATATGTCAGCCAGAGGAAAAACAAGAAGCTCAGTGTTCCCAAAGTGAATGGGAAAAGATACTCAGCAATAAGAGATGAGGTGGAGAGGGAACCATAGAACAGAAGTGAGGACAAGACGGTATGATTAGGCATTTTGTATTCTTGTCTATAATACTGCTCTTGATCATTCATCCAGTACTTAAGGCTAGCCGAATTTACAGGATGTTAGAGTACAGAATCCAGTTGCAGTGCCTTGAAGAATCATGAGCCCAGGAGTTAAGTCGGCCTACATGTAGAGATGTAAGGAAGTAGCTTCCTGGACAGTGAGAAGGACTGGCCATTGGTGTGGGAAGGAGACCAGGAGAAGACTGGAGACTGTACTGGAAAATTACTAAGTGAGGTGACAGCTACATTAACTAACTTGATTGTGAAAATAATTTCACACTACATATATATAAATCAAATCATCATACTACATACCTTAAATTTTGTCAGTCATACCTCAATATCGCTGGGGAAAATGGCTAGAAGAATGTGGTGTCTTGTTACTACTTAAAGACAGAGCCAATGATTGTGGTAATTTCTGGGAATTCAGGTAAACTCACACAGATATTATCATTGGATTTGTGACATCAATCTAGCTTGTTGGGCGACTTTGACAAATGAAATTCAGAGGAATGAGGGGAACATAGGAGGACAGTATTTTTGACACAGAACTTGATTTGTAGCCAGGATCCTCAAGGAGATTACAATACTTGTGGGAATATGAAAACTCACATAATAAAGTACCTTAAAAATTACATATAACAAGGAGTTAAATACTCTTGTATTAACAATAAATTTCAGAGTAAAGTCTCTGTAGAAAATTTGGTGAGTAGAAAATACCTCTACAAGTTACCATGTTTTAAGTAATATCCATTTTCTAAAATTTAGTTCTGATTAATCTTTCAACTTACAAATATATTTCTTATTTACAAGAAAACAACAGTTTTCACTAGTCCTGTGAATTGATAAAGTTTTCCTATTAACTACTCTGTGAAGATTCACCATTATTTAACCAAATAATATTTCTCCAAGCATTTTATACTATACCAATATAATATATCTGATTTTCTGTAATGTTAAAAATATTCAATAAGTCAAACTTATAATCAAAGAATAAAATTTGGGACTGATATCTTGGCTTGGTGGGTATAAGTGCATGTGACACTAGCATCCCACTTGGGTGCCAGCTCATGTCCAGGATGCTCCACTTCCAATCTAGCTTCCTGTTAATGGCCTGGGAAAGAAGCATAATTTGCCATAAGTGCTTGAGACCCTGCCACCCACAAGGGAGACCCTGATGTAGCTTTTGATTCAGCCTGGTCCAGCCCTATCCTTGTGGCCATTTTGGGAGTGAGTTAACAGATGGAAGATTCTCTCTCTCTCTATCTCTCTCAATATTCCACCCCCCCAATCTCTCTCTCTCTGTCATTCTGACTTTCAAGTAAATAAATAAATGTTTTTTTTTAAAAAAGGAAAATCTTTCTACTTAAGCAAGTCTTATACATATAATAGATCTAACTTAGAAATGTAATTGATAACCTCTTCAATTGCTTTTTAAACATCTTCAAAGAAACAAAATATACACAAATTACCACAATGATTACAATCTTACTAAGCTTATGTAAACAACTTATACAAAAGCATAAATACTGTGCTCCACATAGCTGGAGTGTGTCAATATAGAATACCATCTATTAATATTATTGGACACTTTTATACCTTTTTTCTAGAATAGCTCAAATTATTTGTTTCTTTTTACTATTATTATTTACTTGTAACACCTCACAAAATTTTGTTTTCTTTAGAATCTCACATCTCTGTGACTTGCCCAGGGAAACTTGGTTATAAGCTATATCACATCAAAGTGTATATTTTTATATATTTGATGATTGTGAAATCCTTGCATTTAACTTGGCTTTTGCTCAAGTACCCCTCAGTGAGAACCTTGAGGGAAGATGTTTGGAAAATTTGAATTTTCAGAAATGCATTAATGTATGAATCCTTATCTGGTTCTTTGTTTAATACTTAGAAAACTATATCCTTCTTATTTGAATCCTTATCTAATATCCTATCAAGTTATATTAAAATTCTGAATTTAAATGAATCACAAAGTGTTAAATTCCAAGTTTAAATGAATTACAAAATGTCTTCTACTGGATATAAATGTCTAATCTCATCAACAGATGCAGAGAGTGAAGTCTAACTACACCAAATTACTCATATATCCCATTTCATGAAGGAAATTAGTGTTATAGATGTGATTAGTACCCCAAATCCTCCAGGAATATGTAGTGTCTTTTCTACAACCAACCCTCTATTTCTTCTTTCCCCAACATATCACTTACATTTTGTGCCTTGCAGTGAATTGAAAACAAGAGATGAGCAATCTTACTTTCTTACAACTCAACATAGCATTCCCACATACTGCATCATCTTTTGAGACATGTCCTATTTTTGTTGATTTATTTTGACTAAAATTGCAAATAATCTTTTTCCACATGCCTAGCTGTAGAAACTGATTTTGTCCATAAAACACAGCAAAAGCTTTACAAGCTCAAAGCTAACTTTTCAATCTGGGATTAAGTTAAGCTGAACTTTTCCCTTTTTAGATAATTTAAATCTGAGTTATTTAGCAAGTGATAACTTGTGCAAAACTCCATGTAAGTATTTTTTTGATCACTGACTTCATTTTGATGGTAAAATGATAGACTATGAGAAGGTTTTTTTTTCCTCAAAAACAAAACAAAAACAAAAACAATTCTATCTACATTGAAAAAATCCAAAGGCTTCACTTAATTACCATTTACATCAATATCTGTAAACAACTAATGTTATTTATTTGAATCATAATATAGAATGAAAAATTCATTGTTTTTCTCATTTGGTGGCAAAGTAATTGAGTGCAAGAGAAACTAAACACAGAGTATAATAGATCCTGGCTACAATATCAGAGAAGTTGGCTCTTTGTCTAAGACTCAACTATATGTAGATTCTACCACACCTACATTAATACCCTGCTAGTCTGGTTTTAACTCCAATACCTTTCATAGTAGCTAACATATGCGAGAACTTCATAAAGTTTATGGATAATGGAATTTAAAAATAAGTTAACTTTGGTGCAAACAAATTGAAATCTACCCATGGCTTTTGCATAATATGCATTCTTCCTGAACATTTTGCAAATCCTGCATATGTATTGATTTCCAAATTTTCTTGAACCAAAATGAACTTATGTTTTAATTCTCCTTTCCATAAACCCCTTTTTCATTTTATTTCAAAGGCAGAGAGATAGAGATGAGAGAGAGAGAGAGGGAGAGAGAAGAGAGAGAGAGAATAGAAGCCAACAAAGAGAGACACTTTCCATCTGCTGTTTCCCAAAGGCAAGACTGGACCAGGGCAAAGCCAGGAGCCTGGAACTCAGTCTGGCTTTCCTGCATGGATAACAGGGACCCAAGTATTTGAACTACCTGCTGCCTCTAAGGATGTGCATCAGCAGCAAGCTGGACTGGAACGAGGCCCTCTGAAATGGGCTATGGACATCGTAAGTGGAGAAAACCTCTACACCAACTACCTAACCATCCATAAACGTTGTGAAGTGCCCTTGCATAATACAGCGTCCGGAAATATTTTTCACATGAAAAAAAAATATGACAGCCATGGTTATTTTTCTTCCTAGACTAAACAAAAACACGGGCCTTTGCTGGCATAGATAACTCAGCTGAATGTGAAATCCTTAAGCTAATTCATGTCCCCGAGAAAGATAGTTTCAATGTCTTTATAGATGGAATTCCTACAATGTCCTAAGGTAATGTATTTCACTTTGAAACCAACTAAGCCAGGAGGCATTCTGGGCATAGCTTGACTGCAAAGCTCTCAGACACTGCGTTACAGACACCTTCCATTTGATTGTTTTAATAAGAATTCTCTCCAGTGAACTACCTCCTGCTACAGCCACACCACAGGATATTAAAAAGGCACTAACCTTAGTTGTGCCTCACTACCTGTGCTGTTTTAACATAAGAATGCTCTTAACTTATTCTGCTTCTGTGAAGGGATCAGGCTTCTGGGAGTTTAAACAAATTAATAAATTTGTTGATTAGGAAAGAGAATTTGCCAGCTTCCTGTGTATATTTTTATTCAACACAATACACACACGCAGAGCTATGTGGTTAGTTCTAACAGCTTCTGGGAAGAGGGATCCGTGCCAGGTGTTCTGCATCACCAGTGAGGATAAGAGGGCTCTTTAACTCTGGCATGAGGTCATTGGGTTCATTACAGTGAAAATTTGCTTTTCAATGAGGCTTTTTAGTCTTTGGAATGGGTTGGTAAGGGACATGGAAACTACTGTAAGATAGAAAATATGCAACTTCTTTGCTGATGTATCAGGCAAAAAGAAGTATCCCTTGTCCAGTACAGCAAACCCCTGCCATTTCCCCTCTTTATTCATCAGTAGTGGGCCTAACGGGATGCATAGAGACTAACACGACTCCCTTAGGAAGAATTTTAAAATTCCAAGGACTACACCATATCAAATAAATCAGAAAATCAAAGGAGTGGGATTCAATCATCAGTATTTTTAAAGTCCCCTCAATGAATCTACATTAAACTACAAGCTCAAGGACACTGCTTATGACGATGGTTCCCTAAAAACAAACTCTGACTGAAGACTGGGACTGGCACTGGCACTGTGGCATAGGCGGTTCAGCTTCTGCCTGCGCTGCCAGCATCCCATATGGATGCTGGTTCAAGTCCTGGTTGCTACACTTCCAATCCCACTCCCTGTTAATGACCCAGGAAAGCAGTGGAGGATGGCCTAAGTGCTTGGGCTCTTGCGCCCACATGGGAGATCCAGAAGAAGCTCCTGGTTCCTGGCTTCGAATCAGCCCAGCTCTAGCTGTTGCAGTTATGTGGGGGAGTGAACCAGTGGATGGAAAACTGCTCGCTCTCTCTCTCTCTCTCTCTCTCTCTCTCTGTAACTCTGCCTCTCAAATAAATAAATCTTTAAAGTAAAGAAACAGATGTCTAAGATCAGGTAATACCAACTGCAGAAAAAAAAAAGACAGTGATTAAGGAAATTTCCATTGATCTTGATCTTTAAGCCTGTGCTTCTGCATCTGTTCATTTTCTAAACCTGAGCCTGGTGGCTGTGGAGCTTCCAGGCTCACAGAGAAAAGTAGCAAGACCAGCCATTTCTGTAAAAAAAAAAAAATGCTGACCTTGATCAGCATAAAAACGGACTTGTAGAGAACTGTTTGAGATCTTATAAAAGTGGAGGGAAAAAAGGCTAGAAAATTCTTCTGAAAGTCACAGTTCAGGGGGTCTAGACACTCAAAAACTGGGGCTTTAATGATAAGATGATAGATTACTCCCACTCCCAATACTCAGAAAAACACTGTGGCGCGGCGGGTTAAAGCCCTGACCTGAAGCATCGGCATCCCATATGGATGCCGGATCTAGTCTCAGCTACTCCTCTTCCAATCAGCTCTCTGCTATGGCCTGTGAAAGCAGTAGAAGATGGCCCAAGTCCTTAGGCCCCTGCACCCACATGGGAGACCTAGAAGAAGCTCCTGGCTCCTGGCTTCAGATGGGCACAGCTCTGGCTGTTGTGGCCATCTGGGGAGTGAACCAGTGATGGAAGACTCTCTCTGTCTCTACCTCTCTCTGTAACTCTTTCAAATAAAAAAATAATTATTTAAAAAAGAAAAAGCATTAGGGCTCCAGGATACTAGAAGTGCATTAATACTGAGAAAGCTGGGCCGGCGCCATGGCTCACTTGGCTAATCCTTCGCCTGCGGCACTGGCTCCCCGAGTTCTAGTCCCAGTCAGGGTGCCAGGTACTAGTCCCAGTTGCTCTTCTTCCAGTTCAGCTCTCTGCTGTAGCCCGGGAAGGCAGTGGAGGATGGCCCAAGTGCTTGGGCCCTGCACCCACACAGGTGACCAGGAGGAAGCACCTGACTACGGGCTTCGGATCGGCGCAGCGCCAACCCATAGCAGCCTTTAGGGGAGTGAACCAACGGAAGGAAGACCTTTCCCCCTGTCTCTCTCTCACTGTCTATAACTCTACCTGTCTAATAAAAAAAAAAAAAGCTGCAAGCCATTGATCATATTTAAGGGGCGGTTGTTACTAGGGAAGCTTGAAGACAACAGAAGAGAAAATAGAAGAAATGTGTCTCTGATATTTTTAGATGACTTCATCTGTAGTCTGTATGCAGCAAGGAAAAGAATCAGTGAGTTTGAAGATATGTCAACAGAAACCACACAGAACAAAATGCCAAGAGAAAAAGAATGAGAAGAAATAAGAGACTATCAAAGGCTCTCCTGCTCGCTCTCCTCCCGTCTCTCTCTTTTCTCCTGGCTAGCACCTCTCCGTTCTCTCTCTTGCTCTCTCTTCTCTCGTCTCCTCTCTCTCTCCCTCTCTCTCATCTGCTCTCTCCTTGCTCTCTTGTCACTCCTCTCCTCTCCACTCTCTTCTCTCCTCGCTAGCTCCTCTTCTCTATCTGTCTCTTTTACTCTCTTTTTCCTTCTTCGGCACTTCCCTCCAGCCTGCTGTGTTTTCCTCAATAAACCCGTTCCCTTAAGAAAAAAAAGACTATCAAAGAACCACAGGGCAGTCTCAAAAGGTACAGGTATAACATGCATAAAGGAAATACCAAAAGAAGAAAATGAGAAAGAAGGAAGAAACATTTTAAAGTAACACTGGATGGGAATTCTCCAACATTGATGATAGACTGCAAACCACTTATCCAGGAAGCTCAGAGAAACCAAGTCTGTTAAACACCAAAAAATCCACACCACAGGGTATAATAATCAAATTACAGAAAACCAAAAATAGGGACTGGTGTTGTGATGCAGGAAGTTAAGGTGCCACTTGCAATGTCGACATCCCATATTGGAGTGAATGTTTAGGTCCTGGCTGCTCTTCTCCAATCCAACTCCCTGCTAATACACCTGGAAAAGCAGAGGAAGATGCCTAACTACTCAGGTCCCTTCTACCTACATGGTAATCCAGGATGGAGTTCCAAGCTCCTGGGCCAGCCCTAGCCATTACCAAATAAATAAAACCAGACAAGGAGAAAATCTTGAGTCTCCAAGCTGGTGGAATAGGGAGGGGTATAATGCTCTAAGCTAGGGGTAAATGGCAAAAAAAAAAAAAAAAAAAAACCAGTCTCAGGGGAGTTAGAGAGAAAACCACAGTGGAAATTCTATGGAATGAAGAGGAACATTGTGGATCAGTGTGAAGGTGTGCACGGACACAGCACATGCCCACAGCAGCCGGAAACTGGAGTAAGCACCAGCTTTGGAGAGTGAAGTGAGATCAGACTGCAAGCAGCCTGTGCCCTTGGTGATATAGCCAGAGAGTTTGGCATGAGTCCAGCCTGGAGCCCTAAGGGAATTATGATACCCACCGCCTCAGCAGGAAAATAAAGGGCATGTTTCTCTCTCCCCCTCTCCCCAACAGTGGTGCCTGGCAACCAGCTGAGAGAGGACAGGGGCCATTTTGGGCATAAGTAGCTGCTACAGAAGCTCTCATGGGTGCACCCAGCAACTGGCCAGGATAAGATACCATCCTATTAGAGGTAGCAGCAGTGGCATCAGCTCAGTTGCATGCACCCAGCAACCAACAGGGGAAAAGCAACACTGTGAAACAAGTGGAGGCTGCAAGTGGTGGCTCTTGTGCATACATGTGATCCAGAAATTCTACCAGAGGGAAACATCCACACTACCCACTGACTTTGAGTCTGGCTGGGAAAATTGGCAGAGGGCTGTGCATCTGCATAGGACTGTGAGGTACCCCCAGCCTCTCTACATATCACAAGCTCTGGGTCTCAAACCACCTAAGTGAAGCACCAACAGGCAACTGGCTCTGGGAATCTCTCTACCTCTCTGTGGATGAGACAGGCTAGCAGGGAAGATCAGATCACCTGCACCCCGTGACTACGGGGCTCTTGTGTGCTGAGACCATGGGGACTCTGCGATTGCATGAGAGGGCATGGGGTATAGATGGGTCACTGGACAATCAGTGTGAATGGCTGCACATGCTCAGATCTCCCTGATTACCTCGGGTACATCATTGCAATAGGACCTGTGCTCACACTGAGGACTGCACAGATCCTTTGTGTGGTTCATATGGCAGCACAGATGAGTGTTGTACTCATGGTGGACTAACACCTGGGCACTGATCAACCTAGAAGACAGGAGTTGAGGGTATGATTATGCCAATAGAGTAATCATATGCTCCTTTCTGCCAAAAAAGAACAGATCTACCATGACCAACTTCGGTGTCACCCTGGATACTCACTCTACCCTGAAGCATGACCAGAGCTCCCTCACTGGAGAGCGATGTGGACTACAGCTCGGATGACAATCTGACCGGCCAGGCGGCCCACAAGAAGGAGGACGCGGGCCACGCGCTGGAGGCGCGGTGGGCGGCACCACGTCCACCTGCAAGAACTGGCGGCGGCGGACTGCCTTCACCAGCGAGCAGCTGCTGGAGCTGGAGAAAGAGTTTCACTGCAAGAAGTACCTGGCGCTGACGGAGCGCTCACCGATCGCGCACGCCCTCAAACTCAGAGAGGTGCAGGTGAAGATCTGGTTCCAGAACCGCCGCGCCAAGTGGAAACACGTGAAGGCGGGCAACGCCAACTCCAAGACCGGGGAGCCCTCGCGGAACCCCAAGATCGTCGTGCCCATCCCGGTCCACGTGAGCAGGTTCGCGATCCGGAGCCAGCACCAGCAGCTGGAGCAGGCCCGGCCCTGAGCGCCCTCCTGCCGCCAGCCAGCCACGGAGAGGCCCAGCGCCCGCAGCTCCTTGGTGGACTCCACTGCATTTGAAACAACACTCGGTGTCCCAGCCCAGCACATTGAGAATATACCCGCCAAACAGACCGCTTTTGGGGGGCTGAAGCCAGCCACGCCTGAAGATGCATTCAATATTTATTGTAGGAGCCTACTTTGTACATAGCTATCTAGAGAGACCGGATCTCGGCTGCAGTATTTTGGAAAGTCACACGGGACCAAATGACCAGGAATGGGCTCCGCTCTCGCCCCCGGAGAAAGCAAACAGCCCGCGAGCCGGCAGCCTTGGCAGCCACTTAAGCAAAGGTAAACACGAACGCAAGAACACTGGGGTCACACTTCTTTTTGTTTCTGTTCTGGAGTTTTAGTTGATGGAAGCAGACGCTGTGGCAGCCTGCGAGTTGGCTTTGCTTTGGCCTGGCTTCTTTTCCCTTCTCAAACCGTCTCCTGTGTTTAATTTATTTCAATGTAGCTTATTTTCCTTTAAGTTATGACATTGAAGCAATCTCGGTCTTGTGAATAATAAAAAGGAGAGAGGAAAGCAAAAAAAAAAAAAAAAGTACACCTAGCACACATCTCTGGGTATTCACTGAAAGAGCAGAGACTCCATTAAGCTACAGAGACATAGTTCAAAGATAAAATCAATCAGAGAAAAAAACCCAACAAGTATTTCCCCAAATGCCTAAAAATAAACACAGAAATTCAAGAGACAAGAATAAGGAAGACAACATGCCCTCCTCCCCTCCCCCACACCACAATGAAACACAACACTTCAATATTGGAATGTGAAGAGGAAGAGATTGATGAAATGCCTCAAACAGAATTCAAAAATTTAATTATAAGATTACTCAGAAGCGGGGCTGGAACAGTGGTGCAGCAGGTTGAAGCCCTGGCCTGAAGCACCGGCAACCCATATGGGCACAAGTTCTAGTCCCAGCTGCTCCTCTTCCAATCCAGCTCTCTGCTATAGCCTGGGAAAGCAGTAGAGGATGGCCCAAGTCCGTGGACCCCTGCACCCACGTGGGAGACTAGAGGAAGCTCCTGGCTCCTGGCTTCGGATCAGCTCAGCTCTGGCCATTGCGGCCATCTGGGAGTGAACCAGCAGATGGAAGACCTCTCTCTCTGTCTCTACCTCTCTCTGTAACTCTGTCTTTCAAATAAATAAAATAAATCTTTTCTTAAAAAAAAATGATTAATCTGAAGCAATGGGAAGCAAATTTATAAATTAAAGAAATCCATACATGACATGAATGAAATATTTTCCTACAAAATTGAGATTGTTGAAAAGAAATAAATGTGAAATATTATAAATGAAGAATCCAATATGTGAAATTTAAAATACAGTGGGAAATCCTGACAACAGACTTGGCGAGCAGAAGAAAGAATATACGGGCTAGAAGACAAATCTTTAGAAATTTTTCAGTCAGACCAAAAAAAAAAAAAAAAAAAAAAAAAGAAAGAAAAGAAATTAAAAACAGTGTTGGAGATTTACACGATACTATCAAACAGCCCATCATGTGGGTCTTAGGGGTTCCTGAATATGTCTAAAGAGAGAATGGATTAGAAGGCCTGGTCAGTGAAATAATTACAGAAAGATTCCTCAATTTGGAGAAAGAAAGGGACATCTAAGTGCATGAGGCACATAGAACTCCTTATAGATATAACCAGAAAAGATCTACACCATGAAACATTGTAGTCAAACTTTCAACAGTAAGACATAAAGAAAATATTATAAAATATGCACAAGAGAAATGTGAGAAATGCCAGATTACTTTTAGAAGATCTCCAATTAGACTCACAGCTGACTTCTCATCAGAAATCCTACAGGCTAGGAAAGAATGGAGAGACATTCTTCAGACAGGTCTTAAGAGGAAAAAAAACAAAATTGCCAAACTAGAATATTGTACCCTGCAAAGCTTTCATTTATGGATGAAGGTGAAATAAAAACCATCCATAACAAATAGAAATTGAAAAAATACTTAAGGAGATGAAACACATAGTAACACAGAAAGATGGTTATATCAATAGATGTAGAGAAAGCATTTGATAAAACACCCTTTCCTGATGAAAACATTAAGCAAATTGAGTACAGAAGGAACATTCCTCAACACAATCAAGGCAATTTATGACAAACCCACAGCCAGCATATTATTGAATGGGGATACATTGGAAGCATTCCCACCAAGAACCGGAACCTGACAAGAATGTCCACCCTCACCATCACTATTTGATATAGTCATGGGATATAGCCAGAGCCATTAGATAAGAAAAAAGAAATCAAGCGGATACAAAATGGAAAGGAGGAAGTCAAACTATCCCAGGGCCAGGGCCGTGGCTCATTTGGTTAATCCTCCACCCGCGGCACCGGCATCCCATATGGGCATCGGTTCTAGTCCCAGTTGCTCCTCTTCCAGTCCAGCTCTCTGCTGTGGCTAGGGAAGGCAGTGGAGGATGGCCCAAGTGCTTGGGCCACTGCACCCACTGGGAGGCCAGAATGAAGCACCTGGCTCCTGGCTTCGGATTGGCATAGCAGCCATTTGGGGAGTGAGCCAATGGAAGGAAGACATTTCTCTCTGTCTCTCTCTCTCACTGTCTATAACTCTACCTGTCAAATAAATAAATAAATAAAACCTATCCCTATTTGCAGATGACATGATTCTATATACAGGGAAACCAAACACCACTAAGAAACTATTGGAACTCATGAAAGAGTTTTATAATGTGGCAGGATATAAAATTAACACACAAAAATCAATAGTCTTTGTATACACAGACAATGCCATGGCTGAAAAAAGAACATCTTAGATCAATCCCATCCCCATACAAAATGAAGTCAGCATATGGAAGAGTTATCTTTTATCCCCATGTTTATTGCAGCTCAATTCACAATAGCTAAAATAGGGAATCAATCCAAATGTCCATCAGCTGATGATGGAATAAAGAAATTATGTTATGTATACACTATGCAATACTATTCAGTGGTTAAAAAAAGTAAAATCCTGTGTCTTGCAACAAGCTAGATGCAACCAGAACCATTATACTTAATGAAATAAGCCAGTCCCAAAAAAGATACCATAAATTTTCCCTGATCTGTGCTAAAAGAGTGCCTAAAATATAATGTATTGGAGTGAAATTGATGTTTTTAAATCTGATCTGGGGCCGGCGCTGTGGCTCACTTGGTTAATCCTCCACCTGCGGCGCCGGCATCCCATATGGGCATCAGTTCTAGTCCTGGCTGCTCCTCTTCCAGTCCGGCTCTCTGCAGTGGCCCGGGAAGGCAGTGGAAAATGGCCCAAGTGGTTTGGTTCCCGCACCCCCATGGGAGACCAAGAGGAAGCACCTGACTCCTGGCATCAGATCAGCGTACCTCCAGCTGTAGCAGCTATTTGGGGGGTGAACCAATGGAAGGAAGACCTTTCTCTCTGTCTCTCTCTCTTTCACCGTCTAACTCTGTCAAATGAAAAAAAAAAAAAAAAAAGAAATCCAATGATTGTTTACAGCCCTGTCTACTGTGAAGAACAGTGTCTTTTTTTCCCCCTTCATACCATTTGTTGAACTCTTTACTCAGTGTGGGGTTAATCTTATGAGTATAAAGTAAACTGAAAATAGATTTTTGTGAAAATTAAGAGTGGGAATAGGAGAGGAAGGAGAAAGAAGAGTGGAAGTATGGGTGAGAATAAGGGTAGAGTGGGAAGTGTCACTATGTTCCTAAATCTGTATACATGAAATTTATATACCTTAAATAAATTTTAAGGAGGAAAGGAAAAAAATTAATATAGAAATAAGGGTAAGAATTATACTGGACTTCTCTATACAACCAACAAGTACAGTGAAATATTTACCATATTAAAAAATGAAAAATAAAGCATAAACCTTGATTATCATTCTCAGTGAGCTTATACTTCAAAAGAGTTGAAGAAATAAATATATTCTCAGAGATACAAACTACAGGACTCTATTGCCAATAAGCTTGCTTGCAAGAAATGTTAAAAATTATTCACAAGGGTAAAAGAAAATTATAAAAGTCAGAAAATCAGAAAGAGAAAGAATTAGAAAAGGAAAAGTAGAAGCTAAAATAAAATATTTTAATTTTATTCTAAATTATAAATTAGATAATTTTATTTAATGTAATAGCAAAACACATATGTTCTTTTGAACTTATTAATAGAGGGAGAAAGGAAAGAAATGTTATGAGGAATAGAAGGAGCAGTTGGGAAATCTTTCTTATCAAATGCCTGTATACCCATAAAGTGGTGTGAGAAGATAAAATGTGGGCAGTAACAATTTCATAAAGTTTATTTGAGTGAACAGGAACTCATGAATCAGGCAGCACCAAACTCCAAGTGGTATGTGACTCTGCTGAAGGGACACTAGGGAAAGGCTTTTACATGGTGAACATAAAAACAAACCAAAGAAAATGTTTGATTAGTTACAGATATGCAATTACCTTAATTGTTCTATCCTGTAGGAAATCTCTAGCTACATAACTGTAAGTTAATTGGTGCCTTCTCATTCATTATGCTTAAGTTTTGCTTTTTCTTTAATACAGACACTATAAAATGTGACCCAAGTTAAATTTTATTTATGTGTGCAAATCAGACAAGATTGAGGCATTTATAAAGCCTAACTGACTTTGTATGTCCAGAGATTTTCAGGCCTGCTGTCCACTACATTTTATTATTATAGCGGTATAGTGTTATTTGCAAAGAGATTTACATTAGTTGTACATATTTATTATAAACTCTATGGTACTCACTACTTTTGTAAAAAAAGCATAATTGGTACATTAACTGAAGAGAGAAAATGAAATCATAAATTAAGCTCAATTAAAAGCAGAGACACCATAAAAAAGGAAAAAGAGCATGTCCCAAATCGCACATCTCTTCTCTCTCTTATTCCCACTCTTATATTTAACAATGAGATGTGCGATTTGGGACATGCTCCAGCTGACTTGCCCCAAACGGTAGAGTTAGAAATATACCAGGGGATTCCAATTCAATCCCATCAAAGTGGCATGTACCAATGCCATCTCACTAGTCCAAGTGATCAATTTCTGTTCACAATTGATCATAATGATAGGACTAAGAGCCAAAGGGATCACATAAACAAGACTAGTGTCTGCAAATACTAACTGATAGAATGAAAAAGGGAGAGAACGATCCAACATGGGAAGCGAGATACACGGCAGATTCATAGAATGGCAGATGTCCTAAACAGCACTCTGGCCTCAGAATCAGCCCTTAAGGCATCCGGATCCTGCTGAAAAGCCCATGAGAGTATTTCAGGCATAGAAAGCCAAGACACTCTGGCAAAAAACAAAAACAAAAACAAAAAAACAAAAAAAAAACAAAACCTAAATGAAAGATCTCCATGAGTCCACGAGTGAGATCCCAGTGGAAAGAATAGTAGGTCATCAAAGACTATGACCTTGTCTAAATATGATCAGAGTCAGCGAACTCAAAAGGCTTCCATAGCCTTGGCAACTCATGACAAGAGCCTAGGGTGATTACTGATGCCATAAACAAGAGTGTCAATTTGTTAGGTCAACAACAGGAGTCACTGTGCACTTACTCCTCATGTAGGATCTCTGTCCTTAATGTGCTGTACATTTTGATTTAATGCTATAACTAGTACTCAAACAGTATTTTTCACTTTGTGTTCCTATGTGGGTGCAAACTGTTGAAATCTTTACTTAATATATGCTAAACTGATCTTCTATATATAAAGAGAATTGAAAATTAATCTTGATGTGAATGGAAGGGGAGAGGTAGCAGGAAAGGGGAGGGTTGCAGGTGGGAGGGAAGTTATGGGGGGGAAGCCTTTGTAATCCATAAGCTGTACTTTGGAAATTTATATTCATTAAATAAAAGTTAAAAAAAGGAAAAAGAAAGAATAATGATTAGAAAAGTTACAAATATGAGTGATATTAATCACTTAAATGTAACCGTAAAAGTACACCAAATAAAACTAAAAACTGAAATACAGGATTAGAATCCCAAATTGTTGTTTAAATAATTCATATGAAGACACAGATGGATAAACATAAATGTATAGAGACATGCTAATGCTAATACAAAGGCAACTGGAATGGTTCTATTGATGTCTGAAAAAGCAAACCTCAAAGAAAGGGACATTATCCGGTATAAGGAAGTCATCACACATCTACGAAAGGATCAATTCCCTAACAAGATGAAAAGGGTTGTTCCATTTTGTAAACATAACAAAGTTTAATGCATGTGTTCCTAATAACAGTATAAACATGCATGGGACGATCATTTACAGAATTATAAAGAGATATAAACAAATTCATAATGATGTAGACCTCAGCACACCAGTGTCTATAACTGATCATGAAAACTATAAGGATACAGCTGAACTAAAAAGCAGCAGGAATCAACTCTAGTTGTCATTTACAACATACCTCAACTAACAAGAGTAGAATACATATTCTTCTCAAGCTTGCATGGAACACTTGCCAAGACAGACTTCATTCTGGATAATGAAACAGACTTACACACATATAAGTAAATAAATAAATAAATAAAATCATACTTTATATGCTCCAGACTAAAAAGAAATTAAGCTAGAAATTGATAACAGAAATGTAGCTGACGAATCACAAAGTATTTGGAGAGTAAGCAACAAATGTCTAACTAACACAGGTATAAAAGACAATCTCCAGAACAATTTTTAAGCAACATTAGCTAAATGAAAATGACAATTAACTTACATAAATTTGTAGAATGCAGCAAAAGAAGCTTATACAGGATAATTTATAACCTTAAATGCTTACACTAGAAAAGAAAAACTAATTATCAATAAATAATCTTTCTTATTCAGAAACCAGACAGAACATAATATAAATCTAAAGCAAGCAGAAAATAAATAAAACAATAGAAATCAATAAAATAGATAAGGGAAAACAATAGAAAAACTAAAGTATAAAAAGATTCTTCTTTAAAACATCAGTGCAATTAATAAAACTGCAGCCCTGTAAATCAAGAAAAATAATAAGTAAGTCACAAATTACTAATGCCATAGATCAATAAGAGGGGACATCTTTATTAATCCTGTGCACGTTAAAAATATTCTAAATGAATATTACAATAGGCACTCTATGCCCATCGATTTGATAGTTTAGATGGTATGGATGGGTTCCTTGAAAAACATTTCTGCCAAAACTCAAACAAGAAATAAATACTCTAAATAGGCCCCAAATTGGATCAATATGTAATAACCTTTGAAATCAGAAAGCACCAGGTCCAGACTGGTTCACTAGTGAATTCTACGAGTTGTTTAAGGAATAAATTACACCAATTCATTAAAATGTCATCAGAAATTGGAATTAGAGAGCATGCTTCCAAATTCAATCTTATGAGGCCAACATTGCACAAATACCACAACAACAAAGATATTATTAAAAAAGATTTAGACCAATATTACTATGAACATAGATGCAAAAACATTGTCCAATTGAAATAAACTGTATCAAAATGACTATACAGTATGACAAACTTCTACTTATCCTTAAACCTTAACCTTTGTAGTTATCTCCTCACTAGTGCCACATAATACAGATTTACTTTGTGTTATGTTCAGCAGAGTGATTCATAACACTTTCTCCTTCTTCTCTTCCTCCTCCTTTCTAAAAGTTGTTTTGGTGGTTTAAGTACTGTGTCTTTTAATATAACATAATTAATTCATTTATCTACATCTGGATTTTCCCTGGGATTCTGAGAGGAATTTTATCATGCATATGGTTAAACTTAGAAAGAGCTATTATCCTTATTATTTGGAGTCTTTGAATCTATGAACACAGTATGTCTTAATTTGTTTAGGTCTTCTTTGATTTCTTCTACAGTATTTTATACATTTCAGTCTATGAAGCAAGTACAAACTTTGTTAATTATATACCAAGGTGATTAATCTTCTTTAAATAGTTATAAATAGTACACCGTTTTCAATTTTTCTCCTGTGTTTAACTTTAACATATATATAATGTTTTACTTTTGTTTGTTGACTTCTATACAGCAACTTAGCTGGACTCATTCACTGACCTGGTATTTTGCTGTTGACTAAGGAATTCTCAGTATAGCAAATCATATATTCAGAAAACAGGAATTCTTTCTTCCTTTATAATCTGATTCCTTGTTTTATTCCTCTATTCTATTGTGTTGAATATGATGTTCAATGGCATGCTGAGTAAGCCATCAGATGAGCGTGGTGCGCCGGCCGCAGTGCGCCGTCCGCGGCAGCCATTGGAGGGTGAACCAACGGCAAAAGGAAGATCTTTCTCTCTGTCTCTCTCTCTCACTGTCCACTCTGCCTGTCAAAAAAAAAAAGTAATAAAAATAGATACCCTTGCCTTTTCCCCAGTCTTAGGAAAAAAGCATTCAGTTTCTTACCATCTAATATAATATGATATGTAGAGGTTTGTAAATAACACCTATGAAGTTCAGCAAGCACCTCCATATTCCTAGCTTTGTAAGAGTTTTTAGTATGAATAAAGTTGAATTTTATCAAATCATTTTCTGGGTTAACTAATAGCACCACATAATTTTCTCTTCTTTGCCCTGCTCATGTGTTGGATTATTTGGTGGAATATTGAACCAGCCTTGCATACCTGGAACTATTTAAACTTGATCATAGTATATGACTATTTGTATACAACCCTAGATTTAATTTAAGAAAATTATCCACCTATATTCATGAGGGATATTGGCTATGGTTCCTTCTTATTTTTTCTTTCTGGTTTAGTATGATAATGATACTTGCCTCAAGAATGAGTTAAAGTTGATTTGCATGCTTTGTATTTCCTAGAGAGTTGTTATAAAATCAATGTTAATTCTTCTTTAAATATTTGATGCAATCATCAAATGAAATCATCTGATTCTGGAGATTTCTTTGATGGAAAATCTTAATTATATATTTATTTACTTGAATTGGTATAGCTTCATCGCTGATCCATTTTTTCTATGTTCTTAAATTTATGAATATAAAGTTGTTGATAGTAATCCTTTCTTGTCCTTTCTGGTTTTTTTTTTTCTAGTAAATCTTTTTATTTATTTTTTTATAACGCTTTTATTTAAAGAATATAAATTTCCAAAATACAGCTTATAGATTACAATGGCTTCCCCCCCCAAAACTTCCCTCCCACCCGCAACCCTCCCCTTTCCCACTCCCTCTCCCCTTGCATTCACATAAAGGTTCATTTTCAATTCTCTTTGTATACAGAACATCAGTTTAGTATATATTAAGTAAAGATTTCAACAGTTTGCCCTCACATAGCAAGACAAAGTGAAAAATACTGTTGGAGTACTAGTTATAGTATTAATTCACAATGTATAGCACATTAAGGACAGAGATTCTACATGATATATATTTTTTAAATTGATTAATTTTCTATGCAATTTCCAATTTAACACCAAGATTTTTTTTCATTTTTAATTATCTTTATATACAGAAGATTGATTCAGTATATACTAAGTAAAGATTTCATCAGTTTGCACCCACACAGAAACACAAAGTGTAAAAATACTGTTTCAGTACTAGTTATAGCATTACTTCACATTGGACAACACATTAAGAACAGATCCCACATGAGACATAAGTACACAGTGACTCCTGAAGTTGATTTAACAATTTGACACTCTTTTTTATGGCGTCAGGAATCTCCCTAGGGTCTAGTCATGAGTTGCCGAGGCTATGGAAGCCTTTAGGTTTTGCTGACTTCGATCTTATTTGGACAGGGTCATAGTCAAGGTGGAGGTTCTCTCCTCCCTTCAGAGAAAGGTACCTCCTTCTTTGATGGCCCCATTCTTTCCACTGGGATCTCACTCGCAGAGATCTTTCATTTAGGTCTTCTTTTTTTTTTGCCACAGTGTCTTGGCTTTCCATGCCTAAAATATTCTCATGGGCTCTTGAGCCAGATCCGAATGCCTTAAGGGCTGATTCTGAGGCCAGAGTGCTACTTAGGACATCTGCCATTCTATGAGTCTACTGTGTATCTCGCTTCCCATGTTGGATTGTTCTCTCCCTTTTTTATTCTATCAGTTAGTATTAGCAAACACTAGTCTTGTTTGTGTGATCCCTTTGACTCTTAGACCTATCAGTGTGATCAATTGTGAACTGAAATTGATCACTTGGACTAGTGAGATGGCCTTGGTACATGCCACCTTGATGGGATTGTATTGGAATTCCCTGGCACGAATCTAACTCCATCATTTGGGGCAGATCTGATTGAGCATGTCCCAAATTGTACATCTCCTCCCTCTCTTATTCCCACTCTTATATTTCACAGGGATCACTTTTCAGTTAAAATTTAAACACCTAAGAATAATTGTTTGTTAATTGCAGAGTTCAACCTATAGTACTAGAATAAAAAAAACTAAAATGGATAAAGTATTACATTGTACAACAACAGTCAGCACAAGAGCTGATCAAGTTACTGTTTCTCATAGTGTCCATTTCACTTCAACAGGTTTCCCCTTTGGTGCTCAATTAGTTGTCACTGATCAGGGAGAACATATGATATTTGTCCCTTTGGGACTGGCTTAATTCACTCAGAATGATGTTTTCCAGATTCCTCCATCTTGTTGCAAATTACCGGATTTCATTGTTTTTGACTGCTGTATAGTATTCTATAGAGTACATGTCCCATAATTTCTTTATCCAAATGTATGCATTGAATTCCCTGTGATCCTTTGCTGTGAGGTTCCCTTCATTTACCTTCTTTCATGTTGATGGCCGTGTTTCTGTGTTTCTGTGTGTAACACATCTTTAAGCATCTTTTGCAGGGCTGGACGAGTGGCAACAAATTCTTTCAATTTCTTTTTGCAGTGAAAGGTCTTTATTTCACCTTCATTCACAAATGAGAGCTTTGCAGGATATAATATTCTGGGCTGGCAGTTTTTCTCTCTTAGTACCTGGGCTATGTCTCGCCATTCCCTTCTAGCTTGTAGGGTTTCTGATGAGAAGTCTGCCGTGAGTCTAATTGGAGATCCTCTTAGAGTAATCTGACGTTTCTCTCTTGCACATTTTAGGATCTTTTCTTTCTGTTTCACTGTGGTGAGTTTAATTACAATTGTGTCGTGATGAGGATCTCTTTTGGTCATGTTTCCTAGGGGTTCTATGAGCTTCCTGTACTAGGATGTCTCTGTCCTTCTCCAAAACTGGGAAATTTTCTGCTATTATCTCACTAAAAAGGCCTTCTAATCCTTTCTCCCTCTCCATGCCTTCAGGAACTCCTAGACTCGAATGTTGGGTTTCTTAATAGTATCCTGTAGATTCCCAACAATGTTTTTTAGATTTCTAATTTCCTCTTCTTTTCTTTGGTTTGACTGTATAGTTTCCTGTGCTCTGTCTTCTAAGTCCGATATTCTCTCTTCTGCCTCACCCATTCTGTTTGTAAGGCTCTCTAATGTGTTTTTCATTTGATCTATTGAATTCTTCACTTCATTATGATTTCTAGCCACTATCACAGTTTCATGTTCTACTAGTTGTTTCATTTCAGCTTGATTCTTCCTTAATATTTCATTTTCATGAGAGAGATTTTTCTACCTTGTCCATTAAGGATTTCTGTAGTTCAAGAATTTGTTTTTGAGTACTTCTTAGTGTTCTTATCAATTTTTTGAGATCTGCTTCTTTTGTTTCTTCTATCTCATCATCTTCGTAATCTTGAATTGGGGTGTCTTTTTCATTTGGGGGTGTCATAGTGTCTTCCTTGTTCTTGTTACCTCGGTTTTTGCATTTGTTGTTTGGCATATTGGTTTCTTCACTGTGGTGTTTTTCCTGTTATACTATGACTCTAGATAAGTGGACTGTCTGCTTTCAATGGAGCCTTAGAGGCTTGAGATGGGTGTGGCCTGAGAGCTCTGTTTGGTTCCTCAGGGTTGAGGGTGTGCCAAAGGTGACACTCCCAGGTTAGGCGTGGTAAATCTCTCTCTGTTTCTTTCTTTATTTTTGGTTCAAAAGGGAAGTAATTCCACACAGCTGAATGGAATTGGGGGTGGTTAGCAGGCAAATGATATACCCACAGGAGCCAGAGATCGGAAGCTCTTTCCCAAGGACCACAGAGGGAATCTCTGCAGCCTTCAGTGTGGTTCAAATTCTCCTGCAGTCTCACCACTGGGCTACCAAGGCTACCGAACTGTAGCATCTCTGGAGAGTACTCACGTGGTGAATTCCGTGAGTTCTCTCCCCCACAGTCTCTTTTTTCACAGTCTCAGTTCATTAGCACTACACATTCATTAGGTTCTAATCTCCTGTTATTTCACCCCCACGCCCAGAGTCAGGTTTTTCTGCTAGGCTCAGGGCTGGTGCAGACCCGAGGTCGCCCTGCTTATGACGTATGTCCAAAATGGCACCTGCTCTTTGTCTTGCTCACCTTTGAGAGGTGGGCGGAGAGAGAGAAACTCGTGTCCGTATCAGTCACTTTTTTCTTTCTCTCTCTCTTCTAGTTAGCCTGGTGAACTTTTCCCCACAGGGTTTCAAGCCTTGTTTGCTCTAGTCTCCTCTTTCCGCTTCCCTGCTGGTGTTTTGGGCTATTGAGGATCGGCTCACCTGGCGTTCCAGCGCTGGTGCGTTGAGTCTGCCGCTGGTGTCCCAAACTGTGGGCTCCCACGCTCTCCTCAAAGGTTCACTGTGAATCACTAGTTCTGGAAGAGTTTCCTCTGCTGTTTCTTCCCCTACTCTTCCTTGAACCTGCAGTATCTCCACTTTTATGAAACTGTCTCTCCCCGGACTATCAGTGTGCTCCCTTCCTATTCCGCCATCTTGCCCTAATCCTTTCTTGTCCTTTCAATGACTGCCAAACATGCTGAAATATCTTATTCCTTCATGATAATGGTGATTTATGGAGTCTCCTTTTTTTTATCATCATCTGCTTCCCAGCTCTGGCTTTATCCACTTTATGTTTTCAAGTTGTTTCGAAAATAATTCCTTTGCCTTGATTTTTCACTTTTCCTTTTTTTTAAATTCATGTTCCACACTAAAGTAAGAGAGGTCTCTAAAACCCAAATAATCATTTGAATATGTGATACCTCTGTTCATCACTCTTCACTGTCCTATAGTTCTGCATGCAAATTCTTTTTTTTAATTTTTATTTATTTATTTATTTTTTTATTTTTGACAGGCAGAGTGGACAGTGAGAGAGAGAGACAGAGAGAAAGGTCTTCCTTTGCCGTTGGTTCACCCTCCAATAGCTGCCGCGGCTGGCACACTGCGGCCAGCGCACCGCGCTCATCTGATGGCAGGAGCCAGGTGTCAGGTGCTTTTCCTGGTTTCCCATGGGGTGCAGGGCCCAAGCACTTGGGCCATCCTCCACTGCACTCCCGGGCCACAGCAGAGAGCTGGCCTGGAAGAGGGGCAACCGGGACAGAATCCGGCACCCTGACCGGGACTAGAACCCGGTGTGCCGGCGCCGCAAGGCGGAGGATTAGCCTGTTGAGCCATGGCGCCAGCCACTGCATGCAAATTCTATAGAATATCACACATTGCTTCACTTAGTAACCACCTAATTTTTTAGTTTGATACTGGACATTAGACTGCCAGTGTTTTAATCATACTAGAATGCATAGAGTTTTGTGAACAATTTTTATTTTTGCAGGAGTTAGTTTATGCCTGACAGGTCAGTTTGTCTCATACACAGCTTAATAACCCTTCTTCTACAACTCTAATTTCTTCTTTTAAAAGTGTCTCTAAGGTGCTAGAATTGTAGTGCAGTGGATTAAACCAATGTCTGCGAAGTTCACATTCCACACAAGCCCCAATTTGACTCCTGATGGCTCCATTTCCAACACAGCTCCCTGTGAATCTGCATGGGGAAGTGGCGGAAGATGGCTCTCGTGCTTTGGTTCCACTCATGTGGAAGACCCAGATGAATTTTGAAACTCCTAGTTTCAGCCCAGTCTAACTCCAGCCATTATAGCCATTTGGGGTGTAAACCAGCAGATAGATTGAAGATATCTTTCTTTCTCTCTCTGTCTGTCCTCTCTCTGTAACTCTTTTAAATAAATAAATTTTAAAAAGCAAAAAAATAATAAAAACCTTTCTCTAAGAAAAATCCACCACACTTTCATAGAGATTGATTAAATATTCTGAAAATTAGGATGAATGAATGAATTTCATAGTTAGTCTTAATATTTAAAGAAAAAGGATTTCACTCTAGTTTATTCCCGATAATTACTAAGTAATTGTTAACTGAAAAAATAAGTATCTTCTTGCCTGAATATAGGTTACAGGCTAAATAATGCCCTCTGGTTCTATTATCCTTAGGTTCTGGTTTGAGGAATGAAGTAGATGAGATCTGATAGTCTTCAGTAAGAACAACTCAGACATATTCTTTCTTTTGCAACTTGGTCTTTGATGCCCAAAGTAGACAATTTCTGTGCAATTCAGTTTCAGATCACTCCTGCCTTCAAAGGAGTAGGCCTACCCTCAGCTTTTCTCTTTTATTGTCAAAAGTACTTAGGTAATTGAGCTCTGGATAAAGAATCTCACAATTTTTAATTAAGTAAACCATTAAGACTTAAATCTTATCATTTATATGTCACAGAAATGAGAATTTCTTTATTGACCAGCAATTTTGGTATAATAAAGATAATTTTGCTTCTAATTCCAAGCTAAATATCATCTTAGGAGACAAAAATGTGGTTTTTAGCCTCAGTTATTCTTCAGTAAACACTAAAGCATGACTGGATAGAGGAGCTGAAATTTGAAAAAATAGGGATCTGGCTACCTCTGTGGAATCTAATTTGAGTTCAGAGAGTCCTTGATCAAGTTCTCCTTGTAAGCAACATACATGTGAAGGAAAAAAAAAATTGTTACCCTCAGGCTAATTAAGCTCTTCTCAAGAATTCAAATTGTGTTTATGTAAACACTCTTCAGGAATTCCAAGTAGTACATCCCTATTTGGCCTCTCATCCTTGCCTTTGAGGTATCTTTAAAGAGATTATCTGTTGTGAAACATGCTGGCACGAGTATCTGAGAGTGTTTCATGTAAGTATATGGCTGGAGTTCATTCAGAAGAAAGGATGGAAAAGTCCATTTGGGTGCAATTCTCCAAAGATATCGTAATTATCACCCTATGTTCAAGTTCGCAGAGGGATCATTCCTTTCCTTCACCTTCATCTTCTGCATGTAGAACTCATGTAAGAATCTGAAATGTCCCATTTCAAACAACCATGCTCATTTTCTTCATAGTTTTGTCAAGATTTTGTTTGGCCAGGAATTTTAAGAAAAGTGAAAAGTATCCCAGCTGAAGGTGTACACAAGTAATCCTTTGTCTTCTTTCATGATGAAGTAAAATCCGGTCCTTTGTATGAAGTTTCATGAGCAGGTATCAGCTTCTCTCTCCTCGAAGGGCCTGGGAAGAGGCTGTGCGGGGACTGACGTGAAGGGAATGTTGGTTTTGCCAGTTTCATGGTAGAGCCGCATGTACTACGGCTGATAGGAAAGTCTGTTCTTTCTTTGTCCTTTCATGTGTCACTGCATCACTCTCAATATGCAACTAATAAAGGAAATAAGTCAGGCAGAATAAAGATGAGAACAAGCCCCCCAAAAGCTTTTCAGCTCATTCATCCTAATTAAAATTGGCCTCATTTCTACCACATGTAGAAATGCTGGCAATGGAAATGAACACATCTGCTCCCTAGATGCCAAGCTATTGTTTTACATTAGTTTTTCTATGACCAATGAAACCATAAGCTTGTTTTGTTTTTTATTTTAAATTTAGTTTTCTTTATTATTTTTCCTTTGGTCATTCATGGCACAAATTTGATTTGTCGAGCTATTCTTGCAGGAGGGATGATAGTATACATTTGTTATGTAAACTCCCGACTTGTTCATTCTCTTCTATTGTTTCTTATTTGTTGTCAACTCCTCTTATATTCTGACTGTCCCATGATGGGATAATCCCAACCTTATCAATGCCCTCACTTAATAAGTTTTTCTACCCTACCTCCATAACACTCAACTCTAAGAATTCAATCATCAACAGCAAATTTAATGGTCATCTTCCAAGTTTTTTCTTCTCTTAGATGGAACTCTGATAATATGACAATTTTTCTAACTTCAAGAGTGTTCAGATTCTATGAATCAATTGTTATACCTGCCTGTTATGGCCATTTGAGCTTATTTATTCCTCAAAACAACCTATAAGAGTGATACTAATCCTTGCAAGAAAATATTTTTAAAAAGGAAAACAGCAATAACATCAAAGATATTGAGTGTTTAATCATGGTTACAGATTTAAGAGGTACTATATCTTAAATTTAGACCAATAATAGTATGATGTCAGCAAAAACAATTATTGATGACGTTTTTGCTTTGATTTCATCTGCAAATAAAAATAATCATAATTTCAATGATTGTTTAGATATTTCATCACAACCCCCCACTTCAACTATTTCCTTAAATTATGTTTTATTGATGATTATTGTGGCACTGCACGATCCAATTTTTATGTTTTGGATGTCCACACCAGTATGTAACTACATCAGGGGAACTGAGATAAGATTGTGGTTTGTCACTGTTTCCAACTAACTTGAGATCTTGGTGAAGTCATTTTATCTACCTGAGCTCAAGTACAAGGAGAACATGCAACTTAATGCTACTTAATGATTCTTCTAGTTCCATGGTTCTATAAATATCTTGCATCCTCACATTATCTGCATAAAAGGAAACTAAGTATATTCAGATTCTTATTTCATTGTCAAACTCTTAAATTATTTCTTCAATATCTCCCTCACAAGGCAATCCAGATTCTGCCTGGAAACTTTCAAACCACGAATTTTTTACTTTTGAGGGAGACTCATTCAAGTTTTAAAACTCTTTCTATCTATTCCAAAGATTTTGTCCTTGAGATAAAGTTGAATATTAAAACACTTTAACCATTTTTCTCAGTTCTGTGTAAATTCTTAGAAGTCAAGATGATGTTTTGTAATAAATGTTAATTTTAAAGTCAAGGAGGTCTGATTTGGAGCCCTAGTTCTGTGAACTCTTTTTCTGGAAAACTTTCAAAAAATAGTATCTTTGTGCCTCAATATCAGCAACTGTAAAATGGGAATCATAATAGTAATGCTTATTTTATACCATCATTATGGAAGTTAAATGTCAGAAAGTATATAAAATATCTTGTACATACTTACATCTAAGAGACACTCACTGGTCCTCTTTCTCTTCTTTCTAATGTTTTATTTTAATCTTTTGTTAGTTAATATTTAAAGAAAGGCCTGCACAGTGGCTCAATAGGCTAATCCGCCCCCTACGGCACCGGAACACCGGGTTCTAGTACCGGTCAGGGCGCCAGATTTTGTCCTGGTTGCCCCTCTTCCAGGCCAGCTCTCTGCTGTGGCCCGGGAGTGCAGTGAACAGCGGAAAAGGAAGACCTTTCTCTCTGTCTCTCTCTGTCCACTCTGCCTGTCAAAAAAAAAATTAAAAATAAATATATACTTTCTCATGAGTCTTTTTTATTTCAATCTAAACATTCCTGATATTTGATTGTAATTCCTCAGACACCAGGAGATTATTGTACTTGATGCAATTAATAACATTTTTTATCCACTCTCTTTATGCTGTAACTACATACTACAAATTTATGCTGTAACTTATTGTCACCCATATACAACCCAGGAGCAAACTGATTAAACAAGGCCTTGGAAGTGTGTGTGTGTGTGTGTGTGTGTGTGTGTGTGATCTTCTGAGATTGACCTTGCTCGTTCTAGTTTGCATTTTAGGTCACAAGAACATGACAGGGCTGGCCTTCTGGAAGGAATGTAGAATATATCTACACATCCCTATGTGAGCTAATTTTAGCCCTTCCCATTGCTTCCAGATTATAATCTAGATTCAGGAGCAAGCTAACAACTTTATCCAAGACTGACTCTGATTGCCAGAATCACCAAATAACCCAAACACTGTGAGAGAGAAGTGGTTGCTGTTTTCAGCTGCTAATTTTAGGAAATGATTTCCATACAAACATTATTAGGGCAATAGATAAATGATTTCTATATAAGACATTGCCATATGCACTATAGGTGAACTATGTCCTTTTAATGTAGCATTGCAGAAATCGTCATTGTGTCTTGTTGGCTTAATTTTTCACCTATAGAAATCATTAGGAGATAAAATTTCCTCCAAAGCCAAAAGAAATTGATATCTGCCCACAGACATAATATTAAAATGTCTTGATATAGACAAGAAAGTAAAATAAAATAGGAAATATCTGGAAATCTACTGATTATCATCATCTCAAGCCAATATTTGGTTATAGAATGAATACAGACTCTTTTCTACTGATATCTTGTTTTTATCTTCCAAATTAAAATGTTACTACATACCATTTTTTGGATATAAAATACTAATGCAAACAATAGCAAGATAATTTGCTCTGTTTACTTTTCACTAAGATTAATTTTTAACGTAACATATTCTGAGGAATAACCGTGTATTTATAAGGTACACAATATGCAGATAAATATAGATATATATTCAAAATAAGTAATAAAAAATAAAGAGGGGGCCAGCACTGTGGCACAGTGGGTTAAACCCTGGCCTGAAGTGCCAGCATCTCATACAGGCACTGGTTCGAGTCCCAGCTGCTCCACTTCCAATCCAGCTCTCTGCTATGGCCTGGGAAAGCAGTAGAAGATGGCCCAAGTCCTTGGGCCCCTGTACCTGCATGGAAGACCAGGAAGAAGCACCTGGCTCCTGGCCTCAGATCAGTGCAACTCCAGCCATTGCGGCCATCTGGAGAGTGAACCAGAGGATGGAAGACTCTCTCTCTCTCTCTCTCTCTCTCTCTCTCTCTCTGCCTATCTCTGTAACTCTTTCAAATAAATAAAATAAGTTTTAAAAAATAAAGAGAAGGGGAAAAGGGTAAGGATAATAGATTAAAAAGGCAAAAGAAATGATGCAGGCCAGCGCCACAACTCACTAGGTTAATCCTCCACCTGCGGCGCCGGCACACCGGGTTCTAGTCCTGGTCGGGGCGCCAGATTCTGTCCCAGGGTTGCTCCTCTTCCAGGCCAGCTCTCTGCTGTGGCCCGGGAAGGCTGTGGAGGATGGCCCAAGTGCTCAGGCCCTGCACCCGCATGGGAGACCAGAAGAAGCACCTGTCTCCTGGCTTCAGATCAGTGCGGTACGCGGGTCGCAGTGCGCTGGCCGCAGCGGCCATTAGAGGGTGAACCAACGGTAAAGGAAGACTTTTCTCTCTGTCTCTTTCTCTCATTGTCCACTCTGCCTGTCAAAAAAAAAAAAAGACGCATATATTTAAACTGGTGCAATTATTCCTTACAATTGACAGGAAATACCAAAAGTTTAAATTTAGGGCCAGTTTAGCACTCAGTTGAAGGAAGCAAACCTGAACTGATGAGAGGGGGAGCACACAGGTTGCGGCACAGTGAGTAAAGCCGCCGGCTGCAATACCACATCCCATAAAAGCACTGGCTTGAGTCCCAGCTACTCCTCTTCCGGTCCCACCACTGGCTAATGCGCCTGGGACAAGCAGCGGAGATGGCCCAAGTGTTGGGACCCTTGCCACCCTCGCGGAGACCCAAGAGAAGCTCGTGGCTCCTGGCTTCAGCCTGACCCAGTAATGATCATTGCAGCCATTTGGAGAGTGAACCAGCAGATGGAATATCCCCTATTCCCTTTTTCCCCTCTCTCCCTCTCTCTCTAACTCTGCCTTTCAAAAATAAATAAATCTTTAAAAAAATAAAGGATGAATGAAAGAAAGAAATTAACCAAGATAGTAGCTCAGCAGAATTTGTATTATTTTTCTATGGGACCAACTATTTGAATCCTTTATCATTTCCCCAAATACAAACAAAACAAAGCAAAGCACTAACCCATGTGGGATAGTTGATTGCTAAAAATATTAGAAGTAAGGAAAATAATAAAGTATGACTTCCCGAGAAAGATATTTTTACTCAAAACCAAGAAAGAAAAAGGCAGATGATCCCTTTGACAAGGACCACTCAGAGAATAAGTGATTCCAGAAATTAAAGATACAATGATTTGAAGAAAAATATGTAGACAGAATGAAAAGTAAATTTGAACCAGTCTTCTAATATGTGTCTGTTTGACAGAGAGAGAAAATGCCCATATCTAAGAGGTCGAGTATGTGATAAAAGGAATTTCTGAAAAAGACATCAAAACATGGGATGCATTACTTTCAAAGAAATAATTAAAAAAAAAAAAACTAACCTGGCACTGTGTTTGTAAAAATACTAATACCGGCATTGTGACACAGCAGGTTAAGAAATCACCTGTGATGCCAACATCCCAAAGGAGGGACAGCTCAAATCCTGGCTGCATCACTTCTGATCCAGCTTCCTGCTAGGGCCCTTATCACTCGTGTGGGAGACCCAGATGGAGTTTCATAATCCTGGTTTTGGTCTGTCCAAAACCCAGCCATTGCGGTCATTTGGAGAGTGAACCAGTGGATGGGAGACATCTGTTTCTGTAACCTTGCCCTTCAAAGAAATACAATACATCTTAAAAACATAGGAATATCTCTAGAGGCAAATGACCAAGTGTCCTAAGTTTTAAAATTCAATGTGTCTACCAACTGCTGGACAAAATTCATATTTTCAGAAACATCCTATCCTGGGACAGGCACTTGGTGCAGCACTTAATGCCACTTGGGATGCAAGTATCTCACACCACGGTGCTTGGGTTCGAGTCCTGACTCAGTCTTTCATCAAGCTTCCTGCTAATGCAGACCCTGAGAGGCAGCAGGTAATGGCCCAAGTACCTGGGTTCCTACCACCAATTTGGGAGACAGGGATCCTGGTTTCAGCCTGGCCCATTGTGGGTATTGCCGGGTTTGGGGAGTAAATCAGTGGATGGAAGATCTTTATCCGTGTGTCTGTCTCTATGCCTGCCTTTATGCCTTTCAAATAAATAAAAACAATATAAATGTTTTAAAAACAAAAATATATGCCATGCATTTTCAGAATACCAAGAATATGCAAAAGCTATTAAAATTTCAGAAGCAGATAGTGATATCTTACAAAGAAATGCAAACTGAGCTGAGACTATATCTACATAGAAATTTTCAACCTCAGAAAAAATGTTTTCAGTTATGTTTTCACTTTTCAGAAAAAAAAAGAAAATATTTTGCCTCAATCCTAAAACCAGCCAACATATTAATCAAGGGTAAAATTAAGGATATTTTCAGGTACCCTAAACTCAGAAAGGGTTGTCTTCTATGCAGTCTTTGTTACACTGTGTATGAACTTGACAGCACTAAAACAGGAAAAAAAAAAACTACCCTAAAATGTAATTTTTTTCCTCTCTTGCCTTGTGCACTTACTTGAATCTTATAGATTTACAGGAAAATCTCTCAACCTTTCCTTGTGGATTGGTGAACATGGATGATTTTTATGTATCTGATGTAATATTTCAGAATTCATGTCATTTAGAGGAGAAACCTACTTTATAAAGCAATCTTGGTTTAAAGGAGATTAGGTATTTCAGAAAAGGAGTGTTTAATTTCTTAATAAACCACTGTTCTAAAACACTTTTAAAACCACATCAGCAAAATTAACAGAGTTCCAAGGAATTATTTTCTGTTGGTTGTAATGGTCTCAGCAGGCCTGGTGCTCAGGCAAACCATTGTTCTAAGTGGGTTCCCACTACTGCCCCAGTTGCAAGCAAGCATGTGGTGCCTCTTTCAACATTTTCTTTGTTTCCAGACTCACGCCAACTCTCCTTGCAATTATTTTGAATTGTTGGAATTGTGGTCCACTTGTTTCTTGAAAGTTTTATTAATTTTTTCTTCTTTATGAGAAAGAATGTGACTGCACCTATCCTGGGAGTAAAAATTCAAGGAAATAATCTCATCTAAGTTATTTCTGATGTCAAATCACACAATCCAGAAGTCAGGCTATAGTAAAACATTAAAAGAATAAGTTTTATTAAAAGCCACTCTAAGTTACAGGAAATTGCAATTAGGTGGGTGTATTACTAGACCTTTCATAAGACATTTCCATGAGATGTAAAGGCAGATTTCCGGCCTTTTTATGATTCAAGTACACACTGAATACACTATATCTTAGCTAACAGATTCAAAGTTAGAATATGTTAGTAACAAATGTTATTAAAGTATGTCCAGTTTGTTTTCACAGAAAATGATGAAGCAAAGCAGAATGGATCAAAATTGTGGCTCCACCTTGGCCATGTTGGAGTAAAAAGCAGCAATACAAAAGAAACATTAAGGCAAGAATCTGTCAATAATATCTGTTAAAAGAGTTAAGTGGTTTTACAATGTCAATAGTAAGTCAAGAAACGTTTCTATAAATGAATGCACATTGTCTTTTGTGAAAATTCAAAGTAATTTACTGTGAGAAGAGACAGCATGTACACAATTCATTGTACATACACATGAGCCTAGGAACATTATTTAGATATGGATAATGCAAGTGTATCCATGTATGCTTGCACGCATATCACACCCTTTTCATAATCAACATGCATGTATAGTCAACGCAAACATATGCTTCCCCATCCATACACATCCATTATCTAGAAAAAAATTAAAGCAACTGAAGACTTTGTGTAGTTTGTTTAATAGTTTATTTATACTTTTATGACCATGCCAATAAACAGACAAATGCAGAGACTAATACTGTCAACATCCTATACTTAACCACCCAGATTTAACAAATGATGTTGACATTTCCATATATTGCTCTCACATCATCTTCTCTTATATAAATACGATGTAGTAGATATGCTCATGTCTTCTTTTCTATTTCTTTTCAGAAGTTATTTATATCCTAACTTCATAGATCTAATTTCCATCTAGGATTTTATATCTTTACTATCTATATGCGTGCCTATAAACAACTGTATTTTCCATATGTTTTTATTTGAATATATTTGTACCCAAATGTATTCTTGTGCAGTTCATTTTAGACATTCAGTATATGATTGCTTCATTATATTTTATTATATAAAGTGATACAATTTATTCATCCATCAACTTATTTGTAGTATTGGGATTGCTAGCAATTTATTGAACTTTTAGACAACACAATGGATACTTTCAAATAGGACTTCTTGAGCACATAGTCAACATTTTTTCTATAAAAATAACTCAAAGTGAAATTGCTATATCATCAGGCATAAAATTACATTTATTAGAAATTACTATGCTACTTTCCAAATTGTTATCACTATTTACAGTCCCACAAGAAGAAAATATAAAAGTTGCCATTTCTCTGCTTCTCCACCAACATCTGCTATTTGGTGTCTCCAGTGTATGTAGTACAAACACAGAAAGTACATTATTTCTCTAGCTCTGTGTGTATGTGTGTATAGATACACTTAAAAACACATACCTTTAAGTTTCTGTGAGCTGGATGGATACATTACGGAAAGTATTAACAAAGATAGTTATGGGACTAAATGAGTATCAAATATAAGTTAATGTCTTCACAAATCTGTCCCATTTTATTCTCAATCTAGATTTGAAAGATAGTGTTACTGAGAAAGAAGAAGTAGAAGAAGAAGAGCAGGAGGAGGAGGAGAAAGAAGAAGAAAAGAGAAAGTGAGAGACCGAGAGAGACAGAGAGAGAGAGAGAGAGAGAGTATTCCATCTGCTTGTCCAGTCCCCAAATGGCCTCAACAGCCTGGCTGACATCAGGAGTCTGGAAGTCCATTGAGGTCTCCTACATAAATACAGGGGCCAAACCCTTAAGGTACCTTCCACTCCTTTCCCAGGTGCACTTAGCAAGGAACTGGATGAGAAGTGGAGCAACCGGGATTCTAACTGGCACTCATATAGGAAACTGGCATCGAAGGCAATAACTTTACCCACTACACCACAACGCTAGCCCTAGTGTATATTTTGAAATAGTGTAATTGCAAGAATTTATTGGTAAATACAAACATTTTGAGATAATTAAGAGACTTATCCAGGATCTCGTGTGTCGGAACCCTCGCCAACCCAAGTCTTGCCATCAAAGGTCCAACCCACAGAGTCATGACACAACCGCTGTTGATCGGTTCTCGAGGAACTTTTACTCTTAGGGATAGAAGGAAAGGAGGGAGGGGGAAGCAGCCGGGAGAAGGACAGAGAAAGACTGAAGTGGCTGCTCCCTTTTCCTGCCCCACACACGGTCTTTTATCCATCCCCAATCCTCCCGGGCTAGGGCGAGCAGTCCATCAAAGGGCACGCGCAGTCTCAGGTCAAGGTGCATCTCATCTCGCCAGGCTGTTTACAAGTCCTTCCAGGTCAAGGTGTATCCCATCTCATCAGATTGTCTGCAAGTCCATTCAGGTCAAGGTGTGTCTCATCTCATCAGAGCAAGGTGTATCCCATCCTATTACCCTGACCTTGCTCTGCTCCACAGGATGAGGCAGTGCAATGAGAAGGTCCCCACAGGTGGCCAGCCTGTGGTTCCCCACACTCGTGCGCATATATATTTTTTTGTGAGTCTCTATTTTGAGATTCTGTTTATTTTCCACTATTGTAATATGTGTGCTCACACTTTAATTTACAATCCATGCATCATTTTACTTCACAGCAAAGGCACTCTCTATAGATAGATTTCTAGTGGAAGACTTATAAATTATCTTTTAATCTAATTTTCCAGAATCTAAAGTATATTAACTTATTTTTGAAAGTTTATTTATTATTCTTATTTATTTGAAAGGCAGAACACATACATAGAAACAAAGAGAGAGAGCACTCCCCCTACCTGCTGGTTCACCATCCATGTGCCCATAACAGCCAGGGCTAGGTCAAACCAAATCTGGGTGCCCTGAACTCTGTCCAGGGTTTTCTATGTGGCTGGCAGGGCCCTAAGTAAGTGAGGCATCATCTTCTGCTCCTAGGGTGCACATTAGCAGGAAACTGATTCAGAAGCAAAGGCGAGACTGGGCCCCACTCATTCAACCACCTGCCCCATCAACTCTCCCTTGTGAAAATTAGGAAAGCGAAACTCAGAGATACAAAGACTCAGGGTAAAATAAGTAATAGACAAAAGATTTGATCATAGTTCTGCTTCTAAATAGATATATCTGGACCTTTAATTTATTTTGTTTTAAAGGAAAAAAAATTAAGAGAGTAATTTCTAAGTACTTTGCCATGGGAAACACTGGTTAAAGGTGAATTAGATTAATTTTAGAAAGGGAGTAAACAAGGAATTGCTGGCTTTGTAAGTCAGAGGTCTAGGAAAGTTGGGTCAGACTTGCCCAATGTTGTAAGAGACCCTATGGGATAGCTGAGTCTTGAGAGGTAAATATGCCCGACAGCACATTTCTGATGTTCAAAGAGAAAGGACATTTGCTTAGATCCAGATATGTTATCAAGGATTGTCCCAGATAAACAAAATCAAAAGCAAAGCGCTGTTTTTTTCCACACGAAAGTCATTAGAAAACCATCCTAATACCAGACACTATCATAAATTTCCATGTGGCCATTTGCAATTTGTTCTTAACTTTGAGTCACTGGAACTTTTCCCACATGCAATTTGCTTTGCCACTTAATGTTTAGCTACCCAATGCAAAAGTTTCCAAGAGTTTTTTGTGTTTCTACTCATTTTCCAATAAATGCAAGAGCAGGAGGTCTTAAATACTTCTTGGGCAAATAATTATAAATTCACATGAGCAGCAACACAACAAAGTTTTATTAAGTGTTGGCTCTCAAATCAGAGTCCTGGATGCAGCTCTGGCTCCAACATCACCAGCTTAGGGACCCTGGGCTATTTATTTAAACTGTCTCAGCTTTGGTTTTCTGATTTCTAAAATGAAGATTGAGCAGTTCATGGGACTAAACAAAATTAAAGCTTTAAAATAATTAACAAAATGCTTGAGGCTAAATAAACTTACCATACATGCTAAACGTTATTAGTATTATTATCATTTAGACTTATATACCTACAGTGGCTAGATGTAAATAAAAAATCCAGTGTACACACACACACACACACACAAACACACACATTCCCAAACAGAAACTAGAATATATGAAATCATTAAAGACCGTGAAGCATGCAGAAGCATGCTGTATGGTCTGCTCATACATATAATTGTGGATATATAAAAAGTTTTTATTTCAAAGAAATTAATGAGTTTCTAATAACTTGAGGGTTTTATTTGTTCCAGCTCAAAATGACAATGTTGAGTGGTCCAGCTGTTAATAAGTGAATTAAGATACATCTTATCAGAATACTTAAGTTAGATACCCAACTCGGGCTCCTGATTTCAGTTTCTTGCTAATATAGACCAATAATAGCAGCAGTGAAGGCTTCAATAATTGGGTTTCCACCATCCATGTGGGACACCTGAATTGAGTTCCTGGCTCCTGGCTTCACGCCAGCCTAGCCTTGGCTGTGGCCAGCATTCGGATATGGCTTAGTGGACGGGGATTCTGTTTCTCTCTCTCTCTCTCTCTCTCTCTCTCTCTCTCAGGAGATTTCTCTCTTTATTTCTCTCTCTCTTTCTCCCTATATCTCTCTCTAAAAGGAGGGATTTCTGTCTTCCCCCCCTTCCCCCTCTCTTCCCCCCCACATATATATATAAAATTTAAAAAAATAAAATATAAGACATTGTAACTCTTCACTGTCTCTACACTATTGAAATGACAGAAAAAATGTGAAAGAAGAAAAATAAGTTGATATGAGAAAGAAAATATAATATTTTCATTAAGCTAGACATTTTTGAGGAATTTTATATAGATGGAGGATGGCTTGAAAATGAAGGAAATTATAAAACAGGGAAAGCATAACCCAGCATATAGCAAGCAGAGGTTAGGGAGGTGCTAGGTACTCTTGCACATTTTAACAAAGCCTTAGAAAAGAATTCCAAAATTCAAGGGGAGCCCTGCCAGTCCCCAGCAAAATGAGAACAAGAGTCCACCAATATGCAAATAGGAATATTCACTGAGTTGAGGAAGAAATATCCAGCTACCTATACATTGTAGGACTATTTGTAATAGCTAAGATATGGAATCAACCTAAGCATCCATTAATGGATGAGTAAATAAAGAAAATGTGGTACATACTACACAACAAAATATTACTCAGCCATAAATATTAAATCCTGTGATTATTCTCTAAAACGGATCGAACTAGAGATCATTATGCTAAGTGAAATAAGGCAGACACAGGAAGACAATTACTACACGTTCTCTCTCTCTTACAAAAAAGAGATTTGAACTTGAAAAGGAGATTTGAGCTTAGGATAGTGATTACTAGCGCCTAGGAAGGGTGGGGAGGGGGGTGTGAGGAGGTTGGATAGTGGCTAACAAATGCAGTCAGTTCTAGTTCCACAGTCCACCAAGGTTACTATAGACAGGAGCCATTAGGCTGGAAACACAAAGACAAGAAAATGAAGGGATAGTTCCCTGATTTTTTTATGCTATGCATCTGTGTTTAAATATTGCACCATTCTTCATAAAAATGCACAAGTAGTACATGTTAACCACAAACTTAATAAAAAAATTTAAACAGAATAATAGCAGAAATGATCAATTAGAAAATGTAACTTAAAATTTGTAAATAAAACAAACCCTTGAGTGCTTAGTAATTACTCAATCAGAATTTATAACCAACTCAACACACACACACACACACACACACACACACATAAATGAAATCTTAATTATTTTTAAATAACTTCCCTCCAGAGAAGGAGTCAGGATTAATTCTCCTTTTTTACCCAATGAATAGCCTGAGCAAAACCTGTCCAAAATATATTTCTGGCCAAATTTTCAAACTTTGTAATTTTTTGTTTTGTTTTTAAGATATATTTATTTGTTTGAGAGTCAGAATTAACAGAGAGAAAGAGAGATAAAAAGAGAGAGAAAGTGAGCTTCCACTCACTAGTTCACCTCCCAGATATCCACAGTGACCAGAACTGGCCCAGGCTAAAGTCAGGATCTTCACTGAGATTTCCCACATAGGGGCAAGGCTCAAAGTATGTTCATTGCTTTGACCATACTTCGTTGCTTCTGCAGCAGAATTTTTAGCAGGGAGCTGGATCAGAAGTTGAGCAACCAGGATAGACAATGATGCCCATATGAGATTCCAGAATCCCAGTTGGCAACTTTACTGTCTTTGCCACAATGCCAGCCCCCAGTTGTTCTGTTTGTTTCTTTGTTTTTTTTTTTTAACTCAAAATAGATACTATTCCTTTACTTTGGCAAATAGATAGAAATGATGTCCAAAGTGATCTTAGTAATGGAATGATTATCGCTACCCAAAAAAATTAGATAAATTCGCCACCATTCCCTGTGACTAAGTTACTATCAGATTTAAGATTTTTTTTCAGATGATCTGTCCCCAGCTAAAAGCAGCTTTGATTCTAAATGTTCATGTGAGAATTCAATGTTTGGTGATAAGACCTCTTTTGTGGCCGGCGCCATGGCTCAACAGGCTAATCCTCCGCCTTGCAGCGCTGGCACACCGGGTTCTAGTCCCGGTCTGGGCTCTGGATTCTGTCCTGGTTGCCCCTCTTCAAGACCAGCTCTCTGCTGTGGCCAGGGAGTGCAGTGGAGGATGGCCAAAGTCCTTGGGCCCTGCACCCCATGGGAGACCAGGAGAAGCACCTGGCTCCTGGCTTCAGATCAGCGCGGTGTGCCGGCCACAGCACGCCAGCCGCGGTGGCCATTGGAGGGTGAACCAATGGCAAAAGAAGATCTTTCTCTCTGTCTCACTCTATCTCACTGTCCACTCTGCCTGCCAAAAAAAAAAAAGAAAAAAAGAAAAAAAAAAGACCTCTTTTGATTTCCCTCTCTGAAGAATTCATAGGAAATGCAGTTTGATTTCCAGAATTTAAAACTCATCATGGCTGGCACCACAGCTCACTAGGCTAATCCTCTGCCTGCGGCGCCGGCACCCCAGAGTTCTAGTCCCAGTCGGGGCACCAGATTCTGTCCAGGTCACTCCTCTTCCAGTCTGGCTCTCTGCTATGGCCAGGGAGTGCAGTGGAGGATGGCCCAAGAGCTTGGGCCCTGCACCTGCATGGGAGACCAGGAGAAGCACCTGGCTCCTGGCTTCGGATCAGCGTGGTGCACAGGCCGCAGCATGCCAGCCGCAGCTGCCATTGGAGGGTGAACCAAAGGAAAAGGAAGACCTTTCTCTCTCTCTCTCTCTCTCTCTCTCTCTCTCTGTCCACTCTGCCTGTAGAAAAAAAACAAAAACTCATCATGGGACTCTGTGTGTGACATTTGCTTACTCAGTACTCATGCCTCACCTATGGGGACAATGTCATCCTGAGGGAAGCAAGGCGTCTCCCTGCTTGGACCATATCTAGAAGAGGGAATTGGATGCATCAGACCACAGTGATTGGTTCTTAAAAGGATACAGGAGTCATTTTGAATAATTAGGGAAGATGCCAGAAAAACTTCTGGAAACTGGACTTTTCTTTGTGGTTTCCAAATTGGCAGGCTGTAAGTTTATAGTCATTTTGCTTAAACATTAAAATGATGAAAGGATGAAAGGATGAAAGGATGAAAATAAGTCAGCATTGAACATATAGGTCTAAGAGACAGAGGTTGAAAGACACTGGGTTGAAAGACACTGTCCACTGGATCTAGCTGTAGTTATTCCATGCGAGGGTATTGTTGTCATGTGAGTTGATATCAAACCTTTTCTCTTATAAGGCATATGGAATTTGGTTTCTATCACTTGAAACAGAGATCATGTAGATATGAAACGCTTCTGTGTTTCACTTGAGTTGTTATGTTATAATTACAATTAAATATAACTATGAGGAAAATTAATTTCAGCACTGAGTCTCTGGATTGAAATAGAGGATAGATATTTAGATTGTATCTGTTCTCCAAACACTGGCATGGACAAATAAATTTGAATTATGTTAAGAAAAACTTGTTATTTAGAAAGTCCTGCCTGTGCTATGAGAAGCTAAAGTGCAAAGCGCAAGAATTAGGTGGGATTTTGCTTGGAAAAACAATTTGAAGAATTTTGCTATGGAAGAGTAATGCAGGAATTTGATGAGGGGTAGAACTAAATTTTCAATCAAAGCCAATACCAGGAATTTATTTCTGGAATCAAGCAGATAGGAAGAAGAGGGAAGAGTCCAGAGTGAGAATTTAGGAGATAAAGAAAATGTAACATACAAGAAGTTTCCTATGACTGGGAAAATACATGGATTTTTAGAACAAGAAGATTCCATGTTTGAATTTAAGGAATTTTTTGTATTTTATAACCCACTACATCAACTCAAAATTGCAGGAGAAGATTTTAAAATGCCAAGAGGTTTATCCAAGTGTTACATTCTTTGGGAGATCTGAACTGATGGAGTGTGGACCACTGAGGGCAGAGGATTTGGAACCAGTGTATGTGAGAGCGCATGCTAAGCAAGCAACAGGGAAGCAGTAGCAGGTCCCCTGACCCATGGCACGGCATGCTCCTTTCTCTCCCCTTCAAAAATACTCATAGACCCTTCAAGGGGGTGCAGACTCCAGCCAATTAATTTAAATGTTAAAAGGCAGAATAACTCTTGAAAGATGGAGGGCATGGTGGTAGTGACAGTGGATTACATATCAATTTGGCTAAAAATTAAAACTCTTTACCTTCCTAATCTGAATAATGTCCAAAGCAGGTCTAAGACAAGCGTTCATAGGCAAGTCATTTATTTGACAGTGATCCCAGGAAACCATGGGGAATGAGTTGGGAAGGAAGGAAAGAGGATACACAGGCTCTGAGACATTCTGAGGATCATGGGCCCTGACAAGACTTAGTGATCTGGGCTTAAGCTCCTTCCCTCTGTGCTTGAGGCTAGATCTTGGGAATATTAATGACCTGGCACTTCTAGTCTACCTCTGGTGGGCCAAGGATGTTCTGAAACCAGGAACAGGCTTCAGGAAGAGAGATGCAAACACTTGGTGGAAAAAGAAAACAAGAAAACAAAAACAAAAACAAAACCTGGCACAGAACAGACGTGTTTACAATCTCCAGAGGTTCAAGGGGCCAAGAACACAGGGTGAGGAGCATCATAAATTTCTTTTGTGCTTGAAGAAATGTTTAGCAAATAAAGGAGACAGTAATGAGAGGGCATGTGTGAACATTTGGAAGAAATTTTCCTTTATCATTCAGAGATTTTAGAAGGTAATGGCAGTAGAGTCTTGGGGATCCTTCAAATCAGCTTATTTCTATAGAACTCTTCATTTTCTTTTATTCTAGAAATGTTCTTATTAACTATTAAAGTAATTAAGAATTAAGAAATGTTTCAAATATACAGAGAAGGCAAATATAATAAATATTCATGCAACTGTCACCCAGACTTAACTTTGAGTAACTTTTCATTCCCAAAGAAACCTCTTAGCAGCATGTATAGCATCACACTATTGTGCAGAAAAACTGTATGCAGAGAATCTCAAAATCCCATGCACATTTGTACAATGCTTTTGGAGAAAATGTTGACAACATCTACTGAAGTGGAAGATGTGCATGGAACTACTACCCAGCAATTGTATTCCAGAAATCTTTTTTTTTTTTTTTTACAGGCAGAGTGGACAGTGAGAGAGAGAGACAGAGAGAAAGGTCTTCCTTTGCCATTGGTTCACCCTCCAATGGCCGCCACAGTCGGCGCGCTGCGGCCGGCACACCGCGTTGATCCGAAGCCAGGAGCCAGGTGCTTCTCCTGGTCTCCCATGGGGTGCAGGGCCCAAGCACTTGGGCCATCCTCCACTGCACTCCCTGGCCACAGCAGAGAGCTGGCCTGGAAGAGGGGCAACCGGGACAGAATCCGGCACCCTGACCGGGACTAGAACCTGGTATGCCAGCGCTGCAAGGCGGAGGATTAGCCTAGTGAGCCACTGCGCCGGCATATTCCAGAAATCTAAGAGTAACTCGTGCAAATGTTTACAAGGGAATAATTGTGAGCACTGTTTGTATTAATAAAATGCAAAGCAATATAAGTCTCTCTTCATCAGTTAATAGATCAGCACATTTTCATCCTACTAGTTATTATTTTGTTCAAACTGTGGAAGTTGAATAGACTTTAAAATGCTTGCAGGAGCTGGTGCTATTATTGTCAAATATTTGCCATCCTTTCTATGAGAGGATTATATCCCTTACCCAGCAGTTGACAGCTGCATTAACTCTATAATCTTATAGTGACCTTCCTGTTGGGGAGATTAAGCCCCACTGCTCTACCGCTGAAACTAAGTGTGGTAACAGAACTTGCTTTGACTAATAAAATGTTGGCAAGGGTGTTTGTGTCACTTACAAAAAGGAATGAACAACCATTGTGTTGTTCATTCCTTTGGGCATGAGCATGGCAATGTCCTAGAAGGAGGCTGATCACTCTACCCAGGCCCAGAACAAAGAAAAACAAAATAGATCCACAGTGAGAAATTAAACTTGTTTACTGTGAGACACCAAGATCCTGTGTTGTTTGTAGTACAACACCAGAGAAAGTGGTTTTCCACTCAAATGACTGCATATGAAGGTATTGTGTAGGTAAACAGTGAGGGAAACTCACTATAAATTTTATGAAAGGCAAATGGGAAATAGGGTAGTTGTCTATGAAGAGGCTGCAAAGGCTAAAGAATAAGACATTATTCATTCATGTTGTGGTTACATCAATTTCCTAGGATAATATTAGCTATCCGCAGTTGATGAAAAGCTAAATCTTTGATTAATAAATGGGAACATAATTATATCCAATAAATAAATTTCATTTATCTGGTAGTAGTAGATAATTTCATAAAATGCAGGCTTTGGAATCAGATCTCGGTATAGATATTAGACCTTCCAATAAAGGATCTATATCCTTAGGATTAACCACACCGACCCTGTAGCAGTCCTGCCACAAAGAAAGCTTTCAATACACTGTGGCAATTATCAAATAAAAAATTCAAACCATTAAGTCCTCAGTGTGGGTACCAAATAAATGATCTTGAAAAAATAAAAGTAAAGAGATTGTTCAATGCATAAAGATACATATGAGACTATATCAACAAGTTCATGGAAAATGAAATTAAAGTATAAGTTTATTTTGGTGCAAAAGCATTTTGAAAGCTATGCCTATGAGGGTTCTTCCGATGTTTGTGGAAAATGCATATTATGAAAACACTGATCATGAATTTCAAAAGGTTTTGCACCAATATGAAACAACATATTGTTTAATTGCACTTTCACCTACTTTCTGAAATACTCCTCATATAATTAAGCCAGTTTCTAGATCTATACATGTACATCACCCAGATATACTTTTTAAAATTGGAATTCAGCAGACATACAACAGAAGGTAGATCTTAATTTGACAAGTTTTTGCTAACTGAGCCAGTAAGTACATTGAGAAACAAACCATCACCAGCACCCCATAAGTTTCCTCTGTGCCTTCCTGCAGTAACTGTGCTTAACCAAAGATGATCTCTACTGTGATTTCTACAAGGAAAGGAGGTTCTGTTCATTTTGTACTTTTTATAAACGGAAATATACAGTGAAGTATATTGCTAGTTTCTGTTAAAGCATATCAGGCTTTTGAGATTTATCCTTTGTGTGTGATTGCAGATCTCTGATGGTCATTGTAGTATAATATTTCCTAGTTTGAGTTTGCATAAATTTATCATTCATCTCAATGTTGTTGAATCTGGGGGTAGTGTTACTCTTTTAGCTATTATGAATAGCAGCTATGAACATTCTAATCCATCTACTTTAATAAACACAAGTACACATTTATGTCACATGCACACACAAAGAACACAATTACTAAGCTGTCGGGTAACTGACTTTAGTTTTAACAACAGCCAAAAGTTTTCCATTTGTAGTTGTACCAACTTATACTCTTAGCAACTATTTATGAAAGTTCTGATTGCTTTATATCCTATCCAAAAACTCTGTTTTTATTTTTCTTGTGTGTTAGCTCTTGTGGTGGATTTGTCATGGTATCTCATTGTTGTTTTTATTTCATGTCTCATGACCAAAGATGTTGTGTTATTTGATTTTTTTTTTTTAGCCAGGACATGCTTTGTCTTTATTAGGTTTATTGCATATTTCTGAGCAATTATGAGTTAGAAGATATGGAAAACTATGTGAATTCTCACGTGCACTTTATACAAATTTATAACATATGAAATTCAAGGTTTAAAGTAAATTTGAAATATTTGACACAATCACACAATCTTGGCATTATTTCCAAATCCAATCAAGCATAAAAATAACAACAGCAGAACTGCTCCAAAAAGGCTAAAATTGAGCAGCGCACAATCGTTTGCCTCGGCCATCTCAGCATCCAGTTGTGAGAAAACCAAGTAAGTCTCAGTAACAATAAGAGTGCAATCTATAATGGAAGAACTTACAGTATTATATAAAAGCAGGGGAAATGAAGCTCATAATTCTATGTAGGTTGGGTCTAGGGGGGAGAAGCTGGAATGACACCAAGGAAGAGATAAAAATCATGCCGAATACTGAAGCAAGACAGAGTTAGCGAGAAATTTGGTACAGGAAGCAGGGATAGCACATACAAAGAGACAGAGGCAAGAGAGTCGGGAGTTTCCCCTAGGAAGAAGTAACCAGGTTCTCCTCCCTGGATTTCAGGTTGCCCAGGAGAGGTAATGAGGAAAGCAGTGATGCGGTTCTGACATTTTCTTGGAGGGCACACGGAGAATCTCCTGAGCAGGAGAAATGCACAGTGGGCCAATTCTAAGGAGAATCTATCTTCTGACAAAGGGTTAATTTCCAAAATATATGAGGAACTCAAAAATTTAATACTGAAAAACAAGTCATCTTTAAAAAGGGCAAAACTTAGGAATAGATGTTTCTTAAAAGCTTATGAAAAAAATCCTCATCATTAGCCATCAAGGCAATGCAAAACAAATCCACGATTAGATACCATGATGCCATCTCGCTTCAGCTAGAACAGCTATTATAGAAAAGCCACCCTAGCAATAGCAAATGCTGGTGAGATGCACACTGTGTGTGGCAATGTAAATTAGAACAGCCATACAATCCGCTTATCCTAATTCTAGTTTCTTTTTCTTTTCTTTTCTTTTTTTTTTTTTTTTTTTTTTTTGGACAGGCAGAGAGGACAGTGAGAGAGAGAGAGACAGAAAAAGGTCTTCCTTTTCTGTTGGTTCATCCTCCAATGGCCGCTCTGGTGGTGCGCTGTGGCCAGCGTACCGCACTGATCCAAAGCCAGGAGCCAGGTGCTTCTCCTGGTCTCCCATGGGGTGCAGGGCCCAAGCACTTGGGACATCCTCCACTGCACTCCTGGGCCACAGCAGAGAGCTGGACAGGAAGAGGAGCGACCGGGACAGAATCTGGCACCCTGACCGGGACTAGATCCCAGAGTGCCAGTGGATTAGCCTATTGAGCTGCAGCACCAGCCTCTGGTTTCTATCTGTAGGAAATTAAGTCAGCATTTCAGAGACATCTGTACTCCTATGTGTATTGCTACACTATTTACTGTAGTTATGATTCAACCTAGATGCCTGTTAAAATATGAATGGATAACAAAAATGTGTACACACACGTGTGTGTGTGTGTATAATGGAGTATTATTCAGCCATAAAAAGAATATTGCCTATCATGTGCTGCAAACTAGATGCAACTGAAGGATATGATTTAAGAGAAGCATGTCAAGCAAAGAAAGAGATATGTCATGGTCTCTTTCATATGTGGAAACTGAAAACCTACACTCAATCTGTCAGTATGAATAGAGACTAGTGATTACTAGAGACCGGGAGTGGTGTGAATGGAGAAAAGAGAATGGAGGGAACTTGGATAACCAACTCTAAATACAATTAGATGAAAGGAGTAAATTCTGGTGCTCTACAGTACAATAGAGAAACTAAAATTTACAATGACTTCTTTTTTTTTTTGGACAGGCTGAGTTAGACAGTGAGAGAGACAGAAGGAAAGGACTTCTTTTCCATTGGTTCACCCCCCAAATGGCTGCCACGGCCGGTGCTGCACCGATCCAAAGCCAGGAGCCAGGTGCTTCCTCCTGGTCTCCCATGCGGGTGCAGGGCCCAAGCACTTGGGCCATCCTCCACTGCCTTCCCAGGCCACAGCAGAGAGCTGGACTGGAAGAGGAGCAATCGGGACAGAATCCGGTGCCCCAACCAGGACTAGAACCCGGGGTGCCGGCGCCACAGGCGGAGGATTAGCCAAGTGAGCCACAGCGCCAGCGCACAATGACATCTAATATACTTCATGAATGACTCAAGGGAAATAGCCTTCACATGTTCCAAACACGGGGTGATAATGGGGATATGGAGATGCTGATATTGGACTTTCACATGTACATTGCAGTGTCTCATTGCACCCTGAGACATGTGCCATTATTATGTATTAATCAATAAGTTAAAAAGTAATAACATTTAATGAAATCAGAATGCCAACTATTTGATTTGTTGTATACTGTACCCCACAAAAACATACAAGAAAATTTTTTAAAAATCTCTCATTCAAAATCAATATCAGCAAATAGATTTATTATCAGGATATTGTCAAAAAATCAATTTAAAATAATGTTTGTGACAGATTCTATTTTTAAAAAAAAGCTTGTTAATGTCCTTAAAATTCCTCATGCATGTTATCAGGATGATATTTATTATATCATCATTGCTTTTTTCTTTTCTTAGAATATATCTCTATAAATTATAACTTTCATTTTTTTCTCTATAAATCATGCCATGGTCATTACAATTACTATAATGCACAAATTCTCTTTCTCAAAAATAGATGAAAAATTTACATACCTACAAAATAGAGTAAGCACCAAACTCTTTTATATTTAAAAAATTATCCCAATTTTTCAGTCATTTCATCTACTCTTAATTCCATAATATCATTTATTGAATTTATATTCATTAAGTTTTTTCAAAGCATCTAAATTAAATTTGGTAGAACAACATTTATCCCTTTATTCTTTCATTAGATTAGGAAATATTTAATTCAACTGCAAAGCTGCAGTAACAAGTGCAATTGGTACAATCAGGTTTGAGGATATACAGTCCAGAGGGAGGGATCCAGTTAATATTTGGACATGACAGGTGTTAATCTCATAAGTAGTTGTAAATTGTTATCCCATTTAGGTGTTATTTATTAGTTTTAAATTATTATCCTTGGGTTACTCATGAAAGTTTCATGAGACATTGAATAAAGCTATCAATTATTTCCAGTTATTTTTCTATTAGCCATTCTATAGCATGTTTATAGCAGTCAGTCAGCACCAGAGCAAGTACCCTGAAGCTAAATACATGGTTTTCTAAGCTGATAACTTAGAAGATTGAATTCTTTTTATTAAGCTGTTCTTGTTTACCAAAAATTTACTCAAGGCACATGAAATGGCAAGATATTTGGGTTAGTTACTATACATCTACCACTTCTAAGACTATTTAATTTCTAAGCATTCACTTACCTCTTAGCCCATTTGAATAGGACTTTTGACATTTTATACCGTTCTACACATGAAAAACAGATCTACACATACACATGTGCAAATATACACAAGCACACAAACACAAAAGAACAGCTTCTAGCTTTCATTTTTGTTTAAGATTTATTTATTTATTTATTTATTTGAAAGAGTTACACAGAGAGAGGCAGAGGCATAGAGAGAGAGAGAGGTCCTCCTCCCTCTGGTTCACTCCCCAATTGGCTGCAACAGCCAGAGCTGCGTTGATCCAAAGCCAGGAGCCAGGAGCCTCCTCCAGGTCTCCCATGGAGGTTCAGGCACCCAAGGACCTGAGCCATCATCTACTGCTTTCCCAGGCCATAGCAGAGAGCTGGATCAGAAGTGGAGCAGCCAGGACTTGAAGTGATGCCCATATGGGATGCTGGCTCTGCAGGCGGTAGCTTTACCCACTATACCACAGCCCCGGCCTCTCCTAGCTTTCATTTTAACATCAGCCTTGACAGAGGAGAATGATATAGAACTCACTAGTTTATGAAAGAGTAATTGGATACTAATTGTTTGCAAATGAGACAAGATAAGAGAAATTGCTCACAGTACACAGGCTTTTTACAAACATTGTAGAAATGTATTTAGGATTTTTTGCTTATTCATTTTTCAAATGCGTAATTCCTTTTTTTTCTCTGTAGCTCATTCGCTGCTGCTGCTGCTTCTTCTTCTTCTTCTTCTTCTTCTTCTTCTTCTTCTTCTTTTTCTTCTTCTTCTTTTCTCTCTCTCTCTCTCTCCCCCCCCCCTCTTTCTCCTTCTAAGAATCATTTCCCTAAAGTTTGCATTTCAAAAAGCCATTGTTCTAAGGATAAATTATGTAGAAAATTTATATCAGCGGTGGATAGGGGAACTATTATATTATACTAAGAAAAAAAGTCCTTCCAACATTAAAAAAAAACCAAAGGGAGGATGCAGCACACATAGTTAGCAGGGATTTGAGAAGCGGGTTTCATTTGGATGAAAACTTTCCATAGAACAAGAGAATCCATTAGCGAGAACAGAGGCCTTAAAAATCATCTGAATGTCTTTCCCTGTACTTCTGGTGTAAAAGAGACAGGAGGGCGGGAAAATGTCAACAAGACCTCAATTCTTCTTTAGTTCAGTGTTCTCTGTATCCACAAGTGCCATATTCTGGGGTGTTATGGCTAAGCTGTAACAGCAGCAAAAGAAAATTAGCCAGAAAAAAAAATAAAATGAACAGTGTGCTTACCTATGATTCCCATTGGTTAAAGAATATAATTGTTTGAGGATCAGATCTATATAAAGGTTAGCAAAGCAATAAGAATTATCAGCAAAAGAAAAGTGCACATTCAAGAGGGAGTACAGGCATGCTCTAGAGCGAGCTGCAACCTATGAGGCTTGAGGTCATGCCTATGTGATGGAGGCACAGGAGGTGGTATCTGGGGTAGTGTTTAATTGAATATTTATAGGGTGGAGTTTGGGGCAGAGTTTGGTTACCACCCATTTCTTTGCCCATTATTTGAAATCTCGGAAGTGTTCTGGTGTCAAGTACTTTATGGAAGTGGGAGTGTCAATTATGGTAAGTTTATTATAGTATACTGAGCTGTAGTCAGAAGCCATGTTGGAGATTTTCAGCTGGTGACAGTTCTGGGTGGAGTCTTTGTTACAATAATAACTTCTTACCATGGGAGGAGTTTTGCAGGAAACCCTTGGAAAGAGAGTGAGATGACATATTTCTTCCAGCTCTTTCTCTGATCTCCATCTCCTTACCTAGAACACTAACTCTACTGAGTAGTGGCAACTTAAGTTATAAAAGAAAGTCCTTATTTTATTTTTATGATTGGAGCTCACTGTATCAGATGCTGAAAAACAGTGAAGTAGTTTTGATAATCTGAAATTTTTGCATTACCCCCTGCTGACCACTCTGAGAGTGATTTCTTTCATTCTGATATATTCCAAAAGTAGAGAAGCTTTGGGAAAGATGACTGAACATTTATAGATGAAGATCGCAATTTTTAATAAAAGTCTCTATTATCATCTTGATTATAAATGTCATATACAGGGGCCATTGCTGAGGCATAGCTGGTAAAGCCACCACCTACAGTGCCAGCATCCCATATGGGCGCCAGTTCAAGTCCCAGCTGCTCTACTTCCAATCCTGCTCTCTTCTATAGCTTGGGAAAGCAGTAGAAGATAGCCCAAGTGCATGGGCCCCTGCACCTGCATGGGAGACCTGGAAGAAGCTCCTGGCTCCTGGCTTTGGATCAGTGCAGCTCCAGTGATTGCGGCCAATTGGGGAGTGATTCAGCAGATGGAAGACCTCTCTCTCTCTCTCTCTGCCTCTCCTTCTCTCTCTGTGTAACTCTTTCAAATAAATAAATAAATCTTTAAAAAATGTCATAGAACAAGCACAAAGCAAAGCAAAATTTATTTTGTTGATGTTTGTTTATATAGGGCTACATTTTCTCCATATGTGATATATCTGCTAAAAATGAAAAAAAATGTTAAATTAGACAGAGTTTATAATCTGTCCAACATCATCTTACCAGATGGTGAAATCATATCTAAAAGACTATTTTTTTTTCTTTTATATACTTCCTCTTTATTTATTCCCCTTTTCAGTCAAATGAAACCATACTCAAGGAGAATTAGGATTGCTGGAACAAAAGATCAAATGCAAAGTCTCCATAATCATTTTTTTTTTAGCTCCAGTCTGTGCTTCTAAGCTTCCAAAAGAAGGCCTGATGGAACTGAGCAGGGAGTGAATAGAGAAAAAGGAGAGTCTGATGAACCTGCTCTAGCCAAAGCCAGTGCATGAGGGCCACCTGGGTTAACAGATGGTCACAAGTGACTATGGATACTGGTGCTCAAAATTTCGCATGTTTAAATTGCCTGGAGAACTTGATAAAACAGAGGGTTCAGTCCACCTCTTGAAGCATTTGAAATGGATCTGGGGTAGGGCTCAATATTTGGGTTTTTAATTAGCTGCCAACTGATGCTGATGCTGTTAGTCTGCAGGCCACATCTTGAGAACCAGTGATTTGGGGATTGGGGAAATAGCCTGAGGCAAGAAGAGGATTTGATTAGCCAACTTCCAGATGAATGCTTTCTTCTGGTTAGTTTGCAAAAGCCATGTGGAAATGCAGCCATTGCCTGTAGATTATCTTGCTAACCAGTGAAAGAAGAATTTCAATATCCAACCTGAGATGATACATTTTAGGTCCCTAAGAATGAGGGTCTATCACAGTTGCCAACAGCTGATATATGATTCTTTCAGTAAAAGTCCTTGCCTTGTTCTAAAATTTTGCAAAATTTCATGCAAAGTCTCTTGGGAAACATTTTTTTTAAAACGATTATTTATTTATCTAAAGGGGAGAGTGAGAGAGACAGAAAGAGAGAGAGAAATTGCCCATCCGCTGGCTCATTCCCCACATGGCTACAATGGTTGGGTCTGGTCCAGGATGAACCCAGGCACCAGATACTCCATCCAAGTCTCCCATGTAGATGGCTGTGGATAAGCGCTTGGGCCATCATCTGCTGACTTACGTTCATGAGCAAGAAGCTGGATCAGAAGTAGAGCAGCCAGGACTCAAACTGGCGCCAACACTGTAAGCAGCAGCTTAGCTGACTATATCACAACACCTACCCCAGAAACCTTCTATCGTAAAGAAAATAAAATAATTATAAACACCTGAAAGCAAGGGGTGGGGCTCTTGATAAACAGAGGTGTTGATGTTAATGTGTTCATGAAGTCTCAGCTCTGTACTTGGATGTAAGCAAGTACAAAAGGGATAAATCTTCTCCCTTTATACACTGAGACTTCTTTCATGTTTTTAGATGTCATAATTCTGTATCTATTTATAATGTTCCAATTTTCCTGTTCTTCTTATTTGTGATTTTTCTCACAATCCTTACCAGTACTTTTATGAAACCCACCCTTTTTTGACATTAGCCAGAGCCATTCAAGCGTCCTTTGAATGGGGAGTACTTAGCCATGATTAATTCCAAGAACCATCACCATTGTTTCTTACAAACACATTTCTAAATCATTCTGAATTCTGCTACATCTCCTTCTTTAAAATTTGTATTAGCGCAGAAAGGATGACCCTAGATTTTTTTCAAATCTATGATGTCCAAATATTCTTTTGATTTATATCCAAACATCTTCACCAGTCTTGATCTCCAGGGAAGACACAATCAACTCATCGATGCTCCACAGATGTAAAAGAAAAAATTATGCCAGGGAAATCTCCAAGCTGGCCCATATGGAGTAAATGTAAACACAAAATCTATGTTTTAGAACATCTCCTTCCAATCACATGGCAACTTGGATCTGGATTTAACATGTGGACAGACATAAGGCAGTGAACAAATCCTGATGACTTTTCTGGCAGTCATCAGCATGGATAAAGACTGGGAGAGAAAACAGGCCATGAGTAAGCTGTATTATGTCAGGGCTTAGCCCACCTTTTACCCTGGGCCCATGCCATGCAACTTGCATCCAGAGTGCCTGGTCTTGTATCTGGAACAAAGAGAGCAAGCATAGCTTGATTGACTTGTAAATGCATTCATGAATCCTTCATGGGCTAAGTTACTATCAGTATGATTGATGGCTAAGCATGTTGGGCATGAGACCTATGCTAAGATTCTTATGCTGTTCTTATGCAGTTGTTTGGGACCACTAACATTGCGATTACTGCATTAGCTGACCTGACCATGAAACTAACAATGCGCCAAAAGAATGGGGCAACATATAATCTTGAAAATAGCTCTCTTTTCAGCAAGTATCAATTGTTGTGAGAAAAAAGGAAACCTTCTATCTGGTAAATGTCAACCTACTCCTTATAAACATGTTTTGAATGTGAATGCACCTACCTTTACAGAAAAGAGCTCTTGAAGGTAGGTTTTCTAAAGAATGCATTATCCAATAGAAAATTATAATATTATTAAGTTCATAGAATCTGTGATTCAGGAATTTGGAGGCAACCCAATGGAGGTGATTTCCTTCCTCTTTGTGATGTCCGGGGCTTCAGCTAAGGATCTCCAAAGTCTAAAGGTGTTCTGATGGCTGGGTACTCAAATCATGTGAATTCTTATTTACTTGTATTTTGGTTTATATTGGTGGTGGTCCTTTAGCAGGAATTATTGCTGGAGCATGTATATAGGCACTTTTCACAGGGATGCTTAGGCTTTAGCACAGCATCCTGATTGTGTTCCAAGAGCAGATGTTCAAAAGAAACAGACAGAAGTTGTATAACATTTTAAGACCCAGCATTGGAAATGACATGGTTGCATTTTGTCAAAGCTACAAGCCACCTACATTCAAGAACAAACAACACAGAATTCTTCATGGTAGCAAAGTGCTGGGTCCACACTTTAGGAGTGTGTAAAATGGAAAATATTTTTGCAGTGATGTTTGGAAAACGTAACCCATCAAACACCATCTGACTTCTCTGACTCAGGCTTGCCTTTTGGCATGTGGATAATTTTATAATCTTATCTCAGGGGGTTGAACTGCCTTACTGCAGTGGTATGTGTTCCACACTGCAGATAGGATCCTTACTTCTGACGTTTAACTTGCCTTATAGGACATAGCTGAGATTCTGCCAAGTTCACATGGAATAACAAAGGGTTATATCTTTATGGAAGCAAAGAAAAGCCTATTTTGAGCAGGGCAGAGGTGAGTCGACTCACTTCTGTGTCTCAAAAATGGAAAACCTTAATGATTTCTCTTGACTGGTGGCCCATCTGCTTCAGCTCAGGAAAGCTGGAAAAGCACATCTAAGATGAAGAGGTCAGGTTGAAAATTATTTTGACTGCTGCTAACACTGGAAGGAAAATATAAAAAAAGAGTTATGAAACTAGCAATGGGTCCGTTTCCTCTCAAGTTTCTTCCAACCTTTATCTGATAAGCTGGGATATTTCATAAAAACTGAACAAATTGTCCAGCAGGGGTTGCCCACTACATCTGGTGACCCATGTTCAATACATTGCTGCTCTCATGTGAAAAGTACTCCTGAAAACTCCAAAGTCTGAAAACTTTGAACCTGGAGTTTCTAGGTACAGGCTTTGGTCTCATTTGCATCTCTTTGTCTCGCCCCCAACTCTGCTAATTATTCTAAAACTCCTCACCTCTCTGTGAACTTTATGAAAATGAATGTGGAGGAATGAGCTGGGCCCCTTTCCTGAGCTGCCCTCTCCTCTTTCAGCAGCCTTGGAGATAAGACAATGGGTTAATTGAGGTAGCTACCTGCATTCGGGCTCTCAGCGAATCTATCTCTCTGTTGTTTTTGGACTGTAGTCTAAGTAAACCGCCTCAAAATATTTTTTCAGAAACGTTTGCCAATATTGCAATTTTCTACCATGGCTTTTGAGGAAAAAGAAACTCTCAGTGGATTGTTCATAAAAAAAGCAAAACTAAGGCCCTAGGCCCTTTGTGCATTATATTGTATAATATATTTATAATGTCTTACACATGTATCTTGAGTATATGAATGCAACCTTTATGAATATATATTATATATTTTATCTTCTGATAGGTACAATCTCTAATATCTAGTGTCTATCTTGTGGGATCTCAAGCACATGATTCAAAGCAATTAATACTTCAGAAATAGGAGCCCTATTTTCACAGTGGGATCTGTCATCTTAAAATAAGGCAGTCCCAATCTACACACACACATAGTCTTCAAAAAGTTCATGGGAATCACATATTATGAAAGAAGCAATGCATGGGTTTCAGAATTTTTTGCGCCAAAATAAATCTGCTTTTAATTCCACTTTATCCAGGAACATTTTGAAGTTCCATTGCACATGCACAAAGTGAGGATAAGATACAAGTGTTCCCTCAAAAAGAGGCTCTACATTGAGGAAAACTGACTTCTCTCTTGACCTGCAAAAGATGTAGAGATGTTAACTACTTTAAGAGATTGTAGACATTAAACCTGATGACTTCATCTTGTTTTATCCTTAATGAACATGGATGTTAGGATTTGGGTACTGAAAACACAAATGCTTTCACCCCCTGAAACAAAACTTAGGATGCATCAGTCACTTGTAGGGACTTCTGGGGACTGCTCTCTGACAATCATGATTCAACAGCCTTACCCTAAGAACAGTCTGGGAGAGCAGCCTACGTGTAACCTAAGGGTTTCCTGAAACATGGAAATTTTGGGATTTTTTTTTTTACCAGCATCCCCAAGTGATCTATATGCATATTGAATACTGAAAGCAGAAGCACTGGTACAGAATAGTTATGTCCAGTCATTGCTGCCATTGGTATTTAAAGTGTAATACACATCATGGGCCATATCCAACCTTATAGGCAATTTCAACTCTAACCCATTAAAATAGCAAGGAAAGCATACTTTACTGATAGAGATCTAGTGACATTATTACAATGACAACTACCCTGATTGTTTACATTAGTGATTTTCATATCATTAACAAATAACCTAAATTACACTCAGATTAAGAATTTATGAAAATAAGAGATAAATAAATCCCTGAAATGTCTGAAGAGTGTAATAGTATCTAAGCCACATCAATCAAATCATGAAGAAAATGAGCACCACTATCTCTACTTTTCTATTAGATGGAATAGCTGGCAGTATCTCATAGTTAACTTAGTTATGCTCCCCTCCACACACACACAAAAGGTCAAGGTTTGGTTCACTGAGTTAATTTGGAAAATATGATCAAAATCTAAAAGTTTATATACAAAGCTTTTCTTGCCTGAATATGTTTTTATTTTTGAAAGCTCCACCGTATAGTCAATGTAATGGATATTTTTACAAATTTATGTATTTTCATGAGTTTACAGGGTAAAATGTGTAATTAATTCTAAATGATTTGCTTTAGGAATTAAAGGTAACATTATTCTATTGCATCAATCTTCTACTAGATTTTTTTAATTTTTTTATTTATTTATTTGACAGATAGAGTTAGACAGTGACAGAGAGAGACAGAGAGAAAGGTCTTCCTTCCATTGGTTCACTCCCAAAATGGCCACTACGGCTGGCGCTGCGCCGATCTGAAGCCAGGAGCCAGGAGCTTCTTCCTGGTCTCCCATGCAGGTGCAGGGTCCAAAGGACTTGGGCTATCTTTTACTGCTTTCCCAGGCTATAGAAGAGAGCTGGATTGGAAGTGGAGCAGCTGGGACTCAAACCAGCGCCCATATGGGATGCCTGAGCCGCAGGCAGAGGATTAGCCAAGTGAGCCACGTCACTGGCCCTGTACTAGATTTTTTTAAAATTTAGTTGGGCAGGTTTTTTGGCATAGCAGGTTCAACTGCCACTTCAACACCTTCTCCTGTATAGGAGGGAGTGCCAGTTCAAGTGCCAGCTACGCCACTTCTGAACTAGCTTCCTGCTGGTGTGCTGAGAAGGCAGGGGATAATGGCTCAAGTACTTAGGTCCCAGCCACCCACATGGAAGACAGAGTTCTTGGCTCCTAGCTTTGGCCTACCCATGCCTTGGTTGTTGCAGTCATTTGTGGAGTGAGCCAATGAATGAAAGATTCTCTCTCTCTCTCTCTCTCTCTTTCTCTCTCTCCCTTTCTTTCTCTCTCTCTGCCTTTCATATAAATAAGAAAATACGTTAAAACTTATTTAGAAGACTTCTGACTCCAGAAATCTATGGAGCTTCGATGTATAATGTTCTTTTTTCTCACCTGTCATTAATATTATATGGAAATACATCTATAAAATAAAGTTCTGAGAAATAGAGGCTATGAAGTATTTAAGAAGTTGAGAAAATGTTCCAATATTCAATTTAGGTATAATCAGATTAACAGCAAAAATCTCATAGAGCTAAAAAATTTGCAATCCCATAGAGATTGAAAAATGAGTTTTTCCCAAAATACTTGCAGAGTACAACAATAGATCTAAGATAGCAAGGACCATGAGAAATGAAAGAGATATGGGTCAGGGGTCAGTATTGTGGCATAGCAGGTTAAGCCATAGCCTGTGAAACTAGCATCCCATATTGGCATGGGTTCTTGTCCCAGCTGCTCTACTTCAGTCTAGCTCCTTGCTAATGATCTGTGAAAAACAGTGGAAGATGGTCCAAGTGCTTGAGTCCCTGCCACCCACATGAGAGACCCAGCTCAGCCTGGCTCAGCCCTGGCAGTTGTGGCCACCTGGGGAATGAAATCAGCAAATGGAAGATCTCACTCTGTGTCTCTCCCTCCTGAAACCCTGACTTTCAAATAAATAAATAAATCTTTAAAGAAGGAGGTATGTGTCAAGTAGAAAACTATTCTGTTTTGCTAATAATGGTATTTTTTCAAAAGAAAATGAAGAGAATAGTTACCTAAATAAAGTTTCTCTATGTAGATATTTCTCAATTTTTATGACCATGTGCTCCATCTCAGCATCTCATGGTTGAAAAATGATTTCTAATTGACAAGGACTAAGATGCTGTCAGTGGTTCAGTCATTCCATCAGTCTACCAGATATAGCCAGTGCTGCCTGTACATGGACACTGAGTATCAATGTCTATGCTAGCAATAACCAACCCAAAATTACAGTGGACAGTAATTCATCCACAATAAAAGCAGAATAGTTGGATTACACCTAACAAAGAATTCACAAAACCTAGACAAAGAGGAAATTAAAACTTTATGTATTAAAAATGTAAATTTGAAGATATGGAGAGCCAAAACCATGGGTGGTATGGGATAAGGAAAACACTATTTTTGTTGATAAGATTCTTTATACCACTACTGTATGACTTGAATTATTTAGGCTGATTAGAAAATGTTCTAAATTGGTCTTTGCTTGGTGCTCACTATTGAAACAAGACAAAGAAAATCTTTAGGAGAATGAGTCATCAAGAAAATTTTAGGCCAGCACCGCAGCTCAATAGGCTAATCCTCCGCCTGCGGCACCAGCACACTGGGTTCTAGTCCCAGTCGGGGCACTGGGTTCTAGTCCCAGTCGGGGCACCAGATTCTGTCCCGGTTGCCCCTCTTCCAGGCCAGCTCTCTGCTGTGGCCAGGGAGTGCAGTGGAGGATGGTCTGAGTCTGTGGGCCCTGCACCCCATGGGAGACCAGGAGAAGCAAGCACCTGGCTCCTGCCTTCGGATCAGTGTGATGCGCCGGCCACAGTGCGCCGGCCGCGGCGGCCATTGGAGGGTGAACCAAAGGCAAAGGAAGACCTTTCTCTCTGTCTCTCTCTCTCTCTCACTGTCCACTCTGCCTGTCAAAAAAAAAAAAAAAAAAAGAAATGCAAATAACAGAGTGAGCTGATCTGCCACTTCCTTGGAGGGGGGACTTAGACTTCCGACAGTGTCCCCTGTAACTGTGAAGCATACTATTACACACTTGCAGCCTTTCAAACACTAATACAGACTCCGTGACTTATTAAGCTTATTCATGCCTGAAGGCTTTTCACTGAAAATCTTGCTTTTTTCCATAGAAATGTAAGGAATATAGCTTTCAAAGCAGATTTCCAGCTTCTGTTAATAATTTTATGGCGTCTGGGCTATATCCTTTGAAGGAATATAAAACACCTTGGGCTTAATATTGGCTGCCACGCAAACGTTTTCTTCATATTTCAATGACAGATTATTATACCCCAACTCATCAGATAATAGATAGCTATTGTAGGGAAAGATGTGTGATTCCTAATAGGAATCTAAGAACAAGAGCATGAGGTGTTGTACAATAAAAACAAGTAGATGACTCATCTTCAAGACATACCATTGAAGCAAATTATTTTTAGGATTTCTAAAATCAGGTATTATTGGAATATGCTATGCTTATGAAGCACTCTTCTCCAATATTTGCATCATAATCTATCCAAAATATCAGAGCAATCCACCGAGGAAAAAGGTATAACAAGAAAATTATTTTCTCTTTGGTATGGTGACCACTTACACTGAATTGTTAAAACAGCTTTACCATTTGTATAGAGTTAAGGAATCATTTATCAGACAGCTGGCCTAAGTTGAAAAGTTTTATAAACTTAATGGGTGTATTTGTAAAATGTGCATATTTGGACAATCTTTCTGGGAATGAGGTCTGGTCAAAAAGTAGCCCAAGAGAAACTTGAATAATAATACAATTCGGGGATTAGCTCCCAGGACTGCTCAGGACCAGAGACAGGAAACAGAAAACTAAGGCAATTGAGTATCTTCTTTCTACATCTACTCAAGTAGCCTTCTTTCCTAGTTAGCAAACTATCTAATTTGACAAAGCCAGCACATATTTGCTTTTTTGTTTCCCTTTTGCCCTTTCAAATGATTTAAATGTCAGTCAACTGAAGATTTTATCATAATATTAGTATGGCATATGTAGTAAAATAGATCATTTGGAAAAATCCATTGGATGTATAACTCACTTCACCAAAAATGTGTTCCACCAAGGATCATACATTTTATTACAATTGTCAATTCTTATTGGAAATAATATTTCAGAATTAGTTAGGACATGATATAAAGGAGACTAAGTCACATGTTTGAGCTGCATATTTGATTAAACAAGCCAACAGGCCATATCTCCATAAATGAGGGTATTCCCAGACATCTACTAATAGCATCACCATGTGTGCTGAAAATTATGCCAGAGAATGTGGTTACAGTAAAATAGATGGGGAACTATCAGTTAATTTGTGGCAAAAACTTATGTAAGGGAAAAATTAAAACATTAAAATTTTTATATCATTCTGCTATAGTGTCAATCATAATAAGTATATCTGACAACATTGTCAGGTAAATTATAGAAGTAATAGCATTAATAGGTACAGGTCTCTCAAGTTATAAAAACTATTCTCTTTTTTTTCACAGTTTCAATAGCTACTTGCATTTCTGATTTTAAACTGAACAAATATAATGCAGATACTATTAGAATTTTGCAAGCTAGTTTACAGACAAGATTTCTTTACAATTTCTATGTTGTATTTTCTAAGGAACTTACTCATATAAAATAAATTTTATTGAATTTATCTACATGTATACCAAGTAAAACATGTGCATTTTCCAATCAATTCTGTGAGGAGAGGGATTTGGAAAGGAAATGACAGATCACTGCAGAGCCAACCAAGCATGAAAAAGTCATTTCAAAGGTAACGTATTCTACATACACCTGAATTGGAAATTAGGGAAAATAGACTACGAACAAACCAGTCAGTTCATTGACTAGTCATTGAGATTTTCCTCTTCCTCAGAGCCAGATGCTCTAGGAACCATCACCATTTTCACCCTGTCCACATCAAACTACCTAAAGAGAAACACAAACCAATTCTCTCAGAAATTCCTGGGCAAAAACCAATGGCTCCACTGTGAATATGATTACTGTAAACTCGCTGAGACATTGTCAGTTTTCCAGAGACAGAATTAATAGCAGCTGGAGATTTTCACTTGATTTTTCTCCAGGTTGTATACTGGAAATACTCAGAATTTGTTTTTTGGAAAGGCCAGCAAACTTCAGATAACATCATGGGATTCTAGTTCACAAATTTCTCTAACACTGTGGCTATGTAACTGTATATCAAAAGGAAACACTGCTTCATCTTTGCGGTTATTCTTCTTTGTTTGGCTTTAGTGTTTATTAGGCACGTATCATCGGTCAAAAGACTTCGCTATTTAAATATCATCAGGGACAAGGACACTAGAGTTGGAAAGAACCATTCTCTTCAGTTAAGTTTGATTGATGAATGTGTTAACCTACACTACTCATCTGTCTAGAAACAGATGGGTGCTTGGGACCCAGGAGAGAGCAAGCAGAAGTGATCCCTCATGGATTTCAAAGTGTATGTCAACTTTGACATTATCTTCTTCAATACTTTTATAGAAGAAAAACTGAAATTCAACTAACTGAATGATTATATATTTTTGAAAGGCAGAGTTACAGAAAGGCAGAGACAGAGAGAGGTCTTCCATCCTCTGGTTCACTCCCCAGAAGGCCAGCTTGCACCGATCCAAAGCCAGGAGCTAGGAGCTTCCTCTGGGTCTCCCATGCAGGTGCAGGGGTCCAAAGACTTGGGCCATCCTCTCCTGCTTTCCCAGGCCATAGCAGAGAGCTGGATTGGAAGTAGAGCAGCCAGGACTCGAACCAGTGTCCATATGGGATGCTGGCTGTGCAGGCGGTGGCTTTACCTGCTATGCCACAGCAACGACCCCCATGATTATATTTTTAAAAAATAGCCATCATCAAATTCTTTCTGGGGAATAGTCTCAGAAAATAATTATCTCAAATAAAAAGATAATCAAAGTCAAAACCAGCCAGAGATTCTGATATGTCACAAGGAATCTATTCACAGCTCTACCACTAACCATAGAACTATCTTTCATCCCTTCTATTTCTGTGCTAGAAAACTGGCATCATAAAGCTCTGTCTCACAATGCCCTTCATGACTTTGTTAAAGGAATTATATCATGGCCTGACTTTGATGAAGATGTTTGACTTCTTATTTTTTTTTTGACTCTTTATATTAAGGATAAGTTGTATTATTTTAAAGAATAAATATTAACTATTTCACAAAGATTTAGTAGTATTTTCCATCTAAAATGTTTTAGCACAAAGAATATAGATTATAGCTTTGTATTCTCCCTAAAGAGTAAGCAACCAATTCTTTAAAAGTTTTTGACAGATTGTTATTTTTATACTTCACAAGAATGATATCTTGCAATTAATTTTGCTATTACACATTTATTTTTTTAACTTTTATTTAATAAATATAAATTTCCAAAGTACAGCTTTTGGATTACGGTGGCTTTACCCCCCATAACCTCCCTCCCACCCACAACCCTCCTATTTCCCACACTCTCTCCCATCCCATTCACATCGATTTATTTTCAATTATCTTTATATACAGATGATCAACTTAGTATATACTAAGTAAAGATTTCCACAGTTTGCATCCACACAGAAACACAAAGTGTAAAGTACTGTTTGAGTACTAGTTATACCGTTAATTCACATAGTATAACACATTAAGGACAGAGATCTTACATGGGGAATAAGTGCATAGTGACTCCTATTGTTGACTTAACAATTGACACTCTTGTTTATGGCATAGGTAATCACCCTAGGCTCTTGTCATGAGTTGCCAAGGCTATGGAAGCCTTTTGAGTTCGCCAACTCTGAAATCTTGTTTAGACAAGGTCATAGTCAAAGTGGAAGTTCTCTCCTCCCTTCAGAGAAAGGTACCTCCTTTGATGGCCTGTTCTTTCTGCTGGGATCTCACAGAGGTCTTTCATTTAGGTCATTTTTTTCTTTTTTTAAAATAGGTTTCAGGATTTTTTGTTGTTGTTGTTTAACTACAAAAGGAAAACATAGTAAGGGAATGGAGAAGAAGGAAGTGCAGCCTACATATGTGAACAATCAGATGCTCTCACATGAGACTTGATTGTCTTAAAGTATGATTATAAAAATTCTCTGAGGTTCAAGCACACAGGTGGGTCTTTTTGCATGTGTGGATGTGAATTCAGTCCTAAGAGTAACTAGGAAAGTCCACATGAAATCCCGTGCCTCAGCCAGATGCCCATGACTAAAATTTTCTTAGACCTGTGCACAATTTCTTTGCAAGTGCGTATTCTATCAAAGGTTGAGTTTTACTGTGTCTAAAGTTATGATTATGCTTGGAGTCTGTTGTGTGTCTTCACTACTTGACATTGGTGCTAACAGACAAGGGAGCAAGCATCTGCCCTTTTTCCTAGGTCACATCGATTCTGTTCTCTTCCAATTGCTCTCTTCATCCCCCATAGAGCATAAAGGACCAGTCTTAGTATCACTAGTAATAGATTTTGTGCAGCATAATATATCAAGCATTCTTTATTCTAACAAGCCAGTGAGGAGATTAGTGAATGAACTGGCTTCCCTCTTTGTGGAAGTGGGAACTAAAAGACAGATTACCTGACATCTTCAAAATCACTTTTTCAGTTAGCAGGGGTCACATCTAGAGCACATGAATCTCTTTTCCTGTCTTAATCCTCATTCCTCTTAACCAGTGTTTGTCTATGTGTGGTCCCAGACCAACAGCATCAGAATCACCATGGAGCTTGCTGGGTCACACCATACAGTATACAGACTCACACACCAATAGAGGCGTATACTTTCTTATCTCCTGAACCTTCGAAGATGCTGCCCTCCATAGCAAAGCGACATTGCAGATGTGATTCAGTTAAGAAAGTTGATATAGGGAGATTATCCTGGGTTACCTGGACTGACTCAATGTACAGGGTCATAACAAAATCACAGAAGCAGAGCTCAAGGGCTGTAAGGCATGCAGACAGCTTCCAGAAGATGGAGAAAACAGGGAAACGAATTCTATCCTGGAGATCCCTGAAGAAATGCAGACCCACTTTGGATTTCTTATCTTCACAGGAGTAACATAATACATTTATGTTTTTCTAAGTCATTAAATTTGTAGTGGTTTCTTACAGCGAGGGTAGGGAATCTAAGAGGCATGACAATTACACAGTCTGTATTTTAACAAGCCCTCCAAATAATTTGTGATACACAGTAAAATCTTAGACTCACTACTCGAAATCTCCCAGTAGAAAATTTAATGTGCCAAAGTTTGCATTGCATTAGGAATTACTTGTCAATAGAATTAATACATGGCCCCCAAAAAATGTAGAGAATGCCCTAGGGCAGCAAGAAGAGAAGACTTGGAGGAACAAACGGAAAAATCCTGGTGAGGTGGGCACAGAAGACAGCTGACCAAGTCAGTGCAGTGATGAGGTAGGGCGAGAAAGGGCTTGAGTGAGGACTTCTGTCCTTAGCTGTATAACCCCAAAGACTAAGGGTCCTTTTTGTCTTCAACAAATGGAAGGGAAAAATTCTTGCCTTCACCTCCTCAATAGTAAAGTGATTATTATTTTTTTTAACTGAGAGTCTATGAAAAGTGATCTGGAGATATGGATTTGAAAAATCTTTATTTTTACTGAGCTCTAATTGAAATGTAACTTTTCCTTTAACAATGAATGTAATTAATACACTATGGTAGTAATGGCAGAAACTTTTACTTAGTCACCAATAGAAACCACAGGTATTCTTCTATGACATTGCACATGTTGCAGATGTCTTTTATTATCATTTGCAGTCATCACTACTTTAAAATTATGGTAATAATTAGATACACCAGTAGATCCTTTTTGTACAATATTAAAATATAGAAATATATATTATTTTATCACAAATGTATCTTTTATACATTTAAATAATGACCTTGCAAAACTTGTTTTAAAAATATATGTATACATGTCTGAGTGTATATATATATATATATATATAATATTTATATATTTGTGTGGGTGTGTGTATTCAATTATTTTCTGAGAAAAATTCGCTAGGCTCCAGCAAACTTCCAAATAAATTCATCACAAGAAAATTAATGAAGAACCTCTGATATACGTGGCTCTAGATGTGAGGTGATATAAATAACACAGGTATCCTCATGACACATTTACAAATAATAAGACAGAGAAAAAGAAAGTAAAACCTTGTTATAAGTCATATAAACTGGGATAAGTCATATAAATGTGGAGCCTTGAGGTTTTTTTAAAGGTTTATTTATTGATGTGAAAATCAGAGCTTCAGAGAGGCATGGAGACAGAGGGGGAGAAAGAGAGAGAGAGAGAGAGAGTTAAGTTTCGTCTGTTGGTTCACACTCCCAGAGAGCTGCCACATCCAGGGCTAAGCCAGCTCAAAGCCAGGAGTCAAGAGTTTCTTCCAGGTCTCCTACATAGGTAGCAGAGGCCCGAGCACTTGGACTATCTTCCACTGCTTTGCCGGGCCATTAACAGGGAGCTGGATTGGAAGAGGAGCAGCCAGGATACAAACTAGTGCCCATATGGGATGCCAGCATTGCAGGCAGTGGCTTTGCCCACTATGCCTGAACGCTGGCCTCAGCCTTGAGTTAATTTTTCATTTTCACTGGTGTCTACCTGAGCACCTCTGAAATCTTCAGAAACCAAACAGATACAAATTCTGACCAGCTACAAATCTTTTAAATCTCATATTGCTTTTAAATGATACAGATCAAAATGTATTTCAAAAACTCAAGGAAAATGCTCTAAATGTTTTGAGACCCAAGCTATGACATGCGTCTCTTCTATCTCACTTTTGCTGGCTTCAATGTCCAATAATGAGTTACGCACTTGCCAGTGAACGAGCTCCATTCCTAGTCAAGCACCAGGGAATAGCAAACCCTGAGAGAAGCAATGCAACATCTGAAAAGATAGCCTTGGGACAGGATAGAATTCACTAAAAAGCTTTGCATAGTGCATTTTGCTCATGCCCTACTTTATGATTGAAGGGACATTCAGGTTTGCATTCAAAACTTCAACTGTCTAAATATGATTCAATAAGATAGGCTATGAAATTAGGATAAATAGATGCACGAGTCTTGTGGGTACTCACTGCTAGATGAACCATGCATGCTTAAGAGTTCAGAATTAGTTCAGATGATCCTCCGAAATGTTATCTATTTATCCAGAACTTATCTACATGATCTGAATTTCATCACCAGCAAAATTTGGCTGATATTCATGCAAGGATTTACTTTCCCATGAGACTTATCTTTCTATTCTCAGCAAAAAAATATTTTACTCACTTTCTCAAGGTCATACAGCTGACATATCTCAAATGGACTGGAAAACAAACAAAAAAGTAAATAGCGATAAATTTAATGTGAAATCTAATGTGGAGAATTCACTTCATAAGTGAATACTGCAAATATTTACTTATTGGACTCTGTAATATCTGTGAAGAATGATATGATAGCAGCTAGTTTAATGTACTTGTACCAGAAAATATTAATATCTAACTCATTCTTGTTGCATTGTCCAAAATCTGTTTTACCATGAGAAGGTAAAATGGAAGAGATGGAGAGATTAGAAGAAAGAGTCATAGAGATGAATAAGATAAGGCCTCAGGATTTTTTTTTAAAGATGTATTTGTTTATTTGAAAGGCAGAGTTGCAGAGAGGCAGAGAGAAAGAGAATGAGAAAAAGAGGTCTTCCATGCCTGATTTACTCCCCAAATAGCTGCAACAGCCAGAGCTGGACCAGTCCTAAGTCAGGAGCTGGGAGCTTCCAGGTGTCTCACATGGGTGAGGGCCTTAAGCACTTGGGCCATCTTCTACTGCTTTCCCAAGGCGTAGGGATTTTAACATAGAAGAAAAGATTTGGGGCCGGCGTGGCAGTGCAGTAGGTTAATCCTCCAACTGTGGCGCTGGCATCCCATATAAGCATTGGTTCTAGTCCTGACAGCTCCTCTTCCAATCTAGCCCTCTGCTATGGCCTGGGAAAGCAGTAGAAGATGGCCAAAGTTCTTGGGCCCTGCACCCGTGTGGGACACCCAGAAGAAGCTCCTGGCTCCTGGCTTCAGATCAATGCAGCTCAGGCCATTGCAGCCACTGGGAAGTGAAACACTGAATGGAAGACCTCTCTCTCTCTCTCTCTCTCTCTCTGCCTCTGCCTCTCTGTAACTCTGCCTTTCAAAAAAATAAATAAATATTTTTTTAAAAATTAAAGAAATCATAAATACTATAAAACAAATACAAACAACATATTCTAGGCAAAAATAAAGAACAACTGTGGTTCACTCACCCTGAGATGGAAACCAAAGGAGGACATCATAAACTTCTCTGAGATGTGGACTGATTTTCAGTCTGTTCAATTTCAGGATGAATTATCATGGGGCAGTGAATCTCCTTTGAAATATTGATTATATATTATTTTCTATATTACGTTATTTAAATGTGATTTACACTGATTCAAGAGAGTAGACAAGATTTCTCAAGCTCATTTACTATTAATGAATTTCAAAATTCTGTGCAGTCTGCTATAATAAGGACAAATTAAGTTATCAAGAAGTGTTTCATATTGAAATCATAATATTGAGAAATCATTAGGATGTAAAATGAAGATCTTCACAGAAAGTGGTGGCTGGAAATCTGCCCTAAGAAACAAGTAACAAGAAGCCCCATAGTCATTTTGTCACAGCCACCTTTCAATTCACTAAAATTGTTACACAACTTTCGGTTTTAAGATGAAATGTGTTGATCCATATGCTTGTCTTAAGATACTCAAGACAAGGGGCGGAGCCAAGATGGCGGAATAGTGAGGACGCGCACTAGCAGTCCGCAAAAAGATAGTTTAATAAAAACAGAGTTACTGTAGCCTCAGGAAAAATCTCAGGGAAAAAAAATGCAGTGGAAATTCTTCCGGACCCAGTGAATGAGACACAGAGGACCTAGGGGAAAGTAAGTTTGCGAACGGCAAATCGTGCCATAGTGGCACGGGAGCTGCCGGGAGGGACGGGAACCGGACGGAACACAGTCGCCATTGGAATTGAGCGCTTAAACGGGAGCCGATACAGGGATCCCGAGACGCTGGCGGGGGGAAGCAGACCCCCGCTGGGGAGGCAGCACAGTTGAGGCGAGCCCGCACGGACACTGGCCCCTCTCGCCGCCCACCTTACGAAGTCGAATTTGATTAAACGCAGTGGGACAGGTGCACCCGCCCATCACTGAGGCAGACGGAATCAAAAACCCGAGGCTGTAGAAACCTGAAGGGGATCCAAAAACTGGGAACACACCGCGCACACAAACTCCGTTACCTTGACAACCCAGAGAAAGAGTGTGGGGAAAAAAAAAAAAAATGCCAAACAAAAACAGATTCCGAGGGAGCAAGATCAAGGAAGACGCTATGATGACCCCAAACGGAAAAGACACCCCAAGTCAGGATTGTGAAGATAATGAGATAGAAGAAATGCAAGAAGCAGATCTCAAAGAATTGATAAGAACATTAAGAAGTTCTCAAAAACAAATTCTGGAACTACAGAAATCTTTAATGGATAAGATAGAAAATCTCTCTCGCGAGAATGAAGCACTACGGAGAAATCAAAACGAAATGAAACAACTAGTAGAACAAGAAGCTACGATAGTGACAAAAAATCTTAATGAATTGAAGAACTCAATAGATCAAGTGACAAGCAATCTTGAGGGCCTTAAAACCAGAATGGGTGAAGCAGAGGAGAGAATATCGGACCTAGAAGACAGTGAACAGGAGAGGAAACAGTCAAACCAAAGACAAGAAGAGGAAATTAGAAAACTAAAAGATATCGTCGGGAATTTACAGGATACTATTAAAAAACCCAACATTCGGGTTCTAGGTGTTCCTGAAGGTATGGAGAGGGAGAAAGGATTAGAAGGCCTTTTTAGGGAGATACTAGCAGAAAATTTTCCAGGCTTGGAGAAAGACAGAGAAATCCTAATCCAGGAAGCTCATAGAACCCCTAATAAACATGACCAAAAGAGATCCTCTGCACGACATATTGTAATTAAACTCACCACAGTGAAGCAAAAAGAAAAAATCCTAAAATGTGCAAGAGAGAAACGTCAGATTACTCTCAGAGGATCTCCAATTAGACTCACAGCTGACTTCTCAACAGAAACCCTACAAGCTAGAAGGGAATGGCGAGACATAGCCCAGGTACTTAGAGGGAAAAACTGCCAGCCCAGAATATTATACCCTGCAAAGCTCTCATTTGTGAATGAAGGTGAAATAAAGACCTTTCATAACAAACAAAAATTGAAAGAATTTGTTGCCACTCGTCCAGCCCTGCAAAAGATACTTAAAGACGTGTTACACACAGAAACACAGAAACACGACCATCAACATGAAAGAAGGTAAATGAAGGGAACCTCACGGCAAAAGATCACAGGGAATTCAAAGCATACATTAGAAAATATCTGGCAAATGGCAGGGCAAACTTACCACTTATCAATAGTCACATTGAACGTTAAAGGTCTAAACTGTCCTGTTAAAAGACAGAGATTGGCTGACTGGGTTAAGGAACAAAAACCATCTATTTGCTGCCTACAAGAAACACATCTTTCTAACGAAGATCCATACAGACTGAAAATAAAAGGATGGAACAAGATATACCATGCCAACAGAAATGAAAAAAGAGCGGGTGTAACCATCTTAATATCGGACTACATAAACTTTAACACAAAAACTGTTAAGAGAGACAAAGAGGGACACTATATAATGATTAAGGGATCAATACTACAGGAAGATATAACAATTCTCAATGTATATGCACCTAATTACAGGCCACAGGTTTATTTAAAAAATTTGTTAAGAAACTTAAAGGGAGACTTAGACCCCAACACAATAGTACTGGGGGACTTCAATACTCCACTCACAGATATTGACAGATCGACAGAACAGAAGATCAACAAGGAGACAGTAGATTTAAACAACACTATAGCCCAAATGGATCTAACAGATATCTACAGAACTTTTCATCCTACACGTAAAGCATTCACATTCTTCTCAGCAGTACATGGAACCTACTCTAGGATTGATCACATATTAGGCCATAAAGCAAGTCTCAGCAAATTCAAAAGAATTAGAATCATACGATGCAACTTTTCAGACCATAAGGGATTGAAGTTGGAAATTAGCAACTCAGGAATCCCTAGAGCATATGCAAACACATGGAGATTGAACAACATGCTCCTGAATGAACAATGGGTCACTGAAGAAATCAAAAGAGAAATCAAAAATTTTCTGGAAGTAAATGAGGATAACAGCACAACATACCAAAACTTATGGGATACAGCAAAAGCAGTGTTAAGAGGAAAGTTTATATCAATAGGTGCCTACATCAAGAAACTGGAAAGGCACCAAATAGATGAGTTTTCAATGCATCTCAAGGATCTAGAAAATTTGCAGCAAACTAGACCCAAATCTAGTAGAAAAAGAGAAATAATCAAAATCAGAGAAGAAATCAACAGGATTGAATCCAAAAAAAATTACAAAAAATCAGCCAAACGAGGAGCTGGTTTTTTGAGAAAATAAACAAGATTGACACCCCATTGGCCCAACTAACTAAAAAAAGAAGAGAAAAGACCCAAATCAGTAAAATCAGAGATGAAAAAGGAAATATAACAACAGACACCACAGAAATCAAAAGAATCATCAGAAATTACTACCAGGACTTGTATGTCAGTAAACAGGGAAACCTATCAGAAATGGATAGATTCCTGGACACATGCAACCTACCTAAATTGAACCAGGAAGACATAGAAAACCTAAACAGACCCATAAGTGAGTCAGAAATTGAATCAGTAATAAAGGCCCTCCCAACAAAGAAAAGCCCAGGACCAGATGGATTCACTGCTGAATTCTACCAGACACTTAAAGAAGAACTAACCCCAATTCTTCTCAAACTTTTCAGAACAATCGAAAAAGAGGGAATTCTCCCAAATTCTTTCTATGAAGCCAGCATCACCTTAATTCCTAAGCCAGAAAAAGATGCAGCATTGAAAGAGAATTACAGACCAATATCCCTCATGAACATAGATGCAAAAATCCTCAACAAAATTCTGGCCAATAGACTGCAACAACACATCAGAAAGATCATCCACCCAGACCAAGTGGGATTCATCCCTGGTATGCAGGGATGGTTCAATGTTCGCAAAACAATCAACGTGATACACCACATTAACAGACTGCAGAAGAAAAACCATATGATTATCTCACTAGACGCAGAGAAAGCATTCGATAAAATTCAACACCCTTTCATGATGAAAACCCTAAGCAAACTGGGTATAGAAGGCACATTCCTCAATACAATCAAAGCAATTTATGAAAAACCCATGGCCAACATCCTATTGAATGGGGAAAAGTTGGAAGCATTTCCACTGAGATCTGGTACCAGACAGGGATGCCCACTCTCACCACTGCTATTCAATATAGTGCTGGAAGTCTTAGCCAGAGCTATTAGGCAAGAAAAAGAAATTAAAGGGATACAAGTTGGGAAGGAAGAACTCAAACTATCCCTCTTTGCAGACAACATGATTCTTTATTTAGGGGACCCAAAGAACTCTACTAAGAGACTATTGGAACTCATAGAAGAGTTTGGCAAAGTAGCAGGATATAAAATCAATGCACAAAAATCAACAGCCTTTGTATACACAGACAATGCCACGGCTGAGGAAGAACTGCTAAGATCAATCCCATTCACAATAGCTACAAAAACAATCAAATACCTTGGAATAAATTTAACTAAGGACATTAAAGATCTCTACAATGAAAATTACAAAACCTTAAAGAAAGAAATAGAAGAGGATACCAAAAAATGGAGAAATCTCCCATGCTCATGGATTGGAAGAATCAATATCATCAAAATGTCCATTCTCCCAAAAGCAATTTACAGATTCAACGCAATACCAATCAAGATACCGAGGACATTCTTCTCAGATCTGGAAAAAATGATGCTGAAATTCATATGGAGACACAGGAGACCTCGAATAGCTAAAGCAATCTTGTACAACAAAAACAAAACTGGAGGCATCACAATACCAGATTTCAGGACATACTACAGGGCAGTTGTTATCAAAACAGCATGGTACTGGTACAGAAACAGATGGATAGACCAATGGAACAGAATAGAAACTCCAGAAATCAATCCAAACACCTACAGCCAACTTATATTTGATCAACGATCCAAAACCAGTCCCTGGAGTAAGGTCAGTCTGTTTAATAAATGGTGCTGGGAAAACTGAATTTCCACGTGCAGAACCATGAAGCAAGACCCCTACCTTTCACCTTACACAAAAATTCATTCAACATGGATTAAAAATTTAAACCTACGACCCGACACCATCAAATTACTAGAGAGCATAGGAGAAACCCTGCAAGAGATAGGTACTGGCAAAGACTTCTTGGAAAAGACCCCAGAAGCACAGGCACTGAAAACCAAAATTAACTACTGGGATTGCATCAAATTGATAAGTTTCTGTACTGCAAAAGAAACAGTCAGGAAAGTGAATAGGAAACCGACAGAATGGGAAAATATATTTGCAAACTATGCAACAGATAAAGGGTTGATAACCAGAATCTACAAAGAAATTAAGAAACTCCACAACATCAAAACAAACAACCCACTTAAGAGATGGGCCAAGGACCTCAATAGACATTTTTCAAAAGAGGAAATCCAAATGGCCAACAGACACATGAAAAAATGTTCAAGATCCCTAGCAATCAGGGAAATGCAAATCAAAACCACAATGAGGTTTCACCTCACCCCGGTGAGAATGGCTCACATTCAGAAATCCACCAACAATAGATGCTGGAGAGGATGTGGGGAAAAAGGGACACTAATCCACTGTTGGTGGGAATGCAAACTGGTGAAGCCACTATGGAAGTCAGTCTGGAGATTCCTCAGAAACCTGAATATAACCCTACCATTCAACCCAGCCATCCCACTCCTTGGAATTTACCCAAAGGAAATTAAATGGGCAAACAAAAAAGCCGTCTGCACAGTAATGTTTATTGCGGCTCAATTCACAATAGCTAAGACTTGGAACCAACCCAAATGCCCATCAACAGTAGACTGGATTAGGAAATTATGGGACATGTACTCTACAGAATACTATACAGCAGTCAAAAACAATGAAATCCGGTCACTTGCAACAAAATGGAGGAATCTGGAAAACATCATGCTGAGTGAATTAAGTCAGTCCCAAAGGGACAAATATCATTTGTTTCCCTTGATTGGCGATGACTAACTGAGCACCAAAGGGGAAACCTGTAGAAGTGAAATGGACACTATGAGAAACAGTGACTCGATCAGCTCTTGTGCTGACTGTTGTTGTACAATGTAATACTTTATCCATGGTAGTATTTTTTTTTTTATCCTAGTACTAGTGGTTGAACTCTGTAATTAACACACAATTATTCTTAGGTGTTTAAATTTTAACTGAAAAGTGATCTCTGTGAAATATAAGAGTGGGAATAAGAGAGGGAGGAGATGTACAATTTGGGACATGTTCAATCGGAACGGCCCCAAATGATGGAGTTAGAATTGTGCCAGGGGATTCCAATACAATCCCATCAAGGTGGCATGTACCAAGGCCATCTCATTAGTCCAAGTGATCAATTTCAGCTCACAATTGATCACACTGATAGGTCTAAGAGTCAAAGGGATCGCACAAACAAGACTAGTGTCTGCTAATACTAACTGATAGAATGAAAAAGGGAGAGAATGATCCAACATGGGAAGCAGGATACACAGCAGACTCATAGAATGGCAGATGTCCTAAATAGCACTCTGGCCTCAGAATCAGCCCTTAAGGCATTCGGATCTGGCTCAAGAGCCCATGAGAATAGTTTAGGCATGGAAAGCCAAGACATTCTGGAAAAAACAGAAGACCTAAATGAAAGATCTCTGCGAGTGAGATCCCAGTGGAAAGAACGGGGCCATCAAAGAAGGAGGTACCTTTCTCTGAAGGGAGGAGAGAACTTCCACTTTGACTATGACCCTGTCGGAATAAGATCGAAGTCGGCGAACCCTAAAGGCTTCCATAGTCTCGGCAACTCATGACCAGAGCCTAGGGAGATTACTGACGCCATAAACAAGAGTGTCAAATTGTTAAATCAACATCAGGAGTCACTGTGTACTTACGTCTCATGAGGGATCTGTCCTTAATGTGTTATCCAATGTGAAATAATGCTATTACTAGTACTGAAACAGTATTTTTACACTTTGTGTTTCTGAGTGGGTGCAAACTGATGAAATCTTTACATAGTATATATTGAATCGATCTTCTTTATATAAAGATAATTGCAAATGATTAAAAAATCTTGGTGTTAAACTGGAAATTGCGTAGACAATTAATCAATTTTTTTAAAAAAAATCATGTAGGATCTCTGTCCTTAATGTGCTGTACATTGTGAATTAATACTATAACTAGTACTCCAACAGTATTATCATTTTGTGTCTCTATGAGAGGGCAAACCGTTGAAATCTTTACGTAATATGTACTAAATTGATCTTCTGTGTATAAAGAGAATTGAAAATGAATCTTGATGTGGGCGGAGGGGGGGAGGGAGCGGGAGAGGGGAGGGTAGGGGGAGGGAGGGAGGTTTTGGGGGGGGAGCCATTGTGATCCATAAGCTGTTCTTTGGAAATTTATATTCTTTAAATAAAAGCTTTATATATAAAAAAAATAAAAAAAAAAAAGATACTCAAGACAATTCAATGAACAATCTTTAAACAACATTGGGTATGGTAGCAGTATTTAATTTTTGAATGTTCCCTAAATATCCATGAGCTCATTTGCTCTTCCAAAGGGCGACATGCATGGTTGTCAACCAAAAACCCGACAAGAGCATGTTTCACTTTTAGGTCAAAATATAGAAGATGTATTATAATTTCTCCAAGTTCCTTTTCAAGGAGCCTGTGGTTCACATTGAAACCATGTGTTAAGAGACAGCAAGATAAGGTAGAAGGCAAACAGATCACCGCATTTGTATAATAGTAGAATATATACAATTTGAAGAGTTAATCATTATCTACCAATCCTGATAAATAGTTGCAATAATATTCCAGATTAGAGTTGAACAAAAACATTTCTACTGTACTCTCAGTTCTCCCAGTAGTTACTCTTGCACACAAACAGCACTACTATGTTTTGACTAAGGATGAAGAGCTGCTGCTTCATCTAGTGATTCATGGACATTTGAATTCATTGTCAACCATAGCCCTTTATTGATTATACTTACCAGAGAATGTTTAAACTGTGAACAATACATCATGTATTTAAACAATTACAAAAAGTGGGTCCATATGAAAGAACACACACATGCATATACAGAAAATCTAACATTTACCTACCATTAAGGAAATAGTGATGCTATTTCTGCATTTTAAACATTTTTCCATGTACATATTATATAAACAAATTTAGGCAAAAAAATCATTGTCTATAGTGTACACACAAACATTAGTTAGCAATACTATTATGTTATACAACAAACGTTTGTTTAGAACATTCTATGGAATTAAGGGAGTAGGTTTTTTTTTTCTTGTAGTGGAAAAATCATTTAAGTTCTTTAAGCCTCAGTTTTATGAAAAAAGTAATATCCAGGAAATTTTGAAGAACCATGATTCAGTTAAATGAAATTAGTATGTGCAGAATTCCATAGAATATTCAAAGTACACTCCATCATCATCTTTGTTTAATTTCCACAACTCCTTGAGGGAGTGATCTTTCTCCTTCCTTTATAACACATACAATGAAGTTCACATAGGAAGAAAAAGATGGAATAAGAACACCAGTCTACCTCTAGAGCCCTTACTTGTACTGCACATCTACCCCTAATATGTTTCCCTACTCTACCATTAGTTTCCTGCCAGAAATTCCCAGCAAGCTCAAATGAAAAGTTAATGTGGTTTAATGAATGAACCATTTGAAGGTTTTCAAATTTAGCTAAAGGAAACCATGGGGATGCTGAGGCACCCAGAAGTCAGAAATAGTCGGAAAGCCTTGAGAACAATTATAATTAAGGGGACAACAGAGAAAGAAACTATAAGGACAAGCCAAGAGCCTACAAACGGGACCACCTGGGGACACTAGTGTCTCTTGATAAGGAAATTACCACCAACAACCTGTGTTCTCTCTTCCATTTGAAGAGTTCTTACCTGTGACTTCCATAGTCTGAATCTAATCCAGGATAGAGTATTGCAGAGCCTGACTTATGCTCTCCATTCAAGTCAGTCCTCTCAAGGCAGAGTAGAGTGGAGAATGGAGAAGTGCTTCTGGGAAAGAAAGACAAGATTATTCTGCCTACACGCCAATCAATTTCATAATAGAGAAAGCAATTGGATACAACTGGATTGCGAAGAAATTTATCATCTTGAAAGGTCACCTAGAAGTACAATTAAAAATGAAATTGAGTCAGGGATGAACCATTTCCTAGGCAAGGAGTTCTCATATATTAATCAAAGAACACAGCTGGGTGTAAAGAAGAGAGCACAGCTGTGTCTGAATGTGAGCAAGTGTATGATTCTGGTAAGGATGGGGATATGAGTCAAGAAAAACAGCTGAAAAAAAAGAAATATTACAAAGGAGGAGAAGTTAGGGATTAAGGCAGAGTTTGGTTGCAGGGGCTTGTAAAAGACAAAGTGAAGGCTATTTTGATCATAATGAAATGTCAGCCGGAATAGACCAAGTCAATAAGAAATAAACATACATGCTTTTCTGAAAATTATTCCTCACAGCCTAGTGTGAAAGCAAAATTGTTTCTGCTCACCATAGTAGAACATGCTGGATTTTAAGATAATAATGACTTCTGAGTAAATAAAGTTGACAAAGTACGAATGGGGTATGAAAAATTCTGAATCATATGCAGGGTCTTTTTCTCTAAATCAGCACAATTACACTTCCATGAGGATTCAAGAAGACCAAAAGATCCCTCTGTAATTGGAGAAAAAGAAAGAAATTCTCTAATAGAAACCAAAGGGTTATAAGAATGAATGAAATGTTTGATTCAGTTGCATGATACAAACTGGAAATTGAAATGGTAACAGCAACTTTTTGATCAAAAACATGAGCGCCTTCTGAACAGAACTGATTTGAAAAGAATTGATTAGATACAGTATTTTATCCAGGCTGGGCATTGTGGGTAGCTAGACCTATGCCTTTAAAAAGTAATCACATTCTCACACACAAAAAAATCCTCATTGTACATACTTGAAAGTTTGGGGTCAGTTGAAATGGTTACCCAAATTTTATCTGTTTATCCAAAACATAAACAAGTTATCTGAATTTCATCAGCCATCTCAAAACTCCCAATTTAACTGGCACATTGTATCTTCTTGGAAACATTGCTACCTGTTCTTTAAATAAATAATCCTGTTGTATCTTTTCCTCTTCTCCCTCTTTCTCTTCTTCCTTCTCCTTGGAAGCAAAGCTTTCAAAAATTTAGTTCAAACAACTTTCCTTCTAGTATCAAGGACTCCAGCTACCCTGAGAGGAGAAAAGTGTCATTTGAGATCTTGGTGTACTCATGAGACCATGATTGGAAGAGTTGTGTGGGAAGTGCTGAAAACAAATCTTAACTTCTCATTCGGTGTAATCTAGTAGTCTCTACAAAGCAGAAAATGACCCCAGGATTAGGGTGCAAACTTTAGACATAGTTGCTTTTCTTTTAAAAAAAGTTTTAGAAGTAGGCCAACTTAGTTAATTATCCTAAGCATTACCCAGCTTCACACTAAATCCTCATCCCCACCTTCTCTGGATACATTGGCAGATTCGACAGCAGGAGGCTGTGTTCCTGCAAAGTCAGCCCTGGGAAGGATTTGGATAATGCTGTGCTTTTTAGATAAGATACATATTCTCCTTTTAACATTAACCTGTTCCTACTAATGATCTTGCTCTTCTGAAATTCAGTTATGTTTCTTGAAAGAACCTGGTAGGCTTTGATTTTGTCAACATGCTTCAGTTGGTGGTGATGTGCGATGTATCATAGTTACAAGTGTATGCTGTGGACATGCTCTTACCTCTAGCGATTCCCCGAAGGATTCCAGCACAGAGATCTCTCCGTTTCCATTAAGACTTAAGCAGTCCAACTATCTAGATGGCCTATTTAGGAAAAGGCAGATGTAGTTGCCCCAATTGTCATTGTGTTTTTACACTGTTTTTTTTTTTTTTCTTAACCACTACTTATGTTTGGTTCTATATACCATTGAAGTCATATAAGCATGGAGTTACTTTTGAAATCAACGGATGTTCCAAAGGCATATGATTTTATGTTAGAAGTGGGCCAGTTTTTTTACTGGCTAAACAGTTATTACCAAATATTGTTTTCTGTTCCCAAATAATTACTGACCAATTAAGCATCAAAGTGACAATAGCCATTTGGCTGTCATTTCCTTTACAGAGTCATCTGGCTCCACGTCTGTTTTTATTGTATCTGGGTGTTCCTGTCAGTCTGACATCCGGGCCGGTCCTGAAGTTGCACAACACAAGCTGAGGAAGCAAAAGAACCATTGCTTAAGTTGGTCCATTCAGATTTCTCCTGTCCCATTATGGTTATTTGTTAGGATTTTCCATGGTCTGAATCTTTTGCTTTAAGGTTACCACAGGTCAAAGTTTTATGCCTGGCCTGTAAAATGAATTAAGTTTCTGCATCAGTAGCCATGTTAGAGGCGACCAGGAGTTCTTATGCATTTTTGCTGCCATGAACCCATGTAATTGGGTAAAGCCCATTTATCTACCTCAGAATGTTTTTTAAAATGCATAAAAAGTACATATAGCTACAAAGAAAGCAACTAAACTGAAGCATAGTCCTCTCAATAAATTAAAAATATTATATAGTATTTATTAATGCTTTGACTTCAAACTTCTAAATATTTTCATTATAATTTTTCATAATTTACAACAAAAGATTGATTAATGATATTGGAGGTATTTGGAACAAGCATCCTATGCTATGATATATTTAGTGTTTCTGTTGCTATGTGATTTGCTGCCTATATTAATAATTGGAAGAGGAGCCGGAGCTGTGGTGCAGAAGGTGAAAGCCTCAGCTTCTGGCATCCCATATGGGTGCCAGTTTGAGTCCTGACTGCTCCATTTCTGATCCAGCTCCCTGCTGTCGCCTAGGAAAGCAGTAGAGGATGGCCCAAGTGGTTGGGCCCCTGCACCTATGTGGGAGACCTGGAAGAAGCTCCTGGCTCCTGACTTCAGAGCAGCTCATGTCTGGCCATTGTGGCCATTTAGGGAGTAAACCAGCAGATGGAAGACCTCTCTCTCTTTCTCGCTCTGTCTTACTTCTCTCTGTAACTCTGTCTTTCAGATAAATTTAAAAAAATAAATAAAATAATTGAAATAAATGCTAAATTCCAGTGATAGTCTGACAAAAGCAACAATTATTTTTTTCTATTCAGATTCATAGGATTGGAAAAGTTCTATTCTCAGAGAATTTGGCAGTCCACAGACAGCAGGTTAAGAATACTCAGGTCTAAATTAATATTCTGAAGATTAAACACCTACTACTTTGTTGATAAGAGAATGTGGTGGGGTGAGTTCAGAAAACAACTCAATCCAATGGAACATTTAGAGGATTAACAAACTTGCAATTTTTAAAAGATAATGTCAAGAATCCCATCATCTTTTCAGGTGAGAACAAAGACCTAGTTAATGCTATTATTTCCCAGTTAACTGATCTTCTGATCACTGAACCAGTGTCTTAGTCTCAAGTAAATAGTCAGATTCCAGCTTTCTAAATAGGCTTCCTGATGGGACTAAGGGAAAAATGTAGAACTGAACACAGATCAAGCATGGTCCCACCAGTCTAGCAGGCAGGCTTCATGCGTTCAAGAGTGGACAACCTGTAGCTATCTTTTCAAGTTCCAGACACATATTGTAATAATGTCAATGCATGGAAATACTCCTTGCCTGATTTGAGAGAAAAGCTATGCCAAGCCGGAATTTCAGTTAGTCATTCCCTGCCGGAAGAAGACATGTTTCAGCTTTCTCATTTATGAGTTACTGCCTGACTCTAATCGTAATAGAATGAGGGACAGATGAAGGACCAGGGAAAGAGGCCTAGGAAGAGAGCTGCATGCTATGTTCATGCTTCTGCTTCATCCAAATAAACTGCACACAACTTAAGAGCTGTGAAAGAGTTAAACACTCACCATCTATGGAAATACAAAAAAACCTAAATAGACGACTTTGAATAAGATCTTCTTAGACAAAACATTTTGAGGAGAGTTGCTCACCATATCACAGCATTCAACAAATGTTTATTATTTTTTTCTCCATAACAATAACAACTTGTTAAAATGCTGTCCAACCAATCTGAAAGCTTAGCCGAGGAGGAAGGGGACGCTTGTCATTGCCTCCTCTCCTTTCAAGCCACCACAAATATTATGCTCTTGCTATTTTGTTTAACTTGGGCTGAATTCACTTCATAGAGTAACAGGGAGGGAGAGTTGAGTCCATTAAGAATAAACTTCAAAAACCCTCTGGCTTTGGGGCTTTCTTGTGTTATTCCACCTCAAACCCAGAGGATATGAAAGATGGGAAGATTAGCAAGGGTTTTGCCCTGGCTGTTCTTTTACTGAATGGCTTCATAAACGCCAATTGAAATAATTATCAAGCCATTATGATGATTTGCATTAAAAATGGTAACTTAAGCAAGCAGTCCCTGTGTGTGGAACAGGGCAGTTGGGGGATGGCATGTAATGCTATGAAAGGACCATTGAAGCCATACCAGCTTCCTGGCTTCCCGAGGATTACCACACAGTAGTTCACAAAAAGGTTATTCTTCCAGCTCTATTTATACTCACAGCACTTACAGTGCATGCTCCCAGCACACCCATTCCTGGTATTGATTTGTGCCTATGCCCAAATTATCATCTGGCATAGACACAGCAGCAGCTTCTGGTGCTGGTGATGCAATGCTTGGAACATGGCAGAACAAAGAAAGGGCCTCTTCTTATCAACACTTCCCTTTGCTGCCAGCATGAAAATGGTACCAGGGTCCCTGGCTGCTATTTCCTACTTTTCCTTCTCCCTCCTCCTTTTTTTTTCTTTTTATCACAACTATCTCATTAAAGCTAGTGGCTTACCCTCCGTTCCCTCTGAGAGTCTACTTAAAAGAACAAGGCAGGATATTACGGAGATCAAATTTTCATTTAAGCAACCAATTTTCTCAGTAAGGGAGGCAGTGGCCTTATAAAATGGTATTAAAAACCTTTGGGAATGCTGTTTTGAAAATATCACAGGCTCTACTGGGTGAAAGTTTTGGTGGAGTATGAGAACGTAGTATGGTGTAGTGTGTTGTAGTGCGGTACAGTGTCTGATGCAAATACTCCAGGCAGCAGTTTTGAAAGGTATAATGGGAACAACATAGCCTAGATGAAGGGCCATGTAGCCATAGAAATTATCTCACAGGTCACATTTTAAGCATTTCTTGAAGATGAGTAAAGACAAGCCATGAAGCAAGTCAACCAAATAAGTACCAATGAATTCTGAAAGTCTCGTGTGCCCCAAATTGCCCGAGAACATGGTAAACTTCTTGGATTTGGAGACTATAATCCGAGAGAACCCAATTCAGTAAACCTGTAGTGGACACAGGAATCTGTATACTACTTATTAAAAATTGTTTCATTTATTTGTTTTCATTTTATGTGAAAAGCAGGTAGCAATACTGAGAGAGATATTCCATCTGCTAATTCACTACCCAAATGGCTACAACAGCAAGAGCTGTGCCTGTGTTATGTCAAAGCCAGAAGCCAGAAACCCACTCAGTCCAGGTCTCCCACATGGGTGGCAGGAGCCATCACTGCTGTCTCCCAGGTTGTACACTAGCAGGAAGCTGGAGTTGGAAATATCGCTAAGACTTGAACCCAGGCATTTCCATATGGGTTGTAGCATCTTAACAACTGCACCAAACACTGATCCCAGGAGTCTGTGCCTTTATCAAGAACAAAGCTGATCCCGCTGTAGCTGAAGAGTGAACGTTGCTCTGAAAGTTGAGATGGAAACAGTTAGTGCTTCAACATTTCATAACAAACCTGTCGAAAGATAAAATTCCAAGAAATTTAGCTTAATAATTGGCTTTTACTTGAAATTCTAGAATTGATAGTACTTCATTTGTGAGAGTGACTGTGCTGAAGAACTGAGAAGAGGATGTTGGTTTTATAGGTAGTAGAGGGCTGAAGAAACTAGAAACAAAGACCAAAGTTGTGATTGACCGTTTCAAGTTACCATCCTTATAGGGCTAAGACAGAGCAGCTTTCCTCATGAAGCTGACTCAGGTTGATTGGACTCTCCTGTGTGTGTGTGTGTGTGTGTGTGTGTGTGTGTTAACAAAGTGTTTCAAAGTTCAGTTTGATGACTTGACACTTAGTATAAGTGGCTCCATTCTGGACTGGTCTGATCTACTGGGATCTAGTGCAGGAGACATGTTCAAGTCAGTGTTTTTCTATAAACCTTATATAACAAACATAAAGAAAACTGATAAACAGTTTAAGATATTTTCAGTAAATACTCCTGCTACCCAGAAACTACATTTGAGAGAGATTGAAGAATGTTACGAACACTTTAGAAGACCATCCTGGGGCCGGCGCCACTGCTCAATAGGCTAATCCTCCGCCCTGCGGCGCCAGCACCCTGGGTTCTAGTCCCGGTTGGGGCACCAGATTATGTCCCGGTTGCCCCTCTTCCAGGCCAACTCTCTGCTGTGGCCAGGGAGTGCAGTGGAGGATGGCCCAAGTGCTTGGGCCCTGCACCCCATGGGAGACCAGGAGAAGCACCTGGCTCCTGCCATCGGATCAGCACAGTTCGCTGCCCGCAGCGCACTGGCCGCGGCGGCCATTGGAGGGTGAACCAATGGTAAAGGAAGACCTTTCTGTCTGTTTCTCTCTCACACTGTCCACTCTGCCTGTCAAAAACAAAGTAAAAAAAAAATTTAAAAAGACCATCTTGGACTCTTTTCTAGGAACTTCCAGTATCAAGTTTCTGTTTCTGAACTTTGTATAACTGGAATCCTAAAGGATGTACTCCTTCCATGTCATTTTGTGCAAATATTTGTGAGATTCTCCCACAATATTGAGTATGGTCATACTTCATTCTTTGCTTTCTTTTTTATTTCTTTGAAAATTCTATTTATTCATTTGAGAAGCAGAGTTACAGACAATGAGAGGGAGAGACAGAGAGAAAGGTCTTCCATCCACTGGCTCACTCTCCTAATGGACACAACAACTGGAGCTGAGCTGATCTGAAGCCAGGATCCAGGAGCTTCTTCTGGGTCTCCCATGTGGGTGCAGGGGTCCAAGGACTTGGGCCATCTTATACTGCTTTCTCAGGCCATAGCAGATTGCCAGATCAGAGGAGCAGCAGCTGGGACTACAACCAGTGCCCATAAGGGATGCCGGCACCACAGGCAGAGAATTATTTTACTGTGCTACAGCACTGGCCCCCATTAATTTTTTTCTTAAAAAACAAAGATTTTTTTTTCAACACTCACCTCACAGTTTGTGAGTGTCCTAGATAAAAGCCTTGGAAAACTTCTTAAATTATTTTTAGATTTCTGATATCATTTTCCCTTCTAGTAATGAAGAAACTGGTCGATTCCAGGTGTCCAACATGTACTCCTCTAGCGATGTGACAAGATTAGTTTTCATTTGTTGTTTGTATAATTAAATCTCCTATTGAAACAGAAATCACTAAAGGATGGACTGGGAAGACAAATTAGAAATGACTTAAAGAAACAGATGAATGTTAAGGGAATGCCTATGCCTAATAGTGTGTTTTTAAGATCTCACCTGAGCTTCTCCATGGAAAACATGGTGTGTGTGTGGGGGAGGGCATTAAATTCTGACTTGTGTGGGATTTCTCAGAAGACACATTTCTGATGCTGGATTGCATGTGATTTCAGCTCAACAACTTCATTCTCTGGAGCCAGATGATCCCTGAATGATCTATTTAAATCTCAAGTTTTCTATTAACTATGGAAATTTTTCCCAATACACCCTCTTCCATTGAGTCATGTATGTTTAATGACCACACAAGTGTGGAGCTGCTCATTCCATCAGCCAGTGTCTCTAAGTGCCCAGATGACCTCTGGATTTTAGCACATGCTGTCACACATCCAGACATCTGAGTGCAGTGTTATTTAGCTTAATGTACCTATGACATTTTGAGAATAGGCTGAAAGGAACTATTGGCCAAGTGGTTGATTATTCTCATTGATGTTCTTTATTTGAAGGTACACTGGGAACCAAACTCTTTTTCTCATATTTTAGAATTAGCCTTGGTATTAAATATTTGCAGGATGGACAACAAAGTTTCAAAGAGAGGAAGATGTAAAAGAACTAAAATTCAACACCACAATTTCAACACCCCCATATTTAGAATCCATAATAAATAATAGATAATTTTGTTATTATCATGTCATGAGAATCTGTGTCCAATTAGATACATTATGTACCAGATAGGCTATAACCTTCCTAGGTGTTCAATCAGCCATGTGTCTGGATGGTGATGCTTAATAGACACTCTTCAATATTTGCACCACAACACTGAACATAGACAAATGTGCTATGTGAACAAGTGTATGTGATGAGTGTCAGTGACAGATGCTCTTATCAAAGTTACTTCACATTTTTCTTTAAAATTTCACTTTCGGCCGGCGCCGTCGTGGCTCAACAGGCTAATCCTCCGCCTTGCGGCGCCAGCACACCGGGTTCTAGTCCCGGTCGGGGCGCCGGATTCTGTCCCGGTTGCCCCTCTTCCAGGCCAGCCCTCTGCTGTGGCCCGGGAGTGCAGTGGAGGATGGCCCAGGTGCTTGGGCCCTGCACCCCATGGGAGACCAGGAAAAGCACCTAGCACCTGGCTCCTGCCATCGGATGGGCGCAGCGCGCCGTTTGCGGCGGCCATTGGAGGGTGAACCAATGGCAAAGGAAGACCTTTCTCTCTGTCTCTCTCTCTCACTGTCCACTCTGCCTGTCACAAAAAAAAAAAAAAAAAAGAAAAAAAAAAAGAAAAAAAAGAAATATGCCGGCGCCATGGCTCAACAGGCTAATCCTCCGCCTTGCGGCGCCGGCACACCGGGTTCTAGTCCCGGTCGGGGCACCGGATTCTGTCCCGGTTGCCCCTCTTCCAGGCCAGCCCTCTGCTGTGGCCCGGGAGTGCAGTGGAGGATGGCCCAGGTGCTTGGGCCCTGCACCCCATGGGGAGACCAGGAAAAGCACCTGGCTCCTGGCTCCTGCCATCGGACGAGCGCGGTGCGCCGGCCGCAGCGCGCCGGCCGCAGCGGCCATTGGAGGGTGAACCAACGGCAAAGGAAGACCTTTCTGTCTGTTTCTCTCTCTCACTGTCCACTCTGCCTGTAAAAAAAAAAAAAAAAATTTTCACTTTCATCACCTCTTATATTGTTTATATTCTTCCAGAAACAATTTCTGAGCTAACGATTTTGGTGTAAGTGATTTATTAAGAAATGGATCACTGGAGAACCCAGTAAAAGACTGAAAGGCATATGACAGAGAAGATGAAGAACGCAGGCAAGTGCTTGCTATTTCAGACATATCTGGAGACCTTGGGGAGCTCTGTAAAATAATACCTCATGTATATCAAATTTGCCATGCACGTGAGTCAATTCAGTTGCCCAAGGACAATCAATTGAAGATTAAGAGATAGAAACTGAGAGGTGGCTTACAAAACTGTTAAAAAGTTCAAAGAGATCTGAGAAAGACACTAAAGTATTTCCTACATGATTTAATTATTGCTGTTGTTTTCAATAGTAATAATAAATCAATATTATCTTTATAATTTCACCAGTACATCGAAGACAAGATAAGAACATTAGAATTAACAGAAAATATGAATGAATCAGCCTTGTTGCAATTAACACGGACGTGAAGCTGACATATCATTTATTTTTCTTTGACAGCAATGGTATTTCCTAGAGTTAAGTCAAAATAAAAGGATCTTAAACTTAGAAAAAAATAACATACTTATCAAAAAGAATAAGAAAGGTTTTTAGCCAAAGAGGGAGATTAGAAGTCTTGATAATGTGTCCTACTTTTGTCTTTTAGGTGGATCTTGGATTACTTGAAGAATGGAAAGACAAGAAGTTTATAAGACCAGATACATTGACATAATTCCTCTATTTATACCCCCTTTTCTCTTCTTAGCATGTTAGTTGGTATCACACGCAGATTTTAAATTGAAAACATAGGCATTGGATAAGCTACTTTATTTATCTTATCTTACCCTTAATTAACATCTACACTGATAGCAGGGAAATAATAGAATTTAATTCACTGCATTTTTATTATGATTAGATGGGTAAATAAAGTACATACCAAAGTATTTGATCTATAGTAGGTACTCAGTAAAATTTGATTATTAATGTTCTTCAAAATGCCAAAAACCAAAACTTACATGTCCACTCTTCTGGTTACCATTGCTACGTGATAAGCATATACACACTTAGTAATGTGAAACAGAATAGACCACAAAATTTCAAAGAAAGGAAGAAGTAAAAGAACTAAAGTTCAACACTATAATTTCTACAACACCCACTTTAGAATCCATAATAAAGAATAGATCGTTTTATGTTATTATATGCCATGAGAGTCTGCGTCAAATTAGATATGCATTCTGTGCCAGATAGGCTGTAATCTTCATAGGCATTTGATCAACCATGTTTTTTGTGTGATGATGCTTAATAGACACCATTCCATATTTGCACCAAAGTACTATAGATAGACTAATGTGTTGTGTGTAAATTCTGTGTCAAGAATCAAGACAACACAATGAACATGACTTCTTTATATTCCAAAATATCAGAGTTCAGCTGGGAACACTCAGGTGACTTGAGAGCTGAGGCTGGAATTCTCTGGAGTCAACTTCCTTGGCATGATTGGCAGTAGATACTGCCTGTCATCTTGATGTGTGTTGAAACTGTCACTGGAACAATGCATGTAATATTTCCATGAACTCTGGCTTTCTCACAGCATTGTGGGTTCAGGGCAGCAGAGATCTTACATGGCAGCTCATAGCTCCAATGGAGAGTATCCCAGTTATGAAGGCTGTCGTTCTGCTGCATAGTAGGAAGACTATAGTTAAATAGTAATGTATTTTATATTTCAAACTACATACAGGAGAGGATTTTGAATATTCTCATCACAAATAAATGACAAGTGTTTGAGGTGATAGGTATGTCAACTACCTGAACTGCTCATTATTAAATGAATTCATGTGTTAAAACATCACACTGTATCTCACGAATATGCGCTATTGTTTGTCAAATAAAGTAAAATTAAGGGCAGAACTTTGGACTAGCAGTTAAGCCGTGGTTGAGATACCTGCATCTCATTTTGGAGAGCTTGGGTTACAGTCCTGGCTCTGCTCCTGGTACAGCTTCCTCCTGAGTATGCTGAGAGGCAGCAAATGAGGAACCAAGTGTTGGGTCCATGCCACATATGTGGGAGACTGGGATTGACTTCCTTGCTTTTGGATTTTGCCTATCCTAACTCCAGCTGTTGTAGGCATTTGGGGTTGAACCCACTTTCTCTTTCTCCTTCTATCCATCTCCCAGTTCCTGCCATCTCCCTCATTGTTACTGTTTCTCTTTAGTCTCCACGTCTTTCTCTTTCTCTCTCTTCCCTCCCCCTCTCCTTCTCAAATAAAATTGGAGAAAATCATTTTTAAAAGAGTACCTAAAGTGTATCATCTTTCCTGGTACAGCCTTACAAGTTATATAGTCACTTCCAGGTTATTTTGCTATTACTGAGTCACCAATCCCTTCAGACTAAAGGGAAGGGACTATATGCAAAGCCATTATTTTTAACCACCATTTCCATATTAAGCTAAACAATGTTCCCTATATCTGTACACATATGAAGAATGCTTATTGTATAATTTAAGGCTATATCTCAACATTTTCTAACAATCTAAGGCGATCAAAGCAAAGCAATGGCGTATGGCCACTGCATCTTGGCAGGCAGCTCCATTCTCATTTAGTTCTCTTGGTTCAAGTATAAACTTGGCCACAGGGCATCCTATTCACTGATAGAATCTTGCCTAACATATAGAATTTCTGCTGTTCCCACTAATTTACAGCAGGAAAAGGTCCATAGCACACAGAAGTTCTAAGTGAAAGATGTGCTTTAATAATTTTATTTCCCTGAACATTTTTGTGTAAATGAATACAAACACAGATTTTGGAGAGTAGCATTTTCCACACTGCATTCCATGGAAAAATACTCTCTAATGACATGGCAATAGTTATTCTTTGAAAAATACATGCATATCAAATAGATTTTTTAAATTATGAAGCTGAATTAAGCAAAGCCAAATTGGATTGTTTATTGCAGGGACTTTTCAGAATCTTTATTTTGGTAACGGGCACTGTAAAATTCCAAGTGGTAGATATAATTTGAAGCTTATTCCAAATTTATTTAACAAAAGACAGAGCTATTGCTTAACAGAACAAACTTTATGAAATACCAGATGAGACAATTGATATGGTTCAGAAAGAAGTTTAAAATTGAATGGAGGGGAAGCATTTTCTAAATAGAGAAAATTGTGTCTTTATCCCCCACATCTGTAATGAGATGAAGACTCATTATGTAATAGGTTACCTGGCTGGGAAGGATGACAGAAAGGGAAGCTTGCTGTTACATTTTCTGAAGTATGAGTGGGTATGTGTATGTGTGTGTGTGTGTGTGTGTGTGTGTGTAACCTTCAGTAGTTTTCATTGACAAAATCAATTGGATTTATAACGCAATGAGATAAAAAGTTCATTTTACGGCGTTTAATTACACATCAATTTTTATCCTATAGTAAGGCTATTTATATTATCAACTCATTCCCTTTCTGGTCTTTCTCTTTCTCATCTGTTAATCAAAATTAAGCAAGGAGAATACTAAGATAGTAGAACACTTAGTAACAACTGAACAAATGATACAAATGATTAAATAGACCATTGACACTCACACTAATTTTTGAATGACAACAAAAAAACCACATTTTCCTAGAAAAATGTCTTTCCTACTTACAACTTGAAAAAGTACTGCACCATTAAATTATATAAATGCAACATTTGAGAAAAGTAAAAAATGAATTAAAGACTTTTTCATTTCCAATTTACTATGTTACATAGTTTATCTAGTTTTTTGTGGTGTATGTATGTGTGCATCATGATACTAACTAAAAGTAGAAAACAATGTATTAGTTTACACAGAGTATGCCAATACATAGTGGGATTTGAAGAAAATTGAAAAAACAGCCTAGGGCCGGCGTCGTGGCTCAACAGGCTAATCCTCCACCTTGCTGCACCGGCACACTCGGTTCTAGTCCCAGTCGGGGCTCCGGATTCTGTGCCGGTTGCCCCTCTTCAAGACCAGCTCTCTGCTGTGGCCAGGGAGTGCAGTGGAAGATGGCCCAAGTGCTTGGGCCCTGCACCCCATGGGAGACCAGGAGAAGCACCTGGTTCCTGCCATCAGATCAGCACGGTGCGCCAGCCGCAGCGCGCTAGCCACGGCGGCCATTGGAGGGTGAACCAACGGCAGAAGGAAGACCTTTCTCTCTGTCTCTCTCTCACTGTCCACTTTGCCTGTCAAAAGAAAAGAAAAGAAAAAACAGCCTAAGGCTCCATTCCTCCCTGTAATCATACTTTTTGTCTTACAACCAGCTTGAGCCCTCCCACTTCAAATTTAGAGACAGCTATGTGATTTGATTTAACCAATATTAAGGAAATGACATATATGCTTCTGGAAAAGCATTGAAGGTGAAAATGAGTTTCTCTCTCTCTTTTTTCTTTTTTTCTTTGACAGGTAGAGTTATAGACAGTGAGAGAGAGACAGAGAGAAAGGTCTTCCTTCCGTTGGTTCACTCCCCTAATGGCTGCTAGGGCCGGCGCTACGCAGATCCGAAGCCAGGAGCCGGTTGCTCCCTCCAGGTCTCCCATGTAGGTGCAGGGACCCAAGCACTTGGGCCATCCTCCACTGACTTCCCAGGTCACAGCAGAGAGCTGGACTGGAAGAGGAGCAACTGGGACTAGTACCTGGCGCCCCAACCAGGACTAGAACCCGGGGTGCTGGCGCCACAGGCGGAGAATTAGCCAAGTGAGCCATGGCGCTGGCTCTCTCTCTCCCTCTTGTGTCTCTATCATCACCCTAAGAAGATGCCTAGGCTAATTTGCTAAAAAATGTGGGAGAGGCAGGAGGAGCAGAGCTTAGTAATTTCAGTTCCCTCAGCTAAAACCAACCAACATAGACCAGCTGGCAGCCAGGGGATCCCCAAACATAAGTGAGCCCAGCCAAGATTAGAAGAATCTCCAGCTCACACCCAGCTATCTTAAATGTATACATATTTCTGTGACTGTGAGGCTTTGTGTTGTTAGTTATCTGTCATTACTGAGGCAGTAGATAGCTAAAGTAAGGTCTTTAAAATAACTTTCATCAATCCCATTATTTTACGAGGACTCAGTCAATTAAGCAAATTCTCCTCTGGAAGTATCACATTCTAGCATTTTGTCTAAATAACTATGTAACTAGGGGCAAATCACAACTTCTCTGTTTCATGACCATCCTATGCAAAAACAAAGCTACTTTCTTTAAATGCTGACTGACATTTAAAAACATTATGAGTATGCATTATGTTGAATTTGAACAGCTAGAAAGCTTGGGGGAAAGTCAATTAGGAAAACCTTATATTTGGGAATATTTAGGGCAAGAAACTTACTGCTTAGTATATTGCATATGCTTAGCAAATAAGTAAATGAGTGAAATTAGGCAAGTTTTCCAGATCAAAAGCCATTAGCCCTTTAGGTATAGAAGAAACTGTTATTAGTCATCAGATGACTAGAGTTTTACTAATAAAAATGAAAGGAGATAATACACGGCTGAGTCCCCCTAGAAAACCATTTTCCTGTACAGAAAGGTGGATGAATGTAGAACAACAACAGACTCGTGAATATCACCTTCTTAGAGAAATACTAACTGATGGAAAGATACCTACAAAAGTAAGAGTTGAGGAGTTTACAAATTACAATAAACTGTACGTCTTTGCAAATTAACAACCGATTGAAATAATGGGTCATTTCATTAGATCAAGCGTTTACAGTTCCAGCAGTATACTTAGGATGTCTGGCACGCACACACAATTATATAGTGCCACGTTATTGGACAATCTGGTTTATTTTCTTGTATGCATTTCTTTCTTTCCCTCAAAAATAGACATTGCTAGCAGCTTTAATATTTACTTTCAGATCTTTTCCAAAGCTTTTAAATTTCATATCTATGATCCTATTGAATTATTTTGTTCTGTGAGTTGTCTACATAAATAAAATCATAGATTACATTCCTCTGTGTCTTGCTCTTTTTTATATTTAAACTACAGTTTGGAAACATCTTCATAATTTGTAAGTCTACCTCTGGCTGGCATTTTATAGTATAAATCTACCATTCCTCTACTTTTTTTCACTAAGGAATGACTTATTACATATTTGGTACGTGCCAGGGACAGTTTTGCTTGAATACACTTTGCCCATTTTATTATTTAGCACTTAATAGTACTCTTGTAAAAAACCCATAAAGCACGGTGCCTATATTAGGAAACTGACTGTGTGTTAATAATAATTGACTACGTGTTAATTCCTTCTATAGTCATTACTATTTTCAGCTTTTTTTGTCCATCTCATAACAATTTTGTTTTTTGCATGTTCCCAGAAAAAAAAATCATTGAAAACTCTTTAGTATTCATCAGCTAATAAGAATACTGCGTCCCAGATCCCTAAATCCACAAGCTGTGCTAACATTGTAACTGTAAGAATATGCTACTCTGTGTATGCAGGGACCCACTTAATCCCTGTTGTTAACAATTTTGAAGCTTCTCTCATTCTTTCTGGGTTCCTCCATTGTTTACTCTCAGGAAAGAAACACAAATAAAAAATAACGAAACAAAGAACAATTTCCTGTTTCTAAATGAAGTGGCTTTAAGAGACATCTTGGACATCAAATAGTTCTTACAAAACATTTTGATGAGCTAAGTGTAAACGATTCCGAAACATATGGATTGAATTTTCTTCAGAATCACTTGGGCTTAAAAATTAAGAGAAAAATAGCTAACCAAACTAGGCTTTGTGTTTGCCAACTTCAAGGCATTTAGTAAAAATTTCAAGACAAATGACAAATCCCAACTATGGGAAAATTGGACCTTTAAGCTTCATTCTATCTTATCTACTCCTATAACAGACACAAGAATCTCAAATGTCTCCAACTCTGGACCTTCTTAATGTAACCACATCTGTCTGATAGCATTGTTAGTGATAATAAATGCTAAATAAAAATAACTTATAGCAGAATGTAGGATTTCCATTTAAGAATCAGTATTTACTGTCACCTTCTCTGATCAAGAGGTCATCACTATATTTCTTAGGTGTAAATAAGTGTACTTGGCTGAAATGTTACTAATTCCACTGAAATGCATTGCTTATCACTACCTCTTAGAATAGTTTTCAAATTGGTTGAAATGTTCTCTTTTTTGCCTACTTTTTAAATTCTTGTCTAGTGACTAGAGCATCTGTCCAGCATCTGGGCACTTTTTTTTAATATTTGAAGAGGGAAGTGGAAAGATAAAGTGGATCTTCTAATGCTAACTCTGAGAGTAAACAAAATATCTTCTGTTTGCAGCAATCACTCAGTGCAAGACATTAGAACAGAAGACACAACATATATGCAAGTCTTAATATTCAGGATATTCTTGAAAAGTATTATAGTATAAGAGATGAGACTCCATATGATAATATTGTACGGATCTATTATTATTATTAAACTATTGAGAGGTATAAATTGTTCCAAATTCAGATATCCACAGAGTTAGTCTATAGATATCCCTAAGCAGAAAATTAGAGTGTGGTTAATTTATTTAAATTAGTTTTCTTCAGAAATTGAATCAACCCACACAAAATATATTTTATAAATGGTACTGTTTCTAAAAGCATTAAAGAAATTTGTGGTAGGTTTGTGTTAATGTTTAAACATTTCAAAATCACATCTAAGACAAAATCCCTTATATCTGTCCCCAAATCAGCACCACTTCTTTCTTTGCAGATCTTCTACCTCTTCTAAGTGCATTGGGCAATGGAAACAAACAAGAATTTCGGGTCAGAGGAGCCTGTGCCCTTGGTCTGCTCATGTTTGCTGTGCATCATTAGACAAATTACAGCATCTCTGACTTTCCTTTCTACTTCTGAGAGGTTAAACACAGAGGTGACATCTTCAGCTTAGAAAGTCAAATACAAAGGCCACCCTTAGGTTTATTCTCCAATTCTGGTAATCATGTCTGTTCTCCAGTGGACCAGACTGTGACCATTGTCTTTTTTGATTCGATCTCCTCCAGATTTCAATTAGGTTAATAATGTCACTCATTCTTACTTTGTCCTGCACACCATCTTCCTCAAGATACAGATGTATCTTTTTAAAAAATATTTATTTATTTATTTGACAGAGTTACACAGAGAGAGAAGGAAAGGCAGAGAAAGAGAGAGGTCTTCCATCCACTGGTTCACTCCCCAAATGTCTGCAACAGCTGGAGCTGTGCCAATCCAAAGCCAGGAGCCAGAAGCTTCCTCCAGGTCTCCCACATGGGCATCCTCCACTGCTTTCCCAGGCCATAACAGAGAGCTAGATCAGAAGTGAAGCAAATGGGACTTGGACTGGCGTGCATATGGGATGCCGGCACTTCAGGCAGCATCTTTACCTGCTACACCACAGTGCTGGCCCCACAGGTGTATCTTTAATTCTTACCAAAAATGAATGATAAGTCTGAAAGGTAATAGATACTCCAAGTACCTTGATTTAATAATTTCTCAATGTATACATTAATCAAAATATCATGCTGTGTACCATAAATATAAACAACTGTTGATATAAAATTTTAAAAAACATAGATTTGTATTTCTGAAACATAGCCACAGGCAATATATATATATATATATATATATATATATGTATATATATGTATATGTGTGTGTATATGTATATATATATGTATAATCCCACCACATACACATGAATTTATTTGTAAAATAAGAATAAGGTTCTTAAATGCTCCCCTAGGATTAACATAACAGAAAGCCTAGGATATAAAGTAAAGGAAAGCTGATGCAACAAAAATTGAATATCTCAGAAATTCTTGCCAATAATAAGGAAAAATAACATTTAAGAAACAACTATATATAGGTATATTTATTTTTTAAAATATTTATTTATTTAAAAGAGTAACAGAAAGAATGAGAGATAGTGGCCGCTTGAAACCTTCTATCCTCTGGTTAACCCCCAAATAGTTACAACAGCCAGAACTGGGCCAGGCTAAAGCCTGAGCCAGCAATTCCATCTGGGTCTCCCACATAAGTGGCAGAGACTCAGTTCTTCAACCCATCACCTGCTGCTTCTCAAGTGTATTTAAAGGAAGCTGGATTGGAAGCAGAGTAGCCAGGACAATAACTGGAATTGTGATATTGGGATGTGGGCTCCCCAAGTAGTGGTTTAACTCCATGTGCCACAATGCCCACTCAAAGTAGGTTCATTTTAAAATCTGGGATAAATGGATAGACATTATTCCCATGGAGTTTAGTGTGTGGAAGATTAGGAGATCTCAATTCAATAACCATATTACTAATTACAGATTAAAATGAAGGTAAGTAACATCACAACTTGAACGATTTTTGTAGGGAACTCAATGTCATCAAGAAGATAAGACAAATCTCAGGACAAGTCAAGATCGAGGTAAGGATTACAATGACAGTAGAAGCTAAACAATGCATTGGATTTGGGAATAAGGGGTGAGAGTCAAGAAAAACATTCCATATACAGACAAGGGTTGGCACAAGGGCCCTGTGGTGAAATGAGAAGGTTGAGGGATCATAAGAAGTCCAATGTAGTTGGAGCACAAAGAAGGAGATAACCTGTGCCATAAGAAAAGGTTGGAGATGGAATTTGGGACTATATAGGTATAACCATGAGTTTAAAGAAGAGACTTAATAGATGGGCTTTAATTAATTGCTGGAATTTGTGGCAGTCAAGGATCTAGCTTGAATGTCACACAATTAATGGAGACTCAGACAGGGAGGGATAAAATAAAAATTTTGTGGCTTGTACCATGTATAGTTTAATAGTCACCCAGTCAGAAGGTTAACACCAAAATCCATGCTACAGCTGTTTCCCAAAGGTAAACACATCCATATCTCAACAACACTCTAGTAGGGCCAGATACTGCAGAGTACAAGTCTGTGTACCAGCAACACAGGAGAACAGGGAACGTTGATTTGAAATCCTTCTTGGGGTAGCAGAATTAACAAAACGAATGATAATTACAATAAAGATGAAGAGGAATTCAAAAAGTTTAGGGCAAAAAAAGAAAAGAAAAAGTTTAGACCGTTGCAAAATGACAGCTGTCATACAAAAATGGGTCTGGCTGTGAATCACTGACGTCGTTATTGCAATTAAAGCTGAGGACATGGATGAACACACATATGAGATCATCAAGGGGAAATGGCAGAATTCTTTTTTTTAGACATTTCACAGGCACTGCATTACGTGCTGTGAGTAAGTAGATTATCGTCAAGCGTGAGACACAAGTTCTGGTAGAGTATTACAACATAATATAGCAAAGCTACATTACAGCTTTGTATTGAATGTGGTAGAAAGATAATGGACAGCATTGCTCAGGCAGAGAGCACACAAATAACAAGGAAAACCCAACAGAACCCAGATCTCTACCTCTCCTTATTTTCATTTATCCAACAGCCAGCTTGAGTTTGACCCTTGAATATTTCATCAGCATGTCACTTCAGCATGTCCAAAGTTACTCTTGTTACTCACCTCTCACCTTTCATCCTTTTGTTCTCTGCATTTTCTGTCATGATTAACCACACAATTCATTGACTAAATTGAAAATCTGAAAATGGCACTTAGTTCCTCACTCACCCTCCCTCACTCCTCCAAATCAAATTGGCCGACAGGGATGTTAAATTTCAGCACAGAAATATCTCCCTCTTCTGGCATCTCCTTTCCATTCCAATATGAGAGCCTTGGATCAGCTCCTTCCCAGATCCCACCATGTCCACAAAGCCATTGCAGAAGAGCCCTGGTAGCTATCTCAGCAATCCAATTTCTGCTTTCTCTAGCGCAGGTCCACAGACTTATCTGCAAGAACCAGACAGGAAATACTTGAAGATTTGCAAGCTGTGCCTTCTCTGCTGTCAGTACTCAACTCTTTCTCCCAGTGGAAGAACAGGCACAGCAATCTGTAAATGACTGCGTGGCTGTGTTCCAATAAAACTTGGAAGTTTGCTGACCTCTCCTCGACTCTAGAAAGAACATCAGAGTTGTTATTCTTAAAACAAATCGACTGTATGAAGTTTCCCAATTCCTGCAGAAGACCTTATACCCCTGCCCATTGAAAAGATCACGTAAGATTTGTTGCTAAGCTATTCTAGTTTCACCATCTGCCTTCTCCACGCTATGTCCCGTCGTATTGATTGATTTTATGTTTCTGTGCCTCTGCACATGCCATTTCTCTTTTTCCTGTTCTTGCCTTGGAAAACTTCTACTTATCCTTCTAGGATCTGCTCAGCATGAGGGCTTTCTGTTTTAGCTGGGCTGAGAATTCTTCTGCAGAATTCTATACCACACTCTAATGTAGTTTAGTTATAACATGCTATAATTATTTGTTTGGAAGCTGTTCCTTACACTTGACAAATATTGGCTCACAACACTAACCCAGTACTTGTTAAATTAGTACTGAAAGCATAAGTTCTCACTACAAAACATTACAATGAAAGACTGAGTGGAAAACATGGCTAGAGATGGGATAAACAAAAAGTACTGACAATTCTTTTGAAAATGTAGGTAGTTAGAGAGAGTAAGAGAGAAGGGGGAGATTTTATTGTCATAATCACAACATAAGACTAGCTGTAACAAGATAAGTATTAAAATACAATATCTAAGTTTCCAAATTAAAGTAATAAAATAAACACATAGAAAAATGTGGAAATTTCCCCCAAACTTAGGAATTAAGAATAGTGCCCCCTGCATGGAAGACCTGGAGGAAGCTCCTGGCTCCTGGCTTTGGATCAGTGCAGCTCTAGCTGTTGCTGCCATCTGGGGAGTGAACCAGTGGATGGAAGACCTCTCTCATTCTCTCTCTCTCTCTCTCTCTTTCTCTCTCTATCTATCTCTCTCTTTCTCTCTCTGTAACTTTGACTTTCAAATAAATGAATGAATTTTAAAAAGAAAAAAGAATAGTTTCCAAGCTTGTAGAATACTACAGTGTTTATTTCACTCTGCCTACTTTCATGCTCAGTTATGATTCTGCACATGACATGTCTATTTTAAGAGAGTATGGTCTAGGCAACAGAGTGTTAACTCAGAATAAAACATAGACTGTTGCAAGTTCTAGCAAATGGACAAAGGCAGTTTGCACAAAGGTGTCTATCTCGCTCTTACGTTGAAATGATATCAAACATATCAATTCTGAGTTAAATTGGAACTGTCTTTGTGAAGGTTTATGAGAACTATCATTGCATATTCTTTAATGTACACCAAGATATCATGGACTGGTTTTACTTGAAAGAATCACTGCCCTTTTCAAAGAACACATGCCACTTTTTTTTTTTTAATTTTATTTGACAGATAGAGTTAGACAGTGAGAGAGAGACAGAGAGAAAGGTCTTCCTTCCGTTGGTTCACCCCCCAAATGGCCGCTATAGCCAGGGCTACTCTGATCCAAAGCCAGGACCCAGGTGCTTCCTCCTGGTCTCCCATGTGGGTGCAGGGACCCAAGCACTTGGGCCATCCTCCACTGCCCTCCTGGGCCACAGCAGAGAGCTGGACTGGAAGAGGAGCAACCGGGACTAGAACCCAGCGCCCACATGGGATGCCAGCGCCACAGGCGGAGGATTAACCAAGTGAGCCACGACCCCAAACACGTGCTACTAACCAGAACAATGTAAAATTCAGTAACACTGAAGATTTGCTGGTGTGTCAGTCATCAGATTCATCCTGTTAAGCCTCAAGGCAACTCCAACTGTGTCCCCATATCTGATACGTTAGGTCACAGTTGCTCAAATTCAGTACTGGGGGAATATTTGAAAAGGGGGAATATTGAGAATATAACACTTATATTACCAAATGGTGGTATATTTGTACAGGTCCGGTCAAATACTTCTGGGCTTGGGCAATGAGCACAAATGTTCTTTTACTGAATCTGTGTTTTCTCTCCTGCAATGACCAATGAGTCATTGGAGTGGACACTGGTGCCCTGTCCATATTCTCATTAGAAATTTTGGACCCGGGCCGGCGCCGTGGCTCAACAGGCTAATCCTCCGCCTTGCGGCGCCGGCACACCAGGTTCTAGTCCCGGTCGGGGCACCGGATTCTGTCCCGCTTGCCCTTCTTCCAGGCCAGCCCTCTGCTGTGGCCCAGGAGTGCAGTGGAGGATGGCCCAAGTGCTTGGGCCCTGCACCCCATGGGAGACCAGGAGAAGCACCTAGCACCTAGCTCCTGCCATCGGATGAGCGCGGTGCACCGGCCGCAGTGCGCCGACTGCGGCAACCATTGGAGGGTGAACCAACGGCAAAGGAAGACCTTTCTCTCTGTCTCTCTCTCTCACTGTCCACTCTGCCTGTCAAAAATAAAAAATAAATAAATAAATAAAAAAGAAATTTTGGACCCTTCCTCTACCCACTAAAGGTTACTAGTTCTTCTCTTCTCTGGAGGATTTCGCTGGCTCAGGCAGGAGCCGCATTGCAGGGAGACTGTAACACACCTGCTTTAATCTCTTGCCTCAAGTTGGTTCCAAGGCTACGATGCAGTTGTCAGCCAGAGCCCCCTCTGGGGTCTGACTAAAGCCAGACTTCATCTGAGACCACCTCTCTGCTCATCCACACTCCCTGACCTGCCCTATTTCCCTGAGGGCACTGCTTTAATAAAGCACATGCAGCTGAAGCCCCAAGCCATGCTGCTGACTTCCCGAACTTTCAACATAGGACAGTTGAGGATAAAGCAAGGAATCCTATGACAGAACCTGGAAGAACAGGAGTCATCAGACTACTTAGTTAGCCGTGAAACTCACAGAAAAAGGACTGTTGAATTCACAATAAAGAAGTGAAATCATGTATGTCTACAAATTTTCATTATTTAATATTAAACATTATTAAGTACTTATTGATCTTTGGACTTCCAAAATCAAGCTCAAATAGCAGTATCAAACACACTCACGGGAATCATGAAGACCTAGAATATGTTAAGATTCTCTCTTCTTTCCTTTTTTTTTTTTTTTGTTCTCTTATTTTAAACAATTTCAATAGCTCTGATGCCGGTTACTTGTTTCAAGCTGACTCCTGACTGGCAGATCAAATAAGTCAGAATCTCTTCAGCTCAATTTCAGCCTCCAAAAATCTTAAGAGGCCCAATTAACTGTCTTCTTATTACTTACAAAATCTTGTTGTAGTTAGGAAGTAATTTTTACAGCATTCAGTTTATCTCCCTATTTTGGAAGAATCCCTATAAATATTGAAAGAAACTGTTCCTGTCAAAATTTGGGGTGTGCTTAGAACTCATGGAGTTTCTTTGTTTCTTAGGAAAACCTTTCGCCCTCGGACCAGCTGCAAAAGTTGAACACCACAAACGTTTCTTTCAAAGCAATTCTGCAAAACCATATGCTGGCATCTAAATTTCTTAAACTTTACACACAAGATCAGAGCTCCACATCTTAATAGCCATATAACTCTATAAAGAATTATCCCTGATTTCTCTGATAGATCATCACTGCAGAAGGAACGGCAAAAGGCTGCATGAAAGCATTCCACCTGTATTGCTGGCAGATGACTTATAAATGTCGCACAGACACGGGCCTACTGCTGGCTCATAGAAGAAGCATTAAGTGCATGGCTGGACATCTGCTGGTAAATACACAGCAAACAAAAAAAATGCAATCCAGAGCCAAACATGTGCACAGTGTGGGCCCCATCTCTGCTCATAAACCAAGCAATGTGTTCTGCTAATCATTAGCAGAGTTATTGATTTTAGATGTGTATCACACAGCTATAATTTTGTCAGAGAGTAGACCACATAAGTTGTTCTTTTTCTGGTTGTTTCATTTTGTCTTATTCCAAGAGTCTGTAAATTGACGACCGGGACAAAAATTATAATTGACATCATCTGTGGGAAATATTTCATAAAACAACAGGCCCAGATGTAGGATTAAAGCCATGTGGTAGTAAAATACCCCACTGAAAAAGGGCCAGGTTCCATGATTTCTTACGAAAACAGATGTGCTCTCACTCTCTCTGCTTGTTTTTCAATGCCTTTTTTTTAAAACTCCAAATAATTCCTCCACTCCTCTCTCTCTCTCTTTCTCTCTCTCTCTCTCTCTCTCAGTTGCACTGGAGAGTTTGTAAATGGATTACAGATGCAGGCTTGTACTCCAAAATCCTAACTGTCACAATCTCTGAAATAAAATCAATGAAACATTTGGGGACATTACATTGAACTATGGTACAGGTAATGAAGATTATGCAAACATGCCTGCTTGGCATTTATCTAGCATCTTTGGCATGACTCTATTATTTCCTGGGTAATGCAAGCTGGGGACCAGGCAGTACAAAGTAATTCAATGTGTGTCCAAGATGCAGCACAAGGAGTGACTCCTGAAAATCCTAGTTGAGAAGGGAAGCTTTTGTGTTTAGAGTTTAGATGAGCTTGTAGAAGATCTCATGTCCTTTCTATCTTCCTTGAGCCATGATTTCTGGAAAAAGATAGGGCATAGGAAAATAAAAGCCCAACCTATCTAGCCTCTATTGGTTCAAGATCCTTTCAGCTATCCTACAACTCCACAATTTTCCCTTTGGAAATGTTGGGAACTTCAAGAGGACCCTAGGGTACAAATATAGACTATATTGTTTGACAGCTCATCTATAAATGCTGTGAAGAACTTCACACAACCAAGTTTCTGCCAAAGACCTCAGTGTCATATGTAATCCATTGCAGTATCACTGATTATAATTAATTAATTTTGCATTTATGCTGCATCTTGGTCTTAACATCCAGTAATGTGCCAGGATAACTTAAGTGTTAGGAGACTCTAGAACGTATAAAGGAAATGAGCTTTCTATCATGTGTCACTGCTAAGATTTCAACAGAGTATCTACTCTTTCCAATTCTCTTTCAACTGGTCAAATACTGAAGCAAACAGTACATAAATTTGTTTAGAACCAAGAGGGACATAACTCCAATTTCTCTGCCACGTTTCTACCATTTGTCTTCTTGGAGTTGAACAAGGACTATAACTCAATGTACCTGCAGTACTCCAAGAAACTGGAGCTGAGTAGCAAGCTAGGAAGAACCTTTAGATGCTCCTTCTTTGCATATTCCTTCATGCTAGTTTCTCAGATCCCTGAATCAGAGTGGAACACTTTGGTTCTCTGTAAAATACATTAAAGAGGGCCAGCACTGTGGCACAGTGGGTTAAAGCCCGAGCCTGAAGTGCTGGCATCCCATATGGGTGCCAGTTTAGTCCTGACTGCTCCACTTCCCATCCAGCTCTCTGCTATAGCCTGGGAAAGCAGTAGAAGATGGCCCAAGTTCTTGGGCCCCTGCACCTGCATGGGAGACCTGGAAGAAGCTCCTGGCTCCTGGCTTCAGATCATCAAAGCTCTGGCTATTGTGGCCAATTGGGGAGTGAATCAGTGAATGGAAGAACTCTCTCTCTGTCTCTACCTCTCTAACTCTATCTTTCAAATAAATAAAGTAAATCTTTTAAAAAAAGAATACAATACATTAAAGAAAAAAAAGGATAAGTGATAGGATGTGGCGAGAGTAAGGCAACAAGGAAAAGGCGGAGATTGTGATTCTTCTTCAGGCATCAAAGACATCTTAGGTCACTGTTATGTGTCTTTGATTTTGTTGTATTATTAGCAAGATGATTGACTCAACTCGAAGTAACTGTAGTATACTTAGATATTTAGATATATAAATTATTGATTACTGATACATTTTGAATTAACTTTTGTCTATAATATGAAATAAAAATCCAAGTTCATTTCATCACATGTTAACATTAAATTGTTCCTGCATTATTAGTTGACGAGAGTGCAGTTTGATTCATATACCAAGACAAGTTTAGAAGGCAAAAGTTACAGGGGGCTGGCGCCACGGCTCAATAGGCTAATCCTTCGCCTGCGGCACCAGCACACCAGGTTCTAGTCCCGGTCTGGGCACCCAATTCTGTCCCGGTTGCCCCTCTTCCAGTCCAACTCTCTGCTGTGACCCGGGAGTGCAGTGGAGGATGGCCCAAGTGCTTGGGCCCTGCACCCCATGGGAGACCAGGAGAAGCACCTGGCTCCTGGCTTCAGATCAGCGTGGTGCGCCAGCCATAGCAGCCATTGGAGGGTGAACCAACAGTAGAAAGGAAGACCTTTCTCTCTGTCTCTCTCTCTCACTGTCCACCCTGACTGTCAAAACAAAAAGTTACAGGGCCAAGTATTTAATTTGTTACATCTCTGTGGAGTTCTTTATCCATCAAGTGGGCCATGTTGACAGACCTATATTTCATGAAGTAGCTATTTAATTTAGTAACCATTTTATTCAAACACACAAGTCTATTTTTCTTTTAAAAAGCACCAGAGAACTTTGATGTTACAGAACCACAAAAAAGCATTTCTATAGTCACAAATTATTAATTATTAAAAAGATATAAAATGGAAATTACCTAAAAGGAGAAGGGAAAATAGTTTGTCCTGATCATGTGGTGATGAGGCCATGTTGTGGGGTCACTGACTAGAACACCAGTAGCAATGCAAGAGACAAGAGATGTTCTAGGGATGATTTCTAGTAGGAAAAAACCCTACAAGTTGCCAGTGGGTTCCAATGCTGAGTTTACAAGGAGAGCACGTAAGATTGGGCTTGCCTTGAACTGGGGAAAAGTTGATCTAGCCAGTAAAGAAATATGGCTTAGCAGAGCAGATACGGCACTGAGTTCTTAATAAACCAACAGTTTGGGAGCCAAATGAAGAGAGGAACCTCACCCTACCTTAAAGGGAAATGAAGAGATGGGAAATATCTCAGTGCAATCATTCATACCGCATCTGCACTTTTGGTGTAGAACTGAAGAATCAAATGAAGAAACTGAGGGAGGAACCAAATCACAGATGGGAAAAACTATCTCCAGGGATTATACAAAATACACAGGCATGTAAGCTATCAGATACTGAATGACAAGACTCAACCAGATCATATCTGGAGGTAAGATTGAGCATACATTTGGGTCAGAGTCATGGGTTATTAAGACTGGACATGAAGAGGGACAGGTCCAGCAGCCATGCTAAGTGGGTCGATCTGAGGTACAGAGGAGAGAGAGAAACGCCTTGTTCCTTGTAGCTTTGTAGCCCATATTTCCATGCAAAGAGCAACCAGTTCAAAGGTTTTCCTTATGAAGTCAGTTTGACAACATATTCATAAATTTTATTTGCCTAGAGTTAGGGATTTCAAAAATCACATGACAAAGTGTAAATACAAAAAGAAATACTGAACTACCATGGGATTTGATGACTATTAAAGGAGAAAATACCATAGAAAGAACAACTTCAAATTCTCTGTGTGATCTCACGGTTACCCTACATGGTCTTCTGTTTATGTCACCTTCACAGCAAAAAACAGCTTAAAGCAACAGAGGGTGTGAAGAAATCCTGTGATGTTATCGTCAGACAAAGAAGCATCTGAGGCCCTCGGAGAAAGTCTTCTGAAATACTCTCTGTTAGACTCAAGTCAGCAGTTGTTCTAGGCAATATAAAAAGTGTTAGAAATACAAAGAAGAGTTGATAAAGTTGTCAAAAATGGAAGGATTCGGGGGACAAGAGTTTGCTTTAATGTCCCATTCCCAGTATTTTCTTGCACCAGGCTCTGCTTGAAGCTTCCTTGCCAGCTTCTTGCACTGCACGGAGAACTGTGCTTGGTGAAGAAGTCTGATGAAGTACATTGGCATTTCATTTAAGATCCACAAGAACAAACTGAACTACCCTCTGCAGGGTAGCAAAGCTTCATTTCTCCAAGCAATACTATTGCCCATTTGAAAATCAAATGCCAGGGTTGGCAGTTAAGACTTCTGTGCCCCACTTTGGACTGCCTGGGTCCAATTCCTGGCTCTGGCTCCTGATTCCAGCCTTTTACTAATTCAGATGTGGAAGGCAGAGGTAATGGCTCAAGTAATTGGATTCCTGACACTCACATTGGAGACCTTCATGGGGTACATGGTTCCTAGCTCTCATTTGCAGGCATTTGAGATGTGAAATAGCAGATGGAATCTGGGCCCCCTGGGAGGGTTTCAAATAAAAAGTAAATAAATAAATAATTTCTAATTTAAAAATTATATTTTTTATTTGAAAGGCAGAAAGATAGAGAAACACAGAATTGATTTCCCATTTGCTTGTTATCTCCTCAAATGCATGCAATAGCTACATTTGGGGAAGGCCAAAGCCAGAAGCCATAAACTTAATCCAGGCCTCCCATATGGGTGACAAGGCCCAACAACTCTTTACCACCACCTACTGCCTCCTAGGGTATACATTAACAGGAATCTGGTGGCCGCCGGCGCTGCGGCTCAATAGGCTAATCCTCCACCTGCGGCACTGGCACCCTGGGTTCTAGTCCCGGTTGGGGCGCAGGATTCTGTCCCTGTTGCTCCTCTTCCAGTCCAGCTCTCTGCTGTGGCCTGGGAAGGCAGTGGAGGATGGCCCAAGTGCTTGGGCCCTGCACCCGCATAGGAGACCAGGAGGAAGCACCTGTCTCCTGGCTTCAGATCAGTGCAGCGTGCCAGCCGCAACATGCTGACCTTAGCAGCCACTTGGGGGGTGAACCAATGGAAAAAGGAAGACCTTTCTCTCTGTCTCTCTCTGACTAACTCTGCCTGTCAAAAAAAAAAAAAAAAAAAAGAAAGAAAAGAAAAGAATCTGGAATTGGAAACAGTGCTGGGACTCAAACTAAGTACTCTGATATGTGAGCACAAGCCATGATTTTACCACTGTACCTCTTGCCTGATCCCAAATAAAAAAAAAAAAATTACCCTCTATCAAAAAAAAATAGCAAAAAAAATATGAAAGAGTCTTGGCTGCTGTGGTGTTTCAAAATTTGATGGGAAATAACTTCACAGAAAATATCTTTTTTATAGATTTATTTTATTTATTTGAAAGACAGAGTTACAGAGAGAGGTAGAGACAGAGAGTTCTTCCATCCGATGGTTCACTCCCCAGATAGCCACAATGGCCGGAGCTGTGCCGATCTGAAGCCAGGAGAAAGGAGCTCCTTCTGGGTCTCCCACATGGGTGCAGGGGCCAAAGGACTTGGGCCGTCTTTTACTGCTTTCCCAGGCCATAGCAGAGAGCTGGATCAGAAGTGGAGTAGCCTGGACTAGAACCAGTGCCCGTATGGGATGCCAGCACTTCAGGCTAGGGTTTTAACCTGCTGTGCCACAGCACTGGCCCCCGCAGAAAATATTTTTAAATGTCTTATCTCTATTCAAATATATTCACATGTAAATGCTAGCTTTCATTTCCTAGGAATTCTTCCTGAGCAACTTCACTCCTAGGAAGAATAAATTTTAGTTACACTCACTTGACATGCTTCCAGATTTCCTTTTCTCCACATTTACAAACTTATGTTAAATATAAACTTGCAAGCTTCATAAGTGATAACTTTTGTCTTAAGTACTTCTGAATACCAATCACTCTGTCGCATTATTTTTAAAAATTTAGAATATACCTACATTTACCAAATGAAATATATATATATATATATATATATACTTGAAATATATACATGTATGTGTGTATATATGTGTATATATGTGTGTATGTATGTATGGGGGCTGGCATTGTGGCATAACAGACTAAGCTGCTACCTACTACACCACTGACTTCCCATACGGGTGCTGGTTTATGTACCAGCTGTTCCACTTCTGATCCAGCTCCCTGCTAATGGCCTGGGAAACGAAATGGAAGATGGCCCAAGTGCTTGTGTCCCACCATCCATGTGGGAGCCCTGGAAGAAGTTCCTGGCTTGGGCCTGGCCCAGCCCATCCATCAGTTATCTGGGAGTGAACCAGCAGATAGAGTCTCTCTCTCTCTCTCTCTCTCTCTCTCTCTCTCTCATTCCCTTTCTCTCTCTCCCCTCCCCCCTTTGTCTCTTCCCCCCTCCCTCTCCCTGTAACTCTGCTTTTCAAATAAATAAATCTTTAAAATATTATGTAGATAATATTGTGAATTCCTTCTGTGGTATATATGTAAAAATTCTCATAGTTCCCCACAATGAAAATTTTTAAATGAACAGTATCACTCCAGCCTTTGGGAGTAATACTAGAATGACTACACATGAGTCTATGAAAATGTTCTTTGTAAAATGTTTAGATGGATATGAGATGGAGTGACTTTGAGAGAAAGTGTCTCCCACTGAAATTGCGATTCTGCCAAGATCAAGTTTGATGAGTATCATGATGAAAATAGAAATCCAAGGTCTTTCTTCTCTCTTCTTACCAACCATATAAATTTACTTTCCTAGGCCCTTTCTTCACACAATTAGGATTCCAGTATCCTTGTGAAACCCAATGGGTAAGAGCTAACCAGCTCACTCTCAGTATGTTTTCTGTTAATGCCTCACTGGTGTCCTTTATTTGAACTGAGATTGTGAACACAGACAGATTCCAAATGGAAGGGGATTTCACCAGTTTTACTGATTTGGCCAAAGTTCTTAGCACCAGTCTTTCACTTTATGGCATTATGGTTCAGTTCCCATAGAAACCAAAGATGAAAATCCCATCATTACTTAAGATGAAAATCAGCTGTACACAGAGTCCATATTTTCAGCGAGCTATTTAGATGAACTGGAGCCAACGTACACACTAAAATCTTCTTACAAGTTACCCCATCACCTTATTCAGAGAAATGGTTTCATCTCTGAGACAGAAAAAACAGGTTTTGCAGAAGAATAGGGAATGTTAGGGAGCAAATGCATTCTACAGGAGGACTATAGAAATGACAAGTCTGTAAAGTGATTTTTAAAATAAGTCTTACTAAGGAAAGGAATGATAGAACATTCTTTCTTCATCATGACATTGAATGAATGGATCAGGGAATTAGAATTCCTGGACAGTCAAAGGCAAAAAACTGTATCTACCTCACCTGCTCCATCTACCTCTGTATTGACAACTGTGTATTTGTCTGTCTTCATGGAAAAACAAAGGCTCTTTGAGCAAACTTTCCTCAATGTTTAACTGTGAGCATTTTAGTAGTATTTCTCCCATGATCCATGTACCTCACATTATTAATTTAGTCAATGATCATGTGGGAACTAGCCGAACCACGAAGAAAGAGGTCTAGGGGTGCTATAAACTGACAGATTTATTGGGGAATATTAGCTACTATGCTTTTCCTCACTTCCTGTTTGCATCTGACCAACACTAACTTTGTTGGACATTGCCTTCAAATGCCCCCCAAAGAAAGACAAAAGAGAAAAAAGCATTATCAACCCCTTTGTAGGTTAATCAGGTTCAAAGCAGGAAATATATCTTTGAAAGAGTTTTATGTTACAACTAATTACAGAGTTCTTAGTATGAGTAAGGAAACCAACAAGGGATATGAAGGAATCAGAAACAACTATGACATCTTATGAGTCATGTGCATGTTACTCCCCTAAGCAAGAGTAGTGAGTGGGGTTACTAGAACCTAGAAAGTGCTGTGCTTGGGTAGAGAAATTAATTTACTGCTAGAACTGTGGCCCAGTGGGGAGGGAGTGAGAAAAATAATGCTGATATATAATATATTTCTTTTATGACCTCCAGTCTTTTGCACATGCATTCTATGGCTGAACACAGTGGGAATCCACAGTACATGGAACCACAGGTGATGCAATTTGTGGGGGATAACTTTCTGGAGCAAAGATCTACACAGATCATTTTCAGGAAGAGAAAACAGAGAATAAAATATGTTTGTCTTTGTGGTTCTGCATATTTTAAAAAAATAATTCAGACTCTATATTCTGGGAAAGGGGAAGAGAAAGCTTTTTCCCATTCATCAGTCCAGTTTTAAAGCTGGACATGATAGATGATTACATGGTTAGAGGATAGATAGACATTAATAAGACAACTCTGAATGGTGTAGAAAAGAAAGTAAACTATCTATTGAGGTAAGGACACAAGAAAAGGCATGAAAATGAATGTTTTGGATATTCTTTGTGGCTAACACATCCTAAATTTGAGTTGATGTTATAGGCAACCCAGATTGGAAGGAAAATGAGGTCATTTACCTTTAAATTATGTGTTCCTTCACTACAATATAAAACACTGTGAGGAATAGAAATGTGAACACTGAAGCCACAGAACGCAGGCATCTTCTGGACACCAGGACAACTGTGAGTGGGGAGGGAAAACGGGCATCAAGTCTATTTCCTCTTCTACAAAGATGGAAGAGGTCCTTTCAGAAACAAAATTATTAAGAAAGAAGCAGAGCCTGGTGCTGTGGCAAAACAGGTTAAAGCCCCAGCCTGCAGCGCTGGTATCCCACATGGGTGCGGTTCAAGTCCTGGCTGCCCCACTTCCAATCCAGCTTCCTGCTAATGTGCCTGGGAAAGCAGCAGAGGACGGCTCAAGTGCTTGGGCCCCTGAACACACGTGGGAGACAGGGAAGAAGCTCCTGGCTCCTGGCTTTGGATCAGCTGAGCTCCAGCTCGCAGCCATTTGGGAGTGAACCAGCAGGTGGAAGACTTCTCTCTATGTCTACCTTTCTCTGGAACTCTGTCTTCCAAATAAATAAGCTAAATTTTTTAAAAAATAGAAAAAAAGAATAAGAAAGAACCAGATTGCTGGAATAGCTAGACTCTACATCCTGATAAAGACAATTATTTTTTATTCTACTCCTTCATAAACTGCATAGTCCAAAGAGCAAGATATTGCCATGTAACACTAAAAGGATGGCCCTTGTCCTGACTGTTGATGTACAATTTAATACTTTATCCCTTTTAGTATTTTTTTGTTCTACTTAAAACTATTGGTTTAACTCTGTAATTAACACACAATTATTCTTAGGTGTTTAAATTTAACTGAAAAGTGATCCCTGTGAAATATAACAGTGGGAATAAGAGAGGGAGGAGATGTACAATTTGGGACATACTCAAGCTGACTTGCCCCAAATGGTAGAGTTAGAAATGTGCCAGGGGATTCAAATACAATCCTATCAAGGTGGCATGTACCAATGCCATCTCACTAATCAAAGTGATCAATTTAAGTTCACAGTTGATCATACTGATAGGTCTAAGAGTCAAAGGGATCTCATAAACAAGACTAGTGTCTGCTAATATTAACTGATAGAATAAAAAAAGGAGAGAACGATCCAACATGGGAAGCAGGATACACAGCAGATTCATAGAATGGCAGATGTCCTAAACAGCCCTCTGGCCTCAGAATCAGCCCTTAAGGCATTTGGATCTGGTTGAAGAGGCCAAGAGAGTACTTCAGGCATGGAAAGCAAAGACACTCTGGCAAAAAAAAAAAAAAAAAAAAAAACTAAATGAAAGATCTCTGTGAGTGAGATCCCAGGGTGAGATCCCAGTAGAAAGAACAGGCCATCAAAGAAGGAGGTAACTTTCTCTGAAGGGAGGAGAAAACTTCCACTTTGACTATGACCTTGTCTAAATAAGATCGATGTCTGTGAACTCAAAAGGCTCCCATAGCCTTGGCAACTCATAACTAGAGCCTAGGGAGATTACCTACGCCATAAACAAGAGTGTCAATTGTTAAGTCAACAACAGGTGTCACTGTGCACTTACTCCTCATGTAGGATCTCTGTCCTTAATGTGTTGTTCAATGTGAATTAATGCTATAACTAGTACACAAACAGTATTTTACACTTTATGCTTCTGTGTGGATGCAAACTGTTGAACTTTTTACTTAATATATACTAAATTGATCATCTGTGTATAAAGAGAATTGAAAATGAATCTTGATGTGAATGGAAGGGGAGAAGGAGTGGGAGTTGGGAGGGTTGCGGGTGGGAGGGAAGTTATGGTGGGGGGAAAGCCATTGTAATCCATAAGCTGTACTTTGGAAATTTATATTTACTAAATAAAAGTTAAAAAAAGAAAAGGAAATATTCAAACTACTGTCTATTGCCTGAACTATCTCAAACTGACGACTTCATACAACACAATTCAAGACCTCTCCCTCCCCCCCCCCCCCACCTCTTCCTCTCCTCTCTCTGGCCTGGCCACACAAGCCAGACACATTAGTGATCACTTCAGATGAATTTCCTAACTTAAACAGATTCCCAGAGATACGCTTTCAGTTTCCAGACCTTGTGCTAAGAATGTACCTCTCAGTTTTTTTCTTTCCTCACTGGATTTCTCAGTAAGGGGATGCGTCCCAGCCTCCATGCGACATGGATCACCGTTTCCAAATTTAGTCTTTGGAAGCCATGGCCAAAGAAAGCTTCTTATACTCTCCTCTGCTCTAACAGTCAGCAAGATCTGAAAGTCTTTAGAACAAATATCACACAATTTTAAGTGATACAAGAAAGCAAAAAAAGTTTCCCCACTGCCTGCTATCATGGGGAAAGGGAGTTTCAGAACATCTCCGTGTGCAATTTCCCTGCTTTGATCTTTGCTTTGCTCTGGCTGTGCTGTGTCACCCTGTAAGATCTTCTTCACCAGGCTTTCCAAATGAGAAACCTGTAACAACAAATGTGTATGCTGGTTTGCTCACACTAGCAGTTCCCCTTTGGCAGAGAATATGATGAGAAGCTTCTTTGTGGACACACATTCTCCAACTCCTCTTCCCTTCTGAGGCTCCTCCCTTCACCCCAGGAGGGATTCTCTCCCTTGCATCAGCGATGGAAAGGATTATTCTAAATGTGTTTTTAATGGTTGGCCTCTGGAATTAACAGTGCTTCCTCCCAGAGTATGTTTATAAGGGGCTTTAGTATCAACTACAAATTTACATCCTAATATTCACTATTTATTTCACTTTGCACTTTTTAATTTTCATTTATCTTCTCCAATGCAATGTATTGTCCAGATTGAATCAACTGGCAGAAAAGAAGTATAAACGGATGGGATGTGGAATAATACTTTACAATATATAATGTTGTCACAATGATAACAGTTCCATATACTTTCAAGTCACTTACAAGGGCAGACTTTTTACACAACCTGTATACGTTGCTTAAAACATGACAGCCAAGTGCCTATTGATCTCTCTTGATTATGATCTCTGACCTGAATTTCTTTGCTTTAAATTAAAAGAAGGAAGTTATTGAATGCATTTGAAGTGAATCATAAATTAACAGATGGTTGATTGTTAACGAATGGGGAGATTAATGATGAAATTGGTTGGCTGTTTCTTTTTGCTTTGCAATTTCCAGGAGATAAAGAGCTTAATTGAAAATTATGCTTCTTTCAAGAAATAGATAAGTCATAAAGGCCTTACCAGAAAAAGGAACGAGAACAATTTGTAAATTGATGCCTTTTTTCCCCTTTCTTCGTCATTTTCTCTTCAAATATTTGTTTTGTCCAGTTTTTCTGTTTTCTCTGCCTTTGTATAGTCACAACTTATGAGGAAGAGAAAAAATAGCTATTCACTATATTCCACGAGAATTATCTACTTTTTTCTGTATTCTATATTTTATGCTATCTTGAACATACTAATATTTGATATTTTAAAATTCTTGTCAGTAGCTATATCTGGATCATCTCTAGATTTGTTCCTATTCATTTTTCTGTGGCTTCTGGCCATAAACTCTGTTATAATATGTTTGAAAAAGTAGAGAAAAAAGACAAATAATAAGAAAGTTAAGATGGGGTATTTTTTTTTCTTTCTTTTTTTTATATATAAAGCTTTTATTTAAAGAATATAAATTTCCAAAGAATAGCTTATGGATTACAATGGCTCCCCCCCCCCCACAACTTCTCTCCCTCCCCCTACCCTCCCCTTTCCCGCTCCCTCTCCCCTTCTGTTCACATCAAGATTCATTTTCAATTCTCTTTATACACAGAAGATCAATTTAGTACATATTACGTAAAGATTTCAACGGTTTGCCCTCTCATAGAGACACAAAATGATAATACTGTTGGAGTACTAGTTATAGTATTAATTCACAATGTACAGCACATTAAGGACAGAGATCCTACATGATTTTTTTTAAAAAAATTGATTAATTGTCTACGCAATTTCCAGTTTAACACCAAGATTTTTTAATCATTTGCAATTATCTTTATATAAAGAAGATCGATTCAATATATACTATGTAAAGATTTCATCAGTTTGCACCCACTCAGAAACACAAAGTGTAAAAATACTGTTTCAGTACTAGTAATAGCATTATTTCACATTGGATAACACATTAAGGACAGATCCCTCATGAGACGTAAGTACACAGTGACTCCTGATGTTGATTTAACAATTTGACACTCTTGTTTATGGCGTCAGTAATCTCCCTAGGCTCTGGTCATGAGTTGCCGAGACTATGGAAGCCTTTAGGGTTCGCCGACTTCGATCTTATTCCGACAGGGTCATAGTCAAAGTGGAAGTTCTCTCCTCCCTTCAGAGAAAGGTACCTCCTTCTTTGATGGCCCCGTTCTTTCCACTGGGATCTCACTCGCAGAGATCTTTCATTTAGGTCTTCTTTTTTGTTTGTTTGTTTTTTGTTTTTGTTTTTGTTTTTCAGAGTGTCTTAGCTTTCCATGCCTAAACTATTCTCATGGGCTCTTCAGCCAGATCCGAATGCCTTAAGGGCTGATTCTGAGGCCAGAGTGCTATTTAGGACATCTGCCATTCTATGAGTCTGCTGTGTATCCTGCTTCCCATGTTGGATCATTCTCTCCCTTTTTTATTCTATCAGTTAGTATTAGCAGACACTAGTCTTGCTTGTGCGATCCCTTTGACTCTTAGACCTATCAGTGTGATCAATTGTGAGCTGAAATTGATCACTTGGACTAATGAGATGGCCTTGGTACATGCCACCTTGATGGGATTGTATTGGAATCCCCTGGCACAATTCTAACTCCATCATTTGGGGCCGTTCCGACTGAGCATGTCCCAAATTTTACATCTCCTCCCTCTCTTATTCCCACTCTTATATTTCACAGAGATCACTTTTCAGTTAAAATTTAAACACCTAAGAATAATTGTGTGTTAATTACAGAGTTCAACCACTAGTACTAGGATAAAAAAAAAATACTACCATGGATAAAGTATTACATTGTACAACAACAGTCAGCACAAGAGCTGATCGAGTCACTGTTTCTCATAGTGTCCATTTCACTTCTACAGGTTTCCCCTTTGGTGCTCAGTTAGTCGTCGCCAATCAAGGGAAACAAATGATATTTGTCTCTTTGGGACTGACTTAATTCACTCAGCATGATGTTTTCCAGATTCCTCCATTTTGTTGCAAGTGACCGGATTTCATTGTTTTTGACTGCTGTATAGTATTCTGTAGAGTACATGTCCCATAATTTCCTAATCCAGTCTACTGTTGATGGGCATTTGGGTTGGTTCCAAGTCTTAGCTATTGTGAATTGAGCCGCAATAAACATTACTGTGCAGACGGCTTTTTTGTTTGCCCATTTAATTTCCTTTGGGTAAATTCCAAGGAGTGGGATGGCTGGGTTGAATGGTAGGGTTATATTCAGGTTTCTGAGGAATCTCCAGACTGACTTCCATAGTGGCTTCACCAGTTTGCATTCCCACCAACAGTGGATTAGTGTCCCTTTTTCCCCACATCCTCTCCAGCATCTATTGTTGGTGGATTTCTGAATGTGAGCCATTCTCACCGGGGTGAGGTGAAACCTCATTGTGGTTTTGATTTGCATTTCCCTGATTGCTAGGGATCTTGAACATTTTTTCATGTGTCTGTTGGCCATTTGGATTTCCTCTTTTGAAAAATGTCTATTGAGGTCCTTGGCCCATCTCTTAAGTGGGTTGTTTGTTTTGATGTTGTGGAGTTTCTTAATTTCTTTGTAGATTCTGGTTATCAACCCTTTATCTGTTGCATAGTTTGCAAATATATTTTCCCATTCTGTCGGTTTCCTATTCACTTTCCTGACTGTTTCTTTTGCAGTACAGAAACTTTTCAATTTGATGCAATCCCAGTAGTTAATTTTGGTTTTCAGTGCCTGTGCTTCTGGGGTCTTTTCCAAGAAGTCTTTGCCAGTACCTATGCCTTGCAGGGTTTCTCCTATGCTCTCTAGTAATTTGATGGTGTTGGGTCGTAGGTTTAAATTTTTAATCCATGTTGAATGAATTTTTGTGTAAGGTGAAAGGTAGGGGTCTTGCTTCATGGTTCTGCACATGGAAATCCAGTTTTAAAAAAGATGGGGTATTTTATAATAATGTTGTAATCTATAAAAATCAAATTGAAATTCTAGATCTAGTTTATGCAATATACAAAATTTAAAAATCAATGCAAGGATATAGCAGAAGATTACACATATCTAAGGGTACCAGGAACAGAGTAGAAAAAGGGGGATCAATTTCTCACAAAAACATTGCAGGATAAGATATGAATAGATGCACAAGTTAGCTCACTATATCCAGTCGTTTGTGTGTGCACATATGTGTAATAATTATGATCACATGGGGGCAACATTCAGAAATCAAACATAGTTTTAGGATTAAGAAATAAAATAATATTTTGCAACATTAATAGGAAAAGATTCAACTGCTCCTGGGATGAGCATTTGGCATAATGGTTAACATGTGGCTTAGCATGCACACAACCCATCTTGCTGGACCTGGGCTCAAGCCCTGGCTCCACTTCTGATTCAGAACCCTGCTAATATGCACCTTGCGAGACAGTAGGTGATGGCTCAAGTATGTGGGACCCTACAGCTCATAAGGGAGACCCAGATTTTGTCCCATCCTCTCAGCTTCTGCCTGGCCCATTCCTGATCGTTGCAGGCATTTGAGGAGTAAATGAACCAATGAAATATTTCTCTCAGCCTCTCTGTTTATCTCTGTCCCTCTGCCATTCAAAACAAATAAAAATTAATAACGTACATGAAAATTCAACATATAAGTTGTAAATTTAAATCATTGCTTGATATATAGGACTAGAATATCTAAATGTGATAAAATATATTTATAGGGAGCTCATATTAAGCATGAGTGAATTATTTAAAACATTTTGTTAGAAGAAAAAATTACCACTATCATGATGATTTTCTACCTTGCATTACTGATACTAGCCAATGAAACAAGGTACATGATAGATGGATGGATTTATAGATAGATGGATAATTAGTCACCTCTTCATTACTGTGAAATATCTGAGAGAAGGATGGTATGACAGTGCAAGGGGTGAGGAGGATGTTTTCAGTAACTCATGCTGAATCAATAGCCAAGTGAGAAACACAAGACTTGACACCACCTCATATCTCACACAAAAATCAACCTAGATTTATTATATAAGGAAATATAATCTGATAATATCTTAGGAGAAAACAGGGAGAACCAACCCAAGATTTTGGTAAAGACAAAATTTTCCAAAGACAGTGAATCACTAATCATGAAGGTAAAATGGATGAGCTAGAGTCTTTGAAAAGAAAGATCTGATTATCACAACAGAATTGAGGGCATGACAAAGAAAGGCTAGAAATGGGAAGATAATTCAATGCATTTAATCTAGAAGATACTAAATACTTCTATAAATCAATAGGAAAAAAAGCAGAAACTGCATTAGGGTAAACATGCAAATATATTTCACAGAAGAAAGTATGCAAATAGGGCCAGTATTGTGGTACAGCAGGTTAAGCTTCTACTTGTAATTCCATATTGGAACATTGGTTTCAGTCCCAGTTTAAGTCCCAGATCCTCTGCTCTGCTTCCAGTCCATTTTCCTGCTAATGTGCCTGGGACGGCATCAGTAGATGGCTCAAGTCCTTGAGTCCCTGCCCCCGTGTGAAAGCCCAGATGGAGTTCCAGGCTCCTGGCTTCAGCCTGACTGAATTCTGGCTGTTGGGGAGAGAGCAAGTGAATAGAAGATTCTGTCTCTTTCTCTGTCTCTCCCTCTCTCTATCATTCTGCCTTTCCAATAAATAAATAAATGCTTAAAAAAAAATAAGAGAAGCCAGTGTTGTGGTATAGCAGGTAGTTTGTTAATTAGCTAATTGAATCATTCTACATTGTACAACTTAAAACATTACACATTATCCCATAACTATACAAAATTTCTACTTTTTGATTAAAATTAAATTAAAGAGTTCCAGCACTGTGGCATGGATTGTTAATCTACCACCTGTGATATTGGCATCCCATACAGGCACCAGTTCATGACCCAGCTGCTCCATTTCCAATACAGCTTCCTGCTAATGCACCCAGGAAAGCATTGGAAGATGTCCTGGGTACTTATGTCCTTCCATCCACATGGAAGACCCAGATGAAGTTCCTGGCTCCTGGCTTCAGCCTGCTCAGTCTGTTGTGGTCATTTGGGAAGTGAACTAGCAGATGGAAGACATCTGTCTCTCCATCCCTGTCTGTAATTCTGCCTTGAAAATAATTAAATGAATCTTTAAAAACTAAGTTAATAGGAATGGACATTTGGCCTAGCAGTTAAGACCTTGGTTAAGACAACTGGGTCTTAATGCGGACCTTGGGAGGCAGCAGGTGATGGGGAGACTCAGACTGGGTTTCTGATTCCTGGCTTGGCTTCCTGCCCACCACAGCCATTATAGGTTTTTGAGGAGTGAACTAAAGACAGGAGTTCTCTCTCTGTGCATTCGTTTGCCTCTTAAATAATAAGTATGTAATAAAAATAAAAGATGAAAATAATCAAACATTAAATTAGACCAACTGTGGTTTATTTCCACAATGGAATAAATGCATCACATAACATAATGTTGAGTTTAGAAAAGACACAAAAGGACTTCTATTCTTTATTCCATTTATGTTAATTATTAAAATGAGGACAGCTGTTATCTTGAGAATGAGTGGGGATGGTGACTAGAAGAAAGCACCAGGTGGGCTTATGAAGGTCTGTTTCTTTGTCCATGCAATGGTTATATTCTGTGACATTTCATCAATGTGTACACTTTTGCATCAATGTATACATGCTTGCATCCACAAATGTAAATTTTAAAATTCCTATGTAAATTCTGTCTATCCACACATTCTCCTTTGTTTATCTGTTTGTTCAACAAACATAAAAGTGCCTGCATATATCACGCAGTGTGCTGGTTGTTGTTAATGGTGAGTACATGAAGCATTCATTGAACAATTAAGGTAAAATTAAATTAAGAGAAATTAAATTTACATTTAAAACTTTATTTTAAATACTAAATTAGTTAATTTTACTCTTAAATTAAATTAAGAGGTTAAATTAAATGAAGAAGGAAACCAACTCTAATGAGTTATAGGAAGGGAAGTCTTACGATGTTTCAAATATGAATATCAGGAAGAAATGCTCCAAGAAAGTGACAAAGTACAATCTGACAAATGATGATGTGGTAATAGGTGGAAGGGAAAGAGCAATATTCTATGCCAAGGGATCAGCATTAAAAACATTGAATAAAAGGAGTGTGAAACCATGGGAGAAATCGGTGCATTGTGGGATTGGAGAGAAAGGCAGGGGTGAGGTCATTTGAAGTTTGCTGAAGGATTTTGATCTTATTCCTGACAGTTATGGGGAGCCAAGGAAGACACTGAAGAAGAGTTATTTCACCTGATTTGCACTTCCAATAAATTCCTCTACTGCTCTGAAGGAGAGAGAGCTGAGGGCAGAGGGGATAAGCCCTATCAAGAGACTGTTGCCCTGGACAGGATTCATGACTCCGTGGGTTGAAATAGGGTGGGGGTGTTAGGGGTGGGTAGGAATGGAAGGCTTTGAGATCTATTTGGGAGGTAACATTGACAGGATTTGCTGATATATTGAATGTAGGGGGTGAAGGGGTGGAGGTGCCAAAGATGAGTCCCAGATTTCTGACAAGTAGAAATAGGAGCTTTGGGATTTAAGTAACTCGGGGAGATACAGAGAGAGCAAGAGAGAGAGGGAGAGAGAGAGCACGTTGAAATATGATCTACTTCTGAGGATCAATCATTAATTTCCTTGGGGACATGTTCAGTTTGTGATGCCTTTCATAGATGTCCAGAGGTCAACTGTGTTTGGAAATTTAGAACTCAAATAAATCTTTCAACAATAAAAATAAAATATAATACAATTTAATGCTTTTTTGATAACTTGCCAAGCACTGTTCTGTGATCTTTACATATCTGAACCTTAGTATTTTAATATTATTATTACTTTGGATTTCTACATTGTGGAACAGAAGTACGGGTTACCTAAAAGGTACACAGCTACTACCTGGTAGTATTCAAATACATACTGTCTGGCTACAGAAACTGCACTGAATCAGTAACTGTGTTTGTTGTCTCGAGCACCCAAAAACATAGAAAATGTCTCCTTTGTGTTATAGCAAACCCTGACTGTGTGTAATATTATTAAAAACAAACAAAAACTGGCACCATGGCTTAGTAGGTTAAGCCTGTACTTGTGGCGCCAGCATAATCCCATATGGGTGCTGGTTTGTATCCTCTTCCAATTCAGCTCTCTGTTATATCCTGTGAAAGCAGTAAAAGATGGCCCAAGTCTGTGGGCCCCTGCACCCACATGCATGAGAGACCTGGAAGAAGCTCCTGGTTCCTGTCTTCAGATCTGCCCAGCTCTGGCCATTGCAGCCATTTGGGGAATGAACCAGTAGATGAAAGACGTCTCTCTCCCTGTCTCTCCCTCTCTCTACAACTGTACCTCTGCAATAAATAAAAATCTTAAAAAAAAAAAAAAACTCAATACATGGAACATTGTTCCTCAAACTATTCCACTCTTATAACTTCAAGATGTCTTGTCTCTCAGCTCTGCTAGATAGACTGGTTTCATTTTTATGGAAAGTATTTTCATTTATTATTTTTATAACTCGTGTTCTTAGTATATCCCTCATTCAGATTCTATCTGCATTCCATCCATACAGAATCCATTAATACCTGCAGGTAACTACTGACTTGTTTTTTATCTCTTTGCTAATTTACAATACTGTGGATTTTATCCATTTCAAGTCTGCTGATTCAATGGAATCTAGAGATATTAATGAATTTTCTGAACTAGCTTGAATCATTGTAGTGTCTTAACATTTCATGATGGAGAATTTGTAAAATGAGCTGTAAAGTCATTATTCTGATGGTCTCTAATCTCTGCACTCGAAATCCAAAAGTTTTGTAACCATAGACAAAATATGAGGAATACTTATCATTCTATTGAAGTGGGAAGATTAATTTTAAGAACCATTAGAGCTGCTATTGTGGCATAGCTGGTAAAATTGCCACCTGTGACGCCAGCATCCCAAGTGGACACGGGTTCAAGTCCTGGCTGCTCCACTTCTGATCTTGCTTCCTGCTAATGTGCCTGGGAAAAGCACATGAGTCCCTACCACCCAAATGAAAGAACTGGGGGAAACTCCTGGCTCCTGGTTTCAGCCTAACCCAGCCTGGTCACTGTAGTCATCCAGGGAATAAACCAGAAGATGGATGATCTCTCTCTCCTCCTCTCTCTTTCTATGGCTCTGACTTTCAAATACATAAATAAATCTTTTAAAAAATCATTCTTGAGTATATCAAGTTATTTTCTTGTGATTCTTATTTTCCATCCCAATTCAGATTGATACTAATGAGCATTTCCCCCATGTTCAGTACCAGTTGGAGCCACAGAAAATTAAAATAACAAAAACAGCTCATTAATATGGCAGATTCCTTATAATACTTAAATTAGGCACACATAATTTATCAAAGTATTAATACTACATGAAATCTGCATGTATAACACTTTTTCTATGTGTGTGTTAATTATTTTGCTGCAAGAAATAATTATCTGTAACTTATCAAAGCTCTCATTTTATGAGGGAAAGGGCATACATGTACAGATTTCCATTATCAAGTAACGCAAGCACAGCCACACCAGCAGAGAAGGTGACTGTGAAATCCAGACCCCCATGAATTTTCAATGGTTAATGCATTTTAGGTATCAAATCCAAAACTCCTGGACTAGCGTCGGAAGGAAATTTGATCAGGGGCTTCACAAATTTTCATATGTTAGTTTGAGTTTCCCCCAAGCAGACCTGTAGACAAACATGTGTGTGCAAATCAATTAAATTTTAAAGTCCAAAAACACATGGATATGAGAGTAGGGATGTGACTTGAAGAACAGAAGGCAGTGAGTATCAGATGGTGACTGGAACTCACCCCACAGAGAAACTTTCTCTCCCTTTACATCAAGAGACAAAACAGAAAATTAGGTATTTGTGCCAACTGTAAGTTACTGGTTCTTGACTGCTCTAGTGAATGTTAACTCTCTAGCACTATTTAGGATTTTATTTATTTACTGGAAAGGCTGACAAACAGAGACAGAGAAATATAGAGATTGAAATCTACCATTGCTAGTTCACTCTCAAAGTGTTGACGATATTTGGAACTAAGCAAGATTGAAACTGGCAGCCAGGAACTCCATCTAAGTCTCTCATGTGGGTGTCAGGAAACTGGAATCAAGAGTGGGATGAGAACCAGAGCCCAGGTGCTCCAATAGCGAATGCAGGCGTCCCAAGCAGCATCTTGATGGTTATGCCAAATGACCATCCCCCAGCAGTAAATTTGACTTTTGCCCAGATTTTTACTGGTTGATGGAACTAAGCTTCTTGCTTTAGGGTCTACTGTAGATAGTCAACGTTGTTTTTGAAAACTTTCCTAAAACTCTTACTATAGAGATGTGTAGCACAAGTACTGCTTAAGAGCAGCCCAGCTTACAAATTACAGCCCAGAAATCTGTGAGTTACTTTGATTTGTTCTTTCAACAAGTTGACAGTAACTAATAAGACAAATTAACAGGTACACATATAAACACATTGAGAAAGGAATTACAGGGGATGATATAAAATGAAAAATTGTCGTCTTACTTTTATAATGTATTGTTTGGTTACCAACCTGAATATAGAACCTTCCTCCTCCAACTTTATTCAGATACAATTGATCAGTGCAGGACTGTTAAAAATTGTATTATTTTAAGAAACAACTTTCCAGCCAGCGCTGCGGCTCACTAGGCTAATCCTCTGCCTGCGGCGGATTCTGTCCTGGTAGTTCCTCTTCCAGTCCAGCTCTCTGCTGTGGCCGGGAAATGCAGTGGAGGATGGCCCAAGTCCTTGTGCCCTGCACCCGCATGGGAGACCAGGAGAAGCACCTGGCTCCTGGCTTTGGATCGGCGCAGTGCACTGGCTACAGCGCACCATTGGATTGGCCGTTGTGGGGTGAACCAAGGGAAAAGGAAGACCTTTCTCTCTGTCTCTCTCACTATCCATTCTGCCTGTCAAAAAATAAAAATAAAAAATAAAAGAAACAACTTTTCTTCTCTCCATTTAGTGAGTCCCTTCTCCTCCACTAGAGCACTTTCCATGATCTACCATGAATGTTAATTTTCAAACAGCCCAGTATCCATTCATGAGAATCACCTGCAGGTTTTGGCTTGAGGTATTGTGTCATGAAAATGGTTTTTCTTCTCTTTCACAATCACTCAACACTCCCTTCTGACACAAGATTCTTCCGTGAACACTGACTAAGCATCTTATAATTTCTCTCCTTTTTTTTTTTTTTTTTTGGACAGGCAGAGTGGACAGTGAGAGAGAGACAGACAGAAAGGTCTTCCTTTTCCCTTGGTTCACCCTCCAATGGCTGCTGCGGCCAGTGCACTGCAGCCGGCGCACCACGCTGATCCGAAGCCAGGAGCCAGGTGCTTCTCCTGGTCTCCCATGGGGTGCAGGACCCAAGGACTTGGGACATCCTCCATGTACTCCCTGGTCACAGCAGAGAGCTGGACTGGAAGAGGGGCAACCGGGACAGAATCGGGCGCCCTGACTGGGACTAGAACCTGGTGAGCTGGCGCCACTAGGTGGAGGATTAGCCTGTTGAGCCTCGGCACCGGCTCTCTCAATTCTGACAATACCTGGGAAGCATTAGATCTCAGGTTGAGGGCTCCATCCCCCAAGACTGTCTCCCACTCCGACTGCTGATCGTAAGCCCTGATGGCGACCTTTATCTCTCACTGTATGGCTGCAATTTAAGATCCCCAACTCTTTTTCTTTGAGTTCTGTTAATTCACTAGTGTCCAGTAAAATTCAGAAAAACACTGTACTTATGTTTACAGGATATCGCAAAAAATACAGGTGAACATCTGGATGGGAGGATGCATAGGTGAAGGATACAGGGTGGCAAAGCTCCTGTGTCCTTTCTGGACACACTGAATTTTCTCCTTTTGGGGGTTTTATGGAGGCTTCATTACATTGGCATGATTGATTAAATCATTGTCTACTGCTGGGAAACTCAGCCTTCTTAAAGTCGATGAAATAAAATGATCACAAGGGGCACACACACCGCCATCATGCACCAGATGTCACTACACTTCTGATATTTCCTAGGAAGGGCATGGAAAATGGGTGGTGCTCAAGCTGTACCCCAAATTTCCCCTTTTTTGAATATTCAATTGGACTTTACCATGGAAATCCCCCCCCCCCCGCCTCTGAAGCCTATAAAATGAACACCTAACCTTGTCCAGGATCCTTTTTTTCCCTTTGTTGAGGTCTTTTTCACTGTTGGATACTTTATTGTTGGGAATTTTTCCTTGATGAGGGGTCTTACCTTGAAGGCTTTTTTTCATTTTTGGGGTTTTATTGCTGTTCTTGTTGTTGTTAAAGAGATATTTTATTTATTTGAAAGGCAGAGTGACAGAGAGAGAGGAATAAACAGAGAAAGCGATCTTATATCCATGATTTCACTCTCTAAATGGCTGTGATGGCCGAGGTTGGGCCAGGCCAAAGCCAGAAGCCATAAGAGTGACAGAGACCTAAGGAGTTGGTCTGTCGGCTGCTTCCTTCCCAGGCATACTACTGGGAAGCTGAATCTGAGACGGAGCAGCTAGGACTTCAACTAGTACTCTGATATGGGAGGTTGGGGTTCTGGCTTAACCCACTGCCACACAGTGCTGCCCCCACCCCCTGCACTGCACCACAACACTGGCCCCCTTTATGCCTTTTTTCACTGTTTGTTTATGCACTACTTGGTTCTTGTATTTGTTCTTTTTTTTTTCTTTGAATGAATTCTGCCTTCCTGTACATTTTATGTCTCCACTTTTGAATTCTTTCATGGGTGGATGGAAGAACATACAATTAGCCTAGCCAGAAACCCAGAAGCCCAAAACAGCTGTAGATTCCTGAGAAACCAGGTCTGCAATTTTTTTTTCATAAAAATATTTTACAGAAAAAACAGTCCCTTACTTGACATTGAACAAATAAGCTGTCTTCATTTGCAACTAACCCCTGACTGGCATCTCTCTCCAAACCACATTGAGATTTCCGAAGTAATCAGTTCAGAAGGCAACAGCTGCCCATGATTTCCCAGGACTTTGTCTCCCTTGGGGTTTCTACATAATGGCTGCCATCTTGGATTAGATCCCAGAGGCACAGTTTCAGATGGGCCTCCATTAGGAAAAAGGAAACACTCCAATTTAACTCCATATCTTGCATTGGTGATAGCTGAAGCAAAACTTCTTTCTGAATTCAAAATGAAGCCCATTAGTCACTCACTTCAACCTGACTTGAGTCTTTCAAATTTCTATATTAATTTGAAACACATTGCTGAAAGTTGCTGATATTCCGTTCGTGTTTTGAATTCTATATAAGGTTATGAAAGCCAACACTGCTATGAAGCATTGCTTCTTCTGAGAGACGCATCTGAAAGGCAGGCAAGGGTCAGGGGAATGGATTTCACGGATTCTTTTCTGCAGGATTTCAAGACAGATTCTTCTTTCACATATCTAAGAAGTTAGAGGATATTTCAGTCTGAATGGAATCAATGCATGTGTCATAAAACAATAGCCAAACTTTCTATAAAATCCTGATGAGAAAAATATGGCGTAGTCTATTTTGTAAATCTTTATAAAAATCATCTTAGAGTTAGGCTGTGCTGTATATCTGATATCATAAATAATGATGGGATTTTTAAATAGAATTTTTAAAAAGGCATAGGCTGGTGAGCAGTATAGAGGAAAATTAGAGTAAGAGAAAGTTGGTGTGTTTTATAGATTGTTATATATATATGTATAACTATATATATACTATATATACTAATTTATATATACTATATGTATACTGATATAAGATTTAATAATAGGGGAAGCTCAGTGTGGCATTTATGGGAGCTCTTTGTACAACTCCACAATTTTTATTTTGTGGATTTCAAACTATTCTGAAATAAAAAGTTAAGAAGGTCTGCACAATATTTTACCTGAATGTTGCAAATTCAACTTTGAAGTAAAATTAACAATTCTTCCTACCAGCATATTGTTTATTGCTCCCACCAATAAAGTAGTACATCTGTGCACCTGTATAATTACCTAAGAGATCAACATCTTTCAAAATACCCCTGACATTCTGAGAGTGTATTTTGAATACCTCTTACTGAGAATGTCAGGGGTATTGTGCTTCTACCCTTTCTTAGGTCCCGCTGCTGAAAGAAATCACGACCCCACAATTGTAGCTTACATTTGTTTCCATAATATGTTTCTCTCGTTCACTCCATGACTACTACAAGAATTTGGGTATTGACTATCTCCTAATAATTACAGTGGTATATATTATTATACTTGATATTCTACATAATTGTAATATTTTAATTAATTATGTATGTTTTGGGGTCTTCTACATGGATAAACATATCATAGAGTAAAAGGGAAAACATTCAGGAAAAGGCTTATAAATGAAAAATTGAATATTCCATTGCCTATAAAGGACCAATAATAACATAAACAAGTGAATAGATTGAACATAAGAAGATAAGAGGCATAAGAACAAAATGAAGACTGAGTGTCTTTTCAGAGGTGCAATCAATATTCAGCTCCACCCAAACACCCTAATATTACTATGTAATCTTGATATACTCAGTCTTTCTGTGTTTGGAGAGGGTTCAGTACTACCACAATTTCATGCAAAAAATTCTGAATTTTAAGTATGCATGTAATGATTAAAATTCTTTTTAAAGATTTATTTATTTATTTCAGAGTTACACAGAGAGAGAAGGAAAGGCAAAGAGAGAGAGAGAGAGAGAGAGAGAGAGAGTCTTCCATCTGCTGGTTCACCCTCCAGTTGGCCACAATGGCCAGAGCTGCACTAAACCAAAGCCAGGAGCCAGGAGCTTCTTCTGGGTCTCCCAAGTGGGTGCAGGGCCCCAAGGACTTGGGCCATCTTCTACTGCTTTCCCAGGCCATAGCAGAGAGCTGGATCAGAAGTGGAGCAGCTGGGACAAGAACAGGCACCCATATGGGATGCTGACACTGTAGGTGGTGGCTTTACCCACTACACCACAATGCTGTCCCCACGATTCAAATTTAAAGTGAGTGAGTATACCAACACTGGAAAGTACACCTAATGAACCTAGTTTGGCTTAGCTTATGTGTATGATTTAATGTCATTCTTAACATTAGACATACTATGAACTTATCCAAGGAGGTTTAAAATAACATCAATGTCTCCCATACCCTAAGCACTTTTGTAGGCTAAAACCTCAATATACAGTATCCCTCCAGAGTACCATGAGACACTGTATTGTTTATGAAGGCAATTCAAAAGTGCAAGGAAAGCAGAATTAAAAGATGATTTTATTTTAATGAAAAATTTTTGAAACCCATGAACATTTTTCATAGTACATATTTTCCTTGTACTTTTGACAGTCCCTCATATTCCTATCAACTCTTACTATAGAAGGACTTTAGACTCTAGCTTTCAATCTTTTTTTAAAAAACAAAGTTTTATTTGTTTATTTCTTTGAAAGGCATAGTTAGAAAAAAGAGATCTAGAGATCTTCCATCTGCTGGCTCACTCCCCAAATGGTAGCAACAACCAGGTCTAGGAGACAGGCAGTGGCCAAGAGCAGAATTCCATCTTGATCTTCCACATAAGTGGCAGCACCCCAGCACTGAGGCTACCTACTACTGCTTTTCCATTCATATTGGAGGGGAGCTGGTCAGAAATGAAACAGCCAGGACTCGAACTGATGCTCATAGGAGATGCCACCATTGCAAGTGGTAGCTTAATACAGTGTGCCACAATGCTGGATCCTAGTCTGCAATCTCGAGTGTTAATGCTGTTACTCTGTCCTGGCACTACTTCATGTCTGCCACTACTAGCACTGTTTCATAACTTCACAGCATTCTCTTTAATTAGTTAACTTTCTGGCCCAACGAGTTATGAAGATTGACAAGAAAAATAAACAGGCTGAAAGAGGGATCCACTGATAAAAACATTTAAATATATATTTTTTTGTAATAGTGGCAAGATGACAACCCAAATTGTACAACAGAAGAGAAACGGATATGGTGATTTACGCATAGAGCAGGGACAGCAATATTAAGGTTCCTAACAAATAAGACCTTTCATAGCTGTTGATTCTCCTCAATAAACTCAAACAGAAGAGAGAGAAATACTGAATCTAAAGAGCTAATACCAACATCGAAAGATTTTCAGGGAAAAGGGTGGTTGTCTCAAAAAGATGTGTGTATGTGTGAGTGTTGGAGGTATGGGAGGTAGTGGGTGAACCACAATGAGAAACCAGCTTAACAGAGCCTTCAGATTCTGCTGCTGCTCTTTCCCATCTCACCTTGCTGGGACTACTGTCTGATCCCAAACTCTAACAAAGAAATGAGCAGAAATAGCTTTCTGAGATGAAGAGCTAATGAGAATTGACCAGCTTTCTTCAGATTTAAATCCTTTCCTTCCTTCGTTCTCAGAGTGGTGAATGATATATTAAGAAAATTATCACATTGAAAGTATCACTCTCTGAATACTCTCTGTGCTCTGCCTATTCCCCTTGCCCCATCCTCTTGCAACCTCTGATCTTACTCTCTCAATAGCTTTGCCTCTTATAGAAAGCTGTATTGTTGGAATCACAGCATGTCAACTCTCAGCCTCATTTCTTTTATAGGGAAATATGTATTTCAGTTTCCTTCATATCTTTGGGTAGCATAATAGCTCATTTCCTTTTAATTCTGAATAACATTCCATTGCAGTAATGCATTTCAGTTGTTGTATATTTACATTCAGATCTTAAAAAAATTATTTTTATGTGCTAACTTTGTACCCTCTGACTTTGCTATAATCACTTATGAGTTCCAAGACTTTTATTGATTGGGGCTTTTTACATAGGCAATCAACTCATTAACAACCAATGATAATTTTATTTCCTCATTCTTGAAGTATATACATCCTATTTCTTTACTTGTGCTACTATAGTAGCAGAAATTTCCAATACAATATAGAATAGAAGCGATGAAAGGGAACATCCTTGCCTTGTTTCTGGCTTTTAAGGTAAAACAACTAGTTACTCATTAATAAGTATATTACCTGGAGACATTTTGTAGATATTTTTATTAAGTTGTTGAACTTCCTTTCCAATCCCAGTTTACTGAGAGCTTTTACTATGAATGGATTTTGGATTACTGAATCTATTGATATGGTCATAGATTTCCTATACTTTGCTGATATGTAGGATTATATTAATTGATTTTCTCATGTCGATCAGCCTTGTATAACTAGAATAAACCCTACTTATCAAGGCATATAATTATTTTTACACATTGTTATTTATTTTTGAGAACTTTGGCATCTATGGTCCTAAAAGATACTAATTTGTCATTTTAGTTTCTCATAATGACTTTGGGCTTGATATTAGGATAATATTGACTCAAAGAATGAGCTAGTAAGTATTATCTATGATTCTATTTTCTGAAAGAGATTGTTAGGAAACTTGAATAATTTCTTCATTAAATAGGTGAAACAATTCACCAGTTAACCCATCTAGACATAGTATATTCTGTTGAGAATTATTAGTTAATTGATTTAATTTTAACAGCTACGGAGCTATTCAGATATTATTCTTTGAGTAAGTTTGACTTTAAAAAAATTGGTCCATTTCATCTAAATTATCAAATAGATGTTCATAAATTTCCTTTAATATATTTGTAAATGTTTGACATCCATAGGGAATTCCCCTCTTTCATTTCTTTTGATAGTAATTTGTATGATCTCTATTTCATTCTTGTTTATAGTGGCTAGAAATTTATCAATTTTGTTGATCTCTTCAATAAACAATCCCTTGGCTTTGGTCAATTTCTCTACTATTTTTCTGGTTTCAATTTCACTGATTTTTGCTTTCCTTTAATTTTCATCCTTTGTTTTCTTTGGCTTGTTGGATCTTTATTTTATTTTTCTCATTTTCATTTCTAAAATAGGAAATATGACTTAATGATTTTAGATCCTTTATCTTTCTAATATATTTGTTCAATGCTACAAATTTCCCACATGACACTACTTTTAAGTTATGTCACAGATTTTTTTTTTTTTTTTTGACAGGCAGAGTGGACAGTGAGAGAGAGAGACAGAGAGAAAGGTCTTCCTTTGCCGTTGGTTCACCCTCCAATGGCTGCCGCGGACAGCGCGCTGCGGCCAGCGCACCGCACTCATCCGATGGCAGGAGCCAGGAGCCAGGTGCTTTTTCCTGGTCTCCCATGGGGTGCAGGGCCCAAGCACCTGGGCCATCCTCCACTGCACTCCTGGGCCACAGCAGAGGGCTGGCTTGGAAGAGGGGCAACCGGGACAGAATCCGGCGCCCCGACCGGGACTAGAACCCAGTGTGCCGACGCCACAAGGCGGAGGATTAGCCTGTTGAGCCATGGCGCCGGCCTATGTCACAGATTTTGACAGGACATATTCCCATTCTTATTTGATTCAAAATATTTTAAAATTTTCTTGAGACTTATTCTTTGACTTAGGTGTTACTTAGAAATATGTTGTTTAAGTTTCAAGACTTTTAAGGATTTTCCAACAATCTTTTTCTTATTGATTTCTGTTATAAATCTGTAGTGATTTTAAAGAATGCTTTATATAACTTTTATCTTTTTTAATTTTTAAGATGATTATGGAACAGAATGCTGTCTCTTTTGATGAGTGTTTCATGTGAGCTTGATAAAATCTATACTATGTTGTTAGTATATGAATTAATCTATAAATATCCATTATACATATCTACATATTAAAGACAATACAAGATATCCCAATAAATACTATATTTATACTCTATTATGATATATAGTTGATGATGAAGACTATAATATGCAATTAAAAGGATCATCAAGTAAAATGGAATATTCGTAGAGCTTTATTTTGAATGCTTTAAGAAAGCAGAATATTTGTTTTTTTGTGATAGGGTTATTATGAATTCAGTACAAGGTTATAATTTGTAGACATATTGACACATCAAATAAGACCTAAAATACAAACAGGAAACAATTAGAAAAGGAGGATAGGAAGAATGCTTCAGTCGAAGCAAGGAAAGTCTGGGAAAACTGTGAAGCGACAGCAAGCATGGTAATGATAAGAAGCTTAAAGGAGGTCCTTGTGGCTGGGGTCTGGAAGGCAGTAGAGATACGGAGCTATGTCATTTTGTGTGATGGGAAGCTGTGTATGGATTAAAGTGCAGAATTTGCACATTCAGGTTTATGTTCAAGAGGATAATTCTGAACCCTGATGACACTGATTGGAGGTAAGGATGAACAGGGCTTAAGGAAATTAGCTAAGTGATTCTTTCTACAGTTCAAGAAAGACATGGTGATGATCGGACCAGGTGATAGTGGCCAGGGAAATAGGCTTCCCAGTCATATCTTCTTGCTTTTTCACCATTCTCTATGGCTGTGGCAGTTTCTATTTTCCAAAGATGGTCGCAACCATATATCCCATGCTTGACCTTTTTCAATGTGGCTTCATCTTCCCTCTTCATGAGGCAGAGTCCATTCCCCCTTTAGTCAGCTCTAGGTTGGCCTTAATGACTTGCTTTGGTGAACAGCATGGAACAGAAGGTACTTCTTGACTATACACAGCTAGTTCTTAAGGAGCCTGATAGCTTCTGGCTATACCCTGGGAAGGCTTGCTCTTGAACGACTCCCTCTGTAAACCCAGTCTTGCTGTCAGAATCCCAAATCACATGGAGAGGTTGCTTCAGCAACCCTTGGGACAGCTACTGCTAAAGCCCTGACCAATTGTCAGGCACAACTGCCAATCGTGTGTTATCCAGCTTGAATATTCAGTCTGTCTGAGGCCATGCTTACATCTGACTATATGGCATGAAAGACACAGTGAATTGTAGTCCAGAAAAACTTAGTTAACTCACAGAATTTTGAAAGGTAATTATTAAATAATGTTTAGGACTTGGGATGCTTTGTTTCACATCAGTGAATAACTCAAAATGTCTTCAACATTTACTGTAATTAGGTCCTATCTCCTTGCTATACATTTCTCTTCATTAAATAGCTGATCAATCATAACTGACTTAATCTGGGTAAACAATTATTCTTGAAGTTTCAGTGGAAAACTCTGCAGATCTCCCAAGGGAGATTTTTTTTCATGAACTATGGTAGAAAAGAAAATTCATGTCTGAGAAAACAAACGAAAAGGAGTGAATTTATTAATTATGTGTCCCTGCTGTATATCTTTAGTTCTCAGAATAAATTGTTTGGTTACTTTATCTTGATTTACTTGTAATATTCATTAGATGGCAAGAGTCAGCTAAATTAGAGATACAAAGATAAGTACAGGAAATCTCACTAGGAATGAACTAAATTACAATGAAAACAAAACCTTTGAAGCTTAATATTCCACAAGTTAAGGCCAGTTTCTTTATTTACTTGATTTTCCATTTAACATTCCAATTGAGTGAAATGCTGAATTATGTCCAATACATATTATATATTCTTCATCTAATTATAGCTTGGTATCTATCATTACTGGCAAAATTCAATGCTAGTGTTGGGGTTTTTTCATCATTATTGTTGTTAAATGAAAAACAAATAATTTTGAGTAAGAGACATGGCTATAAAATGTAAGCACAAATTTGCATAACCAATTGGGGCATGAAGGAAACTAGCTAACAATTGCAATTGTTGCAATAGTCCAAGTAAGACATGCACACTATAAGAACTTTGTCCCTATAATTGAAAAACATGTGGTCTAGGAAGAGATAGAGATATTTAGCAATAACACAATAAGGTGAATCTAAGTACAAAACTAAGCACAATGGAAACCCAAAGAAAATAATCAGCTCCAACTTTGGAACTAATTGGGAATAGGTGGAGCATGGGCTGTATTTTATAAGGTTAGGAGAAGGAAGCACAGGCATTCTAGGAAAGAGAACTGCCGAGGCAAAGGCAAGGAGTTGTGAATGGGTACAATAGGGACTTCAGAAACAAAATGGAAAATGGAATTGAAAGATAAGTTTATTTTAATGTAAAGACAAACTGAAGATCATGCATTCTTTTCTATATTATTCATTTTCCATGAACATTTGGAAGATCCTGAGAATTTAGGTTCTCCTGGAACTTGAATTGTGCAGTTATGGGAATAGTCAGAAATGAGACTGTGAAGGTAGGTTTGGGCAGACCATTTGACATGCTATGTGTTTTGAGTTGTGTCTGGTACTTAACTGTAGCTAATGAGGAGCCAAAAGAACATTTCCTTAGAATAGCAATTGTGCAATCTGATTAAGAGTTTAAAAATAAAATTCTAGCATCATTTAGGAGACAGAAGCTTGTACCAGAATATGTGAATGAATGGTATACTGCACTCTTTTCCAATCCCAACAGCTTTCAAAACTCACTAAATGAAAATGAGAACACTTCAAAAGTTTATGGAAAATGAAATTAAAATATAAGTTTATTTTAGTGCAAAAAAATGAAATTTTCAATAGTTTTATCACACTATACTTCTTAAACATTTTATTTATATAAAGGAAACAAATTTCGTATATATATGGTTTAAGAGAATAATGATACTGTCCACCTATCCCTCCCTCTCTCCTTCATTTCCCCCTCCACTTTCTTTCCTTTTGTATTTTTCTTTTAATTTTTACAACGACATAGTTTCAACTTACTTTATAATCACAAGCTAACCCTCCCCTACCAAATAAAGAATTCAACAAGAAGCAGAAAAAAACAGCACTGTCCTCAAGAGTATATATCATGAACTTTTTGAAGAGACCTATATGCATGGATTTCAAATATTTTGCATTGAAATGAACCTATCCTTTAACTCTATTTTTCCATTAACTTTTGAAAAAGAAGTGAGATTAGGGGAGTGAAGTAGGGTTATCTTCTTAGAACTGTATCTATGAAATACATGGAATCTGTTATCTTTATATTAACAAAAATAAAAAGAAAGTCATAGTTCATGTATTTTTCTCTCCTCTAATTTATTAGTGATATTCACTCCTAGATGATAATTCTGTTTGACACTGAACAGAGAAAATAAGAGGACTGTGAGTAGAACCTCCTCAAGATCTACTCCTTAGCTATACTCCACATCGTCCCTTCTATTTCTACACAGAAACTATGCACAATCATAACATACACCAGACCTTCTACTGGTGCTCTACAGTCCCTTCCCGTGGCCCCATTCCAGTTCCTCTCCCTTTCAGCATAGTCAAATCTTCCTCTCTATTGAGTATTTTCCATCAACCCCAAATGTTATCATTTCTCTCTTTTTAGAATACAAAAATCCTTTGTCCAGACTTCTTCCTGATTTCCCTCCTTCTTCTTACAAAACTTTTCCTCAAAGGAGTTATTTATACCCAATGCCTCCAATTTCTCTTCTCATAAATGTGGTCCATGAGATTTTTTAAACCATAATACTTAAATGAAAATTTCTTAGTGATGTCATTTGTTCCAATCACTTTGCTTTGTTCAGTGTTCAATGATTTTTCCTCATTCTACTTCTTAGCATCATATCACTTGATCATTCATAAATAATTGAATCACTTTCTAAACTTGGATTCTAGGACTCCCATCTTTCCTAATTCTACTCCTCAATCATTGTGTCGCTTCTTAGACTTACTAGTAGTTTTTCTTCCTAGGAATGACTTCTGAAATGCGAAGTCCTTTGTGATTCAGTCCTTGAATATTTCGTGCTTTCGTAATTTATATTCATTCCCCTAGTGTTATCATTCAGTGTCATGGTGACAAAGCTTCTCTACATGCTGATGACACACAAGTCCAAAACTCTGAAGAAAAACATAGCCATATTTCCAACAGGCTCACAACAGCTTCAGCCAGATACCTGACAAAATTTTCCAATGTAACAGGTACAAAATTGGAAATTTTTTTGATCATTCCCTTAAAATCTACTCTAGACATAACTTTCCTCAAATCACCTGAAGGCTACTGGAGTTTCTCAGTTTCCAAAATTAAAAACAAAAAGCTGTTCATAACCTAAGCTGTCTCTTAACTTCACATCCCATATTCAGTTCATCAGTGACTGCTGATACTTTCATAATACACACATAATCTGATCATGATCACCACCTCCACTGCTGATATATTGCTAGCATCCATCAGCAATAGATCCAATCTCCACTCATATGAGCTGAGATCATTCTAATGTCTTCTCTAATTCCCAAAATGCTATTCTCAAACTAGCAACCAGAGTTGTATATTTAAAACATAGTCATCTGCTTACAAAATTGCAAAGGCCTTCTATTTTAGGTACATACCAAAGTCCAATAGAGGTTAACAAGGACTTACATTGTGAGGTTTTGCCCCAAACCCCTACCCTTCAGACCTCATATTTTATTAAATTTTTCCTTAAAAATGTGTGCCATCTCCACAGGCATCTCATCTGTTCCTCAAGATTTTCAGGGGTGCTTTTCTAGGATCTTTGCATTTGATGTTTCCTCTACCTTGAAGTCAATCCAATAGGCTTACTCTCAGTTTAATTATTCACTTTCTTTAAGACTTCAATCAAAGACTGCTTGCTCTAAAAAACATTCATTGGGATTAAGTCTTAAAAAATTAGAATTTGTACCTTAATCTCTTACTGCTTTAATTATGTTAATATTTACCAACACCCACAATTCTACTTACCTTGTTTGCTTCATATCATTTGTTTGTCTACCCAACAGCTGCAATACAAGCTCTATGAAGGCATTAATTTTTGTGTATTTTGAAAATTACTTTGTTTCAATTCTTTGAATGGTTCTATACAAATAATGAAACCTTAACACCTGATTTTGATTGAGAGAATAAAAAAGTAAACACAAGAGAATTTAAGAAAATATATAAAGGGAAAACATCATGTGGGGTAGAAATTAACCTTAGTCATATTAAAGAGCTCTTTAAGTCATTAAAGCCAACACACAGATAGGAAAATAAATGCATATAGCCTGAAAATAGAAAAATATCAGATCACTAGTAGCCAAAACATACAGAGTAAAACAATAATTACCCACATCTTTACATTGGTTAAAATGTGAAAGAAATGTATTATCGAGGCATATGAAACTATGAATTATGCAATTTCTCTAAATACAGGGAGAGAATAGAAATTAACTAAAATTAGGAACAATTGGAAATATTAATAAAAATTTTAGAAGGTCTATAACCTTATGCAGTGAAACACTTTTTGAAACTTATTTTTCAATTACTTACTCAAATTCAAAATATGTGGGTATAATAGAGCGCAAATATAAGACTCCCTTGTCCTTTGATTCTCATGTCTTAGTGGTCAGACAGCATTAATCAATTGTCATAGAACCAATGTAAGATAATATCTGAAAAATTGTTAGAAAAGAGACACTGATAAATGACATTGTAAGCATATACAATTAGGGATTTGACCCACTTTAGACGTCAGAGAACACTTTCATGAAGAAATTATTTTACACCAAAAATCTCATGGTAAACACAGCTAGACGTTAAGCAAAGATGAGGGTGACCAGTCCTGCCTCTATGATTACCTACCAGTGTCAGTCTCTGTGCCAACAACAGGAGCCTATGGCAAACGAGGCAGGTAGGTTGGAGAATGATTATGGTTTGGGCAGCAGATAGGTATTGATACAAACAGAAGAGGGGAGATTCAAAGGCAAGAATCCTAAATAACTTTCATAACTTTAAGTTAAATACAAAAAAAAAAAAAGAAAAAGGGAGGCAATTAGAGATGTGAGGCAAAGAGAAGAGCACAACAGTGAGAAGTGTCAAGGGGAAGAGAGGGAAAGGAGACTAGCAGAGAGAATTAAAGAGAGAACTAATAAGGCTCAGAATGAATTCATGCATTCGATGTCTGGCCAGCAGAAAGGGGGTCAGTAAAGCAGAGAGAAAATGAATGGGTGGAGTGAAATAATGTGAGAGCTCAGTCTCTCCATTTTCAAAGTAATAATCAAGAAGACAGACCTAAGTGAGTTTGTGTGTGTGTGTGAGAGAGAGAGAGAGAGAGAGAGAGAGAGAGAGAGAGAGGAGTAGAGATAGTCTGCTTGCTAGTGGAAATCACTTTGCTGGGACTGCCTCTGATAGCTACCATATTTTCTATGACATATAAGTATCTGTCATCTGCTGAGTATATGAAGAGAGAGGTTGGGGAAATTCGCAGCTTCAAGAAACATAATGATTTAAAATAATTAATGCATAGCTAAATACAAGCTCTATGAAGGCATTAATTTTTGTGTATTTTGAAAAATACTTTGTTTCAATTCTTTGAATGGTTCTATACAAATAATGAAACCTTAACACCTGATTTTGTTTGAGAGAATAAAAAAGTAAACACAAGAGAATTTAAGAAAATATATAAAGGGAAAACATCATGTGGGGTAGAAATTAACCTTAGTCATATTGAAGAGCTCTTTAAGTCATTAAAGCCAAGCAGAAAAGTTTGAAAGCCTCCTGTCATGCAATTTTTCACTAATAAACTTCATCTACAATCAAGAAGGAGAAATAAATAATAGCTGGATTAAGTAATGTTGGATTTCTGGCATTTGAATGTAATGCACAATACAGAGACTCAAACAGAGTTACTTAAACTTATTTATTTTCATTTTATTTGAAATGCAGAGAAATATGCGGGAGTTTTGGGAATGAAAGGAGAGAGATCTTCCACCCACTGGTTTATTCTCCAAATGCATGAAACAGTCAGGGCTGGACCTGGCTGAAGCCAGGAAGTTAGAATTCTATTTATGTTTCCTACATGGGTTACAGGGATTCAGCTACTGGAACCATCACCTGCTGCCTCCTATAGTATGTCATAGCAAGAAGCTGGAATCAGAAAAACAACCAAGACTTGAACCCAGTCACTCTGATATGAGATACAAAATTTCCCAAGTGCATCTTAATTGTTGTCTCAAACATTTGCTCCCCACAGGAGTTATTTGTGACAAGAATTATATTGCTTTGTGGGCTAAGTGCGTGAAGAATTATATGTGTTTATAAGATAAAAAAAATTAACACTATAGAAATATTGATTAATATACTTAGAAACATAGTATAAAAGATTAATACACAGCAATTTAAATGATAATCTTTTAATTTACTGACATAGAAAGGTAGTATTTAGACTATATGGCTAAGTAGGAAATGTAAGCTCCTAAAGCCCACATAGAATAGTATTTACTTAATTTTATTTTAATTAATTTATTTATTTTGTTCCATGATACTCCATGCCTCTCAACTGTCCAGGCTCATCTTGCAGCATGTTCTCCCAACTTCCACTTTTATTTTAAAACAATTCTTTGATATCAAACATTGGCAAGGAAGTAGAACAACCAGAAATCTCTTATATAACCAGTGAAAGTGTAAATTATAGTTATTCTGGAAAACTCATTAACAGAGTTGTTACAGAAATTACCATACAGACACCCCTAGAAACCACCAATTCTACTCCTATATAAACATCAAACCAAAGTAAATATCAAACAGAAATATGTCCATAGCTGTCACAAAAAGGCATGCACTGTAATGACATACTCAGTATTTCTAGTAGCCCCAAACTTGAAGTCAAATAGTAAAATGGTTGAAGTACAGCATCCTTTCATAATGTAATTCCTATGATATATAACAATATGAATACATTCTGTAATCCTAATAAAATAAACCAAGATAAAAGAGTACATAAAGTGTGATTCCACTTATAAAAAAATCAGACGCAGGAAGAACTCATCTATGTCAAAAATCAAGGCAATTTGCGGTGGGCAGTTAGCTTAGCGGTAAAGTTGCTGGTTGAAATTCCTGCTAAGACACCATGTCCTAAACCAGGGCACCCGGATCTGGTATTCAGCTCTTGCTCCTGACTCCATCTTCCTGCTAATGAAGACCTAGGCAGGCAAAATTGATGGCTCAAGTAACTGGAAGCCTGCCACCCATGTGGGAGACCTGAACTGCATTGTTGGATCCTGGCTTCAACCCAGGACCAATCCATTTGGAGTAAACTAGTGAATGGGAGTGCCTCCTGACACACATACACACACACACACACCCCTACTTCTAATATGTTAGAGAAAAACAGGTTTTTTGTTTTTAAAGTTGAGGAAGTTTAGTCTTGATGGGGACAGTCAGTAGCAGAGAGTTCCTGGAATTGTAGTGATGATCTGTCTCTAGAATAATTACTATTTGTTGGCTTTCTATGTATATTCTGTGATTTAATAGCAATTACATGAAGACAATCCTCATGCACAGGAAAATGTTTAAACAGAAAGATATAAATATGTTAATAGATGTGATATCTGTATGCTAAGTCTATTGGTATTTGCCAGTTTATGTGCTGTTTTGTTTCATGTGGGTTTTACATTGTAAGTGTATTACTCTTCCAAACAGAAAAAGGAATCACTTTGCTTTTTTTAAAAAGTGCAAAATATGATTTTTAAAATAACCACTCCAAAACTCTGGAGTTCACTTTTCATCTTCAGAAATAAAAAGAAAAGAAACCCTCAACATACTTCAAACACTTCTGGAATACTGGAAAAATGAATTAACATCAATTCTTATTATTTTAGTTAGCTGTCAGCTTTGGCTTTCATAATTTACTTTCTTACATTTTAAAAATTGAGCCTAATACTAAAACAAATTGTTGGCCTATTTCTGGCATTAACTCTTGAATGGAATAGGGACCATCTATTAAAACTGAGTTAATCTCCTTAAATTTTTTACTGTGAACTCGTTTTCTTAAACACCTACTTATATTTCACCACTAATGGAATGGGAGAGGATACTGCAGAAAATCCTCAATTATGGTTAATCCTCTCTTTTCCCATGCAAGTCATATCAATCTTGTTAAGTGTTTCCCCTTTTTTTCCCCTCACAGTGCAATGTTCTATTTAACAAAATGCATGTGGTTAAATTTGTTGCTCTAATAAAGCTCAAAAGGATGGAATTAAATTTGTTTAGGGTAATTATTTATAATTATATATTTTAAGGAAACTGAATAGGTCCTAAGTTATTCTAAAAACTTACTTGCTTAAATCCATTGCTCCACCAGTGACTCCCCATTCCCCTTCTTCACATGGAAACAAGAAAACTGCTTTCCAGCTCTCAAGGCAGTGTTCCATCTGCTCAGAAAATAACCCAAGGCACATTTAGAAACACTTTGTAAACAGTCATTGGTCATTAAACTAAAGAACAACTAACAAAAGGCTGGAAATTCAGTTGATGCAAAGATAATTATTCCTTGAATTTCCAAGAGAAGGGTGGGAAGAAAAGTCAATGTTGAAGTAAATGCGACTTATACTTAAAAAGTACAGGGAAGTGGAAAAGGACAGCAGAAGACACAAAACCTCTTGGAAGACAAACTGGTTGTCTGGTTAGTCACACACCTGGATGTGATAGTCACTTGAAAATTCATTAGGTGTCTGTCCATACTGTGGCTGAATTGAAATGCTACCCCCAAGTACTGGCCTAGTTCTGTGAAGGTACCTTGTGAACTACAGAGCTCTATAGCATTTAGTGGGCCTGTCAAGGAGAACACATCTGTTATGAATTAAGTAAATCTTCACACCAAGAGGGTGGAAGAGATAGCCAAGGACATGAGCAGCCAACACTCCAATAAAATCACCAGGACTTCGATTTTTATCTTTCCTCTCTCAAAACAGCAAAGAGGTTAACTTCTCCAATTGACAGATGTGTAAAAGGTTAGTGCAAGAAGATACCTGACATACTTTACAATGCTCCATAGCAGAGGAATGTTTTCATCTCTACCATGTGAAAAATGTCAGTTTAAATGACTTCCACATGGAGGATTTTGTGTTATACCACGCGAGCGCCTGGCTTTTGTCTCTGCATGCCATTGCTCCCTGAATTAGATTTGTTCATTTGGTGAAACTCTTGTTGTGAATTCCACCTAACAGATTCCTCTTGATCCCAATACAACAGAAGTTTTGATTAAACAGCTCCAGTTCAAGAAAAGAAATAGGTTTCAAAATAGAACATCTTGGCATTCTGTTTCAGACCTGAGAGTTTCTGTGACTGGACTTGTTTAAATATCTTCTGACATTAGGCAGCAGGGACAGGAAAAAGAGAGAGAGAGAGAGATAGACAGAGAGAGAGAGAGAGAGAGAAGGAGAGAGAGGGAGAGAGAGAGAGAGAGATTTGATAATATTATCAATATTTTGATAATATTAGCAAGTGATAGCATTGCTAATTTTTTGGGCCATAGCTGATTTTCTTTTTGACTTAGTATGAAAATTTGTGCTGTATCCACTGTCTCTAAAGGACAAATCAAACTACAAATGAGGACAGACTTAATATATATTTACATTCCAAGTACATATCAACCAAACACTTTTTGGAGAAAGTGACCAATCAAGACACTTTCAATACATTTTGATTCAGACAGTAATTGATATAAGAATATCTTACACTGCCATAAAATAACTGGGCCCTTATATTTTACAAACTTCTCATGAAATCTTTGACACTACTTCTGTCCAAATAAAGTGTCATTGTGCCCTACCTTTAAATTATGCCCTAAATTGGTGATGCATTTGTAATTAATATACTACAGCTGTAGTAAAGAGCTAAATATTTTATTTTTACTGCAAGACCAGGAACAAGATAAGGTTGTCCCTTCTCACATCATTTCAATTCAAAATATTATTGTAAGTATTAGCCAAATAACTATAAGGTGAAGAAAATGAATAAATGACATCCCCATAAGAAAGGAACATGTAAAATTGTCCCTCTTTGCAGATTACAACATCTTATATGTGAAGAACATTAAAGAGTCTGCCAAAAGAAATACTGTAAGAACTAAAAAAAAGTCAATAAATTTGCAGGATACAAAATGTAATACAACAATCACTAGTATTTCTAAATAGCAAAAATGAACTATCTGAATGTACATTAATTAGATTGTCCTAATTAAACTGATAAACTACTTAGGAGTAATTTTTTTTTCACTTTTATTTAATAAATATAAATTTCCAAAGTACACCTTATGGATACAATGGCTTTTTCCCCCATAACTTCCCTCCCACCTGCAACCCTCCCATCTCCTGCTCCCTCTCCCATTCCATTCACATCAAGATTCATTTTTAATTATCTTTATATACAGAAGATCAATTTAGGGATTAGGGCAAGATGGCGGAATAGGAAGGCAGCACACTGATAGTCCGGGGAGAGACAGTTTAATAAAAGTGGAGATACTGCAGGTTCAAGGAAGAGTAGGGGAAGAAACAGCAGAGGAAACTCTTCTGGAACTAGTGATTCACAGTGGACCTTCAAGGAGAGCGTGGGAGCCCGCAGTTCGGAACACCAGCGGCGGACTCAGCGCACCAGCGCTGGAGCACGAGGTGAGCCGAACCTCAATAGCCCGAGACACCAGAAGGGAAGTGGAGAGAGACTGGAGCGAACAAGGCTTGAAACCCTGTGGGGAAAAGTTCACCAGGCTAACTAGAAGAGAGAGAGAGAGAGAGAGAAAAGTGACCGATACAGACACGAGTTTCTCTCTCTCCGCCCACCTCTCAAAGGTGAGCAAGACAAACAGCAGGTGCCATTTTGGACATACATCATAAGCAGGGCGACCTCGGGTCTGCACCGGCCCTGAGCCTAGCAGAAAAACCTGACTCTGGGTGTGGGGGTGAAATAACAGGAGATTAGAACCTAATGAACGTGTGGTGCTAATGAACTGAGACTGTGAAAAAAGAGACTGTGGGGGAGAGAACTCACGGAATTCACCACGTGAGTACTATCCAGAGACACTACAGTTCGGTAGCCTTGATAGCCCAGTGGTGAGACTGCAGGAGAATTTGAACCCATACTGAAGGCTGCAGATTCCCTCTGTGGTCCTTGGGAAAGAGCTTCCGATCTCTGGCTCCTGTGGGTATATCATTCGCCTGCTAACCACCCCCAATTCCATTCAGCTGTGTGGAATTACTTCCCTTTTGAACCAAAAATAAAGAAAGAAATAGAGAGAGATTTACCACGCCTAACCTGGGAGTGTCACCTTTGGCACACCCTCAACCCTGAGGAACCAAACAGAGCTATCAGGCCACACCCATCTCAAGCCTCTAAGGCTCCATTGAAAGCAGACAGTCCACTTATCTAGAGTCATAGTATAACAGGAAAAACATCACAGTGAAGAAACCAATATACCAAACAACAAACGCAAAAACCAAGGTAACAAGAACAAGGAAGACACTATGACACCCCCAAATGAAAAAGACACCCCAATTCAAGATTACGAAGATGATGAGATAGAAGAAATGCAAGAAACGGATCTCAAAAAATTGATAAGAACACTAAGAAGTACTCAAAAACAAATTCTTGACCTACAGAAATCCTTAATGGACAAGGTAGAAAATCTCTCTCGTGAAAATGAAATATTAAGGAGGAATCAAGCTGAAATGAAACAACTAGTAGAACATGAAACTGTGATAGTGATGAGAAATCATAATGAAGTGAAGAATTCAATAGATCAAATGAAAAACACATTAGAGAGCCTTACAAACAGAATGGGTGAGGCAGAAGAGAGAATATCGGACTTAGAAGACAGAGCACAGGAAAATATATGTCAAACCAAAGACAAGAAGAGGAAATTAGAAATCTAAAAAATATTGTTGGGAATCTACAGGATAGTTCTAGGAGTTCCTGAAGGCATGGAGAGGGAGAAAGGATTAGAAGACCTTTTTAGTGAGATAATAGCAGAAAATTTCCCAGTTTTGGAGAAGGACAGAGACATTCTAGTACAGGAAGCTCATAGAACCCCTAGGAAACATGACCAAAAGAGATCCTCATCACGACACATTGTAATTAAACTCACCACAGTGAAACAGAAAGAAAAGATCCCAAAATGTGCAAGAGAGAAACGTCAGATTACTCTCAGAGGATCTCCAATTAGACTCACAGCAGACGTCTCATCAGAAACCCTACAAGCTAGAAGGGAATGGCGAGACATAGCCCAGGTACTAAGAGAGAAAAACTGCCAGCCCAGAATATTATATCCTGCAAAGCTCTCATATGTGAATGAAGGTGAAATAAAGACCTTTCATTGCAAACAGAAATTGAAAGAATTTGTCACCACTCGTCCAAACCTGCAAAAGATGCTTAAAGATGTGTTACACACAGAAACAGAGAAACACGGCCATCAATATGAAAGTAGGTAAACGAAGGGAACCTCACAGCAAAAGATCACAGGGAATTCAAAGCATACATTTGGATAAAGAAATTATGGGACATGTACTCTATAGAATACTATACAGCAGTCAAAAACAATGAAATCTGGTCATTTGCAACAAGATGGGGGAATCTGGAACACATCATTCTGAGTGAATTAAGCCAGTCCAAAGGGACAAATACCATACGTTCTCCCTGATCGGTGACAACTAATTGAGCACCAAAGGGGAAACCTGTTGAAGTGAAATGGACACTAAGAGAAACAGTAACTTGATCAGCTCTTGTGCTGACTGTTGTTGTACAATGTAATACTTTATCCATTTTAGTATTTTTTTATTCTAGTACTATTGGTTGAACTCTGTAATTAACAAACAATTATTCTTAGGTGTTTAAATTTTAACTGAAAAGTGATCCCTGTGAAATACGAGAGTGGGAATAAGAGAGGGAGGAGATGTACAATTTGGGACATGCTCAATCAGTTGTGCTCCAAATGATGGAGTTAGAAACAGGCCAGGGAATTCCAATACAATCCCATCAAGGTGGCATGTACCAATGCCATCTCACTAGTCCAAGTGATCAATTTCAGTTCACAATTGATCACACTGATAGGTCTAAGAGTCAAAGGGATCACACAAACAGACTAGTGTCTGCTAATACTAACTGATAGAATCAAAAAGGGAGAGAATGATCCAACATGGGAAGCGAGATACACAGTAGACTCATAGAATGGCAGATGTCCTAAATAGCACTCTGGCCTCAGAATCAGCCTTTAAGGCATTCGAATCTGCCTCAAGAGCCCATGAGAATATTCTAGGCATGGAAAGCCAAGACACTCTGGAAAAAAAAGAAGACCTAAATGAAAGATCTCTGTGAGTGAGATCCCAGTGGAACGAATGGGGCCATCAAAGAAGGAGGTACCTTTCTCTGAAGGGAGGAGAGAACTTCCACTTTGACTATGACCCTGTCAGAATAAAATTGAAGTCAGCGAACCCTAAAGGCTTCCATAGCCTCGGCAACTCCTGACTAGAGCCTAGGGAGATTACTGATGCCATAAACAAGAGTGTCAAATTGTTAAATCAACATCAGGAGTCACTGTGTACTTACGTCTCATGTGGGATCTGTCCTTAACATGTTGTCCAATGTGAAGTAATGCTATAACTAGTACTGAAACAGTATTTTTACACTTTGTGTTTCTGTGTGGGTGCAAACTGATGAAATCTTTACTTAGTATATACTGAATCAATCTTCTGTATATAAAGATAATTGCAAATGATTAAAAAATCTTGGTGTTAAATTGGAAATTGCATAGAAAATTAATCAATTTAAAAAATATATCATGTAGGATCTCTGTCCTTAATGTGCTGTACATTGTGAATTAATACTATAACTAGTACTCCAACAGTATTTTTCACTTTGTGTTGCTATGTGAGGGCAAACTGTTGAAATCTTTACATAATATATACTAAACTGATCTTCTGTATATAAAGGGAATTGAAAATGAATCTTGATGTGGGGGAAGCCATTGTAATCTATAAGCTGTATTTTGGAATTTATATTCTTTAAATAAAAGCGTTATATTAAAAAAAGAATATAAAAAAAGAAGATCAATTTAGTATATATTAAGTAGAGATTTCAACAGTTTGTACCCACATAGAACATAAATGTAAAATACAGTTTGAGTACTAGTTATAGCATTAAGTCACACTGAACAACACATTTAGGACAGAGATCCTACACGAGTAGTAAGTGCACAGTGACTCCTGTTGTTGACTTAACAAATTGACACTTTTGTTTATGGCATCAGAAATCTCCCTAGGCTCTTGTCATGAGTTGCCAAGGCTATGGAAGCCTTTTAAGTTTGCCAACTCCGATCTTATTTAGACAAGTTCATAGCCAAAGTGGAAGTTCTCTCCTCCCTTCAGAGAAAAGTACCTCCTTCTTTGATGGCCCATTCTTTCCACTGGGATCTCAAGGAGTAAACTTTTTTTAAAGATGTATTTATTTTGAAAGTCAAAGTTACACACAGAGAGCAAGAGACAAAGGACCAGCCTCTCAAAGTAAATATAACACATGAAAAATCTGCATGCTGAAAACTATAACCTTGTTGAAAGAAATTAAAATGGCAGAAACAAATACAAAATTATCTTATGTCACTGTTTTAAAGAAATTATATTTATAAGATGGGCATCCTGCCAAAAATCACTTCATTTCCAAATTCATTGCAATCTCTATCAAAATTTATTTTTAAAGATTTATTTATTTATCTGGAAGTCACAGTCACAGAGGGAAAGAGAAAGATATTCCATCCACTGTTTACTCCGCAGATGGCCACAATGGATGGGGATAAGCCAGGCTGAATCCAGGAGCCAGGAGCTTCTTCAGAGTCTCCCATGTGAGTAGCAGCCTCTGCTGCTTTTCCAAGCTATCAGCAGGCAGTTGGATAGGACATGGAGCAGCGGGGACACAAACAGGCTCCCATAAGGGATGCTGGTGCTGCAGCCTGGGCTTTACTGGCTACACCCACAATACCAGCCTTTCTTATCAAAATTTCAATGTCATTTTTTTTTTTTGCAGAAGTAGAAGAAACAATTCTTACACTCCTAGAGAGGAAAAGACCCAGATAAGCCAAAGTAATTTTGAGAAGGAAAAACCAAAACTGGAAGCATCACACTACCAGATTTCAAATTACACTGCAAAGCTATAGTAAGCAAAACAAAATGACATTGGCATAAATAAATGGATATATGGGTCAACGACATATAATAGAGTGTCCAGAAATTATCTCATGAATACAAAGTCAACTAACCTTTGCAAAAGTGCCAAGAACATACAATAGGGAAAGGATAGCTCTTTAGTAACTGGTGTAGAGAAAAGTAGACCTCAGCATGCAGAAGAATAAAATTGGACCCTTATCTCACATTATATACAACTATCAACTAAAATGGATTAATTACAAATGAAATTTGAAGCTCAAAAGCCGATAGAAGAAACAGGATAAAAGCTTTTTAGCAGGTAAATATATTTATATTTTTATAAATTTGTATAATTTATATACCTCAGGTAAATATATTTATATATTATATCTTTATATAATTTAATATATAATATATTTTATTAAGTTGAATAGAACAGATACTACACTTGATCTTAGCCAAAAGGCTAAGAAGTGACAATATATTATATTATTATAATATAATAATATAATAGATTATATATAATCTCTAAGGCAATTAGAGTGATATCAAAAATAGACATTAAATAAGATTGCATTAAACTGAAGTATTTCTGAATTGCAAAGAAAAAAATAAGACAGTGAAGAGACTACCAGGATGAGCTCTAGGTTCCTGGCTTTGGCCTTGCCCATCTCCAGTGAATCAGAAGATAGGAAATTTCACTTTGTTTCCATCTCTCTCTCTCTCTCTCTCTCTCTCTCTCTCCCTCCCTCCCCCAGACTTTCAAACAAATAAGTAAAAAATTTGAAAGATATACACTATATATCCATAGCTGATATATTTTTGTAGAAATATTATATCCAGGAAATACAGATCTTTATACAGAGAATGTATTCCAGTAGGGGCAACAAACTTTCCCTTCCATGAGAGAAGCATTCTAAACAATCAGTGGGCACCAGGCAGTAGGATGAGCACCCTGGGAAATAATGCCATATCTAAAAGACAATTCTGATTGTTGCTATTGGCAGCTAGAACACCCAGTGGTGTCCATATCCAGGTGAGCCCAGGAAGAGTGGCAGTCTATACTACTGTGTCCTTGCAATGCTACCATCTCTGCCACCAATGACCACTATTTTTGTGACCTCATTTGGTGATGACAGCATCATGGGAGAAAAGGCAGACTGGTATCCACATAATGGATCACTGTATCCATTCAGTTATTAAAATTCTCATCTGTTGATGTCACCCTTTGGAGCAATAGCATGAGGAAAAAATAACTCATGTTTTTGTTTATCCAGGGAAATCTATCCACATGTCTCTTCCATAGATTTCCTGGTCATTAATTTTCTTTTTCTTTTTTTTTAAGAAGAGGCTCATTGTTCTCTCTCTCTCTCTAAAGATTTATTTATTTTACTTGAAAGACAGAGTTACAGAGAGGAAGAAACAGAGAAAGAGGGAGAGGAGAAAGAAGAGAGAGAGAGAGAGAGAGAGAGAGAGAGAGGCTCTTCCATTGGCTGATTCACTCTCCAAATGGCCACAATGACCGGGATCTGGGTCAATCTGAAGCCAATACCACGAGCTTCTTTCAGGTCTCCCACACATGTGCAGGGGCCCAAGTTCTTGGGCCATCTTCTAGTGTTTTCCTAGGCACATTAGCAGGGAGCTGGATCAGAAATAGAGCAACCAGAACCCAAACCGGCACCCATATGGGATGCCAGCACTGTAGGTGGTGGCTTAACTTTCTACCCCACAGTGCTGGCCGTCATCAATTTTCTAATCATGTTCTTTTTGGGTCCTGATCATCTAAACAAACTATGAGCAATATACTATGAATCAGTGTGTATTCACGTATAAAAACACTTTATTTCTTGCATAAAATAAATGATCAGTGGCAATGTTATCATTCTACCTCCTGAGAGGATTTGTCTTTACCAGTTTTCTTCAAGAATGTCTCAGAACATGACTGTAGTACTATAACCACCTAGTTCTTGGTGGTTCCTGTGTACAGTTCAGACATATTTCTAAACTACCTATGAATCTTCTCATTTTATAGCAATTGATTGTAGAAAACTCCCCAAGTGGCTACAGTTGCAGGTTGGGAAAGATACAGTAGTATAACAGGAATAGGCACTGTGGAAATTTGGTGACTTCTTCACATAACTTACCCAAGTCTTCAGGAATCCATCTGGCCTGGTATCACATACCACTTACATTTCAACAGGCAGGGCTGTTCTGCACACTCATCTTCATTACTTGGTGGAGTCAAATATTGTTCAGCTCAGTACACATTGCAAGGTATTCTTATAGCCCATGATGATGCATTCATTCTCTATTGAGATCCTGTAGCAGGTCCATAGCTGTTTCTCAAAAGATAGATCACTTATCTGCAGATATGGCAGTGCTTTGTTTAAAATACCAAGGACCTTTGCTGTAATTCACTTATAGGTATCTGCCAAAAAAATCCAAACATCTCTACCTGCCATGACATTTCATGAAAAATTGAACTTAGTGGATCATGTAGCCCAAGTGGCAAGACAGTTTGTAGAAGGGCTGGGCTATGTAGCAAAACTTTCTCCTTTTTTGAACACACTCAAAATCAGCAACATTTTTAGCTACTTGGTGCATGGACCAGAACAACACACTCAGATGAGGAATGCATTGCCTCCACAACCCAGAGAGGCCTTCCAGACATTGTGCCCATTTTTTGTTTGAAGGAGGGAATCAGGTGCAACAGAAGATATCTTCACATGCCACCCAACTCTTGATCGTTAGAAACTTCCCTGAGCTCACCCTGGGCTTTTGTTGGATTCATTTCCTACCATATGAAATGCAAACATCCTACCAACAAGTCTAGAATAGTAACTACTTCTTGCTCACCAGATCCAAAAAGCAAATACCATTAGTGTAATCTACTATTGTGGTATCTTGTGAATGACCAAGGTTATCAATATCCATGCAAACTAAATGATGGCATTGGGCCGGAATACTGACATACCTCTAAAGGATGACAGTGAGGGTGTATTTCTGGCCTTACCAACTGACAGGAAACTGCTTCTGGTGGTTCTTATGGACAGGGAGGAAGGAAAAAGAATGTGTCAGATCAGTAAGTGCATGCCAGGTATGGGGGAACATATTAATTGCCTCAAGCAATGAAATTACATTTGGTACAGCAATTATAATTGCAGTCACCACCTGGCAATCTTAAGATAGCTCACATTCATTCTTCATGATCCATCTGACTTTTTCATAGGCAAACTGGGTGGGGATATGGTAGGAATCACCAGTCCTGAATTTTTCAAATGCCTTGGAAGCATTGGAATCCTTCAACAAAGGCAGCATTGTTATTTGTTTACTATTTTCCCAAGTAGAAGCATTTCTATTGGATTCCTCTTCATGATATCCCTTACTCCAGAGTCAAGGAACCAATGTGGGATGAGGTTTTTGGCTCTCAGAATTAGTATCAATGCAGAGTGAGTGTCTTGTAGTCCATAACGATATGTTTATTTCATTTTCTCAAAGGTAGAGTTACCTTAACACAAGGTTGTTTGGAGGAAGGCTGGTAAAAAACTTAACAGCATTAGTTTTGGTAGTGTATCAGGGGCTTTCCTCAAGTAGACATGACTTCCCCTTCATTCAAGTTTTGGTCTGTACATTGGCTCAAGTCTAGCAACTGATGGAGGGGCCGTGACTCTTCATTTTTATGATTCAAGTTTGACTTTTATTCACTTGACCTAGAACTTTTGTGTTTATGCATATCAAATAAGAATTTAGGCCGGCGCCGTGGCTCAACAGGCTAATCCTCCGCCTTGTGGCGCCGGCACACCGGGTTCCAGTCCCGGTCGGGGCACCGGATTCTGTCCCGGTTGCCCCTCTTCCAGGCCAGCCCTCTGCTGTGGCCCAGGAGTGCAGTGGAGGATGGCCCAGGTGCTTGGGCCCTGCACCCCATGGGGAGACCAGGAAAAGCACCTGGCTCCTGGCTCCTGCCATCGGACGAGCGCGGTGCGCCGGCCGCAGCGCGCCGACCGCGGCGGCCATTGGAGGGTGAACCAACGGCAAAGGAAGACCTTTCTCTCTGTCTCTCTCTCTCTCACTGTCCACTCTGCCTGTAAAAAAAAAAAAAAAAGAATTTAATAATCTCCTTATCTATTTTATTATAGGGGCATCATGAACAACTAATCCACACCATGGGTCTGCATGAGTCAGTCTAATCTGATTTTTGCTTCCACTCCAAAAGCAATTCCATCTAGCTTTTGGCAGTTGAGTGCCACCCCTTAATCCTTGCCATTAAAGGGTCCAATTACAGTCATGTGCTCCATAAAGACATTTTTGTAAAGGATGATCACATATGCAATCTTGGTCTCATGAGATCATAATAGAGCTGAAATATTCCTATCACTTAGTCATATTATTACCCTCATACAATCACAGTACAATGCATTATGTACTCACTTATGTTAGTTAGGTATGTGTGTAAATAAACATACAAGGTTGCCAGTTTTGTAAAAGTATAACATACATAATTTTATACAGAACACTATACTTGACAATGCTCATGGAAGGTGATTGTTCCGATTTATGTACTGACCTTTTTATTATTAATTTTGAGTGCACTCTCTTCCTATGAAAATTGTTTACTTGGAAAAGTATGCCATGTCATGCCAGCAGAGCAGTCTCATACACATGCTCACTATATTTCTTGATTGCGCCAAGAGGACACACACAGTGACTGAATGATACCATCTTAGTTTGCATAAGTACACCCTCTGACCTTCGCACAACAATGAAATTAACTGTATCCCCGTCATTAAGAAGCACATGGCTGTACTCATATTGCCTTTAGGTTTCCCAATTCAGCGACAGAAATTACCACTGTAAGGTATTGCCTACAGGGAAGAGCAACCACAGAGCTCTTTAAGGATGCCATGTTTCCTTTCACAAATTCATTATCACAGTAGTGGCAAGAAATTTGCCTTCTGGTTCCTCACAGTGTGTATGAGCTGGTTGAAGACAGACAGACAAGCTCCTATCCACTAGGTTAGTCCCTAAATGTCCACAATGGCGAGCCAAAGTGAAGAGCAAGTGGGTGGCAGGAACTCAACTATGTTAGCCATCTTCTTCCAAAAGTCTACTTCTTCCAAGAGTCTGAATTGCAGGGAGCATGTATGTAGTATTTGAGCAGGGTATTCAAATCCACGAGCTAATCCTTTTCTTTCCTCACTTTGACCAACAATATTAAGAGCATCCTGATGATCTCATTATTTTGCAAAAAGATTAGAAAGCATTATATATACAATTGCCTGGCTACTTGATTCTTATGATCTGACTACCAATATTCAGTGGTAAAAACATCTCTGTATCTTTATTGCTAGATCATGTTATGAACGATCAGTGCTCCCTTTATTACTAGAAATACTAACATTAGTATCTTTAAATCAAACCACATAGGAAGCTAAACTGTAGAAATGCCAGAACCTATTCAGAAAACTCATCCTTAAAATTTTGTTTTTCTAAACCAAAATCTTTATGTCAGGACTAACAATTAAGGCATCTACATTACTCAGTCTACTGATTCAAATGTTAATATCATCCCAAAACTTCCTCATAAACACACCAAGAATAATATTTGACTAACTATGTGGGCATTCCGTCATCCAGTTGACTTGTCACATAAAATTAATCCTCACAAATATCCATATCAAGCATTGATGGACAGACTAAATACAATTATGGATGCAAGTGTCTAGTTAATATCTGGTATAAAATATGGTATTTACAAATGTTAGTTAGTATTAGCATTAGTTATTTCTATCAAGTTAAGGTGGAAAATGTGTTTAGTATTGGCCTGGGTATTGCAAAATTGAACCTAAAGCTACACCAATACTTAACCAAATTCTGGAAACCAAGGTCAAAAAATGATATTCTTCTTAGGAGTAAAGAACTTAACACTTATCACTGACCTCTCTGGAAATTTCATCTCTTGATTTTGAGAAGTTGAAGTCAAATCTTAAAAATCCTTGTTACTAAACTCAGTTATTTTAATGGAGGAAAGGAGATAATGAAGAAAGATGCCTCAGGTAAAATTAGATCCCATGCCAATTTCTAAAAGTAAGTCACATAATTTGACTTAGTTCCTGAATATAGATAGTCCCCAACTTATCAGTGATTAACATTATTTTTATTTTATGATTACGTAAAAGCAGTATATATTTAGTAGAAACTAGATGGCGCATTCTGGATTCTAATCTTTTCCAAGGCTAGTGATATGCTGTATGGTACTCTCTCCTAATGCTGGACAGCAGGAGTGAGCTGCAGTTGCCAACAAGCCACATATCATGTTTATGCTATGTTTATAGTGATAAATAATAGATACCCTATGATGCACTTTATTGCTAAATTATAATGTCCAGGATGCTTGGCATCCTAAAGGCATTTTTGACTCATGACACTTTTAGCTTATGGTGAATCTTTGCGGTCATTAGTCAAAAAGCACGCATATAATTAATGTGAAGTCTCTTTTGCTTCTTCCTAGTTAGAATGATGTCATAGTTTTTATAGTGAAACATGGATACTAATGGATGGATTTCTAAGCATACAATAGTGATATCACTAGTAAGGAACTTGTATGTAACCATACTTGATTACAGCTCTTGTAGACTTCCTTTCAAAAGCATTGCCATCAGAATTCCTGCACAGAGGTTATTCTAAATTGCTACATCTTTTAAATAGTGTAATAAAAACACATATGCACATGCTCTTACCATACATATACAGCTCATCAATGTCCTGTAACCAGCACCCAGATCAAGAAATCTCCACATGACATTAATTGTTATTTTCCTGCTCCTTCAACAACACAGCCTGTTAACTCCTAGAATTAAAGCAAACAGCATTCCATGTTTAATAGTGCAGGGTTAGAATCCTGATCCACTGCAGAGTCCTACCCCTTTCTGCCTGAACTTTCTCATTTAAAAGTGGGCATACTAATGCATCTAACTCATAGGAATATTAAATGAATTAATACAGGTGAAGAGCTTAGAAATATTTGGTTTTAATATGGTCTCAATAAACACAAGTCATTTTTATTACTTATTTCATTTCCCCTTGTACTACCTGCTACCAGATGGTACCTGAAGGGTTGTGAAGTGCTTGTTGAATGAATAGGAAGGAAAAGTAGGAGTCCTTTACTTAACAGAATATAAAGTTTCAATGAAATTACACTATTCAGGGAAAGCAATTTGTCCTGTTTTTGTAGAAGACAAACAGGGAACTGGACCTTGACTTCTCACAGTGTGAATGGAAGATGGCTTTGCTGCCGTGACCCATATTCACATTCAATAACAAGACCAGAGAGGAACAGCTTTTAGGAGCCCAACAGGAATAGTCACCTTAGAGTCACTGTTTGACTAAACAGCCACTCTATTCTTTTCTTCTACGCAACTGTTCCTTACACCTTTCAACTGTTTGGCAGTACGACCCTCCTGAGATTGAGAAATAGTGTGTCAGATTCCATTGATCCTTAACATAACAGAGGAGTGGTGGCCACAGTACACCAGAAAGTGTGCTTTCATTGATCTGGAGCACTCGGTTTCCATTACAGGGAATAATATTCTTACAACCAGAGTGCTAAAGACTGAATGGCCAAGTAAAACGTTGTGCAAGGTGAAGTCATCCACATATCCAGAAAGAGTCTCAATTTAGCAAAAGAGAAAAAGTCATGATCAAGGCCATCACTAATAATTTGCCATGAGTACCAACCTCTCTGTTTCGTTAAGTGTTAGAAAAACACTGAATGCCAATCTTTTCATCAATTTAAGCAAATCTGAATAACTACCACCATTTCCAACTAGAGAAATCTATAGTTTACTAAGCTCTTTTGAACTAAACCTGTTAAACTTTTAAGTCTCTGGAGTTACGAATTCAATAAGCAAGTGTCCCTAGGCAAGAATCTTGTGAATTATGATGTGTGTACAAGGATAATTTGCTGATGTGTTGACATGGTATGGCTACTGTAGTCAGCCAGAGATCTTGCTGTTGTCTTTTTATCATTTAATTATTATTCAAGAAATATTTTTTCATAAATAAATTAGGTAGATGAACACTTAAGAAATTCTTTGATTTCTTCTTTTGGACATTACCAAGATTATTCAGAAAAATAAGCAAACAAAACATTCAATAGTCTTGTTTTCCTGTTCTCCCACTGAATAGGTGCTTATTCTTTGAGACTATAACATGGAAATCATGATATTTATTACATCATAATTTAGTATTAAATATTGACCAAAAGACATTGAAGACATTTGTATGGTTCTTCAAACACATGTGATACAAATTAACCATCAGGTCACTAGAGAATTAAAATGCAAAAAAAGAAAGAAAAATCTTAGCATTTAGTGAGTGCATATAAACTTTAATCATTGTTATGGTTATTTTTTCCAAGTATATTTGTTCTCAGATTCTCATGAAGATTAGATTAGACACTGTTATGTTTTTGTTTATTAAACCAAGTTCATTTTTAACATTTAAACAGTCTTCAAGTCTCTCGAAGGCAAACTGCATAATATTTTGGCAGAAAGCAGAACATAAGAATTGAAGCAATAGATTTTACATAAGGTACACTTTGTACTTCCTCCTCAGAATTAGAAGTTTCCATCCCAAACTCCAAAATCTTCCATGATTTTGATGACAGTAGCAGTAAAAAAATAATTTTATATGTACCAAAATAGGCAACAATAAATCTTGTCTCTTTTCACAGCTTTGCTGCTCTTAATTGACAAATTGAGAAACTGCTTAGTGGGAGTGTTTGGAAATTAAGACAGTTTACTTGAATTTGCCTTTATTCTTCCATGCTGAATTCATTTCTAGAAGCATCATTACAACAGATGGATAGTAGCTGTATAAAAGAATACTGATAACAAAACTGTCTTTGTGTTTGTTGTGTTTGTGTGTGTGTGTTTGTGTGTGTAAATATACATATGCACGTTCACAAGCTACTTATTACTCTCCAACTATAAAGGTCCTGCCTCAGCTACCATTAGTTGGGTGGCTCATGTGGTTGATGTGAGTCAATAGCTCTTCTAGCTACCACTGGATGCCCTAGTTAGCTGTTTCAAATTATGAGTCAGGAACTGTGCAACTCTGTGGAAAGTGGTTCCAATTTCATCATTGTCAAGGTTGGAAGCACCTGGTAAATAGATGTGTACTCCCAATTTGTTCTTATGGGTTCTGGTTTCTTACTTAAATCAATCCTTTATTCCATACCACTTGTACGGATTATGCTTTCCTTCTCTAATGCTTTTGATACCTATAGAATTTTTCCGTGCTAATGATTAAGTGACAAAATGGCTATCATAAAGAAATGTAAAAAGGAAAATTAAAAAATGAAGGAAGAAATTTAAAGGTAGGCAGCCTGGTAAGAAATCAGAAACTGTTTTCAATATACTGTTAATAGCTATCTCCGAGAGTCTGGCATTGTGGTTCAGTGAGCTAACCTGCTGCTTGCAATGCAGGAATTCCATATGGGAGCATTGGTTTCAGTCCTGGCTTCTCCACTTCAAATCCAGCTTCCTGCTAAAGCACCTAGGAAGGCAGAAAAAGATGGCCCAGGTACTTGAACCCCTTCCACACACATTGGAGACCTTGACTGAGCTTTTGGATCCTGGCTTCAGTCTAAATCAGTCCTAGACATTGTAGCAATTGGGGGGAGTGAACCAGTGGCTGGAAGATCTGTTTGTATATTTATGTATGTGTGTGTGTGTGTCTGTCTGTCTCTGTTTTTCTCTCTCTTCTCCTCTGTCTGCTCCTCCCTCCCTGCCACTATGCCTTTCGAAATAAATATTTGTGGTGCAGCTGGTTAACACCCTGGCCTGAAGCGCCGGAATCCCATATGGATGCTGGTTCGAGTCCCAGCTGCTCTTCTTCCGATCCAGCTCTCTGCTAAGGCCTGGGAAAGCAGTGGAAGATGGCCCAAGTCCTTGGGACCCTGCAACCACATGGGAGACCTGGAGGAAGCTCCTGGCTCCTGGCTTTGGATCGGCTCAGCTCTGGCTGTTGTGGTCATCTGAGGAGTGAACCAATGGATGGAAGACCTCTCTTTCTGTCTCCACCTCTCTCTGTAACTATGTCTTTCAAATAAATAAAATAAATCTGTTTTTAAAAATCTAACAATCTAGCATTCTATAGATAGGTAGTACCTCACAAATTCATACCAGGTAAAAAGTTGAGACTACAAAAAAGGAAGCAATTAAATTAAGGTAGAATAATCTATTCTACAAAGCATTGCACTGTCCAATAGTGCTGGCTTCATTTTTCTGAAATTTGCCATCTAATAATATTTAGGGGAAGTATTGCATACTTTAGCCCCATTTTGAAAATAAATTATATGCTAGGAAATTTATCAAAAAATCTGATATTTAAGCAATATTTTTAACCATATGTAACCAAGTACTTTCCAATTGGATCACTCATATATATATGATATATATATATATATATATATTTAAAATGAAAACAGATATGTTTTGGAAATTCCCTGCTAGATAAAATAATGAAGTACTGACTATAAACTCTCCAAGCTTTTAAAGGAAATGGATGCAAATATGAATTCCAGTAATCCTGGAGGACTTCATAAAGAAAGTAGAGTTTATACTGGGAATAAGATGAAGCGTATTTAGATGAGAAGAAAATAGAAGGAGTAGCATTTTAAAAGTCATGAGTGATATAATTGAGTAGAATTTGTCATATGGGAAAAGAGCTAATTCTTCGTGAAGAGTTGACTAGTAGGTCATATTTCAGATGCCTTTGAAACCCAGACTAAGGAATTTAGGGTTTAATTGATAGGAGTTAGAAACAGTTACATATTTTTTAATCATTAAGTGTTACAAAAAATATATTTTCCCCAGCATCATTTTGCTAGCAGATGATAGCATTGGGGTTCAAACTCAGGAACTCTGGCTCAGAAGCCTGTTATTTTAGCCTCTAATATTGGGTCTCATTGGCAGGTCCTCTGAATGGTAAGGACATTTGGTCAAAAATGGATTCATAAACAGAATTTGGATGACACATTCCTTCACAGTGGCTTACACCTGCAGCAATATGGAAGCTGGGACATGGGTATTTTAGAAACAATGCTGATAGAAACTTACAAACCTGTGTCCAAGCCATATTTGAGGGAGTTCCATTAGCTCACTGAGGTCATAGACTTGACATTGAAGGAATTAATCCAGTTGAAATAAAAAACAGAAACTACAGAATTAGCACCAAAAGACTGAAATGTAACCAAGTCCGGAGATTTCCTGGCAAGAATGAAAGGTTATGGAAAACTCATCTCCTGCTTGTCTGGTCTAGTAAAACCTGACTGAATTATTAGAGAAAGGTAAAAAATTAAAACAAAACAATCCATCTGCAGGATTCCTTCCAGGGGACCATTTTTGGGTTCCATCCAAAAGCAGAGATGTGAAGTGCAACTGATTCCAAAACAGTGGACAAGGTATGAAACCACCTGAGCAGTTAAGAGCTTGCCATGCAACTCTGTCCGGATCATAGACCAAGGTGTCCCCCCTCCCCCGCCTTGTTCAGTGCATGGAGAGTTCTCTAGTCCATCAGAGCATGCTCATGTGTCTGCAGATGAGGGGAGAGAAAAAACTAGACAGAGCATCTTGGCAATAGCGTTTTATTTGGTTAGTTTTCTAATTCTTTCCACTTTTTCCTTCTGTCTCTGTATTAGAAAAAACAAGCTTATTGCCCTGAAGGAAATAGGATAGGGTAAGTTATTACAATAATTGCCAGCCTGTACACATTGGCCACTGCCTATACCAAACCCAACTGTGCATTTGTGTGTAAAACAAATAAATGAGAAGGAGGGAGAGAGCTTGAGAGTTGCTAGTTGGAACTCACAATATACTTTGAATACATGTTTTTCACTTTGTACTTTAGTAAATAAGCACATTTATTAAAAGGCAAATAAGTGAGAATGTTTTCCATTAATTTGGTGTCAAAAATTGCTGAATGACTACTTTTATTTACTACTTCTCTATCAAAAATTCTCACTGACACATGACTAAATTATTTAGAAATAAAATACACAAAAATCCTGGAAAATAAGAAAAGGTACCATCAAGAGATATGAAAATCTCAGAAACACCTAATTTTCTCTCATTACGTGCCAAGAGTGACTGCCATAAATATCTTACACCAAAGTAAAGACTCAAGTACTAGGGTCATTAAAAGGAAAAATTTACCTAGAAAGAGCTCACAGTATGAGGATTGGGCCTTGATGATCAATTAGAGTCTGAATCAAGATTATAAAAAAAAAAATACATAAGACAAGGAATTGTAGGAAGGAGAATTGCTTCATTGCTAGTGTCTTAGTGAAAAGACTGAATAATAATCAATAACATCAAAGATTACTAGTAATCTAGGAAAAAACAGGTCAATTAAGTTTCACAAAATGAAGGACAATAATATGACTAGTTAGATCAGAGAGAAAGCTTAAAAGAATCAGAAGATGTGCACACCAACCACAGTATTCTCTTAATAGGAATTCAAGGAAATAAAACAGCAAGAAAATAACAGAAAGCAGTACCAAAAATGGTGGAACCTGGCTTGCACCCTACTTTGAAACTAAGAAGTTAATGAGACAATTTGAAAAATGCTGACAGAAGACAGAGGAGTCCTAGATGACAGATTAGAAACCCCTCATTATAGCAAGCAGCATGAACACCAGTGTGTTTCTGCTAGTTTCCCTTTCCCCCAAATACTGAAGGATGCTGTGGATGGGTTCAGGTAGAAGATTAATCATAAAACTGGTTTCTTTACAAAAGAAAATCTTTAGGCTAAGTAACCCCAATCCTTCCTAAGTGCACTAAGCATATAGATCTTCACGCCAGAGGGAGTTACTGCTTCTCCCTTTCTATTCAAATTTGCCCTTTGCTCTAAATGGAGACACTAATATATTTCTAGGCTATTTGTTACACAGTCATTCCTGAGTTCCAGTTCATGTCCCGGCTGCTCCACTTCTAGTCCAGTTCTCTGCTAACAGCCTGGGAAAGGCAGTGGAGAACGGCCCAAGTGCTTGGACCCCTGCTCCCCTCTCAGGAGACCTGGAAGAAGCTTCTGGCCCCCAGCTTCTGCCTGGCCCCAGCACAACAATGGCTGTTGCAGTCAATAGGGGAGTGAACAAGTGGATGGAAGATTTTCTCTCTCTCTCTCTCTCTCTCTCTCTCTCTCTCTCTCTGTAACTCTTCAAATAAATAGAAAGAAAGAAAGAAAGAAAGAAAGAAAGAAAGAAAGAAAGAAAGAGACTCACAGAGGTCTCAGATTTTGCAATTATCTAGTGTAGACTAAAAAATGGTGAAATATTATAAAAATATAGTTGTCTTATTTTATTTCACTTACTGTTATCACAGATAAAAACCCCTCAATACTCATGGTATAAGTAAGCCATTGTTAGATAAATACTCACAGTTCAGCTACTACCAATAATTAGCTCTGGGAATTTGGCCAAATTTCTCCACTTTCATCTTCTCCTTTATTCATGAAATATACTAACTTTGGGATACTTATCTATTAGTTGACACTCTCTCTCTTACAAGGGAAGAACATTTTGTTTACACTTAATTCCAACAGGAAATGTATTGGTCTAAGTAATAAAAGTATCCAAGAGTAAATTGGCTGTAGTTAGATCAAAACTTCAACTAGCAGATATGATCACTCTCTCATTTGTTTTTCTTTTCTTCATACACAAGTGAGGCTTCTTCCATGCAGGAAGAAAGACAGGCCCACTAATTGCCAATATGATATTATTCTTAGCATCTATGATCCTTAAAGGGAAAAAAAGTCCCTTTTATAAGAAATACATCAAAAGTCCTGAATTGATTGGATTGTATGTCCATAGTTCTGACTGATCAGACTTATCCCAGAAATGAGCAGAGAGAAAAGTCCCCATGAGCCACAGAGTGAGAAAGTGAATGAAGAGTGATGACTTTGCGGGGCACTGTGGCATAGTAGGCTAAGCCTCTGCCTGCGGTGTGAGCATCTCATATGGACTCCAGTTTGAGTCCCAGCTGCTCTTCTGTTTGAGCTCTATTTTTATGGTCTGGGAAAGCAGTAAAGGATGGCCCAAGTGCTTAGGCCCCTGAACCCATGTGGGAAACCTAGTGGAAGCTCCTGGCTTCTGGCTTCAGATCAACCCAGCTCCAGTCATTGTGGCCCTTTTGGGGAGTGACCCGCAGATGGAAGAACTTTGTCTCTGTCTGTAACTCTGCCTCTCAAATAAATGAATAACATCTTGGGCCTGTGCTGTAGTGCAGCAGGTTAATGCCCTGGCCTAAAGTGCCGGCATCCTATATGGCACCGATTCGAGACCCGGCTGCTCCACTTCCAATCCAGTTCTCTGCTATGGCCTGGGAAAGCAGTAGAAGATGGCCCAAGTCCTTGGGTCCCTGCACCCGCATGGGAGACCTGGAAGAAGCTCCTGGCTCCTGGCTTCAGATCAGTGCAGCTCCAGCCATTGCAGCCAACTTAGGAGTAACCATCTGATGGAAGACCTCTCTCTCTCTGCCTCTCCTCTCTCTGTGTAACTCTGACTTTCAAATAAATAAATAAATCTTTTAAAAAAATTTTTTAAATAAATGAATAAAATCTTTAAAAAGTGATTACCTTAAAGGAAGACACTGGCCCTGCTTTCAGAAAAGAGATATAAGCAATAAATAAAATTAATATTTGCCCACACTATGATCTCAAATATATTCTTCAGCAGCCAATGCTTAATAGTATATGTATTTCTGGAATAATATATTTGATATTATATGTAGTATATGAAATACAAATTTATACATTAAAGAAATGAAATGCTAATTGTGAGAATACACTTAAAATTTGTGCTAGAAAATTGGCACTTGGGTAAGTGTTGTGGCACAGCAGGCTAAGCAGCTGCCTGCGAGGTTTGATCCCATATCGGAGTGCCAGTTCAAGTCTCAACTGCTCCACTTCATGTCCAACTCCCTGCTAGTGTGTGTGGGAAGGCAGCAGAGGATGGACCAAGTTTTTGGACCTGTGCAACTCATGTGGAAGACCTGGATGGAGTTCCTAGCTCCTGACTTTGGCCTGTCTCAGATATGATTATCACAGCCATTTGAGGAGTGAACCAACAGATGGAAGATCTTTCTCTCTGCCTCTCCTTCTCCCTCTCCCCCCCCAACTCTACTGTTCATAAAAATAAATTAAATCTTTAAAAATAAAGAAAAAGAAAATCAGCACTAGTTTTGCATCACCTAACTTACATATATCTTTATGACTTTGACTTATACAAATTTGGCAAGATAAATTTCATTTATTAGTCAGAATTCTTTGTGTTGTATAAGCTGTAGATCACCTGTAAGAATAAAGGGCATGATAGTTTGTTAAACCTACTACAGATATGTAGTAGGAGGAAAAATTATTATTTATTTTTTCAAGAAAACAGAACAAATTTGTGTGCTAAAGGAACCAAAGGAAAACTTGCTCAAATCTCTAGTTTGAGCATGGTCTGGTATCACAGTGTAAGTTTCATTTCAATAATCTTTGTCACATTTTTGTATTTTTAGAAAGTTGGCATTAAATAGAAGAAAATAAAACCTTTGTTTGTGCCCCCTGTAAATAACTTCCCCCAGACCTTTTTTTTTTTTTTTTTTTTTTTTTTGGTAACTTTGTGCTCTGGCCATGGTGCTGAAGACTTGAGGGCCACAGGACAGTCCCAGGCTGATCTGAAAAGTACAGGTTCAAATTGTGAATTTAAAGTCATGGCACATAGTTTCTTGAGTGACAGAAAGAGAGGAAAATGTCCTCTGGCTTTTCTGAGAAAGAACTGTGATGTGAGACCAGGTAGACTGAGGTGAAGGAATGCCACATCACTGACTGCAGCAGGAGGGAGTCTTTGCCTTTGTCTAAGATGATGACTAGTATTTCATGCTTGATATCATGCAGGACCATTAATTAGTTCTGAGAATAAATTAGTTATAGAAATAACTGGTAACACTGAAGGAAAAATTGTTTACTACCTGAATGAATCAAAAATTAGTTTCCTTACTAAAGATGTTAAACTGTTTGATGGCAATGTTTGTTTCTGCTTTTTTGTTTGCTCTTGTTTTATATGCCCCTACTATACCCTACTATATAAAATTGCACTTCACACAAAAAAAGCCTTTAAAATGATTTTATTTAAAGGTATATTTCTTCTAATTATTCTCTGTAACAGCGAAAAACTCATTATCCTATCTTTTCCTCCATCACTTTGTATGTAATTTGCACCTAGGTCATAGGATGATGTAAAGATTAAGTGACAAAAACATGTGAAATACATTTTAGAATCTTATGTAATAATCACTAAGGGGGAAATTAAAATTATCTTCATCCAATATAAAAGATAAAAGCTGCCTGATTATGAAATACATATTTACATCAATGTTTAAAATGAAAATGTTTCTTAATACTTAGAATTCATGTAACTATATTACAGTGCCCCCAAATTCCAAAATATGAAAATAAGAGTACCTTTCAGAAGTATCACCAAATTAACTGCCTAACCGATTCATTCAACTTTAATGGTGGGAACAAAAAAATGGTACTGAATTTTTATAGGCATATTCACCATACCTTTTCATAGGAAACAATGTGAACTATAGACACCTCAGAGGAAATTTTAAGATGAAATTAGAGAAACTCCAACTAATATAGAGATGCTTGAAATAATTGAACTAAATATCAAATAGCAGAGAGATAATTAGATGAATATTAAGAAGATATGAAGCAAAAGGAAATTGGTAGAATTGAAAGTAAGATGTGTAGAATGATTTTCATGGAAAAATGTAAGGAAGAGAAATGTTTTATACATTCAGAAATGTGTATTTACATTTGAATTACCACATACCAAAATAATTTTGTCAAAGTGGTGTCATTTAATGAATTATTTATGTCTAATATCTATAAGAATACTTTAGGCTAATATTTAGTTGAAATTAATATACCTTTCATATTGTTACCAAATTTTTCAGCATCAGTAGTTCCAGATTTAGTTATTTTAATTCATTTCAAAATATTTTTTCCTTAACCAGTTAATCGCTAATCCAAATATCCACCTTGAAGTGCACATTTTAAATTGATGAATTGTATGAAATATGAATCACATTTCAATAAGGATGTTTAAAATGAAGCACTTAGAGATAAAATAATAAAAAGTGACAAAATATATAAGTAGGAAATTACAAAATGTTGATAGAATTAACCATAGATTATCTAAATTGGTGGCAAGAATTCCTGCTTAATGATTTAAGAAAACCCAGGCCGGTGCCACGGCTCACTAGGCTAATCCACTGCCTGCAGCGCCGGCACCCCGGGTTCTAGTCCTGGTCGGGGCGCTGGATTCTATCCTGGTTGCTCCTCTTCCAGTCCAGCTCTCTGCTGTGTCCCAGGAAGGCAGTGGAGGATGGCCCAAGTGCTTGGGCCCTGCACCAGCATGGGAGACCAGGAGGAAGCACCACACTCCAGGCTTCGGATGGGTGTGGCCATAGCGGCCATTTTGGGGGTGAACCAATGGAAGGAAGACCTTTTTCTCTCTCTCCCTCACTGTCTAACTCTGCCTGTCTTCTCAGCTTCCTCTACAAATTCAGTGCAATCATGATATAAACCCATGAACTCCCTTGTGTGTGTAAATGTTGACAAATTGATTATAAAATTTATATGGAGATCCAGCATTGTGGCACAACAGCTACATCCCATAACGGAGCATAGATTCAACTGTAAGCTTCTCTGCTTCTCTATTTGTTATGCACCTGGGAAAGCAGCAGAAGGTGGCCCAAGCACTTGGCCCCTGCCACCCATGTGGGAGGCCTCAATGGAGTTCTGAGCTCCTGGCTTTGGCCTGGCTCAATCTCAGCTGTTGTGGTCATTTGAGTAGTGAACCAGAATTTGAAAGTTTGTTTTTCTCTCTCTCTCTCTCTCTCTCTCTCTCTCACACACACACACACTCTTACTGTTTTTCAAATAAATAAAGTATTTTTTTAAAAAAAAATATAAGAAAAGAAATGATTGCCACAAATGAAATACTAAAGAATAAAAAAGTGATGACTCACAGTAGCAGATACCAAGATTGACTATAAAGCTTTTCTAGTTAACTTAGTGTGGTATTAGCAAAATAATAGACACAATAATGAATGGGTTATACTACAGAGACCAGAAATAAACCTGCACAAATATGGCTAATTAATTTTTGACAGATAAAAAGATAATTAAAGAAAGAATAGTTTTATCTAAAAATTATGCCAGAGTAATTGTATATTCATATACAAAAATGAATATAGACTCAGAACTCACACTTCACACAAAAGTAATTCAAAATGAATCATAAATTCACAACTAAAATACAAAGTTAGGAAACTTCTGAAAGAAAACATAGAGAAAATCTATGTGACTTTGTGTTTGGTAGGAGTTTTTATATCAACAACAAACCATGATCGATGAACAAAAGAAAGTTAGTCTTTATGAAAAGTTAAATTCTTACTCTGTGGAAGACATTATTAAAAACTTTAAAAAGTCAGTTTGTGAGAAAATATATCACAAACTAATATTTTCACTACATGGGAACATATGAGAGCTCAATAATGTTCTTGAAACTTTCCTATGTATCTACAAGTATTATAAAATTTTAAAGCTTGTTCAAAGAAAAAAGTTGAAAAATTAAAATTATTAAATAAATCCATTCTTACAGTTTTTAAATTTCTTCATCAGACAGCTTCCATGGATTTTGACCATGAAGAAAAATATTGGAGTCAGCTCATTGATAATAATCCTACCTTGATAAATTTATATTTCAAAATGCCACTTGTGATTTTTCAAGTAATCTGCCAGCAAGAGAATTTTTTTATTATTCAGTAATAAGTCCAGCCACAAATCTGTCCAATAGAAATTATTTACTGTTCCATAACTTATTTTTGCACATCTTAAGTCAACCTGGCATTGAATAAACAAGTCTGGAAGATTCCAGACTCATACAAGTATGAATTTGGTTCCAGCCCAAAAGAAAATAGGTTTTGCAAAATGTGAGAATTTTTATTTCACAAGCACTTATAAAATAGTTATTGTGTGGAAAAAGGTGTTATGGACCCATTACCAATACTAAATCATTTAATGTTCTTATAAAAACCTTTTGGGTTGATATTAGTAATATCTATACTTTAGTATTAACTATACCTTCACATTACTTACAGCTATATAGATATATAGGTATGTGGGTGTAGTATAAATATATTTATATTATTTATTATAGATAAATGGATACACTAATTGTTCATTGAACTTGTCCAGGCCCAAGTGGTTTGCCTCCAAAATCTCTTCTCCTTATAAGGATGCTATGATATCCCTTACTTTGAGATAATGCTTTTAGAAGCTCTTTTAGCATTTTTGGTTAAACAACATTCCATGCCAGAAAACTAAACTCCAGAAAACTAAGTTAAAGAAATATTGATTTACACAGTAGAAATCACATGATTAGGACTCACAACTTCAAAGAAATTTAAATGGATCCTATTATTTTAAGAGACAGAATAGAAATGCCAAAGCAACCTAAAAATTAAACATTTTACCACTAATGAGTATTCAAGTTAACCAAGTGAAAGTTACATGGGATTCTGAGAGCAAGCTTCTATTATTGTTATATTTGTTATTTTTTATTTTCAATTTTGCAGTTTATTTGAAAGACAGAGATCTTTCATCTGGGGATTCATTCCCCCAGTGCCTGCAACAGCCAGGGCTCTTCCAGTTCAAAGCCAGGAGCCTAGAACTCCATCCCAGTCTCCCGCATGAGTGGCAGAGACCCAAGTAATGAGCCCTCACCTGCCATCTCCCAGCATGTGTTTAAGCAGGAAGCTGAATAAAAAGCAGAGAAGCAGGGACTTGAATCACTCATCCCTTATATAGCTTTTAAATAATTAGATGCCTTCAGATGAGATATCAAAAATTATAATTTATAGGGCCAGCACCATGGTACAGTAGGTTAATCCTCCGTCCGTGGTGCTGGCCTCCCATATGGGTGCCGGTTCCAGTCCTGGCTGCTCCTCTTCCAATCCAGCTCTCTGCTATGGCCTGGGAAAGCAGTAAAAGATGGCCCAAGTACTTAGGCCCCTGCATCTGCATGGGAGACCAGGAAGAAGCACCTGGCTCCTGGCTTCGGATAGGCGCAGCTCTGGCCATTGCAGCCATTTGGGGAGTGAATGAGCGGACAAAAGACCTTTCTCTGTCTCTCCCTCTCACTGTCTGTAACTCTACCCCTCAAATAAATAAATAAAATCTTTAAAAAATTATAATTTATATGTGAACACAAGCATTAAGGCTAACTCACGCATATTTCATCGTCAATTAGTAACCACATAAGCTATTGTTTATTAAAAATTTCTACTTCCATCTTTTGTACTCTGAGTTCAGTGAAGGAGCAACAAATTGAAGCTTTTATCAAAACATCGTGTTAGGTGCAGATATAGTGGCATAGCTGGCAAAGCTGCTGCCTTTGACAATGGCATCATCCCATCTGGGCACCGGTTTAAGTCCCAGTTGCTCCACTTCCAATCCAGCTCCCTATTAATGGTCTAGGAAAAGCAGTGGAAGATGGCCCAAGTGCTTAGGCCCCTACCAGCCATGTGGGAAATCCAGATGAAGCTCCAGGATCCTGGCTTTGGCCTGGCTCAGACCTAACCATTGTGGCCCTTTGGGGAGTGAACCAATGGATGGATAATCTCTCTCTCTCTCTCTCTCTCTCTCTGACATTCAAATAAATCAATAAATCTTTTAAAATGTATTAATGGCATTTTAAGATTTTATTTTATTTTATTTTAAAAGATTTATTTTATTTATTTGAAAGATAGAGTTACAGAGAGAGAAGTAGAGACAAAGAGAGAGGACTTCCATCCGTTGGTTCACTCCCCAGATGGCTGCAGCGGCCAGAGCTGCACCGATCCAAAGCCAGGAGCCAGGAGCTTCTTCCAGGTCTCCTACATGGGTGCAGGGGCCCAAGGACTTCAACTATCTTCTACCACTTTCCCAGGCCATAGTAGAGACCTGGATTGGAAGAGGAGCAGCCAGGACTAGAATCGGTGCCCATATGGGATTCCAGTGCTTCAGGCCAGGGCTTTAACCCACTATGGCACAGTGCAGGCCCCTGGATATTAAAATTTTAGATACTGAATTTTTAAATTGCACTTTGCTGAAAGACCTTCCTTTTAAAACTATATTGAAATCACTCCCTTGCTGATCATCAAGTGTAGTCATAAATTAATAGTGTTCAGCAAGGGCAAAATGGAGAGAGAATACTGATGAGACTGGAGATAAATGAATACAACTTCCCCAACCCCACCCTGAAGACATAGTCTGATTTTCTGATGAACACAACAATGTCTCTCCCAAGGACTAAATCCCCTCTGAACACAACGGGGTGGCTGACAAGACAAGAAAAGGGAAACAGGAAATTTGATTCACAGAGCTGCTTACCACATTCCTTCTCATACAAAACCAACAATTTTTTGAAGCATAAAAGAATGAATTATTTCCAGCACCCAGGAAAGAACTGTACCTGAGAGCTCAGTAGGAACAGAATGGAACATAGATTTAATTGAGTTCATTGAACTGCATGTGTGTGAGACCTTTGAAGAAGCGTGTTGACTCTAGGTCATACACATAATCACCAGTCACAGCTGCTGAGTTGCAGGCTCTGTGGAACCAGCGAGGTAATACACCAGAGAGGCTGTTTCAGGGGTACCTGATTCCCATATGCAACGTGTTTCTTCTCCTCCACTAATTTCCAGGATATAGATGCTGATGAGGATCCAGTCGTTTCATTTGCCTCAATGAGAATGACCTTCTGACTTTCAGAAACCATCCCAGACTTCCTGGCCACTGTTATTGCAGTCTGAAGATTGTCACCTGGAAGAAAGGAAGAGTATCCTGAGATGACATTGAACATATGGAACAAAACAGTGCAAAGCCTGATAAGCCACTGTAAGAAGTTTAGTCCTGGCTGGCACCGCGGCTCACTTGGCTAATCCTCCACCTGCTGCACCGGCACCCCAGGTTCTAGTCAAATCTGGGGCGCCAGATTTGGATCCGGTTGCTCCTCTTCCAGTCGGGCTCTCTGCTGTGGCCCAGGAAGGCAGTGGAGGATGGCCCAAGTGCTTGGGCCCTGCACCTGCATGGGAGACCAGGAGAAGCAGCTGGCTCCTGGCTTCGGGTCAGCTCAATACGCCAGCCGTAGCGGCCATTTGAGTGGTGAACCAACAGAAAAAGGAAGACCTTTCTCTCTGTCTCTCTCTCTCATTGTCTAACTCTGCCTGTCACAAAAATAAAAGTTTAGTCCTTAAAAAAAAAAAAATAAAGCTATATTGAAATCAAATTGCTTTATTTCATTGACTCACTGTGAAAGGAACAGAACTCTGTGGAATTTTAACAATTCAGAAATGATGACTGAATAATGCAGAAACATATTTGTATATTTTTATTGTTAGTATAATTTTATTAATAGGCATTGCAAATATCCAATAGGGGACACAAATAACAGATAGTTTTGTACACAAGCCTAAATTTAACATAGGGCAATATTTTGCTACATTGGCTTCAGATTTCTTTTCTCTTTTAGGAAATCAAGTCAGCCTGATTGATCACTTCATTCGCAGAGTTTGCTACTATTGTGAAGTTGGCACATTCCATTCCTTACATGTTTTTATGCTATTATCACACACATATATGCATAGACTCTAGAAACTACTATTTGTAAAATTTGAAATAAAATAGCTAAAATTTTACACATTTACCATCTAATATCTTATGCTAATTCATACTGTCAAATGTAGCCAAACTGATATGTTTAAATTTTAAAATTCATTTTAACTACACCAAAAGTACATGCTCACTCGGACTTACCTCCAATGGTAGAGCTAGAAATGTGCCAGGGGATTTCAACTCCTTATCAAGGAGGCATGTACCAATGCCAGCACACTTGGCAAAGTGATAAGCACATAACCGATCAAAAAGATAGGGTAAGTGTCGAACAGATTTCACAAATAAGACCAGTGTAAGCAAATAATGAAGGATAGAGTTAAATGGGAGAGAATGATCCTGCAGGGGAAGCAGGACACACAGCAGACTCATAGAATGGCAAACACCCAAAACAGCACTCCTGCCTCAGAATCAACCCTTGGGGCATTCAGATCTGGCTAAAAGGCCCATGAGTGTCTCACAGGCATGGAAAGCCATGACACGGTGGCAAAAACAACCTAAATGAAAGATCCTGGTGAACAAGACCCCAGCAGAAGGAACAGGGCATCAAGGAGGGAGGCACCTTTCTCTGAAGGGAGGAAGGAACCTCCACTGTGATATGGCCTTGACTAAACAAGTTCAGAGTTGCTGAACTCAAGGGGCTTCCATAGCCTAGACAGCTCATGGCAAGAGCCTTGGGTGATTGCTGACGTCATAAATAAGAGTGCCAATTGTTAAATAACAACGGGAGTCATTGGGTACAGGCTCCCCACGTAGGATCTCTGTCCTTAATGTGTTTTACTATGAAACTTAAAGACAACACTACTAGGCGAACAATACCCTATACCTTGTGCGGTTGTGTGAGTGCAGCCTGTTGAAATCCTTGCTTAGTATATACTAAGTTGATCTTTTGTATATGAAGGTAATTGAAAATGAAACTTGATGGATGGCGGGATGGGAGAGGGAGTGGGAGAGGAGAGGGCCACAGGAGGGAGGGAGGTTGGGGGGGGGAAGCCACAACAATACAAAAATTGCACTTTGTAAATTCACATTCATTAAATAAAAAAATTAAAAATAGCTGTCTTCATGTACAGTGTCAACAGTGATGCACAGATGTTTCATCTTGGCAAGAGATTACAGCTTATTTGTGGACAGCCTTTTCCTCTTCCTCCTGAACACTGACTCCTAGTCTTCCTTGCAGTCGGCTGTTGCCAAAGGCTGTCCAGGTAAGATATGCTAGAAGAGATGTGTGGTCTGAGAAATGAGGCTTCCCCATGGTCTCGTTCTGCATCGATCAGCTGAATACAGAGTTCTCTGAGCTCCTTGAAGAGAGTTACGCTTCAACAAGAGAGTCACTGGACTTCCTGAGAAACTGTAGGGACAGCAGTATGAACAGGATCATGTCCACTGGACTGAGACATGAACAATAAAAGGACTTTATTGTATTAATTCATTGCAATAATGAGTTTCTCTTTCTACTGATATTCCTTGTCACAATTACTAGTGGACATTTCCTTCCTTTCTCATCTCCTTTTGAAGTTATCAGACTTCTATTTTTAATCTATTTTAATTTTAGAAGACAGATGGTAATACAGATCTCAGTATTGTGCCAATTGTATTTCTTCATTCTAGAGAGATTAAGTAGCATTTTCCATGTTCACTATATTTGGTTTTCTCCTTCTTAGTCTTCATTCATCTCTTGCCCATTTTCTATCAAGATATTTAATGTTTCTCATTGTTTTGGAGAAATGCCTTATGTGTTCGGGCTACTAAGTCTTTCATGGCTATGTTCATCATTAATATCTTCTGCTGGTCTGTGATGTGGATTTTAACTTTACTCACATTGCACTTTTTTCCACAGATCTGTATTCAGTTTAGTATGATCAATTCATCACTCATTTCCTTTAAGGCTTGAACATTGTGTCGTGTTTATGAAATTTTACTTTGTGGCCATTAAGGGATTTTCTTCTAGAGTCTTAAAATTTTTAAATTGTGTGTTGAAAATATTTGTAATTTTGCTGTCTCTGAAATTTATTTTTCTGCATCACGTAGAATAAGAATATAATTTCATTTTTATTTTATTCCACCCATTGTAATTTTTAATACTACCTTGGTTTCAGAGAAAATATTAATGAACACATTGGCCTGTCTCTATGCTCTTCATCCTGTCATTAGCCTCATGCTTACATGACACCACATTGATCTTTTTTCTATGGCCACATATGTTTTTCTCTGATAGTTGTGTTTTTCTCTGATAGTTGTATCACCAGTGCTCATATCTGTAGTGTAAATACCTTTCACTGTTCTTTAAAAAATTACCTTAAAAATCTTAAAACCGATTTTACCTCATAAGTTTTAGGATATGGCTGTCAAGACATGTGAGAGAAAGTATCCATCATTTTGTGGTTCTAATGAGAAATGTGTTATATCTACAGATTCTTTTATTGAAATTAACAGTAAATCCACCCATGAATATGGCATCTCATTCAATATCTTTAAATTTTCTTTAATGATCTACAATACAATTTAATAATTTTCCCCATAAATTCATTTTACTCTTCTATCCTTAACACCTTCTAGGGTTTGTTCCAACGGTGGATGGAGTTTTCATAAATGACTTGCATTTTCTAGTTTGTGGTGGTGTGTAGAAAATGCTATTGATTTTGTATGTGAATTTTGTATTGAGAAGTAAAATCAGTCAATATTTTATTTTTCTGTAAACTTTGTTACTGTCTTGTAAAAAATAGTTTTCTTTCTACTTTCTGTCTCCCATTTTCAAACATCCATTGTATGTATTTTTTTCACTGTTTCCTGGTCTCCATGATTCTGGATGAAAAGCTTAATGTTGGATTACTACTCCTTTTCAGAAAATCTGCTAATTCATGAGTTCTTGTTAGATAGTTTTCATTGTCTTCCATATTCTTCAGTATTACTATGTGTCTAAGAGTACAGTCATCATTTAACAAGCTATTCACATGACTACCCCTCCCAGAAGACTTCGTCTTTTGTGTGCTTTATAATGTTTTTCTAACAAATCATTTCCATCTCAAGTTTGCAGCTTAAGATTTTCTGTGGAAAATCTTGCTCTGGAGAGGTTGTTTCACAGCACCTATTAGGTTCCTTCTGTCTCTCTCTTTTTCAGAACCTGCATGGTCTGGGAAGTCTACCACATATATAGAATAAATTGGATCCCAGACTCAAGAGGGATGAATGACACTTGGCTCTGAACTTCTCTTTTAAGACTTTGTTCTGTTTAGAGACCCAACAAAACCAAGATTTTTTTTTTTCTTTTCTGTGGGCTAGTGGATAACTATTTATTCTTTTAACAAAAAGGAAAGCTCGGGCTCAGTACTGTGGCACAGTGGGTACTTGCAGTGGCATATGGGTGTTGGTTCAAGTCCTGGCTTCTCCACTTCTGATCCAGTTCCCTGCTAATTAGCCTGGGAAAGCATCAAAAGATGTTCCAAGTCCTTGGCCCTTGCACCCATGTGAGAGACCTGGAAGAAGCTCCTGGCTCCTGGTTTCAGATTGGCCCAGTTCTGGCCATTGTGGTCATTTGGGGAGTAAACCAGCAGATGGGAAAATCTCTCTCCCTGTCGTAGCTCTGTATTTCAAATAAATAAACAAATCTTGAAAAAGAGAGAGGGGAAAAAAAAGCACTTCCAAGGGTTCAAGCTCTTGTTAGTACTGAGTCAGCTAACAAAAGCAAGACAAGATTACCTATCCTCACGGCATTAAAAGAGCCATATTCTGGGTTGGAAAAACAAATTTATGTATCTTTTTCAGATCCAATCATACACACCTACAAAGGCTTTTATTTGGCTGGCATCAGTGGGAAGCTGCCCTCCTCCACAGCGGATGTGGGTACAGTCAGGGCCATGAAGCAACTGCAGGAGAGTCAAGGACTCAGGTACCCCGGCCAGGCAGGCTCTTCCTTCGCTTGCACCTTCTTTCATGGAGGTCTTGTCTGAGGCCTTGGGTTGAGGTCATCCTCTGCAGCCTTTGCTGGGGTCTCCTTATGGGTGAGGAGCAGAAACTGATAAAACATTTCCCACTTTGATCAGTATCCTCCCCTTGAGCCTTCCCTGCAATGACCGGGTCCACAACATGGCTGTAGCCTACTGTCTGGGCTCCCCTGTACTGAGACAGCCCCACCTCAGTGCTGACCTGTCTGATCCTTGACTGGTGTACTATTCAGTGGGAGCAGATGGAACAGAGGATATTGGCAGTATTCTGGTTTTAGCCTCTTGCTTATATCACAGCAGTGGTAATTAAAGACATGGTTTTAGCTCTCTGTTTGAATCAGCTACTATGACACCTGACAGTTTATCCCTCTTCCAGCTTAGCTGAGCTCCTGACCGCTTTGCAGCCCCACAACCAAATCCTACCATGTATATTGAACCCATGCAGTCACAGGCTACCCAATAATTACAAGTCTGCCAATCTAGCCTTTTTGTTAGTTTGTATTTTAATGACACAGAGACACAGAGAAGGAGACAGAGAGATAAATCCTCCATCTGCTGGTTCATTTCCCAAATGCCCACAATAGATAGTACTGGGCCAGTTTAAAGCCAGGAGCCCAAAAACTCAATCCAGGTCTCCCATGTGGATTGCAAGTACTTGAGCCACCACTCACTCAGGGTACATGTCTACAAACAGAGATGTATCAGAAGCAAAGTACTGGGACTCAGAACCAGGCATTCTAACACGTGATACAGGTGCCCCATGTGGTTATTTAAATGCCGACCCCTATTGTAACTTTAATTCCTTCTGTGACTTTAGAGTCTTCATTCTTTTTCTGCCCTTCATGCTCAGGTACTAATGAATATCTATGTGCTCTGTCTTTATATTAAAGAGATGGAAACCCATATTCCAATTCTGGCAAAGAGAAAGTAAAGGAAGAGGAAACACTGATACAAGCAAAGGAAACACTGCAGTAATTTCAATGGTTAGTATAGGGCAGAGGAGAGGAAGGAAATTAAAACAGGGTGACAAGCAATTGTATTAGATTACAGAGAAGAACTTGTATACTGCAAGAACTATTATTGAAGTGATTTGGTGAATAAGTCATAAATCCCCTTCTCTCAGAATCTCTACAAAGGCTGTTGAGTATGTCCAGAGGTCTACCTGTGAAGAAATGCTAGGTTTCTTCCCCACCATGAATTCCCATGCAGCCTACTTCCCAATGGTTTCTTTTTAAGCAAACTATTTTATAGCTCACAAATTTTAAAATACAAATGTAATTCCAAAAACAATATGCTCTATACACATTTAATTTCCCATTACAGGAAATTAAATAAATTAGTTTAAGTATCCAAAGTATTCCAGCTTCAGTGCACTATACAAAAGTAGCTGCATTTATTTTTGTTTGTGTGTGTTAGATATAACTTCTTTTCCTTTTCTCAACTATGTCTCTGTGTGTGAAGATTGATGCCCCTCCTATCATGAATTCCTGGTGACTCTCAATAAGTATCTATTTTGGTTATGTTCCCTAGAAGAATATATCAAAGCCTGATGTGTGTGTGTGCATGTGTGTGCATGAGTATATTAACATGATTTACAGGAGACATCTGTTACTGAACGAGAAAAATAGAAGAAGATACAGATGGGTGTTTCAGCTGAAGCCTGGCCTCAACCTCATCTCCTGGCGAGCTTTAGAATGTGTGCGGAACTCCAGAGTTGTCTACAACCAAAAGCAGAGTTTTGTTCCATTGTATTATTCAGCCACCTTCAGTGAGAACGTAAGTGCCCATGCATTGCTGGGTAGATTGGCTCTCTTGGGCCATGGAGAAGATTTAAAAAGAGAAGACAGCTGTGATTCATGAGCAGCAGATGGAAGGTAGGTACCATGAAAGTTACATGGAATCCTGATAAGATACTAAAAGTATCTACTATCTTTGTATCACTGCAAGGCAGTAAGAATCAAGATAAAATGGATCCATGTGTTTGGTTCCTGTCTGTTTTATTTTTTTTCCTGAGGACCCAGAAGTACCAACACTTACATACATTTTTAAATGTATTTTAAAGACACACGTTTATTTAATCATGACTGCATCTCTACTCCTTCGGCTTTACTACATTTCACATTTACTAGAAATAGCTGTGTGCATGGCTGTGCAGGTAGGAAGGGCCTACAAGCAACTACAGAAGTAACCTGGATCTCCTCCTTGCTTCGTCAAACCAGGCCCACTTCAGTGCCAGCCTCAGCTCAGGACTCTCAGACTGAGCTCTGAACCACCACTGAAATGAGTTGGAGTCCTATTTTTAGGCTATTTCACATATGAAAATATCTTCATAGTGCATAATGAAGAGAGATACTGGTGTGCAGAAGTCTGGAGCCGGGCAGAGTTAAATATTGTCTTAATCCATTTGTGCTGCAATAACGCAGAAGCTAAGACAATGATTACCAAGGGCAGAAATTTAGTTCTTAGCATTCTGGGAAGTCCACAGTGAGTGTCTTCTTGCTGCTTCATTCCATGGCAGAAGGCAAAAGGGCAAGAGGACATACACAAAAGCAGGAGGCCAAGCCCACTTTTATAACAAACCCACTCTCATAAGAAAACTACTCCATTGATAGTGACATTAATTTAGTGGCTAATTGGATTGGATTAGCAATCCAGCCACCTCTTAAAAATCCCACCTCTCAATATTAATGCATTGGGAATTAAGTAACACATGGAATTCGGGGGACACAGTTACACGCTAGCAGGTATGAATTGCTTTCCACTAGCTCTCTGTTGCATGAGTTGAAGCTGCCAGGTCGATGAGCTGCAGTATTCTTCAAAGTTTTTGAACATGAACTTCAAAAGATAAGTTCATCAGATAAGCCTGTACAAGCAACCCCTCATTAATAGCTCACTAAATTATAGAGCATGTATTTCTTTTCAGCAAAGTAATATTAACTGTGAGAATTCCCCCATCTGCCTGTGACTACTAAGTAAACAGTTTACATTCACAGAAAGACTAGGAGAGTGGTAAAATGCCCCTATAATTCCACATGCAAACAAACAAAACCTATAAAGAAGGGTCATATGATTGCTCGTTTCCTTACTCAAGCTATAATATTCACAGCCTCCTGAAATTCCTAAAACATCCTGGTAAGTTTTCCTTGCACAAGCAATAATTTTTAATAGTTTCCACATCACAAAGACAATGAGGGCAAGGATCCAATATTCCATGCACAAGTTCTGTAACATGAAATAATGTACGGAAATTACTACCATTGCTAATGAACACTCTTTAAGTGCCAAACGCATTTGACTTTAATTTTCAGGTAATTTTTTTCCGGGTTCATTTTATTCACTCCACATTGTGAAACAACGTTCAAGCAAGTCCATATTAGTTTTGTAATTTGCATGTTGCTGAAAAATCTCTAATGTTCTCAAGTACATTTTACACCATCTAGAAGTGGAAAATCATAATGAAGGCACAAACTAAAGAATTTTGATTAATATGTCCCACATTAGCTCTTTTGAATTGTCATTTCACATCAATTCTTAAGCATCAGTTTAATATGTTCAAATGAACCAGGTGTTTCCAGGGCTAGCACTAGGGGTCAAATTTGTGATTTGTATACCAAGAAAACTTTACTTGTTATACAGGAGATGAATGAAACACAATTAGTTGAGGATACTAAGCTATAGCATTTCATTTATGATCACAGAATTTACATCCAAGTTTTCTAAATTAAAATTTTCACTCCACCACTTTAATCACTTATGTGATTAAAATGGTACTTGATCTCTCTCTGCCATGTTCCCTGATTTGAAAATAGGATTCGGGCAGGCGCCCTGGCTCAACAGGCTAATCCTCCGCTTTGCAGCGCTGGCACACCGGGTTCTAGTCCCGGTCGGGGCGCCGGATTCTGTCCTGGTTGCCCCTCTTCCAGGTCAGCTCTCTGCTGTGGCCAGGGAGTGCAGTGAAAGATGGCCCAAGTGCTTGGGCCCTGCGCCCCATGGGAGACCAGGAAAAAGCACCTGGCACCTGGCTCCTGCCATCGGATGAGCGTGGTGCGCCGGCCGCAGCGCGCTGTCTGCGGCGGCCATTGGAGGGTGAACCAACGGCAAAGGAAGATCTTTCTCTCTGTCTCTCTCTCTCACTGTCCACTCTGCCTGTCAAAAAATAAAAAAAAAAATAGGATTCAACTTAGCATCTAACTCAACTGACATGAGGATTTATACATGTGTCACACTCAGAACAGTATCTGAAAAATATATTAAGTAAATATTTTTTCTCTGTTATTGCTTTGTTGCCTACATTGACGGCTCCCACTGGACCTTCTGACTTTGTTTTGTGATAGCTCCCTTCCAGTAAGAAATGAAAGACATCAGGCCTGAACTTTTCTGTATAAATTGTGGAATAGGTTTATGATGGGGAGAGAACAAGGTAGAATTACTTAGCTAGTTCTTCATTTGTTTATAGGCAAAGATGTATATGTCTATAGTTTATTCTTTTTCTTACTGAATAATATCCCTTGCTATATATACATCATTTTGCAGTAGTTTAAAAACATATACTTTCTCTTTTGGCTGTTATGAATAAATGTTTAAATGCAGTTCTTATCTGTAAGTTTTATTTTATCTGAAATAAATGCATGGGAGAGAAATGGCTGGATCATATGGTTAAGTTCATGTTTAGTTTGGTAAGCAACCTTCATATACTTCTCATAAGTAGTCATACAAGTTTACATTCCTCCCAGCATACTATGAGTGATCCAGTTTCTCTGCGTAACATCAGCTTTTGGTGTTATCACTGTTTTTATTTTCTCCATTCTGATGGGCAGTCATATCTCATGGTGATTTCAGTTTGCATTTCCCCAATGACTAATGATGCCAAACATCTGTTCAGAGGCTTGTTTGCAAGCTGTGTATTCTCTCTGGTAAAATGTCTGTTTAGGGTTGTTTGTTTTGCAAGCTGAGTTTTTGGAGTCTGTTAAGTATATACTAGATAATATTCCTTTGTTCAATACGTGATTTGCAAATATTTTCTCCCAGTCTCTTGGTTGTCTTTCAATTCTCTAAGAGGTATTTCACAGAAGAAAAGCTTTAAATATGATGAAATATGATTATCAATTCTTCCTTTTAGGGGGTCATCCTTTGGTCTAAGAACTCTGCCAAAATTCTAAGTCACAAATATTATCAATATATTCAAGGGCTTTTTTTCCAAAATTCTTTTTTAGTCTTGGCTTTACAGTTAAGTCTTTGATAATGGTTAAATTCAATTTTGTGTAAGGTGTATGATTAGTTTTTTCGCATATGTATGTTCTATTGCTGTAGTACAATCATTTGAATAAAATTCTCTCCTGTCTCTAGAGAAACGATTTGCCATCTTTGTCAAAATTCAATTTGGCAGTTCGTGTCCCAGCTGCTGCACTTCCAATCCAACTCTCTACTATGGCCTGGGAAAGCAGTGGAGGATGGCCCAAGTCCTTGGGACCATGCACCCACGTGGGAGACCATGAGGAAGCTCCTGGCTCCTGGCTTCAGATTGGCACAGCTCTGGCCATTGCGGTAGTTTTGGGGGTGAACCAGTGAAATGGGGGATATTTCTCTCTGGCTCTGCCTCTCTCTGTAACTCTGTCTTTCAAATAAATAAAAATAATTCTCAAAAAAATTCAATTTGTGATCTTCTGTATATAAAGAGAATTGAGAATGAATCTTGATGTGAATGGAAGGGAAGAGGGAGCGGGAGAGGGGAGGGTTCCAGGAGGGAGGGAAGTTATGGGTGTGGGAGCCATTGTAATCCATAAACTGTACTTTGGAAATTTATATTCATTAAATAAAAATTTAAAAATTCAATTTGGACTATTTATGGGAGTATATTTCTTGGGGGGTGTATTTCCACTCATCTATTGCATTGTGTGTGTTGCTTTGCCTGTAGCATATGACCCAGACTACAGCTTACGACCCTGTATCTATACAGTAGACCTTAACACTGGGTAGGATTAATTCTCGCACACTATTTGGTGTTTTCAAGATAGCAAACTTACTTGGCCTGTACCTTTCCATAAATGATTTAGAACAGTTCAAATATGTCTACCAAAAACAACCTTTTGAAACCTCAGTAGAGGTTTTAGGAATTGCCTTAAGCCTATAAATGACTTGGAGATAACTGACATCTTTATTTTTTGACTTTTTAAACACATGAGCATGATATATCTCTCCATTTATAAGGTCTGTCATTTCAATCATCAACGTTTTGCAATTTTCAGCATACAGATCCTAAGAATTTTTTCATCGTATGAATAACAAACGTTGTAACATTGATCTGTTCTATTCTCCCCATCCACTTCCCACTCCAGTACTGCTTTTTTCCAGTTTTCATGTCAAGCTAATACTTGTTTCATAAAACAAGTTGCGGGATATTAAAAATTCCAGAAGAGACTGTGTAAAATTCATATTTATTCTTCTTTTTACATTTAGTGGAAATCATCAGTCAAATTATCTAGGCCTGGAAATTTTTATTCAGCAGTTTTCAATTTCTAATTCAGTCTCTTGAGTGGTTATAGGCCCATTCGGATTACCAGTTTCTTCTTATAACCATCTTTGTGGTTTTTGAAGAGTTCGTCCATTCTACTAAGTTGCTGACTTTGAGTGTTTAGTTGTTCATAACAGTACCCAGTTACTGCCTGCAGAATCCATAGTTTTATTCCCCTTTTTATTCCTAATTTTGGTGAGTTGTTCATTGTCTCTTCTTATTTTTGTCAGTATTGCTTACCAATTTTATATTTTTTTTAAAGAAACTGCCTTTGATTTTACTAGTTTTCACTGTTTTCTTATCACCATTTTCATTGCCTTATGCTCTTCATGACTTCATGGTTGATGTCTGCTTTTAGGTATTTTGCTCTTTTTGTCCTACCTTGAGCTATTTTACTGAGATCATATTAGATTACTGATTTGAAAGCATTCATTGCTCTAAGCTGAAACTCATCATATATTAATATATATTCATATCATTGTATTATAACTTACTCATCCTTTCACACTGAAGCTACCGATGATGTTGAAGCTTAAGTGATATTTTATAACATCATATAGTTGCATCAAGTTCTTCAATCTAATCTGCCAATCTCTACCTTGTAATTGCTATATTCAGATGATTTACATTTAATGCTAAGCTTAAATATGTACTTTTATTGTTTATTTTCCTTTTATTTCCTGTTTGTTGCCTTTCTGGTTCTCTTTTCTTGCCTTCTTTTTGATTTACTTGGATTTTTTCAAGGATGTCATCACAATTATTTATAATGTGTTTGTATTTCATGTGTTTTCTTGGTGGTTTCTTTTTGTGTTACAATATGTGTCTATGATTCATCAAAAGCTACTAGGATTAATGATTTACCATTTTCTGTGATATTTTGAAGTCTCTTTTTATTCAAGTCTGTTTCCCTTACCCATTTTTTTTTAAAAGATCTACTTATATATTTGAAAGGCAGAGTTACAGAGAGGCAGAGGCAGAGAGAGAAAGACAGAGAAAGGTCTTCCATCTGCTGGTTCACTCCCCAAATGTCCAGCAATGGCTGGAGCTGGGGTGATCAGAAGCTGGGAGCCTATAGTTTCTTCCAGGTCTCCCACGTGGGTGCAGGGGCCCAAGGACTTGGGCCATATTCCGCTGCTTTCCCAGGCCATAGCCAATAGCTGGATTAGAAGTAGAGCAGCCGGGACTTGAACTGGCACCCATATAGATTGCCAGTACTGCAGGCAGCAGCTTTACCTCCTATGCCACCATATTGGCCCCTTACTTACCCATTTATAAATATAATTGTCTTGAGCGTCAGATGATGTTATAAAAACTTCTGTTTCAATTATCACATAAATATAAAATTTGATTTACATATACAAAATTCTAATTTACAAAATGTAGATAGGCCTATTTCTGTCAATCACATATATATGAACATGTTTATTAGCATATCCAAGATTCTGATTTTTAGAATGTAAACATGCCTACTTGCGTTGTGAATGTGTTTTAATACTTAAGTGAAATAATGTATGCACAGGGCCTCCCATAGTTTAAGAGCTCATAAAATAATATTTATTTTTTATTATAATTAAGTATCTATGCCAAATAAAGATGATCAGGGATACATAATCTGTTGGTGATATTTGGATTGTCCCAAGTAAATACATAGTAGGTTTACGTTGATTTTATCGACTAATAATAGGCGTACATAAAGTTATATCACACTTGTGGAATGAGCCAAAGTTCTGAGGATGCCAAGACAATTTTTCTTACTTTAAAACTCGAGTGCTTTGCCAAATTGAGCTAGCTCTCATTCAAGAACACGGCTTAAAAATACTTGTATAAGTGAAAAAAAAGGGGGGGGAGAAAGCTCAAGTTGTAAATATGATAGAGGGTAAATAGATCATAATTCCATATCTGGTCAATCTATAAAGGTCAAAAAAATTATTTTCTTTTTGAGTTGGTCATAATAGCAATTGCTATCCATATTTTAGAAAAATAGTCTTACGTAATTCAAAAATGTTATTTCTGTTTCTAAATAGGCCAAGAAAACATTTGAGTATAATAATTAAAGTTTTTATTCTAGTTTTAGAACTAATTTGAAGTTAATGATCCCTCAAAAATGACCCTAATTAGACCATCAATCCTGTGAGACAAATAGCAACATAAACTTGCTTAAGAGTTTAAGAGAATGGACTATTTTCGAAGGGGTTATACAAAAACAGAGCTTGGACTGGCATCCAGGTGACCTCCCAGAAAGGGGATCGAGAAAAGCAGATGGTGCAGGAGAGTTCGCTGAGCAGGATACAGTCTCAGCTGGCATTGAGTTTCCGCCTGATCACAAAGGAAGCTGTAGAGTAGGAATTGAACTTCAGAAGTGATGCTTCCAGTAAGCGTGGGAGCAGGCTTTCTGTGTCAGGGAGCATAAGCTTTGTACACATCCTGTGAGCAAAGTCTCATGGGTATAGGGTAATTCTCTGGAAAGGGAAGCAACTCTTCCAATTTAGCTACTCTTGGTAGCCCATAATAGGTTAGGCCATGGCAGCTAAGATGTGGATACATCTGCTAATGAAGGCATTTGGACAAGTGAAGAAGGGGAGTGTTCTTACTTAGATCCACAAAAACAATGTCCCTTATCAATAATGCATTGGCTCTATAGAAAGATAAATATAAAGGCAAATAAAGTCCAAATCCTGGCAAAGAGAACCTGTGCTTGTAGTCTTTAAACTATCTGGGGACAGGGGTTATGAACATCTTAAAAGGAGTGATAGATTGGGGCAGGCGCTGTGGTGGAGCAGGCTAAGCCTCTGCCTGCCCTGCCTGCATCCCATATGGGCACCAGTTCATGTCCCAACTGCTCCACTTCCAATCCAGCTCTCCGCTATGGCCTAAAAAAGCATTGTGATTGGACCCCTGAACCCGTGTGGGAGACCCAGAAGAAGCTCCTGGATCCTGGCTTCAGATCAACTCAGCTCTGGCCATTGTGGCCATTTGGGGAGTGAACCAGTGGATCAAACACCTCTCTCTCTGTCTCTCCTTCTCTCTCTCTCTGTAACTCTAACTCTCAAATGCATAAATAAAATCTTTAAAAAAAGTGATGATAGATGCCAGAGACCTCCTTTCAAGAAAATGTACAAGTAGGCCGGCGCCGTGGGTCAACAGGCTAATCTTCCACCTTGCGGCGCCAGCACACCGGGTTCTAGTCCCGGTCGGGGCGCCGGATTCTGTCCCGGTTGCCCCTCTTCCAGGCCAGCCCTCTGCTGTGGCCAGGGAGTGCAGTGGAGGATGGCCCAAGTGCTTGGGCCCTGCACCCCATGGGAGACCAGGAAAAAGCACCTAGCACCTGGCTCCTGCCATCAGATGAGCGCGGTGCGCCAGCCGCAGCGCGCTGTCTGCGGCAGCCATTGGAGGGTGAACCAACGGCAAAGGAAGACCTTTCTCTCTGTCTCTCTCTCTCTCTCACTGTCCACTCTGCCTGTCAAAAAAAAAAAAAAAAAGAAAGAAAAAAGAAAATGTACAAGTGTGTGTGTACACATAACATTTGCACAAAATTTCAGAGGTTTTTGGGTCTCTTGATGAAATTAGAGATTTTGAATTGCAGATTTTTGCTCTGAACCACTTGGGTTTGATTTGATGTTTACACTAGTATTGGAATGCTAGTCAGAGTCTTGAAAAAAAAAAAAAAGAAGCAAGATATGGACCTATTCTACTAGGCCAATTAACAGACAACAGTTGGAAGAAATTAGCCATAATTCATAATTGAATGTTCACGAGATTAGTTATCTCAAGGGATGTATGGGGTGGGGAAAGGGCTTGAGCAGCATTGGAAAAAAAACAGGGAAGGAGGGACTTCTATATCTTATCTCTTGCGGTGTGTTTTTCTACAGTGATCCATGTCCTGTATCTATTAGTGACATCCCCACCCTAACAGCACAAGAGATAAGGTTAGTTTTTAACAGTGCTACAAGCATCCACTTCAGTCAAACAATGCATGGTAGTTTTAAATTTATTTTATTAGGAGATGTCTCTTTTATCATCCTTTCTCTCAAGATGCCATGACAATGAAGTCTAATAATGTCCCTTAACTCCTTTTTCTTCCTTAACCCACCTCCCCTCCAAAATTTGGCCAGAATTCTAAAAAAGGACAGTACCCAGTGGATGCTGCAAAACTCAATTTTAGGGAAAAAATTTGAAGGACACAACAGGGGAGTAAACTTTAAATGGGAGCTGAAATGGGCCACTGTTTCAGAAGTTCAGTGATAATTTCTTACATGAGTAATTGTCCTATAGGAAGTTAGCAGGCTTTTGCTTATTCTTATTGTCTTGTGAGCATAACATCCATATGCAATCATACAGGTATCATAATGATGAATTTTCTCAGAGCATACCTGTATAACCTCTTCCAGATTTAGAAACTGAACTTTTCTTGCGACTGTTTCATGGCTACAGTTGTACCTAGCACTTTTTTTTTAAGCAAGGCACAGCTAAACTGAAACTTATTCCAGAAGGCAATTCCTTTTTGTAGCTAAGCCATTCTGACTATATCCATTCTTACTAGACCCTATTATCGCAGAATGCTTTCCTGATGGTTATCCTTCAATTTTAAGGATGTGCCAGTCTTGCAATGATACTTCACAGTAAGAAGGTTCTTACCTTCTTTTCCAAATAATTCCCTTTGTTGTTTTAGCTTCTTGGCATCTGGAAATCTGGCCATTAAAACGTCCATCATGAGAAACAGCAAGGACACCTTTTCATCCTGACCTCTATTTTAAGGATCAGTTAAGAGGCCTTTGTCTGGGTAGGAAGTCATATATCTACAAACAGGATGGGAAGTACTGATCACACACTGATACCCACACACTTGGACAGGCCAAGTCCAAATCTGGGAAATATTACAGTGACTTGGGCAAGAAAACAAACTGAGTTGTTCATTGGATCGTCTTCATTGATTCAGAACCTAAGTGTAGATGTTCTTTCATTGCTGTGAAATGTAATGACAGACAGGGCTTCAGATAATGATGTCCAAATCCGGATGCTTATCAAAACAAAACCTGCCTGACTGGAATCCTTTTGACTTGCAAAAATAGAGGCTGAATTCATGGAGAGCTTTGCTTCCTAGGCAATATAGGGCAGTTCCTGTATTTAGTAAGGACTATTTCTTACGAAAAGACTTCATTTCCTCCCTCTCCCCTTTCCTCATGGTTAAACTCAGACCATGAAGACAAATATAGGTCAAGCTCTAACAAACAAGAGAAAATTATATGAGAAATAACAAGAAGAGGTATTATAAGAAAGAGGAAGTGGAAAATCTGAGTTTTATTTATGAATCTTCTATTATTTTGGATATCTCCTCTTTAAAAATTTTTATTTATTTTCATTTTGTTTGAAAGAGAGAGAGAAGTTTTCCATCTGCTGGTTCATTCCCCAATGCCTGCAAAGACTGGAACTGGGCTAAAGTAAAGCTAGGAGCCTGAATTTCAATCTGGATCTCCCACATGGGTAGCAAGACCCAGGTATTTGAGCCATAATCTGCTGTCTGCCAGAGTACACATTAGCAAGAAGCTGGGATCAAAAGAGGAACTGGGACCTAAATCTAGGCACTCCAGTATGGGATGTAGGCATCCCCAGCAGCATCATAACAGCTATACTGTTATTTGCTGGATAGAAGTATTCTCAAACAGCAGGGCAAATGTGACAAGGTCAATTTTATACTCAGAACATTCTCACTTTGTCTTTCAGAGGCAGGTGCTGCCCCCAATCCCATGTATTCCTTTAAATTAATTCTTTTGTTCTCTTTATTTGTGCCTTCCATCCTATTGAATACCTAGTGTCATTTGCCAAGTGCCTTTATGCCTTTTAGATATTCTCTTAAGAAATTTGGGGGATATTTCATGAACCCATTCTCCCAAAGGAAAAGATCTCTGTGTTACTTTAGAATCATGAGAAATCAATCCTTAAGGTCATAAAAGGTTTCTATGTCCAAAGAATATCAGAGTTAAGTACTATTAAACAGGAAAGGTGAGTTTAAGGGCCAGCTTTTCAGAATCCCTTACATTTAACACACTAAGAGTAGATCCCCTACTTGCCTTCTTATAAGGTTAGGCCTGCCAGACAGATCATTTGAATTGACGGGAAATTTGATTTCAAGTAGCTGACTTCCATTTTTCTTCCACCTGATTTTCTACACCACAACAAAATGCTGCCTATTTATCAGCTGTATTTTGTGATGGAACTCTAATCATAACAGGCACTTCTTAAAACCTTCTTTAGAGAGGAAATTCAAATTCTTCAGGAGACCTTTGGGAGGCTTTGGCTATTACCTAACTTTTGGAATTTTCTTAGTCCCAACTTCTTTGCTCCACATTTCTGAACTCAATATTCGGTGATGTAGAGGGCAGAGTTAAGGGCAGTCCTGCAAAATAACTGAAACCAAGAAGAGCCTACAAAAATCACCAGATATTACAAGACTTTGGAACTAAGATAAACGCAACAGAAGTAAAAAGCTTTGTTATAAATTTATCCTTCATATCAGAATTTGAAGAAATAGAAATATTAACTCCTAATAGATACATTTTGAGGAATTTCTATAATGATTTACTATTATTTCTATAGTAGTAGTAAAACTTCTTTTTTTTTTTAGTAGTAAAACTTCTAACCATTCTTTAATAAAATGTAATAAATAGATTTTGTAAACATTTCAATGACTAATATATCATTTCTGAAAAGAAGATAATCAGTAAGAATAATGATGATGTAAAAAAGATGATAGTACATAAAAATTTAATATTTCTTTTTGGTACTATACTGAATGCTGTTATATTTTACAGTAGATAGTAATTAAACCTGATTAAGTGTGATACTTAGTCACTCTCTTATCTCAGGCTATTAGATTATACTCTGAAGATAACCATTTCTTGTGTGAACTTTTTTACATTTTTGCATATTCAATCACATAAACAAAAAGAGATATAGATGATTCACACTATTAACTTAATTGTTGTTGATGGTGAAAAATTCTTTTTGTTTGTTTGTTTTTTTTTGTTTTTTTTTTAATAACGCTTTTATTTAAAGAATATAAATTTCCAAAATACAGCTTATAGATTACAATGGCTTCCCCCCCATAACTTCCCTCCCACCCGCAAACCTCCCCTTTCCTTCTCCCTCTGCCCTTCCATTCACATCGAGATTCATTTTCAATTCTCTTTATACACAGAAGATCAGTTTAGTATATATTAAGTAAAGATTTCAACAGTTTGCCCTCACATAGCAACACAAAGTGAAAAATACTGTTGGAGTACCAGTTATAGTATTAATTCACAATGTATAGCACATTAAGGACAGAGATCCTACATGATATATATTTTTTAAATTGAATAATTTTCTATGCAATTTCCAATTTAACACCAAGATTTTTTTCATTTTTAATTATCTTTATATACAGAAGATTGATTCAGTATATACTAAGTAAAGATTACATCAGTTTGCACCCACACAGAAACACAAAGTGTAAAATACTGTTTCAGTACTAGTTATAGCATTACTTCACACTGGAAAACACATTAAGGACAGATCCCACATGAGAGTATGTACACAGTGACTCCTGAAGTTGATTTAATAATTTGACATTCTTGTTTATGGCGTCAGGAATCTACCTAGGGTCTAGTCATGAGTTGCCGAGGCTATGGAAGCCTTTAGGGTTCGCCGACTTCAATCTTATTCTGACAGGGTCATAGTCAAAGTGGAGGTTCTCTCCTCCCTTCAGAGAAAGGTACCTCCTTCTTTGATGGCCCCATTCGTTCCACTGGGATCTCACTCACAAAGATCTTTCATTTAGCTCTTCTTTTTTTTTTCCAGAGTGTCTTGGCTTTCCATGCCTAAAATACTCTCATGGGCTTTGAGCCAGATCTGAATGCCCCAAGGGCTGATTCTGAGGCCGGAGTGCTATTTAGGACTTCTGCCATTCTATGAGTCTACTGTGTATCTCGCTTCCCACGTTGGATCATTCTTTCCCTTTTTGATTCTATCAGATAGTATTAGCAGACACTAGTCTTGTTTGTGTGATCCCTTTGACTCTTAGACCTGTCAGTGTGATCAATTGTGAACTGAAATTGATCACTTGGACCAGTGAGATGGCCTTGGTACATGCCAACTTGATGGGATTGTATTGGAATCCCCTGGCCTGTTTCTAACTCCATCATTTGGGGCACGACTGATTGAGCATGTCCCAAATTGTACATCTCCTCCCTCTCTTATTCCCACTCTTATATTTCACAGGGATCACTTTTCAGTTAAAATTTAAACACCTAAGAATAATTGTTTGTTAATTACAGTGTTCAACCAATATTACTAGAATAAAAAATAAAACTAAAATGGATAAAGTATTACATTGTACAACAACAGTCAGCACAAGAGCCGATCAAGTAACTGTTTCTCAGAGTGCCCATTTCACTTCAACAGGTTTCCCCTTTGGTGCTCAATTAGTTGTCACTGATCAGGGAGAACATATGATATTTGTCCCTTTGGGACTGGCTTAATTCACTCAGAATGATGTTTTCCATATTCTTCCATCTTGTTGTAAATGACCGGATTTCATTGTTTTTGACTGCTGTATAGTATTCTATAGAGTACATGTCCCATAATATCTTTATCCAAATGTATGCTTTGAATTCCCTGTAATCTTTTGCTGTGAGGTTCCCTTCGTTTACCTACTTTCATGTTGATGGCCGTGTTTCTGTGTTTCTGTGTGTAACACATCTTTAAGCATCTTTTGCAGGGCTGGACGAGTGGGGACAAATTCTTTCAATTTCTGTTTGCAGTGAAAGGTCTTTATTTCACCTTCATTCATAAATGAGAGCTTTGCAGGATATAATATTCTGGGCTGGCAGTTTTTCTCTCTTAGTACCTGGGCTATGTCTCGCCATTCCCTTCTAGCTTGTAGGGTTTCTGATGAGAAGTCTGCCGTGAGTCTAATTGGAGATCCTCTGAGAGTAATCTGACGTTTCTCTCTCTTGCACATTTTAGGATCTTTTCTTTCTGTTTCACTGTGGTGAGTTTAATTACAATGTGTCATGATGAGGATCTCTTTTGGTCACGTTTATTGGGGGTTCTATGAGCTTCTTGTACTAGTATGTCTCTGTCCTTCTCCAAAACTGGGAAATTTTCTGCTATTATCTCACTAAAAAGGCCTTCTAATCCTTTCTCCCTCTCCATGCCTTCAAGAACTCCTAGAACTCGAATGTTGGGTTTTTTAATAGTATCCTGTAGATTCCCAACAATATTTTTTTAGATTTCTAATTTCCTCTTCTTTTCTTTGGTTTGACTGTATATTTTCCTGTGCTCTGTCTTCTAAGTCCGATATTCTCTCTTCTGCCTCACCCATTCTGTTTGTAAGGCTCTCTAATGTGTTTTTCATTTGATCTATTGAATTCTTCACTTCATTATGATTTCTCGTCACTATCACAGTTTCATGTTCTACTAGTTGTTTCATTTCAGCTTGATTTCTCCTTAATATTTCATTTTCACAGGAGAGATTTTCTACCTTGTCCATTAAGGATTTCTGTAGTTCAAGAATTTGTTTTTGAGTACTTCTTAGTGTTCTTATCAATTTTTTGAGATCTGCTTCTTGCATTTCTTCTATCTCATCATCTTCGTAATCTTGAATTGGGGTGTCTTTTTCATTTGGGGGTGTCATAGTGTCTTCCTTGTTCTTGTTACCTTGGTTTTTGTGTTTGTTGTTTGGCATATTGGTTTATCACTGTGGTGTTTTTTTCTTGTTATACTATGACTCTAGATAAGTGGACTGTCTGCTTTCAATGGAGCCTTAGAGGCTTGAGATGGGTGTGGCCTGAGAGCTCTGTTTGGTTCCTCAGGGTTGAGGGTGTGCCAAAGTTGACACTCCCAGTTTAGGTGTGGTAAATCTTTATCTGTTTCTTTCTTTATTTTTGATTCAAAAGGGAAGTAATTCTACACAGCTGAATGGAATTGGGGGTGGTTAGCAGGCAAATGATATATCTACAGGAGCCAGAGATCGGAAGCTCTTTCCCAAGGACCACAGAGGGAATCTCTGCGGCCTTCAGTGTGGGTTCAAATTCTCCTGCAGTCTCACCACTGGGCTACCAAGGCTACCGAACTGTAGCGTCTCTGGAGAGTACTCACGTGGTGAATTCCGTGAGTTCTCTCCCCCACAGTCTCTTTTTTCACAGTCTCAGTTCATTAGCACCACACATTCATTAGGTTCTAATCTCCTGTTATTTCACCCCCACACCCAGAGTCAGGTTTTTCTGCTAGGCTCAGGGCTGGTGCAGACCCGAGGTCGCCGTGCTTATGACGTATGTCCAAAATGGCGCCTGCTGTTTGTCTTGCTCACCTTTGAGAGGTGGGCGGAGAGAGAGAAACTCGTGTCCGTATCGGTCACTTTTTTCTTTCTCTCTCTCTTCTAGTTAGCCTGGTGAACTCTTCCCCACAGGATTTCAAGGCTTGTTCGCTCCAGTCTCCTCTTTCTGCTTCCCTGCTGGTGTCTCGGGCTATTTAGGTTTGACTCACCTGGCGTTCCAGCGCTGGTGCGTTGAGTCTGCCACTGGTGTCCCGAACTGCGGGCTCCCACGCTCTCCTCAAAGGTCCACTGTGAATCACTAGTTCTGGAAGAGTTTCCTCTGCTGTTTCTTCCCCTACTCTTCCTTGAACCTGCAGTATCTCCACTTTTATTAAACTGTCTCTCCCCGGACTATCAGTGTGCTCCCTTCCTATTCTGCCATCTTGCCCTAATCGATGGTGAAAAATTCTGAGCAACAATGCTATTAGCAGAAATCTTTGCTTTTATTTGGTAAATGCACTTAGTTTTGATATTCTTTACAGTGATACTGGATTTTACTTGCTGGTAGTGTATTAGTATACCAGCATTGATATTTATAAATTCATTGTCCAGAGTTTCCTCAGTTTCTGTAATGTGGTGCTGCTTCTTTTTCTATCATATATTGATGTCATAAGAGTAATTTGACATTCCTCTCTGAAAAGAGATTAAATGTCTGTTTGGAGAAGGCATGAGAGAATTCATATTTATAAATAAAATCAGGAGTCAAGTACTTTAGAGGGAGATACAAAGTAAAGTAGATGATAAATTTTGTCAGTCGCATCAATTTCTTACATGGAAAGCGGGAGACACAGCAGACTCATAGAATGGCAGATGTCCTAAATAGCACTCCGGCCTCAGAATCAGCCCTTAAGGCATTCAAATCTGCCTCAAGAGCCCATCAGAATATTTTAGGCATGGAAAGCTAAGACATCCTGAAAAACAAAAAAAAAAAGAAGACCTAAATGAAAGATCTCTGCAAGTGAGATCCCAGTGGAAAGAACGGGGCCATCAAAGAAGGAGGTACCTTTCTCTGAAGGGAGGAGAGAACTTCCACTTTGACTATGACCCTGTCGGAATAAGATCGAAGTCGGCGAACCCTAAAGGCTTCCATAGCCTCGGCAACTCATGACTAGACCCTAGGGAGATTCCTGACGCCATAAACAAGAGTGTCAAATTGTTAAATCAACATCAGGAGTCACTGTGTACTTACGTCTCATGTGGGATCTGTCCTTAATGTGTTATCCAATGTGAAATAATGCTATTACTAGTACTGGAACAGTATTTTTACACTTTGTGTTTCTGTGTGGGTGCAAACTGATGAAATCTTACATAGTATATACTGAATCGATCTTCTGTATATAAAGATAATTGCAAATGATTAAAAAATCTTGGTGTTAAATTGGAAATTGCTTAGATAATCAATTCTTTAAAAAAAATCATGTAGGATCTCTGTCCTTAATGTGCTGTACATTGTGAATTAATACTATAACTAGTACTCCAACAGTATTTTCACTTTGTGTCTCTATGTGAGGGAAAACTGTTGAAATCTTTACATAATATGTACTAAACTGATCTTCTGTGTATAAAGAGAATTGAAAATGAATCTTGACATGAATGGAAGGGGAGAGGGAGCGGGAAAGGGGAGGCTAGCGGGAGGGAGGTAAGTTCTGGGAGGGGGGAACCATTGTAATCCATAAGCTGTACTTTGGAAATTTATATTCTTTAAATAAAAGCTATAAAAAAAAAGAAATTTATCTTTTCTGAAATTGTTCTTTTCTTCCTCTAGAAAATCACACATTGTATCCAGACTTTCACATTTATTTGTATGAAATAGAAAAAAGCATTCTCTAGAATATTTGTGACTTTTTTATTTAATAATTTAATAATTATTTCTTCATTTTTTTTTCTAAATTTCATGTTTATACTTCTTTCTTCTCTCCTAATACTTTTAGCTAGTGGTCTATCAATTTTATTAGTTTTCTTTTTTTCAAATAATCAGCTCTTGGACTTTCTCAGGTTGGCAACTTTGTCCTAATTCTGTCTTTTGTCTCTCCTGTGCCCACTTTCATATATATTTTAAATTCCTTGTACTGTATGCTGAGTTGTTGAATAATTCAATTTTTACCCTCTCTGGTTAAGTGAACAAAATAAGTACTGGATGACCATTAGTAATTAAAACTAAGTAGTAACTAAGACTAAGGATTTTCCTCTGAGAACTGCCTTAAGGGCTGATTTTGAGGCCAGAGTGCTATTTAGGACATCTGTCATTCTATGAGTCTGCTGTGTCTCCCGCTTTCCATGTTGGAATCATTCTCTCCCTTTTTGATTCTATCAGTTAGTATTAGCACACACTAGTCTTGTTTGTGTGATCCCTTTGACTCTTAGACCTATCAGTGTGATCGATTGTGAACTGAAATTGATCACTTGGACTAGTGAGATGGCCTTGGTACATGCCACCTTGATGGGATTGTATTGGAATTCCCTGGCACGAATCTAACTCCATCATTTGGGGCAGATCTGATTGAGCATGTCCCAAATTGTACATCTCCTCCCTCTCTTATTCTATCCATCTGTTTCTGTACCAGTACCATGCTGTTTTGATAACTACTGCCCTGTAATATGTCCTGAAATCTGGTATTGTGATGCCTCCGGCTTTGTTTTTGTTGTACAAGATTGCTTTGGCTATTTGAGGTCTCCTGTATCTCCATATGAATTTCAGCATCATTTTTTCCAGATCTGAGAAGAATGTCCTCGGTATCTTGATTGGTATTGCATTGAATCTGTAAATTGCTTTTGGCAGAATGGACATTTTGATGATATTGATTCTTCCAATCCATGAGCATGGAAGATTTCTCCATTTTTTGGTATCCTCTTCTATTTCTTTCTTTAAGGTTTTGTAATTTTCATCGTAGAGATCTTTAACATCCTTGGTTAAGTTTATTCCAAGGTATTTGATTGTTTTTGTAGCTATTGTGAATGGATTGATCTTAGAAGTTCTTTCTCCGCCATGGCATTGCTTGTGTATACAAAGGCTGTTGATTTTTGTGCATTGATTTTATATCCTGCTACTTTGCCAAACTCTTCTATGAGTGCCAAAAGTCTCTTAGTAGAGTTCTTTGGGTCCCATAAATAAAGAATCATATCATCTGCAAAGAGGGATAGTTTGAGTTCTTCCTTCCCAATTTGTATCCCTTTAATTTCTTTTTCTTGACTAACAGCTCTGGCTAAGACTTCCAGAACTATATTGAATAACAGTGGTGAGAGTGGGCATCCCTGTCTGGTACCTGATCTCAGTGGAAATGCTTCCAGCTTTTCCCCATTCAGAGGATGTTGGCCATGGGTTTTTCACAAATTGCTTTGATTATATTGAGGAATGTGCCTTCTATACCCAGTTTGCTTAGGGTTTTCATCATGAAAGGGTGTTGTATTTTGTCAAATGCCTTCTCCGCGTCAATTGAGATAATCATATGGTTCTTCTTCTGCAGTCTGTTAATGTGGTGTATCACGTTGATTGTTTTGCGAACATTGAACCATCCCTGCATACCAGGGATAAATCCCACTTGGTCTGGGTGGATGATCTTTCTGATGTGTTGTTGCAGTCTATTGGCCAGAATTTTATTGAGGATTTTTGCATCTATGTTCATGAGGGATATTGGTCTATAATTCTCTTTCAATGCTGCATCATATTCCGGCTTAGGGATTAAGGTGATGCTGGCTTCATAGAAAGAATTTGGGAGGATTCCCTCTTTTTCGATTGTTCTGAATAGTTTGAGAAGAATTGGAGTTAGTTCTTCTTTAAATGTCTGGTAGAATTCAGCAGTGAATCCATCTGGTCCTGGGCTTTTCTTTCTTGGGAGGGCCTTTATTACTGTTTCAATTTCTGTCTCAGTTATGGCTCTGTTAAGGCATAACCACTTTTTTATGTGTAGATTTTTACAACAAATATCCCCATTTTAAAGGCATATTGTGATTTAATTTCTGATATTTGTTTTGATCCAAAAATTCATGAGAAATTGCATTAAACATTTTTTGTGGTTGTGTTATTTTCCTTTTTGTTATAAATTTTAGAGTTATTACATTACAAGACAAATTACATGACCAATTTTGACCAATTTTCAAGACAATATATTGTTCATGGAATTTCACTGAGATATTTTTTGTGACCTAATTAATACAAGGCACAGTTTTGTCAATAACTCATGAGCATATGACCAGAAGGCAAATGTTTTATTTCCTTAGCTATATTTTCATATAGTTTATCAAGCATGTTATTCATCTGCTTATATCTTAAATAGCTTCATAATTTTGCATATTTGATATATTTTTCTTTGAATGACATAAGTAAACTTCCCACTCACTATTTTTTAAAAATCCTGTTAAATATGTACTTATTTTGCATTCAAATTTTGGAGACTGTATTATTTGGCTTAAAAATTTCCTGACACATGTTCATTGTGATCCATGCTTTTAAAATTTTTATGCACCCAGACTTATCACATGACTTCAAACAAGTCTAACACTACTCCTCCAACCTTTTCCCTTTCTTTGTTTTTTTCTCCTGTGTCTGAACATCATTATGCTTTTATTCTATAACTATTTTACATGCATTTCATTTACAGAGCTTTAATAGGGTTCAGATTTTTTATCTAATCTGCAAATATTTTATGAGTGTGTATTTTATGTGTATTCATTGCTAAAATGAATGTATTTTCTCAGTCCCATTATATTTTATATTCTCTAATTTCTTTTTCTAATGTTGTATTTTGCTTTCAATTTTCTCATTGTCTTGTGCATTAATTTGTTCTAAAGTCTGAATATTTTTTGCTTTCCGATTGTTTTGAAGATTCATTATTTTAAGTTTTGTACTTCTGCTTATTTTCAGATAAATTCAGAGAACATAGCAAGACAGGACAGTGATATTTTTGTTGTGCTATATATTATATTTAAAGTTAACTTAGAAAAGGGATATTTTCTTCTTCCTCCTCCTCCTCCTCCTTCTCTCCCCCTTCTCCTCTCCCTCCCCCCTCCTCCTCTCCTTCTTCCCCTCCCCCTCTCCCTCTCCCTCTCCCACTCCCTCCATCTCTCCCCCCTCCCCTCCCTCTCCCTCTCTCTCTCCCATAAGTTACTGTGGGTAAGTTACTGTGGGTAAACCCAAGCTGGTTTTCTGTTGTAGCCAGCAAGATGGAACCAAAAGGGCTGAGGATCACCCAAGACCACTGAAGACTCAATCTTTAGTTCACACAAAGTATTTCTGTTCTTGCTTTGTATATTTGTTCATGAAAGGCTCCAATTAATAAAAGGCATGTGACTAAAATAAGTTTAAAAATAAGTGACATAGGTAATCCAAAGCTTCTGTTTTCTATTCAGATAGAAAATATGGACCAGTGCTATATCACTTTAAAAAGATGAACAATGCTCTGACTTCCCATTGTCTAACATGAACAGTAACTTTAGGATTCCAAGTCTTTATTTTCAGGAAATAATATGTTAAATGATTCTTGACTTCTAAATTCCAATGATTTTAGCTCTGTCTTAGGGATTTGAGTTATATTTGCTAGTGTGGTTCACTTAGAAAAGAAGTCAATTATTTGGAAGGTGGAAGAGAAAAGTGACAGCTATACTTTTTTCCAGAAATTCTCCAGGCTTCACACAAGGCTGAAGATTCTGGTAAGTCCTTATTTTCTCAAGAAAAATGTCCATGTTTTCTCAATGACTAATGCAGATATCAGCTTCAATGCTTAACCATTTATTCATTTAAATATACTGATTACTTACCATGTGCCAGGACCAAGACAAGTAGAAACAAAAAGGTGAACAAAATGAAGATGCTCCCTGTAAACAAAAAAGATAATGTGTTAGTTTGCTGGTGGGAGAAACAAGCATTGATGAAGAGCATAGTAAAGAGTATATTAAACTTACAGATAAATAGGTCATTGTTAGGGGACAAAAACTTGAAGATTCTATATCTCCGGCACCTAGAACTGATGTGTGCCATATGGCAGGCACTAAATAAATTTATATTGAAAGAAAAACAGGTGGATAGTGATAGAAGGAGTGAGGTTTTGAGTCAAGACTCAGATTTATTTCCTTAAAGGTCAGGTACAAATCCATGACAGAAGGTTCAATAGAGATATAGTAAGAACCATGACAGAGTTAGAAAAGAGTCAGATGGCAGCATTGCTTGAACGCTAGCCAAAGGTTACATGGTACGGAGTGGGGACCTCGTCACACATTCATAACAGGTTTGAAGTCATGTTATAGGATGGCAATTGTGCCCGTAGCATTTCCTGATCAGACAGTATGGCTTCCAAAACCACTTGCAGAAAGCACAACTATGTTATGAGCTTTATTCTGCAACTGTGAAATGAAATTGGTGCTGCAATTTACCTTACCTACCTTGTAAGACTCAATCTGAATAACCAGTAGTAGGAGAAAAGTGTTTAGTAAGATGGTAAGGTTCTAGATCATCTTCAAATAAGAAAGTTACACACTGATCCAATTTCACTAGCATACAATTTTCATCACTAGTAACCCTCTTTCTAATTAAACTTTCCTTGGCTTGTAGTTTATTACAGGAATTTTATCCCAGAAAATTCACAATCCTTCCCATTCTGACTTTTATAGAGTTGGTCACATAAGCATATGTTTGTATTGTTTCCCAGGGCTGCTTTAAGGTACCACAAACTCAGTGTTCTAAGTAATCAATAGAAACGCATTTTGTAACTTTAACTTTTCTGGGGTTCAAAAGTCAAAAAACCAGGAGGTGACATTGAGTCACAGTAGATTAAGCTGCCTGCGACACTGGCATCCCATATCTGGAGCCAACTGTAGTCTCAACTGCTCTGCTTCCAATGCAGTTTCTTGCTATTGCACCTGGGAAACTGAGGAAATCAGTGCCAGTACTTGAGCCTCTGCTACCTATGTGATAGCCTGGGATGGAGTTCCAGCCTCCTGGCTTCGACCTGATCCAACCCCAACTGTTGAGCCATTTGGGTAGTAAACCAGCAGATTGATGCTCTCTCTGTCTCTATCTCTATTTCTGACTTTTATGTCTTTCTGTAACTCTGCCTTTCAAATAAGTAAATAAATCTTTAAACAAAAAAGAAGTCCTAAATTCAAGGTATCAGTGGGATTACAATCCCTCTGGGGGCTTTATTATTATTTTTATTTCCTGTGGAGGTACTTCTTGCAGGTACATCACTATAGTCTATGCTTCTTCCAGGCTCACATTGCCTCCTTTCTATCTGTTTCCCTCTCTTCTGTTTCCTAGAAGGACAACGACCTTTGGATACAGGTTGACCTCAACACAATATATTTAATTTAATTACCTCTCCAAAGATTATTTTTCAAACTAAGTCAACAAAACTGGTTCTAGATTTTGATATGAATATGTAATTTGAGTATTCACCATTCAGTCCTTTACATATCTTTCTTAAGTTTCTCATCAACTGTTCATCAGTATTTTCAATAGCAAGTAAGAGTTTCCAAATCTAAACCCATCCCACTGGATTTCTTTGTAGTCAAACTTCAGACATCATAGTGCCCCCAATTTATTTTTTAAATTTCATTTGTCAGTGATCACAAAACCACAATGAAAAAATTAATCATGGAAAACTTTCTTCTACTTAAGCTTCTCTTTTGTTGAAAATTAGTTATTTTTTAAAAAAGGATGACTTCTTTTCACATATCTGAGATTATACACATATACACACACATTATAGCTCATTTTTTGGGTCTATATCCTTCTTTGAGACTTTCTTGCATTTTTTACCAACTTTTCTTACTTTATTACCAACTATGTGAATTTGAGGGTTAGGGTTAGGGCTAGAACTCGGGTTGTGGCTGGTGTTATGGTCTGATTAAAATTAAGATTATAACTAGGGTTTAGGAATATTGATTAGAACTAGGATTAGAATTAGGTCTAGAAATAGGATTATTGTTAAGGTTAGAATGAGGACTGAGATCAGAGCTAAAGGGTTAAAGTTAAGGTTACAGTCATGTTAGGCTTATGGTTATATTTAAGATTAAAGCTAGAATCTGAATTATCTCTAATGCTAGACAGGTTTAGGTGAGGGTGGGATAAGCCTAATGTTGTTATTCAAACTTATATTAGAAGAGTATTAAGACTAGGGTAAGATTTATATTAGAGTTAGTGTTTGATCTTTATTAAATGGAATTCTTTGAAATATAGTTTTCTCTTCTATAAAGTGACCATATCATTTATCTTATAATGCTTCCAGGTATAAAAAAGTATACTACTGAATATGAAAGATCTTACCAACACAAGAAATGATATATTAATTTTTCAGTATTATTTTATACATAAGTCAAAACCAAATTTGTCAAGAATTAAGCTAAGTTTGAGATGGTTGGATAATGTGATGTTCATTTTTATAAATACTGTTATTTATAATCAATTTCGATTCTTTCCAAAATAAGCATTAAGCAAACACTGTTGCTGTATATGGTATTATGCAGTATGGTATTATTATTAAAAGGTGTTTATGGAGAAATATATTTACATGGCAGGATACTATTTGGCCCAATAAATCCAGACGAAACAGGAACATTCAAAGGTAACATATGTGGGTGTGAAATGTGTTTGGCTGTGACAGTCATTGGTGGAAAGTCTAACAGAGAAGCATATAAATAAGAGCTGGTGTGTTCCTAGCAGGTCTTTTAGAATCTGTGTTTTTATCTGGACCCTCAAAATTGGCAAGAATTTAGAAAGACAACAGGAGATGACATTTCATTGCAAGAAAAGTAGACCATAGGCTGTCAGGTGAAAATGGACTTTTTGTGACCAGGTGTCATTGAACAAGCATAAATTGCAATAGTGTGTGGTATCTGTAATAGACAATGGTGCAGTCAAGCTTGGATCACAGTGGTGGAAGCAAATGCAAGGAGTGTTGAAGTCCAGAGCAAGGATGTTGAGCTATGTGTCATAAAACATAGGTAATGACAGAAAATTTCTTTGTAGAGGGTTAATTGGTTCGAAGTAGATTAAATGACATTTAATCCACTGATTTTAATATCATCCAAAATATGTAAAGGAGTTGAAGTTTGGGAAACTGAGGAATGAACATTCTGCAAAATGCTTCTGTCAAAGGTTGATATAGTAAGTGTTTTTTAATTGGTGAATGGGGATTTTAGTGGAAAGAGGAATGGTAGCAAGAACATTTGAAAGAAAAAGTATCAAAACTCCCTGGCTAATAGATAGGAAAGATTACATAAGGAGAATTCAAAAGTGCCTATTGTGGCTGGCACTGTGGCTCAATAGGCTAATCCTCTGCACCAGCACACCGGGTTCTAGTCCCTGTCAGGGTGTCGGATTCTGTCCTGGTTGCTCCTCTTCCAGTCCAGCTCTCTGCTGTGGCCCGGGAAGGCTGTGGAGGATGGCCCAAGTCCTTGGGCCCTGCACCTGCATGAGAGACCAGGAGGAAGCACCTGGCTCCTCACTTCGAATCGGTGTGGTCGTAGCGGCCATTTTGGGGGTGAACCTACGGAAGGAAGACCTTTCTCTCTCTCTCTCTCTCCTCTCTCTCTCACTGTCCACCCTGCCTGTCCAAAAAAAAAAAAAAAAGGTGTCTATTGATGTAGGCTGGACATGAAAAGAAGTGCAGTAAGATCATTTGACAGATGGGAAAACTAGTAAGGACTTATCAGACACACTCACTTAAGTTAATGAATTTTACCTTTTCAAAGCTCACAAACAGCAAGAAAATGTGTCCAAATTTGTCTTCAATGTTTTATAAAACGACCATGGATACACATACAACTACTTGCTCAAAGTCAACACTCAAATTATAAAATCTTTTGGAGCAAGATCTATGTGGGAGATGGGCAGATGTGATATGGAATAATATTATGTTTCCCTGTCTACTTGTATCTATAATTGTTACATAGTTTGACATCAACTTCTTAGAGTCTTATCAATCTGTGTGTTGAATGTGTGAGCATGCTGTGTATGGAACAAAGGAATATGCAAACAGCACACCCACAGACAAAAAGCATACTACATTCCGATTCTTTTGTGTGTTAAAATGAATAGCAGTTATGGAAAATGAATTTCCTTTATTCTGAGTCCAAATTAAAAAAGTCATTTGCCTTTCTCATCAAGCTACAACTGAAGAACCTCACCCTATCCTGGATTGTGTTGCAAGTGTTGCATGGCCAATGTGAGTTTAAAGAACCTCCCCTCACTCTTAAGAATCTCAATTCAAGGAAAAAGCTTGAGGCTGGAACAATGTTGTTCAGTCAACACCCTCTCCGATCCCGGTAAGGATGAAAGGGTCTAGGGCTCCTTTTTCATTCTTTGTGACAGTTAAGCCCTGTTTTTCTTTGCTTTAATACAGATTTATCCTGGGGCCTGTTCTTTTTCAATGCAATCCACTTGGCCGCACCCATTTGGAAGAGCCTATTACTCTGGTCAGGGTTGGTTTGGCTTGCTGCATGCTGGTTGCTACATTCTTTTTTTAGAGCCTGCCAAATGTGGGACAATGGGTGTGTCTTGTTGACATCCTGTGGTTCATCAGATATGTAGGATCACTCTGCAGGGCAACCTCTTTAGAAGCTTGCAGCTGTGCTGGGAGGACCAGGTCAGCATGCCTGAGAGGAAGCCTGAACTCTGATTCACACAGAAGATCATTTAACCAAAAGGCACAAAAGAAAGGAGAATGTGAGCAGACCTCGATTTATGAAATACAGAGAATCCTTCATATCTAGCTTAGTGATTTTAGATTGCAAGCATTTGTCTAGATCTCTACACACTATAATTTATTCCAAAGTTATGACTATGCTACTTAGACATTTAGATACAAGAATATATACAAAGTCAAGTTCCTATCAGGGGATACAGGGATTATTAGTGTGTAGTTAAATTGCATATCTTATTGGAGGCTAGGCACAGAGGACATCATTCTGGACTGAAAGAGAAAGAGTCACCAGAAGTTTGTTACTCAAATATATCATCTTGATGCTTTCCTGATTATTAATATTTCTCAATGTTAATAATATTGTGGGCTCTTGCCATGTATTCAGAAAATAATTCTGAATACTGGCTCAAATAGACCAGACAACATGGTACGTTTTAAGGATTTTACTCAGTGAGAGGAATGTGCAGGAGAGTGAGGGCTTTATTTAGGGCAGAAAGAGAAGTGTAGAGGCTAAGTTAGGTCCATATCAGGCAGAGAGCAAGCCAGGAGCCACTTGGAGAAAGCATTTGATAATGAGCAGCCACAAGTACCTTAGCACGAGTAGTGAGTGAAGGCAGAGAGCATGGTGCCCAAGAGGCAGCGTCTGAAGGCACGAGCAATAAGGTAGGGGGCCACCTTGTTCCAGGCCTTTTTTTTTTTTTTTTTTTTTGACAGGTAGAGCTACAGACAGTGAGAGAAACAGAGAGAAAGGTCTTCCTTCCATTGGTTCACTCCCCAAATGGCTCCTATGCTGATCCGAAGCCAGGAGCCAGGTGCTTCCTCTTCGTCTCCCATGCGGGTACAGGGGCCCAAGCGCTTGGGCCATATTCCACTGCCTTCCCAGGCCACAGCAGAGAGCTGGACTGGAAGAGGAGCAACCAGGACTAGAACCGGCGCCCACATGGGATGCCGGAGCCCCAGGCGGAGGATTAACCAAGCGAGCCACTGCGTTGGCCCCATCCCAGGCCTTTAATTCACTCCCAAAGTGGAGTGGTTACATAGTCTTATTGGCAGGTGGGCTTACAAGTGAGCTCAGGTTGGGGCATGGGATGATGCAGGGGGCATGATGAAAGTGTGATCATTATACCCCTGATACAGATTTAAGTGGATTAACAACCTAATGAAGTATAAATGTTCCCTCAGGTAGTGAGATGTCTTCATTTTAGTATGAAGTACTTCAGGGATTTATAGCTCTTTCTTCCTGAGTACCTGGAACTCTAACAAGACGTGTGTGTGTGTGTGTGTGTGTGTGTGTGTGTGTGTACGCACGTGTTCTTCATTCCCAAATATCTAGAGGCAGGAGCAACACCGTTAAATTGAATGAATGAATATATAAGGGTATGCTTATGGCCAGCACCGTGGCTCAATAGGCTAATCCTCCGCCTTGCAGAGCCAGCACACCGGGTTCTAGTCCCGGTAGGCGCACCGATTCTGTCCCGGTTGCCCCTCTTCCAGACCAGCTCTCTGCTGTGGCCAGGGAGTGCAGTGGAGGATGGCCCAAGTGCTTGGGCCCTGCACCCCATGGGAGACCAGGAGAAGCACCTGGCTCCTGGCTTCAGATCAGCGTGGTGCGTCGGCTGCAGTACACGGGTCGTGGTGGCCATTGGAGGGTGAACCAATGGCAAAAGGAAGACCTTTCTCTCTGTCTCTCTCTCTCACTGTTCACTCTGCCTGTCCAAAAAAAAAAAAAAAAAAAGGTATGCTCATGATGATGTGTTCTATTCTGGAATAAGAACTGGACTAGAAGAACTGGTAAGCCCCTAGCACAAAGAAAAGATAAGGAAATAGAAAGACTGGTTACCAGATGTGGTTGGTTGAAGTTATGCATATAGTTTAAAATGTTGCTTTGTGCCTTGTAAAAATGTACAACTATTAATTCAAAATGTAGAAATAAAAATACATAATTATGCTTCAAAAATTCCATGGGAAATATAATTAAAATATTAGTTCACTTTGGTGCAAAAAAATTTGTGAAATCCACAGTTTTTTATTATGTTCATTTTCCATCAATATTTTGAAGACTGCTTGTATAGTTAAGTTTTGTCCATGATCTGGAAACACTGAACATTTTTAGCATTACACATGTACTGTGAGAGAAAAAGAGAGATGTGTAAGTCAAATATGATGAAAGCTTAAACATTTTTTAATCTTGGTGCCAGGTTTAGCATTGCATTTTACCACTTGTATAACCTTTCTGGCACATTTAAGTTTTTCAAAATGCAAGTTTAAAATAGGTTTTCTCAGAAATGGAAGGAAGGGAGGAAGGAAGGAAGGAAGGAAGGAAGAGGGAGGGAGGGAAAGGGGGAGGAAGAGAGGAAGGGAATATCATTATATGCTCAGAATTATATCTATGTATTGAATCTGTTAAAAACTAATTAAAATTTTAAATAAAAAGAATATAGTAAACAAATACAACCCAGCAGGCCTACAACTTTTGTGTGAATATCATGGGTTTGGGCTAGAGGCTTACAGAACTTATCACAGCTGCTCTGCAAGGAGTTAGAACACAAGAAAAACATAACACTCAAAACAGAGCCCCAAGGACCAGAGCCAAATGAGGATAACTAGAACAGTTGCAACAGGAAGGAAGATCTAAAAGTAGAAATGAGTCAAGGGTTCAGAGAGCTGGGAAGACAGAGCACAGAATCATGGGTTGAAACAAATAATCAGGATCTTGAGTATCAAGGCAAACTGAAGCATTTCGAGCCACAGCAGAACAAACGGCATATTCAGATAGCACACTGCATGGACTCCATTAACTTATTTAGAAATTCATATCATTAAAACTTATATATATGTCTTGCCATTCAGTTATTTTCTAAAATGATTTGAAATAACTAGCAAATATAACTAGTTATTTTAAACAAAATATCATACCCAAAGAGTTTATTTTGAAATGGTTGCTCTAATCAACCACTATTAGTTGATAACACTAACACTCATTTATCTTAGAGAAAAAAGTATGGGAGCACTATTTATGGAGGGGAAGAAAATTGTATAAGATAACCAGGAAGATAAAATAAGAAAGAAGGCTGAGAGGGAGAGAGAGAGAGAGAGAGAGAGAGAGACAGAGAAGGAGGAGAAGGGGAAGAGGGGGAGGAGGAAGAGGAAGGAGAAGAAGAGGAGGAGGAGGAAAAAGAAGAAAGGAAAGAAATAGGAGAGGAGATTTCAAATGAAAATGAAATAGAGGAAAAGAGATATCTTCGTATTTTATTGCTAAAATCCAGGCCTGGGTCATTTCTGCCAAGCATTAACATGGCCTGAAACCCAATGTAACAGATCAATATTTAATTCTACAACTGAATTTCTTACTTTCCTTATATATTTTTTCTCATATGTTCACTTTCTCCAACATAGATGGTTGTTTCCTCCATTTGCCACATTTTCCCCAACTAAAAAGCAAAGAACATGTGATTTGTCTCTTTATTCCCTCCCCTGTATTTCTGAGGTTTCCCTATTTTAATATTAATAATTATAATGATGATGATGGTGGAATCCACCTTTATTGAACACTTATCACAGACAGATTGCTTTGTGGGCATTTTTTCAATTACTTGAAATTCTATAAATGGGACAACTGATTAGTAGAGAAGTTCAGTAATTCATCCAAGGTCGTGAATAATACATTGCAAAGTTTGATCACAATCAACAGTTATACCATTCGAAGCCCCCTTTCTGGAATTTAAACAGCATATTTTGTGGGAACAGTTTGAAATGAAAGACTCAAAGGGCTATAAACATACTTTATCTGCTTGATTGTAAAGAGAACTTAAATTCTTTATTAATTTCTAAAACAAGATAGATGGTAGCAACTTGATAATAATAAAAAATCAAAAAGAAATCTTATGGATTTCAGAAGGGCAAAGATTGAAGTTATTTCTGTTGGTCTCTCATGTTCATTTTGTTGGATTAATGGTTGTGCCAAAGGGGTTAGGAATCATGCCCTACCCTGTGGCCTTGAAAAATCTCTTCAACAGCCTCAGCCTTGATTCGTGCCAGGTGTAGCATGAGTTTAGAAATCCCTTCCTTCGTGAGTGGCTGCTAGGAGCATGAAGACAATGATTGTAAGACCCTCTTCGCACCTCCTAAAAGATCAGCATAGAATTACTGATATATTACTTTTTATAAGAAATATTTTAAAAGGCAGCATTTCATACAACTTTTAGGATAATCAGATGTTTTGTTCTTTATTTTTATAGTGTAGAAATTTCAGAATCATTACATTTTCTCTGATGATTGCGGGTTCTTAATTCCATAGCTATAAAATCTGCATTTAATTCCGGTCCTTCTTTTTCAGTTCAGTTATTTCCAAAATACAAGTGAAACAGAAATTATTCATAGAGTAATCAATTTCCTAAGTGCCAATGTTCTTTTATGACTACAGGATGTAAAAATTAAAGAAAAGAATTGTCTCTGATTTTTTTTAACAGACCTTGTCATTGGTCAAAATAGGGCAGGGTTTCCTGGAACTTTGGGGTTTCATGGATCACTGAATTTTTATTTAAATAAAGCATATTTGTGCATGGATATGTGTAATATCCTAGTTGGCCACACACATACACACACACAAACTCTCCACCAACCATCAATAATCAAAGCCATTTTCTAAAGCAAGAGGCAATTTAATCCATAAAATATTTCCAGAACAAAGGAAGAAAGTCCTTAAATTGAAATTAATTTGATATTATGAAAGACCACTTAGTCATTTTATTTTTATAATTTCATCATTGTCCATTGGAAACCTGCCTACACACCCTGGTCCATAGACGGGCTTTTGAAATCATAGAGCATGTGAGCTCAGAAAGAGCTAACTGTCCCCTCCCTTGTGAGTTCTTTGACCAGTCCTCACTTGCAGCCTGAGTACATTTTGTAAATTGCCTCGCTTGTACGCTCTTCACTGGAAGAGGTCCGTTTTGGCCCAAGTGTGACTGCTGCAGGGAAAATTTTGCTCAGTGCTATCAGGTTCTGTCATGGACTATATAACCAGTAGATAAGCGTATATATTATTTCAGTTCACTGTTCTTGTCCACAAATAAAGGAAGGAAACATATGCTTTCCAGGATCTTGTCTTTGTATTCGATTCTTTAATGGCTTTCCTTCTAGCTAATGAAACTGACAGAGATAATGTGCAACCTCTAAAGAAAGACAATTATGGAAAAAAGAAACACCTTTAAAGTGATACATCTTACTTTAATTTCTCTCATTTGGAAAGATAAGGTGTATTTTAAAGGTGAAACTGTCTGTCATATTTACTTATATATATTTCAGAAACACATTCTCTAAGAAATACAGTGTGAAATATTCTTGAGATGAACATAAATCTCCATCCACTTTATTCAAAACTTGAAATTAAAAAGAATGAAAAAAATTAATTTGGGGGAGATTGTAGTTTTCACTTACAGAATAAATTTAAAGATAAATCAAGTGTTTTTAAAAAGAAAAAAAGGAGAGGAAGAGAGGTTGGGGGGAAGGAAGGATGGAGGGACAAAGGAAATATCACTGTTTTCTCACAGCTGTATCTGTGAACTCTATTGAGTCTGTAAAAAACTACAAAATTAAAATATTTTTTAAAAATTTAAAATGAATAAAGTTAATAGTAAAAGTAAGGTATTATAAATATAAGAAATGAGAGAATAGTTCTAAAAATATCCTTACCCCCTCACTCCACCATCTCCTCAGTCCTACTAAGTAGCATACTCCTGTTCCTCTGAGCACATTCATAAGGATTCTACACCAGGGAATTTCTTATCACATAGATCCAGTCCTCAAGGTCATGCCCCATAGCCATTCTTCTCTGTCTTTCAGTAATTTGCAGAATTGGGTGTAGTCTAGAGTATACTTGCTCTTCATTATTCTCTATCCCAAAAGGTCAAAACACAATATGGACATTTTTAAACTTGAAAGAAACACTCAGCCTAGATAGTCAGCTCTGCCCGAATTAAAACATCCTAAAATTATTTTTATTCTTCCAGTGACAAAGGCTAATATTAAGCCCATGGGAGTAGGAATATTCCCTAAGACATTGAAATTACCTTAACTTAGTCACTCAATTTTCCATGTTTGAACAAGATTCCTTCAGAACAAAAAGAGAAGTGAATACTGTGTTCTACAACTACTGCATCTGCAGTGAGATAAACCCTTCTAGCCAAGTGTAATTCTTCAGAGAGTTTATTACTAGGTAAGGAAGTAGACTGTGAAGTTGGAAAATAATTACCAATCTACACCAGTTTCACAACGTTTTATCTTTGCTTCTAATGATTTCTCAATGTCTTTGAAAGCAAGACTAAAAGTATACAGAACCATCTGTGAACATTAGAAGGCACTCTAAATAAGTCAATATGAAAAAAAAAAACTAGTCCATTTTTACAACTACTGCAATTTTGGTCATAGTGAAATGGGCTGTGCTCCAGTGCACATGGTTAATTGCAGCTCTTCAATACCCATAGCTTAAGGACTCTCACTTCAGGTAACAATGGAAATGAAATCTTTCTGAGGAAGGGTCTACTTCTATGTATTTTCTGACAAAGGTAAAAATAACATTTATTTTGAATTAGAGTAACTAGCAATTCCAATTTAGAAACATGACAGTTTTACCACCACCTTCCAATGGGGACATATGGTGTTTGGATTTTTGTCATAATTACAGAAGTTATCTTGTATTTCTGTAATTCAATATTACACATTTAATGGGTTTTGGCATGATTTTTAAAATATATGTTCCTTTCTGCTCTTCAAAGAGGAATTATTGGTGTGGATACAGAAAAAGATAATCATCACCCACGTGGTAAAACTCTATATGCGAACAGTAACCAGTTACCAAAATCCACAAACAAAAGACCATAATTTGCAATGGCAATAATCACTGGGTCCAAGATTTTTGTTCTGAGCATACCTCACAAGAATATGAGCCTATCTAAGGTCAGGTAACACATATAATTCATCTGGCACACCTGGCAGTATGCCCAACATATAGTAAAACAACCATAACCACTATAATCTGTTTTCTGAAAATAAGTCTATCATATTGCCTGTCTTAGCAGAGAGACAAACAGACTGTGGGGATTTATTGAATGTACTTAATATGAATGGATTTTTGGATGAGTGAATGAGTGATTCAAATTAGATAACTAATTAACAAAAGCAAATATTCTCCATGAGGACATAATGTCATGGAGGCATCCGATAGTAGGTTGAGTGCAATGCATTGTAGGGAGGTTGACAGAGACAGTGAAATTCATTAAATACACTTGAGGAAAAAGGGGGTTGGTGACATCATTATTTGAATCACATCATGGTGTTTTCATATGACAGGTTGAAGAAAGGACATAGTTAAGTGCAAAAAAAGTCAAATTTATTCATAAGCTTTGACATAAAAGAAGAAATATAGCTTGTCGTCTTCCAAGGATCTCTCATTTCTCCATCTCACACTATTTTCTTTAATCTAGAAAACTATTCAAACATCTTCTTATCTAAGTTCTTTCTCCTCCAATTTAGTTTTTTAAGATTTATTTATTTTAATGGCAGAGTGACAGAGAGAGATAATGAGACAGAAAGAGATCTTCCATTTGCTGGCTCATTCTCCAAACAGCCACAACAGCCAGAGCCAGGCCGGGCTGAAGCCAGGAACTATGTCCAAGTTTCCCAAATGGGTACAAATGACAAATACCTGGTCCATCATCTACAACCTTCCAAAACACATTGCAGAAAGCTGGATCTGAAGCAGAGTATCCCGGACTCAACCTGGCACTCCCATATAGGATGCAGAAATTATAAGCATTATAAGTTTAACCCACTATGCCACAATGTGTGTCCCTTCTCTTATTTATTCTATACACCAGACTATCTTTCTAAATTCCATTTTTCCTGTTGTACACTTATCAAAAATATTCATCTATTCCCCACTTCCTAACATCTCATGTTAAAACCTTCAGTCTGGAATTGAAGATTAACAATAAGGAAAAGAGAAAGTTACATATCGATGTCAGAAAAAAATAGTTTAAAGTCCATCAGACTCAATCACTTAATAACTAGTTTCTTCAACCAAGTGTCAAACTAGACTTAATGTCCTAAGGAACATTCTGCTGTAGAATTTTGTATTTTGTTTGATTTTGTTCTTGATGATGCTCTGTACCTAAACCAGTGCTTCTCACACTCACTAGACATAGGAGTCTTCTGGGAATATTGTTTAAATGTAGTTTCTGGTTTAATTGCATTAGAGTGGAGTTGGAGATTCCACATTTCTAACACACCTTCAAGTTACTCTGATGCTTCTGGTCCATGGACCACACTTTGAGTAGCAATTTCCTAAACCACAACTATATTGCAGAATTTAGTGTTGGTAAAATAACATGCAGTCTGTCTTTGCAACAAAATCTTGACTCTATCCATGAACTAAGAATGTCCCCTTATCCATTTCACCTATATGAAACTGTCTCATTTTTCCATAATCACTCTAATCCCAGCTGAACATTGCCATATTAATAATGCTCTTTTGAATTCAATGCCTTACATACAAGGAAGCCACTTCACTTTTCCTGATTTCCCATAGCTCTTTGTATACTCCTTACAGTAGCATGGGAACCTTGTGTTAAACTTGTTCATTTGTTGTTTCTTCTGCTCCCCCCTCTAGGCAATAAGCTGCTATTTTAACCTATGGAGTAGGAGGAAGAGCATTCTGGAGGAGGAAAGGAAGGGGCCATAGTCACACTAGTATGTGTCAGGGAAATTCAGTCAGTACATCTGACCCTGACACATTTCCTTTTATCATATCAGATAGGCACTGTGATAAGCAAAGGTTGTATCTCTAGAACATAGCACCTGGTATATTGCTGTATCTACATATTTGTTTATATTTGGAAATGGAGACATAGTAGAAGAAATATAGTCCTGTTTTTTGTGTGCTTAACTTTAAGATGTTGGAAGGAAGCCTTATAACAGTGTTCTCCCTGAATCTAAAATTTGAGAGGTTATGAGACTCTCAGAGTGTGGTAGATCTGGGAGTGGCCTATTTGAGGAATAAGCTGCTTTCTTCAACCTACACAACAGAAAAATCAATTTATTCACCTTCTTTGGCTCAAGACATTTTTATTTTTTTAGGCACAAGTAGAGTAATGCAATATACACAAAATGCCTGTTTAAATTACTAGATTCTGGACTCTTTGAGCATATTATATAAAGGTAAGAGGCCATTTGATATAATTGTAAGCATGATGCCAGTTAACATCAAAAACACTAAAACATGGGCAACACATTTACGAATCATGAGAAAATATGTGCATTTGTAAGTCATATTTATCCCATGATCTATCTCTTCTGCAATACTTTTTTATTGCTTGGGATTTACAGGAGCACTTCTACGCATGGTTTATGACACAACACACATCAATGTATCTGCCTTCAATCATCAAAGGGCAAAAACTGAGGTCAGACATCAGCTATTTGACAAGCTCATCTGGGTTAATGAAGATCTAGAGCTTGCATACAACATGCAGAGAATAAGATACCATAGGTCTATAAGTAATATCAAATTATTCCTGAGCTTATAATGCCCAAATTTATGTCGACTATGTTTCTAAACCAAAATATTATTGACTTTTGTGATAAAAATATTTTCCTTCACTTGCAGCTATTGTTCCAGAGGCTACTACAGCCCTATACCAGTTACAGCCTTGTTAACTTTCTCAAAATAAGCAATGAATAAAAGAGTACCTCAAAAAGTTGCAGAAAATGGAATTCAAAGATGTTTATTTTGGTGTGAAAATCTCCTCAAATCCATGCATAATTTTTCATACTCTGTATTTCCTGGACCTTTTAAAGATTCCTTGTATGCAGATTCCAAAACTGTTTTTCACAAAAATAAACTTATCACTGAATTCCATTTTCCATAAACTTTTTGAAGTACCCTTATGCATCTAACTTCTTAATTTATGACTTATACCTGAGATAGGGCTTCTTTGGGGAACTTTGAATGGAGTAAATTTACTCTTACATGGAAGTGAATCTTGCCTTCTTGATTGGTCTTACCATGGAGATGGCACCGGGCTTGAGAAAATGGAAGCTTTGAAGGTGGGCATGCCTAGGGACTCCACAAGACATGTAAAATCACTGTACTGTAAAACTCTTTGCATTTTCCACCAAAACAAGTAGTTTATAATAATTAATTCTCACAATCAGTTTGTGAGGTCAGCAGAGGAGGTGCCATTGTGTCCAATCAACAAGGATGTAAACTGAGCCTTTATGATTTGCTCTTGGTTCAAAAGATTAGACTCAAGGAAACACAAATAATGAAGGTTTCCTTTGTGCTGTACAATGCTTCAAGACAATAATAGGCCAGGAGAACATCAATGGAATGGTAATTAAAAGATCCAGAATCAGGGGCTGCTGTTGTTCTACAGCAGGTTGAGCTGCCACTAGGAACGCCCTCATCCCATATCAGAGTGTGACGTCCAGTCCTGCCTCTGCTTCCTATCCAGCTTGCTGTTAATGTGCATCCTGGGAAGCAACAGGAGATGGCTCAAGTAATTTGAGTTCCTGTCACTCCAAGAGAGAACCAGATGGGGTTCTTGGCTCCTGACTTCGTCCTTGCCCTGTTGTAAGCATTTGGGGTTTGAAACAGGGGATGAAAGATCTCTTCCTGTCTCATTTCTGTGTCTCTCTTTGCTTTTCAAAAACAAGTAAATAAATAAACTTCTAAAGATTCAGGTTGAGCTCAAAATTTCCAGAAATGATTAAATGATTCTGAAGGAATAGAATTCTCTTTGCTGGTGAGATCATTGTGGAATTAAGCTACTGAATAAACATTGATCAAATACTGAAGACAAAGGCGAAGAAAGAAAAATGATCAGCACCATCCAACCCTTCACTGAGTGGCTAAAACTCTGGGAATGTACATTTAATAACTCTTTCTATCATGTTGCTTTCCAAGTAGGTCATTTAAACATTTCCTCGAGTGATGATAACATTGATATCCTAAAAAATGCAAGGAATATACAAGAAGTAACATATCAAATAGTTGCAAAGTTGTAGATTTGCTCCCTAAAAAAAGTATTTAAACTCTCGGTGTATGCTTTCTGATATGTAAATTAGAGCTAGTATTAGTTTTAAATAAGTTAATTCACTGTAGCATTTTGTGTGGTGGATAGTCTGTGGTTAACATGAGTTAAATATACAGTCTTATTTATACTTCATGCTTCATTCTGTGTGCCTCTGGAACTGAATCAATGCTATCTTTCCTATGAAACAGTAGTGGGAAAAGAGAACCAGATTTTACCGAGTTCTTTCCTGCCTGCATCATCAGAGAATTGCCAGATAAGCAGCATGTAGAATCACACAAAAGCCCCTTTGTATGATTTTATTTCCCTACATGAAATAAGAATCAGAGTCCACTGTAATCAGCAAGGTAAATTAAACCTTGAATTGGGCCCAAGAAAGGAAAGGCATCCACCATAACTATTCATTGTAAATATTGGTGTCTTCCAAAAATCCTTTTTAAATGTTTACCTCCAGAATCAAGTTAAAACAGACACACACACACACACACACACACACACACACACAGGTAAGACAGCAAGCTTCAGAGAGCAAGACAAAAAGAGAGAGAAAGGAGACACTAGTTTATTGGGCCATGAGGTTGAGAATATACCAACAAATTGTGATTATTGATGACCTTAACTAACGTATTTGAGAACATACTGCCCATGACCAAGTGACTTCTCAGCTACCTGCTAGGAAGTCCCTACAATGTCAACAACGAAATTGTTAAAGCAAGACTTGTTACCAGATCATCTGAAATGTTTCTTTTTCCTTCTTTCCTTTTTCTCTTACAACCTTTTTCCCCTTTTTTCATTGATAATCATCTCATAATTATTTTCTCTACTATTATATTGACAAATAGATGATTAATTCAAGTTTTCTGAGTTATTGCTTGGTATGAGCCCTGGAAAAGTAAGTATCTTTCACAAGTCAGAGGTATTTGAACCCAGGCAGTCTCATTTGCCCTAGTCATCTCCGTCATAAAAGGCATGAAGTGTAGGTATCTAAAATTACAGTGTAAAAGGAGCTCTAAGTAGGAATAAATGATGTCCAGATTGGCTCTGAAGTCACAAAATTCTTACAGATTCCTTTGATGTTCATTTCAGGAAGATTATGCAAACACGAATATTTCTAAGGAAAATGAATTGTTCTTATTATAGCAAAGGATTGCAATGATCCTTATAGTTTGGTGAGTGATCCTAAGGGAGGGAGAAAGAGTACATGAAGCTAGATCTAAGGCAACAGAGATGGTGTAGACAGACATGAAGAGAGGTACTGTCAGGCTGCTCTGCTATCTGGAGGAATTGCTCACGACATCCATCTTCTCCAGTAGTTCACCATATTCCCTACCCCAGTCATTGTCCAAGGCCTTTGTTGTCACCAGAAAGCCAGGATCATGTGAAGTTGCTGTCTTTGCAACTGCCCAAACATTTGTAGCCCTTTCATTGGGAATGACCTTGTGGTATGCTGCTTCCAAATCCTGCTCTCAGTGTCAGACCTTCCAGACTGTAACGTCAATATCTCATATCAGAGGAGTCAAAATTTCCACTGAGTCTTAAGTATGACACGTGCTTGATAAATATTTATAAATAGTAGAAATCTGAGGCCTTTGCCCATGAGTCTTCCAAATAATTTAGTAACTCTTCCCATATTTCCTTAAACATAAACAAAGATAAGTCAGCAGGAACCAACCAAAAGTATGTGAACAGATCTATTTAATGGCAGAAATTGCTCTTTCCAAATGGAAAATGGTGTTGAATATCTGCTAGTTATCGTTTCCATTTTTCACAAATGCCAATTTTTTCTTTCATCTACATACATATTCTTGGTAACCTCTGAATGTATGTTAAGAAATATCTCAAAAAATATAGAATTGCCAAATTACTTTCAGGTACCACAGGAGTCAGAAGGAGCACTGTGTTAAGGCTGAGAAATTAGCATAATGTCTGCTTTCATATTTATTTACAAGTCTGAATACAAACAGTAAAACTCATACCCAGAAATGATGAATGCCTGAGTCAAGTGAGATCAAAATTTTTGCACTAATTCTAGGTTTTAAGCAAGGCTATTTTCAATCAAAATAACACTCTTTTAATTCTTATTCAGTATTGATCTAAGTAAATGTGTCAGGCACTCAAGATCTATTTTTTTTTTTTTTAGATTTATTTACTTATCCAAAAGTTAGTTATGGGGGCGGGGAAGGTTAGGGGTGGGAGAGACAGAGACAGAGAACAAGAGAGATATTCCATCTTCTCATTCATTCCCCAGTGGTTCAAACAGCCAGGGTTGGGCCAGTCCAAAGCCAGGAGCCAGGAGCCAGGAGCTTCTTTCAGTTCTCCCATGTGGTTGACAGGGGTCCAAACACTTTGGCCATCTTTCACCGCTTTTCCCAGTCCATGAGCAGGGAGTGAATTGGAAGTGGAATAGCTGGGACTTAAACAAGTGCCTATATATGATTCCAGTATTAAAAGCTGCAGCTTTACCCCTACACCACAACACCAACCCAGTACTAAAGATTCTCTAAAACTGTATTGCTGACTTTGTTTCATTTCATGATTAAGCTAATCCAATGAATAAGGACATAGTTAGAAATGCAGTTCTGATTCTTACAATCTACTGCTCTACACGGTTCTCCATTTGGCTCCGTTAACATTTCTCAGTGTCCTGAATATAGCCCTGATAATTGATCAGCCCAGGTTCTAACTGCTCAATTCTATTCGTAAGCCTGTGGGTGCGCTCTTCTGAACTGAGACATCTCTTTGGCCAGGAATATGCAAGTTGCCCTTGCCCAGGAGGTCACGGGCAGTCTGAGTGGCCATGTACTTTAGAGGATGGAGCATCTTTACTATCATCGCCAAGGATTATACAAATAATTACAAACTACCTTGTTGGTAAACTGCAGTCTGCCTTACCACATTAAGGTCCACTAGAAACTTCAGTAGAAAAATTCTGAGATCTAAAATAACAACATCTTTGGAAAATTATTTTTATAACTGAGGTTATTAAAATATCCATTTTTAATAAATATTGGTAATATTAGTACTGATAAGAGAAATATTATTTTTATAGAAAGATAACTAACTGGATTTTTACGAAGAAACCATAAACCCAGCCCACCATGTGTTAAATTTATCGCAACTCTTAGCTTACACATTCAATGTTTAATAAGGGGTATGTAAGTGAGACTTGAAGCCCTTTAAGGGCTTAATACATTAATAGGTATATTATCTCAATCTGGTTTTCTGAGAGCCAAATTAAGCAACAAAATCACAGCAGATTGAATGCACACACACACACACACACACACACTCTGCATCATATTTCTGGCTTCTTTTGAAAGATCTAGCAACAGCAGACTCAAAGCCCACAAAGCTACCGATTTGTAGTACTCTTGCTTTGGAAATGCTAGGCTTCTTAGTGTACACTACACCATCTACACCACTCCCAGTAGTCTTAAACTCACTGCTTTGTATAACCTGCCTAATCCACTTAGGTACTTGAGCATGGGGTCCTATTACTGCTTTATGTGCAGTTGGATCTGTACATCCATGAGTTCTGTATCATGAATTCAACTAAACGAAAACCAAAAGTATTTTTAATTATATCTTGGGGCCAGTGCTGTGCACGGCACTTTAAGCTGCCAACTGTGATGCCAACATCCTCTATCACCACAGGCTGGAGTCTTGGCTGCTCTACTTTCTATCCTTCTCCTTGCTAATGAGCCTGTGAAAGCAATAAAAGATGACTCAAGTGCTGGGGTCCTGCGACCCACATGGCAGACCCAGATGAAAGTCCAGATTCCTGGCTCTGACCTGGCCCAGCCTTAGCCATTAAGGCTATTTGGATAGGAAGCAGCGAATGAAAAGCTTCTCTCTCTCTCTCTCTCTCTCTCTCTCTCTCTCTCTTTCACTTTGTCTCTTCCTCTATTTATGTATAATTCTGCCTATTTTCAAATAAATAAATCTTTAAAATTGCTGTATACTGAACATGCACATTTTTCTTGTCATTATCCCCTTAGCAATATAGTATCTTAAGAATTTGCATAACATTTACATTTCTGTATGTGTTATAAGTAATTTGGTAATGATTTAAAGGATACAGGAGGATATGTGTAGGTTATATGCAAATACTGAGCCATTTTATACAGTGGACTTGAGTATCCATAGATTTTGGTATCCAAGGTGGGAAGGGTGCCTGCAACCAATCTTCCATAGCTACTGAGGGACAATTGTCTGTGTGTGTGTATATAATCTGAATTTGAATATGGAGCAAAGCATTGGCATTTTTAATTTTTATACCTAGATAGTATAAATAACCCTCTTTTATACTCAAAATGGTCCACCTTTTCTACATTTTACCAACCCTGAAAACTAGCAAAGTAGATATGTAAAATTATGATCTGCAAAGGGGTCAGTGGTGTTTCATGCAGCCCACGACTGTTTGTACTGGCATCATTTTGCCCTGCAGGCTTTTCCTACTGCTTTCTGGAAGCATTCTAACTTAGAGCATTTCTTTGGTTTTCAGATTCACATGCTAGTCTAACCACCTGTGTATGCAATTGGTTTGGTTTTTACTTTGAGTTTCATCGTTGAACCAGACCTGGCACCTGCAGAAGAAAATACCAGGGGCTAAAATAGACCACGCAGGGCCACAAAATAGTGTAATATCCTCCCACTGTGGTTCAGACGGGATGCTGTTTCGGGGTATGCATTTCATCTCACGAGACTCCAGACAACAGAAGAACTAGACAAAAGGCAAACATGTGATGGAGCTGTATTTATATTGCAGTCTTTCCAACATTTCAGAAGAGAATGGTTTACAGATGTATACCCTCCAATGACATTTACACATTTATTGTTTTCTTAACCTCCTTCCCTGTCTTATTACAAGATTCTTTTCATGAAAAAGATTACAAACTGCCCCATGATTTTCTGTGATAAAGAACATATGTCCTTCTGATTACAAGGAAAGACATGATGAGCTATAGGATAGGCCAAGTGTTAATGTAAAATCAGCTTCAGAGAAGGGAATACCTTTATGATTACTTAAGCATTTGCATTTTCATGCCATAAATTCTTCCCTGTCTGAAGCAGACCACTTAACCCAGCCTTCGAACATCAAACTGTTAATTTACACAGCTTTCTGACAGGAAACCATCCCCGGCAAGGGACGCACAGTAGGGGACTTCAACAGAAGCCCATCTGGACTCTTAGCAACTGAAGGCAATTTCTTCTTAATCATCTATTAACGAGAGATGCCATAAAGATGAGTTACCATCTCTTGGCTGTAAATTTCAGGAGAGACGTTACTAACAGTTTATTTTCTCAACATTTTTCACTTATTTTCAGTGACTTAATTTATCAATGTTTATCTTATTGTGTTTCTGCCTTATTATGTCTCTCACAGGGTTCAAGGGCTTTCAAGGTTGTAGTGGTTGCCTTTGGGAACGCGAATCTGTCTTGGACACGTGCTTTGTATTAATTTATGCCTCTGGATTCTTTTGTGATAAAATGTCTTCTTTAGAAAAAAATTTTTAAGAGTGGTTTTTATTGTCATGTTAAAATGACAATAAGTCATAATCTCTGGTCAGCTGACATTCAAGAATAAAAACAAAAGTCAAGTTATTTTGCAATGTAGAATTTGGGGTGTTGCAAACAATTATTTTAAATAACTTACCAAGTATAGGAAATATTTGAAAATCTCTTTCTTTCTCTGTCCTTTCATTATCTTAGTTTTTGGTGTCTTGGTTCACATTGCACCTTTTCAGAGAAGGCTTCCTTGATGTATCCTGTTTTATATTATCAACTTGCCCCAACCTCAGTTCTATCAATCAGTTTCTCTGATTTCATTTTAATATGAATTATGTAATTCACATAATATTAATTTCATTTAAATATGAATTATCATAGCATAGTATTTTGTTGTTAATTTCATTTATTGTCTTTCTCCACCTGTTAGAATGTGAGCTCCAAGAGACTTGAGTTGTCCACTTAGCCCACTTTTGTGTCCCTAGAACTTAGAATGACACCTTTCACAGAGTAGATGTCAGAAAAAATAAATTGTAGACTGAAGGAATAAATTAGAGGAGGAAACAAAACAAAATAGGGTCAGCAGCTCTGGAGTCAAGAGCAGCATTACACGTGGTAGGTGCTGAATACATGTTTGCTTAATGAACAACAAGTGGAAGCAAGCATAATAAAATTTGGAAAATAAAAATACAAAACTCAAAATAAAGATAAAAGAAGAGATAAGTTTCTTACCAATGCATGAAGAAAAGTTATCAGAGATTACTAACTTGGGGTCATGAACACTGGTTTTTCTTTTCAGAGCAAATTTGCTAAAGAAAAGAGAATGGGCATTTGGCCTAGCAATTAAGTACCCACATCATATATTGGCAGAGTACTTTGGTTTGAGTCCTGATTCCTTGCTCTTGCTTTGAGCCAAAACAGATCCTGGGAGGCAGCAGTGATATCTCAAGGGATTCCATTCCTGAAACCCACCTGGAGCCCTGGATTGAGTTCCTGGCTCCTGGTTTCAAGTAGGCCCAGTTGCTGCCATTGCAGATGTTTAGGGAGTGAGCCAGTGCATGAGTGCTCTCTCTAGATACCTGTCTCTCTCTCTCTCTCTCTCTCTCTCAAATACATTTTTTAAAAAAGAAGAAAAATAGAAAATGAAATGAAAGAAATATTTAATGCTAAAATTTCAATGGTACTCAGAAACATTTGTAAATACAACTGTCCAATGAGTCTACTCATTAAAAATGATTGAGACTGGGGCTGGTGCTGTGGTGTAGTAGATTAAGCCTCCGCCTGCGATGCCAGCATCCCCTATGGGTGCCTGTTCTAGTCCTAGCTACTCTTCTTTTGATCCAACTCTCTACTGATGGCCTGAGAAAGCAGTAGAATATGGTCCAAGTGCTGGGCCCTGCACCTACATGGGGGACGAGGAAGAAGATCCTGGCTCCTGGCTTTGGATCAGTCAAGCTCCAGCTGTTGTGGCCATTTAAGGAGTAGACTGATGGATGGGAGATTTCTCAGTCTCTATGTCTCCCTCTCTCTCTGTAATTCCACCCTCTCAATAAAATAAATAAATCTTAAAAAAAGATAGAGATTATATATATAAAGGAGAAAGAAAGAAAGAAAGAAAGAAAGAAAGAAAGAAAGAAAGAAAGAAAGAAAGAAAGAAAGACACTCATTTGTTTCAACCTTTAAATATAGTTGTATGAATATTTAAGTACATTACATACTCTTGCGGTATTTCTCTATGAAGTTTATATGCAAAGGTTAATAAATAGGCAGCAAATAGCTCTTTAGCTTACAGGCACTATTTTATTCTTACCAAGCAGTATATTAAGATCACTTGGTAGCATCCTACACCTGAACCTTTTGATAAGCCTTTGTACATAGATACATCAAATTTTTATTGCATTTATGTATTTTCATTGTATTTGAAATGTAGATAGAGAGATGGAGACAGACAGAAATAATCCATATGCTGGTTCACTCCCCAAATGCCCACAAATAGCTGGGACTGGGCCAGGCTGAAGCCAGGACCCTAAGAGCTCAATCCAAGTCTTCCATGTAGGTACGGGGCCCTGGTACTTAGGCCATCACCTGCTGCCTCCTAGGCTGTGTATTAGCATAAATCTGGAATCAGAAGCAGAGATGAGACTTAAAGAAAGCACTCTACTCAACATAGAATGTAGGCATACCAGGAGGCATCTTAACTGCTGTGTCAGATGTCTCTCCCAGAACCCCAAATTTTCAAGCAGTTCCCTCTTGCTAAATATTAGATTGCTATAAGCGCTTGACTCTTGTAAGTTATGTTATGATCATTCTTCTAGGCTATTCTTTGCATGTAGTCATGTCATGATCATTTTCTTCAGATCATAGAAACAAAATATTAAAAAATCAAATAGGGGCTGACGCTGTGGCGCAGCGAGTTAATGCCCTGGCCTGAAGTACTGGCATCCCAAATGGGCGCTGGTTCAAGACCCGGCTGCTCCACTTCCAATCCAGCTCTCTGCTATGGCCTGCGAAAGCAGTAGAAGATGGCCCAAATGCTTGGGCCCCTGCACTCACATGGGAGACCTGGAAGAAGTTCCTGGCTCCTGGCTTTGGATCGGCACAGCTCTGGCCGTTGCGGCCATCTGGGGAATGAACCAGCAGAAGGAAGACCTCTCTCTCTCTCTCTCTGCATCTCCTCTCTTGTGTAACTCTGACTTTCAAATAAAATTAAGAAAAAAAAAATTAAACATTCTGATAAGATTGCTCTACACCACCCAGAAAATATTGAGCCCATTCAAACTTCCATTAGCAATGTTTGAGAATGCCAATTTCTTTAAGATTCCTTAATTATCATTTTTAAAAATGTGTTGACCATTTTCTTAGATAAAAAAATAAACTGGAAATTGGGTTAGACAAGGTGGTGAGGAAATGGATATCCAGGAATATAAAATAATGTGATTTGGATTGAATTTCCACAACAGGGTGCTCAATTTTCGTTTTTTTTCATTTGGATACTTTATATCTTGAATAGATCATCAGCATTAGCAAGCCCTCCTGACTGATTTGTAATTCGTAACCATGTTAGCTCTACTTTCCATGCCTTTTATATGTGTATGTGTATGTGTGTGTGTGTGTGTATGTGTGTGTATTCTGTAACAAGCAGTACTATACTTTTCTACAAATCACTTAGGCAATTTATAAACATTTTATAAACATTAATTGAACCCCAAGTCTCCTTGTTTTTATAACCTCTTTGTAACGAGATGGTACTAAGAATATGAGCATGGTAAGCAGGAAGAAAGCCAAAGTATAATAACTCGCAGCTGCAAATTTCAATCTATAACAACAAACTGTAGCCAAAAAACAGAGAGGGTTGATATTTTAGTGCAATATGATAAGTCTTGATATTTAAGTTATATGTCAATCTCAGGAAACCTATAAGCCTGCAATGCTACAATCAATACAGCCAATTTAATGTAATGATATCTGATTCATGATAACCATTTAAATGTTGGTGAGTTAACTTTTCATCCAAAAGTAAACTGCACATGCCTTTAAGTTAAATTCCTTGTTTTTAAAAAATTTATTTAGTTGAGAGGCAAAGTTACAGAGAGAGAGAGAGAGAGAAAGAGAGAGAGAGAGAGGTCTTTATTCACTGGTTCATTCCCCAGTGGCCATAACAGCCAGAGTTGGGCTGATCCAAAGGCAGGAGCCAGGAGATTCTTCTAGGTCCCCCACATGGGTGCAGGAGCCCAAGCACTTAAGCCACCTTCCACTGCTTTCCCAGGCATATTAGCAGGGAGCTGGATGGGAAGTGGTACAACCAGGATTTGAAATGGGGTCCATATGCGATATCAGCACCGCAGGCAGACACTTAACCAACTACGCCAAAGTGCCAGCACTAAAAGTTAAATTTCTGTTTAACTCTAAGCTTGTAGTTTTCCAAGACCATGCTCCTCAAATTGTACCTATAGCAACAGCAACAATACCACTTGGACATAATAGAAGTACAGACTATCAACAACTACATTAGACCTATAAATCAGAATCTTACTTGTATAGGATCAAATGATGAACATGCCTACTGAAGTTTTGAAAGCACCAAATATTGGAGTTGCTATTTAGAAAAGGTACAAATGTGGTCAAAGTGCCCAGCTTCTTGGGGACAGTCATTTGGCCTAGTAGGGAAGACGCCCAACTCCCATGCAGGGGGATCTGAGTTAGAGTCCTACTTTGGTTCCCAGTTCCAGCTTCCTGTTAATGCAGGCCCTGAGAGGCAGCAGGTGATGGCTGAAGTAGTTGGATCCCTGCTCCTCATATAAGACTGAGATTGAGTGCCTGGTTTTTGGCTTTGACCTGGCCTAATTCCAGTCATTCCAGGCATTTGAGGAGTGAACTCCAAATAGAAGTCCTCCTTCTTTGTCTGGTTCTGTCTCTCTTCATCTCAAACTACCAGGAGAGGTCTTATTGTCTAAGCAACACGTTATTTACATTTTGTCAGTTGTAAAAAATTGGCCATGTGGTATACTAATATAATATCTTAGCCATCTCATCTGTTTATTTAATTTCAAATTTTTTACTTTAAAAATCTAAAATTCCTAGTAGTTAAAATAATCAAAATTTTCTACAATATGTAACCATGTCTCATTGGCCATATTATGAAAAATATTCCTTCTACCAGTCCCCTATTCCAGATTACTTACAGCATTTCTTCTTCTTCTTTTTAAAATTACTTTATTTATTTGAAAGTCAGAGTTACACAGAGAGAAAAGAGGCGGGGGGGAGGGTCTTCCATCTGATGGTTCATTCCCCAATTAGCTGCAACAGCCAGAGCTTTGCCAATCTGAAGCCAGGAGCCAGGAGCTTCTTCCTGGTTTCCCATGCAGGTGCAGGGACCCAGGGACTTGGGCCATCTTCTACTGCTTTCGCAGGCCATAGCAGAGAGCTGGATTGGAAGTGGAGCAGCTGGAACTTGAACTGGCATCCATATGGGATGCCAGTGCTTCAGGCCAGGGCATTAACCCACTGTGCCACAGCCCCAACCCACTGTGCCACAGCACTGGCCCCAGCATTTCTTGACTTAGTAAAGCCAATCTGTCATTCTTCAAGCCATAATTTTTTTTAATTTTTATTTATTTATTTTTAAATTTTTTGCCAGGCAGAGTTAGACAGTGAGAGAGAGAGACAGACAGAGAGTTATAGACAGTGAGAGAGAAACAGATTGAAAAGGTCTTCCTTCTCTTGGTTCACTCCCCTAATTGCTGCCACAGCTGGCACTGCGCCAATCTGAAGCCAGGAGCCGGGTGCTTCCTCCCAGTCTCCTATGCAGGTGCAGGGCCCAAGCACTTGGGCTATCCTCTGCTGCCCTCCCGGGCCACAGCAGAGAGCTGGACTGGAAGAGGAGCAATTAGGACTAGTACCCAGCGCCCCAACCGGGACTAGAACCCGGGGTGCCGGCGCTGCAGGCGGAGGATTAGCCTAGTGAGCCTAGTGAGCTCAAGCCATAATTTTTTAAGAGGCTGATTAATTAATTAATTAATTTATTTATTTATTTATTTTGACAGGCAGAGTGGACAGTGAGAGAGAGAGACAGAGAGAAAGGTCTTCCTTTTGCCATTGGTTCACCCTCCAATGGCTGCCATGGTTGGCGCGCTGCGGCCAGCGCACTGTGCTCATCCGATGGCAGGAGCCAGGTGCCAGGTGCTTTTCCTGGTCTCCCATGGGGTGCAGGGCCCAAGCACTTGGGCCATCCTCCACTGCACTCCGGGGCCACAGCAGAGAGCTGGCCTGGAAGAGGGGCAACCAGGACAGAATCCGGTGCCCCAACTGGGACTAGAATCCGGTGTGCCAGCGCCACAAGGCAGAGGATTAGCCTGTTGAGCCACGGCGCCGGCCAAGGCTGATTAATTTTTAACCATTCATATTTGCAGTACATTGACGTGCTAGCAATTATATTGTTAATCCCCTAAAATTTTTACCATTAAATAAAATAATAAAGAACATGGCAGACTAAGTTATCATCACATGGATAGTTGCTATTATTACTTTTCTTTACTCAAAAGATGCTATAAGGATCTTTTTGATACTTTATAGAAAATAAAACCACTGAAATATTTATGTTTCAATTGCAGAGGAAAGAGTATATGGAAAGCAAGCATAACTATAATTAACACTTTTTAAAAATACTTTTGTGGCTAAATAACCTCAACATGGAGCCCACTTTAATATGGAAGATCAAAAGGAAAACCATTATATGTCCCACTTATTTTTCTTTGGCAAATGCTGTATTCACAGATGGTACAGATATTTGGGCATTCTAAACTAAAGCATCTCTATTTATGATTTCGTCTTGGAAGTCTCTTTCGTGGTTAGACCACATTTTGTATACTTCCGATGACGGACATAGAATCTGAGCTAAGCCAAGGCAAGGGGCAGGCCACATGAAACATGATGAAGGCTGACAAAGACTGCTGTGAAGAAGTGGGAGAAGACAACTTTGTAAGTCAGGAAGAAAACCGGGGCCCTGATCAAGCAAGAAAGCATTCACGGACCAGAAAAATCAGGAAGTGATGCTCATGCAGAGCCAATATGGACCTCAAAGGACGCTTCTTTACATGGAGTGGTGGAACAGGAATACCATGTTTGAACAACAGGGGAAGAAGAAAAGTTAGTGGACAATTAACTTGTCTTTAGAAAAATCACATTTTCAGTGAATTTAAAATTTCATTAAGTAGCCCTGCATTTGCATAACATTGCCCAAGGACAGTCTTCCCCTTCTTTAAAAGAAATTTACCCTGCACTAAGTGAAAGTCTGTTGCTAAAACAGAGCTTAAAAATAATATAACTCCATTTTCCATGTTCAAGCATGTAAGTTGCAAATTTATGAATGGGGTTAGTGAAAATTCTAGAGACAATAATGGAGGTAAAATTAAATTTGAAATTAACTCACTGAGCAAAACTAAGAAAGGATGAAAAGAAAATAGAAACAAAGACTATACGGACCACTGAAAGTTAAAAGCCAGATGGTAGATTTTAATAATTATATTGAATGCAGATGGTTCAATACTTCATTTAAAGGCTGGATAAAATAGATACAACTGCTATCTACAATAAATCCACTCATTTTAAAGGAATATAGGCTAAAGGAGTTAAAATATACCATACAAACATTAATTATAACAAAGCTGGAAAGGTTATCTAGAGGATTGTAAAAGTGCATATCTGGGAACAGATGGTGTAGAAGGCATATAACTATGAACACTAATATGGAGTAGGTAGATGATAAATTATATAGATGATAAATACATAGAAGATAAAAGCATGAATATAGATGGTTCAGTTCTCTCTCTCTTTCTTTCTCTCTCTCAGTAAATATATCTTAGCAAATGTAAGCTATCCCCTGGGCATCTAGGAATGTATCCCCAATGGTTAAGGGACAGGCAACACTTTTAATATAAAACAAAATTTATTTTAAGATAGGGATTATTATCAGAAATCAATAGGGTATTCACGATATCAGGGAACCAAGTTCTTGGGCCATCTTCTACTGCTTTCCAAGGCCATTAGCAGGGAGCTGGATTGAAAGTGGAGCAGCTGGGTCTCAAATCTGCTCCATATGGGATGCTGGCCTTGGCAGCAGTGGCTATACCTGCCCCCAACACTGCCTGTTTGAAGAACGTTTGCAAGTAGTGTGACTAAGTAGACATGTATACAGCACTCCACTTGAGGAGGAAAAAATATACACATTGTTTTCAAGTGTCAGTGGAGCATTCATGAAGATAGACCATATTCTGGGTCATAAAATGAGTCTCAAAATGTTGGAAAAACTTGAAATGATACAAAATATTTTCTTCTGTACCTAGTGAAAGGTCATCTTTTAAATAACTCTAATAAAAAAGGAAATATTAAAATAAGCTTTAGATATTAAGTACCGTATTCAATTTGGAGGATTTAGGAAAAATAATTGAATATTACAGTCTATAATAACCTTAACCAATAATCTTCATTCATTAAATCAATAAATATTTAAAATATTGGGTAGATGCTATTTAACCCACTTTAAAGCCAATGTTGCCCACATTATTTCAGTTTTCCTTTTGTATGGATCAGTGGTAGGCGTGCGTGTGTAGCATACTGCCTCCTATACTGCCAAAACCACCCAGTCACCCTCCAGCAGCTTGTGTTTGAGCCAGATGTGACACAACCCAAACATATTTTTACAAAGACAGACAATACTACCACCACTATTTGCAGTTAAACGATTTTACAATGTACAGACATTTCCACAAATGCAGTTGGATATTGAGAACTATATTATTCTGTCAGGAAGTATATCATATTGGGAAATGAAGCCCATCAATAAATGATTCACATGTGTTTCTCTTTCTCTCCCTTTGTGTGTGTGTGTACATATGTGTGTGCATGCAATTTCACAAGAATAAAGTTGTAAGGGAGAAAGAGAACAAAAGCTTCAATTAGGGGAGTCTGTGAAAATCTAAGAGAGCTTGGTTTAGGAATAAAAAATTTAAAGAAAGATAATAGAACCAAAGCTAGCACCTTTAAAAATAAGCCAGAATAAAATATTTATGGGAAATTGGTAGTGATATTTGTTGTCCATGGTTTAAACAGATTCAGAAATTTGAGGAAAGAATGTTGGATCCCAGGCCAAAATCTGAACACACCAAAGATGGCATCAGTTTAAAAACCACTAAGGTTAGAATTAATATTAATGAAGCACCTTATCCACCGCCTGCCTCCAGGAATAGTCACATTCAGCACTAATGGAAAGAAATTTTACCCTAACATTAGGAAATGCTATCTTGAACTTAAGCATACTCATTCTTAAGGTAATTTTGCACATTTCTTCTTTTACTACATTTTGTTAGTTACAGAAATTTCATGAGAGAAGGTCTAACTCCTTCTCTGAATGTGGCCCACTCTAACCAATGTGCCATCCGGGTTCATTTTTTTGTGGGAATTGTGATTCTCTGCTATGGTGTGTTGTTAGCCAGCATAGTCTAAGGATGGAGAATGCAGACTGTGGCGTGAGAATCCTAGCTCTACCACTTACTAGCTGTGTGATCCTGAGCAAGTTACTCAGTCACCCTATACCTCAGGGCCCTTTTGGTTTAAATGATGATGTCATAGAGATATTATTAGCAATAAATAGTGTTATATTTAGAGAGAGCTTAAAATAGTGTCTGACATGCAATACCTTCCGTATAATTATTGTTAAAATTACAAAGAAGACTTATATGATTCAGGTAGGTTTTCTTTTTAAAATTTTACAGAATGACCTCCTTTTCATTTTCCTAGAGGGAAATATATCTTTTTTTTTTTCTTTTTCTTTTTTGACAGGCAGAGTGAACAGTGAGAGAGAGACAGAGAGAAAGGTCCTCCTTTACCGTTGGTTCACCCTCCAATGGCCGCCGCGGCTGGAATGCTGCAGCCGGTGCACTGCACTGATCCGAAGCCAGGAGCCAGGTGCTTCTCCTGGTCTCCCATGGGGTGCAGGGCCCAAGGACTTGGCCCATCCTCCACTGCACTCCCGGGCCACAGTAGAGAGCTGGCCTGGAAGAGGGGCAACCGGGACAGAATCTGGCACCCTGACCAGGACTAGAACCCGGTGTTCCGGAGCCACAGGAGGCGGATTAGCCTATTTAGCCATGGTGCCGGCCGAAAAATATATCTTTAATTCCTTAATTCTTTTATTTAAAAATATAAAAGTGTCCAAATCTGTATAATATGTATCTGTTTCATTATTTGCTATTGCTCTACATTCTCTAAACTTTTAGCATTATATACAAATGTTATCATCCATGTAATGGATTTTGTATTTCTTTCATTTCATTTTACCATCTAAATGTAAGTACTCAGAATTCTCCCTGGTTAGAGGCAAAGTTGACTTGAAAAACATGCATCTGATTAGTTCCTGGGCAAGGCGTCATGGGAGTACCAGCTCCACATGCTGGAGAAGATGTGGTCATTGGCTCCATCATCTCACCAACAATGACTGAATTTAGAGTAAAGTTTATGTGACCACTGTGTGAAAGCTTTTCCTTAGAGTAATTTTCTTACAGCCAAAAATGTATGAAGGCGCTTTTGACTTTCAGTGAGAGTGGTGCATGTGCATATTAGCACCATACTTGAAGTTATATAAACCTTCTGCCTTACCTGATGGAAATACCTTGGCGGTGTAGGGATTTCATGTTGATCACCTCTTCTGGCCTAAACTCTCAGGCAGATATGGAAACGTCCATTCAGCACTGACTCTCTACCCCACATTTCGTCAGGTATGCATCTCACATCACCCCATGGCCATGGAAGGAGAAAATACATAGCACATAGAGGTTGGGAGCAAGAAAGATTATAAATGAATGCTGTGAGGATCACTTCAGTGTCCACTGTGTTGTAATATTGACAAGCTGGTTTTGGTATCAGAAGGGTAGGACAGAAAGCTAGTAGGAATTTTACAATACAACTTTTTTTTTTTTTACTGCATTGTCAAATAGAGATTTAAAAAAAAACTATACCACCTGACTCGCTTATTCTGTGAAAAGTTGTGGTTCAAAGAGGTTCAGTAACATGCTTAAGGTTCCTCAACTTGAAAAGGGCAAATGATGGATTTGAGCCCAAGTCTGCCACCAACTTTGTTATCGTTGTGCAGTAAGTATCTAAGCTCTTATCTATAACATAGTTGCATTTCACAACATGATCTCTTGGACCTCTTAAATGCTATAAAACCCATTAGTTTATATTATCTAAGAGAGCTGCTTCACAGCTGTTTCCAGACATGAAGCCTTCCTTGATGGTCTTTCAAAGCTTTTACCTCATTAAGCTAGGACTCAGGCATCTCTCACTGACACATTTATCACCAGAGGCATTTTGCAAGGTTTGGAAATGTCCCTGATAAAATCCTTTAGTTAGGTCCCCTGTTTAGCTGTTGCTGGTGTTACCTGAACACTATAGATGGTATTCAAAAACTTTGTGGAAAGCACATACTATCTTTTAGTTCCAAATGTCCATGAACTTTTTAAAGTCCACTCATACTACCGTATTTTAGGTAGCAGAGGAGAAAAGGGGTACCTACAGTCTACACAAATGATAGTTGAAAAGAGATGTATGCTTGGGTGTTAGAAATCAAACGGGGGCTGGCTAATCCTCCGCCTGCGGCGCCGGCACACCGGGTTCTAGTCCCGGTCGGGGCACCGGATTCTGTCCCGGTTGCTCCTCTTCCAGTTCAGCTCTCTGCTATGGCCCGGGAGTGCAGTGGAGGATGGCCCAGGTGCTTGGGCCCTGCACCCCATGGGAGACCAGGAGAAGCACCTGGCTCCTGGCTTGGGATCAGTGCAGTCGGCTGCAGCGGCCACTGGGGGGTGAACCAACGGAAAAGGAAGACCTTTCTCTCTGTCTCTCTCTCTTACTGTCCACTCTGCCTGTCAAAAAACAAACAAACAAAATAACAAAACAAAAACAAACGGGGGCCACTGCTGTGGCCTAGCAAGTAAAGCCACTGTCTGCAGTGCCAGCATCCCACGTGGGCAGTTTGAGTCCTGGCTGTTCTACTTCCGATCCAGCTATCTGCTGTAGCCTGGGAAAGCAGTGGAGGATGGTTTTGGGTCCCTGCACCCACACAGAGACCTGGAAGAAGCTCCGGGCTCCTGGCTCAGAGTTCTAGCCATTGCTGGCCATTTGGGGAGTGAGCCAGCAGATGCTTTCTCTCCCCCTCTGCCTTTCTGTAACTCTGCCTTTCAAATAAATAAATAAATTGAAAAAAAAAAAAAAAGAAAATGAACAGGAAAGCATTAGTGTGACATGTCACTGCTCTTAAATAGTACTTATGGCATACATCAACATGAGAGATCATCTAATATTGTTCTTACTTAAGCAGAAAATTATTTTAAATGAGACTTTTTGGATAACTTAAAGTGCTACTACGTTTTTTCTTCTGAAAATCCCAAGGTCAACTCTCATCCATTATCTTGTTACTTCCCTGAAAGAATGTTAATGATTGCTGGTTTATTTTAAAAGGTTAAAAGTAAAATTGAACAAGAAAGGGAGATTCCAAAATTCCAATGTCAAAGTAAACTTCACACAATCGTAACATTTTGATCATCATATTCAATTGTCTTCTTTCACTCTTTTAAATTACTTTAAATTGTGGGGAATATTCCTCATTGTATAATTAATCAAAAGAAAATATGTACTAGGGAATTTTAAAGTATCCTGGTGATCATTGGAAGAAGAAAGTAACATTAAATATGTAATGTCTACTATGAGCTAACATAGATGCATTGTATCTCTCTCTTTAAATAGGGCTTACGAAATCCTAGAATGAGAAAGGAAAATATTGTTAAAGAGTTTAAAAGGCATATTGCGTGGCTAGGTGAAGAAATAAGCAAGTAAACCATCTTATTCAACTCCAGAGCTGATTTCTTTTGTTCAGTGAACACAGACACACAAACCTGAAAAAGCCTCCTAAAGATTTTTTATGATAACTGCCATCTGCCATATCTGGAAATTATCACTGGAGAGCACTCACTATACTGAAAAAGCAAAGAAAAACAAACTGTGGCCTACTCACCAGTATTAACTAGACTCTTCTAATGTTTTACAAAGCATGGGTTCTTTGGGCTACTGTGAAGTTTGTTTATTTAAATAAAGGTGGAATAGTACCAAAGGTCAATCGATGATTCTGGTTTTTAGAGGCTTCCTGCTGGTCAGTATGAAGAATTAGTTTTATTTGTTAGTCTTATGAATCATATTATAGTAATAAACACATTTAAAGCATTAACATATACAAAGACACTTCAAAAAGTTTGTGAAAAGTGGAACTAAAAGATGTTTATATTGGTGAAAAATTTTTGAAATCCATACATGAGTTTTCATAATAAATGTTTCCATGAACTTTTGAAGACCTGCTGTGCAAATGAGCTTGTCGTGTAGCTCTCATGTATACTATGTTTCCCTCATTATCTAAAATTGCAATGAATTGCAATGGACAAGTCTTTAAACAAATCATATTAAAATCAGAGTTGACTCCATTAGTTAAGTCATGAGAAAACCTGGCTGTGATAATCTGCACATTACAAGAGGCTCCAATTTAAACCTGAACCGACACAGGTGGTTAATGTTACCATCCTAAGGTTGCTCTTCTCTGTTTTTCACTATCACATCAAGTTTGGGTACCAATGGTAGAATATGCAGCTGTTATAGACATTCTTGCAATTCCACAGTCCACATCATCCTAGCCCTTCATCTGCATAGGAAGTAATGACTTAATGAAGGATTTGAAAAAAAGATGACTGAGAAAGAGCAAGACTGCAGTCCTCTTCAGAAAACTCAGCACAGAATGAAAAAGAGGATACTTGCTACTGAATCTGTGCTACTATAAGAGATCATTCAAGCTTCTTTCACATATTCAGCTAATCTGGAAATAGAAAGAAACCAGCTCTCAAGGATGCCATAGAGTCTTAGCCCACCTCTATGTGATACAAACATAGATATGTTAATACATTTTTAAAAAATAAAGATTCCAACAAAATGCATATAAGCTCAAGAAGAGTAGTTATGGACCTGTGCTTTAAATTAGCATCCATACATTTATCATTTTCTTGCCCTCAGATATTCAAAGGTTAGCTGGAAATGGCATATAGAGTACAGTGGCTCAAATTACCTTCTTCCAAATGACAAAGAAAAAACCCTCATTCAATTATTTATCAATCTGCTCTTATTACGCACACATGAATTGACCAAGTGCACTGGAAGTTCCCATAAAATTATACCCAAGTGCAAGTTCTAGCTATCATTGTGTGATAGTAGACTTTTGGTAATAGTACAGAAAGTTAACAGGATGCTACAAAGGATTCTCTAAACTTTGATCTCATTAATTCAGTAAGATGAATTTTCTTCAGACCAGTTTGTATTTAACTAATTAACTAATACCTACTGTGTGCCTCCTATATTGAATTGATCAAGTTTCAGATTGTATCAACCAAGGTCCATTCAAACCAACCAGTACTTTGACAAAAGAAATGCAACATTGAAAAACCAGCTCAAAAAGAGTGAGAAGGCAAATCAAGGGACAGGAGGATAACCCAGAGATTATCACCCAGAGATTTACTAACACCCCAGGAGCAGAGAGCCAAAGGGAGGAGACAATTTCCAGGATCCAAACAGCTGGCGTCTCCAGGTAGTGTCTGAAACCAGGGCTACATGGCAGTAGCTGGAACTGTAAAGGTGGCACCTTCACACAAGATATTTCCTGAAGTACAGAGAGGAGAAAAAGAAACATTTATGTTTTTCCCCTACTGTTATTCTGGAATCTACCACTAATATTTCTTCTTGGCACAGTTACTTTCAAGACTTTCAAAATGAGTTTCTAGTTCTTTTGCAGCCCAGTTATCTATTCCTCTGTCACAAACTACTCACACAGACAGAGCTGTAAAATCACAACCCCTGAGTTATTCTCACAGGCAAGTCTGACAGCTATGGCACATCTCTGCTGTGTTACAAACAGAACCTCATCTAGGACAATCCAGGTAGCTAGAGCTGAAGGACACTCTTCCAATACAATGTCTTTTTTTTTTTTTTTTTTTTTTTTTTTTTATTTTTTGACAGGCAGAGTGGACAGTGAGAGAGAGAGACAGAGAGAAAGATCTTCCGTTGCCGTTTGTTCACCCTCCAATGGCCGCCACAGACGGCGCGCTGCGGCCGGTGCACCGCGCTCGTCCGATGGCAGGAGCCAGGAGCCAGGTGCTTTTCCTGGTCTCCCCATGGGGTGCAGGGCCCAAGCACCTGGGCCATCCTCCACTGCACTCCTGGGCCACAGCAGAGGGCTGGCCTGGAAGAGGGGCAACCGGGACAGAATCCGGCGCCCCGACCGGGACTAGAACCCGGTGTGCCGGCGCCGCAAGGCGGAGGATTAGCCTGTTGAGCCACGGCGCCGGCCCAATACAATGTCTTTATACATACGTCTGGGCCTGTATTGTGACAGCGTAGGAATGAACAGCAGGAATGATCAACAGGAATACTATACATAGCATCTATGCATTGTAGTTTAAGTTAGTCAGGCTTTGGATGTGGTGTCTCAGGACTCCAAGAGTGAATCTGACCAGCAGATGAGGCCAAATCTATCTACAGTTTTTCATGACATACTCTTTTTTAAGGTTTATTTATTTACTTATTTATTTGAAAGTTAGAGAGAGAGAGAGAGAGAGAGAGAGAGAGAAAGTCTTCCATACGATTGTTCACTCCCCAGTTGGCTGCAATTGGGCTGAGCAGATCCGAAGCCAAGAGCCGGGTGGTGCCCTTTCCAGGTCTCCCACTTCGGTAGGGGTCCAAGGACTTGAGCCATCTTCCACTGCTTTCCCAGGCAATAGCAGAGAGCCAGATCGGAAGTGGAGCAGCTAGGTCTTGAAATGGCACCCATATAGGATGCTGGCACTGCAGGCCAGGGCATTAACCTGGTGTGCCACAGCACCAGCCCACATGACATACTCTTAAAAGTGAATGTAGTTTTACAGCTCTGTGCATTTCTTAAGATAGCATCACTTTTACTAAACTTTTTACTCTGTTGATTGAAATAGACAGAAGCCCACTCAAATTCTCTGGAAAGAAGCATGGAGCCTGCCCCCCCCCCCCAACATAAAAAGAATGTATAGCCGTGTTTTTTTTTTTTTTTTAAACAAACTCTCCTGGGCACAGAGAAAACCAAAATAAATAAAGCAGAGCAAAATGCAGACAAGAATGCAAGGATTAAGAAGCAACACTGGATAACAGTACGATACTACATCATTCTGCATTCTGAATCATTGCTAAGTGAAGAGCATTGGTGACGAATGTTTCACAGGGTCAGTAGGGCAAAATAACCATGGCTTCCAACAAGCATTTTCAAGTTTCCCTAAAGACAAAGGAGAGACTGTAGGGTGACCTTGTACTTCCCTTAAACATTAAAGGAGCAGATCATTCAGAAGTTAGGTATGAATTCAGGTGAATTTGAGCTCTTAGAGGTCAATCTTTTGTTTGTCTAACACAGATGCAATTTTATAGTCAGGAGCAGCAATCTGCACTGACTGTTGACTTGCATCCTCTTTCTGAAGTTATGTCCTCTTCTCCAGGTGCACTGAAGAACACAAACTGTTATTCAAATATAAATCCCTCTTGCTTCCTCTTGGCCCATCCTCTGGACTCTGCATATTGTTTCTTCTTGTTCTTCCCTTCTCCCCTTCAATCAGCTCACACCCTGACTTACAGACCTTTTAGTTTTTGGCTTCCTTCGTGTTGTTCGCCTCAAATTCCAGTGGAAGCTCTCGGCCTAAAGCAGCTATTACAGTTTTTGTAGGATGTGGTAAGTCCAGCAGTCTTCAGTTACCACTTGTAGACCTCCAGACCTCTTTGCGGTGAAGGGAGGAGGACCCTGGCCATTCTCTGCCTGGGACAGATGACTAAAGCAAAGCACATGACCCAAATTAGCAAAGGAAGGAGCAGGGACACATGGAAAGAATTTCCTTCAAACAAATAAAAGTTTTTTTGGACTCTTCTTTTATGATTCAACCCTTCTGTTGTTCAGCTACAAGTCCGAGTCATACAAAAAAGAGAAACTGCTGATGAGTAGATGACAAAAAAAAAATTTAACTGAAATTTCTCACCTTTGCATGAAGAATAGATAATATGCTTGCATATCCAAGGCATATCCACATACATTTATCATGCAATGACATGCAATTAAGCAATCCCTGTGCTCTCTGTTCCATTTGGGATTCTCTTTTGGTTAGCATTAAAAGTATTCACAACCACAAAGCTTTTATTTTATGTGCAAACACAAGGCTCTGGTGACTGTCTATTTGTCCTCTGATTAACAACCACACAGAAATGTAGCAATAAGCTTTGCTAGGAAACAGCTTTCCACTCAATTATACACTGAGGGAAAACTGCAGATCTTACAGCCTGCTACTGACCACCAAAGCAAATTAGAAGAGAGTGGAAACTAGCATTAAGAGATTCCTTTAAATTCAGTAGTACTTGACAGCTCTTGATTGTTGGGAATAACTGTAAATTGAATTCTTGAAGAAAGAGTGATGATTTCTAAATGATCGTGTATTTTAAAGAAATTGGCCAAAATACAATGCACATTCAGCTCTCAGAAACACACTGTCCCTGCACAGAATGAAGTATGTGAATTCCAATCCTTAACAAATGGAATCCCCTGCTTCTGATCCAGAAGTATTTCAGTCCAATTCCTAGGCCTTGATGCTCTGTGGCTGCTGTCAGAGAGTGACCCTGGTGCCCCCTATTTCATGAGCCCAGGCAGAAAAAAGGGGGGAGAGTGTTACCATCTTCACCTCCTTAGCTTTGCCTTTGAATATACACTTCTTATTTTAAGAAGTGCTTTCTCTTCACAGTGATTATTACACCTATTCAAATGGTCACTCATTTTGAATATGAGTTTCCTTGAATAAGATCCATCTGTCGGGCCGGCGCTGTGGTGTAGTGGGTAAAGCCACTGCCTGCAGTGCTGGCATCCCATGTGGGCACCGGTTCAGGTCTCTGCTGCTCCACTTCCAATCCACCTGTCTGCTATGGCCTGTGAAAGCAGTAGAAGATGGCCCAAGTCCTTGGGCCCCTGCACCTGTGTACGAGAACTGAATGAAGATCCAGGATACTGGCTCGGACTGGCACAGGTCCAGCCGTTGTAGCCATTTGGGAAGTGAACCAGTGGAGGAAAGACCTCTCTCCCTCCCTCCCTCCCTCTCCCTCCCTCCCTCTCTCTCCCTCCCTCTCCCCCCTCTGCCTCTCTGTAACTCTGCCTTTCAAACAATTAAATAAATCTTTAAGAAAATCCATCTATTTCATTTAACCTGAGGATGCATACTATTTTGTGCACAACCCTCCTCTACGGCTACAGTATCAGAAAGCCCATGAACAGATAACCTAGTTGGAGAAGTCAAATACGTAACACTTCCCAATCAAATAGAATGAAAGAAGAGATGCAACCAAACGCTAACAGAGAACTGTAAATGTCATGAAGAGAATTATCTGCACGGGGGTTTTCATAATACATAAATTCAGGCAAGTTTATTGCAACTGAGGACATTTACTCTATTTGACATTGCTGTACTAGTCCCCAATGACAAATTAGCCTCATAAATTCTGAGTGTTCCAGAAGCACATGGTCCTCTGGTGCCATGAGTATACTTTTTCTCTAAACCCTTCCTAGGGTGAGCATGGTTTGCGTACAAGAAGTAGAAGTATCATCTAGTTGGAAATGCTTCACACTAAACTGAACTCTTCAGCAAGATTTCCAGAAGATTCTGTGATCTGTGTACATGTTAAGGTTGGGGATGCTCTGGCCTAGGAGCTCTCCACATCTGCTGTCTGGAGGAAAAGTGCAAGGAGTCTCACACCTGCTGATTCAACAAAGGGTCCGCTCACCTGTTAGAGGATGAGCTGCAAGCCGGAACAGACAGCCTTATTTAAACCAAGCCCCCTGTTAACGGGCACTTTGGAAATTCCCAAACTGTGTGCAGGATTAGTCCAGAAGCTGTGGTTACCAGGCAAGCTGAAGGCCCAAACCACCTCAGAAAGATTCCAAAAACACACTCTGTGTCACAGTTTCAAAACAAAGCTGGTAATATTTTAATCCCCTAGCCACAAGGGCATGTCTAATACAGCTTGTCATGAGGCCAGTGACTTAGAGAAAGGAATCGGGTTTTCCCATTTCTATCAGCTCTTTGATATTAAAAAATCAAACCAAAATGTATATACCAATTGGTAGCAAATGAGGGAAGTCCAAGCAGCTAATCGGCCTGCCTACAGCACTAATAATTCAAGACCATTCTATGGGTTCTTAATGTTAGGGTTCCCAGATTGTTCACTTGATGATATCAACACAATACTTTCAAAATCCCTTTTAAAATTACCATAACATTCATGGAAAAAATAAACAGAGCTGAAAATTATCGTTCTCCAATGATCTTGAGGATTTTTGAACCCTGACTTCAGGTTCTTAAGATACCATTCTTTTCCTTGGTGATCAGAAATATAACATTTTTCATTGGAGACATTTCTCATTTTATCTGTAATAGTTTTATATAAAGAAGTTCATGTATGCAGCAGAGCCTGTTAAGGTGGTAATAAATAAATACTGGTAAATAAAAAATTTTAAACCAATGGTGATGGGAAGGGTTGAACTTATTAATCTGGTTGCTTCCCAAAGCAGAACCACAAATCAGTAGCACAGCATCCATGGCCTCATCAAATATGTCTAACCCAATTTGTAGTGGGTCCTTGGGGTGGACACACAAATGTCTCAGTGACTTGAAATTGACTCCTTGAGTCCCAACTCTCCCTTATTCCCAACTGATTATTCTGGGTTAAAGTGGAAATGGTGTTTGTATCACAGTCAGGGATAGTCCCCTCTTTCATCGTCAGGCCCCCTCTCATGGAAAATGATTTTGGCTTCTATTCTTAAAGAATTCCCCATTATTTTTCCTTTTAGTGTTAAGAAATGTTTTAACAATCAGTGGTTGAAGTGTTTGAATCCACTGTCCAAAACAACTAGCTTACTGCCTTCTGATTTCTTTTTATTGAATTTGGCCTACTGTACTACTATTCCACCCAAAGTGACCAACTTGTCCTTAGCCCTGAATGTCCCTCATACCAAGAAACCCTTCAGGCTCAGGATGCCAGGTCTCTTGGTCACCCTAAATACCCTTTGTCTTTTATCACTGTCATTCGTACCTACATCCCTCACATTCAAAAACCTCAAATAAGTTGTACCGAAATGCTATAGCAGAATTTCACATTGGCTTTCCTTCAAGCGATCTACTTTAGGGGACACGTAAGTATCTTAATAAGTGACAATATTGAATGAACATCTGTGCTCTCCAGTATAGAACAAGATACAGAGTGTGTGTTATGGGGAATTTCAGAAGTAGGAGATATGAATTTAAAATCCAGCTTAGAAGTCAGGACATACATAGGAAACCAACAAACCAACAGAGAGCAAGGCTGTATGTATGAAGTCTATCACTCAATAAATTGGACTCTCGGAGACAGAAAAGATAAGATTGATGTATGCTAAAGAAATTTGGTACTTGAATAAAATTTTGTGTTCTTATAAGCAAGTTCTCCATAACATCATTTGAAGTATCATAATAATAATAATAATAATAATAATAATAATAATATTTAGGGAATGAGTGTTTGATGCAAAGTTAAGACTCACATCCCATATTAGGGTCCCAGCTAATCTTCTGATTCCAGATTCCTTCCAGTGCACACTTTGGAAGGTAGCAAGTGATGGGTCAAGTCTGTCAGTCCTTACCAGCCATGTGGGGCATGCAAATTGTGTCCCAGGAATTTGGCTTCAGCCTGGCTCAGCCTCAGCTATTGTGGGTGTTTGGCAAGTGAACTAGTGGGAAGATCACTCTGTCTCTGTCTCTGTCTCTGTCTCTGTCTCTGTATTTCTGTCCTTGGAACAACTACAACAACAACAACAACAACAACAACAACAAAAGAATAGTATTTAAGCTCTTTCTTGTCTGCCAAGAATGATGGCTAAGATTTTTAATGCATTATCTAATTCACTCTTCCCAGCAGTTCTGGAAGAAGGTGTCATTATATCCCCACCAGTAAAGTACGGGAAATTGGAGAATGGATAAGCTAGTAATTAAGAAAAAGAGGCTAACTTATCCAAGACCTACCGCTTTAGCCTGGTCACTCAGAAAGGGAACTGCAGTGTCCTGTGGAAAAGATGTAGAGGCCAAGATTTAAGCCATTGACACTGGGCAGAAACAAGACATGGATCCAACTCTCCTTCACTCCCCAGAGGAGAGATCCATGCCTCAGCCATCAAGAATGCTGAAGTCGCTGCTAGCTTGCTAACCAGCAATGTTCTGTGGTTAACTCACTGTGTGATACAGTTGATACTGCAGTGCTTGGAATCAAATCCTCTAATTATTCTAGATCATTTCTCCTTTTTACAAGCACTGAGTTGACAAGAGAGTGGGTGCTAAGTGTCTGCCACAACACTTTGTTAACATATCCTTGCCACTGATCACATCAAAAAAGGCCAGTGCCTCTCTAATGATGCAGCTTCAAAGCTCCACAGACCAAGGATCAGAATTCCCCTAGCAAAGTCATAGGACAATTGCAGATCACTGTTTCAGAGCAAAGAGAGCACCCAGAAATGTAAACACCTGACACTGATGGGGAAATGGTGAGTTTCACCACACAGCACTGCACCTGCAGGCTTATGTGCAAGCCCTACTTAGCCCTTGCTATAGTTTGTGATATACATCTTTAGTAATAATGCTTCAAGGGGCAAATTTCCAAGTTGATCGGGGCTGAATGAATTGATGAGAATAATTCAGACTGCTGTTATCAGTGAGTTGATAATAAGTGATCTCATTGAGTTGATATTAGTTACATCATTTACACATAGCCAGGATGGCAGACTAAGACATTTAAATATTTTCTTAGATGCAGAATCTTGGTTGAAAATCCAAAAGTAATAAAAAAAATTGAATGTGCTGTAGAGTTTAGTGTTATGATTATTTATAATTTTTAAAACAAGGTCAGATTTTTAAAAGTTTAATTTAATGCCATGGTTATTTATGAGGACATTCTCCTGAGTTTCAAACTGAATACAGGGACATGATACCCAGATAAATCAGTTCCTCATGAAACTGAGAATCTAGCTACAAGCCTTAGATGGGAAACAGATGTTTCTAATCCTCAGAGTTACACATTGTGAAAAGGGTGGTCCTACATTTCATGGGACAGAGGAAGAGTCTACTATGACGCCTCTAGGATTGGGACGGGCAGGTGGAAAAATCAGGGTTCGTCACCAAGTATCATGAATATGGATTGGTAAAAACATGATATATTTATATCCAATCATTATAACTGAAATGTAACGTTCCTTTCTATAATGATTATGGGCAAGAAACCACGGTAACATGAGTGAAACCTGTGATCACAGAACAGATATAGATGTTTTCATACCACAATTACTGAGCTATTTACAGACATCTTCAATGTTTGTCATCACTTCTAACTGTTGCAACCTACACAGGTGATAAGACTGCCACTGCATTTCATAATTTTTTTTTGCATTTCATAATTTTAATCATTAATAAAGAAGCACACATATAAAAATTTGTTTCCTGCAATATTTCAGTAGAACTGGTTTCCTTTACTTGCATATTTTACTTCATGCATTTCAAACATGGTTTTTTGAGAGAGGGTGAACGACGAAGAGATGCCATAACTAAATGGCCCCAAAAAGGGAAGAATTGTGCAGAATTAGTCTCTGGCAGCAGGATGATGTTTGTGCCACCAGGAGCAACTGAAGGGTTGTAAGTGCAGGAGGGGATAAGGCAAGTTACCTCTCTTTGAGGAGGAAAGGAATGGTGTTCCATGCAGAGGGAAGCATGGGCAACACTAGAGTGATAAGCAATGGGAGAGACAGAAAAATGGTCTGACTCTTGGGACCCAGCAGGTGAAAAAACAAACAGAGAAGGGATGCAGTTAAGCAAAAGCAGCAGCAGACAGCTTCTATAAGGTCTGGAGAAGAATGCAGAAGAATTTGAACTTTATCTTAAGATACTATGCACGAAATAAAAGCTTTCTAGCAAAATTTTCAAAATCATTCATCCCTCAGTTAAAAAAAAACTTCAAAAATAATTTTCCTCTTTTATTCTCATTTCTTTAACAATTGAAATGATCGTGTGGTATGGAGTCCAAAATTTCCTTATATAGGTAGCATTTTAAGTGACATTGGCCAGGATTGGTTTAATGTTTTTATGCCAACTTGACGTGGTATGAGGAATATTTCCTTTCCCTGTAACTACACAGCTACTCTCATCCATTCAGCCTCAGGGCTCTATCTCCCTTCTCCATTCACAATGGGGCAGCTCTTGCTGTCCTGTGGTGAACTAAGAGAACGGACAAGTGTATGTATGTCCACACGTGTGTGCGTGTGTCTCGGGGAGGAGAGTGTCGTGATGTTCTTCAGGCATCTGTATTAGTTTTTTGTGTTGCTGAAACAAAATACCTGATGTTGCATATTTCCTCTAAAAAAAGAGCTTTGTGAAGCTTACAGAGAGCATAGTCTGCTCTTCCTGGACTTAGTGAAAGAATGATATCCCTTCCTGCAAACGTAGGGTCCCTTTTGACCTGTGCTGGAAATTTATGTTCCGCCCCCATAAGATGTCTTCTCATGTGTTCCACACTATCCCAGCCAGGCAAGATAGGCATCTCTGCCTACATCACGACATTCCTCCCTTCTAGCTGATATTGGAGATGACTCTCACTTTACTTTGGGCAATGGAAATTCTGAATGCCTTCATGTCCCACTTCTTAAAAATATTTATTTGAAAGGCAAAGCAGCAGGGGTGGAGAATGGCGGGGGGAGATCATCTATCTGCTGGTTCACTTCCCAAATGTCCACAATGGCCAAATCTGGTCCAGGCTGAAGCCTGGAGCCAGAAGCTCCATTTGGGCTCCCACATGAGTGGGAGGGGCTCAAGTAGCTGTCTTCTGCTGCCTGCCCAGGCACAGTAGTAGGAAGCTGGATCAGACGCTGATGTCACAAGCAGCAGCTTAATACACTGTGTTTCAACACTGGCCCCTAGGACACACTTTTCTACACACAGGCACACACATACTCACAAGCACATGAGCATGCACACTCCATTCAGGCCATTTTGTTGATTAACCATGTGCACCTCTCCATGGTTGAGATATGCTGAGAGACAGTCTTTGCAAAATCCCTAACAGGAAGTGATTTAACTGTGCCTGCTTTGTTTCCCTTCACTGATTTGAGAAAAAAAGACACTTACTGGAGGATTTGAGGCTGGGCGTTTAATGGCATGGCACATCCATCTGATCCACTGCTCTCACTCTTAGAGTCCCTTTTCCTTGCTCCCCACAATCCACCCAAGCAGAACAATTGAAGCTTCCCATCCTATTCCACTCTAACAGGCACTGGCTTAATCATATCCTCCTTCCTCTCCCCAAAACAACCTATGATCACAGTCAACCAGATCTAATTCCTGCTACAGACTTACTTGGAGCCACCTTGGAAACATAAACATTAGTGAGTGAAAGCCCATCAGTTAATATTCTAAATATAATACTCCCAGATCATCTTTTTTTTCATGAAATAGTTTCTTTTGGGGCCAATGCTCTGGCTCAGTGGGTTAATGCTCTGGCATGAAGCGCTGGCATCCCATATGGGCGTTGGTTCTACTCCCGTTGCTCCTCTCCCGATCCAGCTCTTTGCTATGGCCTGGTATAGCAGTGGAAGATGGCCCAAGTCCTTGGGCCCCTGCACCCGCGTGGGAGACCTGGAAGAGGCTCCTTGCTCCTGGATTCAGATCGGCGCAGCTCCAGGCATTGCGGCCAATTGGGGAGTGAACCATTGGTTGGAAGACCTCTCTCTCTCTCTCTCTCTCTCTCTCTCTCTCTCTCTCTCTCTGCCTCTCCTCTCTCTGTGTAACTGACTTTCAAATAAATAAATAAATCTTAAAAAAAAGGAAAATGGTTTCTTTCAATATGTCCTTCAGAAAGGCCATGAACTGGATGTACTTCTAGCACTGTATGGAGAGTCTCAAAATGTTTGATGTCCCATCCTGGATGGAGATTCCTCTGAAAGCCATCTTCGCTTTGATGCTCTCAGAGAGAAGATAGAATCTAAGAAGGTACCTTTTATACTTTCATGCAGTCACTGTCTGATCCATAGCACATGCATTGGGGAGGCTCCTCCCCTTCTCATTTCTCCTGTTCCTCTCCCTTCCCTTCCATTCCACTCCCTTGCCATCTCCCCCACTTGACTCTCTAGCTGGACACCTAGTGCTAAATCACACACACTAAATCCAGTCTAAGGAAACTTCAGCTAAAATGTATTATATGTGATAATGCAAAAAAATTTTTAGGAGAGTTATGCACTTTAAAATGTGCCTTTCATTCAATCCTTCATTCAATGCCTTTGTGGATCAGGAGAAATATTGCACAGATTTGTGCAAAGCTGAGTGCTTTCTCACCAATTATCTGGAAGGCTCAGAGAATGATACTTACATCAAAGCCAGGCTTAATGACAAAGGACACCTGGCCACTGCAAACATACGCATCTCTCAGCTCCTCACTTCATTTGGCAAAAAGCTATTTCCAGCTCAGCCACAATATAACAAAGGACTAATTGATGGGAGTATTTTTTTCCATCTTTCAAAAAATACATTGAGCCAACCCCACAAGCTCCTTGAGAGGAATTAATTAGGGAATAGGAAATCTCTGAAGCCATCCTTAAATTGAGATTGAACAAAGCCCAGGGAACAGATGGCTTTTCATCTGAATTCTTTAAAACCTTTAGCACTCTGCTAATTCCCCTACAGGAATGGGGGAAAATGCTAAGCGAATTTGAGCAAAACATTTCACCAGGTGTTCAGTTCCCCTAAGGTTCCTTTTGCGCTAAGAAAAAAAGACAAAAAGCAACAGGTATCCTCTCTACCGATATTATTATAATTTCATTTATACATGTGAACTCTTCCCAAGGGCTCATACTAAACCTCAGGAGCATTTTTGACTACCAGACTGGAGGAGGGATTTCTCTAATTGGTGCAGCTGATCATGGACAACTGCTCAGAGCACAAGGACTATGTCAACAGGCACAAAGCAAAGTCAAGAATGAGATCATTGTTAAAGCAAAATAGGAAGCAATTTTGTTATTTCGTTTCATATACCTGGAGATTTCTGAGGCACCGCCTGGGAAAGAGGATTGCATTATTCCAATAGTTAAGTGGATTGGTTTTGCCTGCAAATTTGACATATGGAAACGTGGTGAAGAAGACAGACACTGCCTCCTTTGCAGAGTTAACATGACGCTGTCCTGCTCAGGCCCCCAGAGGGTGAACTGCTGGAGTTTATCTGCCCCAACTATACCTGAATATCATATCCCAGAAGAATTTGGTAGAATTTTAAAACAGTACATTTTTTCTTTTCTTTATTTATACATATGAAATTGTAATATTTATCATATGTACAACATGATTTTTGAAGTATATGTGCACACAGACACACACATTGTGGAATAGCTAAACCAAACTAATTAACATGTGCATTAGCTGTCATTTGTGACAAAAACGCTAAAGAAACACTTTTTAAACATTTCTCAAATGCTAAAATGCTAGTCAGCATTTTATACAATAGATCTTTTGATCTCAATTCTCCTATTTAAATGAATTTTGCAACATTTGACCCGTATTTCCCTCCACCTATCTCCTCAATGTCCCAGCCCCCAGTAAGCACCATTCTTTTCTGTGTGCTCTCAGACCAACTTTTCCAGATTCCATGTATGGATGAGATCATATGCGATTTGTCTTTGTGTTCCTGGCTTAGTTCACTTAGAATGACATCCTTTAGGTTCATCCACGTTGTCACAGTGTCCGGATTTCTCATTTTTTATAGCTGTATCACTTTCTGTTGTATATATTTAACTCATTTTTTTGATCCATTCACCTATTCATGGAATTTAGGTTGAGTTCATATCTTAGCCATTATGGATAGTTCTGCAATAAGTAAGTGTACAGAAATGTCTTGGACATGCTGGTTTCATTTCCTTTAGATGTACCAGAGTACTTTAAAAGAAATTGGGAAATGGAATTAAAAAGTATACTCATTTTGGTGTAAAAGTTTAAGTCATGCAAAAGTTTTTTCATAATATGCATTTTTCCATGACATATTTGAAGTTCTTTCATATACCCAGCAGTGAGATTGCTGCATCATTTGGTAGTAGTATTTTTAGATTTTTGAGGAATCTCCATATTGTTTTCCATAGTAGATGTGCATATTTACATTCCCACTAATGGTGTGCAAGGATTCTTTTCTCCACATCCTTGCCAGCATTTCTATCTTCTATGGTTTTGATAACAGTCATGCTAACAGGAATGAAGTGATATCTCATTGTGAATGTGTTTTTCACTTCCATGATGAGTAGTGATGTTATACATTTTTTCACATACCTTAAATTTTTTATTTATGATATATTTTATTCATATTGTAGGCATAATAATTTTATTTTAGATTCTGATCATCTAATATCAGATATAGAATATTCTTGTATCACTTCCTTTGCTTTTTAACAGTTTCTGTTAAACATAAATCTGAATCCATAGACCTAACCAGGCAAGGGAGAGTCCAATAGGCTAAGGAAACTGCAGGGTAACAGAATTTTCTTACACTGGTAAATGATGTTGCATGGATTAAAACATGTGCAGAGTAATTCTAGGATAAGGGAAATAAAGGAATCTTCAAAAGAAAGCATCTGAAGCTATTAGCAAAATTAATAATGAGATTTTACTTTGCGACGCTCAACTCTAGCCCCAAACCGCTCCAAAAGCTGACCTAAGAGCTGAAGGCTTCTGTGTCACTTCCTTCTCACCTAGCAGTGCCTTTCCATCACAGCTGCCATCACAGCCATGGTGTCCATTGCACACAGCCTCCCCAGGTGGCTGTACCCAGACAAGTTTTTACAATAAAGACGTTCGCATTTATTATGGTGTACATAAGAAAGTTTTAGAATGAACAGTCTTCTATTCCTTCAAACTACCAAGTGAAATTTCTGCAAACAGAAGTTATACTAACATTAGCTAAATAAATGTAGTTAGTTATACAGACAGACACAAGCCAAACGTATTGTTTGTAATATTTATTTAGTCAATAAACAGTTAACAGAGTCTTCCAGGAGTTAGGGGAAATTATTGAATTAGAAATGATCTTGTCCTCTTAAGAGCTGTAGTCTCCTTTGGAGAATACCAGCAAATATCTCCCCCACGTAAGGATCAGAGGACAACACAATATAGAGAAGTGAAAACTAGCATAGACTAAACTGCCAAGGAAAGCTTCCCTGGAACATGAATCTGGGGACTGGTATCAGAAAAATGAGAGCAGGTACAGTGTAGTGAAAATGATCAAGGTTAGAACTCAGTCTGGTGAAGGGGAACAGTGTGAGCAAAGACCGAAAGCGAGGATCAAATAAATCTGTGGGACTAGAAGGAAGTAAGCAAAGCAAAGAGTGGCAAAGGAGGCAAGGAAGGCTGTGGGGCCTTCAGGGACATTGGAAGACTCTTGTCTTTGTGTTGCCCAGAAGCAGACATTGAGACCCAAGTGGGAGTCGATCCCAGGAAACTTTAGTAGAACAGGCATAGCACAGAGAAGGGAAGACAGATGATCAAGAATGGGACATCAGGGGTTGCTGCTGTGGCACAGCAGTGAAGATGCCATTTAGGGCAGTCACATCCCATACTGGAGTGCCTGTTAGGGTTCCAGCTACATCACTTCAGGCACAGTTTCTTGCTAATAAGCACCCTGGGAAGTAGCAGGTGATAGTTCAAGCAGAACTTGGGTTCCTGTTACTCAAATGGAAGATTGGATTGAGTTCTGGGTCTTTGGCTTCACCCTGGCTCAACCCTGGCTGTTGCAGGCTTTTGGAGAATGAACCAGCATATAGAAAAGCTTTATCTCTCCCTATTGCTTTCTCTCTCTCTCTTTCTCTCTCCTCCCCTCACCTTTGCTCTCACTCTCTGTATCTTTTACTGTATACTACACTGACTTTTAATACATGAATTATTTGTTTAAAAAATGGGTCTTCAAGCCAGCTACCATGGTGGGTAACAAGCATCACTTAGGCTTGCAAGGGACTAGGAAGCTGTGTAGAATGTGTACCTCAGAGAAGTGTCTCATCCAAAAGATGAAGACCTGGTGTCATTACTCATTGAGTCTCACTCATCTTGGGGGGCAGGGGAGGGTGGGCATTGGTAGAAATGTGGGACATTGATTTCCTGGTGTCACAGGACCATTGTGCCTAGAGTGGGCAGACTGGACTCAGAGCCCACCAGAGGAAGCCCTCAGGCAATGAGTAGCTGGACTGTGTGCACTGCAATGGTTAGATTGAGGGAAGCTGGCAGGTCACTCCTGTTATCAGTTGCATCTCCACAGATCCACTTTTATGCACTCCTCCCTGCTTACACAGCAGCTTTGGCAACAACCAAGAGGAGAAGAACTTCTATCTCTATTTTTTAAAATTTCTTCCCATTCTTCTACGTTTTTAGAAGGACACATAGGCCCAAGCTGTGTGAGTACTAAAGTCACCATTGCACCTGTCAGATGCTCTCAAAAATGCAGTGCAATCTGTGGGGCTCATTATTCCCATTTTACACACAAGAAAAATAGGAATCAATAACAGAAAAATCATTCAAGAGCATATATCTAAAGGACAAGACATCAGTTTTTGTAATCACTTTTATTCCCGCTATTCTATAGTAACATGAGTGGTATGACAATATGGTCTATGTGTTTAATTAGAATGTAATCATATCATTGACTTTATGACCCAAGGGTGGAAACAACACCTTATTATTTAACTTATTAACTAACTTTAAAGTATAACATAGTTAATTTTGAAATGGTACTGGGAAAACTGGATTTCCACGTGCAGAAGCATGAAGCAAGACCCCTACCTTACACCTTACACAAAAATCCACTCAACATGGATTAAAGACCTAAATCTACGACCCGACACCATAAAATTATTAGAGAACATTGGAGAAACCCTGCAAGATATTGGCACCAACAATGACTTCCTGGAAAAGACCCTGGAGGCACAGGCAGTCAAAGCCAAAATTAACTATTGGGATTGCATCAAATTGAGAAGTTTCTGTACTGCAAAAGAAACAGTCAGAAGAGTGAAGAGGCAACAAAAAAATGGGAAAAATATTTGCAAACTATGCAACAGATAAAGGGTTGATAACCAGAATCTACAAAGAGATCAAGAAACTCTACAACAACAAAACAAACAACCCACTTAGGAGATGGGCCAAGGATCTCAATAGACATTTTTCAAAAGAGGAAATCCAAATGGCCAGCAGGCACATGAAAAAATGTTCAAGATCACTAGCAATCAGGGAAATGCAAATCAAAACCACAATGAGGTTCCACCTCACCACGGTGAGAAAGGCTCACATTCAGAAATCTACCAACAACAGATGCTGGCAAGGATGTGGGGGAAAAAGGACACTAATCCACTGTTGGTGAGAATGCAAACTGGTAAAGCCACTATGGAAGTCTGTCTGGAGATTCCTCAGAAACCTGAATATAACCCTACCATTCAACCCAGCCATCCCACTCCTTGGAATTTACCCAAAGGAAATTAAATTGGCAAATAAAAGAGCTATCTGCACCTTAATGTTTCTTGCAGCTCAATTCACAATAGCTAAGACCTGGAACCAACCTATATGCCCATCAACAGTAGACTGGATAAAGAAATTATGGGATATGTACTATCTAGAATACTATACAGCAGTCAAAAACAATGAAATCTGGTCATTTGCAACAAAATGGAGGAATCTGGAAACCATGCTGAGTGAAATAAGCCAATCCCAAAGGGAGAAATATCATATGTTCTCCCTGATCAGTGAAAACTAACCAAGCACCAAAAAGAAAACCTGTTAAAGTGAAATGAACTCTATGAGAAACGGTGACTTGATCAGCCCTTGCCCTGTTGATGAACAACTTAATTCTTTATCCCTCTTAGTATTTTTTTGTTGGTTCTACTTAATACTACTGGTTGAATTCTGTAGTTAATACATAGTTATTCTTAAGTGTTGAAACTTAACTGAAAAGTGATCCCTGTTAAATATAAGAGTGGGAAGAAGAGAGGGAAGAGATGTACAATTTGGGACATGCTCAAGCTGACTTGCCCAAAACGGTAGAGTTAGAAACATACCAGGGGATTCCAATTCAAGCCCATCAAGGTGGCATGTACCAATGCCATCTCACTAGTCAAAGTGATCAATTTATTTTCACAAGTGATCATAATGATAGGACTAAGAGTCAAAGGGATCACATAAACAAGACTAGTGTCTTGAGAGAGAACGATCCAATATGGGAAATGAGATACACAGCAGACTCATAGAATGGAAGATGTCCTAAACAGCACTCTGGCCTCAGAATCAGCCCTTAAGGCATGCGGGTCTGGCTGAAAAGCCCATGAGAGTATTTCAGGCATGGAAAGCCAAGACACTCTGGAAAAAAAAAAATGACCTAAATGAAACATCCCCACGAGTGAGATCCCAGTGGGAAGAACAGGTCATCAAAGAAGGAGGTACCTTTCTCCGAAGGGAGAAGAGAACTTCCACTTTGACAATGACCTTGTCTAAATGTGATCAGAGTCAGCGAACTCAAAAGGCTTCCATAGCCTTGACAACTCATGACAAGAGCCAAGGGTGATTACTGATGCCATAAATAAGAGTGTCAATTTGTTAAGTCAACAACAGGAGTCACTGTGCACTTACTCCTCATGTAGGATCTCTGTCCTTAATGTGCTGTACATTGTGATTTAATGCTATAACTAGTACTCAAACAGTATTTTTCACTTTGTGTTTCTGTGTGGGTGCAAACTGTTGAAATCTTTACTTAATATATGCTAAACTGATCTTCTGTATATAAAGAGAATTGAAAATGAATCTTGATGTGAATGGAAGGGGAGAAGGAGCAGGAAAGGGGAGGGTTGTGGGTGGGAGGGAAGTTATGGGGGCGGGAAGCCATTGTAATCCATAAGCTGAACTTTGGAAATTTATATTCATTAAATAAAAGTTAAAAAAAGTTTAAAAAGTAAGGAAACATAAAGGGCACCAATAGGATAATAATAAAAGGTCCATGTCTTCTCAATAATAAATCAATATTTAGAAGTCTTTATGAATACTAATTATGGAAGATAAAGGAATGAGCCCACAATATTTGAGTTCAATACTATCTGAAAGTGGAGGATAATTACATAAGCCCACTCTCTTAGCATGAAGATAAATGTCACAAAGTATATATTATTATTTTCCATTTAGACATAAAAACCTGGTTCTTAAGCTTTATAGGTGAAAGTAAAATAAAGCATTGATTTTGGAAATTGTATCCATGTAGGAAAAGTATCACCAAATCTTTTCAGATTAATTTTTGAAACACACATTTGGGCAACAGAAAATAACATTACTATCACAGGTCAAGCATTAGTTTTCGAACAGAGGTGGCATCTTATATATGCATACTTTAACACGAGTTTCATACTCTGGTTTACAATATGCCTTTTCCAAGTAATAGTTCCATTTGGTTGGTCAGAGTGCTGGTCTTACTGTTGACTCTGTGTCAAGTCTTGAACATCATACCACATTGTCTGCAAAACAAGCCTCATCATGGCTGCACTATTCAATGAGATGAGGATATAAAGAATAACCTGGTTTTCAAAAATCCCATATTAAAAAAAAGGAAAAATAGAAATTAAGAAAAATAAAATTAAAAAAAGAAAAAATTAAGAAAAAAGTTTTAAAAATAGAAAGTAAGAAAGCAGATTTTTTGGGTGTGTATTTTCTGGGATGATTTCTACTGACCCTGCAGGCCAGCCTTGTAACTCCCAACACACCGACTCCACTTCCCGCAGTGCACCATTTCTTAATAATCGTTTCCCAGAATGATGAGGAGTGTATCAGATGCTGGTGTTGCAGGTGGCAGCTTTAACATGCTGCACTGCACTCTTGGCCCCAAAGGGCAAACTTGTACCACTAATGAATTTCAAATGTCTATCATGCTACCTTGGATACAGCCTACATTAGTGTTAGAATGTTTAATTTCTTTTTCGACAGGTTCACTCTGACTTCAAGAAAGCTCATACATGTAACAAAATGCCCGTTAAAGATGGAATCCAAATTTTTCTGTCCAACCCACATTGAGCAGCTTGTCGTCTGTGTATATTGGCTCTATAAGAAGCTCAAACAGAAGTATACATATTGGAGTATATAGGCTACTTAAACTAAGTTCAACAGGTTATTTGTTTACTTTGTCAAGTATAGAATAGTGCCTTATGATGGTTCCCTTTCCTGATGTCACATTTGAGAACATTTACTGGAAGAATATTTAAGTTGGGATCAGTGTTGTGGTGCATTGGGTTAGACCACTGTTCGTGACACAGGCATGATGGTTCAAGTCCTGGCTGTTCTGTCCTGATCCAGCTCTTACTAATGTGCCTGGTAAAGGAGTGGAAAATGGCCCAAGTATTTGAGTCTCTGCCATCCACATGGGAGAACAGGATGCAGTTCCAGGCTTCCAGTTTCTGCCTGGCCCAGCCACAACCAATGTGGTCATTTGGGAGGGTGGATGGAGGTGAGGGGTGAACCAGCAAACAGAAGATCTTTTTCTGTTTTTCCTCCTCTCTCTCTCATTCTGCCTTTCAAATAAATACATCTTTTTGAAAAAGAGAATATTTAAGTTGTCCCATAATACTATACTGTTATTGCACATTTTCTTCCTTCACAGTTTGTAATAGACACATTCCAAGTCTGGTTTGATTCTAACAGAGCACAACTCTGTTCCACTTACTGAAATGAAATTATGAAAGTAAAGGATTCTTGGAATAATGCCAATAACTTATTTAACAAATTATCCCCCAAGATGCTATTTGAATTAGGTTCTTATCATATGGAAGACTAAAGCATTTCTATATGAGGTCATGCCTTAAGTTCTTGCCATCACCAGCAATGGAGAGGCTCCCTGGTGGTCCTATTGAGCTACCTTCTCTTCTCCACACTATTGTGTGTGTCATACGTCATGAAAGTGGCTGTAACACACAGAAATTCATAATCCTCAGATAATGGATATCCTAATTTTGAAAGTTAATAACAGCTTGGCCTGCTATTTTTCAAATGTCCTTTATCTGTTTTGTGGGCAGATTATTGAAAAAAAAACAATTACTGTTCTAGACATTTGTGGATATTGTGTGGTTTTGTGACTGGCCACAAACCACATTTTTCAAAAACTCTTGAGACTTTCACTGTCACTGATTTGGCGAGACTTTTAACAAACAAATTGTTTCCGAACATTGACGTCAGTGCAGGGTGGTGTGTTGGGTAGTCTCTCTTACCAAGAGTACCCGACGCATTGCTCACTCCTCCGTCAGAGTCTATCACCTTTTTCATGGTATTTATGAACAAAATGATACACGAGACAATTTTTAAAAAATCAACATTTTCAATAAAATTACAAGCAATTGACATTTCCCATGCATTTCAATTCTGGGAAGGGCCTATGAAATATTTGATCATAGAAAATATGAAACTCAGACTTACGTAAATGACTTAAAATCATTTAAATTACCCATTGAAAGAAGATTAAGATTGTAGAATGAAACTACTTTTCATTGGGCCTGTAGTTGTAATAATGTATTTAGAGATTCGTTGTTACATCTCTTATTTACATATATATTAATATTTAATTTACTATATTTTATATATAATTATGTTATTTATGATATTTAATCTTTCCTGAAGACACGTCAGGACTTTGTTTTATACATAAGGACACGAAATGTCAGATAAGGAGATTATATGTTAGAATGGCGGCTTCCACAATTACTTGTATACTGCAATCACCTGGAGGGTTTTAAAAATTCTGGTACTTCTGTCCCAACAACAGCTATTGTGATTTATTTGATTTAGAGTGTAACATGAACTTTGGAACTTTCAAACATTTATTTAGGAAATATTTAGTTCATTAGTTAGCTAGCTAGTTAGTTAGTTGAAAGGCAGAATGACAGAGAAAGACAGTGAGATCTTCCCTTGGTTCACTCCCCAAATAGTTACGAGATCTGGGGCTGAGTTAGGCTGGAACCAGGACCTGGGAATCCCATCTTAATCTCCCAGCTGAGTGGCATGAACTCAAGGACCTGAGCTATCATCTACTGCTTCCTAATCACATTGGCAGGGAGCTGGATCAGATGTGGAGTAGCAGTGACCCAAACCAGCACTCTGTTTTGCGATTCAAGTGTCCCAAGCAGTGACTTAACATGCAGCACAATACTTGTTCCCTGTGGTTTGGAATTTTTAAGAAAGCCCTCAGTGGTTCTAATGAAGACCCATTTAGAGGCCCATTAGTGGCAAACAACAATCACAGGCTATTACGTGGGAGTTCATCAAAGTTATAGATATTCTGCATTTCATTACAGTCCAAGACACTAGGTAGAACATTCTAGAATTTCAGGATCTGTGACTGCTGTTCTCAATGCCAAATTTTCAGCAGAGGAACATTCTTTTCATTCCAGCTTAGCAATCACCTAGAGGCCTAACACACGCAGTAGTGTTGTCACTGTGTTTGATGACAGTAATACCTAAATTTAATGAGTATTTCCTCTGAACCAAGCCTGACTTTGTGTTTTTGAATGTTTCCATAACTTGTAAGAGAGTCTATTTACATTTTTAAACTGGGGAGTCTGAGACACAAAATGGTGATACAGGTTGTAGGAGGTGGCAAAGGAAAGTTTCAGACCTAACCCGCCTCAACCTATGAGCTGTATGTTTGATCACCACATATAATGTGGCCTCCACCTCTGTGGATGACAATGAAGAAACAGTTTAAAGCAGAGCAAAGTGGCACAGCTTAATAGTCAAGCCTTCTTGTCAAATTAATGATGGAAATTATTTTGACATAAAAATCTTTATTGAGGCTCGGGCTTTCCTTCATTCTATCTGAAAGGCAGTAACTGGGCATCTGATCCTGCTTCCTTCTTTCTCAAAATACATCATTTTTCACTATTGACCACACATGCATTCAACAATGAAAGAGAAGTAAAATCTACTGCTGGAAGCTACCATTGTTCTGTCACCTACAGCTGACGTAATTTAAAAGATATTTTCAATTTATGTGAGACACGGATATGGGTGTGTGTGTGTGTGTGTAGAGAGAGAGAGAGAGAGAGAGAGAGAGAGAGAGATTTCCCCTGTGTTGGTTCACTCCCTAAGTACCATCAATGGGACCGTCTAAGGGGCTAAAAACTAACAGCAAAGAACACAATCTCAGTTCCCCACATGGGCAGCTGAAACTCAATTTACTGAATCATGACACTCCCTTTCAGGGTCTGAATTAACAAGTCAGGAGAAGAACCAGGTATTATGCACAGCACTCTGATTTGGGATACTGGCCTCTTAACCAGTAAGCCAAATACCTGCCTCAAGGTAGTTTTTAAATTATGCACAGAACATGAATTTACATGGAAAATGGCTAGTCAATACAAGGCATACAACTTTCTAAAAAAAACTTTGGGAATGTCATACAGAGCAGCCAGCTGAAAGGCAATAGGTAACCTGTGAAAATCCTCCAGTGCACAATGGATTTAAAAGCCTTTCCACTATTTGATGTGGTCTATTAAATTCTGAAATGCTTTTTAAAGAAGCTTTATAGAAAATGTAACCATTGCTTCTTCTTTGGGTTATTTATTTGTATGCATATTTGAGCGACCTACATAATATATGACTGAATGCATTTCAAATAACATACTATATTAAAGCAAAGTATACTCTAGATTTTCCATTTTATGTGCACAAAATTCAATCATATCAGAAAAATTACAGCAGTTCAATGTAAAATACTCTTTGAAGGCATTGGAAGGTGCATTGTCTGAAATAATTTTCCCTTATCTAATTAGAAAGATGCCAACATCTCTACAAAGGGAAACCTGATGTTAGCAATGATTTTTACAAGTTAAAATCATTGCCACCAAATTTTTAAAAATTAATAAAATAAACTATAGACTATATGAAATCATCAAAATACTCTGTGTAAAACAGAATTAAAAGGTAAGATTAGGGCAGGTACAATGGTGCAGCAAATCAAGCTATTGTTTGGGAAAGCACCTCCCATGTCAGAAGGCCTGGTTTAGGACCTGGCAGTTCTATGCTTCTGATCCAGCTACTAATGCACCAGGAAGGAGCAGACACTAGTTCAAGTGCATGGGGTCCGGAAAGCCTCTTGGGAAATCTGGATGGAGTTTCTGTCTCCTAGATTTAGCCGGGTTTAGTTCCAGCTGTTGCAGTTATTTGGAAAGTAAACCAGTGGCTCTCTCTCTCTCTCTCTTTCTACTCCCTCCATCTCTCTGCCTTTCAAATAAATAAATCTTTTTTAAAAAATAAGGTGCATTTATTTTTGTACAACAATATTCTTAAATCCATTCACACACACAGAGAATTCTCAATTCATGGAAAAAGGCATATTATGAAAAAAAAAAAGTATGAATTCCAAAACAGTTTCGCAACAAAACAAATTCATACTACTAGTTAGAACACATCTCATCAGTATCTAGTTTGAAGTACTAAACTGGATAAGATATTAGTTTGAAAAGAACTTTAATTCTCCTAAAATTGTAGCACATACAAATATCAAATCCAAGGTGAAGCTTGAGAAGAATGGTAACAAAAAAAAATAGTGATTTAGAAAAAAGTATTGGGGTCAATACCCTCAAGGAAATCAGAAGTTTTCAAATGAATCTTTTTTTTAATTAATTTATTTTTTATTTGACAGATAGAGTTAGACAGTGAGAGAGAGAGAGACAGAAAGAAAGGTCTTCCTTCTGTTGGTTCACTCCCCAAATGGCCACTACGGCTAGCGCTGCGCTGATCTGAAGCCAGGAGCCAGGTGCTTCTCCTGGTCTCCCATGCGGGTACAGAGGCCCAAGCACTTGGGCCATTCTCCACCGCCTTCCTGGGCCACAGCAGAGAGCTGGACTGAAGAGGAGCAACCGGGACTAGAACCCAGAGCCCATATGTGATGCTGGCACCACAGGCGGAGGATTAACCAAGTAAGCCACAGCACCGGCCCACTGAATCTTTTATTTTAAGATGATGAAGACAAAGCCCACAACTGCAGACCACCCACATTAATTTCTGAGAAAATATTAATCACATCCACTCTGTAAATGGAGGAACAATGATTAACAGCAGAAACGACAGCCAATCACAAACATAGGAGTGGTTCAACTTACACAATTATGAATAAAAAAAAGCAGAGCAAACCTCCCATTCAGTGGATGCTGCAACTTTTGCACCCAGATCAGTCCCATACGAGAGTACAGCTGTCAATGAAAATTTTTTTCAAAGAAACCTTTTATTTAATGAGTACAAATTTCATCAGTACAGCTTCAGGCATATAGAGACTCTTCCCACCAAACCTCCCTGCCACCACCATTCCCACCTATATATATATATATATATATATATATATATATATATGAACATAAAACTATCTAGGAAAAAACTAAAATATAAGCACTATTTTAAAATTTGAACTAATGATAATATGCAAACAGGTAGTAATGAATGTAAAAAAATCACATAATAAATCATGAGAAAGTTCAGTGAAAACACAAAGATTTAACATTTGTTAAAAGAAAGTAACTTAGGCACCAGTGTTGTGGCATACGAGATTAATTTGCCATCTACAATGCTGACATTCTAAGTGGGTGCTGGTTTGAATCCTGGCTGTTCCACTTCTGATTCAGCTCTCTGTTAATATGCCTGGGAAAGTAGCAGAGAATAGTCCAAGTCCTTGGGCCCTTTGCACCACATGGGACTCCGACCTCCCACATGGGAGACCAGGATAAAGGTCATGGCTCCTGGCTTTGGCCTAGCCCAGCCCTGACCATTGCAGCCATTTGGGGAGTGGAAAATTTCTGTGTCTCTCTGTAACTCATTCAAATAAATATTTTTAAAGGTGGCTTACAAACTATAATAACAATGCGTTTTATTAGATAAGACATACAGATAAAATGTAATGTCACATTTTTTAGAAAAATATTTGATAGGCAAATTATGACAAGACACTGTGGACAAAAACACAGCAAAGGCTGTGATAAAGATATAAGGAGAAGTAGAACTGTAGGCAAAATTATCGAATTTTGAAAAACATGGACATTTTATATTTAGAAAGATGTATTTCACAATAAGATGTTATGGTGAAACACTGTGAAACATCAGATAACATTCAAAACACTCACACAGTACTAGATTTAAGTAATATTGAAATTATTGATACTTCTCAGAGTGCCCATTAGGAGTAAGCTAAAATCAGGAGCGGGTGTAGGACTCAAACTCAGGCACTCTGATGTGGGATGCAGGTGTCCCATGCAATGTCTTAACCACTGAGCCAAATGGCCGGCCATCCTAGAAAGGGCACGTTCTGAAGGGTAGATGAAGATCCTCTGGTTGGTGATTTCACTCCCTCATCTGAATACCTCCCTTGAAATCCTCGCTTAATATAACTACAGAATGTATATTTTGAAACTTTTCAAGCAATGGAAGTAGGTAATAATCTAAACACATAAGCACTAAACAATGCCATAGATGAGTATTGCTAGGAGACAACATCTTGCCTGCCAGTGACTTCCTGATGTCTGAAATGTTGCTCTCAAGCAAAACTAGACCCTCAGCCCCAGGAAAAGATGAACATGTTTACAGGGCACAGCATGAGATATGTTTGCTCAGGACATTTGTCTTAAATATTTTTCACCCTCTATCTCAGAAATCAAATAAAACAATTGAAACATCACGAGACACATGGTATTCTAAGGTTGACTCTGTAGTGGAAACTGAAGGCCATAAAATTATATCTCAGTTATACTAGATAATTTTCAACGATATCTTTGAGAACATAAACAATGGACCAAAAGTCCATATTAAACAAAAACAATTGTGTCACATTTCCTAAAAGTGATACTATCATTACATATATACCCTTCACTGATAATAGCAGATGGGTGGACTATTTTAATATATTTTAAATAAAAGGGTGGTCAATCCTGGCTTACTGTGGGACTCATTCAATACCATGCTGAATCATTGCTATCCTTTGTCATACCACTATGTCTGTCCCATGAATGCTGCCAAAGGAAGTGATGCTGGATACTCCCAATGTCCTGGAATTTTCCAAGTATGTTTCATAGAGCCATATTTCCAAGAGTGAATTGTTTTTGAAAAGTGATTGGCATGCTACTTTCTAAATGATAAAAGTCTATCAAAAATTAAACATGAAACAAATGGAAGCCTTAAGAGTATTTCAGTGAAACCTTGAGTCAAAGGCACAGAAATGAATGATTTCATGGTTTAAGAAACTTTTTTAATAAATAAATTTGGATATGTGGTTCTACTACATGAAAAGTATCAGTTAGGAATCCACTCATTTAAATTCTAAACCCAATTCAAGACAGGTAACATTTTGTTTTTAAATATTAATATATTTATAAAATTATAATTTACAACTGATTTATTTCCATATATATTATATATATGGAAATTATATATAATTATAATATATTATATATTATAATATATTATAATATGTAATATAATATATATTATAAATATATTATATTATATATAATATATATTATATAATATAATATATAATATTATAATATATAAATTATATATATAATTATATAATTTCATGTTTTATGATTTGCAATGATAAAAAGAACAAGACTAGCAGATGATTAACGCAGAAGTCAAGACATTGGTTAAAATGTCCATGTCTCATGTTATAGTACATAGGTTCAACACTTGGCTTTAGCTCCTGATATCAGCTTCCTGCTAAAGTGCGCACTGGGAAGCACTAGTAATGGCTCATTGCAGGCAACTAGGGAGTGAACCAATGAAAAGGAGTGCACTTGCACTCTTGCTCTCCCTGTCTCCCTCTCCACCCTCACGTAAATAAGAAAAGTTTTAAATTTTCTTATAGAAAAGACTTTTTCTCCCTAAAACACCAATAGGCTCCATTTGAGAAATACTGTACTAGTTGAAAAAAAATTCAAGGTTACATTAATAAGGATAGAAAAGTAGGGAAGCATGATTCAGGGCTTGGCACAGAGAAGGTGATGCCTGCTAGATGGACTATTAGCAGTGACTACCACAAGAGGGTTACATAGATCTTCTAGAACCAAGAGAAAAAGAGAACACAGACATGTCCTAGTAGAAGGCACACATTCTGCTGATTCTGTTTCAGAGATGATCCTTGTTTGCTCCTTTGTGGTGAGTCAACACTGAGCACTGTGATTCAGTGGATGGAGCCACTTGGATAGCTGAATGCCACAAATTGTATCAACTGCACTTTTTGTACATAGGATTTAATGTATAACTTTATGTCTACCTCATGATTATTCACAATTGTAGAGTTTTATTTTTCATTTCTATAACATGTTAGTTATGACTTAACAAGAGTGGGTTGAGATTCTGTCATTACTAGAAACTTGTATAGTATAACAATCAAGAAAATAGACTCTAGACTTGAATAGTCTGAGTTCAAATGCTGTGTATTTTGGTCCAATTAACAATATTATCATTTTTAAAATTAAAAGTAAGAACCAGTCATTAAATGGATGAACACTAAATGAAAATTTAATTTTAATATGGACATTTTATATTTACAATGGTGCATGCCTAGAACAAATTTTTTAAATTTCACTATGCCTACATTTTTTTACCCATGAAGTGGCAACAGTAATAGTTCCCCAGCCAAATAGCAAGTGCCTTAGTAAAGTGAAGACTAAATAATTTACTCTGCTGATTGCCTTCCCAAAAGATCATTAAAAAATGTTCCCTGGCCCCGGATATTGTCGGGTTTTTCCTGATAGGCTTATAGGAAATAGATTTTTAAAAATAATAATAATCCTAACTAGGTAAACTTCCTTTCATACATTTACTGGTCATTTTAACTTCTATTCAAATGCTTTTCCATTCTGTTTATTATTAGTTAAGTTTCCTTATAATTTTTTGGAAGCTTGTTAAATATTAGGATCTATTACTCTTTTCCTAATTCACTAATTCATGTGTGCACTTTAAATACGTTTACTGAATGTTTAATATATACTATGAGCTACTGTAAATGATGGGGACATGGCTATGAACCAAAGCAATGAAAATCTCCCGTCCTTATGGAGCTGATGTTCCTATGTTGAGGCCGATAATAAACTAAATTAATACGTACATGTTCTTTGAGAAATGAATATGAATTTCTGGAGTAAGGGAAGGGTTATGATTTTTATCTAGTATGGTCAGGATAGTCATCACTGAGAAGGTGACATCTGAGCAAAGACTTCAAGGAAGTAAGGGAAGGAGGCATTCGCACCACTGGGGAAAGAACATCCCAGCCATCACAGGTAACAAATACAAAAAAGACAAGAATTTTCCTGGAGGGCTAAGGAACAATTGGAATGCCTATAATACAAGTCATGGCAGAAGGGTCTGAGAAGAAATGAGAGGAGGATCGTTAGGTGCTTGTATGATATTGTAAAGCCTTTGAATTAAATTTTGAGTAACATAGGAAACAAATGTAAAGTTTACAACAGATTTTCATGTCTGACTTAATTTTTAAGAAGATCAGTATCTGCTATATTGACCATAGACTACAAGAATGAGGATAACAGCAAGCTGAACCATTAAAAGTTTATTATAGTAATTCAGCAAGAGATCATGGTATATTAGTTAGTGTTAGATGTGAAAATGCAAAAATGTAGCACACATTGTAGAGGCAACACAATTTACTAAATGATTGAATATTAAGGTATGAAAAAAAGACCAGAATCAAGACTTATCCAAAAATTTTGGCCTGAGCATTTGGAAAGGTAAGTTTTTCCATTTACTTTTATGGCAAATACTATAGGAAGCACAGTTTTGTTTTTATTTTTGAAAGGCAGAAAGAGACAGAGACAGGGATGGAAAGAGACAGATCTTCCTTCTGGCTGGCTCATCTGCAATAGCAAGGGCTGGGCCTGATACAAGCCAGCAGCAAGGAACTCAGTTCTGGTCTCTCCTGTTTATGCTATCTCCCAGGGTGCACATAGGTAGGAAGACAGATTTGAAAGCAGATCTGTAACTAAAACCTTGGGACCCTTGCTTTAACCACTGCATCGAATACCAGCCATGGAGGCACAGACATTAGACAGAAAATAAGGAGTTCAGTTTGGGGCCTCTTATATGTAATATTTTTATTAACCAAGCAAAGAAGAAACATTGTGTGGGAAGTTGGACATGAGTCTCTATTTCAGGGTGAGGTCCAGGCTGGAAATATTCATTTAGGAGTTAATCAAGAGATGGTGTTTATGCCTCAAGATGGTATGAAATCTCCTAGGGAGCTGTTGGTGGCAAATATAAAAGTTTAAGTACTGAGCCCTGGAGTAATTTATTATAGGAAGCTCAAGGAGATATGTAAGAAAAATCAATGGCAAATGAGAAGAAGCCAATGAGTTAGGAGAAAACTCAAGGGAGATGAAGTTTTATGCCAGCCAAGTGAAGTGTCTCAAGAGAATACCAGCACTGTTCTTAGGTCAAATCAGTTGAGGGACAAGTATCAACAGTTGAGTTTTGCAAGATTAGAAATCATCATGACCCGGACAGGGTAATTTCAGTGGAGTGGTGAAAGGAGAGATTACTTGGAGGGAATCCAAGAGAGAAAGGGAGAAAAATTGAGACAATGAGTAGACAACTATTTCCAGAAATGTTGCTGTAATGAGGAACAGAGTTCTCTTACAGCAGCTAGAGGGTGTCTGGGGTCAATAGAACATTTTTTTAAATGTGGGAATGAGAGTATAGTAATATATTTATTAACAGAAAAGATCTAGAAGAGGAAGAAAAAATGATGTTGCAAGAAAAAGATGGAAGAAAAACTTGATTTTCCTGTTTAGACATTGACAGGGGATATAATCAACTTTAAAAAGAAGAAATGTTTGCTTTGCATATACAAAAATTATTAAAATAAAGTAAAAAGGTGTAAATATTAATATGTAGGTATTTGTGAAGATGAGAAATTCTGCAATTTTCCACCTGATTTTCTATTTTCTCAATGAAATAGAAAGCAAAAGTTGTAAACTGAATATGAGTTTAGAGCTTGAGAATAAAGGAAAAATTATGAATAGAGACCTGGGTGAGTGGGACAGAGAATTACCTTGGAAAAACTAAAGTGACTGCTGAGCATAATAAAGGCCAATTTGAAATTAGTGTTTATGAATGTGAACTTAAATCCATCCGTATAGTTCTGATATTCCTTTTTCATTATTCATCTGCAAAGGTGTGAGTGCACAGTATGAAGAAAGGTTGATTTAACAAAAATTTGTGGTTTTGAATAACAAAGCAACCAAGTCAAATAAATTAACGTTGTACAAAAGCACGTTATGATTGGCCATGGATTTTATCTGGATAGGAGAGCAGTGAGTGAGTTTTTAAAATTTTAGGATTAGTGAATGACAGCTCCTAGTAGTGTTCAAAGGATGATCAGAGTTTGGCTATTTTTTACCTGTAAGCTGGGAAGAAATACTGAGATTAAAGAGTAATACACGTTGTGAGGTCATTAATGTGTAACAACTACCCCACAATATAGGCGTTTAAAGCAGCCACTTGATTATTCTACTTCATGAACTTGTGGGTAGGCTTTAGCTGGGTGATTCTTCTACTCCACATGGTGCTGCCTGGGTCACTTGGTGGCATTCACCTGATGGCTGTTCTGGGTTCACAAATCTAAGTCAGATCAGCTCACATGCTTGGTACCTTAATGGAGTTGGCTGAAAGACTGGGCTCAGTCGCACATTCTCCTCCAGGTAATCTCAGGTCTTCTTCAGGTGGACGCTTCAGAACGGGTCTTGGCCTTCTTACATGGTAACTCAGAGCTCCAAAGCAAATGTTTCAAGGAACATAACGTGGATCCTGCCAGGCTCTTAAAGTCAGGTCTGGGAAGTGGATATAGCTTCACGTCTTCTGTATATCCCTGGTAAAATCAGGCATAGGGCTTGCTGAGATACAAGGGGAGGGAAAATGGTCCTCATCTCTTTCATCCGCTACAGGGATGGATGTTCAGGACTTCTTACAGGAAGTGACAGAAAAAAATCAAAATTCCTTGTGCCATTAATGTTTATGGTCTCAAGAAACAAAATGGAGGCAACTGTATTCCAGAGTTTGAAGGGATTGATGTTCTTGCCAATAGCAGATGGAGTTCTCAGTCCTATTGAGTTATTCTTAGGAAAACAGAGCACCTGAGAAAGATGTGGTCTTCCTCAAAAAAGGCAGTGAGCTTACCTTTCTTATCAAAGGGCTCTGCACCTGCAGATTCAACTAGAGAACAAAAATATTCATAAAAAAAGTGTTGTAGTGAACATTTGCAAACTTTCATTCTTGCCATTATTCCCTAAATAATACAGAATAATAAATATTTACAAAGGATTTACCTTGTGTTTGGTATTATAAGTAATATAGATGATTTAAAGTATACAAGAACATGTGCAGAGGTTATATACAAATGGTATGCCACCTTATATAAAGAACCTGAGCATCCATTTATTTTTGCAATTCCCCATGGATGCTGTGGGACAACAGGCTCTATCTTATAAAACTGCTATTAAAAGTCATGGAATTAGTGGTACTGTATGTGTCAAAATGATTTCCATGTCTCTCTATCCATCCGTTAACTGCTCCATCTTCTGGTATTTTCTTGTTGTTTTGTTTTGTTTTGTTCCATTTTATTCATATAGTTTAATTCATCAATTCTTCCCTTTCTGCATTATAATTTTATTATTTGTGTCTTTATAGCCTAAGATTTAAGTTACTAAATTAGATTGTCTTTTGATACCTGATAATTTCTTTTAAGACGTTAACAAAATACATTCAGAAAAGTAATCAAAATTAAGGTATATAATTTAAATATCACATAAGTTTTTGGTAATTAGCATGGTCAGTTCTCCAAAAGACATCATTTTGCTCTCTCCTAATCACTAACCCTTCCCAGTTATCTACTATCCTGTATTACTGCTAATCACTTCCTTGTTTTCTCTGTAGCTTTGCCACCTAAGCATGCATCTCTGAAAACTATTACTACCTTTCTCCATGTGTGTTCACATGTATGTATGTGTTTACATGTGTGTATGTTTTTAACTTCATATAACTGTAATAATTTATTTTTCATTGCTTTATGACCTGATAGCTTCACACAAAATTTTGAAAGTCCTAATTTTATTTGTGTTTTGGTTCATACAGTCACACAGCTAAATGTATTACTTCAAATTAATATATTACAATGTACTTATTCAGTTATTACCATGCATTTCGGCTGTGTTAAATTTGGGATTATTACGAATAATAACAGAAACTTTTCTGTGTGGCATTAAGTGGGAGTATGCTAAGCATATCTTTAATGTGGTATGTGAACAGCAAATGCTGTCCAAATGTGGTTGTACTGACCAATATTCTCACCACCAGAGTGAAAGTGCCTTTGGTCTCCTGCACCAGCCAAAGTGATCATGAGTCACTGTCATCTCATCCCCTCTAGGTGTGTCACAATGTCTCACTGTGGTTTTATGTTACATTTCTCTGATTGCTAATGTTAAGCACATTTTCACATGAACAAATCAGACACCACAGACCGTTAGGATACATTTTCTGTAATGTTTCTTGTTAATTTTGTGCACATTGTGGTTCTTTTTCCTACTGATGGGTAGGAATTCATCAGTAGGAAAAGTACTGTTGAAGTACTTGGGAAACAAACGCTTTGTGGAATAGACGTTCTTTTTACATTGCCAAATGTACTTTCATTTTTATTTGAAAGCCACACATTCATTTTCCAAAGTTACATATATATTCCCCTGTATTATCTTCTAAAAAGGTTATCATTTTCCTTTTACAATTAAATTTATAATTCATATGGCTATAATTTTCTTGTAACACAAGTGAGGTTTAAAAATGATGTTTCTTCTGTATGAATACATTTTTCTCAACTCAGTTCATTGAAAAATCATCATTCCCCATTTGCTCTACAGTAACATGCTTTTATATAATATGGGATCCATAATTGTAGGTTTGTTTCTGGATTCTGTGGCATTTGTCATTTTGGTGTAGTGTAAACAGTAAAGTATTTATAACAAGTATTTATATCTGATAAAGCAGAACTCCCTACCATCTTTTTTCTAAGAGGGCATATTAATCTTGACACTTTATATTTTCAATAAGCATTATAATCAGTCTGCCAATATATAACAACAACAGCAAAAAAAAAAAAAAACCTATGGTCAGTTTATCAAGGATTGTCCTGAATCTCTTAATTGATTGACTTGGGAATAACTGCTATATTTATATACTGAATATTCCTGATATGAGCTTATTCTCTCATTTATTAGCTCTTCTTCCATTAATTTCAGCACTGTTTTATAGTTTTGCACAGAGAAGTCTTGCATATCTTTCTGTTGCATCCCAAGGTGTTTAATATTTTCAAGTTTTGTAAATGGTACCTTTTTCCAGTTCATTTTTCCACTGTGGCTGATATAAAATTCAATTTATGTTATAAATATAGTCATCTCACTCATAATCTAAACTTGTTTATAAATCTAATTGACTAATCCTTGGATTCTATTGATTTTTTTATGTATTTCATTTTTTCCAGATTTTTATTTATTTATTTGACAGGTAGAATTACAGACAGTGAGAGAGACAGAGAGAAAGGTCTTCCCTCTGCTGCTTCACTCTCCAAATGGCTGCAATGGCTGGAGCTGTGGCGATCTGAAGCCAGTAGCCAGGAGCTTCTTCAAGGTCTCCCATGTGGGTGCAGGGGCCCAAGCACTTGGGCCATCTTCCACTGCTTTCCCAGGCCACAGCAGAGAGTTGGACTGGAAGAGGAGCGGCTGGGACTAGAACCAGAGCCCATATGTGATGCTGGAGCTGCAGGAGGAGGATTAACCTAGTGCACCACGACGCCGGCCTCTATGTATTTCTTTCAAATTCACCTTATCTATTCCTCTTGGCTAAACTTTCATTATTTGATGTTGAAAAAATTCATGCAAGTGGAGTACCCATCTTCTATGAGGTCCAACTCAAGTTGGGAACTGTCAACATTTCAATACTAAGTTCCATGTAATATATAAAAGATATCCATATTTGTGAAATATATATTTATATATTTATGTATATTGTTAAAATTAGGCAAATTATTTTCTCTTTCCAGTTTTCTATGAATATATAAAGGGTATCCATATTTGTGAAATATATATATTATATATATTGTTAAAATTAGACAAATTCTTTTCTCTTTCCAGTTTTCTATGAACTTTTGTCATGAATAGATACATTAAGATTTATCTAACATCTTTATTTACCTAGTGACAATGATCACTTCTATTCTCTCTTTTATCATGTTGACATTCCAGATTAAGTTGATGGAGTTCAAAAATGAAGACAAACCTAATTTCCTAGAATGATGCATGATCCTTTAAATATTTTTTCACTAACTTCTGAAGCAGAACTTTTGCATTTGTGTTTGTACCAGACATCAGCTTCTTTTTTTTTTTTGTTATGCCTTTGTCATTTCTTTTTTGTTTTAAAGTTATGTTGAATGTATAAACTGAATCAATGAGTCAGCTGGACATCCATTGGGCCTGGGATTTTCTTGCAGAAAGATTTCAATCATACAAATTCTACTGTCATTCTTCTTCTTTCCTTCCTTCCTTCCTTCCTTCCTTCCTTCCTTCCTTCCTTCCTTCCTTTCTTCCTCTTTCTCTCCCTTTCCCTCTCCCTCTCCCTCTCTCTCTCCCTCTTTCTTTCATTTTTATGGCCATATTGTTAGGGGAATACAGTTCAAAACTTTTACAATTTCTCATGATGGATGTGAAGGGTGTCATCTTATTTTAGGCAAGTTTTTGTTTCAACAGATATTTTGTGTAAGCTTTTCTGATTTCAACACACTACTCCATTGTCTATAGTCTGCCATTTTTCAATTTTTTTACTTCAACTTTTCTGAAAGTTTTGGTTGTCTCTTTAGTTTTGCTTTTTCATCTTAATCAAGTTTGAATATCTGTGTCAAAGATTAGAACAAATTGCCTTGAACCAGACATTATCTGTTAGTGTTGATACTCTTAATTTTTCCTTTAATTTTCTCACATCATCAACTCTTTGTCTTCAATTTTACTTTTTTCCTATTTTCTGTTTCATATAGATAATACTTCCAAATCAGTATATGGGAGTCTTGTACAATAGCAGGAAAATTTAATGCATTTGTATTTATTATCATTAATGCATTTTTCCTACTTCTATCATATAATAAACTCAGGAAGCTGATATTTTAAACTGATATACGTACTAAAACCAAGACACAGTTTTTTGTACTCACATTGACTTTAAATATGAGCCTCTACTAATTTTAACTAACAGTATATAGTCCAATTGAGCAAGGAAATAATGTAATTATATGCTTTATTGATAGTATAGAGATGCTATGGTAAAATGAACATGTGACACGTGTGCAACTGCTCAACATCGTATACAAAACCTTCTATATTGTGATTCAAGAATTTGATTTTCCCAAGAGTTTGCTTTTAGCTCTTGCAGCTAAGGCACAGGTGGAATCAGGCATCACTAAAAAGATACACCAATATGACTTTAATTTAAAAGAAATCAAAATGAAGAAGAAAACTACAGAAATAGTCCACCATTTAAAGCAAGTTGTTGAAGTCATTTCCCTTGGGGAAACATCTAGCATCATCTCCCAACATCATGGATATCAGTTGTTAGTTTCTGGATTCCAGCAGTTGGTTCTCTTCTGTAACAACTCCAAGAGTTTTACAGATTTCCTAGTTACGTAGCTCCTGTATCTGACCATCTAGCTCTCTTGTATATTCTCTGAGCTATCAAATATCCTGTAGTAAATATCTTTTCTACTTAAATCACTCAGAATGGGTGCTGGTTCTGCCAGTAATAACTCTGACTAATACAAGTGAAAAGAAGAAGATAGGCAACCTCTTTGCTATTGATACAGGCTATGCAGGAAATTAGTGAGGGAAAAAGAACGAGGAGGCTTCCAGCAGTGTCTGTGTCTTACCTCTGTACAGCTAAAAACTCCATCGTCTTCCATGCTCATTCAACACACCCATTTACCCACAATGCACCCGAACTTCCTCCATCATAAAGAAGATGCCATGACGAACACAAGTATGCTAAGCACCACATGGAGATGCAAGGGAACCTTCCGAGAGATCATCACATGTGCCAAACCCCACCCACACACCATCCTATGTATATATTCAATTACAGCACCACTCCCCTACTCCACAAAGCAGGGAGCCAAACTGAATTGGACATAATTCCCCCTTATGAGGTTGCCTACTTTCAATACTGATTGTGGGCTATCTCTTTGATCTCTAATTAAACCCGGCTCCCATTCTTGAATTTTATTTACCTCTCTGCTTCAAATTCATCTCCTATACCATGACAAGAATCTGGAACAAATACATCTGGGGACCCATTTACCCCCCAACAGTATAAGGAACCTTTGTACCTGATCATGAACAAAGGAGGGCAGAAAATCATCATGCCAATATCAACACTACCTACTAATTTTTAATTTTCATTTGAAAATCAGAGAGAAAAATACAGACAGAGAGAGAGAGACAAATATTTTCCATTCTACTGGTTCACTTGCCAAATACCTACAACAGCCAGGGTAGGATCAGACTGAAGCCAGCAGCCTGGAACTCCTATTTACATATCACAGACCCAATAGTTGAGCCATCATATTCTTCCTCCTACGGTATGCGTGAGCAGGAAACTTAATTAGAAGCAGAATATCCCAGACTCAAACCAGGCACTCAAATTTAGGATGCAGGTGTCCCAACTGGCAACTTAAGCTGCTGTGCTAATATGCCTGTCCCATAGTTTTTGATTCACCTAAGAATTCAGATCACCTTCACTAATATTACTTTAATGGAAAACAAGCATCTCTTCCAAAATTATTACTTCAAGGTTGGCATTGATCACTAAACAACTTAAAATATGGAGTAAATGAAGAAAAAAATGAGACATTGTAGCTATACTCACATTTGGCAGTAAGACCTGTTGAGGTAAAGGCTTCCCAACATTAGCACTACCGATACATCAGGCCAGATAACTGTTTATTGTGAGCAAATGACTTGTACATGACAGGTTGAACAGCATCCTTGGAGTCTATCCATTGGAAACCAGTAAATCTTTACCCTTGTTGTAGCAACCAATATCATCTCTACACATGACTAAATGTCTATGCCCTGCAGTGGTGGCAAAATCACCTTCTGTAGAGAACAACTGGTATAGAAACAAAGAATAGCAAATTTTCTTACAAGAATTCTTCTCAACTGCCTTAACTATACACATTAGAATTATTGATAGCTCTTCACATAACAATTCCTCAAATCTGATTGGCTTAGAATCCTACTAAACATTGTACTCCAAGAAGTTATTTTTAATTCATATGGTGTAACACTGGCATGTAAAGATATCCTACCTATAACCTTAATATAATGAGTGCCTGAATTTCCTAAATCTCAATGATATGCATTATACATTTCAGCTAAAGCCAAAATTTGTCTTGGACACAATTTCTAAGTTAGGAAAAGAGTTTCCAGGATTTATTGATTCTGCAGTGGTTTGTCCATTTCTCATTCTGCTTTTTATTTTTTGCTTTTTTACATATTTAGGCAACGAATTGGCCCTTGGAGAAAACCTGCAAGATAGTATCAAGGGGTCCACGCCATGGCACAGTAGCTAATCCTCTGCCTGCATCGCCGGCCTCCTATATGGGCGCCAGTTCTAATCCCTCTTCCAATCCAGCTCTCTACTGTGACCTAGGAAAGCAGTAGAAGATGGCCCAAGTCCTTGGGCCTCTGTACCTGTGAGGGAGACCTGGAAGAAGCTCTTGGCTCCTTGCTTTGAATCAGCGCAGCTCTGGTCATTGCAGTCATCTAGGGAGTGAACCAACGGAAGGAATGCCTTTTTCTCTGTTTCTCCCTCTCACTGTCTGTAATTCTCTCTCTCAAATAAATAAAGAAAATCTCTTTTTTTAAAAAAAGACAGTATCAAAGGGAAGGACCAGATGATTTATGCTATATAGCAATAGACTCAATAAAACTTAAAACTGTTTTCCTGGAGAGTGTTTGAAGGTTCATCAGTAGACAATTGTGTCAGTTGCACCTCTGTGGTAAGCAATCAAGAACTAAGGGGGAAAAATGGAGAAACAGACTCTTGCATTGCCTCCAGGTTTCTCACTAACTACTCAAAACAAAGTAGCATTGCTGAAGCTTGAGAGAGGATGAAGAGGAAAACTGACAACAGAGAGTGTAGCTTGGCTTGTCAACATCCCTGGTAAGTCTGCAACAGGTAAGCAACATTTTTGGGTGCTGACATAATAAAGAAAGCTTAATAAATCATTATATTATCCATTCCACACCTATATATTGAGTTCTCATATATAAACACATATACATTATATTTGCTGAAAAATAAAATAAAATGCATGTGCTTTGAATGCGAAAATCTTACTAATGATGTGTGATTGCACTGGTGTACTGTTACATAAAGCTATGAGAGGAAAAGTAACTTTTCATGTCATTTTATATATGAGAATTTTCAAGAGATGAATACAAATGTCTTAAGTCCATTGCCAATTCCCAGAAAAGCATTTCCAAAGATCTTTGTGCAACAGTGTTATCCTGGGTGTGCCTCTATACTTCCTAGAAGGTCTTCTTTTAGATCTATTAGTCTGAAGTGTTGGCAGGGGGAACAGTGCTGAGAGGCCTTGGGCTTAAGAGAAATATGAGAATTATCTGAGTAAATGAAATAAGTGAACATGAAAGCAAAGTAAAATGTGTGCAATCCAAATAGCTTGCTGATGGAAAATATAACAATGTGACAATGTGAGGAGGAAAAAAATAAAATCTAAATAATTAGCTAATTAAACAGAGAACACTACCTGTAAAGAATATTCCTGGGGCTGGCACGGTGGCATAGCAGGTTAAAGCCCTGGCAAGCAGCACTGGCATCCCATATGGGTGCTGGTTTGAGTCCTGGCTGCTCCACTTTCAATTCAGCTCTCTGCGATGGCCTGGGAAAGTAGTACAAGATGGCCCAAGGACCCTGCACCCACTTGAGAGACCTAGAGGAAGTTCCTGGCTCCTTGGCTTTGAATCTGCTCAGCACTGGTCATTGCAGCCAGTGAACCAGCAGATGGAAGACCTCTCTCTTGGACTCTACATCTCTCTGTAACTCTATCTTCCAAATAAATATAATAAATCTTTTTTAAAAAAAGAATATTTCTAAATATTCCTAGGAATAAAAGAATTTTCAGACATTTGCTATTCATTGGTAGAACAGTGGGCTTCATAAAATGGTGCACTCCATTCAAGCAAAGTCTGTGTATAGACCATTTAAAAACTTTTTAGTTGATCTTTTAACCTCTAAAATCCTTAACATTTAAATTATATTATTATGATAAAATTCAATTGACAGATAAGAGAGAACTAGTGAAGTCATATAAAATGTGGGAAAGTCTACTATTTCCCTTATAGACAGAAAACTGTTTTCCAGACCTTAATAAAAAATGGAAAATGAGTTCTTAATAATGTCCACCCAATGATATCAAAGTCATTAAGATGGATGACCAGTATCAGAGCATTCCCTGAAGTTAGTTTTCTTAACTAATCTAATTTTATTCCTTCATGTGGAAAATGTCAGTCTACTGAAAAATACACAAATTTATGTTGTAATTAATATATGAAAAAAGAAATGGACAATAATTAAGGCAATAAATGTGACTAGAATATAAGGCATCTCATTAATCATATCCCAACCAAATTTCAACATTAACAAAATGCATCATCTTTAATTTCATAGTTACCTTCCAATCCAAATAGAACAAAACATACAATTAAGCCATTTAAAATACTTGGATTAGGTCATTGCATTTTTGGTCAAACCCTTTCCTTTACAAGACAATGGATTTCTTCATAGGAAACTCCTGTTGGCAGGCCTACTTTTGAATACTGCCCATTGGTGTTTGGATCTTTCGTAAAAGGGAACAGTGCCCAACTGCCCCGAAATAGTCATTTCTTCTTGAGGTAACGTTATTACAATATAAAATAAAAGATTTTCCACTGTTCCTGATCTTAGAGGGAAAGTTTTCAACTTTTCATTATGGCATGTTTGCATTTTTTGGAGATATTATTTATCAGATTAAGGAATTCACTTTAACTCCTCATTAGCCAAGTTTCTTTCATGTATTCATTTGAATTTAATCATGCCTTTTTCTCTCATCATGTGATCATATGACTATTCTGTTCATATGGTGAATCACATTGATTTTCTTTTCTTTTTTTAAAGATATATTTTATTTATTTGAAAGACAGAATTATAGAGAGGGATAAAGACAGATAGAGGTCTTCGATCCACTGGTTCACTCCCCAGATGGCCTCAATGGCCAGAGCTACGCCAATCTGAACCCAGGAGCCAGGAGCTTCTTTCAGGTCTCCCATGTAGGTGCAGGGGCCCAAGGACTTGGGCCATCTTCTACTGCTATCCTAGGTAATTGCAGAGAGCTGGATCAGAAGAGGAGGAGCTGGATCAGAAGAGGAGCAGCTGGGACTCAAACCGGTGCCCGTATGGGATGCTGGCACTGCAGGCCAGGGCTTTATAACCCGCAGTTATATAATAAAGGTATGGCGGTTCCTACTCTGCTGGTTACCATGAAATTGGTTGCCATAGAGGCACAGAAATCGCAGAGCAAAAAGACATGGAAGAGAGAGACATAAGAACCTGATAAGCTTCACTTTCTGAACAAGTATTCTTTGCAACATTGTTGAAAATCAATTGACCATACATGTGTGGGTCCATGTCCATGGTCTCTAGTTTGTTTCTTAGGCTAATGTGCATACTTTTTAGCTACATTTTTTATTTCCATAGCTTTATTGTGCATTTTGAAATGAGATGTGGTATCTCTGGGTCTGTTCTTTTCATTCATGTTTGCCTTGACATTTCAGGATGCTTCATGTCTGGTGGGGAGTGAGGGGGTCCATATGAATTTTAGGATTGTTGCATTTCTATGAAAAAATATTGAGATTTTGATAGGGATTGCATCGAATCAGTATATTGATTGTGGAATATGAGCATTTTTAACAACATTAATTATTCTAGTCCATGAACATGCACTCTTTTTCCATTTAATTTTATTTTCAAATACTTTCACCCATTGTCTATCATTTTAAGTGTACAAAAGCCTTACACTTTCTTGATTAAATTTATCCCTAAGTAATATTCATAGGTTTGTAAATGGAACTGTTCTGACTTCTTTTTTAAAAAGTTCTTTGTCAGCATGTGAAGGAGGAAATGCTATTCATTTAGAAAGGTTTAAGAAGTATCAATGCATCCCATATGGGCACCGGTTCAGGTCCTGGCTGCTCTTCTTCTGATCTAGCTCTCTGCTATGGCCTGGGAAAGCAGTAGAAAGTGGCAAGGGTCCCTGCACCCATGTGAGAGACCTGGAGAAAGCTCCTTGCTCCTGGCTTTGGATCAGCTCAGCTCTGGCCATTGCAGTCATTTGGGGATTGAACCAGTGGAATGGAAGACCTCTCTCTCTCTCTGGCTCTACTTCTCTCTGTAACTCCTCTGTCTTTCAAAATAAATACAATAATTCTTTTAAATAAACGCAATGCAACTGCACCCCCATGTATATTGCAGCTCAATTCACAATAGCTAAGACATGGAATTTACCTAAATGCCTGTCAACTGGAGACTGGATAAAGAAATTATGGGATATGCACACTATGGAATACTACACAGCAGTAAAAAATGTAATTCAGTGATTTGCAATAAAATGGTGAACCTGGAAAACATCTTACTTAGTGAAATAAGCCAGTCCCAAAGGGACAAATACCATATATTCTCCCTGATCTGTGAGAGCTAATACAGCACCTAAAACAAAATGTGTAGAAGTGAAATTGACACTTCAAGATGGGATGACTTGAGCAGCCCTTGTCTTGACTGTCAAGGAATAGTTTTTGTTTTTTATTTTTTATTTTTTTGGTTTTTTTTGCCATAATATCTGTCGAACTATTAACATAGAGTTAATCATATGCGTATAAAGTCAATTGAGGATGGAGCTCATTAAAAAATAAGAATGGGAATAAGAGAGGGAGGAGGAAGTTTATAACTATAAAGCTATTTAGTTTTGCATACATTCCTACAGATGTACTTCTAAGAGTACAGTTTAAAAACTTGCCAAGGGACCCTAAATTCCATTAAGTTAGGTTAGAAAAATGCCATCTTAAGTGCTAAAGTGATCATATTAAGTGTTAAAGTGAACGTATAGATAGAATTAAATGTCAAAGTGACTATATAAATAGGATCAAGTGTATGATAATAACGATAGAATTAAAAAGGAGAGAATGTTCCAACATGGGAAGCATTCCACACAGTAGACTCATAGAATGACAATTGCTTTAAACAGCACTCTGACCTCAGAATCAGCCCTTACAGCATCCTGGTCTGCCTGAAAAGCCCATGAGAGCATTTTAGGAATGGACATCCAAGACACTGTGGCAAAAAATGTTCTACATGAAGGATTTCTGTGAGACCCCAGTGGAAACAAGTGGCCATCAAAGAAAGATGTGCTTTCCTTTAGAGAACTTCCAATTTACTTATGGCCTTGTTAAAATACTGACAGAATCTGTGGATTCAAAAGGCTTCTATAGCCTAAGCAGCTCATATCAAGAGCTTCGGGTGGTCACTGATGTCATATGAGTGTTAATTGTTAAATTAACAACAGGAGTCACTGTGCACTAACTTCCCATGCAAGACCTCTGTCTTTAATGAGTTGTATTATGAGAGTTAACTCTAGAACCTGTTCTCAAACAGTTTGTGTGTGTGTGTGCAAACTGTTGAAATATTTACTTAGGATAAGCTGGTCTTCTGTGTATAAAGTTAATTGAAAATGAATCTTAATGGAAAATGGGACTTGGAATGGGAGAGGGAAGGGGATGAGGGGTGGCAGTGTGGGTATGGTGGAAAGAATAACCATATTCCTAAAGTTGTACTTAAGAAATCTGTATTCATTAAATAAAAGAGTTCTTTGGTAAAAAAATGCAATGCAAGGGCTATGTTTAATTTTAAGTCAGCAAATGAAATGTAAAATAATATTTCTGATACAATTGAGAAAAATTAAACACAGTCTGGATATCAAAAGGCTTAAAAAAAATCTCCCATTAATTTTTAGGTATGAAAGTGATATTGTGACTATGCTTTTGTTAGTTCTCATCTATAGAAATGTATAAATACAAGAGTATTCATATGTGAATCAATAAGATGTTTGCATTGTGCTTTAAAACTATAGCCAGAATGGAAAGTCTGCATGTGAATGTATTTATGCATGAATTGTTGAATCAAGAATGGAAGAATGGCAAAATTCTGACAAATTGCAGAACACCAGTTTGTTTGGAAATCCCCATGCTATCAAGTTCAAGGTATATATAGTATGTGTGTGCATTTCTATCTGTGAGAGTCTCTATTTCAAATATTTTTTTTAGAAAATTCACTCTCCAAACACCACCTCAGATAAGACAGAATATAACATAAAACTCCCTTTCCTGAATGCTGACTTCCAAGGCAAGATCCAAAGACTACTACATTTTTCCACCTGATCAGATTGTCCCCAAACTCCTTACTGACCTGAAAACAAGCAGCTTTTATGAACACTGGCCCCAGTTTAGCATTATTAAAATGTGGCAAGATGGGATTAAGATGGCAGAGTAGGGAGGGAGCTTGTTGCTCAAGTCTAGGAGAAGGCAGTTTTAAAAAAGTTGGAAAGAATGAAGTCTCAGGGAAGAGTTAGGGAGAAAACAGCAGAAGAAACTCTACATAAAGTAGAGAAACACAGTGGATCTACATGGAGGGTAAAGACATGCACAACTTAGGACTCCAGCAACCAAGGGTCTCCGCACCAGTGTTGGAGAGCAAGGTGAGACCAGACTTCAATAGCCCAAGCAACTGGGGAAAAAGCTGCAGGAAGAGCCTAGAGGGAACCCAGCTTGGAATCCCATGGGAGATAGTGTACTCACCAAGCTAAAGAAGAAAAAAAGGGGGGGGGGGACACATTTTCTCTGTCCTTTATCATCTTGCAAAAGCACCCTGTAACAAGCTGACAGAAAACAGATGCCATTTTGGACATATGTAACAGCTGTGCCAGCTCGTATCCATGCCCAGCAACCAGCCATGCAGAGACTCCTGAGTCTGGTGGGGCGAACAGTCTGGGGCTGGGTGCTCGTAACTCTGGGAGGCTTGTGTGCCAGGACTGTGAAAAACTGAGGTTGTGTGGGAGGACTCAGGATGTGGCAGGGACATTGGGCAGTCACTGGGAGAGGCTCTACAGGATCAGGGCTCCCTGGCTACCTGGCAAGAGACACTGCTGGGGAATCTGAGCTTATACTGAAGACTGCACAGATCCTTTGTGTGGTCCTTGTGGCACAGAGGATGAATAATATACTCACTGGGACCACTGCCTAGGACTGATCTTCTTCAAGGAGAGCAGCTCAGTTCAGTCTATGCTGACAAGAAGAGACCTCTCCTCTGATTTTTTTTTGACAGGCAGAGTAGACAGTGAGAGAGAGAGACAGAGAGAAAGGTCTTCCTTTTCCATTGGTTCACCCCCCAATGGCTGCTGCGGCCAGCGTACCACGCTGATCTGAAGCCAGGAGCCAGGTGCTTCTCCTGGTCTCCCATGGGGTGCAGGGCCCAAGCACTTGGGCCATCCTCCACTGCCCTTCCAGGATACAGCAGAGAGCTAGATTGGAAGAGGAGCAACCTGGACAGAATCTGGCGCCCCAACCAGGACTAGAACCCAGGGTGCCGGCGCCACAGGTGGAGGATTAGCCTATTGAGCAGTGGCGCTGGCCTGATTTTTATTTTAAGGGAGATTTACCAGGCCAAACCTGAGTGTGTCACCTCAGACACGCCCTTCACCCTGGAGCGCTGAACAGAGTTCCTTGGCCACAACTTCCACATTCTTCTAGTTATTCTCTGAAAGCAGACAGTCCACTAATCCAATCAGACTGAGTTCAAAGATAAAAGCCACCACAGCAAAAAAAAAAATCAAAGAAGAAACCAAAGAGTATCCCCACAAATACTGAAATACAAATACACCAATCCAAGAAACAAGAACAAGAAAGACAGTATGACACCCCCCAAAGAACACAACACCTCAATACTAGATTGTGAAGATGATGAGACTGAAGAAATGCCAGAAGTGGAATTCAAAAAATTGATCATAGGATGACTTGAAAGTAATCAGCAACAAATACACAAACTAATGGAATCTGTGCATAACATGAAAGAAAATTTCTACCACAAAATTGAGATCTTAAAGAGAAATCAAAATGAAATCTTGGAAGTGAAGAATTCAATAGAATAAAAAATACAGTGGAGAGCCTTAACAATGGAATCAGTGAAGCAGAAGAAAGAAAATCTGACTTAGAAGACAAAGCACGGGAAATTATACAGTCAGACCAAACATAACAAGAAGAAATTAGAAAACTAAAAAACACTGTTGGGAATCTACAGGATACTATCAAATGACTCAACATATGGTTCTAGGCATTCCTGAAGGCATGGAAAGAGAGAAATGACTAGAAGGCCTTTCTAGTGAAATAATAACAGAAAATTACCCCAATTTGGAGAAAAAAGGGGCATACAAGTACAGGAAGCACATAGAAATCTTAATAGACATGACGAGAGAAGATCTTCACCATGACACATTGTAATCAAACTCTCCACAGTAATAGATAAAGAAAAAATTCTAAAATGTGTATGAGAGAAACTCCAGATTACTTTCAGAGGATCTCCAATTAGATGCAAAGCAGACTTCTCATCAGAAATCAGATAGGCTAGGAGATAATGGCAAGATATATTCCAAGTCTTAAGAGAAAATAACTGTCAAACCAGAATACTGTACCCTGAAAAGCTCCCATTGACAAATAGAGGTGAAATAAAGACCTTCCATAACAAACAGAAATTGAAAGAGTTTATCATCACCTGTCCTGCCCTACAAATGATGCTTAAGGATGTGCCATACACAGAAACAGAGTCATTGCTACAAAAGAAGGTAAAGGAAGAAAATCTCTCAGTAAAAGTTCAAAGGAAATTCAAAGTAAAAAATAGGAATTATTGTAAAAATGACAGGGCAGTCATTACTTATCAACAGTCACCATGAATGTGTAAATGGTCTCAACTCTCCAGTTAAAATACACAGACCGGCTGAATGGATTTAAAAGCAAAACCTGTCTATTTGCTGTTAGTGAGAAACAGATCTAACTAACAAAGATGCACTCAGATAGAAAGTGAAAGGATGGAAAAAGATATTCCATGCTAACAGAAACCAAAAATGAGCTGGTATAGCCAAGCTAATATCAGACAAAAGAGACTTACACAAAAACTGTTGAAGAGACAAAGAACACTAATAATTAAGGGATCAATTCAAAAGGAAGATAAGACTATTATAAATGTATATACACTTAATTACAGGGCACTTGGCTATTTAAAAGAAATGTTAAAGAATCTAAAGGGAGACATAGACTCAAATACAATAGTAATGGGGGGTTTCAATACCCCACTTTCAACAATGGACAGATCAACCAGACAGAAAATCGGCAAGGAAAGAGCAGAGTTAATCGACACTATAGACCAAATGACCCTAACAGATATCTACAGAACTTTCATCTTACAGTTGCAGAATACACATTCATCTTAGATGTATAGGAAACCTTCTCTAGGATTGACCACATGCTAGGTCATAAAACAATTTCAGCAAATTCAAAAAAAATTAAAATTATACCATGCTTCCTCTCAGACAACAGAGGAATGAAGCTGGAGATAAGGAACTCAGGAATCTCTGTAACATATGCAAAACATGGAGATTGAACAACATGCTCCTGAATGAACAGTGAGTCACAAAAGAAATCAAAAGAGAAATAAAAAACTTTCTGGAAACAAATGGAGATGACAATACAACATATCAAAACTTATAGAATATAGCAAAAGCAGTGTTAAGAGGAAAGTTTATAGCAATTGGTGCCTACATCAAGAAATTGGAAAGTCACCAAATAAATGAGCTTTCAATGTATCTCAAGGATCTAGAAAAACCACAGCAACCAAACCCAAAACTAGTAGGAGAAAAGAAATAAATAAAATGAGAGAAGAAATCAACAAAATTGAAACCAAAGAAACAATACAAAAAATCACCAAAATGAAGACCTGGTTTTTTTAAAAAATAAACAAAATTGACACACCATTGGCCCAACTGGAAAAAAAAAGGAGAGAAGACCCAAATCAATAAAATCAGAGTTGAAAAAGGAAATGTAACAGACACCACAGAATCATAAGAAATTACTGCAAAGAGCTGTATGCCAACAAACTGGGAAACACAGAAGAAATGAATGGATTCCTGGACACATACAACCTACCTATTTGAGCCATGTAGACATAGAAAACCCAAACAGACCCATAACCAAGACAGAAATTGAATCAGTAATAAAGGCCCTCCCAACAAAGAAAATCCCAGGACCAGATGGCTTCACTGCTGAATTCTATCAAACATTTTAAAAAGAACTACTCCAATTATTCTCAAGCTATTCAAAACTATCAAAAGGAAGGGAATCCTCCCAAATTCTTTCTGTGGATCCAGCATCACCTTAATTCCTAAACCTGAAAAAGATACAACAGAGAAAGAATTACAGACCAATTTCCCTAATGAACATAGATATAAAGTCTTCAACAAAACTGTAGCCAATTAAATCCAACAACACATCCACCAGGACCAAGTGGAATTTATCCCTGGTATGAAGGGATGGTTCAACAATTGCAAATCAATCAATGTGATAAATCACGGTAACAAACTCCAGAACAAAAAAAACTATATCATTATCTCAATAGATACAGATAATGCATTATATAAAATTAACACCCTTTCATGATGGAATATCTAAGCAAATTGGGCATAGAAGGAATATTCCTCCACCTAATTAAGCCAATTTATGACAAACACATGGCCAGCATCATACTGAATGGGGAAAAGTTGGAAGCATTCCCACTGAGATCCCATGCCAGATAAGGATGCCTTACCCTCACAATTGATATTCAATGTAGTCCTGGAAGTTTTAGCCATAGCCATTAGGCAAGAAAAAGAAATCCAAGGGGTACAAATTAGGAAGGAGGAAGTCAAGCTATCCCTATTGGCAAATGACATGATTCTATATATAGGGGATCCAAAAGACTCCACAAGAGACTAGTGGAACTCATAGAAGAGTTTAATAAACTAGCAGGATATAAAGTCAATACTCAAAAATCAACAGCATTTGTATACACATACAACGCCAAAGCTGAGATTGAGCTTCTAAGATCAATCTCATTCACAATAGCTACAAAAAAATCAAATACCTTAGAATAAATTTAACCAAGGATGTTGAAGCTTTCTACGATGAGAATTACAAAACATTAAATAAAGAAATAGAAGATATAAAAAAGGAATAATCTTCCATGTTCATGGATTGGAAGAATCAATATCATCAAAATGTCCAATCTTCCAAAAGCAGTTTACAGATTCAATGCAATACCAATCAAAATACCAAAGACATTCTTCTAAGATATAGAAAAATTGATGCTGAAACTCATATGGAGGCACAGGAGACCTCGAATAACTAAAGCAATCTTTACAACAAAAACAAGCTGGAGGCATCACAACAGCAGATTTCAAGACATACTGCAAGGCAGTTGTAATCAAAACAGCCTGGTACTGGTACAAAAACAGATGGAGAGACCAGTAGAATAGAATAGAAACACCAGACACTGAACCAAACATCTACAATCAACTTATATTTGTACAAGAAGCTAAAACCAATCCCTAGAGCAAGGACAGTCTCCTCAACAAATGGTGCTGGGAAAACTGGATTTCCACATGCAGAAGTATGAAGCAGGACCCCTACCTTACACGTTACACAAAAATCCACTCAACATGGATTAAAGATATAAATCGATGACCCAACACCATCAAATTATTAGAGAACATTTGAGAAACCCTGAAAGATATAGGCACAGGCAAAGACTTCTTGGAAAAGATCCCAGAGGTACAGGCAGTCAAAGCCAAAATTAACAAACAGGATTACATCAAATTGAGAAATTTCTGTATGGCAAAAAAAACTCAGGACAGTGAAAAAGCAACCAACAGAATGGAAGAAATTATTTGAAAATTATGCAACTGATAAAGGATTAAATAACCAGAATATACAAAGAGATCGAGAAACTCCACAATAACAAAACAACACAGTTAAGAGATGAGCAAAGCACTTAAACAGTTTTCAAAAGAGGAAGTCCAAATGGCCAACAGACACGTGAAAAGATGTTCAGGATCACTAGCTGTCAGGGAAATGCAAATCAAAGCCACATGAGGTTTCACCTCATCCCAGTTAGAATGGCTTTCGTACAGAAATCAACAAACAACAAATGCAGATGAAGATGTGGGGGAAAAGGTACCCTAATGCACTGTTGGTGGGAATGTAAACTGGTACAGCCACTGTTGAAGACAATATGGAGCTACCCCAAAAATCAGAATGTAGACTGACCATATGACCCAGCTATCCTATTCCTGGGAATTTATCCAGGGGAAATGAAATCAATAAACAAAAATGTCATCTGCACCTCCATGTTTATTGCAGTTCAATTCACAATAGCTAAGACATGGAATCAACTAAATGCCCATCAGCCAAAGACTGGATAAAGAAATTATGGCATATGTACACTATGGAATACTACACAGCAATAAAAAAAAGAAGTCTGGTCATTTGCAACAAAATGGATGAATCTGGAAAACATCATACTTAGTGAAATAAGCCAGTCCCAAAGGGAAAAATACCTTATGTTCTCCCTGATCTGTGATAACAGAGCACCTAAAACAAAATGTGTAGAAGTGAAATTGACACTTTGAGAAGCAATGACTTGAACAGCCCTTGTCTTGACTGTCAAGGAACAGTGATTGGTTGTTGCTGTTGTTCTTGTTTCCTTGTTCTTGTTTTTTCTTAATGGAAAATGGCACTGGAAATTGGAGAGAGAGGAGGAGGTGGGGTAGGATTGTGGGTGGGACGGTGGGTATGATGGGAAGAATCACTATGTTCCTAAAGTTGTACTTATGAAATTTGTACTCACTAAATAAACTGTTTCTTTGGAAAAAATAAAATAAAATGTGGCAGAGTTTCTTACAAATGGCCAATAAACAGTTCAAATTTTTAAGAAAATTTTGAAACTCAATATATTCTTTTGATTTGCTTGCATGAGGAGTGTCTATTAAGATTCTTCTCACACTTCCAATTCTGATAGTCTGTGCATTTCAGTAAACAGTAGTTAAGTTCATAGTCATTCATTTCAGAAAAACATCCAGTTTCTAAATATGAGGATACCCACAAACAATGCCTTTACCAAACTATAGCAACTAAACATTAGAGTTAGAAAAACAGGCAAATACCAAAGAACTGAGAAATCAGCATGGATAATAAAAAGTGAAAATATGAAACAATAAGTCATTGAATAACAGATGAGATTATAGGTTCCTCTTTCCTAGCGCTTTGCTCTCATATAAGACATTTTACTTTTTTTATTCTCATTTTTTAATCTCTAAAATCTGTAATGATGAGGTTTTGAAAAGGGTCTTCTTAGGTATAATAATTTTATGTGGAAATTTTTGATTGGAGGTTTTATTTATTTTTTAAAATTTACTTGACTGGTAGAGTTATAGACAGGGAGAGAGAGAAAGAGAGACAGAGAGAAAGGTCTTCCTTCCATTGGTTCACTCCCCAAATGGCCACTACGGCCAGAGCTATGCCAATCTGAAGCCAGGAGCCAGGCACTTCCTCCTGGTCTCCCATGCGGGTGCAGGGACCCAAGCAATTGGGCCATCCTCCACTGCCCTCCCAGACCACAGCAGAGAGCTGGACTGGAAGAGGAGCAACCGGGACTAGAACCCAGCACCCATATGGGATGCCGGCACCACAGGTGGAGGATTAACCAAATGAGCCATGGCACCAGCCCCAGAGGTTTATTTTGTTTTAAACCAATATCAAATTTACTGATGTTAAAATATCAACAATCTAGTTTGTAAGTTATTTTTCGATCATCTTGACAATCCTGTTGCATACCAAAGATTAAATCAATTACTTTTAATGAACTTTAAATAATACTGTTTGGGGCCGGCACTGTGGCATGGCAGGTAAAGTTGCTGCCTACAGCACTGGCATCCTGTAGGGGCACAGGTTGGAGTCCTGGATGCTCCACTTCCAATCCAGTCCCTGCTAATGTGCCTGGAAAAGCACTGTGGGATACAGTGGGATACCCAGAAGAAGATCATGACTCCTGGCTTCAGACCCCCTCAACTCTGGCCATTGTGGCCATTTGGGGAGTGAACCAGCAGATGGAAGACCTCTCTCTCTCTGTAACTCTGCCTTTCAAATAAAATAAATAAATCTTTAAAAAATTGTTTTCCTTAGACATTTGTTAAAACTCATTAAATATTTTGATTGTTTCAAATATTTAATTGCTCAATTTAATTTTAAATATTATAATTGCTCAAGTATTTAACCTCTTGACTCATAAAAAATTTTAAAAATTGCAGCTGGCATTGTAGCATAGTGGGCTAAGCTTCCTCCTGAAGTGCAGGCATCCCATATGGCACTGGTTCTAGCATGGGCTACTCCTCTTCCAATCCAACTCTCTGTTGTGGCCTGGGAAAGCAGTGGAAGATGGCCCAAGTGCTTGGGTCCCTGCACCCACGTGGGAGAGCTGGAGGAAGCTCTTGGCTCCTGGCTTTGGATCAGCCCAGCTCTGGCCGTTGCACTGCTATTTGGGGAGTGAACTAGCATATGGAAGACCTTTCTCTCTCTCTCTCTCTCTCTCTCTCTCTCTCTCTCTCTCTCTCTCTCTCTTTCTCTCTCTCTCTTTCAGTCTGTAACCCTACCTCTCAAATAAATAAAAGAAAAGAAAAATAAAACTTAAAAATTCAATAAACTGTGAAAAATGTACTCTTAACAGTTAAATTTTATATATGTAAGCATAAGAAAACAAATGATTGCTGAACTATTTAGTTAAAATAATGCACTAAACTAGGTTAAGTGCTGTAAAAAAATTCAAAATTATAAAGTACAAAACTAACACAGATTTCTTAATAAAATTCTATTAGTACTAAGGTTTTGACTTCACTAAACATTTGATACTTAATTCTAAATCTCACTACAGTTATAAGATACCTACTCAGTAAAGAAGACCTCCATCCAAGTCAACCGAAGCTGTTTTCTACCAGAGATTTAGGTCAATCATTGTGTTTGGAACTACATAAACTATTATATCATGCCATATAATTTTAGTGGTAGCCTCTCTTGTATCCTTGAGGGTTATAACAACAAAAATTTCTAGTCAGAGAGTTGATCATATTCTTATTATAGACATGAATGGGTGTTCTAAACTCTACAGTGTCAATTAACCCACAATTACATGAGGAAGTGGTGATTTAGTTCATGACATTCCTGGATTCACAGTGTATGATAAAATCTACAGCTCCAATATGAGTGGATCAATGCTTTCAAATATGCAATTTCTTTGACTCTTTAGGAGTAATGTGGGAATTTCAGAACTTACTTAACAGTTTATTTAGTGGACCATCAAGCCTGTGACTAAAATAAATTGAAAATATGTTATCACAAAAATCACAAGACAAAAAGAAAGGGAATGAGGAAGAGAAGCATCATTATGTTCTAAGAATTGTATCTATGAAATATATGAAATTTATTCTCTTTTTATTAACACTAAAAATCAATGAATAAATAAATAAAAAGGTCATGGAAAAGATGGAACAAACAGTAGGAGTTTACTTTGGTGAGTTTTCCCAAAACACCTTCATGTATTTTTCCAAATGTTTATTAAACAATTAACAGACATATAAAAATAGATATAAAAAGATCATTTAGAAGAAATGTTTTAACTGATATTTTACATGAAGGAATGAATGAGAATAATTTACTATTAGGGAAAAGAATGGCAACTCCTGTGATGATAGGTGGTGCCCAAAGGGTCAAACTCGGTTGAGGAAGAAAGAATATGGTCTCTTGTGATGTGAACACAGTTTCTGTTTCTACAGAAAATGTGGTTCATCTGCATGACCATTTCTGAGAAGGGACATGAGTGTTTGAGGAGCTGAAAACATAGGCCACTCTGGACCCAAACTAAATACAAACCTTAAAACAATGAGCCTCTGTCTGAATGCAGGTCTCTTGGCTGCATTAGCCAGAGTGGCACCTTAGCCAGCCCATTTTCTGTGGCTGTCCTGAATTGCCGTGTCTGAGGCAAGGAAATAATATCAATGCTCTTAGCTTTTAGCAGGCCAGGTGACAGTGAAGACAAAGAGCGAAAACCTGTCTTTCCCTCTTCCTACTAGAATATATAGAAGAAACTGGATCAAGACTGGGGGTCATGATATGACTTCCATCTTGCAAACCACACAGCATTTCCATTGTCCAGCCCTCCATTGTTTTGCTTAGTTGAGCTACATTTTCCCAAATATACAAATGGGCAACAGGATTATTGTGCGTTCATTGCTAAGCAGTCCACCCAAGGATCATTTCAGTCTCCTGGCTGGGAGTCACAAGACTCTCTGCAAGGGCTAGATACTACATATTTTAGACCTTAACAACTCCATATGATCTCTGTCACAACTACTAAGTTCTGTCATTGCATTACAAAAGCAACAACAAAAAATAGATAAACAAATAGGTGAACCTTTGTTCACCTATAAACTTTATAGGCAAATAAACTTTATTAGCAAAAACAGTAGCTGGCAGATTTGGGGCTACAATAAGTAGCTAATTTTTTTTATCTAGTCTAGGAGAATAAAATTCATTTCATTTTCTATTTGCAGTTTACTAGGACCTGACCTCTGTGAGTTTCCAGTCGTATTGACTCAGAGGTTGACCCTATATAGTTGTAAATTATTTGGGGGCTGTTGAACGGGTAACCCCAAAGTTCATGATAGCACTACCTAGTATGTCTTTAAATCATTTTGGCTCTAACTTCAAATGTAAAATCTTACTTTATTGTTCTTTTCCTGATGGAAAACACACACACACACACACACACACACACGCTTGATCCTTAAATGCTGTTTGACCCAGTTTTGTCATTTTTGTGAATGAGTTATATAAATGAACTAGTATTAATCCTTCATATATTCTCTATATTTTATTTTATATGTAAATACTTGAATATCATAAAAATATATATTTATAATATGTGTTTATAGGAGTCATGTTTATATCTATTCAATTTTTTTAAAAAATTAGTTGGCTAGATATTTGAGAGGCAGATAGACAAACAGCTAGTATCCACTGGTTTTATCCCCAAATGCCCACGATGTCTAGGGCTGGGCTAAGCCAATGCCTGGAGCCAGGACCTCAATCCAGATCTCCCACATGGTATCAGGACCCAACTACTTGAGTGATCACTGCTGCTTCCCAGGGTGCACATTATCAGCAATCTAGAAATGGGAGCAGATCCAGGACTTGAATCCAGGTACTCCAATATGGGATGTGGGCATCTAACTAGCAATTTTAATTCTAGGCCAACAGCACTGGCTGCTGCAGCCACCTGGGTAGTGAACCAGCAAATGGGAAGATTGCTCTCTGTCTCTTCCTCTCTCTGTGTAATTCAAACTTTCTAAAAAAAAACTTAAAAACATAAATGCTAGGCCAAATATCCCTTTTTCTGAAATTTAGCTATTGACCATCTAGATTTAAAGCAAGCACTTCATCATTCTATACATGGTACCAAGGACAATTAGCACAAATATCTGGTGATGGGGGTGAAGCAAGCACAGTGTTCGAGGCCCCCAAATTAAATGATAATTTGTCAAACAGCTCACAAGTTTCCTAGATTTTTTTGGACTTTTCTAGATCCCTGGTGCCATCTCCGGGTACTACCTATGTCCTCACAGTTACTGAATGAATGAATGAATAGCTCTGGGATATTTCCCAGTTCTTCTATTATATAACCACATGCCTACAAACAGCAGGGCTCACAATCCTGTCTTCTCATCCACACATAAGGGAGTTCTATTAAGTGAAAGAACAATGAGTTCAAGTCTGGAAACGGATGAATGCAATCATCTGAGATCTCTAAAGATTAGAGTATAAAAGATTATTTTGATGACTGAAAACTAAGGAAAACTTAAAGAAAAAAATGAGCCTCCCCCCCCCCCCATTAGCTTTGACTTTTACACAGGGTTGAATCAGATTAATTTTAGGAAGCATTCCAAAGGTAAAATAATACACATCTACCATTTTTCAGTTACCTCACAATTTACCTCCTGTGGTTCCTTCTGTGTCATCAAGCATAATTGCTATACAGACAAGTTCCCATCTCTGTTTCCAGGGTGCATCATTCTGCTAGCCACCAGTTCCCACTCAGAGGTCCTCAATCAGCTCCATCCTCTTCCAAGCTTTTTCCTCTTCCTGATTTGCCCACACTGTGATACTACCATCAGCTTGGCCCCCTAGTTCAAAGCCTTAGAAACGTCTTTGACATTTCGCTTTCTCTCACCACCACCCCTAAAACCCCATCAGCAGCCAACTGGCATCAGCGCTACTGCATTCTCACAGACAACTGCCTATTACTGGTCTTCATTAGCTTCAGATGCCTCATGTGCCCATTTGTCTCTTAGCGCTTCCACTTACCCCTGGAATACTATATTCAACCACAGGCTACTTTTCTCAAAAATGTATTTCCTTGTGCTTCCTTCCATACCCCAATCTAAACGTGTTGATTAATTCCTATTAGTGGGCAAATAAAATTCCAAGCCAAGAAACCACCTAACCTATACATGAACACTTCCATCATAGACTCATTTCAACTATCTCAAGTCCTTATTCCCTCATTTTAAATTCCCTGAAATACATTTTCTGTAACCATTTTAGACTACTATATTTCCACCAATTCCAACTTGTATTAAGGTCTTTCCAATCCACCCATGGAAAGAAAACCTCCCATTCTTTCATGTTTCACTGTTTCTTTCTCATATCTACATGCTTAAAAATTTTAGGAATTAGTAAATGAGAATGCATATGATGATAGAATCTGACAGTCTTGAGTTTGCACCCAAAGATTGACATGTCACCTCTGCAAACTTTGCCAAGTGACTACATGGCTCTGTTCTATGCTGTAACTTTCACTCATCTATACTAATTTAGAACAAGAGAATTTACCTCTCCAGGATTTTATAGGTTTAAATAGGTGAAACTGGTCTATGTGACATTTGCAAGAATCTTATAACATCATGTCAATATGTATGAGTTTGCCTTCTAGTTAAAATTATTTAATGAGAGCCTAGAGAACGATTGCTCTTGGCTTTCCAGAATCCTGCTTTTAGAAACAGCCTCCTGGGGAATTATTCCTTCTCATTAGGTCTGGTCTTGGTGAGACTATAAATCAAAGCACTTAGCCTACCCTGCCAAGCTTGTGGCCACATCACTTAAGCTAGACAAATTGGACTTTCTGTCCTGGGACTTTGTACCTTAAATTTAGTAATTGAATGTTGATTAATAAAAATAGTAATTGGAGTATACTCACTCCAACATTGGAGCCCCAACAAAACAGTGGTATAGTTACTGTCACTGAAATCCCAGGCTGGCTTATTTCATTCATTCTTACTGACATTTTTCCTTCCTTATTCCCTTTAGTTCTGTATCTTCCCACTCCTGCCTCTCAAAATTTCCTTCTGCTAGAGATAGCAGATTTGTTTTGTTACTTATAAAGAACCCGAATATGGAATTATGTCATGTATCTTTTAACATCCAACAACCCAAATGCAAAGTCTAACACTTGAAGTCCTCATCCAGTTTTGTAATATTAAAAAAAAAACTTCCATTGTCTCATCTACATTCACTTTGGTTTATCCTCTTAATTCCTTAATAAATCACGATGCATGCACATATGTTTTTATTTCCTCTCTGAAAATTAAACCTTTATTCCTATCTTGTTCCAAAAATAATTTAACATTCTGTCATATACAATAGAAATGTATATAAAATTAAGGAAATAGAGGAAAAGTTAAAGTGAAGAGGCTTTTTTTCGCATAGTTGTAAAACAAACTGAAAAAATCCATTACCTTCACTATAAGATTCAGTCATTTGAAACACATAATTTATGGTCTAAGGTTTTCTACCATAATTATTCCTTAGATCCACCTGGGAAGGTTTTTTTTCCTTTTAAATATACTACTAGCTCTCATCAAAGAACAATTTGATCTGAAGTTCTGGGTATGGAACCTAAAATGTAATCCTTTCTGCATGATCCCACTTAATTCTCATAAACAATTAGGGATAAAATTTTGAGAACAATTGATCCAATCAATTATGCATAATTGTTAAAATGGGATGTTGAAATGATACTTTTCAGGTGCAGAATAACACTGTGGAGTATGAAGAGTTGGTAAAATAAGCACTCTTGAAAAACACTAATACTCTACAATTATTTTTCCATCAAAATACAATCGTGCCAAGAACATGGCCTCTTCCAGGTAACAAATCTTTAAAACCAAAATGAAATTTTAAAACTACTTCAAATAGCATCTGTCCGGTAGGCAGATGGCATGTTTTAGTTTGTTTCCCGTTTCTACTTGGTGGAGTTCATGGAGTATTTTGAGAATCAGGGGGTAATTAGGAATTGGGTGCCAATTTAGTTATTTGATTTGGAAATCAAGTCTTTGAAAACCATCAATTCCAAATATAGGGCAAGCCCTTCCTATTATTGTATCCCAGAAAGTGGTAATAAGAATACTCTAAAAATATTTATAAATGTCGTAGCCAGATCCTCTGGGCTACAGGTGGAGGATACTCAGCTGCCAGGAAAAGTAAGACACCTGCTATGTCCTTGAGTACCCTTTGATGCGTAAGAGGATAATAAAGTCTGTATTAACATAAATCCAGGAATAGATAATTATAAATAAATGTGAGCATTTGGGAGACCATTCTGGAAAGGCACACACAATGGTCCCTGGCAGTAAGGAATTAAATCTGATGGCCCAAAGCCGGATTTGTTCAATGAAAAGAGTGGCTGGAAAAGTTACTTACCTGCCCAAAAATAGGTCATTAACACCTTAGGAGACATTACTTCATCAGATTCATAGTTAGCTGCTCATCTTGGTCAGTTCAGTAGATATTGCCAGAAGTTCTCTGATCATGTGACATTGTGCTTGGTTGAGAGTCATCAATCTCAAACCTAAGTGTGAAAAAGGATCAGTTGAAAATTTTATTAAGAAGGAAAATCTGTGAGACTCAATTCCAAATATTATAGGGTAGTCCAGAATCTTCATTTCTGCAGGCACTCTGGGGTACTTTGTTTGCAGGTGATCAAAAGGCAACACCTAGAGAAACCCATAAGGAGTAACATCATTCCTTTATTGAGGGAAATTATAGGAGAGAAGGGAAGTACTCAGGGAAAAATCTAAGTAAAACAAGACTCTGGCTTTACTCTACAGGTAAAGTAAGGCAGCCTCAAAAAACAGGGGTTGATAGGAGAGTTCTGATTGCAAGCATAATTCAGAAAGTAGGGGAAAGAGGAGGTAAGAAGTGGCAAAGAAAAGGCCTCAGCATTACAAAACTTTACCTAACACCATCACTGGGAGAACAGCCACTTGGGAAGTATAAGAGAATTCCGCTCAGCAAGTGTTAACTGCCTGGCAGGATTGCACCACGTGATTTGGAATCATTGTCTTCACTAGGTCCCAGCTGCAACCTGTTAATCAATGGTTCTAATGCAGCGGTCATCACTACAACTGAGTTCAATTTGGGCCTTTGATAGATGATGATACCAATGGTTTCTGGTATAATCTGGGGTGTAACCTAGTCCTTTGTGCTTCTTCAACACTTCCAGCAAGAATTGAGAACTAATACTCTGGAAATGCATTTTTCAAACTTGGGGGCATTTCATAATTGCCTGGAGAGCTAATAAGGAACATTCGCCATTATTGCTTAAAGTAAGAAGAGCCTTTTGTGTTTTCTAAGTCCCCAAGGTGATTCTGATGCCTACCAAGTTTGAAAACAACTGATCTAGAGTGAAACTGCCTAGATTTGAACTGGGGCTTCACTATCCATCTCCAGGATGCCATGGGCATGTTACATGCCCTGACTGTGTTTTATTTTCCACTTCTATAAAGCAAAAATAACAGGACACATCTGATGAGAGATGAATGTGATTGACTCCAGAGGTACTGTTCCTTCTCACTTATTGGCTAGCTTGCCAGAGAGCTGACTCATTAACTCTCAGCTCAGTAGAAGAACAGTTTAGTATCAGCCCTTAGCCACACCCTACCCACCTCTAACATGGTCACTTCCCCCCAGCAGGGAGGCATGACTTAGCTGCTGTGCTAACTGCCTGCCCCAGGACTTCATTATTAACACAACCAACAGCAGACCCAAAATAAAACGATCCTGAGGTGTTTGCCATTGAGTTAGTTGGTTCAAGACTCAGTCTAGCTCTCTGATATTCTCATAAGACTGAGGGTGACTTGCTAGGGGCAGGGTGGTGGTTTTCTGTTTCACTGGTGAGCTGACATCACTCAGCACTTTAACAGGGTTAGGTATGGTCACTAGGAATAGAGGTACTAAAGGAGAAAAAGTAGAACCATTTGGACAGTGTCAGGAAAATAGTGTCGCCATTAAATAAGAGTTGCCAGATTGATCTGGCTTGAAAATCTTAGCATAGTGGCCAGCAGTGTGGCATAGACAGTTAAGCCTCTTCCCAAAGCACCAGCATCCCACATGAGCACAGGTTTGAGACTTTGCTGCTCCACTTCTGATCCAACTCCCTGCTGATACTCTCAGGAAAGCAGAAGAGGATGGCCCAAGAGCTTGGCCCCCTGTGCCAACCTGGGAGAAACTCCTGGTTCCTGGTGTCTGATCTACCCAGCTTTGGCCATTGCAGTCAAACTAGCAGATGGAAGACAACTCTTTCTCCCTTTTTCTGTCTATAAATCTGCTTCACATATAAATAAACCTTTAAAATAAAAAAAAAATCAGCACAATTTATTACTTGTGGCTTACTGGTAATAATAAAAATGCCCAGACACCTCCATGGAATGTATTTTTCTTCTAATACATGCATTCTCATCACAGAATACCTTTCTGAATAAGGTTTATTTAAATCACAGAAAAATTTCTTCCATCACACTTGTTCACAACATTTTTTTCCTCAACTTAGTATTAAGAGATATTACCAAGGTAAGATTTAACATAAACTTAGTTTAGCAAATATTTCCCTTAATTCAGGTAGTCTGAAGTTGGAAGCTTTCACCACTTTTTGATGAATGTTTTGTGACTTTAGTCTCAATCTGTGAGCAGAGAACCAGCCCTTCCTTCAGACCTTGGATTTCAAAGTAACTACGGCTCTCTACCTGATCATGCTCTAAAGCAAAACATTCTACAGCTAAGGAAACACAGGTTTTTATCACTTGAGTCTTGGTTTAATGAGGAATTTGAGGATAACAGTCTTATGGCATGGTCACACCTTGACGAACAAGATGTAAAAATACAAACAGAGCAGCACTCCCTCCAGACTTCCTAACTACCTAGCAGGATACAAATTGATTCTCTTTTCTAACCAAAGCTCCTCCCTAAGCTACAATGGTTATTTGGCAATATTCACCTCACACATACCACTGAACAAGATACTTGTATTTTGTTGTTGTTTGTTTTGTTTGTTTGTTTTCAGGCGAAGAATTTTATAATAACCTGGAACAAGACCTCCACTTTTACCAGTGGTCCCCTGGCTTTCTGCAGGCACTATATTCTCTTAAATCAGATGAAGAAAGGAACTGTATCAAGGACTTATCACAAAACACAAAATAATAGTTTTTAGCTCTTATTTCATTTAGTGACCAGCAATTAGCAATTGTAGGATGCTTTTGCTTTTTTGCCCTATAAAACCAATGGTTTTGGGCCGGCGCCGTGGCTCAACAGGCTAATCCTCCGCCTTGCGGCACCGGCACACCGGGTTCTAGTCCCGGTCGGGGCACCGGATTCTGTCCCAGTTGCCCCTCTTCCAGGCCAGCCCTCTGCTGTGGCCCAGGAGTGCAGTGGAGGATGGCCCAGGTGCTGGGGCCCTGCACCCCATGGGGAGACCAGGAAAAGCACCTGGCTCCTGGCTCCTGCCATCGGAGGAGCGCGGTGCGCCGGCCGCAGCGCGACGACCGCGGCGGCCATTGGAGGGTGAACCAACGGCAAAGGAAGACCTTTCTCTCTGTCTCTCTCTCTCATTGTCCACTCTGCCTGTAAAAAAAAAAAAAAAACCAATGGTTTTGAACCATGGCCACACATTAAAATCACCTCAAGAAATTTTAAAAATACAATGTCCACACCACCTCAGACAATTTAAATAGGAATCCTAGGGCTGGGACTCAGGCTCAGTATTTTCTGAGTTCCACTGGTATCTCCTATGCACAGCCAAGCTTTAAAAAACAAACAAACAAAAACAAAAGAACAGTGTCTTAAATAGGTGGTGCTCAAATTTTGATATGCATCCAAATCAGCTAGAGGTCAAACTAAAATGCAGATTGCTGGGCCCCAACCCCAGAATTTCTGATCCGTCCGTAGTTCTTGAGTAAAACTCCAAACTATTAATTTCTGACAAATTTCCAATTGACTCTAAAGCTGACACATTTAGTACAGCAGCCATACTTTGATAGTCAATGTCTTGCATGAATATGTTGATGTGACAGTTTTAGGCAGAAGAAACACAGCACTTCGCATTTTAACATGTTTACGTTTTAGAGAATTTGGGTTAATATAATCAGCCATTTATAATAGCATTATATAATCTTTAATTTGACAAACTAATGGAAATACCAATGACAGTGCCAAAGAGCACGTCTTAATGGCTTCATTTCCTCACAATTATACAAGAAACCCAACTCATAAAATATAACTCAGATGTTTAAACAAACCACTTATGTGGTACTTAGGTAAAACCGTAACCCTTGTAAAATGGTGCAGATTGTAATCAATTTCATGAAGTATCCAATTTCCTCAAACACTCATCAGAAACAAAGATTGCATAGTCACACCTTGATTAGCAAGAAGGTAGCAATTTGAAATATTTATCTCATTCGTGTTTTTATCATTCATTAGGAAGCAAATCTTTGAAAATCTCTGATACTTCTGGCCTCCCTACCAGCTGGGAGACATCATGCTAATTTCCTTATGTGATGATCATATGTCTTGGTATCATTTTATCAAATCTGTCTCCCTTTGTGTGGTTTCAATTTTCATTAACCATTGTGTATAAACAAGTGCTCTTATTAAATGACACTTCAAATTTGTAGTTAGATGTTCATATCAGCTTTGCATGATACAGAAAAACTGAATACAATATATGTGTTCATAAACAATGATAAACGGTGGCATATTTATATCTTTAAGAATTATAAAGCAATAAAAAGTAATTAGTGCACCACATTACATGGAGACTCTCACTGATATACTGTTGAGTCAACGAATCCATACTAAAATAGTTCATGCTATGTGAGTATGGTTCCATCAACATGAAGTCCAAGAGCAAGGATAGCTATGTACAGTCATACCATTCAGAGCAGTAGATAGGTTTGAGGGAAGTGTAGTACTAAGAGACAGGACAGAGCCACCTGTGATTCTGCAAATGTCCACATCTTTTTCTCCATGATAAAGTCGATTTCTGTGTATGTAAGCCAACATTTATTGAGCTTATGTTTTATGCCCTTCCTATGCTTAACTTAATTGACAATTATAACTGCAAATTTTCATTAACATGACAAATCGCTTTTTGACAACTATTCTGGAAGCCAAATTCAAAAGCTGCCTGAAGGCTGGAAGTTAGTAAATGTTTTTGACAAGCATAATATAGAAAATTGTCCAAAATTTTTATTTATAAAATTAAACATAAAAGGTTTCCATCTAAAGATGATTTATTTCATCATCTTTTAAATTCCACTAAAATAAGAGGTAGGTCTAAAAGTCAATAAATCAAGGATGAAGAGAATGTGAGGGAACCAAATTTTCATTAACACACACTAGATTTCCACAAGGTTTGGAAGGTAGAAAGCAGATGGTAACTGAATTAACAGAATCAGAAAAATGCAACCAAAGGTCACCATAAAAAGAGACAGGAAAACTTGGAGAGCTAATTTTCCCTGAAGAGTCCTGGAAAGGTATGGCACTCAGAGATACCAAATGTGGTGGCTAATGAGGACAAAAGAGGCAAAAAAAAAAAAAAAAGCTAAATACTTAAGAGTCAAAAATAAGATTTTTAACTAAAAGTCTCTGTGTGGAGTGATGGAAACCATAGTTCCAACTCCCATGCAAGAGGTTAAAAAGTTGCTTCTTGCAGGAACGGCAGACTCCCACAGCCGAATGTCCTGCTCAAAACCCAAATAATCGCTCAAATGCAGAGCTCCCCATCCCAGAGGCCCCATTAAAGGATATAAAGTCATCAATACATTTTAGCGCCTCATGCTTAATATAAAACCAACAACCAAGACCTCTAGACAATGTAGTATGTTCTCAAAAGAGAGAGATCAAAGCATCAGGAATAAAAAAAACCTGCAGGAAGTCTGGAAAATATCAAAACTTCCTAAGAAGTGCTAATTGATTTGTGCAGTGAAAAATAAGATATTATATGCACATAACAAAAATAGTGTGCTTTAAAAATGAATGGAAAATAGATTTTTAAAATTAAATAATCACCAAAATTAAAAAGTAGTTTGTTCAGATAAGTCATGGAAGCATCTCAGATAATACAAAAGAGAATAAATAAATATGAAACAGAGTAAAAATTTGGTGAAATTAATATAAGAAATAGATATTTCAGATTGAGAGAAAAGAGCAAGGAGGGACATAGTGATATATACATTCATACATATATATGTGTGTAATATTTACCAGAGCTATAGGACACATATTTGTATTTATTTATTTATTTATTTTCTAGGATGGAGGGAGGGAGGGGGGAGAGGGGAAGAGAACTGGAGAGAGAGAACTTCCAACTTCCCATGTACTTGTGCACTCTCCAAATGCCTGCAGTGTCTGGGATTTCCTTCAGTGAGGTGGTGGATGGTACAGCATTTAACTTAAGTCTATTTCCTACCACACTATCCCTCACCAGCTCACTGCATCCATGAACATCCAGCAGCATCACAGCAAAGATGACTGGCATCTTTTGAAGTTCCATTAAAAGCCCCATCCTCAGGCTGGTGCTATGGTGCCATGGGTTAAGCCACTGCCTGCAATGTCGGCATCCCACGTGGGCGCCACTTCAAGATCCAGCTTCTCCACTTCTGATCCAGCTCCTTGCTAATGCACCTGGGAAAACAGTGGAAAATGGCCCAAAGTCCTTGGGCCTGTGTACCCATGTGGCAGACCCAGAGGAAGCTCCAGGCTCCTGGCTTCAGCCTGGTCCAGCCTCAGCCATTGTGGCCATCTGGGGAATGAACCAGTGGATGGAAGACCTCTTTCTCTCTCTCTCTTGTCTCCCCCTCTCTCTGTGGCTCTGCCTTTCAAATAAATAAAGAAATCTTTAAAAAAAAAATGAAAAGCCCCATTCTCAAACATAGCCCATATTTAGTACAAACTAGTAGCTCTCTAGAGAATTTTCACCTCCAGCATTGTATGGCTATTCTATTTGACTTAGAGCTTAGCTCAGGCAGAAAACAAAAAGCAAGTACCATCAGGAAATAGAAAAAACATGAGCAGCAGGAACTATCTGCAAGCAGCATTTCAGATGCCCAATGCTGCAGTTTCACATGGAGGAATCTAGATCTTGGAAAAAATGTAAAAGGAAGTTTTGGAAGACTGAAAAGCCAAAGGGAACTCTAAAAAGTTCCAGTGTATGCTTGGAAATTGAAAAGACTTTTCTGTGCCAGTGCTGTGTGGAGTAGAAACCTAGGAAATTATGAGACATCAGTCACTCACCTTAACTGATCTGGATGACTTGGACAAGTAGGAAGTGAAACCAAAAGCTGTCTTGTAAGCTTCCTGAAAGTTAAAAGTGAGCTTATGCACACAGATCCCCTTAGCAAGGGGTAGAACATATGGCAGCAAAGCACTTACTTATGCCAAACAAGTGGTAATCTCTGAGAAGTCATGACTAAAAAAATAAAAATAAAAACAAGAACTTTGACCAGACCCAGTAGAAGATTCAGTGTTTCCACACTGCAGATGGCCACAGAACCTACAGGGTTTCTACAGGAAAGCAGCAACAAGAGAAAACAAAAATAGCAATATCAATAAACCTAGGATTAATGCAGGGAGCTGGTACATTATGAGATACCACAGTCTTACCAATAAGTTACTTAAAATGCAACCTTTTCAAGAGATGATGTTGAGACTCCCAAAGAAATAGGAATGAATGTCAAATGCATAAAATAAAATGTGGTGACTGGAAATATTCCCTTAGAGATCTCAGACATTGAATTTGGCAAAGAGTAACTTTAACTCTGCTATTTTAGATATGTTGAAAGAAGGAAACCATCTTTAAGGAATCAAATAAAACTATGACAATGATGTCTCAAAATAAAAAAATATATCAGTAGAATCAATATTCATTTTTAAAAAGAATCAGATAAAAATTTTGTAGTGAAAAGGACAACAGAGGCAGGCATGTTGCACAGTGGGTTAAGCTGCCAGTTGCAACACCAGCATCTCATATCAGAGCTCTAGTTGAGGTACTGGCTGCTCCACTTCCAATCCAGCTCCCTGCTTATGTGCCTGGGAAAGCAGTGAAAGATGGCCCAAGTGTTTGGGCCCCACCACCCATGTGGGAAACAAGGATGGAGTTCCTGGCTCCTGGCTTGACCCTGGCCCACCCCTGGCTATTTCAGCCATTTGGAGAATGATTCTCTCTCTGTCTCTCTCCTCTCTCTCTCTCTCTCTCTCCTCCCTCCCTCCCCATACTGCCATTCAAATAAATACACAAGTAATTTTTTTAGAAAGGTAAAGAACAATAAATAAAATAAATACTATAAATACTAAGGGCTCAAGAATTTATCTGAGATATCAGGGGAAAAATAAGTTAATCAGAATATTTATATCAATAGAAACTATCGAATCTGAGGAACAGAAATAAAAAAGAATACATAAAAAATGAATACAGCCATACACAACTCTGGAATAATATGGGCCATACCAGCATAAATTACAAGAACCCCAGAAGAAGAAAAGAATCAGAAAGAAGAAAAAAATATTTGAAGAAATGATGGCCAGAAACTTCACAAAATTCATGGAAACATTAATCTACAAATCCAAAAAGCTCAATGAATTAAAAGTAGAATAAACTCAGAGCTCTACACTTACACACATAATAGATTAGCAAAGGGCAAAAACTAAGACTCTTTAAAACAGTAAAGCTGAAGTGATCTGTAGCATACAAACTATTCCCAATAAAATTAACAGCTGATTTCTCATCACAACCATTGAAACCATAAAAGAATGGAAATAAGGCCTAAAATGTGATAAAAGCAAAAAGACTGTCAACGAAGAATTTTATATATAGCAAAACTCCTCTGCAGCAGTAAAGGAAAATTTAGGATATTCCAAGATAAATAAAATAAACAGATAAATAGAAGCTGAGAGAAGTTACTAGCAGATCTACCCAAAACGAAATTCGATGAAGTTCTTCAGACTGAAATAAAAATTAATTAAATGGTATAGGGGACATAAGGAGTGGTTATTTTTCTCATTCATTATAAGTGTCACAGCTAACACTTTGCTAACAAAAGAGAGATCAATAAGAAAAAAAAAAAGTGTCCCATATATTTAATCAGAGGTTTACTTGAAGTGAGAAACTTCAGAACTGAAGACCCAAGCTCCAGAGGAAATGGCCTGTTTTTTGCTGAGACCTCATAAAAAAAAGGACAGTCATATAGAAATGTGATTGGACAAAAAGGGTATATGATCTGACGGTATAGGACTGTGGGGGCAAACCCACCAAAGATCCTTTCTGAAATGAGGATCTTATGATTGACTATCAAAGTAGGTCAGCAAACTAGAAATGGTGGGGAAAACTCACATACTATTTCTGTGTTTTAAAGATTGCTTTGAAGGAAAGGGGTTCTAATGTCTGTGATTTACTTTGGAGAAAAGGAATTCTAATTTTTACAGCTGTCTTGAAAGAGAAAGAAGGGAAGGAGATTATCAGAAAGAGACTTTGCTTCTGAGAACAATTTCAATGTCCATCAGTTCAAAGCATTCAGCTTGGGATAGGCCAGTGCTTGGGACATTCACATCCCATATCAGAGCATGTGATCCAAGTCCCACACTTCCAATCTAGCTTCTGCTAAGGCACTTGGGAGGTAGCCTATGATGGCCCAAGTACTTGGGTTCCTGCCACCCATATGGGTTTCCTGTAGGGAGTTCCTGGCTCTTGGCCTAGGCCATTTTAGGCATTTGGATAATGAACCAGCAGAGAGAGGATGAAAACTCTCTCTCTCTTTCCTTTTCAATTAAATAAATAAATAATAAATCTTTAAATTATACTCGGGGTCAACATTGTGGCACAGTGGGTTAAACCAGTGCCTGCAACACTGGCAATCCCCATAAACACCTTTTCTGTTCCAGGATGCTACATTTCCGATTCAGGTTCCTGCTAATGTGACTGGGAAAGCAGTGGAAAATAGTCCAAGTACTGGGACCCCTGCCACCTACACAGGAGACCCAGATGGAGTTCCAGGCTCCTAGCTTTGGCCTATCCCAACTCCAGGTCTTGGAGACATTTGGGGAGTGGACCAGCAAACAGTAAATCTCTCTCTCTCTCTGTCACCCTGCCTTCAAAATAAATAAATGTTTTTTTTAAAAAAAGCAAAACAAATAAACAAAACCACATACTCAGCATACAAAATCACTATACTTTGGGATATTGTTTTCTGAGTTCTAAAATTGGCAACTCGGGGCAGGTGCTGTGGCAAAGCAGGTTAAAGCTCCAGCCTGCAGTGCTGGCATCCCACATGAGTGCCAGTTCTAGTCCTGGCTTCTCCTCTTTCGATCAAGCTCTCTGCTATTGCCTAGGAAAGCAGTAGAAGATGGCCCAAGTCCTTAGGTCCCTGCACCCACTTGAGAGACCCTGAAGAAACTCCTGGCTCCTGGCTTCGGATCAGCCATTGCGGTCTTTTGGGAAGTGAACCAATAGAATGAAAGACCTCTCTCTCTCTGACTCTACCTCTCTCTCTATCTCTGTCTTTCAAATAAATAAAATATATCTTTTAAAAAAATAAAATTGGCAACTCAAATCCACATGAAGAAATAATGAGCACTGATAAAGCTAACTACATAGATAAATGCAGATGACTGTATTTTTGTTTTTCTCTTATTTCTCTTATCTGATTTAAGGCTATTGCAAAGTAATAATTATAAAGTTGCATTAATTAATGTATAGAAATTTAATTTATATGACAATAATAATTCAAAGGAGGGCAAAAAGAATGAGGACATGTTGGAGCAACATTTTTGCATAATATTAACAAGTGTATATTAATAAAAACTATTTTGCCTTAACATGTCAGTTATAATCCTAATATAATTACTAGGAATACAACTCAAAGAAGACAATAAAAGAAACAGCAAGGGAATGAAAACAATGTACAACATGAGTACTGTAGGATGCACTCTATATGGGACTCATTCTAAATGACTAGATTAGTAACTTTTGCAACAAAAATTAAGAAGGGTATATTTGTGAAATGGTAAATATGTTAACGTGCATCATATTATTGTCCTTTTCACTATCTCTATGTGTCTTTCAACCTCATACTGTACACCCTAAATATTCACTAAATATTTTAAAAATATATGTGGCCGATGCCATGGCTCACTTGGCTAATCCTCCACTGGCACCCCAGGTGCTAGTCCCAGTGGAGGGCACCGGATTCTGTCTGGGTTGCTCCTCTTCCAGTCCAGCTCTCTGCTGTGGCCCGGGAAGGCAATGGAGGATGGCCCAGTGCTTGGCTCCCTGCACTCACATGAGAGACCTGGAAGAAACTCCCGACTCCTGGCTCCTGGCTCCTGGTACAGACCCTGAGGTTTTGGCCATTTTGAGGAGTGAGCCAACAGATGGAAGATCTCTTTCTCTGTCTCTCCCCCAAGAGATGAAGAGATGAAACTTCTTTATCCTCAAGGGGTCAACGTGAAGTGGCCATCCTACTCTCAGTTTTCTACTGCTTCATTGGAATTACATCCTCCCATTGCCCACATCTACAAGCATTCATTCTGATAACGTCCCAGGTCAGTGGGATGCTACCTGTGTGTTTCTATCTCAGAGATCTAGATGCCAAATATCTTACTAATTTCCTCCATTTTGCCAAGATGTTGCATGCATGAGCTCACACAAGGCACTTCTTGTTTTTATTCTGGCAGAAATAGGGGTTCTTCGAGAATTATAAGTAATTGCCTCCTGGCTTTCATTGTTGAGGTTGGCTTAATTAAATGAATACTTCTTGCTTCTGTCAGACCTAGACGCAGGTTTAATCCATTTTCATAAACTATGAAGAACTGGTTTATTATAGAATTACTGTGCCTTTCTATTTTTATTATGTGTTTTCAGAGATTCGTAAGTCCAGTCATGTTTACACATGTGAACAAATAATTCCTCAACTCCTCTGGTATATTTCTGAGTAATTTTGCTTGGAAAACACTTGGTAAAACATACTTTCATTCAACTTCAAGCATGCAAAAGCAGCCGAAGTCACTTAAGTGGAAACCCAACTATGATGCTGCTTTTCAAATCAAAAGAAAGATCTCTGCTCCACAGGATGTGGCAGATTGCCAGTTGTTTAATATCTGAGGGACAAGTCCACTGTCGGGAGCTGCTTGACATAATTGACAAACCAAAGCCCAAAGCACCAAGGTTAACAATTCACTTCTCTTTGGATACACAACTGTTATTGTGATATTCTTCTCTTGCACATAAATCACTTTCATAGAGCCATTAGAGGTTGTTTTGCTTCTCTAGAAGTCTAGTAACAAGCCTCTGGGTAGCTGAGCGATGTAAGAACAAGGTGCAGGATGGGTTTAGGGTCACTTCGGTGCCACAATCATTTTTCTTCTTTCTTGCTTCTGAATCTGCCAAATTATGTTGGCGTGGAGGCAGTGCATTTGAATTCTATGCAGACAATACCACAGACTTGTTTCTCCCCAGGTCTTTGAGGGATTGGATCAGGATATCAAGCATCAGCACATCTCCAGATGTCACAAAAAGCTTTGGAGAGGGTTTTCAGGTTGTGTTTTGCCAACCATATGGTCTGTGAGATCGACATTTCAGGCAGGTGGTGTTACAGGAGCTGGCCTCTGGCAGTCAGAGGTAGAGGTGTTTCACTCTTGCCTGCATGTGTGCCAGAAGACACTCTATTGACCAGTTATCAGAGGCATGACAGGATAGACAACTAATTCAAGAGTGAGTAATGCTGATCTTAAGGAATTTCTAAAGGGAATATTACAAGTTATATTATTTGCTTCCTTCCTTCAAGAAAGAGGAGAAATTATAAATTGACATTCTGAATGCCTATGATACGTCAGTTTTCTTACATAACATATATATATAGATGTGTGTGCTTAATTTTAAAATAATATATAATTTGTTACAATTAAATGTCTTCTTTAATTTTTATAACAAATGTATGAAACCATGAGGATAATGGAAGTCATTAGAAAAATCATAGCCTTCCTAAGTTTACACAAAGAATATAAAGAAATTAATAGGATCTGAATCCACGCTATTGTGACTTCAAAATGTATGACAGCGGCCAGCATTGTGGCATAACAGGTAAAGCTGTTGTTTTCTTATTTTTTTAAGATTTACTTTATTTATTTGAAAGACAGAGAGAGAGGTAGAAAGAGAGAGAGAGGTCTTCCATCCGCTGGTTCACTCCCCAGATAGCCGCAAAGGCTGGAGCTGCGCCGATCTGAAGCCAGGATCCTCCAAGTCTCTCAAATGGGTACAGGGGCCCAAGGATTTGGGCCAACTTCCACTGCTATCCCAGGCCATAGCAGAGAGCAGATTGGAAGAGGAGAAACTGAGACCAGAACCAGCGCCCATCTGAGATGCCAGTGCTTCAGGCCAGGGCCTTAACCCGCTGTGCCACAGCGCCAGCCCCAGCTGCTGCTTTCAATGCCAGCATCCTATATGGGCACCAGCTCAAGTACCAGCTACTCCACTTATGATCCAGCTCCCTGCTAATGGCCCCTACGTGGGAGACCCATAAGAAGCTCCTGGCTTCATCCTGGCCCAGCACTGGCTGCTATGTACATTTGTGGAGAGAATCAGAGGATGGAAGTTATCTCTCTGTCCAATCCCCCACCTCTGTAACTCTTTTCAACTAAATAAATCTTTTTTTTAAAAAAAAAGTATGACATTTCTTCCCAAACTCTAACTAAACAGTCAAATCTATTCTCTCTTGCCACTTTTCTTCCTTTCTTTTAAATCATGAAACAAGGGAAAAATCTGTCCTATCCTGTCAATGTTTATAGCACTTCTTTTGTTTGTATTTGAGAAGCAGAGAGATAGACAAAGACACACACACACACACACACACAGAGAGAGAGAGAGAGAGAAAGAGAGTGAGATTTTCCATAAACTATTCACTTCCCAAGTGTCCACAATGACTAAGGCTGTGCCAGAGCTATACCCAGGAGCAAGGAACACTATCAAGGTTTCTTACATGGGTGGCAGGAATTCAACTACTTGAGCCATCACTATCGTCCCCAATGGTCTGCATTAGCAGGAAGCTAGAGTCAGTAGCTGGAGCTGAAACTCAAACGCAGCACTCCAATGTGGGATGCAAAAACATTAACAGCTAAGATAAATGCCTGCTCTTTATTTTTACTTCTTTCCTCGATAGTAAGATTACTGACAGGGCTGTCTATTTATAAACTGAATCATGTTATTTTCACAATGGTATTTGTTTGAAGAACAATGGCTTATACTGAGATGAAGCAGAGACTTATTCTACTTTTGATTTGTTATTTAGTTCAAGATATTACACACAAATAACTACTGTACATAGGGAAAGCTTCATGTACATGTTCTTATTTAAGTCTGACTTATAAGAATTAACTAGTGAAAACCAATGGGCATCTTAAGAAAAGGCAATGGGATATACAATCACAGAATAGGAAATAATTCAAGATTACCAGGACACTGCTGGCATGATATGAATCGCAAACAAAGAGAAAAACTGTGACCAAATCAAACTGCTTTATAATGATTACAACCAAGAGTTTGGAGGAGTGTTGAAATTTTCAGATACTATCCTAATTCTTCTCCCTTCTCTGTAGCTATATCCTTCGTTGTGTAACTGTGCTCAGTTCTCACCTGGGAATTGACTGATTTGTGCTGTCCCTTATCTTTGGCTCAGCCCTTGTGTCTTGCTTAGGTCCCTTTGATGTCAGCAGTTGTGAGTAGCAGAAGCTTGAAATGTTACTTGGATCTTGCCATTGCCACAAGTAAACTGTTGGCATAGCTTGTTGGAATTTGAAGATAGATGAAACGGAGCCAAGTTGCTCTGGTTGCCAGTCTAGATCAGACTGCCCTAGACATGTAAGTCCAGCATAGCTTAGTAGAGCTACCTAGTCAACTCCCAGTTGACTCAAGGAATATGAACAATAAACTCAAATTATCTTTGTTTTTGTTACACAGCAGTACATGAAAACTACAACTAACACAGGAAGTGATGAGAAAGATAAGCAACACAGTGAATGAAAAATAGTCAGTACAGGAAGTGTTGAGAATTTTTGAGCAAGTTGACTATCATCTCTATGGCACGCTAAAGGAATTATCTCAATGGGTTGACTTCAGAAAACAGTGTAGAGCTGTGGAAAACCTGAGAATGTGAGAACATTGTCAGCAGTTCCTGCATGGCAGAACGACTCTCTAAGCCAAACATGGTGCTTGGTAAACAATGCTCAGCCTACAATCTGATGACCTGCTCCCATTCTATGATCCCTTCATATGGTTCCTTATAGGATTTCTCCTTGTATCTATTTTTCCTAAGAAAAAATGAACTTTTAAAAAAATTGTGTATATATTTGAAAGGGAGAGAGAGAGAGAGAGAGAGGGAGAGAGGGAGAGAGAGAGATAATTCTTCCATCACTGGTTCATTCCTCAAATGCCCACAACAGCTGGCACTGGACCACACCAAAGCCAGGACCCTGGGACTTCATTCAAGTCCACCTCCATTACATGTGCACACACACACATATACTCACACATAGAGAGAGGGGGGGGGAGAGGGAGAGAGATAGAGAGAAAGTGATCAGGTTGCATCTGAACAATGAACAATGGATATTATCTGTATATAATGTACTCTCTCTCTCTATATATATATATAACTACTCTAATACTGTTTCATCAAATGAAATGTTTTCCTAGCAAACTCACAGTCTTGAAGACTATATAAAGATCATGACCATATGTTATCTTCAGTTTTAAATGATATCAACCAAGTGTAAATAAATATAGCATGACGTTTTAGATGTTTCAAGCAATCTTTAAAAATAAAAAGTAATTGGCTCATTGTTCTATCCAAGTTTTTGTTATAAAGCACTTTAGTCAAAGTTTGCAAAAATCATTCACAAAATACTTTGACAGTCTATTTTTTATACTGCCAAAGTTTCCTGTGTCCTTAAATGATTTGTCACAACCTGCTGATTCCCTTTCTTTGCTTTCTCCAAGAATCCATATGGTAAACAGTTGAGAACAAGCTCTAGAGCCAGCCCAACTGAGAAAAAGAACAGCTGTTTTTTTTAAATTTTTTGTATTTTCACATATCTGAAATGCGGAAACAGAGAGTAGGCAGAGACAGAGACAGACAGAAATCTTTCATCTGTTGGTTCAGTCCCTAAATGCTTTCAAAAGTTGAGGTTGGGTCAGGTCAAAGCTAAGAACCAGGAACCCAATCCATGTCTCCCACATAGGTATTAGGGACTCAAGTACTAGGGTCAACACCTATCTTATGCCTGCTAGCATGTGCAATAGCAAAAAAATGGGTCAGAAAAGGAGGCAGGACTCGGATTCCAATGCTCCCATATGGGATGCTGGCATCCAAAGCAATGTCTTAACCACTGTGCAGAACACCTGCATCAACAACTATTCTCATAATGGTCAAATGAATACTCTAGTACCTTTAGAACAAATGATAACTTTTCATCCTATTGAAAATTCTTGCCTATTAGTTGCTTTCAAATACATCTGTTATAATGTAAGAATTTACTTATAAAATGTACATACAGAAGAATATTCTTTTAAATAAGAAGCAATGAGTGAGATAAAATATCTGTGGCTACTAATAATCACCAAACTTGGTTTGAAAAACCTATATTTCATATGCATTTTGTAGATTCAAAGAAATAAACAAATTTTATAACAAACATTAAAAAATAAAGTCTAAAGAAATGTTTCTAGTCCCAATCTTTGAATTAATAATCTTTCAAATTATTATAAAAATTTTCAATGTGGACAAAATGTTCTTTGCATGCCTTAGTAAATAAACTCAGACAGAAACTCAACTCTGTGTTGATGAAAAAGTATGCTTAATTAGATCTAACTTTAGTGTTAAAAAATTATTGATCTACTAATCCTGAAGTTTGCCATTTTATGTTTTATTTTCTCCATTTATCATTTCTTTGATTTTTTTCTTTTATGTTAGTAGGTCATTTTTATAGTGTTTCTGACTCTACCCAATTTTTTTTAGTAGGACAAAAAGGGAATTTTATTCTGGTGTGAAATTACTTTGGAATTGTGCACAATTTTTCATTATATACACTTTCATAATATACATTTTCATGAACTTGAAAACTACCTGTGCATATATATTACACACACATACATGCCTGTTTAAATTTATAGATTTATACATGCTTAGTATCACTTAAACTGTGTTCCTTTCTTTCTTTTCAACAGAATTTTTCCATAGTACTAGTCTGTAGCCATTTATAATATTAACTCTGAAAACAAAATTGATACAAAAACCTGATTCTTTGAGATAAGATCTTGGGATTACATATCTACTGCTGTTTCTGTTAAGGAAACTATCAACAGAATTGCTGAGTCTTTCCTCACATTACTCAGCATGGTGAGGTAAGGATGATGAGCACTGAGGAGCTTTGTCTGGACAAGGGCAGGCTAAGGAATGATAAGTTTGTCTTCCTGCAGGTGAAGGTGCTAGTCTTTGCAAGACAGCTGAGGTTTATGCACTGTTCTAGAAGAAAAGATTTAAATCAACAGAAGAAAGAGATTGCCTACAAGGGGGTTTTCAAACAGGGGCTAAATGAATACACACAGGATATTTCAGAGAGGATTTAGGTGTCAACTTCATTGGGCTAAGGGACGCCCAGATGGCTGGTAAAGCAATATTTCTGGGTGTGTGCAACGGAGGTATTTCTGGAAGGGGTGTACATTGGCACCAGAGGATACAGTCAAGAGGATCCTTCCTCAGCCATGTGGGCGGGCATCATCCATTTCCTCAGGGTATAAGGGCCTGAGTGGAACAGAAGGTGGATGAAGGCATGATTATACCTATTTAAGGATAACTTTCTGTATAGTCACAATATACTGATACTCTCCTTTCACCAGTGTGAATCAGTGCAGACAATTTACCTGCCTTTATATCCTATATTCTCACCCATTTATAACAATATTTTGAAATATTTCTTATACATACATTTAGAACTACATCAAATAGCATTATATGTATTTCGACATCAGTCACAATTTAGAAAACTCAAGAGAAGGAAAACCTTTATAATTACTCATATTTTATTTTACCAAATTCGCTCTCCAAGCCTCATATTCCAGGCTTTCTTCTTTTAGCATTTCTTTTATATTTAGAGAATCTCCTTTGGTCTTTATTTTAAGATAAATCTGCTGATCATATATTTTCTTCATCTGGGAATTTCATGACTTTAAGACTTCCTTCTTTCACCATAATGATTTTTGTTTTATAAGTAAAAATTTCATCTGGTTGCTGAGATTTTTGCATCATCTTTAGTTTTCAGAACTGTAGCCGGGATACATGTTGGTGTAAATTTCCTTACATTCACCATGTTTGGAGTTCACTAACTTCTTGAATCTGTAGATGTATTCATATATCTCTTGAAAAAAATTTGAGAAGCTTTCCAGCCATTACTTCTTCAAGTAAATTTTCACCCCACCTTCTTTTTCTTTTTGAGACTTTTATGACCCAAATGCTAGAGCTTCTGTTATAGCCCCAAAGCTTTTTGAGATTTTGCTCATTTTTAATGTGTTTTCTTTTGCTGTTCCAATAACATCATTTCTACTGTTTTATTCATTGTCTACTCTGACCCCTTACATTATGCAGTAGCACCCATTCACTGAGCTTTTGTTTGGATTATTTTGTTTTTCAGTTCTAAATTGCTTGCTTGTTTTTTCTTTTCATTCCTTTTTTTTTTCTTTACTGAGTTTTTCAGTTTCTTAGACATTCTGTTTTTTTCTTTATAATTGCTCACTTTATATTTTTTGATGGCTCCTTTATGATATCTGTCAGGTATTTCTATCATTTTCAGTCATTTTGTTGGTGGCATCTGTGGATGTTCTTTTTGTCTTCACTTTGAGATCCAACTGGTTCATGGAATGATGAATGATATGCTTTAATTAAATGTTGAATGTGTCTGTATTCTATGGAACCTTGATTGTATTGAAACCTTCTGTTTCAGTTGGCCAGAGAGAAAGGGTAGAGGTAGAAGTACCTGCTGCAGGGTCAGGCTACATTGAAAACTGAGGGTGGGTGCTGCTAATTATTGCTGCTGGTGAACAGTGAAATTTCCTTGACTTATTCTGAAAGTTGGAGGGGAAGAATTCAGTCTGTGTCAAATGGACAAATGAAAAACAGCTGAGGTTGAGGTGGCTATTCCATTTCACTGCATAGCTCTGGCAGTGGCCTCATAACCACTGGACAATACTGAAAGTTCTGAATCTGCATTGACCTCCTCTGCCACCACCACCTCTGACTCAGGGGGAGGAAGGAAGTACCCTATCAATGCCACATGAGGGTAAAAATCTCAGACCGTCTCTGTTCAGTGCAAAACAATGGAGTGGAGCTGGGGGAAAAAACGGGGAGGAGGGTGTCTCATCGCCAGCTGATAAGGATGAAAGTCTCAACTCCTTTCTTGGCTTCTTCGATCATCACCATGTTTTCAGAGTGAAACTATTATTTATCTCTGTGGTGTTTGGCTGGAATAGATTGCTTATTGTTTATACTCTTCAGTCTTAGTTCACCCTTCCCTGGTCCTTTATTTGTTTTTAGTATTATCTAGATATTTTTATTTATTTGAAAATCAAAGGGAGAGTGCATCAGACATATACAGACTGAGATCTTCCATCTGCTGTTACTTCTCAACCCAAAAAGCCAGATCTGGGACAGGTTGAAGCCAGGAGCCCAGAACCCAATTTAGTTTTCCTCCATACGTGGCAAAGGTCACAGTACTTAAGCCATCACTTTCTGCCTCCAATGGTGCACATTGGCAGGAAGCTGAATCAGAAGCAAAGCCAGGACTGAAACCTCAGCACTCTGACATGGGATGTGGTCATCCCAAGTGGCATCTTAACTGCTGCACTGAAGCACAACCACCCCTTTCTTTGTCGTTTGAACAGAGAGACAGAACTTTCCTGAGTGAGAGCATCTTCTGTCTGCACTCATGACATGCTATGGTTGTCAGCTTCACCAACACCAAGTCTTACTCAAATGAGGCAAAAATAGGCCCCAGAAAACTCACAACCGCGTTTACTTGATTCAGATATGTCAGCTAGTCTTCTTTCCAGACTAGCTTCTAGCTTCTTTCAGAGTCCTACTATATTTGCTTTCTGTGTAATATCCAGAATGTTTAGTTGTATTTAGCAGGAAAAAAAAAAAAAACAGGGAAAAGCACACCTACTTAATTTGCCTAGAAGCAACACAAAATATTACCTTCTTAAAACATTATGTTCCAAGTGGAAATTAAATATTATGAAAGCATTCAAATATATCTGTCCCCTGCTTAAAATAACTGAGTGCATTAGTAATATATTTAGACAGCAAAGTAAAATTTGCAGAGGATTCCTTATCAGTATATGGAAGTTTGATCTACTTGACACTCAAACATTTCAACCAGTTAGGATTAAATTGAAAAAAAAAAAAAAACACAAGGAAACCATTTATCTTTGCTATCTGTTTCTTAGCCCAGTGCTTTAAACAGCAATAGAAAAGGTGCTTGAAATATCATACTGATAAAACTTACAATGGAATCCCTCTGAGAAACTTTAACCCTTTTCCACAAATACTATTTGCTTATTACCAAATTATTCTCATATCCAAAGGACTACTTTAGGTTGAAATTTTCTGCAGCAATATGGTCCCTTTTACTCTGTCCTGTTGATAATAAGATCAGAAATGAAGTAGGTAGACAAACGCATCTAACAGCAACTTTGTGGTCATCACATTGAAGCAGATACTAAATTTTCTAAAAGCACAACAGGCAACAAGGAACTGAATGGATGCTTTCCACCATATCAAAAGTTGACAAAATAAAATCTACCATGAACAAGAAAAGAATGGCACCTGGAAATCTCATACCGTCGATTTCTCCCCAAGTTTCCCAAGAGTAAGATGCATTTTCACTTTGTGTATCATTCACTGACAGTCTGCAGGTGCTTCAATTTGCGTTCTTAACCCCATTTCTGGTTCCAATGAGCCTCATTGCAGAATATTCGTGTATTCCATCTGATTTCTCTTAAGTTCCTTACACTTAATACAAACTGAGAAAATGGTCTGTTTCTCAAATTTTACTTTTTTTGTGGAGTTGTACCTCCTGGAACCTTTCAAAAACATCTCTTCCACATGCAAATTTCTCTCTCGGGGATATAGCCTGCCTCTCTCATCCTATACTTCGATCACAATTTGGCTATATTTCAAGCATTTAAAATTATATTTCTAAGCCTTTTCTTTATTGATCTCCTCATATTTGTCCATGAGCTAGCCATTAAACTTCAGTACTCAGAAGAATGAAAAAATATACATTAATTAAAATAGTGACCAGTGAGAAAAATGTATTTAATTTAGATATATAAGGAAAAGTAGTAAAATTAATGTCCAGAGAATTGGGCTGTTTTCCAAAACCTGCCACTTCAGCAAGTCATTTACTCTTTTTGAGCTTCATTTCATTAGCAGCCATTTGTATAAGCACTACAAGGTAATCCAGTAAAAGCAGGTGAGTTTTTGGTAGCAATGAAGAATTTTGCCTTAAAGCAGAGGCCATGAAATTGTGTTTTGCTACCTGCTTTTTTCTAAAAGATTTATTTACTTATTTATTTATTTATTTGAGTCGTCTATCCTCTGGTTCACTCCCCAAATGGCCATAAGGGCCAGTACTGAGCCCACCCAAAACCAAAAGCCGGCAGGTTCTTCCAGGTCTCCACACGAGCACAGAAGCCCAAGCACTTGGGCCATCCTCTACTGCTTTCCCAGGCCATAAGCAGAGAGCTGGATCCAAAGAGGAGCAGCTAGACATGAACTGGCTCCCATATGGGATGCTGGCGCCACAGGCAGAAGCTTAGCCTACTGCCACAGTGCTGGCCCATGCTACCTATTTTTATAATTAAAGTTTTCTTGGTGCTCATTCATGTCAAGGCTGCTTCTCTTATGCAGTAGAAGAGCTGAGTATTGTACCAGCAACCATAAGAATCCAAAAAGACTGAAATATTTACTACATGGTCATTTAGAGAAAGTTTCATGACCCTTGCCCTGAAGGAATATCACTTTACCCATTGTCCACAGGTCTAGGGTTCTGTTCAATCCCTACCTAGAAACTAGTAATGCAGAGAAATTGCTCATGTACGTATGCAATGTGATATCTCCCATTTTCTGGGTATGCGATCTGGTGATTAATTCTAAACATATCCAAGCCTTTGCAAATCTTTCATGACTGTAGAGAATTAAATGGTCTAATGCAAGTAAAGCACTTAGCACAGTGCCAGAAATCCAGTGAATTTTAGCTTACCTTTCATCTCCTGGGCAAGCTGCTTATGGTCTCAGACTTTCCCATCCAAAGTATGGTGATAATTTACTATGTGAAATAAAGCTGATTAAGCAAATAATTAATAATTTTTGTCATCATACTCAGGAAAATTCACACAATATTTATAGAATGCCTGGCATCTGAGGCATCATTCTAGACCATGGAAGTAAAGACAATTCAAAACTACTCTCAGTGAGTTTGCAGTCTTGGGACTGAAGGATCTGTTACTTATTCATAGACTCTATGGAAAAAAAAAGGTATATTAGAAAAGAGAGAGGAGAACATTGAATCAAATACCGTGGAGACTTGAAAGAGATGAAAGAAAAATGATCATTTTACTCAACAAAACAGAGATACTCGCCACCGAGACAAGAATTTGTCCAAGGACATAGGAAAGGTACAATGAGAAAGAAGAGAAAACAACATCTTTAAACAACGATTTCAAGAAGTGTCCCTAAAAGAGAAAGCAGAGAAATAGAATGGAATCAACAAAGTCTTGTGAAAGGTTAATTCTTAATATGGAAAGTTCTTTACCTAAGTGCAAGGCTTTTCAAAAAGTGAGTTTATGGATACCAGCAAAATGATACCTTCATTTTTGCTGGTAAATCAGCATTACTTAATTGTTTCTTCGCTCTCAATTATAAAAATCAAAACTACAAATATTAGTGAGTACAGAAATTTAAAAAGTGAATTTATTTATTATGTGAATACTCTGTCTTATCCCACTTATTTGATAACAACATTTGTGATGGCCATCAGCAATTCAGGTTTGAAATGAGAAAGGCGACCTGCGCAGTGGCTCACTTGGTTAATCCTCCCCCTGCAGCACCAGCATCCCATATGGGCACCAGAGTCTAGTCCCTGTTGCTCCTCTTCCAGTCCAGCTCTCTGCTGTGGCCCGGGAGGGCAGTGGAGGATGGCCAAGTGCTTGGGCCCTGCACCCCATGGAAGACCAAGAGGAAGCACCTGGGTCCTGGCTTCAGGTAGGCGCAGTGCCGGCTGTGGCGGCCATTTGGGGAGTGAACCAACGGAAGGAAGACCTTTCTCTCTGTCTCTCTCTCTCACTGTCTAACTCTATCAAATAAATTTTTTTAAAAATGGGAAAGGCTTTAAAATGTGTCTTCTAGTCAAGTTTGGAGACATTTATACATCATTACTCTATCTCAAATCACAATGATAATGATGAACACAATGTGAACTCAACAACTCTTTTTAGATTCATCAGAGAAATTAGATAGCATTCAAACATGTTCTCCCAAAGGTGTAGAGAGAAACAGGAAAACACAGAGAATCACAAATTACTGGGCATAAATCCAAAAACAGAAACCTAAGCAGGAGACAGTAATAGGTTTAAACAAAAATGCAACTGCAGGATCAGAGTGGGCAAGTCTTACAGTTAAAAACAACAACAAAATAAAAACTCCAGTATGACTCAGTTATAGTCTCTCCACATTTTTCTTTTATAAAATTGTATTTATTTTATGCACTTGAAAGGCAGCATGACAGACAGAGGGCCTTAGGGACATGTTCTATCTCCTGGTTCACTTCTCAAATGGGCGCAACAACCAAGGTCAGGCATGGCAGAAGGCAGGAGTCCGAATCTCCATCTGCGTCTCCTGAGTGGATAACAGGGACTCAGGTACTTGAGCCATCATCCGCTGCTATTCAGCCGTATTTTTAGGGAGCTGGACCAGAGTCAGAGTAGCCAGAAATCAAACCAGCATTTCAGTATGGGGTGCAGATATCCCACGCAGCAGCGTAAGTTGCTCTGCCATAATACTCAACCTCAATAATCACTTTAAATTCCAATGCTCAACATATATTAATTAAAAGATGTTGTCAAAGCAGGAAAAAAAATCCCAGGATCCAGCTATATATTGTCTACTGGAAATGCACTAGAAATATATATATATATATATATATATATATTTAATATTATACACACATGCAGAAATATATAGGTACTTAATATTTTAAAATATTTTTAAAATGTTGATATTTTAAAATATTTCTCCTGTTTCTAAAAGCCTTTTTTCCCAACTATGCAGGCAAGGTTGAAGTAAGGTTTCATCAATCCTCAGTCATCAGAATTCTAGGAGGATGTGACTGGCCTGCTTACAAAGTCACCCCTCAAGGAACACTCCAGCAATTCTACTCTCTCTATCTTTGTGTAGTATTTGCCATCACCTGGCATTTCAGATTATAAGTGTTATGTGACTCCCTTGATGCTGGAAAGAAGATTGGAAGCAACTATGTAGCTCCTGTTAGTCATGTGTTTCTATGGTTATTTATAAATATTATGACCAACCTTAGTCAATATATGATGATTAACAAGTATAATTTTTTTAATTGCCAGGAGTTGCTTTCTTCCAGAAGTCATTTAGAAGGACTTTCAAATTCAGTTGACTCTGATGAATGTAACTTACCAGGCAGAAAATATTAATAGTGCCAAGATTTTGGCTCTGTGAGTGAGATTCAGACTTCAGTATTTTGTGAAGAATGAGCAAAGTATGAATAAGAGCAAAAGGCAGCTTTTTTTTGACCACATGAGTGAGGGAACATGGGATATACAAGCATAGGAACAATAACCCTGATCGGAAAATGATATGCACCTTGTGGATCCGGGGCAAGTCGTCTCTTGGTCTAAAGTTATGTATGATAGGATCAAGAAGTTTCTTGTATCCTCACAGATGACATGGATGAAGACCACTCACAGTGCAGGCTCAGTCAAGGGATATTTTAGATAAAAAGTAAACACTGAATGTGAAAGGAATTCAGCTGAGGCTTTATATAGAATTCATAAATGTAGCTTTGGCCAACTCCCCAGTCTTTAGTCAAATCAAGGCTCTCAGAACCCACAGTGGAGCTTAAAGAATGTTAACTGAATAGCAAAGTTAGTATAGTCATGTGCCACATAATGTTTTTTTTGGCAAATGATAGATTGCATATATGGTGGTAGTCCCACATAAGATTATGTAACCTAGTAACTTCCTAGTTAACTTAGTTCGTGTACGTACATCCTATGATGTGTGTGCAACGATGAAACTGCCTAATGCCTTCCTCAGAGCGTATCCCCATCCTTAAGCACTACATATCTGTATGGGAGTAAAAGGCTTGTTTGCACCATAAATATAAAGCAAAGAAAAATAATTCAGAGAAAACTGAGCTACCATAGTGACTGTATATTCTGTATAAGCTTTTGTAAAGATCTACCTCCCTCATGCTCAAATATATAACAGCTGCAATCACATTAAGTCCTAATGCTTTTAATATGCTCCTCTTATAAAAAGTCACAATTTCAATGTAACAGTGTAAGGTCAATGTTACTGCTTTGGGGGTTGGCATTGTTGTGCAGCAGGCAAAGCCAGCATCCCATATCAAAGCGTCAGTTTAATTCCTGCTCACTCTGCTTCCCACCCAGCTTCCTTCTAATGCTCCTAGGAAAGCAATGGATGACAGCACAAGTAGTTGTGTCCCTGCCAACCACATGGAAGACCCCAAAGGAGGTACTAGCTCCTGGCTTCAGCATGGCCCCAGTCCCCCAGTTGTTGTGGTCATTTTGAGTGAAATGGTGGATGGAAGATTCTCTCTCTGCCTTTCAAATCAATTCATATTTAAAATACAATTATTGCTTTTGCACATTAAAACTTTAGTTATTTGTGAATGTTTTAGCACGTTTACCAGTAGTCATAGAAGGACCTTTTGTGAGGGGATGTGTAAGAAGTGAGTAGCCAATTAGGTTTTCTGCCTGAGGCAAAAAAAAAACTCAAAATACAAAAAGGAAGTAAATTTTGTTCTAAGGAGTTTTGAACCCAAGTCTGTGAATTGTAAAACATATTGTTCTACTACAACTGGGGTTAAGGGGTGAAATCATTATTTGAGGTACACAAATACCAACTAAACTAAATTTTTATAATTTTAATTTTAAACTTAGATTCTAGTTGTGGGGCTGATGCTGTGGCAGAGTGGGTTAAGTCGCTGTCTGCAGCACGGGCATCCCATATGGCCACTGGTTTTTGACCCAGCTATTCCACTTTCAATCCATCTCCCTGCTAATGCACCTGGGAAAGTAGAGGAGGATGACCCAAGTCCATGGGCCCCATACCTACCTGGGAGACCTGGATAAAGCTCCAGCTCCTGGCTTCAGCCTGGCCCAGACTGGATCATTAGGGTCATCTAGGAAGTGAACTAGTGGATGGATAGAAGCTCACCTTCCCATCTCCTCCATCTATCCCCCACTCTTTGTAATTCTGATTTGCAAATAAATAGATAAATCTTTTGAAAAAATTCTATTTGTAGTTGTTTTACACTGTTTTGTGATGCTATAACAGAACATCTGTGAATGGATATATAATTTATAATGAACAAGATTTTTTTGGTTTTTTTTTTGGGGGGGGCTTACACTTTTTTTTAATATTTTTGACAGATTGAGTTATAGACAGTGAGAGAGAGAGACAGAGAGAAAGGTCTTCCTTCTGTTGGTTCACCCCCCAAATGACTGCCACGGCTGGCGCTGCACCCACCGATCTGAAGCCAGGAGCCAGGTGCCTCCAGGTCTCCCTCGTGGGTGCAGGAGCCCAAGCACTTAGGCCATCCTCCACTGCCCTCCTGGGCCACAGCAGAGAGCTGGACTGGAAGAGGAGCAACCGGGACTAGAACCAGCGCCCATATTGTTATGGGGTTTACACTTCTTGAAGTGGGAAAGTCCAATAGCAAAGTGAAGGCATATGGCTAGAGCCTTTTTGTTGTGTCATCACATGGCAAAAAGGCAGAGAAAGGGAGGGAGAATCAGCCAAATCACTGTTTTATATCAGTACCCATGAACATGGAATCGCAAAGGTTAGTAATCTCTTCAATATCCCACCTCTTAATCCTATTACAAAAGCCAGCAAAAATTAATACTAACTACTCAGTTGGGACCCATTGCAGTCAGCAGACAAGACACAGAGGTGTTAACAGACTAATGCAATATTTTTTCTACAACAAAACCCTCTAAGGTTTAGAGAGAACACATTGATGAGAATGATCTTTTTAAACTTTTATTTAATGAATATAAATTTCCAAAGTACAGCTTATGGATTACAATGGCTCCCCCACCCACAACCATCCCCTCTCCCACTCTCTCTCCTCTTCCATTCACATCAAGATTCATTTTTAATTCTCTTAATATACAGAAGATCAATTTAGTATATATTAAGTAAAGATTTCAACAGTTTGCACCCACACAGAAACACAAAGTGAAAAATACTGTTTGAGTACCAGTTATAGCATTAAATCACAATGTACAGCACATTAAGGACAGAGATCCTACATGAGGAGTAAGTGCACAGTGATTCCTGTTGTTGACTTAACAATTTGACACTCTTGTTTATGATATCAGTAATCACCCTAGGCTCTTGTCATGAGTTGCCAAGGCTATGGAAGCCTTTTGATTTTGCTGACTCTGATCTTATTTAGACAAGGTTGTAGTCAAAGTGGAAGTTCTCTCCTCCCTTCAGAGAAAGATACCTCCTTCTTTGATGAGCTGTTCTTCCCACTGGGAGCTCACTCGCAGAGATCTTTCATTTAGGTCTTTTTTTTTTTCCAGAGTGTCTTGGCTTTCCATGCCTGAAATACTCTCATGGACTTTTCAGCCGGATCCGAATGCCTTAAAGGGCTGATTCTGAGGCCAGAAAATGATCTTCAAAATCATCAATTCTGAAGACACTACTATCTATCCTGTGATCCTGTCATGGCCAAAAATATGTTGGGATTCCCTACAAGTTGATGCTCAAGCCCATATATCTATCAGTTCATTCAATGACTTATCAGATGCTTATTGTAAGCCAGGTACTAGGTAAGAGCTGTGGACACCCCAAAGACAGCAAAACCTATGACTTCTGAGAGCTTTTGTTCAAATGGAAAGCCTGGCTATTCCTAATTAAATAAATAAGTGAAAACATAAAAAACTTACTGATATTAGGGCTATAATAAACATTAAAAATATAGCATGGTACAGAATAATAGAGAGTCCCAGTTTCCAATAGGGTGCTCATAGTAAGGCCATGTTCATGGAGTGAAAACTAATGGAAGGCTTGACAGAGGAGGCAACCTATTAGTCAGATTTGTTCTATTGGACTACATGTTCCCGGTGGTGGAAAGACAAGAGAAAGGCTTTTTCATCTAGATAAGTGCGTGTGTCTTGAAACTTAAAAAGAAGTTAGACCTGCAAATTTCAAAACCCAGAAGAATACTTGGAGAGGAAGAGAAGAGTAAGGCAGATTATTCAGGCATTTGTAGACTATGAATAGAAGCAGTTTTGTTGTTTTTGTTGTTGTTAATGTTGTTCTAAGAACAATGGTTCTAACTAGAGAATTGATATAAATGGATCATAAGGATTTTTTTAAAGATGTATTTATTTCCTTGAAAGACAGTTATGCACACACACATACAGAGAGAGCGCGCAAGCCTCCAACCACTGGTTCACTCCCCAAGTGGCTGCAATTGCTAGGGCTGGGCCGCCCAAAGCCAGGAGTCTGGAACTCCAACCAAGTCACCAAAGTAGGTGGCAGGGGCCGAAGAACTCGGGCTACCTCCCTCTGCTTTCCCAGGAGCCTTAGCAGGAGACTGAATCAGAAGCAGAGCAACAGGGACTCAAACCACTTCTCATATGGGAAGCCAGCTTCACAGCTAGAAGCTGAACACACTGCACCACAATGCTGAACTCTGGATTTAAGGGTTTTAAATGATCCTTCTGGCTATAATATGGAAAATAAATTTTAGGGGCAAGAGTGGAAATGAAAAAACTAATCTGGGATTTGTTACGGTAGTCTGAGTAAAACATGATGATGGTTTAGATAGAACGAGAGTTCTGCAGATAGAGAAAAATAGATGGCATGAGATATATTTTGGAGAGAGAGTTGACAGGACTTGCTGATGAATTGGATGTGGACGATGATGGAAATGCAGAAGTTGAAAATGACTCTCAGCCTTCTGGCTTTGGTAACTGGGTCAAAGGTAGTGCTGTTTACAGAGATGGAAAAGGCTAAGGAGAGCCAGGCTTACAGGGGAAACTACGGCTCTATTTGGCAATATTAATCCTGAGATGCCTGTGATGTATCCAAATACAAGTGCTAAATGAGCAATTGATTGTGTGAGTCTCAGGCTGATAGGAAATGTGTCCGCCAAAGCTAGAAAGCTGAAGATTCTCTATCAATGGGTGTAAACTCTGGTAGAAAATGTATGAGGAATCTCAAAAAGTCTGTACAAAAATGGAATAAATAAATCAACTTAATTTAGATGTAAAAATTGTTAATCTAGGCATAGTTTATCACCATACACATTTTACATCAAATTTTTGGAGACTACTTGTGTGTGTGTGTGTGTGTGTGTGTGTGTGTCTGTGTTCTGACACTACCGCTGCACATATTACTTCAGGTTCTTAGAATCTGGAGCATTAACCTCTTAACTTTGGTTGCCCCCAGCTCTTTTACCTTCGAAGTTTTTCTCCTCTGCAGAGCTGTGGCTTCTAAAATTTTCCATTTCTCCCTTCAAGATTACCAGGAAGCAGCCATACTGGGCCTTCTCATTTTAAGTGTTTTCAGCTACAGTGGAAAAACACCACTGAAAACAATACTAAAAACCACTAAGGGTGGTTTTCAATAAAACCTGAGGATTTTTTTTTCTTTCACAATAAAGGGAAAATCCTTGGACTCTTTGGTTTTGATTTGCTCCTTGGTATTGAAACAAAAGGTTCCCTTTTTTTTTTTTTTTTCACCTATAACTACCTCATTCCTGGCAATGCTCTAACAGTCACTTACTGGTAGATTTTACATTGACTCAGAATCCCAGAAGTTGAGATCTGGAAACATTCATTCGTTTATTTAATAGAGCAAAGGAGGGAGAGAGAGAGAAAGAGACAGATCTATCCACCGGTTCATCATATATATGTCTGCAATGATTGGGATTGGGCCAGGCCAAATCTGGAAGCCGGGAACTCCATTCATGCTGTCATTTGCCACCTTCCTAGAGCATTAGCGGAAGCTGAATTTGAAGCAGAGTAGCTGGGACTTGAACTAGGCACTCCAATATGGAATTCCTAGTGGTGGCTTAACAACACTAACCTCATTTTTTCCTAAAGAATTTATTTATTTATTTGAAAGGCAGAGAACAGACAAACACACATTTTCCATGAACTTTTTGAAGACCCATTGTCTGTGAAAATATGTTTTTGCATGTATATATGAACACTATGCACATATATAATATATACAGATTATATTTTACAAACCCTTCTCCAATGTCTTGTGTGTACACACAGAGATATTCTCATGACTGAGGTTGATTTTCTTTCCACTAACCTGGACTACATAAATACAGCTGATTTACTTTACTGTCAATTCCTAGACACAAAAAGTCTGTGATTTGGGGCCTTCCCAAATAAACTTCAAAGAGGCTAAATGTGCCCTGCCAAGCCCTTTACTGGGCCAGTATACCTGTTCCGCAGATGCTCTGAGACCTCTTTTCAAGAGAATTGTAACTTCCTAATGCTTGGCAACACTCCCCCACCACACACACACACACACACACACACACACACACAGCATACACACTCTACAGACAGACGCACATATGCCTGGATACCTGCATGGCTACTTGAGTCTCCTGTTTCAAAGTGGATTCGACTCTGTGTAGCCATTCATGATCCAGAGCTCCCAGAAGGTTCAACTTAAAACTCACATCCAGCCAGGGAACACATTTGCTTAGCTTCTTGCATGGCCTAACATGCTTCCCTCCTTTCTCCTAAAAGTTCTTCCTTGCTAAGTTATTTTAAAAGCATTTTCTTTTTAGGAACAAAGTGATTCTTTCCACCCTACCTGCCCTCCAACTTGGATTAAAAAGTGTTTAATGTACATTATCCCAATCTTTCAGTTTGGGTTCAGTGCAATACTAAGATGTTTTATATACATAATTTCATGTAATGTTCTAACAGCATTGGGCAAAAAAGCATTTATACCAATTAAAATAACCACACTTTCTGAGGTTTCACTATTTTTAAGTAGTTGAAGTGTTGAATCCATGTACTGCAAGAATAATCTATAAAGAGATAAAACAAAAATAAAACTTTAATAAAAACAAAATATTATTAAAGGGAAAGTTACTAAAGGGAAGAATTTGCTCAAATTTAAAGGATAGAGAAAGATTAGGTGGAAGAGCAGATGCATTTATTAACTTGGTTAGGTAGGAAAATTCCCTAAGATTCAATGGCATAAAACAATAAGCATTTTTTAGTAGTCTCAAATTGTCAAGGGACAGTTCTGGTTTCTGCAAAGATCATCCTGCACCTAAATTCAGCTTGTAGTTATCAGTAATTCTCTGATCTAGGCTGAACTTTCTTCCATGGCTGCTGTAGGCCAAGCTAAATTGACCTTCGATGGAATGATTGGGATTTTTTTCCCACAAAGTGTTTTATTCTATAGTAAGCTAATCATGGTTTGTTCATATGGCAACCAGGAAGGTTTCAGAGAGAAAGGATAGCCCAAGATCTCTTGGATCTTAGGATTTAAATGGCCACACTGCTGATTCTGCTATATTCCTTGGGCCAAAAATAATCACAGAGTCAGGAGAGTAGGGAAACAAATTCCATCTCTTGAAGCGACAATCTGCAATGTACCATTACAAAGGATATGAATATAAGGAGTGAAAAATGAGACTATTTTTTACAATTAGTCTCCTGGAAACAAGAATTTCAATACACAGAATGAAAGAGAAGGCAAAACATTTGTATTAATGGCTGAGGAGAGGAAAAAATGGGTTCAAAACTCAGCTTTGCCAGTTTATAAATGTTGATCTTAAGAAACCTATATTAAGTTTCTACTCTTGGTTCTCTTATCAGTAAGATGTATTGGAAAACAGTACCTATCTGGTAGCATAGTTGAGAGAATTAAATTATGCAATCTGTGTAAGGCCTTTAGCAAGATACACTGTGCATTATAAATAAGCTCCAGTAAATGTTGGCTCTGTTATTCCATAAACAAAGGCACAGACTGGGCATTTAAGGAGGTGAGGAGTGTTCTTTGGCCAGGGTTGTAGGATACACTCACAGAGCACAAGTCGACGCCAGCAGACTTTATGACTCTCGCAATCCTGTATTGGAACCAGTAGTAGATGGCCCTAACAATAAGTGTCTGCATCGCCCAAAACCTTGAACCCAGGCCAACTACAATCACACTCCTACTTGGAGATTGATAGCTTATGTGGAGCATGCTTGCTTTAGAGGGATAGGGAATGCCACTGTTGTGATTCTCACACTCAACTCTTTAAAACCAAAAAAAAAAAAAAATAGTAATTCAGTGTTATCCTAACAACTTCCCTCTTCCTCCAAATAACTGTACTTCTACAAATCTCTTGTGTAAATTTTGCATACTAGAATGGCTAAGTATTATTCTGGAGACCCGCGTGCATGTATTAAGGTGAGGAAAGAGAACATCAGCATGTGAGTACAGGAACCTACTCTTTTTTTTAAAGATTTTATTTATTTATTTGAGAGGCAGAGTTACAGACAGTGAAAGAGAGAGACAGAGAGAAAGGTCTTCCGCTGGTTCACTCCTCAAATGGCGGCAATGGCCGGAGCTGCACCGATCCGAAGCCAGGAGCCAGGTGCTTCTTCCGGGTCTCCCATGCGGGTGCAGGGGCTCAAGGACTTGGGCCATCTTCTACTGCTTTCCCAGGTCGTAGCAGAGAGCTGGATCAGAAGTGGAGCAGCCAGAACTCCAACAGGTGTCCTTATGGGATGTCAGCGCAGCAGGCAGAGGATTAATCTGCTGCGCCATGGAGCCAGCCCCAAGAACCTATACTTTCATGTGATTTATGCACTCTGCTTAAACTCCAGTCCTAGTACTAAAGCTTTGTTTTATCAAAAGCAAAAAAAAAAAATCAAGATCACTAAGAATAAGTCAAGGCTCCAGTGTTGTGGCACAGCAGGTACAGCTGCTGCCTGTAACACTGGTATCCCATGTGGGCACTGGTTCGAGTTCCAGCTGCTCCAGCTCTGATCTGGCTCCCTGCTAATGCACCTGGGAAAAGTAGCATAAGACAACCCAAGTATTTGGGCCCCTGCAACCCACTTGGGAGTCCCAGAAGAATCTATTGGCTCCTGGCGTTGGCCTGGTTTGGCTCTCAGCATTGCAGCCATTTGAAGAGTAAACAAGTGGGTAGAAGCTCTCTCTCTCTCTCTCTCTCTCTCTCTCTCTCTCTGTAATTGCCTTTAAAAAAGTAAATAAATCCTTTAAAAAAGAGTAAGTCAAATAGATATATGTCAATCAGAAGTCAATCAGAAAGAGTGAAAGATTCTTTGATCATTTTGTTAAACAGAAAGAACAGAGTTAAAATGGGCTTAATGGCCATCATGATGTGGTAACTGGAATTTTTGTCATCTGTACTGGGTCCTACTCATCATAGTAAAAAACGGCTTAGCCTCAGACTTCAGAGGTTAAATAAAAGAATTTCTTAATGAGATACAAGAATGAATGGCTGGGGTATTGCGCTGTGGTGTAGCAGGTAAAGCCCCCGCCTGGAGTCCTGGCATCTCATATGAGTGCCGGTTTGAGACCAGGCTGTTTCACTTCCACCCAGCTCTCTGCTGTGGCCTGGGAAAGCAGTGGAAGATGGCCCAAGTCCTTGGGCCCCTGCACCCATGTGGGAGACCTGGAAAAACCTCCTGGCTCATGGCTTCAGTCTGGCCCATTTCTGGCCTTTTGCAGCCATTTGGAGAGTGAACCAGCAGATGGGAGATCTCTGTCTTTCTGCCTCTCTGTAACTCTGCCTTTCAAATGAAAAAGTAAATACATAAATCATAAAAAAGAATGAATGGCTGAGTTTGCGAAATTTTCTCCAGAGAGGCCTGAGAATAGCCTTGGTTCCCATCTGTCTTTGGGTGACCATTTATATGTTGCCGCACTATGCAGTTGAAATAAAGGAGGAGCCGGCACCGGCACCATGGCTCACTTGGTTGATCCTCCGCCTGTGGTGCCAGCATCCCATATGGGCACTGGGTTCTGGTCCTGGTTGCTCCTCTTCCAGTCCAGCTCTCTACTGTAGCCCAGGAGGGCAGCAGAGGATGGCCCAAGTGCTTGGGCCCCTGCACCCACATGGGAGACCAGGAGGAGGCACCTGGGTCCTGGCTTTGGATCGGCGGCGAAGTGCACCGGCTGTAGCGGTCATTTGGGGAGTGAGCCAGCAGAGGGAAGACCTTTCTCTCTGTGTCTCTCTCTCACTGTCTACCTCTGCCTGTCAAAAAAAAAAAAAAAAGAAATAATGGATTCTCGAGTCAGACAGTGCTCTTCCAGGCCTTGGCTCCATTGGCAAGCAACACTGGAAGAACTTAATAATGTCTCCTGAGTAACTATCTCATACACAGCAATTACAGTTGGAACTAAGATTTTTTTTTTTTTTTTACAGGCAGAGTGGACAGAGAGAGAGAGAGACAGAGAGAAAGGTCTTCCTTTTTGCCGTTGGTTCACCCTCCAATGGCCGCCGTGGCCAGCGCGCTGCGGCCGGCGCACCGCACTCGTCCGATGGCAGGAGCCAGGAGCCAGGTGCTTTTCCTGGTCTCCCCATGGGGTGCAGGGCCCAAGCACCTGGGCCATCCTCCACTGCACTCCTGGGCCACAGCAGAGGGCTGGCCTGGAAGAGGGGCAACCGGGACAGAATCCGGAGCCCCGACCGGGACTAGAACCCGGTGTGCCGGTGCCGCAAGGCGGAGGATTAGCCTGTTGAGCCACGGCGCCGGCCGGAACTAAGATTTTAACAAATGCCTAGTATTGTCCATCCTGAGTATATTTCAAGGTTGTTTATCTTTCTGATGCTTCATGTGAACTCTAGACATATCCACAAATCATCTGCTGGGAATTCCTAAAAGTATGATTATGATGCATCCAAACTCCTAGAAGTTCAAACTCCTCATTTTTTAAACACTTAACGTACATAAAACTTTTATACCTTTTAATCTTATTTATTTATTTTATTTTTGAAGAGCAGAGAAACATAGAGAGTTAAAGATTTTCCATCCACTGATTCATTCTCTAAATGCCTGCAAAAGCTGAAGCTGGGTAGGCTGAAGTCAAGAGCCTAGAACTCAATACACTCCCCATGTGGACCCAACTATTGAGCTATCACAGCTGTTTTGCAGGATGTGCATTAGCAGGAATTGGGTGTGGAGTTGGAACTTGAACTCATTCTGATATGAGATGCAAGGATCCCAAGTCACATCTTATTTGTTAGGTCAAATCCCAACTTCATAAAAGCTTTGGATATAGGCTTTTAATACACACAGACACCCACACATTTACATTCAGTATTACAATCAGACTATTTTTGGCATCTAATGGCTGTGAAACATTACAGGTGAGGGTGACCGATACTACATGACACTTTTCTGCCCATCCTCTGGAATGAGTGCTACAAAGATACTCCATCTTCTTTTCTTCATCTGTTCATTAATTTGCTGGAATTAAAGGGTTGCCTTTCACATTATGCTCACACCTGTTTTAAGAACGTATGCATAACAGACGCTTTCTTCACATTGCAATTTTTTGCTTACTCTTAACCTGTGCATGTTACTTCTCCTGAATCATTTCTGACAATTCTTCAAATTGCTAAACCTACTTAACCAAGATGTAGAAATTCTATTCCTCGGTATAAACCCAGGAGAAATGAAAACATATTTTCACACACAAAAAAACACTTTGTTCATAAATATTCATAGTGAGCATTATTCATAATAGCCAGAAACTAGAAATAACCTAACTACCCTTTGGCTGATGAATGAATTACTAAAACTTGTCATTTTCACACAACTGCATATTACTTGGTAATAAAAAATAATCAAATACTAACAAATTCTATAAGTAGCTGAAAATTGTAGAAATGAAAAGTAAAAGAAGCCAGACACAAAAGAGTACAAAAGACATATAATTCCTTATGTGTGAAAACCAAAGAATAGCAAATCCATAGGAACAATAAGTAGACTAATGTTTACCTAGTTGGCAATAGTGAATGTGAGAAAGAATAGACAGAGGTTATTAGTTACATCAGTCCCTTTGTAGGATGATTAAAACATTCTAAAATTAGATGGCAATGATAGTTGAATGAGCCTGGAAATAATGCAAAAACTCAATGAATTATAGAATTGAAAAGAGTGAATTTTATGATATATGAATTGAATCTCAACAAAACAGTTTAAAAATCAAAACGAAAAGCAGACTTTGGTTATCAGAATACTAAACCAAGAAATGATATCAATGACCTTCTAGTTTCCAAGAACACAATGCCTTGGTGCCTCTGCCTGGAAGTTCCCTTTCTATCCATATTCATGGCCAGAAATTTTCTCTTCGTGTTTCCCAATGCCTTTGGCTTAGTTTTCAGAAGTCCCAGAGTTATTTGCCTCTATTTTTGCCTTTGCTTCCCACCAAATTATGACTACACAACAGTGATGAGCTTTTAACATCAAGATTTCCAGAAATGTTGGTCCAGATTTGTTTAAAACACACTTAGCTATTTGAAAAATAATAAGAAAAATTTTAAAAATATATTTTACACTATAAAGTGGATATAGTGAAATAGTCATTTGTAGTCAAGCTAGTATGTTATTTCATATCATAATCGAAGTGCATCTCTCCTTACCCTCTCTACAGATATTTGAAATGATTATAAAGTGTCATTAGTTAATAGTCGCAGTACTCTGGGAATTCTAGATTGACCTTTTGTGTCTTTCCTGGCCTATCCATGTCTACACAGCTACATGATCCGGGAATACAGACTTCTAATCAAATCAGAATCATACAAGTATCTTGCAGTAACACTGACAGTAGGACTCCACTCCCAGGTATTCCAGTGAAATGGTCTCCGTAAGTCCAAGATTCTACATTTTTGACTAGCTCCCAGTCAACGCTGAGATGGACATCTACAAAGTAAACTTGTAGATCAAGGAGCTACAGTACAAGCACCCCTGTTTTATATTCAAAACTCAGTGCTCAGTTCGGGTGATTAGGGGGTAAAATATAGGAGATCAGACTGGGAAAGCTACGGAAGGGATGTTCTTTGGCTAATCTACATAGGTCAGCATTAAGTCATGGAAGTTTTTACTTTGAATGAGTTGGGAAATCTTTGAAGGCTTTTGAACTAGAAAATTGATCAGTCTAGCTACTATGATGGAAATAATTTATGAAGGGGCAAGATCAGAAATAGCAAATTATTTTGAGGATGGAAATAGATCAGGTTGGGGATTATTGCATGAATCAAAGTGAAAAATGTTACTGGTTCAGATCAGGGAATGAGGGATGGGATTATGTAATGAGACATCGGGTTCTAAGATATATTTTAAATGGGTTTGGGTTATGGAAGAACCAGAATAATCAAGGATAATTTTACGGCTTTTAACTTGACATTTGGCCAAAGTGGAGGATGAGAATGTACCAATTAGTTTCAGTGTCAAATGTTAATTTTGTAATTTTATAAAAACGCCTACAGTTTAATTCTCTGTGTATATTTGAATGAGTTGCGTAGTAAATGGAAGGTATTAAAATGAAAAGGATAGAAATGCTAGACAAAAATGAAGACAGTTATTTAAAGTTTGGCACTGGATAAATCAAAGCTATCCAGAAGTTCAGAACCAATAGATTAGATGATAGCTAGCCTGCTAGCCAGTTATCTTGTTTAAATTAGATTAGATAGATAAACAAATTTTAAGAAATTAACTCATGATAGTGAGGATTGGTAGATTTGAAATCTACAGGGCAGCTGGGAAGACTGGAAATTTAAGCAAAAGTTGCTATCACAGTCTTGACTAGGAAAACTGGGAACTCAGGCAGAATTCTTATGTGTGCTCTAGAAGCAGACTCCTTCCTTTGGAGACTCGGTCTTCACTCTCTCAGTGACAGAATGAGGCCGTCAGCATTGCTGGGGTAACCTTCCTTTGTTAAAGTGATCTGATTGAAAATATTAATCACATCTACAAACACTTTGGCAACAACATCGTCTAGTATTTAACCAAACAATTGATAACACAGCCTGACAATGTTAGCATAAATTTTCAAAGAGTGAAAGTAGTTTATGCTAATGGATGGATGAGAAGACTCAATAGATATGAGTCGATGAAGACAAAATAGTGGCTTTGAGCCATGTTTAAGGTCAAAGAAAATTCTGGAAGGAGATAACATGATGCACGACTGGAAGATTGTTACTGGTCATAATCAGACAAGTTTAGGTGGAGACAAAGTCAAGGAGTGACTCTGGGAAGAAACAGCTAAGTCCACTTGAGAGGGATATAAGAAAATATTTGAAGGCTGAAAATACGCAAGATAACAGCAGGAACTGAGATGAAGAGGGAACCTATAGATCATTTGATAAATGAAAGGTAAGTCCAAGAGTTGGATAGCTGATAAAATGAGAGGGAGGAGAAGGTGCTATAACAGCATACTATGAGCTATAGGAGCATGGCATTTACACAGAAGTGCAGACGGTGAGTAGAACCAACAGCAATGAGAAGCAAGATGGGCACCAACATCACTTCCCATCTCTGGGGTAGAGAAGACCTGAGAATCGAAATACAATGCTGAGAAAGGGGACAGGAAAAGCATGCTCTCTGAGGCATTCCAGGTTACACTTAAGGCAAGCAGGAAGCATAAATATTGTGGGGTGAATACTTTTTCCTTAGCTAGATAATGTGGGTTTCAAAGCTCCTGAGAGTTCATCTTTTCCTTCAGCCCCACATGAAGCAGAGGATATGATGATGAAGACAAGACAGGCAAACTCACTCCCACACCAAGACAGCCATGGATACAGTGATCACAAATAAACCTCTGGATTTCTCTCCATCTAACTTTACTTGATATATTTTTCCTCTCCTTCCCCACCTACGAACATTGTTTTCTTCCCATCTAACTTCATCGCACGCCTTCAACAGTGTTTCTACTAGAATAGCTGCTGTTGATCTGTGCCTGCCTTCCAATGATATTATAAAAATTAAAAATAAAATAAGGAAAGTAGGTGTAGAGTCCAAACAAAGGACAAAAAGAAAACCAAAGCCTACTCTGCCTTACAAAGCTATTAGTGTGTCTCCTTTATATATATGCTTTAACAAAACACCAAAATCCTAAGTTCCTTTGCAAGGGTTGTAAGCTAATGTTAGTGTATGGATTATATTTACATCTTACTCACAAAGCAAGAGAAGACGTTGTAAGGCTGGAGAGCAGTTATAACAATGGTTTATTTTGTAAAGTTAGAATCACCGTTGCCAAGAGAGAGATGAACTTGACTGATGGGTTTTCTGTGATAGCCTTCTGACACTTAATCTTAGCCAGATATTAATGTGTTGAATTTATTACGGTTGAGTTATGAGATGAAAAATAACCATCTGTGGCACACGTGTGTGGTATATAAAACAGTAATATATCGTGGGCCAGGCCCACATGAAGCAAAGGATATGATGATGAAGACAAGGCAGGCAAACTTACTCCCACACCAACACAGCAAAGTGAGGCTGGTGGACACTGGTGTTGGTCCTCTCAGCAGGGGTCTACTTTTTGAAACAATGTACAACATATAAGATATTCACTAATAATTCCTTCAGCATTTCTCTATTACAGGTTGTGCAGTCTAAGTCTGGAAATTTAGTTTATTTTCATTGAAACAGGGAAATCGGTTGAAAACCAAATTCTTAAGGAAAAACATCACAGGATTCAGGCAAAAGAAATGGTTTCCTTTTGCCTGGAGAGCAAGACAGTGATGAGGATGAGCATGCACAAAAGCTTTCCAGTGGGGTTTTCAGGTAGATGTTAGGATCAAATTAGGAAATGTGTATGTACATTTCATGACCAAAAAGAAACAAAAAAAATTGCATGTTCACTAGAAACAATGCACCTGAAATTAACATTTGTTATAAATCCAAAGAAAATAAGATTTCTATTACAAGGCTAAAGATGTAACCCCCTAAAAGAAATTAATTTTTATGAATTTTATAGAAGGCACCCTTGCAAACAGAGAGAATGCAATTCGAAAAGTAGTAGGAAGAGGCCGGCGCCGTGGCTCAACAGGCTAATCCTCTGCCTTGCGGCTCCGGCACACCGGGTTCTAGTCCCAGTCAGGGCACCGGATTCTGTCCCAGTTGCCCCTCTTCAGGCCAGCTCTCTGCTGTGGCCAGGGAGTGCAGTGGAGGATGGCCCAAGTGCTTGGGCCCTGCACACCATGGGAGACCAGGAGAAGCACCTGGCTCCTGCCATCAGATCAGCGCGGTGCGCTGGCCACAGCGCGCCAGCCGCAGTGGCCATTGGAGGGTGAACCAATGGCAAAGGAAGACCTTTCTCTCTGTCTCTCTCTCTCTCACTGTCCACTCGGCCCTGTCAAAAAAAAAAAAGATTAAAAAAAAGAAAAATAGTAGGAAGAACAGAGCATGGATAAATGTGTTTATGTGGAAGGAATTTACTCACAATTCAAATTCTATTGTTCCAAGAATAGAAACAGATTAAAAAGTTCATGAAAAAATGTGTACTATGAAAAAATTATGCAAAGATTTCAAAAGGTTTGGATGCAAATAAACATATCTTATTTTCATTTCCACAAACTTTAGTTCCCACTTGTAACTCAAAATGTACCTTATAATAACTTTCGTGGTAGAGATTAGATTAATATGTCTATGGTTTTGGTTTTTCCTTACATGGCTAAGATAGGCTAGTTTATTTAATCCACAGATAAAAAAAAAAAAACATTTGTATCTCAGTTCTAAGGACTTTGTGCTTTATGATACTTTCACAGCCATGAACTATAGAATGTCAAGAACTGTGTTGTCAGTCACCTGGACCTCCTCATGGAATTCCTAAAGAGAAAGCAGAAAGAAAACTAGTGGAATAGTGATAAAATATTACCTCATTATTAGCTTATGGATAGATTTTAAGGTCAGTGGTCTTGGCACTCTGAGGATGTTCTGTCAAAGGTCAGTGAGGGACAGAGATCCAAAGAGGTCAACAGAGCATAACACAACTGAATTTCTCCACTGTTTTACAAGATTCACTGCCCTTCCAAAGACAAGTCAGAGAAACCCAGGTCCAACTGAGCAAAGAACGTGAATATTGCCCTGGCTGTTGAGGTCATTTGAGGAATGAATCAAAAGATGCAAGGTTTTCTCTCTCTCTCTCTCTCTCTCTCTCTCTCTGTTGAGGTCATTTGAGGAATGAATCAAAAGATGCAAGGTTCTCTCTCTCTCTCTCTCTCTCTCTCTCTCTCTCTCTCTCTCTCTCTCTGTTGTTCTACATTTTATAATAATAAATCTTTTAAAGACGAGGGTGTCAGTTAGTATAGGCAATGCAATGCTGCAGTCACAAACAATCCTGTATTTTCAGTTGCTGAAACCATCAAAGACTTATTTCTCACATTTCATAGACATCGTGAGCTGACATTGCTCCAGTTGGCTCTGCCTCTTGTTCATCTCACTCTGAAACACAGTCAGATAAATATTTAATGAATTAACCATTCACATGACAAGTGTGGCTGGAGCTGAGTGAATGAGGGGAATATGACCCAGTGTGAGAAAACCTGCCTTTGGCATATGGATGATCGGGTATCACTGAAGCCTTCACACTTGTAGGAACTCCACATTTCCATAAAGTTTAATCTGCACAGTTGTTTACCAGAGTAATACTTATTCGTTTTTCAGATGGAAGCAAACCCTAAATAATCAACAGTAGGTTCTTGCTCAGAAGATTCACTGAATCTTTATAATAGGCAATCTAAGGAATAATGTGTTGAGAAAACAGAAGTGATATGAAAAATAGATCAAGTACAAAAGTGTGTGTAAGATACAGTATAAAATGAGATGGACCTAATTTTAAGGACCACATATACAGTATATGTGCATAAAACTCCTAAAAGTAAATATATTTATAGACACATTTTATCAGTAGTTATTTAATCTATGATCATGATTTGCTCATGTTTTCTTTTATTTTTGTTGCTTTTTATTATTATGTGTGCTTCACTCATGTGCTAATTTCCTGCACATGAGAATTTTTTTTTAATTTTTAAAATTTATGCTTGTTTACTTCAGAGGCAGATAGACAAGGAATGAGAGCCCTTATCTGTTGTTTCATTCCCCAAATGTCTGCCATGGACAGGACAGGGTCAGGTCAAACCTGGGATCTGGAAACCCAATCCAGGTCTCCCTTGAGCACGGTAGCGATTCTTTATGTGAGCCCTCACGTTGTCTTTCAGAGTATACATTAGCAGGAAGCTGGGTCAAGCACTGGAGCCAGATATTAAACCCAGGTATCCTAATATGGGCATCTTAACTAATGTCTTAAATACTAGGCCAAACAACTGGCCCAGCAGAAATTGTTTTTAATTGGTTAGAAAATTATTTGCCACCATTGGAAAATAAATAAATGCCTTCTTCCTCTCATTTCATTGGAAAACATGATTGTGTTTACTGTAATCTCTTTTAAAATAAGTAAAAGTTATTAACAATTTGTTGTTTCTATTATTGTTTCAATTCATCTGAATGTTCTGAAAATGATCATCATGTTGCCATTAGTTCAGACATTATTTCTAGAAAGAGGAGGTTTAGCATTGTTCTCTTCAAAAGATTACCTGTTGCCATAGGCAGCCCTAGAACTCAGGTTCTGGATCTGTAACCTTCTGTGATAGAACAATGAAATGACAAGCTCTAACCTGCTAATGTAGGCAAACATTCTTTACTTAGCAATGCTAAAATACAGTCACGTGTTCCCAAATTATCAAGCAATGATGATCTCCCAAGGATCTGCTCTTCATTCTCACTTTGACATCCTTTTGGCTGTGCTGATAGAATGAGGATAACTGCCAGTGATCAGTCCAGAAGAACACAACATGTGTATCAGTCAGTGATGCCATGGTAAATGTATATACATGGCTGAAGAACGGACTGCCTTATTTTTCTTTCTCCATCACTGGGCATCTTACAGCATTGAATTTTCTGATTGTTAAAGAAAACATTTGGTACAAAAAACTGAAAACATATTTCATCTCTGTTTCTGCTTCCAAAAAAAATATTCTATTTGACCAGACTTTGCAGGCATTGGCCAAATGTTGGCTTGAATTCTGATCTTATACCTGGATGGGTTGATGCATCTGACACAATTGGGTTACCAAGAACTAGGCTTTGGATGAAAGGCCCAAAAAAAAGTTTAAAATCATCCTGGGGTGGAAATCATTCACAGAAAAGATTGTTGGTGAAGGGATGGATTTGCTCTTGCAAGGATTGTCAGCTTTATTCTAAATGAGCTCTTTAAAGAGGAAAAAAAGGTTAAAGAAAAAGATTACTGTTCAGTCTGAAAGGTTACACCTCCTTTACCCATGTCACTATTTCGAGATTCCCATCTGTGAGGACATTGCTTGCTGCCATTTTCACTCTCATGACTTTTTGCAGCACTTTGGATACCAAGGGGCAATTCCAATGGAGCTAGTGCTTAACAATGAAAAATAAAGGCCGGCGCTGTGGCACAGCAGGCTAAAGCACTGGCCTGAAGCACCAGCATCCCATATGGGCGCTGGTTCTACTCCCGGCTGCTTTTCTTCTGATCCAGCTCTCTGCTATGGCCTGGAAAAGCAGTAGAAGATGGCCCAAGTCCTTGGGCCCCTGCACTCACATGGGAGACCTGGAAGAAGTTCCTGGCTCCTGGCTTTGGATCAGCGCCATCTGGGGAGTGAACCAGCAGATGGAAGACTCTCTCTCTGTCTCTTTCAAATAAATCTCCAAAAAAAAAAAAAGTAAAAGAATTTCTTCTTCTTCTCTTTATTTTTCACATCAATTTATAGCTTGGGCTTCTTCTCCTAGATCTCTCATTTTGGTTTAATGAGTGGAAAAGGGATTTGAAACCAAATTAAGGTCAAAAAGTGAAATTGTAAAGACTACTTACTAGACAACTGACATCACATTTTTAAGCAAGACCTTTGAAAATACTTTCTTATTCCTCTTTAGGACGTACAAGCAGATGTTTACTTAGTCCTACAAGCAGTAAATGGTAGCCAGGAATTTTGGGTAATAATCTTCAATTATTTCCAAAAAAGCACTAATCAATGTGAAAGGAGATAATGAAAGACTGAGTCATGGGGAAAATAAATGGCGGAAAAGGTAATTCTTAAATTACCATTTCTATTTTCTTTCCTCGTAAGACAGAGAAAAAGAACATGGGGAAATGTCAAGGAAAGATTAAAATCTGATTAGCTCCATCAAATATTTGGTTGCTTAGAGACTACAAAAATATAAACCTCCCAAGTGAGGGGGAAAAAAACTATGGGAAACTACTAAGTTTTCAGAAGGGTAATTTACACCAAGTAGATCTTAGCAATGTAGTAAGGATGGATAGATCAGTTTCTTCTAGAGACACCATTGACAAATCTGAGCTATAGGGTAGAAACCATTTAAGAAGTAGAAGTAACGCAGCTGGCGCCGCAGCTCAATAGGCTAACCCTCCGCCTGCGGCACTGGCACACTGCGTTCTAGTCCCGGTCGGGGTGCCAGATTCTGTCCCAGTTGCTCCTCTTCCAGTCCAGCTCTTTGCTGTGGCCCAGGAGTGCAGTGCCGCATGGGAAACCAGGAGGAAGCACCTGGCTCCTGGCTTCAGATCAGTGCGGTGCGCCGGCCACAGCGGCCATTGCGGGGTGAACCAACGGAAAAGGAAAACCTTTCTCTCTCTCTCTCTCTCTCTCTCACTGTCCACTCTGCCTGTCAAAAAAAAAAAAAAAAAAGGAGAAGCAATGCTAAAACCTAGTTATAGCAGCAGAAGTAGATTTGAGATACACTCAGAGTCAGATACCAGGGGAACCCAAAGGGTTCTCCAAACACCTGTGGGCAAATACGAGCCATAGCTCAATCTGAATCAAGGTACTTAGGAATTAACTAGATACTAAGTAATGGAAACCAGCACATATACACTGCCTTGAGTAGTTATTTGATTTGAGATTCCACTAAGGGTTATGCCTCTATCCAGATGAGCATTAACTACATATGCCTATAAGGAACAGCACTTCCAGTTTATCTGTCACCACACAGTTAACACATTCATTTAAAACAAAATCATTGTCTGACTTTGCATGGCTTTCTCATCATGGCTTCCCCATTGTTGTGAACCTGCTAAACTTTCCCAATTTATCAAATTGCTTTAAAAGTATTTTATATATTTAAAGTCATAATTTCCAGCAAATTACTTTGGATAACTCAAAATTGTAGTTGTGTATTTTACATAATATCCATTATGCTTCTGTGTTAAAGCAAACTAAAATTGCTTTGTGTGATAATACTCATGAATGATTTGAAGAAGTGCCTGATAGCAATCTCAAATTTTAGAAGGTATCAAAATTCCCTATCTCCTTTGAAAATCTTACCATCACTAAATAAATTTCATAAAATTAGAGAGTTCCAGTTTCAATTTAATTCAGAGGTAATTTGTGACAGTTTAAATATTTGCAAATTTTGGATATTTCTTCCATCAAATGTAGGATCCATGTCTCCCTTTCATGTATGTATATGGGCTTCTGACTCACAAATGCTATAATTCAGGAAAAGTGATGTCATATATACCTAACACTACATCATAGGGCTAATACTTCTAGTCTCTGTGCAGAGGTACAGTTGCATTTATAAACTTGAGTCACCATGTTAAGAAGCCCTACTACCCTGAAACAATCATGGTGTAAGGAAGTGGAGGGGGTCTGTCATTGTTGCATAGCAGGTTAAGTCTCTGCCTGTGATGCCAGCATTCAAATGGGTGCTGGTTTGAGACCTAGCTGCTCAAGTTCTTATCCAGCTCTATATTAATATGCCTGGGAAAGCAACAGAAGGTGGCACAAGTGCTTGGGGTTTTGTACCCAAGAGAGAGACCTGGAAGAAGCTCTAGGCTCCTGGCTTCGGTCCACTCTCTCTCTCTCTCTTCCTCCTCTCTCTGCAACTGTCATTCAAATAAATAAAAAATAAATTTTAAAAGTAAAGGAAGTGGAGGACACGGAAAGAGGTCCTATGTCCTTCCTCTTCTTGACTGCTTGAGCTGAACCCTACGTGGTGAGAGAATCACCTTTGACATCCAACCCAATAAACTCTTCATATGGTTGCGGCTCCAGTTGGTATATAATTGCAACCACATGAGACATCTTAAGTGAGAATTACACAGACAAACTCTAAATCCCTGATTCAGAAATGGGTAATTAAAATAAAATAATTGTTTAACCCTGTAAATTTGGGGATACATTTATGCGATTAGAGATAACTGACTACCGTCTGATCAAGTCCCCACTCGAAGACGAATCTTCAGGATTATATGAATTTGGTATAAGGGATTCCACCTTCACATGTTAGCTGTGTTTTGAGTAACACTTTTTTATATTAGAGAAAAATCTTCATCTTTCTAGCCTCAAGTTGATATTCTATATTGATCTTCTTTGGCTTATTGAACATAAAATTTTGCCACATGGACAAAGGAACTCTACAGATATCTCCTTGGACTTTTCTCCTACAGGAAAACCTCATACCCTATATTTTCAGTTTTGTCTCAAAAGATATGATTTTTGAATACTGTGCTTTCTTCTGAATATGCACCAATAAAGAAAGTCTTAAAACATAATGCAAGGTGTTTGACACTTCATTTCATAAATCATCTCAGTAAAACAGAATTTGGGGAAATTGTTTTTTCTATTGCTCCTACTGTGCTAGGCACAGTATTTCATTAGGGCAGCCTAAGATTGTGTTAGTCTATTTTTCTAACAGCCACATCATATCATTGGCTTACGTTATGGTTGTCATCAGATCGAAATCCCAGAACTTTGCCATCTGTACTGTAGCCAAGCCAACTCACTCTCATGCAGCTGACTTTCTGAGCCTAAACAGAACTCAAAACTTGTCTCTGCTTACTCTCATTTCATTTTTTGCCCTGATGTGTCTGTCAGTTGACATCACCTTTATTCTCGGGCCTGTCCCTTAGAGTTGTAGCTCTATATCCAACCTATGCATCCTCATTTATAACACTCTATCAAAATTATCAGCAGAAACACTGAGCCAAAAGGGATAATAAGATAGCCTACTTAAACTACACTTAAAAATGAGAGCCATTTACCAATGCATAACAGACATGCAATAAATCTCAACAGCTCTCATTTAATTCACCATCTAACTATGATGTCCTTGCAAAAATAATTGCCAGAGGCATTCAAATAATTGAAATGAATTTTACTCACTGAGTTTTCTATTCTCCAAAGATTCCAACAAAGTGTATAATCATATATATTTCACAAGATTTATCTTGAATTAAGGTATACTAACTTGTAGAGCTGATCAACATTATCACCAAAGATTTATAAATTATATACATGATAATCCATTGTAGAAGATTGTATTATACTAAAAAATTAAAGTCAGTTATCCCATGAAATGTCTTATCATCATGTTTGAAAGCTAATACAAAAATTTCATAGTTCAGATGTTTATCAGAAATTTTATTCTCTGATATTCCTTAAAACCTAGAGTGTAACTATCTCACAGTAGGAGAAAATAAATATAGATTGAGTGAATAAGCTAATTCATAAATTAATGAAAAAGATACATGAATCAATCCATTACATTTTATTTTCTTCATACATCATCCTAAAGTGTTCATTAATTGTTCACTTTATCTGTAGTTTTCTACCTACCTCTTGCTTATGAGTGTAGACTTCATCAATATTTATCAGTAAAGTGTCCATCCATAGTGCCTAAAATGGATCCCAAGATATAATGTAACCCTAGCATAGAGACATGTGGGTGGAATGAGGAAAAAATATTTAGTCAATGTAAGCCTAAGGCCTCAAAGTCACTCAATTACTCAACATTTCCTCAAAGTATTTAGTCTACTTGTTCCAGTTAGAAAAAAATGCATTTTAATGAAGTTAAGCGAGGCTAATCCTCCGCCTTGCAGCACCGGCACACCGGGTTCTAGTCCCACTCGGGGAGCCGGATTCTGTCCTGGTTGCCCCTCTTCCAGGCCAGCTCTCTGCTGTGGCCAGGGAGTGCAGTGGAGGACGGTCCAAGTGCTTGGGCCCTGCACCCCATGGGAGACCAGGAGAAGCACCTGGCTCCTGCCATTGGATCAGCGCAGCGTGCTGGCCGCGGCAGCCATTGGAGGGTGAACCAATGGCAAAGGAAGACCTTTCTATCTGTCTCTCTCTCTCTCACTGTCCACTCTGCCTGTCAAAAAAAAAAAAATGAAGTTAAATGATACAAAATAGTTTCGTTTTCTCTTCGTCACTTATTAATGTGTTTCCAAAAAACGCCTTAATTGCTCTTATTCTTATGTCAAACACTCTTTCAAAACTATATGTTTGGGCTCCCCCAGGAGAATTCAGATGAAAACAGTTCATTTTAGAATAAGGCAGGAAAGACCAGGAAGAAGTAGAGGTATTAAGATAGGCAAAGGAAGAATGAAGATTTTTAACTCTTCCATCCCAAACACTCTATACTGAACCCTTAAAATTTCAGAATAAAAAAAAAATCATTCTGGTAGACCCTGAGAGATTGGTGAGGTAACATATGTTTCAGTGACTTCACATTTCAAACATGCTCTCTCCTTCAGTACTCAGGGAAAGACTAAGTTCTCTGCAGCATGTCCACATCCTTAGATGGAATATCTGTGTACATCTGACTCTTGTCTCAAACAGAAAAAGGTTCTCACTGTTTGAGTTATTATTTTCCCCATTTTGGTAGAATTATGATTTGTTGAAAAAGTATAAGACATGCTTCTAGAATGCACATTTTGGAATTATAATATTAATATATACACAAATATATATCAAACACTCTCAAAAACCTGGTAATTATTAAACATTATTTCAGTATTTAGCATTAAATAAAATAACTATTGTACATTTAGTGGCACAAAATGACTGTTGGATTTTTTAAATGAAAACTTTAAGGAAGTATATAGGATATGAATTCATTTTATAAACTGTGTGTGTATGTATAAACATAGTTCAGAAAACATTTCTATGAAAATGTGTGGTGTAAACGCAACTTGGAGCATCATAAGAAATAGGTTGTTGATGAATTTTTTCTACTTGTTTGATTTTTTTCTCAAATTAATCACATACTATTTTTGTAATAATAAGCAGAAAAGTTTAGTAGTTAATATTGTTAAGTGAAAAATTTTAGACATAGGAAATCCAACAGTTTAACTGGGCAATAAACAATTTACCCAACTGAAAGTCACAGAACCAGAATAGGTTCAAGGCCACTCTGCCCCACAACAGGCGCAGGTTAGATTTATAACTAGAGAAAAGGAAGTGACATATAGAAAATGGAAGTGAGGCAGAGATAGCCTGATTGGTTGCAGTTCACATCTGTCTTATTTAAACGTTTTTTGACCAATTAGAGGCTTATGATTGACTCAGATTCAATTATCTGTTACAATGGTAGATGATAATCTATTTATACAATAAGTTAGGTTATAGTTTACTAACAATGTATGTAAGGTGCAGCTCTAGACCAAACAACTCAGCTTCATAGTATAAACAGATTCAAAATAAGAAAGTAGATTCATTCAAAAGTGGTATTCATTGATGTCTATATGGCCACAAATATCTTTATCAAAAGACACCCAACCACCAAAGTTAAATTTAACAGTAAGTGCTTTCATTTTTCCTATTAAAATATGATTTGATGACCATGCAGTATCACTATTTAGTGTGCATTTTAAATAAAATTCAGGTTATAATACTTAAGTCTCCCCACAGTTTTCCATGTACAGTATCTAAAAATTTTGAATAAGGAAGAGTTAGGTAAAAGCGGAGTCAGGAATTTCTGGTCCCCTAATTTGACTACTTGCTTTGATTAGATAAAAAATAAATAAGCAATTAAGTAAACACCAGAGACTAAGTAAGCTTAATAAATTAGCTTGATTTAAATATCATATTTAATCATCATCATCATCACACTATAATAAATAACAGCATAATCATCAGGCAATAGACATTATAAATCAGTTATATTGATGGTAAATTGTGTAGAACTCTTCCTAAACATGTGTTCTAGTGTGTACATACATGACAATATTCAGAGAAAGAAATAATACAGTAGCTGGAAAGTAGCTCAGCATGTATGATACAAATAATTGTTCTTGGCAGTGACTCAAAATTCCTCTTAAATTCCAAAACAACTTTTATTGTTAGATTCTTAATTCTGTTATACCTTGAATCTACACCATCTTTTATGATAAGTTTCTTTATGGTTTCTCATCTTTTCCCTCCAAGGCACAAATATTTGATTATAAAATAAGATGTATTTTGAGGCAGGCAATTGGCCTGTTAAAATTGTGCTCGGGATGCCCACATACCACATGAGTCCTGGCTCCACTATTGAATCCAGCTTCCAAGGAAGTAGCAAGTGATAGCACAAGCTTTTGCGTCCCACCCCACCTCGTGAAAGATGGGTTCACTAGCTTCAGCCTGACCTTGCCCTAGCTATTGCAGGTATTTGAACAGTGAACCAGCAGAGGGAAGATCTGTCTGTCGCCCTTTCATTTTTCTTTCCTTCCTCTCTCTCTCTCTCTCTCTGTGTGTGTGTGTGTGTGTGTGTGTCTCTACACACACACACACACACACACACACACTTCTCTCAAATAAGTAGAATAAATCAACAAAATTTTTTAAATGGGATTTAATTTTTTATTGACTATACCATAGATAAACTGTCCCCATTGCTGAATTTTCCACTTATTCTCAATTCACAATTTACAAACTAGGGCAGAATTTTAAATCGTCTCTGCATTCATCCCAGGAACTGTATGGAACTGTTTTGTCAAGCTGATAGTCATGATTTAAATTAAATATAATTAAAAATTCAGTCCCTCAATTGCACTACCTTGATTTCAAGACTCAATAGTAGATACAGATACACACAAATTTCTATAATTGCAGAAAGTTCTACTGAACATTGTTATTCTATAGGTCAAATACTATTCAGTTACTTGTTAAGACTTGTTGAGAGGCCGGTGCTGTGGCGCAGCAGGTAAAACTGCCACCTGCAGTGCCTGCATCCCATAAGGACACTGGTTTGAATCCTGGCTGCTCCACTTCCCATCTAGCTTTCTGCTATGGCCTGGGAAAGCAGTAGAAGATGGCCCAAGTCCCAGAAGAAGCTCCTGACTCCAGGCTTGGATAGGCGCAGTTCTAGCCATTTGTGGCCAATTGGGGAGTGAACCAGTGGATGGAAGACCTCTCTCTCTCTCTCTCTCTCTCTCTGCCTCTCATCCTCTCTCTGTGTAACTAACTTTTAATAAATAAATAAATCTTTAAAAAAAAAAGACTTGTTGAAAGGCTACAGGTTTAATTACACAATAATTTTTGCCATATTCTTAAGTAGTTGGTTAAAAGAGTAGCCAACATAATTTAAAATAGTTAAAAGTAAGTTTTTGTTTAAATATTCAGCTCTGTTTTCATGCTGGAGAAGTGACCTATAAAAATGGTTTCATGAGGTAGTCAGAATTTGAATAAGCCCTGCTGTATTAATTATTTACTGTGTGTAACAAATCATTCCAAATTTGATTAGCTTAAAAACATTAATCAGTATTTCGTGCGCTCTGTGGGCCAGGAATTCAGGATGAGCTAAATAGAATAGTTACAGCTTATGATTGCTCGTAAGGTGGTAATTAGATATTCACAGGGGCTACAGTCATCTGAACAAATTAATTGCGCTAGATGATTCATTTCAAAAGTGCCTTACTGAAATGGCTGGCAAGTTGTTCTCCCTCCATAAAGACTTCTTGAGTGTTAGTGACTTGAGTGTTAGTGACTTGAGTGTCAGTAGTGACTGACTTCTGGTAGAACTAGTTATCCAAGATATTAAAAATTGTAATACCTTTTATAACCTAGACTTGAATGTCCCATACCATCACTTCTAGCATATGCAATGGATCACACAAGTCAGCCCAGAGTGATTCAACATGGAGAGAACTATTGAAGGGCATGAATATTAGGAGAAAAGTGTCATTGACAGCTACCTTGGAGGCTAGCTACCACACTCAACTCACGGTATTCTTGCTACATTATAGAAGTTGAGAAGAGGAAATGAAAAACATTACCAAAGAATTTGGTCATTCTGTCTCTGGTGTCCAGGCACAGATCTGCCTACTGATTCCCTGAAGAATCTCCTTGTCTCATTTATTCCTTAGTCTTTCTTCAAATGATCAAGATGTTATAATACTTTCTGCCTATAGCCTTCCTGACATGAAACACATAAGGGCAGGGAACTTCACAAACTTGGATTTTCCATGATTCTGAATCTTAGTTACAAAATCAAATGACCTAGAAATTTTAAACAACAAACAAACAAATAAAAAAAGTCTGATATATAAGTCCTATCAGAGATTCTAATCTAATTGATCTGGGGGCAATCTAAAAATTAGAAATTTTAAAAGCTTCCCAGGCAATTCTAACATGCAACAAAAGTCAAAAACCATTAACTAGTAGAAAACTCTTTTGAATGTTCTCATTTGGGACTTCTCTCCTTTCTTTATTCCTTCAAATTGCCCTCACAATGCTAGCTTTAAGTTCTTATTCTTCAAATTTCAAATTCAAAATCAATTCCTATTTGTCAAATGCTGGCTCCTTGTTTCTCATTTCAATACCTGAGAAAACTCTTAACTTGCCACAAAAAATGGAGAATTTCATATTCCCTTTGAGTATAATTCCATAATTCCCAAGAACCCAGTTGCAGTCAGCCTCAAAGTTGTTGTCGCCCCCAAACAAGTTATAGGAATAAGTTCTATGCTCAAAGTAGAATGCACAAATCCACTTCAATCTCTTGAATGTGGATTAATGAAGTTAATTTTCTTGTTAATTACCTAGGAAGCAAACACATCTTGTCAAAGGAAAAATTGCTGTTTACCAGAAATAGCACAATGCAATCTACCGTGAGAAAACAAGTTTATCTTATTACAAACTTGACCCTGCTGCTCCTGGGGGGGTGGGGGGGGAGAAAGGAAGGAAGGAAGGAAGGAAGGAAGGAAGGAAGGAAGGAAGGAAGGAAGGAAGGAAGGAAGGAAGGAAGGAAGGAAGGAAAAAAAGAAAGAGAAAGAGAAAAAAAGAAAGAAATATAGGAAGGAAAAGAAAGAGAAAAAAAGAAGGAAGGAAGGAAGGAAAAAAGGAAGGAAAGAAGGAAGGAAGGAAGGAAGGAAGGAAGGAAAAAATACCAGCCTGTTGGTATTAAGGGACATCAGACTACTTCAAAATTTGCCTAATGTTACAAGAGTAACTACAGTAATAAAGAAAAACTCTTATTTTATCCATATGGACTGGAGCCATCAGTTCTGTGTACATGCTTTTGCACTCATAACTCTGTTCCTATAGGAAGGGAGGAGAGTGTCTTACTCCATTCCATTACATCATCAAATAGTGAAATTCTGTGTGTCTACTTCCAAAGACCTTTAAAGAAAAAAAGCTCTACATTCAGCAGTTCTAAAAATTTAGCATGGATGTGAACTACCTAGGGATCTTATTTAATTCTACTTTGGAATCTAGTGTGAGACCTGAGATTATGCATTTCTGACAAGCTCCTAGGAGGTGTCCATGTTACCAGTCCCCAGACCATACTCTGAGTATCAAGGATCTAAATATTCATAGAAAAATAAGAATTATGACTATAAAGCACTTTCATCTCTGCCCTTTGATCTTATGTTTATCTGTAAGAAGCCACCCCCATCCAAATAGGCTATGATATTCACAGAATTCTATTATGCTTGTATTTTCAATTTAATTGGCTTTCGTAATGGAAAAAACATCCTCTGAACTTTTTTTAGATTACAGATGATTTTGTAAGAAAAGAAGACTTATAGGAAATTCATAATGTAATACAATTTATTCTAACATACATTTTAAATACACTACTACAATTCACCACACCAACCCTAAATACTAAATCTCACAAAATATAATTAAATCTACTTACCAACCAGGCTACATGTTGCACATATGTTGGTTTTCCTAGCATTGTTATCATAAAACACACATGACGTAATGCTTATAATACCCAAATGAGTCATGCCTACTGGTGTTGCGGTTACATGTTAGTTGGTAACTCACCAAGCTATCTTTCTTTACTTCAACCCATTAGCCAATATATTATTTGGGTCATTTAGATACAGGAGGAAAAATTTGAAATGTAAAATCCTAGTTTTGAGGAGAAAAATTCTATCTGTAATATCATCCTCTTGTTATATTTATTCAAGGCATCCTCAAAGTGTTATGAGTCATTGGCCATTCTCGTACATTCTCTCAGTAATAAAGACAACTAAAAGATCTCTGGTCTTCTCCAATAAAGTCATGTCAGTTCAAGGTTAAAATTGTGAAAATACATCAAATAGTGATTTCCTTGAATTAATATCAAGATATGAAATTATATTTTTCTTGTATCTTTTTTTAAAGATTTATTTATTTATTTGACAGGTAGAATTACAAACAGTGAGAGAGAGAGACAGAGAGAAAGGTCTTCCTTCTGTTGGTTCACTCCCTAAATGGCCACAAAGGCCACAGCTGCACCGATCCGAAGCTAGGAGGCAGATGCTTCTTCCTGGTCTCCCACGTGGGTGCAGGGACCCAAACACTTGGGCCACTTGGGCCATCTTCTACTGCTTTCCCAGGCCACAGCAGAGAGCTGGATTGGAAGACGAGCATCTGGGACTAGAACTGGCGTCTTTCTTTTATCTTTTATAGTTACAGAGTAAAAGTCTTCTTTAAAATAGGGAAATGTGCAACAAAATATTAAAAAACTACTAACGGACAAAAGCTGTCCTTATAATCTTGGCTACTCATCCAATCAAGTGAAGCTTTGAAAAATTCCACTTAAAGCACGGAAGCTCTTTTAACAATATAAAAGGCACCAGTCGTATGTGACTCAGTATCAAATGAATTCTATTATTCTTGAAGCTGTGTTGTGTTAGCATTATTCCAAAATGTTTCCAGTTAATATTTCTTTCAGTTGATTCACATTTGAACTCAAGGACAAAATTTTACTCAAAAATCACTAAAAAAGTAGTTTTGTATATACCGCATCACCCCAGAGGATGAAGGAAAAATAAAGTTTCTTTTGCCTCCATATTAGCCAGTCTAATCATACAGTCTTTCCAAACCATACCCAGCCCAGAATTAATAAATGTATGAAATGACATTGCAACTCTTAGATGTCCAGGGTTCACAAAAGCACAAAAGCTGGCTCCTTCCCAGGCATCTCTCCTACCACAATCCTTACCTTGGTAATTACATCTGAAGTGGAGAGATCAAGCCCTTCAACAGGATATGTTGAAATTTTAGTTTAACTCCATGGTAACTGTAGCAATGTTTATTTCTTTACTTACCATTTTATAATGAACGTAAAGAACTTTGGCAACATTAATTAAGTTGCCTAACTGTGGTGAATGTTGTCCTCTTGGCTCCTGGGAAACCATAAGAAATATCAAGATTAAGTAACTGGTCTCAGACTCCAGAATTAAGCTATGTTTTAATAGGATGACTTCATTCACCTGGAAGTTAGGCGATGTATATTCTTGTCCTGTCAATGACCAGCTGTCCTGATTTGAGTAAGACAATCAACTTTCCTAAGTCTTCATTAATTTAACTGTAAAATAAAAAATAGCTTATTTCAACATATCTGATGTCCTTCCCATCAAGAAAAATATAAACTGTTGTCTACTTATAAGTGCATGTAAAAGCTATAGCTTACCCATTTCCATTTCTTTAATTGTCTCATTCTCCACCTGAAGCTATTTGGAAAATTTCAGCCACTGACTCTGAATTACTAGTTAAGTTCCTGGCTTTCTATTCCACAGAAATAGACAATGCTCTAAAAATGTGGTAGACTAATTATTAGACAGCAAATATTTACTGAGAAACCTCTAGAGAGCAAGAGCTAAATACATAGAACTGATTAGTATTAGAGCCTCATTGAAAGCCAATTATGAAGCCACTGGGAAGCGCTGCTTCTAGTATCTGGGAATAATATTAATGATGAAGTTCACAGGTAACCAATTAGAGAAACACAGTGTAATCTTAAAGAGGCAGAAGCCCTCCATTTCAGCCTAGGTAGTTCCCAGATGGACAGTGCCAGCATTTTTGAAAAACAAATAGATATGGGGCAGGCTTTTGGCACAATGGTTAAAACATCATGTGGGAAATCCTCATACCATATCATAGTGACTGGGTTCAAGCCCTAGCTTTGGTTTCAAGTCCAGCTTTCTGTTAATTTGTGCCCTGGGAGGAAAGCAGGCTATTGCCCAAGTAGTTGGGTCCCTGGCACCCATATGGGAAGCTCAAATTGATTTCATGCCCCTGGGTCGGTCCTGGCCCAGCCCTGACTGTTACTGACATACAAAGTGAAGCAGCACATGGAAGACACATTCTCTCTCTCTCCCCCTCCCTCTCTCTCCCTCTCTTTCTTCCCTCCCTCTCTCTCCCTCTCTCTCTTTCTTTTCCTCTCCCTCTCTCTCTCTCTCCATGTGTGTGTGTGTGTGTGTGTGTGTGTAGGTGTTTCAAATTAAGACAAAATAAATAAAAATAAATGAAAACAATGAACTGACATGAGCTTGGGTTTTAAGAATGGATGGGATTTTGCAGGTGTCAAAAGAGGAACTCTTGAAGAGAGGAGTGATTATGTTGGGTTGGTGATTAAGTAGACCAGTCCAGTTTAAAGAGGAATGATACCAAGAGAAATGAAACTGGAACTGAAATTGATTCCATATTGAGAAAACTACCAGAACTCACTAAGTCATCTGGTGTTGTATAGGGGACTAAGAGAGTTTTTAGGATTTGTTGAAAGGTAGTGAGATGGATAAAAGTTGAATTTCAAGAAGAGTATGAATGCTATATATGATCATACATGAAAGAGTCACACTGTAAACTATACTTAACACAAAAGGTTACAGTCTGGTACTTTGAACTTAAATCAAAGAGATCCCAGGGCATGGAGGTAAGGCACTTGGAGGGAAATGACTAATGTTTACTCACAAAGAGCTGAGGGGAGGGATGTGGGTATGTCCGTGAGTAATGGAAGGAGGAATAAGAATAGAAATCTCTCTAATTCATCCAGTACCTTTCCTCAGGGATAGAACTTGGCTTTCACATGACCAGCAAGTCAACATTGGCAGAACCTCAGCCATCAGAGCAATATCCAGGAAGCTACCAGAACCACAGAAGACTTAGAAACACATATGTCTGGGTTGCAGTGCTATTACCAAGAAGTGTCGGTAGTCTTTTCCCAACACCTCCCTCTGTAAGGAGTGGAAATGATGGTGACACAAGGCAAGGAGGAGCAACTGAACACACCAGCTGAGTCATAACATCTGCTGGGGACGTTTCTGCTATCACAGAACCCAAGGGATTCTTCAGAGTCATGCTGGCTTCCAAGAGTGGCTTTTCCTACAGGAGTGTGAAACAGCCTCAGAATTCCAGCTCTGGGGGAAGTGTTTCTGTGTGAGTTTGCATGTATATATGTGTGTGTGTTTTCAAAGCAGAGAACAAACAGAAAATCACATTGCCTTCTGAGTTGAATGTTTTGGTGATGCAGTTTGGCCCTGGAGCCTTCAACAGAGCTGAGGTTCCCTCCTTTTCTTTCTGCTTCAGTTTAATGTTTTGCTTGAATCTGAGTCATAAACTCCTTAAGCTGGCAGGAAGCGGATGGCCCAGCTGGCAGCTCCTTCTCCCCCAAACAGAGGGAGTGTCTTGGCTGACTCCTAAGCAACCTTTTCCATCCCTAGACTAGTAACAGAACCAATGAGCATTAGCACAATGGAAGGTTGGGCTACACTCAGAGTAGGAGAAAGGAGGAACTATCTTGGTGAAATCCTTAGCTCAGTCATGTTTTTATTTTTTAAGTGGCTAATGGCTTGTGGAATAACCTCAGCTACTCAACAAGTCCTTCACATGTTGCATGTGTATCCCCCAAAGCTGGTTGATAGACACTTGCTAATGTAGGCCCACCCAGATCCCATAGGTCTTTGTTATTCATCAACTTCTGATGGATTCTTCCTCCTAGAGGAAGAAACCACAGATACTCTGACAGCTACACCACACTCTCAGGGTTGGCTCTTACTCATGGACAAAAATTAATAAGGTGTAATCTGAAGGATTCAAGGAAAGGCCTCTTTCCTGCCCAATTCCCTTGGATTCCCCCCTTTCCTGCATTAGGAACAGCACAAATGTGGCCAAAACAGGAGAAAACCTTGAGACATTATCAGCCACTGACACCTCTCTCCAATCAGTTGTCAAATTAACTCCAGCAAGGACACACACATAAAAGGGGAACCAGATTTGAGGGAGGCAGAAAAACTAGGACAGAGAAGTCTGGTGTATGAAGGTTGTACAGTGATTACTATAATGTGGGTGACCATGTGCGCTGCAGTTCAGAGGAAGGGAGGGTGAGAGACTGGACACCTGGGTGGAGAGAATCTGCCAAAAAGAGCTAAGGGGTGTTGAAAGCAATGGCAGGAAGTTGGAAACAACCTTTACCTCCGTCATAGCTTTTCCTTCAACCAACCTGGTTGCTTAAGTTTAGGACCAAGCCTTGGCAGGTTTCCAGCATGCAGACCCCAACAGAAAAAATTCTGGCTCCCCCAGTACAGTGCCAACATTCCACTTGCCCCTCCCTCAGCTCCCATTCTCTTCCTTGAAACTTCCCACCATCATTTGCCTTTCCCTGGCTCTCTTCCACTTCATCCCCAGCCTCCTCAACCCCCACTTTTGATATATGGCAAGACTCCCAAGCCCAGGGCTCCTGGCCTTTTTCCTACCCAATGTTCTGCTGTTTCTTCCTGTCTTCACCATTGCCTGATACCTTCTGACTGCTCGAATTAGAGCTCTGCTGTCAATCAAATGCTTGACCTACAGAAAGCAGTCTTCAGTCATCCAGCCTAAGGAAAGTAAAAACAAAACAGAAGAAAAAAAATCCCTAAAATATTTGAAATGGGTTCTGTTTGGAAAGTTACATCTGGTGAATGCTGAGTGTGTAAAATAACATCTCCCACTGTCCTAGAGAGAACTTTGCAAAGCCACTATATTTCCTATGTTAGAAATATATGCAGTTTTGTTATGAATTGAGCTCTTTCTTTTCACAGACACTAGCTCTTTGTTTATTTCAGATATGAGCAGCTACACAGCTGCTCCTTAGCTCAATATTTGCAGCATATTAGTTATGAGAGATAACATTGAGTTATTAATATAAATAATGTGTTAATACTGCCACACCTGTATGCGTAAAGCATCTTGGAAAATAATCTGTATTCTTAGTTTAAAATGGGAATCAGAACCAAATTTCCATAGAGGTGAAGAAGGCGCACTCATCACCTCCAGGTTCCGGTAAGTCCATTTCTCCCTTTCTAGTGGTTCAAGCCAGATGTACCCTCCTATCTTTCTCCAGTAGTACATTCCGAACATTTGAAGGCCACCCTTCCTGCACACTGTGAACTGAGAGTAATTCAGCCAAAAGATGGATTTTGTGGCCTGGTGCTTGAGCATCACTGATGTTATCCAAGAGCTTTCATTTAGGAATATAGACTGGAAGGAGTCCACCAGGAAGCAAACAGCTTAATCATAAACATAGGTAGAAAACAGAAAGCACTGAAGAAATATTTCAATTCAATATGTTGAGGAAAGACCAGATGAAATGTGACTTATGGAAGAATGATATAGACAAGGATCTGAGAAACTAAATTTTTATCTCATCTATGTCTCTCATGTGATATACCACTTGAAGCAGAATTAAGTGTTTTCCAAAGTCCCATAGTATGTGACACTTTTTCCCACGAATGATCTACTATTTTATATGGCTGAATTCAGCTCAGAGAAGTGTTACAGTCAAATGAACACAGTCTGTACAAAAATAAGAACTCTCAAAATAAGTTATTTGTGTTTTTTTAATTTTGTATTCTAAATTTTAGGTTTATACAGTTTGTATTCCACATATTCTTAAAATTGTATATTTATTTATTTTAAGAAGTAGAGAGAGAGAGAGAAAGAAGCAATGAATCTGTCAGCTAACTCCCCAAATGCCTGAAACAGCCAAGGCTAGGGCAGGCCAAAGCCAGCAGCCTAAAATTCATTCTAGATCTCGTATGTGGGTGGCAGGAACCCAAGTATTTGAGCCATCATCTGTAGCCTCCCAAGGTGCACACTAGCAGGAAATTAAAATCAGAAGGCAAACTGGGACATGAACTCACACATATTGATATGGGAGATGGATATCCCAAGAGTGTCTTAACCAATGTGTCAAACACCCACCCCATTTGCCTCTTTTAAAGGTTAAGTTATTTGAAAGGTAATGTGACAGAGATGGAGATACACACACACACACACACACACACACACACACACGGGGGGTGGGGGGAACCTTTCTACCCACTGGTTCACTCTTCAAATAGCCACAACAGCCAGGTTTGGGCCAAGGTAAGCCAGGGGCCAAGAACCTCCATCCTGGTCTCCTACAAGGATGGCAGAGCCCAAGTACTTGGGCCATCTTCCCCTCTATCCTCAGGTGCACTAGCAGGAAGCTGGAGTGGAATCGGAGCATCTGAGACTAGAACAAGCACTCCAGTATGGGATGCCAGCACTGCAAGCATCAGCTTAACTCACTGCTTAACAATACTGGTCCCCAATTTGCATTTTCTAACTCTTTGAAAAGGAAAGAGGACATCCAATATTACTTTAAGACAAAAATCTCTTTTCTACACTCAATCAATGACATAGGTATGAAAACCACTCCCAAGGCACTTTCTTCAAAACAGCAAGAGAGTATTCTCCTCTAACTTTCATTCCCTATAGACATTTACTCCGCTTTCATCCTTAATTCCCTATCCCTTTAGTACTACAACTGATTGACTGAACGTGCTGATCTTTTCCCTCTTCCTCTCACCTCTTGAGTCCCATCCTTCCATAATCATGATCTAGTTCTCCATCATCAATGCCAACACTGGGCATGTCCTGTTCAAATGGCAAAACTGAAGGGTTACAGTCTTGTTTATCATGCCTAAGACAGAGACAAAGAGATCTCTCATCTGCTGGTTCACTCTCCCAATGCCCACAACAGCCAGGGCAGGATCAGGCCAATGCCAGGGGCCAAGAACTCAATCTAGTTTTCTCACATGGGTGTTACGGACCCAAGCACTTAAATCCTCACCTGCTGCCTCTGATGGTGTGTATTAGCAGGAAACTAGAAGCAGAAGAGGGGCCATGTGTTCCAATATGGGAGGTGGGCATCCAAGTAGCCTCTTAACCTTATTGCCAAACATCCACCTGCTTTCTCCACATATTTTGTGGCAATCTTACATTGAGATATCACCCCATCCCAATTAGATTGACTATTATTAAAAAGATAACAAGTATTAGGATGTGCAAAAAATACTGTACCTACAGTATTCAATAAAATACATGAGATAGTCAAAATTTTATTATAAAATGAACTTTGTGTTAGATGATTTTGCCCAACCTGAGGTCAACAGAAATGTTGTGAGCATGTTTAAGGTAGAATAGGCTATTATTCGGTGTTTGGTAGTTTACTTACATTAAATGCATTTTCAACTTACGATGGATTGTCAGTATGTAACTCCATAGCCAGTTGAGAAAGATATATGTTCTACTCTTGTAGGATATGAATTGGATGTTAGGTGTTCTCACCACAAAAATTACTATGTGGAGTAATACATTTGTTAGCTAGATTTAGCAGATCCTCTTTGTATACATATTTCAATATATCATGTTATACATGATTTAAAAACTATAATGTTATCAGTTTAAAATAAATGTACAATCATTTAAATTAATCAAATAAGAATAATAGGATGATATACTTCTCCAAGGGGATGTCAGTTTGCAGTTGTTGTAAAAAAAAAAAAAACACAATGATGCTTTCCAACAAGAGGGATTTTATTCTTTCACTGTTACTGAGGCTAGATCAAAATCATGGTCTTGATCTGTAATTATCTTATCAGAATGAGATTAGCTTCATTTTATTCTAACCCAAAGCATCAAGCCTTGCATTTTGCTCTTAATATAAAGCCCCATAGGGTTTATATATAATATTTGATCTATTTGTATTAGCTAAGAGGCTTTTCTATGAACATAATTTCAGGCATCAATTCTTAGGGATTCTCAAAAACAGTGCCAGGTGTGCAATTCTAACATAACTGACACTTGGCTGAGGAGCAAACAGTATTTTTGCCACCTGCACAGAAGTCACTGGAATGCAAAAATGGAGAAACTTTGCTATTTTATAAGTAACAGAGAAAGAAAAATGGGTCTATGAAACTATAGCTAATGCTGAAATAGCATCAATTATGAAAAGCATCCTTTGACTTCAATGAAAATTAAAATATAAAAGATATTCAATTCAGAATTCAGCACATCCACTATGGATCTGTGTTTAGTTTGTCAGTAAAAAGAGATATACTTATGTACAATACACTTTATGGAGTTTCTGTCTTCCAAGTTACCATTCACTCTTACCAGACAATTTCCTCAGCTTCCTGTCCTGTGAGATTTGCCCATTCCTTAATCCCTACATATCCAGCTATACCACAGCTCTCAGGCCCAATCTAGCTTGGTCAATCATATTTGAAATTTAAAGAAGTGCCAGAGGCTGGGAATCTTTGTAGTCAACTCACATCAGTGGCATCCTCTGGCACACGGTGCTGCGATGTCTCGTAACTTTCCTTTAGCCCACCATTTCTGAAGTCTACAGGGTTAGTCTTGCTCAAATTCCTCAAAACACTCTGGTATTCTTCCGTCCTCCTAGTGAATTCTCTTTTGTGGCTTAAGCCAGCTAGAAAGTTGTTTTGTTTTACTTTGCTTTGTTGGCCTGAAACCAAGAGAACCTTAATTAACACAATACCCTAAGAAAAGCTTCAGAAAGAGACAAGAAATTAACCTTAATTACCTCTGAGGAAAAAAAAAATAATGGAACTAAGAGTCCTGAAGCTATGGAAGGGAAGTTCCACGATTACCTTATAACGCTCTGTACCACTGAATGTCATGTTGTTACAATCCTATTTACTTTGATTTCGGGTGTTATCTTTGTATCACAAGCACATATTACTTGCATGTTTTTCTCTGCTAGGAATAATGTGGGTTTTTTTTTAACTATTGTACTTAGAATAATGTGATAATAACATTATAATGTTTGAAGGCTCAGCTCACCTCTATGCCTACTCTATTCTGACTCCCTAATTCAGACGAGGACAAAACTGAATCTAGAATAGTTATGAAATGAGCATTTCATAGGCATCACAACCATGAGGTCATTAATTTAGATGAGCCTAGAATTACTGTTACCTTATCATAGAGTGAAAAGTGATTTTATTTTTCAGTGAAGTAGGTACTCATTGATCAAACACCTTCCTATTAAATTTCTTCTGTGTGTTGTAACTGTTCAGCTGTTGCTGCTGCTGTAGCTACTAAAACTCCAGCAAAAAACAAACAAACAAAAAAAGGTGACCATACACACAAGAAGGCCACAGCCCAAAAGTCTACAACTCAGAAGGTTCCTGCCCAGAAAATGACAGACCAGAGGGTAGCCCCATCTCCTCAATCTCCAAAGCTTCAGAAAACTCCAGCCCAGAAAGCACCTGCTCTAAAGGCATCTGGTAAGAAATCATGACAAGCCGGTATGAGAGTAATAAAGGTTCTTTTTGACACATTGGGAAAAAACAAAGGTCCTTTTGTGTTTTTTCCATCTACATAATACTCCAAATTTACACAATTTGACAATATTTCTCATTTATAATCTATTAATTTCCAAAACCATCAAGCTCTAATGGACTGGTCATTTTTTTTCACACATCAATGTGGGTTATCTTAATGAGGTTGAATTTATCTGGACACTTGCACAAAGTCTTTCTCACTGATGGACTTGGGCATTCTGATGGAGCCATGGTAACAAATGAAAGTTACATTTGGGCATCAGTTTGAGTCCTGGCTGCTTCACTTTGGTTCCAGCTCCCTACTTATGCACCTGGGAAAGTAGTGGAGGATGGCCAAAGTGCTTGTGCCTCTGCACCCAAGTGGGAGACCCAGAAGAAGCTCCTGGATCCTCACTTCAGATTGGCTCAGCTCCAGCCATTACAGCCGTTTGGGGAGTGAACCAGCAGATGGAAGGCCTCTCTCTCTCTCTCTCTCTCTCTCTCTCTCTCTCTTTCTTTCTCTTTCTCTATCTCTCTCTGTCTCTACCACTCTTTGTAACTCTTCCAAATAAAATAAATCTTTAAAAAGTTACATATAAATATACTACTAGCTCCCTCCACCACCACTACTACTTAGATGGAAAATTAATATGATCAGAAAACCCTCTTCCTCTGGAAGGAAATTAGCACAAGTCGAGACAAATGGACCAAATTAGCCATCTGTGGAAATAACTCATCCTGGGAGGTGACCTCTGAGTGCTTTGTCAATGAGAGCAAAGAGTGTCCAGTCCAGAGAGGGTTCAGGAAACCTGGCCCAGCGTGTCATAGTCATAAAGCAGTAAACTGTGCAGTTGTATTTACCTTGCCTAGGATGATGTCATGGTGCTTTAGCAGCTGATTTTAAAATGAGAATCAGAGAGTAGGAATGTATTCTTGTTTATCCAGGACTGTCTTGAGAATCAGAGTACCGCCTAGAATCACTCTAATTCTACACAAGGGATCACAAAACACAAGACATGCAACAGGTGTTTCCTCAGTCACTAAACCTCATGGAAACAAGGTCAGAAAGAAAGGAAGATGGAAAGGAAGGGACAAATGAAGAAAGGAGGGCAGAGAAAGGGAAAAAATTAGGGACAAAGAAAAGAGGGCAGAGATGAAGGAGAAGCCCCTTTGCTAAAAAACAAGCATCAAGCATGACTCTGAAGGTGCTAGAATGGTGGGAGAAAGGAGTTCTGGTCCTGTCCTCCCCCACAGTCCTCAACTGGGTTGTAGCATTTTAACTTTCCTGCTACAGATTTAAATTGCTCCATCGTATGGTCTTAAACATTGAAGTGGTTCGCTCACTCCTGCTTAAAGTTCAGCACTAGTCTTCCAGCTCTTTAGGCATACTATGGTTTATCAGTTAAGTCCTGCCTCTTAGGATCTTTACCACCCATGCACAATCTTCCCCAGTACCTGATTTTTCAATATTTGAAGTTTCCATAAATATGCCTTTCTTTTTTCACCTTGAGCCTTTCCTTTTCATTTTCTTTTCTCCCTAGATAAAATGAAAAGCTGATATTTCAATCCTCGGTCACTAGTTCCTTTGTGCTGATGGGGCTTCTCTACCTTTTAATAGGAAGATCTGCTCAATTCTTCTTCTATAGAGTCATGTAGGGCTCTCCACAAAAGAATGATTTAACAAGGTTATATTCACATTCACAAATGAACTATAGTTATCTGAGTGCTTCCCCTTCTCCGTGTATACACGACCTCCTAAATAACAGGTACCTTCTCAAATTCACCTATGGACACTGACCTTACACTCATAATACAGACTCCAAAACACTTGAAGTAATGAACAAATCAATACATCCTATTGTCAAGAAAATGTACTCCAAGACTTGAAGATAACAAAAACAAAAATACACCTTGACTATTTTAGATCTGTGGGTATAGTTATTTTGCAATGTGAGTGAGTCCTACCACAACCACACAGCTGAATCCTATAAATTCCTGTAAATCAAAGTCTCATTGGAGGCCAGCGCTGCGGCTCAATAGGCTAATCCTACGCCTTGCGGCACTGGAACACCAGGTTCTAGTCCCGGTCGGGGCACCAGATTCTGTCCCGGTTGCCCCTCTTCCAGGCCAGCCCTCTTATGGCCCGAGAGTGCAGTGGAGGATGGCCCTAGTGCTTGGGCCCTGCACCCACATGGGAGACCAGGAGAAGCACCTGGATCTTGGCTTCGGATCAGCGCGATGCGCCAGCCGCAGCAAGCCGGCCAAGGCAGCCATTGGAGGGTGAACCAACAGCAAAAGGAAGACCTTTCTCTCTGTCTCTCTCTCTCTCTCACTGTCCACTCTGCCTGTCAAAAATAAATAAATAAATCAAAAGAAAAAATGGTCTCATTGGAACCAATTTTAACTGGTTGTGTTGCTTATAATAAGTGAATGCAGTCTTTGATATATCTTTATATTTACATAAGTCATAATTTTGCTGATTTTCAAAATTATGTTTTAACACTCAGATGAAATATCTTCTGACATTGTATCTTTGCATGAACTACCAAATAGTAAAAGTTGAGTATGTGTTAATAGAATACAGAGAATGTTTTCCAATAAACAATGTGACAGTTGTAAACAAATGTGGAAATGAAGTTGATAAATCTGTTAAAGTTGTAACACTGAATTAGAACACCAATAGAAAAATAAAGCTGAACCCTTTAAATCAGATGATTTTCCAGTTTATGAACACAATCACATGTACATATGTTATAAGTATACATATAAACAAATGCAACATATATGTGTTAAAATGTAACTGATATATTGTAGCAATATATTTTTCCATTCAGTAATTCAACACTTGTAGGCTTCTGTGTCACAAGCATGTATCACACTCTATTAAACCCATGGTCATAATAGTGCAATGTGAACTCTGTTGCTTAACTCTTTGAATCACTGTTACTCACTCTGGCCTGTTATTTGCTTTTCCATCATTCTCTGTACTGAAGTCTATGTATCATCCCACTCCTCCCCTCACTACAGACAGTCCCAGTCAGTAAAGTGGAAATAGGAACCTCTCCCAATAAAGGCAGCTAAACAGACCACAATCAGCAAAAGAATATTCCAAATCTAATGGCCCATTAGTCATAGGTGACAGATGAGTGGCTGAAATGACTGACCAGGTAACTAGGTTAGGGAGCTCAAAGGGAGGCTTTACTCAACTGTGCAGGAGCTCTTGCCTTCCCCAGCCCCCACAGATGCACACCCAACAAGATGTGTGCATTTGACAGGGCTGTCCACACCATCCCATAGAATGGGAACAGTTCTCACTTTCTCAAACCCAAGAACCCCAGCTTCAACCTCCATTCACAGAAAACAGAATGTGGCCCCTGGAGCCATTCAGTACGCAAGTTTCTCATGGAGACATCCACACTTCAGAGGAGTGGGAGTACAACTTTGCCCTAAGACAGTGTAGCCCTCAGGACTTTTAAAAAATAACATATCACTTCTTAAGATACAGACTACATATGATTAGAAATCCATCCTAGTTTTCTGTCTCTTGGCTTGGGTTTATTGGGAGGGAGAAAAATCAAAAGCATTCCCACACAAAAGTCCACATTGAAGTATGTTTAAGTGTCAGATTAAAGCTAACAAAAGACAGGAAATAGAGAGTTTAAGGCCTTAACTGACTTCTGAAGTCACCCTATTGTGCCTAGGTATCAAGGGGTCAGGAAAGAACTCTTAGGGTCAGAATTAGCTGCTTCTGTTTCCTTTCACTGCTGAGACATTAAACTTCAAAAAATATTAAATTGACAAGAAAGCCCCAAGTGCCCATAACCTAATAATCTGTGCATGTCTCTGGCTTTCAAAGGCATGGTTCAACCTTACACCTTAAAAAAAATCTGTTGCCTTTGGTAAATCCCTTTTCCTATGTATCTGTTTTCTGGCTATACTGAGTCCTCTCTCCTCAAAAAAAAAAAAAAAAAATTTAAAGTAGGAGGAACTATGCCAGGAAAAAGCAAGAACATCTTATCAGATAACATTCAGTCACTTACTTATTCTTAGTTTTTTTTCTTACAAGAAAAGCACTAAAGAAAAATTCAAGCTTGATTTTCTTATCTAGAATGACCTCCAACATTAGTGTGATTCCAATTCCTCCTAGTCATTTTTATTATTCTAAAATATTTTAAATTTTTATTTGGAAGTCAACGAGACGGATTTTCCCACTCACTAGTTCACTCCCTAAATGCCTACAACAGTCAGGATTGATCTAGAATGAAACCAAGAGAGTGGAACTCAATTAGGGTCTCCACATGGGTGGCAGGAACCCAGCTACCTGTGTCATTACCTGCTGCTTCCCTGGGTACTCACTGTCAGGAAGCTGGAATTGCAAGCAAAGCTGGGACTTGAACACAGTCACGTCAATATGGGATGCTGGTGTCACAAGAGATGCATTTACCACAGCATCAGACACCCGCCCCATGATCCTTTGACGAACTCTTTCTATGGTAATAATTTTAAGTGTCCCCATCTTCTCTGCAGATGAGAATGCATCTCCTCTGCAAGGATAGACTACCTATCCATCCTGGGATTTGCCTGGGATTCTTTCTCCCCTTCATTGGCACAGACACTACACACACTGGATCTGAGTGTGTGTGTTGTACTTTGTGTAATGATAAAATCATGGTTTACTTTCCACGATCCATATTGCTGAGGAAATTTGCAGAGATCATTACGACTCCAAGTACAACTTAACAACAGGCATCTCTGGGGAGACACACAAGATTCTAATGATTCAGGGTCAGTGCAACACTTCTTCATAGATGTTCTTCATGCTCCATGACTTGAGATAGAAACTCTAGCAGAGTCTTTCTTCTCTCCCGTTGTGAGAAATGAAAAATGACTGATATCCCATGTGAATTTGCAGAGTAAGCTGCCTCCTAAACAGTTCACAAAACTCATCTTTCTTTCTCACTTCTTCATTTTGTCTCCTGCTTCAAACCCAAAGGAAATAAGAAAACCACCATCACACCTCCTATGATCAAGAAATACAACACCCTTCTTTACATCTAACAGTAGGAGCAACAGTGTGAGGTAAGTGTGACAAGCATTAGGATAATCACAAAGTTTAAATACAAAATAAGTTAGTCTCCCTCAGTGAAGTACAAGTTAAAAATCTTTTCCTGCTTGCTGGGCAATCCCTAATACCCCTTCTTTCCATTAGCAAACACACATCTTTCATTTTCATGTAAACCTGATAAAAGGAGGAACAGGCATTTGACAAAGGGGTTAAGACCCTGCTTGAGATGCCCACATTTCATGTGGCCTGAGTTCAAATGCCAGTTCCACTTTCAATTCCAGATTCCTGCTAATGTGCACCCTGGGTAGCAGCACATGATAGTTCATGTGAGTGGGCTCCTGCCACACACATGGGAGACCCACATTGAGTTCTGGGTTCCTGGCTTCAGGCTGGCCCAGCCTTGGTTGTTTTGGGCATTTGGGGAATAAACCAGTAGATAAAAATTTGTCTCTCTTTATGTCACTTGTCTCTTTTCATTTCAAATAAATTAAATAAATAAATTTTGGAGAGGGAAATTTAGACACTGAGGATAATATTCTATACAAGTCCTTCAAAAATAGGTCAATACTTTCAGGGAATGATAAAGTCTACCAAAAAAAAGGAGATAAAAGTATAGAATGATCATATCATTGATCATTCAAAATGGCTGCATTTTGAAAATAAAAAGGGGCAAGGCAAACATTAAATTGGATTGAGCACAATGACAAGAGAAGTGAACTGAAACTACACCTGGCAACTCTAGATGCTGTATCTCCAAAAGATAAAGGTACAAAAATTTCTGGAGTGAATTTCAGGCAGTGTCATGGTAGATAGATGGTGTGACCAGTGTCTTCCTGACTAGAGCTTTGTTTTAGAAAGATCCACATAAAGTTCAGATGCATGATGGACTTGAGGGGCGCAAAGGAAACAGGCAAAAATTTAAGTTATTGCATTTAAATCTCTCATGGTAATGGGGGTTTAAACTGGCAGATATGAATGCAATAGATATACAGGGTTATTATTGTAAAGTGAATAGATGTCTGCAACTTAATAGATGTGAGAGAGCTCACATGCATAGACAGGGTGAATCAGAGGTGATTTTTATGAGTAACTGAGTAATGATTTTGGCAGTGTTCTACAGAAAATTGTAGTAAAATGTGCACAAACTCACTAGCTAATAACAATATGGCTCTCTGGTCTACTCTTTGGTGAAAAGAAATAGGTACATTTCAGTGTAATAAAGGGCACATGGACAAAATACTCAAAGAACATAAGAATTTTTTCCATTTTTGCAAGTCCACCTGGACCATACAACTGAAGGTGTGCCTTTGAGACCTGTCCACTCAATTTACAGCTTTATTATTTTGAGCAAATATTTGTGCTTCTATGGGCCTTGACTGCAGATTTTGAATTTCTGAAATGGATATATTCCTTTGCTACTATATGTAACTTTGATATGTGTAGCTTCCCCCTGCAGAATACCTTCCCATTTTTTCCACCTGAGTTCGTTGTCATGCCCAATATTGTTGACTTTGTGAAGCTTTCCCAGGAAAATAACATCAGGATGCATAACCTGCCAGCAGTTTTATATTCTTCCTGTGGCAGTCACACAGATGCCTCATTCCTAAACACCTTCCAGCCAAAGGATAACCATGTAGCATCATCCAGCCAATGTAACATCAACAAAAAACTGTTAAAATGAGGATTCTAGAAAGGCTATCACTTCTCTAGAAAAAAGGACAGCTACTACTCTCCTTCTCTTTGCCCACCTTCTTCAAAACACCTTGAGCACCATTATATAATGGAAATGAACCATACACTTTGCAACTATGTAGTTACTAATGAGAGAATAAAGCCAGCACATAATGTTAGCTGTGGAAGTTGTGGTAACTCAGTCACATAGGTCATTTTGAAGCACTGCACATGTCTTGTACCTAATGTCATCCTTCCAATAACTGCAAGACAAATAAAATTCTGCTTTCAAGCCTGTATGATCAAAGTTTTCTCTTACAATAAATATCACACATAAGTGATCAAACAGCTCCATAAACATACAGGTCAACCAAGCCGTCCTGCTGATCTAAGCCATGCCTTCCTGGGCTCTGTCAGAATCTTGAGGCACTGACAGGCTGGCACATCCAGGAAAGCATCAGCTGGGACAATTGTTCCATACTCCTTGTTCTCTCTTATCTTCCCCTGGACTACCCCCTGGCTTTTGCATAAGGAAGCAGTGGGGTTTTGAGAAAAGGCAGATGGTACAAGTCTGCACTCTCACTTTCAATACATTTTGTTGGGCAAAACAAGTCTCCAGGGTTTCCCAGATGTAAGTGGAGGAGTGCAGGATTATAGTCCTTACTGTACTACTTCTATCATACAATCATAAAATATGACAATTTGAGAGCTGGAATAGTGAGGATCACTTGCATCTCTTATGTATATATAATTTAGTTGAATCTCTTCTCTGCTTATACCTCAGGGCCGCTGAAAGAGCTCTTATTTCTGAGCTCACAATATATTAAATGGGAATCTTTTGAAGATTCAAGGAAACACATATTTTATGACAAATTGCTGCTAACGTAGTTAGATCTTTGAATGTACATTTTCAAAACAAGATTTCTACCCATCTCCAGGGACTTCAGAAGGAGTCAAGAAAGGAAAACAAGAAGATTCACTCCCAGCTGATGGTTGAAGGCTGAGCTAACACTGAGTGTTCCTTACCTTTGCTCTCTAGATATGACTGCTCATTACCAGCAGAGACTATGTTGTACTTCAATCATCTGCCTGGGATAACACTCATCTTTGTGCCTAGAAATAAAACCTCTCAACCTGATCTATACCAGATCTCCTAAGATAATTTTAAGCAAAAAATGTCCACCATTTCCCAAACTAAAGGATAAAGTAGCTTAGAAAATGTGTGAGAGTAGGTTAGACATTTGTCACAGTCACTAAAATGCTCCCTGGGACACCCACACCCAAGTCAGAGGGCTAGCTCTGTCAAGTCCTAGCTCTGTTCACTATCCAAGCTTCCCGCTAATGCACATGATAGAGGGGCATCAGGTTATGGTTTGAGTTCTTGGTTTCCCGCCATCTATGTGAGAGACCAAATTGAATTCCAGGCTCCTTGCTTCAATTTGCTCAGATTTTTTTACTGTTGCAAGCTGTAGAACTATTGAACCAGCAGAAGGAAGATCTCTCTATTTCTATATCTGTCTCTGTTTCTCTGCATTTCAAATAAACAAAAAATAATTATTTAAAAATTTTAAGATAAAAACTTATGAGGGCTGCTTAGAAAACTTATGATATGATGTCCTGTAAAGGAACAATCTTGACCTTCAGCAAGTTGGAACTGGAAAGCTGTGTGTCTGTCTCAGTAAAATGCCAATGAAGACTATACCTGATATGTGATATGTCAGAAACTGGCCAGATGCTTAACAGTTTTCTCTCCCTGGGCACACAGCCAAATTCCATCGCTATGACACTCTGCTTCTAAGTGGGGACATGTGACTGACTTTTGCCAATAGAATAAGAACAGAAGAGGTTCCTTTAAGTTTAAGGCACGGGTCAGAAAACCATGATCTGCAGACTAAATTTAGCTAATCACTTGTTTTGTAAATAAAGTTGTATTGGAACACAGTCACCCCAATTAATGTATGTGTGTATGGCTTCTTTCATACTGTAATTACATAATTGGGTACTTTTAACTGAAACGAAGTGACCCACAGAACATAAAATATGTATTACCTATTGCTTTACAGAAAAAGAAATGTGGACTATTGATTTGACACATACAGACTTACATCAAAGTTTGGAAGAAATGATGGCGGTTACCATTTCCCCCATTGTTAGAGTGAATTAGCATAGAATCACCAGAGATCAATTCTGCACCAACTTATGGTCTTCCTAATATGAGGTAACATCAGAAAAATTGTAGATTCAAACCCAAAAGGATCTCTTTCTGTTGTCTGTCACTAATGCCTGCCTGATTTCATTTATTACTAAGGGTTGCCTTCTTTTTGTTGAAATGTAAATACTTCAGAAATCTATTAATTACTTTAGATCAGGAGGGACTTCACCATACCATTTTAAAAGGAAAACTAAATAAAGAACCTTGAAACATGTTTTCTTATTTCAAGACAATTAGACTCCCGGACACCTGGGAGAGAATGCTATGAAAAAGAGAGGTGAAGATGTTTTGGGAAAACGGAAGGCAGCCTCATTTCCCCATTCCTTAGATTTACACATGACTTGGAGATATTCTACGCAGACATCAGGAATGTAGCAATTGCCCCGAATTCAGACACCAAGACATTTCCCTGTCTACAGTGTCTTCTATCCTTTGCCTGCCTTGTTATCTCCTCTTCATCATGAATTTGCTTCTGAGAATTCTTCAGATCCACTTCAGCTCCATCTTTCTTTTGTCTTCTACAAACCATGGAATTAATAAATGCCTCAAGAAAGCATTTATTATTCTGCATTACAAATGTAATTTTACATCTCCAACTCTCCTACAAGACTTCAGGTCACAGCCATTCTGTGGCATAGTTTCTAAAACAAAGCATATATTCAATAAATAGTTTTTTAGTTAATGAGAAACTGTTCTCTAAGCCAGTGGGTCTTCACATAAAGCTAATATTCAAAATTGTTTGGGAACACATAAAAACATGGATTCTCAGACCTATTGAATCAGAATCTCCAGGAGTTACACCATGAAATTGTATTTTTCATGAAGTGACAGTGGAGTATTGAGTTCATTGGAAATGTTTAGTCCTTACATCAGAAAATGTTCTAATTCCAGGAATCTAGTTGAGCATTAGCCTTTCTTCTTTTTTCCCCCCAAAGATTTAATTATCTGAAAGCAGAGTTACAGAGAGGAGGAGGAGGGGGAGGAGAAGAAGGGAGAGAAAGAAAGAGAGAGAGAGGATCTGAGGGGAGGGGATGTGAGGAGAGGGAGAGGATCTTCTATCTGCTGATTCACTCCCAAACTGGCCACAATGACTGGGGCTGGGCCAGGCCAAAGCCAGGAGGCAGGAGGCAGGAGGCAGGAGGCAGGAGCTTCTTCTTTGTCTCCCAGGTGGGTGCAGGGGCCCAAGCAATTGAGCCATCCTCTGCTGCTTTCCCAGATGCATTAGCAGGGAGCTGGATCAGAAGTGGGACATCCTGGGCCGATGCCGCGGCTCAATAGGCTAATCCTCTGCCTGTGGCTCCGGCACACCAGGTTCTAGTCCCGGTCGGGGTGCCGGATTCTGTCCTGGTTGCCCCTCTTCCAGGCCAGCTCTCTGCTGTGGCCAGGGAGTGCATTGGAAGATGGCCCAAGTGCTTGGGCCCTGCACACCCACATGGGAGACCAGGAGAAGCACCTGGCTCTTGGCTTAGGATCAGCGCAATGCGCCGATCGCAGCGCGCTGGCCGCAGCGGCCATTAGAGGGTGAACCAACGGCAACGGAAGACCTTTCTCTCTGTCTCTCTCACTGTCCACTCTGCTTGTCAAAAAAAAAAAAAAAAAGTGGAACATCCTAGACTTGAATTGGCACCCATTTGGGATGCCAGCACTGTAGGCCATGGCTTAACCCACTGCACCACAGTGCCAGCTCCAGTCTTTCTTCTTTGGGGGTTCTGCTAGAACCACAGACTTGCCATGGGAGTGAGCTTGAGAACACTCATTCATTCATGAGTTATCAGTCAGTTATAGTCCGCTGTCAGGTGCCTGCTATGTGTCAAGCTCTTCTAATACCTCTGGGGATAGAATGACAAAATTATTTTGAAAGGACAAGAATTCCTGTCCTGGTGGAGTTTGTATTCTAGGAACTTAAGCCAGACAAATAAACCCAAATTATAGCACATTTGTAATAAATGCTGAAGGGGAAAATTAAGCCAAGGAAAGGTTAGGAAGTGTTAGGGATTGGTCAAATTTTCAATTCAGTAACCAGGTTAGGCCAGAGTAAGAAGGTGGCAATGAATAAAGTGTGAAGCAAATGAGAGTGTAAATCATATCTGAATCTGGAAAAATCACTCAAGGAAAAGGACAAGTGAATAAATTCCAACACAGGGGCATACCTGAAGGGTACTTAGAACACTAAGACTGCTGAAGTGGCATAAGTAAAGGAAGGATGGACATCAGTACAGAGTCCACAGGACAGTCAGATGGGGCTTTGATGGCCATTGGGAGGCCATTGCTCTTCTTCAGTATGAAATAGAAGGCCATTGGAAGACTCCTGGCAATGCAATGACAAGGTATAACTTGTTCCTTTTTAAAAATTGCATTTAGAAAGAGACAGCTCCCATCTCCTGGTTCACCTCCCAAATGCCCAAAACAGTTAGGTCTGGGCATGAATCAGGATTAAGCTGGGAGCTGGAATGCAACGTAGGTCTCCCACAGGGCTGGCAGGAACCCAGATTACTTGAATCATCATCACTGTTTCCTAGGGTCTGCATAGCAGGAAGCTAGAGTAGGGGCTGAGCCAGGCATAGAATTTGACCCTCCATTGTAGGCTGTACCTTAACTGCTTGCTCAACACCTGTTCCCTCTATCATATATCTTAATAGCATTGCTGTGGCTATTATGCTGAAATTAGATTAAGGAAATCTGTTAGAAATCTGCTGTCCTAATTCCTAAGAATTAGTGGTTGATTAGACTTAGATGTACCATGGAAGGCAGTAAGAAGCTTTAAGATTTTAAGTATATATATAAAGCAGAACCAATAGGTTTTGCTTGTATTTCAGTTACATGGTAGGAGAAAGGGAGTCAAAGACAACTTCAAAGTTTGAGGGCCTAACTACTAAAAGGTTAGCATTGTAATTTATCAAGATGAAAAAGATAGGAAACCAAGTTAATTGAGGTTGCTTATCAGAGGCTCAGGTTTGGATTTATTAGGTTGAAACACCCACATGCAGATCTACACAAGAATAGCAGTAAGCATTAGTGCATGTTTTATATGTGTATTTAATTTCATTTCATTTGAAAGGCAGAGAGAGAGAGAGAGAGAGGCAGACAGATCCTGCATCCCTTGGTTCACTCCCCAAATGCCCACAACAGTCATGGGTGAGCCAAGCCAAAGCGAGGAGCCTGGAACTCAATCCAGGTCTCTTACCAGCGTCACAGAAACTCAAGTACCTGAGTCATCATCTGCTGCCTCCATGACACACACAACAAGAAGCTAAAGCCACAAGTGGAAGCAATACTCAAAGCAAGCATGCCAATATGGGATGCAGGTGTTCCAAGCAGGGTCCAACCACTGCACCAAATCCCAGCCTGAATAGCAACAGCATCAGCCTATGCGTTTCTTTCCCAATTACCTTCTCTGACTTTCACCTCCAATGTCCTCACTGGAATCTCTATTTTCTAAGGAAAGGGATAATTGTCTATATGTGTGAATTGCTTCATGAAACCATAAAGCCCTATCAAGTGCATATCATTACTATTTATACATGGATATCCCAGGATGATGTCCAAGATGGGCATTTCATTTGGCCAGTGAAAAACTAAGTGAAAGGAAATGTGAATACCCAGTACCGTCAGGGTTCTTGGGCCAGAGGAAAATAAGAAATGATTGTTTTGCAAGTGAATATAGAGCCTTTTCTGGAAAATGTAAGCTTGTTAAGCTTTTGGAAAATTAAGCACTCATTATTATTTTATGATTATTTATTTGAAAGTCATAGTTGTAGAGAGAAAGAGAGAAAGAGAGAGATCTTCCATCAGGTGGTTCACTCCCCAGATGGCCACAACAGCCAGGGCTGGGCCAAGCCAAAACCAGGAGGCAGAAGCTTCCTTTAGGTTTCCCATGTAGTAGCAAGGACTGGGACCATCCTCTGCTGCTTTTTCCCAGGACATTAGCAGGGATCTAGATCAAAAGTGGAGCAACTGGAACACGAACCAGAACCCATATGGAATGCCAGCATAGCAGGCAACAGCTTTACCTCGTGCTACACCACGACACCAGCCCCAAGCTCTGACTTTTAATTCATCAATTGAGGATACGAAGTAGCTAATGACCACATATACCCACCTCTTCTCGCGCATTATGTGCAGGTGAGATTATCTAAATCCCATGGGTTTCCTTTCTAAAGAAACTAGAGTTCATTCTTATGATCCATCTCCCACTTCTACAACCTCCTATCCCACAACCTCCAGTTCTGTCCTCATCAAATCTCAGTAGAAACAGCTGCCACCACAAATGTCATATTGGGCCAGGACAGGGAGCTGGCTCTGTGATTCACAAACACATTAACCTTGCAATTTTATTTTGGGCAAAGGGGCTTCCTAGCCCCTGTTCTTCGTGGCCATCCATATTTTTACTCTCAGATAAACAAACATCAACTCAAATGTCCTATTGAACCATAGTGTGGGCTTGCTGGGTCACCACCATCATTGCTTTTTTTGCTTTTTTTTTTAATTCCTTATTTAAAAGCCTTTATCTCCTAACAAGTTTTGAAGTGAAGATATATACAAGTTACAGTGACCTGACCCCTATCAGGGATTCTGAACCTCCAAGAGCAAGGAGTGTGAACAGCAACAATTTAATGATAGTTTCTCAAAGTGTAGGCATAAAGTGTGGAATTACAGGATGACATATTCTATTTAAACAGTTTGTGAAAGCACCAAATAGATGTATTGCAGCACAGCACCATCTACTGCCCAAATAGGGAAATGGGAGAAGGGAAGGGAGAGAGGGTGAGGACCACTGGGAAATGTATGGGGGAAGAATAGGAAAAGGAAGGTAAAGGAAGGGCACAGAAAGATTTTAGAATTCTGTTAGCATATTTCCACATTTTTAGATAAATTTAAGAGCTCAGGAAGTTTAATTGAATTCATCAAGCATTCAACAGATTCTCAGATCTCCCATTTATAAAGAAAATTGCATTCACATTTCTTCTTGTCTTAAGAAAATATTTAGTATTTGAAAAACAGAGAGAGAAACAGAGACCATCGAATCACTAGTTCACTCCCCAAAATGTCCACAACAGCCAGGGATGGACCAGACCTAAGCCACGAGCCAGGAATTCAATCCAGATCTTTCAGCTGGATCTCAAGGTCTCAAGTACTTGAGGCATCAGGTACTTCTTCCCAGGCGCACATCAGTAGGAAGCTGGATTTGAACCAGGAACTCTGATAAGGGTTGCAGCATTTCCAAGCAGCATCTTGACTTCTGCACCAAATGTATAACCCAACTTTCACATTTTCAAGATTTAAAAAGAAATTTGCCTGCTGTAGTATTCGAGAATGAATAGAAGATCTTTTCAACAGATTTTTTTTGAAAAATTATGTTAAATATATGTAACCTCAATCCATACCTTGTAAAAAAATTAAACAAATATCACAAATCTAATTTAAAAACAATGAAAATATAAAAGAGCCCAGAGGAGAAAATCTTTGTGGCCTGGAGTTGGGAAAAGAAATCTTGGATTTGACAACAAAAAGCACAATCATTACAGAAAAACATGATACATACAGTTTAAAAAAAAAACTTGAGAATTATCTGCTCCTTTACATACACTGTTAACAGAATGAAAAGACAAACTACAACTGGAAGAAATATTTTCAACTCATATATATGAAAAATAATTTGTATCAAAAATATATTTTGAACTTGAGGCTGGCATTGTGGCGTAGTGAGTAAAGCTGCCTGTGATGCTGGCATCCCACATAGGCACTAGTTCATGTCCTAGCTGCTCCATTTCTGATCCAGCTCCTTGCAAAAGGCCTGGGGAAAGCAGTGGAACAAAGCCCAAGTATTTGGTCCCTTGCCACCCACGTGGGACACCCAGACGAAGCTCCTGGCTCCTGATTTCAGCCTGGCCCAACCTTGGCCTTTCAGTTACCTGGGGAGTGGACAAGCAGATGCAAGCTCTCTCTCTCTCTCTTTCCCTCTGTAACTCTGATTTTCAAATAAATATATGACATATATATATATATATATATATACACTATATATAACATAAAATATAGTAATATAAAGAAAATCAAAAAGTGATCAAAAGAATAGAGTACTCAATATTAGCACTCAAAATGGAAATTAAAACCACAGTGATGTAACACTGTAAATCTGTAAGAATATTTAATATTTTGAAATATGATACCAAAAGAAGCAAAGTAATTGACAATCTTTTATATTTCTAGTGGAAAGAAAGTGGCATAAGCACTTTGGAAGAGTTTGACAATTTTTTTACATAGCTAAATACTTATATGACAAGCAATCCTATTTCTAGTTATTTAACCAAATGAAAGGAAATTTTACATTTTCAAAAAACAAACTAACTGAACATGACTATTTATAAAACCTTTATTTGTAATCACAAAAAATTTACCCTCAGTAAGTAAATGGATAAACTATGGCATTTGGAATACTGCTGAATGGAAAAAAATGAAGGGAGTGTGGCTTTACCTAACTACATAGACAAATCTCAAAGGCATTATGTTAAATGAAAGAAATCAGTCTCAAAGAGCTACAAACTGTAGTATTCCACTGAATGGCATTCTAGAAAATTAAAAATTTATAGGCGCAGAAAATAGATCAGAAATTGCTTGGGAGGAAGGAAAACTTAACTACGAATTTACAGGAGAATTTGGGGGAGTGAGGAAACTTTTATATCTTGACTGAGATGGTGATCACATGACTATGCATTTGTCAAAACTCCTAGAAGTATACAATAAAAAGAGGAAATTTTACTGCATTAAAGTATAATAATAAAAGTTGATTTTAATTTACAATATATGACACCATTTTTTTCAAAAAAGTATAAAATATTCTCTACTCTCACACATTATGTGTTTACATCAATGTACTTATTTTGAAAATAAAGTGTTTGCTAACTAACATGAATGATGGCTTCTGCTTCAAATATCCTGCACATAAAATAATAGATTCTTAATTGGCAAGTACTGAGTACAAGGATAACAGTTACTTGATACATATTTTAATGGCCACAATTGATTATGAAGGGTGGCTTGGGATTGTTCTACAAGCAATCTTTGAGTACTCTTCTAATCTGAATTTTCCTCCATGTCAAATGATCTAGAAATCATTTTTGAGAGACTCCATGATGCCAGTAAATAAATGTGCAGTTCTGAATGCTGCCTCTTCTTCTCACACTCCAAATTAAATTCTTATCTGTCTTCAAAGTGCCATACATTTGTTCTTATGACATCCACCTCTCCCCCAAAAAGAGGAGTTCAAATATTGCCATCTACAGGAAGAATAATTATTGTATGTGATTTATGATGCCAGAAGCAAGGGCCAACCAAAGCAAAAGAAGGGAGAAGCGGTAAAAACCTTCACAACATTGATGGCTGTCTTGCCACATTAATAGTTACCACATCAGTAATTTTCTCATTGCCTTTCTTTAGATCATTCTCTAGCTAATATTATTCTTGGATACTGAAGTTTATTTATTTAACAATTGTTTCTTGTATGTCTTTGTCTACCATTTATGGCACTCTATTTTAAAAAAAAAAATCTCAGCCTATTGTGTTGATCAGAAAGACAAAGGATCTTTCTTCCAACAGCTCATCATGATAGGGAGATACACCTGTAAGAAATTATGGCACAACAGGAATACAGTTGTGATGGAGAGCACACAAGAAAGGACACAGGATGCGCATGGTTTGTAAGGAACCAAAAATGATGAAGCCCTAAGCGTTAACCTGTTTGATCCCTATTAACCAATCATTAGCCAAATCGATTAAGAAATATGGACAGTAAGAGAAGCAAACATGAGCAAAGCTCTAAAGGTTTATGAGTCTTTAGCATTGTATAATCTTATAATTGAAACCACATATTGTCAGTTCAGTAAAAAGCAAAGTATTCTAGCGTCCATTACGCGGCCTAGTTCCGAATTTGGAGGTAAAATCTAACTGGGCTGATTTCTGATTGAAGTTAATTTAGAAATAGATGGTGATTACTTAATCTTTATAGATTTCATGCAACAAAAATAGTTTTAGCATTTGGTCTTGTTATTCCCTTTCATGGAACTTCATAATTCATAGAAAATTCATTCATTCATTCACTCATTCAACAAATCTTTATCTAATACCCACAATGTTCCAGGACTCAGAATCCTCATTAGTGTTATACACTTGAGTAATTGCTCTCATCAGTCATATAAAAGTCTAAAGATGTACATAAAATGACTTAACCAGTAGTTTAAATGCTTAGGTAAGCTCTCCCTCAAACCTCAAAACCTATAATAAAATGAGGGCTAAAATGTCACAAACCAAGCCATATTTTTGATCCATGCCACTTTTTAATATAGAGTTTGTATAAATATTATTCCTTTAGCATGCCATAAATCCACTTTTCTATAGTTTCAATGTTTCAGTCATAGTTTTACAGTGCTTAGTTTTAGTGAATTTGTCTATCTTCAACCATCAATCTTTGCTCACAGTAAATAGTTCAGAAATAGCATTTCCTTATTTTTCCCTTGACATTATCCCTATTGTTATTATTTATCTATTTATTTTTTATTTTAGATGTCATTCTCCCCTAATTATATCCAAAGATAACCGTGATGCTTAATTGTTGCCCTGACTTGAGCAATTGGCCTGAATGCCATTTTAAAGGAGTTCCCCAGCACTTAAAGTCATGACCAAAAGAGTTTAAGAATTACCAAAAGGCCAGCATCTCGATTGTTTTCTAAAAGAGTAATCAATGGTATTAAGAAAATGTATGTCCTGTGCATGCCCCTATAATATTCTGCCAGTTCCTTTTATAGCTATCTGGCTAGAACTCTTTCAATTTAGGTCCTCATTTCCCCTGAGTAGAAATGCACCATGGGCCATGCAAGATATCCCTTCATATGAATAACGTATCGTTTTAAACAGAAGACACTCCTATAAAAGTCCTCTTAGGTGAGCCTTCTCCATGAGGGTCTTGAAAAGCTGAGCAAAACAAGCAAAGAATCAAAAATGAAAACAGAGTGTATATCACTGCTGCCACTCCAAATTAAATCTACTCACAACATTCACCGAGTAGACCTGCCCAACCTAGTCAATGGGCTAATTTCTCACTCACTCACTCTTTTGCTTTTTTGAGAAACCTGAGAAAAAGCCCCCCTTTATGTTTATAAGCCAAGAAAGAAAGATGAAAAAGGTGGAATTTTGCAGATTATTCACTGTTCACTTTGGGTAGTTATTATTTGGGTAGTTAACTCTTAAAAATTAAAGCAAAATAAATACAGGATTCTACAAATCTTGGGTGGTCTTAGGGAATGTTCACCCTCCGTCTTCATTATATTTGTGCAACACGCCTTCAGAATTAGACATTCCAGAATCATGGGAAGGAGCATATTGAAAGAGATTCACTGACTACTCATGGGCAATCTACAGGTATTTTGTTCAAATCTACGCTACAAATTTCGCACATCACTTAAGTGCTAATATCTCCCTCCCAATTTTTCTTTGAAGTCTTAACTAGTCCTGGACCTACACATCACAGTCCTTAAGACCCCTATGACTAAGAATTTTATGTGGAGAATGAAATATATACCTCTTCTGTGATTTTTCTCCTCAGTTCCACCAATGCCTGCTATAAGATACATGGATGGGCTTCATTTAGATGCTCTTGAATTCCTTATGTCATGGATGTATGTCATGATAGTCAGCCATTGCACCATCCAACACCAATCAATGGATAACCTTAGCCAATATCTTACATTATAGAACCATAAAAGTATAACTTCCTTGCCCCAAGTATGGACGAATTCTCACATACAACTATAATCCAGACCTCCTTGCAGAATTCTGTCAAAGTTGGAACTTTCTCACTGTACTTACCCTTCCTTTTGGTCAGTATTTCCTCCTTAATCCCAAGTACCCAATCCTCATCTCAAGGAAAATATTCTGAGGATTCCCAGTGAGGACACCTGCTTCTCCATGAGTGCTAAGAAATCAGTTTGTCTACATCACAGAAATCCACAAGACAGTCACAAATTTCATAATAGTCAAATTTTTGAACCTCTTTTCTCAAACCAAGACTGACAATAATAATATCTGGCAGATAGAAAAGTTCTCTCACCTTGATGAGTTTCTCTTTCTTGTTTCCATAACATTAGATCAATCTGAAGTTGGTAAAGATGGCAAACGTGGCAGCAGAGGACAATGGTGACATTTGTGGATGAGAACACAGTGGGAGGTAGTATGTAAATCTCAAATGATCAATTCTTCTACAATGCAGCTCAAGAGGTATTTTTTTCTGAAATAAGACTAAAATCTCTAGAACATTTTAGGAAACAATTTTTTATAAAATTTTTCTTTACTATGATATTCAGGAGAGTTATATATAATGACATTATTTGTATACATGGGATCTTCCATACATTCATGGAAAATGTGCTTTGTCTTCCAATTCCATTTTTCCTCAAACATTTTCAAGTATTCTCATAAATTTCAAAATATTTTCTGAAACTGAACTCAACACAGTGTTAACCTGGACTGGAATTATCCTTGAAAAATGTATTAAGCTCCCCTTAACTGACTTGCTCTTTCTTTGAACCATTGAAGTTACTCTAAAATGAGGAGCAATTTGCAATAATTTACCCCCCCCCCAAAAAAAAAGTAAGGCAGCGCTATATCCTGTATGTTTGATTTAAGGAAAGGGTTTCCTTTTCAGGACCCCATGAATGTACAAGGTTCAAACAAAGTGCGGGGCACTAATGAACAGACCCTGTCTTCCTGTGCTGGGCCCCTGCACAGAATGACTTCATTCAGGGCTACTGCTCGCGCATGGAAAGTGTCGGTAAAAAATCCCACAGAGTTCAGACGACCTTTTCCTAACTTTTGTTTTTTTTCCCCCTGTTTGTCTTTCGGGTCTAAGCCAGGGATAACATAAATATTCATCAGCTGATATTTGCAGTAGCTGTGAAGTTATGAATGAGGCCATGCGGCTTCCATCCTATCCCCTCTACGGAATGGCAGCTTCTCCACTCAGCTCCTAGCCAAATGACACTTTCCGAAATCCCCAAAGTGTACTAGTAGGCTTTTCAAATTCAGTCTTTTTTTCCCTCTAATGCTCAAAGCAGAAATGCTGTCTGCTTAATGTTTACCCTGGGATTCTAGAAGAAGAAAAAGAAAAACATTGCTTTGCCAAGCTTTAAACTTTCAGATGCCTTGACGTAACAGGCAAATGTGCTAGCAGCTCCAAATATTGGTGATATATATCAAGGAATATGACTGTTTCAGATTTCTTTTTTATATCAAACTCCATTTTTGTGTAAAGAATCAAGAAAATAACCATAACTTTGATCTCTTTCTACTGCTTTGTTAATTATCTAGACAGGTGTTAGAAAGAGATATTAGAAAGCCCTTAAAATTAGACAACTTCAAACAGATCTTCAATGTTGAGATGTAAAATATGAAAATTATGCCTGTCTCAGGGCCTGGGATGGAGCTGGTCTTTCTGCAATCCAGACTTCCCTAAATCAGTGTTTTATAATACCTGGAATCTTTTCATCTTCTGAGGCATTACTCAAATAAAACTTTAGTAGAAGGTGAGTTGTGAATGGAAGTAAGAGATGATATAGTAACAGTTATAGCCAATCAATCAGTTAATCAACACCATTGGTTAATAAGCATCAATAGGCCGGCGCCATGGCTCAATAGGCTAATCCTCTGCCTGTGGCACCAGCACACCAGTTTCTAGTCCCGGTCGGGGCGCCGGATTCTGTCCCGGTTGCTCCTCTTGCAGTCCAGTTCTCTGCCGTGGCCAGGGAGGGCAGTGAAGGATGGCCCAAGTCCTTGCCCCTGCACCCACATGGGAAACCAGGAGAAGCGCCTGACTCCTGGCTTCAGATCAGCGTGGTGCACCAGCCGCATCGCACCGGCCACAGCAGCCATTGGGGGGTGAACCAACAGAAAAGGAAGACCTTTCTCTCTGTCTCTCTCTCTTACTGTCCACTCTGCCTGTCAAATAAACAAATAAATAATAAGCATCAATAAAACATGTTTTTGTAGATACAGGAGCAAGTGTGTCAGTGTTTAATATTATCCATTGTATCTTGCTCATTAGTGTGTTTTACTCAAAACATTTCATCTTTCCCTTGTCTTGTGTTTACATTATGAGTTAATTGGGCAATTATAGAACATGAGGAACATTTACAAGGAGTGTTAGAATGAATGCCACACTTGGAAAAATCTTGATGTGAGTATTGTGAATTTTGGATCACAAATGTAGACTGAGATGTCTTATATAATCACTGCTCTGTATGTTTTCTACACTGAGCCAGCTAACCCATATCTGGCAGTGGAAATAAGTGTCTAAACCACCAAACTGTAGAGATGAAGAGCAGGATCTCAGGTGTTTACACAAGGAGCAGATTCCAGCCTGGCAAGGAACATAATTGGAAAAGATACTCATGGCTGAATTTCTGTCTCTCCCTCCTGGAGAACAGTCTTGCCAAGTCCAGAATGGGAGCCAAAGGCAAGTGCTCAACTGTATTCCCCCTGGCTCCAGGCTTCACCAGAACAAGACCTGGTGGAGAGCTATTGGAGAGAGTCAAAGGTAATGACCTTCTGCACGAAAACTAAACAGTAGACAGGAATGATGGATTGTCACACATGCCCAGAGACCTTTGAGAGGCCAGCTGGTGTTAGTGTAGGTAGGAAAACATTTCCTCTCTGTCTATTCTTTGCCCCATACTGAGCATTCTGACCTGGAAAGAGCAGACAGCAAAATTAGTTGTTGATCTTTCCCAGTGAAATTCACTTTTTTCCAAATCACATCAGATCACAATATCAAAAAGTATTGCAATTAGAATTTGCTATTAAATATTGTGCTTTTACATTTTCTTACTAGCATACTTTACAGTATTTGCTATATTTGATTCTAAGAATAGAATGCCAAAGTTGGTCTTTAAAAGCACTCTATCTCTGACAAGATTTCATCAATTCATTTAGGAAATATTTATTGAATAACTACATTGTTTTCATGCAAAGTTCTGGGAAAACAGCACTCAGAAGACAACCAGATCATCTCCCTTCACGGACATGATAAAACAACTTATGACACTATTTTCTTATAATTTTTTATTATTAGTGTACTATTCTTAGGATAACATTAAGTTTACCATATGTCTACTTTTCAGCACGTAAGAAAGTAAAGATCAACACATGTTAACCACAAGACTATGCTACATTCTACACATATGACTTGAAGTCCAGGTATCTTAACCATATGCTTTCTTACCATGAATGTATTCAGTGCGGTCAGAACTCAATCAATGCCTTATACATAGAACACAGTTGTGGGCCACTCTTTCTATCATTTTGGACACTGCACTGTTAAGATAATAAAGAATTAATAAGTACATTAGTGATCACTGAGTTCTGTCTTCCATAAAACCAATGTAGTAAGGTCCAAAGAGCAGTGCCCAAACCGACGTGTCTAGCAGAAAAGGCTCTCTGTCAGGAGTCCAAAGGACTGAAGTTGAAATTCCAGTATTCATCACAGCATAACCTCGATGCTCAGAGTTATCTGTTGACATCTAGGCAACCTACAGAAAATTACAAGTCATGTCCAAAATGTTACATCTCTTATCCTTTCTTCTCACCCTCATATGAAACAAAAAAAAACATTTTTAATGATATATTGTTTTTAATTGGTATATGGTTAAATAACAGCTGATGGCAAACATAATTATTCATTTTACTTAACTGTTTCAATAATGTAGACAGGACACAAATATTAGCATTTTCTGATAGACACTGATAATTTTTAGTTTCCCAGTCTTTAGTTTCATGGAAGCTAAATTACAAATGAATTTAGACTGGGAAATTGTGTTTAATCATATTGGGTAGGGTAAATGACTGAGAATCGCAGATTTATGCTTTATTCCTGAAAAAGAATCAAAAAGTCAGAAGGATCAGGATCATGAGTATATAAAATACATTGAAATTGATATAAACAGCTAGATTCGTACAGGATGTCATTGTCATTGCAATTGCATCATCTTGCACCATCTATTAGAGGACCATGTGAACCTTCAACATCAGGAAGACTGAATAAGCAATAGGAAATTGAATATTCACTAACAATATTAGAGACCAAATAATTACAATTAATTTACCACCACATGTCATTTTAAATTAATATGTTAAAATACATGTTGTTATTTTACTCATCTGGAGCCTCAAAGAATGTAGGAAGTAGGAGAGATAACAGAAAGGATGTTTAAAGGCACGAGAGTCTCATTCTAATCCCCTGGGACAGAGATATTTCCAATGGGGAGATAGTTTGGATAATAACCTCCCTTGCCCTTTTGACCACTCTGTTCCTGAGAAAGCCCCAACAACTAACTGTGCAGAGTGCCTGGCTTCCAAAGACCTTTCTTTCTATGTTTATTTGCTTGCACTTGCATCATTTTCTCCATCATTTGACTGCCCAATAAAGGATGGATAAGAGATGGCAAAAGACTTAAGGGCCAATCAAAGCATTCTGGATAAATTGTTAACAGACCCAAAATAAGATCAGCCAAGAAATATTTAGCTAAAATAAGGTTTTTGGGGAAATCTGTGGATTTCATTTAGATTGTGTTTACATGACAACAAAGCATCTGGTCAATCTAGTGGAAAATAGGCAAACTGTTTATGCAGTTGCATAGACAAAACCTCCAGCTGATACAGTGATTGTCTTTGCAAAATTATGATTCTGGCTTTTGTGTACACTACCCTGTTCATAATCATGAATATTTAATAAGTGTATGAATTAAAAATATATTTTTTTATTTTGTGATAGACTAACAATTACCCAGTGCCTGAATTTTCAAATGTTCCTTTGCTCAGCTGTTTTTCATAGATATATATGTGGTTGGAAACAATGAATTTTAACTTTATTCACTCAAAGACTGAAAAATTTTCCAAACGGTTACTTCCTTACTACTGTTTTAGTGCATTAAGAAATACTATTTAGAAGATGAACACTCACACCAAGATACATATTATTATAAAATGTAATGATTCAGAAATTCTCAAAAAAATTGATAGGTATTGCTCTTTTAAACCAGATAGTATAGTGATAATATTAACTAATACAGAAACCAAAATTTGAATCAAACTATGCTTTTCTTTAGTGGAAAGCTATTGTGTACTATTATTCAGAAATATTCAAAAAATTTGAGATGTTTACTCATTAATACTAAAATAAGACAACATCATATCAACAAATGAAGGAAAATTGTAACTAAAAATTTCCTTAGAGAAAACCCTTATTGGTGTCAGTTTGCTACCTGGAATATAGTTTTGTCCACTCTACTGGACATATTACACTATGTCTAACAAGCTCTGTTAATTACTTTCAGATTTCAAGAAAGAAGTCATAACCCTGCATACCATATATTTTCATTACTATTATTTATACCATGGCTTAACATATATTATTCCTTGCAATTTGAAAAGGCATAACTTTTTATTATTACATCCTGTTCATTAACAGTATCACTATCCCACCTTAAGATTAAATCTCACATTCAAGATTATTTTCTCAAAATGATGTGTTCACTCAATGCCTCGGATGGACAATAAACTCACACTTCACAGAAAAGTCTTCAGAGCTTCCCAAAAAACCATCATTTTAAAAGATTAACAAGAAAAAAATCAGTTTCTTTTTAACTAATTTAAGACATTATTACATTTACCATTTCAATTTATGTTCCTCTTATACAGCACAACTTATAAATTATATTATAATGATTATTATAATGTATATGCTTACCATACAGATAAGAGTATGAGAGAATATCAAAAAGTTTGTGGAAAATAGAATTATTAGATAAACTTATTTTGGTACCAAACATTTTTAAAATCAGCATATACAAGCAATCTTCAAAAAGTTCATAAAATTCATATTATGAAAAACTATGCATGAACTGCAAAAATGTTTGCACCAAAATGAACATTTTTCCCCATGAACTCTCTGAAGTATTCTCATACTACAACATTTTATTTTTTTACATCTGTCAGTTGAATCAAGTAGATTTTGTGATGCCCAGAGTAGCCACAGAGCAGGGTTGATCACTTTACACTAGTCTTTTGAGTCTGTTATATGAGATTTCTTTGGTGTCCAAGGTAGTTCTCAATATCTACACCTATTCTATTCAATATGTACACATGAACTACATGTTTCTAAAATTTAAATTACTTAAAATTAAACACAATGAAGCATGTCAAATGCCCAGTAAGCAACTAATGGCTGCTGCATTGCACAGCACAGATATACATTTTTATCATTAGTAAACATTCATGGGTAGCTCTGGTCTACATAACAAAAGTCTCTAATTTGTTACTATAGGACAATTCCCCAATAGTTTATGATTACCACTTAATTAATGCTGGTGAAACACTATTGGTAAGGGTAACTTAGATACATGAAGTGCAGGGTGGGCATTTAGAGAAGAGGTTTAGAAACCACTTGGGGATGTTCATATCCCATATCAGAGTTCAAGTCCCAGCTCCACTCCCAGTTCTAGCTTCTTGCCAATGGATATCCAGGAAGGCAGCAGGTGATGACTTAAAAACTTGCCGTTGAAATCTTTACGTAATATGTACTAAATTGATCTTCTGTGTATAAAGAGAATTGAAAATGAATCTTGATGTGAACAGAAGGGGAGAGGGAGCGGGAAAGGGGAGGGTGGGGGGAGGGAGGGAAGTTGTGTGGGGGGGGAGCCATTGTGGTCCATGAGCTGTTCTTTGGAAATTTATATTCTTTAAATAAAAGCTTTATAAAAAAAAAAAAAAAAAAAAAAAAAAAAAAACTTGGGTACCTTCAACTCACACGGGAGACCTGGATTAAATTCCAGGATCCTAGTTTTAGCCTGGCCCACTCCCAGATGTTCTGAGTGAACTAAGAGATGGGAAATTCTCTTTCTTTCTCTCTCTCTCTTCCTCCGTCCCTTCTTCCCATTCTAATTAAATAAGAAAATATCATATATTTAAATTTAAAATAAAATACAATAGGCTAGGCATGGTCATGTTTTAAAATTGTGAGTCATATGACATTTGGCATTATCTTAGATAAAATTGTTAAAATTTAGAGATAGGGAAATGCTATTTTAGACATCAGTTTTGTAGGGTGAAGAAAAGATTAAGCCAACATCAAGGGGGGAACTATAAGCTGGTCTTAATTTCTCACATCAAATTCAATGCCAGAAGGTAATCTTAAGGTCTCCAAAAAGAGTTACCCCCAAATATTATACTTACCCATGGTGTTATTCAAATATAAGTGTCACTCAGTTTTTTAAACATGCAAAATGCAAAGAATAAGACTATTTTTGGTCCATGAAATTCAGAGAAGCACAAATTGAATCAAAGTTAAGAACTTGAGAATCAAGAAGCTATAATGATAACACAACACTATTTAAATGAAAACTAACACTATACCGTTTTGAAAATTATTGGTACTTTTTTACTTTGACAATATAAAATAATAATATGTGAACAAAATGAGAAGATATGGGGGAATGGAAAGTATAAGAGATCAGTTACTTCATATTTTATAGCAATGAGTCAAATTACACCATCTAAAATTTACATGTGATAGGCCATAAGTCAAAAAGTGTCCCAAACTCTTAAGTTTTTATAAATTTCAAAATCCACTGAGCATAAACTTTTAAGTTGTAACATCTCTTTTAGAAAAAAACATAATCACTTTAATTTCATTTTTCCTATTATATTCATATAAAAATAATTCAGTATTTTACTTAAATGCCACATTCATTATGCAGCATTATTTCAGTAAAGCCAATTCTGTTTACCCAGCCACTCTTTATTTTATCTATCTGCAATGTCTAAGATAATATCCTCCTAAAATAAATAATAATAGTTATTCCTGGGGGAATATCCATGCGTTTTTATTTTTACTCTATTGAAATGCTTGAAATCTTTATTTTTACAATAGTTAATTTTTTCTAGGTAAATACTATAAAATAAAATACATATTGGAACCAGTTAATGTCTCCTGATAGTAATCCTTGTTAATAAGATTTTCCTTGGAAGGTTGATTTAAGCTCACGATGTAGTCTCACATATTTTACCACACGATGTTCATAATGACTCAGGGAGGTAGGTATATGCTACTGTCTTCATTCCACAGCCAAGAGTCTTAGGGTTCTAGGGTTAAAAAAATGATTCACAGGGCTAGTCACTTAGATCTTGAAGGTCCTAGCCCAGGGCTTTCAATCAGAACAACCTTGACCTTCACGTAGTGAGGTCTTTAAGGAAGTTCTGACTTGTATTGTAGAGCATTTTACCAGAAATGATTTTATCAGTAAGAAGATTCTACTGTTAAAAACAGACTTAGGAGTTTGACCATCATGGAACACAAATCAGCTTTAAATATAAATGATCTAACCAGGAAAGACAGGTAGGAACCTAAGCCAGGCTCTTTTCCTCATGGAGGCTGAATCAAAGAAACAAAATCAAGCATATTGCTCACTTGAATTCCAGCCCTTGTTTTGGCAAGATTCAGGGTCACGTAACTCTTGGTTTTTAGAATACCCTGGAAAGTTTTCTGTTAAGGCTGTGCTTTTTTCCAAGTTCAGGAAAATATCTGTGGAGAAGCTCACAGGTAACTGGATTATTAAAAGTATCTTTTTTTATTGCCCCCAATGAACTATGGAGGGAAGAAAGTAGATACCTATTGCTCAAGTTAGATTTGGGTAAGGACAGGAAATTGCATCTTTTAAAATAGATAAGATTTCCCATCGCATAAACATATAATAACAGCCTCCTATCATTTGGGCTAACATTTATACTACCTAAAATAAACTTTCACCCTGATGTCGTTCTGTAATTGGCATATGACAGAGTGTACACCGAAGCAAATGTAAGCTCAGAAATCATCCTCTGCCTTTATGTTATAAGAAATCTTCAGACTTTCCTAAACAGACAAACTTTATTTTGTTGCTATGCAACGGACATGCAACACAATCCATCAGGCAGTAAATAAATTATGAATTTTACAATGAAGAAAAAAGGCTTTTCTCCCTGTTTGAGAACAAGCCACAACTTCCTTTCATGCTATCCTAATCCACCACAGCCCTCTAAAGCTGTTTCACAAACACCAATGTTTTGGCAAGATAAACAAGCAAATGAATAACACAGCAATGACACGGATGCAGTTTGCAAACTGCACGCTAAGAAGCATCAATACCATTTAATTTATTCCTACAGGCCTGGGAACCTGGGCTCCTCAAGCCTCATGGGGAGAAGGAAGTTTATTTCACACCCACATTCTTCTAGAATATAAGCAAGCTTAAACAAAGGAGATTCTGACAATGTTTGTGAAAGGCGACCATCACTGCCACAGGTCTACAGAGTGCTTCTACGTAAGGGCCTAAGAGAAGTTCCAGCCTTGAGGAAAACATCTGCAAGGACAAGATGCTACAGGGGCTGAGAACTTGTGGCTCATGGGCCATATCCATGTTGACCATGACCACACTCAGTGTTTAAAATGTCAAATATTTGCCAACATAGAAGATTTCTAAATAAAAATCTAGATGTCTAACTTTTCTTGAAAAATCATAAAGGAAGATGGAAATTATTTTTTCATAAAAACCAATTATTTTCTGCTTCCAGCAAAATAATTAGAAATAGCCCAAAAATGCAAGCAATAGCAGAAGGGATAGATAAACTATGATATATTCCTATAATGGATCACTACAGAGCTACTGATATGCTCAATAACATGAGGGCTTCCACATATGTTGAATAAAAGAAACCAAACACTAAGACACATACTATAAGATTCCATCTACACAAAGTTCACAGCACTCAAACACAATTCCTGGCAACTGAAGTCAGCATATGTTTACTTGTGGTGGGAAGTGATGGAAATTTTCTGTATATTGATCTCAGTGGTGGTCACATAGTATATATGCATAATTTATCCACACTTAGATTTGAGAGCTTTATACACCCAACTTATGCAGCTTATATTATAAAAAGAAATAAAATATGACAAACTGCATCAAATAGCTAAGGAGCAGCTAGCATTTTTAGGTGGAACATGGCCTCTACCTCTAACTTACACCCAACACCTGGTTCCATCTGCTGGTTGAGTCAGAATCTGTAGGTGCATCACCCAACAGTCTGTTCTACCAAGCCTAACAGGTGATTCTGACACACACTAAAGCCTGACAAACTTTGCTGTTGTGTATACAGTAAATAACCTGCTAGAAAAGCAGACAGCCTGTATTAAATGATCCATTTCTTAATATTCTCTTTTATAATGTATTTTAAGAAACTTTGCAACAGAAAAGAATTTGGCTGCCACAATGAATTTTTATAAAATATGAAATAACAAAACTCCATGAAAGGGATGTGCAACCAATACATCCCATTTTTGTTTCAACTATCAGATTCCTTTAGTTTTAATCTTGTTACAGCTAGATCCTAGTCACTCTTACAAAAAGAAGAAGGAAGAGGAGGAGGAGGAACAGGAGGAGAAAGGAAGGGGGAGGAGAAGGAGAGGAGGGGGAGGGGAGAAGTGGGGGAGGGGAGAAGTAGTGGAGGGGGAGAGGAGGAAAAGGAGAAAAAGGAGGAGGAGAGGGAGGGGGAGGGAGAGGGAAGGAGAGGAGTGGGAGAGGGAGAGGAGGGGGAGAGGGAGAGAGGGAGAGGGAGGGGGAGAGAGGGAGAGGAGGAGGAGAAGGAGAAGAAGAAATATTTACATTGTTGATTATGGAAAATTATCAGATATAAAGCATTCAGATACATTCTAACTCTAAAGAAATAAGTGGAAATCTACATTCAGCAAGGTAGTATGGCTGTGGGATCATAAAAAAATAATGAGAAATTAACAAAATGATTTCAGTAATTCACATCTCACTATGACTTGCATAAAACATCATTTGTGAACTTCCATTTTCTAGGAGGTTATCACTATTTTAGCAAGCCAACAACAAACATATACCATGCATTATTTAGCCAAAATAAACTTTTTTAAGTTACCAGACCAAGTTGCTCAATTCAGGTCTCCCATATGGGTGACAGAGACCCAATTACTTGAGCACCCCTTGAGCCTCCCAGGGTGCATATTAGCAGGGAGCAGGAGTCAGAGGCAGAGCCTGGACTCAAACTCAGACATTTTAATATGGGATGCAAACATTACAAGCAGTGCTTTACCTGCTGTGCAAAATGCCCACCCCCAAAACCCAAAATAGACATTCTGTGCCACAAGCTAATGCATTTCTGAATCAGTTGAGGGAATCAAGGAGGAATTTTATATATATATATATATATATATATATGTGTGTGTGTGTGTGTGTGTATGTGTGTGTGTGTGTGTCATTGATTAATGTTCATTGGAAAAATATTTTATAGGACAATAATATGCCTTCTTTGGATTTGAATAAAAAGAGGTAACCATTTCTTTTCATCAGATTAGGTGTTTTTTTATTTATCATTCTTTTATATAATTTCAGAAAGAAAATCTATGTTTGTACTCATGTTAGTGTTTAGAAATGTCCTGGCATTCAGGGAGACAAAAAGCATAAAAATAGTGAAACAAAACTAATAATAAAGATAATTAAAAATGAATCTTAATGAAGAATGGGATGGGAGAGGGAGTAGGAGACGGGATGGTTTGCAGGTGGGAGGGTGGCTATAGGGATAAAACCGCTATAATCCATAAGTTGTACTTTCAAAATTTATATTTATTAAATAAAAGTTTTTAAAAAATAAAAAATAAAAATCATTTTACAAAAGCAAAAGAAAGCACTTTATAATAACAATAGTTAAGGGAGTTATTACTTCAAATGTTTCATTTGATAACTCACCATGGTTGAGCAACCAGGGAGATGGTAAGAAATCAGCTACAAGAATCACTTTGGCTACAGTACACCTCTGATGTATCCAGTGCTTGGCTTTAGGAATAGATCTAGAAGCTTCGTGGGCATGTCACAAGTGCAGGAGGCAGACGTCGATATTTAGGTGGGGTTCCCATGCTTGAGGCTTGATGATCTGTGGTTGTGGACTTAAAATTCTTTATCTATGAATTTGTGTTTTGGAAATGTAGTTCCATGAGACAACTTAGTTCTGGGGGCTTGAAGCCTGCGTTACCCATTGTGCCTTCTCCTGTCACCTCGTGTCCCAGCATGGGGTCTTGTCTGCTGGCTCACACAGGCTGCAGCGTTCATTACCTTCCATCCTCCGCATGAGCACAGAAAGGGTGAAGGAAAGTTTCAAGGCAGGATCCCCAGCATCTGAAAGGGCAAATCTGGGCCCATAGGTGTGTCCGTGACATGGAAGAATTACATTAAATGGCAAATAAAACTCACCATGACAGATTAAGAGAAAAGCTGTGGAAGAAAAGGAGAAAAGCTTTTCTTTTCTTGTTTTTTGAACAAGAGGCCCTTGTGGTCCTCACAAATAATTTATCTGGCTCTGTATGAGACTGTAAGTGGGAAAGAAGCACAAGAATAAAAAATAAAGGCTACAAGGTACAGAAGAATTAAAAGGGTATACTCAAGGGGAATAGGAGGCAATTCAGGTTCGGAAATTAAAATGGTTGAATCCATATGCTACAAACAGGACAGATGTATTCTTTTTTAAAAATGCTTTATTTCTTTCAGATACTAAACATGTGATTGGAGGCTACATTGGAAGGAGTAGCATTGCTCAAGGTGTTAAAAAAATTATCTAGAAAATCACAAATTACTACCACCCACGCCAATTCTATCTAAAATTCCTATATTTGTAGGCATTTCTAACATTTTGAGCCCGAGCTGCAATTAAAGAATCACTGTTTTAAGTTTGTCTAAACACAATGCAGGTAACAAACAGTGAAATCATTATCTTTACCTAAGTGTTCACTACTTCTAATTTTACCAAAAAATATCTTTTGTTTTCCAGCACCTCAGCCTGCCAGAGGATGACGTTGTCTAAACACATTTTCAATGTTTTCTTTTTAACAGTTAATATATTTCCAGGATGCAAATCCATTTCTTTCTAAAAGGTTCCTAGGACACCCATTGAATAGTCAAAAGCAATGAACTAAAAGGGATTGCTATTTTGTTGGAGAAGAACGACACCCTTTGTATCGAAGTGGGGAATTACAGACTGTGGTCACCGTCTGCACAGTGTGTCTTTGTCAAGTAATACATGCTGAAAAAAAGAATACAGATGGGAAAATATTGTGCAGTGTCAGATCTTGGAAACAGCCAAAGGATTTTTCCTCACCAATGTCTTGTCAATGACTTGCACATTCTGGCACCCTGAAAAAATAATGCATACATTTAATATGAAATGAATGCAATAATAATCAGGCAGGTAATCGTTTTCCCAAGGAATGTAAAACTTGACAAATGTAAGGTTTATGATTCAAGGTAGGCTTGCCAAATCTTATGTGGCATGAGACCATTTTTATTACCTAAACAGTCCTTAACACAAAATGACTGGCACATATTTTTATTAACACAAAGAGTATATTCTTTCTGCCACATTTAATAGAGAGCCAGTGACTGAAAGCTCTCTTTTAGGATATGTCTGTAGCCAATTAAAATGCATTGGGAGGATTCACAGAATGGCATTCTTCTCAACGAAGCTCTGCCTGCACATGCTCTGCACAGTACTAAGTAGACCATTTATCTCAAGAGTTCCATCGATGTGGATCATCTCCATCATGTAGACCTCAGAAAATCAACCCTCTCTACCTTCACAAATGGGATGGTTGATAATTAACTCAAAGCCATTCTTTGCATCTAGAGGTTTATTCTGAGTCACATTCAAAAATAGTCACTAGTAACCGTGACATTCATTCTTTCAACAAATATTTACTGTTTAAGTGCCAGATACTGCTCTAGACTCTGGAAATGCTGCCATGAAGATAACAAAGATCTCTGCCATATTTTTTTTTCCATTCTAAAGTGGAAGGTGAGATTATGTAGTGCTTACAATTTTAAACATAAATTATATGACAGATGATATGTAAAGGATGACAGGTGCTATGGAAAAACAGTAACAAAAACATGGATGTAAAAAGCAGTTGAAGGGATGAGTAGAGGATGGATTGCTATTCTAAACAGCATAGTCATTATGAACCATTTTGAGAAAGTGCAATTTACATGAACTTTTGAAGGACATGAAGAAGTTATTCATGCAGAAGTCTGGGGGGAAGAGCATCCACACAGAGGGAATGACCAATTCAAAAGCTTAAGGCTCAAACACAACTGACACAGTCAAGCAACATCAGAATGGAAAATGTGACCAGGTAGAATAAGAAAGGGTGACAGTAGTAGGAGTAGTGGTTAGAAAGGTAACAGTGGTCAAACCACATAAGGCCTCGGGAACCATTTTAAGGGCTTTGTCATTTACTCTGAGTAAACCAAGAGCCATTAGAAGGTTTAGATGGGAAGAGTAACAGAATCTGAATTAATATTTAAAAGGAGTATTCTGGCTGTCATTGTCAGAACAGAGAGAGGAAGTAAGCAAGGACGGGGAGGAAGATCCTCAGTATCCAATGGAAGGGAAATGATGATGGCAAGTGATTGCAGTTTCTGAGATAAGGGGAGATGAATACAGCCAGTGTGGTGGGAGTGCAGGTAGTAAGTGGTGTCAGGTTCTGACTCTAGTTTGAAGAAAGAATTCCTGTGAAAGTGAGGGTCTAAGAGGAAGAGGAGAGTCAAAAACAACTCAAGACTTTTGTCTGAGCAACTGAGACCAAGGTATTAACAAGAACTGAAATTGGAGAGCATGCAGATGGAGCAGATTTAACAGAGAAAAGTCAAGAGCTATGTTTTAGACAGATATACTTTCAGTTGTCACTTAGACATCCAAGTAGAGGCGTTGACTAGCCAGTTAGATTTATGTGCTTTAAGATGAGAAAGTAAATGATGTAGCATCCTCCATTAATGTACTTATAGTCACCAAAATATTCCTGATAAGGTTGTCAAAGGTAGAAGCTAAATGACTTCTATAGACAATGCACACTATATAATGCCTCAGTTCAAAGAGTGCTCAGCACTGGAACTATAAATATGAAGTCAACAGCAAATTTACTATGCCCCGAATCAATCCATCTTCTTGTCCTCAGTGCTTTCTCTTCACCAAACCTGGCTTTAAGACCACAGATGAAGAGAGGCTTCTATGTTAGAAGAATGAATCTTACCACTGAGAGCCATAGCCAACCGGAATTCTTCCCTTAGTATCTCAAGGACATCTTGGACACCTTTCTCCCCCTAGGCAAGTGAAAAGGGAAGAACTACTGGGTAAGCCAATATCACTAATTTCATACATTTACTTCACTGCTGAATCATCCTGAATGTGTGTGTATCTATATATATTCCAATTACCTGGAAAGCCAATCCCCATATGATTGGTCTCCCCACAAACACAGCCTTGGCACCCAGGGCCAGAGCTTTCAGAACATCAGTGCCTTTTCTCACACCTCCATCCAGGAAGACTTCCACCTTCCCTTCCACAGCCTCCACAATTTCTGGCAAAACATCAATCTGTGGAGAGAAGAGGTCAGTGAGGTAACACTGGATTGTTGCTGGATTGTTACTCAGCTGCCTCCAAAGACCACTGATTCACTCAACCAGGGCTTATAGTAAAAGAAGATAAGTAGATTTGGGGTTTCCATAAAATCACTTCTTCATGGAAGAAAAAATGAGCTAATTATTAAAAATGCAATAACTAAACTTGGAATCAAGTATTTTATTTTCTTTGAAAGCCAAATGTATTTTTTTCTGGTAGTCAAATGCCAAGGTCACAATCAAAAATATTATGAACATTATTTTGAAATACATGGTCTTTTATAAAATCTTGTAAAATATGTGAAAGTAAAAAAACTATCTTGGTATAAAATATTCTTAACATTATTTACTCGTGTCAAACCAATTGTTGCAATTCATACTTAGTTGATAATATAAACAATGCGGTATTAAAAATGTGAATACAGGGGCTGGCACTGTGGCACAGTGGGTTAATGCCCTGGCCGAAGTGCTGGCATCCCACATAGGCACCAGTTCTAGTCCTGGCTGCTCCTCTTCCAATCCAGCTCTCTGCTATGGCCTGGGAAAGCAGTAAAAGATGACCCAAGTCCTTGGGCCCCTGCACCCAGGTGGGAGACTGGGAAGAAGCTCCTGGCTTCTGGCTTCAGATCAGCACAGCTCTGGCCATTGCAGCCATCTAGGGAGTGAACCAGCGAATGGAAGACCTCTCTCCCTGTCTCTATGTCTCTCTCTAACGCTGTCTTTCAAATAAGTAATATAAATCTTAAAAAAGTAAATGCATCTAATAATGAAATAACTGATTTCCTGATCCAATATATTTTGTATTCAGTAATATGTTAGAGAACTCTGAGAAATACTTGTCTTGCTTTTGAAGGAATATGACTGCATGTATTTTTAAAGTCCTGTCAAAAAAAAGTCCTTGACAGGACTTCAAAATGGTGGGCTTAGGTAGGCACAAGAGAATCCAAGATCAAAATAGAGGTTGATTTTCACTGTTCTTGATTCTTCACAGCTCTTTGATTCTACTCCCTTTCCAAGGCAGCTTCACAGTTTTCCCATTAAAAGAACCAGAATGCATTTGCCTACTCCTTGATTTGGCTTTAGATGTTCCAATAACATGTGAGCAGGGATTACAGAGGGCCATTTCTGGGCATAAGGCTTTAGAAACTTTATATATTTCTACTTATCTTTGATATCTTTGGCATTTCCCATGAGCAGAGCATCCCACAGATAAGGATTCCCCTCAGATTGTGCCGTAGGATAAATATCCAGGAAGCAATGTCCAGCTAGATTTGCAACTTATAGCTCAGTCACCTAACTAGTACCAACCCTTGAAAAGTAGACTCCTGTTGACATAATGTGTGAAGGGAAAATAAGACAGTTGATTTTGATCACTGAGTTGGGATTTTTGTTTTTTAGCATCATGTGGCAGTAGCTAATACAATTGGTTAACATTACACAAATATTTGCATTTGAGAATAGAAATGATTGTTTTAGGCCAAAATCCATAGAAATTATCCAAAATCAGCCCTAAGTGTTTAAATCTAAAACTAGGTCCATGCCTCATTAAAAATGCATTCTATAGAAGCTACCATATGGTCAAGTGCAGTTTTTCCAGGAATAATTGTACTGAAGTAACTCAAAAGCTTTCCCACTTCTCTAAAATTTTAGAGGTCAAACTTAAACAGAATTTTATGTAAAAGGCTGAAAACCAAACACAGCCACAGATTTAGAGGAAGTGAAGGCAAGACTTGGCATGTGGCCCCTAAATGTTTGGCAGGTGATATGATTTTCCTCTTTTCCTCTTGGCTTTTCTGCCTTGCCAAACATGCTTTGGATCCATTTACATATGTCCCTTTACCTATACATAGTCCTCCTTTTACATTCAGGCAAGTTACATCAACATATAAATGCTACAATTTCCAAGCGATGAGGCAAACCATAATTAAGCATATTTCCCTATTTGAAACCAGAACCAAAGAAAAATATTAGCTAGCTTGGGTTCAATACAATTTTCAAAGTAAGAAATCAAGCAGGTTGAGGTTATTTCCAAAACCTAATCTGACCTAAAGGTAGACTAATAAGGATACTTAAAATGTGAATCTGGGATTTTAAACAGCCCAGATTGGCTTTTCATGGGTCTGTGAATGAGAATGTTCTATCCATTGAACACTCTAGCTGCCTCTATTCTTTCAATAGTTGCAGTTTTATGAAATGTGCATTACAGAAAATAATACTGGACAGAACACACCAAAGAAACCCATGGTATGGATGCTACACATCTCTGAGAACATTCATTTTAGCTGTTCTTTCCTTACCACTTCTTTAGATAACTAAGTGTGGGATTAACTCCACTGGAGTTAATCTCCAGGAAAATAAGGTAGGATCCATATCTACTGTTGTTCACTCATCCTTCTCTTCACTGATTTACCAAGCACGTGGTTGAGAATTATGAAAGTATCCCATAGCACACAGGGATCTGACTCACAAAGACAATCTTCTTTCATATTCCTGTTCAAGTCATTCTTCACTGCTCATTGTTCCCCAAATCTTCTCATCTTTTCCCCTCTCTTTTGAGCCTACTGTTATTTCCTTGGTTTCTGACATTTCAGATATAAAACTTTTTGCTCAACCCAAAGCAACTGAACATAAAGAAATTCAGATAGAACCGCAGCTGCTTTAATTAAAATTTGAAGGGATCAGTGCCAAGGCACTGACCGTAAATCCTCCCCTGATGTTCTTCCCCACCCTATCCATCACACTTCCCCAGACAGCCCCAGAAAGTTTCTATGAAACACACTTAGAAAATCATTGGTTCCTAGACGTTTAGGTGATTATTTGCAATTGCAAAAGTGGCTGCAATATTTCCTCTCTACCTTCATTTCCTCGCAACATCTTGGGTGGCAAGAGTTCTGTTTCTGGATCTCTGGAAGCTGAGCTGGCCTCTAATTTGCTTTCACAATAGATTGTGTGAGAAGCCTAGATCTCAAGAGGCTTTGGATGCTTCCAGTTGCTCCCAAGGAGATCTGAGACCTCCTGAGAATAAACCTATCTAACTTAAAATGCTGGATGATGTTAGATAACACAGGGCTGTCCCTGCTGAGACTTCCTGCCCCCGCCTATCCTTGAAGGCCCAATGACTGACCCCACACAGATATGAGTGAGCCCACCCAAGGCCAGAATTCCCCTTTCCTCAGTAGATTTCATCTACAAAACTGTGAAATCAGTAAATGGCTATCAATTTTTAGTCAGTAAGTTTCTGAGTGTTCTGCTGCACAGCAAAAGCCAATGATAACCAGCTGTTTCTCAAAGATGGAATTGAATAGACTACTTTTTAAAAGAAAAAAATAAAATCCCTCAGATCTCACAAAACATGCTCAAGGACTCAAGTTGAGAAACACTGCCTTACCAACCCAAATACTTGTTTCAGTTGTGCAGTTGAGAATTTTCTGAAAGAGAAATATATTTTTAAGTGTGAGGTAATTTGTGTTCAGTTAGCTTCAAAATAAAAATGCAAAACTGAACAACAAATGCTCTTAGGATCTGAATACTCCAGAGAGTCTGTCTTCAGATCCCAATTTGAAAAACTCTAGTAATATGGATTTTCGAAATCAATGTAATTCTATAAGGAGACATCAAAAAATTAATGGAAATGGAGTTAAAAGTAGGCTTATTTTGGTCCAAAAATTTTGAAATCCATGCATATGCGGGGTTTTCAAAAAATTCATGGAATTGTGTATTATGAAAATATTACAATAGATTTCCAATTTTTTGCACCAAAATAAACTGAGCTTTTAATTCCATTTCCACAAACCTTTCTGAAGTATCTTCATATTAATTTTTTAATTATTTCAAGACCAATCTGTGTCACATTAGTAACAGAGGATAAGGGCTTCGAGATATATATATATATATATATATATATATATATATATATATATATATATAAAGCTTTTATTTAAAGAATATAAATTTCCAAAGTACAGCTTATGGATTACAATGGCTCCCCCCCATAACTTCCCTCCCACCCGCTACCCTCCCCTTTCCTGCTCCCTCTCCCCTTGCATTCACATCAAGATTCATTTTCAATTCTCTTTATACACAGAAGATCAGTTTAGCACATATTACATAAAGATTTCAACAGTTTGCCCTCACACAGAGGCACAAAGTGAAAATACTGTTGGAGTACTAGTTATAGTATTAATTCACAATGTACAGCACATTAAGGACAGAGATCCTACATGATTTTTTTTAAAGAATTGATTAATTATCTATGCAATTTCCAATTTAACACCAAGATTTTTTAATCATTTGCAATTATCTTTATATACAGAGGATCAACTCAGTATATTATGTAAAGATTTCATCAGTTTGCACCCACACAGAAACACAAAGTGTAAAAATACTGTTTCAGTATTAGTTATAGCATTACTTCACATTGGATAACACAATAAGGACAGATCCCTCATGAGACGTAAGTACACAGTGACTCCTGAAGTTGATTTAACAATTTGACACTCTTGTTTATGGCGTCAGTGATCTCCCTAGGCTCTAGTCATGAGTTGCCGAAGCTATGGAAGGCTTTAGGGTTCGCTGACTTCAATCTTATTCTGACAGGGTCATAGTCAAAGTGGAAGTTCTCTCCTCCCTTCAGAGAAAGGTACCTCCTTTGATGGCCCTGTTCTTTCCACTGGGATCTCACTCGCAGAGATCTTTCATTTAGGTCTTCTTTTTTTTTTTCAGAGTGTCTTGGCTTTCCATGCCTAAAATATTCTCATGGGCTCTTGAGCCAGATCCGAATGCCTTAAGGGCTGATTCTGAGGCCAGAGTGCTACTTAGGACATCTGCCATTCTATGAGTCTGCTGTGTATCTCGCTTCCCATGTTGGATCATTCTCTCCCTTTTTCATTCTATCAGTTAGTATAGCAGACACTAGTCTTGTTTGTGTGATCCCTTTGACTCTTAGACCTATCAGTGTGATCAATTGTGAACCAAAATTGATCACTTGGACTAGTGAGATGGCCTTGGTACATGCCACCTTGATGGGATTTTATTGGAATCCCCTGGCACGATTCTAACTGCATCATTTGGGGCAGGTCCAATTGAGCATGTCCCAAATTGTACATCTCCTCCCTCTCTTATTCCCACTCTTATATTTCACAGGGATCACTTTTCAGTTAAAATTTAAACACCTAAGAATAATTGTGTGTTAATTACAGAGTTCAACCACTAGTACTAGGTTAAAAAAAACACTAAAATGGATAAAGTATTACATTGTACTACAACAGTTAGCACAAGAGCTGATATATATTTTTTTAATTCCTCTAGATTGTAGCAGGGGCCTGGCAGCCATTCTCATAAGCAATAGATAAAGATGAACTGAACTTTTGTTTTTCTCTTAAAGGCATTTATGTATTTATTTTTATTTATTTGAAAGGCAGAGTGGCACAGAGACAGAGATAGAGACCTTCGATCCGCTAGTTCAATCCCCAAATGCTTGCAACAACCAAGGCTGGGACAGGCCAAAGCTGGAGCTCAGAACTCAACACAGGCCTCCCATGTGGCTGGTGGGGAACCAAGCACTTGTACTGACTCCCAAGACGCACATTAGCAGGAAGCTGGAATCAAAAGCAAAGCCAGAACTGAGACCCAGACACCCTAACATGGGATACAGGCTTAACCCCTGTACTGCAATGCTCACCCCAAGATGAACTGAAGTTATATGCCAGTTCTATAATTCTTTTTTTTATAAGTAAATCTTTTTTTTAATTTTTTTTTTTTTATTTATTTATTTTTTTTTTTTATTTTTTGACAGGCAGAGTGGACAGTGAGAGAGAGAGACAGAGAGAAAGGTCTTCCTTTGCCGTTGGTTCACCCTCCAATGGCTGCCGTGGCCGGCGCGCTGCGGCCAGCGCACCGCGCTCATCTGATGGCAGGAGCCAGGTGCTAGGTGCTTTTCCTGGTCTCCCATGGGGTGCAGGGCCCAAGCACTTGGGCCATCCTCCACTGCACTCCCGGGCCACAGCAGAGGGCTGGCCTGGAAGAGGGGCAACCGGGACAGAATCCGGCGCCCCGACCGGGACTAGAACCCGGTGTGCCGGCGCCGCAAGGCGGAGGATTAGCCTGTTGAGCCACGGCGCCGGCCCCAGTTCTATAATTCTTAAGGATAAGTATTTCTCCATGCAAGGGAAATCTATGCTTTATGGAAATGCTTAAATTATATAATCCAACCCACAGGGGATGGTGGTGCTATGGTACAGTGGGTTAAAGCCCTAGCCTGCAGTGCCAGAATCCCATATGAGTGCCAGTTTAAGTCCAGCTAATGCACTTCTGATCCAGCTCCCTGCTAATGTGCCTGAGAAAGCAATGGAATATTGTTCAAGTGCTTGGATCCCTGTATCCACTTGGGAGATCTGGAAGAAGCTCCTATTCCTGGCTTCAGATGGGGCCAGCTTGTGGCCATTTGGGGAGTGAACCAACAGATGGAAGACTCTCTCTCTTTCTCTGTGTGTGTGTGTGTGTGTGTGTGTGTCTTTACCTCTCTCTGTAACTCTTTTTTTTTCTGACAGGCAGAGTTAGACAGTGAGAGAGAAAGAGACAGAGAGAAAGGTCTTCTTTTTTCCGTTGGTTCACCCCGCAATGGCCGCTGGGGCTGGCGCATCGCGCTGATCCGAAGCCAGAGCCAGGTGCTTCTCCTGGTCTCCTATGAGGGTGCAGGGCCCAAGCACCCAGGCCATCCTCCACTGTACTGCCAGGCCACAGCAGAGAGCTGGACTGGAAGAGGAGCAACCAGGACAGAACCTGCGCCCCGACCAAGACTAGAAAACGGGGTGCCTGCACCGCAGGTGGAGGATTGGCTTAGTGAGCCAAGGCGCTGACCTCTCTCTGTAACTCTTTCAAATAAATTAAATAAATCTTAAAAAAATAATAATCCAATCACATTAGTGTTGCAACCAACCCAATACTCTGAAGAGGCCCATGATTAAAAGTCTCAGGGACCTGCTTTCCCTCTTCCCTCACTCCTTTAGAGAAGCAAAACAAAGAGTGAAGCCCAAGCACTCCCTTTTCAGAGCTCTCCCCATGACATCACACTACCTCTGTGTCTCTCACTCATGACATGACTGAAACTTCAGGACAATGAGTCTTCCTGTGCCTCTACCAACAAGGTTAACACCATAACCTCTTTCAAACTATTTGCTGCTCACCTCAAAACCCACACACTGAGGAAGACACCCTTCAACATAAACTGAACCCTTTCTCACATTCCTCTCATCATCATGTACCTTAAAGTCGCTGTATAGCATGAGGCAAAATTCAAGCAACATCTCCTCTAAGGCATACAACATACAAAGGGGAGTGTCATTGTTTGTTTTTTTCAAACAGTCAGAGAATACAACTTAAAAAGTCCTTTTAGATAAGTTTCCATATCCTCTCAGCCAGAGGGAAATAAACCATACCATTTAGAGATTTTCCCCCTTAAAACCTAGTTAGATTTGATTTTGGTAGACTTATATTTTATTTTTAGAAATTTAATTTGGCCTGCACACCAAGTCTATGCCTTCATACACAAGTGAGACATAAATCTGGGGGAAAAAAAAAGAAAAAAGCATTAATCTGTGACTAACTTTATCTTTAAGATATCTTTAAGTTTTATTATTTGAAATCAGTGCAATCCTACAACATACAAAAATGAAGTTGGCTCCTACCATTAGCACTTTAGGAAAAATTGAGTTAATAGCACAGCCAATGTCCCCTACCATCATTTACTCCACCAGGAGCCCCACGCTACTGCTTTGTGGATTTAGCTAAATCAAGCTGCTGGTTCAATGAAACATAATATAATAGTACTAGGCTAAGTTAGTTGTTCAACTTGATTGCAGTTAGCTGAATGAATTCAACTGGTAATCCCAATTACTGCATCTGTATAAAAATATGACTGAATGGTTCTGACAGAGGGACAATGTGAGTTGGGAGTTTCTCCTAGCAGTTAACGTCTGCATCCCATATCAGAGTACCTGGGTACAATATCCAACTCCAGTTACAGACTGCAGTTTTCTGCTAATGCGCAACTTGGGAGGAAGCAGTGATGGTTAGGGACAGCTAGATTGGGTCTGTGCCTCTCAGCCCCCAGCTTTAGCTGGGCCCAGCCCTAGGCATCTTAAGCATTAGAGCAATGAACCAACAGATAGGAGCACTTACTTGTTTTCTTCATCTCTGTCTCTCCCTCTCTATTTCTCTCAAATTGATGGCTAAAACATTTTTAAGATGAATAAAGAGGAATACGAATGAGAATATTATGGCCTAGTTCAGAGAAAGATGGTGGTCCTGAAGCCCATCCTTATTGTTTAGTAAATAACATTTTCAGGGTTTACTTAGCCTATGACAATCAAATTATAAAGCATTACAGTTTAAACAAAACATGGAAATTACCTAATTGATGATGAAACTAAGGTTTGGAGCAGAAATTAATTCCCTCAGACTCTCTGCAGATCAGTTTCTCCTGTTTCTTTCTGGGTTATAATTATCCAGGCCATCTAATTGGTCTTCCACCAAAATCCAATTTATAAGACTCATTGATGGAGACCAGCATTGTGGCAGGGTGGGTGCCAGTTTGAGTCCAGAGTGCTCTGCTACCAATCCAGCTCCCTGCTTCTGCACCTGGGAAGGCAGTGGATGGTAGCCAAAGTACTTGGGCCCCTGCCACCAACATAGAAGACCTGTGTGGTATTCCTGGCTCCTAGCTTTGGCTTGACCCAGCCCCAACCATGGTGGCAGTTTGGGAAGTGAATCAGCACAAGGAAGATCTCTCTTTGTGTGTCTTTCCTTCTCATTGTCACTAAAAACAAATAAAAATTTACTGCTGCTAAAACAGTGCTTCAGTGCCTTATTGATGTTGCAAATCCTATCACTTATAATATTCAAGAATCTCCTTCCTCATCCATCCAAGCAAGTATATTTCCCAGAACTCCCACTCCTACCAGATATGTCAAGCAGAAGAGATTATTCGGTATTCCCCTCAATACATCTCACTCATTCCCATTCCACATTTAGTCTCACAACTGTAAGAGCAGGTTTCCACATGGGACAGAGCAGGAGTGAAAAGCAGCTGCAACCTCAATGTCTTGTCTGTAAGAATCTTGGCAAAGTCCCTACATGTAAGGGAACCACTTTCTAATGCCTATTTTTAACTTTTGATGACCCTGCTGGATCATGGATCCATGAAGTCCATACAAGATTGTGTGTCTGTCTCCATGTCTTTTGATCCCTTTCTGGAACTCCAATCCTTGAACTTTCAATCCTCCGCAAAACCTCTACCGATTTTCTTATCTTTGGATCAACTTGAGCTAATTGCTCACTGCTGTAGTTATAACTCAGTCCTGTACCTTTCAGGCCAGTTCAGTTTACTTTTATATTTAGATTCTGGAGTCTTATTTGCCATAGTGTTCTACACTATGCTATGCATAAAAACCACAGACACATGTTGGAATCTCCTGGATAGCTTTTAAAAATACTGGTGCTTATGCTCCCTTCTAGAAACTCTGCTTAATTGATCTCAGGTACAGCCCTGGAATTGGGAGTCTTTAAATTTTCTCAGGTGATTCCAATGTGCAGCAAAGGTAGCTCAAACTCAACAGGTCACCAGTTTACACCCAGCTTGACCTAATCTGGACCACAGAACTTCTGCCTTCTTTCCCAACCACCCCACTCTCTCTGCAGTTGTACAACTATCACCTCAATAAATTCCAATCTATCTCCCTTTCTGGTTTCTTGTCGCAATTATATTTACTGCTGATCTCAAACTCTACCAAAGATTCTTAATTCAATTTTCCGTTAATTGTTTCGCACTCTCATGGCATAATCTTTTGTAACTTCTATTTACATTTTACTTGATGTGTCTATGATTACAATCCCCATCCTCATAAGTCTTATTACTTAACAGGAACTCTTATAAGTTTACATCAGGCTAGTTAAAATTAAATGTTATTAGCAATTTATGTAGAAATGTGCCACTAAATTTAAGATCCTTGATCTCATACATTTACATGTATTTTCACCTTGAGTGATTAAATGCACAGAAACACACAGCAAGATGAGGCAGACAATAGAGAGTCAACATTCTGATAGAAATGGTAACTCCGAAGAGAAATCCCAGAATGTGCAGAACTTACAGTGGCAGGCACCCCATCCAGTTGTCGAGCTCCATGGTTGGACACCAAGATCCCATCCAAACCATGTTTAACTGCCTCTTTGGCATCGTCACCTAGAAATAGCAAGACAACAAATCTTGTGAAAATTGTAACTTAACAAAGATTTGGGTTTAGAGGTTGTCACATCCTAGGCCAAAGGAGGCAGACCCCCTACTGGGATAAATGTTGGGAGGTAGGAACTCAATTAAATTCTCCCTCGCCGGCGCTGTGGCTCAACAGGCTAATCCTCTGCCTTGCGGCGCCGGCACACCGGGTTCTAGTCCCGGTCGGGGCGCCGGATTCTGTCCTGGTTGCCCCTCTTCCAGGCCAGCCCTCTGCTGTGGCCCAGGAGTGCAGTGGAGGATGGCCCAAGTGCTTGGGCCCTGCACCCCATGGGAGACCAGGAAAAGCACCTGGCACCTGGCTCTTGCCATCAGATGAGCGTGGTGTGCCGGCCGCCGCGCTGGCCGCGGAGGCCATTGGAGGGAGAACCAATGGCAAAGGAAGACCTTTCTCTCTGTCTCTCTCTCTCACTGTCCACTCTGCCTGTCCAAAAAAAAAAAAAAAATTCTCCCTCATGGGTGGCAGGGACCCAAGTACTTGAGCCATCACCTGCTTCCTCCCCAGGTATATTTTAGCAGGAAGCTGAAATCATAAGCACAGCTGGGACTTGAACCTAGTCACTCTGATATGGGATGCAAGATCCCAAGTGATATCTTAACCACTACAACAAATGCTTATTCCAATAATATTTTTCTTCTAAAATTATGGATTATATGAAAAAATGGTAAGCCTGTATATTATGGACTGAATGTTTGTGTCCTGCCAAAATTCATACATTAACACCATAAAGCCCCAAAATGATGAAATCTAGAAGTGATGTGTATGGAAGGTTATTAGCATTAGATAAGTTCATGAGGGTATAGCCCTGAAAATGGGACTCAAGCCCTCATAAAGAAGAGACACCACCACACAGCTTCCCTCTTTCTCCTTCTCTGTGTCTCATTAGATAAAGAAGAGATTATGCAAACATACAGAGAAAGCAAATTTTTAATAATGACTTAATAACTGAAAAAATAAATGTGTTTCTTAAGCCACTCAGTATATGTGTGATATTTTATTATGACAACCAGAATTGACTAATAATATTGACATTAGTATTCAAGGATCCACCTGGATTAGAAGAGGAGCAGCTGAGACACTTATTTGGGCCAGACCAAAGCCAGGATTCAGGACCTTCTTTCAGGTCTCCTACATGGGTACCAGGGACCCAAGCACTAGGGCCATCTTCAGCTGCTTTCCTATACCATTAACAGGGAGCTGGATCAGAAGTGGAGCAGACCAGACATGAACCAGTGCCCACATGGGATGCCAGTATTGCAGGCGGCATCTTTACCTGCTATGCCACAATGTTAGTCCCTGTTTTCTTTCTTTATAATAGACAATTCTTCTAAAATTTCATAACAAATGTAATAAATTGTGATTTGTTTTCTCAGGTAAATGACTTATTTACCAGCATAAAAACATTCTGTCTTTAGTAACTTCCTCCCTGCATCTTTCTTAGAGTTTTCTATCTGAAATTCATTGACAGGTGAATATTGACATTTTAAGTTGTCTTCATGTGTTTTACTCAATTTTTTTTTTTTGCTTACCATTGTTGTTCTACATTTTAAGGAATGTCAACAATTAGTGTTCAACCATTTCGTTTTTAATATCAGAAGTCATATTTTTAAACTTTGAGAGCTTTTTTATACTCAATTTTACTTTAGAAAAGAAATTAGAGGTTGGCGCCGCAGCTCACTTGGCTAATCCTCTGCCTGCGGCTCCGGCACACCAGGTTCTAGTCCCAGTTGGGGAGCCGGATTCTGTCCCAGTTGCTCCTCTTCCAGTCCAGCTCTCTGCTCTGGCCCGGGAGGGCAGTGGATGATGGCCCAAGTGCTTGGGCCCTGCACCCACATGGGAGACCAGGAGGAGGCACTTTGCTCCTGGTTTCGGATCCGCACAGCGCACCAGCTGTAGCGGCCATTGGGGGATGAACCAACTGAAGGAAGACCTTTCTCTCTGTCTCTCTCTCTCTCTCTCACTAACACTACCTGTCAAAAAAAAAAGAAATTAGAAATCATATATTTAGTCATAGGGAGCTGTTTTTTATATTAGGGTTTTGTTTTCAGAAGGGACTCTTTTTATGTAGATATACTGTATTTTCAACTTCTCTGTCTTGGGTTGTTTTAAGTTCTTTTTTCTTTTGCCCCTTTCCTCTGAGATTAGCTTTTCTACAGATTTATCTTGGTCTTCTACATTTTGGTCTTTCTGATATGCCTTGTGATGCTACAATTTTCATTTATGTTTTAACAAAGAAAGATTGAGGAGCTGCTATGGGATTCCTCAATTGTTTTGTAAATCAATTTCATTCTTGCCAAATCTTTGCCTGGAGTGGGAATTTCTTTCTTGGATCTGCATGTGGGAGAAGGCAAAAAATATCAGCTAAGAAGCTACTGGTCTATGAGTTCCTCATGTGTCAAAATGAGGTCAACATCATGTCATATTATATAAATGCTTCCACCCACATGTTGTCTCAGTCATCCATGTGTTTCTTTAGAAAGGACCATGCTACTGTCCTATTGAGAGGTGATTTCTAAGCTGCCCAGTTGTCACCACAAGAGGTGAACTGTAGGCAACAGTGCTGACTGGCACAGTTGTTTCATAGACAGATCTTTATTTAATCTCTTTGTATTCAGTATCCACTCCCCAGTCCTAGAACTTCTCAGGAATTCTATCACATAATTCACCACTGCCCCCTCCAGAATCCATAAGAGCCCACCTTTAGGTAGCTTTGTTTGCATTTTCCTCCTTACCATCTTGCTCCCTTGCATTTTGTTTTTTTTCATAAATTTCTTGAATTTTCTCTGTTGTTTATGCCCCTCATTTCCTTTGCTTTGCTGCTATTCATTTATATATATTTGGATTTCTGTAGTTTAATGTCAGTAGGGTCTTGGATTTGATGAGGGTTCATATGTATTCAGTTTATCATTTAGAACCAGACGCTCAATCCATTATCACTTAAGACATACTTGGAAAATGGTTCTGTAAAGGCATGGCCATAATGTATTGCTATCCTACAGAAATTTCTTGATGACAGATATGTCCTTGATATGTGAAATTCCATACAGTACCCAGTAGCCACATGTAGCCATTGTGTAATTTAATGTGCCAGTGTAATTCTAGAACTAGAATTTTACCTTTATTTAATTTTTTTAAAGATTTATTTATTTGAAAGTCAGACTTGAGCTGGCGCTGCGGCTCATAGGCTAATCCTCCACCTTGCAGCGCTGGCACACCGGGTTCTAGTCCCACTCAGGGAGCCGGATTCTGTCCCGGTTTCCCCTCTTCCAGGCCAGCTCTCTGCTGTGGCCAGGGAGTGCAGTGGAGGATGGCCCAAGTGCTTGGGCCCTGCACCCATGGGAAACCAGGATAAGCACCTGGCTCCTGCCATCGGATCAGCACGGTGTGCTGGCCGCAGCGCACCGGCCGTGGCGGCCATAGGAGGGTGAACCAACGGCAAAGGAAGACCTTTCTCTCTGTCTCTCTCTCTCATTGTCCACTCTGCCTGTCAAAAACAAAAACAAAAACAAACAAAAAAAAATCAAAAAAAAGTCAGACTTATACAGAGAGAGAAGAAGAGGCAGAGAGAGAGAAAGAAGCCTTCTTTTTTTTTAGAAAATTTTTATTTAATATAAATTTTGAGAGTTCAACTTTTGGATTATAGAGGTTTTTCCCCCCATAACCACCCTCCCACCTGCAACCATCCCATCTCCTACTCCCCCTACCATTCTATTCTTCATTAAGATTCATTCTTAATTATCTTTATATACAGAAGATCAACTTAGTATATACTAAGTAAAGATTTCAACAGTTTGCACCCACACAGACACACAAAGTATAAAGTACTGTTTGAAGACTAGTTTTACTGTTAATTTTCATAGTACAACACATTAAGAACAGAGATCCTACATGAGGAGTAATTACACAGTGACTCCTGTTGTTGACTTAACAATTTGACACTCTTGTTTATGACGTCAGTAATCACCCAGGCTCTTGTCATGAGCTTCCAAAGCTATGGAAGCCTCTTGAGTTCACAAACTCTGATCTTATTTAGACAAGGCCATAATCAAAGTGGAAGTTCTCTTCTCCCTTCAGAGAAAGGTACCTCCTTCTTTGATGGCCCATTCTTTCCACTGGGATCTCACTCACAGAGATCTTCCATTTAGGTCATTTTTTGCCACAGTGTCTTGGCTTCCCATGCCTGAGAAACTCTCATGGGCTTTTTACCAGATCTGAATGCCTGAAGGGCTCACTCTGAGGCCAGAGTGCTATTTAGGGCATTTGCCATCCATTCTATGAGTCTACTGTGTATCCCACTTCCCGTGTTGGCTCGTTCTCTCCTTTTTAATTCTATCAATTATTATTAGCAGACACTGGTCTTATTTATGTGATCTCTTTGACACTTAAACCTAACTTTATGATCAATTATGTACTTAAACTGATCACTTTAACTAGTAAGATGGCATTGGTACCTGCCAACTTAATGGGATTTGGAGTCCTGTGGCATATTTCTAGCTTTACCCTTAAGGGTACGTCCACGTGAATGTGTGCCGAACTGTACATTTCCTCCTTCTCTTATTCCCACTCTTATTTTTAACAGGGATCAATTTTCAGTTGGATTTAAACTCCTAAGAATAATTGTATGTTAAAGAGTTCAACCAGTGGTATTTAGCAGAAAAAGAAAATACTCAAAAGGATAAAACAGTTAGCTGTTTCTTGACAGTCAGGACAAGGGCTGATCAAGTCATTGTTTCTCATAGTGTCAGTTTCACTTCTACAGGTTTCCTTTTAGGTGCTCAGTTAGTTGTCACAGATCAGGGAGAACATATGATATTAGTCCCTTTGGGACTGGCTTATTTCACTCAGCATGATGTTTTCCAGATTCCTCCATTTTGTTATGGGATATGTACTCTATAGAATACTACACAGCAAAAAAAGAGATCTTCTGTCTTCTAGTTTACTCCCCAATTGGCCGCAACAGCCAGAGCTGTGCTGATCCAAAGCCAGGAGCCAGGAGCCAGGAGCTTCTTCTGAGTTTCCCATGTGGGTTCAGGGGCCCAAGTACTTGGGCCATCTTCTACTGCTTTCTCAGGCCATAGCAGAGAGCTGGATCAGAAGTGGAGCAGCCGGGACTTGAACCAGCACCCATATGAGATGCTGGCACTGCAGGCGAAGGCTTTACCCGCTATGCCACAGCACCTGGCCCCTTTAATTTTAATTAACTTAAAATAGTCACATGTGGCTAGTGATGACCATATCAGCTCAACTTTAATGTTTACATGACTTTCTCTGTCCCAACAAAGAGATGCCATATGGTATTTTAAATCTGGATGCAGTATAAATAAGCTTAAGAAGCAATGTAAGATTTTATTATGAAATGGTATGATCTCTTCTGGTTATCTAGTTATGTACATAATAGCAAATATCACATCAAAATAAAAACAAAATAAAAAAACATAAAATGATAGTCTATGAATGCCATCACTGAGCATGTATGTAGTCTTCCAATTTACAGCCAGTTGTTGCCACCACGTAGCACACTCTGGTTTTTTAAGAAATAAGTTGTTAGCCTTAAAGAGATCTCATACACTATGAAGAAGTGATTAACTGCTTAGGCTAAGTCATTGGACAAACTGAATTGTAATCTCACATACACTACTCTCTTGCTTTGAAAATGAAAAGTTACTTAACTTCTCTGTTCATCATTGTCCTAAGTCATCAAATGAGGATACCATATAAGATTGGTTTATGGACCAAATGAAATGGATGAGTGTCTAGCAGGTGCCTGACACATGTTGGACACTTAGTTAAATATTAACTGTTATTGTTATTTTCATCTGGTGGATCAAGGAGTTTAAACTAAGAAGATGAGTAGGTGGAGGAAGATGTGCTTGTTGGGTGCTTTTGGCAAGTCTCTTTGAGTTCTGTTTATAACAGCAAAGTTTTATCCTAGCCAGGATTACAACTATAAAGGGCAATCCATTAGAGGCACATATTATTAAGCAACAATTTGTTATCTTCCTTCATTGCAAGTGATTTTTCCATTTCTCCAGGCAGATTGTGAATATTGCTGGAGATGACAAAATGGTTTGCTCAAAAGATAGGGTTATGAGTTTCTAGAGAAGAAAACAAAATAAGAATAATTTATAGTCAGATACAAGCCTCTCTCAAAAGCTGCTTGGGAAACCTGTCTACAGTTCCATATTTTCAAAGTTTTGCTATTAACTCAAAAGTTATTTTAATTTTTTTTATTATTATTATTATTTTTGACAGGCAGAGTGGACAGTGAGAGAGAGAGACAGAGAGAAAGGTCTTCCTTTGCCATTGGTTCACCCTCCAATGGCCTCCGCGGCCGGCGCGCTGCGGCCGGCACACCACGCTCATCCGATGGCAAGAGCCAGGTGCCAGGTGCTTTTCCTGGTCTCCCATGGGGTGCAGGGCCCAAGCATTTGGGCCATCCTCCACTGCACTCGCGGGCCACAGCAGAGAGCTGGCCTGGAAGAGGGGCAACTAGGACAGAATCCAGCACCCCGACCGGGACTAGAACCCGGTGTGCCGGCGGCACAAGGCGGAGGATTAGCCTGTTGAGCCACGGCGCCGGCCTATTTTAATTTTTTTTAAATGTATTTATTTACTTATTTATATAAAGAGGACAGATTTCATGTTTTTATATTCACAGCTTTAAGAATATAACAAGGGGCTGGCCCTGTGGCCTAGTAGGTAAAGCTGATGCTTGCAATGCCAGCATCCCACATGGGTGTCAGTTTGAGTCCCAGTTGCTATACTTCTGATTCAGCTCTCTGCTATGGCCTGGGAAAGCAGCAGAAGATGGTCCAAGTCCTTAGGCCCCTGCACCCGCATGGGAGGCCAGGAAGCAGCTTCTGGCTCCTGGCTTTGGATCGGCACAGCTCTTCTGGCCATTGCAGCCAATTGGGGAGTGAACCAGTGAATGGAAGACCTCTCTCTTTCTCTCTCTCTCACTCTCTCTCTCTCTCTCTCTCTCTTTCTCTCTGCCTCTCCTCTCTCTGTGTAACTCTGACTTTCAAATAAATAAGTAAATTTTAAAAAAAGAGACTATAACAATACTTCCTTCCCTCCCTCATTCCTACATTCCTTCCTTCTTCCTTTAATATTTTTTTGTGATAGTATACATTCAATTTACTTTATAGTCAGAAGCTTAATCTTTCACTAAATAAAGGATTCAACAAGCAAAAAGTGCAAAGACTACTGTTCTTCAGGAGTATAGATGGGGGCTATAAATAATAATCAAATCTGAAAATGTCAGTTTCCCATATATTGCTTTCTTTGTCTTAAGGAGAAAGTCAAAATGTTATGACTTGACAAAATATTCATGCATCTTTTCATTAATCCTTAGAGTTTACTAGTGTGACATTTTATATTTGTTAATCCGAGAAGGCACTGATTGTTTGGGAAACACAATATGCAATAACACTATTTGCTACTTTATTAATACATTATTCCCATAGTTGATCTAAAAATACCAAGGCCAAATGTAAGTATTCAGGATTTACCCTTATGCTCTGGGATCTTTCAACTCAGGGCTCTCTCAAAAGTACTGGCTTAGATGTGTTTAGTAACTAAACCCTAACTATGAGGGATTTTCAAAGAGTTTAGGAGAACATATATTCTGAAATAACTAGGCATGGATTTCGATATTTTACATCAAAATAAATCTATCTCTTAGATCCATTTTCCATGAGCTTTTTGAAGTTTTTCCACATGGTGGCAATTTTGAACATAATTCACAAACTATGAGTAAATATTCTTTGAGAATATTTGAAGAAATGTGTATATGAAAAGAACTAATTAGAAAAGTTTCCCTGAAACAAAAAATCATAATGGATATAAGACAGCTTCAGCTGAAAGAAAGGAGAAAAAGGAAGGAAGGAGGGAGGGAGGGAGGGAGGGAGGGAGGGAGGGAGGGAAGGAGGGAAGAGAAGACAGAGAGAAGAGAGGAAGGGGAGAAGGGAAGGGAAAGGAAGGGGAGGGGAGGGGAAAGGAGGAGAGAGGAGGGAAAGGAAAAAGGAAACTTTAACAAGCATTATTCTTTAACGCATGAAACTTATCTGTTCATTACCATGAGTTATGACAAAGACCAAATTCTGTCTGAAGGACATGTTTGAAGCTTGTGTTGACATTCTCCTAGGGCAGAGCCTAACCACACCAAGAGATTACATATTGCATTCCAGTTTGCATTCATTAAAATGTAAGTCTTAAAATGGTTGTAAGGGTGGGATGTTTCATCTAGACCTTTCCAGTTGCTCATGATTTCATGGTCCTGCAAACATAATCTGCACTTTCTGGTAAAAGGAAAATGAAAGAGGATAGATGCCTTTCATTCAATCCATGTGACTTCTGAATGAAGACTTGTGAAATATTAAGAACTGAATTTCCCAGCACTGAATTTCCCACCACTTCCCCCCATCCAGATTGAGCATATGTGCTACTTGAGTGAGTTGTTGTCATAGAGATGATTCTTGTTTGTTAAATAAATAAAACAGATAGTTACAAAAAGCTGGTCAATGTAAACTGCACATGAATAAATAAGTCAGTTCCTTTCAAATGTCAAATGCCCTAAACCTTTTTTGCTTTTGGAGCTCTCTTTAATTATATAGACTCATATAATTTTCACTGAGGATTTTGCCCAACAAACACTGGAGTTATTCTCTATGTGCTAAACTTTATGAAAACATGTAGAAACAAGGCATATTATACATATACTTATTATACATATTATACATATTATACATATACTTATAATACATATTATACATATTATACATATACTTATTATACATATTATACATATACTTATAATACATATTATACATATTATACATATACTTATTATACATATTATACATATTATACATATACTTATTATACATATTATACATATACTCAGAAATAAAGAGAAGCGGTGGTGATAGAGCACAAGGTCAAATTATTACAGATTGAAAATCTAGAAGCCACTGGATTTTTCAATATCACATATTCAATATCACATACATGTTCACACATGATAACAAATCTAATTAAGTGGATTTGCATCATAACCTAGGTGATGAAATTGCAGAAAATATGAAAAAGTTGGTTTAAAAATGATATAATCTCGGCTGGCGCTGTGGCTCAACAGGCTAATCCTCCCCCTTGTGGGGCTGGCACACAGGGTTCTAGTCCCGGTTGGGGCGCCGGATTCTGTCCTGGTTGCCCCTCTTCCAGGCCAGCTCTCTGCTGTGGCCCGGGAGTGCAGTGGAGGATGGCCCAAGTCCTTGGGCCCTGCACCCCATGGGAGACCAGGAGAAGCACCTGGCTCCTGCCATCGGATCAGCGCTGTGCACCGGCCGCAGTGCGCTGGCCGTGGCGGCCATTGGAGGGTGAACCAACGGCAAAGGAAGACTTCTCTCTGCCTCTCTCTCACTATCCACTCTGCCTGTCAAAAATAAAAAAAAAAAGATATAATCTCATTCTTCTTTTAGTTCCCTATTTAACTGAGAAAATTTGAGACTAGATTAGAATTTTATTTTTCCTTAGTGTTTTCAAGCTAGCTGCCCTGGGCCATGACTATGGCTAACTATACTTTAGTCACATCTTCTCAGTCCCCTCTCTGTCATTACTCTAGCAGGAGTATGGAACATCTGCTCCACAAGCCAAATAGGCCCAGGAAATCATCTCCAATAACACTTTTGCCACCACTATATATATTATGTCCATTGTATAACATATGATTTTCTTTTTTTTATAAAATATGATTTTCTAAAATGCTAATGTGATGAGACTGCTGACATGATCAAGATACATCAGTGGTTATTTTATTTATTTATTTTTTTATTTATTTTTCAGGTAGAATTATAGACGACAGTGAGAGACAGGGAAAAAGGTCTTCCTTCCATTGGTTCACTCCCCATATGGCCACTACTGCCAGTGCTGCGCCAATCCGAAGCCAGGAGCCAGGTGCTTCCTCCTGGTCTCCCATGCAGGTGCAGGCACTCAAGCCTTGGGTCATCTTCCACTGCCCTCCAGGGCCACAACAGAGAGCTGGACTGGAAGAGGAGCAACCGGGACTAGACCCCGGTGCCCATATGGGATGCCAGTGCTGCGGAGGATTAACCAAGTGAGCCACGGCGCCAGCCCACATCAGCTGTTCTTAACCACCTTAACATCTACGTTCTCTACCATAGTTTACATATTGTAGAAATCATTATCCATAGCTGGTTCATTCTATCGGGATTTCAGTTTGAAATGTAGTCTATTGACTTGATATCATCATAAAACTCAAGCATCATATTTTATTCTGGAATAAAACCTTTTCTACTTTCTGTTTTTTGTCATTGCTAACCCATTTTCTAACCTACACTTTTATATGGCATAGATTTCTATCTCAACATCATTGATATTTTATTGTACTGAAATTGCTTGTCTATGTGTCTGTCTCCTATAGGAGCAGGCTCCTCTTTGGAAAAGACCTTAAGTTACTTTTTATAACAATTTCATAATACAGTAAGCAGAATAAATGTCTTTGGAATGCAGGAGTGACTGAGTGAATAGGAGAATGGATGGATGAATGAATGAGTGAATGAATGGCACAGAACCTTCAGGTTAATGATCTTTTTTTTGAGACATTTGCATGTAGCCACAGGCAGCTGCACTGACAATCATGGAATAGGATGTGGATGCAAGTAAGGTGAGTGAAACGTTTAAAAGTATGTGTAAATCAGGATATGTTCACTGAACTACAATTTTCAGTAGTTTTGCACTAGAATGATGGTTAATAGGAAATAGTATATAATATTTTTCAAAAGCACAGATTATGACTCATGTACATTCGACTAAAACCTGTAAAGAAGCCTTGATTCTAAGTCATTGTTGGACTTCAGATAAATTATAGATTCTCTCCTGCCAGAGAGAATTACTCAAACATTTTAGTCTAAAAAATGTTTTTGGCAGTTACTTATATAACCATACTTAAGAAAATATATTTTCAAAGGCAGGAAAACATTTTTGTGGGTGAACACATTTACACTCTAAAATTATTATAGTCATTGGTATCTCCCTGTGGGATTCGAGGACAGACAGATGCCGAGGAAACAGTCAAGTTCTGTAATACTCACAGCTTGGTAATTGAGGATTTTACTGTCCTAGTCAACCATTCTCTACAGAGATACGATGTGGGTTTTACCAAACTAAAGACATTAGTCATAACAATTTGTACTTGGAAGGAATAACAGTAAAAGAGAAAATGCTCTAAAAACCAGTCTGACTCTCATATTACCATTCTTTGAGGTTTTCTTTGCTCTGAGAGCAACTGTTTGTAGCTTTCCAGCAAAACAGTGAATTAATGATGTTCTACCAAGATTTTGCTAAGCTCCATGTGTTAGTAACAGCTTCAAAATAAGGCAATGATATCCACTACTTTGAAAAAGATTACCCTCTACTTATGAGAACATGCTTCCACTTCAGTATATTACCTGAGAATGAGAAGAAAGTTACTCACTAACATCAAAAGAGAGAATTAAGGGTTAGGATGTCTTCCTTTATTTCCATGTTAATTTTTCCTGATTAGCTAGCTGCTTTCCCTTAAGAATGTCATGACCAGGAGTGAGTATTTGGTATGGTGGTTAAGATGCCTACCTTCTATGTTGGAGAACTTGGGTTCACATCCTTGTTCTGCTGATGATTCCAGATTCAAGTTAATATGCATTCTGGAAGGTCTTAGACCATGGCTCCAGTAACTGTGTCCCTGCCACCCACGTGAGATACCTACAATGAGTTCCCAGGTCCCAGTTTTGGTCCCAGCCAGGGAACCATTGCAGACACTGTGGAATGAACTAGCATATGGGAGCTCTTTGCCTGTCTCTGTGTATGTATGTATGTATGTATGTGTGTGTTTGTGTGTGTGTGTGTGTCTATCTGTCTGTCCTCTTCCTCTTAAATAAATATGTTAAAATTATAATGCGATGGGGGCTGGCACTGTGGTGGGGTAGGCTAAGCCCCAAGTTGTGATGTGGGCATCCCATATGGGCACTGGTTCATACCCTAGCTGCTCCTTTTCTGATCTGGCTCTATGCTATGGCCTAAGATATCAGTGGAAGATGGCTTGGGTTCCTGCATCTGTGTGGGAGAACTGGACGAAGTTCCTGGCTCCTGGCTACAGATCAGCCCAGCTCTGGCCATTACGACCATTTGGGTTGTTAACAAGCAGATGCAAAGATCTTTCTCTCTGTCTCTCCCTCTCTCTATCTGTAACTCTACCTCTTAAATAAATAAATAAAATTAAATAAGACTATATCATGACCCTATTTACAAATGATTATAAAATCCATATGGACACAAGTAAAGAAATGAACAAACCTCTCAAAATGCCCTTCGCAACAATTGGCAGTGATGTCAGTCCTCTCAGCCATTTGATATCTTCCCAGCTGATAGATGGATCTATTGCTTTAGCCACATATGCAGCAAGTCCATTGGTATCTCCAAAATTTTCCTTAGGAGAAAATGCTAAATCATTGGTTTCAAAATTTTTCAGTCTGAAACAATAAGATACATAAAATGAGAAGTTTCTCAAAGTTGGACATATCTTTACAATGATTCATTAGATGAGAAAAGTTAGCTTTTTGATAATAATTGGCACTTCTCTCCTCAACCATCTATAGGTTGGTTACATGCACATATCCAATGTTTTAATGTAGGATTTCAGGCTAAATGTGACAGCCTTATGATTTTAATTGACCACTAATGTTTAGTTTACATCTTAGACTGTGTTTATAAAAAAACAAATGCATTTCAAGTAAAAATATGTGGGCATGTTAGAATATCTTCTATTTAAATATTCTAAATATCTTTTATTTAAAGAATATAAATTTCCAAAGTACAGCTTATGGATTACAATGGCTCCCCCCACACACAACTTCCCTCCCACCTGCTACCCTCCCCTTTCCTGCTCCCTCTCCCCTTGCATTCACATCAAGATTCATTTTCAATTCTCTTTATATACAGAAGATCAGTTTAGCACATATTACGTAAAGATTTCAACAGTTTGCCCTCACATAGAGGCACAAAGTGAAAATACTGTTGGAGTACTAGTTATACTATTAATTCACAATGTACAGCACATTAAGGACAGAGATCCTACATGATTTTTTTTAAAGAATTGATTACCTATGCAATTTCCAATTTAACACCAAGATTTTTTAATCATTTGCAATTATCTTTATATACAGAAGATCGATTCAGTATACTATGTAAAGATTTCATCAGTTTGCACCCACACAGAAACACAAAGTGTAAAAATACTGTTTCAGTACTAGTTATAGCATTACTTCACATTGGATAACACAATAAGTACAGATCCCTCATGAGACGTAAGTACACAGTGACTCCTGATGTTGATTTAACAATTTGACACTCTTGCTTATGGCGTCAGGAATCTCCCTAGGCTCTAGTCATGAGTTGCCGAGGCTATGGAAGCCTTTAGGGTTCGCTGACTTCAATCTTATTCCGACAGGGTCATAGTCAAAGTGGAAGTTCTCTCTTCCCTTCAGAGAAAGGTACCTCCTTCTTTGATGGCCCCGTTCTTTCCACTGGGATCTCACTTGCAGAGATCTTTCATTTAGGTCTTCTTTTTTTTTTTTTTTTTTCAGAGTGTCTTGGCTTTCCATGCCTAAAATATTCTCATGGGCTCTTCAGCCAGATCCGAATGCCTTAAGGGCTGATTCTGAGGCCAGAGTGCTATTTAGGACCTCTGCCATTCTATGAGTCTGCTGTGTATCCTGCTTCCCATGTTGGATCATTCTCTCCCTTTTTCATTCTATCAGTTAGTATTAGCAGACACTAGTCTTGTTTGTGTGATCCCTTTGACTCTTAGACCTATCAGTGTGATCAATTGTGAGCTGAAATTGATCACTTGGACTAGTGAGATGGCCTTGGTACATGCCACCTTGATGGGATTGTATTGGAATCCCCTGGCATGATTCTAACTCTTCTTTGGGCAATAGACTTGATGCTATTTTAGGCCATCAATGAGAATGAAATATAACAAAAAACATTTCCACAGCACTTTATAATTTAAAAGGGGCTTTCCTATGGCAATATTATCATAATTTTTTCCTTAAATATCTTTTAGAAAGTAATTTTTTTTATTTATTTGAAAGAGTTACAGAGAGAAGTAGAAACAGAGAGAGAGGTCTTCCATCTGCTAGTTCACTCCCCAGTTGGGCACAAAGGCCAGAGCTGTGCCAATCCAAAGCCAGGAGCCAGGAGCTTCTTCCAAGTCTCCCACATGGATGCAGGGGCCCAAGGACTTAGGCTGTCTTCTACTGCTTTCCCAGGCCATAGCAAAGAGCTGGATAGGAAGAGGAGCAGCTGGGACTAGAACCAGCACCCATATGGGACTCTGGTGCTTCAGGCCAGGGCTTTAACTTGCTGCACCACAGAGCCAGCCCCAAGAAAGTAAAATTAATATGCCATTATTCTCATTTTACTTAGAAATTTAAAACAGAAGTATAGAACAAGATGTCTCACCATGGGGGAAAAACTGGCTCAGGGTAACATTTGGGCTTCAACCTGAGTCTCTTAACTTCTAATTATATTCTCACTATCCAGATATCATTTCCATTCAGACTATCCTAACTGACCTCAGGAAGCCTTCCAATATTCTTGGATAAAATTCTAAAGCAGGTTGGAACTGCAATAACATGTGTTAACACCTTCTGTCTAATGTCACTATAGACTCTCTTTCCCACCCTGTTATTATAGCAATGGTGTTAGCAAGCAAGGGAAGAAATAGGAAGTGTTCCCTAGCAACTAAACCATCAGCTCCTGCCTTTACCTCCTCCATGGAGTTGCTCTGTCTGCTTTGTGTACTTACTCGAATTTCCCTAATCTTCAGATGACTTTTACAAGGGTATGAGCTTTCCATTTATCAATCCTTCATCTCTTTGCCTGTTGGTCTTTCTTGATCTTGGGGTCTGTGTCACCACCCACATAAGCAGCACAGCAGACCTGGAAGTGTCAGGGATGTTGAAGTATAAATATCCCAGCATCCTCGCCTCTAGCTAAACTGTGAGATGAATTCAACATAAGTTCTAAGATTTTCCAAGCCGCATTAAGTTTCATTTACCTATAATTGTAGCTGTCTTAAAAAACCTGCATTTTGTTTGCTGCATTTTCTGCCTTGTACCATGTCCCTACTTCTACTACCAATGCTTCCTTCACTTACCAAATGAACTTCTCACCCTTAAATAACTGGCTCATGGTCTGATTCTAGATGAATCCAAACTGAGACAAAACACCATTACGTTGCTGCCTTCTCCTATGTCTAATTGTATTGTCCCCAATTAGACCAGTATTTCTCTAACTCACTGCCAAGATTTTGCTGCTGGCTCACCCTAGGCCTGAAATCTTTTCTTTTGTACTAATTTCCTAATACGCTTACTAGATTTTGGCAGTTTCCCCAAATAAAGGCAAAGTCTTTTATGATTGCACCTCTGACCACTAGCTGCAAGGATGGCTATTTTGGTACACAATGGCACCATCCATGTGACTCTGTGGCCCACCTCCCAAAATCCAGCTGTGAATGTCATTTCCTAAAAGCTGTTTTGGAATCATGACAGTGATCTAGATTCACCTTGCAATTCCACATACATTATAAATGACCCTGCATGCCAATCTTCCTTTGGGGCAAAAGTTCAGCTTTATATTGATCTCTCTGGCTTATTGCTAGCTTTTTCTTCCCTTCTACAAGCTCTGCGACTGAACATAGAAGAGACCTTGGACCTATGACTATAAAGACATTTATATAGGCCCAGAAGCCTCTTATCACACTATTTATATTTTAAACAAAATTACACTTTCTCTTAATACAAAACTATGTTTAATGCTTTTTACATTTTAGTGTATTTCAGCTAAGATGATCGGTTGTATAACTTAAGTGGCAAACATTATCATAAGGCCATGAACATTCATATTCCATGTAACTTGATTCAATCCCTTGGCAAAGTTTTCTCAACAATGATTGGATAGTGAGTCCTACAGTCTCATGGACTCAGATGCCCATTAAAGATCATAGAAATTCCAACACCATGAAAGTGATATAGGTACCTTACATCATTGTTGGACTTAGGTAGAGATTTAAGCTGAAATGCTGGAGTATTTTGATTTTATCAAATCACTTATGGCTCTACATTTTATCATAGAATTTGTCCTTTCATGGTTACTCTAACTTGAATGAATGAAGCCAAACTTTTGTTAAATAAACATATCCTTATTATGGAGACCTACTCTATTTCTAATAAATGATATCAAATTCCAAACTTTTAAGTAAGAATAATAATAAGAAAAAGTCTAGTCTTTCTATCCCTAGCAAAACCTGGGTGGGGTATGGGTAGAGGGGGAAACAGGAAAAAGAAAAACATCTGTATGCATCTGTACCCTACATGGTACCCACCCCCATCCCAAACAAGCCACAGTGTTTCAGCAGGGGTGAGGTGAAAGGGTGAAATGGATAGGAAAAAACAGAAACATGGATAAAATTATATAAATAACTGTTGTTATTCTTGGATGGCGAAATGCAGATCAACACTTGAATGAATGTTGCCTTACAGAAACTTCAGTGCACAATGAAGCCTTGTTGTTACTCTAAAACTTTGTTCACAACCAGAAGCCAAGAAAAAGTTTTCAGATATCTTGACAGAGACCCACGATGGAGTGTTTTACCAGTGGCTCCGAAAGAAACCTCCTTGAATGCTATTTTTATTCAGATTATGACATTTATACAAAAAACACTTAAAGAAACTTCTGATAACCAAAGATTTCCATTTTGTAAAGAAGAAAAAAGGGGCAGCATCAAAATAATAACATTATTACTTAGGACTTAATTATTAGGATCTCAATCTGTTTAATGACTAAAAGGAAAGAGAACTTCTTCGTTATAAGGTACTCATTATGCCTAGAATGGCCCTTTATAATCTAATACAGAATTGATTTAGTTTTTAGGAAGTCAGCAACATAAAAATAGTAATAACTACTAAATAAAGCAAAACATTATTAAATAAAGAATAGTAACACTAAAAATGTTATTAATATTTGATATTGTTTATTATAAATATTTATAATTTTATAATAAAGATAGATACCTATACTGGGAAATGAAATAAAATAAAAACAACTAGTATAACACAATATAAAGAGAAAAAGATTGAGAGAGACGTTTAAAGTCTATATAGGGATTAGTATATGGATAACCAGCCTTCAATTCTTTGTTTAGGAAAACACTTAAGTTGAGATCAAACATGACAATTTCTTCATCAGTGTGTCCAGTCAGTAAGAACAAAGTTTCAGACAATGAATTTTAAGTTTCAGTTCAAATCCTGGTTCAACTTCTTACTAGTTACCTTACATTGAGAAGATCTCACATGTCGTGGTGAAATTTTATTGATTAATTCAACAATTACAGATTGAGCACTTACTATTTGTCAAGGTTTTAGATATTTAGGATATACCAGAAAATAAAACAAAATATCTGCCCAGGATAATTATAATCAATAAGAAAATTGGAGTTGTTAAAAATAAGAACTATATAAAATAAAGAAAACAGTGGAGCCGATCAGAGGGAAGTGAACTGGCAGAGGCTGAAACTGAACTTGTAAATATTGTAATCAGGGTTGGCCTCAGTGAGAAGCCATGTTAAGGAGGAATTAGTAGAGCAACGTTATTATCTCCGTTTCTTTTTTTGCTGTTATAACAAATAACCACAAATGTGGAGGTTTAAAATCAAAAATACGTATAGTATATCATAGTTCTTAAGGCCAGAAGCCCAACGTGAGTCTTCCTGAACTAAACTCAAGGTGTCTACAAGGCTGAATTCCATTCGGAATTGCTAAGGGAGGCTCAATTTCTTTCCCTTTTCCAACCTCTGAAGACTGTCAATTTCTCAGGCTCCTGGCTATGTCTCTCTGTTTCTATCATCTGATCTGCCCTGATTCTGACACTCGTGCTTCTCTCTTTTAAAGGCATTTTTAATTGAATTACACCTTGTGGAACAAAACAGGATAATTTCCCCACCTCCGGATCATTAGCTTAATTATATCTACAAAGCCTATTTTGCCATGCAAAGTATCCAGAAATTAATACATGGACAATCCTGACCTACTACACTTCTCAATGTGGAACTTTACCTGACTAAAAAATTGAGATGCTACTGGATCATGTGCCAAGTCTTCCATCAATCTCCCTGCTTTCCTCCCCCTTGATCAAAGGCATATTTATCCTATTCTCTACTATCAATTTTTATTGTGCTTTCCCAATGTGGAGACATGTAGATTAATCCCTAATGAAAAGAGGTGGTGTACTGATTTAGGGAGGGGAGAGGAATATCATGGTCAGAGGAAACAGCAGGTGTTAAGTCTCTGTGGTTTCACCATGCCTGGCAGGGAAGCAGAGTGGCCAGGCAGAAGAGGGAGATTGTGAGTGCTTGGATGTGAGGCAGGGAAGTAGTGGAGGTCAGCTCACATAGAGTCCAACAGGCCACTTTCATCATGAGAGACCTAGGAAGACGGTGAAGGTCTACTCTGTCTTTGTATTTCCTCTTCTGTATGCTGTGACTAATCACTTTGAGATTTATGACAACATCACTGGGCAAATCACAGAAAGGCTAGATAACATGATATACTTTTATCTTAGTCAAGATCAGAAATTGCTTTTTCTCTCTTTAAACTTTCCTGGCACTGCGCTAAAGATGCAAATCTGAACAGGGTATGTGAGCATCTCTATGGAGTTATAAAGAAAGCAAAAGTTCTCTGGAGCCGGGGTTATAGCCACTGCCTGCAACACCATCATCTTGTATCAAGCAGTGGTTCAAGTCCTGGCTATTCCATTTGCTATCCAGCTCCCTGCTGATGCACCTGGGAAGGCAGAGGACAATGGCCCAAGTATTTGAGCCCCTGCCATCCATATAAGGGACCCAGTAGGGGTTCTGAGCACCTTGTTTGGCCTGTCTCAACCCTGGTGGTTACATCTATTTGGGGAGTGAATCAATGGATGGAAGACCTCTCTCTCTCCCCTCCTTCTCTCTCTGTCACTCTACCTTTAAAATCAATCAATAAATTTATCTTAGAAATAAAAGAAAAAAAGCTCCACCTAAAAGCCTTGGGAGTGAGTCTGATTAACTGTCTTCATTCCTTGCTTCTTTCTAGAGCAGATAAGTATTTGCCTTACTTCTCTCAGTTTCAGGAACTTCTATGCCATTTTTTATGCACAAACATACATGTGTTTTGCATATAGACCAAGCAGAGATTACCAAAGCCTTGAACTCTTGCTGCTCCCAGATGCCAAGAGTGGGACCCTTCCCCCAGCCAGGCAGAGGAAGTAGCAAGGGCTGGAAGGAGCCACTGCTTTACCGACTCATTCTCCTCTGGATTTCCTGCCTCCCCTGCCTGCCAAACCTCACTTTTGAAAAGCCAGGCTTCACCTTCCATGAGTCAGGTCAGTTGCGGAAAGAAAACGATTTCCTATCAGGCTTTAACAGATGAGCTTTTGGGGCACATGTGGCCTCAAGGGGAAGTCTGGACCTCCTATTTGAGTACCCTGCCTGCAAAAGCTGAATGTGGGCTGCAGAAGAGATGACCAGAAGGCACTGACTACCTTGACATTCCCTAGGACAGACAATGACGTTCCCTAGGACAAACAATGAGAGTTTCTTTGCACCCAGCTGGGGATGTTACTAGGGTTCCCTCTAACCTGGTTATACTGCTCATTATGTGATCATCTTCAGCCCAGAGATGTGACAAACTGGGGAACTGTGGCCACTCCTGTGTACAACAGCAGCTGAAAGGGGTCTTTGTTTCATGGTCGTTCACGTCATCTGGGCAGGAGCCCAGGAGCAAAGAAAGGAAAAAGGGGGAAAGCAAATCAACCTTCCCGCTCCTCCCTGAGTGGCCCCAGTGCTGGAGGAGCATAAGGTGCCAGCCAGAATTAACAACAGTGCCATCTCCCCATCTGTTTCCATGCCTCTGTGAAATGTATTTTGCTTTCCAGAGCAAGAATGTGTTTCTTAAAATGTGAAAAACAAACAAAAACCCTAACTGTAATATTTATTATTATTATTATTTGTTATTAGTAGTAGAGGTAGAATTAAGACGTGAAGGAAAAGGAATAGAAAACTCCTTTTCAAATGGCCAAGGAGAAATAATGAAGAATGTTTCTTGTAAGAAGTCTAGATGATGGGAAACTATTTCAGGAAGTCTACAAAAAAGGTGGGTATTTGGCACAGCAGTTAAAACTTAAGACCCTGCCTGGGATGTGTGTATCCCATATCAGAGTGCCTGGATTTGAGTCCTGGCTCCACTCCCAACTCTGGCTTCTTGTTAATGCACATTCTGGAAGGCAGTAGGTGATGGCTCAAGTAGCTTTATCCCTGCCACCCATGTAGGAAACCCAGATAGAGTTCTAGGTTCCTGGCTTCCTCCTGGCCCAGCCCTGGCCGTTGCAGACATTTGGAGAGTCAATCAGAGGATGGGAGATTTCTCTAAATCTCTCTCTCTCTCTCTCTCTCTCTCTCTCTCTCTCTGCTTTTCAAATGAATAAAAATAATGATATAAAAATTTTTAAGTAAAAGGAATCAAAGAAGAGAGATAATGTAAACAATTGTACAAATTTCCTATTAGGGAAATTTAAAATCATCTGTTTTCTGATGCATTTGGCAAGGCATAAGACTATGTCAGGGACTTTTCCTTATTATTAATTATTATTATTATTATTATTTCTTTTTAAAGACAGAGTGCTTTGTAACTCTGCGTCTGGTATATGTGGGGTAATTTTATTGGCAGGTCTGGCCTGGAGAACACTTTCTCCTTCTGTAATTAATCTACTACTGGTACATGGATAGTACAACATCCTCAGTTTGCCTGGCAGAATCAGGAGGTGACATCCCAGAGCTATTATACATATGGCTCACTAGCGATATTTCATGTGCAATAGTTTCTAATCACATTAGGCATATGCACAGCAAAGTCGCATGATGATTATGTGACACTTATGCAAGATTGTATATGGACATATGCGGTGGTTGGGATACACTCCAGTGTGAATTATTATATATGAAACCTCTGGCTTCCAATAGTCTTTTTGTTCTACATGGAATGCTGGTTTGGTTCTGATTCTTTTACTTCTTTAATCTTTTAGAAGAGTAAGCAGAATGTGTTTACTTGTGGTTTCTTTCATCTCTACCCTTTTGTCTTTATTCAAATTTCCTAGCTCTAGTTGCTTCAAAACAATTAAAGGATAGGCAGAGGAAACAATGGCTCATGTGGAATGAGATCCAGGCTCCCGAAAAGGCATCCCTCATCATCTCACCTACTCTGTTGGATGCTTTAGGATTCCCTCATCAAAATGTCCTTTAAGATTTTTTTAAATTTTATTTATTTATTTGAAAGGCAGAGTTACAGAAAGGGAGAAGCAGAGAGAGAGAGAGAGAGAAAGTCTTCCATCCATTTGTTCACTCCCATGATGGCTGACAATGGCTAGAGCTGGAATGATCTGAAGCCAGGAACCAGGAGCTTCTTCCAGATCTCACATGTGGGCACAGGGGCCCATAGACTTAGATCATCTTCCACTGCTTTCCCAGGCCATAGCAGAGAGTTGGATCAGAAGTGGAGCAGCAGGGTCTCGAACCAGTGTCCATACAGGATGCCAGCACTACAAGCAGTGGCTTTAACCATTATGCCACAGTGCTGGCTCCTAAAGTTAAGATTTTGATCCCTGTTCCAATCTTTTAGCCCTGAGGGTTATACCACATCTGTCATACATGGTGTGAAAAGCCCAAGAAAATATTGCAGTGGTAACTGGAAGAAGGAGAAACAATGGAAAAATAAGTCTATAATTTAGAGAGACTGGAGTTTCTCTCAGTAAACTCCACTGTGCTCCCAACTTTGCCTCAACAGGATCCAAAGGTAAGGGAAAACAAAATCCCTTCTAAAGGACAAGCTGAGAGCTCTGATAAAATCATTGCTGTTGAATTTAAGAGTATTTGATATATTGCTTTTGCTAAGAAGAATGAGAGACTAAATGAATAAATCTGGATCACAGATGAATCTCAACAAATGAGGACTATTATGGAAAGAAGTAGAAGACAAGGGATCAAAGAGGTTTTGTTTTGTTTTGTTTTGGCCAGGCAGTTAGACAGAGAGAGTTATAGACAGTGAGAGAGAGAGAGAGAGACAGAGAGAAAGGTCTTCCTTCCATTGGTTCACCCCCAAAATGGCCACTATGGTCGGCGCGCTGCGCCGATCCAAAGCCAGAAGCCAGGTGCTTTCTCCTGGTCTCCCATGCGGGTGCAGGGCCCGAGGACGTGGGCCATCCTTCACTTCCCTGCTGGGCCACAGCAGGGAGCTGGACTGGAAGAGGGGCAACCGGGACAGAATCCAGCACCCCATCTGGGACTAGAACCCCGGGGTGCCAGCGCTGCAGGCGGAGGATTAGCCTAGTGAGCCACGGCGCCAACCAAAGTAGTGGTTTCTTTCATCTTTACTTTCTTTTCTCTTTGTTCAACCCTCCCAGTCCTTCTTGTTCCAGTACAATTAAAAGAAAAATTTATATGGGCACTAGTCCATGTCCTGGCTACTCCACATCCAAGCCAGCCCCCTGCTAATGCACCTGGGAAAGCAGCAGAAAATGGCCCAAGTGCTTGGGCCCCTACTTCCCAAATCCCTTAATACATTCTGGTACATAAATGTTCCTGACTTTAATAAGTATACAGGCTATTCCTATACCATTTTATAGCTCAATAAATGATGCTCACAAAAAAGGTGCCCTTGCTAGAGATTATGTGGGTATTTAGCAATGACACTATCTCTAGAACCCTACCTAGAACTTCTAGGTTGAGCCTATCAAGATTCCTTTAAACTACACTTTGGGAGCAATGTTTTGGTATAGCTACAACTAACTACGTAACTACCCAGGACACTTACTTGAAAATAAGAAAGTCTTTGGAACTGGCTCACAGAAAATCAGAGAGAATTAGCAAACCAGTATAGTGCCCCAGTGATCACTGTTACCTGAGTTGTGGTGGCAGCTTGAACCTATTACGCACATCATCGAAGCGGTTGCCCAGGTAAGGGGTGTCCACTGTCACAAAGATGGCCTTATAGCCCATCCGCTCAGCCCGCCGCACTAGCTGCTTAGTGACTTCTCGGTCCTTGTAGATGTACAACTGCATCCAGCGAAGTGCAACAGGACCAGCTTCTGCCACTTCTTCAATTGAGGAGGTGGCCCAGGAACTCAGCATCATACCTGTCCCCAAGGACTGACAGGCTGAGAAAGAAAAGAGACGATAAAGGCAGGCCTGACATTTCTACCTCCCAAGCCTTCAGGTTGTATTTCAAGGTGTAATGACGTCTACATGGTCAATTTGGTAATACAAATCTTTTAAAAGTTATAAATATGTGCTCTTTTCACCCTCTGAATATTGCTCTTAAAGAAAAAAATGAGCCGGCGTCACAGCTCAATAGGCTAATCCTCTGCCTGCGGTGCCAGCGCTCCAGGTTCTAGTCCCAGTCAGGGCGCCGTATTCTGTCCCGGTTGCTCGTCTTCCAGTCCAGCTCTCTGCTGTGGCCCTGGAGGGTAGTGGAGGATGGCCCAAGTCCTTGGGCCCTGCACTCACATGGGAGACCAGAAGTACCTGGCTCCTGGCTTCGGATCAGCGCAGTGTGCTGGCCACAGCGCACTGGTCGCAGCAGCCATTGGGGGGTGAACCAATGGAAAAAGGAAGAACTTTCTCTCTGTCTCTCTCACTATCCACCCTGCCTGTCAAAAAAAAAAATTGAAAAAAATGACGTCAAATAGCCAAAGATGTGTAGTATAACAGTGAAAGAATTGGGTACAGCTGGATGTCTATTTTTACAGGTTTAGTTAAACTATAGCTCATCTATGAAATGAAGTGTTGACCCTCATAATATTTTTGTGATGGCTAATTTTATGTGTTAACTCAGCTAAGCCATGACATCCAAATATTTAGTCAAATATACCTAGTTGCTGCTATGAATGTATTTTTGGATGAGATTAATATTTAAGTAAGGAGGTTTGAGTAAAGCAAATCACCTAGCAAAATATGAATGTGTCTTATCTGATCCATGAAAGGCCTTAAAAAAAAAAAAAAGACTGATCTTCCCCAAGGAAATGGAAGAATTTTGCCAGAAGACTAGCTTTAGACTTAAGCTGTGACTTCAACTTTTCCATGGGTCTCTAGGCTGTTTGCTGTTGTGCAGGTTTAGAACATAGCAGTTTCTACAATTACATGAGGCAATTTCTTAAAATAAATCTGTATCTAGGGGGTAGATGATATGGGTCTATCTGTATCTATTTCTAGATAGATAATACATAGATATACAGATCCTATAGGCCCTGCTCTCTGGAGAAGCATGAAGATTGTAAGTATAAAAGAAAATTCACACATACAGAAAGATATCCAAGATATACAAATATATTAAGAAAAAAAAGTCTAGAAAACATTTTGCATGCATGATTCCACAATTGTATAAATGTTATTATTGGCATTTGAATCTAAACAAACTAAATACTAAGCATGGGTGGGAAAATTGAGGGTAAGTTTAATTTATTCTTCCTTTTAGTTTTAAAAATTTTATTTTAAAATTTGATAATGACTTATTCCATCATTTGCATTATCTTTTAATTTTTTGTTCAATATCTTATGTATGCTCCATCTTTTTTAGCAAGCTGGCAATAAATAATATAATGAGTGAAAAAATTAGATAGAATCATCAAAGAAATTTTCTTAGGGGATGAAAAAAGTATGATGGTAGGTTTTCCTCCAAGAATAGATAGTAAATAGATACCATGCTTGTGTACCATATATAGAATCAAGAGTGAATTATAAATATATAAAACTGACAGTTTGACTAAAGGTCCTAGACTTCCGAGTATCTACCATGTATCAAATGGGAAGAAACATAGCTGTTTGAGGCACACTAATGGGATGATGATGAGAATCAAATCAGATGCTCTTTTTAAAGCTACCCAGTGAGGATAGAAAGTATCTGTGCTTCTCAAGCATTAGCAAGTGGCCAAAATCACCTGAAGGCTTGTAAAAAACAGAGTTCTGGGTCCTACCCAGAGTTTCTGACTCAGCAGATATCAGTAGGGGCCAAAGAATCTTCCTTTCCAACCAGTTCCCAGATGATGCTGATATCAGTGTAGGATCATACTCTGACATGTAAATAATATCAAACACATTGGATAAAGTCTAATGCAAGTGGCAGAAGATGGTTTTTTTTTTTTTTGAGAAATGCTACCTCACTATGACTTTGACAGTATTTTTCATCCATGTTCTCCAGGTTGCTTTCCAAATACAGAAGACTTAGCTAGTAACCATGTCTATGGGTCACTGACTCATTCATTTGAGAATGTCTATCCTAAGTTCTCATGACTTGCAAAATAGTACCCCAAATATTCCCGTATTTTTATAAGTAAGAACACATACCAACATCTGGACTTCTGTATGACTTACATCAAAATCTAAAATAAGGAAAATAACTCCACATCACCCACTTCTATTTGGGAGAAAAACCAGGAGACATAGGCATTCTTTGCTTGCATCAAAATCCTTTAAACATCAAAATAGCAGAAAGGAATTATTTCCTCAGAAGGATGTGGTATAAATAAGGTAACACAGAGATAGGCCCCAAAGTAAGTGAAAACCCAACATGTCTGATCATTTTCCCAAGACAAGGATCTTCTAGAACTCACAGAAGCCATCAAGGTTCTTGGACACCAAACATAGATAAATGTACTCCCTCAAGATTTGAGGGCCATGACACCCAAGGGAGTAGGTTTTCCATGTGCCTGAAAGATGTCAGGCCAACTACTCTGGGAAGACATGGAGATTTCAAATCTCACTGGAAGTTCTGCCACATAGTATCACTGCAGTGTGACTGTAGAAAGGGGTCTAGCCAGGAGGATCCATCAGATTACAGAGCTTCTTTTTGTAATTTGCAGAAAGGTATCATGTAGACTTGGTTGCAGCTCTGCCTATAGGAACACCCAACTCCTTAATTCATAATAAATATCTAAAGACATTCTACATTGAATGTCAAAATATTATAAGTAGGGCCTGCGCTGTGGCTGACTTGGTTAATCCTCCGCCTGCAGCCCCGACATCCAATATGGGCACTGGGTTCTAGTCCCTGTTGCTCCTCTTCCAGTCCAGCTCTCTGCTGTGGCCCAGGAGGGCAGTGGAGGATGGCCCAAGTGCTTGGGCCCCTGCACCTGCATGGGAGACCAGGAAGAAGCAATTGGCTTCTGCCTTCGGATTGGCCCAGCACCAGTTGTAGTGACCATTTGGGGAGTGAACCGACAGAAGGAAGACCTTTCTCTCTGTCTCTCTCTCTCACTGTCTATAACTCTGTCAAAAAAAAAAAAAAACAGGATAAGTATTATCCACTTTACTCAAACCATTTAACTTGTAGATGGTGTCAGCACTTGTAAATATTTTACCCAAATCACTTGGGATTTATGTCTCGTAAGAAGCAAGACCAGTCCACAACATTTATTTCCTAAATCTGCCTGCTTTTATACGAACTTCTTCTGGAATTGTTATACAGGGCTGAAATTTAGTTGGAATGCACAAAATTCTAAGTTGCCATTGTTTCCAATTATAATTATCCAATAAATACTTAGTGATTTAATAAACCACTTCAAGAGAATCTTCCGGATGTAGGATGGACTATTAGACTCTGTGTTAACCATCAGGTGAGGTTAAGAAATGACTTCTAGGAGGAAAGAGAGGAGCAAAATTTAGAAGGTTTCATGCTCCTTGGGACAAACATTAGTAATCATTATGATTCTGATTAAACTGTGACTATTTTCTGTGTCAATGGAAAATTATTAATGAATTACATCAATTATTTCCAACACAGTTTTTTGTGAGGATGAGTTTAAGGGAGACAGGTATCTTACAACAACCATTTAGAGAGGCAATGAAATTTTTGCTTAGTCCAATAAGGACAAATTGGAGATTAAATTCATTCACATCCAGATGACAATTATGTTTGTGAAATTATTGATACACTTCATGTTAGTGTATAAATGCCCATCACCCTGAAATAAATACCCCCTGCCTATAAGTCCCTTGATGTGCTTCAATATATCATCACTTCATTCTCTCTGGACCTCCCCAAAATTTAGCACCTTAAATATCAATACCTAGTAGGGCTCAGGCATCCAACCCTGTTACAGGATTAAAGATCAGCATCTGAGCATCTCTTCTAATTAGCCAAATCCTTTGTAGTACTGGTTGCTAGATATTCCAAATACCAGTCTTGGCAGAGAGTTCAGGATAAACTCTTCTAGCTTACGCCACTATTTTTTTTAAGGATTTATTTATTTACTTGGAAGGTAGAGTTAAAGAAAAGCAGAAGCAGAGAGAGAGAGAGAGGTCTTCCACTGGCTGGTTCACTCCCCAAATGGCTGCACCAATCTGAAACCAGGAACTGCTTCTGGGTCTCCCAAGCAGGTGCAGGGGCCCAAGGACTTGGGCCATCTTCCACAGCTTTCCCAGGCCATAGAAGAGAGCTGGATTGGAAGTGAAGCAGCTGGGACTCGAACCAGCATCCATATGGGATGCCGCACTGCAGGTGGTGGCTTTACCCGCTACACCACAGCACTGGCACTGCTCACATTACTATTTGAGGGACAACAATATTAAGTTTCAAGATTGCATAAATGATGCAGCATGATAAGATTTTGTTTAAAAGTTCCAGTTAAAGTTATCTTAATTTACTGCTTGAAATCATAAATATGTTTGAAGATCTTTTACTCTCTCTATATATTTTCACAATGAAATTCTGACCTCCCATTCTCAAAAGCAAGAGATGTCAGATTTAATTTTACAAATGACAGGGGACAGCTTTCTTCTCAACTTGTGATTCCTTGCTCTATTATAACTGAAGATTCCAACATGTGTTGCATTTTCACAACACCTGGGAAAATGGAGCTCACTGCTAAAACTGATATGATTATAAATTGGCCTCTCGTCAATGACAAAAGTTCCTAACGTTGTTTTAAGTCATCACATCTTATAAGTAAAATATTCAGGTGCCTACGTCGTTGATCGTATGTGACATCCCAGGATTCTATTTCCTTACTTTCAATCACCACTTTCTTTGGCATCTGTACAATAGATCTTAGAGGATCAACATCTAAACTTTTGATGACACACAAGAAGATATATTCAGAATTTGTTTATAAAAAAGGGGGCTCCAAAAAGTCCACAGGATATGTATATGTGACAAAACTATGCATGGTTTCAAATTTTTTTCACCAAAATAATCTGATCTTCTAACCCCATTTTTACCAGCTTTTTGAAGTACCTTCTATTTTATATTTCTTTCTTTTCTTTATCTATAGTATTAATACATTATGTCATTGTTGTAAGGAAGATGAATAAGACACACACCCACATATACATATACACACACTATCATTATCACTAAAAGAGACACTGATCAGGAAATATCAAAGGTAAAGCCATAAATATGAACTGGTAGGTAATAGTGATATCTCAGAACAACAAGGCATAATGATTGAGGGTCAGGCAGCCTACACTACAACCCCAGCTTGCTATTCATGAGGCACATCCCACCCCAAAATGGTTATGACCACAGCTATCCAATGAAGAGTTGGATAAGTCCACCAAGAATGTTTTTTGTATAGACTATGAAGATATGTAATCATAAAAAATTAGGGTAAGAGAATGCCAAATAGTATTAGAAAAAAGAAGTCCTCGGTAGCTTTATACATTTTCATAATTTTGCCAAAGACTTGGATTTCTTAAAATCATTATTCACTAATCTTCTACACTCAGCTCTCCATTGCAAAGTTTTTGATGCTCAAGAAACCCATTCCTCTTTCCTCTTCCAAAAACACAGTGAATCCTCAAAAAATTCATAGAAAAATGTGTATTTCAAAATTTGGGGCACCAAATAAACCTGTATTCAGTTGTTACATCATTTCTGAACAGGATCAAGTCTGACACATTATAAATAATAAGATATCAGTTTGAAAAACACCCCATCAGAGCAATATCAATTCCACTAAAATTAAAACAAGAACAAACAATAAATCATAGTAAAATTTGGGGTGAAAGGATTGTAAAATCACTGATGCTTCATAGAAAGTTTAGGAAATTTTCCCAAAGAAATAAGACAATGTTTACAACAAAGCTGACAGTAGCAGACCATCCACATGAATTTGCAAGGAAAAAACAAATTTTTTGTCCCTGAATTCAAGAGGACCAACAATTAATAGCAGAAACAATAATGAATATGATAGACATCTCAATTGGTTCAATTTACATAATTTTGACAAATTGAAATTAAACAAACTTCCTGATCAATGTGTATCAAAATTATTCTGGCCAGATCAACTGTAGGTAAACATAGAGTCTAATGAAAATGTTTAACAAGTGGTGAGATCAACATACTGAAGCATTTTTTTGGCTGAGAAATGCAATTGTGCCTTAAATTTGGCAGGTTTTTTTTTTTTTTTCTTTTTCTATCAAACCTTACTGAAGATAAGGTAATCTGTGTGTGAAGAAAAGAAAGGAAAACTATTGTGTCCTTAAATTTTAGGGGTCTGGCTAGTAAGTCTGCCTGTTCCAGTTCTTTTATTAAGAACTCAAAAGACTTCCATAGCCTTGGCAACTCATGACAAGAGCCTCGGGTGATTACTGACACCATAAACAAGAGTGTCAATTGTTAAAACAACAACAGGAGTCACTGTGCACTTTTTCCCCATGCAGGATCTCTGTCCTTAATGTGTTGTACTATGTGAATCAATGGTATAACTAATAATCAAACAGTACTTTACACTTTGTGTTTCTGTGTGAGTGCAAACTGTTGAAATCTTTGCTTAATATATACTAAATTGATCTTCTGTATATAAAGATAATTGAAAATGAATCTTGATGTGAATGGAATGGGAGAGGGAGCAGGAGATGGGAGGGTTGTGGGTAGAAGGGAAGTTATGGGGGGGAAAAACCACTGTAATTCAAAAGCTATTCTTTGGAAATTAATATTTATTAAATAAAAGTTAAAAAAATTAAAAGAAAGAATAAGAAAGGAAGGAGATGAGAAGGTTAGAGTGTGGGCAGGAGGGAGGGTAGGGTGGGAAGTATCACCATGCTCCTAAATCTGTATGTATGAAATACATGAAATTTGTTTACTTGATATAAATTTAAAAATTGAAAAATAAAATCACAAATAATAAAAAGAACTACTCTGAATACATTTCTCTCAATTATCTAGTCTGTTTCATCTTTCCAATTCATTTCAGGCCATCATCCTGAAATCTACAGGCAGTTAGAAGACTTTAAAGTGTTTTCAGAAGAAAATTATATTCTTACTACATCTAGTACCATTTTATGTCTGAGGATATAAACTATGCCTTTGGATAAGAATCATTGAGAACTTTCACATCAGTGTCTGTCCAGTGTTTCGCAAGTTTTGGTATATATAGAAATCACATGGAATATTAGTAAAATTCATAATGTGACCTAGTAGGAATGCAGTGAGACCAGAGATTTGCATTTCTAATAAGCTTCCATGTGATGTGGATGCTGATGCTGTTCAGAATAACAAGGTAAATTCTTTCACTGGTTCTCATCCAAGTCAGTGGGATGTGTGTCCTGGCCTTAGCAAAAAAGAAAGCCCCTCATAAAAAACAAGAGGGGGAAAACTGACCGGTGATAGTAAGGTGGGTAGTGTCTGTCAGTTCTGCTGATAAACCTTCCTTCTTTAGTGACACCTCCCTGGAGAAGCACACAGGTACCTTTGCCACATTTTCTTATATATTCATCTCTTACTAGTTTTAAAATCAACAAATTAAATAGGAGTGGCAACATCTCGGCACATTTGATCATCATCAGATGCATTTTCTAAGCTTCTAAGATTCTCCCAGCATCCTAGATTTCTAAATAAAAAGAAATAAATTAAAAAAGCAAAATAAGCGGCAAAACAAAATTAAAATGTCAAAAATTCAGGAAAAAGAGACAGAAGTTATCCAAACCTAAGAAGGCCCTTTTTTACAAAGTATAAAAGAGCTTTCAAATGATCACTGCCAGGTCCAACAATCTGAGACATACAAGTAAGATCTCAAATCATCAAATAACACTAAAATCCACCATATTTAGCTTGACTTAGAGCTGAAGTAGAATATATTTCAGGATGATGTTCATTCATAACCACTACCATCACTACCATACAACAGAGGAAAATCTAAAATATTAGTTATCTATGGGAGGAAATGTCTGTTACTTGGAACATTAATTCATATAGGATAAATCATACAACTGGACTAGAACAGAACAATTCAGCAACTTGCTACTTTCAGGTTCAAATGATTTCTATGAAAATAACTATTATATATGGAAAAGGAGAGTTGAATGTCCAAAATTATAGTTTCAAAGAGTAGGGGGAAAGGAGAGAAATAAAAAGATTACTATGTTCAAAGGGTTTTGTTTTGTTTTGTTTTGTTTTGTTTTGTTTTGTTTTGTTTTGTTTGTTAGGTGCCTTTGATTAAAAAGCTCCTGCAAAACTTAGTCATCAAAACAGCTGCTTGCACGGAAAATAATTTTGTTGAGAAAAACGAATTTTGTCATCTGCACAGGAAGTCATGTAATGGGAAAAATATGCAATGACAAAGTACCAAGTAGCTGTGTGGTTCTAAACCTGGGTCTGACATACTGAAGCGTTTGCATAAATGTGCACCATAACATCCCATGAATGTGTCAGCCTTTCTTCACACAGGAACTCTCCTTACACAGATTTGTTAAACATACAACAATCATTGTTATATGAATTTCTAAATTATGATTGAGATTACCCAGAAAAATAAAGTTGTGAAGTCAGTGATCAATAGAGGAACAAAACCTGTCCTTCAGTTATGCTTGAAATACTTAGAAGCAGACACACAAAGCTTAATTTATGATTTAGAGAACTTAAACAATTTAAGGTACTGCCAAGAAAAGCCAGGAAACCCGGTTTAATCTTTTGTGTGCTTTTATGATGGTCCATCGTCTGAAGCACTAAGAGCCTGAGTGATCACATCGTCATTACACCTCTAGACTTCTTTGTTACCATATGGGTATATTTGAAGGAACAATTAGTCCTGGTGACATCCTGGCCCTCCCTTCATTGACTCCACTTTGTCTCAGGAGCTGAACTTGGTTTCAGACTAAACATTAGCTCTATTGTAATGATTCTCAAGTTAATACTCTGTCCAGGCATTGAGTTGCTAGGTCCTGGTTTAAATAGCAAATGGCATAGAGACCACACCACAGTAAGATGCATTTCAAGGATGGCTTTGAGGAATATCAAGTTTGCACACCACAACTTCAACCAGCCACCCACAGTTCAACAACCTCAGAGTTGGGGTACACATGTGAGTTTCAGATTTCTCATGTTTCTTATTTTCTCACATTTTAATAGCATCAAGAATACTTACAATTCAGAAAAGAAGCAATTTCATCCTCTCAGAAAACCTACCCAATAGTTCAAATTTTCACACAAAATCCTAGAAATTGGGTCTTTAGCATGGATGTTTTTAATTTTTTTTCAAAGATATATTTATTTTATTTGAAAGTCAGAGTTACATAGAAAGGAGAGGCAGAGAGAGAGAGGGATTCCATCCGCTGGTTCACTCCCCAATTGGTCGCAATGGTCAGAGCTGTGCCAATCCAAAGCCAGGAGCCAGGAGCTTCTTCAGGTCTCCCATGCAGGTGCAGGGGCCCAAGGACTTGGGCCTTCTTCCACTGCTTTCCCAGGCCATAGCAGAGAGCTGAATCGGAAGTATAGCAACTGGGAATAGAACCAGCACCCATATGGGATGCCAGCGCTTCAGGCCAGGGTGTTAACCCGCTGTGCCACAGCACTAACCCCAGATGTTTTTAATTTTATAATCGTGATTCATAAAGTTTGTCTCCATGGAGTTATTTTAACTAAGAATCCACCATTTTATGAAACTGAAAATTTCATGTTCATGAAAAAAAAAATTTTTTTACAGGCAGAGTAGACAGTGAGAGAGAGAGACAGAGAGAAAGGTTTTCCTTTGCCGTTGGTTCACCCTCCAATGGCCGCCACAACCAGCGCACTGCGGCCAGGGCACTGCACTAATCCAAAGGCAGGAGCCAGGTGCTTCTCCTGGTCTCCCATGGGGTGCAGGGCCCAAGCACCTGGGCCATCCTCCACTGCACTCCCGGGCCACAGCAGAGAGCTGGCCTGGAAGAGGGGCAACTGGGACAGAATCCGGCACCCCGACAGGGACTAGAACCTGGTGTGCCAGACTCGCAGGCAGAGGATTAGCCTATTGACCCGGGGCGCCAGCCCATGAAAAATTTTATAAATAAATCATACATTTTATGGATAGATAAAATATATGTATGCAAGTATAAGTATATGCATATGAGTGAGGCCTAAAATATTTTAATGTATGTATGTTATATGTACATGTAACGCATGGAGTGTTGTACATTTGTGTTTATTTGTGCACACACAAAAGACCATGTACACTAAGTGCAATTTTTGGAAAAGAAAGTACAAAACATAAAATTGGGCTGAAATTGGTAGAAATGAACATTAAAAAGGGTACAAACTGATCTTTTTACTCAAATGACAGACAGAGGTAAGGCATTCCTTTCAAAATGCTTAGCAAATGTAATCTGGATAAAGCTACAGTGAATCCTTTGTCCTTTATTCCCTTCTTTAGTTTATTCTTTTTAAAAAATTGATGAAGGGGCTGATGCTGTGCCATAGTAGGCTAAGCCTCGACCTGCAGCACTGGCATCCCATATGGGTACAGGTTCATATCCTGGCTATTACACTTCTGATCCAGCTCTCTGCTATGGCTTGGGAAAGCAGCAGAAGATGGCTCAAGTCATTGGGCCCCAGCATTCATGTGGGGAACCCAGAGGAAGCTGCTGGATGCTGGCTTCAGATCAGACCAGGTCTGGCCATTGCGGCCACTTGGTGAGTGAACCAGCAGATGGAAGAACTTTCATTCTTTCTGTCCCTCTCTCTCTGTCCATAACTCTACCTGTCAAGTAAATATTTAAAAAATAAAAAAAGATGAAATAATGGACAAACTAAGACAAAACTGATCAGATTTTAGAGTGAAATAGAATTAGGTTCAAAACACATCCCCAGTGTCCAGACATTGGCCAAAGGCTTCCTAATCTTCCACTGCCCAAAGTGAGTTGTAATTACCCCAGCAGAGCCATTGTGAGGATTATTTATAGAAATGCAAAGTCCTAGCATTGTACTGAAAGAATAAAAGGCATTTTGCTCCAGAAACAGTAAAAGTTGCCTTTAAAGCAAAGCCAGTGCTTTGCCTGGATTAGGCCAAATTTAGAATAATGAGAATATTTTCCTAGTAGGTATGCTGAAATGTATATCTACTTGGTCACCTAGTGCAACACATAAATATATAAATCAATAAAGCTTTCAAAACATATCATTTAGGTTTGGAGGAAAGGAAATGACAGTTTTTCCTATTGAATGGTCTTTGACTTCAATGTTAAGGTTGATCACTTAATCTTGGAAAATCCAGAAAATTCAACAGCTAAAGCTCTCACCTACATCCTAATTCAGTTCTCTGGGGTCTGTATGGCTCTTTGTTACTCTGCAGTCTGTTCCACCTGCACCTTAATAGGTGGTCAAGTCATAGCTGAGTCCCAAAACTTCACTTTGGAATGTTCTGGCCTTTTAGTCTCAAAAATAAAGTCTTTAGGTTTAATGGTTTTATGGTCCATCAAATCCTGTGTGGTAGCCTCTAATTGCATCCAGGGGCAGGAATTTGTTTTAAACCTTTTTTTTTTTTTTTTGACAGTTTAATAAGAATTTGCTAATATGCTGAGCATTCCTGGAACGCATTAAGTGAGTTTTTTCTCCATATGAGGTCCCAGCACTCCCTCATGTGGCACTTATCCATATAACAGGTCAGAATCAAAAGGATAAATGTATTTATTCTATCCTTTTTTTTTCCTTGTTCATTTTGATTTTCCACGGTCAATAGAAAGAAAAAAGAGCTCATCTCCAAGAAAGATGAAGTGAAATTTTATTATAGCCACTATATATAAAATAAGACAAATTTCCATGATAATGTTCTTAAAACATCAAGTGGCAGTGTCAGCATTGTACTGATTATTTGAGAAGTCAGAGATGTTCAACTTGCCCTGAAAGATCATCATTGAACCCAATGATAACACCATATGCTGCCAGCATTTATGCTCAGAGCTATTTATTCAATGTTTTTTTCCTGATTAACAACAAAACTTTTAAAAAGAAAAAGAAAAACCTGCTAGAGTTTCACTTGGATGTTCTATAATAAGTAGAGGCATTTGTAAGACTGCTGAAATATTCTAACAATTGCAGATTATTGAAAGATTGATGGGGACAGTGCTGTGGCATAGTGGGTTAAAGCCCTGGCCTGAAGTGCTGGCATCCCATATGGGCGCCAGTTCTAGTCCCGGCTGCTCCTCTTCCAAACCAGCTCTCTGCTATGGCCTAGGAAAGCAGTAGAGGATGGCCCAAGTCCTTGGGCTCCTGCACCCATGTGGAGACCTGGAGGAAGCTCCTGGCTCCTGGCGCAGCTCCAGCCATTGCAGCCATCTGGGGAGTGAACCAGCGGATGGAAGACCTCTCTCTCTCTGTTATTTTTCTATTATTTAAAAGAATTTCAGAAATTTTATTTTTGTTTGTAATTCTAGGTTCTTTATATAAACTCCAAATTTTATGTTAAGATTTCTATGTCCTGAGAAGTTTTATATTTTATGGCTTATTCCACTTTCTGAAAGTTAAAAGGATAAAATTATAAAACCGAATGTATTCAGTTGTTATCCCAAGACTATAGAGGAGGGTTTGGAGTTCTTGCTTCAGTGAATGTTGTTTGGAAATAGCGGTGACTGACTGAGACATAATGGATGGCAATGCCTAACTGCTCAGTAACCATGAGCAAGGTATTCAACCTCTCCAAGCCTCAGTTTTCACATCCACAGGAGTTAGAGGAGGATCCTTAGGACTTTGGGGTAACAGATTTTAAGATGGTGGTAGGCAGAAAAGATAAATTCAAATTACCTGGCACTCATGAATTACTCAAAAAATGCTAGGTATCATTTTTTTCACTAGACTGTGAATTTTGTGTAATATTTATTAAATGGCTTCATGTAAAATTTTTTAAATGCCTACATGTGTTTTCAGCAAGTTCCAAAGGTAAATACATACCTGCTTCCTCTCCTATGTCCCAATAACACATACAGTATGAGAAACAGAAATCAAATGTGTGCAAATATGCATTCCCCCATCTAAGCACTCAGGGATTAGCATAAAACACAGTGGTAAGAGATGAGATTTCAGGAAAATGAGGAAAGCAGCTCTATAGTTTGAATTTTCTCTCTTTTCATATTCCATGACTTTTAAATGGAGAAAATATCATTTATTTATATACCAGAAAAAGGTATAAAGATCATCTATGTCTATCGGGAATTTTCTGGTTTTGTTTTTGGAGTTCCCTCATGGTGCTGTTTTGTTTTATTTCTTTGTAGCCTCAGCAGAGGAACTCTGTCTCTAAGAACACTTGTTGGAAATGCCAACATGCAGCACAAGTAGCTGCATGCCCAGAGACACAGTCAAGTTCCCTCAAATCCCTGTAGAGCAATCTCAGCCTCCTTGGGACTTGGTATGCAAACCAGCGGTCTTGTTTAAGCAGCTCACTTTATCAGTGAGGACATGTAATCCTAGAGAGTGAAAATGACCTGCCACAAGTAGTGAAACTAGTTAGTGGTGAATTTACACATAAATCAGACGTCCCAGTCCAACAGCCCAGGGGACAGTTGTAAGCCCACAAACGTATTTGCTTTGGCCCACACATTGTTGCCCCGAACCGTGTTTTAGAGAATTTTGATTTATTTGCTAACATATAAAACCAGGAGATTGTACATAAAAATCAAGATTTCTGGCTTCTCTTAAAATATTTGAAGATTTGGCAACTCCATATCCTCACTCCCTTGGGAGAATGTGCAGCTACAGCTGAGACAGGGCTGCCCCCTTTGGGAGGCAGCTCACAGCCTTGGGATGGGTGGGAAGGAATGAGCAATCTCAGGGCCTCACCACTGAGCTCGTACACATGTTTTCTTCTCTTTATCTTTCTTTGTACATTTATGTTGCAAGCATGACCCCTAGAGCAGTATTTAAAGTCCCTGCATAAAGCTTATGACTAAAGTATTTTTAACGAAGAAAAACAGCAATTTTCATTCCCACGAAGGAGGAAATGGTGTACACCTTTCTCAAAGTGAGGGTTTATGTATGAAATAAAGAGTTGGGGGACTTGGGGCTCTGAGAGGTAAATAAGAAGTGCTTCTGAAAGCTTTTCTAGAATTTATTTCACGAATCCTCCAAGAAACCCTGGAGATAAAAGGTCTTACCCATCCAGTGTTGTTAGATATATACCCACACAGGACACTAAGTTATAAATAATTTATTTTTCTGAATCCTAAACAAAAATGCCCCTCTATATTTATCCGGCAATCATCATCATTTTGAAATGAGCACCTAATTATAACTTTATCTGCTTTTTAATAATAAATTATAATGTCTATTTCATTATCCTTTTTCTAAAATTTTTAAAAAATTTTATCCCACATTTGAAGACATTTTATCTTTTGCAAACTCTCTCTAATAATGGTTTTTTTTTCCAACTTTTCTCTTATTAAAAATACAGGAGCCAGCACTGTGGCATAGCGGGTAAAGCTGCCACCTGCAGTGTTGGCATCTCATGTGGGCGCATGTTTATGTCCCCACTGCTCCACTTCTAATCCAGCTCTCTGCTCTGGCCTGGGAAAGCAGTGGAAGATGGCCCAAGTTCTTGGGCCCCTGCACCCACGCAAGAGACCCAGAGGAAGCTTCAGGCTCCTGGCTTTGGATTGGTCCAGCTCCAGCTGCTGGGGCCATTTGGGCAGTAAGCTAGCAGATGGAAGACTTCTCTCTTTCTCTCTCCCTCTCTCCTTTTCTCTCTCTGCCTCTAATACTCTGTAACACTCTGTTTTCAAATAAATAAATAAATCTTAAAAAAAAAAAAAAAACAACCAAAGGCGGGAGAGGGCAATTAGCCTGATGGCTAAGATGTCTGCATCTCACATCAGGGTACTGGGATTCAGTTCCCAGCTCCAGGTTTTGAATCCAGCTTCACAAGCTATGGGAGGTAACAGGGATGGTTTAAAGTAGTTGGGATCCTGCCACCGACATGGGAGATTTGAACTCAGTCCCTGGCTCCAGCCCAGCTCAGCCACTGTGGACATTTGGGAAGTAAAACAATGAATAGGAGTTTTCACTTTCTGTCTCTCTGCTTCTCAAATGATATAAATAAATACATAAACAATATTTTAAAAGCAGCAAAGGCAATAAAATCCTCACAGAAGTTTCTTTCTTCAAAATTACACATATTTCCCTGGAATATACAGTATCACATTGAATTTACATTTTTAGAGAAGGGATGCACAGGGTCAAATTATTTCCTAGAAAGATTTCTCCACCTTCTACGCTCCCATTAATATTAGGAAATGCACAGTTTCCTACTAACCTCATCATACTATGTAATCTTAGAATAATGATTTGCTATCCACAGAAGAAAATATCTGGTTATAATTTATATTTGCTTTTGGTAAAATTGAATATTTTACAGTTTATTGGCCATTTTTGTCCATTTGTGAATTTCCTATTTATATCTTCTTTCCATTTACATTTACATCTTTTTGTCCCTTTTTTGTAGTGTGCTTTTTTTTTCTCAAATACAAGGGTTTTTCACATAGATGGGACATTATCATTTTGCAGCCTTATTTTTTTCTATTTGTTTTCCAGTTTGCCATGTGCTTTAAATGTAGAAATGGGAGAGCACAGGAGTTTAAGGTTTTCTTATTTGTTTATTGTTGTTGCCTAAGGCATCATGCTTGGAAAGGTCTTTCTACCCCAAGCTTTAAGAAACATATACTATTTAATAGTTCACCTCCAGCCTATGATCTATGTCTGTTCAGAAAAGCCTAATTGTACCATTCTGATCTCCCTGGAAGAATTTTGTGGCAGGGATTACAAGGAGATACGAGAATCCACAAAATCCTAATTCCTAGAACTTAAGTACTTTAAAATGGTTTCAGTTCATGCTCTTTTGGCATGCATTTTCTGCCCTGCTTAGCAAAAAAAAAAAAAAAAAAGAGAGACTCCAAGTAGAATGCACCATCAACTTTGATATGAATTTCTGAAGCATATTTTGGGAGGATTTATCGGCATGCACAGCCTTTCAAATGTTCCCAGTTACTAGAGAAATGAGAGGTTAATAAATTAGACCTAATAAGAAATTTCTTTGCATTGTATTTGATTTTCTTATCATTCCCACCTAAAGCAGTTGGAAATGCTCTTTTGGAAACGCAACCCATCAATAAAAAAGATTCATGATCCAAATCATGTAAAAAACACAAATAACCAGATTGCTGCATTATGATAATCATATTGGTTTGGGGGCTTTGAAATAAGATGGAAACAAGGTTGAATCTGACCTCTGCCAATATCTAGCTGTCACTCTAAGCAAGTCATTCCAGACCTCTTTATTCTAAGATGTTAATGTTAATACTCACAATGAAATTAATGGTTATTGAGCTACTATACTGTGCCAGGCACTTCCTACATGTGAACTCATTCAGTCCCCCACAGAAACCCAGTGAGGCAAATACTGTTTTTATCCCCATTTTCCTATTGAGGAAACTGAGGCATAGACAGAGTATCTTGGTTAGTGTCACCCAGAAGAAGAGGATGTGCAAGACCAGGTGGATTGGAGGTACAGCCAATGAGCTAATTTTTTTCTGAGCGTAAGATATCAAGTGAAATATAGAAAACCCAGACAGAAAAATATCAAAGTTCTCTCTCATATGAGGGAGCAAATAAATAAATGTCTTAAAAAAAAAACATGAGGTCTATCTGCATGCAAAACAGTGATTTTTAGTGGTTGGGAAGTGTGGCAGTGAGGGGAGAGGTTAGATGGCAGGTACCAAAATACAGTCAGATAAAAAGAACAAATTTGAGTGTTCCTTAGCATAGTGGGGAAACTAGTTCACAATAACCTATCATATATTTTAGGAAAAAAAAATAAGAGAGTAGCTCAAGGCTCAAAAAGAAAGTAATACCAAGGAGAAGGAAATATTAATTATACTGATTTTATCACTACTCTTTGTACATTTATTCAAATATCACACTACCACATAGACACATATAATTTAACCCATTTTTAAAAATTTATTTATGTTATTTGAATGGTGAGGGACAGAGAGAAAGAGAAAGAGAGAGAGAGAGACAGACAGACAAAAAGATACCCCATTTGCTGGTTCAAGGCCCCAATAGCTAGAGTTAGGTCCCCTAGCAAGAACCAAGAGCCAGAAACACCATCCTATCCCCCCATGTAGTTGGTAGTGACCCAAGCACTTGAGCTGTCATCCACTGACATGCATGTGCATGTGCATTATCCGGAAGTTGAATTGAAAGCAAACAGAACCCATGCTCTGATATGGGATATGGGCATCCCAAGTAACAGCTTAACACACTATGTACTACACTCACCCCAATCAAAAAATGTTTAATGATTCAGTAGATGGAAATTATAACTAATATGATTTGATTAACATCCATTGAATATGTATATCCAATCATCACATAATGTACCATAAATTTGCACAACTTTTAAAATAAGAAAAAGCATATCATTCAAATAATTAAAATTGTACATAAGAAAACTAAAGTTATAATAATAATAATAATATAAGTAAGCTTTGAGGGAAAAAAAGAGAGATTCAGCAAAGTGTTTGCTTGGGGCACTGGCTAAATGAGTCTCTTGCCCTCTTCCTAAGGGCCTTCTTCCTACCTCGCACGGTTGCAAGCTCCCCATCCTCATGTGCCATGCACTGCATGGCGGTCGCTCCAGCACATATCGGCATGCTGATCCTTTGTCCTAAAACAGAAGTCGACAGGTCTATTTCAGCAGCATTCCGGAGCATCCGTGGATAAAGTTTCCATCTAGAATTTTAAAAAATAATAAAACAGGCTTTAAAATTTCAAAAGCAGAACCAAACTTTGACATCACATTTTAGTTAAAAGAAGAAATATGATTGAATTTTCCCATCAAGAAAATTACTTCATAAAACTAAACAAAAAGACTTGTTTGGAAAATTAGCAACAGGAAGACAATGAATTTCCCAAGCAATTATTTTATCAAAGTATACTTTACAAATGACAAAGTTGACCCATTTTAATGCACAGTTTGGTGAGTGCTGACAAATAAATACAGTGGTGTAACTGCCAAACTCATCAAATTCTAAAATAGTTCAGTATTTCCCCAAAATTCCCCATTTCCTCTATAGTGAAAGTTTCTCCCCATATCAATTCCCTGACAGCCATAGATCTGAGTTTTGGTCTTCTTGATTTTACTTTGCATATTCATACATTGCATGAGTTATAAGTATGAAGGCATAAAGCTTGTGGGAAAAGAGAATAAAAGATAAGTTTACTCTCTTACCATTATAAAAATCAACTCAAAATGAATTAAAGACCTAAATAAAACACCTGAAGCTTTGAAGCTACCAGATAAAAATGCTTCAGGGCATTGGAATTGGCAAGGATTTTTTTTTTTTTTTAAGATTTATTTTGTCTATTTGAAAGGCAGATTTATGGAGATGGGAAGAGTCAGCCAGAGAGAATCTTCCATTCACCAATTCATTCCTCAAATAGCCACAACAAGCAGGGTTGGGTCCAGGCCAAGGCCAGGAGTCCGGAAATCCATGTAGTATTGCCATATGGGTGGCAGGGGCCCAAGCACTTGGACCATCTCCCACTCAGTTATATTAGCAGGGTGCTGGATCAGAAGCAGAGCAGCCGAGACTTGAATCAGCTCTCCAATAGGGGACACCAGCAATGTAGGCAGCTGCTTAACCTGCTGTGCCAAAATGCCAGTCCTGGCAAGGATTTCTTCTTTATTATCATAACCCAAAAGTAAAGGAAATGAAACAAAAATGGACAAATGGGATTTTGTCAAATTAAAGAGCTTCTGCACAGCAAAGGAATCAGTCAACAGACTGAATAGACAACTTACAAAGTAAAAGAAAATATTTGCAATTTATATATCTAATAAGGGGTTAATAATTAGAATATATAAAGAACTCAAACCACACAATAGCAAAAATAAATAAATAGATAAATATAATTTAAAATGGGCAGTAGATCTAAATAGACATTTCTCAAAGGAAAGTATGCAAATGACCAACAGGTACAAGAAAAATGCAAAACATCACTAATTATCTGAAAATACAAATCAAAACCACAATGAGATATCATCTTGCTCCAGTTAGATAAGCTATTATTAAAACAACAACAGATTAACAAGTGCTGGTAAGGATGTGGAAGAAAGAGAACCCTTGTGTACTTTTGGCTGGAATGCAAATTAATACAACGTTTGTGGAAAACACACGAGAGATGAATCAATAACCAGAAACTAGAACCACTATATGATATAGCAATCTCACTCCTGGGAATATACCCAAGGGATTTTAAATCAATCTGTTGAAGAAAAATTTGCAATTCCATGTTTATTGTAGTACTATTCACATTAGCCAAGAAATAGAAACAACCTCTATTAATTTACTGATGAATGGATAAAGAAAATGCAGCATATATACACAATAGAATACTACTCGGTCATAAAAAAGGGTGAAATCTTTTCATTTGCAACAACATAGATAGAACAAGATCATTATGGTAAGTGAAGTAACTAGCAGTTTAACACTAGGGCCAACATTCACACTTCCACAAATTTTTTGAAACATAAATGTAGCCTTTTTGCACTTGGCTTCTTTAACTTAGCCTAATCTGTTTGAGGTTCTTGCATGTTATTGGATGTGTCAATAATTTATTCTTTTTGGTTGAAGAATAGACTTCCATTATACAAGGATAAAATGATTTGTTTATGCATTCTCAAGCTGAGTGATACCTGGGTTGTTTCTAGTTGGGGCAATTATAAATAAAATCACTACATTCACTTACAAGTTGTGTACACATAGTTCTCATTTCAATTCCCCCAAGCTATTTTTGAAGATGATATATAAAGACATAAAGGTTTAAGAAGATGTGTGATGTCTATATTGTCTTCACTTCCTATAAAAGACATTAGCTTCATGCATACTTTTCAAATTATAATTTAGTTTCTTCAAAATCCTCATAGTTTCCATTGAAGTTGATAAAGAGAGAAATTGCATGTGTGTGTATGTGTGTGTGTTTTACATTAGTTGTACATTTCCCTGAACAATGTTTTTTGATAGAAACTAGAATTTTTAGCATGAAGAGGTAAAAACTATTTAAAATGACTTTTTCTATAATTCTGTTTTGCAATTAAAAATGCCCATAAAGCAACCACCAAAAGTTCCCAAGTAAAATTTATAAGAGAACCAGTTCTCTTTCCTCTGAGCAAAATTTATTCCTCCTATTTGTTCGGGTTTATTATCCTTCTCATTAGTAACTGATCAGAACTGAAGAAAATGCAGTCCTATTGCTAATGAGCATTCATCCAATAAACATATTGTATAGACACATATGCATACTTAAGCAGCACTCACTTTTCACTGCCTAGATTCAACTGTGCTTCCTGAGAGCCAGATTTTTTAGTAAGTATAGTAAAGTGTGATTTTGTAATGGGGTAACCAAAAAAATAAATAAATAAAGTCCTTAATTGAAGCATACTTCTTGCAGTGGAGGAGAAATTTTGCCTTCATATTGCTTTGTGGAAAAGCTAAGGGTCTGTAATCTAACCCTTCCTCACATAATAAAGTAGAAACATTCAGAGTCTGAAAAGAATAATAAAGAAGTTTTACTGTGTGATTTCTATGTTATTCCTTTGAACATTATAATTGTCATTATTTTATGTCATACCACATGCTTTGCTGCTGGAACTCTTTTCTTCTAGCCTGACCCTCACAGCATGATTCTTTGATCTCCATTTGAAAGGAGGAGAGGCAGAATCCTTGAGGAGAGTTTTTATTACCAATCATCTCTAAGTGTGTTATTAGAATGAGAGAAAAAGTTTTTAATAGCAGCCATTGGCACGCCAGCCTTGCAAGACATAATACTTACTTAGAACTAGAGGAACAATGAAGGCTTTTATGACGAGAACACAGAAATCTACAGGGCATCAGCTGTGTGTGTGCATGCGTGTGTGTGGGTATGAGGCAAAAGGGACATTTCTAAATGTCAAATTCCCATTTCTTTTTTTTTTTCTTTTTTTTTTTACAGGCAGAGTGGACAGTGAGAGAGAGAGACAGAGAGAAAGGTCTTCCTTTGCTGTTGGTTCACCCTCCAATGGCCGCCGCGGGTGGCGCGCTGCGGCCGGCGCACCGCGCTCGTCCGATGGCAGGAGCCAGGAGCCAGGTGCATTCCCATTTCTAAAGCCAGGCTCTATCCTTCTGTCTTGAGAGTAGCTCTATGAATGTCCACTTGGTGGCGCACTCACCTTTATAACTGTGTGCTCCTGCTTCCTTAAGTACTATAAAGTTCTGGTCAATCAATGCACAAAACTTAGATTTAAAAAATCTAGGAAAACTTAGATTAAAAAATACATATTAATGGAATGAGAAATGTAATTCTTTGAAGAATCATACACATTTTGACACTTTCCAAATAGCAATTACTACACAATAACTGTCAGTCTCAATAGTTGTCCAGGCCCCTCCCTATCCTGTCCTCAACTTAAATGACTTTCCCACAATCATACATAAAATAATACCTTCTGTAATCTGTGTTCCAATGAGGCCTACACTTTGGAAAAAAAGATATGAAGATTGATGAAACAGTTGGCCCAATGGAGTAGTAAATCTTTAACAAAAGATGGAAAATAAAGGAAGTAGATTAAGGTGGAATCTTTTAACAAGACTTTTGGTTCATACTCCACATCCAATGACAGCTTCCATTTTAATTTATCAAAAATCAGGTAATCCAACCGTCCCTCAGAGTTGGCATGTGACATTCAGGTATCACCCAACTTTTACTGAATCACACCAACTGAGCACAGTGAATAAAGGCTTTGTCAGTCCAACAGTCTTCAAACTCATGTTATGAAAAATACAGGTTTCAAAAAATTTTTCCATCAAAATGCTATCTTTCATTTTCTACTAACTTTTTAAAATAACTTCACATCATATTGCATTCCCTTTTATCCACTCCTAATTTGGTGCTCTAAGTATTTAAAACATAGAGTATGGAAAATACATTATTCAGCTGTCATGGATATGGATTTTATGATATTTATGCTTAAGGGAAGAATACTGAAAATGCCACTAGCAAAGTTATCTTCCTTCCTTTTTTTTTTAAGATTTATTTTATTTATTTGAAAGACAGAGTTACAGAGAGAGTGTAAACCATCCACTGGTTTACACCCCAGATGGCCACAACAGCCGGAGCTGGGCAGATCCGAAGGCAGGAACCAGGAGCTTCTTCCGGGTCTCCCATGAGGGTGCAGGAGCCCAAGGACTTGGGCCATCGTCTACTGCTATCCCAGGCCACAGCTGAGAGGTGGATCGAAGAGGAGCAGCCAGGACTAGTACCGGCACCCTTATGGGATGGCGGCACTTCTGGCCAGGGCGTTAACCTGCTGCTCCACAATGACCGCCTGCCCGGTTATCTTCCTTCTTAAAGTGAGAAAGTGATAACAGTTTTACCCATTTGTTAAAAAGAAAACCACAAATTTTCAGAATAGAGTCAACAGGTAAAACAGCAGCAAAGAGAGTTTCTAATTTTTGAAATAATGAAGGCTTCTAAATATTCAAATTGTAAGATTACTGGCTTCAGTAATAGGTTTGGCAAAATCTTACCAAAAAATATATGCAGGATATAGTTGAGGAGGCTACTTCAAGTTAATGCATAAGAGAAACAAAATACTATTCTTTTTCAAATCAACCCCAACCAGATCAGGCAGCGCAAAATGTGACAAGTTGACGTTTGTCCTGTTGTTATCATGATGGCAAAAGGCAATCTCACTCCACTGGGTGATTCCACTTATTTGTTCCTTTGTAGTTTTTTGAAATGTTTCCATGGCCACTTATATGAACTCTGAAACTCCGGAACTCCAAAATATAGTTGTCAGAAATGAGTATGAAATCATAAAAGATATCAGTGAAAATGACATTTTATTATTCTTGATTGAGGAGGATTATAAATTTTATAAAAGTATTTGAAATATCTTAATCTGGCACCATGAGTTATCTGAAGTCTGTTGTTTTACACTTTTCATATGAATCAGAATGGGAAATTTCAGATTTATTTCCTTCATGCCATCCACTGAAAGCCATCATAACCCTGGCAGAAAGTATGTTCTTAGCTCCACAGGACACACTAGATGACTCAGGGTCACCCAGAAAATTACAAAGCAAAGGAGAATTTGAGGTGTTAGATATGAAACTGCCCCTAAAATTTGTTGCAATAAAAAACTTGACAACAAAATGGCATTTCCAAAGAAAATAGAGTAATACATTTTTTTCCTTTAAAGATGAACAGAAGAGAATGATGAATTTTCATGGAAAAGGCAGTATTGGGGTTAATGTTGTAGTGTAGCAGATAAAGCTGCCACCTGCAATGCTTACATCCCATATAGGTACCAATTCCTGTTCCAGCTGTTCCACTTCCCATGCAGCTCCCTGTTAATGGCCTGGAAAAGCAGTGGAAGATGGTAGAAGTGCTTGGGCCCCTGCCACATACATGGGAGACCTGAATGCAGCTCCTCTCTGCAACTCTGACTTTCAAGTAAAATACATAAATCTTAAAAAAAGAAAAGGCAGTATATCTGTGTCCTGTTCCTAAATAACTGAGTACACACCTAGGATGGAAATACTCACTTGATAACCATTTAATTCACATAAGCCATGAGGTACTTTTCCAGTTCACAATTGTCACACAATGGTAGTAGAATTTCTAGGGCTGTGGAGGTGGTCCATCCGCTTTGCTGCACCCTCTCTGTTCCTTCTCTGAAAATTCCTCTGGACCAATTTTTTGGGGTACATTTGGCATAAACTCCCACCAGTTTTATGGAGGCCAAAAGTCAATGCATACGCATTGGAATGAAAGTTCCTATGAACGGCCGGCGCCGTGGCTCAACAGGCTAATCCTCCGCCTTGCGGCGCCGGCACACCGGGTTCTAGTCCCGGTCGGGGCGCCGGATTCTGTCCCGGTTGCCCCTCTTCCAGGCCAGCCCTCTGCTGTGGCCCAGGAGTGCAGTGGAGGATGGCCCAAGTGCTTGGGCCCTGCACCCCATGGGAGACCAAGAAAAAGCACCTGGCTCCTGGCTCCTGCCATCGGATCAGCGCGGTGCGCCGGCCGCAGCGCGCCGTCCGCGGCGGCCATTGGAGGGTGAACCAACGGCAAAAGGAAGACCTTTCTCTCTGTCTCTCTGTCTCACTGTCCACTCTGCCTGTCAAAAAAAAAAAAAAAAAAAGAAAGTTCCTATGAACAGGAACTTTCTTGTCTGGCCCACTGCTCTGTCCCTACCATGTTACTGCAGAGTCAAGTCCATGAAGATCTCTATAAGCATTAATTAGCCAAAGTGGGCAAGAGGAGTTAAATGGTGAGGAAGGCTGAATAAAAATAGAATAGGAGTCCATAGAGCAATGCTGACATCCCAGCCACATACAACTGTCAAGGACCTAAAATGTTCTTGTTTATAATAATCTATGTTGATTGAGGATTTTTTTTTTTTCAGAAGAACACTCCCAAACTACATTAGCTGGTGAACATATTTTACATGAGTTCAACAGGAGACATCTTCTAGGAGCAGAAAATTTTAAAGAGGCCCAAAATGTGAAGTAATGATTGGGAAAGATCAGGCAGAATTTTAAGCCCTCCTACAGTTTGCCAGCTTTCACTTCCATGACATCCCACAGCATTTGCTGAGTCTATTTGAGGTGCTGGAGGGTAGCTCTGCCCTTCACCCCATCACCATCCTGAGTCACCTTCATGTACATGAGAGACAATCAATGCTCCCTGCCAAGGATCACCTTTTTTAGAAAGATATCATTTCTCTGGAGCCAGCATTGTGGTGCCATGGGTTAAGCCAAGATGCCAGCATATGGGTACTGATCCATGTCCCAGTTGCTCCACTTCCAAAGCAGCTACTTGCTAATGGCCTGAGAAGGCAATGGAAGAGAGCATGAATACTTGGGAACCCTGCTATTCATATGGAATAAACAAATGAAGCTCCTGAATCTTCAGCCTAGCCCAACCCTAGTCATTATAGCCATTTAGGGAGAGAACTAGGGGAAGAAAGATTCTCTCTCTCTCTCTCTCTGTGTGTGTGTGTGTGTGTGTGTTTCTCCCTCTCTGTGTAACTCTTTCAAATAAATAAATAAATAAATCTTGTTTTTAAAAAATAAATATTTCATTTCTCCTAATTTCCATGAAGAAAAGTGATTTTGCTCTAAAGAAGAAATCAGGAAGCAAGATAGATTCTCCCTCACTGGACATTTTCAGCCTTTTATCGCCTTTAATTGATCACCTTTAAGTCCTAAAATATTTGTTGCTTTCCCTAGGGGTCATATGTAAGAAAGATGAGCCTGAAAGACTATAGTTCATTGAAAGCCCTCCTCCCCTACTGCAGATAATAAACTGGTTTTCCAATGACTAGTGAAAAAATAACCATTTAAAGTTATTTTATTACAAAATGTAAACATAAAGTGTGACACCCACCATCTTGTGCTTTGAAATATGAAAATCAAGTGAAAACTAGTTTAGGATGAGAGATGAAACCCTTTGCAGGAGAGATGCAACAGCAGAGCTCAAAGACAAATGCCACTCAGGCACAGTGCAACCTGAAATGAAAGTCTAGACAACAGTAATCAAAATGAATGATAATGTAGAAAGCCATCAGAATGGCACATCTGAGGCAACAATCCAATGTGATTCAAGCAGATAAAATGGCTACCTTGCATTTGTGCTAACTCCTCACCACAGCAAAAAGATAAGCACTCACTGTCACAGAGAAAAAGAGAATGGCGCTGTTTGCAATTATCACTACTTTTATATGTAGCTAAATTAATTGTCCTCATTGTCCGTAAAGAGGAAATGAAGAGTAGTCTTTTGCAGTCCATTGTTCAAGATTTCCAGGCTTGAAATATGCTTAATTTATTAAGATCCAAATATTTCTCACAGCCTTATGAACTTTTCCATTTCTATTAAACACAAATCTAAGCAAATAGTTTCATACTCTTAACTGAGAGTTAGATCTTACTTTGGTGCAATGTCGGTATTATGTACATATGAGACACATCTTGAAAAAAGAAATTCTTACCTAGAAAATGCTGCCACATTATCAGCCAAAGTTTCCTGGTCATTTGCCCCAGATCTATAATAGTCATAGACAGACTTTTGAAGTATCAATTTAGCTTGTTGTTCATAGTCATTGATACAAACTAGTCGGGTGGACATTTTCACAGGTCACCACAACAACAGATAATAGGGTTTTTCCTGTTTATTGCCTCTACACCCTGACTATTCCGTTACTTGTAAATTATTAATAGACTTTTGTCAAAGTTCAGATTTGGTTCTCTGTTGTTTACATCATGTGAGCTAACAATGCTTTAGACCTTGAAATTTCATCTAAGGCCATCTGCCCAAGGACATTTGAGCCATAAGAAGCTGGAGCTAGAGAGGCAGCAAGGGGTGATTATTGGTGTCATGTAAAAAAGGCAGAGTGATGAGTTCAAAATTAAGGACTTAGAGGGTGGGCATTTAGCCTACAAATTGGTATGTCCTTGTCCACATCAGAGTTCCTGGGTTTAAGTTCATGTATTGGCTCCTGGATCCAGCTTCCTGATAATGCAGACCCTGCGAGGCAGGGATGATGGCTCTAACAATTGTGTCCCTGCCACTCAAGCAGAAGACCTGGATTGAGTTGCCAGCTCCTGGCTTTAGGCTGGCCCAGCACCAATCATTGAAGCTTTGGGGGAGTGAAACAGCAAATATTAGTTTCTCTCTCTCTCTCTCTCCCTCTCTCTCTCTCTCTCTTTGCTCTTTGCTTGGTCCAGAATGGGCCTCCCACTCATTCTTCTTTGGGTCATGTACTTTTGACATGAAAAGTGCTTGTAAAGCAAACAAATTATTCAGTAAAGACAAGACTTCTATTGAACATGAAATTTAACTGATTATAAACATTTGTAGTTAAAATAAACATAAAGACCATGTTTAAAGCTAATTCTTTTTTAAAAAACTATTTTTGTTTATTTATTTGACAGGTAGAGTTACAGACAGTGAGAGAGACAGAGAGAAAGGTCTTCCTTCTGTTGGTTCACTCCCCAAGTGGCCGCAGTGGCTGGAGCTATGCTGATCCGAAGCTAGGAACCAGGTTTTTCTTCCTGTCTCCCTTGGGTGCAGGGGCCCAAGGACTTGGGCCATCTTCTACTGCTTTCCCAGGCCACAGCAGAGAGCTGGACTGGGAGAGGAGCAACTGGGACTAGAATCAGTGCCCATATGGGATGCCGGCACTACAGGTGGAAGATTAACCTAGTGAGCCACAGTGCCAGCCCCAAAGCTAATTCTTAATCTTACTTTGCTCTAGCGCAGGTAGAGGGAGGTGTCATTCCAAAAGACCTTATGGTCTCAATGAAGAATTTCACATGGAACATGATTCAGATTAGTAAACCATGATTGAGAGATCAGTGGCTTTCGCATCAGCCAAACCTGAATTTCAGTCTAAGAACCTCTACTTAAAATTGCTTGCTAACTGCATTCTAACCATCTACACCAGTACCAGAGCTTTCTCTTGAACTCGAGGTCTGCTTTTCCATCTACCCAGCATGCTAACAGGTATGGACTCAATGCCCTATGGAGCAGCTCTCAATCAAGGATGCAAGAGAGATGGTGCATAATTATCGATCTTCTTACTCCCCTGGCAGGATTACTGCTAGGATCATGTTCTATGTCTCAGGCTTCAGTCGCCCACAGTGAGAGCTGGTTGATAACCCACTCTGTGTTGGCTGTTTTCCCTTCCAGTCTGACTTCCCTACTCCTAATTTTTGCTCCCTTCATATCCCACATACACCCTCCATATTTGAATGCTTGTTTCACAGTCTCCTTTGATACTCAAGCAATACCAGAAGAAATACCAGTATGAAGATGCCAATTATATAAGTACAAACCCCCAACATGCCAGAAATTGCACCGAGAGAATCTTGGGCTTCCAGATGGCCATTGCTATTCTTTTCCAAATAAATTGATCCTTCTGAACAGTTATTTTCTAGATTTGAATTTAGTTCAATTTTTTCTCTACACACTTAAGAGAAGAGCCTTCCTGCAATGATATATATTCACATATTCATATCTCTTTGACAACTGCTTTGCAAAGCTCCTGCTTTACACAGCCCCACAGGGGAGAAAGAACCGGGTACCGAATCATAGTATTTTACAATGGGTAAGAGGCCTCTAAGGCTGTTTTGGAGAAAGAAAACAGCCTTAGGGAAAAAAGAAAACTAGTACTTTATATAGAAGCTGTGATTTAGTTTGACCTGTGGGCACAGAGCATACATAGGACTCAGCAAATACCATGCAAAATCCCCACACTGAGGTCACTGAAAGGAAGGAAACAGGTTGTGATACTAATCAAGACCAAAGTAAGGAGCTTAGAAATGTATCCATGCTTCTCACATGGTGACAGAGGCACAATGATTTGAGCCATCATCTACTGCCTCTAGGGCTGCATTAGCCAGAAGCTGGATCAGAAGCTGAACAGCAGGGACTAAAATTGGCACTCTAATATGGACATTGTAAGTGGCAGACACTATAAGTGGCAGCTTAATCTGTGATGCTACAATGCCCACTCCATTATGCTTAATTATCTAATTCATTGAGTTAATTTTTGTATATAGTTTGAGATTATAGGAAACTAAAAAACATCCATACAGCAAAGGAAACAATCAACAAAGCAAAGAGACAACAGAATTTGAGAAATAATTTGCAAAAAAATGAACTGGTAAAGAGTTAATATCCAGAGTATATGAATAACTAAAACATTTTAACAGTTAAAAAATCCAATTTTAAAATGTAAAAATGATCTGAATAGACATTTCTCAAAATAAGATACAAAAGTGGCCAACATATATATTAAAAACTGGTGAACATTATTAATCATCAGTCAAATGTGAATCAAAATCACAATGATATCACCTTGCTCAAAATACAATGAATATTGTTCAAAAGAAAAAAAAATAACAAGTGTTTTCAATGAGGTAGAGGAAATTCAGCCCTTACAGATTATTGATAGAAAGGCAAATTTGCACAGCCATTATGGAAAATCAAATGGAGGTTCTTTTAAAAATTAAAAATCAAGGGGCCGGCATTACAATGCAGTAGGTTAATCCTCCACCTGCAATGCTGGCACCCCATATGGGCGCCAGTTTTAGTCCCAGCTGCTCCTCTTCCAATCCAGCTCTCTGCTACGGCCTGGGAAAGCAGTAGAGGATGGCCCAAGTCCTTGGGCCCCTGCACTTACATGGGAGACCAGGAAGAAGCACCTGGCTCCTGGCTTCAGGGCAGCTCAGTGCCAGCCATAGTGACCATTTGGGGAACGAACCAACAGAAGGAAGACCTTTCTCTCTGTCTCTTTCTCTCACTGTCTATAACTCTACCTGTCAAAATTTAAAAAAGAAAAGAAAGTTGGACTCAAATGTGGAGGTAGGATATTAACCCAGACATGCAATATGTGATGCAAGTGTCTTCACTACTTTGCCAAACCCCCACTGCTTGCCTTGTTTGTGTGTGTGTGTGTGTGTGTTTGTTTTGTTTTGTTTTTGTTTGATTTGGGTTTTTAGATGGTTGGTTAGTTTTTGGTGTTTTTTTAACACTGGACTTTATAAAATCTTAATTTGCCTTCAGTCCTCCCTCCCAACATCTCCAATAAAAACCTCTGCAATATATATGACCCATGTCTCCACAACCGTGTTTCCAAACCACAAGGTCAATCTGAGGAAATCTCTTCTTCATCCCAAGAGAAACTCAAGTGTGACATAAAAGAAAGCAATGAGAAACCTGTATTCTCAGCTAGAGGTTCACTGTCATTTGCCTTAAGATGCAACTGAAACTATTGCATGGAAATGTCTTATTTCCTCTTTTTTATGCTTTTAAGAAACTTTTGTTATTTTTAATGATTCATAGTGTTTGGTGGAATCTTGATTTTTTTTCACCATCCTAGGCAGTAGAAAAAGCAAAGTTTTACAAATTCTGCAGAAGAGAGAGAAGCTATAGTACAGTGGGCATTGGAGAGAGGGCCTCTCACAAGTTATAAAGACTATTTTATTGTGATTTTACATTACACTTCTCTGAGGATTCATGATTTTTGATCATCTCATATGTTTATTGGCCTTTTATTATTCCACTTTTGTGACATACTTGGATATGGCCATCCATTATTTCTTCCAGAATTTTTCTTGTAGATGGTACACTTTTTTGTGTCTGTATGTGCTTTGGGTACAGACCCTTTGTGGTTCCTATGTATAAGGTACATTTATACTAAGCTTTTGACTTGCTTCCTCCTATTAATAATGTGAATGATAGTCTCAAGCCTGCATGCTGGAGAACATGTAGTCATATGCTGTTTTTTTTTTTTTCTTTCCTCCCTCTCTCCCTTTTCCCTCATTTTCATCTTCACTTCACTTCATCTTCTTCTCTTCTGTCCTTTTTCCTCAAAGTCCTTAATTCTCTTATTATTCTTCCTTTTTTTATACTTTCTCTGTTTCCTTGTTGCAGTTACAGCCCAGTCCTAGACAGCCAAGTTGCCTCTAGCTAGATGGGTTTCCTTTTTTGGTTTGCCCACTAACTGTGTTGTTCTTTGAGGTCCTGGCTTTGAGGTGGGATGAAAGGATATGCATGTGGTTACAAACATCTGGGAAAGGTTCCCCCTTTCATCCTCTAAAACAGCATAACTTGGCAAACAGTCACCTGGGGGTGGATTGAAGGTAGATATGAGGAGTACAGACAATTGACTTGTGCTTCCACTACTGTGAGTTAACAGACTTTTAAGTATTCATATTAGAGTGATGAGGTTTGCCTCCAGTTACCCCAAGGTCCATGAGCCAATTAAAACTACAGCTCCACAAGCAAGCATTTGGCAAAGCAGTTAAGAAGCACTAGGTCCCTTATTAGAATGCCTGAGTTTAAGCTCCTTCTGATTTTAACATCCTGCAAATCTTCATCCTGGGAGGCAGCTGGTGAGGGCTTAAGTAGTTGGATCCCTCCCATTCATATGGGAGATCCAGACTGAGTTGCATGCTCTTAACTTCAGCCTGGCCCAGCCCAGGCTCTCTGTCTTTCTGACTTTCAAGTAAAATAAATACTTTTTAAAAAATATAACTCCAATATAGGCATTGGGTTCAACACATGCCCTTGGGAGGAATCCAGCTTTGGGATTCTGCTTGCTTCTCTTGCTTTCATAGATTTTGGCTTGTTTGTTTGTTATTATTTTATGAGTCCTTTGATTCATTTATAAATGTTTGCTACATTTAAAATAACAATTTCAGCAGGCCAGCTGAATTGGCATATTTCAGATTGCTCAGTATGTATATGGGCAAAAATCTTTCACTACTAACTACTGGTCGTGAATTATTAGTTTTGTCTAAGTTTTTTCCTACTAGCCCAGATCCATATATAGATATGGGCAATTTTCTACTGGGTTTCTCTTCTTAGGAAAAGGCCTCCCTCTCATGATCCTGTAGCTGGAAGTGTGGTCCTGCAGATTTCATCTTTATGTGGGATTCTCCAAGGTATAGTTTCACCACCCTTCACACTGTTACTCTTCATGGACAAGACTTAGTAGATACTTTTTTTTTTTTTTTGACAGGCAGAGTGGACAGTGAGAGAGAGTGACAGAGAGAAAGGTCTTCCTTTTGCCGTTGGTTCACCCCTCAGTGGCTGCTGCGGCCAGTGCATTGCGCTGATCCGAAGCCAGGAGCCAGGTGCTTCTCCTGGTCTCCCATGGGGTGCAGGGCCCAAGCACTTGGGCAATCCTCCACTGCACTCCCGGGCCATGGTAGAGAGCTAGCCTGGAAGAGGGGCAACTGGGACAGAATCGGGCACCCCGACAGGGACTAGAACCCGGTGTGCCAGCGCCGCAAGGCAGAGGATTAGCCTATTGAGCCACGGCGCCCGGCTAGTAGATACTTTCAGGAAACCTTCTGATCTAGTGCTGTTTACCTGCCTTTTGAAGTTTTACTGCTTTTCTGTGGATTTTTGTTTGCTTCTGGATTCTACTTTCTTGCCATTTCAACAACACAATATAAAATTGACATAATACTTGACTTCACATCTGTAGTTACATAATGAAAGACTTTTTAGTAAAACTAGATCATATATTTCCAGAAACTTTAATTATGGATCTTTTAAGTGTGGGCCTTTTATCGTACATAAATCTAAATTGTTTAATATAGTTCAATGTATCAACAGTATTGTTGATGGTTTGGTTTGTTAGTCTCATTTAGAAAATCTTCCTGAGATCTTAAAGGTGTTCTCCTATATTGTCTTGCATCTGGAATCAATATCTGTGCACTATGGTAGTCACTATTTTGCTTCCAGATGCAAAGTGAGCCACATATTTGGTTTAACAAGTTAAGCCAGCTCTTCTTTCAAAGGCACATGGTGAGATTGTGTGTTGTGGTTCCTTCGTGGATAGGACCATGTGGCCTCTGAGCCATTTGACTAGCTCTCTTCAATGATTTGTTAGTGTCTGATGATTGCAAATTGAGGTTAAAGCATTAATCACCAAAGCAATTGACAGAGCAACTGGTTCTGTCCCGATAGTAACCACTTTGTCAGTATGGATAATGATGATAATGTCCCCAGGAAACACATGATTAACAATAGCATGATCACAGATTATATTGTCATTTTAAGGTGCACAACATATACCAGTCTTAGTAAACGTACTTCAAAATGGAAAAATTCCTTTTAAAAAACAGTTTATTTTGATGCATAGAGATGCTTTGTTCAAGAAGATAAATAAAAAACAAAAAAATAGGCCGGCGCCGTGGCTCAACAGGCTAATCCTCCGCCTTGCGGCGCCGGCACACCGGGTTCTAGTCCCGGTCGGGGCGCCGGATTCTGTCCCGGTTGCCCCTCTTCCAGGCCAGCTCTCTGCTGTGGCCCGGAGTGCAGTGGAGGATGAGCCAAGTCCTTGGGCCCTGCATCCCATGGGAGACCAGGATAAGCACCTAGCACCTGGCTCCTGCCATCGGATGAGCGTGGTGCGCCGGCCGCAGTGCGCCGGCCGTGGCAGCCATTGGAGGGTGAACCAACGGCAAAGGAAGACCTTTCTCTCTGTCTCTCTCTCTCACTGTCCACTCTACCTGTCAAAAAAAAAACAAACAAACAAAAAAAAATTCTGACTGTGAACCCCAGCCTCCCAGGTAGACATTAACCATTATAGCTGTGGAAGGGTAGTGATAATGTGATTTTTGGCTTGAGAAATGGGCTTTTGATCTTAGTGAACCCACCCAGTACCTTTCAAGTTCAAAGATTTTTTCTTTGAAATGAGACCATCACTGTTCCAACTTTCTCATTGATAAAAAACTTAAAAACAACATTATATTCTCAAGGTTCTGCAGATTATTACAAATTTTTCCCCATGTCAATAACCACTTCACAATCAGGGAAACAAAGGTTACTTTTCCACTTCTGTGTAGCATCTAAGTAAAGTACACTTGTCAGCTCGTTAGAGAATACAAGAGTAGATAGCATTTCAGGTGTTCAATCCCTGATGTCTCTGTAAAGCCCCAGCAAAAGGCACTATCTTTAGTGAAAAACAATCACAGCTTTCTTTCCAAGCTACCATGAGACGATGCAATAATGAAACCTTATAGATTTAGTACACTCTAAGCTATGCTTTATCTGCTGTAGAAGTGCTCCTGAAAGATGCACATATGCTTAAGAATTCTACTGTACTCCTTGTCTAAGAGAAAAATCATACACACACACACACACACACACAAATAGATCTAAACACTAAATGCTGAATTTGCACCAGAAAGACAACTGGAAACAAAACCCTGCTTAACATTGTCTGTATCTAGAGCAATTGTCCTTTCTGAGCTCTTTATGTCACTTCTGAAAATAATAACAATAAATAGCCAGTCCTCAGCACATATATATCTCCTCAGTGAAACAAATCAGATAACATCGGAAAAAAGCCAGCTCACTGATCTCTGCCCTTTTATCTCAATGGGATTTTCCAGAAATCATGTGGCTAGAGATCATACAAATTAGTCTGCTCCTTCAGCTGTGAGTAACAGGAAAGTGTGTGTTAATGAAATTTCACTATTGATAGACATCAGCATTTTCCAGAAAGGAGATGGCATCATTTTCTTTTTTTTTTTTTTTTTTTTTTTTTTTTTTTTTATTTTTTTTTTTATTTTTATATATTTTTAAAAATTTTTATTTAAGGTATACAAATTTCATGTAGTTCATACATACAGGTTTAGCAACGTGATAGGAAATGTGACTGGAATAAGGTTATATTTCAGTGTGATTTCTTTTTTTTTTTTTTTTTTTTTTTTTTATTTATTTATTTATTTTTTGCTTTTATTTAAAGAATATAAATTTCCAAAGTATAGCTTATGGATTTCAATGGCTCCCCCCCTCACAACTTCCCTCCCTCCCGCTACCCTCCCCTCTCCCGCTCCCTCTCCCCTTCTGTTCACATCAAGATTCATTTTCAATTCTCTTTATACACAGAAGATCAGTTTAGACCATATTATGTAAAGATTTCAACAGTTTGCCCTCACATTGAGACACAAACTGAAATTATTGTTGGAGTACTAGTTATAGTATTAATTCACGATGTACAGTACATTAAAGAAAGAGATCCTACATGATTTTTTTTAAAGAATTGATTAATTATCTATGCAATTTCCAATTTAACACCAAGATTTTTTTTAATCATTTGCAATTATCTTTATACACAGAAGATCGATTTAATATTATAGTATGTAAGGATTTCATCAGTTTGCACCCACACAGAAACACAAAGTGAAAAAAATACTGTTTCATTACTAGTAATAGTGTTATTTCACATTGGATAACACATTAAGGACGGATCCCCCATGAGACATAAGTACACAGTGACTCCTGAAATTGAATTAACAATTTGACACTCTTGTTTATGGCGTCAGTAATCTCCCCAGGCTCTAGTCATGAGTTGCCGAGGCTATGGAAGCGTTTAGGGTTCGCCGACTTTGATCTTAATCCGACAGGGTCATAGTCAAAGTGGAGGTTCCCTCCTCCCTTCAGAGAAAGGTACCTCCTTCTTTGATGGCCCCGATCTTTCCACTGGGATCTCACTCGCAGAGATCTTTCGTTTAGGTCTTCTTTTTTTTTTTTTGTTTTTCAGAGTGTCTTAGCTTTCCATGCCTAAAATATTCTCATGGGCTCTTGAGCCAGATCCGAATGCCTTAAGGGCTGATTCTGAGGCCAGAGTGCTATTAAGGACATCTGCCATTCTATGAGTCTGCTGTGTATCTCGCTTCCCATGCTGGATCATTCTCTCTCTTTTTCATTCTATAATGTTAGTATTAGCAGACACTAGTCTTGTTTGTGTGAACCCTTCTACTCTTAGACCTATCCGTGTGATCACTTGTGAGCTGAAATTGGTCACCTGGACTAATGAGATGGCTTTGGTATATGCCACCTTGATGGAAATGTATTGGAATCCCCTGGCACACTTCTAACTCTATCATTTGGGGCAGTTCCGATTTAGCATGTCCCAGATTGTACATCTCCTCCCTCTCTTATTCCCACTCTTATATTTCACAGGGATCACTTTTCATTTAAAATTTAAACACCTATGGCTAATTGTGTGTTAGTTGCCAGATTCAACCTATAGTACTAGAACGAATACAAACAACAAGGGGAGATACTAAAATGGGTAAAGATTTAGATTGTACATCAACAGTTCAGGCAGGAGCTGATCGTGTCTTATTTCCCCATAGTGTTCATTTCATTTCAACAGGTTTCCTCTTTGGTGCTCAGTTAATCATCACCAATCAGGGAAAACAAATGATATTTGTCTCTTTGGGACTGGCTTAATTCACTCAGCATGATGTTTTCCAGATCCCTCCATTTTGTTGCAAATGGCAGGATTTCATTGTTTTTGACTGCTGTATAGTATTCTGTAGTGTACATGTCCCATAATTTCTTAATCCAGTCTACTGTTGATGGGCATTTGAGTTGATTCCAGGTCTTAGCTATTGTGAACTGAGCTGCTATAAACATTAGTGTGCAGATGGCTTTTTGGTTTTCCAATTTAATTTCCTTTGGGTAAATTCCAAGGAGTGGGATGGCTGGGTTGTATGGTAGGGTTATATTCAGATTTCTGAGGAGTCTCCAGATTGACTTCCATAGTGGTTTAACCAGTTTGCATTCCCACCAACAGTGGATTAGTGTCCCTTTTTCCCCACATCCTCTCCAGCATCTATTGTTGGTAGATTTCTGAATGTGAGCCATTCTGACCGGGGTGAGGTGAAACCTCATTGTGGTCTTGATTTGCATTTCCCTGATTGCCAGTGATCCTGAGCATTTTTTCATGTGTCTGTTGGCCATTTGGATTTCCTCTCTGGAAAAATGTCTATTGAGGTCCTTAGCCCATCTCTTAAGTGGGTTGTTTGTTTTAATGCTGTGTCGTTTCTTGATTTCATTGTAGATTCTCGTTATCAGCCCTTTATCTGTTGCATAGTTTGCAAATATTTTTTCCCATTCTGAGGGTTGCCTATTCACTTTCCTGACTGTTGCTTTTGCAGTACAGAAACTTCTCAGTTTGATGCGATCCCAATAGTTAATTTTGGCTTTGAGTGCCTGTGCTTTTGGGGTCTTTTCCAAGAAGTCTTTGCCTGTACCTATATCTTGCAGGGTTTCTCCTATGCTCCCCAGTAATTTGATGGTGTCGGGTCGTAGGTTTAAGTTTTTGATCCATGTTGAATGAATTTTTGTGTAAGGCGTAAGGTAGGGGTCTTGCTTCATGATTCTGCAGGTGGAAATCCAGTTTTCCCAGCACCATTTGTTAAATAGACTGTCTTTACTCCAAGGGTTAGTTTTGGGACCTTGATCAAATATAAGTTGGCTGTAGATGTTTGGGTTGATTTCAGGTGTTTCTATTCTGTTCCATTGGTCTATCCATCTGTTTCTGTACCAGTACCATGCTGTTTTGATTACAACTGCCCTGTAGTATGTCCTGAAATCTGGTATTGTGATGCCTCCGGCTTTATTTTTGTTGGACAAGATTGCTTTAGCTATTCGAGGCCTCTTATTCCTCCATACGAATTTCAGCATCATTTTTTCCAGATCTGAGAAGAAAGGGAGATGGCATCATTTTCAATACAGGAAACAATTTCTCAATGTATAGTCAGGTTCAAAATACACAGGAAATATTGAATGACAGACTTAAAACTCAGCTGTAAGGCAAGTTATTTATTAACTATTGTTTCTAAGAATAAATAAAATGTGTTTTTTGGGATTTTTCCACTCTAGAATCAGTACCAACTGCTGAAAAAAATCAATATAATGTTAAAAAAAATTCTTGCCCATAGAAGTTACCTTGTTTCTCAAAAACAAACATTACCTGGAATTCCAGTTCAGCTAGTGAGACTCATGATCTTTTATCTGCCCTATTCCATTTTCCCTGATTGGCAAACACAAAAAGGCAGCAGCTTCTAAAGTAATTTCCCAAACTGGATTCCATAAAGTATCAATAAATATTCCTTTAAAGAAAATATCTGTAAAGTATATAGGGAAAATATATGCTTCAATGGAAAACCATGATTGTTAGTATCACAACCTTCTGGGTTATCTGATCCTGCACTGCCACTGTCTTTGAGCTATTTTACAGTTCTATAAATTATAGACATTTGTCAGAAATGCAAAATATATATATTCAGTCCAAAGTTGTAGTCTGATCTAATGACTTCATATTTTGTGTTCATTCACTTAGGTGCTTAGGTTAAAACCTAGAGAACATTACGGATTCTTTTTCTTTCCTGTCACTTGTCCACATTTAATATTGTAACAAGTCCTATCAGCTATAATATTAAATTAGATCCCAATTCCCATCATTAAACAACACACGTATTTCCACCACTGTCGTCCAATGTGGTCGTTTACCTGACAACCAGATGATGAGTTCAAAAACAAGTCAAATCATGTTATCCCCCTGCTTTCAACTTTTCAATAGCTTTTCATTACACTTAAAATAAAATCCATACCTCTTACCAGGTGACCAGCAGGTATTAAATAACCTTCTCCTCCCCATTACACACACACACACACACACACACACACACACACACTGTATTAATCTCCATTTTTCCATTGTCTCATTTTGACTTGAAAATGTCACATTTATTCTAATTCCAGAGCCTTTACAAAATTTCTCTTTCTTTCCCCAAGAAACACTTGTATTTGATTGGCTAGTTTTTTGTTGAGGATTTTTGTGTCTATATTCATCAGAAAGATCGGTCTGTAGCTCTCTTTGTTGTATCTTTTTCAGGTTTAGGAATTAAAGTGATGCTGGCTTCTTAGAAAGAATTCGGGAGGATTCCCTTCTTTTCAATTGTTTTGAATAGGTTGAAAAGAATTGGAGCTGCTATTTTTTAAATTTTTAATAGAATTCAGCAGTGAAGCCATCCAGACCTGAGCTTTTCTTTGTTGGTAGGGTCTTTATACTACTGATTCAATTTCTGTCTTGGTTATTAGTCTGTTTAGGTTTACTATGTCTTCCTGGTTCAATTTAGGTAGGTTGCATGGGTCAGGGAATCCATTCATTTCTTCTAGTTTTCCCATTTTGTTGGCTCTTTGTAGTAATTTCTGAGGATTTATTTCTGTGGTGTTTGTTGCTACATTTCCTGTTTCATCTCTGATTTCATTAATTTGGGTCTTCTCCCTCCTTTTTTGGGTAGTTGTGCCAATGGTGTGTCAATTTTATTTATTTTTTAAAATAACCAGCTCTTCGTTTTGCTGATCTTTTGTGGGTTTTTTGTTTTGATTTTGTTGATTTCTTCTCTAATTTTATTTTTTTTTCTTTTCTCCTGCTAGTTTTGGGTTTATTGTTGTTTTTCTAGGTCCTTGAGATGCACTGATGTCTCATTATTTGGTGCCTTTCCAATTGCTTGATGTAGTCTTCAATTGCTATAAACTTTCCTCTTAACATTACTTTTGCTATATCCCCTAAGTTTTGATATGTTGTATTGTCATCTCCATTTGTTTCCAGAAATTGATTTCTCTTTTGATTTCTTCATTGACTCATTGTTCATTCAGGAGCATGTTGTTCAGTCTCCAAGGGTTTTCAAATGTTCTGAGGATTCCTGAATTGTTGAATACTATTTTCACTCCACTGTGGTTAGAGAATATCCACGGTATGATTTTGATTTATTTGAATTTGTCAAGACATGCTTTATGGCCTAGCATGTGCTAAATCCTAGAGAAAGTTCCATATACTGGTGAGAAAATGTACATTTTGTGGCTGCAGGGTGCAAGGCTCTATAGATATGTTAGGTCCATTTGATCCATAGATTCAATGAACTCTATTGTTTCCTTGCTGATTTTCTGTCTGGCTGATCTGTTCATTGCTGAAAATGGGGTAATGAAGTCCCCCATTACTATTGTATTTGAGTCTATATCTCCCTTTAAACCCATTAATATTTATTTTAAAAAGCCAAGGGCCCTGTAATTAGGCACATATATGTTTAAAATAGTCAAATCTTCCCTTCTAATGCTTTCTCTCTTTCCACAGCTTCAGGAACTCCTAGGACCCACATGTTGGGTAGTTTGATAGTATCTTCTAGCTCTCCAACAGTGTTTTTTAATTTTCTAATTTCTTTTTCTTTTCTTTGGTCTGACTCTAAAATTTCCAGAAGTTTGTCTTCTAACTCTGATATTCTTTCTTCTGTCTCACCTATTCTGTTGTTAAGGGTTTCCACTGCATTTTTTATTCGATCTGTTGAATTCTTTATTTTTAGTATTTCATTCTGGCTTCTCTTTAATATCTGAATTTCATGGGAAAACTTTTCATTTAGTTCATGAATTTGCTTCTGATTGCTTCTAAGTAGTCTGATAATTAATTTTCTGAATTGTTTCTGGCATATCCTTGATCTCTTTATCTTCCCCTTCTACTATTGAAATGTTGTAGTGTTCCTTCGGGGAACTCATCATATCTTCCCTATTCTTATTTAGTGCTCATATTTAGTGTCTGGTTGCTTTTCTGTGGCAACTTTCCTGTGGGCACGGTTTCCTCTGTTCCTCTCTCTTTCTCTCTGCCTCTCCTCTCTCTGTGTAACTATGACTTTCAAATAAATCTTTAAAAAATGAAGAAAGAAAGTCTCTGGAAAGAACATACTATAAGGTTATCTATAGTTTTTATTTTCCTGGACAAGTATTTCCTAGAATAATAAAGTTATGTTGATGAAGACAGTTAAAGAATAAATTCAGGTTAACACAGAAAGAATAGAGAGGCACGATGATAATGAAATAAGGAGGGAACTTACTGCTTAAAAAATGTGGAGAGATTGTAATCTCAGGAGTTACGGAGAAACAGATCAAGCAGACAGAAAATCAGCAAGGAAACAACAGAGTTCATCGACTCTATGGGTCAAATGGACCTAACATATCTATAGAGCCTTGCACCCTACAGTCACAAAATAATCTATTGAGATTATTGCTACAATGGGTCTATGTGCTGTGAGCAGGTGAGCAGAACCTAACCTGCTGGAGCCCAGCTCACTTCTTAGTGGTGGTGTGGGTATGAGCTCTGTTGCATGGAGCCCTGTCTACTGGAGCCTGGCTTACTTCTTGGTGAGGGTAGGGGTGGGTACTGGCTCAGGTGCACAGAGCCCCATCTACTGGTGACTGGCTCACATTTCAATGGTGGTGTGAGTGGTTATGAGCTTCCAATAGACAAGGCTTCCCCTGGCTATACAGCCTGTGTATTGGGGGAAGAAATTCTTCTGGATTGTTGTGGCCCTGATTCTTGGGAGGGGTGTGAGATGAGGTGACACCCATGATTGATGGGCATGTGTATGGGAGGCAAGGGTGGCAAGGGTGGCAGGCCCTTAATTGTATCCAAGTGTATAAACAAGCAACAGGGAAAGAAGGCTTCTCCCATGGGCTGCAAGTCCCGGTGGGGGGAGGGGGGAGGGATGTGGGCAGGGTGGTACCCAACCTCTCCACCTGTTCCTCAATATTTACCCCCTCCTTCTTTTTCCCATGTGGAATTTCAAAAGCTCTTTGCCAAGTTCTCCCTTCCAGTGCTATCCATACATCTGCAGACCTGTAAATTCCTGTCTCACCTGGTCCACTGTAAGCTGGTGCCAAACTCCCCAGTCTAAGCCTCCACCATTTCCCTTTTATTCTTGCTCTCTTGGTGTGGACCTGGCCAGCTGGCCTCTGTATTTCTCCTGGGTTTTCCATTACAAATTTCCCACAGCCCTATCTCAGGCATGTATCTTCTCTCCTATTTATTAATTTTGCCCAGTATGATTCCAATTGCCACTATTCCACCATCTTGGTTCCTAAATCATGGAAAGTCCCAGGAGCATGTCCCCTTTCATCAGGACACACAGAGAGCAAAGCAGAGTGTGTGGGGCAGAAAAAGTCCCCAACATGTGGGACTTACAGATGGCAGATGCAGAGGCACAAAAGCAGGGCATGGCAGGATGTATGCTCATAAACTGTCTAGGATAGCACTGGCAGAGCAAGACACACAGTGAATGCTGGAGAAGGAACAGCAGGCCTTGCAGGGCTGACTCTGATCAGTGAAGGACTGCTTATTTTTAAAACTTGTTCGAATAATATCTTTTAGAGAAGCCTTCTTTGACCATCCTTTTTGGAATTACTTCCTCCTTTCCTAACTCTGCACTTGTTCTACTTTATTTTCTACATTGCATATATGAGAATCTAATGGCATTATTTACTCTTTTACTTACCTATTGCCATCAGTGCCCCCAACAGAATGTAGTCAAAGATCCACCTTTTTCACAGTTGGATTCCCAGTGTTCAGAACTGATAGTGGCATAAGGCTACATGATAATGTCCTTCTGCCACCATGTATGTTCACATTCAAAACCCTAGAACCTTTAAATCTACTCTAGTACTTTGCAGATTTTGTTTTATCCTGGATTATCCTGGATTATCTGGGTGGGGCCTAAATATTATGATGAGAGGGTTTTTAAAAATTTTTATTAATTTATGAAAGGCAGAGTTACAGAGTGACAGAAGGAGAGAGAGCAATCTTCTATCCACTGGTTCACTCCCCAAATGGCCAGGGCTGGGCCAGGCCTAAGCCAGGAGCCTGGAACTCTGTATCTTACATGTGAGTACAGAGACCCTAGTACTTGGGCTATCTTCTGCTGGTTTCCCAGACACATTAGCAGGAAGTTGGATCAGAAGTGGAGCAGCCAAAACTCAAAAAGGCATCCATTTGGGATGCATTGGTGGTACATTAACCTGGTCCTCCACAATGCCTGCCCCAAGATGGTGAGGGTTTTTATAATGGAGAGTAAAAAGGTCAATGGGAGAGATAATAATGACATCATGAGCAAATTGGTGGAGCAATAAACAAGGAGCCAAAGAATAACAGCAGCTTCAAGAAGCTGAAAAAGTCAAGGAATTGATCTTCCTTTAAAATTCTTAAGGCATGCAATCTGCCAACACTTTGATTTTAGCTACTTGAGACTCATAACTTCTTTTTCTTTTCACTTTATTTGAAATGCAGATCAACAAAGAGAGAGAAAGACAGAAACAAAGTTACCCCATCCACTGATTAACTCCACAAATGCCCATAATAGCCAGAGAAAGGCCAGGCTGAAACTAGGATCCTTGAATTCTGTCCATGTCTCTCTCTTGGGTAGCTGAGAAGTAAGCACTTGGCCCATCACCTACTGCCCCCCAGGCACATTAGCAGGAAGCTGGACGGGAAGTAGAGTGGGGATTCACACTCAGGCACTCTGATATGGGATGTGGGCATACCAAGAGGCATCTGAACCACTGCACCCCAACCTTGCTGCTTGAGACTCATAACTTATTACTTCCTGAACTATAAGATAATAAATTTGTGAGGTTTGAAGGCACTAATTTTGTGATACTTTTTTAAACAACAATAGCAAGTTAACACACATGCAATAGAGTGGTTACTTACTGATCAATTATTAACAGAGGAAACAATAATAATTTGGAGCAAAGACTGTGAACTAGAACTTCTTGGGTTAAAATATCATCTCACCTCCTAGATTAATGATAGTGCACATAAAGCACTTTATGTAATCATTACTAAAATAAAGTCAGCTATCTTATTATTTGGTCTTATACTTCAGAAAGTAGTACCAACTCTAAGTTCCCTTATCTTGGCTGCATATTAAAATCACTTGAAGGGATACAAATCGTTCATGCTTTACCTTTGAAAGGCATGGCCAACTACATATCAGGGGCTCATACAAAATGAAAATGTAATCTCTTTATTCATCAATTATTATAATTTCATAAAAGAAAACACAACACCATAGCATTTAAAGTAAGCTTGAGTCCTTCTAGACATGGGGACCTCTGAGACTGCACAAATCAGATTCCCCTGGAGCCTACCTCGCCCAAAGGATTCTGAAATATACCTTACCTACAGTAATGTTCATGTATCTTTAAAGTTTAAAAGCCAAGTTATTCTAGTGTAAAACCAGAGTTGACAACCTGTAATATCATCTAAAAAATTAAAAACATTAGATTAACATGTAATGCTGGCTCTCCAGAATATCCCTAAGATGACTTGTGGATAAAACAAAGTTGAGATTATTGCTTACTGTGGTAAGGTTGAGTACTACCTCAACTGCTTTAGTGGTATCTCGGAGAAAGGAGGGTAAAATTGGGATGTTTGCTGAAATTTGGAAGTCTCCTTTAAAACATTTCTCAGAGTAGTTCAGACTTGGTTAGGATTAAGTAAGGATCAGGATACAACATTAAATGATCAGTGAATGCCATAGTATAAGCTACCATTTGATGCCTTCTATTGAAGAGTATGCTGGTCTTCAGAAAGTCTCTGGAGGGGCCAGTGCTGCGGCACATTGGGTTAACGTTCTGGCCTGAAGCGACAGCATCCCATATGGGTACCAGCTCTAGTCCCGGCTGCTCCTCTTCTGATCCAGCTCTCTGCTATGGCCTGGGAAAGCAGTAGAAGATGGACCAAGTCCATGGGCCACTGCACCCACGGGGGAGACCTGGAAGAAGCTCCTGGCTCCTGCTTCAGATCAGCACAGATCCAGCTGTTGTGGACAATTGGGGAGTGAACCATCGAATGGAAGACCTCTCTCTTTCTCTCTGCCTCTCCTCTCTCTGTGTAACTATGACTTTCAAATAAAAATGAATCTTTAAAAATAAAGAAAGAAAGTCTCTGGAAAGAACATACTATAAAGTTATCTATAGTTTTTATTTTCCTGGACAAGTATTTCCTAGAATAGTAAAGTTATGTTGATGTAGACAGTAAAAGAATAAATTCAGGTTAACACAGAAAGAAGAGAGAGGCACGATGATAATGAAATAAGGAGGGAACTCACTGCTTAAAAAATGTGGAGAGATTGCAATCTTAGGAGTTACGGAGAAAATGGCAGAGGAAACTCTCCATAAATTAAAGGCACACTGTGAATCAATGTGGAGGGTTTGGGCACACACAATTCAGGATCGCAGCAGCCAGGACCCTCAGTTCCAGCTTTGGGGAGAAAGGTTAGGTCAGACTGCAGAAGCACAAGTCATTGGCAATAAAGCTATGGGAAGAGCCTGGCACAAGTTTAGCTTGGAGCACTGTGGGGGACACTATAACTGCCAACCTAGAGGGAAAGGGGGAGGGGTATGCTCCTCTCTCCCTAACTATCTGGGGCTGGTGTCCTGTAACTAGGTGAGAGCAGGTGGGCACCATTTTGGACTTATGTAACAGCTGTGTCAGCTCACGTCCACACCCTCAGCAACCAGCCAGGAAGAGTCAGTGGGAAAATTGACAGGGGACTGGGTGCTCCTGACAGTGGGAGCTTTGTATGTTGGGACTGTGAAAACACTGTGGCTGAGTGGGAGGGCACAGAGGGACAGTATTTGAGCAATCGCTGTAGGCAGCTCCACACGCTCAGGGCTCCAATTCTTTGGTGAGGGTCATTGCTGCAGGATCTGTGCTCACACTAAAGACTGCATGGATTTTTTGTGTGATTGTCGTGGAAGCACAGATGAATATTATATCCACTGAGGCTAAAGCAAAAGGCATTGGTCTCCTTGGAGGAGAAGAGGTGAGTGTGAGACTACACCAACAGAGTTGAACAAGCCTCTCCTCTGATAAAAAAGAGGGGATTTATCACACCTGATTTGGGAGTCATCTTGAACACTCCCCTCACACTGTAGCAATGAACAGCGCTCCATAGCCACTCCTACCACATGCCTCAGGTATTCACTGAAATAGCAGACACTCCACTAATCCACAGGGGCAAAATCCAAAGATAAAAGCCATCACAGGGAAAAAAAAAATATACAAACGAACAAGTATCTCCAAAAATGCCTAAAAAATAAACACAGAAATTCAAGAAACAAGAATAAGGAAGACAACATGATCCCCCAAAGGAACACAACAACACATCAATACTAGAACGTGAAAATGAAGAGATTGAAGAAATACCAGAAACAGAATTCAAAAAATTGATTGCAGGATTACTTAGAAGCAATAAGAAGCAAATCTGCAAATTAAAGAAATCCATACATGACATTAAAGAAAATTTTTCTCATCAAATAAGAATTTAAAGGGAAATCAAAATGAAATATTAGAAATGAAGAATTCAATAGAACAAATAACAAATAAAAACTGTGGTGGAAAGCCTTAACAACAGAATTGGTGAGGCAGAAGAAAGAATATCCAAGTTAAAAGAAAAATCTCTGGAAATCTTACAGTAAGACCAAAAAAAGAAGAAATTATAAAACTAAAATACAGTGTTGGAGATATATGGGATACTATTAAATGACCCAACATAAAGGTCTTAGGAATTTCTGAAGGTATGGAAAGAGAGAAAGGATTAGAAGTCCTTTTTAGTGAAATAATTATAGAAAACTTCCCTAATTTGGAGAAAAAAAAGGGACTTCCAATTACAGGTAGCACATAGAACTCCTAATAGTCATGACCAGAAAATATCCACAGAACATTACAGTAAAACTCTCCACAGTAAAACATAAAGAAAAGATTATAAAATCTGTACAACAGAAATTCCAGATTACTTTCAGAAGATCTCCAATTAGACTCAGTATGGTCATTTCATCAGAAATCCTACAGGCTAGGAGACAATAGCAAGATATAGTCCAAGTCTTAAGATAAAAAAAAAAAAAAAAAAACCTGTCAATCCAAAATACTGTACCCTGCAAAGCTCTTGTTTATGAATGAAGGTGAAATAAAAACCTTACATAACAAACAGAAATTGGAAGAATTTGTCATCACCCATGCAGCTTTACAAAAGATGCTTAAGGATGTGCTAAACACAGAAACACGGTCATCACTATGAAAGAAGGTAAAGGCAGAAAATCTCCCAGTAAAGGTTCAAAGAAAATCCAAAGTAAACAATAGGAATATTTATGGAAAAATGGCAGAGCCAAGTTGTTACTAATCAATAGTCACATTGAATATAAATGGCCTCAACTCTCCAGTTAAAAGATACAGAATGGCTGAATGGAAAGAAAAAAAAAACAGCAAACATCTATTTGCTGCTTACAAGAAACACATCTCACTGACAAAGTTACATGCAGACTGAAAGTGAAAGGATGGAAAAAGATATTCCATGCTAACAGAAGCCAAAAAAAGAGCTTATGTAGCCATCCTAGCATCAGACAAAATAAACTTTAACACAAAAACTGCTAAAAGAGACAAAGAAGGGGGCCAGCGCTATGGTGCAGAGAGTTAAAGCCCCAGCCTACAGCACCAGCATCCCATATGGGTGCCAGTTCGAGTCCCAGCTGCCCTTCTTCCAATCCAGCTCTCTGCTATGGCCTGGGAAGGTAGTAGAAGATGGCCCAACTCCTTGGGCCCCTGTACCTGCATGGGAAACTGGGAAGAAGCTCCTGGCTTCTGGCTTTGGATCAGCTCAGCTCTGGCCATTGTGGTGATTTGGGGAGTGAACTAGCAGAATGGAAGAAATCTCTCTCACACTCTACTCTACTTCTCTCTGTAACTCCTCTGTCTCAAAATAAATAAAATAGGGGCCGGCGCCATGGCTCACTTGGTTAATATTCCACCTGTGGCACCAGCATCCCATATGGGCGCCAGTTTCTAGTCCCGGTTGCTCCTCTTCCACTCCAGCTCTCTGCTGTGGCCTGGGAGGGCAGTGGAGTATGGCCCAAGTGCTTGAGGTCCTGCACCCACATGGGAGACCAGGAAGAAGCACTTGGCTCCTTGCTTCGGATTGTCGCAACACCAGCTGTATTGGTCTTTTGGGGGAGGGAACCATTTAGGAAGGAAGACCTTTCTCTCTGTCTGTCTCTCACTATCTATAACTCTACCTGACAAATACATTTGTTTTAAAAAGGCAAAGGATCTTTTTTGATTGAGGTTGAGGATCTTTTTTTCAAACTATTTGTTAAAATTTTTACTTATTATATAGAGGTAATCTTCTATGTATAAAGTTACTTGAAAATAGATTTTAGTAAAAAATAAGAATGGGAATAGGAGGAGGAGGAGGAAGAACGGAGGGAGTGGAGGTGGAAGAGTGAGTATTATGGCAAGAATCACTATCACTGTGTTCCTAAAGTTGTATTTATGAAATGCATGAAATTTGTATACTGAAAATAAAGGGTTTCTGGTGTAAAAAAAAAGGATAAACTGTGTAGATAGTCTATATTTTCACCAGAAGAATCAAACAATTTGCATGGTTCAATTTAAGTAGTGGGTAAATCTAGACTTTAAAGGATTCAATGTTAAAGATAAGGCTTGCATCACCTCAAAGCCTGTTATGGTAGAACACATGGATATAAATAAACCCTCCAGGTTAAATCAGAGTTTTCACAAAACATATTTCTAAATATATCCTCAACAGGTATTATTCATTTAGAAAAACTGTAATATAACAACCTTCAACTGGGTTCTAACATAACAACTGAAAGCATTTCCATCGTTATAATGACAATCCTTCAAATATAAAGGTAAATTATGAGAAATATTAGAGCATTTTAAAATTTCTGGGTCATATAAGTAATAGCAAATTTGTAAATCTTATACTCAAGTTGATAACAGAGAACACTTAACTGGTACAAGAATCAGAATTGAGTAGACTTCTCTAATTATTATTTCATGGCAGTTACTACAAACTGAAACATGTCCTAGTCTTTACATGTGTTTTACATTTTTTCAAACACAGCAACAATATATGATTTAGAAACTTTTAAGGGAAACCATTATCTTTCTGTGTAGCCAGGGTGATGTCAAGAGTAGAATTTTTTGTTGAATTTTAGCTACAGAGGTTATAAATCTAAAACAATTTTTAGCAAATTTTCACAAAGATAATCAGCTTTGATTTCCCATTAACTTGAGTTATTTTTCCAAAAGAAAACTAATTAATAATGCTTTATTTAAATGGGAGACTAGTTCCTTGGGTTGATAAGGGTATAATGCTAAGAAAGCAGCCCTCTGGAGATATCTTTACATGTAAAATTAAATTGCATATAAAAATACATTAATCATTACACACTGTTATTGACAACTTATGATGATGACATAGAGGAAACAAACGAGGCAGAAGAAAAAATTTTTCCCTTGCTGGAGCAGCAAATGTGAAGTTTTCTTTTTCACCTACACTCAAGGTTAACTTATTTCTCAGCAGACATGAAAAATGTAGCAGAATCAATATGACTAACTTCAGAACTCAAAGCTTGCTAAAAGGTAATACTGGGGAAGGAAGGAAGAACAACTATTTTATTTCTGGTTTTAGATTGAAGACAAAAAGCATCCAACTTAAAGAATGAAAAACAGTTGGAAAAGAAGCAACAAACTATATCATCTGTAATGTATTACTTTCATTATAATGTATGGACAATATATTATTTAATATTTGATGATTCCTTTTCAACCCCAGGAAGGAATAATATAATTTTGCCCAGTTTTTTTCCTTTGTTCTTTGCCATCCTCCTAGATCTTATTACAAATATTCACATCAATAGGAAGGGCAGATCAAAATAAATGAAAGATAAAAGAAGAACTGAGCAGCAAAGATTGAGACATAAGGAGAAAAATTGAAACACAGAAGCAAAGGAGGAAAAGACAAGAGCATGTGCTAAAAGAATGCAGGGAAAATAGTTTTATAGGAGGAAAGAATGGAAACTAAGAAGGTGATAAAACTTCAAGGGTAGGGCAGAGCGGCAAGATGGCGGAATAGGAAGGGAGCACACCGATAGTCTGGGGAGAGACAGTTTAATAAAAGTGGAGATACTGCAGGTTCAAGGAAGAGCAGGGGAAGAAACAGCAGAGAAAACCCTTCCGGAACTGGAGATTCACAGTGGACCTGCGTGGAGAGCGTGGGAGCCCGCAGTTTGGGACACCAGCAGCAGATTCAACACACCAGCGCTGAAACGCGAGGTGAGCAGAATCTCAATAGCCCGAGATACCAGGAGGGAAGCGGAAAAGGGAGCCTAGAGCGAACAAGGCTTGAAACCCTGCAGGGAAAAGTTCACCAGGCTAACTAGAAGAGAGAGAGAGAGAGGGAAAAAAAAAAGTGACCCATACGGACACGAGCTTCTCTCTCTCCGCTCACCTCTCAAAGGTGAGCAAGACAAAGAGCAGGCGCCATTTTGGACATACGTCATAAGCAGGGCGACCTCGGGTCGGCACCGGCCCCGAGCCTAGCAGAAAAACCTGACTCTGGGTGGGAGGGGTGAAATAACAGGAGATTACAACCTAATGAATGTGTGGTGCTAATGAACTGAGACTGTGAAAAAAGAGACGGTGGGGGAGAGAACTCACGGAAATCACGAATTCATGTGAGTACTCTCCAGAGACGCTACAGTTCAGTAGCCTTGGCAGCCCAGTGGGAGACTACAGGAGAATCTCAGCCCACACAAAGGGCCGCAAAGATTCCTTCTCTGGTCCTTGGGAAAGAGCTTCCAATCTCTGGCTCCTGTGGGTATATCATTCGCCTGCTAACCACCCCCAATTCCATTCAGCTGTGTGGAATTACTTCCCTTTTGAACCAAAAAAAAAAAAAAAAAAAAAAAAAACCTAACAGAGAGAGATTTACCACGGCTAACCTGGGAGTGTCTCCTTTGACACACCCTCAACCCTGAGGAACCAAACAGAGCTCTCAGGCCACACCCATCTCAAGCCTCTAAGGCTCCATCAAAAGCAGACAGTCCACTTAATCTAGAGTCATAGTATAACAAGAAAAAAACACCACAGTGAAGAAACCAATATGCCAAACAACAAACGCAAAAACCGAGGTAATAAGAACAAGGAAGACACTATGGCATCCCCAAATGAAAAAGACATCCCAATTCAAGATTACGAAGATGATGAGATAGAAGAAACAAAAGAAGCAGATCTCAAAAAATTGATAAGAACACTAAGAAGTACTCAAAAACAAATTCTTGAACTACAGAAATCCTTAATGGACAAGGTAGAAAATCTCTCTCGTGAAAATGAAATATTAAGGAGGAATCAAGCTGAAATGAAACAACTAGTAGAACATGAAACTGTGATAGTGACGAGAAATCATAATGAAGTGAAGAATTCAATAGATCAAATGAAAAACACATTAGAGAGCCTTACAAACAGAATGGGTGAGGCAGAAGAGAGAATATCGGACTTAGAAGACAGAGCACAGGAAACTACACAGTCAAACCAAAGAAAAGAAGAGGAAATTAGAAATCTAAAAAATATTGTTGGGAATCTACAGGATACTATTAAAAAACCCAACATTCGAGTTCTAGGAGTTCCTGAAGGCATGGAGAGGGAGAAAGGATTAGAAGGCCTTTTTAGTGAGATAATAGCAGAAAATTTCCCAGTTTTGGAGAAGGAGAGAGACATCCTAGTACAGGAAGCTCATAGAACCCCTAGTAAACATGACCAAAAGAGGTCCTCACCACGACACGTTGTAATTAAACTCACCACAGTGAAACAGAAAGAAAAGATCCTAAAATGCGCAAGAGAGAAACGTCAAATTACACTCAGAGGATCTCCAATTAGACTCACGGCAGACTTCTCATCAGAAACCCTACAAGCTAGAAGGGAATGGCGAGACATAGCCCAGGTACTTAGAGAGAAAAACTGCCAGCCCAGAATATTATATCCTGCCAAGCTCTCATTTGTGAATGAAGGTGAAATAAAGACCTTTTATAACAAACAAAAATTGAAAGAATTTGTTGCCACTCGTCCAGCCCTGCAAAAGATACTTAAAGATGTGTTACACACAGAAACACGGCCATCAACATGAAAGAAGATAAACGAAGGGAACCTCACAGCAAAAGATCACAGGGAATTCAAAGCATACATTTGGATAAAGAAATTATGGGACATGTACTCTGTAGAATACTATATAGCAATCAAAAACAATGAAATCCGGTCATTGGCAATAAGATGGAGGAATCTGGAAAACATCATTCTGCGTGAATTAAGCCAGTCCCAAAGGGACAAATATCATATGTTCTCCCTGATCGGTGACAACTAATTGAGCACCAAAGGGGAAACCTATTGAAGTGAAATGGACACTATGAGAAACAGTAACTTGATCAGCTCTTGTGCTGACTGTTGTTGTACAATGTAATACTTTATCCATTTTAGTAATTTTTTTTATTCTAGTACTATTGGTTGAACTCTGTAATTAACAAACAATTATTCTTAGGTGTTTAAATTTTAACTGAAAAGTGATCCCTGTGAAATATAAGAGTGGGAATAAGAGAGGGAGGAGATGTACAATATGGGACATGCTCAATCAGTCGTGCCCCAAATGATGGAGTTAGAAATGCGCCAGGGAATTCCAATACAATCCCATCAAGGTAGCATGTACCAAGGCCATCTCACTAGTCCAAGTGATCAATTTCAGTTCACAATTGATCACACTGATAGGTCTAAGAGTCAAAGGGATGACACAAACAAGACTAGTGTCTGCTAATACTAACTGATAGAATCAAAAAGGGAAAGAATGATCCAACATGGGAAGTGAGATACACAGCAGACTCATAGAATGACAGATGTCCTAAATAGCACTCTGGCCTCAGAATCAGCCCTTAAAGCATTCAGATCTGGCTCAAGAGCCCATGAGAATATTCTAGGCATGGAAAGCCAAGACACTCTGGAAAAAAAAGAAGACCTAAATGAAAGATCTCTGTGAGTGAGATCCCAGTGGAACGAATGGGGCCATCAAAGAAGGAGGTACCTTTCTCTGAAGGGAGGAGAGAACCTCCACTTTGACTATGACCCTGTCGGAATAAGATTGAAGTCAGCGAACCCTAAAGGCTTCCATAGCCTTGGCAACTCATGACTAGAGCCTAGGGAGATTACTGAGGCCATAAACAAGAGTGTCAAATTGTTAAATCAACTTCAGGAGTCACTGTGTACTTACGTCTCATGAGGGATCTGTCCTTAATGTGTTGTCTAATGTGAAGTAATGCTATAACTAGCACTGAAACAGTATTTTACACTTTGTGTTTCTGTGTGGGTGCAAACTGATGAAATCTTTACTTAGTATATACTGAATCGATCTTCTGTATATAGATAATTAAAAATGAAAAATAATCTTGGTGTTAAATTGGAAATTGCCTAGAAAATTAATCTATTTTTTAAAAAATTATATCATGTAGGATCTCTGTCCTTAATGTGCTATACATTGTGAATTAATACTATAACTAGTACTCCAACAGTATTTTTCACTTTGTGTTGCTATGTGAGGGCAAACTGTTGAAATCTTTACTTAATATATAGTAAACTGATCTTCTGTATATAAAGAGAATTGAAAATGAATCTTGATGTGAAGTCTGGGGAGAGGGAGTGGGAAAGGGGAGGGTTGCGGGGGGGGGAAGTTATGGGGGGGAAGCCATTGTAATCTATAAGCTGTATTTTGGAAATTTATATTCTTTAAATAAAAGCGTTATAAAAAAATTAAAAAAAAAAAAACTTCAAGGGTAGCTCAATGTACCTGCATATGAGGGAGCAGGAGAATAACAGAAATGAGTGTGGAATATGGATAATAAATTGTATGGTCTCCACTTGGTATTTTTCCAGAAATAAAATTGTTTATGTTGCTATATGTTGGGGTGAATTTTATTATCTGGAAATACTGGGACACAGAGATCCTTTGATTTAAGATGTTAAGATGGGTTACATTCTGGGAGTGAATCTTCAAGTTTTTGGATTGTGATATGATACCTAACTATATCTTGGATTAAATTACTGCTTGAATCAATAGTGCAATTTTGGTATAAGGTCCAGACTCAAAGAGATAAAGATGTGAAATTAAGAGTGGGTTCCTGAAATAACCCCAGAAAGCCAGAGAGCCATGTGGCTAAGTGTTTGATAAAAAGGACACTGAATGTGGTGGTAGATGGGGTCAAGTACACAGCCCCAAATTTAAAATCAGATGTAGGAAGCAATATAATGCAGTACAATTGAGGTCACTGTTTATGAAAGAAAAACTTACCTTGTGAAATTCCAAATTGGATGTTAGTTTCAAGACAGAGTCAATGGCCATCCAATTTCTTAAGAAATTATTTTTCATTCTTAACAGAGAAAGGCAGCCTATTTCAATCCTGCTTAGAGTAGTCAAAAGCTGCTGCCTTGTTCCACTCACAGTGAAAAGATTAATTCCAGAGGAGTCTGGCAGCTACCATGGAAGCCAACTGCAAGACAGTTTTGGAATAGTTGGAACAGGCTAACAGTTCTCAGGAGCTTGAGAAATTTCTGGGAAGTATCATGCCAAGGAATGGCCAAATCAAAAACTATTGAGTTGTGATTTGGGCATTCCACTAAAAGGAAGCAAAGCTGCACAAAAATAAAGAAGTAGCACTGATATCCTCCACCAGGGTGACCACGAATCCAAAGCTAGAAATATTGACATTAAAGTTATGGATGTTTTTGAGAGGATATGCCCATAAACAGTAAGTACCTGGAAGAATTCCGAAGGTGGAATGTCTGCCAGGAGTGATAGAATGAGTCCTGGCAAATCTCCTGATAGGTAAGATATGATTTACTGCATTTTAATTTTCAGAGCAAAAGTCACATGAATTTTCACTGCTGGTGAAGTTGACCTAACCTGAGGTAGAAAAATAATGGGTTGTTAATAGCCTTTAGGATCATCAAATGGGGCTCATTCCAGAGGCCTCATACAGTTTTATGGAGCTTAAAATGATAGCAAAAATATTCCATCTTACTGAAGCCTTCCTAGATAAGCATAAACAGGATCCAAATTCCAATCAGAAACCTCCTCGGAGACAGCTCTTGTTGAAGACTGAGTATGACTTTGGCTCTTGTGATGAGAAATTTTGGAGAACCCAGCATGTGTGAGTCCATGTGATGATCACCCCTGCTTGCCTAACCAACCCTGGAGAGACTTGACCAAGCCAATACAGGCTTCTGTTGTACAGAAGGGAGCATGTGATGCTATCCTCCACCACAAGCATGGTCAACAGCTGAGTCCTCTTTTCCAATATGAGGAACCAGAGACTGGGGAAGGAAAATGAAGATTCTTCAGAAGAGAATAGGGGAGGGAGAGAGTGATTAAATCTGAAATCTGATGTGTTCACCACCAGGCAGTTTTTCCATTCTCTGCTTCCAAATTTTGTGGAGAGAACAATAAAGCATTTTGGCAGAACCCAGACAGTTCTGTGAGAAGCACCTGATGGAAATTCAGGTATGTGCAGCATAAGCTGGAAAAACTGGAAATTCAGGTATATCCAGCATAAACAAGAAACTGGGTTGTGGATAGCATCAGTTGGAAAGTGTAACTGGCACACAGGCACCATTCCTTTTGACAAATGTAAACTCATGGTCATCTGTCCAATTTCTCTTCCAATCATGGAGTATTCTGGCAATGCCACTTGGTATTCACTACTTTCCTGGAGTAACTGAGCAGTGAGGAGAACCATACAAGCAGATAGGGTATCTATATCAGAAAAGATCTTCAGAAAAAGGATCCTTCTCCTGAAAGAGTAAAGAAGGAGAGGCTGTGTTTGCAAAGAGAGAACAATTAACGTTCAATCTTGGAAACACCATAGAGAATTTTCAGTGGTATAATAAATAAAAGAGGAGAGACACACTCTATTGGGACAAAGAATAGCTTTGGAGAACTGAAATCAATTTTTACTTTTTACTGCTACAATGTAGTTCTTTTCCAAAGTGTGGTCTCTTTTCTCATAGGTGCTCTCACCAGTGTGATACCATCCACCCTGAGGTGCTCAACAGAACTCCTCTCGTGCCAGCCTCAGACCTTTCAGTCCCCCAAATGGTAAGCTAAATAGAAACTATTTTTTAAAAGTTACCCTACCTCAGATGTGTCATTACAATACTACAAATGGACTAAGACAAGCGGGTTTGTTAAAATTACTTACTGCGTCATTGGTAGATATGGAAGTCTCCCATTATCCCCATTACAAAGATGATGTCAAGTAACTTGTTCAAGTTCACACCAATGGCAAGTGGCAGACTTGGGATTTAACTCCCCAGGAAGACTTGTTCTGGTACCTGTGCTCTTTAGCATTTGCTCCCCTGCTATGGTGGAATGAGGTGAAAAGGTCATATCAAAATGGCCACTAAGGTGAAAAGTTCATGCCAAGATGGACGCTGAGGTGAAAAGCTCATGCCAATATGACCGCTGACAACAGAAACTGCCTGGCAACAAGAGCCAGACTGGCAACAGGCTGTGATTGGATGGCTTTAGAAACTGCCTGGCAACAGGCTGTGATTGGTTGGGGCAAAGACCGCCCCTTGACCAGATTGGCTGGTCTTGACTATATAAGCTGTTGTATTAACTGAAATAAACGAGTCTGCAGGCTGCTTGCCTCAAGCCTGTTTCACCTGACTCCCAGGGTCTATGCGGTGACTCCGCACCCATTGACCCCACCACGCTCCTCCTCTCAGAAACAAATACACTGCAACATTGTTGAGAAATCAACTGCAACACCCTGCTAAAGTTATCTAAGGATACTTTAAAAAGTCAAAAAGTTCATAGAAAAGGAAATGAAAAGATATCTAATTTGGTAGAAAATTTTGAAATACATGCATATTTTTTCACATTTTCCATGAATTTTTTGAAGATTCCCTCATATGAATGTTCCATTCTGGTGATAGAAAAAGAAAACTGGGAATACCCTGAGAAATATAATTCTTATATTTTTGCCAAATATTATAATGAAATAGTCCACAGAACTTCTTACAATTCAAATATTCAACAGACCAGCTAGAAACACTCTACATATGTGTCAGAATGGATAAGCAATATGTAGTCTGTTCATATAATGAAATATTACACACAAATAAAAAGGAATGAACAACTGACACATGCAGGAGGGATGGACATCAAATGTATTATTTTCAAAAACACAATTTTGAGAAAAGGTCCCCTATTCTCTGGTGTTCTTATATTCCTTCTTTCATGTTTATTTCAGTTCCCTACTAAATAACTTCATTTTCTTACAGACTTGGACAATTTTAATCCTGCTGTGTGATAATTTCCTTGTGTCCCCCATAATTTTGGATTGTGAGTTCATCTTTTTTTGAGGATAAGAAAGTTTTTTATTTATAATTATAATATGCAGTATTGATTTGTTTAAAGATCCTTTAAAGGAATGAGATAAGATTTTATAGGAGGTTTTAAATTTTTAGATTTTAAAAATCAGTTTTCTTGTTCTTTCACCTTTTCCTCTTCGATACCTCTTTACATTTCCTCCTGGAAGTGAATAACTACACCTCCTATTGTCACCCTTTGCTGTTTAGCCTTATTCCCCTCATAAGTGGAATTAAAATATAGGTTTATTTTAGTGCAAAAAAAATTGAAATCTGTGCATACAATGAATGATTAAAAAGTTCAAAAGAGGTACAAATTACTGAAATCCTTACTTGATTTATAGTTGGTCTTCTGTATATAAAGATGGCGGAATAGGGAGGGAGCTCACTGATAGTCCAGGAAAACACAGTTAAATAAAAGTGGAGATAGTGAAGTCTCAGGGAAGAGTTAGGGGAAAAACTGCAGAGGGAACTCTTCTGGAATTAGAGGGACAAGGTGGATCTACGTGGAGGACACGGGTGCCCACAGCTCAGGAGCCCAGCTGCCAAGAATCTTCTCCCCCACACCAGCGCTGGAAACAGAGGTGAGGCAAAACCACAGTAGCCCGAAACACTGGCAGAAAAGTGGTAGGAAGAGCCTAGAGGGAATGACGCTTGAAGCCCCGTGGGGGAAAGTACACCAGCCTAACTAGAGGTGAGAAAAAAACAAAAGGGACAGTATGGACACGATTCTCTCTCTCCACTCACTTTACAAAGGTGAGTGATACAATAGAGCAGGCGCCATTTTGGACATACATAACAGCTGCACCAGCTAGGGGCTGTCCCGCCCTCAGCCAAACAGTAAACTTGACTCTGGCTGGAAGTAATAATAGGAGACAAAGACCTAGTGAATATGTGGAGCTTATGAACCAGGACTGTGGAAAAAAAAAAAAAATGAGGGTGTGTGGGAGAACTCACAGTGTGGCTGAAATGTGAGTAGTCTCGGTGTGAGAAGCCACAAACTCCGTAGCCTTGGCTGCCCGGTGAGAGACATTGCAGGGGAATCTGAGCTTACACTGAGGACTGCACAGATCCTTTGTATGGTCCTTGGGACAGGGCAGATGAATACTATACCCACTGGGGCTCACACTCAGGCACCGATTGCCATCAAGCAGAAGAGCTCAGCTGAGCAGAATTACCTCCCTTATGAATAAAAAAAAGAGAGAGAGAGAGAAGATTTACCATGCCAAACCTGGGTGTGTCACCTCTGGCACACCCTTAACCCTGAAGAAGTGAACAGAGCTCTCTGGCCATACCCACCACAAGCCTCTAGAGATTCTCCAAAAGCAGACAGTCCACTTAATCTAGAGTCATAGTATAATGAGAAAAGCCACCATAACGAGGAAAAAAAAAAAAGGAAGAAACCAAAGAATATCTCCACAATGCCAAGCAACAAACATAGAAACTGAGGAAACAAGAACAAGGAAGACATCATGATGTTCCCAAATAAACATGACACTCCAGTACAAGATTATGAAGATGATGAAATAGAAGAAATGCAAGATATGGAATTCAAAAAATTTATGATAAGAACATTTAGAAGTTATCAAAACAAATGCATAAACTACAGAAATCTACACAGGACAGGACAAAAAACCTCTCTCGTGAAAATGAAAATGGAATCAAAATGAAATGAGGAATTTAGTAGAACATGAAATTGAGATATTGAAGAGAAACCAAAATGAAATTAGAATTCAATAGATCAAATGAAAAACACATTTGAGAGCCTTAAAAACAGAGTCAGTGAAGCAGAAGGGAGAATATCAGACTTAGAAGACAGAGCACAGGAAAGTATACAGTCAAATCAAAGAAAAGCAGAGGAAATTAAAAATCTAAAAATATTGTTGGGAATCTACAGGATACTATTAAAAAACCAACATTCAGGTTCTAGGAGTTCCTGAAGGCACGGAGTAAGAGAAAGGATTAGGCCTTTTTAGTGAGATACTAGCAGAAAACTTCCCGGGTTTGGAGAAGGACAGAGGCATCCAAGTACAGGAAGCACATAGAACCCCTAGTAAACATGACCAAAAGAGATCCTCACCACCACACGTTGTAATCAAACTCACCACAGTGAAACATAAAGAAAAGATTCTAAAATGTGCAAGAGAGAAACGTCAGATTACTCTCAGAGGATCTCCAATTAGACTCACGGCAGACTTCTCATCAGAAACCCTACAGGCTAGGTGGGAATGGCAAGATATAGTCCAAGTACTAAGAGAAAAAAACTGCCACCCCAGAGTATTATATCCTGCAAAGCTCTCATTTCTGAATGAAGGTGAAATAAAGACCTTTCATAGCAAACTGAGGTTGAAAATTTGTCACCACTCGTCCAGCCCTGCAAAAGATGCTTAAATATGTGTTACACTCAGAAACACAGCCATCAATATGAAAAGAAGTTAAAGGAGGGAAAACTCACAGCAAAAGATCACAGAGAGTTCATCTTAAATAGGCTTTAGCTATAGATCTTTTAACTTCATTGATGATGTTTCAAGAGTGGTTTTGTGCATATTTCTGCTAGTACATCCCAACCTGCCACTCCATTAGCCTTCTTACAAAAATTGTTTTTGTTTAGTGCCTTTTATGGTGAAGAATTAGCACATAATCAAACCCCAAGTTCTATGAGGTAAGGCCCATGATTATGTTTCAGGGCAGTCTATTGTTTTAATACATAGACCAGATAGACAGGTAAGCTTTCTTGTAGTCTCCATGTGATAGTGAGCAGAATTTTGTTTCACTAAAAATGTAGCTGGGCATTTTATATATTTCATCTCTAACTTTTCACCTTCGACAGTCAAGGTGGAGCATACTATACCTGCATGACCAATAAAACATAAAATTTCTGGTTACCTACGGCAGTAGCTCTTTACCACCATCACAACCACCACTGGAATACCAGATCATGCTTATTTGCCTCATGATTTTGGGCCCCTGTAACTTTTTCCTGCTTTCTTTTTAGCTCAGCTCTGTATTTTAAAAGATGGATTACATGTATGTTACTCAGCATTTTGAGTTTTTGTATTAGGAGAGTTTTCAAATTTTCTTTTCCACAATATTGTCAAATAAGTTTTGGAAATGCTAGATTAAACTCCTCCTTAGATATTCATATCATTAAAAAGCCTATAAAAACAAAACAAAAAATACTAAAAATCCTGTGTTGGCCCTAAATCACCTCTTTGCATTTTATGAATGAGGAAATTCTCCTCACCCAGGGATAGCCATGGCCTACTTCTTGAGGTCATGACTTTAACCTATGACTATTACTGCGTTTGAATCGCAGGGCTTTATCTTTGTGCTACACTGTGAGAACAGATTGGCTGAATTAAAACAAATGCCAATACCACTCATACATGAATTAAAAGCATAGAAGAAAAATGAATCAACCTATCTAATACCAGTTAAGAAGACAATTTTCTCTGAGAGAGGGTAATTTCTATTTTTCCAGGTTCAGTGGAACATTCTTAAGATGGGCCATATGACCTGCTGTCATATCAGTCATATGTCTTTGCCCACAGCTGATTCCTTTATTGAATGATATGAAAACTATCAGAGTACTAAGTACAATACTGTTATTAACCAAAAGAATAAAAAGTGAATATCTAATCCTTAAACTCTTGCTTTTAATGCTAATTGTCATACAGAGACTCCTGCTTAAGATTTATTGCACAGAGTTAGAATATGAAGGGCTTCATTGTCTTGTGGACTTGGCAGTTCATCTCTGATGTACAAATATTCTCTGGGCTATCCTATGGTCTCTACACAAAAAACTAATAATTTTGAAAAAGGGCTCCACCAGTGACAACACTAAACAAATAATTCTGATGGCATAAACATTTCCAAAGGATAATGTTTTAAGTTGACATGATTAATTACATGTCTACTAACCAGAATCCCATTTAGGAATTTGGAAAGAATTCATACATTACTGATTGGATGTCAAAGATATTGAAATAAGAGAGAAAGCTCGTGCAAAGAAATTATGTCCCATCACTTCCTAAGAAAAAATAAGTGCCAGAATCTATCCTGGTGGTTATCAAAGCATTTCCCTTTGAGGTTACTGCTATTCCTATTTTCTCACACACATATCTTTGGGTTTGCTCTGGGTAGATCTGAGGTCCCAACACTACCTCTTCCTCTGCAACCTCTATTCTTACCCTCTTGTCAGACTTGCCATCAAAACACCCAAACTGGATCAGGATTTTTTTAATAAGATTTCATAGCAACTCAACCTCTCCATTTGTAGTTTTTTTTTTTTTTTGGGGGGGGGTGGGGCAGGCAGAGTTAGACAGTGAGAGAGAGAGACACACAGAGAGAGTTATAGACAGTGAAAGAGAGAGAAAGGTCTCCCTTCCGTAGGTTCATTCCCCTAATGGCTGCTACAGCTGGCGCCGTGCCGATCCAAAGCCAGGAGCTGGGTATTTTCTCCCGGTCTCATATGTGGGTGCAGGCACCCAAGCACTTGGGCCATCCTTTGCTGCCCTCCTGGGCCACAGCAGAGAGATGGACTGGAAGAGGAGCAACCGGGACTAGAAACCAGGGTGCCAGCACTACAGGTAGAAGATTAGCCAAGTGAGCCACGGCGCCGGCCTTATCTCACTTTTTAAAAAAGGTTTGATTTACTTGAAAGTGATAGTTACAGAAAGAGAGGGAGACACACACAGAGAAAGAGGGAGAGAGAGAAACAGACTGATTTTCCAACTACTAGTTCACTCTCCAGATGGCCTCAAGGTTGGCGAGGACAAAGCCAAAAGCCAGGAACTTCTACCAAGTCTCCCATACGCGTGGAGGGGCCTAAGTACTTAGGCCATCTTCCACTGCTTCTCTCAGGCCATTACCAGGGCACTGAATCTAAAGTACGGCAGCTAGAACATGAACTGGCACCTATATGGAATTATTGGCTTTGCAGGTGATGGCTTTATCCACTATGGCACAATGCTGTGTCCCTTATCTCACTTTTTAATGGCCATCTTCTCAAATAAAATATAAACTCCATGAAATCACAACACAGTTGGAAAAATCTGATATTCTGAAGACTAGCAATGGTAAAGTCCAGGAAGAAAATTACCAGAATTGGAACCATATGTATTGTGTGCATTCAGATCATTTTTCCTCAGGAGCTTATTCAATGCCAAGCACTAGACTTCCTAAGGCAAGTGAGAGAAAGTCATTACGGCAGATACTGTTAGTTCTCAAATTTCGCTTCATTCTTAAGTATGTGGCAATATTACATTCCCTAGTCCCTCTTTCACTTAGGTGTGATCCTACGACAAAGTCCTTTCATGGGAAATGTGAACACAAATGATGCACATGTGTCTTTTAGCAGCCTAACTTTAAAATCTCTCAGGAATGTCACTCCATTTTCTCCTTCTGACTGGTTGAAATGGAAATGGCCATAACCACATTGGAGGGCACATATTAGACAGCAAAGCCTCCATTTAACCTGTATCCCAGAAGAGCCCACATGAAACACAGACACTATTGCCTAGTTTGCCTGACTTGGACAAAGTAAACAGTAATAAAATTCTTGTTCTTAAAGCTTGAGATCTGGGTGTTTGATAGCATAGTATAGACAATACAGTTAACCAATTTCAAGAAATTCAGGTTCTAACAAAGAATTATTGTAATTGTGGAATATGTTCCATAGAATCTTCAAGGTTATATCAAAGTAGGGGATTGCCTTTTGCAATACAGCATGGTTGGCTTCAAAAACTGCAGGTTTTCCCATCACCAAAGATGGATGGCATGCTCAGCTAGGCTGAGACAGAGAGTGAGACAAATTTCTTTTTGTGGTCAAATAAACATCCTGAGCCATTCTTGTGGGGAACAACTTGTTAGTACATAATTTTGACAACTTCTATCTCCTATTCATTCCCCTACTGTCTTCCAAAAGAAGTCTCTGAGGTAAAGGAATCATGTCACCTCCTTTGTGGTCTCCTACTGCAACAGTGGCAGGGATGTTTAGGTATGGAATATTCTTTTACATGCTTTCGGAGACTACTAGGTCAGTCCACAGTGTCTTAAGAGTAGCAGCACCACTTGCCTTCTGCTCCAGTCCTAGTTAACCTGAGACTTCAGAATACAAACCTGAGATATAAATGCAGTGCATTTCTATGGTCAACACAATGGAAGAGCCTTAGGACTCTTCCATGAGCAGCTGAAAAGCACATGGTTTGAGTTTCACAAACTTGAGGATAGGGAAATGAACAAATAGATGAAGGTTAAGCACAGAGGAAAATTATTTTTAAAAAATTAGTATTTTTTCACTGCCTATGCAAATAGCTTTTGTGAAAATATTTATATGAAAAGCAATACACCATTTTGTTTTTAGTCATCAGTATCATTAGGGTTTGATGAAAATGGAAATTTATACTGAAATGAAAACATAGGACCAAGGATTATGTACAATTTTGTGAACAAAAGAATTGTAACTCAGGCAATGTACTACTTGAAACACAGATTTTGACTTTCATTTTAGTTGCTGCAGATGCTGTTTGAGGAAGCAAATACATAAAGAGAAAACATGTATATACTGGGCTTTAACTCAGATTACTACAAAGAATATAAACAATGTTTATAATACATTGCTTTACAAATAAGCAGTGTTTTTCTGTATTAAAAATTGCATTTCCATGAAGAAGTCATCTATTAAATCTGATTAAACTACATTGGAAACAAGTCAAAGCTGTATGAGTCACATATATACAGTATTATAGTCTACATAAAACTTTTCTGATAATAAGTCATCTCAAGGCCATAGCCTGGGCTACAGCTATCAAAGGCCTTTCAACTGGACCTCTAGGTGTGGAAAAGCTTTTCAAAAAGTTGCCCCATCAGGTTTTATCAGATGTGGTAACTCCACATCCGGCCTTTTCAAGACAAGTTATCATCTTGTTCAGAGGATCAAACCATAAGACTGAGGTAAAGAGATATAACATATAAAGGAGTTCTTCTATTGGCACAGAAGATTTACATGTATACTTTTTGAGATGTTGGTATATTTGACAGGATACATCAACCACCACACATATAATACTGGCAGAAATAACACCGTAACACTGAGATGACACAGACAACCCACTGCAACATACTAGCAAAAGTACCAGTCTCTGTCTCCTTTCTCTTAACTTCCCACCAAAAGCTTTACATTGAAATTTTAGGACTGCCCTATCTTTTCCATGTTTTTAATTTTTCTTTGGGTTATTTAATTCTTTCTATCCTGTAAAGCAACATACCAGCTCTACTTCAAAGAATTTAGCTGTAAGTCACATGACAAGCATTTGCTTTAAAAAGAATTTACATCATCTACCCCAAAGGTATTATGGGATACAGGTTTGGCACACTCACATATACCCAAATCATGTAGCAACAACATAGATACTAATAAGAGGTTTGGACCATAAAAATTCCAAATTTGGTTTTTTCCACTGTCAAAAGCCAACTTTTTGGAAATGTGTCCAATTTTTCATACAGTAGTTAAATTGAAATTCTTTGTGCAAAGAGGACTATAAGGTAACAAACAGATAAGGGTCACATGCACAAGATGAGGTGGTAAATAAGTGTCCATGAAATACAAACTCCTGTTAACTGAATAGGCCCTATCCCTCATTCTGTTCAATGATTATATTTCAAAGAGAGAGTAAGAAGTAAAATTACCCATATGTTGTTTCAGTATGGTACCTAAGCAAGGTGGGCTGGTTTAGTAGATCTAGCAAGAGATGAATATTGAAGACATCAATAAAAAAATAATCAGAAGTTTCAAATTTCCCTTCTAGTCAAAGACAAGCTACCCTATTCCAACTACCCACATATAATCACTACAAAATCCCATTTTGAAATCCAGTTTTATTTCATAGTCACTTTTACTTCACTAACCTAATATTAATTTACACAAAATACCATTGTGTAATTAAATTATTGATATTACAATGGAAGGAAGCATGATTACTCTTTTTTTTTTAAAAAAAATTATGTTTCCATGCAATGGACTTTTTTTTTCCATTAATTACATTATCTACAGGAAAAAACCCACAAAGTCCTACTGAAATGTTGATCTAATTTTAAGTGTAAATATTTTATATTGCCTTTTGATCTTTTAGCTTTATATTCAATAAGTATTGAAGACAAATCCAAAGGCTTCCATTGGAAACAAATTAAATATGTAAATATCAGGCCATTTTGTAAAGCAACTTTTAGTTAGAATGTTTAAAAAAGGGAAAATCAAGAAAAATTATTCTCAAGCATTTATTTAAACTTTAACAGTATCCCATTTCCCAAGATATTTTTCTCCCCCCCTCCAGGTTTTTCTTAAGTATGGCTAAAAAAGAATTTTTTTAAAAAATTCTAAAGTTAGGTACTATTTGGGATACAATCAGAACTTAGATTTAGAAAAACGAAGGTGGGGCATATGTGTGGCACAGTAGTTGAGCTGTCCCTTTTGGGACACCTGTATCTCATATCTGAGTGCCTGGCTTGAGATCCAGTTACTCTGCTTCTGTTTCAGCTTCCTACTAATGTATACCCTGTGCTCAAGTACTTCAGTTCTCTTGCCACTTCCATGAGAGACTGGGAATGAGTCTGGGGCTCCTGACTTCAGCTTGACATAACCCTGGACTTTGCAGGCATTTGCAGAGTGAACCTGCATATGGAAGATCTCTATCTAACTGACTTTCAAATAAAAAATGAAAATAAATATATATTTAAAATATTAAACAAAGCAAAGTTGGGGCACTCCAGGGCCTCAATTGTAAAATAACGTCAAATCAGGAGAAATGTGAATTTGATCAGCAAATACTGTAGACACGTGTTGGGAAATGTCACTAGGTAGCCCATAAATATGTGCAATCATTGTTAATAAATTTCTTAAAAGCAAAGATGGATTATATTTCTTGATTGCATCCTCTTTAGTGAAATACTTCTCTAGAAAATGAATATGTACACAAAGAGTCTGGGGAGAGATTATACAGAAAAGCCAACTCTGAGAACTTTCTTATTCCCACACCTCTGAATTTGAGCTTAGTTTTCTTTGAAAACCTTGCCTCTTGGATTGAAAGAGAAAGAAATTCAGTGACAGGAGGACAGCACCACATAAGCTCTGACTCAGAAAAGAACCCTGACATCAGGGAGACAGAAGTTCCCCTTGAGAATAGTGGCATTTTGGGTGAGGATGTGTAGAGGAGCAGAAGAGGGGCCCATGTCAAAACTCTCCTGGGCCACAAATTCTGTGATGGCCTCAAATCTCAAGTCACACTCTGAAGAGTGCAGTTACAACTGCTAAGTGAACCTCACTGTACTGGGGCTAAAGACTGTTAACTAGAAAGATTGAAAAATAAACATCTCTAGAAACTTCCTTTGTGCAGTTTGTAACAACCTCATTTAACCACAGGGGGACAGAGTTTCAGAACCTCCCATGCATTAGTGAAACCCATGCTCACAGTTAATACAAAGAAAGCGTTATCTAAACAGGCAGATAGGAATAAATTGCATATTGCTTTTTAAAGATGACAAACTTTTTTGATATTCATAAACCTGTACTTGTTATTTTGTCTAAACTCAAGGGACATTAAGATTGACTTTAGTTTTTATATGCTGAGAATCTAATTTTATGAATTTATTCGAAGACATAAATCAAGAAAGAGGGAAGTGGACGGACAGAATTTTTAAAAGAAATTGGGATCCCTGGGCACTTACCGTAGATTGAGTACTGAGAGATTTACAAAGAAACAATTCTCTAAAATATTAGGGAAGATGGAAACAAAATCAAATCTTTCACTTCCAGATATTGACTTCCATTAATATTTTCACCAAAAGCACAGCAGTGAAGGAAATAAGGAATGGTTTCTCAGTTAATATTAAAGTAATACAAGAGCCAGGGAACCCCTTGAAATGGAAACAACACAACACTATATCAAGTTTTCTTCACAAAAATACCTTGTCTTGGCAAAACTTAGAGGATTTTTTCCTTCAGAAAGTATATTAATGAAGAAATATTTTGGGAAATAATGACATTTTGGCCCCCCAAAATAAAGAGACTTCTATCCTGTAAAATCTCTACTTTCTTTTGAATCTTTGAAGAATACATCATTTCATCCTAGATGCCTGGCATTCATGGCTTCATGGGTTGTGGTCACTGATTATCTACACCCTTAAGTCAGAATAAATGTGGCTGATGCAAATCCAGCTGCTGTCTGAATCTTCTCTTAAGTAGTAATAACAGTGAAGAGAAGGGGAGCCTGCAGACCCAAGGTGAAAAAGCTGGAAACATAAAAGCTAACAAATAAAACATAACAAAGGAGACTTAAAGGGCTGGGATAACTTTCAAGCAGGCTCTCTCAATTTCTATCTCTAAAAAAGTGTTTGCACAATGTGGTAACCAATGTTTCTTCCAGTTTGACAAAAATAAATTTTAACAGAAGAGGAGGAAGCCAAACCTCTGCTACACAATGAGGATGCTCAGGAGTAAAGGTTACTTTGCCTTCTTTTGTATGGAGCTTGCTGCCTTATTTCTAGAAGGTGCTAATGAATATATGGGTTGCCTCCTCTGGTCAACTCTCTTCCCATCCCAAGCTCTCAGACAGATCCTAATACCGTGTTGTCCTTTTGTTTACTGATGTCATATGTGGAAGATTCCCTTAGGATATATGAAACTACTTTGAAACCATATGACTTAGAGATCATCTTTTAAGAGAAAAATTAAGAATTTGGTTTAAACTGCAGACCAGAGGGAAGTTGACATATTTTTGGTCTGTATTCATGAGAAGAACATCATTAATCCTACAGTTCCTTAGTGGCAGGCTGACTTTTGCGCTGCCTCAAGGAGTCTTCTAGACCCTCTGTGTCAGCCACACGGGGTTGCTCAGGGAAGTCATCAGTATTATCAGGTTCAACTTCTGCCTGAGACACACTGCCTTGTCTCAGGAGCCCTTGGTCATTGGTGTCATTCTTCTCCTCATCCACATTGCCAGTTGGGTTGTCCTCTTCCTCTTCCTCCTCTGCTTCATCCTCATCAGCAAGGTCTTCTTTCTCTTCTTCATCATCTACAAGGCTGTCTTTGTTTTCTTCTTCATTCGAATCATCCTTTTCCTCCTCTGCATCCTGTAATTGTTCAGCCCTATGAGCATCCTCTGACCTCTGATCTTGCTCTGTGGAAGACAGAGAATCATCTTCTGAATAAGCAATGTTAACTTAGTAATATTTTGAGTGGGGGTATAGCTGCAAACTGAAATTTGTGGGAAACGAGTTTTCTTTACATTGAAGCTATGGTATAACACAGGTCAGATTCTCTGGTCAGCTTCCCAGCCTCTTTCAAGGCTTCTCCATCCATCTCTCTCTGGAGATTCTCACGACTATGTTGATTCTGGCAGAGCATGTGAACACAAAGAGCAAAGTTTCCCTCATATTTTGTACCTTGTGGAAGGTTCAATAACCCAGTAGTCATGGCAACTGGTTCACAAATAAAACAAGCTGGGTCAATCAGAGTGCTTCCCAGGAGTCTGTGGCAAGAGTCAGACTTCTGCAGGGAGTTGGGACAGCTGACAGCCACTGAATGAGTCCCATAGAAATCAAAACCTAATACAACTGGGTATGCTTGAAGCCAGATCATCCTTGACTTCTCATCCATGGACTCTCAGATGAGTGAACTAATAAATTTTCATTTTTTCCTCTAAGATGCTTTATATTGAGTTTTTGTCACTTTTAAGAACTCAAAGGATCATATGATATTTGTTTTGGGGGGAATAACTATTTCACCAAGCATAATGGTCTCCAATTGCATCCATTTTGTTGTGAAAGACAGGATTTCATTCTCTTTTTTATGGGTGAGTAGTATTCCATCATGTATATATACCACAATTTCTTTATCCATCATAGATTATTTTTGTTTATCTATAAAAGTCTCGAAGCCTCAAAAAGTTTAAGAGCCCCAAAATTATGATTTTACTTAAACTCCCATATAAAATTCAACAGCAATTATGAAGTTTTATAAGTCTTTATTTAAAGTTCCCCAAATAGTTAGAAATAATTACATGTGAATCTAGGACCATTTGGTCCCAGAAGCAGTAAAGAGCAGGAAAAGGACTTAGGGGAGTAAGTATGCTACTGACACACAGACACTCAATAAATGTGAGTTCTCCTCCCTCCATTCTCATTTCAGTTGATATGAACGAAAATATGTCCACTGATTAATACAGCACATAAATGGGAAAAGCAAAAACCAAATTAAATATTTCTTAATTTAAGAGAGATAAAAAAGAATTTTTGTTGAAATCTACCAAGTGAACCAATTTTAAGAAATTTGGCAGTGCCGATGATTTGGTCACCTAGCAAATCAAGGAAAACCCACTATCTACATGAGCAAAAAATTAAATTACAAACTTCAAAATTAAAAAAGAACTGTATTGCATGAGTTCATCATACTTACCAGAACGTTCAGATAAATCCCTTGGAAGTGGCACACAGAAACATTCTGATATTACCACCAAGACCTATAGGGAAAAAGTAATTTTACAATGAGTAGTTAGGACATTTATTACCAAAGGGCCTCAAAATTAGGCCTTGCCTCTATAAATTAGGTATTCTTAGACAAATAATTAGCAGCTGGTCAAGAGTCTTCAAAAGGGACAAGGATATAATTAAGAATTTCCTACTTTTCAAATGTGACATAACACAGGAAAATATTATTAATTTAGAACAGGGATCACAAAGTCAAAAGTCTATAGAGAGCCCACTATAAGTGGATCAAGTATCTATAAAAATAACAAATCTTCAGCCAAATCTAAAACATTTTTAAAAATACTGTTCTTGAACAAAACAAAATACTCTACATTAATGCAGCTACATGAGTGGCCCCCCATTAACAGAAAACCCCCAATAGAGGGGAATTCTTAAGAGTACATTAGGAAATCGCAAGAGAGATGAATTGTGAGAAAACTCAACAATGTGAACTAAATCCTGCTTTAGACAGTGAACAACTGGCTTCTTTTCTGACCTTGACAGCAGCACCAGTCACTTGCTACTTCTAATAAACACTCCTGTCCCCACGACAAATTACAAGCTCCTTCAGGGTAGGATCACTGCAAGGTCGTGTTCCACTCCGGCACCAACACAGGCCACAGTGATGAAGTTCATGGGTTATGTCCACCAAGGCAGAGTCACTGAAGCTAGAATAAGTCAGAGCCGCTCTACCTGTGATTTTTCTTTCCCCTATAGTACCACACAATACAAAGAGATCCAGCACAGGAAGAAGCTGCCTGTTTAGGAAAGCTATACATTTATTCTTGTGCCTAACACTCAGAATATGACTTCTCTTTGAATAACACCCATGCCTTTAAAATAAGAATAATACCAATATGTTTGTGTTTTACATGTATTCTGAAATTTATTTTAAAAAAGCTTTTATTTATTTGAGAGTAGAGTTACAGACAGTGAGAGGGAGAGACAAAAGATCTTCCTACCATTGGTTCACTTCCCAAATGGCTACAATGGCCAGAGCTGTGCCGATTCGAAGCCAGGAGCCAGGTGTTTCTTTCTGGACTCCCATGCGGATGTAGGGGCCCAAGCACTTAGGCCATCTTCTACTGCTTCCCCAGGCCACAGCAGGAAGTTGAATTGGAAGAGGAGCAGCCGGGACTAGAACCAGCACCCATAAGTGATGCCCGCACCAGATGCCGAGAATTAACCTACTGCGCCATGGTGCCGGCCGTTGAAATCTTAACCCAAAGCACTAGCTTTTTTGATTCACTTTTATATCATCAAATGAGGACAATTTTTTAAGACTACTTACTGTTTGTATATTCATTTAATAGTTTGCTCAATATGTGGATCAGTAAGTTCAAGAGACCCTACTGATATCTGAGAGGAGGAGGCCTTGCAAGAAGAAAAAAAATGGCAACCTAATTGTAAAGCAATATGAAACCTGAGTCTCACAAAAAAAAAAATGAATAAAGACTTCTAATACTTAAAATATAAACAATACTTCCAGGGGCCGGCACTGTGGCACAGTGGGTTAAAGCCCTGGCCTGAATCACAGGCATCCCATATGGGCGCTGGTTCTAGTCCCGGCTGCTCCTTTTCTGATCCAGCTCTCTGCTACGGCCCAGGATAACAGTAGAAGATGGCCTGGGGTCCTTGGGCCCCTGTGCCCACGTGGGAGGCCCACAGGAAGCTCCTAGTTCCTGGCTTTGGATCAGTGCAGCTTTGGCAGTTGCGGCCATGTAGGGAGTGAACCCAGCATATGGAAGGCCTCTCTCTGTCTCTACCTCTCTCTGTAACTCTGTCTTTCACATATAAAATAAATCTTTAAAAAATAAATAAACATAATACTTCCAGTTATGGGATGCAGAAGGATCATGAACGAGAGCTTGAAGGAGGAGGCAATTAAGGCTCTGGGCATAGCAAGGAGAGAAAGGATAGCAGAGCTGCGTAGGCACCCTAACCTATACCAAGGTAGATCCCAGGAGCTCTAGGATCCAGAGAAATCCTTGAATGCTAAATTTATGAGACCCAGATGAAGTGGAGCAATGGGCTGCAGGAAGGCTCTGTGGGTGGGTTACAGAGCCATAAGCTGCAAGCTCTTAAGTGTATTTGAATAGTAAAGAGGGAAACATTTCCATACTGAAGGACTATGGTTGAAAACCTTCCATCTGCAGCAAGAGCTGTGGCTCAGTGGGTTAACGCCCTAGCCTGAAGCGCTGGCATCCCACATGGACGCCTGTTTGAGACCCGGCTGCTCCACTTCCAATCCGGCTCACTGCTATGGTCTGGGAAAGCAGTAGAAGATGGCCCAAGCCCTTGGGCCCCTGCACCCACCCACATGGGAGACCTGGAAGAAGTGCCTGGCTCCTGGCTACGGATCAGCGAAGCTCCAACTGTTGCAGCCATCTAGGGAGTGAACCACTGGATGGAGGACATTCTCTCTCTCTCTCTCTCTCTCTCTCTCTCTCTGTGTGTGTGTGTGTGTGTGTAACTCTTTCAAATAAATAAATCTTTAAAAAAAGAAAACCTTCCATATTTAATATGACAGTCTTGTGTTAACTAGCCGTTCATAGGATAGAATACTTCTAGAATCTTCTGAATTCCACCTGGATGGCAGAAAACTTGATCCTAATGTAGTTCAAGGCAAAAAGGAGACAACATATAGTGTCAAGAAATATAGGCATTTCTTAAAAATCCTAGGAGGGAATAAGTTGCACATATGATGGAACTGGGCCCTGGAGAGGGCTGGCTGGTTATAAGGGCCTCCTTAGGAAAAGCTCACAGACATCAGCCTAACCTTTGCCTCTCATTAATTGTGTGACCTTGGACAAGTTATTTAACTGGTCTTTTACTTGAAGTGCATTTGGGCTAGACCATTGCCAAAGTTTGTTTTAACTCTAATGATCTAATGGTATACAATTCCATACATAAGTTGTCCTCTCAGAAACAGGGAGGAAAATACTCTCACGTGTTCAATTTATCTCAGTTCAAGGTCTGTCTTGTGCTCTAAAGAACCATTACCTTAAAATGGGCTACCTTCTAAGCCACTATGAATGTCATGGTTTAGAAATGGAGTCTATGGGAAAATGATGCCTTCCTCTTCATTTTCTGCAAGGACCTTACAGGTTTGAACTTCTACCCAGAAATGTATAGGCAGGTATGCACCTAAGTGAAGTGGACAGATCAATTTACATTCAGAGAGGGTGACTGCCATGCCTCCTTCTTATAGGAGACCTTGTGGTAGGCACTGTTCAGTTGTATCTAGAAAATTAATCTACTTAAGCACCAAAATTTGGACAATGTTTATAAATACCAACTGAAATAGAGACTATATAATAGAAGCAAAAGAAACTCAGGCCTTTTATTGTTTTGTAACGGAACTATTCATGCTAAAAAGACTTTAGCCAGACCTCTGAATCACTATCTATGTTCTCCATGGCTCTCTCACTGTCTAGAGCCTTGCTATGTTCCAACCTTCAGAAGACATTCACTGATGACAGAAAGTGATGCTTACAGAATGCTCACATATATGGACTATGCACTTAAGAATCTCTCCTACAGTTGTTTGAAATACATTATTTCTAAGAACTGAGCCTCTTATTTGTATGTGAAAAATTTTAGCAAAATATCTCATCCATCACTAGACTCAATCAAGAAAGCAAGCAAAAATCAAACTAGTAGCCCTATTTTGACTCCCTATCTGGGGACCTGTAAGGTCTTTTTGAATTAGGAAACACATAAGGAACATAATAACTGAGCATATGAAAAGCAATGAGTTGATAAAGAAATCACTTCTCCATAGAACAAGTCCTGTCCCTCTAGGCCACTATGTAAGATGAACTCCATGAAGACTCAGAGGAAGAAAATGAATCTGAAGAGTCATGAGAACCAAGCTTTGTGAAGCTGCATGCCTGGGCTCTGCTTTCTGTCCCCAGTTAATGGCAAAGGTATCACAGAGCAGTGGACCACCCACCTGAAGATCTCACCTTTACTACTGACTCTGTGAAGTAGAAATGCAGGTGAATCTCAAAACTGTTGGTTGCAGGTTCTCTATGAAATATAGCATCTCAAAGCCTCTTAGTATGGAGCTAATTGCTACTCTTCTATTCTAGGAAATTCTATGCTCAGCAATTTCATCCTGATTCATTCTATCTAGACTACTCATTTAATTTGACTCAGTTGGTGAGAATACTTTGAAAAAAAAAAAAAGCCTTTAGATCTGCGCTTCCCAACAGATGTGTCATCCCTCAGGGAGTCTGGGCAAGCCATGGGCAGCTGCTCTGCTAGGCCATTCAGAACCACACTCAAGCACCCTTGTCCAGCAGCAATAGCAAACCCAAGGATGCTACACAAATACCATTCTCTATATAACTAAGAGGCAAAAAAAAAATTGAGGAACACTTCTCTATAATCCTAGAACTTAAAAGAAAATACTACCCTGGAACAGATGGTTTAAAATAGCATAATAATGCAGCTGATTAAAATTGTATAACTGGGGCTAGTGCTGTGACATAGCAGGTAAAACCGCCACCTGCAGTGTCAGCATCCCTTATGGGCACTGGTTGGAGTCCTGGCTGCTCCACTTCTGATCCAGCTCTCTGCTATGGCCTAGGAAAGCAGTAGAAGATGGCCTAAGTGAAGTGCTTGGGACCCTGCACCCGCATGGGAGGCTTAGAGGAATCTCCTGGCTCCTGGCTTCGGATTGACCCAGGTCTGGCCATTGTGGCCATTTGGGGAGTGAACAAGTGAGTGGAAGATTCTCTCTCTCTGTCTCTGTCTCTCTCTCTCTCTCTCTGCCTATGACTCTGCCTTTCAAATAAATAATCTTAAAAAAAAAAAGTGGGGGGAAAGAATGGCACTGTGGTGCAATAGGTTAATGCCCTGGCCTGAAGTACCAGCATCCCATATGGGCGCCAAACCAAGACCAGGATTCTCCACTTCCAACCCAGCTCTCTGCTATGGCCTGAGAAAGCAGTAGAAGATGGCCCAAGTGCTTGGGCACCTGCACCTGCATGGGAGACCTGAAGGAGGCTCCTGGCTTCGGATCAGCACAGCTCCATCTACTGTGGCCAATTGGGGAGTGAACCAGCTGATGGAAGACCTCTTGGCCTCTCCTCTCTCTGTGTAACTCTGACTTTCAAATAAATAAATCTTTAAAAAATTAAGAAAAGAAAATATAAAAAAGAAAAAAATAAACTGAGTCCCAAGACAAAATAAATATTTTAAAATCAATAAAGAAAATTGTATAACTTATTCAGAAAAGGTGAATTGAAAAGTACATATGAAATTAAAGATTACTGAAGGTAAAATTTCCAGTTGCTGAGTGTTTCACAAATTCCACAATTGTAAAAATGATACTTTGAGCACAGATATGTGTCTGCCATATTTCAGAAATGTATTAATACAAAATGTATGATCCTACAGCTTTGAAATTATTTTTTTAAATAAAATGATCTTCTCAACTTCTTATAAATAAGCAACAGTCTAGTTCACATAATCACTTGAACAGTCAGCATCAATTCTCTTTCTTCAAAGCAAGCCTTCAATAACCTTCCTGCACTGATTATTTGAATCTAAGTTTCCATCTGAACTTAAATCATAGGCAGGCCTGATTCAATTTCTTGGAATTAAAGTCAAACTCAGATAAAAGTCTAAAACTCCTTATGCTAAGAAGTTCTCACTCATCTTTTGATAGGTTCACACTCAACCTAAAATGCCCACAGGTCATCCATCTCTAACCCACCCACAGCCTCATAAAAATTAAAAAAAAAAATCAAGCATCCTTTGGCTCCTTACAGTTGTGACCCTGCTATACCAAGTTATGATTCACTATAATATCAACTGCTAAACTTTAATATTTATTTTATTTTTTATTTGAGTCTTTTCTTTTTTTAGTTAGTTGGGCCAATGGGGTGTCAATTTTGTTTATTTTTTCAAAAAACCAGCTCCTCGTTTGGCTGATTTTTTGTAATATTTTATTCAATCCTATTGATTTCTTCTCTGATTTTAATTATTTCTCTTCTCCTGCTAGATTTGGGTCTGGTTTACTGCAGTTTTTCTATATCCTTAAGATGAACTGAAAGCTCATCTATTTGGTGCCTTTCCAATTTCTTGATGTAGGCACCTATTGCTATAAACTTTCCTCTTAACATTGCTTTTGCTGTATCCCATGTTTTGATATGTTGTGCTATTATCCTCATTTACTTCCAGAAAGTTTTTGATTTCTCTTTTGATTTCTTCTATGACCCAGTGTTCATTCAGGAGCATGTTGTTCAATCTCCATGTGTTTACATATGTTCTAGGGAGTTCTGAGTTGCTAATTTCCAACTTCATTCCACTATGGTCTAAGAAGCTGCATCGTATGATTCTAATTCTTTTGAATTTGTTGAGACTTGCTTTATGGCCTAGTTTGTGGTCAATCCTAGAGAAGGTTCCATGTACTGCTGAGAAGAATGTAAATGCTTTATGTGTAGGATGAAAAGTTCTGAAGATATCTGTTAGATCCATTTGGACAATAGTGTCGTTTAAATCTACTGTTTCCTTGTTGATCTTCTGTCTGGTTGATCTGTCTATTTCTGAGAGTGGAGTATTGAAGGCCCCTATTACTATTGTATTGGAATCTAAGTCTCCCTTTAAGTCCCTTTATATATCTTTTAAATAAACCGGTACCCTGTAATTAGGTGCATATACAATGATAATTGTTATATCTTCCTGTTGAATTGATCCCTTAATCATTATATAGTGCCCATCTTTGTCTCTCTTAACAGTTTTTGTGTTAAACTTTATTTTGTCTGATATTAAGATGGCCATGCCTACTCATTTTTCATTTCTGTTGACATGATATAACTTTTTCCAGCCTTTTACTTTCAGTTTGCAAGCATCTTTGTTGGAAAGATGTGTTTCCTGTAAGCAGCAAATAGATGGGTTTTGTTCCTTAACCCATTCAGCCAATCTCTGCCTTTTAACTACAGAGTTGAGGCCATTAACGTTCAATGTGACTATTGATAAGTGTAACTTTGTCCTGCCATTTTCCCAAAGATATTTTCTAATATATGCTTTGAACTTGCTGTGATCTTTTGCTGTGAGGTTTCCCTCCTTTAACTTCTTTTCATATTGATGACCGTGTTTGTGTGTTTCTGTGTGTAACATATCTTTAAGCATCTTTTGCAGGGCTGGACGAGTGGTGACAAATTTTCAACCTCAGTTTGCTATGAAAGGTCTTTATTTCACCTTCATTCAGAAATGAGAGCTTTGCAGGATATAATACTCTGGGGTGGCAGTTTTTTTCTCTTAGTACTTGGACTATATCTTGCCATTCCCACCTAGCCTGTAGGGTTTCTGATGAGAAGTCTGCCGTGAGTCTAATTGGAGATCCTCTGAGAGTAATCTGACGTTTCTCTCTTGCACATTTTAGAATCTTTTCTTTATGTTTCACTGTGGTGAGTTTGATTACAACGTGTGGTGGTGAGGATCTCTTTTGGTCATGTTTACTAGGGGTTCTATGTGCTTCCTGTACTTGGATGCCTCTGTCCTTCTCCAAACCCGGGAAGTTTTCTGCTAGTATCTCACTAAAAAGGCCTAATCCTTTCTCTCACTCCATGCCTTCAGGAACTCCTAGAACCTGAATGTTGGTTTTTCTAATAGTATCCTGTAGATTCCCAACAATATTTTTAGATTTTTAATTTCCTCTGCTTTTCTTTGATTTGACTGTATACTTTCCTGTGCTCTGTCTTCTAAGTCTGATATTCTCTCTTCTGCTTCACTGACTCTGTTTTTAAGGCTCTCAAATGTGTTTTTCATTTGATCTTTTGAATTCTAATTTCATTTTGGTTTCACTATCACACCTTCCTGTTCTACTAGTTTCTGTGTTTGATTTTGATTCCTCCTTAAGATTTCATTTTTCACAAGGGAGATTTTCTATCCTGTCCAGTAAGGATTTCTGAAGTTCAAGAAAATTTGTTTTTTGATAATTTCTAAATGTTCTTATCATAAATTTTTTGAATTCCATATCTTGCATTTCTTCTATCTCATCATCTTCATAAACTTGACTTGGAGTGTCATGTTCATTTGGGAGCATCATGATGTCTTCCTTGTTCTTGTTTCCTCGTTTTCTGTGTTTGTTGCTTGGCATTGTGGAGATATTCTTTGGATTCTTCTTCCCTCACTGTTTTTTTTTTTTTTCTTGTTATACTATAACTGTATTAAGTGTACTGTCTGCTTTTGGAGGAGCCTTAGAAGCTTGAGATGGGTATGGCCAGAGAGCTCTGTTTGGTTCTTCAAGGTTAAGGGTATGCCAAAGGTGACACACTGAGGTTAGGCATGGTAAATCTCTCTCTGTCTCTCTCTCTCTCTCTCTCTGTCTCTCTCTCTCTCTCTCTCTCTCTCTCTCTCTCTCTCTCTTTTGATTCAGAAGGGACGTAATACCTCACAGCTGATTGGAACTGAAGGTAATCAGCTTCTGATATCTGGTTCTTTCCCAAGTACCACACAAAGAATCTGTTATGTCCTCAATGTGGGCTCAAATTCTCCTGCAGTCTCCCACCGGGTTGCCAAGATTACCGAACTGTAGCATCTATGAAGAGTACTCACGTGAACTCCGTGAGTTCTCTCACCCACCGTCTCTTTTTTCACCAGCTCAGTTCATTAGCTCCACACATTCACTAGGTCCTAACCTCCTGTTATTTCACACACACACACACACACACACACACACACACACCCAGAGTAAGGTTTTTCTGTTTGACTGAATGCAGGTGCAGCTCTGAGGTCGTGCCTTAATATTTATTTTAAAAGACTCCATTTTCCCCATTTCTTTCAGAGAATCTTGATATTTAAATTTAACTACTTGAGATACAAAAAGGGAGAGAGAAAGAAAGAGAAAAGAAAAAAAAATACACAGAATTCCCATACGCTGGTATATTCCCCAGATATCTACAATACCAGAACCAGAGAAAGGAGCCAAGGTCTCCCACTTCAGTGGCAGGAACCCAATTATTTGAGCCATCATCCTGCCTCCCAGGCCTGTATTAGCAGGAAGCAAGAATCAGGAACCAGAGTTGGAAATCAAATCCAGGTACCCTGATATGAAAGACCAATGTCTTAAGCACTAGGCTAAATGCCTGCTCCCTTGAGTTTATTTCTACCAAGACCTTGCCAGGGGCAGGCATTGAGCATGGTGGTAAAATTGCCAGTTTAAAAGCCTGCATTCCACATCTGAGTTCCTGGGTTAAATAATGGCTCTGGCTTGTAACTCAAGCTTCCTGCTAGTGCTGACCCTGAGAGGTACAAGGATTGCTCAAATAATAGGTTCTTCTCACTACATGGGAGGCCTAGATTGAAGTCCCAGGTCCCTGCTTCAGTCTGGCCCAGCCCTGGATATTGCAAGGATTTGGGGGGGTGGGAGTATTGGTGAACCAGCAGAAAAAATGCTCTCTCTCTGCTTCTTGAGTAAATAAAAATAAATAATAAATTATATAAAAATACTTTAAACAGACATGAGGATAGACTTTAAGAAGTTTGTTCTTTTACACAAATTTTCAGTAATCAATTCTTCCCATTTCAGAAAAGTTTAGAAGATATGTGATTAGTATATATTACAAAGACTTTCAAGAACTTATCTTAATTAGAACTTAAAATACAATCAAATTGATCAAGTATAGGTTAAGAGAAAAATAAATTATTTTTATCAAGGAATAAAACATGCTAAAATATTTATAGTGGCCTTTAACATTATGTGAATACAGGGGCTGGTGCTGTGGCTTAGTGGGCTAAGCTTCTGCCTGCAGCACTGGAATCTCATCATGGGTGCCAGTTCAGGTCCTGACTGTTCCTCCTCTAATCCAGCTCTCTGCTGTGGCCTGGGAAAGCATTGGAGGATGGCCTAAGTGCTTGGGCCCCTGCACCTGCGTGGGACACCGAGAAGAAGCTCTTGGCCCCTGGCTTTGGATCAGCTCAGCTCCAGCCATTGCAGCCATATGGGGAGTGAACCAGCAGATGGAAGCCCTCTGTCTGTCCCTCCCTCTGTCTGTAACTCTGCCTCTCAAATAATCTTTTTTAAAAAATCCTACTATTAAAAATAATAAAATGGCCGGCGCCGTGGCTCAACAGGCTAATCCTCCGCCTTGCGGCGCCGGCACACCGGGGTTCTAGTCCCGGTCGGGGCGCTGGATTCTGTCCCGGTTGCCCCTCTTCCAGGCTAGCCCTCTGCTGTGGCCCAGGAGTGCAGTGGAGGATGGCCCAAGTGCTTGGGCCCTGCACCCCATGGGAGACCAGGAAAAAGCACCTAGCACCTGGCTCCTGCCATCGGATGAGCGCGGTGCGCCGGCCGTAGCGCGCCGACCACGGCAGCCATTGGAGGGTGAACCAACGGCAAAGGAAGACCTTTCTCTCTGTCTCTCTCTCTCACTGTCCACTCTGCCTGTCAAAAAAAATAAAAAATAAAATAAAAAATAAAGTTATGTGAATATACTTATAATTCCAAAACTCACCAGAAAATATCTATGAGAAAATGTGCCCTCATACTACAGAGTGATTTTCATTTCCATAGAAGACATGGAAATCACTCTGAATCTTAATTTTTTCCACAGCAATGACTGTGTTGTTTTATATATATTATCTTGCACCATCTTCTCTGGGAAAACCACAACATGCTTAAAGGCAGTTGTTCAGGATTGGAGGTTCAATTGGAGGACACAAGCAAGAAAAAAAATCTTCCATCTACCCAAGAAACACATTCACCCCTGCAGCCTATCACTCTAGTGCTCTGGTCAAGTAGGCAAAGCTTGAAATCAAAGCTGACATGATTGTCTTCAAAACTGATGAACAATCCAAGCAGAGTCTATATTTTCTCTTCCATCACTGTCAATATTCTGAGCAGCACAGCAGCATACTTCCTCAGAATATTTATGTGATAAAATTAGAGCATAATCAATGAATTTTCCATTATATTTCATATTACCACTGTAAGTAGTATAAAACAAGGAAATGCTATTTAAGTGCTTACATTACACAAAGAAGAATGCTTATTAATTTTCTTTTTCTTTCTTGGCTTATAGTTTTGCAATGCTACAAAGACAGAAAAAAAAATGGCATCATCTCTTACCAGACCCATTAAAAGGCCGAAAACCAAGGTTGCTATGACGAAAAAGACATAAGAACACCAAGCAGGAATTCCAAGGGTCACTGTGAAATAATTGTGAAGATGCTGCAACCAGAAAAAAAAACATTTTCTTATAATGAAGACCAACAATATTTGATTCTCCTGCTTTCACTATAACTCAAGTCTGCAATTTGTCTTTACATATACAAGTTCCCAGAAAGGTTTATGTATCCAAAATATTTTTAATGAACAAGTCAAATCTTATAACACTGGGACAAAGAGAATAACAATGACAGTCATACTTAGTAAGAGTTATACTTCTTTACAGTTCATGATCTGGAAAAAAAAATTTTAGTAGAGGGTTTTGCTAGTTCTTTTGCCCATAATAACATATTTCTTTAGTTCCCCTCCCCTAATAATTACACTTCAATGTTTACTCATAATATGGGAATCCAAAAAAAATTACACTCCCTGTGCCTTTATCAAGTTTTTTAAGTTCAGGTAAATTACTACTTACAGAACCCCAACTATTTAAAATATCTCCATACTTCCTTTTCCTAATCAGATTCTCATTACTCTACTCCTAGCCATCCTTAATAATTTTACTAAAGCATCATAAAATCTACAATGTAGTATTAGACAGAAAGGACAGTTTTCCTGATGAATTACTTATGAGCAAATGAAATTTCATCAGTGTTTGAGTAGAGTTTACATCCTCCTTTATTCTTACTGTTCCCTGGAACTCTATTTGATGACAAATCCTTTTCAAAGAGTGAGGAAACACAAAAATTCTCAGCTAAAACTTACTTACATTTCCAATAACATATGAATTAAATCAGAATGATTCAGTCATCTGGTTTAGACCCTTGCAGCTATAAAAACAGCCATTAGCTTCAATCCAAGCAGTTACTGACATAATATAAAATGGTCCATATTAAATATCACAAGTAGATATAATGGCTAACTAAATTGCCTAGAAACAGTAAATCTGATTAAAATGAATCTAGTTCTATTTTTACAATTCTCAAAATCTAAATCACTTCCATTGGTTTCTTATTTTATGTTGATGGAATAAAAATATTTTATTCAGGCTTTATTCTTAATGATACACACAGAAGTTTAACTTACCTAGAATAATCTGAGATTTCTCTCTATAATTTTTCTTTTTTTTCTTTTCTCCTAAACCCAAGCCCCCTATCTCTCTATAATTTTTCAGCACAATAGACATAGCCCTACAGACACAGCAATGATTTTAAACACCGACACAAATAAAGTATTGTATCTATATTTGGTGAAAAAAGGAAAGGATGCATCAAATACTTAAGCTTTACAGAAAATTTAAAAAACTCTTGATTTGTAAGATTGTTATCTTCCTTATTTGATAGCCCTGGTCATCAAACCGTGTTCAATCAAAAACATTGCTTATGACAAGCAACTCAGCATTCTGAAAGCCAGCAGGCAAAAGAAGTATCTGATGTATCTATCAAAAGATATCTTCAATGGATACTCTGTCTTGTACAGTTCCCAACTTTTTAGAAAACACTGTGTTTGGGGCCTGCACTGTGATACAGTGGGTTAAGTTATTGCTTACAGTGCCAACATCCCATATTAGAGTGCTAGGTCAAGTCCAGATTGCTCAGCTTCTAATTCAGCTCCTGCTAATGCTTCTGGGAAAGCAGTGGATGATGGCCCAAGTGCTTGGGCCCCTGCCACCCACATGGCTTCAGCCAGGCTTAGCCCTGGCTGTTGTTGTCATTTGGGAAATGAACCAGCAGGTGGAACATCTCTCTCCTTGTCTTTCACTATCTCTCTATGCCATTCTGTCAGATAAAGATATATTTTGTAAGAGAAAATACTGTGTTTTAAATACAGTTTTTGCTTATTTTGATCATGCATTGCCACTATCAGTATTAAGCTCTGAAATGTATCAAAGAAAACTATGTTAAAAGTCAATCAGCCTCCATTCTGACCCATGGATGTATTCTGGAATTTCCTTTAGGAATATCCACTGTCTTACTTTCCTTATATGCTTGGGATAAATCTTGTGCTATCTGAGTCCTTCTGGACATTGTCTTTTGCCCTTTCTGCAAAATAAATGATTAAGGCAACTCCAAGGTGTTTTGCAGATTTCAGTAAATTATCTCCTTAAATAGATTGCTACGTAATTTCAACATTTCTTAGTACTTTCAAAACATCCTCTTGTTGTCATAACCTCCATTTGAATTCTCTTGTTTTAAATTAAGGGATTTATTTCAACTTCTCAGAGAAATCCTGCCATCTTGTGGTCTGTTAGGTAATTATTGCTAGACTCATGAATCAAGTTGTGTTTTTATAACTGCAGATATAAATCTTTATTCAGTTACTTTCTCTGAATCCACAACAGCTTTAGAGTCTCTTATCAATGTTAGGATTTGTGGTACTATATAATTAAAGATTTGTTATATATGTTTCCAAAGTAATAACTGATGAAAACTAACCTCAGTTTTAGAATTTTTTAACATATTTTTATTTCTTTAATTGCGACGTAAACTGACTGCTTTCAATGATCCCTGAGGTTGGCATTGTGGAGTAGTGGGTAAAGCTGCCACCTGAGACAATGGCATCCATTCAGGGCACTTGTTCAAGCACCAGCTGTTCCACTTCTGAACCAGCTCCCTACTAATGTGCCTGGGAAAAGCATCAGAAGATGACCCAAGTATACAGACCCTTGCCACCCACATGGGAGACCAGGAAGACACCTAACTCCAGCCTAGCACTCCCCCACCCTCCAGTTGTTGCAATTATTTGGGGAGTGAAACAGCAGATGGAAAAGATCTCTGTCTCACCTTCTTTCTCTAACTCTGCCTTTCAAATCAAGTAATCAATCCTTAAAAAGAAAAAAGAAAATACTGACCCCTGATCAGTATTATATGTGCTCAGTACAAGGAAGAAGACTACTCTGTTTACTGAAAATCCACTAAAGTATCATCTGGTGGACATAGTTTCTTATTATACCAGATGACTTTTTTAAATCAACTTTTTGGCTACAGATTCTAATGAAAAGACTAACTGAAAACATCATTACAACAGAAATGAGAAGAACATCCAAATCAGTCATCAGATGAATTTAAGGAATAAGGCCAAGCCAAGGCTTCCATGGATTGGAGCCTTCCCTACCAAGAAGCTACTACTCCCTCTAGAAGTCCAAATTACTGCAGGTCGGACTACAGACAACCCAAGCACACCCACCTATACAGCATAGGGTTCTGAGTTTTTCAAAGTTGGGTCGGCTCTGAAAGACTGACAGCCTTTCAAATTAGAACATGCCTGAATCACAGGTTTACTCTGAAGAGCAGAGGGACAAGTGCCTTTTCCCTTTCAGATACGACACAAGCCCTTTCATCCCTCTCAGACACAGATCAGAAGCTTCCCTTTATAGAAGCTGCCAAGCACTCCACAGGAGTGGCCAACAGCTCACTTGCATTTCCAAGTTGCACTTCTCAACTTTTGCAACAAGACACAACATTGCAGCCTCTCAGAGGCTCCAGACATCATTTCACCGTAACATCCTACCAAAATTTCCTTTATTTAAAAAAAAAAAAAAAGATTTACTGGGGCTGGCGCGGTGGTGCACTAGGTTAATCCTCCACCTACAGCACCGGCATCCCATATGGGCGCCGGGTTCTAGTCCCGGTTGCTCCTCTTCCAGTCTAACTCTCTGCTGTGGCCTGGGAAGGCAGTGGAGGATGGCCCAAGTGTTTGGGCCCCTGTACCCACATGGGAGACCAGGAGGAAGCACCTGGCTCCTGGCTTTGGATCAGCATAGCTCCAGCTGTGGCAGCCATTTGGGGGGTGAACCAACTGAAGGAAGACCTTTCTCTCTGTCTCTCTCACTGTCTGTAACTCTGTCAAATAAATAAATAAATAAATAAATATAAAATATGTACTATTATTTGTTTGAAAAGCAAAGTTATAGAAAGACAGAGAGAGAGAGAGATCTTCCATCCACTGATTAGCTCCAAAATGGCCTCAACAGCTCGAGTTGGGCTAATAAAAAGCCAGGAGCCAGGAGCTTCCTCCAGTCTCCCACATGGGTACAGGGGTCCAAGTACTTGGGTTATTTTCCACTGCTTTTCCCAGGCATATTGGAAGGGGAGAAGCTGGGACTTAAGGCAGCAAACATGTGGGATGCCGGTGCTCCAGGCAGCAGTTTACCTGCTATGCCATAGCACCAGCACTCACTCTCCCCCTAAAAATATTTCTAAGAAAAATTACCAGGAGGAAATAGCTAAATCATAGGCAGACATTTTCAACGAATAAAGTACACTTTGTTATTCTCCAGTCTAACACTCATGGCTTTTAATTTTCATTATATTTATACAGCGGTAAATCTTCTGTCATGTCATTCCAATCAAAAAAAAAAAAAAAAAAGCAATATTCATCACAAATTGTCCTCCCAAAGATTTAGTGCATCTCATTTTTGCTGAAATTTGCCATATGCCTGCATCTTTTCAGATCTACATTTAGGAAAGATAAGTGGCACCTTATATAACCTCAGTGAGCAGCAGAGTTGCCAAATTCAATACAATGATGTTTTAAATATTTCAAATGGTAAATTTAGTTTGTAACTGTACAACTGCCACAGAACTCTCTTTTAAGCCTGCAATCAGCCTTGGTTAAAAAATGTTTAAGTATTCTGTGTTGCCTATGACAAGAAGGGAAAAGTAAAATAATGAGGGCAACAATGATTAATGGATATAACTAACTCAAAGCGGTTAGCAAGCTGGCACCACAGCTCACTTGGCTAATCCTCCATCTGCAGCGCCGGCACCCCGGGTTCTAGTTCTGGTTAGGGCACCGGATTCTGTCCCGGTTGCTCATCTTCCAGTCCAGCTCTCTGCTGTGGCCCGGGAGGACAGTGGAGGATGGCCCAAGTGCTTGGGCCCTGCACCCGCATGGGAGACTAGGAGGAAGCACCTGACTCCGGGCTTCAGATAGGTGCAGCGTGCTGGCCGTAGCAGCCATTTGGGCGGTGAACCAACGAAAGGAATACATTTCTCTCTCTCTCTCTCTCTAACTCTGCCTGTCAAAAATAAATAAATAAATAAATAAAAAGCACTTATCAAGTACATGCTGGGTGCCAGGTTCTGTGCTGAGAATTCATAGTCTAATAAAAACAGAGCTCAGAAACATGCACATGAGGTGGGGAGGGACGACCTGTGCTCCTGCAAGAAAGGAAGTGCCTCTCCACAGCCAGCTTTGGAAAGAGACAAGACAGAAGACTGGATGCTGCCTCACTGGCATTAGCCACTCCACATCTTTCCTTCTTCCATGTTGTTATCTTCTTTTTCTGATACTTTGTATTTCTAAGCTTCTAGCTTGCTTTCCCTGTCACCCATCCCACTCCTTCTCCCTCTCTCTTCATAAGCACTGTATCTTTTGTTCATTGCTACTGTGGCTGCACCACAGCTATAGATTATCTTGACATGAGTTAAAAACAGATTATTTTCCCTGCAGCTATATATCTGACATTTTTGGGAGGATTCTGAGCAAAATAAATAAGCTAAGTGTACAGGCAGAATAGTCAGTTTAGGAAGACTAATCAGTGACTCTCATTAAGGGCAACTGCACTAGAAAATGAAGTGGGAACCATGCTAAGAAGTCTTACTGGGAAGTCAGAAATTGAGTCTCAACTGGCCATAGGTCATATATCTTGTAAATAAGAAGACAATGGCCAGACTCTAGAAAAATAGTTGATAAGTATCTTATCAAGTAATGAATGAATAGGGACTATTTCAAAGAACAAAAAAAGTCACAAAAGCAATTATGGGGTTTGGGGAAGCCAGATGCTGATATGGGGGTAATACCAGATTTTTATTATCCATATTTTTAAAGATTTATTTGAAAGGCAGAATGACAGAGAGACAGAGAAAAAGAGAGAGCTTCCAGCCACTGGTTCCTTTCCAAACAACCACAACAGCCAGGGCTGGGCCAGGAGCCAGGAACTCCACCTAGGTCTCCTACATGGGTAGCAGTTTCCTAAGTCTTTGGCTAGCATCTACTGCTTTCTCAGGTCGATCAGAAGGCAGTTGGATCAGAAGTGTAACAGCCAAGACTCCAGTATGGGATTCTGGCATCCCAAGTAGCTTTAACCTGCTTTGCTGCAACACTGGACTCATTACAGTTTTTTAAGGTACTTTACACATATGAGATCAAAATAATCAATAAGCCTACCATTTATGTTCTTTTATGTATACCTACTCTCTCCACACACAACCAACAATCAGGGCAAATATACTGGTGACACCTATAAATATAAATGGACTAAATTTGTCAGTAAAAATAAGTACTTCTTGCTATGTGCTTTATATAAGAGGATTTAAAACATAACAAGAGGGTTGAAAATAAAAACCAGGAAAATGCTAATCCTAAGGAAAAATACAGTATTGATATCAGACAAAACAGGCCTTACAAAATGCAAAATATAATTATGGGGGTGTTAAATTTTATAGTTTATCTTATAAAACTGTGTTTTGGGGTCCCCTTTTGAAATATCTGGAATGAAATTTAAAATATATATATACATATCACATATACTCTTTCTATCATGAAAAATCATTAAGAATACTTAAGTATTCTGAAGCAGATCATATTTTATTCTTTAAATGGCTCTTTACTGCAATTTAGCACATCTACATAGAATCCATCTGTGTTGCCCACAACTAAGCACAGTACATACAAACATAAAACACATATCCTGGCCTTGAAGCACTTCGATTTCCAAACACTATAATCATTTACATGATACAATTTAAAAAAGCAATTCCTGAACTCTTTTTAATCTAATCAATAAACGGCAAGCTATATGAGGTCATATATATATATATATATATATATATGTATGTATGTATGTTTGTATGTGTGTGAACCTTTGAAAGAAAAACTTCCCCTTATCAATCTGTGAAGGCCATGATCAACTTCACCTAATCTCTTCTTAACCTACAGAACAAATTCATTTCCTGATATGCACTTATCAAAGGTTCCATGCTAAGAGCTCATTGTCAACACTGCCTGACACCTATTACAATTATCTTATGAAACAAACATTACAATTCCAGAAGCCCAGAAAGTTATCAGATTATAAGTCTTCATCAATTTTCTTTTATAAAGATTTATTTATTTATTTTAAAGGCAAGGATACAGCGAGAGAGGGAAGGGGAGGGAGAGAGAGCTTCCACCCACTGGTTCACTCTCCAAATGGTTGGATTGGCTAGGGCTGGGCCTTGCCGAAGCCAAGAGCCAGGAGCTTCTTCCAGGTCTCCCACATGGGTGGCAGGGGCCAATGGACTTGGGCCATTTTCTGCTACCTTCCCAGGTACATTAGCAGGGAGCTGGATTGGAAGTGGAGAAGCCGGAACAGGAACTGGTACCCGTATTGGATGCCAGCACTGCAGGTGGTGGTTTAACCTTCTACGCCACAGCACTGGCCCTGACTTTGTCAACTTTTAATGTCAACACACTGTAAAATGCAAAACTCCTTACTCTCTATTCCAACTATGCAGTTCATAATGCTTAGCCCTTGGTTAAATGTCTCACCAATGTCAAGGAAACAGCAAGAGGAAACCATGTAACAATCAAACTCTGAAGGGAAAAACACTTGTTTATGTTTCATGTAAGAAACAACTTCTCTCTCAATGAAACCCAGTGAAACCTGAATGAAAAGGACTGAATCTAACTCTCAGATTAAATATATACATGACATATATTTATATCTTTTTTTTTTTTGACAGGCAGAGTGGACAGTGAGAGAGAGAGACAGAGAGAAAGGTCTTCCTTTCACCATTGGTTCACCCTCCAATGGCTGCCATGGACAGCGCGCTGCGGCCGGCGCACCGCACTCATCCGATGGCAGGAGCCAGGTGCTAGGTGCTTTTCCTGGTCTCCCAAGGGGTGCAGGGCCCAAGCACTTGGGCCATCCTCCACTGCACTCCTGGGCCACAGCAGAGGGCTGGCCTGGAAGAGGGGCAACCGGGACAGAATCCCGCGCCCCGACCGGGACTAGAACCCGGTGTGCCAGCGCCGCAAGGCGGAGGATTAGCTTGTTGAGCCACGGCGCCGGCCCATATATTTATATCTTAATTCAATCTTTATATGCATATATTTTATATATATATATATAAAATTGAGAAAAGCAGTTATAAGGGGTCATTCTTTAATTTCTCTCAATAACATTTTTATGCATGAGAAAGAGTCTGCATGAGTTCCTTGAATACTAAGTTCCAAAGCTGACAGCATGCCCTATGACTATAGCTTAGAAAAGATTTACATTGGGACTCATATCTAAAGATTTTTTTTAAAATAGTTTGAGCTATATTAAATTCCAAAGCAATTGTGTTAAATCTAGTTGTTGGACTTGGTTCCTCATATAGAGGAGAACAGAAGTTTGTGGGACATATTCAAGATTATGTAACAGTTCAACATTTTAACCTCAGTAATTGTTGGAACTCACAGAAATGACTCAGTGAAATTATATAATCACACATAGAAAGGGCCTGAATTTTTTAAATAATGCTTTTTCTTAAAGACCAATCAGTAAGTATTTTAGCTTTATGGACCACAACTCTCTGTGTCTTTGTCACAATTACTCAACACTACTTACTGTAGCACAAAAGCAACAGTACATAATCGTGAACACGACTGTGTTCTGAAACTTTATTTATAAAAACAGGTGGCTCAGACACTGGCAGCAGGTGGCTGACCCCTGATGTGAATTACTTCTAGGCTCAAACAAACCTGATCTGTAGGGAGATCTGTCAATGGGAAAATAAGGTGACATAAAGGACAAAAGCCCTTTTGCTTGGCAAAAGAATTTCATCGATGATCTAAGAAATTGTGATTTTACACAGTAATTTCAGGACTTGTTCAGTTCACGCCCTTCGACACAGACTTATTATCACTGGAATAGCCATATAAGAGCAGATGTGTGACTTGAGAGGAAAAGTGAAATTGTAAGTATTTATTTTCCTATTCCTTAATATCTATATTTTATTCTGTAAAACTTCCAAGATTACTTACCCATATCTTGCCAGAGATGCTAAAAAGACCAGCCATTCCAGACATCCTAAAAAGAAATGAAGAAAAGAATCAGTGATCATGTATACTATGACAAACAAATTGTAACTCAGGTCAGGAGGTCTCTCCCTCTACTTCTTGCTATAAATTGTTTCCTTTCTAAGATTCAGTTTCAATTCTGTGGACAGTATTTGGCTGACTCTGCTGCAAATAACATTCGAATTCCTTGGCCCTCTCTCCCTTCATGGTACATACCTGGTAAATATCCAGATGAGCAGCTGAATACCTTTGCAGAAACATCACAAAACCAGCTGACTGTTCTGGCTGCTTCACAATTCATCCCTAAGTGAATGATCAGTATTGCCCAGGCCTTATTGCAGGTTTTCTCTTTTAAGGCTTTGAGACAATAGCTGATTTCCTTTTCCCTCTTTTCAAACTTTACAGAACTATTTTACTTCCACCCCTACACTCTGTCAGTTAACAAGTACTACTCATATGTCACTGTGAAACCAGAAGCCAAATGTGATCTCTTTTATCTTCCCACCACCAAATCTGAGCCTGGTGTACAACTGCATCTGCCTTCTCTTATTACAATAAAGACTGTTGTACCTTACCACAGTCCAATTCCTCTACTTGTGCCTTGTCTTCTATCACTTTTGTTTTGCCAATGACTTGGTTCTGTCATTCCCTTCTATTACATCAGCAATCCTCCCTTCCACATTGATCAGCTCATCAGCACACAAACATGTTATCCTTTCTAGACCTCATATGGCTCTCCAGTTTCTCAAATTTCCTCAAAGAGTTGTCTATATTTGCTCTTTCTTCTTCCTCACCAGATCTTTAATTCATTTAAACCTGCCCTCCACCCCCACGGGGCTCTGACACTACTTAAGATACTTCCTGGCCTGCGCCGCGGCTCAATAGGCTAATCCGCTGCCTGCAGCACCAGCACACCAGGTTTTAGTCCCGGTCGGGGCACTGGATTCTGTCCCGGTTGCTCCTCTTCCTGTCCAGTTCTTTACTGTGGCCCAGGAGTGCAATGGAGGATGGCCCAGGTCCTTGGGCCCTGCAGCCGCATGGGAGACCAGGAGAAGCACCTGGCTCCTGGCTTTGGATCAGCGCGGTGCACCAGCCACAGCACACCAGCTGCAGCGGCCATTGGGGGGTGAACCAACGGAAAAGGAAGACCTTTCTGTGTCTCTCTCTCACTGTCTACTCTGCCTGTCAAAAAAAAAAAGTACTTCCTTTAATGTCCATGTCTTAGACCAGCTCTCCTTCACCTTTAATAATATGGGGCACAAGTGGCTATTCCTTCCTTCTGGAGCATCTTTCACTTGGCTTCTGGAAAATGGAACGGCCTTGGTTTTCCTCCTGCCTCGAGTAGATATGTTCCATTTTCTTTTGTGGATTCTTTCTCTACCCTCCTCTTAATTTGGAGATGGCTTGCGGTTCAATCCCAAGCACTTTTTTTTCCTTTCTAGGTGTTCCCTTTCCTCATGAGTCTTTAAACACCATGTATGTTTTAAATGTGTGTTCTTGAATTCTCCATGGAGATCCATATCATGTATCCAATCGGCATGTGTATGATGTCTGCACCTGTAGCTTAATATGTCAAATACAGAATCCTTGATTTTCCTGCACCCAAATCAAATGATACAAGACCCACTGAATACTCAAACCAGCAACTGAGAGATTCTCATCGGTGAATCCTTCATCTCTTTCACATTGGCATGTCCACCTTCAAAACATATTTTAAATTCACATGTTTTCTCCATCCTCACTGCTGCCATCCGAAAACAAGCTACTATAATGAAGTCTTACAGCCTTCTAACCTCACCCATTCTTGCCCTCGCCAATCTCTTCTCCTTGGAATTAACTGCCCATCACATATAGTGATAACCTCCAAGATACTCACTGGGGCCACAGGCTCTGCATGCTCTGGCTATGGTTGGTCCTCCCTACACAGCTTATACTACTTTGCCTCTTTGTTGCTCTGCTCAACCTTAGCTAGCACTTTGCTTCTCAAGCACACCAAGCTCTTTGCCAAACTGGGGCTTATGTGCTACACCCATTCCTAGGAACATTCTTCCCCTGCTCTTTACCTGGGCTAAGTCCTTCTATCCTTTAGTTCTACCTACCATTATAGTCCTTCCCTCAGAGTAACCTCTCTGAGCCCCTTCATCTACAGCAAACACATGACTCTACACTTTGTTCTCTGTACTAGTAAAGTACATTGTTATTTTAGCCACCCTAACCAGACTATGATTCTTTGTATCTTTGGTTTTTGTGTACTTTGTCTTTCTTCTTCACTTTAAGTTTTCTGAGGGGAAGAGAGGACTCATTTCTATGTTGTTCACTATTAAACACCTAACACTTAAAATAATACCTGGCATAGAATCAGTGCTCACGTAATTATATAATGAAATGCTGGAGGTGAGCTACTTTTACAGAAATTTGTTTCCTAAGTGTTAATGTAGATACTCATAGATTATTTATTACTGTAATATTGTACAATTTGTTCCTATTTCAATAGGAATATTTCTTATACTTATATATACTCATATAACACTACAAATGACAATTCATTCAAAATTAAAACCACTGTGATAATTACTAAGGTTTAGCCTTATTTACCTGAACAAATAAAGATACAGTTTTCCCCAGCAGTACTCTGCTAGGCACTGGCAAATAAACTGTAGACTTTATTTTTCACACACCAAAAAACAACTCTTTCAACAACCATAACTCAAGAAAGAGATACTTCCCATCTTATCAATAAATTTAAAAGGAATGAAGATGGGCAAATGATATTTTAGATCATATTTTGTAAAGAGAAAACAATTGACATGACTTGGTGAAAAAGCTGGAGGAGAGGCTTTCTGTAACCACTCCAAATCTGTTTAATTCTCAGTATTCCAAAACTAGCTGAAACACATGTGGGTCACAATATCAGAAACACTGCAGGGCCTAAGTATGGGCATGTGTGGTCTGGGTAATCAGAAGTGAATATAAAGAAAAGCATAGGGTTTCAAGTGCAACAGACTAACTTGGTACCTCTTGTTTTAATTATAACACCTTGTCATTAAAAAATTAGCAAGTTACGTCAGAGAAGCTGGAGATTTCCAGCCAGTCAGAGGCTCAACTGATTGCCATTTTTTCTCTAAGATGTAATTCTGCAGGTCTTCAAAGATTCCTGGGCCACGGTAACGGCGGAATATTCCATCCTTTGCACTATAAATTATAAAAACAAGTAGAAAATTAACCCATCAAAATAACAGGTGTTACAGGTAGTAAAAATCAAAATAACTATCAAGCATCACATGAACTGTACTTGAATTTTAAACTGGCTCAAAGGAAGAAAAAATATACTTAGCCTCAAATCAGAAGCAGGCAAATTTTAAACTACTATAAATGAAAAATGCCATAACTGAAAGCATTAAACACTTAGCACAATTTTTTAGCAGTGTTTAAGATGCCAAATTACATTTTATTATTTTTGCTACCAATTATTTTTTTCTCTTACAATAGCAAAGTAGCCATTGCTACCAAGTTAAAAATACCGTATCCACATTTCCAAATTCATGTCATTCAAGTCCCTCCTCCTCCAACAAAAAACTTTTTTTGTTGTTTTTTTAAAGCTTTATTTAATGAATGCAAATTTCACAGGTACAACTTTAGGAATATAGTGGTACTTTCCCCTATACCCACCCTCCCACCCCACTCCCATCCCACCTCCTACTCCCTCTCACATCTCATTCTTCATTAAGGTTCATTTTTAGTTTATATACAGAAAACCAACTCTATACTAAGAAAAGATTTCAACAGTTTGCACTTACACACACACACACACACACACTATGTATAAAGTACTGTTTGAGAACAAGTTTTGCAGTTAATTCTAATAGTACAATTCATTAAGGACAGAGTTCCTACATGGGGAGTAAGTGCACAGTGACTTCTGTTGTTAATTCAACAATTAACACTCTTATTTATGATGTCAGTGATCACCTGAGGTTCTAGTCATGAGCTGCCAAAGTTATGGTAGCCTTTTGTGACCACAAACTCCGTCAGTATTTGGACAAGTCCATAAGCAAAGTGGATGTTCTCTCCTCCCTTCAGAGAAAAGTACATCCTTCTTTAATCAAACATCTGCCTTCAGTCTTCCCTCCCTCTCATCTTTTGCTCCTTTGCCAATCAAGCTTCCCAGGGAAGAATCTTCAGTTGCCATTTTCTCCTCTTTATCAGTCACTGACTACTCAATGAGAATGAGGCTTCAATTCCCACAACTCCACAGAACCTGATCCCCAGTGACTCTTAAATGCTATATCCATGGGCACTTTTCCTTCACTGTCCATTACTAAACACCTCTGCTTTCCTGTTTATACTTGGCCTTTAAGACATGAGCTCTCTGGGCTTCTTCTATGACCAAGCCTTCTCAGTCTCCTTCACACGATGTTTTCCTTAAAGATGTCCTAATGCTGCTTAGCCTCAGGTCCTTCGGGTTCTATTCGTGGCCTTTGTATGTGTTCTCTTTAGATGTATTTCAATTGTTATCCACCTAAAATGCCCAGGAAATCTCAACATGTACTTCCAGTCTAGATCTTTCTTCTGAGCTGTAGAGCTGACATCAAACTGTGACCTGCACTTCTGTGGCATAAGTATTTTACACTGTTTTTGCCATTCTGGCATCTATTTCAATACCTCATCTTATTTGAATGTCTCCTTTTTTGAAGTCCCAGCAAGATTATTTACTAATTATTCATAGCCGATTGATAGTCATCAGAGACTCTTCCTTCCCATGACTAATCAGTCACAAAATCACATACCTTTTAAGTAGCTATGGAATCAATATTTTCCTCTCTCTTTCCCTCTACTACTACCTAAGCCTCCAAAGACTCATCACCCAGCATAAGTGAAACACACTTCATGGGCCAGCCAACAGAACTAGTTATTTAAAGTTCTCAGAAGGTACCTCATGTTTCCTGGACTTTTACATGCTATCTCCTTTAATTAGAAAGACCTTCTCCACCTTATCGGCTTAACCCATTCCACTATATATTAAGAATCATCCTACTTTTAATTTCATCAGAAAAATCTTGTTTGATCTCCTGCTCCCACCTAACTCCTGCTTGAAATTAGTTCTTTCTCCACAGCACTCCAGGCATTTTTCCTCCCTAACAGTGATTAATCAGAGCAGACCAGTCTTCCTCCCTACAGACATTATGCTGAATGTATAGTGGTCAGGGAAGACAACTCAGTTCCTGCTATGCATCTACTGACTTCTAATCTTTACAAGGCCAGAAAATTATTCAAACTTACTGAAAAAATGCTGGGAGCGTGGTGACAAAGAAGCGGCCACTAAGACCTATACAAAACAAACATACACAAAAAGTTGTAAGTCAAAATCAGAGTAACCCAAGTACCTAACTTAAATTCCAAAAACATACACCCTTGAACTTTCTTTTCTAATCAATAAATAAAACTGATGCAATTACTGAATCACATTTATTATTTAATTAAATAAATTGTATTTTTGCCCATCTTTATTTACCTAACACTTTCCAGTCATTGACATACAACTTGCTTATCTTTAATGGGTTACCTTGGAATCTTCTGGCTTACTCCTCTCTTGGAATTGATGGAGACTGAAAGGATAGATTACAGAGTATACATCCCGGGTAAAATACTAACTTCCCCATTTACTAGTTTTATAGCTTTGAATAAATTGCTCAACACTTCTAAGTGTCACTCACCTCATATGTAAAATGGGCATTTTAAAGCCTAAATGAATTGTTCTGAAATTAAACTAGATCAAAAATGTTAACATCTTAAAAAGGTGCCTGGCAAACAGTGAATAACTCAATAAAGTATAGGTATTTTTATAAAAGTTACCAATTTATGAGAATAATACAAAATATACAAAACAATTAAAATTTTGTAGGAGGGTCTTCAAAATTCATGGGAAATGCAGATTATGAAAAAACTATACAAGGATTTCAAAACTTGAACCAAAATTAACTTGAGTTCCATTTTCAACAAACTGTTTTCAGTACCTTCAAAAAATCTTTGCACATTTATAAATCTAGCAATAGTGTATACAGAATACATGTACATGAGCCATATTTTTTCCATCTGCCTTGTCAAACTCTAACTGAACACAAAATGCATATACAAAGTACAAATCCTAAGCTACATAAAGGCAAATAAGTCCCTTACTCACTCAGCAGGTAATTAGGAAGAACCATTGTTCTAGGAACTATAACTCACAGATGAACAAAAACATGTAGTTTTTGTTCTCATAAACAGAGCTTACAGTCTAGAGACAGATGGAAATAATCAAGTAATCATAATTATGACTATAAACAGACTCAGATAATATGAAGAATTGGGGCATTTAACAAAAAGCCTAAATGAGACTAACATAGATCACAGACCCCTGCCTTTTAAATGTTTGTAAATAAATGATATTTATGTGAGCATCATGAGTCAGTAAAAAGAAGGAAAGCTAAAAGATTCTCCTGGCCAAAGGGGAAGATGACAAAGAGATAATTTTACTAATTTTCATCACTTCTACTTTTCCCACTATAAAAACAACTGACAAAATCAAGCACCTATCCAAATCAAGTCACTCAAATTTTACATCTCAATGGTCACTTATAATTTGAAACAGTGGAAGCTTTACATTTAATAAAATGAAAAATTTGTTTTTACCTATTTTATAAATTAAACCAATGTTTAGTGTAATAATTGAGTCATCTATAAGGATTCTTTTTTTTTTTTCCCTCATGTAAACCAAGAAGTCTCCAAAACATTCCATGGTACTTAAAATACAGTACCCTGGGTTGAGTAGTAAAAGTCATATCCACAGTAACATAAACACAAGTGAGGAACAATGTTTAGTGTAGCAGTTAACGATGCCCACATGCCACATCAGTGTTGCTGAGTTTGATTCTTCACTCTGGCTCCTGACTCCAGCTTCTACCAATACAGACCCTAGAAGGCAACGGTAATGGCTCAAAAGCAACTGGATTCCTGCCACCCACATGAGAGATCTGGAATGAGTTCTCAGCTCCAAGCTCTAACCCCAAACCCAACACCAGTTGTTGAGGAATTTGGGGAGAAAGCCAGGGATGGGAGTTTGCCCCTGTCCCCACCTTCTTCTCTGCTTCTCTCTCTCTCTTCTCTCCATTATCCTCTCCCTCTTGCTTTCAAATATTCTTTTATAAATTAAGAAAATGAAAAGATGACCTTAGGAAAGGTTAACTGAAGATTTTAACAAGAGTTATATTACTGTTTACCTCCAACATTGCTTAGATTTCAACTTAGTAGGGAACAAGGGATCTCGTAACTTATTTCTTATTCTAAATTGCCAAGAAAAAACTACTGGTGTACCTATGGGTTTGAAGATTATCCTATGCTTTTTGTTTAAAACAATCAGTACAAACATTTTCTTAACTCATTTCTAGCTATAGATTCTTATGACTATTCAAAACTTCTATCTGCCAACAGTCGTGGTGTTAGGGAAGTGTGTTTTATACAACTTTTTAAAATGGAATTAATAAGATAAGTTACTTACTACTTGTACTCAGATTCTTATTTGAATAAGCACAGAGGATTTCTAACAATTTTTATGCATTATTCAAGGATTTTTAAATGTTTAAGGTATTACTTTATTTATTTGAAAGGCAGAAAGACAAAGAAAGAGACCTCACATTCACAGGTTCACTCCCCAGATGCCCTCAACAGCTGGGGCTGAATCAGGCCAAAGCCAGAAGCAAAGAACAAATTCAATCTGCCTTTCCCATGTGGGTATCAAGAGTCAATCAGTTGTGTCACTACTTGCTGCTTCCCAGGACAAACATCAGCAGGAAGATGCAATTGGGAGTAGAGCCAGGATTCAAAAACAGATACGCCAACATAGAATTCTGGTGTCTTAACCATTATGCCAAATAGGTATCCATAAAGAAATATTTTATCTTGCTTTTTAAAATCTTTGATATGTTCTTAGGCATTATTATTGACAGGCAATCATTTCAGAAGTACAAAAATATTTCATAAACATATTTAATTACACAATACACAAAACAGTATTTCCAGATTCAGGAGAACGCATACATGGAATCAAATCCTACTTTGCCTCTTATTAGTTCAGAATCTGGGCAGTGAATTGAAACCTGTTTGATCTTCCATTTTCTTATTATAAATGTGCATCACAATTTAATTTATACCTTATAATAATTTTAGTATTAAATGATTTTAAGTTCATAAATCATATAAGATACAATACCTGACATTTAAGGACTAAATTAATGCTAGTTATTTTTTTGTATTTATTTTTTTTCTTCTTTTTTTTTTAATTTTTATAAAGCTTTTATTTAAAGAATATAAATTTCCAAAATACAGCTTATGGATTACAATGGCTTCCCCCCCCAACTTCCCTCCCACCCACAACCCTCCCCTTTCCCACTCCTTCTCCCCTTTCATTCACATCAAGATTCATTTTCAATTCTCTTTATATATATAGATGATCAGTTTAGTATATATTACGTAAAGTTTTTTTTGCATTTAAATCACTGGCTAAATGAAAAGATATAACAGATACAAATTAATTTAATCTCAACTTCTTTGGAAACTGCATATTATTTTAGAAAGCATAAATGATATTCTTGCTAATAAGTGATTTTCCATGAAAATGAATGAGTAAAAACAAAATAAGAAACAAAGTAATACACCATCTCTGAGACTTTTCTGCATCTTTCCAGTTCAAGTTAGAGGATATATCAGGATATTTCTTCCAAAATTGTAGGTTACAGGTCACAAAAAATGTATGAAATTTATGAAACGTTCATTAAAAATAAAGATCACACAAGTTGTAACACCTCATGATTGCTTTCAATTAGATTTCTTTGTCAATATTTATTCAAATGACAGCCATGTGGAATATTAATAATAAGGCTCAGCATTTAACTCAGTATGAGTCTGGTTTGCTGTCTCGAATGACATCCTGTCATTGAGGATGTATTCAATAAAATATAAAACAAAACCGGTAAAAGCCAAAATAGTCCTTGGATTATGACACACTACTAAACCTTTATATGGGAAGTTCATCTCAAATAACTGTCACTTCTGAGGAGCTGAAAGGCATCACACAGCTCTGAGTCTCATCTCAGTTCTCCAGAAATGTATGCTAATCTTAAATATTGATGCTATGAGGAGTGTGGAAGGAGAAACCGCAGTATGAAAGTTAACACAGGAGCATCTCAGAATGTAGAGGGACCAGCTGATATCATGGCTTTAGGGTTTCAAAAGCATAAATGTGGACCTTGACAAAGTGTTACAACAGTATGGCAACAGCTCATTTCACAGTTTACATAATTATCAGTGCAACAGACTTCAGGAAGTTCACTGCATGCCTAAACAAGTACACTACTCAACCTTTAACTAAGCAAGTGCACTCCTCAACCTTTAAATAAAAAGAGCAACAATGTTTGACCACAAAGTCTCCCAAAACTTCTGCATGCATTTTTTCCTTTAAGGTTAACTTCTACTTTAAAATGAAGACTGTGGTGCAACATACAAGAAACATAAATCCAGAATGTAAAAACATTTTAAAATCTGTCAGAAAGCTGTAACACATAGAATAAAAGAAAAAAGTGAAAGTTAGAAAAAATAAAATATGGAAGTAAATTATATTTTGATATGTGAAAACAAAGTAGAAATTATTTAAGGTCAATATTAAGGAAACAGAGGTAACTAACAGTTTGTTTTATTTATTACCTGTGTGCCCTTGGCCATGTTACTAAACCTCTTTGAACTTTATTTTTATGATTAAGATAAAAAGTATGTTCTTCAAAGAGTTTTTTGAAGGTAAAACAACTAAACATGTGAAACCTCATTACAGTTTGATATACTCACTAAACATTAGTTATTATCACACCAAAACAGAGCAGCAAAAGGAAAACAAAATGAAAGAACCTTACCTTCAAGACAGAAATAATGTTGTCAATATAGTAGAATATAAATACTAATTTTTATAATTACAAATTTTTTTAAAAAGTAACACTCTAAATCCAGTATGGGCGAGTGGCTTCTGTAGTAACTTGGTGGTTTTAACACAAGACTGATTCTGGGCAGCGGTAGGGGTCAGCCTTACCTCTAATCTAGTGAAACAGCCATCACCCATGAGCGATATATGAGCAGCTGCTGTTTTCCTGTCCTTGACAAATAAGCTCATTTGCACAGAACAGAAGGTTCAAGTACATACTCATTAAATTCAATTTTTCTCATTCAATTAAACATCACCTGATGTACAGGCAATGTAGTATAATCTAGTATAAGGCCGATTCTAGTCCTGACTTCACATCTCAGCTGTAAAAATCCAATATGCTTGTAATTCCTAGCCTTGGTAATTCTTCAATTTTCTGTTTAAAATACCTAAAATTACAGAAGAGTCACAGGCATAACTAAAAATTATGTGAGAATACTTCAAAAACTTTTGCGTTTTCCTCTTTTTAAATTTCACATACAAATTTGTTTTTTGTTTTTGTTTTTGTTTTTTTTTTTGACAGGCAGAGTTAGACAGTGAGAGAGAGAGACTGAGAGAAAGGTCTTCCTTTTTCCGTTGGTTCACCCCCCAGATGGCCGCTACGGCTGGCGTGCTGTGCCGATCTGAAGCTAGGAGTCAGGTGCTTCCTCCTGGTCTCCCATGCGGGTGCAGGGCCCATGGACCTGGGCCATCCTCCACTGCTTTCCCAGGCCACAGCAGAGAACTGGACTGGAAGAGGGGCAACCAGGACAGAATCTGGGGCCCCAATCGGGACTAGAACCAGGTGTGCCGGCACCACAGGCGGAGGATTAGCCTAGTGAGGCATAGCGCCAGCCAATGCAAATTTAAATTTTATTAGCAAAATTGTAAGCTTGAGGTAGGTATTGTGGGATAGCAGGTAAAGTTGCCACCTATGACACCAGCATGCCATGTGGGCACCAGTTCAAGTCCTAGCTGCTCCATTTCTGATCCAGCTCCCTGATAATGGCCTACAAAAGCAGCAGAAAATGGCCCAAGAACTTGGGCCCCTGTCATCCTTGTAGGAGACCCAGAAGAAGCTCCTGGCTTCCTAACCCTGGCTGTTGTGGCCATCTGGGGAGTGAACCAGCAGATGGAAGTGATCTCTCTTTCTCTCTAATGCTGATTTTCAAATAAATCAATCAATCTTAAAAAAAAAAAAAAAAAGAAAGAAAGAATGTAAGTTCTACAAGAAGCTAGACCTGTAACTTCACTGTTGCCTCTGTATTTCTATTATCTCTGGCACAGGGCCTGGGCCATAGTGGGAAACAAAATATTTTTTGAATAAATACATTATTTCTAATCCTTATTAAAAGACTGACAGAATTAAGCTTGCAATTTAAAGTAAAATTATAAATTTAAAACAGTATAATTTGAATGAAATGTCTGCATGAATGTGGAATTCTGTCTCCCAATTTTTAATTATGAGATGCAGCTTTTATGTTTTTAATCATTTAGGATTCTAGAGGTTTTACTTTTTAAAAATTGTCCCAACAGACAAAACAAATAATTACCTCTCTTGTTGGACTATGTTTTTTTCACTATTGCTATAGAATACCAGACATAAGAGTTTTGTTTCTTTCTTGTTTGACAAATACTTCTAGGATATTTAGTTTATTTGTATATACAACTACGTATCAGTGTCAAATGTTTTAAGACAATTTTCTCTTAATTCATTTAAGAACTTAACTCATTCACAATGGAAAAAAATAGCTGTAATTCCGTATTTTTAGATGGAAACACTATATTCAATTAAACATCAGATAATGTGGATCCATCACAAGTTAGCTGTTTGTTCTTTCAATTCAAATCAAGCTGTTAATTCACAGCAGGTATACCAAATGACTATAATGTGAATTGGCCAGCTGCATTTTTAAGAAACTCATAATAAAATGTATCTAGTGCCCAAATCTAACATCTCACAATGGATTTTATTGGACTCATTACTCTAAAAAATAAAAACAAGGTTTCAGCAAAAAGGTAAGTACAATGATTTGATCTCCAAACAGAATAACTCACTATAAAACAGCCAATACCATAAACAAATAACTATAATTCTCCATTTGTAAACAGAGGATGGGCACAGGTGACTTTTTTTCAAATGCTTGCAAAGGTGGAGACTGGAGGACTAATGGCTTTCAGTGGAAATCTCATCTATGGCTTTGCCAATACATCCATCTTAACATACATCATACATTTTATTGTTCAAGTAATTGTTACTTTATGCTTTGTACATTTTGAACTCATAGTTATCACAGGAAGATGAATAGCTACTCTTTCAAGCCTACCTTCTTTTTTTCCCCCTTATAAAAAGATTCAGAGGGGCCGGCACCGTGGCGTAGCAGGTAAAGCCTCCACCTGTGGAGTTCCAGTCTCAGCTGCTCACTTTCCTATTCAGTTCTCTGCTACAGCCTGAGAAAGCACTAGAGAATCGCCCAAGTCCATGGGCCCTTACACCCACGTAGGAGACCTGGAAGAAGCTCCTGGCTCCTTGCTTCGCATGGGCACATCTCCAGCCATTGCAGCCAATTGGGGAGTGAACAAGCAGATGGAAGACCTTCCTCTCTCTCCCACTCCTCTCTACGTGTAACTCTGACTTTCAAATAAAATAAATAAATCTTAAAAAAATAGTAAAATATAAAAAAAAGACTCAGAAAATAGAAACTGAATGTTAATAAGAACAGATGACTGATGAAATGGCCAAATTTTAAAGATTTAGATCATAAGAGCCAGGCTTTTCTTCTCAATTTACATATAAATCCAGTTTTTTTAATTGCAGATACAATAAAATATGTGTTTCTTTTCAGAATTTAAAGTCTCCGTTTTCTCTCTTTACTCTTTGAAGTAAAAGCAGCTATCTCTTTAAAAGTGTTATCAGAATTGAATGCTAGAATTAGAAATTCTGAAATCCACTGCGGAATATCTGATTGAGGCAAGATCATTATGTATCTTAAATCCCAAAGTATCATCCCACATATTATCTGCTTATCCCAAAGATGGGATGTTTCTTCCTAATTGAAATAATTATAGTCATCACTTGAACCAAGGTGATAGTATAAGCCTCAGGATGAGACACATACGAACTCCTGGTACCACCAGTGAAGTACTTTTACCATGTATGTTTAATCTCAGTCATACCTTGGTAGGGTTTGTTGCTGCCAAAACTGATGTTGAGGTTTAGCCTCTAATGTACTAGTGTTGGGAGATGAGGCATTTAAAGAAAGATTAAAGCCTCTCTCAGGCGTGAATTCTTCCTCTCATGGGACTAGGTTAGTTACCATGAGATCAGGATGGTATAAAATGAGTTTGGCTTCCTTGGCTTACTCTCTTGTTCCCACTCTCACACATGTGCTCTCTTCCATACACACCCATGTCCCCTTCCACTTTTCCTTCAAGTATGGCCCTCGTAAGAAGCCGGAGAGATGCCAGCACCTACCCAGCCTCCAGAACCATGAGTCAAAATAAAACTTTTCCTTCATAAATTACCAAGCTACTGGTATTTTGTTAGAACAACAGTGAATGTCTGTGGGCCAAACTTACAGTTACAGAAAATACAGTTAAATGTGACCATAAGGCAGAAGTAGGGAACTTTCTTTTCCCTAAAGGGCCATTTGGATATTTACAACAGTATTCATGTGCCATACAAACTTATCAACTTAAAAACTAGCCTGCCGTAAACATATTGAATTTCAAGTTCTCCCTGCAGTTGCCTTGGCAGGGCCAGACTAAATGATTTTACAGACTTATATGGCCCAAGGGCCACACATTCCCCACCTCTGCAGGAAGCACGTAGGAAAATACTGGCCCGGTGTCTCTGGAATCTATGTCTGAAAAAGTAGTCTGAGAGAGACTAAAAATGAAATTTGTGAACCTTGAATGAATTCTAATTCAAAAAACTATAAAAAAAAATCTGTGAGAAAAAAAATCATGAAGATTTTAGCATGCTAAAGAATTAAAGGATAAGGTATCATGATGCCTGAAACTTACTTTCAATGGCTCAGCAAATAATAATATAAATATATACACACATATGTATAAACTCACAATAATAATATAAATAAATATACACATATGTATATATAAACACACAGGTACATAAACAGATTCTGATATGCCAAAATGTAACCTATTGATTCAAGGTGGCCACTTCACTGTATAATCAACATCTTAGTCTTTTAATTTTTCCAGAGGCTTGCAAAAGTTAAATAACTTTTGTATTTATAGTCAATGTTTACAGTACCCGGCTCTTGAATGACATCCACTTTTCCCACGCTGATATGCAGGACTTCCCCATTCTTAGCGAACGTCTCCCACTCTGAATCAGTCTGCTGGCAGGATGGACACCATGGGGCATAACTGTAAGAGAAGAAGAGCTTATCGATAAAATACATAGAAAATTTTATGAAATGAGGTTGGGAAGCAAGAGTATTTGTTAAAAAAAAACTTCTAAGTTAAAGGGAAATATAAAAGTAAGCTTTTCCAAAATCACAAAAACAGAATATTTTTCCTCTAAGAATTAATGTGTATGTATCAATTTTATAGAAAAAAAATTAGTCAAAGTTTGAGAATATTTTCAGGAATTATTTTTATGTATAATGATTTGGGGAGTAGGTATTTAACCTAGCAGAACAGACTCCTCTATTCCATACTGCAGTTCCCAGGTTCAGTCTCCAGATTAGGCTCCTAAGTGCAGCATCCTGTTAATGCAGGTCATAGGAGGCTGCAATGATAGCTCAACTAGTTCAGTTCTATCACTTACAGGGAAGAACTGTACTGAGTTCCCAGCTTCTCGACTTCAGCCTTGACCCAGGCCCAGAAAGACATTGTGGGCATTTGGGATATGAATCAGTGGATGACTCTGAAGCATGTGCCTCTGTGTCTCTGCCTCTCAAGTAAATAAAAGTATCACAATTCAGTGTTATTACTATAAAACACCCAAATTTTGTCACTTCTCAGGCAGATTTTGATAGCACTGTAAGTGCCCATTAAAGGAGGACAATTTTTGCAAGGGTACCCCAGAATTAGCCAATTAATTTAGATCCATCAAAGTTACAAATCTGATGTGCAGAGACAGAGGCTTATCACTAGTACATTCTCAGGAATGTTTTGAAATATCTGAATATGGGGTAGTTTGAACCATTCCAAGAAGGAAAACAGAAGCTATAAGCTAAACCAGCCCCAGTCAATACTTTCTTAAATAGGGGTTAAATATCTTGTACCTTCAAGTTACAATCTGTTTTTTACATTCATCTCTTATTCAAATACCAGTAAGCACCTTGTTAAAAGTTAGGGTTATAATTGTGAAAAAGATATACTTGGTGCCTCCTTTCCTTATGGGCTGTACAATCCAGAGATAAACACAGAGAGAAATACAATCCAGATGGTATATCTGTGCTAAGATTAGCTAAAGGAGGAATGACAACCAGCCATGGGTCAAGGAAGGCCCTAATCTAGGTGGAAAGAATATATGTGAAGACTCAGTGCACTATAAGAGAAGCATAAAAATATTATCCACAATCATTTTTAAGTGATTTTTAAAGTGATCAGAATGTTTTTTTTAAGATTTATTTATTTATTTGAAAGGCAGAGTTACACAGAGAGGAGAGAAAAAGGTCTTCCATCCACTGGTTTACTCCCCAGTTGGCCACAACGGTTGGAGCTCTGCCGATTGGAAGCCAGGAGCCAGAAGCTTCCTCTGGGTCTCCCACATGGGTGCAGGGGCCCAAGGACTTAGGCCATCTTCTACTGCTTTCCCAGGCCATAGCAGAGAGCTGGATCAGAAGTGGAGCAGCCAGGCCTCAAGCCAGAGCCATATGGGATGCTAGCACTGTAGGCAGTGGCTTTACCCATTATGCCACAGCACCAGCCCCTACCCACAGTCTTAAAAAAAAAAAAAAAGTTGCATTCAGAATCAGCTTTATTTGAAATTCTGTAGTAAGCATTAAACAGGAAAAGAGAATTATGATGAGATTTACATTTTGGAAAAATCTTTCCAGTAATTATGTAGGTAAAGGATCAGAAAAGGTCAAGATTGAAGCAAAGAAAAATTGAAATATGAACAACCATCCTGGCGATATTAGTGGTTTCATTTGGTCTTCCCAATGTCCTGGAAAACATCACAAATATTCAGACCACAAAGCTCTGAATTTCCCCAGGATTTAATCTGAAGATGTTAAAAACGGGAACCCAGAACTACTTGGAAAGTGGTAGGTTGAACAGAATCCCCTTGAAAGATATGTCCAAGTCGTAAACCCTGTTACCTGTGGATATGACCTCACTTAGGGTAAGGTATTTTGAAAATATAATAAAATTAAGGACCTCTAATGAGATCCTCCTGGATTTAGGGTGGGCCCTAAAACCAGCAACAGGTATACTTGTAAGACAAATAAGAGGAAACTGACAAAAAGCAACAGAGTGAAGAGCTTATAGAGATAAAGGCAGAGATTGGAGTCATGCAGCTACAAGCCAAATCAGCAAGGTTTGTCCAGTCACCAGAAGCTAGAAGAAAGGCATGGGACAGACCTTCCCATATGTAATAAGACGCCAGGCCTGGCAACACCTTGAGTTTGGACTCCTGACCTCTGGAACTGCAGAGAATAAATTTCTGTTGTTTTGAGCCATCAGGCTGGTTATAATTTGTTCTAGCAGCCCAGGGAAAATTATACAGAAACTAATTTTACTTTAAATTAAAATAAATTGAGATCAAATAAGCCTTCTAGAGACTGAAAGAGCTGGCAACACTGTGATTAATACAAAATATCACGAACAAACAATAACATATGCTAGAAATTCACTTTACAATATAAACATGACACAACTAAAAGGAAAATTATCATTTACAAAATAATGTCACAAAAACACAATGGCACAAGGGAAAAACATTTGGTTTTGCTTAATATTTCTCAGAGGATAAAAGTTGTAATTAAAATATATCAATCAATGCTCACAAAACAGAACAAGATAGTCCACAGGGGGGGAAAAATCAATTAGACATATTTTTAAAATCTACTTAAGCTTTCCAAAATAAGCCTTTCATCAAAATATTGAGGGAATAAAGGAAAGAGATAAAATATCATTAAAATGTTCATATACAACGGGTGCATGTTAGAGTAAATAAATTGCGCCACTAAAGGGCAAGAGAAAAAGAAAAATAGATGGAACAAATTTGCTAATTTATCAATGACTACTAAATTTAGATGACAGGTAATAGGAGCTCACTTTACTACTTCTATTTCTGTGTCCATTTAAAATATTTCATGAATTTTTATAGATCAGTATCAAGTTGTGAATTACCAAGCTGAACATTGTAAAAATATCAACGGCCTTTCATTTTTCTTTTCTTTTCACAATTATGTGGTTTTCACAAAATATGGCACCTACTATTTCTACATTATAAGAGGAAGGAGGCTTGGGAAGAGAGATAGTAAATGCCTGCTTGGGGTCAGTACTGTGGCTTAGCAGGTTAAGCCTCCATCCATGGCACTGGCATCCCCTATGGGTACCAGTTTGAGTTCTGGCTGTTCCACTCCCAATACAGCTCCCTGCTAATGCACCAGGGAAAGCAGCAGAAGATGGCACAAGTGCTTGGACCTTGATAACACAAGGGAGATCTGGATGAAGCTCCTGGCTACTGGCTTTGACCTGATCCAACTCTGGTTGTTGCAGCCATTTGGGGAGTAAACCAGCAGATGGAAGTTCTCTCTCCTCTTTGTCTCTCCTCTCACTGTAACATTACATCTCTGCCTTTCAAATAAATAATAAATCTTAGGAAAGAAAAAAAAAAAGAATGCCTATTAAAAAAAATCTAAAGAGAACCCCTCCCAAACACACAAACACACACACACATACATACACATACTGCCCTAGGGAAGGAAACAAAGGGCGAAAGTGCTAGACAGGTCAAATTCCATGACAAGATTTAGGCTTAAAAGGGCTGTCAGATCATCATTTTCATATGGTTTTAAAATTCTGAAATACACAAGTATGTTGATAATACAGTTTAAAAGTTAATGGGAGTTTGATGTTCATAAACCAGCATTAGAGAATAACAAAATACTGAAACTGGATAAGTTTGATCTTTCACATTATAAAAAGGTAGAGGGTGTTAAAAAAATAACTAAGAGTAGGGGGAGAGATGCATTTATCTTAGGAAAATTATTGAAAATCATGCAGAGCAGAAGCAAAAGTATGGCCAAAAGCCTTGCTCTTCCCTCTCTAGAGCCAGGCCCCACAATCAGCAAGACCTCAGAAAGAAAGTCACCTTTTCTAGCTCCTTAAATCTCTCCAGAAAAAGACTATGAAATCCAACTCCAAAGTCATTCTAAAAGTCATTAATCTTCTTATCATAGCTCACTGTCCAAGCCTTGAGATCCAAGAAACAAGAACCAAACCTGCTGATATCTTATAACATGTTTAAAAAAAAAAAATTGTACCTCTTACCTCTACAATTCCAGGGGTGTTTGCTAAATAAATAAGTATATTAACCTTAATAAAAATTATACTATTCCTCTGAGGAAATAGTTTTTCTAATATTTTCTAAACTCTAAAATGGCAGATGAGACTGGGTGAGGCAGATGGCCAACTCTAAGAGGAAAAAAGGAACACTGAATTATTTAGTATACGTTAATATACATTTCAGAATACCAGACAAGAGTTCTGCTGGAGGAATCAGAAGGAGCAACCATGAAATCACCATGTGATTCTGGGCAGGTAAATAATTTTTCCATGTTTTAGCTTCCTAACCTATAAAACAAGAGAATAATTGTAGCTTTCTTAGAAGTTATTTTTTTTTTTTTTGGTGGGGGGAGATTACTAGCACATGTAAAGCAGGTACACATTAAAAACAATCACTAATACAAATTATATTTGCAATATTCCACTTGGTTTCCATGAAGCATTAGCTCATCTGAACTTTACAAACTCACTACCAAAAGACAAAATAGTTTTACAGACTGTGTAAGGTTACTTAAGACCACTCAGAGGTAGAAACCAGATAAGAGGGATTTTTGTTGTGGTGTAGCAGGTAAAGCCAGCACCTGTGACACTGGCATCCCATATAGGCACTGGTTCAGTCCCAGCTGCTCCACTTCTGATTCAGCATGGGAAAAGCAGTGGAAAATGGCCCAAGTGTCTAGGCTACTGCCACCCACACAGGAGATTTAGATGAAGCTCCTAGCTCCTGGCTTCAGCATGGGGCCCAGTTCTGGCTGTTGCAGCCTTTTTTGGAGTTAACCAAAGGATGGATGATCTATCTCTCTGTCTCTCTCACCCTCTCTCTGTAACTCTGACCTTCAAATAAATAAAGCTTTGGGAAAAAAAAAAGATGGAGATTTGATGCAATAAAAATATTCAAGGTAATAAGATGCAACAGCAACAGGGAAAAATAGAGAGCACAAGAAAAGAGACATGACAAAACAAGTATCAAAAATAAGGGGAAAATTCAGCACAATTTAATAAACTTTATTTACCTAGGACTATATCTGTCTACAAGTCATGGGCACAGTTGTTACATCACAATAATTATTAAAATCCTACTAACTTCATAATTTTTAAAAATCTTAGTCTCTGGTCTATAGATAAACTATCATATATACTTAAGTTTTGGTGAAACTAGACTTTGGATATACAATTTTGATATAGCCTCAGCTGCTACCGTTTGTGGCACAGTTAATGGCATCATTTTGAGATTTAATCAGCAATGAGTTGGAGTTCACCAAATTGTTCTGTCAGTGGTAGAGATACATTCGCTCTGATCTTAGGTGTGGGAACTGGTCTGTTGTTGCCACGTCATTGTAATTAGTACTCTTCTGTACTTAAAGGACAGGAATGTAGAATCTACTATATGTAAAGCATCTCCAGGGATAAAATGAATGTGAAGAGGGATAAACCATGTGACTTTGATGTTTCTCTGTATGTTTGTAAACATACATAATTTGTATATATAAATATAGCTTATTTATGTACATATGCATGTGTGCATAAAAATTCAGAAAGGAGTGAACATGATCATTTACATTCTTTACAACTAGTTCACAGCAGCAGTCTTCAAAAAACTATAAACAACTTGGGCTGCAATAACTTTGTGCTGCACACAAAAATTAATATTTCTTCATTTAAGAGCTCCCATGAGGAATTAGCACCCTTTTAGTAACAGAAACAGTAAACCAATAACATTGCAATTGTAAGTTTTTGGAGGTCACAATGATGTATAGAATCAGAAAGCTTCATAGAGACATTCAAAATATATTCCAGATAGCCAAAACATTCCATTCAATTACTTCAGCTTGGATATGAGTCCAGTGATCTTAATCCTTTCTAGAAAGCCACATTCAACAGCATGCTTTCTGTTATACATGTTAGTATTCATGTACAAAGTACACTGAGGTTTCGTGAGATGTGAGATAGTTAAAGGGTCTTGATCCTTTCATCATGTGAACTCACTGCATTTCATGTGAGATTTCACAAAGCATTCTAAACCGCTCAGAGAAGGCCTTACTTAAATATATTTCTGAAAAAGAAAAACTCACTAACAATAAATTTTTGTGCACCAATAATAGACAACTTTTCTTCTTCTGTTTTGGCTCTAATTCTTTCAGTTTCTCAGTACTTTCACTTTTCTCCTGATTTTTTCTTATCCTTACAGAAATGAGATGGACAACATCAGATAGTGTCAATTTCCTTTTAGAATTTATTTTGACCAAAACATTCAGTAGAATCTCTGTTGAGGAGAAGAGATGAGTACATTCATCTTTCTACAACTTAGTAAATGAAATTAAATGTCAGCAAAATTATGTCTTAGCCATATCAGGTGTTATTCTACTTTTTGGCAAACATGGAAAAACTCTTAATATGATCCAGGAATTGAAATCCATATGCTCAACTCTATTATTTAGGAAGTCAATTCTGGAACATGTTAATGAAAAATAAAGAAAAAATAAATACTGGGATCAGCACTGTGGCATAGTTGGTGGAGCTACCACCTACAGTGCTAGCATCCCATATGGGCGCTGATTCAATTCCCAGCTGTTCCACTCCAATCCAGCTCTCTGCTATGGCCTGGGAAAGCAGCAGATGGCCCAAGTCCTTGGGCCTCTGCACCCACATGGGAGACCTGGAGGAGGCTCCTGACTCCTGGCTTTGGACTGGCGCAGTTCCAGCCATTATAGCCACTGGGGGAGTGAACCAGCAGATAGAAGACATCTCTCTCTCTCTCTCTCTCTGCCTCTGCCTCTCTGTAGCTCTGCCTTTCAAATAAATAAAAAAAAATCTTTTAAAAATAAGTAATAAATAAGTACTGACAATTCCATAAGAATCACAACATCTGCTAGAGAAAACGGAATTCACTACTGCCACTAGAATTAACAGTTTACTAGGGCAGTGACTGCTGCATCATTTGTACCCAGAACAGAATCTAGCAGGTCGTAGGCCACAACAAATATTTATTACATGAAAGAACAAAGGGGATATGAGAGTGATTATCTTTAATATTTAAGAAAATATGGAAAGATTATTTTCAGTTATATACTCGGAGAATTAAAGGGATAATTAAAACAAGTATTCACTCATTCATTTAGTCATAAAGTACTTATACCTACTACTTAACAGTTATTAAGGTTCTGAATGCAAACTGGGAAGAAAAGCTTTGCTTCTGTACTTAAAATCTTAGTCAACTGGAAGAGTAAAAAATCTTCTACAAAAGCATAAATAGAGGCAAGCATGTGGTACAGCAGGTTAAGCCACCATTTGCAATGCCCACATTCCAAATCAGAGTGCTGGTTTGAGTCATGGCATCTCCACTTCTGATCCGTAATCCAGCTTCCTGCTAATGCACCTAAGAAGGCAGTGGATGATTGCCTAAATACTTGGATCCCTGCTACCCCAATGGAGTTCCAAGCTCCTGGCTTCGGCCTGACTCAGCCCTGACTGTTATGGGCATTTGGGGAGTAAACTAGCACATGGAAGACATCTCTCTTTCTCTGTCTCTCCATCTCTGTCTCTCTCTCACACTGTCTTTTCCTTTGTCACTCTTTCAAGTAAATAATTTTTAAATAGCATATACATAAATTTACAATGATTAAGGAGATAAGGGTCATAGACATAAACAAGGCATGGTGAGAAAGATTATTCCTGGAGTGTTGGGATGTAGGGAAGGTAGGGCACCTATTTATATGGGGAGAAGCATCAGGAATGAATATACAACAATGCTTTTCATTCACAGAACCTAAAGAAATGATTAGAAGCATAGATGGGACACTGAGTCCTGTAGGAACAAGGCCTCCCTTCCTGTATTGCTTGCAGCTGGCCAGCTTTCAACAACAGTCAATCAGGCTCTGTGCTTTCCTCTAGACTACTCCAACTACTCCCCCATGCTTGTAACTGGATAGCAAGGTTCAGACTTCAACTCTAGTTCTGAGCTTGCCCTCTACTTACTAAGTAGTGCTTTGGACAAAGATTTAACCTTTTCACCTTCTCTAGTCAGTGACAATGAGAATGACAATATTGTATCAGATCACTGGAATGATCAAATAAGACAGCATCTGGAACATGTGTTACAAGCAATGTAACTATTTACCATGATCATAATGATGATGATGAAGCTGTTGTAGATGACAAGTTCTAATGAAGCTTTTAAATTCTTTGCAGAAATAATCTGAAATTACAAATTGATTTAAAAATAAAAAAATTATTTTGTTTATTTGAAAGGCACAATTACAGTGGGAGAGGGAAAGACAAAGAGAGAGATCATCCATCTACTGGTTCACTCCCCAAATGGCCACAACAGCCAGGACTAGGCTAGACCAAAGCCAGGAGCCAGGAGCTTCTTCCAGTTCTCCCACATAGGTGCAGGGGCCCAAGCACTTAGGCCATCTTCTGATGCTTTCCCAAGAGCATTAGCAAGGAGCTGGATTGGAAGTAGAGCAGCCAGGACTTGAACTGGCACGTCCATATGAGATGTTGGTGTTCCAGGCATTGGCTTTATCTGCTACACTACAACTCCAGGCCCCCAAATCACATACTTCTGTGTTAACTTATGAGCTCCCCTTTTGCATTTATCTAGGGCAGTGGTCTCCATTTAGAGGCATCTAGAAGTGTGCAGGAAATGGGGGCTGTGATTTTTTAAGATTTATTTATTTGAAAGTCAGACAGAGAAGGAGAGGCAGAGAGAGTGGTCTTCAATCTGCTGGTTCACTCCCCAATTGGCCACAATAGCCAGAGCTGCACCAATCTGAAGTTAGGAGTCAGAGGCCAGGAGCTTCTTCCAGGTCTCCCACACAGGTGCAGGGGCCCAAGGAGTTGGGCCACCTTCCACTGATTTCCCATGCCATAGCAAAGAGCTGGATCAGAAGAGGAGCAGCGGGACTTGAACCAGCACCTATATGGAATGCCGGAACTGCAGGCAGCAGCTTTATCCATTACACCACAGCGCAGGCCCCTTGTGATTGTTTTAATGTCACTTGACTAAGGATACACTAGAATGAAATGGGCAGGGGCCAGGTATTCCAAAGGTGTCACACCACACATTAAAGTGCTATTCAATCCAAAATGACTATAGTATACTGTTAAAAAGCACTGATGAGTGCTTTTCACAGATGAAGCATCCCATAAACATCTGTTAAATAACTGAACACTACTTAACATTTGTTTCTCTCAGAACACAGCAAACTGCCAGTCCCTTGAAATCATGACTGCAGCTCATTAGTTCTTGTCTTCCCAGGTCCCCAAATCCAAACCTAATATTCAATCAACAATCAAGAAAATCTATTAACCTGTAAGATATTTTCACTCTTTGAAACAGAAAAGTTAAGGCAGTGGTGCTCTACACATTCTCTCCAGAAATACAAAGGATACTGGAAAGACAACATTAAAATCTAGAGGTGCTAAGGAAATCAATAAAACTTTACTCCATTCAGTAGGTACCTAATTTCTATGTAGAAACACAAGCAAGAGAAAATTCAGAAAAAGTAATGCTTTACAAAGAGCTTTACAGAGATAATTTTCAAAGAAATACTGCCCTCTGAACATTAGTTGAAAGGTAGCAGATCAAAATTAATCTAGTTGGACACATACTCATTTCTTTGGGAGTAAAACAACCATCAGAACACTATATGAATGTATCAATAATGTACTTTTGTGCTTCAAAAAAAAAAAAAGTGATATTCTCTAGGACTGATATAATGTCAGCCAAGCAACTATTTAAAAGAACAAAGTGTTGCAAAGCAAATAAATGAAGAGTAGTACAAAACAATGGAAATAAAGCAAGCACAGAAGCTATTTCAAAGATTAGATAATTTCTCCTAACTCAGAGAAAGGGCAAACTTTTCTTTAGAAAAGTACAGCAAGGGGAAATAAAAGTATAGCAAGCCAATTTGTAGTGACATAGCAGAAATAGGGGTAAACATTATAAAACAAAGTATCAAAGCTAACAAGAGAAAAATGAGTCTGCAATACAACTGCATAAGTCCATAGCATTAAAGAAAATGTAAGTAGTATTGGGAGAATTTTTCAAATCTTGGCCGGCGCCGTGGCTCAACAGGCTAATCCTCCGCCTTGCGGCGCCGGCACACCGGGTTCTAGTCCCGGTCGGGGCACCGATTCTATCCCGGTTGCCCCTCTTCCAGGCCAGCCCTCTGCTGTGGCCCAGGAGTGCAGTGGAGGATGGCCCAGGTGCTTGGGCCCTGCACCCCATGGGGAGACCAGGAAAAGCACCTAGCACCTGGCTCCTGCCATCGGACGAGCGCGGTGCGCCGGCCGCAGCGCGCCGACCGCGGCGGCCATTGGAGGGTGAACCAACGGCAAAAGGAAGACCTTTCTCTCTGTCTCTCTCTCTCACTGTCCACTCTGCCTGCAAAAAAAAAAAAAAAAAAGAATTTTTCAAATCTTTAAAAAGATTTCAGTGTAGAAATGCTGAATTACTATGAATATTTAAAGTGATACCTCTCCTTAACAGAGAAGTACATTTTTAAAACTGGTAAGTAAATTTTAATTCAAAGAATTGACAGTTTGAAAGACAAAGAAAATATAGAAAATTAATTTTTGTAATAGAAGTTTTTCATGTCTCAGAGAAGACAAACACTGCTAGGTTCTTCAAAATAAATTAATTTTCAATTCCCATATAACCAGGAATTGCATTCAGGGACTTTGTATGACTTGGAATATAAAGGAAAAAATTCTCAGAAGAAAGGTAATCTATAAGCCAATGAGCAAATAAAGGACTGTTATTCACATTAATGTCAAACTTTCAATACCATCACAAAACTTTCTAACTTGCTCTTTAGAGAAATTAAATGTCGTCTACGGCCTGCTAATAATCTGCATTTATTATAACTGGTCTCCTGAACAAAGTGTTAACAGGAGGTAGTGTTAACACATTTTGTTTATCTCTATTGTAACCATTAGGAAAATAATCTGATAACTGAATACCTAGAAATTTATTTTGGGTATATATTGAGAATATAATGAATTGTATATTTCCTAAAACGCTGGATTTTTTCAAAGGAAGGAGAGGTAGTGTCATGCAAAGATACAGAGAAATAAATCCCAAATAGACAAGAGTCACACATTTCCTCATATCCACCTATACTTCTAGATTACAAGGTTCATCTTGCAGCACAACTCAAACATACTCCACTCAAGTGGCTACATGGCCAGCTTACAGCAATTGATCACTACATCTAGCTTTGCACTTTTATAAAGAATCAAAATGTGAACCATCAACATAGGAGTTGTTGGCTGTCACTCATTATAAACTTATTGGGGCTTACACTCACCAAAGCTTTAATGTTCTTAGCTATCTTACTTAAAAAAAAAAAAAAAAAAAAAACAATTCCAAAAGGAACTGCAAAGTAGTCAACATCATTAAACACAGAAAGGCCTTTCTGCTTTGATGGTAATTATGACTCCCACTAGCGTAAGTATACTGAAAAAAAAAAAAAAAGAGAGAACCCTATATTGTCTGACAGAATGTATAGCTTCCCTACATCTGTTCTATTATAAACTGACAATCCTATCATAAGGTTCCTCTTACTTCGAAAGTTTCTTTCTAAAGTAGAATATGAGGGGCTGGTGTTGTGGTAAGGCAGGTAAAGCCATCACCTGTGACACTGGCATCCCATATGGGCACCGGTTGCTGTTCTGGCTTCTCCACTTCCATTCCAGTTCCATGCTACTGGCCTAGAAAAAAATAAAAGATGGCCCAAGTGTTTTGGGCCCATGCTACTCACATGGGAAACCCAGATGAAGCTCCTGGGTCTGGCTTCTTCCTGGCCCAGCCCAGGCCATTGAGGCCATCTGGGGAGTGAACCAGGAGATGAAAGATTCTCTCTCTCTGTAACTCTTACTTCTAAATAAATTAACTTCTTAAAAAAGGAATATGACCGCCTCATTCTCTCCTAAAGTGTTTAACTTTAATAATTCTTTCATGTCTATAGAACTCTCATTTCATTGATTCATCACGATACCAATGGCATTTCATTTTGAGGTCTAAAATACCCTTCTTAGGGACCAAAAGGGATAATGCACATTATATTTTTCAAGCAATATAACCCATTAAATAACAGTGACATAACTCCGGACTCTGACCTCACCTTGAGGTTTTCACTCCGTATTCACTTGCTTGCAATCTAAAACTGAAAGAACCAAAACATTTGGTCTTAACCACGTGTCTGTATTCTCAACATAAACTTAATTATCAAATAGTAGTGACCAAAGATGCGCACTGTTGAAACCACAAGCTTAAGAGTTGTAGACTCAGCCATCTCCAGACATTATGCACTTTCCCTGCAAGCCCAACATCATGGTCCCTCAGGCCTACTCAGACAGCTGTCCAGTGTCCATCTCAAGTCTTCCTCCAAATGATCATTTCCTTACCATTTTCCTAAACTAGAAGTCAAACTCCAATCAGCAAAGCCCTGCTTTCACCTTACTCAAAACTAGTTTCCAATCTCCTTCGAGCAAAGGCACTTCTCCTGCCACTTTTTATTGTCCAAGGGGGCAATTTGTTAATGCCCTTTTCTTGACCACACTCACACAATTATGACATCTACTCAAAAAGCCTACCTCTAAGAATTGTAACAAATATCAGCATTTATTTGCAATCTTGTTTTATAAATTTAGAAGGCAGCCATGCTTGTGGTCTGTTCACAATGGCATGTCGACGTCTTCCAAAGGAAAGTCAAGTTACGTTGCACAAAGTGGTCGGCCTCCGCGTTCTGCAGCATCTATTAAACAAATAGCTGGCCCGTGCCCGCATTCATACAGCACACGCATGTCACTGGACGTCCTTTCTCCTCCACACGCGCTCCTGTAGTTAAAAGCACAGCTTTCTGGCAGATTCTGGCCCCCCTCCCCAGCCCACCTCCCCTGGAGAAGTTGCTCAGTGCCCCCCCCCAAAAAAAAACCACTTTTCCCAAAAGCAAGGAGCTGTCACCACGGAGCGCAGGCGCGCATGCGCGGCGCGAGCAGCTCGGCCCCCGGCGCCGCAGGTCGTCCGCAGGGCGGCTCCGGAGCCTGAGGTGGAGCGAGAGAGGCGGTGCGGGAGCGCGAGCGGACCGCGCGGGGTGCGGAGGCTGCCTGCCTCAGGACTAGGTGGCGAGCGGGACGGGCGGGCACACTCACAATTTCAGCATCCACTCGCCCTCCATCACCAGCGTCCAGTTGGAGGCGGTCATGGGCTGGACCCTGCTCTGCTCCGCCGGCAGCGAGGCCTGCTCAGAGCCGGCCGGAGTCTCCGCCGCCGCCGCCGCCAGCCAGGCGGCCAGGAGCGTAGTCAACAGCCGGCCGCAGCGCCCGCCCGCCATGTTGGGACACGAGACAGGCTCCTCGACAGGGTGTGCGGGGAAAGCGAGCGGCGGGGACCGCGGCCTCACACGACCGCCCGCTCGAGGGAGCCTTTCGAGGCGGCCTGAGGAGATGCCGAGCCGCTCCGCCTCCGCCCCGCTGCGCACACAAACCCCGCGCGCGACGCGAGCCGCTGACACCGCCTCTTATCAGGCGGGGCCTGCCGAGGCCACGCCCCCTCCCGCCCCGCCCGCGGTTGCCCGGGGTGCCAGTTGCCTTGGCAACGGCCGCCCTTTCTTCCGGAGCGCCAAGCTGAAGGAAACCAGATGACCCAACGTGGTGGAAGTTAGAACCTTGCGCCGCCGGCAGGCGCAGGGTCCCGAGACGGGTGGAGAGGTGAGGGGAGAGGGGCTGGGCATGTGGGGTTTTTCTAAAGGAGAGACGTGGTTAGTCGTTAATAAACCCACCTGCTCCTCAGGGGTAGCAGGAAGACTAGCCGTGGACTGCAAAGTCGACGTAATGTTGAACGACAAACGGAGGGACTCGGTGCGCATCCCTTGCCGAGGGAAGTGCCTCGTGCCTGTGAGGTGACACGTCACTGCCTGGTTGCAGACAATAATGAAACCAAGCAATGCCGCGCGTTTTCTTTTTACAAAACTGATTTTAGCAGAAGCTTTTTTAAAAAGGAGTATTATACATAAAAGGAGTCAGATAAGACCGCCAGTTGTAATCCCATGGGACTCACCTTTCTGTCAGCCGCAGTTTTGTCAGATTTGAACTGAGAGAAAATGACTTTCAAATCTCTTTCCAGATACACATTAAACGAATCTGTTCCTTGAGACCGCTGAGCCATTAGTGTGTGAGACTGAATTGCAAAGAGAAGGTGGGTGCCTGTCTTCAAAATGTGCTTCCTGTTCACCTACCGCTGTGCAAAGCGTGAAACTAAATGTGGTTTACAGATTATGAAAAAGATGTGGTTTCTATCCTAGGCTTAAAATAAAAAGCTACACAACGAAGAGGACTTTAGGACCCATAAATTCAATCTCCAGTCTCTAACGTAGAAAGAAAGATTAATTTTGCCTGCAGGGAAGATCTTGCCTGAATTGGGTATTGATTAGTAGTAGCTAAAAGCTATGTGTGAACCCAGATCTATATCATCAAAATATAATATTCAAAAGTTTACAAACTGTTAAGAAAACGTATTTGAGGCCGGCGCCGTGGCTCAACAGGCTAATCTTCCTCCTTGTGCCGCCGGCACACCAGGTTCTAGTCCCGGTTGGGGCCTCGGATTCTGTCCCAGTTGCCCTTCTTCCAGGCCAGCTCTCTGCTGTGGCCCCGGAGTGCAGTGGAGGATGGCCCAAGTGCTTGGGCCCTGCACCCCATGGGAGACCAGGAGAAGCACCTAGCACCTGGCTCCTGCCATCAGATGAGCGCGGTGCGCTGGCCGCAGCGCGCTGTCCGCGGCAGCCATTGGAGGGTGAACCAACAGCAAAAGGAAGACCTTTCTCTCTGTCTCTCTCTCTCTCACTGTGCACTCTGCCTGTCAAAAAAAAAGAAAAAAAGAAAAAAAAACGTATTTGAAAATAATGTTACTAAGACTCACTGTTACTGTGAGCACTGCATCCCCACAGTCAATGGGAAACATTTTACTGTGCTTATAAAAAGAAATGCTTCGGCCGGCGCTGTGGCTCAACAGGCTAATCCTCCGCCTTGCGGCGCCAGCACACCGGGTTCTAGTCCCGGTCGGGGCGCCGGATTCTGTCCCGGTTGCTCCTCTTCCAGGCCAGCTCTCTGCTGTGGCCAGGGAGTGCAGTGGAGGATGGCCCAAGTGCTTGGGCCCTGCACCCCATGGGAGACCAGGAGAAGCACCTAGCACCTGGCTCCTGCCATCAGATGAGCGCGGTGCGCTGGCCGCAGCGCGCTGTCCGCGGCAGCCATTGGAGGGTGAACCAACAGCAAAAGGAAGACCTTTCTCTCTGTCTCTCTCTCTCTCACTGTGCACTCTGCCTGTCAAAAATTAAAAAAAAAAAAATGCTTCATAAACAAGAAATCTATCATTATTTTCTGTGTCACTTTTTGTATAGGATATGACTGGCTAAAAAAGAATTCTTAACAACTGCTATTAAGAAATTATTGGTTTTATTGAGTGTGATGAAGGCTTTATGACTTTATTTTACGTCTTTATTGGTCATAGATAGTGAAATATTTGGGCGTGAATTAATACGATGCCTTGAATTTTCTTTAAAAGACCCCAGCAGTAAAATGTGGGTTGTGGAAGGAGGATGGATAGTATAGGGTTAGCACAGCGTCAGTCACTGTTGAAGCTAAGTTACTTTTACTATTTTATCTATTGTGTATGAAAAGTCAAAAAGACAGAAAGTCTAAGGCTCACACATTCACACAAACTCATTGCTTAAGCACTTCCTGTTTCTAACAGAAATTGTGCACTCAAGGATTGCATTTTCTGGCCTTCGGAGTGAGAAGGGTAGGAAGCAATATATCAAAAGTGTGTGGGAGGCAGTGAGGAGGCACAGAACAGGGTGACAATGCCATTATAGTCAGACCACAACCAGCATCTCCATCTCAGCCCTGACACTTCCTAGTCATGTGATTTGGGGGCTAAACCTAGTTAATATCAAGGTTCTCTTTAATTGCAGATGATGGTAAACTTTGCTCCAAATGGTTGCTATGATGATTGTAAGAGTTAAGGATAATACCTAAACTATAGTGGTAGGTCTCAAAAAAATGTATGTCTTAGTATTATTTGCTTCTAAGGCTCTCTATCTAATTTTTCATACCTAAGTTAAATTTACTTAGTGTGGTTCACAAACTAGCTTCAGTTCTGCCCACCTTGCATTCCACCATCCTTTGTGTTCCAGTAACACAAAGGTCCTCCCCACTCCCCAAGCACACTGTGTACTTTTATGCCTCCTTGCCTCTTCGTTCTGGTTAAAATATTCTTCTTTAGTTACCCAGTGAGTCATTATTCAGCCTCTATCCCATGCAGAATGAGCTGCTATCTCCTCTCAGATACAATAGTGCTCCTGTACAAACTACTACATTTTTTTCCATATTGTAACACAATAACATGTAGTTGTCACCCTCTCCCCTCATCCCTCCAGCCTACAAGGAACTCTTCAAAGTTAAGGGCTTCACTTTATGTATCTTAGTCCTTAACAGAACACTCATTACATAACAATAGTAGGTATAAGCAGCTTCAGACACAGTGCTCAGAGATCACACTCCCTAGTGTTCAGGCCTGTGTGTGATCCTCTTCTCTTGAATGTGGCCTGGGCCTAGTAACTCACTCCCATATAAAAGAATATGGGAATATCACTTCTGTAATAAGGTTATAAAAAAAAGTAACCTTTTCCCTTCTGACTGGAAATCTTTTTTTCCCCTCTTGCTTGCTCAGTCTGAGATTCTGTGTGGAGAGTTCCATGTGACAAAGAACTGAAGGAGGCCAACCAACATCTCATGAAAATCTGTGGCTTCAATCCAACATCCCTGAAAGAACTGGTCCTGCAAATAACCACATGAGTTACCTAGATAGCAGTGGATCCATCCCTAGTGCTGTTAAGATGACTAAGCTTATGAGTGACCCAGAACCAGAGGGCACAACTTAACAGGGTCCTCTACCCACAGAAACTGTGAGGTAATCAGTGTTGATGGATTAAGCCACTAAGAGTTAAGTTGTTATGTAGCACTAGGTAACTCAGTGAGAGTACAATCATTTTCATATTTAAAGTATGAATTTACAGTTTTTAAATGATTGGTATCTGGTACTAGGAAAAAAGCTTATATCCTCACAGTAGTGTCCAATGATAGCCTCATGGCACAGCTATGATTATACAAAAATACATGAGTCCTAGAAGGAAAGGGAATTCCCTGAACTCTGATGAGGTGACATTGTAGGAGAGTGGAGAAGAATGTGGTGTATCCATGTCTAGTTCTCCTATATTTCCACTCTGCAGTTAAGTGGGTTTCCATACTCCCCTTGAAGTTTGGCACACCAGTGTGACTATTCCGTCCATAGACTGCAAATGGAAGCAGTGTGATGTATCACTTCCAGATCTAAACAAATCATTGGTGCAAGGTGCTCCAGTGTTCCCCTGTCCTTCTATGGTTATTTTAGAGAAAAGATCATTATTAAGCAGTAGCATGAATTGCTAAACTGTCTCATAAAGGACAGATGGCCTGAGTAGATTCTGAGATTTTCAGTGGACTTCACATAGACAAACTTTTGCTATGATAGCTTATTCATATTAGGTGTTGTTGCATAACCAACCATCCAAAAACTTTGGTCTCATGGTTCTTGGGTTGATGGGCTCATCGAGACTGGTTTTGTTTGTGTTCCTTTATCTAGTGGCAGATACTTGGAGGCTAAGGCAAGAGCTAGCTACAACCATTTGCATTCATCATGCCTAGCACCTGGTACAATATGGCCAAAGCAGCTGAGAACTGATCAGGAATATGTATTAGTTAAGCAGTCTCTCCATCTGGCTACTGTGGGCTTCCTTATAGCAAGGCACTTTCAGTACTTTCATACCTTTTATCTTCAGAGCAAGAATTCCCAAAAAGCCCAGGTAGAAACTGTATTTCTTCACGAGACTTTGATAACATAGGGTCTGAGAATGCTGCTTCTGCCATATGCTATTGGTCAAACAAGGCATTAACAGTCAGCCCAGACTAAAGAGGGGAGGAATTAGACTTTATCCTTAACAAAAATCCTCAAAATAAATCTGACTAACCCACTTTCTTATTTATTTGACTTACTCAAATTAGTCAGGAGTAGCCTGGTATTGTTTGTTTTGAGGGGAAGATGTGGTATTCCACAGAGCAGTGTGGGAACAACAACTCCATTTTTACCTTTTTGAATAGGTCCTGTGAGACATGTGTTTGGGCAAAAGGTATTGGAGGGAATGATTTTTAAGTTCTTGGGCAGCCAGATGGTTTGAAATTGTGGGATTTAAGTACCCATAAGACCACAAAATTTTTGTTAAACTTGTTTAAAGGAAAGATTAAAAAGGATATAGTGATTCTTATGTAAACAATCCTATGAGGATAACTATCTTCTGTATTCTGAACCCTTCTTAGCCTTAATAATGGATGTAAAAATCCAAAACACCGTGAGAAATAAAAACTTACATTCTAATGGTGGAAACTTTTAATACATAGTTACAGGCAAAGATTTGTATATAATTGACAATTTGAGATTTCATATAAAGAGGATAATCTATGAAAGACAAGGAGATTGTTTTCACATTAGGAACTATACAATAAGGTATAGAAACAAAATACACTAGTTTTCTTGTTAAGTGTGGTAAAACTGATATGGAAAAATTAAATAAGCTAAGCAATGTAGTAAAATTAGTTCATAAAGTAATAATAGTACAAGAATTTAATTACACAAACAGATTTGCTAAATGCCTTACAGGAACAAGAGGTGGAAGGGAGAATTTAAATAGGACACATTAAATGTCCTAGAACAGATGGTAGAAGATGCCATGAGGGAGAGAAATACATTGTACCCAGGCTAGTGACTAGGAAAAATTCCAGAAAGAGACATAGTAAGCATCTAAGAAATAACCCCAGGACTATGTCTTGCTAAAAGAAAGTCAACTAATTTTTTCCAAAGTAGTAAGTGAGCTCAGGAAAAGAACAGCTGCATATAAGAGAAATACACACAACTGAATTCTCTGTACAACTCAATTGTCTTCCCACTGATTAATACAAATTAATTTTAAAATGTAATATAGATAAATATTCCATTCAGTAGCAACAAAAAACTTCTAAAATAGAAACATGGAAGACATAGGGGGAAAGCTAGAGGACTTTATAAGTCATAGATGTCAGTTCTATCAAATTAATATACAAATCTAAGGCAATATAATTCAAAAAACTAACCCAGACCTGATAGAATTCTAAAAGTATATGTTAAACTAATGCAAAAAAAAAAAGTAATTATAGAGGACTTGATCATAGGACTTCTTGGAGGGCAAAAAAACTCAGTCAATGAAAGCAAAACGAAACAAATGGGACTATAGCAAAGGCAGAAGCTTTTGCACAGCAAAGGAAATGATCAATAGAGTAAAGAGACATCCAACAGAATAGGAAAAAATGTTTGCAAGCCACATATCTGACAAAGGATTAATATTGCAAATATATCAGCTACTTACAAAGCTCAACAACAACAAAAAATTCAGTTGAGGAATGGGCAAAGGACTTCATTACACAGTTCTCAAAAGGAGAAATACAAATGACCAACAAATATATGAAGAAATGCTCAACATCACTAGCCATTAGGGAAATTCAAATCAAAATCACAATGAGATATCACCTCACCCCTGTCAGAATGGCTGAAATTCAAATAAGAGAGAGTAACAAATGCTGGCAAAGATGTGGAGAAAGGGGAACAGTTACATACTGTTGGTGGGAATGTAAATTAATACAACCACTATGGAAAACAGTGCAGAGATTTCTTAAAAAACTAGAAATAAACTTGCCATATGATCCAGCAATCCCACTACTAGGTATATACTCAAAAGACTTGAATATAATGTATCAGAGATACCTGCAGGCCAGCACTGTGGCTCACTTGGCTAATCTTCCACCTGCGGCACCGGCACCCCAGGTTCTTGTCCTGGTTGGGGCGCTGGGTACTAGTCCCAGTTGCTTCTCTCCCACTCCAGCTCTCTGCTGTGGCCCAGGAGGGCAGCGGAGGATGGCCCAAGTGCTTGGGTCCCTGCACCCTCATGGGAGACCAGGAGGAAGCACCTGGCTCCTGGCTTCAGATCGGCGCAGCACCAGCCATGGCAGCCATTAGGAGAGTGAACCAACGAAAGGAAGACCTTTCTCTCTGTCACTCTCTCACTGTCTATAACTCTACCTGTCAAATAATAATAAAAAAAAAAAGAGATACCTGCACAACAGCACTTTTTACAATAGCCAAAATTTGGAATCAACCAAGGTGTCCATCATCAGATGAATGAACAAAGAAAAGTTGGCATATATGCACAATGGAATATTATTCATCTATAAAAAATTTTACAATTTCAGCAAAATGGATATGACTGGAGGACATCATGTTGAATGAAATAAGCTAGACCCAGAAAGACAAATACGGCATCTTCTCCTTATATGTGGGAGCTAAAATTTAGCAAACAAGAAAGCAAAAAAGAAGAATAAGAAGAAAAAACAAGAAAGAAATGTCTGTGGGTATCAGTATTGCTGTAAACATAATTTTGTAAAGCTGTGTTTAATACTTTTGTCAAACCAATGGTTGAAAATGTTATACTACTATAGTTGTAATGATCTGTGATTACTTTAAAATATACTGTATATGGGTGACATGGTCATTTTTCCATTCAGTTGTTTATAACTGCAGTCTATATTCCCACTAAACTAGGGCATTTTTGGTTTTTACTTTTAAACTTCTTATTCAGGAAGTATTAAGCCTTTCAACTGTAATATAAATTTAAAATATGTTATCTAACAAACTAAAAAAAAAAGTGAGAAAGAAGGAGGCTAAGAAGGAGAGGGGGAGAGAGGGAGGGAGGAAGGAAGGGAATATCATGTTCTTAGAATTGTGTCTACATAGTACATTGAATCTGTTAAAAACTAATTAAAAATTAAAATAAAAGATGTACCAGTAAAATGGAGATAATGCCAAAAGAAAAAGCAAATTGATAAAAAGAAAGCAAAACCTCAAGAAGTAAAACTATATATATATATATATACATATAAGATACATATATAATATATAAATACATAAACATATATAAGATACATATACATATATATTAGTATTTATATATGTTAGAGGTAGTATATTAGTCAGTATGAGGTATATGTAGGCAGTAATAACAAACCCTAAAATCTCAGAGCCTGACTACTGAAATTCATTTCTCTATCAAGCAAAATCTACCATATATCCAGGAGACTCTCCAGGGAAACTGTGCGCTGGGCAGGGTCTAAACAATTCAGACTGCTTCAATCTTAGGGCTTTGCTATCTCAACATAAAACATTTTCCATGGTCATAGCAGAAAATGAGGAATGTAAAAGGCTGCAACAAGCTTTTGGTTTCCTCAGTCCAGAAGTTACACCCACCAGTTAAAGCCTGTCTAACCAAACGCGTCATTGTTCTTCATGGAAACTGAAAGCTGATGAACGTAATAATGTCAAAAATGACATTTCAAATCAGTGGGAAATATTGGACTCATATACAGTCATTAGTAGGACAATTACTTCTTAATCAAAAAAGAAAAAATTATATATCTAAAGTAAGCTATACTCCAACATAAGTTCCAGATCCACCAATGAAAAAATTTCTAGAAATTGTCCATTCATGACAAAATTTAAAATGTTTTTTGAAAAGGTTTTGGGGAATAATTTTATGATGATTTGGTGGGCAAAGTCTTCCTAAGTAACTCTTGAAACACTGGAGCCAGAAAGAGACTTTTGGGAAATCAGCTATACAATGAAAATAATTAAGTAAAGCTCAACTGGACAAAATGATCTTAACTATGAACAGCATATGAAGGTTTAATATATCTGAAAATCAAGAATTTTTTGAATAACTGAGAAAAACACATAAACCCCATGAGATAATAGAAAAGAATAAAAATACCTGCAGAAGAAGTAAAAACAAATGGTAGGTGAATAAAAAAGTTGCTCATGCAACCTGCTGATCAGGAAAATACATTTCATAATTCCTAATAGTTTATTTGTTGACTCCTACTTTTGGATATATAGGATGACAACTTGAAGAAGTGGGGCAGAGAGAATTTCAGGTGAGGAAAATGGTATGAAAAAAAGAAAGTGTAAGAAAATTTAACTCTAGGCCGGCGCCGTGGCTCAACAGGCTAATCCTCCGCCTTGCGGTGCCAGCACACCAGGTTCTAGTCCCACTTGGGGCCCCGGATTCTGTCCTGGTTGCCCCTCTTCCAGGCCAGCTCTCTGCTGTGGCCCAGGAGTGCAGTGGAGGATGGCCCAAGTGCTTGGGCCCTGCACCCCATGGGAGACCAGGAAAAAGCACCTGGCACCTGGCTCCTGTCATTGGATGAGCGCAGTGCACTGGCCACAGCGCGCCGGTCACGGCGGCCATTAGAGGGTGAACCAACGGCAAAGGAAGACCTTTCTCTCTGTCTCTCTCTCTCTCACTGTCCACTCTGCCTGTCAAAAAAAAAAAAAAAAAAAAAGAAAGAAAGAAAAAAATTTAACTCTAAACCTGAAAAAAAATCTAAAGCTTGCTTATTATGAAAACATATTTGTGCTTGTCTCTTGGCATTTGTAGACCTGGGATTCAAGAACTATATTTGTGGACTTAACACATTTATTTAAGATTTATATTTATTGAACAGAAGAAACTGGAAGAAACAAAGATGTCCATTGAGTTTATTTCTCTGCTCCAAGGCAATAAAATTAACTAAACCACCAGCTCTTGTGTGTCTACCAAGAATTTACTTTATTTTTAAGATCTCATTTTAGGAAATGTTTCTTGATATTTGAGCCAAATATTTTTTAACACACTCACTGCAACATGATGTTAGCCCCATAAGTTTATTTTGGTGCAAAATTATGAAATTTCTGCATTTTTTATTATACACATTTCCATGAATTTTTGAAGGTAGATGCTAAAAACTTGACAACACAGTGTTCTTTTATATTAAGTATGTTTTAAAGTACATATTGTTGTCTTTTATGTAAGTGCATTTTATGAAGAAAAATAATGTTGTGATTCATTAGAATTTAGGCAGTGCCATAAATCTGCTATGGAACAGAGGAAAAGCGTCATTTAATTATGTTGGAAAGAGGATCACTGCTTCAGCCCAACCACCTGTGCTAAATCAAGTCATTTAGAAACTCAAGGGCAGTGTGAGTGTGTGTGTGTGTGTGTGTATGAATGCATGCACACACACATGAAATAAGGAAGATGCAAGTCAGTAATTTAATACCAGTTATTTATTTATAAGAATTTTTTATTTATTTATAAGAATCCACTCAACAACATATGTGTTTTTGGCTAGCTAACAAATAAGTTAAGTGGAAAGAAATTTATATTTTTAAGTGTCTGAAAGGATAAGACTTAAGCATAGTATTTTCAGTTCACAAATATACGACACACACACACATATACACCCCAATATTCATATATTATATAGATGTATTTTAGAGTCACTTATCCATATCATTATTATTTGAAATGAGAAAAGGATAAAAAATTTGGTATTCTATTGTCGGTGTTTGCAGTGTGCTTCTTGAGTCACTTTTCCCTGGTTTGCAGAAACAAATTGATAAATTTCAGAAATCTTACAAGCTGATGAATGCTAAGTTGGTGGTTTAGAATATTGGTAATTTGGAATTAGCCACAATGAGCGTACTATGACCATGGAAATCAGCAAACCCATCTAATCAGAGCTCCCCACCTGACAGATGTTGGTTGTCAAAACTTTACCAGCATAGCATAAATCCTACAGGTGCATAGGATAAATGGCATTGCCTAAATTCTCTCCTACAACTAGTATACTCTACGACATGTAATGATATATTGTAGAGAAAATTATACCCATTTATCTATATTTTCATGAATTCTACAAATACATTTGTTTCTCTATTTTTCCACATGCATCTTAGAAATATTTGTGACCAATCAAACATCAAACAAATAACAACAAACCAATTAACAAAACTTCTAAAATTTGCAATTTTTTTCTCACATGCATTTATCAAATAAGTGGTACAATAACTAAATCAGTGTAACTATTTAAGAATTTAATATAAAATCTTAAATGTTGTCAGGAAGGGTAAGTCAAATATACTTAGAAACACCCAAATATGTTTTTTAAGATTTATTTATTTATTTGAAAGTCAGAGTTACACAGAGAGAGAGAGAGAGAGAGAGAGAGAGAGAGAGAGAGAGAGAGAGAGAGGTCTTCCATCTGATGCTTCACTCCCCAATTGGCCACAAGGGCCAGAGCTGCGCCAATCCAAAGCCAGGAACCAGGAGCTTCTGTCAGGTCTCCTACACAGGTGCAGGGGCCTAAGTACTTGGGCCATCTTCTGCTGCTTTCCCAGGCCATAGCAGAGAGCTGGATCAGAAGTGGAGCAGCCGGGTCTCAAACTGGAGCTTCTGGCCAGGGCGTTAACCCGCTGTGCCACAGCGCCAGTCCCGAAATACCCAAATATGTTGAGCTACACTTGCTTTCTTTAACTCTTCCTTTCAAATAAATGCAATAAATCTTTTCAAAAAGAGTGAAGAATAGGTCACTTTTCTTAAACTTATGCACTGTTTATATACAAGTTCTTTGTTTAAAGGTCTGGCTTACATAATTTTGGGAAATATCTGCTCTCAGGGAAACTGAGAGGCTAAGTTTAAACTTGAGTAAATCTAGCTAATTCAATACATGTTAGTTAACAGCTTAAAATCATGCACCTTTGTGCAGTAAATCATGTGAGGTCATTTTTTTTTTTTTCAACCAAGTTTAAGCAGCTATTTGGAGTAGTGGTCAAGGTGACATTTGGGATACCTGAATCCTACATCAGAGTGCCTGTTTTCAAATTCAGTCTCCACCAGCCAACTTCCTGCTGATACGCACCCTGGGGGACAGCAGATGATGGCTCAAGCAGTTCACACATGGAAGACACAGAATGCATTCCCACCTCCCTGCTCTAGCCTGACCCACTCTCCTAACTGTTGCAGTACATTTGGGAAGAGAACCAGTGGACAGGAATGTGCTCTCTTCTGTCTCTTTCCCTCTCAGATAAATAATTTTTTTAAATAATCAAGACTCATGGATATTGTGAATGATCCTCAAGTCTGACATCCCATTTGTGAATGGCGCCACCATCTGTGCATCTGAGGGTTTGGTTGGGGCAATCACCCAATACTTAAAGATATTTGGCAACAGTGCCTTTGTGTTTTATCTGTCTCCCAGAACCCTGGCGTATGAATTCAAACAAGTGTGGAATGAATTGGTGAGAATGTATAAAAACCAACTGTGGTATTGACAGTGAGAGTGAACTTACTATTTACCATGTACTTGTCACTCCACACACACAGACTGAATCTTCACAACAATCTTATAAAGTAGAAACTATTGATATATTGTTCCATCAGCAGGTGTAAAAAGATTAATATAGATCACAAAACCACTTTTCTTAGTCCTTTGTTTCCTGTTCCTCTGGTTCTACAATAAGTGCACTGAAAGTTACAAACTCACATAAGGATGGGAGAGGAGAAGAGACTGGAGGAGATTACACAGACTTTACTACATCAGACAAGGAGAAATCCTGTTTCGCACTGATGAGCCATAAGCTTTATGAGCTTTCTGATATACATTAACTAACTCTCACCATTTATAAAAACAAATTATGATACATGAACGAGAACATTTGTATCTGCATATGAATATTTTTAGAAAGAAAGAGAAATGCATTTATGAAAATACTATGCATGGATTTCAAAAAAATTATTGTTCCAAAGTAAGCTTTATATTTTAATTCTGTTTTTCCATAAGCTTTTTGAGCTGCCTTCAGATTTGGTCATTTTTTAATTTGTGAGGAAGTTTTAAAAATTTTTTTCTATGATTGATTTTCTCTTCAGTTGTATACTTCTCAGTTTTCTATGCAATACTAGATTTCTAAGAAACAGAGTTTTCATAGGATTTACTGTTATATAAGTATCAGTATTTTACATCTTTCATAATCATTTCTTTCAAATCACCATTTTTCAGTTGACTTATAGATGTCCTTGTTGAAAACATAATGAATAATAAAGTGTGTAGTATGTAGCCCAGTATCTATCACATAAAAACTAACTCAGAATTGTAGTCTTAACTCATTAGCTGCCTTTATGAGCTGTAGTCATGTAAACTTATATGCATAGTTTCAACTTTGCATATGTCATCTTACAAATACCTCACACAGATTTGTAAATGTTTTGCTGAGGTCTTTCTAAAAAGAGCCCCATAAAATTAGTTGCAGTTGATTATCAGAAATGAAAGTCATATTTCACTCTACATTAGCAAGGGAAAATATTTTCCAGTCTCGAAGTATAAAATTAGAACTTATATAGACATTTTGTTAAAATGGGATTCTATTACAAGAGGAATGGTTATGAATTCAGGAGCGTGTTGAGAGAGCAGTAAAGGTTGCTTTAGGTGTTGTTAGTGGGTATGTGCACTTTGTGATAACTGAGCTGTAGATTATGGTTTGTACACTTTTCTATATGTGTATGTTACTTTAATTAAAGCAATTGAAAATGTCAAATTTTCAAAACTTATTGACATAAGATAATTTTGATCATATTGGAAAATAAACTAGTTTATAGAATAGTACTTTTAAATCATACTAGAAAAATACATTAGTGTGTTCAATCACAGAGAAAAAATACTTGGTTTTCTGGCACAGAGGGTTAAGCTGCCACTTGGGATGCTGATATCCCACATCAGAGTGCCAGTTCAAGTCTTGGCTACTCTGTTTTCAATCCAGCATCCTGGTAGGCAGCAGGTGATGGTTCAAGTATACTTGAGCTCCTGCCACCCATATTGGAGATCCAAATGGAGTTCTAGGTTCCCGGCTCCAGCCTGGCCCAACTCTGGCTGTTGCAGGCAATAGGGGGATAAACCAGTGGATAGAAGAGCTCTGTCTTGGGGCTGGCACTGTGGTGCAGTGGGTTAAAGCCCTGGCCTGAAGCACTGACATCCCATGTGAACACCGGTTCTAGTCCCAGCTGCTCCTCTTCTGATCCAGCTCTCTGCTATGGCCTGGGACAGCAGTAGAAGATGGCCCAAGTCCTGGGGCCTCTGCACCTGCATGGGAGACCTGGAAGAAGCTCCTGGCTTCGGATCAGTGCAGCTCTGGCCATAGTGGCCATCTGGGAAGTGAACCAGCAGATGGAATACTTCTGTCTCTGTAACTCTTTCAAATAAATTTAAAAAAAATTTAAAAAAAGATCTCTGTCTCTCAAATTAAAAAAAAAATACTTGAAGGATATATATCACCAATTTCTTAGTGGTCAATAAAACATGATATCATGTTTTGTTTTAGTTGATAGACTTGTAGATAATGCTCTAACAGTCCATAGAGTTTTCTCATTTTACAACAATTTTATTTATTTATGCATAATATTTATACATTATATGTTTATGCAGTTTTCCATTGATGTATTTTATATTGTTTCTAATCTTTTACTCTTGTAAATAATGTCACAATGAATAATGTTACTCATATACTGTATTCTATGTATGCAAAAACATCTGTAGAATAAGTTCTTAGAAGTTGAATTGCTGATTTAAAGAAAATATGCATTTGTGCAGAGCCAGCACTGTGGCACAGTGGGTTAAAGCCCTGGCCTGCAGCGCTGGCATCCCATATGGGCACCATTTCAAGTCCTGGCTGCTCCACTTCTAATCCAGCTCTCTGCTATGTCCTGGGAAAGCAGTAGAAAATGGCCCAAATCCTTGGGCCCCTGCACCCGAGTGGGAGACTTGGAAGAAGCACCTGGCTCCCGGCTTTCGGGTCAGCTCAGCCCTGGTTGTTGTGGCCATTTGGGGAGTAAACCAGTGAATGGAAGACCTCTTTCACTCTTTCTGGCTCTATCTTTCTCTGTAACTCTGTCTTTCAAATAAATAAAATAAATCTTTAAAAAAAAAAAGATAGAAGAAAAGAAAATATGCATTTGTACTTTGACAGCTGTAGTCCTCCATGGCAGTGATCTGCCATAGATACTGCCTTAAGTGAGTGGCTCCACAGGTGCCGTCACCTAGAGATCTTTCTGCAGGTGAGGTTCACAGGATTGTGAGGCTTATCCGTTTAATTCTCCAGGTATAATCTAACTGACATTTTCCAGGGAGCCCAATCTCAATGATTCTGGGTTCTAGGAGTATTTTCCATAGGCCATCCTTAGGTGGTGGCTGGCTTATAAGGGCTTTTCAGGGAATCGTGTCTCTTCTCCTAAAACTAATCCATAAGTCTATTTGTCGGGATGTCTAGTTGACTTTGAGGTTAGACCAGATCGCCTGTCCTTCCCATGGGGACATGTAGAGAACCAAGGAGATCTCAGGCAACTTTATCTCCTTCCTCCCCTGAAGGATACACAACAGTTTCTTAGGGAGGCTTGATAGCTGGGGATAGGCTTCAATGGAGATTTTAAACTAAAAGTCTTTGTGGTGTATGTGAGCATATTTCCTATTTTAAAAATGATTAAATACAGTTATTCAAAGTAAAGTAGAATCGTGCAAGAGAACATGATATTTCTGGATTTCTGTCCCTGTTCATGGAAAAATGCTTCTATGCTGTACTTTTAAATCATTGCCAATTTCATTTTGGTAATGGGATATTTGGCCCGGAGAACATTGGGACTGAGTGTGTCACAGGATTAAAATCCTTTGGCTAAGATCAGTACAGATCCTTGTGTTTGGTTTCAGGGGCTTGTCTAATAAAAGTCTTTCTTTTCTCTTGAAATATATCAGTGGATTTTATGTACTTTCCAAAGGTATTAGTCACATTGCCATTTTAAAATTTGACCATTATATTTTATTGTGTTTTATGAAGTAGCAACCAGGCTTCAGGGCATTTCCATATTAGTCCATTCTTTGTCACTTAGTTGCCTTAAGTAAGATATAACTTTTTAAATTTTTAATCTCAGGTGCAGATATAGTATGATATGGTGAAGAAAACCAGACAGACATAGGATTCAGACTAGAGCTGGCATGTCACTATTTATGTGGCTTCAAAGTTGCTTAACTTCTCTGAGTTTGCCCAATGTATTAATTTTATAATTAAAATTTGAGATTATTTTAGGAACATTTATGCTTTTCTCCAAATCCAGTAAATTTGGCTGCATAATACTAAAAATTAAAAAAAAACTTCTTTCTTTACAATAGCCACAAGTCTTTTCTTGACTTTCCTTAAAGTAGAAAAATCAGACTGCATGTTGTGACGCTTCACAGCAATGATCTAATTTGCTTTTCTTTTGTTTACTGCCAAAAATTTAATTAGATACATAATCTAGAGTCAGTAATAGTTTGTCTGTTTACTTCAGGGGACAATAGGCTTTTGATGACTATTTCTGAGAACCAACTTATTTACAAGCCCTGTGCCCTCTGTGGGAACATGAATCTTGCCAAGATCCCTGGACATAAATTTGGATATTCCCAGAAATGGGCACTAACCTGGGATGCCTCACAGTGATAGGATCTTGAGTCAAGCATCTAATGAGGTGATGCATGAGAAAATTTTGACACAGTTTTTAGAAATTTTTTAGATTATTTTATTTTATTTTATTTTATTTAAAAGGCAGAGTTACAAGGGTGGGGAGAGAGAGAGAGAGAGAGAGAGAGAGAATCTTCTGTCAGCATGTTCACTCCCCAGATGGCTGCAATGGCTGGGGCTGGGCCAAGCCAAAGTTGGGAATCTGGAACTCCATCCAGGTCTCCCATATGGATGGCAGGAACTCAAGTACTTGGGTCATCTTCTGCTGCTTTCCCAACTCTATTAGAACTGGAGTATCTGGGACCCGAACTAGCACTCTCATGAAATGCTGGCACTGCCTCACAACACCAGCCCCTTGATATAGTTTAAAGTGCTGTATAGATTTTGTTTATTCTGATGATGATGATGATAAGAGTCAGTGGATCACCTGGTGCCATTAGCAGGAGCATACTAAGAGGAAGGTGTGATAATGTGTATGTATGTGTGTGTGTGTGTGTGAGAGAGAGAGAGAGAGAGAAAGAGAGATGGGGCCGGTGCTGTGGCACAGCAGATTTAACACCCTGTCCTGAAGCACCAGCATCCCGTATGGGCACCAGTTCTAGTCCCAGCTGCTCCTCTTCTGATCAAGCTCTCTGCTGTGGCCTGAGAAAGCAGTAAAAGATGGCCCAAGTCCTTGGGCCCCTGCATCCGTGTGGGAGACCCGGAAGAAGCTCCTGGCTCCTGCTTCAGATCTGCAAAGCTCTGGCCATTGTGGCCAATGAGGGAGTGAACCAACGCATTAAAGACCTCTCTCTATCTCTCTCTCTCTCTACTTCTCCTCTCTCTGTGTAATTCTGACTTTCAAATAAAAATAAATAAATCTTTAAAAAAAGAAAGAGAGAGAGAGAGAGAGAAATCAGCAGGTTTCCCTAAGAACTGGAGGACTGATATAGTCCCTTAACTAGAATTAAAAAAAAAAAAAAAAAAGGCCGGCGCCGTGGCTCAACAGGCTAATCCTCCGCCTTGCGGCGCCGGCACACTGGGTTCTAGTCCCGGTCGGGGCACCGGATTCTGTCCCGGTTGCCCCTCTTCCAGGCCAGCCCTCTGCTGTGGCCCGGGAGTGCAGTGAAGGATGGCCCAGGTGCTTGGGCCCTGCACCCCATGGGAGACCAGAAAAAAGCACCTAGCACCTGGCTCCTGCCATCAGATGAGCGCGGTGCGCCGCCCGCAGTGCGCCGACCGCGGCAGCCATTGGAGGGTGAACCAACAGCAAAGGAAGACCTTTCTCTCTGTCTCTCTCTCTCACTGTCCACTCTGCCTGTCAAAAGAAAAAAAAAAAAACCACCAAAAAAAACAAAACAAAACAAAACAAAAAGCCACAACAACAACAAAAAACTATGTCCTTCTTGTATTTGTGGATTCCAATCTCAGCTGTATTAAAATTTTGGACTTGGTAATTCTTTTTGTGGAAGTTTTTCTTGTGCATTTAGGATGCGTATTGTCATCACTGACCCCTGTCCACTAGTGCAAGTTCCATCTCAATTGCCATCTCAGTTGCCCTTGCAATTGAAAATATCTGCAAACATTGGCCACTATTACCCTACTGAAATACTTCTATAGGTATTGATATGCCAGCACATTTATAGCAGACACAAATAGTATTCAAGAACAGTGCTATCACTGACACAAAATTGGACTCTGCTCTATAGAGATGTTCAGTGTGAGGTGCTTAACTCTGGCAGAACAAGATGGTTTTTCCAAGTACAGTAGTAGGTACCAGCGTGCCTTCAGTGCAGGGGCAATTAGAGCAACCAAGTGGAACAACCGAATAAGGCAATTTAGGTAGCTTTCCCTGTTCACTAGAAGCCTCTGACTTCTGTGCATCCATAGTTTTACTCTCTCAGCCCCATCCATTGATAAAACCACCATCACAGTAAGAGTCACTCCCTGGGAAAATGGTGGAAGTTATTCCACCCAGAGGGAAATGGGTAATATTTTCATCATACATTTTAAATCATTTTCTGAAAAAAATGAATAGAAAGTTCAGGCAAGAATTAAAAGTCTAAAATGCAAACTTCCTCTTTGTTTTCTGGTGTGAGCCAGAAAACATGCTGTGCGTTTTATATTTACAGATAATATAAAAGTAAGAAAGTGTCAGTGTTTTGTTTTTGCTGCTGCTGCTGTTACTGCTTTTTGTAAGTAAAACTGTAGAGTTCAGCTTCAAGTACATGAAAACTGAGCATCCTTTATTTGTAACTAAGAAAAATAAGAGCTGACACCAGCATAGATTGCATAGAACACCACAGAAATGATGTTGTGCTCTTCTCAGCACAACCCATCGAGGGATTTGCCATGAACATGTGTCTTGTTATCTGGGAATATTATTTTTGTTCCCTAGTGACCTTGATGTCTGCCAAGTTTCAGCACTGTAAAGTTACTGTTTTTCTTTTTGTATTAAATTATATTCTGGGGGAAGACTGGAAGATTATGCACTTACCCTACCTCTCAAAACTTGTCCACTAAGTCTAGCATTTATAATGGGATCTTACCTGCAACAATTAATCCTCGGGTACTTGCCTAGTGATGATCTTTTCTATGTCCTTCATTCCATCTACATATATTAATTGCATTTTTCCATAAATTTAGGAGCTTTCCATTCTCCTCTTTTTATTTATTCAACTATTTATTCTCTAGTTACAGGAGTACGTGGATGCTTCACTTATTCTTTGGGTTATAATCCAATATTATCATTTTTTATTTAGTTGCTCAAATTGCCCTAGTTTTGACCATTGAGAGACTTTCCAAGTTATTGCCTATGTCTTTCTGACATGCCAGCATCCTTTTTTGAACACTTCTTTACTTTCTGGCACTTCAAAGGCTTCCAGGCTCATCTTGATATTTTTTTAAAATGCAACTGTTTTCTTCTCATTTTAAAAATATAGACTAAAAGGATTTTAGTACAGTTGATAAAAAAAGAGAAGTAGGATATATGCAAAAGCCAAGTAATTATCCTAAAAAAATTCACTCTCCAATGTGAGATATAGAATTGTTTAGGAAAATATGAAAGCCACACAGTAAAAAGTAATGAAACTACACAAAAAAGAAGTGAGTTTGAGAAAAGGAAAAACAAGAAAGAGCAGGAAAAACTTTATTTTGATTTACATGAAACTAAAGCACAGCAGATGATAAAAACAAAAGTAATGGAGCAAGAAGATGCAGTGATGATATAAATCAAGAAGTAATTTAGAAACATACCAGGGGATTCCAATTCAATCCCATCAAGGTGGCATGTACCAATGCCATCTCACTAGTCCAAGTGATCAACTTCTGTTCACAATTGATCATAATGACAGGACTAAGAGTCAAAGGGATCACATAAACAAGACTAGTGTCTGCAAATACTAACCAATAGAATAAAAAAGAAAGAGAATGGTCCAACATGGGAAGCGAGATACACAGCAGACTCATAGAATGGCAGATGTCCTAAACAGCTTTCTGGCCTCAGAATCAGCCCTTAAAGCCCATGAGAGTATTTTAGGCATGGAAAGCCAAGACACTCTGGCAAAAAAAAAAAAAAAAAAAAAAAAAACCTAAATGCAAGTAAGATCCCAGTGGAAAGAACAGGTCAGCAAAGAAGGAGGTACCTTTCTCTGAAGGGAGGAGAGAACTTCCACTTTGACTATGACCTTGTCTAAATATGATCAGAGTCAGAGAACTCAAAAGGCTTCCATAGCCTCAGCAACTCATGACAAGAGCCTAGGGTGATTACTGACGCCATAAACAAGAGTGTCAAATTGTTAAATCAACAACCGGAGTCACTGTGAACTTACTCCTCATGTAGGATCTTTGTCCTTAATGTGCTGTACATTGAGATTTAATGTTATAACTAGTACTCAAACAGCATTTTTCACTTTGTGTTTCTGTGTGGGTGCAGACTGTTGAAATCTTTACTTAATACATACTAAATTGATCTCTATATAAAGAGAATTGAAAATGAATCTTGATGTGAATGGAACGGGAGAGGGAGTGGGAGAGGGGAGGGTTGTGGGTGGGAGGGAAGTTATGGGGGATAAAAAGCCATTGTAATCCATAAGCTGTACTTTGGAAATTTATATTCATTAAATGAAAGTTTAAAAAAAGAAATATAAACTCTCAAAAAAACACACAAAAAATAAAAAAGTAATTTATATCTGAGTTTATATAATATTTGCATTAAATGTTAAGTTTATTATATTCATAAATTTATTATGAAAATATTAATTAAAATTATGAGATTCAAAATTTAGGATATTTGAATGAAGTATCTTGTTTGCACTGTGATAACATTTATGAGAATTTGGAAAAATATCAAAATTTCCTATCTTTTATAGTTCAAGGAGTTTTGGTTCTAGAATTTGTGAAATTTGCATATAAGTCTCCCTTCTTTGAGATTGAACATACAAAAGTATCTCAAAAATTCATGAAAATGTCATTAAAATACATTTATTCTGGTGCAAAAATTTAAAGTACATGCATAATTTTTCATAACATGCTTTTTCCATGAACCTTTTGAAGACTCCTCATACTTTGATTTTTGTTTTCTTTTTTCCTTTAAAAAATGAAATAGAAGAGATGAAATGATGACAGGATTTCCAAGTCTTTCTTCCTTATTGAACTCAATGTCAAGCTTTCGCTAGCCATCCTCCCTTCTGATTCTGGTCCTCTCCCTGAAGGTAGCAGTTTTAAGTTCTGGTCCTGGGCTGTTTATCTTGTGTCCTGTCCCCAGTGATTGGAAAATGAAGACCCCTGAGGTGGCTCTGCTTTCCTAATCATGTCTCTGCCTCTTCTGTAGGAGCTCAGTTCTAGATTCATGTTTCCTTAGGAAGTAACTCTGAACTCCAAGAATAATACAAGTTCACCAGAAATGAAGAAGTGCTAAAGAACCAATAGTTATCACAGCAAAGTACTGTAGCAGACTCATGTGCATATGGAGACTTGGTGTAGGAGAGAGGCAGCATCTCAAATCACTGGGTAAATGATGATTTGTTTACTCAAAAATGAGACAAACACTTAGAAATAAAGTCAGATTTCCTCCACACACTATATGATCAACTTAGTTTGTGGTAGATAAAGGCTTCTTTAAAAATTCTTTTTTTTTTCTTTTTTTTTTTTTTACAGGCAGAGTGGACAGTGAGAGAGAGAGACAGAGAGAAAGGTCTTCCTTTTGCCGTTGGTTCACCCTCCAATGGCCGCCGCAGACGGCGCGCTGCGGCCGGCGCACCGCGCTCGTCCGATGGCAGGAGCCAGGAGCCAGGTGCTTTTCCTGGTCTCCCATGGGGTGCAGGGCCCAAGCACCTGGGCCATCCTCCACTGCACTCCTGGGCCACAGCAGAGGGCTGGCCTGGAAGAGGGGCAACCGGGACAGAATCTGGTGCCCCGACCGGGACTAGAACCCGGTGTGCCGGCGCCGCAAGGCGGAGGATTAGCCTGTTGAGCCATGGCGCCGGCCTAAAAATACTGAAAGAAGCACAAACATAAGGTAAAAATGGATGCACCTGCATATAACCAAATTAAGAGTTCCTGTGTAGGATATCATAGACAAAGCCTGGAAGAAGTTAAAACACCTGTCAAAAATCCCTAGGAAATTAATATCAGAACATGCAAATAAATAAAGAGATGAGGAGGCATCCAGTAGAAAAATAGAAAAAAATATGAATAAATACATCACAGTATAAACAAAAATGACTGTCAAGCATGTGGAGAAATACTTTATCACACTGAAGATAAGATTAATGGAAGGCAACAATAAGTACATATCTTTTTAGCAAAAGAAAATCCACACAATCATATAATGTAAAGTGTTAGCAAAGGTACAGGGAAATGGAATGCTCATAGCTTCCATGTAGAAATTTGAACAGTGCAGCATTCTGACAGAAATTATTCATTACTTTGTGAAATTATATCTGTAAAATCCTAAAAAATATTCTTGAAAATATAAATTACAAAAATCCTTGCATAAGGATCACATAAAGAATGCTTATCTAAGTTTTACTTGTCATTCCCAGAATAGGAGGCTATCTGCTTTTATATAACTGGAATGAATGGGAGCAAAAATGTAGTGAATAGTGTGTAGTGCAAGGAGTTAGACATAGACGATAGAAACAGAAACAACTAAGGGAGGATTCCAAAAAGAATTTGGAGGAGAATAAATAAGAAACTGAATTAAATCTAGAGTGAAATGCTGAAGATGAATAGGTAACACAAGAGTAATTTTGAACAAACTAATGATAATGTACGGTGATTTTTTTTTTTTTTTTGACAGGCAGAGTGGACAGTGAGAGAGAGAGACAGAGAGAAAGGTCTTCCTTTGCCGTTGGTTCAACCTCCAGTGGCCGCCACGGCCAGCGCACCGCGCTCATCCGATGGCAGGAGCCAGGAAACAGGTGCTTTTTCCTGGTCTCCCATGGGGTGCAGGGCCCAAGCACTTGGGCCATCCTCCACTGCACTCCCTGGCCACAGCAGAGAGCTGGCCTGGAAGAGGGGCAATCAGGACAGAATCCGGGGCCCCAACCGGGACTAGAACCTGGTGTGCTGGCACCGCAAGGCGGAGGATTAGCCTGTTGAGCCACGACGCCGGCCTTATGTATGGTGATTTTAACTCAGCACCCAGATCAACCAAATTACACATTTTTGTATTTTTTCCAGTATTCTATTTTTACACAGTGCAATCTATTTTAAACCTTCTATATGATGGATAAACATTAAAGCTACAGCAAAAACACATCCTGCTTTATACTCAGCACATTAAAAATATTATTTAGGGGTGGGTTTTATTGCTCAGTGGGTTAAACCACTACTTGGGACCTTAAATCATATATTGCGGTGTCTGGGATTGTGCCCCATCTCCATCCCTCTTCCCATCTAGCTTCCAGCTAATGTGTCAGGGAGGCTTCAGATGATAGTTCAAGTGCCATATCTATACCTCCCACATGGGGGACCCAGATAAGATTTCCTGGCTTCAGTTTAGCCCAGCCTCTAATTTTGGAGTGAACCATTAAGTAAAAGATATAATCTCTCTTTGTCTCTTTCTCTTTCCTTGCTTTCTCTCTCTCTCTCTCTCTCTCTCTCTCTCTCTCTCTCTCTCTCTCTTTCTGTGTGTGTGTGTGCATGCCTTTCAAATAAATAAAAATGCATAAATATTTTTACAATAATTATTTATTGCAATGGTCAACACATATGCTTATAAATGTAGCCTAACTTAGGAAGCACCACCACAGAAAAATATTTATTCACTCATGCACATGGCCTTTCTCACAAGGTCAAATTAAAGTTTCTGAGTCTTCCAAAGCTTAAATAGTGTCTTATCAATAACATGCATAAATAACTGTAGAAGCAAGAGTTGACTTATATTTTATTTTTTAGTTAGATGGTTGTCACCGGAGCTTATTATTACTCTGCTGATTGCTGCCGAAATCAGAAAAACAAAGATTAGAACAAAATATTCTATACTTTCAAATGGTTTCAATAAAAATCCTAGAGAATTTTCATTTATTTATTTAAAATAAAATTTATAAACATTATTCCAGAAGGAGAAAATGAATCCGTGTATTAAGAGGAAAATGAACATTGCTTCGAAAGTGACAATAACTTCATTTTTATCAAGTTACATACAATCATGTTTTATATTCTATTGAAATGATTCCTTCCATGCCCCAAATTCTAAATAAGGATGTCTATAACATATATGTTAACTCCTCACAGCACTCACTCTGCTGCATGTTAGCCAAGAATAAGGAACAAGAATGCACATTTCTTGGCAGTTCTACCCGAAAGTGTGCATGCTGCTTGGTCCTAACCAAAATTTAAAATTTTGGACACTAGATGGCAATAGAGTTCACAACTACTCAGTCAATCCTCTTGGACTCTATCTTTGCAATGCTCCATTATTCATACATTTAATTTATTTATTTTAAAGTATTATTTATTATTCAAATATTAATATGACTCAGATAACTGTACAGTACTAAGAATTCATAGGGGCAAAGACTTTTCTCCTCTTTTTTTGTCTAATCTTTTATGTTTCACCTAAGCATATTATACATTTAAAATACATATGTAAATACATTAAATATATAAATATCAAGTAACATTAACAGGGAAGTACTTAATAGTAACACATATACCTGTGTTAACTGTTTTGTAAATAAGAAGTGATCCCAGCATTTGCCAAACAGCAGGAACTCATTGTAAAATGAAGGAGTTGGCCTTTGTTCTTCCTCCATTCTACTTACGCTAATCATCATTTCAAAGATGTGCCATTTGGGGGCCAGGTCTCTTGCGTATGTCCCATATCAAAGTACGTAGTGTAGTTTCAACTCTAGGCTCAAACTCCTGATTCCAGCCCCCTGCTAATGTAGACCCTGGGAAGCAGTGGTGATGGCTATCACCTACATGGGAGACCTGGATAAAATTACAACAAAGTGACCCTTGTAACAGGGTAAAACATTCAATGATTTTGCAGAATTGAGTCTTTATTGCATCTGAAAACAATCACATTTTACTTAAATCACAATTTACAATCACAATTACTTAAATTTCCCTGTCACAGTAAAAAAAAAAAAATACAAGGAAGAGAAAGAAAAAAAAACTACAGTCTATCAAATGCATAGAGTGAAACTTAAATGGTTTATGTGATTGCTAAAGACAGTAAATTCAACATCTTCATGCTTGCGACTTGCTGTCTTACTTGAAAAAAGTCACTCAACATCACTCGATTGCTAGGTAACAAGAAACCCACTGATATATGAGAATGCACCGAATATTTCACATAGGTTATATATTTCCCACATTGCCCTCTTATCCTCAGTGAGCAGTCCACTTTTCATCCTGTCCTGAATTTTAGAAATAACTTTAATATGTGCCCAAGTTCTCACTCTGAGGACTAGCCTTTGCTCTCAGAGAGACCAGCATCAGCTGCTAATGCCCCTCCTTGGTGATCTGGGTCCCAGAGCCTCTGGATTTTCTTAAGGGCCCAACTGGTCAGTGCACACCCCCCAGAAGGAGCAGAGTTTCAGCTCTACACTCCAACACCTTGCCTTTGTTCCTCCAGCTCTTGAAGTGACAGTTGTTTCCTACAGGTCCGCACTCAGGGATGCAGTTTTGGTTGGCGCTTTATTTCTTCAGTGCTAGTTTAACACGTCTTTGCATTGAATTCACGATGTCAACAAAGCAGGCATTGTTTCTGTCTCCTGAGAAACAATGACTGATCAATCACTCATTGGTCTGAAGTGTTCTTCAAATCTTCACCATTGAAACTGATAAATTTCTCATCCAGAATTAATTAATTCATTCATAGTAAACAATTTATTTATTTATTTGTATTGTATTTATTCTGAATTGAAAATAAAAGAACCTCCTAATGACAGGATAGAAAAGTCACAAAAGCGAATTTAACAAACATTCCAGCTATTTTTGTGAAGTATGTATCTTGATTCTATAGCAAAAATTTATTCTTATAACTATAACTATTTAAATTGACTGGAAAAATACAATCTAAGGATTTCAAAAAGGGGAAGACATTTTTGGCTCTGAAATAGAAAACATCAATGTCCTATATAATAGTGAAAGAAAGTTGGATATGGTTAAGGAATTCTGACAATTATAATGTCCATAAGATTAGTAACAATGTAGCATGTTTTATGTAATTTCTTGCTTCTCAGAATGGAAGGAAACCATCTGGACATTTCTTTCTCTTTCAACAACATGACTTTTTCAAAGAGTAGCTGCAGTTTAATTGGAATGGAGTTCTGTCAGAGAGAAATCAAATTAGCTTGGATTAAAATTCGAGGATTATTATTTATGTGTTTTGGTAGTTTCTGTTTTTCTGTAACATTTCTCTACTAGAGTATATAGATATTAGAATAGCTGGCTCAGTTGTATTTTGTTTTGTTTAATGAGATGTCCAAGCTTGCTTTTTTATTACTACATAAAAGTAACCATGGCTACTGTATTTTTGAAGATTCAAAATTTTTTCTCATGATGAACATAATTTTATTGAGCTTTTTTTAAAAATCAAATTACATAAATAGTACTTTGTTTTGAAAAAAATCAGAAGAATACCATACTATATGGAGGAAAGCAAAAATTCCCTAAATTCTCATCACCCAATCTCACTATGCACTCATTAATTTTATGTAAAATTGGTGATAGGAACTTTTTTTTTTACAACTTTGTGAAACTGTTTAGTATTATGTTGTAAAGCTGACCTTGTGGATACCTGGAAACCTATCAGTTCTAACCCTAGCTAAATATACTGAGGAACCTTGACCACATGCCCCAGGAAGTATACAAAGGAATGTTCATAGTAGCCCCAAAGTTGGAACAGCGTGGTTTTCCATCAACAGGAGTTGAGATAAATAATTTGTGGTATAGTGAATACTACACAATTATGCAGCTCTGAGAGTAAATAAACTATCTCTCTGAAACATAACTAACATTACTTTTGAAAGAAACAAAGTGATTACAAAAATGACTATAATTCCATTTAAATGGAGATGAAAAAGAAGAAAAACTAAATTTTGTTTAGGGATATGTGGTTAATCCTTAGACAAGAGAAGGGAATGACAAAGCACCATAATCATTTTTCTGTTCCATTATCTTTTTCTTACCCCCTCCCTCCAATCTCACATCTTCATTCTCTGCTAAAATCCTGGTATATGTTCTTACACACTACAGAAGTCATGAAGATAGATTGCTTGGATCTGTCTTCAACAAAGAACGTGCCATACTGGTGTGAGAAATGCAGTCAGCTGACTGGCCCAGTGGCTGAGCCTTCAGGGTTCATCTCATTCTGTCAACTTTCCAGTTGATGATACACTCTTCCTGGGGCCCACCCCAGCCACTGACTGGGCAGCATGGGAGTACTTAGGTGGCCATTTTTCTGCACACTAGACTCTTTCAGTGTATAATCTTTACACTCCCCTTTAGGTTGGTTAGGGCTCTGAGAGATCCTATCGTAATTTAAATCTGTCTCCATCCTAATCTACTTCCTCTCCTTTGTGTCTTTCATAGGTGCAACTCCATTTCCCTAATCTCTTACATTCCTAAAGCTCATCTTAACATGTGCTTCCCAGAGAACATAATTGAGGCACTTACCTTTCTCCAATTCAATTAATTAAATACAAATTCACACATTAGAAAATTAGCATTGCCTATTCATGTTGCTTTTCTCACTTTGTGAGGTAACATGGAGATGCCTCCAACTCCACCATTAGAGGTCCACTTCATCATTTAATGGTCACTTAAGATTAGATGGCATTCATTTCAATTTGTCAGTTTCCCTCTGATGGGATGTTTTCCTCTCTTTTTTGCACTTCAAAACACACTGCTAGCAAAAACACTTGCATGTTCATTCTAAGATACTAGTCTTCTCATTTCAATAGGACAGACTCTCAGAAGTAAGACTTCAAGGACAAGTGTGTATATTGAATTTTAATAAAAATATTGGCTGACTGCATTTCAGAAGTCCTGGAAAATGAATACTCACAACAGCCAAGAAAAAGGATACCCATTGTTTTCCCATATTCCTGTCAATAGTAGGTGATGCACACCCATGATTTTTTCCAGTCTGAGAATTATAAAGTGCTACAACTATTATATTTCAATTTTCTGACTGCTAGAAAAATTGAGCATTTTCCATATGTTTGTTGTTTATTTGCGTTTTTATCTATAGATTGTCTTTTCATCTCAGTAGTATTTTTCTATAAATTTTTTATAATTTTAATATTTCTTTGAGTGTTATGTAGCATTACTACATACATTTTCAATTTGCATATAGTCAAATATGTCTACCTTTTGTAGTTTCTTGAGTTTTCCATCTTGATTAAATTTCCTTCCTGCTCTTTTAAATTCTAATAGTTTTCTAAACTTTTTCCATTAAATTGATCTCTTTTTTGCTTTCTTTATACATTTCTGTATGTAACCAACTTCAATCTGTTTGGCTACATGTGAGGTCAGAGTCCAGTCTAACGTTTCAGAAGTACAACTCAATATTCCATGATCATTTTTAAATATATCATGTTTCCCCTCTATTTTCAATACCATCCTTGTCATTCTTCATACTCCTACTTATAATGTGATACCTTCAGGTTTCTGGTCTGTTACATATTATACCTTATTCTGTTGATGGTAGCTTTAGAGTAGGCTTCAGTATTTGAGAAATTACAAATTTTCTTTTTCACAATTTTGATACAAACATATTTATATCGAATATGTTTGACCCTAGAACTTTCAATGGGATTTTGTAATTTTCTTCCCCTAAGTCCTTTATCTTCCTTTTCAAAATTATTCGCAAGTACTTTATAGATTTTGTCTCGCATATGCAAGGAGCAGTTTCCAATTTTCTATTTCTACCTGGCTATTTCTAGTGATTATTATGTATTTATCTTTAAATTAGCTAATTGCCTGATTTTAAACAAAAATTTGCTAGGATCTCTTTTTGCTTATAAGTGTGAATAAATAATTGCACATATTTTAAAAATTGTTTTATTTTCTTGCTTTAATTCACTAGAATTTCTAACAGTGAATAATAATGATGATAATAGGCTGCTGCTGCGGCTCACTAGGCTAATCCTCCACCTGCGGCGCCGGCACTCCAGGTTCTAATCCAGGTTGGGGCGCCGGATTCTGTCCCAGTTGCTCCTCTTCCAGTCCGGCTCTCTGCTATGGCCTGGGAGGGCAGTGGAAAATGGCCCAAGTGCTTGGGCCCTGCACCCGCATGGGAGACCAGGAGGAAGCACCTGGCTCCTGGCTTTCAATCGGCATTGGCGCAGCACGCCGGCCCTGGTGGCCATCTGTGGGGTGAACCAACAGAAAAATGGAAGACTTTTCTCTCTGTCTCTCTCTCTCACTGTCTAACTCTGCCTGTCAAAAAAAAAAATAAATAATGATGATAATGGGCATCTTTGTATATTTTCTTATTTTAATGGTGGTGGAGTTAGTGCTTCATTAATCCAAATGTAGGCCATTATTTCTTGAAGCTTTAGAATATTAAGTAGTTTATTTTTCTCCCTTTTGTATTTAGATTTTTACTGCCACAATGGCTGCTGAATTTTCTGAAATCCTCTGTTTATATCTATGCATTTTTTGTTTCCTCTTAAATTTATGAATCAACAGATTTCATATATTCAGAGATTTTTCTAATATTGTGCTGTCTGAGCATTCCTGATACTTGTTTTTTCAGTAGATTATTATTTTTGGTATGCTGACTTCATGAAATGAAAGGGGGGCTTTTCCAAGGCATTTTCTCTACCATAGAGTTAATATTACTTTAATTTTATTTGAAAGACTGAGGTGGAGTGAGAGAGAGAGAGAGAGGGAGAATATACAATATATTAACATTATCTGTAGTCATGCTATTGTATAAACCACACCTAGAAATTTTTACTGTTATCTAGTCATAATTTAAGTTCTCCCTGCATTTCTAGTTAGTCTTGTGTATTTAGCTACCATAGTCATTGGTTTGCAATCCTGACATTTGATTCATTAATTATGTTTTCCACCTTATATAATATTCTATTATCTTGTTAATGTTTCCAATTTAGAATTCTGTCTTGACTTGTCTACTATGAATATTGTAAGACTTGTATTATTTTTACTTTTATTTGCCTTTATCTACATTATCAGTAGGGATGTTTCTCTTTTTCTTAGGGAAATATCTTCTTTTTTCTTAAAGTTTTTAGAAATTTATTCTTGAAATTCAGAATTTTAGCCAGAATATACCAAGCCTCAAATTAGCAGACTGTCAGGAGTTCATTTTGTCCTTTAATTATGAAGATCTATCTTTCCTCCACTCAGAAAATTTCTCCTATTACTTAATGATCGTTTCTTCTCCATCTGTTCCTTTTTCTCTATTTGGAATTCTTATTAATTGCATTTTAGAGTTCCTGGAGTTGCGCTCCAAATTGTGTTTGGTTCACCTCAGGATTTCCAAGTCTTTGTAATTTATTTTGCATTTGAGGATATTTATTAGACAGGATTTTCCTGTCTGATATAGTTGGTCTGCTATTGAAGTATGAAATTTTTAAAACATTTGTTTTTATTTCCAAAAGAACTCTGTCTCATAATTGAGTACCCTTACATTTACTTATTTATTTATGCATTCCTTCATTGGTTTATTTTGTTAGTTATTTGCCATCTGTTGTTTTTTGCTAGAAGCCACCTGTGCAGCGTGCTCAGACCTGTCACCTTCCCTTTGACTTCTGGTTCACCCCACTTTATTAATCTCTGTCCTACTTGTGGATGACTTACACTTCAAAACAATTTTAACAGTAATCATACATATTTATAGGCTACAATGTGATATTTCAATACACATATACACTGTGTATTATTAAAACAGGGTAATTAACATTTCTTCTTCTTTGACATTATTTTATGAATGGAGCTTTAGATCTTTATTCCTCTGTTTATGCAATATATACTAGAATTTTGTGAACTGTAGTCTCCTTCACTATGCTGTGTAACACAAGGAACTCATTCCTTCAATCAAATTCTGATTTGGTACCTAATATTCAAACTCTCAATTCTCCCCATCCTTCCCAGTGTTTAGTAATCCTCATTCTGTGTTGTTGGGACCACACAGCATGTGGCCTCTTAGTGGAAAACTACTGAGGCAGGGCTAAAACAGCCCAGACCAGAGAGTACTGATAACGCAACCTTGTATGACCTTGTGCCTTAAGACCTTGTAACCTTTCCCCTACTTGCACTTGTAACCTTTCCCCTACTTTCACAAGCATTGCAGCTACAAGATAAGCTCCCCCTCTTTCCCCTGCCTGACGTCCTGCCCTCCCAAATGCCCCTCCTTCCCCCACCCAACACCCTGCCTTTATGATATATAAGTGTGTGGTTGAAAAATAAAAAATGCAGCTTGATCAGGACATGTCTTGCTGCCATCTTTGTGTCTCCTGTCCCTTTCATTTCTCCTTCTAGGTGCTCGGCCCCAGTTGCTGTCCCGTGGGACGGGACACTGTTGTCCAGAATCAGTTATTTTTTTTCCCACATATGAGAGAAGATGCAGTATTTGTCGTTTTGTGCTTGGCTTATTTCACTTAACATGATGTCCTCCAGTTCTCTTCATTCAACTCAAATGACAGGACTTCACTTTTTATCACTGAATAGTATTACATTGTGTGTGTGTATGCATATATGTCTCACATTTTCTTTATTCATTCATTTGATGAAGGACACCTTAGTTAATTCCATAGTGTAACTGTTGTGAAGAGTGATGCGATAAACATACCAGATAAGATATCTCTTTGCCACAATGGCTCAAAATTAAATCTTAGCCATAAGTAGATATTTGATACCAGAAACATCCAAGAAGAAATCTAGTTACTGGTAAAATATCACAGGAATTCTTAGTAGAGTCTTAAAGCAAGAATGGCTGCTGTCATGGTCACTGTGTTGGTGACCACAATCAATTTAATAAAATAAGAAAGAAATATATGCATTGATTATAAAGGAAATAAAATTGACAGTTTGGAGATAATATCATGTATCCCCTCAAACGTAAGATTAAAAATCAAAATACTATTAGAAAAAGCATGAGAATTTCTCAAGGTTGTAGGATTAAGATTAAAGATCTCAGCATCTCAGAGCAGTAATAAAGATTCTAAAATATGGCACTGCAGCAAAGTAGGCTAAGCCTCCACCTGCAGCACTGGCATTCCACGGGGACACTGGTTTGTGTCCCAGCTGTTCCTCTTCTGATCCAGCTCTCTGCTAATGGCCCGGAAAAGCAGTTGAAAATGTTCCAAATGCTTGGGCCCCTGCACTCACGTGGGAAACCCCAAAGAAGCTTCTGACTCCTGGCTTCAGATTGGCCCAGGTCCAACCATTGCAGCCATTTGGGGAGTGAACCTGTGGATGGAAGACCTTTTTCTCTGTCTTTCCCTCTCTCTGTAACTCTGTCTCTCAAATAAATAAATAAATCTTTAAAAAATAATCTAAAACATCTACAAGAGAATGGACTACATATGAGAAGAAAAGGGGAAAAAGACAATGAGTGTATAAAAAAATACACAAAAATCTTAGATGAGAAAACAACATTATAAGCCAGCTAATCCTCTGCCCGCAGCACCGGCACCCCAAGTTCTAGTCCCTGTTGGGGCAACGGATTCTGTCCCGGTTGCTCCTCTTCCAGTCCAGCTTTTTGCTGTGGCCCGGGAGGACAGTGGAAAATGGCCCAAGTGCTTGGGCCCTGCACCCGCATGGGAGACCAGGAGGAAGCACCTGGCTCCTGGCTTTGGATGGGCGCAGTGCACCCACTGTAGCGGCCATTTGGGGGGTGAACCAATGGAAAAGGAAGACTTTTCTCTCTGTTTCTCTCTCTCACTGTCTATCTCTGCCTGTGAAAAAAAAAAAGATTTAATAATTTATTTGAAAGAGTTACACACAGAGAGAAGGAGAGGCAGAGAGAGAGACACACACAGAGAGAGAGAGAGAAAGAGAGACAGGTCTTCCATCCGATGGTTTACTCCTCAATTGGCCGCAACAGCCAGGGCTGCACTGACCTGATGCCAGGAGCCAGGAGGTTCTTCCAGGTCTCCTACGTGGGTGCAGGGGCCCAAGGACTTGTGCCATCTTCTACTGCTTTCCCAGGACATAGCAGAGAGCTGGATTGGAAGTGGAGCAGCTGGGTCTCGAACCGGCACCCATAAGGGATGCTGCCACTGTAGGCGGCAGCTTTACCCGCTATGCCACAGCACCGGCCCTAAAGGAAAAATTAAACAAAGGAAAGATGCTCAAAGTTATTGATGATCACTAGAATAGAACTTAACTCATTGGGCACATGGGATGTCAAAATTAAAGAAATTGAAAGCATTAACTTGCCAAATATATGGCGAAGTAGGTACTCTCAATTACTATTGTAGAATGGGAATTGGAAATTTGACAAGGACTGTTAAAAAGTTGGGGGGTTATTTGATAATATAATTAAAATTTAAGTCCCCACACACTTCAGTCCAGTAGAAATAACTATATTAAGATTTCTAATGATAGGCCGGCGCCGTGGCTCAACAGGCTAATCCTCCGCCTTGCAGCGCTGGCACACCGTGTTCTAGTCCCGGTCGGGGTGCCGGATTCTGTCCCGGTTGCCCCTCTTCCAGGCCAGCCCTCTGCTGTGGCCCAGGAGTGCAGTGGAGGATGGCCCAAGTGCTTGGGCCCTGCACCCCATGGGAGACCAGGAAAAGCACCTGGCACCTGGCTCTTGCCATCGGATGAGCGCAGTGCGCCAGCCGCAGTGCGCCGGCCACGGCAGCCATTGGAGGGTGAACCAACGGCAAAGGAAGACCTTTCTCTCTGTCTCTCTCTCTCACTGTCCACTCTGCCTGTCAAAAAAAAAAAAAAAAAGATTTCTAATGATAAATGAAAATGGATCATGAGATCAGGAAAGTATATACAGTTGTAAAATGGAGATTTATTTTTGTAACATTATATTTGTGACTATCAGTTGTATCTCCAGCATTTGTCTTATCTGAGCTTTTATGAGAATATATTCCTATAATACTTGTGCACTTAAAAATATTCCAAGAGATGCTACCAGTTTATTACAGTTTGGCAATAACTTAGTTTCACAAGATAGTTCATAAGATATAAAATGATTTTACCACCATATTCTCTTTTACCCTCTCCCAGGCCACTAGCTTTAGGAAAGGTAAACAATGTGTTATTTTTAATAATTGCTTTATTATAGAGAAAGAATTACAATGGCAGAATAGGAGGAACAAGATATTATGGTAAGCCCTGGCTTCCCAGTCTCAGTAGGCAATTTCCTATATTCTTTTAGGATTGTAAGTATCAGATGAAACTCTAATTTTCACAAAACTGTTTCTATGCCCTAAAATGAAAATTGTTTTCTTTCCTCAGCCAGCATGTTAGAATCATCTTTTTTTTTTTAAGATTAATTTATTTATTTATTTTAAGATTTATCTTTAAGATTTATTTATTTATTTAAAGCTCAGAGAGAGAGAGAGAACTTCCATCTTCTGGTTCACTCCCCAAATGGCCATAACAGCCAAGGCTGGGCCCGGCAGAAGCCAGGAGCCTGGAGCTTCATTCAGGACTCCCACATGGGTGTAGGGGGCCCAATCACTTGGGGCCATTTTCCGTTGCTTTCCCAGGCACATTAACAGGGGGCTTAACCAGAAGTGGAGTAGCCAGGACAGGAACCGGTGCCCATATGGGATGCTGGTTTGCAGGTAATGGCTTTACCTGCAACGTCACAACACCAGCCCCTAGAATCACTTTCTAATTAAGAGGTCTGCTCAGTGAGCGATTTTCTTTCTCCCAGAGATGCCTAGGACAGTTTTTGCCTCAACAATCATTTTCTATTGTGGGGCACTACTCAACTTCTTTCTAAAGCTGATTGGATCTGAGTGTTCACATTACTCTAGATATATTAGGCAAAATGTCTGTCCTTGATATTTGGAAATGAGACTCCGAGACACTAAAGCATTTCAACATATTGCTTACACAGAGCACAGAAACTAAAGAGATTGGGCAATAACGTGAAATGTGTATTCTTAAGGAAGTCAAACCATTCTATAGTGAAGGGGAGATGTTAAAGCAGACACACAGAGAAGCTGAGACAGACGCAGAAGGAGTCAGTTGGGTTCATAATACTTTGCATTGAAAAAAGTCCTATCAACATTAACCTCTACTGATCACTTACTGTATGTCAAGAACAATCATAACTTCTTTACAATCATACAGTCTATCTCAGTCCTGAAAACAGCCAGATGACTAAGGACTCTTAGCAGCCCTATATATGAAGGCAGAGTTTACCTACCTGTCATCTCAGAGCTGGTAATGAAGACAGCCAAAAATCTGAACCCATACTGAATGACTGAAGAGGCTAGGTTTGCTATTTATTAACTTCTATTTTAATTTGGCTTCTTTTTTCCCAACAAATTTTTATTTTCAAAATCCTCTTTTTTCCCTAGTATCTATCTTTAGAACCTCTCCACCAAAGGTGCAATAAATATTATGTATTTTGTTTTGTTGTCACTCTTTTAGTATCCTTTAAACTGAAATCGTCCCAGATTTTTTTTATTTTGTTTTAATTTTTGGCTTTTTATCCCATGCCTATTCACAGTAATCTGCTAAATACCCCCAAATTTAGTGTCTTAATGCCATTAACAATTAGAATTTTATTACAGTCATTAATATTATAGGTCAGAAAAAATAAGACACACTGGAGATGGTTTGCATTTGTTCCTTGCTTCCTATACCTCAGCGATAGAATGACTGGGGGAGATTTGAATGGCTGGAGGCTGGAATTATTTGGAGGCTGCTTTATTCACACATCTGAGGCCTAGAATGGAACAATTTTAGAACTGTGTTCAGCTGTGATTATCAGCCACACATGGCTGTTCGTTGTGGCTTAGGCTTCCTCACAACATAGAAGCCTCAGGGTAAACTACTTACAGGTGGTTCACAGCACACTATGATTTTTAGTCGTTTGCTTTCATCCACCTCCAGTCTCTAGAGCTAGTGATGTCAATTTTTTTCTATCTGGAATTTTCCAGAAGGCCCACCCATGGAATAAAACCATATGTAACTTTTTTTATTTGGTATTTTTCACTTATCACAATATGTTTGGGATTCCTCTCTGTTGCATTTGTCAGTAACTCATTCCCTTTTATTTCTGAGTAGTCTTCCATCATATGAATGTACCACCTTTGGTTTATTCATTGACTTATCATACAGTCGTTAATTTCTCAACTTCTTTCACATTTTTATTAGCAAAATAGAAATCATCAATCGAGACCATGCAAGTTTGGAGCAAGCATCTTTCTAATAAATCATTTTCCCACTGAATTTTGGTTGAATGCAATTGTTTCCATTTCTCAGCCAGGATGTTTATGGCGAGTGTTGAAAGAAGATTAAGTTCCAGCTGGCCTCATAACAATTGGATAACCAAAGGATCATTCAAGTACAAAACTTTTTAAAACTGGCCCAGAGTCAGGTATGGGGGTGGAACACCCTCTTTGGCTGAGTTTGAAGCCTTGGGCCCTCAAATGATGCTGTTAATTAGGTAATTGTGGACTTCCTATAGGAGGGAGCATGAAAAGGCAAGGGCAGAAGGAGATACCATGGAGGAAAACATGGATATTTCTGCCTTTTCCATTATCTAGCTCCCTTTCTGCAATAATTCAGATTGAGTCATTTCACATTCTGTGCATGATTTCAATAGGTTAGAAACTAATTTTAAAGCCATTAAAAATGAGCCCATGTCAGCATTGTCTCCATGACCCTTTGCCTTTACAACAGCTGAGAACAATGTTGCCTCACTGGTTTTTTTATGCTATTGTATCATTTGGCATAAAACAGGTGTGCCTCAGACGTTTCAATGCCAACTCAACATAATGTGCCTGAACAATTCTCTAATTTCACTGTCAAGGCAGCAATCTTTTCTCCTTTGTTAAAAGGCTCTCAAAGTCACTGTAAGTAATGTCAGTGCATACTGAATTTAGGGCAAATAACACATTTGCCTTTTCTGCTAACTTTGAATCTTTAAAAAGCAAGATCTGAAAAAATACAGATGAGCCCTGGAGTGAGTAAATTGATTCTAAATTTATCTGGTTTTATGACAGTAAATATTTCCAAGAAACAAGAAAAATATTAGAAATAAAAGTTTTCTATATATTTGAAGTGTCAAGTTGTATGTTTTGTTATTTTTTAAAATTTCAGTCTTTTTAATTTGATAAGAGTCCTTTTCTTGAGAGATGTATGAACTTGGGCTTGTAGCTTGGAGAGAGTATGAACTTGGGCTCGTAGACTGGTTGTTTGTTTCCTCTTTTCTTCCTCCATGTAGCTCCTCACTAATGTCGCTTTCTCAGGAACTCTCATTAGCAGTGTCCTGGCCAGTTGCACAATTGGACACACTTTCTCACAGTTATCTCAAAGAGGATCACATAGATACACAATTATATGTCTATATTGCTCATCTTTGCAAAATGATTAAGAATAAAAACAAATTCCATTATTTTCCTAACATATTAAACTGGCATGTATAAATAAATAAATAAATGTGTAAAAATAATTTAGTAAATATGAGGCTACCTCAAAAATTCCAAATAAAATAGAAAATTAAATTATCTTAGTACAATTTTAAAAATTATTTTCATTTATTTGGAAGACAAAGATCTTCTGTCAGTGCTAGTTCACTCCTCAAATACCTGCAACAGGCAGGGCTGGGGGATCAGGCCAAAATCTGGAGCTATAAATTCAATCTGAGTTTTCCACACGGTGTCAGGGCCCCTAGTCCTTGAGCCATTGCTCATGACCTCCCAGGGTATACATTATCAGGAAGTTGGGATTAGAAGACATGCCAGAACTTGAACCCAGGCACTCTGACATAGATGCAGATGCTCCAAGCAGTGTTGTGGGACAGTAATTTTAGGAAGACTGCACATAATGCATAAAGTGGTTTTAGGGTTGAAAATAACAAAGCCCTAAAGATTTTTGCAAGAGAAAATTTGTTATATAATGAGAGCTTTACTTTAGTTGGTAATAGAGAAAAGACAAATTAAATAATCGATTTTACATGTATTTTGTGACATAACTTGATAAAACTTGATGACCTGTTGGATGAGGAGAATTGAAGATAACACAAAAATGACATTGAGGGTTTTAGGCTAATGCTAGTAGTTTCCAGTTCTAGAAAATATTAATAGCACTAAATAGAAACCAAATTTAGGAAGATGATAAGTTATTTTGAGATTTTCAGATGTTTTATTCTTTTGCATTTGTTAATGGAGATAGTAATTAAAACTAATGAGAAATCAAAGGTGGAAGCAATTTGACTATACCCAAAGCATTTGCAGGAGAAAAGATCAGTTAGAGCAAATAGTAGTAACTGTGGGATAAACTTATAACACAAACAAGTTTGGACAATGAAATAATAAATGAAGATTTCTTAAAGATCATCGGACTTATGATAGAAGACTAAAACATAGCTTAATACATACATCTTTCTCTATATACATAATCTCTTCTTGGCATCTTTATTACAACCTAATATAATTGAGAAACCATCAGCACTAATATGAGAATAATTAAGAGAAGTCACAATGATTAACCTACCATTCATATTTTTCAATGCTCAAAGTTGCAACAGAGATCTACCAAATGGGTTGTTTTCCTTTTGTCAACTGTATCTTTTACTATAATTCATCCATACAAAACACATTTTAAGTTTATATATTTATTTTTATTTGTTTGAAAGCAGAGCTAGAAAGAGAGAGAGAGAGAGAGAGAGAGAGAGAGGAGAGAAAGAGAGAGGGCGAAATTTCCCATCTGCTGGTTTACTCTTCCAAAATGACCAATGGACCAAGTCAAAGCTGGAACAAGGAACTAAATTCTTGTCTCCCACATGGGACCATCATCTACTTCCTCCCAACATGTGCATAATCAGGAAATGGGATGAAAAGCAGAGTCGGTATTTGAACCCAGACACTCCAATAAGTTTTGTAGGTGTCCCAAGCCAGCGTATAACCTGGTTACTGCAATGTCCCCCACAAACATTTTTTTAAATCCCTTACTACGCTTCAGGCTTGATTCTAAGCTCTGGGATGTAGCAATGCACACCCAGCAGTCACCAAATACCACTCTCCCTCAATAACTACTTAAAGGTTATCCAGAAGCACTCCTCAAAATGCACACCAAGTTCTCTATTTATGTACTTTCCCATTTCCCTTATCAAAAGCAACTATAGCTACATAAACCAATGATTGTAAAAGGTAACCTATCTGGGGCTTGGTGATTGCAATGAGCCAAAAGTGACCTGCCTAATATAGAAAGCTAGATATTCTGATTTCAGCGTAGCTCTGCTAACTGTAAAATGCTAAATAAACATTTAATTTGCCCCCTGTACTTTAGCAAGTGCAGCCTGTTTTATGAATAGATATCAAATTCACGTTTATAACTGTCCTAATTTTTTACATGACCAGAGCTTTGAACATTGTAGTTCATTTTCCCAGAAAGGACAGTGAGTCCTTAATATAATTATTTAGCTAACCTCTGAGTGAACTAGCTCTGCTGTCACTGCTAAAATTTGGATGTACTCATTGTATTAATAGGTTTTGGCTCATTTCTGCTTCTTCACTTCCATCTTTTAAGAATAGATCTTATTCTCAGTAGTCTACATTGTGAAGATACAAAAGGCATTTTGTGAATAAATCCTACTGTTGCTTTTAGCTATTATTTCCCTTTAGAATTTGGTTCTGGAATCCCACACAGTTAAATGATAAGATGGGAGGCACTGAGGATACTTCATCATTTAGGGAAACTCCCTAAATGTAATGTTGGCTCACAATGTGAAAACTGGTTGATGTTTTATGCTAGTTGAAGAAAAATTCTCAAGATTCAAAGTAAATATATGCTTTCCCCGAACTGGTCATTAAAACCCAAAATGTTCCCTACCAACATGTTAATAAATACTTGAAAACTGTCTTTGAACGTGTTTTGATCTAGGCTCCATATATTATAAATAATGCTTTGAAAATTCATTGTTAATTCTACTTATTTTGTGCTTTGATGGACACAATTTTTCACTTCAACAAGGTAAATTCTTACCATAACATGAAGTTTGAAATATACATTAGGGGATTTCAAAGGTTATTGGGGAAATGGAATTTAAAACTGAGTTTATTTTGGTAAAAATTTTGAAATTCATGTACAGTTGTTTCATAATACATACTTTTCATTTACTCTCTGGAGATCCCTCCCAAGTAACCTGCAATACTAAAAATTTAGTGAAATAAAATAGAATGTTTCAAAATAGCCGTCTGGAAGGAACCCAGAATTTAGAAAGTTATTCACACCTTAAATCACATTGTTTCTCTGCAATAGGTTTCTGGCCCATTGTATTTATAGATGTCTTGAAATATGTGTTTTCACTCTGATAGAAAACAAAGAAAGCTAACTATCTACAAGAATTCTTGAGTAAATATGTCTTAAACAGAGGTACCTATATGGAGGAGGGAAAAAAAAAGAAAAGTAATAAATAGATTTTAACTATTCTCAATGCTAAGTTGTCTTGAAAAGTTTCCAGTAAGGGAAATCATAAAAAAACTACAAATAATACAGCTTGATAAAATTATTACATATGAAAAACTTCCTCTATGATATGTTCCAAATGAAAGGAACTTAAATCTGTATTTCAATGTTAGTCATACATTTACTTTATAATCTGTTCCAAAATCCTTAAGATCTTGAACCTTTTTATACACTATACATCCAAGATCGTACTTTTATTATTGGATTAATTTTTCAAAACATATGATTAAGATGGCTTCTAAGCACTTTTAATTTTTAATGTCACATTGGGTATGTTATAGGCACATCATGTCCATAATTGATAATTACAAGGGAAACATTGTATGGTCTTGCTTAAAAGAATGGAAGTTTATTTCTCATTCTACTTAAGGTCAAAGTTTATTTCTCACTGTGCTGTAGTTCAAAGTTTATTTCTCACTTTGATGAAGTTCTAAATTTATTTCTCACTTTACTGAACACTGTGAGATATAAACAAATCTCTGAAAAAATAAACTGCCAGAGGGTAGTAGCGATGAGCATGCTGTGGTGTTTCTTCTAGTGAAAGCCGGTCATGTCACTAGAGTTTCCACAGGCTTTAAAAACAAGTAGCTGGCATGTGTTGTTTAAAATATCTGAACTATATTAAGGCTCTTGACCATGGCTTTGATTTTATGCATGCTGATGGTGTAAACAATCATGCTGGTTGACTGAAGCTATTGGGAAGGTATTCAGCTATGACTACTATGAGGCCACCATATTTCCAGGTTACGAGATGGAAGACAGCAACAATCCAATTCTTGCTTCCACAGCACCTGTCAGTGGAGAAGGTGGTAAGCTTTCAGCTGGGGGCAGGAGGTGCAAGATCTTAGTGACTCTTCTCCTGAGAACTGTAGGGTCACATGTTCAACTACATCATATTAGGCAGAGACCTTTAGACTGATTGTTTGCCAGTGTGTAAACCAAAGCAAGAAAACCACAAAATGATGCTATAACTCAACAGAACGACTTTGGAGTGAATGTCTTCCAATAGGACATAAAATTTTAGAAGAAACAATAAGATTTAAGTGTCATGTAATATTTTATATCTTCAGCTGGCTACATAGAAAATTTTGGCGAGTAGGTTGTGAATGCTTTATTTTAGAAAGCTTTAAATAGATAATGCATAATTCAAATATATATTTGTGAATTCTTAATTTTTGGACATTTTATTTAGAAAAGTTTATGATGTTCATGGGTGCTCATCTTGTTTTTATCTTAGAGAGAGAAACAGACACAGAGAGCATGCGCACCACTTGTTCACTCCTGACATGCCTGTAACATCTGCAGCTGGGCCAAGGTTTAAACTAGTAACCTAGAACTTAATCCAGGTCTCTCATGGAGGGGTGCCAGGAGCCTAACTATTGAGCTATCACCTGCCATCTTCCCAGGTCTGAATTAGCAGGCAATTAGAATCAGGAGCCGAGCTAGGACTTAAACCCAGATCTTGTATGCAGCAGGAGTCCAAACCTGTGGCTTAATCACTAGACCGAATAACTAACTTTGGAAGTTTCTTCTTTATTGACTTACTTCCTATTTTCTAATGACCTTAACTCTGTCATAAAAATTAAGGACTAATAAGTTTATAATTCTTACATGGTAAACCTTAGAAACTAATTATTTTCTTTATTTTTAAAATTGTATACATATATTTATTTGACAAGCAAAGATACAGAATGTGCCCGCATTCACTGGTTCACTCCCCTAAATGTGTACAACAATCTGGCTGGGCCAGGCTGAAAACGTATGCTGGTAAATCAATACAGATCTCCCATGTGGTTGGCATGAACCAAATTACTTGAGCCATTACCACTGCCTCTCAGGATCTGAACTGACAGAAGGCTGAAGTCAGCAGAAAGAATCAGGAATCAAAGTTAGGTGCTGCAAAGTGAAATATCAACATTTTAACCTATGGACTAAATGCTTGCTCCCTGTTTCTTTCATTTACAGTAAAGTAAGTAAAACGTTTTTTGCATTTGTACTAAGTGCTATATACAGGATGGTGGAAATCTGCTTGAAAATTTCTCTTTTAGAAGGAGAAAATGGAAGCAAATTAAAGTAATCATGTATAGAATAGGATACAGTTATTCAGAGAGCTGGTATAGATAGTAAGTATGATGATGAGGTAAAGGAAATGTTTCATGAGGTCAGACAGAAAGTGTTTTTGTTGGAAATTAATATGGAAAAACTGTCATTCATTATCTCAACAAACTTTTAAGAAAGCACCACATATGTGCAAGAAAATTCACAAAATAATGTGGAAACAAGTACAGCTGGGATATGAAGAGAGTTTGGTGGGCCCATCAGTTACATATTGGCACAATACTGATGCATAATGATAATCCTAAGCTGGTGGCATACAGTGATAACCTTTTATTTAGTTCATGAGTCTGTGGCTTCAGGTCTGGTCTCAGTTGCTCTCACCTGGGATTGTTCATGTACCTGAGGTCAGCCATCTACATCTTTTTTTTTTTTATTTAAAAATATTTAATTTATGGCCGGCGCCGTGGCTCAACAGGCTAATCCTCCGCCTTGCGGCGCCGGCACACCGGGTTCTAGTCCCGGTTGGGGCACCGGATTCTGTCCCGGTTGCCCCTCTTCCAGGCCAGCCCTCTGCTGTGGCCCAGGAGTGCAGTGGAGGATGGCCCAGGTGCTTGGGCCCTGCACCCCATGGGGAGACCAGGAAAAGCACCTGGCTCCTGGCTCCTGCCATCCGACGAGCGCGGTGCGCCGGCCTCAGCGCGCCGACCGCGGCGGCCATTGGAGGGTGAACCAACGGCAAAGGAAGACCTTTCTCTCTGTCTCTCTCTCTCACTGTCCACTCTGCCTGTAAAAAAAAAAAAAAAAAAAGAAAGAAAAAGAAAAAAAAATATTTAATTTATTTGAAAGAAAAATAGATATCTCCCTTCTACTCATTCAGATCCCAAATGCCTGCAACAGTGAGAAATGAGTCATACCAAAGCCAGGAGCCAGGGTCTCTCATAGAGGTGGTAGATACCCCAACTTCTTGAGCCAAAACCTGCTGCTTTTCAAGTGCAAATTAGCAGGAATCTAGAATGAGAAGCAGAGAGATTCTGAAGCAGAATCAGGAACTCCAATATAAGATGCAGGTGTTCCAAGCAGTGGCTTAACCACTGCACAAAAGCCTGCCCAGCCAAGGGTTATTAAGGATACTCTGTTGATCTTGCTGAGGCTCACTCTTATGGGTGCAGGCTGACTGGCTGTTGGTTGATGACCTTAGCTGACATGAATGAGGCATGTTTCCTTCCTCACTAGACTACCCCAGGAATGTTCTCATGGCCTAGGAAGGTGCAAGTCTGAGATCAAGCCCAATTGCACAAGAGCTTAGAAAGTTTCAGCTTATTGTTTCTTGGAATAATATCCCTTTGTTAAAAACAAGTCTTAAGGTTGACCATTGTTTCAGAACAGGTAAGTACAACAAAATTACAAGGCATAGGCCATGAATACTGAAAAGGTTTGAGAATTAGGGTGATTGATGCAATTGTTCTGCCAGAGTGAAATAACTATACTCTGAGTATTGAGGGAAACAGTATATTCCTTTGGGAATTAAGAGCAGACCACGGTAAACTGAAACTTTGGTGGGCTCATGAAAAACTTGAACATGACCTTGGATAAAAAGTCGCTTGTTAGAGAATTTCAGTAGGAGATGTAGTGGAGCAAAGACACAGTAAAAAAGCAATCAGCCCAGGGGGGGAAAATGACACTAATTTGACTATTTTACTGTAGCACTAATTTGTACTTGGGAAGTAGCAGGAAGCAAGGTTTAAGATGGGAGTGTGAATTGTCTGGAATCCTTAGCTAAAGAGTCTGAATTTTATCTTATAGGCAACAAGAACCTCTAAGTTTGCAAGCACAAGCATGCCTTTTCTCAGGATAGCTGATATCCAAAGTGGATCTTGTGTTCTCCTGTGTAGATTTGCTCATTCTTATGCCTAAAGTATTGTTAGACCCAAACAAAGCACCATCACCACATGGAATTTCTTTAATAATATAAATTGAATTAAAAAGTATTAAAGTGTTAATGAAAGCTAATGCTGGCAATTTTGAAAATATCTCTCTGTAGTATATTTTGGTTCATTCTCATTTCAGACACAGATTGTGCAGCCTAAAATTTTCTTGAAGCTAAATGGAAAAATAAAGACTAATCCAAATAAACAGGAATTATGATTGCTGGTTAGAAAGCAGAAAAAGTAATAAAATAAAAAAGAATTTTAGAACAAGATATACTTTATTGTGGAATATACAATTCAATCAGAGGAAACTAGAGAGAAAAATAAGTATATTGTGATAATTTTACATGAAGAGGTAGGTGTAGGAATTTTGGTCACTAATAAGAGAGGTCTTGTGGGATTATAATTTTAGTGAACTAAAATAATTGTATTTATTTTAGGATACCATATGACTGCTAGAATTACAGAGTAGATATCATCAGGATCCTGTTTATATCCCTCAGGCCTGCCGCCTAATTTCCACGGCAAGTATCTGCATCAGTTTTCTTAAGAGCTTTCTTCAATGTTCCTACCGATTTTGATGTCCTTTCTGTTTCATTATCCTGTGCATATTGCAGACTGAAAATGACAAGGATTTAGCAATGTTTAGGAGCAGGTCTTAGTCAATGACTTAATAATTGATTATTCAGTTGGGTTAAATTTTGGGAGTGTGTTCTATACTGTCTCTCAGAGTTCCCCAGCAATATTAAACTTTGATAAACTCATGGTGGTGACATCCTTGATAGCACACCATTTATCGGCTTTCTTTTCTTTCTTGCTTCACTTCCCCACTCCCATACTGATACCTTCTGGATTACTCCGAAAATAAACTTCAAACCCTCAAATACTTATCTCTGAGCATGCAAAGGCAGGGACCTAAATGAAGACAGAAAGGATGCCTGTAATTGATTTAGTGTTAGCCAATAGAGTTCTATTTGACTAGAGCTGCAGACTATACAAGCATGCATGTGTAAGTGATAGGAATGACTGGAGAAGAGCCTACTGAAATGCTCTACTGTGTCATACTTTTGCCAGTTTCCTCTCAAAAGATGCTTAGAGCTGTATTTATCATTACCAACAAATTCAGAATAATATTTTGTTTTATGGTCAATGATATTCTGTTCTAGCTCATTCTAGTAAAACAAATCTACTAAATGTGTTTTTAAATACAGAAAGACTTATTCCAGGAAAAAAAATCCGTATCACTTTGTAGTGCTTTTGTTGCTAAGACATTACCAAGCTTAAGATAAGATATGATTATGTTCTGCAATTGGTGATGAAAGAGCCGTCAACATGAGTGACAGACCATGTTCCACACATTGGGCCCACATGGTAATCTTTCTCTTGAAGCCCCTGTATATCCAGAGAAACTCATATTTTACAATAATGATGATATTAGATTACACCTTTAGTAACACTATTACATATAATTATATATGATATATGTTACTATCCTTTACTATATAAATATATATATATATATATTTAAAGGATAATAGTTCCCTCATCTGATATTAAAATTAGGAGAAAGGAAATCGATATAAAGGCAAGAGGCATCATGGATATAGAAGCACATTCATTCACTGGCTATAATTAGTTATAACTCATGGATTACAGATTGGCAGAAAATAGTCTTTTAGTTCAAGAATTACAACTTCGCTAATAGTATTCTCAAAATTAATGGTATTAATAATAAAAACAATGAATAAAGATTTTCCTATTTTAACCCCATAAATTGCATTCCAAAAATAGAATATAGAATAAAACCTCCCATCCCTTTCCAGTCATTTTGCTATGAGCACCTTGCAGTTCTCTTTCGATGAGACTGACAAAGTCCTGGAAAGTGGACATCCATTGAAGTGTCAAAGATAGGGTGGGTATTTGGCATCGTTTTTAAGATGCTGCTTAGGACACCCACATCCTGCATCACAAGGCCTGGATTTGAGTCCCAGCTTTATTTCCAATTCCAGCTTCCTGCTAATGAGCTCTGTTGGAGCCAGCAGTGATGGCTTAAGAACTTGGGTTCCTGCCACCCATCCTAGGTTGAGTTCCTAGGCCCCAGCTTGGGCCTAGCTCAGCCTCAGCTATTATAAGCATTTGAAGTGTGCAACAGCAGATGGGAGATCCCAATATGTCTGCCTGTATTTTACTGCCTCTGCCTTTCAAATAAATAAAAAAAAAAAACTATTTCATGAATTAAAAATAAAATGACTAAGGTAAATAGAAAAGTATGACACTGTATTCACAGGAAGGAGTAGAGGGATGACCATTAAAAGGGGCAATGACTTCTTTCCTATCCCAGAACACTGAGAAAACACCTGTCAAAAATTCCCTAGATGTAAAATATAATGCATACTTCAAACTATGTTGTATAGAGACAGTGTACAATGTTATTCACTCTTATGTAATAGAATCTAATTAAACAAATTATTTTTAGGAGTGTGCAGCATCTGCCAGAAGCCTAATTTTTAAAGTTACTATCGCTGGTTCTATTTTATAGCTAATATAACTGAGAAGTTAAAAAAAATCCAAAGCTCATAAGTCATTATTCAGCAGTGATGCTTTTGATTGTCGTGTTACAACTAAGAAGAAACAGGACCCAGGAAGAATGCAGCACACGAGCTTTTTCATTTGAAAAGGAGATAAAGAGATTGGGAATATGAAGTACTGCTCTCATTGGCTGCAGTAACTCCTTTTGAACAGAGAAGAAACTAGTCATAACTTCATTAGATTAGTTTCAATTATTCATAATTGATGGTCCTTCTCAAATTTATGAGAAGAATAAAAATTCAAAATAGTCATTGCCTTTGAAAATATAAGAAGTATTTTATGTCACTTGTGTCTTTGTTCTGTAGCCAATTTTATTTATTAAGGGAGAAACACAAACAAGTGAGGGAAATTTAATTCCAGAAACTCTCTACTCAATTACTTTCCGATTGTTCTTAACTTAAGGTCAATTCTGAAAGCAAAATATCATCTGACCATATGGGAGTTTTCATATTAATGCAATGGCTTTGATAACATCTTACTAACCATCAAACAGGACAGTAGCTCATGCTTTCATTTAGTTCCATTACTATTTTGTTTCTATTATTTAGTTGGCTATATGTTTGAAAGATAAATAACTGGGAAAAAGTATAAGCCATAAATACATTGAAATTATTTCAACAATATTATTAACTTTCTATAAAGAAAAATATACTGTAATGATGTTGTGTGAATCCATTAAGGGGGTGGGCATTTAGCCTAGAGGTTAAGATGCTCACAACACCACAGTTTGACTCACAGGCCCAAACTTTGACCCCAGCTTCCTGCTAATGCAGGCCTTGAGAGGCAGTGGTAACAGTTCAAGTAACTGAGTCTTAATACCATGTAGGACACCTGAATTACATTCCTAGGTCCTGGCTCAAGTCCCAAGAACCGGAAGAAACAGCCTTATGATGATCCTTTGGAGAAGGGTATTGGTGTGTATTAAGAACAAAGCACCTGAAAGCAGAGGAATGAGAGCAAAGACCAGTCAAGGGGATCTGAGGGCTTCTGGGGAAAGAGCAAGGGAACTGCAACAGCACCTCTATCCGTGCAAAGACACTTGATAGTAAATGTCATTGTGTCAATTTATATGTGGGATTAAGCATGTCACAAATTAAATGAAAATCCACTGTGCATGTGACTTAATCACATACCATCATGATCTTCAATTACATCCATTTTGTTGCAACATTAGGATTTCATTCTTTTTATGACTGAGTAATAGTCCATTATGTAGATATACCAGTTTCTTTATTCATACACTGTGGACATCTGGGATGATTTTGCATGCTTGCTATTGTGAAAAGATCTGAATAAAAATGAGAGTTCAAGTACTCTTTCTTTTTTCTTTCTTTCTTTCTTTTTTTTTAACAGGCAGAGCTAGACAGTGAGAGAGAGAGACAGAGAGAAAGGTCTTCTATTGTTGGTTCACCCCCCAAATGGCCGCTACGGCCAGCACAGCGCCGATCCAAAACCAGGAGCCAGGTGCTTCCTCCTGGTCTTGTTACGGCCGTGCCGGAGTAAAGAATACACCAAGAGATAGTCTCTTATGCAAAACGCAAGAAGAGTATTTTATTGACCAGCATGCTGGGGTCGCAGCGTCACAAATGTGAGCGAGCGACCCTGAGTACAAATCGCATCAGCTTTTTATAGTCACCCAAAGGCTTTGTAGAATCTGTAGAACATATTTCACATGGGAACCCAGGGAACAGGGGAATCCCATGAGCACAAAGTGTACAGGTGCAACATCAACTATTGGCCAGATTTACAACAGGTAAGGGTCACTTTCACCATACATTTCCTAAGGTTAAATAAAACCCTAAGTTCATCAGCTGGGTGCCTGTCAAGGTGAACAGGTTGGTCTGGGTCCTAGTTTCGGTGGGCCATTCCCCTAATTTTACAAGGCCACATTCCGGTATTATCTCTTCCTGCCCCAGCATCACCATGTCTATTTAGTAAAGACAGGCCTCAACCCCTCCCCGAGTCAGGAATCCAGAAAGTAGGTCAAAAGTCAATCTGGCAAGGGTCAGAAGAGAAGGGGGGGGGGGGGTGTCCTGCTTAGTTTTAATATTCCTTCAGTCTCCCATGTGGGTGCAGAGCCCAAGCACGTGGGCCATCCTCCACTGCCTTCCCAGGCCACAGCAGAGAGATGGACTGGAAGAGGAGCAACCAGGACAGAATCTGGGGCCCCAACCGGGACTAGAACCCGGGGTGCCCGCACCGGCACCACAGGCAGAGGATTAGCCTACTGAGCCAAGGTGCCGGCCCAAGCACTCTTTCATAAGCTGACTTCATTTCCTTTGTATGCATTCCAAATAAATAATATAAATAACAGTTGTCGAACCCTTGCCATCAAGGGTCCAACGGAGTCACGACACGACCGCTGTTGATCGGTTCTCAAGGAATTTTTATTTTTAGTGATAGCAGAAGGAAAGGAGAAGAAGAAGAAGAAAAAGAAGAGAAGCAGCCCAGAGAAAGAAGACTCAAGAAGCTGCCCGACTTCCCGCCCCTATCCCAGTCTCTTATCCATCCCCAGTCCCCTAGGGCGAGCAGTCCATCAATCAGCTCAAAGGGCATGCATATCCTAAGGTCGAAGGTGTATCTCCTCCCATCAGGTTGTTTGCAAGTCTTTTGTTCAGCACTTCCTTGACTTTGTTCTGCTCCGCAGGATGAGGCAGTGCAATGAGGAGGTTCCCACAGGTGGCCGGCCTGCGGTTCCTCACAAATAATGTCTATTTTATATGTATATCTATATATAATCAATAAATTGAAGAAGATATACAAATAATGGAAACACCTCTATATTCATGGATTGGAATAATTAATATTATCAAAATATGTATACTAGCCAAAGAATTTACAAATTCAATGCTATTTCAATCAAAATACCAAAGACATTTTTGAACAAATTAGAAAAAAAAATATGATTCATATGGAAACACAAAAGCCCTTTATAGCCAAACCAATCTTGAACAATAAAAGCAAAGATGAGGCATCATAACCCCAAATTTCAAGACATACTATAGGGCTATTGTAACCAAACTGAGATGGTAATAGTATAAAATTAGACAATAGACCAAATGAACAGAATAGAAACACCAAAAATAAATTCATATATTTATACCAACTTATTGTTTTACAAAAGCAGAAAAAAAAAACTCCCTGGGAAAGGACAGTCTCTTCAATAAACGTGCATGGAAAAAGTGGATTTACACATGTAGAAATTTGAAACAAGATCTCTTTTTAGACCCTAAACAGAAATAAACTTGAAGTGGATAAAAAATTAAAATGTAAATCTCAAACAATCTACTAGAAGAAAATATATGGGAAACAATATATGGGCATTAGCAACAATATTTTGCATAAAACCCCATAAGCAGAGGTAATAAAAACAAATGTATAAATAAAGTTACATCCATCTAAGAAATTTCCATAAAGTAAAGGATATGATCAATAGAGTCAAGAGGCAGCAAAAAATATTTGAGAAAATATTTGCAAACTGTGGAGCTGATTAAAGGATTAATTTCCCTGCATTTTCAACAGGAGAACCAACAATTTTGAAACCTAACTGGAAAGGGAAACAGAATTATATACACATTTCTACTCTAGGACTTTTTACTACTATTAATGTACATTATAAATCTCCAAGAATAGTGAAAATATTGTGTGGGGATTTTTTTTAATATTAACACTCCATAGACTCATTTTGGTATATTCTGTTAAGAATAACTGATAGAGGGCTGGCACCATGGCTCACTTGGTTAATCCTCTGCCTGCAGCACCAGCATCCCATATGGGTGCTAGTTCTAGTCCCAGCTGCTGCTCTTCCAGTCCAGCTCCCTGCTGTGGCCCAGGAGGGCAGTAGAGGATGGTCTGAGTGCTTGGGCCCTGCATCTGCATGGGAGACCAGAGGAAGCACCTGGCTCCTGGCTTCAGATCAGCGCCTGCTGTAGTGGCCATTTGGGGAGTGAACCAACGGAAGGAAGACCTTGCTCTCTCTCTCTCTCACTGTCTTTAACTCTACCTGTCAAAAAAAAAAAGAAGAAGAAGAAGAAGAAGAATTGATAGAGAAAAGATATAGATAACTCATTTTGCAGACCTAAATTTATACTTTGAAAATATAAATTGAATCAATATATAAAAATGATAGCATGCTATAACCAAAATAAGTTTAACTATAACAATAGATGTGTATGACTACTTCATCATATTGCATTAAAATAGAGAAAACATATAATAGTTCTAGAATAAGCACTTACCAAATCTATACCCATTCATGATTTAAAAAAAAACTCATTAAATAGAAGAATATCTTAAATTCTGCCAACAAAAAAACCTTGATCAAACATCAACCTAAATGGTGAAACATTTAAATATCCCTTTAAAACTTAGTTATAAAGATCTCCATTTTTCATACCCTTTCATTAATTATGTTGGAAATTTTGACCAGTGCAAAAGAAGAAAAACAAAATAGACACATAATAATTTGAAAGTAAGAATTATATTTCTCATTATTCACAAGAGATATACACTAACATGGAAAACAAGAAGAATTCACAGGAAATGTATTAGATTTAACAGAATTTACTAAGGTTGTTAGTCATAACTTTAATATAAAGTCATTTGCTTATTTATATAACGATACTTAGAAGATGTAATTTACAAAAATATAATATACAATAACATCAAAGAGTATCAAGTGTCTAGGAATAAATCTGTGTGTCTTAAACGATATTCAAGAAGATATAGACACTTTCATTACTAACAGCAGTCAGTATTATAAATATTCTGATTTTTTTCCAGTGATCCATAGATTCTGTGCAATTCCTATCAATATTCTAACAGAGCTTTACTTGAAAATTGAAAAGATGATGATAGAGTTTAAGCGGAAATTTAATTGACCAAGAATAGCCAGGACTCTTATGAAGCAGTCAGTAGGGAGGGAATCCAGACATATTATGAAACTATGAAATTTAAGACAGGAAGGCAATGACATAGCAGAGAAATATTAAACAAAGGAATTTTACAGAAGCACAGAGAGAAAGACCTGAGTAAGTATTGAGCCTTGGTTTGTAACCAAATTAAGATAGATATGTTATTTGATAATAGAACTGGAAAAAGTAGCAAGCCATTTGGAAAATAATGAAGTTGGATTTCATATCCCACACCATATTAAAAAATAAACTGCCATATTAAAGTCTTAAAAGTTTAAAAGATGCAAATAAATGTCTTTTAGGTATTGAATCAGGAAAAGATAACCAAGGGAAATTAGGAACATAGGATTTAGGATTATGGCTACTTAGAGAGATGACCAATAAGGAGGCAGTTAAAAGGGCCATACTCAGATCCTTTTCAGAAGTTTTGCCTTTATGTTGGATCATTGGCTGATGAATATATAATATATTATTTAGAATAACAAATAAAACCAAAGTACACTACACAATATTATCACAACCCAAGTGTTGTGATTACTCAAACTATGGTTCCAATACAGAGTACAATTGTTTTAAAACAATCACATATCAATGCTTTAAATTTCAGCATACATATGGATTTCAAAATTGACTGCAACAAAATAAACTATTTTAACTCTATATTCCATGACTCTTTGAAGTACCCTTGTATGAACAAAGAAAACAGCACATCATAATGGTATGGAGCATGAACTTCAGGGTCAGGAAGCCGTGGGTTTGCATCCTGAGTTTGCTCATTAAAACTAATGAGCTCTGTGCAATTTTGAAAAGGATTTTAAGACTTCAACTTCCTCATCTGTTGAAAGTAAAAAGATCTTAACCTTGGGTTGTCTTGAGGTTTTAAAACAAGAGCATGAAATTGCAGCTATGTAGAAGATGAGAGTGAATGGGTATTTCTGCGAAACAGTCTTCCACAACCCTAAGTTTTCTTTGGATTTTCATGTTAAATTTTGACTATTTTTAGGTCCTCTTTCTAAAATGCTTTAAATCACTTATTGTCTGTAGGAGTTGGGGGAAATGATAAGAAAACTCAGTGAGAATTCAATTTCTGAGAGAGGGTGTGTATGTGGGGGGGGGGGTGTGTGTGCGCGCGCGCGTGTGTGTGTGTGTGTGTGTGTGAGTGTGAGTGAGTGTTTATGCTCACACAAGCCTGTGTAGCAGAACACTTGGTTCTGGAGTTGAGGGACTGCAGTGAGGACTGCAGTAAAAAAAGTAATGAATCCACCTACTAGAAATGTGGACCTGTCTTTAGCATGTTCAAAGGGACACTTGTCTGCTTATGCCCTGAAATCACACTCTGAAGTTTGATGGGATTCTCATTAACTCTCAGAGGACCCCCCCCACCAAAAAAAAAAAAGGAAAGTAGTGCCAATTTTCCATGTCTCACTAGAACAGATAGGAAAGATGTTTTGAAATTTGTAAGAGGTGGCTGCACATCACCTATCACTTATGACAGGACTTTGGCGAGAAGGGCTGGCTCCTATGGTTTGAATTCTTGGAGGGCTACAATATGAGGCCTTGTAATCGTTATAAACACAGACAGAGTGTGGACCTTTTCAGAGCCAAGAGAATCTCAATCAAGTCAATAAAAGCACAGTGAGGCAAATCAGCAAGACAATGGAGTTGGTCTCAAAAAAGGCACCCTTTGTATCAAGAAGAAACAGCAGCAAGAGCAAATGGGAATTTCAGATACTTCAATTCCAACCCACCCACGAGTGGAAGTCTGAGATCCATTTTATGCATTACCAAAGTCCCCACAAACCCATAATGCTCAAATGTGAGGGGCAATCATAGATGGTAAAGTGGCACCTTGTCTGGTGCTCTATTTTCCTTCAAGTTAATCTGATCCCATAAGGTGAGGATAAGAATTCTTTTAGCTCCTTATTCAGACACTTTTCCAGATGCTATTAAGCCTTGGAAGGATGGAGGACGATGGTTTGATGTTGGTTGCCTTTTAATGGAGAGTAAGACAATAGTAGGAAAGAGCTTCAGAACTTCCACCATAGTGGAAGGACACTTCCACAGAAGGATGTTTGGCAAGCAGGTGACCTGCTGTCCGCACTGCTGGTTGGGGAGATACCTGGTGAGAGATGCCTGCTACAACCAAAGCCATGGCTGAAAACATTCTTGGATTGCTAGGATCAATGGAAAAAAGGCTTAATCCCTGACTCAGGATTCTCAGTGGTCAGCTCTTTCACCTCATACACAGCAATGTCTCTGGCTGAGGAACTTTTAGCTCAGAAGCATTGTGGATACCCTGCTATACTGAAATTTTGAAGCTGAAATTTGACTCTATTTCTCTCTAGGTTTGTAAATTTATTTCAACATACCTGTAGCCCTTCCCAGCTACTGGGTCTTAGTGACTGTCACTACACTTCAGCCTTCTGAATCTCTAATTTTGAAGTTCATTTCACACAAAGCATTTGGATTCTTTCCTCCCCAACGATCCAGGATTCCTTACACAAACTGACTTATCTCCTCCGTCTGCAGTTAACTCTGACAACCAAGAAATTCCATTCTTAGATCATCTTCCTTTGAGCACTACAAATCTACCCAAGTAATAAATATTTACTTTTTATTTTTCCTTTAGACATGCTGCAATTTAAAACATTATTAATTATAATTATAGATAATTGCGGGATACAGTGTGATGTTTCAATAAGTGTATACAAGTGTACTGTTCAAAACAGTATAATCAACATTTCCCCTTCTTTGACCTTACTTTATGGTTGCAGGCTTGAAGCTTCTCTCTCTAATTGTTCATAAAATATATGCTAGGCTATTATGAACTATAGTCTTCCTACTATGCTGTATAACATAGGAACTAACTCTAATCTAGTACCCAGAACCAAAACTCACCCTTTGCACCCTACCCTCATCCAGTCTATAGTTACCACAATTCCGTTGTCAGATTGAATTTTACAAACTTTCTCCACATAAGAGAGACAATATGCAGTATTTGTCTAGATATGTTTTTCTTATTTCACTAAAAAATATCTTCTAGTTCCATTAATTTTGCTGCAAATAATAGGATTTCATTCTTTTTTATGGCTGAATAATATAATAATATTCCATTGTGTATATATACCACATTTTCTTTACTCATTCATCTCATGATGGACATGTTGGTTGATTCCATATCTTAACTATTATGAAAAGTGCTGCAATAAGCATGATGGAGTAGGCATTTCTTGGTGCAATGATTTCCTGTCTTTTGGATATATACCCAGCTGTGAGATTTCTGGATCATATGGCAGTTCTTTCTAGTTTTTGTTGTTGTTTTGTTTTGTTTTATACAGGCAGAGTGGACAGTGAGAGAGAGAGACAGACAGAAAGGTCTTCCTTTGTCCGTTGGTTCACTCTCCAATGGCTGCTGTGGCTGGTGCGCTGCGTCCGGCACACTGCGCTGATCCGAAGCTAGGAGCCAGGTGCTTATCCTGGTCTCCTATGTGGGTGCAGGGCCCAAGGACCTGGGCCATCCTCCACTGCCCTCCCGGGCCACAGCAGAGAGCTGGACAGGAAGAAGAGCGACCGGGACAGGATCCGGCACCCCAACCCGGACAAGAACCTGGTGTGCCGGTGCTGCAGATGGAGGATTAGCCTATTGAGCCTGGCGCCGGCCAGCTACTTCTGTTTATCTTTGTTTTGCATTTGCATTATATATCTTTTTCCAGCCCTTCACTTTCAGTCTGCGTATCTTTACCTATGAAGTGAATTTCTTATAGGAAGTCTATAGTAGGATGTTGCTTTTTTTTTTTTTTAAATCTATTCATCCAACCTATATACTTAAAAATATTTTTTATTTGAGATACAAGAGTTACAGAGAAAGAGGGAGCAATGGGGTTGGGAAGAGGGAGAGAAAGACACAGAGAGAAAGAGTTATCTTGCATCAGCTGGTTTTCTTCCAGGGGTCACAACAGCCAGATCTGGGCCAGGGGAAAGCCAGGAGCCACAAATGTCATATATTTTGCCAGCTTGGGTATGAGGAGCCCAACCACTTGGGTCATCTTCCACTGAGTTCACAGGCACATTTGCAGAAATTGGATTAGAAGTGGAATAGTCAGGACTCGAACTCACACTACAATATAGAATGCCAGTGTTGGAAGCTGCAATTTAACCCACTGTGCCACAACAGTGGCCACTAACCTCTATCTTTTGATTGCAGAATTTAATCCATTTACATTCAAGGTTAATATTGATAAGAGCTAACTTCTGTAATTTTGTTGATTGCTTACTGATTATCTTATGTAGCCTTTTTGTTTATTGTTGTATTTGGGGGCCATATTCTATCATAACGTTTTTTTCTCTTTCTCTTTTTTGTATGTGCTCTGTTAGTGAATTTTGTACTATTGTGTTTTCAACATGTGAGTTATGAACATTTTATTCTAGTGTAGGACTTCATTTAGGATTTCTTGTATGGCTTGTCTCTCATTTTTTGCCTTATTTCTCCTTCACTTCTAAAAGGCAGCTTCACTGGATATACTATTGTAGGTTGGAATTTTTTTCTTTCGAAAATCTCAACTATGTTATCTCTTCAAGTCTGTAGGGTTTCTGCTGAGAAGTCTGCTATTAGTTTAATGGCAAATTCTTTGAGATTAAGTATGTAATCTTCAGAGTAATATTTCAGGATTTCAAGTCAGTCCCATTGTGGACATGGCTTCCATTTCCACATATAAAGCTCAATCCATACCATATATACTAAAAAACCCCACACATAATAGACAATAATACGTATATATGAATGCTTATGAATAATAAATATTCTGCACAAATCCATTCATGAGCCCACGTCTGATACCTCTTGCCAAGGAAGACAAATGTGGCATGGTGATGGTTCTTGAGTTCTATATAATTTTTGGGCAGAAATAGCTGAAGAAGAAGAAAATGAGTATTTTGCTATCAGTATATTATTTGTAATTTGGCAAAAATATAAGCACATATTGTTCATTATCAGAGCTCAAAGTGATAGCATGGATAATTTATATGAAATTCACAAAGATGAAGTAGTTATTAGGCATTTCAAAATTCTTTAAATAAAGATTTTCAGGACAGAGTTTACCAGATGCAACCCTAGTGTGTACTTGGAAGAGTTAGGTAAGGTTAAACAGTTCTTGCTTTTCCTGTGATTTAACTCAAATGACTATGATTTTGCCAAAGATACAAATTAACAACAGGCCCTTCACTAAGACACATTTTCTTTTTCATGAAGAGCAAGTTTTATATTTAGCAGTAATGCTTGCCTTTCTGGAGAGTGGTGATGGTGATGGGATCCTCATTGATTGTACCTTTTCAAAATTATATTTTTGGAAGTTATCTATATGAATAATTGTTCATTGATGGACTATCCTCTCTCCTGATATCTACATTCAGGACTAAGTGGATTATTTAACCATTTCTTTCCCTTTTTTCCCACCAAGGATTTCACATTGAAACAGGCTCATTCACAAGTCAATTGAGGAATTAATACATCACTGAACTTTCAAAATTTAAAACAAAGAATGAAACCAATTTCTGTGGTTTGTACACAGATCTAGAATGAAGAGATCAGAGGCAAAAATAAGAGAGAAAAGGAGATGGGGGATAAATGAGTAGAGAGAGAGTGACAGAGTGAGAGAGAGAGAGAGAATATAAATTTCCTATCTAGATTTCAGAGGTGGAAGGGTGCTTAATTTTTGGATGATATTAGAAGGAAATGAGTTTTCTTTCCATTTGCTACAGTGACCTTTACAGTATGGAAATAATCTGCTATCATTATTTTAAAGGCCTGCAGCACAACAGTGTATTCAAAAACATATGCCTAACACTTTGAGAAAGCCTGAGACATTTTTTAAAAATGCAAGTCATAAAGCAGAATAATTTTTCAGTATTTAAGGGATTGATTTCACACACTTGAGGAGTTAGGGCTAGTATAAATATGTCCCTGATAAATAATAATACACTTGGTAAAAGTGATAAAAAATTTTAAATGCAGAACTCAGACAACCACGGCAATCTTGTATTGTCAGGAGAAGCTGCGTTTAGGAGGGTTTGTACACATGGTTTAGTATTTCATGCAAAACACGTTAAAAATGGAAATGGTCATTTTCCAGGATGAAGATAAAGCTAATCACTGATCTTTAACTACTTTTTATTTGTTTATTATAGTGAACAATAGGAATATCAGAAATTGAGTGATTACTCAGAATGAATTTTTGTCATTGTTTTAAAGATAATTTCTTAGTTATTCAAAGCTTTAAAAAATAGACTCTCAATTGAAAGGGCAGAATTCTCAGACTATTTCTATAAACAGCCAACTTCAGTAGCTACAGCTGATTAAGACGCCTCTTGGGATGCCTGTATCCCATTGTTGGAATGGTGATTTTAGTCTTGGCCCCTCTGCTTAGGATCCAGCTTTCTGCTAGTGCACCTAGGTAGACATCAGATGATAACCCAAGTTCTTAGCTCCCTTCCACCCACATGAGAAACACAAATGAGGGTTCCTGACTCCTGGCCTCAGTCTGGCGTGGTTCTGATGGTTGTGGGGATTTGGAGCTTGAACTAGTGGATGGAAGATTCTCATTCTCTCTCTCTCTCTCTCTCTCTCTCTCTCTCTCTCTCTCTCTCTCTCCTCTTTCCCATCCTCTCTCTGCATCAATGGTCTTTGTCTCTGACTGTCACAAAAGCTCAATGGCTGCATTCCTCTGACTGCCTCTCCTAGGAAATCACTGAGTAAAGTCAGAATCATAAACAGTTATCAAGAACATTAAATGCTGGCAATCAAAAATCTGATATCATGAGCATTCATATCTTCCTTGTTTTTTGGAAATACCTGTGTGATGGTCTTGCCTGGGATGAAAACAACAACAGGGATTTTTAAGTTTGTCGGTAGGAGTAATGTCCTCAGATCTCAGTCCCCTCAGACTAAGTAAATGTCTTTATTCCCTTAGTGTGTATACGTGGGTGTGTAAGTGTGTGTGTGAATATGTGGTATGCATTCATAAAATATAGGAAATAAGTACACTTAAGTATAGTTTCCATATAAATTGACCATGTATATCTTCTACCTATGAAACTCAAATGATTAATCTATATATATGGATATATAAATATATAAGAATTTTTGATATATGAATGGTGCCATATGGTTGTATCACTGTACGGTTCACTTAGAAAAGCTTTAGAAACCTTTCCTTATTGGAACATAGAGAAATAACAATTTCTTTTTAACTGCTAAAAAGGTATTCCATGGAAGATATTTAGCAGGTTTTATTCAACTGTTTCCTTTTAGGGTCTCTGCATTTGTGTCAAATTTTTCTAGCATAACAAGAAGTAGATTTGTTCAGTTAAAGGGATACATATTTGAATTCCAATTATAAAAGAATCCTGCCAAGTTCTCCATCAAAACAGTTGTGCCAAGTTATTCCCATCAGTCATGCATGAAAGTTAATATATCTTCTACCATTGCCAACATTTGAGCTTAAATTTTTAAAACAATTTTTACCAAGCTGATGCAAATCATTGCATCAAATATGCTCAGATTTTTTAGTTCCCTGGGAAACAAGTGCAGTTGCACATTTTCCATATAGTTTTTGGCCAGCTGTATTTTCAACCTTGAATTTTCAAGTTATTAAATTCAAATAAAGATATGCAATGATTATATTTAGATATACCATGGTGATATTTTGATCTTTTAGCTATATTTTTGAAATATTTGTGAAACTTTCGTAGCAAATTGAGGAAGTTGTATATATAGCCTGGATGTTTATTTAAGCTGTATAATAATATTACCGTGTTATAGTTTTAATAATGGTATATTTTATGAAATCAAACTTTACAATTTTAATATGACTTAAATGTATCAAATATTTTCTTTATAGTATCTTCAACACTTTTCCAAATGCAGAAACATAAGGTTTGTTTATATACTTAGATGTTAATCTATCTTGAATTAACTTCTGTGAGTGGAAGATGGGAGATAGGGTTTGAACTTTATTTTTTCCAGATGGAAAATCTGCTATCTCAATATCATTTTGTGAATATTTCATTCCCTCACTGATAGGAAATGCTACCTATTTTATACCCAAACTTTCATATTATACATTCATTCATTATTCTCTACTTTGTCACAATTAATTTTAAAAATTATATTACTTATGAATATCAGAATTTAACTATTACTGGCAAAAGTTAATTATGATCTTTCGCTCATTTAACAATAAACTTAATATTCATTGAGTATCTGCTATGGGCCAATCATACTATATAAAGCTCTGGAAGAGAACAATGAACAAAATAGGTCAAGTCCCTGCATTCATGACTGATATGGTATGCATAACTTGCTGAGTCTAGAGAACATCACACAGCCAGTGGGTATGGAGAGAGCTGATTGCACAATGTCCAGCTTATAAGTTTTTTTTATCTTCTCTTAGATGTTGTTAAAGGATATAAACCAATTTTAGCTATAAGTCTATGCAAGGCATTTTTGTTCGATTTGATTTATTTATTTCAACTAACCCCCATTTCCAAATTTTACATCAGAGAAAATTAATGTGCATGACTCTGAATTTACAGAAGAAAAGTATATAACAAATATCTTTTAGTCAAAATATTTAAAACCTGTCTTGGGAAATGAGACATAAACAATTCAAAAGGTATTGTATGAATGGACAAAAGAAATAATAAATGAGAGTCTTCAAGGTATTACAGCATTAATTTTCAAATGAATAAGATAAACTATAAAAAATGCCAATTTGAAGGACAAAGACATTGTGCTATGCAAAGATTGAGCTAGGCTCTAAATGTATCATGAAAATGCAAATAAGTGAACATGAAGGACATAGCATTCTTTATCAGGAATTTCTTAATTCTTGGATCAATTTTACTGAAATAAGAAAAGGATTTATTTCTTTGGCATATTGGCTGCCTAGAAGGGGATTTGAGTGGGCCTTAAATAACAGAAACGTTTGATTGAATGTTATATACATCAAAAGATATCAAAAGGAAACTGCTAAGCAGAAAAAGAACATACATGGTCAATGAATGGTTTCAATGAACCCATGATCCTGGAAACCTTGAAGACTTCTCTAGACAAAAATCTGATTTTTTTCTGGGGCCGGTGCTGTGGCACAGCAGGTTAAAGTCCTGGCCTGAAGCACTGGCATCCCATGTGGGCTCCAGTGCTAGTCCCGGCTGCTCCTCTTCCAGCTCTCTGCTATGGCCTGGGAGGGCAGTAGAAGATGGCCCAAGTTCTTGGGCCCCTGTACCCACATGGGAGACCCAGAAGAAGCTCCTGGCTCCTGACTTCAGATCAGCTCAGCTCTGGCCATTGTGGCATCTGGGGAGTGAACCTGCAAATAGAGGACCTCTCTCTTTGTCTCTGTAGCTCTTTCAAATAAATAAAATAAATATTTTTTAAAAATCTGATTTTTCACCTCTTATTTCCTCCTCAAGTTCTGTCTTTCTCCCAGGTTGCTAGTGTCCTACGGTTGAGCTTTTCTATGTATTTTTTTAGTGCCTTTTGATATTGAGTAGCCTATGCCACATGTGTAATGAATCTAAAAATAATCCATATGCATGAATTATCATGGGTGATCTTAGACCTACCTTTCCTGTTAAATACATTGGCATTTAGCATAATTTGCTAAGGGGCTCAGAGGACTGAAACCCCCTTTTTCAAAATATTTGAGGGGTTGATGTTTGAGGGGTCTCTATGTTGAAGAGTCCAGGGTTCTTTTCCTGACTGTGCTCTCAATTCTAGCCTGTTAATACACAACCTGGAAATGATGGCTCAGGTACTTGGGTTCCTGCCCCCAAGTAGGAGACCGGGATTGAGTCCTTGACTTTGGCCTGGCCCTGCCCCAGCTGTTACGTGCATTTGAAAAGTGAGCCAGCAAATGAAATATTTCTCTCTCTCTCTCTCTCTCTCTCTCTCCCCCCCCCCCCCTTCTCTTTGCCTTGCAAATAAAATAAACGTATTTTTTAGAGTACATGAGATTTCAATTTCTGCAATAACCTGGGAATAGAGAGGCTTCTGTCTCTGGCGAACCTGTAAGATTTGTAGTAGCCTCTGAAAGTGACCTCTACCTCTGGATTTTCATTTATTTATCTCATCTCCTGTTCTTAACTGTGTGCTAGATGTAGTCTCTTGCTTTCAACAAACAGGATAGAACAAAGGTAATGGGAAGTCACTTCCAAAATTAGGTTTCATAAGAGCAACTTTCATCTTGCTTGGTCTCCCTGGCTCACTAGCTCGTTTTCTTTTGCTCACAGCTAATGTGAGCCAACCACCAGCTGGAAAATGCACTGTATAGAGAGGCCTATATAGAAATGGAACTCAAGCAGGACTCCTTCACTAGCCACTGAGGAAATGAATGCTGCCAACAACCAAGGGAATGAATTGTCCCCTACTGTTGCCTTGAGCTGACTACAGCATTAGCTTGATGTCACCCTTGTAAGATGTGTTGAGATAAACAACCCTGCTTAACCACACCCATCTTCCTGGCCCGCAGAATGTGTGAGGTAAGTAGCTTGTTTGGGGCCATTTAGTTTAGTGTAATATGTTATCTATCACATATAACTAATTTAAGATACCTCTCAGCAAAACACTCTGTATTATTGCAATCAGAATCTTGGAATAGGAAAAGACTTTAAGGTCATCCAGATCAATCTCTAGTAGATGTTTGAGACACTCAATATTCCTGCTAATGATGGTCAACTGACATTTGATCTCTCATGTTGTGAGCATGTTAGCACATTTTCACTTGAGTTTGGAAATTTCTCTGTGGTACTCACCTGGTAATGATGGACTTTATTTCTCTATAACTATCATTAATTTTGGCTTCTCATTTTGGATAAGGAAAATTGCATTATTGGTTAAAACCAATGGAAAAGAATAAGATGTTATCCAGGAACCCATCATCAGGCTTGATCGTTAATCAAGCTTCCTGTTTAAAATGTCACCTCAGAAAATTGAAATGGAAAATGTCTACATAATTGTGCTCTGGGATCTGATAAAGAGTGAAAAATGGGTTTTCACTGCAGTTGTAATAAATATTCACAAATATTTTGTTTTTAAAAAGGAATAGAACAAATCTTTCGAATTGCATGGACATGTTAGCGACTGGGATTCTTTAAGAGCAAACCTTCACACACAGTGATAATCCAGCTCATAAAGTTATTTATGAGCAGCTCTTCATTAATAACAAGCATGGGACAGCTGCAGAACATCTTGGAATCCCACAGCATTTCCCAACTACATTGCTAACAAATTGAAGTCATATCCCAAAAGTAGTGAAGCAATCCATTCAACAGCAGCTGTGAAAGACTGGTCAGTTTAAATAGACTCTAAAGATAATTTAACTGGAAAAAATAATTGAAAAAGCCCTGCATTCCACTATAATTTATGTAACTGAGGCTAGCGATAGCTTTCTCTTAACCCCTTGAAACTCATCCCTACAACATGAAAGGTGCTTGTTGCAATCACCTGTTGCTTTCTGCCTGTGAGTTTTAATTCTGACCCATGCTCAGGGAAAACTAGAAACGCTGAAAGTAACAAAATGTTCTTATTCAAGTTTCCATCAATGTAGGACCAGAAGCTGGAATATATTTTATTTTATTTTCTTTCTCTTCCTTCCTTCCTTCCTTCCTTTCTTTACCATCACTCTTGCAGCTGTATTCACATAATTCTAATGTATGTTCTATACTGTCTCCCAGAGTTACCCTGCTACATTTAAGCAGCTGTTGTCCACAATAGTAGCTGATTGGTGATGTAACTTTACTGCTTAACTTCTCTTCCTTAACTTACTTCTCTACTCCATTAGCACTGTTTGTAATGACTATCAGTTGTCCCTAAGATCACCCAAATAAATGTATTTGAGCTAAATTCCATATCTCAAGTTCACTTGCTGGGGAAAATCAACTAAAGAAAATTTTCTTGGCAGTTGTACACTTAAATGATATATTAACTCTGATCTGAAAGAACTTGCAAGGTTTTATACTCACTGAACTGCACAGTAACAATGCACACAAAATGCAGCAAGTTTTCTTGACTTAGGGACCCAAACCATACTTGAGATGTAACTTTATTTTATGAATTATTGTTATAATTTTGCTTTTCCATCTTCAGTTTTAAGGTGGTGCTTGAAGTCTACCTACTTTCATTACAACACAGATTACTTAAATGGTTTTCCAGTTGTCATAAACTATGGTGTTCTTCAGCCCAAGGAAGCTGAGGTTTCCAAAAGAAAGGTTCACAACCTTAACAGTAATCATAATCACTTATTATGGGACAGGAAATAGGCTAAGCACTCTATGTGAGTTTACTCTTTCTATCTTAGAAATAATTTAATCTTTAGGTACTGTTCTTACATTTTTTGTCTTTTTTGTGACACATTTATTGTTGACATAAAAGCTTCACAAATGTAAACTGTATAGACGTAAGAACAATTCTATGAAATTGTCACATCAGAATAGTAAATATAACTATAATCCCTAGAAATTTCCTCAAAATGTTTCACAATTCCCCTCCAGGCCTTACTTCTCCCTGCTTTCCTCAGGTCAATAGCCAGGCTAGGTTAACTTACATTCTACATAATTGTACTCTTTCAATGTCTGATTTCTTTCATTCACATTTATTTTGAGATGCACCAAATATATATATATATATGTACATAGAACTCATGATACTGTTTGCTACATTTATTTCATTGTATGGTTGCAGTACATTTTGATTATCTACTCACCCTTTGAAATACTATAATTTGTTTATCCATTATCTGTTGACTTACTTTTTCTAACTTTCACTTTTGGGGGATCCATACTCAGAAGTGAACTGATTAGATTGTCTGAAAAGTGTATATGTAACATTTTAAGAAATTGTCATTGTACTGTTTTATATTCCCACCAGCAATTTATGATATCTCCGGTTTTCCCATTTTCTTACCAAGACCTGATATGACTTGGCCTTTTAATTTTTAGCACTCTTACAGGTTTGTAGTGATATTTCAAAATTTTAGTTTGCATCCAAGTCAAGGGGGAAAAGGAGGATAGATATTGCCAAAAGACTATTGTTATTTGTTTTTAAATGGAGCACATTTACCATTTTGTTTCTGATGGATCTATAAAAATACTTAAGTATACCAATAACTATATCTAAATACCAAAACTGACAAACAGAGAAGTGATGTTTTACAATCCCTTCCAGCCCTACAATTATATCTGATTAGTTTTAACCATTTCTCATGAACTGCAGTAGCTGGCAGGTAGTACTCCTCATTTGGCAGGTGAGAAAATGATGTTTATTGCAAACCTTCAAGTGGGAAAAAATACTGAAATAGTTCCTCTTCTCCTTCCCAGTCTGCCTGCATATAGCCAGAGATTAGAATTAATTTGTGTAAAACATCTGGCACACTGCCTGGTACAGAGTCATTCTCTCATAACTGGCACCTTGTATTTCTATGAGTGTAAACTTGTGGAGAATAAAAGTATTATTTAAGAAGAGAGTAAAGCTAAATTAGAAAAGAAAGAATGGCTGAAAGCAGTGTAGTATGGCACATGGAATAATTTTTGCATCCACATAGAAATAGGAAAATGGCAGAAGATAACAAGGAGGAAGAACATGAAGGTAAGATAAATGGGGAGTCAGGTTTGGAGGATGTCTCTCCAATCATAATATTTCCCCATCTGTGATGAGTCCAGCTGCCTCTAGTAGCTTTATTTGTTTACTAATGCTTCAATTAAAAAAATCTTGCCTATTTAATATAATTCAATCAGGAACTGCATCTATAAAATGCCACATCTATTTAACATAATATTCACATACTTCAACAGACAACTTTCTACAACACAAACTTGCTGTTACTTTTCCCTCTAAAAAGTAAAGTCTTCTATGTAACTTTTCAACTGAGATTTGTTGTTTTCTTCTGCAAGTGATGATGAATTTTGTACTCAAGCCCTTTGCACTTACATCTATAGTCCCATTATGTTTTTTCCTCACCTTTTCACATAATAGAAATACTATCATTTCAGCAATGGGTGTTATCTGAAACTCCCAGGAGACACAGTTTCTTAGTATTCTAAATATTTCATCAAGGCCCCAGCAATGTACATTTAGCAAAGAATTGGAAATAATTGAGTGACCACTTGTGCAAGTTACTTCTGTAGTTGCAAAAAATTATTCTGGAGAAATTACATTTTCTTCTCCTTCTTATCATTTAATAGCATGCTTTGAAGTGTATCCATCCTCTGGGGAGATATGCTCTCAGTCCAATGGGGTTACTGCTAATAAAGGGCCCCCACTGACCCTTTTTCACTAAACTCACATCAATCCTTTTCCTAGACGCAATTTTGTTTTCTTATCATATATGTTTTCACCTCTGAATTAAAAAATTAATGGTATCCAGGGCTGAGTGACAGCAAACAAATGATGCATGGAAATTGCATAGCCATGTATTCTCTTGAATTGTCTCACAAAATTGGCTTAATGAGATGGAGATGACAATTAACTTTTCCCAATTATCATTTCTCTAATTCAACATTATGTTGCTGAGTGTCTAAAAGAGCTCCACAAAATCCTTCAGAGGTCAGCAATTAAACACTGTGACTAGAGTTTAATTGATCTCATTTTCTTTTTTTTTTTAAATGAATTTCAATATTCCTTTAATGTACCTCTTTCCATGTCAAAATTCTAGGTTAATGGGAATTATTGCCTCTTCTTTACTCTGAAAATGCAAAAAAAAAAAAAAAGAACAAAACAAAACCAATATGTTTTAGAAACCTGAAAACTTCAAAGGAATTATTTGTCTTTTTCTGAATGAAAACCACAATAGTCTAAGACCTTGGGATTGGGGATCAGAGAACGGGATCTAAATTTTTACTCTTCCCTCCCTAGCTGTGGGGCATTAGACAACTTGCATAGTCTCTGGTTCATTTTCTGTAAAATGCAAGTAATAGTGGTTATTTTTCACACAACTGCAATGAGGATCAAAGTATTAACATAATGTAAAATGCCTGATGATAAATCTCCATTCATTTTGTTTCATGAAAAACACAACTCTGTGAGTGAAAACCTCACTGATTGCCAAAGATAAAGGAATCACGGTTGTATCAATACTTACTATCACACTTTATAGGTTGCAATGACTTGTGAGCCAATTTACTTGTCCACTCTGAGCAGAGTTTCTCCAAGGAAATTTCATCATTCATTTTAGTATTTCTTAATCCATTGTAGCCCTGAAGACAACTGCTTTAGGACACAGAGAAAAATCAGAGGGAGGTTTGATGGTTTACCCAAAGCTTAGCTGGTTCTTTGATTCTGCCAGCTTAACCTAGGGCAATGCTCTGATTCAGCTCTACTTGTAGTTTCTAGATGCCCTAAAACAGTAGCTTAGTTTTTAAATCTATGATATCCAACATTTAAAACCCAATCAGAGAGAAATAATTTGTGCGTACCATCTTCAAAATCTCTTATAAATTACACATATGTATCTCTGTTCTAGATAATTCATACCTATTAGAATATTGTTAAAATAAATGTAACAGAAGTTACATTATTTTCTTGACGTGTTAAAATAGATCTTCTTTATACCTTTCTTTGTGTGCATTTTATTTGAGATAGGATGTTCTTTTGAAAGTTGTGTGATGATGGGGAATGAGTGAGAGGGAGCACTTGATGCTAGATATTAGCAGTGCCTGGCTATCAGTTGTGATTTTGTTGTGAGGTTATAAGTTGGCTATGTTTGGGATGTGGCAATTTCTTCCATTCTCATTTTACAAGCAGTCAAATCAATCTTTACTTGGGCTCTTGGCTGAGTGCTAGCCAACCCCTTCACTGGTTTCATGTTTTTGGAACCAAATATTACTTGTTGTCCTTTGAGATTTACAAAATTGGCTTGAATCCCCACATGGAGTTTTGTGCAAATTTTCATGCCCTTTCTAAGATTTCCACAAGTTCCACAGAGGGTTTATGTCCCCTTGGTTGCCTCCTCACTTTTTTATTCTTGAGAAACTCTATCTTGTTTACTTCTTGCTTACATGTAAGGACTCTCTCCTCTTTCCTTATGCTCACTCAGAGGAAGAATATGGGGCACATTGCAATACAGGAGCTGTATATAACAGGTGAGGGAGAGGTATTACCTTGCAGTACGGTATAGCACATATTTAAAAATAAATATAACTTCCCTGTGATCTTTATTCCTTTTTATGTTTACTGATTTATTATAAAAGATTTTACAAGGTATGCACATAAAACAGCAGATGGAAGAGATGCAAAGAGCAAGGCTCATGTGAGCTGCAGAAAGCTTCCACACCTTCTCAGGGGCATCATCCCTCAAGAAGCCTCCAAGTGTTCGGCTAACTATAAAGAAGCATGAACCTTATCCATAAAGACCCACCCACGGTTTAGTATTCTCTGCATTGAACTGCCTTTTAGATATTCTTGGCCTTTGTGGTGATACATCTCTCTTTCTAGACCATCCATCCGTCCAACCATTTCAGTGTTGGGTAAAGTTTCTCAAGAGGCTAAATTTCAGGGAAGGAGGTATGTGTTTGGTGGGGCGGAGGATGGGGGCAAAGGGGCTGTCAAGATCAGAACAGCCTAACAGTACTTCACGTACCAGTGATTGACTCTGGTGTCATTTCACTGATATGTCAGAATCATATCAATCAGTGTAAAGAGTGATGCATGTTGGATCGTTCTCTCCTTTTTAATCCTATCAATTATTATTAGCAGACACTGGTCTTATTTATGTGATCCTTTTGACACTTAATCCTATTTTTATGATCAATTATGCACGTAAACTGATCACTTTAGCTAGTAAGATGGCATTGGTACCTGCCACCTTAATGGAATTTGGAGTCCCTGGTACGTTTCTAGCTTTATCCTTAGGGGTACGTCCGAGTGAGTGTGTGCTAAACTGTACATCTCCTCCCTCTCTTATTCCCACTCTTATTTTTATCAGAGATCAATTTTCAGTTGGATTTAAACTCCTAAGAATAATTATGTGTTGATTAAAGAGTTCAACCAGTGGTATTAAGTGAAAAAGAAAATACTAAAAAGAATAAAATAGTAAGTTGTTTCTTGACAGGACAAGGGCTGATCAAGTCATTGTTTCTTATAGTGTCAGTTTCACTTCTACAGGTTTCCTTTTAGGTGCTCAGTTAGTTGTCAGAGATCAGGGAGAACATATGATACTTGTCCCTTTGGGACTGGCTTATTTCACTCAGCATGATGTTTTAGTTTCACTTCTACAGGTTTCCTTTTAGGTGCTCAGTTAGTTGTCAGAGATCAGGGAGAACATATGATACTTGTCCCTTTGGGACTAGGCTTATTTCACTCAGCATGATGTTTTCCAGATTCCTACATTTTGTTGCAAATGACCGGATTTCATTTTTTTTTTTTTACTGCTATGTAGTATTCTATAGAGTACATATCCCATAATTTTCTTATCCAGTCTTCTGTTGATGGGCATTTAGGTTGATTCCATGTCTTAGCTATTATGAATTGAACTGCAATAAACATTGAAGTGCAGACAGCTCTTTTATTTGCCAATTTAATTTCCTTTGGGTAAATTCTGAGGAGTGGGAAGTGGGATACACAGCAGAGTCATAGAATGGCAAATGCTCTAAACAGCACGCTGGCCTCAGAATCAGCCCTTAAGGCATTCAGATCTGGCTAAAAAGCCCATGAGAGTTTCTCAGGCATGGAAAGCCAAGACACTGTGGCAAAAAAATGACCTAAATGAAAGATCTCTGTGAGTGAGATCCCAGTGCAAAGAACAGGCCATCACAGAAGGAGGTACTTTTCTCTGAAGGGAGAAGAGAACTTCCACTTTGATTATGGCCTTGTTTAAATAAGGCCAGAGTTTGTGAACTCAAGAGGCTTCCATAGCCTTGGGTGATTACTGACATCATAAATAAGAGTATCAATTGTTAAATAACAAGAGTCACTGTGCACTTACTCCCCATGTAGGACCTCTGTCCTTAGTGTGTTGTACTATGAGAATTAACAGTAAAACTAGTCTTCAAACAGTACTTTATACTTTGTGTGTCTGTGTGGGTGCAAACTGTTTAAATCTTTACTTAGTATATACTAAGTTGATCTTCTGTATATAAAGATAATTAAAAATGAATCTTAATGAAGAGTGGGATGGTAGAGGGAGTAGGAGATGGGATGGTTGCGGGTGGGAGGGTGGTTATGGGGGAAAACTGCTATAATCCAGAAGTTGTACTTTTAAAATTTATATTTATTAAATAAAAATTTTCTAAAAAAGTAATGCAAATCATTTATTTCCAACCGACATTGTGTAATATTTATTATCAGTATGATAAAATGGATTAATGGTCATACTGATAAAAAGATCAATTTTATTTCTTTGATTTGTAGCATAAATTCTCAAGTAGGAAAGAAGCTGCAAGGCACAACAAGTGGGCTGGTAGTTGTAGATAAACATCAGTCACCATTACAACTTCAGCAGGGAAATGTTGAATCTCACTTTTTTTCAAGCAATGAATCTTCACTGTTGAGTCCAGGAACAAGTAAGATAATTTAGTGTAGCAAAAATAAAATGTTACAGCTTATAATGATAATTATTTTATTTTTATCTCATGCTAAAATTTGTCTTTTCTGTGTATGTAATATGCAAATACAATAGCTTTCAGACATAGCCATAATTTCTTTGACACTTATGTCGTCAGGAATGAGTCTAAGCCACATTCCCTTGATTTTTTAAATTTACTTGCATCAGTAGGATAGGGCAGAAGAGAGGTTAGATGGTTTCAAAGGCTAAGTCCTGAAAAGCCATGCAGCCTTCTGTAGTTTGCTAAACCATTGTTCTTGCAACAGAGAGTTACCATATCAGACTTTCAAATACCCAAGACCACAGTATTGTAAAAGAGCCCAATCTATAAGGAAAGATCTCATAGGCACTCAAAGTTCCAGCTGAACCCAGCCTAGCACTAGACATTTGAGTAAAAAAGGCTTCAGATGATTCTATAATTTGGCATTTCGAGTAACTCTCAGACATATTTTTCTTTCCAAACAGACATAAGGAAACATCTATGTTTATTACTATTCAGTTTTGTTGTGAGTTTTAATAGATAATATGAATTCTAAACAATATATTAACATATAATGAGAACATGTAACTAATTTATAGTTGGATCTATGCTATGATGGCATATAAATGGAATTATTTTTCCTCATAGAGTGCAAGATCAAAAAATTTGGAGACTGTTGGCCTGAAAGTGGACAGTGATCAAGGGCATATTGAAACTACATGGAAAGCTAAACAATCAGATGGGCTAGTATGATCCAATTATAGAGCTGTATAGTTGAGGTAAAAATACAGAGTATTGGCCAAGTCAGTGGTCAGACACCAAAGTTGGCAACTGCATGCCTCAAACACTTCATAGAGATCATGTAAAATAAATCCAATTGCATTAGTAGACGATTATGAGAAAGATCTCAAAGAGTTTGAGGTAATCTCTTAAGAAAAGGCAAATTTTCAATTTTGTCAAGAACTTTCATGTTAAGACTTATTTATTTAGTTTGAAAGTTACAGTTATGGAGAGAGAGAGAGAGAGAGAGAGAGAGAGAGAGAGAGAGAGATCTTCCATTCCTGGTTCACTCTCCAGATGGTGGTCATGGACAGTTCTGGGCCAGGCTGAAGCCAGGAGCCAGGAGCTTCATCTGGGTCTCCCAGGTGGTGTGTCATCTTCTGCTGTTTTTTCCAGGCCATCAGCAGGGAGCTGTATTGGAAGTGGGGTAGCCAGGCCAAGAACTAGCACCCATATGGGATGCTGACTTCGTAGGTGATAGCTTTACCAGCTCCATCATGATGCTGACCCTTTCGTGTACTTTTTATTAGAGTAGAAATAAACTTCTGGCTAGTAAAACAGGAGCAAGGCAAATAACTGCATGAAACTGGAAAGGAAGATTGAGGAGGCAGCCCTGAGGAGAATCCTGGCAAGTCAGGATTTCCTTGACCAAAGAAACCTGATGCTTTTAAAAATCCCAACATTTCCTTCAAAGTACTGAAATATAATTCACATATTTAATTTACTCACTATAAATGTATAAGTCTGGAGTGGATGTTTGGTGTACTAGCTAAGACACCTTTTGAGACATCACTATGTAAAGATATACCCATTAGCAGTCATCCCTCATTCTTTCCTCCTCTGAGTTTATGACAACCAGTCATCTACTTTCTTTCTATCTCCAAGGATTTGTCAATTTACATTTCTTCATGACTCAGCATTCACTTGATTAATACTTCATGTGACTTTGCAAATCCGAAGTCTTACTTTTTACAATTTTGTTTGCCATGTTTGTACAGAAGGGCTTTACATATCTTTTTAGAAAGTTCATTAGCAAAGAGATGTAGATACTGATAGCCTGAATTGGGCTGCAGGCACTAAAATAATAAGGCCCAAGAAATATGCCACCTACAACATTAGTTGCACCTAGTCTTACCTTACTGTTTTAAGAAGCATATTAAGGAACCAAAGTAGCCTATGACTGCGTAACAGGAACAGCTCCGTTTGTTTAATGCCTATCCAATCCTCTGAAGTTTTCTCTACTTGATGTTTGATGATGACATGTTCAAAGAGATTAAGCAGTTAGCCATGGAAGTAAGTCTATACAGAAAAAGCAGACACAAAGAGAACATGAATAACAAAAATGTACACTATACTAGAGTTTTTGTTGGACTAGAAATGTAATGGTATCCTGGTTCTCTATGACGGTGCAAGATTCCATTATGGTACTCAGAATAGCATGCAATTTAAAACAAGTGAGTTTTTTTTTTTTTTCTGGTGTGTTCCTTTTAATATTTTAGGCCTTTTTGGGTCACAGGTAACTAAAACCCTGGAAAGCAAAACTGTAGGTAAGGAAAGGTTTCTGTGTAAGAACCAAATAACGCTGTCAACCAACAGAATCTAATCAACATTTTATAGACCATTCAACTCAACAACAGAATATGCATTCTTATGCACCCACGAGACATATACCAACAGATTATATCATCAGCCATAACACTAGACTCAAGAAATTCAAAGTAATTGAAATCATAGAGTGTGTTCTTCAATCACATTAGCATAAAACTAAATATATATTATTAAAAGTATAGTATAATATATATAATATTATTTATATATATATATTAAAAGTAGACAGAACAGTGCTGAGAAAAATTTATAGTATCATATCCAAACATTAAAACAAAGAAAAGTCTAGAATCAACAACATAAACTCCCATTTCAAGAACACAGATGATGAGGAATAAATTAAACTTAAAGAAGAATGATGGAAATCATAAATAATAAAGGTGTATGTTAGGCAAAGGGGGAGACCATGATGGGGTTTCTGACTCCTAGCTTCAGCCTTGCCCACATTTGGCTGTTGGAGACTAAAGGTGGCCATGTTGGGCAGTAAACCAATGGATAGATCATTTCTCTCTCTCACCCTTTCTTCTTCTCTCTGCCTTTCAAATAGATAAATAAAGCTAAAAAATTTTTTTGGAGATTTCTCAAAAAATGAAACTTGTACCCACCATACAACCCTGAAACCACATTTCTATTTATCCCAGGGGAATGAAGATTTTTTTCAAAAACCCTGTATAAAAAATCTGTACTCAAATGTTCACAACAGCTTTGTTCATGATACCACAAAGCTGGAAACAAACAGGTGAACAGCTAAACACTGTGTTATATGTTCATATCATGTGAAAATACTCAGCAATACAAACTACTGATACAAGCCACAACCTGGATGGAACTCCTCAACATTATGCTAAGTAAACAAAGCCAATCCCCAAAATTATATACTATGTGAATCCATGTATATAACATTTTGAAAGGAGAAACAGAAATGGAGAACAGCTTAGTGGTTGCCAGCATTAAGGAGGGGATAGAGGCCAAGAGACAAGAGGGTGTGGCTACAAAACAATCACAGGAGGACCCTCACCATGATGAAATTGGTCTCTACCTCCGTTTCAGAGTGTTATTCTGGTTGTGATACCACAGTATTTTCCAAGATATTTGGGGTAAATTGGATAAAGAGTACTTAGGATTTCTATATTACTTCTTATAAACAGATGTAAATGTACAATCATATCAAAATAAAAAAAATATATAAATAGGTTGGTGCTGTGGTATAGTAGGTTAAGCCTCTGCTTTGGCTCCAGCATCCCATTTGGATGCCAGTTCGAGACCTGGCTGTTCCACTTCCAATCCAGCTCCCTGCTAATGGCCTAGAAAAGCAGTGGAAGATGGGCCTTTGCACCCACATGGAAAACTCAGAAGAATCTCCTAGCTCCTGGCTTCAGACTGGTCCAGCTCTGGCATCGCAGTCATTTGGGGAGTGAACCAGTGGATGAAAAATCTGTCTCTCTGTTGTTCCCTCTCTCTGTAATTCTGCCTCTCAAATAAATAAATCTTTAAATACATATATATGCATATGTGTGTGTGTGTATATATATATATATATATATATATATATACATATATATGGTGTTTTAACTAAAAACTACAATTAAATGCTTCAACTTTTGTTGGTTTTAAGATTTACTTTTTGCCAGTGCCACAGCTCACTAAGGTAATCCTCTGCCTGTGGCACCAGCATCCCGGGTTCTAGTCCTGGTTGGGGCGCTTGTCCTGTCCCAGTTGTTCCTCTTCTAGTCCAGCTCTCTGCTTTGGCCCGGTAAGGCAGTGGAAGATGGCCCAAGTGCTTGGGCCCTGCACCCACATAGGAGACCAGGAAGAAGCACCTGGCTCCTGGCTTCAGATCTGCGCAGCGCGCCGGCTGTAGTGGCCATTTGGGGGGTGAACCAAGGAAGGAAGACCTTTCTTTCTTTCTCACTGTCTAACTCTGCATGTCAAAAATTAAAAAATTGGCCGGCGCCGTGGCTCAACAGGCTAATCCTCTGCCTTGCGGCGCCGGCACACCGGGTTCTAGTCCCGGTCGGGGCACCGGATTCTGTCCCGGTTGCCCCTCTTCCAGGCCAGCCCTCTGCTGTGGCCCCGGGAGTGCAGTGGAGGATGGCCCAAGTGCTTGGGCCCTGCACCCCATGGGAGACCAGGAAAAAGCACCTAGCACCTGGCTCCTGCCATCGGATGAGCGCGGTGCGCCGGCCGCAGCGCGCTGTCCACGGCAGCCATTGGAGGGTGAACCAACGGCAAAGGAAGACCTTTCTCTCTGTCTCTCTCTCTGTCCACTCTGCCTGTCAAAAAAATAAATAAATAAAAAAATAAAAAAATTTACTTTTAAATTAGTTATTATTTTCTTGCGTCTAATATTGTCAATGTTCTTGAATATCCTCTGTATCCCACTAAGATACATTCTTAAGTAGAATTTTTGGAAAATCTAGTTAAATGTTTTGTGTGACAGAAAATATATTTTTCCTTTATATTTGACTGTGGGGCTGTTGAAAATTTGGGATTAAATAATTCCCTCTCCAAATTTGGAAAGCATTTTTATATCACTAGCATACATTGTTACTGATGAGAAGTGTGCTATGCTTTTTACCTGAGTTTCTTGGGTAGAAACATTGGTGCTTTTCTTTGACAATATGTAAGCACTTAAAAAAAAACTGGTTTCAGATATGGGTCACTTTCATTTATCCAGATCTCAGTGAGTATTTTGGGTACTAGATTTAATGTGTTAATTTGGAAATACATTTCTGTGATTTGTGTGGTTGTTTCAAGCAGTCCCCAACATGCCACCCTCAATTTCTTTTTTCTTTTTCTGGAATTTCTTTTATGAGGATATTATATTTCCTCAACTGATTGTTCTTGATCTTAAATATTCATTAAAACAGTTTGCTTTTTTCTTTATCTTTGTGGTTTTTAGCCTTGGCGTTTCATAATCTCTTCTCAACACAGTCAGTATTAGAAAGGTGTGAGATATGTCAGATTATTTCATTCTTCACCCAAACCCTGAATATCTCCATTTCTCTGAGAATGAAACTATTGGGTTGCTATAAGAGAGTGCCTAAGACTAAGTGATTAATAATTTAAAAAAATATTTATTTCTTGTGGTTTTGAAGACTGAAAGTTTGAAGTCAGGGGCCCCACATCTGAGGGAGGACTTTTGTGCTGCATTATCAAATGGTGGATAGAAGAAAGGCAGAAAATGTATGACAGAACAAGACATTGAACTAGCTGTCTCAAGCCCTTTTATAGTCAGCATCAACCCATTCATTCATTAGTGTGGAGACAGGGGACATAAATAACTCATCTATTAGTTAATCAGAATTAGGTCCAACCTCCCAGAATTGTTTCATTAAGGATTGCTTTTTCGAAGACACATTCATACCATAGCAAAACTCCAAAATCCCACATGATCTGCCTCTAATCCCGATCCCTGCTAATGTGTCTGGGAAAGCAGCAGAGGATGACCCAAGTCCCTGGACCCCTGCACCCACATGGGGGACCCGGAAGAAGCTACTGACTCCTGGCTTTGGGCTGGCCTTTCCCTGACAATTACAGCATTGCAGCCATTTGGGGTGTGAACTAGTGGATGAAAGATCTCTCTCTCTCCTCCTTCTCTTTCTTTTCCAACTTCTCTCTCTGTAACTCTGCCATTCAAATAAATAAATAAAATTTAAAAACAATGCCATGAAGGTTTAAACACTGTGATTAATTCTCACTAAAAGCATAAGTAGTAAAAGAAGTAGCATATCAAGATAATAATAGCATGATACTAACACTAATAATAGCATGATACTATTAGTAACTTTGCTGTTGAATATTATTAGGTATCTCACCTATATTATCTGATCACTTGTATCTCATCTCATAAAATCTGCAAGTGTAATATCATGCCCATTTACAAACCAAGAAAAATAAATGTGACTGTACAAAAGTAAAATATTAATACACACTAGCATATAGTTTCTGTCACAGTAAGTCAGACACCTTTGTTTCCCAGTTAAGATTATGAGCTACAGGATAGGTGAATACCTTGCATTATTTATTTTATATTTCTAGTTCCTAGTCTGTACCTGGACCAGAAGAAATTGTTTTTCAAAGTATAATTTTTTGTTGCCTGGTGTCACAAAGTTAGATAACACATGGCTGTAATAAAAATCAAATTCTTGTGCTTTTCAATATAACACATGCACTGCTCATTAAAATGCAATACATCATGTGTGTTTTTAAATAAGTGAACACAATAACTTTGAGTGGGTCTAGTGATATATCATCCATCAGAGCATGAGTCAAGGAACCCAGAAGGAAGCAGATGACACATTCAAGCTGTGGAATCCAGGAGAGTTAATCAAGGAACCACATGGGTACTCCAGAAAGTTCATGGGAAATGTATATTATAACGTGCATAATATGTACATCTTTGTCTATACATCCCCAGAAATAGGTGCTTAATTATTCTCAAGGTAGCACACTCCATCCTTAACATCATATTAATAAACCTTTTCCTTTTGTGTGGAAATAAACTTATTTTAAATCCATTTTCCCATTAGCCTTTTGAAGTACCCTGATATTACAAAGGCCAGAAAGGAAAACAAAGGATAATGCAGGGCTCTGGGTCTAGAAATAATAGTAGGGAGCTATTACCCTCCAAGAGCTGAAGAGTTTAGGATATGTGTTTTCCATAACTCGTGGAGAGAGCTATATGGGTAGTTTGACAGCTGCTGGGCTCAGTGGATGCTAACAGTTAACTAACTGAGATTCAACAGACAGGGATCAAGGAGAATAAACACCTTTAGCTTCCCTCACCCCTTCTCCCACCCATCTCACCTTGAAATACCCCATGACTGAAGTCAACCTTAAGACAAAGAACATCCAGTTTACCATTGCAGAAACCAAGGAAAAGAGCAAGGAGAGAATTATGGGGAATGGGTGTGGAGGGGTCTACAGAAGACATCAGATAAGGAGTGTTTTTAGCCTCAATCCTTAAGTGAGAAAAATGGGATTCACTTGAATACTTAGCCCACGCTAGACTGGAGACTGAGGAGGCTGATGTACTTGGAAGGACCTGCTGTGCTAAGAGGGCTGCTGCCAATCTTTGGAAGAGTAACTTGTTCTTGTCAAGAAGCATAAACAGATGGGATCTATGGTTTAACTCACTACTTCTGTGTGCAGCTGTCAGTTGCAGCTACAGTAGTGAGCTCCAGAGGGCTGCAGACTGCAGTTTGTATCCAAGATCTTCCATAGCACAACTGGCACACTCTTTGCACAGTAAGTACAGGCTCAATCAATCCACACTGCTAGTATCAAAGCATATTCTTCATTAATTGAATGTGACAGTGCATTTACTACTCCTTTTTGTAGAGAACAAAATACCGATTCAAAGATTGTTCTAACTATGAACTCCAAACAACACACACCAGAAGCCAATAAATCAGTTTGGTCTATTTCTTTATGAATAGATTCTTCTGTGTGGTGGGTCATATTTAGTCCTAACTTGCAAGATCTCAATACTGCTTGCCCTGGCTCAGCCAGCAGTAGTCTTTCCTTTAACTTAATTGGCATGGCTTTTCCTCTTAGGCCATGATGATCTCAGCTGTATTAGTGTGCAACTTGTACACAGAATATTAAGGAAATGACCTTATAAATCCCTTCTCAGTAAAGGTTAGGTTCAGACTTCTGGTGGCCAAAAACCAGGATGAATACATCTGGTTCCATCATGGGGTACTGAAATCTCTGAAATGCTATCTAATTATAAGATATTATAACATGCCATATATAGCTACATAAATATGAGTATCAAACATCTGAAAGCATGTACATGTGGCTTTTGTTTCCTACAGAACAGCTCATGAAATGGCATGAATTAAATGTACTAGAGGAAAGCGTTTTATTTCCCTCTGCAGTGAAACCTGATGAAAATGGAAAAGTCTCTCACTGGTTTTAAGGTTCAGATTTCCCATGTGATATGGGAATGATAATATTTACCTCTAGAAGTAAAAGAAAAGAAAAAGCAGTTAAAAAATAAAGTTCCACATAAGGGAAAGTTACTGCTGACACCAGCGTTGGTGATGAGTCATAACATTCAAGACATCAATTTATTTTGATGTTACACAAATAATATTTTGTTATTCTTGACTAGTATTAGAGTCAGAATTCTGAACTGTGAAAATGAGAATTTTCAGGATTTCTACAAAAAACATATGAAAGTCATAACCTAAATTATTTTGGCCAAGAGGAAGCAAACCTTGGATTGCAAAGAGAAAGAACACAGAAGAATTGACTAAAAGCAAACAAATGAAATATTTTATAAATTTAGTAGAATTTAAGTTTAATAGTGGGCATGTTAACTCTCATATCGTTTCTCTTCTGCCACAATGATGTGTTATAAATTGCTTCAAAGCACAGTAGTTTAAACAACGGACATTTATTACTGCTGATAGGATGTTAATCAGGTGGACAGGTCTTTGGATAGTGACTGGACAAGTTCATATGCCTGCAATCAGCTGTGGATTGAAAGTCAGCCTTGTAGACTTTGGCTTGATGAATTTGTATGCTTGGGGTGAGCTGGCTCTAAGCTAGTCTAAGATGGTCTGACATGGATCGACTAAGCTTTCTTCCATTGCTTTCTCAATCCCTCCAGCAGAATAACCAAGGCTTATCCTTAAGATGCTTGGGCATGGTTGAGGTATTGGGTCAGAACTGGCAAATTTTATTTCAGTACCATGCTTCTGAATAAAGCACATCACTAACACAGCTCGTATTTTGGGATTTGAGAAACAGACTCCATGATCAGATGGGAGGATATGTGATTTCACATTGCAAATACTGGCTATGTGGAGAGGTAGAGAATTGGGGCCATTTGAGAACTGAGTCTGCCTCATCATTCCTGTTGAATTTCCTTATGAGCAATAGTGAAAGGTTTATAAACATCTGGGAAGCTTCAGAAATTTGGACAATTCTACACCAGTATGACACTACAATAGGCAGACTGTGTAGAGCAAGCCAAATTTGTACTTAGAGGGGCCTATAAGACATGCCAACTATTTTTATGGATGTACAAGTTTGGCTGATGTATTATTTTCTAATGTCGGAAAAATCCCATTTGTACAACTTGAGTAATCCAATCAGATGCAGTAACTGGTGTGGCAACCGACCACCCTTCAGCTTTCCTTTTATCAGGCTAATTTTTTAGTCACTATTTATTGGATTTAATTTACAGAATAAACATGTCATTTTCTGAAAGCTTCCATTTCACTTGCTTATATTTTTAGAAAGAAAGTTATCTTTCCTTCCTCACATTTGGAAATGTGGACTATAATACAAAGGGCAGTTCTATAGTTTAGAGATACATATTTGGACTGAAAAGAATATGTGAGGTGGAAGAAGAATTTATAATTCTTTGCTTCTATAACTGTAGATGATTTTTTTCATTTCAATATGATGTTCCAAAAAGGAATTTAAATTGACAATCACATTTTTTGCCTTGCCTTTCTTTTTTTTAAGATTTATTTATTTATTTGAATGGCAAAGTGAGAGAGAGAGAGCCAGAGAGAGAGAGAGAGATATCTTCCACCCACTGGTTCACTCCCCAAATGGCTGCAATAGCTGGAGCTTGGCTGATTCGAAGCCAGGAAGCCAGGAGCCAGGAGCCAGGAGCTTCTTTCATGTCTGCTATGTCAGTTCAGGTGTCCAGGTACTTGGGCCACCTTCTACAGCTTTCCCAGATATATTAGCAGGGAACTGAGTCAGAAATGGAGCAGCCAGGACTCAAACCAGTGCCTATATGGGATGCCAGCCCCTCAGGCAGCAACTTTACCCACTATGACACAGTGCCAGCCCCTTGGCCTTTCTGAACGATATTTTTTTTTCTTATGTAAATATTGAATATGGAGAAAATAGAATGAAAGGATATTATTGGGAAAATAAAATCACCTAAATCATTAGAGAGAAAATGTAATTAATACTCATATAATTAAGAAAACAGCAATTATAATCATAATGTTTTTAGATATTTCAAAATTCACCAAAGGCAACGTCTTAGCCACAGTCATTCCTGAGAGAGAGGGTCTGAACTGATAAAATATAGTAATAATTCATTTAGAGATGGCCACAGTTTTCTGGTCAACATGAAGTGGTAAAACAATATTAAATGTTATACTACAAAAACTATGCATGGGCTTCAAATATATTTTGCACCAAAATGAATCTAACTTTCAAAAACAAATAAGTAAGTAAAAATTTAAAAGAAGAAAAAAATGTTATGCCACAGGGACAGCATTGTGGCACCGCAGGTTAAGCTGTTTCTTGCAACACTGGCATCCCATATTGGAGCACCCGTTTCAAGTCCTGGCTGCTCTGGTGCTAATCCAGCTTCCTGCTAATGAGCCTAGGAAGGCAACAGAAGGTGGCCTAAGTACTCGAACCCCTGCCACCCACAAAGGAGACCAGGATGGAGTTCCTGGATTTGGCTTCAGTCTGCTACAGACTGGCTTGCTTTTGCAGCTCTTTGGGGTGTGAACCAGCTGATAGAATCTCTCTCTCTCTCTCTCTCTCTCATTCCGATTCTGTCACTCTACCTTTCCAATGAGTAAACAATAAATAAATCTTTTAAAAACGCATTGCTTCAATCTGTGATATTTTTACTGATTCTACTAAGGCTCTAACACAAAGAATTTAATGTAATATGTATATAAGAGTTCTATGTCAAAACCGCTGTTATTCTGATACTTCATTAAATTTTAATTAGAACTCATGTTTCTTTTGAATTTCCTGTTCCTGCAGCACGTTGAGTTGCTTTGGAATCTAAAGGCCTACATCAATCTAAATACTGTATATAAAGATGAAAATTTTGTTCAAGCTTTGGGCTTAAGAGTTGTGTTTTGTCTCTTATCTACCTAGCATTACTTAATGTCTAGCTTTACCTCTTTCCCACTGAATTCATGCATTTATTTATGTGGGATATTTATAACATTTTAAAATAATAATTTTTGAATCCTGTGTTGCAGAAAACTGAGTTTCGGATTCAAATTCTGCTCCTGCATTACTAATTATACAAAACTGATAGGGGTGTAGTTAGCATCACTAAGCCTCATTTTCTTCCCTTTAAATCAGTGATAATGTTTCTTATCTTGTCAGACTGTTGAATTGACACACTGAGTTAATCTGCATAAAGTAAACATGGAGTTAGCCTTCTATGAATAATAATGGGCAGAAGTCACACCTAATTTAAAATATATCAATATCTTAACTATTAGAATGATCTTTGCTGGGAAATATGATCAGTGTAAGTTTTTTCTTACATTGGAAATTCCTCTTCAGAGGAAAAAATAGCAATAGTGAAGTTACTCATTGAATAACCCTGTCTGCTACACTACAGAATGAGATGCACTTAATTAGCTCTGCCCATGCCCTTACAGCTTTTATGCAATTTTTTTTCCTCAAATGTTTATAATCAACTGGAAGACAAAGATTATCAGAGGTTTGTTGGAAGTGTCTGGTATGGAAAAATGGAGACACAGCAAACAGACACTAAAAGCAATCTAATAGAACATAGAATAGCCATTAGAAGACTTTAAAAATAAACATAGTAGATTAACTTTATGGAAGGAACTGGAAACAAGATCTAGATGCTATGAAAATGATCATTCAGAGAAGAAAAATAACTATAAAATTAAAGATTTGGTAATGAAGAAGAGAAAAAATGAAATATAAGAATTAAAAGGTAAGAAATTGAAAAATAAGAAAAAAATCAAAATATAAGAAAAGAAAAGAAACCAAAAGATAAAGTCCTAGAAGATAGTGTTGGTGACCCAATATCCAAAACAAAAGGTATTCCAGAAAGGAAGCAAATGAAGGACTGGAAGTAACCAGTGAAATAATTTATGAAAATTTCCTAGAACTATAAAACATTTTCTAAACTACAAGGGTCCAATAAGTGTCCAGAACAGAGAATGAGAATAAACCAAATCGATGTCCAGAATTCACATAGATTCAGAATACTGGTGACAAAATGGTAGCTCAATACGTTTCCAGAGAAAGAAATACTTCTCATGTGGAGGACCAAGAAACACAACCAAACTTCTCAAAAGTAATCCCTTCTAAAAGACAGTGAGGAAAGAAAGCGTTCCAAATTCTGAGAAAATATGACTTCTAAGCTAGAATATTTCTGTTCAGCCAATTCATCAATTAATCATGAGGATCAGAATAAAGGCATTTTCATACATATCAGCTCTTGAATTTAACCTTCTTTTCACACTTTCTCAGGAAGTCACAGAAGGGTAAACTCTTAGAAAATCAGAAAATTAAGCACAAATGAAGAAGACCAGAATCAAAAGTTACAGTACAGGAAACACACAAGGAGAATTCTCAGCTGGACTGTGACAGGAAGCTTCTAGATGGCAGTGGTGCAGGGAATCCAGGGCACAAAGAATCCAGCTTAGAGCAGAGTATCCAGAGAAGACCTCTTCAAGAAAAAGAGATATGATACTCATTGTGTTTTAATATATTACAAGGTGCTTTCAACAACTAAAGCTATGTCTATCTTGAATTATTGGAATCACAGAACAAACTGATCAAATGATAAAACAAGGCATACAGAACACAAATATTGAATGGGAAATGAAAGTAATTATGGCAGTTGCATAACTCAGACTCAACTCTGAGTGTGTATATATAATAAAGAAATATAAAGTATGTTAATTATGTATCACATAGTATATATAATATTTAACTACAATGTAAACGTGAACATTTTGAGCTAACCAAAATTAAGAAAAATCTATAACCCTGATGGGATAATGAGGGCAACCATGAAAGATGAGAAGGGAGCTGGCACTGTGGCATAGCAGGTAAAGCCGCTGCCTGCAGTGCCAGCATCCCATATGGGTGCCAGTTCATGTCCCAGCTGCTTCACTTCCAATCCAGCTCTCTGCTATGGCCTGGGAAAGCAGTAGAAAATGGCACAAGTCCTTGGGCTCCTGCTCCCGTGTGGAAGAGCTGGAAGAAGCTCCTGGCTCCTGACTTCGAACTGGCACAGCTCTGGCCTTTGTGGCTATTTGGGGAGTGTGCCAGCAGATGGAAGACCTCTCTCTCTCTCTCTGCCTCTGCCTCTCTATAACTCTGCCTTTCAAATAGATAAATAAATCTTAAAAAAAAAAAAAAAAAGATGAGAAGAGGATGGTGCAAAACAAATCATTTTATCTCCTGTTAAAGTCAACAGATAGTGAACAGAATGAATCATTAAAGTAGTAATATGTTTATTATTTAATAAAATGGGGCTAAATGTCAAAAGAATCAACTGGAACAATTGAAAGTACTTATATCTGCAGAGAGAGAACTTGTGTGTGGGTAGAACAGGTGGCTGCTTCTATTTATAAGAAGCTTTGTAGATTTACTTGATCCTTGAAAACTAAGTGTTTGAATGATGTGATGAAAATTAAACGTGAATATTAGAAACAATGTACTATGAAATTACTCTTAGTGGTTCAGTGTTTCATGAGATAAAGACAAATATTTTCCAAAGCTCTTAAACATGCATGCATTCACAAACACACACATTGACATCACCACCACCACCAACTATTTTCTAGATGTGAAATGTCTTTTTTCCATGAGTACTGCAGTTCTTTGTCTAGCCTCTATCTATAGATTTTATCACACATTTTTGAGAAACCAAACCTGTTAAGCAACTTTACAGCTAAGGCTAGTCAGTCAACAGAAAGCAGTAAACAACCCTATGCCTCCTTCCTCTCGAATAAAGCCCAAAACACAAATATGGGATACTTTATTACTGAAAAAATGTTTCCCAAAATACACCAAGATAATAATTGGTGTCATCAAATTTATAAAAGCCTTTAACTATATGCGAGATGAGAAATTAAATACGTTCAAAAGGAATAATAATTCTTTAATTAATATTTAGCGACTTAATGTCTTTTTTCTGAATATGACTAGACATTATTCTATGAAGATAAAAGTCAGTTCTCATAACACTCAAGCATCATAAAGAAAGGAGGTAGTGTGACAAATTAGTCTCTGAGTATGGAAATTAAGCAGTGAGTTGGCCTTCTCATATGGCTTAATCTTGATATTCCACTATAGTATATGAAAATATGCTCACAAAAATAATAGTGTGAATAACCAGATAATCAGTTTGTTACCTGTGTAATGAATCTGTGATAAAAACATGGCAAATGGAATATAGTTCTGTGTTATCAGCATGGATTTTTTGCCCAACTTCAGTAGTCCATCAAAGCACAGCACGTTACTCCACAATAAGCAATTGGCCATAGCTATTCTTTGAAGAATACACATCTCAGGAAATGAGGCTTAAGAGTCTCATCTATAATTATTTCATGTAAAATAAAATAATTGGATTATTTTCAATATCAAGATATTCCTTGATAATTGTTGGAACACTAGCGAATCACCTAATTGTGGCAGGTGGGAACCACACAGGTGATTCCCAACTCAGCAGTAAATACCAATCCCCTGGGTTTCTGTCTGAAATGTACCCTCTATTAGAGTAATTTTGGGCCAGAGCCCAAGGCTTCTGAGAATCTCCCAAACAATGCTGATACTATTGGTCCATGGATCACCAGTTGGATAACATGGTGCTATGTGGTACCATGAGTTCATTTGCTGGATTTCTAGGTTTCATATGTTCGCATGAAAAAGAAAACTTAATTATAGATTCCAATAGATTGCGTATCACACAGTAGGAACTCAACATATTTTGGGTAACTATGCTATCCTTGGGAAAGTATAGAGTAGAAGGAAAGCTTGTCATATTAATGAAAGGAAGGCTTTTAGCTATATGCAGTTTTATACTTGATATTGTATACTTAAGTTATTTAAATAAAGCCAATGAAAAGTACAATTTTAGTAACTGAATTTCTCAAGTATTTGCAGAGAAGATAAATTTGCACACTTATAAATTAGACACTTCAAACATTCTTCTATGAGGAACATGTGTTTTGTGGGGTGATTTCCTTAGATGTTTTAGTATTACGGATTTTGCTGTTGCCAGCCTGTCTTTTTGTTACTACATGGTTGTTATGGGCCAAAATCTTATATTCACTTATTTTTTCTAGGTTAGCCAGCTGCCTATTTTCATATATAAAACATGTCCTACTTCACAACTGCTGTGTTACGTGGGCTTATTTATTTTTAGTTTTGTTAAGTGGCAGAGAGACAAACAGACAGCTAGAGCTTCCATGGTTTGATTTACTTCCCAAATATCTGCAATGGCTCAAGCTAGACCAGACCAAAGCTGGGAGCTAGGAGCTCAATCCAGATCTCCCATGTGGGTGGCATGGAGCAACAGGTGCCTTCTAGAGTGTGCATTAGTAGGAAACTGGAGTCAGGAGCCAGAGCTGGGTATTTAAACCAAGAACTTCTATATGTAATACAAGGTCTTTAATCAGTGTCTTAACTGCTAGGCTTACTTATTTATAGTATACAAGTACTAGTGGAATTAAGTAGAGCTATATATTTCATGATAAAGAAAGATAAATGATGTATCTGTAGGGCACAAAGTGAATGTGAAAGCTTGAAGGAGATGATGCAAATTTCCAGAAATCTGTAAATAATTCCTTATAGTAGAATTGAAGTTGACCAACTACACATGGGCCAAATCTAATCTGACACCTGTTTTAGAAATAAATATGTATTGTAACACAAATATGCTCTTTCATATACCTGTTGTCTATGACTATTTCCAGTCTATAGTGGTGGAGTTGAGCAGCTGTGACACAGCGAACACAAAGCCTAAAATATTATTCCCTGACCATTGCTAAAATATTTGCTCATCTTTGCCATGCAACTAAAGATTATATTTTCTTTTTTTAAAAGATTTATTTATTTGAAAGTCAGAGTTACACAAAGAGAGGAGAGGCAGAGAGAGAAAGAGGTCTTCCGTCCGATGGTTCACTCCACAATTATCTCCAACGGACGGAGCTTCGCAAATCCGAAGCCAGGGGCCAGGAGCTTCTTTTGGGTCTCCCACACGGGTGCTGAGGCCCAAGGACTTGGGCCATCTTCTACTGCTTTCCCAGGCCATAGCAGAGAGCTGGATTGGAAGTGGAGAGGCTGGGTCTCAAACCAGCGTCCATATGGGATGCCGGTGCTTCAAGCTAGGGCATTAACCCGCTGCACCACAGTGCTAGCCCCGATAGAATAATTTTTTTTTTTTTTTACAGGCAGAGTGGACAGTGAGAGAGAGAGACAGAGAGAAAGGTCTTCCTTTTGCCGTTGGTTCACCCTCCAATGGCTGCCACGGGCAGTGTGCTGCGGCCAGCACACCGCGCTGATCTGAAGGCAGGAGCCAGGTGCTTCTCCTGGTCTCCCATGGGGTGCAGGGCCCAAGCACTTGGGCCATCCTCCACTGCACTCCCGGGCCATAGCAGAGAGCTGGCCTGGAAGAGGGGCAACTGGGACAGAATCGGGCACCCCAACCAGGACTAGAACCCGATGTGCCAGTGCCGCTAGGCAGAGGATTAGCCTATTGAGCCGTGGCACCGGCCTCTGATAGAATAATTTTAAAAAATTTTTGAGCAAATGAGGTGGAGAGAGAGACAGAGAGTTGTTCTGTCTGTTGGTTTACTTCCCAAATATCTGCAGCAGCTGGGACTGGATCACATCAAAGTGAGCCTGGAATTCAAGGAGGTTCGCCCAATGGTCCATCACCAATTGCCTTCCAGACTGCACATTAGCCAGAAGCTGGTATTTGTAATGGAGTCACGATTCAAATCAGACAAACTGATATGGCCTGTGGGCATCCCAAATGGCATTTTAACTGCTGAGCCAAATGCCCACCCTTGGAGATAGCATTATAATGTTCCCTTCATAAGATTAGAAATAATCTGATGGTTGCAAATCTTACCTGTTTCACTCTTTAGAAGATGCAGTGGCAGCATAGCCCAAACAAGAGCATATGACTTGTTAGGAAAGGGAGAGATTCCATTATCATTATTTATAACTGAATTTCTGTTGTATTAACTGCCACCCCAAAAGAAAAGTGACTACTTGTTCTTTTTTTAAGATTTATTTATTTATTTGGAAGTCAGAGTTAAACAGAGAGAGGAGAGGCAGAGAGAGAGAGAGAGAGAGAGAGACAGAGAGAGAGAGAGAGAATCTTCCATCCACTGTTTCACTCCCCAGATGGCTACAACTACTGGAGCTGCGCCAATCTGAAACCAGGAGCTAGAAGCTTCTTCTGGGTCTCCCGTGCAGGTGTAGGGGCCCAAGGAGATGGGCCACCTTCTACTGCTTTCCCAGGCCATAGCAGAGAGCTGGTTTGGAAGTGGAGCAGCTGGGACTTGAATTGGCCCCTAAATGGGATGCAGGCGGCAGCTTTACTCAATACACCACAGTGACGGCCCCAACTACTTGTTTTTGATGTGTTTTCTTTATAGTAAGAAAAATGGAGTATTTTGTTCATCTTGATATCAATGATTTGAAGTTTTTATTACAATTTTGAGTAAACCATTTCCAAGTTATTTTTCTTTTTATTTTTTACATCTGTATTTTCCTTTTCTATCTGTAACAGTATTACCATTTATCGCTTGGCTTAGCTGTTCTTTCCTTCTCCTCCTATATGTTTCTTGTGTACATCTGACACTTAATATGCATCAGTAGGGGTAATATATTGTAGGGAAATGCATTTATGTTGAAAATACCTATAGTTACTCAACATACACATGTACTAATTCAATTCAGTTCAATCAATTCACTGCTTTCAACTGTAACCAGGCACCTGATTTTGTGAATACAAAGTCCCAACTCAGCATTATTATTTGTCTATGTGATTTGGTTTGACATTACAAAACTGGGTCAATAATGTTGTAGGATTGTTTACGTAAATCTTCACAATTTGGGGGTAACTAGAATAAAATGCCCAAAGGCTTGTTCTGCCAATTCCCTAGAATACTGTAATGTTAAAGCTTTAATGCTTAATTGTATTCAAGTGAGTAAAAAAATGAAAGTTCCTAGCATCTGTAAATTGCCCTAGATTGACATTAATCATGATATCTGCTTTAGTTATGTAACTATTACAGTAGCAAAAGGCTAATTTTAATAAAATACATCACTGTGCAAGGTCCCTCCTTACTCTGACAAATACTTTGAGTATAATTCTTCTCCATGAAAACCAGTGTTTCTGTAATGATCCTAGAGAGGTGTGGGCAAAATCATTTCAAATTCTGGTGGAATGAGTGAAAGCCACCAATTACTTCAGGAACAGAACTCAAGATAAATACATGGATAAGAAAAAAAAAGCCATTTTTCCTAATCTGACGACATGGAGGATTGAAAGGCAATTAGAAGACAGATTGGAATACAGCAATATGAAAGCTACCAGTGTTCAGTCAATTAGGGTTACTCGTGGTTGCATAAGATGGAAATCTCACAAATTACTAGGGTTTAAACAAGACAGAAATTTATTTTTCCTTCATTTAAAATCTAGGTGATCTGGAGGAGGGTAGTGGCTGGAAGATCCAAATCCTTCTCTCTGCTCTTCAAGTCTGCTTCTGGGATCTCTTCTCAAGGCCCCCTGTGGCAGGAGCTTCAGTCAGCAAAGGGGCATTCCAGGCAACTGGAAGCAGGGAAGGTAAACAAAACACATTGCAATTTCAATGTAAATTGAAGCCCTGGGTAGTTGGAGATGGACACTGAAAGCCAGCTAGAAATCTCTAAGAGCCTCTTGGAAAAGTGACTTTTCTATTCTTCCTTCATGTGCTTTAAAATGTACTATGAACGGGCTGGCGCCGCAGCTCAATAGGCTAATCCTCTGGCACACCGGGTTCTAGTCCAGGTCGGGGCACCGGATTCTGTCCCGGTTGCCCCTCTTCCAGGCCAGCTCTCTGCTGTGGCCAGGGAGTGCAGTGGAGGATGGCCCAAGTACTTGTTCTGCCAATTCCCTAGAATATTGTAATGTTAAAGCTTTAATGCTTAATTGTATTCAAGTAAGTACAATCCCATGGGAGACCAGGATAAGCGCCTGGCTCCTGCCATCAGATCAGCATGGTGTGCAGGCCACGGTGTCCATTGAAGGGTGAACCAACAGCAAAAGGAAGACCTTTCTGTCTCTCTCTCTCTCTCACTGTCCACTCTGCCTTCAAAAAAATAAAATAAAAATAAATTAAAAAAAAAATAAAATGTACTATGAACAGATGCAACCATAAATGTAGTAAAAGCATTCACTGATAGTCCCTAGGGTGAGATGACTCTAGTGAAAATAGACAAAGAAAGAGAAGTTCTGATCTGATAAAAAGTCCTGTTGTTGGTGGTGAAAATTCCTGGAAAAATTCCAAAGGATGGTAATCCATATTTTATAGCTGTTACTGTATCAGGAATGGTAATCAAAATCTTTGTGTGAGAAGGGGAATGGAGAAATATACAATTAAACTTCATCTTCAGTTGGAAGATGCTTATTGCCCCAAACCAACCCAAAGGCAAAAAGATTTTTAGAAAATGTGAATCCAGGGGCCGGCTCTGTGGCATAGCAGGTAAGGCCTCCATCTGCAGTGCCAGCAACCCATATGGGTGCCAGTTCAAGTCCCTGCTTCTCTACTTCCAATCCAACTCTCTGCTATGGCCTTGGAAAATAGTAGAAGATGGGCCAAGTCCTTGGGCACCTGCACCTACGTGGGAGACCAGGAAGAAGCTCCTGGCTCCTGGCTTCAGATCAGCTCTGGCTGTTGTGGCCATCTGGGGAGTGAACCAGCAGGTTCTCTCTGTCTCTGCCTCTCTATAACTCTGCCTTTCAAATAAATAAATAAGTAAACAAACAAACAAATAAATAAAATCTTGTTTTAAAAAAAGACTATAAAAATGTTTAAAAAAAAAAGAAAATGTGAATCCATTCATAGACAATACATCCAAAAATGTTAGAATAAAAAAGAATTTTCCTTTATATTCTGACATCTATGACTATAGCTATCACTAGAGACATAAAGCCTGGCAGTTTTATTTGAAGTGAGAGAGAATTAGGGATGTGCTGATGTTTATTTTTACAGAACAGGGAGATAGAAATCTAGAAAATAAATCAACACCTGTGTGTTTCTACCATTAGGTCTGTCTGAGGGATAAGAGATGGGAGGGAGGGAAATAGGGGCAGTGAATGATCCTTATCAATCCTGAGGCATCCTTTTATGATCCTGCATTTTCTGTGAAATCTGCATTTGTCTGAGAGTGTCTCTTCCTTAAATATTTTTGGGTATGAGCTTCCAGATTCCCTCTCAAAATCATGTTTAAGGCAGTCAGCCAGATTTCAATGAAGGCCTTTGCTTTATGTAAAGGGTAAAGTAGAGCTTAAATGAATATAGGTAATTTTTTTCTTGTTTTTCATGAAGAAAACAAAAAGCCCCACCATTTTCGTAGCATAAACTAAAGTAATGTGAAAGTGTTTTTATCTTTTGTGTGACATAAATTAGGGAAATTCAATATGATATTAAGAAGGGATTTATTAAATAAGAGCTTCCAGGAGGGAAAAGCGTGACTCTTTTCCATGTGCTACTGATAATTTTAAGACATTTTGTTTTGAATCTCTGCCTATCTCAGTGTTTTACTTGATAACAAACCTTACTGAGTCAGTTCTTGGCAATTTCATAACAATGCATTTTCATATTTACATCCAAGATCCATAAACCTAATTATCTCTTATGTTAATGTGAAAAGTAATGATAATAATGATGCCAATGACATTTAGTTCTTGGCTTAGATATCCTGTACATATGTTTCCTATTTACCTAACAATAATGGACAAGTGCACAAGTCATCAGAGTGACCTCCTTCCATAGAGCTATTCGGAGACTCAGAAGCTCTGCCATCCTCAACAAATGGCTCCCCAGGTCACCCTGGGGGTCATTTCTGTCCCAGTCAGCCAGGGGATGAGTATGGAGTAGCACACAGGGGAGGGTTTTCTATGTCAAATGCTATTTGCTGGAGTCCAGATGCGGCTAATATAAAGCTAATTCTGACTGTTTTTTCTTCATATCTTTCTATTATTCCCCAAAAGATGGAGTATCCCTGAAGTTAGATGCAATTATGGGTAATTTATTCATAATGGAAAAGAGCTTTTCAATTTTAGAAGGTTAGAGAGGAAAGTAGATATGATTTAAGTTTATAGATTTAATGCAAGCAAAAAGAAGTTGACTAAATCACAGACCACAGATGAGGATGCTGTCTTTGAGGACTGAAAGAGTTATTTAGAGCATGTAAAAGCAATAGAGTACTATTTTGGAGTAAATGTAAGTGTTTTAACTACTATTGATGAAAACTGTAACAACGGGCCGGCGCTGCAGCTCAATAGGCTAATCTTCCACGTGCAGTGCCAGCACCCCGGGTTCTAGTCCCGGTTGGGGCGCCGGATTCTGTCCCGGTTGACCCTCTTCCAGGCCAGCTCTCTGCTGTGGCCCAGGAAGGCAGCGGAGGATGGCCCAGGTCCTTGGGCCCTGCACCAGCATGGAGCCTAGGAGAGACACCTGGCTCCTGGCTTCGGATCAGTGAGGTGCGCCTGCCACAGCATGCTGGTCGCAGCGGCCATTGCAGGGTGGACCAACGGAAAAAGAAGACCTTTCTCTCTGTCTCTGTCTCTGTCTCTCTCTCTCGCTGTCTACTCTGTCAAAAAAAAATATATGTAACAGGGACTTACATAGCTTGATTTTATTTGATTTTTACAATGACTGTTCAAGATGGCTTAGTGTGGTGGTTAAATTCACAGGCTCTAGGGCCAAACTGCCTGGGCTTGAATTTCTACTTATTAGCTGGAAAATCTTGTTCAACCATTTAACCATTCTCTGATTCAGTTTCTTTAACTATAAGATGGGAACAGTAATAGCAACTGAATTCATAGAATTAATGTGAATATTAATGTATTAGTAGTGTAAAACCCTTCCTTAGAGGCATGCATGGTGTATAATCAGTTTTCATTATTATTAATTCTCCATTTACATATTAAGATATTGTATTTTAGAAAGGGTCAGACACATTGCCAATTCACACAGCTACTAATAGGTAGAACTGGCTGTTAAAAGGTATATCTATTCAAATCAGAATGCCTGTACTTCATACTATAGCAGGTCTAAAGTAAGCTATGGACTTAAAAGGAACTGGACTACTTATTTACTAGGGAATTTGAAACATGCATGTTTCATTGAGATTAAAAGTAGGGAGAAACTATATTGTGAGTTCTAGAAATGCCTTTTATGGTGGCTAAGAATCAAGATTCTCAATTCAATATTGTATGACCTCGAGGGGATAATTTTCCTTGCTATGCCTCAGTTTTGTAATAAGTAAACTCAGGGATAATAATAATATCCACCAGATCAACTGAGAGTTAACAATAAGGTGTAAGCACTAAAGACATTTATTACCTTACTTTGTAGGCTATCTAGTGATGGTTCAAAGTGTTAAGGACCTCAGGAAGGATCAAGGCTCTTTGCTTCTCTCTATGCTGTTGTCCCCTTATGTACATTCCACACCAGCACTAGACAAAGGACAATGGAATTAATATAATGGATTTAGACCAATCATATTTCACTCCCGGGAAAGAAGGAAAGCCACCTTCCCTACAACATGGTTGCCACTGAACTAAATCAGGATTTGCTTATGGAAAAAGGATGGAGAGTGCAGTTGAACTATAAGGGTTCTGTTCCTGAGTATCTGGGAAGTGCTTAGCTTACTGCTCTGACCTACAGTGAGTTCTCAATAAAGCTTAGCTTTGCCAATTCTCAGAGGCTGACATTCCAGAGGGTAATTTTGTGTTCTCATGAAACACAGACCTGCCTATTGTCTCAAAAGCAGAACAGAGCACTGAATTTGATGGATCACAGGCCTTGTTCACACAAGTTTGGATGTTCTTACAGGCTCCTTTGAACGGTAAAAATCTCCACAGTTTAAAAACATTTGTATCTCGTATCCTGGACCAAAGGTAGGGACAATGAGGGAGTTGAACCAAGCTGCTTCAAGCCTCATCCTATGTGTTGAAGGGATTTATTCTGCAGTTCTCTTGCATCAAGCTGTTTCACTTTGCTGGCAGAGAAAACTCCTTCAGCCCATGTTTGTTTTGAAGACAAGTGCTGTTCAGAATTCTACAGCTTTCCTTTCGTTTTTACATTCACACTCACTGCAACAGCTGGGAAGGAAGGAATGCCTACTGAAATATTCAACCATCCATGGCCAGGATGATGGTGTGTGACAAATGACCCCAACTCACTGGCATTCAACAATGAGCATTTATTGTCATGCTCGTGGTCTGCAGGTTTGGGTTCTGTTAGGTCCAGGATGATTTCCCTTAGACTTTCTTCCAAGCTTCAGATTGTTCCTTGATCTGCCCCATATGTCTCCTTGGATCACAGGTTTTCTGAAGCATATTTATTTTATGGCAATGATAAGAAACCCAAGAGGGCAAGCCCAATCTTGTGAGCATATTCCAAAGCTTTGCTCATACCACATCTTCAAACATCTCATTGGCCAAAGCAAGTAACATGTTAAACATCAATGGGTTGATCAATACACAGTGTATCTAGGTGAAAATTACATGGTCACAGGGGTTGGCGCTGTGTTGCAGCAGGTTAACACCCTGGCCTGAAGCACCAGCATCCCATATGGGCTGCTCTGCTTCTGATCCAGCTTTCTGCTATGGCCTGGGAAGTCAGTAGAAGATGGCCCAAGTCCTTGGGCCCCTGCACCCACATGGGAGATCTGAAGGAAGCTCCTGGCACTGGTTTCGGATCAGCACAGCTCCAGCCGATGCGGCCAATTAGGGAGTGAACCAGCGGATGGAAGACCTCTCACTCTCTCTGTCTCTCCTCTCTCGGTGTAACTCTTTCAAATAAATATTAAAAAAAAAAAAAAAAGCAAACTACATGGTCACAAGGCTGAATATGTGGACACAGGATGGGGAAAGGCACAGAGGATAATGGTGCAATAAGCCAATCTAACTTCTTGTGTTGCTTACAGCCTATTTCTACTCCCCACCCCAAATTCCTTTTTTAGTAGGCACAGCCCTAGTGTATTTTGCCTTCCTAGCCACTCTCATAACTAAAAACTATATGCCCTATAATCATTCAAGTTGATAAGAAAGAGACTGAGGGAGAAAATGGGAAAAGCTGGGTAACCTGGGTGAATCATTTTTGAAGACAATAAGAACTGGAGTCCTGGAAGCATAGATTTGTTGCCATCTAAAGTAAAGAAACACTATGGGAGAATGAAAATGGTGCCTTCTGTGAGGTAACTATCACGCTACCGCCACCAGTGAGAGGGACTATGGTTGGTACAGTCAGGTTTTAGTTTAGGAATCAAAAAGAAATAAGCCAGTCTTTAATGAAGTTCTTGTTAGGAAGTGGCTCCCAGAGATAGCAGGAGTCAGAGACCTTGTTCATCAGACTATCCACGACGATTATGATAGTGCCTAGTATATAGCTGGTGATCAATAAATACATTGTGAATGTACTGAAATATTTAATAACTAATGTCTCCATTGAATATTTGATAATCTTTTGACCAAATTTATACACATTCCCTTGGAAATTCTAGTGGCACAGGACCAGGAGCAGAAAAACTTAAGAAGTCATGTCTTTGCCGAAGTCCTTGGCATAGTAGACTAAGCCTCTGCCTGGGGCACCAAGTTGTGTCCCCTGCTCCTCTTCTGATCCAGCGATCCAGCTCTCAGCTTGTGGCCTGGGAAAGTAATGGAAGATGGCCCAAGTGCTTGGGCCCCTGCATCCCACTCCCTCCTGTGGTAGACCCAGAAGAAGCTCCTGCCTCCTGGCTTCCAGTTGGCCCATTTGGGGAGTGAACCAGTGGATGGAAGACCTTTCTCTCTCTCCCTTTCTGTCTGTAACAGTACCTCTCAAATAAATAAATAAATCTTAGAAAAAAGAAACCATGTTTCTTCTTATCATTTTTCATAAGCTGTTTCTTATTTTTAAAGATAACACTTTTTTGAAATATGATTTACTTACAATGAAAGACACTCATTTTCGGCGTCCAGTTTTGAGTTTTGACAATGGGAGAAACACACAATAAAGAACTTCTCCACCTTCTCAAAAAGTTCCGTGGTGTGCTCTTTCATGCCCACTTCCTGCCACGGGCAACTGCTGATCTGCCTTGTGTCTACATGGAATATCTTGCCTTTTCCAGAATTCCAACAAATGGAACCACGCAGCACGCAGTCTATTCTGTCTACTAACCTTAAAGCCCGTATGATCCACCTGTGTTCTTGCACGCCCATCCCTTTTATTGTTGCGGAATAATATTCCATTGTTCCGGGATACCACAAGGTGTTTATCCATTGGACTGGCGGTTGACGTTTGCAGTTTCTAATTTGGGGCTATTATGAAGAACGCCACGACCATTGTTGTACATGTCTCTGCGGACACAGGCTTTCATTTCTCTCGGGTAAACACCTAGGAGCGGCATTTCGGGGTTGCATGAGAAGTAAACGGAAAAGAGACTGCTCTCCAAAGCGTCTTTCTCATTTTTATACTCCCTGTAGCAGCGGAGGAGAGTTCCAGTTGCTCCACACCTCTCCCTTGCATTATCCCTCTTTACAAATTTAATCTATTTTCCTTCTTTCTTCCCTGCCCCCTCCAGGAATGTTTGTTGACTGAGTTAAAAAAAAATTCCCTAGACCTGTTTCTAAACGAGCAAGTTTCTATGAAAATCTCTGTCTCACACACTGAGAGAAGGCGGGGGAGGGGAGTCCTCCTCTGCCCCTTGGGGAACAACCTCGGCTTGCCGGAGGCAGGGCTTTCTCTCTGGAGCACAGCTGAACCTAACCTTTTGCCCCCGCTTCAGCACCGCGCGCTGCGAACCCTCAGGCGCGCCCAGGTTGCACTGACAGCTCTCACTCCAAGCCTCTCAGCTGCTCTCTTCTCTGCTGCTGAAGAACCATTCTCTTTCCGAAAAGCTGTTTTGTGGCTGGCGCTGGAGAGCTCCAGGAAGAGCGAGAAGCTGGGGGGTTGTCTGTTCCCGCGCAACGGCCCCCTCCTCCCACCTGCTTAGGTTCCGGAGACGCTCCCGGGCCCGCGCCAAGTTCCCTAGAAAACACCCCCAGCACGGCGCGGCTCCCGGACATCCCCGGCGCCCCCGCGACCCGGGCACGGGGCATGCTCAGAGGGCGCGCCGAGGCGCAGGCGTTGGCTGCAGTGGGGCCCGGGAACCAGGAGGTGCCGCTGCGTCCCCGCTTCCCGGCGCCTGACCCAGCGCGCAAAGTTGGGCTGGGAGCCGCGGGGGGAAGGAAGGACCGAGCGAGCAAGGGTGGCGGGGAAGGGGGGGCGGGAGGCGGAGGGAGGAGGGGAAGGAGCAGGGAGGGGGGGCGCCGAGCGTGTGTCACTCGCTCGCTCCCTCTGTGTACAGAGGATGTGCTGAATGGTGCGCTTTGAGGCGGCGGCGGCGGCGGAGGAGCAGGAACCAGCGGCGGCTGCCAACCTCGGCCGCCCAGCTCAGCTTCCTTGCTTCCGAGGCTCGGATCCACCCAGGGCTCCCGACCCCGTGTCCCGCCCGGGGCATGGCCCGGCGTTGCGCCCCCGCGCGCCCCGCCTGCTGAGCGGCGCCAGAGGGAGGTGCGGAGGCCAGGAGGCCGGGGGAGGCCGGCTGTGGAGCAGAGTCGAGCGGCTCCGGAGCAGAAAAAGGAACCCGCGCCCAGAGCCCCGCGCTCCGCGCCCCGTCCCTGCCGCGCTCGCCCGGGCCGCCCGGAGCCCCGATGAGCCCAGATGGCCGGGGCTCAACCCGGAGTGCACGCCTTGCAACTCAAGCCCGTGTGCGTGTCCGACAGCCTCAAGAAGGGCACCAAATTCGTCAAGTGGGATGATGTAAGTAGTGGGGCGGCCCGGCTCGGGGCGCGGGCCGGGGCACCGGGCAGGGCGGGTGGCGTGGGGGTGGGGCGAGGGGCGCGTTATGCAATGGGCGCGCGGACAGCGGGCAGGGGCGGCATAGGGGCGCACAGGTTGGCAGCTGCTGAGGCGATGGCAAGGAGCAGGCGCTTTGCGCGCGCTTCTGTGTCCTCCGGATTTAGTAGTTGACATCCCTGCTGGGCACCCACTGAACATCTCCAGTCTTTGGGACCAGCGGGGCGGGACGGGTTTCGCTTGCTGTGTGATGCTGAGAGTTTGGAAAGTGAGGAGTGTGAAGTTGGGTCCAGCTGGAAGGCAGCGGGTGTGAACAAGACGCGCCCTCCCCTCCCTCAGATGCAGCCCTTGTTACCGCTGTTGCTGGATTTCAGGGAGGTTCGGTCCCGGAGTCCCAAAGTGTAGGTGTCTGCTGACCTTGCCGGCTCTTTGATGGGAACCCACGCGGCCAAGGGCGCAGCGGTCCAGCCGACAGGTGGTCGTTGATGCCAAACTTTAGCGCCTGGCTCCGGAGTGTGAGGTACCCGGAATGGCAGAGGAAAACACAGCTGGGGAGTCAGTGAGCAGAAGCTGGGGGCACTTGCGGAATTCAGGATGGCTCCGGGGACCTAAGGAGAGGCAAGAGAGGGCGAATTTTTTGAGAACTGAGCTGGCTAGAGCCTTCACTTGCTAAAGACACATCAAGACTTTACCACACGACTTACCTTCATCTTTTGTTAGGTAGGCTAGAGACTACCTCTGTTCCCACCCCCCACCCCTGGGTGTCCAGGGTGTCCAAAGCTTCACATGCAGTCCAGACCCCAAGACTTTTAATGACCTGCCCTTGCCGGCCACCCTAACTGCCTTCCAACATGTGCATTAGTAAATGAAAACCTCCCAATCTTGGGATAGGGGTGTCATTCAAAAGACTTGGTAAGAACAACAGCTGGAGTAAGCCCGAGGTGCCAGGATCTAAAGAAATTTAGGTCCCAATGACTAATGTGTCTCTTAATCAGGAGGAATTATAGGAGAATGAGGTGTTCTTGCTGAAAAGGTTTTCCACCTGGTAAATTATAGCCTGTTATTCTCCAGGGTGTTTTTTTTTAATCTTCCTAAGCCAATTTCCAGTGTCTGAAAACAATTTAAATATTCCAGGTAGCAAATCCAATTACTTTGCTGAGTGCATCTGAGTCTATATTTTGTCCACTTGGAAGCACGAACGGAACTTGGAGAATGAGCCACAGCTTCCTTGAAAGCTCATGCCAATTATTAAACGCTGCAGGCAAGGATGTAAACATGCATCTTTCCACTGAGGCTTCACACCTTTGTCCTTTTTGTCCCAGGCTCATTGGACTGGATGTTTTTGTAAATGCAATAAAAATCTAAAGCGGAATAAATTCAGACACAGAATTAAATGCTCTGTTTGTGTCAAGGGAAAGATAGCAGATAGAATGCAATTTAACAGCTAATAAAACATCCTTGTCCATCTTGAAATCCTTGAGCAGAGACCTAATGTGATATGCACTTACCAAGAATGCGAGGGGAGAGTGGCAAGATCAGAAAGAGAGGTTGCAGGATAAAGAAGGTAGTTTCACTATACGCACTGGATATCTTTTATAGAAATGATTTTAATTCATCTTTTAAATAATTCTCCATAATTTCGTATGTAGGAGAAATTGGCCAGTGCCACTTTGGGAATGCAGATCTTTTATGAAAACGCATTTTTCTATATCCAGGTAGTTGATTTTTATTTTGTGTCTTTATGTAACATAATGCTTGCTCACCTATCAGTGCTAGCTCTTAGCTACATCCTGAAGTAATGAAGAAAGTAGACACAAACCCTGCTATTATGGACCTTACATGCTAGAAAGAGACACAAACAATTAAGAACATCAAATGAGAGAGGATATGAGTTGAATGATAACTGGTCAAACACCTAGAGAAAGATGAGGGCAAAACAACTCCCTTTGAGCTTTGCAGCAGTGAACTTCTGGGGAAGACCTCCAGGAAGGATGTAGGTGCTAAGGAGACAGCCAGTAAACTCTGAGGTCTTTCGTATTTCAATTTATGTTTTATTATTATTTTTATTTTTATTTATTTGACAGGCAGAGATATAGATAGTGAGAGAGAGAGAGACAGAGAGAAAGGTCTTCCTTCTGTTGGTTCACCCCCCCCCCCCCCAGATGGCCGCTAAGATCCGTGCTGCGCCGATCTGCAGCCAGGAGCCAGGTGCTTCCTCCTGGTCTCCCATGCGGGTGCAGGAGCCCAAGCACCCGGGACATCCTCCACTGCCCGCCCTGGGCCACAGCAGAGAGCTGGACTGGAAGAGGAACAACCAGGACTAGAACCCAGCACCCATATGGGATGCCGGCGCCACAGACGGAAGATTAACCAAGTGAGCCACGGCGCCGGCCCTCAATTTATGTTTTAAAAATTATTTTATTTATTTGGGGAGGGAGAGAGAGAGAAAGAGAGTGAAAGAGAGAGAATACACATGCCCTTATCTTATGGTTTACTCCCTAATGTTTGCAGGTCTTTTTAAAGTGAAATCCTAGACTGCACCCAGAAGTCAAATAGTCTGGAATGCGATGAACTGTCATGCAAGTTATTTGGCTCTCAGTGTCTGTGTTCTGTGGAATAAGAGACCCAGCCCTCCTAAGGGTTGCCTATATCGTCCCCAGATATCGCCTGCTTTACTCTCCCCATTTTGGGTGTGCTCTTCTGGTATCAAACCAAGTCCAGGCTATCTAGCTATTTTTATTGTGCCCTTAGTGAGAGTGTGTGTTGATGACAGAAGTTAACTATGTCTTGAGTCAAAGATCTGGCTTTAACTGCTGGGTGTCTCAAAAGTCAGCTGTGTGACTTCAGGTAAATTCTTTACTCTCTCTGAACCTTTGTTGCTGTTTGTACAAAGTGATAGTAATGCTATATTCTCTATACCTATTTCATGTAATAGCTGGGAAGAGCTAGAAGAAGTGGTACTTCTTATCAGGGTGTACATCAGAATCATATGGAGGACTTGCTAACAAATTGGTGGGTCCAACTTTTGTGTGTTTTTTTTTTGCTTGTTTTGTTTTGTTTTTTTTTTAGATTTCATCTGCTTCTAGTGTAGTTGTTGAAAAGGGAAAGGAAAGAGAGAAGCTTTCTGAGAGGCCACCTGTTTCACTTTGTGGTTTTGCACACTTATCACCTCTTTCATTTGATGTTCTTAACCATGTTTGCATCCTCCAGCATGTAAGTTCTGTAATAGCAGGGATTTTGTGTGTTTGGCACCTACTTTAAGAAATACCTGCGTCCTCCTACTCCAGGGATGCATCCCCATCTGCTTGTGTAGAGGAAAAGTAAATGCTAGAGACAACTTAAAATCTCTCAAATAGCTGATCTTGCTTTAAGACTATAGAACCCCGAAAGCTCATAAACAGAGTCTCAGTGTCTCATTAGAAAGCAAACATGTAGCAGGCCATTGAAAACTGGTGAGTATGGGGTGATACAGGGTTATGAAGAGCTTATCTCCTGTTCCATAACCGATTGAAGTGCTACAATCACTGGTCCTATTGTCCTGTTAACAATAGAAGTGTAAGGTGTCACCTGAAGGGTGCAGTGCTGTGCACTTTGGCTACCTACAAGGTCTTGGTAAGGCTGTGGGTTCTCTACATGTGGTAGTTACAACTCTGACCTAGGTACTAACAAACTACAGAGAACAGAGATCTGGAGACACCCTGCCATACCAGGCCAGGCATTAACCTTTTTGCTGCCTGATCCTGGGGAGGTCTGGGGGTCCCCGGGGCCTGTAGGCAGGTGGGTGGGGGTTGGTATTTTTCAGTGTTTTGAAACTAATAATGGTATCTGTGATCTCCTCCTCCTGAACTCAGCAACCAGCTGCAGGAATGACCTGTCATGACTACCTGCTGCACTAGTGATATTAAAGGACACTGCTTTCTATCCTTGCTCTCATTTTGCGTTTTGCATGTTATCAGGTGTGGTGGTGGGAGATAGATGTAAACGGCTATGGGCATTATGGGAGAATTCTGGTGCAATACACACTGGAAGGGAGCTACTTTCTCTATATGGAGATGCAAAGATTGTGAGATTGGCCCCTCTCTCTGCTGGAACTTGGCTTTACTTTATATTGGGCCTGACATGGAAGAAAATAAGGACCCAAACCTGCCACACAACCCCTGATTTGCCCTAGTTTTCCATGCTGGGACCATGTCTTTGTCTTTGGGAGGTGGAAGGGCTTTCATTTGTTTGTTCTTTCTTTTTCTTCACTATTACCTTTCAAATTCAAATGTTACTGTGAGCGAGTGGTTTAATATATTCCAAACTCAGTTTCCTAAACTGCTTTATGTAAATTGTAATATTTCCTACCTTACAGAACAGTTCTTTAGGTTAAATAGGCAAATGCATGAAGATTACTTTGTACAGTGCCTGACACATGAGAAATGATGAATAAAATGTTCTAAAAAATTTCTCCCCCAAAGTAACAGGACCACCTTTATCAAGGTGGTGAATGTGCAAAAAAAAGGGTGTTTTATTCTATTTGTGTGAGAGATTCAGACCTTATTTCCATTCCCTTTGATGTGTTCTTGATTTTGTATTTTATGATTTAGAGAAAAAAATTAGGCTTTTACCCCCCCTTTAAAAATTTCAGCTGTTTCAGAGGAAGTGAATCTAAATAATTCCAAGAAGTACTTACTCGCCCTAAAGTAAGTCAATTTACTAAACATACACAGGTTTCTTTCCACTTAGGTTCTATATATGTAACCTCACATTGTACATCCTGTCTCGTGTACATAATCCAATGTTAAAAAGTCAGAGTTGTTAAAGTAAGTTTGAGAAGGAATCTGAAGAAGCTCAGAGGTTTGGATTTGCATTAATGCTTCTATCCCAGAGAAACCGCACAGCTAAAACAGCATCCTACATACACGCTTCGTTAGCACTTCTGCATAATGTGGAATCTGAAGTTCCAGTTTCCCAAATGATGACAAGATGACACTGACAGGACTAAGAAGGGAGCAGAAGGGAAGGCCTTGTGAGATGGGGATTCAGCAGCATTCACTTTGGAAAAGCTGTGGGAAATAGGGAAGAAACAGCCTGAATCTGTAGCTGGTAGATTAGGATTGGGTTTCCTGCAGGGACAGATTGGAAGATTGGAAGAGTAGCAGGTGCCTTTTCCAGAGCCACTTAAATATGCCCAGATTTTCCATTTTTAAAAGTACAATGAGCTTTGCGTTTCTCATTGACAGTCAGTAATTACTGTAAACTAAGTGTAAGAATATAACTTTTTCCAAGTGAGTCAATAATGTATATTAAGTTTTTTTTTTGTTCCAGTGTTATATACACACCCCAAACACATAAATCATGGGTGCAGCTGGATCAATTTCATAAGTGAACCCTCCCATGTCACCTGCACAAGGTCAGGAAGCAGCATCAGCAGCCCTAGACATACCCGATCATTCCCACCCGACTCCCCACAGTTACCTGGAGTAATTGTTATCATAACTCCAGAGATTGGTTTTGCTTGTTTTTAATCTAATAAAGCTATTTTTATTTTTGAATGAAAACTTAGTAATACCTCTTCAGCCTGAAGCATTTTTATTATTGCCAAATTGACTCTCTTGAACAATATCAACTAAAGTAACTATCCTCAGTTGTGATGTCCCTTGATTAAGTCCTAAGTCCTTATCTGTCCCAAGGTAAAGTCTGGGAAGTGCAGCAGGTGTTGTAAATGCCCTGAAGGAAGAAACAGTTAAACTAGTAATTTAGCAAGGAAATTTAATGCCTTTAGGCTGTTATTGGCAAGGCAAAGAAGATTCCTGCAGTGCTGTTGACAGAATATGTTTCTCTCATAGGCTTTTTCTGTGGATTTGTTTTGCCTTTGCTTTAAAACATTTTAAAATTTTTATTATTTCATTTTGTTTCTTAAAATGCTTATTTGTGAGTAGGAGAGGAAGGGAGGAAGGGAGGGAGGAAGAGAGAGGGAGAGAGGTGGGGGGAGAGAATGGAGAGAGAGAGAGAGAGAGAGAGAGAGAGAGAAATATGAGAATGCTCATCCGCAGATTCACTCCTCAAATGCTGGCAACAGCCAGGGCTGTATCAGGCTGAAGCTAGGAACCCAGAAAGCAGTCTGGCTCTCCCATCAGGGAAGCAGAAGCCCAGTTACTTGAATCATCATCAGCTGTCTCCTAGAGTGTTTTGGCAGGTAGCTGGAGTAAGGAACCAGAGCTGGGAATTGAGCCTAGGTACTCTGATGTGGGATGCAGGTGTCTTAATCATGCGACTAAATGTCTGCTCTCTCCCCAAATGGTCTCCATGGTTGGGACTGAGCCAGACCCATCTGGGTCTCCCCCAGGGATGCCAGGGGCCAAGCACTTGGAACATCTTCTGCTGCTTTCCCAGGTGTACTAGCAGGGTGCTGGATCTGAGACAGAGGATAGGGGACCTGAACCAGCACATGGGTGTGAGAAGGCCAGCTTATGCCTCTGTGCCACAATGCTGGCCCCAGAATTAATGATTTTAAAGTAAACAATTCAGCAACACCCAATATGCTTCCAATGTTGTTCTAACAACATCCCCATCTGGCTGCATAACACCTGAGGCTGACATTTCCTACCTATGGTGCATTAGGATACTTGGCTCTGTCTATTAGTATATCTTGAATACTTCCCTTGAATGGTTAGCCTATCAATAAATAGCTTCAAATTATATTTACCTGCAGTGATATTTAAATGGAACAGAACATTTTGCTTTTTTAAGTTGAACTTGGTAACCTGTAGTTAAATGTTTCCTTATCAGAATTGTTTCATGTTATCATGAACCAGAAGTGCCAGCAGAAAATGGAATGGGGTTGATTGTGGATTGTTGACTAATGCTATGGGTCTCCACTTAAATAACAAATCCTTAGTAACTGGACATGTTGGCTTTCCTGTTGCCTGAGCTAATATTAGGTTCATTTGGCCTTTCAGATCCTATCATGAATTCCGTATGCTCAGACAAATTTCACAGTCTATTCCATTTAATCCTTTTCCTGTCTATTCCAGGTCTGATGCCCTAAAAAGAGCCATGTGCATATCAGTAGGTGAAGCAACTAGAAATACACCAGTGAGGTCATTTGCACTGAAGGAGCCATCAATTTTTTATCAAAAAATTAAGTGAAATAGAACATAAGTGATGATCAAACTCTTTGAAGTTTTTTTTGTTACCCTCTTGTCTCATTAAGGTCTAATATTTCATTTTTAATTGCCATGTGTTAATTTCAACTTCAGAAATTTTTGGTTTTCATTTGTATTATGAAAGTCTAAGTATATGTGGTAATCAATGGTAATTAATTCTATACATTTATCAAGGAACTGAATTACTTTTAATAATAATTTACAACTGAGAAACACTTTTATAAAATAAGGAAAGATGGACATTTTGTATTAAAACAGAATTAAAAGCATCCTACATCTGTTTTTCATTTCAAGAGCTTTTTTTTTTAAAGATTTATTTATTTATTGGAAAGGCAGAGTTAGAGAGGCACAGGCAGAGAGAGAGAGGTCTTCTATCCTCTGGTTCACTCCCCAGATGACCACAATGGCTGGAGCTGTGCCTAACCGAAGCCAGGAGCCAGGAGCTTATTTCAGGTCTCCCATGTGGGTACAGGGGCCCAAGGACTTGGGCCATGTTCCACTGCTTTCCCAGGCCACAGCAGAGAGCTGGATTGGAAGTGGAGCAGTGGAGACTCGAACCGAAGCTTGTATGGGATGCTGGTACTGCAGGCGGCGGCTTCACCTGCTAAGCCACAGCGCCTGCCCCTAAAGAGCTTTTAAAATCATAATATTTTCTTTTATTACCTTGAAGATTTATGAGCAAGGGACCAGTTAGCAAACAAACACTTTCATCTGAACTAGTAGTTATGGTGGATGACAGCATTGATATCTAGAAGATTAAGAGATTATTTTACCATAAAAAGAAAACTTTGGAACTTTTGCATTAAATACATATTGGAAAGTTAGTTTTGGCCGGTGCCGTGGCTCAACAGGCTAATCCTCCGCCTTGTGGCGCCGGCACACCGGGTTCTAGTCCCGGTCGGGGCGCCGGATTCTGTCCCAGTTGCCCCTCTTCCAGGCCAGCCCTCTGCTGTGGCCCGGGAGTGCAGTGGAGGATGGCCCAAGTGCTTGGGCCCTGCACCCCATGGGAGACCAGGGAAAAGCACCTAGCACCTGGCTCCTGCCATCGGATGAGCGCGGTGCGCCGTCCGCGGCAGCCATTGGAGGGTGAACCAACGGCAAAGGAAGACCTTTCTCTCTGTCTCTCTCTCTCACTGTCCACTCTGCCTGTCCAAAAAAAAAAAAAAAAAAAAAAAAAAAAGTTAGTTTTGCTCATTTTACAGAAAAATCTATATGAACTCGAGAATAGGAAGGCTACAGAGCAAGTATGCAGCTGGTCTAGTAGACTGAGGAAAACATGAAGGATGCTAACCATGATCTCCATCAGGTGGCTGTGTTGGAGATGGTTGAGTCTCAACAACCCATTCTTGCATCAGAAAGAAGGACTTTCTGTAATTCAACGTCTGGGGATTTAGAGCTATGGTTACTAGACTCCCTTGAGGCTAATATTCTAGCTGAAAATTAAGTTCCTCCAAATATATGATGCCTGTATATATGAAGTTTGAACTTTAGAAATGTGACCGAGGCTGCCTTCCTTCATTTTTTTTTTTTTTTTTTTTTTTTTTGGTTTGTTTCTACAGATGCATGGACTGTTGAAGAAGTGGCATCTTCTGTAATAATTCTCCAGTGTCTCTGAGAGGCCTTGGTGACAATGGTCATTCCTTGCTTTCAGCTTACTCTTCCCTTGTCTTGAGCCACACTGGCACATTTGGGTTCCAGTAGTTCCTTTTTGATTTCTGTCTTTCTGAGTGTGGTAGTAACAATAGCTCTCCTCATAGTTCAGTACTACCATGTTCTGTGATCATTCAGACAGACCGTACCTGCAGCCTGGTTCTCTAACCCTTCCAGTGATTCTATCAAGGGTTTAATTGTCTGCATTAAGTCCTTTAATGTTTGAAGTTCCAGAAAGGTTTCTATTTCCTGAAGTAAAGCCTGCCCAATATAGCCTTTTATGGCTTCAGGATTTCATGACTTTTAGTCCTTATGGACAATAATCATCTAAATATCCTATATAATTTTCTCCTTCAATATTACATTGAAGTAAAAGGGAATTTTGCTTTGATATTGCCTCTGTAATTTAATATTGAGAGTAATCCTTGTAATGCACTATTATTTATATTCGCCACCATCAAACAGATCTTGAATGGTAGGAAAAGTGCAAGTGCTCTTCCTATTCACATAGAAGTAAATTGAGACTAGGGAGTTAGTGATTTGCCCTAAGACTCACAACTCATTAGATCTAGAATCGCAGTTTAAAACTAGATCTTACAATTAAATTCATCTACCATGATACCCCTACACAGGCTCCTTTTGGTAACAAAGAACTTTATTAACAGAGTTTCAATGAATGCAAATTGAGTCATTGAGTTTTTCAAAGAATCTCCCTGATTTTGGGATTCATGAAAATGAAGCTAAGTCCTTACTCACTTATTTGGCTAGTGTCTTTAAAATAGCTATTTTCATGGGATATATACCCAAAGTCCATTTTTGTCTACCCTATGCAGAATGTGGAAACACAGGAAAACTTCATTACTGCTTTGAGGTACAGAGGTCACTGTATGCTTTAAAGTCTATAAATGTTCTACATCACTCATTGTAGAAATATTCATACATAAAGACAGGTATTTGTAATGGTGTTAAAACAAGGGTCGTTTTCTTCATTGTATAATAAGTGACACTTTTGTATTTAGCAAATGCCATTACATGCACTACTACATTTTTTTCTTTTTCTAACATAATTGCAAATGTTGGCTTTTGCTTAATTGCTAGTAAGGTGAATCCTATGGTTTCTCCTGGTAATCATGGATTATGGAAAAATAAGGATATGGTATGCATGTTGCAGTGTGGTGAGTCTGTTTGCTCCCAAACAACAGTGGCTTGGACAGCAAAGTAATGTCAACCCAGAGGCCAGATATAGATTACCAGTGCAGGTAGATTGATATGCCTCATCTTTATTATAATTAGACTGGGCTCCCAGAGAGCTACGGCTTTCTGTTATTCATCTTTTTGCCTTACTTGAGATACCACACCTGACATTTGGTAGGTGCTGGTGCTCAGGGAAGATCTGTGAAATGAAGGGATGATCTGGTGTGTGTCTGGCCCACATGGGTTCACAGAGAGGAGTGCATATCCTTGAGGCAGTCCTGGAGGGTGGTCTTGCTGTTGAGAGACCTTCCTTACCATCCTAGTGCTGCTTGGCAGTGGTTGGGAAGCCATTAAGAGCCATGGTCTCTTAATAATCTGAAATATCCCAGTGCTTTAAAGAATCCTGTGGCCTTCTTAAAAAGGGGCTTCTTTGTGTTGAGTTTGAGAGTTAAAATGCTTGTTGGTAATGTAGAACTGACTTCTGTCTCAGCACTGATTTTCTTTAAGGTCTACATAGTGCTTAACTTGAGCATATACTAATTTTTGAGTCAATATTGGTTAAAAAGGTGACCTTTCTCTCTGTCTTTCTCTCTCACTGTCTGTAACTCTACCTGTCTAATAAATAAAAATTGGCTCACATGGCTAATCCTCCACCTGTGGCGCCGGCATCCCATATGAGCACCGGGTTCTAGTCCTGGTCGCTCCTCTTCTAGTTCAGCTCTCTGCTGTGGCCCGGGAGGGAAGTGGAGAATGGCCCAAGCGCTTAGGCCCCTGCACCTGTGTGGGAGACCACGAAGAAGCACCTGGCTCCTGGCTTCAGATTGGTGTAGCACTGGCCGTGGCGGCCATTTGGGGAGTGAACCAACGGAAGGAAGACCTTTCTCTCTGTCTCTCTCTCTCACTGTCTGTAACTCTACCTATCTAATTAAAAAAATGGTGATGCTTAATGTCTTACATCCTCTGATTCTGAATATTGCCTATGGCTCCTGTTTTCTGAGAAAAGATGCTCAAACATATCCAGTGAAAATCGCCCTTCAAAAATTCAGAAGTGTTGGGGGTGACAGAACAACATACTGATCATTATGAACTAATTTCCTCTATCTTGATAATGATTCACAAAGAGAAAAATGAATCTGTGACCCTTATTGCTAAAATGATAATAGTAAATAAGACATTTAGTTCTAACATTTTATTTACAATAAATTTCTGCCTACATTATTCTCTTTGCACATTGGCAGTGGAAGCCCCTGGGATGGTATGCTTCACTTGATTCTTCCCCTCTCCTAGTTTAATGTACTTGAGCCACTTCCATTCTTTCGCCTGCTCTCCTGCTCCTGGGGAGACACCTCATCTTCCTTTTCCTTCTGAAGTTCAACCTTGCTGGCATCTTGAATCTTGGTTTCATTGTCATCCACCACCATCCTCTTCTGTTGTGACAATGTCTTGTAGCCTCCCTCTGTTCTAGCTCTTCTAAGAACATAATCAATATATCTTTTGAGTAATGAACATCCCAACATTAACACCAGCATTATTCCTGGGGACTTGTGTTATCCTTCAATTACTGTCCTCTCCTTTGTCTTCTTCCCTCAACAATGAAAATGTAACTTACACTCACCTGCCACTCATCCTTCTCAACCCACAAAAGCCCCTTCAGTCCTCAAAAACATGTAAGCAGTCCACTTCACACACACATACACACACTCAGTAAGCACATGAAAAAATGTTCAACATCTCTCACTAGCAGATAAATGCAAATTAATACCACAATGCAAATTAAAAGCCACTTCACACCCAGCAGAGCTATATCTGAAATTACCAGTTTTCTCATCTCTGTGCCCCAACTAAGCAATGTGCAGCTTGGTTACTCAGAGATTTGGGCTTTTGTTTTGTATTGAAAGTACTTTGCGTGGTGTGGTAAGAACTACTTCCAATTTTTCTCTATTTTGTTTTAAAAGTAATTTTCATGTTTGTTAATTCAATGTAAGCATCTTTTTTTAAAAAAAGGTTTATTTTATTTATTTGAAAGGCAGGGTTACAGAGAGAGAGAGGGTGAGAAAAGAGAGATCTTCCATCCGCTGGTTCACCCCCCAAATGGCCACTGGGATTGGGCCAGGCAAAAGCCAGGAGCTTCTCTGGGTCTCTCGCGTGGGTGCAGGACTCAAGGCCGTCAAGTGCCATCCTACATTGCTTTCCCCATGTGCATTAGCAAGGAACCGGCACCGATAAATATAAGCATCTTAATGCTGCTTCTTTCTGCTATTTTCAGTCCCCTATTCTGAAACTTATTTCCTCCTCTGCTTGCTTTTAATACACACTGGATACTTCCTTACAGGAATATTCTCATCAGTGTTAAGGTAGTTGGAAGGTTTACTTCACTGATCCTGATTTAATATTCTAGCTTAACATCCAAGTCTATGATTATTATGGCTTTATTTTATAATCAGGGCTGCATTGCTCATGTTTGTTGGGCATCACTTCTGATTTTCTGTGACCCTCAGAATTCTTCTTCCTTTACATAGCTATTTTCTCCCCCATATTGGTCTCTACTGCTTCCTAATGCAAGTTCTGGGTAATCCCTGTGGCACATTACTTGTTATTCTTCCTTGTTGACTCTGTAATATTGATTAGCTTAGAAGTTCATGGCACTATTCACGTGGGTACTTCTGCAAAGAGAACATTAGAATCATTGTGGAGGCAAAATTGTGGTTAACCTTGGCCACTAGTTCTTCTGACAATGAAACTGAAGAATCTGCTTTTGGTCTGTGGACTGGTCCTTGACCTGAGACTGAGGTTTAGGGTTATATTTTGTATTGGTTTACTACAGCACCATGTAGTACTACAGACTGAATACCTTAACAGAAATGCATTTTCTCACAGTTCTGGAGGCTGGAAGACTGAGATCAAGGTGTTAGCAAGACTGCTTTTTTGAGGGCTGTGAGGGAAAGATCCATTTCACTGTTTTCTTTTTGACTTGTAGATGGCTGGCTTTTCCCTTTGTCCTTGTCTCATCTTCTTTGTATATATGTCTATGTCCATGTTTTCTTTTCTTGTATAAGATGCCTGTCATATTGGATTAGGGCCCACTTTTAAGACTTGCTTTTAACTTAATCACTTCTTTAAAGACCTTGTCTCCAAATAAGTCACATTTTGGGGTGCTGGGGAGCTAGATCTTCACCATATGAATTATTGGGGAAAAAGATGCAATTCAGACCACTTTATACTTCCACCTGGAAAAGCAGAGCTCAGAGGATGGCAACTTGATGTCTCTATTAAGATATTTGAAGAATTGACTTTCAGAGAAGCAACTAGATTTATTTTACATTTTTAGATGTCAAAACTTAGCTGGCAGCTGCATATATGAAAAAAAAAAAAACCCTAAAAGTAACTGGGATTATCTGATGAGTCAATCAAGTTTGCTTTTTGAGAGTGATTTCCCTGATAATGTTAGTCTCCATAAATATTTAGTGCCACACAGCCTGATAGAATATGAACCATATAGGACAGTTTAAATTTTCTAGTAGCCAAAAATCACAAGAAGAAATAATAACCAGGTAGAATTAATTTTAACCCCATGTTATTTAGCTTAGTATATATCTTTTGATATGTAATCAGTGTCAAAAATTATGAATGAACTAGTTCCTGTGCTTGTTTCATTATTAGTCTTTGAAATCTTGCAGCTCATTTTGGTTGTAGAAACCACATTTCAAGTACTCAGTAGACACAGGGGTACCACTGTAGCTGCCTGATGCATCTGGGAGGGCAGCAGAAGTGTCCCTGCATTCCTTTTCATTTCATCTCCAAGGAAATGGAAAATTACTCTTGGGGTCAAGAAGATCTTACTGTATTTTGGGGCTGGCGCTGTGGCGTAGTAGGTTAAGCCTCTACCTGCGGCGCCAGCATCCCGTATGGTGCCCATCTGTTCCACTTACAATTCAGGTCACTACTAATGGCCTAGGGAAGCAGTAGAAGTTAGCCCAAGTGCTTGGGCCCCTGCACCCAAGTGGGAGACCTGGAAGAAGCTCTTGGCTCCTGGCTTCGGACTGGCCCAGCTATGGCCATTGTGGCTATTTGGGGAGTGAACCAGTGGGTGGAAGACCTCTCTCTGTCTCCCCATCTCTCTGTAACTCTGCCTGTCAAATAAATGAATAAATCTTGTAAAAAAGAAGATCTTACTATAGTTTTATATGTGTATAAACTACATATGTACAAGGGTCTTCAAAAATTTCATGGAAGTGTGTATTATGAAAAAAATTATGTATGAATTTAAGAGTTTGTTTTGCACCTAAATAAGCTTATCTTTTAATTTCATTTTTCTATAAACTACTTTAAGTATCCTTGTACATATAGCAGATAAGAATATATTTAGGATATGTGCAGTATTAGCATTTCATGGGGGATGCATAGGAGAATCAATATCTCAAAAGGCTCTTTAGCAGAGCAATAACCAAAAAATGTTGAGAAATTTTGGTATAGAATGAGTACTTGAAAATTTAATTTCCAATGTTTCCCTTTTCAGCTTAGATTTCCTTGTGCATGTTGTTTAGCCTAAGACTTAATCTATTTTTTTTTCTGTGAAATGGGGATAATGATCATGTCTACTTCTTAAGTTATTGCAATTATTAAAGGAGAAAATCCATGTGAGCTTCATTACTGGCCCAGAGCAAATGTTATAAGTGTGTCAATTATTATTCTGTGAGGGGATTTTTGGAAAAATGTACTCTGGTATTAAAAGAGAGCTTGGACCGTGGTGGCCTTTTCATTTCCTCTCCATTTCTTTAGTATTTTTTTACTTGTTATTCATATGAAAGGCAGAGCAACAGGACAGAGAGAGAAGGGGTAGGGGTGGGGGAGGGGGATATCTGGTGCTGGGCCAAGCTGGAGCCAGGAGTCAGGAACTCCATCTGTGTATTCCACGTTGGTGTCAGGAACCCAAGTACTTTGTCATCTACTGCTTCCCAGCCATGATATCAGTAAGCTGGATGATAAGCAGAGGTGGGGCTCGATTTCAGGCTCTCTAATATGGGATGCAAGCCTCCTAGTATTGGCTTAAACTGCTGTGCCACAACGTCCATCCTTAGGATTTATTTTTGACTTATGTCAGTACACTGATGAGCAAATCATTATAATAAAGATTATAGGACTTGGTAATGTTAACGTTGATCCAATGACTCTTTTTCTCTTAAAAGAGTTATTTATTGTTTTGAAAAACAAGATCACACAGAGAGAGGGCAAAAGAGAGAGTGATCTTCTGTCCATTGGTTCACTCCTTCAGTGGTTACAACAGCTAAGGGTAGGCCAAGCCAAAGCCAAGAAACTGGATCTCCATCTGGTCTCCCATGTGAGTGACAGGGACCCAAGTATTTGGGCCCTTATCTGCTGCTCTCCTAGTCATATTAGCAGGAGATGGATCAGAAGCAGAGCAGCTGGGACTCAAACCTGCTCTCTGATATGAGTTGCTGGCATTGATAGCGAAGTTTTAACCTGCCCTGCCACAATGCTGGCCTCCAGTGACTCTTTTTCTTGCTGAAATGTTTCTCATTCTCTCCAATGTTGAGGGTTTGTGGAGGTCCTTAGGTGTGTTCCCTGACTGTTCTTTACTTGGCATGAAGTCTCTCTGAGGTTTCATGTAAACTGCAAAACAGCAACTTCTTTATCTTATTAGTCTTCACTACTGATGAGGTTGGGATGGGAGTAAAATGGTTTCTATAAAATAAAAAGAAATAAATGGAAGTTTACATCATCCCCTATTACTAAGTTGAGACAAGCATGCTTATTATGGTTTTCTTTTTTCAATAGATATTCATTATAATAAGTGCCTTATAATTTAAGTAAGTAATTAAAGTTGAAGTCTTAGAGGATTTGGGTTTGGCTCCATTTTAAGGTCACCGGTGCTCCTTGGAGCTTTGTGTCATTGCATTCTTGACCCAAAGCCTTGGCCACGGTGGGCCTGCCTCAGTGGTTCTCACGTGTGTTCCATAGGTCATCAGCACCTACATGACTGAAATTACTGCACGTTCTAGACTCCATCCCCAGAGCAGTACATGAAAGACTCGGAGGAAAGGGCCCTGCCATCTGTTTTGACAAGACTGCTCAGTGAATCTGATGCACGCAAAAGTTTCAGAACCACTATCTTATACAATTTACATCTTATATTGACATAAGGTATAAAAAAATAGATTCACTGAGAAACGTCTTCATTATTCTGCAATAAAATACCCCAAGAGTCACAGCCCATCTGCAATCCTGTTGGAAATGAAAGATGACCATGTGTTTCAAACTTCAAACCGGAACATGTATCCTAACAAGAATATTTGAGATCTAGGTTCAGTGGCTACACTGGTTGTGGACAAGTGGGAGGTGGGAAAAATAGGGAATTAAAAATGAATACTCTTGTATTTCTGGGTCAGATCCTGCTTTGCGTGGCAACCGTGCCAGTTCCAGCTGATCTTGGAGTGTTAGAGGTGATTATGGAGGAGGCAGGCAGGGAGCTGAGGTAAATGATCGTTTAACAGAGGAGCTGTGCTTGGAAGAGTGGGGTCAAGAAAATATTGAACAAAGGAGCTTTGAATTTGAAGGAGGTGAGGAAATAAGCTAGAATAGAAGTTTCTGAAGCAAATGAGGCAGACTAGTAAAGTGTTCCAAAGTATAAATTTGGGCAGCTTCACTCTAACTTAAATAGTTGGTTCTCAGAGATCCGTATAGTGAATTGCCAATGAATATTTTGATTAGAATCTTGATGAATCCCCAATAAATAAAAGGAACTGACCTGAAAATTATATTATACCTGCAGGTTAATTTCATTCATCTGGCAGTAGGAATGTGTGCTGTGTGCAAGCTCTCAGAAGCTTTTATTTTCTCACCCCTGGAAGAGTGAAACAGGACTGAAAATATTGCTGTGACTTATTGGAAATATTTCTGTGAACTGTTATGCATGCAATATCATAGGAGAGGCTTAAAATAGTTTAAAAGTTGCTTTTTTCCAATAGAATATTACATTTGTTTCCAACTGCCTTTCCTTTGACATTTAAATTAAAAAGTTATGTTGAAATTTTAAAATTCTAGTTGAAGTTCCATGCAACAGCACAATCCTTATAAAAGATATTTCTCAAACTACATGTTCAGAAGATATGTCAAGAATATCGGGCATTCCCTCTTAGCTAAAACTTCCAGTGGTGGTAGGGTGGGAAGTATCACTATGCTCCTAAATCTAAATATATGAAATACATGAAATTTGTTCACCTTATATGAAGAAAAAATATTTTAAAAAATTTAAAAAAAGACTATCAGAACCAAACAGGATGGCAATTCCTCAGAAAATTAAACACACAACTACTCTAAGATCTAGCAATCGCACCTCTGGGTGTAGACTGAAATGAATTGAAAGCAGGATCTCAAAGAGATCTTGGTCCACCTGTCTTCATAATGACATTATTCACAATTGACAAAAACAACCCAAATACCCACTGACAGATGAATAGATAAATAAAACATGGTATATACATAAAGTGGGATATTATTCAGTCTTTAAAATGAAGGCAATTTGATAATGCTGTAATATGGATGAACTTGGAGAACATTATACTAAACTAAATAAGACAGACATGAAGGAAGACACTGATATGATTCTACTTATATGAGTTAAGTACAATATCAAAGTTACAGACACAGAAAGTAAAATGGTGTAGGGGCTGGCCTTGTGGGACAATAGGTTGAGTTGCCATTTGTGACATAGGCATCCCATATCACAATGCCGATTTGAGTCCCAGCTGCTCCACTTCTTATCCAGTTTCCAGCTGGTGCACCCAGGAAAATAGCTGATGATACCCCAAATACTCAGATCCTTGCCACCCAGGTGGGAGACGTGGTTGGTGTTCTTGGCTTTGGCCTGGTCCAGCCCTGGTTTGATGGACTATTTGGAGAATGAACGTGTAGGTGGACAATCTCTCTATCTCTCCCTCTCTCTCCATTGCCTGCCTTTCAAATAAATAAATATATCTTAAAAATAAAATGGACAGGGAGTTAAGATGTTGCACTATTCTACTACTAGTACTACTACTACTACTACTACTACTACTACTATTACTAAATGCCTGCCACCACTGGGGATGAGCCAGGCCAAAGCCAGGACTCCCATGTAGATGTTAGGGAGGCATAGACCAGGACCATCACCTGCTGCCTCCCGGGATTCACATTAGCAGGAAGCCGGAATTGGGAGTGGAGCTGAAACTTGAATCCAGACACTCCAGTAAGGCATGTGGGCATCCCAAGTGGCATCTCAACCACTATGTCAAATGCTCTGCCATAGATAATGTTTAAAGTCTGAAAAGTTTCAGTTTGAGAAGATGAAACATTTCTGGAGCAGGCTGGTGGTGAATGTACTTAACACCAATGAACTGTATACTTCAAATTGGTAAATTTTATATCATGTGTATTCTACCATAATAAAAAGGCATATCAAGATATATTTTCAATTATAATGTAATACATTTGATTTTAAATATAATCCATTATATAAACAGTTTATGTGGAAAACATTTATCCAGGTCCTTCACCCACACTATTCTATTTAAGCCTTGTAATAAGTCTGCCGGGCAGGTTTTATTATTATCCCCTTTCCTTCAGTTGTGTAAAATGAGGCACTAAAAGGGAACAGTTAGGAATTTGAATTCCAGAGGACAGCCTCTTAGAGCCAGGCTCCTCTAATAACACTTAACATGTAGATTAAATTGATACTAATATACCCATCAGACAAAAAAGTCACCAAATTCCAAAATTATCTCTTCAGGTTATTACAAGTTCTTTGATCACATAGAAGATATGATACATGATGATTAGACTATGTATGAAAACATTTAAAAGGACAGCCAATTTATGGCTCTTTGAAAAATACAATTCCTGCAAAGGCCTGAGTTTTTCTATATAAAACTCTATATCTGGTGACACATATTTTCTTGTGCAGATGGTATGTCTTTCTGAAAATTTCCAAAAGACATGACCAGATATTTTAGAAATGTTTAATGTTACTATTAAAATTACAGTTCATACAACATTTGCTTTATTACAGGCATACTTTAAATGCAGAAGACTGTCTGTGATGTTTTATTTTAGTATGTGAAATTTAAATTTGCAACAGTTTTGTGTATCTCTTTCCCAATATGGAGAAAATGGCCTTATTTACTGTTACCTTGGAAACAGCAATGCCCAAATGCTATGCTTATTCTCTTTAGTATAATTAAAAATCATTTTATGGAGAAAATGTAATTTAAAATATTATCCTTGAGCCTGGATTTTAATTAACTGTAGTCATATGATATATGCAATGATGGTTAGTGTTAAAGTCACTTAAAAATTAAATATAGATTTTTAATAGAAAACATGTCAATGCCTTTCAAAACTTGTCTTCATCAATAAATGCATCACTGACCATTCCTTTAGAGTTTTGTACAAATATTCTGATTACTGTTACTGTTATATTCAATAATCCTTTAAAGTTAAAATTTCTGTGTCTAATTTTTAAAATATTTTCTTTTAGTTGAAATCTTCAGAGAAACTCTTAACAATTTTTATTTCTCAAGAAACTCTTGTGGAGATTTTTCTACAGTTGCATATGTTGATATACATGTTTTGTTTTCTTATATTTTTAGGACTCCACTATTGTTACTCCAATTATTTTGAGGACTGACCCTCAGGGATTTTTCTTTTACTGGACGGATCAAAATAAGGTAATAAATAAAATATATCTTTCTTACATTTTCCTGTTGGTTACTGATTTGCAAAGCTAGTGTCTTATCTGAAAATATGTGCCTATTTCACAGATGAATTTCTGTAATTTATTTAATGCTATACTTCCAAAGAACATCTAAGGCCAAATTTTATAGAACTTTATAAGGATTCCAGTTTAAAATACTAGATTTGCTAAATCATAGAGCAATTGATATTTTTCAGTTTGCTTATATTATTTGGTAGGACAAGAATATGGAAATATAAACCACGTCTGATGTGAACATACCTAGCCAATGATGCCAATTTAAGCCCCCATCCATAAAGAATGAAGGAAAAGGATGACGAAATGACCTTTGACCCTCATGAACATAGCTTTTGCTCTTTTGTTCTCTCTCTTCTTCCTTGTGCTCTTCAGTAAGTGGTCTGCTGGCATCAGCAAGAATTTGGCCTTTATAATTTGCTCATGTTAGAAAATTAAGAAAAAGATTTCTTTAGCTTACTGCTGAAGTTTTCAGGAATCTCTTCCCAAATGAGCTTTCTGCTCACAGTAGCACAAATTTAGTATCACATTGTTATGAAACCAGTTGATATATTTATATTGGATTATTAAAAAGCAGAGCTTCTGCAGATCCTAAAATTTATTTGGATTTTTATGGGCAGGTAGAGAAGAGTATTCATAGAAAGTGGTTGTTATTTCAAGAGTCATTGCATAGTTTTACACTTGAACCTGAAAGTCCACAGAATACAGAATATTTTGGTTCTCTACGTTCTGGCATTTGAAGATGTCAGGAAAGGTTTATTGAGAGTGCTCTGTAGCTGTTGAAACCAACAGAGTAACAATAAATACAATTAAAACAGTTACTGCTGGAAGGGGTGCTAAATTTTCAACTCTTTCAAAATCTCACCTTAGATTATTACCATTTCCAAAGATTTTAAAGCCATCCGCCTTATCTTCTGCTTTTGTGACCATTATGCCTGTGAGCAGAGGTGTGGAATGGGCCCTGTGTGATAACGTGGTGGAGTGTGATGTGGATCCTGGGAAAAATTCTTAGCCTGTGGGAAAGTAGTGACTGGTCCCAGGTACAGTCCTGAAATGGACCCCCTTGCCTATCACCACAGAGACAGATTTCAGCCATGTGGTCTTGGCGTTATTTTCTGACTACTGTGTGTGCTGTGAAACCATCTGTGGCCACAGATGTGGGGGGAAAACCAAAGACCCTATGCTAATGTCAAAATTGTAGTTGAGTAAGATTTCATGCTTAATGTTCATGTTTATTACTGGGTGTGCTAATCATTTTGGCTTAGACATTCTGTTTGGCTTCCTGCTGTTATGTATAAAACAATGGCTTGAAAGAGGTTTTGTTTTTTGTTTTTTTCTCCTCCTAAAGGCTATTTTTAGAACTGTTGAAGCTATATTCATGAAAGATGTATTTATAATGCCTAGAGCATTTATAAAGGTTGGGTATTTGTACAAGAGACTCAACTGTCAGTTCGATTTTTCAACTTGTAAATCAAACTTCTATAAAAGCAACAGAAGATATTTTAGGGGTTTTAAATAATTCATGGCAACTCAGTTAAGCTCCCCTCTAAGAGCAATCATAAATATTTCTTTGCTTAAGGAAGAGACAGGGTTTAGGACCTAAGGCTCTTTGAGGCATCTGTATTGTTCTGTGAACCTAATATTTTCATCCAGGCCTATTTTCAAATGTATGAATATTTCTTTTCATTTTTTACACCAGCATTTTCTCTTGGTTGGTTGTAATGCTGTTTATGGCGAATTGAAACAAAAAATAGGGTAGCAGTACCTTTTTATCTCTTTATTACTTTTTCCTTAGCTCTTAATCTTACAGTTCTAGCTAAGATGTGGTAATTGTTTTTCTTTTTAAATACCTACATCATCCTTCTGTCATTTATCAGAGTTCAGAGACTTATATTTTAGTCAATGATCATATGTCTCAGTGTCCAAAAGATGAGAGAATTTAAGAAAAATAATTAAACTCACTGTGCTTTCAAGTTTGTCATTTTATTTCTGGCTTTAAGCCTGGTCCTGGAACCAGAACAAGTGATGCATCGACTTCTAAGAGATGGACTGCTGTAAATGATGTATAGAGTAAATGTATGCTGGTAGAAGTGGTGGACACAAATGAAGGCTGGCATGTCATGCTTCTAGATGAGGCTTTCATGTAAGATCATTTGAGGCTACATGGCTAAATGTTGCAATCATTATACTACTTAGAGCACCTTTCTTTAAAATATTCTTTGTCTTGGTAGTCTAGAAGAATCTATTACTTGTACAAGAGGACTTAAAAAACTTTATGGAAAATTGAAATTAAATAGTAAGTTTAGGGGTGGGTGTTTGGCCTGACGGTCAAAAAGCCCACATCCAATATCAGAGTATGTGGGTTCAATACTCAGCTTTGGTTCTTGACTCCAGCTTCCTGCTACTGCAGACCAGGGGAGGCCGTGATGATGGCTGAAGTAGTTAGATTCCCTCCACCACTGTGGGAGACCTGGATTGAGTTCTCAGCTCCAATGTTTGGTCTGACTCATTCCTAGCTATTGAAGGCATTTGGGGGTGAACCAGAGAATGGGAGCTCTCTTTCTTTCCTTTTTTAAAAAATTTATTTATTTATTTATTTTTCTATTTTTTGACAGGCAGAGTGGACAGTGTGAGAGAGAGACAGAGAGAAAGGTCTTCCTTTGCCGTTGGTTCACCCTCCAATGGCCGCTGCAGACGGCGCGCTGCAGCCGGCACATCGCGCTGATCTGAAGGCAGGAGCCAGGTGCTTCTCCTGGTCTCTCATGGGGTGCAGGGTCCAAGCACTTGGGCCATCCTCCACTGATCACCCAGGCCACAGCAGAGAGCTGGCCTGGAAGCAGGGCAACTGGGACAGAATCCAGAGCTCCGACCGGGACTAGAACCCTGTGTGCTGGGGCTGCAAGGTGGAGGATTAGCCTATTGAGCCGTTGTGCCAGCTCTTTCTTTCTCTTATAAGCAGATTATAAATCAATCAACAAATAAATAAAGAGAAGCTTATTTTGGTGCAAAAATTTTTGAAACCCTATAGATTTTCCATACATATTTTCCATAACTTTTTGAAGATCCTTGTATTATAGAGATCATCTCAGAGACAAACTATGATATTTTAGGTTTACTCGTTGATTTCACACACTGTTTCCTGTTGGATGCAAAGATTGCTTTAGTATTTATTTTAATTTACCTCTTTTCTCCCTTCAGCCTTTTTCCCAATGTGTTTTCCTTTTGGCCCATGAAGCTCACAGGTGAACTGAAAGAAGCCCTTGGTAAAGAGTGTTATTTCAAGGGTTTTCTTATTACAGAACTAGAGGAAAATGTCATCTTTCACAGTATCTTATCCATGCCCTTCTTTGTCATGGCTACATCATACCTTGTCCAGGGCCACTGATTTCACGCCACTGGCTTTCCCCTCTGTAGACAATGACATGTTGCCTTTCCAAAACTCTCCTTTAATTTGTCAACCATAGACATGATAGGTGACAAGATAGCATAGGTGAATTCAGAATAAAAAAACAGAGTTAGCAAGTAATTTTTAGGTAGCAAAAATATGCTTCAGTGAAATGTTGCCAAAGTTTGAGGCTGATAAAGCAGATCATTATGAATATCATTTTTCAGGATAAATGTTCAGACTTCATACCAGCTTTGGACTTATTTTAAGACTTTTTTTCTGCTTTCCTGTGTGTTCTGTAAATCTTATTGGATATAATTAGCAAGAACAAGTTTCTTCATGTGACTATTTTAAGTATGGTGATTTTTCTGGGGTGGTGTAGCCGATGTGAAGAGGATGAGATTATTCCTATGTCTGAGTGAGAAGGGACTCCCTGCACAGCCTGAATACTTAGGAGGCTGCCTGCGCTAGACTGTGACTTTTGTTTGGATCTATGCCACAGGGGCACCAGAAACCAAAACAGGAAGTATTAGCTGTGAAAACCTTGTGAATTACAAGAATCCACATTGTAATTTTGAAGGAAAGACTAAAGAAGAAAAAAAAGGTCAATAATAAATGTTAACAAAAACCTATCCTACTAGAATATGAAGCAAATGAGACCTCTGCCATGCAACTCGATGCCCTGCTTCTGTGCCAAAGTTGGTGTAAAAATAAAACCACTCACAACCAGTTCAGATCCAAGAAGTTCAATATCGTTCAATTAACTCTTCCTTGTATCCCTAAAACAGGAGCTATGGGAAAGGGAGAAGGGACACAGTAAATTTTAAAAGGATTGGGACAAAATCACATTTTAAAAGAAGGACTGCTACTAACTTACTTTTTGTTACACATATCATTTACTTTTTAACTTTGTAGATCATAAACAGACACATTCTTTTTATAAGAGTAGAGCTGTGTGAATATCCTCAAGCTATAACCCCCACCCCATGTACCCCAATATATGTCCTTTTTCCATAGTTAACTATTGGTAACTTTTATAATCGCTTTCTAGATCTCTTGATAATGAATGTGTGCATCATAATAATGGAAATAACTTCTTTGGTTGTATCCATTTTTGTCCTAAATGACATATTATTATTAATTTTTTACTATCTATGACTTCTTTTTACTTTACAATATGTCTTAGAAAACTTTTCATGTAAGTACATGTGTATCTACCTCATTCTTTTAAATTGCTGTGATGTATGCCGAAGAATGAATTACCAAATATTTTTTAATGAAAAAAAATCTCACAGATGGACTTTTGGAGTTTTTATTTATTAATTTGTTTTCCCATTTAGGGCTATAACAAGCAATCCCATAAAGCAGAGCACTAGTAAGCCTTGTGTATTTCTCTCTGGGTATATGGGTCAGGGACTCCCTAAGGGAAGTGCTCAGAAGTGCAGTTGCTGATTTGAAAACTATCCATATGCCAGATCTTAGTTAATGACTGTGTCATTTTACAAATCCACCAGTCTTAAGTTAGAACTGTTTTCTCTATTAGGAAACATTTTAATTTTCACCAGCCAATGTAACCATCTTACCTTTCGTTTAATTTGCCTTTTTTGATTTGCTAATAAGCTGGGTGTGTCCTCATCCATTTTGTGGCCATTTTTTTAAAAATTTTCTCTCTAACATGGATTACCAGCCTCTATCTCTTGTCCTTCTGTGCATTATTCTCTAGGTGTAAAAGAAGTTAATTCTTTAGCTGTTGTAAGTGCTGCGAATGCTTTCTTCCTGCCTGTGGGTTATCTTTAAATTTCTTCATGTATAATTTATGCATGAAAAAGATGGCTTAAACCTTTAAATTTTTTTTGTAGTCACAGTTAACTTTTTATTCCTTTTGCTTTATTTTTAAGCCTTTATTATTCATCCTCCTTATCACCATCACTCTTATTAACCTAGAGTTTTAATCCATGTTCCAGTACACTGTATTTTGAGATCTGGCAGGAGGTGGAGCTCTAAATTTAATTTCTTCCATTGGGTGTTTGTGTGAATCAGTGGCTCCTTGTTCTTTCTGGTTGTGGCCAGATGTGAGGGTGCCCTCTCTCTGTGGCTTTCTTCTTGGCTTGGTGTATGAAAAGTGTAGGAGATGGTAGGAGATGGGAGCTGCAATGACAGGTTGACTTAAGTGATGTTCCCGCATCACTCATAGTGTTGATACCTCCCTTACCTGGCTCGGATGGCCCGTCAATCCCTTTCTATGTCTTAATGCCTATGAACTTTTGGTTTGTTATTTCCCACTTCATTCTTATTCTATTTTTCTTCTGCTTTCATGCTTTCTGGCTCAGCAAACCCCCTTTTTGTTTACTCATGATCCTAGACACAAATTTATACTTGCATGTTTAGTTATTTCCAGGGACTTAGGATAAGTGGTTTTTGCTGTACCATATGCCATCTCATTCTGGACTCAGATTTTTCATAAGATACCATTTGGCATTCTTGTACAGAGTGATGGTTATGATTCTGTTAATGGCAACAATAGATAATGTTCTCTTATGATAAATTTTCTGTATCAAACCCAATAGCAAAGTTTAGAAGTTCAGTATTTACATAAGCCATGGTGATATTTTTCAACATGAGTCTAGAGTTCAAAAACAATTTGAACCATACATGATAAACCTCAACAAGAAAATTTGGTGATTTTTTTTCATTAAAAAACACTGATCTCCCTAAAGGACCACTGGGTACAACAAATTTCATTAATAATCACTTAGCCGTGGAGATCCGTCTTTGAGACACACTTTTTTAGTATATCTTAGAAACACTAATTTCAACTTTTCTTGTGGATGATAAATCGGATGAGGACACTCAAGAGTTGATCTACTGCTTGTATGTAATGAAATGGGTATAAATGAAGACTATGAACTCTGTTCATTTTTATTTGGTAGCATTCATCAAAGGCTGAAGCAATAACAGAAATTACCTTAGAAAACAGTGAAATTCACCTGAGATTGCTTTGGGGGCTGGCATTGTTCCTTGGCTCAGAGCAGTGTCCCAGCCATCACTGACTAGCCAGCAATGTCTATGAGCTCAGTCTCATTTTCCACCTTTGCAATATTTCCTTCACCACACTACTGTTCACTTCACTACTGTACTGTACACTTCACTACTGTTGTTGATAACAGTAGCTTGAGTACACACAGTGCCATCTCTGTACATTTGCCTTGCCACTCTGTGAGTCACAAGTTGACTTCTGGTGCCATCCACTACCATCATTCTTTTGCTTTTTCTGGCCATTTTGTCTTACTTTGTCACTCATGAACCTGCTCAGAACTTCCTAGCAGTTAAAGTCATTCTCACTAATAGAATTTGGTGGATAAATACCGCAGCTCCCTCACCTCTTGGATTGGATAACTCAAAGGTACAGGCTTTATATTATTTCCCAGAACCCTCCAGTGGAATCAGTCCAGTTGTCCACAGGAAATAGACTTGAAAACAGACCTTTTTTGTGGACTTCCTTTCCTTTTCTCACTCCCCTATTCCTAATATGTCCTAGAACCACCTGTAAAATACATAACTTTTATTAGAAGTCTTACCTAGGAAGTGCTTAACACAAATGCGTAATGCTTAACTAATTGGCATAGATACCTCCTAATTAAGGATATTGAGAAGAGTCCATGTTAAGAGGCAGTATTAACCAAATATTTTGCTTTAAGCCAGGCCTGGTTTTCTTAAAACATGAAGCATGGTTAAAAATAAAGAAAACAAAAAACAGCAGCTTTGAAGTTATTGTGACAGATGTGGGTTTAATTCTGACTGTGCCATGTATGTAATGAGACACTTATGGGGAATCTGAGGCTCAGTTTACTCAGCTGTAAGATGGGTAATACTTCTGTAGTGTTGTTGTGGAAGTTATACAGCAAAAATGAAGTGCCCCACATAATGTCTACTATAGTGTATACTATCAGGTGGTGATTTTTATTATTCTATACAGTTAATCTCTGACTAAGCACTTGTCCTTAACTAATGCTTAAGGACCATGAAGGTGTTGCTTTGAAAACCAACTGACCATTTACTTATGTATACATTTTTTATTCCTTTTTTTTCTCTTGAAGTTACCAGTGACTTGTTTTCTGTTTAGACTCTGTTGCAGTCTTTTGATCTAAGGCACTGAAGCTTAGGTCTGTTTGGGCAAACAAGATGTTTATTTATGTATTTCATAATGTTTTGGGAACAGAGCCAGGGAAGGCAAAAGAAGGGATTTATTGTTCAAAAGATTTGTCCTCTGAGAATAATTCTCTGATAAATACTCAATCATAGGTGAAAGTTTCTTGGACCCCTGGGAATCTGAAGCATCTTGTAGAATAAGCTGTGAAGATGATTTAAAGACCTGGATATGAGAAAATAATGTTATTCACAAGAAGAGTCTGATGCAACTCTGGTTGTCTGTTTTTTTTTTTTTTTCCTAAAATCAGTTTAGGATTATTATAGTCACATGGGTGTCAGGCAGCTCCTCCTCCATAGCAACAAGATTCTCAGAAATTAAACTTTTTTTTTTTTTTTAACATTTTATCTGTGTATTCAGAATCACACACAAGTCACCTTTACAGTTCATTTTACTATATTAGTTTTGAGCATAGCTTTGATAGCCATGGGTCAGATTGCTAAGGAAAAAAATCTCTGTTCGCCAAGTCAGCTTCCAGATTTCCGTTTTTCTCAAATTATATTCTTTTCCCTGCCACAACCCCTGAATATTTTACTCAATGAACTCTGGCTAGTATAGGAAAATCAAATACAATGACTGCTTAGCCTGCGTAGATGCAGCATAAGAATTTGTGTTTTTTTTTTTTTAAATAAAGATTTATTTATTTGAGAGGCAGAGTTACAGAGAGAGAGAGAGAGAGAGAGAGAGAGAGAGAGAGAGAGAAAGAGAGATCTTCCATCCACTGGTTCATACCCTAAATGGACAAAATGGTTGGAGCAGAGCCGATCTGAAGCTAGAAGCCAGGAGTTTCCTCCGGATCTCTCGTGTGTGTGTACAGGGGCCCAAGCACTTTGACTGTCTTCCACTGCTTTCCCAGTCTGTAAGCAGAGAGGTGGATTGGAAGAGGATCAGCCAGGACACAAACTGGCACCCATATGGGATTCCAATGCCACAGGCGGAGGCTTAACCTACAACACACAGTGCCAGCTCAGAATTTATGCTCTTGCAGTGGAATTGTTTATGAACTTTGGGAGGAGGCATTCACGGCTTTTTGGTAGAACTTCCAATCAAATATAGTATTTTGAAATACAATTTAAAATCAGGCTAGTTATTATAAAATGGCAACATTGCAGTTTTTTCTGAAATCATTTCTAGGGAATTAAAACAATAATACTGTTTTTATGTGGTTGTCAACATACTTCATCATGTGGTTAGCAATAGCATTGCTCACTTTTAAAAAGTTTTATTTATTTTGAAAGACAAAGTTACAGAGAAAGAGGGAGAGAAAGAAACAGAGAGAGAGGGAGTAAGAGAGAGAGAGTGAGTGAGTGAGCTTTCATTTGCTGGTTCGTTCCCCAAATGACTGCAACGGGCTAGGCCAGGCCAAAGCTAGGAGCCTGGAACTCCATCCAGGTCTTCCTAATGGGTTCAAAGGCTCAAGGACTTGGGCCATTTTCTGCTGCTTTTCCAGGCACATTAGCAAGGAGCTGGATCAGAAGAGAAGCAGCTGGAACAAGAACTTGTGCCCATATGAAATGATGGCATTGTAGGCTGCAGTTTAACCCACTAAGCCACAATGCTGGCCCCAGCAGTGCTCATTTTAATTCATTGTCATAGTAGTTGAGAAATGTATAATAGTTTCCTGGCTTTAATTCATAGTCCCATATTCCTAATATAATTTAATTACAAAATTAGACATCAGCTTTATGGGTTGTTTCTACTTACATCTTCCCAGTCTTATAGAAGCTAAATTGGATATTTCCATGCTATGGAGTGATTATAATGATATATGTGTACCTTCTAATACCAGAAGTGGTTTAAGATATGAATTTGAAGAAAACCTAGAGAAGTACATTCTATATATTGTCCAGGATTTTATTTTGTGTAATGGGGAAAATCCATTTGCCACTGTAGTTTCTTCTGGGTCTCCCACATTGGTGCAGGGGCCCAAGCACTTGGGCCATCTTCTACTGCTTTCCCAGGCTAAAGCAGAGAACTGGATCAGATGTGGAACAGCCTGGTCTTGAATTGGAGCCAATATGGGATGCTGGCATTTCAGGCCAGGGCATTACCTTCTGCACCACAGTGTCGGCTTCTATTGTAATATATATTATACACACACTCTGTGCTCTCTCTCTCTCTCCACATATATATATATATATATATATATATATACTATAAAATATATAACTATTTTATAATATATACAAACAGCAATTTCCAGAAGCTTACATTATAATAGCATAACATGCTATAGTCTATACTATTACATATATATGTTTATACATATTTGCACAGTATTCAATCATATTTATAAGTCTATGAAGGACTGTGTTATTACTACTGTGATTTATAAGTGAGTGGGTTGACATGCGCACAGAGGTTAGGAACTGACGATATCATACCAGTGGTTAGGAGGAGCACTCTGGTTGTATGTCCCGGCTCTTAACATTTTCCTTTAAAAAGAAACTGTTTCATATCTAAAGTTAAGTTTAGCAATGGAACCCAAAGAGGCATAGTACATTTACTAGTGAGAAGCAGTATGAAAAAGATATCTCAATTTGGACTGTCCATTAACACCAGCTGGAGCACTTGAAAAGGTTCTGCTACTTGGGTCCACCTCCCGGAAGTCTGACTTAATTGGTCTTGGGTCTGGGCAATGGATTTTTTTTGGAAACATCTAATATACAGGCATGGTGATCACTGCTATAAAGTATAAAGCAAGGTAACATCACCAGGTGATTCGGTAAACTTCTGTGGAGAGGATGTACTCACTGTGTATTTCCTGTGTTGTGGCCTTTTTTCTTTCAGAAGCAGTCCTTCATGGGAGCACCCACAGGCCCTATATGATTTTGAATTATTTGCTATTATTGGGTAATATTCCCTATACTGTACTTAGTAAGGCAGCAAATTACTGGCATTTTTTAGAATGAGTCTCAATATCCAAGATTGAATCAAAATGGATTTTGTTATTATGTTCAGCTGATTAAAATTCATTTAACTTTTCATTCCCTAAATGCTTCACATCATAGCGGTTTGTTTTATCCTCACCAAACATGTCCTTAGCATTCAAGCCCTGTTTATTAACTGTTAGGTTTATGTTTTTCTAGATCCTCAAGGTGCTGTTTAAATTTTACATTTGATGAATTTAGCTATAATCTGAACTGGAATACATGAATGTGGTTTTAAGAAAGACTTTATATGTTTATTCCATCATTCATATATATATATATATATATATATATATATATATATATATACAGAGAGAGAGAGAGAGAGAGACAGAGAGAGAGAGAGAGATTTTGTTTACAGATGCAGAGGCAGATATTATCTTAAATTACAACACCATATCATCTCTTATTCATTTTTGTGACTCCTTCCTTTTTTGACACATAACACCCAATCAGGACAATTAGAGACTGACAGATAATTTTCCGGTGTGATAAGAAGCTTGGCATTTTGTTATCTCTACATAACACATTTGAGAATAGTAAAATTCACGTTTCTTCCTTTAGAATGTTTGGTTTTTTACTCTATCTTATGTAGGGAGCATAGACTATAATGAGAATGACTTTGCATGAGATTTTTTCTCCTGAATTGTGCATAACTCCCCTCTTACTTAGGGACTATAGTCTTGAAACTATTGCACCATGGCCAACAATGCACCTATGTGAAACGAATACCTCAATGCAAAATTTTATGAGGCAGAACTAGTTTCTATGCTTAGAAACTAATGACTGTGCTACTATACATAATGGATTCTATTTTTAGATGAACATTTGTTCCTATAGCATGGCTTCATTATGCAAGAGGACAGCAGTTTCAGCCCTGTGCTGTGAATGTTGACATATTGGAACACTGGAGTAGATGCAATCTTAGATATGTTGAGATTTTTTCTTCTACTTTAGCCTTGAGATAGTTCATAACTGAAGGGAAAACAATCGAAAACAAAAACAAAATGCCAAAACAGTTTCCAGTGTTTGTGGGTTGAGTTTCAGCAGCTAACCTCAAGACAAAAATTTAGACTTGAGTGGTTTCTTTGGGATATCACTCTAGGAAACATGGGAAGAGTAGTGGGGAATGAATCCTGCAAGGGAATAAATTACCTTGGTGGACAAGAGAAGTTCCAGTTTACTTGCAAACTCTGGGAGGTAGCACAGAGAGATAGTTGTGGTAGTTATCCACTAGTTCCCACCAGACAGTGATAGAGGGCAGCTTTCCCCAGGGGTATTATTTCCTGGTCTTTGTCAGTCTCTTTTGGTGATCAAGGGGACTTCAGTTGAGCATGCCTCAGGCTTTGATAAAGCCCTCAAACATAATTGCAATTGGAGCTGTAAGATGGCATATAATGGTACACATGCTTACTACTAGCAGGGGCTATCCTGGGCAAATTAATTTTCAAAAAATTAGATTTCATAAATCCATATCATAGGGACAGCATGGTGGCATAGTGGGTAAAGCTGCTGGCAGCCCCTATGGGCACCACTTCTGATCCAGCTCCCTCCTAATGGCCTGTGAAAAATGGTGAAAAATGGCCCAAGTGTTTGGGCCCCTGCCACCCATGTGGGAGACCTAGATGAAACTCTTGGCTCTTGGCTTCAGCCTTGCCCAGTGCTGTCTGTTGTGGCCCTCTGGGGAGTGAACCAGTGGATGGAAGGTCTCTCTTTGTCTTTTCTTTCTGTAACTCTTTCAAAATAAATAAAAGAATAAAATTTATTAAAAAGAAATCTGTATCACAGAATGCAAACTGAAGGCTGAACTGATTCACAAACATATCTTGCTTAGCCTGCATAATGCCTTAAATGCATTGAATTGCCAGCATTTAAAAATCTGAGAAGTTCTGCACACATCTGGATTTCTCAGAAAAATCAGAAGGCATGGCCACAATAACCAGCTTAGCCCCAGGGCTGCATTTGATTGTAACACAGCAGCAGCTGCATGCTTCAGACAAGGCATGTAACATCCAATCTGCCATAGTCTCTACCCAGTCAACCTACTTAATTTACATGGCCATTTAGGCTTCTGTAGACATTTGAGTCTCACTGTCAGGCCTCTTTGCTAACATCCTATACAAGAAGCTTCAGCGAGTTGATTCCAAAGGATCATGTGGAATGAAGTTAATTTGTCACAGTGGGCCCATTGGAATGTTGTGGCCTACAGACTGAATGTTACAGTGGAAAAATGGCTGAAGGTCAGTGTATCCCAGTCCTGCTCATAAGTGCCACGGGCAAAGCAATTGATGCTCCACCTCTGCTTCTTCTCTGTGAAATATGAAGCTCAGCTGTACGAGCCCTGAGGTCCCTCACTGCTTTTAAAGGCTATTATTCCAAAGTGACTTTCACGTGGCATTGTGCTTGGTAAGATTTATAAATATGACTCCTTGGCAAAGGATTCCAAGTTGAATTGGACCATTAATCTAAAGGAAATGAGAAGGGTGGGCTTTAAGACATCAGACAGAATGACTTCCTTCTGTGAAATGAATGGGATTAACTTCACTGCTAGCTCAAGATACTGATCATTGATTGGTTTAGCCAGCAGTGGAACCCACATTTCCCTCACAATAGAGCTGTGCTGGCTGATACTGTAGTCCCTAAACCTATGTCATTTACATATTTCAATTTTAATTAAAATTTAATTTAATTAGCAATTGAATTCCTTAGTCACACTAGCCACATGTGGGGTGCTCCATAGCCACCTGTGGACAGGTGCAGTTATAGAATATTTTCATCATTGCAGAAAATTCTATTGGGTTTTGATGCATAGAGGTTCTATCAGGAAGGGCTCTTCAGAGCCAAAGTGAAATTTCCTTGCAATAAGCAATTTTCCTTGAACTTACGGAGAAAGAACCTTTCATTCTTTGGCTAAATCTCGTGTGTTACAAAAATGGAAGATCTGGGGGTAGTTCAGAGACCACTTTGGGATCTTACTAATTTACTAATTGGTTGCTGGGGAAACTGAGGCAATAGTTAGGGTGATTCTCTCCCTAGAAGGCATATCCAACCCAATGTGGCATGGAACTTCCTCTTTTATGCTGTTAGAAATCCTTACACTTTCATTCATCTTAGCATTTTTATGCTGTGTTGATGTTGTCTAACTGCTTCTCCTTCCCAAATCAATGACAGAGTCCTTAAATTCAGAATCTTTGTCACATCTGCTTGGCATTTCTGATACATGCTAGTATACAGTGATTGGTTGATCAGTGTTTGTCCAGCGAAGGAGAGCTAGAAAGGCTATGCAGCTTGTGTCAGGTTACAGGTTACTAAGTGAAAATCCAGGTCTGTTAGAGGTCAAAGCCAGTGCTCTTCCCTACTATTACTCATTCATTAAAACCTTCTACTCCTTGTTTAAATCTCCAGCTGCCCCATTCTCTGCAGTGTGTGTGACTTCCTGCCTCCTGGAGAAGTGAGGGCCTTTCCACTGCTTTGTGCCACCAGCCCCTGAAGTCCACCCTCCTCTGCTTTTACCTGCTCTTATCTCCTGTCTGTTTCCTCATATCCCAGACCACTCCGACCTCTGTGACCCAGCACCATGACTTTTCAATGATTTTTGACTCATATTTTTGCCTGCTCTTTCTTGTGCGGTAAATACTTCCCCCATCACGAGATGTATTTCATGCACATTTCAACATGGTGTTCCTCTCCTCTGTTCAAAGAAAACCTTGCATCTTCTATTGACTTTCACTGGGCACATTCCTTACGTTCTCCTTTTTGTTCACAGCAAGCTTCTTGAGAGACTTCTCTGCATTCTCTCTTTTCATCTATTCCTCAGTCCGTGTCAACCTGGATTCTGTATTTACCACTCCTCTAAACTACTGTTTCTGAAGATACCAATGGCCTTTGCATTTCAAAACTGAGTTCTCTCTTGGTGTTTGATCGTTTATCAGAATTTTACATTCTTGAGTGCTCCATTTGCCTTGAAATATTTTTTCTTGATTTCCTTGCTCCCCTTTTCCCATTTCTCTAATTGCTCATGCTCAGTTTGCTTTGTGGGCTCTAATCAAAATTGCATTCCTTCTCTTTTACTCCTCAGTGAATCTCACATGCATTTATAGCTTCATTTACCACCAGGAACCATAGCTACCAGGTTTATAGTCAATATCCTATCCCTGAGATACATGAAATCAAGTATCTCCAGAATTGGTATCTTGCTGTTGGCTCTTTTCATCCCTGATCTGGTTCTACTACCTTAAAGGCACTACTCCTGGGATGGGAGTTTGACTCAGTGGCTAAAATATCATTACTTGAGATGTTCACAGCTCATATTGGAGTGCATCGTGGGAGATAGCAGGTTCTAATGGTTGGGTCCCTTCACTCATATGGGAGACTTTGATGGATTCCTGGCCCCAAGCTTTGTTCTGGTCCGGGCTCAACTTTTGCAGGCATTTGGGAGGTGAACCAGTGGAAAGGGGATCTTTCTCTGTGTCTATATATCTGTTTAACTGTCAACCCTATCCCTGCGTCTTTCTTTTTGTCATTGTCTCTCAAATAAACAAACTGAAACTTACAAAAATAAAGACACCACCTTTTATAGAGTTGCACAGTTCTGAATCCTAGAAATCTTCCTTAATACCTTCTTCTTCACCTACCTTGCAAGTTCTTGGTCCTATGGCTTTTGTGTTCCAGCCATACAGGATACACTAGCTTTCTTCCATTTCCCTAGACATAGCATATTCCTTCCTGCTTGAAGTCTTCACAAACCTTTCTTCTTGGAATGTATGCCATCTCCCTTGCATGGCCAGACTTCCCTGGTTGAAAATACTTTTTACATAGTTCTGTAATTTCTAGCTCCTCTGGTAGAATGTTGACTCATGAAAGCAGAGGCCATTGTTGTCCTGGTTAATAATTAACAACTGACTTTCCTTCTGGGATGTAAGATTTGTAGCACTTGCTGATCCCCAGAGTGTGAATACTCCCACTGTGTCTGCTTTCAAGCTACCAGCACATCATCACTGAATGCAGATTTGGCAAGTGAAGGGCACAACTGGCTCCAGCATGTGTGCTGGGTGGTGACATATCTGTCCTCTTTATTGCTCTGTCCTCATGACTTGAGGCAGTGCTTGCCACATCACAGATCCTCAGTGACTGTTAATTGGAGGGAAAAATACAAATGTTTTTATTCCATCTAGAAATGTGGCCAAAAATGCTGTTATTTAAGGCAAAAGTGACATAAAATCCTTCATTTTGGAATTGGACAAAGCCTTAATGCTTATCACATCTACTCCCTTCATTTTTCTTTGTTAGAATTGACAGCCAGGGGAGTGAGATCTTCCATAGTCACACAGATAGCTGGTAAAACAACTCAAGTTCACAGACACATCTCTTAATTACTAACCAACATTCCTTCCAGTATAACAGTCATTGCCAACAAAGTAATTTATTTATATTAGTGATTTTTAAAAGATTTATTTATTTATTAGAAGAGCAGAATCAGAGAGAGAGCTGGATCAGAAGTGGAGAGGCAAGGATTGGAACTAGTGCCCACAGTGGCATCACAGGTTGCAGCTTTGCCCACTATGCCACAGCACCAGCCCCAATATATTAGTGATTTAGTATAGGTTGTTGTTATATAGGATGCAGTTGAATATATAAATATATATACTATTAAAAAAAAAACAAGAGTGTTAGTTTGGGACATTGGTAAAGATGTTGCTTGGGTTGCCAACAACTCATGTCAGAGTGTTTTGTTTTGAGTCCTTCCTCTGTTTCTGATTCTACCCTCTGCTAATGTGCATCTTGGGAAGTGGCAGTTGATGGCTCAAGCAATTGGGTTCATGTCACCCACGTGGGAGACCCAGAGTCCAAGTTCCTGGCTCCTGATTTCAAGGTGGAAAGGCAGGCATTTGGGGAGTTGATGAGCACGTGGGAGATCCTTGTCTGATTGTCTGACTCTGTCTCTCTGCCTGTCAAATAAAATGAAAAACAAAAAAAGTATGAAAAAGCAATCACTATCAATTTCCTTTAAACTATGAATTGTTTGTTAAGAGGGCTTTCTCCTTTACCTTTCTCCCTCGTAGTTATCTGAGGTGATTGTTTATAAAGCAGAGATATCAGTCTGCTTTTTCTGTATAGCAAACTACCCCAAAAGTTAGTCCCTTAAAACAGCGTCTATTTAGGTCACAGTTTTCTAAGTTGACAGTCTGGTGTGGACTCTGGTGAATCATCTTTCTGGTCCCAGCTGGGCTCCTTCTGGTTTATGCAGTGGCCGTGAGGTAGCCGTGTGGCTCTGCTGATAGCTCAGGCCCCTCGTGTCTGAGGCTTCCTGTGGGATTGCTGGGCAGCCTTGTGTCTGGCCCATGTGGTCTCTCATTTTCCAACAGACTACCCCAGCTTGTTCTTGTAATGCATTGGCAGAATTCTAAGAGAGAGGGAAGCTACACAGCCCAAGAAACAGAGGTGCCAAGCTGGCATCTCTGCCACATTTCACATGCCAAAGCAAATCATTCATAGGGCGGGGAAATAGATGCCACCTGTTGATGATCAAGTCTGCAGAGACACATGGCAAGGAGGTCTGTGTGCATGGGGGTGAGAACTTTGTGGCTGTTTCTTGCAATCAAATGCAGAAAATAAATGTTTTCCTCAATTGGTAGAGGATTGTCTGTGTACTAGTGGAGTGGTTTATTGGGCAGCACTGATCAATGGCTTTCTTATGTTCATGAAATATTGAAGCAATGGGAAATATGTCCCCCATACAATTGTGTTAACTGTATATAGCCAAAGTTGACCCTTCACATTGCTGCTTCATGCCCAAAATGATCACATCAGTTGGGGTTGGATCAGGCTGAAGTGAAGATCCCAGAACACAATCTGAATTTTTCACACGAGTGGCAGGAAAACATGTACTTGGCCTGACACCTGCTGCCTCCCAGGGTATGCATTAGCAGGAAGCTGGGACTTGAGTCTAGGTATCGAATGTGGGAAGTAGGCCTCTCAAGCAGTGTCCTAATCACTGTGGTCAACACCTGCCCCCTTTTTCATTGTATTTGAGGCTACCAGTTTACTATTATCAATCTCTCACTTTCTGTCTTGTTTTTCTCTTCCCTGTTCTTGGTTTTCTCTTTTCTGCGTCTGGTATAGGTTTTGGTTTGTTTGTTTGTTTGTTTTCTTTTCTTTTTTTTTTTTTTTTGGTATCCTTTGTTGGGAACATGGAAATAACTCAAAATCTGTAAGGATATTGGGAAAGTGGAAATTAAACCTTGGGATTCTTTACTGATGGAAAATGATCATGGGGAATTTTCCATAGTAGAGAAGTGGAAATCGTTCCAGACCTCTTCCAGCCTGGGCCCACAACATGCATTTTTCTGGGATGAGAAACACATGAGTTTGACCGAGGCAGAGTTGGTTGGTTTTGTCAATGAAGCATGGGAAGGGATCAGTCCTTACTCTGAGCTCATCTTTTTTTAAGCTGAGTGTGCTCCTGGAAGATGCAGGCATCAGCGTATTCATATCTGACTGAGCCAACAGGGCATGTGGTGAAAGGGAAGGAAGGCCACTATCTAAACTGAATATTGGGTGGGGAGCCACTGAGGTCAAAGCAATCTGTTTATCACCATCTCTTCACTTTGTGCACTACAGAATTAGTTTATTATCTCCATAGTGGTTCTTCTGTAAGATCACAGAAACTGTAACCCACTTCTTGGCTTCAAAGTATGATTCAAACACTATATGTGTCTCTGAGGAAGACATTGGACCACCATTTCCTCTTCTGCAAAAATAGGAATAATAATAAATCCATTTCATAGAATAGATATTTTGCTAAATGAGATAACGCATCAGAAGCACTTGGTACAGCACACACTGTGGTAAGCATTCCACACTTGCTAGCAGTTTTTTAATAGATGTTTTAGTAAACTTGAATATGTCTTGTGTGAATTTATACTGTAACAGATGCTCAAGTATTTCTGGTTTATATTCTAAATGTTTTTTGCTCCCAGTTTGATTGGAAGATTGGGACTCCCCCAAGGAATGCCTGTATTTTGATGGCAGATACGTACCTAAGTCCAGTATCTCCACGATGAGGTTTAGGGCATCCCCTTAGAGTCCACTGACTCTGGAGGAGGGATCTTGTTACCTGAACTCAGAAAGCACCTGGTGCACCTGGAGCACCTTAATCTCCAGTGGATTCTTGACCCTTCAGTAATGGACAGTTGAGTGGCAAAAGATGGTTTGTCACCCAAACCAAAATTCTAGACAAGCCTGAGACTCTTGCTTGCTTAGTTGCCTCAGGAGAATGAGAATGATTTTTCTACTTTTTGGAAAGCCAATGCTGTACCTGATATCTTTGTGGCTCTGGCAGTATTTAGCAAGGCATCTGATATTGAAAGAATGGCATTAAGGTCTCTATCAAGATGGCTTGAGGCAGTCAGTTAGATTCCCTCTGATCCCTGTGCACTCATTTGTATATTAAAGTGTGTATGATGGGATTTTCACTGTTGTATCTGAGAACCCTGGCTGGGGATGCCTGCTCAAATTAATAAATTATTCTATCTATTGTACAGAAAAATAGAAAATCTTTCTGTCTCTAGGGGAAAAATGTGAACTATTTTTTTGCATAGAGGATTGCAAAACCTAAAGTAGATACACTTGGGTATTTGCAAAACAGATGCAGTAAACTGTGTAAAAACAGAAGTAAAATAGGGCAAGTACTTGAAAGTGTAACTTTGGAGCAGATCAGTTTCATTCAAAATGTAAGCTGTAAAATTAGAATAGGAGATAATGTCATTCACAGATTTATTTTAAATCACTTCTAAATTTTCAGATTGCCAAAGTCTGGCAAGGTCTGGGTAGATAAAGAAAACATCATTGCTTGGAATTTCTTAGGAAAACAAATCAATAAATCTGTAGGAAATAGTCTGTGCAGTGGGCGTGATTTGATTTCTGCTTTTTGACCTGGAAGAAACATATTATATTAAAAGGGTATGCTTGATACATAGAATTGAGGTGACCTTTAATCTCTGGGTTTATATAAACATAATAACCACCAATGAAAAAGTTTGAGTCTAAGAAGAAAAATAAAAATAACCCTGCATCTGTTATGTTGAGCCCTATGAAAGTATCATAATTGTAGGTCAAAAATGGTCAAACACAGACAACAGTCTTGTGGTTGAATAATACAGTCGTTCTGAAAGAGCAGCCGTGTTATGTTCACTTAACTGACACCTAAATGATGACAGTTTCAAACCTGACATTGATGTGACTAACATGAGTTAACTTCTTTGTTGCCAGTGGATATGATCTTACTCTAAACATTAGTATTTGTTGCCACATATTATAAGTAACAAGAGAGAATGTCTTACAAGAACTGTATTTGCCTCTCATGTTCAATGATATAAATTAAAATTAAAATTTAAATACAAGTTTTTCATTAAAATTAGCTGCAAATTGGCGTTAGAGGGAAGTAAGCTTGAAATTAGTTGCTGGGACCGGTGCTGTGGTGCAGTGCATAAATGCCCTGGCCTGAAGCGTCAACATCCCATATGGGCACTGGTTCAAGACCTGGCTGCTCCACTTCCAATCTAGCTCTCAGCAATGGCCTGGGAAAGCAGTAGAAGCTGGCCCAAGTACTTGGGCCCCTGCACCTGTGTGGGAGACCTGGAAGAAGCTCCTGGTTCCTGGCTTTGGATCAGCGTGGCTCCAGCCGTTGTGGCCAGTTAGGGGTGAACCATAGGATGGAAGACCTTTCTCTCTCTCTTTCTCTCTCTCTGCCTCTTCTCTCTGTGTGTAACTCTTTCAAATAAATAAATAAATCTTTTACAAAAAAGAAATTAGTTGCTGATATAGTAATTATTTTGTTTGCTTATGCATATTGTTTTTGATTATTTTTAATAGGGGGGCTGATTCAGGTTGCTTCTTTTGCAATATGGAGTGGTAGCAAAAAGCACAGACTCTGAAACTCATCTGCCTGGTTGGAGCCCTATCTCTGTCTTGTGTAAGCTGTGTAATTTTAGGCAAGTGACTTACCTTCTTTGCGCCTCAATTTTCACTGGGAGAAAAGGGGACAACAATAGTGCTTCCTTGTAAGATTGTGGTAAGGGTTTTGTGAAATAATGTATTGTGATTATGTCTCCTTTATTAAACTTATGTACATGGGCTGTCTGGAGAATGACACCTTGTTTCTTAAAGTGAAAGGCTGTGCTAATTCTCCTTACAGTATGAGAAACTCATGTTTGGGAAGGTTTCTTTGTCAGTACAGCATTCACACCAGCCAGGTGAACCTACTTACTTAGTCAGTTTTCATTTTGTGAGGATTGGCTGGTGGGGTAAATAGTCCCCAAGTGTTCACTTGATTGGGAGCTCTCCCACCTGTTCTTGCCTTTTTGTCTAGAACAATTTCTTTTCAGAGGTGCTGTTTCCCACAAACAGTTTGGCATCACCATTCTAGACTACAGTAAGAATTGGTTCTACACATCTGCTGCTGTAGGTCATTCATTTTTTAGCACAGTTTTATTGGACATCTACTAAGTGTCAGTCATCCTTCCATGTCAGATATGTTACAGAGAGTGCATTTTAAGTCAGGCAGTATTGAGAGTGATGCTCCTGAGAGTGATGATGGGAAGAGCCAAGGGAGGGAATGGTCTTCTTTTATGTAAGCAGTCGGGGAAGGCATCTCTGATAATCTGATTTTTAGGCAGACTAGAGGCTGAGCCATGTGGCCATTTGAAGGAGGAATATTCCAGGCAGAATAAGTGGTAAGGGTGAAGCTGCATGTCTTCAGGGATAGTGTGATGAGCAGCAAGGAGGCCAGCTGGCTGGAGGAAAGGAAGTGGAGTCTGGAGCAATCACAGGGGATGAAGTCACAGAGCTTACTGAAAGGCAAGGGCAGATCATGTCAGTTTTTTTCCACTATCATAAGGACATTGGTTTTCCTCTGAATGAATAAAGCCATTATAAGGTTATGAACAAAGGTGTGGTGTGAGCAGCCTTGATTATAAGACCAAAAAAAGATCACTCAGACTTCTGATCCACATATGATGGCAGAAGTACCTTTTTTATGTTCTTTTCTGCTAACTACATCTATAAATCTTGGTAATAATGCAAGGGGCAACAAGTGGGGAACTCATGAAAGTGTTGTGAAAACTGTGGACTGCTCTGTGCCCTCAGGAGTGGAGGAACTGCACAGTGGCATGGATTCGTAGGTTTTCCCCAACCTACAGAAGAAGGACACCGGGGCCTAGCATTGCACAACCCCTTGGGCACAAGGTGGCCCTAGGAAGCTCCTTCCTTCTGTGTATCAAATGAGCATACATCCAGTGTCACCAGGGAGTCCAGCACCATGGGCCAGGGGATCCGTTGGCAGCTCTGTTAATGATAAGTGGCTAGGGTTCTCTGTTCCTAGCCAGGACTGACACTTCTCTCTGCACCAGGAGACATGACATGGGATTGGCTGAGTCACCCCCACAAACGGAGTCTGCCTAAATAAGAAGCCTGGCTTAGGATACATCTTGTTCCCAGAAGAGGCGTGTGCTGCCTCTTCGCTGCTTACATATACCAGCATGGGTGGGTAACACCCGTAAGAGGGCTTCCACTGCCACAGGCACTTGGCCCAGGAAGCCTGTTTCTTCCCACAGGCCTGAGGCTCCCCTTCTTCAGCAAGAGACACTGGAGGGATGCACTGCAGAAGCCCCTCTGCCTTCTCAGGTGTGGGGCCCTGGAGGAGTCCTAGGAGCGTCATAGAGATCAAAATGATGTAGCTGAGGCTCTGCATAGTAAACCCTCACTGGAACAACAGCCCACAAAAGTAGACCAGGACTCATGTGATGAACTTAAACCAGGATGACTGCCTGCTAAAATAAGAGATTTAAATAGTATTCAGCATCTTCTATAATAACAGATGAAATGTCCAGGATGCAACAGAAAATGGCCCATCCTACCTGGAACCAGGAGGACCACAGCATGCGTGAGAAATAGCTATCAACGCATACAACACCAACACAAAACAGACATTAGTGTGGTGGTACAAAGGTTTTAAAAGGGCCAACAGACGAGGCTTTAATAGGCAATTATAAGTTCTTTTTCTTTTTCTTTTTTTTTTTTGACAGGCAGAGTGGACAGTGTGAGAGACAGAGAGAAAGGTCTTCCTTTTGCCATTGGTTCACTCTCCAATGGCCGCTGTGGCCGGCACGCTGTGGCCAGCACACCGTGCTGATCCAAAGCCAAGAGCCAGGTGCTTCTTCCTGGTCTCCCATGCTGGTGCAGGGCCCAAGGACTTGGGCCATCCTCCACTGCACTCCCGGGCCACAGCAGAGAGCTGGGCAGGAAGAGGAGTGATTGGGCAGAATCTGGTGCCCCGACCGGGACTAGAACCCAATGTACCAGTGCCGCAGAAGGAGGATTAGCCTATTGAGCCGCGGCGCCGGCCAACAATTATAAGTTCTTTTGAAACAAAGACAAAATTATAAAACCTCAGCAAATACATAAAATTTTTTAAAAAAGAAATAAATGGAAATGATAAAACCAAAAAATGAAATGGCCATATAAAAGCACTCACAGCATTGGAACAAGAGTAGAGATGACAAAAGATAGTACTACTCAATGGACAGATTAATTGAATTTGACCTGAACCACAGAAATAAAATAGATGAAAAACAATAAAAGACTCAGGAACCTATGGGACAATAGCAGAACATCTGACGTTTATATTATTGGAGTCCCAAGAAAATTGGACTAACAAGTACTCAATGAAATAATGACTAAACACACCTGCAATTTGGTGAAAGACGCAAACCTGCAGAGTCAACAATCTAAGCAAACCTGATTCAAGATAGTTAAGTCAGTCTACCCACAAGTTTATCATGAAAACAAAGTGCAAGAATGGATCTTGGAAACAGCCAAGGAGAAATGATGCATTAACAGTAGGAAAACATCAGTTCAAATGACAGCAGAAAAAGGAACTTCATGGAACAGAAAAGAAATGATAAAAGAAGGAAACTTGGAGAACCAGGGAAGAAAAAAACAGATGGAAAGAGTGCAGAAATGCAACTATAAGTGCAGGCAGCAGATCATCCTTTCTTTGTCCTTTTTGTCCATTCTGTTTGATGATTAAAATGAAATTATATTACCATCTTATTTTCAAAACAATGTTGCTTCAACGTAGGAAATGGTAAATGGACCCAAACAGAAGTAAAATGATGTTTACACTTCAATAGAAGTAGTTAAATGTTGATACTAATAGATTGCAATAAATCACATATATATATGTGATTTATGAAAATTAAATAGACATACACATAAAAATTATAAAGAAATCAAGATTGAATCCTAAAGAATACTCAAGCAACCTCTAAGAAGGCGAGAAAAAGAAAACAACCGAGTGAGAACCAAAGTAAACAAATGGAAAACAAGTAATGAAAGGACACATTTGAATTCTCTATATATCACTAATTATGTAAAAGGCAACATCATAGAAAACCCAGAAATAGCTCCCTCTCCCCACATTTGTGATTACTGAGTGTTAGGCACAGGCATAAGCAGGAAGAGAGGTTGATTGGTGATAACAGCCAGCATGAGAGGCTGGTGTTTGGCACAGCAGTTAAGATGCCTTGCAGCCCATATCAAATTGCCTGAGTTTGAATCTCAGTTCTGCTTCTGATTCCAGCTTCCTGTTCATGCACATCCTTTGAAATGTTTATAGTGAGTCTGAATTTAGCTAGAGAACATTTTTTAGTTTCTAAACTTTTTTTTGAAGAAAAACTCTTGAAGTGAAACAAGTTTGAATTTTTTTGAAGGAGTTTCTCTGTTCACAATGTTGTGTGAACGTAATATACTAGGTACAACAGAGTGTTGACCAGATGCACCCTAGAAGTATAATTTCTCTTCTGTACTCAGGTAGTAGCCTGAGCAAATAGAGAAATATTTTTGAATTGCATCTATTTAAATGCTTTTTTACCTTTATGTTTCACAATCCATAGATTCCTGTGTGATTGCGAAATACAGCAGAGGATTTATTTTTTCCTTTTTAGGAGATTTATGTGAAATGCAAGGCAACAGAGAGAGGGAAGGAGAGACACACAGAGCTTTTCCATCTACTGCTTTATCTCCAAATGGTTGCAAAAGCCATGTCTGGGCTTAGCCAAAGCCAAGAGCCAGGAACTCCATCTGGGTCTCTGACGTGAGTGGCAGGGCTACAAATACTTGGGCTATCATCTACTGCCTTCTCAAGTGCTATAGCAGGAAGCTGGATCAGAAAAGGAACAGTCTGACATGAGACACCAGTGTTACAAGATGTGGTTTAACACACCATGCCACAACGCTGGTCCCAGGAGAGAATCTCTTGATTAAGTCTTAACAACATTCTGAGTTGTCATCTTTGTAGTCATAGAGATAAAAAGTTGACTCTTGATGTCTATAGATACATTATCAGAATAAAAAAGATATAGCATGGCCTGCAATACAGTCATCCCATCATCCCCTATCTGAGTGCCAATTCCAATTCTAGATGTTTCACTTCTGATCCAGTTCCCTGCTAATGTGTTTGGGAAGGCAGGGGAAGGTGACCCACATATCTGGGCCCCTGCCATTCACATGGGAGACCTAGATGGAGTTCTGGGCTCCTGGTTTCAGTCTGATCTAGCCCTGGCAATTGAAGTCATTTGAGGAGTGAATCAATAGAGGAAGCATCTCTCTCTCTCTCTCTCTCTCTCTCTGTGTCTCTCTCTCTCTTTCTCTGTCTTTCATCCTGCCTTTCAAATAAATAAAAATCTTTTTGCAAAGTTAAAAGTGAATAAAATAAAATAAAATATACCTTTGAAATATTCACCTGGAAATACATACTGTTAATCTCATAAACTCACAGCATTGACTATTAGAGAATATCATTTGTTTGTGCATATGTATAGAAATATAATGTATAAATTAGAATGTGGTACTTTTAGAACTGTAACTTAGGATGCAAAAATATTTCAATTAAAATGTTAGATATAACTTTCCTTGAAGTTAAACATAAGAAGCAAACTGAACTTAATGCAATTAATCTGAACTGCAGTTAACAATTTCATGGCAGGATAAGTCATTTCTAGAGAATCCTTCTAAAGTTAAGAAGAAATGGTTATGAAGATCTCAAAGCTTAATTCATTACTCTTGGAACTAAAATTTTGTCCTTTTTACTTTACCTAATTCTTGCTACAGAAGATGAACATGTGAGATTATGTAGACGGCTTTTTCACTTTACCCTCTTGGCAGCTATATTAATTAGTTATAAAATTATTTTTACTTTTTAAGGCTTCTACCATGTCATGATGCTCTGTGATAAAAATCCTTGAGATTCTGTCAGAAATTCAGCAGTCCAATTAAAATAGAAAATTCAAAACAGTCTTAGATAAAAAAAGAACTCTAAACCCACTCATAATAGTAGAAATTCAAATTATAACCATACCAAGTTTACATTTCTTTACCTATCAGATTGTCAAGGATCTAAAAGTTTGTCTACACTTTCCAACGCTGAGTCTGTGGGGAAACAGTCCTTCTTATGCATTGCTGGGAAAAGTGCAATTAACCCCACTCTTATTGAGGGTAATGCAACAATATCTACCAGAACTAGAAATATATTTAGCTTTTGACCCAGTAATTTTCTTCTCTGTGTGTGTGTAGATAGTGAACTATACATATATATGTGTATACACCCCACTAAAACACACAAATGCACCCCACCCCTCCCATATGGCATAGGTACAAGGTGAGTCTTCTCAGTGTTCCTTAGAAAAGTCCTACATAGAAACAACCTAACTTTCCCTCAATAAGGGACTAGTTGAATAAATTATGAAGCATTCATGCACTGAAACAGTGGTTAAAGGCAGAAGGAGGAAAAGGAAGGGAAGGGAGAAAGGAGAACTCTCTGTGTTGATGTACAAAGATCTCTAAGATACATTTCATGAATAAGAGCCTCATACCCAGAAGGCATGTAATAAAGGGCCCTACTTAATAAGAATGAATTTGTTTGTACTTGCCTGAAGAAGGACACATACATTATTGTCAGAGAGTTCACCTGGCAAGAGAGGGAGCAGGATGGAAAGAAAACTAGTAGACTGGTCAGTTTCTCCTTTAAATTATTTTGACTTGTGAATCAGTGACCACTACTCATTACAAAACAAAAGTTGAAAGATTAACCAAATGGATTCAATATTCTGCAACTGTCTAAGACTTTCCATTCATGACTTTTTGGTTAGCTGGATTTTGTCATCTAGTTAATAATAGAGGAATCATTTTGTTCTATTTTCTAAATTGCCACATGAATGAAAACATTTTGGCTCACAATTTTGTGCGAGACTCTTCATGTGCAAACCTTTGAAGTTTTTTGGTGTCACTTGTATCTACCTCAAAATTTTGTCCACCTCACTCTACTATCTTATGGAATGGAACTGTGGAATTTTAACTAAGTGAGGTTTTTGGGTTTTTGTTTTGTTTTGTTTTCGTTTTTACCCTCTACTTTGTTTTTGTTGTTGTTTTGATGATTTTTTTTATAAAGTAGAATAGTTAACTAAAAATGGCTGAAGTTTGGATTTCTTTTATTTTTTAATGTCATTTTTTTTTTTATTTAACAGGTAGAATTCTAGACAGTGAGAGAGAGAAAGAGAAAGGTCTTCCCTCTGTTGGTTCACTCCCCAAATGGCCGCTATGGCCAGTGCTGGGTCGATCCGAAGCCAGGAGCCAGGTGCTTCTTCCTGGTCTGCCATGTGGGGGCAGGGCCCAAAAACTTGGGCCATCCTCCACTGCCCTCCCAGGCCACAGCAGAGAGCTAGACTGGAAGAGGAGCAACTGGGACTAGAACTTGGCGTCCATATGGGATGCCGGCGCTGCAGGTGGAAGAATAACCAAGTGAGCCACAGCGCCGGCCCTAATGTCATATTCTTTTGTGGAGATTAACTTTACCTCTAACTCTCAGTTATGAAATAGGTTCAGGAAGGTATTTTAGCTTTTGGGAGACTGGGTTCAAAATATCTTCAGGAAATTATATTTTTTTCTGAGTATGTGTATTAAATGTCAGAATAATCCTAAATTTTGTACTTGTTTTAATGACATGTCCTGTGAAATTGATGTTCAATGTCTAATTCTTTATATTGTTTATCTTTTGAATTGTATGAATGTTATTTAATAGGGAGTCAGTCTATTTAGTAGCTTTAGTCTATACTGACTGTCTATCCTATCCTACCTGGCATGCCAAGCCTAGTTTTCAATTGTACTTCTACACCTCTCCACTTTGTTACCCTGCAGACCATCCAAACTCAGTATTTCACAAAGAATTGAGGCTCCTTAATCCCCCACCACGACATCTTTTATCCCTGTCTTAATTCACCCCAGCACCTTCCTTCACCTTCCCATTTAAAATCTTGGAATCATCTGTTCCCCTTCCTCCCCTTTGCCATGTCCTGAAATTCTAGGCTCAGATCCTTTCTCCTGTTTCTGCTGTGACAACTCTTATTTGATTCACCTATTTCTCTTTGTTACTGTATACTTTAAGATCTAGTCTGCCACTCTAAGTCCATTCCCTAATTCCTAGTGGCAGTGATGGGTGGGCATCACTTCATTTCCTAGAATTTCCATGGCTGGTCTCCTCTTTCTCCACAACTTTTTGGTACTTATACTTGTTGATAATGTCAAAATATGTAATGGTGGGTGCTGGCAGAGGACCTCTGATAATCAAACACATAATATGAATTGTATCTATTTATGAGGGCAAGCTTCAGATACCAGAGATTGCAATGCCTATCATCTGTAATAATACAAATGTATAGGGCCACTATATATCTTATAGAGGTAGTAGTGGTTTTGTGTGTATGTATATGACTATATACATACATACATATATATACACACACACATATGTTAAGACTATATGGGATAAAGTTTACCTAGGTGACTATTGTATCCATCAGTTATTTATGTAAACAATGGCTACAGATTTTTTGTAGCATCTGATAATTATCATTATTTCTGGCTTTTTGGCTGGGTTAGGAATTGATTGTTTGTAGGGTGGACTTTCATGGGCTTTACTTTAAACTGTGTATTAGATCTGTTCTGTTTCAGTCCTGTGTGTGAGCTGAGTTCTGGTTTTCCCAACATGTGTGAGGCTTAAGAGCGACCAACCACCTGGAGAAGACTCCTGTCATGGATGGCAGAACTGCAAAAAAGCAGGACCATATGACATCATCACTTACATCATGTATGACATTCCTTTGGCCAAAGCAAATGACATGGCCAAGCCCCATATCATAGAGTCTAGTGGAAAAATCCACAAAAGAAGTAAGCACAAGGGGAGGTGAAGTATGGAGAACAATAGTACAATCTAACACAAATACAATGGTTGTCTTCCATAAAAACAAAGTAACATATCAAAAAAAACATGGGCAGTGTTGGGTGCTTATGTGTTATTGCTGCATATTTATTTCTTTTTACATATATATATATTTTTTTGACAGGCAGAGTGGACAGTGAAAGAGAGAGACAGAGAGAAAGGTCTTCCTTTGCCGTTGGTTCACCCTACAGTGGCCGCTGTGGCTGGTGCACCACGCTGATCCGATGGCAGGAGCCAGGTGCTTCTCCTGGTTTCCCGTGGGGTGCAGGGCCCAAGTACTTGGGCCATCCTCCACTGCACTCCCTGGCCACAGCAGAGAGCTGGCCTGGAAGAGGGGCAACCAGGACAGAATCCGGTGCCCCGACCGGGACTAGAACCTGGTGTGCTGGTGCTGCAAGGCGGAGGATTAGCCTAGTGAACCGAGGTGCCGGCTGCATATTTATTTTTAATTAGGAATCACAATACATTTTTTTATTGAAATTAGAAGCTAAAAAAAAGGGTAATGTGGATTTTGATTTTTTCAGTTTTATTTATTAACTACTTATTTACTTTTTATTTATTTTCATCTATTTTAGGGGCAAGTGTTAACTCAGCGGTTAAGTTTCCCTTGGGATGCTTATAAGCTCTATCAGAGTTCCTTTTGGAAGTCCCAGCTATTCTGTTTCCAATCCAGCTTCTTGCTAATGAGCATCCTGGGAGGCAGCACAAGATGGCTCAGAAACTTAGTTCACCCTGCCACTTTACATGGAGATCTGGATTGGTTTTGGGGCTCCTGGCTTCAGTATAGCCCAGGCCTGGATGTTGTGGGCATTTGAGGAATGAACCAATGGATGTAATTCTGTCATCATCTGTCTCTCTGTAGTTCACATAAAACATGGAAATAGGCCGGCGCCGTGGCTCAACAGGCTAATCCTCCGCCTTGCGGCGCCGGCACACCGGGTTCTAGTCCCGGTCGGGGCACCGGATTCTGTCCCGGTTGCCCCTCTTCCAGGCCAGCCCTCTGCTGTGGCCCGGGAGTGCAGTGGAGGATGGCCCAGGTGCTTGGGCCCTGCACCCCATGGGAGACCAGGAAAAGCACCTGGCTCCTGGCTCCTGCCATCGGACGAGCGCGGTGCGCCGGCCGCAGCGCGCCGACCGCGGCGGCCATTGGAGGGTGAACCAACGGCAAAGGAAGACCTTTCTCTCTGTCTCTCTCTCTCACTGTCCACTCTGCCTGTAAAAAAAAAAAACAAAACAAAACAAAACATGGAAATAAAGAAATAATTTAAAAATTAAAAAATTATTGAGAGGGAGAGGAAGAAAGAGAGAGAGAGAGAGAGAGAGAGACTGAGAGAGACTGAGAGAGCGCGAGCAAACTCCCTAGGATGGGGGTCAGAAACTGGGATCTGGGACCTCAATCCTGATCTCTCATGTGGGTGGCAAGGTCTCAATTTTTTTGTGCCATCACTACTGCCTCGTAGGGAGCTCATTAACAGGAAGGTGGAGTCAGGAGCCATAGGTGAGTATCAAAGGAAGATTTAGAACTCTGGCACTCCAGCATGGGATGTGTACATTTTAGTCCCAGGGTCAAATGTTTGTTAGGATTTCTGGACTAAAGGACATTTATGGCAATATTACATGGTAATACTCTGATAAGACAAGCCACCAACTGAGAAACAAGTTCCCTAGTTTTACTGGAAGCTTTTGGGATTGTCCTTTTGCATTCACATTTGTAACCCTTGACACATTTAAAGAACAAAATATCTTAACCATCTATGTTAAGATCTTTTAAAACCTGCGAAATAATCAAATGTTAGCACATAAGCATCAAATATATCAGGAAATAGAATCCCAGAAATTAGACTTGTTTTTTAAAAAATATTTATTTATTTATTTGGCAGTCAGAATTACAGAAAGGGAGCAATAGAGATTTTCCATCCACTGGTTCACTCCCTAAGTGGCTGTAACAGCCAGGGCTGGGCCAGGCTGAAGCCAGGAGCTAAGAGCTTCTTCCAGGTGTCCCATGTGTGTGTAGGGGCCCAAGTACTTGGGCCATTTTCTGCTGCTTTCCAGACATAGCGGGGAGCTGGACCAGAAGTGGAGTAGCTAGGACTTGAACCAGAGGCCATATGGGATGCTGGTGCTAAAGAAGGTGGCTTAACCTGCTGTGCTACAGTGCTGGCTCCAGAAGATAGACTTTTAATTCTTTAACTATCATGCATTTTGTTGCTGCAATTAGTCTATGGTTGATGATATCATAATTTGTGAATCAAATATTTTGGAAATGCCTTAGAGGATAAGCATTCAATAAAGTGAAGTGAATGACTTAGAAATTAAAATAAGAAGTGTCCCAAGCTGTGGCTATCCCAAGGGAGTAGATGTAATATTTAAAAATAATGTCCCCAACCTTGCCCCATAACAACTCTGTTTTATCTTTTATCACTGACTGTTATTCTTTTTAGATTTCAGATTTACTTGAAATCATGCAATATTTTTCTATGTCTGGCTTATTTCACTTAACATAACATTTTCCCAGTATTATATTTAGAATTTTTGTTAAATTAGTAGTAGACTAATAGCTGCTCTGGTTATGGGGAACAAATAGGTTACCATGTGAGATGATGGATATGCTAATTTGTTTCACCATAGTAGCAATATTTTTACTGCATTATTTCTATCCCATAACATCATGCTCTATACACTGAATATACATGGTAAATTTATTTATATGATTTCCTTTATGGGCATGATGGTACTTTAAAAGTTCATGAAAAAATAAAATTAAAAGATAAATTTACCAAGACAGAAATAATGGGAAAGAAAGGGAGGGTAGTGTAGGGTAGGAGGAAGTGATTATCAATATTGTTTCTACACCTGATCTCAGCTTCCTACAAATCTGAGCTCTGGGAAATAGCAGGTAGTGGCTCAAGTATTTGGATCCTAGCCACCCATGTGATGGACTGGATTGCGTTCCTGGCTTCTGGCTTTGACCAAGTCCATTCCTGGCCTTTGTGGGCATTTGCCAGTGAAGCACTGGATGGGAGATCTTTCTGTCTGTCTTGTATTCTGTGTTTCTGTGTCTCTGCCTTTCAAACAAATAAATCAATAAATAAAATTAGTAAACTTATTTTGCTGCAAAAATTATTTTTGGATCCATGTATGGTTTTTTTTTCATAATATGCATTTTTCTGTGAGTTTTTTGAAAACAGCTTAGGACGGATTTTAATCATGTGTGTGGAAACATTTCCAAATAAATATTATGTAGAAAAAGAGTACTACCAGGAAAAGGAGTCTCTTTCACCTCTCTACCCAGGATGTTGGCAGACACACTTTCAGACAGTCATCAGAAACACAAAGAACTTATGGTTGATTGTACTAGAATTTTCTATCAAATTGTAAAATTTGTCAAAACTATAACACATTTCTCATCCATATCATCTTAAGAAGCATGGATATGACAATGCCTTTAATTTTCAGCCACCCAAATTTTCTACAGTTGTATGAATCATGCATGGTGAGAATCATTTAACAAATTCATCTATTTCAACTTAGAAGAATTTAGGAAATGACAACTTCCTACCTCTTTGATATTTGTCATCCTCAGAATCCCTTAGAAACTTCAACATTTCACCATTTACCGTGTTTCAAGGGAATGTTTTGCTAAGAAAAAAAAAATGCAGATGTGGAAGAGTAGGAAAAGGAGAAGTGCAGTTGTAACAAAATATTCAAGATTCAAGATCATGGGTTGGGCTTAGGGCCTAGTGCTTTAGATGCTGGTTAAGATGCCTGCATTCCAAATCAGAGTACACCTGCATTCCAGTCTGGGCTCCAGCTGCGGATTCCAGCTTCCTGCTAAAACATGGCACGGGAGGGAGGAGGTGATGGCTCAAGTAATTGGATCCCTGTCACTCACCTGAGAGACCTGGGTTGAATTTTGCTCCTGGCTTCAGCCTTACCCATCCATGGCTATTGAAGGCAATTAGGGAGTGAACCAGCAGATGGAATCTGTCTGTGTGTCTCTGTGCCTCTCACATAGTAACTGGAAAAAAAAAAAAATTCAAGATCGTGATATAAAAACTAGGTAGCATGTTTCCTAGCATGTCGTGAATTAATACTGAACATGTAGCTTCATTGATATTCTTTTCCTTGTAAACTAATAGATTAAAATATAAGAAATATAGATTCCATACTAACCACTAAGGCCATAATTCTTATGTAGGTTGTAATCTTTGGTAAACTAAATTGAAATGGTTGTGACACTAATACCAGTGTTAGTGAAGTATGATCTGGGCTCCCCTGTTTTGTTCATAGTATACATTCCTAATGACCTTTTTGTGAACCCTGGCTAATTATTAAGCAGGTCAGAGTGTATGAACCGCTTAAAATTCTCTGAGAAGTAGTTTCTTGATATCTTTTTCCCTTGCTGTTAAAAGTAGGTAGAATTGTTCTTATCTTTTTGTGTCATGTGAAACTATTCAATTTTATATGTTTGTTTTAAAATAGTCGTTCCTACATACTGTCACTGTGATTTTGAAGTTAGAAATAGCTTACTTAACTTTCTCCATCAGGGACAAGTAATGTTTGTACTTAGTGAGCTTGATTCCCACATGTAACTTGGTGTTCATGATGGCAGAGCAAAGGGAAGATTTCAAACAATCCTCCAGATCTGCAGGCTGCTGTGTTTACTGGCAAAGGAAGCCAGACGCTGGATGGCTGCAGACAGCTTGTTAAGTACACAGTGGTCCCAAGTACCTTCTACTCTCAGCACCCAAGTCCCTTGCTGCTCAAAGTTGGGCATTTTAAGGGCATTATGTCTTATGAGACACCTGAGAACCATTTAATAAGTAACCGGAGACCTGGAGATGTTCATGTATTCCCCTGGATGCCTTGTTTTGTTACTGGTGGAGTTCATTGATGGTCACTCCCTGGCTTCAAATGTTTACAAGTGCTTCCCCAAGTGAGTGACCTGCATCTAGTGGAGAAGCTGGCTCACTTTTTATTTGCAATCAGCCAGTACATAGTAAGCAAATCAACTTCATAATAATTATGTCCTGGCAAAAAAAAAAAAAAACAGAATACATGTAATTTAAATTCAAAAAGCCAAAATAAAACTGAGTTATGATTAAAGAACTTCGTTAAATGAGTGTAAAGATTTTATATTGATATAATTTCCAATGAATAGAAAGCTTAAAAGACCAAAACATGGAATAACTCTACATTCTTCGTACAGATTCATGATTGTTTCTGATTATTCTCATTTTGCTTCCTTGTTCTACCCACCACACCACCATTATATGAAAAATGTTTTTTCCTTTACCACTTGAGTGGAAGTTGCAGACATGGTACCTCTTGAACTCTAAGTAATTCAATGTATATATTATAGGAACAAAGTCTTTTTTTTTTTAACATAACCACAATGTTAAATTTAATTTAATGATACTTACTATTATGTAATTGTGGGTAAGTTTTTAATATTATATTTAAAAAATAGGAAAATGAAAGTCAATGACTACAATTCGAAATTACCATAGCATTCATTTGCATTAGAGCAGCTTATTATGCTATGTTATGTTAAAATAAAGCTGACTTAATTATTTAATGGTCATATATTAGGCTACCTTTCAATGATAAAATTATCGGATTATTCAAAAGTAGATTTGATGAGGGGGTGAGGGTCACTTAAAAACTCATTATCATATTTTAGTCCCATCTCTGGTCCTCCCCACACTCCCTTGACTTACCAAGGAGACAGTTATTGGCACTTAAGCTCAACCTTAACATTGCATTTGTAAAACAGGTCGAAATGAAAGATGCAAGGGAGATTTATTTCGGCCTCAGTGTTGAGCCATAACTTGACTTCTTGGTGCATTGGATATTTGGCTTTAAATGTATAATTTAGAATAATTATAATTAACATACAACACAAGGCTGACAAAATATGCCTAAAATAAGAGCTATTAATAATACACTTTGCAAGAATCAGTGCAATAATGTAAGTAGTTCAGACAAGATATATTATAAGGATTGTGGATTTTTAAAAATACCATCAATTTTCTTGGCTTTTCTAGTGATGTACTATTGTAGCAATAATTAAGAAAGTTAAATATCTCTTCAGATCACATTAGTGAGATGCAGTCCAATTAGAATAGTCTGTTCCCTCCTATCTCATGTTCATTGCAAGACATAGTATTAAGTGGGATTTTGTTGATTAGGCTGCCAGTTTAAAAGAACCTATTAACTAGGTAAAGTATAGGCTGCTAAATGATCATACTAAGAAGAATCCTCCAAGCAACATAAAGGGCAGATAAGCCCATATCATCCTTCTGTGAGGATGAGTTGCAAATGTAGGAGAGCTTTCTCTAAGATATACCTTCTAACTTTCTTCACATGACAGCCACACTGATGCCATTGAGAGTTTTTCTGTTTTTTTTTTTTCTTTGTAGAGACTGCAACATCATCTATATCCTCACATTAGTTCTGGAGATAGGACTGTACTCTTATCATTTCAAGAATTATATGCAACTTAAGTAGCACAAGTGTATGTGCCTAAGGAGTCAGGATGAAGAGGATAACTTAAAAAGAAATAGAAATAATGAATTGGATATCTAGAAAGGAGGAATAGAACATTCTAATAAATTATATAAATTAAATAGATGACTGCAGAGAACCAAATAGCTGCTGAATGGTGGCTGACTATGAAGGAAGCAGGCAATGTGTGTATCAGTATCTTCATTTTGTTGTTAATTCTCAGGAAAATAGGATTTGGCCCTTATGGCGTGATGCCTTTGAAATATCCAACAATTGTGAATACAACTTTACTAAGACATTTATTCATGGGCATCTTCCTATAGTAAAGACCAACCCAGGAATATTAGCTTTGTGTATAGAATATTTGATGCTAGTAAGAGGATCTAGTAAAAAAAAATGACAAAAGATTATCCAGAATAAAGAAGACTGTTGGCACATGATTTGTAGGAGAGAGCATGGGAAAACAGGCATGTACACATGTTACGGCAACTTGGTGACATCTGTCGGAATTACGAATATGGCCCTTTCCCTGAAAGTGCAGCTTCTGTAACTCATTTACAGTCTTGCTTATATACAGTATAAAGAAATGAAATCCAAACCACGTGTTTGAAAATGGGAGCTAGATATTTGACCATGGGTCAATTAAACCCTCAGAGATCCAGCCATGGAATACTATGCAGCCTCAGTAAAAATTAAAAAGAAAAAAAAAAATTAAAAAAAAAAAAGAGAAGGAAGACAAGGAGGAAAAAAAGAATGTGCTATATGCAATGGTTTGGAAATATCTCTTAGTAGAAGGCCAAGAATAATCTCATTTGCATATACTTGCTTGAAGAAACTAGAAGGAGAATTAAAAAAGCAATTGAAAGTGTTTTGTAGTGGGTGGAAGCTGGCAGATGGAGACAGGGTGGGTGGGAATGTCTTCACTGTGTAAACTTTTTATATTTTAAATTTTTTGGGCTGTATTCATGTACTAGTTAATGAGAAAATTAAAAAGAGGACTATTGTGTTTTTCAAGGACTCACAGGAGCTTCTGATTTCCACTCCATGATCTGTTCTCCCAATTGTTTAGCTTTTAAACCGGAACATTGTCTTCTAAAATTAAAATAGTATTTTCCGAGACCAGTGAGATCTGATGAGTTTTATGTGGTGTATCTTGGTACCTCTTTCCCAGGCACATTAGCAGGGAGCTGGATCACAAGCAGGACATTTGGAAATCGAATCGGTACCCACACAGGATGCTGGCACTACAGTCTGCAGCTGAACCCACTGTGCCACAGCGCTGGCCCCAAACCAAGGCATTTTTATTTGGAATACAGGCATCCCAACCAGCAGCTTAACTGCTGCACCAAATACACACCCTTTAGTTTTATTTTTTTCTAAGTATTTATTTATTATTGGACAGGGAAGTTATTGGAGAGGGAGGGGACAGGGAGGGAACAAATGGAGGATACATTGGTACTTTTTTTATGAATCTCTCCAGCCATAAGGGTCTTTCTTGCCTTGCTTTTTTCTTCCTGAGTGTAGCTTTGATGTCCACAACCTCAGCAGACATATTGGACTGTGTGCTAAGAGGGCTGAGCAGAAAATAGAAACATGAGTCCTGATGACATTCTGGAGCCATCATACTGGTTGCTTCCTGGTCTCTTTTACTTGAAAAAAAAAAAAAAAAAAAAAAAACCTGCTGTCTCTGTGAAGCACTCTTATTTTGATCTTTGTGGTGCTGCTTAGACAATGGAATCCAATTCGTTATTTGCCCCCAATGCAGGAGAATCATGTTTTCATTTGGGATCTTTTCATTTGTCAACTTTGAAGGGACACTGTGCACTTTTGTTCTTCCTTATTCATATTCAGGCCTTCTGTCCTCTTTAGGTGGATGCAATTAGGTCTTATTGTGTTTCTGGAGAATAATGAGACATGACCACTATCTGTCACTGTTTCTTGCAGTACAAAGTGCTAATGTTGGAAAAATTCCCATAAGTAAAGTCATTTTTTTCCTTTTTAATGCAGATGTGCGGACGAAATTTTAATATTTCATATCCAGTTAAAATCACCACACTTATGTCAAAATAAATGTTCACGTTCTCAATCATGGACTTAAAGAAGTGGAAATTAATTGATTTAGGAAGGATACATGTCTGTTTTATTACCAGATCTATATTCCAGGGGGAAAAAAGAATAATAGGGAGAAGATTTTAGATAAATGGGTGACATGTCTATTTTAGATTCATGGGCTATTTGCTGAGGTAGTTTTAGGGAGGACTAATGTATTTTTAGCCAAGACATCTATTAATGTGAATACAATAAATAAACTCTATTTAGCAAGCATTAACTTTTTTATCTCAAAAGGATTTGATAGTAAAAAGATGTATCATCATCCTACTGCTGGAAGATTTGTACATTTTCTTTCCTTTTTAGAAAAAGATTGTATTTATTAATTTGTTTGAAAAGCAGTTACAAAGAGAGAAAGAGAGAGAGAAAAAAAGATTTTCCATCTGCTGTTTATTCCCCAAATGACTGCACTGGCTGGGGTTGGACAGGATAAACTCAGGAGCCAGGAGCGTCATCTGGGTCTCCCAGGTGTCTGGCAGGGGCCCAAGTATTTGGGCCATCTTCCACTGCTTTCCCAGGTGCATTAATAGGGAACTGGATCTGAAATGGAGTACTGGGGCTCCAGCTGATGATCATATGGATGTGGGCATTGAGGCAGTGGTTTAACCCACTGCACCACAATGCTGGCCCCAAGACTTGCACATTTTCATACTAGAAAGATAAGAGAACTCTATTGGTAGTCATGCAGGTACATGTGTCTTATATTAGACATCTGGCTGTAACCATCCTTGCTTACTGAAAAGCAGTGTAATAACACAACCAATGAGCAACCTTATTAGAATGGTGAAGCAAACGAATTTCACTGGTGTTTCATAATACTGATTTATTTTAAACCTTGGATGACTTCTTTGGAGCCCCTTACACTGATTCTAATTTGCACTCCTAATGTAGATACCTCTTTGTCTGCTTTCAGTAGAAATAATATTCTGAAACAAATTTTTACATAATTTTTCTGCATGATGGAGGTAGGATTTCCCACATGCTATTATTAGTAGAAAATGTCTTAGAACAATACAGAAGAAACCATGCAAAAGGAAAATAATTTTTTGAAAGAGGCTTAGAAGATACAGCCATAATTTGTGTTATTCAAGACAAAGTTTTTCTATAGACTGAATGTTTGTGTCACCTCTAAAATCCATACATTGAAACCTTATCTCTAATGTAAGGGATTTGGAGTTGGGGCCTTGTGAGGTGTTTGGTGGGGGTGCTGGGGAAGGCCCTGTCCTCATAACTGGGATCAGTGCCCTTACAAAAGCAGCTGCAGAGAACTGCCGTGTCCCTCCTGCCCTGTGAGGCCAGCAAACAAACAGTCTTCTAGGAATCAGAAAGCAGCCTTCACTGGACACTGAATCCCCGGGGCATCTTGATTTCAGGCTTCCAGTTTCTGGAACCGTGAGACATAAACTTCTGTTGTTTATAAGTTGCTCAGTCTATGATATTTTTATAGCAGCAGCCCAAACTGACTAAAACAGACTCCTGATTCTCATCATATATCTAACTATGATAGTTGACAGAGCTAGAGCTGATATGAGCTTTATACTAAATAAATTATTTTTAAAAGATTTATTGATTTCAGAGAAAGAGAGAGAGAGGCAGACAGACTGACATCTAACCCCTGGTTTGCTCCCCAAGTGACTGCAATGGCTGAGGCTGGGCCAGGTCAAAGCCAGAAGCCTAGAACTCCATTCAGGACTCTCCTGTGAGTGGCATGGGTTCAAGCGTTTGGGCCATTTCCCTCTGCTTTCCCAGGTACATTAGCAGAGAGTTGGACCAGAAATGGGGCAGCCAGGACCGGAACTGGTGCTCCGATATGGGCTGCCTGTGTTGCAGGGGGTAACTTAACACCACATCACAATGCCAGCCCCTAAATGTATCCTTTTTGTTTATTAAATTTTTTTAAAAAGATTTATTTATTTTGTTTGAAAAGCAGAGTTACAGAGAGAGGGAGAGAGAGAAAGATTGAGATCTTCTATCTGCTGGTTACTCTGAGTGACTGCAATGACCAGGGGTAACCAGGCCAAAGCCAGGAGCCATCTTCCACTGCTTTCCCAGGTGCTTAAAGAGGGAACTGGATTGGAAGTGGGGCAGCTGGGACTTGAACAGGCACCCATATGGGATGTTGGTGTTGTAGGCTATGGCTTAACCCACTACACCACAATGCTGGTCCCCTAAATACATTCTTTACCCATTCATATACGCATTCATCACTGAGAACACATTTATTGGGCATCTACTTTGTGCTAGAACATTGGAGTGGGAGATAATATTGGACCCTGATGTCATAGAGCTATGTAAGGCAGCCTTACAGTGAGTGAATTCCCAAATAAATACTGCCAATTACACACAGAGATCCGCGCTCTGGAGGGACAGTAACCATTCTGGGAGAGTGCATTACCCAGGAATCTGGTTCAAGCTAGGGACTCAGAGAGCCCTAACCCAAGTAGGAGCTGAGATGTCTTAAAGTGGATATGAGTGAGGTGCACCTCATGTTCTAAGTATATGAGCTCTGAAGAGCATTGCATTGTGAGGGAGCTTTACCTGTCCCACCCATGGAGCTTTGTGGTGTGAGGCCAATGAACGTGGAGCTGAGAGAGCAAGAGGTCAAGGACAGGTGAGATGCAGGTGGAGCAAGATCCCTTAAGGACTTTCTTTACCCTCTAGTCAGTTGGAGGCCACTGAGAGATTTTGGAGAGACTATGAGAGAAGAGTTACAGGAGACTGTGGCAGAAGAGTTACAGGAGCCAGCATGGGTCCAGAGCCTGATAGATAGAAAAATCATGGGAGTTGAAGGAGACTTGTGGGAGGGAGGTGGCAAAAAAAGAAATAAGAAAAAGTGGATGATAGGTTGGATGAATATATTATTTCACTCAATATTTTAACAGTGATCAGAAATAGTATTGCTTAATAATTTTATGTCAAAGTTGCAAAAAAAAATTAGTACACTGGGCTCCTGCACCCCTCTTCGTCCAATATCTCCTAAAGTTAGCATCTTAAAGGACCATAGTAGAATCTGAAAAAAAAAACAAAAACAGGAAATTAACAATGGTAGAATATTGTTAACTACAGACCTAACTTGAGCATACTAGTTTTTCAACCAATGTCTTTTTCTTATTCCCACAATGCATTTGGTTATTATGTTTCCTTAATCTCCTGAAATCTATGGTGATTTCTTAGTCTTTCCTCATTGTTCAAGTCTTTGACACTTTATAAATATTGGTGAGTTATTTTGAAGAATGCCTCTCCCTTTGGATCTGTCTGGTATTTTCTCATAATTAGATTAAGGTTATGCATTTTGGCAAAGAACTTGAAGTGATGCTGTTCTGTTCTTGGTGCATTATGTCAGGATGTTTTAAAGTACCATTTGGCAGTTGACTGATGAATTTGTTTCTAATTCAAGCTTTACATTGCTATTGAGCAAGCTTTTTGTGGTTTGGAATTTTAGACACCTATCCTGTTATACACTCATAACTGCATAGAATAAGAAGGGAGAGAATGAGTTTAAAAATTCAGTCTGATCTTTTTCCTGCATATGTAGAAATGGGAAATCAAAGCTCCATATCTGAATACTGTAGGTGTTCCTATAAGTGGAGTTGGGAAGAAGGGTGGGTGAAGCATTGCATTGTGAAGAGGAGGGAGTGTGAGAGACCTCCTTTTAAAAGCTTAGAAGAAATTCCTTGCACACTTATGCTTGGAAAGAACCATCCATTCCAGGGTACAGAAGACTGTGATAAGCCAGGGGAAGCAATGGCAATGGGCCTCTACTTCCTGTGCCTGGGGGGGTGGGTCTTAGTGACATCTTCTGCTCCAAGAGCAAACAGCCATGCAGGACGAACTCACTTTCCCCATAATCTCAGACCACGTGAACTCCGGCCATCAAGTGAAATGTTCTAATAACCACAGATTGTATTTCTTTTCTCCTTGTCTCCTTCCTGCCTCCTGGTGCCTGTCTCCTTGCCCTCTTCCTCCTCCTCTCCCTTTTGTCTCCTTTTGTTCTGGCATGTACTGCCTCAGAAGAAGGATTCATGGAACTGTTGCTGTATCAGAAGAACCAAGGGGTTTGACAGGGTCCTAGCAGGTAGTGCCTGATCCGATTTACCTAGTCTTCCCATCTGAGAACCCAGCGAAAGTTGCTGATAACAAAACTGATTGCTTCCAAGTGATTTAGATTAAAAAATGACTTGGAAGTCTCTAATTTTTATGCTTTCAATGTATGGAAGTGTGTCATAATCATCACATGCCCCTGATAACGTGGTCAGTTTTATCAGTCATTTCCATCATGGGTTATGTTTATTTTTGGGCAGTGTAGCTTGACTAAAGAATATATTCTTGCTCTTATTGGATAAAAATAAGTCTACAATATTTGCTCCCCCCAATCTTGAATTTCTATTTTTAACATTCAGAGCTTTAATGTTCATGGAATAGATTTCTATGTTTGCTATAGGGTAGAAACTTTATTATAGGATTGTCAGTTTTGTTATAGAAAGCTTATAGCCTCAAACATATTTATTAATATAACACTAAGGCTTTGAACCTCGTATCTTATTTATTTCTAGATGCTTTTAAATTTTATGACAAAAAATGAAGTCATTTTGTTTATTACCTTGCCAAACTGGTTATTGTAGTGTATAAGGATACTGTAGAATTTTAGAGTATTGATCTGGGTAATAAGATATTTTCTTAAGGGGCCAGTGCTATGGTGCAGCGGATAAAGCTGCCACCTGCAGTGCTGACATCCCATTTGGGCACCCTTCAAGTCCTGAGTGCTCCACTTCTGATCCAGCTCCCTGCTATGGCCTGGGAAAACAGTGGAAGACGGCCCCAGTCCTTGGGCCCCTGCACTCCCCGGGGAGACCCAGAAGAAGCTCCTGGCTCCTGGCTTCAGATTGGCCTAGTTTTGGCCAGTGCAGTCATTTGGGGGAGTGAACCAGTGGATTGGAAGAACCCCCATTGTCTTTTGAATCTTAATAGTTTTTCTGAAGGCTTTTCTGCCTCTCAAACAAATAAACAAAAACACAAATAAAGCTTTAAAAAGAAGAGCTTTAGGGACTTGTCTTTCCTGATCTTAGAAGGAGAGCCTTTTATGTTTCCATAGTGAGGATGATACTTCATTACGTTTCTACATGGCATTCCTCAGCAGGCCAAGACACTTCCTTTGGATACCTGATTTGCTAGGGGATTTAGAAAAATTATAGCTAAATGTTAAGTTTTGTAAAATGACTTCTCTACATATATTAAAATGAGGTTTTCTTCTCTTATAGGTTAGTGTAGACCCAACTTATGTGCTGATGAAATCCATTTGCTTATTTTTTCGCTTCCATACTCACAATGTTAACCCTATGGTTATTCTTCCTTGCAAATACCAAGATACCAAGATAATAGAGCTTCATAAAATAATATAGAGAAACATCTGTATATTTGTTTATTAGTTAATGTTCCTATGTTCCTACTTGCAGTGTGTCTTTTTTATTCTACTTATCAAGGAAAGGTATCCTCCCACAATGTTATAAAAAATAACCAACTCTCTTTTTCTTATAGTATAGACATTATATTTTTATATTTGCATCTCAAATACATAACTTAAAGTTGGCACTTCCATATGCATGATCAGTATAGGGTTATGAAATTCCAAGGCTGTTTTTAACGTCTCAAATATATTCTTTGTGGTACCAGCAGACCTGCTCAAGAGAATTTCTATAGGCTTCAGGCTTGAAATAAACCCTAGACTCTACCTAATTCAACAGTATGATTCCACCTTTAATGCAGAAGTAAGCCTTCATGTCAAAATATAAACAGAGGAGAAAATTTAATTTGGGAATCTTTCCAACTCATAGAGCTATTACTCAGCTAGAGCTAAGGATTTGCTTTAGCAAGTAGTTGGATTTCCCAGTCATGCTGAAGCAAGGAATAGACAGTCTGGAAAAAAATATATGAGATTTTGAAGCAAAGTCCCAATGCAAAATATCCTCTTTCATCTTTGCAATCAGTGATGCTATCAGTCTCATGATTTTTAAATAATTTTTGAGGAAGCCTAAAAGGAATTTGTTTTAAATGAGCAAAGATATGAAGGATACAGGTTATCTACAGCTTGAATGAAGAAGCAAAGACTTTTTCCCATGTTGTGTTTTGTAGGTCTTAGTTGATTACTGCCTCTACCTAATAAATATGCTAGAATAAAAATTTCTAGCATGGTTAGGGTTTTTTTTTTTTTAGGATTTAACTTATTTGTTTGAAATGCAGAGTTATGGAGAGAGTGTGGGAGACACACACTCACACACACACACACACACAGCTTTTTCATCCTCTGGTTCACTCCCCCAAACAGCTGCAAGCCAGCAGCTCAGAACTCTCTTCTGGGTTTCCCATGTGGCTATCAGGGGCCCAGATACTTGGGCCACCTTCCGCTTCCTTGTTAGGTACATTAGCACAGAGCTGAGTGTGAAGTAGAACATCAGGGACTAAAACCAGCACTCTCCTTTGGGATGTTGGCATTGTAAGCAGCAGCTTAACTTGCTGCACTGCAAGGCCCCTCCTCCTCAAGCATGGTTAGTTTCAGTGTTATTCTTCTTCCCTAGCTAGTATATTCAGAAAGGTAATAAAATGTAATACATTATTTTTCTCTTGGCATTTATATATTTTTATTCTTGTTAATATATTTCTTATACTGTTGGTAACTTAAAGCATTGCATGGATTTTGTTTGTGTACAGGCATCTTTAGTCTGTTTCTGCAGTGATATCTGTGGATTCATAGGACGAACATGTAGACATGTAAATGCAGAAGACAGTCAGGTATTTCTTGGATTAGATTATTCCAATATCACAACACAGGAGGTTGCTTGCTTGTCTATATATTTCAATAGCATGTATTGGGAGTAAGTACATTGTGTGCCATGAATTACATTGTGTTCTGGGGTCTCCCAAAGGGCTGAAGATTCCATCACAGAGAGATGGAGATGGTTGGTCTACAACAATCTTATCAGACAACGTGATGACTGATATTCCAGTATTTTGAATAATGTGTTGAAGGAACACAAGATAAAAAAATAATTTATTTTGCAGGGATTTGGAGGTGAATGTGGATGTGGAAATAAAGAAGGAAGAATACACATAGAAAGTAGAATTTGGTCTAGGATGTAAATGAAGTGTATTTGAATAGAAAAGAACAGAGAGAGGCCAGAGCTGTGTCATAGCAGGTAAAGCTGCTGCCTGCAGTGCCAGTAACCAATATGGTAGTTCAAGAACCATCTGCTCCACTTCTGATCAACCTCTCTGCTTGGCTTGGGAAAGCAGTAGAAGATGGCCCAAGTCCTTGGGCCCCTGCACCCACGTGGGAGACCCAGAAGAAGCTCCTGGCTCCTGGCTTCGGATCAGCGCAGCTCTGGTCATTGCAACCAATTGGGGAGTGAACCAGCAGATGGAAGACCCCCCCCTCCTCCCTCTCTCTTTCTCTTTCTCTCTCTCTCTGCCTCTCCTTTTCTCTGTGTGTAACTCTGACTTCCAAGTCAATAAATAAATCTTAAAAAAACAAAAACAAAAAACAGGCCAGCACCCCGGCTCAATAAGCTAATCCTCCGCCTTGCGGCTCCAGCACACCGGGTTCTAGTCCCGGTTGGGGCACCGGATTCTGTCCCAGTTGCCCCTCTTCCAGGCCAGCTCTCTGCTGTGGCCCGGGAGTGCAGTGGAGGATGGCCCAAGTGCTTGGGCCCTGTACCCCATGGGAGACCAGGAGAAGCACCTGGTTCCTGCCATCGGATCAGCACAGTGCGCTGGCGGCGGCGGCCATTGGAGGGTGAACCAACGGCAAAGGAAGACCTTTTTCTCCGTCTCTCTCTCTCTCACTGTCCTCTCTGCCTGTCAAAAAAAATATAGTATAAGTGCCTGGCCTTCAGTGGTGATTATAGAGCAAGAAAGGTTAAACTAGAAGGGCTCATCCTTTCTGTTTTTTAAAATATATTGTGCTACTTCTCTAATTTTATTTGATAGGGAGAGAGAAAGAAGAGAGAGATAAGGAGGAGAGAGCAGAGAGGGAAAGAGAGTAAAAGAGAGAGAGATGTAAGAGAGATTTCCTATCAGCAGGTTTACTCCCCCAATACTTGCAACAACCAAGGCTAGGCCAGGCTAAAGCCAGGAGCACAAAAATCAGTCTCCCACATGGATGGCAGGGCTCCAACCACTTGAGATGTTAACCACTGCCTCCCAAGGTGTGCACCAGCAGGAAGGCGGAATCAGAAGCGGAGCCAGTACTCCAGCCCAGGCACTCTCAAGTGGGATGTGGGCCTCCTAAGTTGTACCCAAGTACTGTGCCAAATATCCACCCCTATTCTGCTTTCTTTTAAAATATTAATTAGCATGGCAGTGGCATGGAAAATAGTTTGGAATCTGGAGAGAGTAGAGCTCATTTCTAAGTTGAGAATTCAGTTCAGAATTTGAACAATGGTAGCAGTATATAGGAACATGGAGGAATCACCAAAAGAGATGGAATTGGTGATAAATTTAATATGGGAAATAAGAAAGGGGAAAAAAGAGATAACATAGAAGAGACTAGTTTTGTACCCAGATGAAATTTGTTTCACAAATGACCTAACTTCCTAGCCTTTCAACTTACACAGTCCTAGAGCAAGTTCACTTAGTCTTCCAGAATGGGTTTCAGTCCCAGTCATTGATTGTAACTTGTTCACCTTAGCACTCTTCATTGCCTTCCTGCCCTCTCTGTCTTCCTTCTCAGCTCCTCTCTTGTTGTTTGCTCAGCTCACCTCTGGATAATCTATTTGCAATCAGATCCTTGCATTGGGTGTCTACTTTTGGGAGGAGGAAGAATTAAGTAAAAGTTTGACTTTTCCATCTAAGAAAATAAGACTAGATGATTTGTGTAAAGAGAAAACTTTGAAGCCATGGGGAGGGGAAGTGATGAAAGGGGCTGGGAGTGGGGAACTAGGGTCTCTTCATCCTTTGAGCACAAATGGAGGCATTGGAATGGATGTGCCTAACATTTGAGGTGTAATCCTTCCTGATCATTCATCCTGTCCTTTCTTATTGGAGACAGAGTTGTTTTTAAGCTTCTTTTAAGCACACTGTAATAATCCATTCAACCTAAGTGTATTGCCGTTATTCATTCAACAAATATATTTAAAGCCCATACTATGTCATGTCTGTTATTTTCTGTCTTTATTGATACCATTTCCTTCCATTGTCTTTTTCCCCTTGCCTCTTATTTAACAACACTGGTTACTCAATTTGTTTTAAAAGATTTATTTATTTATTTAAAAGTCAGAGTTACATAGAGAGAAAAGGAGAGGCAGAGAGAGAGAGAGAGTTAGTTCTTCCATCCACTGGTTCACTCCCCAATTGGCTGCAAAGGCCAGAGCTGTGCCGATCTGAAGCCAGGAGCCAGGAGCTTCTCCAGATCTTCCACAGGGGTGCAAGGGCCCAAGGACTTGGGCCATCTTCAACTGCTTTCCCAGTCCATAGCAGAGAGCTGGATAGGAGTGGAGCAGCCAGGTCTCGAACCAGCGCCCATATAGGATGCTGGCATCCGTGCTTAACCTGCTATGCCACAGCAAGGGACCCTCAAATTTTCTGATGTTAAATGCACTTTATCTTATTATGCTTTTACCATGCATGATAATAAAATATTGTCCTAGAAATGTGTTCTGAATTTAAACTGAATATCCATCTTGAAGTTGCCTTTAATTTTTGTTGTAAAATCTATTAAGCATAATAATCAGGAAAGACAAAATTTTAAAAAAGCTGCTTAAATAGTCAATTTAATAATGTTTCTATGAAATATAGTAGGACTCTCTTGAGAAGGTAATTAGTGATCTAAAACTTTCTGAAATAGAGCGAAATGAATTTTTTCCTTGTCTGATTTTCCTATCTGGTTCTTCTTTGGCTCCTACCTTTACTGGAATGCATTATTGGAATCCATACATTGCAAATAATATAATTAAAAGTCTTCATGATATACAGACCATGAAGTAAACTTGCCAAAAATGAAATCAAACATGAAATTTATCAAGCCCTAGATCCAACTAATGAATATTGAAAATACTATATAGATAAATAGTTCCTAAGTGATGGAGGTTGTATTGAGTCTGTGCTTTACAATAAAGGAAACTTCATGACAGCCTAGTTTAGTTACCAGCTAAATTGTTAAGAATAAAATAAGACAGAAAGGGGAATTATAGGTTAGAATATTTATAGGGTGTTTAAATCAACCAGAATGTATAGGGTATATTTAGATTAAGATTAAAAAAAAAAAACTATGAAACCTATGAGACAATGGTATTACATAATTTGTCCATTAAAATCTTTTGTTATGTAATAGCATATGTTCTTAAATTCAACCAACTGATAGAAATAAGTTTAAACAAGTTCAAGGATCAAATAAAATCATCTGAAGATAAGCTTCACTGCAAATTCAGGTTGACCTTTGCTCAGAGAATGTGAAAAGAGCTTATTTTTGCATGTTCTTTTCTTTACCTGTGACTTCTATAGATGGTAGCACAATGGATAATTTTTTTAGGTGAAGATTATTACAGCTTTTGTCATCCTTCTTCCACTTTCTTATTGTCTATCTTTCTTTGTATTTTAATCATTAATGCATATTGTCAAATTTTAATCAAAGTGTGTAAGCCTTAAGTAGTGTCCCTAAGTTAAATTTGTTAAGTTTCAGAACTGAAAGATTCAATAAAATGAGGTGCAATGATGGGTAACTTGGTAGTTGGATAGAAAGACATGGTCATCATTGTTATATTTTAAAGAAAATTGTTTTCTGTCTGTCTTGGAAATCATTATGATATTTCATATAATAATTTGGTAAAATAAATAAAATTTATTTTTGCAGCTGCATCTATATTTGCTTCTGTCAAGGCTTATATAAATATAAAATAAGCAATTATTGTATCTTAGATAACATTGTTTTTAATTATTTTTATTAATAAAGATATTGAAATTATCAGAATTGATATGCTGAATAATGTTAAGTGTATCCCAAGAAATTTCTCCAAAGAAGTAAAAAAGTAAATGTATGGAAATATAGTGTAATATTTTCAGAACTAAGAAAATTAGACATGAATTGAATGACAATAAATGATAAAAAGTCAGTAAATCATGTTATTTTAGCAATATACACAAGAAATACATTAAAATGAAGCAATAGAGAAATATTTAGATATAAATTTAAGGAAAAATACAAGCAGAGTAAAAGACATTGTCTTCACTCTGGGAATAAATATGTAAAATATATTAGTTTATATGTAGACCAGCAAAGGATATTCAAAAATGAAGCCAGCTGTTGCATTGTAGTGTTGATATTAGGGTGATTTATATTTTCTTCAAAACTCCCTTCTGTTCTCATAATGATGTTTAAAGTGCAGAAAATAGCAACAATGAAATACTGCTGCCATGAACTCTAATTATATAGAAAATACAGTTCCAAAGGGGAGCAAATAGAATATTAATTTAAAATTAATCCTGATAAACACAATGAGTGAGCTATCACATATTTTAGTCTGGTTACTGTTTTAAGAGACAATACAATGCAGGGTGTCTCATGGCTTTGTCCTCCTTAAACAGGAGAGGAAAGTGGTGCTATGAATCCCACACTCTTGATGAGTCATTACATCACTAAGAGATGGGCTTTACCCAGTGTCCAGTTCAGTGCTGGCTCTGGGTGGATACTTAGTAAAACAGTTGTGCAAAGTCTGTAGGGATGGTGATGAGTCTTTTTATTGTGTATTGTGTGCTTTTTCCAAAAGTAGTATTTTCTTTTAGGATGTCACCTTTTGTTTTTCTGCAATACTGAGCTATTTAAATAGCTGCTTCCTTCCTCTGCCTCTGTGCAACTTTTAAATTGTAGGTAAATGTTTTCAAGTGCTAACATAGAGGCTTACTTATATTCTTGTGGGGGATTTGAATGTTGGTGGAAGGAAGAGGTGAGGTAGGGAATTTGCTTTGTGTTAGGGGTTATTGCACTGGAAGATAGCTTTAGAATAACTAGGTATTTGCTTCCTATTGTCAGGATCCTAGAGAGTAGAGAGATACATGAACCACATCATTGATATGTTCTAGAGCCCCAGTGATTTGTTGCATAGACTTAGAGAAATTCCTGATGTTTGGTACCAGAAGGCAGAATGATGTGACAGGGCACAGTGTTTCTTTGGCATACTCCTTTTCACTCTACAGTTAAGCTAAACTTAGAAACTCTGAAGGCTTGGCTGCTTTTTAAAATGCGATAATGGACACAACCTCTGACAGGGCTGACAATGGAAGGGAAGGGCGGAGGTGGTCATTTTTCTATATTATCAGTAAACCATAGACATGTTTGGTTCATTCCACCACCAAGATATTGCTACTGGGAAGCAGATATTGCTACTGGGAAGCAAATATTGCCCTGTTTCTTGTTTATGTAGTGCATTTTTTCAAGTTAATTAAATGATTTAATAGGCATTATCTCACTAAACACACAAAAGTCTTAATAAAATGTAGAGCTATGTTTAGTGTCACACTTGTGTTGTAGATGTCACACGGAGTGCTCTTGGATTACAAAAATATGATTCTTGTCCCCAGCGTAAAGGCATAAAAAGGCATAAAAAAGGAGGAAATGTGTGCATTAAATTATAGATGAAGAACTCAAGTGAAGTTTTTCACTTACTTCATGAGATTATTGAAAATAATTTAATAAAAACTGAGAATACTGTTTTCAATAAGATAGTGTACAGCATAACTATTTTACTGAAGAATTAAAATATGTTAACTCATGACACAGATCATCTTTGTAAGTCTAATAGGGAATGGAAGAACTTTTCATTCTGAATAATGGTCATTTTTGCTATTTTGTCTTGGTCCTTTGGGTGAAGATTCTGATGGTCATAGTATTAGTGCGTTTGCCTCTAAAAGTGCTTTGCTGGCAGTTATCTTTGCAGGGGATGATTAATAGTGGCAGAGATAGCAGGAAAGGAAAACGGTGCTCTTCAAGGTTTGGCTGCCCTGACCGTGGGACCTCTGGCTGCTCTTTTAATTAAACTTGAGAGTAGAAGAAAAGGGACTTAAAAAGCATCAAGTACTGAGTTACAGGATGTGTTTAACCTTAGAATTTGTCAACAGTTGCAGAATAAAATGAATGGGTTACAGGAACAAACCAGTACATGATTTTTCAGTTCTTTAACCAAATTACTTTTCCATTCTAAGTGAAAGTGAGAAACAACTTTTCTTGGCAAATGTAAAAATTTGTTCTCAGGGGAATTGGCTTTGTTTTCAAACAATGAGTATATGTAAAATGTATTTAGGAAAAGAAAAGGAGTATGGAATCTTACGGTAATTTTACAGCAATATATTTTATTGCTTTAAAAGTTATTTTATTTCCCTAAATTTATTTTTTCCTTTGCTTTTTAAATTACAAAAGTAATATGTACTTCTTGAAAGGTTTAAAGTCATAATCTTTCTTGGAGTAGAGAAGTGAAGGAATTCAGAAGTATGTTGCTAAAAAGGGTACTTTCTCCGTTCTTGACCCATCTGGAGGTCATGAATGTGGTCAGTTTGCTGTGTTGCTCTACAGAACATTTTATTCTAAGTGGAGACAAACATGTAGGCACAGACACTCATGTCTACCATTCTTGAGAGTGTATCCCAGCCCTCCCCTTACTTACAAGCTTTTACACATAGGAGCCACTTTGATTTTACAACCTTATAATACATATGCTATTACCAGCAGCCAATTCATAGATGAAAAAACAGGACCAGGGAGAGTTACAAGTACATTTTTGCCAAGTCGCACAGTTAGAAAAGCCTGAGTTGGAATTTGATCCCAATAATATAGGCTTTAAGTCAAAGTTCTCCATAACCACATATATCCCTAAATATGTAAACCAAGTACATGTAAGTGTCTAGATGGATAATTATTTGCCTATATACAAAAAGATCACTCTATATGCTTTCCTTTTTAAAAAAATTAAGAAATTGAGCATGTTTTCCCATGCCTCTCTATATTGCTGTTATTACCTAAAGTTTTAACATGTTAATGGGTCCATAGTTTATATAGGTAGTTCATTGTTTTAGAGATTTTTTTGAAGGCATTTTCATTGTTATTCTTTTATTCCTATGAAAACAGTGCTAGGATGCTCTTTATTTTGCACATTTCTTTGTGCTCCTGTTGAGATGTTGTTTTCATATTCTTAGAAATAAAGTTGTTGGGGCAGGCGCCACGGCTCACTAGGCTAATCCTCTGCCTGCGGCACCAGCACCCCGGGTTCTAGTTCTGGTCGGGGCGCTGGATTCTGTACCGGTTGCTCTTCTTCCTGTACAGCTCTCTGCTGTGGCGCGAAAGGGCAGTGGAGGATGGCCCAAGTGCTTGGGCCCTGCACCCGCATGTGAGACCAGGAGAAGCACCTGGCTCCTGGCTTCAGATCAGTGCAGTGCGCCGGCTGCAGTGCGCCAGCTGCACTGCGCCAGCTGCAGCGGCCATTGGGGGGTGAACCAATGGAAAAAGGAAGACCTTTCTCTCTGTCTCTCTCTCTCTGTCTAACTCTGCCTGTCAAAAAATAAAAATTAAAAAAAAAAAACAAAGAAAGTTGTTGGGTCAAAAACTGTTGATTTCAAGTTGGGGAAGATACCACTAAATACCATATGAGTTTATACTGGTGCCAAAATGGCAGTTTGTAATAAAACAGGAGGCTGACACTGTGGCGTGGTAGGTTAAACCTCAGCAGCAGAGAAATAAATCCATTTATTCCATAAAGCAATTGAGCTATATACTGTACTTACAGGAGTACCTTCAAAGGAGCATCAGACAAGCCAGCACCCCGGCTCACTAGGCTAATCCTCCTTCTTGTGGCTCCAGCACACCGGGTTCTAGTCCCGGTTGGGGCGCCGGATTCTGTCCCGGTTGCCCCTCTTCCAGGCCAGCTCTCTGCTGTGGCCCGGGTGTGCAGTGGAGGATGGCCCAAGTGCCTGGGCCCTACACCCCATGGGAGACCAGGAGAAGCACCTGGCTCCTGCCATTGGATCAGCGTGGTGCACCGGACGCAGCGCGCTGGTGGCGTCGGCCAATGGAGGGTGAACCAACGGCAAAGGAAGACCTTTCTGTCTGTCTCTCACTATCCACTCTGCCTCTCAAAAAAAAAAAAAAAAAAAAAAAAAAAAGAAGAAAGAAAAAAGAAAAACAAATACAGGGGTGGAAGAGGCAACTTTGATAAACAATGTTAGCCTTCCTGCAGCCTCAGTACATAGTATGTCTGAATTCTGAGCACATGTGTGAAACATGGGACACCCAAAGCACTGTTGCAGGTTTGTAGTGTGTTAGATGAAGGTGGTATTTTCTCCTCCTCTGGGGCTCTGAAAGATTCTACTCCCATGGAAAATGCTCTTTATCAAGGCTTTTGTTAGGATGAGAGGTACAGCTTTCCCTTGTAAAATGTCTGAAGGATACCACTGCAAGAGAGAGGGAAGATGGAGAGGGAGCAGCAGTGTTGTGTAGTCTTCTTGAGCTCATCCAATGTAGGACTGCTTGAAATCCCATAGCAATAAAAATTCTCCAGGCCCATGTTTCTCTTGGAAAGTCTTAACATTCACTTGACTCCTGTATCTCCTTGAATAACACCACTCTGTTTTACTTTTAAAATAAATTTGTTTTTTTTTTTAATTTATTTTCATCTTTCTCAAAATTCAGAGAGGAAAGGAGAAAGAGACAGAAAGAGAGAGTAATAGATTGATCTTCTGTTCATTGGGTCATACCCAAATGCCCGCAACAGCTGAGGCTGAACCAGGCTTAAGCCTGGAACCCAGAACTTAATCCAGGTCTCCAGTGTGCGTAGTGGGGACCTAAGTATGTTAAGCCATAATCTGCCGCCTTGCAGGGTTTGCATTAGTTGGAAGCTAGGACTGCAAGTGGAGCCAGATCTTGAACCCTGGCACTCTGATTTGGGATGTGGGCAACTCTAGTGGTGTCTTAACCACCATACCAGATGCCCACTCCTATTCTAGCTGATTTAAGTGAGAGAGATAGTTGATTACTAAGAAAAGATGCCAATGTTGAGCATTTGTAAATTTTACTGAATTTGAACTTTTAGTCTGTCTCCACATAATTATATAATAGTCAAGTGAAATTGGATTAAACGTGGATTGCTCTATAAAGGTTTCAAAAAATAAAAATAAAAAGGATGCAGAGCTACAGTATTAATGATGAAGTGAAACAGGGGTAGACTTTGTGGCACAGTAGGTTAAGCTGTTACTTGGGAAGCTCACATCCTATATCCATGTGCCTGGGATTGAGTTCTGCTCTTTTGCTTCTGATCCAGCTTCCTGCTAATGCATCTAAGGAACAGCAAATGGTAGCCCAGGGGCCAGCGCTGTAGTGCAGCAGGTTAAAGCCCTGGCCTGAAGTGCCAGCATCCCATATAGGCACGGGTTCTAGTCCTGGCTGCTCCTCTTTTGATCCAGCTCTCTGCTATGGCCTGGGAAAGCAGTAGAAGATGGCCCAAGTCCTTGGGCCCCTGCACCCACATGGGAGACTTGGAAGAAGCTCCTGGCTCCTTGCTTTGGATTGGTGCAGTTCTGGCCTTTGCGGCCATCTAGGGAATGAACCGGCAGATGGAAAACCTCTCTCTCTGTCTCTACCTCTCTTTGTAACCTGTCTTTCAAGTAAATAAAATAAATCTTAAAAAAAATGTAGCCCAAGTACTTTCTTTCACCCACGTGGGAGACTTGGATTAATAAATTTCTGGCTTCTGGCTTTGACCTGGCCAAGCGCTAGCTGTTATAGGCATTTGGGAAATAAACCAAGGGATAAAAGATCTCTTTTTGTCTCTTGCTTTCTTTCTCTCTTGGCCTTCTGCCTCTCAAAGACATAAATAATGAAGACTTTAAAAGTGATTTTTAAGGAAAGAAAAACAAAAATGTATTAACTACTGTTTTTGATTGCAGAGATTCTTCAAAGTTAAATTAGCTTTATATTTTAGGGTGAAAGATGTGTTCATTCCAATTCCTGTGCAGTCTTTTGCATTTCTTCCATGAACTGTGATTGAAACAGATTGCAAAATCTCTTGGTGTATCAGTTTCCTTAAAATAAATTAGAAGCACTTCATTATCTATAATTCTATACTGAGTTAAAATAAAAGTCACTATGTAGGTCAACCTTCATTAGGCTATTAATAGCTTTGTCATATTAGAAGATTTTTAATTTCCTTTATTAGAATCTGCAAGCAGCTAAAATATGAATGTCATTGTTTTGAGTGTTAATTGATAGTTGAGGGTTTTTTAAAAAAGTGATTTTGCTCTGAAATCAGCAACGTTCATCCTAGGACATGCAGGTACAACGAGCTGCCCCAGCATATCCATACTGACTGAACCTTGTTTGTGATTTTAGTTCTGGTGGTGGATGTGCCTGTTTGCTCTGATATCATTGCAACAAAATTCAAGAATTGTCCTAGGAACACTCTGTGGTGGAGCATTTAGAAAAGACTGAATTTTATTCTGTTTTATATTCAGGAAAACGAACACTGAATCAGAAGAAATGAATGAGATCTCAGTGTATTAAATTCAGTTCCACTTCTGTTTGGTTCCTTATATTAATTGATACATAGTTGCCTCAAAAATAATATCTAAACATTTTAAATACATTTTCATTCTGAATAAAGTTCACATCTAGGGAATATGACCTGTAGAAAAAGCACTGGAGTGAGTCCTGCAACAGACTTTTTCTTTCTGTCCTGTGACCTTTGCCAAATAAACACATCTCTGAGTCATTTTGTTCTAATTTATCAAATGAAATGGTTGAGTCATGGTGGTGATTATTCTTGTTACGGTGTTTTAGGATTATAAAAGTAGTCCAGAATTTTGCAAAACACAAACCATATAGACATATATAACACAAAAGGCAAGACATCTCATCAGTTTAAAATGTTTGTCACATGCACTGTTCTCTATTTGCTGACGACTGAATGATACACTCTTGTCTGAGTGTGCCACTATTTATTTACCAAATGAAGGGCATGTGGAGCCCTTGAAGATCTTGGTACACTCCACATGTAGAGATACCCAAAGAACATTCTTTTACCTGTGTTAGAATTTGTATGTGAAAATGCACAACAAAGTATATAATCAATTAAATTTTCATAAAAGCCATTTATAAATGGACAGTGTAGAATTTTTATTTCTTTGCAAATCAGAATAATGAAAACACCATTTCCCTTCTTGAGTTTCTTCCTCTTCTCCAGGTACCTTTAAGTTGCATATTATATTTTCTGTTGGGACTCCACAGCTCTGTTGTCTCAAAGCTTGATGATGATATAAATGCATATTGACTAATTCATCCAAGAATTTCTTGAGCCTGCTGTTCTATTGGAGGATGAGGTTAAAGTGGTAAACAAAAGCATTGTCTTCCTTGGCTGCTTTTATGGAGTAGTTAGTCAAGAACAAAACCGCGAATTAGATAATGGCAGGATTACACATGCATTTCCAAACTGAAGAGAGTCCTGTGAGTATAGAAGGACCTGGCTTATTGTGATGCTGGGGAGACAGGGGCTTCAGAGAACGACTTTTTGAGAAGCGATATTAGCTCTGAAGATGAGTAACAGATAATTGCCCCAAGGAATAGGAGTAGCAAGTGAACTGGGAAGAAGAGCTTTGTAATTAAAGGAGACCAAATATGTAAGATAGCAGGCCAAGTTTGAGTTGCTGAATTGGCCAGGTGGCCCAGCCTAGAGCACCAGATGAAATTTGGTCAAAAGTAAGCCAGGGCAGGGGCAAGAAGACTGCTTGCTCTGTTGGCCAGCTTTGATCATAACTAAAATGCAATCAGAATCAAGTAAAGGACTTAGGCATAGGTAGAAACAGGGGTGTTTTGATGGTGTGTGTACGAATTGGAGGAGACCAACATGAGTAGGTGTGTGTTAATACAACTTGTAGAAAGATGTGAAGAATGCATAGACTTTGCAAAGTTATGATCTTGCTTAAGTGGATAGTTTATATTTCTTCTGAAGGTAGCTCCTTCAATAATGAGTTATTTTCCAGAACCCAAAAAAGAATGGCTAGTAGTCTTTTTTCCTGCAGGGCAGAGAGTCTCATTCCAATTTAGGATCTAAACCTGCTTCCACACAATTTAGTCCTTACCTACTTGACCAAAGCAGGGACAATACTAAATGTGTTTTAAAATTGTTTCTAAATAAGGTAGCTTAAGAGCAGAAGTGAAACAAAGGAGATAGAAATAAGGAGCAAGCTCAAATATAAGGCTTCAGCTGTAGGAAGGATTTACAAATCATAGCTTTGTAAAAATGAGTACAGTAGATGCTGATGGAAGTAGCTGTTTCTTTATTCATTAAAAAGCTACTGAAATGTGCCTACTGCCCTGTTGTGCAGCTTTGCTTTCCCACCATTTGGGACTGATGTCTTTAATTGCAAGGACTAAGGTTGCCTCACTGCTTTTTCATATGATAATATCCTCTGATGTGGTCTTTGAGTTGCCCAATTAGCAACCATGGGGTTTGGGTTAGTGGTTTTGGGGAGTTGTGCTTTTTATTTATTTATGTTTTGACTCTCAAGTAAAACAAGGACCCAGGCATTGTTCCTGAGATCTTTGGAAGGAATACTTGAGATTTCTTGCTTAAGGAATTGTCATTGAGGAGAGGTTGAGGCTTTAAGAAAGGCTAAGCTATTTGAAAAGAGTGTGGTTAGTGGTTTTATTGCCGAAATTCAAGGGCACTTCAAAATTACATGGACATCGAATTGAAATGATAGCTTATTTGGGGGCAAAAAGAAACCCCACCAAAAAACCCAGCAAAATTCATTCATACAAGGAGTCCTTCAAAAAGTTTGTGGATAGGGGCCTGCATTGCTTCAGAACCTGCATTGCTAATGCACCTGGGAAAACAGCAGATGATGACCCAAGTACTTGATTTTCTGCCACCCTTATGGAAAATGTGGATGGAGTTCCTGGCTCCTGGCTTTGGCCTGGCCCAGGCCAGGCTGAGGAGTGAACCAGCACTCTATATCTCTCTCTGTGTCTTCTTTCTTTTTTCTCTCTGTGACTCTGGCTTTCAAAGAAATAAATAAATAAGACTAGAAAAGAATAAATAAATTGTATACATGAAAAACAATAATAGATAGCAGGTACCAAATCAGAGTTAGATCAAAGGAATGAGTTCCTACTTTCACATAGGGTAGTTGGGTGACTGTAGTTCAAAGTCATCTGGTATACATTTTATGAACAAGTAGAAGAAGAGGGCTCCGAGCCTCTTGGATAAATAATATCCAAGAACGGGAAACAGTGGTTACCCTGTTTGAGTAGCACACACTGTATACCTGTATTGGACAGCTACACTATAGTTCATAAATATGTGCAGGGTGTCGGGCTCCATTCCTGGAAGTGTAGGCCTTCTCTCCTTGTGGATCCCAAAGCTACTAATATGTACAATCATTGTTAATTAAAAAATTAAAAATAAAAAGAGAAAAATAATCCTCCCAAAAAACTTTATGAAAAAATCAATGCAATAAAAAAATTCTGTGTGGAATTAAACATTTTTTGTACCAAAATAAACTTATTTTTTAATTCCAATTTTCCATAAACTTTGAGAAGTCTTATAGTTCTATTTTTTTAAGATTTTATTTATTTATTTGAGAGGTAGAGACAAGCAGAAAGACATCTTCCATATGCTGGTTCACTTCCCAAATGGCCTCAACAACTAGAGCTGAGCCGATCTGTAGCCAGGAGCCAGGAGCTTCTTCCTGGTCTCCCATGTAGGTGCAGGGGCCCAAGGACCTGGGCCATCTTCTACTGCTTTCCTTCTACTGCAGGAAACTGGATCAGGAGAGGAGAAGCCAGGACAAGAACTGGCACCCCTGTGGGATGCTGGTGATGCACACGGAGGCTTAGCTTTCTATGGCACAGCACCAGCACCAGTCCTCTTGTATTTCTTTTTTTTTTTTTTTTTTTTTTTTTGTGACAGGCAGAGTGGACAGTGAGAGAGAGAGACAGAGAGAAAGGTCTTCCTTTGCCGTTGGTTCACCCTCCAATGGCTGCCGCGGATGGCGCGCTGCGGCCGGCGCACTGTGCTCATCCGATGGCAGGAGCCAGGTGCTAGGTGCTTTTCCCTGGTCTCCCATGGGGTGCAGGGCCCAAGCACTTGGGCCATCCTCCACTGCACTCCCGGGCCACAGCAGAGGGCTGGCCTGGAAGAGGGGCAACCGGGACAGAATCCGGAGCCCCGACCGGGACTAGAACCCGGTGTGCCGGCGCCGCAAGGCGGAGGATTAGCCTGTTGAGCCACGACGCCGGCCACTCTTGTATTTCTAACACTACCTGATTCTTTACTATCTCCACACCAGCTTTTCTGGGACAGTCCTATTTACACAGCTAGGCCAATAAAGAGGTCATGTGTTTACCATGTGAATTGGAGGCCACTTCGAAGATTATTTTGTTTTTCTGATCTCTTGACCTCCTGAAAGTTCCCATCAGCCCTTTCTCCTCCCACCTTCCACCACACTATAAATAAAAGCCAACCCACAGGCACCCACTTGCACATATCTGCTCTCAAATTACTAAATCAATTTGTTAATTTCAAAAGGCCATCAAACCCTGAAAACTTAAGTAGTTACAGAGAAAAAGATGTTGAAACAAATGATTAAATGGCTTTGAAGCTAGGATGACTGGGGAGCATCCTTGCTGCTTTCTTGAGTGATTGGAGAAGGCAAGAAGGCAAGGTCATTCTGCGTAGCATTTCAGGAGCAATAGTGTATCGCTTCTCGGCCTTTTGGTGTGTAGGAGCAATAGTGGTTTTTTTTAAAGGTGGTGACGTCATTCCCCGACCCCTTTAAATAGCTGACAGTTCACTGCCCCTGCCCCTCCTGGAAGTACTACAGCCAGATTGTGCAGTTTGTTTGGAATTCTCCTTTAACAGTACTAGTTTGAGGCTAAGGTTAGAATGAGAGCATTGAGTATCTCTGCTCTGTCTTGATAAACTTGAATTTGTTGGGTGCTCTGTGGCCATTGGAACTGCTTTGGTTATATAGACCAAGTGTTCTGGGCTTGGATCCCAAACTTGCCTCAAAAGACAGCCTGAAGATCTTTGAAATGTGCTTAATAGGGCAAAATAATAGATAATCTGCCATATCTAAAATTTTATCTGTGTATAAATGGATTTACACATATGTTTAACTCACAGAAGGGAGCAGTATGCATACAATGAATAAGAAATAAATCTATTTACATAGAGTTAATTTGGTGATATACTATTTTTAAAATTTCTGTTCATTAAAAAAAGCTATTTATATGATTTTGAGGAGTTTGTTAAAAGCTGATATTTTAAGATCCTTTTGACATTTTGCCTGATTTTGGGACACAAGGACATAAGTTCAGAAAAGCTGGAAGGCTCTCACAGTTGGAGAACTGCCATATTTGGGAGTCCTTGGCAAAGCTTCATGTAAACGTTATGGTTTTTACTTAGGGAATCTTTGTAACAGAATTAAGACTGTCCACCATACTTTGTACATAAACTTCTATTTACAGAATGAATTTAACGAAGCTGTTGAGCAATATGGAATTTTAGATTAGAGAAAAATATGCAGGACATTGTAGATGTCAGACTCTGTGCTTGGCTTTATGATTCACTCCTGAAGTTAGAAACAAACTCAAATCTGGGACTAAGCTGGAATTCCGAAATTCTCTTCCAAGGAGCCATGACCAAAGTTCTTGTGCTTTGTTGCTGTGTCCACAGTCTGAGAGGTACTTCTAAGCCAGAGACAGAGTTCTGAGATAAATTTGAGCTTAAAAATATGATTTCAAGTAAACATAGGAAATGGGTACATTTAAGTAGAAACAGAAATCTGATCGTGATTCATGATGTCCACAAAACTAAAGGTAGTTTCCTGGGATTTAAAAGATCTATGCTCTTAAGAGGTCAGATAAACTGCTCCTCAAATCCTCATATTTAAAGATGGATTACAGAAATTTTATATTACAAAAATATAGCATAAGGGGAGAAATTAAGAATATTCTGTTACTATGGAAGAACACACAAAAAATATGTCCTGTCTACAATGACTTTAAATCCAAATACTTGAAGCTCAAAACCTACTACTTATTGAACATTCAGAATCCTGAACAAACCAAAATGATAATAGGAAGCCATTTCCCTGACTTCCAATGCCTAGTCCCTTGTTCTGCCTGCTCAGAGACATTCTTCTAAATGTGCCGAATCATAACTGAATGACGTGACTTATTCCTTTTCTCTTTTGGATTTCAGTATACCTGAGAGTGAGTGGCTGTGTGAAGCCTTTGTCTATCTCCTCTAATCCTTGTTTTTAAACCCACTTTCCTCAAGGTGACATTATTCTCTATCATTCCCTGAACACTTCTGTTTCCCATGTCTTATTTCTTTCTTTTTTTTTTTTTGACAGACAGAGTTAGACAGAGAGAAAGGTCTTCCTTTTTTCCCGTTGGTTCACCCCCCAAATGGCCGCTATAGCTGGCACACTGCGCCAATCCGAAGCCAGGAGCCAGGTGCTTCCTCCTGGTCTCTCATGCGGGTGCAGGGCCCAAGCACTTGGGCCATCCTCCACTGCCCTTTCGCGCCACAGCAGGGAGCTGGACTGGAAGAAGAGCAGCTGGGACAGAATCTGGCGCCCTAACCTGGACTAGAACCCGGGGTGCTGGCACCACAGGTGGAGGATTAGCCAAGTGAGCCGGCCTCCCATGTCTTATTTCTAAAGTGTGTTCAAATCGCAAACAAAGACTCCTTCAGATATGAGGGATCTACAGTCAGGGTTAGGCTAAGGTCTGCACAATAGTTGTGAAGAGACAGGGCCGGAGTCTCAGGAGATATCTGGATTGAAGGAAAGATCAACTGATTGATTAATTGATAGTGGAGAAAGCTCAAGTGGAAAGTAAAGGGCTGAGTTAAGTGGGAAAATAAGAACAAGATGGAACACACACCTCTCCCTGAAGACAGAGGAAGGAGGAGAGAGGGAGGAAATTGCAGGTGGAAAGAAGAGTGGAACTGTGTGGTAGTCTTATGGAAGAGTAGGAAGGAAATTTGCTATCAATGGCTTTAAACTTCCTCCTGAAGTAGGAATGATTGTGCAGTAGCATGATGTATAGAATTGAGAGTCTTGAGAGAGCTGGAAAGGGATGGGGTAACTATTAAAATTCATTTTCAATTTACATTTATTCATCCATCTTGCCAACTAACCCAAAAGGTGACAGAGAGAAAGGTGACAGGCAGAAGCGGTTTCTGTTCCCCATTCTCATCTGTGGGAAGTACAATGTGGCATCTTTTCCATGTCAGGTGCATAAACGAACAACTTCTGCACCTGCACTCTCTGGGAAAGACAGTTAGAGGTGGAAGCTTGTTTGTACATTAATAGTGAGAAGTATTAGTGCTTGGTAGAATGCTGATTCTGTCACTACAATGTGGGATGTGGGCATCTCAAATGGCAGCTTAACCCATTCTGCCACAATACCCTTCCCAAGGGATAGTTACTTAATCTCTGTCTCTTATGTGAACTGGGAATATTAACACCACCACCACCACCACCAACAACATCTTCTCCATAGAATTATTTTGAAGATTAAATAAGTGAATATTTTTTAAATGTCTTGGTGCATAGTAAACACTCTAAATATTGATAAGTAAAAATAGGCAGTTAGATAGACAAACTCTAAAATATAGCAAGGTACAGAGAACATTAACTATGGCCTAAGGTATGAACTGGAATATACTCTAGAATTTTTTTTTGGCCGGGGGTTGGAGGTGGGTTTTTGATTGTTCCATTCATTGGGGAAATGTTGAGAAAGGGCCAGCATATTCCTGCATGTATTTCATGTTTTCCAGCAGACATTAATTGCAAGGAAAACAGTTTAAAATGATCTGAAGATACACATAATTCATCTTATGTGTACTTAGGTATTTCTGAGTTTTATTGATGTATGTGTTAAGTGTTTCAGAGTTTTATTATGCATTGGAGTTCCGGAACTGCAACTATTACTTACAAAGAGTGATGATTGTACTTTATTGAGTTCAGACATTACCAAAAGTTATTTGACATTTCAAATACAACACCCATCCTAGCATTTGAATCCAGTGTAATTCACCTTCATCAGTGTGCAGCACCCTTAATCCTTTTCCTCATTTGTATAAAAATCTGGAGACTTCACTGCATGTTCTAGTAAAGCCATGGACAGTGATATATGACGATGCATATGCTTTTAGAATAACTTACTTTCTTTTTATTTTTTTATGTCATGGTAAGAGCATCATGCTGGCTTTTAAGAAATTATATTGGTGGTTAGATAGGTTAAAATGTCAATGAATTTTATATAATTAAAGATATTTGTTAGGAGCAGACCTGGGGCTGATGTGGGTCGGAATCAGTAGTACAAACAAAGGTCCTTGTCAGAGGTGAGAAGCCTGGACAGTTTAGTTGGAGGTTGGCCACTGGCTGTTTTCTGTAAGGAAGCTAGTGGGTAAATGGGCACAGATTGCCATGAGGGATTTTGGGTAGTCTTAGCTTGCCATGCTCTGGTTTATTGATGTAAGATATTGGCAGTTCTCTTTGAAGTTAAGGTGATTCTGTTGTAGAATAGTCACTATACTTGAACTAACAGCTCACATTTATGCTCAAACCCATTTACATACTCATATACTTCTGGCGTTAAGCCCAGTTGCTAACACAAGAGTTTTTATTCCTTGACTCCTTCCTCTACAACAGGAGAACAACATTATTTCTAATATAGACAAGAATTTGAATTAAACTATATGTTAAAAACCTTTTCACAGGTTTGATACCTGGGTATTCACACTTAGTATAAATGCCCCAGTTAAACAAAATGAGGGTTTCATAATGATTTAGTTCCTTTAAACGGCAAAGTGTTTGTAGATAGGGAGACCATTTTGAGTATCTTTGTGTCTTTGGCAGTTAATACAAGGCACGTCATAGAGTAGGAAAATAATCCATGCTTGATGATGAACGAGACCTATGTATGGGACCGACTGGTGGGAGTGGGAAAGAAAACTGGGTTAAAGTCATGCATTCTGGATTCCCCTGCAAGATCTGTCTCTTAATTGAGTTTTGAACTTGGATAAATGACTTAAAATTCCAGTTTCATCATTCAAAAGCTGAGGTTAATAATATGTACCTAGATGATATATAACATTGTTCTTAAGATCAAGAGAGAAAAGACAGATAAAATCATTTGAGATCCACATAACACTACTAACCAAATATAAGATTTAAAAATTCCATCAAAAATATAGAAGCATATTCAGGTTTATTTAGAGAAGAATGGTAGATTCACCAAGGGTTTAGAGGTTTTAATATTACTCTCATACCAATTCACATCAAAATGTGCCTTTATTTAGAAATATGGCTTTTTCAGATTTAATTATTTAAGATGAAATCATACTGGATTGAGTTGGGACCTAAATCCAGTGACTAGTATTGTTATAGAAAGAGAAAACAAACAGGGAGACACAGAGAAGGCCACAAGAAGATGAGTGAGGCAGAGAATGGTGCACTACAGCCTAGGATTGGTGATGCCACCAGAAGTTAGGAAGAGACAAAGAAAGGATCTTTCTTGGAGCCTCAACAGGGAACATGGTCCTACCAACCTTGATTTTGTACTTGTATCTTCCAGAACCATGTGAGAATAAAGTTATTTAAAGCTACTGCGGCTACAGTACATTGTTGTGAAACTCTTGGGGACTAGAGCAACGCATAATCATTTTTCTTTTCTCTTGTGAAGAAAGGGAAAGGATAAGAGGTTCAGTAATGCTTTGGGAAATCTGCCTGGAGTCATATTTTTACCATTGGGACTTTTCTTTATGGAATCAGCTGCTAGCATAAGATTTAAAAGTGCTGGTTTTGAGGTGGAAACAGGGTTTTGTTGCACCTTTGGCTACACTCTGGAATACTATTGGGCATACTACAATTCCCACCTGTAGTCTCTTGTGATAATAGCTGCATCAAGTCCATGGGCTGATTTGAAAATTCAATGAGATAATATACTTACCTTAAATAGATGTGTGCATATATCTTATAAAAACAATTTCTAAAGGTTACTGCTTATTGCTATATACTAAGTAACTTCAGGTAACTGTAGTTCAATTCTTTACAATAGCCCTTGAGTCAAGAACTTAAAAAAAAAAAACTAAGATGACATTTTAAATTTTGATTCAGGACACTTAAATTCCTCTTAGTGAGAGTCTGAAATTGCTTTTGTCATGATGATGGTAACCAAAACTGGCCAGTCAACCTCCCTTGGCCAACTTGTATCTAGCTGTAGATGTCCTATGTACTTTTTAAGTGAATGCAACTTTTGGCTTCAATTTAATAAGAAGCCAGAAAGTTAGGAGTATCTTGGAAAACTCCTTGAGACCCTTAATTGCTTTATAGATTCTATGTATGTTTCAAGCTAAAGGCAAAATTTTAAATGTCAATTACTATGGAAAGTTCCAGATTGGCTCTTTGCCAGTGTGTTTAATTGAACAAGTGAGGCTGTCCTCACACACTGTCACTGCCTTCTATGAACGCATGCTGGGCTCTTGTGTCCACAGTCAATGAATGGTTTTCCAATGGTGTTAAAATCTCAAATAGCAATCTAAATCCATTTATGGAATAGGTTTTATAAGAAACTTTCAGAGATGTTCAAGATCAAAAGCAGAATTCATAGAGTTTCAAATTTCAAGAGATGAAAACTGCATATTCTATATTCTTTTTGCATAGTTTCTTAGATCGAATTCAAGCAAAAACATCAAAAGGTTTGGAAATTTGGATTTTACTTTCAGTTATTTTTCCAATGGTTTATTATGAATGTTCTCAAAACAACTTTAGTACTGCACCTCATCATGGAGGAACCATGCAACCATAAAAGCCCATTTACCTGGTTCTTCATTTTATGATAGTTGTATGTTAGTTATATCAGCATACATGCTGAACCCCACAAAACAGTGTTATGATTTTGCATTAAAGAGTAATGTCCATTTCAAAGAAATTAAGAGGCAAATTATCTGTTAAAAATTTTTACCAACATGTTTGTTGCTTCAAGTGATTGTTATTCATTTTTGAAGATCCAATTTTCATTTTCTTCAACATAAATTCTGTTGGTACAGGTCTGCTGGAAAAGATTTTTTCTTCGTATTATTCTGTTTGAAAATGTCTGTATTTTACCTTCAGTTCAGAGTGTAATTTTTTTCTGAATATGTAATTTTATTGTAACATTTATTTTCTTTCAACACCTTAAAGATATTGTCTACTTCTCTACAGTGTCAGTGGTCATTCAGATTCATTGTTTACCTGAAGTAATATCTTGCTTTACTCTAATAGCTTTCAAGATTTTCTTTATCTTTAATTTTTTCATCTATATATGATGGGCCTAGATATAATTTTCTTTGTATTTATTCTATGTGGGTTTTGCTGAGTCTTTTCAATCTGATAATTCATATCTTTCATCAGATTTGACAACTTTTTTACCATTTCTTCAGATGTCTTCTGTCCCACTCTTTCTTTTCTCTTTTTGGGACTTCAATTACAGATTTTTCCCCATATTAATCTACATTATTAAACTTATTTTTCAGCATGTATCTTTAAAGTTAAAATTAGTTTCAAATAAATTGGCTTCTTAAAACTTCCACAGTCTCTGTGAAATAAACCCAATAATTTTCATATGGGTTATTGTTTGTTTCTTTTTTGAAAGGATACTGTTCACCAATTCAACAAGTATTTGTTTCTGGCCTTTTTGTAAAGCTGCCATAGGTATAGTATTTGATTTGCTAACTTCTAATTTTCATTTGTAAACTATATGCATGAGTATCTATATTTCTATTGATTTTTCTACATCAAACTGTTTTACCTAGTTCCAACAAGATTCTACTGACAGGTAAATGTTCCAATCTTGCCCCTTTATGTGGAATTATATTTCTCTTCCAGCCTCATTAAACTTTCCTGTTTAATTCACATATAAGGATTTTGTGGCATATCTATTGTAGAACCCATAGTGTAGTGCTAAGAAGTCTTGCCCTTTTAGGGAATTTGTGGTTCAAGTAGATTGGCAAGACCCAGTCCTTGTTCGAATATTTATATTGTCTCACAACTCTATTTAGAACAAGCTGTAAGACCACTCTGTCCTGGGCAAGACTTAAAGACTAATTCTTACCATCACATTGGCAAATGCCCTGGAAGCCAGCCATTTGGAGGAACCCAAATTGAAACAAGCCGGAAGGCTTGGTAGAGTCCCAACATTGACCTTTTCATCTCTTTCTTTTTCTTTCTGCCCTTTTTCTATTTTTATTTTTTTTTTCACAAAAATTACAAGAAAGACTATTTACTGTTGATTGAAATGTGTATCAATTCTAAAATGCAGCAATTGAGCATTAAACTTGTTTTACTGTGAGCATTTGCTTTTGTTGAATTAAGTCCAGGTCTCTTCATTTCTCAGGGCATAAAATCTTGGTTAAATTCCATGGGAATGGATTGTGTTCTGGGTATATAAACATCCAGCCAAATACTTGTAGACTTCAGAGAGAGCATACATTCTTAACAGTGACTCAATTCAAACACATGCATGTAGATTAAACCTCTTCTTCAAGGAGGCATATTGTGTTAATAGTTTCAAAACTGAGCCTTCCCAACCTGATGAAAGAACTCCCACTCTTGCAGAATAGAATACAATATTTAAGTTCAGTTTGGAGAATTTGTATCACCCTTAAAATTCTTGCTTTGCAAGATGATTATTCTCTAGAAAACTCAACAGGGATAGAGTAGGTGAATTATAGTGAAATTTAGCATTTGTGGAGTTAATGAAATTTTTCAAAGTAAAATATTGCTTACCATTTTAAGTTGTTTTCATTTTTACTTATTTTGCTTAAAAACAGAACTAAAATTTAAACAAACAGCTTGCTTAATGTAAAATAAACATGTAACTTAATTTGCACATTTGTTGGATGCTTGTTTTGGAAATCATTGTAGTAAAATGGAAATAGTCACATAGGGTTCTGAGCCAAGTAGATGTGGGCTTGTGACCTGACTGACTAGTTCTATGGCTGTGGATAAGTTGCTTAACCCCTTTGCACCACAATTTCCTTTTCCAAAAATTAGAAATTATAATGCTCATCTTTAAGGTGGTTTAGAGGGTTTGTGATTCAACTGGCATCCAGTGTATCTCAATAATACTTTGATTTCTGAGAATAGAGAAGACAAAAAACTGAAGCATTTTGTTTATGACTAATGACTTCCACATTATGTTGTTTTCATAGTGGTGGTTCTGAGTTGAGACAATTGAGATTCTATTTTGAAATCTTTGTATTGTGAAATATGCACAATGGATGCAATGCATCAGCCATAAACATATGGGTTAATGAGTTTAATAGTAGCAAAAACCTGTGTAACCATCACTCAATACATAAGTTTTTTTAAATAAACTTATGAAAACATTTTATGGTGTTATGAATAAATTCATGAATATAATTGTACAATTCAAAATAATCTTCACAAACTGAACAGACCCTTAGAATTGTTACCCAGGAAAGAAATAAGACATTTCCATCACTCTGCAGAATCCCCAAGTGCTTCCCCAATCACTACCCATCCTCACAAAGGAGAACCATTAGCCTACTTCTGTGTTGATTACTTTCGCCTTTTTTTTTTTAAAGATTTATTTATTTATTTGAAAGTCGGAGTTGCACAGAGAGAGGAGAGGCAGAGAAAGAGAGAGAGAGAGAGAGAGAGAGAGAGAGAGAGAGAGAGAGAGATCGTCCATCCGATGGTTCACTCCCCAGTTGGCCGCAATGGCCGGAGCTGCACCGAACCAAAGCCAGGAGCCAGGAGCTTCTTCCAGGTCTCCCACACGGGTGTAGGGGTCCAAGGATTTGGGCCATCCTCTACTGCTTTCCCAGGCCACAGCAGAGAGCTGGATCAGAAGTGGAGCTGCCAGTCTCAAAACGGCACCCAAATGGGATGCTGGTGCTTCAGGCCATGGCATTAACCCGCTGTGCCACAGCGCCGGTCCCCGCCTGTTTTTTTTTTTTTTTAAAACAGTACATACATCAAATTATATAATTTGACTTTTCCAGCTCAGAGTAAGGTTTGTGATACTGAGTTTATTTTTTAAAAAAGTACCTGTAATGGAAAATAGCCAATGTCCACAACTGAAGAAAATATTCAGTGAACCTTAATGTGTCCATCACTCCTTTAAGTCTGTCTTAAACCCATAAGCATGTTGTTTGATCTAAACACCTGCCTTCTCTATTTGATCCCCCAAACATTGGATGATCTCCCCAAATATCCCATCATTTCATCCATAAACATTCCAGTTTGTATGTCAATAAAAATAGGATTTTTTTGTCATACCTAAAATTTTAACAGGAATTACATGATATCAGTATTCTGCCAGGGATCAGCATTGCCCATTGTATTGTAAGGGAATGTTTCTGTGTTTGGGTTGTTCACCTAGTATGCTTGTTTGTAAAGTTGGGGGACTTTTCTATTTATATTAGTTGGATATTTGGGTGGCATTGCAGTTCTTTATGGTTCATATAAACAGAAAAAAATTAGCATATTTTCAAATTATATCTACTGTTTGGATTTGCAGTATCTTAGAATGTTAAAAATTGAGAATGTCTTTTAATTTCCTGATGTTTTCTGTCTTGGCATACTTCAAATGCCTTTTGTGTTTGAGAGATGAGCTTTTAGCTTGATCTTTTTTTGTTTTTGTTTTTACATTTGGCGTTATAAAGTCCAGTTTTTACTATTTTACCCCACTGATTTACTTGCATGGTGACAAGCACAGTCAAGGTATCCAAGTTCAGTTTGCCTGATGAAATTCATCACTAAGTCTCGAGACAATTCCTTGAAAGGAGCTATATAAAGAAAGCCAAAGTGTTCTCATTCTCAGATTCTTAGTTCTGCTATGGAGCTGGAGAGAGTGACTTTAATCATATAACACTAAAGCTGACTAAGTCAAGTGTGTGCTTAAATGATTTTTTCCTATATTATCTTAACTTCAAACCTGTTACATTCTTGACCATAGAGAACACTCAGTGCTTTCAGGTAAATATCTTTAAGTCTTTTTTAGTTTAAAACTTCTCCAGTCATAAGATTTGGTTGAGTAAGGGCTCTCACATTGTTTGAGGTCAAGCTACATATTCTGTGGTCATTGAGAATTACATGATTTTGGAAGGAATGACCTTCCTTGATCACCTTCACTAGGGTCTGTAGTCACAAACTCATTTCTCGCTGTCGACTTCTGCCCCAGTTTCAGACCATCTGCTGCACACTAATCCTAGAGATTCCCTTGGCATTTGTGCGTTCCTGGCTGCTTTTCTTTGTTCTCCATAGTGTACTTGACTCTGTGGCCTTTGCTTGATCACCATCCTTACATTTGTAACTACTCTTAGGTCTTACGGTGCTGGGAATGGTTGAGTTTAGTTTACATACATGGAGAAACAGAAGGGCAATAGCAATGTTTTTGGAATCTTTGAACCATAGTTCAAACATCTTCTATGTTTTTCCTGAAGGGGTTACCAGGACCTTTTTGAGCTCTGACCTCTGTGTCTCCTTTATATCATAACCACTACTTCCTGCTTGATGGTTTTATTTTCAGTCTTCCTGGATTGATTCAGTGTTTCTCTTTGCATTACACAGGTAATGCCAAATATTCTAATGCCTAAATTAAAGAAAAAGAAAAGGACTTAAGGGAATTAATCTGAAAAGCATTTTAATTTAACCCAGATATCTAAAATATTATATTTTAACACAAAATCAACATAAAACTATCAAAATATTTTGCATTCTATTTTTTCTTCATTTTTGGGGAGGGCTGCTTACAATGTTGTGAATTCCACATATAAGTTACACTTACAACCTATTTCAACTTAGACTGACCACGTTTCAGAACTAATGACTGCTTATTGCCAGCAAAGGTCTTTGCAATCCAAGAACATAAATGAGGAATCCTCTGGATAATTTAGAAAGTGAAGCAAAAACTATAAATAATTATGTTCTCATAACAGTGCAGTTTTGGCTGCAAACCTTACCTTTATATTAATCATAGGTTGCTGATTAACACAATTACCTGATGTATATGCAGTGTGACTTCCACTGAAATAGCTTTTTGATTATTGGAATTGAATCCTTGGTTTCTTTTTTTTTTTTTTTTTTTTTTACAGGCAGAGTGGACAGTGAGAGAGAGAGAGAGACAGAGAGAAAGGTCTTCCTTTTGCCGTTGGTTCACCCTCCAATGGCCGCCGCGGTCGGCGCGCTGCGGCCGGCGCACCGCGCTCCTCCGATGGCAGGAGCCAGGAGCCAGGTGCTTTTCCTGGTCTCCCCATGGGGTGCAGGGCCCAAGCACCTGGGCCATCCTCCACTGCACTCCTGGGCCACAGCAGAGGGCTGGCCTGGAAGAGGGGCAACCGGGACAGAATCCGGAGCCCCGACCGGGACTAGAACCCGGTGTGCCGGCGCCGCAAGGCGGAGGATTAGCCTGTTGAGCCACGGCGCTGGCCTTGAATCCTTGGTTTCTTTTCAATATGCCCAAGTGCCTGACAAAGTGCTGACCTCTTTGTAGATACTCAGTCAATCAGTTCTTGATTTAAGAAGGCTAAGTTGATGTCTTTGCAACTTTCATTCAGGGATTCATTTATTTTTACTTTACTCATTAAAGAAAGAGAGTGAGAGAGAGAGAAAGAGAAACATTTTCATTCTCTGCTTCTTTCCCCAAATGTCTGCACAAGCTGGACTGACACTAGGAACCAGTCACTCGATGTGGGTCCTCTAGATATGTAGCAGGTACCCAACTTTTTGAATCATCAGTATAGCCTATCAGTGCTTACGTTAGCAGGAAGCTGAGATCAGGAGCTGGATATGGTCATGGAACCAGTACTGGGAGCTCTAATATGGGATGCAGGCATCCTAACCAGCAGATCATCAACTATGCTAAATGCCCGACCCTGTGGTTCTATTCTCATTGCCTGACAGCAATGCCTTGAATTTGTCTTTTTTGTCCCCAACCTATACATTCTCAAGCTGTTCTTATAGTCAGTACAGCCATACTTTAAGAATGTTACTTTACTTCATTATGTAGGGGATGGCAATCAAAAGGAATAGATGGGAACTGTGTAGTAAAAGTGAGAATCACAGCACTCAAATGAAGCAAACCCCAGAAATTCAGGAATGAGAGCCAGAATGATCAATATGATTTACTTTTTAAAATTCGTTTATTTATTTTTACTTAGAAACCTTTTATTTAAGGTATACAAATGTCATATATTTCAAATATACAAATTTAGGAACATACTGATTCTTCCCACCCCCCCTCCTGCCCACAGTCCCACCCTTCTTTCTCCTCCCTCTCCTATTCCCTTCCTTATTTATTATTTATTTTAATGACAGAGAGTCAAATAGATCTTCCGCCTGCTGGCTCACTCTACACCTACTTGAACCATCATCATCTGATACCTCCCACGGTGTGCATTAAGAGGAAAATAGAATCAGCTGTGAAACTGGCATTGGAGAAGCCAGTGTTGTGGCTTAGTGACACTGCCTGCAATGCCAACATCTCACATGGGCCCTGACTCATGCCCCGGTTGCTCCACGTCCAATCCAGCTCCCTGCTAATGTCCTAGGAAAAGGAACAGAAGATGGTCCAAGTATTTGAGTCTCTGCCAGCCATGTGCCATATGGGAGATCTGAATGCAGCTCTTGGCTACTGGCTTTGGTGTGGCCTAGCCATGGCCATTGCTGCCATCTAGGTCGTGACCCAGCAGTTGGAAGAGTTCTCTGCCTGTGTCTCCCCTCTCTATATAAAACTCTTTCAAATAAGTAAGTGAATAAATAAATCTTAAACAAAAAAGAATTGGCACTGTGGTATGGGATGTGAACATCTAAACAGACATCTTAACCACTATGCCAAACGCCTGCTACTCAACATAATTTTAATGCTCTCAAGAATCAGGATATATTATGTTTGTAATTCACAAACTTCCTGAGCAAAACCTGTTCTAAAGGATGATGTATTGATAAATGTATGAGGTTAGACTGACACCTAAATCTTCTCTAAAAACATATCTAATGATATATTATGATGCAGACATATGAAAATGATAACATAGTTAAATGTATTCTAATGGGTTGATGAGGTTTGACTAAATATGCTATACCTCTCATGTTGTCTGATAACAAACTTTGGAGACCTAAAAACATGTCGTGTAAGAGAACAGATGAAAAACAACTGGCTCATATTTCTGCCCCCAGCAAGAGGTTGTTCAGTTCAGTGACCAGCATGGGATACTGATACACGTACCTCCATATCCCCAGCCACACACACCCACTCAGTCATCAAACTTGGTAGTTTACCTGCCTTCATTTCCTCTCAAAACTGTATTTTTCTCTACTTTCTTTCCCTACTACCCCGTCCTAACCTCTAAAGACCTTTATTCACCTCTTTCTATGTAATCAACTTCTTAAATTCTCACAATTGAGTGAGAACATGTGATTTTTGTCTTTCTGTGCCTGGTTTATGTCACTTAACGTAATGTCCTCTGTCCCCCTGGATTGTTGTAATGGACTCTTTGTGTTTCCACTCCCATTGGTCCTTTAGGCCAATGCTTTCAACTCTCAGTGGACAAGAAAACTTTTTCTTTCAATACATTATAGTCTAGTGTTATAAAACAATAGAAGTGAATTACCAGAAAGATTAACTGGAAAAAAAAAAAAACAGACATTGTGAAATATCTCCTTGAGAACAAAATCACCAATGGCTGAGAACTAACAGTTTGAACCTTTGAAACTCAGTAAGATTAGAATCTCTCAGGATCTATGGGACTCTTTTGAATTCAAAGCACTTTGCATAGCTACTGCATACAATGGGCATTGTCTTGGCATAATTGTTGAGTGAATGATTGACTGTAAAATCCTTCATCAGAAAATGTTTTCTTTCCTTCTTTCCATTGTTGTTTTTTCTTCCTTCCTTCTTTCTTCAGTGTTACTTCTTTTCAGACTAATTGGCATAGTCTTATATCTAATTTAATTTCTTGAGTGAACCCACTGACCAGGAGAGACTGTCATATAGAAGGGACAGTCATTGTTCAGATGACTCCCATGGCCAGTTGGTTTGGTCAGCTGATACACAGTAAATGGGTGGGCAGGATCATCAACGGTCCATCAAACTAGAGATGAACTGGGAGTAATTTGGTGGTGACAGCTTTCCTATGATGCTCAGTTTTGTTGTCTTAACTACAAGATGGAATTGACAAATCCATCAGTGTTTCAAACAAGCTAACAGCACAGGATTTCAGAATTTGCAAGACAACTAAAAGATTATGCATTCTAGACTCCTTATTTCATCTGCACATGGGAACTTTCATTAGGTCCTACTCCAGCCGTCTTAGAATCCTGGATGCTCATGAAAGTCTGAGGCTACTTCATTTACAACCAATCAAATCCAGAGCTGTAAGATGGTGATGCTCATTTGGAAAGTCCTGAGCTTTGCATTGTTTGCTCTTCCTCCCACTAGTCAGTCCACTGGCGCTAGAGCAACGTTTGGGGATGGTGACACAGCTTAGTTCTACGTAGTCCTCCAGCTAAGTATAAAAGACCCAGAAGGTATCTGCCATCTAAATTTGTAACAGCTTTATAATATGGTTTTCTGCTCTTTTTGCCTTTTCCCTAGATTCTTACCAGAAGACTCATCTCCTTCTCTCTATGTTATGAAATTCTACACTTTGAAATATTTGTTCTCCATGCTGGACGTTATTTCAGCCCAGAGGTCCCTAACATGTTTTACTAGGCCTTGCTGTAATTGTCGTGACATTGCCATTCTCTTGTTTTGGACTGGAGGTCTCCTATCTTGGATTAGTTTTTCCCTCAGTACCTTTCTGGAGGTTGATCCATGTTGATTCCAGTAGGTATGTTCTGATACCTTTCAGGCAGCTGATGCTGGCTCTCAACATGATGCTGTCACTGTGCTAAAGGGAATGGACTGCAAGTGAAAATGCATACCCATCTCAAAGGATCACCGGAAAATGCAACTCCCTCTCCCACTTCATAAATGCCTGCCACAACCCTATCACACTTGCAGACATAGGAATCTTTTAGCTTCCTTTGTAACTGACCTGTGGTTAGTTAGATGGACTGGGAAAATGACCACCAAATCACCTGGGATGCTACTAATTGCAAAATCATGAAGCTTTGTTACAGTCATTTATTCAGTCTCATAAAATATATATCAGACACTCACTCTGGAATAGCCCAAGTAGATACAAATAAAATGTCAAGTCCTTCAGGTTTCTGATCAGCAAATGGGAATAGAAATGAAGCAGAAACATCTTTACCATGCAACGGAGAATAAATATACAGAATGATACAATAACAGATAAGGGGGGAGTCAGAAAATAATGGTAAAATAAATACTTTTTTGAAATGGTATTCTTTATACCAGGCAAATACTGGTGATTTTTTTTAATAGTTCACACTTCTATTTGAAGTCCAACAGCCACATTAAATAATGAGGTAGACAAGTGTCCAAGATAGGGGGAATCACCTTTAGAAATTGGTCCTTGAGTAAAGTAATTATTTTTTTAAAATTTTAATTCTGGCCGGCGCCGTGGCTCAACAGGCTAATCCTCCGCCTTGCGGCGCCGGCACACCGGGTTCTAGTCCCGGTTGGGGCGCCGGATTCTGTCCCGGTTGCCCCTCTTCCAGGCCAGCCCTCTGCGTGGCCCAGGAGTGCAGAGGAGGATGGCCCAAGTGCTTGGGCCCTGCACCCCATGGGAGACCAGGATAAGCACCTAGCTCCTGGCTCCTGCCATCGGATGAGCGTGGTGCGCCGGCCGCAGCGCGCTGTCCGCGGCGGCCATTGGAGGGTGAACCAACGGCAAAGGAAGATCTTTCTCTCTGTCTCTCTCTCACTGTCCACTCAGCCTGTCAAAAAAAAAAAAATTTTAATTCTTATTGCAGTATGAAGTACAGTTAGAAAAGTACAAAGTACAAAGTGAAATTTCACAACCTGAACTCATCTAGGCAATCAGCACACTGACACTCCAGTAAAGAAACAGGACATATCAGGCATCCCTGTACTCACATCCCCTCCACTCTGCCCCATCTTTCCTTCCGGAGGCTGTAGCCCCTCCACCCAAAGATACTCTCCCGACTTTAACAGCATAGATTAGCTGTACCTGTTTTGTACTTTTTATCAAGTCAGATATAAAACCTCTGCTCATTTGCATGCTTATTCAGTTGTTTTAAGTCAACTTGATTTATTCACGTTGTTGTCTGCAATTTAAATTGTCATTGCTATATAATATTCCATTGTGTGAATGTTCTAACACTTATTATCGATTCTACTATAATGGATACTGAGATAGTTCCCAGTCTTGGGGCATTATTAGTAGTGTGTATCCTAGTAGTGTGCACATTTTTCTTGCACATGCGTGGATATGTAGCTCAGAGTAAAATTGCTGAGTTAAAGACAGTAATGTGTTTGAATATGGGATCAGGAAATGATGTACATAATTGACACATGAGCCTATAAGAACCTGCTTGGCACACCACCACTTAAAGGGGGTTCATGTGTCGAGCTTTAATAGATGCTTCCCGTTTCCCAAACTTGATTTTTATCCAGGGTTGAGTTTTGATGAATAGATAGGAATTAGCCAAAGGGTTAACCAAAATAATAATTTTTAAAAATGAAGCTGGGAAAATGTTCCAGAAATATGTATTGTGTGATTGTTAAAATTGGTTGTTCTTGGTTTCACAGTGTGCATGGATTCATCCGAATCCTGTCATAATTCACCTTGCTTACTCTTGCCTGAAATTTCCAGTCTCTAATGGAATGTAACACTTTACCCTTTTTGAACTTCTTTCTTCTCCATGCAGTACCACTTTAAAGGTCAACTGTAAAATTTCCGCATCTTATTAAAAAGCATTCCTAGAGCCGGATATAATATTTCAAAGTGCTACTCCTCTTCAGAGGTGCACACACATAGTAGTTGTTGTGGAAGGATCTAGTGAACATGAATTTCTTTGTTTGAATATCCGGGGTTGTTTTTGCCTCCATTGTCTCTGTTTTGACTTTGTAGATCTGGCAGCCGTTGATAAATTGTTTTGGAGTATAGGATTACTAGATTGAAAACAGTATTTTACTAAAAATAGACCTCTTGGCTGATGACCCATGTCTCAAGAGACAATGTGAGTGAGTGTCTGTTTCTTTCTTTCTTCTTTTTTAACCATGATATAAAGTATAATCCAAAACATAATGCTGGTATTGGCTTAACCCTTTTCTTTGTTCATGATAATAAGGCTGGAATTAATTTATCCTCTGTAGGCATCTAGATAGGGGGTTTAGAATCACATAGCAATGTTGAGTAGTGATTTTGAGGCAGTCATTTTTAAAACATCATTTCTCTTAAAAGGTAAAAAGTGCCATTTCACCTAGCCAGATTTGGGTTTCTTGGACATCTCTGAATATATGCTATTATGTGATTTTCTTTGAAATAATGTGCCTGAGAGAATTCAGAAACATATGTGGATCTTGGAGAAAATAAAAATATGGTATGTGCTATTTAGTAGTAATTTCTATCATGTATTTGATTTCTAAATTGTGCTATAGAATTATCCTACTGAATGAATAAGGTTGAAGGTATCTATAGATAAAATCTAACAGTATAATAAAAATAAAATATAAGATATTTGATCTTGAAATATTATAATATTAGAAAACATGCCCATATAATCATTTCTTTAACAGATAAAAGGAAGAAAACCATGGAATCATACTGATAAAGTGACCAAAATACAAGATGATAAGATTCTACTTGTAATAATTTTTAAAAATTTGACACACTAGGAATCATAGGCTTCTACTGTAAACTTACCATCAATATCACACATTAGAGGTAACATTTGAGGACATTTCACTTAAATCAAGAAGCAGCCATGAATATTCAGTATTATACTGGTTTTTGAAAACTGTTCAATAACATGAAGTAAGCACAATAAAGATTGGAAAGAAACTCATTTTATATTTTGCTTATGATATGATTGCCCAACCTGAAAACACAAGATCCACTAAAATAATTAATCCTAATGAAGAATCAATAGGGACACCTTTTCAAAAATAAATTATGATAATGAGAATCCCCTTTTGTTTGGTAAATGATAGTAAAGCTGACATCAAAAATTCAACTCCAAACTTAAACTACCTACTTTTTTTTAAATTAAGGAATATACAGCATCCATAAATTTAAAATATACAGGACATTTAAAGACAATCAAAAACAGTTTAAAATACATGGATATTCCATATTTCTATATAAAATAAAAATTTTTAAAGATACCTCTTCTTTCTGAATTTAAATAATACAAGTTCAGCTATAGTTAGGAATCGCTTTGCAAAGTTGGAAAACAGCTCAAATTAATTTGAAATTTTTTGAAGAAACTGCTTGAAAACACTAAGAGCAAATTACATTGACCAAGGTTTCAAACATAGCATCAGGCAATAGATAGGGCATTTTATTGCTATGGAAACCAGTGCATCAGTAAAATAGGATAGGAAATTCTTAAGTACACCTAAGCAGTATTTTATAAAAATGAAAATATAGTAAGTTGGGTTTAACATAATATTTGGGTAAGATTAAATTATTATTAAGAGCTAGAATCTATTAGGGAAAAGATAAATTTGACAGCATTGTTTTGAAATATTGCTACATGAAACTAGTCACAAACTTAAAGACAAAATGCAAAGGCAAAACAAAATAGACTAGGAATAATTTTTTTAAAAGTGATGATGTCTAGAAGCTTTAAATCTTTATTTCTTAAATAATATTTTTAAGTAAAATAGAAGAAAAAATGGTAAAAATAAAAAGGGCAATCACTCAAAAACAAAAAGGAAAGAAATGAAATGTAAAGAAAATTATCATCTTTCAACTTCACTATTTAGTCAAAGGTATATAAAATAAAACAATAATTATTTTTGCCTATAAAACTTTCTGTTTTCCCAAAATTAAGAGGTCCAGTCATTGGTGTCAGTGAGGGTAAATGCACCTCTAAGTTATTTAGTAAAGAATTTAAATCAGATTAGCTCTTTGGTAGCCTTTGGTGTATTCATTAAAGCATAAAAGTCCTCAAGCTTGTTAATTCTACAATTTTACTTTTTATGCCCTATTCTATGGAAATTATCATGAAAGTGGTCAGACATTCCCAGAAAATTCACCGTGGTACAGATCCATATTGCAACAAATAGGAAAATAAACTGCAAATATTCAACAATAGGAAATAAGTTAAATAATTATGATGTATGTCTTTAGTGGGATATTCTGCAAGTATTAAGAATGATACTGCCTTATTAAAAATACATTAAAATGTTCATGCATCAAAGGAAATACACAGACTACAAAGGAAAATGAATAGTACTGTCTTTTTTTTTTTTTTAAAGTGGGGAAAATGCCTAGACGGAATACGGATAAGCACCAGAACAGCAATGATTTCCTTTGGCTGGTGGGATTATGATTGATGTTAGTACATTTGTTTGTATTTGTCTCACATTTGCAATTTTTGCCTACAGTCAGCATGCATTACTTTCATCATTTATCATGACAGAATCATCTGCCATTTTATTTTAGAGGAGATGTGTTTTGTTATATAAAAACTAAAAATTGAATGATTAGAACTATTTGTTAATTCATATTTGAAAGAGGAATTGTTATTCACTGGTTTCTCCATTGCTACTTAATTGGTTGATCTAGTTTTTCATTTATCCTAATGCAGACTCAAGTGGAATCTACAACATAATCAGGCACCAACCCTGGGATTAATTACCTACTAATTACATAAATTGGATCCCAGTTCCATCAACCTTTTCTCTATAAAGAATGTCTTTTGCTTTACAAAACAATGAAGTACCAACTTTAAAGAATTAATTATGGAAACTTGTTGCAAAAAAAATGTGCAATATCCCGAGGAAAGCTCTAGAATACACAAGTTAAAGATGACCTGTGAAAAATAGACAGATTTAGATTTAATATTTAACTCTAAAGATTTAAAATTATTCTCCAGAATGAAAATGGATGTTCTGAGACTCAACAAAATATGGTGGTCTCCTAGGAGTGAGAGAGGTCAAGAAGACAATTAGATAATGATTTGTACTTTCAGGAAACTTATTGGAGCCAGAGGTGGCTTGAAGGGTATTGGAGGAATGGGCAAGGTCAAATAGTGACTAGAGATAAGATCATTTGAGGAGTTGATAGGTTACCCAGGTGAGAACATCCAGCAGGCAAATGCAAATATGGAATTGGCCCTCAAATTAGACATATCAAGGGAGATGGCATTGATGTAGGAATCAATTACCTAAATTAAGTGACTTTTCAGGTGAGTTCAGTGCCCCTGGGTTGCTCAGCTCCAACTTCAAGAAGGGTCTTCTCATTCTGTTGTTTGTAATCATGCTTCACAGGAAATCACATTAATTCAATCATGAACAATTCTTCCATCCTTCCATCATGCAAGGTGACACATAGTAGATGAAGTCTCTCACAAAAGCTAGGCAGAAGGTGTAAAAATGTCTTGTTTTAATGTATGCAAGGTGCAAAAAGAAAATGAAGCTAACCAACCGATTAAAAAAAAGTGGTTGAAAATAGGAAAGGCTCAAGAAAAATGATACAAGACAGATTTTCAGGAAGTATTTGGCTCCTGGTGTCAAGTGGTATAGGCAAACATTCGGCAAGGAGAACTGAGAAAGACCACTGGGACTAAAAGTAGACATAAATGGATAGTCTCGAAAGCTGTGGAGTCTGCTACATAACTGGGGTGGAAGAAGACATCTGGGCACCTCAAAGCAAAAGCCAGTGCCTGAGGAAGAATGAAGGATTGTGAGCTTAGAGGAAAGCAATGTGGGCTGAAGGACCTTTATTTCTATCTAGGGGAGACCTAATCTTATTTTGATGCCACGGCTAGGCATATGTTATCTAACATATGCTTATAAGAAACCCAGGTGGTGAGTTTTATTTTACTTGACTTTCCTATCAGAAAATGAAGGCTGAGAAAGGGAAGCATAGACAATTCGTAAATACAGTTTTCTCCACTTTCTCTACTTCTTTCCATTAACCTGCTCTCAGCTTGGCATAGATCAGTGAAGTAGACTTTAAGCTACATCTTTTTTTTCCTTTTTTAAATTTATTTATTTGAAAGGCAAAGTTAGCGAGGGTGAGGGAGAGGCAAAGAGAGAGAGAGACAGAGGTCTTCCATCTGCTAGTTCACTCCCCCAAATAATCTCAATGGCCGAAGCTGCACTGATCCGAAGCCAGGAGCCAGGAGCTTCTTCGTGGTCTCCTATGTGGGTGCAGGGGCCCAAGGACTTGAGTCATCTTCTACTGCTTTCCCAGGCCATTAGCAGAAAGCTGGATGGGAAGTGGAGCAGCCGGGACTCGAACCAGCACCCATTTAGGATGCCAGCACTGCAGGCAGCAGCTTTTCCCTTAAGCTACATCTTAAAAGCCACCATGAATTAGATGAAAAGAGAGGATAGTGTTTAAAGGGAGGAAGGAGCCTGTGGAAAAGGCACAGATGAAGGCAAACACAGTACTCAAATGTGTTTTGTTCAGATTTGCCTTTAGAGAACTGAACCATTTTGAGTTGGCTTTGCAATGTATGCTTTCGGAAAGGAAAGAACTTTGGCAAGAAACTCGTTGGGACCTCTTAAAGAACAGCCTCAATCAGGAGCTAGGATGACTCCTTGTGTTTCCCTGTAGGACTCAGTATCTCTTCTGTCCTTCTCTTGACCTTCTTGCAACATTCTTTTTTTTTTTTTTTTGTCTCTCTGAAGAATGGATCTTTTGCTCATCCAGTTGTGTGGTCACTCTGGCTACAGCAGATATGCATCAACATCACTGAACTCAGTGTTGGATTCCATAGGCCAGATGCCCATCCCAGGGCCCATAAGCTATGATGACTGGCGTGGCTTTGCATGCCCACTTACCTTGGCCTGAGAGCAAGTTCATTGACAGCGTGGTATGGCCAGCTTCTCTCAGAAGACAATGATTGTTATCTGAGCCACAGGGAGCAAGAGAAGAAAGACATCAGTGTGTTCAAACTTATAAGGGAACAGACTGGACGAAGATGGCAACACATGCAGTTGAGCCTCTACTTGGGAGGGGAAGGGATAGAAGAGGCAAAGGTTTGGTGCAGGACAAGTTGAAAGGGTAGAGAGAAAGAGACCGCAGGGAGGTCATCTAAGAGATCATGGCATTCCTATGGACATAAGGAATAATGACGAGCTTTAGAGAGATGAGAGAGGAATGGCAGTTGCTCCAAAGATCAGGAGTTACTTGGAAAGAAGGACAAACATAATTTACGAACAGGTTCTAAATGAAAGGCAGTGTAAGTTTCAGGGATAGGGGCAAATTTTCTGACTTTGGAAACAAGAAGAAGGAGGAGGAGTGCTAAGTTATGTACATGCTTTGAGTTTGCCCCAAAAGGTTCATATTTTGGAGGCTTTGTCCTCAGTGTGACTTTGGTAAGAAGTGGATTAGTTGGAGGCCCTAAGGTAATCAGAGGCCAGCCCTGGTAATGGGATTAAGGTAATTCTCTTGGGAACCTGAATCACTTCTTGTGAGAGCCATTTATTAGAAAAGTGAGCCCATTCCTAATTCACTTTCTCTTGCTTGCCACATTTTTGTTTTTTAAAGAGTTATTTTATTTCTTTGAAAGACAGAGTTACAGAGAGAGGTAGAGACAGAGAGAGAGGTCTTCCATCCGAAGGTTCACTCCCCAGAGGGCCGCAATGGCAGGGGCTGTGCTGATCTGAAGCCAGGAGCCAGGAGCTTCTTCTGAGTCTTCCACATGGTGCAGGGGTCCAAGGACTTGGACCATCTTCTGCTGCTTTCCCAGGCCAAAGCAGAGAACTATATTGGAAGAGGAGCAGCCAGGACTAGAACCAGCATCCATATGGGATGCCGGCACTTCAGGCCAGGGCTTTAACCCTATGCGCCACAGCGCCGGCCCCACTTGCCACATATTGATTTGATCTCTTGTTCCCACATGTGCTCACAGTGTTGTGTTACCATTCACTGTGAGGCTTCCAACAAAGCTGAACTGATACAGTGAAGGGTCCTTTGCCAGAACCAGGCTATGCTGTTTGGATTTTCAGCCTCCCAAATTGATAGCTCAATAAGCCTCTTTTCAAATACTTAGCCACTGATACTTTTTATTGTAAGGAAAAAAAAAATGGATGAAGTCAAGGAAGAATTTGATCATCAGAGAAAGGTTGCAAGTAGTTTAGGAATGTGGTCTCAGGTTCAGTTGTAGTGTTGAAATACTGTGCCTAGAAGGACAAGTGGAGTGTGCAGGGTGAAGTAGGTTAAGACATGAAGCCATGTTCATTGGAAGTTAATGAGGCAGAGGGGACTTGGAGGAAAATGGGAATTTGGTGGCCAGTAGTCTTGTATCCATCTTTGCTTCATGGCAGGCTGTGATACCTCTGTGTTTGTGGGAGGATTTGACAGGAACTCAAGGAGACCTGGTCAGGTAATCGAAGGATGAAACACCTGAATAGCATCAGAGTCTAAGATAGTCTGGGGCTTGCTAAAGTGCAGTGATAACTGCTGATTTCCCTCCAGTGGGGAAAACTCTCACCACACTTAAGACTGACAGGGGAACCTCCTTTAAATCCTGTGCTCAGCTAGTAGTAGACAGTCATCCCCAAAGTGTACCTTAGCCTACAATACAAACAGGAAAAGGTTAAATTTTCAAATACGTCGTTAAATACTTCTCCCTGTAATGAAAGGACCTTGCTATTTCCTAATGCAGACAACATTGGTCTGAAAGAATGGTTGTGTTTTGGCCAAACCACCATCTCCTTTCTGAGACTCTGCCAGTTCCTGGTGGAAGCCAGGAAATGTATTTTTAGGCCTTTATAACTCGGGCTAAGGGAACTGTGTACCTCCTAATGGTTGTCATCCAATGGATATAAATAGAAGCTTTAAAAAGACAAGCCATATGCTTTATAGTGGTTACTTTATTTAACTCCAGATCGGATTTACAAGCACTTTAATTCCTAAAAAACACTCCATTTAATTCATTAGGACTTCGTAATATGCACAGGAATGCTTTGTAACTTGGCTGTAGAATTATAAACCAGGAATACTTCCTCCCCAAAATTTGTGATAAGGTCAAATACTAAGGCCTGCAGTGAGTTTTTTTTTTTTTTAGCTTTTTTTTAAGAATTGAAAACAAATGCTATCTAATACACAAAAGGTAGAATACTGTTAGTAGTGTATTTATATAGTATAATTTACATTTCATCATTTTTATTACCTAAATATTAAATGTGGCTTGCTAATTTTTGAAGAACTGTTAATAGTTTCTATTGATTAAGATTAGATTTATATACTTTTGTATCAGAGAATTGTTATAATAAAAATTAACCTAGCAAACTAACAATGGCATGTTTTACAATAATGTTTAAACCTGCTGCATGTTCACCAGAATAGCAAAAATTGAAAATATTGATAATATCATTTTTTTTGCAAAAATGTAGGTAAACTAGAATTTTCATTGGGATTATAAATTGGTTACATCCACTTTGCCAAAACTATTCAGTAGTATTTGTTGAGGCTCCAAATGTATGAACTGAAGCGACGTGCACATATATGTCCAGGAGAAGACAGTTATAGCAATGATCATGCAGTTTTCTTTATTATAGCCCCAAACTGCAAACAACCCTGTTATCTGTCAAGAGCATGGATAAACAAATTGACATATGAATGTATTTACAAAATAGGATATCACTGTGCAGTTAAAAACAATTAGCTGTTAACATATAGTACAATATGTATGAAATCTTATAAATTCCATGCTGAAAAGAAGGCAGACACAAAAGATAAATATGATTCAACTTATATGAAGTTCAAGACTAGCACAATGGCACTCCACTATCCTCTGGGGAATGCTAATGCCTGGGGAGGAGCACCTGATAATTTTGGGATGGGATGTAAGTGTTCCAAACCTGGGGTTAGTGATTCCAGTCACATTTATCTAGTTGTACAGTTGAGGTCATAGTGCTTCAGCCTGTGTATGATAGACCTCAGTAAAAGTTTAAAAAATATGTTATATGACTCAAGAAAATCCAAAACAAATTGCTTATCCTTTTTCAATTCCACAGAGAAGAGAGGAGCTAAGTCTAATACAAAAGGTTGATTCTTGGCCAAACGAGGGAGGAGGTGATGCAGTTTCAATATTCATGCAAATATAAGGGACCCAAACATCCCTGTATTTATTAAACAGAAGTAAAGTTGTTCCACTTGTGAATGTAGTGAAACAATGCTATTTGTGAGGGGATTTTATAACAAGTAATAGGGGCTGGTGCTGTAGCGTAGCAGCTAAAGCTGCCGCCTGCAGTGCCGACATCCCATATAGGCACCAGTTCAAGTCCTGGCTGCTCCACTTCTGATCCAGCTCTTTTCTATGGCCTGGGAAAGCAGTGGAAGATGGCCAAAGTCCTTGGGGCCTTCTAATTACGTGGGAGACCCAGAAGAAGCTCCTAGCTCCTGGCTTCAAATCAGCCCAGCTCTGGCCATTGCAGCCATTTGGGGGAATGAACCAATGGATGGAAGACCTCTCTCTCTTCTCTGGCTCTGTCTCTCTGTAACTCTGCCTTTCAAATAAATAAAATAAATCTTTAAAAAACCACAAGTAATACTATTTTTATATTTTATACCATAATATATCATATACATTAAAAAAGAAAATTTTAATTTAGGGCATATTTCTTACCTTTTAAATGTAAATAGGATCATATGCATGTATATAGTTTTTTTTAGTGCAGTCTTTTTTTTAAAGAGAGAGAGAAAGGAGGAAAAGGAGAGAGAGAGCATGCTTCACTTCCCAAATTGTAGCAATGGAAGCAGGAGCCCAGAGCTCCATCTGGATCTCTCATGTGAGTACAAGGGTCCAAGCACTTGAGCCATTTTCTATTGTCTTTCCAGGCGCATTAGCTGGGAGCTGGATCAGAAGGGCAGCAGCTGGTACTTGAACTGGCACTGCAATATGGAATGCTGGCATGGTAGACAGCAGCTTCACCTGCTGTCTCATAGCACTGGCTCCAGTACAGTCTTTCTTCTTATGTTTTGCTTGTGTTTTCTACCCCTTTCACATTACCTCTTTGCTCTTACAGCATCCTGTGCTCCTTAGATAATTTCTTTATGTTTATATAAGAAGACATGACTATTACATATATTTGTGTGCATGAGTACATATGTGTGTATCCATAGACACTGACATCCATATGTAAGTACTGATTTCTTTGTGTTAAGAAGTAGCATTTTTTTTTTTATAAACTTTACTTCATCTTGCTTTTATTCATCTCATAAAACTCCATGAAAATCCCTGTAAGTCAACTAGTATGTTGTAGTGATAGTTCCATGATTCATAGTATGGATATACCATCATTTATTCAACAGATCTTTGGTTTATGGGTTTTGATTGGACAGACTCTCCTGTGAGAGATATTTGGACTCAAAAACACTGATCCAGCTACCTGTTAATGTGCCTGAGAAAGCATCAGATAATGACTTTTTTTGATTGTGCCCCTACCACCTCTGTGGGAGACACAGATGGCGTTACAGGCTCCTGGCTTCTGTCTGGTCCAGCCCTGGCCTTTGCAGCCATTTGGAGTGAACCAGCAAATGGAAGATTGCTCTTTTTCTCTCTGTAACTCTGCATTTCAAACAAATAAAATCAATCTTAAAAAATATAATAAAGTAAAAACAGTGATCAGATTTTGTCACTTAAATTGAGCCATGTCTCCTCAAACATCAAAGGGCAATAAGTTGTTATGTGTCCACTCAGTTATAAGAATAAAAAATAGGATATAAAAGAGTATGAAGAATCTTCAAAGAGTCCATGGAGAATGAAGAAGCTATGCATGCATTTCCAAATTTTTGCACTAAAGCAAACTTCTCTTTTAATTTTATTTTTCTGTTTAATTTTTTAAAAAAATTATATAAAAGGAACAGATTTCATGTTTTTCCTTATACAGTTTGAAGAGCATAATCGTACTTCCCACCCTCCTCATATGTATGTATGGTGTGATGGGGAGAGCTTTGCTGTAATTAACCATAAAAGTGTCCTTGAGGGGACTGCATGTTGCACATTGAGTTAAACTACCACTGTGATAACACCGACATCCCATATTAGAGTGCTGGTTTTAGGCCCATCTGCTTCATTTCCAGTCCAGCTCTCTGTTGATGTTCCTGGGATATCAGTCAAAGAGGGCCTATGTGAGTGGACCCCTGCCACCTGCTTGGGAGACCTTGATGGAGTTCCTGACTCTTGGCATTGACTTGTCACAGCCCAGACCACTGGCAACCATTTGGGGTTGCAACCATTTGGGGTTCCAGCAGATGGAAGCTCTCTTTCTCCTTCTGTCTCTCACTTTCTCAATTTGCCTTTCAAATAAGTAAAAATAGGTCTTTCTCTCTCTCTCTCACACACACACACACACACAAACACATACTTTTTAAGAGTATATTTGTGTAGTATTGTCATGTGAAGCACTGTTTTAAGGGCTTTAAGTGTATTCAGTTAATCCTCAAAATAAGTAAATGAGATACTATGTATTATTATTTTTCCTTTTTCTTTTATTTTTTTAAAAGATTTTATTTATTTATTCGAGAGGTAGAGTTACAGACAGTGAGAGGGAGAGACAGAGAGAAAGGTCTTCCTTCTGTTGGTTCACTCTCCAGATGACCGTAACAGCTGGAGCTGCACCGATCCCAAGCTAGGAGCCAAGGAGCTTCTTCTGGGTCTCCCACACGGGTGCAGGGGCCCAAGGATTTGGGTCATCTTCTGCTTTCTCAGGCCATAGCAGAGAGCTGGATTGGAAGAGGAGCAGCTGGGACTAGAACCAGCATCCATATGGGGTACCGGTGCCGCAGACAGAGGATTAACCTACTGAGCCACAGCGCTGGCCCCTATTTTTCCCTTTTCTTAGATGAGAAAATTAACAAACATTGAGGTAATTTGCACAGGGTCTGCTTTCTTCTGTTTTCTACTTGAGAGTCTGTGATTTTATCTACTATGCTGTATTACCTCTCACATCCTTTTGCTAACATAAAATAGGATATTCCTCAGGAAAATTATGTGATTACATTGTCCATCATAAAAAATACTGAAACTTAAAAACAAAATATGAAATGTGTATCAGGTGGTTATTTATATCTAAGAGGCCATTAATAAATGTAGTGACTCAATGACAGCTATTTGTTTAGCCATGATTCTCCAAATTAACCATCTGGTCTGGGCTCAGCTGGCTGATTCTTCTGTTTTATCTGGGCTTTCACACATCTGTGATTAGCTGCTGAGTCAGCTCTGGAGATTGACTACCGTCCAGGATACTAGGAGTAATTCAGCTGTGAGGATCTCATTCTTCAGTAGGTTTAATCAGGTTTATGCAAATCGTGATGAAATGGATTCAAAAGGAAGAATAAAAATGTATAAGAACTTTTGAGGCCTATAGTTAGAGCTGGCTCAGTGTGGCATCTACCACATCCTCTATGTCAAAGCAAGTCACAAGGCTATCCCAGAAAGAACTACTTAAGGTGAATTACTGATAACCACATGGGCAAAGATGGAGGGTGATGAATAATTGCAGCTATTTCATTCAGGGTGGAAAGCAAAGCAAACATATTTCAGACTTCTTCAATTACATTATTTAATTCATCCAATAAAGCTCTGGCAGTGATTTTTTACTAGTACTGTGTAGATATGTATGTGTGTGTATGTGAGCATGCATATGTGACATGTGTGTGTTCTGTGAATGCATTCTGTACATTTATCCTTTCATTTGCAAGCAGCTGGTTTTTCTTTCAAGGCTACATTTCTTTCTGAGCTAGTGGTTTGCTTGTTTTGAATTTCTAAAACATATTTTAGAATTACCCTTATTCTCTTGAAGTCTTTCTGTTTCCACTGATTTTAATCTTGCTTCTCAGATAGCCAGAGGACATGACATTATATAGTGGCTTTTCAAAGCAATATGATTGATGCCTTTATAATTTAAGAATCAAAACCAAATTCTCTAACTCATATGGTTTATAATACATGTAAGTTGCATATTTTCCAAGGTGGGCAATCATGCTCTTATTCCAGTGTAAAGACTCTTCTCTCACCTTTCTGATCCTCTCTAATCTTCCCTCTCGTCTTCTACTGAAGAAAGACACACATTTAGTAGACTGAGACAACAAAATATCTATCAGTTTTATTCTGGGTTCAATGACTGAGATTTATGAGTTTTTCAATTCTTGGCCCTAAGCCATGTAAATTGTCTAATTTGATTTTCAGGTTGTTCCATGTTTTTATAGGAACCATGTCTCTTTTTTTCTTTTGAAGTCTTGAAATGCTACATTCTTTAACTCATCTATTCAACATGACAGCTCTTTGAGAAGGTCTGGTTGCATAGATACAATGGTGTCTTTATAGAAAACATTTTTATAAAACCACATTATATTTGGGTCTTAGTGACTGTTCTTATTTTATTTTATTTTTTTGCTTTCAGTTACATGGTATAGTAGATGAAAACATGAATTCAGGAAATGGCCAGACTTTCATTCAAATTTCAGTACATTTAGGCAGTTGAATGCAACACACACATCTGCACCTGTGCACATGTAATACCTGGAACAGAATTTTAAGTGCTGGATAAATCTTTATTGTTATTACTCTTGAAAACAAGGGGTAACGTAACAAATGATTTTCTTAAGTCAGATCAGGAGTAGTAGTTGCAACCACATGACAGGTGGATCACTTGTACTCATGTCCTTGTGTTTCTCTACCTTAGTGTTAGTTTCTCTTTCAAGTGTCCAGATGGTACATGTGTTACCTTTGGATAAGAGCCAATGAAATAACCACATGCTGTGCCTTGCGCAGGGTCTGGAAAGAGTAAGTGCTCTGTAAATATTAGCTTTCTTCCTCTTACACTCCCTCTCCTCTTGGGTACAACTAGCTCTTAAACACACCTTTAACCTGAGGATGGGTTCCACAGAAGCAGACTCAGAGAAGGATTTGTACAGGTGATCTATTAGGGAAGGATCCCAGAAAAGAATGGCAAAGAAGTGGTAGAAACAGATCAAGGAAGGGGAAGAAGTTCTGGCCTTAGCATAACTCCATACAGTATGCTGGAGTATAACTGCTATCTCATCATATGTCCTGCTTGAGGCAAGGCAGCTTGTGTTTCATACTCCTGCACCGGAAAATCACTGGCTGGGAACCATCATGAGTAGAATAGAACTTCTTATGCACTTCCGGCTCTGCATATTGTTTGGACAGTTATAGTAGCCCTGAAAGGGCTGCAGGTGCAAGCAGTTGGAACCAAAGTAAAAGCAGGAGATGGATGAACAGAACCTGCAAAAGGGAGGGAGGTAGTAGTGTCTATAGTAGGGTCTACTGAAGCCTGTCAGGGTTTCCAGGGGTCAGATAAATAAATCTCTTATTGAAATGGTGGCCTTTTGATGGTGAAGGCAAAGCAACTGCTTAGGTCAAAGTCACACATTGTTTTTGGAAGCAGTTACTAAAGCAGTATCAATCAACACAAATGAAGTCCATCTCTGAAGACCAAATACCTAGAAAATCTGTCTCAAGCTTTAACCTCTACAGTTAATCTTCTGCCAGACGTGATCTGAATGTGACTCTGAGTATGTCATTAAAGCCTTGTTTAGTGAAGGAAGACAGTATGCAAGAATAAGCCTCAATAGTATCCATAGCAGAACAAAAGAATTGGTGATTAATTTTCAAGCTCTATAGGATAATTCCTCTTAAAAAAGTGGATAACCTAAGGGGTTTACTTCTGAAGAGGCACAGGCTTTTAATTTTCTAAGGCTTTTATGAAAGACCTGCTGAGAGAGAAAGCAGAGACATGTAGAAAAATTTCAGAATTCAAAAAGAATTTTGGAATTATTTTTTAGGAAATGAAATACTAAGTGTTTCATAGTATTTGTTAAAATAAAAATGAAATATCTTGATTGCATAGACCCTCACTTGTAGTTTTTAATTAGGAAATGCAATAATGAAAAAATCTGAGAATTCAGTTTAATTAAGAAGTAGAGTTATTAGAAATAGCAATTCTTTGACATCCTAAAAATGTATTTATATTTGGGAAGTGATCATCTCCGTTAAGGTGTAATCATTTCTTTATTTTTCTCAAGTTTCACATATGATATCACTGATTCTACGTTCATTATTTTTTATATTTATTTATTTGAAAGGCAGAATTAGAGAGAGGCAGAGAGAGAATCTTCCATCCACTGGTTCACTCCCCAAATGGCTGCAACTGCCAGAATGGGTCAGATCTGAAGCCAGAAGCCAGGAGCTTCCTCTGCGTTCCCCACTCAAGTGCAGGGGCCTAACGACTTAGGCCATCTTCTGCTTTCTCAGGCCATAGCAGAGAGCTGGATCAGAAGTGGAGCAGCCAGACCTTGAACCAGGGCCCACATGGGATGCTGGCACTGCAGGCAGCAGCCTCACCTGGAACGCCATAGCACCTGCTCCAGGTGTAATCCTTTCTGATGTGCCTCATTTGGGGATCTAGTGAGAAATTAAAAAATCCTGATAAGTGATTTTGAATACTTTGGAGGTATTTTAATGAAATAGTCTGTGACTCATGACTCATTATCAGTCTTACATTATTCTTGTCTTGCTTAAGGATGTGTCCGTGACTGGAGATAATCAGAAAGAAAACTTTGCCTTAAGCTACAGGAGAACTGGAGCTAGAGTCTTAAATGTTGAATAATGGAATGATTCCAATGTTCACTATGAAAGCTATTGAAACGATATAGCATTGTTGAACCTATTCTGATGGACAGAAAGTTTTATCAATGGAGAACTCACTAGCCCTTTGCTCTGTGATTCCCTGTGATTTCAGGTCATGTCCACCCTGAAATCTCAGTCTCCATCAAAGCTGTGCCTTCATGTATCTCAGTCTGAAGCAGCAAGGATAAAATAGACTGTTTGTGTGTGTGACTCCAGGGAGTCCCCAGACCAGAAAGCCTGAACCTCAATTTGTTTCTTTCATTCTTGGCAGATTGCTGTCTGTGCCACTTCTCAGATGTGACTGTTTGAGCATATTAGCTGGGCCCCCCTCTAATTATCCATGCTTCCTGTGTTACCCGTTTGGAATTTGTGACCATAAGGACAGTGGATTAGAAACCTAAGGGATTGAGGCTGAAGTCTGCTGCCAGAGATTTACTGTCATTGTTTTAGGTGCAAAGTATTAACAGGAAGACCAAGTCACTTCAGTTCTGAGCTTAGTACATTTAGTGGAGAATTATCTGAGAATGAGTACATTTTCCCCGACACAGCTTGGAAATCAAACACACAGGGAATTGTTGAACACTGGGGTTTAAGTTTAAGCCTGTCATTCCATATCTGATGGGCATCATCCCATATCCGTGAAAATCTGACACTGAGGATGTAGAATGCAGGCTTAGAGGGACACTGTCAAGGTGGGTCACAAAGGTGGTTTTCTTCCTTTAATGTTTCTCCTCTAATATTTTGTAAGTTTTAGTTCATTGATGAAGAGTAAATCATGTAATCATCTTGTAGCATAGATGGCTGCTATAGAAACTTGTTTTTTTATTTGACAATATCTCTTTAATTTTATTTTATTATGTTATCTGTTTGTTTTGGTGACTTTGTGCTTCAAATGATTTTGCACCAGTAAGGTATTTTGTAGTTAGATACTCTGTGTCATATCTTATGCTATCTTTGAGTGCCTTTTTTAGTTTTATTTTTCATTTCCCTTAATCTACATCCTAAGTAGGGAAAACTACCAATAAAGTATACTGGCAGAAGTTCCATTTTCAACTTCTTAGTGAACTGATGCATTTAATCTTTCTTTCTTTCTGTCAGTCAGCAAATATTTATTGAGCCCCAACAATGTACCAGAGACATTGCTGGCTGCTGGGTCAGGAGAGCAAGAGACATGATGTATTTTGTCTTTCGTTCAAGCTGTCAGTCCACAAGTATTTATTGAGCCCAGCAATATGCCTGGAAATTTGCTAGTTGCTGGGGATTCAGAGATGTAAAGACATACTTTCTTTGATTCCCAGAATTTGTAGGAGTGACACAAAAGCAATGTAGTAGATGTGAGATGTGTACTCTGGTTGTGTTAGCCTTTTCTGGCTGCAATATAACAAAAATACCTTAGACTGGGTGATTTATACATGATTACTGCTCACAGTTATGGAGTCTGGGAAGCCCAGGCTCAACCTGCCAGCGAACTCAGTGTCTGTTAAGAGGCTGTTCTTCCTAGGCAGCACCTTTCAACTGTATGCTCACAACACAGAAGGGCAAAGGGACAAATAGGTCCCCTCAAGTCTCTTTTATAAGGGGACAAATCCCATTCCTGAAGGTGGATCCCTCATGACTTTGTCACCTCCCCAACAGCTCGCCTTCTAATAATGTTACATTGGAGGACTAAGTTTCATTCTGTAGATTTCACGGACATAACATTCAGATCACAGCACTCATAAGAGGCAGGCCAGGAGCAATGATATCCTCAAGAAGAACTATGTTGCTTCTATCTGTGAGTAGGGAGGGTGGCCTTAGAGCTGATGCTTGGTCTCTAAAGAGGAGTTGTCCAGGAAGATACAGGGTTTTCCGGCATCTGAAGCAGGGGAAACAACATGACGAAAAACACAAAGGCCTGCCAAAGATTCTGAGTTATTAAAGAGTTAAGTAAAATTTGGGGAGTTGCTGCAGCCGAGAGTCATAGTTTGGTGGGGGTCAGGACAGAAAGAACCAGTGGATGGTATTCAAAGTGATACCTACATTTCCTGGCAGCCAGTTATTATAAAGACATATGCCTTGCTAGGAGTCTTATAATATTGTCAAGAGAACCAGAAAGGGGCTCTTCCAACAACACAGCATGCATGTTTGTACATGGGACACAAACCCAAGTCTGTTTGCTCCCAAACTCTTTTGGATTTGAAGTAGATTTTTTGATGATAAAGTCATTGGTAACATCACTTGCTTGCTGCTTTAAGGACTACCAGAATTCAGAATGTCCATGGAAGAAAGATATTTATAGCAATGGACTTAGGAATCTAGGTCTATTTTTCTCCCTGGTAGATCAATACTGATAGCTGCCAAAGGTCTCCGGGTGATGTTTTACTTGGGAGTTTAAACAGATCTCCAGATACTCAAGACACATGAAAAAGAGATTGTAAGGAAATACAGGAGATGAAGGAGGGAGGATAAGGTGATATGTCCATCATCATAGACTAAACAGGAAAGGAAGACATTCTGGGGAGGAACTTTGGAGACTTCTGACCCTAAAAAGAGCCCCAAAAAGAGGTCTTTGGCCTAGGTTGACTCACTAGGGGCATTGCTTGACATCAGGCTGCAGCTGGGCTCAGCATCCAATGAGAATGTCTGTCTTTCTGTCTGTCAACACTGCTGACCACATTTGAGACAACTATGTCTAAGTGTTGCTGAACCAGGCTTTGGAGTTGATCAGGTTTGCTAACACAAGGAGAACTTACTATACCTCCTTATCTTATCCCTGTGGAATGTTTGGGGTGGAGGAAGAGAGGATGAAAAGCAGGAGATGTTACTTGATAACAATTCTAATCCAGTAATTTCATATAACTTTGGAGTAAATGTGCACTTCATTTTGATGAAAATTGGAATTTTATTAAATAGCTGTTCCATGCATAAGCAATGTAGCAGGACTCCACTATTTCTAAGGTTGCTTTTGATAATACCTCATTAGCGCACCAAGGCAAATTGAATTCTCACTTGATTAACCCTCCCACTATCCCTCATTCATCTTTGCTATATAGAGAGCACTGTGTGGAGAATTTCAATGGCCAATCCCCTTATTATTCCATAGAGAAGTTTGTGGAGAGAACTTTCTTTATCAATGCCATGTCTTTCTCTCATGTTTGTAATTACTATCAGTTTGATAGGCTTGAGACAAAAATTTCTACAGTGACATTAGAGTTTTGTTTTACCTTGCTTATATTCAGTTGACCATATATCCAGCTTTATCTAGGACCGTCCCCTTTCATGTCTGTAGCCTCATTAAAGTTTTTAATAGTTCCCTACTTTGTTCTCAAAAGGCCTCCCTCTTGAGCAAAAACTTAGGTGGCTGCTTATAGCACACGCTAAGAATGTTCTATTAGATCCTTCAGAATTGACCATTGTGGAATATTCTTGTTGGCATTGTCCCGTTAACACTGTGTGAAGAGCACTCTTCTGAAATCACAGAAACTGTTGGCTCACTCACCTGGTAGTCTGGAATTCTGGACTATAAACTCTCCCAGAAACATTTCTTAAACAATAACTGATCAGAATTTGTGGTCAAGTTCCATTTGCTTTTCTGTGTGGATGTTCAGTTGCTCCAGCACTTTTCATTTAGAAAATTTCTTCTTCCTATTACATTTCATTGACATCTTGGTTAAAAATTCATTGGATTTATATACGTGGGTCTATTTTTGAACTCTCTTCTGTTCTGTTGATCTATCTTTATAACAATACTAGGTTGCTGTAATGATCCCTGAGTTATTTTATTTTGTCATCACAGCTGAGAATCGCCAGATAAGACAAACCATGATCTATTGGCTCTGGATCAATGCATTGCTAGTCAATATGGGCTTCAGGTTTTATTCACAAGGAGGAGGAACATTGAGTTGACAGCTAACAGTGTCTGCCACACATATGCTTAAGTCATATATCAAGCAATATGTTTGCTAGGAATAGTATTTTACTTTACTTGTTTTAGAGAACCACTCTTCCCCCCCCCCCCAACATAGTTTTTGTTACTGGAAATTTTAACCTAAGCCACAACGGCTATTTGAATGGAATAGCATAGTTTTTGATTTGGGGGTTTTTCAATAATCCTGCATATAGTAGGGGGGTCTCTGTAACCACCACTTTATTGATTCCTAAAGTGACCCTTAAAAGGCCTCCTTAAATTATACACAGCTTTTACAAGTGGAAGCTTATGCCCACCTGGAATAATTACAGGATATGTGTTAGCCTTTAAAATTTTTTTTTTATAAATTTCCTCTCTAATATGCTAGTGCTAGTTCTGCTTACAAGTAAGCTTCTAAAAGTGTCCAAACTAGGAATAATTGAGGAGACTTCAGGATACTGTATCTCTACCTAATAAAGTAATTAAGAAAATACTGGTTACACAAGTGACTTTATTAGGACTTGACTGTAAGTCAGACCCCTCTTCTCTGGGGTATGTTTATGAAGAAAAACTAGTCACTGTTAAAAAAAAAAAGTTTGTAATTTTTTTAAAAGGCAGAGTAAAGAGGGAGGGAGGGTTGGGAGGGAGGAATAGAGGGAGGGAAGAAGAGAAAGAGAGAGAGAGAGAGAGACTCTTCTATCCAGTAGTTTACTACCCAGATGCCTGCAACAGTCGGGGTTCTGCCAGGCTAAAGTTAGGTACCTGGAACTCCATATGGGTCTCCCATGTGGGTGACAGGGAACCCTGTACTTAAGACACCACCTGCTGTCTCCCAGGATGTACATTAGAATGAAGTTGGATCGGAAGAAAAGCTGGGACTTTTGACGGGCGGCACTCCAGTATGGGATGGGGGCATCCCAAGCAGTGGATTAACTACTTAACCTCTGTGCCAGCCCAACAAGTCTCTACTTGTGTACAGCCTTATCTAATTGTTTTCTGATCATGAATTCTTGATCATAGTTCAAAGTGGTAAGTTTTACACCATTTAAAAACTTTAATCCAACAAGGTCCATTTAATTTATATGAGATGAGAAGCTTTTTAGTTCAAATAATGTATGTCTTCTCCAGAAGATCCCTATATATCATGCATCCAAAACTAACTAAATTACCAGGACATGGGAAAATGGTGTGATGTGTCTTAGTTGCTGAAAGTTCACTTTATCTTGAATAATAAAATTATCAATCTACCTGGAATTGAACTTAATTGCACAATATTGTATTTCCTTTGCCAATTAACCCAGTACAAGTTTGAGGTAATATATTTGAAAAATGCTTTGTAATCTGAAAAGCACTAGGCAGTTGTTAATCGTTGTCATGACTATATTGGAAAAACTACCTGTGGCTACTCACAATGGAGAAAAAAAGTCTTAGCAGTGAGCAGAGAACAGCTCAACCCTTAGGCAAGTGCTTTATCATCCAAACATTTTCCAATGACTGTGATTCATAGCAGATGAAAACTAAGTCCTGTGTTTTTCAAGATAGAGAGCTTGACCCATGAGTAGGTTGTGAAATCAGTGTACTGACTGGAGACCAGCATGACCAGTAGGATAGAACAGACAAGAACATAGTAAAAGATATCAGAGGTAGGATAAATACTGTTTTGTGAAGATTTCTAGGTGGACATGTATATATAAATAAACATAGACTTGTGTAAACACTGGATAAAAATATAAAATGTTCTATATATGAATCACTGCCTAAAAATCAAGCAAGTCCAATCACAATATTATTGCCCTAATCCCATGGGAGACCAGGAAAAAGCACCTAGCATCTGGCTCCTGCCATCGGATGAGCGCGGTGCGCCGGCCGCAGCGCGCCATCCGTGGCGGCCATTGGAGGGTGAACCACGGCAAAAGGAAGACCTTTCTCTCTGTCTCTCTCTCTCTCACTGTCCACTCTGCCTGTCACAAAACAAAACAAACAAAAAAAATTTAAGATCATTATAGTTGTCCTTAAATATAAATGTTATGTTTAATTTAAAATGTGACAAAATATTAAGGTTTTTATATGATATAAACTCATTACTCCTGCTGCATATAGAGCATAAAGGTTTAACCACTAACATCCTTCTCATAAGCATTGAGTGATTAAAGGCGGCTAGATATCTAGTTCAGTTCAGCACATTGATTGAGAATATATAAAAAAAGGAAAAGAAATTAAGCTATGTAATCATGCTTTATGGTAAATGACAGTTTAATGTCTTCCATGGCATATAACCATTTCATAGTTGCTTTTTAAAAGGCAGATACAAACTTTAAAATATTATTTGAATGGTTTTTTACATGGGTTTCTGTAGCAGAGATGTTCTCAGTTAACTAGTGATATATAAAAAAAAGTCATCCCCAAGCCGGTTGTTTAAGAACAGCCACTTATTTGTTGCCAGCTCTGTGGTTTAGCTGTGTAAGCTGGACTATCCTGGATGGTGGTTCTGTTCTGGGTTGATTCTTGTTGATTTTTTTTTTTTTTAATTTGAATGTCAGAGTTACACAGAGAGGCAGAGAGAGAGAGAGAAAGAGCGAAATCTTCCATCTGCTGGCTCACACCCCAGCTGGCTGCAACGGCTGGAGCTGTGCCAATGCAAAGCCAGGAGCCAGGAGCTTCTTCCAGGTCTCCAATGTGGGTGCAGGGGCCTAAGGACTTGGGCCGTCTTCTACTGCTTTCCCAGGCCATCGCAGAGAGCTGGATAGGAAGTGGAGCAGCCAGGACATGAACCGCGCCCATATGGGATGCAGCACTGCAGGCGTTGGCTTTACCCGCTATGCCACAGCGCCGGCCCCTGACTCTTGTAGGTCTATGGTCAGCCATAGATCTCTGTTCTGAGAGTTGACTGGCCATTGGCTGGGGTACTTCAGTTTTTCTCTACTCTGATGGTCTCTCATCCTCAACAGATGCAGGACTGAACTACTTGAGCTCCAGCCTTTCCAGAGGACAGTAATAGGGCTCAGAGAGAGAGAGAGAGAGAGAGAGAGAGAGAGAGGAGAGAGAGGGAGAGAGAGAGAGAGAATGGCAATATGGAAAGCAAGTTGAGGCCTACTGTGGGACTCATTCAATATCATTTTGTCTGCATCCTGCAGGCCAGTGTAAGTCACAGCTGGCTCAGATTTAAGAAGTGGAAAAAAGAGACTCTACCCCTTGATGAGAGAAATGTCAAAGTCATGAGGCAGAGGATAGAGATATAAGGAAGCCATTAATTGGGGTAATCAATACAATCAACTTCCAGTTGTTCTTTTCCTTCCTACTCTTTCCACTGGAACAATATGAAGGCATCCTTGAGATGAATTGTTATAACGATGCTCTTTCCTGCTTGAGCTCAGAGTTAAAAGATTAATGTGGAAATTAGTCTAATCCATGCATTAATAAACAGAACATTTACTTAAACGGAGCAATATTCCTTCTCAATTCGATTATAATAAATGTTATGTTTTTAAGAGGCTAATATTGCAAACAGAAGGATTATATTTTCTTTGGGAATATTCTGAAGCTTGTGTCTTGAACAAATGCCTTCCTAAAAGGGTGTGGGTAAATAGAATTGAAAATCAAGCCAAATTCTGTCTGTTGAGCTCACAATTTAAAGGGAATTTTTTTGCATGTGCTCTCTTTTTCTAGATCTCTCTAAAAGTCCTAGTCAACGATGTGTTCTATGAAGCAACTATAGGATGTAATTGCTACATTTAGCTGAAAAGTTGGCCCAGAAATACTAACATGCCTTTTAAAGCTTGAAGATTAGATGAATATATTCTACTGAGTTTAGGTTGATCAACAAGGTTAGAAATAACTAGTTACTAGAGTGACTTTTGCACAATCATTAGTTTCTTATTGAACAATTTAGAAAAGAAATTACAAATGAAATTAGGATATCACGTATCTACTCAGTTGGTAACAATTTTATAAGGAAAAAAGCCAACCTAAATAAGACTTTTTTAAAAAAAATATGTATTTATTTATTTGAAGGGCAGAATTACAGAGAGGCAGAGGCAGAAAGAGAGAGAGAGAGAGAGAGAGAGAGAGAGAGAGAGAGAGAGAAGGAGATCTTCCATCTGCTTGTTCACTCCCAAAGTGGCCGCAATGGCTGGAGCTGCACTGATCCGAAGGCAGGAGCCAGGAGCTTCTTCTGGGTCTCCCACATGGGTGCAGGGGCCCAAGGACTTGGGCCATCTTCCATTGCTTTCCCAGGCCATAGCAGAGAGCTGGATTGGAAGAGGAGCAGCCGAGTCTCATACTGGCGCCCAAATTGGATGCCAGCGCAGCAGGCAGTGGCTTCACCTGCTACACCACAGCACCAGCCCCTAAATATGATATTTTTAAAAAAGATTTTTTTTTATTTACTTGAAAGGCAGATTTTTCCTGGGGAGGGAAGGGGGGAAGATAGAGAGAGAGAGAGAGAATCTTTCATTCCCTGGTTCACTCCCCAAATGGCCGCAAATGGCCAAGGCTGAGCCAAGCTGAAGTCAGGAGCCAGGACCTTCTTCTATGTCACCCATGTGGGTAGCAGGGCCCAAGTACTTTGGCCATCCTCCTCTGCTTTTCCCAGGCCATTAGCAAGGAGCAGGATTGGAAGCAGAGCAGCTGAGACTAGAACCAGTGCCCGTACAGGAGGTGGTTGTTGCAGGTGGTGGCTTAATCTGCTGTGACACAACTCCAGAACCTAAATATGACATTTGTGTATACCTACCCCTCCTGTTAATTTTTTAGTCTAATACAATTTGCAAGATAATGTTACTGCCAGCGCCGTGGCTCAACAGGCTAATCCTCCGGTTCTAGTCCCGGTTGGGGGGCCGGATTCTGTCCCAGTTGCCCCTCTTCCAGGCCAGCTCTCTGTTGTGGCCCAGGAGTGCAGTGGAAGATGGCCCAAGTGCTTGGGCCCTGCACCCCATGGGAGACCAGGATAAGCACCTGGCTCCTGGCTTCAGATCAGCGAGGTGCGCCAGCCACAGTGCGCCAGCCGTGGCGGCCATTGGAGGGTGAACCAATGGCAAAGGAAGACCTTTCTCTCTGTCTCTCTCTCACTGTTCACTCTGCCTGTCAAAAAATAAAAATAAAAAAGATAATATTACAAACTACTTACAGTGACTGACTTCATTGACAAACTGCTTGGGTTTGAATTTAAACTCCATCATGTGTTATCTGCATTCTCCTGTGTGATCTATATTAATCTTTTTAGGCCTTCTGGTGGAACAGGATATCAATAGTTTCTACTTTATAAGGTTATTGTGTGGATTCAAACAGTTTCTCTGTGTGGAGGACACACACAATGACAAGAACATGATAAATAGTAAGCTTACTCTCACTGTCAATACCACAGTTGGTTTTTATGCCAATCTTCATACATTCTTACCAATTCATCCCACACTTGTTTGAATACATATGTCAGGGTTCTGGGAGACAGATAAAACACAAAGGCATTGTTGCCAAGTATCTTTAAGTATTGGGTGATTGCCCCAACCAAACCCTCAGATTCACAGATGGTGGTGCCATTCACAAGTGGGATGTCAGACTTGAGGATCATTCACAATATCCATGAGACTTGATTATTTTAAAAAAAAGCATTTATTTATCTGAGAGGGGAAGAGACAGAAGAGAGCAGACTCCTGTCCACTAGTTCTCTTCCCAAATGTACTGCAACAGTTAGGAGAGTGGGCCAGGCTAGAGCAGGGAGGTGGGAATGCATTCTGTGTCTTCCATGTGTGAACTGCTTGAGCCATCATCTGCTGTCCCCCAGGGTGCGTATCAGCAGGAAGTTGGCTGTTGCAGATTGAATTTGAAAACGAGCACTCTGATGTAGGATCCAGGTATCCCAATTGTCATCTTGACCACTATTCCAAATAGCTGATTAAACTTGCTTAAAAAAAATTGGCCTCACATGATTTACTGCACAAAGGTGCATGATTTTAAGCTGTTAACTAACATGTATTGAATTAGCTAGATTTACTCAAGTTTAAACTTAGCCTCTCAGTTTCCCTGAGAGCAGATATTTCCCAAAATTATGTAATCCAGACCTTTAAAAAAAAAGAACTTGTATATAAACTGCACATAAGTCTAAGAAAAGTGACTTATATTTCACTCTTTTTGAAATATTTATTGTATTTATTTGAAAGGAAGAGTTAAGGAAAGAGAAATGGGGTGGGAGAGAGAGAGAGAGAGAGAGAGAGAGAGAGAGCGAATCTTCCCTTCACTGGTTTACTTCCCAAGTGGTTGCTATGGCCAGATGTCCAGACCAACGTCAAGAGTCATGAGCCCAAGCACTTGGGTCATGGTCTGCTGATTTTCCTAGGTGCATTAGGAGGGAGCTTGATTGGAAGTGGAGCAGCCAGGACACCCATATGGGATGTGGGTGTTGCAGGCCACAGCTTAACCTGCTACACCAAATGCTGACCCGCATAACTTTTTTTGGAAGATTTACTTATTTATTTGAAAGTCAGAGTTAGAGAGAGAGAGAGAGAGAGAGAGAGAGAGAGATGTATCTTACATCTGCTGGTTTAGTCTCTAAACAAAGTGAGGGCTGGGTGTGGGTGAAGCTAGAGCCAGGAGTTTCATCTGGGTCTTCATTGTCGGTAGCAGGGGCCCAAAGTACTTGAGCTGTATTCTGCTGTTTTCTCCAGGGAGCTGGATCAGAAGTGAAGCGGCCGGTATATGAACCAGTGCCCACATGGGATACTGGCATTGGAGGCAGATGCTTTACCCACTATACCACCATGCCAAGTCCAAGATCAGAAATATTAAAAAATATTTATTTCATCTGTATCCAGCATGCAGTTTTTCCTATTATTGTTGCCAACCAATACAATGTAACACCCACTTTATAACATTTAGATTGCATTAGGTTATGTCTCATAAGTAATCTAGATATGTCTAAAGTATGTAGGAAGATGTTCATATGTTGTATACATGTACTATGCCATTTTGTACTAAAAAGTGTTGAAAAGTTCGTGAAAAATATCTAACCATGTGTAGATTTCAGACATTTTCTGCACCAAAACAAATTTATCTTTTTATTCCATTTTCCCTGAACTTTTTGAGTTCCCTGCTATCAGGCACTTAAGCATCTTTGGAGTTTGATAACTGCAGGAGTTCCTGGAACCCAGAGAAAAGAGCTATATATAGCTGCTTTCTCACTGTGTATTCATGACTTTCCATTCGTGGGAGGAGAAAGAGAAATCTCTGTCTTCCTCTTCATATAAGGGCCCTAATTCCATCATGAGGGCTCCATCCTCATGACCTAATCTAAGCCTAGTAACTTCCCAAAGGCTCATACCTCCAGATACCATATTGGGTATATGAATTTGGGGGAATACAAACATTCATACCATACCATGCTCCTAGTGTAGTGCAAAGGTAGTGGAACCAGCATTGGAAGCTGATTGCCCTGCTTCAGCTCTGCTGCTAAGAACCTTAGATAAGTTACTTAATCTCCTTAAGCCTGCATTCTCTCATCCATTCAATGGGAACAACCTTGTTAATGTCCACAGCACCAAAAAATGTTTCTAGAACAGAGTAAGTGTTCCATACATGTTAATCATTAGCCTAGACCAAACTCTGGAGTAATTAAGTAATTTTTCATTGCCAGATGAGAAACAGAAATGACTTTATTAATGAGGAGATGCTGCGCATGACATTATCACATAACTTTGCAGTTTGTCTAATATTCTTTCATTTTTCATAGTATCTCAAATTGTAACATTAAACAATTATTAGTTTCAAGTTCTGAAGATATTCTCACATACGACATCATTTATTGATTGAATTCAATTCAGTTAAAATTTGAGTGCCTATACTATGTAATATAAGAGTTGAGAATTTCTTCTCATTATAAAAGATGTGTATGTGTATGTGCATGTGTTGGCATGTGTATTTTTATCTATCTTGTGTTTAATTAGGAGTCTTCATCAATATGGTATAGAAGATCAATATCAGCATTAAAGATTATTTTCCTTTTAGCAAAGGACAGATGTGACGTTCCAGTCTAAAAACCTTTAGCACTTTCTTCCTGTTGCTCTGGGGGAAATGTAGCCAATTCCATGTTATCTAATAACATGTATGACTGGGGATGCAGTGTGTGAGGTGGGCGTATGATTGACAAGGAAGTCTTCATCCCAGAGAGGAAATTACTCATCAGTCCAGAATCTGACTATGTCAAATAACTTATCATTTTCTCTCACAGTGTCCATAATTTTAATGTTTAAGAGTATAGGTGTCAATGGAAGGCATACTTGAGTTCAACCCAGCTCCACCAGTTACATAGTCATTATCTGTGTGATTATTGTGCAGTCTTATTTTTCTCACCCATAAAATGGAAATAGCAGTATGTGTCCCATAGAGTCATTGTGAGGATTAATAAAGTGAGTGAATGCATGTCACAACACTTGGTCCTGAATCTGGGTTGTTGTTGCTAGAGTAGTTATTATTGTTGGAATTGTCTAACTCAAAGTCATTTCATTCCACAAGGGAATGACAAAGTAGCCTTTAAGACTTGCCAAAGGGTGGGGAAGCTATTTAATGTCCAAATAATGATATCACTGATAATTTTTAACTAAGTTCAAGTTGTTACATATTTTTAGCTACAAGAGAACCTATAATGTAGAACCAGAACTTTCAGAGTCATTTTTATACTTTGCTTTATGCTTGGTAAAAAATGTTCGTGGAGGACCACTCTTATGGGTAGCTAGGTATACCCCAAGTTTATATCTTAATGTTGTTTTGCATTTAACCTTACTTTTGATTCTGCACTGCATGAATTTCAGTCATTTGTAAAGTGGAGAACTGTGGAGCAAAGTATGTGTTTCCAATTCTAATCAAGGTTGCTAAGTCATATTATTATTATACTATCATTAACAAAACCATCATCTTCTTACTGGAAACAGTTACTCAACAATAAAAACATGTGCTGTGGGAGCAGGAACAGTATTCAATGATTTGTGAAGCATCATTTTATTGTTTTTATTTTTCCTAGTATTACTATTAGGAAATTAAACAAGCATTATTGTATAAATAAATCATTGGATTAAGGAAGAGAATTAATTTGTATTGCAAAAAACTAACATTGCTGACCTGTGTATTTATTCAGAGTCTAAGTAAGATTTCCTGTCTTCTTAAATCCCTTATTTATTTTGTCAAATGCTTTATTAACTTGCTGTTGAGCCTCTGGCTTCTTCTGGGTTAGTCAATGCCATTGCTGATGGCTTGTGTATTGGCTACTAAAAACTATTGCTATGATATTGCTGTGTAACAAGCCACCACAAAATATCAGTCTCAACACAATGGCTTTTTGTTGTAGCAATACAGTTGTATTGACTGCTCATGTCTCAGCAGGGCTCATTCACATTCCTGCAGACAGTTGTGGGTTAACCTGCTGATGTCATTGAACTTGCATGGGTCCTCACTTTGCTGGAGCTACTGCTGAGAACTGGGCTCTGCTCGATATGGTACTTCATCCTCCAGCCTGCTAGCAAGCTAGCTCTTGCTTTTCTCAGCTTAGCCCTGCATATTCTCTAGGCAATCAGATGGCAGCCACAAGAACCCTCAAACCCAACCAACCAAGCAACAAAAAAAGAGAAATACTCAGCCATGATTTCTTCTTGCATCAAATTAGCTACCATAATATTACTCAAAGTCAATCCACGGACAAACCAAGAATCAGAGTACTAGGGGCCTGCAAAGTTAACAGGGAAAAGGTGTGGAAACCTGGAGGCTGTTAACTGGGCTATTAATAAAATCAATGCTCTATTGATGGAATGGATTCACTTCCCAAGGAAGCTATCATGTTTCCAGGAAATTTTCCCAACTGGGCTTCTTAAATAGCTTTTCGATCCCGATGCGTTTTATCTGCTGGGCTTGGAATGTATTAGTAGAAATGGGGGCGGCTGAGGTGACTGGATAGATATCCTGCTACCGCTACTTTAAACAAAAAGAATGATCAGTTTGCGTAGCCAGGAAGAATCTATTCACTGATGTTTAAACCGTCTGCCTTCATGCAGAATATGTCAGAGATACCTGCTAGTGATCAAGGAGAAATGACTAATCAATATACATCAAGCAATAATCATGCCTAAGAGGGTGATGTTGGTGCTGTGTCCAGACCCTCTTGACTCATAATTCCTCAGTTGCTACTGTTCTTGGCTTGTCTTGGCCCACAAATGACTCCAGGATAATTGCTGTTAGACCAAGATACTGAGGGACAGCCTATTGACCTAGTGTAAATATTCCAGCTATTTCTGTGGCACTGTCCATGCTCCTGAGATCCTCAGGGATCAGGCTCAGGGTGGACTTCAATTGTGACATTGCCTTTCTCTGCTCTGAATCCTTCCCACTTCTGTTCCCCACCTCCCCCATTCCTGGTACCCCTCAATCAATCACTTGAGTCCAAATCCCTATCTGAGGCTCTGGTTTTATAAAACCCAATCTAAGACACATGATATAATCTTATTTTCTGACATTTCTCATTGAATTGAAAAAATGCAGAAGACCTCATGGATGCAAAATGGGACATTTTATTTCAGGCATTTATGAGATATATTTTTAAATACCTTTTTTGAAAATTCTGAATATGTATGAGAGGTCTTCAAAAAGCTCATGAAAATGCATTCTATGATGGAATTATGCATGGATTTTAAATATTTTGGACCAAACTAAACAATGTTTAGTTCTTTTCTACAAACTTTTTGAAGTACCATCCTGTTTCGAGGTGGTCTTAGAGGAAGGGAAAGAACATCACCATTGTTTTAGAGTGAGTAAATTTATGCCCTCACTGTTCCTGTTGTGCCACTTACTGATCCTGAGAATTTAGGAAGATCTTTAATATTTTAATTTAGGAAGATCTTTAATCTTTTAATCTTTAGGAAGATCTTTAGTCTCAATATGGGGAGGATGACTACAGTTGCAATGGATAATATTGAGAACTAAGTTAAATAAGCTAGAACATGCCAAAAGCCTTTTAATATTTATTTGTGGACTTCACTTATAATTTATAGTTTTAAAAAATAAAAATATAACCATCCAAATCCAGTAAAATGAAATAAATAGTAAAGAAAATTGATTTTCTTACTACTTTTTTCAAAAACCAAATTTTTTGCTATGTTTTCAAAAATATGTTTTTGACCTTGCTGTTATTTTTAAAATGATTTTGTTGCTTACAGTTTTTCTCACTCAAAATTGAAACATAAGTTTTGTATCTCAATCCAGGAGATGTGAAGACAGATATTTGGCTTTCATTGCATCAGCACAGTAAGATAAAGGAATGTTCATTTAATATTAACATTATATTGTGACTTCTTTGGAATGCTACTTCAGGCATATGGCAAAATAATGTTCCAAAATTATTAAGCTTCGAGGAATAGTGATTTAAACATTCTTTGTGAAATATAGATAATTTTCTTTAAAATACTGTTTACTTTATTGAATTCTAATGAGCTTGAGCAATTTTTGGATATTATGATTGTCAGATTGTAGATTCAAGCTGACAGTGACATTTTTCTTGGTACCTTATAAGTGGTAAAATCACCTATAGTTTGGGTCACTCCAGTTTTAAATTGAAAATAATGTTCTTTACCATTGTGGCTTTAATGATTACCAAGCAATCTCTACAACAATAACCATCTGTTAATGAAGATCAAATGCTGAGGTTTTCACATAGCAATGTTATGCAGATTCAGACATCTGTGAAGGAATATTAGTTTGTGGAAAGACACCCTCTTGAAATCACTTTATTAATTACATTGCATTGATTTTCTTCATTTTTTTCCTTCAATTCGCTGAAATACACACTGTATTTCTTTCCTGAAAGACTCTTTTTGGTTCAAAAATATTTTCTTTAGGAATTTGAAAAATGTAAGCGAAGGGAAAATAGTTAGCAGACTTAGATTCCAGTGAAGGTTGATGCTGATTATTATGTAATGTGGATATATCATATATGGTAATGAAAATCTCCAGGATCGTTAATACTTGCAAAGGTTTAGAGAATTCTGGATACAGATGTTTGTGTATGTTTTTGCACCTTCATTTAATGTGGAAAGCCATATGTGTTTATGTTGATAGGTAGGTTGATTAAGCAACAGACTAATTAGTCCAGGGAAAACAAAAGAATTCTGCAACCAAAACTCAATGATGAAAATTATTAAGCTGAAGTTTCTGAAATTTTCATTCTTTAATATTTACCCACTACTATGTTTGGATCCTGAAATCTGTAATTAAAATTTAACTTTCGCTTTTCTATTTTTTGAAAGTGAAAACTGGCAGAAAATTCTTGTTTATTCCTATCAATAATGTTGTGAAATAATCGATCAGACTTTTTATTAAAAGTCTCAGCAGCATTTATAAATATACAGCTGCTGTTATATAATTGGTCTCAATCCCATTTTGTGCCCCTTTTGCTGATATAGCAAAACAAACCTACGCAGATATAGAAGAAATTATCCACAGCTGCCACCAACCCCATGCCACTCAGTAGAAAGCTTTGTTGTGCATAAACTCAAGCTGAGAATTGTGAACATTCTTCAGCCAGGACTATGTGTTAAGCCATTGTATTTTGTTTGCTAGTTTACACAATTTCTTTACAACAAGTTTCAGTGACAATTGTAGACACCATTCCCTTAGACACTTTTGGTTTTCTTAGAAAAAATGTGAGAATAAGAGTTGGGATAATTACACTCTGGCTTTCTCTGATTTTTCATTCTGGGATTTAGTGTCATCTCATCCTGCTTTTGTGATTTTATAGAATTATCATATTGAACATTCAACAGTAAGTTATGTGATTGAAATTGTTGGCCATTTCATGTGATTGAAACTATTGGCCATCTTTGCTTTCATGAAGTTTCTGTCCACATCCTTCTACTCTATAATCACAAAGTCCTGTTGTTTCATTTTTATGTCCAAATCAGATTAAATTTATTAATGGAAAACAAGTCATGTACTTTATATTAATAGTTATTCTTTGTTCCTTATATTGTTACCACTTTCCTACTTAATTTTAATCTCTAGGAGAGAAATTTCTGCAGGTGTTCATGCAAGAAGTACAGGCCTATGTACCACATGAAGCATAAGAAAGTTTGACTTATTAAATGGTTGATTAATAGCAAAAAGAACCAAGTTAGAGTCTTTCCTTCAAAGATGAAGTCCTTAAAAGCATGTAAAATTAGTGTCTGAATCTCTTAAAATCAAATCAGACTGAAATAAAATTAATATTAATGTAGGTGTATAAGCTTAAGCGTCCTACAATCTGATTATATAACAAGGACAAAATAAGGTAACCCTATGTAATGTCTTGTGAAAGAAGCAAGGTTATATAATTAGGCTGCATTTATCAAGTAGCACATTCCACCTACACAGGTTCTGAAGAAAGAAGGAAATGGGGAGGGAAGAATTTCGAAGGAATAATGTCTAAAAATTGTTTTAAACGTGCAGTGGTGTTATCCTTTCAAAGTATTTTTCTTGTCTTCATTTTTTTTTCTTTTAGTATCATGCATAACACCTATCAGTTGCCTAAAGACCTACAGTTTTATTCTTCAAAGACCTTGCTCAAGCTAGTCTTCCAGGCAAAAATAAGAACTCAGTGTGAAAGAATCAATGCTTGCTTTTAAGATCGAATTCTAATGAGAAAATATAAAAACAGCTAAGGAAGACTATGTTTATCTGGAAAAATTTTCAGTTTTAGTGAATAAAGTTATTAGATGTAGAGAACATATCTTTTGTGACTTTGGAAGTGTCAGAGGGTTGGACTCAAGTGATGTTATCACTGTTACAGATAATGGAGATAATACAATATGTTCTGTTAGTGCAACACATTATGGGAAGAAAGGTAAAAACCAAAGAAAAAGCTAAGAGATAATGAAAATCTGTGTTAGGGTGATCATTGGTTTTAGGAGGGACAATAAATAGAGCAGAATTGCTACAACCCCCACTGCCACTATTTTATTTCACTATTGTTCAACAGTAGTCTTGATAAGACATTCCTCAACCCTATGCTGTTGAATCTTAAAAAAACAGTAAATGTTTCTGAGGAAAGTATATTTTGCTAACTGTCCTGAGTACATCCAAATTTGAAAATTAAATTGCAAACCAATTTCTTGGGTTGTTTTCTACTAATTTCTCCGATGTTGAGGATTATTGAGAGTTAGGGAACTATTCTCTACACAGTTCTACCATATGCCAGTAGTTTGATTGTATTTGTTTGTCTCAAATTTGGGGTAACAACTTTTGGTTAAATAAATAAAAAAAATTAAGTTCCTGTTAAATGTAATTGCTGAAACTGCTTATGTTGCAGTTGATACATACTCGGCTGCCATTTGCATTTGTTCTTCCTTCAAGTGCCAGTCATCTGGTGGTGGGCATACAAGGCAAGTGTGACTTCTTTGTTTTCAGTGGTAGAAGTTGTTATCATGAAAGAGCCTTGAAACTCGAAGGAGACTAAGTACAAGTACAGCAGTGACCATACCTATGTAACACCAGTTCCCAAAACATGGGGCTGTTCCTACCTGAAGAGGTTGCAATACATAAACAACAAAGATTGTCACAGAAATAAGAAATACTGCCTCAAACTCTACCTCTTGGAAATAACCATAATTAATGTTTGATGAACTAAATTTTAGCAGGAAAAGTTGGCAAACAATCATATCCACATACAAAGACATTTGTTGGATAATTTAATCATTTGTAATTATTTATCTCCTTATTAATGACTTTATTTATTTATTTATTTATTTTGACAGGCAGAGTGGACAGTGAGAGAGAGAGAGATAGAGAGAAAGGTCTTCCTTTTTCCGTTGGTTCACCCCACAATGGCCGCTGTGGCCGGCGCACCACGCTGATCCGAAGCCAGGAGCCAGGTGCCAGGTGCTTCCTCCTGGTCTCCCATGCGGGTGCAGGGCCCAAGGACTTGGGCCATCCCCCACTGCCCTCCCAGGCCCCCGCAGAGAGCTGGACTAGAAGAGGAGCAACCGGGACAGAATCTGGTGCCCCAACCGGGACTAGAACCTGGGGTGCCATAGCCGCAGGCGGAGGATTAGCCTATTGAGCCATGGCGCTGGCCATACTAATGACTTTTTTTTTTAAAAAGATGTATTTATTTATTTGTTTGAGAGGCAGAGTGATGGGGATGAAGTAATTGAGGGAGGGAAGTAGAAAGAGAGAGGAGGGAGGTCTTCCATCTGCTGGTTTATTCCCCAAGTGGCTGCAAAACCCAGGGCTGGGCCAGGCCGAAGCCAGGAGCCTGGGACTCTATCCAGTTCGCTCGTGTGGGTGGCAGGGACCAAAAGTACTTGGGTCATTTTTCTCTGTTTATCCAGGTGCATTGGTTGGGATCTGGATCATAAGTGGAGCAGCTTGATCTGATATGGGATGCTGGTCTTTCCGGTGGAATTTTAGTTCACTCTTCCACACTGCCAGCCTCCTATCACTTGATTTTTATTTCATTAATATGAATAAATAATAACTTACCTTTGGTTATGATGGACTTAAAGCAAAAATTCTGAAAATTGAAATTTGGAAAAATGAATTGCCTTTTCAACTCGTTTCTGATGGTTAATTTACTTGTTTTTTTCTTTCTTTCTTTCTTTTTTTTTTTTTTTTTTTTTTGACAGGCAGAGTGGACAGTGAGAGAGAGAGACAGAGAGAAAGGTCTTCCTTTTATTGCTGTTGGTTCACCCTCCAATGGCCGCCACAGCTGGCGCGCTGCAGCCAGCGCACCGTGCTGATCTGAAGGCAGGAGCCAGATGCTTATCCTGGTCTCCAGTTGGGTACAGGGCCCAAGGACTTGGGCCATCCTCCACTGCACTCCCAGGCCACAGCGGAGAGCTGGCCTGGAAGAGGGGCAACCGGGACTAGAACCCGTTGTGCTGGCGCCGCAAGGTGGAGGATTAGCCTGTTGAGCCACGGCGCTGGCCCAATTTACTTGTTTTAAGACAAAGGGCTGAATCTTTTTTTTTCAGTTTTTTTTAAAGATTTATTTATTTGAAAGGCAGAGGGCAAAGTTAGAGAGAGAAGGAGAGAGAGAGAAAGGGAGAGAGAGAGAGAGAGAGAGAGAACAGAGATCTTACATTTGCTGGTTCATTCCACAAGTGACCACAGCAGCTGGTACTGGGCCAGGCTGAAGCCAGGAACCAGGAGCTTCATCCAGGTCTCCCACATAGGTGGCAGGGTCCCAGGGACTTGGGCCATCTTTTGCTGCTTTCCCAGTTGCATTAGCAGGGACCTGGATCAGAAGTGGAGCAACCAGGACTTGAACCAGCACCCACATGGGATGCCAGTATTGCAGGTGGTGGCTTAGCCTGTTACTCCAAAACGTCGGCCCCAGATGTGTTTTACCTATATTTCATTTGGCAACAGTAATAAACTTCTAAATTTACAGTGCAAAATCAGTCACCAATTTGGTGGTTATCCAGGCTGTGAAGTGGTGCTACTTTCCTGATTTAATCTATGCAGCCTGAGAACTTTTGCAAGCAGGAAACCCAACTACACTAGCTGGGCTGTTGTGAAGAGCTACCTCTCATTTGCTCCCTTTCAAAGCTCCTCTAAAACACTGGATTTCAGGGGCAGTAACAATTTTCATTTATTTAAGAAGTTGATTCCCAGTATACATCAAAGGCATTACCCTTGTACATGGGTTAGTTAGAAAGGAAAAAAGCAGAGTAAGAAAGTAAGTTGTTCCTATAATGCTATGGCATAAATACCTTTAGGGCTGGCATAAGATGCAGCTGGGCTGTGACCTTACCTCTTCCATAGAAAGTATTCTTGGACAAAGCTCTTTTCTGATCCATAATGTTCAGACAGCAAAAGTTTATAGAGGAGATAGCACAGAATATGTCTCCACAGATAAATGCTGCTAAACATAATAGAAAGGAGGATACAGGAGAAAAATCATCATATTCATATTAGTAGATGTGATGAATGGGGATAGGAGAACTAGTTTTCAGTGTAAGAAGTTATTTTAAATGTTGAATAACCATGGTTAGCAGCTTTCCGTACTTGCTCTTAGTCTTTATATAAAGCACGGCATGGTTTTTCTAACACATGAATTTATACTTGTATGTATATGTGCCAAAAAAATTTTAAAACACAATTTGAAGTATTTTTTTAAAAAATCCTACTTTCTGAAGTAGCTATGATTAACATTGTTTAAATATCTTTCCAAGTATATTTCTAGGCATATATGTATGTATATATAAATATGTATACACAGACAAGATTATATATACACATGTTTTATACATGCATCTGTTTATATGTGTGTATATTCAATGGAAGCGTAAAAATAGCTTACCAAAAATAGGTTCTTTTTTTTTTTTTTTTTGACAGGCAGAGTTAGACAGAGAGAGAGACTGAGAGAAAGGTCTTCCTTCTGTTGGTTCACCGCCCAAATGGGCCAATCCGAAGCCAGGAGCCAAGTGCCTCCGCCTGGTCTCCCATGCAGGTGCAGGGCCCAAGCACTTGGGCCATCCTCCACTGCCTTCCTGGGCCACAGCAGAGAGCTGGACTAGAAGAGGAGCAACTGGGACAGAATCCGGCGCCCCGACCGGGACTAGAACCCGGGGTACCGGCGCCGAAGGCAGAGGATTAGCCAAGTGAGCCATGGCGCTGGCCAAAAATAGGTTCATTTTGTAGGCACTATTTTAACAGGAAGCCTTAAAATTTCAGTGCTAATACTGATTGCCTCCATGAAACATAGGGACATTCAACCCGCTGCTTGTCCCCTACTTTGACACTGCCTGCTGCATGTCTCCATTTTGTTATTTGGGTTATTATTTTTACATATTGTGTGCTTAAAACATTTATGTTGTGCTAGAGCCGTGATTTCTAAATGTGGTTGGTTAGCACTGTATTCCAATGAATTCAGGGTTCTCCATCAATTATTACAATGGCTTTTGCATTCCTAAATTGCTTATCTTACTTCTCCAGACTGGCCCTGTTTCATTGTCCAGGTCTATTTAAAAAAATTATTTTAGAACCAATGGAAAGAAGACCTTTCTCTCTGTCTCTCTCTCACTGCCTATAACTCTACCTGTCAAATAAAAAAATATTTTAGGAAGGCCTCATAGATTTGTGTATTTTGTGAAGTCTCCTAGGTTTTCCATTTGCTTTAAACCTGAATACTGTATCTGGATAGGGTTTTCTTGGGTCAGATTGTAGCCACTGCCCTAAGGTGTCCTAGTACTAACTGTTGGTCTGCAGACTTCTAAGGAGAACCTATTCCTTTCTGTCATGAATTGTTTGTTTTTATGCCTGCATGCTTGAAAATTATTTTCTTCTGAAGGAAGATACCTTGCATAACTTTGTTGCCTTTTCTTTTTCATCTAGTTTTGGTAGCTTCTTTCCAATATTCTATGTTGTCTAATAAAATATTAGTGATTTCCTGACTTTCTTCCTTTTCCTGAGACTGGAGTGTTTTCTGCCTACAGACTCTGGTTTGAGAGATGGGTAGTTGGAGTTCTTTCCATTTCGCTAGAGAAGGGCAGCTGGAGGGAGTCCTGATGTCACCCACACACATTCTTTCTTAGCCTATTGGGTCTGTTTTCTCTTCTGAAGTTTTGTTATTTTGTATCACTATGTGCATGTGTTCTCTCAGAAAGGGAAGAGGAATTCCCATTCCTGTAAGGGACATCCTCAGACCTTAGTGAGCCTCCTCATTCATTCTGAAGCACTGGCTGGATTGGTCCTCGACTTTGACAACAGTCATCTCTCCCATCTTCCCCATGCAGAGGCATTTCTGCTGTTCTCAGACAAGAGAAACTACAAGGACATCTCTTCAACTATTTCACTTGTTTATCTCTCAGTCTGTGATTATGAACAAAAATTGTTAATAACTTTGGTTTAGAGGAAGGATTAGTGTTTAGATTCAAACAGTGACTCTCAATTCTCTGCGCCCAGAAATTTGTTACTTTCATAGCTGTCAAAGATATTGCAATAGGTCAAGCTTTGTTTCTTGTTTGGTTTTGTATTATTTTCTTTATAACTGGTTTGTATTTTTTTCACAATGTATTTTGCAAGATAGTTTTCTTCCATCCTAAGCTGAAAATCAGTATAGTATTATCTTTCTTTTTTTAAAACAGAAAGTGTGTTATTCTTTTTTTTTGATATATTTTATTTTATTATTTTGAGAGAGAGAGAGAGAGAGAGAGAGAGAGAGAGAGAATCTTACCCATTGGTTTACTTCCTAAATACCTACAACAGTGGGGCTGGGCCAAGTTGGAGCTAGAAACTCAATCCACGTTTCCCATGTGGGTGGCAGAGACCTGATTACTTGAACAATCACCACTATCCATAAGTGTGCATAGGAAGCTGGGATTTGGAGTGGAGCTAGGATTTGAACCGAGGCACTCTGATATGGAATATGAATGCAAAATGCCTTCCCCTCAGCTCCTCCCTCCACATCCCCTGCCAGAACAGGACTTCCACCTAATTGTTCCTATTGTCTCTGAAGATGGAATATATTCCCCATAGGGAAGCTGTCTAGAAGGAATAACCACCTCTGTGAGCTACTATCAGCAAACTATGTAACTGAACACCTGCTGGCTTTGATTTACTTATTTATTTTAGCCTTTTCATTGTCAAGAGTACTGTTATTTTTTCCATTATTTTGGTCGCCAATTACAAGTTGAATTCAAAAGAACATTCACCCCTCACTGACTTCCTAGATAATTCTTATTTTTTCTTGATCTGAGGAGGTTTACAAAACTGAAGAGGAAGAACATTGAGATAAAATGCTCTATGAAAGTTGTTTTTAAAACCCAGCATTTTTAACGTTTTGAAAACACAACTAAAAAGAAAACAAAAAAGAAAGTAATTAAAATAAACTTCCCTAAAGGTGTGAAAGTGCTTTCCTTTCCAAGATGTGTTCCTGCAGGCATTCCCACTAATTTGAAAGATAGAATTACATCAGATCAACATCTACAGATAAAGACTGCTTTCTATGTTCTACTTCCAAGAACTATTAATTGAGTAAAGTTGAAATTCTTTTTCTGTGCATACATGATATAGACATGTGAGAAAATAAAAAGGATGACAATAGATTTTTCTGTTAATGTCTTCACTGTATGGAGGATGCTGTTTGGGAAACCTGCCTCACACCATGATTATGAAGATTAAATGAGCAAATATGTAGAAAGCAGATTGGTTTTCCTTTATTAAATGTTTCCTATGTCCACTAATCTTGTTGTATCATACTATGTAGGTTTTCTTGTATGGATGTGTCCTTATTGAATGACGACTTTGAAGTTATTAATGCCTTAAATGAGAGTTTTACAAACTCTGTTGGTTTTACGTTGAACTTTCGTCTGGAATGTGTTGTGTCATTGGTTAACATGTGATGTGGGTGTTGCTGGTGGGCTGTCATAAGGGCAGGCCTCAACTGGAAAGGAACACAAAGATTAAAAAAAGCAATCTAGGGGCCAGCGCTGTTGCGCAGCGGTTTAAAGCCCTGGCCTGAAGCGCCGGCATCCTATGTGGGCACCAGTTCTAGTCCCGGCTGCTCCTCTTCTGATCCAGCTCTCTGCTATGGCCTGGGAAAGCAGTAGAAGATGGCCCAAGTCCTTGGGCCCCTGTACCCACGCAGGAGACCTGAAAGAAGCTCCTGGCTCCTGGCTTCAGATCGGCACAGCTCCGGCTGTTGCAGCCATCTGGGGAGTGAACCAGCGAATGGAAGACCTCTCCCTCTGTCTCATCTTTCTCTGTAACTCTGACTTTCAAATAAATGAAATAAATCTTCAAACAAAGAACAATCTAAAGTGTATAAATTGTGCTTTCTCCCCTTGTGATCCTAATTTGACTGTTATTGCCTGTCTCATTGCAGAAGAAGGCTGTGCAGCCACGCTATTAAACTTCATTAGTCAGCTGGCCATGTTGAATAAAAGAAAGCCTTTTGGTTCTCAGATTTCAGGTTATCTGATGTTTCAAATTCACATTTGGAAGAATGCAGGAATTTAACTTGATATTTTCATCTATCCCTTTGGATTTTGAGAAGGAGAAAAGAGAGAAGATTTCTGGAACATTTCTGAACATTTCTGGAAGTCACAGTACCTCATAAACTTCAATAGTCTGTGCTCAAACAAAGGGAGACTCAGGAATTTCATATTCCTTCAAAGCTGGCATGTACCTGGGTAAAATGAGTGCTTCTCTTGTTACTGGAGGAGAGAGAGTTTTGGAGTCAATGGACAATATTTACAATACAGAAAAAATTAAAGAAAGTAAGTTTGACCCACAGTATTATCACCTAAAACAATGTCACCATTAGACTTTCTTTATTTTAATACATTAAATATTTCTTAATAGAATCATACTGCATATTCTGTGATATGCTATCTTTGTTTTATTATATACTCTGAGCAATTCCTGAAATGTTTAATATCCTTGAAAATAGTTTCGATATTATTTATACTATGTAGGTATTGTAATGTATTTAACTGATTTCATAGTTTGAGTCTCTCTTTATATTTTTCCAAATATGTTCTGAAGACATCAATGTATATAAAAATCTCTGTATTTGGGGCCAGCACTGTGGCATGGCGGATAAAGCCAAACCTACAGTGCCAGCGTCCCATATGGGTGCTGGTTCAATCCTGGCTGCTCCATTTTCTGTCCAACTCTCTGCTATGGTCTGGGAAAGCAGTAGAGGATGGCCCAAGTGCTTGGGACCCTGAACACACATAGGAAGACCTGGAGGAAGCTCCTGGCTCTTGGCTTTGAATTGGCACAGCTCCGGCCATTGCAGCCAATTAGGGAGTGAACCAGCAGATGGAAGACCTCTCTCTGTCTGCCTCTCCTTCTCTCTGTGTGTAACTCTGACTTTCAAATAAATAAATAAATATTTTTAAAAATTTCTGGTTTCCTTTAAGGTACAGTGGATATTTCAAGATTTTAAATATGTTTTTCAAAATTGCCTCTCAGAAAAGTGGTATAATGTTATACCATACTTTGCACACATGCTTACTCCCACACTTATGTCTGTGACTACTTATTGCTTCAAACTTTCCTCCTTACTAAATAGTATGAATTTTAATATAATTGCCAGTTTGATGGTTAGCAAACTATGCCTCAGTACTGTCTTAATTTCTATTTCCTTGTGAACATCGAAACTTAAAAAAAAAAAAACTCTAGTAAGTTGTACATCTGGTTTAAATTTCCTCTATATGACATTTATCTGGTTTTCTCTTTACAAATTTAAGAAAAGTCTTTCTATGATAAGGATACAGTTTGTCTTTAATTATATTTGAATATTTTCCCAGCTTGGAGTTAGCCTTCAGTTTTAGTAAATATTTATGAGTTGGGAAATTTGTTCTATTGCCATATTTAGAACAAATATTTATTTGTATCTAGTAATCAATCAATAAATTTTTATTTAATGAGAGATTGAAAGAGTGAACAGTTAGATTTATGACCACAATTTATTGTTCTTAATGCATACTACTAGTTCCTTCTTCCTTTAACCAGGTTTCTCTCATTCTGAAACTTTCAATTTTGACTTGTTTCTTGGCTGACTGGAGTTGTACTTTAGTAATACGTTTGAGAAAGCATTCATGTATATTATGCTTCAAGTCTTCATTCATCTCCAGATACATTCCATTGACTTTACCCTAGCATGTGTGTGATTGTATAGAATTCTTCATTACAGCTATTTCCTTTCAAGGCTCTGTAGACCTTCTTCCCCTGTTTTCTGGCATGTGATATGAGAGGAGCTTGGCTTTTTATTTCTTTCCAAGAAATTGTTGCTGATTTTTTTTTTTATCTTCCTGGGAGCTCTAAGGACTTTGTTCTCTCTTCTTGATCTTTGAAAGTAAAATCAACTCAATGTAATAGGAATGGCTGATAACTTTTCATAACTAGCTCCTGGAATCTCACGGATTATTTAAATAAACAGATTTGGAAATGTTCCCTTCGGCTCTGCCCTTAATTCTTGTATCTCTTGGGTCTGTCTGGTTTCTTCCTTGTGAACATTCGTTTGACTATTTGGGTTTGCTTTTCGTATCTACTGTGTTCTTTCTCACTATTTTTATCTCTTTCTTTTTTGCCCTTTATTTTAGGGGAGCATAAAAAAGTCTGCTCTTGCATCAAAGGTTTGATTTTTCTGCTCTGACAAATATGTACCTGTTTTGTAATAAAGATTGAAATTTTGCTATGACTTTTTCTTTCTCAACATTGTCTCTTTTTGCCTACTCTTGCTTTGTTTTGAGTTGTAGTTTAGCTCCCGTTATATCATCTCATTTGCTGGCTGTATCTTCTCATTGTTTAAGGAGTTCCTATTTCAGGGAATTTATTGATCCCATAGAGCAGATGCTTCACTCTTGCTTGCTTTAGTAAATATGTTCCCAAATGTATGCTCCTTCTCTTCATGTTGTCTTTCTCATTTAAAAATTATATAGTGCAGTATCTTTAAGGCTTAAGCTTTTAAAACATTTTTGTTCCTGTTACTATTTATTCATCCTTGAACAAAGAAGTATCTGGGAGTTAGGCTTGCTATTTAACCATAACACGAAATAATGGAGGTTGGATTCTTGGATGTTTTCGTATCTCAATATTTATTTATATTTTTATTTTCCCAGAACCCTCTGTCATTTCTTTACCTGGAAGACAGAATGTTATAGTCAATGTTTGTGTTACTACATCCAGATCCTTGAGACTTTTCTGTATTTAACTGTCCGTTTGACCTGGCCTCCAATCAGGTGCCAGGTGTGGCCATGCAGAACCTTCCTACCTGCTGCATCATGGAGAGGAGGGTCCAGGTCAGGAAGATAACCCAGAGCTGTTTGGGTAGGTGCTCCAGAAGATGGGGGACTCTCTGCAGGGGTTATTTGGTCCTGTGGCTGCCTCACCAGCACCCTCCGTCTGGGGAGCTTTCTGGTATCCTGCAAGGGTCATTTCTGATTGTGATGTGTTTATTTCTCAAGAGGGAATCTTGCGAGATGGTGCTTGGATTTCCCCTACAACAGTTTCTCACCAATCTTCAGTTAAAGACTGATGTTTCTGGAGTACTGTGGGTATTGTTTCAGGGCTGATACATTATTCCCTACCTGTTGTCGTCTATTGGTCATTTTAGACTGGATTGGAGAGACATAAGAAAAGAAGATATGTTTTCTCAGGTTTCTATCTTATGTAACAGTGCCAAGTTTGTATTAATTCCATTATTTCTCATATAATGATCATATTTCCATAGCATTTCACATTTTGGCAAAATTAGTTTTAATGATTTTTTTTTTTTACTGGGAAAGAAATCCCCTGTCACACTCTTCACATCCCCTCACACTGCTGAGGTTAGCCCTGGAGTAGAGGTGCAGGCTCCCTGGTGGGTCCTCCTGAGCTGTCAGCAGTGTCCCTGCTAGGAGCTGGAGGACGCTGCCCTGCTGGTCAGTTGTGAGGATCCAGGCAGGGGAACCCACAGCATCTACGGCATTGACCCTTAATGGTCCCTTCTATGTGAATCACATTTACCTGCTGTTTGTCCATTTCCCCTTTTGTCAATTATCTTTAATTAATTCAACACATAGTCACTGACAATTACATGTTAGAGATCTTTAATCTTTTTAGGAGATGTCCTTCAATGAAAGACAAGGATTCATTTGCCCTTTGCTCACATTAGGCAGAAGATTGTTTCTGAGTAATGCAAATAATCTTTTATCTACTACATTTATAATAAAATTGTTTCCTCCTTGAAAGGATCATGCTTTGGGGCCTAAAAGACTTGAAAAGTCTGAAGGCTATTGAAATTTTCTGTGAACTTTTGTCTGCATGACTTCCATTTGCTTTGTATATAAAGAGACCACCCAAGTCATAAAGTCATAATACTCAGATCCATGTTTTTCATCTCTTAATTATTTTAACATTTAACTTTTAATCCAACAGGAATTTGTTTTGCATTTTTGTGATAGATGACTCAAATGAATGTAACTTTCTAAAAAAAATTTAATAGTGCTGCTTACTAAATATTTCTTAGCTATTTATGTGTGGCTTTCTTTATTCTTTCTTTCTTTTTTTATTACCCAAAGGATCTATCACCTCAAAATTCAGTACATATGTAGTAGATATTTACATTTTATATAAACATGTATTTTTAAAATATATAAGATTGTGCTATATATTATTTGAGGAAAATTCCAAAAAGATTATGGAAAATATTATAAAAATTTTAATTTATATGAACTTTTTGAAGCCCCCTCATAGATTTACGTAAATGTAAATTCATGTATTTGTATATAAATTTAGTACATTGTTTCAGGTGCCAGAGATATTTAATAATCCAAATTGTATAATTAGAATAAAGAAGGAGACAGCTTATTGATGATAACTGTCACCCCAGATACCTCATCTTTGTCCCCAGGAGACTTGCTCAGGAGTGCAAGGGAGGGACAGAGAGCCAGACGGTGCCTGTGGTTCGAAGTCAATGATTCCTACAGGGGTGGAAAGCAATTACTCAGTACCAGTCCCCTGGGAGGCTCCCGACAAGGCAAGCATGTTTCCTGCATTCATCTCTACAAGGTGTAATAATTAAGCCAGCAGAATCATAGCATCCGCCTGATGGTTGTACAAAGAATCAGCATGGACCCTCTTGGCTTGTTCATCACCTGCATGTCACCTACACAGACTAGTAATTACTCAAGGAATTTATGGCATTTACACATGACAATGAGTTGTGCTGCGTTACCACCTCAGAGTCCTAGAGTACAGTGGGCAGCTAAAAACCTGTTTGTAACCAGTGAATCTTAGACCTTGAGGTTTTAGGTAGTATTGGCTGACACTAGTCTTAAGAAAGATTGTAAATGGCTTCATTAAGAAGAGGATGAAGGAATGAGGATAATTCAATACATTTGTGGAAATATTTGAACTTTATGTATGTGAAGAACTCTCATTAAGCAAATAGAAAATATGTACCATGAAAAATCCATGTATAGGTTTTAAAATTTTTCCACAAAACATAAACTTATCTTTTTATTCCAGTTTTCCACAGACTTTTTGAAGTACTATGGTCTGTGCTGGATTTGGCCATCTTGATGCTTATAGTTAGCAGCAGCTTATTCACTGCTCTGTAAATTAGAGGACTTTTCTATTTGAGGTATAACTATCTATTGTATGCCTCCCAGTGACTGGATAGAGATTGGATAGCAAAGAACCCTCCCTACCAGTACATTGGAAGTGTTTGGCAGATTTTGAAGTCTACATTTTAGGTCTTTCCTTCTCTACCCTGCATTCCCATCCAGAGACCTCTGCAAACTGACATGATGCTTTGTCTACCCAGCTCCCTCTCCTTTTTGTGCTAGAAAGAAATGAGGAGTGTTCTTCTCATGAGCTGGAACTCTTGACTTGGAATGCTGACAGAGAAAGAAAATTATGGAGAGGAGAAAAATTTGCTATCTTAAGTTGAGTTCACTAGAAGCAGAATTTGAGTTGGGTTTCTCTTACAAATAATTTTTGAAGGAGTGTCTTTAGGAAAAAGAGGGAACAAGGCAAAATAGAATAAGGCTGGAAGCTACATATAGATTGGGTAGGAAAGGAGTAGCTTCTTCCTGGCCCCACAGTGAGTATGAATTGTACTACCCAGTGGACCTACAGATAGAACAGGGGATTGGGCTGTGATACTCCTGCCAGCTGATGGCCACCAACAGCTTCTCCCTCCTGGTGATGGGTACATAACCTTCCAGGCAACTCCAGCCTAAGGCAATACTCCTCATCAGATCTGAGCTGTTAGTACCCAATACCTGAAGCATCTTTGGGATGGGTGCACCAGCCTAGAGAAGGGGAACTGAGTGTGGCACTAGAGTATCAGCCACAGTTCCTGATTTTGCTTTTCTTCCTCTTGCCCTCCATTACTCTCTTTTGTAGTCATAAGACTTACTGTAAATAGCTGACATATGTTTACCATTTATTGTCTGCCTCTTCTCCACTAGACCCCAAATGCCCTGTATCACATCAGTATCACACCACCAGTTTCTAAAACAGTGTTTGACAAATAGTAGTTTCCCACAACATTATCCATGAAAGCAAGAGTGAATGAGTGGGGGATGGGATGACCTAGAACCTTTGGAAATCTGCATTATGCCTAACTACACTGGATGTTATCAGGGCTCCAACCAGATCACCTCAGATCCCCACTTCCCACTCTGGGTTTCCATTCCTTAGCTTCTGTGCCACTCCTCACAAATACCCTCTGATCTTTTCTTCAAAAGACAGCACTTGGGCCACTCCCGCAGGTGTTGAGAGTGTGTGGGAGTTTCCTTTTGGACAAGTCTTGCCATTGATTGATGGGGTGTGGCTATGAAGTCTGACTCCCTTGCCACAAGACTGAAAACACAAAGTCTAATTTATGCACCAGAGTTTCCTACAGAATCAGGCTGAGTCTAAAGCACGTCCTGAAACTGTGATTTGCTTGAATTCTTTGACTTTCCTATCCTGTTCCTCTCCTCTGTTTCTCCTGTGAGCACTGTATTAATATATCAGATGTATCTCAATGTCTGCTTTTGGGAAATTATGTCTTCAACAACTTCTAATAAATCCATAAGAAAGATGTACATCAGGTAATTACAAAGGAAGTGTGCAAGTATGACTGAGGCCTTTTCCATGAAAGAATGGTGCCATTTATTATAAAATACTTAGCTGATTCTTGGACACCCCTGAAGACTTTTCTAGAGAAGTAGTGTATGAGCTGGGATAATAGCTAAAATTGGTTGAGTACCCTCAGCCTGCCAAGCTCCGTTTTAAGCAATTGCCATGTGTTATGTCAGTGACTTCTCAGGCGTTACTGCGCATGAAAATCTCCTGGGGGGTCTTGTTGAAATTCAGGCTTTATTTCAACGGTTCTGATACAGGGATTTGCTACCCAACCTCCTGGAATGCTGATGCGATGCTGTTATGTGTAGACCACATTGCAAATAGCAAGGAGTTCACTCATTCATAACAGCTCTGTGAGATACAGTCTAGTGTTATTTCCTTTTAGCAAATGAGGAAAGTGAGAGGCATGGAGACATTAGACAATTTTCTCAAAGTTGCACAGTTGATAAAAAGTGGGGCCAGGATTTGAACCAGCCAGCCTTGCTCCCAAATGTGTCAAGTGCAATGCTCTGAAGTCTCTACTGAAAAGTGACTTTATACATGAGGTTGCCCAAGCTGACAAACGAACACAGTGCATCCTGGTGGTGAATCTTCAGTGAATAAATGCTCAGCACTGCCCCAGGACCTGAGAGATTCGTTGGGTGAGTGTGATTCAAAGAAAGCCTGCTCCACTGTTAATTTCTCTTTCAGCCTCCCATGACTCCAAACCATTAGGCTGCACTTTGACAGTGTTTCCTGATGCCTTAAAAGTAACTAGTGAATGAGTGCCAGTGCCTAATAGGGGTGAATGAAGGCAGTCATAATTTCTCAAAGATTATTTGATTGGTCTTTTGTGATATTTCAACGTGTGATGTAAAACAGCAGGCAACTGGAGATTTATAACCTGATTTACTTTAATTGATTTTTTGGCTTCCTTGAGTCTAATTAATTTTTACTGTGTACCTTAAAATGGTGAAGTAGGCTTCCTAAAAGCTGTTGGAAGACAACTTTATCACATTTTATGAAAAATTAAGACTTGGCTTTATTTGATAGATAAATAGAAATTGATTTTGCTGTTGAGGTGCAGACAGAAAGGAGGAAAATTGACTCTAGAACTCATCAGGGGACCTTGGATTACTCTACCTTGGTTTGAGTTCCCGCCAAGAGGAGACTCTGCAACCAGAATTTCAGTGGAGGTAGTTTTCTGAAGGTAGTGCCAGGAAACTCTGGCGGAATGGGTAAGTGAGAGAGGCAGGATGAAGTCTCCAAGTGGTGCTTTATCAAATAAGTTACCACCCTGGGCAGCTGGGGCTCAGTCCCTGCCATTCTCTGGGAGACAGTGCAGGCCTTAGAGTTATCTCAACAAAGAACAAAACAACTATGTATTTTTCACCAGGTCTCATCAGTAATGATCTGAGGGCTGCTCCTGGACAGGTGTGCCATTAATCCTCACCATTTCTGGGCAAAAGCCTAGCAGTCTCTGATGGCCAAAGACAACTCTTAATGCAACAATGGAAGTGCTTGAACTTGGAGCTGTAGGGCTGGGACTACATGGTAATGGTAAATGCCAAGTGGATGTAGACAGAGCACCTACAGCATTGATGGCAATGTCTAAATGTAAATTTGTTTTCTTTCTTTTGTATATCATTGACTCCCTACTCCACCTCCTAGATCCCAGCCTCTTGTTCCTCATCTTGCATGGAGCTGTTACCTAGACTACCTGACTTGAAGATATTTTATGAAGGCAGTTGTCCATCTTATATGTTGTAATACAACACTCTATCCCAATTTAGAAGAATATAAATTAAATTACATCTGTGAATTATATAAAGCTATATTAAAGTTATTAAAGGGAATAGGCAAACTATAAAGTATTTTAGGAGTTTTTGCATCAGTTTGTTCACAATGCACAATATGATGTCTTGGTTTCTAGTGGATCCTCAGTAACAGACTTTTTGGTAAGAAGAAGGATACTCAGCCAAACTGAAAATTTAATAGAAGCTTCTGTGTTGCGGTAATTTTTAATGGGCTTAAAATTTAATCTTGAAGATGCAGCATTCGTGTTTAGCATTGTCAGAGGCAAAGGAGGGATAAAAAATGCATTCCAGGCCAAAGAGAACTAAATCCGGCTCCTTCGCAGAGTCTGCTGCCTTCAGGCAAGCATTACCTAGGTCTTCTGACTGGTGCCACTCCCATTGTCATGCCACCAACCAGACCCTGCTGCTCAGTGTGCACCTGGGTGTTTTATTTGTTCCTGTGACAAAGAAAACAAAACAAAGACAGCGTGGTCACTGACGCTGAGCTCAAGACGCAAGAAATTATTTTCACTCCAGTTCTGTTGTCCTATCAGGAAGCTACTCGGAAAGGCCCAGGAGCAACTAATTATTAACCTGTTGTCCTTACCCATTTCCTTAGAAATCACATGAATCTGTAAGCACTGCAGGCTAGGAGGACAATTTCAAGATATATCTCTGATTTAGATTTTGATATTTGGAAATTTATGTTTATTTTGTGAGCTGTTATTAACTCAACAACATATTTCCAGTTTAGTCTCCTTATTTCCTTTCTTCTTTTTAACGATATAACTTGCATAATTTTACTACAGATTATTCTTTTAAAAAACACAGAATGCAGTATCCTAAAAAAAATCCATAATTTACTTTTGATACTAAGTCCTGTAAGTTTATTGTGCTATCATACACAAATCAAGAAATTAAAGAGACCATAAAGAGTCAGAAAGGTAGAGAGAGAGACAGTTTCCATCCAGTGGTTCACTTCCCCAAACTACCTGCAATAGGTAGACCTGGGCCAAGGACAAAGCTCTGAACTCAATCCAGGTCTTCCAGGTGGGTGGCAGGAACCAAATACTTGTACTATAACCTGCTGCCTCCCATGGTCTGCATTAGCAAGAAGCAAGAATCAGGATCCAGAGGCAAGTACTGAATCCTCTGTTGTGTGAGACAGATGTCTTAAACTCTATGCCAAACACTGGTTCCTTGGTTTTGTTTTAATTAACAAAGCATCGTGCTCGCTGACTGCCAGGCAGTATTTTTAACACTTGGCAAACAACTCATCTGGTCTTCCTAACTTTGCAATGAAATGGGTGCTGTTTTTACCCCCATTTTTAAGATCTGTAAATGAAAGCATTGGGAAGTAATCATGGTCCCATTATTATGAAAATAACATTGAGACTGGTGAAATATATATATATATATATATATATTAAAACATTTATTGCAAATAAAAAGATCATCTTATTTTTGTGTGTTTTTGAAATCCATGCGTAATGTTTTCATAATACACCTTTTCCCTAAGCTCTTTTAAGAACCTTCCTGTTTATTAATTTTGATTATTTAATCCTTAGATTAATCTTTCTGCCTCTGCCTGTATTCCAGGTGGCTTTGTGGATAATTTCCAATACCTCTTAAAGGGTCTCTCTGTTCTCTCTGAATTATTACACTGTTGCCCTGGCTCTGTTACAGTGAGGGGAAGGTTGCAGAGTTCCCACAGAAGGTAGACAAGGCCAGAAAGTCAAACATACCATTGAAAACACTTTCAAACAGTTGCACAATGCTGCTGGCGTTTCAAGTGTGACCTTCTGTAGTAAATTTTAAAGATGCTGATGTTTTATAACTGCAAAGATTGAAAAAAGAAAAATTTTTATATCAGGCATTTTTCCTTTTATGTAATGAGTACAAATTTCATAAGTACAACTTAAGGAATTAGTTACTCTTCCCATCATACCCACCCTCCTGCGGCCACTCCCACTCCACCTCCTCCTCTCTATCCCATTCCCTGTCCATTCTCCGTTAAGATTCATTTGCAATTAACTTTATACACAGAGGAACAACTCTGTACTAAGTAAAGGTTTCAACAATTTGCACACAAACACACACAAGAAAAAACTGTTTGAGAACAAGTTTTACAGTTAATTTTCAAAATACAACTTATTGAGGACAGAGGTCCTGCATGCGGAGTAAGTATACAGTGACTCCTGTTGATAATTTAACAATTAACACTCTTATGTATGAAGTCAGTGGTCACCCAAGGCTCTTGACATGAGCTGCCAAGGCTATGGAAGCCTTTTGAATCACAATCTCTGTCAGTATTTAGACAAGGCCATAAGCAAAGTGGAAGTTCTCTCCTCCCTTCAGAGAAAATTACATCCTTCTTTGATGGTCACTTCTTTCCACTGGGGTCTGTGGCTTGTCCTGAAAAGTCACACCATCTGGGAGATCAGGGCGACAGTGTCCTTCCTGCAAGGAGCCCCGGAGACAAGCTTTGGCCAACATGTCAGACTTTATTCACAGTCATCATGTACGCTTTTTTTTTTTTTTTTTTTGACAGGCAGAGTGGACAGTGAGAGAGAGAGACAGAGAGAAAGGTCTTCCTTTCACCGTTGGTTCACCCTCCAATGGCTGCCGCGGCCGGCACACTGTGGCCGGCTCACCAAGCTGATCCGATGGCAGGAGCCAGGTGCTTCTCCTGGTCTCCCATGGGGTGCAGGGCCCAAGCACTTGGGCCATCCTCCGCTGCATTCCCTGGCCACGGCAGAGAGCTGGCCTGGAAGAGGGGCAACTGGGACAGAATCTGGCGCCCCGACCCGGACTAGAGCCAGGTGTGCCAGTGCCGCGAGGTGGAGGATTAGCCTATTGAGCCAGGGCGCCGGCCCATGTATGCTTTTTAAAGGGCAGGTAGAAGGGGAGTAACTAACTCAGGGGAACACTAACTATAGGACAGAATGGACATTGGCATCAATATGCCTCTCCAATCAGCTTGAAGGTAGCTTTCCAGGTGGGCCTGGGCCACACCCAGGAGCAGTACCTGATTGGCAGAAGGTGGAGGTGGGGAGAAATGTGCCTGGGCTAAGGCTAACTGCTAGGATTGCCCACAAGGGTCTCACTCACATAGAGCTTTAATGTAGGATAATATATATATATATTGCTATAGTGTCTTGGCTTTTCATGGCTGTATCAGGCAACTTTTAAGATAACCATGAAATCTCTAGTGGAGAAATGGGTACTGGATGAATGAATCAAAAGGTTTTTGCTTCCCTGCAAAATTGATTCCTTTCCATTTTCACATCAAGCTTCTTTAAATTTAAAGACTGGTACTAGGTTTATATATTACTCTGGGAATGTTTGCTATAGCAGTTGTACTTTTTTGAGGAAATACAGACTAAGGGTTAAGAAAAGGGGCTCAAGAAACAGAAAACCTGATTTTGACTCTCAGCTTATTTTTGAATATTGTTTGAATTTCTTGAATTTTAGATAAATTCCTTTGAACCTCAGTTTTCTCATCTGTAAAATAGGCATACTAATCTATACCCATGTTATAGAATCAATGTGATGATTAGTTCCTATGAAGGTCCTTGAAGGGTGTAAGGATGCTGTGAATGTGAGATATTCCTAGAGTCTAACACAGCATACAATATTGTCCCAAATAATACTACCATTATCAATGGGCCTAAAAAGACTCTGGTTCCATTCCTTCCAAGTTTGTCACCTTAATTAAATTACTCAACCTCCTATAGCTCAATATTCTCAACTTCAAAATGAGGTCAATATTACTTTTCTCATAACATGACGATGGACTATGTGCAAAACTCTTAGAACAATGTAAGTGATTTTTGTCTTATCACTTCTCAATCTGAGAGCCACACACATGGTAGGTGCTTAAAAGTATTGGATACATGTCTGAATTGTCTATCCATAGCCACAGTATAGAAGGACTTTTTACATTAAAGTGCCATCTTTTGCTAATATTGTAGTTCCAAATATACGTTATTTGTTCACATTGTGAATCAGTGTTGTATGTGGTCACATTCATTAATGCCACCATTGATATCATCAGAAAAGTTTGTAAGTATTGAAAGGATTTCAGGGTCATAGTGGTAGATGCAGGTTTTCCAAAATTCTAGTTGTTTTTTTTTTTTTAAGTTTGTATTATATCATTGGTGACAAATAGTCATTTACCTAGAAGTGACAGACTCATGTTATTTATTTTCAAGAGAATGACACATACCTAAGTCTGAATAACCCTAGTTTGCTTATCAGTTATTCTTTCAAGCAAAAAATGGTGTTACATGGGGAGACTGACTAGCTCAATTTAAAACTAAATCCTGGGCCGGCACCGAGGCTCAATAGGCTAATCCTCCACCTGTGGCGCTGGCACCCTGGGTTCTGGTCCCAGTTGGGGTGCTGGATTCTGTCCTGGTTGCCCCTCTTCCAGTCCAGCTCTCTGCTGTGGCCTGGGAGTGCAGTGGAGGATAGCCCAAGTGCTTGGGCCCTGCACCCCATGGGAAATCAGGAGAAGCACCTGGCTCCTGGCTCCTGGCTGCTGGCTCCTGGCTTCGGATCAGCGTGGTGCGTTGACCACAGCAGCCATATGAGGGTGAACCAATGGTAAAGGAAGACCTCTCTCAGTGTCCACTCTGCCTGTCAAGAAAAAGAAAAAAAAAAAAAACTAAATCCTATAAGTGCTCCAGTGTACAGAAGAAGTGTTTTGTGCAAACCTCCCACTCTGTCACACAGAATATTAAAAAAGCAACTTTTTTAAGAGTCAAGATTTAATAAATCTGAAATTTTTACTGCTTTAAGAATGATGCTCTTAAGTACATTCTTTATCAGTCAACGTGAGACAGTGAATAATGCAATGGCATGTAGTGCACCAGTGGTCTGCTGCTTTTGTCTAGATTTGTGTGAAGATACCAGCAGTTTTATCCAACACTGCTTTTGTGCAAAGTGCAAATGTTATCACAGTGACAAAGGCAAGAAGGTCTTAGTATTACTATGACATCATTTTGATCTCTGGGCCATTTTGAAAATCTCCTGGGGGAAACTCTATGATCTACAGGCCGTGTTTTGAGGATGCATGACCCAAGGAAATACTCAGTAGCTAAGGCAGGACTCTTGTTAATGAATGAAGGTGGAAAGGGCATCCAGACCCAGGAAGAACATGGATGAATGCCATTGCAGAAAAAGGTCTGACTAGAGGAGAGTAGGTTTGATCTAGAATGGAGTAGTTCCATTTGAGGGCATGAAGACACTAGTGGATATCCTATTTGAGTCACTCAAATTCGGGTATCTTGAGCAAGAAAGGTTTTTCACTGCATCTCCCTTGTGCTGGGGACAGTAGAAGTATTTTCTGGTTCAAACTTTTTTTTTTATTTTGAATCCATTTTCATAGTGAAATTGTAAGCTGCATTAGAGGGTGGCCTAAATTATATATTCAGAAAAAGTACTTTAGGAACTTCACACAGTGCAAGACATTGACAAAATAGCATAGTTTTTGAACAATGACAATCTCCTTCCTGTCTTCCTACAATGAAATATTTTTCTTCCACCCTTTAACCCTGGCCAAACTGACATAACACAGTCATTCTATCCTTCATCATCAATGCGGGAAATGTAAATTGATACTGCAGCAGGACGTTGTATACCCAATAAACTGCTAAAATTATAAAAGCCTGACAATACCAACATGAAGATGGTGTGGGCTATCAAAAGCGCTGGACTCTGCCTGGTGGGAAATCAAGTTGACACCGCCATTTGGGCAACAGTTTCATCCTGTTCTGTAAAATTAAACATTATTCTATTCCCTATAATCCAGAATGTCCAATTTTAGGGATACACCTGACCAAAAATCTACTATAGCTGCACCAAGAGAATTGCACAATCAGGTCGATAGAATGTCTGTAATGGTGAAAAAGCGGATGAGTGGAAGGGACACAAAGGACTAACAGTAGGAAAGTAAATAGTGATATAATACAACACAGGAATCCTGTACTGCATTGAAAATGAATGAATTGCTGTATGCAATAGCATCTTTTTTTAAAAAAAAGATTTATTTATTTGAAAGTCAGAGTTACACAGAGAGAGGAGAGGCAGAGAGAGAGAGAGGTCTTCCATCTTCTGGTTCACCTCCTAATTGGCCGCAATGGCTAGAGCTGTACCAGTCTGAAGCCAAGAGCCAGGAGCTTCTTCCAGGTCTCCCACGTGGGTGCAGGGGCCCAAGGACTTGGGCCATCTTCTACTGCTTTCCCAGGCCATGAAAGAGAGCTGGATTGGAAGAGGAGCACCTGGGTCTCAAACCAGCTCTTATATGGGATGATGGTGCTTCAGGCCAGGGCGTTAACCCGCTGTGCCACAGCACCTGTCCCATAGCATCTTGAAATATTAGGAATTCAAGGTTAAAAGAAACAAGAAAACTTCAGAAATACAACATATAATTTGATAAATTTATAAAGGTTAAAGCAGATATGTTAAATATACTATTGAAGATTTATTTGTTGTGACAGATACTAATATGAGATGTTAATGGGAGTATTAGGGTGAAGGGTATATGGGAAATCTGTGTTACTACCTCACAATTTTTGTTTTATAAATTTAAAGCTATTCTGAAACAAAATGTTAAAAATAAAAATACTATTAATGGATATATACTATTTTATAAAACTACAAGAAATAAATGTACAATCAACCCAGAATTTAAGACAGTGTTTTCTCCTGGTAGGTATGTAGACAAAAAGATGTGTTAGGCCAACATAATGTGATCTTTTAAATTGTGGAGGAGTGGGTAAATAGATTTTCTAAACTATAATGATATACACAAATATATGGTGTGCACATTTTATGCATTATTGCATTTATAACAAAAGCAATATTAAAATTTGATAGGTAGAAAATGTCTTTTTAAATCTTTACCTCAAGACATAGTAACCTTTATTTTCTATATGTGTTGCAAGTAAGTGCTTATCTACATGTCTTCTGACAAGTTATGAGAGCTTCAAGGGTTAAAACTTCTATAGTCAAGTTTACATCTTACCTTAAAAATAAATTTCTGGGCCATCTTATGCAGCAAATAAATCTGTTTGCTAATCAAAATGAATTAATTAAAATGAAAGGATAGTGTCTGCTCTGTGGATTGATTTATAACCAAGATGATTCATTGATATTCATTTACATTTTGACCTAAGGACATTGCCTATCATGTGTTGTTTGGTCAAGATACCTATTTCTTTATAAAATCTTCAAATGTTTTTCGTATATTTTGATGTAAGTATTGTGGTGATTTATTTTACACAAATATACACACAAGGGGGAAATCTCTTAAAAATTGTTTATTTATTTGAGAGGCAGAGGGATACAGAGAGAGAGAACTCTCATCTGCTAGTTTACTCCCCCTGTGCATGCAATAGCAGAAGTTGGCTGGGATCAAAGCCAGGGTTCATGAGCGCAATCCTGGTTTCCCACGTGGCTGCCTGAGACCCAGTTAGTTGAGCCATTACTGCTGCCTCCTAGGGTCTGCATTAGCAGGAATCTGGAATCAAGAGTTTAGGCCAGTCATTGAACCCACGCACTCCATGGCCTCTTTAATTGAGAACTGGAGAAAATGGGGAAAGGCAATTGAAAGCCAAGTAATAATTATAACCACAGAAGGATAGCTGAGAGTGGATCCTATTGATTGGCAAAAGAAAGCTTTCTTGGGATTCTAAGGATGTTGGTATCATTAATACAACCACTGTGGAGGATTTTAAGAGGTGAAGAATAGACACCAATGTTAGAAATAAAAGCAAAGGCATGTTTCAGGAAGGTTTGTGGCAGTTTTATCAGAAAAAGAGCTATTGATTTCAGTGAATTCTCCCTACATAATATGTGCAGCCCCTTTGAGGGGACACCTTCAGTCCTACATTTGATCTTAGCCAAAAGGCTAAGAAGCAATGACACCTTCAATCCTAACCGTTAACATTCATTTGTTGTCTTACTATGTTTGTTACCAAAAACTTCACTGGATCATTTTGCTTCTTACTTGTCATTTAAATAACAGTCCCACCAAATGCTTGTGTTCCATAATGAGATGAAGCAAGAACTAGGATCAATCTTCTAAAATTCAAAACCCAGTGTCATATATAGAGTTGACATTATCACTTTAAGAGTCTCTGTGACTATAGGTGCTGACAGAAACATACGCATACACACACACTCACATACCCACATTTTGTATTCTTGGTTCTTAAGCAGTACATTATTTTAAGAAACATAACCTGGATCATATTTTTAAAATACTTTAAGGGCAGCTTACTGAAAACATCGCTATTCACAGACTGAACAAAGTATTCCATTTATACATGGAATCTGGGTGTTTTCCCCATCAACACAGATATATTGGGATACTGGTACATTATTCATTTGATGATTTAAATATTGTTTCACTTTTGGTTTTGATAGTTTGTATAATTTTTATTTTTGCTCTGAAAAATAAGTAATAGCATGTAAAACTATCCCTTGTTTAAGTTTCAGAAGTATTTATCTGGTACTTCTTTTATTCAAAGCACTGATGCATTCCAAACAAGAAGGAGATTTAAATGCAGTGGAGCTTCCAAAACATAGCCAAACAGGTGTGTGGGGCATGTGTTATGCCAATGGGAAAAGCTATCTAGGGTACCAATTTAACTATAAACATGTTCATTAAGATTACACAGTTGGGTAGATGGATGGATGGATGGATAGATAGATAAGAAAGATGGACAGACTAGATCATTCATTAGTCATTTATTTTTCACTCAAGAAGCAGAAAAATGGTGACTACAAGGCTTTTTGAGATCCCCTTCAGGGAAAACCCCACTCATTATAGCAGCTTCCTTTCAGCTGCTGCATATCTTTTCTGATGGAAATCAATTTTAAAGCTTAGACTTAATAATCTGACCAAGAAGTAAATGTCAATAGAAGCGAAGCTCCCTAATAACTGTACCTTCAAACAATATTTTGAAATTTTTTTGTTTGTTTTTGCTTTTGATGATGTTGCAATAAAAACCTGCATTTCATTATGGGCCTCAGCACACAAATACAAACTCTCTGGCATACACAGACACAGGATCTTTTAGACCCAGGTCCTCTCCCATTCACAATCAACATTCTTGCTCATGGTTATGTCATTCAATCTCACAGATGGAAATATATCTGCTCTCCTCTCCCAAATACACATCATATATTCTTCCACACATTCCTTTCGAATCCAAGTCTGCTCTCTGATGCATTAGCATTTTAGTTTCCATAAGACTCCAGAATTGTTCCTCAACTTTCCTTCTTTCTAAATAAAATTGAGAACTATCTATGTAATTGCTCAAACGAAGTGCCTAAGAGTCGTCTTTGGGTAACTGTTAGACTTTCATCTCCTATCTAATCTATCACCAGGTTCTTTTGACTTTTTACCTGAGGTAAAATGCTGCCAGAATGTTCATAAGAGAGCCCCTGTCCTTTGCTCTACAGATATCTGCCGTTACACATCCCATCGTGTTTTCCACACACTGGACAAATGCAGCTCCCTGCTGCTGCTGCTGGATCCAGATCCCCATCACTCTTCTGCTCATGCTGTGTTCACCATCTGGAATACCTTCCTCCACTTTGCCTTTCAGTCAAGGGTCTACCCAACATCTAGGCACTGAATCTTAAATTTTAAAAATACGTGCTGTAGTAGATATTTTTTGAAGGATTGTTGTCAGAGAACTGGAGTAGTTCCTTGAGATTGCAGTCTTCCAGAACACGAGCAGTATTTACGTCATTTCCAAGAGCTGGAATTTGGTGCTCAGCAGTGTCACACTACCTGGATTCTAATCCTGGCCCCTCCATCTGCTGTCTAAACTTGAACAAATCACTTAAGCTTTTTGTCTCAAGTGCTTCAAACTGTAATAGAATTCATATTAGCAACTATGTTTTAAGGTTATTGGGAAGAGTAAAAGCGTAAGTAAATGTAATATACCTCGAATAATAGTGCTTGGTGACCACAAGAACTCAGTTCATGTAATTTTCAAAAAGTGGTTTCATTATATGTGAATGTTTATTCTTTTTCTTGCTGCAGTTGCTGAAAGTGGAAGGGTTAAATTCTTCTTTTTTTATTTTCTGCAACCTTTAACCTAGAACTTTGGCTTGGATTTAAACAATTGGTGACTTGTCAAGAAAACTAATGACAGTTCTTAAAGTAATTTCTTTTATAGTAGAACACATGCCAATTCTGTAATTTGGAGAACAACTCCAATCTTATCAGAGCATCTGCAGATTTCATAGCTGCTACTCAAGACCCTGGCAACTTGATATGGCCGAAATAGTGGCCAGTTAAAATCAGCTATGAGTCCAATTTAAACAGTCTCACTTGAGCCAAAATTAGCCTTTTGATTATACTTTACCTAATGTCAGGAGTCAGTGTTGTGCTTTAGCTATTTAAAACTTTGGCTTTCAATTAGAAATTTAATAGCAAGGTATCAATGTCTTCTCATCACATGCTCAGAATGTAAGTATCTAACATTCTCCTGCTTAGATTAAAATTTGAAGATGATGACAAATAATCTTGGTATAACAAGATTAAAGATGAAATAGATAAAGTTGTAGCAGATTGCATCAGCTGTACCCACTGCTAGGCCATGAGGTAGGGATCAGTTTTAAAGCTTAGTGAACTTGTAAAAAGTAGTAGTTTCTACCAGAAGGCTGAAGATCAGTGAGGAGTAGCATTTCCTTGTAAAGGCAGATTGATTGCATGTGAGATATCCTGTGTGTGTCTGTGAAATAGATGGTCTGCGCTCAGACACAGCTCTTGAAAACCTGAGAAGAGTGTCTGGGATGAATGAAGTTTTCCTTTGCCCTCTTTGTTATTTTACTCTGTGTATAGATCTGGGGTTTCAAAGTCAAGGTCATGATTTTATCTTCCTAGTTGTTTAGTCTCTGGGTCCCCTTTGCCTTTAGAGCAAGGATTGCAGCTAGTTCTTAACACTTCCATAAGAGCTATACTCACCCTCCTGTGTATATAGAACCTAGAAGAATGCTACAAAGATAAATACAGACTTTTTATAAAGTGTTGTGAGTGAGAAGAGAAATTCATGGGTACTAAATCATTAATTTCCGTTAAACAGAGAAGTCATTAACTGGAATAGTGCATTCTAGTTAAGTGACTTCTTACAGCCTTTCTTATGCATTGCACATTGCTTCTTTCATAAAAGGCCTAGAGAAGCATTACATAAAGAGAGTAATCTGAAAATCTCCAAACAGTGAAAATACTAGTTTTTCCCCTTCAAATTTGTCTTTTATGTCCAGTCCTAGGTACACTTTCTTTCCTTGGTAGAATCAGCCGGAACTTCCAGGTAGCTGAAATCCACCCCGTGCATTGATGCAGAGAGCATTTATAGCACATTGTTCAGGACAGAATAGCAGATAACTACAGGGGGCTCTGCAAATGTGTCTCATCGAGTCCCAAATTGGAGACATACTTTTGTCATTTCAAAGTTTCAGCAGTAGGGTCTGGGATTCAAAGCAAATACCACCTCCTACTGAACACAAGCCTTAATTAATTTCCAGCAGGAGATGAGCGGTTGCCAATAAGCCATGAATTAAAATGGAACAGTGCACCAAAAGCCAGGTTCTCATCTCAAATGAATAACATTTCTTGCTGTTTTCTTGAAAGATCATCTCAGAACGAAAGGTGAGCAGACTCCCATGACAGCTCTCTGTAAGGGCGTGAACTGAACAAATAAGCACAAAGCAGTGAGTCCTGACCCAGTGGGAAATGGGGATCAAATCTGTTAGACTGGAAAGCGTTTTATCAGTGTCCCCATCACATAACATGCAATGTATATGGAGAATTTGTTCACTTACCTGCCCTTTTTTATTTCTCATGTTGTCATTAAATCCTGGTCTTGGGAGGGCGCTTAAAAGTCTGATGTTCCTGTTGTCCAGTCAATGCTTGTGATGCGTTAGGGGGCTACCTCTACCAGCAGTGTGTCCAGGTGCTGCTTGAACTCCTCTGGTGGCTGGAGACTCACTCCCTCCTGAAGCAATCTATTTCATCTCTTCACAGCTCAGTCGGTTTCCATTTCTTCCCAAAATTGAGCAAAAACAATATCCCGCTGCCTTGTTCCATTGAGCCCAGTTTATTCCTGAGGGCCAAACACAATGAATCAAAACTCTTGTGCTTGATAGCTTTTTGATAAAAGGGGAAGACAGGTCTCACTCTTCTGTGGTCAAAACATCTTTGAACCTTTCAAACAGTCTTCGATGGGCATGATTTGTGTGTGTGCCCTTGCTGTTGTGTACGTGATAGTTAGTATTGAAACAACGAATGGCTAATATTTATGCCCTAGGGCATGCAATGCTCTAAATGCTCACAAAATACAACAGCTTGGGAACTTGTTACTAGGATTATCCCATTTTACAGGCAAATGATTTATAGAGAAGTTAAGTAACTTGTCCACCAGGATCTGAAGCCAAAGCTCACTTTGCAAATCACAATATTCTAGTGCTTCTCATGTCTTTCTTTCTGTCTGTTTCAACCATGCTCGCCCTGAAGAAAGCACTGTTCCTGATTTCTCATGGGCATCTGACATTCCTGACATCTGTGCACTGAATATACATATGCAAGGAATTTTAGATTTGTTATCCTGTTATCAGCCCTATTTTCTTTGTGAGGAATGGGCTCCAAGAGATTAATGATAATGGTAAGCAGCAGAATCAGTACTTGAACTCTGGTACTTCTGGGTCAAGTCTATGTCATATCTCTTCCAGCAACTCATCCAGAAGTCTTATTAGATGCGGGTCTTGTAGTCCTCACCACCTGTGGTGAGTGAATGAACTGATTTCCTGGGAAGCAGAACCTTGCTGGCTATTTCTAGTGCCCTCTAGTGGTGTGAGAGTGAGGATGAGGTGAGTTCTTTGTGGTTTGACTTCAGGCATTCAGAGGCCAAATGCCCACATTTAGTTCCCTGAAACTCCAAAAGCCTTGCTATTTCCATCTCCTCCTCATCCCTCATCACACATCTGTTGCAGGATATGAGAGTCAACCCTTAGCACATGTTAAAATTATATACCGGAATGTTCATTTTTATGCCAGTGCAGCAATTTGCTTTAATTTTTCAGTGATGCTTGCAAAGAAGAGAGTCTGAGAGTAGGGCAATTGAGTTGTGACCGGCTAACATACACTGAGTCCATGCATGTGTGGCACTGGCATGATCGGCTGTGGCAGCAGCAAGGGTGGGCTGGGGTGCCACCTGGAATGAGCTCCAGGAGCCTACATGAGGTGCTGTTTATTTCTTGCCTTGTCTTCTGATGAGATTTTTTAAGGATTTATTAGGATTAGCATGTTCTTCATTAAAGTTTAAAACACTCTCAGAGGATGTTAAGCTGGTGGACAATCCTCATTATAGAATGAATTGCTTCATTGAGTTGTCCTTTGCAGAGATTGACTTCAGAGAATGAGTGATTTGTTGGAAAATGAGAAGCAAAAAAAGACTGAATAATCAAAGGCTCAGTGTCTCCGACAAGTCTTGTCTCTACTCTTTGCTCTCCGTCTAAGGTGGACTTATTAGGACTGGGAGGCCCCAGTGAAACTCTTGGAGGAGACATTTAGAGGGAATACCCCCAGAAATACCATCTGTATTCACAATCATATCAAACCCCGGAATCTTAACTCAAGTAAAGTGTAAGAACTTGTTACTTTTTCATCAAATTTATTCAAGTTTAGGATTGATTCTCACCTGGGATTGCTGTGTTGTCTTTACATCTATAAAGCAGGCTGATTGTACTTAGGCTGTCTTAAAATTTAAGTGAGATAATAATGCCTACAATATGAACAACCTAATACTGACACATGATAGATGCTCAATAAAATGTGATTACAATTACTGTTATTTTAATATTAGGTTATGGATTTATTGAAGTCCTCTCTTTTTATTCCCATTCAATTTTCTTTCCAATTTCATAGGTGAAAAGTTTAAGAAAACATCAAATAATATTTAAAAAAAATACTGAATTTGGAACCCCTAAATCTTTAAAACTTAAACCATAAAATGTTACCATCATTGAAGAAGTGCTGCTTCAACTTACCAAATCTCCAAGAATTAAACTAGAACTGAGAACATTCTTAACTAGGCAGTTTGGAGTTTTCTGACACATCTTTATTTCTTCAACTCATTTGCAAATACTTTTCTCTGATTTAAATCATTCAAATGACTTCAGAAACACAATGGAAGCAGAGCAGAACTAAGTGTTTCCAACTGTCAGGTCTGGTGAGAGATAATGTAAAATGGGACATTTAGCTGGCATCCTGCATGGTCTCTAAATAGAATTAGCAAAAGCATCCACATTTCAAGGGCTAAAAATAATGTTTCTTGTAGAGGCAGCTTGTCTAGAGACCTAAGGGTGGGGCTGGATGGGTGGGTATGGGTGCCTGTGGGTACATACAGTATTTTGAGAGGGTCAGTTCAAGGGCTCTGGGTCTTCAGATTTAACTTTAATTGGTTCTATAAATGTAAAGCAGGAGTGACTTTCCTTTTGTCTCTGATGTCAGATTCAAATGAATTATGAGCACTGAATCTGCAGAGGTGAAACAGTTTGGAGAATTAAATAGTGCATTGGTTTACTACAGATTATCAGTTGGAATAGTTTGCAGAAGACCTGACTCCTACTGTTTAGTGTTTAGACAGTATTTCAATGTTAATGAGGTTTTGAATTTTTGTTTTATGTGCCTCTTTTTTTGGAGGGCCCAGCAGTTTCTCCATACAATCCCATTAATGGGTAATTATGTTGTTTGTTAAGAACACAAGTACTTGACTCATGTTGGTTTACTTCTTTTCTAGAGCTACTAATTGTTGGTACTAGAAGAGGCTTTAAATATCAAGTTGATTAATCTAGAACTTTTTTACTTGACTTGTACAGCAAAATATGTTGCAACTTTATCCAAAAGATATTCGTTCAGATTGGACAGTTTTTCATGGCCAGAAATTTAAAGCACCCAGCCTGGGAAGAGCTCACTCAAATTCTTTCTGAGCAAAACACTAGCAATTAATTTATTATTTAGTAAACACATGCAGCACTTACCATCTACCAGGTGATTTATATTCTTTGCAAATATTAATTTAATCCTCTTAATGACTTTATGATTAAAGTACTATAAATACCCCTTATTTTATAGATGAGAAAACTGAAATACAGAGAGGTTGTATAGCTTGCCTATAATCACATAGCTAGTAAGTGGAGAAGGTGGGATTTGAACCCAGATAGTGTCCAGGAGCCTAATATGTGCTCCAGTGGTCCTTTTCAGTCATGCTTCCTAATTAAGTGTAATAATTGAAAAGAATGACAATAAAGTCTGCCAATATTAGCATTATACTTCTTTTACCTTTAAAGTGTTATTCATTTTAAGGCCGGTGCCATGGCTCAACAGGCTAATCCTCCGCCTTGCGGCGCCGGCACACCGGGTTCTAGTCCCGGTCGGGGAGCCGTATTCTGTCCCGGTTGCCCCTCTTCCAGGCCAGCTCTCTGCTGTGGCCTGGGAGTGCAGTGGAGGATGGCCCAAGTGCTTGGGCCCTGCACCGCATGGGAGACCAGGAGAAGCACCTGGCTCCTGCCATCGGTTCAGTGCGGTACGCCGGCCGCAGCGCGCTGTCCGCGGCAGCCATTGGAGGGTGAACCAACGGCAAAGGAAGACCTTTCTCTCTGTCTCTCTCTCTCATTGTCCACTCTGCCTGTCAAAAAATAAATAAAAATAAATAAATAAATAAATAAATAAATAAATAGTATTATTGGGAAAAATAATCATAATGTGGTCCATGGGATTGGCAATTGTTGTGACTAGGAGCATAGTATTTTCTTAACACTTTGTGTTTGAAGATGCAGTATCTTGGTGGTGGGGGAAGGGTCACTGCACAGAGGCAGATGGCTCCCAGTTACAATTCCATTCTCTCTGCCAGGCACTTTTCCTAGAATGCCTTCAGAAGCCATACCCCAGAAGACAGCCCAAGGGCATGCTAAAATCTGAAGCCAGCAGATGTCCTTGAACCTTTCTGTCTTAGTTTCTATAAATAATGAGGTTGGATAAAATTTTAGGGTGAGCATGACATGTGCTGGTTCTTGAAAAACCAGGTTAAAGACACTGATTGAAGGAGCACAGTTACTATATGCTCCTTGCAGTTTTTCAGAGATGGGTAGAACAGTGAGAAAGGCCGCTGAAGGTTGGGAACTGCATTACTATTATGGTTCAGGATGTGATGTCTCCTTGCCTGGACTAACAGAGGGCTTTTCTCATAAGCCACCATGGCCTTCCAAATCACACAAGTATTCCTCTCATCCATCTTGGACAGGGAAGTTGGTGATACTGCGAGTCATAAGGGCATCTTGGGCTGTACTTTGGGATTGTCTACTTGGAATGAGTTAACTAGATGGGGGTGAGGGATGGCTCTGGGAACTTCTGAGAGCTGAGGTGTAGTCACTAATACTGCACATTCCTTGAGCGCTGGGCCAACTACGGATGTAGGTGAGAGATCAGGGTCAATTCTGTACTGGTCTGGGTTCCCTCAGCTGTGGGCTACTATTAGTAGACCAAGAATTCTTAACTTCTTTTGAACCACTGACCTCCTTGTCTGATGAAGCCTGTGGATCCCTTAGCACAAAATTTACTTTGTTGAAGTAAATTTACATGTAGTAAAGTGAACAAATGTTTTGTTCAATTGAATTTGGACAGATGTGTATTTCAGTGTCACCATCATTCCGACCAAAAGATTAATATTGCTGTCACCCTCTGAAAGTGTCTTCATGCTTTCCCCTGTTGATTCTCTATGTGGAGGCAATTGCCACTGTTTTCTATCACCATAGATAGTGTTGAATCTCATAGAATGGAATTACACTGTTGGTAAACTTTTGAGTGTTAACTTCTTTATCTCCTCGTAATTTTTTTTATTTTAATCATGTTGTTTTTTATGTCATTGCTCATTTTTTTTTTCATTTTCAATTCTCTTTATACACAGAAGATCAATTTAGTACATATTACGTAAAGATTTCAACGGTTTGCCCTCGCATAGAGACACAAAATGATAATACTGTTGGAGTACTAGTTATAGTATTAATTCACAATGTACAGCACATTAAGGACAGAGATCCTACATGATTTTTTTTTTAAAAAATTGATTAATTGTCTATGCAATTTCCAGTTTAACACCAAGATTTTTTAATCATTTGCAATTATCTTTATATAAAGAAGATCGATTCAATATATACTATGTAAGGATTTCATCAGTTTGCACCCACTCAGAAACACAAAGTGTAAAAATACTGTTTCAGTACTAGTAATAGCATCACTTCACATTGGATAACACATTAAGGACAGATCCCTCATGAGACGTAAGTACACAGTGACTCCTGATGTTGATTTAACAATTTGACACTCTTGTTTATGGCGTCAGTAATCTCCCTAGGCTCTGGTCATGAGTTGCCGAGGCTATGGAAGCCTTTAGGGTTAGCCGACTTCGATCTTATTCCCACAGGGCCATAGTCAAAGTGGAAGTTCTCTCCTCCCTTCAGAGAAAGGTACCTCCTTCTTTGATGGCCCCGTTCTTTCCACTGGGATCTCACTCGCAGAGATCTTTCATTTAGGTCTTCTGTTTTTTCCAGAGTGTCTTAGCTTTCCATGCCTAAAATATTCTCATGGGTTCTTGAGCCAGATCCGAATGCCTTAAGGGCTGATTCTGAGGCCAGAGTGCTATTTAGGACATCTGCCATTCTATGAGTCTGCTGTGTATCCTGCTTCCCATGTTGGATCATTCTCTCCCTTTTTCATTCTATCAGTTAGTATTAGCAGACACTAGTCTTGTTTGTGTGATCCCTTTGACTCTTAGACCTATCAGTGTGATCATTTTATGACTATGTAGTTTCAAGAGGCTCTTAAATATAAAATTATATACACACAAACTATTTTATGAGATTTTTAGAGAACACTTGTTATATAGTTTATTCTGTGTGCTTCTTTACTAATACATTAAAAAACAGACTATATCTAGACACCCAACTACTGGAATTTCAAAACAACAATAAGGGCATGTGATATACAGCAACCACTTCTGTAATGCCATATGAAATCATCTATCAGTTTTTGCTTTGTGGCAAATCACAGATGGAACAAATATTAATGTGTTTTATCATCAACAGTGATAATGAAAGAAAATACTTAGTCAAGGGTGAGTGCAAAATAAAGCTATTGTTTCATCCACAAACATAGGCTCCCTCAACTCTCTGGGTACCCTAAAATAATATATAGGTACATGAGCATCCTTGATTCTTTGACTTCTCCCACATAATTGAGACTTTTGAAATCTTTAATTCATTCTTCATGGTGGGGACAATTGATTCTATCTATTTCCATCTTTCCTGCATGTATGATGGGAGTTTAAGGCAGAAGATCTTATTGAATCTCTGATTTCATACAAGAGTGAAATGTTGCCCATGGCATGCTTTCTGAGTAGCCTTAGAAAAGCACTAGGGATGAGAAAGATGTCTTTAAACAAGAGAAGGGGGTATGGTTTTCTGTGAATGCTTTGATTAATTCTAGGGGATGGAATCCTCTCTGACCCCACAAGAATGCTCAAGACCTTACAGGACCATGAGGATCATGCAGATAGAACTAAGGAAGACAGAATTCCTTGTCCACATAATGGCTGACATAGAAAAGCATTTATTTTGTCATTTGAAGAAGAAAACATACATTTTTAAAGATTTCTACAAATCTATTTCTTATAGCTGGAAGTAGTAACTATAACAATGTCACACTTGGATATCTGTATTCTAAATGGCTAACAGTTTGTCATTTAGGGTTACAAATGAAAAATACAAGTCCCATAATGATCTATTCCATTGAAGTGTCAAGTTGAAGTCTCCTAGTTCAGAATTAAAGGGAGCCACAGGGCAGGAAGCAATCTGTGTCCATAATCCTGTTGACAGCAGTTTTCTCCAGGCTTTGATTCATAGCTCATCTGCTCCTTGCAGATTGCCCTGAGCTCAGCAATGCCATGCCGGTTTCCATGGCACTGATTTGCATACCAAACCAGGACTTGTATTTTTGTGTTTGCCTCACACATTTCCAGCGCTAAGTGTTCTTCTAAGAAGGGGATTAGCATGCTAGCCAATTAAGGGAGTTTGCCAGAAATAAAGCACCCAGGGAATTATTTCTCAGGTTATGTGAGTGCTGCTATGCCTGAGAACTGACAACATGCTTGATTGGCTTTCCTGGGCCAGCAATGAGTCTTCAAGATAAAATATCTGCCGTAAAATATGTAGGGTTTTTCTTCTTCTTTCCTTACTCTCTTTTAAGCAGTTCCCAATGATTATAGTACAGGCATTTTGTGTGTGTGTTTGTGTGTGTGTGTGTGTGGTTTTTTTGTGGAGCAGAAATTTAGAGAGAGTTTACCTTTGATGGTTTTGTTTTTGTTACTATGGATTGCTCAAGTGGAAAAATTGTGTCTCACTTATTTAGGGTTACTTACTTTAAAATCATATTTATTTTTAAAGGATTTATTCAAATTATCTAGATCAGTATTCTAATGAACTTTAATCATTCGATCAAAAGCTGGAAAATGTTTGTATCTTCATTTCTCCGTTGAATTCCACAAAGAAGCACAAGAGAATGAAGAACTGACACATCATTATGGATCAATCACAAAAACATGATAGTGAGTGAAAGAGACATTTTTCAAAAGAGTATGTATTGTTTGATTCCACTAAGATGAGTTTCTAGAGGAAGCAAAATTAATTTATGGTGAAAGAAAAAACAGTCGTTACTTCTGATTGTGTGGGCAGGTATTTAGTGGGAAGAGCATAAGGGGCTGTGTAAAGTGATAGAAACAGTTCCTGTCTTCACAGGGGTTTGGGTTATGTGTGTGGGCATTGGCCATAACTGGTGAATGGACAATTTAAGTATATTGCTTCCCTGGCTCCTGGCTTCGGATCGGTGCAGCGCCAGCTGTGGCAGCCATTTGGGGGGTTAACCAATGGAAGGAAGACGTTTCTCTCTGTCTCTGTCTCTCTCACTGTCTAACTCTGTAAAATTAAAAAAAGAAGAATATTGCTTCATCATAAATGCATTTTTACTCAAAAATAAACTACAATTCATATTTTACCAAATCTTGGATGATTATTTTAGATATTTTGAGGGAGTAGAAACTGAGATAAGGTGATATGATTCATGGAAGTTCGTGTAACATTATTTGAAAATTATGTGTGGTTATATCTATTCTGTCACTTTCCAAAATTTATCTGAATCTCCAGATCTCTTTGTTTTTCCCTCTCTCTCTACTTCTTTCAAATAAATAAAATAAATCTTTAAAAAAGACCAAATCAGTGCTTTTAGAAAGCACTGCCTTCATTTTCAGTTTTAAATGATCAACAAGGATATGATTGTGTTGAAAAGTGGATCATCTGAGCTTCACTTTGATCCATATTCTTTTTTTAAGAAATGAGAGGAAAGGCATCTTGGATTTTACCTTATATTGAATGGCATTTGATAATCCTGACTCTCAGGGCAAGCTTAGGTTTTCTCTCTGCTAAATGCACTCTCAGACATTGGCATGTCTTATGATTCAGAAAGTCCTTGGGGTAGCAAATTTAAAAAAATGCTATCATGACTCCCTTAACCAATGCTCTTTAAAATGGATCCTTAAACTTGATTAGGAAGGTGAGGAGGTGGTGCTTAAGGCAGTCACGTCTTGTGAAAGGTTCCTCTCTATCCCATTTTGGAATAGGGACCCAAATTACCCAATTGGCAGAAACACACATAGTCTGTTGTAGGCTTAGAGTCTGAACAATGGTAAAGACCTCAAGTAAGCTCTACACAGGAGGAGGATGCATCATTTATCTCCACTTGTTTGAAGAATTTCCCTCTCTGTTGATGTCCCTTCCATTCTCTCACCACTCAAGGTCCAAGTTCATGTTGCTGCCATAAACAGACACAGTGAGTTGTAGGAGACAGTGTGGTTTTTCCAATTCTATTCCCATTATTTGGCTAGTGGATATAGACTCCAACTGTTGTGAAGATTGGTTTCAAGGCTTACAGAGAATTAGCCTTAGCTGATGGAAACTATCTAGCAAAAAAAAGGTTACAGTATATCCCACCTACATACAAATGATTCTCCTCTTTTCCCTAGCCAAAAGAACTGTCTTGTCTCTGTAGGTAGGGAAAACTCAGTGGTGTGTTTCATGCTCCAGAGCTCTCTGTGGGATCAGGTCATAGTCTGTACTCAAATACATGCCTTCATGTTTTCATAAAGACCCTCCAGAACTTCAGAAAGCCCATCTTAAGACCAAACCAGGGGCTGGCATCATGGCACAACAGGTTGAGCCACTGCCTGTGACACCATCATATATGGGCATTAGTACCAGTCCTGGCTGCTCCACTTCCAGTCCAGTTCCCTGCTAATGCATCTGGGGAAGCAGCAGAAGATGGCACAAGTGCTTTGGCTCCTGCCCCCCACAGGAGAGACCCAGATGGAAAAATACCTTTGGCCTGGTCCAGTCCTAGCCACTGCAGTCATTTGGGGGAATGAACCAGAGGGTGGAAAATCTTTCTCTCTCCCCCGCTTCTCCCTCCCTCCCTCTGTCCCTCTCCCTCTCCCTCTCCCTCTCCCTTTCCCTCTCCCTCTCCCTCTCTGTAATTATTTCAGGAAAGTAAAATAAATCTTAAAAAAAAACCCTACCAGATCAGTGATTGCCTCTAAGAATTTATATGAGTATTTTTGCCTGTAATTAGGTAGTGGCTAGTTTAGTGTTAGGTGCATGTTGTGCTTAAGTAGAGCAACTCTTCTTGTATGAGAGAGAACCAAGGATTACTACCCTCTCACATATTAGTATGGGAGGGGGAAAACTAGAGGAAAGTATGTTGTGAAACATTTTACTTCTTTGTTGCCCTACTTGTTAGAGCATAGATTACACTCATTCTGTAGAACTTTCAACAAAATGAACCCATTCAGAAGAATGGATCATTAGAATACACCAGAGAATTTGTAGCTCTTTAGAGCCAAGAATGCCTATGTTTTTTCTTTGAGAGGAAAAATGTGGTTTCAATTATTGGTCAGCTGTCTTGTGTTTAAAGTGTCACCTATCATTCAAAGAATGGCTGTTCTCTTCAAAGTAGCTGGGATTATGGCATAACTCTTTACTCTGTGTATTTACTAGTATTGAAAAGAATGTTTAATTATATTTTATTTAATGAAATGTGACAAGAAGAGAAAATGATTTCTTTCTCTTTAGAATAAAATTTTGGTGCCCTGAAGGGCATTCTCAGCCTGACTACAGAATGAATTTTATTTAAGGCAGAAAGCACTAGCAATTTTTTCAATAAGGGGATGTGACAGAAGAGAACTGTATCAATTATGTTTCCAAAATAGCGCTGTGTAACAAGCCACCTCAAATTAAATTAATTAGCTCAGAAATCTATGGTTCAACAATAGAGACAGGACTCAACTGGCAGTTCTTCGGGTCCTGGCTTAGCTTACTCATATGCCTGGTGGCTAACTGGGACAATGGGGACAATTGTGCCACATGTCTCATTTTCTGGCAGACTAGCCTGAGACAGAAAAGCAAGGACAAGAGCACGCAAGGTCATTTTTTAAAAAGATTTATTTATTTACTTGAGAGTCAGAGTTACAAGCATAGGGAAGGAGAGAGAGATCTTCCATCCACTGGGCAATCTGAAGCTATAAGCCTGGCCTTATCCAAAGTTAGGAGCCAGGAACTTCTTCCAGGTCTTCCACATGGATGCAGGTGACCAAACACTTGAGCCATCTTCTACTGCTTTCCCAGGCCATAGCAGAAAACTGGATTGGAAGTGGAGCAGCTAGGACTCAAACTGGTACCCATATGGGATGCTGGCACCATAGGCAAGTGCTTAGCTAGTCGCTACAGTGCCGGCCCAAACAGGTAATTTATACAAACCCTTTTCAAGCTTCCACTGTGCCACATTTGCTAGGATTTCATTGGCTAGAGAATATCATATAGTGAAGCGTGGGGATCACTCTAGGAGGACCCCACCAAATTCATGATCAAGTGTTTGAACACTGAGAAGAGCAAAGAATTGGAGACATTGAGGTAATATACCCTATGCAAGAGTACACACACACACACACACACACCATGTTTCTATATGGAATTACTTCGAGTAACATAAAACTTTCCAGCTGAACTATAGAACTCCAGTTATTTCATATTTTCCCTCTGTTTCTCCTTTTTAGACCCTTTGATCTTTCTCTTTTTTTGTCTTAAAGGTTTTGTACACATCCTCTCCCTCTCTCTATTTCAATATCTTATTTTCTTTTCTATCTAAATCCTAAATATTTCTCAGAGCTCAACTCAATTTCTTACTTTCCTGGAATTATATGTCTGTGTCATTGTTCAACACATATATCTTATCTTAATGATTATTTTGATGTATATAACCATGTATTGTTACTTCAATATATTAAGTCAAAGATCATGTCTGATATTTATTTGCATCACCACAAGTATATTTTTTGATATAGTAAGATTTTAATAATATGTTGACTGGCAACTAATTCTTTTCTTCATATTCCATGCTAATCTTCTCTCCTTGTTTCTACCAAGATTATCTTACTTCAAAATCTGAGATAGCATTTTTTTTTTATCTGACAGGTAGAGTTATAGGCAGTGAAAGAGAGAGACAGAGAGAAAGGTGTTCCTTCCATTGATTCACTCCCCAAATGGCCGCTACGGTGGTACTGCACCAATCTGAAGCCAGGAGCCAGGCACTTCTTCCTGGTGAGATAGCATTTTTAACATTATCTTCAGGCCTTTAGTAGCAACTACCTTAAAGAACTATACTGAGAATGACTCCTTGGCCATAACTAGAAAGAGTTGGAATGATTGCCATCATGCATTAGTAATGCCTGCCATGGATGCAGACAGGGCTAAGGCTTTCATATTTAGTACCAAAATATAGTTCTTAACTCTTGAGTAGTGTTATATTTTTAAAGCACTGGGGAGGAGCAGTAGTGATATTCATTGAAGATAAACAGTGGTGATGACAAAGTATTGTAAGTTTATGAGAAACCATGTATTTAAGCAGAATCTTTTAAGAAGAGGCAGTATAACACTAAAAATGAGTACTTTGGCCAACCAATCTGACTTCAAATTCTGGTTCTCCTAGTTACTACCTCTGTGACTTTGGAAAGGCCACATAACCTGTTTACCTCATTTAATTATATCCTAAAAAATAGAGTTGTTTTGAGTACTCAATTATTTAATGTACAAAAAATACTTAGCATCATTCTTAGCATATATTAACACTAATAAATGTTATCTGTTGTTTTATTAAACTATGGTTAAAAGTACAAATAAGTTAAACATGACATTATCATTATAACATAACTCTTATTTGGAAATTTCAGAAGAATGGGAATTTAGTGACCCTGGATTTAGTAGTGGATAATTCCTGAGATGGCTGATATGGCTTTCAGCAGTGACTTGACCAGCTACTGGTACCTGGGTTCAGTTGGGTTTCATTAGAGATACAGAAACACTAATAGGGATTTTTACAGCAATGAGACTCTATGTAATGGTGGCAGCTATTTAAAAATAAGTCCACTGTCTTCACATTGGTAATGGAGCTTAAAGTCCACAGAGAAGAGAGACAAATATAAGGAAGTGGAGAACAAGGACACTTGGAAATGCATGAGCATAAGAGGGACCTCAGGAGAACAGACTGGTACTCATGTCCATCAACCATGGACTAGGCCTGTATCCTGCAGGATACGCTGCCACCTTTCTTTTCTTTTCCTTTTTTTTTTTTTTTTTTTTTTGACAGGCAGAGTGGACAGTGAGAGAGAGAGAGACAGAGAGAAAGGTCTTCCTTCCGTTGGATCACTCCCTAAATGGCCAATATAGCCGATCTGAAGCCAGGAGCCAGGTGCTTCTCCTGGTCTCCCATGCGGGTGCAGGGCCCAAGCACTTGGACCATCCTCTACTGCCTTCCCTGGCCACAGCAGAGTGCTAGACTGGAAGAGGAGCAACTGGGACAGAACCGGTGCCCGGAGTGGGACTAGAACCTGGGGTGCCAGTGCCGCAGGCGGAGGATTAGCCTAGTGAGCTGCGGCGCCGGCTGCTGCCACCTTTTGTCAGTGGAGTAGAACATGTGTTCAACCTCCAAGGTGAAGTCTATGAGGGGGCAGAAAATGGTGGAGCCATTGCATACCAAATAGTGAGTCATTAAATCATGGTAATAGGTATCTGCCTGGACCTTCTGAATGTGGAGAGTAATGTGACAGCCTCTTCTTTTCCTCTCCCAACTCTATAGAATGTCTCTCATTGCTGTCTTAATTGAAAATTTTGGGAAATCTTGTTCAGCCTAGTGATGCAGACATGATAAAGGATCACTACCTACTTTCAGTGACCAGGTGGCACTACAGAAAGAGAACTTGCCTTCACATCATGAGGTCTAGCTGTGTAACTTTCGGCAAAACCACTTAACTTTCTCTCCAATTTCAGGTCTTAGTTTTCTCATGTATACAACAGGAAACAAGAGTAGCTCTTTTCACCCTAAAGGTCCCTTCCAATCCATTGTCTCTAATTTGGTCATCTTACATTTAACTTCCATTCAATTTCTGTGTCTGCCAGTCTTGCTTATGTATTCCTAGGATTCTGTCCTGCAGCAGCCGCCAAGCCAGCATATTACTAAGCAGGTGAAAGGAACCCCGAGTATTTGCATAAGCTCTCAGAGCTGCCGAAGTCAAATGCTGGGGGCAAAGGGCAGCATAGGTGATGGAATTAAATATTTACAGTGTTAACCATGACCACTCCTACATTTCAGGGACAGCTGACCATATTGACTACAGTTTCACTCCAGTTTTTCTAATGATATGCAATCTTGACTTAATTTGCCAGCTCTCAAGGGGTTGAACACTATTCAGCAACATTAATTTCTTTGCCTCCTTCCAGTTACAAGCAATTATAATCTTGGCAGTTTTATTTGCCTTGCATAAGCACTTGTACACTTTATTGATATCTGGCAGGGCTGACTCCCTCCATGCAAAAACTCACATGGTTTCAGCACTGCTAATTCGACAAAGTGCTCAAGCTGCAGATCAACATTGGCCAAGCATTCTGGGGAAAAGATGTTATTTCTGAATGCTCTGGAACAGAAAATCCCAAGAAAGCTCAAGGAAATTGATTTTTGTGCTTTTTTTCCTACATCTTTTTGCCCTCTTCTCCTAAACTTTGTGTCTCAACTAACTAGCTTTATCAGATTCTAGTATAGGTTCAGAATCCCTTATCAAGCATTTCTTTTCTGGGAATTGACCTTGACTGGAGAGAATTATCTTGCTTATAGTCATGTCTCCTTCCTACATCACACATCCAGTGAGTGTTGGTTCTAATATGCAAGACCCAGCCCCTTCACTTCAATTCAGGAAAACTGTAGGACCACTTCAACTGGGAGCTCCTATGAGGTCGGCTGAGACCGCTTCGCCACTTGTATCTCATCCTAACTTTTTCTTTTGCCACAAACTGCTTGTTTCCCTTCTTCCCTGCCCTTCCCTTCCTAAGTATTCATCTCAGAACTTCTCCCTAATAAATGCCTGTATACAAATATTTATATTGGAGTCTACTTTTCCAAGGAAGCAAAACTGTAACTGCAGTGACATCAAGAGAGATCAAAGTTCAGGAGGCAGACAGACCTGGGGTGGTAGTTACATAATAGCTCTTAGATTTCGGAGAATTGAACTTCTTTCTTCATTCATAAAATGGTCTTGTTGAGAGGATTAAAGGCAACTCAGTACAGAACTCTGGGCGCTGTTGGAGATGTGAGCTCTCTCTCTTTTTTATCCCATTGAAGCATTTATTGCTTTCTATGTTATATGACTTGATAATATATTATGTTTTATGTTTTGCTTACTTTCTGTCCACATTTACCCCCCTGCTCATAAACACACAAAAATATAAGCACCACAAAGATAAAGATCTTTGTTGTATTCATTAGAAATGTATTCATTTCAAACACACAGTAGATGTCAAACACATAGTAGATGGCAAATCAATGAGTTTGTGAATGAAAGGGCAAATAGAGGCAAAGGCACCCATGGTGGGGGCTTTGTCAATAATGTGAGTGAGCAGCCACAGAGGCTGAATGACATCAACGAATGGCAGTGAGAAGTGGATAGCTGCCAAGAGTTTGGGAGATGCACTTCTCAAACTTGAAGGTGCAAGAGGCTCCCTTGGCCTGTATGTTAAAGTACATATTCCTGGGCCTCACTGCCAGGGTATCTGATTCTGGAGCCTATAATCAAAGTTTCATTTGGATAATTATTTCCTGAATCAAATGGTGAGCTCTGTGGCAGGACAGGCAGTATCAATCTCATCACTCGGGCTGTCTCCCATCACCCAGTGGACTGCTTGGCACCAGCAGTATTTATTGAGTGTTTTTATTCTTTCTACCCCAAAACTCCTTGAAAGACTGTGAAATTGGGGAACTTGCAGACCCCTGGCAATGTGAAATGAAAATACAAATCTAAACTCATTCTATTACCCACTCGTGACTAGATTTGAAGTGTAAAGATGAACTCAACACTCAGATTATTGTTAATGCTGTTTGGAGTGAGATAATTTCAGCCTCTTTCTTTTTCCTTGTGTTTTATTATGTATTTACTTTTTGATGTTATATTTTTTGAATTCTATATATTTTCTGGATTAACTTGTAATACTTGTAATTATTTTGGGATACAATGTAGTATTTGAACACTTGTTTGAGGGCCTTGCATCTTTTCTAGCTCTTCATAAAACATAGAATAGGTTGGTATGAACTATAGTCACTCCACTGTGCTGTGGAACAGCACTTATCCCTTCTATCTATGCTTTAGCTTCCATTACTGGTTGTCATTTACATTTCTGATTTCAGTTTAATAAAGGTTTTGGTTATTTTGTCCATTGTTGGAATAGTGAATAAAATGTTGTTGTTCACTTTGTAACAAGAAAATTTCTTAATTTTAAGGCAAGTATTAAATACCTATTCATTTGTCTTCTTTCAGTGTGTTTGAAACTCTTCTCATTATTTTTAATTATTTCCTTGGGCACTATTGGTAGTGTTTTCTTTCTCTTCAGAGTCTATTAAGATTTGTTTATTTTTTCTTTAAGTTTATCTTGCATTCTACCTTCTACCCTGGAATGCAGAAGCAGCATTAAGCTTAATAGTCATAAATAAAGTGGCAGTTACAAGCAGATATTACTTCTCTAAACCCTTATCTCTATGACATGTCCTACTATTACATGAAGTCTTCAACAATTGAAAATTTGCATATAGTTTATGATATTTTATGATCTCTGTGACTTTTTTAAATGTCTTAACCTTATCAGATTTGTGTTTTCTTTCTGACCTTACAATGTTCCAAATTCATTGTTAACTATTAGCTTGATTTTCTGGTTGGGGGTGGGGAATAAAACTTAATTATTATAATGTACCTAAATTAAGATCATTTTAAAAATTATTTCTTTTTTATCTATGTGAAAGGCAGAGTGAGAGAGAAAGAGAGACAGATCATCCATACACTGGTTCACTCCCAAATAGCTGCAAAAGCATGGCTGGGCCAGGTCAAAGCCAGGAGCCAAGAGCTCCAGATCCTCCATGTGAGTGCTCGGACTCCAAGCACTTGAATCATCATCTGCTGCCTCCCAGGATGTACCGAATTTGAGTTAGATCAGAAGCAGAATAGCATAGCCAGGAGTTTTGCAAAACAGCACTTGATATGGAATCCAGGAATCCTAAAGGGTAGCTTAACCTGCTGTGCCACAGCACCTCATCCATGAATTAAGACCATTTTGACGAGTCCAATGCAGACATGCAGATCTTTGGAGTCTTCAGAACCTTTCATTTCAGGCTATTCTGAATGCACTAAGATATGTGTTATTTTATGGAAAGTACACCTTTTTTGTAATCATATATGCTGTTTCTCAGTTACACAGTTATCTAAGGGCTATTTTCTTCTGTATTCATTTTGTGGATTTGCATTCACAGTTTTTCATTCCTTGAAAACCAGGCATCTTGGCCTCTTTCATGTGGCTATAAGAAAATAACAGAGACTATGTAATTAATAAAGGAAGGAGATTTCTTTTGCACATGGTTCTAGAGGCTAGGAAGTCTAGGATGGAATGGTCACACCTGATTAGAGCCATCCTGCTGCATTACTCCATGGTGGAGGGAGGATAAGGAGCACAGAGAAGTAGGGAGAGAAGGAGAGAGAGAGAAGGAGAAGGAGAGGGAGAGGGAACAAGAAAGCAAGAGACAGAGCCCAAATTCATCCTTTTATAAAGCACATATTTCCATGATAATGAGCCTTCTCCCTTGATAATCCACACTAGATCCAAGCATTAAGGATTAAGTTCTTGGCACTGAACTTTTGGGAAGACAGTCAAACCATAGCACCAGGTAAGAAAAAATTGTAAAATAATGTTTTGAGCTGGCCAATAAGATGCTTGCCTTTGTGTGTTCTTTTTATGATCCAGTTTTCAAAGAATGAGAATCAGAGGGTATAGTCCTTAAAAAATAAAGATTTAGGAGCTGGTGCCATGGCTCACTTGGTTAATCCTCTGCCTGTGGCACCAGCATCTCATATGGACGCCAGGTTCTAGTCCCATTTGTTCCTCTTCCAGTCCAGCTTTCTTCCTGTGGCCCAGGAAGGCAGTGGAGGATGGCCCAAGCGCTTGGGCCCTGCACCCGCATGGGAGACCAGAAGGAAGCACCTGGCTCCTGGCTTTGGTTTGGCTGTAGCAGCCATTTGGGGAGTGAACCAACGGAAGGAAGACCTTTCTCTCTGTCTCTCTCACTGTCTAACTCTGTCAAATTAAAAAATAAAAATAAAAAAATAAAAATTTGTTATCTGTTAAAAAGGAAAGTAGTGCTCTCTGCTTTTTTTCCTAAACATAGAATCATGACTTTTTGTCATTTGGACAAAGTGACACATTTTTTACCACTCCTTCCTGTAACTAATCCTTGCCAGTTAAAGTAGCCTATGCTTAGCTGTATTATATGTATTTCTACTCAATATATCTTTTCATAATGTAAAGGTGTATTATACAGGTGCACCTGCACATACATTTTAACTATGCAATGACTACTTTTTAAAAATTTATTTAATGTATACAAGTTTCATGCATTTCATATAATCTCTTTGGGGAACACGGTGATACTTCCCTCCCTTCCACCCATGGACCAACCCTTCTTCCTCTTCACTCTTCCCTTTCCACTCTGAATTTTCATAGAGATCTACTTTCAGTTTACTTAATGATTGTAAGGTTAATTCTACGCAAAGTAAAAGACTTCAACAGATAGTATGAAAAAAAAAAAAAACCACACTGTTCCTCAACAGAAGAGACAAGGGCTGTAAACAATCATCAAATCTCAAAATGTCCATTTCACTCCATTATATTTTAGGCACTTTATTAGTTAACCCTAAGCAGGGAAAACATATGATATCTGTGTTTTTGATACTGGCTTACTTCTCTAAGTATAATGGTTTGCAGCTTCAAGAATGTGGATCTTGTAGTCACCTAGTCACTGTTCATCCCTAGTGTTGAAATCTCACCTCCATCATTGTGTTAGTTATCTATTGTCAAATTAATATTTCATAAAAAATTATCCCTGCAACTTGGTGGCCTAAGACAATAAGCATTTCTTTAGTTTGTGTTTCTGAAGATCGGAGATATTGACAGGGATCAGCTGGGAAGTTATGGTCTTTTGATCTGACTCATTGGCGTGTCTGGCACTTGGCTGACTGCAGTGACAGGGAGATTGAGTCATGTATCTGTCATCATCCAACAGGCTAGATTTGGCTGTTTTACATGCCGGTGGGCATGGCTCCAAGACAGCAGGTAGGGGAGCATGAAGTCTTTGAGGTCTAGGCCCAACCTGACCCACTGTTGTTTCTGGTACATTCTGCTGCTGGCCAAAGAACATCACAGAGCAAGTGCAGACTCCACTTTTTGCACACTAAGGGGACAGGTAGAAGGAGGGAGGTGAATGGGGACCGCATGTGCAGTCCACCCCAGCTATTCACTCAGAAGACCACTGTGAGCAGTTACTCCAACCTCACCTAGAAAAAGAAGGAGTTTCATATTTTCCTTCTTTAATGGTGTATTGCTCTGATGAAATAGATTCTCTTCACCATCAAGGCCTGGGAGTGAAGCAGCAAACAGTGTCACAGTGCTATGCTATGACAAAAATAGCGACCTCCCTAACTGTTGACACCAGGGTTTGCGTAAAGATGAGACAGGTGAAAACAATGGGCATGACAGTTTGCCTGTGTCTCCAGGATTTAGCACAAACACCTATAACTTTCTCAACATGCATATAATGCATGAAGAAATGTGCTTCTATAGAGGTGATTATTAACAGAGTAGATATTTCATGTTAGGATCTTTCAGAGCACTCTGCATACACACACTTATTAAATGAAGGACTGTGGGCATCCCCTACAAAACATCTGAGAGTCCATGTTATAGCAGTTAAAACTTCCTGTTTGTTCCATGCCAGACTATTTTATAGAACTCCCTTGCAGCAACATATTTAATTTTTTAGAATAGTTTCAGGCATTAATAACTTCAGATGAGGAAATTGTTTTATAGAATCCTTCTTAAAAAATGCTCTGGGGGCTGGCGTTGTGGCATAATGGGTAAAGCCACTGCCTGCAATGCTGGCATCCCATATAGACACCCGGCTAATCTACTTATCCAGCTGCCCATTTCCTATGCCGATCCCCACTAATGGTCTGGGAAAAGCAGTGGAGTATGCCCAAGTCCTTTTAGCTCTGCCACCCATGTGGGAGAGCTGAAAGAAGCTCCTGGCTCCTGGCTTCACCCTGGCCCAGCCCTGGCCATTGCAGCCAATTGGGAAATGAGCCAGTGGATGGAAGATCTCTCTCTCTCTCTCTCTTTGTCTCACCTTCTCTCTGTATTTCTGACTTTCAAATAAATAAATCAATAAATAAATCTTTAAGAAAAAAATGTCCTGAGTGTCCTGCTCAGAGTCACAGGGCTCATCCATGACAATGGCAGCATTTGCCCTCAGGCAGGACAGCTGCAATAGCTGTGCTTCAGTTAGGGCTTCCATCCGTAGTCACCCTTGTGATTCTGTTTACTTCCAGTAGGCTGCTCCCAGGGAAGCCCAACCATGAGCTGCGTGTCAGTCCTTCGGGGAATTTTATCCAATCCTGGCTTGGTCCTGACATCCAGAACATATTCTCTTTTGCCATCCACTCATGTGTTGTCAAGGAATACAAAACAGTTGAATGATAGTTTTACTGTTAGCCAAAAATGAAAGAAATGAAACAAAAGAAAAAGGAAGGGTAAAAAGGAGAAAAAGAAATGAGGAAAAAATGAAGGAAGACTGGAAGGAAGAAAGAAAAAAGAGATAGAAAGGAAAAGAGAGAAAACCATAATGGATTTTCATAATGGATTGCAATATTTTTCTGTCATTCTCAATGTTTAGTTCATCCACACATCACTCTGCTCTCTCTTGGCAAACATCATTGAAGTAATTTTTTTAAGTAGTGAGTGAATTCTGCAGTGTTCCAAAATGCTAACAATGCTAATAAATCACAACTTATTCTCCTTGAAGCTTTTTCATTTATGCATATGCATATTATGGGTATATATTTATATTCCCTTTTTATAGCAGAATGTAAACACATGTTAGAAAAAATTCTGATTCCAAACAGATTTTAAAATAGGGGACTCTTTTGCCTGCATCTAATTGTTAATCATCAAATTCCTGTTGTATTCCAAGTGCTTCATAAATTTATTTTTCAGTCTTCTGTCTCCTCATATAAACCTCCATATTCTGCTTTGTATTATTTGGTATATGTTAATGAAAACTGACTTATAAATGAGCATTTCTGTTGTCTTGGACATGAGGAGACTTTGAAGAAACTGGTGGAGCAAAAATACATCCTTGGATGGCAAGAGTGGGCTTCTGATAACAAGCCAAAAAGGACAAAGATTCTGTAAATATTTTATAAGTACTCACATGTAAGAAACTTCATTAGTATGGGAACAACAAGAAAATTAGACTGACTTTGATTATAATACATGGTCTAAAACTGTGGTCAAGTCACCAGAGTGTTTCCCAATAAGTAAAACATAGCAAATTAGAGGCCACTATCATGCATCTGCTCTCCATTAATCGTGTTATGCAGGAGGACTTTGGCCACCATGCAGACAAGCCAGTGCCCCTTCCCTGCGCCCTCAGTGTCCAGTCTATGCTGCTAGCTTCTTTTTTCAAATACTTGTGACTTTTTGTCCAAGGTATTTCTCTGGCTTCTGGAATGTTCTCAGCTATGTACTGGGCAGACTGAAAGTGTCAGGGAATTAACATCTCTGTAACAGCAGCCCGCCACAAATGGCAGAAGGGATTTAGGTAGAAAAATAACGCGTGTCCTTCAGTTTTCAGTTGGGATGGGTCTGAAGCTTGTTCTCCTGGAGTTCCCCAGCATCACAGAGTCCCCATGACCATTTGTTCACAGACTTCCTTCCTGTCCTTGTGTTGCAGCCCCACTCACCTGTCATGTCTTTCTGGGATTACTTTCCCCATATGAGCTCGTTATACTCCAGCCTTTATCTCGGGGTGTGTTTCTGGGGGCACCTTATAGAATACAACTATCATAATATTTCCAAAAATAGATTACTGAATCTGTTCTAACTATTTCACTTCCATCATGTGCTGTTTTTTTTTTCTTTTTCCTTCAGTTTTTCTCCATTTCTCTTTTCCTCCCACATTACAAGGTCATAGAACCTCAACCTGTGAGGTAAAGCTATTTGTCCACCTGATAAGGAAAAATGAATGTATAAAGTAAGAAAAAAAAAAAAAACCAAACCAGTAAGCACAACACAACGCTAGAATCTTAATAATACTTGAGGGTGTTTCCTTAAGAAAAAAACTCATTAAATTCCAAGATAGGAGATGGGATAAAAATAGAATAAGAAGGTAAGAGCTATTCTATAAGTACTTCTTAAATTAGCATTTTGTAAGACTTTTAGAACATTAGACACTGGGTAGATAGCCAGTTATTCAGAATTACAATAAGATATTTCTCAGAAAGTAGGAGTGACCCAAAATCAAATTTCAAAGTTTTGAATTAACAATGACAGGAGAAGGTATAAATCTGCACAGCCTTCTTAGAGCTCGCCTTCACAGGCAGGTAGACAGCCTGTTTGGTTTGTCGAAGGAAAGAAAGTAGCTGTTATTGACCAGACATGTTTTGAGTTGTCAGAGGCCGTCCCACGTGTCAAAGTTTGACAAAACTAACATAAAAAATATACCTCACGTCGTGTTAGCCTTGAGAGGATCAGCACCTGCTCATTAGAAGGGGGAGCTCTTCAGAGACACTGCTTGCCGCAGTCCTATCTCGGTCTTCCTGAGTGGAACGAGTTTCCAGCCAAACCTGGTTACCTGATTGCTTTGGAGACAATCACAGGGGAGGTTGTATTTCCAAATCACAAGGGAGATTTGAAAGCAGCATAAACTTTGTTACACAAATACTTATAGAATGTGTCCATTTTTCTTCTTTCTGATATGTTTTATGTCCTTTCTAACATATGAAAGTAATTTTAAAAACTTTGTAGAAAATGGAATTAAAAGATTGGTTCATTTTTGAAATCCCTGATATGTATTTTCATGAACATTTTGGTGACCCTTTATATGCATGAATTTCAAACTTTTGGGAGCACCAAGATAAACATCTTTTAATTCTGTCCTACTTGAAGTTTTTGAAGTACCATTAGATAGCCACGAATTCTTTAAGTGGCATATAAGGTGTTCCTAGAAATATTTATTTATAAAGAATACAATGTTTCAATTATCAATTGTTGTACAACATGCCATCCCAAACTTAATGGTGTAAAACAATAACACTGTAGATCATTATTGTCTATTGTAGTTCCCACATTCAACTAAGCACAATTGGATAGTTATTTCTCAGAGTCTTTCTGTAATCTGCACCTGAAAGGTGTATTGGTTAGCTTTATCTTGAAAACTTCCTTCTGCACTCTGCTATCTCTCATCTTGGCTGAGAAGATTACAAAACCGAGGTCTGAAACAGCTGGAACACCTGGCCCTCTGTCTCTAGTGCTATAAGCTTTCTCTTTGTAGTTTCACCAGTAGGATAGAGTCATAATAGTCGAGCTTTCTCATCTGATGGTTCAAGGCTCCAAGGATTCATGTCCTCAAAAGAAGCAGACAATGGCTGTGTTGCTGTTTATGATCCAGGCTTCAGAAAGTAGAAGCAAATCACCAACCAGCCCATATGCAAGGAAGGAACATCCACCCCACTTCTCCATGGAAGAATTGTCAAAGACTTTGTAGAGATCTATTTTAAACACTACGTTTAATAATGATTTCCTTTCATCATCACAGGGCCTTCTCATGGGTTAAGATTATAATACAGGGGCTGGCGTGGTGGTGCACTAGGTTAATCCTCCGCCTGTGGCACTGGCATCCCATATGGGTGCCAGGTTCTGGTTCTGGTTGCTCCTCTTCCAGTCCAGCTCTCTGCTGTGGCCCGGGATGGCTGTGGAGGATGGCCCAAGTGCTGAGACCAGGAAAGAAGCTGCTGGCTCTTGGATTCAGATCGGCATAGCTCCAGCCATGGCGGCCATTTGGGGAGTGAACCAACGGAAGAAAGACCTTTCTGTCTGTCTCTCTCCCTGCCTGTAACTCTACCTGTCAAATAAACAAATAAAATCTTAAAAAAAAAGATTATAATACAGTGGGCAGGTGTTTGGCTCAGCAATGCAGTCAGTTCCTGGGAGTCACATACCTTGCTTTGGGTTGTGTGATTCGAGTCCCCACACCTCCACTTCCAATTGAGCTTCCTGGCAATGTGCATCCTGGGAAGCAGCAACTGAAGGCTCAAGTACTGTGGGAGACCCAGATTGGGTAGCAAGTCCCTTGCTTTGTCGTAGTTTTGGATGTTGTAGTTTCTTTTTTTTTATTTAAAGATTTGCTTATTTATTTGAAAGGCAGAGTTAAAGACACACACACACACACACACACACACACACACACACAGAGAGAGAGAGAGAGAGAATATTCCATCTGCTGGTTCATTCCCCAGATGGTGGCAATGCCCAGCTCTGGGCCAGGCCAAAGTCAGGAGCCAGGAGCTTCTTCCAATTCCCACAAAGGTGCAGGGGCCCATGCACTTGGGTCATCTTCTGTTACTTTTCCCAAGCCATTAGCAGGGAACTGGATCACCAGTAGAGCAAACAGGATATGAACCAGTACCCACAGAGGATGCTGACATTGCAGGTGGTAGCTTTATCTGCTACACTAAAGTGCTTTCTCTTGTTGCAGTTATTTGATGAGTGAAACAGTAGCTGATGTATCTCTCTTTCTATCTCTCTTTGCTTTTCAAATAAAATTAAAATAAATAACATTTTTTCAAAAAGATTTATTTATTTGAAAGGCAGAGTTACAGAGAGGCAAAGGCAGAGAGAGAGAGGTCTTCCATCTGCTGGTTCACTCCCCAGATGGCTGCAATGGCTGGACCTGCACCAAAAAGAAGCCAGGAGCTAGGAGCTTTATCTGGGTTTCCCACGTGGGTACAGGGGCCCAAGGACTTGGACAATCTTCCACTGCCTTCCCAGGCTATAGCAGAGAGCTGGATCAGAAGTGAAGCAGCCAAGACTCGAACTGGCGCTCGTATGGGGTAATGGTACTGTAGGCAACGGCTTTACTCACTATGCCACAGTGCTGGCCACAGTAAATAACATTTTACAGATTAAATATAGCAATACTTTTACTAATTTTAATGCTGTGTCCAACTATCCTTTAATATATATTATTCTACAGGATGACTGTAGTGAAAGAACTGGAGATTCAGCAGTAGCATGCTGACTTAAATCAAGGAAAAAACATGTATAGCTTTCTCATTGAATAACGAACACCTACAGAGTGACTGCTAGGAGCACAACACTTTTGTAGATTACTGTGTATACAGCTAAGTACTAGAGGTTTTAAAGTTGTGAACAGGACTTAGTCCTAGCTCACAATCTCTGAAAAATGTGTGTGTGTGTGTGTGTGTGTGTGTGTGTGTGTGTGTGAGAGAGAGAGGGAGAGAGAGAGAGGGAGAGAGAGAGAGAGAGAGAGAGAGAGAGAGAGAGAGAGAGAGAGGGAGGGAGGGAGAAATTCACTGACAAGGGCTATTTACACATTATTATTAGAAAAGTCACACTGATGGAAAATAAGTGAAAGCCATATGTTCAGTTTTAATATTCTACAGAAGGGGTCAGGCAACAGTGCTCAACATTCTCCCAAATCCATAATCAATCCAAAGACTATTATAAACAACAATGCTTGTATATACAGCACTTTTATTTTATAAAAGTGTAAGCTTTGTCAAGAGGCATTTTCTGTTGGCCTGCAATGTTAATTTGGCCTCATGAGTTCATAAGCATCCATTCCCTAATCTATTTCCATAAAAAATTACTGCACTCTAACTCTTATCACAGCCACTACTTCTAGGGAAACAAAAACAAAGACCTTGCAAATACAGTGCTGGTTATTAGACATGCATTAATATGGAAGAATTTATGAATAACTTTCATATTATGAAAATGTTAAAGTTTATAGTAGTGTTAGGTACTGATATTAAAGATACTAAGAGGCTTTCAGATATTTTTCCTGTGAAGCTTTGCATTTGGGCTGAAATTGTCGTCTAACAATCATGGTGCAAGCAGTTAGAAGTCACCAATTATTTATAGGAGTGGGAATTATGGGGGTTATCAGGTAAGAAAGAAAACCAGGGATAGCTGAGATATTCTCTATGCAACCAAATGACTTAAAACTACAGAAACAATTTTCTTGGCTAGATAATTGAATGCACATTCTGAAAAGCAGTGTTTTAGATTTCAAATTCCAGATCTTCAAAGAATGGGCTTCCCTTCTGAACTAAGAATGATACATTTTATTTTTTATTTTTTCATTTTTATTTATTTGAAAGGCAGAGAGACACATACATAGAGAAAGATAGTCAGAGGTCTTCCATCTGCTGGTTTACATCCCAAATACCTGCAACAACCAGAGCTGCGTCAAGCTGAAGCCAGGAGCTAAGTACAAAATCCAGGTCTCCCATGTGTGTAATAGGGACTCAACTACTTGAACCATCACCTGCTGCCTCCCAGGGAGTGCTTTAGCAGGAAACTGGAAACAGAAGTGGGGCAGGGACTCAAATCCAAGCACTCCATAATGGAATGCGGGTATCCCAAGTGATATCCTAAACATTGCACCAAGCACCCAGCCCAGACTGATGGCATTTTAAGCCATTATTGTGAAAACTTCTCTGGTAAACCCATGAGATAAATTAAAAAAAAAAAAAAAAAACTGGTTGTAGCCATGTCAGTGGAATTTTTTTATTTTAATAATTAATTATTTATTTGTAACATGTAGAGACAAACAAAGGGAGAGTTCTTGTCCCCTGGATCATTCTTCAAATACCTGCCATGGCCAGGACTGGGTGAGCTAATCACTGGGTGATTGGTGAGACTCAATCCAAGTCTCCCAGATGTACACCAGGAATCCAATTACTCGATCCATCTCCATTACCTCCCAATATGTGCACTGACAGGAGGCTGAAATCAGAAGCTAGAGCTTCTGAAAGTTTCTGAAAGTTATACCATCCATGAAATTGTCTACTGTGATATTACTTTTTCCATTCAAAAAAGGCTTTAACAGGCATCTGTTAAGTCAGGAACAGACTAGGCACTCATTGGGCACTTACTATGTCCCAGGTACTCATCTGCCGAATCTCTCATGTGTTAGCTCTGTAAACCTCACAGTCATGCATTTAATAATATTGTCTAATTTAGACTTAAGACTCTGGGACGCATAACGATGCCTATGATCACATGCGTATGACTCAGTGAAACTTGCATTTGAATCCGGTCTGTCATTATACTCCATTATCTTAAACATATCTGAGGCTCTATTTCCACTGTTTTCAGCAAATTTCTTGTGGATCAGGAAAGAGGGGTGGGCAACCCAGTGATGATCTGGTAAGGTGGTAGAGCAGGAAGTTCAGGAAGGGCTAGGAAACAGAGGAAGAAAGACTTGACTTTGGCGGAAGGACCTGAAAGCTGCGCAGGGGACAGCAGCACCCTTGACCTGGATTTGAAAGGGCACAGTTCATTGGAAAAGTTGTGTCCAGGGAATACAATATTTTTAGAAGATTTTGAAGATATGAGTGAAGCTACAAATACTTCTAGCTACTTTTAAAATGTAGGTTAGAGTAATTAAATGTTTATTCTTTAAAAATAGACGCTTTGGGGTTGTCAAAGTAAATATTTTGCTCTCTGGTAAGTGTGCCTACTTGGAAGTGTAAATACCTACTAATGTGTTTACATGGATCTCTCAAACTTTAGAAAGATTCCAGATTTATTTTCTTCCAACTCGTTGCACTAAATATTAATTCTTTAGGCAATTATGTAGTGATCTATTGACGTACAGAATAGACTTATTATAAACTAACTTATCTGGTTTTAATTTTGCATTGTTAGCCATTTGTCCGGCTTGCTTGTTCACCCTTGTACAGAGTGTATTATTCTGGAATTGAAAGATTTGTTGTCCAGCCCAGCTCCCACAGCACAGCGGAATGGTGCTGCAAGGCAACGAGAAGGCAGTTTTCAATTATTTTTAAGCTTTCTAGGAATGATAGGTTATGACTTTTCTTGGCCTGTGATTTATTCAGTCTTTAAAAGTACATTTTTACTCATGACTTAGAGTTGTTTTTGGTGTAAGTTATCTGCTTCTTCAGAAAGTTTTACTGATGACTTAGTTCAGTTACTAATTCAGAAATATTTGAAGTGAATAAATGCTTTCATTAATCATACCTTCTTATTTTTAGGAAACTCCCATTTTTTTTCCTTTTTTAAAAAAATCAGAGTTAGATTATGTTGCATCCACTCATCAGCTAAAATGGAATATTACAAAAACCAGTGACAGTCACGCATGCATTTTATTGAAAACAAGAGGCAAATGAGAAGTACGGCAACAGATCCGGACAGACACTCCTTACCAGAGTGTGGCCCCCGACAGCGAGTTACACACCTTTTTTTAAAATTTTTTTTAAACTTTTATTTAGTAAATATAATTTTCCAAAGTACAGCTTATGGATTACAATGGCTTTCTCCCCCCATAACTTCCCTCCCACCTGCAACCCTCCCATCTCCTGCTCCCTCTCCCATCCCACCCACATCAAGATTCTTTCTCAATTATCTTTATATACAGAAGATCGATTTAGTATATATTAAGTAAAGATTTCATCAGTTTGCACCCACACAGAACATAAAGTTTAAAAATCTGTTTGAGTACTAGTTATAGCATTAATTCACATTGGACAACACATTAAGGACAGAGATCTCACATGAGGAGTAAGTACACAGTAACTCCCGTTGTTGACCCAACAATCTGACACTTTTGTTTATGGCGTCAGAAATCCCCCTAGGCTCTAGTCATGAGTTTCCAAAGCTGTGGAAGCCTCTTGAGTTCCACGACTTCGATTCTATTTAGACAAGGTCATAGTCAGAGTGCAAGTTCTCTCCTCCCTTCAGGGAAAGGCACCTCCTTCCCTGATGGCCCGTTCCTTCCACACAATTTTGAACGGAACCCTTAGTTTGCAGGGGCAATAAAAAAAAAACCAGAATATGGTTGTAAGATAACAGTTAACAATAACAAACCCAATAACAGTGAAGGACACATTTCTGTCAACCTAATTCTTGGGAATTTAGGCCCACGAAGTTTCACAAGATACACCCTTAGCTGTTAGCAAGCAAAGCTAATATGTACAGAAGCAAGAGATCGGCAATTAGCTTTTAGCCACACTCAATCCGTTTTGATTTTGACTCTACAATCATAGTTTTACTGAAACACTACACTGAAAAATAAATGCTGATATTTTCCAGAACAGTTAACATGGTTGCTTTCATAAGGCCCAGGTGCATATGACCATAGCAAGATGAAAGCTTTATTTATTTTCTTTTTCATGTTAGGATCTGAAATAATGGGCAGTTTAACTTCTGTGAAGTTGTCAAAGTCTCCAGGTTTCTGTTACGTGGTTTCACCGTGTGCTAGAGTATTCTTATGGGTGAATGTCTATCATAGTACTATTTCCTCATTCCAGTTGTAGAGAGAAGAAAGTTGAAGCAACCAGTTTCCTCTAAGGAGGTGAGACAAAACTTTATAAATTTCTGATGCTTCCAACTTGTCCAAAACTGAGTCAGATGACCCTCCCTAGCTGCAAAGAAGATGGGAAGTTGAGTTCAGTGGCCAATAACACAACCGACACTCAGAAGTTACTCTTAGCAAAAAGAAGAAAGGAAATATGGATATTGGAGAACAGTTAGCTTTCTCTGCCATGGAAGGTCTGTTCTTCATATTTCAGTTCAATAGATATCAGGATCTTTCTAATGCTATTTCATGACATTTCTGTATTCCAATTTTTAATTAACTTGTGGTTCACTTAGGCCCCCAGGTATTTTTTGGAGGCAGTTTTGCTGGTGATTTATTTCACATACTATTGAAAAATAATATTGTCCTTTTAATGTCACCATATATGAAACTATCTTTTAGTTTATTTCAGAAATTACAAGTATAATTATGTATAAACAAATATATGTGTACAATTATATATTCATATACATTTATATACAGATAAATATATATTATGTATATATATGTTGATAGATACCTATCGCCTAATGCCATTTACACCTGTCATAGGGTGTCTTCAAGTAGTTCATGAAATGTATATTATGAAAAAAGCTATACTTACATTTCAAAAGTGTTTTGCACCAAAATCAACATATTTTAATTCTATTTTTCCATATACTATTCAAAGTATCCTTGTACACACAAACACACACACATATATACACACATACACACACACATGAAAACATGACCAGGGTGAATTTTCTTATATTGTGTACCAAATGTTTCTTGATCTCAATTGTCTTGCTGAACTCCTTTATCATAGCTTCAATTTGAATTCTGTTCCTCTGCAGTGCTTAAAATGGAAACAGGAGACAGATGCAATTGCTGCTGGTGTCTGCAGCCAGCTTCTCTTGTCAGTGTGCTGGCTTTGCTTCTCTTACTTTTTAATATGACTAGATTATTTTATTTTGTTTTGGTGTCTTGCCTAATGGTGGCTCTAACCATTGCATTTTTATTTACTCTGAATCATTTCATCAGTGTGTTTTGTTTATTTCTTTATCCCTGGATTACTAATAAATGTATTTATTCATTACTTATAAATGCATTATTTACATTTATATATGTGTGCATATAAGAGAATGTTTATGGTACTCTAATATGATACTTTGAAAATATCAGAGTTGATGCTAGTTTGAATTTTCATAGGCTCTGAGATGCCTAAAGAAAATATAGAATATAAAAATAATCTGGCCAGCCAATCATGGACATCTAGTCAATTAACTGATATGTCTACGACACTGCTGTGGGTACAGAATCAAGAAGCTATCAATCTTGAATAGACCCAGTATCTTCAAAATTAATACCTGATCCTGAAACTATCTCTAGTGACCAATGAGAATACAAGATTGACATGATAATCCTAACACATCATTATTATTCAAGTAGTTGGCTTTGGGAGGTCATAAGTGACAAAATCTAATTTGTATTCTTACTCTCATGTTTCTATCTAGTATTCAGTAAATGAAGAAATCTGATAAATTAGTTTTAAATGTGTTCCTTTGAGTTAAAGCAGATCCCAGGCTATTTCAGAAGAGAATTCTAACCAGATGTACTTGGAAATGGAAGGCTCTGAATAAAAATTACCAGGTCTTTGAGTACAGGCAGAATTTTGTCCAAAAATAAAACGTGTTTGTATCTATTGCATTTGCAGCCATTGTTTCTTTCTCACCGGTTGGTGCAGACAACTGAAATATTTCCTTTTTTCACCTGCCAAACCATCTAAATGACCCTGGTTCCTCTCTGAGGCCACTCCACTTTGCCCCCTGTGTAATGATAACACTTTCTTCTGCTAGTGGAGTTGAAAGCAAGGTTTATGAAGAGACTTTGCTGCATTGCTCTCTTATTATATTCATCATTATATTTGAACCATGGCTTATTTGTAGAGCTTGCTTCAAAGTCCATGTGTGCAATACTCAGAGCTGTGCCCCCACATGTTCTGAAATTAGATTTGAGTCTCTTTTACTTTAGTCTAGCACTTTCATGAGGACTCTGTATTATGAATTTTATGAAATCTCCTATGTAGCAGAAATTTGCATTACAATAATCACTACTTCAGTGTTTTTAAAGGAACTGTGTTTCAGATTTCCCTCTTGTAATTAAATGCTGACATAGGCCGGCGCCGTGGCTCAACAGGCTAATCCTCCGCCTTGCGGCGCCGGCACACCGGGTTCTAGTCCCGGTCGGGGCACCGGATTCTGTCCCGGTTGCCCCTCTTCCAGGCCAGCCCTCTGCTGTGGCCCAGGAGTGCAGTGGAGGATGGCCCAGGTGCTTGGGCCCTGCACCCCATGGGGAGACCAGGAAAAGCACCTGGCTCCTGGCTCCTGCCATCGGACAAGCGCGGTGCGCCGGCCGCAGCGCGCAGACCGCGGCGGCCATTGGAGGGTGAACCAACGGCAAAGGAAGACCTTTCTCTGTCTCTCTCTCTCTCACTGTCCACTCTGCCTGTAAAAAAAAAAAAAAAAAAAAAAAAAAATGCTGACATATTTTGCAATTGAAAATGGGAAAATAGTAGGTGGCAAGCAGGTGTTCAAGAATAATTCTTTCCTGGGGCAAAAACTACTAAGGTCAAGATTCCTTCCCCCTGCTCTTGATAAAAAATATAGGATTAAACCATGGAGCCGTAAAATGAATGGGAACAGTGACATTTAATCAATAATAGCTATTATTTATTAGTTGTTTATAATGTGCTCACCTTGTTCTTAGCACTTTACACTGTGTTAACTCACCAAATCATTATAGAAAATTTAAAGAGAGATGTTACTCTTACTGTCCTTTTCAGATGTGAGGCTAAAGCAGAGAAATGTTAAGAACTGACACCAAATCTCACAGCCAAAATTGATAGAGCTGAGATTGGAATCCAGGCAGTCTGATTCCAGGGCCTGTCTACTGAACCATTGTAACAAGGACAAGGTTCTTCCAAATGTACTAAAATGCTCAATGAAATGCTCTTTATAGCCACACAGGGCCATGCTGCGTTAATAATGAATGCTCCTTGGAAAGCTCTCAAATGCTACACCAGTTCACTGGTTTGGATTATCTGTCCTGCTTTCATTGGTTTAGTTGCCTAAGACCAGCTCTCCTGTCTGATCTTCAACAACCACTGTCACTTCTATGGGTCTTGTGAATGCTCCAGAGCTTTCCTGTTTCTCCAAAAGGTTCCTAGTTTCTCGATAGCGTTCAAGGGATTATGCGAAGTCATGAGTGTCCTGCAAGTCTACTTTGAGGACAGCTTCATTGGCGTGTAACAGATTCTGAAATGTTTGATGGCACTTGTTACTGGTTGAGATGCAGAAATATTATTGGTACTTATGGTAGCATCTAGATCTTTTGTTGTATCATAAAAGATGAATGGAAAATAGTATGAATTTATGAAGGAGAGGGGTAGACCTATGATATCATATTCTCTCAAGGCATAAACAGCTTTTCAGTGTACATTACAATATTTAATATACAGAAAGCACTTCTGGAATGTATGGAGGTGAGTCATATGAAATATGATTTTTGTAGGTGAGAAACAGCCAATTAGAGAAATTTCATCCATATTTATGCACAGATATGCAGACTCACATGTGTATGGATTTGTAAAGATATATAATATGGCCACTTCAATCAATAAAATAAATAGGCAAAGCTCAAAATTACCTGGTAGAATTTTGCATAACTGAAATTAGGAGATAGTTGTGAGGATCCGTTCTTAGAATTCTATCAGGGGCCAATATTGTGACACAATGGATTGGTCTGCTGCCTGAAATGCTGACATCCTGTGATGGAGTTCAGTTCAAGTCCTGGCTGCTCCATTTCCAATTCAGCTCCCTGCTAATGGACCTGGGAAAAGCTTCAGAAGATGGCCCAAGTACTTGTGTCCCTGACATCCATGTGGGATACCTGGATGGAGCTTCTGACTCCTGGGCCAGCCCCAATTGTTATAGCAATTTGGGGAGTGAACCAGTGGATGGAGGATTTCTCTTTCTCTCTCTCTCTCTCTCTCTCTCTCTCTCTCTCTCTCTCTCTCCCTTTCTCTCTGTCACTCTGCCTTACAAATAAGTAAAATAAATCTTAAATAAAAAATTCTATTAGAAAAAAAAAGTATTTTCCAAAATAGAGGCTTACTTTAAGGCAAAACTGATACTTTGGAAGAATGAGATTCTATATATATGAAATTTTTTCTATATTAATATTACAGGAAGGATATTACCTACACTTGATATTTTGAACTTTTTTATACCAGTCTGCTGGAAGCGAGGCCTCTTCTCTTGGCAGGTTGATGACTTTTGCAAGGTTTTGTAGTTAGGCTCATACTTTTGCTGCAGTGATCTGAGCAGTTTTTCCCACATCATTTTTTTGACAGAAGTCACTGAAGCAGAATGTTTGAGTCCATAACACCATTACATCTTTTAGTTATTAAGCACCTAGCTGAAAGAGGAGCTTTGGAATAGTGTTATCCTCAGCAAAAGTTTGTTGTAATAGAGTGGTGTTATTTTGTTTTATTAAAGAAATGAGGCCAAATATTCATGGATGAAAGAAATTGCCCCTTCAGTTTGGGGGAGATTTATCTTAAGGAGGTGTCCATGTATGGGAACACTAACCACCTTTCTGAAAGACATTTAGCTGACTTTTTGTGTTTGCTTCCTGTGGCTTAATATCACTTCATTCTGTTGAATTAAGGAATATTAAGTAATATATGCGTGAGCAGCCCAGGCAAGACAAAGAGCCCAAGAATGAGCAAATAGGGATTTTGGCCTCATGCCTCCCATTTACCCACTGACCTTTCTGGATCTTTGTCTCCTTGTCTGTAAAACAAAATGATTCAAGACCATGAACACAAAGCAGAGATTGGGTGCTGGGATTTTGTTCTTGGCCCTCGCATTTCTGGCTGCTGAATTGGCAGAAGAACACACAATGCATTTGACCTTGCTTCCATCTTTCCTAATGCTCCATGCTGCCCTTGGTATTTAAATGAACATGATTCTACTGACTTCTTGTCAGTAGGACTTGCACTCTGGGCTGCTTTCCAGCCCTGGGGATGGATTTATGTTGATTCATCGACACTTGTTCTCCCAGATGCTGCCTCTCTCTGTTTCTACTGTAGAATGGAGCAAATCTGCCGAAGTCAGTGACTGAGTTTACTTGTTCTTTGTAAACAGACTAAGGTGGAAAATCTAATAGATCCCAAAATAGATAGAACTTGAGCATGATGTGTATTAGCCAGAAAATTCTGCACAAGTAGAAATTATGTGTTCGTTATCTCTTGCGGGGTAATATGAATAACTAAAATTTATTGGGCACTGTTTTAAGTGCTGTGCGTGTATCATCTCATTTAAATTTTATGACCCTTACATTGTACTATAATAACTATAATTATCCCTAAATGAGAAAATGAAGGTGCTAAGAGGCTAAATCACTTTCGCCTGATTATGCACAAGTACTCACAGACAAAGGCAAGGTTTTAAACTCAATCAGACCATGGTGACAGCACTTATAACTTTTATATTATTTCTACCTGTTCTGAGTATGCTTCAGCTGCATTCTGAGATAGCGACTCTCAACTCAGAATCAAAATCAGGAGATTTAGCCCTAGCATATCAATGCCTAGGTCAGAGGAACTACTTGTTTCCAAACTTTGCCATGGATAAAAGGGGGGAAATAACACATACATAACTGGAATCATATCTTCCTAACTCATGGAGTTCCTATTAGAGTTCTCTGTTTATATAGCTGCTATGAAAGGTGCTGTGAGCCAGACGGTTAGAAGAACATTGACATACATGTTGTCCTTCCACGGTCAGGCTTGCTCCTGGCCAGTGTCTTCCCTGTGAAGTACTACATAACCATCTCTCACCAACAGAATATGAGAAGTGATGAGTGTTACTTCTAGGCCCTCCTCTCTGTCTTATATATTCTGTGCTACTGTATCTGAATACCTGAGACTGGGTGATTTGTAAAGACAAAATATTTATTCCTTACAGTTTTGGAGGCTGACTAAGTAAAGGTCAAGGGGCCTGTGTCTGGTAGGAATCTTTTTGCTGTGTCATCTCAGGGCAGAAGTTGGAAGGTGAAGCAGAAGCAGAGGCAGGAGACAGTCAGAGGGCAAGAATGTACCTTGCTTTTGTAACTAAGCCATCCTCAGTAAATCAAATTAATCTAATCATGAAGGTGTTACCTCGTGACCTAATCACCTCTTGTTTTTAAATTTTATTTGTTCATTTGTTTGAAAAGCAAAATGACAGAGAGGGAGAGAGAGAGCTAGAGGGAGAGAGAGAGAACTGTCATTTATTGGTTTAGTCCCCAGATGCCTGCCTCAGCTGATCTGGCTGAAACCAGGAGCCAGGAATTCCACTGAGTCTCCCACATGGGTGGCAGGAACCCAAGTACTTGGGCTATCATCTGCTGTCTTCCAAGTATGTTAGCTGCCACCTGTTATGCCAATATCCCACATGAGCGCAGGTTCTAGTTCCAACTGCTCCACTTCTGATCCAGTTTGCAGTTAATGTGCCTGGGAAAGCAGCAGAAGATGGCCCAAGTGCTTGAGTTCCTGCCACCACTTTGGGAGACCCGGATGGAGTCTCAGGCTCCTGGATTCAGCATGGCCCAACCCTGACTATTGTGGGCATTTGGGGACTTAGCCAGCAGATAGAAGATCTACCCCTATTCCCTGGAATTCAACCCATAACTCTGCCTTTCAAATAAATAAAATGAATCATTAAAAAACAATTGACACATCATGGCAGAACATTTTTGGGTGTATTTGGCAATGCTTCTAAGTTAGGATGCTGAGTTTCAGAGTCTTCATAAGGTTTCCTATAACCATAGCTATTTAAAACCAAATAGCTCTCTGCAAATTAGTGTCATGCTTAGTCTTTTTTTTTTTGACAGCTGACGTTATAGACAGTAAGAGAGAGACAGAGAGAAAGGTCTTCCTTCCATTGGTTCACCCCCCAAATGGCTGCCATGGCTGGCGCTGCACCAATCTGAAGCCAGGAGCCTGGCACTTCCTCCTGGTCTCTCTGCGGGTGCAGGGGCCCAAGCACTTGGGCCATCCTCTACTCCCCTCCCAGGCCACAGTAGAGAGCTGGACTAGAAGAGGGCAACCAGGATTAGAACCCGGCACCCATATGGGATGCTGGCGCCACAGGCAGAGGATTAACCAAGTGAGCCACAGCACCAGACCCATGCTTAGTCTAAATGAATGAGAATTTACCCATCAGTGCTTACACTCTACTTTTTTTTTTCCTGTTGCCTGTGCAGTGCATCCTTTGTTCCGAAGTGGTGATTGATGGATATTTTCAAAACTATCCTAGGAAGTTGACAACAGAGAGTATCTTCTATAGCAGTTTTGTGATTTTTGCGCTGTTGGCTTGACATACATAGGAAAAATGTACAGTTGTGCAGATTGTTGGCACTGATGTTATCCAACTGGCATTGTGTACTGCTCATACCTAACCCAATTATGCCAAGAGGTTGATGTTTAGGAATAACTTTTACAACCCATTCAAGACATACTAACTATTTGGGGGAGCTGTGTTCTGGGAAACCATGGAGTTGAGTCATAAAAAAAAAAGACAATCTTAACGCAATGTAATACACATGTCCCTCTAAGCTTCAAACTCCTAAAAAGCTCCCATTAATATATTATCCTTTATTTTTATTTTCTGTGTTGTATTGATTGTTACCTTATCTCCTTATCTTTAAAAGTTGGATTCCTATTTCTTGATTGTACATGTGGGCTACATTTGATTTTTCTGCATTTATATGAGCAAATAAGCAATGTCAAAGCTTGTTCTCCTGTCTCATGAATTGCTTAGTGCCCTGCATTGGCTCCCTCCATGAATGATGCACATTATAATTATTCTCTTCTGCTTCAGGAATAGATATTGAGTTCTGTGCAATTAATACCATTACACAGCTCTTCCTGGCATCTCCACTACATTTGGAACATTGCAGAAGAAAAGCATTACAGTAATTTAAGTGACTTAGGAAAAAAATTCTTCTATGACTTTTAAAATGACATTTCAAAATGAAGTAGTTAGTAGTCAGGAAAATAATCATGGAACACACAACTGATTGCTTATAATAGTGCTGGTCAGGGAGAACTGGATTCTGACACAGCTTCTCAGAGTCCTGTTGATAACATGAGCGATTCTGAAGAGTGAAGTAATGTTGGTGGAGCAGCAGGAGCCAGTGGGAACAGTTGGAGCCTTTGGCCTGGAGAAAAGAAGTCCAAGGGAGGCAGGAAACTATATTCATCATTCTGAGAAAGAATTAATAAAGCTGATCTTGACTTCTGCAGTCAACAGAACTAAAAATAAAGGCTAAAAAAGGTAGTTGTAAAATGAAAGGCAGACAATGCATTTGAAAATAAGTTACTAATGTCAACAATTGAGTGTTATTCTTCCAGAAGTTTTCTTTGTATACCAAAACCTAAACCTGTAGAGAGACTTACATAATATATGTTTCATATCATTGTGTATATATATATACACACACACACATATATATATTTAAGCATATAAGGATGCTTCAAAAAGTTCACAGAAAATGGAATTAAAATTGAGTTTACTTATGTGAGAGTGAGAAAATGGGGCTCATTTGCTGGTTTATTGCCCAACGGCTTTCAGTGGCTGGGACCAGAACCAGAAACCCCACAACCGAAGCCATCACTGATGCCTTTCAGAGTTCACATTAGCAGGAAGCTAGAATCAAGAATTGGAGCTCAGTATCAAACTCAGGTATTTTGATATGGGAAGGAGACACCTTAACTGATGCCTTAACCACTAAACTAAATGTCTTTGATGCAGTAAGTTTAGTTAAGTGCAATTTTTTGAAATCTATGGTTGTTTCATTATATATATTTCCATGAGCCTTTTGTACATCCTTCATATTTTTACAAAAATTGGATCATATTTTATATATTTTTCTTAAACTTGAATGCAAATTTAAGTTCCACATAATAAAGACATTATAAGAATTGAGAATACCTAGTAGTGGAACTGACTGCTTCATGAGTAGTGAGTTTGCCTTGGGTTCAAGTAATTAGAATAGATAGGCCAACAGGTCTTCAAATTTAGTATTCATGCACATCTTCTGAGGATCTTGTTAAAATGCAAGTTCTGAGTCAGTAAATCTAGGTGGTGGTGGTAGTCCCAGGACCACGCTTAGGGGAAGGGGGTCTAATGACACTTCTGACAGTGCTTAACATAGGAGTCTTTCTGGGGTTGGGATGAAATATCTTTAATTCCTCTTATAACTTGAATGTTTTACTTTATCATATATATATATAATATATATGCGGACAGCATGTTAATAATATACAGTCGTTTGCATTTACTGTCTCATCATTACTCATCAGTCCTTTCCCCCTATTTCTCTTTTCTGTAGTACAGCCTGCAACCCTATGAAGATATCTGTGATTATGACTTTTCTGCTTTAACATTCAAAGCCAATATTATCCTAAACTTCCACTGGTTCTGTATGTCTATATTTAGAATTGTATGATGGGAATGGGGAGAAGGCTTCAAAAGGTTTAGGAAGATGTGCAGTATCTTTTACTTGCATTTTCTCTGAACGTTTTACAGCCCCCTCTGATGTGTTTGTATATCTTAGGATCATTTGCATATGTCTAAAGTAGTTCCCATACTAATAGAATTATACATGCTTAAATGTTGTCCCTGGTAACTTAGAAGGAGGAAGAACAGTAACAATAATAATAATAACAACAATTTTACATGACTTTCATATTGGGCACTGGTTTCAGGATTTTATAGTCACTGAATTATTTAGTCTAAAATACAGACCTATGAAATAGGCCTATTGTTCTTCCAATTTATAGGCAAAGCAAGTGAGGTATAGGGAAAGGAAGTAATTGGCCCCATGTTGCCTAGATTCTAAGTGATAGCATTGGGATTTGAATCCAGGCAGTTTAACTTATGATTTGAGGGTCCTGGCTATTGCACTCACATGGGGACAGGTCATTGGTGTGATGTAATATGAGGTATTACCTCTAACTTACATCAAAATGTGGATATTTTTCATGATGGTACCATTTTTTGTTGGTAAATTAGGCTTTTAAATATGTAATCTTAGCCTTTGAGATAATCTTGCCACATCCATGCTGCATTTAGTAATTTATAATTTATTTGTGGAATTGCTCTAGACATATGAAATCGATGGGAATAATCAATGTGGGTTTCATGAAATAAAACTTAAAATGGTACTTGTAAGAGACATATGAAACTTTTTAAAGTTCATAGCTATCACTTACTGATACTAAAACTAAAGGATGACCGAGTTTTCTTATTGGTTTGCGTGGTTTAAAATCTTTACAAGATTATACCTTATGCCCTAAGTATTCCATACCATCCCCAAAAGAGAAATGAATGGATTTAGGTGATTTTTTAAAAAAATGCTTAGCATTCACTCTTTGATTACTTTTTTGTAAAATGAAAAGGAGTAAATTAAGTGAATTAAAGTGAATGTCTGGCATGTCAAGGCACAGGAGTTGTCCATAGCCAGAACTGCCATCTCAGCACAGTGTGGCCATTGCTGGAAGTTGGAGAGAGGATGGGCAGTGAAGGGTGGATGGGGCTCAGCAAGGGGCCCGAGGCCAAAATTCTGGTTCTCAAGAAGCTGGGGACACCTTAGAGTCAGAAATGGGGGACAGTTGTTCTGGAGTGAATCACGGTTCTAAGATTTAGGGCTATTTGCTCCAAATACTTAAAATTGTTGCATTTTAATAATAGATAATATTTTCACATGGGTCACAAAATATAAAAGGTGGGATTTTACCAATGAAAGGTGTGTTCACTGTTTATGGAGGAAAGATCAGATGCTGTTTTACTTCCTGTAGGTGTCTATTCTGCGTCTTAATTATTTTGTTAATGTTAATGACATGTGCATCTTTTTATCAAGAGAGGTATAGGGAATAAAGCATTAAAGTGGGCTAGTACTGAGATAATTGTTGAGTAGAAAATGCAGCCTTGGTGCAGGTTCTCTGTTTCTTTGATTCTCTTTGCATCTTGTGATGTATGGTGATGATCCCAGCAGAGTTGGGATGAGGATGATGAATTTAAAAGTCATCAGTTTACAAATTTTCTTGAAACAGTTATCACAAGAATATTTTTCAAAAATTGTATCTTGTATACTGATGGATCTGGGAGCTGAGAACCCAGTCCAAGTCTCCTACATGGGTGTTAGGGACTCAAGTATTTGAACCAGTGCTTCCCAGAATGCACATGAGCAAGAAGGAAGAATGAGAAGGGGAACCAGGACTTGAACTGAGGCACCCTGATAGGGGATGCGAGTGTCTTTGTGGCATCTCAACTGCTGTACCAACTGCCTGCCCCTTGGACAGATGGATCTTTTTGTGGACTTTTTTTTGTTTGTTTGTTTTGTTTTGTTTTGTTTTTTGTTTGTTTCAATTGGGAAATCACTTAAGATTGGCCTTGGTACTATGGGGTAGGTATCTGTTTAAGTTAACTAGAAACTCCCAGTGTTCCAAAATGTTTGTTTCACTTTATAGTCTCACTCAGCATATGCTAGAACAAGGATGGTCGTGATCGCATTAGTATGCAGTCACTGGCTCATCGTGGGGCAGCTCCACCAGCTCATACATCGCTGAGCAGGAAAGAGTAGGAGACAGTAATAGGCCAGGGAAGGTGGGCAATGGAATGATAGAGCGAGTGCATTGGAGAAGTAATGGATCCTTCTCTTGCCAACAGGACAAGCTCATTTACTCCCAGAACCACTTATGAGCACAGCGAAGCCTGCCAAACTTCCATTAAGACTTACACCATGGGCAGACTGGCTGTGTGACAAGATTAATTCTGGGACTGGCTTTCAGCCCACCTGCACCTTCACCTCATCTCTGCTTGTCCCCTCTCCACACTCATACTCTGTTCACCCAGCTTTATAAAAACTGTTGTTCTGTTTTTGGTAATTTGCTTCGTTGATCTCATCGCTGAAGCTTTGCAGTCGTGAGTTCTGTCCCTTAATAGATGTATAATGTCAGACTTCTTTTCTCCAGGCTTCATTTTCCTTGTCTGTAGGGATAAGAATGCTGTGAGTATTAAAAAGTTAATGCAACTTTTAATGCCTACAAAGGACTCAGCCCTGGGCTGGCACATAGCATATGCTCAGGAAATGCTAATTATTCTTATTCCCAGCATAGTCTCTCCTGCTGTGCTTCTTACCTGTGATTGGTTCTTTATTCTCTTAGGACCTCTTAAGAGATATTTCTAGTAAAAGACCCTCCTGAGATAGTCCTAGGAATTCCTGCCCAGGTCTCTCCCTTTCTGAGGCTCAGCTGCAGTTACTCAATGACATAGTTAAGATAAGCCAGGCACCATTTCTATTGCAGACTATAAAGTTCCTGCCAGCTTGATGTGGGCTCTTTGGAGCTCCTGTTCTATATTTCCCCAGATGAGAATTAAATTTAAGGGCTCTGTGATAAAAATAGATCTCTATAATGCATTTTCAAGGATTGTAGTATATGGTCAAACTCTAATTTTGACATAGCAGCAGCAGCTCTTCTTTAAAACCTCACATGCCAAGTTCTTGACTACTGTTAGTCCATGCTCCCGATGTTTCTGTGATCCCTTGGATGTCTAGGATGCCTTTCCCTCTCCCGACAGACAGGATGCTGTGAGCTCTGGGAACAGAAAGGCCACTGGTTTTTGTCTTAGCCTCTGCCATCTAACAGCTGCTCACTTTCTTTTAAGCTCTTCCTCTTGCAGTTCTCGGGCCTGATGCCCATGAACCAGTCTAGCTCTTGGCTCTTAGACTCAGCTGCCTCTTATCACAGCATCAGGCTTGGGCCGCATATGCCTACACATGGACTTCCCTGCTTTCTTCTGCCCCACCGTGTACTCCGCAAGACACACGCCCCCATGTTTCTCCTCTTCGTGACTTTACTCAGTTCTCTCTCTGGCTAGTACTTCCTCTTCACAAGCCTGAAATCACTATCTACTACTCCCTCCCTAACCCTGATGCCTCCCATCCCAGCCAGACTCCTTGGAGAGTGGTCTTCAGACAGATTCCTGTCTTTTCCTCCCCTTTTCTTCACTTTAACACACTCCATTAAGACTCCTCTCCCCACCAGTCTGCTGAAAAAAATGGCCAGTGCCGCACATCTGGCCACTTGTTTTCCTCTCCCCTCACCCCTTAGCACCACTTGACATGACTTCCCTCTTGCTTGAAATGTGCTCTTCAGCTTCCTGGCACTGCACATGGTGCTTTTTCTACTTGAACGCTCTTCTCCCAGGTTGTCATGGAGTGCCTCTTCTCATCATGAGTTTAGTCTCCTTGCAAGAGGCCTTCTCAGTCCCAGACCATCCTAACCGAAGCAGTTTCCTTTGACTCTTCGCTACACTTCCCACTAACTTTATATGGTTAACAGCACTGTTCCTAGCTGGCATTCTCATTAATTTATGTCAGCATTTTATGGGGCAGTTTGTAAAAATCAAATTGCACTGTGGCAATAATGATGGCTGGCATTATTCATGACCTGCTATGTGCTAGTTATTGCCCTAAGTACTCTGCTTGTATTAGCTTATTTAATTTACGTGTTCATTTTACCTGTGTGCAAACTAGGTACAAAGATACTAGGTAACTTGCCCTTGATTCCAAAGTTGTAAGTAGCATAGCAAGGATTCAGACTTACCCATTCTGATGCCTGGACCTGTGATAAAAATCGCTGAGACAAAAATCACTGAATTCAGTGAATTGCCCAGAGTTCCCAAGAGCACAATGAGAGACTTTGTGTGGCAGAACATCTTCACTGATAGCAACTAGAGAGAACTAAGATTTTGCTTCCCTTGGAGCACTGAGAATATAGAGGTTTGCCTTTGTGACAGGCAACAATAGATCATTCACAGTGATGTATTTGTCTCATTTTGCATTGAGTGGGGCAAGTAGTCAAACTTTGTTTTAAATCTTTGTCGAACAAGTTGGTAGGATTTATATACTATTGTAGTTTTATTGATTTGGGGGCTACTTTAAAATTTATATGGATGAGGTTGCACGTGTTTCCATTTGATTATTGTTCATAACTCTTGCCTATTTTCCTACTGGCCTATAGTTACATTTTATTTTTTATTTGTTGAACTCTATTTAATAGAGTCATTAAGCCTTTGGCTATAATGTAATGTGTTATCACAAAAAATAAAATATTAATTTAAAACAGAAATGTACCACAGGTCGTGTATACCGCTTGGAGTAAGAATATATATTTCTGTTACAGTTTATAAAGAACAAGATACATGTTAGCTTCCTCATTAATGAATCAGTAATCTGGGATGAATGGAAACTACATCCTAATTAAAAACATGGATGATAAGCTGGTCTGTAGTATCTTTCTTTTGACTGCTTTATCATTAAAGCCATGGCCTTCACAGATTACTGGCATGGGAAAGCAGGTGGTCATGCATTTTGCAACTAGAGAAAGCAGGTGTTTGCCGCCTGCTTGGTTCTGTCTCCTGGGCTGAACTTTGCCTTCTTGACACGAATCCACAGCACGCTCTCCTGGCTTGTTAGCACTCCTGTCCACTGTCGATCTGTTGCTGGCAAGCCCGAGTTGCCCGAGTGAAAGTCACCCTACTCTGAAACCCCAGACAGGGTCTAACACGTTCTCAGCAAATCCCAGCTCTGCATCTCTGTGAATCCTCATAGCACACTCATTTCCTGCCTGCTACTTCCATAGTAAGAGACCCAGACCTCAGTGGCAGTGTTAACACTAGTGAATTGAGACTTAGCTGTCACAGAACTGTTAGCGTTGTGTGGGAAGAGAACAACTAGAGAGGCTGATGCATAATTCCACAGGAGTAGAAGCTTTATTATTCAGCTACAGTAGAGTCTAGAGCCCTCAAACTCCAATAGGCCTGTGAATGGAGTCCACATGTGTATTCAAAGCATAGTTTTATACAGCTGGATTATAAATCAGGTGTTGAGGGGAGGAGCTGTTCACTGATCAGGCACAGGGTTCTTCCTGTCTGCACCTCCTCCCACACCCTCACAGCTGCTCCCTGTTTTAGGATCTTATTTTCATCTCTTGGTTATCTTTTCAAACTTCATGGACCTACGACGCACAGGGGCTCTGGATCACGCATGCATTCTGACTCAACCGGCTTTGGTGCCTGAGGTTCTGCGTTTCAAAACAGCTCCCAGGAGTTTACCCAATCACATGAAACCGGCCTGGATCACCAGGTTCTAAGCCTGTGGCAAGAGATTTTGATTCTGTGGGTCTCAGATGAGGCACAGGAATACACAGTTTTAACAAGGTCTCAGGTGATGTCAGTACTGCCAGTAGGAGGCCCTCTCTTTGAGAACTGCCAACCCAGGTTACTATGGTAGCCTCTGACTTGTCTCTCTGCCACCTCTTCTTTATTTTTTCACTATCACCAGAATTATCCTTTGAAGTTCCAAAAAGGATTGTTTCACAAACTTTCCTACCTTATTTATAAAACTGGCAGTGTTTCTCATTGGACCGTTTAATACACATCCGTGCTCTTTGGCATGTTGAAACACAGTTAGAAATAAACATTCCTAAGATAGAATTTTGTCAGAGGCATGCCTCTCTAGTTATTTTAATGGCAACTATGAGTTATAGTACACCTAGTTCTCCTATCTGTATTTATCCATGATTTAAATGATTCTTATTTCAAGGACTTACACAGATTATAAAAGCACTCACTGAGAATAAACACATACTATACAATATTGCTTGCAAATATTGTAGTACTCCATAAGTAAGACGATGCTAGCCATGATGTCATCAAACTATATATATATATATATATATATATATATATATATATATCGAGGAGCCAGTGCTGTGGCATAGCGGGTAAAGCTGCCTCCTGCAGCACCAACATCCCATGTGAGCACCAGTTCAAGTCCCACCTGCTCCATTTTTGATCCAACTTCCTGCCAATGTGCTTGGGAAAGCAGCAGAGGATTCCCCAAGTGCTTGGGACGCTGCCACCCAGTGTGAGACCCAGAAGAATTCCTGGCTCCTGGCTTTGGATTGGCTCAACTCCTGCCGTTGAGGCCATTCGGGAGTGAAATGGCAGATGGAAGATCTCTCTCCTCTTCTCCCCTCCCTTCCCCCTCCTTTTTTCCCCTTCTTTCCTTCTCATCCCCTTCCTTTCCCCTAACACCCTTTTTCCCCTCTATTCTTCCCTCCCTCTCTCCATAACTCTGCCTTTCAAAAATCTAAGTAAAGCTTAGAAGAAAGTTGTATATCGAGATTCTGCTCTCAGCTCCCATGTCCAGTGTCTTGAAACACTGGCTAGTGTTATGCAGAAGAAGCTGCTCTGTGTGCCTGGACCTGACATTCATTTTGTTTTGCCCTGGTTTTGTATGTTCTCCTGTGAGACCCCACAACACCTCTTTTCCAGGCCGTTAGCTGCAAGGGCTGTTTGTTGCTGCTGATGTTTGTTTTGTTGTGGGGAGCTTGGTCCTAATTCTTTTTCTTTGAATCTGTAAATACTCCAAGTGCAGTCCATAAAGAGGCTTGACTCGCTTCCAGGACACACTGCCAGATGCTAGCTTCCAGCTTTACTAACCCAGCCCCGGGGATGGACTTTGTGGGTTTGTTTGGTCCCGTGGTTTCTGCCAACTGGGCACCATGTCCTTAGTCCACCTTCTTCTTTGCACACAAATACAAAAGGGAACATTTTATTTTGCTCCTTTGGGTAGGAACAGTCACTGTATTTATGGGGACTGAGTTAACATTTGATTTCTCCATGGCATCATGCTCTGCTTTAACTGTGGACATCCACATACTTTATTGTTTTGCCATTTCAGACTCAAGTTCTTCTGAGCTCCTATGGTGTTTAGCCCTTTGTGGCCTTTGTCTTCCAGCTGCCCCTCTCTGCATTGGGGCACATCTCCTCCTGTCATTCACCCAAAAAGCCAAAAGCCATGACACTTCCTTACCTTTTCTTGATTAATTCCCTCTTTCCAAACTGCTTTCTGCTGTGTCTCCTTTACTGGTATTACCCCAGCTGAGTTAAACCCACACATGCCGGCCTACCCAGATCTTAAACTCAATCTTGTTAAGCCCAATGAAAATCAGATGGTGTTCCCCCAAAGGCAAGGAACTCTGATTTCTTTCAGTTTCCCTTTTGTCTGCTTTCCAAAGAAATGTTTGTGTGAGGGACAGGGGAGGTATTTGCTGCAAGCAAATGTTTGAGCATTTGGGAAGAGTCAGGGGAACACGGGATGTAGGGGCTGGTAATAGTGGGCACCATGGATGCACACGTGGCCTGCTGAAGGAAATGTGTGCTCCTGAATAATTTTTGCTATCTTTTTGCAAGCTTGGTCTGTGGCATTTAAAATCACAGTGCTTCTCTAACCAAACTATTTAATTTTTTTAGTATTCTTGGTACACTGTGTATTCACCATATATTTAGGATTTTTGAAAAGAAGCTTCAAAACTTTCAAATTCTGTTCTTTTTTCACTGTTCAGGATTTCTTAGTAGGAAAAGGAAAGAGCCGGATTGGTTGTACTAGGTCTTCTTATCCACTGACACCTATGCATTTTAAGGATTCCATTGGAGTTTCAGTTTAAAACTTGAGTTTCTTTTAGTCTTTATTTCCCTTTGTGTTTTTACCTATGGTTGATACTTATATTTTCATGTCAAGGGACAGGCACAGGCAGAATATTGATGTTCTCAGTGAATACTACTGAATTAGCCAACAGTCATTAGACCTGATGTTTAAAAACTGTTTTATTCAAAAACAAAAATAATTTTTTTTTAATTTATTTATTTGACAGGTAGAGTTACAGACAGTGAAAGAGAAAGACAGAGAGAAAGGTCTTCATTCCATTGGTTCACTCCCCAAATGGCTGCCATGGCCGGAGCTACGCCAATCTGAAGCCAAGAGCCAGGTGTTTCTTCCTGGTCTCCTGTGCAGGTGCAGGGGCCCAAGGACTTGGGCCATCCTCCACTGCCTTCCCAGGCCACAGCAGAGAACTGGACTGGAAGAGGAGCAGCTGGGACGAGAACTGGTGCCCATATGGGATGCCTGCACCACAGGCAGAGGATTAACCTAGTGCGCCATGGCGCTGGCCCCACAATTTCTTTTTTTTTTTTTAAACAGAGAGAGACCCATCTGCTGGTTCATGCTCCAAGTGCCTGCTGTGGCTGGGGCTATGAGGGGAACAAAGCCAGGAGCTGGGAATTTCATGCAGGTGGGAGGGATTCAACCACTTGAGACATCACATGCTGCCCCTCAGGATCTACATTGGCAGAAAGCTAGAATTAGGAGAAGAGGGCTCATACTCAGGCACTCAAGTACAGGACAAGCTTGTCTCAACTGGTTTCTTAACAACTAGACCAAATCCCTGCACCCTAAAGTAGTTATTTTTAGTTATATACACGTTGGTGCACTGTAATGGGAACCTATGAATAGGAGATGGTGGTAGTCACATGGCCACTTTCGGGTTAGTGCATGGACCTCAGCTCTTACAGGTGTTGTTTGCCTTCTGCCCAGTATCTCCTCTGCCTGTATCTCCTCCCATGCTCTCCGGAGTGACAACCAAAATAATCTCCGCACTTTACCAAATGTCTGGGGCTGCAGAATGCAATGGTAAGGGTAGTAGACAGTATATTTGCTCCCTATTAAGAACCACTGATCTATAGCTCCTGAACGTGCTGAACCGTAGCTTAGTCTCTCCCCCAAGCTTACTCAAGCACAGAAGATTAGTGGTAATCTGCAAAATAAAGTCTAGAGGCTAACACTGTGGCCTTGTGGGAAAAGCTACTGCATGTAATGCCGGCATCCCATATGGGCACCAGTTGGAGTCCCGGCTGCTCCACTTCTGATCCAGCTCTCTGCTATGACCTGGGAAAGCAGTGGAGGGTGAACCCCTGAACCCATGGGAGAGACCTGGAAGAAGCTTCTGGCTCCTGGCTTTGGATAGGTGCAGTTCTAGCCATTGCAGCCATCTGGGGAGTGAACCAGCAGATGGAAGACCTCTCTCTCTCTCTCTCTCTCTCTCTCTGTCTCTGTCTCTGCCTCACTGTAGCTCTGCCTTTCAAATACATAAATCTTTACAAAGAATAAATCCTGTGTTCTTTTTGTGATATTGCCATTTTCTGCCTGTGCGATTTAAGTCAATTTTTTCCATGATATCTTCTGAAGCATCTCGAATGGCAGAGAAATAAGGTGTTGTACAGTAGTTAAGCTGCTGCTCTGAATACCTGGAGTCCATGTTTCAATGTGATTTCAAGTTCAGGCTGTTGTGCTTTCATGCCAGCGTCCTCTAATGCATTCCTGAGGGCAGCATCAGATGATAATAGTAATTGGGTCCCTGCCACTCATGTCGGAGACCAAGACAGATCTCCTAGTTCCTGGCTTTGACCTGGCCCAACCCTGACTGTTGCAGGAATCGGGGGAATGAACCAACAGATGGGAGCTCTCTCTTTGTCTTTCGAATAGATGAAAATAAACAAATATTTATAAAAATAAAAACAAAACGGTAGGGGAGAAAAGATGCCCTAGTTTCTACGTGGAACAATTCAGTGATGTTAGTTATGGCCATAGCATCAGCTGGGGAACCCAAGTATATTCATGTTTTGCATTAGATTGTGTCAAACCATAAAATAATAATTGGTTTAATAGTGTCCCAGAGACTATTGTATTTTTGAATGCAAGAACTTATTGAATATAACTGCCTGACATTAGGAAACTAGAGCTAGTTGAACTATTCAAAACTTCACCTGCAAACCACAGGCCTGACTACACTAATTCCAAATAACTGCTAACAAACTTCACCCTGCTTCATTCTCCTTCCCTCAGGTTTTGCCTGTCTAGGCAACTCAGCCCTTCATTGTTACCCATGATGGGAGGCCTACAAGGATAAAGATAATTAAGCAAACCTGATTTTCAAGGCTTGAAAAATTAATGACTGTGATTTTGACATTTTAAGAATGTTAGGTTGACCTTGTTCTTGATCAGTCATGAGAATTAACTGCAGATGTGCAGAGGAGCAAAGCCCGTAGCTTTATAAGGATTGGATTCATGCAGTTCTCTAACATTCTCTACTTGACACAGCCCATATTGTACCTTTTTCCCCCAAAGCAAGCATTAATTATAATTTTAATTTTTAAACACACACCTCCTTAATCTTGTATCTTGTTGTTACATTAATCAAGGAAATGACAAGCAAAATTTCTGTCCCAGAATTCTTAAGCTAGTTTAAAATAAAATTAATGTTCACTTTGCAGTGAGCTATTAAAATAATCCATTGGGTGAAAAGCCGCCTTCTGTCCCAGGAGCTCAAGTTGCATTCAGCAGTTGTCTTTGGAATCCCAAAGAGAGCAGCAACAGTAGCAGTTATCCCTGGACACTTCTTCACTCCAACAGACAATTTCCTTCCTCCCTGCAGAGAAACCAAAGAGCAAAGACAAAAATCATCTGAAAGAGAGCTCAAGAAGTGAATGCACAGCTCATTGTAAAGCTAGCTAACTAGAGAGGGAGAAAGAGGATGCAGAATTTACAGAGAAATGGGAATTTTAAAGTGTTTGTGTGATGGAGATATCTGTAAACAAAGCCAAGTGCTAAATATAGAAGCTATGGAAATAAATAGCCCAGCTTCCAGGATAAGCCTTAGCTTTGATGTTAAACAGCAAAGCAGCTCCTAAAGGGTTCCTGTGCTATAAGCAGGAAAGGATTAAGAATATGCTGATTAAGAGAAACAAACGTGTGTTACCTCTGGATTTTGCTATTTATGGAATAAAAGACAGGAATGTCAGAGCAAGCACTTTGTATAATTAAAATCTAGAGATTATGACAGGAAGGATAAGGCATTCAGTCCATTGTCTTGAACTGCCTATTTCATAATTTATTTCAAGGGAGCTTTAAAAAACAAAGGTGTCATTACAACAAAGCTACCTGACAAGTAAAAAAAAAAAAAAAAAAAAAACCCGTGGACATGAACTTTGATGAGCTTGACTGAAACCAGATCAGAAGACAAAAAAGGGAGTCCAACTGGAGCTAGTTGATGTCTCTAAAATGAACTTCATGTGTGCCTTTTACATTTCCTTGTATTAGTTCCCATGGAAATTTCCATTAGTTGTGTGACATCTAGTAAGTAATGGATAGAAGTTCTTAGTTCAATTGCTGGTAAGTTGAGAAGGGGAACTGCAATCATCAATGTAGGTGGAGTTGTCTAACAACGCTGTTATAACTACTGTTTTAGGGCTACTTACAATGCTGTTATTTACAATGGATGGACTTAGGCCTTAAAAATAAGATGAAGTATAAGGAGGATAATTTAAAAAAATTATTTTTATTTGGAAGTATATGAGCCATCTTCTGCTGCCTCCCCAGGGTGCACACTACCAGAAGCTGGGTAAAAAACAGAATAGCCAGGACTTCGTCCAGACATTCCAATATGGATGTGGGTATCCTAAGCAGTCACATAACTGCTGTCCCACATACAATTCTAAAATTAAATGGCACTTTATTGGACCAGCGTTTGTGGTGCAGCAGGTTGAGCCACTGCCTGTTAACACTGGTATCCTATATGACTGCTGGTACAAGTCCTTGCTGCTCCACTTGCAATCTACTCCTTGCTAATGCACCTGGGAAAGCAGAAGAAGATGGCTGCTTGTGCCCTGGTCATCCACATGGGAGCCCCAGGTGGAGTTCTTGGCTCCTGGCTTCAGCCTTGCCCAACCCCGGCTGTTGCAGCCATTTGGAGGATGAACCAGCACATGGAAGGTCTCTGCCTCAGTCTCTGTAACTCTACCTTTCAAATTAATAAATAAACCCTAGAAAAAAAATTTAAAGGAGTACCCAGTCTACCCTTATATTTCCCAGCATATCTTGCGGCTAAGCTAGGTACACCTGTGAGGCTGACTGCCGGCCGAGAGGTATAAATAGAGTCGTCTGTGAGCATTTCAAGACCTTCCCTTAGAGGAGAAAACATGGGTTTTTTTCCTCTCTCTTATACTGCAAGCAGAAATGTCTCTAATATGAATTGTGTCTGATCGCCATCTCTACCCCAAGGTAGGTGCTGTCTATGCCTAGGATTGGGCAACCATCAGATAGATAAAAAAGCTTATTCCGTAGCAAAATAACCCTAACAGGCATGGGCATATGTGAGAGAGAAATGCAAAGGTACTTCAAAAAGAGCATAGGAAAATAGAGTTAAAGACATGTAAATTGGCTCAAAACAAATTTAAAATCCATGATTCATGGCTTTTTTTCATAGCACCTATTTCCATGAACTTTTTGGAACCTCTCATGCATGCATCTACAAAAAATGCCAAAATAAACTTATTGTTTAATTACATTTCTCATAGATGTTTTGAAGTATGCTTGTCTTTGTTAGCTTTTCTCTTATAACTGAATTTACTTAATAAGCATTCAGTATGATTAAAAGTGGGAATAATGGAACCAAAACTCATGTTTAGCAGTTTGCTTTATTTCTGCAGTTCATGGTAAAACTAGGACGGAATACTTGCTTAAAACCAGAAGGCAATCAAATGTAATTGATTTTGTATGGATTGTAAGTAAGTTTGAAATGGAATTTGGGCCCTCAAACCACTTTCTTCAAAGTGAAGAAACAAAGCATTAAGAAACTACACCTGCACAGAGTATAGACACAGAAACTTAGACAGCTACAAAATCACTGGGCAGTATAATCTTATGAGACACCATTGCATAATGCAGTCCAACATTGACTAAAATGTCATTAAATACTACTTGACTATATACTCACACATACACATGTCTATACATGTGCAAAATACATAATAGTATAAGCACCTAGACATGCAACTATTACATAATTGAATCAAATAAAATCTCAGTGGTGCTAGGAACAAACGGTTAATAGAAAATCAAATCCTCAGGAGTTCAAGGAAACAGCTGAAAGAGGCAGGCGTTTTGGCAGGGAACCTGCTTGTGAAGACTAGAAGGAAAGATAAGACAAGTGACAAGAAGTGGAAATGGAATGCAGCGAGCATGTTGTCAACAGAAGTTTTAGTTTGTATCTTTATATGACGTATTTGCAGTCAAAATTGTGGTTAAAGGTTCTTTTGCTTATGCTCATTTCTTTCATCTGGTCTCGATGGACTGCATAAATTGCCATAAGAGACCACATGACAGTATTTTCAGGAAAACTGCAATTTGTGTAATTAGCATTGAATTTTCAATGTGCGGAGTCCTTATTGTTTCACTGTGGTCAAAGGGGATGAGTGAATGATTACAGTACAGTGATTGTGTCTGGTGAGGAGAAAGGCGATCATAACACCTGGTTGTTTGCTAATGGAGACAGGAAAATTGGGGCGTTTAAAATGGGGGAGAATGGCAGTTGTTAGACTCTGATATGGAGAAATACGGCAAGCAGGTTTTGTGGGAGTAGGTGGAAGACGTAAAATTAAGGAAAACATGCGGGTAAAAAATTCTTGTGGAAAAGGTGCTGGATATGGTCTGAGGATAAAGACAATCAGAGCGTGAGAAAGAAAAGGAAGGAGTAAAACTTCTTTGCAGACATGATTTTCTATGTGGGAGACTCCAAAAATACATACTAAAAAAACCCCTGGAAAAAAATCGTAGCCACAGAACTCGTACCTTACAGAAGAATGGACTGAAAATAGTCACTAGACCTAAATGCAAACTATGGGGACGGGGAAGGGAGAAATTTGAGGTCCTGGATTTGTGGATGAATGTTTAGATACAAACAAAAGCATGACTTTGGTTAAATTGACCTTCACGGCCTGGCACTGGGCCACACTAGGTTGATCCTCCGCCTGCGGCACCAGGTTCTAGTCCAGGTTGTTCTCTTCCAGTCCAGCTCTCTGCTGTGGCCTGGGAAAGCAGTGGAGGATGGCCCTGGTGCTTGGGCCTGTCCACCTGCGTGGGAGACCAGACGAGTCACCTGGCTCCTGGCTTCGGATCGGTGTATCTCCTGCCGTTGTGGCCATTTGGGGGTGAACCATCAGATGGAAGACCTTTCTGTCTCTTGCTGTCTGTAACTCTACCTGTCAAATAAATTGACCTTCACTTATTTTGCTGTATGAGACATTAAAGGAATGAAAAGACGAAGGAATGACTAAGTGTGGCCTAGTAGGCTAAGCCTCCTTTGTGTCATCAACTTTCCACCTGGCTGCTTCTCTTCTGATTCAGCTCTCTGCCTGTTGCTTGGGAAGCCAGTGGAAGATGGCACAAGGGCTAGGGCCTCTGCACCTGTGTGGGAAACCTGGGAGAGACTCCTGGCTTTGTTATCTGCCCAGCTCTGGCTGTTGCAGCCATTTGGGGAATGAACCAGTGGGTGGAAGACCTTTCTCTGTCTCTCTTTTCTCTCTTTAGCTCTACCTCTCAAAAAACTAAAGACGAATAAAATATTTGAAATAACTTTAAAAAGATTTACTTACTTGAGAAGCAGAGTTGGCAGAGTGAGACAGATCTTCCATCAGCTATTTCACTCCCCGAATAGCTGCAATAGCCAGACTGGGCAGACTGAATCCAGGAGCTATGAACTTTATCCAGGTCTCTCTCATAATTGACAGAGCCCCCATCAGCTGGCCATCACCTGCTGCCTTCTGGGCATATTGGCAGAAAGCTGTATCAGAAGCAGAGTAGCTGGTGCAAGGTGTCCGGAGTGTAACAAATCTTTCCAGGCAGAGGAAACAATTCACAAGATTCTATTGAGATTCCACTCCCGGGCGAGGTTCCCTGTCCCAACAGAGTGGGGGCCCAGGAAGTTGGCATTTCAGAAGTTGGGAGGGCTCCTTTTATAGATACAGGGTGTGGGGGTTAAAGGTTGAGGCAGGTCTAATCCTGATTGGTTGACCTTTAGGCACCCACAGAAGTACAGGTAGGGACTTCTCCATTCCCGGAAGTATAGGCCTTCCTTCCATGCAGATCCCAAAGCTACCATCTGGGGCTTAAACTAGCACTCCTATATAGGATATGGTACAGGGAATCCCAGAATGAAATGCGGATTACAGCGAAAGTGTGGAACCAACAACCTCACTGTTAGAGTTTAGGGTTGAGAAGCAAGGCGAGTTAATGACTTGACTTCTTTTTTTTTTGGACAGGTAGAGTTAGTGAGAGAGACAGAAAGGTCTTCCTTTTTGCCGTTGGTTCACCCCCCAAATGACCGCTATGGCCAGCATGCTGCGGCTGGCGCACCATGCCGATATGAAGCCAGGAGCCAGGTGCTTCCTCCTGGTCTCCCATGTGGGTGCAGGGCCCAAGCACTTGGGCCATCCTCCACTGCCCTCCTGGGCCACAGCACAGAGCTGGCCTGGAAGAGGGGCAACCAGAACTAGAACCCAGGGTGCAGGCGCTGCAGGTGGAGGATTAGCCTAGTGAGCCACGGTGCCAACTAACTTGACTTCTTAAATGGGTGGAATTTGTGAAACTAGAAGCAAAAAGCTGTACAAAACACCGTGCCAGAGTTGATAGAATTACTTCCCAAGGAGGTAAAGTTTAACAACCCTGAGATCATTACTCCTACTCCTATGCTGGAAGTGAATAATTGTATGGCAGATGGTGAGAGCAATGTTTCTAAGTGCTGGAATGAAGGGTACTAGAATGATAATCTGGTCATGAACTACAGCTGGAGACGTCAGTGTAAATTTGTTTGGATAATATTGATACAGATGGATAACTACGGAAAGAGTGGCAGGTGTTTATATAGGGGTTAGTATATCCATATGAGATTTCCAAACCCTATTCCCTGTAGGGGACCTAGAAGCATAACAACGTAGTGTCAAGGAGCATACCCTGAACCCTGATCTTGGCTTCTAAAAAAAACTCTTCAGTAAAAAAGAAATTGAGGGACTATGTTGAATATTCGAGTCCATAGTCATAAAATGGAACCCTAGCTGCACATCTCCCTGTTGGTCGTTACTGAAGGTACTTTACATACTGGAGTTCTAGTTTTAGCATCTCTAAAATGGGTATAAAATGGTTCTTGGCTTCTAACATGTTTTCATTTTCTAACATTCTATCTTCATATGCTTTCTTTTATGATCAGAGACAGTGGTATTTATCCCTTAAAATATCAGGACTCCTAATTAAAGTACCCTCACTACCATTAAAAAAAAAAAAAAACTCCAGATATTTCAAGAACTAACACAATCCTGTATTACTTATTACCGAGTCCAGTGTGGGTGTTTTTGATATAAAGGTGGCTTACTTCTACCTGCTCATTCAGGAACTTAGGATCCAATTAATCTAGTAACCCCAATAACAACTCTGCTCCCCAAGTCTTGTTCTCTGTATAAATGGAGAAAGACCCCTCATGTCTTTGGCCCTCATTCCTTTCCCATAAAGGAACTGGGAATGAATTAGTCATGTGACCCTCCTTCACTGCCGGGGGTGCTATGAAATGTTCATAATTGGGCAGCAATTTCCTTATAATTCTGTTTGAGACAAAATACAAATGTTGGTATGGAGTGAACCACTTCTGCCTTGCTCAATGCATGGGTCTATGAATGATGAGCTCTGCAGCCAACTCTCTTGCATATAGACAGAGGTGTCCTTGTAAGAAAGCCTCCTTTAGTAATTGTGAGGAGTGCTGGTGAGAGTTAACCCTGCAGTTCTCTATGCTCTCTAAGTTGTTTAATTCCATCTGAAAATGTTTTCCATGAACTTGGGTATGCTTGCATATGATTAAACGTTATATTAAATCACTTGGAGTTCAAGCATTAAATGAATGCAACAGAAACTCTTCATGCTGTATTTAAAAATAGTCTTGCAGAATGGGTATGGTATAAAGTGAGAGGTCATAATGTCTGGAATGTATTTTTCTTTGTATTTGCACTGAAGTCTCCTAGCTTGTATGTTTCTCTAACATCAGTTTATGGTAGCATATTTTTTTTATTAAACATAGCACCAGATCATCAAAGACATAGTATTTAGATATTAGGCTTTTTTCTGAATGCCTTAAGATATAGTCATAAGTAAGGGATTATTAAGAACAAGAAAACCTGGTATATCCATATGATATTTGTTACCAATTGCTGGTTTCCAGCCATCTAGTGTCCAATTCAGAAGGACTAGGGTTTGTCTCAGTAACTGGTGTTTCTAACAAGTTCCTGGACAGTGCTGGTCTAGGGACCATACCTTCAGAACCACTGATCTATCAGATTGTGCTAAAGGAAATAAACAGAAAGGTTTACTCAACTTCCAGGAGGGGAATTGGCTTTGCCATTAAAATGCTCACCTATCCAAGTACCTGGGTTTTGATTTTTCAGCTCTGGCTCCTGATCCTACATTCCTGCTAATGTATGAGGGAGCAGGTGATGGTAAAAGTAATTGGGTCCCTGCTGGTTGGAAGACCTAGAATGAGTTCTTAGCTCCTAGTTTTGTCCTAGTCTAGCCCAAGCCATTGCAGACATTTGTGAAATGAACCAGCAGATGGGAACTCTCTTGCTCTCTTTGTATTTCAGATAAATATTTAAAAAAAATAATTTGGAATAAACAACCTTAAATTCATGCAATGTCGCTGAGATTGCACTATTTGTGCCCCAGCTTTTGTATTAAAATAATAATGCAGGTCATACAGTGCTTAAGACTCAGGTTATTTTAGTTCCATAATCATAAGGCAGAATAGCTCCAGTTTGGATGTGTGGAGACTTTACTTAATTTTGACTGACCCACATACAGCAAATGTGATTCATCTGACTTGAAATTGAAAACCCGAACACTCTAGGTTGTGAAACACAATGGATTGTTACAGTGGGGGCTTAAATAGAAAAAGATGGATTTTTAGGGTGAGGGGAGTAATCAGTCCAAAGGTATATCTGAAATAAGTTGCCCAGATACTAAGGAAAATACCAAAAAAATCATATAAACTTTAGTGAAAGCGCTCTGCCTTGCTTTTCCTAAAATTGAGCCCAGAGTCTGAGCTAAGTGGATTTAATTTTTTTTTCTTTGCTGAGTATTTACTTTCTTAATACAGGAGAAAGAATTCAAAGGAAGATTTATTTTTAGGCTTTACTTTCATCTGAGCAAGAAGAAATATACTGTGCAATAATGAAAAAGTGACCTGTGCTCAAAGCTTGTGTTAAGGATTCATGAGTTATTTATTTATAAAAATTATATACCCAGGGACCATGACCCTGGTCAATACTAGGCTTCATATTCAGTGGTTGTAGACTCTAGGGGGTGAAGTAATTTATCATAACATTATTATTTATGGAATGAATGAATAAACATCACAGTTGGCTTTTTTTTTAAGTCAAGGCCTGCCTTGACTTCAAAAGGTGAACAATGATATTAATCAGTAATATATTTCTTTGAGGAGATGATCTGGAGCAAAAAGATATCTCGCAGACCAGGAAGGTAATATTCAAGAAAATAAAGAAGCTAATCACTGTCTCTTATGATAGGCTTGCTTTTGGTGAAATACTAATACAATTTTTTTCTCAACTGTATTTACAAAGGAGGTATTAAAAATGTGAATGTCTTGATTTGAAGGAGGAGAGTGTACAAACAGAATGTGTCCTGCATTCTGCCAACGGCAGTTCTATTTGGGAGCTGTTCCGCTCTAAACTGTCATCACTCAATGTAATGTTTCAGAAGGGCCATCCAAATACTGTTCCTTCTCCCTCCCTCTGTGGCTGTTTCTCTGGCACCATTCTGTGGCTTCTCTGATCTCAAAGGACTCTTCTGCCTTGAAGGTGAAGTTCATGCCTAAATGTTGCAGAAACCCGAAGTCGAGCACACTTCTCAGCACCCTTGTGGCATATTTCCAGGGAACTGTGTTGCCCCATTGCCATCCATCACACAGCAAGCCTCCTGCGGAGACGTGGGAGGAAAGCCTCCCTTCAGTCTGGCTGCCTTTCTCCTTTCCCAGTCAATGCTGCCTTGACTCTGTCCAGGAAGGGCTAGCCTGTCGGTTGACCGCAGCATTTCTGCTTTCGTGGTACCGTGGTGCCGTAAGTTCACAGAGCTGCCAACAGTGGCAGGACTCAAGCTTCTTCCCTACTCTGCTTCCTCCTCCATTCCTTTCTTTCCAGCATTTGCATCAGATATACTTTAAATATATGAGAAAAATGCAGAACAGAAGACAGTAAAACAGAAAAAGCCTTAAATGATTTTTGATTTAATATTTTATATTAAATAGATTGTATTATTGCCCCAAGAACATGTATCATGTGTCTATTGAGGGTATTTCAAAAATAAACAAATTGAAATATGTTTTTATTGCAAAAAAAAGATAAAGATAAGGGGGTCTTCCCAAAAGTGGTGGGTAATATGTGTTATGAAAAAATTTCAAAACTTTTTCCACCAAATTAACTTTTTATTTACTCAAAAGTCAGAGTTACACAGAGAGGAGAGGCAGAGAGAGAGGTCTTCCATCCAATGGTTCACTCCCCAATTGTCTGCAGTGGCCGGAGCTGCGCCGATCTAAAGCCGGGAGCTTCTTCTGGGACTCCCAACGCTGGTGCACGGATCCCAGGGACTTGGGCCATCTTCTAATGCTTTCCTAGGCCATAGCAGAGAGCTAGATCGGAAGAGAAGCATCCGGGACTAGAACCGGTGCCCATATGGGATGCTGGCACTTCATACCAAGGTGTTAACCTGCTGTGCCACAGCGCTGTCCCCTAAATTAACTTTTTAAGTCCATTTTCCACAAACGGCCTGGGGTACTCTTGTACTTTGTCTTCAGGGCACAATTTTATTCAGTGTCTTTCTCAGAACTGTCACTTGGACCAACATTCTCTTTCCAAGGTCTGTCTCCTCTTGTTTTTCCAGTTTCTCCTTTAACTGTTCTGAAGCTTCTGTGCTTCCCAATTTTGTAAACTGTGTTGCTGCTTTTCAACTTTTTAAATGAAGGGAGTAAATGTAAGAATTCCTTAGGGAATTTCTCATGAAGGTCGAGTCAAGGAAGTGCTGGAGAAAGGCAAATGTCTTGTATTGCTTGCCTGTGTTTGTTTTATTCTACCTATGTCCAGAAGCAGAAACTGGAGTGAACTTTAGGCTCCGTCAAAGTACCCTAACACACACTACTCCTTTCTCATTGCCATTGAGTGCAAATGTCTTTCCCTCTGTGTTTCTCTCTGTAGGCTAAGAATCCCAGGGAGTTTATTTACTTAAGCATCCTCTTGCCACCCCCACCCCCCCAAAAAAAGGCTGTGTCTTCCTCTGATAACTTAAATCCCTACGCTTTCTATTTAAAACATCTATTTTTAAATAAATCGCAGGTAAGTCATAAAGTGTGTCCTTTCCACAGTAGCCTCACAAATTAGCCTCACATATCTTATTCCTATAGAATGATTAAGTCCTGATTTCCTCTCTTCTAAATGTGTGCCATGTCTGATTACCTCGATTCCTGGTGGGGCCTCAAATTTTACCAGTACTGTAAATATTTTGTTTGATCTCGGTGAACTTTTTTCTCTTAACAGGGTTCTTCTCATAAAAATATAACCATTAGGTACTGTGATGTTATGTGTCTATTTTGGATGATTAAGTTAAGCTAATGAGCATGTTGATCACCTCATCTATTTATGTCTTTGCATTGAGAGCAAACTCTTTTAGCCATCTTGAAATATTTAGTAACTCTTTAATTTCTCAGTCTCTGTGCATTGTATTTTTTTTTTTTTTGGCAGGCAGAGTGGACAGTGAGAGAGAGAGACAGAGAGAAAGGTCTTCCTTTTGCCGTTGGTTCACCCTCCAATGGCCGCCGCGGTCGGCGCGCTGCGGCCGGCGCACCGTGCTTTGTCCGATGGCAGGAGCCAGGAGCCAGGTGCTTTTCCTGGTCTCCCCATGGGGTGCAGGGCCCAAGCACCTGGGCCATCCTCCACTGCACTCCCTGGCCACAGCAGAGGGCTGGCCTGGAAGAGGGGCAACCGGGACAGAATCCGGTGCCCCGACCGGGACTAGAACCCGGTGTGCCGGCGCCGCAAGGCGGAGGATTAGCCTGTTGAGCCACGGCGCCGGCCTGTGCATTGTATTTCAAACCTGACATTCTACCCTGCTTCTGACTGGGGTTGCTTTTCCCTCATGCCCTCTCTCCACTTGCAAAGACATAGTGATAAGGAATTGAGTGTGTGTGTTAATATATCTCTGGAAGAATAGTGTTATTAGCATAAAAACATTTTAATATGTTTAAGGTTCTGATCAAATGAATCATTTTTTCTTTTTTGGAGTGTCATTTTCTTCAGTTCCATTGTGGACGGATTTCATCTTCAAGGAAGGGAAGTGAGTAGATGCTGGAAAAATGGAATAAGTCTTTACTGAGGAGAAAGTAAAATATAGTGGATATAAACATTTTTAGCTCTGAATATGACAAAAAATGAAGTCTGACTTGTGAATTAGGTAAACTGGTGCTTTTAGTAGTTCTCACTTTTTTCCAAAAAGAAATATATATATTTTCAATTTTTTATTTTTATTTTTTGACAGGCAGAGTGGACAGTGAGAGAGAGAGAGAAAGGTCTTCCTTTGCCATTGGTTCACCCTCCAATGGCTGCCGCGGCCGGCGCACCGTGCTTATCCGATGGCAGGAGCCAGGTGCTAGGTGCTTTTTCCTGGTCTCCCATGGGGTGCAGGGCCCAAGCACTTGGGCCATCCTCCACTGCCCTCCCGGGCCACAGCAGAGGGCTGGCCTGGAAAAGGGGCAACCGGGATAGAATCCAGCGCCCCAACCGGGACTAGAACCCGGTGTGCCGGCGCCGCAAGGCGGAGGATTAGCCTGTTGAGCCATGGCGCCGGCCATATATTTTTAAAGATTTATTTATTTACTCAAAAGTCAGTTACACAGAGAAGGAGAGGCAGAGAGAGGTCTTCCTTCCAACCCCCAGTTGGCCATAATGGCCAGAGCTGTGCTGATTGGAAGCCAGGAGCTTCTTCTGGGACTTGGGCCATCTTGTACTGCTTTCCCATGCCATGGCAGAGAGCTGGATTAGAAGTGGAGCAGCTGGGATACGAACCGGCACCACAGGTGGTGGCTTTACCTGCAGTGCTGGCCCCAAAATATTCCTCCTTGAAATCATGCACTGTCTCTTAGATTATTAAGAAAAAGATTTGTCATTTTATAAAGATTTTACTTATTTGAGAGGCAGAGTTACAGACAGAGGGAGAGACAGAAGAGAAAGATCTTCCATCTGCTGGTTCAATTCTCCAAATGGCCACAGTGGCCAGAGGTGAGCAGATCTGGAGCAAGAAGCCAGGAGCTTCTTCTGGGTCTCCCATGGGGGTACAGGGCTCAAGCACTTGGCATTTTCCACTGCTTTCCCAGGCCATAGGCAGAGTGGGATTGGAAGAAAAGCATTAAGGACATAAATTGGTGCCCATGTGGGATGTTCGTGCCACAGGTGAAGGCTTAGCCTACTATACCACAGTCCTGGCTCCTAAAATGACAAATCTTTTGAGAAAACTATTTGTACACTACATTAGATAGTATACACTCATATGTCTATGTCCCACAAAATGTCGGGCTATTTTACATTATGGTTAAGTATGATACAAGACAAAATACATGACTGAGAAGTGATTTAAAGTCTCAATGCTCATATTTGGCATCATGTTTAAAGCTAAGTTCAAGAAAATTTTCCAAAAAACATAGAAATATATCAAAATTCACAAAGTTATATACTTTTGTTACTGGAAAATGGCAGGGTTCTTGTCTTCGCACAAGAAAGAATTCAAGTGTGAGACAGTAGTGGAAAACTGAAATAGCAAAGTTTATTAGGGAAGGGACATCCATAAGGATGGATGGTGGATGGGCACCTCTCTAGACAGGTCCTGAGAGTGCCCAGTCACTCGGACTGGGGGGGGGGGGGGGCGAGGTTAAATGGTTGAGAGATTACACCTGACCAGGCAGGCGGGTGGCTCAGCAGAGAGCGGAGGGCTGAGCGCGCAGTCCAGTTGAGGTGGGGGGGTGGTTAAGGAGATGGGTCTTTGTCTTCACACATCTCTTCCTGAAACAAAGGATTTTATGGATGTAAAACTCCTGAGTTTTCCCTTGAAGGTATCAGACAGGAGGAAGGCTAGCTGGCTCCATCCTGGGTTCAGAGGAAGGGTGAGCAGGACCCCCTGGAGAATGGGGATCCAGAGCAGGGTGTTTGAAATGCAGATACTGGGCTGCATCTGGGAGATTGTGGAGGATTTGTCAGGCAGACGGGACGGGGACCCCCACCTGACAGGTTATCCGGTAGGAGGGGTCAGGGCAGGACACGAACACTGGGCTGCCCCTGAAACATTATCTGGATGACTTTGAGATGCAGATGCATATGCTGGACATAGACGTCTTCTCTTTAGGCCTGTCACATACACATAAGCTCATATCTAACTTCCTACCTAACACTTTTAAACGTGACTTTTAAAAATTGCAATTAGAATAGTTTCCAAATTAATTTATAAACTAATTACAAATGATTGCTATCTTGGATGGCCTTCTCAGAGCAGCCCCAGGTACAAGAGTAATATGCCAGTGAGTTTTTGAGGAAGAGCTCTCGGGAAACAAGTGGGGGAAGCAGAACAAGGGACGGTAAGAGCCAGCCAAGAGTGAGCTAGCTTTCAGGTGAAATACCAGCCTCAGCCTAACCTGCTGAGAGCTCTGAGTATCAATTACACATGAGTTTATTCTGCCCCAAAGCAAGACTGCTGGCCTTTCATAGTCTTGCACCTGTCAGTCATGAGCTGCAAGCTCTGAGGGAATAAAGCCTTCCAGGCATTTCCTGCCCTCTGCTTATCTGGGTGAAGCAACTGTAGGAGGTCAAGTGTAATCAAAAACTACCTATGCCAGTTGTTGGGATGATAGCCTACAGACCCTGGGGAATGTGTCTAGCACAGGGGTCCAAGGAAAGCACCAATAGGGTTTCCTACAGGAGCTTCATGCAGATTTCCAGAGTAACTGGGTTTAGTTTTCCAGTCATTTCTAGTTCTTGATAAGAACAGCTAGCCTCATTTTGTATACTTGCATTAGTGTTGCAACTGTTCAACAGTTGACTAAAAGGTTTACTTCTGGTGAGTTACAGCACTTAGAACCTTAGGGCTTGTTTATTGATTCAGTGACTGTGCTTCTCAGGGAAAATTGATCAACCATACTTCCCATTAGACATATCCATCCTGACTCCATGTATTAGCATTGGAAAACACTCCATTGAATTCCTCTGTCTTGCCTGAAAACAAAAAGTCGATCTCTAGAAGCAAGTTCTCTTTGAAAAGAGAAAAAAATTATATTGTTAAAAACTTGTCACACTGAAAGATCTCATTTTGGAAAATAGATTAGCTCCCTGCATATTATGGATGTCATATGAAATTAAAAGGCCATTAAAATGCTGTGGTTGCTGGCATACAGGGAGGAGCATGGTAGGATAAAATGCAAAATTCAAGCAGTATAATTTGGAACAAATAGCTGAAGGAGAATGAGGCTATTGGTAGATTTTAAAAAGTGGCTACTAAGAGAAGGCTAAAATGAATGTGGGGACTTTATCACAGCCACTCTGATGGTGGATGCAGGCAAACCAAGTGATGGCTTCACTGCTGAATCAAATGCCTGTGCACCTACCAGATCTTGAACTCTCAGGCTTGCAAACTGTAAGCTGAAGTGTACCTTTCCTTGTGAGTGGCTCCTCTCAGGTGTAATTAAAGTAACAAACAGCTGACTAATCCACCTGCATGTTTGACTTAAATTGCTCCCTGTTTCCAGACTAGTGGTTCTCAATGTGTAGTTCTTTGAGTAAAAGCATCAACATCTCTAGGGAACATGTGAAAAATGTGAATTCTGTGGTCCTACCCTAGACCTACTACATCAGAACCTTTGCAGTGGGGCTTAGCAGCTGTTGTTTATTAAGCCAAAAGGTGATTCAGAAGCAATCTGAAGTTCAAAACCTTTGCACAATGGTGACAGATAATGGCTGCCCACCAAAAAGACCCATTAACCAGGACTATACCTTGTTGTAGGATATTCGGATAGTTCAACAGACTACTTGGATCCATTTATAAAATACCTGTATCAGTATCTTAACAGCAATCAGAACTGCTAATAAACTTAAATCTTCAGACTACCAAGTCTATCAGTAGCACCAACATTACTGTAGATTGAAGCAGCAATTTGCTTGATGGGCCCTAGAGGCCAGAGTCTAGGAGAAGTCCTAAAGATGTCTGGCCTAATTTTAGGTGTTCTGCTTTAACCCTTTGCATGGTACATCTGGGCTGGCAACCAATATGTAGTGTTTATTTCTCACTCTAATTTGAATGAAAAATACAACAAACTGGAAGGTGCATTAGTCTGGCATCTGATAGAGGCTAGTAGGTATGGAAGGGAGGACCACATGGTGAGCTGGGAAGCAGAGAAGCCAGGAGACCAGTGTTCATCTGGCCAAACTTCTTTGGAGAATGAGCTTCCAAGGGCAAGACCTCAATGACAAAATACCACTCTCTAGACCCACCTCTTATTAGATGCCATATTTAGGTCAATTTTCCACCTTTAATCAACTTTTGACCTTAATCTGTTAACCATTAACCAAAGGCTTTGGGGTTTAAAAGGCTGTATTTGCTTGAAGAGCCCAATCTATCCTATGGTTCAAACCATAACACTAAGAAAGTGGTGTATTCAAATATTAAAGTAAGGTCAAGAGAATGCAAATAACTTGTGCTGTCAAATAAAAAAGCTTGGTTCGTGGTGCAGCCATAGTGAAATAGTTGTAAGCCGGAGATAACATTTAAGATGATTCAAAGGGAAAATCTGGCTACATTTAAGTCATCTGGACTTTTCGAGTGGAAACAGCTTGTTTGCCTGATGAATCTATCATTTCCAAGGACCTTTTATGGAAATCAGATCCTATGCTCATCCAAAATATAAAAATAATTTTCAGCACTTATGAAACTGTTTGCAAAATGGTGGATGCTGTTTCTGGTTAATTTAGTTAACCTACAATGAGGATTTTTTGGTTTTGGCTTATCACATGAGATAATAGAGGAGGATTGTTTGAAACAATTAGGTATTTTAGTGCCTTTCTGGGTAAAGTAGAGATTGTTTGGCCCTAATAGGAACACAATATATCAAAGTCAGACAATACCTCGTATCTTCAGAATATCATTCATTCCATAAACCAAGATGAAATATAGCTTCTACTCTGGACTCTTTTAAGCATATAGCTTAGATCTGTACAAATGGAAAGGAAAGACCAAGGTTGTCTTGTCAAGGGACTCATAACCAAGAAACCTCACACTAATAGACAGTTAACAACACACATATCTTCTTGGTGGTTCTTTTCAAATGTTGATTTAATCTTTCAGTTAATTATGACACATAAAATCAGTTTTCACTAGAGCTTTTTTAGGTTTCAAGAATTTATGAAATATCTATACAGTACTAGATTTGTCAGATCTTTTTCTCCTTCTTGCTGTGTTTTTTTTTTTCTAGTTACTATACTGTCTACTTTCAATATTTCTACAAGAATCTTCCTTTTCACTTGGCATAAGAAATGTGGCCACCATAGTAAGTTATATGTATGCATTCCTTCTTGCTTGCTATTGGAGATCTTGACCTAATGTCTCCATTGATTTAGTAGCAGTCCCTTGAGGAAGATGTTGCTGGCATCTGCATTTGTTTGGGAGTATACAAGGTGTAGACAAACATCTGCTGTAGCTTCCTTTATATTCCATTGATAACAAGTGATCATTTCAAAAGGGAACTCTTTCTGCTTCCTGGATCTCTGAAATTTATCCTTTTTAAAAACTGAGCGTTTAAAGTAAGCAGTCCAGATGTGTTGCCTTTCTGTATTCTCTGCAGTAGCTAAGAATGCTTCTCATTGCATTTGGTGTTTCCTACACTGAGTCTCCATTGTAGACTGTAGACAGAAAGACAAATCATTTTTGGGAACAAACGGGACAAGCAACCAGGTAGAAGGCAGTACAGGGATTTTGGGGGGAGCTACACTGCATAGACTTTTCACTCTCTCAGAAATGGAATAAAAATAAGGAACAGAGTTGAATCTAAATCTATTTGCTCCTCCTCAGAGTAAATCCTTCATAAAAGCACTTTTTTTAAATTGTGCATTTGAATTATGTTTGATAGTCAAATTAATGTGTTCTACTTTCTGTAGCTGGAGGTTGAACAACCTAATGAATATACCATGTGTGAAGGTATACACAATCGCCATATGCAGCCGTTAATATCACATGAGATGTTTATGACTGGATTGAATGCTCTGTGATAACACTTTATATTTATACAAAAGTTCAAGCATGTTACTATATTGGATGACTAATGGAATTTGGTAGCAATGCACAGAAATTGGTATTCTGGCAAGAGTTGATTTTAAGTTGTAATCTTTCCTGAGATTTCATGGCTCATGTACCTCACAGTAGGTTTGTGGCTGATGGATTGAAATCTTTCTGCTGAATAGTAGACATCAGACAACTTAGTCTTCCTTTGGCCTGCTTGTCTGTTTTTTTTATCATTGAAAAAATTTTTTAAAAACCTTGATTCCTGTTAATTCACTTTATCTGTACTGACAAAGGAAGAAGGCATTTTAGTGCATGTACTGGTATACCCAGGGTTGTGGTCTGTAAGCTTTATATGGTGTCAGAGAGAGCCTTGGAAACAAAAGGGTCTGTTAGCATATACTCCTTCATAGTCCCAGATAGGCTATGTTCCTTTGGCATCTCAAACTTCTTTCCATTGTTGAATCGGCTTAGTGGTTAGAGAGAACTTCCTTTTCCTACTTTTCTAAAGATGGTTCTAATAGCATGGAGTATATAATGCAAAGATTGTAGCAAACACAAGATTTCAGTGATTGCTTGAATTACTGAATGCTTAGTATTAAATTTGCCCTATATAAATGTCTGAGTCAACTCTTTACAAAATAGGAATGGATGGCCTTTTTTCTCAAATCGGATTTAAGCTCAGATGATTCACCATTATGCATACTTTTACCATCAATAGGTGTAATATTTTTATAGTTCCCTATAGAAAGAAATAAGTTATATAATCCTCATATAAGTTATATAGTTTTATCAGTCATTCACATAAAAAGCTTTGTAACAACTGTAGGAGTGCGTATACATTAGTACTGCTCAAAGAGTGGTCCTGAGAGCAGCACCAGCATCACCTGCAAGTTTTCTAGAGTTGCAGATTCTCAGGCCTGCACCAGACCCTGAGTCAATAACTGTAATGGGAGGTGCCCAGCTTATCTGGGGTTTAAGAAGCCTCACAGGTGATTCTGATATAAGCTATGGTTTGAGAGCCACTAGCCTAGAAGTTATCATTTAACAGATAAGTTGATGCTTATATTGGCAAAATAGCCAAATACATGTTCCGTTACATTTTGGGCCATTTCTCAGAGACTTTCTGCTTATATATCATGTGATTTCCTTTTTGGAGAAAGGAGTAAAATACCGAACTTTGCAAAGCTGGAAAACAGGAACTCTCAAATGAACCAAGAAAGGGACGATTGCACTGCTTTATAATAATGAGTGTGAGTTGTTAGAACTATTAACACAAGAAAATTAGCCTAGAAAAAGTTTTAATGACACCAGTAACATTTTAGTGGTCCTGTGCATTGGGTTCCTCATTTTCCTCTTAGTGGAGGAAAGAAAATGATGTTAAATCCCAGAGCAGTAGCTGTTGCATGTTAATGGAAATGGGAGACACTATTTTAATCACTGCTTTCTCACAGAATGAGTTCATGGATGGCTTTTCCACCTGGGTCTCTGCCATGCCACATTACCCACATTGATAGCGCCCTGCGGTGGTTTTCCTGCACACATGGTTTTACATGCGAGTGAGAGAAGTTCTTGGTGTCTATCAGAATGAATCCCCAGGATAGCTGGTGTTAACTACCCCCTCCATAGCTTGGGGAATGAACTTTTCCTTTTGAGCTGAAAGTAGAAGGCAGTGATCATTATCTGTAATATACAAGTCTATATAATGATGCCTGCTATAATTTTGTTCTCAATTCGAGCTTTGTGTATGTAATCAAACAAGTAAACCTTCAGCCTATTGTTTCAGTGGAAAGAATTTCTTTGAAAAGAAAACATTGCAATCAAATTAGGTAAATGAAGTGTGTATGAGATGTTTGTACTACATAAATATAAAATATCATAACATGTGCCAAATATAAGTTTTTGTAATGATCACTAAATTCTAAAGTGACTGTTACTGAATCCTATCCATCTTTGCTGCATATTCCAAGTGACGTGTGGTTTCCTGCACACAATTCCAGTCCCTGTACATCTGTACCTGTTTCTTTTTCCCCCTTGGTCCCCCTCCATGAGCACAGATTATAAGGCTGACAGCCTCCTGTTTATCCTTGCTGTGTTTTGGCTGAGAAGTTGCCATAGCCCTCTGAAGCCTATGTCTGCAGAGCACTCTGAAATGTTAGAGTATAATTTGTTGGAGAGCTCCTCAATATAGGAACTTAGCTTTGCAGATTTTGATTTAATCCCTGGAACCAGCCTATTCCTGATTCGTTGTAGATATTCAGTAAATAATGTTCATGTGAATTAATGACTGGCATTTCCACTTGGATAAATCTCTCCAATATCTCCAAAGTGCACTGTAGTTTTGCCCAAACTTCTGAGTCCAGGTGACAATGCTGGAATACCCAGTGCTGTGTTTGGACCCTCTGTTTGCTTTAGTTAATTCTGCCTGTATCTTTATCTTTTACCTCTGAAGTCGTCGTGTTCCCTACTTGAGTTTGTCTTCCATTTTTCATGTCTCCCCTCAGCTCCGATATTCTGGGGAAAAAACTTGGTTTGATTCCCTCCCTGTTTTCCCTCTTAGAGCAAAGATCGCAGTGGTCAATGCTATGGAGAAGAAGCTTGGACCAATGCTCACCGTCCTCATTTCTGATTTCCACCCCCACCATTTCTCTGTTAAGGAAGCCATAGTGCCTTTGCCTACATGAAGCACTGAGTCCTGATGTCGATACCATTGTCCTGACACTCTTAAGGTTACTTTCAATATTGAAACTATCATGGCCTTAGAGGAACCATGACACGCAGCAGCTACTTGTCCTGAAAAGTTCTTGGTGGGTTGCTACCCGTCACACCCGATGGTTTGTGAGGATTTCCATGGGGTTATACAGTGGAACTGGCTAAAGAATCCTCTAAAATGGGGAAAAGGAATTTTCAAGATCAGAATGAGCAAGGGAAGGGACCCACTGTTTCCTGTCCCTCTTGCATCCCTCAGAGCTGTGCTGGCCCCTGTTGCTCTGTTGGACCTGTCATATAGATTGACATTCTAGTGGAAGGATTCTCCCTCCAATTTGACCATTATCATACCACAACTTAGATGCAAGAAAATAATTGGACCCTTTTGCACCAGACATTTGGAACTGGTAACAGGTGTTTGAAGAAGTTGCCTGAGAGCACCAGATGCTGGTGCTGGGGGACTTGGGGCCTATGAGAGGCGATACCCACTCATGTCCAGATGGCTTAGTGGTGGGAATTGCAAAGCATTTCCTCCTGTTGGGAGAAATTGCCTACCACTTGTCTGACTCATTGTCACAGAAGCACAGGTTGGACATCTGCAGTCACTTTAAGACAACCCTACACACTGTACCACAGTCCCTTCTGGCTGGTGGCAGAGCCCACTGTGTTTATCAGTAGCATGTTTGGCCCAAACCTCATGGTACAATTTCTTTAGACCTCAGGGTTTCTGAACTTTGGCCCTATCCCTGTTTGATAGCCTTTTTTGGCATCATCTCCTGTGACTTCCCTTCACATGGTCTGTGCTCCAGTCAAATGGAATAATGAGCAGCTCTCATGTGACTTCTCCCAACACTGCTGGTGAAAGTGCACTTACACTGGTCTTTACTCCTGGTTGGCGCTCTATCATTGTCACCATCATTCCCTGCAATGTGCTGTATCTCTAGGAACATGAGTACCTCAAGGCTGAGCCCAAATCTCATGCATTCTTGTCTGGGCATTTGTTCGTGTTGTATCTTCCACCTGGGGTGAGCTTTCTCCATCTTTGTCTCTTCGCTATGCCTAATGACTCCTCCACAGACTTTCTCTGAGCTCCTAGGGGGAAATCTCTTTTCTGGCTCCCCGTTGCCTTAGCATTTAACTTTAAACTTGGCATTGACAGTCTCCCTTGTCTTGCGCACACACACACATTTCTTTATTCTCCTAATTGACGGTAAGTCCATCCAAAAAAGCAATCATAGCTTGTGTGTCCTATACCCGAGGGTCACTTGCACACTGTGGGTGTCCATTAAGGGGTAATGAAAACATGACAGGGTCAGGGCATGAGGAAAGTATGCAGAAAGTTGGGGAGTGAGGGAGACAGATAATTTTTACTTTGGCCAAATGAACTGGATGTGTCTGTGAGCTAGAGGGAGAATCTCCACTTTTTTCCCCCTCCACATCCCTTTTCCTCTGTTCTCCATCCCCACCGACATCCTCTCATACCCCCCTTTACACTCGGCAACTCTTGGGATTCTTTTCTGACAGTAGAATGGGAAGACCTGATTCATCATGCCTTGGGAATGGCTTATAGTATAGGCTAGGGACCCAGACCATACATTCTCTTCTTCAGAATGTGTTAGAATCTATATTAAATTGAGCAGTTAGCAGTTAGCAATCTTCTTGTTTTCATTCCAATGCCACTGAGATGTGATATAAGGAGCCGGGGTAAACACCCCAAGTGCAGAGAAATTTTCACGCAAGTCTCATGACAATATCTTTTGAAAGTGATGTCAATGACACAAAACTAAAATTCTTTGTGGTTAACAGTTTCACATTTTTGCCTTCCAGGAGACGGAGCTGTTAGATCTCAGCCTTGTCAAGGACGCCAGGTGTGGGAAACATGCCAAAGCTCCCAAGGTAGGAGGCACAGTGCTGTGCACATACTGGATACTGCTATGATTTAGTTGTGTTGTGATAGCAATTAACTGTGCCAATTAAAATTTTTCTGTTTTAAGATAATAAAGTCGGGTATGCCTTAAACACTGCATTTTTATTGAAAGATGAAAGCAAAGAGTATGGAGCAATTTGGACAACAAACATAAGGGCCTCTTTAAAAATGACAGTTACTAGGTAACTATGAATTTTTAAAATGTGATTGAAGCTGTTTGAAAAAATTCCTGACTCTCCCCAAGACATGTAAACTAACCTTTATACATGATGAATGAAGACCCTGTATAACTCAAAGGTACTGCAATTGAAGTAATTCCATCCATGAAACCAAAAACTGTAAAGTACCAATTCAGCAAACCTCACTGGTTAAGATCAGTTACTTTGGGATTAGTTGTGTGGAATGCCGTTTGTTTTGGTTTGAAACGTGTTAAGGAAATGTTGAAAGAAATATTTGTATTTTATTTGTTTTGGGGAGACTTTTTAAAATGTTGGATAAAAACAGGCATAATTCTGTTTAGCTTATATTATCTGGTAGGATATAGCAGGAAGAACGTTGAATTAGCATCAAAGTTAAACTATTCTTTGTATGTAAAATTCTGTACTTCAAATATTTCATTTCCTAGCAGAGAGGGTATTAACAAATGGAGAAGTGCACTTGCTGTTTGGTTGCCCAATGCCTCTTTTCATCGGTGATACAAAACTAGTGATTTTCTATTTTGTCTTCCTACAACATTTTTTTTATCCTTTTAAAAGCCAAAATACTTTCCTTGACATGTGAAATGATCTGTTGCTTTGAAGATGCAGGGAAAAAAAATTCACCTGCAACGATGATCCTTCTGAGACATCACAAGGCTGTAGATGCTGGCAAATTCTACCTTTTGCCAAAAGGATTAAGATGGGAAATAAAATATTAAAGTGAGAATAAAAAAATAACTTTTCAAAAAGGCTTTTAAGCTTTTCCTATGAAACTAGTCGATTGTTTATATTAGTCTCCTGGTAATTTCACTAGCTTGGTGTTTCAGTTTCATATTGGGCTTATCATAATTAATGCTTTGCAGATGATTAAAATTGTTCAGAGTTTTTAATGGAGAAAATCATTTTTCTCCTCTCAACAGCATTTCAGCCAAGTTTCATGTAAGCCTCTTAGTTCCAATAACTATATCGATATCAAAGTTATAAAATTTGTTTTTTAATGCAAATTTATTGGCTAAACTCAGAATTTCAGGATCGCTAGACTCTCCTCTGTCTTGGGCATTGGGTGTCAAATTCTTCAGCCGCCTGGAGCATTTCTTCCAGGCTTGAATCCGTTTCTTATTGCAATACATGGCTTGCTTATCAGTTAAGTGCTTCATTTATGGATGCAGTTTGATAAATGCCTATTGAGTGTTGATAAAGGAATAGAAGTAAAGTCTGTACTGTGTGCAGCTGATAACCGTGATTAGATCCTGAAGTGTTCTCTCGAGGATGGACTTTCAACACTTAGAGCACTCTGGCTTTGACTGCTGTTTCTGTCAACACTTCTTTTGAGGGAGCATTGCTTTCTCCATGATCTAGGTTTTTTCTTCTGACATTCAAGAGCCTCACTCTTCAATATTTTCAAAGCCTGGCTCTGTTGAATATCACCTGTGTGGTCTTCCAGAGGCTCTGACCTCTTCTTAGCTCAGTGGTGTTAATGAGCAGCACTTCATGAGATCGCTGTAAGGATTAAATGAAATAATTCATTAGGAAACCTTTGGTAAAGGAGATCTAAAACTTCACTTTGCATAGAATCACATGGGAAACTTTCCGTAATGCTGATGCCATTTCCCACTCCCAGGTCTGATGAGGCTTCAAGGGTTTTGAAACCAAACTAGCAGCAAAATTGGAGCACCAGTATCTCACTAAATAGTTGCCACAGTCATATTAAAAATGCCAAGTCAGTTTTGCAGGAATTCTTTTTCATTTCACTCACTGAATATGATTTCTCATTAAGATAAGAGGCATTGGAGAATGGCCTTGATCTGAAAGGACCTTGTGAGTGGGCAGGCAAGAAACTTGATGTAAGTTTTAATATCTTTTAGTTGCCAAAATTCCTCAGCTCAAATTGGCAGTTGGAATATTTTGAAAACTTTTCTGGAAATACTGGGTTCAGGTGAAGTCTCAGTTGCTTAATTAATGTTGCTAAGATCTAGACACCTGTCTTCTCACCAGTCTGGCTTCCAATGAGCTGGATGGGGTGCCTTTTCCATCTTCAGGTTCCCCATGGTGGCAGCCCTGTGCATTTTACCCTTGGCAGTTCCTGGACTTCCTAATATGACAGCAGTTCCACATGGCATGAGTTGAGGGGGACAAGCTGTCCACGCAGGTATTCCGGAATGATTGCAGGAGGATGGATACCTTGTTGAAGAACGTGTTTGGCCTGGAGAAAAGCAACTTGAATAGGAGACCATTGAGCCGACTAGAATGAAAGCAGCAGGATGTAGTGTAGAAAATTAAACTGTAATGATATCGGAATGGAATGAGAAAAACATGAAACTTAGGACAAAAAGGCAATGTATTATAAGAACAGATTGAGTGCACAACTTTCTGTGGGGGCTTATAGACAATAAAGGGAAAAAGAACATTTGTGGTGCAGATATTTATCAAAACATCCAGGCATACGGCAAATATTTATCTGTATATTCCCATTATTTTTGTTTTTCTACAGCATCTCATTAGAGCAAAATTCAAGATCTTAGTTGAAAATGAACTGTTTTCTAGGCCTGCTGTGATTTGAAATAACTTTTATAGGAAATGAAGGAAGCTTCCATGTGTGGCCCTGTTAATGAATGTAAATGTTTTCTCCCATCACAATGCATACAACTCTAGAGCTGCTTTTCAACATATAGCCTTAATTCAAGTTAGCAGGTTTGAAATTTCTTACTAGAAACTGGGAGACTTTTGGTCTTTGAACTTGGATTTAAAAAGATGGTAAACTTTTATCTTCTGAAACCTAGAATTTACTGGTTTGCCCTTTCTCCTCTCCTCCCTCCCTCCATATTTCCCTCCCAGGTTTATGAAGCACATGTTTAGTGCAAGGTACTGTGGTGTATACACCTTGTCTGCTATCTACATGTCATACTTTCTGGATTACGATTTCCAAAAGAACTTTGCTTTTAAAGAGTGCTCATCCCTGTGTCATCTGATCTGTTAGTGGTTCCTGACCCAGCAGATCACTTAATGGCTTGTGTACAGCATAAATGAAATGCAATAGATTTTACTAGAAGTTTTACTAAAACATCTTACCTTGGTCATAGCAAATAAAGTGACCTTTAAAATGAAGTTAGACTCTACACTAAGGTGCTGTGCAATGAAAAGAAAGAAAAACGTATGTGAGCCTTCTCCCATGGCATCTCAAAACCATCTCTGATTGCTTTTGGACTCCACACAAGCAAACTCGTGGTTACAGATGTGTTCCCAACTTTAGCACCCGAAAAGTGGGTGCTGTCAACATTGAGCTCTGAGCAGTACATGCAGAAGTATCCATGAAAAATACTTCTACAGTTTTGTCTCCAAAAATTTTGGTTTGGAAGAAACTGCTTCATGTACTTAGTTACAACCAGATCATTCTGTTGGTAAAGGGAGGTTAATTTCAGATATATAATAATTTCAATATAGATTTTCATAGAACATAATTAAGGATGGCATATAACAAAATTGCATGAGGTAAAATAGAATAAAATTAAATTTTGAAAATTGACTAGAGTTTGTCTTGCTACTGTATTTTTAAAAATTATGCTATTTATGCTGGTTCAAGTCCCAGGTGTTCCACCTCCAATACATCCCTGCTGATGTGCCTAGGAAAGTAATGGAAGATGGCCCAAGTACTTGTGCCCCTGCCACCCATGGAGAGTCCCAGTTGGAGTTTTGGGCTCCTTGCTTTTGCCTGGTCCAGCCCCAGCTGTTATGGACTTTTGAAAGTGAACCAGCAGATGAAAGATTTTCTGTCTCTTCTATAACTTTGCCTTTTAAATCTTAAAAATGTCTTTTAAACTTTATTGACTTGACAGCTAGTCATGGAGTGAAAATCTCTCCCAGGCACTGTTCTAGGTGCTGGGAAAAATAGCAATTAACAAAAACAACTCTGCTCTTACATAATGTTCTGCTTAGGAGTGAAGAAATGGTGCTATAGTAAATCGGGTCTTCATTTAAAAAAAATCCTGATTTGTTGCAATTATTATTTCCTTTGTGGAACTGTTTCCACCCTGGCAGTCTTTCAAATAAATGTAAAAAAAGTCAGAATTAGGAGAGACAGAGGGCAAGATCTTCCCATCCACTGGTTCATTCCCCAGATGGTTCAGCCTTGGCTACTGTGGCCAGGCTGAAACTAGAAGCCAGAAGCTTCATCTGGGTCTGGCACGAGGGATGCAGAGGCCCAACTACCTGGATCATTTTACGCTGCTTTCCCAGGCCATTAGCAGGGAGCTGGATCAGAAGTGAAGCAGCTGGGACAAGAACTTGCCCCCATATGGGATGATGGGACCATGATATACCATGCTGGCAGATTTCAAGCCAGCAATCAAACATCACGAAGTGAAATATTAGGAAGATTGCAGGAAACAGATAAAAGATAATGTCCCATGGATAAGAATAAAGCAAAGTGGGAAACTAAAGACCGTGGGTAATGCTGAGCCTTGCTGTTCTATAGATTCCTAGTGTAGTAAGGGATCTTGGTGAGATGTGGCCATTTGAGTAGAAATATGAATTTAGTGAGGCAGAGTACCATGTTAAATGTATTAGAGGAGCATATTTGGCAAGGGACACAGCAAGAGTGAAGGCTAAGGTGGGAACCTGCAATGCATGTTTGAGGAATAGCAAAGACACCATGTGGCTGCAGTGAGGTACAGGGGTCAAACTGTGATGACCTGAGCCTTTATAAGTATCACTGCTGGCTATGTTGAACATAGATTAGTCTTTCTGAGTCTTTTTCCTTAAACAGGTTATTGCAAACATCCTGGGCAGTAATCCTGGTAATTCTTGGTGGAGGTGGTAGATGTAAAAGTGGTAAAGCAAAATAGCAGAATCTAAATATGTTTTGAAGGTGGAAACAGCTTATTAATGTATTAGTTGTGAAATAAGAGACCAGACTCAAGAACACCTGTTAGTAATTTGGGGAAACTGGCAGAATTGGATCACCATGTTCTGAGATGGGAAAGAATAAAGGAGCACATCTAAACATGTTTAGTTTGGTTATGAGTCTTTAAATTGAAGTGCCTATTAGGGTCTGCCAAATGATGTCAAGATCACAGATAAACACAAATTTGAAGCTTAGATAAATTATTTTTCCCGGAAATGTAACTTAGGGTATTTAAAGTTCAAAGGTTAGGTGAGGCTTTTTAAGGAATGTTGGTATAAAAAGAGGGTTAAGCAATAATCAAATGCCAAAATGTCAATTTCACTCATATGTTACATTGTTTTGGCAATCTGTGTATTGGTTACTCCAAGTCAAGGGAAACAGGTTATTTGTCTTCTTGGGGCTGGCTTATTTCACTAAGCTTGATGGTCTCCAACTGTATCATTTTGTTGCAAAAAATAAACAAGATTTCATTCTTTATGGGTGAGTGATATTCCATTGTGAAATTTGTTTATAGCCCATGTCTATACTCGGAGAACAGTGTTTTTTGTACTTGATGAGCTCTTAAGAGGGTTAAACTTATTATAAAGTAAATTGAAAATGTCATTGTAAAAGAGGGAGCAGCAGTGAGGGTGGGTAGGGTGAAAAGTATCATTATGCTCTTAAAGCTGTATATAAATTATATGAAATTTGTTCCCTTTGTAAACTTTTTTAAATGGCATCAATACCTTAAATAACTACTCCATTTAAAAAAAAAATACATATACGCAAAACAAAGAACTGAGGTTTGAGACCGGAGGCCTCCAACTCTTTGGTTTTGAGGAGACTAGGAAGAGCCAGGGAAAGAGACTGAATGGCACATACCTCAGGGAATTGAAAGCAAGAACTGGAGCAGATACTTGTATACCAATGTCCATCATTGGATGAAGTGATGATTCAAATGTAGCTAATACTTACAATGAATAGTATTCAGCTTAAAAATTTTATTGGGGCCGGCGCCGTGGCTCAACAGGCTAATCCTCCGCCTTGCGGCACTGGCACACCGGGTTCTAGTCCTGGTCGGGGCACCAGATTCTGTCCTGGTTGCCCCTCTTCCAGGCCAGCTCTCTGCTGTGGCCCGGGAGTGCAGTGGAGGATGGCCCAAAGTGCTTGGGCCCTGCACCCCATGGGAAACCAGGAGAAGCACCTGGCTCCTGACATTGGATCAGTGTGGTGTGCCGGCCGCAGCGCGCTGGCCGTGGCAACCATTGGAGGGTGAACCAAAAGCAAAAGGCAGACCTTTCTCTCTGTCTCTCTCTCTCACTGTCCACTCTGCCTGTCAAAAAAATAAAATAAAAATTTTGATGTATGCTAAAAAATAAATAAATCTTATACCATTATGCTAAATGAAATAATACATAGAAGAACAAATAATGGTGGTATTGCATTCATAGAGAAGGTAAATGGTGGTTGCCAGGACCATTGGAGGGGAGATTACATAGGTACAGAGTTTTGGTTTAGAAGATGAAGTAGTTCTACAGATGGATTTGGTGACAGTTGTACAACCATTGAACTGTATGTTTTAAAATGGTAAGTCTTGTATTATATTTATTTTACTATAAAAAAGCAGTCCAGTAGGAATAGCCGGGGAGGTGGAAGAAAAAAGGCATATTCTGGGTGCCTAAAAATTTTCAGAATAAGAAAGTCAGATGGTGAATTTGGATCAAATGGCAAGTTTCTTTTTTTTTAGCTTTCTTTTTACTGAGTCTTCACTTTTCCACACTTGCAATTTCACTGAAAATATTTTTACATGCATTAAAATTCTTATATCATGAGATTTTCATTTTAATATTCAAAATAAGCTATTTAAGGATTGTCAAATCTCTAATAGCTCATCATAGAGTCTGGATGCCAACATATAAATCTCGTAATAAGCTGTTATTTGGATGTTATACAACAGTGGTTTCAATGAATCATCCTTGAAGCTTGAAGTTGAAATGAGGGTTTTATTTATTGGCCCTCTTTGCTGACTATGAGTTATTTTCTCTGACTTTGTAGCGATTTCACCATTGTGTGAAGCTTTAGACATAAAAATTGTTGTAGGTTTATGGGGATTGGAAAAGAAAACACATACCACAAAACAAAGCCTTCTCCGTTTTTCACTTGATGGCTAATGAGATCAACCTTTAGCCCTTATTCTGGGTTCCAGCTATTTCCTAATTTACCTAACATCTTGCAATAATCTTGTTTGGTTTGTTCTGTCATTCTGTTTCCATAAATGTGTGCTGTTTACATCTCTATTAAATGGAGCAAACTGTGGCTAAAATTCTTAAAATTTGTGCATGTGCATGTGTGATGATTTGACAGCTATTCACATTTATCTCCAGATGTAAATTATATGGCATAGTTCCTTTCTTATGTTCATTAAATTCCATAGATGTCAGTGGTTTCCTTGGAAACAAAACCTTTATATAACTAGTCAGATTTGGTAGTGGAAATATCAGGATGCTTGGGGGGAGGGCTGTTAAGATTCTCTTGGTAGATATTTATATTTAACAGTTTTATACTCATGGATTTTCTACCTGTCCCACATCTTCATGGACATTGAATAGTGAATAAAAATATTTTCAAAGCTGCCATTAAAGTATAGACTATCTTCTACACTTTCTACACTTAAAACTCAGATATGCTAAGGCCTTTCTGGCATGTTACAATTTAAGTATGAGAAGAGGTTGATAGGTCTGTCATTAAGAAATTTGAGGATTTGAGCAATACTTAGATTAATCCATACATTCAATATACATGTATATTCCAGCATACATGTCTACCTATAAAACATTGGGAACTGAAGATATGTGTGGTTGAACCAAAATTGCATTTTTAAAATAAGCCCAAGTGTCTTAGTATCTGAGTGCCAAAGAGCTTGGAGGGCTTCTAAAGGGTTGGAGAGAAGAGGGAGGCCATGGTTCTGCCCAGGTGTAATAGCAGGTAAAAGACATGGCAGCCAAGAGTGTTTTCAACATGGCTCAGAATGGACTCTTTCCTGAGGACAGGATTAGTAGTGTGAGCTAACTAAACTCCAGGGGTTTTCAGAAGATTATGAGAGATCTTATTGCTTGTAAATAGTGTAACTTCAATATAAATCCAATTTTTTTTCTACATGGAAGAGTACAGAATTGTGTTTTCAAAACGTTTCTCCAATTTTAATTCAAATGAAAAAAATATGCCATCTTGTGGACATATCTGATATTAGTATAATTCTACATAGTGAGTCAGTCTAAGCTGGCATTTTTACCCTTGAGGTGTGTGTGTGTTTTCTTGAAGCTTTATGTACATATAGTGTGTGTGTGTGTGTATGTGTGTGTGTGTGTGTATAAAGATTCATTACATTTGAAAGGCAGAGTTAGGGAGAAAGAGGGCGGGCTTCCACTGGGGCTGGGCCAGGCAGAGGCCAGGAGCTTTTGCTGGGAATCCCTTGTGAGTACAGGGGCCCAACAATGTAGTTCATCTTCCACTGCTTTCTCAGGTGCATTAGTAGGGAGCTAGATTGAAAGTGGAGTAGCTAGGGCTTGAACTGGTGTTCATATGTGATGCCAGCACTGAAAACATCAGCTTAACCTGCTGTACCACAGCCCTGGTCCCAATATATTCTTTAAAAGGAGTCGCAAGCACTCTCAAGATTACTTCATTGTTGATCTAAAAAAAAAGCTCATGAAAGATATAAACTGAACTTTATTTCAATACTTAATGGGCATATCTACATGAAGTTTCTTATTTTCCTTTGTAATCAATGATTGTCAAAATCCAAAAAATTTCATAATGAGAATCAGCCCAGAAAAAGGTGTTAATGCTTTTGTAGAGTGGACTTTTTGCAGAAGATGGTATTTTCCTATCAGCACTTAATTCTGTAGGCCCCTAAGCACCCAACATGTATATCTTTATGCTTTGTAAATGCCTACAGCAGTGTGACCATTAGTTGTACAAGCTCTTGGGTCAGAGAATCAGTTGCAAGATGTGTAAATCGGCAAGTTATTTCAAATCTTGAGGCTTAGTTTCCCCATCTGAAGTACAGGAATAATCTGCATGTGTATCTGACTTGGTTAATTAATGACTCAATGATAAAATGTAAAAACAATTAACCAACTATCATGAGCATCATACATGCTAAACACATTTTAGCTGACATCTGAGTTTTATTAAGAAAACGTATAACTGTTGCTCATGTAATGGGTGAAAGTTGAAGTTGCATGATTTACCTGTTTACAGAAGAATTCCATATACTACTATGGATCGCTTTGGAATAGATTTAGACTTCTGTTGCTGTGATATTTATTTTTTGACAGGCAGAGTTAGTGAGAGAGAAATAGAGAAAGGTCTTCCTTCCATTGGTTCACAGCCCTCAAAAGGCTGCTACAGCTGGCGTGCTGCACTGCGCTGATCTGAAGCCAGGAGCCGCCTACTGGTCTCTCATGCAGGTGCAGGGCCCAAGCACTTGGGCCATCTTCCACTGCCTTCCTGGGCCATTGTTGCTGTGATAGTTAAACTTACCTATGAAAACCTATTCTTTATATAAAATCCACAGAAAAATGAAATTCAAGCATATTTATTTTTGCAGCCAAAAATATCCCAAGAGAACCATCATACCATCCTGTTGTAAGAAGATGTACAGTCCTTATTTAGAAAACTGTCTAGATTTTCTAACCATTAAATAGATTTTCCCAGAAATCTAAACAGTTTTAAAGCAATTTACTTTCAGTTAAGAACATGTTGGTATCTTTTTCTGTGCTATGGAGGCATTGAAGTAAAATCCAAAGTACTGTTTTGAAATGAAATAACAAGGTTTGGGGTCAAAGAGAACTAGGTTCAAATCCAAGGGCATAAAATAGAAGGGGGATCCTGAGAAGATTTGCAGTTTCTCTGTGCGTAATGACACTTTCTTTTATTTTTTATTTTTGACAGGCAGAGTGGACAGTGAGAGAGAGACAGAGAGAAAGGTCTGCCTTTGCCGTTGGTTCACCCTCCAATGGCTGCCGCGGCTGGCGCGCTGTGGCCGGCGCACCGCGCTCATCCGATGGCAGGAGCCAGGTGCCAGGTGCTTCTCCTGGTCTCCCATGGGGTGCAGGGCCCAAGCACTTTGGGCCATCCTCCACTGCACTCCTGGGCCACAGCAGAGGGGCAACCGGGACAGAATCCGGCGCCCCGACCGGGACTAGAACCCAGTGTGCCATCGCCGCAAGGCAGAGGATTAGCCTGTTGAGCCACGGCGCTGGCCATAATGACACTTTCTTGATAGAGCTGCCTGATGGGTAGGAGCATGTTGGTAATGAGACACAAATCCTATTGGACATAGCTCAAGAGCTCACGCATTGCTTCTTGCCTACCCTCTATCCTACTTGCCTACCCTACCTTAAGATCCCTTTCTAGCCAGTCTTTTCAGCACTCTGAGACGGATGGATAATTATGCCTATGTATTACTTGAACTGCCTCCATTGGGAGTTCAGGTTTTAGATTAACTTGGCATGAAATTTGACACTTGGTCTACCAGGGGAAAATACTGGAGTGCAATTAGACAAATGACTTAGCACAGGAAAAAATTTAAAATTGGAAATACTTCCTAAAAATGGGCATGCCATTGCACTCTTCAGCTTGAGGACTGTGCTGGTTTTCAGGTAATCTAGGTGACATGACTTGGATATTTGACTCTTGCAAAATTCCTGTAGAAATGTGATATCCAATGCAATAGCGTCACGATGCCAGATCTTCAGTAGGTGATTAGGTCACAGGGTTCCTCTCTCATAACTGGGATTACGACTCTTATGAAAGAGGCTTAGATGGTGCTTTCCCTCTTTTTGCCCTCTGTCCTTTCTGTTAAGTGAGGACAGTGTTCAGAGCACCATCTTGAAGCAGAGAGCAGCCCTCTCCAGACTCTGTACCTGCTGCCACCTTCATCTTGAATTTCTCAGCTTCCAGAGCTATGAGAAATCTGATTTATAAGTTTCTATTAGTCAGACTCAGTCTCAAATGTATTATAGCAGCACAGTTGGATTAAAATAGTAAGTTTTTATTTGGGATCTGCAGCTGATGGAAAGGCCTTGGGAGTATTAGCTTCCAGGAACCTCACTTTCCACCATACTCACTCTGAGAAGTCATGTATTTGGACATATTTCAGATTGATTTGCTAGGCTTAATATGTAATATAGTAATGTGGAAGGCAGCTGGGAAGAATAAAGTACTTAGTAGTTATGTGCCACATTATTCTGAGAATAAGTAGGAAGTGGCTGAAAATTCTGAAATTCCTTCCACTTACCATCAAAACATAAAATCCATCAAAACATAAAAGCCTCTGGATGTGATAACCGACACACAGTAGGTATCTTTGTGGGCAAAATAATTCTTTCTCTACAGCTTTTCTCTTTCCTGAATGTGAACTCATTAAAAATTCTTAGATGTCTGCACTGAAATTTTCAGGAACCTGAAGAGATAGCATTGATTTTATGTAGAAAGTGTCAGTTAAAAGTCAAAGTAGTGAAATACTAGCTACTTGACAGATCTGTTAATGGCAGAAATAGTTTTCTAAGACTAATGAAATTGGTTTCCATAGATTTTTGTGAAGATGGAAATAACTAATTAACTGGTGTATTTGTTACTGTTTAACTCTGAGACAGGATTGTTGAGACTAACAGAACATTCTACTCATTCAACTAACACATTTTCTCTGCCTTTTGGAGCTTCCACACCCACATTTTGCTTTTTTAAATTTATAACCTGACATTACCTGTTTCAGGTGGAATTGGGAGAGGAATGTGCTCATCTCCATCAGCCACGAAGGGGCATAACTCTAAATGGTCACTGCATTTTTCTCCTCCCAGGAATGGAGAACACGTTATAAAAATCATTTCAGGCCGGCGCCGTGGCTCAACAGGCTAATCCTCCGCCTTGCGGCGCCGGCACACCGGGTTCTAGTCCCGGTCGGGGCGCCGGATTCTGTCCCGGTTGCCCCTCTTCCAGGCCAGCCCTCTGCTGTGGCCCGGGAGTGCAGTGGAGGATGGCCCAGGTGCTTGGGCCCTGCACCCCATGGGGAGACCAGGAAAAGCACCTGGCTCCTGGCTCCTGCCATCGGACAAGCGCGGTGCGCCGGCCGCAGCGCGCCAGCCGCGGCGGCCATTGGAGGGTGAACCAACGGCAAAGGAAGACCTTTCTCTCTGTCTCTCTCTCTCACTGTCCACTCTGCCTGTCAAAAAAAAAAAAAATCATTTCAGTATTTCCCCTGATCTTCTTGGCATAATGTTAGGTGTTATAGAAGTATTGCCTGGCCGGCTGGCGCCGTGGCTCAACAGGCTAATCCTCCGCCTTGCGGCGCCAGCACACCGGGTTCTAGTCCCGGTCGGGGTGCCGGATTCTGTCCCGGTTGCCCCTCTTCCAGGCCAGCCCTCTGCTGTGGCCCAGGAGTGCAGTGGAGGATGGCCCAAGTGCTTGGGCCCTGCACCCCATGGGAGACCAGGAAAAAGCACCTAGCACCTGGCTCCTGCCATTGGATGAGTGCGGTGCACCGGCCGCAGCGCGCCATCCGCGGCAGCCATTGGAGGGTGAACCAATGGCAAAGGAAGACCTTTCTCTCTGTCTCTCTCACTATCCACTCTGCCTGTCAAAAAAAAAAAAAAAAAGTATTGCCTGGCCAAATAAGTTTGTTAAATATTTTCTTTATTGTATGACCTTTCTTAGCCTTTCATGAGTTGGACACAATTGTGGCCATCCCCCCTTCCTTTTTTTCTCCTTAAACTGTGAGCTCCTTTGTCACAAGCATATCACAGGATTAGTGCTCTGCTGAATTCACAGTCATAAATATTATGATAACTGGTTTATTATGAAGTTAATCACTATCTGCTTTGGTACTGGAAAACCAGTTTAAGATTGACATTTGTTCTTAAGATGTTGTCCGTAGATAATTAATGAAAGTGCTTTGAGTTCTTGGGTGATCTAATCCAGAACAGTCTTTTTCATGTCTCTTCATAATGGTTCAATTTTGTCTTGTTTTATATTTTTATATATTATTTGAAATAGAACATTTCCATATGCCGGTTCTCATTCCCAAGCAACTGTGACAGCCAGGGCTGGACTCTGGCAGAGTCGGTCAATAACTCCACCTGGGTCTCTCTCATGTGGTTAGGAAGTGCCCACGTGCTTGGTGCATCATCAGCTTCCTCCCGGGCATATTGGCAGAAAACAGGTTTGAAGGTGGAGGCAGGATTCCATCCCCGGCACTCCGATACAAGATGTGGACATCCCCAGCATGCAGCTGAACTTGCCTTCCTCCTTAAACTTTAAATTTGTTATCATTAGTCCCTTCTATATTTCTTCTAAATTGATACCTTTATCCAAGACAGCCATCAGTATTGCCCATGTATTGTTCAAAACACAAGATTTCACTTATTTCTACAGTACCTGCAATCAAGTTTGGTACTAAACATGAGCCTAGTGCCAGTTATGCCACTAAGTGTGGGATCTAACATCTCCCAGCTGTGGGAAGCATGTGTCTGACTTCACATCTTCTCATACAGATGGAATTGATTGCACTTAACTTTTTCTGAAAGATCTTAGGTAAACTTTGATAGAAGTTAGATTAAAAGTGGGTAGAGTTACTTGAGCATTAACTTTCAAAAGTCTTAGCTTCTTCCTGGTCTGTGAGCATGTATATGCAAAGAGAAATTAAATGGTGGTTCAGATTCCTCACGCTGTGGTGGATGGGGTGGTTTGAGGAATTCTACAGCATCACGCATATGGCCATGTTCAAGTCACTTTACTTCTGTCTTGATTTTTATCTTCTATAAAATGAAGCTAATACCATTTTCAGGGTTGCTGTGAGGATTCCATGCCACTATACATTTTTCAGAGGAGGGCCTTCATAAGTGGTTACTATAATAATCCATAAGACCAAAACATTACTGAATGTGTCTAAGTGTCATTATTTGACAAATTAGACTTTTGCTGCATTAGCCTTATTTTTTCTTTAGATATTTGCATTTTTCTTCTATATCATGTAGGATTCTCTGTATTTGGCATAATTTTCACTTTTAATGTCATCTCTAACAATATTTTCCAAGCATTGCTCATTACTCATATTTCAAAAATCTTAATACTTATACACTAACTTAATGTTTAAACTTTAAACATTTTCTTACCAGGATAGTTCAGGATTTGTAATATTTTGTTTAAAAAATTGTTTGCCAAACATAATTCTTTCCTATAAATGTTATTTAAAAATTAAAATTTACTGTGTCTAGTTAAAGTAAGTCATTTGTATTTGTATATGAATCGAATCAACATTCATCCTTACAGTAACTTAGTGTGAATTTAATGAGTTAAAAAGTTTCATAGAAATGATCAAGCAAATTAAACAATTATAGACTTGATTACTTTGTTATATCTACTATCTAAAATAAAAGTTAATGAGATTTCATTTTATGAGATTCTGAAAAATACTTCTGTATTCTTTCCTTGTACTATTATTTGAAGATTAAGGATTGTTTAGGAGGCATCATCTACCAGAAGAAAAACTCAATAAAATTAATGTTAAGAGACCTGATATTAGTTCTGTCCGACACATATTGAAGATTGTGAAATTGCTTAATGAAGAAAATTAAATGTGATGTGTAAACATTTAAAGTCAACAGGACTTTTAAATAAACTATCTGAATATAGTATTTAGAGGGAATAGGTCTTAGAATTTCAAAAATAGATGATTAAGTGGAATATATCTTATGAGTTAGTGGTTGATAGAACTTTTAGAAAGTATGTTCAAGAATAAACTGAATAAGTAACAGTAAACTAGACTTGACATTTAATTTTCTGTTTTGCTCATATTGCATGGTTTGGTTGATAGTTCTTAGGTCAAATATTTATCTGAAGGATATGGTAAAGCATTTGAAAAGCTGTGAAAGTGTGAAAAGAGCCCTAATTTTTTGCATATTTTAAAGAAAAGCAAAGTAAATTGTTTTTAGTGTGTAAAATGTAGAAAGTCATAGATCTCCTCTGTAAATATTTTTTCCCCCGATCTTTAACTGTGCCATCTTATTCTAAATTCTTTCAGGTAATTCATAAAAATGTTCTATATATCTAGAAACTCAATCTTTTAATCATTTCACTTAAACATTTGGTTTTTAATTTGGCAATATTCCTGTGTTGTAAATTGAGGAAATTTTAATAAAGGTAATATATTGAAATGAATCGTATCTATCTTTGAGTTGAGCTTGTTTCTCTAGCACCAAGGTTTTGAACAATAAATTATGTATCTCCAGGCATATAGCTCCAGAGGAAACAGTGAACCATAAGTTTAGGAGTCTCACCTGATTGTGGCATCTTTGTTCCAATTACTAAGTTGTGGTGATGTTGACTCAATGGCAGAAATTCAAGCTGTGGTGATTCCATGTCATTTCAAAATATTTCTTTTAATCCTAACAAAACATTCTTTTGGTAGCATTAATTGATGTTAGTTGCATGTGGCAAAAATTTCATGCACTATTAATTCTAGCACTATGTTTGAATGCTGGAATTATGCATCCTTGGCACTAAGTAAATCCTTTTGGCTGTATGACTGAGAATAGAAAAACTAATTATTTTAGGGTCCAGTCCTGAGTTATTGCCTTAATAAAGTCTCCAACAATCAGAACTTATATAAAGCATAATTTAAGAACAAGGTTGGGAGAGTCATACAACAGATTGTCTTTAATTTGATCAACACCTGAAGCTTTTACCAAAAAAATTCTTCTGAAAAATTAATGTTACCTAATTAAATTGCCTTATGGATTGAATTATTCCAGGTATATTCAGTCACAGGTTTACATCCCCAAATATAGAACTGTTCATGACATTATTAAATTTCTTTCATTTAACATGATATCACAAGCATAGTCAGCCATTATTTTAAATATTTTTGTATTAGTTTTGTGGATGAATAATCTTATTTGAAATTTTATTAACTATTTACCATCCATTTACTACTGAATAATTGGATGATTTTCATTTTTGCCATTACAAGTTAATCTATACAACTATCTATCTTCAATTTAGCATTTTTATTCTTAGGATTACAGAAAAAACACCAAACAGTGGTATTCCAGGCCTAAATGGACCTAATTTAATCCATTGTCCTGGAGTTTTTCCTCATTTTCTCTTTCCACGTATTTCTCTTGTCTCAGTTACAATTTTGATTCTGTACTGCATGAACATGCTTACTTGTTAGAGCCTGTACAAAAATCATTCTAGAAAAGGAATACTGTGGCACTAATAAATATCTCCTAGAGAAAATTCAACTCTTTGTAGTTCTTGTTATTAGAACATGTTGAGTATATGTTCCAAGAGTATAAGTGAAGTTTTCCATAGTTTCATATTGATTTGCTCTTGAATTAGTTATTTATACACAGCCATATTCAACTTTTAAATGATTATAATTCTAAATTTATACAAGGTGAACAAATTTCATGTGTTTCAAATATACAGATTTAGGAACATAGTAATATTTCTCACCCTACCCTTCCTCCTGCCTATACTCCCCTTCCCTCCCTACTCCTTCCTTTGTTTTAACTTTTACAAATGCATGCTTTCGGTTTATTTTATAATCATAATTCTTTATTGTTTGGAAATGTAAAATATCTGATTCAAATTTCAAAATTATGTAGATGAGAGGGACTGGTGCTGTGGCAAATGGAGTAAAGCCGCTGCCTGCCATGCCTGTGTCCTATGTGGGCACCAGTTCAAGACCTGGTTGCTCCACTTCTGATCCAGGCTTCTGACTTTGGATTGCCACAGCTCCGGTCATTGTGGCCATTTGGGGAGTGAACCAGCAAATGGAAAGACCCCTCTCTCTGCCTCTTCCTCTCAAATCAATTGAAAATAAGAATACTTGGAGAAGTCACTCCTGTCCCTTTTACCCCATTCTTGCCCACTTCTGGTTACCATGTTTCTGTTTGTGTTTGTGTGTATGTAGTTTTGCAATCACCTACTTAAATTCTTTTCACGGTTAGTAAAAACCCGTCTTGTCCCAGTAACTTGATGCCAGTTTTTTCTTTAAAACTGTATAAAATATACCTGTATTTATTACACGAAAGTAGCATATATCCATACGATTTTTTTTTATTTGATAGAGTTATAGACAGTGAGAGAGAGACGGAGAAAAGTCTTCCTTCCATTGGTTTACTCCCCAAATGGCCGCCACAGCCGACGCTGCGCTGACCCAAAACCAGGAGCCAGGTGCTTCTCTCCTGGTCTCTCATGCAGGTGCCATCCTCCACTGCCCTCCCGGGCCACAGCAGAGAGCTGGACTGGAAGAGGAACAATCAGGATTAGAACCCAGCGCCCATATGAGATGCCGGCACTGCAGGCAGAGGATTAATCAGTGAGCCACAGTGCCGACCCCATCCATACGATTTTTACAGTTTGCCTACTTCGCTTAATATCACCTCAATGTTATTCCTTGTAGGTCATGGTAATCTCTTGAATTCTTTGACTCAGCTGCTTATTACTCCACTGCACAGTACTCTAATTTTTCTTTTTTCAAAGATTTATTTATTTGAAAGGTAGAATTGCAGAAGGAGACGCAAAGAGAAAGGTCTTCCATCTAGTGGTTTACTCCCCAAATAGCTGCAACGGCTGGAGCTGGGCTGATTTGGAGCCAGGAGGGCCCAACTAGTTGGGCCGTATCCTAATGCTTTCCCAGGCCATAGCAGAGAGCTGGATCAGAAGAGGAGCAGCAGGGACTAGAACTGGCATCCATATGGGATGCCGATACTGCGTACTGGGTGTAGAGGATTAACTTACAGTGCCACAGGGCTGGCCCCTCTAGTTTTTCTTCTCAGTCTTCTGGGGATGAGCATTTGGGCTGTTTATTGTGATGTGCAAGTCTGTCATTTAAAAAATTGGGCCTTACTTTACATATGCAGAGGCCTGTTTAAGGGTAAATTTTCAGAGTTGTTTTGCATATTTCCTTCCTAGATTGTAGTGTTCTTGTTTTTTGCCCTTTTTTCTTCCACTGCTCAGTGTGAGAGGATCTTTATCCTCTCCCTCTGACCTCACCAGAAAATGTATAGGCCAAGTTTCTTATTTTGAGTATTTGGTAAGAAACTTTATAGTTCTCAGTTTTATTTCTATTAAGTAGAAAGTAAGCATCTTTTCATGTTCAAAAACTGTATTCCTTGCCCTTGAATCTCAATTGGGTCTCACACCCTATTGACTTCCTACCCCACCCACCATGGCCACCTGAAAGACCAGTTGCAAGAGTTCTAGGAATTCCCCTCACCTCTGCTGCATCCTACCCCACCCCATCCATAGCCCTCCTCAAATATAAAAAGGCCCAGCCCCTGGTGGTCAGGGCCTTCTGCCACATGTTCCATCCTGTGCACGCGGGCGGGTGGTCACCTATCTCTAAGAATTTATTTTCTCCAAATAAACTCAATCTGGCTATAAATTAACACTGCCTCCTCCCTATTCTGCACCTCTTTTCCTAACAAGAACCATGTATGTATAGGATTTATGAGTATGTCTTAGTTTGGTGTGCTATCACACATTGCCGTGGACTGAGGCTTCCAAATCAGGGCTTCGAAGTTCGATATCTACGTGATGGTAAATGTGGTGTCTGGTGCAGACCAACTTCTGAGTGTGCATGATAGTTGCCTTGTCCTTGATTCCTCATGCGGTGGGGGACAGAGTGGGAGAGCCAGCTCCCTGGTCTTCTCTTCACTGGTCACCCAGTATGTGAGCTGCACCCTCATGAACTAATTACCACCCAAAGGCCCCACTTCCTAATATTACCATAACAAAGAGGGTTAGACTTCAACATATAAACTTCAGAATTAAATCTGTTACAGGATATTCTGTACATTTTCCTGTACGATGTTTTGTCTTTTTTTCTCCCTGATTTTTCCAAGCTCTTCATATATTTGGACTACTTGCTCTTTAACAATCATAGGAGTGCAAAAAAATTTCTCCCAGTTTGTTTTTACCTTTTAATTTTAGTTATATTTTTTGCCATGTTAAGTTTTTTGTGAACTCATCAATGTCTCTCCTATTTTGAATCAGTTTAGAAAAGTCTTTTCCTATAGCTAGTTTATTTATAAACTCATGCATAGATTTTTTTTCTAGTATACATTTATAGTTTTGCATATATAGATATCTTGGATTAACTCGGATTTTTTTTTTTGTTAGGAAGTATGAATCATTTTATTTTTCAAGTTTCCTATTCTTTGTCACAACACTATTTTAAAGCTAATCTTTTAAAACCTAATTGTGTCTTTTATTTGCTACCAAGTATGCCAAAGCCATTTACTAAGAAGAAGTCTGTCTTTTGTGTATTGAAAAGTCCAAGTTTTGTTCTGGTGAATTGAGGTGGAACCTTTTTTTTTTTTTTTTTTTTGCATACTCATGTTGACATGTGTATAAGTGTATTTGAGTTTTTATTCTATTTCACTGTTCAGTCCATTTTTGGTTACTGGAATACTTTAGGTTCTACAAGGAAAAAGTGGATTCTTAGTCTAAAACAAGATAATCTGAAGTTATCTTCTATCAACTCTTTATAATGGTACTACAAAAAGTTTTTGTATAAATGGAATTAAGTCTTTGTGCCAAACATCTGCCCCTAAACTTGCCTCTTGGGGTGCCTGCATCCCACATCAGAGTACCTGGATATGAGTTTCGGCTACTCAACTTCTGATCGAGCTTCATGCTGACGCACATCCTAGGAAGCAGCAAGTGATGGCTCAGGTACTTGTCTCTGCCACTCGTGTGGGAAACCCAGATGGCGTTGCAGGCTCCTGACTTTGGCCTGGCCCAGGCTTTGCTCTTGTAAGCTCTTTGCAAGCATTTGGGAAGTGAACCAGCAGATGGAGATCTGTTTTCATTCGCTCTCACCATTTCAAATGAAATTTTTTTAAATTTTAAAATTTATATAGAGGATAAATTTCATGTATTTCATATACAGTTTTAAAAGTATATGTCCTATCCTATTCTCTCTGCCACCTTTTTTACCCCCTCTTCCTTATTTTTAATTTTTACAATGACATACTTTAATGACAAGCTTAACCCTCCACAAAATAAAGAATTCAACAAAAACAAAGTTTATTTGGGTGCAAAAAATATTCAAAACCCATGCATAGGTTTCATAGTTTGCATTTTCCATGAAGTTTATGAAGATCCCTCATGTCTATTAAAGTTTATTGTCAATACTATTCTCACCTTTCCTTTCAGTGACCTTCCCCCATGGAGAAAGATTTTTCCTAAGGCAGTTTTTGTTTGTCTTTTTATGTAGCTACAGAATCCTATTTTCTAGTTTAAAAAATTTAATTATTTTAATTTCATTTCTTCAAATCCTAGGAAATGAAAACCAAAATCATTACTAATTAAGCAATTGATGTTATCCTATAAAATTAACCACAAAGTCTAGGAAATAAAAATAAAGAACACTTGTGGTTACTGTCTTATAAATTGGACTACTAGAAAGCTATGCCATCATGGGCTTGTTCATTCTTTAATTTCTGACTGTATTTTATGTAAAAATAACTCCTGTACATTATTCATGTTGACAGGCCCTTTAAATAGCTGAAAAGCATGTGGGAGCAGATTAGTGCTGCATCTGCCCCATGCTTTTTAAGTCTATCAACTTTATGGGATGGAAACCTTGCATACTGCCAGAAGCTTTCTTACACTGCCAGTAGGAGCATAGGGAAGTTAGTACCTTAGCTGCATTATTTGGGAAAGTGTCACATTTTCTGATTGGATTTTTACCTGATGAGGGTGAGAGCTGTCAGTTTCATTCCAAACTCTTGCAAAGATGCTCCAAGTTGAGTACATTTTCTTTTAAATGAGTGTCAAGACTAGCAACTATCTGCAGCCTGCCTATAGGGCTCTTTGTGTCAGAACTGTTCTCAATAGTGAATGCCAGGCACAACCATTCTTGCCTTTCGTGACCTTTGAGACATGAAAATTAAAGCATCAGGCTCCTTTGATAGAGGTGGATATTGGTCTGGGTTCAAGTGCTTAAAGTTTTATTTTTGAAATTAGTCTGTATATCTACTAAAAAAATCTACTCCCAGTTATCATTAAAATGTTCCTTTCCACCACCATTTCATTTTGCTTCCCCAGAGACAACAGTTCAGTTTCTTGTTTTATTTTCCTAGAAAATCTATTAATGGCAGATAGTCAAAGGCTATTTAAACTCAGGGCCTAATTTCTGAGACATTGCCATCAATGGACTCACATGCACATATATACTAAATTCTGTTCTGAGAAATTATGGAACATTATTTTGTACCATATTGTACCATATGCATGTATGGTACCATGTACCATATTGCATGCATTGAGTCACTTTTTGTAGGCATTTTTGTAATTTCCAGATTTTTGTTTCTCCTCCAACCAATGTTTCAGTGTATTTCTTAATAAATATATCCTTGGACTTAATATAGATACATTTGGTTTTCCTGGGTGTGAAATTGCTGTGTCTAAAGGGATGTGCATTTTAAATTATGAAATGTGTTCCCAAATTGTTTAACAAAAAGGTTGTATCAATTACATTTCCACCTACAGCATTCAGAATAATCGATTTCTTCACACTCTTACCAAAGCATGTTTCTTGAATGTTTGTTTTAAATTTTACTTATTTAGAAAATCGGAAAGAAAAAGATCTTCCATCCATTGGCTTACTCCCTGGAGGGATGGGCCAGGCCAGCACCATGAGCTTCACTGGAGACTCCCAAGTAGGTTGCAGAGGCAACAGCACTGGAACCATCTTCCACTGCTTTTCCCAGGCCATCAGCAGGGAACTAAATCGCAAGAGGAATAGCCATGTAGGAGGCCAGAGTTGCAAACGATGGCTTTATCCTCTATAATGTTGGACCCTGAATTTATTTTACTAAATTTGATAGATGAACAATTGACTTTTTAATTTGCACAAGAGGAAACTTTTCTTGTGTTCTATTTGTATTTTGAACCATATTTTTTGGCCCATTTTCTAATTTGTTGATATTGATATATTTTAAAAAATTGTCTAACATGTATTAACTCCAGCTTTCAGTTTTAATTTGACCTTGTAAAATTTATTTTTAAAATTATGTTTTTAAGTCAAACTTACTTACCTTTTCTCTATATGTTTTTTTATTTCAGAATACTTTGAACTCTACTTGTTCTAAACTAATAAAGGCCATTTTATGATTTCTCCCAGGGCCATGGTTTTAACTTATATCTTTACATCTTTGAGCCATCTGGACCTTACTTTATGGTGTTGATAAATAAATTTATTTGTTAGGATAGGCTAAAGTGGTAACAGTCTCATAGAATAACATCACAAAAATGTGTCCCTTACTCAGTTTGCTGAAGATGTGTAAAAATGTTCTATGGTGGCTGCCTTAAGCATTCCTAACTGTTTCTCATGGCCTTTAGCTGAGATGGCAGAATCCTTTGCATTTATTGTGGCAGGACATGAGAAGTAGCAAGGAAATCCACAGTCTAACAAACACCCCAGAACTCGGGCATAAACATGTGTAACTGATTGCTGAGTCTGTGCTCAGCTGGGTGTTTCTGGCTTGGGCTGGGTTTTCAATGTCTCAGCCTGGAAGGGCTACATGAAGCAGGTCATCTTTCATTGGCTGTTTAAAGTCTCATGGCTGAGCTTGGTTGCAAGGGGTCTGAGACATAAAACTGATTTTCCAGAGCCTTCAGAAAAGAGCCAATGATTTGTGATCTAGTAATTTTCCCCACAACATAAATTTTACTTTATCCTAGATGGTTTCCTAATTGCCAACATTAATTATTGCATAATCCATTTTTTCCTGCCTGATGTGGCATTGTCTTGTATTAAAACCCTGTGAGTATTCCCATTTTGATACTATTAATCTTTATATTTTGAGGCTAAGCTGCATATTTTTTAAATTATTTATTTGAAAGAGTTACACAGAGAAGGAGAGGCAAAGAGAAAGAAGGGTTCCATCTGCTGATTCACTTCCCAACTGGCTGCAACAGCGGGATCTGTGCTGATCCAAAGCCAGGAGCCAGGAGCTTCTTCCAGGTCTCCCATGCAGATTCAGGGGCCCAAGGTTTGGGCCATCTTCTATTTTCCCAGGCCATACCAGAGAGCTGGATTGGAAAGTGGAGCAGCTGGGACTCGAATGGCTCCCATATAGGATGCCGGCACTGCAGGCAGTGGCTTTACCTGCTACACCACAGTGCTGGCCCCTGTATATTAATTATTGAGGCTGTATAACATTATTATTGGATACGGTTGGTGCTACTACACAAATCTTTATATCTCAATTTTAACATGGTTTTTAGAAATAATTTTTCTCAAAACTGTCAAGTGTTCCTTGGTTGTATTTTAGATATTTAAAGTAGCAACAGTTTTTATTTCTGTACAAGTGGTTTTTTTTTTTTTTTTTTTTTTGTCTAGAGTGTCTTGGCTTTCCATGCCTAAAATACTCTCATGGGCTCTTCTGCCAGATCTGAATGCCTTAAGGGCTGATTCTGAGGCCAGAGTGCTGTTTAGGACATCTGCCATTCTATGAGTCTGTGTATCCCACTTCCTATGTTGGATCATTCTCTCCCTTTTTGATTCTATCAGTATTAGTAGACACTAGTCTTGTTTATGTGATCCCTTTGACTCTTAGTCCTATCATTATGATCAATTGTGAACTGAAATTGATCGCTTGGACTAGTGAGATGGCCTTGGTACATGCCACCTTGATGCGATTGAATTGGAATCCCCTGGCATGTTTCTAACTACCATTTGGGACAAGTCCGATTGAGCATGTCCCAAATTGTACATCTCCACCCTCTTATTCCCACTCTTATATTTAACAGATCACTAAGAGTGGTTTTTTAGTATAACTTATGAATGTCTTAATATCTTCATCATATAGATATTACACATTTAAAGTTATAATATTCTTGAATATTTCATTACTTTGTTCTAAATAGAGTTGTTATCTAGGTTTATGATAACCTTAAGTAATTTTTGGTATAATTGTGTGACTAGGCACTGATCTCTTTGTAATATTTTTCAAGGTTTTTTTTTATACTAGTAGAGATAGCCCCCCCCATGAGTATAACCTCCCCAATGAGTATTAGACTATATTGTGTCTCTTTGTATCAAAATTTTATCTTTTATTTATCCTTGAACTTGTTTGCATTGACAGTTCTCAACCTTCTGAGTTATGGAAAAATTTAATCAATTGTGATTTTAAGTCAGCTTTTTTATTGAATTACATAGTTCTAATCAAAATAGTGAGCATATCTCACAGGAAAATCACTCTGTTAGGTTTAAAATGGCATGAAGAGACTAAGACAAAGAACTTGTTCTTGTGGTTCTGATATTTGAAGCTGGAAAGCACCGGGAAATATACAGTCTTCTATAATATGAAGTCAGTTGATGTCAAAGGTGTAATTGGGATAACAAGATGTTAGTTTTGTACAGTGAACTGTGCATTATGTTGACAGGAATGGAAAAACATGGGCAAGTATTCACAGATGAGGTAGCATTTGAATGACATCCTGATAGATTTTCAGAAAAAGACAGGATGTGGATTGCAGAAGTGGTCATTGCAGACCTCAGGGAACAATCTAGACTTGATTTGGAAGCCTAATTTTATTCTATACCTAAAACGGGTCTGCCCAGGGATATGCAGTATCTTTTGGAGGGTACTACATGTCAGAATGGCTCACAAGTAATGTATTTGTACATGTTATAACTGGAAATTGAATGCCCATTTTATTGGAATCCATGATTATTTCTTTCTCATTCATGAAAAAGTATGGATTGTTTGATTTCTGTTCCTCAGAATTTGTCATATGTTTGGAGGTGTCAGGAATATCTGGGATCATAAAAACTTCATATGGACAAAAATAGCCTAGTTTTTAGCTATTAAGTTAAAAATGTGACATTAATTTTGTAGCAATAAACAGATTTTTTTATTTTTGCAGAATAGTGTTAATTTAAGGAGTGTTGATAATCAGCCTTTGTTAAAAACTGTTTTGTGATTTCATGGAATCAGCACTTTGTGCTAAGAATTAACTGACTTAAGTTTTTACTTCAGGGTTTTTGGCAAATACCTGATATTGCTACAAAATTATTCTCCTGTTCTGTAAAGTCAACGTGTAGTATCAAAAATTTCTAGGTTTCTTCCATTCTGAAAACTTTAAATTCAATCTCAATATTGCCTTGCATATCAAATGACTTATCTTTTTCTGTGTAAAATACGTTTGCTGGTCTGAAAATAAGATTAAAAAGCACTTAGCACAGAGGATGAAATAGACAGTCCCTAAGCTGATTTTGCTTTCTCTTCCATTTTCTTATACTCCCTTAAGAAGTGAAAGAGCAAACTCCTAGGGAAAACAGCATTTCAGGGGAAATATCAGTTTACTAGTGATTTATGGAATTGAATGACTTCATAATCTGAAAAGGATATGGTAGCTAAAATAGCATTCTGTGATTTGAAGATTCTAAATTTTTAAATATGTAGATCTTTTTAATCTTTAGCTCTTACTAGTCTTTTTAAAAATAAGTCAATTTTTTTATAAAATACATTCAGTATTGAATTGATAAGTGTGCTAAGGGTATCTTTGAAATATATCTAATATTTTAAAATGACATAATTATTGCTGAGTATGACTACAGTTTTGGTTTCATATATTAGTGTGATTCTTAAAGTTACATGTGACTAAATTAGCAAAAATAACTATCACATTCTCGATCTCTAACCCCTACCTTTAAGACTAATTTCCTCTGATATTAAAGGAGTATTCTTCACATCTAGCAAATGTTCAAATGCTGATTTTTTTGAGTGCTTAGTTCTCAATACAGGAGGCAGACACTGATGTACTCTCAAGTTCTAGCAAACCTCTCCAAAACCCAGAGGTTGTGCATTTGTTACTGGTTGTGAGTCTGTGATCATGGCTGGTTCTGGCTTAGGTTGGGTTCATTCATTTACTTGTTGAGTGGCTCTGCTGATTTTGACTGGACTCACTCATGTGTTTTGGGGTCTCCTGTCTCCAGGCTGATTTGCAAAGGTTAGTACTCCTCTATATGTCTCACATACCACAATGCAGAATCAGTACTGCCCTGGACATGTAATTGAAAGGCAAACAGAAGAGTAAGGGTGTATAAAAATGAAGGGCTCCTTGAGGTTCAGACCCCTGGTTGGTATCCTAATATGCCACCTTCTTTGGATGAAAGCAAGTCTTAAGATCAACCTTAGATAATAAATACAATGATAATAAATACAATGATGAGGAAAATAGACTACTACTTAATAGAGGGAATTGCAAAATCATGTTGCAAACCTGTGAGGATACAGGGAGGGTGTAGAATTGTGACTAACTTTTCCATCAACTTACACTCATTTTCCTTGGCAGAAACCGGTTGCTTCCACCAAAGTTAAAGCCAGCTGAGGGGCCGGCACCATGGCTCAGTTGGTTGATCCTCCACCTGCGGCGCCGACATCCCATATGGGCACCGGGTTCTAGTCCTGGTTGCTCCTCTTCCCGTCCAGCTCTCTGCTGTGGCCTGGGAAAGCAGTGGAGGATGGCCCAAGTGCTTGGGCCCCTACACCCGCATGGGAGACCAGGAGGAAGCACCTGGCTCCTGGCTTTGGATCGGTGCAGCACACCGGCCATAGCGGCCGTTTGGGGGGTGAACCAACGGAAGGAAGACCTTTCTGTCTCTAACTCTGCCTGTCTAATTAAAAGCCAGCTGAAACTTTCACTGGAGGCCTCATTGCAGTTGGCTTATACCATTCTACAAAGTCAGTTGTTCATCATAGCTATTAAGTTATATGAACTTAAAATGAAATATTATATGGAAAATAACAGTATTAAACCTATAACTTCTGAGCTATAGTTTATTATCTATGCTTTCAAGGTTGTTTACAGCTATTATATTTGAATGGCAGAAATGCTGTATAATGGTGTGCTACTTCATATCACTTCCCAAATATGAGCTCGGTGATGTTGGAACTCAGAAAATGATACCCCAAAATATGGCACTTCGGCATGCTGAGTACTGTAGACTGAAGAGCCTTCATTGGGGGAGAGTCTCAGAAGCAAATTCTCCTTCACTATCTTCTATGTTCTTTTCTTTCCCCAAGGAAGACCATAAGAAAATTAAGAATTCTCTTCCCCAAGGTGAATCGTCAAAACCAGAAAGCCAACCATTAAATCTAGCCACCATCTTTCCCTGTAAGAGCTGGCCATAAAGAAAATCTGACATTCATTTTGTGCTCATAGGTCATATGATCCTATTTCAAGAAGGACTTCTGCCCTGTACCCTGGAAGAAGGAACAGCATCCGGAAAAGTCAAAAAGAATCTAACAGATAGGACTTCCTGGGATTTACCTCAAGTCTATTACAATAGGTCATGTCATTTGTGTCTAATCATATTTCTATATAGAACAAAAGCATTAGAAATGTACACTTTCCCCTGGGATTTTTGGTTCTTCAATCTAAACATTCCTGTGTCTTGTAAAACTTTTTATTATATTTGGTAGGCTTTTCTTATTAACCGTTTTTTCTGTTGTAGGAACATTAGCTATGACCATTATTTTTTTTGAGGGGAGTATTTACACCACCTGAAGGCAAATGAGGGGTACTATGTTTTGTCTCCCTGTTAATGGAGACCAGAGATGTTTATTTTCCTGAGTCAAATGGGTTGATATGATATCTGCCTTTCATTATTCCAAAGTAGCAAAAGTCATTCCATTCACATGAGAACCTGTAATACAAACAAAACTCAATGAGGAGCACTAGAGGGGAAAATAAAGAGGTAGCAAGTTCAGTTTGTCCTGTGATTATACCTACTTAATAAATTTCTAGAAAAAGCAAGAACTATATATGTTCTGTGTGGAGTATCAACATGGGTAGGCTACTCTTTAAATCCCTTTGCTTGGGATGTTTTGTAGAGTTGTTAGAATGTGGTGCTGTATGGTAGAACTTAGGATAAATGTTTGGGATGTGATGTTTCTGAGTGGGAACAATTATATTGGTAACTAATCAAGAACTAAGCCTCTGACAACTCTAAAAGTTTCTTCGCTTTCTGCATAATTTTGGTGTCAATGGAGCCCATAGCCTTCTGATGTCTCAATTGTTACAAGCAAGGAGAGAAGGCCAGAATGAATCACCTGACACTAGAATGAGAGCAAAACCTGTATTTAGTTTAATATAGATGCAGACATACAGAGAAATATAGTTCTACACTTATCCATCTAAGGTTAGTGTATAATTGATTCACAAGTGTTGTCTACCACCAGGACCAATGGCACCCCATGTGCAATGAGTTCAGTCAGAGCCTAGATCTTGGTTTTTATACCATTATCCCATAAAAGGAATTGGAGAATTGACCAACTATAGAGCTGTGGAAGAGAATTTATAAGTCAGTGCCATATTGCAGCCTCAGAAAAAGGATGACCTCTAAAACGCAATAATGGAAGAGTGGCAAAGGAACACGGGAGTCAAAGAGCTTCCAGTCTGTAGTGCCAGAATCACTTGCACAATAAAGTATATAATATTAAATTTAAATCAAAATATAAGCTAAATATTCATGGAATCAATTCTGATATAATTAAAGTCTACAATGTACAGGAATCCCAAATAATTTTTTCTGGATAATGCCACCTTAGTAGGGTTGTAACAAAAGTTTCTAGTCTAATAAGAGTGGATCTGCATAGTGACTAACATCCAAGGGGTATATAATATAGTAAGGTAGAAAGAGTAATAGTAGAGAAATTGATGTACATTACCTCAGTCAGGTGATCAAAGTTATGTTGTCAGTGATAATCCTATCATTAATATGATCTGATAGTATATTTACTTGATAAAATGTGGTGAAGATGACCCTTGACCTTGTGATCTCCCTCCCCCAAGCCAGTAATTCCAGTCTTACAATTTGAGTTCATTTGATTTTTTTAAATGATATTTTACAAAATACATGAACAACACTCTCAAAACTGTTACCTTTTTTAAGAATAGGGAATGTCTGAAAAACACAGTACAAGGAACTTTGAGGCACATAGGTAAATATAATGTGGTTGGTATGGAGGAAAAGAAAAATGATCATGGCTCTAAGGTAAAGAATATAGGCGTATATTTTTGTTGAAAATAAGTTATCAGTATCTGTTCATTGGTTGTCACAATGAACAACTTACAGTATTAAAAATTGAAGTTATTAATAACAGGAAAGTACGTGTATTGTGTATGAGTGTTGTCCATGAACTGTACTTGTTTATATATGTTTACAGAAATCTAAAATGTTGCTGTTAAGCTATTCAAACTTAGAAGTTTATTTAAGAAAATATTACAATCATCTAAACATTGGACATCCCTTAGCAAATTCTTAAACATTTTAAATTAGATATTTAGCTATATTGTGGTCTTTTATTTTAAAGTCAAATGTCTATCATGGAAATCTGTAAGAATTGGGGCCTGTGTTGTGGCATAGTGGGTTAAGCCATGACCTGCAATGCTGACATCCCACATGAGCACTAGTTTAAGTCCTGGAACTGCAGGCAGAGGCTTAACCTACTAAGCCACAATGCCATCCCCCTAATCCTCCATTTTCTATTTGAATAGTGAGAACATAATCTAAAGCATCATTGATTTTATATAAAAAATTTTCAGTATTGTTCTGAGCATTGAAATTTAAATATTTTAGAAACAAGTCATAGTGTATACTAAGTTGATCATCTGTATATAAAGATAATTAAAAATGAATCTTAATGAAGAATGGGATGGGAGAGGGAATAGGAGGTGGGATGTTTTGCAGGTGGGAGGGTAGTTATGGGGGAAAAACAGCTATAATCCAAAAGTTGTATTTTCAAAATTTACATTTATTAAATAAAAGTTAAAAAGTGTATTGGGTTATTGATTGATAGGGAGTGATCACATCTATATGTACTATGTAACTTAAACTAAATTAGTTGAGGATACAAGAATCTAGTGGATCTTGAGTTGGAACTGGGAGAGAGACATTAGTACATAATGGTGGGGTTCTTCTCTGGTAGGCAAGGGACTTCTCTACAGTAATGCCCAACTGCTCAGGACACTGTTTCCACACGTATATTCGCCAAGGTATTAAAGACCATATCTAGAACTTTTTATTCTATAAGCCTCTTTGTGTGTGGGAGGGAGGGGAGAGGGTTACTTATACTCATTCCAGATAAACTTACCTTAGGAATCAGAGGTCTACACATGTTACACTCTTGAACAAAATTTGATGAGTTTACGATTATACAAGGAAACTTCTCACGTAGAACTTATGCTCTGTTAAGAGGAGGAGTTGACGCTAGGAGACAATAAATAAGTGAACAAATGAATACAATTATTTAAAAGGATAATAGGAACTATGAAAGAAAACAGTAATGGGGTTCACCCCCCTGAATTTGCTATGAGGAAAAAATAAGTCCATTCCCTGATAGCTAAAACAGCATTAATAAAAACTAATTTTAAATAAATACTTATATTCTGTGCTTTTGGTATGTTTCTGTTCACTTAACATATTTATGAGATTCACCCATATTGCTGGGTGTAATCGTTAGACTGCTGAATCTCTTTGCTATGTATGGTGAATATTTCATCATACAAATAGACTACAACTTATTTATACATGATAGTTACGGTCACTTGTTTAGTTTACAGTTTGATGTTATAACAAATGGTGTTGCCTTCAAACTCTTCTGAAACTTTTCATGCCTCGTGGTGAACACAAAAATGCAGAGGTGGAATTCCTGAATCGGGGTATGGACATATTCATTAATGCTAAATATTTTTCCAGTGGTTGTCCTAATCTATGCTTCTACTAAGAGTGTAAGAGAAATCTTGTTCTTCATATCTTTGCCGAAAATTTATATCATTCCTCTTATTTACAGATTTCTGGTTATTTGTGACAATACAATTAAATGTAAATAATTTAACTGCTCATAATATGCAGAAATAAGTAATAATTCTTGACTCACGATCCCCATTGCTCCATTAATTCTGCCTGTATTTTCTTAGCTAAGTTGATATTTTAAAAATCAAATTTAAAATCAAATTTGATATCTTTAAAATCAGATTTTAAAATCAAAAGAGAATGAGCAAGAGCAAGTACTCCCCCCACCCTTTGGTTCACTCCCCAGAGAGTATCCATAGCTGAGGCTAGGCTGGGCCAGTCTAGAATCTACCATGTTAGAAGCTGGGGTCCAATTACTTGAGCCATCACCATTGCCTCCCAGGATCTGCCTTGATAGGAAGCTGGAGTCAGCAGTTGGAGCCCAAAATACTCCGATGTACGACACATATGTCTTAACCTCTGGGATAAATGCCATTCCCTAATTTGTTATTTAAAAGAAAAAAATTGAGAGACAAAGAGTTCCCATCTACTGATTCACTCCCCAGGTGCTTGCAATTGGCTTGGGCTGGGTCAGGCCATAGCTGTAAACTGGAAACTTAATGCAGGCTCCCGCATGAGTGGGAAGGACTCAACTCCCTGAACCATCACCTGCTGCCTCTCAGGGTGAATGTTAGCAGATAGATGGAACTGGGAACTGAACCTAGGCACTCAGGGCTGATGCTGTGGTATAGCAGGTAAAGCCGCCACCTGCAGTGCCAGCATCCCCTGGGGGTACCGGTTCAAGTCCCAGCTGCTGCACTTCTGATCTAGCTCTCCACTGTGGCCTGGGAAAGCAGTAGAAGATGGCCCAAATTATTGGGCCCCTGAACCCACGTGGGAGACCAGGAAGAAGCTCCTGGCTTCAGATGGGTGTAGCTCCAGCCATTGTGGCCATCTGAGGAGTGAATCAGAGGATTGAAGATCTTTCTCTGCCTTTTACCTTTCTAACTCTGGCTTTCAAATAAATAAATACATCTTAAAAAAAATGTGGGTGTCACAACTAGGGTGTTAGCACTGGGCCAAACCACCATTCTTTAATTTTAGTGGATTCAGTGGAGTCCTCCAAAAAGATACATGCCTGTATTCTGATTCTCAGCACCCTAGAATGTTATCTTGCCTAGGAAAAATTTGCAGGTGCAAGTTAGTGTCTTGAAGATCCCATTGTGTTCCCCTGGCAGGCCTTAAGCCTAATGACATGTCCTTGTGTAAGAGATCACAAGTGAGATTCAACAGAGGCAGAAGTGGAGGAGACAATGTGAAGATGGAGGCAGAGATGAGAGCGATTTAGCCACAAGCCAATGAAGGTCTGAAACCTCCAGAATCTAGGAAAAGCACACAATGGACTCTCCTACAATCAGAAAGCACGAGCTGAGCAACCTCCTATAGCTTGGGGTCCTGACCTCTGGAATGTAAGAGTAAATTTCTGCTGAGTATGTGGCAGTTTGTTCAGTATCTACAATACAATAATGCATAGGAAACAATTGTTACGTAACCTAAAACTACGCCACCCAATCTGGTCACCACTAGCTAACTTGAAACATGACTTATCCAAGTTATGTGTACTCTCAATATATATAATTTAAAATTTTGAAGTTTTGTTATGAAAAAGGAATGCAGGGGCAGGCATATGTGTCCAGCAGCTAGAACACAAGTTAGGATGCCCACATCCCATGCTGGAGTGCCTGGGTTTGATATCTGGCTCCAGTTTCTCCCTCCAGCTTCTTGCTGATGCATATCCTGGGAGACAGTGGTGGTAGTTCGAGTGATTGGTTTCTGCCACCCACTTGGGAGGCCTGGATTGAGTTCCTGGCTCTGTTTTATCCTAATTCAGCCCAGGCCGTTGTGGGCATTTGGGTGCTGAGTCAGAATGGAAGTTCTGTGTTTCTGTTTCTCTGTCTCTTAAATAATCTTTTGAAAAAAGGAATGTGCAGTATATCATATCATCGCTTCATATATTAATCGAGCAAAAATGATTTTGGAAATACTGGGCTTAATATACCAACTTCTCTTGTGTCTTCATACCTTTTTTTTTAAGATTATGTCTACTGGAAGATTTTACAATATGTATAGCTTACATTATGGTTCTCCTAGATAATATTACTCTAAACAGCAAGACATTCAGAGATCTGTGTGTAAGACTGCCTTTTTTACAGCTCATCATTAATTCTTTTTAGTCTTTATTCACCTAGTGAAAGAATAATAAGAAATCTGTTATGCTGCTAATTTCAACTCCTGTTAGAGACTGTTCAGTGAAAATTCAGGGAAACTGTCTTCCATTTCTATAAGCTATCTGGGTCTGTACAGAAGATCCTTTTAACAAAAAGAAAATGGATTTCTCACCTGACAAACAGGAGGGATTTTTTTTCTTCCTGACCTTGTCAAATAATAAGTCCATTTTCCTCATTAAAGAAAATGACAAATTTAAATAAGAAAACTATGACTCTGTTTATGCTAGTTATTGCATACTAATGAACACATTATAAGACTTATTATTTAGCTATTGCTGTAATAAAGCTGAATGACAAAATTTTTCAAATTTAATAGTTCGCAATAATGTTTGTTTATTTTCCTTCTCAGGCATATGTGTGATGTGAGCTACAATATATATGCTGAGTTATTCTGTTTGCTGGCTGAGGCTGACTTGCAAATTGAAATTGGGTTTAGATTTTCAATTACGTTTTCCATAATCTCCTGAAAGCTTTACCTACCTGAGATTGTTCTTCCCTGGCCAATGCCAGGAAGTTAAAAAGATGCATAAAAATGGGCAAAACTCTCTTTGCTTCTTAAGGTTCTGGGTCAGATCTGGTATTCTACTTGCAAAACATCCTATTAGCCAAAACCAGTGGCATAGCAACCCCAAATCAGAGAGGCAGGGATGTACTTAATAGCTATTCAACCTCACTGTGGGGTTCCAGAGTGAGGGAATAAAAATCAGACAAATGATCCCATCTGTCACACAAAACATTGTTCTCTTCTACCTTTCATTCCAAGATCAAGTCTATATTCATTGACCAAGTAATATGTGATCCAGTTCTGCCACAGAAGTGGGAGTTGAAGAAGAAATAGCCAGGTCTTGCCCCAAAGGATTTTATTGTCTGAAAGAGAACACAAACCAGGTATTTAAATGTATGCTTCCATGTGTGAAACAGAGGAAATAATACTTTTGGTTTTATAGTTATGAAGATTCACAAGTTAATGTTATAGATAACAAAAATGGTAGCCTTTGTCTCTATTTAATTGTCTATCTAGCCATTCAATTTGACCCTGACTTTCTAAAAGAATACATACACACATACTTTGCACAGAAAAACGCTATTAAGGACACAAATGAGGATGTTAATGGTGCCTGCATTTGGGCTTTGGCATAATGAAGTTTTTTATTTTGGGTGAATTTCAGTGTTTTCTAAAATGTCTATAATGGTCATCTTTGTCAAAAGAAAAAAATTGAACATGTTTTAGAAGTCTGTTTACGGCCGGCACCATGGCTCAATAGGCTAATCCTCCGCCTGTGGCGCCAGCACACTGGGTTCTAGTCCCGGTCGGGGCGCTGGATTCTGTCCTGGTCGTTCCTCTTCCTGTCCAGCTCCCTGCTCTGGCCCGGGAGTGTGGCGCAGGATGGCCCAAGTCCTTGGGCTCTGTACCCGCATGGGAGTCCAGGAGAAGCACCTGGCTCCGGGCTTCAGATCAGTGCAGTGCGCCTGCTGCAGCGGCCATTGGGGGGTGAACCAACAGAAAAGGAAGACCTTTCTCTCTCTCTCACTGTCCACTCTGCCTGTCAAATAAAAAATAAAGTCAGTTTACACAGTGAATTGTAACAAGTTAGGGAATTCCAGATCGGATATGTGTTTGTTTGATTAAAAACTTTTACTAGATTCTAGGATTGCATGTTTTTGACTTTTTTTCAGATACCACTTTAGAGTTTTCCAGAAGATGAATTAATATATTTATAAATTTGACTTCTAATAATTTGCATAGTTTTGTTTCGTATTACATACATGTAAATTCTGTAACAATAGTCACCCACTTTTTTTTTTTTTGCCTTACCTTGTTATTTAAAACTTCAAGTATTAGCTCATTTCGTCTCATTAACAAAGATAAGGTATACTTCCACTACAAAGCAAAAAAAAAAAACCCTTCATTTTATATATATGTGTGTGTATATATATATATATATGGTCTTCAAGGTTTAATTTTAAAACTTAATGATAGGAACATAAAATGCTGATATGACTGTATTTTGCCTTTTCAGCTTATTAGATAAATAAGTAAAGGCCTTCTTAAAATTTGAGAATCTTCTCCCTCAAGCTATTTTGATAGCTAATGTGAACAAGGTTTGGAAGTAGAATGAGTATTCTTCTGAAATTGTTACAAATCTTGGAGTTAACTCTATCACTTGTTATTTTTCAAAGACCTTTTCAAAGTACTTGATCTCAATATAAAAGGTCTAACCTCAAAAAGGCTGTCATCACTTCCCTTAAACCACAAAAATAATGAACACCCAATAAAACTCAATTCTAGATCCTTCTCTGTTTGCAGTAACAGAATCATTTGAACATTTTCTGAATCTTTTTAAAAATTTTACCTGTCTCAGATTAGATGTGGAAACTGAAAAGCTAGAAGGATTGGACTGATGTAATCTCCAATGCCTTCCACAGAAATGTTGCCTGCAGTGTATTCTGTCACCAGCTGTAGTTTTCCAAACTGAATTACATTTAATTATCAAACAATTCATGCAGTATTTGAACTTTGGACATTTTTTTAAAGAAAAATTTATCATAAAACCAGGGCTGACTTTTGTGGGACTATAAAAAATTAAGAAAACAGTATTGTATTTCTGAGACATTTTCAGCTATTGAAAAGATAAATGAGTCAACACAAGGTATCATTTGCATGAAAATATAGATTGGCCGGTGCCACAGCTCGCTTGGCTAACCCTCCGCCTGTGGCACCAGCACCCCGAGTTCTAGTCCTGGTTGCAGTGCCAGATTCTGTCCCGGTTGCTCCTCTTCCAGTCCAGCTCTCTGCTGTGGCCTGGGAAAGCAGTGGAGGATGGCCCAAGTGCTTGGGCCCTGCACCCGCATGGGCTCAGGAGAAGCACCTGGTTCCTGGCTTCAGATTGGCGTGGTGCATCGGCTGCAGCATGCCAGCCATAGCAGCCATTTGGGGGTGAACCAACAGAAAAAGGAAGACCTTTCTGTCTCTCTCACTGTCTAACACTCTCACTCTCTCTCTCTCCATATATATATATATATAAAATGAACATTATCAGGACAAAAATAATCCCAAACCTGTTTATTAGAAGTGGGCAGTGTTTTCTTAGTCTTGATACTACTAAGGGATGAATGAAACCTGCATATTTTTGTTTCTGTTAATAGAGAAATATTATTGCTATATATGTATAAGAAAAGACACTTAAGCTATAACAACTTTAATGCATTTCTACAAAAACATCTGACTAAATCTTTTCACCAAATCTACAAAAACAGACTATAAATAAGGGTAGTTACAACAAACATATTGTCTTGATGACCCATGGACTTCGAATCAATTGTTTTCGAAGAATTGTATCCAGATATCTTAGAGAACTACAACCCCTACTTTCAGGACCTTGTATGAAGAATAAAAATACTCCACAAACATAGTGTGGAGTGTTAGATGGATACGAGGAATGGGGAAATTAGTAAGGAAAGATTAAAAGAATCAAAAGTGCTGCTGAGAACATTCTCTAATGTTTAAAACAATCCTCTGTAATTCAACTTTCTGCAGTTTTAAAGATGCTTTATACCTGTCTTGTCCAAAGTGGCAGCCACTATCCACATGTGGCTGTCAAACACTTGAAACATGACTGGTGTGACTGAGGAAGTAAATTCCTCATTTTATATAATCTTAATTTTAAAACTACTCGTTACATCAAAATGATCTTGATACAGTAGCCTTAGCATCCTCTAGAAATTTATTAGAAATGTAGAGTTTTGGCTCTTACCCATAACTACTCAGTATATACATTTTAGCAAGCTTTCTCGGCAAGTGGTATGCTCCTGGATGTTGGAGAGGTACTGCCCTAGAGCAGTTCAAACTCTCTAATTAATCACCCATTCAGAAACACTGGGAATTGTCTGTTTTTATAATGAGCTACTGAGCATAAGCAATGTGTTCACTTATCGACAGAGGAGGATTTGATACAATAGGAATAAGTGGTAATAATTCTTTTAAGATTTATTTTATTTATTTGAAAGAAGGAGGTAGTGACACAGAGAGGTCTTCTATCCACTGGTTCACTCCCCAGATGACCATAACGGCTGGAGCTGCACTGATCAAAAGCCAGGAGCTTCTTCTGGGTCTCCCACATGGGTGCCAGCACTTCAGGCCAAGGCTTTAACCTGTGCCACAGTGCCAGCCCCACTGGTAATAATTCTTAAACTGTTTTCCAAGTATAGACAAAATGTACTCTATTGACCTGTTTATTCCTCCATTCATGAATCAAGCACAATGTCCATACATGGCAGGTGTTCTGTGGGGTTTATGGAGAGACTCTGTAGTAGTAGAAAGAAGGGCAAAGAGAAGAATTGGATTAATATATTATGGAGTTCAGTCTTGAGACTGGGTCATAAAACTTATCACATGTCTTTGCTTGCCATTTTTAATAAAAGCTAGAACTAGAGAAATATGTGGCTAGAAGAGTTTATTGTAGTTGACACAATACCATTTGTCTTAAGTTGGAATTCCCTAGAATTTGACTCAGACAAGGACCTCTATACCGGAGTTTCCTTGAAAGTGATCCTACAAACTTGAGTGAGTCGAGTGGTTAGTATGAAGCAGGGGAGTAAAGTGAGTGAAAGTTGCCTTGATGAGTGGACCACTGAGATGGGCACTTAAGGCTGGATCACTTTTGGGGTCATCTGAGAGATGGTGGGTGTTTGAGGGAGAAAGACATCAGCATGCACGGGAACTGATGCCTGAGCTACATGTATCTTCCAGGGTGCTAGAAATGAGATAGGGAACCAGCAGAGTCTTCTGCACTGGCATAGAAATTGCTTATGTAATGAGCTATACTCTTAATGTAAAACAGATCTCAATTCAGGGGTGAAGAACTAAGAATCTGCTCAATCCTCCTATTGGCTATATATTTGGCTTAGGGTAGATTGCTGTGTGTCACAGTACAATAGAGGTACTGGGCTTTGTAACTGAAGAGGCTATTTCATGTTCTAAATCCAGGATTCTTCTGCACTCTTCATTGCTACTTTCTTCTTTTAATGAATCTTGTTCTATCTCCATTTCCTCCAGAGAATACTAAAAATAACTTACAGGCTAAGAAACCTGAAAAACAGGTGTAAAATTTGGACCCATCTGTGTATACTTTTAAATTTTGTTTTTATAAATTTTATTTAAGGTATACAAGTTTCATATATACAGATTTAGGTATATAGTGATACTTCTCACCCTACCCTCCCTCCTGCGCATGCTCCCACAACTCTTCCCTCTTCTCCTATTCCCACTCTTAATTTTTACTAAGATCTAGTTTCAGTTTACTTTATTCTCATAAGGTTAAGCCTACACTAAGTAGAGTTAAACAAATAATAATAATAATAATAATAATAATGATAATGTTCCTCAACAGTTAAAGGCTGTTCAAAATCATCGCATCTCAGTGCCAACATCACTTCTAGAGATTACCTTTTAGGTACTCTATTAGTTACCACAGATCAGGGAGAACATATAGTATTTGTATTTTGGGAACTAGCTTATTACGGTAAGTATAATGGTTTCCAGTTGCATCCATTTTGTTGCAAAAAACAGGATTTTTTTTTTTCACTACCAAGTAATACTCTGTGTGTGTGTGTGTGTGTGTGTGTATAAATTTCTTTAGTCATCAGCTGATGGACATCTAGGTTGATTCCATATCTTAGCTATTGTGAATTGAGCTGCTATAAACATGGGCTTACAGATAACTCTTTTCATATGCTGATTTCTTTTGGTTTGGATAAATTCCCAGGAGTTTGGCTGATTCATATGGTAGGTCTCTATTCAGATTTCTGAGGTATCTCCATACTGTTTTTCCCAGCGGCTGCACCAGGTTACATCCCCACCAACAGTGGATTAGGATACATTTTCCCCACATCCTTGCCAGCATTTGTTCTATGTTGATTTCTGTATGAGAGCCATTCTAACTGGGGTGAGATGAAACCTCATTATAGTTCTAACTTGGATTTTCCAGATAGCTAGTGATCCTGAGCATTTTTTTTCATGTGTCTGTTGGCCATTTGAATTTCCTGTCTTTAAAAATGCATGTTCAAATCCTTTGACCATTTCTTAAATGGAGTGTTAGTTGAATTTCTTGAGCTTTTTATAGATTCTGGATATTAACCCTTTATCAGTTATGTGGTTTGGAAATATTTTCTCCCATTCTGTCAGTTGCCTTTTTACTTTGCTGAGTGTTTCTTTTGTAGTGTAGAAGCTTCCCAGCTTGATGTAATCCCACCTGTCAATTTTGACTTTGATTTCCTGTGTTTCTGGGGTCTTTCCCAAGAAGTCTTTGCCAGTGTCTTGCAGGGTTCTTTCATTTTGTTCTCTAGTAATTTGATAGTATTGAGCTGTGGATTTACATCTTTGATTCATTTTGAGTGGATTTTTGTGTAAAGTGTGAGGTAGGGGTCTAGTTTTTCTTTTTTTTTTTTTTTTGGACAGGCAGAGTGGACAGTGAGAGAGAAAGGTCTCTGAGTGAGAGAGAGAGAGAGAAAGCTGTTGGTTCACCCTCCTATGGCTGCCGCGGCCATCCTTCCGATGGCAGGAGCCAGGTGCTTCTCCTGGTCTCCCATGGGGTACAGGGCCCAAGGACTTGGACCATCCTCCACTGCACTCCCTGGCCACAGCAGAGAGCTGGCCTGGAAGAGGGGCAACTGGGACAGAATCTGGTGCCCCAACCCGGACTAGAACCCAGTGTGCCGGCGCTGCAAGGCGTAGGATTAGCCTATTGAGCCATGGCGTCGGCGGGATCTAGTTTCATACTTCTGCATATAGAAATCCAGTTTTCGTAGTACCATTTGTTGAGACTGTCCTTGGTCCAGGGATTCATCTTTAGCTACTTTGTCAAAGTTAAGTTGATTGAAGAGGCATGGACTGATATCTAGAGTTTCTATTTTATTCCGTTGGTCTGCAAGTCTGTTTTTATGCCAGCCTCAGCAGGCACTTGGGAAGTGAACCAGTGGATGGAAGCACTTCCACCTGTGTGTGCATACACTTGTGCTTATTCTCCTTCTCTCTCTCCCTCATCTCCCTTCTGCCCCTCAAAGCTTCATTCAAGGTATTGTTGAGTACTTGAATGCTATTTTTAGAAGCAAAATAATGAAAATACATAGGCTGACATGGGAAATTTTCTGTCTTACATATCTTTATATTTAGGACATTTAAAATCATCTATATACATAGTATAGCAAGTTCTATATAGTGATAAAATAAGGATACAAATTCATTCGTACAGAAATGGTTTGGTATAGTGTCTAAGATGCCACTTGGGATGCCCACATCCCATATATGAGAGCTTGGGTTTTAGTCCTAGGCTCTACTTATTCTAGCTTAATGCTTATGTGCACACTGAGAGTCGGGAAATGATGGCTCACATACTTGGATCCCTGCCACCCATGTAGGAGACCTAGGAATGAGTTCTGGGCTTTCACCTAGCCTGGCCCTCACTGTTGTAGGCATCTAGGAAATAAGGTAACAGATAAAAGATATCTTTCAAATAAATAGAAAGAATTAAAAATTATTTGTAGAGAAAGTTTTTTAGATGTCAAATATGACATTAAATTAGATTTTAGTTTTATACAATCATGTTGTGTCTCCTAAACAACACAAAACTCTAAAGGCTCTAATAGAAAACCTAAAACCATGATCACACACAACTATGGAAGGTATAAAGTTATGCCAGTTACCTTAAGAAATGTACTGTCCCTTTGAGAGGCAAGCTGTATTTCTAAAACTGGATAAAATGTTTTAAAAAGCTTTTACAAATAGTTTTGCATACAGCCACATAAATAGGAATTTGAGGAAATTCTGTGGGTTTTCAGGAGGATATATATTAAATATATAAAATATATATCATGAGATAAGGCACAGAATTGAACGTGGTTAGTAATGACTTGCTAAAGGATGCAAGTTTTTGAGCCAGGTTTTGAAATATGTGGGCTATGTGTAGAGACTTTTCCAGAGGAATTATTCAACTAGAACTGGGCATAATAGGAGACCAGCATAGATAGGTTTGATTGAAGATTATTTGTCAAATGAGAGAAGATAGAATTGCAAATTCCAAGGAATAACATGAATGTTAGGCAAAGGACTTTAGGGAAATGCCCTCCCCATTAGTGTTTTTTTTTTTTTTGTCTTATACAACTAAACAGATGATGTATATCAAAGCAGAGTTCATCTTAACACTTGGGTTCCATTGTCCCAAAGCTGTTTCTCTTCAGTTCTATATTAAAAAGTTCATTAATGTCTTATGAATGCTTTCATTCATTTGCATTTCTTGAATGTCTTCTACTGAAACTACAACATTGAACAAAACATGCTCTCTATTTGAGAGGACCTCACCAGACAGGTAAATGCATGATTGTACTTTAATGCGATGAGTCATAACACAAGTGCCCATGAAATTATATGCAGTCTAATTCTAATTAGATAATTTCCATCTTATGTGGAGATGTGCTAACTTCATTAGAGTCTGGCACTGTGCTGACTGCAAGCCACCTGCAAGTACTAATCCTTAGATGATGTCTGTCTTCAGTATGTGTAGATCTGCTCTAAATAGACATTGGAAACAAATGCAGAATTGTCTTAGTCTGTTTTCTGTTATAACAAAATATCTGAGACTAGATGATTTAAGAAGAATAACACTTTGTATGGCTTATAGATCTAAAGTGTGAGAAGTCCAACAAAATGGTGCTGACATTGCTCTGCACCTAGTTAGGGCCTTCTTGCTGCATCACCTGGTGAGATAGAGCAAATGTGCTAGCTCAGGTATTTTTCTTATAAAATCATTAATATTATCCTAGGAACCCCATCTCCATATCCTCATCTAACCCTAATTACCTTCCAAAGGGTACTACCTCCATAAATTGTTAATTTATGACTTGGATTACATTTTTAACACATGAACTCAAAGAGGATAGATTCAAACCAGAGCAGCAATTATATGTAGATTCTTTTATTGAAATTTGCTAGGAGTTAATGGCAGTCCTTTATCTACTAATGAAGTACCTTTTAAAAACTTCTTCTTAATTATTTATGTAACAAATTATTTTTCAAAGATAATTTGGGTTTTCAAAAAGCATGCTATAATGAAAATCTTTTTTTTATATAAGAAGACAATAACTTCGATGAATTTCTTAATTATAGTGTAAATTTTGTACAATTACTAAGTACTCTAGAGATGGATTTGGCTGGAACACACTAATGACTGTTTATTCCCACCCAACTATCCTGGAGAGAGACAGGTCCTTCTGGATACAATGATAACTCATTCTCTCCTTCCTCTGGTTCCCCATTTCATTATCTGCCTACACAGAAACTGAGGTTTCTTGGTGTTCCAAAAGAACCATTTCTCAAACTCAGTCTATGTAAAGTATTCCTTATATACTTCCACCAAAGTTCATTAATGCAGTTTTCACATGATTAGTGCAGCTAATGAAATGTAAGCATCCCTGATCATGTGGAAAATTGAAGTTGTTAAATTAAAACATTGACACTGATTGAGTAATAATTGCTTTAAAAATGCCTGCATTTCAGAAGCTTTGTTTGCTAAATCTCTTTTAAAAATCAAAGTTAATATGCTTTTGGTATATAAACGTGGACCAACTTAAATCTCATACAGTACTTAACTGCTCTTGTGATATGTTATGTGGTATCTTCATTTGTCATGGGGACAGTATTTTAATTGTTTGCCTATATTTTCAGAATTGTGCCTTTAGTTACAGGCTTAGAACAGTGTTTGACCAATAAAAAGCATCCAAAATTACTAGCAAGTATTATGGTGATTTTACATGGAAAAAAATACCAAGGAATGGAACCAGCTACTGAAAAGTGTAGTTTATTTCTAACATAACTATTTATATATCACATCTGCTTTTGAAGTTGGAACATTTAAGTTCTCTTAGTGGGCTCAATGTTGTGGTAGGCTTAGTATTGCCCTTGATTTGTAGGCCTCAGCTATCCATAGGAGCAACAGTTTGTATCTTACATTATTGCAAAGGAGTTTGTATATTAGAAATGTGTCTGCCTAAGTTCCGTTATTAAATTAAGTCACAACAGCAATTCTGATTAATGGAAATGATTCTTGACAGTCTAAGGATGCCTTCAAGACTGATCTGTTACATGCTTTCATAATAGGGAAAGAAATTTCCTTTACCTGTAAGGTATGAGTAGCAATCTCTGCCTTAGAATCTATGGGTTGTAATGAAGAGGAGAGACCTCCTGAATTAGTGAAATGAGGACAAGGAGGTAGCCAAAAGAGATGCTGGGAGGTTAGCCAACCACTGTCATTTGTTTATCAATCAACTTCTGCCTATAATCCGTGCAGGGGAAGGTCTCAAGTTTGATTTTAAAATATCCTGTGAACTACCAAGCTTATTCAGGATCATTTGAAACCCCTGCATATGACGTCTTCAAAGCATTCATGGAATGTGCATATTAGGGAAAAAATTACATGGACTTCAATTTTGCACAACATAAAATCTTTTAATTCCATTTTCCATAAACTTTTTGAAGCACCCTCATATTGAATCTGTAAAAAGAGGTTACTGAGTAGCTATAGAACACAATTTTGATATTGTCAGCTCTGTACATGAGACCAAGTACACTTAGAACATCATAAAATGATGCAAAGTTGCACTTCAAAAATTCTAAGTGTGTCTTTGAAACTCACAGGAAGTTACAAATCAGAATGAAAAATTTTCTACTGCCATTCAGAATTTTCTAAGCTTAAGTACCTACTTTTAAAATCTAATTTTTGTTTTTAAATACTCTGATGGAATAGATCAGTTTGACAGTCTGAAAAAGGAAGTCAAAACTCAACTGTCAGACAAATAACGTGTCTGTGCCAAGAGACACGCTGAGGGAAAGATATGACGAACAGTAAGTTCAGCTCTCCCATTTAGGCTAGTGAGTGGAATGAACAGCCATGGTCTTCTACAGATATTATAAATCCCATAATCTAATGACTGTGAGGTTCATTGATGCAGTGAGCTTAATGACTTCATTTATATGTTATAAGGTTTTGTATGCATCCCACTTCTACTCCTCTTTAGGCAATAAATTTCAAGAGTATATACAAAATTGGCCTTCTTGCTCTGAAAATTTATAGACTCTGTCATTTTAGAAAGAAACAAAGTAAGGAGCAGAAAACATTGAAGGTCTTCAAAATTTTATTTTGATTTTAAATTAGTATTTTGTTTTTTAATTATCAGAGGGAGAGAGCTCTCATCTACTAGTTCTCTCTCCAGGTCTACTTTCCAGGTCCACAAGTTCACTCTCTAAGCCCACAGTGAGTAAGGGACCAGAGTTTGGAGCCAGAACCTCAATCCAGGTTTCCTAAATGTGTGGTAGGAAACTGGAGCACTCGACATTGCCCGCCAATGTCTGTATCAACAGATGCTAGAGTCAGAAACAGGAGCCGAGAACTAAACCTAAGCATTTTAATATGGGTCTTGCACATCATAACTGGACTCGTTACCAGTAGACCAAACAACTGCCCCTTGTTATTTTGTTTGTCAAAGATACTAAACCCTTGGGAGTGCTCCTTTGGAAATGACAGAAGTTTAGGTTGAAAAAGAATCTCCGAGATCCTCCTTCACTATTGGAGGGTCATTGAACCTATCACATGTTCTGCAGAGGAAGATTCTGTGATCTATAGATTTGAGAAACTTTATATACTGTAATGCTCTCTTGGAGAGTGTAACAATTCATGTTAGCATGTTAAAACAATTCCTTTGTTTAAAAAGCTAATTTTGCATTTAACCCAGTAACTCCCAGTTTTTATTAAAGATTTTGCTTTACTTTATCAATTAACTTTTTTGAAGAAAGAATGAGACAAAAAAAAAAAAAAAACCACTTTTCATCTGTTCGTTGATTCCAAATGCCTGTAATAGCCAGGACTAGGCAGAAGTCCAGAACTCAGTCCAGATCTTCCCGTTGAGCTATTACTTGCTGTCTTCCGGGGTGTGCATTGGCCAGAAGCTGGAATTGGAAGTGGAACTGAGATTCAAACCTAGGCACCCCCAATATGGGATGCAAGCATCCCAAGCAGCATCTTATCCACTGTGCCACACACACAGCCTTGTGCATTAACTGTACAAGTTTATGTTTATTTAATCCCTTCAGTAAATTCCAAGGAGTGGGATGGCTGAGTCATGTGGTATTCAGATTTCTGAGGTATTTCAAAACTGTCTTCCTCAGTGGCTTTACCAGTTTGCATTCTCACCAACAGTGGATTAGTGTGTCTTTTTCCCCACATCCTTGCCAGCACGTTGTTCTTGATTTCTCTACAGAAGCCATTCTAACTGCGGTGAGGTGAAACCTCATTGTGGTTTTGATTCGCATTTCCATGATGGCTAGTGATCCTGAGCATTTTTTCATGTGTCTGTTGGCCATTTGGATTTCCTCTTTTGAAAAATGTCAACTATGCATGGGTCTTTAGTACCTTCCTACTTGGCTTGTGATCCTGAGACGAACAGCATCAGCATCACCCAGGACTTATAAGAACTGTAATCCCAGGCCCAGCTCCAGATCTCTCAAGTGAAAGAATCTACATTCTCAGGTGACTGATATATATGCTGACCTTGTGATGCCTAGGTGCAGTATTTCGGTTTACTACCCTCACTTCTTTTGCACTTAGTGGTCCGCTGAGGAAATAGCACATGTACAACAGCTAAGGAATATGGGAAATGCAGATAAATTGTACCTGCAAATAGTTCCTGCATGTACTGACTCTCTGGTTTCCTGTGATTCTGAGAAGTCTTTGAGGGGCCTGAGTCGGTCTTCACAAACTTCCCCATTTGTTTAATGAGTTATGAGTGACGAAACTGTAGACAAAGGAGCACTGTGTCATCTGGTGGAGTTAATGGAACCGATGTATTTAGCAGAAAGCAGATCACCACTAACACATTAAGATTTGTTTGTACATAAAAAGGGAAGAGAAGTCCAGATTGTAGCTTGCATTGGAAATAATTTTTGTTGTCCTCTGACAGGTGAAACATTTAAGGGGAACCAAAACACTACCCACAGACATCTATCAGAAGCTACGATAATGTCTACAGTTGACTTAAGAATGGGTACCAGGTACCTTTCTGGTATTGGAAATGGTCTATATCTTGAAAGGGTTTACATAGGTATAGTCATTTATCAAACTCAGTGAATCATTCCCTTAGGATCTATATATTTCATTGTGTATTAATCACACTTCAGTACATGTAAAACATTTGTCTTGTGAAATTTGAGTACAGCTGGTGTTAGATGCCGCACTATAGGCCATCAGGAACACTTTGGAAGCATGCACTTGAAGATGCCCTTCACTTACTAGATGGATAGTTTTAATTGGAAGAGGTGAGCTGCTTTATGATGATCTCATCAGCAACCCAAGCAGTGATTGATGTCAACTCTGCAGGGAAGCTGTGCTCAGAGAAAGGAGGTGGTGGCATGAGCTCTGACACAGCATTCGACTTGACTCCTATTCCTGAGTTTCCTCATCTGTGAACTAGCAATGATAAAAACATTTACTTCACGTGATGTTTTGAAGATGGCTTGAGATTTGTATAGATTTTGGCGTAATCCTGGCACCGAGAAAACACTATACATAAAAGTATTCTGAAAAGTTCATGGAAAATAAAGTAAGTTTTAGTGCAAAATTTTTGAAATTCAGAGTCTTAAAGTTCATAGAAAATGCATATAAGAACTATTCTTAGGTTTCAGGATTTTTCAAACACTTTATGGAAAATCAAAATTTTCAGAATTGAAATAAACTCTTTAACGTACTCTCATACATGTTTTTGGATTAAAATAAAAAGTGACTCTAATAAACTAGCTGCACCTGCCACCATCAGCTTGTCAACTTTAGTTCCTTAACAACAATTATTCCTGTTTAAGATGATCCTGTTTTGAATCACTTCTCTGCATATATATTGTCCATTACCTACCTGTCTACTTCACAAGTCCGAAGCCACAAAAGACTGATTTGCTTTGTTTCTCCCTGGATTCCCAAGCAACTGGAGCACTGCCTGACACACAATAGGTTAACAATAGCACCTGGAATGAATGAATAAATGAACCATATTTTAAGAAAACCAAGTGTCAAATAAGTTCCACAAAGAAGTCTTATTTCCATAAATCCTGATTAAATTATTGCATGCCTGGCATGCATGATGATAGGTAAACAGCTTACTGGGTCTGAAGTATCTGGTTTGATAAGATCAAATAAGTATGTGAGGAAAAATGAGGAGCCAATAATGGGAAAATCTAAGATGTGGGCCCTCCAGGTAGATAGAACTATGCAAAGCCCTGAGACCCAAAGGGGAATAGCATATCCCAACACCTGAAGGTGGCTCATAGATAAATCTTTACCCTACAGAAACGTCCGCTTTAAAGTATACTTTAGCCAAGACCTTTTACTATAGTATTTAATTATGCTTGATATACATTTGTTCCCTTTAGGATAGTAGATCTCCTAAGATTAAGCAATTTATACCGTGATTGGGAGGAAAGCCAAATTAACCACAGGCAAATTCTGACCTTCATATTTGATAAAGGCAGTATTTCCATTAACCCTTGCACCTGTCTTCCAAATCCATGAGGCAGGGCCATAATCATATTCATCTGTGCATCTCCCAGACCTTCCCAGGTTACCTTGTACTTAATCAGCACAATAAATATATAATTAAGCTGAATAATTTGAATTTGAATATGTAGAACACTTACACAAGGGATTGAGGTCCAGCATTTAAAATAACGCTTAGTTCCTAACCACCGCCCCCCACCCCAACTTTCTGTCTACAGGAAGGATGTAGAGGTCACCCTCCCAATCTGGAAGCTGAGCTTTTTATATCAATTTGTTTTTTTTTTTTTTAAGATTTATTTATTTGAAAATCAGAGTTACACAGAAGGAGAGGCAGAGAGAGAGGTCTTCCATTTGCTGGTTCACTCCCCAATTGGCCGCAACAGTCAGAGCTGTGCCGATCTGAAGCCAGGAGCTTCTTCTGGGTCTCCCACATGGGTGCAGGGGCCGAAGGACTTGAGCCATCCTCCACTGCCTTTCCAGGCCGTAGCAGAGAGCTTGATCAGAAGTGGAGCAGCCAGGACTGGAACCAGCACCCATATGGGATGCCAGCACCGCAGGCAGCGACTTTACTCACTACGCCACAGTGCCAGCCCTTCACTATTTTTTTTTAAGATTTGTTTGAAAGGCACAGTTACAGAGGCAGAGAGAGAAGTCTTCCATTTGCTGGTTTGCTCCCCAAATGACCACAGCACCAGCCCCTACAAGTCATTACTGACAACATGACACCTGCAGTTTACACTTTCAAAACAAACATACAGGTACATGCACAGGGATGATGAGCAATGGATGCTTCCAGTAGTATTTGCCTTACGATAAGCCATTCAGGGCAAGAATGTACAACACTGCAAACTATATTGTAAAGATTCATATGTAAGTCATAGGACAGGAATTTAAATGCTTATTTCTAAGGGGCTCACATAACATTTACATTTGAAATGTAACAGATTTCTTGTTCAGGTACACATAAGTATTTGTTACTTTGTTGAGACTAACATACTTGGATTTCTATGCTTTAACACTTTTAGTTTGGAGATACTAAAAATTTCCATGGCAAAATCCTTGGTGCAAGACCAAATGAGTATCAATTTCTATTAGCTATCTTCTATCTCCTTCATTTCTGACTTTTTTTTCAGCTTAATTTGTATTAGCCCTGGGGTCTGCCTTCAGCCTTCCACAGTATCATTTCCATAAACTAAATTGAGCAAAGAAGGTCTTGTATTGGTATTTAGGAAACAGAATGCTAAGTATTTGGCTAGTACTCCACTTCACTTGTCTTTGGGGAGAGAGGTGCTTCAAGACGGCCAGTGAATGTAGTACCAAACCCTATATATTCTTATCCAGAACTTAAATCTTTTCACTTAAAGGCAGCACTTTATGACTTGTCTTTGGCATGTACAATTCACGAGCATCATGTTGTTGAATGATTATCAAATGAGTCATTAAGTAACATCAGGGTTGCTTGAACTTGATCATCTGAAAAGGCCACTTAAGATGAATATATGGGTAAGGGATACAGGGTGGATCTGCTGGATGAAGAGATGATTCATGTCCCTGGTAGGACAGAGTGGGATGGCATAAAATTTCATCATGCTACTCAGAATGGTGCACAATTAAACTTATGAATTGTTCTGGAATTTTCCATGGAACATATCCAGACTTAGGTTTGACCACAGGTAGCAGAAATCTCAAAACTGAGGATAAAGGGAGCTTCTGTACTCGCCTGTGCTCAGATAAACCTAATGAAGTCATCTATGCCAGTGATTCTCAGACTGTAATGTACATCCAGATTCCCTGTGGAAACTTCTCAACAGCCCATCTAGATTGGGGCTGAGGTTCTGCATCTCTGAAGAGGCTCCAGGACCACAACTCTGAGTAGCAGACATTTAAAGGGAAGTGTATTTATCACTCCCCAGCAAAATCATCCCACTTTTTTTTCTTTAAGAAATCTTGTTCTCATCCTTTAAACATATGTTAGCACCCTACACAGGAAGTCCTCAGCTATCCTGAACAGATTAGCAAAGAAATGTTTATCACACACCATCAGCAATGCCCAGAATTGCTAAGACCTTAACTTCTGGATTTTTCTTTGCAGTGGACTTGGGAGTTTATGTATACCCTATGTTCAGTTTAGAAAGAAGGAACGTTTTGAGAAAGTTTCTCCATGAGAGAACAGTTCTGTATTTTTAAAGCTTTCTTTTTTTTTTTTTTCTGTTATCTTCAGGCAGTAGGTTAAGCGTACCCCTCCCTCACTCCAAGCTTGTTGGTGGGGACTCTCTTCTGGCACCAACGTCAGCAGATCCAGCTTTGGTGCTGAGCTGAAAGAAGCACAGAAGCACTGCTTCTTTTCTGCTTGCAAGAGCCAGGAACGCAATGAAATGTGATTTCTTTTCCTGAAACATGGAAGGATGATTGGTGAAAATGAAACAGCACAGTGATCATTCTGCACTGAGGGCCAGCTCCATGAGCAACATGCTACTTTAACTCTCAGTAGTTTCTAGACAAGGCCTGAAATAAATCATAGTCTGAAAGCAAGAAAAGTTCTGTTTCTTTTCAGCAGTACTTAAGAAAATAAGAACTCTATTACACTTTGATTTTTATTCATCTATTCATGGAAACCAAGCAGTAAGTTTTTCTTACTGTGCATACACGTGTGCACGTGCGTATACACACACACACATGTACAGATTTGAGGCACAGAAAATTAATGAGCAAAATTACGCACTTCATAGTTTGAGCTCCAGACTTCAGAAAATGGAGAGATTCAGTTCAACAGATACAGGGTAGCAGATATATAATGCTGTGTTTGAACATGATTTGACTTCCAGGCTCATGTCAGACTTTTTATTTACATCAACATCATAAGTTAATGATAGGATTGTTTCCATCCTCTTACTATGATGTTTAAGAGGTGGACCTAGTGGGAGATCCTTTGGTCACTGGGGGCAGTAGTTCTCATGAGCAGTCGGTTATAAAAGCTCGAGTTCATCCCAACCCGTCTCTCTGCTTTCTTGCTTACCATGTGAATGTTGTTCTGCACACACACAGCTTTATCATCTACTGTTATCAGAGGATGATCCAATGGAGCCACCCCGTCTTCGACTATAAGCCAAAATATAACTCTTCCCTTCATATGTAACTTGTCCCTGGTATTTAATTGCAAAAACATAAAGCTGAGTAATATGTTTAGGATGAACAAGTTTAAAGATCTGTTAGACAACATGAAGACTACGTATAACAAAACAATATGGCATTGGCTAGTTGATAAATAGATCTTAGCTGTTCTTGTTACAAAAAATACATGAGAAAAGATTTGTTGATTTGTTTTTCTCTAGTAACCATTCTACTACCTTTCTATGCATATATACACATATATAAATTCAAAATATTTGTACAACAATAAACTTATCTGTGAATTCCATCTTCTATGAGCTTTTTGAAGTACCCTAATATATACCATAATAACATTGTAAACCTCGAGTGTAAATGAACTTAATAATTCACCAGCTGAAATTTTCAGAACACAGAAAGAAACTGGTTAAGGATGGAAAAGTACCAAACGGTGGGAGGAGGAGCATTTGATGTACCAGTTAAGACACTGGTTGGAATGCCCATATCCCATATTGGAGTTCCTGGGTTTCAGTCTTAGCTCTGCTGTGGAGTCTAGCTTCTTGCTATGATTCACTCTGGGAAGCAGCGATTATGGCTCAAGCAGTTGGAACCCTGCAACCTAGACTGAAGACCAACATTGAGTTTCCAGCTCCTGGCATTGACATGACCCAGCCTTGGCTGTTGCAGGAATTTGGGAAGTGAACTTGTTAATGGGAAATTTCTTTCTCCTCCTGTCTTCTCCCTTCCTCCTCTTGCCATTCTTTTCTCTCCCTTCTCCATCTCTTCCAAATAAAATAAACAATGACTTTTAAGTGAAGATTATTATGAGATGATTTTATAATAATGAACAAGAATCTGAGCATACCAAATTTGTAGCTTAAACTCATGTGAGATAAAAGTCCAGTTGGCCTTCCCAACTTCAGAATCTAAAAGGAAATCTGGCCTTCAAGGACTTGAAGACTTAAACCTTGAGTTCTGATTTTGTATCTACGAGTAGCCTTAGGTGAGTTAATAAATAAAGGACTTTAAAAAGGAAAGGGCCTTGAGTGACCGGAAGTGGGCAGCAGGACCACTTACTAGTTGTGAAAGAGACAGTTCTAAAAAAGATGGCATCTGAATAAAACTAAGGAAAGAGTAAAACCAGCATTGGGTTCAAATGATTCAGGATCTCAAAAGTATTCATGACTTGAGTCTCTAAGAAAAGAAAAATTGGAGGACAGCTAATTTTTTTAAACTTTGTTCAGATAAAATTTCACAGAAAGGCCGGCGCCGTGGCTCAACAGGCTAATCCTCCGCCTTGCGGCGCCGGCACACCGGGTTCTAGTCCCGGTCGGGGTGCCGGATTCTGTCCCGGTTGCCCCTCTTCCAGGCCAGCCCTCTGCTGTGGCCCGGGAGTGCAGTGGAGGATGGCCCAGGTGCTTGGGCCCTGCACCCCATGGGGAGACCAGGAAAAGCACCTGGCTCCTGGCTCCTGCCATCGGATAAGCGCGGTGCGCCGGCCGCAGCGCGCCGACCGCGGCGGCCATTGGAGGGTGAACCAACGGCAAAAGGAAGACCTTTCTCTCTGTCTCTCTCTCTCACTGTCCACTCTGCCTGTCAAAAAAAAAAAAAAATTTCACAGAAAAAAATATGTAGCATCAATAGATCAGAAAGGATTAGTCTCTCCTGGTCTGTATTCTCCATGCCAGCAGAAACATAACAAATAAAATTGCACTGCCATCTCGAGTGCTGCAAAGAAGGATTTTTGACAGATTAAGAAGACAGCGCTCATTGAAAATGAGTTCAGCTGGCACAGGGAAGCAGGCAACTGTGCACTCAGGTAGTCCAGATTGTGACAAAGGATGGAGGACAAACATGGTGTTAGAAGGTAGCAGCTTCTGTGGCTTCCTTGTAGAGTCGTGCTTTTCCCTGCTGATGACTGTTTATCAGAAACAGGAGTGTTAAGGAGTGGAGGTGCAAAAAGAATCTGAATTCGGTCCCTTGGCAGTTTATATGGGACTTCTCCCGGTTGTGGATTAGTTTATGATTCTATCCTATTAGTGGTTCCTGAAGGAGCAGGGTTTCTCAGAGGCCCCTGGGTAACCTGTATCACCTTTAGCAAGAGGAGGATGTTTCCTATTCTTCCCAAGCCTTATCTCTGGATCCCTTTTCTTCATTATCTTATCCTTTTCTGCCCTAGAAACATGCTCCAGGTAGGAGCCACCTATTCATACCTCCCTGCCTGTCTTAAGAACATTAGGAGTAGGTCTGTGCCATTAAACTTGTTGCCACAAGTACTGTAATGCCCTATTATCTGCAGTTTCCTTTTGTACAGTTTCAGTTACTGACATGTTCAACAATGGTCAAAAGCCATTAAATGGAAAAACCCTAGACACAAACCATATGATCTAAATTGTACACCTTTGTGAGTAGCATAATGAAATGTCGCCTGTCTTGCTCCATCCTTCCTTAACTGTGAGTTATCCATTTGTCCAGCATACATGCAACGGTAAACACTGTTTGATTACTATAGCCATGTCAGTTATCAGATTTACTGTTGTAGTATTACAGTACTTGTGTTCAAGTAATCCAAAGCACAAGAGTGGTAATGCCGGCCGGTGCCGCAGCTCAATAGGCTAATCCTCCGCCTTGTGGCACCAGCACACCGGGTTCTAGTCCCAGTCGGGGTGCCGGATTCTGTCCTGGTTGCCCCTCTTCCAGGCCAGCTCTCTGCTATGGCCCAGGAGTGCAGTGGAGGATGGCCCAAGTGCTTGGGCCCTGGACCCACATGGGAGACCAAGAGAAGCACCTGGCTCCTGCCTTCGGATCAGCATGGTGTGCCGGCTGCAGCGCGCTGGCCGCGGCGGCCATTGGAGGGTGAACCAATGACAAAAAAGGAAGACCTTTCTCTCTCTCTCTCTCTCACTGTCCACTCTGCCTGTAAAAAAAAAAGGGGGGGGGGGTGTAATGCCAACAATTTAGATATGCCAAAGAGAAGCCATAATGTGCTTGTTAAAAATGAAAATGTAATAATTTACTCAAGGATAGAAGAAGGAAACATGCTGAGGTGTTAACATCTATGATAAGAACCAATCTTCTGGGGTGGCGCTGTGGTGCAGCTAGTAAAGCTGCTGCCTGTAGTGCCAGCATCCTATTTGGGCACCAGTTCAAGTCCTGGCTGCTCCAATTCTGATCCAGCTCCCTGCTTAATGTGCCTGGGAAAGTAGCAAAGGATGGCTCAAGTCCTTGGGCCCCTGCACCCACATGGAAGACCTGGAAGAAGCTCCTGGCTTCAGATCGGCCCAGCTATAGCTGTTGTGGCCATTTGGGGAGTGAAGCAGTGGATGAAAAACCTCTCCCCCATCTCCTCAAGTTCCAAGTGAAGTGGAAATAATTATTCCATTTCGGGCAGTATTGCAAATATTGAAGTCCTTATGTGAATTAAGAAAACCTCTAAAATTAACACCAACAGGCTGTTTTTGCTGTTGCCTGCTGGACACAAGCTTAAATTGTCAGTGTCCTGACAGCCCTGTTGTGTGTAAAGATAGTTCTCTGAATGGAAATATAACCATGTTTGCTTGATTTTGAAAAACAAGCAGAAACAGAGAAAGATGGAAAAGGAGATTATCGGGGTGTGCTCAAAGACCAAGAGAACAGGAACAAGGCTCTCTCCTGGTCAGTTTTAAAAAATTTCCTGGTAGACCTTTTTGATCCAGAACTCTTAGATTTTAGTGTCATTGGTGGTCAAGGTGACACAGCAAAATTGTTAACTCACAAACAGGTGACAGTCTGAGATATGAATTCATTTTTATGGATTGCACTCTACATTTTTTAAGAAAAGTAATAGAATGTAATAGTCAAATGCATTGCAATGGAAAATATGAGAGTATCATAGCTAATAAGGTTAAATGCTGTTTGTGACTGTTCAAATTATAAATTTTGTATATTGGGTATACTGAGTAATATAAAATGTGTTTGTAACTGAGGGAATTAACACTGTTCAACATGAATGTATTTGTTAGGAAGATTTAAATGAAGCTCTCTGTAAAAGGAATATGACTAGAAAAGTTGAAGGTTTGCTCTGTATAGGCATTTTCAGCCTTTAAATGAAGGGGTCTTATGTCTTACTGTGTTTATGGTTGGACCATCAATAGTTTAAAAAGGTGAGTTACCTCAGTGGCTTTAAAAGATACATTAACTTGAGCCCATCAGGTTATTTTGTACATGTCAGAGCCTGAATTTGAATGTGGATCAGCATTAGCTATAGTAAGTACATGTGACTGAATTCAAGGGCAAGTCAGATTGGAGAAAGCTGGAAGCACATTCCAGGACAGTGTGTATTGCACAATAATGACTAAAGTTCTGAGCACCATAGTAAAGCCAGGAGTTGTTTGTGTTGAGTAAATCTGAAGAGAAGTCTGAAACTAGAAAATAAGTCCAGGGGAGAAATGGGAAAATATACTATAAGTTTGTTACATTTACTGAAGTTCCAAGTTGAGTCCTGATGGAAGAGTATCTACCTAGTTAAAGAGGGTAGAGGTGATCATCAAAGATCTGGGAGACTGGGAAGAGGCCATGGGTGATGAGGAATCAGGATGTGTTCAAAGACCAGAGAGCAGAAACAAGGCAGTCTCCCAGTCAGTTTTAAAACCAAGACATTTTAACGGAACCGGGTATGAAGCACAGTTGGAAATAGCAGGCTGAGTGGATGCATCCGTAGATTACTGATCTCAGCATCAGCCTGCCTGGGAACAGAATGGACCCAGAGGCTGGCTGAGAATGCAAGTCTCACAGGTGCGTGTTTAATGGATCTAGCTGAGAGGATGTTAGAACTCAGACTGGTTCTGATGTGAGAGAGTTTCCTTTCAAAGAGTAGCATGGAATTATAGCAGTGAAGATTTTGATGGAAATTTCCTATTTATTTTAGTTTTCATCAGAAGAAAGTGCTAACGAAAATTTTAAAGAAAACTTTCTCCACTATTTTAGCCTTACTGATTTGACATATACAGTTGGTGTTATATTACTGACTACTATATGAGGGGTCCAAAAGTTCATAGATAAATGTTATTGAAAGAATACAAATTTCCATGAACATTTTGAAGCCTCTTTCACCCATTAAAATATAATTGTACATTAATTAAAAACATCTTAATATCATATCAGTCAACTCTTATTGCCATCTTTTTCATTATTTTCAAGTTCCAAGTGAAGTGGAAAACAGTGGAAATAATTACCCTGTTTCAGATAGTATTGCAAATATTGAAGTCCTTATGTGAATTAAGAAAACCTCTAAAATTAACACCAACAGGCTGTTTTTGCTGTCGCCTACTGGACACAAGGTTTAATTGTCAGTATCCTGACAGCCCTGTTGTGTGTAAAGACAGTTCTCTGAATGGAAATATCACAGCTTTTGCTTTGTTTTGAAAAACAAGCAGAAACAGAGGAAGATGGAAAAGAATATTTTTCTTATTCTTTTTGAAAGATTTATTTTTTTGAAAGGCAGAGTTACAGGTAGAAGAAGGCAGATATTTTCGATCTCTAGTTTGCTCCTCAACAACAGCCAGGCCAAAGCCAGGAGTTTCTTCCAGGTCTCACACGTGGGTGCAGAGGCTCAAGCACTTGAGCCATCCTTCACTGCTTTCCCAGGGGCATTAGCAGGCAGCTGGATCAGAAGTGGAGCAGCTGGGACTCAATCCCATATGGGTATCATATGGGATGCTGGTGCTGCAGGCAGCAGCTTAACCGGCTACGCCACAATGCCAGCCCTGAGAATTCTTGTCAACAAATATAACAAGTGTATGAGTCTTTTTCCCAAACGTGACTTTTAAATATCCATAAATCTTTGTGTATCCATTCCCAATCTGTTTTGCCACCAGATGAGTTTCCTGAAAACTCAGGGCCAGTGTTTTTACTTTGAGAGACCTCAGGATTTTAGAATTGTGAGCAAGCAATTGTAGACCTGAGTTTGCTATGCTTTTGGTATTGAGATACTTGAATATTCAGCCTCATAATCCACATCTCTAGGTTTCTTTATGTGTAGGAATATTCTACACAGTGGTGTAAAGTTTTTCAGATCATTTATAGCATCAACAGAATTTAAAGTCTAGATTTTCACATGAAGATCATAGAACAAAATACTAGCTGAAATTTCACTTAAAAAGTCATGTTGAAAGGATTTGTTTGCTGTATAAGTTTGCTTAGACTGAGTAGCTTAAACAGGAAAGATTCATTTCTCAGTTCTAGTTCCTGGAAAGACAAGGATGCAGGCAAGGTGGATTTCATTCTGAGGCCTCTTCTCTTGGCTTGTAGAGTAATGGCCATCTCAGTGTCTTCCCTTGACTTCTTCCTTTGTGTTGCATTTGAGGATGAAAGAATGAGGCAGGGAATATGAGAGTTATGCCCTTGTGAGTAGCTTGAATACCCCTGAAAGACCCTGTCTCTAAGGAAAGTCCCACTGGAAGTTAGACTTTCAGCATATGAATTTTGGCAGAGACCGATTCATCCCAAAGCATATCCCAAAACTCAAGATTTCAACTGCTGTGGTTTGTAGCCATTGTTTAAAAAGCACTTTCTCAACTTCATGTTTGTTTCTTTTTTAAGAAATTAATTTCTTCATGATCAAAGTGACTGGCACTTAGAAATAGCATTTGGAGTTGCTGACATCAAGCCTTTTGATTGATTCAGTCTAGTTGACAGATAAAGCAGGAGGAAACATACTGCTCATCCATCTACATTCACAACTCGGAGGCAGAAACCCACTGCCTGTTTCGAATTAAGTCGAACACTAAATCCACAACTACAGGATGAATTTGCCCAGTGGTATCCATGGGGGCAGGGCAGTGTGACTCCTCTGGCATTGCTGTCTATAGGTTTCTCTGTCACATGTTGGATGCATTCATCAGTCCGGCTCAAACATGTTTTCCAGAGCAAGTGGATTCAGCATCATGGGCACAATTAGTTGAGGTTATTCAAAGTCCTAATTAGATCTAGGAACATAACACTTTGGGGAGGACAGTTACAACAGGAAACAAATTCTGGCAACACCCAGTTGTTTGCTAGCCTGAGACCTCAGAATCGGGGACTTGACTGTAAACTCCTGGGAACTTAACTTCCTAATAACTGTGAAACTCTAATAGTAAGCTGTTTAACTATAAAGTAAAATTTGGCCTTTTGATAATGAAGAGCAAGAATGGTTTCTAGAGAAATATTGTGGAAAGTTGTTAGTGGAATGCTGAAAATTCTTGGGAGAACATGATTATTTTGATTTGCTATGTGGATATGCTGCGTTTTCCTGTGCTTTCTGGAGGTCTTCTTTAAAGAGGGAAACCATTGCAAAATAAAGTTTAGGCTGTGGACTGAAATTGCTGGGGTCAAAATCTCCATGTGACCTGTAGCAAATCATCTGTGCCTCAGTTTACTCAGGTACAAATGAACAAAAATATGATAACTCAGTGTTGCTGAGGTTCATTGAGAAAATATCCGTATAAAAAGGGAAGTTGGCACAGAACAACTGTTCAGTGAATGAAGGAAATGTCATGGTCGTTGTCATTGTCCTCATTGCTGCAATCAACTTGTTTTAGCCATTTGATAATGAACCACTGTGAGTTGCCCCCTGGAAGTGGTGTAAATGAAGTCTGTGTGCAAGCAGATGCCCAAAAGTGTTTAATTCTCTCAGTATGATATCAGGACTTGTCATGGATGGCATTAGGGGATAGGCTCTTTTCTCTGGAAGAATAGTACACTTCTTTCTACTAAAAACAAGTCACTGCATTTTTTTTTTGTTTTATCCCTTATTACTAGAAATTTATAGAAGAATTTTCAATAACAATGACTATTAGTACCTGTGACTAACATTTATTTCTTTTCCATTCTTAATAACTTGACCCTTTTTTATTTTTTAAATTGATATAAGGTGAACAAATTTCATATATGCAAATTTAGCATAGTGATACTTCCCATCCTACCCTCCCTCCTGCCCATGCTCCCACCCTCCCTTCTTCATTTCTCATTCTTTTTATAGTGACATACTTCCAGTTTATTTTACATTCATAAGCTTAACCTTCCACTAAGAATTCAACAACTATTGAAGCCTTGCCTCCACAATGGAGACAAGGGCTGTAAACAATAATCAAATCTCAAAATGTGATTTTCTGTTCAGCTAAAAAGAACAATACATGTGACTGTGTGAAATTCTTCAATACACGTATTGATTCTTAGTTTTGAATCTGTATTTCCTGATGCCATTTAGATATTTCTGAAATATGGCGCCTATCTTGTTTTCACTTATTTCATTCATATAAAACTACTAAATGCCTACATGTTGTTGCACGCACTAGATACTAAGTTTCCACAGATAAAAAGACCTGGTCTGTCATTAATGATAGCAGACTTATAATATATTAAACATAGTATCTGTTATATGTAGTCATAATATCAGAAATGTGGACTTTTTCATTGTTATTCACTGGCTTTTTTTTAAAGATTTATTTTTTATTTGAAAGTTGGAATTACACAGAGAAGGAGAGGCAGAGAAAGAGAGAGAGAGAGAGATCTTTCATCTGCTAGCTCACTCCCCAATTGGCCACAATGGCCAGAGCTGGGCCGATCCAAAGCCAGGAGCTTCTTCTGGGTCTCCCATGTAGGTTCAGAGGCCCAAGGATTTGGACCATCTTCTACTGCTTTCTCAGGCTATAGCAGAGAGTTGGATTGGAAGAGGAGCAGCTGGGACTAGAACCAGTGCCCACATGGGATGCTGGCGCTTCAGTCAGGGCGTTAACCCACTGTGCCACAGTGCTGGCCCCTGTTATTCACTGTTTTATGCCTACTCCTAAGATAATGTCTAGAATATTTATCTACTCATGAAGTATTTTCCCAGTGATTTGTGCCCAGCACCTTAAATATACTAAAAATATTAGAGGTAATGCTTACTAAGTAACTTCTATCTGTATTCCAGCACTGGACTGAGCATTGCCACACCATGAACCAGAAACAGTTGTTAGTGTTAGGTGAAAGCAAACATTGAGTTCTAATGAGGTTATGTAATATATGGTTACAGTAAGAACCAGAGGTCTGCCTAGCTCCAGGGCCCATGACCTTAAGCAGCATTCCCATCCATTACATTATAATACTTCAGTAGTCAATAATAGTTTCCCCACTTTATGGATAATGAAACTGAAATTTCCTAAGGCAAGGCCTGGTTAGTGGAATACCTTGTACATGCCTACTCTCATGACTCCAAACTATGCATACTTTCTGATATACCACACAGCCTTTCAGGCACATAGACCATTGTTACGTCATGCATAGAATAATGTTCTCACAAATGTTTGTAAAAATTATACTGGGACCCATGTCAAATGGCTTCAGTCTGTGGGTCCATGGCGTACAGCATGCCTGCAGTTGAATATCTGTTGAAATGAATTGAGCCATGAAAATCATGCACTGTGAGTAGAATTTGAGGTTACTTAGAACCTAATGAGTGGCTTGACTTTGTCTTAGTCTGCTACATGACATAGTTCTTACATTAATAGCCAGTCAGAATTCAGGCAGTGTTGATACTCGCTGTATGCCATCATGAAGCATAGTTGTGGTACCCAAAATTCAGACATGTTCCTATGATCTCCACCTGCTGATGCTCATGCCTTCTAGAATCTGCCCTCAGTTGTGGGCAGACTCTAGAATTTGTCTGTAGCCAACAGAATATGACAAAGTAGGTGGGATTTTTAGGTATAATTAAACTCCCAGGTCAGTTGATTTCGAGTTAACACAAATAACCTCATTGTCTGGAGTAGGCCTGACTTTGTTAGGTGAAGGACTTTAGAATAGAGAATGGACCCTTCTGCAGATGGCAGATATCCTGGCAGAATTGGTGAAGTTAGTTTGCCCTTGCACAGAAGCCCACAAGGCAGGGAAATCTGGCAGCCTCTGGGAACTTCAGGAAGTCTCTGGTATCTAGGACTACCAGGAAAACAACAACAGGGCTCTCAGTCACATAGCTTAAGAAATAAATTCTTCCCGCTCCTGAAAATTTGGAAGCAGATTGTTCCCCCAGTCAAGCATGTAGATGTTAAAGTCTGGCTAGCAGCTTAATCTTACCCTGCCTAAGAGCCTGACAAAAAAGTCAGTCAGGCTATACCCACACATCTAAGTCAAGGAAACAGACATAGTGTGTCATTTTAAGCTGTGAAGGTGGTGTTGATTTATGATACAACAATGGGAGACTAATACCTGTATCTGGGTGACACCAGTTGCGAACCCCCCAATTTAATCGGTCTCACCATTTCATCAATGTTTTTGTTCTTTTGGCTCTATTTCTCGCATGGAGGCTTTGGATTCTTTTCTAAAAGCTCGTGCCCCTCTTTTCCATGGTCAGACATGGCTTTCTCAAGGAAGTTATGACTAGTTGAAGCACATTTTAAAATACATTATTGTGGTTGACTAACTGCAGATGGGAAGGTGGACTCTACTGAGCTTTCAGGCATCTCTGAGGATAAATTGCAGGGATGCATAGGTGATCCCTAGACAAGATACACTAAAATTACTCTCCACATGAGAGGATAATATGTGTTCCTTACTTTTCGAAGTTCTATCGTTTCAAATATTGAATACAAATGTGTACGTTTACTAATTTCTTAAACATTTATGTGTCACTATGTGTCTGGCAGCACTTGACCTACCCACTGTAGCCAAGGACTGTGATGCTCTGTCAAGCCAGTCCTGGGATGTAAAGGCTCATCCTAGAAATTATCAATTTGTGTTCAGAGAAACAAACATTGAAGTTAATATAGTTAATATTCTTATGCTGGGACTAAGTAGGAAGAGTTTTGTTAAAGATTGATTTACTTGAAAGGAGGAGTTAGAGAAGGGGACAGGAGGAGGAAAAGAGATCTTCCGTCTCCTGGTTCACTCCCCAAATGGCCCCAATGGCCAGGCTTGGGCCAGCACAAAGCCAGGAGCTTCACCTCAGTCTCCCACATGGGTACAGGGACCCAAGTCCTTGGGCCATCTTCCGCTTTCCCAGGAATATTAACAAGCAGTTGTATTGGAAGTAGAGCAGGTGGAACTCAAACTGGTGCCCATATGGGATGCCATTGTTGCTGGTTGCAGCTTAACCAACTACAGCAAAATACTGACTATAGAAAGATATTTTTAATTTAAAAAATGTTCTATCAGGGCTGGCGCTGTGACATAGCAGGTAAAGCTGCTACCTGCAGTGCTGGCATCCCATATGGTGACCAATTTAAATCCTGGCTGCTCCACTTCCAATCCAGCTCTCTGCTATGGCCTGGGAAAACAGTGAGATGGCCCAAGTCCTTGGGCACCTGGGAGAGACCCAGAAGAAGCTGGTGGCTTCGGATTGGCCCAGTCTGGCCATTGTAGCCATTTGGAGAGTGAACAGTGGATGGAAGACCTCTCGTTCTCTCTACCTCTACCTCTCTGTAACTCTGCCTTTCAAATAATATTTTTTTTAAAGTTTTATCACCTAACAATTCTCTGTCTCTTAACTCTCATTACCTTCCTCCCCCAACTTGTTCCATCACTTTCTGGGTTTTGGTATCATTCTGAAATGTCTTCCTTTGCTCTAGGATTTTATCCTTCTAGCTCCAATGCAAGAAAGATCCCTGGGTCCACTTGTGTCAGTGAAAACCCTGGTGTACCTTTCACTGGACCAGCTCAGGTCCTCTGGCAGCACTTGACCTACCCACTGTAGCCAAAGACTGTGATGCTCTGTCAGGTCAGTCCTGGGATGTAAAGGCTCATCCTGCAGCCAGGAGCAAAGTCAGCGTCTCAAAACATGTGGGTAGTTCAGTTTTCAAACAAGTCAAAATCGATTAAATTTTCCTTTACTGGGAAGAACTCCAAAAAGGAGTTTTCCTTAGAGTGGAAGTTGGCAAACCAACAAAATTATGCCAGTAGTGGAGGCAGTTTGAGCTAAAAGTGACTGTTTTCAAGCTTCTATTTACTGAAATACACTTGCAAGTACAGGAATAGACAATACATTCATAAAATAGCAGTGATTAGAAACTGTTCAAACAAGTATAATTCATTATGAATGGCAACATGAAATGCTATTTCATTACAGTATAATTTTTAGGAATATTTTATTAAAATATGCATAAACACATGGACTCAAATCCATTATAGTAGTGAATAGTGCAGTCAATATGTGGTTCTCAAGAAACCAATCATCCAGTAGTAATGACATCTCATCTGTTCTTTGTTCTGTGGTTTGTTTCTACCAATATTTTGTATTTTATAAACATTCTTAAGATGCATATTTAAATGTGCTATTAACAGTACCCACAATAATAGCAAAAAAAATTTCTATTAGATGTTAACATGATGCTTTAACTGAAGCTCTGGGAACATTGAAGACAGTGATCAAGGAAATGTCAAAATGACCAATTATGCAACTTATTGAGTAGGAATATGCAGGAATTTCTTTTGTAACTGTGGAGTGAAGGAAGATATTTTGAGGCATGACACAAAACCCAGAAACCATAAAGGAATTCACTGGCAGATTGTGTACCTAACACTGCTAACGTTCTGATTGTCAAAAGATGCAACAGACAAAGGTAAAATCAGATTGCAATAAAGTAGTTAAAGGTAAAAATAAAGGTAAAATCAACAAAGACAAAGACAAATCAGATTGCAATAAAGTAGTTACAAGATATATCAGAAAGAAAGGAGGTATGTCATGCCCAACATATAAATGGCTCATATAATTCAATAGAAAAATAGGGTTCTCGGACGTCTCCAGACACATGCCACAGTAGTCTCTTAAACACAAGATCTAGGGCAGCACTTTAGGAATCAAATGAATGTGGTCCTTCCCTGGCTAAGCCTTCTGGGCTCTACAGAATGAAATACCTCTCTGTGGGGTGCAGCGCCTGATCCAGGAGACAGGGAAATCAGTCTTAACCCTCTACTGCAGAAAGAGCTTCTCCTTAGCAACTGGGCCTTAATTCTCTCTCCTGGCCCTGGGGTGAAGGAAGCCATCCACTCTGCCCTTCCATAGAGATTGGGAGCACACCTGGCCTTGCCTATTCTCTCCAGGCCTTGCCTCTTAGCTCTTTGGTTGTCCTCCTTACTCCACAAAGGGAATTGGTGGGAGGGAGACTGGGGACCTGTCCTCTTGAGGCCTTCTCAGAATACCCTGCTCTCCAAGTATTTTAAACAGCTCTTCAGCTGTAAATGTAATCTACTTTTGTATCTACAGTATGTTACCCAAAGTGGGCATTCAATACGTATTTTGGCAGAGTGAGCGAATGACTTAGCAGTGGGCAGAGTGCTAACGGCTGCATCACTGCATCTTTTCCATGCATGGAGTTTAGGGTCAGTGGCATGTGATAAAGGTACCAAGATTCCAAACAGCTGGGAGGCATTTTCTCACAAACACTCAGTAAGACTTAGGAATATGTTATTGGTCCATTTCAAACAATATGTAGAAAAAGAACCTTTTGTTTTAGAGGCTCTAAGAGATGACAGGATATTTTTTTTTTTTGTAAGAACCATAAAAACAAGTGTCACATTTCATAAAAACTGAGGTACATAAATACTCTCCTAACCAAGGAAGCTAGGATTTGTCAAATTGTTTTTGAAAGATTGTGTGACGCGTATTATTCAGACCACGGCCTAATCAGGCATTCATCACCCTTAAAGTTGTGTGATATTTAGATATTTAGATTTATATTTGACCAGATGATATTTGGATGATACATAGACAGCAGGTCTGTAAATAAAACTTGGGTTATTTCTAATATTTTGGTTCTCCTAACACATTTTCTGAAGTTTGATTTGTATTTGATTTAACATGTTTTACCTTCTTCTTTGTGGTTAGATTTCTTTTTCCCCCTAGATTATTGACCTTTATACAGATAGAAAATGCCTTTTTTTTTATTGACAGGCAGAGTGGACAGTGAGAGAGAGAGACAGAAAGGTCTTCCTTTTACAGTTGTTTCACCCTCCAGTGGCCGCTGCCGCCCGCGCGCTAAGGCCGGCGTACCACACTGATCGAAGCCAGGAGCTTCTCCTGGTCTCCCATGCGGGTGCAGGGCCCAAGGACTTGGGCCATCTTCCACTGCACTCCTGGGCCAAAGCAGAGAGCTGGACTGGAAGAGGGGCAACCGGGACAGAATCCTGCACCCTGACCAGGACTAGAACCTGGGGTTCTGGTCCGCAGGCGGAGGATTAGCCTATTGAGCCATGGAGTCAGCCCTAGAAAATACCTCTTACCATGCATCAAAGTTCTTAAATTTTTAAAAGCTTCCTTTAACTAAACCTGATGACCCTCGTTTTTTATATTTTAATTAGCAATATTTTAAATTGTTTGGACTTATTTGTGAAGCATATATACCATGTTAAATGTACACAAGTGAATCAGACACAACTTGTTTCTTTTAAAGAATGTTGAACTAAGATGATAAGATTGCTTAAATAAGAGAATTTCATATGTTCAGAGCTTCTTTCAATGGCCATTTAAAATATAAGCTGATCAACATTAAATGGGATGATTTAAACTGGTTGGCTTGAAAGCCAACAATCAGTCACTGGAAAACATCTTGAAGACTGGGAATCATTCTACTGATAACCAGTGTTTTAATAACAAAGAAATCTTTAAATATTTCTTATAAGTAATATTGAAATGAATGAGTGAAAGGAAATATTTTTCATTTTTGTCTTCATTGTCTAAAAAGTTTGGATTTCATGCTTTTATTGTCCAAGAAAACTATTTAATTCTTGTAGTGGGGTCATTGAAGAGAGACAAGACACTCAGCTCAAATGCATCCCCAGTGATTCAATATGGTGCTTAGAGTTTCTGCAGTACAGTAATTGATTGCTATGTCTCCTTCCATCACACACCTATGAACCAGTAAAATATTTGTATGTTTCCTACAGTTCAGTTTTTTCAGGGCTTACTCCTGTTCCTGTGTATCTGCAAAGTGTGTGTATCATATGGCTAGACAGCATCTAAGTAATCCAGCTTCATCATTTTGCAGTAGAAGGACTTGAAGAAGAACTAATTCAACAGTTTTACTGCTATCACTCAGTGAAATAATTTCAAAAACAAAACATCACAGAAAATCTGCTATATACCTGCAAGTAGGTAGCCACATTCATTCCAATTATTGTTATATACAGTTGAAGTTATTGTTTCTAACTGGTAGCATTCCAGTGAATGTAGCATCCTCATTCGTTCATTGACATCAAAGATTTATGGATAACTCTATAAAATTTTAGGATTTTACTCATGTGATTCTTTAATAGAAAGTAAATCAGGAATTAGATGGCTATAGTTTAAATCTATGTGAAACTATCAGTTTTCAAACATACAGATCATAATAGGGTATTTACAAAAAAGAGCCTGATAGCAAAGACATTCAGCCAGGCTTCCTGAATTTGATGTGAATTTCTGAAAGAGTGATTTGTCACAATAGAGAATTACTTTGAATCCATTTCCAGCCAAAACATTTGACACATTGTAATGTACTAGTTGCAAGAGAATGATCACAAAATTTTTGTTGTAATTCCAAGTTATGTCAATGAAAAATAATAAATACTACTTATTCGAGAGGTGGCTTAGTATTTATCTAAATACAGATGATTGTCGTGAACCCTAGGACTGAAGGAAAAACTTTGTGTTAATGCTCATGCTCTTAGTAAGCAGAGAAATCTCTGGCATTAGGTCTTCCAAAAGAATTCCTATGAGGAGATAGAGGATGACAAGTGGCAGATGATCTTGAGGTTGCCACAGGGAAGTATGACTATTCCTCCTGGCTGGCCCAACCCTAGCTCTGTATCTGAAAATTTCCTTGAATAATTATGAACATCAATCTAAGATGATTAACGAAGAGGCAACAACAAAGGATATTACCACAGAATTGTTATACAATTCATATAAATAAGAGTTCTATTATGATACATGAATACAGGTTCAAAGACTGTTTTCAAGAAACATACTTTTAGTTCTGATTTCAAATAAAAGAAGACATGCTGAATGTGACTGAAACTAAAATATGGCCGCGCCGCGGCTCAATAGGCTAATCCTCTGCCTTGCGGCGCCGGCACACCGGGTTCTAGTCCCGGTTGGGGCGCCGGATTCTGTCCCAGTTGCCCCTCTTCCAGTCCAGCTCTCTGCTGTGGCCCGGGAGTGCAGTGGAGGATGGTCCAAGTGCTTGGGCCCTGCACCCCATGGGAGACCAGGAGAAGCACCTGGCTCCTGGCTTCGGATCAGTGCAGTGCGCCAGCGGTGGCCATTGGAGGGTGAACCAATGGCAAAAGGAAGACCTTTCTCTCTCTCTCTCACTGTCCACTCTGCCTGTCAAAAACAAAACAAAACAAAGAAAAAAACCAAAAAACTAAAATATTTGCAGGAGTAAAATAATTGAATACATTCAGTTTGTGTCTATGTGTGTATTAGTTATGGCATAGTAATTCTATCATTTTTCTTTTTACTTTTTTTAGGAAAATATATATATATATTTAAAATACTTAATTTCTACAACTTTTATCATTTGAAGTTTCTCCTGATTTCTTAAAATTTAAAACTCACTTCAATGAATATCTCCACTAAATTTAGTGAAATCTTCAGAACAAAATTATCTTCTCTTGAAAATAATTCAGATGTATGTGGATTCTTAAGATGGATTATCAAAATTTACTGTTATCAAATATTTTTGTTCTTTGATAAATTTCAGAACATTAAAGTAACTTTGTCATGCCATAAGATACATTAAACAGCTAAACAGGAAAACCAAGCTTGCTGGGAAATTGCCATTGAATTTTGAATTAGCCATATATTCATCTTTATTCTCTTGGACCCTAGTACAGCTCAGAAAGCCTTAGAAAACCTCAATTTTCTGGATCAGAGAAATATTTCATTTAACAATTTCATGATAAAAGCATCTTTAGTACTTTAAATGCAAATGGAACTGGACTATAGGTCCTGACTTTGGACATTTTTTAAAATATAAAATTACTGTCTGTTATGGAAGATGACAGTTTCTCCATCTTAAATGATAAGGCTTCTGATTTTATATGCTAAAGGAACAGTGTGTAGTTCAATAACAATTTTAAAAGAACTTTTTACCAGTGTACCAAAGAAATTGACAAGGAAGCCCATTGAATACTAGCCAAAATGAAAAAGGTATATGTGCATATTCTATTCTGCCTTATCCCAATCCTTCCCCCACCCCTCTCTCTTCCTTCTTCCCCTCTCCCCTCTTCCCTCTCACCTCTCTCTTCCCCCACTTCCTCTCTCTCTTCCCCCTCTTCCTCCCCCCTCTCCTCTTTCTTCCCTCTCTCTATCCTTTCTCTCTCCCCCTTCTCCCTATCCTTTCTCCTCCCTCCTTCCCCTCCCCCTCCTTTTTAATGGGAGCAGAGCTGGTACATGGCAAAGTGGCTGATAGGCTTTTAACTAAATCTGTACATACATTATGTTTAGAAGGCAATGGAAGAAGTTCGACCTGGCAGAATAATTGCTATGTGAAGGCACCACTGAAGATGAATTGTGCGTCTAAGATTGTGAAAATCCTGTCTTACAAAAAAAGTTGTTTCAACATCAAGGCTCCTACTGGGAAAGAGATAACAATGTCTACCATTTCTGAACAATTTAGAGAAAATGTCAATGTACCATCCCAGAGATAATTCATTTTTTGAAAAATGAGAGTCCTTTCTTCTGAATACATCATTTTGAAGGGACATTTTTAGCTTCTAAGATTGTTTTCCTCTACTGTCTGGATTTTGGCTGTTCATGTTGTTGATCAAAAGTAAAGAAATAGTTCCCACACAAATCAGTCTCAGTTGTCTAAGGTCACCCAGAGGCTTCTAGGTGAGAAAGGAAATTACATCTGCTGAAAGGCACCACATAGGCTGTTGACTATGATGAACTTGGAGGTCCATTCCAGTTCTGGGGTTCTATGACTTCTGATCACAGAAACTGCTAGTGAATGGGATACTCTTTAACTCACCCTTGGACTGTTTCTCATGCCAGCTTAAGTGAAAAGGAAATAGAATACCCCTAAAAGTAAATCCTTAAAGCAAATTCATACTATTAGAAACTTGACATATTTTAGTTTGAGTATTGGTGGTGGTATAAGGGCTGATTAGAAAAAGAAATAGAGGGCTGAACATTGTAGCACAGTGCTTAAAATGATGCTTGGGATTGAGTCCTCTTCCACTTCCAGTGTAGCTTCTTGCTAACGTACCCTGAAGAGGCTGCAGGTGGTGACTCAAGAATTTGCATCCATGCCACTCACATGGCAGAGCTGGATGGAGTTCCTGGTTTTGACCTGGTCCAGCCTCAGCCGTCGCAAGCATTTGGAGAATAAAGTAGATGGAAGATATCCCTCCTAACCTCCTTATCTTTCCCTCCCAACCTCCTTATCTTTCCCTCCCTCCCTCTTCCATGTCTGTCTGTGTTTTCAAATATGTAAACATTAATGAATAAGCTTAAATAGGAAAATGAAGCCAAGTTATGCTTGTGGAATGCTTATTACATACCAGGTGGAATGTGAGGTGTTCTGTATAAAGTATGCATTCTTTTGTGACCATTTTGTAAATGAGGAAACTGAGGATTGTAGATACTCAGAAGTTGTGAAACTGAACAAGCCCTCTCAGTGCTAGCATCCCACCTCTCTTGGCAGAGACGAGTGATCCATCACACAATATTCTTCCAGATCCTGGATTTCAGTGCAGCTGTCAGAGACATTTCTTTGCAATAACCATTGCTGCACTTCCTTCGAGTGCATGTGAGAAGGGGGAGGTCTACTCAGTAGGCAGGTAACATCTTAGAATGAAGGGCTCTTATCCTACTCTAGGAATAGTCCTCAATCATTGGAATGGTATGGGGTAGTTTCTGTGTGAATTTTCTGACCCTTTGTTTCCTAGAATAGTCCCAAGACACAAGGTTCCTCTGATTACCCCAGCAAGACCATCACCCCACTCAATACAAAAGTGGTAAGGAATTAGTTCCTGTGTCATGTATTGATATCTCTTCCTTCCCTGATTCATTGTCTCAAATACTCATTTCTGCTTCCTAGAACTATTCCCAGATAAACTTCCTGAAAACAAGTCTTATGTAAAGTGCTCACTTTTGAGGGAATGGGTGTGGGGAGTGAAACAAAGGGGCTGCCTAACCATATGTAATAGCTGTACTTGTTAGCACTCTCCTGCTAATGGATTACAATGCCCGTCATACCATGGGACTGACTACCACAAAACCCAAGTTTATTGGGAATACTTAAGCAGCATCAAATCTGTAAACACATGATGGAAGTTAATGGTAATATGTTGAAATTTCCTCTTTGGAATTCAATTTAGTTAAATTGGAATTCAATTTAGTTAAATTGAAAATCTCTACCACAGATTGGCACGACTCCTTTGAAGTCTTCAGAAAGTCTAATGATTTAGTATGACTATTTCAGCACCATTTTTCCTATCCTGTTCCCAGACATGCTCTGCTCTTAATTTGCTTTGTAATCTTAAATGAGTCCATCATTATAGATTAAGTAGTTATCTTTTCATTCCCTTGGAAAACTTTCACAGCAAATCTACCTTTTTTTTTTAAGTAGAAAAGCCACTGTTCCTCAAGAATATAGACAAGGACTATAAACATAATTAAATGTCAAAATGTCAATTTTAATTTTTTGTACTCTGTATTTTGGTTACCACATATCAGGGAATACATGATATTTGTCATTATTTTGAAACTGGCTTATTTCACCAAGAATGATGATCTCTAGTTGCATCTATTTCATTAAAGACAAAATTTCATTCTTTTTATGGCTGAATAGTATTCCATCACACACACACATACACACACACACCACAATTTGTTTATCAAATCATTGATTGATATACATCTGGGTTGATTCCATATTTTGACAATTATGAGTTACTGTAATCATAGGTAAAAATAACTCTGATATGTTGACTTAATTTCCTTTGGGTAAATTCCCTGGAGTAATAGTGTCTGGGATATGTGGTAGATCTATTTTCAGATGTCTGAAGACTCATCATACTGTCTTCCATAATAGCTGTACTAGTTTACATTCCTACCAACAGTGTATTAGAGTATCTTTTTTTTTTTCTCCACATCCTTGCCACCATTGCTATTTTTGATTTGGATTCTGATGCTTAATATTTAATTGAATGGAATTATAATGCCCGCATTCATGTGGAAAGGAGTGTTACTGAATGCAAGAAAGAAGGCCATAATAAGTTTTTTCCCCTCAATTTTTTTCCCCTCAATTATTCTGAAACTAATGAACAGCTTGAAGCATCCATTAATTTGAGGCAGTAGAGTATGAACTCTCCCACAGTTCTGACATGAGAATTCTACCAGTAAACCGCCTTTTTCTTCCTGCTACTGATTTCTTCAGTTTTGTTCTTTCAATATGTAGATGTCTTTGTTCAATGCCTTGAGTAGAGTACTAGAGGTAGGTCACCACTTTTTGGTTAGCTTTGTTATAAAAAGAGGATCCTTTCTTATGGATGCTATAGTTAGTGTATCATTCATGAGATCCCATAGTTGTTCCATTTGAGGGATTTTGCCATCCTCTATCCATGACATATGACCAACTTCATCAGATGAATATGTGAAATGGTTCTAGTTCACATAGTAACTAGTGTTACTCTGGATTGTTACCAGAAATTTTGTGAAAGGACTGTGGAGTTAGAGCACACACCAAATAGTATAATTTTTCAATGCTATATCTCATCACTATTACTGAGTTGTACAAGACTTTGTTCCTAATGTAAACATTTGGTAAATTTGTATGTGAATGAGGCAATATTTTAACCACTGCCATTTTTAAGAACCATAAGAGCAATGGGTTGAATGCTCAATTTTTGCAATTATATGGAAGCTGTGTGCTTATTTTCCATCCATTATTTTTGTTTTTGAACCACATGGTATTCATCAATTCCACATTCAGCTATGAATATATATGCCTATGTAAGTTGTTTTCCTGTTAAACATTTCCTTCCCTCCTCTTCTCTACTTCTTTGCCCTCCTGCTTCCATTTTTGTTCCTTCTTTCCTTTCTCCCTCCTTCCCTCCCTCCATTTCACTAATCCAAAAAGCCTTTATAATTCAAGTATCTGAAATAATTATCTTAGTTCTTCTAGTTACTGAAAAGTTCCTGAAACCCAGTCCTACAAGTCTGTCCTATTTTTAAAATTGAAACCACTATAAGAAAGATACTAGGAAAACTTGAAACCATTCTGATTGTGATTATTGTGTTAAATTGCCAGTATTCATGAATTATACTTAAGATCGTTCTCAATTTGCAAAGTATTGTCTATTTTCATTTTTAAGTATTCTAATGCATCTTCTAGAAATATTTTCTTGTATGAAGAGATTATCCACTCTGTCCTCTTCTGTTTTAATTCTTCATCTGTTAATGTTTTTGCTAGAACTGAAATCGTAAAAGTAATCAAAACACCCTGAGAGTTTGTTAGCCAGGTAAGCATACATGGTAAAATGATCTTAAAAACGTGACATGGTCTACTGGAAAAGATTTTGGAGATAAGGCTTTGATTCATATCTCAGCTCTGCCATTAGTTAATTGCCCTGAAAAGTATCAAGGTCTCCTTTGAAATTTGAAGTTAAATTTCTTCACATATATTGTGTTCCTTCAAAGTGCAAACATGAGCTGGTACAGTATTAACATATAGGTGATATCTTTAAAGAACATCAGAAGAGGTGAGCTACAATGAGTGAGGACACGTGTGCTAGAAAATAGCCAGGTTTCCTTGTGGTGGAGCTGCTAAAGCTGCTCCCTGTGATGCTAGCAACCCATATGGGTTGATGGTTCATGTCCCAGTCACTCTGCTTCCAATCCAGCTCCCTGCTAATGCCTGGGAAGAATGGAAGATTTGGGACCTTGCCACCAATGTGGGAGACCCAGATGAAGCTCCTGGCTTCAGGCAGGCCCAATCCTGGCCATTGCAACCATCTGGGGGTATGAACCAGCAGATGGAGAATCTTTTTATTCTGACTTTGAAATAAAGTAAATAAAATCTTTAAAATATCCAGATTCTACAGGGGGAGATTCTTTTAACAGAACTGGATGAGTCTTTGAAAAAGAAACATTGGTTCTCTTTGAAGAAACAGGAACAGAAGAAGCCAAAGAGAAGAAATGATACTTGGTTTGGATTTTGAAGAGTGAATAGGGTTTTATCAGGTGAATACTGGAGGAATATCTGGAGGAAAGATATCTGGTAGGAATACCATATATCAAATAACTGTAGGACATAGGTAAGCCTTATGAGTGGAATGTACAAAATGGAAAATACATTGGCAAAATGATCTACAATGCCATTTTTTTAAAGATTTATTTATTTGAAAGAGTTGCACAGAGAGAGAGAGAGGTCTTCAATCTGCTGGTTCACTCCCCAATGGGCCACAACAGTTGGAGCTGCACTGATCCAAAGCCAGGAGCTTATTTCGGGTCTCCTATGTGGGTGCAGGGGCCCAAGGACTTGGGCCATCCTCTGCTTTCCCAGGCCATAGAAGAGAGCCGTTTTGGAAGTGGAGCAGCTGGGGCTCAAACTGGCACCCACATGGGATGCCGGTACTTCAGGCCAGGGTGTTAACCCACTGATCCATAGTGCTGGCCCCGGCCCCGCCGTGTTTTCCTGATCCATTAAATATTTCTGAGGATATTAGCTGTATTTGACACCAGAAATCCAGCAGAGAGAATTTCTCCATTCATTTAAATCTTAGGTACAACTTGGCTCTCCTTGAACCCTGCATTGTTTTGCATTTGTCTACTCATTTGTGAGCATGATAACTCAGTGACAACCCTGTTTCTACTTTAGTGCCCTTCCCAGTGTACACTCCTGACTTACCTTTCAGCTCCATTCTTAGGCGGGAAGCCCCCGGCCTTCAGTCCCAGTGTTCCCTTTATGAAGCCAATGGGTCCACTGGGTTCTGATAGAAGCTTAACAGTAACAGCAGCTTCTGTAGCCACCCCAGTGAGTTCTTGTAAAGCATCCAAATGATAATAGATGGAACACATTCGCTTTTTAGGATCAAAGGCTTAAGTTTAAATCCTGGTTCTCACTGAATGAGCCACATCAACTTATTTAACTTCTCTGGGTCTCAATTTCATCATCTGTCTGATGGATTAATAGTACCTACTTGGTAGGACTGCTGTGAGAATTCTCATTCAACAAATGTAGATTGGACACTTGCTGTATTCATATTACTATTGCAGGACCAAGGTTTATAACAGGGAACAAAGTTGCATCTCCTGGAGTTCAGACAGGTAACAAGAAGTACCTAATATATCAGATAGGGCTCAGGGGTGGACGAATGACAAAAAGGGTAAAGGGCAAGGGGGAGGGAAGGAGAGAATCAGTGAGAGTAGCAATCTTGCAGATGGTACTCAAGGCAGGCATCATACTCACGTGAAATACAGGAAGAAATCTGGAAAAAGCATTTCAGACACAGGGAATTACACAGTCAAGGGCTCTGTTAGGGGCAGAATTTTGTCCCCTGAGTTCATACATTGAAGTCCTTTAATATGACTGTATTTGGAAACAGGACTTTGAAGGAATCCTTTTGTTTATTTATTTGAAAGAGTTACAGAAGGAAAGATGGATAGAAAGAGATCTTCCATCCACTGGTTCACTCTCCAAATGGCTGCAGTGGCTGGAGCTGGGCCAATCTGAAGCCAGGAGCCAGGAGCTGCTTCTGGGTCTCCCACGTGGATACAGGGACCCAAGCAATTAAGCTATCCTCTGTTCTTTTCTCAAGTGCATTAGGAGGGAGCTAGACCATAAGTGGGGTGGCCAGGACTTGAACCAGCACCCATATGTGATGCCGGCATGCAGGCAGTGGCTTAACCTGTTATGCCAAGATGGCAGCCCCTAAGGTGGTTACTAATGTTGAAATGAGATCCCAAGGGTAGGCCCTAATCTAATGGATTGGTGTCCTTATAAGAAGAAAAAAGTGGCAGAGTTTACTCTCTGTGCATACAAGGGTAAGATCAACCATCTGTCAGCCAAGAAGAGAAACCTCACCAGGAACCAACCCAGAATGCACATTGATCTTGACTTCCAGCCTTTGGAACTGTGAGAATATAAAGAAAACTTCTGTTGTAGAAGCCACCCAGTTGCGAGTGTTCACTAATACAGGCTCTGAACTGCAGCAACTTTGGCATGTGGCTGTTGCTAAGTAAGTGGTAAGGGAGGATGCCAGAAAACAAAGTGGAGAAGTAACCAGCACACCATTGCCATGATGTGGAGTCAAGGTTTTATGCCATAGGTAATGGGTGTCATTGGAGGATGTGCTTTATAGGAAAATGATGTAATGTGTGCCATTACGAGATCCTCTGGCTGCTGCATGGAGAATTTAGTGTAGGCAAGAGCTCATGGCCCTAAGTGTGGTTAAGGAGATGAAGGCGTGGGCCTAGAGTAGGTTAGGGGAAAGGTGGGTGGTATGAATTTGGGAGCTGGAGCTGACAATTTGATGGATAGGGTGAAGAATGGGAAGAAGCAGCTCAGGATGACTCACAGGTTGTTTGAGCATCTGAATGAATGATGGTGCTATTGTGGAGATGGCTGTTCTTATGTCTGGAATGCTGTCCATAGACACCAGTCTGGCTGCCTCTGTCCTCCCCTGCATCTCTTTACTCTGATGTCACCTTTGTAGCCAGGCCTCCTCTCACCTAAAACCCCACTGTTCTATCATTCCCCTTTATGCTTTACATTTCTCTGTAGCACTCCTATCCATCTACACACTACTTCTTACCAGTTCTTTGCATTGTCTTGTAGAAGGCACACTTCATGAAAGCACGCATTTCTGTCTGCTTGGTCACTTACCCACTGACTTGGGTAAGCATGCTTAAAACACTGTGCGGAATATAACAGGTGATCAATAAATGTTTTTTGACTAGGAATGACTGAATGGCTAAAACTTGGGGAAGGAGTATCAACCACTCTGTCATGAGGCCTACTAGCTAGTCAAATGTCAATATCTGGCAGGTCACCTTTATATGATTAAATAAGATAAGGCAGACTTAATCACTAGCATCTTGCCTACTACTTAAACAACCATTATTATTCCAAGCATTGTTATGTTTCTAAGCCTGCTGTGCCTACCTCTTAATTCACTTTGACCAAAATTGCCTGATACCTGTAATTCTTAGTTCTGGGGTTGTACAGGTTTGAAGCTGGGGGAGAATGTGGAGGAAAGAAGTTGCTGAAACTCAAAGCTGTCCTTTCATCAGTTTCACCATTGTCATGTGGACAGTTTTCAGACTTTCTATTTCCTTTATGGTACCCAAATATGTATATTGAGTATTAATTCCCTTGAAGGGAATTAATCAAATTAATTAATCAAAACAATGTGTACTGCAAAGTCAAAACTTTATACATCATAATCAAAACTTTGAGTTAAATTATAAGAATACATGTTATGGTTTAATCAATGACTCTGACCTTGCTTCGGTGCCTGATGCAAAGAGAATCAAAGATTTTTTGAAAAGCTCCCAAGAGGAGCACATTATGAATTTATCTCCTGCAACTTAGTATGCTGTTCCTTTTTTAAAGATTTGCTATATGTCTCACTATATCACTCTTTTAGCACATGAGGACCCCAAAGAGAATCTCTAAGTATTTGCATTCATCTAGTGCCTCCAAGAATGATCTGTGCTCCAAAAAGTTCTTTACAAGTCAGATGATGCTGGCCTGAGCAAAAGTGGAATGTCACTAAGATGCTTGCACCTGGTAGTTTTCAGTAGATTCCTGCCTTTTGTGTGAGTTGTGAGTTTAATGTTTGGGATAATTATTTCATTATTCACTGGAAAGTAAAATTGTTATTTTGATTAGTGGCATTTTTTTGTTTTGGTCTTAACAGTTTAGAGTGGTGGTAAAGGAGGAGGTTAGTCTTCTATGCTGTTAATTATTTGAGAGAGGAAGAGGGGGCAGAGGCATACAGAAACAGATAAAGAGCAAGAGCTCCCATCCACTGGTTCTCTCCCCAAATGCCCACAATAGCCAGGGCTGGGCCAGGTGAAACCTGTTAGCTAGGAACTTGATCCAGTTTCTGATGTTGGTGGTAGAGACCCAAACACTTGAGCCATCAACTGATGCCTCCCAGTGTCTGCATTAGGTAGATACTAATATCAGGACCGGGGACTTGAACCCAGGCATGTTACAAGATGAGGGCAACAAATCACTGACATTTTCCCAACCATAGCAAGCACCCACCTCGGGTTTTTCTTTTAAAGTATGTATTTTCTGCATTTAATAAACATGTTTTATAAGGAAAAGTAAAAAACATATGAATTAATATGTGTTGAATAAAGACTTAACACATATAGAAGAAAAAAAGAATCCCTTTACATTTGTCTTAGTCTGTTTTGGCTGCCATATCAAAAATACCATGAACTCGGTGGTTCATAGATTTATTTCTCACAATTGCAAAGACTGAGAATGGAAGATCCAGGTGCCAGTGCCTGATGAGGGCTTGCTTCTTCATTGACAGCTAACTTCTCACTATAATTTCATGTGGATTAGGGAACAAGAGATCTCTCTGGGGCCTCTTTTGTAGGTGCCAATTCCATCCAAATTTCTTGACCTAATCATATCAGAGGGTCCCACCTCCCTTCACTATTATATCAAGGGTTAGGATTTCAAAGTATAGCTTTTTGGGAGGACACATATTCAACTCATTGCAGTTTGTTTAAGGCACATTTTATCCAGCATTATTCTCCCAGGACTTCTATGGAAATAGTAATATTGCTTTACCTACCACTTTTTTATATTTTTTTATTTATTTATTTTTTAATTTTTGACAGGCAGAGTGGACAGTGAGAGAGAGAGACAGAGAGAAAGGTCTTCCTTTGCCATTGGTTCACCCTCCAATGGCTGCCGCGGTCAGCACGCTGCGGCCGGTGCACTGCGCCCATCCGATAACAGGAGCCAGGTGCTAGGTGCTTTTTCCTGGTCTCCCATAGGGTGCAGGGCCCAAGCACTTGGGCCATCCTCCACTGCACTCCCGGGCCACAGCAGAGAGCTGGCCTGGAAGAGGGGCAACCGGGACAGAATCCGGTGCCCCGACCGGGACTAGAACCCGGTGTGCCGGCGCCGCAAGGTGGAGGATTAGCCTGTTGAGCCACGGCGCTGGCCTTTACCTACCACTTTTATAATATATATTTTTGTTATATGTTATCTTTACCTGCAAAAAGTCTTCCTAATGATGTCACTTTTCCTCACAAGTGTAGGAGGATCAGCCTCCTGTCTACTGCCATGCAACTTCTATGTCTGTCTGGCAGCAGGAGTAACAAGAGCTTTGCAGGCATTGTGTTGATCTCCTGTTCCAGTTTGCCACTTACTTTTGTGAACAGCCGTTGCTTACTTCCTAGCCTGTTCTCCATGAACAATGCCACCCCAAAACATGTAGTGATTCTCTGTTCTTCTCTGGTCATCCCTTCACATTATGCCAGATGTATATCTTTAGCACCTTTCCCATTTCACTTATTCTGTCTGCATTTCTTTGCACCATTACCAAAGTATGCATTTTCATCTTTCACCTACCTTTAGTGATGATTTCCTACATAGACTCAACCTTCTGATTTTCCCACCTTCCTTCTATCTCCAGCATTCTGCTAGGGATGCATTTCAGAAACCCAAGTTTAATCCTACTAGTCTCCTTGCTAATTTTTTTCACAATTGCCCATTAGTAAAGTGTGGACTTATAGACTGGCAATTTTTCCAGCTTGTAATACTCTCGATTTGCTCTGTCCTGCATGATTTTCAGTGTCTTTGCTCTACGTTTTCCTTCTCTTTCTTACTGGCTAACTTTATAATTTGTGGGGTTTTTTTTTTTTTAAAAAAAAAAAGATTTATTTACTTGAAAGAGTTACAAAGAGAGATAGAGAGGTCTTCCATCCACTGGTTCACTCCCCAGATGGCTGCAATGGCCAGAGCTGCGCCGATCCGAAGGCAGGAGCCAGGAGCTGCTTCCAGGTCTCCCACGTGGGTTCAGGGGCCCAAGGACTTGGGCCATCTTGTACAGGCCATAGCAGATAGCTGGATCTGAAGAGGAGCAGCCAGGACTAGAACCAGCACCCATATGGGATGCCAATGCTTCAGGCCAAAGCTTTAACCCACTGTGCCACAGCGCTGGCCCCTATAATTAGTGTTTAATATGTGCATGTAGAAATAAGCTAAGCCCACATTATCAGCAATAAGAGAGGCTCCTCATTTAAAGTTTGAAAGGGAAATCCGGCACAAACTCTTGGATTTGGCAGTGACTCAAATATGGGAAGAGAAGCAGGCAACTTCAGAGGGAAACCAAGTTTGGCATCGGGTATTCTCTGATGGAGGTTGCTGGCCTGGGGACGCTGGGCTTGAGTTTAACTAGAGAATGACATCTGATGTGGCTGGTTTAAAAAGCAGAATTAGCTTTTTCTGGCTTTTACTGAATTGGGAAAAGGGAGGCACATATAGAAAAGCTGGCTGTCTTTGTGTAAGTCATGATTGCTAGATTGGTTGGGGTTTGGCTTCCAGATAGTTCTTGAAGTTGTGGTCAGAGTTCTAGTGTCATGTACTGTCTGGCCTATGTCCATGTGTATATGCAGATTCTCAGGCCCAATCAATGTCTGCTGAGTTAGGAAAGGTAAATTCCATCTTAGTAATTCCCTCCTTTCCATCTTAGTGGTAGAATCCTAATGCCCCAATTTCTTTATCCCTCAACATATTATGCTTCTCTTTCTTAATGTGTAGAAGAGAGCTTCCATGTTCACCTATAAATAATTTCTAGGAAAGAAAGAAGAACCTCCCTAGACCTTATCCACTATGATAAGCCACCATTAGATGAAACAAAACTTGGAGGCACAGTTTGTCTCCTCATTCAGTCTGTTCCTGTTGCATATCCAACTTTGCTTTCCTTATTCACTGCACCTCCCTGGGATGAAAGGCACTTGAGGTTGTCATTCCAGACTTTTATGTAAGTTCTTCCTTTACAGATAAAAAAGCTGACCTTCACAATGAACTTCTCCCACAGAACAGTAATAATAACACGCCACCCACTCCAGAAAGGAAACACGCAGATGAATGAAATAATGTTTGTATAGACGTTGACACTCTGCAAAATATTCTAATAACATGGTTCCTGCTCTTTGAAATGTTCATATCCTATTTCAATAGAATTAAAAGTCAGTGCAGAACAGAATGTGAATTTCTTGTCACATTTTTACATGGGGCCCATGGCTATATTGATGCCATTAGACAAGTTAAAAGCTAGGTTCTAGCAAAGTTTCTGACAAACTGCGTTGATTTGGAGGTGGGAATGGGTAATGGTGGTATTTATTCTTATCCATCTTTGTAGAAAGGCAATGGGCTACAACGCGAACCAAAACCACTTTTGTAGCTAAATTCACAGAAATTTATCTGCAAGGAGAAGTTTTGGCTAAGCAAGTTAATTTTCACCTTTAAGTATTTGCATGGTAATTGTATTTAGTCTGAATATGTATCTGCATTGACATCATTCTTTTTCTCAGTAGTATTCTTTGAACAAGGATTAATATAGTTCTTGGTGAGTCATTTAATAATAGAGTATTGATGCTGAATTCTTGCTTTTTTATGTTTGGGTGTTTATAAGTTGGTGCTTGAGCCCCTAGTATGCAGTACATTGATACTGTCTTTATTTTTGTTATCAGATGAAAATCCTTTGAGTTTTATATATGGACTTTGTTTAGGGGCACTAAAGTATGCTCTCATATAATGTAGCATTTTAAATATTATTAAAAACTATAATTACATGTACTCGATCTGTAAAGGGAATGTGATGTTTAATGCTTTTAGTGTGGCTGTTGGGATGCTTATGTTAGTTCTCTAATGGGGTGGTTCCAGGAAACCTTAAATGACCTCAGATATTGAACCACTGTAGGTGATGATCAACTATGGCAGCCCCAACATTCTTCACTTACCCAGTGTATCCAAGGCCATTTCACATTTCACATACTTTGCATGGAACAACCATCAGGGCTTCTTGAAATTGCCAGGGGACGATGAGTGAAACCATTCACCAATACAATTTTACAGAATTAGTGGGTGAAATATAATCAGATTACTGTAATAGACAAATTCTGGATGTACTTCTGTTATGTCAATTTAAGGGGCAATTTCTAGCTCATAAATCATAAACAATATTTTGTCTTCCTAAATGAGACTGGTCTCTGTGGATAGAAGAGACTTATTTGTGTAGATTTCAGGATTTGTTCTTTTTTTATAAATAGAAAAATGGTAGAAATGATTCTACTAATCTCTAGATTGGAATGAGGTATAGATATAGTAGCATGGTGAAGTTTGTTTTCAGGTACTTTCTTGAAGCCTTTTTTTCCCCTAGGCTTCTGGTCTCCATTGACGTCATCTAGTGTCATTTAAAGGAATTGTATCAGTGCTTTCTTGGCACTCACCTAAAATCTGGGAAGCCATTGTCTTACTCATGGCCTAGAATACCATTTTTAGATGCGTGACCATACGTCTGCTGACACTCAAGTACACTGTCTTAAGTGCATCCTCATCAGAGCTTTGTGAACTCTTCTTGTGATTCTTCTGCCCACTCAAGGCTCACAGGAAACACTCCCTCTTCCCAAACACTTATCAACATTAATCATTGTTCACAAAATCCTGTCCAAAATAAGTTTTAACATATGCGATCTGTGTGAGAACTGACATATGGCCATCCAAATGTGATGATCATTATCTCTTCTGAGTATTTATTTTGAATATAATGTTCTCTATATTTTTCTAAATGTTCCTTACTATTTCCTTCACCCACCACCAGCCCACACATTTTACTTGGTTGCAAGTGTTTGGGGGAAAGCTCTTGAAGCTTTTCTCTAAAGCACCCCATTTGAGGTTTTAAAGAACATACAAGTATGAATTACTGTTATTATTCTGTCTAGCTCCCAGCTGATAGGAATGTTGTAGAAAGTACACTTTGAGTAGTGAGGCTCTAGAACAGTGCTTTATTTCTTTTTTTTTATTTTTTTGACAGAGTGGACAGTGAGATAGACAGAAAGTTGTCTTCCTTTTCCGTTGGTTCACCCTCCAAAGGCTGCCACGGCCGGCGCATCATGCTGATCCGAAGGCAGGAGCCAGGTGCTTCTCCTGGTCTCCCATGGGGTGCAGGGCCCAAGCACTTGGGCCATCCTCCACTGCACTCCTGGGCCACAGCAGAGAGCTGGCCTGGAAGAGGGACAACCAGGACAGACTCCGGTTCCCCGACCAGGTTTAGAACCCGGGGTGCTGGCGCCGCAAGGCAGAGGATTAGCCTATTGAGCCGCAGTACTGGCCTATTTCTAAGATTTATTTACTTAAGAAGCAGAGATAAATAATTTGCAGAGACAAAAGGATTTTCACTCCCCAAATGCTGCAACATCCAAAGCCGGGCCTGGAAAAAGCCCAGAGCCAGGAACAAAATCCAGATCCCCCAGGTGGGTTGCAGGGACCCAATTACTTGAGCCACCACCACCATCTCCCAGGATCTGCAAAAGCAGAAAGCTGGAATTTGGAGCCAGAGCCAGGTATCAAACCCAGATGTTCTGTTAGAGGATGCAAGCATCCCAGTTATGTTGTAAATGTTAAACTATATGCCTACCCTAGAACAATGAAGAAATTATTTCATATCCATACTGTCTTAACAAGTGGCCATTTGCTACTATGGTCAATGAGCACTTGAAATCTGGCCAGTATGGCTGAAGGACTTATTCATACCATTTGGTTTAACTAATTTAAATGTAAATAGCTACCTACCACATTTAGTTATTCTCAAGGTTTTTCTAGTCATTGACTTTGGCTGGTCTGAGTGCAGTGGTGTTTACAACTAATCTAGTCATTGGCTTTCCTTGGTGTTGAGAGTGGTAATCTTTAGGAAGAAGACCTTTCTGATCTACTAGGATCATGATGGGGCTAAGAACTTTATTGCAGAAAGGAAACAACATTTATGATAAATGTATTCTTCATTTGTAGGGGCAGGTTCATAGAACTGTCAAATAATGTAGGTGCTTTCAAATCTTTAGAAGACATGGCAGGTAGGTAGTTCTGCCTCTACTGATTACAGGATAATTTCTGACAAGTCACATAATTCCTTTAGCTACCAGCTTCCTCATCTCAAAATAGCAATCATGATTATAGCAATGTAATACCTATTTTACAGGGTTGCTCTGTTTTTGACATGAAATTTGTGGCAATTCATTTTTTCAAATGGAATTTGCACTGCACTCTTAGATTTTGTGATGATATAGGCATGTGTTCTTTCCTTCCTCTAATTACTTACATTTTTAGTGAAAGAATTAAAAAATACCTTCGATAGACACAAAAATGTGGTTGAATTGAGAGGTTAAATAAGTAAGAGAAGGCTACATCTTTGAATCTTTCCTCATGAAGAATAAGGAAGTGGGCTTTCACAGGTTGAGTTCATTGCATCTTTATTTTATGTGGAAATGAACATATTTTTGGTCTGGAATTTTGTGTTCCTCAAAAACTGTGTCATAAATGCTTTGCTAAATGTGATTGTAATTTCATAAATCCATCTCATCTTTAACATACCCCATTCTTGCCTAAAACATAATTTTCCCATTTTCTGATAAAACAAATGTTTTCTCTCTGATTTATCAAATAGATTTGCTTTGGGACAGCTCTTTTGTTTTTCTTACTCTTTATTTACACACACACACACACATACACACACCCATTTGCATACTGCATGGAAATGAGGAAAATCATAAGTGAACATTTAGTAAGTGTGCAAAGTACTATTAAAAACACTTTATGTGAATAAATTCACTGAATTTTCATTGAGGTCGAATAAACCTTGAAGTTCTTTGTCTGCTATTGCATTTAGTTTTGAAAATATTGATAGTCCTCTAATTACCAGTAATGGCATGAAATAGCTATCCAGTGACCTTTTTACAATCATGATTTATGTATGGGCTGAACTGGGCATTTCACTATTTAAGAATGATTGAGACAAATCAAGGCATTTAAAGAAAATAGTCTACTTTTGTGTTTCTTCAAGTGTTTATAGCTTGTAAACCTCTCTTTATATATTCTTAAACAAGCTCTGTAGAACTTACAAAATAATTTAAATATTTTGTTTAAAATTTTATGCTATAGTGAACACAACTTTGTATTTCTGTTTATCAGTTCATTCTTTATATACATTTTACCTGCATTTTTTAATTAAAGTAAATCAATCCGGATAAAGGTAAGAGTTAACATGTTAACCATCTCTGGAAACCCCATCAGTGTTGTGATAGTTTTGACTTTCTATGGCAAGGAATAATTCAGAGTTGACCATCCATAGCCCTTGTTTTCTCTCTTGCCTTTCTCCACATAGTAAGACTTGAATGCAAAACAGTCACATCTCAGGCTGAAGGGATTAGGTAGCCTACTGCTAAATAACAGGCAGAAGACAACTAGGAGAAGCTTTTCATGAATAAAAGGCAAACAATTATATAGTGAAACTTTTCTATGCTATTTCAAACTTGAATAAATTAGAATTTGTTTTACTTCAATTTATTCAACTATGCACTTTGGTTTTTTTCAGATAATACTTGTCTATTTTCCCATTTAAAATATTTGAAAGGCGGAGTTACAGAGAAGGAGAGAGAGAGGGAGGGAGAGAGAGAGGTGTCAGTCAATCTTCTACCTGCCAGTTCACTCTTAAAATGGCCAGAACAGCTAGGGCTGGACCATATCAAAATCAGGAGCCAGGAACTCCATCCTGGTCTCACACATGGATGGCAGGGGCCCAAGTACTTGGGCCATCTCCTACTGTCCTCCCAGGAACATTAGCAGGGAGCTGGATCAGGGGTGGTATAGCCAGGACTTTGAAGTGGCATTGTAAGTGGCAGCTTTACCCATGCTCCTTTTCTCCCATTTTTATCTTTAAATTTGAGATAAAAAGAATATAAACTTACATTATAGTCAAAGTTTCATTGCTCCGCTAAATGTAAGAGCTCAAAAATAAAAATAAAAAATATAAGCGATGGCTATAAACAATAATTAAATCCAAAGTTATCAATTTCACTCATACACAGTAAATTTTAAAATAGTCACAGATCATTAAAACTATGGTAGTGTATCATTCTTGCTTTTGTGAAGTGTATTTTCTACAAATGAATGAATTTCTTCAGAAGCAATCTAAGCAGTTACAGAGCAGTCAGTGTCGCTAGTGAGAGTATGTGATACGTTTGTGTTTGTGGGTAGCAATACATGCTGTTAGAAGTGTGTTGAAATTATAATGAAATATTTGCAGTGCTCACAAGAGACACAAAGAATAATTATGCTTTGTATGCTACTATACCTGTTCCCTCTACCTTTGAACCCTTCCTGCATCTGTTTTTTTCCACCACAAAGTAATCCACTGTTCTGAATTTAATATTTATTTTTCCTGTCCTTCTTTTTATAATCATACTATATACCAAATAGATCCAAAAGTATATTTTTGGGGGCATGTGTTTGTCCTAGGTGTTGAGAAGCCTGCCTCCTACAACAGTGCCCGGATCTGATTTTTGGTTCAGGCTCCTGATTCCAGCTTTCTAGCAATGCAGACCCAGGGAGGCAGTTGGTGATGGCTCAAGTGTTTTTTTTTTTTTCTTTCATTTTTTTCATTTTTATTTAATGGATGCATTTTTACATAGATACAACTTTAGGAATATAGTAGTTCTTTCCCCCAAATTCAACCCCCACACACTCCCATCCCACCTCCCATTCTCTATCCCATCTCCTTCATTATGAATCATTTTTAGTATGACTTTATATAGAGAGAACCAACTCTATGCTAATCATAGACTTTAACAATTTGCCCACCCACAACATATAGAGTACAGTTTGGGGAGAGAATTTGCACTCAATTCTCATTACAATTCAATAGGGGCAGAGGTCCTACATGGGGAGCGAGTGCACAGTGACTACTGCTGTTCCTTTAACAATTAACACTCTTCTTCTATGATGTCAGTGATCATCTGAAGCTCTTGCCTTGGGCTGCCAAGGCTATGGAAGCCTTTTGTGACCATAGACTCTGTCGGTATTTGGTCATGGCCATAAGCAGAGTGGATGTTCTCTTCTCCCTTCAGAGAAGAGTGTCTCCTCCTTTGATGACTCTTTCCTCTGAGGTCTCACAGAGAACCTCCATGTAAGGTAGTGGGGTTTTTTGTTTGTTTGTTTGTTTTGTTTTTGTGAGAGTCTTGTCTTTCCATGCCTGAAATGCTCTTGCAGGCCTCTCAACCCGACCAGAAAGCCTAATGGGTTGATTGAGGTCAGAGTGTTATTTACTGCGAGAGTCATTCCAGGAGTCTGCTGTGTGGACTACTTCTCAGGTTGGCCCTTCCTTCCTTTTCAATTCTATTATTTTTACCAGATAGGCTCCAGTCTTTTGAATACCTGCCACTTCTAAGGGTTCCCAGCTCCCAACCTTCAGCCTGGCTGTTATGGGCATTTGGGGAGTGAACCAGTTGCTGAGAACTCTCCCAGTCTGTCTCTGTGTGTCTGTTCTTACATAAACATTTTATTAAAGTTAACTTTATATATTTTCAGTGTCTTCGACAGACTTATATTGAATATAAGTGGAATCATAGTGTATGTATTCTTATGACACCTGAGTCTTCATTCAATAATGCTACTAGACAATTATGTTGATGCAATTTGTGACATTCATTTTCCCTGCTCTATATCTGCTTTGTTTTTACAAGATTTAATCCCCACCTTTGTTTAGTTTGAAATTATATACTGTACAGGCACTCTGAAATGGGATGCAGGCATCCTAAGCAGAGTTTTAACCACTATGCCCAATGCCTACGCCAATGTTAATGTTTTTTTTCTTATTTGTAAATTTGACTTACCTTTCAGGTCTTATTTCAATCACTTAACAGTCCCAGTTTCCTCCAGTGCATGTCATATGTGCACTTCATCATTAGAACTCGAGAATTTGAATTTTTTTATATTTTTGTAAAATATTGAGGAGGATCAATTTAGAGCCTCACTGTGTGCCCCAAAGCCTAAGTAGAGATTATGTATAATTTGGTGTCAATTGGGTCTGGCTGTTGTTATTCCAGATGTTATTAATACCTTGAGGTACTATCATCTAACTCATGTTTCTTTATTAATCTTCAATATATCCTGCCAAATACCTTCCTGGAATGAACACACATTGTATTCATGATCCTTCTAGCCACAAATGAGCTAAATGAGTGAACATTAGTTTGACTTAATAAATCCAATTCTGAAGAAGTCAGAAAGTTCCACCATGTATACTCATAGCAGATCATTATTTGCAGTCTCCTTTAGTTCCTCGTTGGAGTCAATTGAATATTCTGACACCTTCGTAACAATCAAGCCAAGCTGTTATGCAATCATGCCTATTTTAACTAAAATTATATAGCTGTTTTTCCCAAGACCTATAATAAAGACCTCTATGGACTTTCATTAGCTCCAAGGACAGCAGATGTAGAGTTAAGGTTGCCTTCCTTCCCTTTTCTCCATGTTTCGTTCCAAAATATCATGACATCAGTCATTTCTGCTTCCATTTTTTAAGCATTTGTATGGTACTTTTCCCATCCTGGCTTGGATTTTCATCAGAACATATGTCCTTGAATTTGCACAAAAGAAAGACTGTCAGTGATTGACATATCCAAAGCTTTTTGTTCAGCTTTTTTCAGTTCCTAATTTTTTCTTTTCCTAATGGGAACCATCCAGGCTCTGTTGTCTGCATCATTAGGAGAATTCTCAAAAATGAATCTGACCAGAGTTTTCCTGTTGATCTTTTATCCCTTTTTCCCCTTTTTCTTATTTCCCTACCTATCTTTCAAATATATGGATTTCTATTTAGCAATGTGAAATAGTAAACTACTAGCACATGCAAAAATTGGACTCATTTCACAGAGATCATGTGAGGCAAATGAAGTCAGACAAAAAATTACCAACTTTGTGATCCCACTTCCAGGAAGTTTAAAGATGGGTACAACTAATAAATGATTCTGGAAGTCAGAATACAGTTTGCCTCTGAGGTTGGGGGATATTAACCAGGAAGAGGCATGGGAAAGTTTCATGGGGTAATATTCAATGCCTTGATTCAAGCAGTAGAAACATGGCTATGAAAATTCATTAACTTTGCGCATTTTACATGTTAATAAAGCAGAAAAACTCATTTGGATTACAAGGGGGAAGCAGTTTTAGTGCAGTGCTCTTGAGTATGGGCTGTGAAGTATTAGACATATAATCAGTGATATCACTAAACAACTGGGTGATGCTGTAAACAGTTTTGTCCTTGGAACAATGAGAAGAATAATTTAGTTTTTACTGTCAGGTGTGAGGTATAAGGAATAACATGCATAAATCCTTTAGCAACATGCCTTCCACAACATATGCCACAAATATATTTTAGTATAATTTCTTCCCCATTCAAAACATTACCTTGAATTTGAAACCTCCTGTTATTTAGACAAATGACTAAAATCACTTATTTATACAATGATATTTCTTATTTGGTAACCTATTGGTGGATTGATTGGTAATTAGAATGGCAACTGGCATCTATGCAACTATTTATAATCTCATTTCCTATGCATTATCTAATTTACTTACCCACAACGAAGCTGGGAAAGTGTATGTATTTTATTCTCATTTTCCCAGGCCAGAACTTGAGATGCAGACACTGGAAGTAACTTGCTTCATGTAAAAGGAAGTATTAGAGCGAGTCACGTCTTGGAGCCATCAGTCATCCTCTTCTCAAAGTTAGGGTATATGAGGGTTACTTGGAGAGCCAGTTAAACTGCCTGTCACCCCAGAGTAAGGATTCAGCACAATTGGGGCTGGGCTTGAGATGGCAGAGCTTCTCGGGTGATGCTACAGCTGAGTTCCATGGACCACACTTTGAGTAGCAAAGCTCAGCAAAAAGAATAAAGCCAAAGTGTCAGCTGGGAGCTCTGTCCTCAGTTTCCATCCCCCCCCCCCCACACACACACAAATGGTGCAGTACAAAGCAATAAAAACTCCTTAAGGTGGTTTAAATCCTCAGGACATACTACTAGCTGGAAGTAAAGTATCATGGAGGCAGAGAATGTAAAGGAAAAACATTCAGGGCCAGTGTTGAGGTGTAGCAGGTTAAGCTCCCGCTCCCCCGCTCCCCTATTTCAGTTTTCTGGAGGTGTAGCTGGTGTGAGTATAGATCCTTTTTCTTTCTCTAGTGATCTTCATTTGGATCTTTTGTTTTGTAGAACACAGGACTTAATTACTTTCTAGATGTTAATTTATCAAAAAGAAAATGTACTGCCCTGGAGAGCTCTGATTATGACAACAGGGCAGGTGTGAGGGCCACCAAAAGACTCAATACATCTCCTTTACAAAGGCACAGTGACTATGGAAAGGACTGAATGAAAATTAATATTAATTAAAGAGAAAGAAGGAAAGGCCTGGGAAGATTTGAGGCAGTCTGTGATTTCCTCAGTCAGCTTGCATGTTTATTTTTCATTAGAGTTCATAATTGACCTCCTGCTAGGTGAATTGGATTTTTCAGGCTTGCTTTGTTATATATTTCAAAGAGCTCTAAATTTAACACATGCTGCTCCTCAAGGTGCAGCCTTTGAATAGCCTTCTTTGTATGAGTTGTGTTTTAGTTGGCAGGTTTTTTCTACTAAAGAATAGCTATCTCTTTAAAACAGCCAGTTGAATTCTGGGGAATCTTCCCATTTATGTAATATTTTGGTGAACCTACGATTTTATCATAAATTTAGGGAGAATAGAACTATTTCTGGAAATAGGAATTAAGAGTTCAGTTGTTACTGGCTGTCTTATCACATTCTCCAGAACCATAAAGAGTAGCCTGTGCCAGGTCATATTGCTTTGGGTTGAATATATAATGGATTTTTAAACTATTCCACGTTCATAATATTTTCTTTTTCCCCTAAGGGTGCTAGCAATGTGTTCATTAAGAAATTTAGGTGTTTTTATTTTTCTTTTCAATTTTTGGCAAAGTAGAACTTTCTTTTTTCTAGACAAATTAAGCATAAATATCTTGGTTGTAAGGATACTATTGTTTGCAGAACTTTGTATAATCTATTTTTGGGCCAGATGAAATCATTAACTCAAAAGAATGGTGCCTTTTATTATTTTGTTTACAGTACTCAAACTTACTTTATTACATATATATCTTATGACTCATTTTATAACTGATTTTTTTTTTTTATTTGACAGATGACAGAGAAAGGTCTTCCTTATGTTGGCTCACCCCTCAAATGGCTGGGACAGCCGGAACTATGCTGATCCGAAGCCAGGAGTCAGGTGCTTCCTCCTGGTCTCCCATGCGAGTGCAGGGGCCCATGCACCTGGGCCATCCTCCACTGCCTTCCTGGGCCACAGCAGAGAGCTGGACGGGAAGAGGAGCAACCGGGACTAGAACCTGGTGCCCATATGGGATGCCAGCGCCACAGGTGGACAATTAACCAAGTGAGCCACGGCGCAGGTCCCTTTTTTTGCCCTTTGTATCAGAAATGGAGTTCTGATGGTCACTTAGTCTTCTGTCAGGTAGGAGCCAGAGGATTTATTAGCAGTTCCCAACATAAGAATTAAAACCATCTCAAAGATGAAGTAGGTTAAGCTAATACCTATGATGCTGGCATCTCATATGGGCACCAATTTGTGTCTCAGCTGCTCCACTTCTGGTCTGGCTCCCTGTTAATGGCCTGATAAAGCAGTGAAAAATGACCCAGGTGCTTAGGCCCCTGCCATCCACATAGGAGACCTGAAAAAAACGCTTGTCTCACGGCTTCAGCCTGAACTTCCCCAACCATCGCAGCTATTTGGGGAATGAAACCAACAATTGGAAGACTCTGTCTCTGTCTGCCTTTCAAATAAATAAGTCTTTTAAGAAATAGTAAAAACAAGGGCTGATACTGTGGCGTAGTAGGTTAAGCCACCACCTGCAGTGCCGGCATCCCATATGGGAGCTGGTTTGAGATCCAGCTGCTCTACTTCCCATCCAGCTCTCTGCTATGCCTGGGAAAGCAGTAGAAGATGGCCCAAATCCTTGGACCCCTGTACCTGCATGGGAGACTCAGAAGAAGCTCCTGGCTTCGGTTCAGCACAGCTCTGGCTGTTGGAGCCAATTGGAGAGTGAACCAGTGGATGAAGGATCTCCCTCTCTCCCCTTCTCTCCCCTTCTCTCCCCTTCTCTCCCCTTCTCTCCCCTTCTCTCCCCTTCTCTCCCCTTCTCTCCCCTTCTCTCCCCTTCTCTCCCCTTCTCTCCCCTTCTCTCCGTGTAATTCTGACTTTCAAACAAATAAATTTTAAAAAAACAAAAATAGTAAAAATAAAACCGTGTCAACCAGCTCAGCTGATATGATAAAACAATTGACTCCACATGTTCCATCACTTTAAAAAGTGATTTTCTCTGGTATAGAAGTTCCTTTCATCATTGATCTTGTTCTGATCACTCAAGTATTTTGGAGAATTAAGTAATCAGATTGAAGTTCTAGATTACAAAGACATACTATAAGAGAAGGTCTCTGAGGAGAGCCATAGTCCTTCCACTTTGTAGGTTCTTCACCTGCAAGTATATACTCCAATTTATCCTACTAGATTGCATCAAGCCAAAAAGAAGAGACATGGAGGATTGTCACTGGAAGGTTCTGTGGACATATGCTGAAGCTCTCACTCCATTTCCTAAAAGTCACATGGCCACTTTTTACTGCAAGGGATACTGGGACATGTTGTCCAACCATATGCTCAAGAAGAAATGAATTTTTGAACATGCAAATGAGTTTTTGAATATGATCTCTGACACATGCAGCTGGATATTTGCATTTTTATATTTGTGATGAAATTAATCTGAGTAATGAAATGGAGTTATCTCCAAAGAGGGGGAACTAGGCATAAACATGTTAATTATACATTTGAATCCCAGCTTAATAATTAATATATCAACATGTTAAGTGATTTTATTAATAAATTCTACTCAAATTAGTTCAAGGCTATATTTGGCATTCCTAGAAGGCAAATTTATTGAGCAAAGGATCTGTTTGTAATTTATAAAACAAATAATCCATTCCTATATATCTCTGAAATCCCTTTTGAATATCAGACTGAGTAGCTAAACATCACACAAACTAGAAAATGGATTTTGACAACCTAGCCTTGTTAGTCATCATTTCAACAGGTACCATTAGCATGAAGCTCTAGCTGCCTGCCTTCGCCCTAGTACTCTAATGGGAAGTAAAGACCCATCCAAACAGCTGGCCTCCTTTCAAAAATAGAAAATGACATCACATAATTGGTTTTGACTGAACAGTTCAATGGGCGAAAATGTGATTCAGATGAGGTAAGGCATGACGTCATTATTCCCAGAGCAGATAGCTGATGGTGCCTTGCCAAGGCTGGACACTAAGCAGCCTTATTCTTAGAGCCAGCAGCAGTACACAAACCTGTTGCAGAACTTGACTCTCATTTGTGCTGTCTAGTGACTTTCTTAAAGCATGGTGGGATGGTGGTCGGGGTGCTGTTTTTAAAACAATAAATCAAGTGCTCCAGAGCATTACTGGTGTGCTTAAATAAGATAACTTGTTAGATTAAGACAATTAATCATCTGCAATGGTCTTGACTCCTATCGTCCCTCACCTGGGCAGGAATATCATTGACATTTATCTCATTCCCAAGTCACCTTGGCAGAGAAGTGAGACTTGGAGGTTATATTCATTTATTTAACAAATGCTGGCAATCTGCTATGTGCCTAGTAAGGATCTAGGTGCTAGAGGTACACCCATAGGTAAATTAAGTCATCATCTTATAGGTAATAAGCAAATAAAATAGCATGTAATGCCAGGTAGAGCTAAGCATGGGTGAAAGCGAGGATAGGGTGAGAAACATCATTATGCACTTAAATCTGTATATGTGAAAAATATGGGATTTTTTCACCTTCTATAAATATGAAAAATAAATTAATAAAGCCATGTGGTTTTCCAGAGAGGGATGGGGTAGTGACAGGTCATGGAAAAGATGATGTGAGAATACATCATTTGAGCAGAAATCTGAATGAACTGAGGGAGAAAATAATGTAGGTACTTGGAGGAAAAGGAGTATTGGCGTAGAGACACCTGAGGAAGAGGCCCTGGGATGGGAACATGCTTGGCAAGTTCAAAGACAAGTAAATGTGAATAAGAGAGAACAGAAGTGGGAAATGCAGTGAAGGAGTGGCTATGGTGGGAGCAAAGCCTACTGGCTGCTGCTGACCAACATAAGGGACTGCCTGCCTGCAATACCATTGGATTAGAGAACTGGCATGGATCATGTATGCACTGAGATTTACCCTCTCTGGTACTTGAGTGACTCGCCAAGTTTCAGAGATTCCAGACCTGGGCAATGAGGAGACCAATCATCCATAATGAATCTTGAAACAATTGGTTCTTTTTATTTATTTATTTATTTTTGACAGGCAGAGTGTACAGTGAGAGAGAGAGAGAGAGAGAGAGAAAGGTCTTCCTTTGCCGTTGGTTCACCCTCCAATGGCTGCTGCAGCCGGCGCACCGTGCTGATCTGAAGGCAGGAGCCAGGTGCTTCTCCTGGTCTCCCATGGGGTGCAGGGCCCAAGCACTTGGGCTATCCTCCACTGCACTCCTGGGCCATAGCAGAGAGCTGGCCTGGAAGAGGGGCAACCGGGACAGAATCCAGTGCCCCAACCGGGACTAGAACCCGGTGTGCCAGTGCCGCTAGGTGGAGGATTAGCCTATTGAGCCACGGTGCTGGCCGGAAACAACTGTTAAGAATACCGAAAATTGGTCTGCTTTTTGTCATCACCATACATGAGTAGTTCCAGACGTTTCTTAGAGTCAGACCACCTTCATCCCCCTCTTTCCTTGATGCACCCTTACTTTTGCCTGCAGTTTGACAGGCACCACTAAATACCGACCATGTCAAACAAAAGCTCCCACCTATCTGGTTAGCCATGCACATTTGTCAAAAAGATCGTAAATACACATATACATATTCCTTGTTTAGCAAGGAGAAATCATGGAGAATATGAATTTAAAGGGGAACAAGTTTGTAATCAAAGGTCCTACATGGAAAATGTTAAATTATCAAGATACAACCAGGCTGAGAATTCAATCCAGGTTTCCAACATGAGTGGCAGAGACCCAACCATTCAAGCCATAACCTGCTGACTCTCAGGGTCACATCAGCGGGAAGCTGGAATCAGGAGTAGAGCCAGGATGGGAAACTAGGCACTCATATGGGATGCAGACATCCCAAGCAGCATTTTATCTGTTACACCAAATGCCTGGGCCAGGAGAAACTGATATGACTGAGTATCCCTGGTGTGTCAGGAAGGTTTTATTCATTTTTTTCTAAAACCATTTTGTGAGACTTATTCTGTGCTATTGAAGATAAAGGTCAAGAGACGTCCTGGCAACAAACCAAAAAGTGAGACAAGACCATTCCAATTTTACAGATAAGACAGAAGAAAGCATGAGTTTATGCTCAGTAACACACCATGTAACATAAAACTGGAAGTCAGATGCAAGTTTTTCTATATCTTGTCTCTTTTTTTGTAAATGCAAAATTCAGACTCCTGCACATTACTGCAGATAACTGGCATATGTAAAATTTTCCAATCCACATGGGCTATCTGAATGGAACTATAATATGTAGCATATCATAATCATCTTGTGTAGGAGCAAGGTTTGCACCCAGTATAGAAAAACAGGATAATCCAGTGCAAGATAGAATGTGGTAACTCAAGGGCAACTAGTAGTGGGATACTGGTAGAGAATATATGCTGGGTCTTCAAAAAGTTCTTGAAAAATATATACCATAAACAAGGCATAGATTTCAAGATTTTTAGTATCCAACGTAAACATATCTTTATTTTCTGTCAACCTTTTGAAGGATGCTTCCTTGATCTTTGTAATCCCACTCATAGCTCCTGTGTTAATAATGCTGTGATTTACAGTCATGTACATGGATGCTTCTTGCTACCTCTGTGAGAATGATATCTAACCCAAGGGCATACGCTACTGCTTCTTGTGAAGATGTGAATTCCAATTCACAGATCTGGGGTGGGATAACATTCTGCCTTTCCAACCAGCTCCCAGGGAATGCAGATGCTGCTGGTGGGAGACACACTTTGAGTTTAAGGCTGTTACAGTCATTTCTGACATGAACCAAGAAGCTGTACCTTGGGCCTCAACCCCACTATTAGCTACTTTTGCCAGAGGTTTCCCATCCAGATCTTGCAGTGGAGCCATTTTTACAGGATTTGAAGGAGGTATGGAATGATTGCAGGGGTATCAAAAGATAGAAACTAACATCGTGAAAATGGATTCTTGACCTCACTCCAGAAGAATTCATGGAAGAGATGTTTACTCCTCATTCAGATGTGTCTACATGTGTCTGCATGATTGATTTGATGAAGCATTATGTCATGCAACAAAGCTGTTGATCACCTTGAAGAATAAGTATTTGTCTTTCTTGATGTAACATCAGTTTTGCCATGGTCAAACACACAAAAAGAATCCAATATTCTCCTATATTATTTATCTGGCCAAATGCTAACATTAATTTTCTTAAGTGCTTTGGACACTGTGCTAACACTATCAAATACTTTAAGGTGAAACTTTTTAAACATGCAAGAGAATTTCTTCATTAACCTAGTGCTTCTCAAATTTTAGTGAGCCAACGAACACTGAATTTTAACTCAGTGAAGTTAAGGACTGAAATTATGCATTTCTAAAAGTTCCTAGGTGAGGTGGGCATAGCAAGCCACAGAATATTTGATCTTGCCTTGAATGAAGATGGTTTATTGTATGTGTATCTGATGTTCAAAGTGATAGTTATATATTTACATACCACAAAAGGCTTTATATAATGGAAATTCAGCCTCCCCCAATCATATCGTCCAGTGAGCAGATTCTACAATCACATTATTTCCTTATCATAAAGGGCATTTCAAACACCACATGTGCAATAAAGGAATTTTGTCAGAAAGATGATGGCCCATTCCAGTTTCTCTGAAATATAAGGCTCTGCTTTACTTGGCAGGTTCTAAAGAGTACAACTATTCAAGATTTCCCCCAGACTGACTAAACCAGCCAACTCTGGGCATAGATCTAATGAGTGGTCTCTGGACCAGCACCATCAACTGCACCTGCAACCTTTTTGCAGCTTATAGTATCGTGGGCCCATTCAGATCTACTGAATCTGGATCTACAGTTTAAGATCATCTTGGAGTGAATGTTTAGCATAGCAGTTAGGATATCCATATCCCACATCAGAATATCCGGGTTTGATTGACAGCTCATTGACTTCATTTCCCTGCTAATACAGACTCTGAGAGGTAGCAGGTAATGGCTAAAGTGATTGGATTTCCCTCCTGCCATCAACATGGGTAAGCTGGGTAGTATTCTTGGCTGCTGGTTTCAGCCCAAGCCCAGTTCCAGCTCCTGTGTTCATTTGAGAAGTGAATCTGAAAATGAGAGCTCTCCCCCTCGGTTTCTTTCTCCTTCCTCTCCCCAAGCAAATAAACATTTTAAAACAAAAAGATCCCCCAAGCAATCCCTTTACATGTTGAATTTTAAAAGACTGCTAGATCTATCACAAACCTGGATAGATCCCATGGCAACTGAATTGTAAGGCATTAAAAGTCTCATTTCAAGTCTAGTACTTTGGATTTTTGCTTGATATTAGAACTGTCCAACAGCTGCAGATTACACATTCTCTTTGACAGCACATTAGCTTTGAATCTGAGGCATCTGGCATGGCATAAAACAAGGGGAAAAAACAATATATGTCCAATTCCATGTGATTAAATGCTTTATATCAGCTGTTCCATGTAGGAAAGCACTTTGTAAACTTGAGAAAATGTAATTAAGACATTAGTTTGCAAAAAAAAAAATGAAATTCATGCCTAGTCTTGTCATGATAGACACTTCCACAAAGTTTTAGAAGACCCATTGTATGTTTAGTTCCTCTTTGTTATGATTTTCCTCAGCTTTCTCCCAGGAAATCTCATCACTTGCTTTTGATGTTAAATCTATTGAGTAAAAAACATTATCTGAAATAAATTGAGTCAAAACTTCAAGTTGACAATAAATACAGCTGGGCTCATATTGTTTTCATTGTCATTCTTTATCAGTGGGCTAAAACTCAAGGAATGAATGAACAGGAATTTGTTGAACTACTTCGTGTCTGGAATTATACTAAGGATTATAATGTCAAACAAAGGTATTTGCAGGTATTTGGTTACTGACATGCATTTAGCATACAAATAATATAGAGAGGTAGTGTGTTTTTAAGTTCTTGAAATAGTGAAAAAATAATAGCATGAATGAGTAAATAAAACTGAAAACAGTGAAGAATGGTGTCAGTTTGATTTGAGGCTTAACAGACCTGGTGGAACTTAAGTAGATTTAAGATGTAGGACATTCCATTTAGAGAAAAAAAACTTGAACAAAAGGAAATAAATGCACAGAGGTAATGGTAATGTTAGTATATTAGTAATACTAGAATTTAGTAATACTAGAATTAGTAACATTAGAATTTAGTCTTAAATATGCAGTGCTATTTTATAGTTTCCATTTTTGGGCACAGCACTTTGCATATTTTGGGGAAATTGTAGACTACCTTCTAGTGCTTATTAAGGAAGATATTAAATCTTAAAAATTACTTTAGTAATTATAATTTATACTTCAAGTGTATGGAGTATGGTATTGTAATTTTTGCTTCAAAATGTAAAGTGTAAAGGTTAGAAGATGTAATAATGCTGAAGAAACAAAAAGCCCTGCTACTCATTCTAGACACAATTTGAGCAGATTTTTCCATAATTTAAAAATGTTCAAAATTTCTTGGATGTAATGTACTGGTGTTTTATAAATTTCATTCTATCCTTATAGAAAACTTTACTAACTTACAGAGCCAGTCTTATATTCTAGCATTATGCCCTAATTCTTTAGGTAATTATCATTTGGATTTTCTATTAATTATTCAATATGGAAAATTATCGCTCCAAACAAAATATTCTCTCTTTTGGGGTAATATATTAATAAGAAATGCACATATTCAAAATACTTTAGAATGTTGTGCTTGATTAATTTATATGGGTTTTGTGAGGAGGAATAAATTAGCATTTTAATTATGAGCTATAAATATTTACATAGCTGCATAAATGTTTACTACATATATAGTATATTTAAGATGGATTAACATTAATATGAGTCACATGGCATTGAAATGATAGCAAAACATGTTCTTGATCATTGAATCTCTTGCTAAAATATTCATCCTTCACCTGTGAAACTCCTAAACTCACAACAATTTAGATTTTGGCTCAGGAAACTCAAAAGCTTTGTATTTTAGTATGGTGAGGTATTTTTTTGACTTTTAAACTTAATAGGCATATATAATTGTGCATATGTATGAGGTACTGCTTGCTATTTCATTACATGTATGCGTTGTTTCATATGTACTCAGAGTAAATCTATTTATCCTTTCAATAATTTAACATTCTTTTATAGTGAGAGCATCCACAATACTAGACTCTGGATTTTTTAATAGACAAATATTCAGTACATTGAAATTATCTATAATCACCCTACTATGTGACAGAACTCAGAACATCTGCTCCTATCTAGCTGTAACTGTGCACTTGCAAATCAACCTTTCAACATTCCCCCCTTCCGATATCCCTCCCCAACCTCTGCTAGCCACCATTGTATTTTTAACTTCTGAAAGATCACCTGTTTAGTAGATTACAAATGAGTGAGATCATGTGATATTCGTCTTTCTGTGCATGGCTTATTTCATTTGACATAATGACCTCTTGTTATTTGCAACAACATGGATGGAACCAGAGTCAATCCTTTTCTGTGACCTAGTAGCAGTCAACTATATATATGCACCACATTTTCTCTATCCATTCATCAGAGGATGGGGACTTCAGTTGTTTCCATTGATTGGCTATGTTGAATATTGCTGTAATAAACATAGGAATGCAAATATTTTTTTGACACATTTCATTTCACTTGGATGTATACCCACTAGTGGGATTTCTGGATCATATGGTGGATATATTCTTAGTTTTATGAATAACCTTCATACTGATTCCATAAGTGCTTTATTAATCTACAGTCTCACAGAACAGTGTTCATGTGTTCACTTTTCTCCACATCCTGTCCGAGTGTTATGTTTTATAATAGCCAATCTTAAATGATATCTTGTGATTTTGATTTGCATTTTCGTCATGATTAGTGATGTTGAGAATTTTTTTTCACGTTCCTGTTGTCCATTTGTGTTTATTCCTTTCAGAAATTTCTGTTTAGATCTATAGCCATTTTAAAAATTGGATTTCTTGTTATGTTATTAAGTTGACTTTATCTGTTCTATATATTAACCCATTGCAGACATATAGCTTACGGATATTTTATCCCATTCAATATATTGTCGCTTCATTCTTTTCTCTGTTGTACAAAAGCTTTTTCGTCTTATGAAACCCCATTTGTCTAAGTTTGCTCTTACTATCTTTACTGATGGCATCTGATCTACACAATCCTTGACCTTTCTAATGTCCTGAAGTGTTTTCCCTATGTTTCTTTCTAATAGTTTCAAAATTTCAGATCTTAACATTTAGATCTTTCATCCACTTGGTGTTAATTTTGTATGTGGTTAGAGATAGGGGTGTAGTTTCATTCTTCTGCTTCTGGATATCCAGTTAACCTACCACCATTTATCTTGAAAATTATCCTTTTTCCAATGCATATTCTTAAAACATTTGTCAAAGATCACTTGGCTCTATATTTATGGGTTTAATTCTAAGCTGTCTATTGTGTTGCATTTTGTAAGGCCATCGCAAAACACACCAAACACCGGAGTTAGAGGAAAGGTTTATTGTCAGGTGGGGGGAGCCCAATGGGCAGGCGTGGGGGAGGGCAAGAGAGTGAGAGATCAGCAGAGAGGGCATGTGTGCAAGAAACAGTTCCTGTTATGCCTCTGCAGGGTGAAGGGAAATAGGAGCAACAAATCCCATTAGGGTTGGGGTGGAGCCAATACCTATGGTTGGGCCATCTAGTCACCAGGCTCCTAGAATGGCAATGGGGGCTAGAGCCTAGAATGGTGTCTGGGACATAGATCATGCCAAAGATAAGACCTGTGCCGTTTTATTAACATCCCCTCCCTTTTTATAAATCAGATGTTTTATGGGATTATATTAGCCCCAAAAGTCCAAGAGGGGTACAGGGATGATGATCTGTCTTTTAGAGCTACTTCCTGCTGACACGAGGTGATGAATTACTCTCCAGGATGTGATGTCTCAAGCCTGATCTGGGTGGGGAGCCAAGTATATCCCTGTAGTGGCATTTTTTGGCCGCCTGGTTGGTGACGGCTTTGGTTCATTCCATTATAACCTCCTATAAACACTTAGACATGGTAATATAAAATACAAGGTGTAGATAGCAGCCAATGATCCTAAGAGTGGCATTAACCAAGTAATGAGAGGATTTCATAGAGGAGAGGAAATGAGAGAGGGGTCTTGGACCCTAGTGAAAACTGTTTGATGGATGTGGTTTTTGCCTGGCCTGATCGGCCTTAAACGTGTTGTCATTATGCTAACCTGTCTGTCCCATAGTACCATGCCTGTTAGTGAGGTGGTATGGCTTTGGAGATCTCAGATGGCATCAGCTGAGGTCTCGATGGACCTAGTGACCTCCTCTTGCAATTGTTGGAGTTATTTTGGAGTCAGTTAGTTGAGATAACGTTGTGGCCCCAAGTTGTTTCTGAGATCACTACTAAGGAGAGGGAGGCTGCAAATTTGATTCCAACCAAGGCTCAGAGAAAGACCAATTCTCTTGCGGGTAGAGGGGTTTGTCTGTAGAGAAAATTCTGAACAATAATACCATAATAAGTGGGGGAAAGGACCATCAATATACACAGGTTGGGAGTAGAGCCATTGATGTTAGACTAGAGGCTATGATTACAAAGGAATGAGGCCCAAAGTGGGCTAGACAGGGTCTAGAACAAAGGACATAGTTGTCATTGGAGGGACTAGGAAAGGTGCTGTGTAAGCCATGAATAGAAACTGACAGAAGGGGCCTGATAATAATCAGGTGAGCTTTAAGGTCTTGCCAATTATGAGGCCCAGACCTATCTATCTGTTCACATGGGGTACATCCTAAGGGAAGTGTGAACCTCCTTGGGGAAGGCACCTTGTTGACTTCCATTACCTAACTGGCCTGGGAGGAAAAGTTGGCCAGATAAAGGCAGATGACATCTCTAACAGGAAATTTACAGTTCTGTCTGCAATGTTACTGAGCCTACTTAGCTGTTCCCTCAGCATTGGTGGTTACTTTGGAAGTTAGGCCGAGTTGAAGAGCTTTTCAGCTTAAAGCCAACAAGATCTGTGACTCTGACCTGAAGTCTTTCGACTCCAGGGTAGTTCCATTTCCAGTGACCTAACTCTTGGCTGATGGAGCTCTTCATAAACTGACTTCTGCTGAAGCTCTGGCTTTTCACATTGAAAGCCACTGCAGTGGACTGCCCTGTTGGGTCTCCTTGATGGCAGATCACTATATAGAGCAGCCTTAATAGGCCTTCCACCTATCTTTACATGGCTTCTGATGCCTAGTTTTCTCTTCCTCCTGGTTTTTGTTAAAACAGACCATGGGAAACCTTTAAGAGGATTCAAGTCAAGGGGATGCTCACATCCCACCTCTAATCTTTGGTGGCCTAAACTAGAAGTCTATAGTCATCGGCATGTTCTGATAGTGGTTTTTCTGTGAGGTAGACCATGCCCACGAGGAAAATTATGTCCTTACTTTAAAACACGCTCCCTTTGTTTTGTCTGAAAAGGAGGTTTTGCCTGTTTACTGTTACCATGGTATAGTAAATCTAGGCATGAAATCACAATTTAAGCTTTCATTTTGGCTATGCTATTACTTCAGAAAAATGTCATTCATCCCTTTTATAAGATCTAAAAATCAAACTGTACATCCTGGAGAGTTCTTCAGTATAGAGTCAGTTTCCCTTCTTGAAGAGAATAGAGAAATGAAGGAGCAAGTCAGACTTCCCGGATTGCTTACTGACAACAACAATATCAAATGAGAGCATAGCAACCAGGTTTAACTGGCAAATAACAACTTATTAAAACATTTACCAGAAGGTCCAATGCCATATATGAATTTTAAGATAAGAATACATGTACTTGGAAATATCTCTTAAATATCTAATACAGTGTAACTTGTTTGACTAGAAAATGCAAGCACAAACATGTAAATGACTTAAACATCTTTAATTTCTATCAACAAATTTAAAACATGTGACACAGATTCAGGTCACATGGACAAATTTATCTCATTAATTTTAGCATTTTAAATTTATGAGCAATCTCTTATCTATAAGCCAATTAAAACAGTTCTTAAATTTTCCCATGTAGATATACATTATGTATACATGTATATCATAACATACATGTATATCATAACATACAAGATAGAACAATAAAGCAGCTTCAGTAATAACATCTTAAAATCTTTAACAATCAATTACCAATTGATTTGAATTGTTCTCTGCTCTTAGTAAACTCAATTAACCATACTTTCTCTCAGTTGGAACCTATAGTGCATTATTGGCTTCTTCTGCTTACATCCCAAAGTACTGAACACAACAGAATCCACTGGAAAAAAATCCTTCAGAATCTAGAGGAGGACACAGTTAAACACAGAACCAAAAATGTTTTAAGTTTTATGAGTAGCAAACTGATATATAAAACTTTGATGATGAAAGACTTTAAATAGCCATGTTTAAAATTATAAACTCACTAACCAACAGGAGGCACTTGCTTACCCCACACAGTATTTTTGAAAACACCTATAAGATTTTACAAAACATTTAACCCTTTTAGGCCTCTAGGCCTTTCTCATTGAGATAATCATCATGCCTGATGACAACACAAGATCTTTTTAAACTTTTGGGCATTTGAATCAGTAGCATTTTATATTGTCATAACTTAAAATTTAGCACCACTTCACATCTTGACAGTACCTCTAATATAATCCAAGTAGCCTGCTAAGTTGGTGTCTCTACAAGATGAGAGACATCCTTTGACATTTCCAGGGGCCCAACTGAAAATATCAAATTCCAAATTCTTTGGGACTTTAATTTTTTGAATGTCTATCAAGGATGCCAAGAAGGCTTAAAATATCTGGTAAAAACAGGATCCCTTAACATCATGACATTATAGAGACCAGATTTGATCATTGTGACAAGGTGATTACTCAGGTGGTTTAGAATGAGTGTATATTCAATTCAACCATAACTGTAACAGTTGTTCCTAAACAGAGCTCATGGGACAGTGGAGAACACAAAAGATTACTTTTGTGTTCCAAAAATTTGAAATCAAAACAAATTTCAGAGCTAGTGCATGGAATCATATCCTGTGACTTTGACAAAGTCAGAACTAGGGAAGAGAAAATAGCTTACTGGAACTGGCTAGAAAGCTGACAGTCACCAATTATTAAAATATTGAGTAACATATATGCATTTCAAAAACCTCATTGATTTCATAGAGGATCATTTTCTAGTTCTATATCCAATAGACTAATAGCTTTTGCTTTCCATCTGATTTCCTTGATTTACATTTTGAAATAACCATTTAGAAATCATCAAATTAAGACAACATTTTTTAAATAAGATAACACTCAGATTTCAACCTTAGTTACTTTCAAGCAGTGTTGAACTATTTTCATATGGATAATTTATGAAAACATGTTAGTAAGTGCAAGTACTTTTTCCATAGAGTATAAGGTGCTAAGAGTATAAAAGCTTACATTTAGATACATTTATCTCATTTGCTTTTACCCAGTTTACATTTAGCAGTAAATCTTCAGTGACTGAAGATCCTGTTATAGTACCATACATCTATCTGAATTAAGATCAAAATTGTATTCACATGGAAATCTCCTTTTATTAAACTATAGCTATAAATGAGTGACATTAAGCCAGAGACTGCAAAATCCACCTTAGAGGCAATAACTAGTACTGATTAACCATTGCTATATCATTGGAAACCTACTGAAAGACATTGAAAAACAAGTTTGGTAAGTTAGAAAGCAATATTTTTAAAGGTAGTGATCTTCCTATACCCAAAAGAGAAATTTCTTCAAACCCAATGTCTAGCTACAGTTGAACCAAATTCTCATGCATGAGATTGTTATTTACCAGACACCTTTTTAGATTTTAATTGAATTAGAGTCTATTCTTTGGGTAAAAAAGAACACCTTAGGCCAATGATGCCTTAGTCAACAGTCAGCAACTTGGGACAGTCTCTGAAACAAAATGATCGGGCAGCTGCTAGATAGGTCCCAAAGTTGACTGTGGGCTAGGAGCTGATGTGCCAGGGACAAGAAGTCCACTAGAGATTGTTCACTATCAAGCTAGGCTTAATTGGGGAGAGCATCCTTCAAAGTAGATGGACATCCCTTTGGTTGGAGAGAGATTTTGAGGAGAATCTGATAGGTGACAGACTAAGGGACAATTAGGGAATAGGAGATATGTCTAGAAATAGTAATTAACCTGGGAGCCAGCTGGTTTGAAGCACCAGTCTAGGAAATGCTTGCTAATGGGACCAGGAAATCGAGTTCATAGGCATTGAGGAGACCTGGCGAGCTCAGCTTGAGATTCTGTTACAAAGCAGGGACCAGACCAAACCCAGGTGCCAGGAACTCCCTTTGGATCTCCCACATAGGTTACCAGAGCACTAGCTCTTGAGACATTGTTTTCTGCTTCCCAGGATGCATCAGCAGGAAGCTGGATCAGAAGCAGAGTAGCCAGGACTTGAACTTATACTCCAGTATGCGATGCCAGTGTCCCAAGTGGGAGTTAAACCTGTTCTGCCATGATGCCTACCTCTGTGAATGATCTTTCCAATGTGCTGTTGGATTTGATATGCTAGTATTTTGTTAAGGATTTTTTTTCATCTAGGCTTATCAAGTATATTTTTCTACTCAATGTAATTAAGGCATTATCAATTTAGCTTATTTTTTCGAAGAAGCAACCCTCTATTTATTGTTTTGTATTTCTTAAGTCTTCATATTTGTATCTTAGTTTCTTCTAAAAAGTTGAGTATGTTTTTCCATCTTCACTTCAGAATTTTTAAGATTTATTTATTTGAAAGTCAGAGTTACACAGAGAAGGAGAGAGAAATATATAAAAAGAGATAATAATGTTTCTAAAATTCATAAGCTCTTGTAAAATATCGGCTTACATGAAGTAGTTTTCATGGTACAGAAACTTTAATATTACAAACTCTGTGGGTCTTAAAAATTGTAGGAGGAAAATGGCTATGTGCTGTATCTTTGCTTCCATTAACAGGAAACATTGTGGAATATAAAAATCTCAATAGACTGTAGGCTCCTTCACAATATGGCCATACATTATTTACTTTTATATCCCTAGCACCTATGATACTTTGTGCTCTTGATTCACAATTCTATGCTATGGTGACTTTGGCAATCTACTCCATGGACTTGACTCTAGGACATGCTTGGCAATCTAATGTTAGGGGATTTAATGCCACAGACACTTGACATGTGCTAATGTGTATGCCTTGTTATCTTGCATTCCTGCCATGCACCATGAGAAAAATATGCTCCTGGGAGTGGCTGATTCCAAAATGGAAGCCATATGGAGATGGCGAGAATCCAACCTGTAGCATGACACAGGACTATATGCACAAAACACTTTCTGTTCTGCCATGTTTGATTTCTGAAATTTCTGTGCACGGGCATCTCCTGAGCTGAACTCCAGCATGCGATGGTGGTAGTAAAATACCTAGACACTGGATTCTAAGTAGCTGGGACAGTGTATGAGAAATAAGGGGAAAATTGGTTAGACCTGGAGCTTTCCTCATCTCTGGAGTCTCAAGATAATAGCTCAAAGCCATTCACAGGTGCAGCATCAGAACAGGGCTTCCCAGCCCACCAGGATCAAGCAGTGAACAAAATATTGCTTGAGCATTCTTTTAGGTTCCTGAGTATGTGGCAAGCCTGGAGTCCCTCTCTGATTTCCAAGCTGGGAAAAGGTATGATTATGCTCATATCCACCACTGCAAATGATTCAGAAAACACTAGACCAAGTTTGAGTTCAAGGAATGAAAAACGGAATAGGAAACAAACTTGAAGCGTTGGAAAAGCATGTCAGGTTCTGAAACTGGGGTTGGGTTGGGGAGAGTAGAAAAGAATCATGCCGAAGGTCATGTTGACATTTATCCTTGATTAAAAAAAAAAAAAAAACTATCCAGTCTGTCTGCAATTTTTAGTTTTCCTAATATAGACAGAATATTACCTTAAGGTGTAGCCTGTATCCCACACAGGGGATGGTTCCATCACTATTGATAGCTGTTATAGGAGTTAGAGTTTACTGTAATGTACTCCAGGGTCTGATCAGATAATCCCAGGGAAGCTGACAGTGGCTAAAGACAAGCAGAATAGAGCATTGCGCAGTTTGAGAATCACATACAGACTGAGCTTGAATTTGGCCTTAACAGAAGTAAAATAGAAGACAATAAACCACCTCTCATTTCGGGGAACTTAAACTGAAAATTTGCTATAATATAGGGGTTTTCGAAATTTTTTATTTGAAAGAGAGAGGGAGGGAGGTAAGGGAGGAGAAAGGGAAAGATATCTCTCATTTGCTGGTTCACTCTTCAGATGTCCATAACGGTGGAGGCTGGGCCAGGCCAAAGCCAGGGACTTGGACCTCAATCTGGATCTCCCAAGTAGGTGGCACAGATCCTGCTGCTTCGAGCCATCACCTGCTGTCTCGTACACATTAGCAGGAAGCTGGAATAGGGAATGGAGTCTGGACTTGAGCCTAGGCACTCTAATATGGGATGTGAGCATCCCAAGTGATATCTTAACTGCTATACCTAAGGCCCACCCAATATAGATTAAATTTAGGTGCATTTTTTTTTAGTTAAAAAAATTAAACTATATTGAGCTTTAGCAACAAGATTATAACATATTAAAGACAGGCAACAAAGTCTTTTAATATTTACTTTCAAAGTGTCTTAAGTTGTCTTGTGATATAATTACTAATCAAGATTAGTGATAACACTAATTTAATAATACAGATTTTTTTGGATAGGTTATTGTACATATTCTATTTTTCAAATGTTTTTCTAGGATTACTAATACTTATTTTTTATTTTTTTTTATTTTTATTTATTTATTTTTTTTGACAGGCAGAGTGGACAGTGAGAGAGACAGAAAGGTCTTCCTTTTGCCGTTGGTTCACCCTCCAATGGCCGCCGCAGATGGCGCGCTGCGGCCGGCGCACCGCGCTCATCCAATGGCAGGAGCCAGGAGCCAGGTGCTTTTCCTGGTCTCCCCATGGGGTGCAGGGCCCAAGCACCTGGGCCATCCTCCACTGCACTCCCGGGCCACAGCAGAGGGCTGGCCTGGAAGAGGGGCAACGGGGACAGAATCCGGCGCCCCGACCGGGACTAGAACCCGGTGTGCCGGCGCCGCAAGGCGGAGGATTAGCCTGTTGAGCCACGGCGCCGGCTAGGATTACTAATACTTAATATTCACTATAATTTTTGTTTGTCATTATTTGCTATTTGTCCTCCACTTATAAGCTAGGGCATTAGGAATTGGTCGGTGATTGCATTTAATTTTTAAAATCTGTTTTTATTTTATTTGAAAGGCAGAGAGACAGGGAGAGATCTTGCATCCACTGGTTCACTCCCCAGATCCCCACAACATCCAGGGCCAGGTCAGGGTGGAGGCAGTAGTTTGGATCTCAGTCTAGGTCTCCCATGTGGGTAGAAGGGAAATAAGTACCTGAACCATTATCTGCTGCCTCCCAGGGTGCACGTGCACAGGAAGCAGAATAGCCAGGTTTCAAGCGAGATACTCTGATATGGGATGTGGGCATCACAGTGTCTTAATCATTGTGCAACATGCCCACCCCTACATTTAATTTTAAATTAATATATGATAATAAACTGAATGCATAATAAACACTTCATGTCTGTCCTTGGCTATATATTTAATTTAGTTCATTTTAGATACTTTTATCACAATTAATTATAGGCTAGCATATGTGTGTGTGTGTGTGTGTGTGTGTGTGTGTGTGTAATACTATTTTAGGAGGGAAGTTTGTTTTATATAGAAGTTATTTTTCCTCAACTAGATTGTGTGTGCTTTCTCTATCCTTCTCCATTCCTCACCTGAATACTAAAACTCTGAACATTGTGCAGTAAATACTGCCCAAATAATTTGTTTTTAACTCTGACATTCACAGATAACTAAAGCAACTATAAGTGAATGGTTTCTGTGAATAAGCATTTCTTTAGCATTTTATCAAGTTGGAGTTTGAATCTACTTGAATATCTCTTCCTGGAAAAGAGAAAAAATTAAACATCAGGATAACTCTCAGCCTTAGAATATAAAATATTTAATACTGATGTGAATCTTCATGGACATCCACAGCTTAAAGAATTATTTTAATGTCTCATTTATTAATAGTTTAATAAAACCTGTGTTTCTCTATAGCTCAATTTATTTTGTGCTTGAAAGTGATATTAACACTGTGATTCTGTAATCCCAGGATAAAATCTGTATATTTGATCTAACTCCACAAACTGACATGTCCATTAACCCATAGCAATGAATGAAAAGGATATTTTTCAGGAAACAAAGTTGTGTAGCATCTTCTAATATGCGCCTTAAGTAGAGTGACATTAGCAATATTTTCATGCTTATTTAACTGTCCAGTCAATGCCATCCAGTCCCAATTATAGCAGAATGTGTCCTACTTTTAGAGTGCTGTCATTCTTTTTCACTCAAAATATAAAAGGCAATTTAATTACAAAGGACATACTTTTTTATATTGAAACAATATATAAATTCTGACTGCTTGCCAAGTGGGAGTGTGTGTGACAAAGTGGGCTTTGAAAGCTTATGCTCCAAGCATTATCTGAAAGTCACAGGGTGTAAGGCAATTATTGATGGCAAATAGATGTTTGGCAGGCAGTCCTGTGTGGTTTTTTTAGCCTCTTTTTCTAAATGTCCTCTACTGAATTGAAGGAAGTTACATAGGGGTGAGAAAGTGGTGGTGGGAAAAGTGTGGGAGAGATTTCCTCTCCACTTACTTGGACGCCTTGCTATCACTCTTTATTTACAGAAACAATAAGAAACAAGATAAGACAAAGTCTTATTTGATTAACCAAACTGGTATAACTTGAGAATATAAAATCGTCTACAGCAGTCTTATTTTTCTGTTGAATAAAATAAATATATTAAATAAAAATATTCACTTTCTCCCAAATTCTGCCTTTTGACAATCCCAAGTCTTCTGTCCTCCTGGCTGATGCTATATATTATTCATACCAGACTTCCATAAACATTTCCCTCAAGTTTGCTGATCTTGTCCTAAATGTGGTACTCACATGTATATACATTTTAAATGCACATATATTTTCATAGTTCCCTTAACCATATGCTGATTTACCAGCTTCAAATTGTTCCATCAATTAACACTACAGTGTTACTAATTAACTAATTAGTGTTACAATTAACACTAATGAAAAGAAGTTGGTCCTGAAAGGTCAATGTTTGAGATGTACTTTTACATTGGTTTATTGTTCAATATGTCAATCACATAGAGAAGGTGTTGAAAAGGTAGACTGGAGATGGATAGCTGGCATAACAGACACTCTTCTCCCATATCAGACTGCCTGGTTTGAGTCCCAGCTCTCTCCAGATTCTAGCTTCTTGCTAATGCAGAGTCTGGGAGCCAGCAGATGGTAACTCAGATAGCCAAGTCCTTGTCATGCAAAATGGGAGACATAGATTGGGTTTTGACTCTAATTTTGACATGGCCCAACCCCAGCCATTCTAGACATTTAGGGGAATGATCCAGTGAATGGGAGATACTCTCCACCCCCTTTCTCTCCCTATCTTTCCCTATCTCCCAAATCTGAAAAATAAATGTAACTGCCTGGACTGTACACCAAACTTACAAATACTCTGTGTACATAGGTGTTATTGAAATTCCTCCTAGGTCTTAGAGATACACACAGATGCAAGGAGTGTACAAGTCTGAAAAGTAGAGAAACCACATTAGGTGGATTCACTTATCTAATGCACAAAATAAACTACCTTAAAACATAACACAGCCACTGTGTTGTAATCACTATAGTCCTGGCCAAACCTAGTAGGAAAAACTAGTCTTGGCTCTACCGTGTCTGTGCTAAATGGAGCTGGAAACGGGAAGAAGTACAAGTGAGCAAGCATCTTCCTTTTCTGAGGATGTATCCAGCATGGTGACCTCAAGGTTGTTGAACCAGTGGTGGTCTGGGGTGTTCCGGGATCTTAGAAGCAGAAGCTGTCATTCTCACAGGGTCTGGGCCCATAAACCAACAAAACAGAAGGGCTGCTGTGTTTTCTTGGTCAAATACTCACAGAGCCCACCCAGAACTGAGAGAGGAGACATAAGCCCTTCCTCTCCTAGGAGATATATTAAAAATATTTGTGACCTTTTTTTAGTTTACTGCAGCCATAGTAATCCAAAGAAGCTTTGAGGAATGATTGGCTTTCTGAATTCAGTAGTATTTTATTTCTAAATCTGATAAAATCGGAAGCAAGAGTTGAAAAGTTTTCTAACAATACAAAAGATTGACTCTATGGTATCAGCTCTAACGTGTTTCTAAAATTACTTTTCTTAGAGTTTTCAATACACTTTTTAGAAATCTGTATGAAGTGGGATTGATAGGATTATCAGTCCTATGTTAATTTATTAGGATATTATTGATTTATTATCAATTTATAGGATTTGTAACATGGAAAGAAATTCTAATGTCAAAATAATTTTTCAATGTTAAATTTACATATGAGAATTTTCTTAACAGCTACTTTAAGAAATTATTTTTGTTTTTAAAATTTGAGAGTCAGGGGCCAGCACTGTGGTCCAGTGGGTTAAAGCCCTGGCCTGCAGCACCTACATCCCATATGGGTGCTGGTTTGAGTTCTGGCTGCTCTACTTTCAACCCAACTCTCTGCTAATGTGCCTGGGGAAGCAGCAGAGGAGGCCCCAGTCCTTGGGCTCCTACACCCATGTGGGAGACCTGGAAGAAGCTTCTGCCATCGATGGGTTCGACTCTGACTGTTGCAGCCATTTGGGGAGTAAACCAGCAGATGTAAGACCCCTCTCTCTGTATCTCACTGTCTCTGTCTCTACCTCTCTCTTTAACTCTTTTGAATAAATAAAATCTTTAAAATTTGAGAGGCGGAAAGAGACAGACACAGAACTTCCATCTGATTTACTACCAAATGCCCACAATGGACAAAGCTTGTTCAAGAAGAGCCAGGAGCAGGAAATTCAATTCAGGTCTCCCCTGTTGGTGGCAAGGAATCAACCACTTAAGCCATTACCTGCTGCCTCCCAGGGTGCACATCAACAGGAAGCTCAATCTGGAGCTGAGCAGAGACTCAAATGGGCTGGGAGGGGTGGATTTTGGATAGGGAATGTAGATGTTCCCACTGGCGTCTTAATTACCAGGCAAAATGCCTACCCCAAGAGGTTTTTGTTGTTGTCTAAGCCCAAAATTTATGCTTTATTGCTGTGATGGGAGAAAATGCAGAAACTAATCATTAATGCATTGACTGCAAATGTCAGCATGCTCAATGTTTGTATTGTGTCAAGCAGAATTATAAATTGAGTGGTTTTAGAAAAACTAATTTGAGCGCAGACATAAAAATCTCTGGAGCATACTAGAAATAAAAACCAAAACCATTTCCAGGTCAAGACAAGTGCCATTGTTGCTGGCATTTGTTTTCTATTCTATCCAGTTCTTTAACTGCACCTTAAAACTACACTAAGTTTTAATAGGCTTGAATAGTGAACACCTGTTGAAATGTGTAGTGTACGTTTAACTCAGCACAACAATCTATAGGATGACTTCCTCCATGCCAATGTGTTTTGGTGCTTTAAAAAAAGTATTTGAAAGTCAGAGAAAGAGAGAGATCTTCACCCACTAGTTCACTCACCAAATGCCCACAAGTCCTATTGAGTGGATCAGGCTGAACCTAAAAGCTAGGAACTCTATCCAGCTCTTCCACATGGGTGGCACAGATCCACGTGCTTGAACCATCACCTGCTGCACCCTAGAGTACACATCATCAGGAAGCTGCATTGAAAGGACTGGTGTAACTTGAACTCGGAACCCTAATATAGGATCTGGGTGTCCCAATTGGTGGCTTTACCACCGCAGCACAATGACCACTCCTCCTCCCAGGTCAATGCACTGTAACTAATTTGAAATTAGTTCACTTTTCTCAGACTTTAACCTCTGGTTATCAATAATGGTTGCTTGGATTTTTCTTGTTGGTACTGCAAGTTCTTGATTAAGGACATATTCAGACTGCTCTTGAATTCCCAATTAACTGGCTGACTTATCACTTATACCTATCCAGTCTTTAACTTTAGGTTGCTTGGGTGGAGTATTGTTTTTGCTTTATATTAAATAATAATGGATTTGTAATTGGCCACAGCTTATGATGTGTTTTGGAGATTAAAAACTAGATAGTAAACATTTAAAGTAACTGAGACCAAAACAGTCATTGTTTCTCTAGAAATTCAACTGTTTATTTTTTAAAAAATTCCATATGTTTTTATTTATTAGGAGTGGCTATTATAAGTATAAATTCCAAATACCCTCAAGTTGGGTTAAAATGACATTGTGCTATTCTGTAATGTGTATGCCTTTTTAAATGAGGACATGGGACTTAAGCATCAATGTGAACCAAGAAATAGATGCCAAATGCAGAAAGATGTTGGTTGCTGACATTCAAATTATTATGTAAAACAAGTCGTGTTCTCTGTCATTTTACCATATTATTCAAAACTTCCTATCACACCATTTATCCATGAGCTACTGTATCATCAAGAAAACTAATTCATTATTCACTTTCACAAGATACACTCAAGTGTTCTTCCCAGATATACCTTTCTCTCAAGCAAATAGTAACAGGTTGGGATCACACAATTGGTTGATCAAAGCCAATGCCATAAACACTTTAAAGGCAATCAGCTGATGCTTATTATAGTCCTATCCAAGCCCTTGAATATGAAATACAACAGCAACTACAGGATTTTAGTCCTGAAGTGTATAAGTAGTGGCTAGAAGGACCCTTCTTTTGAAGAATAAGAGTGAAACTTCTGTTCTCCATGAGAATGAATAAAAGGGAGGTCATCCCATGATGTCCATATATGCATAATTTTGAAGTTCTAAATGATATTCTAGGAACATTGGACATTTATTATGAAATTAAGCAATATATCATCTTCTAGTTTGAACAAACCACTATAATACACACTCCATAAAAGCAGATTTTTGCTCACTGTGGTATCTCCAGAACTTCTCAATGCCTGGCATATAAATGCTCAATATCTGTTGGATAATGGTGGCAAAAATTTGGGAGTTAATATTCAAACTACATATATAACCAACACATAATGAGGCTAAATAAGCTGATCAAGCTGTCTTGATTCTCCAAGTGAAAAGAACCTCTGTCTATTCAAAATAGATTCAGCAGATAACAAGACAAATTCTTATCGACTGAATTTCTCACTTATCTGTGATTCTGACCTTTCATATATGTGTGAATTTATCAAATGTCACACTTTTCTCAGTTAGACTTTAAAGTTGCAAACTATTTAGAGATTCACATTATAAAATTTCAGCCATGTGTTAAATTTTTCACTTTTATTTAAAAATTGATTCCAAAATCTTTTTGGAGAATTGCTGACACTCCTGCAGTAATGTTTAAATAAACTGAATTTGTTTATTGACATTCTCTATCAAAGTGCTTTCTGAAACCTTTTGTATTTCTGATGTGAATAATAGAAATATATCACTGAATCCTAAATCAGACGGGATACAGGTGACATAGCCTTGCTGTTTTGTGAAGGTTTACCTGTTTGAAACTCTACTGTGGAAGAGAAGATTATTGGATAAGCTACAATCATTACCTTGACAGAAATGTGAACATTTCTTTGGTTTTATGTTCACAAATTAGTCCTAATATTATCTTTTTCATATCACATGTGTGTGTGTCTCCATGTGTAAATTTGGACTTATGTAGGTTTAAAATCAAACCAGAAGATGATTTCTTGCTGTTTTGGGGTGATTTTTTATTTGTTGATTTTTTTACACTTGAATAAAATACTTTCTTGTGGGAGTTTTGTGAATATATTCTAGAATTTCAAAAACGGGTAAGGCACATTATTTTGTTCTTTTGAATACTGGTTTGGTCATACATGGTTAACTTTTTGGAAGTGGAGAATGAGAGTTTCCTGGCAATTTCTGTATCCATGCTTCTGGGAGGTATAGAAATTACTCCCAATTCTCTTACACTGGACTTCTAGAAAGCCAGCATTTGCCTGGCAGTTGTCATTTGTGCTGACCTGAGTTCAGATGGGTTTTCAGGGAGTGTCTTATCACGCAGAATTCACATTCCTCTATTTCCCCTGGAATGGCTGAGGTTCTTCAACAGCAGGAACGACACCAGGTCTTTAATTGTCTTGAGTCACACAAGGAAGAGATGTATAAAGCTGCTAGGTCCCATCTGTTCTTAAGCTCCCTAGAGAATGTCTACAGATATCCTAGATCTGTTTAGATAAAAGAATTGCTTTGATGGAATTATCTATAACATAGCCCATTCTTAGCCCACTTTGATCTGCTGAAGAATATACAGTGTTTGGTAGCAGTGGTTTAGATGTCCACCCATTTCACTTTTACTAGGCACCAGCCCGGCACTCTATGCTACTGTGTGTATTGGATGCTAATGATTTTCTTTCAAGCAGTCTGATGGATTCTGTTACATCCCTTTTAGGGTGGCACATGGGCAGTGACTGACTTACATGAAGATGTAAACATACAGCTTCTTGCCTGTAGGTGGGACTTTAGCTACAAAGCTCCTCAGGGAGCAAGCTAATCTAACTCTAAATCTCTGCCTGACTATAATGTTCCTTGGCCTTATCCTGTTTCTCTCATGGCCTTATAGATTTCTCCTGAGGGGCTACACTCTATAAATCACATCACAAGAATCTTCATCTCAGCTGCTGATTTTAGAAAACCCAGCTGAGATAAAATAACTATATGGAAAATTGAAATTCCTGCATATAACCAGGATGGCCTCTTATCTCAAAAGCTCATGTTTGAAATGAAATGAAGGACTTAAAATAACATACCTTATGGTTCTGGCTAGTGACAATGGTTGGGGTTTACATCTCTACACCCACTAAAATCATTTAAAACTTATTGTTCTAAAAATGACAAGCCGGTAGTCAGAATTTTTCTATTTCCTCGTCATAACGTAATACAAAAATGATTCTAGGTTATTAAATACAGTTTATTTGAACTGCATTTGGTAGCTGTATTTTTTCTATTTAACATAATAAAACTCTAAACAGAAGAATTCAGTGAATCTATGTAAATTTTCTAAATATAATGACTTTGTCCTGGGCTGTGCTAGCCTAAAGAGCAGCTAAATTTAATTGATAGTTTATATTATGAAAAATGTGGCATGGCAAAGGTTCATAGTCCTGTTTAATCTCAGCAGTGGCATATTAAGAAGAGAAATGGAGATTAGCAAACATTTTCCTAAATAAAATACCTCATTTTATGTGACACGGATAAGGAGTGTTTACAACATTAAATAATTTATTCCCCATACATTTATTGACTACCTTAAAAGTATGCACAACTCTGCTTGGAAATGGGCACCCAACATGAGAGGATGCAAAAGCACTTGAAACAGTTTGTTGAAAAATGAAATTAAAAGACAGTTTTGTTTTTGTTCCAAAAATATTTTGAAATACATGTATAATTTTTAATATCTTTTATGAATTTTTTGAAGACTTCATATGGATGGACTTCAAAAAATAGTTGTTTCAAAATAAACTTATCTTGTAATTCCATTATCTATAAACTTATTGCAGTACTGTTGTATGGATCCTACTCCCAAAGGATACCATGGTCAATGGTAGCGAGATGAGAAGAGGTGGAGGCCAACCTTCAACCTATAAATAATGTGTGCAAACATCTATCTACCAGACTTGTGTGTAACATAGCAGAGAATATTGGATATTACTTTAGCAGTGGAATGAACAGAATACTTAAGAGAACCCAGAAGAAAGCTCTACGGGGAGACCAATATTATTTTTCTCCTTAAAGGTGTATATTACATAACTAAAATATTTCAGCTGAATGACCTAGGGAGATAAGCAGTCATAATAAATGAAAATGTCTTCATGGATTTATATAACCATTCATTTTGTAAAAATGCATAACTTGCCTTCCCTTCTATCCCCCGCTGAATTCTCCGAGCCCAAAAGGTATCTTTGATTTAAGAGATTTTTCAAAATGTTTATGTTGTAGCAAGTTCTGGTTTGGGTCAAGCAGGTGATGAAAATCATAACTGCTTCCAAAAAATTAGGTGGACCAAAACCAAAGAAGCTACACAAACTTGGCATCGTCTTGGTGGCTTAAGGTCAGCCAGAGTACATGTGCAATGCAGTCAACCATTGTGCCATCACAGCTCTTCAAAAGTTCTTACTTTGGGGGAGTATTGGTTTAAGAGAAGTGTTTTCAATCATGTTCATCCTCAGCTTCCTATACCTGATTCTATAGAGGAGCTATATTATTCCCTAAATTTAGGATTCTCCAGGAGGACTCACGACTCGGGTAGCTTCACTGAGTTAAAGCTTTGTCTTAATTAACAAAGAGTCCTTCCTCTTTATTGGAGTATAGATGCATCTTTGCAATGATTCATCATTTCTGAGGGCAAGACAGAAGGAATCTAGTAATATATAATATAAAACTGCCTTGAACCTGGCAACAGTAGATGCTAGTTCTGTGGTAGCTTGTATTGTTCACTGCCTGTTCTTCCTTATTCAACCCTCAACCTCTCCTTTCAAAGAGATGATCCTTCCTAGTCCATTGCTGAAAGGCTTGAATACACATATTACTTTGATCAATAAAAAGTGAAGGAAGCAGGGTAATCCATTTCTGAGTACAAATATTTGTTAGCCATAGAGTGATACTGCCAGGCAGTCTCCTAGGTCATCCAGGTAGAGTCTGGAGTAACAAGCCAAACTACTCATGGTGGATGTTGTGTAATCAAAACACATGCACTTGTTCATAAGCTACTCGTATTTTGGAGTTGTCACTGCAGCATTGACCTTTTGATGGAAACAGACCAGTTTCCAGTTTATGGGTTATTGTCTTTTTTTTAAAAGGTTTATTTATGGCCGGCGCCGTGGCTCAACAGGCTAATCCTCTGCCTTGCGGCGCCGGCACACCAGGTTCTAGTCCCAGTCGGGGCGCCGGATTCTGTCCCGGTTGCCCCTCTTCCAGGCCAGCCCTCTGCTGTGGCCCAGGAGTGCAGTGGAGGATGGCCCAAGTCTTGGGCCCTGCACCCCATGGGAGACCAGGAAAAAGCACCTAGCACCTGGCTCCTGCCATTGGATGAGCGCGGTGCGCCGGCCGCAGCGTGCCGACCGCGGCAGCCATTGGAGGGTGAACCAACGGCAAAAGGAAGACCTTTCTCTCTGTCTCTCTCTCTCACTGTCCACTCTGCCTGTCAAAAAATAAATAAATAAATAAAAATTTAAAAAAAGGTTTATTTATTTAATTGAAAGTCAGTTACAGAGAGAGACAGAGAGGAGAGAGAGGAGATATCTTCCATTTGCTTGGTTACTCCCTAACTGGCTGCAACGGCCGGAGCTATGCCGATCTGAAGCCAGGAGCTTCTTCTGGGTCTCCCACGTGGGTTCAGGGGCCCAAGGATTTGGGCCAGCCTCCACTGCCTTCCCAGGCCATAGCAGAGAGCTGGATTGGAAATGAAGCAGCCTGGTCTCGAACTGGCACCCATATGAGATGCTGGCATTGCAGGTGGCGGCTTTACCTGCTATGCCACAGCACCAGTCCCAGGTTATTTTTTTTAAAAACTGTGAATATGTGTTTATATTGCTTTGGGTATAGAAATATGATTAATTATCAAGCAGTCATATAGCTGGAGTAAATGGCAGGGGTGTGTTTAAAGTTTAAGAGATGGACAAAGGGCCAGTGCTGTGGCTTAGTAAGTAAAGTCGCCGCCTGCATGGCTGGCATCCCATATGGGTGCTAGTTCAAGTCTCAGCTGCTCCACTTCCAATCTAGCTCTCTGCAATGGCCTGGGAAAGCAGTAGAAGATGGCCCAGGTCTTTGGGCCCCTGCATCTGCATGGGAGACCAGGAAGAAGCTCCTGGCTCCTGGCTTTGGATTGGCTTATTTCCGGCCATTGTGGCCATCTGGGGAGTGAACCAGTGGATGTAAGACTTTGTATGTCTTTCTCTGCCTCTTCCTCTCTGTAGCTCTGCCTTTCAAATAAATAAATTAAAAAAAAAAAGAAAAGAAAGGGATCTGGATTGGAAGTGGAGCAGCTGGTACTCAAACCAGTGCCTATATGAGATACCTGCGCTGCAGGCAGTGACTTAATCCACTGTGCCACAGCTCCAGCCCTTTGTCACTGGTTTTGAGCAACTTCATTATGAAATGGCTTGGTAGAATTTTCTTCATGTTTCCTGTAATTGGAATTCATTGAGTTCCTCTGGAATATGGGTTTGTGTTCCCTTGTCGAGTTTGAAAATCTTGGGGCTGGCTTTGTGCTGGAGCAGATTAAGCTGCTGGCATCCCATATCGGCGTGCTAGTTCAAGTCCAGATGGCTCTGCCTCTGATCCTGTTCCCTGCTGATGTACCTAGGAAGTCAGCAGAGGATGACTCAAATACTGGGCCCTCTGATACCTATGTGGATACTAAGAGTGGATTTCCTGGCTCCTGACTTCTGCCTGGCTTAGCCCCAAATATCACTGCTATTTGGAAGTGAACCCATGAATGGAAGACATTCATTCATATTCATTCTCTCTCTCTCTCCCTCACCCCCCTATCCACCATCCATTACTTTCCCTCTCAAACACATAAAATCTTTTTAAAAATTTGAAAGTCTTTCCAAAATACATTCTCAAATATTTTTCTGGTCCTGAACCTCTTTCGGAGACTCCAGTTACTGAGAACATGGTCTAATAGGAAAGTATGTCTAGTGGGAGCAGATACTATCCCAGTCCTGTGGGAGTGCTATTGTTTCTGCCTAGTCTTAGGAATTATTTTTTCCTTGGCCTTGAGTGATTTCCTGTCATACATAATTTGATCAGCACTCAAATGAATACTCAGTTTGCCCTATCTGGATCTCCAGACTTCTTTCTGAAGTGCTCACTTCTCCAGTACTCTTATCTCTGAATCCCAACACCTTAATCTTCGTGGATTCTCAGCTGTATCCCATCAACTCAGGGACTCCCTGAGATTTGGGATCTGCCTAGATTCTTCCTTTAGAGACCACGGGTTGCCAACTCTCAAGTTAACTGTGCATAGGACTCACCTCACTACCTTTGCTTGAGGATCATTGTCCTTTCTTATCTGATGCTCTGTGTCTTAGAAAGTTTTTCCATAGATTTTGCCCACTTTGTTGTTTGGGGTGTTACTCTATTTTGACTGGAAGTGGAGATTTATAAATTAGTTCATATACTTAGTTCACCGTGTCATGGGCTGAAGCTTCTCCGGTTGTGTCACTTATCTTGGCCATGTCATTTACTAGGAAACCTTATTTTAGTAAATGTTTGCCTTGCCATCCATTTTTTTTAAGACTGGCCTCTCTTGGTTGAGAAAATAAATTACTTCCTGTTGACTTACATAGAGTTCACTATTGAGATTTCTGAGGATAGTCTTCTGACTTACAATGAACTTACTTGACTATGAGTGAGTCATTCTCTTTTATGTAGTTTGCATTGCTAACTACATCTTCCAAATGGAATTCTGGTGATAAATTGTTCAAATAGTTTTTTATAGGTTTACATCAAAGGAAATTTTATGGATATGTTTGGCATAATCATCTTTATGGTGTTTGTTTTTAAATAACATGGCATGGTGCTAAATAACTTAAGCAAGGAATATATATTTTTTGAACCAGATTTCCTCCAGTACCTGTGACAAAGTGTGATTTAGTAGGTTATGGTTATGATGAAGTGGGGAAAAATTATATACTTCCTTTATGTGCAAATTATAATTTAAACATAAGAATCTCAGAATATCTGTCTTGGGATATATAATACTCACAAAATTAAGCCTAAGCACAAATATTTCCAGAGGTATACTTGTCTTATACTGTCTTAGATTTGCATTTGGAAATTATTTATTTGAAGTTCAGAGTTACACAGAGAGAGGAGAGCTGTAGAGAGAGATCTTCCATCTGCTGGTTCACTCCCCAGTTGGCCACAATGGCCGGAGCTGCGTGGATCCAAAGCCAGGAGCTTCCTCTGGGTCTCCCATGCGGGTGCAGGGGCCCAAGGACTTGGGCTATCCTTCACTGCTTTCCCAGGCCATAGCAGAGATCTGGATAGGAAGTGGAGCAGCCAGGACTCAAACTGGCGCCGATATGGGATGCTGGCACTGCAGGAGGCGGCTTTACCCGCTATGCCACAGCACCGGCCCCTGCATTTGGAAATTTTATTCCTCAGTTTCTACAAAGCAAAAGTTATTGTTAATATAATCTATTACAATATTGTATTTTGCTATATTTTATATATTAACAGTGTATATGTATTTTCCTATTTCATAAATTATTTTTAGTTGTACTAGGGCAGAAGTGATAGCATTTTCATTGTCAATTCACCAAACAAATAAGATAAAATAGAATTCCCCTAATGTAACCTTCTAACGTCTAATCTCTTTGTCTTTCAGGAGGTAATCACTGAAATGAATTTTACATGAATCCTTCCCAGTAATGGCCCCAGGATCCCATTCATGCCCCATCCCTGCCTCTACCACCTTGGTGGTTTGAATACTCATGGACAACTTCCTCCTCTTATTTCAATCTTATATGTCACTCGTATTTCATTGACTCCTCAAACTTAGTCACCAAAGGAACTCCTTCTTGTTTTATCATTTGGATGAGAAAGTAGCAAAAATGAGCATTGGCTTATTTTTAAAGACCTAATTCCAAAGCCAATTTAAGTTTAGAACAAAAGCAAATACATGATTTGTTAAATTTTCCTTTCTAGCTTGTATCAGTAAGTTTTCATCTAGTTGTAAGATGATTATACATCATTAGGTTTTATCTAGAGATTTGATTTTATGACAGCTTCTAAAAGTGGTACTACTTAGGGTAGATGAAAAGGTCTGGCTTGCTTCCTGTCTCTGGAAAGTTTACTCAATCTCTGTAGTTTATGAATCTGGTAAATGGGAAGATAGTGAAGCTCAGTTCTTTTAAAATTTTCATGACCTTGTGTGCTTTCACAGCAGAACCTTTGATAATAGCCCTTTCCTTGTCATTCTAGGAGTCTGTGTTCACCTTAGAAGATTCTAAAAAGGAATTTAAAAGTAGTAGCTTGAGTATTCAATTAATTAGAGATTATATGAAAGTATTCTGGAACATTATTTTCTTTCTGCCTTTTTGAAAGTTTTCCATTTCTTTTTCAATTTATCTGAAGATGTCCAGAGGTATTTTGGGTTGAGTTATTATGTGTTTAAGAAATGCTAAGACACAGTTCCCAGAAAATTAACTCACATTACACAAGAATGTGTGCTAGACAAGATATGTCTTGTTTTGTTGTAGTGGAGAAAATGCCATGATCCATCACAATATTTTAAAATTAGTAAGATATTTAAAACACTTGGACATCCGCTTTCATTTCAGATGCTAGCTTGTTCTTAAGTCAGAAAATAAAAACCAGCTGCCAGAGTGAATGAAATTCTTTAAGAGAATAGAAAATGGGCTTTTCTCAAGCTATAATTCTGGGTGTTCTTTTTGAATGCGTCAGAATGTTCCTTTTGTGACTTTTTTGTGTAAGTTTCTACTTCTCTCCTTATTTTGCAAAAGAACCATATTTCTCTTTGCTCCAACACAGTTATTTATTCCTCCCCATGTTTCTTGTTTCCTTGATTCATTCTGTCTGCTTCCTTTTCACTCCCCCTCCCTTCCTCTCTCTCTCTTTTATACCTTTTCTTCCTCCCTTCCTTCCTCCCTTTCTTTCCCCAGCCCCTCTAGTTTATCACTAGCTCCATCACTGGATTCTTCTGGACTTGGAGTGGTAACCTACTTTGGCTATCAGGTTTATGTTCTGTAGGATGCAGATGTTGCCTACTTATTTCACATGGTGGTTATCATTTTGACTGAACCACAGCCACATATATGCCCTTAATATTCCATTCATGGTGTGTCCTCTTTTTCTCTCCTCTCTTTTTGTCCTAGTGTGACATTTCTGTCTTCGTTTGAGATTCAGTTCAAAAATGTTTCTAATCTTATGGACAAGAGGAAGAGTGGTAAATCTGTAAGAAGGCTAATAACAATGAACTAATAATATTAATATTTATTGCTTATTTTGTGTAGTCACATTTAAAGCTTTTGCGTACATAAATTCATGCAATCTTATTGAAATTTTACAAATTAAGCACTTTGTGTATTTTATACCAATAAAATAAATACTTAGATTAAGACAGAATATACAGCCAGTAAATGATGGGGTCAAAATGGGAATATTGGTATTTGTCTTCAAACTCTGTTCTCTAGGCTCAACTGGGGTATGGAGCAAGACTAATAACGATAAAATGTCTTACTCAACTTAATTTGGCCTCACCAGCCTTTACTAACCAATCATGACACTGACCTGCATTGGCCATGGATGCCCAAATTCCTTCCTACCTGAGGGCCTTTGTCATTGCTCTCTCATCTTTTCCACAATTTGTCCAGGTTTTCCCAGCTCAGCAAAAATGTTACCTTTCCACTATTCCTCCTATTCACTATTGCCCTATTCAAAGCAATGTGGGTCCCTTCCCCTAAAACTAGTTCTTTGTTTGCATGTTTTGCTTTATTCTAATTATTTAGCACATTGAGACATTATCTTCTATATTTGCTAGATTTTCTTCCATATTTTCTGGCTATAAACTGTAACACAATACAGACACTGTCTTTTTATTTGGGACTTTGTCCTCAGTGTCTTGATTTGTTTGCTCCTGACATAGTAAATGTTCAGTGTGAAATGAATGAGAAGACTAAATGGAAGGCTTATTTTTTATATTGCAGTTTTCCCAGACTTAGAGCATCAAAAGAGAATTTACTCTCTAAGTATTCATTTGTATCCCAGCTTTGATTAATAATTAGAGAAATTTTCATTTCTTTTCCTTTATTGCAATCCTCTTCAGAACATATTTATCAATAGACAAGATCAACAAGCCATACTATAAGCCACTAGTGGAGGTAGATTTTGATATGGGGGTACTTTTTGGTATGAGGTTATCTTAAATGCTAACTTCCTTAGAACTAAAAATCAGATCTGAGAAAGACTATAACTGAACAGACCTTAAGTCAACACATGAGTTTGTATCCAACAAAATGCATTCTTTTGTTTTAGTGACGTAGTTAAAACTAAACATTCATATTTGCAATTAGACTTTAAAATGAGCCTTTATGTGCATTTTTATAATCTAAAATTTAGATAAGGGGCTGGCACCATGGCTCACTTGGTTAATCCTCTGCCTGCAATGCCAGCATCCCATATGGGCACTGGGTTCTAATCCCGGTTGCTCCTCTTCCAGTCCAGCTCTCTGCTGTGGCCCGGGAAGGCAGTGGAAGATGGCTCAAATGCTTGGGGCCCTGCACCCGCATGGGAGACCAGGAGGAAGCACCTGACTCCTGGCTTCGGATCAGTGTAGCGCGATTTGGGGGGTGAACCAACAGAAGGAAGACCTTTCTGTCTAACTCTATCTGTCAAATAAATAATAAAAAAAAATTTAGATAAGAGGTAATATCCTCATTTTATGGATTGAATAATTGGATCAAAAAGTCTAGCTTACATAAATAAAAGCTAGCTTTTATTGAGTCTATTGGCTGCAATTGAATTATTTTGATCATACTAAAAGTTAACTTGACATAAAATTTTATAAACATTCTTGTGATTACATGAATATCCTATATAAGACATATTGTATACTGTATATGTATCTGAGGAATCTGATAAATAATCATACATTAAATGTGCTACTTTAATTGCCTGGAAATGAAGGTGAAAGCTACAAAATTTTATTTAGGCTCAGGCATTTTGTGTAGAAAAAAAATCATTGAGGAGCCACTGCTGTTGTACAGTGGGTTAAGCCACTGTCTGTAATGCCAGCACCCATTATGGGCTCTGATTCAAGTTTCAGCTGTTCCACTTCTGATCTAGCCTCCATGCTAATGCACCTGGGAAAGCAGCAGGAGATGGCCTAAGTCTTTGGATCCACGCACCCATGTGGGAGACTTGAATGAGAATCCTGCCTTTGACCTGGCCATTGTGGCCATTTGGAGAGTAAACTAGTGGATGGAAGATCTCTTTCTGTCTGCTTCTCTCTGTAATTCTAACTTTCCAATAAATACATCTTTTTAAAAAATCACTGAAACTTGGAAGTAGAAAGCAAATCTACATCTCACTTTGGCTGTAACTGTGGCCGCTATGTATTAATAGCAAAATATTTAAAATTTTTAATTCATTAAATGCATTGTTAGTGTTTCAAAATACACAGCCGATATTTGTTATTGAACTTTAAATAATATATGAGAATTTAGGTAAATACCGTCTGTTGAAGATTAATTTTGGAAAGTAATTCAGAAGATAATATTTTGGATTGAATTCTGCCAGTAATTATTAAAATATATTTTGAGAAGAAAATTGCTATCCAAATTATCCATCTCATCTTTGGCATTTTCTGAAAAACAAGACAAATGTTTTTTGGTTTGAAAAGGCTGTTCATAACAGTTACAAGCCAATTAATTATAAAAGATTTAAACATGCATTTGACCATGAAATCATTTTCTTGTGGCTGATGGGTTATAGTTTTAGATAATTTTATGTAGACCCAAAAATTGCATTGCCCACTGATGGTTACGATGATGATCTGTGTGAATGATTTTTTAAAAAATAAGATTAATAAAATAATTTTCTTGGTAAAGGTACAGAATGAGTTTGAATAAATAAAGTATAGCAAAGTATTTTAATTCTTCATAAGTTTGTGAAATCAGTAGTGAGCATGCAAGAAGCTCATTAGCTGCAGACATGTAGCTTTATTTACCAGGGAGTATTTATTTTTAGTCACTGTATTTGTTTCCTAGAGTAGGGCATGATGTTTTTTTCCAAGACGTTTTTAGGACCCTTACTTCTCTTTTTATGTGATAATGACTTTCTGAATATCATTTTATTTGTTACCATTTGGCTTTCTGAAAGATAATAAAACCAAAAACAATCTATTTCTACAGCCAACTAACTAGCCAAGAAGTGAAATATGCATTTTATTTAAACCCAAGATATTTCCATGAAATGGATGGATTTATTTACTCCCTAAATATTTATTGGGTACCTAGTAACTTTAAACTCCCCTTAGAGCTTGGGGTACAGTGGTATAATAAAGTTGCCAAAGATCTCTGTCGTCATAGAGGTTACCTTCTCCATGGGACGAACTTGCAACACAGAAGACAGTTACACTTTGTGAAGTTTTATTAGGGATATGTGATGCTATAGCAGTCACTAGCCATGTAGAGTGAGTCAGCTTTAGCTGCACAGCAAAATTCCCCCAAACTTAGTGACTTAACCCTTTTTTGGGCTTATGTTTCAGCTGGCTCCTGTTTGGGATGGGTAGATCTGATGTAGGTCAGGCCAAGTTGAGCTCTGGGAGCAACTTCTGTGATGGTTGTCAGCTTTCAGATTGGTTGGAGACTGGCAGAGGATGACCTTAACTAAGATGGCTTATTTCTGCTTCATGGAATCTCTCACATTCTAGCAGTTGAATCTACAGTTTTGACGTGGTGGTGGTGATGGCAGGGATCCCAAGTACAATAGGGGTCATTGGGAAAGCAGACCTTCTGGCATTCATTTTGTTCTTTTGATTGTATGCCATATAAAAATTGACTGAATTACTCACAAATCTCCCTGTGAAACTTGTCATGGTGGAAAACCCATGGGAAAAATAAAACCCATTATGTTGCTAGAGTGATATTGCTGAGCTTTTCACAGTCAATTGTCATGCCAAAATGTGTGTATGTGATTTTGAAATCTGTATGTGGTTTTCATTCAGAAAAAACATTTATATGATGATCTCCCTGTAGAGAAATCTACAATAGGTTATGTATTTGTATAGCATTATGAATAAGGAAAGAAAGAAATTCTGAGAAAAATACAAATACTTCATCTTTCATAGTATTGTTTCTTTTGTACATTTCATGGAGAGGTTACTTCTCATATAGAAATATTTACCTGGACTGTTGAATAGTGATAAAATATCAAGTAAAGCAAAATAATGTGCATGCATTACATTGAGGGAAACCAAACAACTATATAATTTCTGTTGTCATTAGGAAGCCTGAAAAGATACATTGGCTCAATGCAAATACTTTGTACCAGATGTTCAGAGAAGAAAAGATAAAGATCAAATAGAAACAATTTCATTTCTATGGCTCATGAAATTTGGGGTATTTTGGTTGTTATTAAATTCACATAATCTTGTCATTTTTTTATTTGAGTGCCAATATCTTTCCTTTAAGAGTAATTGCAGTGAGGTATTTCAATTATATGCCCATCTTATATTTGTAAAAAATGGAATAAGTATCTTAATTACTGAATTTTGATAGAACACTCAGATAAATATTAGTGAAGATTTTCATGTGATTTGCAAAACTTCTCTTTAGTATTTTATTCCCTCAGCAAATGTATATTACAGTGTTTATTATGAGCTAGGCAATGTTTCAAGTACTGGGGACACTTCGATACAAAAAGTACTGTTCCTGGTTCCCCTGAGCTTCTAGTACATTAAGTGTTATAAACAAATTCTCATCTATTAGATGTTATAAACAAATCAATCTTTTTACTTTATAAAAACAGCCTGTTTATATTTTTTTAAAAAATAAGGAATTTGAGAAGGGATTTCAGAAAAGGTGTCATGACACAAATTTAGCTGGAGCCAATGTTTGTATTGTAGTATTCCAATGTTTTTTTTTTCTTCAGTGGTTTATTAATTTAGGAAAAGATAATTCTTGTTGGAAATATCTATAAAATTATTCCACATAGTAAAACAAAGCCGCAAGAAGTAATGTCTCAAAGGGGTTGGAACATTTTAGATATTTTTAAATTTCCCTTTGTATCACACAAATTGGTCTCTTAGAGAATTCAAATATCTTATAACCAATACAACTACTTTGCTTCTGGTTTGTAGGGATATGCTTTAGTCTCTACAGGTATAAAGATATTTAAGATACCCTAGACCACTTCAAGTTCTGAGAGGGCCCAATATTGTGGTGTAGTGTGCAAGGCTGCTGCCTGCACACACAGGCATCCCAGATAGGTGCCAGATTGTTCATGTTGCAGCTGATCCACTGTTAATGGAAAAGCAGTGGAGGAAGGCCCAAACATTGGGCACCTGCTTCCCTATGTGAGAAGCCCGGATGGAGCCTCTGGCTCCTGGCTTTGGCCATCCGGGGAGCGAACCAGTGGATGGAAGATCTTTTTCTCCTCCTCTCTGCAAATATGACTTTCAAGTAAATAATCCATAAAAAAAATAAAAAACACAAATTCATAGAAAACTAGAATTAAGCTAATTTTTTAACCCATGCATACATTTTCTTTTTAAAAACATTTTATTGAAATACAGTATACATATGAAGAAATGCACTTAAGTTTACAAATAAATTTTTGGTTCTCTGATCGTTTGTAATAACCAACACCCAAATTAAGAACAGAACATTACTAGTACCCCAAGAGTCCTCAACTATTCCCCTTATTCTTTTTTTAACATGGGAAAGAATATATTGTCATTTACATGGTATGATTCACTGAAGCAATATTTATAACTATATACCAAATGATATGACAGCCACAGTTTTTACATATAATGTATTAACTAATATTTGAGAGGAGCAGTTCTTGCTTATTTTACTTACCATAATGATTTCCAATTGCATCTATTTTGTTGCAGATGTCAGGATTTCATTCTTTTTTTATGACTAAATAGTCCATCATATACATATGCCACATTTTCTTGTTCTGATCATTAGTTGATCGTAACACATGTTTTACATGAATTTTTGAAGGCCCTGTATAACAAACCAGATTTACTACAAATGTCAAAGGGATTACATAAATAAGACCAGTGTCTGCAAATAATGATAGAATTAAAAAGGAAAGAATGATCCTACATGGGAAGTGGGATACACAGCAGACTCATAGAACGGCAAAAGCCCTGAACAGCACTCTGGCCTCAGAATCAGCCCTTAAGGAATTCGGATCTGGCTAAAAAGCCCATGAGAGTTTTGCAGGAATGGAAAGCCAAGACATTGTGGCAAAAAAATGACCTAAATGAAAGATCTCTATGAGTGAGATCCCAGTGGAAAGAACAGGCCATCAAAGAAGGCATACCTTACTCTGAAGGGAGGAGAGAACTTCCACTTTGAATATGGCCTTGTCTAAATAAGATCGCAGTTGGTAAACTCAGGAGGCTTCCATGGCCTTGGCAGCTCATGGCAAGAGCCTTGGGTGATTACTGATGACATAAATAAAAGTGTCAATTGTTAAATTAACAGCAGGAGTCACTGTGCACCTGCCCCCCATGTAGAACTTCTGCCCTCAGTATGTTGTACTATGAGAATTAATGGTAAAACTACTACTCAAACAATGCTTTATACTTGGTGTGTCTTTGTGGGTGCAGTCTGTTGAAATTTTTACTTGGTATATCCTAAGTTGATCTTCTATAAATAAAGATAATTGAAAATGAATCAAGATGAAGAATGGGATGGGAGAGGGAGTGGAAGATGGGATGGTTGCAGGTGGGAGGGAGGTCATGGGAGGAAAAGCTGCTAATATTCAAAAGTTGTACTTCAGAAATTTATATTTATTAAATAAAAGTTGAAAAGAAATAAAAATCTTAGTTGTAGTATTCTCATATCTTGTTTTATTTATTCAAAAAAATTTTTGATAAAGCTTTTATTTAAAGTATATAAATTTCCAAAGTACAGCTTAGGGATTACAATGGCTCCCCCCCCTAACTTCCCTCCCTCCCGCTACCCTCCCCTTTCCTGCTCCCTCTCCCCTTGCATTCACATCAAGATTCATTTTCAATTTGCTTTATACACAGAAGATCAGTTTAGTACATATTACGTAAAGATTTCAACAGTTTGCCCCCACATAGCAACACAAAGAGAAAAATACTGTTGGAGTACTAGTTATAGTATTAATTCACAATGTACAGCACATTAAGGACAGAGATCCAACATAATATTTTTTTTTAAAAAATTGATTAATTATCTATGCAATTTCCAATTTAACACCAAGATTTTTTAATCATTTTAAATTATCTCTATATACAGAACATCTATTCAGTATATACTAAGTAAAGATTTCTTCAGTTTGCACCCACACAGAAACACAAAGTGTAAAAGTACTGTTTCAGTGCTAGTTATAGCATTACTTCACATTGGACAACACATTAAGGACAGATCCCACATGAGACGTAAGTACACAGTGACTCCTGAAGTTGATTTAACAATTTGACACTCTTGGTTATGGCGTCAGTAATCTCCCTAGGCTCTAGTCATGAGTTGCCGAGGCTATGGAAGCCTTTAGGGTTCGCTGACTTCGATCTTATTCCGACAGGGTCATAATCAAAGTGGAAGTTCTCTCCTCCCTTCAGAGAAAGGTACCTCCTTCTTTGATGGCCCCGTTCGTTCCACTGGGATCTCACTCTCAGAGATCTTTCATTTAGGTCTTCTTTTTTTCCAGAGTGTCTTGGCTTTCCATGCCTCAAATATTCTCATGGGCTCTTGAGCCACATCCGAATGCCTTAAGGGCTGATTCTGAGGCCAGAGTGCTATTTAGGACCTCTGCCATTCTATGAGTCTGCTGTGTATCTCGCTTCCCATGTTGGATCGTTCTCTCCCTTTTTGATTCTATCAGTTAGTATTAGCAGACACTAGTCTTGTTTGTGTGATCCCCTTGACTCTTAGACCTATCAGTGTGATCAATTGTGAACTAAAATGATCACTTGGACTAGTGAGATTGCCTTAGTACATGCCACCTTGATGGGATTGTATTGGAATCCCCTGGCACGATTCTAACTCCATCATTTGGGGCAAGTCCGATTGAGCATGTCCCAAATTGTACATCTCCTCCCTCTGTTATTCCCACTCTTATATTTCATAGGGATCACTTTTCAGTTAAAATTTAAACACCTAAGAATAAATGTGTGTTAATTACAGAGTTCAACCAAATTGATATTCTTCTAAAGAATGCAATTCCAAAATGTAAACAATTAAAAGAGACTAGAATTTTTGGTTAACAGCTTTCACTTCTTTGTTAAATGCATTTAACTTATTACATTATTACCAAAATTATTATGAACTAATACTAAAAACAGTGTTCCGTGGTTGACTCTAAAGATAGCATAACTATCAAATATATATATATATATATATATATATATATATATATATATATATTCTGAAAGCATTTTAGGAAGGAAAATACTTGATGTGAACTATTCTGACATTTAAATCTTCTCATTCTTGTCAGCACTGTCACAGTAAATGATAAGGGTGGTATTAATAGCCATGCAGTTTTCTGAAAATTAACTTTTACATTTTTCAGTTGAAGGCAGATGGGCATTTTTATAGCCTGAAATCTTATACTCTATTATTCTGTTAATACACATCTACCCTTTTAGGAAATTAGATGTTTGTTTATTTTCTGGCACATTGGCTAACCTTTAATTAAGTACAGATTTTTTCCTACCTAAGTGCATTTATCCATTGAGCATTTTCATGTTCCAGTTCTTATTTGAACAACTGCATTCTCATAGTTGAGAATTGTTTAGTTTTACTATTTCCTTGTTGGTAATTACTACTTCATTTTTGGCTCTCTGTTTTCTGAAAGTCTCCAAACCTTAAAGAATATATTTTTTTCTGTATACATCTTTGCAGAGTTGTTAGATGATTTGCTGGTATAGTAGTTGTACGAAACACCAATTCCAGATAATATTTTTGCCATTGTACTGATAATCTCCAGAGGCACATATATTTGCAAATTTAATTTTATTTATTCATATGTGTCATGGTTTTTCATTTCCTCACCTCAAATTCTAGAAAATTCAATAAGCCTGGAGGAGTTTAATTCTCTCTAATAATCCAGTGTTACTAATCACCGATAATCATCAATCCTGGGCAAAACTGAGGGATAGTTTGGAATATGTGGTACTTCCATTTACCAAGTACTATATGTTGTGATATTTGTACATCCATATTGATCATTGTCTGGGTAATAACAGAATGATACCAACCTTAGAGTTTAATACTAAGATGCTTTGGTCAGTAGAGGGAAAGTTATTTGGAAACCATACCAAAAGGGCCACCACCAGTAGCAGAACACTGCCAGTGGTATTTCTAAACACCAGTCCAATCCAGAGTTTCTCCAACACACTTTCACTAATACAAAGTATCTGGACTCATTAAAATCTCAAAGTGGCTGATGGCTGCTTGAGCCTACCATTGCTTTTGTTCCTTAGAGACATTGCAAATTGTTTTTCTTTCCTAGATTCCCTGGCAAGGCATATCCTCTTCTGCTTGACACTGCCTACTCCCTCCAACTCTTTCCAATTCTTTTTCCTCAAGAGTTGGGGGAGACCCTCCTGTCTGCTAAGTGAAGGCATAGGAACTGCAATTCACAAAATGAGTCTCAAAAAAAATACCAGCTTTCAGAAAGGCCACTGTGGCACAGCGAGTTAAGTCATTTAAGACTCTTGTATCCCATAAAAGAGTACCTCTGGTAATGTCCGCCTCCACTTCCAATCCAGCTTCTTGCTGATTCATCTGGGTGGCAGCAGACTCTGCCCACATGGGAGACCTGGATGGAGCTCTTGGCTTTAGCTTCTCCTATCTAACCCTAATAGTTGCAGTAATCTGGGGAGTGAAGCAGTAGATGGAAGTGTGTATTCACTTTTGTCTCCCTCTTTATCTCTCCCTCCGTCTGTCCCTCCCCTCTTCCTTTCCTCTCTTCCTCCTCCTTTTCCTCTCTCCCTGTTATTCAGTTCCCTTTCAAATCATATTTCTTTCCCATTGAATCCTATACAGTAATATGTACCATTTATTGAATGAGTATGAAGAATCACTGTATTTCATATTCTATAGGCTTTAATCATGTTCTACTTACTTAATTTCCCTCTTCCTCAGTAAATTGCAATGAGTAAATTATCACTTATTCACAAATACTCTCATTTTTTAAAAATTATAAATTTATTTTGAAAACCATGTTGTATTTCTAATTTTATTTAAGCTATCCAAATTTCATATATATACAGATTTAGGAACATAGTGGTACTTCTCCCTGACTTTCCCTTCTGCCCACGCTCTAACACTTCCTACCCTTCCCTCTCACATTCCCACTTCTAATGTGTACATAGATCTATTGTCAGTATATTTAATGATCATATAGTTAACCCTATTCTAAGTAAGAGCTCAACAAATAGTATGAAGAGGAAGAAACAATTTTCCTCAATAGAAGAGACAAGGGCTGTAAATAATCATCAAATCTCAGAATATCTATTTTACTCCAATACATTAAATTTCAGACTTAGTTACCGTGCATCAGAAAAAGCTTATCTGTTTTTGAGAATGTCTTATTTCACTAAGTATAGTGGTTTCTAGTTGTGTCCATCTTATTGCAAAAGACAGGATTTCATTTTTTATAGCTGAGTAATACTTCATAGTATATATATACCATAATTTCTTTATCCAGGCAACAGTTGATGGACATCTGGGCTGACTCCATATCTTTGCTATTGTGAATTGTGCTGCAGTGAACATAGGGGTACAGATAACTATTTTATATACTAGTTTCTTTTGGTTTGAGTAAGTTCTGAGGAGTGGGATGGCTGGATCATATGGTAGGTCAGTATTCAGATTTCTGGGGTATCTCCATACTGTCTTCCACAGCAGCTGGACCAGTTTACATTCCCACCAACAGAACAGGGTACCTTTTTCCTCACACCCTTGCCAGCATTTTGTCATTTGTTAATTTCTATATACAGTCATTCTGAATGAGGTAAGGTGAAACCTCAATGTGGTTTTGATTTACGTTTTCCTGATGGATAGTGATCCTGAACACTTTTTGAAGTGTCTGTTGGCAATTTGAATTTCCTCTTTCGAAAAATGTCTAAGTCTTTTGTCTACTTCTTAACTGGATTGTTTTGTTGCTGTTGAGTTTCTTGAGCTCTCTATACATTCTGGATGTTAATGTTTTATCAGTTGCATAGTTTGCAAATATTTTCTCCCATTCTGTAAGTTGCCTTATTGAGTGTTTGTTTTGCAGTACAGAAGCTTCTGAGTTTGATGTAATCCCATTTATTAATTTTGGCTTTGATTGTGCTTCTGGGGTCTTTTCCAAGAAGTCTTTCCCTATGCCAATGTCTAACATAGTTTCCTCAATGTCCTCTAGAAATGTTATGGTATCATATCTAAAATTTATGTCTTTGATCCATTTTGAATCAATTTTTGTGATTCTTGAAAGATAGGGATCTAATTTCTCCAGCACCATTTGTTAGCAAGACTGTCCTTATTCCGTGGGTTGATTTTAGCTCCTTTGTCAAAGGTAAGTTGGTTGTAGTTGCATGGATTGATTTCTACAGTTTCTATTCTGTTCCGTTGGTCTCCATGTCTGTTTGTGTGCCAGTACCAGGCTGTTTTGGTTATACCTGCCCTGTAGTATGTCTTGATATCAGACATTATGATGCCTCTGGCTTTGTTTTTGTTGTATAGAATTGCTTTAATTATTCGGAGTCTCTTGTGTTTACATGTGAATTTTAAAATCATTTTTCTATATCCACAAAGAATATCATTGGTATTTTAATTGGGATCACATTGAATCTGTAAATTGCTTTTGGTAATATGGACATTTTGATGATGTTGATTCTTCCAATCCATGAACATGGGAGATTTGTCCATTCTTTAGTGTAGCCTTATTTCTTTCTTTAGTGCTTTATAATTTTCATTGTAGAGATCTTTGATATCCTTGGTTAAATTTATATCAAGATATTTTTTGGAGCCATTGTGCATGGTACTGATCGTAAAGATTCTTTCTCATCCACGGCACTGTCTTGATATTAAAGGCTATTGACTTCTATGTGTTAATTTCATATTTGCTCATTTACCAAACTCTTTTATGAGTTCCAGTAGTCTCTCAGTGAGTCTTTTGGATCTCCTATTTATAGAATCATGTCATCTGCAAATATTGAAAGTTTGATATCCTCCTTTCCAATTTGTATACCCTTGATTTCTTTTTCTTGCCTAATGGCTCTGGCTAAAACTTCCAGGATTATATTAAATTGTAATGGTGAGAGTAGACATCTTTGTCTGGTTCTGGATCTTAGAGGGAATTCTTCCAGCTTATCCCCATTCATTAGAATTCTGGCCCTGATTTTTCTCATAAATTATCTTGATAGTGTTGAGAAACGTTACTTCTATACCCAATCTTTTTAAGGTTTTCATCATGAATGGTTTTTGTATTTTATCAAAGATTTTCCTGGCATCTATTGAGATAACCATATTGTTTTTGTTCTTCAATTTGTTCATGTGATGTATCACATTGATTTTCTGAATGTTGAACCATCCCTGCATACTAGAAATAAATCTCACTTGGTCCGGGTGAATGATCTTTCTTATGTGTTAGATATGATTGGCTAATATTTTGTTGAGGATGTTTGCGTCTGTTCATCAGGAACATTGGTCTATAGTTCTCTTTGTCTGTTGCATCTTTTTCTGGCTTAGGAATTAAAGTGATCCAGGCTTCATAGATGGAGTTTGGGATGATTTCCTCCCTTTCAGTTATTTTGAATAGCTTGAGAAGAATTGGAATTAGTTCTTCTTTAAATGTCTTGTGGAATTCAGCAATGAAGCTGTACAGTCCCGGGCTTTACTTAGGAAGATCTTTATTAAATTTCTTGGTTTTTGGTCTATTTCCTTCTATGTCTTCATGACTCAATTTTGGTAGATTGTATGTGTATAAGAACCTATCTATTTCTTCTAGGTTTCCCAATTTGTGGCTTACAGCTTTTTGTCGTAATTCCCCATGATTCTTTTTAGTTCCTTGGTACCTGCTGTTACATTTTCTTTTTCATATCTGATTTCACTGATTTGGACCTTCTCCCTCTTTTTTTTCATGTTGTGCCAATGGTACATCAATCTTGTTTGTTTATTCAAAAAAGCAGGTCTTCATTTCACTGATTTTTTTTTTGTTTCAATTTTGTTTATTCTCCGGTTTTAATTATTTCCTCCTAATTTTTGGTTTGCTTTGTGGTTTTTCTAGGTCTTCTAGATGCACTGGTAGCTCATTTATTTGTTACCTTTCCAATTTCTTCATGTAAGTGCCGATTGCTATAAACTTCCCTCCTAACACTTCCCTCCTAGCTCCTTTCCCTCTCATAAGTTTTGATATACTGTATTCATTTGTTTCCAGGAATTTTTGATTTGTCTTTTGTTTTCTTCTGTGACTCACTGTTCATTCAGGAGCGTGTTTTTCAGCCTCCATGTGTTTTCATATGATCCAGAGATTATTGAGTTTTTTATTTCCAGCTTCATTCCATTGTGGTCAAAGATGCATGGTTTGCTTTAGGATTTGTTTTGTTTTGTTGAGACTTACTTTTTGGCCTAGCTGATGGTCTATTCTAGAGAACATCCCATGCATTGATGAGAATATAATTAGAAGAAGTGCCACGAAGGGGTGAAGAATTCTGTTGATATCCATTAGGTCCATTTTGTCTGTAATGTTGATGAACTCCGTTTCCTTGCAGGTTTTCTGTCTGGTTGATCTGTCCATTGCTGAAAGTGGAATACTGAATTCTCCATTACTATTATATTGGATCCCTTTAGATATGTCTCCCTTTAGATCAATTAACTTTTCTTTTAAATAGCTAGGCATCCTGGAACTAGGTGCATATACATTTATTATAGTCAGATCTTCATTACATAATGCCCTTCTTCATCTCTTTTAACTGTTTTTTATGTTAAAGTCTATTTTGTCTGATACTGGGATAACAACGTCAGCTCTTTTTTGTTTTCTGTTAGCATGGGATAACTTTTTCTATGCTTTCACTTTCAGTCTGTGTGCATCTTTATTGGTGAGATGTGTTTCTTGTAGGAAGCAAATAGATGGGTCTTGTTTTTAATCCACTCAGCCAGTCTGTGTGTTCTAACTGGAGAGTTGAAGATATTTACATTCTAGGTGACTATTAATAACAACTTGGCCCTGCCATTTTTCCGTAAATATTTCTATGGCTTACTTTGGATTTCTTTTGTACTTCTACTGGAGAATTTTCTGCCTTTTCTCATAATGATGTCCACCTTTCTGTGTGTAGCACATCCTTAAGCATCTTTTGTAAGGCTGAATGAATGTTGACAAATTCTTTCAATTTTCTTTAAAATTCTTTATTTCACCTTCATTCATAAATAAGAGCTTTGCAGGATACAGTATTCTGGGATGACAGTTTTTTCTCTCTCAAGACTTGGACTATATTTCACCATTCCTTTCTAGCATGTATTGTTTCTGATGAGAAGTCAGATGTGAGTCTAATTGGAGATCCTCTGAAAGTAATCTGGCATTATCTCAAGCACATTTTAGAATCTTATCTTTATGCTTTACTGTGGAATGTTTCATAAAACATAGTGAAGATCTTCTATGGTCATGTCTGTTAGGAGTTCTGTGTGCTTCCTGTACTTTGATGCCCCTTTCTCCAAATTGATAAAGTTTTCTGTAATTATTTCACTAAATAAGCCTTCTAATACATTCTCTCTTTCCACACCCTCAGGAACTACTAAAACATATATGTTGAGTCTTTTGATACTGTCCCATAAATCTCCAACACTTTTTTAAGTTTTCTATTTTATTTGTCTGACAAAAATTTCTGAAGGTTTGTCTTTTGGTTCAGATAATCTTTCTTCTGCCTCACCAAGCCTGTTATTAAGGCTTTCCACCACATTTTTCATTTGATCTATTGAATTCTTCATTTCCAATATTTTATTTTGATTTCTCATTAAAATTTCAATTTCATGGGAATAATTCTCTTTCATGTTATGTACGTTTTTGTTTGTGGATTTGCTTCTGATTGCTTTTAGGCAATCCTATGATTTAATTTTTTGAATTCCATTTCTGGCATTTTCTCTTCATCTTCACATTCTAATATAGAAATAATGTTGTATTCCTTTGGGGGGGTCATGGTGTCTTATTTTTGTTTAATTTTTGCAAATTATTTTAGGCATTTGTGGAGCTATTTTTTTTTATCTGATGCCTTTTATCTTTGAGCTATGCTTAGTGGAATGTCTGTATTTTCACTGATTACCAAGAGGTGTATTGTGGGTGTGGCCAGGGAGCTCTAGTCAATGCTCCAGGGAGGGCCAAGTATCCATGGTAACACCCAAGTTGGGTGTGGTAGATCTCAATACCCACCTACACCTTGCACCTTCTCATGTAACCTCTGAGTCACCATGGTCTCAGCAGACAAGGCTCCAATAGTCACTGGGTTCAGAGATTTCTCTCTGCCTTGCCAGCCAGAGAGGCAGATGTTCCCAAGACAGCTCTGCTTAGGTGTCTTGATCCTGCGAGGCTGTGGGCGCCTCGTCTTCCTATGTGGTTATCCAGCCAGCTTTCAGCCAAGCTCAAAGTCAGTGGGGACGATGGATTGTTCCCTCTGCTAGAATCTCTGGATCACATGTGTACCTAAGAGCCACTGGCCGAATGTTGCTCCCTGCCCATCACTGCAGCCAGTACTGCCAAGAAGGCATTCTGTCATGGCCAGTTGCTGTGCGCATACAAAGGTTTCTGCAGCTGCCACACAAACCCAAAATGGCACCCACCCTTTTTCATCCAGGCAGCAGGTGCTATTGTGGGGAAGTTGGGGCAAAATAAATATGCCCCCTCTTCTTTCACTGGGTCTGTGGACAACTGCTAACCCCCAGGGCTCCAGTCTTGACTCACACCAGGCTCTCCCTCTGGCTATATCACCCCAGGTTGCTGCAGTCCAATCTTATCTGTGTCTCCAAACTGCTGCATGCTCTCTTAGCTGCTGCAATTGTGTTTGTGTTTGTGATGTGAGTCAGCACCCTCCACACAGGTCCACAGCATTCCTCTTCCTCTTGTAGGATTTCCAGTGCAGTTTTCTCTCCAATTCTCCAATGGGAATGCACTTCCTACACTTTTTTTTTTTCACTGTTTATCCTTAGCCTAGTGCAATAGTCCTTCCCTAATCCACCATCTTGGACTCCCCCCAAATAGTCTCATTGTAAAGAGATGTTTTAAAATATGACAATATAAATGGTATGCTGCTAATTTTTGAAGTCATGTGTTTGTATTTTTTATACATTAATCTAAAAAGAAGCCTTTGAAATAAGAGCAGGCATTAAGCTGCCACTCAGGATGTCCACATCCCATATGGTAGTGTCTGAGTTTGAGTTAGCTTTACTGTCCTTTCCATCTTTAGGTTAATGAGCACCCTGGAAGATTGCAGGTTACAGCTCAAGGACTGGAGTCCCTGCCACCCATGTGGGAGACCTCGATTGAGTTCTAGGCTCCTACCTTCAATCTGCCCAACCATGGCTGTTGCAGGCATTTGGGGAATGAGCCCGAGAATGGGATTTCTGTCTTTTTCTTTCTTTCTCTCTACTCTGCCTTTCAAATAATGTTTTAAAAATGTTTGCAAATCTCTGAAAGAATAGATGACCTTGATTTAGAAAGAAGTATATGAGCTTGTGCTTAGGACCTGGACTTAGACAGTCAGAGCTAAAAAGGAGGGTTTTTAATCGTATAGATTGTTTTCTCTTTTGATTTTTGCTTCATGGAAACATAATTCTCATCTAGATATTAAATAATTCAAATAAGCATTTAATACAAAATCTTAAAAGCCTAAGGAAGTTGAATAAAATTTTTATTCACTCCACTAATATCTAAGTTCCCTGGTTCATAAGCTCGCCATGGGGAAAATAATGTGGCTGCTATCGTCACTACTTCCAGCCTGTTTTTGTCTGTTTCCACCTCCTTTACTCAGGGTGACACTTCTGATGTTTCTAGGTTGGAGCAGAGATGAAGTGATGAGTCAAGCGCCATAAAGAATTTACTTGAAAAGCATTACTTTAATTGGGCTTTGGCAGATGAGTTTGACAGAAAAAAAAAGTGTATTCCTCTGTCTGGTTGCAGTGCCTTTGTGGGTTGGCAGGGTGTTGTGCCCTGTGTCACCACTATTCTGAGGGCCAGTGATGCAGCTGCCACCATTTGTTACATTTCTAGTCTTTGTGGCAGAAGGGGAGAGCAAGTGACAAATCATGCAATGGCCCTTAAAATGTCACTAGGAGTGACCCATGCCCCTTCACCTGACAAGTCCTTGGCCAATACAAACCACATGACCACACCTAACTCCAAAATAAGCAGAACTATACAATACTCTTGTGTGTTCAGAAATGCTAAAAATGATACATTGAGCTTTGAAATATGTCAAGAGGAATTCCTTTTACTTTTCCAGCTAGTTCACGGCCACAAGATGTTTTAGTTGCATGTGTCATTCACACAATTAAAACACAACAGAGCATGTGGTCCAGCTCCTCCAATTTCCCCCTTTCTTTGTTCTTGTTTTCTTTTCTTTCTCCTCCTCTTTTCTCTGACTCCACTCTAAAAAACATACAAGTCTTTAGAAAATCAAATTCAAACAAATAAAAGCACCCCTCTGAAATATTTTGTTCTTAAAAATATTGAAATACAGGGAAGTGCTGAATTGTCTAATATTGCCAATATGGTGTTGAAAAATAGGTAGTGCTTTTTATCTTAATTACTTGAAAGGCCAACCAACTGACAGCATGCTCCTCTCTAATTCTGTCCCCCAAATGCCTATAACAAAGCTGGGGCTTTATCCAGGTGTCCCATGTGGGTGGCAGGAACCCAATCATTTGAGTCATTACTATTGCCTCCTGGAGTGTTTGCAGTAGCAGGAACCTGGAGTCAGGAGCCAGTACTGGAAATTAATTACAGACACTCAAAAGTGATATGCAAGCATTGTACCCTTCTCAATGTTTTCTCTTGAGCAGGAAGATGGTTCTTACTGTGTCAAAGAAGCAATAAGCCTTTCTGAAGTAGGACCAATGGCGATTCTTATTGCCCTACACTACCAACAATATTTCCAGCAGGGCCATTTCTGTTTCTTCAATCTGTTGCATCCTGTCTGAACAAGCAGCTCTCTCAAGATGCAGCAGTTTGTCCCCATTCAAGCTGCTGTGACTAATGAGGAAACATAGGCTGGGATGCAGGGAATAGATAATGGATATTGGTTTTAGTTACCCCACCAGAAGCATTTTGAGTTCATGCCATTCATTAAGCGCAGCGATCCAATGTCTATACCCTCATTCTATTAGGAAGGGAAAGGAGTAGAAAAAAATGGAGAAATACAACATACTAGTTGAGTGTGGTGTTTTTTAAAAAATAGTCTTGCAATGATAAATGCCTTGTTACCATGATATCCAGAGAAATGCTCCATAAAATATATCCTCTTTTGCTAGATATGTTTTAATTGCCCGATGATATGAAGTCTTTTCAAAGACACTGCAGGAAATTTTGTCATTTAGAAGAGAGTAGGGAAAATACAGTTGGCTCACTTGGGAAGAAATCTCTTGGAGCTGGTAATTATGTCACATCTGCTTGGAGAAACAAGTTGGCCTTTAAGAGAGTGAATGGGGTAACAATTTAATTAAAGGCGGGTTAGATTACATGCAAATTGCTTGCTATTATTATTGGAGGGAATCTGTCAAAATGGACAACTGGGAAAGCTTGTATTTCTATGTTTCTTGAGGGAATAGCTCTTGGCACAGCTGGAGCATTTCATGTGCTTTTTTGGACATAAGTTTTAGCACTGGTGTGTGGAAATCATTGCATAGGGTTTGTGTATTCCCCAGCTTCTCATTTCTCCTTGCTTTTTTACTCTGATACTGTTCATCTAGAACTTGGTTTTAGTGCTACACTTGCCACCAACACAGTATTATCTGGTTCACGGTCATTTCCTTTTGTTTTCATGAATTTTAGAAACTAGCACTTACCCTTAAAATATTGATTTTTTTAAAAAAATTGTCAGCATCTGGTCAATAATTCTAACATAGTGTCATTAACTCCATGAACTTGAACCCAAACCTACTCAACTGCCTTTTCTCTATTCCATATTGTCTGTGATAGTAGATGGTTTTATAAGCAATTCCTTCTTGCCCTATGTAAAATGATTTATAGCAATCTTTTTAATTGAACATGGAAATTCAGCATTTTAACAAGCCAAAGAAGTAGCAAAGAATGTTCTATACTGAAGTTATAAACATTTTCATAAGCTAAAGCATGTCTCAGATAAAATTAGAACTTTCATTAAGCTAAAATTAGAGATGTGGTTTAAAGGACATGGGGTCTATTATAAATGTGCTCTCATGTGTTGGCTGGTCATTGTCAGAAATGTTTCAAAGAGAACTCAATCCATCTAACTGACCACGACTAATCTATAAATACCTTCTGTAAGCCCATGTTAGTTATGAAAGAATGACCTGGTGACAGGTGTGGTGGCATAGTGGATTAAACCACGGCTTGTCATGCCAGCATCTATATCAAGAATGCCAGCTTGCGTTTTAGCTATACTGCTTCTGATCCAATTTCTCTACCAATGCACCTGGGAAAGCAGTGAATGATGATCCAAGTGCTTGAGTCCTCACCATTCATGTGGGACATCCAGATGGGAGTTCCTGGATTTGGGCTTTGGCCTGGCCCATCCCTGGCTGTTGCAGTCATTCGTGGAGTAGACTAGTAAATGACAGATTGATCTGTCTCTCATCTCCCTTCTCTCATCCTCTAGCCCCTCTCCTGTGTGTGTGTGACTCTACCTTTTGTATAAATTTTTAAAAAAGCAGAATGATGTGTTTAGCTCAGGTTTTTCATTTTTATAGGATGTAATTGAAATTTTATTTTTAACAATATTATAACTATTACATAAGACTTTTCATATTTTCCTAGTAAAATACCTCTTAGTATCATAGGTGGAATGATTTAGATAATAAATTGCAAGGTCAGGTTCATCATACACAATAGAATTTTGTGAATTTCAATATATTGGAAGCTACTGCATGGCTATCAAGATTTGAGGAAGTAACTGAGAGGTAACAATAAAAGTAAAAAGTAAAAGTAAAAGATCAAATAACTAATAAGTTACCAAACTTTTGGGACAGTGTAAGTTTTAGGTGATCTGTTTTTTGTTGGCTCTGGCACATGGGAAAACATATCAAAATCCAGGTGGAATGGACATAATAGAAGTCAGTATCCATCAGCAGCAACAATACTGACCAATTTCAGGTGCAAGCCAAGGGGCCAGACTTAATGGATATCAGAAAAATAGATTTAGAATGCAAGGCAACAAAAACTTGCCACAAAGTTGTAAGCAGAACTGCTTGGGTGTTAGGCATTTATATCTTAGGATTGGAGAGATTTATGCCAGAAAGTGGAATTAAAAAGTTAATGCAGAAAAAGGGGATAAGAAAGTAGTATTTAAAAATAAATGTATTCAAGGCCGGCGCCATGGCTCAATAGGCTAATCCCCCGCCTGCGGTGCTGGCACCTGGGTTCTAGTCCCGGTCAGGGTGCCAGATTCTGTCCCGGTAGCCCCTCTTCCAGGTCAGCTCTCTGCTGTGGCCATGGAGTGCAGTGGAGGATGGTCCAAGTGCTTGGGCCCTGCACCTCATGGGAGACCAGGAGAAGCACCTGGCTCCTGGCTTTGGATCAGCGTGCTGCTCAGGCGGCGGCGGCCATTGGAGGGTGAACCACTGCAAAAGAAAGACCTTTCTCTCTGTTTCTCTCTCTCACTGTCCACTCTGTCAAAAAAAAAAAAATGTATTCATACAATCTGCTAATAAATACAAAAGGAATGGAATAAGAAAAAGACATGATCAAATATTTGTTATTGAGTATTCGAAGTATATATTCTTTTCTAATGCCAGATTTTGAAGTTCATTTATTTGTAATTTTGAAGTCTGCTTACTCCAATTACATTTTTGGAATATCTAACACTTTCACTCCAGTTACCACTGTACTCTATATCATTTGACCAATAGTTAATTTCAGAAAGGATTGTAATTATGCCCCATATGTTTTGATAGCTGTTTACTTTGGTATCCAGGATAATTAAAATTTTTAAAAGTTTTTAATTTAAAAATATCAAAGACAATTAAAAAATCATAGAATAGACCCTTCCCCCAAATCTCTGTACATAATTTGGAGATATGACAGAATGACTAGAACATTTGCATCCTAATTCCATTTTATAACTATCCTACCCATCAGTGGGGTAGAATAAATTTATGGAGACTACATTACAAATACAAGGATAATTTTGAGAGCGTTACAATAAAGCAACATGTGGATCTGAGTTCTAAAAGCAGTCTGAAATGGAATAAATATATTTGCATGTTTGACTTCTCAAATTTTAAAGAAGTTCATAATTTCTGTATTCAAATCTTAAGCACAGATAAAATACCAAGTAGTCACATTGAATGTTAGATTTGAAGTGACTCAAGGTCTGGTCCTTCCTCTTTCCTATCACATTACTATCCTTGCTTATTCCCAATCTGCAGTTTAAACTCTGGTATATGTATACTACAGAGGTGTGAGATATGATCTTTAACCAAACCTTTTCTTACTTGCTCTTTGAACAAATGTGGGGTTGAGTCTATATGCTTCAGCTTTGTGCTAGGGGTCAGCTCAGTCCAAGTTCTATGAAAGAACATATATGTGCAATGCAATGGTTATTTAAAAATGAGTAATTACTATGTACTAATTTGAAACATATAAAATACTTTATATTGTATAGAGGAAAACTCAAGCAGTAACTCCAGCAATTGTTTAATAGTGTAACTAGGAAAACACTTCTTTTGTGAGGAGTATTTTATTGGTGACAATTTTAAGAATCACCAGGGAAGGATGATAACATAAAGAGAACCAACTTTCAGTTATAATCTTAAAAAAAATTTCTTCAGTCAATGACTTCCTACTAATGCAGAAGCTGAGAGGCAGCAGTGATGGGTGATGGCTGAAGTTGTGGGATTTCTGCCAACCATGTGGGAGACTTGGATTGCCCTCCAGGTTTCTAACTCCATCCAGACTCATGGAATGGATAAGATTCCCTCTTTCCTCTCTCTCCCCTTTCTCTCAAGTAAGAAAAAAGAAGACTCATGGAAAAATCAAGCAAAAGATAATGTGTATTTAAGAACAAACAAGGGCTGGCGCCGTGGCTCAACAGGCTAATCCTCCGCCTTGCGGCGCCGGCACACCGGGTTCTAGTCCCGGTCGGGGCACCGGTTTCTGTCCCGGTTGCCCCTCTTCCAGGCCAGCCCTCTGCTGTGGCCCGGGAGTGCAGTGGAGGATGGCCCAGGTGCTTGGGCCCTGCACCCCATGGGGAGACCAGGAAAAGCACCTGGCTCCTGGCTCCTGCCATCGGACGAGCGCGGTACGCCGGCCGCAGCGCGCTGGCCGCGGCGGCCATTGGAGGGTGAACCAACGGCAAAAAGGAAGACCTTTCTCTCTGTCTCTCTCGCTCACTGTCCACTCTGCCTGTCAAAAAAAAAAAAAAAAACAAACAAAAACCTTGACTGATATCCAATAATTTAGGTCTCTGTGCTGTATGCTTCAGAGATCACCCAAGCTGCCTGCCAGTCCTGTCCAGACAATAGAAATGGTATCTAAACACATTCCACATGAGAGCACTGGAGCATCACTCCTGGTAAGACAACCGGGAAATTAAGTCATAATTTTGAGCTGAAGCAGGGAAGGTTATTGACCATATTTTCCAGGTGCTTTGAAAATACATGCAAATTCACATGAGATATCTCTATTGAGACCCAATCAATCTAAGCCAAAGGCAGCCAATGCTTCCATTTTGCTTTTATTCTAAAAGAAACCTGGCTAGGGGTGTTCATCAAACTATATTCTTAATTAGTCTTAAATACAGTGAAGAGAAAGTAAAGAGATGGTGAATAGATCAGTGAATGAACCCAAAGCTATTTTAGCTTTAGAATATGGCACTCGCTAGTAGAGACATTGGCATAGTAAAGTCATTAAAAATGAGAAGTCAGGGGCTTCGTGGGCACTTGGTTCAGTAGTTAAGATTCTGCTTGGATGCCCACATCCCAAATCACAGTGCCTGGATTTGAGCCCACACAGAGCTGTAGATTCCATCTTTCTGTCACTGGAGACCTTGGGAGGCAATAAGTGATGGCTCAAGTATTTGGGATCCTGCCCTTTACATGCGAGACTTGGATGGAATTTAGGATTCCATGCTTTAATCTGACCAGCCTTAGTGGGCATTTGATAAATGGTCTCGTGGGTGAATCTCTTTCCCTCTATCATATCTTTTAAATAAATTTTAAAGGTAAATAAACTTTAAAAAGTCAGTAAAAAAAATAAATAAGTTTGGCAGTGTTGTTGTTGAGGTGATTAACACCCAGGCTTCCTTCTGAAGACTCAGAAAACATTGTTTTTCAAGTGTCAATTTAAACAATTTAAATTGATAAAAATAATTTATATTTCAATTGATAAAATAGTAATCATCTATATTTATGGGCTACAATAGGATGTTTCAATGTATGTATACTCTGGAATGATATTTCAAGGCCATTCAAAGATCTGTGGGGGTGCAAAGAAACATTGCCATCAGCTTTGTTTATTGTAGCTTTGCTTACTTTAGCTTTCTTTTCAGGGGCTATCTTAGGGAACCCTTATCCACCACAGTTCTAGCAATGATGATAATTGAAGATGAACAGTAGGGGTAGGGCAGTATACTGTGTCGACTGATCAGCTGATTATTATATATTTTGTAGAGAAAAATGGGCAAGGAATCTGAGAATGCATTCTGGGAATGTAAAAGTATCCTCTGTCTATAAAATACGACACCTAAAGACTTCTGCAGTGATAGCTTTAAAGTGAATTAAATATCAAGTATAATGATAGCTTATTTATTCCACCAATCAAATGATTTCAGAACAGGGGACAGATTGTTTTCACTTTAGAAATTTTCCACTAGCCAAATCTAATGCTCTATATTCATAATGAAAATAATTGCCTATGTTATTATTTTAGGTTAATTCTACATTTAAATGGAAATTTAAAATTTGCTTTTCTCACAGATGGAATGAATTGTTTAATTATTGCTCTGAAGAAGTAATTAAGCTTCAACTGGGGTATTTGTTAAGGAGAAGATTTTTACAATGAACTTTGCTATTTTTTTCCAGATAGTATCTCCACTAATTCTTAATTTGATAATTACATATGGAATATAATCATGTATTTTGATATAAGTACACATTGTCAGATGCTTGTATCAAAATAATTAACATCCATCAACTCACATACTGATCATTTTTGTAGTGAAAACACTTAAATCTACATTTAGAAAAAAAATTTTTTAAATGTTACATTATTAATAACTCTGGTCACTGCTGTGCAATAGGTCTTAGCAACTCATTCCTTTTGTTTAACTGAAACTTTTATCAAAATCCCCACCCCAGCCTCTGATAACAACCTTTTAGCCTGTACTTTAATAAGTTTGACTTTTCTAGATTCCACACAAAGGTAAGGTCATGTGGTGTTTCTTTCTACACCTGACTTGTTTCATTTAACATAATGTCATTCAAGTTCATCCAGGTTGTCACAAGTGACAAAATTTATTTTGTTTTAAAGGAGGAACAGTAATCCATTGTGTGTATGAGGAGTCTTTAAAAAGTCCTTGAGAAATTAGTATTATGAAATGGCAATGCATAAATTTCAATATTTTTGTACCACAATAAACTGTTAATTTCATTTTCCACAAAATTTGTGAGGTTCCCTTGTGTAGACTGTATTTTTTTATCCACTCATCCATCAACTTAAGTTGATACTTTATCTTTTCTATCATAAATAATATTGAAATGAAAATGGAAGCACAGATATCTGTACAATATACTGATTTTCATTGCTTTGGATATATACCCAGAAGTGGGGTTGGTGGATCATGTGGTAGTTCTACTTTTAATTTTTGAAGCACCTCCATATTATTATCAACAATGACTGTACTAACCTACATTTCTACCAACCATGTACAATGGATCCCTTTTCTTTGAATCTTGGCCAATGCTTTTTTTTTTTTTTTTTTTTGGTTTTTGTTTGATAGTATTGATTCTATCTAACAAGTATGAGATAGACCTTATTTTAATTTGCATTTCACTGATGACTGGTGATATTGAACAATTTTTTCATAAACCTGGTGGGTCTTTTGTATATCTTCTTTTGAGAAATGTCTATTTAGATTCTTTACCTCTTTAGATTATTTGTTTTTGTTGTTGAGCTGTTTGAGTTCTTTATATATTGTAGATATTAATCCCTTATCTGATTGTAATTTGAAAATATTTACTCTGTGTTGTCTTTTGGCACAGAATGTACATTTCCAGACTGTCTCCTAGACAGCCCTTATTATAAATAGAAACAGGAAAGGGATTTGTGTTCCAAAACTTCAGTCTGTATGATTGAAAATTTGCCAAACTGGAAATGAAACATCTACAGCATTGGATTGGGATTTAGTGATCCATTTATTTTTGGCTTTAAAACAATGATGTACTTTTAATCAGAAATATGTAAAATGAACTGCACAATCATCACTATTAGTACATTTCTGATTTACTCAATTAGTATTAAAATCTATGGGCAAAATCTATGGAAATAAGTACAGTAACCCAAATAGGGCCATGATTTAAGCATACATACTATGTTTATAATTTTTTAATTTTTACTATATTTCATATTTTTGAAACTAGGATTATAAAATGGTTTGATTTTTCTGTATGTGTGAAAAAGCAATTGAAACTTTGTAAATATAAACGTCTCAAGTTCTCAAGTATTTTTAAGATTTATTAACTTATTTGAAAGGTGGGGGGACAGAGAAAGAAGGAAAGACACAGAGAAACAGATCTTCCATCCACTGTTCACTCCTCAAATGGCCACAATAACCATGTCTGTGCCATGCTGAAGCCAGGAGCCTGGAACTCCATCTGGGTCTTCTATATGGGTATCAACCCAGGTGCATTAGCAGGGAGCTGAATCAAAAATGGAGTAGCTAGGAGAACTTGAACCAGCACTCTGATATGGGATGTCAGTGTCACAAGTAGCAGCTTAAGTTGCTGAGCCACAAAGCTATCCCTCCAAAATATTTTTTAAATAAATAATCTGTCTTTCTTGGATAACGGCTGAAGTACTTGAGCTCCTTCCATCCAGATGAGAGAACTGCACGGAGTCCCTGGTTCTTGGCTTTGGCCTACCCTAGCCTGTCTATTATGGGCTATACTTGAGTGAACCAATAGATAAAATAGCCTCTTCTCTGCTTTATTGGTAAGTAAATGAATCTCTTATTAAAAATATATATAAAACAATGTTATCTAATTTCATCATATATCCCTTATGTAATGAGTGAATATTATTACATTGTTTTGTCTTCACATGTAAAGTAGTTTCTTAATATGAATATCTAAGGCCAATGTACCTCAAACTTTAGTATTCATACAAATCACCCAAGTGATTACTAAAGCTAATATTCTACAGCAGTACAGGGGTTGAGTGAAGATTCTGGGTTTCTAGCAAGTGCCCAGGTGATGCTGATGCTTCTGGCCTGGTACAGACCATATTTTGAATGACAAGATCTGGATAAAAGATATACTCATTGACATTGATCAGCTTATGAAAGTCACAAAAAATATGGAGGATAATGTTAGAGACAAGGGACAGAGTGTTGCCATATATAAAGTGGTATACCCTTTGACTTAGCCCTAGTGGGACAGCTCCATACTTTCAGCAGTCCTGCCACTTGTTTACTGTTTCTGTTCGAAAGTAACTATAATAATAGACCCTCAATTAGAGAGCTGTTTTAGTAATAGCATCTGCTTTATTATAGCATCAGTTTTATTAAACTAATAATTGTTAGCGTGAAGACACCATTATCGTAAATTACATTTATAATTATGGCACTAAATATACTCAGGTTGCATACAATTATTAGAAATTTCTACTCCTATCATTTACCTCTCTCACAGCTTTCCTCCTGTCACAGAGACTCTGAATTTGTGTAAATGTATGCAAGCTTCTATATGTAGCTGTTTCCTGTGTCCCATACAGTTACTTAAACTGATGTGTGGTCTGTCCAGAAACTTGTGTTGCTAGCTCTGAGAGTACTTAATTAGAACTTCTGTTCCAAACTCTATGCCTCATAGAGTGTGTGGGTTCAATGTTTAGTGCTTCAATCAAAGCTAATTTGATGTGTGGTTGTGTATGGCTTTGAGGGAAGCACAATGTAAAAGAAAGTTCATACAAATATGTACACATTAAACAATGATGCATAACAAACACCCTAAACCATGGTGGCTTTAACTAAGAAGGAGTTTATCATCACTCCAGTTGGGTCAGCTGGAGGATGGGTAAGCAGTGGGAAGGATGCCTATCTAGGTTTGGCCCTGCTGAGCAGATTAGCAGAGGTTGCTCTGATCCACATGTATTTCATGTGGCTTCCCTGAGCCTGTGCTGTTTGTCTGGCAATAGTCCAAGCACAAGAGATCTGTGAATGATGACAGTGCTTTTCCAGCCACTACTTTAGCACCTCTGCTAATATTACACTGGCCAAAGCCAGTCACTTAGTTAAGCCCAAACTTTACTTATGATATGGCCAAATCAAGTCCAATATAGATAGAGCAGAAAAGGAGCCCCTCCCACAGAAATCAAGAGAAAGAATGATTGTTTCATACTAATGATCTGATCTATCAGAAGCAGTTTCCTTTTTATAAGTGTAAGCACAAATACTGCAAGACATCTCAGTTGGGCCATAGCTATATTGAAACAAATTAGAAACATGGCAGTTGCTTGCTGTCTTTTAGACTCTTCGTTGATTTTTTATAGAAAGAAATTATGATCTTAATATCCACATATTATATATATATTTTTCATATACATGCTGCATACTGCTAGTCACATGCATGGGTTTTGAATTCCCAAAAGGCTAGTGAATAAAGCCATTGGTAAGATAAACATAGTCAATCCATAGTCAAGGTGATAAACCTATTCACTCAACAAGAAAACCATTCATCAGAGGTTTTCTATCTTCCCTTTTTTATGGCTGTGCAGATAAAAGACAACACTGCACCGGGCTTGGCAATTCTTACAATGTTTTCAGACAAATGTACAAGGCCTCCAGTAGTAGGTAATACTGTTACTGGAGAAATTTGCAGGGTTCTTGTCTTCACGCAAGAAAGAATTCAGGCATGAGACAGAGAATAGTAGGAGGTAAAATAGCAAGGTTTATTAGGGAAGGGACATCCATAAGGACGGATGGGCACCTCTCCAGACAGAGCCTGAGAGACTGGGGGGGGGGGGCAGTGGAGAGAGAGTACACCTGACCAGGTCAGGTCAGGTGGGCGGCCCAGCAGAGAGGCAGAGGGCTGAGTGCTGCAGTCTGGCTGAGGCGGGGGTGGGGTGGGGTGGGGGGGTGGTGTTAAGGAGATGGGTCTTGCTTCCCCACCTCTGCTCCTCTTGGAACAAAGGGCTTTTTGGATGTAAATAGAAAAACCTCTATCTGAGTTTTTCCCTGAAGGTATCAGACAGGAGGAAGCCTAGCTGGTGCCATCCTGAGTTTGGAGGAAGGGTGAGCAAGACCCCCTAGAGAATGGGGATCCTGAGCAGGGTGTTTGAAATGCAGATACTGGGCTGCATCATGAGAAGGGGTAGGGACCCCCACCAGGCAGGTTATCAGGTAGAAGGGGGTAGGGCAGGATGCGAAGGCCGGACTGCCCCTGAAATGTTGTCAGGATGACTCTGAGATGCAGGTGCATATGCTGGACATAGATGTCTTCTCTTTAGGCCTTTATGTCACACACACATAAGCTCATAACTGACTTCCTACCTAACAATAGGTCATCTATACCAATTGTATGCCAGAGACAGAAGAGAGGGTGCTAGAGCTGGATTCTGGAAGGATGAGAAAAAAGCCATCAGGATCAAGAAGTTAGATATTCTGAATAGAGATGTCATCATGCTGCATTCAGAAAACCAGAAGCAATAGTGTAAAAGTGAGGTTTGTGTCTGCTGCCTTCTGCCTGACCTCCCACATCCTGCACCCTGAGAGAGACTGTGTGGTAAGCATAGAGCCTAATCAAGGTGCAAGCAAAAGAATTTACTTGGATGATAAAAGATATAAAGCAAAAGTAGTTGTCTACATTTGAAGTTGGAACCAATGACAGGTCAATGATACATCAGTATCTTCAGTCAGAGCAATTGACTCCTGATAGCTGTTACATGTTTGTCCTCCTATGTGTGAGATTGGCCTGATTTGGGATAGAGTGAAATGGAGAAAGAGAGTCTAATAATCTCTGTGCTGCAGACACATCAGCTCTAGGGTGATGTATGAGGAAGCTTTGGTCAATGGAATATGATGGAAGTGGTGTACCCAATCTCTACCCCAAGTCCAACCGCTGATGATCAAATGCAGAGAATTCCAAGATGGACAGGAAAGCAGAAGGAAATTATGAAAGAGTCCAGGTTCATAGGACAGATAGCAAGAAAAAAATACCCATATCCACTTCTACACCCATTTGTCAGCTTCCAAAGTAGCTCTAGAAAACAGATCTTGGGCCATTTATCCCCATAAGATTATGAGTATTTCCAGGGGTGAGGGGGAGAGCTGTTAGGTAGGAAGTTAGAAATTAGCCTGTGTGTGCTAGAAGGGCCTAAGGAAACACATCTTACAGCAGTCCAGCATCTGCATTTTCAAAGTCCTGCCCAGACCCTGATAACCTTTAACCTTCCAGGTGGTCCCAGCCCTTCCCCCAAGGAAAGCTCCTAGCTCCTAGGAGAATTCTCTTCCAGACCAAATGGGTTACCTGGCCTGATAACATGGGGCAATAAAACCTTCACAGGTACCCTAAGGGAAGCCCCTTCTACTCTGCCCAGTGCCAGCAAATCTGGGGAGGAATTTGCTAATTTTCACCCAACAAACCCTTCTGCTGGGACTCCCCATCCTTTGTCCTGGTGGAGAGGGGGAGGTGTATAAACAGACTCCTTAAAAACTGGGAATCTAAAACGAAGACTGCTTTCTCAACCCTCTGCTCTCTGCTGGGCTGCCTGCCTGGCCTGCCCAGGTGAATTCTCTCATTCAACCATGTAACCTCACTCTCCCCCAGTCTGAGAAACTGGGCACTCTTTCCTTATTCCTTCCATTCTGATGGATGCCCTATCCCAAATAAAACCATATTACTTCTCTGAAAAAAGAGTCCAGGTTCCTGAATGTGTGAGAAAAAGAATGTCCTGTCTGAACACACTTGAATTATTGTGTAATCTTAAAACTTAGCTTTTATTGGACCATTAAGTTTAGGGGCTGTTTCTAAGCATTGTAAGCATACATTGACTGACAAAACTGAAAATGTTGGCCAGTGTCACAGCTCAATAGGTTAATCCTCTGCCTGCGGTGCCGGCACCCCGGGTTCTAGTCCTGGTCGGGGCATCGGATTCTGTCCCGGTTGCTCCTCCTCCAGTCCAGCTCTCTGCTGTGGTCCGGGAGGGCAGTGGAGGGTGGCCCAAGTCCTTGGGCCTTGCGCCCACATGGGAGACCAGGAGAAGCACCTGGCTCCTGGCTTTCGATCAGTGCAGTGGGTTGGCCGCAGCGGCCATTGTGGGGTCAACCAACGGAAAAAGAAGACCTTTCTCTCTCTCTTTCTCTCTTTGTCCACTCTGCCTGTCCAAAAAAAAAAAAAAAAAACAAACCTGAAAATGTTGTTTAACTGACATCTTCACTCTGTCTCAGGAATACTACATGTTTATGGGTGAAGAATTTTTTCATAGCTTGTGAAGTAGGTGGGATATATGATACAGCTGGAAAAAGAAAACCCAACTGGTGAGAAAATGGCAAATGGAGAATGAGAATCATGAGTTGGTATCTCCACTCTTTGCTGAAAAGGAAGTTGATGTTTTCTTCATAGTTTTTATTTATATGCCATCAATTTCAGAGGGAGCTTTCATTAATTCATTTTTTCATAACATACCAGGTAATATACCTGGGAAGATTAAAGAGTGAGCAAAAATATACACAATCCTTGCCTGCTTGATACTTTATAGTTTGGAAAGTAACAATTACAATTGTGGTCGATAGTACAAGGGAGAAATATTGTTAGTTTGTCTTATGGAGAAGATAAAATCCTATAGAAGGAAAAGATCAAGAGAACGAGTTTTTAGTTAAAGTGTAGGGGCTGCCACCTATGATGCTGGGATCCCATATGGGCAATGGTTCATGTCCCAACTGCTCCACTTTCCATCCAGCTCCCTGCCAATGGCTTGGGAAAAGCAGCAGAGGATGGTTCAAGTGCTTGCTTGGGCCCTTGCACCCACATGGGAGTCCTGGAAAAGTCTCTTGGCTTCAGCCTAGCCCAGTTGCAGCTGTTGAGGCCATCTGGGGAGGGAACCAGCATATGGAAGATCGATCTCTCTCTTTCTCTCACTCTTTAAAATAAATAAAATAAAAAAGAGCAAACAAGACTTAGGATATGTATGAGGGAGTAGAAGGGACAAAATATGAAACCAAACACAAAATATTATCAACAGTAAAGATCTCTTCAGCCTTTTCTCCTGTCCTGTCCCCCAGTGGTGACTGAGGGTTGAGGAAGATGTTCTTAGGAATCTCCGTATTTATTTTGTCAAAGATTAATTAATTAATTTGAAATGCAGAGTGAGTGGGAGGGAGACACAGAGAAAGTGAGATCTTCCATCTACTAGTTTACTCCACAAATGGCTCCAGGGGGGTTCCCACATCAGTGGTAATCCACATACTTAAGCCATCATCTGCTGCCTTCCCAGGTGTAGTAGCAGGAACCTAGATTGGAAGCAGAGCAGCAAGGACTTGAACCAACACTCTGATATGGGATACCTGCGTTACATACAGTGGCTTGAATGAATGTGTCATGATGCCAGCCCTGGCACCTGAATGTCTCTTTAGACTTGCTTCCAATTTGTATAATTGCCTGGTAATTTATTTAATAGGTTAAACAAAGGCAACAATTGACTTTCTAGGAGCCAAATACACAGGTCTATAACCAACAAAATGATATGTAAATATTTTGATTTTTCCAAAAAAATCCATATAAAAATACTCTATACTCAATCTTTGGCTGACATTTATTTAATTCCAAATAGCACTCAGCTTTCAAATCTTTTTTCCTTTGCTACTTCTTCATCAACTTTGTCCAAGAGGATGTGATATTTGGCCAGAACTATTATTTTATGAATCTGTGTTGTGAGATAGCCAGATTCCTGCTATTTAGTATAGTTTCCATTTTAAAGCATGAATGCTTTGGGAGTCCATGTTATAGTCCAAAAACTAATGTATTTTCCTGGCATACATAGAGAAAAGCTACTTAGAAATCACACTTAAGTGACAGAGTGATATGAAAATTTCCTTTATGGGTCATTACCACTTTGCCTGTAGAAAAAACCGATGGTGGTTCTTAACTTTCTAACTTAGAGGCAACACTGTCAAAATTCTTGGTGAGATCAATAATGGGTGACAGTTTATTTTAAGGAATATCAGGAATATCAGGATATCCTATTGGTTAAATTTAAAGTTAGCATCTTAATTGCAGTTTGTCATGATTCAAGTTAGTATTAAATGGTGGGACAAAGACTGGAATTTGAATAAATAATACATACTAAACTTCTATCTAACTCTTCTGCCAGTTACCCATACTCAGCTGATTTCTTCTGTGATAACTTCTCTGTGATAACTTCTAAGATCCAAGTAACAATCTGTGAACATTTTCCTAATAGTATTTTAAGAGGACACAATTTACTTTCAGTAAAATGCAAAGATGTTAAATGTGCACTGCAAAACATGTTGACAATGCATGAATTCATTTAACAATCCTCCAGATCAGGATGAGGAGCATCAAACCAAGAAGTCCTGTGGTACCCTATGCCAACTGACCAACTTGTCACCAAAGGAACCCACCATCTGAGCCTCATGACCACAAATAACTTCTATCATTGCCTGAATCTCTTATCAGTAAAATCAAACCATCTTTGGAGTCTGGCTTCTTTTACCTAGAATCTACGTTTTGAGGATTTCTGAAATGTTAGGGATAACCTAGTGTCTGTAAATATCGGATTATATACAACCTCATCTATTTAAACAGTGTCAGAATTAAAGTTATGATAACATGTTACCCTAGAAAGAGACTGTTAAGTTAGCTACACAATTAAGAGAACTTTATTAATACAAGTTAAAAATAGAAATAAAGGCAGGCATTTCACCGAGAAGTTAAGACTCAGATTAAGATGCCTATGTTCTACATCAGAGTACCTGGGTTCCACTCCTGGCTCTGCTCCAGATTCCAGTTTCCTGCTAATGTGGATCTGTGGAGACAGCAGTGATGGCTGAAGTAGTTGGGTCACTGTCACTCAATTGGGAAACCCAAATTGAATTCTCGGCTCCCAACTTTGGCCCAGCCAGAACCAAGAGATAGAATCACTCACTCACTCACTCAACATCTCTCTGTCTCTACACCCCCCCCCCCTAAAAATAAAAAACAAAAAAAAAGTAGATATCCCTAACTTTCTCATAGATAGATAAGCCCTTCTTAAGAACTTTTCAAGTGCAAAAATAAGACCCTAATTATAAATTATTCATTTATTAAGGTTGATCCTGTAAGAGCCAGTGCCAGGTAATGCTTCATTAACCTTGTCTCAATTACTTGTTCTTGAATTTCAAAAATTCATTTTCCCATAATTTTGTTTAATCCTGGTATTTTCATTTGTACAGATTGGTGAAGTATCAATCTTTATGTATAATTCCAGAGATTCACCTTACAACTTAGGGAAAAGAAAAAGATTTCAAGGGCTTATTATGAGCTAATTATCCAAGGTACTTTCTGCTACATTAACACATTAAATTCTTCCAATAAATTCTGATACAAAATCCAATACATCCAGTGGAGAATTAGTTCAAATACATTGGTGGTCAAACATGAATTGCATTCTAAAAGTTCACCTCTAATTCTCTTGTTTTACCCTTAAAACACATATAGGTAGATTATTTTTAGACAATATTCCACATTTGTATACTATATTCCTGTTACATGTATAATAAGTTATGTCTATCGTGTATACTTTTCCATATTATGTGCTATTCTATCAAGTTTAAAAACCAATTGTTAGATACCTCAATTTATGCAATAATACTAAAGGGAAAAATACCATTATTGTGGCACATGGCATTTGTTTTTGAGATGTTAAATATTCAAAGATCATAGCATTAATGAAACACAAGAGTTTAGTACTAGAAACTGACTATCAAGAATATAGCCAAGGCTGGCGCTGCAGCTCAATAGGCTACTCCTCCACCTGCGGCACCAGCACCCTGGGTTTCAGTCCTGGTCGGGGCGCCAGATTCTGTCCCAGTTGCTCCTCTTCCATTCCAGCTCTCTGCTGTGGCCCAGGAGTGCAGTGGAGGATGGCCCAAGTCTTTGGGCCCTGCACCTGCATGGAGACCAGGAGAAACACCTGGCTCCTGCCTTCGGATCAACGCGGTACGCTGGCTGCAGCGGCCATTGAGGGGTGAACCAATGGAAAAGGAAGACCTTTCTCTCTATCCCTCTTTCTCACTGTCCACTCTGCCTGTCAAAAAACAAAACAAAAAGAATATAGCCAAATATCAATAATTGGGGAAAGGGAGGAGCTGATGTTGTAGCACAGCAGGTTAAAGTGTGACCTGCAATGCTAGCATCCCATATTGGGGCACTGGTTCAACTCCTGGCTACTATACCTCTGATCCATAAGTCTACTAATGCACCTGAAAAAGCAGCTGAAGATAGCCCAGGTGTTTGGGCATCTGCCACCCATATGGGAGACCAGGATGGAGTTCCTGGCTCCTGCCTTCGGCCTTTCCCAGACCTGGTTGTTAAAGCCATTTGGGGAGTACAACAGTAGATGGAAGACATTTCTGTAACTCCTTTCTCTATCCCTCTGTCTTGCAAATAAATAAATATTTTAAAAATAATTGGGGAAAGGAGAAGCCAGAGGCTTAAGATGTTAAAATATTCATTTGGCACTATATATAGTAATAGGTTTCGGAAAAATTAAAAGATTCTCCAAGACACAACCACTAACAGCCAGTATGAAAACATCAAGCAAAGGAAATTGTGTTTCAACCAAACAGAAACTAAATAAAGTTCAAAAGTGCAAAATACCTACTTTTTCTTTAACATTAGATTTCTCCATTGTAGCCAATGTTGTTGGCACCTTGTCTAAATCTCTCAGCTGCTGTGGGCACTGGCACTGTAGCTTGCATCCAAAATATCTCTTGAAGATTATCCTTGAGTGTTGGAAGTCACCTTCTCCAGAGTTGGTAGACAGTTCCCTACTACCTGTGTGTGTCCTAAAACTCATGAGCATAGACTTTATGATCTCATGGCACTAACCTAACCTGCTTGCAGCTTGTGTTCCAGATCTTTGCTCAGGGTCAAGTTGAGACTACTGGCCATAAGAATCTGTATCTTGGCCAGCGCTGCAGCTCACTAGGCTAATCCTCTGCCTGCGGCGCCGGCACCCCGGGTTCTAGTCCCAGTTGGGGCGCCGGATTCTGTTCCGATTGCTCCTCTTCCAGTCCAGCTCTCTACTGTGGCCCGTGAGTGCAGTGGAGGATGGCCTAGGTCCTTGGCCTGCACCCTCATGGGAGACCAGTCGGAAGCACCTGGCTCCTAGCTTTGGATCCGCACAGCGCACCAGCCGCAACACACTGGCCATAGCGGCCACTTGGGGGGTGAACCAATGGAAAAACGAAGACCTTTCTAACTCTGCCTGTGGAAAAAAAATCTATCTTACTTTCAGGAGAAGCCCATATGGGAGGAAAGAGAGTCTTTCCTTACTAAACCACTTTATAAAGATCCACATCTCAGATTCTGCTTCTAAGGAACACAATCCAATACACCCATTTCATTAATGCTGCCATCCTCATCCTGGACTCTGGCTAGACTAACAGTTGTCTTCTTGATCCTCACCCAGAAAGACAAAAGCCATTCATGGGCCAATCGAATCCAAAGCCCATACTTGCTCGCACATCACATGCTCCATACTTCTTCCTCCACTAAACACACATGTTCAAAGCAGAATGCAGTGTCCTTTGGGGACTAGAAAGGTTAAAGACAATGATTTTGCAATGCTGAAACAGCTAGTATCCTGTACACACAAAGCAGACACTGCCATTGTAAATCTAAATAAGTTTTAAACAGTGTTAAACATTAACTCCATCAAGTATAAGTTTATAAAAATAAGCGCTCTAAGACACATAAGAAATCACTTATCTGTACAGTATTCCAAATGTAGCAAGATAATTAAGAACATGAAATAAGGGCTTATTTTCATGTGAGATTAATTTAGTAAGGCAAGAAAGTTAGCAGTGTCTCTACTTTTCCAGTGAGGAAATCTCAATTTCCATCAAGATCAGTCATGCAGGCACTTTACTGGAATTGTCTGAAATGTGCTGCCCAACTGTCAATCAGAACATTGACCATATTGTGTGGTTCCTGGTACTCAGTGCAATAGATCATTGAGGATGAGATCACTGTTGATTCTTACCCTCCTCTACCAAAAGAGAGTGACCCAGTGTGATGTACTGATCCACTTAGATCTTTGAAAGTACCATATAATCTATGAGCAAAGAGGTTAGGCTTAGTATCCCTCTCGCTTTCCATTTTTTGTCACCTGTTAAGCCAGCACTCCAAAGTTGACTGCGTGCCTATTTTATGCCAGTCACTGGGGATATTGTGGGGAAGAGCATGGATGAAACCTAGGAAGATTGGTCTTAGTGAGAATACAAAAGAAAACAATCACCTCCAGAGAAACAAAAATTAGACCAAGAGGAAATTTTGTAGGGTAGGCATTGTGGTACAATGAATTAAGATACTGCTTAGGATGCCCGCATCCCCAGTCGGACTCCTAGCTCCAGCCCTGGCTTCTCTGCATCTGATCAAGGTCTCTGAAAATTCACCTGAGAAGCAGATCGTAATGATGTAAGTGCTCAGATTCCTGCCGTCCACTTAAGGTACTAGGATACAATTGGGGTACCAGGCTCTTAGCTACAGCCTGGCCCAGCCTGGGGATTTTGCAGCAATAAAAACAATATACAGGTGTCCATTTCTTTGGGTTTCACTCTTAATATTTGCCATCTTCAGATCAAAATATTTTTGGAAAATAATGCAACTATCTTGAACATGTAGAAATGTTTCCCTTTATTATTGCTTAAACAAGTACAAAATAGTGATGATTTCTAGAGTATTTACATTGTTTTAGACACTATAAGACATTAAAAAATTTATACAAGATGATATGCTTAGATTATATGCAAACTTGATGCCATTTTGTATAAGGGACTTAAGCATCCTCAGAGTTGTTTCTGTGAGGTTCTTGGAACCAGTCTCCATGGATATTGTTTACACAATGATATGTTCTGCAAAGGGTACCATTAGACAATATTGCTATTGTGCAAACACCACAGAGCACACTTACACAGACTACAATGCTTATGATTTCATGACCAGCATCATACATGGTGTATAACAACTGTGAACAGACAGAATGGCATATGTAGATTTGATTGAAAGTGTCAGGGAAGTGTTGGGACACAGCAAATGGTTAGCCACAGAGATGGAATCAATGGAACATGATTTAGGTTATTAAAACTGTGAGTTTAAATCTACAAAAGAGGGACAGATGGCAGCTACTCAGGACCTCAAGTTGGATTTCAGACCCACATGCAGTGGGAGAAAGAGAGACCCTGTGTACCTGTGCAGTTCCATAAGAGTGCATGGAACATGGAAAATGTCAACACCTGGGATGCTCAGTGACACACAGAAGAAGCCACTGAAACATTTGCTGCCCAGAGGCCTCGTGTAGAGCATAAAACATATGAAAATCGATAGAGTAGCATTAGTACTCAAGATTTCAGAATAGCTAATTAACTGGTTACTTGATTAATTGATTATAAAATATCAGAAAAGTTCCAATATACATATCATTGTTTGCTATAAAGGATGAAAAAGGAAAATAACAGCAATAAAGCAAAAATATACTTAAAATGAGAATTCAATTCATTTCAATGCCAGGTATTAAAAACTGTCATCCCAAAAGTGGAATATTGTTATAGCCATATACTCTAATCACAATTACAATATTGTATAACCTAGTATTAGAGAAGACACTTGATCGGTAACTACTTAAATGTGACTATATGGCTTTAGCAATTCAGAATTTAATGTATCATGAGAAAAATGAGCTTCTCTGGAATTTTTGGAGGGCATGAAGGAGAATTGTGGTTGTTATTTTGTTTCCTTCTGCTGGCTAATAGCCTGGGCCCATTGTTTTTTTTTCATATACATTGTCTTGTTCACTAATTATGACACTTGTTTCCCTCTTTAAATATCAGTAGGGACAAGAGTGACATCATAAATGTCTTTGTGTTTTCAAGGTCATGTTTAGCCAAATATCAGTCAGGGTTTCCTTTTCCATCTTTAAGCAGGCAGCAGTGATCCAATTAAATATTTATAAGTCCAATTGGGTACATTAATGAAGTAGAAGATGCAATTAAGAAGTAAAATCAAGTGTCATAATGCAGGATGTACTTAAATAATGCAAGACATTGGAATCTTTGACAGAAGAATGGTTGGAGGTGTGTGAATGACAGTTGAGTGTCCCACTATTTGTTTTCAGCAAGAAAAAAATATTAAAAATGAAATTACAACTAGCAACATAACATTCCTTCAGTTGCATTTACAAAGCTTTCCAATATCCAGAAGGAGGTTGACAATGACATTTACATAAAGGAAAAAAAGTCATGTTTATACCTCAGATTGAAAGGTGATAGGTAATTTTTTTTTGTAGATTTCTAAGCCTGAAACGCCAATTTGCAGTGTTTTTTATTTAAGTATGGATACTCTGTCTAGAATTTTTTTATATATAAAGCTTATATTTAAAGAATATAAATTTCCAAAGTACAGTTTATGGATTACAATGGCTCCCCCCCCACAACTTCCCTCCCTCCCGCTACCCTCCCCTTTCCCACTCCCTCTCCCCTTCCATTCACATCAAGATTCATTTTCAATTCTCTTTATACACAGAAGATCAGTTTAGTACATATTACATAAAGATTTCAACAGTTTGCCCTCTCATAGGGACACAAAGTGAAAATACTATTGGAGTACTAGTTATAGTATTAATTCACAATGTACAGCACATTAAGGACAGAGATCCTACATGATTTTTTTAAAAAATTGATTATCTGTGCAATTTCCAATTTAACAACAAGATTTTTTAATCATTTTAAATTATCTTTATATACAGAAGATCGATTCAGTATGTACTAAGTAAAGATTTCATCAGTTTGCACCCACACAGAAACACAAAGTGTAAAAGTACTGTTTCAGCACTAGTCATAGCATTACTTCACATTGGATAACACATTAAGGACAGATCCCTCATGAGACGTAAGTACATAGTGACTCCTGATGTTGATTTAACAATTTGACACTCTTGTTTATGGCGTCAGTAATCTCCCTAGGCTCTAGTCATGAGTTGCCGAGGCTATGGAAGCCTTTAGGGTTTTCCGACTTCAGTCTTATTCCGACAGGGTCATAGTCAAAGTGGAAGTTCTCTCCTCCCTTCAGAGAAAGGTACCTCCTTCTTTGAAGGCCCCGTTCTTTCCACTGGGATCCCTCTTGCAGAGATCTTTCATTTAGGTCTTCTTTTTTTTTTTACAGAGTGTCTTGGCGTTCCATGCCTAAAATACTCTCATGGGCTCTTGAGCCAGATCTGAATGCCTTAAGGGCTGATTCTGAGGCCAGAGTGCTATTTAGGACATCTGCCATTCTATGAGTCTGCTGTATATCTCGCTTCCCATGTTGGATCGTTCTCTCCCTTTTTGATTCTATCAGTTAGTATTAGCAGACACTAGTCTTGTTTGTGTGATCCCTTTGACTCTTAGACCTATCAGTGTGATCAATTGTGAACTGAAATTGATCACTTGGACTAGTGAGATGGCCTTGGTACATGCCACCTTGATGGGATTGTATTGGAATTCCCTGGCACATTTCTAACTCCATCATTTGGGACAGGTCCGATTGAGCATGTCCCAAATTGTACAAATCCACTCTAAAATAATCTTATTCCATATGTAGATAGAACACTTGAAGGTAATTGCAGACTAATGATGAAGCTAGATCTTGGCAGAGAGTTATGGTATTCAATAATAATATTAAGTATTCATTAACATTTTTGAGTTTTACATTCATTTGGTTTTGAATTGTCCTAAATATTTGTCTATATGGGAATACTGGAGTTAATTTGATTTTGGTGTTGATAAGGGCAAAATTTCTTGCCTCAATGTCTTGGATTTCATGCCTGAAATGCTCACGGGCTTTTCAGCCAGACAAGGAAGACTTAAGGGCTGATTCTGAGGTCAGAATGTTAAAGAGAATGTCATTCTATGAGTCTGCTCTGTGGACTGCTTCTCATTTTGAAACACTCTCTTTTAATTCTATATATTATTATCAGGTACTTCATCCTATTTATATGATCACTTTAACACATAAGATGATCACTTGAACACTTAATATGTCATTTTTACCACCAAGCCTAATGGGATTTGGAGTTCCATGACAAGTTTTTTAAATGTACCCTTAGAAGTAAGTTCGGAGGAATATATGCAGAACTATACAGCTTTACACTTACAAATTTCCTCCTCCCTCTCTTATTCTATTCTATTTTTCTGAGATCTATTTTCAGTTGACTTTATATGCGTATGATTAACTCTATTGTAAGAGTTCAACAAATAGTATGAAGGAAAAATAAAAAAAACCTGTTCCTCTACAGTCAAGACAAGGGAAGCTCAAGTCATCCCTTCTCAAAGTGTCAATTTCAATTCTACAGATTTATTTTTAGGTGCTCTACTAGTTCTCACAGATCAGGGAGAACATGTGATATTTGTCCCTTTGGGACTGGCTTATTTCACTAAATATGATGTTTTGTAGATTCATCCATTTTATTCCAAATAACTGGAATTCATTTTTTACTGCTGTATAGTATTCCATAGTGTATATATCCCATAATTTCTTTATATATTCTTTGGCTGTTGGACATTTAGTTTGATTCCATGTCTTAGATATTGTTAATTAAGCTGAAATAAGCATGGAGGTGCAGATAGCTCTTTTGTTTACTGATTTCATTTCCCTTGAGTAAATTCCCAGGATTGGGATGGGTGAGTCATGTGTAAGGTCTATATTCAGATTGTTGTATCTCAAACTGTCTTCCATAATGGCTTTACCAGTTTACATTCCCACAAACAGTGGATTAGGGTAGATTTCCCCCCACATCCTTGCCAGCCTTTGTCATTTGTTGATTTCTGTATGAAACCTGTTCTAACTGGGGTGAGGTGAAGACTCATTGTGGTTTTTGAATTCTAATTCCCTGTCAGCTACTGATCCTGAATATTTTTCATGTGTCTGTTGGCCATTTGGATTTCCACTTTTGAAAAATGTCTAAATCCTTTGCCCATCTCTTAACTGGGTTGATTTGTTGTTGTAGAGTTTCTTGATCTCTTTGTAGAATCTGGATATTAATCCTTTATCCATTACATAATTTGCAAAATTTTCTCCCATTCTGTCCGTTGCCTCTTCACTTTCCTGACTTTTTCTTTTGCAGTACTGAAGCTTTTCAATTTGATGTAATCCCATTTGTTAAATTTGGCATTGGTTGCCTGTGGCTCTGGGGGTCTTTTCCAAGGACTCTTTGCCTGGGCCAATGTCTAGCAGAGTTTCCCTAGTGTTCTCTAATAATTTGATGGTATCAGGTCATAGATTTAGGTCTTTCATCCATTTTGAATGGATTTTTGTGTGAGGTGTAAGGTAAGGGTCCTGCTTCATACTTCTGCATGTGGAAATCCAGTTTTCTCAGCACCTTTTGTTGAGACTGTCCTTGTTCTAGGGATTGGTTTTAGCTCGTTGGTCAAAATAATTGATTACGATGCTTGGATTGATTTCTGGCATTTCTATTCTGTTCCATTTGTCTATCCATCTGTTTTTGTACCAGGCTGTTTGATTATAACTGTCTTACAGTATGTCTTGAAATCTGGTATTGATGCCTCTGGCTTTGTTTTTGTTCATAAGATTGTTTTAGCTATTTGAGGTCTCCTGTGCCTCCAGATGAATTTTAACATTTTTCTCGATCTGAGAAGAATGTCTTCAGTATTTTGATTGGTATTGTGTTGAATCTGTAAATTACTCTCAGAAGAATGTACTCTATGGAATACTACACATGGGTAAAAATGAAATCCAGTCATTTGAAACAAAATGGATGAATTCAGAAAATATCCTAGTTAGTGAAATAAGACAGTCCCAAAGAAACAAATATCATATGTTCTCCGTAATCTGTGATAACTAATGGAATAACTAAAAGGAAACCTGTAGAAGTGAAATTGACTCATTGAGAAGCAATGACTTTAAGAGCCCTTGCCTTGACTATTGAGGAATAGTGTTTTTTGTTTGTCTGTTATTCCTTAATACCATTTTTTGAACTCTTTACCTAACATAGAATTAATTGTGTGTATGAAGATGGCTGAAAATAGATCCCAGTAAAAAATAATAGTGCAAATAAGAGAGGAAAAAGGAAGTTTGTAACTGTACAGCTATATATTTCTGCATACATTCCTAGGGACTTACTTCTAAGGGTACAGCTAAAAGCCTGCATGTGACTCCAAATCCTCTTAAGCTGGATGGAAATAATGCCATCTTAAGTGTTAAAGTGATCATATTAAGTGTTAAATTTATCATATTGATAGGATTCTTAAAAGGATCATATAAGATGATAGATCAAGTGTCTAGTAATAGCACTAGATAGAATTTAAAAGGAGGGAATGTTCCAACATGAGAAGCAGTTCACACCGCAGACTCATAGAATGACAATCACTCTAAATAGCACTCTGACCTCAGAATCAGCCCTTAAAGCATTCTGGTCTGGCTGAAGAGCCCTTGAGAGCATTTCAGGCATGGAAAGCCAAGACACTATGGCAAAAACAGTTCTACATGAAGGATCTCTGTGAGACCCCAGTGGAAAGAAGGGGCCATCGAAGAATGATGTGTTTTCTTCTGAAAGTAGGCGAGGACTTCTACTTTGCCTATGGCCTTGCCTGAATACTAACAGACTGTAAACTCAAAAGGCTTCCATAGGTCAAGGGCCTCAGTTGATCACTGACATCATACATCGGAGTGTTAATTGTTAAATTAACAACAGGAGTCACTGTGCTCTTTAGTCCCATGTAGGACTTCTGTCCTCAATGAGGTATACTATGAGAATTAACTGCGAAATTTTTTCTCACAGTTTTTTATAGTGTGTGTGTGTGTGTGTGTGTGTGTGCGCAAAGTCTTTACTTAGTATAGAACTGGTCTTCAGTATATAATATTAATTGAAAAAGAACCTTAATGGAGAATGGGACTGAGAATAGGAGAGGGAGGAGAAAGTGGAATGAGAGTGGGGTTGGCAGGGCAGTTGTTTGGGAAGAATCACTGTAATCCTAAAGTTGTACTTATGAAATTTCTACTCATTAAATAAAAGGTTTATAAAAGAAACTAATTCTAATTATTCAAAACAATTGAAAGGGAGGGAATCCTCCCAAATTCCTTTTAGGAAGTTACATCATGTGAATTCCTAAACCAGAAAAAGCTGCAACAGTGAAAGAAAACTATCCACCAATATCCCAGATGAATATAGATGTAAAAATCCTCAACAAAATATTAGCTAATTGAATCCAACAACACATCAGAAAGTTCATCCACTTGGAACAAATGGAATTTATCCCTGGTATACAGGGATGGTTCAACATTTGCAAACCAATAAAGGTGTTATATCACATTAACAAACTGAAGAACATAAACCACATAGTAATCTCCATAGATGCAGAGAAGGCATTTGATAAAATACAACATGCATATTCATGATGAAAATCTGAAGCAAATTGGGTATAGAAGGAACATTCCTCAATATAACCAAGGCAGTTTATGACCAGCCCATCCTACTGAATGGGGAAAATCTGGAAGCATTCTCCCTAAGATTCAGAATCAGACATCGATTGCTATTCAATCCGGTCCTGGTATTTTTAGCCAGAGCCATTAGTCAAGGGAAAAAAATCAGCTGGATACATATTGGAAATGAATAAAATCAAAGTATCCTTTTTGTAGATGACATAGTTCTATATATAAGGGATCCAAAAGACTCCACTGAGAGACTATTTATTTGAAAGTCAGTTATAGAGAGAGGGAGATGGAGAGGCAGATAGAGATCTTCCATCTACTGGTTCACTCCCCAGATGGCTGCAACAGTCGGGCTGAGCAGAGCCAAAGCAAGGAACCAGGGGCGGCTTCCAGGTCTCCCACATGGATTGTAGGGTCCCAAACACTTGAGCTATCTTCTGCTTTCCCAGGCTGTTAGCATGGAGCTAGATCAGAAGACGAGCAGCTGGGACATGAACTGGCACCCATGTGAGATGCCAACATTGCAAATGGTAGCTTTACCCACTGTGACACAATGCTGGCCCTGTAATAGCTTTTACTGAATTGTCTTTACCACAACCAACTTATTATGGCAACTTTGCTACATACCAAATTATTATATTTTTGGCATACTTGCAGATTTCTCTCCTATTCTGTTGATCTGTCTACTCATGCAAAGATGAAACATTTTAATTAGGAGACAATCAGTAATCAAAATTATAACTAAGCCCTTATATAATGTAACACAATTGGGTCCTCATCAGAAAATTTGTTTATGGAGAGAGTTTAGAATAATGGATAGGCTCATGATCTTTTTACCTAAAGGAGAATGTGTGAATAATTAATGAAAGTGTGGATCTCTTTAGAAGGAAGTACATGTCGTTACCAATTATTTAAACTGATTTAAGAAAAAATAATTTTTGTGCTATAGAAAACATTTTAAGTAGATTTTACACGAAATTTTCTTGTGATACCCATGTTTGCGAAGAGTGAACATATCTGATACATGTGTCATGTTTTTACAAGTTACTTTCTGAAGAAAAATGGCAAGACAAAATGATAGCAATTGAAATGTGATAGTAATGTATGTGTGTGTATACATATATATGTTTATATATGTGTGTATATAAATCTTGTACCTAAAATATTTAGTGCTTATAAATTAACCCAACATTATATCTTTTGTGTTGTCTTATAATCTATTTCTAATATGGAATTCTACAAATTCTTATTTATGAAACTCCAACAATGTTTCTTCCAACTTAAATCCTCCCTTCCTTAGATATTTGAACGTTAGCTCTGATCCTTTAAAAAGTAAGAGTGTCAAAACAAGTATCTCATTGAGATTTTGTAAATCCTTCTGGATAGTGTGGCATTACATCATGGAAAACTGGTTTCCCAGGCCGACGCCACAGCTCACTAGGCTAATCCTCTGCCTTGCAGCACTGGCACACCGGGTTCTAGTCCCAGTCGGGGCGCCGGATTCTGTCCCAGTTGCCCCTCTTCCAGGCCAGCTCTCTGCTGTGGCCAGGGAGTGCAGTGGAGGGTGGCCCAAGTGCTTGGGCCCTGCACCCCATGGGAGACAAGGAGAAGCACCTGGCTCCTGCCTTTGGATCAGCACGGTGTGCCGGCTACAGCACGCTTGCCGCAGCGGCCATTGGAGGGTGAACCAACGGCAAAAGGAGGACCTCTCTCTCTCTCTCTCACACTGTCCACTCTGCCTGTCAAAAAAAAAAAAAAACTGGTTTCAATTCATCCAAGATTTCAGAATTCTTATTTCTAAAGCATAAATTATTTTAATTACTTCTGTTTTGATTTCTCTTGATTACATTTGAAAAACTAGAAATCGGGAGTAATAAAGCAGTATAAAAATAGTATTGAGCTTAATGCTGGAATCTAATCTGTGGAACTTTGATTATCCTAATACCAAAAGTTCAAGTAATACATATGTTGGGATATAAAGAGGCCAATTATTTTATTCAGAATATTATTTGCTGATCTAGTATGCTTCATAAATCAATTTTATGTTACCTATATTTTGAGAATGTTCCAATTTAAATAAAACCAAATGAGCATTTAAATTTGAAATCTATTGAATTTTTCTGAGCAATTGGAACCACCAGATCCTTCATCAAGAAAGCTATTTTCAGTTACAAAGTACACAGGCACTGCATACGTAATCCTGCCCATTAAAAGCCAGGTCAGGTGCAGATTTTCGTTGCTAGGCAGCTGTTCCTTCTAGACCTGTGGCTTATGCCACCTGCTTTTCATACGCTTTCCCAAACTTCCTAGGGAGTTGCTACAGAGACTCTCATATTCCTTTCTTTGTTTTTCTTTTCCCCATCATATGCACGGTGGTTTTCAGCTTTTATCATAATGCTGGAAACTAAATATAGTAGATTTGCATTAATTGATACTGAGGATTCACATTAAACAGAAGTAAAACTTAAATCACTTGTGAAATTTGGGAGAGTAGATGAGAGTGTATTAAGATTAAAGGTCAATCTGTGTTAACACTTCTATATTCATGAAATCTGGTAAATGCACTTTGGAGAAAGGAAAAGAAATGGGCCAGTGAAACGAAGGAAAGAAAGGAAGAAGAGATCTGAGAAGAAAGACAGGAGGCAGGAAGGAAGGAAATGAAATGAATGCACTTTATCATCTATGAGAGATTTTGTATGTGTATGTGAACTGTCATGAATTATTCGTGTGTGACTTTTATGATGCCATGGTATTTACTTCTTCAGCTACCTGCCCTCTGTCAATTCCTCTAGCAGCTACAAATGCTGCCCTTGAAGGAGGCAGTCCTGTAGATCCTCCTAGTGGTGTTTGTTTTACTGTGTTGTGATTTAACTGTGGTTAATGTGACTGTTTTTTGACAGCACTAATCCCAATTTTGAGCTTTTTCTTATGACACTAACTGTAACCAGGCCCAATGGATGGCCAATACCAAGGATGGCCACTACTTTACTTTGACTGACAGGTAGCCACATTGACAACATTGTGCTCACATGCAAATGAGATCGTTTGGATCTGGGACTATTCCCTACCATGCTGACATCTGCAAGTTAAGAAAATACACCTTCTGGGACAATCAGTTCTAGTGCCTTCAAACTACTAATCAAGGCACATTTGTGACTCCGTTTCCTCTGAGAGAATTCACTGAGAAGGCATCAGCTGCCAAGGCTCTGCTGAAGAAAAAAAACTCTTATTTAATTGTTGAAGTGTTGACGACACCTAGAATCTTCTAGTGTCATCTTCACAGAGCCCATTTACCCAGAACATTTAGAATATTTCCTCCATGAATGTGTGGTGTTTGGTTTGCTACTAATATTTTGTACTCAAGTAGTTTTCTTTCACTAATTTTTCCTATATTTTTCATATTACTTTTGTTCTGTTTTTGTATACCTTAGAAATTCGTGTACATCAGTCAATTCAGGAACTATATTTGCTTCATTGAGTTATCATATGATGAAAGGATACAAGAACTTAACCCTTTAGAACAATTGATAATTTTTTTGTTCATGTTGAGAAATTTTTTTAAACTTTAATGAATATAAATTTCCAAAGTACAGTTTATGGGTTACAATGGCTTCCCCGCCTCCATAACTTCCCTCCCACCCGCAACCCTCCCCTTTCCCGCTCCCTCTCCCCTTGCATTCACATCAAGATTCATTTTCAATTCTCTTTATATAAGAAGATCAGTTTAGTATATATTACGTAAAGATTTCAACAGTTTGCCCCCACATAGCAACACAAAGTGAAAAATACTGTTGGAATACTAGTTATAGCATTAAATCACAATGTACAGCACATTAAGGACAGAGATCCTACATGATTTTTTTAAAAAATTGATTAATTTTCTATGCAATTTCCAATTTAACACCAAGGTTTTTTTTTAATCATTTGCAATTATCTTTATATACAGAAGATCGATTCAGTATATACTAAGTAAAGATTTCATCAGTTTGCACCCACACAGAAACACAAAGTGTAAAAATACTGTTTCAGTACTAGTTATAGCATTACTTCACATTGGACAACACATTAAGGACAGATCCCACATGAGATGTAAGTATACAGTGACTCCTGTTGTTGAGTTAACAATTTGACACTCTTGTTTATGGCCTCAGTAATCTCCCTAGGGTCTAGTCATGAGTTGCCGAGGCTATGGAAGCCTTTAGGGTTCACTGACTTCGAACTTATTCCAACAGGGTCATAATCAAAGTGGAAGTTCTCTCCTCCCTTCAGAGAAAGGTACCTCCTTCTTTGGCCCCGTTCTTTCCACTGGGATCCCACTCACAGAGCTCTTTCATTTAGGTCTTCTTTTTTTTTTTTTTTTTTTTTTTTTTTTACAGAGTGTCTTGGCGTTCCATGCCTAAAATACTCTCATGGGCTCTTGAGCCATATCTGAATGCCTTAAGGGCTGATTCTGAGGCCAGAGTGCTATTTAGGACATCTGCCATTCTATGAGTCTGCTGTGTTTCCCTCTTCCCATGTTGGAATCGTTCTCTCCCTTTTTGATTCTGTCAGTTAGTATTAGCAGACACTAGTCTTGTTTGTGTGATCCCTTTGACTCTTAGACCTATCAGTGTGATCAATTGTGAACTGAAATTCATCACTTGGACTAGTGAGTTGGCATTGGTACATGCCGCCTTGATGGGATTGAATTGGAATCCCCTGGCATGTTTCTAACTCCACCATTTGGGGCAAGTCCAATTGAGCATGTCCCAAATTGTACATCTCCTCCCTCTCTTATTCCCACTCTTATATTTCATAGGGATCACTTTTATTCTTAGGTGTTTAAATTTTAATTGAAATGTGTGTTAATTACAGAGTTCAACCAATAGTACTAGAACAAAACAGAAAAAATACTAAAATGGATAAAGTATTTCATTGTACACCAACAGTCAGGACAAGAGCTGATCAAGTCACTGTTTCTCATAGTGTCCATTTCACTTCAACAGGTTTCCCCTTTGGTGCTCAGTTAGTTGTTGCCGATCAGGGAGAACATACAATATTTGTCCCTTTGGGACTGGCTTAATTCACTCAGCATAATGTTTTCCAGACTCCTCCATCTTGTTGCACATAACTGGATTTCATTGTTTTTGACTGCTGTATAGTATTCTATAGAGTACTTATCCCATAATTTCTTTATCCAGTCTACTGTTGATGGGCATTTGGGTTGGTTCCAGGTCTTAGCTATTGTGAACTGAGCTGTAATAAACATTAAGGTGCAGACAGCTTTTTTGTTTGCCAATTTAATTTCCTTTGTGTAAATTCCAAGGAGTGGGATGTCTGGGTTGTATGGTAGGGTTATATTCAGGTTTCTGAGGAATCTCCAGACAGACTTCCATAGTGGCTTAACCAGTTTGCATTCCCACCAACAGTGGGTTAGTGTCCCTTTTTCCCACATCCTCTCCATCCAGAGATACAGTTTTACAGCACTATTTGTTAAAGAGACTGTCCTTGTTTCAGAGATTGATTTGTAGCTCCTTTGTCAAAATTAATTTGGTTTTTGATGCATGGATTAATCTCTGGAGTTTCTATTCTGTTCCATTGGTCTACATGTCTGTTTTTGTGTCAGTACTGGGTTGCTTTAATTATAACTTCCCTGTAGTATATCTTCAATTCTGGTATTGTGCTGCCTCCAGCTTTGATTTTGTTGGTTGGATTGCTTTTGCTATTTGGGGTCTCTTGTGTTTCCATATGAATTTTAGCATCATTTTTTCTAGCTCTGCAAAGAATGTCATTGTATTTTGATTGAGAACATGTTGAATCTGTACATTGCTTTCAGTGGTATGCACATTTTGATGATGGTAATTCTTCCAATCCTTAATAGTGGAAGATTTCCCCACTTTTTTTGTTGTCTTATATCTCTTTAATGTTTTATAATTTTCATTGATATCCTCAGTTAAATTTACTCTGATATTTAGTTATTTTTATAGCTGTTTTCAGTGGGATTGATCTTAAATGTTCCTCTTCAGCCATGGCATTTTTCTGTGTATACAGAGGCTATTGATTTTTATTTATTTATTTTTGACAGGCAGAGTGGACAGTGAGAAAGAGAGACAGAGAAAGGTCTTCCTTTGCCATTGGTTCACCCTCAGAGGCTATTGATTTTTATGCTAATTTTATACCCTGCCACTTTACCAAACTCTTTTATGAGTTCCAATAGTCTCTCAGTGGAGTCTTTTGGATCTCCTACGTATAGAATCATGTTCTCTGCAAATAGTGATACTTCTTTCCAATTTGTATCTCTTTGATTTCTCTGTTTTTCTTAAAGAATTATTTGAAGGGCAGAGTTATAGAGAGAGGCAGAGAGAGAGGACTTCCATCACTAGTTGACTCCCCAGATAGCCACAATGGCTGGAGATGCACTGATCCAAAGCCAGGAGCTAGGAGCTCTTTCCAGGTCTCCCACATGGGTACAGGGAACCAAGGACTTGGACCATCTTCTACTGCTTTTCCAGGTCATAGCAGAGAGCGGATCCAGAAATGGAGCAACCAGACTAGAACTGGTGCCCATATGGAAAGCTGGCACTGCAGGTGGTGGCTTTATCCACTGTACCACAATGCCATCCCCACTTTTATTTCTTTTACTTGCCTAATGGCTCTGGCTAAAACATCCGGGACTGTATTGAATAGCAATGATGAGAGTGGGAATCCATGTCTGGTTCCAGATATCAGGGGGCTTCCCAGCTTGTCCCCATTCAATAGGATCTGGCCAATTCAATAGGATCTTTGCTGTAGGACCCTTCAGTAGGATCATTCAATAGGATCTTTGCTGTAAATTTCTTGATTGTGTTTAGGAATGTTTATACCCAATTTGCTTCAGATTTTCATCATGAATATGCATGTTGCATTTTATTAAATGCCTTCTCTGCATCTATTGAGATAACTATGTGGTTTGTTTTCTTCAGTTTGTTAATGTGATGTAAAACCTTTATTGGTTTGCAAATGTTGAACCATCCCTGCACACTAGGAATAAATCCCACTTGGTCCAGGTGAATGATCTTTCTGATGTGTTGTTGGATTCAATTAGCCAGTTATTTGTTGAGGATTTTTAATCTGTGTTCATCCAGGATATTAGTGGATAGTTTTCTTTCTCTGTTTCAGCTTTTTCTGGTTTAGGATAAGGAGACACAACTTTATAAAAGGAGGTTGGGAGGATTCCCTCCCTTTCAATTGTTTTGAATAGCTTGAGAATAATTAGAACTAGTTCTTCCTTAAATGTCCAGTAGAATTCAGCAGTGAAACAATCATGTTTTAGGCTTCTCTTTGTGAGAGCATCTTTATTACCAGTTCAATCTCTGTCTTGATTATTATTCTCTTTAGGTGTTCCGTGTCTTCACTACTCAATTTTGGTAGATTGTATGTGTCCAGGAATCTATTTTTCTACGTTTTTCCAATATTTTGGCATATAGCTGTTTGTAGTAATTCCTGTGTTATCTGATGTTAAGTTTCCTTTATCATCCCAGATTTTATTGATTTGGGTCTTCTCCCTCTTTTTTTTTTTTTTTTTTTTGGTTTGTTGGGCCATTGTATTTATTTTGTGTATTGTTTCAGAAAAGCAGCTGTGCATTTCACTGTTTTTTAATATTTTTCATTTTAATTTTGTTTTGTTCTCTTCTCTAATTGCCTTGTTTTTCTAGGTCCTTGAGATGCATTGATAGTCTATTTATGTGCTACCTTCACAATTTCTTGATGTAGGTACTAGTTGCTATAAGCTGCTTTCTTAACACTGCCTTTTTTGCTTTCTGTTTGTATGGAATATCTTTTTCCATCCTTCCAGTTTTAGTCAACATGTATCTTAGTTGATGACAAGTGTTTATTGTTGGCAGCAAATAGATGGGTCTTATTTTTTAATTTATTCATCCATTCTGTATCTTTTATTTATTTTTTTGACTTGCAGAGTTAGACAGAGAGAGAGACAGAGGAAAGGTCCTCCCTCTGTTGGTTCGTCCCCCAAATGGCCGCCACAACTGGCATGCTGCACTGACCCAAAGCCAAGAACCAGGTGCTTCTTCCTGGGCCCCGATGTGGACACAGGGCCCAAGCACCTGGGCCATCCTCCACTGCCCTCCTGGCCACAGCAGAGAGATGGACTAGATGAGGAACAACTGGGACAGAACCTGGGGTGTCGGCGCCAGAGGCAGAGGACTAGCCCAGTGAGCCACAGCACCAGCCCATTCTGTATCTTTTAACTGGAGAGTTGAGGCCATTTACATTCAGGGTGACTATTGATTAGTAATGACTTGGCCTTGACATTTTTCCATACATATTCCTATTGTTTACTTTTGGTTGCCTTTGCACTTATACTGGTAGATTTTCTGCCTTCACATTCTTTCATAGTCATGACTATCTTTCTATGTTTTTGTGTGTAGCACATCCTTAAGCATCTTTTGTAAGGCTGTATGAGTGGTGACAAAATCTTTCAATTTCTGTTGTCATTGAAGTTCTTTATTTTACCTTCATTCATAAGTGAAACCTTTGCAGGGTACAGTATTCTGGCTTAAAAGGTTTTTTTCTCTTAAGATTTGGACTATGTCAAATCTGTCCTAGCCTATAGAGTTTCTGTTGAGAAATCAGCTGTGAGTCTAATTGTAGAGCCTCTGAAAGTAGTCTGGCATTTTTCTTGTGCACATTTTAGAATCATTTCTTTGTTTTACTATCAAAATTTTGACTACAGTATGTCACATGAAAGCGTTTTCTGGTCCTATCTATTAGGAGTTCTGTGTGCTTCTTGTACTTGGACATCTCTTTCTCCAAATTGGGGAAATTTTCTGTAATTATTTCACTAAATATGCCTTCTAATCCATTCTCTTTCTATACATTCAGGAACTCCTAAGAACTGCATGTTAGGGCATTTAATAGTGTCCTATAAATCTCCAACACTTTTTTTTTAAAGTTTCTATTTTCTTTTCTCTTTTTTTCTTGTTTTGTCCTACTGAAAGATTTCCAGAAATTTGTCTTCTAGCTCAGATATTCTTTCTTCTACAAATTATAACTGTTGAGGTTCAAATGTCACCAGGTTTTAGGGAAACTGTCACTCTGGCTGAAGGACAAAGCCTTTAAGAATTACCCTTGAAAGAGTCCCATATCTTAAACACTGTGCACTAGAGTCAAAAGGCGTCAGTGCTTTTTACCATCTGTCAGAAAAGGCCGGAGCCTTCTCTGCAAGAGAGATTGCTGACAGCTGGCCATGGCGAAAGGCCATTTTCTTTGATTCTACTCCTGATACAGAAGACCTGAAATCTTTGGTTCTCTTGGGAAGACTGGAGAGGAGGATAGGATAAGTAGGTTTTTGTGATGAAGGCAAGGGGAAGGGGGGGTGAAGTTAATCATCTTTCCTGACAGATGTATACACAGGCTGGGAGAAGTAATGCGCCTTCCTCCCTACTCATTAGCTACCATCAGGAACAGAATTCCTCCAATTTTCTAAGCCCTGAAACTGAATTGTGTTGAAATAGTTTACCATGGTTGTCTCAATTAAAACATAACTTCTCCCTGTGATGGGCTGAACTATGGTTGGTGGAAATACAGCAGTCCTTTTCCAAAATAAAATGATTAGAACTTTTAAATAAAAGTTTTAAAAGGACAGAGTCAATCCAGAATTCTACCCTATGCGAGGGTAGACCTGTAGGAGCAGATTCTCAGACTATAGAGTTTATTAACAAAATAAATTGCTTTAATTACAATACCTGATGATATTATATAAATATACTATTTTGTTATATATAATTAAGTATTACAATTAAACAGATGTACATCTATAGTTGATATGCTGCCTTATATTTCAGAATACTATAAGACTTATGGGGAAGGAAATCTAATAATACATGTCAAAAGCCATGTCTGTGCCATTTCTTTTAACATGGCAATTCCGTTTCTAAAGAAAAATAGTTAAAATCAGTAAGATAATATACGTGGGGATATGTTTCAGTTATAATGATGGAAAAGAAAATAATACAAGTAACTATGGTATGGGATTGATTACAGCAGTTGCCCTCAGGAGGATTAGAAATTTTGTCCCCTATGGGACATTTGACAAAGGACAGTGAATGCCTCACAACCAAGAATTATCTACCCCCAAATGTCAGTAGTTCTAAGGCTTGAAAACTTTGATAATGGTGATTAGATATTCTGACTCAGCAGAAAAATGTACAGTCTTTAAATCTTATATTTTACAGGCTAAGCTTGTAACATGGAGCTATTTCGATATAATAAGAGAAAATAACAGGATACAAATTTAAATATATACATTATGGTCAATGGCAGATTTACTGTGAAGCTGATGAAACTTAAGTTTCAGGCAAAGAAATCACTTCAAAGTCCATTGGAGAAATTGTAGTCATGTATTTTCTGTGGTTATGAATGTTTTTTTTTATTATTTATTTATTTATTTATTTTTTTGACAGGCAGAGTGGACAGGGAGAGAGAGAGACAGAGAGAAAGGTCTTCCTTTTGCCGTTGGTTCACCCTCCAATGGCTGCCGCGGATTGCGCGCTGCGGCCGGCGCACCGCGCTGATCCGATGGCAGGAGCCAGGTACTAGGTGCTTTTTCCTGGTCTCCCATGGGGTGCAGGGCCCAAGCACTTGGGCCATCCTCCACTGCACTCCCGGGCCACAGCAGAGGGCTGGCCTGGAAGAGGGGCAACCGGGACAGAATCCGGCGCCCCGACCGGGACTAGAACCCGGTGTGCCAGCGCCGCAAGGCGGAGGATTAGCCTGTTGAGCCACGGCACCGGCTTTATGAATGTTTTTAAGAATTTTAAAATGATTATTTTAATTTTTTCTTAATATAAGATTTTTCTTTTTCTCTAATAATATACAAGCTTCAGGCAGCACTAAATGCAATTCACCTTTGACTATAATTTTAATAAGCTAAAACATAGTGAATATCACCAAGGTTGGGGAGAGGGAATGTGATAGGAAATTACCAAGTGGTTAATCACCAAGTGACTAATTGAAGATTGTGTTTTTACAAAATTGTTATATTAGTTCATGATGAAAGAAATTATTTTTAAGAGAGAAAGTTCATGGACTTGTAAGAATTAATGTATAGGAAAAACAACATTTTAGGAATCTTATGAGTTCTTTTTAAGTTAGATTTTTGTCTCATTCTGGTCTTTGTAACTTTATGTTTCAGGCTCCTCTCACAGCTTGTTTTCATTTGCACTTGTGTTCAGCTTTTTGGCTAAGAAAAAGAATGTGTTCTGGTGCCCTCTTACTGTATAGCAGAGCAACCCAAAACTAGTGGGTTGACTGGACTGCTGTGTGGCTCTCATTTGGGCTTCTCACATGTTTGCAGTAAGATGGTGATTGGAACTGAAGTCATCTAAGATTCAACTGGGCTAGATGTCCTGGTTGATAGTCACTCACATGTCTGGTGTCCCAGTGCCCTCAACTGTGACCTCTCTGTATAGTAGAGTAGGCTAGACTGCACTTGTCAACTCAGTACTGTAAGAGGCAAGAGTAAGAAAGTGTCCTGAAATCTGGCATTGTGATGCCTCTAGCTTTGTTTTTGTTATATAAATGGCTTTAGCTATTTCGAGGTCTCCTGTGCCACCATATGAATTTCAGCATCATTTTTTCCAGATCTGAGAAGAATGTCTTTGGTATTTTGATTGGTATTGCATTGGATCTATAAATTGCTTTTGGGAGAATGGACATTTTGATGATATTGATTCTTCCAATCCATGAGCATGGAACAAGAAAAGATTACCTTTTCATGATCATGAGTATTTGAAACAACTAAGAAGTAAACAAACCAGTATTCACTAGAAGTCACCTGACTCATCATTAGATTAATCAGAATTGTTGAATGCTGTTTCATTCTCCAGTAAAAAATATTATCCTGTTAGTAAGTGAAAAATAATGACCATCCCTGTTGTTTGCATTGGAGGATTAGTATTCAATGGACTAAAATTTAATTGTGATAATGAGAAAATAGTCAAGACAGTTAAAGTATGCACATATGTTATAAAATCAGGAGATATTTGCAAAAATCATCACAAAATACATTCTCAATTAACTTACTAGAAGCATGCCAGTATCTCACAAATTAACCAATACTTAGCAATATTTTACTTTGTATCATATTTATCTGATATGTTCCTTTTTATGACAAATATTTCTTAAGAATCTTCATTCTTGATCTGAAAGTACAATGTTCCAATTCTGTAACTGTAAAATGAGACCATAAATCAAGGCTATGTTAACCTTCCCATTACCTGTTTCATTTTTATAGCTGATTTAACCACTGCCCCAGAGAAAAGTCATCAAATATTTTCATCACACCTTTAATTTTTATTTTTAGTTCATCATAGCTAAGCAGAAATGAAATTTAGGATTAATAAATGACAATTTATTCAGTTACCTACATGGCAAAGGGAACTTTCTAAGAGTTCTAGAACCTGATGTCATGAAGACTCTAGAACAAATGCTCTGGGAAAAAATTCAAAACATTTATCTCTAATTTTGGAGACAGTTTTAAAAAAGTTGTATAATATATTTTGCAGTCCATACATATTCATCCATATCATTTATTCAAGGCCTGAATCAGTTAACCCAATGATCACATATTTGGTGACTATTATATATGCATCACGGCTACTGGGATCATACAATTCAATATATTTAATTAAACTATCTCCTTAAGAGGACGCAGAAGAAATCACCTGAAATTATTTGCTGATGTGCTGTTAAGTCCAGCAGTGCCCAGGACCATGCTTGACACAGAGTCGACTGTAAACCCCCACACCCTTGTTCCCTCCGTCCCTCTTTCCCCCTTTCATCCTATCTTCCTTCCATCCATCCTTCACTCCACCCATCCATCCATACATTATTTTTTGTACTTTATGTGAGTGTCATTAATAAAAAAGACTGATGGAAATAGAAAATTAGATCACTGAAGTTTAGCTGACAGGAGTTTCAGCTAATGTCCTTCCATATCTTGGCAACCCTCATGAGGGTGGAGAGTATGTCAGTCTTACTCTCCATTGACCTCCCAGCATTAGCTCTGTGGCTTGACAAAAGATGTAATCAATTAACAACTGATATCAAATAAATGCTTTAGTATCCCTTCCACATAAGACTATAGAGTCATTGAAACTTATAGGAATATTATCAACTTTTCAAGAAAATATTAACTGATGTACATTAATATTCAAGAAAACAAAAAGATGCACAGCTCTTTTATCTGAAAAATTCTTTTATAAAGAAGTCCTCCTTTTCCTTTGCTGGCTGATGAATGAGCCATTACTTGATATTCCCTTGCTTTCTTAATAGCCGTCTCATCTAGCAAGCAGGGTGGAACGTCCCCGTTCTGTAGCTTTTTTGCTGTCTGAAGTCTCTGGGAAACACCTCTCATTGATAATTCACTGTGCAGTCCACAGAGGCTCACAGGTGGAGGAAACCTAACCCAGTGGTAAATCACAACATGGAACACTTCTTGCATATTTGAGGAGACAGGAAAGAAAATACCTTGTCAGCCAGCAATCAGAAGCCCATTATCTTTAGAAAGCCTGCCCTTAGTACCTGTCATCCTGAATGGGTCCTTTCATACAGATCTTCCTGTGAATTCATTCACAGCAGCCAAACGACTCCTTCCCTCCTGTCTTTCCTATTGCCACACATGTCTTAGTCTCCCTTTGAAATATTTCCAAACCACTGGAGCATACTCATCATAGACCCCTATTGATGAAATGCAGGATTGAGGTTGTGTCAGATATAACTAATGATTAGAATTATCCCTACTTTCTCCACATTGTTGACAGACAGCGAATAAAGGCAATGTTGTTACACATACAATTGATCTATTGAAGTTACAACTTGGTTTTGACTCATGAAAATATAACCTTTTCCAGGGATCTTCTAAGCTAATGATTTAGAGCCCTTATGCCCTATATTTATTTATTTATTTATTTTACCATTTCTTCCACTGCACATGCAATGGGGCGTATTATTATTATTGCCATGTCTAGCTCTGCACAGTGCCTGTGTGGCATTCACACAAACACATACAGAATGCATACAGAATTCTCCATTGCATTTGAAAAAGAAAAGATACCCAAACTGTTTTATACATTCTCTTCTTTATCTTCTAATAGTGAGGATTAAATCTTAACAAGCAAATCTTTGGTGACTATGATGAAAGATTGGTTGAAAAATCATTGAAGAAAAATAAAATGGGGACATATTGTCTGACAGTTCATTAGGGTATTTACTTTTATTTTGAATAATTAATATTCACATTTGGTTACTAGTTGTCTAACATACATAATTTGCTCCATGTCTCACTTAATATCTTAATCAAAGTATAAATCAACATTGACCTTCAGGCAGTGTTTCAAATCTAGATGCTACAAAGAGTTCTGGGATGTGACTTTGCTTTCATCTTTCCCTCCTTTTTGCATTTACATACAATTTTGAAACAGCAGGACAATTTGGATGAGATAGAGAGAAATGAGGTAGCTTCAGCTAGCTGTGAAACACACAGGCGACTTCATTACCCAGCTGTGAGAAATTTTCCTCCCAATTGGAGGTAGACTTTTTAATAGACTTAGACCATGTTCCGTGTAGGAGCCTAGGATGCTCCATCAATTCAGGTGCTCATTGATGTAACTCTTATAATGACCTCAGAGGAATATCCTTTCTCCTCAGCATGCTGACTTCTCTCTGATAACCATGTAAGCAGTTCATAAGTGAATAGTCCCCAGTTCTTAGGTTTTCATGAACTGTTTTTTCATACACATGAAACTGACCATGTGACAGTCTCCTAGTAATTCAGGTACTCATGTAGAAAGGGGGTTAAGCAGAAAAGGCAAAACTTCTTGAAATCCAACAAATGGACTGCCAAAGCAGAGGCCAGTGGGAAGATAGACAATAGGCTGGTGGAACTGACAGCCACTTTTGACCTTTTCAGTCAACAAGTGTGTTACCCCTACAATCTCCACATCAACTACAGAGCTCCCGTCAGAAATCTCACTGGTATTGTGTTGATTCACTTAAGATTCCTCTTGCCTAAGAATATAGTCTGGAAGCCTTCTTTCCTTTATTTAATCCTCAGCACAGAACTGTCTGAAATCACATGCTAGAAGCTCTTTACTAAACATTGTTTAGAGCAAAGTGGGAGAAAAAATACCACCCAAGAACAAATAGAAGGGCTTCAGTGATGTTTGTAAGATTATCTTTCCTTCGGACTTCATTGGGAAAATTTAATTTTCAGATTCTAGGGAATTATTGTTTCCCATATGCTTCATAGACTATTATCGTTTGAGTCAGAGAAGACCTTTTGTGTAGAGAAAGAAACTAAGGCTTGAAAAGTAAATTGATATATGGCCGGCGCTGCGGCTCACTAGGCTAATCCTCCGCCTGCAGCACCAGCACCCCGGGTTCTAGTCCCTGTTGGGGCACCGGATTCTGTCCCAGCTGCTCCTCTTCCAGTCCAGCTCTCTGCTGAGGCCTGGGGACTACAGTGGAGTATGGCCCAAGTGCTTGGGCACCTACATCTGCATGGGAGACCAGGAGGAAGCACCTGGTTCCTGGCTTCAGATGGGTGCAGTGCACCAGCCGCAATGCACCAGCCGTAGTGGCCAATTGGGGGGTAAACCAACGGAAAAAGGAAGACCTTTCTCTGTCTCTCTCACATTTTCTAACTCTGCCTGATAAAAAATAGAAAAACAAACAAAAAAAGAAAAAAGTTAATTGTTGTGCATAGGTTGTGGCAGATACGATGATTCATGTGGCATCAACTCTTAATTGATCAATTACTCTGTGGCAGACACCATATAGATACACACTGTGAATGCACAGGTAAGCAGAGCTAATTGAGCTCTGCCCTCACTGGTAGTAAGACCTCTTGCCCTTTGCTAGTCAAGATACCTCTATATCATCTAGTAGTTTGTTAGAAATGCAGAATCTCTAGCCTCACTCCAGACCCACCAAATCAGAATATCCTTGTAAATGATGTACTCTCTGGTTTCATAAGCATATTTAAGTTGAAAAGATAGAGCAAAATTATATTAAAGGACATAGGAAGTATTGGGAGTTTAGTGAAGGCTAACATAAGACACCCCATGGAGGCAGAGTGCCCAGGGCTCTCAGGGCCATTTAGGGACATGGGATTTTTCTTTAAGTGGGAAGAGAGTTCTGGAAAATACCCAAGGTACAATCTGCCTCAAATGTAAAATATAAGTAGCACATCTTTAATTTAAGAAGACAGAAAGCAGATTGGCGGTGGACTGGCAATAGCGCATAGGCTATAAAGGGACACAAGGAATTTCTGGAGGTGATAAAAATATTCTCTATCTTGACTGTGGTGGGATAATTCCAGTGTGTGCTTTTGTCCAAACTCATCTATTTTTGCACTTAGAGTGAATGCTTTCTATCATATGCAAATTACCCCACAAAAAGTTAAAAGGAAAAAAGCATTAGGCACGTCATATCCAGGATTTAAATCAAGTTGTATAACAAACAAACAAACAAAAAAGGCAGGTGAGTACAGCTATTGCAATGTATAACCATTAAAAGCAAACTTTTCTCCATAATAGGGGACAAGTAAAGATGTGTAAGACTGCACGCTCTGAAAGACCATTCCAGAACCCCCCAAAGCATGAGAGCGTTCATAATAAGAGTAAAGAATTCACAGTAATACTTAAACAACAACAACAAAAAACCACAAAAGCAGGCTCCAGAAGTTAGACTAAATGTCTTCATCCACTTCTATGACTACCTATGTTTGTAACCTTGGACAAGCCCTAACCATCTTGAGAATGCAAGTTTCTTCTTGTTCTAGTAGCAATCAGAGCACCTGTTCCTATATTGTGATATAAGAGATGGGAAAATGCTTTGGAAATTAAGAGACATTATGTACATGTAAGAGCTGCTAAAGTTTCCTTCTCCAAGTCACTTTCATAACAGTGATGTCAAGAGATTAGAAGGAGCTCATTTATGATGTATCTGACCCCACGATAGCTCCCTGCCATGTGAAGCTTTCCTGATGTTCATGCAAAATTGTGTTTATTACAGGATCTCATGTGTTCCTCAAACAGGGTCAGAATCTGCATGTGTGACATATCCTAAGGAAGAGCCATTCTTAATAAAAAAAATGTCGAGTATATGTAACAAATTGAAAGTCACAAAATCGATTTGTTATATAATCACATTTATGTAGTCAATAGGGCAGACAGATTATATATGTTACAAATTAAGTTACATGTTATATGTTTTTATTTCATTTTTTAATTTTAATCAATTTTAACAGATTCAATATGATTTGTAGATACAGGTCTAGGAACATAATGATATTCCCTTCCTCCCTCCCTCACATCCTCTTTCCTTCTCTCTATTTTTATTAGTTTTTGAGATAACATATTTTAAGTTTACATTGCAGTAAAAAGGCTTGGTACTTTACTGAATAAGAAATGTAACAACTATAAAGCAAAAAGACCCTAGTTTAGTGGGAATGTAGACAATGGCTATAAATGATGATTGAATAGAAAAATGATAATTTTACCCATATAGTTTTTTGTCAATTAGTCATTCATAATTTTTCAATAAAATAGAACCAATGAAAATGTAACATCTAAACAATTACTGTGTAGTTATAATACAATAGTTCATTTAGACTTTAAGCCAATCCCTCTCAACAGTTTATACACAGGAATAATTTTATACAGATTGCAATGCAAATAATTATGTATTATATTTTTGTACTTTTAGTTACCACAGATCAGAGAAAACATATGGAATTTTTCTTTTGGGTACTGGCTTATTTCACTAAGTATAATGGCTTCCAGTTCTATCCATTTTGTTATGAAAGACAGTTTCATTCTTTTTTACGGCTGAGTAATGCCCCTTGGTGTATATATAACACATTTTCTTCATCCAATCGTCGATTGATGGATATATATAGGCTGATTGCATATTTTAGTTATTGTGAATTGAGCTACAATAAACATGGGGGTACATATAATTCTTTCATATATTGATTTTATTTCATTTGGGTAAATTCGCAGCAGTGGGATGGCTGGGTCAGATGGTATATCTATTTTCAGCTTTCTGAGGTAATTCCATACCGTCTTCCACAATGGTTGTACTAGCTTGCATTCCCACCAACAGTGGATTAGAGAACATTTTCCCCCACATCCTCATCAGCATGTATTGTTTTTTGATTTCTGTACGATATCCATCTAACTGGGGTGACATGAAACATCATTGTGGTTTTTCTGTGCATTTCCCTGATGGAGAGTGATCCTGAACATTTTTTTCATGTCTGTTAGCCATTTCAGTTTCATCTTTCGCAAAATGCTTGTTCAAGTCCTTTGGACATTTCTTAAGAGGATTGATTGTTGCTGAATTTCTTGTTCTTTATTGACTCTGGATATTAATTCATTATCAGTTGCATAGTTTGCAAATATTTTCTTTCATCCTCTTGGTTGCCTCTTCACTTTTTTCTTTTGCATTGCAGAGGCTTCTTAGGTAGATGCTTCTACATTGTATATTCAGTAACTTTTTCTTGAGCTATGAGAAAGGCACGGACAGATATAAAAAGAATAAGACACACTCATTAATACCAAGGAGATGACAACCTAGAAGAATGGATAAGATGTCTAAAAATAACCTAAATGCAAAGCCATATGTGGAATATAATATAGGGAAAAGTTTAGTGCAATGGAATTGGAAAAGGCAGCACATACTTTGTCTTGGAACTCTTCCCAAGAGAGGGTGCTATAGATGAGTATTAAGGAGTAAGTAGGAATCTTCTGAGTGAAGAGAGTGTCAGGTGGAAGACTGCTTTGAACTATGTCATATAATCAGAAAATTTCTTAAAGGATGTACTGAGCAGTTTTGGGGAGAGCTGGTGTTTGAGGCATGAGAGTGAGGTGGGAGACCAGCATGCGGAAGGTAAATTGAGGTCAGGACTATGGAAAGTTTTTCATGCTAGGCTTTCTTGTCTGAAAATGGAAAACCAGTGAAAGTTTCTGAGCAGGAATGTGGTGAGATGCAAACTTTGTCAATGAAACATGATTTGACAGCTCTGTTGAGTATGCATTCATGTTGGGAGAAACCAGTGCTATGGAGGTCAACAAAAAAAAATAAATACTATTACTGATGGGAGAGAAAAATCCAATTTCAGCTAGCGTTATAGCAGTTGGCAGGTTATGTACAGATATAATACTGGTGTTGAAAACTGGCTGGACTTTAAAAGCAGTAGGATATGGGAGTTGAAAGAGAAGAAATTATCAAAGATGATTTTCAGATTCCCAGCCAATATGAAAAGCCGTGGAAAAATGCATTATGTGAAAGGTGGTAGATTTAATTTCAAAAGATATTAGATTCATATGCTAGTGGGATAGTTAACATTATTTGGGTAGTTCTTCTATACTGTAAACATTACATATATTATCCTATTTAATTTTCAGATCATTTTTATAAGAAGAATTATATCATTCCAAATTAGAGAGATTGAAGGCTGAAGATACAAGCTAATTTACCTAAGGTGGCAGAATGCTGTTCAAGAAAATACCTTAATAGGATATTGTGTTCTCTGTTACCATTGCAAGAAATCTAGCAGAGTGGGCATGGGAAACTGAAATCAGAGTCAGGAATAATTAACAAAGTTGCTTTACCTGAACTTACCAAGAAAATGAATTTGTTTCTTACATTGACATATTGCTATGCACTATCAAATCTATTCAGTGCATCTGAATAATCTTTCTAACTCTTAAAAAATAGTAATGATTTCCTGGTCCAGTGATCATTTCTAACTGATAACAAATCTCTGCAATGATTTTTCAGCAGTATGTTGCTAAAGTATGATACATTCACAAGTTAGTTTCTAAGCCTTATTTTAGGGATAGATCATGATTCACAATTTGCTTGTGATAACAAGTATACCACTCTGATTCTACATGGAAACTCAGCTCAAGATCTCACTTAAGATCTGAAGGAGAGTTAAGGTAATACAACCTGTTTCAAAGCACAGTCATCCCTTAAATAGACTATGCTACAAAAATAAATATATTCAATGCATAGCTGAGAAACTTCAGATCTGTGGCTGAAATTATCGGTAGATGATTTTACAGTAAACACCATCACCAGTGTTTTGTTCTGGCTGTTTTCTTTTTATTTATTTATGTATTTATTTTTTTGACAGGCAGAGTTAGACAGTGAGAGGAGAGAGACAGAGAGGAGAAAGGTCTTCCTTCCATTGGTTCACCCCCCAAATGGCTGTTAATGGCCGGCACGCTGTGCCTATCCGAAGCCGGGAGCCAGGTGCTCCCTCCTGGTCTCCCATGCAGGTGCAGGGCCCAAGCACTTGGGCCATCCTCCACTGCTTTCCTGGGCCACATCAGAGAGCTGGACTGGAAGAGGAGCAACCGGGACAGAACTGGTGCCCCAACAGGGACTAGAACCTGGAGTGCTGGTGCTGCAGGCAGAGGATTAGCCTAATGAGCCTGTTCTGGTTGTTTTCTTATTCAAGTTATGTGTTTGTAGGAAATGACTGGTATTATAAACTTTATTGACAAAATCACAGTTCTATTTTCCAAATAAGAGTATTTCTATGGCATAGCAATGAATTCTTTTTTAAATCCAGCTGTGCTTTTCTGCTTCTGCCCACGGCTTTTCTTTGTCTCTCCTAGTCTGTCTCCAGATAACATATTTTGCTGTATGCATCTAAAGAGTAATAATTGCACTTCCTCCTTGGGAACCACAGCTTCACGCTAATTAACAGTTACTAGTGAAATGGTCCACTGATAACACAAGTGCATACGTTTCCAGAATAATAACATGAATTCTCCTCTGAAGAATCTAAAGCAGCAGGTTGTCACTTCACATAACTTTATATTTCTCCAAACTTGTAATAAAACCAGCTCACTGTTTTCTTTAGACTAAAGCAGGAAACAGTTTTTCTCTGTTCCTTTTGTCTGCTTGTGTCACTCTTGTGATTCTAGAATAACTTGTTTTTAGATGAACAATTATGGTATCTTCAACCATGGACATGAAGACAGGAATGATCTAATTATTCAACACAGATTTGGACCAGGCAACTATTCCTCCTAATAACTCAGGGTTAAACTCAGTAAATTAGCCCTGCATTGGGACAAACTTCAAATGCATTTGAAAATCATGTACTTCTTGGTTTAAATGGTGTCACCTCCACTCATCTAGTACTCTAGGCTGGGAACTTAAGTCACCCATTCCACCTCCCTCTTCCTCACTGGCCACATCCAACCCAGTCTATGTTCTGAAATAGTACCACTGGATCCATTCTGTTTTATTGTGTTCTTGAACTCGTTTACTTTTCTTTTTTTCAACTGTTCTCTCTTCGTGTGCCTTGTTAGTTTTGCAGTAGCTTCCTAACAGTTCCTCACCATTCCCTGCCACTCTACGCTCCACCTGATAGTTGAGGGCAATATTTTTAAATTAACTGGTAAATCAAACAAGCTCCAAAATCAAAACCAAATAGTGGTTTTCATTGCTTGCAGTATAAGACCAAAATCCTCACCATGACCTTCAAGACTGGGGATGTTCTAGTCCCATTGGCTCTCCAGACCATTTATTGCCATTCTCTTCTCCTCTGGGAGGAAGAGATTCCCCTGTGTTGAGACTGATTTTCTCCACTCATGTTCCTTCTATTTATTTTTTTCCCTCCATATCTCTAATCAAGTGTCAGTCCTTCAGAGAAACCTTCCTGACAACTCCATACTCCTGTCCCTGGAATCTATCTACCTTCCTTCTTTCCTTCCTTTCTCCTTTCTATTGTCTGTCTACCTATCTGCATTTGTTTCTACTGCCTCTTTTTATTTTTATCTGTGTGTATTATCTATTACCCCTCATTTAATATATATATATATATATACACATACATGTAGATGTAAATATATGTTTCTGTGTAGATGTTCAATAAGACTGAACATCTGAACCTCAGAGCTTTTGTTTCCACTTGTATTCTTTTATTTATTGTGTTCACAGTCTTCACCCCTAGGCTATAAAATCCATGATAACAGTGGTTCATATCTGACATGGCTTAATTTTCTATGCTCGGCACCTAACTTATTGTCTGGCACAGATGAGCTTTCCAATAAGTATTACTAGAGTAAGTTAAAGTGTTTTGTCAATCTGTGGCTCAAAAGAAGTAACCTCTGGCAAAATATTAAGTGCTAAGAAAATAAGATATTTTAACATTTCTCAGCAAGTGTTTTTCAGTGAAGCAAGGCAAAAGGGAAGACATACTTTGTGAATACTAAAAGAAACCAAAAAGAGGAATGGGAGGCAAATGAAAAGCACACTAAAAAAAAAAAAAAAAAAAAAAACTTGCTCCTTGAGCCACTGTTATGGTTGAAAAAGGTAAAGATGAATCTAAGGAAAATGTCTAGACCCAAGTCCTAGGGTTTGCTTTTGATTGTTCTCATTATTAATGAAGTAGTAGAAGAACAGTTCAGGACCCACTGGAATGTCCAGATGGTTAAGTGATTGTACAATGTTTGATTCTGATTACTTAACAAGCCCTAATGCAGGCATTTCCCCCAACCCTTCTGTTCATTGCCTGCACCATCACAAGGCCTTGAGCCTATTTTTAGAATCAAACTTTAAGTAACTGCTGTGCTTCTTAATTTTTTTCCCCTATGGTTTCTTGTGCACTTTACATCAAGTTCACCTTGTATAATGAATTAAAAGAACAACTCCTAAGAGATAAGAGGTTGGCAAATTCTAGCTGATCAATCTCAATCTCCCCCCTCCTTCTCTCAAGAATGAAATTTCTATCAGGGGAAGATTAAAAGATTATCTATCAGTTTGGCAAGTCAGACTGTGTAACAGGAAATGACAAGTGGAGCGGATAAAGAAGAAATTAAGACATTGCATCTACTGAAGCCTAAAGCTAATTCTCTTTTGTTCCCATAACCTTTTCCACTGACTAACAGGAATAATTGAATTAGGTATAATTTCCTAAGATATTAGTGCATTTCACTACAAGCATTAATAAATGTTTCTTTTGCAGAATTGTAGGTTTTCAGTTTAGTATAGCTAATTGGTAGGAATTTTACCACCAAGTTGTCTGTAATAATATACATACATATATATTATATATACATATATATACATATATACATATTATATATACATACACAAATGCATGCATATCATCCTCCTGGAAGACAGCTACTATAAGATCTTTGCACAAGGTGATAAGAGCCATACAGGTTTAATGATAGCATATATTGTCAGACGCTTGTTCTAATTTATAAGAAATGGTAATAAATAAATCTTTTTAAAAATTGGGGATTGCATGGTGCTGTGGCATAGCTGGTAAAGCCTCCACCTACAATGCCAGAATCCCATATGAGCACTGGTTTGAGTCTCGGCTGCTCCACTTCTTATCCAGCTCTCTGCTATGACGTGGGAAAGCAGTAGAAGGTAGCCCCTGCACCCACATGGGAGACCTGGAAGAAGCTGTTGGCTCCTGGCTTTGGGTCAGCTCAGCTCTGGATGTTGTATCATGTCGGGAATGAGCCAGCACATGGAAAACCTCTCTCTTGATTGCGCGCACTCTCTCTCTCTCTCTCTCTCTCTCCCACTCCCTCCCCCTCCCCCTCCCCCTCCGCCTCTGCCTTTCAAATAAATAAATAAATAAATATTTTTGAAAAATGGTGACTGTGAACTTTGTGCACATTAATACTTATTCTTCTCCACTTCAGCCAAACCGTTTGCAGCTTTCTTTTCTCTTGGTCATCCTTTCTTCTAAAGACAGCAAAAGTCATTTGTTTGGAGGGTGTGACCTCCCCCATCTTGTGCAACAGCTTATGCCAGAACCTGTACCTTCTCTGAGGGCTTTCCTACTGGCTTATTTTTTGGAGTGGTGGAGCATGAGCCCTCCCAGAGCAGTCATCAAAGAGTGATGTCTGCTTTTTTGCTATATACATACTCAGCTCTGTCATCCTCTAGGTTGCTACCGACAGCATCCCTGGAGCAACCCCAGTGATGAGGCCCCAGGTGCCTGCAATGATGGCTTGCTTGACAACTTGCTTTCTGTCATTCTCTTCCTTTCACTTTCCCACCCTCTCCAAACAAGTTTGTCAGACTGCTCTGTGTGACCAGTTACTAAAATAGTGCATGCTTTCATGCTAGTTGGCATATAGCTGTTTCCCAAATTCTCAGAGACCACTGTGCTGGTCAGCAGTTTCTTCCCATGAGTCAACAGCTAAAAGCTAAATCTTACCACAACTGGGGACTTCCTTCCAAGAACTTCATCCAATGCTATGGGCATCAGTTCTCCAGAATACTTTGAGAAAATGGTCTCTACGTTATTAAATATTTTTAATATTCGTGTTTAACTTGTACCACAAGGCCCAGATGTAGAGGAGGACTCTTCCTTTAGTTATTGAGATGAACTTAGAGGTTACCTTATTCTACCTCAGTCTTTGTTGCTTCTCTACATCAACAACCTTTGGTTGCTGCATGGCAGACCTTTCAGAATAAAAGATAGGAAAAGAAAGAGTGACAGAAAATATTTGTTCCTTAATGATGACCTTCTGGGAAATTGTGTGAGCATTTCAATTTGAGCTGGCCCCAGACTCCTATGTAGTAGTCCTACCACACTTACGAACTGTGGAATGCTTTCTACTGTACAATGGATTGGACACTGATTCTATGCTTATGTTCTTGCCTCTGCTGCTTTTCATAGATTCAAACAGTTCATGAGGAAAGAAATGTAAGATCAAAGGTCACTCACACAGTCCAATTTACCTCCATAACTGCATTGTGAAGAGGGGGACTGAAACATCATAAGCTGAGATTTCTTGGAAGTGCTGTAGTCACAGAAAAAAATTAGTTGTCACATTCGCATGATTTTATAACCCATGTGCATTTGATAGTCACTTGTGACACAATGATTACAAAATTCAAAGGGCACACTCTTATATGTGTGAAAAAAGACAATTTTAGAGTTGCTTTTGGTTTCTGCTATTGTGAGGTAGTATTTAGATACAGTTTCTCACTATTTAGATTTGTTATTGAAGTTTTAGTGGAATGTCAAAGATTTCAGTTAGCATGTGAAAATAAATGATGTCAACACAGCTCCAAGTTCAAGGTGGAAGAGTTTCTTGAAATAAATCAAGCATTTGGTGCCCAGAGATCTTGTTGTAAGACCACCAACTTCTCAACTCTTGAAGTTGCTTTATTTTTAAGAAACAGATTCTTCTTATGTAAGCATATGATTTTTATGCTATGTTCTTCTTTCTGACACTCGTGTGTGTGTATATATAGATATGTGTGTGTATATATATAGATATAGTGCAAGGCTTTTTAATATTTTCTGTAATTGCTGACAGCATTTGGGGAGTGGAAATTTTTAGAGGACTAAAAGAATCGAGTAAAGAAAACTTCAAATAAACTCAGAAAATTACTTTAATAGTTATTTTAACCCTCCAAAAGCTATTGCACACTGTATACTCACTAAAATGGTTAAAATTACAAGACTAAATGTTGACAAGATTGTAGAGTAGTGAGCTAAAATACTCACAAGTGACTATCAACAACCTTTGGTTGCTGCATGGCAGACCTTTCAGAATAAAAAGATAGGAAAAGAAAGAGTGACAGAAAATATTTGTTCCTTAATGATGACCTTCTGGGAAATTGTGCGAGCATTTCAATTTGAGCTGGCCCCAGATTCCTATGTAGTAGTCCTACCACACTTACGAACTGTGGAATGCTTTCTAGTAGTAGTAAAAAATAGCATATCTATTTTCAACTCCTAGCTATTTACCCAGAAGAAATGAAACGCAAACACATAATGATTTGTAAAAGAATATTTACAGCCCTTTTTTAAAAGGTGTATTTACCTGAGTGGCAAAGAGAAAGAACAAGCAAGAAAGAGACATGGTGACAGATGGGGCTGCTGGCCTCTGGTTCACTTCTTAAATGCCCACAGAGGCCAGGGTAAAGTCCAGAACTGGGAACTCATTAAAGGAATCCAAAATGATGGAGTTAGAATCGTGCCAGGGGATTCCAATTCAATCCCATCAAGGTGGCATGTACTAAGACCATCTCACTAGTTCAAGTGATCAATTTCAGTTCACAACTGATCACACTGATAGGTCTAAGAGTCAAAGGGATCACACAAACAAGACTAGTGTCTGCTAATACTAACTGATGGATCATTCTCTCCCTTTTTCATTCTAACATGGGAAGCGAGATACACAGCAGACTCATAGAATGGCAGATGTCCTAAATAGCACTCTGGCCTCAGAATCAGCCCTTAAGGCATTCAGATCTGGCTCAAGAGCCCATGAGAATATTTTAGGCATGGAAAGCCAAGACACTCTGGGAGAAAAAAAAAAGAAGACCTAAATGAAAGATCTCTGCAAGTGCGATCCCAGTGGAAAGAACGGGGATATCAAAGAAGGAGGAACCTTTCTCTGAAGGGAGGAGAGAACTTCCACTTTGACTATGACACTGTCAGAATTAGATCGAAGTCGGCGAACCCTAATGGCTTCCATAGCCTCAGCAAGTCATGACTAGAGTCTAGGGAGATTACTGACGCCATAAACAAGAGTGTCAAATTGTTAAATCAACATCAGGAGTCACTGTGTACTTACGTCTCATGAGGGATCTGTCCTTATTGTGTTATCCAATGTGAAGTAATGCTATAACTAGTACTGAAACAGTATTTTTACACTTTGTGTTTCTGTGTGGGTGCAAACTGATGAAATCTTTACTTAGTATATACTGAATCGATCTTCTGTATATAAAGATAATTGCAAATGATTAAAAAATCTTGGTGTTAGATTGGAAATTGCATCGATAATTAATTTTTTAAAAAAAATCATGTAGGATCTCTGTCCTTAATGTGCTGTACATTGTGAATTAATACTATAACTAGTACTCCAACAGTATTTTCACTTTGTGTCTGATGTGAGGGTAAACTGTTGAAATCTTTACGTAATATGTGCTAAACTGATCTTCTGTGTATAAAGAGAATTGAAAATGAATCTTGATGTGAATGCAAGGGAAGAGGGAGTGGGAAAGGGGAGGATAGCGGGTGGGAGGGATGTTATGGGCGGGGAAGCCATTGTAATCCATAAGCTGTACTTTGGAAATTTATTTTCTTTAAATAAAAGCTTTATTTAAAAAAAAAAAAAGGAATCCCGCCATTGGATCCATCACTCTTGACTCCCAGGATCCTCGTTAGCAGGAAGCTGGAATTGGAAGTCAGAACTATAAATCAAACTTTGGCATTCCAATGTGGGATCTTAACTGACAGGATAACCACCCACAACTTCACAGTATCTTTATTCACAGTAGCCCCAAACTGGAGAAAACTAAAATATCAATCAACTAGGGAATGAATAAACAATTGTTGTATGTTCATATAATGTAATACTGCACAGCTATAAATAGTAATGAATTGCTGGTATGTTCAATGAAATGCTTGCATCTCAAAATCATAAGGCTAATAAAGAGAATTGAAGAGAGACAAAAGACACCATACTGTGCAACTCAATTTATACTAAATTTAAGGACACACAACATAGTCCTTCAGTGATTAAAAACTAAAATAGTAGCTGACTCTGGAGTACAAGGGGAATGATTGGAAAGTAACACAGGGAAACTATTCTGGAGAGGAAATTTTTCTATTTCAGTCTTGGCATTGATTACATGGTCTTATACAATTGCTCAATCAAACTAATCTGTATGTTTAAGATGCATGTTGTCTGTAACTAAAGTATACCTGTATTAAGTGCTGTTAACATAGGCAGAAGCTGTTTCCCAGCTCCTGACTTCCCGCTTGACAATATTACCTGTCATTTTTCTGTATTAGCTCAGAAGCTATATTCAAATTCAGAATATAACAGAATCTTAATTATTTGAAATTTCTGAGAAATATGCTTCCCCTTTAATACACCAAACCATAAAAAAAAATTTGGTTTATTGGGGAAAACTTTTATTTTGGTAAAGTATCAAATCAATGGTCTTTTTGTGTGGCACTAACAAAATTTCTTCCCATAAAATAATAAAAATTTCTTCCCACATACTTTATATCTTTTCACAGTAGCTATACAAATGTTTTTTAAATTATTTTTCATTCTTTAGAAAGATTGCTACATATACAATGTCCCAAAATTCCTTTCTGTTATAAAATCTATTACAATCAAACATTTTTTTCAACTACTCTATGGCCATTTGTATGGATTTTAACCAGATCATATATGTGCAATTTGAGATGCTATTCAAAAATTTCCTTAAGTCACAGAAAAATCTTATGATGATAACTATAATATGGGTGACACAGACATCTTCTCCATGTTTACTAAGTAAAGTAAACAAGATCAACTTGCCTCTCAGCTGGATTTGGGTTTGTCACTGGAAAGAAATTCATGCTCAGTAGAGTTAAACAGCTCAAGGGGAGAATATGGTAACACCTATGAGTATGGAAGAAATAAGCAGAGGTCTAGAGACCAGGTAATGAGATAATAGCTAGGCTAGGAAGAGGTGACCTGGCATTGAGCAATTTTCCAGATAGAATGATGAAGACTGTTAGTGGCCAGGGATTTGCCTACTCATACGTCTTTGATAGCTTCCAGTGCATGCTTCATCATTTTATTGTGGTTGGTGGTCATATCTTCTAGCCTAAAGGAATAAAACTAGCTAAATATTTCCTATTGCAAAATTTGGTATTTTTAATTTGGAAATAATGCAATTATGAACTGTGTGAATGGGATTTTCAACTTGAGCAGGGCCCTAATGTGTAATGGAAGGGTGCTGATTTTTAGTCTGCTATAAGACAGATGGGACATAGCCGCTTGAACATACTTCTGTTATTTAAGTGCCTGCCAAGTCCCAAGCACTGGAGACTTTACATACAATGGGACTGACATCTCAAACAGAAGTCTAAGGCCCTGTTCTATTCTGTCTTGATATGTCACATGGAAAGGACTGCTATGTTTTAATTCTAAATAAAAATACTTTTCCTATTTTCTCCTCCTCATTCCCTTTCCTCACTTAGATTCTGTAAATTTATTCAATTATTTCATTTGCATGAAGATTAATTTTATTAACAGCTGCAATTAGTTTATAAATCTGCTTTCTAACCTAACCTGATCTGCAATATAATTACCTAGAAATCACTTTTAAAAATCAAGTATACCTTTCTCTCTGTCTCTCTCACTGTCTAACTCTGCCTGTCAAAAAAAAAAAAAAAAAGCCAGCACCGCAGCTCACTTGGCTACTTGGCTAATCCTTGCTCCTGGCTTCAGATCAGCGCAGCTTGATGGCCGTAGCAGCCATTTTGGGGGGTAAACCAATGGAAAAGGAAGACCTTTCTCTCTCTCTACTCTGCCTGTGGAAAAAGAAATCAAGTATACAGTTAATAGTAGCTTTTTCTATAAAATTAATAGCTTTTGCTACAGTTAATATATACATGAAGTTTAAAGTCTAGTCCATGTGTATGCCATCACCTGAACTTTTAGAGCTAGGTCAATTTTTCAAGATACATTTGTTTGAGAAGTTGAGTTACAGAGACAGACAAGGAGAAAAGTCTTTCATCCACTGGTTCACTCCCCACATGCCTCAGTGGCTGGAGCAGTGCTGATGCAAGCCAGGAGCTTCTTACGGGTCTCTTATGTGGGTACAGGGGCCCAAGGACTTGGGCCATCTTCCTCTGCTTTCTCAGGCCATTAGCAGGGAGCTGAATGGGAAGTGCAGCAGTCGGGACAGGAGCCTGCACCCATTTGGGATGCCAGAATTGCAGGCAGAGGCTTAACCTACTACACCAGAGTGCCAGCCTCAATTTAATATTTTTGAAGCAAAAAATTCTCTCTGGCATGAGATGGAACCAAGTCTGGTGAAGCCTGATTAGCAGATTTCCAGTTAGCTGAAGAAAGATAGTAGAGTTAAGGGTCTTCTTTAAGTTCCCTCTTCACCTTTTTAACCATACTTCTTCAGAACTAGGTACACAGGGGTTACCTGTGTGGGAGCCAGAAATGAAAACCTGCTCCTAAGACATCTGACCCACATCATGAGCCTTTTTGAGTGGTGGTTCTCAATCTTAGCAATTGGAATCACCTGGGGGTGTGGCTTAAACATTCTGATAGCCAGGCCTCACTCTAAAATTCTGTTGTACCTGGGATGGATGTAGTCCAGGTCCTGATAATTTGAAAAACTGTCCTGCTCAGTAGAGATCTGCTGCTGTACTATAAGCAGTGCACTGCTTTACCTGGCCACAGGTGAGGATGTGCTTGGGGAATTTGGGAAGGGGAAGAAGGTTCCCCCAATAAGAGATATGCTTTGGCAAAAAGAAGATTAAATGCCCCTTGCTGGCTATATAATTAATAGATATACTAAGGCAATCCTACTTTCCATGGCTGCAGGTTAACAACTAATATTTATATGAAGCCAGCTGCATACCATAATGGTGTGCAGTCTTTCTGCCAAACATATAGTGACTCATCTATGGACCCAAAATTGCTACATTAAAGAGTGAATAGTGTTTGTAATAAGCATAATCCCAATTTAAATATAACCAACTGAAATTCTAAATGATTTGGCAATGTGACTTTACGTGGGGGTATTCTTAATACTAGTAATACCCAAGTGAGGTAATTTTTAATATATTCTAATCTCAAATTACTACCATTGCTAACATTTGAGGTGTTATACTCTTGCCAGCTAGAATAAATTCTAAACTGGAAGAAGTACAGAGTTGAGGTATGACTTTTTGATTAGGAAATACATGTTGCTGACTGATCTGTAGCCATTAAATTCATTATCTCTGTCACTCACATGAAAGTGCACCTGCTTGATTGATGGCTTATACTGTATAAATTTATGATACTTCCAATGTATAGACTCATGATACTAATGCCCTATGTATATTTATTAATATATACTAATATATATATATAAATAAATATTATGTGAAATCACAAGGTTAGAAAGGTAGCCAATTTGTAAATAATTTTCAGTTGAAATAGTCCTTGTGTAAGCTGATAAGTAAGACTTACATTCATGCAATAAACTAAAATGTTTGGTTCAGAATTAGAGGCAAGTAACTGATGTTTTCAAAATCGGTGCATGTTGAGGTGGGGACTAATATATTATTACCAAGTGGGAAAAACAAATCAATTGTATGAAAAGGTATCATTTGAAATATAATGTAGTTCCCTAGAACAAGTAGAATATGGGTTCTTTATCTCTCTCCTCCCACCTCTCCATCTCCTATTGATGTATTTCATTTTCCAAGCTAAACAGGGAGTCAGATGGTGATGGCTGGCTGATGCAGTTCAGAGATTTGTCTCCTGGACTCAGAATAAGGACAAGATGTAAAGTATGTCTGAATGGCAAAAAGAAAGTATATAGCATATTTGCTCCACTGATAGCTTCTCCTTTTTTTCACACTGTAACCGCAAAAAGAATGAGTGTAGCCATGGGACTCATTTCTGACCAATGTGAAGTCATTGAAAGTGGTGAGATGTAACTTAAAGTAAGATTTTTTTCAGTAGTTGGGACTTGTGTATATTTTCCCTTCTCTCCTCTTTCCTGATGCCTATGCCTGTAATGCAAAGGAGAATAAGAATCACCAACTACCGTTTTGGACCATGAAGCAATCTTGGGGTAAGAAGTCATTGCTAAGGATGGTAGATCTTACATTTACAAAGTTCTGGATCCCGAGTGACTGAAACCACCACACCAGCCCAAGATTTCTACTCCAGGCTTGCTCCTTAAAGAAAAATTAATCCTTCTATATAACAGAAAGCCAAGAATTCTTAAGTTTCATCTCATTACTTATTTGCATTTGCATAATTACAGTTGGATATCACTATTTTTACATCATCACTTTTCATTTTTAAAAACTGAGTTCTGAGTCTCCAACTTATTTGTAATTTCAGAATGTATCTGACTGCTTCACAATAGGTTACTATCTGCTTATAAACTGTACTTGTTTAAGATAAAGATTGCATCTCATGGTAGATTGAGACAATGTTAAATATAAAATGTCAGCTTAGCATATCAAGTGAATGGACAGAGAAAGCATCTCAATTTGTATTTATTCTTCAGTGTGTTGACCAAGTGCACACCTTAGGTAATAAACAGGAGAAACAGTTACTTTTTTTTTTTTTTTTTTACAGGCAGAGTGGACAGTGAGAGAGAGACAGAGAGAAAGGTCTTCCTTTTGCCGCTGGTTCACCCTCCAATGGCCGCCGCGGTCGGCACGCTGCGGCCGGCGCACCGCGCTCATCCGATGGCAGGAGCCAGGAGCCAGGTGCTTTTCCTGGTCTCCCCATGGGGTGCAGGGCCCAAGCACCTGGGCCATCCTCCACTGCACTCCTGGGCCACAGCAGAGAGCTGGCCTGGAAGAGGGGCAAATGGGACAGAATCCGGTGCCCCGACCGGGACTAGAACCCGGTGTGCCGGCGCCGCAAGGCGGAGGATTAGCCTGTTGAGCCACGGCGCCGGCCTAACAGTTACTTTAATAACTTTAAAGCCACACAGAACTGGAAAATGATGTCTGACTTATCATGAGTAAAGTGGCAGATATTTCCTAGGAAGCACATGAATATAAATGAGGTGATGAACATTGTCTAAATATCACCAAGTAAATATAACATCCTGTTGGGTACATTTTAAGGAGATAGCTTTTTCCATGGAACATATTTCAGCTGTGTTTTTGTTTGGATGGTAATCATAGCACTGAATTTAATTAATAGACATTATTGAATTTCCATTGGAATATTTCTGGTGATAAAAAATTAATGCACACTGGCTTTGAAGCATGGTTGCTTACCTATAGTACCTGCATGTGAGAAAATGCTTTAGATGCTCTTGATCGTTTTCTAATTTGAGCTGACTTGAGAGTATAAATTGTTTTTTTAAAAAAACTGCACACACACCCATGAAATGCAGCGTTAATATAAGAACATTCTCGGCCAGCGCCGTGGCTCAGCAGGCTAATCCTCCGCCTTGCGGCGCCGGCACACCGGGTTCTAGTCCCGGTCGGGGCGCCGGATTCTGTCCCGGTTGCCCCTCTTCCAGGCCAGCCCTCTGCTGTGGCCCAGGAGTGCAGTAGAGGATGGTCCAGGTGCTTGGGCCCTGCACCCCATGGGAGACCAGGAAAAAGCACCTAGCACCTGGCTCCTGCCATTGGATGAGCGCGGTGCGCCGGCCGCAGCGCGCTGTCCGCGGCAGCCATTGGAGGGTGAACCAACGGCAAAGGAAGACCTTTCTCTCTGTCTCTCTCTCTCACTGTCCCCTCTGCCTGTCAAAAAAATAAATAAATAAATAAATAAATAAATAAATAAAAATAAAAATATAAGAACATTCTTTCTGTGATCCCAGCAGCATGAGAATGCATTGATACTATAACTTCATTACTACCACTTGTGATTCTTTGTCCTACTGTTGTGCACTAGACACTGAATTCAGAATTACAGGGTGGAGAGGAAAAATCACAGAATTTATAATTCTGGCTCTGAGCCAGTTAGCTAGATAACTAGATCTTCTTAAAGAAGGCACCATTAGCTTTTGGGACAGATGTCTGATATTGATCTGGGTATCAGCCTCATGAACATGAGACAGGAGTAGCACTTTGAGTTAGCTGCAGTGCTAGGGATTTCCATGGCAGCATCTTGAGTGAGTGTTCCCAACCTTGAGCTCCAGAGAAGATGGGACAAGTATAGAAGCAAGTACTACAGCTTGGGGAAAGTATTGCATTAAAGCAAGCAGGGAACTTTACTAACATTGTGACTCTGATATTGGATGGTAGTGATTTAATTCCATTTCCTCCTGTTTAGAACTCTTTTTACTCAATTACATTAACAGTTTTGAGCCTGAATTATACCGACATCCAAAGTCTCCATTTTTCCTTGTAGACAGCCTGATGCCAAAGAATATAATGTTCATAAATTCAGTATACTACAATAATAGCAAGATTGTGATGGAAGATCCCTATAAATTATGAGAATGTCATCCTTCCAAATTCCAAATATTTTGAGTGAATAGCATGATGTCCATAAAACTTACTTCACTGGTATACATCAGAAGCTACTTTATGGTACTTTAATTTAGAATGGGTTAGCAATAATCATTATTAATATATGATATGTCCCTATACTTTGTAAAAGCAACTAGTGGTGAAATGTCCATTTGAAGTTGTTGAAAATTTTAAAAGAGATTATTTGGAAGTTGTGATAAATTTAAAGCTATCGCTATGAAGTAAATTTATACATTGAAGGGAATTTATGATCGGTTAAGTTTTCAGATTTTATACCCAAATTGGAAATCTGATGAGCTCAGAAATTCTGAAATGTAGTATTTTGAAAGAACATTCATGTACAACTGGAATATTACCTTAACAACTAATTTTCTTTTAAAAGAGGAATGTCTTAAATTGTCAACTTTAAAACAGGAGGTTCTTAAGAGGGTACTTCAAAAAGTTTGTGTGAAGTCAAATTTTAAAAGGTTTTTTTGCAAAAAAATAAACTTTTGAAATCTATTCATAGTTTTTTCATAATGTACATTTTTCACGAACTTTTGGAAGATCCCTCAAATTCATGGATATAAAAAAATTTACACCAAAATGAACTTATCTTTTTATTCTATTTTCCCACAAATTTTTGCAGTACTTTCATATACTTGGAAAATACTGTGTCAATGCATCTATAAAACACCATCTAAACTCCTATTGAACTTCAAACAGCCCAAACCAAATATATGCTGGATAAAGTATAATGTGGTTGTTGGAAGACTTTAAAATATGAAAAGTTCCCTTTATTCTTTGTATTTTACCTCTGAGAATTTTCTGGCCAAGGTTCTATTTGAACTGAGGTTAAAAAAAAAAGTTACTGTGTAGGCTTTTCTTAAGAGATGAATTTAATGAAAGGGCCTAGTTATTGCAACATATGCTGCCTTCATTTCAAATGATTTCCTTACAGCACAATGATTAAAGCCTAGGGAGAAAGAAATTTGTTCTTCTCCAGAGTGCTCAGAAGCACCCCACAGAATAAAACAAAGTTCTGAAGCCACATGTATAAACAAATAATTACCCCTTTTCACTTAAAAAAGATTACAAATCCATTATTTTTGCTCCTTTACTTGAAAATATTTTAACAATTTTGAAATGCCAGTATATATCGTACAAAATGTTCTTGTTTACTTCCTCCCAGAAAGTGAACTGCTTTATTCTGACTTTTTATTGAAGAGACTAGGTTAGATTTCAGGAGTTCAATGAGTAGTATCTTAAATTGGATTCCGTAGAGGCACAATCTGAAAGAGGGTTTTGGCTACAAAGTATTTATCTGGAAGATGATCTCAATAAACAACACTAGAGAAGAAACAAAGAAAAGGCAGTCCAGTAACAAGCAAGTGACCACCACAGACAGCTGGAACCAACCCCCATTGGGCTATTCTGGACAAGAGTATAAAACACAGACCTTAATCCCTGTTTACATCTTAATAACCTGTTAAAGGTCCCACCTCAAACACTAACTCAGTGGCAGTAAAATTTCAACATGAGTTTCCAAAGGCTCAAACCATATTAAAATCATAGCAGAAAGGAAACAATTTAAAATGGTTTATGAACATTTGACGTTTGAGATGCTCATTAGTCATGTGTGCAGGCACAATTGTATACCTGCTGGTCCAGTTCAAAAATAAAAATGAAGGGCTCACTAAAGATAGTAAAATATTTTTTTTCATTGTTCTATGATCTTTTTTGACATTTTACAGGTTTTTTATTTGCTATTAAATCTCAAACTAAGTCTACAAAAATTAAAATCTTGAATTAGCATGAGTTTTACAACTCATCTTTATGTCGTGAAATGACATTTTTAAAATATAAAACATTTAACTTGTATAAAACATCGCCAAAAGTATACAGTGTGTGTTTTATAGTTGTCTATGCCTAGGTATTTTGCTCTTACTGGCAGAGTGAACATGCTATGCAAAACTGACTGAGTTGTTTCTACTTCACTTATTAACAAATGCATATTCTTCCAGCATTTGCTACTTTCTGCTTAATGATAAATAGAGAAGAACTGGAAGGAAGGAGAACTATGGGTTGCCCTTTGTTCCTCATTCTTCCTATGTCATCATTTTTAATGTCATGGCTAACCAATATAGTAAATAAGATTAGCTTATTGATCATTTACATTTCTTAGAATGCCAGTGCCGCCTTTTGTCCTCAAAACAAGTTTTGTTTATAATCGAAACTAGCATGGCTTCTCAAAGCTGTCAGCACCTCTAATTGTAACACTCACCTTATACATTATTTGCATCTAATTGAACTCTCAAGCATTGTAAATGCTATATGTGAATGTGGCAGAAGGGGACAATGAATGTGCATATTGCATCTATCTTCCTTGTCCTGGTGTGCATTCCCCATTTTCCTATCAGACTTCATTGACAAAACACAAGGCTAAAGATAAAATGATTAAGAATTTCAGGACAGTGACTGCAGAACACAGACCACACCTGGTCCCTTCAGAGAGCTGGCCCCTGTGTGACCGCATAGGTCCTGCACTCAAAGCCAACCCAACATTCATATGGAAATATGTAGGAAGCAGATGTTGGATTCTGGAGTTCTGGCCAAAAGTCATTGTTGGAAATGTAGACTTGGGAATTATTAGTACTTATGTATTAAGTGTTTTGGTCAAAGTTATGTTGAGCCCACCTATGGCAAGTGTGCAGATGGAGAAAATGACTCAGAAAAGAATCTGAGACACTGTGATCACATAAAAGGGGGTGAACAAGCAGAATCTACTAGGAAGCAATGGACAGTTAATCAAACACAGAATGCAAATCCCAAAAACAACCCAAAGACATTAGTTAGTACAGAAGGGCACTGTTGCCTACATTGCAGCCACTAAGCAGTCGAGCAAGGTGATAACAGATGTGTTATCACTGGATTTAGTAATATGAGGGTTACTGGTGACCATGATGAAAAGTCTTTCTATGGCAGTGGAGACAAAGACTCATTGGGAACACTGAGGGAACAACGTATAGCAAGAAGAGAGACAGCAGTGTTGATGGTTCTAAAAGAACTTTTTCTAGGAAAAGAAACATAGAAATTGGACTGTTTGCTAAAGGCTGTGGTACTAAGGGAGAGATATGGGTGTCTGCACTGGAAATACATTTTTAAAAATATTTATTTGAAAGTCAGAGTTGCACAGAGAGAGAGAGAGAAAGGGAGGGAGGTCTTCCATCCACTGGTTCACTCCCTAGTTGGCTGCAACCACCAGAGCTGCACCAATCCAAAGCCAGGAGCTTCCTCCAGGTCTTCCCACAAGGGTGCAGGGGCCCAAAGACTTGTGCTATCTTATACTGCTTTCCCAGGCCATAGAAGAGAGCTGGCTCAGAAGTGGAGCAGTTGGAACTTGAACTGGCGCCCATGTGGGATGCCGGCACTTCAGGTGGTGGCTTTACCAGCTATGCCACAGTGTCAGCCCTTGGAAATACATTTTAATTCTTGTATTCATTCTCTGAACTTGCTATAAGTTTTATATAATCTTTCAAAATATTCAGACATTTGGACTATCTCTAAACATTTTTTGTATTTTATAACAGAAATTCCATGAATGTTTAGATGTACATATATTTCTATTTTCCAAAGCAGTTTGCTAACTTACACTTCAATAAACAAGTACAAGAATCCACAATTATTCACATTCTATTCATGAATGTGAGACCATGGCCGAATGATCCTCCTGACCAATCTGTAAAAATCCCTTAATTCTAAATGGCCTCAGTTTGGATTTCACTTTGATCTCTACTCGTCAAAATTTATTCTAAGTCCTCAAAGGCATGAAGAGCGTATTTTCTCCCTTTTTGTTTGTTGTTTCTCTGAGCTGGACTCTGGAGTGTCAATGCTTGAATATAGTGAGAGTTTCCTTCATAGCTTTCAGGCCATGATCAAATGAAAACAAAACAAAAAGACAAGATTTCCATGCCTTTTTAAGCCTGTTATTTCACAATAATTGAGCATTTCCATTTCTGTAGTTAGTGGCTAATGGACATCATTTTGTAGGCAAAGGGGAATAAGATAAATGTAGATCTTTTTAGAGTTTCCTTTAAGACTTTGTTTTTAAAGTCTGATTCATGTTTGAAGCATAAATTAGATCTCAGAAGATGCCAGCAATCACTTTACACAGCAAAAGAAAAGATTGTTCTTTGGTCTTGATTCCTTATTTAAAATGCTAAGGTTAAGAATTAGGTATCTTACAATCATGGACTTTTTAGAATCATTACGAAAATAACAATATGTATTGTGATTCTTAAATTTTTTTCCTCACAAAACACTTGCTAATGGGAGATATCTTAATTTGAGTTTTCCAGAGCAGGTCCATTTTGAAGGCATTCTAGGAAATAGCATCAAGGAATGTGGGGAAGTGAGGTGGGGAGGGGGAAATAGTCAAGAATTTGTTACCCTAGGTTACTGCTGTGAGCCAACTGAATCACTCCCACTGGACATGCAAGGCAGAGTCAAAACAAGCCTCAGAATTTCCCCAGCTGAACTTCAGGGAGCTGGCATATGTATCCATCAACTTCCTTCAGTCATCATCTGAGAGCTATTTCGGGAGACTATCAAATCTGAGACACTTCTAGCCCACTAAGTACTCAGCAGGCTCCAGCCAACAAAAAAATCACTCCAACCAAAAGGTACCGCACTGAGAGTAAGTCAAGTTGAACAGATAAAATAGCAAAAGGTGACATGACTTGGGAAACCAACAGAGGCTAGGAATAAGAATAGCAGGAGATATAATAATACTTAGGATGATGATGCTTTTGTATTTGTTTCTGATACTCTTCCAGGTGGAGACGTTGGGGAATCATGGATTTGATCCAACCCATTGACTAGTTTATGAAGACATGTAGGCACAGTGATACTTAATGATTTGCTCAAAGATGCTCAGACATAATAGAAAAATCAGGCATCTTGTATTAATATGTGAGTGTGAACATTAGTGTCTTCAAATATTAAGAGAAGAAGAAATATCTGTCAAACATTCAAATGGAGTATTTTGTAATGGAAACTTCTTAGGTGATATTTAGTTCCAGCTACACTTGGAAATCTTAGATGAAATAGCATCAAAATTCTAACCATTTTCCTATTGCCATGAGGGACTGTTAGTGTGCCCACAGAATATGTCTGTGGATGTATAGATTCCATGTGACTCACATAAATTTGTCAAAGGGGTGTTGGTAAAAATGATGGAAACTCTTTTGAACTAGACAAGATGGTGTCACTGCTTTATTCTTATCAGTCAATGAAGGGATGAATTCTCCTGCCCTAGGTTCTGAATAGGTTTGGTTCCCCCAAGATAGAAAACTGCTGGCTACTTTTCAGTTCACATGAAAGTGCTAACATAGGAATTCCATTGATCTGACTTGTTGACCTGGTGTAATATCGTGTTTGAATTCAAAGTAGAATTCCAACCTGAAATCAGCATGATTTGGTTACCCTTTGGCCCAAAATCAAGTGGAGTTGGTATCTATGCCACCCACCTTCAAAGATTGTGGTCTATGCTACTTATTTGTTCTTTCATTTTATTTATTTATTTACAAAATTATTGAAGAGGAAAAGAGAGAAATTTCATCTAGTTGTTCACTCCACAAAGTGCCCCTGGCTGAGCCAAGGCCAGACCTGGATCCAGAAACTTGGTTGCAGGGACCCAATTCCTTGAATGCACACCTACTACTTCCTAGCAGGAATGTAAAATCAGGAGCCAGAGCCAGGAATCAAACCCAGGTACTTTCTCATCGGATGAGGGCATCCTAACCACTAGAGCAAATGCCCACTGCATCCCTTTATTTTATATCCAGCAATAAGCTTAGAGTTGTATATCAATCACCACTTGAAACTGGTTGATCAAATTGCATAAGAAATGAAGCTCCTGTGGCTAGGATTGTGGCCAGCAGGTTAAGCTACACCTGTAATCCAGCATCCTGTAGCAGCCCTTGTTTACATCCTGGCTACTCCACTTCAGAGTCAAAGCAGTAGAAGATAGCCCAAGTGCTTAGGCCTCTGCTACCCAGAAATCTGGGTGGAGTACCAGGCTCCTGGCTTCAGCCTGGCCCAGCCACACAGCTCTTGTGGCCATTTGGGGAGTGAACCAGAGGATCTCTCTGTCTCTCCCTCTCTTTGTAACTGCCTTTCAAATGAAAAGAAATCTTTCACCAGCTGTCCATATGGGACACCAGCTTAATCTGCTAAACCATGACGTTGGCCTCCATAAAAAGAAATCTTTAAAAATAAAAATAAGTGAAGGTTTCTGCTTCATGAATGACACTAAACCTTTATGAAGTCATAAGAAGTACAAACTAATTTATAAAATGCAGTAAAAGTACTAACCTGTTTAAAAATCACATATATTAAAATAAAGTACAATAAGGACTTTTTGAAATTGCTTAGATATATAATTTCTTTAATTTTGTAAATTACTTCCCATTTGATCAAGTTAATAATGGAAAACAATCTTCTACTACTTTTTATTAAAGGTAATAGTTTATCCTGTCCTCCTGAAGCACTTAACCTGATTTCATGTCTTATTAAAGGGATGCTATTTAGGAGTGCAGGGACTGTGCTGTGCCATTAAAGGCATTCCTGAGAACCCGTTTTTGTTATTGATGAAATTCCTCCACTGTGAGATGAACAAACTGTAAAGTAATAAATAAGAGATCAAGGAGAAGAAAGGAACTCTCTCTGACCAGACATTCCTAAATCTAAATATAGTTTAAGAATCTCTTATTTTTTGCAGAAGGTTTGGAAATGACATTTCATAGTGCCATACTTTCAGACAGTATTTTCAGACAATTTAAATATATAATATCCAGTTTTCCATGTTATACATATGTGCATAAAATGTGTATTGTTATGTGATATATAATTTATAATCACTAAAAATACAAGCTCATAAAAATATTTGGGAAATATGTCTTATGAAGAAGCAGAATATAATTCATTACTCATTTCTGACTTCTCTCTAAAGAGTATATATTTTTTGAAAACCTAGGTGAATTTAAGTTTTGTGTAAGACTGTTTCCTAATAGTCTTTGTTTTAATATTTTTAAAATTGTAGCTCTTGATTAACGATCATCCTCACGATTATACAGTACAAAACTCTTTGCGATGGGTTTTTCAAGGGTGTGGAATGGTGACTGAGACCTGAAGTTGAGATGTGGGACAAACTCAGGGCACTGGAGGAAATAAAGGAGTAATATTGGAGAGTTGGCCTTAAGTCTTCAGAGCTAGGGGAGTAGAAAAGTCCAACAAACAGGCTGAGATGAAAGGAGACATGGATGATAAATACTATTAAAAAATACCAACCATCAATGTATGTATAAGGATTACGTGAGGGTGCTTCAAAAAGCTCATCAAAAGTGGAAGTAAAAGATATTTGTTTTGAGGCAAAAAAGAAAATTTGAAATCCCCGCTTGTGAGGGATCTTCAAAGGACTCATGAAAATTACACATGAGTTTCAAAATTTTTCAACAAAATAAACATTTAATTTCATTTTATACAAACTTTTTGAACTATATTTGTGTTATTTTTGGCCATATAAGAGATACTTTTCATAGGACCATTTCACAAGTTCTTTAACCTTCTAACAAGAAATACTACATGACAAAAGAAAATGAAATAAAAAACATAAAACATTCCCCATGACATGTGTCCTAGTTTCATTTATAAGCTTTAGTACCTTAGGGGTCTTAGGAGAACTGACATTTAAAACAGTTTTAAAAATTTAAAAGGTTAATGCAAGACCAATGAACCATGAGAATCTCTCCTCTTAGTTAATTGTTAGATTATCAGTTACTTTGAGTTTTTCCTCGCTGTCTTCCTGTTTTTGGTTTTCAGTGTTAAAATGTGAAGGAGCCCATTACTGCTTCCTGCGTTTCATTGTCTTGTAAAAAAAAAAAAAAAAAAAAAAAAAAAAAACCTGTGCTCTTATGTATACCAGATTTTCATTAAAACTGGATCTGTGCATGTGGGTTGTGGAGCCTCTATTTTGTGAACATGTCTTTAAACTATTTGCTCCAGTAACTAATAAACCTGACCCCTCTAGCCCATAGGGATCTCTTCCATCCCTGTCCTAATAAAACTTACTAACAATTAACTCATAATTCTGACCTTTGCAAACCTTTGTAGTTTATTTTTGGTATACTCATTTCTTTTTCTTCACTGATTAATAGCTTAGTAAGGGCAAGGATCTTGCAAACTTACGTGTGTGTGTGTGTGTGTGTGTGTTCAAACACCTACCCAGCTTGGCACATATTAGATCTCCATTAATATTTTTGTTGAACAAACCAACTTCATTTGGATGAGCAAGAGTTAGCCACTTCTGAATAATAAATTCTTCATCACAGGGGACTTAAAGAGAGATTTCAGTGTGTGAAGGTTATAAATAATCAGATCTGAATAGCCCTTGTTCTGTTGAAGTGCAGTGAGTGAAGGGGACAAAGCTGTTTACCCATAAAAACGAGTTAATAAAAAATAAGCTCCTTTAAACGAGAAATGCAATGCAAGGGATAAGTGTTAATTGGCTGCAAGTACCATAGCTAGAAATTATGATGGAGAACACGTGTTAAGTTACCTATAAGTAAAATAAACAGACTGCAGATAGAAAGTGCTATTCAAAGAGTAGTTCCAACCAATATTGTTTAAAGGACTACCTAGTGTACAAAAATTTAATTAAATTCTTGAAAGAACAGCACTTGCTTGTTTCCCTGGTTATTTCTCCAAGTTTTTTAAACATGGCATATTTTCCTCTTTGTACATTGCCTCTCAGGGTCATTAAAAAAGAAATCAACCATGACCTGGATTCTTGCTAAGGCTAAATAAATCACAGTGTTTTTAGCTCTTTCTGATATAACTTGAAGCAATAATACAGACTCTTCTTAAAGCCTGTCATATATGATCAGAAGTGAGTAGATCAACAGTAATACTCATCTTACACAGACCTGCAGATGTATAGCAATCAAATCTTGACAGGCTAAATATTGGCTTGATGGAAATTATTTAATAAATCTAAGTCTGAATTCTCAAGTATTATGGCAGATGGTAGAAAATTACTTATTTGTTTTCAGAGCACCTGTTTTTTATGCATACTTGCTGGAATTTAGTTTGTTGGAAGATCAATTGCATTATTGGGCCCAATTCTTTACTACCACCACCTGCCTGTATCCATGCCCTTAGAGAAGTAATTTTGTAATTGCCTTCTACTCTGGTTCAGCAATATGAATTACATCCCAAATGAGATCTTGGCAAATGTAACATACACAAAGAAATGAAAAGCATTTGTGCTTTTTCTCACAGTCGTCCCTCTAAGGCTGCTGTAAAAAGAAAGTGCCCAGGCTAGCCAGAGAGATATACCTGGAACAGAGCTGAGTACCCATAGTAGTCTTGGGCAAAGCCACCCTCTGTGACCCAACAGCAAGTCCACAGCAGGTTCAGTCAAGACCAACAGAACCCTGCAGCGAACCCACAGATGTGCAAGCCAAACAACTGTGGGTAGTTTGTTGAATAGCATTAATATGACAATCCCTTATTTATATACTAAGATTTCTCAATATACAAATATAACTTCTTCTTGTTAATGGTTAGTGTAGTAGCATACAGACAATAAATGCTACATCCTTGAATATGTCCATAAACCTAGTCTTAGGATGTGGTATCAAATAAATTAAAAATGCAGTGATTCCCACCTATAGCTCCTGATTCTGGCTTCTTGACAGTGCAGACCCTGGGAGGCAGTAGGTAATAGCTTAAGTAGTTGAGTTTCTGCAACCACATGAGATACAGCCTACTGCAGTCCTGGCCATTGGAAACATTTGGGCAATAAACCAGCAGATAGAAGATACATAACTCTTTCCCCCCTCCTCTCACCCTTTCTGTCCATCTCACTTTTCCCCTATCAAATTAATTTTAAAAGCAGTGGATTTTTTTTTTTTTTTGCAAAATGCTAAGAAAGTTTGAACCATTAGTCTCTCATCCCCCCCCCCAAAAAAAAAAAAAAATCCAGCAACTACATAAAAGTTCAGCTCACCCTTAAAAGCCCCATTTCTCCCATCTTGAGCCATGGAAACAATTCCACCCCTGATTTAATTGTAGCCTTCATTATTATTCAGGTATGTGGAAATCAACAAATCAAGAGATGACTACCATTGAAAAGATAGCTGTTACTCACAGTTCCCAGGAGGAGAGAGCTGAAGAAGAGACACCAGCCACATGAGAAACACCAGGGTCATTCAGGAGGCAGAGAGCCAGGTAGCATGCAGATGTGGTTTCTGCGGGCAGGAGTAGCAGGATCAGGACTGTATTTGTCTGAATGATTTCAACAATCTGAGTTTTCTCTCTAGTTGGGTGCTGCACTACTGTGTATGATTAGGACAAAGGAGTGCTGGCCCTTGGTATGATAGCCTGATAGAGGAAGTAGGCACGCATGTGGACTGTGGATTGGTTAGTTTGCATATGAAGATAAAACTGAAGTTGTTTACTATCTCTAGGAATTAGCTGGTACATGGAGAGGTGATTCCTCCAGTGTCAGCAAGATCTGGTCTGGGGCAACAGAAATACAGAAAATAAAAATAAAATTTAAGATATGATTAATATTAATAACCCCCCTCTCAAAAATATACTCCTAAGGAAATAATACATTAGTGTTCTGAGAAGTTCAGGGTGTCTGAACTTTATAAAAATTATGTAAATTGGATGTATATTAGCTCTGATAATGTTACAATAACCACAATATTCTCAAATATTTTTAAAGAAGTTTTCAGTCTCATGAGGTTTAAAGCATTAGCTTCTCCAGAATTTTCTGTCCAATGATCAACAGTAATGTAGAATTTTCTTAGCCTAATGCTAAATATCCACTGTAAATATCTGAAAAATGCATTGCATGTTTTCTTAATTTGTGGATTTTTTTCAGGGGAAATAATCATAGAAAAATAGAAGACAGTGTGAACTTCAGGTGCTTTAATGATTTATTGGGTATCTACTGTGTGTTAGGCACTAGCATAAGTACTAGGAGATTTTAGTCAAATATCATTTATACTCTCAAGGGGCTCATAGTTAAATGAGCACAAGTTATAGGAAAGCACATGATTGAAATAAGTCATAGCTGCAGAGCGATCATTGTGGCAGATAGGACTTTAAGAAAGAAGAGTGACACAAGGCTCTTGGTAAGGTTTTAGACAGAGGGAACTGTATATGCAAAGGCACAGGGGTAGGAATTAAAGTATCAAAGTATCATAAAGAACTACTAACACTTCCCATATAACCAGGACATGGGGTGCTTGGGGAAAATTGGTGAGAAATTAGAAAAAGCAGGAAGGAGGTTATAATTAAGGAAAATATTAAATGCTATGCTAAGGAGTTGGGGAATTACCCTACTGACATTAAGGAATAATTTATGAGACTAAAACAAGAATATAACATGAACAATCTATTTTCAAAGGTTTTTCTGGGTGTACTGCAGAGAACAGTGTATATTCTCCAAGGGTTGGGGTCCTATTTCTTTTTCCAGTCTGTACTCCAATACCTGTTACATGGCCGGGCACATAGGGTGTGTCTGTGTAGCTGAGATTGTTGTGCTAATTCACTGTTTCAAGTGCTCCACATATACAGTGAGCAACCAGGAAGGAAAAGTATGAATGTATGCAGGCAGCACTTTCTGGGGTCTTCTAGAGTGATTGTCATCCAAGTTTGCTCAGGACTGAAGCATTTCCCTCAGGATGCAGGAGAGTCTGTTAGTGCCAATACTGGGTGAGTTGTCCCAGGGAAACCAGGATGGTTGGTCACCCTAGCTCTGCTATACCATAACACTTGCAAAGAACAGATCAGATACTGAGCATTTCTCTGAACTCGCACACTTGGATTAGAGAGACATGAAATCCAAACATGTGGCCTGAACTGTGATTCAGCTATACTGACAATGAATCCTCACTCACTATGTAGGTGCGAAAGCGTGTCTGCTGTAGACCGGTGTTGTGCCAGAACTAGCTCACACCAGCTCTCAAGAACTGATTTTTCTTGTTTCCTCCCAACTCTGTGTTTATTGAGTCATGACAATAGGTTGAAATCAAACATTTTGGGATGGTTTATAGAATAAAAATTGGCAAATGCTGTAAATCAGGGCTTCTCTGCTCACCATTTACCAGCACATCACTGTTTTAAACTGATGTGAAATGGTTTAGAAGACATTGTATCACGGGGAAAGCCCAGTGTAGATGCTCTTTGTGCCCCCACTGAATCCCTTCACCTGGACAGTATACCCGTCCCCAGATTCTGTGAATATTGGCTGCTAGTAAGTCAGAGCCACCCCCTTCTTCTAAGAGTTGTTCTTAGCTGATGAGATTTTCTTTGGAAATGCCTGGGAGGAATGCCCGACCTCCAGGAATAGATTGTGGCCAATGACTGGCTCATAGAGAGGAGTTGAAGGTCATCCCTTTCCTCCTAAGTGGGACAGCACAGTGGTGCCTTCCTCACTTCAGAACTCTTCTTGGGATCAGACTGGAACTCCTCTCCAATGGAAACTGACCCTTGCTTAGGTGCATCCCCTTCCATATCATTCTTCCATTGTTCCCTTACATGTTTCTCCTAAGAGCCCTCCCCCCCCAATAAATCATTGGCTGCAGAAGGAGGTACCTTTCTCTGAAGGAAGGAGAGAACTTCCTCTTTGATTATGTCTTTGTCTAAATAAGGTCGGAGTTTGTGAACTCAAGAGGCTTCCATAGCCTTGGCAGCGCATGACAAGAACCTCAGGTGATTACTGACGTCATAAATAAGAGTGTCAATTGTTAAATCAACAACAGGAGTCACTGTGCACTTGCTCCCCATATAGGACCTCTGTCCTGTACTATAAGAATTAATGGTAAAACTAGTACTCAAACAGTACTTTATACTTTGTGTGTCAGTGTGGGTGCAAACTGTTGTAATCTTAGTATATACCAAGTTGATCTTCTGTATATAAAGATAATTGAAAATGAACTGATGAAGAATAGGATGGGAGAGGGAGTGGGAGATGGGATGGCTGCGGGTGGGAGGGAGGTTATGGGGGGGGGAACCACTATAATCCAAAAGTTGTACTTTTGAAATTCATATTTGTTAACTAAAAATTAAAAAAAAAATTAAATCATTGGCTGAAGAATCCTCATCTTGGGCTCTGGTTCCAGGGAATCTGACCTAGTATACCCTGCCTGGGGGAATTTCTATGGAAATGAATATAAAATCTCTAGTATAGATCTTATGTACTAAACAACAAACTATTGAGAGAACTTTATGATCTTCATGCTTACTTTGAGCAAAGCACATCTGTTGGATTTTAGAGCTTTCTAGAATATCATTATGCAGTGTTCCCCATTTCCTTTTGCAAATCTAGCAGTTGTAACCTTGAAAGCACTTTCAAGGGGAGCTGTCAGTTTTGCACTTTGAACTTTGGATATGCCTTTCTTACTAAGGGAGAGGAGGAGAAATGAACTTCCAGTATATTAGCATGACATTTAAGGTAGAGAAATTTAGGAGCAGTAGGCAATCATGTGGAACAGCCGTTTATGGCTGAATTATACTATTTGCAGCTACTTAACATGCTGAACCATTCCTCTGTGTCTGGAAAAATCATAAAAAGCGGCCCGTCAGCACTCTGAGTCACTGCTAAGAAGCTTCTGCATCCTCACACCTGCATCTAAATGAATGTTTCCGGGGCAAAAACTGAGGACCTCAGAGAAATGAAATGAAGCACTTTAGCACAGAAAAACAATATTGGTTTCCTTCTGCATTTGTAAATTAACTGCAGGAAGAACACTTAGAGAAGAAGTTTAATTATTAATAGCAATCATTGTGACCAACTGTTTGACCTTATGTGTTTTCATGAAAATAAGAAGATATTCTATAAGAAAGATGGTGATCATGTGGTAAAATGTGATATCCAAAGGGTAAAGGCACACCTGATAACAGGTTATGGTGCATTACACCAAGTAAGAATCCTGCAAATACGTGGTGAATAGATAAATCATAGAAATCATATCCAACATGAAATTTAGAGTCAGGATTAATGAATATCGTATCGTAGTTTCTTCTTTCTCTCGTTTTACTTAAGGCATAACTTACATAGAATATAGTGAGTCAATCTGAAGTATATATATATATATATATATATATATATAGATGAATTTCTATACCCATATTGAAATAAAGCATTTGTAGTATCCCCATAAGACCCCTTATGACCTCCCCAACCAAATGTACCCACCCTCCTGGTCTTCCCTCGCCCAGGTTTTCAGGTTTCTGTAAAAAATTGTTTCCCTGCACAGCAACAGGAGACCCTTTCTGGTTTTAAGAATCCGTGGTGCACTAGGTTAATCCTCTGCCTGTGGCGCCAGCATCCCATATGGGTGCCAGTTCTAGTCCTGGCTGCCCCTCTTCCAGTCCAGCTCTCTGCTGTAGCCTGGGATAGTGCTGGAGGATGGTCCAAGTGTTTGGGACCCTGCACCCGCATGGGAGACCAGGAAGAAACTCCTGGCTGCTGTCTTTGGATCGGCGCAGCTCTGGCCATTGTGGCCATTTGGAGAGTGAACCAAGGAAGGAAGACCTTTCTCTCTGTCTCTCTCTCACTGTCTGTAGCTCACCTGTCAAATAAAAATCAAAAATCAAAAAATATCTTTTAGCTCACCAAGATCACAAGAAACAATTAGCCTTTTGCTACTTTAATGCAGAAGGGTTCATCCCCACATTCCCCCCTTGGGTACTGACGCTGTCTTCTTGTTCTCTCCCCAGATGCTTGTAAGTGCTGGGGCGGGGCAGGGATGGGGCTAAATTAGGAGTTGAGAGCTTAACCTGGGTCTCCTACATGGTAGCAGGAATCCAACTGCTTGAACATCACTGCTACCTCCCAGGGTCTTCCCAGGAGGCAGCTGAAGTGAGGAACTAGAGCTGGGGAATCAAACCCAGGAACTCCCATGTCCGGTGGGTGCATCTTAACTAACCACTAGGCCAAATAACCCCACCACCACCACCACCACCACCACAACTCCTTTTTAAAGAGTCTCTTTCATAATTCCTTCAACATTCATTTTGATGTTAGAGAATTTAAGAGCCCCATAAATGTACCTCATAATCTATAAGTGTGATACTTTCCTCTCTCCCTCCACACCTTTGTGTGTGTTCTCACAAACTTCAATTCCAAAATTCAGAAGTTCAATAAAAACACAAAAGCCTGAGTTTTGAAGCTGGGCCCCTCCTATAAATACACTGTGAAATCTTTGAGGTGTATCTTAATGTGTGGAGGATAAACCTTTGGTGCAAGTTATATAACCATAATACTTTTATTAAATTTACAGACCTAAAAATATCCTTCAATAAATACAAGTATTTGTACATACCAGATTTTATCAGAGGTGTTATTAAGTTTAGAAAATTGTGCCAAAATTTTAAGAACAAAAAATTGTCTGTTCTCTTTGCTATTGTGTAGGACTAATGCCAGAGCTAGCAAATATAAAAGCCATATAGGAACTCAAGAGGGGATGTTATAGAATCTACTTAGTTTTGAGCAGTACCCACAGAGAATTCACTCAGGACTTCTACTAATGAGTTGTGTTATTATTAATTAGTGGGAATTAAAACAATTATCAGATCATGCACTGTACCGTTCCTAATGTAGCCTGCCTAGGGATCCTTCTAAGAAGATGTGTGGCAGTTTGACTCTTTGCTTTCTTATGTAATAATACTATAATGGCCCACGTGAGGAGAGTGTGACAAAAATATATACCAAATGTATCCAAAAGAGCCCTCCATGGCATTCTAAAGAACTAAAACAGGAGTGCAAATGTGAGACCAGAACCATTCCTTCTAAAGGACTTTGTGAGTCTTTCATTTTCCTTATCCTGTTTTTGTTTGGTTTAAAGTGATTATATTCATTCCTGCAAGGTTGCATGGGAAAGAAAAACCACAGTTGCACAGTTTTCATCATTGAGCTCCAGCCTACAACTATCTTGCTTAAGATTAACAATTTTTCAGATGAGTAGACTACTAACGCAGAATTGCTTACACTGAGATGTGTCTGTATTTTGTGCATGGAATAATAAATAAGCCCCAAAAGACAGGTAGCATATTAAGCCGAGATTCCTAGTTTCCAGGGTTTTCTGGCTGGGTGGCCAGAGTAAGGTCGTTACATATTTCTGGATGTTCCCAGTCCTGCACTGTAAAATAGAATGATGAATAATGTGACTTCTCAGGCTGCTTTCAACTTTGGAATCATGAGATATTTAACTTCCACAGCCCCCGCCCAAATCAAAAATTTCTGAAGCCAAGTCTTTAACAGTTGAGTATGTGTTGGAAATGCTCCTCATTTGGGGGTAAAGAGCCGTGACTCAGTTATTGTAAAAACTAATGGATGGATGTATAAGATATGATTTAATACATGCTTGCTAGGTATGGATATTGTGTAAGTATCTTCACGGAGAATTGCAGAAAAGTTCAAGTACATAATTTTCAAGGAAAATGTAGCTTCTATCACAACAAGGAAGAGTCCTCCAGGGAAGGTAGGGAAACAGAGTTACTAAAATTTGGGGAACAGTGGAATAGGCTGCCATAGATATCTTCCACTATAACAGATGACACTTATAAATTGTCTTAGTTTTTGTTTCTAAAATAATTCTTTTAAATTGTGTGTAGAACTCATCCTTGTTTTAGTACTTACGTCAATTTTATAGACTAAATTGTGCCCTTTCCCAAATTAACATGTTGAAGCCCTCATGCCCAATGTAACTATATTTGGTTATAGGATCTTTAAGGAGGAAATTTATGTTGAATGGGGTCATGAGAGCAGGGTGCTAATCCAGTAGAACTTACAGGAAGAGCAAGAGACACCAGGAAGGAGTGGGTGCAGAGATAAGGCCATGTGAGTTCACAGCGAGAGGGTGGCCATCTGCCATGCAAGAGAGAGGCCCAGAGGAATCCAATCCTGCCACCATCTTGATTGTGGACTTATAGCCACCAGAACTGTGAGAAAATAAATTTCTCTTGGTTAAGCCACCAAGTATGGTGATTATTTATAGCAGCTCAAGTAAAGGAGCACAGCTGGACTCATGTTTTCTGCACAGTTGCCTTCCTGATATTTGTAATCATGGCCACACCCTCTCAAATCAAGAAACCAGACCAGGATCTTTAAAGAGAATACTTGTAACTGCCTTTTGTCTCCTAGCGTAAAAGCCCCAACACAGATAACTGCCAAACCAACCCACAATCAGCCAGTTTCCTGTGAATGATATCAGGCTTCGTGAGAGGTCATTAAAGGAGACCCCAGCATTTCTAAGGCACACAGGGCAGGTTCTAGGGAGGATGGGGCACTTGAGCTTGTTCACGTTCACTTCCATTACTACTTTTGCCTTCAGGATGACTTGTGTTCTCCTGTCATCTTGTCGGGGCGGAGAGGATGGGTCAACGTGTGAACACATTTTGAAAATCATTCCTTCCTTTGGTCTACAAACACTAGACTCTGTTTCAGATGCTTGAGTTCTATCAGTGACCAAAGCTACACCCAAATCCTCTCTTTGTGAAATTCATAATCTTGGAGGCTGAGGAGGTAAAGAGAGCTTTTGGCTTTGAGGAGTCCAGAGTGTTATGGAAAATTGTCTCTGGCTTTGTCCATTTGGGCTGCTGGAACAAAATACCATAGTCTGGGGAGCTTATTTACCACACAAGTCTGTTCCTTAGTTTTGGGGGGCTGGGAAGTGCAAGCTCCAGGCAGATCCTTCCTGCTTCATAGAAGTACAACCATCTTCCTTCATTGTGTCTTCCCCCGATGGGGAGGGTAAAGGAGCCCATGGGGTCTGTTTTATAAGGGCACTGATCCCATACATGAACACTCTGCCCTGATCACCTCACAAAGGCCCTCTGTCCTAAGACCAATCATCTTGGAGGGTTAAGAAATCAACATACAAATTTTGAGGAGACACATTCTGTGCTTCACAGTCCCACTAAAATTGATGATTTCAACAAAATAGCAAAAGTGGAGATGAAGCCTGACAAGAAACTTCAGAAGAGGGGGCCAGTGTGCTTGTGATTCTGTCATCAGACATCAGAATGCCAGTTTCAGTCCCAGCTGCTCTGCTTCTGACCAGCTTCCTATTAATGCACCTGGGAAGGCAGCAGAAAATGGCCCAAGTACTTAGGGTCTTGCTACCCATGTGGGAGACGAGGATGGAGTTCCTAGTTTTAGCCTGGGCCTGCCCTGGCCATTGTGACCATTTGAGGACTGAAGCGAGAGGTGAAGAGAATCTCTCCCTCTTTCCCTCTTACTTTCCTCCCTCTTTCTTCTCTCCCCAGTCTCTTCCTTCCTCTCTCCTTCTCTCACCCCCTCTTTTCCATCTCCCCCTCCCCCTCTCACTCTCCCTCTGCTATTCTTTCAAATAAAGATCTTTAGGAAGAACCTGGATACAACAGAGCTGAGGTATCCTTGAAGAATTCTTTTCTTCTGTCCAAGAGTACCAAGTAAAACCCCAGGCCATTGTTCTTATCAGAGATTCTACTTTATGTACTACACACTATCAAAATGTAAAATATACAAGGAATATCAACTGTTATTTTTGGCTCCTTTTTTTGGAATCATTTATGTAATAATTCAATCCAGTAGGAGATAAAATTGATAGTCTTTTTCTTTGCTCTCTGGACTTTTTCTTGTTACTATTTCTATTGCAGATGTGACGAATTACCACAAACTTGGTGGCTTAAAACAACATGAATTTATTATTTTTAGTTTTATTGGTCAGAGGTCTGGCATGGATATTTCTGGGCAGAGTTCAGTGCCAGCAGGATGAATTCCCTGCTGGATTCCCTGGGGGAAGTTTGTTTCTTTGCCTTTTCCAGAATCTAAGGACTCCTTGCATTCCTTGGATCATGCCCTCCTGCCCTCCCCATCTTCACACCTTTCTAGTGTGACTTTTCTCTGGTCTCTCTTCTGACTCCCTCTTATACTGTTAAAGACCCTGTGATTACTATGGGCTCACCAGAACAATCCAACATGATCATCTTATTTTAAGGTCTAGTGAGTAGCATCTTTAACTCAACTGCAGCCTTCATACACCTATGCCTGGTAACCCAACATATCCACAGGTTGCAATTATTAAGATATAAACACAATTGGGAGTCATTACCCTTCCTGCTACACTGATTTATTTAGTGTATTCTAAGCACCAAGGGGAAAAGATAAATAATAAACATAGGCATAGGCATTTGGTACAGTGGTTAAGCTGCCACATGGGACATCCATATTTCATTTTGAGTGCCTGAGTTTGAATCCTGGCTCTGCTTCCAATTCTAGCTTCCTGAATGTGCACTTTTGGAGGCTGCAAGTTATGGATCAAGTACTTGGGTATCTGCCCTTGATGTGGGAGAGCCCTGGGTTGCGTTCTGGGATCCTAACTTCATGCTGGCCTAGCCCAGGTACTGCAGGCACATGGGAAGTGAACCAGCAGGGAGGAGATATCTCTCTCTCCACTCCCCAATAAAATAATCATTTAAATATTTTTATAAAAAATATAAAAGAAACACTTAACATTTTTGTCTATCCTGCAACACTAGAGAACATACAGAATCAAAGAACTCTAGTGGGGTCTTTTTTCATCTTAATCATTTTGACAAAATATCAATTTTAAAGGTAAAGTAAGGGAAAACAGACTTTCAGTGATCAAATCCAGCTTCATTGCCGCTCTGGTGTCCAGCTGTAGGTATGGGAGAAAGATGTTGATGGCTTGTGCTCACATCACAGGAGTACCCACCAAGAGGTTATCTTCTGAGCATTCACAGTAGTATGTACCATACAAGCCGTGTGGGCATTCCCTCCCCTGAAGGAGTTGTTCAGAAGCACTTCTCTTGGCTGTATTCTCTTAGACTGTACAACCTTCAGGGACAGATGTCAATATTATACACAGCTCTTTATACAAAGAGGAGTGTCAAAAAGTTCATGATGGCCGGTGCCACAGCTCACTAGGCTAATCCTCCACCTGCGGTGTTAGTACCTGGGTTCTAGTCCTGGTTGGAGCTCTGGTTCTGTCCCGGTTGCTCCTCTTCCAGTCCAGCTCTCTGCTGTGGCCCAGGAAGGCAGTGGAGGATGGCCCAAGTCCTTGGGCCCTGCACCCATATGGGAGACCAGGAGAAGTACCTGGTTCCTGGCTTCGGATCAGCGCGATGCGCCGGCCTCAGTGACCTTTGGAGGGTGAACCAACGGAAGGAAGGCCTTTCTCTCTGTCTCTCTCTCTCTCTAACTCTGCCTGTCAAAAAAAAGTTCATGAAATTGGAATTAATAAATTTATTTTGGAGAAATTTCTTTGTTAAACATTCTTAAAACTCATTTACGTGGATGTCAATATTTTTGTACAGAAATGTATCATTTTCTGTTTTTCCAAAAACTTTTTAAAGTAATCTATTTTGAGGGGATGGTTGAGAAGCATGTTTCATGATATGTGATTTGCCAATCACCCCAGATATTACAGTGATAGAAATTTTGCTCTTTCTTGAGTGCCTACCGGGGACCAGGACGCTAAGCTAAGTACTCATCAAATATCATCTCATTTAAGCATCACAGTAAGGTAGCAGTGAAGGCACTGTAGCAGCTGTTTTCAACCTTGTCTGCAGGTACCTTAACCCTTGAAAAAATCCCAAAGCCCAGGCTGCGCTGAGGCCAATTAATGAGAACTTCTGAGGGTTATTTTCTTTTAATATAAAGCTTTTATTTAATAAATATAAATTTCGTAAGTACAACTTTTGGATTATAGTGGTTCTTCCCCCCATACCTGTCCTCCTACCCCCAAACCATCCCACCCCCTACTCCCTCTCCCATCCCATTCTTCATTAAGATTCATTTTTGCTGGTGCTGTGGCTCAACAGGCTAATCCTCCGCCTGCAGCGCCAGCACACGGGATTCTAGTCCAGGTCGGGGCGCCAGATTCTGTCCCGGTTGCCCCTCTTCCAGGCCAGCTCTCTGCTGTGGCCAGGGATTGCAGTGGAGGATGGCCCAAGTGCTTGGGCCCTGCACCCCATGGGAGACCAGGAGAAGCACCTGGCTCCTGCCATTGGATCAGCGCGGTGTGCCGGCCACGGTGGTCATTGGAGCATGAACCAACAGCAAAGGAAGACCTTTCTCTCTGTCTCTCTCTGTCTCTCACTGTCCACTCTGCCTGTCAAGAAAAAAAAGATTCATTTTTAATTATCTTTACTCAGTATTGAATTGATCTTCTGTATATAAAGATTTCAACAGTTTGCACCCACACTGACACACAAAGTATAAAGTACTGTTTGAGTACTAGTTTTACCATTAATTCTTATAGTACAGGACAGAGGTCCAACATGGGGAGCAAGTGCACAGTTACTCCTGTTGTTAATTTAACAATTGACACCCGAGGCTCTTTTCATGAGCTGCCAAGGCTATGCAAGCCTCTTGAGTTCACAAACTCCGACCTTATTTAGACAAAGCCATAATCAAAGTGGAAGTTCTCTCCTCCCTTCAGAGAAAGGTGCCTCCTTCTTTTATGGCCCATTCTTTCCACTGGGATCTCACAGAGATCTTTCATGTAGGTCATTTTTTGCCACAGAGTCTTGGCTTCCCATACCTGAAATGCTTTCATGGGCTTTTTAGCCAGATCCGAATGCCTTAAGGGCTGATTCTGAGGCCAGAGTGCTGTTTAGGTCATTTGTCATAATGAGTCCAGGCAGCTTATTTTCTGAAGCTGACATGCAGCCAAGTTTCACCTCCATCTGTCTGATTCCAGCCCCAGTTATTATCTGCCAAGTAAGCAATACTACTCTGGCCTTTCCCTACCTTCCCACCCCAAGTTCCCCAGCATCACCCTCCCTGGTCTTTCCTGTGTGTCGTTTTATTTCTAGTTAGATTTTTACTAATTAAATGAAAAGGCTGATAAATATGTTAATCCTTATTATGACTTCAATGAGAACCTGACATTGTTTTTACTTAAAATAAACTATTGGGGCCAGTGCTGTGGTATATCAGGTAAAGTTGCTGCCTGCAAAACTGGCATCCCATATGGGCACTGATTGGAGTCCTGGCTGCTCCATTTCTGGTCCAGCGTCATGCTAACGTGCCTGAGAAAGCAGTGGAGGATGGCCCTCATGGTTGGACCCCTGTGCCCTTGGGGGAGACCCAGAAGAAGCTCCTGGCTTCAGCCTGGCCCAACTCTGGCCATTGCAGCCATTTGGGGAAATACCCAGTGAATATGTTGGATCTCTCTCTCTCTCTCTCTCTGTGTGTGTGTGTGTGTGTGTGTATAACTTGGCCTTTAAATAAATAAAATAAATCTTAAGAAAAAAAAAAACAAGTTTCTTTGCTTTTAGTGTTTTAACAGAGAGGATAATAGTAGTATCTTTATAAAAAAGAAACAGTGCTAGTAATTTTTTCAAAACTGTAATAGCTAGGTGTATCAAGTTATATATAAATTTTGATGAACTTCTCATAGCTTTGTAAAGGTTCTATTATGATGAGGAAACCAAGGCCTCTAAAGAGGCAGCCCAGAGATTCAAGCCCAGATCCTTGTTATTTCAGAATTTCAGCTTATTTATATCCTCCATTTGACATTTCCCAGACTTAACTGAAAATAAAACTGTTAGCAATGTGTTGGCTTCCTGAAAATCCTGAAATTGGTTCTGCAAAGAAGCCTGAAATGGGACTCAGAAATCTGTATTTTTCACACTGGTCTCTGGTGTTTCTGAGCTTCTTTATCAAGGAGTACAAAGGGATTTCAAAAAGTTTATGGGAAAATGAAATTTAAAAATAAGGTTATTATGATGCAAATATGTTTTGAAATCCATGCATAAAAGGAGATTTCAAGAAGTCCACAGGAAAAAAATGCATTTGATAAAAAGACTAGGCATGGAATTCAAAATTGTTTGGCACCAAAAATAAACTCAATTCATTTTTCTAGGAACGTTTTGAAATAACCTTGTACATTGTCTTAGAGAAGACGTTCTCAGACGTTCATGTGCGTGCAAGTCACCTGTGATCTTAAGATGCAAAACCTCATTGGATAGATGAGGGGTGGGCTGGGATTCTGCCTCCTTCCTTCCTTCCCAGGTGGTGTGGCGCTGCTGTCCTAACCACTGCATTTTGAGAAGCAACCTGGTGCTACTAACTCACTTAAGTCTTCAAGGTTACAAAGTTCTGAGAACGCTGTTGATTTTCCATTCATCGATGATATGTCCTCGTATATGTATTTGCAAGAAACCCTTAGTATGTCTTTGAGGAAATCAAAACAATAGCACTTTTTAGACAACAATATCAGTCTGAGCTTAGTGCTTTAAATGCATTTTATAAATAGTGCAGCAGATAAATGACCTCCCTGGGGAAGTCAAGCGTTTGCCCAAGTATATTCTAGTCTCAAGCAGATACTAAGCACATGTCTGATTCATTCTTGATAACAGTGCCTCACTAAAATAGGTGCTCAAAAAGTCATCCCTTAAAGGAATAAATTATTAACTTTTACATTGTTTTAAAAGTACATCTTAAATTTTATAACCCTATGCTACACCTCATACTTTTATAAAAAGAAGTGTCTGAATTTTCATTCTAAAGTATCTATCAACTATGTAATACCTCTTAGGTGCAAAATGAATACAGTTTTCATTAAAAAATATAATATGCCTTCACAAAACAGAGGAAAAAGAAGACTTTTATGGAGGCTAAAGATAACCTAAATATACTAAACAAGAAAAACGAGAGAGGGACTGGTACTGTGACTTAGTGGGTTAAGCTATGCCTGCAATACCAGCATTCTGTATGAACATGCCTTCAGTTCTCAGCTGCTCCAATTCTGATCCAGCTCACTGCTAATGGCCTTGGAAAAGCAGTGGAAGATGACCCAAGTGTTTGGGCCCCTGCACCCCTGTGGGAGACCTGGAAGAAGCTCCTGGCCCAGCCCCAGCCATTGTGGCCATTTGGGTAGTGAACATTCTCTCTCTCTGCCTTTCAAATAAAATAAATCTTAAAAGCCATTTCATCTTTCTTTTTTTAAAATTCCTTTTCAGGAATTGTGATTCCCAGTGTAAAAAACATACACCACCGATTTTAAAACAATAATTGTAATAACGGCTGTCTTTAAAGCTAACACTTATTGAGTGCTTCCTCTGAGCTAATATAGACTGATCACTGTGCTAAGCAGTAAGTCTCAGAGGTGGTGGTGTCTGACTCCTGGGAGGATGAGGAAATGGAAACGCTGATTAGCTGCCCACACTTATGTGGCTGGTGCGTGGCAAAGCCAGGACTCGGTGGGGTGGTTCATCCCTACCTAGAATGCCTCTGAGCAAATGTTCTGTGTGCCCAAGTAAAACAGATTGATATTTGTTGGAAAGATTTTAGACATTCACAGAGAGCATACTTATAAATGCAGAATTCACCTAAACTGCTGAAGTTCACTATAATCTCCCTTTGCTTTGAAAGAATATCTGCTTCCATTGTTCTGTCAATCAATTCCCTCCTTCTGTAACTACCCACTTCTACCAGAACCATTTCTTCCACCAGAGCTGTATGACTTCCAGGTTTTAGGATACCTGATGTTCATCTAATGCCTCCACACATGTTTTGCTTGAGGCACCATTGTTTCTAGCCCCAGATAAGAAGGAGAGTTCTCTGATGAGGCCAGTTTCTCATATGAGACAAAGTGCAATTTCCCAATACCCATAATATTCTAAATGAAGAAGAAAGTTTTATGTCGTTATTTTTTTAAATTAAAGGCAAGGTTGACTCTTGATATTCCCAGAATAGAAGCTTTTATAACAGACCTTAAATTGCCTTGATTTAAAGCAGGTGTATAAGATACAAAGTGGTATTTAAAGAGGTGTAGAGATATTAATTAAAATGGGCTTACTGAAATGCCAAGGATATCATCACTTCTGAAAATTGAATTAAACCCTGAATGTCAATGCTGAATTAACATGAATAGACTTATCTATCCCTGTCCAAAATGTATTTTATCCACAAACTGTATAATACATGATGATTAACCAGAGGCCATAGATTGTAGCTGAAATCAAATAGCATTCTTCAGAATTCTAGGAAAAGAATGCGTATAGGTCAAAGAACTTAATAGAAACATTCCCATCACTTAAAGGGCAAACAGTGTGAGTGCTTAAACTACAGAAAATGTAAGATCCTTTTTGAAAAACAGGACACATGCTCTAGAAAAAAAAATTGATTTTCTCAAAATACAGTCTATTAATGCACTTATTATTTAAATGCTCTAGAATGTTTTCTTTTTTCTCTTGACTTTAACTCACAAAGAATGGAACCTATCACTAAAAATATATTTCAGGAATGAAGTACCCTTCTTCTGCATACACCCTCTAAATCTATGGCTAAGACCAATGTTTAAAGTCATCAAAGTGGCTGTAGTCCAAAATCAGATTAACATTTGCAGTTTCCCTGAAGTGCAACTTTGAGAGGCAATTCAAATAACCTTTTGGGTAATCCCAGCTGGTAGGTTTTAGCATCTCCAGCTTATTCTGTGGGCCTCTGCTCTGCTATGAAGGTGGGGGTGGGGGGAAATCCTTAAACATAGTCAGTACTTATCAGTCCATCTATGTCTAAATTCATAGACCAGTGGTTCTCAAAGTGGTCTTTAGACCCATAATTTCAGCATCTTCTGAGAACCTGTTAGAAATACACATTGTCGGGTCTTACTGTACTGAGTCACCTTACCTTGGGTGGGGACCTCTCTACTCCTCCCTTCCTCTCAGCTCCCCTTCCTTTCCCTCTCCCCTCCTCCCCTCCCCCTCTCCTTATCCCTCTCCCTCCCAATCACTCCAACATTCAAATAAATAAATCTTTAACTAAAAGAACCACTTTTTCTAAATCTTAATTAAACTTGTTATTAATCTGATATTAATCAGTAATCTCATCTCACCATTTAAAGACTACAGCTTTCATTTTTATGATCATTTGTGTTGGAAAGGACTAGCAGATAGATTTAACTGCTTAAAAGGTACAGGTACAATGAGCCTGGGCCATGGATCACTTGGTTAATCCTCCGCCTGCAGTGCCGGCATCCCATATGGGCGCTAGGTTATAGTCCCAGTTGCTCCTCTTCCACTCCAGCTCTCTGCTGTGGTCCTGGAGGGCAGTGGAGGATGGCCCAACTGCTTGGGCTTCTGCACCTGCGTGGGAGACCCAGGAATAAGCACCTGGCTCCTAGCTTCAGCTGTAGTGGCCATTAGGAGGGTGGACCAATGGAAGGAAGACTTTTCTTACTGTCTAAATCTATCTGGAAAATATTTTAGAAATAGGTAGATGTCTTGGCTACACAACATTATTAATGTACTTCAAGTCACTGGATATTTCACTTTGAAGATGGTTAGTTTTGTGGCATGTGAATTTTATCTTGAGTTTTTTTTAAACTTTTATTTAGTAAATATAAATTTCCAAAGTACAGCATATGGATTACAATGGCTCCCCTCCATAACTTCCCTCCTACCCCCAACCCTCCCAACTCCTGCTCCCTCTCCCATTCCATTCGCATCAAGATTCATTTTCAATTCTCTTTATATACAGAAGATCAATATAGTATTTATTAAGTAAAGATTTCAACAGTTTGCACCCACACAGAACATAACATGTAAAATACTGTTTCAGTACTAGTTATAGCATTAATTCACATTGGACAACACATAAAGGACAGAGATCCTACATGAGGAGTAAGTGCACAGTAACTCCTGTTGTTGACTTAACAAATTGACACTCTTGTTTATGGCATCAGTAATCTCCCTAGGCTCTAGTCATGAGTTGCCAAGGCTATGGAAGCCTTTAGGGTTCGCTGACTTTGATCTTATTCCGACAGGGTCATAGTCAAAGTGGAAGTTCTCTCCTCCCTTCAGAGAAAGGTACCTCCTTCTTTGATGGCCCCATTCGTTCCACTGGGATCTCACTCGCAGAGATCTTTCATTTAGTTTGTTTGGTTGGTTTTTTTTTTTTTTTTTTTTCCCAGAGTGTCTTGGCGTTCCCTGCCTAAAATACTCTCATGGGCTCTTCAGCCATATCTGAATGCCTTAAGGGCTGATTCTGAGGCCAGAGTGCTATTTAGGACATCTGCCATTCTATGAGTCTGCTTTGTATCTCGCTTCCCATGTTGGAATCGTTCTCTCCCTTTTTGATTCTATCAGTTAGTATTAGCAGACACTAGTCTTGTTTGTGTGATCCCTTTGACTCTTAGACCTATCAGTATGATCAATTGTGAACTGAAATTGATCACTTAGACTAGTGAGATGGCATTGGTACATGCCACCTTGATGGGATTGAATTGGAATCCCCTGGCATATTTCTAACTCTACCATTTGGGACAAGTCAGCTTGAGTATGTCCCAAATTGTACATCTCCTCCCTCTCTTATTCCCACTCTTTTATTTAACAGAGATCACTTTTCAGTTAAATTTAAGCACCTAAGAATAATTGTGTGTTAATTACAGAGTTCAACCAATAGTATTGAAGTCCTAAAAGGGATAAAGTATTAAGTTGTACATCAACAGTCAGGATAAGGGCCGATCAAGTCACTGTTTCTCATAGAGTTTTGTCTTAAGTTTTTAAAAAGGTATCATCTACGTAATAATTTGAAACTCAACTGCTTTGGTATACACCAGTCTAAACACTAAGCCTGCATTTCCAGTCCTTAATCATTCTTGGGTTGAGTATATACTGGTTTTTTGACACAAAGGACCAAATGATGGATTTTTTTTTTTAATAACGCTTTTATTTAAAGAATATAAATTTCCAAAATACAGCTTATAGATTACAATGGCTTTCCCCCCCCATAAATTCCCCCCCGCAACCCTCCCCTTTCCCATTCAAATGATGGATTTTAATTACATAATTACTAAAGGTTCCAAGTAGACATAGAAAAGAACTACCATAAGCTATGATTGGAGTGTTATTCTATGCGTATGGTTTACATAGCTAGAGAGGAAAAATGCCACTTGGGATGCCTGCAACCCCTATTTGAGAGTCTTAATCCTGGCTCCTCTGCTTCTGATCTGTTGATATGCTCCCTGAGAGGCAGCAGATGATGGCTCCAAATCTTGAATCCCTGCCAGTCGTATGGGAGACCAGAACTCAGTTTTGAGCTCCTGTCTTTGGTCTGACTCAGCCCCAGGTTTTAGACATCTGGGAAGTAAACAAGTAGATGGCAGATCTGTGTGTGTATGTGTGCCTTTCATATAAAATAATTTTTAAAAATAGAGCTCAGAATTTTAGTCATATGCATATCTCAAGCATGTTAATTTTCACATAGTCTAAGACCAAATATCACATGCAAAATTAAAGTTTCTTTGAGAATGAGCTTTGGGATTCTCTAAGGATTTTGAGCTCTATCACGTGGTTGATAAACAAAATTGCTCTTTATTCAAGGTCATAAATACACTTTAAAGTAAGCTTGTAATCAACTCTGGTTTAAAGCAAAAGGGTATGCCCACAGAACTGACTTGTTTTGGCTCAAAAACCACTTTATCATGAGATGTTCCATTGCTCACCTAAATTTTAGATAGCCTTACATCACCATGTGACATTTGATAAATATATGAATAAGAAAATATTTCCTGATGTTTAGATAATGACACTTAGATTTATAGGGTTTTTTTTTTGCCTAAGACACTAATGCCTTTTATAAAATGTTTCATAAATGCATTTTATAAAAACACAAATCTGAGTCAGTTGGCACAGGGACATGCACAGTGTCACAACTAAAATATTTTCTGAATAAATAAATGGATGAGTGAAGATGGAAATAAAATTATTTAGAACCAAAATAATTATATTTAATAAAGGTTTATTTTAATGAGTTTCTAATATTTAAGTGATTTTAGTATATCGCCATAATCAGAAGATGGCAATAATTATCAGTTGTCCAACAGTGATTGTTAGAGTAATTCAGTGCTATTAACTCCCAAGATGTTAGAAAAAGAATATATATATAAATATAATATTTTTATGTGTATCATAAACTATTGGCCTTCACATTCCTTGGGCTTTTTGAGCTAATAGGAAGTAAAATATCTGTTTTCCCCTGCCAATATTAAAAAAAATTGTTATTCATTTGAAAATGTAATTTCCTTCCACATATTCCCCTGCCCCACTTTCATTCATTTGGACAGCAGGCAAGTGAGTAGGACAAAGGCAGTGTAGGCAACTTTTTAATTTTTTTTGCAAGCATGGACATCAAAGAGTACATGGATGTCTTCAAATGTGCGTGTGTGTTTACACAACACTATGATATCCCTTGTAATATATACAATTCAGTGTGTCAGTATATTTTGTATAATATCCAAAATTGTAGTCACTATTCTATGTTAGAATAATTTCCTCCAGAAATAACTCCATATTCACTAATAATCACTCTTTCTCCCTCCTATACCCAAATAACATTAATAATTCTGTCTCTATATATTTGAATATTCTAGAAATTTCCTAGAAATACAATTATTCATTGTGGTCTTTATTGACTAATTTTCACTGAGCATAATATTTTCATGTTTCATCATGTTATAGCATGTAACAGTGCTTCTTGCTTTTAATTGTCAATATTCCATTGCATAGCCGGCGCCACGGCTCACTTGGCTAATCCTCCGCCTGTGGCACAAGCACCCCGGGTTCTAGTCCCGATTGGGGCACTGGGTTCTGTCCCGGTTGCTCCTCTTCCAGACCAGCTTTCTGCTGTGGCCCAGGAAGGCAGTGGAGGATGACCCAAGTGCTTGGGCCCTGCACCCGCATGGGAGACCAAGAGGAAACTCCTGGCTCTTGGCTTTGGATCGGTGCAGCACGCTGGCTTTGGTGGCAACTTGTGGAGTGAACCAACGGAAGGAAGACCTTTCTCTCTGTCTGTCTGTCTCTCACTGTCTAACTCTGCATGTCAAAAAAAAATATTCCATTGCATAGATAAACCACATGCTGTATATCCATTCATCGTTGAACATTTGGGTTATTTATTATTTTACTTTTTGACTATTTTGAAAAATGCTCTTGTGAATTGTCTTTACAAGTTTTTGTGTAGACATGCTCTTCTTTTTGGGTGTATACCTTAGAAGTGTAATTGCTGGATCATAGGTGTAGGACACGTAACTGTGCTTAACATCTTATATAACTGCAAGCTGTTTTCCAATGTAGTATGCACCATTTTACATATCCATCAGCAGTATACAAGCACACTTCCAAAAATTCATGGCACATGGAATTAAACAAAGTTTATTTCAGTGCAAATTTTTTTTAAAAATCCATGTATATGAGGGCTTCTTAAAAAGCTCATTGAAAATGCATGTTAAGAAAACTGTTCATGGATTTCAATTTTTTGCACCAAAATAAATTCATTTTTAAATTATCTACATATTTATGAAAGAGAATCTTTCATCTACTGGTTCACTTCCTAAATGCCTACAATAGCAGAAGCAAGTGTTGATGGGAGGAAACCAGGAGTCCAGAACTCAATCCAGGTCTTCCACATGGGTGAGAGGAACTCAGTCACTTGAGGCTGTAGTGATGCACCTCAGGGCTCCTGCTACCCAGAAGCTGGAGTTAGGAGTTGAATATGGGAACTGAATCAAGACACTACAATGTGGGATGCAGTTGCCTTAACTACTGGGCAAAATTCTCACCTCAGATGTAACCCCTAATTTCATTCTCCATTACCTTTTTGAAAAACCTTTCTATTAGATAAATGTCTCATATAAAATTTTCAAATATTTCTTCCATTTTATTGATTTTATTTTTATCTTCATAATAGTGTTCCTGGTGGCTTAAAGTTTTTAATTTTTATGAAATTTATTTTCTTCTTTTGTCACTCTTGCTCTAGGCATGTAAATGAAGCCATTGCCTAACCCAAGGTGTCAAATATTTCCATCTGTTTTCTTCTAAGATCTTTATAATATAGATCTTAAACTTATGTGTTATTAATTTTGAGTTGATTTTTGTACATGATATAAGGTAGAGGCCCAATGTCAGAATAATAATGTTTTATTTTAAATAATTATATATTAAAAATTTTGCCAACTTAAACAATAATTCTAAATGGTAAATCAAACATCAAAGAAATGCACCGTATTTAATTCAGACTTTCTGGAAAACTCAATATAGGTTCGATATTACTGAGGAAATTTGTTCTTAAATTTTCACTTTTATTTATTTGTATTCATAGAAGGTAAAGTTGGAATAGAAGAGTAGGGTAGAAGTTAGTACAGATGTACACTTTTGTGCCAGGTTCTATTTGAATGTAAAATTTTATTTTAAAGTAAAAGCCTTTTGCCATTTGGCTTTATTTTCTTCAATTCTGACTTACCAAATACAGGAAAAACAACATAATTCTGATAAAATTATGTCTAAGTGTTAAAAATGCTTGTTTAATGTTGAAATAAAGACAGTATCAGTATCTTTCACCAAGGTATCACCAATCAGGGTTCCTACTACATAAATTAATTCACATTGTTATCTAATCAGCCAAATTCAGTTGTCATAAAATACAATAAGCTTCTCTTTTATTTTAACATAAAATTCCTAGCTTCCACCTGTTTTTTCTTCTTGAACCAATAAAAACAACTTTTCAGGAGGGCTAAATTTAACCAGAGAGCTAGTAATGTTGACTAAAGAGTATTATTTTTTTTTAACCAAATCCGGTTTACTTGGTTTTATTGGCTGAGTGTGGAGGAAATATTCAATGACTCTTTGATCCACTCTCCTTAGTGTTTCCAGTGGTAGCTTAACAAAATTCCCTTAGCACCACTTATGAATCTGCAGACTCTTAATAGATGTATTCATATCAGGTTTTCTTTTTTGGAACAACAAACTGCTTTATATCTCACCCTATTTAACTTCACTAAAGACAGTCGTGTTGCCTGCCCTCTGTGCTCCAAAAGCTTGTAACCCCAGATACTCAAAGGGCCTGTGTTTTCCACTGTCATATCACTACAACCTTGAAGGCAAATACTGTGCCACATTCATGAATACAACTTTAGAATGGAGAATGGCAATAGAGGCATAAGATCTATTGAATGAATGTGTGTGTATCACGGGGAGAATGTGGAAATCAAAGAACAGATGAAAGTGGTGTTATTTATAGGATTCCTGGAACATTTATTTAAATATAGGTGAAAATCAGCTCTATTGTAAAAATCACTCAAATGTTCAATTTTCTAGGATCTTGTTATATAAATATCCCAAAGGTATAAATGCCCAAGCCCTCATCTTTGCCATTCATCAGTTTTGCTTTGTCAAGGGAAGAAGGGTAAATCAATGACAGCTCCCTAAACACTCAGCTCAGCTTCCTGTAGAGTGTCAGGTCCCATTTTCTGATGGCCTTACTTGCCTGTGCCCTAAAATCTTCTCTACCATGAACCAAAAGAATCACAGAGGTTTCACCTGGAGGCCCAGTTACCATCTGGTTTGCATATCCCATATGCATTAAATGTTGTTGTTCTTGATTATCATGGATCTACTAAAACTCATAAATCTGTAGGTTATGTAGGCCCTTTTACCCCAATTACTTGCCACACTAGGTCAAGTAGTTTCTTGTAGCCTCCCCTCTGCCCTAACAGGCTTTAAAGACCCCCCAACAGAGCTTCATCACACAAAAAAATTACCAACCTAATTCAAGGAATCATACTTTATTCTGTGAAGAGGTTGTTTTCCGAGGCAAACTGGAGAACGTCACCATCTGTTGATGACATTTTAGGAAAAATTTGGGGCTGTAACTGGAAAACCGCATTTAAGTCTTTATCCCAGACATCATCTAGATTAGCATGCAATTGAAACAGGCAAATCTGGATGTGAGATATATGAATGCAAGGCCATTCTGTTTGTTTTTAAACTGTAGAACAATAAAGCTTAGGATTGTGCCTGTTTGCTCTCCTGGATACTTCAAGGCTCTTCAACAAGTGTCCAGCACTTCCCAAAACTCTGCTGAAGTTATAATTTCCTCTCTGCATTAAGAAGTTCTGTGCCACAAAACTACCCAAAACACAATCAGCAACAACATCAGCAATCACCATCAACTATAAAATTTTATGCAAGTGCTCAAGTATTAGAGCTGATAGATGCAGAGCCATTTCAAGATCTTCTGAAAGTGATGAATCCGACAATGGACAATATTTGAGTGCTGATCACCAAGGACATTGACTGTACTGTTAAACATACCTGTGAGTAATGTAATAACCTCAAATGGAAAGATTCAGAACGTGGACTAACAGCTGACAACCTTCTGGTGACATATGGTTTTCAGTCAGTAACATACAATTCTTCTACAGGGTTTAGCACTGGTAAATCTTCATTTTTAGACTGAAAAAAAGGATTAGCACACATTTCCATTATAAAGAAAACTTAATTCTAATTTGTTCTTAATGATTTTTGTGGGTCTTTTTGATATTACACTAATGCATTGAGTGCATAGTCTTTGTAAACATTTTCAAAATAAAAACTGAAGAGAAAATTTCTATAAATTTAATTTTTATAATGTTATTAAAAGCTTTTCCACACGAGAGTAAATCAGAAAATTGTAATAGGTTTTATAGATTTGAATATGAAAAAATGCAAGTGTCTATGGGATAAAAATACACCCTGGCAAGCATTAAGTCAAATGATACATTTGGAAAAAAAATTACAACATATTCCAGTTGAAGTGTCAATAAAAATAAAGGCCGCTATTAATAAGAAAAATAGGAATGCCCTATTAAAATAGGAAGATGACAGCCTGAATAAATGCATCCTACTATAAAAGATATGTGACTAATCAAGACATAGGGATGTTTATCATCAGTAGCACATTTTTAAAACACAAATAAAAACAGTAATGAGATAGTTTTCTTTTAGGAGACCATCAAAGGTGGAAAAAAATGTCAATAACCCATGTTTGTGACATCAAATGTTATTTGTGGGGCTATAAACTATTAAAGAATATCAGCTAATGTGTATCATAAGTAGAGATATTGATTATTTTACTCTAAATTCTACACTGGGTATTTATTGCCTTTATTTGAGTTAAATTAAAATTAGTTTCTCTTTTGCACTAGCCATATTTTAAGTATTCAGTAGCCACCTGTGGGTATTGGCTACCATACTAGACAGTACATATAAGGATCACTCCATCACAAAAGTTCTGTTATATAACATGGTCTAGAAATATATTCTCCATCATGTTTTCAGTGGTTGTTTCTTGCTGGTAGGATTTGGGGATTCCATATCATTATGCTTTTCTGTATTGCTTGAATTTGATATGAGTATGCAATATATTCACATTCAGAAGCTTCTTCCATCTGAAAAAAAATCTAATCCCATCATATAAAAAAGCGTTGCTAATATTATTTATAATATTCATGGTCGTTGCTTTACATTTTCATGGTTCCAAAGAGTTAACTTCATATGTATAAGTTATAACTGTTGCTTTTACCATATGCATTGTCATTTTTTCTTAAAATTCTTCACAAGCATAACTCTGAAAAGCTATATACCATTCTATCACATATTCTTAATGATTTTTAATATACATGTTTCCTTGAATATACTACTAAAGTAATTGAGAATTTTGATTCTCACTTGGATTTTGAAAAATCAAATTCATATGGAAGATGATTTATAGTTCTTCTGCTATATGTTGAGAACCATCTAATACACTTTTAAAATAAGTATTCCAAACCATCCTGATAAGAAATAATAGCTTTAGAAATCAATGTTTTGATAAAGGCCCTTTATTTTTCAAATATCACTTTCACTGCAGAATGTAACAATGTACAGAAATCTTTTTTAACATCTGCTTTCTATAAAGACTTATCTAAAATGTGTCACTTTTCTTTAAGTCCCTTTAGAAGTGGATCTTTAGGTGAGATATACTTCATTTGGCTTTCCTGTGCTACATTTTGATAAAAATAAAATGACTTCAGCATGAGACTCAAGGAAAATACATGGAAGCAGAATGATTTGAAATCCACTGAAGAAAAAACATAACAAATTTGACATCCTAGTCTATAGGTTGCTTTTGCTGAATTTAGAATCTTATTCAGAATAAAACTGGCATCAAGAGCTTCATTTTTGTAGCTATTCTTTAGTAGGTAAGATGTTTCCAATCAGATTTATGTTAAACAAATGGGAATGTGTTCAAAGGCACCTTAGACTTATCATGTCCAAAACCAAAGTCATAATCGTATCTTCCCTTTCTCCTTTTTTTTTTTTTTTGGACAGAGTGGACAATGAGAGAGAGAGAGACAGAGAGAAAGGTCTTCCTTTTGCCATTGCTTCACCCTCCAATGGCCGCCACGGCTGGCAGGTTGCAGCCGTCGCACTGCGCCAATATGAAGGCAGGAGCCAGATGCTTATTCTGGTCTCCCATGGGGTGCAGGGCCCAAGCACTTGGGCCATCTTCCACTGCACTCCCTGGCCACAGCAGAGAGCTGGCCTGGAAGAGGGGCAACTGGGACAGAATCCAGTGCCCCGACCGGGACTAGAACCCGATGTGCTGGCGCTGCAGGCGGAGGATTAGCCTAGTGAGCCATGGGGTCGGTCAATATCTTCCCTTTCTGCAGCTATCCCTATCTCTCAACTAGATCATTTTTTCAGTTGTGTGGTTCAGAAACTAGGAGTTATTGCTGATACCTCTAACTCTTCTATCCCACTTATCTAATGTCAAGTTGTGCGAAATTTGCCCTTATATATTTCTCAAAGTTATCCAACTGTACTATTTCTCTGGTCCAGGCTACTAACCTGAAATGCTGTAAGTATTTAAGAGAAGGCGTAAAGAATGAAGTGAGAGAGATGTGTGACAAGACAGAAATCGTGAAACGATCTCAAGTCAGAAAGAAGATAGCAAGAGAGGACCTAAATTTGAAAATGTGATACCTACAAGAGTTTGGGAGCAATGGTGTTCAATCAAGGTCTTTCTCTGTTGTCCAATAGAAAAGTCTCCCTTCTTCTAAGTTTTCACTTTTAGAAGGTACCACCATTATTGCAAATTAAATAAAATATACCTACAACTAAATAATTGTATTAAAAATAAATACTCAAAGTGCATAATTTTCTAATGATTTTATTATTAAATGTTATCATTATCTATGATTTTAAACTGTTTGTAGCTATTACAGCAGTGTGGTGACATATCATATAATAGTGTGCTACTGCTAATCAGTTTCCAACTCCGAACTCAATGATGTCATTTTAATAGTTTGAAATTGGCTTGTGGGAGTATCTGCACCATGGATAATCAGTACATGCTAGAATTCAGGGCTATAGGGACTTTTCACTTGGAGTTTGATATTTGGTGGTTTCGTTGAAACAATTAGAACTCAAAGCAGTTTGGTAAAATGGCAGGATATAAAATTAATACACAGAGATCTATAGCCATTGTATACACAGATAATACCATGAGTGAGAAAGAACTTCTAAAATCAATCCCATTCACAATAGCTACAGAAAAAATACCTTGGAATACATTTAACCAAGGAGGTGAAAATCTCTACTATCAAAATTCCAAAACATTAAATAAAGAAGATACAGAAAATGGAAGCATCTTCCATGTTCATGTATTGAATTAATATCAAAATATTCATACTACCAAAAGCAATTTACAGATTCACTGTGATCCCAATCAAAATACCTATGATATTAATCTCAGATCTAGTAAAAAATGATGCTAAAATTCATATACAGAAACTGAAGAGACCCCAAAAAGCTAAAACAATCCTATGCACCAAAAACAGAGGCATCACAATACCAGATTTCAAGACATATTACAGGACAATTATAATCAAAAGAGCCTGAGATTGGCACAAAACATAGACATGTAGACCAACGGAGCAGAATAGAAACTCCAGATATCAGTTTAGGCATCTGCAACCAACTTATCTTGGACAAATGAGCTAAAAAATCAATCCCTGGAGCAAGGACAGTCTCTTCAACAAATGGTGCTGGCAAAACTGGATCTCCATACGTAGAAATATGAATCAAGAAATCTGTTGCACACCTTACATGAAAATATACTCAAAATGGATCAAAGACCTAAATTTATAACCTGATAACATCAAATTACTAGAGAACATTGTAGAAACTCCTCAAACATTGGCATAGGTAAAGACTACTTGGAAAAGAGAAGAAACAGAAGCAATCAAAGGCAAAATTGACAAATGGGATTACATCAACCTGAGAAACTTCTACACAGTAAAGGAAACACTCAGCAAAGTGAAGATGAAACTGACAGAATAGGAGAAAATATTTGGAAACTATGAAACTGATAAAGGATTAACATCTAAAATCTATAAAGAGCTCAAGAAATTCAACAACAACAAAACAATCCATTATGGAAGTTTTAGCCAGAGCCATTAGGCGAAGAAAAGAAATCAAAGGGATACAAATTGGGAAGCAGGAAGTCTAAGTATCCCTATTTGCTGATGACATGATACTATGTGTAGAGGATCCAAAAGATGCCACTAAGAGTCTATGGGAATTAATAGAAGAGTTTGGTTAAGTGGCAGGATAAGCAACACACAATAACCAAAAGCCTTTGCATACATAGACAATGCCATGGCTGAGAAAGAACTTCAAGGATCAATCCCATTCACAATAGCTACAAAAATAGCTTGGAATAAGTTTAACCAAGAAAATCAAAGATCTCTACAAGGAGAATTACAGAACACTAAAGAAAGAAATAGAAGATATAAAAAAAATGGAAAAATCTTCCAGGTTCATGGATTGGAAGTATCAATATCCTCAATTTGTTCATACTACCTAAAGCAATTTATAGATTCAATGTGATAAAACACAATACTAAGGAAATTCTTCTCAAATTTGAAAAAAAAATGCTAAAATTCATATGGAAACAAAGGAGACCCCGAATAGCTAAAGCAATCTTATACAACAAAAACAAAGCCAGAGACATCACAATACCAGATTTCAAGACATACTACAGGGCAGTTATAACAAAAACAGTTTGGTACTTGTACAAAAACAGACTTGTAGACCAGTGAAACAGAATAGAAACTCCAGAAAGCAATCCATGCATCTACAGCCAACTTATATTTGACAAAGGAGCTAAAATCAATCCGTGGAGCAAGGACAGTCTCTTCAACAAATGTTACTAGGATCTCAATATGCAGTGTATAGCTTGACACAGCAATTTCTCAAAGTATGAAGCAAGACCCCTACCTCATACCTTACCAAAAAATCCACTCAAAATGGATTAAAAATCTAAATCTATGACCCAACACCATCATTTTAATAGAGACCATGAGAGAAAACCTGCAAGGCACTGGCATAGTCAGAGAGTTCCTGGAAAAGACTCTAGAGGCACAGGCAATCAAGACCAAAATTAACAAATGGAATTACATCAAATTGAGAAGTTTCTGTACTGCAAAAGAAACACTTATAAGAGTGAATAGGTAACTGAAAGAATGGGAGAAATTATTTGCAAACCATGCAACTGATAAAGGAATAATTACCAGAATTTTTAAAGATATCAAGAAACTCCATAACAACGAAGTAAATAACCCAGTGAAGCAATGGGCAAAGGACTTAAACAGACATTTTTTCAAAAGAGGAAATCCAAATGGACATCAGACACATGAAAAAATGCTCAGAATCACTAGCCATTTTGCAAATCAAAACTGCAACAAGGTTTCACCTCACCCTGGTTACAATCACTTTCATAGGAAAATCCACAAATAACAAATGCTGTCGAGGGTTTGGGGAAAAAAAGGTACCTTAATCCACTCTTGGTGGAAATGTAAACTGGTACAGCCACTGTGCAAGACAGTATGGAGATACATTAGAAATCTGAATATAGACCTACCATATAACCCAGCCATCCCACTCCTGGGAATTTACCCAAGGAAATGAAATCAGCATATGAAAGAGTTATCTGTACTCCCATGTTTATTGAAGCACAGATCATAACAGCTAAGATATGGAATCATCCCAAATGCCCATCTACTGAAGACTGGATATAGAAATTATGGAATATGTACACCATGGAATACTACAATGCAGTTAAAAAAAAATGAAATCCAGCCATTTGCAATAAAATGGATGAAACTGGAAAACATACATAAGCCATTCCCAAAGGGACAAATACAATAGTTCTCCCTGACCTGTGATAATTACTAGAACAGGCAATCTGTTGAAGTGAAATTGGCACTTTGAGAAGCACTTTGAATAGCCCTTGTCTCAACAGTTGAGCAACGTTTTTTTAATATACTGTTTGTTGAACTCTTTACTTAATGTAGAGTTAATATGTGCATAAAGTTAATTGAAAATAGATATTAGTAAAAAATAAGGATGGGAATAGAGAGCAAAGAGGAAGACAAGTGGGAGAGTGAGTGGGAGGGCAGGTATGGTGGGAAGAATCACCATGTTCCCAGTTTTAAATATGAAATATATGAAGTTTATAGTCCTTAAAATATTTTTGGGGAAAAAAAAGAAATGGGCAAAGGACATGAACAGGCATTTTTCAAAAGAGGACATTCAAATGACCAACAGACACATGAAAAAATGTTGAGAATCACTAACCATCAGGGAAATAAAGATCAAAACCACAATGAGGTTTCCCAACGCCCAGTTAGAATGGCTCTCATATAGAAGTCCAATAAATGATAATGAGGATATGGTTAAAAAAAAAAAAAACACCCTGGGGCCAGCGCTGTGGCGCAGAGGGTTAAAGCCCTGACCTGAAGTGCTGGCATCCCACATGGGCACTGGTTCTAATCCCGGCTGCGCCTCTTCTGATCCAGCTCTCTGCTATTGCCAGGGAAAGCAGTAGAGGATGGCCCAAGTCTGTGGGCCCCTACACCTGCGTGGGAGATCTGGAAGAAGCTCCTGGCTCCTGCTTCAGATTGGCACAGACCCGGCCATTGTGGCCATCTCGAGAGTGAACCAGCAGATGGAAGACCTCTCTCTCTGTCTCTACCGCTCTCTATAACTCTGACTTTCAAGTAAATTTTTTTTTAAAAAGTACCCTAATCCACTATTGGTTGGAATGTAAATTTGTTCAGCCACTGTGAAAGACAGTATGGAGTTACCTCAGAAATCTGAATACAGTTCTACCATATGACCCAGCCATCCCACTGCTGGGAATTTACTCAAATGGAATTAAATCAGAATATGAAAGAATAATCTTTTATGTTTATTGCAGCTCAATTAACAATAGATAATCTATGGAATCAACACAAATATCCATCAACTGATGACTGGATAAAGAAATTATGGTATATATACACTATGGAATACTATGCAGCCACAAAAATAATGAAGCCCTATATTTGGCAACAAAATGGATGCAACTGGAAATTATTATACTTAGTGAAATAAGCCAGTCCCAAAAAGACAAATGCTGTTGTTCTCCCTGATCTGTGGAAACTAATAGAGTACCAAAAATGTAATGTATAGGAGTATAATTGACATACTGAGCTTCACTTTTTATTCATAGTCCTTGTCTCTACTGTTGAAGAACAGCGTTATTTGTTTTTTTTTTTTTCCTTCTATTTGTTGAGCTCTTAGTGTGAGGTTAATCTTATGAGCATAAAGTAAACTGAAAGGAGATCATTATAAAAATCACCATAAAGAATATGAGAGGAAGGAGGAGGAAAGAGTATGTTCAGAAAGAAGGGTATGGTGAGAAATATCAGTATGTTCCTAAATCTTTATACATGAAATACATGAAATTTACATACCTTAAATAAAAATTTTCTTAAAAGTAACTAAAAAGTTCTAGAAATGACTTGTCCTTTAGACCTGGTTAAATTATATTTCCTATTGAGTAGTGAATTGAGAGGAAAATAAAATTGAAATGTTTCAAGTTTAGTCAAGTATTCAGAAATCATATAGGCATAAAACACAAATGTATGTTCTAATTTATAAATTTTATAGTAATTAACAATTTGAGGATGAGGATATGTTAAAAAGTTCACAGAAACGGAATTTAAAAAATTTTATGCCAATAAATTAAAATTTTTTAAATCCATGCATAATGTTTTTTATAATATGCATGATCCATGAACTTTTTGAAAATTCATTGTATGTGTAAAATGTGTTCCTTCCTATAAGATTAATTATTCAATAATGTCCCCATATTCTTCCATTTTTAAGCTGCTGATCTTTTACAGTTTGTTATGTGCTACCTGACAAGTTAACATAATGATTCACTTATCCCCATTTTTAAGGGGACGCTACCCTTATCTCATCCCATAAAAGAGAAAAGCGAGGCACAGACTGAGTAATAAAACTTTTCAACATCACATTGCTTTAATGGTACCATCAAAACTCAAAACCAGAACAACAAATGCAGAATCTCTGCTAACTCCTTCCATGTGTCAAAAGGCCATAATATAAACACATGAATTTTCCAAACAGTGTTGTCTGTGTTTGTTATTAAGGAATTGCTAAGTGTCCTTTTTAATATGATTGACTTTCAATAAATTATGTTCAGATGTTCTAGAACTCCCAATGATATCATCTAACTGTGGCAAAGTATTATGACGAGAAGTGGGCGCCATTAGGGAATAAGTAAAATAAATCTCACCAACATACAACTCACCAATGAGGGAGATGAGGCAAACTCACCAAAAAGTATCACTGCATTCCTTTAACAAACAGGTCTCATTATTCGAAAACTTGAACACATGGATATTGAAAATACTTGGAAGTATTGACCTTCCTTGAAAGTTGAAGGAGAGTGGAATGCATTTCATAGGAAATGGGAGAGATAGACAGGGAGAACATATGATGCTTAATTGTTTGCTTTGTACACACTGTGACCCCTGGAGGCATATGGATTTTTATGCACTACATTGGTAATGGCTGTGCATGTGAATTTCTTTGGCAGTTAGGTGGTTGCATATGTCAAAGAAGGCTGAGGGAATTTTTAAAAATATGACTGATGAGCTATCTATATTTTACAGTGTTTAATGTTGACAAATACTGACAAGAGGGGGGAAAAGCTAATTTTTCTATTGACTCTTTCAAAAATTGCTGTATATTTCATGGACTTTTATTTTCTTTCTTTTTTTTTTTTTTTTATAACGCTTTTATTTAAAGAATATAAATTTCCAAAATACAGCTTATAGATTACAATGGCTTCCCCCCCCGTAACTTCCCCCCCACCCACAACCCTCCCCTTTCCCACTCCCTCTCCCCTTGCTTCACATCAAGATTAATTTTCAATTCTCTTTATCTACAGAAGATCAGTTTACTATATATTAAGTAAAGATTTCAACAGTTTGCCCTCACATAACAACACAAAGTGAAAAATACTGTTGGAGTACTAGTTATAGTATTAATTCACAATGTATAGCACATTAAGGACAGAGATCCTACATGATATATTTTTTTAAAAATTGATTAATTTTCTGGGAAATTTCCAATTTAACACCAAGATTTTTTTCATTTTTAATTATCTATATACAGAAGATTGATTCAGTATATACTAAGTAAAGATTTCATCAGTTTGCACCCGCACAGAAACATGTACTCTATAGCAGTCAAAAACAATAAAATCCGGTCATTTGCAATAAGATGGAGGAATCTGGAAAACATCATTCTGAGTGAATTAAGCCAGTCCCAAAGGGACAAACATCATATGTTCTCCCTGATCGGTGACAACTAATTGAGCACCAAAGGTGAAACCTATTGAAGTGAAATGGACACTATGAGAAACAGTAACTTGATCAGCTCTTGTGCTGACTGTTGTTGTACAATGTAATACTTTATCCATTTTAGTAATTTTTTTATTCTAGTACTATTGGTTGAACTCTGTAATTAACAAACAATTACTCTTAGGTGTTTAAATTTTAACTGAAAAGTGATCCCTGTGAAATATAAGAGTGGGAATAAGAGAGGGAGGAGATGTACAATTTGGGACATGCTCAGTCGGAACTGCCCCAAATGATGGAGTTAGAATTGTGCCAGGGAATTCCAATACAATCCCATCAAGGTGGCATGTACCAAGGCCATCTCACTAGTCCAAGTGATCAATTTCAGTTCACAATTGATCACACTGATAGGTCTAAGAGTCAAAGGGATGACACAAACAAGACTAGTGTCTGCTAATACTAACTGATAGAGTCAAAAAGGGAGAGAATGGACTTTTATTTTCAGTAGGTGATGATACAAATGATAAATAAACTTGATTATTTATATTCCACCCATTCCTGGGAAAGCATCTTGTGACATGAGACAACAATTTTTTTCACATTTTCATTTCACATATGAATTATTTTATATTTTTAATGAACTGCCTAAAATATCATGACACGCAATTACTTGAATGGGTGCTGATTTACTTAAGTTTATTTGGTCAATTGAATTCTTTGCACAATTTTATATAAATTCAATCAAGTTGGATATGCTTAGTAACACAAAGTGATACAGGCAGGCCTTGCAGTTTACAATTAGATCTGCTTGGATTTGAATCTTGCTGTGCCTCATTTTATAAAAATAAACAACTTACTGCACCTATCTGCATCTCATAAGAAGTACAGAGTAGCAACAGCTGTCTCTCTGTGTTGGTTTACAAATCAGATGAAAGGAAAAGAAAGGAGAGAACAAGTGTGGGGCATGACACAAAGTTTGTTATTTTTATAGAGATGGGATTATTTAGGAATCTAGTAACCTATCTGAGAAAACTCCATCAATCTAGTAACCTACCTGAGAAAATTCCATCGATTGTGGATCCCAGAGAACACATAAAAAGTAATAACACTAGACAACATTTTTTCTTGTTTGCTGGGAACACTCCTTTAGCAATGTTAACAGTTTCATTCCTAGAAATACTGGAGTGCTGTGTAGGGAGATTTTCCTTTATTTGTCTCTTCTCTGCATCTACCTCCAAGGAAAACCAGCATTTTAGCTGTTTGGATATGTCTGTGACCAAAGGGAATATCTTTCTTTCGGATTTTTTCTTTTTCTCTTAATGATTTGTTTACTTTAACTCGATCAACTTATATCCAACATCTGACATCCTCAAACAACTTTTTTTATTTGGGGGGGGGGGGGATGGAGATGTATGGCCAAGCTAATGAAATTTTCCCTTGTCTACCAAAAGATTTCTATATTTGCATCCTGAGGCTTCCAATGGGTAGAAATTGGTTATGCAAATTCATCCCTAGTGTGTCCAAGCAAATATGAATAGTCTTGTTTTGATAAACCGCTATGAGATATAAAGGGAGATATGCTATGACTTATGTCCATATAAAGGAGAGAAATATTTGAAATGAGGGTTGTGAGGATAAACATTGGTTCAAAGGAAATTTGTTAGTCTGTGTTTATTTTTTGAGATGCAAACGTTGAATTGAAGATATTAATGGAAAACTAGCCTGGACATATAGCTTCCCTTTACAATGAGATCTGAGCATAGTAGGAGTCTGCTTTGCCTTCAAAGAAAAGACTACTTCATTACTGTGAAGCTTGACCATATAAATCTAACTTTAAGTTAATAAGGAACCCATCTCTTCCATGTCCAACTCTTGCACAGGGTGTTAGAAATACTTTCATATACCCGTTTGTTCATGTAAATGTTGGATTAAAGTCAAATTCAAGTAACTGTAATTCAGATTGAGAATATTACTTTAAGTGCTGGTGATAAAGTTAATCTAATATACAAATTGCTGAGCAAGACTAAAATCCAATAAAGATATTTCATGGGGATGAAAAATGAGTAAAGCACATTTCCTGTACCAAAAATACTAGTATAAAAAAAGAATTCTTGAAAGATATCTCATTTTATAGATATCTGATGCAAATAAAATAGTTTCTACTTAGACGTCATATTAAGAAATGGGGGTTCAAACTGACTCTTAATTCTTTTTAAAAAGTATTTTAGCTGATGTTTATTTCTTCCATGATCTATTTTGTGTGTGTGAGCTAATATTTAATATGCTTCTTTGAGAGTCATAAAAATTACCCTAACACATGCCATATTTGAGTCCCAATTTCTTAAATGTAGTAAAATCTTTACTTTTCTCAATGGCCAATCACTTAGAAATGAAAATCACTTTCTTGCTCTAACAAGTGTAAAAATCAACTTTGTTTGCAAAGGGCATGAATAATTGAATCATGAAAACTGATGATTAAGAGAAAATAAACTTAGGCATGTCTCTACTTTATAACTGTTAGGGAATAGTGATCCAGAACTTACGATTCAAAAATGAAGTTAAATTACAACCACCAGGATTTTCAGTTGATCTGGTTAATTCTGACAATGGAGTCATATCTAGGATATTCTCTGCTGAAAGTAGCCTTTGAGTGACAGTTCAGCGAAAATATGAAATTCCAAGTTCACCTCATTTTTTATTTTCTTCTTAGTTATATTCTTTAATGTTCTGCAACAGAGAAATTGCTTGCTTTTACAGAGATGTGGAGATCCCTTGTTTGCTTTTAAGAAGTTTGTATTGATTGCAGGACAGAGAAATGTATTTGTCTGATAGTAACCATAGTAGATAAATCCTTCTCTGGGAAATTCTCAAGAGGTTCAAGCAATGAGAAACACTTACACATAAAATTCCCTGGTAGAATACAATTAGGAAGGGGAATACTTTGCATGCAAATTGTCTGTAGATTTTGTTTCTGTTATTTTGATAATTATTTTTGAAATAGTCATTCATTTTCCCTGAGCTGAGAGTGCCACATCTAGAAACATTATCCGTATTCATTAAATCCTTTTACCAACAAGCTCCTCCAAAAATATGGTGGCTTTGCAGTTTCCATCCAGATAATTAACCCTTTGCCTGTTCTGTGATGGTCTGGAAACAACAAAAGGCTATGTTTAGTATCTGAACAGACACTTGTCATTTTCAGTCTACCCTAAATTTATCAATATGCTCAATAATGAGCTTTGTTCAAAATTCTAATATGTTCAAAATTCTTTAATTCTAATTAGAAATGAAATCGTTTCTCAAGAGAGAATTCTATCCTTATGAAGTTTGTTACTGCTAAAGAAAAAATGTCCTATTAAAGACAAATAATAAAGTGAATATAGTTTAGTGTGGACCTTCATGAAAAATACATGTTAGTAAGGAATTTGATCAATAAACTTATATATACTAATGCTTTATTTACATCCAGAACTATATAACTTTAAAATGCTGTGATTTCTCCAGATAAAATACTTCCCAGATATAATTGTCCTTTCAGTTTGGGTTCTATCAAGTTTTAGACATCTTTTGCGCAAATGATAACCATCCTATAAGTAGATATTTATATAATGAATCCTTAGATAAACAGCCCTCAGATTTGATCGTCATCAATATCATCAACGTCATCATTCAGCCAGATGCTTTATCCACCCACTCCCAGGCATCATTTCTAAATACTTTATTACAGATTTGTAATTACACTGGGACCAATATTTTAAACTATGTATATAAACAACGATTCATAGAAAAATTTTATAAACAAGAATGCTTAAAAGGTTTGGTCTTCTTTCTTATAAATTCTTGTAGGTGACACCTAAGCATTGATAGGAAAGTGGAAATCCGAGAGCACTATTTCCAGAATTATTTTCTGTTCTGGGCATCTACTCTGGATGGCCTCTAATTTCCTGGAGTTCCTTTATGTCAAAGATCATTCAAGTGAACCCTTGACTCCCACACTTAGTCCTTGCAATTGTGAAAGGTGTCTTTCATTCACCAGTAAACTGTGTAATAACTGAGCAAAAGTGTTTTTGAACAGTCATGAGAATAAGGCAGTAAAGTAGTGCAGACTGAGCAGAAAATGCCTGGAAGAGAAAGAAAAAGCCAGGAGGTAAATCATATAACTATGATTGGGAGAAAAAAGGATCCAAAGAATACAGACAACTAATTTTCCAGTATTTTCCCATTAAAACGTTCTGGAAGTAAAGATTCATAGACTCTGTATTCACTAATTTAAAGTTTTTGATTTATAATTACATGTTTCTGGCCATTTTTGAGAATCATTTGTCTTCTAAGTACATGCCAAACAAAATTAGGAGTACTAATCAAGTATCTTCTAACCTTACCTCAATGGTGTCCAAAATCTATGTTGCAATTAATTAATTCACAGAACAGCTAGTATCATTGTTTAATTACACTTCACACAATGCCCATTCTCCCTGAACATTTCCTTTTTGTCATTCATGCATGCTAGAGTGCTAAAAGTTTCCCCCTTTTTCCTGTTGCTGTTTATTGGATAAAATTTATACTGTTCACTTTTATGGGTCATGCAAATTGATGCTTTTTTGGGTAGCATTTGATCTTTCCAAGAGGCCTAATAGATTTGATAAGTTTTCAACTCATTTGTTGACTTGAGGTTGCAATTACCTTAGGTAAAGCTTTGAAATGGAGTTTCCTGTCTTCATTACTTACCTGAAAATGTTCCTCTTCATCCTGCCAGAGAAAGTTTTACTCACTAAAATAATTAATGATACCAAATAAACTAACTCAGCTGCAAAGGTTTTGTTTATTTTCTTTCTTGGCTTTCTTTGAAAGGGTAGTACACATGGAAACCTCAGAAGGGAGGTAAGAATAACCAGCCTCAGTAACCAGAGCCCGTTGGCCTAGAAGCTAGCTAAATAAATAAGGATGCAAGTGTAGTCCTTGTTCCGAAGCTGGCTGCAAATTTGCTAAGTGATTGATTTGATGCTAATTTTCTGCATGGACTAAGAAGTCCTTCAGGGCCTGTCCTTTGGGAAGAAAATAAATTTAGCCCAATTCAGGCCTATTTTAGGTTTTACTTTGAGTTCTGAGAGTTGGGAAACCTCCTTTTCCCAGAAAGACTGTGTCCAAGGGATTCTCACTTATGATGTTCCAAACAATGCAGCTTGTTCTGAAAAGATTGCAAAAGTCCCCAGTGTCTACCCCCCAGGACAGTCTGAGGAAAGAATTTGAATTAGTATACTCATACAGATACTGCCGTTTTACTCACTCTTTCACCCTGTCTCTTCATGTGGATACACTTTGTTAGAGAAGGTCCATGCTGAGAGTCTTGGCTGCTTCTGCCCCAACCCTGGATGGCAGTGTTGCATTTTGATTCCACAAGCACCACCTGATTTGTCTTAATGTATCCATGAATTGAAGGGGAGGATGGAGAAGTCATTTCAATATGCAATTCATGAGGTGACTGGAGGGACTGAAGGGAGAACTATGGCACATAAACATGTTATCAAAGACTGTATGACAGAACAGGCCATAGTCTTGAGCCAGCACATCCCTATCCACATCCTTGGGCAATTTGCTTCACCTCTCTAGGCCACCATGGGGTGGGGAACATCAACTCATACCAGTTTCTAGTAGGATTTTTAAGGCTCATTTATTTAATTTACTTGAAAGAGTGACAGACGGAGAGAGATCCTCTGTCCTCTAGGTCACTCCCTAAATGGCCACAGCAGCCAAATCTGCACCAGGCTGAAGTTAGAACTGTATCATGGGATCCTAGTTCTTGGGCCATCTTCTGCTACTTTTCCAGATACTTTAGCAGGGAGATGGTGTGGAAGCAGAGCAACAGGGACTCAAATTGGCCCTGTGATATGGGATGCCAGCTTCACAAACATCTGTTTAACCTGTTGCACCACAGTGCTCACCCCAGAAGGCAAATGTGCTTGGACTCATTTTAGATCAAATCCTGCTGCAGTTAAGGTGCCTTGTTGGAATCTGCAGTTATAGACTAATGTTTCCCAACATTTATTTTGCAGGACCCCAAATTACGTGAACTTTTGGATATGGGCAACATTGGGCGCCTGGAGCATCGCATGATAACAGTGGTCTATGGGCCTGACCTAGTTAACATCTCCCATTTGAATCTTGTGGCTTTCCAAGAAGAAGTGGCCAAGGTATGGTACATTGAAAATTGTCATCATGATCTGAATATGTGTGATTCTGTGTTGACAATAGGGAAAGACTGATTTTTTATCATATTTAGCATGGTGAATTCCACCTAAAAATAATTCACCTGCCAAGTACAGATGTAGTTTAAATACTTCCAAACAATGGCATCTACTTAGAATTGTGGATACTTTTCATTAGGGATTTAGTCATTGGATACAATTCCTTTGCAAAACAGAATACAGATAAAAACCACATTTCTACTTCACCTAAATAGCTCATCTCAAATCATTTTTTTCTTGGCCTCATCTCTATGTCAATTACAACCCCATGACTTTTCTACCTGTTCTAGAGCGAGATGTGCTCAGAACCTTTTAAGATCCATTTTTACTATGCAGCACTAGCTCACCGCCATTCTTGCAGGAGTCAATTCATATGCAAAAGAATTTTAACCATCTGTAATAATAATAAGTAAATAGTATTTGTTTAGCTATGGACTAGGAAGATGAATTAGATCTAGCTCTTCCATTAAGGAGTTGCTAATCTTCTAAGACTGTGGTCTATCAAATACATACAGAAATAGCTAGAATATAAGTACAATATAGTAAGCAATAATCTGTGAACGTCTGAGGCCTCTAGACTCAGTGGGTCTTTCTCTGGAAACATCCAACTGCCACTAAAAATTACTGAAATGTCAATATGTAAAGACGAATTTTCTTTCTCCATGTTCATAGCCTTTTAATACTAGTGACGATCCTCGTCCTTCATGTAATTTCCTCTGAGAGTTCAGAATACTGGGTTGGGTGTTTGGCCTAATGGTTAAGTTGCTGCTTAGGATGCTCATGTCCCATCTTAGAGTCCTTGGGTTCAGTTCCCATCTCCTGTCTCCAGCTTCGTGATAATGCTTACTCTTGAAGGCAGCAATTATAGCTCCAGTGGTTGGGTTACTGTCACTCAAATGAGAGACCTACATTACGTTCCCCCTCCCATCCAAAGACCAGCCTGATCTCAGCTGTTATCAGCCTTTGAGGAGTGAAACAGCAGATGGGAGAGCCTCCCTCCCTCTCTCCTTTTTCTCTTCTCTCTCTTTCCATTTCTCCCTGTGAAATTAATTAGTCAATTTAAAAATTAGAAATTTGAGTCATAGAAAACTTGAAGTCTGTATAGCATATGTGTGCCCACTTAAGGTTACCATGCTTGTCTGGGCGTGGTCACCTATAGATCTTTGAAGCTCGGTCCTCTGACAGTACTCTGAGTTACACCTGATGGACTAGCCAGTTTGCTAATTTATTAGTGACTACTAGCAGGGGTAAATGAGAATTATGCAACATTGCCTGCAATTGTTTCAATGGAATGAGTAAAATGCTATACAATTTTAGTACTCTAAAGTCTTTAAAAACTACTCTCCACCGGAGTGTTATAAATCTAATCACTTCTGATTCAGAACCCATGTTGCCCATTTGCTTCTACAGTGTAACTTGCACCGAGAAGATTTCATTCAGTGAGACATTTTCTTTGAAAGCATTAGATTACTCTGCACTAGCTCATATTCCAGTGCCTTGCTGCTAATCTGTGGGTTACATATATTTCTCAGTATATAAATGGGAGTTTGGATGGATGGATGAACACAAATATGAAATATTTGCAAAATAGGTTGTAAAATCTTTCCCTAAATACAGTTATTTCATTTTTTAAAAAATAGCCAATTCATGAGGTTTACTTAATCTCAATAGACTGTCAGTATGTGACAGTGACTTTCAGGGAGCTTTTTAATTAAAGGGAATAGAGCTTTTACATATCTTAAACTGCTTTATACCTTTGTGCAGCTAATTTTAAAATAAATCCAGTGCCCTCCTGTCTTGGGATTCCTACCCACCAGTTTTTCTCAGGACTTTTATTTCTGAGCCCTATAATAGTCCCCTTCAAGACTGAATCTGTGGAGATTTTTCAGCACTACTTGTAGTCCCTGCTATAATTAATGATGCTGGTGGAGTATATTTTGCCATTCCTGGCTGTGATATCCTGTAAAGTATCTTCCCCCTACTGAAATTGCTCAACCAGACAATTAAGATTCCAAACACCATTTTACTCTGGAAACTCACTTACTTTACCTGTAATAGTCAGTGTTGTCTCGTAACATCACATCTTCTATTTAATCTCAGAGGCTGACATACAGGATGCATTGTTGGGACCAAAGGGGACAGCTTCTTTCATTATGCAGAAAGCCCAGCTTTCACCTGAGCTTGCAAGATGTCTCCAGAATACATTGTTTATCAATGGATTCTAGCTCACTCATTCCTTCAGCACTCCCTTGTTGGGCAGGTGCCTTCTCTGTGTCAGCCACACTTCCAGTGTTGGGGATACAATGATGAACAAAGTCCTTCCCTCTGAGAGCCAGCATAGTAGAGAAACAAACAGATCCATCACGATTAAGCCATGGATGTATCACATCAGAGGGAGATTCATGTGGAAGAATAAAGGAGGAAGAGAAAGAATGGGAAGGACAGAAACGAGAATTACCTCTTTGTGGCCTAGTCAGAGAAAGCAAGCATCTAAAGGAACTTGATCAATTGCAACTATAACAGATTTCCAAGAAATCTCTTAGATTGATTAAAAATTTAATATCAGACCTAGCACTTAACCTTTCCTAAAGATGTTATTCCAGATTTGCATGTTCTTTATTCTTGCCTAAATCTCTTAAAACTGAATTTTTAATTTATTCCATTAAACAGGAGAATCTTTTAAGTGGTAGACATTGAAATAAAACTGTGTCTTTCATCTTCTCCATCTGCAGTTGGACTAAAATGTTGTATTTCTTGTGATGAGACAGCAATCATACTTTTGTTGCACAGTGTGATTTCCCAATGCTTTCATCCCTTAAGGATCAGACTCCTCTGCTCCCTCAAGCAAGGAGTATTTCCTTTGAAAGTATTTGAGAAACATATGGTTTGTTTCACATTTACTCTCTGAGATATATGATTCTCCTTGTACCACCTGCTTCCCTGAGGATGGTTGGACACATTGCATTTGCTACCATTTGTAACCCCACCTGGCATTCGGTCCACCTCTGTGGGGTACCTTGACCTCTCTGCAGAGCTGAAGCATAAATGGCAAATGTCAACATCCTTCCCCTTACTCTCCTAACCTTAGTTTCCAGCAATTCTCCACTCTTGGCTACTGAGTTACCGTAAGGATGGAAGTTTCAAGAAAGCAAATGAAAACAGGGGAAAATAGAAAAGATAAACAGTATAAGGGTACACCAAAAACTTTATGAAAAATGGAATTAAAAGTATGAGCTTACTTTGGAACAATTTTTTTGAAATCCATTCATAGTCTCATAATACATCTTTGTCATATATTATTAAAAAGAAAATATCTTGTTACCAATTTAATGCACCAAGCTAAAATTATAATTTTGATTCCATTCATCAATGAATTGTTTGAAGTACTGTCACTTTGGTTCCAGCCTCTCACCTCCCATTGCATACCCTGGACCTGAATACCCACCCAGGAACAAACCTCACGCCTCACTTTTTCAGTTTTCAGCTTCAGGGTGATCCAGTACAGTCTTGGGAACTCTGATGTCCTCCAACAGAAAGTCTGAAAGAGCTTTTAGCTCTCCAGGTCTTGGCCAAGTCCCCCTTGCTATCTCCACTAACAAGCAGTGCTGATGTACCCCATCATTGCCCCTATTCATCCAACAGTTATCTCTTGGCATAGACACAGATATAGGGACAATCACTAATTGTCAAAGATAGCATAGGCTGGCTTAATGTTGTAGGAACAGATCCCTATAGAGCATGAGCAGGTATGTTAACTGACTTGCACAGTGGTGAGGCAGAGAAGATTGTAGGAGGAGGGAGCATTGTAGCAACCTCTTACAAAATGTAGCTGCTGTTCAGTTCTTACCAGTGTTATCCAGGTGTAGTGATTCCAAAATTTTAATGCCTTTCAGCATCACTTGAGAGCCTTGCTAAATCACAGTGTTTCAGGGTGAGCATTTGGCACAGTGGTTACAATGCTACTTGGGATACCTGTGTGCCCTTAATGGAGTGGCAGTTTTAAGTGCTAGGTCTCTGCTTCTGATCCAGGTTCCTACTAACACAAATGCTGGGAGGTAGCAGGTGATAGCTCAAGTATTTGGAACCCTACTATCCAGGATTGAGTTCTGAGTTCCTCCCTTAGCCTTGGTCCAGCCCTGGCTGTTGTAGGAATTTGAGTCAGCACATAGAAGACATATTTATCTTTCTGCCTTTCAAATAATAAAAATCAAAATAAATACATATGTAAACACAGCGTTTGACCCCAGCTCCAGCTAACCTAGGGAGCCCATACCTTTGGATTTCTGATTTCCAAGGTTGTGCTAATGTTGCAAGTCCTGGCACTGCACATAGAGGGTCTCTTCCTCTGAGTCAAATGGGCTCAGTGCTGCCAGATCCTTATAATTTCTTCCCAAAGGAGCTGGAAAATCATGTAAGGTGTTCAAAACTGGGAATATTTAATTTAAAACAATATGTGAGCCAAACAAAATGCAACTCTGGACTGAATAAGACTTGGGGACTTCCAGTTGGCAGCTCGTAAGATCTATATTCATATTAAGGAAGAAAAGCATTGTCCAAAATAAGACTGGTGTCCTGACCACTGAGAACAGTGGAAGCAGTATAGAATGTAATTGTTCAGAGTAGAATCAGCACTCACCACAATAATTGTTCATGCTCTAATGTCAAAACCATTCCAGAGTCCTCTAGGTGCCTAAGAAGCATGACATCTTAGCACAACAGTTTTCCAGAAACAGAGCCATCTCTTCCCCGAATGGCATTGTGGAGATTTTATGAGAATTCTATAGCAATCATTATTCCTGCACCTAAGATTGGATCATATTTTTAACTGGAGCTTCTATATGTGCAATAAGGGAAAGGAAGACATAGTAATATAAGTAAAAATCATTTGGATGCTTCTAGTCTGCATTTTCAAACATGTAACTTGAAAATTAAAGGGTGATGTAGCAAGCCACTACTTCAGTAAGCCAAAGTTAAGTCAAGAAGAGCACAAACATTACATAGTGTTCTGCAAGCTCACCTTACAACAGTCAACCCATTAATTTAACAAATGAAAGCCAACCAGTTGAGAAATTGCCACTGAGGGAGACAAATGTAAACCATTTTCTTGCTTCAGAAAGTGAGACTCTCTAGCAAATGAAATGTTTCCTTCTGCAAAGCCACAATTTTGAATTTTTGAGGGAAGGAACTAAATAGAAGAAGGAGCACATGCAGATAATATGGGGCCCTGAGAATGGTGTTCTGAGGAGGAGCACAGCAAAGGGAGAGACCACTAAAGAAGTGGTCTGTAAAGCTGAAATCTCAGTTAGGCTCTCCTTCCACATGTGTGTGAGCCCTCAGGTGCCTCAGCAGTGCAGGTACATCCATCGTCCACAGACATCTTGGAGTCATTCACTCTCTTATTCAGCCAAATTGTATTAAGTGTGCTGAGTTCTGTTACAGAAGAGGGAGATAAAACAGATAAAGACCCTTGCCTACACGCAGCATATGGTCTCATGAGGAAGGGTTATAAAGAAAATAAACGCATAAACCAAGTTGACTTGAGAAATAAGTGATATCAACAAAAATGAAGTAGAAATGGGAAGTGCTGGGGAAGAGGAACTTAAGTCAGGTGGTCAATACAATCACCTATGAGAATGTGACAATTGAGCAAAGATTTGAAAAAGTAAGAGAGCAAGCCATGAGACTTTCTGGAGAAAATTCAGTGTAGAGGGAACAGCAAGTGCTAGACAGTGTCTGGTGTAGTTTAGCAATATCAGTGGTCAAGTGTGGCAGGCACAGAGTGAGAAGATAGAAAGGAAGATAGTAGCAGAGGGGATTAAAGAGACAACAGAAGTTGATTTCCAGTGAGTGCTGTAGACTTATGAAGGATTCTGTCTTTCATTGTTGAATGAGATGGAAACCATTGGAAGGATTTGAGCTGAGGGCAGATATGTTCTGACTTAACCTTTAGTCAATAACAGGCTGCTAGGAGAAGATCAATAATGAAAGGAAACTATTAAAATACTGTAGGTGAAGTTGCTGGTGACTTGGACAAAAGGAGACATGAGAAGAGATGAAAAAAGATCCAAATCTATGTATATTTTAAAGGAAGATTCAACAGGATGTTTATAGGAATTGCATGTTGCATGTGACAGAAATGTGATTCAATAATGATGTTAGAATTTTGGCCCTTGGAGCCAGTGCCGTGATGCATTAGGTTACTCCTCCGCCTGTGGCACCGGCATCCCATATGGACACTGGTTCTAGTCCCGGCTGCTCCTCTTCCAATCCAGCTCTCTGCTGTGGCCTGGGAAAGCAGTAGAAGATGACCCAAGTATTTGGGCCTCTGCACCCGCGTGGGAGACTAGGGAGAAGCACCTGGCTCCTGGCTTCAGATCAGTGTAGCTCCCACTGTTATGGCCATTTGGGGAGTGAACCAATGGAAGGAAGACCTTTCTCTTTCTGTCTCCCTCTCACTGTCTGTAATTCTACCTCTCAAATAAATAAAATCTTAAAAAAAAGAATTTTGGCCCAAGATACAGGAAAGATGAAAATATCACCTACTAAAACAGGGGAGATCTAAGCTAGAATGTAAGTTTTTGTTTGGGGATATATAGCCAGGGTTCAGATTTGGTCTTGTTCTCTTTAAGATTATTTATATTCCCATATGGAGAGGATGATTATGCAGTTGGATATGAGGACCTAGAGTTGGGTGCCAAATATATCATATAAATTTGGGAGTTGTCAGGTGTTTAATAGTATTAAAAATAATCATCGAATTTAATGAAGCTGTATGAGGTCACTAGGAAGTGACTGTAGGTAGGGACGATGTCCAAGGCCTGAGTCATTGACACTCCAACACGGGGAGATAAGAAATCATCAGGGAAAGGAGACTGAAAATGAGCAGTCAGTGAAGCAACAACATGGCAATTATGAATCATTGGAAGTCAGATGAAGAAAGTGTTTCCAGGAGATGAGAGTGGCCAGCTGGGTCAAATGCTGCCCCTAGTTCAAGAGAAGGAAGGTGAAAAATTGACAACTGGGTTTAATAACACAGAGGTCATTGGTAGGCTTGATCAGAACAACTTTAGTAGAGTGATGGGATAAAAGCCCTGTTTGGAATGAGTTCAAGGGAATATCAGGAGACAGAGGATTGCTCTTTTGAGGTTTGGTATAAAGGGAAATAGGAAAGCAGGAAATGCAAGCAAGGCCCCAAGATGGTTTTTAAGATGGAAGATATAACAGCATGTTTGTGTACTAGTGGGAATGATCCTATAGAGGGAAACCAAGTACTGAATGTAATAGAGTTGAATGGAACACTCATTGAGTAGGAAAGAACAGTAGGGCTTACTGCAGGGATCGGTGAACCCAATTTAGGCCTTTCACTTGTTTTTTTACAGAGAATTTTGAGGGATACAGCAATACCCATTTGTTCACATAGTGTCTATGGTTGTTTTTACATGACAAGAGTTGACTAGCTATGTTGGACTAAGTAATCAATAAAGCATATTAACTATCTGATTCTTAACAATAAAAAGTGTTTTTTGCCCCTGGAACTCTAATTAAGTGCAAGAGCTTGGCTTAGCACGTTTCTTTTTTTTTTTTTTTTTTTTTTTTCATTTTCAATTATCTTTTTTTTTGGTTTTAATTCTTTTTTTTTATAACGCTTTTATTTAAAGAATATAAATTTCCAAAATACAGCTTATAGATGACAATGGCTTCCCCCCCATAACTTCCCGCCCACCCGCAACCCTCCCCTTTCCCACTCCCTCTCCCCCTGCATTCACATCAAGATTCATTTTCAATTCTCTTTATATACAGAAGATCAGTTTACTATATATTAAGTAAAGATTTCAACAGTTTGCCCTCATATAGCAACACAAAGTGAAAAATACTGTTGGAGTACTAGTTATAATATTAATTCACAATGTATAGCACATTAAGGACAGAGATCCTACATGATATATTTTTTTAAATTGATTAATTTTCTATGCAATTTCCAATTTAACACCAAGATTTTTTTTCATTTTTAATTATCTATATACAGAAGATTGATTCAGTATATACTAAGTAAAGATTTCATCAGTTTGCACCCTCATAGAAACACAAAGTGTAAAAATACTGTTTCAGTGCTAGTTATAGCATTACTTCACACTGGACAACACATTAAGGACAGATCCCTCATGAGACGTAAGTACACAGTGACTCCTGATGTTGATTTAACAATTTGACACTCTTGTTTATGGCGTCAGGAATCTCCCTAGGCTCTAGTCATGAGTTGCCGAGGCTATGGAAGCCTTTAGGGTTCACCGACTTCCATCTTATTCCGACAGGGTCATAGTCAAAGTGGAGGTTCTCTCCTCACTTCAGAGAAAGGTACCTCCTTCTTTGATGGCCCCATTCGTTCCCCTGGGATCTCACTCGCAGAGATCTTTCATTTAGGTCTTCTTTTTTTTTCCAGAGTGTCTTGGCTTTCCATGCCTAGAATATTCTCATGGGCTCTTGAGCCAGATCTGAATGCCTTAAGGGCTGATTCTGAGGCCAGAATGCTATTTAGGACATCTGCCATTCTATGAGTCTGCTGTGTATCTTGCTTCCCATGTTGGATCATTCTCTCCCTTTCTTTGATTCTATCAGTTAGTATTAGCAGACACTAGTCTTGTTTGTGTGATCCCTTTGACTCTTAGACCTATCAGTGTGATCAATTGTGAACTGAAGATGGTCACTTGGACTAGTGAGTTGGCCTTGGTACATGCCACCTTGATGGGATTGTATTGGAATCCCCTGGCACATTTCTAACTCCATCATTTGGGACAGGTCCAATTGAGCATGTCCCAAATTGTACATCTCCTCCCTCTCTTATTCCTACTCTTATATTTCCCAGGGATCACTTTTCGGTTAAAATTTAAACACCTAAGAATAATTGTTTGTTAATTACAGAGTTCAACCAATAGTACTAGAATAAAAAAATACTAAAATGGATAAAGTATTACATTATACAACAACAGTCAGCACAAGAGCTGATCAAGTTACTGTTTCTCATAGTGTCCATTTCACTTCAACAGGTTTCCCCTTTGGTGCTCAGTTAGTTGTCACCGATCAGGGAGAACATATGATATTTGTCCCTTTGGGACTGGCTTAATTCACTCAGAATGATGTTTTCCAGATTCCTCCATCTTGTTGCAAATGACCGGATTTCATTGTTTTTGACTGCTGTATAGTATTCTATAGAGTACATGTCCCATAATTTCTTTATCCAAATGTATGCTTTGAATTCCCTGTAATCTTTTGCTATGAGGTTCCCTTCGTTTACCTTCTTTCATGTTGATGGCCGTGTTTCCCTGTTTCTGTGTGTAACACATCTTTAAGCATCTTTTGCAGGGCTGGACGAGTGGCAACAAATTCTTTCAATTTCTGTTTGCAATGAAAGGTCTTTATTTTACCTTCATTCCCAAATGAGAGCTTTGCAGGATATAATATTCTGGGCTGGCAGTTTTTCTCTCTTAGTACCTGGGCTATGTCTCGCCATTCCCTTCTAGCTTATAGGGTTTCTGATGAGAAGTCTGCTGTGAGTCTAATTGGAGATCCTCTGAGAGTAATCTGACTTTTCTCTCTTGCACATTTTAGGATCTTTTCTTTCTGTTTCACTGTGGTGAGTTTAATTACAACGTGTCGTGGTGAGGATCTCTTTTGGTCATGTTTCCTAGGGGTTCTATGAGCTTCCTGTACTAGGATGTCTCTGTCCTTCTCCAAAACTGGGAAATTTTCTGCTATTATCTCACTAAAAAGGCCTTCTAATCCTTTCTCCCTCTCCATGCCTTCAGGAACTCCTAGAACTCGAATGTTGGGTTTTTTAATAGTATCCTGTAGATTCCCAACAATATTTTTTAGATTTCTAATTTCCTCTTCTTGTCTTTGGTTTGACTGTATATTTTCCTGTGCTCTGTCTTCTAAGTCCGATATTCTCTTTTCTGCCTCACCCATTCTGTTTGTAAAGCTCTCTAATGTGTTTTTCATTTGATCTATTGAATTCTTCACTTCATTATGATTTCTCATCACTATCACAGTTTCATGTTCTACTAGTTGTTTCATTTCAGCTTGATTCCTCCTTAATATTTCATTTTCATGAGAGAGATTTTCTACCTTGTCCATTAAGGATTTCTGTAGTTCAAGAATTTGTTTTTGGGTACTTCTTAGTGTTCTTATCAATTTTTTGAGATCTGCTTCTTGCATTTCTTCTATCTCATCATCTTCGTAATCTTGAATTGGGGTGTCTTTTTCATTTGGGGACACCATAGTGTCTTCCTTGTTCTTATTACCTCGGTTTTTGCATTTGTTTTTTGGCATATTGGTTTCTTCACTGAGGTGTTTTTTTCTAGTTATACTATGACTCTAGATTAAGTGGACTGTCTGCTTTTGATGGAGCCTTAGAGGCTTGAGATGGGTGTGGCCTGAGAGCTCTGTTTGGTTCCTCAGGGTTGAGGGTGTGTCAAAGGAGACACTCCCAGGTTAGGCGTGGTAAATCTCTCTCTGTTACTTTTTTTTTTTGGTTCAAAAGGGAAGTAATTCCACACAGCTGAATGGAATTAGGGGTGGTTAGCAGGCGAATGATATACCCACAGGAGCCAGAGATCAGAAGCTCTTTCCCAAGGACCAGAGAGGGAATCTTTGTGGCCCTTAGTGTGGGCTCAGATTCTCCTGTAGTCTCCCACTGGACTGCCAAGGCTACTGAACTGTAGCGTCTCTGGAGAGTACTCACATGAATTCGTGATTTCCGTGAGTTCTCTCCCCCACCGTCTCTTTTTTCACAGACTCAGTTCATTAGCACCACACATTCATTAGGTTCTAATCTTCTGTTATTTCACCCCTCCCACCAGAGTCAGGTTTTTCTGCTAGGCTCGGGGCCGGGGCCGGTGCCGACCCGAGGTCGCCCTGCTTATGACGTATTCCAAAATGGCGCCTGCTCTTTGTCTTGCTCACCTTTGAGAGGAGAGCGGAGAGAGAGAAACTCGTGTCCGCATGGGTCACTTTTTTTTTTTCCCTCTCTCTCTCTCTTCTAGTTAGCCTGGTGAACTTTTCCCCGCAGGGTTTCAAGCCTTGTCAAGCTCTAGTCTCCTCTTTCCACTTCCCTGCTGGTATCTCGGGCTATTGAGGTGCTGCTCACCTCGCGTTCCAGCGCTGGTGTGTTGAATCCGCTGCTGGTGTCCCAAACAGTGGGCTCCCACGCTCTCCACGCAGGTCCACTGTGAATCACCAGTTCTGGAAGGGTTTCTTCTGCTGTTTCTTCCCCTACTCTTCCTTGAACCTGCAGTATCTCCACTTTTATTAATAAAACCAGAAATGAAATGCCATATCACCCTGAGAGACAGGATTTGTGATTCAGATTCTAACATTAACTCCTAAATACTTTGATACTCTGATAGGATTCCTGGGCGGGTACTTTGTTGAGCCCCCAGCCAGTTTGGCTAATTTCTATCAGAGCGGTTTCTAGTGCTCCCTTCCTATTCCGCCATCTTGCCGCTCTCCTCGGCTTAGCACGTTTCAAGCATCAGAAGAGGAAAAGTGGGATGTATTAATTGATGAAGATTTTTATAAAGGTCCAAGTAGTAGAGGAATCGTAGACATCTACTTCTTATTATCTCTGTTTTCTTAGTGATGAAGGAAATACACATCATTCTCTGTAAGAATTCTTTGATTTCTCAAGTTCTTTTCAGCATCACTTGGTAAGTTTCTTGAAATATCTGATGGTCAAGTTGACATGGAATGTAAAAGATCACAAAGCTAAAAATTCCTTTTACATGGAATGTAAAAGGTCACAAACCTAAAGTTATTTTGTGCAAGTTAACCAATCACTATCAAATTTTCAGGTGGTGAATGAGTCTGCCCAATTCAAGTTTCTACCTCAATATTGTTTTTCTTGGGGGACACTGAATAGAAATAAACATATAGGCGTGTACACTATTCCCTGAAGTCATGCAGTCTATAAACAGCATTGTATAGTTTGCAAAGGGAAGACTTCTCTGAGTCAGAGGCAAGGATTCACAGGATTGCCATATGCTGGCATTTACCTACAGGTCTCATGGATCCAGTATGCAAATGTTGGGAGACAATTGATCATCTGGAAAATCTGAGCAAGTAATGAAACTGCCCATGACTTAGCGTGGAGGAATCTCAGTATGCAAAGTAACTAGAGGTGAAGCCTTCCCTGTTTTGCATTTAGAAAACCAAGCTTATTTTCAGCATGTGTTCCTCTGGGTTCTAGTTCCTTTTCTAATATGATAGAACAGTTGAGTTGTGTGTTCTTTTCAGAAAGGCTAGAGCCAGTGATATAGAAAAGAATTGGTCCTGTGTGTGATGCCAATAAAAGCACACAGTCCCCTGTGGTTGGCTCCTTGGATGCTCATCTTTTTACCCCACCCCTGTGTCTGCTGCATGTGTATGGTACAGTATATTAATGAAATGGCTTATGTGTTCAGTATTGTAATTGAGCAGGTTAAGCCATAGCTGCAAAATCAGCTCCCCATAGGAGCACTGGTTCATGTCCTGGCTGCTCTACCTCAGATCTAGCTTCCTGCCCATTGTACCTTGGAGAGCAGCAGAAGATGGCCTGAATACTTGGACCTCTCCACCCATGTGGGAGACCCAGATGGAGTTCCAGATTCCTGGCTTCATACTGGCCCCACCCCAGCTGTTGCAGCCATTTGGAGAGTGAACCAGCAGATAGAAAAAAATCTCTCTCTCTCCTTCCCTCTCCCTCTCTTCTTCTCAATATCTTTCCCTCTATATCTATAACTATGCTTTTCAAATAAATAAATCTAAACCAGAAATGAAATGCCATATCACCCTGAGAGACAGGATTTGTGATTCAGATTCTAACATTAACTCCTAAATACTTTGATACTCTGATAGGATTCCTGGGTGGGTACTTTGTTGAGCCCCCAGCCAGTTTGGCTAATTTCTATCAGAGCGGTTTCTAGTCTGTTGGGAAGCAGTGGACTGAACCAGGATCCAGTGGAATGAGAGAGAGATACCCAAGAGCAGAGTCACACAGTTGAGAATCTGGGGTTTGCTAGTCTACAGAAGCATTTGCGGATGTCGTTGCTTCCAATTCTAACTTGTTTTACACTAAATTCTCTTAAATATTCAGAAATAGAAAAAATGGAACAAATTCATTTCTCTTGTTTAGCCATGTCAGTGGGAATTGAGACATATTTTAAAATTTTAATGAAATATAGCATGCACAGAAAATTGAACAGAGCCTACCTGTGGACATTGGTGGATATTTTCAAAGGGAACATGCACATATAACCAGCACCCTGGTCATGAATAAGAGCATCACCAGCATCCCAGGTGTCTACCCCATAGCCATACTTCTAGTTTGGCTTCTAACATGATAGATTCATTTTATCTGTTTTTAAACTATCTGAAAATGGAATCTTACAATGTAGTCCTTTTGATCTGTCTTCTGTTATTCAACATTATACTTAGGAGATTTATAAGGCTGTTCTATATTTTATGTGTGGTTTTAGCTCACTCAGTGTATTTGCTACATAGTATTCTGTAATTTATGTAGTTGATGGTGATGACCTTCAGGCAGTTTCCAGTTTAGGGATATTGCAAATAGTGATGCTGCAAACATACCTTTTGACAGAGTATGCACCTGGGAGTTTAACTGCTGGTAGTAGATCTTCATATGTTCAACTTTGATAGTTGTGGCCAATTTCCAAAACTGACATAACCAGTTGAATTTTTTTCAGGTTATTTCACACCAAAAAATTTGAGACTATCATTGTGTTAAATTATTGGATTTTGAAGTAGACATCACAGAACAAGCTCTCCAGAAATGCATTCTATAAACTGAAAATCAGTCTTGAGTAGCTGTACTGTTGGATATTTTAGGAGACCTCTACCACCTCTTTAGCTGTCAGTATCTTAAAAAGCCTAATTCACTTATATGAAAAGCATGCCTTTGGGATTTCCTGGATTTTTTAAATGTCATATGCTTGCATACTATGCAGATAACATTAACAGTCTGATTTTCTTCACCAGCTCTCATTTCTTCCTTCATCCTCTTGGTCCTCACTGTTTTGATAAGGCCATTGACAGGGCTCATATATAGTCATCTCCCACCTTTCCTACAAGTCTCCTAAATCTCCATCTGCACATCTGCATGAAAAGTCTTAAAAAAAAAACCTTGAACTTGATTATGCTTAAAATTATTTTCATGCTCTGTTACCTACACAATGAAGTCTCTGTTTCATTCTTTCTTTGAGTAAATGAATATTTATTAAAGGGTCTAATAAATGCCATGCACCTCTCTGGGAACTGAGAATTCATCGATGACCAAAACAAACACACACCCTACCTTCAGGGCTGATATTTCACCACTTTGACCCTTGATCATTTCTGCTACAGCAGCTCTAACTACCTGGAGTTTTTTTTGCCTTTATAATTTAGTGCTTTCCAAGACTGCCCTTGTTTATTTTGTCCAACAGAAGAAGTTTAAGTTTCCTTAGGGATTTGGCTTCAATACAGCCTCATCCTTCTTCCCATCCATCCCAGGACTTCCAGGAGCAGCATCATTGTTTTCTTCTACGTTCTTCAGTGAACTACACGAGTATTTTTTCTTGTACTTACCATGCTCTGATTATCTATCAGTGTGTCTGGAAGTCTTCCCTGGATTTGTGATCTGTTGAAAGTTTAAGAAAAATAGTTTAGTCACTTTTATGGACCTATCTGAGTGCCTGGCATACAGTAGGTGCTCAATAAATGTTGGAGGGGAGGACTTACAGGTCACATAAAATCTTATACTCAAAAGGACTTTGAATATCATATATCTTAATCATTTCATTTTATAGAGTTGAAGAAGTTGAGGCCCCTTGGCTGGCTGCTTGCTTGCATGAGACTTCTTCCAGTCTAATTTCCCCTCCATAGTTTGCCAGCATTCTCAGTAGGAGAGAGGGCAGCATTGATAATCATGGCTTCCATCCTCCTACTCTTCTTTTCCCAAACCCAAACTTGTCCTCACTCAGAGTTCCTGCTATTGTCACCCTCCCAATTCACCCATTGCAACATGCTTTCTCAAACAGATGAAAAATAGCCTTTGTTTACCAAGTCATCACTGCCTTTTACCTGAAAGCAATAATATAATATATATAATATAAGATATAGTAACAGAGAGGAGACTTTTTAAAAAAAGGAATGGAAACATATAATCTATTAAATGAAATTAGAAAATAAAAAAGAAAGAGACAAATGAAGGAGTCAACCAAGACTACCACTGAGCCATTCCTGTTTTAGGATATGGTTCACCAAGAATTTTGGAAATTTTCTTAGATACTCTTCAGGTTAATAGTGTTAGTTATTTAAATCTGACATCAAGAAACATAATGTTCTTTTATTTATTTTTATTCTGATAACATACACATTAAGGTAATAATTTTGAAACATCTGTATGTACAAAACATGGAGTTTATCTCATTTGCTTTTTTAATTTAGTGCTAATGTATAGTAATTAAGCCATGGCTATAAGGTTGACTTTTCTTTAAATAATAAAAATGATTAAGAAGACAGAGAAAAGGGCGTCATATATTATATTCAGTGATGTATTTTGGCACACAATGGAAAATTATGCATGACTAAGGTAGAATATAAATGCCAAAAAGGTTGCTTTTTAGAACATGAAAAAGTTAGAACTCTTATTTGTTACATTTTGTGATATCTTCAATCCATGGTGTTCCTGATCACCTCATATTAACAAAACATGCATATGTCATCTAGGGCTGTTCCACCACCCAATAATAGACAAGGACCAAGTTCTTACTATGCCAGTGCACTGCACCCTTAGTCTTGGAATGTTATACTTGTGATGTCCTTTGTTGGAAAATATGACCCGCCCCGTGTTCTGCGCTTGCATAGTAGATGACTGCCAGCAGATAAAGGACACACATTTGAATGTTTGTATTATGAAATACCACCCATCCAGAATATCCATATAAAAGTTTAAAAATTAAGAAGTCAAAAAGAGATATTTGTAATAAAAAGAAAGAAGAAAAGAGCAACTTGGAATTCAATCTCTTCCTAACACACAGATTAGCAGCAGCAGCTGCTATATGATAATTGTGGACAAAAATGGTCCCTGCCTTCTGTCTCTTGGGGGTCTTTTCTGTATTTTTTAAATGAGAGATTCTTTGCAGTCAGACAGTTTTCAAGAGTGCCTCTTAAATGAATTAGCATCAAACTGAAGGGAAAATATAAACCTTGAGTCACAGAAATGATTATGATTTCAGACTCTAGGCTCCTGTTAGTACAAGCCCAGATCTCTCTAAAGGGAAGCAAGAGACTGCTCCAACAGTAGCATCTCCCATCCCTCCCCTCCATCCAGGAACAAGCAGCTTCTCCCTGGTTGTTCTGCCTCCTGGCTTTTGATGCCTCGCAGCTGGCTTAGCATTGATTGTATCAGCTGTGAACCTAGCCTTAAAGTGAAAGCACAGATACTAAAATAAAAACAAAACAAAAAAATCATGGTGTTTTCAGTAGAAATGGAGAGCTCTCTGAAAATCTGACATCATCCTTTAATTTTTCCTTTCAGGTATAAAATATTAAGGAAAAAATATATCAAACATCCTGTGAGAGGAGCAGGTTGGCATTTTGCCTTCCACCTCAAAAATCAGCTGCCAGTTTTAGTCGTTGAGCCAAATGCTTCCAGTGCATAATCTGCCACTAAGGATAAAAACTCTTTTGGAAATTACCTTGCTAGTAATTTTCCTAATAGTGATATTATAATATTCATTTTTCAATAAGTGTTTAATTGCCTACTGTGTACTAGCCATTGTTTTGAGTGCTGGGGGAACAGAAATAACTAGATAGATAAAAATTCATGTCCTCATATTGGTAGGGGTGCATAGTCAATAAACTCAATGAGATATTGTTAGATGTTCAAGAGAAATGGAGCAGAGAAGGTAAGAGGAAATGCATTTCATCTTGAATACGTTACTAAGACAAGCCCATATGAGATGATGAAATTTGAGGAGAACCTTGTGGAAGATGATATTGTGAACCAAGATGGTGTCTGGGGACAGAGCAGCCTCTGAAGCAAGTGTGTGCCCAGCATGTTGGCCAAACTGCAAGGATGCCAATTGGCGAAAATGGAGACTGTGCAAGAGAGAGAACAGTGAGAGATGAGTTAGGAAAAGGTGTGATGAGTGACTCAAAAAGTGGTGCATGGCCACCACAAAAATGTGCTGTACTCTGAATGACATGTGAAACTATTACAGCATTTTGAGCAAAACATTGATTCAGTGTGGTATTTTTTAACATTACCATGGCTGCTCTGATGAAAAGCCATTGAAGGGGTACAGAAGCAGGGAGACCAGAGCACTTGAGTCGAAGTGGTGAAATGTAGTTGGATTCTGAATCTATCCATGTACTTTAAAACGTCAAAGAAAGTGGATTTAAAAGATAAAATTGTTTTTGGTGAAAATATTGATATCCATGTATATGATAAATTCTTTAAAGCATTTATCAAAAATGCATATAAAAAGCTGTGCATAGATTTCAGTTTTTTACACTAAAGTAAACTTAGCTTTTAGTTCCATTTTAAATGAATGTTCTAAAGTATGATCATAATTTGAATGTAAAGCCAAAGGATTTGTTGATGGATGGATATGTAAGGTGAAAGAAGGCAGCTAGAGATGATCTCAGGATTTTTAAGAGTTGAATTGATTTAGATGGAGAACCAGTTGAGGATAGAAAAATCAAATTTAAAATTTTTAACCTATAATTAGTAGAAGTCCAAATCAGCAGAATGAACACTGATGTGACTGCTCATCTCTAAGATGCTGTGAAAATGATGGTAACGGATCATAAATATTCAGTGATGAAGAGAATTTGGTGGGCCTGTAGATGTCATAGATTAATAAACTGGCAGAAGAAAAATATGGAGAGAGAAGAATATTTGATGAAACATTGTAGAAAAAATAGAGTAAATTGCATGGAGAGCTGCATTCTGGGAAGTCACTGACATGCTCAGAAGTAATTCAGAGACCCCAAGCCCTGAAAACTGCTGACCCAGCAGAACATGGAGAATTGGGAGTGAAATTAAGGGCAAAGAATTAAAGGAACATGAATCAAACTTTCAGTGCCCCCAACCTGTTGCTACTCATGCAGAATAATTTATAATCAGTGACTTCCCATGATAAAATGTTGAGGTTTGCTTTTTATGGAATCAAACAATCTATTTGAAAAGAATTATGGTGCTGGAATTATAGCTAGGGACACAGAGTAAAGCTCGTCTAGTTCTAGCATTTGCCATTTCACACCATAGTGGCTTTACTATGTCTACCCTAAAGAGAAATGTGCAGTCCCATGAATCTCACATACTAGAGCTCACAGTCAGCCACTATGTAGTATTTTAGATGAAGTCTAAAATCTGAATCAACAACAAAGCATATGCCATATGCAAGCTTTTGAAAAAAGCTACCATGTTGAATGAGGAAGGAAGCAGCACCAAACAAAAATAATTATGGAATTATGGAAGACAGGGAATTTTGAGAAACGAATGGCTTTAAAAACAAGCATAAAAATATTTTCAAGAGACATGGCAACATATTTCTATTAGCTTTGGGTTACTTTAAATTATATAACAGTGACTTGATCAGCTCTTGTCCTGACTGTTGATGTACAATGTAATACTTTATCCATTTTAGTATTTTTTTTGTTCTCCTATTGGTTGAACTCTGTAATTAACACACAATTATTCTTAGGTGTTTAAATTTTAACTGAAAAGTGATCCCTGTGAAATATAAGAGTGGGAATAAGAGAGGGAGGAGATGTACAATTTGGGACATGCTCAATCAGACTTGCCCCAAATGGTGGAGGTAGAACCGTGCCAGGGGATTCCAATACAATCCCATCAAGGTGGCATGAACCAAGGCCATCTCACTAGTCCAAGTGATCAATTTCAGTTCACAATTGATCATACTGATAGGTCTAAGAGTCAAAGGGATGACACAAACAAGACTAGTGTCTGCTAATACTAACTGATAGAATCAAAAATGGAGAGAACGATCCAACATGGGAAGCAGGATATGCAGTAGACTCATAGAATGGCAGATGTCCTAAATAGCACTCTGGCCTCAGAATCAGCCCTTAAGGCATTCAGATCTGGCTCAAGAGCCCATGGGAGTATCCTAAATGAAAGATCTCTGAGAGTGAGATCCCAGTGGAAAGAATGGGGCCATCAAAGAAGGAGGTACCTTTCTCTGAAGGGAGGAGAGAACTTCCACTTTGACTATGACCCTGTCGGAATAAGATCGAAGTCCACGAACCCTAAAGGCTTCCATAGCCTTGGCAACTCATGACTAGAGCCTAGGGAGATTCCTGACGCCATAAACAAGAGTGTCAAATTGTTAAGTCAACATCAGGAGTCACTGTGTACTTACTTCTCATGTGGGATCTGTCCTTAATGTGTTGTCCAATGTGAAATAATGCTATAACTAGTACTGAAACAGTATTTTATTTTATTTTTAATTTTTTTTTTGACAGGCAGAGTGGACAGTGAGAGAGAGAGACAGAGAGAAAGGTCTTCCTTTGCCGTTGGTTCACCCTCCAATGGCCGCCGTGGCCGGCGCGCTGCGGCCGGCGCACCGCGCTCATCCAATGGCAGGAGCCAGGTGCTAGGTGCTTATCCTGGTCTCCCATGGGGTGCAGGGCCCAAGCACTTGGGCCATCCTCCACTGCACTCCCAGGCCACAGCAGAGGGCTGGCCTGGAAGAGGGGCAACCGGGACAGAATCCGGTGCCCCGACCGGGACTAGAACCCGGTGTGCCAGCGCCGCAAAGCGGAGGATTAGCCTGTTGAGCCACAGCGCCGGCCCAAAACAGTATTTTATACTCTGTGTTTCTGTGTGGGTGCAAACTGATGAAATCTTTACTTAATATATACTAAATTGATCTTCTGTATACAAAGATAGTTGAAGCTGGCACCGCGGCTCACTAGGCTAATCCTTCACCTTGGGGCACTGGCACACCGGGTTCTAGTCTTGGTCAGGGGTACCAGATTCTGTCTCGGTTGCCCCTCTTCCAGGCCACCTCTCTGCTGTGGCCAGGGAATGCAGTGGAAGATGGCCCAAGTGCTTGGGCCCTGCACCCCATGGGAGACCAGGAGAAGCACCTGGCTCCTGCCTTTGGGTCAGCGGGGTGCACCGGCCGCAGCACACTGGCCACGGCGGCCATTGGAGGGTGAACCAATGGCAAAGGAAGACCTTTCTCTGTATTTCTCTCTCTCACTGACCACTCTACCTGTCAGAAAAGAAAAGAAAAGAAAAGAAAAGAGAAGAGAAGAGAAGAGAAGAGAAGAGAAAAGAAAAAAGAAAAGAAAAGAAAAGAAAAGAAAAGAAAAGAAAAGAAAAAAGAAAAAAAATGAATCTAGATGTGAATGGAATGGGAGAGGGAGCGGTAGATGGGAGGGGTGTGAGTGGGAGGGAAATTATGGGGGGGAAGCATTGTAATCCATAAAGTGTACTTTGGAAATTTATATTTACTAAATAAATAAAAACCCCCAAAAATATGTAAGAAGTATCACTTAGGGAGGAAGAAGGTTTATCTTGGTTTATAGTTTTGGAGGTTGAAAGTTCAACATTGGGCCATCCTTATTGGGCAGGTAAATATCCTCATCTCATAAACAGAAGAGCAAAGTGAAAGTGTCTCTAATTGGTAGATCAGGAAAGAATTTAAGTACATTGTTTGAAAATGTAGAAGTGACAAATGGTAGAAAGATACTGGTAATTGAACTCGATCAGGAGGAAGGAGAGAGCACAGATAGGAAATGGAATCAGATTAAAGCCTTTTCCATCAGAGCTAGATATCCATAGTCAAATTCTGATCAACGAAGGAGAAGCATTACACAGGTTTATAGAAATACTGAGGTACTCGCCAGAAATTTAAGAGCAGAAATGCTGAATGTAGTTGTCAAGAAGCAGAGCCAGGATACAGAAGCAATCATTGCCTTACATTATAACCACTCTGCACAATTTTTAAACTATGTTTCTATTGCTTTGACAGTTAATAATCCCTTAGATTACTACCATTTAGTGAATACTTATGTCTGTTACTAAACTAAACATGTAGCATGAATTATATCAATTCTCCCTACAGTCCTATGAAGTCTCATTATTACTTAACTTTATAAGATGAATGAATATCAGTTTAGAAACATTTTCCAGGATTATTCTATCAATGGGGGTTGGTTTACATGTGATCTTCAGTAACATGAAACCAAATGAAGCTAGCTAAGAAAAATTAGGGAGTTTTTCTTTGGATTTTGTTCCATTTTTGCTGTTATGATTTTTGTTATGTAGCAAGGAAGCTGAAGGTAGGTAGTTTCTAACATTGATTTTGTAGCTCAGAAGTAACAAGGCACAGGCCCTAGGATTCTCATGGCTGTTTTCTCTTGGATCAAGATACCTCTGAAGCTGCAGCAATTTCATTTGTGTACCCAACATCAAAGAGAAAGTGACACCTTTGTCAGGAAACCACATTTTCCCAGAAGCTCACAACAGACTTCTACTTACATGTGGTTGGCCACATGCCATATGGCCACGCTGGCTGCTGAGGAAGTGGGAAGATGTGAATTTTCAGTGAACATGTTGTTGGCTTGGAAAATGTTGGGGTTGTTAGGCAAGAAATACCTCTTAGCAGCATTACGCATGGCTAGAAAGAGACAGGGTAGGGTTTTGAAATCTAATGGAGTGTATTTTTAAATAAGCTATAAAAAGTATCAACAGGACAGGAATTTTATTCGTATTTTTGATTAATTAGTTAAGTTGAAAGGCAGGGAGAGAAAGAGAAACCCCCCATCCTTTGGTTTACTCGCCAAATGGCCAAACAGCTAGGGCTGGGCTAAGCCAAAACCAGGAGCCAGGAACTCAATCTAGTTCTCCCACATGGATAGCTGGGGCCAAGGTACATGAGCCAAAGCTGCTGCCTATCTGGTATGCAACAGCAGTAACCTCGATTGGAGAGGTAGCTGGGACTTGAACTCAGTCACTCTGATATGGGATGCCAGCAGCTTACCTACTGTGCCCACCCTCCATGCTCATATTTTAATTCTGAATTAGAAGACAAAAAAAAATTTTTAAGATTCTTCCACGGCCTCTAAGATAAAATGATCAAGTTCAAAAGCAAAGAATCTCTCATCTATAGGACCAAGAGTTTCTTACGACGAAGGTTCTAACACTGCTTCATTTGAAAGTGAAGAATGTAGCTTGCTGTAAGACTTAAAGTTGGGAGGTATAATCAAGGTTATTTAAACCAAATTAATTTCCAAATGAGAAAATTATATTTTAGTAGATTTCTGTCATTAAGTTATAAGGTACTAAGGATCTACCTGCATGCAGTTTGCTAATCAGTTTTCAGGGAATGCATTTTTAGTTTAGCCAAACAGAATTCAGTTGGCAGATAAGCAGTGCCACTTAAATCTGAAGAAACTGTGCTCCTTTTCTTCTGCTTCACATCTTATGAGGGAAACTGGCTGTGTTTTTATCTCTTTTAAAATCATTTTCTCTATTTCATCTCCTCAAACAGAATTACTGCTAGAAAAGTAAACAATGATATCAGTTCTAATTATGGATCCTGCTTGCATATATTTATTTCCGCAAATACACAGCTCTCAGGCAGATACAACCAAAGTAATAATTAATACTGAGATGCAGGGTTTAGAGGATGTAGTGACAAGTGCCTTCATAGAAGTGACACAGACTGTTGGAAGCACCCTTCCAAGATTGTGATGGACTGACATAAAAGCCTAGGAAAGGAAGCTTCAAGGGGTTCCATATATAAGCACTCAATTAATATTTTTTCTTAGTTGTACAAATGAGCAATGACTCAGGAAATTAGTGGGAGGGCAAGGAAGTGTAAAAATACACTTGAGACTCGCAATGATATAGTTGCAAACCTCTCATCACAACAACTTCAGCTGGAGCAAATATCTTTCTCCTTTCTTCTACTCTTTGCATGGAATTTGCTTTATTTTTCCTTCTTTGAATAAAAATTTTGATTGGATTTCACCACGTTAAACTTTTCATAATTGACAGAGGAATGTCAGAAGGACTTGGGATATAGTAGTCCTGGATCCTCTCAAAAGTAGCCCAGAATGTGGGTCTTTACACATCTGCATCCTCTATGTTTTACTTTCAGGTGTAGGGATACTTCCTTAGACCATCAGGGTACCGATTAGTGCATTGTTTCTGCACTTGTGTGGGGAAATCCAGTTGAGCAGCAATATTTCAGAATACAGCATTTACGTGTAGCCAACACAGATGTCCTAGTTCTTGACCCTAAAGCTTCTGGACTTTATAGATTAGAACACTCCTTCAACCCTGTATTTCACTCAGTACTCCATGTTGTTATAACCTATTCTTTCCACATGTGCACATTACAATAGGAAATTTATAAAGCCAGCATCAGAAACTCAATAACCAAGAATAGTGATTGTAACCCATAAAAATGGAGGAGACAAAGCGATTTCAAAAGGCACAATTTATAAAATGTGGAAGTAAGTCTTTCATTACACACTCATTCATGCACTCAATGAGTATGAAATTACTGCCTATTTTATAAAAAAAAAAAATACTAAAGCGGTCCCATACAAGCTGTAGAATGCACACATCTTTTTCTTCTGTCTGCTTCACAGTATTCCTGAGTAGTAAGCCTATGTATTTCCTATATTCTTCCATCTTTCTACTTCTCGCTCCTACCCCAGTTCCAACTATTTTGTTCTCATGGACATTGTTAAGTTCTTTCCTTAATTGATTGATCTACAGGTAGATCAGACCTTTCCCAGTATTCTTGCTGGTAGTGAGGAAATCAATCATACTTTGAAGGTGGGAGGCACCATTTGGTGCAGTTGTCGGCCATGGGGAAGAATTATTGATTAGGGAAATGAATATGGCATCAGGCTCTCTAGAGCCATGCTAACATAATGAAGAAAGTCCTCCTTGCATTCAGGCTTCTGGTCCTTGATGATCTTATATTAAACATACATTCTTTTGCTGTATTTTGACCAATTTTTCCTTAAATTACAGGAAATTACCCAGCTTCCTTGATATATTCTGTTTAAGTTAGTTTGAATTGTGCTTGTGTCAACTGTAGACTGAAGATATTTGAATCACATGGGCTGAAAGTAATCATTTATTTACATCATTTGGGTAATATGATGTTACTTTACCAATAGTGATGATTGGGTCCCAAGATGCCTCCTGTTTTGGGTGTGTTATTGTTCTCTTGGCAATTATGTATGGTTGACAACAGCTTTTCCTTGAGCTTGAAATAAACATAAGAGCATTTTGACTATTAAATACAAGATCTTCACTGCTACCTAATACAGAGAAAATGTACCAGAAAAAAATTCCAATTTTCTAGATGTTCTCTGTAGTATCATAAATGCAGTGACTACTCAGAGAATCCTTTCTGATTTTAACAAAAGATTTTAACAGCTCATCTACCATCTTTCACCATGAAAAGATTCTTTGCTGGTCATTAAGAAAAATTCTCAGCAGTATGAATTCTGATGCATTCTAGTTGGTGAAAGAAACATGTTCAAGCCAGTTGAGGCAACTCTGAATGAACCACCCAGTGTTCCTTTTTACTCATATCCAAACCCACTACACACTGAGGAGTAGAGAAAATCAGAAAGTCACCATCATCAACATTAATAGGCGTTTGTTAATAAACTTGAGAGGTGAATATAAAGCATCAAATATATCTCATAGGGTGACTATAACATTAAATGAATTAATTATTTGCAAAAATGCTTACCACAGTATCTGGACCAGAGTAAGCACTACATCAGTGGTAGTTACATAATGCAGTTAAGTGGATTTAGTTATCTGTATATCTTGATTAGCCAACCCCAAATTCTCCAGAACGAGATGACAAAGAACACAGTATCTAAAAATACAAAGTTGGGAGCCCAAGAAACCAGTCATATCATCTCAAACTGACTTTCATTACTTCTAAGGATTTAAGCTTTATGGAGTGCTGTGAAACTTTGAATAGTCTATAAAATGAAGATGATGATTAGTACTTCCTAGATAAATGTTGTGAGACTTAGTTATTGGTTGCAGAAAACCCTGCTCAGAATGTAGTAAACAATCAAACAATAGCTGTAGAGTAACTGGTAACTGTGAAACAATTGTTAGGAATATTAACCCTAAAGGCTTCCATAGCCTCGGCAACTCATGACCAGAGCCTAGGGAGATTACTGACGCCCTAAACAAGAGTGTCAAATTGTTAAATCAACATCAGGAGTCACTGTGTACTTACGTCTCATGAGGGATCTGTCCTTAATGTGTTATCCAATGTGAAGTGATGCTACTACTAGTACTGAAACAGTATTTTTACACTTTGTGTTTCTGAGTGGGTGCAAACTGATGAAATCCTTACATAGTATATATTGAATCGATCTTCTTTATATTAAGATAATTGCAAATGATTAAAAAATCTTGGTGTTAAACTGGAAATTGCATAGACAATTAATCAATTTTTTTAAAAAAAAAATCATGTAGGATCTCTGTCCTTAATGTGCTGTACATCGTGAATTAATACTATAACTAGTACTCCAACAGTATTATCATTTTGTGTCTCTATGCGAGGGCAAACCGTTGAAATCTTTACGTAATATGTACTAAATTGATCTTCTGTGTATAAAGAGAATTGAAAATGAATCTTGATGTGAACAGAAGGGGAGAGGGAGCGGGAAAGAGGAGGGTGGGGGGAGGGAGGGAAGTTGTGGGGGGGGGAGCCATTGTGGTCCATGAGCTATTCTTTGGAAATTTATATTCTTTAAATAAAAGCTTTATATAAAAAAAAAGGAATATTAAACAAAAATATCAAAACCTGTGCCAAGAACAGAACTTACATAATTAACAATAAAGTAAACTAACTTTGTGACACCAAAGAAAACATGGTATCTCTAATAGTGTCAACACTGCCTCCCAGTAACTGCACCAGAACCTGTTGAGTTATAGAACGAATCTCACAGATGTAACAGATCCATGCACCCCTGCACATTTAACTCCAGCTGGAACTTGAGGAGGCTGAGTTTTAAAACCATTTTATTTAGTTAGGGTCCTATGAAGAGATTAATCATAAGGCCAGAAATCTTCATGAAAAAACTTCAGGGACTGAACAAAATCTAGTGGCAATCATTGAAACTTCGTCTCTAAAAGTAGAAAAGCAAATCCTCCAGATTGTCTAAGAAGCTGTCATATTAACCAAAGTCTAATACTGGATTTAGGAAAATGCTGCTAGGATGGGATCTAGCACCTTGCCACAAAGCGCGTTTCATAATCCCATGATGAGTTGCAGCTGCTTTAAGCTACTCTAAGCCATATCTCTAGGCTTGTTTATCTTAATACAACTGTAAGATCTTTGTGATTATGCAAAAAGTAATAATCAAATTCATTTCTTTGTTTGCTTGGGCAGGGGTTAAACACACTGGAATAATGCTTCCTAAGCTGAGTTCTAGAACACTTTTCTACTCAGAATGATATCTCTGGCCTCACAGTATGTTCAGACATTAATATGCATAAACTATCTAGGGGTTTTTGAAAGAATGAAAATTTTGAGTCCAAAGATTTTGTGTGGAGCCTGAAATCCTCCATTTATAAAAAGCTTTCAATCAGTTCCATAAGTCATTCTAGAATGTTGCTGTTCACAAGATGGTCTACCACAGACCTCACCTGGGAGCTCCTAAGTATAGAGTCTGTGTCCCCTCCCCAGACATAATGAATCAGCATCTGCTTTTCAACAAGACCCCTAGTGATTCAAATGCACATGAAAAATTTAAGAAGCGCTACTTTACAATGAATGTGAATAGGTTTTCCCAAGACTTAGATTACATATGCCTATTTGTACCAGGTAGATACTTCCAGTACCCAGAGATTCTGAAATTTTATTATAGCACAATCTTGCTGTAGCAAACTTTCACAATACTCTGCTCTCATCCCCTCTCATTCCTTGCTATTTTTTTAAAAGATTTCTTTTATTTATGTGTAAGTCAGAGTTTTAGAGAGGGAAAGACCGAGAAAGAGATCTTTCATCTGCTGGTTTACTCCCCAAATGGCCCCAACAGCTGCACCAGGCCAAAGCCAAGAGCTTCCTGCATGTCTCCCACGTGGGTGCAGGTGCCCAACCACTTGAGCCATCCTCAGCTGCTTTCCCAGGCCATCAGCAGGGAGCTGGATTGTGAGTGGAGTAGCCGGGACTCACACCCACACCCATATGGGATGTGGGTACTGTAGGCGGCGACTTACTCTTCTATGCCACGACACCAGCCCCATCCCTTTGACATTTGCATGCACAATCCATTCATGGGCCTTCACCCCCAGCAGCCAACATTCATGTCTCTTTGTTGGCTTCTCCTTCTGGATATTGGATCCCATTTTGCTGTCCGCAGGGCAAGCAGGAAGTACCGAGGTAATTCCATACCCTCCAGCAGCCCTTAACTAAGACAAGTATATTGGTGATCTCCTTATTCCATTTTCTATATCCTTGGTCCAAAAAAACCCAACTTTGAGGCATGGCTACCCAGAAAGGATTAAGACACAGTTATTATTCATGAAACTGTTCTTGCCATATCCCACTCCTTTTCCTACCCCCTTCTCATCCTTGTTCACTACTTTTTTTTTTTTTTTTTTGACAGGCAGAGTGGACAGTGAAAGAGACAGAGAGAAAGGTCTTCCTTTGCCGTTGGTTCACCCTCCAATGACCACAGCAGCCAGCCTGCTGCAGCCAGCGCACCACGCTGATCCGATGGCAGGAGCCAGGTGCTTCTCCTGGTCTCCCATGGGGTGCAGGGCCCAGGGACTTGGGCCATCCTCCACTGCACTCCTGGGCCACAGCAGAGAGCTGGCCTGGAAGAGGGGCAACTGGGACAGAATCTGGTGCCCCAACCGGGACTAGAACCCGGTGTGCTGGCACCGCAAGGCAGAGGATTAGCCTGTTGAGCCGCGGTGCCAGCCGTTCACTACTTTTTAATGTTGTCAGGGAGCATTTTGTAATAAACCAATTCCTCATAAATCCTTGTCTTGGGCTCTACTTCTAGGGAACTCAAAGTAAGACTTATAGTGTTTTAGCTCAATGTGATGTTTGAGGGTACTTTTAAACATTTGTAGGAAAATTAAATCGGAAGTTTAAGTACAAAATGTTTTGAAAGCCATGCATATGAGGTATCTTCAAAATGTTCATGGCAAATGAAAAAATATTCAGAATTTCATAATGTTTTTCCTACCAAAAAAAGATTATCTTCTAATTTCATTTTCCCATAGGCTTTTTGAATTGCTCTGGTATATAACCTGAGACCAGCATGAGTTTGGGTTGTTCTAAAATCCCTTTGGTCACAATCATAATCCTTGAATCTGTGAATCAACCTGGATCAGATCTTAGGATCACAAAAGGCTACAAGAAGCCATTGGGGAGTAGAAATTCTATATTTGGGAATTCAGATGCTCACATTCTGAGAATTTGATGAAAATAAATTATGCTTTCCTTTTTTAAATTTAGTTGTTATGTGTTTTAAAGGGAGAGAAACACAGAGCAGAGAGACAGATAGGCTGACAGAGATACTCCATCCACTGGTTCACTCCTAAAATATCTACCATAATGGCTGTGCCAGGCTGAAGCCAGGATCCTGGAACTCAATCCAGGTTTCTCATGTGAGTGGCAGAGACTCAACAGTTTGAACCATCACCTGTTGCCTCCTAGGGTGCTCCTAAGCAGGAATCTGGAATCAGAAACAGAGAGGGAACTGAATCCAGGCACTCTAATGTAGGATGTGGGGTCTCTGAAGCAGCAGTCTAACTGCTGTAACACGTGCTCACCCCATGCTTTCCATTCTGGCTGAACTAACAGTGGCTATGCAGTGAAGGTGGTGGTGATGCTATCCTTTGCTGGTTTGAACAAGGACCTGTGGAAATAGCTAAGTTTCTAGAATACCTGCACTGACTAACGCAGCAGCCACAGCCACATGGGGCAGTTGAGCACTTGTAATGTTGCTAATGCAAATTGAGGCAATCTATATAGTCTAAAATCCACACATCATTTCAGAGACTTGGCAGGTTAAAAGAATGTGAAATAGCTCATAATACCTTTGGATTACATGAGTAATATTTTTTGAAATATCAGGTTAAATAAAACGTTTAAAATTAATTTCATCTATGTCATACCATTTTTAATGTGGCTACTAGAAAATTTAAGTTAGATATGTAACCCATATTATGTTTATATTAAACTGGATATAATTCGGGCCTTAATTGTCAAGCTAAAAGATTAGACCAAGTTGAATCACCAAAGATTCACATCAAAGAGCTGGTGCTCAGTAAACACACAGACTGCTTGTTGCCTTCAATTATAAATACTTTAACCAATACACAGAATTGCCATCAACCTGGAAATGCTTTACATTTGACTTTTATATTGTGCCAGCAACATATTCCCAAAACTAGTTTCAGTAGTTACTATTCATTCATATTCTACTGTTATCTAGTTTGAGAAAAACTTTTTCAGGCTGTTGAAAAGTGGTCCTGATGCATTTCCGTGTGTACCTCAAGTTTGCTGACCACGAATGTTGTTTCCTTCTTGCTTGCTATGCTGGGCTATATTTTCTGAGTCTTCTGCCAGTTGTCAGTAGAGTTGAACACCTCTGTGTCTCTCACCTGAACTGTTACAGCTTCCTAATTGAATTGGCATTCTCAAGCTCACATTCATCTTTGATATGGTTGCTAAATAACTTCTCTGCCTCCCAGCCCAGGCTCTCCTCACTTGCCGTCCTAAGAAAAGTCCTTCATCATTGTGTGTGTGTGTGTGTGTGTGTGTGTGTGTGTGTTTGCTAACTTATCTCAGACTCCTGGATAAGCATTAAATGCTCTCTATACCTTGACCACTACTCTATTTTTTGTTGCAACTCTATCCTTTTTTTCCAGTTCCTATTAGACTATTTCCTGTTCCTTCTAATTCCTGCCCTGTTTACTCACTGTTCATTCTTATCCCAGATCTTCTTCTTTTTCTTTTCTGCTTATAAAGCCTTCTTCCTTTTCATATCACTCTACGCCTCCTGTGTATTTCATGATGGTTTAATTCCTGGGGGGGGGGGGGGGGGGAGGAGCACAGAAAAGAGCAACAAACCAACAGTAGAAATGACAAAACTAGGTGACAAAGTACTTAACTAAAGACATTATTTCATGATGAATCACAAAGACAGCAAGATTGGAAGAGAGGAACAATAGAATTAACAAACTGGTCATTAAAAAAGCTAACAAAATGCCAGCAGTAAATCCTTACCTGTCAGTAATTAGTTTAAATGTAAATGGATTTGATTTTTCCACTCAATCAAAGGAGTGACTAAATGGATAAAAAAAAACAAAAGAAGAAGAAGAAAAACAAGATCCAACAATCTATTGCCTATAAGAGTGTCACTTTAGGCTGAAGGACAGACATAGACTGAGAGTAAAGGGATGAAAAAAAAAAGGTATTCTAATCAAATGGAAACCAAAAGAGCAGTCAAAGCTATACTTACGTCATACAAAGCAGACTTAATCAGAAACTGTTAAAAGGGACAAGATCATTATATTTACATTTATTCAGGTCCAATTCATTGAGAATATTACAATTTTGCATACATATGTACCCAATATTGGAGAATCCAAATATATAAAGCAACTATGAATAGATCAGAAAAGTTAGATAACACAATACAATAGTAGGAGACTTTACACATTATTTCATTGAGGAGAGCTTCAAGTCCACCACAACATCAGGTGATTACTTAGTTTCATATCATCTTCTTTTGGAGAAAGAACAATTGGTTCAGTATATGTATGCATTCAAAAATCACCACCTGGAACAAAATCCCAACACTTTTTCAATAGACTTGCTCATTTTCATTTTCATGGAAGCCAGGTGAGATCAATGCTGAGTGGTGTGGGGTAGTGATGAAAATTGAGGAGTAGTGAGGGATCGATAGCATTGGGGGAGGAAGGGTATGGTATACTGCATGACGTTGTGACTGCAGCTGATCTAGAGCACTTCTAAAACGATAGCTAACTTTTCAAAATCCCTTGCCAGTTGCTTTAGCATGAATAGGAAAGTAGGAATATTGTATTTGCAGTTTTTGTGTTTTTTTTTTTTAATATTTTACTTATTTGAGAGAGAGAGTTAAAGATGGAGGGAGAGACAGAAAGGTCTAACCACTGGTTCACTCTCATTCCCAAATGGTCTCAATGGCTGGAGCTGAACCAATATGAAGCCAGGAGTCAGGAGCTTCTTCCTGGTCTCCCATGCTGGTCCAGGGGCCCAAACACTTGGCCCATCTTCTACTTCTTTCCCAGGCCATAGCAGAGAGCTGGATCAGAAGAGGAGCAGCTGGGACACACACCAGCACCCATATGGAATATGGATGCCGCAGGCAGAGGCTTAGACTACTATGCCACAGCACCGAACACTGTATTTATAGTTCTGTTCAAAATATCTTTGGGGGCTGGTGATGTGGCATAGCAGGTAAAGCTGCCACTTGCAGTGCCAACATCCCATATGGGTGCCGGTTCAAATCCCGGATGCTCCACTTCCGATCCAGTTCTCTGCTATGGCCTGGGGAAGCAGTAGAAGATGGTTCAAGTCCTTGGGCCTCTCACTCATTGGGAGACCTGGAAGAAGCTCCTGGCTCTGGATCGACGCAGCTCCGGATGTTGCAGCCATCTGGGGAGTAAACCAGCGGAATGGAAGACCTCTCTCTCTCTCTCATTCTCTCTGCCTCTCCTCTCTCTGTGTAACTCTGACTTTCAAGTAAATAAATAAATCTTTAAAAAAAAATCTCTGATAACATTTTGAATTTTCCCATTACTCTTTATAATTCAAGAAAAATGATAAAAAGTGCTCAGTTATTGAAAGGCAGGATAACTGTTTTCTATCTGTAGGGATTTTAAAAAGCAGAAAAGCTGTGTAGAGAACATTTCCTTAGGAAAAAAGTAGTCACTCAGGGATTTGAATTTAATTATGTCATTTTTACTTTAAAAAAAAAAAGGCGGGGGGTGGGGAGGGGAACACTTCAGCATCCAAATGGAACTAATTGGTCTTACTAGAAGCTGGACTAAAAGCTTATGCCTAATGACTATGCAGTGTTTAATACAAGTGTAATTTACATTTTTCAGGAGTGGACAAATGAGGTTTTCAGTTTGGCAACAAACCTGCTGGCCCAGAACATGTCCAGGGACGCATTTCTGGAAAAAGCGTAAGTCACTCTAATTTTATCGCTAAGGGTGTTACTTCTGAGTCAGTTTCCTTTCTTTTCGGTTCGTCTTTTGTTTATGCTACACTGGCTTCTCACACTGACAAACATAAATTTCCCTTTGGGATTTGTTAGCTGATACCTCCACTGTTCAAAGCTGGAAGACATCCAAGAAAGATCATTCTTTCCTCTTCCTGCACATCGTATTATGCCTGGGCTGAGCTTGCCTGAATGTCAGTGTTTTTGACACAGAATAAGGAGACACTTCCAAATCCTGGCAGCTGCACCCAGAACTAGAAATTATTAATTTCCGAGCGTCTTCTGCCTCTACACCTGCCTCTGTCCTATCAATTATTAATCTGAGGAAGAGAATGAGCAGCATATGTTATTCATTTCTCTAGAGTCATGGACCATTGATAGATACTATAATAACTCCCCTGCCTACTTAAATCAATAGACTAATGTCCTGTCTCCAGCCCTTGTAGACAATCATTGCAAAAAATCAGTAGGAAAAGAAGAAACAGAAAGGATGTAGAGGAAAGAGCAAAGGAAAAGCAGGAAAAGCATAACAATTTAGTAAATCACTCCGGAATTTCAACAGCCTTTCTAAAAATCATTTGACCAAAGAAAACAATGAGTTAGACCAGACCAGCAGCAGGGAAAGCTGGTTATGTTCGTTTTGGAAGCTGCGGCAGTTCAGGCATGTGGGAAACCTTCATCCAAAGCACAAGGAGAAACATCTGGTCTTCCTATTTTATTTAATAATTTCTCTCCTCGCTCCTTATGCAAGACATACCCATCGTTCTAGATCCCAACCTTCCAGTGGAGGATGGCCCAAGTGCTTGGGCCCTGCACCCCATGGGAGACCAGGAGAAGCACCTGGCTCCTGCCATCGGATCAGCGCAGTGCGCCGGCTACGGCGGCCATTGGAGGGTGAACCAACGGCAAAGGAAGACCTTTCTCTCTGTCTCTCTCTCTTTCTCCCTGTCCACTCTGCCTGTCAAAAATAAAATAGATCTCAACCTTCCACCGCATTCCCTCCTCGCTTTTGTTTGAATTCCTTTGACTTTGAGTCAGTAGCTCACAGCTACTTGTTTAACTGCTTTTTCATAAAATCATCTCCTCTGGTTCACCACGAGAGAAGCCTTCCTGCATGCCGCCACCTCCTCCCTGCTTTCCATTCTTTCCTTTTTTTTTTTTTACTCTCTCTGCTCTTGTTTCTCTTCATCTAGCAAACATCTCTAGGACTTGTGTCTTTACAGGCAATATTAGTGGAAGAGGACAGACAGATAACTAAGGTCTTTACCTAAAACATAGTATGCTATACTTAGTTGACCAATTTTTAATCTGTTAACAAATATCTATTCCATTGTAGGTGCCTCCCTGAGAATAGCTTCTACAGATATACTAGGACTTTCTTGCGGGGGTAACACATATTGTAAACATTTTTTAATGCATACACACCTATGTATGGGATTGCTGGGTCACAGTGTGTACAGTCCCTAAAGTAGTATGAGGGTACTTCAAAAAGTTCACCAAAAAAAGTAGAATTTAAAGATAACCTTATTTTGGTACAAAAATTTTGAAACACATACCGATTTTTCTTATAATACTCAATTTCCGAGAAATCTCTGAAGATTTTTTTATTCCCAGTACAAACTCCCATCAGGAGTGTTTGAGAATTCTGTTGCTTGATTTCTCTCCCTGTGTGTCCATCAACAGTTGAAGAGCTAGTAGTAGAGTTTCTATATTCATAATGGAATAACATACAATAATGAGAGTAAACAATGTGTAGCAATAAATAAAATAGATGGATCTCAAAAACATAATATTGAAAGAATCCAGACACAAAAATCGCATTTCATTTATACCGGTGTAAAAATGGGCAAAAATAGCCTACGTTTAAATTCAAGTTAGCAGTTCTCTTTGTGGGATAGATCCTGGAAGGGGATACGAGAGGGGCTCTGTGTTATGACTAAAGTGACAATATTCTGTTTCTCCTTCCGAGTGCTGAATCTGGACACTTGAGCAGTTTGTGAAAATGCAGCAAACTGCAAACAGACCCAAATCCTTTTCTATGTATTTCACATGTGAATAAAAATTCTTAAAATAAATTCAATCCCTATTGTTCTGCTTCTCCAACAGCTATACTAAACTGAAGCTGCAAGTCACTCCAGAAGGGCGTATACCTCTTAAAAAGTAAGCTTTGTGAACATTTCCCATTATTAATTTTCTTTTTCTCAAAGAGTTGAATCCGTGCCATAGCTCTGTTTTGTTTCTCCAGTGGCCTAAGTGTGAGCATGGAAATGCGTTGTCACTGTGTCCTTCCTCGGTGCATGTCTCACATCAGCACAGCTGGTTTCCTCATACACATTTCCCCAGGGCATCATTTTCAAGAAATACCGAAGCAGTAAGGGGGTGGAGGGAGTGGAGGGAACCTTGTGGCTAAACCCAGAAAACAATCTGAGGTTCAGATCTACTCTAGCGTAAATCAGTTGCCCTTGGTGATTCTTTCCACCAAGATTGTCACAGTGTTAAGAATCTGCACATTCAGATGCCAGCAGGAGACATGCAGGGAGCTTCAGTGACAGAGCAAGTCAGGAATAGGAAGAAAAATTCAGCAGGGAAACTTGACCAAAGGAGAAAGCAGCAACTCACCTTTGTGATTGGTGAGCTCCAGAAACTAGATTTTCTAATGTTTCAATAGAACCTAAATCCAAATTCATGTATTAAATAGTATAGTACTTAAGTTCTGTTTTTTGAAATAAGTGACCAAAGAAAGTACACTCATAGACCACATTCAACCAAATGTCTTTGTGAACTTTTGTTAATAAAATAGTTGAATTATTAGTAATGCAATGCACATCTTTAGAGCAATGGGTAGCAACAAATTGACAGAGTTAGTGATGGCTAGTACAGGTTGTTCAATGCAGTACTTTTAATTGGTTTTTCATCAAAATATTTTTATTTTCTCTTAGACACTACAATTTAAAAACCAAACGTATAGATTTTTCAGAACCCAATATAGATGCCTGGAGAAATGAGTATCTTCTTGTTTAAATAGTAATAATAATAATAAATGGATTTGATTCAATAGAAAACATTGAGTTGGTATCATCTTGTAAGTGTTGTGATCCATATGCATTTAAGCATCCCTCAATTGCTATATTTTCATTTTTTGCAGCATTTATCGCTTGTTTTCAGCAGACCGAAAGCGAGTTGAAACTGCTTTGGAGGCTTGTAGTCTTCCATCTTCAAGGGTGAGCATGTTGTCTTACAATAACAGCACAGTAAAATAGCCTTTACTAATTCACACTAAGTATAGAGTGCCCCACGGTTACCTAAGCATCGTCACCTAAACCTGTAACTTCATTGTTAGTATTTGTAATGTCTGAGAGTATTGCTGTTCTGTTCTTTCACTCCTGTAACCTCAATGTTTCTGTCTAGAATGACACATTTGCAGATTAAAAACCGATCATCTAGTCAGGTAGTATAAAAAAGCAGCCAAGAAAAATCAAGAAGATAATTTGAAATGTGGACTCAAACCTATCTCTAATAATAAATCCTTTTTAAGTCTCTTGAGGTGTTAGCTAATGATAGCATGAAGTTATCATGTTTAAATATATATTAAATATTTCATCTCGTGCTATAAATTTCTAGTTTTACAGTTTATGAATTACATAGAAATTAGTATGATAATATTTATAAATGATTATAGTATATTTGCATACTCTACAGGACTGTGCTCAAAAGGTTTTCACTGAGAGGGGTATAGTGTTAAAAAAGTTTGGAGACCATCTGCGTTGCTCAAATGGTGATAAAGAAGAACAGAACAGGCTTTTGTAACGTGCCTGACCTAGAATAAAGTAATTTGCATTCATTTCAATTCATTTCTACATAACTGGCTCTAAAATGATTTGTTCCTATTGTTTGTGAGAGAACAGACTACTGCAGGAAACCTTTTCTGAAGCTATATGTAGAACTCTCCTTTCTATTACAAATCATTTTGTCCTAGTCTCTAAGCAACAAGTAATCACTTACCTACAGAAATCACTGACTTGATAAAAAGAATCTTTAGCTCTTTAAACATGCTAACAATCTTCAAATTACACTGAAAAAAGTTGTAAAGGCACTCATGAACTTACAACTTGAATTATGGAAAAGTGTATGTGTGATTACATTCATCAGTCAATTCTTGTTGTGACTACTTTTCAGAAAACTGAAGTTTGTTGACAACTTTGGAAAGTCACAAGAAAAAAAGCATGTCTTCCCACTACCACTTTCTCCTTAGGGAAAGTAGGCAAATGATGCTGCAAAAGCTATGCAGAGCTATGGAATGGCCCCTGAAACAACTTACCTTCACTTTATCAGCAAAATAAAATGCTTGAACTTGCTCACTGTTACTCTTTTCTTAATTCTTTGGCGTACAAAGGATAGAATAATTAAGATCATGCTATGGACTCAACAAATATTTCTTGATCTCTTACCATGTATCTACAGGCATTCAGAATATGGTGGTGGACAAATTGAAGTCCAAGCTTCAAGGACCATAGGTTCTCCTTCTAGGAGAATAAGTCTATAAATAATCAACAAATGCATTTCTAAATTGGAGGGGAGTTGTATATTTATTTTAAAAATAAGGATGGAATACAGCCATGGAGAATTAGGGAAGCTTTTCCTAGAAAAAGGAAGCCGTGCGCGTGCGCGCACATGTGTGTGTGTGTGTGTGTGTGTGTGTGTGTGTGTAGCCCTGAGGCTGGGAAGAAATAACCGCTTATAAGTAAATGAGAAAGGACCCCTGCATTCAAGTATAAAAAGCAAGCATGAGAAATGGGTTTGCAAAGACATGCAAAGAATTCTATTCCTTTGCAATCACTTCTGATTTTAACTTTTCTGGGTAACATATTAGGGAATATAATGACTAAAAAATTTAACTTAGTATTATAGATTTAGCTAAGGAGAAAAAAAAAAGAAAATTAAGCTAAATAGAAAAACAAATTCATCAACCAATTCTCTGTAAATTGCAATTTTCTGAACAATTGAATCCTGAAAATTCAGTCAATAAACATAAATTGAGTCTTAAAAATCCACTATGCCTATTATAGGTTCAAACTTTCAAAACAATGTCAACTGTAGACATTTTAGACATTTTTAAGTAAAACGAGATTCAAATGGCATGAGTTATGTTTAAATTGGGGAAAATGTATTTATCCTTAGCAAATTGAATGTAATGACAGTTTTCTGGAAACAAACGAGATATTTTAAAAATATAATCAACCATGATCAGAGTTTTGAAAGATCATTATTCATAGTAAAGTGTAATTTACTCTGAGGTCTTGTAGAATTATAATGCTTTAAAATAATCTAAAAACCAAAGACAGTTTCAGAGGCAGGAAATAAATGTTTCTGTGAACTGACTATGGTACATCAAAAATATATTTTAAATCTTTTAGGTAATTTCGTATCTCTAGAACAGTAATTCTAGAAAATTTGCACTAATTAGTAAAAAGATTTCGGATGTATTAAGAGGTATATTAAACATTTCACAGAAGAAGAGTTACATAAATGGTAGGTTTTACTACATAACTCAGAGCCGACTTCATAGCCAACAGTCATTCAAACTAGATTTAATTGTGTTCTGTAAATAGATACGTTACCAGAAACACTGGATATCCTGTTGAGATTTTTTTAAAACATTATCTATGTGCACATTGTTAGGGATAATTAATGCATTTGAACTTGTATCCTGGCTGACATGATCCATTGCAATAACAAATTCCTTTAGAGGGTACTCCTGTAGAGATTACAGTTAGCCTAAAAGTTACCTTAATTGTTAAAAAACAGTGCTATATCTGAAAAGAGAGACAAAGCAATTAATGTCCATCTATTAATATTCCAAACGTATTTTCCTATGAGTCTGAAAACTTTTGCGTATTCAGAAAACTATCACTTTGCTCACAAACTTTGAGAACTGTGATTAGTTTATTTGTATCAAATCCCCTTGATTTGAACAGAGTTCAGAAACATTTGGAATGTACTGTAGTCTTGCTATAGCTTTGTCATATGGAGTTATATTTTAATGTAGAGAATAAACCCATGTGTTTGCTTTGAATAATTACTGTAGTTGATGGGCATTTGTATAATACAAAGATGAACTAATTCTTTTAGATTGAAAAAAGATAAATTTAACTACAGAGTAATACGAATGAAATGTATAAATCTATGTGTAACTTGTGTAACTGTGGTGTGTTGCCTTTCTTCTATGCCCTATATTCCAAATATAAACAAGAACCATAATTAAGTTTAAAATTATGATTTTTAAAAATCACTTATATCAACTTTCTGTGTCAAAACTATATTAAGTATTCAGTTTATTATGAGTGATGTAGTCTGGCTAATTCAACTCTTTAGTTACAGTTTTAATAAAAATAAAGAAGAAAGGTTGAATTTCTGAATTTACTGAAAATAGTTCATTAGCTTGTCAAGAAAAATATCTGTATGTCAACTCTGTTCTTTAGAGTCTACTTCAATAAACTAATATATTTTAAATGATATTTTTCTGGATATTAAACTAACCATCATAGAATTAGTTTTAATTCTAGAAATATATAAAGAAAATACAAACCACCATTCCAAAGCTAATATGAACAATCAGTTCACTGCTTCACAGTATGAGCTAATCAAGTCCTTCAGATCCAAAATGGAACCCTCTACAGTCATGAACTTGCTCACCAAGATTTAAGAAGCCTGTATAATCTCTTAGGGTTTATGTCTGTAGAAGTGGGACCCTAAGGGTGCCGACTTGATAGAGCTGACATGAGGATTAAATAAAAACATTCCAGTAGGCTAACAGAACTATATGCTGGGCATACAATAAGTGCTCAATAAATACTTCTTACTATCCTGAGTATTTTTCATGTGTTGGTGTCTGGGGGTGTTTTTTCTTTCATTATTAATTTGGCATGTGTATGACACTCAGCAGATCTGTAAAATCTAGAAACACCAATGTCACCAGTACATCCAGCAACGTTTTTACGAATCTCTCTTTTGAGATTCTTTGTATGCAAGCATGAAATTGAAACTGTCACACATGTTCAAATTGGCCAGTGATTTGAAGTTTTTGGAATAAATAGGCCTGATTTAGATTTTGATTCAAATCACACTTACCTTTTTAATTTTTACTCGAAAAGTTTAAATAACAGTAGCAGCAAGTGATCACTAATAATCTGTTTTCTATTGGTTGTCCTACGTGATGGATGAAGCTCTAGATTACAAAACTGAAGATTTCAGATCTGGTCACATCTTATGGATTCACTAAACAAACACTGATTAGATGCCTCATGTATGCCAGACACCCTACTGAGAACATATAAATAAAGGTGGTCACTTCACTCAAAACCTCTGTCTTTTACAAAATCAGTTACATATTCATAAAAAGGAAAAACTGTGATGGTAGTAATACTGCAAAAAATGTCCTTACCAGTTGGTATGGTCAGGAGAGATTCAGAGAAGAATATTGGAATACTGGGCATAATATTTAGTGTATTGGATGTTGGAATTCCTCCAAATCAAGCAAGAAAAATGGATCAGTGTCAACCATTTCACCAAGTCATGAGATCTGGGAAAAGAAAGCTTGTGAATCAACTTTGTGTCTTTTAGCTTTGTTTAAAATGTGAGGAATTGGGAACTTTCCATAGCTTTTTCCTAAATATCTACCTTATATCATTTCACTTTAGCTTTCAGTTATTCTTATTTTTTTAACTCTGTGCTATATAATAATTTTTTCTTCAATTTTCACCCACTGACTCCAAAGACTTTCGTATATCCTCATCAATCAAACTGGACAAGAAGAAAATGAGCCAAAAAAATTAATAATCTAAATAAAAGTTATCTATTTTTTTCTATGTGCTAACATCTAATTGGCAATGAAAATAATGTTGCATTTATTCAGATTACATCATCAATGTGCCCTCTCTAGTAGAAAGTATAATACATAGTTGATAAATAATCAGTGGTTAGATTTTAGTAAAATATGTTAAATTATGTATCTGGACTCTTATGTAAATAACTTTAGTTACATCTGCTATTCCATGGGAAATGCAAAAAGAAAGTCCTAGCTATGAAATTCCACCATTCTCATGAATTACATTCATTTATTCATTGACTATTTATTGTGCACCTAGAGCATGTAACGAGCAACACACATGCCCTAGCTTGTGTATATCTGTAGGTTAGCAAGGATTAGAGAGGATTGTACAGCTGGGAGCACAGTTCAGTTGAGAGAATGTAGAAATATGAGATAAGCAATGTGATAGCACAAATGTAAGATGAAACCCAGCCCAAGAGGAAGGCAAGGCTTTTCAGAGAAAGAGACTTCAAGGCAAGAAGGAAGGGAAAAAAGAGACCAATAAGAGAAGGAAAGCAACTGTTGCTATCTTTACATAAAATCAATGTATGTGTATGCTAACTGAGGTTGGAGAGAGCCAAGCTGAGATCTGTTTATCAGGGAGAAAGGGACAACACTCTTGGGGGTTCATAAAATCTAATATCTTATGAAGTTATATGTACTTAATGGTCAGCAACATCACTAAGTATTTCTAGCAATTCATTTGAAATCTTTCTCTCCCTGTCTTCCAACCAAAGAATGGGCAAGACAAGGTCATTTTTGGCCATCAGACAAAACTACTTGAAGAGATCTGGGTATCTAATTCAGAGACAAGGTCACACTAAACAGTGTTGCACCCTCTGTTCTAAGGGATTTCTTTCTGTAATTCCAATGGAATTTTGAAACTTGTTTACAGGTTGTACTCACCCCATTTTATGAAGCAATAAAACAATCATTGAGAATTGCCCGATGTTCCCAGATTTGACTCCTTATAAGCAGGAACTCAGTTCTCATCCAAGCAGCCTAAGTGTAGTGATACAATGCATCTGTGTATGTATAATGATTCATGTGTTTGATTGACTCAAAATTCAATTCTGCAGAATAGATTTTCATTCTTAATAAATGGATTTAGTTTTTTTAAAAAATGACTTTGTTCCTCTTGTATGGGGACTCCTTATCTACTAAGTGGTGAGCTAAATTATCTGTTAGCAAGCTGTGTACAATTTCAGACAATAATTCAAACAACTTTTAGAAATTTCTACAAAAATACATTTTACAATAGGAATATGGTAAAAGAAGTGTATCTTTTGTTTAAGGGTGTGAAAATTAAAATAATCACATAAATATGTATCCACATCCTTAAGAAAACTGCAGCAATGTTCTTCCTATAACCAAGGTTTGAATACATGCTTCTGGTTTCCATGGCAGCCCAGCCAAACAGAAAAATAAGCTATAGAAGTAGATTTTATATCAATGACTTGCTTCCTAAATAATAGAACCAGGAAAAAGATCAGTGAAAAATAGTGGCTGTTGCCGTCCTACTGATGAAAACTATTACAACTTACCAGTTCATTTAAACTGGAAGAAACGTAATTTGAAAAAAATATGACACAAGATTGGGATTTATGTTTTCATTATTATCTCTAGGGTCATTGCTTTCTTTAAAAATATTTATTTAAAACCTGCTGAACATCAAGTGCATATACCTCAAACTACTGATCTGTGCACTTAAAAAATGGTTAAAATGTTGCATTTCAAGTATATTCTACCACAATAAACTCAAGATTCAAGCCAGAAAAAAAAATCTGTTAAAAAGATCCTATCTTTCCTAAGTCTACTTTACATTGCTAAATACACTTAGGAAATTATCTTAACATTTCTTCAGAAGGAAAAATATTCTTAAATTTAAATTAAAAAGCGGCCGGCATCGCGGCTCAATAGGCTAATCCTCCGCCTGCGGCGCTAGCACACCGGGTTCTAGTCCTGGTCAGGGCACCGGATTCTGTCCTGGTTGCCCCTCTTCCAGGCCAGCTCTCTGCTGTGGCCCGGGAGGATGTGGAGGATGGCCCAAGTGCTTGGGCCCTGCACACGCATGGGAGACCAGGAGAAGCACCTGGCTCCTGCCTTCAGACCAGCGCCGTGTGCTGGGCCGCGGCGGCCATTGGAGGGTGAACCAACGGCAAAGGAAGACCTTTCTCTCTGTCTCTCTCTCTCTCACTGTCCACTCTGCCTGTCAAAAAAATATTTAAATTAAAAAGCAAGAGAAAATAAGGGTTTGACAACCCAAAACCAGTATCCAAATGACCTGGCCTCACAGATGCATTTAAAAATCATGTAGGATCTCTGTCCTTAATGTGCTGTACATTGTGAATTAATACTATAACTAGTACTCCAACAGTATTTTCACTTTGTGTCTCTATGTGAGGGCAAACTGTTGAAATCTTTACATAATATGTACTAAACTGATCTTCTGTGTATAAAGAGAATTGAAAATGAATCTTGATGTGAATGGAAGGGGAGAGGGAGCGGGAAAGGGGAGGGTAGCGGTGGGAGGGAAGTTATGGGGGGGGAAGCCATTGTAATCCATAAGCTGTACTTTGGAAATTTATATTCTTTAAATAAAAGCTTTATATATATATATATATATATATTTATATTTATATATATATTTATATATATACTTATATATATACTTATATATATATATTTATATATATATACTTATATATATTTATATATATATATATATATAAAAAGAAGGGAGGAAAGTGATGAAAGAAAACTGGGAAGGAGGGAGCTTGAGAAAGAGAATAGCTATTTGCTGACTTTGTTGTTTTATTTTCTAGAATGATTCAATACCTCAAGAGGATTTCACTCCAGAAGTGTACAGAGTTTTCCTGAACAACCTTTGCCCTCGACCCGAAATCGATAACATCTTTTCTGAATTGTAAGAGAACACATTTTAACCCTCTTTCTTAAAATATGCATATATTTGATATATGTGTGTATATATTATATAATATATAATTGAAAAGGAAAAGCAGAAAGAATTAGACATAGAGAGCCGTCTCCCATGCACTGGTTCACTCTCCAAATGCCCACAACAGTCATGGCCAGGTCAGGGCAAAGATGGGAACTAGGAACTGAGTTCAGGTCTCCCATATGGGGGATAGTACTCCAAGTATTTGAGCCATCACTTACTGCTTCCCAAGGTCTCCATTAGCTGAAAGCCATATTGGAAGCAGAGGCAGGAACCAAATCCAGGTACTGCACCAGGGTATGCAGGCATCCAAAGCAGCATATTGATTGCTACACCAAGTGCCCACACTCTTGATGCACTGTTTCTCAGCTTGCACTGTTGCTCAAGGTGGCTGGAACAGGCTTTTGAGCTGTAATAGAGATAAAGAATGTTGTTCACCAAAGCTGCTCTCCTGTGTGATCTGATGAACAGAGTCACCCATGCTGGCCCTTGGGGTGAAACCACTGCTTGCTTTTAATGAGCAAAAGTTTTCTGGGATTTACTTACTGGTGTAATTGTTTCAGTGTGCTCGGGTGACTGACTGACTCTATGTGGTTGGAAGGTAACGGAGAGAACAAGAGAGCATCTTGGCTTAGTGGAGATATTGACATAGCACAAAGAACTCCAGACTGGGAATTATCATTTCATCTCTACTTCATGAGCTGAAACTAATTGCTTTAATGTTAGACATTATAAACTTATATAGGCATTGCTTTTTTAAAGGCTGGAAAAAATGAAAACAAAGAAGCAAACCAAAACAACAAGACAAATCTGGAGAAAGAGCAATTTAATTGGAAGGGATGATTAAATTTGGATTTAACTGTGAAAGAAAGGGGGAAAAAAGCAATTTGCCTTTCTTCATGTACTGAACCTACCTAAGGACAGAAAATCAGCCTAAAAATAGTACACAAGATACGAGTTGGCCGACGTCGCAGCTCACTTTGCTAATCCTTCACCTGTGGCGCCGGCACCCTGGGTTCTAGTCCCGGTTGGGGCGCCGGATTCTATCCCGGTTGCTCCTCTTCCAGTCCAGCTCTCTGCTGTGGCCCAGGAAAGCAGTGGAGAATGGCCCAAGTCCTTGGGCACTGCATCTACATGGGAGACCAGGAGGAAGCACCTGGCTCCTGGCTTTGGATCATCCCAGTGCGCTGGCCGTAACAGCCATTTGGAGGGTGAACCAATGGCTAAGGAAGACCTTTCTCTCTGTCTGTCTCTCACTGTCTAACTCTGCCTGTCCAAAAAAAAAAAAAAAAAAGATACGAGTAGACATAGACTAACAATACTTTGAAGAATGGCATTAGACACTTTATATTCCTGCTTTGTTCTGCTAATTGAAATGATTATCAAACAAATGAGCAGTTTGGATCATACTATGTTGAAGAGTTAGAGATACTTATTAAACTTCAAGGAAATTAAAAATATGCTTAAGTAGATATTTTTTAAGTAATGAATAATATGCATTCAAAATGATTAAATGGAATAAGTAAGGGAGTTTGACGACTAAATCATAAATTTAGTTTCATAATCTAAAAACAATCTAGAATTCTGTGTTCAATTAAGAGCACTTCCATCTACTCATAAGGCAGTGTTTCCCTAGTGTGAATTTTCTTTTACATTTGGTATTTTTCAGGAGCATTGAGATTTTGTGGTGGTAACTGCAAAATATGTTTTGTAGTTCATAGAGATATAGAAATTTTGCAGAGCAGCACAGTATTTTTAGAGCAAGTTCAGAATTTTATTATAGTATAATTTTATCAGATATGGCACAGTTTTATTATCTAGTAGTTCAAAAATGTATGAATGAGTCTTAATGGGAAAAATTCTAATTTGCTGATTTTAAATTATTTTTAGTGGTGCCAAAAGCAAACCATACCTTACTGTTGATCAGATGATGGATTTTATCAATCTCAAGCAAAGAGATCCCCGGTTAAATGAGATACTTTACCCACCTCTAAAACAAGAACAAGTCCAAGTGTTGATTGAGAAGTATGAACCCAACAATAGCCTTGCCAAAAAAGGTAAGTCAACTCTGTTCCACACCATTGGGAACCTCTTGTTTCCACTTGATAGTGGATCACCCCTTGGTACTGAAAGACATCTAGGACTGTTTAGGTCAGTGTCCCCAATTTGTATACTTGTTTTTCTTTTATGTATAAAATCACTGGTGGATCAGCTGGAAGCAGATTTTTTTTAAACTTGGATGTGTGATTTATTTTTAGTGCCATATCTATGCATATAACATATTTTCAAATATTGAAACATTTGTTTTCTTCAAATTTTCCCTGAAATTGAATGCATCTTTCTCCTATAAGAAATTCATTGCCTTAAAGATCACCCACTAAGATGTCTTTCTAGAAAGTTCTGTGAAGTAGTTATCGAATTTTTATAAATCTCTAAGACCGATGATAACATTCAGTCTGTTCAGTAAGACCCTTGTCTCATTCTGGTTTATACTCTCTGAAGAATGTCTCCAGTTGGCGAAATATTCAGTAATTTGCCTTCCCATGTTAGGAAAAAAAAGTGTGGTAGAAAACAAATTGATAGCAGAAAGGCAGTTCTAAGTGTCTTGGAACTTATGAAGAAATTTATATTTTCAATTTTGAAGAAATGAATTGCCATAAGAACATAAAGATTTTTTAAATTTTATTTAAGTTCTACAAGTTTCATGCATTTCATATATACAGATTTAGAAATATAGTGCCATTTCTACCTCCCACCCCGTACCCTACCTCCCACCCAGGCTCCAACCCTTCCCCCTCCTCCCGCTCACATTCCTATTCTTAATTTTTGCAAAGATCTATTTTCAGTTTACTTAATGATCATATAGTTAACCCCACACTAAGTAAAAGATTTCAACAAATAGTATGAAAAAAAAGAAAAAAGAAAAACACCATTCCTCAATAGAAGAGACAAGTGCATAAACAATTATCTCAAATGTATATCTTACTTCAATATATTATTTAAGGGACTCTATTAATTTCCTTGGATCAGGGAAAACATACATCTGTCTTTTGGGGACTGGCTTATTCTACTAAGTATAATGGTTTCCTGATGCATCCATTTTGTTGCAAAAGAAGTGATTTCATTTTTTTTTACAGCTGAGTAATACTCCATAGTGTATATATACATAATTTCTTTATCCAGTCAATAGTTGATGGACATCTGGGTTGAATGCATATTTTTGCTATTGTGAATTGTGTTGTAATGAACATGGGTGATACAGATAACTCTTTTATATGGTGATTTATTTTGGCTTGGAAAAATTCCTAGAAGTGGGATGTCTAGATCATATGGCAGGACTATATTCAGATTTTTGAGGTATCTCCATACTGTCTTCCACATTGGCTGGACCAGTTTACATTCCCACCAACAGTGGAACAGGATCTTCTTTTCCCCACATGCTTCCCAGCATCTGTCATTCATTGATTTCTGTATCAGAGTCATTCTAACTGCAATGAGATGAAACCTCATTGTGGTTTTGATTTACATTTCCCTGCTGGCTAGTGATTCTGAGCATTTTTTCCATGTTTCTTTTGGCCATTTGAATTTCTTCTTTTGAAAATGCCTGCTCAAGTCCTTTGCCCATTTCTTAACTGGATTTTTTAGTTGCTGTTGAATTTCTTGAGCTCTTTATAAATTCTGAATGTTAGCCCTTTATCAGTTGTATAGCTTGCAAAAATTTTCTCCCATTCTGACAGTTGTCTCTTCATTTTGCTGAGTGTTTCTTTTGCAGTACAAAAGCTTCTCAGATTGATGTAATCCCATTTGTCAATTTTTGGCTTTGATTGCCTATGTTTTTGGGGTCTTTTCCAAGAAGTCTTTGCCCATGCCAATGTCTTATGTAGATTTAGGTCTTGGATCCATTTTGAGTGGATTTTTGTGTAAGGTGTTGGGTATGAGTCTAGTTTCAAATTTTTGCACGTGGAGATCCAGTTTCCCTAGCACCATTTGTTAAAGGAACTGTCCTTGTTCCAGGAATTGATTTTTAGCTCTTTTGTCAAAGATAAGTTGTTTGTAGATGCATGGATTGATTTCTGGAGTTTCTTTTCTGTTCTATTGGTCCACAAGTCTGGACTTGTGCCACTACCAGGCTCGTTTGATAATAACCGCCCGGCAGTATGTCTTGAAATCAGTTTTGTGAGGCCTTCAGCTTTGTTTTTATGGTATAAGATTGCCTTAGGTATTCTAGGTCTCCTGTGTTTCCATATGAATTTTAGCATCATTGTTTCTAGTTTTACGAAGAATGTCATTGGTATATTGATTGGGATAGCATTGAATCTGTAACTAGATTTGGTAGCATGGACATTTTGATGATATTTATTCTTCTGATCCATGAACGCTGGAGATTTTTTCTATTTTTTAATGTTTGCTTCTATTCCATTTGGTAATTTTCACTGTAGAGATCTTTGACCTCCTTGGTTAAATTTATTCCAAGGTACTTAATTCCTTTTGGAGATATTGTAAATAGGATTGATTTTAAAAGTTCTTTATCAGCCATGATATTGTGTTTAAAAAGGCTATTGATTTTTCTGTGTTGATTTTATATCCTACCACTTTACCAAACTCTTCTATTAAGTCCAATCATTTCTCAGTAGAGTCTTTTGTATTCCCTATATATACATATATATATATATATATATATATATATATATATGATATTTTCATCTGCACATAGGAATAGTTTGAGTTCTTCCGTTTCAAATCTGTATCCCTTTGATTTCTTTTTCTTGCCTAATGACTCTGGCTAAAACTTCTAGGACTATATTAAATAGCAATTGTAAGAGTGGGCATCCCTGTCTGGTTGCGTATCTCAGGGGGAATGCTTCTAGCTTTTCCTCATTCAGTAGTATCCTGGCCATGGATTTGTCATAAATTGCCTTGATTGTATTGTGGATTTTTCTTTCTATATGCAATTTGCTTAAGGTTCTCATTATGAAATGATGCTGTATTTTATCAGAGGTTTCCTTGGCATCTATTGAGATAACCATATGGTTTTTGGTCTTCAGTTTGTTAATGTGATTTGTCACATTGATTGCTTTGCAAATGTTGACCCAGCCCTGCATACCATGAATAAATAAATCCCACTTGTTCCAGGTGGATGATCTTTCTGATATATTGAGGATTTTTGCATCTATGTTCATCAGGGGTATTGGTCTATAGTTCTCTTTCTCTGTTGTATCTTTTTCCTGGCTTAGGGATTAAGGTGATGCAGGCTTCACAGAAGGAGTTTGAGAGGATTACCTCCCTTTCAATAGTTTTGAATAGCTTGAGAAGAATTAGAATTAGAATTAGTTCTTCTTTAAATATCTAGTAGAATTCATCATTGAAGCTGTCCAGCCCTAGGCTTTTCTTTGTTGGGAGGGTCTTTATTACTGATTCAGTTTCCATCATGGTTATTGGTCTCTTTAGGTTTTCTTGTCTTCATGACTCTATTTTGGTAGATTTTATGTATCTTAGACTCTTATCATTTCTACTAGGTTTTCCAGTTTATTGGCATAGATCTCTTTGTTGTATGTCCTGATAATTCTTTTTAATATTTGTGATATCTGTTGTTACAGTTCCTTTTCCATCTCTGATTTTATTTATTTGGGTCTCTTCCCCCTCCCCTGTCTCTCTCTCTCTCTTGGTTAGTTGCACCAATGGGGAATCAGTTTTCTTTAATTTTCTCAAAAAACTAACTCTACATTTGTACTGTGTTTTTTTTTCAACTTTATGTCTTCTCTAATTTTAATTATTTCTTTCCTACTACTAATTTAATTTGGTTTTCTGTTGTTTTTCTAGGTCATTGAGATGCATTGGTAGGTCATTTATATGGTACCTTTCCAATTTCTTTATGAAAGCATCATAAACTTATAAACATAAACATGCTATAAACTTTAGATACATTGACATTTCTTTTGTTATGAACTTCCCTCTTAACACTGCTTTACTGTATCCCATCTTTATTTGTTTCAAGAAATTTTTCAATTTATATTTTTATTTTTTCCATGCCCATGTTCCAGGACCATGTTTTTCAGTCTCCATGTATTTGCATATGATCTAGAGATTTTTGAGTTGTTGATTTCCAGCTGCATTCCATTATTGTCAGAGAAAATGCATGGTATGATTGAATTTTCAGAATTTGCTAAGACTTGCTTATGGCCTAGCATATGGTCTATCTTAGAGGAAGTTCCATGCACTGATGAGAAAATGTATATTCTGCAACTGTGGAATGAAACGTTCTGTAGATATCAGGTCCATTTGGTGCATAATATTAATTAGCTCTATTGTTTCTTTGTTGATTTTCTGTCTAATTAATCTATCCATTAACGAAAGTGGGATGTTGAAGTCCCCCATTCCTATTGTATTAAAGTCTATGTCTCCCTTTAGAAACATTAACATTTCTTTTTTTGTTTGTTTGTTTGTTTTTTTTTTTTTTTTTTTTGACAGGCAGAGTGGACAGTGAAAGAGAGAGACAGAGAGAAAGGTCTTCCTTTGCCGTTGGTTCACCCTCCAATGGCTGCCGCGGTCGGCGCGCTGCGGCCGGCGCACCACGCTCATCCGATGGCAGGAGCCAGGTGCTAGGTGCTTTATCCTGGTCTCCCATGAGGTGCAGGGCCCAAGCACTTGGGCCATTCTCCACTGCACTCCTGGGCCACAGCAGAGGGCTGGCCTGGAAGAGGGGCAACCGGGACAGAATCCGGTGCCCTGACCGGGACTAGAACCCGGTGTGCCGGCGCCGCAAGGCGGAGGATTAGCCTGTTGAGCCACGGCGCCGGCCAACATTTCTTTTAAATAGCCAGGTGCCCTATGACTGGGTGTGTAGTATACATTTATAATAGTCACATCTTCCTGTTGAATTGATCCCTTAATCATTACAGAGTGCCCTTCTTCATCTCTTTTAACAGATTTATGTTAAAGACTATTTTGTCTGATATTAGGTTGGCTACAAATGCCTTTTTTTTGTTTCTTGCTTTTCATTAGCATGGAATATCTTCTTCCATCATTTCACTTTCATTTTGTATGTATCTTTATTGGTGAAGTGTGTTTCTTATAGGCAGCAAATAGATAAGTCTTATTGTTTAATCTGTTCAGCCCGTGTGTATCTTTTAACTGGAGAGTTGAGACCATTTACATTCAAGGTGATTATTGATAAGTAACAACTTGACCCTGCTATTTTTCCAAAAATATTCCTAGTGTTTACTTTGGATTTCTTTTGTACTTTTACTTTGGGATTTTCTGCCTTCTCATTCTTTCATAATGTTGACTATCTTTCTGTGTTTCTGTGTGTAACACATCTTTAAGCAACCTTGTAAGCCTGGATGAGTGGTGATAAATTCTTTCAATTCCTGTTTGTTATAGAAGGCCTTTGTTTCACCTTCATTCATCAAAATGAAAGCTTTTCAGGGTACAGTACTCTGGGTTGACAGTTTTCTTCTCTTAAGACTTGGAACATCTCACCATTGTCTCCTAGCCTATAGGGTTTCTGATGAGAAGTCAGCTGTGAGTCTATTTGGAGATCCTCTGAGAGTAATGTGACATTTTTCTTATGCATATTTTAGAATATTTTCCGTATGTTTTACTGTGGAAAGTTTATACACACCAGTTTATACACACCCAGTCACAGGGCACCTGGCTGTTTAAAAGAAATGTTAATGTATCTAAAGGGAGACATAGACTTCAATACAATAGGAATGGGGGACTTCAACATCCCACTTTCATGAATGGATAGATCAATTAGACGGAAAATCAACAAAGAAACAACAGAGCTAATTGATACTATGGACCAAATGGACCTAACTGATATCTATAGAATGTTTCATTCCACAGTTGCAATGTGGCATGGTGAAGGTTTTTTCTGGTCATGTCTGTTAGGAGTTCTATGTGCTTCCTCTAATTGGACGTCCCTTTCTTCCTACACATTGGGGATGTTTCTGTATTTATTTCTCTAATTAGGCCTTCTAGTCCATTTTGTCTTTTTATACCTTCAGGAACTCTGAAGACTCATACGTTGGGTTGTCTGATAGTATAGCATTACCATATATCTCCACTGTTTTTAAAATTTCTATTTTCATCTTCTGTGTGTTTTTTTTTTTTGGTTTGTTGGTTTGTTTGACTGTATAATTTCAAAAGATTTGCTTCTAGGTTGTGTATTCTTTCTTCTGCCTCATCAAGTCTGCTGTTAAGGCTTTCTACCACATATTTTTGTCTGTTACATTCTTCATTTCTAATATTTCATTTTGATTTCTCTTTAAAATCTCCATTTCTTGGGAAAAAAATTTCATTCATATCATGTATGGTTTTCTTCAGTTCATGGATTTGCTTCTGGTCATTTGTTTTTAGGCATTTATGGGATTGATTTTTGTTTTTGTTTTTTTCCTCTATTGGCTTTTTTCTTTGAGCTGTACCTCTGTGGCTTAGTGGGATGTCTGCACTTTCAGTAAAGATCTTTGGTGTTTGGTGGTGTGGCCAGTGAGCTATGGTCGGTGCTCCAGGGTAGGGCAAGTATCCAGGGTGACAACCAAGTTGGGTATGGTAGATCTCAATGCCTGGGTGTTATCCCCCAGTATGTTCCATGCCACCAAGTGAATTACACAAATGATCTGCACAGTCCTCACTGTGAGCACAGTGGGCATGTGGAGCTGCTCCCAGTGATTGCCCAGAGACCCAGCAAATCCCTGCACCTTCTCATGTAACCACTGAGTCCCCCACAGTCTCAACCCACCAGACTCCCACAGTTGCTGGGTTCAGAGGTTTTTGTTTGCCTTGCCAACCTGCTCAGTCAACAGAGAGGCAGATGTTCCTTGAGACAGCTCTGCCTAAGCTTTCGGACCCTGGGAGGCTGTGAGCACCTCACCATTTGCATAATTGTTCACCTATCAGCTAGGCTTAACGTCAGTGGGGACTGCAGATTTTTCCTTCAACTAGAATCACCAGATCACACGGGTACACTGGCCAAATGTTGCTCCACTGTTGCCACCAGTACAGCTGTAAAGGTGGCATCCTGTCTCAGCCAGTTGCTGTGCGAACGCATGAAGGCTTGTGCAGCTGCTGCCGAGACCCAAAATGGCACCCACTGTTTCTCAGCCGGAAAGCAGGTTCTGTTGTAGAGAAGTCGTGGGGTGGACAAACGTGCAGCTTCTACTTCCACTAGGTCCGTGGGAAACTGCCAGCCCCCAGTGCTCCAGTCCAGATGCAAACCACACTCTCCCTCCGGTTATATTGCCACATGCTGCGGCAGTCTGGTCTCACCTCCATCTCCACAGCTGCTCTCTGCCCTGACTCAGCCCCTGCATTCATGCAATGTGCCTGCGTTCATGCTGCTCATCTGCACCCTCCATACAGGTCCATGCGGTTCCTCTTCTTCTTGTAGGATTTCCAGTTTGGTTTTCTCCTCAATTATCCCCCGAAAGTGCACTTCCTACACCATTCTCTCACTGTTCATCACATCACTCTTGAATCCACTATCTTGGAATCTCCTCAGATCATAAAGATTTAAGTGCTGCAAGTTTTCAACTTGATGTGGCAGCTTTGTCCCCCAATAAGCTCGTCAAAGTTTTCTCTGTGGATAAGCTGAAGTCTCATCAAGGTTGAAATGTCTTCACTGTGATGAAATGGTGATGTTGGAAATTGCCTAGCTATCCCATAGTGAGGAAAATAAAGAAAGAAAATTAACCAATTATTGAGGACAAATAAATTGCCTATTAATATGCAGTCAATTTACAAAGCAACAGAAATGACTCTAGCAAGCTTATCGCCATGAATGAGACTATTTATAATATTTATCATAAATGTTGATGAAAGTCTTTTAAGCTGTTGTATTTATTTTAGAATCAGTCTTGTAACTAGAAAGCCAAAGTATTTATTATGACGAGAAGTAAAATCTCATTGGTTCCGTTCTACATTGTTGTTGGTTGGGAATTTATAGATGACTTTTTTGGTTTGTGTTTGTTTTCTTGTCCTAGCACTTTGCCCTTGTCATTATCATCATTCTTAGTGTTGCTGTGGAGGTGAAGAAACAACACAACAGTGTCTGTTGGTATTGCCAGGCAGGCCTCCAAGACTACTTAAATACTAGGCTCTTTCTTCCCTACTGCCACAATACATGGGATTTCCTTTTTCTCATTAAGCAAGGAGAAACTTCTTGGAGGTTTTGTCTACCTTACTTAGCAATTTCCTTATTAAATTTAAGCTTCTCCAAAAATAACTTACACGGTGCTGTCACAAATCCAACGTGACCTCAAAAACAATTAATCCATGACACTAGGCAAACAAAGATCATTGATGAAAGCAAAGTGGCAACTCAAACATCAGATGTGCCCTTTTCTCCTCCTTCATGCCACACTGCTGATAGTGCATGCTTCAGTGCGTCTGTGATGCCCCATTCATCATCCTATGATGACATGGAGAAGAAAGAGAACACAATGGGGTAAATTGTGCTGCACTATTGTGAAACACCATAATCGTAAAAGAACCAATTTTGACTCTGATGGAAATTATGATGATGTCGCCTAACATTTGGCAAGATTATTTAGTACCATTTTGTAAATGTGCTATGTATGAATTCTGCAAATAACAACAATCCCGCAAAACTCAAATGCTTTTTAAAAGCAACTTTATTTTTCTGTAACTTAAAAAATGTTTAATTTACTTGAAAGGCTAAGACACATGGAAAGATTGAGAGAGTGAGGAAGGAGAGATGAAAGGAGAAAGGGAGAGAGCCCATCTGCTGGTTCACTACACAAATGCCCTCAATGTCCAGGGCTGAATCAGGACAAACTTGGAGCTGAGAACTCAATGTAGGCCTCCCACGTGAGTGCAGGAATCCAATGACTTGAGTTGTCACCTGCTACTTCCCAGGGTGTACATTAGCAAGAAACTGGAGTCAGGAGCTGGAAAAGGAAATCAAACATAGGTATGCTGATTTGAGACATGGACACATTAGCTGCTAGACTGAACACACATACTAGACTGAACATACACATAGCTTTTCTATGACTTAATATGATCTTGGTCATGAAGTGCCTTATTTCATAGCAAGACATTTTATTTGCTGCTTTTGCTGTCTATATGAACAAAGGAGGTCGTTTTACTGTGTTAACTCTTATTTTAAGGTCAAAGGATAACAATTTTGAAACATCTATTCGTAGGACCAAAAAATTATTGAGTTAATTCTCTAATAACTTATTTGTTAATAACCAAGGGTTTGAAATACCTTTTTCTGAAGGTGAAAGTACATTTCTTAATTTCACTTTTCAGCTTATAACAATTGATTTTTGATAACAGGATATTTTCAGGAACTCTTTTTTATATCTTCCTATGTTAATCAATTAGCTACAAGAGAAATCCAACAAAGCAGCTTAAGAAAGTATTATTTGACTTCACTATTATGATTTGTATGGATCTGGAAGGAAATCAGCATTAATTTATTATGTGATTCTCAAAAAGCACATTAAGATGTTGTAAAGAAGTAATCCTATACTGAAACCCAGTGACTTACTTGAAATTCCACACCAACATGATCTTGAAAAAGCAGATTTTTTAACTTTCAGTCAAGTAGTTAATACAATTTTATCAATAACCATATGGAACATTAAGGAGGGACGTTTAATACTATAACATAATGTTTTATTTTGCTACTTTAATTTTGACTCATTCCTCAACTTTGCTGAAGACTTAGTTATAGTTGATGTGGGATCTCAGTACTGATACACACAGTCTACAGAACTATTTGATCATACTTTTATTCTGTGAGGAGCAGGTGTTCATGAGGTTTTGTAAAATCATTGAATTAGGATAGCAGGTTATAATATTAGCAGACGTTTCAAGCTACATTCTGCTTTTTCATCAGTTCTTCCTCTTAAACTTTTACATGGATGTTCTCTACAAAAGTTGCTCTGCTTTATTGCCATTAAAGCATAAAAATTAGGCTATATAATCCCTGTTAGTATGTGATCAGTACTTATTAAGTTGATGATTTAATAATTGAAATGAATTCAAAATTACTGTGGCAAAACAATTTCATTTTACGTAAAACAATAGAAGCTCAGGTTAGCAAGGTTTTTGCCCCTTATAGATCTAAACTAATAATAATTGTATCAACAGATATAACCCTATTTTATTTTCAATATTTTTAATTTAAAATGCTGATATAATCAAATTGTGTAGTTATTGCCAACACCAAAAAACACACTGGAGTGTGGTAGAACACTGAGCTTAGTAATCTTGCAGTCTGTAATATTGGGGGTAGGACACTTTCACTTGAGCAATGGTGGAAAAGTGAACTGAAGGGAGTTGGTACAAATAAGCACATTGCAAGGTATTAATGATTTCAGACTCCATCCAGGAGCTCAAGCAACAGCATCAAAAATTGCCTTTTGGGCTGGCACTGTGGCACAGCAGGTTAAGCCACCATCTGCAGTGCCAGCATCCCATGTGGGTTCCAGTTCAAATCCATGGCACTTCATTTCCAATCCAGTTCCCTGCTAATACACCTGGGAAAGCAATGGAAAATGGCCCAAGTCTTTGGGCCCCTGCCACCCATGAAGGGAGACCCAGATGAAGCTCGTGGCTCCTGGATGAGAGATGCTCTCCCTGTCTCTGTTTTTCTCTCTCTCTGTAGCTCTACCTTTCAAATCAATCAATAAATCTTCTTTAAAATTGTCTTTCTTCATCTCTCATCTCTCTGTTCTGGCTATGGTTCTTGGTCAGATTCTCCTGAAATAAGAAGTTCGCACCAGCAGCTTTTTCCAGAGTCCAACTCACCAATATCTCAGTATGTAGAAATTCTTTATACTCATGGTTTATCAAAAGTCTCAGAATCCAGAGCCTTGCTTAGGCAACCAGAGGCCACTCTTTTTTTTAAACATCTATTTGTTTATTTATTATTTGAAAGGCAGAGCAATAGAGAGGAAGGGAGCAACAGAGAGCATTCTTGCATCTATTGGTTCACTCCCCAAATGGCTACAACATCTAAGTCTGGGCCAGGGCAAAGCCAGGAGGCAGGAACTCCAGGTCTTCCCCTTGGATGGGAAGGTCTGGCTGACCTATGGCTGCCTTCCCAGGAACATTAGTAGGAAACTAGATTGAAAGGAGTTATGAGATGCTACTGTAGCAGATATCAGCTTAACCCACTGTGCCACAATGACAGCCCCACAAGCAACTCTTAAACCAGAACCACTGTGGCCTGGAGAATGGGATAAAATAATTTTACCAGACTGCATCGCATGAGTCTCCCTGGAGCCAATAAGCAGTCAAGTACAAAAACTGCTAACTGTGTGGACTGACAGTAAAAGGAGGCTTCCCAAAATTTAAATGCTTCCTAGAATAAAGAACAGGACTGGTTGGTTGCTGAGCAAACAACAGCAGATCCTACAAAAGATATGTCTGTAAATGAGCAATTCATCATGTTCATTACCTTACCTGAGGAAGCCACTTACCTGTTTGACTAGCCCAGCTCCCTAGTCTTCTCATCTTCAAAACGATTCCCTGAGAAAACTGCTGGGAGAATTAAATAAAACGCATATGTTATTATTGCCCACTAAGTGGTTACTGACCACTTACAAAAGAAAAGCGATAATTGGCTTTTACACTAAATTATTTGGAAGCATTTATGGGTCTGGAGGTGACATCCAGTTCTTTGGGCAGAGGCATTCCCAAACATTTCCATCTCTTGGCTTAAAGTCTTTTCTTGGCATAAGTTAGTTAGAATCATTTAACAATAAAACCTGAAAAATATGCATGTCATATTTATGCACAAATATTCCTTTCTTACTCATAATCCTTTTTTATATATTTTACTAAAATGGATTTAGAAAGTTTTTTAGTTGATTCTTATGTTTACTTCATTATCACTTAACTTTTTTAGTAGATTTTTAAAAATCCTTTTCTGAGAGGGTGTTGTATGAAGCAGATTAAGTCACCACTTGGGATGCTACCTCCCATTATCAGAGCACCAGGGAATGAGTCCTGCCTTTTCCTCTGCTTCTGACCAAAGTTCATGCTAATACACCTGGGAAGCAGCAGATGATGATTTAAGTGATTAGTCTCTGCCACCCTGTTTGAGACATATATCAAGTTCCTGACTCCAGGCCATCCTACTGTCATGGTTAAATTTGTAAATACCAGCCAGATGAGCTTGCTTGATCTGTGTATACAATCAGATGACAATTGCACTGCCGCAGACATTGAAGTTGGTTCCATATCCCTTGATATTCACTCTTCTAAGACAGCCAGCAGCTTTCTCTGCAGTTCTCAGGACTGTCAGTCCGAAGCCAGGCAGCCTCCAATGCCTGGGACCGCATGGCCCCCGCAGGTGTTGGAGGCTGAGTACTTCCTCTTCCTTGCCCCTTGTGTGAGACAGTTCTCTCAGAGTCTCTCAATGAGACTGAGCTACAATTTCCCACAGCTCTAACCCTCTTATTAAACATCCCTGTATTAGTTGCCTTTCCTGCCCCTTGTCATTTCTCTTCAGCTGTTTCCAGTCACCTTCCAGATAAGTTGTAATCAAATCCTTGTCTCTGAATTGGCTTTTGGAAGACCCTAAACTAAAGCATGCACTTTTCTTTTCTTTCTTTCTTTTTTTTTTTTTTTTTGACAGGCAGAGTGGACAGTGAGAGAGAGAGAGAAAGGTCTTCCTTTTGCCGTTGGTTCACCCTCCAATGGCTGCCGTGGCCGGTGTGCTGCAGACGGCGCACTGCGCTCATCTGATGGCAGGAGCCAGGTGCTTTTTTTTTTTTTCCTGGTCTCCCATGGGGTGCAGGGCCTAAGCACTTGGGCCATCCTCCACTGCACTCCTGGGCCACAGCAGAGAGCTGGCCTGGAAGAGGGGCAACTGGGACAGAATCTGGCACCCCAACCGGGACTAGAACCCTGTGTGCCGGCGCCGCAAGGTGGAGGATTAGCCTGTTGAGCCACGGCGCCGGCCAAAGCATGCACTTTTCTATCACTGGCTCTAACAGAATCAAATGTGAAAGATGAGTGCAGTGAGAATAGCTGAGTATTGAGAGAAAAAAAAATGGAAAGGGGCTCTGCCTGTGGCTCATTCCTTCCAATCTATCAATGATAATAGTTGTTATCATTGGTGAAGCCCTGGCCAGGGGCTGCAAATCATGGCATTTTCCCATATACAAGGGATTTATCCATTTAGCCTAAGCTCTCAGATCACAGAAGAGGCAGCTAAGTGAGCAGCAATGTCGTGATCAGGAGTGTATTTTCTTTGTCCCATCGTAGAGTCCTTCCAGCTACTCTATACTTCCTCTAGTAGACATCCATGAGGGCTTGTTGAACAGAGAAATGTCTCCTGTTTAGATGTTATTATGCAATTGGCCTCTATAGCAATGGCTTCCAAACGTGTCCTATAATTTTTGTTTTTCTTTTATCAAAGTTTTACAAAAACAACTGGCACATAGGGAAAACCTTTTGAAATGGTGTTTCAGTTTAATAGAGAAGAGCCTAAAATATAAGTAGTGGTGGGTACGCTACCCTTGTAGTCCATCTTGCCCCATTCCCATTCTCTGCAGGCACTTTTGCCAATACCTCAGGAGATTCAGGATGTTCAGTTTAAAAACCACTCATCTGAGGGACATATTGACTGGTGTAAAGATCTGTCTCACAATTAAGGTAGCATACAATTAAATATTTTTATATAGATTACCTGCATAGAAATAGAGGAAATAAAGATGCATGAAAACTAAATGATGTTGCTGATTCTTTTCATGCTTAATTAAGTTACAACGTAGAGAAAGCTGTTGAAAGCCACTCTAGTGTTTTATTGATCAAGATTCTATTTAAATTCCACCTATTGACTTTCTAGCCTCAATGGAAGGTCACTGAAGAATGAGTATATCTCCTCTTAACTTTCGTGTTTCTTAGGTTCACACACTTCTCTGAAATATTTGCGATGGGCTAAGAATGAAAAATAAAATATTTTTCAAGGTAGCTGTTATGCATCCGTTGTTTATTGGTTGACTTGGCAACCTCTCTCACTTTTCTTTCCCTTGTTGCATTTCCTCCATTCCCTGGAGACAGGATCTGGGCTTGAGAGGCAAACACCCACCCCAAGAATCCTGGCTTTTTCTTGCTCCAGCCTTTCTGTCTGTGACCTCAGCGTCTGCCCAGCAGCACAGCACTAGCCAAAACGTCACAGCCACATCTAGTCACGGCTGAAGTGTCCTTTGTTCAGAAAATAACCAGACAGGAAAAATATAAATAGTAAAAGGCAAAGTCAAATGCCAGTCACAGGGGCTAGGGAAGTGAGCTTGATCCATAAATCCATGCTACAGTCTGTTGCATTTTGAGAAAACCTGGTTCCCTCATCAACAACACCTTCCCAAGATATCTTGCCATTTTGCGTTGAGCCATTTAGGAAGAAACACAAACAAAAACATGAAACTGTTTTCTTTTTCTTCCCCTGCATGTAACCTCCCAGCGGAACATGGCAGTGACAACTGGGGCTACCACATCTTTCCCCTATCAACAGGGGTCAGGGAAGACTTTAGCTCATTCAAGAGTAACAGCGTGGCAGGTTGCACTGTGCTGAGAGGAAGAAAGGCCATGGAGACACAGGCATTTGACCACCAACATCTGCAATACCCAGAGTGTAGATGTGTTAATATTCAACCCACACCAGCTTGGAGGAAAAGAGGTCAAATGCAAAGGGAAAACAAAAGATCACCAGGAAACCAGATTAAGTGAGGTGTGGGCTCTTTGCCCTAATATTTAAAAGTTGGAAAATGTGTCATGGCAGAGAGCACTGTCAGGAAGCTGAGGGTGTCCTATGATTTTATTATTGCATTATGGAGATCCTGGGGGCACTATTTGAATTCTGAATCCCTGCAATCTCCAGGACTCCAGTTATGAGAGCTTAATTATACCCAGTTGAGGATAGCATCACTTAAGTGGAGCCTTAATTGATAATGGCAGACAAAAATCAACCTTTTCACCCAAACCTTTGCCTTACTTGTGAAAAGTGAGCCAAAATGCTTTTGGCAATGTTGCTCTAAATCTTTGTCAGGTCTTCCCCAGAATCTGACTCTGAGAGAAGATTTCAAGTACAAAGAATTTACATGAGAAGAGGTACCAGGAAGCACCTAAAAGGCAGTAGGTGGGAATGAGGAAGGGAAAGCAGCCAGTAGAGGTGGTGTCATTATCCAGTTATCCATGTGAGTACCTGCAGCTTGGTCCTGAGGCAAACACTACATTTGTACATAGAACACCCCCACATTTCCCAACCACAGTTAAGATGCTCCCAGGAGGTATTTATTTTTAGCACGTCCAGCCCTTTGGACATAACATAAGCCATCAGGCAAAGACATGCAGATGGAAGACCTGCTGATCTCCTAGGATATCAGTATCTCCATTGTCTGCTACAACATTATTACCAGCAAAACAATACAAACCTCAACCAGTAGTATAAAAGATTTTTTTCTCTCCAGTTACATGGCTTGAACAAGAATATTCAGCATGTCAAAGGAAAAATCCGCCGTTGAATTCTTTTTTTTTTTAATTCAAACACACACCTGCTGCAGGTGCAAGTACATTTTATTCCAACCTGTAGTATGCAACTAACTTAAGAACCACTAGGAAGTGGAACAAAATCAAAATGAAATTTTCACTGTCAAGAAGTGTATAATTCTGAAAGAAGATGATATTAAAAATCATTGGAATACAATATAGAATTGATATGCCTCCATTCATTCATCAAGCAGAGAGCTTTGGGTATTTTTTCATGTGCTAGTGAGGCTTGGAAGAAAAACAAGTTTTGTTTTCTGAGATTCTGGGTAGTTTCAGTAATTGCTCCAATCTCTTTGCCTACTAATTATCTTATACTAACTTCAGTACAAATCTGTAGGTGCATATTATTGTCCTCATTTTACAGTGAGTCTTTGGATGGTCAAGTAACTGAAATTTGTTCAGCAGGAACATTATGCTTTTTGAGAAGGAGTTAGTGAGAGGTGAATCTAAAAGGGTAGCATTTGTGACCTGCATGGAAGCCTTGATGCTGCCCTTGGCTCTTTTACCCATTTATTTACTCAACATATATTTTTCTGAGTCTCATTGTCAATGCCAACCCTTGAGCTGGACAATGAAATGGTGCCATTCTTCTCCTCAGAAGGCTTTCCATGTGGTAGAAGCTTCTCTGTAGTTCATAAAATGAGGAAGGATGTACTGAAGTTTCTGAAATGAGAAGTGTGGGACTGACTAGAGTCAGGTGCTGTTTAAGGAGCTAAGAGATAACATGTTCTAAATAGTTAATCAGAAAGCATTAATGAGCACCTATTCTAGGTCTGCCTTTATAATAAACACTTGAGGAGATATAGACAAGGTGAAGGTCATGGCGCTGGCCTTTAGAAAACCAATGTCCATTTTGAACAAGGGACATGACCTTCCTGTTAATGATCTAGGACATTTTTTTCCTCCTCTACATTATAGTCAGGGAACATTGTGGCAAGTCTCCTCTCTTAGAGCATTGTGAAAGTGCACTAAGAAAATACAATGGGACTTGTTTTTTGTCTACTGACAGCTGCTAATTCTAAATGGTAAATAGGGCCAGGCATTGGTGTAGCAAAGATGCCATCTGAAATGCCCACACCCCATATCAAATGCTGCACTTCCGATTCCAGCTTCTTATGAACATTTTGAGAGTCAGGAGGCAAAGGCCCACGTACCTGGGTTCCTGCTACCCTGAGGAGACAACCTGAGTTCTAGGCTCCTGGCTTCAGCCTGGCTCAGCCTGAGCTGCTGAAGCTTTTAGAGGGTTAATCAGCAGGTGGAAAAATCTCTTTCTCATGAACATTTGAAATAAATAAATAAATGCTAAGCTAATACATAATCTAAGCTCCAAATACAGCTCTAAGGTATTCTTAAAGAAATGTTCTAATCTAGATTCTGCCTTAACTCTGTAACAGTTGAAAGGAACTGTTTAATTTCTCCTGGATCAAAGTTTATCTGTCCTGTTAAATAATAAAACTTTTTTTCAAAAGATTTATTTATTTATTGGAAAAGCAGAGTTACAGAGAGCCAGAGGCAGAGTTAAAAAGAGATTTTATCCATTGGTTAACTTCCCAGATGGCTGCAATGGCTGGAGCTGGGGAGCCAGGAACTTCTTCCAGGTCTCCCACATGTGTGCAGGGGTCCAAGGATCTGGACCATCTTCTGCCACTTTCCCATGCACAGTAGCAGGGAGCTGAACCAGAATTGAAGCAGCTGGGTCTAGAACCAGTGTCCATATGGGATTCCACCACTGCAAGCGGCGGCTCTACCTGCTATGCTAAGCACTGGCCCCAATAAAACTTTTTGACACTTACTAAAGAGAAGAGTGAGGAGAAAGTAAATTCACAAATGTGAGAATATTTTGAAAAAGGGAAAGTGCTAAACCAAAGTAGGTGTTATTAAAAACTTTCACACAAAACCACATCAACAAGTACAACTTAATACCATACAGGGAAAGCTGCAGGAACAGGGAAAACTGTGACAGCTGGGTGAGGGGGTGATCTGCATAGGCTTCTAAACAGCTGCTAGAGGTTCAGTGGACGTTATCACACCTTAACTTGGACTTGTATTTGCACATAGTTATGGGAATAGAACAGCTTTTGCAATCAAAATGTAATAAGACTGTGTGACACTTTTCAACCTGAGATAAAATAATAATCGCAACAACATGCTGATGCTTGATAACTTTATAAAGAAAAGGAGTTTCTTTCAACTCACAGTTCTGGATGCCCAAGGTCAATGGGCTGCATCTGGCGATATCACTCTTGTCAGGGAGGTACCTCATGGAAAGAGGGAGCACATATATATGTGTCTCATCTGGTCTCTCTTTCACTTCTTACAAATCAATAACGAGGTCTCCATCCTGATAACCCTTCCTAATGAGGATCGCCTCTCAAAGCCTCACCTCCACACACTTTAGTCAGATAAGTCTCTACTCTGTTTATACCACACACTGATGATTAAATGTCAACACATGAAAATATGGAAAGATACTCAAATTATTTCCAAACCATCACACATGTATAAAACATAGTGCAGTGACTCCAGGGTTGGAAACCAAATGATAAACCAGCAGAGTCCACTGACTACACAAAAACACAGTGCTTGTTGCCATTGATGATAGGAAAGTTTAAGCCCAGGCAGAGATACTTGAAAAGGGAACATTTAATAGATAGTTTCTGAAAGCAGGCAAATAGATTGGTGAGCCATGAGATATTAATGTTATCTGCACTTACCCTCTCCGAGCTGGTCTAGCAGAATTCACAAGAGTCACAGCACCAAGAATAAATATGAGCCAAGAAATAGCTTCTCAGGGTTGTGCTTAGAAGTGATTTGAAGAGGTGTTAAGCCATTGATCTGGTAGTGTTTCTCCACGGTGCTCTGATCTTATTAAAAAGTGAGGATTGAAAGATGATGAATGGATTCTCGACCATGGAGTCCCAGTGACATCTAAACATATGAGTGCCAGATACACATAATTGGCATTTGGCTCAATAGAATGTGGCTGGTGCCCATGCTAGCTGGCAAGCCTGGCAAGTCCGCTGTCCGGTTTTCCCATCTTGACTGTGTGGTGATTCTATGTGGATTTTTGGGCCATCTGTATTCCAAGGAAAAAGTTCACTGTGTTACAGGGCTTTGAAAATATTATTTGCGGCGGGCGCCGTGGCTCACTAGGCTAATCCTCTGCCTTGCGGCCCCAGCACACCAGGTTCTAGTCCTGGTCAGGGCACCAGATTCTGTCCTGGTTGCCCCTCTTCCAGGCCAGCTCTCTGCTATGGCCTGGCAGTGCAGTGGAGGATGGTGCAAGTCCTTGGGCCCTGCACCCGCATGGGAGACCAGGATAAGCACCTGGCTTCTGGCTTCAGATCAGCAAGGTGCGCTGGCCACGGCGGCCGTTGGAGGGTGAACCAACAGTAAAGGAAGACCTTTCTCTCTGTCTCTCTCTCTCTCTCACTGTCTACTCTGCCTGTCAAAAAAAAAAAAAAAAAGCAGAAAAACAGAAAAAAAAAAAAAGAAATGTTATTTGCATGTGTTTGGCTGTCTTTATTTCTTAAGATAACCTAAATGGTTCTTTTAGCAAAACCCACAAAACAAGGTCACATCTTCTGTTGGCATTTCTCTTGTCTTATTGGCATAATAAGTCTCCTATTTTATTTTGTTTTTCTTCCTAAAAGCTTGATTCACTGGTTAGAGAAGAAAAATGCTAGAGGATATCTTTAAATGACTTGCAGAGATTAGAATGTAAATTAAGTCTGGAAAAGAATTTTGGAACTTAATAGACAAATTCAAATCAAACAGCTAATCCTCACGTTTCTGCCAGATGGGTCATTTGTCCGCCAGAGCCCAGCTTCTTTTTAACAGAAAGATTAAAGTCGCACATTTTAGAGAGATAAGTAAGTCACCGGATAAACTCTTCCTTGGTCACATGCAGGGCTATTTTTAGGACTAATGGAGAATGGCGAGATTGAAGCCAACTGCCAGGGAGGCAAGACACACCCCTTTTCATTATCTCTGTCCCCCATCCAGGCTAGAATGGGAAGAATTATATGGGTAAACATCATCCATGGCACCCACCACCCATCTGTCTTCATTACTCCTGATGTAGTCTTCAGGTCCACTTTTCACACCAAATACCTCTATGCTCCCAGACAAGTTGCTTCCCTAAGCCTCAGCTGACTCAATTAAAAATGAGAGTTTAAAAGTACCTCTCTCTCATAGTATTTCTGTGCCCGGCATGTGGCCAGTACTCAGTAATGGTAACTCCTATTATTATCATTATCATCATTATGTAGCTTCTATTGTTAGACAATGCAGGAAATCTATAGCAGCATTGCTTGGTGGTAAATTGCATGCAGCACACTCCCTGATTGCCAGGGCTTCAGTCACAACAAATTCACTTATGAGTTGTATGACTTTGAGTAAGCTGTTTGACTCAGGTTTCCCTTCTATAAAATACGCACAGGGGCCAGTGTTGGGCTGCAGCAGATTAAGCCACCACTGGCATCCCATAGCTGTTGGCTGACTTGAGTCCCAGCTGCTCTGCTTCTGATTTACAGCCTGATAATGCACCTGAGAAAGCAGTAGATGGCCCAAGTACTTGGGTCTATGCCACCCATGTGGGAGACAAGGATATAATTACTGGTTCCTGGCTTTGACCTGGTCCAGACTTCACTGTTGTGTGCATTTGGAAAGTGAACCAATTGATGGAAGATCTCTTTGTCCCTCTTCCTTGCTTTATTAAGTGAACAAATGAATGAATGAATGAATGAATAGCTTTAAAAAAAAATAGACATAAAGGTAGTACCTGGTATGATGAGGATGAAATGGAATAATATGGGGTGGGTGCTGTGGCACAGTGGGTTAAACCACTGCCTGCATTACCAGCATCCCATATGGCACCAGTTTAAGCACCAGCTGCTCCACATCTGATCTAGCTCCCTGCTAATGCACCTGGGAAAACAATGGAAGATGGCCCAAATCTTTGGGCCCTACCACCCATTTGGGAGACCCAGAAGAATTTCTGGCTCCTGACTTCAGCCTGTCCCAGCCCTGGTTGATGTGGCCATTTGGGGAGTGAAGCAACAAATGAAAGATATCAGTTTCTCTCTTTCTCCCTCCCTTCTACTTCCTCTCTTCATCTTGAACCAGAACCGAAATGGGATGCTAGCACTATAGGCCAGGGCTTTAACCCACTATGCCACAGCACCCACCCCAACCCTCTCTTCCTCTCTCTCTAACCCTGCCTTTCAAATGAAATAAATCTTTATAAATGGGTTAATATTTACACATACAAAGCAGCATGTAAAGGTTTGTTGAACAATATACTGGAAGTTGACTCAATTCATGAAACTGTTGTAAAAGGATTTTTCTCTTTTCCTTCCCTTCCTATTCTGCATGCACTTGTACAATAGTATTTCCTTTTAAGTCAGATCCATTATTTTTAAATAAGGAGTACACATGTGTCAACATGGCCAGCCACATTTCCTTCTGTTGAACCTCTACAGCACTTTTTCTTCTTCAGTTCACTGCTGCTGCCTCACATCTACTTTTAGGAGGAGCTCAGGAGCAATTCCATGTTATTTCTTTGATGCCATGATGGGGTCATTTCCTAGGTAATCACTGCTGGTAAGAAGTACATACCAAGCAGGAAAGAACCTGACTGGGGAACTTTCCAGGCACCTTAGTAATGTGATGCAAAACTTATTTAGAGATCAGCTTTCAGTGGTGCCCTGTTGTGTACTTTTTTCCTCCCCTGGGTCAAGGAGTACATGGAAAGTATAATGAGAGAGGATAGTGCTAAGGACTTAACTACTGACTCAGAAATTGCATTTAAAGGTGTTATTGAAAGTCATGTTCATAAGCTCTGGGTAGAAGGTGACGACCTATGGATTTATTTTCAATAAAGCATTTATTGTTAGTTTAACAGGGCACTGGACCAGAGCTGTACAAAGGAAGTTAAGAGGAGCAGGGCATTGACAGAGCAGTAGCTTACTATGTGCGGTGTAATGAAGCATAGACAATTCATATCATTTAAGGATTGATTAGCTCTATGCTGAATTATTCCAGTCCCCTTCTCTGGTCTGGCTTTGATCATCAAATTTTTCCAGAGCTTCTCCTAGATGTGAGGACAAAGAACCTTAGTTTAGGAATGCCCTCAGATCCAAGCAGGAAAGTACCTTTTAGTTCTTCCTCCTCTAGGAAAAGGTGGAGTGTTCTGTTACTGCCTGATTTAGAGAGGAGTAAGAAGGACTTTGGAAGGACAAGGAAGGAAGTATCCAATTGAACACACAATTTATTACAAGGACAGAATTTAGTTAGAAAAGCCTCCTTAATTTTTTTTTAGGTATAATGGGATGATTTCAGAAGCAGTGGTTTGCAACAAATTGCAACTTCACACATAGGAAACAGAATCACAAACCTGGGCAAAGTTTTCTACTGACTGAATTCACAGGACACATCCCAAAACTGCCACAAGGGGAGTTGTACGAGTCACCAGCACTCAACACACCTGAGGTCTGTTTGACTTAGCATCACTCATGTAGAAACATGGGGAACTGGCAGCACGTTCTGTACACAGTCATCTATACTTGTTCCTTACAAGCAGTCTCAGTGAAGTGGGCAAGAGAAGCCAACTGGCCCAACCAGTGTCCTGCCTGATAAGCACCTGAGAGCTCAGTTTGTCCTGTGAATCTGATTAGACTCCACCTGGGATACAGCAAGGGAAACCTGGCTGTCACAGTATCCATACAGTGTCATCTACAGTGAGATATTACTCACCACATCTTGCCATTCGAGAGATAACAAGTAGAAGAGAGGCCATTCTACAGTAAGCACCTAATGAGCTAAAGCAGTTTCCCCATTTGATTCAATTGTACCTGAAAAAGTCTAGCATCAAAGATAAAGTACATCTGACGATTTATACTTAACAAAAATATCTTCTTTATAGTGTAATAGAAAAATCATTGAACTCCATGATAAACATGGTGGACTGAGCAAATCTAACTGAACTCCCTAGGAACCACACTAAAACTACATTAAAAGATATTTTGAAATCATAATCTGACAAGGTTGAGGATAATAAGATAAGAGGTAGCAATCACATAATTTAAGCAGCTGGCTGTATATTTATGGCTGTAACAAAAATGAGAAACTGATCAAAGACAAGCCATGTAAAAAGCTTGGAACCAACCTAAGTTATCACATAAAAACCTAAAATTTTCAGGAATTGATGAAGTCACATTCCTCTGGAAGTAGAATTAGAGGTAAGGCAAAAAATAGAAAGATTTATAGTTGTTCGAGGACAAATAACCATTGTCTAAGAAATAGCCACCAGCTCGACCTGAAAGAGATGAGGGGTTTGTTCTCTGGAGACAGAATAATAGAAGGACTAAGGATGATATAAGACACAGGTGAAGGCAGGGATGCCATTTTGATATCAAGGAGATAAAGTGGTCACAAGCATGCCACATCCTCAGACTCCAGCCTTCTACCACCATTTGTCTCCAAAAAGCTGTCATCCAGGAGACTCTTCTTTTCTCTTCTGGGGAGAGATTAAAACTTCTCTTGGGTCTCTGATCAGTTCAAGAAGGAAGACATAAAGATATCAGCACTAAAGTTTATTCCAAAAGACAAAGAGAGAAATCCCTCTACAGTGATATCAATCCTCATATCTTTCATAGCCACCAATGCATGCAAAATTCAATCAGCTTCCAGTCTGCCAATTTGAAAAATGAACAGATAGTTAAAGGTTAATACACATATAAGGAAAATTCCTTCTAAAAAAGAAGATATAGGAAAAGGGTAACTTTGTAGAAAACATAAACTAGATATTGAGAATTCTTTAAAGATATATTATTACTGTCTTTGAAAAACAAATACCGTATTACATCCATGAAAACAGAATGCAGTTTTTAAGGAAGTGAGAATGTAAACTAGCTCTCAGATATTACAAAGGGTAGCAAACACCAAAAGAAGACCTAGAAATGAAACTTAGGAAATCTCTCAGAAAACAGAGCAAAGAAATTAAGTGAAAAATTTGGAGAGAAAAAGCACAAAATATTTAAATCTAGCTAAATATTCCAAAAAGAGAGAAGAGAGGAAACTATACTGGAATTAAATCATAAACATTTTTCCAAACTAATGGACAAAAGCTTTCAAACCAAAAGATTTCAACATATGCCCAACACAGAGGATAAAGATAAACCCACACCAAAGGACACTGTTGTGAAATTTCCAGGAACTAGAATCAAAGATGCTAGAAACTTTCAGAGAGACAAAACATAAAAGATTAAAAGATACCACATACCTGTTTTTAGGGTGGTAAATCTTTAAATTTTCAAACCTCTCAAAAGGCACACTAGTAATAAAGACTGAAGCAAACTGTCCAACAAAACTATAAAAGTATTATACCTAGCACAACTAGCATTGAAGTGCACAAGTATAAGCCTTTTTTTCGACATGCAGCGCTCAAGAAATTTCACATGTATGAACCACTTCTCCAGAAACTACTGACAAATATGTGAAAAGATAGCCATGAAAGAGCAAGGCACAAAATAAAAGAAATATAGCATAGAATAGAAGTGAATGAAATGGAAATTGCTCAACCTAGATTGGAGCAGGTCAGAAATCTTCAGGAAGATCTTCAAGAGAATGTCACAGGGAAAAAAGTCTCAACATATTACAAAGAGGTTTAGCTTATTAGACAATTTGGAATTGGAGATTTGTACAAAGAATAAGATGGCAAAACAAGATAATTATTAACTACAGATAAAACAAAAAGTTATGCACAAAAAAGTATTTGTTAGGTTAACAAATGACTCAACTCTAAGTAGAATACATAGTCTTGACAATTTAAAGACTGAATGCAACTCTAACCAAATTATCTCAGAAGGATGGGAATGTGTGTGTGAGCTATGGAGACAGAGACAAGAAAGAGCAATATCCTCATCTTCCATGATGGAAAGTCCAAAAGTACCAATGCAAATGTAACACTTTGAGATATAAAAGTAGATACCAAATGCATAGGCTAAAAGATTCTAAAGTGTTTCTAATCAGGACAAAATGAGGAAACTTTTTATACCAATTCTTTTTGTGAAAGTAGTTCTAGGGAGCAGATGTAGAAATAGTTCTAAATTTAGGCAACAACCCTTAACCTCTGAACTGTGCTGCTTGACCCACAATCATCCCCTACAGTGACATCAGTACATCAAGTGCAAATCACACAAGTGACTTCTTAGCTCTGACTTGTTGACTCTTAGATGACGACAATCAGCCCCTCCCTATTCTAAATTCAGTGCATCAGGAATCAAATTTGGCTGATTTTACTCCAGCTCTTGTCAGACCTGGGCAACAGAATACTGAAAGAGAGACAAGCAGAACTAGACCAAAATGAATTGATCCTCTCAGAAGATTCTTGAAATTTAGAGCCCCAAGAAGCCAGAAGGTTCCGAAGTAGCCAGCATGAGTTGCATGTTTCCTCTAACTAGGCCTGATTTCCAACTCCAACTTTTAAGCTTTAGGACAGTAAATGAATAGAAGTCAGAACCAATCATAAAAAGAAATCAAGTAGGAATTTTGCATACTGTGTGCTTAAGTTCTTGAAGGACAAGACTGATGGATACATTCATGGTTGCTGTCAAGACCCTTGCCAGATAAAGGTAGACCCTCCATAATGTTTGTTCATCAGTAATGACTTGCAACGAATTCCCAAGCTCCAGGGTGAATTCAAGACATCTTGCTCTTCCTGAAAAGAGTTGAACTGAAGACATTTTTCCCACGTGCCTAAAACAGGAAGGTCAGCCCAGGAAGTTCTGTTGGAAATGATTTCCTAGAAGCCAATAGATAAAGTTATCAGAAGACTTGAAGTTGGAACAACCATTTCATAAAACTCTTCTAGAAAATTAATCAGGTCAGCTGGCACCGTGGCTTACTAGGCTAATCCCCCAACTGCGGTGCCTGCACGCCGGGTTCTAGTCCTGGTCAGGGAGCTGGATTCTGTCCCGGTTGCTCCTCTCCTAGTCCAGCTCTCTACTGTGGCCCAGGAAAGCAGTGGAGGATGGCCCAAGTGCTTGGGCCCTGCACCCACGCGGGAGACCAAGAGGAGGCACCTGGCTCCTGTCTTCAGATTGGCACAGCACCAGCCGTAGAGGCCATTTGGGGGATGAACCAACAGAAGGAAGACCTTTCTCTCTGTCTCTCACTGTCTATAACTCTCTCTGTCTAACTACCTGGCACAAAAAAAAAAAAAAAAAAAAATTCATCAGGTCTGTTTTCCCGAACTCTTACTGGACAAAAATTCCCCTTGTTTCCTGGTTGTCCTCAAGGTCATGGGATGGCCCCAGGTTTACAGATGGCATCAGAGCAGTCTATTCCCTAGTAAATACTCAAAGACATTTTGCATGCGCTTGTATGCCTGTGTGACATCCAGCGAAGTATCACTGCATACACTGTAAGATCTTGAAGGATAATTTCAATGATCTCTTGGAAGCGTAATTTTGAATTTATGTCTTCCTGACATCTTCAGGAGCTCATCTGCAGAACCTCAGCCATCATCTGCCCCAGGGAAAGGAGAGAGCCAGAACAACCAAGCAGTATGGTGAATGGATATGGCGTTTGTGCAAAGCCGCATGACATTTGAGAGTTTCTTTCCAGCAAAGATAGTGCTGAAGAATGACAAAACATAGAAGTAGCCACTGGGGACCATCAGTTTGTCAGGGAAGTTTTCTCTTGTGTCTCTTTGAAGATGATTCTTTCCCACTAAGGTCAGATCTTTTTTCTCTTCTGCAACACAGTTTCCTTTTCCACTGACTATCAGAACTTCTTTAAAATGGCATCTAAGAACAATGCTTTTCCCATTTCTTGAAGGGTTTACATTTTTCCTACTTTGGATCTAAATACTTGAGACTATATGTATACTAAAGATGATTTGTAGGTGATAGTATATGATTGACATGTCCAATAAGAAGCTTATCTATCTTTTATTAAGAAAACAGGTAGGCCGGCACCACGGCTCACTAGGCTAATCCTCCACCTGCAGTGCTGGTACTCCAGGTTCTAGTCCCGGTTGGGGTGCCAGATTCTGTCCCAGCTGCCCCTCTTCCAGTCCAGCTCTCTGCTGTGGCCTGGGAGTGCAGTGGAGGATGGCCCAGGTGCTTGGGCCCTGCACCCCATAGGAGACCAGGAGAAGCAGCTGGCTCCTGGCTTCAAATCGGTGCAGCGCGCCAGCCAAAGTGACCATTTGGGAGGTGAACCAATGGAAGGAAGACCTTTCTCTCTGTCTGTCTCTCTCTCTCACTGTCTAACTCTGCCTGTTAAAAAGAAAAAAAGAAAACAGTAACAGACTTGAATTTTATCATTGTGGACTGCCCTTAGACTTCTGAGGTTAATTTCTCCTCTTGTTGGTTTTACTCCAGAAAATGGTAGCATTGCTTCTCATTATGCTTTGATGCTTCATAATCTCATTCTAATATGAAATGATTGTGTTTTAATTAAGCTTATAATTATCTCTAACATATTAGCTCGTCTGAATTCATAGATTTTTGGAATTAGAGAATTAATTAGCTGGCGCCGCGGCTCACTAGGCTAATCCTCCGCCTTGCGGCCCCGGCACACAAGGTTCTAGTTCCAGTCTGGGCGCCGGATTCTGTCCCGGTTGCCCCTCTTCCAGGCCAGCTCTCTGCTGTGGCCCGGGAGTGCAGTGGAGGATGGCCCAAGTGCTTGGGCCCTGCACCTCATGGGAAACCAGGAGAAGCACCTGGCTTCTGCCTTTGGATTAGTGCGGTACGCTGGCCACAGCACACCGGCCGCGGCAGCCATTGGAGGGTGAACCAACGGCAAAAGGAAGACCTTTCTCTCTGTTTCTCTCTCTCACTGTCCACTCTGCCTGTCAAAAATAAAAATAAAAATAAAATAAAATAAAAAGAATAGAGGAGAATTAAGTGTCCATGTAGTTTACTCATCCTGTGGCTAAAGAATTTGTCCTTAACCAATTGTTGCTGGCAAGAGTAGAAGCTGAATTTCTTGTGCTGTTATTAATTTTTTTTAAGAAAGCAATGTGTTTTTCCTACCTCAGTTTTCCATCCTTCTGTGTCCCTCAGTTTTCCATCCTATGTTTCTCAGTGGTTCAAAACATATTTATTAACCCCCAGCCTCAACCAGACTGCACGTTCAGCCCTCTGCCTCTCTGTTGAGCCGCCCGCCTGGCCTGGTCAGGTGTAATCTCTACTCAACCATGTAACCTCACTCCTTTCCCAACCCCCCCCCCTTCTCTCAGGCTCTGTCTGGAGAGGTGCCCATCCATCCTTACGGATGTCCCTTCCCTAATAAACCTTGCTATTTTACCTCCCACTAAAAAAAATTTTTTTTTTAATTTAAAAACAAAAAAAAAACGTATTTATTATAAACAATTTTATGAACAGTGCAAGGTTAATTTAAAAACTGGGATATTCAAGTTGACAGCAATAGCAATATTCCAGATGTAAGATACATGGAAGGGAGAGAAATCCTCTGAAAATCTGTTCTGTATCTCTAAAAATGTACTAGTCAAAGCTGGTTTTTGAGACTAACTCATTATATCAAAACATCTGCATTTTTGAAAATGAACTCCTGACCCCTTAGCTGATACCTAGATTGCAAACTAGGCTCTAAATTTCCTTCATGGAGAATTCCTTAGTCATTTCATATAATTATAAATAATCCTCACACTGATGAATCTAACTCTTGTTTTTCCAATTATTTTAATCTGTGCTAAAATTAACGTTAGAATTTTTACTTTCTATGAAATACCAAAGGTAGAGAAGATAAAGAAAAATATTATGGTTTAATTGATGTGTAGAATATTAACTGGCTTTGTATTTAACCTGGCAGTATTTATCAAAAAGAATACATATGTGCATATTATATCAATGTCTTTTAGCCTCCAAATGGCTTTATCATCTTCCTGGTTTCATAATTAGTGAAATAAACTTTGACACAGTCTTTGACATGTTGCAAATCATGTCTTGGTCCGAATTATAACATTTTCATTGGAGGGTGACGAATATGTGGCTTGTATGCCTTCACATTTCTGATCTGCACCATAAAAATGAATCACAAACGTTGGTTTGAATCTCTCTCTACTCAAGTGCCAAAAGTCACTAACAGTAAATTGAATTTGTTTCAAAGTTAAAATTCATTTGTCCTCTTTGACCTATTGATATGTTTTACCTTAACTGCTATTCAAACTTATCAGACAAAAGTATATTTATTCCTGCCAGATAACAGTTATAAACCTATAGCCTTAGGATCCAGTCCAGCATCATAAAGATGCATGTTAAGTCACAAAACATTTTATTGTTGTACTGTAATTTACATGCCTCCAGAAGAAACGTACACTTGTCCAACTTACCAGTAAACTGGCAACTAAACCTGTGACTACCCTGCCCCCCCGATATGCACATTCATCTAGCTGTTATATTACTGCTTTTTCTTATGGGCTCTGAAGATATGTGCACTTATTTCTTGCCTCCTAAGGAAGCTGTAATTAGAGATTGAGTTATATGAAATTGCCATTTCATAGGTTTAAAACACCCAACATTAACAATCTCATATGATTTGATGTAATCAAAAAGCAGGAATCAAACAAAATTGTGCTCCTGTTGGTGATCTCCCAGTTTCCACCAATCTATTCTCTATTTTAAATCACTATAATCATCCAAAAGAATTGGTGATCTAATACTTCCTTGACACAAAGCATCATGTTAAACTCCAAGGGTGACGAAAGGTGGAAGTGCACACCTTATTTTGAAGGTGTTCATGCCTGGTTTTCAAGGTGAGTGACGTGCTATAATATTATGAGCCATTTGCAGATAGAGACTGTGTTTCACTATGCTTTATTTTTCTGTGTATTTCGCATGTGGCAGGTAGTCAATAAATCTTTGCTAAAAGAGTGAGAGGTGGGGAGAGAGACAAGAAGAAGGAAAACGGGAAAGGTGAGAGGAATATAGAACTTAGTTTAAGAAGTACCTGAAAACTGGATGTGTCACAGAAAAAAAGGAGAGCTACAAAGAAATTCAGTTTTTTAAAACATTTGCTTCTAAATGAGTTTTATACTCCAAAATATTTTAAGCCATTTATTGAAATTGCTTTGACCCTAAGTTGACTTTGGTTCATTACCAAATATTGAAGTGAGTGCAAAGAGATATGTGCATTTTACCATCAGTGCATTTCCAAGATTTATTTGTTTGAGAGGCAGAGAGAGAGAGAGAGGTCATCCATCCATTAGTTCTCTCCCCAGATGGCTGCAACAGCTGGAACTAGGCCAAAGCCAGAACCAGGAGCTGCTTCTGGGTCTCCCACATGGGTGCGGGGCCAAGGACTTGGGCCAACTGCTGCTTTTCCCAGAACTTAGCAGAGAGCTGGATTAGAAGTGGAGCAGTGGGGACTCAAACCAGTGCCCATATGGGATGCCAGCACTGCACATAGTGGCTTTACCCACTACAGCAGGGTGCCAGCCCTGATCAATACATTTTAAACAAGAGGCTTTAAGAGCAGTAACTAGTAATCTCATCAATAGCAACATGACCAGGAAGGTTTCTCTTAGATGTGTTACTTGAATCCATGAATAATGGTATCTATTAAAAATTATTCACCACAAATATGAAAATATAAGGAGCTTTATACTTTTCACTTCTTATTTTAAAAAAATTATTTCAAAGGCAGAGTGAATCTCCCATCTGCTGGTTCACTCCCAAATATCTACAATAGCCAGAGCTGGGGCTGTTCAAAGCCAGGAGCCAAGAGCTTCTTCTACATTTCCACCTGGTTGCATGGGTCCAAGCACTTGAACTATCCTCAGCTGTGTTCCCAGGCACACTATCAGGGAACTAGATTGGAAATGAAGTAGCCAGGACTCAAACCAGCGTCCGTACGGAATGCTGGCATCACAGGGGGAGTTCTACCTACTGCTACGCCCCAATGCCAGTCCCTATATTTCTCATTTCTATTACAAGACACCCTCATAGCTCTTTCTTTTCCTTTTATCATTATTGAAATTATAAAGGTGTATGGTAGGGGTAAGTTTTAAGTAGTTTTGGGGGCAAATAATTATTTTTATTTAAAACTTCATTTAGGAAGATTTTTTTTCTTTATAAAAGAGCCACTATCAAAAGAACCAAAAACTATATTTATTTATGTCTTTATTCATTCATAGACAATATTAAAAGAGATTTCACTTTAGGGTTCCCAGAACTGGGGAAAAGTATTAGTCACGTTGAGAAATTTGTTGGTTGTGTAAAACTTTCTGCTGTGGCAAAGAGTCAGGCCTAGCTTTTCCATTTGCATATGTTACATCCTTTCCTTATCATTCAGGAAAAAAAAATGGTGCTCCAATCAATCAAAATGAATAGTTGTTTTTTTTTTTTTTGACAGGCAGAGTGGACAGTGAGAGAGAGAGACAGAGAGAAAGGTCTTCCTTTGCCGTTGGTTCACCCTCCAATGGCTGCCGCAGATGGCGCGCTGTGGCCGGCGCACCGCGCTCATCCGATGGCAGGAGCCAGGTGCCAGGTGCTACTCCTGGTCTCCCATGGGGTGCAGGGCCCAAGCACTTGGGCCATCCTCCACTGCACTCCTGGGCCACAGCAGAGGGCTGGCCTGGAAGAGGGGCAACCGGGACAGAATCCGGCGCCCCGACCGGGACTAGAACCCGGTGTGCCGGCGCCGCAAGGCGGAGGATTAGCCTGTTGAGCCACGGCGCCGGCCTGAATAGTTGTTTTTAACTATAAATTTGATAGTTGGGATGCTGAGTAGGAAAATACAAACTTTTACATATTATTTGTGAGCCAATTGCTAGAACTTTAACAGAAAGGGAATTGGTTATGCATATTAAAAACCTTAAAAATACACATACTTTTTGAATCAGTGATTCCAATTCAGGAATTTATCCTAAAATAATTAAGGACATATACACAAATTTAACTATGAGAGCATTTAATGTAATGTTATATGCACTACTGAAAAAAATAGAAATAATTTTAATAAGTACCAATAGTAGCATATTACTTAGTCATGTTATACTTTTATATCCTATACTATATAAAATATAAGATTCTTTGTTAGAGTTAGTACCTTTATGGAATTTTCATATTAAAATGGTCCTAACAGATTGTTCAATTAAAATGAGCAAAGATTACTCAAATATGTGTATGTGTGATTGAATTTTCATAGTAGAATCACACAACCACATTTTTTTCTCTGGAAGAATGCTAAGATTTTGACAGTATTATCTCTGAAGGAAGAGCAAGTATATTTAGGGAAAAAAAGGTTTCTAATTCTTTTCAGATTTTTTTTATTTTTAAATAAACATATACTAGTTTATATTAAAAAACTGTTTCAAGAAGAAAAATAACAAGTGCTACGTTCCAATATTTACTGGCAATGTTTTCACTATCCACAGACATCCTGTTGTTTTGAGACTTTGATTGCTAGAGTTAAAGAAACAAACTGTGGGTCGGACCAAAATACTTAAACACAACTCTCTATATCTGTAGCAATTACTATAATAAAAACAAAGAATTGTCTCAACACATGTGGCAAAATATCAAATTGTACATCATAACTATAATTTTTGACAACTACACCTCAAAAATAAAACAAGATTTATCTCAACAAGTAGCATTAATCACCGCAGAAGGGTTGTAACAATAGAAAAATTTCTAAATAGAATCTAAAAGTCAAAGTGGTAGTCATAGTTTTTCCATTTGAAGTAAAATCATTCTAAATATGAGGTCCAAAGAACTTTTTTAGGAACCTTCAATTTTTTATTCCAAGAAGTCTCAAATTTGGTCATCTGTATTTTCTGTTTCAGGAAAAAAGATAATTACTTGAAAACACTTCTACTACTTTAAATTGTAAAACTACTTAGACATAACTGGTTTAATTATAAAAGTAAGATATATTCATAATAAAAAATTGCCCCAAATTCTATCACCCAGTGACTAAAACTGATACTTTGGTGCCTGTCCACAAATGTTGATCTGATTTTTAAATTTGAAAACTAAAGATGGGTGTTTAGCTATTTCAGTCCTGTGAAAAGTCAGTGGAGATCAGATAGCTGCATTTTTTTCTGTTATTTGTGGCACTGCCTACATTAAGATGCAATTGTTTCTGCCCTCTACCTTGGACTTAAAAGAGTTTTTTGGCAAAAATAAATAATAAATAAGTAATTAAGTATGTACAATCAACAGGATACCAGCAGCCCAGTAAACGAATGCATTCACATCTCAACTCTGTTTCCTCCAGGGCAAATATCAGTGGATGGATTTATGCGCTACCTGAGTGGAGAAGAAAATGGAGTTGTTTCACCTGAGAAACTGGATCTGAATGAAGACATGTCTCAACCCCTTTCTCACTATTTCATTAATTCCTCGCACAACACCTACCTCACAGGTATGCATTTCTAGTTCTTTGAGAGTTTCCTTATCTGATCTTACCAAATGTCACCCTTGTTGACAAGTAAAGGTTTGTTTTTTCTGAGAGCTCTGGGATCCCACCACCACCAGTCTCCACTCATAAACAGGCCAACCACATGTGTGTGAAGCAGTATCATCGTTTTCCTGTGAACTAGTTTTCTAAAGTGTGTCTATAGCTGATGTCTTCAGACTGGTGGGATTTTTGTGAAGCTAAACTGATTGTTCAGTGAACCTCAAGCCTTTTATAACTACCTGGTGCCCTGGGCTGTGTTCTAGAGGAGGGCTCCATGGCCTTTAATAACTTCTGTGAAAAGTGAATTCCTTTTTGCTCAAAGTGGAACAGCCCTTTAGACAAAAACATATTGACCTGTGAATGACAACTTACATTTCTGAGTAAATACGATAATTAAGTAGAAAAAAAAATGAATTTCCTAACTAGATCCTAAATTGAACATTTCCATTTTTAATATATCATTACATATAAAACTATTGAAATATATAAATGTATATAAATATACTATTGAAATATATAAATGTATATTACCTCACCATAGTCATAGTTGAGAATTAAACTTATAATACATATTTTAATTACCAAAATATATATCATTCAGAATATTTTCTGTATGGCAGATCTTTATTTTTTTTTAAGAATAATTTTATTTATTTGAAAGTCGGAGTTACACAGAGAGAGAAGGAGAGGCAGAGAGAGAGAGAGAGAGAGAGAGAGAGAGAGAGATCTTCCATTCCGCTGATTCACTCCCCAAATGACTGCAACAGCCAGAGCTGAGCTAATCTTAAGCCAGGAGCCAGGAGCTTCCTCCAGGTCTCCCACGTGGGTGCAGGGGTCCAAGGAGTTGGGCCATCTTCTACTACTTTCCCAGGCCATAGCAGAGAGCTGGATCGGAAGAGGAGCAGCCAGGACTAGAACCAGCACCCATATGGGATGCTAGCGCTGCAGGCTGCGGCTTTAACTCACTGCACCACAGTGCTGGCCCTAGATCTTTATTTTTTTAAGATGTACTTATTTATCTGAAAGAGCGACAAAGAAAGAGATCTTCCATCTTCTGATGCTCTCGCAGCCTGGGCTAGGCCAGGCCTAAGCCAGGAGGCAGGAACTCCATCCAGGTCTCCCACACGGGTGGCAGGAACCCACATACATGGGCCATCACTCATTGCCTTCCCAGACACATTAAGATGAAATTGAATCAGAAACAGTTTCAGACGAGAATCCAGGACTCCAAAATGGAATGCAGACATCCCAAACAACAGCTTCACTCACTGTGCCAGAACATCTATCCTTATATGGCAGATTTTTTATCACAGGTGTCAAAAAGTCTTTGTAGGAATGCTGCCGCTATATATCACTCTCCTGTTTCGCACAGTCTATCATACAAACATCTAAGGCCGCCAGACCTAATACATCACAAGTCTGGGATCCTATGTGGTATCTGTGTGTTGAAGATGTTCTCCATGCCTTGAGGACAGTTTTGATGAACTTGTAGCTCATTATCCAAGGATGTGTGTCATGTAACCAACAGTGGGATGCATATAAAGACAAGGGAGATACAGGCCGTTGATAGCCATGGAGGTATCTAAGAATATTTCACGAGGTCCAGCCATGTGACAAAAAAGAATTTCTCCCTCTAGAATTCCTTAAAGAGATCAATTCTCTCCAAATTCAAATGTGCAATGTGTTGATCCTGAGCCCAGCATTAGCCTGGAATCCTTCATTAGGTGAACAAAAGCTTAGAATAGCAGTAAATCTTGGATGAAAATAGCTATATAACTTCTGGAGAACCAGAATGAACTGCCCTAGATGATTCCATGTAATTCAAGACTACCTAGTTGGAGCCGTATAGTCTAAGTCCTACAGTCATTTGAACTGCAATTTTTTGTTCTTCACAGAAATTGCAAGGCTTTCAAGCCATCTTGTTGCCTTTTCATTTCAACCAACCTTGTGTACTAAGAAAAATTCATGTCACAAAGCTATGTTTATTTGTTGTCATCCTAAACCACATTCTACTCATTTGCTGTTATATAATGAAACATTCCAAGACTCAATTTCATAAAACCACCACCGTTTTATTTATATATTATTTTATTTATATAATCTTTATTATAATATATGTAATTATATATTATATTCATTTTATATAATATTGTATATATTTTATTTATACACACACACACACACACATATAAATTTTATTATTTGAAAGACAGACAAATCTTCCATATACTGGTACACTCCCCAAATGCCTGCCCACCGAGGGCTAGGCAAGGAGGAAACTAGGACCCAGGAATTCAATCTGGGTCTCCCATGTGGGTGGCAAGGACCCAAGTATTTGAGCCATCACCTGTCACTTCCCAAGTGTGCACTAGCAGGAATCTAGAATCGGAGCAGAGCCAGGTCTTGAAACAAGGTACTCCAACATGAGATGCAGCACCCTAACTGCTACACCGGGTGCCTGCCCCATAATTGTATCTTGTCACATTATGTAGATTAAGATTTCAGACCACAAATTGGGGGCATTGCTTGCATCTGTTCCTTGGTGTCTTAGGCTTTAGTTAGGAATAGAATGGGGGAATGGGGTGTGACTCAGAGTTTGGATACTGGGAATCATCTGGAGGATTCAACAGTAAGTCTTGCACCTAGGCTGAATGACCCAACAGCTGGATTCAGGTTGAAGGATGGGCCTGATTGCCTACAAGTGGCCTTACCGTGTAACAAAGGCTTCTTTACAACAAGGCAATCCAAGGATAGGTGGATTTCATTTTAAGTGATAACTCAGGGCTAGTTATAAGAGTGAGTGCCCCAGCGAACAAAGAGGAAGCTTAATTGCCTCTTGGCAATTAACTTACAAATCTCTATAGTGGCACTTCTTGCTTTGTAGAAGTGTCACAAGTCTATTTCAGAGTCAGAAGGGATATAAGACCACAACTTTCTATGGGAGAGTGTCAAGGAATTTTCATTCCTGTTTTAAAACCAGTACAGGTTCCATAAGTTTAAGACAAGAGTATCAATTTAGGCCGCTTGGATTCTATTCCTCAGGATGCCTATGGAAATTTTTCAGCTCCCCATCAAGTTCATAAGTCTTTGTATAGGAACTTTTTTTCATTCTTAGGGGGTTTTTAATTTTATTTAATACCATTGACCTATTTAGCAGTCTACAAAAGCCTGTGGACTCATCTCAAAATGTTAAATGTATAAAATAAAGTATCTAGGATTAAAGAGGAAACAGATTCCAAAGAGTATTTTTAACAAATGTAAAACACAAAATAATATTTATCTTTTTATTAACATAATTTAAATGAGTCAAAGCAATATGTTGTATTATTTGGAATATGATATGAAAATATTTGTGATTTCTACAGGAGAAAAAAATCATGGATCATGCTAATATTACTGTGGCTTGTGACCTATATTCATAACTGTAGAGAATGTTAAAATTGAAGATGTAAACCTTTTTCTCATCGAAATTCAAAGAGTCTCTGGAAAGTCAAGCTGAGTCAAGACCTTTAACTTAAAGGACCCAAAGTATAACTTTAAAAACCTGGGGTCATGTTTGGCACAGTTTGGCACATGTTGGGCACATGTTTGGCGGGTATCCCACCGCTTGGGATACCCACATCCCATATGAGAGTGTCTCATTTATGTCCTGGCTCTGTTTTGGATATCAGCTTCCTGATATTGGGCACCCTGGGGTGCAGCAAATGATGGCTCAAAATTTTGCATCCCTACCACTTACACGAAGACTGAGATTGAGTCCCTAGCTCTTGGCTTCAGCTTGACTCAGCTCTGGCGGTTGTAGGCATTTGGAGAGCAGATGGGAGACTGCAGTATTTCTCTCTGTCACTCCATTTCAGTACATATATGTTTTTAAATAATAAAAATCCTAGCATACAATAGAGTCTTGCATTTATCATATACTTAGGACAAGATTCTTAAAAATACTTAAATTTATGCTCAGTTGAATTTTGAATATTTTATATGGTCTTATCTACCTGAGAGTCACAATACTGAGTGATCTTAAAACAATCCATTTAAGTCCAAAGATGCCTTTTAATTGAGGTACTGATATTCATGACTTTCTGGGGTATTTGTCATGTACCGAATCAGCAATACCAAAATGAATGGCAAGACTAACCAGATATTCATTCTATTCTTTCCAATTTCCTTGGGAAAATAGTGATTTTTCTCTTTCTGCATTCCATTATGGACTTAAACTTTTCAGATTTTGTGTATATTCATTTAATGACAGTCACTATGCTCCTTCTGTTGGTCAGTTGTCTCAACTTTGAGCAGTGGGAGACCTGTATAGGCTGGCATCTGCATCCTCTTGACATGACACTTTGCTTTTGAAAATGTCTTTGATTTCTGGCACATAAAGATCTTCCAGGCTCACCTTATTTCTTTCTGCCCCAGACAAGGACTCATTTTCCCAACAAGTCCTGGTTCCTTTAGGTGGAATTAAACACAGTATGTGTAACGACCATCATGACCTTGTGTGCTGCTTCTGAACTATTCCAGTGAACAAAACAAGAGAACAGAGATATTTTTTTCTTATAAAACCATGATTCACAATTATTTCCACCCATATCTTCTGACTTAAATTCCTGATTCTGTAGCTGTGCTTCCTAGCAATCTGGTTACCTAACAATTTATACATAATTACTCATTTGCTTTACTAACAGCACAATAATAATTCTAAGAAAATTGGTCAACATTAACACATTAACCCAAACAGAAAAACTACTCAAATTTTTCCTTTTTAAAAATTTTATTTATTTTCATTTTATTTGAAAAGTGTGGAGAGCAGTGAGAGGGTGGGGGTCTTCCATCCCCAAATGGTTGCAACAGCCAGGGCTAGACCAAGCCAAAGCCAGAAGCTGGGCTCTCCATCCAGGTCTCCCATATGGGTGGCAGGGCACTAGCACTAGGGCTGACATCCACTGCCTTCCCAGAGTATTATCAAGAAGCTGGATACGAAGCAGAACAGTCAGGACTCAAACTTTGGAATACTGTTGTTGTAAGTAGTGGCTTGACCTGCTGTTCCACAATGTGGGCCAAACAAGTAGCACTTTAACTTCTGTGTAAAATGTCCATCCCAGTTATTTAAAAAACAAAGCAGGACAAAAACAAACGCACTGAATTTCATTAAGAATTCTCAGTCAGTATCATTACTTCTAGAGTTACTCATATGGCCTCCTTCCCTTGAACTTTGTTAGAACAAATATGGCAGAGAATTTCACTCCATTGTGTCAGGCTGGTTTCAATGTGAAGATATTAGCATAAACCCCTCATTTGACTTATGGGTCAATTTAGTTTTATTTTATACACTATTAGTAGTATCATTATTTTAATTGGAGATAAAATATTATAAAACTTTTTCAAAAGTTGATAAATTTAAACATTTATGATCTGAAATTGCAAACTCCCCAAAACCAATCAAGAATGTTATAACACAGAATATTATAGAACAATAGGGCTCATATTAAATTTTAAAATCAATACCTAGAAGATAAGTTTGATTTTATTGCCATTTCCAGAAAAGTAGAAATTTTGTCTGTGGAAACATTATTTCATATAGGAGGTATTTGTGGAAAAAGGGAAGATTTTCTTTTCAAATGAGTTTAAGAAATGCTGCGTACAAACAAAAATTAGTTTCTGCTGCTAGAATATATATTACATTTTAAAATGTTTATTTTATTTATTTGAAAAGCAGACAGGCAGGCAGGTAGACATAGAAAGACCCCCTATTCACAGGTTCACTCCCCGAAAGCCCTCTAACCCTTGGGCTGGGCCAGTCTAATCTGAAATTCAATCCAAGTCTTCCCAAGAGGAACAGACCCAACTACCCGAGCCATCACTGTTGCCTCCAGGGTGCACCTTAACTGAAACAGGAATCAGGAGCAGAGCTGAGACTCAAAACCAGACACTCCAGTATGGGATATGAGCATCTCAAACAGCAGGCTAACTGCTACACCAGGTGCCCATCCAACCGTAGTGTATTTTCAATATAGGAAATATATAGGACCAGAGATTTACAATCATTAAGGAGATGACCAATCTTACATCTCCCTTGTTACTACCGTAATTCTTTCTTGAGCATCTTAAGAACTTGTATTCCTGAGAAATACTGTTCCAAATCAGGAGAATTATAACATGTGGGATATTTTATTTTGAACATTCAATGAAATCATAAAAATTAAATATACAGTATGCAAAACTAATCATTTTAGCAGTGCATTATTATGTCTATTTTTCTACTCATTTTTGCCCCTTTGTTGAATATTGAACATGCCCAGAAGAAAAAATAAATCGAATCATTGAGAGAAATATATGCGCAAAATGAGTTGGTTTTTAATTACAATAGTCATTTTCTAGGGTTCTGGATGGTCTTGCATCACTCAGCAATGATTATGCTTTAAATTATTGTTTTTCCTCAAGGAATCCACTCTTTGACTCAAGACAACAATCCTAGAATGAACAGTGTGCAGTGATTTCAACATACTTTGTAGCTCTTCATAAACCCTCTCATGCTCGGAATCATTTGGGAGATAATGGCTCTGGATACAGTCTAGGCAACATGGTTGTATCTCTGGATATTAATGTCTTTTTTCAGCTTAAGAAAAAACCTTATAAGGGGTAAGCTTTCAAAGCACAGTGGTCAAGATGCCACTTTGGCTGCCCACATTCCATATTGGAGTACTTGTGGTGCTTGAGTTCAAGCCCTAGCTCCATTCACAATTTCAGCTTCCTGCTGATGTGTGCCCTGAAAGACAGCAGTCATGTCTCATGTGGTTGGGTTCCTGCCACCTTGGCAGGAGATCTGGATTGAGTTATCTGTTCCTTGCTACCGCCTAGCCAGCCAAGCCCCAACTGTTGTAGGCAGTAGAGAAGTGAACCAGCAAATGAGTGGTAGGTCTCTTTCTGTCTCTCCAATAAATTATATTGACTTGAGAGCTTAGGTATCTCAATAATCTGAGGAATTATGATTGATTGTATCAAGTGATTATTTAGCTACTTTCCTCATGTGTTTTTTTTTAAAGAATTATTCTATTTATTTGAAAGACAGAGTTACAGAGAGAGGTAGAGCCATAGAGAGAGGTCTTCCATTCCGCTAGTTCACTCTCCAGATGACCACAATGGCCAGAGCTGAGCCAATATAAAACCAGGAGCTTCTTCCAGTTCTCCACATGGGCACAGGGTCCCAAGGACTTGGGCCATCTTCCACTGCCCTCCCAGGACATAGCAGAGAGCTGGATTGGAAGAGGAGCAGATGGGACTGGAAGCAGTGCCCATAAGGGATGCCAGCACTGTAGGCGGGGGGCCTTAACCCACTGTACCACAGCCTCGGCCCCTAAGAATGTGTTTTGACTGCAGAACCAGCCTAAGAGTGATTCAAGGCCTAGTTGTGCTTTTGTGTCATCCTCTACCAACTCAGACTTTGAGTCTTTCATATTTCCTCCTCATTTATCCATGAGCAAATGCTACTTTTCATTATTTATTTCATATTTAAAGCATATACCTACCTGGAAGATATGAGTGGTAGAGTGGAAAGAAGGTGAGATCGAGAGACATAAGCAGACTTTTAAAAAATTCATGGTAACTAAACAAAAAAAAAAAGCTAATCTGTAGAAGTGAAATTGACACTTTGAAATGCAATGACTTTGAATAGCTCTTGTCTCAACTGTTGAGGAACAGGTTTTTTTTTATATATATATATACTATTTTTTTTTCATACTAATCACTCTAGTTAGTGTAGGGTTAATTTTATGTGTATAAAGTTAATTGAAAATAAATCTTAGTAAAAAACAAGAATGGGATAAGAAAGGGAGGAGGAAGAAGAGTTGAAGGGAGGGAAGGATGGGAAGAATCACTGTGTTCCTAAATTTGTATATATGAATTGCATGAAGTTTGTATTCCTTGATAAAAGGTTTCTAGATAATAAATAAAAGGTCATTTTGGTACAAACATTTTTGAAATAATTTTTAAGATTCCTTGTTAGCGTGTATATAAAGAATTTTTAAACAAAACCAAGCTTCTTTTATAAAAAAGGTTTATTTATTTGAAAGACAGAGTTATAGACTGATAAAGGCAGAGACAGAGAGAGAGGTCTTCCATCCACTGGTTCACTCCCCCAAATGACCTCAATGGCTGGAGCTGAACTGATCCAAAATCAGGAGCTTCTTCCAAATCTCTCACATAGGTTCGGTGGCTCAAGGACTTGGGCCCATCCCTCACTGCTTTCTTGGGTGCATTAGCAGGGAACTGGATCAGAAGTTGAGCAGCCTGGACTTGAACTAGTGCCCTGTGGGATGCCAGCAATGAAGGCTGGGGCTTTAACCCACTGCGCCATAGTGCCGGCCCCAAAAAATAAATTTACCTTTAAAATTTTTTTTTAGTTTATTTGAGAATCAGAGAGACAGAGACAGCTCACATTGCTAGTTCACTACTCAAATGCCCACAAGATTGTGACAGATCTGAGCTAGAAGCCAGAAATACAATTCAGGTCTCTTACACGATTAGCAGGAACACAACTTAGTTGATCCATTGCCAAGGCTACCCAGAGTCTGTATTAGCAAGAAGCCAGTCAAGAGCCTGAACCAGGGGCAAGCATTGTGGCACAGTGAGTAAACCCGATGCCTGCCATACCAGCATCCCATATGGGCACTGGTTCAAGTCCTGGCTGTTCCATCTCTAATCCAGCTCCCTGATAATGCACCTTGGAAAATAGCAGAAGTTGACCCAAAGGTCATGGGAGGCCACAATGAAGCTCCAAGGCCATGGCTTCAGGCTGGCCTAGCCATAGCTATTGCAGCCAATTGGAGAGTGTACCAATAGGAGAGAGAATTCTGTCTCTTCCTTCTCTGTAACTCTGTCTTTCAAATAAATAAATAAATCTTTAAAAAATAAAGTAAAAGTAAAAAGAGCCAGAGCCATTAATCAAACCCGAGCACTCTGAGACAGAGGCATCTTAACCTCTAGGCTGAACACGCTGTTTCTAAATTTATCTTTTAATTCTTTTTTCTACAAACTTTTTGAAGTACTTTATAAACTGTCCTGGCTTCAATTTGCCTTTAAGTAAATTATATACTGAACTCTTCTGAGCCTTGGTTTTTTGGTTTGTAAAATGAAGACAAATTAAAACAGCCAGGGTTCTTGTGTCTGAATACAAGAAGATGCTGTTACTTAATGGCCTTCAGATTAACGGATTTATTACATCACACAGTAAGCCGCCTAGCAGAGAAATGGTTGAGTCAGGAATTCATTATTTATTTTTTTGACAGGCAGAGTTAGACAGTGAGAGACAGACAGACAGACACAGACAGACAGAGAGAAAGGTCTTCCTTCCATTGGTTTACCCCCCCAAATGGCCGCTATGGCTGGCGTGCTGCACCGATCTGAAGCCAGGAGCCAGGTGCTTCCTCCTGGTCTCCCATGCAGGTGCAGGGCCCAAGGACCTGGGTCTTCCTCCACTGCCCTCCTGGGCCACAGCAGAGAGCTGGACTGGAAGAGGAGCAACCGGGACAGAATCTGGCACCCCAACCAGGACTAGAACCCGGGGTGCCTGCACCACTGTTGAAGGATTAGCCTAGTGAGCCGTGGCGCCGGCAGGAATTCATTATTGTTATTGGGCATCCAGGTACTCCTTTTTGGTGCCCTCATATTATCACAGTATTGCTCCTCCATGAGTCAAGACCCACAAATGGCACAGGAAAGGTTCTTGTGTGTGTTCCTTTCTAAAAGTGAAGAAAATGTTTCTAGATGTTCCCTCAATATCTCTCCCCAGCCCCCATCCAATAGACACCTGTATATGATGGAACCCAGAGTTATAACCATGTGCTTGTGCCCACATCAGTCACTAGTGCAGTAAATGGAACTACCATGACTGACTTAAAAGGTCAAGATTTACCCTAAGAGGCTGGCGCCATGGTTCAACAGGCTAATCCTCCGCCTTGTGGCGCCGGCACACCAGGTTCTAGTCCCGGTTGGGGTGCCAGATTCTGACCCGGTTGCCCCTCTTCCAGGCCAGTTCTCTGCTGTGGCCCGGGAGTGCAGTGGAGGATGGCCCAAGTGCTTGGGCCCTGCACCCCATGGGAGACCAGGAAAAGCACCTGACACCTGGCTCCTGCCATCGGATGAGCGCGGTGCGCTGGTCGCAATGCGCCGGCTGCGGCAGCCATTGGAGGGTGAACCAACGGCAAAGGAAGACCTTTCTCTCTGTCTCTCTCTCTCACTGTCCACTCTGCCTGTCAAAAAAAATAATAATAATTAAAAAAAAATTTACCCTAAGACTGAGTTGTAAACCCTGAAGCATATCAGAACCTAAATAAATTACCCCATTGTGAAGGAAAAGGGTGACCTGAAGTGTAGGATTGAGATAAGAGTTTAAACTCACTGATGAATAAGAAACTTGTTCTTTGCTTACACTTGCCTCCCTACCTGAATTGTAAGGGTACAGAATATGTCTCCTGTCTTTTTCTATCCCATTAACTAGCATTTGCCTCCCACAGAAAAGTTGTTTGGGAAGATGTACAGACACCAATAGGGAAGCTCCTATAAACAGTTAGGCATATGTTTCAAGTTGTTTTCTCAATGATGGGAATGGCTTTGGGCTCTTCCCAGACATTTTTGCACATAAGGCATCTCATGGCAGTTGGCTCTGTGTTCAAGAGCTTCATGGTCTCTCTAGTGTGGCAACAGAGATTGTGGCAACAGAGATAGAATAGCTTCATCAAATTGATGATCATCAAAGATCATCAAAGATGATCAAAGATGATCATGATGAACTACCCGTTCTCTGTAGTTTGAGCAATACCCTCAGGTGTAGCTGTGGGATTCAGTGCTCCAAAATGGCTGTTCCAGAATTGAAAGCAAAGAGAAAACAGTTGGCATTAACAAATGCATTACATTCTAGAACTGCTTTGCCCTGGCAGTTAAAGGGAAGACAAAAAAATAATGATAATCATAAAAAATAGGAAATTAATCTCCAGTCTTTGAGATCCGAAAAAGTCTGTATTATTAGAAGGATTGTTATTTTCAATTTTCTGGCCCCTTCTATCATTTGATGCCTTGGGTAATCTAATACAAAGCTCAAGGGCATCCAAACAGCTACCCAATATGAGTGCAGTCAAGTGAGAAGCTGCAGAGCTATGACTATAGGCAGTAATAGTCTTATGAACTGATCTGAGAGGTAGCTGCAGGTCAGAAGTTCAATCAAGGGTTTGGAATATGTTGCAGAAGCTGTTCACAGCCAGTGGAGATGATGCCAAGTGTTGAAAGTCTAATGACAAATCCCAAATTCCAACACCTGGTATTCCACTGACCCCAGAAGCTATGTTTATTTGCTCTAATCAAAGGGAAATGCAGTGGGTAAATGGAATGCAATAATGAACAGGTCAAAAAAAAATTTTTTTTGACAGGCAGAGTGGACAGTGTGAGAGAGAGACAGAGAGAAAGGTCTTCCTTTTGCCGTTGGTTCACCCTCCAATGGCCGCCGCGGATGGCGCGCTGCGGCCGGCGCATGGCGCTCATCCGATGGCAGGAGCCAGGTGTCAGGTGCTTTCTCCTGGTCTCCCATGGGTGCAGGGCCCAAGCACTTGGGCCATCCTCCACTGCACTCCTGGGCCACAGCAGAGGGCTGGCCTGGAAGAGGGGCAACTGGGACAGAATCCGGCGCCCCAACCGGGACTAGAACCTGGTGTGCCGGCGCCGCAAGGTGGAGGATTAGCCTGTTGAGCCACGGCGCCGGCTGAAGAGGTCAAAATTTTAAGGAAGAAAAATAAACCAACTTTGAGAATGGTAGAAAATAATGAAGAATATTAATACTTGTGTTTGAGAAAGTCTTCATAAATTAAGTAAAACTACAGGAAGTTAATATGCATTACAGAGAATAGGAAAATTATGAATAAATATAGATTTTCTCAAAATATTTCTTTGAGAGACTTCCACTTCTAATAAAATATTATTTATTCTAACAATGAACGACAGTGTTGCTCTGGAGTAATTCTGTTGATTCTAGGAGTTGGATAATAAACAAAGATATATAAATACACAATCATTCTTTAGTTATTTTCAAGTTCTTTTGTAGCTACATTCTGAATATGTTTTTAAAGACATTAACTGGGGGCCGACATTATGATGTCACAGAGGCATCCCACATCCGAATTACCAATTTGAGTCTCAACTGCTCTACTTCTAACCAGCTTCCTTCAAATGCACCTGGAAAGCAATGAGTGATGGCCAAAGTACTGCAACCCATGTGGGAGACCCAGATGCAGCTCTTGGCTCTGGCCCAGTCCTAGCCCTTATGGCCATTTTGGGAATGAACCAGCTGATGGAAGATCTCTGTTTCTCTCTCTTTCCCTTTACCTTTCAATTAAATAAATATTTATAACATCAGCTTTTTGATACTTCAAAAGTCTTCTACTTCTTCTTTGGCAAAAAAGAATTACAAATTCAAAAAGTTCTAGAAACTCTTTCATGATAGAACACTCTACTAATCAGTTAAGTATCTACTTTCTACACCTTTAAATCTGACTTAGCTTTTAAATCCATGGCAATGTTAGTAACACTCAAACAGTATGAATGAAATAGAATTAGTGATTGCACAGAATATGACAGTGTTAGATACAGTCAATAGACAATTACCTAAAAAAGTACAGACATAAAAGTCTATCCTTAAAGACTAGTGCAATTTTTTGAGGGAAAGCACTTGGTAATGAGTTAACTTAATAATAATTTGAATTCTTCACTACCTTTAGCTAGCATAGCCGTCCCTTAAATTTAGGAATAATGCACAAATGTTTGTTTTCCTCCTCCTTTCACTATCCCATTAACCTTTATACAGGAAGACCTTTGTAAATCCTTGTCATGATAATAAACTTCAAGGGAATTATAAATGGAAAATTGATTACCCAGGTTCAGGATCTTTCCTGATTGTTTGCCAGTGTTTTTGCTTTTGCAAAATATATTTCTGTGTTCAAAAACAAAAACACCTCTTTTTCCAGTAGAGAAAAGTGATTATGCAAACATACTTAATCAGCCTTTCAGTGTATTGACCAAGGCTCTTTAGAACTCAAGAATGTCATCTTTTTGTTATGCTGATGGTGAGTGTTCTGACATGCATATAAAAACAAAACTAAGCCAATAGCCTTAATCCCATTTTCTTTGTCCTGTGTGTCTCCACAGGGCAGATCTTGTAGATTTCAAAGTCATTTTGACAGTTTTCATCCACATGCCATATTTTAACTGGCTATAAAAATGATGGAGGTTTTTAGGAGTATAAATCAAAGAAAATCTTAATTTGGAAAAACCAAAGATTTAAATGCATGTGTTGATAAGGTGCTTGTCTCCCAATTTTTATTATTCACCCTCTCAAAATAATTTATAGAGAAATTAGTGACTTCCACTCCCTTCTTAAGTGAAATAGGAATAGTTTGGCTTCCATGCCTAGTATTTTTCTGTTGTCGTGCCTCTCGGGTGCTTTGACTATCACAAATCTCATGATTTCAGTAGGATATTTCAGTCCTGTTCACAGAAATTTTTAGTTTTGATAAATTTTTTCTACCTTTTGTTGCTTGTGCTTCTGGTGTCATAGCTATATAACCACTGCCTAATCAAGCTCATAAAGATATACCCCTATGTTTTCTACTACGAGGGTTTTATTATTATTATTATTTGAGAGGTAGAGTTACAGAGAGAGGAAGGGAGAAACAGAGAGAGAAGTCTTCCATCCGCTGGTTCACTCCCCAGATGGCCTCAAGGGCTGGAACTGTGCCATTCTGAAACTCCTTCGGGGTCTCCCATGTGGGTGCAGTGGCCCAAGTGCTTGGGCCATCTTCCACTGCTTTCCCAGGCTATAGCACAGAGCTGGATCAGAAAAGCAGCAGCCGGGACACAAACCTGTGCCCATATGGGATGCTGGCACCACAGCACCAGCCCCTCTAAGAGTTTCATAGTTTCACTCCTATATTTAGGAATACCATTGATTTTGAGTCATTTTTTTCTATGTGGTATGAGATAAAGATCTGACATCATTCTTTTAAATATGGCTCCCCAGTTTTCCCAGAATGTTCTACTGAACAGACAGTTCTTCCTGTATTGAATTACCGTGGTAATCCTGTTGAAAGTCAGTTGACCATAAATTGAGAGTTTACTTCTTGAGTGTTATTTCTAATTCATTAATCTGTATGTCTAACATTTTGCCAGCACCATACTGCTTTAATAACTGTAACTTTACAATAAATTTTAAAATTGAAAAGTATGATTCTTCTAATTTTATTTTTGTATTTCAGTGTTTTATTGGCTAAGAAGGGTTCCTTATATTTCCAAGTGAAGTTTGGGATCAGCTTGTCAATTTCTGCCCCCCAAAAATGGGATTTTGATGGGAATTAAGTCTGTAGATCAATTTGGGGATTCTACTTCATGAGCAGACTGCTGGATCTGCTATATGCTTTGGAAATCTGGAAAACTGAACTATTCTATGCCATTTTCATTATCTGAACTGGGCATTTTTACAAAAATAGCTTTAGCAGACAGTTTTTATGAAGATTAAAAGTTTAATATATATAAAGCCAATGATCTATAAAAAGCATATGGTAAGCATGTATTATGTCATGTTATGTCTCTTCCCCCAGCCTACTGCTAGGGAGCCACAGTTCCATCTGGGATAGTACCCCACTTTCTGGTAGGTTGAGACAAAAGCTGAGAACCTCTGTTTCAGCGCTTGAGCTCCTTGTTTTCCCAGAGCTGATGGGCCTTTCTAGGATGCTACCGCTATCTTCCTTGCTTCATGGGACTCTAGGGTATGTTTTGTCGGTGTCTTGTAGCTGGCCAGCTGGCTGGAAACTCCTCTGTCGAGATGTATCGCCAAGTACTTCTGTCTGGTTGTCGCTGTGTGGAGCTGGACTGCTGGAAGGGGCGGACCGCAGAAGAGGAACCTGTCATCACCCATGGATTCACCATGACAACAGAAATATCCTTCAAGGTAGAGTGCATGAATGTCCCTAGGGAGACCTGACCTCTTCGGGGTAAAGTCCATGTGGTCACAACTAAGTCCATAGGCTGTACATCATCTTTCTAGTCAGAGGCACTAAAATTCATCATGTTATCCATGGGTAACTGCCATTAGATGAATGACTTCATGTTAACCAATTTATGTGGAAGCTATGTTACATAAAAGAAATATCCCCTTTTTTGTCTTTTCCTATTTAGCGTTCTTGTTTTCATGTGTTTATTATTATAAAATATAACATACATAATGAGGAATGCATGCAAACTGTATGATTTAACTAATGAATATAAGATGCACACCTATGTAACCATACAACCTAACTCAAGAAATAGAAACTCATTGATGCCCAAGTAGCACCCCCATGCACCCATTTCCATCAGAATGACCACGCAAAGTCCAGAGGTAACCGTCATCCTATTATGGTGACCACCACTCTGCTTTTTTTTTTTTTTTTGACAGGCAGAGTGGACAGTGAGAGAGAGAGAGAGACAGAGAGAAAGGTCTTCCTTTGCCATTGGTTCACCCTCCAATGGCCGCCACGGCCTGTGCACTGCGGAAGGTGCACCGCGCTCATCCGATGGCAGGAGCCAGGTGCTAGGTGCTTTTCCTGGTCTCCCATGGGGTGCAGGGCCCAACCACCTGGGCCATCCTCCACTGCACTCCTGGGCCACAGCAGAGAACTGGCCTGGAAGAGGGGCAACCGGGACAGAATCCGGCGCCCCAACTGGGACTAAAATCTGGTGTGCCAGCGCCGCAAGGCGGAGGATTAGCCTGTTGAGCCACGGCACCGGCCCACCACTCTGCTTTTTAGAGCTCTGCAAGTACAGCCCTAAACAGTGTTGCTTCACTACCTTGTTAACTTGATCTAAATTGGTTTATACTATAGCATACATTATTTTGTGTCTTGCTTCTTTCACTTCATATTGTTTGGAAAATTCATTATTGGATATATCTCTAGTTTGTTTGCTTTCCTTATCAGGAAGACCATGGTTGATGGTGATGATATTAATTACTGCTATTCAATTATTACATAAAATCCCATTCTGTTAACTAGCTTTTGGCATACTGATACCTACTGGTCTAAGACCCCTATGGACACACCTGTGGTCAGAGTTGAATTTATTTCCTTGTGGGGAACAGGGGCATCTCTATAAATGTATTAGAAAGAACTTAGGATTTGAGCTTAAATTAAGTGATTTGAGGGAGGATTGAAAGTAGTACTGAGCTATGGATTGAACACTGTGAGGAAGCAGAAAAAAATCCTACAATTTGATATCTTAATCCTATTTATGATTAGCAGGACTAAAGCTATTATTAGTAAAGAAATACCAGTCATTCTTATTAGCCAGGAACAAGAGATGTCTTTGGTCTTCTACTTTTTCCACCCTTGACACTATCCTATACCATAAAGGTTTTCACATTATATATATGAGCACCCAAGCCCAGATTTCCAAATTATGTCCATGACCCCTGCAAAGGGTCATCCCAGGGGATTGGAGTCATTTGGGTGGGAAGCTAGGGCCTCAGGTACCAGCAAAGTGAACTGGAACAGGGGGCATATTTGCTTTTCATCCCTTTGGAGGGGAATCGGAAGAAAAGAGCTAGAACCCATTGCATGGACCCTATTACCCTGATTATCTGAGTCTCAGGGCAGAACTGGCTCTGGGTCATTAACTTGTCATATGTAACCAAGGAAACAGAGCTCAAGTATCTGTGTAGCTAAGGGGAGAATGGGGAGTCAGAATACTGAGAGGCTAGAATATTGGATGAGTTTAATGTTAACATCACCAAGGTGGGTGAAAAAGCTTTGGATAAAGAAGACGATGAGCCTATTTTCAAATCTACACTGATTTAGGGAAAGCTTATCAATGGCAGAAGTGAAGGGGTAAAAACAGGTTTGGCAGTTTCAGAACAAGTGAGATTTTTTTTTCTGGATATCGATAAGTAATATTTCAGAAGTAGCTTTGGGAACAAAATTATTCCAAACCCCAGCTTTTTGCCCTGGAGCTTTGAGATGTGAGAAAATAAATGGCTGTACTTGAGAAAGCAGCAAGAGAGAAGCAAGATTGTCAAGAGATAGCCAATTTCAGTTTAGACAAATGGCTTTTTCTGATCAAAGTTACTGTATACAACAAAGAAGAAGCTGTTCAGAAGTGGCATCACTCGCACCTTAAAATATATTTACTGTGTTGTATCTAAGGAATTTGACTTATGATTTCTTAAACCTGGGATATAATTCAATTATTATTAAAGGAAAAATGGCCCCCTTCACTAATTTTTATAACAAAGATTAAAAAGGGCTTGACCTGAATTCTGATCAATGTCTTTCAAAGATGAGACTACTTTTAAAACCAAGCACTCTGAAGGTCTTGGGATTTTCTTAAACAAAAATCGATAGGGTTTTACTTCATTTCTGTATTCTCCCACCTCCTCCACCAACTCCTCTTATTGTCCTTTTCCACTTACCGAAGATCCCGGCCTATCCTGGTTGGGATGTTTAAGAAAAGGTGGGTACAGGTGACCCTGGTGTAGGGCCAGTGCAGTTTGGTCTCATCTCTCTGCCTCTGCCGATGGGTAGAGATGATCCTGGAGAGGCAGACAGTGCTTCCTGATGGAGCTGAGGCAAGGATGACCTTGCACTTGACTCCCCACCAGGAGGACCTGCTCCTCCCCCACATTGCCTTCAGCCCACCTCTCAGAGTCCTCAGAGTGAGGAAAAGTTGTATTTTCTTCAAATTTTAAAATCCCCTAGAGTTCCTTGGAAATAATAAACACCAAGCACATTCAAAGGCATATTTATTTTATATGGAGCATTTTCTTCTTGGACTGTGCTATCAGTCTGTGTAGAGTGACTCTCCTTATGCACTTCACGATACAAGTGGTTCTTCAAGTCACATCTGTTATCCCAGAGTCACTGGCTCATTGAACATCTTGGATTCCAGAAACCCAGCTTATCACCACGTCCATGCACTTGCAGGTAGATTTAGAGGCTTAAGACTAAATCTAGTTTCCTGTCTCTACCTGCTGGATGGGGGTTGGAGGAGTGAGCAGGTGGCCACAGAAAGCCAGCTATGCCTTCTGCTCATACACCTTAGCAAGATTGGTATGTCTGGCAGAGCTGTGGTTGAGTGGCAGTGTGTAGGAATGGGTGGGTGGAGAAGAAATATCAACCTGTGTTCAAACAGATATACAGTAGCAGAGATTCTTAATATCAGTCTGAGATTACAATGAGACATGTAGGACATCTAGGATGTAAAATCTTAGGATGCTATCACTCTCAGGGTCACATCGGTATAGAGTGGACACTTGAGTATCTCTTTGAAGTTTGCACTCAGAGGCCTCTCTTACATCTCCTAGTCCCAGCCTCTTCCACAGGATTTTCCTCGTACAGGTTTCCCAGAACTTAGTGCTTAAAGTGACTTGCAAGAAAGTGAATGAGAAACAGTAGAAAAGAACCTACATGATCTATTCCCCGCCTCACCATTAGCTCATTTCTTGCTGCTTTCCCCTCTAACTCACTCTGTTCCCATGTTCCTGCCTTCCTTGCAGTTCCCTGACTATGCCAGGCAGGTCCCCCTTCCACAGGCTGCTCCCTCTGCCCTTTCACTAGGTATCTGCACTGCTCTCCCCTACCTCTTGTGTTAGTCATTTGCGGTCACTATACCAGAGCTTGGGTAATGCATGAAGAATAGAGTTTTATCTGGCTTACAGTTCAGGAGGCTGGGGAGTCTAAACGTATGGCACTAATGTGTGCAGCGCCTGGTGAGGCCCTTCTTGATGCAGCATAACACTGGTGGGGAGAGATCACATGGTGGGACAAGCAAAGGTGCCAGCTCAGATCTCTCTTCCTTTTGTAATAAAGCCCCACCCACCTGACCTCATCTGGTCCTAATTATCTCCCAAAGCCTCCACTGCTAAATGTCATGTGCATATGAACTTGGGGATGATTTTTCTTACATATGCACTTATTTGTTTTAATTTTTAAAACTTTTGCTTGGCCAGCGCTATGGCTCACTTGGCTAATCCTCCACCTGTGGCGCTGGCACCCCGGTTCTAGTCCCATTCGGGGCACTGGATTGTCCCGGTTGCTTCTCTACCAGTCCAGCTCTCTGCTGTGGCCAGGGAGTGCAATGGAGGATGGCCCAAGTGCTTGGGCCCTGCCCCCGCTTGGTAGACCAGGAGGAAGTACCCAGCTCCTGGTTTCAGAATGGCACAGCTCGCCAGCCATAGCAGCCATTTTGGGGTGAACCAATGGAAAGGAAGACCTTTTTCTCTCTCTCTCTCTCACTAACTCTGCCTGTAAAAACAAAAAAAACAAAAACAAACAAAAAAAACTTTTGCTTAACATATATTGCATGTACATTTTATGGGGTACCATGCAACATTTTAATATATGTATGCAGCTTAAACTGATCAAATCAGGCAATTAGCATTTCCAATTGTAGTTTTTAACTGACTTACTGTGGTTCACTATTATATTCTTTATGAATAACTGTAAGAGAAAGGCTCTAAATATAAAGCAAATAGAGATGGCAGCATTGATGGCCCTGACTTGGTCAGTACACATGCATTGAAATGTCACAATGCATCTCACAAATATGACCAGTGATTATGTGTTAATAAAAAAAATGCTTAAGGAGACAAAATGGGGCCAGTGCTGTGGCTCAGCAAGTTAATTCTTTGTAACTCTTCCAAAATAAATAAATGAATCTTCGTTTTTTAAAAAAAGAAATAGACACAATAAACAAGGAATGTGATAAATAAAGTACATTATTACAAGAGCTATGTGAAAAATTAAAAAATAACAATGTGGCAGGGGAGCATGGGGAATGCAGTGATGGCTGGCTGCAGTATTAAATCGGGTATCCCCTGAAGGCTTCATTTAGAAGGTGGTTTTGAGAAAGGCTTCAAGCAGGTGCTATGCTTGGAATGTGTCCTTAAAAGCTCATGTTGAGGATGTGCACAAACCTAAACCCTTATAAAATATTGGTGGGGATGCCAACTAGTGCAGCTGTTATGAAGAACAGAAAGGAAGTGCCTCAGGAAACTAAAAATGGATCTACCATATGACCTAGCCACCCTACTTCTCAGTGTATAGCACAAGGAAATGAAATCAGTCTATCAAAAAGATATCTGCACTCCCATGTTCACTGCAGCACTATTCACAATAGCCAAGATATGGAATCAGTGACCTAGATGTCCACTGATGGATGAATAGATATAAAAATATGATCTATAGACACAATGGAGTGTTATCCACCATATAAAAAAGAATGAAGTCCTGATATTTGCAGCAAAATGGATGGAACCAAAGGTCATTAGGTTAAATGAAATAAGTCAGATGTAGAAAGCCAAATACTGCCTCTTCTTTCTCATAGATAGAAGTTAAAAAAAGAAGTCCATGTGATGTCTGAATGGTGATAACTAGAGGCTGGGAAGGGTGGGAGGAGGAATGTAAGAGGGAGACTAGATAAGGAGCACCAAAATTCAGTCAGAGGGAAATAGGGTACAGTGCTCCACAGCACAGGGTGGGGACCATAGAACACAAGAATGTGTCATATACTGTCAAAGGAACTAGAAGACAGGATATAGTAGGCACCAATCATAAAGAAAAGATAAGGAAACAAACATGAAAGGAGAGCATATACTTTCTTGTAGGGCAAGTCTATTACCAAGGAAATCTCTCTCTTTTTGATATTTTTTTAAACCTGGGGATGTTTTACTTTCTCTTTCTATTGTTTCTGTATTATTATTATTTTAATTGTACATGTTTGTATAGTACAGTGTGATCATTTGATACATGCATACAATGTGTAATGATGAAGTCAGGGAAGTTAGCATTTTTGTCTTTTTTATAAAAAAAAATTTATTTGAGAGGCAAAGTTCCAGATAGAGAGACATAGAGATCTTCCATCTACTGGTCCACTCTGCAAATGGCTGCAACATCAAAAGCTGGGCCAGGATGAAGCCAGGAGCTTCCTCTGAGTCTCCCACATGGTTGGCATAGGACCAAACTCTTGGGTCATCTTCCCTCCCAGGCCATTAGGAGGGAGCTGAATTGGAAGTGGAGCAGCGAGAACATGTACCAGTCTCATGTGGGATACTGGCATAAAAGGCAGCAGCTTTACCTGCTATGCCACAACACTGACCACTTTTGTGTCTTTCTATTAGCATGTAAGCTTATAATGAAGTAGGTCTTTGCTCCAGCACTTTGAATAAAACCTGCATATAGTTGCCGGCGCCATAGCTCAACAGGCTAATCCTCCGCTTTGCGGCGCCGTTACACCGGGTTCTAGTCCCGGTTGGGGCACCGGATTCTGTCCCGGTTGCCCCTCTTCCAGGCCAGCTCTCTGCTGTGGCCCGGGAGTGCAGTGGAGGATGGCCCAAGTGCTTGGGCCCTGCACCCCATGGGAGACCAGGAAAAAGCACCTAGCACCTGGCTCCTGCCATCGGATGAGCGCGGTGCGCCGGCTGCTGCGCGCCGGCCGCGGCGGCCATTGGAGGGTGAACCAACGGCAAAAGGTAGACCTTTCTCTCTGTCTCTCTCTCTCACTGTCCACTCTGCCTGTCAAAAAAAAAATTAAAAAAATAAAATAAAATAAAAACCTGCATATAGTAGGTGTTCAATATATTTTTTAATTTCTTGAATAAATAACTTTAAGACCAAGTTTAAAAAAATGATTTTTGAATGAGTTTCCCCATCCCAAAACAAGTAGGCAAAATATAGCATAGCCTTCATGTCCTAGCCTATTTCCTGCTGTTATAACTGAGTGCCACAGCTGGCTGATTTATAGAGAAAAGAGGTTTATTCGGCTAACTACTCAAAAGGCTGTGAAGTTCAAGATTGGGCGGCTGCATCAGCTGAGGTCCTTCCACAGAGTCCCTTGGCATCACCAATTACCACATGTTGGGAGACACTGAACCACCTCACTCTGAATCTCCCCTCCTCTGCTTAGAAAGCCACAGTCTTATTGGATTACAGCTTCAGCCTATGGCCTCATTTAACCTTAATCACCTTCCAAAGGTACCACCTCCAGATACCTTAAACCAGACAAGAATTCCACCCTCTCAATACCTCACAGTGATGATCAAATTTCAATATGAGTTTTCATGGTCATATTCAAATCACAGTACTTCATTTTCAAACTTTTATGCCTTTGTTCATAGGTGAATTTTGTCTTTGTTTTTGGATGTGAAATTCCACATATAGTAAACACTTGTATTGGTAGGCAGTAAAATGATTCTCCCAGCATTTGCCAGCTTTGCCTTTCCCTTCCATTTGGGCCTGCTTTTTGCAATGTCCCTTAGACTATATTCAATAGCTACAGCATGTATATTGCTGCAGTAAAATAAATTGCTTAGAAAGTTCATCATTTTTATATCACACAGTTTATCTGTCTTCAGTATTTGTGGTGGAGAAAGCTTCGGTGCCTGATATGCCCCAAAACAAGAGTCCCTATTGGCATTTGCCACCTGTTTATTGTGTGAGCCAAAATGAAAGGTTATGTTCTGGGAAAGAGGACATGCTGTAAGTCAGCCTCTTTATAGAGAGGTCTGTATTTTTGCAGTCTGGGTTTATTTGTTATTTAGCCCATGCATCTGCTCCTATGTTTCTGTGTCTCATTCCCTAGATGTTCTGATGGCTATGATCTAGTAATTCAGCACTTGTTCCTCATTCTCTCCGGCCCAAATCTATCCCACACCACACCCTTGCCCCTCCCTGGTAGCTCCCTTTTAATTAGCAATGTGTAGGATGTAAAACTGGGTAAAGCGACAAAATACATGATGCAGATGTATTAAATTTGAGCATGGTGTTAAACTGAGCATTTCTGAAAATAAGTCTTCATTGCCTGAGAGAAATAATAATGTAGGATGCAATTTCACTGCTATATTAATGCACAGATAAAATGGATCTCTAAATATATCCTGCTGTTTGTCTAGGATAAAGGATTTCAAGGGCAGTGTTTCCCACTGGAGGTTAGTAATCGAACCATATGGTTGATAGATTATTGAATACAGGGTTAGAAGTCTCTGAACACTGATTTTTGGCTTAGTAAGAGCAATGCAGCAAGAAGGCACTTTCACATCCAGTATCCACTAATTATAGCATCCATGAAAGAATTAAACTTAAAAGTTTGAAATAGTTTTCTCATCCTGAATGATCATCCACAACATGCAAAATATTTCAAAGGCAGTTATGGGGGGGGAAAGCCATTGTAATCCATAAGCTGTACTTTGGAAATTTATATTCTTTAAATAAAAGTTTTTTATATATATAAAAGATATAAAAAATATTTCAAAGGTACAAATAAAACAAACATCCAGTGGAACTTCTGTAATTTTCAATTGCTCCCAAATAAAATTATCAGATGAAATTCAGTAAATGTTTTCTCTGGTTTAAAGGCTTGAAAAGGTTGCCTTAACTGGTAGTTAAAGTTATGGCAGAGAGGGGGAGAGATGGACAGAGAGAGGAAGGTGGGGACATGGAAGAGAGAATATAGAAGTTAAAGAAACTGCTCTGGAGTGACTGCCAGTGTCCCAGTAACCCTCTCCCAGTTGCTGGCTTCAAGATCTTGGAGAATTTCCTTCACCAAACCAAACCTCATTTCTTATCAGCAAAATGGACATAACAATAGTGCTTATCTCTGAGGGTTGTTGTAATTAAGCATTTAATAGTCCTACTTCATACACAGATATTACTTTTAAAAATGCAGTACATGCAGTCAGTACTGCATAATATTAGATACCTACATTAAAATCAAAAAGCTAAACTTAAGCTTTCCTTCTATACATTTAATGGGTGTGATATTGTACAGGCAAGGAGTCCTTATTAAAATAGCTGGAGAAAGGGCAGAGGAATTGAATGAAGGCATTTGTAAGGCTGCTGTGGAAGAAGCTTTGAGTGCCCTCTGTGCTCATCAAATGGCATCTACTTCACCACTGCGAAGCCACCAGAAACCCACACTATGTGGAAAATTAAACTAAACAGCCAAGGCCTTTGTTAGGCATCTAGAAGTGAGAGCTATGAAGGATGTGACAGGGAAGCTTGGAAACTCCTTTTCATACACGCTATTAAGTCAAATGTGGTAGATCAAAAGTGCACAACGCCAGAAGCAGGAAAGGGGAAAAAGGAGAAACGAGACAGAGGATTTAGGAACCCCATTGGCCCAACTGTAGCTCAGGCCATATCTCCACTGTAGGGAGTTAGCTAGGGAGCTAGGAAGATGGAGAGGCACAAACTCCCTACAAGTCTGAAAGAAGGTCCAGAAAATCAGACATGTCATTTGCCAAACTTAGAGATAGTCCCATGGCCTGAAGCCAAACACCCACTTCCTGAGGGAAATGAGGCAGGGGTCTCACTTGCCTGAATGTCCATACAGTGACTCTGCAATCAGCCTTCATTATTAAAAGCAGTTGTAGAGTTTCTCAGAGAAGACAACCATTATCAAAACAGCAAAAACTAATCACACTTTTACTAAATATATCCATTTGAATGACTTTTTTTTAACTTAAGATTCAACATTGATTGGAAATTTCAGCCATAAAAGTGTTAAGGCTAACTTGACTACTGGGTGTGGAATCAGCCTTCAAACATCTGTAATACAAAATTATATTTACCTTTGGATACAATCAGGTTTTAAGTCAATGATCAGATTAGCTCTGTGGCCAACAAAATATATTTGACAGTCTGCATTAAGACTGCCACCTGATTTTGTGAATCAAGTTTGCTTGTAACTCAGCTATATCCTCTTGGTTACATATTATCTGTGGCTACTTCTGGGCTATGTATTAGTCTGGGGTCTTCAAAGAAAGAGATCTGATAGAAGATTAGATAGATAAATATGTGTGTAGATAGATAGATAGATATAGAGTACAGCAGAAATTCTGTGTAAGTATACATATGTATAAATATGATACTTGTACATGTGCACATACATGTATGTTTTATATATATATGTGTATATATATATATATATATATGTATGGAGAGAGAGAGAAATTGAGATTATATAGAATTGGTTTACATGTTTAGAGAGACTGAGAAGTCTCAAGATCTCCGGATATCAAGCTGGAGATCCAGGAGTCTATATTCTTGATGGTATGATTCCAGTCTCAGTTTGAAGATCTGAGAATCAGGAAAGCCAATGATGTGAATCCCAGTCCAAGTTACAGTCCAGTTAGGGGAGAGCATCTTTGTTCACATTGTCCAATGTCCCATCTCTGGTCAAGCAGAGATAGCAAATTCTCCTTTACTCTGCCTTTATAGTCTATTCAGGCCTCCAGTGAAATGCATGAAACCCATCCACATTGGGGAAGGCAACCTGCTTGACTTAATCTTCAAAATTCAAATGTTAATCTCCTCCAGAAACACCCACACACAGGTGCCCAGAATAAGGTTTAAATATTTGGGCATCCCATGGACCAGTCAAGTTGGCACAAACAGTCATCACAAGTTACCAAAGCTGAATTGAATAGTTGCCATAGATACCACATGGCCAGCAAAGCTGAAACTACTTATTTTCTGGCCCTTTATGAAAACAGCATGCTGACCTCTGAACTAGTCAATGGAAGGTTAAATGGAAGCACAACTAGATTGTGTTTCTCTTCTAGTTTTTGAAAATATGTGAACATCAGAGCAGTGAAGAAAACAAAGTCCTTACCCTCAAGAGAATTGTATCCTGGTGGGGGAAAATAGACTAAAATAAGCATACAGATATGGTACATGGATGCATGCCCTTTAGAGCAATATAAATTGATGAGGAAGCAAAAGAGAAAATGAAATTAGGGTTTTTCAAAAAGAAGGTGGTTTTAGGCCTCTGGTAATTGACATTTGAGTATAGACCCTGCCCTTCCCACATGAAATAAGTAAGTCATTGCTCTGATGACAGTACCCCAACCTTAAAGAAAAAGGTGCCAAGTGAGGAGATGAAAAGATGCCTGGTATATTCAAGGAAAGGCAATAAGGTCAAAGGACTGCATCAGGCTGCATCAGTGAGAGAGGAGCAGTGCAAAGAGTCTAAGAGATAACAGGTGACAGATCAAGTAGGCTGTTAATATTATGATAATGAATTTAGATTTTTCCCTGTATAAAATGAATAGCCAATGAAAAGTATTTAATTAGGGATTGAAATTACCAACTCCTATTTAAGAGCAATTACTCTGGTGACAGTATGGAATATAGGGAGCAAGTAAATAAGCCAAGAGTGCAGTTACAAGGGTCAGTAAGTTTCCACTAGGTTTTGCTGCGATAACAAGAAAGCCCAGAGTCTCTGCATGTGATAAGCATGTTATTTCTCACTTGGTTTAGATGCTGGCTGCTCAGTGATTAATATTGTTTGCAATCAAGATAGAATGAGCACACCACATCTGGATGTCACTGGGTTCATGGAGAAGGGCAGCACCACATGATGGGTCTTGAAAACTGCTCAGCAGCACCACACGTCATCTTGACACACATACCAATGGCCACATCAAGAAAAATGGCAAAGCCTATGGTCAACAGAGAGCAGGGATATAATCCTCTTGTAGAAAAGGGGTGATGAATTGTGTGGGAACAGTGGAACTGACCTGAGGAGTCATTACAATGGTTTGGGATCAGCAAGATAGCACTGGGGGTTCTGAGTCATGGTTGTATTATGGACATATTTTGGGCAAGATTGCTGACTAACTGAAAAGTATGAGAGAAAGAGAGGAGGTAAGAATGGCTGTATCCGTTTGACCTTTAGCTGATACTCTAGGACCAATTTTTGAAATGAATAAAATCCAACCCTCCTAATTTTTTTTCACTCTACTTCCTTTATAAGACATCTAATCTCGGTTCTTTGGTGAACTCTGCTTTCTGCTGAGGTTATTAGCAGTGTGGGAGTTACTGCAGTGGTTAAAGCATAAGCTCCAGAGTCTGACATATATTTGTAGGGTTTAATCTTAGATTCTCTTTTCTGGGTCTTTGGGGAAATCAATTAATACATCATAACTTCCAATGTATAATCTTTAAAATGTTAAATAGTATTTTCCTTATGAAATATTTGTAGCATAAGTGTCCAGAACATGATAAATGCTCAATTTAATGGTAGCTCTATGGAAACATAAATTATGTTAGGGATGAGGAAGGGGTGAGTGTGCAGGAATGGGGAGTGGCCACCAGCAGTTTCCTTTCTGTGTGATAAAAATGCCCTAACTTAAATTGGGATGATAGCTGCATTCCGCAAACTCTGTGAATATACCAATAACCATTGAAACTGCACACTGTCAATGTGAATTATAGCTCAATAAAGTTATATCCCAATGACAGCATTTTCTTTAAAATACAAATTGAGTATTACATAATTAAAGCTAAGTTAACACAAACACATGAAAAGCCAACCAGAAGTGATTTCAACCAAATGCTTTATAGTGGTTTGGTTCAGAAAGTGAAGGTATGGGTGAAGATGTTTGCCTACTCTTACAGATCAAAATCTTTGTGATGTGATTAGATTTATTTTTTTAATAAAAATAAGTATGTACATTTGTGTATATAATTAACCAATAGCTAATAAAATTCTTCTTCTTGTGTCTCCTCCTCTACCAAAATCCCGTCTTCCTTCTTTCTTTCTTTTAAAGATTTGTTTATTTGAAAGGCAGAGTTAGTGAAATGTAAAGAGACGGGAGAGAGATCTTCATCTGTATATTCACCCCCCAATATAGCTGCAACAGTCAGGACTGGACCAGGCTGAAGCCAGGAGCCTGAAACTTGATCAAGGTCTCCTGGCCTCCCACGTGGATGCAGGGGCCCAAGCACTTGGGCCACCTTTTGCTGCCTTTCCAGGCATATTAGCAGGGGGCTGGATTGAAAGTGCAAACAGTGTTTCGTATGGGATGCAGGAGTTGCAGGCAATAGCTTTAAACCACTGTGCCACAATGCCAGGCCTGTCTTCATTTTTTTTTTTTTTTTTGAGAATGAAAAGTCAGAAATTTTAAGGGTCACCTGTCTAGCAATTTCACATCATTTGATCAAATTCCATGAATGAAAGACAAGCTTATTAATAGATTTATTCCAAAAGGGGGAAAAAATGCACGTTACACATCCTGGCATCTTTAATATACCTGTGTTTTCCTTTCAGGAAGTGATAGAGGCAATTGCAGAGTGTGCATTTAAGACCTCACCATTTCCAATTCTCCTGTCCTTTGAGAACCATGTGGATTCGTAAGTACTCAACACATTCAGTAATGATTCTTTTGTCCAAATAAGGCATATTTAAAAATTGTCCCTCAGATTTAAGAACATGTGACATTGTGTTCTTCAGTCATGCTACACATGCATCTGATTATGCTGGAACTCTTGCATTTAAGTCTCATGAACGTTAGCATTATCCACTGGACTTGTGGAATCTATTTTTATGCCATGATTTTTAAACTGAGGATCCTCCCTTTTACAACACACTGGTATATACTGTCTTATGGAGTGTGTGTATCTGATTCAGACCTGGAATGCAGCACTGCACTTTCACAACCCTCCTTCTGTCACAGGCAAATTTATAGTCAGTTTGGGTGCCTTAAAATGCACAATTTCCTACCTACACCTTGTGGCAGGTGAGGAATAAATGTATGTTCTATTCTGCCACTTTGCACTCACACAGAACTCAGCTCTCCCCTTCCCCACGGCTTTCTCTGGCTAATATTTGTGAACATTTTCCTGTTTCAAAACAGCTGCACTTATTGTTGAGCTACACAAATAAAAGGTAATTTTGACTTCATTGGTTTATATTCCTTTTATCATGAAGCACCAGAATGTGATACCTCCACATCTAACCTATGTATATTTGTGTATCATGTAGCTACTCATTTTCAAGTGGTGCAAAATGAAAGATTCTTCTCTACCTTTGGTCAAAGTTCATGGAACTAAAATATTAGTCCATAAAATCAATATCTGAAGGATATGTGCCAGGGACCGGCATTGCTCAAAAGAGTACTGGTTTAGCCTTCTCGCTCATCTCCAGTACTATGCCACATTGCTCAACTTAGAGCCGGCAGCATCTGTCCTAACTTGGCCCCAAGTACCTTTTGCATTTCTTCCTGTTGAGAGCCTTTCCACATCACTGATCCTCTTTCCCAGCCAATTTGCAACACTTGCTTCCATTTATTCATTACAGAAGAATTCACTAAGTCTTCAGAAACAAATTGGTCACAATCAAATGCCTAAGTAATTAAATGTGGTACTTGTTAACAAATATGGAGAGAAAGAGACCTTAAAGTAAGCCATTTTTAAGTTGTATTTCTAGCTTGCCCTCAGGAGATACATATTGCATTCATTGGCTCTTAGTTCCGTTTCATTATGAAACATCCATCCAATGAATGACATAATCCATTGGCACTTAGTCTTTCTAACACTTCTGAGGGTCATTTGAAGAGAAAGGAATGTATTCTGTCCTTTGCTATTTCTTTTCCTACAAAAAGGAGCGCCTCTCAGTGGCTGGATTTATTACCTCATTTGCAGTGACAGCTCCAATTTGCAAGTCAGTTTTTTGGAACACTTTCTTATATCTGTCCATTTGAAACTGGGCTCTAAGAAAGCTCTAGTGCTATTCTTTAAGGCACTGTACTTTCCAGACTCTTGCTTTAAAAAAAAAAAAGCATCTAATGTAAGTTTTAAAAGAAATGTTTTCATTTAAATTCAGCAAAGTAAAAAACTGTTGCAATTTTGGATCACCATACCAGCTACCTTGAATTCTCCTTGTGTTAGCCAGAGAAAGACCAACAACCACACCAGCACAAACATAACAGCTGCCATTTATGGAATACATATTTAGTGTCAAGCAGTGGCCCTTGTATTTTACCTGCCCGAGCACATGCAAGCTTATTATGATTATCATTTTTATGGATGATGAAACTGAGCTGCAAAGAGCGTGAGTATCTTGCTCAAGGCTGTGCAACTAATGCGTGATGAAGACAGGATGCAAACCCAGTTAATCTGGCTTCAGAACTCTTGCTTTTAGCAAACCCTGCTATTCTCTACACCCAAACAGAAGCATGATGAGCCTTCTGACATTCAATTAAGACAACTGGGGCATCTACAGGGCAGCTGCCTGCCAATGTTTACATTTATGCGACTTGTGAACTCAACCACCAGATGTTTTTTTTTGCAGCCGTTCACACTCATTATACAGACAGCCAGAAACATGAATGAAAACTAATTCCTGCCTTGCACACAAAAGCAAAAAGCAAGCCTGGTGCTGTAGCTCAGTGGGCTAAGCTACTGCTTGCAATGCCCACATCCCATGTTGGAGTGCTGGTTCCAGTCCCCACTACTCTGCTTCCCATCCAGCTTCCTGCTAATGTGTTTGGGAAAGCAGAGGAAGATGGTTCAAGTACTTGGGCCCCTGCCACTTGTGGAGGAGAGCAGGATGGAGTTCCTGGCTCATGGCTTCTGCCTGGCCCAGATCTGGCTGTTACAGGCATTTGGGGGAGCGAATCAGCAGGTTTTCCTCCAGATTTTTTTTTCCTTCAGAATTTATAAGATGGCCAGATTCAAAACTTAAAATATATATTTTAAAGCCCTGATTTACTCTGATTTTGCACCTAATTATTTGTGAACTAGTACTTTTATAGAAAGAACTCTATGTTGAGTCAAGTAAAGTAACCAGTAGCCTTCCTCTGGCCACACTCAACTGTGAGGTTTTTAGAAAAGGCCCTTAATTTCCATGGATTACAGATTCCTTATCTACTGAGTAGCAGGTTGGTTTTGTTCAACTTGGAGGATCTACCCCATGAAATAGAGCTCTATTTGTTGGATCTGGTCACTTTGCCAGATTCCTAAGGTTGTATTCTAGGCATATTTTAATATATTATAGAAATGCCTTGTGGCCCGAAGTTTACAGGTAATTGTGAATTTTTTTCCCTTCTCACTTCATCTCCCTGGAAGCTGCTGTTGATGTTCTAAACACTTCAGGATTTTTTTTTTCCTAACTGCAAATTTAATTCCTTTGATTTTGCCAGTTCTGACCCACAATTGAAGTTGCTTTGTTTTCCACTGACATTTTCTGTTCAATCTGCCCTCTGCTCCAATTTAGTTGCCTGTCAGGTGGGCACATGTATTGTTGAAAACATGAACAGCCTCATTACCAAATAGCCCATTTTGCTTTTTTTTTTGTTGACACCTACATCTTGTTCTCTCCATCTCAGCTGATTTTAAGGCAGGTTTTAAAAGTTCAAGTTAACATATGCCTTTGTTCAATGTCAAGTTGGACATATATCTTTGCTCTTCAAAGTCTGGTCCTCAGACCAGTGGCATGTACAACACTGGACAGCTTCTTAGAAATGCAGCTGCAGCTCAATAGGCTAATCCTCTGCCTTGCGGCCCCGGCACACCAGGTTCTAGTCCCGGTCGGAGCACTGGTCCTGTCCCGGTTGCCCCTCTTCCAGGCCAGCTCTCTGCTGTGGCCCGGGAGTGCAGTGGAGGATGGTGCAAGTCCTTGGGCCCTGCACCCGCATGGGAGACCAGGATAAGCACCTGGCTTTTGGCTTCGGATCAGCAAGGTACGCTGGCCGCAGCGGCCATTGGAGGGTGAACCAACCGTAAAGGAAGACCTTTCTCTCTGTCTCTCTCTCTGTCTCACTGTCCACTCTGCCTGTCAAAAAAACAATGCAGCAGAGTTTCAGTTTCACCATTGAATCCATATCAGAATCTTCATTTCTGTAAAAGCCCCAGTTATTTAAATGAAATGTAAGAATGTGGCTCCAAACACTGTGGTTCATTAGAGGCCTGCATCAGAATTACCTTCAGGATTGTTTAAAAGGCAGCTTTCCAGTGCTTTGCTCCCAAAACTGAGAATAGGGGTGCTATAGATGAGGTCCTGCAATATTAACACCTTAGGTGATTCCTTATTTTTAAATTTATTTTATTTATTTGAAAGACTGAGTGACAGAGAGAGGGGAAGAAACAAATCTTCCATCCACTGGTTCAATCCCAAAGTGACCACAACAGCTGGGGCTGGGCCATCTTGAATCCAGGATCCTGGAGCTCCATATGGGTCTCCCATATGGGTGGCAGGGGCCCAAGTACTTGGGCCATCTTCCTATGCCTTCCCAGGCACATTAGCAGGGAGTTGGATCAGAAGTGGAACAGGCAGGCTTGACTCTGGGCTTCAATATGGGATATAGTATTGCAGGAGATAGCTTACTTAACCCATCTGCACAACAAAGCCAACTTTGATGTTTTTATTAAAATGCTTTATTTATTTGAAAGACTGAGAATCAGAGAGAAAGAGACAGACACAGAGGTTGTCTACCTGCTGGTAAACTCCTCCAATGCCTGAAGCAGCTGGGGCTGGGTCAGGCTGAAGCCAGGAGCTGAGAATTTGATTCAGGTCTCTTTGTAGGTGGCAGGGATCCGAGTTACTTGAACCATCATTGAGTGATTCTTTAGTGGACTTGAGTAAGGACAATGGCTCCGGCAAAATCCTTCTTGGGACCTGATTTTGGGACTTCCCCATAGAGCATGCCTGCTTAGGGATGCCTGAGCAACTCCCTGAAGTTCTTCTGCTGAGAATGCAGTTGCCCAGGAATCCTGAAAGTGTGGCACTAGGATAAAACCCCTCTCTTTCACTATAGAGCTCTGCTCAATGAGAATATGGGGATGCCAAGTTCCAACACTCAGGAAAACTGTCATCTACATCAGAACCTGTTGACTTATTTTAATCTGTCACAGCAGTTTGAACTTGAATGTGCATCAGCATCACCAGGGCAGGGGGAGGGGGGGCGGGGCAGGGGGTGCTTGTGCTCAACCTAAGCATCCTACATTAGCATCATCAGGAGGCCTTGTCTCCCTGGAGACTCTGGTTCTGAATGCGCATTTCTAACAATCTCCAGGTGATGTTCTTGCTCCCGGTTCATGGCCCAAACTTGGAGTAGTAAAGCTCCAATGTGTGCGATAGGATCATTCTGTGACAGTGAAATCAAGATCTGGTCAGTTTTTCTCTTGTACAACCAAGAACATATGGGCCCAGCAGAAATGGACTTGTCTTGGCTGCAGTCATAGACCAAGAAATTATCACTGGGGCAAGAGTATCTGAAATTGAAGATGCCTAGGGTAGCTTCTGCCAGATCAGCCACTTCTCTGCTCCTAAAGGTCTCATGGACACAGTTGATGAGGGTTGGTTCTCTGAGGAACAGTTGTTCTCTCTCCTAGATACTGCTCTTTGGGGAATATGGCAGTTGATTCTGAGCTGTACATAAGACATGGGGTAAGAAGCTCTTATCAATTGAGAAAAACATGATGAGAAGACACAAGGTGGTTATGCAAGGGTTTGCAAAGTCTTTGAATCCCTCCGTTGCCCTTCCTGACAGTTCCAGGAAAGCAGTAAGTTTCAGGGTTCCTAGTTGAACCCTAAATAACTCTGCATCCCTAAGACACATACTTTATATTTTTAAAAAATGGAAAGAATGTTTTTCCCTGTGGACCATTGCAATATGATTTGAATCTACCCCCCTACCCACTCACCCACTCAGGTGCCCCCTCCCAGAAAAACATAATATGAATCCAAAATCCAGGGTTAACATTCATGAAAGAGGAAATCAAAACAAGAATCACATTTTATAATCAACATGAATTGTCAAAAAGAAGGCTTTTCATCACTGTTCCTATTCTCAGAACAGTCCTGGTCAGGATATATGTATTATCCTTGCAGCATGTAGGGATAGCCATTGGGAATCAGTTCAACAGCCTGTAGATCAAAATCAGAGTCCATGAAACCTGAAGGGATTGGATATCTTTTAATGATATTTAGTATTCCACAGAATGAGTGAAAAATTTATTATATTTTAAAAGGTCAAGGAAAGGAGGCATACTGCAAGAATAGGATGTACCCTTCCATTAACTGTGTTTACAGGTTACTGGGTGCACAATTTGTCCAGTGTAGCTGGCAGTCACAGCCTCCTAACAGCAAGATCATCTTACGTTCACTTGCTCTTTCAGCATTTGAAAGGTGTTGGCATCCATTAATTCACTTCTCAGCATCCCTTGTCCTTTCCAAGAACAGTTATGATCCTCCTCGTTTATAGATCCAGAGCTGTTCAGAGCCTGGAGCTCAGCTCAGTGAACCCCACAGCTCCTGGCATTTTCCCGTCAAATCAGCTTCCTGCTGCAATATTCTCAGTTAATATCAAGCTGCCTGCTGCTGTGCCGCTTCTCAGAACTCCCTCTACAAGTGGACACACTGTCTGCCCTTTCCTCTTCTACATTTTGAGTCTCCCTGCCTCTCTCTCCTCCTTGCCTCCCTCCCTTCGGTTTCCCCATTCACCTCCCTCCCTGCCTTCTTATATCCTTCCCTCCTCTCCTACCTCAACATGGTTCCAGTGCAACTCCCTGTCGATTTGAAAAATTTTGCCCGAGAATTCATGAAATTCAAGCCTCATGAAAGACCTTCATACCCAAGTGTCTTACAACTGACTTAGCATCAGGCAGTGAAACAAAAGGGTCTGAGTCGAACTCTGGGATGTGCAAGCATCCAGCAACAGGCAAATGGTTGATGTCCTTTCCATGTCTCTGCAGGTCAACCCTAGGAATAGCCTAGCCAGGCCAATGCCTGCACCGTCTGCCTGTGTGTGTTATACAAACTCACATGAATCTGGATAGGGATTTAAAAAGATGAAAACTGATCCTGAGTGGGGTTTTGAAAGAATGTCTCTTTTTTATAACCTATGACACAGGGAAGCCTCCCTGTTTTTCTTCTTTCCTTCTCTCTCCCCCATAGCCCAAAACAGCAAGCCAAGATGGCAGAGTACTGCCGACTGATCTTTGGGGACGCGCTTCTCATGGAGCCACTGGAAAAATACCCGGTAAGCCTCTGCAGGAATACACCAGTTATTTATGGTTGGGGGTGAGGGGAGACTTACTCACTTCCTTTCCATGTTTATATTTCTTGGTAAGATTAACATACTGGAAAATGAACTCTTTGACCAAGGGCATACCAGCAATGGGCCCCACTGAAGGTTTAAGACATTCGTCTCTTGTCTTCCTTTTCCCAGTCTTCTTCCTCCCTTGCCGCCTGACATGACTCAGTCCAACGTGCAGAATTCCCTGCAGTTACAGTGAGCTACAGAAAACAGTCCAGGAGAACAAGGCTCTAAAAATTGTCCAGGGAGCCTTGCCACTTCCAACTCGTTTGCGATCCCTGCAGGTGGCGCAAAGACTTCTCCTCTGCCCCTGTTGGCTGCTTTCCACTTCCTTGCATGCATTTTTTGGTGGGGGCAGAACTGAGACCTCATCTTGTCATGGTAACATAGCTGCTTTGGGACAGAACCATAGCAGAAGTATTCTCAAGTAGTCTCTGCCCTTTTAGACCTTTTTACCCGGTCTCCACACATCCTTAAATCAGTTCATGCTGGTCCCAGTCCCCTAACTCATTGCAAGCACAGAATAGAGGAGTAACTTTGGAGAGCTCAATAGAAGTTCTAAAAATAGCCTGTCTTGTGGGTTGCACACATGCTCTCTGATACAGTATCTAATAATCCTCTCATAGGAAATTGATTTTCCCATTAGATGTGCAAGTGTGAAACACTAGAATAAGGCTTGAAAATATGGAAATTTGAATCTCAGTGCTAGAAGGAAACCTGAATCCCCTAGTCCATGTTACTGATACCAAGACAGAGCTGAATGGATGTGGGTTTTTGGTGTTTTCAAGCTGCGTCTGAAAAGTGGTCTCTACAGGCCCAATTAGAAGCTACAACCTGTCTTTACCAATTCATTCCACCAGTGCCTGGCTTTCTGCCCTTAGAACTCAGGCCATGGCTTTCTTATCTGTCCTGTGTCAAGATGGTTGGATTTATGTGGTCCATCGGAAAACTCAAGAAAGTTTGAGTTTAGTATAGCAAATCAACCAGTACATTTCTTCGATCTTTTTCATGTAAATTTTATTTTAGAAACATAAAAGTAATTAAAATAAATCTTTGATGTCTATATTGAAAAAGAAAGCTATGAATCAGCCCCCCTGCAGACACACTTAGAACATATTAGTGAGCAGGGTGGAGGGTAGGAAAGAATGAATAGATACTCTTAATCTACAAAGCTGGGCTGGCTGGCTGTTGGTGAGGGAATCTGAAAGTGAGGAGCAGTATTTGAAAGAACATGTCTGTCTTGTCTTAGTTGGAATCTGGAGTTCCTCTTCCAAGTCCTATGGATTTAATGTACAAAATTTTGGTGAAAAACAAGAAAAAATCACACAAGTCATCAGAAGGAAGTGGCAAAAAGAAGCTCTCGGAACAAGCATCCAACACATACAGCGACTCTTCCAGTGTGTTCGAGCCCTCATCTCCTGGAGCCGGTGAGGGGCTGGTGGGATCTCCTACTGGTGTCCTGTGTGGATTTAAGAATTGCTGCTTGGAAATTAGCTTAGAAGGACTTTTAACACACTCTCTCTCTCTTTTAAAGAGTTTTATTTATTTATTTGACAGGTAGAGTTACAGAGAGAGAGAGAGAGAGAGAGAGAAAGGTCTTCCTTTTGTTGGTTCACTCCCCAAATGGCCGCAATGGCCAGACCTACGCTGATCCGAAGCCAGGAGCCAGGTGCTTCTTCCTGGTCTCTCATGCAGGTGCAGGGGCCCAAGCACCTGGGCCATTCTCCACTGCCTTCCCAGGCCACAGCAGAGAGCTGGACTGGAAGAGGAGCAGCCAGGACTAGCACCCGGCACCCATATAGGATGCCAGCACCACAGGCAGAGGATTAACCTAGTGCGCCATGATGCCGGCCCCAACACCCTATCTCTTAACAGTGCTGCTGAATTGGTTTTCTGTGGCTGCTACAAATGTGATTGCTTAAATTGACAAAATGTTGTATCTTCTATGTCTGTCTGTCTGAGAGCCCACCAGGGCATTCCCTGAGCGAAACTCAGTTTCAGCAGGGCTGTGTGCCTCTTTGGAATCTCTGAGAAAGAATCTGTTTCCTTGCTTTTTCCAACTTCTAGAAGCCACCCACATGTTTTGGCTCATGGCCTCCTTCCTCCAGCTTCTAAACCAGAAATGTTGCATGTCAAGAACCTTATCGTGTAGTCACATTTCCCTCTGTAAGCAGCCAGGAAATGTCCTCTGCCTTTAAGTATTCACATTATTATGTTGGACCTATCCAGTTAGCCCAGCATAAGCTACCCCTTCTCAAGGTCCTTAATCACCTCTGCTGAGTACCTATTGTCGTGCAAGATAAACATATTTGTAGGAAGCCATTATTCTGACTGCTTCACAAACCAAATAATCTTGGAATTTACCATGTGATTTTAGGCTTCTTAATGGGAAACATTAACTAAAGGACTGGGCACAAGACACTCACTGATTGCATTCTTTTTGATGGCCTACTGGATAGTTCTGGGCATTTCAATCTAAACATATTTTACAGAGCTTTTTAGAAATGTGAAATGGTGCAATTACTTTAATTATCTATCAAAGCCACAAAGTGATGCTTATTATCATTCCCTCTGCTTTTAAATTTAGGTTGAATTAGATTGTTGTGGCTGATGAGAAAATAATTCAAAGTGGTCACTCATTTCCTTTCGATTATTTGTAATTTAGTCTAATTTATTTTCCAAGTTCAATCAGCATCTTGGCAATCTAAAAACTGCAATGCAAAGTTCCTCTGATTGGAAGGTGATTAAGTGGCACAAACTTTAAGCTTAGTTCTAGGAAGTTCTTCAATTAAAAGTTTAGTTTACATAGGAACAGTCACTACGGGAAACTGTTGAGCAGTATCTAAGAAAGCTGGGCATGTGATCCCTAGGAATAGGTTGTGCTTAACCAACAGAAATACATATTGATATTTAGCAGGAGACCTGTTCAAGAACTACTGAGAATATCCAAACACTGTAAACCAGCTGCATACCTACTAATGGATAAGTAAGTCACTGTTATGTTCACACAAAGGAATAATATACAGCAATGATAATGTTTACAGCTATATCTGAAAAAACAGCTGAATCATATAATATTGAGCAAAAGAAGTCAATTATAAAAATGTATACTTATATGTCATACTATTCCATCTATCTATATATGAAGTACAAAACCCAAACACTGATCTGTACTGTTAAACACCAAGGTAATGGTTACCCAACTGGAAGTAACCAAGGAATCGTATAAAGACTAGTAATATTTTGTTTTTGATATGGTGCTGGTTACTCAAACACATTCTTTTGCTGAAAATCCATTGCATTATATGTTAAGACATATTTTCCTGTATATCCATCATATATCAATTTAAAAATTTAAAATAATTTTAAATTAAAATATAAATTCTAGAATAATTAGGGGAAAAGAAGCTTACCAAGACTCTGAGGAATCTTCTATTTTTCTCTAAATTGTCATTTATTTTTCTTGTTTAGATTAATATCCTTATCAACAGACATCATATAATTGTTTGAAAATGTTTTGTTCTGTAGCTCTTGAATGTGTATTTCAAACATTTTTACACAATTCTGGCTCTTTTTTAAAAATGACTTTTGTTCTCAATGAGAATAACCTTTTTGAAATTTTCAAATGAATGTCATTAAGAGACCACCTATTTCCTGACACAGTTCTGTCCCTTGAATGCCAGTGAGCAAACCACGTCTTCCTTTGCACATGGGTGCTTGGTTCTTTTTTTTTTTTTTTTTGACAGGCAGAGTGGACAGTGAGAGAGAGAGACAGAGAGAAAGGTCTTCCTTTTGCCGTTGGTTCACCCTCCAATGGCTGCCGCAGACGGCGCGCTGTGGCCGGCGCACCGCGCTGATCCGTTGACAGGAGCCAGGTACTAGGTGCTTTTTCCTGGTCTCCCATGGGGTGCAGGGCCCAAGCACTTGGGCTATCCTCCACTGCACTCTGGGCCACAGCAGAGGGCTGGCCTGGAAGAGGGGCAACCGGGACAGAATCCGGCGCCCCGACCGGGACTAGAACCCGGTGTGCTGGCGCCGCAAGGCGGAGGATTAGCCTGTTGAGCCACGGCGCCGGCCTGCTTGGTTCTTTACCATTTGCTTTTTCCGCTACCCTTTCCCTTCCTCTTATTAACAGGACACATGACACATTAACGATTTTTGCAGGCCGTGAACATGATTGCTTAATACAGAAAGAGCAGCAATCTGTTAGTAATTTGGTAGATTTCCTAAGTCTGTTGTGCAATCATCATTTATTTCATTGGAAATTTTGTACGTTTTAATATGTAGGTAGACCTTTGGATAAAGGGCACTGCTAATTTACCATTTGATTTGGAGATGTGTGCAGTATTGGGAACTCAAGTAACTTGAAAAACATGAAATGGATCTCATTTGAAAGCCAGTGGCTTGTCATGGCCCCTGTTGGCCATTTGCCTGGTCCAAGATTCAGCTCTTTGACAATCTACTTGTCCTAAAGAACTAGGGCAATGTAAAAATTTTTTTAATTCAACAAGATTCACTCAAAGTCCCTCCAGAGACTTATGAGGGAATTCCATAAATATGTGCAATTATTATGTATCAGTTTCTACATTGATACATTTTTCCACATCCTTAAGCTAGATCCCTGTGCTTATAAGAAAGGGAGGGAAAGTCTTTCTTTCCTACATAGCTCAGTGAATGACTAGCTTGAGTATTAGAAATGACTGATATATTGTGCCATATGAAACATTTTATAAAATGTTCTACCAACAACTCTTAAATCTCTTAAGATAGCCTTTTCCCTGATTTAAAAGGTAATCAAAAAATAATAAAACTTGGATCAAAAATTTGGTTGTAAAAATATTTAAGTGGCAATATCCTAAAAGAATGTCCCTCTAATATAGTAAGATACATCTTCTATCAAAAGGATAATTCAGTCACCCTATTAACTAATAAAAACATCAACATCATAAAGTGGGTTTATGTGGCTTTCTTAAATAAACAAGCCATAAATAATAACCCTTGTTGGTCTCAAAAATCTTTTCCCTGTAAAGTATTTCATGAGTATTGCTCATTGATATTATTCAGTAATTTGTCAGCCAAATGAAAACATCTATAAGCTCTTGGACGTGGTCACTGAGTTGTTGACGAAGATTGAGTAAGGCTGCTAACTTTGAGGATGGTGAGATGGTTGGAGAGGTACTTTGCCAAGGCAAGTTGCCCCATAGTTGAGCGTATGTTGCCATCTACTGAGCTGATTGTGACATTGCATTGTATGAACTCAGAGATAAAAATAAATCAATCAAATTATATGCCTTCACATTTTACTTGAAAGTATTTCTATATAGCTGATGTTCCTTGGTCTAACTGAAGCCCAGACACATGTGATATTATAATACTTCTGTAAATGTGAATACTATTATGATTATTTAGCCTAGTAGAAAAGTCCACTTAAAACAATCAATTGAAATCACTTTATGTTAGCTAAATATAAAGCTGAATTGTCTCTGATTGAGTTAGATTTCCAAGCATGATGATTTTTAAGGGTTCACCCATTTTACCATTTCCTTTTAAATGTGATGTCACCATTTTCCAAGATGTGTGTGTTGTTTAGATGGTAGTGTACCCAATACAGAAGCTTACAGACAAATCACAGGAGGGTATGGTGAGTTTCTGCCTTTGTGTTGCCTTAACCCCACAGTTCCTGCCCCCATTCATTTCTTCTTCTTTGACTTCTGTGAAATCCCCTATGTTCTTGAAAGAGGTCAATGCAAGGTCACTGACTTGTGTGCTGGCGAAGCATTTGCATTGAATAGTCAGGGCCTGAGAAAGGAAGGGAAGATTTGGAAAAGTAATAACTTATCAGTTTTAGGATCATAAAAAATTAACATCCCTGAAAGAGGATATATATACCAAAATAGGAAAAATATATCCTAGAAAGGGAACTGTATAGGATTCTGTATGTTTTTTAAATCGTATACAGAAAAAGTGTTAAGAAAAACATTTTTAGTAGAATTTGGAAATTTTAAATTGTATTTATTTGCAAATGTAATTTAGAAAAAAAAAATCAGTAGCCAAAATGTTAGGGACCAAGTGTTTATTCTAGCAATTAAAGTACCTGTGTCCCACATCAACTTCTAGCTCCAGACTCAGCTTCCCATCAGTGTACACCCTGGAAGGCAGCAGAAGATGGCTCCAGTTGCACTTCTGCCACCTACAAGGGAGGCCCAAATTAAAATGTTTCTGACTCCTGGCTTCAGCCCTAGCCCTAGCCTACCCCAGTTCATTTGGAAAATGAACCAATAGATGGAAGATCTCTCCATTTGTCAAATAAATAAATAATTTTAAGTATTCTTAGAAACTAAAATCTAAAGCTCTCAAGCAATAATTTTGGAGAAAAAGGAAAAAAACATTGGAAGAACTTTTTAATACGTGTTACAAGAGCTTTGAACCTGTTGATATTGATGTCATGACCTGTTATTAAAACTTGACAGGGGAAGCTGACACAGAGAGTGATGATGACGATGATGATGATGACTGTAAGAAATCTTCAATGGATGAGGTGAGTTTCTAGGGATTCTGGTCCCTTGAAATTGCACTAATTTGCCTGGACTTGTGGAGCTTTTTGAATATATCTCATGGTTACCTTCTGCCATCTAGTGGCAAAAGAGTTAATGTGTGCTCTCCAACCACAGCTTTGATTTTTGAGGCAATTTTTGGATTTTCAATTGGTCCAAAGTCCAGGGAAGATATAGGGTTGGGGGCAAGTTCAGAAACATAACATTAATTTCATCATAAGCCTGAGCTTCATCAACTCAAACTATTAATTTCACAGGACATAGAAGAAAATCAAAAGCAAGTCCATTGGACTTCTAGTATTTCCTTTGGTGGAATCCTGGTCAGTTTATACTGGATTTGCTTTTGAATATGTTGGAGAGTCCCTGTCTCAGTGCTTATAGCTTTGAAATTTAGTTTAAAATACCAAATAGTCAGATATTTGTACTTGTTCTTCCTCTTACAGTCATTTCCTTTAATATAGTCTAAACTTTTGCTTCATTATGTTCCCCCCAAAAAATTTCTACTTAATCTCCAAGAAGAAGATCTTACAACACCTAGAAAATTATATCTGCCTGAGGGTAATTTCAATTGTATATGATTTTGATCATTTTAGAACTGTTTTACTAATTGGGTAGTACACTTGGAAGCAGCTATTTCCCAATTGACATTTAACCTAAATATTGCTACCAGAACCTACAAAATAAAAAATGGCTCCATGAATTATTTCTCCTAAAGATGAAAAAACATACTAGATCAGTCTACAGAGGCCTGTTTTGTGCCGGTATTGCTGTATTGATTTTCTTCTGCATTTAAAACTGTATCGGGGTGGGCATATGGTTTGTTGTTAAGACATGGCTTGAGATGCCCACATATCATATTGCCGTTCCTGGGTTCGTGTCTCAGCTCTGCTCTGTGTTCCAGCTTCCTGCTATTGTACAGTCTGGGAGGCAGCAGGTCTTAGCTGAAGTCTTTAAAGTCATGGCTATCCACATGGGAGACCTTAGTTGAGTTCCCGGCTGCTGGCTTTGGCCTGATTCAGCCCAGGCTGTTGTTGGAGAATTTGGCAAATCAGCGAGCAAGTGGGGGATATCTCTGTGCCTGTCTGTCTGCCTTTAAGTAAAATAAACCATTTTTTTGAAACTATATGAAATCATATCAAAGTGATATGTAATGGTAGTAATAGCTAAAGTGCCGTGAGAATTTACTATGTCTCAGGCACTATTCAGAGCTCTTTCATACAAATTTATTTATCTAGTACCACGAAAGCCTTTTATACTCTTGGGACTGATTTGATGCTAATCCCAAAGATGAGTAAACTGGGATACAGAGCAGTTATGTAACTGGAAGACTGCAGTTTCTAACCAGCGATCTTGGGGTTTAAAATCAGACACTAACAATTTTCAGTTCATCAAGTGGCTATGTTCACAGTTTTCCTGTGTAGTTCTTGATTCATTAACCTTAGACATCATCTATGGAACACCTGCTGTGCAAGTTGTGCTATACCTGAGTGATACTCAGTTAATATGAAGTCAAATCCTCTCATTAAAATGCAGAACCTGATTCCAGAGACCTCCATAGAGGGGCTGAGGTCCTGTGTTTGAGCTCTCAGGAGGTCCTGATGTTAGTGTTCCTGATCCACGCTGCCAGCCACCACCAAACTTCCCTCCCCACACCCCTGCCTTTTGGAAAATGAGGCACAGGCTGAGCATCCCTAATCCCCAAATCCAAAACTCAAAATGCTCCAAAATCCAAAGCCTTTGAGCATTGATATGACGTCACAAGTGGAAAATTCCATACCATGAAACTTTGTTTCATGCACGAAATCATTGAAAATACTCTGTAAAAATACCTCTAGGCTTGTGAAGCATTAATGAATTTTATGGTTAGACTTGGGTTCCATCCCCAAGGTTTCTCATTGGGTATATGCAAATATTCCAAAATTGAAAGCATGTGTGATTCCAAACATTTCAGAAAAGGGACACTCAACCTGTCCGTTTTTGCGTTTTCTTTTTTCTATAATGAATTTTATATTGGTCGTGATCATTTGCAGAAGGAGAAAGAGAAATTTCTTCTGGTTTGAGTCACATCATCATCTTCCTGGGGAGAAAAAGTAAAAGCTAATTCTTGACTCTGGAAATGTTGTCTTTTATTCCTGATTACAGGGGACTGCAGGGAGTGAGGCCATGGCCACAGAAGAGATGTCTAATCTAGTGAACTATATTCAGCCAGTCAAGTTTGAGTCATTTGAAATTTCAAAAAGTAAGTTTTCTTGGGGAAAAACCCGTAATGTAGAATTTAGTGATTGTATTTTATATACAAGGTAACTTGACTAAAGAATATCATCACTGATAGAACTACCCTTGCGGAAATCTTAAATAGTCTACCTTGTTTTCTTTATGCACACATATATCTTTGCAACAACACAATAGGATCCACCCACTATAGGTAAGTGACAGGGTTGGAATAAATTATCTACCCATTTTCCAGAAAGGAAGCAAATAGAGACTGACAAGCCTGATAATAAAAAATGGAACCAATTCACCTGTGTACCATTTGGTCACCATATTTTGTAAATTTGGGAGAATAAGTAATTAACTTGATATTATTTTGTGTTTTCCCTTCATCCAACCACACATTCACATTGGATGCAAAGAAAAATATCATCTCAGCTCTACATAGAGAAAAGAACATTTTTCTTAAAGTGCCCTTTATATTTACACGGAAGTATAAGATGCTATTACATTTAGAGAATACCAGGACTTCTTTGTTGCTTAAAAATATGTCCATTTATAAACTGAAATCATTCCACTTAAAAAGGATGGCTTTACAGAGCTATCAAAATCTAAGCTTCTGCATAGCACACTAATATTATATAATTTTGTCCAGAGAGTCTCAACTTAGTGGCAATTTGGTAACTGTATCCCTACACAAAGAACTGGACTTCCAATATATATTTCAACATTTTGATGTTAATATTACTGATTTATTTATAAGTGGTTCATTTGAAGCATCATATAAAGTGGTTATAGTATTGTGACTTTCACTGGCTGCAACATAAGTTTTCCTAATTTATTAGTCAAAAGCTGCCAGACACAGCCAACCGTGAGCAGGTGTATTCAAGTTAATCAGAACCAGCCAGACTCACAAACATTTGTTGTTATATCATTTCATCATTTTAAAAAGATACTGAATATATTTTACAAAGACCTATTAACGTTAACTTAATTAACAACTGTGCTTAAAACAACTGTGCTTAAAAATAATTAGAGGAAAGTAGATTTAGGATGAACCAAAATGAGAGAAGTCAGGATTTACCTTTGAGAAAAATGGAGAAGTTGAGGAGAGGAATGAAATTTTCTAGGGATGATTAGAGAAAAATTAAAACTGAATTTTGGAAAGGATGAAGAAGGAAAAATTTCTCAAAGATGATTCATTTTTAAATCATTTGAAAGCTTTCCAAGAAATGTAGTACCCACAAAAGACCTATTTTCAGTACTACCTGTATTGAAAGACACCATTAACAAAAGTAAGTGGTTGGAATCAACAGATTGGAATAAGATATTCTGAACACATATATCTAAAAAAAATATATCGACATTTCGATAGCCTCTATATGGGATTTGACTAACAGCTGCACAGCTGATTTTTTATTGAGAAAGGGACGGAGAAATTCGCTCCGAGTCTTGCCAAACTAATTGGATGCTTGCATTTCATTTTCACAGCCTCTCAGGTGTTCAAGAACAATAAGACCTCAGCACTTTCCTCTCTCTGGCCTCTGTTATCTAATGTGAAAATGAGGTCATCAGACCAGAAAATATCCAGGGATTTTTCTGCTTTGAAATGACATAATCTAGTATCACAGTAATTGTTTGAACCAAAAGGGTAAATACAAACTGAGAAGCTGACCTTGTGGGTGGAATGAGATAGCCAGCATCTATCACAAACATGTGGTCTCTTGTGAATCCCAGCACTGGCCCTGAGAAACCAATCTGGATGCATCTAGAACAAAAGATGCCCACAGGATCCCTGGTGTTTCGACAAAACACTTCAGTGACAGCACATGCATTCAAAATCCACTCATATTCCCAAATTGCACAAATGAAGTCTAGATGATCCAAGTAGTAAATGTTGGAAGGAACAACTGGCAAGATTCAACTTTTGTTATAGGTAAATGGTTCATAGAAAAATATTGAATATGAAAATTCAGTTCAGGATCAATTATCCTTTATTGAACATTTGCATATTTCTTTTGTAATGTTATAACTTATTGTATTTTATTTCTCACCTTCCTGTTATTATTATTATTTTACTCAGAAAGAAATAAAAGTTTTGAAATGTCTTCCTTCGTGGAAACCAAAGGACTTGAACAACTTACAAAGTCTCCAGTGGAATTTGTAGAGTATCCTTGATTTGACTACTTAACTAAATTAAATCCGTGAGTTGTTTGTTTGATAAGCAGAAAGATGCCTAAAATGGCTGGGAGTGAGAAGTAGTTTTATTTCTCATATGTAATGCTGAATGGGGTCCTTGGTCTATGGAAATGTGAACAAGCCTTGGAATAAAGGCATCACAGGTAATGACTTTACCAGCTATGACACAGTGCTGGCCTTGGGAGCCTAAATTTCAAGGCCACCTTCACACCATGAAGCTCTGTGTCCTTTGGAAATTTGTTTAATCCTCACATCCCTCATTTGTAAACAGAATAATTATATCAGCTTTATGATTTTCTGCTTGCATTAGGTGCAATATATATATGATGGTGTCTATACTTTACACATATAATATGTAAGATATGTAAATACACATACTTTTACACACCTGGCTGGGCACCTCGCAAAACTGACATGTAATATATGTCCAATTAAAAAGGTAATGGGGCGGGGGCCGGCAGCATGGCATAGCAGGTTATGAGCTTCAGTTTGAATCCCAGCAGCTCCACTTCTGATCCAGCTCCCTGCTGATGCACCTGGGAAGTATGAGAAGATAGCTCAAGTACTTGGGCCCCTGCCACCCACATAGGAGAGCTGGATGGAGTTCCAGGTTCCTAGCTTCTGCCTAGCCCAGCCCTATGTGTGTTTGTATGTGTGTGTATGTGTCTGTTTCTTCCTCTCTGTGAAACTCTACCTTTCAAATGAATAAAAAAATAATAAAAGTAACTAGGAAGCTGATTACAATAATAAAAATATATATTAATAGTAATGGCTTTGTTGATACTATTAACAACAAAAACTTTATTATCCATGTACCCACATAAAATGAAGCATTCCCTTAAAACTTTTTTATAAAATATCATTAAATATCCCAAAGACCTCCATTTCATGAAGCCAGTCCTACATTAAAAGTTAATTTGAAAACAGTAAGAAAATTAGAAAATTTAAACTCGTAAATAAAATCATGCTATAAAAATCATTATTAGTAGTATTTATTACTGACTAATAGAGCTTTTATTATGTATGTCTTAGCTCACCTCATCCTCACAATAGTCCTGTGATACAGTAATAGTTAAATCTACTTAACAGATATGGAGACTACAGCACAAAAAAAACTGAAATAACTTCTCCAACAACATCTACTAGCAAGTTCCAGAGTTAAGATTCAACTCCATTTTTCCTAACTCGGAACTTAGCTAAATTCTGCATTTAGTAATAGGAAGTAGCCAGAAGGACTGCTGGTGTCATGCATTGGGTTAAGCTGCCACATCCTATGTCCCAGTGCTGTTTAGAGTCCTGGCTACTCTGTTCTTCCAATCCATTTTCCTGCCAATGTGCCTGTGAAGCAGCAGATGATGGCCCACATGCTTGAGTCCCTGGCACCCTTATGAGAGACTCAGATACAGTTGCCATCTTCTAGATTCATCCTGGCTCAGCCCCAGCTGGTGAAGCCATTTGGAGTATAAACCAATAGAGAGAAGATATCTAAACAAGAAAAACTTTAAAAATAACAGTGCAGCGTTCTTCCGGAACAACAAGTTTCTCAGGCTTACATTGTGGCATAACAGGTGGAGCTGCTGCCTGCAACGCCCACAACCCTGTGGGTGCCCATCCAAGTCCAAGATGCTCTACTTCCAATCCAGCTCTCTGCCGATGCACCTGGGAAAGCAGCAGTAGATGACCCAAGTCTTTAGCCCCTTCACCTATGTGGGAGACCTGTAAGAAGCTCCTGGCTCCTAGCTTCATCCTGGCCCCACCCCCACCATTGCGGTCATTTGCAGGGAATGAACCAGCAAATGGGAAGATCTCTGTCTCTGCCTCTCTCTGTAACTCTCACTTTCAAATACTTAAAATAAATCTTAAAAAAATAAAAGCGGCCACAAGCTTCTTAGGATGGAAAACAAATGATGATAAGAACCAAAATATGAAACCAGATTAGAAACGTCTCTGCTAGATTTATCTTGCTGTCAGTCATGAAGAGTATCACCCTCTCCCATGACTTACAACATTCCAGCTTTCTCTTGTGCACTTAACCATTAAGTGCATCCTTAACAGACTCTTAAATGTCACGTTGCCTTTGACTCAACCATTTTTGCTACTTCAACAAGCCTCTGCAAAGATAATGCCGTGTTTATTCTGTGAGAGCCCATCTATTTCGCTTCTTCAGAAAGGCTTTTCATGTTTCACTCGCTAGACCCATCAGATCACGGAGGGTAGACTCTCAGCTAATCATATGAACTACCTTTGTAATTGCATTCACTACTTAACATGATGGTCCAGATACAACAAAATGCAGCTAAGCAGGATATATCCAAAAGGAACTCGTGTGGATTCCTCCAATTACATGCCTCAGCTCTTCTGGAATGCCGGCTGTCAGATGGTTGCCCTTAACTTCCAAACAGTGGGTAAGTGGCCCAGTTCATACTTATTCTTATACTCTTAAGGGTCCAGAAACCATTCTTCCATAATTGGTAGAGGGAAAAAAATCATCAGTCTTACTTGAAAAAATAAATAAATAAAAGTGAATTTCAGTGAAGCATATATCAATGCCAAAAAAAATGAATTATAAAATTGAGAAATTTTCTTGAGTGATAAGTAGGTTTTTATTTGTAGTGGTTTGCATCACTTTTGAAGAATTATTTTCATACTTTTTAAAGTAGTATATATTTATTATAGAAAAATGGAAAACTAAAAAAAGTATAAAGAAAAAAATAAAACTGCCAGGAATGGTACTACTTGAGAGATTCAATACTGGTAATTTTGGCTTTGTGATCTGAAAGTCTATTTTTGTGTGTATGTTTACATGCTTTTTCACATAATTTCTTGAAAAACTATATACATTTGGTGCTATACAGAAACTTGAATTTTAACAGCTGAATATTAAGCATATTTCACAAATCACTAAAAACACATTTTATCACTAGATATTAGGGAATATTTTCTACTATAATTAATGCTCTGAAAACAGTCTTGAATTATCTCCTAAAGTTCTTTTGGAGAAATTCCTAGAAATAAAATTACCATGTTAGGAGATGTGAAAGTTTTAATAAAGCATCTTTTTGCATATTGTGTAAAAAATTAAAATAAAAAATCTTAAATTTCTCCTCTATCAACAATGTATGATAGTAGGTGGCCTTTTTCATTTAATTTATTGATGAAGTATTATCATTAAATAATAAGATTTCAGAGAAAAATGTGTTAGCTCATTGTTTTAATTTCATTTCTTTCATTTTTATTTACATCATTCATTTAAAATGTCTCATAATTTTTAATTTTCTGCTTTTATGAAATGCCTATTTAGGACTATTTTCAACATTTCTAATCATTTATAACAGCACTTTTGTATAAAGGACATATTGGCTGTTATTCTGAGAAACAGAGAAACATTCATTTTATGAGGTCAGATTGGGAGAGGTTTGATTTATGGCTCTTGGTCTACTTTTATGATGGCAGCCTACCCACCCCAGAGTTTGATCCATAGTTACTCCTATTTCTGTCTTGGGATTTTTTTATTGATAATTGAACTTTTTGAACCATCCAGATTTCTTTTTTTTTTCCCCCACAGGCAGAGTGGAGAGTGAGAGAGAGAGACAGAGAGAAAGGTCTTCTTTTACCGTTGGTTCACCCTCCAATGGCCGCTTCGGCCGGCATGCGGTGCACCGCGGCCGGCATACCGCACTGATCCGATGGCAGGAGCCAGGTGCTTCTCCTGGTATCCCATGTGGGTGCAGGGCCCAAGCACTTGGGCCATCCTCCACTGCACTCCCTGGCCACAGCAGAGAGCTGGCCTGGAAGAGGGGCAACCCGGACAGAATCTGGTGCCCTGACCAGGACTAGAACCCGGTGTGCCGGCGCCGCAAGGTGGAGGATTAGCCTAGTGAGCCACGGCGGCGGCCCCATCCAAATTTCATTTTGACATATTGTCTTGTGAGAATAATCCTTTTTCCCTAAAACTATCATCCCACTGAACTGGAATTACAACTTAACAAACACAACCTTTTGTTGTTACTGTTAATTTGTATCCATTTTTTCACTTTACATCCTTTCCATTTACAAATTTGTCTGCCTTCCTGGATGCAACCAGTCTGTTTTCATTATATTTTATAATGTGGCTTAATACCGGCAATGGCAGATCTCCCGCATGGGTATTAATTTTCAGTTCTTTTCTTACCACTGCCTATAGAATTTCTGTTTAGTTTAATTGTATTCTGTTTCCCTCATTACCACTAACAAATACATTTTAAAAATATTAAAGTCATATTCGGGGCCAGCATTTGGCACAGTGAGCTAATCTACCACCGGCAATGCCCGCATTCTGTAGGACCTTTGGTTCGAGACCTGGCTGCTTCACTTCAATCCAGCTCTCTGATAATGTACATGGGAAGGTAGTAGAAGAGGACTCAACTCCTTGGGTCACTATTACGCACTTGGGTGAATTGGCTTCAGCATCCAAGATGTTGAGGCCCTTTTGGGCCTCTCTCTCTCTCTCTCTCTCTCTCTCCAATTAAATAAGTAAATCTTTTTTAAAAATAATCACAATCAATTTATAAATGTATCTGAAAAAAACTGATGTCTTTAGTTTTTACTTCTTCTATCACAGAAAAAATGCTTTTCTATTCATTTTAAAAATTCTTATATTAAATCCCTCAGAAAATCACTTGCCATTTTAGTGGTCTAGTTTCATTGAATGAAATCTTTGTTCCTTTTTTACATTATAATTTTTATAACGCTTTTATTTAAAGAATATAAATTTCCAAAATACAGCTTATAGATTACAATGGCTTCCCCCCCCCATAACTTCCCTCCCACCCGCAAACCTCCCCTTTCCCACTCCCTCTCCCCTTCCATTCACATCAAGATTCGTTTCCAATTCTCTTTATATACAGAAGATCAGTTTTCTATATATTAAGTAAAGATTTCAACAGTTTGCCCCCACATAGCAACACAAAGTGAAAAATACTGTTGGAGTACTAGTTATAGTATTAATTCACATTAAGGACAGAGATCCTACATGCTATATTTTTTAATTGATTAATTTTCTATGCAATTTCCAATTTAACACCAAGATTTTTTTTTCATTTTTAATTATCTATATACACAAGATTGATTCAGTATATATTAAGTAAAGATTTCATCAGTTTGCACCCACACAGAAACACAAAGTGTAAAATACTGTTTCAGTGCTAGTTATAGCATTACTTCACATTGGACAACACATTAAGGACAGATCCCACATGAGACGTAAGTACACAGTGACTCCTGAAGTTGATTTAACAATTTGACACTCTTGTTTATGGCGTCAGTAATCTCCCTAGGGTCTAGTCATGAGTTGCCGAGGCTATGTAAGCCTTTAGGGTTCGCCGACTTCCATCTTATTCCGACAGGGTCATAGTCAAAGTGGAGGTTCTCTCCAACCCTTCAGAGAAAGGTACCTCCTTCTTTGATGGCCCCATTTTTTCCACTGGGATCTCACTCACAGAAATCTTTCATTTAGGTCTTCTTTTTTTTCCAGAGTGTCTTGGCTTTCCATGCCTAGAATATTCTCATGGGCTCTTGAGCCAGATCTGAATGCCTTAAGGGTTGATTCTGAGGCCAGAGTGCTATTTAGGACATCTGCCATTCTATGAGTCTGCTGTGTATCCCGCTTCCCATGTTGGATCATTCTCTCCCTTTCTTTGATTCTATCAGTTAGTATTAGCAGACACTAGTCTTGTTTGTATCATCCCTTTGACTCTTACCTATCAGTGTGATCAATTGTGAACTGAAATTGATCACTTGGACTAGTGAGATGGCCTTGGTACATGCCACCTTGATGGGATTGTATTGGAATTCCCTGGCACGTTTCTAACTCCATCATTTGGGGCAGTTCCGATTGAGCATGTCCCAAATTGTACATCTCCTCCCTCTCTTATTCCCACTCCCATATTTCACAGGGATCACTTTTCAGTTAAAATTTAAACACCTAAGAATAATTGTTGGTTAATTACAAGGTTCAACCAATAGTACTAGAATAAAAAAAATACTAAAATGGATAAAGTATTACATTGTACAACAACAGTCAGCACAAGAGCTGATCAAGTTACTGTTTCTCATAGTGTCCATTTCACTTCAATAGGTTTCACCTTTGGTGCTCAATTAGTTGTCACCGATCAGGGAGAACAAGTGATATTTGTCCCTTTGGGACTGGCTTAATTCACTCAGAATGATGTTTTCCAGATTCCTCCATCTTGTTGCAAATGACCGGATTTCATTGGTTTTGACTGCTGTATAGTATTCTATAGAGTACATGTCCCATAATTTCTTTATCCAGATGTATGCTTTGAATTCCCTGTGATCTTTTGCTGTGAGGTTCCCTTCGTTTACCTTCTTTCATGTTGATGGCCGTGTTTCTGTGTTTCTGTGTGTAACACATCTTTAAGCATCTTTTTCAGGGCTGGACGAGTGGCAACAAATTCTTTCAATTTCTGTTTGCAATGAAAGGTCTTTATTTCACCTTCATTCACAAATGAGAGCTTTGCAGGATATAATATTCTGGGCTGGCAGTTTTTCTCTCTTAGTACCTGGGCTATGTCTCGCCATTCCCTTCTAGCTTGTAGGGTTTCTGATGAGAAGTCTGCTGTGAGTCTAATTGGAGATCCTCTGAGAGTAATCTGACGTTTCTCTCTTGCACATTTTAGGATCTTTTCTTTCTGTTTCACTGTGGTGAGTTTAATTACAACGTGTGGTGGTGAGGATCTCTTTTCGTCATATTTCCTAGGGGTTCTATGAGCTTCCTGTACTAGGATGTCTCTGTCCTCCTCTAAAACTGGGAAATTTTCTGCTAGTATCTCACTAAAAAGGCCTTCTAATCCTTTCTCCCTCTCCATGCCTTCAGGAACTCCTAGAACTCGAATGTTGGGTTTTTTAATAGTATCCTGTAGATTCCCAACAATATTTTTTAGATTTCTAATTTCCTCTTCTTTTCTTTGGTTTGACTATATATTTTCCTGTGCTCTGTCTTCTAAGTCCAATATTCTCTCTTCTGCCTCACCCATTCTGTTTGTAAGGCTCTCTAATGTGTTTTTCATTTGATCTATTGAATTCTTCACTTCATTATGATTTCTCGTCACTATCACAGTTTCATGTTCTACTAGTTGTTTCATTTCAGCTTGATTCCTCCTTAATATTTCATTTTCACGAGAGAGATTTTCTACCTTGTCCATTAAGGATTTCTGTAGTTCAAGAATTTGTTTTTGAGTACTTCTTAGTGTTCTTATCACTTTTTTGAGATCTGCTTCTTGCATTTCTTCTATCTCATCATCTTCGTAATCTTGAATTGGGGTGTCTTTTTCATTTGGGGACGCCATAGTGTCTTCCTTGTTCTTATTACCTCGGTTTTTGCGTTTGTTGTTTGGCATATTGGTTTCTTCACTGTGGTGATTTCTTTCTTGTTATACTATGACTCTAGATTAAGTGGACTGTCTGCTTTTGATGGAACTTAGAGGCTTGAGATGGGTGTGGCCTGAGAGCTCTGTTTGGTTCCTCAGGGTTGAGGGTGTGTCAAAGGAGACACTCCCAGGTTAGGCGTGGTAAATCTCTCTCTGCTTCTTTATTTTTAATTCAAAAGGGAAGTTATTCCACACAGCTGAGTGAAATTGGGGGTGGTTAGCAGGCGAATGATATACCCACAGGAGCCAGAGATCAGAAGCTCTTTCCCGGACGGCGCCGTGGCTCAACAGGCTAATCCTCCGCCTTGCGGCGCCAGCACTCCGGGTTCTAGTCCTGGTCGGGGCACCGGATTCTGTCCCGGTTGCCCCTCTTCCAGGCCAGCCCTCTGCTGTGGCCCGGGAGTGCAGTGGAGGATGACCCAAGTGCTTGGGCCCTGCACCCCATGGGAGACCAGGAAAAAGCACCTAGCACCTGGCTCCTGCCATCGGATGAGCACGGTGCGCCGGCCGCAGCGCGCTGTCCGCGGCAGCCATTGGAGGGTGAACCAACGGCAAAGGAAGACCTTTCTCTCTGTCTCTCTCTCTCACTGTCCACTCTGCCTATAAAAAAAAAAAAAAAAAAAAAAGAAGCTCTTTCCCAAGGACCAGAGAGGGAATCTCTGCGGCCTTTAGTGTGGGCTCAGATTCTCCTGTAGTCTCCCACTGGGCTGCCAAGGCTACTGAACTGTAGCGTCTGTGGAGAGTACTCACATGAATTCGTGATTTCAGTGAGTTCTCTCCCCCACCGTCTCTTTTTTCACAGACTCAGTTCATTAGCACCACACATTCATTAGGTTCTAATCTCCTGTTATTTCACCCCTCCCACCCAGAGTCTGGTTTTTCTGCTAGGCTCGGGGCCGGTGCCGACCTGAGGTCGCCCTGCTTATGACGTATGTCCAAAATGGCGCCTGGTCTTTGTCTTGCTCACCTTTGAGAGGAGAGCGGAGAGAGAGAAACTTGTGTCCATATGGGTCACTTTTCTCTCTCTCTCTCTCTCTTTCTCTCTCTATCTTTCTCTCTCTCTCTCCCTCTCTCTCTTCTAGTTAGCCTGGTGAACTTTTTCCCGCAGGGTTTCAAGCCTTGTTCGCTCTAGTCTCCTCTTTCCGCTTCCCTGCTGGTATCTCGGGCTATTGAGGTTCGTCTCACCTCGCGTTCCAGCGCTGGTGTGTTGAATCTGCTGCTGGTGTCCCAAACAGCGGGCTCCCATGCTCTCCACGCAGGTCCACTGTGAATCACTAGTTCCGGAAGGGTTTCCTCTGCTGTTTCTTCCCCTACTCTTCCTTGAACCTGCAGTATCTCCACTTTTATTAAACTGTCTCTCCCCAGACTATCGGTGTGCTCCCTTCCTATTCCGCCATCTTGCCGCTCTCTCCAAATCTCACTCTTTACATTATATTTTTAACAAATTTCTCTGGATATTGGTATCTGTGTATTTTTAAAATAATGTATTTTATAAAATGATTGTTATAAGGTCTAATAACAGTCTGTTTTGGCCAGTAGATTCTACTGGATTTTTTAGACAGACAAATAGTAATTTAATTGCATCTAATTTATCTCCCTGCCTTATTGCTTTGGACTGACTGATCTAGAATAATGTTATACAGTAATGATGAGAGTGGGCATCTTTATCTTGACATTAATAGGAATTTCACAATTGTTATACTATCCTGTAGGATGTTGGTTTTAACTTAGAAATTTCTGTTCTTTGACATACTAAAAAGTAGTCATTTGGCTTAGTTGACTAACAGTGTTTTCAGAATTTATGTTAAATGTTACCAAGCATCTCTTGGGATGATCATATGTTCATGTTTGTTCATAAATGTGATAAATTATATAAATAGATCTCTTAGTATGTATTTATCCTTTTGTTTCAAGGATAAACTCTACTTATTATATATTATTTTTAGAACATATGATATGCTAATATAATTTATTAAGCTTTTGAACTTAATATTTTTCATGTATGGTAGGTCTACTTTCTTTTTTGATATTTTGTCCAACCTTGGTGTCATAGTTATGATAAATACTTTAATAAAATGAGAGGGAGAATTTCATTGCTTATTTTCTCTGCTCTAGAAATGACTTGTTACATTCAATTTAAAATAATTCTATCTTCACATCTTTATTATTGACATAAATAGAAATCATGACACAGGTAATCTGGATTAGCTGACAACCTCCCAAATTCCTTATAAAATATATATTTTAACCCTAAGAATTGCAGTAAATGTGAAGATTCTACTGATAGACTGAGTCTTAGGAAGATATTGATCAGTAATTCTTGTTCATTGTCAGGAATCAATGTGTAAATAACATTGGTTGTAAATAATCACAGAAACGTACTTTTTAAAAAAAATCTCTCTTCCTATGAAATGAAGAATTATAGTATCATCTGTGTGTGGAATTGGGAATATCTATCCCCAAACACATGCCTTAGTAGAGCATAAATTAGTTTAACAAGCAGGGGTTTAGCCTAAAGTTGAAGACACCCATCTCCCATATGCAAGTAGCTGGCTTCATTTCCTGGCTCCAGCTTCTGGCCCTTGCAGACCCTGGGAGACAGCAGTGATAGCTCAAGTTACTGGGTTCCTGCCTTCCATTCGGGAGACCTGGATTGGGTTCTCAACTCCCAGCTCTGGCTTCTATTTTTCAACTTTGGCCATTAGTCCAGCCCCTCATTGTGAGCATTTGGGGAGTGAGTCAGTAGATGAAGACCTCTCTGTTTGCCTCTCAGATAAATTAATGTTTTAAAAAGATTGTTTCATTGGTTTAAGCTTTCTGAAGAACACTCCTAGGAGAAGCATTGATGGTGTTTTCAAAGTTGTCACCACAATGATGTTCCATAAAACATATGTTCATTTTACTTTTTAGTTGTTGAAGTTTTTATTTAGTAGAACCTTTAAGATTTTTACTATAATGTAAATTTAAGAATGTTATCTCAAGAAAATAAATGTTTAAAAAATTAAAAAGTTAGAAGAAATGTAACTCAGAATGGGCTGAATACATTCATTCAACTGTATCTATTCAAAGGGATTGTTCCCAGCTGATAAAATTAAGCAGAAAAATATTTAATGGAATCAACATACTATATGTGAAAAATATATATGAAGTGGCACACTGGCAGTAGTTATATCTGAAATTAGGGATTATAGCTGAATTTTTTAAATCTGTGTTTCTTACACTTCAGTGAATAATTATTTCTTTTGTAAGGAGAGCAGTCACACAAATGGACTGTAATACCATCTCAATTTATAATCTTACTTTCTTCTATCATAAATTCATTTACAGTAAGATTTGTATTTTATATTCAGACCTGGCTATGCAGATAAACATGGGGATGTATGAATACAATGGGAAGAGCGGCTACAGATTAAAGCCAGAGTTCATGAGGAGACCTGACAAGCATTTTGATCCTTTTACCGAAGGCATTGTGGATGGGATAGTAGCCAACACTTTATCTGTGAAGGTATGTGCACCCTAACAAAAGCTAGATCTCTACTTTGCATAAATAAGTGCTTTAATCTTAAAAAAAAGCTTAATTCCTGTTGAAGATCTTAATAGTTTTTGCAGGCTGCTTGAATGATAGTTAGTAAAATGAGTTGGTGAAACTTACCATGGCCAATTCTCTCTTTTTATGCAGATATCCCACCATGAAAGTTAGTGACCCATATTTGAGAGATCTGGCATTTTGTACTCATGAGTTCCAAGCAAAATTAGAGAATAAAGTCCCGCTATAAGTTATTAAATATTGAACAAAGGTTTCTAGTTTTCACAGCATGGTTTTGAAATGCTACGAGAATGTTCAGAGATTTTGAAGCTTGTATTAATGATATGAAGGAGTTGTCTCATTAAGTATGAGTTTGTGACCCTAAAATTAATTCCAAATGATTTTCTCCCAGCCTTAAAATTTGAGTTACAATAGGTATATTCTTTGTGAACTCAGAAAATATTATTAAGGCTATGAAATGTAAGTTTGTTTTTATAAAGAACTTTATATAGAAATTCTGTAATTATTTGGTGTGGAGCTAAAGTTTATTTTTTAAATATCATTTATTTTCTAATATGATAGAAACTTTTTGGGGGGTCATAGATGTACTTTCTGATTAACTTTAAAGCAATACATTTGAAAAACTATACAAAAGTATTCGGTAACATTTCCTAGCTAAGCAGCTGAACCCATTTTCATCTTAAAGTTATGTCACTTTATATCAAAGATTTAAAAATAAAATTCAATAAATTACCTCACAGTTATGTCTTTGAAATTTTTTTCAAGTCAGATTTATAAAGAGTAATTCGGGCAAAACTAGAGCTTTAGGGAATTGTTTTCCACCAAGGATAGTTAGTTCTGTCATGTGTGATTGAGATAAACATATAAGCATTATGCATAAAGAGAATGCTGTTTTAAAATCCTTGTCAATTCTTGTAGATGCATCAAACTCATAATATTTTTACTTGTTTGCAAGTTCATCCTGTTTTTTCCTTAATTGCTTGCATATTTTTTGTCTTGGAAATTTTGTGACATTGTAACCAATTTCATATAGGCAGGATAGTATGCTGGGTTGTAAAGGAAAATAGTTGAGTCCCAGACATGTGTAACCTGCTACTTCCATCCAGAAGGGATTTGCTGTTCTAGAACTGTCAGTATCCCCTGAATGGAGAGGCCACACTGTAATACAGTCCTTCCTGACTTGAACATTACAGTGAGAGCCAAGATGCAGCTCATTTCTGTCCTGTTGTGTCTTTGTTTTAATTTTGTGACATAGGCTTTATACTGCCAGAATGAACTTGTGAACTCAGACAACGATCTGCCATTCTGTCTTACTGATGAGAATGCTGTGGTTTAGTGTCAGTAATTTAGTTCAGGATTCTTCTTTGATCAGACATCTTAAGCATATAAAGGCTTTGGTGCATTTGATTTTCCAGTGGGACTTAACATAACTTGGACATTTCAAACGTGTTGTGAAATGCCTGCTAGGTTCTTAGTTCTTGTATAGATCCTCTAGTTCAACTAAGAGATTGTTGCTAGCAGGCCTCATGAAAGAAGCCAAAGATTGCAGCCAAGGGAAATGAGTTGTCCCTAGGACTAATTTAGGGAGCCTTCCCAAAGCCTTCCCTCTAACTTGTTCAGAATGTCTAACCCCATCTGTATGCAGTTGACTTTGACCTAACTTATCCTCTGATGGCTGTGCTCATGCCTCCGTGGTGTCTGATTTCTGGCCCAGGCATAATCTGGGAAAATCTGTCCCTTTTGCTGACTTGAGCTTAGAAACGTACACAACCTAGATGAACCAGGTTGTCTCCATCAGCACCCGATCCCTGGTGCTTCCATCTCTGGGATAAAGCAAGTTTGCTTTGCTTGTTTGCTTGTTTGCTTCCATTAACCTGTATTACGACTGATAGATCTCTGTGATAATGAAAATTAGGTTAGGGAAAGAGCCAGACCTGGGAAACATTTTGTGGATGTATAATTTTAAAATCTCTTTTAACTCCACTATGCTCATTTGTTAAGTAGCCAGGCAAAGGAAACTCACAGTTATGGAGATGGCTAATCGGGTGAGTTAAAGGTACAGGTAAACTGATCTTAATGGTTTAAAGCAGATTCTCTTCATTTATTCCTCATATACTGCTTTATCTTATTGACTCTTAACTGTACAATTTTCAATATTCCTGTACTAACTCCTTAAGGAAAAAAGAAATTACATTTCTACAATGGCTTCTATTTCATTTTGCTTATTCTCCAACATTTCACCTAACAGCATTTATACCTCCTTAAAGTATTCTGTTATGTCTGTTATCTGTTTATCAAGACTTCCTTTTCTATTACTTTCTAGATTATTTCTGGTCAGTTTCTGTCTGATAAGAAAGTTGGGACTTACGTGGAAGTGGATATGTTTGGTTTGCCTGTGGACACAAGGAGGAAGGCATTTAAGACCAAGACCTCACAAGGAAATGCCGTTAATCCTGTCTGGGAAGAAGAACCAATTGTGTTCAAAAAGGTTGGTCTCGTGTTCTTGGCCTGAGATGTAACTGAGTTTTCCAGGTGTTTTACACTAACCAGAAATAAAATAAATGAGCAATTATTTGTTGCTTACCTTGAGAACTTGCACATTTTTTAAGCTATACTGTTTTGGAAGTCATCCTGCAAACTCTCTGAGATCTCTGTTAATCACTTGCTTAGGTTTTTTTAGAATTGTACTTTAAATCAATTAATTCTAGTATATCTCATTTGGAAGACCAGAATAACATGTAAGTTTAACTCAGATCATTGCACAGTATAAGTGTTCAATGATACATTTTCATTTAACTCCAGTGAAGCAGAGTGAGAAGTAGGGAATGACATAGTAGCTGACAGGAAGCAACTCTATACTTCTTTTAAAAAGAATGTTAATTAAACTCATGACTGTCTTGTCTGAATTCTTTGGATATAGTTAAAGTCTTTTACACCAACTGGGTCTTTCTGTCTTCACCAGAAAGCAAATCATCTTCACACAAGCTTATCACCTTAGCAGTTCTGAAAATAAGATACGCAGAAACCAGAGTAGACTTCCCTTGGCATTTAATCTGGTCACGATGTCTACAAAGACAGTCTTCTGCAAACAAAATGTCTATATGAAAGCTTTTCACACTCTGTTTTGCTCCCATATGCCAACTGGGTTTAATACTCCTAGAGTTAGTATGAATAGTCCACGAGTAAATACTTTAATAACATTTAGAAAATGTCTGACACTGCAAGTATTCAATAAATGTATTTACTGTTACAAAAATAAATTTTAAAGAGATAGTTGGTTTCATATACATGATATGAGATTAGAAAACTGCATACTCCAGATATTTCATATAGGAAATAAACGAGTAATTGTTGCATTATTTGTGAATTTTCAAATTTATGAAACAATTATATTTTAAAAGGCTCCTGAAAGCTTTTTTATAAACCTTTTCTTTGATGGTAGAAAATCTATTTGGTTTGAAAACATAAGAGTAAACATTAATATAGTGATAAGACAACAGATTCTTGGTGTTTAAGCATAGAATTTGATCATTTCTATCTTTGAAAATGTTGATGTAAAAAATGAACTATTTACAGAATTATTAATTAGCGATAGAGAAACAGAAGAAGGAAGAGAAAGAGAAACCTTATCCTTTGGCATTTCCCAAATGCTCCCCAATAGCCATGACTGGGCCTGGCTGAAGCCAGGAACCAGAAATCTAGGTCTGCCACCTGGGTGGCAGAAACCCACTCACTTGGGCTATCACCTACTGCCTCTCAGGGTCAGGATTAGCAGGAAGCTGGAGTCAGGAGCCAGAGCCACAAATCAAACCCAGGCACTCCTACTTAGGATGTGGACATCTTAACCTCTAGGCTACATGCTCATTCCCAGTGAGCTGCATTGTTAACAAATGCCTTCCTGCAACAAGGTGATAAAGCATAGATAAGATCCTATTTCTGGTAACCATGTATTCTTGTTTTGAAAAATTAACTCATAAGCAACAGCTTATTTTTTAATCAAATTAATTAAGTAGAAACCTCTACTTGGATTTGGAAATGCAGAGCCGAATTGAACAATATCTTTCTAACTCTTTCATGCAATTGCTCATTCTCATAACCAGGTATGACCTTCATGTCCCCATAGGTAGTTCTTCCTTCTCTGGCCTGCTTAAGGATAGCAGTTTATGAAGAAGGAGGTAAATTCATCGGCCACCGGATATTGCCAGTACAAGCCATTCGGCCAGGTATGGATAGTTTGAGAAACTTGCTGTCAAAGTTGCAGAGAAAATTATCACTTCCTTACCTGATCATTAAAAATTCTTTAGGAAGTTCTTCACTAATTTTTAATTTTGTTATGTAACTAGAGCTGTAAGGTTATTTAAATATTTAAATCATTTTCATGTTTTTGTAACATGTTACAGTTTATTAATCAACTCTTATCACAATAAATCTGTGGAACAAAGTTTCTGAAAACTTACATACAAGTCCAGTTATCCCTCAGCACCCCGGGGTATTGTATCCAAGACCCCTGGAGATACCAGAATCTGTGGAAGCCAAGTGTCATATAAATGGCATAGTATTTGCATATAACCTAGTAACATCCTTCTGTATGCTTTAAATTAACTCGAGATCCCTTGTGATATCTAGCAACATAAATGCATGTGAGTAGTTGTTACACTGTAGTTTGGGAGATAATGACAACAAAACATGCCTGTCTGTGGACAGATGTGTTTTTTTCCTCAAATATTTTTCATGTGTGTTTGGCTGAATATGTAGATGCAGAACCCATGGATATTTGTGATTGTGCTCACGGGTCCTTGCATTGGCAAATTTTGGGTGATTCAACCTGGGCACCAGAGAATAGCTATGCTTTGGGTTTGGGGTTTAATTACCTTTCATGTGTGTACATTTTGAGGCCAGACTGAAGGGGCAGCAGCATCTACAGTGGAGACTTTCCTTGCGGGTCCACTGTAATGCAAGAGGAAAACTCTAATCCTGCACTGCATTTTAAGCTCTCCTTATACCACATCGTTAGCATTCCATTGGCCAAAATTGAGCATATGCCAAGCCCTGAGTCAGGACATCAACTGGAATTCAATTATAAGGGGTGAAAGTGGAATAATAATTAAATCTCTGCCACACTATTTTGAATTCTCTTTTATGGGGAAAAACTGACTAGAAAGGGAAAAAATAGATTCCACTGTGTTTTCCTGTCTGGTAAGGAAAATAATACCTTATCTCTCAAAATCATGTGATTAAAATGAGAAGGAGCTGACCTGCTTGTCACTCAGCATCAACTGAAATATACACCTCCATCTCACTGATGTTCATGATGATAACTAAATTGTGCAGAAATTACGTGCTGCCTGTTTTTTTTTTTTTTTTCTTTGCCACCCTCCAGGCTATCACTACATCTGCCTGAGGAATGAAAGGAACCAGCCTCTCATGCTGCCGGCTGTCTTTGTCTACATAGAAGTGAAAGACTATGTGCCAGACACATATGCAGGTAAGTACCCCACCCACAGCAATGTTTCCTTCTGGCTCATCCGGGATTTTGTGGCTTGGTGAGAAAAATTGGACCAAACAAAGGCTTGATTCTGCCCTCAGATTCGTCTCTGTTTTTATACGTATGCTTAGAGGTAAATTGCTTAACCCTCGTAACTGAATTTTAATTATTTATCTTCATTTTAATCCCAATTCCTCAGCTGTAGGCATATTTATTCATTGATAGTCTTATCCTCATGGGCCCAGCCCTTCCCAAGGGACCTGGTAGTACAGTTATCTAAGTAGTTCTGTGCACTGCATTTGCCTTCAGCCAGTTGTAGAGCTATGGTCCTTTTCATGGGTGAAAAATTGAGAGGAATTATATATAGATTTTTTTTTTTTTTGGTAATTTGAGAGTGCCCATCTGCTGATTTACTCCCCAGTTGCCCACAGTTTACAGAGCTCTACCAGGCTGAAGCCAGGATCCAGGACTTCAATCCTGTTCTCCCATGTGGGTGGCAGGGCCCCATCTATTTGAGCCATCACCACTCCCCCTTCCTAGGGTATGCATTACAAGAGGCTGAAACCAGGACTCAAACCCAGAAAACCTGATAGCGGACAGGCATATCTGGACTGGTGTCTTAACTACCAGGCCAAAAGTCTAACCCTAGGAATCATACATTTGAATTTTTGTATTATCAAATGGTCTAGATGTGAGATACTTGGGAATGCTGAAGACTGAAACAAAAGTTGGAGCACATGCTCCACCCAGAGATAGCAGCCTAGCTTATTATAGCTAACCACTGCCATCTGAATGAGCACCATATTACCAAATCACAGGGACATTCCAACAGTCCGGAAAGGAGGGTTTCTATGTGAAATGTCTCCATTTGGTTGAAATAAGACAAATGTGTAGGTTACTGCTGGGGTAGAGGGACACCTCCAAAAAATCTGAAGAATCTGAAAATCTGCAGTGTTGAGGCATGCTGAGTCAGAGTCTGACCTATTTGGCTCTCAGCATTGAATTCCTTTGATTAATCTCTTCCTGAGGGATGACCTGAATCATCTATTTCCAAAACGTTGGGTAGATGAGTGGATCATTATATGGGTAGATGAAAGAATGGAAAATGGATGATGAATTGTCGGAAGGATGGGTAGGTAGAGGATGTAATGCATGGGAGGAAGGAGGAACAGAATGAAAGAAGCATTGTGGGCAATCACTACATCCCAGACCTTTGATCTAAAATGTCTCTTCCCTATTTAGATGTCATTGAAGCTTTGTCAAACCCAATCCGATATGTGAATCTGATGGAGCAGAGAGCTAAGCAACTGGCTGCTTTGACGCTAGAAGATGAAGAAGAGGTAAAGAAAGAGGTGAGAGGATGTTCTAATCTTAAGCATAACATTAAGTATTATTTCTTCACTCCCTTGCTGGCTTTGTCTAAATAACATCACACCTTAGGAAAAGAAATAATGCATTGGAACAGCACTTCCATGAAGTCCAGCATTATGTCATAGAAAATCTAGATGATTGACTGCATTTTTCATATTTCATTCTCTTTTGGCATTCAGTACACATCACCAGTGTCTTTTCCTGCATACACACCTGCTGCCTCAGGCAGGGTCCTGTGCTCAGGTCTCCTCAGACCGCTGCAACATCACTACAAGGGTTGACTTCAAGCTGTTCACTGCTGCAGGTTTCTCTGAGGGTGAACTTCTGCTGATAGGAATGAGCATGCCTGGAGATGCCTGGCAAGCTCTTCTTTGGAGGGGGAGATCTAGGACCAGCAACTGACAGATGGAAGAAAATAACAGCACAGGTGCTTTGCTTCTGTGTGGGCAACTTCTGTGTTGCAATTCCTGCTACTGATCTCCATAAGGGATGAGGCTGAAGTAGACTTCCGGTGACATATCACTCTCTCTTCTTTTCCTGTCTGCCATGCATGCCTCACATCCCTACATTTTTCTCCTGAGAGCATTCTCTCAGAAATATTGTCATGAAGAAGTCCCATATCCAATTCTCTTTTAAGGGAAACTAACAATGCTGAAGAGCCTTGTAGCTCAACAGAAGCACCAGTACTTCTGAATTTTTTGCTCGGGAACCGGAATTTAAAGATTTAACAATGAATGCATTTTTAATTTTGGTGTTCCTTCAGCTATAATAGTGTTTTTCTTTTCCATGGTCTTTAAAAAGATTAACCCATTAAGTCCCAACTTTTCAGTTCTATGAATATTTCAATGAAATTAACATAGCTGCATTGAAATATGTTGAGAATTATAATATATAGCCTATATGTCATTTATTATTAAAATGAAAATACAAATTGCCCAATGCAGTGTGTGTTTATAGAACAATATATATTGTTCTATAAACATGATAATGGGCAGATATCTTTTCATACAACACACAGTATGCAAAAAAGTGATTTTCTTGACCTGTTCAATAATTATTTTTGGAGCAAAACACTTCAAACAAAAGTCTACATTATATTTTTGACAATATTTTGTTGGTTTTGTGCAACATGGGTTGTTTTGCATGATTATTTTCATTTTAGAATAATATGGCTTCTCATGTGGAATCTGATATTATCTTGGGCAGTAGTAAGTCCAGAAGTTCTACACTTTCTTTGTCCTGATGGTTTCTGTTTTTCATTTTAAATATGTTGAGTAGATGTCTCTTGAAATCCCACAAATTTATGAGGCGCTCTTTGCCTTTGTTCACAAATTTGTGAACAGAACATGCATTTACCATACACATATCAGTTACTCAAGTGAAGGAAGGCCAATACCACTTTTGTTTTTTAACAAAAAGAAGTGACCAATTTGAAAGCCCATAAATCATGCTTAAGCATACCACCATTGAAATTGGCATAGAGACCCAATCCCTTTGGTTGAGACACAGTGAGCCTACTAGTTATTTCTTTTTGGAAAGATTTAACTTTGCCAGGTGGTTCCACTGTATCATAGTTCTTGTCAGCAATGACACATTCATTATCTAAACATTTTGCAACGAGAATTTCTTTATCTGTGTCAAATCTGTGGTCATGATCCTCTCGCTTGTTTTTCATCAATGTTGCCAGCTTCAGAAGACACTGTTTAGCCTGTTTTTCCTCGTGGTGTCTGTAACTTAGAATACAATATTTTGAAGGTGTACAAACAAGTCATAACCAGTGAATAAGCTGTCCAAGAATACCCAACAAATGGAGTGTGAGTCTGGATTCTGCACCATTTCAAGCATTTGTAGAACTAATTTACTTCCAAGCACACAGATCACAAGTTTTCAATATCTGTCAGTAGCAACACATTAGAGTTTGTCAGACAGCAGTGCACTGCACTGCACATTATTATGTGCTACACATAGTCTCTCTCAGTGTCCTACTTATAGAACAACTATTTTCAAACATAATTTTCTTTAAAGATTTATTTTAAAGATGGCTATAGGGAGATAGGGAAATACAGAGAGAGAGGGAAGAGAGACCCTCCATCTACTAGTTGACTTCACAAATGGCTGGTGGGCTTTGCCATGTTGAAACCAGGAACCAGAAATTAATCTTGGTCTCAAGACCAAGCACTTGGGCCATCTTCAGCTGCTTTCCTGGGCACATTAGCAGGGAGCTGGAATCAGAAGCAGAGCAGCCAGGACTCAAACCAGTGCCTACATGGGATGCCAGCATCTTAGGCTGTGGCTTAACGCACCATACCACAATGCTGGCCCCCAAATATTGACAATTTGAAAAGTAATATATGCATTGAAATAAAATGGCATCCTAGTTCTAGAAAATACTTTCATAAATGCATTTCTTTTATTATCTATCAGTTATGTAGGTAATCTTTTGGTCAGATTAACATTTAATAACAGGAACTTTTCAAATGATCTATAATTCACCTATTATTTTATCCAAACTATAGAACTCCAAAAACATAATATTTATTTCAAAGTTACTATAAATGGTACATTTACTGCTCAGTTTTTTTTTATTTGTTTGTTTTAGGTTTCCCACATATAGGACCAAGAGACAGAAAGGGTTAAAACTAAAGCATTCTATGAATTTCTTATTTACTCACATGGACACCAATATGAAATCAGTACCTCTCCTAAGAAATCCACCAGAAGCTTGAAAATTCTTTTCTCTTTTCCTGCTTTACTTAATAGCATATTTAAAATATATATGTTGCAAGAAAGTATAATTTAGGTACTATAAATAAATCACTGTTGAGAACAGTGATTCTATTCTCTCATAAGAAAACAGCAATCTCTTTTAATCTCTTTTTAAGAAATAACAGTTTAAAAAGTAGGATTCTGACTAAAATTTCATTGTAGAAATAATATTTCTTATTTGTATAATCAACTTCTGCCTCGTTGTAAGCCATTGTCCCTGAGAAGGAAGCACTCAGTTCCAGAGAATACCTCAAGACACACTGTATTTCAGCTTATGTAGTACAGCTACTGATGTAGAAGTCTCCTTGTGAATGTTTTATTGGTGGTGCCTCAAAAAGACCAATTCTCTGATGATTGGGCCGGGGGGAGTAACCCTAAGGAGTGGGGACCTAAGTCCTCTGAGCATGCAAGGAGTGCCTTGGCCCACCTTGGTATCCTTTGAAAGCCTTAGCTTTGTACACCAAAAAGCTGTTTGAAGGACCAGTGTTTGCTACAGTGGTTAAAATGCTGATGGAGACATCAGAGGGTCTGGGTTTGAGTCCCACTGGCTCCACTCTCAATTCCAGCTTCCTGCTAATTAATCCATACCCTGGGGTGGGTGGGCAGCAGATGATTACCCCAAGTATTCGTGTCCCTGCCACCATTTTGGAAACCTGGACAGAGTTCTTGGCTCCTGCCCCAGCTGTTGTCACTCACTTGCTCTCTTGCTCACATTCAAATAAATAATTTTTAAAAAGCTATTTTGGGAGGACACTAATGTATATAAAAATACAGAAGTAGAGTTTCAGGTCAGTGTTACTTGAATTTTTTTAAAAAGTTAACAAGAAATGTATAATTGGGGTTAAACTTACAGAATAATTGAACATTTTCAGTTGTAGAAATAATTTTAGAAGCATTGAATTACATAGACTCCATACCGGTCTAAATCAGAAAATGTGATTTTTCTTCTTGAAATATCTAAACCCTTAACAGATTTCATTTTTGAAACTCAAGAAAAAAACAATCATTTGTTCTCACCACATAATACTAGGAAAGAAAAGTCATTTCACGCCTTTGAACAGCACTGTGCCCTTTATCTGTCTCACAATAATGTAAGTTTGTTTGAATGAGGCCACTGAAAATAAGTAGCAGTGGTTTTCTCAAAAGAAAATTCTATCTAGGACATGTCAGGCACTGGAGAGACTATTTTAGCAGCAGAGTCTTTTTTAGTATGATCCTTTTAACGTGGCACTTCTAAAGGTCATTTCTATTTGAACATTAAAGACTTCATTGGACTATAAAATATTATTAAATGGATAATTTTCTAATAAATTATCTTCACCACTAGCTCACAAACCAGATAGGTAGGAAAGTTAAATTCTTCTCCCTGTGACCTGAACAATAAACATTTACATCAGATCATGTGGGAAGACATTATTCAGGTGATATATTGTAACTATAAATATATTATATATAGTCTGAATAATTATAGAAACTTAAGGAACACTATAGATTCGAGTTAATGGGTTTATTATATCATATAAAGTCATAATTCAGGGTGGCCTGTGAGCAAAGTTGTATGAGTAGAGGCTAATCTGAATCCTAACAAAGTATTTTATTTATTTATTTTTTGTTTGTGAGAGAGAGAGAGAGGTGGAAAAATGCACTCCCATCCTCTGGTTCACTGTGAAAATTCCCACCATAGCTGAGGCTGAGCCTGGGTTGATGCCAGAAGCTGGGACCTCTGTGCAGGTCTCCCATGTAGAGCCATTGCTGCTACCTCCCAGGATCTGCATTAGCAGGCCAGAGTTAGGAACTGATCCTCAGCACTTTGATGTGAGATCCAGGCATTTTAACTGGCTTCTTAACTCCTAGACTAAATGGCTACTCTCCTAACAAGACCCTTAGAGCACTTAAAGGTTTTCCTCTAAATAAAAAAGTCATATGGAAAAATTTTAAGCCATGGTAAACAAAAGAAATAAGGAAATAAAAATCCTTCAGTAACCCTGCAGGTACTATTACCTTTTGGTATGTTTTTCTGTCATTTTTCTGGGTACATAGCTTATGTTTTAGAAATACTTTTAAATATTTCAGAACCCAAATGCTTTAAGAGATGCCTAATGAAATATCGGTAACTTTAGTTGTTGTTTTCTAGTTTTAAAACACACCTGCATAGGGGGAAAAGTATTCAATGCATCAATTAGAAAATATCACTTGTAACATTAATGACAAAATGCAATATTTGAACATGATTTGCTTTGGCAGGTAAGACAAGCAGAGAAAAAAAGAAATATAATGAATATTTAACTGAGTGTCTCCTCAATGCCTGACACTGTACTGAACCCTTTCGTATACAAGGGTTTTGTCTTAATCCTTAAGACACTCCTATTTTAGGTTGTGCATTTACTGTCATGGTCAACATGCTACTTGGGCTGCTTCTATCCCAAGTTAGAGCACCTGGCTTCCTGCCTCCCCTCCTGATTCCAGCTTCCAACTAATGTATACCCTAGGAAGCAGCAGTTGATAGACTGAGTACTTGGGTTCTGCCACTTACATGAGAGATTTGGATTGAGTTCTTGGCTCCTGGCTCTTGGTTTGAGACTGGCCCGGCCTCAGCTGTAAAAAGCGTTTGGGGAGAGAATCAGAAAATAAGAAATCTCTCTTTCTTACTTTCTTTCTTCCCCTCCTCACACTCTAACTCTCTCTCTTCTCTCTCCCCTCCTCTCTCCTCTCTCCTTTCTCCTCTCTCTCTCTCTGCCTCCCTTCCTCCTTTTAAATAAATAAATTAATGAAATCTTTTAAAATCCATAAGTCCTAATTACTAATATTATTCTCATTTAACAGATGAGGCTCTGAGGGTTACATTCTTTGCCCAGTGCCAATTAGAAAATCAGAAAGTTGGGGGAATCCAGCATCACCCTTTGTGTTCTACATCAGACCTCCTTAAATGCAGTGACCCAGGCATCATGATAAAGTGCTCATCCTAATTCAGTGGGTCTGGGGTGGAGACATACTGGGCATCTTTTTTTTTTTTTTTTTTTTTGACAGGCAGAGTTAGTGAGAAAAAGAGACAGAGATAAAGGTCTTCCTTTTTCCATTGGTTCACACCCCAAGTGGCCACTACGGCCGGCACACTGCGCCAATCCAAAGCTAGGAGCCAGGTGCTTCCTCCTGGTCTCCCATGCTGGTGCAGGGGCCCAAGGACCTGGGCCATCCTCCACTGCCCTCCTGGGCCACAGCAGAGAGCTGGACTGGAAGAGGAGCAACTGGGACAGAATCCGGCACCCCAACTGGGACTAGAACCCAGGGTGCCGGCGCCGCAGGCAGAGGATTAGCCTAGTGAGCCGTGGCGCCGGCCTTGGGCATCTTTCATAAGCACCTAGGTGAAGCACACTCTGAGGAACAAGAGTCTACTCCACACCACATTGCACACCTCTGAAACAAAACTGTCATTTTCTGGTAATCTAGAGCAAGGACTGTCTCTCCAGCGATCTTTCAGTCCCCTGTAGCAGGTCACCTGGATGAGTGAACAAAGAATATGAGATGTTTGTCTTCAATAGGGATGCTTCAATAGGGATGGATATTTCATTAGTTTGTGCATCGGTTGGCCAAAATATGTATCTCAACTTAAAACTTTTAAATTACACAGGCTGTGTTCATCTGGCACACATCTGTTGCCACACTTGAGAGGGCTGTGGTCTAAGACCTTTTGCTCCAACCCTCACTCAGCCCTCAAGATAAAAATGTCTGTTCATAAGAATTCCCAGTGCCACCTGTGGTGCACGGTGCAAGTGAAAGTGAGTGAGTGCTCATCACATAATATTGATATGAAAAGGGAAAGCTGTTTGGAAATACTGAAACTTCATTGGCTCCAGGAGGTCTGCTTTTTTATATTTTCAGACACCTAAGTTCCTACATGTGAGATGAAATTTCCCTAAAATAGTCTGCAAGTATTTTCTCATTCACTGTGTGGCACCATGGGCGTCTTCAACGGGAATTGATTATTTGAAAAATGATGCAAATTTCAGCAACAAAATAACCCAGGAAGCAAAAATTTCAATGTGGTATTCTCACAAGCTATAATGTTTGCTGAAATAATTTCTACAATACAGCAGTTTAGTACTTCATAGTTTTAAGAATTTAGCACTGGCCGGCACCTTGGCTCAACAGGCTAATCCTCCGCCTTGCGGCACCGGCACACCGGGTTCTAGTCCCGGTCGGGGCGCCGGATTCTGTCCCGGTTGCCCCTCTTCCAGGCCAGCCCTCTGCTGTGGCCCGGGAGTGCAGTGGAGGATGGCCCAGGTGCTTGGGCCCTGCACCCCATGGGAGACCAGGTAAAGCACCTGGCACCTGGCTCCTGCCATCGGATGAGCGCGGTGCGCCGGCCGCAGCGCGCCGGCCGCGGCAGCCATTGGAGGGTGAACCAACGGCAAAAAGGAAGACCTTTCTCTCTGTCTCTCTCTGTCTCTCTCTCTCACTGTCCACTCTGCCTGTCAAAAATTAAAAAAAAAAAAAAGAATTTAGCACTAAAATCAAAGATGAGGATCACTATACATTTTTTAATTCATTTCCATTAAAAATTTTTCCATCTAACAAAGCCTCAAAATATCAACCTGTAGAAACAATAGTTAATCAAAATTCCTGAACTTTAAAACTTCCAATAAAATAGGAAGTTTGCCTTTTAGGGGATGGCCTTTAAATAATGACACTATCCCTTTCATTTTCATATTATACAACTTTGGAGTTTCATTGGGTACCCTGCATAAAACCAAAGCTACTGAGGAATGACTGTATGTAACATATACGTAAAATAGCCTGATTCTGTGCTTTAAGCCTTTAATATATTTCTGAGTAACCTACCGTGGTTAAGAGTTAACTGCAGATTCTCCACTACAGGCAACAGAAAGAGAAGCATGCTCATTGTTTTTATTCATTTGTTTATCCAAAATATTTTTCCTATTAGTACAACATTTAGATATATTTTTAGTTTCAGATTTTGTCATTAATAATATACCTATTGATGACATGACTAGTAAACTAAATGTGAGCTTATTTAATCAATAAATATTTAATATAACTTTGTGTCAGTCACTATAAACATTATATATATAATGAAAAAATCAGATGCTCTAATAGACTTTACTATCTGGAGAAAAAGACACAATTTTAAAAATTCACACATCTACATGTAAACTTGTAGCTGTCACTAATGTTTCAATAACAGGTACTCCATGAATACTGATATCCTCATATGAAAATATAGCCATTCTATATCAAGAATCACTTGGATCCATGTTTCACTTACTACTGGAAGAGGCTTATTTGCAAGAATGCCAAAATCATTTTTTTAATTTTATGTGAATTAAGCTTATAAAACTGAAATCAACAGGTGAATTAATCCAGGTCATTAGAGCTCCCTTTTGTTTCCAACTTACTCTAGTAGACTCTTCAAAAAATAGGACTTAAGATGTATTTTATTATGAAAGCTTCAAACATGCAAAAGCATTGAAAGAAGTGTTCCATGAATACCTATATATCAATCACTTGGATTCCACACATAAAAAGTTGATGCATTCACTTCATCCCATGCATATCTATATCCATTTATTAATCCATCTTATTTTTGGTATATTTCAAGTGAATTGTAAATATGAATATACTCTTAAACACTTGAGAATGTATGAATCAGAACATGGTTCTTAGGAATGACTCAATTTCTTAGAAAGGTGAGGTGAACATATTATCTAATGTCATTCAGCTAACACGAGTGTAGGACACACAGGAAAAGCTGACTAACAAAATCATACTACTGCCCACATTTGTTCTAAGAGGACTGAATTCTTCCCTGATGGAAATATGAATTTTGCCCATAACATTCTGGAAAAATTGATGACCTCATTTATTATCATCTGGTATCTGAATAAATATGTTGCCATCCTATCATAAAAGGTACTTGTTTTATAGATGACCCTGGCAAGCACAGCATGATTCCACACCTGTGATAGCTTGCTCATACACCTGGCATTTGAAGCACCCTCGTGTCTACCACTTCTCCCACTCTACTCAATTCTCCAAATACCAATTCTCTACTGCTTTATCATCAGATTCATATTTCTAAGAAAATTATTTATTTGAAATGGTAGGAGAGAGAGTGAGAGAGCTCTTATCACTGGTTCATTCCCCAAATGACCACAATGGGCAGGAATGGATGAGGCTAAACCAGGAGCCAGGAACTCAACTCAGGTTTCCCATGTGGTTCAAAGGAACCCAATCCCAAGAACCATCACTGCTGCCTCCCAGACTCTACATTAGCAGAAAACTGGAGTTAGGAACCAGAGCGAGAAATTAAGCCTAGAAACTAATGTGGGACACAGGCATCTTAATTGATTACCTTTTAGGTGCTCAACCAGTAAGCCAAACACCAGCCCCAGATCCAAATTGTTAATGCCCAGAATGGAAATGTTTTCAACCAGCCTAGCAAATGGATCCTCTTCTTTCTGAAAAACTTAGATCTGTGACCTTCTTAGTTATCACTTTACTGATCTATCTACATTGTATTTTCAAAGCACTTATGTTCATTTTGGAACTAGGAACTTGTAAATTATTTTTTATAAAATCTTTTTTCCCAGAATCCTTATATTTAAGGTATACAAACTTTATGCATCTCATAAATACAACTTTAGGAACATAGTGAGAAGAACACATGAGAAGAATCACTGTACCTGCCATCCCACCTGCACTCCCACCCTTCTTCCTCCTCCCTCTCCTATTCTGATTCTTATTTTTTACTAAGAACTATTTTTAATTAACTTTATACACATAAGATTAACTCTATATTAAGTAAAGAGTTCAATAAATAGTATGGAAAAAAAAATGTTCCCTAACAGTTGAGGCAAGGGTTGTTCAAAGTCACCGCATTTCAAAGTGTTAATTTCACTTCTATAGATTACCTTTTAGGTGCTCTGCTAGTTACCACAGATCAGGGAGAACATATGATATTTGTCATTTTGCAACTGTCTTATTTCACTAAATTTAATGTTTTCCAGTTGCATCCATTTTGTTACAAATGCCAGGATTTCATTTATTTTTACCATTGTGTAGTATTCCATGATGTAAAATCCCATAATTTCTTTATCCAGTCTTCAATTGACAGATATATGGGTTGATTCCATATCTTAGCTATTGTGAATTGAGCTGCAATAAACATGGGGTTACAGATAACACTTGCATATACTGATTTCATTTCCTTTGGGTAAATTCCCAGGAGTGGGATCACTGGATTATACGGTAGGTCTATATTCATATTTCTGAGATATCTCCATACTGTCTTCTCAGTGATTGCGCAAATATACATTCCTACCAACAGTGGGTTAGGGTACCTTTTTCCCCACATCCTTTCCAGTATTTGTTGTTCGTGGATTTCTATATGAAAGCCATTCTAACTGGATTGAGGTGAAACCTCATTGTGATTTTGATTCACATTTCACTGACAGTAGTGATCCTGAGCATTTTTTCATGTGTCTGCTGGAGATTTGAATTTCCTCTCATGAAAAATGCCTGTTCAAGTCATTTACCCATTTCTTAATTGGGCTGTTTTTTTGTTGTTGTTGAGTTTCTTGAGCTCTTTATACATTCTGGTTATTAATCTGTTATCAGTTGCATAGTTTGCAAATAATTTCTCTGATTCTATCAGTTGCCTATTCACTTTGCTGAGTGTTTCGTTTGCAGTGCAAAGGCTTCTAAATTTGATGTAATCTCATTTGTTAATTTTGGTTTTGATTGCCTGTGCTTCCTGTGTCTTTTCCAAGAAGTCTTGCCTGTGCCAATGTCTTTCAGGGTTTCCCCAATATTCTCTAAGAATTTGATGGTATCACATCATAGATTTAGGTATTTGATCCATTTTGAGTGGATTTTTGTGTATGGTGTGAGGTATGGGGTCTTGCTTCATATTTCTGCATGTAGAGATCGAGTATTGCCAGTACCATCTAATAAAGAGACTGTTCTTGCTCCAGTGTTTGATTTTAGCTCTTTTGTCAAAGATAAGTTGGTTGTCGATGCGTGGGTTGATTTCTGAAGTTGTGATTCTGTTCCATTTGTTTATCAATCTGTTTTTGTACCAGTACTAGGCTATTTTGATTATAACTGCCTTGTAGTATGTCTTGAAATCTAGCATTGTGATGTCTCTGGCTTTGTTTTTGTTGTATAAGATTGCTTTAGTTCTTCAGGGTCTCTTGTGTTTACATTGTATTTCAGCATCATTTTTTCTAGAGCTGAGAAGAATGTCTTTGGTATTTTGATCAATATTGCATTGAATCTGTAAATTGCTTTTGGTAGTATGGACATTTTGATGATATTGATTCTTCCAATCCATGAACATGGAAGATTTTTCCATTTTGTGTGACTTCTATTTCTTTCTTTAATGTTTTGCAATTCTCCTTGTAGAGGTATTTCATGTCCTTGGTTAGGTTTATTCCAAGATATTTGATTTGTTTTTAGTAGCTAGTATTAATGGGATTGATCTTAGAAGTTTTTTCTCAGCCATGGCATTCTTTGTATATACAAAAAGGCTATTGATTTTTGTGTGTGTTGATTTTATATCCTGCCACTTTGCCAAACTTTTCTGTGAGTTCCAATAGGCTCTTAGTGGTGTCTTTTGATCTCCTGTTTATAGAGTCATGTTATCTGAAAATAGGGATAGTTTGACTTCTTCCTTCCCAATTTGTATCCCTTAGATTTCTTTGTCTTGCCTAATGGCTCTTGCTAAAATTTCCATGACATTATTTAACAACAATGGTGAGAATGGACATCCTTGTCTGGTTCTGGATCTCAGGGGGTATGCTTTCCCATTAAAAAGGATCTTGACCATGGGTTTGTCATAAACCACCTTGATTGTGTTGATGAATGTTCCTTCTAGAGCCAATTTGCTTATGTTTTTTTTTTTTCATGAAAACATGTTGTATTTTATCAGATGCTTTCTCTGCATCTATTGAAATAATCATCTGAGTTTCTTCCTTAGTTCCTTAATGTGATTAATCACATTTATTGATTTCTGATTGATGAATTATCCCTGCATACCAGGGATAAATCCCACTTGGTCTGAGTGAATGATGTTTCTGATGTGTTGTTGGATTCAATCAGCTAGTATTTTGTTGAAGATTTGCATTTATGTTCATCAGGGAAACTAGTCTGTAGTTCTGTTTCTTTTAGCTGTAAAGCCATCCAGTCCTAGGCTTTTCTTTGTTGGATGGGTCTTTATTAGTAATTCAATTTCCGTTTTGGTTATTGGTCTGTTTAGGTTTTCTGTGTCTTCATTGCTCAATTTCAACAGGTTGTATGTGTCCAGGAATCTATCCATTTCTTCTAGGTTTCCCTATTTGTTGGCATACAGATCTTTGTAGTAATTTCTGAAGATTCTTCTTATTTCTGTGAAGTCTGTTGTTACATTTACTTTTTCATCTCTAATTTTATTGATTTGGGTCTTCTCTCTCTCTTCCTTTTTTTGGTTAGTTGTGCTAATGGTTTGTCAGTTTTATTTATTTTTCAAAAAAATTCTTCATTTTAGTGATTTTTTTGGTTTCAATTTTGTTGATTTCTTCTCTAATTTTAATTATGTCTTTCCTCCTATTAATTTTGGGTTTCATTTGCTGTTGTTTTTCCTGGCCCTTGATGTGCATTGATAGCTCATTTATTTGGTGTCTGTCCAATTTCTTGATGTAGGCAGAAGGTTCAATAAACTTTCCTCTTAACATTGCTTTTTCTGTATCCCAGACATTTTCATATGTTGTATTGTCATCTTCATTTGTTTCCAAATTTTTTTTATTTCCTTTTTGATTTCTTCTATGACCCACTGTTCATTCAGAAGCATGTTATTCAGTCTCCAAGTGTTTGCATATGTTCTAGAGATTCTTGAGTTGTTGATTTCTATTGTCATCCCATTGTAGTCAGAGAAGGTGCATGGTATGATTTCAATTTTTTTTTTAATTTGCCAAGATTTGCTTTATGGCCTAGCATGTAGTCTATCCTAGAGAAAGTTCCATTCACTGGTCAGAAGAATGTGTTTTCTTGCAACTGTATGATGAAAAATTTTGTAGATATCAGTTAGGTCCTTTTGGTTTAAATTGTTGGTTAACTTTTGTTTCCTTGCTGATTTTCTATTTGTTTGATCTGTGCATTGCTGAAAGTGGTGTATTGAATCCCCACATTACTATTGTATTGAGGTCTATATCTCCCTTTATATCTTTTAACACTTCTTTTAAATAGCCAAGTGTCTTGTAATTAGGTGCATATACGTTTATTAGAGTCATAGCTTCCTGGTGAATTGATCCCTTAATCATTAAACAGTGTTCTTCTTTGCCTCTATTAACAGTTTTTGTGTTCAAGTCTATTTTGTCTGATATTAGGATGGCTATACCAACTCTTTTGGTTTCTGTTAGCATCCTTTCATTTTCAGTGTGCATCTTTGTTTGTGTGATGTGTTTCTTGTAGGCAGAAAATAGATGGGTTTTGTTTTTGAAGCCATTCAGCCAATCTGTATCTTATAACTGGAGAGATGAGGCCACTTAAATTCAAGGAAACTATTGATAAGTAATGATTTTGCCCTGCCATTTTTCCATAAATATTCCTATTTTTTACTTTGGATTTTCTTTGTACTTTTACTGTGAGATTTTCTGTCTTCACCTTCTTTCATAGTGATGACCATGTTTCTGTGTTTCTATGTGGAACACATCCTTAAGCATCTTTTATAAGGCTGGATGGGTGGTGACAAATACTTTCAATTTCTGTTTGTCATGGAAGGTCTTTATTTCACCTTCATTCATAAATGAGAACTTTGCAGGGTACAATATTCTGGGTTAACAGTTTTTTCTCTTAAACTTGGACTATATCATGCTATTCTCTCCTAGCATGTGGGTTTCTGATGAAAACTCAGCTCTGAGTCTAACTGATGATCCTCTAAAAGTATTCTAGTGTTTCTATGGTACACATTTTAGAATCTTTTCTTTTACTGTGGACAGTTTGACTACAATGTGTCATAGTAAAGATCTTTTCTAGTCATGTCTATTAGGCATTCTATGTGTTTCCTGTACTTGGACATCCCTTTCATTCTCCAAACTGAGGAAGTTTTCTGTAATTATTTCAATAAAAAGGCCTAATTCATTTTCTCTTTCCACGCTTCAAGAACTTCTAAGACCCTTATGTTGGGTCATTTGAAGTGTCCCATAAATCCTGAACGCTGTTTTTTAGTTTTCTAACTTTATCTTTTTTTGGTCTGACTGTAAAATTTCCAGAATTTGTCTTCTAATCTGGATATTGTTTCTTCTGACTCACCTAGTCTGTTGGTAAGGCTTTCTACTGCATTTTAAATTTGATCTATTGAATCCTTCGTTTCTAATGTTTCATTTTGATTTTTCTTTAAAATTCAGTTTCATAGGAAATATCTTCATTCATGTCACATAATTCATGGATTTGCTTCTGATTACTTCTAAGTAATCCTACAATCAATTTTTTGAATTCTGTTTCTGACATTTCTTTAATCTCTTCATCTTCACATTCTAGTATTGAAGTGTTTTTGTTTTCCTTTGATGGCGTCGTGTTGTTTTCCTTATTCTTGTTTCTTGAATTGGTACATTTATTTTTAGGCATTTGTGGAGATACTTGTTGATTTATTTCTTTTTCTCTGTAATTGCTTTTATCTTTGGACTATGCTTCTGTTTCTTATGGGAGTGTCTGATGTTTCAGCAAATACCCAGGGGCATGTGCTGGGTGTGGCCAGGGAGCTTTGATCAGTGCTCCAGGGTGAAGAGAGTGTCCAAGGTGATACCCAAATTGGGCTTGTTAAATCTCTCTCTCTCTCTTTTTTTAATCAGAGGGGAGGTTTGATCAGCTCTGTTGGAATAGTCTCATGCTCACCTCCTCTCCTCCAAAGAGCCCAATGCCTGAACACTAGGTGGAGTGGGTACAAGATTCATCCCTCCTGCCACAAGAACCACACAAAGGATCCATGCAGTCCTCAGTTTGAGCCTGGATCCTGCAGTAGTGACACTCTCCAGGGAATCAAAGATCCCGAGCATGTGGAATTGCCCACAGTCACTACCCAAAGACCCATCCACATCCTGTGCTCTCCCACACCACCACAGTATTCTCACATCCATCCCAGCCCACAAGGCTCCCACAGTCATGAGCACCTAGCTTCCTATCAGTTTTCCCAGCCAGTCTCAAGCATCTCCTCTCAACTGGTTGTTAGGCACCTGGACGTAGTGGCACAGCTGTTATGCATGTCCAAAATGATGCCTGCTCACTCTTGGCTAGTTTCATAACACTGGCGCCAGGTGGCCGGGGAGAGGGAAGTGTATCCCCTTTTCCCCTCTAGGTTGGCAGGTACACTGTTCCCCACAGGGCTCCAAGCCAGACTCACACCAGGCTCTTCCCACAGCTTTACTGACAGTGTCTCAGGCTGCTGCAGTCTGGTCTTACCTCACTCTTAAAGCTAGTGCTAAGGCTCTTGGCTGCTGATGTCCTGACTTGTGCACATTGTGCACACCCTCCACATGGATCCATAGTGTCCCTCTAATTTGTGTGGCGTTTCTTCTGCAGTTTTCTCCCTAAATAACTTTTCCCTGAGATCACATTCTGTACACTTTTTTAGCTATGTTCCTGTAGACTAGAGCAGTAAGCTCCTTCCCTATTCCACCATCTTGGAATTAAAAAATTTAATTTTTGAAGTAAATTTTGCCATGTTTTGAAACGGGAAATGTTGCGATGATTTCATTTGGCCACTAGAGGGCAGAAGCTTACTTCTTTGGTTCATTCAGCACATTTTATTTTTCTCTACCCAGCTAAGCAAATTGTAATTAGTAAATCTGAAATATACTACTTTCTAAATTTTATTTCCTTGAAATTTTCTTAATTGGATCCTAAACATGAATTAAATAAACTAATGTTTCTGCTTTTTTATTGAAATTTCAGAACAATGAGAAAAGGTTTCATGGTTGTTATTCAAACTTACAAAAACATATATTTGGGGGAAAGCCTGGGGAGAAATAAAGTCATGTGTGTTGACTTATGATTCTTGTGAGTGGAATGGAAATTTGGTTCTTGCATTTCAGTTCATATCCAGATAGTGGAAATTATTCAATCTTTTAATCCTGTTATCAAGGTTAAATTGTAGTATTACACTAACTATAGGAACCTTTCCTTTTTTCCATTATTTTCAGCTCTTGTGTTTAACTGTTTTATTTAACTTTTTCTGTATGAATGCCTTCTCATTCACATAGAGCAATATATTCATATAGGGCAACAGTGAGTAGTCAGGGAACTTTCTTAAAAGATGTGGAAACCACTCACTCCTGACTCATATGGGTGTGTAGGCCCAGTGTTGCCAGGTACAATTTTTCAAGGGAGGAAGAAATCCATTTTAAAATGAAAAATTCCCTTAATTTAAAGATTTGGCAGCACTGAGTGAGCCAAAGACAAAATGTCCACACACCCCATTGGGACTAAAAGTCGCCGGTCTGCAATGTTTTGCTGAATGACATAGGCATATGGTTCAAAGACAGACACAAATAAATAAATAATACAATTATAATATAATTTACCTGTTATATATTAATGTTAGCCATCGCAAAGCACACCAGACACCGGAGTAAGGGAAAGGGTTTATTGGGGAACACCCTATAGACCGGAGTGAAGGGGCGGCAAAGGGAAAAGAGAAAAGGAGACTGTAAAAGAGAGAGACAGAGGAGGGAGAAGAGAGATGAGAGGAGGAGAGAAGCCAAGAGAGAACCAAGAACAAGAGAGCACGTGTTCAGGAACAGGCCCTTTTAAAACTTCGCCTGAGGCGGGCAGGGAAGCAGGAGCAGCGGATCCCATTAGGATGGGGGTAGAGCCTGGCTCAGGTAATGCAGCCACCTGGCTAAAACTGCACCAGTTTCCTAACATTACCCATAAGAAACAGTCATTTTTCAGGGAAGAGTTGTACCATAGCCTGTAACATCAACTGCCTCAGATCCTTGCTTAGGCTCCTGTCCCTACCTGATGTGTAGTCACTGGTACCAGGGTTCATCTCTTATGCCTCTCTGCCAACAATACTGAACAGGCCATGGTATACAAGCAGGCTTTGTTTCTTGAATTACAATAACTTCTGCCTTGACTTGAAGCAGTTTTAGAATTCTCGTGTTAAAGATGTCTTTGGTGGAGAAATTAAAGGCCACTTGTGACAATTTTCATCACTATTTTTCACTGAGATTTTATAAAAATGTCATCATATGGCAATCTTCTATTGTAGGACAGCATGTCACAATGTTGGGCTCCAAGTGACTTCTGGGAAGCATACTTCATAATTAATTTTTATTGGACTACAGAAGAGAGCATTGGGACAACCTCACTGTCACTAAAACTGGCCCTGGACTCAGAAGACAATTTTTTTAAAAATATAAGTGTGTTTTTTTTGGTTAATTTTTCAAAACTTATTGATTTTTATTTATTTGAAAGGAAGAGAGAGAGAGGAATCCTCCATCCACTGGTTTGCTCCTCAAATACATACAACAGCTGGGGTTGAACCAGGCTGAAGCCAGGAGTTAGGAACTCCATCCAGTTACCCCATGTGGGTGGCAGGGACCAAGGTTAAGCCATCATCTGCTGTTTCGCAGAGTGTGTATCAGCAGGAAGCTGTATCAGAAGCATAGGCAGGACTGGATCCTAGGCATTGATATGGAAATGGGCATCTCCAGCCGTGGCTTAACCCACTGTGCCACAACATCTGCCCTTCAGAAGACAATTGTAATGAGGAGCTGTGGAACATGTAGAGTACTGCTAAACTTCATTGAAATAGTATGTCCTCCTGAGACAGGTATTTTATAAGGATCAGCGTTTATTTGGAAAGCATTTATTAAAGATTTATTCTGTATGGGGTACAGTGAACTAGCTACTAGGAAGGACGGAGTGGAGATACCATAAGTTGCAATGCATTTATTATTAGTGTGAACCAGCTTAACTGTTCCATTCATTTTGTTTGACATGTATTTACTATGTATCATGGACTATTCAAACTACTTTATAAGTATCTAGTTATTCAATCCTCTTAACAACCACACAAGATAGATAATATAGATATATATCCTCATCTATGCAGATAAGGAAACTGAAGTGCACACATTTAACTGACTTGCCTAGTATCATATAGCTAGCAAATGGCAGGGTCAGAATTTGAATGCAGGCAAGTTTGGCTCCAAAATGTATACTCTTGCTTGTTTTTTTAAGATTTATTTAGAGGGCTGGGGCCATGGCTCAATAGGCTAATCCTCCGCCTGCAGCGCTGGCACCCCGGGTTCTAGTCTCAGTCGGGGCGCCAGATTCTGTCCCGGTTGCCCCTCTTCCAGGCCAGGTCTCTGCTGTGGCCTGGGAGTGCAATGGAGGATGGCCCAGGTCCTTGGGCCCTGCACCCACATGGGAGACCAGGAGAAGCACCTGGCTCCCGTCTTCTGATCAGCATGGTGCGCTGGCCGCAGCAGCCATTGCAGGGTGAACCAACGGGAAAGGGAAGACCTTTCTCTCTGTCTCTCTCATTGTCTAACTCTGCCTTTAAAAAAAAAAAAAAAGATTTATTTAGAAGGTAAGTGACAGCATGAGACGGACAGAGATCTTCCATCTTCCATCTGTTATTTCATTTCCCCAAATGACTACAACATCCAGGTGTGGGCCAGGATGAAGGCAGGAGCCAGGAACTCCATCCTGGTCTCCCACATAGGTGGCAGGGACCCAAGTCTTGGGTCATCTTCTGCTGCCTTTCCAGATACGTTAATCCAGGGAGTTGAAAACCTATACTCTTATGCACCACATCAGTTTGTTATTATTGTAAAACAAATAACTTCCAAGTGTAGTGCCTTATGACATCAGCTAGTTACTACTTTTATGAGTCATTTGACCAGCTGTGCAGTTCTGCTCATCTGGACCAAGCGCAGCTTATGCATACACGGTCATCTGGCGACTGACTGGGCCAGGACGTCCTTGGGCAGGATGACACTTTTCTCTTCCACATGGTCTCACATCTCCTGTTGCTACAGCAGGAGTGTGAAAATGAGGTGTGTGTGTGGGGGGATTCACAAGCTTTTTTTAAAATCCTCTGCATCCAGACTGCTGTTCTCATTTGGCAAAGAAAATCACACAGTTAGGTCTGGAATACATGTAGGAGGATACTGCCACAGGGCATAGTCATAGGTTGGTGTAAAAATTGGGACTTTAAGTGAACACAGTCGTGGTTCTATACCATGCTGTTTTTACCCTGCTTTTCATACAGTTTCAAATTTGATATTTCAGACTCTAGGGGCCAGAATTGTTGTGAAAATGCTATAAAATATAGCCTTGTTGGTTTAGGGAGGCAATCAAAGAACAGTAAGAAATGTTGGAAATGACAGGATACTTATGATTTTAGGCTGATCCTGGGGAAGCACCTTCAGAGGCACCGAGTGAAGCCAAGACCACTCCAGCAGAAAATGGAGTGAATCACACTTCATCCCTGGCCCCGAAACCACCCTCCCAGGCTCTGCATAGCCAACCAGCTCCTGGTAAGAGTTGCACAACCTGAATAAGGGTCTACGGTTGTTACAGGCCACTGAAGGAGGTCGTCTGAGTCAATGTCTGAAGCTGCAAGTGAGAAGAGATGCATGCACATGGGATGCGCTTCTTAAGTGTGTGACAGATGAATGAATGAGTGCCCCCCCAAAAAAAGACTTCTAAGAGCTCCTGTGACTTTGTGGGTAACTTATGAAGCCACACCAACAGCAGATCCCCAAGGCTACCTGGGTCTTTGTTTGCTAATGGATTAGGATCCTTCCGTTGGCATGATTGTAATGTGGCTCCATGCAAATTATGAACAAATCCAGGACACACGGTCTCGGTCCTTCTTCATTAGCACCTCTGCCAAGAGCACTGTGCCTCTTTCTGTGACTTCCTTTCCATGATCTGGAGCGTCTAACCTGTGCTGACTTTCTCCTCAGACCATCACATGGCTTCCATTGCTCTCCTTGTCTCCTCCCACCAAGTACCTGGCTTATGAGGGCACATTTTGTTATTGCTCCCACTCTATAGATGGATAAGCTGCCATTTTCAGCTGATAAAGTCCCTTCATAAAGGCCATTTAGCTGGGGAAGAATGGATTCAGGACAGGCACAGTTCCTTATGATATTAAAATTCTTGCTTTTAGCTTCACTTGTATCTCATTTCCAGACATCTCTGTGCAGCTAACCTTGACATTTAACCTCATGCTGCTTTGTGTTATTATCTCTTCTGTGCAGGTCTCATTTCTCACAGTAGCTACGAGGCTTCCTAGGACAGGCTTCTGTTGGACAATTCATTTGCCCATCACTCAGGGTTGAGAGGTACAAGGTTCTTGATAACTTTGTGTTAAATTGGTTAATAAAGTAAATAAAAGGGATAAAAATTATTTCCTTCCATGAAGGCATGGCTTCGTGTCCTATAGCAATAGGGGGTCTAAGAATATTTCCAATGAAGGGTCCAAAAATATTTCCAATGAAGGAGAGTGACAGTTTAAAAAGAATAAATCATTTTTAAATGGAATCAGACATTCATGTACTGATAACTCTGCTTTCCTGTTTTTATTTTTTATTTATTTGAGAATAGAGAGAGCGAGAGAGAGAGAGCAGTCCCATTTTCTGGTTCACTCAACAAATACCCACAAAGGCCCCAGCCCAGGCTGAGTGTCTATGCTAGTAGCTAAGAACTCAATCCAGGTATTTCACATAGGTGTATGAACGAATTGCTTGAGCCATCACCACTGCCTCCCAGGGTCTGCATCAGCAGGAAGCTAGAGTCAGGGACCAGAGCCAGGTATAAACTCAGGTACTTTGATTTGGGATGTGGCTATCCCAACCAGCATCTTAACCACTAGGCCAAACATCCAGTCCAAGCGCTATGCTTTTAAGATTGTTGAGGTCAGTGATAGTAAGAAGATGACTTAATCATGTTATTTTCAAATAAAGAATTCAAATACCAATATAAGCATCTGAGTACTTTCAAAATATAAATAAATCATTTATATATGCAAATAAACATAGTTTTGTGCTACTGAGAGTTAAAAAGAATTTAATACTTTATTTAGCTTGTGATATTTGACATTTATTTTTGCTTTATATTTTAGAATAATTTGAATTACAGGAAAAAATTTTAAAGGGCCAAGAATATATTGCAATAAATGATCTCCACTTGCCCAAAAAGTAACATTGAACAGGACTCTGGTATAATTATCAAAATGAGGAAATTAACATTGACACAGCACTATGAACTGAACTACAGACCAGGTTTCAGCTTCATGCGCTTTATTCTGCTAATGTCATGTTTTGTTTCAGATTCCAGCTCCGGGATCCTATGTTATAGATGATTGTCATGTCTCCTTAGCGCACTTTCATCTCTGTCAGTCCTTCAGTCTTTCCTGTCTATCATGACCTTGCTACTTTGTAGACTGTCTCTCAGTTTGGGTTGGCCAGCTACTGTCTTATGATTAGATTGAGATTCTACATTTTTGGCAAGAACCCCTTTGAAGCACTGCTGTGCCCTTCCCAAATCATCCTATCCAGCTTTATAATACTGATGTGTCCCATCACTGGATGTCGGATCACTTGTGAAAGTGATCTCTTCTCTGAGAGATATGATCTCTCCTTTTAGGGGAAGACACTTTGAAACTATACAAATATCCCATTTCTCCTTAAACTTTTGCCCACTGTTTTAGGCATCCATCAATGGATCTTGCCTGCAAGGATTATTAGTGCCTAGTGGTTCTCATTTGATTTTTCAAAGTCCACATTCTGTTCCTGATGTTGCTAAAGGTGGCAGTGGCATTGCCTTTACCTAATTTGTTTTGATTCCAAGTAGAGTGTCCTCTCCTTATAAAAGGAGCATATAATTTCTTATTTCATTAGATTTGTCTCAAAACTATAAAATGAAGACATTTTAAGAATAATTTTAATAATCTTCTCTCAATTTAAAATTTCTCAATAAAGAGACTCAAATGTCAAATTGTTTTTTTCTTGTTTTGTATTTATTTTTATAGGAAGAATAAATGTAAAAAGATTTATTTATTTGTGTTGTCTATTTACATTGCAGGTTCTGTAAAGGCACCTGCAAAAACAGAAGATCTTATTCAGAGTGTACTAACAGGTAAATACTATCATGTCCCCATGTGGAATTAGGCAGCTGGATATTACAGTGTCTGTAGAGGAAAAATTTCCACTCATCTCAAAAATAACAGCATTATTTTTTTTTTTAAAAAAAGGCAGTCCTAGTTTATGATATAATCACAGAAAAGAAAACATACTTAGTAAGCAAGACCTGACATACACTTAACATGGTTTTATAAGACAGCTATTTCAAGCCAAAGAAGAATTTTCCACTGGTAATGTGACCCAGTAAACTGGAATGCATGTCTTCCCCAAGAGCAGACAATAAACTGGATTGTGGATAGAATATGATCCACTTGTGACCATAAAATGCAGATTGTTTAAGAACTGTGACACAGTTTAGAAATAGTTTGTACTTGGCTATCAACTAGTGGGATTAAAATTGGTAGAAATTTCACACAGCACAATTAGCAGTATGTCGTAGAGTCTTAATTTTTAATACTTAATACATAACAGAAATGTGCACAAATATTCATCAAAAGCAGCGGCAATCATAAGAGCCAAAATTTGTGAACAACTCAAATTTCCATCAATAATAGGGTAGATAATAAATAAATTGTAGAGTGTTCACTTAATATAAATAGTGATATATTCACAGAATAGAATAAGACATAAATGTAGAAATAAACAATAACCATAGAACACACAATCATAATGCACAGGAAAGGAAGCCAGACACAGAATACATTCTGCCTAATTTCATCAATGTAAAGTTCAAAAACTAGCCAAAATGGATACATGCCATTAGAGAACCTAATTTGCATTACATTTGTTGAGGAACAAGAACCAAAAGGAAGGCTTTTGGGGCACTAGCAATATTCTGACTGACCTGTTAGCTTTCTGAAAATTTACAGGGCTATCCATTTGTTATTTATGTACTCTAATGTATAAAAATGTATTTATGTGTCAACAAACATACACAAAATGCATATAGAAAACTTGCTTGAGAAAGATATCGAGGGATTCATATGGTGGAGTGGGGAAAGGAGCTTGCTGCTAGAGTCTGGGAAAAGATAGTTTTAAAAAAGTGGAAAGAGTGCAGTCTCAGGGAAAAGTTAAGGAGAAAACCACAGAGGAAACTCTACACACAAACTGGAGGAACACAGTGGACCTATGTGGAGGGCAAAGATGCACACAACTTAGGACTCCAGCAGCCAAGAGCCTCTGCACCAGTGGTTGGAGAGTGAGATGAGACCAGACTGCAGAAGCCCAACCTACTGGCTAAAAAGCTAGAGGAAGAGCCTAGAGGTAATCTGGCTTGGAACCCCGTGGGGTATAATGTACCCCCAAAACTAGAGGAGAAAAAACAAAGGAAGAACACGTTTTCTCTCTCCCTGATCATCCTGCAAAACCACCCTGTAACAAGCTGACAGAGAGAAGGCACCATTTTGGGCATACATAACTGTCATGCCACTCGTGTCTGCACCCAGCAATGAGAGTCTGGTGGGGAGAACAGACTCGGGGCTGGGGGCTTATTACTGTGTGAGGCTTGTGTGCCGGGACTGTAAAAACAATGACGCTGTGTGGGAGGACTCATCTTGTGGCTGAGACATTGGACAGTCACTGTGGGAGACTCCACATGATCAGGGCTCCCTGTTTACCTGGCAAGAGACATTGCTGATCCTTGTGGCAGAGTGGACAAATGATATATTTACTGGGGCTAATGCCCAGGACTGTTCTTTGAGGAGAGGAACTCAGCCAAGTCCACACCAACAGATAAGCCTCCCCTGTAATTAAAAAAAAAAAAAAGATTTATCATACCAAACCTGGTTGTGTCACCTCAGACACATCCTTTACCATGGAGCACTGAACAGAGCTCTCTGGCCATGCCTACCACACACCTCTATTATTCCCTTAAGTAGACACTGCACTAATCCAATCAGACATAGTCAAAAGCCACCACAGCAAAAAAATCAAAGAAGAAACCAACAAAGATCCTCACAGATGTTGAATAACAAATACACCAATCCAATAAACAAGAACAAAGAAGACAGCATGACATCCCCAAAAGAAAACACCTCAATACTAGATTATGAAGATGATGAGGTGGAAGAAATACTAGAAATTGAATTCAAAAAATGATCATATGATTACTTAGCATTAATCAGAAGCAAATGCATGGACTAATGAAAACCACACATGACATAAAAGAAAATTTCTCCCACAAAATTGAGATCTTAAAGAGAAATCAAAATGAAATCTTGGAAATGAAGAATTCAATGGAACAAATAAAAAATACAGTGGATAGCCTTAACAGAATCAGTGAAGCAGAAGAAAGAATATCAGACTTAGAAGACAAAGCACGGGAAAGTATACAGTCAGACCAAACACAAGAAGAAGAAATTAGAAAACTAAGACATTGTTGGGGATCTTTAGGATACTATCAGACGACCCAGCATACAGGTTCTTGGGGTTCCTAAAGGCATGGAAAGAGAGAAGGAATTAGAAGACCTTTATAGTGGAATAATAACAGAAAATTTCCCCAATTTAGAGAAAGAAGGGGGAATCCAACTACAGGAAACACATAGAACTAATAGACATGACTAGAAAAGATCTTTACCACAACACATTGTAATCAAACTCTCAACAGTAAAAAAAAGATTCTAAAGTGTGCACCAGAGAAACACCTGTTACTTTCAGGGGATCTCCAATTAGACTCACAGTGGACTTCTCGTCAGAAACCTTATAGGCTAGGAGAGAATGGTGTGATATATTCTAAGTTTAAGAGAAAAAAAAAACTATCAACCCAGAATACTATAGCCTGCAAAGCTCTCAATTATGAATGAAGGTGAAATAAAGACCTTCCATGACAAACAGAAATTGAAAGAATTTGTCATGACCAATCCAGCCCTGCAGAAGATGCTTCAGGATATGCTGCACGCAGAAACACAAAAACATGGTCATCGCTATGGAAGAAGGAAAAGGAAATAAATCTCCCAGTAAAAGCACAAAGGAAATCCAAAGTAAAAAATTAGGAATATTTATGGAAAAATGGCAGGGCAAAGTCATTATTTATTAATAGTCACCTTGAATGTAAATGGCCTTAACTATCTAGTTAAAAAACACAGACTGGCTGAATGGATTAAAAAACAAAAACCAATTATTTGCTGCCTACAGAAAACATATCTCACTAACAAAGATGCACTCAGACTGAAAGTGAAATGATGGAAAAAGATATTCCATGCTAACAGGAACCAAGAAAGAGCTGGTGTAGCCATCCTAATATCAAACAAAATAGACTTTAACACAAAAACTGTTAAAAGAGACAAAGAAGCACACCATGTAATGATTAGGGGATTAATTCAAAAGGAAGATGTAACTATTATAAACATATATGCACCTATTTACAGGGCACTTGGCTATTTAAAAGAAATGTTAAAGGACCTAAAGGGAGACATAGACTCAAGTACAGTAGTAATGGGGGATTTCAATACCCCACTTTCGGCAGTGGATAGATCAACCAGACAGAAAATCAGCAAGGAAACAGCAGAGTTAATCAGCACTATTGACTAAATGGACCTAACAGATATCTACAGAACTTTCCATCCTATAGTTGGGGAATAGACCTTCTTCTCAGCAGTCCATGGAACCTTCTCTAGGATTGACCGCATGCTAGGCCATAAAACAAGTCTCAGTAAATTCAAAAAAATCAAAATCAGACCATACATCTCAGACACAATGCATTGAAGCTGAAAATCAGCAACTTGGAAATCTCTAGAACATGTACAAGCAGTTAGAGACTTAACAACATGCTCCTGAATGAACAGTGGGTCATAGAAGAAATCAAAAAATTTCTGGAAACAAACAAAGACAACAGCACAACATATCAAAACTTATGGGATACAGCAAAAGCAGTGTTAAGAGGAAAGTTTATAGCAATTGATTTCTACATCAAGAAATTGGAAAGGCAGCAAATAAATGTGCTATCAATGTATCTCAAGGATCTAGAAGAACAACAGCAAACCATACCCAAAACCAATGAGAGAAAAGAATTAATTTAAAATAAGAAGAAATCAACAAGAATGAATTCAAAAAACAATACAAAAGATCAGCACAATGAAGAGCTAATTTTTTGACAAAAATAAACTAAACAAAACTGACACACCATTGGGCCAACTAACCAAAAAACAGATAAAGAAGACACAAATCAATAAAATTAGAGGTGAAAAATGAAATTAACAACAGATACCACAGAAATCAAAAGAATCAGAAATTACTACAAAGAGCTTTATGCCCATAAACTGGGAAACTAGAAGAAATGGATAGATTCCTGGACATATGAAACCTACCAAAATTGAGCCATGAAGACATAGAAAACCTGAACAGACTCATTACTAAGATGGAAATTGAATCAGTAATAAAGACCCTCCCAACAAAGAAAAGCCCAGGACCAGATGGCTTTACTGCTGAATTCTATCAGACATTTAAATAAGCACTAACTCCAATTCTTCTCCATTTATTCAAAGCAATTGAAAGGGAGGGAACCGTCCCAAATTTTTTTTTTTTTTTTTTTTTTACAGGCAGAATGGACAGTGAGAGAGAGAGACAGAGAGAGAGGTCTTCCTTTTGCCGTTGGTTCACCCTCCAATGGCCGCCGCGGCTGGCGCGCTGCGGCCGGCGCACCGCGCTTGTCCGATGGCAGGAGCCAGGAGCCAGGTGCTTTTCCTGGTCTCCCCATGGGGTGCAGGGCCCAAGCACCTGGGCCATCCTCCACTGCACTCCCGGGCCACAGCAGAGGGCTGGCCTGGAAGAGGGGCAACCGGGACAGAATCCGGCGCCCCGACCGGGACTAGAACCCGGTGTGCCGGCGCCGCAAGGCGGAGGATTAGCCTGTTGAGCCATGGCGCCGGCCCCCAAATTTTTTCTATGAAGCCAGCATCACCTTAATTCCTAAATCAGAAAAAGATAGAACAAACCAAGAACTACAGACCAATTTCCCTGAGGAACTTAGACACAAAAGTCCTCAATAAAATTCTGGCCAATCGAATCCAATAACACATCAGAAAGATCAGCCACCCAGACCAAGTGGGATTTTTTTCCTGGTGTGCAAGGATAGTTCAAAATTTGCAAATCAGTCAATGTGATATAGCACATTAACAAACTGAACAAAAACCTAGTGATTATCTCAATAGATGCAGAGAAAGTATATGATAAGATACAATACCCTTTCATGATGAAAATTCTAATTGAGTATAGAAGGAACATTCTTCAGCACAATCGAGGCAATTTATGACAAACCCATGGCCAGCGTCTTATTGAACATGGAAATGTTGGAAGCATTCCCACTGAGTTCCAGAACCAGACAAGGATGTCCACGCTCGCCATTGCTATTCAGTATAATCCTGGAAGTTTTAGCCAGAGCCATTAGGCAATAAAAAGAAATCAAAGGGATTCAAATTGGGAAAGTGGAAGTCAAACTATCCCTATTTGCAGATGACATGATTCTATATATAGGGGATCCAAAAGACTATTGAAACTCATAGAAGAGTTTGATAAAGTAACAGGATATAAAATCCATTCACAAAAATCAATAGCCTTTGTATACACAAACAATGTCATGGCTAAAGAAGAACTTCTAAGATAAATCCCATTCACAAGAACTATACAAAAATTTAAATATCTTAGAATTTAACCAAGGATGTCAAAGATCTCTACAATGAGAATTATAAAACATTAAAAAAAGAAATAGAAGATACAAAAAAAGGAAAAATCTTCCAAGTTCATGGATTTGAAGAACCAATTTCATCAAAATTTCCATTCTCCCAAAAGCAATTTAAGGATTCAATGTGATACCAATTAAAATACCAACGGCAGTCTTCTCAGATCTAGAAAAAATGATGCTGAAGTTCATATGGAATCACAGGAGACCTCGAATAGCTAAAGCGATCACATAAAAAAAAAAAAAAGCTGGACACCACAATACCAGGTTTCAAGACATACTACAAGGCAGCTATAATCAAAATAGCCTGGTACTGGTACAAAAACTGATAGGTAGACCAATGGAACCAGATACAAATGCCAGAAATCAATCCAAGCATCTACAACTAACTTATATTTGACCAAGAAGCTAAAACGAATCCCTTGAGCGAGGACAGTCTCTTCAACAAATGGTGCTGGGAAAACTGGATCTCCACATGCAGGAATATGAAGCAGTACCTCTACCTTACACCTTATAAGAAAATCCATTCAAAATGGATTAAAGACCTAAGTCTATGACCTGATCCAATCAAATTATTAGAGAACATTGTGGAAACCCTGCAAGTTATTGGCACAAAGTTCTTGGAAAAGACCACAGAGGCCCAGGCAATCAAAGCCAAAATTAACAAATGAGATTACATCAAATTGAGAAGCTTCTGTATTGGAAAAAAAAAAAAAAGCAAAATGAAGAAGCAACCGACAGAATGGGAGAAATTATTTGCAAACAATGCACCAATAAAGGATTAATAACCAGAATGTATAAAGAGGTCAAGAAACTCCACACTGGCGCCGTGGCTCACTAGGTTAATCTTCCGCCTGCGGCACTGGCACCCCAGGTTCTAGTCCCAGTTGGGGCACTGGGTACTAGTACCGGTTGTTCCTCTTCCAGTCCAGCTCTCTGCTGTGGCCCGGGGAGTACAGTGGAGCATGGCCCAAGTGCTTGGGTCCCTGTACCCGCATGAAGACCGAGAGGAAGCACCTGGCTCCTGGCTTCAGCTCAGCGCAGGGCCAGCCATCGCTGCCATTAGGGGAGTGAACCAAGGAAGACCTTTCTCTCTGTCTCTCTGTCTCTCTCTCTAACTCTGCCTGTCAAAAAAATTTTAAAAAAAGAAACACAACAACAAAACAAACAACCCAGTGAAGAAATGGGCCAAGGACTTAAACAGACATTTTTCTAAAGAGGAAATCCAAATGGCCAACAGGTACATGAAAAAATGTTCAGGATCACTAGCTGTCAGAGAAATGCAAATCAAAACCGCAATGAGGTTTCACCACACCCCAGTCAGAATAGCTTTCATACAGAAATCAAACAACAAATGCTGATGAGAGTGTGGGGGAAAAGGTACCCTAATCCACTTTTGTTGGGAATGTAAAATGGTAAAACCACTATGGAAGTCAGTTTGGAGATACCACAGAAATCTGAATATAGACTTACCATACAAGCCAGCCAACCCACTCCTGGGAATTTACCCAAGGGAAATGAAATAATCAAATAAAAGACTTATCTGCACCCCTATGTTAATTGCAGCTCAATGCATAATAGCTAAGACATGGAATCAACCTAAATGCCCATCAACTGAAGACTGGATAAAGAAATTATGGGATATGTACATCATAGAATATTACACAGCAGTAAAACAAAATGAAATCTGGTCATTTGCAATAAAATGGATGAATCTGGAAAACATCATACTTAGTGAAATAAGCTAATCCTAAAGTGACAAATACCATATGTTCTCCCTTATATGTGGTAACTAATAGGGCACCTAAAAGGAAATCTGTAGAAGTGAAATTGACACTTTGGGAAGCAATGACTTGAACAGCCCTTGTCTTGATTGTTGAGGAACAGTTTTTTGTTTTTTGTTTTTTTTCTTAATGGACTGGAAATGGGAGAAGTAGGTGGGGATGGGACAGGGGGGTGAGAGGGCAGCTATGGTGGGAAGAATCAACTATATTCCTAAAGTTGTACTTATAAAATTTGTACTCATTAAATAAAATGTGTCTTTGGAAAAAAAAGAAAGATATTGAAATAAAACAAAATGTGTTTTAGAAGACTGAGTTCAATGGGAAACAATATAACATTAATTTTTAAAATGACGAAATTGCTCGTAGAATATTAATCCAATATTATTTAAAGGTACATAAATGCATAGACAAAAGACAGTGAATGAGTCTGAAGCAATACATTAGCTGTTGTTATCCCTGAATAACTTATTTAGGAGTGATACATGTGTCTTTAAATTAATGGACATTATATTAACAGTGTATCTAAGGAATAGTTTTCCAAAAATACTAGTCTACAGTGAATTTTTTATAAGATAAAATATCTATAATCCTATTTCTATACTGCCCATAGTTGTTGCGCTGCAGCCCTTTTTTTTTTTCTAAAAAAATAAAAGCAAGATTGAATGTGTTGCAAAAATGCTTCAGTTCCTCAACATTATAAATTCTTAATGTAAAAACATATTTGGCAACCATAATGAGTCCATTCAGGCCTGAGGGAAACTATTAAATAAATGTACCTGGTTCTCTCCACAGTTTCCTTCTCAAAAGGATTCAAATATCAGGAGAATAGACACACTATAAGAAAAGGAAGCTTATTTTGATGCTTAAAGACCTTAACATTTAGGGGTATAAATTATTATTCTGATTCTAATGTTTATCCCCTAGACATCTCATTTTCCATTCAAGTCTGTTATTCATTCATGGCATATATTATTTCTGAATCTTTTGATGGCTCTAAATATTTATGGCAACACATTTTTTGTTACCAGAAGCAGAAAGTTCAAAGCAAAGGATGGAATCAAGTGAACTATGACTTAATCTAGGTCCAGATAGATGGCAATTCAGTAGTTAGGACACCATCAATTATAAGGCACCCCACTGTTCATGAATCGCTAAAAAGGGAAAGCACTGAGACACTATGACACTGTTGACCATAGGATGCGTTTTTTTCTAAGATTTTATTGATTTATTTGAGAGGCACAGTTACAGACAGAGAGAGGGAGAGACAGAGGGAAAGGTCGTCCATCCACCGGCTCATTCCCCAAATGGCCACAATGGGCTAAGCTGGGTCAATCCAAAGCCAGGAGCCAGAAGCTTCTCCTTGGTCTCCCACGCAGGTGCAGGAGCCCAAGCACTTGACCATCTGATACTGCTTTCCCAGGCAATAACAGGGAGCTGAATCAGAAGAAGAGCTGCCAGGATACGAACTGGCACCCATACGGTATGCCAGCACTGCAGGCAGAGACTTGGCTCATTACGCTACAGCACCAGCCCCAGGATGCATCTTCATTTGATAAATGTTAATGTATTTTTAAAATACATATTCTAGAATTGTTGGATCATGTCCATGCAGAATGCTTTAAGGTCAGACTCTGTCACATTAAAAATTTCCTAAGCATTGGGTAAAATACTATGTAGTACTGTAAGCTGATACTAACCTTTCTGGTGCCTTTATACAAAATAGGTTAAGGGCTCTTCTCCCAAGTCTCTTTATTGATATATACTGTTGTGATACTGGTACAAACCTACAGTGCCTGCACTATGAACAGCACTCTTTAGAGACGGTGCTGTAGAACCTGAACAATCATTTGCTCAGCTTCTCAGGAACTGTGCCAGAAACTACGTTAACTACTTTCCATGAATTGCTTTATTCTATCATCGTAACAACCCCATAAAGTAGTAGGAGTTATAAGCATCAGAGCAGATGCTGTGGGTGCCCTGTGCAGATTCTCTGTACATCTGGTGCACACATCTTCCAGCTGTGCTGAGAGTTGGCTGCTAACAGCCCGTAGCTTCCCTTTCTCTGAAAAAATTGCCCTCAACTAACAGGAAGCTTCTTTTCCCAAAGGTTATAGTCCCTCAACCCCCTGCACTGATTGTCCCAAATAAGCAAGAAGCTGACTTTCTTGCCTCTGTTGATGCCAGTGCTGTGTTAAGATGGACACCCTGGTGTTTCTGATGGAGTCAGAAGCCAAACTCCAGCTAAAGCCACTAACTTGCTGAGCTTCTTACCCTATCCTGACTGCCTCCCTCACTTCCTGACTGACAGCTCCTCTGTAAATGCCATTCACCTCAATTCCCTTCTTGAATTCTGCTTCTGGGGTGTCCAAGCTTAAAAAGATAATACAAAGGAAGAAATTGGGTTTTTTTTTAGAAGTTTGGTAATATAATCTTGAAGTTATCAAGTGATAGAGCCAGATTGGAAACCAGATAAATTTAGCATCCAAGCTGTGCTCATAAGTTCCAGGTGGCGGGAGCAGACAAGTGTTGCTCAATGAGCAGGATGCTTCTTCCTCCTCCATCAGGATGTTGAGTTTCTCCATGTCACTTAGTTCTGCCTCTCATTTGTTGCAGAAGTGGAAGCACAAACTATTGAAGAGCTAAAGCAACAAAAATCATTTGTGAAACTTCAAAAGAAGCACTACAAAGAAATGAAAGACCTGGTTAAGAGACACCACAAGAAAACTACTGACCTTATCAAAGAACACACTACAAAATACAATGAGATTCAGAATGACTACTTGAGAAGGAGGGCAGCTTTGGAAAAGACAGCCAAAAAGGACAGTAAGAAAAAGTAAGCTGAATGAGTATTTTTGTTTGTTTTATAATATGACAGAAAAGAGTAATTTACATGGATTTTTGATGTTTTATACCATACAAGGGTATGTTGAAAAGTGCATATGATGAAAAAAACCTATGGATTAAATTTCAAAAATTTAAGCTTATATTTTAATTTCATTTGTCCAGGAACTTTTTGAGGTACTCTTGTATTTTGGGACCTACACCACCACTAGAAGGAAAGTCAGCCAACCTCCTTCAATCTCTACAGGTCTTGAGTCAACCCAACTTAGTTTTTTGTGAGCTGAATTTATTAAGCGAAATTCTGAGAGTAGATATATAGGAAGTCCTTCCATCAGTTCTAGCCTGTGATCATAATACCAACTGGCTGACTTCCCATTTTATAGTCGCCAATCTTGCAGACATAAAATTTTACATGGTATTCCTGGGAGCTGGTTGAAGAGGCACATTGTCTTATACAAAAGAGAAGTCTCAACTATCCTTTGCTGCTTTATCTGAAACCCACAGGGAACCTCTATGTGTGTACCCTCAGGGCTCCGTGGACCCTACCCTTCGTGGTGAGAAGCTTCTCTCATACATTCATTTAACTAATATTTATTGAGTGCCTTTGTGCCCTGGGGGACACAGCAATGAACATGACTTATACAGTTAACCTCTTCAAATAACTAATGAGGTAATGCTGGAAAGATGAACAATAAGCAAGGATATAACAATTTTAGTCTATGACAAGGACTATGAAAGAAAGACATATACAAGATAGTGGGAGGGAGAATGAATAGGGAACAGAGAGCACTTTTGACCCGTTGCTTTGGAATAAAGTAACACATCAAGATTAAAGCAAAGTCAGCGGTATTCAGAACTAAGGAAAATTATTCCAGGCTGAGCGAACAGGAAATGCAAAGCCCTTGAGGCAGGAGGAAAAAATGACTTGTTCTAGGAACAGTAAATTTGGCCAAGTGGATGAGAACTGAGAACTAGTAAACCAGGGGTAGAGTGAAACAAGAGGAAGTCAGAGACATACAGGGCCTTCCCAAATAATGGAAAATGCATATAATGAAAAAAAAAAAAAAACTATGCACAGAGTTCAAAATTCTTTTGTCCCTAAAGAAATGCATCTTTTCTGAACTTTCTAAAGTACCCTTGAAGGAGGGAGAATCATATCACTGAGTTATTTAGAGCTGGACTGAGGCAAATGGTTCAGAATTCTAACAATGATAGAAAAAATAAGTGGAATTGATATAGTGCAATTAATATTCTCAGAAAATGACTCTAAGCTGCTGTGGGGAACATGAATCCTTATTCTGTGCTCTTAAACTGATGAGTCACTGAGGATCTTGTTAGATGCAGGTTCTGATTCTGCAAGGCTGAGTTGAGGCCTGAGCAGCACTAGGTGATGCTGATATTGCTGGCCCTAGACATCGCTGAACAGTGCAAATTGAGCACATTAGAGTAGAGGCCCAGGTGGGAAACTTCTTCATGAGCCCTGATCAGTAGTGAGGGTAGTTTGGTCTAGAATAAGGATGGTAAAAATAGAGGAAAGGAAACAAAATTTTCATTTATTTTAAAGGGAACATAGGATATAGGGCTGGAAACCCACTGTGTGATGGCACTTCGCCAGCCCTTGCTGCCATCCTAAGCTAACTCTGTTCATAACACTCCATTGTCTGCACCACACCAGTGCATCTCAAATTTTAGTTTGCATGAGATAAACTTGGAGAGCCTCCTGGGACACAGACCCCTGAGAGACAGACACAGACCCCTTGCACCTCAGAGAGCAAGGGTCAAGCCTGGGCATCTGCTTTTCCAGCAAGTTCCAAGAGTTTGCTGATGCTCTTGTCCATAGACTTCCCATGCATGGGCACTGGTTTGCAATCCCAAAGGAGCATTCCAGAAATTAGATGTGTCATAAAGGCCCTCTGTACTAATTCCTGCCTTGCTTTCCAGCCATATGCCCTGGCACCCTACATGAAAATCCATACCCTCTGCTGAGATTCCACCATTGAGACCGGGCACTGAAGATTTCCCAGGCTCGTGAGCCCTTTCTTCTTCAGTTCAAATCTCTTGCATGAAGATTGCAAGCTCTGCCCCTAAACCATAGCAAACACCTGCTGCTTAATGTTATGATTCTGACTTTCTACTTACTAATTTCTGTGAGGATTTCAGATCATCTGTTCTCAGAATCCTACATGTGTGCTGTTCACCAGAGCTTATCCTTGGACTTTGAGAATACAGGGTCTGGCTGACCACACTGGATTTCCTGTTTTCTCCCCCCAGGAAGGGGCTCTTCACATTCCTGAAACAGCCACTCTGCTGAATATCAAGGAAGTGTCAGGCGTATGTGCTGTATCCTAAGCTACTGTACATGGTACCATAAACTAGGTGGCTCTTAACAATAGCAATATATTCTCTCATAGTTCTGCAGGCTAGGAGTCCAAAATCAAGTTACTAGCAGCGCAGTACTCTCTGTGCAAGGTCTAAGGGAGGAATCTTTCGTGTCTCTTCTAGCTTCTCATGGCTGCCACCAGTCCTTGGCGTTCTGTAGCTTATAGATATGTCAGTCCAGTCTCACTCTCTATCATCACATGGCATTCTCTCTGCAAAGGCATGGTTGTGTCCAAGTTTCTCTCTTCTTTTAAGCACAACATTCATTAGATTAAGGTCCATACTAATCCACTGTAACCTCATCTTAACTATGAGTTAAGTATTGGAAATGAATAGAATCAGAAGTATTTCAGATCCTCTTAGGGATTTGGAACATTGCATATACAATGTTGGGACTGAGAGCCATGTCTAAATATGAAATTCATTTATGTTTCATATACTCCTATACATATATCCTGAAGGTAATTTCATACAGTATTTTTAGTGTGCCTGTGTTTTGACTGTGACCCATTGCCATGATCCACCATTTTCAGTGTCATATTTGTACTCAGGAGTTTCTAAGTTTGGAGCATTTCTAAGTTTGCACGTTCAGATTAGGGATGCTCAACCTGCACTACATTTGCAACAACTCTGTTTTCAAATAGGGTCACAACTGAAGTTCCAGGAAGGACATTAATCTGAGGAGAAACTATTAAATCAACTACATGTGCTAAGCTCTTAAATGTGCTATTGCATGTATTTCCCACAGCAGCACTGCAATAGGTACAGGCATCACTCACATTAGACATGTAAGACTTAAAGCTCAGTGAGGCTATGTGCCCCAGTCCATACAACCTGCAATACATAAGACTGTAATCATGGTAGAGTCATAGCAGGTATCCCCTGTACCCCGTTTCTGTCCTATGACATGGTAGGAAACAGTATCTTTATTGAAACCTGACAGCTTTCTAAAAGTGTCCTACACAGAGGATTCAGAATCCTCTCATGCCTCTTTGGAATTCTCTACACTGCAAATGGATGCATGAAATAACGTGACCAAATAAATTTACTCATCTACCATCTCAGATGTTATGAGATTACTTTTCTATGTAGATTTCTGGAATTGTCTTCAACATCCTTTGCAGGCTTCTTATATAAACCTGTTGACAATGCATATTTTGCAAATGAAACTTTGTAATCAGCATTATTGATTTTTACATAAAATTTTTTCTTTAAAATTTAGTAATTAAGGAAATGGAAGTAAAATATAATTATCTAAAATTGTGCTGTTGTCCCTTTAGGGAGTGAACAGTTCTTGTCATCCACACAGTTTATTTATCTGTCAAAAATATAAGTTTAAATGTTGATTAGCAAACACTAACAGAGCATTGTTCAAGCCACTGTTCTAAAATCTTCATCAGGCCAGCACTGTGGGGAAGTAGGTTAAGCTTCCACCTGCAGTGCCAGCATCCCCTATGAGCACCAATTCAAGTCCAACTGCTCCACTTCTGATCCAGCTTCCTGCTAATGGTTTGGGAAAGCAGTGGAAGATGGTCCAAGTGTTTGGGTCCCTGCACCCATGTGGGAGACCTGGAAGAAGCTCCTGGCTTCAGACAGGCCCAACTCCAGCCATTGCAGTCATTTGGGGAGTGAACCAGCAAATGGAAGACTTCTCTCTCTGTCTCTCCCTCTCTCTGTCTGTGACTCTGCCTCTCAAATAAAAAATAATACTTAAAACTCCTTAAAAATCTTCATAAGCTGCAACTCATAACTATTTTAAAAGTAGAATGCTATTTGTGGTATTAAAAAGTATATATTTTAGAAGGTTTATCATTTGCAAAAGTATCTTTTAGTTCCATTTCAGTGTATGTTTAGCATTTTAATAAACGATATTATCACACAGATAAGAAAAGCCTTTTAAATCATTTAAATCATCACTTAATTTCCTATAGCTATAGTATACAAATTACTCTCATCAGACACCCTGATTTTTCCTGAGTTGACCAACAAATGGAAAAACATATGCTAAAACGTAATCCAATGGTCTTCATGGCTCTAGAAAATCATAATGGAGTTAACTGTCATTTAGCTTTCTTCTTTTTTTTTTTTTTAAGATTTACTCTATTTATTTGAAAACAGAGTTACAGAGAGAGGCAGAGACAGAGATTTTCCATCCCCTGGTTCACTCCCCAAATGGCCACCACAACTGGAGAAACCAGGAGCCAGGAGCTTCTTCCAGGTCTCCCACATGAGTACAGGAGCCCAAGAAATTGGGCCATCCTCTGCTGCTCTCACAGGGACATCAGCAGGGAGCTGGACCAGAAGTGAAGCAGCTGGGACTCCAACCAGCGCCCATATAGGATGCTGGCGTGGCAGGCAGAGACTTAACCCGCTGGCCACAATGCCAGGTGCAGCTTTCTTATTAAAGGGTCTCCAAGGATTTGACTTGCCCTTGTAATAACTGCCCCTGAGAAATAAAATTTCATTGTATAACTGGATATTTTATAAATCATCCTAAAACTATGTGAGCATGTAAGCTACCTGTCAAGTGAACTAAAATTATGAAAGACACTTCACAATTCGCAAGGAAACAGAATTTAAAAACATTTATTTTAGTGCAAATAATTTTGAAGTCCATGAGTAGTTTTTTCGTAACACACATTTTCCATGAACTTTTGGAAGACGCCTTTTTAAATCCATTTATTGTCTTCCTTACTGAACTGCCTTATTTGATGCCAGTTTACCACAAGAGGGAAGTTGCATTTTACAGATCCCTGTTATAACATATTATTTAATATATGCCTAACTTGAAAGCATAATCAAAAACACTGGGCTTTATTTTATTTTATTTTTGAGATTTATTTTTTTTTTTCGAGAGGCAGTTACAGACAAAGATAGGGAGAGAGAAGAGAGCCAGAGAGATCTTCCATCCACTGGTTCACTTCCAAAATTGCCGCAATGGCCAGAACTGAGTCAATTTGAAGCCAGGAACCAGGAGCTTCTTATGGGTCTCCCAAATAGGTGCAGGAGCCCAAGAACTTGGGCCATCTTCCACTACTTCCTAGCTCATTAGCAGATAACTGGGTTGGAAGTGGAGCAGCCGGGATTTGAACTGGCACCCATATGGGATGCCGGCACCACAAGTGAAGACTTAACCTACTATGCCATATCACTAGCCCCACCACTGGGTTTTAAAAAGCAATCAAATCATCATTTCTTAGAGCTAGAGCAGCCTTCAAAGCCATCTAGATGAAATGTATCACAACTTCAAGGAGGAAGCTGAAGGCTAAACTCATTAGCATTTTCCTGTAATTATGCAGCCAATTTAGGCAAAGTTTGGTCTAGAACATCTCATAAATTTCTATTTTTGATAGATTTGCACTCATTTGTTTATTCATTTGTTTATTTATACGTCATATCCTACAAACTTCTGATGAAGTATCAAAGTACCATCATAGAAGACATGTCTGTAAAAATCCTATGAAAATAGAAAACAACGCACACATATACATATGCACAGACTGACCTATTTACCAGCTGTCTAGAAGGCCAGCTGTCCAATACGGGGACCACTAGGCACGTGTACCAACTAAGCCCTTGAAATGCAGCTCGTCAATTCTGAGATAAGCTCATCTTAGCAGTACAAAACATACTTCAGATATCTAAGACTTCATTTAAGAAAGAAGAGGAATATAAAGTAGCTCCTATATACCTATTGATTTTGTTTTAATTTTATGTTGAAATCATAATATTGTCAATGTTTTAGGTTAAGTATGATGTTACTAAAATTAATCTCACTTTTTAAAAATTTTCATCTATTTACTTTCATTTTATTTGAAAGATAGAGACTGAGAGACAAATCTTCCATCCACTGGTTCCTCTCCAAAGGTCCACAACAGTCAGGAGCCAGGAGCCTAGAACTCAAACCCAATCCCCTAACTAATTTGACAAGGTCCCAGGTACTTGAGCCATCATCTGCTGCCTTCCAGGGTATGTATTTGTAGTGAGCTAGATTGAAATCAGAATAGCCAGGGTTCAAACCGTGTACTCTGATAAGGAGTGCAGTTATCCCAAGTGTCTCACCTTAATGACTGCCAAAAGCCCACCCCATATTCACTTTTTAATGTTGCTACTAAAAGTTATAAATGATGTGGGAAAAAGCACATATGTAGCTCATATTATATTTCCACTGAATAGCACCCTTAATTTAATGTAATTTATATCCTTGAATACTGAATTTAGTTCTTAGTTTCTGAGAAAAGGAAATATAGGATTGACAAAATTCTCCTGTTCTGATTAAAGGGAACTTCCATGCTCTTCCAAGGCAGACAAACATTTCCCCAGTTACCAAAGAATTTATCTCATGGATGTTAGACCAGCAACATTAACAACAAACAGGGGAATGCCCTCAACCCTGATTTTACAGAAGGTGCAAAAATGTTGTTCACTTGGTTGTTTATACAGTCCCTCAAAAAGCAAAAGTCCCTAAGTATGGAGCATCTAAATGCTCATTGGAAGCTTTTCTTCAAGTGGCAAAACTACTGAGATCCAGTGATATTTGTCTCTTCCATTTCCCCGGATACACAATAAAAACCTGGAACTACTTCAGAGTAATGAGTGGCATCACATCAATTAGATTATTTTCTTGCTCCAATATACATTGTCTCTACTGAGAATAGTTTACTCAAAAGTAGTTTCTGTCCAGTCATGACATGCAGTGGGTAAAAGCACAGGTTTGTCTCTGTTTCTCCCCAGCCCTAGCTGTCTGTCTTTTGGCAGGTTTCCCTGCTGTACCCCTATGACATGTCCCTGGATAAATTATTACATGTGCCAGGGTGTTGTGAGTGTGCCCGGCTCATGGTGAGTGGCCACTGGCTCCACTGTGGGGTTTGTAGCTGATTGAAGGAACACCTCTGTTCTGGCTTTGCACAATTCCCACCACCAAAGGTGCTAAAAGCAGCTCATGTTCATGTCAAGATGGAGGGTATCTTCAATGTTGCAATGCAGTTCTGATGTAGACTGTGTAACCCTTATCTGAAATTCTCTAGACCAGAAATAATTTCTATTTCAGGTTTTGGGATATTTGTATAAACATAATAAGATAGTCTGGGTATCTGGGAATGGGACCTAAATATATTATGTATGTGTATAATGTACATATATGTAGCCTGAAGGTAATTTTACACAGTATTTGTAGTGCACCTGCATTTTAACTCCTCCTGACATATGAGGTCATAATGTTTCAGGTCTTGCAGCACTTCAGATACTCAGTTTTTAGATTAAGGTTGCTACCCTTATCTCTACAAATACATGTGCTTTACAGAGAGTCTCTTGTCATTTGGCATTGCACACAAAACTGTTGAGAGAGTTCTGCATCCTTTATTTGACAAAATAAGAGCCTAACACCAGCTTTAATCAACTGCCTTCTTTATGTAATACCACTGTTGCTGACCCAATTCAAGGAAAAAGCAATGGCAATTGGTGCCAGCTGATTCCAAGAAGCTTCCTCCTCTTATTTTTTTTCTTGAGATTTATTTATTTATTTGAAAGGCAGTCTTACAGAGAGGCTGAAGCTTAGAGAGAGAGAGATGTCGGTCTTCCAGCCACTGGTTCACTCCCCAAATGGCCGCAACACCCAGAGCTGTGCCAATCCAGAGCCAGGAGCTTCTTCCAGGTCTCCCACATGGGTGCAGAGGCCCAAGGACTTGAGCCATCTTCTACTTTCCCAGGCCGTAGCAGAGAGATGGATTGGAAGACAAGCAGCTGGGACTCAAGCCGGTGCCCATGTGGGATGCTGGCACTGCAGGCGGCAGCTTTACCTGCTACGCCACAGTGCCGGCTCCCCTACTTTTTCTGTCTGACCTCCACAGAAAGACAGGGAGACAGAGTCTGAAGTGATAGATACTAATTGAAAGTGATAGTTCAGCCTTCTTTCTCCAGCAGGTGGGTTAAATATGAATGAAAAGAGCTTACCCGCTGTCTTGCTTCCATTCTCAATACTCTGTCTTCCTTCCTATGGTTTCCTACCTGTGATAATAGAGAACTCAGAATTTTAGGGAATCACACCATAAGTTAATAAGAACTGCTTTCATATCTGTGTAATTCTGTAGGAACAATGAGGAGAAAGCCATCCTACTCAGGTTAAGCATTCAGTAAATAAATATTTTAGAATAAGGTATTTTTTCCCTTTTAACTGAAGCATTTTGAGGAAAGTGATGTTTGAGCAAAGATATTAATGAATTTGATACAGCTGGCATAGAGCCTTATTATTATGTGTCATTGCTATTAAAAAGCTTGTTCAGAAAGAGAATTCAGATGTCAGACAGAAGGGTTATCTACACATGACATCTACACCTGCTCTCTTTTTAAATCCACACCAACCCAGGTGCAAACCTTTTCAACTTTCCCCCCAAAAGAATCGACGCAGTGTAGAGAGGTTTTTATCAGGGAAACACCAAGGAATGAGAATGACATTACACATGCCCCATTAGAGAAGAAACGTTAAAGGGATCAAGTGTTTAGCCTGGAGGTTAGGATGCCCCCACATCATATCAGAATGCCTGGGCTCAGTTCCAGCTCAGCCTGTTGACCACAGCTTCCTGCCATGCAGATCCAGCCAGGCAGTGATAATGGCTCAAGGAGTTGGATTCCTGCCACCCACATAGGAGGCCTGGGTCTTAGCATCCACCTCAGCCCAGCCCTGACAGTTGTAAGCATTTGAGGAGTGAACCAGCAGATCGATATTCGTTCTTATTCTCTCCCTCTCCTCCCCCTCACTCTCCCTCTCCCTCTCTCTCTCCCTCTCCCTCTCCCCCTCCCCCTCCCCGCCTCCCTCTCTAATAAATACAAGGTTTAAGATAAAAGTGTTTGAAATCTTTGTTTTTTTTCAAAAGGGGCCTCATTCTCTCCATTACCACACCATGATCAGGGTCCCCTTCTCCCATACCTCTTGGATACCCTGTGCTGCTATGCATGTCCGTGGAGTGTGACCCTCTACCAAAAGTGGCTTATTGAAATATTTATTTGCAAGTGTAGTGCCCTCTCTAGGAGGAGTTCTGGTGAATGGCCTTCCTCGCACCTTGTTGCCACCTGCATGTTTTGCGAGTCCACCTCTGTCTTTGCAGGTCAGAACCTAGCAGCCCTGACCATGGCTCATCAACGATTGAGCAAGACCTTGCTGCCCTGGATGCAGAAATGACTCAAAAGTTAATAGACTTGAAGGACAAACAACAGCAGCAGCTACTTAATCTTCGACAAGAACAATATTATAGTGAAAAATACCAGAAGCGGGAACATATTAAACTGGTAAGGCTGGGAAATGTGATTTATATTTGTATAAATCGAACCCCATTTTCTATAGAAAAATTATCTCTTGGATAACATAAAAGAGACAAGGGCAGGTGTGAAAAGCACAGATTTGTGAGCTTGCTTAGGATGCACAGTTCTGCCACAATAATATTTTAAAGTCCCCATTATTTTGGCATCTGTGTTTCAATGAAGCTGTAGCTTAATGTTTTTGTTTTCACTGAATTATTACTAGGTTACAGTAGTTTTGGGGGACCTTGACATTTAGCAATAAAATAGAAAGTAGAAAACACTTATATTTCAGAACATACTATAAATATGTTTTATCACTAACTTTTGCAAGACCTTAAAAATTATACTTTACTCTCCTACATTTAAATAGTATCTAAATAGCCAATATAGAACATTATCTTCCCACCTCCTGAAGCTCCCTTTGCAAAAACAGACCTCTTCTCTGTTAGTGATCATTTTTGTCTCTCAAAATGTTTTCACATGAATGGTGACGTTTTCTGTTCTGTTGATGCCTTGACACATAGTAGGGACACAGTTAAATATTTGATGACAGGTGAGTTACATGAATTCTGCAATAAAGCAGCCTTGAAAACAAGCTTATGCCAAAAAACAAAATAAACATGTTTGATGGGAATTAAAGTCGTAGACAAAGGAAGTGGAAAAGGAGAGAGAGTCCTGTGATTTACATCCATTTCTGTGCTGAGGATCTGTAAGTGGAAGGGAATCCTGAGGCTGTTTCTGGCTGTAGGGCTGGAAACCAGCAGATGATCACCGTGGAATGGGTAATTTTGGGTAATGTTCTTGTTCCAGTGCCAGTTTCCTGATGATGACATGCAAATGAACCAGTAAACACCACAGGAATTGCTTATCAAATATCAGATCCATGGACTTAGTTATTTTCTATTTGAGCTTTCAAATCACCTGGATGGCTTGTAAAAAATACAGATTATTAGGCAATACACAAAATTTTCAATTACAGGTCTTGTATAGGCCTATGTTAGCAGTGCTTCTAGCCCCAGATCATACTATGAGAACCACTGCTGAATAAATAGCTAAATGTAAGGATAGAAATTTGTTTTCAATAAGTGCCGCATGATTTTGATGGGTCACCTTGTTTCTGAACTACTTTAGCAAGATTGAAGCAGTGAACGAATGTTTGGAAAGGTATCAGGTTGCTTTGACACACTTGAGAATATCAAAGTAAATGTTAATGGGAGATAATGGCTTTGAGACTAACTACAACCACTGCCATCTAAGTTTCTCCAATAATCCACCTTTACTGCTCCAAAATATAATAATAATGAAAATAGCAAGCATCTCTTGAAAACTCACCATAGGGCTATACTTTATACTACTAAACTGTTTTCAGGAATTTTCCTGGAATTTAATCCTCACAACAACCATTTTATATTTGGTAATTTGTGAGCCTCATTTTTCAGATAAAAACAATTTATAGAGAATTTAATGACTTTCCCAAGGTTTCACTGTAACTGGTACATGTGGGATTTGAACCCTTGTCCTCTGAGTCTGGCATTATAACCATGGCGTTAAACATTTTCTGACTCAGATTTCAAACCAATGCTATGATAATGAAGGGAATGACTCTGCAGGTCCTACTCATGTAGAGTGCACACAGCTCTCTTCTTCATTACAATGTCTGGGGAACTGCCAGACTCCATTTTAACTAACCTTATTTCACATAGCATGTAACTCAGGCATTTGAAGTGTGAAGTTCATTGGTTTTTAGTATTCACAGATATGAACAGCCATCACCAATCAATTTTAGAACATTTTCACCACCTCACACAGAAACCCTTATTCATTCATTGACTCATTCATTATATAACTGCTTATTATACTTGCTCAGTTAATGCTGTTAAACAGTCATGAATACAAGTGATACCAAGCCTAGCCATTAAGGAGCTTACATTCTAGGAGGGAAGTTAGTCTACAAATTCAGTTAGTAAGCTACATAATATGGTAAGTAGTAATAAAGGCTTAGGAGACAAATAAAATCAGAAATGAGAAAATAGGGAATAAGTTTTAGGGAGGGATGAAGAATATTTTTTGCAACTGTAAATAGGTAGGTGGGGAAGGTAACATCTGAGTTAGGAAGTGAAGAACTGAGCTGAAAAAAACATATGAGAATGATTTTTCTAGACAGAATAATTAAGCTTTTTAAAAAAATTCTTTTATTTATTTGAAAGGCAGAATTACAAAGAGAGAGGCAGAGACAGAAAGGTCTGGCTGCTGGATCATCCCCAAATGACCTGTGCCAGGCCAAAGCCAGGAGCTTCCTCCACGTCTCCCACATAGGTGCAGGGGCCCAAGCATTTGGGTCATCTTCTGCTGCTTTCCCAGGCACATTAGCAGGGAGCTGGATCAGAGCAGCTGGGACTCAAACTGGCTCCCATATGGGATGCTAGTGTCAATGACAGTGGCTTTACCCCCTACGCCACAATTCCAACCTCAAGAATTGACATGTGAAGACTCTGGGCTGGGAATGGGCCTGGGTGTTGGAGGAAAAGCAGAGTAGCCCTGTCTAAGGAGGATGACAGAGTATTAGAATAACCAAGGTAATGGGATAATAGAGATGGGACTTTCAGGGTGGGAGCAGATCATCTTGGCTCTTTAGATTTCTGTAAGGCCACTGTGTTTCATTTGGGAACTGTTTTGAGCATGGGATTGACATGATCCAAAGAAACTCTCACAAATTTCACTCTGGGGCTAGTGCTGTGTGGTAAGAGCTGGTACCCCAGGAAAGACCAGTTTCAGGGCAGTCAAGGCCCAAAGAGTTATGACATCCTGGGACCCTCCAGCACATGACTAAAGTTAACCACAGGGTAACTGTTACTTAGATGTCTAGACAACACAGTCAAAACTATTTGGAGTTTCTCCAGGGCCCCAAACTCAGGACAAAACTCCATTCCCCAAGGGAAGAGACTTGTCAATTCAGAAGATATGTGACACAATAAGAAGCCCAATACTCAGAAGAGATTCAGAAACAATAATTCAGAGTATGATGAAAACAGAAACCCAGACATCCCAAGAAGGCCTCTTGGAGTAAGAGGAAGATGAACTGTGGAAGACTGGTATAATAAATCACAGGAAAGAGTTGCAAAAATCTCTGTCCCAGGAACAATAGCTGAACATGAGGCACCCCCTGAGTGCCCATGCTGAGGGAGTAGAGAGCTGCTCAGTAGCTTTTCTCCTGGAGAACACTGGCTGGGAATTGAGGATTCGGCTGAGGTTGTAGGTGGGAAAAATCTCACCTGAAGAACAGGGAAGGTGGTACAAATCCTGCTAGAGGTGGCAGTTTTTTTTTTTTTTTTATTTGACAGGCAGAGTTAGAGAGACAGAGAGAAAGGTCTTCCTTCCATTGGTTCACCCCAAAAATGGCCACCACGGCCAGCACTGCACCGATCCGAAGCCAGGAGCCAGGTGCCTCATCCTGGTCTCCCATGCGGTTGCAGGGGCCCAAGCACTTCAGCCATCCCCCACTGCTCTCCCGGGCTGCAGCAGAGAGCTGGACTGGAAGAGGAGCCATCAGGACTAGAACCCGGTGCCCATATAGGATGCCAGCACCACGGGTGGAGGATTAACCAAGTGGGCCACAGTGCCAGCTCCAGTGGTAATTTCTTAATAGGTCTTTTCACTTCCATTTCCCTAAAGTGCAATATGTGTGTGCATGGTTAAAAAAAAAAAATAGAAGAGTTTTTAGAGAAACAAACATTGAGAAATTGAGAAGGCATTTTGGTGCATTGGGCTTTAAGTTGATTTAAAAAAAAAAAGATTTATTTATTTGAGAGACAGTTACAGACAGAGAAGGAGACAGTGAGACAAGTTTTGGATCTGCTGGTTCACTTCCCAAATGGCCACAATGTCTGGAGCTGGGCTGATCAGGAGCCAGAAGCTTCTTCTGGGTCCCCTATGAGGGTGCAGAGGCCTAAGCACTTGGGCCAACTTCTACTATTTCCCAGGCCATTAGCAGAGAGCTGGTTTGGAAGAGGAGCAGCCAGGATTAGAATAGGCATCCATATGGGATGCCGGCACCACAGGTGGAGGCTTAACCCACTACTCCACAGTGCTGGTCCCAAAACTGTTGTTCTTACATCCACATCCCATATCCCCTTTGGGGTGGAAGAGGAGAAAAATGGAGAAATCTCCCATCCTCTGGTTCATTTCCTAAATGCCTGCCACAATTAGGTCTGGGCTACATAGAAACTTGGAGCTGGGGGGATAGTAGGGACTGAACCCCCTGAGTCAACACTGTTATCTCCCAAGATATGCCCTAGCAGGAAGCTGGAATCAGGAGAAGAGCTGGAACTGAAACATAGACACTGCAAAATGGGATGCAGACATCCCAAGTGGCATCTTATCCACTGCACCAAATGCTTGCCCTTACACCCACTTTTCAATGGCTCTCACAAATACCTTCATTAGTATTCATAATTGTAGCAGGGTAATTCTTTGGTCTACTGTAAATTCTTCCTTAATACTACTTATAGGAACCATTTCAGTAAGACTTTCTTTTTCATTAAATATATAGGGTCATATATTCTTTTTTTTTTTTTACTTTGAGGATATTTTAAAGCATTATTGAGTTCTAAAAACATAACAATTAATTTATCAAAGTAATTTTAGGGCTAATTAAATCCCTACAGTTTTCTAACAAGGGAACCAGGTTCAGAGTATAGAGATGCCATAATCCAAGCACAGTTTTGACTGGCAAAATAAAGCATCTACATTACAGTTATCTTTATCAAATCTCTTGCTTTAAAAACAAGACATTTAATCAATCTCTCTTTTTATCTTTCTCTTACACACACAGAGTCCAGGTTCCAAAATGCATCTTTTTTTTTTTTTTTTTTTTTTTTGACAGGCAGAGTGGACAGTGAGAGAGAGAGACAGAGAGAAAGGTCTTCCTTTTGCCGTTGGTTCACCCTCCAATGGCCGCCGCGGTCGGCGCGCTGCGGCCAGCGCACCACGCTTGTCCGATGGCAGGAGCCAGGAGCCAGGTGCTTTTCCTGGTCTCCCCATGGGGTGCAGGGCCCAAGCACCTGGGCCATCCTCCACTGCACTCCCGGGCCACAGCAGAGGGCTGGCCTGGAAGAGGGGCAACCGGGACAGAATCCGGCGCCCCGACCGGGACTAGAACCCGGTGTGCCGGCGCCGCAAGGCGGAGGATTAGCCTGTTGAGCCACGGCGCCGGCCCCCAAAATGCATCTTTAAAAAACAACATTACATTGAATTTGGAGTCTTGGCCAGATTTTCATTTTCATTTTTTTCTTTGCCCAGCAAACTAAAAATAGTTCCAAATAACCAACTACAAGTTCAATTCAGCTATGGAAACTTTTAAAAATAATAATTTCATAGATATGAAAGAATATCTCTAAAGAAAAATTGAGGTGGTTGCCCTTTTAGTCCAAAACTTTCTCCTTCTAAAAAAGGAAGGGAATTAATGGAACATATGAACTCCACGTGATCAGGCCCTTCCTGCTCACAGCTGTATGATCAATGCTGCTGGCAGGTGATGAGTTAAATTCCTGTTATCCAAAATTCTTGAAAGCAGAAGGGTTTCAGATTTTGGATTTTTTTAAAAGTTTGTAATAAGTGTTATACATGTAAGAAATTTATCTTGGAGATATACATATATACAAGGATTAAGGAATGAGGTCTAAGGAAAAAAATCATCACTTATATTCCATATATACCTTCCATGCATAAACTGAATTTAATTTTAAAGATTTATTCATCCACTCATTTGAATTTATTCATTCGTTCATTTGAACGGCAGAGCAACAGAGAGATCTTCCATCCCGTTTCACTATCCAAATGGTCACAACAATTAGGGTTAGGTCAGGCTGAAGCCAGGAGCCAAGAATTCCATCCTGATCTCCCACATGGTTGGCAGGAATTCAAGCATTTGGGCCACCTTCCTCTGCCTTCCCCAGCCCATTGACAAGAAGCTGGATGAAGCAAAGCAGCTCTATCTCAATCCTACGTTCTGATATCAGATGTTATCAACAGAATAAGCAGCTTAATCTGTGCCATGATGCTGGCCCCCAGAATTCAATTTTATGCAATATTTTTTATGTGCCTGTGTTTTGACTGTGACATGAGGTCAAGTATGGAATTTTCCACTTGTGGCAACATATCAGCACTCAAAAACTTGTAGGTTTTTGGAGCACTAAAGGTTTCAGATGTTTTTATTACAGATGTTCAACTTGTATCTGGCACTTGATAGTTGCTCAGTAAACATTCATTGAATGAATTAACGAATATTTCTCAGGTTCAGTGGCCAAAACACACCTAAGATAAACATCAACTTTGTTTTTAAACTGTTAATAATTTGTTTAGTCAGTAGGTACTTAGTTCAAGTGTATTACACATTAATTTTTTTGTAGATGAAAAGTAAACAATTTAAAGTAAAAATCCTAGATTGGTTGCTTTGAGTAGCAGACAAGAAAGGGGGTATTTTTGCTGTATATTAGTGGACAGAGAAGGAAGATATATTGTGCCTAACTCTAAAGATTTTATACTTTGCTTTTTCCCACCTTCCAAATTTTTGTCCTTCTTAGAAGAGATAAAACATGCCAATTTCTGCCCACATTTCTTTGATCCCTTTTAAGTTATCGTTAAGGAATAATCCTCTTCCATGGAAACCATTTCTCATTCTCAAGTGACTAAACTAAGAGAAATTTAGCATGGAGTTGAGAACAAGCGTGAAATTATATTCCCCAGTGTTTTTCTTTTGACTCCTTAAATGGTTTGGAACATTGAGTGAGTAGAGTGATAAACAGGCAAGTAGTTGTCTATTCCTCTGGGCAAAAGAAAGGTAATAATAAAAGTCAAAGTTAAATGTGTTTACTTCACTTCAATTTACCACATACCCTCCTGGTTTGTTTCCAAGGAATTTTGAATTAATGTGTGGCTCTTTTCTGCCTCTAATAGAGTTTTTTAAAGTAATTTTATGACTAGACCATGATTCAATGGCTCTTTGAGTATGGCTTGCCACTAACAAATACACCACAAGTTAGTACACTTTGCCTATCAGTTAACTAAATAATTAAAAAGAAAATATTTCAATTATTCTATTGAAAAACACTGGTCAGGGTCCTATTTTTATATCTCATGCAATAAAACCCTGAGCCAAAATTCAAAGGTTCTTCTTTCTTAACTGGAGTTTAAGCAGAGAAATGTTTACTTTCTACTTTCTGTCAGATTCTCTTGATTACAAGCAATAGCTATGTTGGACTAAGTTCAGCAATAAGAGTGTATCATGTGAGAAAGAATTGATGGGGGAAGGCAAAGGGTAGAGAAAGCCATGAGAGACAGGGGAACAGGAGAAACTGACAAATCACTGTGATTGCCTAGAGGGAAGCAGAAGGCATTGTACACTTTTAAGCTAAATGATGATACTTGGTAAAAAGGGGAAATACAATTGATTGTCTTCTGTGAGTCAGAAATCTAAGCTCGCTTGCAGAAATGTTGAGATAGAGGTGGTGCCAAATCATCCTCAGCTAGTATTGGTCATCAGGCATTTGGAGATGCTGAAATGAAATGAAGCCCCTAGGATAATGGGAAAGAAAAATGAGTGACTGGGGTAATTCTTTTTGACCGTGGAAATTAAGGAGAGTTTGATGTGAGAGAGGTTGGAACTGGCATCATTTCAAGAGGATAAAGTCATGATTACCAAACAGTGTGCCAAGGCATCCTGGGGTACCACATTAATTCCACAGGAGAATTGTGGGACATGTTACATTTTGGAAGGAAACAGAAACATCTGCCAGACACAATGTGAACTATTACTATTGTTTGGAGTTAACTAATAGATAGAATTGCTTTTTTATTTCTTTTAGCCCAAGGATGTCATAAAAGTTGCTGAGGGGCCGATGTTTGAAGCAGTGGTTAGGATGATGCTTGGGATGCCCACATCCCATACTGGAGTGCCTGGATCAGCTCCTGGCCCCTTCACTTCCAATGGCATTCCCTGCCAATGCATATATTAGGAGGCAGCAGGTGATGGCTCAAGTACTTGGGTCCCTGCCAGATTGAGTTCTGGGCTCCTGACTTTGTCCTGGCCAAACCCTAGCTGTTGCAGGCATTTGGGGGGAGATGAACGGATGCATAATCTGTCTCTCTGCCTTTCAAATAAAATGAAAATAAATAAAATAAGCAAATAATGTTTCAAAAAATTACAGGGCTCCTAAGGACACTGTGAACCTGATAATTTTAGGAATTATAGAATAATGAAAGTTAAGTCCCGAGAAATATCCAAAAGTGCAAAAGAATACTTTTGCAATCCTAACACAAAATGAAGTGACTTTCAGATGTTGGTGCAGAAATGAAACTGTAGAATTGAAGAAGGTGCCTATAGGGCTCTGCAGCACTGAAGGCACCAGGGTATTTTTTTCATCTTAGAAATAGAAATGAAGGAAGAATGGCACTACCAGTTCATGATTCACTAATAGTTCATGATTTGTTTAATTACAACTGCTATGATCAGATCATCTGTTTTCAATAATCAAATAATCTTTCTGCTGACCTAAGTACCAGTTAATAGTATTTCAGATATAATTCACTTCATAGAGGAGTACATCAAATTTCATGTAAAGGTAAAGGAATATGGATTATTTATTATAATTCTCAAAGAGAATTGCTTCCTTGATTTATTGTCTGAGAACTTAAATATTAAAAAGGTGGCATAGGACAGTGAAGGTCATGAGCCATGAGGTCTAAGCTCAGTTTCTTTTCCCAGTTCTGCCACTGACCAGGTCTGTGATCTTTATCCTAGAACTTGAGCTCTTGTGTTCATCTGTAAGTTGAAGATAATACTGCCTTAATAGGGTAACCCTCAAAAGTAAATGTTAATACATGCAAAACTATTCAAGCTGTGCAGCATATATAAATTATCAATGAATATTTGCTGGATTATTCTGCCTAGTCATTTCAGTTTGCTTTATATGTTTTTGGGAAAGAGAATCTCCATCATTGGACAGCAGCAAAGGGGCCTTTCAAGGAAAGTCTGTAGAATCTATTGGCTGCTCCAAAAAGTGAGGTTGAGGTCATTTTGCTACAGCTGCCTGAAAAAATGAAGACAGTTCTGTAGATTCCTCATGTGGAATAAAGAAAGAGGAAATTGGCTGACAAAATTACCTTCGGGTGGAGCTGGCATGTGCTGCAGCAAGTTAAGCTACAGCCTGCAGCGCCACCATCCCATATGGGTGCCAGTTCAAGTCCTAGCTGCTCTGCTTCAGATCCATCTCCCTGCTAATGATGGCCCTAGTTCTTGGACTCCTGCTACCCATGTGGGAGATCCAGAAGAAGCTCCTGACTCCCGACTTTGGCCTGGCCCAGCCCTACGCAATGTAGCCATTTGGGGAGTGAACCAGCTGATGGAAGATCAATCGATCAATCAATCTCTCTCATCTCTTTGTAACTCTGCCTTTCAAGTAAATAAGTAAATAAATACCCTTTGAGAAGCATTAATTGTCTCCTAAATAGCAATTGTGCAGAATACCAAGGGTATGAAAACACTGCTGTTGCCCTCTGAAAGCTTGGTTTGATAAGAAAATAGGTAAACAGTAATAAAATAATTTCATGCACAGTGATGTATTCAAGGTTCAGTGGTGGCCAAGGAGAAATTTCTGATGTTCTGTGTATCAGCTGGAAGTCACCCACACACACAAAGATACAAACATAAATTTCTAGGATGAGTACTTCATACCATTCCTGAAGCAATTGAACTATTAATGATAGCTAGAAACTAAGAATTATAATTCATTGTTGACTGCTCCTTCCATTTTTATCATACTCATTTTTATTTGAAGCTTTTGAGTTCTTCTAAGAGATAAAGGCATTGATAATCCCACTTATCACCAAAAAATATAGTTTCAGGAAATATAGGTCCTTACTCCAAATCACATTTTTAGTAAGTTGTTGATGGAAATAAACAGGATCTGTAAAAGGATTAATGCAAGGTGGATTCAGAGCATAATATGAGTGATTTAGGCCCAGAAAACACAACCCCATCTACTTTCAAATGAGTCCTGGGAAGTGTTCGAAACTGGTCAAATTCTCGTCAGAATTTATGTGTTAAACAGCATCCCATTGGTGTGGCCCCAAAAGCTGGGTTTTCAGTAAAGGGGCAGAGGTTATGTTGCTTACTGGTTGGAAATCAGAATATGATTGGCTAAAAGAAACTTTAGAGACAGGAAGGGGACTGTCTCTGAAAACAGGCTATTGTAGAAAAGAAGGCTACTAATTAATTTTAAAGAGGGCATTTCTGGGGATGAGCAAGGAAGGCATGGATAAAGAAGAAAGGGTTGTTCAAGATTGCTCCAAATGGCAAATACAAAGCAGGCCCATTGTGCACATCATGGAAGTCAGTCTACCTAATAAGATCAATAGCTCTATCCACTCAGATAAGTCTCAGTAGCTGTTTCTCTTAGATGCCTTACCACCTTTTTAGGGACAATTTCTCCTCATCATCAAGGAGTAGAAATTAGGACCTGAGTCTGCACTGTTAGTTGTCTTTGCACTGAGCCAGAGTATAGTCACTTGCACAACGAGGTAATGAATTCTGCTTACTTACATCAGATAAGAACAATTTCATATGAAAACCCATAGGCTTAGATCATAGGATGGTTTTAAATTATGTGTTCATTGCTGATGTTAGTTGTCTGGCAATTTTTAGCTACTGTTAAATATCCATGATTTTCTTACAAAAGGTTTGTGGTAAGGAGTGGAGGAGGCGGCTGTATTTATGATCTTGTAAAACAACAAACTGGCTTTTTCTTTCCCCAGCTCATTCAAAAGTTGACAGATGTTGCTGAAGAATGTCAGAACAATCAGTTAAAGAAGCTCAAAGAAATCTGTGAGAAGTAAGTCCTCATTCCTTTTGCCACTGGCATGAGCATATAAGTTTACTAAATACATATTGCCATGATTTGCCATTTTTCCCCTTTTACTTCTATTTTGACTGCAGAGAGAAGAAGGAGTTAAAGAAGAAGATGGATAAAAAGAGGCAGGAGAAGATAACAGAAGCTAAATGCAAAGACAGAAGCCAGATGGAAGAGTGAGTAGGAAGGACTGCCTCTCCCCCACCTTTTATCTGAGAAACATTTTATTATGTATAAGTAACAGGTTCTTGACCAGAGACCCCTCTGTGAAGTTTCTCCTCTAATTAACCTTTCAGACGATCTCTTTAAGATTTTTAACAGTGAACTCTCAAACAAAAGTAGATCAATAAAGAATTAGGGCATTTTATGTAAATATTAAGTCAAGAGATACCTTCCAGGAGAGGCTAAATCCTCACTTACAGGGTTGTCAGGCAACCACCCTGACCTTTTGTGAAAACAGAGCCTGTGCCTCTGGAGGAACTTGACCTTTGACCAGAGGCTGCCAAATCATACCTTCTTGCAGCAGCTGTAGTAAAGAGGTTGAGAGTTCTGCAAACCCTAATCTCTGAGATTCTCATGTTTGTCTATTCTGCATGAGTTTGTCTAAGGACCTCTGCATCATTTGCTTTTAGGGAGAAGACAGAGATGATCCGGTCATACATCCAGGAGGTGGTGCAGTACATCAAAAGGGTATGTGGGTTCATCACTCTCTCTCCTTTGCAAACTATGGGATGACACTTGGCGACCTCGTTGTGAGCTTCTGCAAGAAAATGCCAACCCGTGTGATGGCTTTTCGGCAGCAGCCACTCTATAATCACTGTTTCCACAAGTTCAATTGCAAACTACTCCATACAAGTGACCATCTAAAGATAGACAGTCAAGAACAATTTCCAACATCAGGAGCCCAGGATAATGATGTAAATGGGAAGAGTCCCTAAAGAACCTCTAAGTTGTCATCAGTAGTAGTGAAGATGGCAACCTCCAAGGGCCATCTTTTTTTTTTTTTGTAACGTTAAGGAAATGTTCAAATGTAAGAATAGTATAAAAAGTATAGTTAATTGATCACCACCTCCAACCCCTGTGTACCTATCACAAGCATTGACACTTATGTAGTCTCCTACACTTATGGGGCAGTTTTAACTATAACCTATAGATTGAAATGCTTTTGATTTTTTAAAAACCATACGCTTGAACATGTGGATGAAAATGATATTCCTTGTAACTTCTTATAGTTAGAAGAGGCACAGAGTAAACGGCAAGAAAAACTCGTGGAGAAACACAAGGAGATCCGGCAGCAGATCCTGGATGAAAAGCCCAAGGTAAACAACACTGAATAGTAATACACAAGCATTTCATTTTGCTAAGATAAAACCTTCCTAGTTCACCTAAGGACTTCACACACAGTGACAGTAAGTTCTCACATATGAAACTCATGTATTGTTCTCAATGAAAATAAAAATCTTTATAACAATTGTAAGTATTTATTATCAACTGGTGAGCTTTCAAAAATCACAGATGCACAGAACCCACCTGCAGAAACTTGATTTCAATTTGCCTCGGGTGTGCAGGTGCTAGTAAAACTCTTCCTACCAGCTGATTCGAGTGTGCAGCCCTGTGACCAGGGACCAGCCAAGCCTCTTACTCAATTCTAAAGAGCTGATGTAATGTTGTAATGACAGAATCTGTCCAGTAGAGGGTGCCTGTACCAAAACCACTCTGATTTTATCCAACAAAATATTCTCATGAACTAGAAAAAAAATATTTTCCTCCATAGTAACAATTTATCGGAGGCTTCAGCTTAAAATTAATTTATGCTGATAGTTTAATTTATATAAATCAACTCATAAATATTAACAAAAGATGAAATATCTGTAAATTAAATATTTGATTTCAAGTAAGCAAGCAACATCTCAATTTTGATTCGTCACTGAATATTTTTCTATTGGTGGAAAAATATGAATTTCAGTTTTTCTGTTCTTCTGTCTGCAGTTTAAAATATCTGACCTAAATGTACTGTCCTTCTACACAAGCTCAAAAGTGTCGATTTTATTTAATTGTATATTCTGTTCACCAGCTTCCATCTTATGAATTTATTGTGGTTAATTTTAAATATATCCTCATGGTTATTTCTGCTTTCATATTTATTACACAGGACATTTATTTAATTTTTTAAAAGTTTTTGCATTTAGCAATATAGATCTCAAGGAAGAATAAATAAATTACTTAGCTTTCTTGCTGTTACATTTCTCAAGCATGTATACAATTTAGATGTTCTCTTTAGCTGATCAGGCTTAAGTAAAATGCAGTCAGTTGTAACAAAATTTCAGAAATTGCTCATAGTAGCCCTCCCCACCAAATCTGGGATTTCACTTTCTACCCTTTACGTTGCCTGCAGCCAACTGTGGTTTGAAAATGTTAGATGGAAAATTCCAGAAATAAGCAATTCACAAGTTTTAAATTGCCATCTATTCTGTGTAGCATAATAAAATCTCTCATCCCACTTTGTCCTGCCTTGATATGAATTATCTCTTTGTCCAGCATATCCATGCTGTTTATATCACCCTCTTCAGTCACTTTTCTATTAGTCACTATTCCAGTTATTAGATATGCTGTAGTGATATCACAGTCCTTGTGTTCAAGGAACTCTATTTTTACTTAATTATTACCCCAAAGTGCAAAGGCGCGGATACACAGAAGGCACCAAGGTATAAAATTTGGAAGGACAGATTAATTCTGGTACTAAATGGCAATGTTGCTAGGCATACAGTAAAAAACATTATCTATAGAGAGTTTAGTATTACCCCTGGTTTCAGGCATCCAAGGCGTGGGGCAACTCTCAGAATGTATCCCTAGTGGGAATACATTTCTACACAGGATTAGTCTTCTAAAAATGCTCAGATACTTTGAGTAAAGGATCCAGGTTTAACTAAAATTTAAGACATGTGGACAATAATCACTCCAAATGCCTGCAACAGCCAGTCCTTGACTGGACAAGGACTGAAGCCAGGAGTCAGTAACACAGTCTGAGTCTCTCCCATGGGTTACAAGAACCCAGTTACTTGAATCATCACCACTGCCTTCTAGACTGCACATTGGCAGGGAGCTAGAGTCAGAAGCCAGAGCTGGGTTCAGGGGTTAAATCCGAGGATTCCAATATGGGATGCAAGTGTCTTAACCAGTGTGATAAAGGTTAAGCCAGATGCCCACTTCCATTGCCCTGAATTTTTAGTAGTTCTCTTGTCCCCACTTTTGAGAGTAAAAATTATCCACAATGATTTCCCTTTGCTTTTCGCCCATGAGGTTGCTCTTATGATTATCTTGTGTCTGGACTTGAAGGTGCTCCTTGAGGATTGTTGGCTCTGTGTCAAACTAAAGCATTTATTGAAGAGCATTCTTCAGGGATTAAAAAATGTTCTGCTTTGGAACGAAAACCATGAATTTAATAATAAAATAAGAAATAACTGCTACCATTGTAGGCCACACTGCCTAATAAAGGGAATTGTTAATGACAAGGAGTAGCAACAGTACACAGTAGTGTAACAATAAGGTCAAATGTAGGCTGCATGAACAGAGAGCAAACCACAGGACAGTAATTGGAGGCAAACAGGTAGTCAGGAAAGGCCAGGCGGACAGAGTAGTCACGGATACTTCTGTAATTGTGGGAAATAGAAATGGAATAGCACTGCTTTGAAAGCATCCCTGTTCATGTCCAATATTGGAACAGTCTTTGACACTTGACATAGAAGGAAGGGAAATTAACAAAAGGAAAGGAGGAACAACTAGAAGACAGGAAACTGACCAATAATATCTCTAATGGGTTCACTGAGTCAGTTCTGTTCAGTCAGAAAGATGCAAAGACAGTGATCTGATGACATGTAAAAATTTGCAAACTATTCTATCACTGAGTTTTGAAGGAGGAATTTGACATTATATCAGGTAAAGACAAGCACAACCTTCTGATGAAAAAAAAAGTGTGCTAGATATTGCCATCAGTTATAGAGAATAGAATTCCTTCTTCAGTAAGGTGACAAATAGGTTAGTTTTCTAACTAGAAACTGGTACAAGCTACTCTTTCACTTAACAAAATATATATGCTGCATGAAATAATATTTCTTCCCATTCTTCAGGTTTTTTGCCACATTGTTGGGTATAATAATTTACTTCCTCTTCAGTCACTTATTCTAACTAATGCAGTACTGTGTTTGATGTCCCCAATCTTGTCTTTATCAAGGAGAAAACCTATTTTACATCACTGCTTTCTCTCAATGCTGTTTTGAGCCTCAATCATATCTACATAATTTTCTAAGCCATTGGTAATCCAACAACTCCTTCACAAATAACAAACAGGAATATAAAATTTTATGAAAGAAATTTAAAAAGCCAATTGGTAAAAGTCAACTGTTCTCAGTGGCAAGGAGGAGCTCTCCTGGCTGGATTTAGAGCGAACGACCTGAGAAGATCAACTCAAAGTACACATTTGTTAACCGTTTTCCTGAACAATGTTCTTAAAATCTCTAAGGATCAATTTAAGTCCCAGCATTTTTTCTATTCTACAAAAGAAGAGTTGCTGGAGAATATATCTGGATAAAAACCAAGCTAGCATTCCATTTCTTCTCCACATATGGCCAGTATCATCCAGTTAGTATCTGGTAGGGAGCCAACTTTGGCCAGTCACAATGCTAAAGTTTATTTTAACTTAACTGTTGCTTATTTTTATTTATTTGAAAGAGAGACAAACACAGTGAAAGATCTTACATCTGCTGGTTCATTCTGCAAATGCACACAATGGTCAGGGCTGAGCCAGGTCAATGTCAGGGACTGGGAACTGAATCCAGGTCTCCCATGGGGGTAGCAGGGACCCAACTATTTGAGCCATCACTTACTGCCTCCCAGGGTGCACATTAACAGGAAGCAGATCCATGACTTGATCCCAGGTACTCCAATATGGAATGCAATGTGAACGTCCCAATGAGCTCTTAATTACTGAACCAGTGCCTGCTCCAAAGCTTCTTTTAGATTGTCTCATTTTTTAACATGTGCCAGGCACTTTTCATATAAGAAATTCATTTTTTACCATTAAAAAGGAGATTCAAGAGTCTTTTCCTTTTGCACGTAATGTTCTAGGGCCTTGGGAGAAAATTGAAGTAAGTGTACCCTTGGGACAATTTATACAAAAAATAGGTAAGTATTTGGCCCTCAACTTGACATAAAGTCATGTTATCTGTTGGTAACCACAGAAATGTATTGTTATAAGCAACAATAGACACTCTGTAAGGAGAATACTCAGCTCTTTTTCTGCAGAAATGTCTGGCTGTATGTTTCCTAAGCAGTGAGATATTTGAGTCAGCCACCAAGTGTATGCAGCTTTCAGTTTTGTTTCATATGCGTGTGCCTTTTAATGAAATGCATAGCTGAAAAACTAGGGAGGTGGATGCAAGAAACACTGGCAGTTCTACCACATAGTGACATAATAGATTTCCTTGGTATTTGCATTGCTGGGTTTGGCAAAACCAATAGGAAGGAGTTTGTGAGTACAGAGAAACCAAAACTTTTGTGATCCTGCTCAACTCTAAATTGATCTATTATAAAAAGGACTTTCTGCCTTTTTCTTGGATACTTCAAACAGATTTATTTTCACTTGTTGAAACATTGTTAATCAGGAGTCACCATGTATCTGCTTCAAACATTGCAATGTCTATTGATCACTTTGCAGCTACTGACTCTCATTACAAGAAGAATCATTTTTTGAGGGAACTTTTTAATGAACTGTCTCCCTAACCTCATAAAACAGTCGATAAATGTATAATTTACTTTTGCTCTGACACTTAATTTGTCTTTGATGTTTCTTAGAACACAGGTTTTCTGTTTTAATTTAATTCGTCATCAAGAGAGAATTCCAGGAAGCTTTAGGGCATTTTAATTTATTCCCAAAGAAATTTCATCACGCTGGCTCTTTTTTTTTTTCTTCCAGCCTGGGAATATAGACTGATTTTCCTCATTTCCCCTGTGACATCTTTGTAACAGGGTGAGTGACTCATCTCTATGTGAAGTGAGTCTTGCTGGACCTACTGCTGGGCTCTGAGACAAGCCTAAATGTGGCTGACATTTCCCCCAGTGTTCAGGTTGAAAAGACTAATGTGGGGATTTAAAGTAAAAACTTGTTTTTGCTTAAATGATTCATGCCTCCCTCCTTCCTCTAATCTTGTACTATCTGATGGGAAATGTGGATGCTCCTTAGCATTACCTAGGAAGGGTCTTCAGAAAGTTCATAAGGGGTTAGCACTGTGGCTCAAGCAGCTAAAGCCCAAGCCTGCAGTACCAGCATCTTATATGTGCACTAGTTCCAAGCCCAATGGCTCCACTTCTGATCCAGCTCCCTGCTAATGTGCCTGGGAAGCAGTACAGGATGGCCTAAGTGTTTGGGATCCGCACCCATGTGGGAGACCTGGAAGAAGTCCCTGGCTCCTGGCCTCAGCCTCGCTCAGTCATGGTTGTTGTGGCCATTTGGGGAGTAAACCAATGGATGGAAGCATTTCCCTCTGCCTCTCTCCCCTCTTCCCCCCCTCCTTCCCTGTCTTACCTCTCCCCCTTCCCTTCCCTCCCCCTCCCCCTCTCTCTGCCTCTCCCCACCCCACCCCAGCCCAGGCCTTAGAACCCTCTACCCCTCCCTCTCCCCCTCCTCCTTGTCCCCTCCCTCTCCCCCTGCCCCATCCCTCCCTCTCCCCTCTCTCCTTCTCCCCCTCTCCCCCCTCCCTCCCTCTTCCCCTTCTCTCCCCCTCTCCCCTTCTCTCCCTCTCTCTCTCTCTCTAACTCCACTTTTCAAATAAACGAATCTTAAAAAAATAAAGTTCATGGAAATTGAGTATTATGAAAAAAACTATACATGGATTTAAAAACATTTGTATCAAAATAAACCTATCTGCTTATTATTCCATTTTCCCATAGCATTTCAGAGGTCATATTGGACTTCTTATAGAAGCTAGACCACAGGTCAAGAACTAGATGCACGTAGACTATGGTTCATTGTTGTTTTGACTGACCTATACAGTAGATTACTTTTAGTTTGTTTATAGAAGAAATTTCATTTTCATTTATATCAATGGGAAGTATTGCCTTTTTGAACTGTGAATATCGTTACTCTTTATTTTCTTGCATATAAAACTTGGACCTATTGAGTTTCCTTCTGGGTAATGCCAGAATATGGGGATAGTTTTAATACTCAATTTATTTTTGAAATTCATTGTAATCCTATAGACTTTTAGACCCATAAGACATTATAACTATATAGCAGTGTTCCTTTAGACTTCTCTGCATGGTCATAAACTTCTATGCTAAACATTCTTTCTTGTGCCATTTGAGGTTGTTGTCTTGTGTGTTCTCTAGAAGTTCTTTTGATGCAGTCTTCTGGAGGTCAACTTCTAGATTATGTGTGAGTGTGTGTGTGTGCACATGCACACACAAAATTTGTTTAACGTAGATAGGAATTCATATTTAATTCATTCTGGAATGATAGTTCCACTGGAATAGATTCTCTTGTCAGCAGTTATTTACTTTAGCTCATTGAAGAAAAAATTCCACGGTCTTCTAGTTTTATTGTTGTGTTGAGAGTTTCATTGTTGGTTTTCCTGGGATTCTTTTAAAAATAATGATTTTCCTCCATTTGGACTGCATTGAGAATTTTTCCTTTATATTTTGTACAGTTTTTCTATAATGTATCTAAATGTGTGTTTGAGATGCCTGGATGGATAACTTTCATACAGTTTGCAAAATCCTTCAACTCTTGGCAGGCATCGGGCACAGGGGTTAAGATGCCACTAGAAAGATAGACAATCCACATAAGAGGCCTGTTTCAAGTCCTGGCTCTTCTGATTCTAATTCAGCTTCCTACTGATGTGATCCCTGGGAAGCAGAAGATCATAACTCAATACTTGGTTCCCTTCCATTCACATGGGGAGCCTGCATTGAGGTCTGGGCTCCTTGTTTCAGCCTGGCCTGAATTCCTTGCCCTGTTATTTGCAAAGTAAACCAGTGCATGGAGTATCTCTTTCTGTTTGTTTCTTTCTGTATGTCTTTCTGCCTTTCAAATAAAATAAAAATAATAAAATTTTCCAAAAAAACCTCTCAGCACATATGACACATGGATTTTTCCTTTTCAGAATATATATATATATATATGATATAAATATATTTTCATAAAAATTAAATGAATCTTCTTTCTCCATTTTCTCTTTTAACTGTTCTCAGTATTTTCCATATGTTGTTCTTTCCCTGCTGCCCTATGTACACCGTTTTTTTCCAATGCATTAATTCATTGTTTCAACTGTGATTCTACCCATCCACTGGATTTTTAACTTTAGGTTTGGTTTATATTCAAATCCATAAACTGCGTGTCCCAGCTCATTGCAGAGAGTTGCTGTGAGACTCTTCCCTCTGGGAAGCCATGGATTTTGGAGTACAAGCTCCTTACACTTCAAGACTGTCAAAGATGAAGTCAAAATTTTCAGCCATAGCAAAGGCCTTTAGGGAAAAATCACCATCCTTGCTTAATACTTGTCTAGGTTCAGTATTCCCTTCAGTTTAGGTCTGGTCATTCTTTACCTTTTTTGTGAATTTTAGGTCTTTAAATAAGATTTTTTTTTATAATGAACTCAGTTTTTTTTTTTTTTTATTATTTGTCTTTTGCGGGAAGGATGGCCCAAATAATTATCAGACATAGAAAGTCCTCACATAATTTCTAAAATTTTTGAATCTGTTAACATCTGTATTGGTTGGAATTCAAATCAAGGGACTAAACCAATAAAAAATTATGTGTGCTATAGGGAATTGACCGATGTGACTGTGGGGGCTGGCTCTTTGCTGTCTCCTGAGTCTATCATGCGATGTAATGCTGGACGGACCATGGTAGGAAGGCAAGTCCAGAAGGGAAGATTACGAGCAGGCTTGGTGACTATGATACCTTGCAGAAGCCCAGACATTCTTCCTGGAGCTGAACACACATACACACACCTACCCCTCCACTTGGCCCAGGGGTCAGACAACTGAAGGAAGACTCAAGGGGAAAGGGAAGTGATTGTGGGCACAACTACTGCTTCACAACAATCAAGTGAGTCAACAAATCACCAACAACATGTGTGTGTGTGATACAGAATGGCTATGGCCCCCATAGTCATCTCTCCCACCCTCGGGAGTCTCCCAGGTAGCACACCAGAACCAAAAACATACAGAAAGGGAAACTCTGGGAAACATAGTTCAGCAGAGTCAAGTTGGATATTACAAACCCATCATGGTATTACATAAAAATCAGAGAATTTATTACTTGGAAAGACATTAAATTTCTCCTAAAAATAGATTATATGATTATAATATAAATAAGCAAACAAATCTCAAGAGCTGAGAGAGGCTAGCCCTTAGGTCGGCATGATACTGCCAAGTCTACTTCATGGATTTCTGTTGCTGATTGGTTCCATAAGGCAATATAATTTGAGCTTTATTTAATTTTTAATTTTTATTTATTTATCTATTTGAGACACAGCAGAAAGCAAGCTCCAATCCATGGGTTCATTCCCTAAATGCCTGTAGACCTGGAAGCCATGAACTTAATACAGGTCACCCATGTGGGTGGCAAAGCCCCAATTACTTAATTACTTAAGCCATGGCACTTCTTCCCAGATTATGCCTTAGAAAGAAACTGGAGTCAAGATGTAGAGGCAAGGATCAAATCCTGGCACTCCATTTGAGACATGAGCATCCTAACAGCTAGGCAAAATGTCCAACCCTGAGTTTGAGATTTAAATAAACTTCCAACTTAGATGTATATGGATGCCTTTGATTTTTTTTTTATTTTATTTGTCTAAACTTTCTTTCCCCCTCCTTTATCCATATTTGTATTTCCTAAGGAAGAAACTCTGTGGGAGTATGGTGATCTATGCATTGAATAGAAGGCAGAGGAGCAGGAAAGAGGCTTTACACCTACTAGAGCAGCTGGTTCAGGTGATGGTGGAGTTCAGAGATGAGCTTTAATCCCATTGGCTTGCTTCTGACCACCTTGCTCTAGCAACAAAAATTTCACACAACAATGGATAGAAAACCTTTTGGGTTTACTTCTACTTCCATGTGTCTGTCATTGGGCATGATTACTTGAATTTTCCTAAACTTGTTAGATGTGTTATTTCCAAACTGTATCTGTAGTTTCTGTTTTAAGCCCTGCTTTGAAAAAACTGCAATAAAATATGCAAGCACAGTCTCCAAATACTTTTTAAAACAAAGAATGTAAAAATGTAATTGACCTCTAGAAACCATGACCTTATTTTACTATGTCTGTAAGCATTTTAAGGGAAACTATGGCCAAAATCAACCCTAAGAAATATTATCTGCAGAAAATCTAAGGAGGAAATGAATTAGTTGCTTTGAAATATTTGCTGAAGGAGTGTGTGAAGACCAGAGCAAAGGTTATTACAAAAGGGCCAGCACATAACCGCCAGACTGGAAAACACTGAAGTTCCAGTTCAAAATAGGCAGGCAGTTTCTAAGAGCAGAAGTTATGTTCTCTAATTTCCATGCATTATGCCTTAGGCCAAATTAGTGTAATAAATCAACCACTTGAAATCCTCTTTATGCATTTTCTGTCAACAAAAATCAATTGACAGCAGTTCTGCATTTATTATAATCACTGGTGTGGAGAATCTTTTAATTTGATAAAGAAGTCTTTCAGTTTCTAATAAAAACCAAGGCTCAGACAGTTTTTTAATGTTTCTATGTAATAAACACATATACACATTCATATACATAAACACACACTACCTTATACAGTTGAACGATGGCTTAGCAAGTTTAACCATTTTGGTATCACAATGGTTTTTGCCTTAGAAAGTTATACTTGGAAATAGAATCCATGTCAAAGAAAGTAGCCAACAGTATATACATGTTTTTGGTATATAAAGTAAGGAATACATTTTCTTCTATCTCTATTTGAAAAGGATCTGTTTCCATTTTTCTTTGAAGTGTACATATTATCCAAAAAAGTAGCTCCTAGGTTTTGGGAAGTATATAATGAGCTGTTAAAATTCTTAAATTTATTTTTGTCTATTAGGTATAATAAAAATCCTTAGGACTTGAAAAATATTGTAAAGCAGTTAATTCATCTTTATAATTCTTAAAGTGCCAACTGCAAAGCAACCACATTAGCTAAAGCCACCATCATCTCCTGCCTCAATTTCTAAAGAGCCTCCTAATGGGTCATCTTGCTGTCATGTGTATCCACTCACAATCTATTCTCAACATGACAGCTGAAGTCACATTTTTAGAACATAAATGAAATTCAGTTGCCTCTCTGTTCAGGACCTTCAGTGACACCCATCTGCCTTGGAGTTAAAAACTTACAGGATCTGACATGAGCCGTCCTACTTTGCAGCATGCTCTCTTCCTTCACTCATTGACCTACTCTCTGCTCAAGCTATACTGGGCACCTTGCAGGCCCCAACAAGCCAGACCAACCCCACCTGGGGCTGTTGCATGCCCTGGTCCCTCAACTCCCAAGGGAGTTCTTGCCCCCCCCCCTCCCCCGCCTCCTGTTTTTCAAGTATTTGCTCAAATCTCTCTTCTCAAAGAGTCTTTACATGACTTCTTTATTTAAATTTGCAACCTCTTTATACCACTCTCCCATCCCTGCCTCCTCTCTTCTTTATATTCTGCTCTACTTTCTGTATTTCATAGAATTCATCATCTTCTCTCATTAGGTCACATAGTTCTCTCCTGAGTGTGCCATTCAATGTTGCTCTTTCACCATTAGCATGGAAGCTCCACAAGAGGAAGTGTGTTATCTGTTCTCTTCACTGATGCTTGCTGCTGCTCTTGAGTTCAAGACACCCAAGGACAACACCTGTCTGGCACATAGGTGGTATTCAATAAATATTGATGAAATAAATTATTTACATAGAGAGCTGACCAAATTAACTTTGCATTTTAATAAAGTAGATCTCTTTCTCTGGAGGAGAAAAGTAGATCCACGGAGCACAAACGCACTGGGCTGCACTGTTGAACTGAACAGCTATCAACACCATCTTTACTCAAGTTTCTTGATGGTAGTGGGTTACGCAGAGTTTCTCAAAAGTGATAGTTCTGATTATATTTCGCATCAGATGCCCACAAAGGGTGGGGGAGAAGCAAAGGAGAACCCAATTGCCAATTCCATTGTACTTGTGGTTGGGCTAAGTGCCATGCCACACTGAAGGTGTTGAAATCGATAAAGGCAGTGGAGGTTTTAAATTTGTATTCTAGAATGCATTCCAAATGACCTCCAATACAAATAATTTCAAACACCAAATGACTTAGAAATCTATTTCATTTCCTCAAAAATGACAGCCTCCCTTTTTCTCCACACAGGGGGACGGTTCCTCCTCATTCTTGTCGGAAACTTGCCATGAGGATCCCTCTGTTTCCCCCAACTTTACTCCCCCCAACCCTCAAGCTCTCAAGTGGTGACCACCGTCCCTCTGGCCAGGTAGGACTGGATGGGAGGGGCCGCATTTGAGAGAAGGGTGATGTGTGGCCATCTGGTTTCCAGGCATCTTGGAATTTCTCCTTTGTGAGCCTCAACACCCCAATTCTCTGCACTCCATCTTTTTCCTGCTGAAGTCCTCAACCACTCCCATGCACTCTCTTCCTTCTTGCCTGACTTTGATATTTATGTCTTCCTCATTGTGCTTTCTCTTCCTGACACAAATTCTGTTCTGTGTGACCTTTTCCTTCCTTCTGTTTTTCTATCTGCAAGACTGATTCCCTCTTTATTCTTGATCTTTTTTCTAACTCACTCTTCTTCTTCCCACTTCTGATAATTTTTTTTCATTCTTACTTCTCACTGCACTATTTTCCTCACCATCATTCTAAGTGTCTTAAAAACCAGTGGGATCCAATGAACTCTCAGGGAGTCTGGTCAATCCACTCTGCTTTACTTTACCTACCACATTCTTCCTCCTAAAAGTCCAGCAAAAGTCATTTTATTCCCACCTAGTATTTTGAGTTAAGGGAACAACTCAGGATTTCCTGATTCTGTAGAAACAAGAGCTCTTGGAACTATCTCACTCGTAGGAATGCTTGGGCAAGCAAACAACAACCTGGAAATTAGAGGACTTTAACTTGCCAAAGGTGATGCGTCATGAACACTATTATACTCTTACACTAATAAGAAAACAGGCTCAAGACATTTTAAGGATGTGAATGTTGAAGAGACAAGAGGCATTCTTGTTATAATAAAGTAAAAGTCTATGGCACAATGGGGAAACTATGGTTGATATTTGCTTGTGTATTTCAAAATAGCTAGTGGAGACAATCTTGAAAATTAATCCCTCTGCAAGGAATGATCATTTTTGGAGGTGAAGGATGTTAGGAAAAGAGGCACACAATAGAGAAGAGGCAATGTAAAAATTTACAGTCAGATCGAATTTATTCAGAGAAAACAGATTTGCAGATGTGGGAGACAACTGCCAGCATGCACATTGATGGAACACGCGGGAGAAGGCCTGGGCCCTAGGGGCCAAGCCTTTTTATATTTTAGGAGGACTAGAGGTGGGGGTGGGGGTAGCTATAGCAGGCAGAAGGGAATTCCTGGAACTGGTCTTTCAAGTGTTCAAACAACTGGTCTTTCAGGTGGCCCCTAGGGGGCCTTGGGAATCTGTGAAAGAAGGCTGCAGTGGGGTATGAAGGCAATAGGATGTGAGACCCAATTAAGATTCAAGGGCAAGGAATAAATTCCAATGTTTATCTATCTTTTGGGTTATGAGCAAGAATGGCTGAGGCTTATATCTTTGTTCCATCAATGGATCTACCAATTACACTGATTTGTTCACTATATAACATGTACATGTATTGATATGTTGCACTGCGCCCATAAAATACATACAGTTCTGATTGTACAATTAAGATTTATTGGTTAAAAAATTTTAGAACAAAAAGTTTTTTTAAAGGAATAAAACTTCTGATATGATAAAAATAGTAACCCTGTAATGTCTTTGTCCTTCAGCATTTGTCAGTCTGTGAAGCAATACAGTTTAGAATCACATGGAGGAATTACTGAAAAAATTCACTGCTGATAAGAGGTATAAGTTCCTCCAGTGCTTCTACATCAACTGCCCTATTTCAGTGCTTTTTCAAACTTCATAAGAGTATAAATTACTACAGCATTGGTTAAGCTGTAGGTGCTTATCCAGGAAGTCTGGGTGCAGACTGACAGTCTGCATTTCTTGCGAGCACCCAGGAGATGCTTATGGTGCCACATTTCCATGGACCATACTTTGGCTGGCAAGGACCTAGCACATTCCTACATCCTGGCTTAAGCTTCTGGAGGAATCTTTAAGCTGCCTGCATGGTGTTGCACTGTATTTGAACATTTTTCCCTAATCACAAGCGTGACCCCTTGATTTTTTTTTTTTTTTTTTTTATTTTCTACAGACTATAACACTAGAGAGAGACAGAGCTTGCCATTTGACGGTAGACACATAGCCTATGGAACTGTGTGATTGTGTCCATGTTCTCTCAACAGTGATAATGGTGTTCTTGTGTGACCTTGTGTTAAGGTTCATGTTCTGAGGGGAATAGAACAGACACAATATATCCATTTCCAATTTCTCTAGGAAGGCATCAGTGAGACCTTGAAAATGTCCTCTTCATCCGGATGTGAATGTTAAAGACTATCTTTAACATCATCGGTTAGGAGCATCCCTGGATTTTTATTGCTCTTGTTACTGTCCTGGTTGCTTTAAGAGCAACTGTGAAACATTTTATACCACAAGTAGAATATCAGATTTTTCTCAAGCCAAGAATATATGACTTAGGCTTTGTTTTTTTAAAAAATTCAATAGAAATGAAAATATTACATATGTGTACTTCACTGTTTTAGGATTAGGAGAGCCAGTTCACAATTTGTATCTTCCTCAGCATGTCAGCTGAGCTTCCTGCTTAGGAAAAGGATTTATTTTTAAAAGATCTGGGAGGGGGCATTTACCCAGTGGTTAAGATGCCAGTTAGAATGCCTGCATCCTATTGAAAGTACCCAGGTTCAATCCCTGTCTCAAGCTCTTGCTTCCAGCTTCCTGCTAATGCAGACTCTGGTAGGTAGCAGGTGATGGCTCAAGTGGTTGGAACCCTGCCACCCATGTGGGAGATCTGGGTTGAGTTCCAGCTCTGGGCCTCACTGTGATTTGCAGTACATGGAGTTATTTCTCCCTCTGTCTCTGTATCTCAAATCAATTAATTACTTAAACAAAATAAGAGATAAATATTTCCATAATACCTGGAGTTTCAAAAAATGTTGGGGCAGATATTTGATGCAGCAGTTAAGATGCTGTTTGGGACACCTGTGTTTCATATCAGAGTGTGTGGGTTCAAATCCGAGCTCTGCCCCCGATTCTGACTTCCTGCTAGTAAATGCATACTCAGAGGTAGCAGTACTTGAGTAGTTCGTTTCCTGCCACCCACATGAGAGACCCAGACTGAGTTCCATCTCCTGGCTTTGATTTCCCAGCCCCAACTTTGGCAAGCAATTGGATAGTGAACCTACACATGAGAGATTTCTGTCTCTGTATCTCCATGTCTCTGTCTCTCTACCTTTCAAATAAAAAAAGATCATTTTTAAAAATAAGAATGGATTTTAGCTCTCATTATATTAAAAGATCCTTAATGGCATTGTTAGTTTGGTCCATTTAGCTTCCCAAATATGACAGGTGACATAAAAATAAAACACTTTTGCATTTATGGAAAGTGCTAACATAGGAAAAGTCCTATACCATATTATATATGAGAAAATAAAATGCTATTTAATATACCAGTATGTGGAAAGTAAAATTTTGTGCCAGTATTTCCCCAACTATTTCCTAATTACTTTTTTCCAAAACATTTATATTCATCCATTATATCTGAAAACAAAATTTATGAATAAAAAGTAATAGTACATAGAGATCACACATTTTCAAAAAAATACTGTGATGGAAGAGTGATCCTAAGAGCACCCTGCATATCAATTGTTTAAAGTTCATATTTTAAAATTTGTGAGTGCAAATCTTCATTGATGAAAAAATGTATCTCCTGTTATCAACTAGAGATTCATACAAAAGTTGATTAGGAAATAGCAGCAGATGAGGGTTCACGTACTTGGCTTCTGCTACTCATGTGGAGATACACATTGGTTCATGGCTTTTGATTTGGCTCTAGCCAAGGGTCTTTGCAGGCATTTGGGGAGTAACCCAGTAGATAGGAGATCTCTCTCTCCCCCACACTCCCTCCCTCCCTCCCGTTGTTTCCCTCTGTCTCTACACCCTTCTCGTCTGTCTTTCTCTCTTTCAAATGAATACAACAAAATTTTAAAAGATATGTTTACTTTGGTTCAAAAACTTGAAATCCATGGCTGTGATTGTCAAAAAAGTTCACGGGAAATGTTTTTGTGGGAAAACTATGCATTGATTTCGAAAACTTCTTGCGCTAAAATAAATTTATCCCATAATTCCATTTTTCTATGAACTTTTTGAAGTACCCTCATGATATGAACCATAGAGAAGCTATAGAATGACCAGTTTCTAAAAATACTGATTACATAGCATTAGAACATTATAAATCCCAGCCAAGTATTTGTTAAGTGCCTAATTTATTCTAGGATAAGTTCCTTAAGTTTGTAGAAACTGTATTTTTAATAGTAAGCTCAAAAAAATAACAGAAAATACAGTTGCTACAAACTTTAAAATAACAAAGGAAGGTTCAAACCATAGAAGGGCATTAAACACTTTTTCCTGACAAACAATTTTTAAAATAGCAATTAGCATTTACTGAGCTCTTACTAAATTATGAAGCATCTTCAAAGCACATTGCATATATCATCTTCCTATTCTTGCCATTGTACATTTGAGGAAACTAAGGTTCATACAAGAAGTGCCAAACCTTGAGCCACCACATGTATTGTGTCCTTTGGCTTTTAAAGGAAATTTCTAAAGCCATGATTTTATGAGCTATAAGTCAGCATGTGTGACATCTTTTTCTCATGTTTACATGAATAGGTAAACAACAGGGGTGCCCCCTCATGCCTCAGTATACTCAATCTGTAAAATGGAGAATCTACCAGTCGCTTTGTTAAATCATGCAGATCTCTTTGAGTGGATAGAAAAGAGACCCATTGGACACAAACTAAAACAGTGCTTCATTGCTATGGCATGCCTCAGTCTCTCCACACACACCCCCACCCACCCAAAAAAAAAAGGAATACCTTCTAAGTATTTGAGTCCTAGTCTGATTACAACACAAAGGAACTTTAAACAGCACAGGCAGGATATTCAAATGTACAGAACCACTAGTTTTTAACAAATATCTCCAAGAAACACCTCTCCAGTACTAAATTTTAAAGACTTCTGGCCATGTGGAAGCAGGACTCACCATTGGGAACCCACAATTAACCACAGCTGCAATCACTAAGAGTCAGCTATCTTCTGTGCTTATAGTGTTGGGTGGGGAAGCAGTGCCAGGCAAAAGAGGGGAGAGGCTGTGTGGCTTGCACAGGTGGACTAAGAGGATTTTGACAGAATCTTCCCTGCCACAGCTGCTGGAGGCTCAGAGTTCCCCTTCCTAAAGCATGCTGAAGAAGGCTGCAGCCACCTTCAAATCCTCCATCCTCGGCTTTCTCCCTCTCTCCTTTCTCCTCCAATCGGGTGCCATTTAGTTTCCTATGTCACTGCTGAGTTCAAGCAGACTCAATGGGTTTGCTCCCTTTAGATCCTCTTACCCTGTCTTCTCTGCCTGTCTTCCTCCAGCCCTAGAGCGGCTTCCTTGTTAACTTAACCTACTCCTGAATTACACAAGAAAGTGGGTATGATACTCTGGACTTTGCAACTGGCCTATTTTTAATGGTTAAGTAAATTGCATTTGGATGTCATGTATTCTTTCTAATAACATTAATTAGACCCTACTGTTTACCTCTGAGGATACTAGGAAATCAATAGGCGCATTTTGGAAGACACACATCTCCTTTCAGATTGGATTTAAATCTCAGTCCTAACTCAGGAATGGGCTTTTCTGGAGCAGGTGACCTATTGGTTTCCATTTCTCTGTACTTACAGTCAGAGGGACATTTAGGAATAGATTTTGAGAAGACTTAAGAAAGTTGCCTGAGAGTAAGAATATCTAAATATCGAAATAGATTCCCAAAGGCTGTTTTGTGTATCTTTGAAGATCTCTGAATGTGGAGACCTTGAAGAGATTGTGTACCAGCAGTGGGCTGTGCATGACTGAGTGACCTTTTCTGATTATCTCCTTTGAGTCCGTGAAGGATATGATTGATTAAAGTCAGAAGTTTGCCCCTGAAATAATAGGTACGAGATCCAGAAAATTCAAGGTGTTGGAGGGCTCATTAAGTAGGGTTGCATAAATATGCTGAAAGGTAGGGTCCATAGGGTCACTTACAGAATAATGGAGCAGAGATGGCCTAGAAAAAATAAATTAGAATCAATATTGTGTGCTGGTGAATTAACAACTGTAGACAGACATATTACCAACTAAGAGATGAATTCCATAATTATATCTTTGTGATGCATATTGGTTTTCTTTATGAAAATTGCTCAGTTTTGTTTTTTACTTGCAAATACTAAAATGTATATTTCTTATTGTGGCTTCTGGGAATCATGGCTTCTTTAAGTAGAGGTGAGTACAATTAGGTTAAAAGTGATAATTCAACATAATTACATAATGACTACCACACAGCAGGCACTGAGGGGAGTGCTGGGAAAATACAAGGATGTGTGGACATCCTACCTCAAGTTAGTAACCATCCATTTCATTGACATCCAATAGAACTTTCTTCAGAGACAGAAATCCTCCAATGTGTCCAATGTGGTAGCCACTACCACAGGTGTCTGAACCATTTCAAATGTGACCAACTGAAGGATTGACTTTTAATTTTATTTTAGACTTGTAAATTTAGGAATAATCAGTTGCATGCTTCCTCTTAATTTCTGATGCACAATCCACCATTCTGTAGATTTGCTTTGGAACAAAACGCTAGGCTCTTCATTTTAATAGAGCTGTTTACAGGGGAGGAATGGCTGACACATACTTGGGGAAACCTAGGAAGGCTTCATAGAAGTGGCAACCCTTAAGTTGGGACATATAGGATTGAATGGAGTTTATCAGGCAAAGGAGCAGACACACGATGAAAAGGACTAAGATGGATTTATCGGGCTACTGTTGTGGAGCTGTGTATAATTCCATTGTTGACATGTTGTATCAGTCTGTTCAGGCTTCCATATTCAAATATGAGAGGATGAGTGGCTTATAGAATATAGATTTATTTTCATCTCGAAATCCAAGATCAAGGTGCCTGCAGGTTTGGTTTCTGGTGAGGACCCTGTCCGCAGCTTGCAGGACAGTTCCTTGGCCATACCCTGGGGGTAGCCTTTATTCTGCACACAGAGAGTGCAAGTGAGAAGAGTGGGAGAGACATAGAGGCAGAAACAAGTGGGTGGAAGTGAGAGAGCTCTCTTTCCCTTTCTTTGAGCTCTCCAGTGCTATGAATCAAGGACTTACCCTTATGACCTCATTTAACCTTAACTACCTCTGTAAAGCCCTAAAAACCCTGCTCCCAATACAGTCACATTTGGGAATTAGGGCTTCAACACATGGATCTGAGGGGACAAAATTCAGTGTGTAACATATATTACTCAGGAGGCAAATATCTTTCCTTTGTTTTTTTCTGAGAAAAGCTCATATAATTATATAGAAAATGATTATCTATTTATCTAACTTCTGACAATATTAACCATTGTGGTTGACGTATGTATTAACAGACAACAGAGGGTTCCAGAATTTTAGCAAATGTAAAAAAACCATCTAATCCTAAGGTGTCCACCTCACAGAACTGAAATGTCATTAAATATTGCTTAAGCAAATATTAATTTTCCTTTGTTCTATGAGAACAAACCAGTGGTGAGCTGGAGCTGGTTATATTAGCTCAGAGGAGCTCATTTTAAAATGTTTCAGGGATTTTGTGTGCTGGATGCAAAGCACAGCCATTATTAAAATTAAATCATGTGAACTTAAATTATATTAAAAGTGAAGGTAACAAATATCCAAATATCATCCTTATTAATTATTGAATACTTTTCACTATTTCTGTGCTCTCAGGGTACTTTCCATTGATGGCCTCTGGGTGGTGGCCACAAAGTCTGCTACTGCCCACCTCCCCCCAGCTGCTTCTTCAAACTCATCACTTTGGTAGTTGAAACTGGCCATAGTACAAGTACTCAAAACATAAAAATCAACAAGTTCTACAAATTGGGCCTTTTTTTATTTTCCAGGGCAGCCACGTATGAAACATTTACTAGCATAATATTAGCACATTCTGTTTTCTAGTAGAGTTTGCCAAGGACTTAACATGGAGTTCCTGTTGCATCTTACCATAGCTGAAAACATCATTATCCATCATCTTGGTCTGTTTTCTGTTGCTAATAACACAATGCCACTGATTGGGAAAATTATAAAGAAAGACTTTGGGCTCAGAGTTCTGGTCCAAAGTAAGGAGACAGCATCAGCTGATGGCCTGATTGCTAGCAGAGTCCCCGTGTGATACAGAACATCACAGGTCAAGAGACAGGGAACTCTCCAGAAACCTTGTCAGACTGGCTTTCGTAGAAGACCCACTGTTGAGATAACCTATTAATTGATTAACCATATGAATACTTTGATCCATTCATGAAAACCACCTCCTAAAAGTCCCATCTAGTCCCACCTCTTAATATCCCATAATGGGGATGAAATTTCAGCATGTGTTTCAGAGGGGAGAAACCATATTCAAACATAGTACTCAACCCTTGAAGACAAAGCAAATTCTGCTGGAATATATTCTCTCTTTTTAAAATCTTTTCTGTTTCTTACACCAGAGAGAGGCTTACTTCCTCAAGCTCTACAAACTAGCAGACCCTCAGTGTAAGATATTTGGGGGTCAACAGAAAAGTCCCCAAATATAAATCCAGCATTGATGATTTTTTTTAACTCATTCAGCAATATTGTCTACCTGAAAATTACCTTGACTGTACCCTGTTATCCCGCTCAAAGCTAATATATTCTCACAGCCGATACTCAGCTAACACTTGCCTCCTCCACGTTTTCCCTGCTGACAGATTTACATAGCAATAAGGGAAATAGAATAAATTCTGGAGTGAGTAGCAATTTTCATATTAAATTTTCTTTCCTGTAGGAAACAATTCTCTCCAATGTTGCCCTTTATGCCATCTCCAAACAAGTAAAGAGGTACTTAGATTTTGAAAATAAAATGCCATTTGGTGGAATCTCATTCAACTTTTCCTTAAAGCCACAATTAATTCATACCTGTGGCTCTAAAATTTGAGGCCCAGGAAATTAAAGTGACTTGTCCAAGGTTACACAGAGGATAAATGGCAGCACTCAATTACCTGTCCTAGTGTTTGAATTCAAAATTACACCGTGGTATGATGTGGGTGTGTTTCTAAATCTTGTTAATTTATGGTTTCTTTTTATCATCATAACTTTATGAATATGTTATGAAGTGATGTAGAAGAAGGGATTACAGCAGGAAAGGTTAAGTGATTTCAAATTTTCAGCTTCTCTGCATGTGTAACTTACTTGCATAAAAATTTGAGAGTGATGAATGTAAATGGAATCTAAGCACAGGGACAGATAAAATCTTTGACATAGCTAGAGAAAGAGAAGGAATCCCATGGTGTAGTTCTGCATAACTGTTTATTGTAGGAGGTCTGGCAGAGGAGAAAACACATATGAGAGATGGTAAGGGTACAACCTGGGGGGTAGGAGGAAAAGCCAGGGCATCAAGGAAGCCAAAAGGAAACACAGTGCATTAATATGAAGGGAATGATCTAGCACCTAAAGCCACTGGCTCAGCTGTTTTCCGTTCCTATAACAAAAAACCCGAGACTGGGAACTTTATAAATTATAGAGAGGTTTATTTAACACATAGGTCTGGAGGTTAGGAGATCCACAAGCATGGTGCCAGCATTTTTCTGAGCACCTGGTAAGAGCCTTCTTGCTGCAACATAACATGGCAGAGGGCATGACGGGGTTAGATGAGCAAGGGTGCCAGAGAGAGCTAGCTTTTGTAACAGAGCCACTCTGGTGATGACCCCTCAACCCATTCATGGATTAATCTATTCATGAGGGTAGAAATTCATGATTCTACCACCTCCCAAAGGTCCCACCTCTCAACACTACTGCATTAGAGACCAAGTTTCTCTAATACGTGAAATTTAGGGAACAGCATTTAAGCCGCCCCTACTGCTGAGTGGCATAGGAGAATGTTCTTTAGTTCTAGAGACCAAGAGCCCAGCAATGGCCTCAGTATTAGGGAAGGATCAGCAGAAACATGGATCTGAGAGCCAGATAAGAGTGGATGAACAGGATGCAAGGAATGGGACACAGTCTGTGCGATGCTCTTTGGGAAGTTTAGATCTGAAGGGAAGCTGAAATCTGGAATAGTAATGCAGAAAATGTAGGGGATGGGAAGGAAAATCCAGTTGAAAAAATTGACTACTTCTAATTTTTGGTTCAGTCTAGTTCATCATGAGATCCTAAATAATAGGCTTGCTGGGCAAGGATATGGAACAAAGATATAGAACTTGCCTTAATGATGCCAGGGTTGCATTACCCTCTGATGAATGCATGTGTAACGGAAGAACAAATAATGAGTGTGCAGTATAAATAATCAAAAACATTAAGAATAAAGTGTTCCTATAGATTCTGTTTAAATGTTAGGCTGTTTGCTTTGGCTATTTGGTACATGAATGATAATACGTAACTTACATCATGATCTTCAGAGCTGATAGGGTGAGCCACAGGCCTGCATGCCTGTAAAACTGAAGCATCTACCGAGAGGATTCCATATCTACCTTCCTGTAATTAGAATTCACTGTGCCTTGTGAAGCAGGAAAAATACTTTTCACACAATAAATCTATTTTCTTTATCTTCTAATCCCATTTTACTGTAGGATTTTTATTCCCAAAGGTGAGTCACATCTCCAGGAATGGAAAGAGTGATGCTCCCTAAGAGAGATCATTAGCAGGACAGAAATCCTAAAAAACAGGGATTCCAAGAAAAGAAGGCATTTCTCCAAATGCCTTTAGCATCTTCTAACTCAGAAACCTGCCCTGGGGGTAGGGGGAGGGGATAGTTTAGAGCCTTAATATTTACCCAGAGCTGATAAGACTCAGGATAAGAGGACCAGGGTCAGTATTATGGATAAAGCCACTGCCTACAATGCCAGCATCCCATATGGGTGCCTGTTTGAATCCCTGATGCTCCACTGTTAATGCTCCTGGGAATGCAACAGAAGATGGGAGACACAGAAGCAGCTCCTTACTCCTGGCTTCAGTCTGGCCCAGCCCTGGCTGTTGTGGCCAGGCAGAGTGAACCGGAGGATGGAAGATTCTCATTCTCTCATTCTCTCTTTCTCTTTCTCTCTTCTGCTTTTCAAATAAATAAATCTTTAAAAAAAAAAAAGACCAGGAAAGGCTGCCCCTTCCAACCATGGAATTGTTAGAAAAAGATCGGAAGAGAGAAGATACAGTAGGAGGAAGACTTTGAATTGCCTCTGTGACTTCTACTCTCCGGGCCCATTTCTGGAAGATTCAGAACAGAATTCATGGCTCCCTATTATTTTGTGTCTTAGAAGATTCAGGAGAGTTCCTCCAGTGATGGGAAATGGTGGCGTTGAGAGGGCTGGAGAAATCCTAGGAACCAGACAAAGAGGCTTCCTCTGGTAATGAGCAAGACTGAGGTCATTTGGCCCCGACCATGGTCTTCAAGGCATGAGTGGATTCTACAGTCTCTGTCAGAGCATCAGTCACCCCAAATGGCCGTCAGTTATTAATAATTGGAGAAATCTAGACCAGCTCTTTCCCAGTAGACTTGTGAGGATACAGAGGGAAGCCCTTCTGCCCCTTGGGAGGCACACTGAGTTCTGTAATAGATTTGACCACCATGAGGGGAGCTGTCAACTTTGATAGATTTCCCTTTTTCCAAGGAGACTGTTTGTGCAAGAAACTTTAGAACCAATTTTAAGGGGACAGGGGTGGCTGTAGATTTGTAAAGCAATTGTAAGGAAATTGTCTATTTCCTTGAACAGTTAGAAAGGCTAGGACAGCTTCCAATTTTGTCATTGTAAGTGTGGCTTCTAAGCCTTCTGGGAGAGTGCTTTGGAAAGTGTTTCCACTGTGACTTAAATTACAGCCATTTCATGGGCAGGCAGCTCAGGGGCTATGGTAGGCAGTTGGCAGCTACTCATAGTAAGCTGAAAGGGAATTGGTCACCTGGGAGTTTTCTAACCTGATTTCAGGTTTCCTGGACACCGTGTCCTTTCCTGACCCAACACCTGCTGTGACAGATAGATGTTTGTAATGAGGTAAATACCAAACAGCTTTGTGAACATCGGGTCACCTGGGAACAAAAAAAAAGGGCAAGCTTGCTTAGGTGAAGCCAACAGTTTCCTGTCCCCCTTACCACCTTCTCTGCTGAATTTTGCACTGTGGTAGAAAGCTTTGGCAAGATTTTTAGACAAAGCCTTCAAATTCAACATTTTTTTCAAGAAATGTTTGCTGTTTCATGGCTGGGAAATTGGACTAAATCTTCTTACAGTCCGAATTTTTTAAATGTCTCTTTCATACTTAAAATCTCACTGTAAGGTCAGCTCCAAAATACATCACATAGAACACACACACACATACACACACACCCACAAATCATATAAGAAAGGGGGCAGGAGGAAATAGAGGTAGATGATGGATATTTTAAACAATTAGCAAATATAATAAAATCTTTCCAACAGGGAAATTAGCCTTGCCTTGAAGGCCTCGTTTCTGTTGATATTTCAGTAGATTTCTCCTAAAAGCTGCCTGCACGCCCCTCCATGGACCCAGTATTAGCAAAGCTTTCTGTGTGATCTGTAGCTGTTCTCTCCACCCTGTTTACACTGATGGAACTGGAGCTCAGCTGGGCATCTTAGACAGGTTTTCTTTTTCTTTAAATTCTGTGCCTAAATATATTTTTGATATCTTGATCAGAGATTTATCATGACCATTTACATTTCTACAGTTCCTCAGGTTTTAAGTCTTACTGGCAAAAGTGACATGAAAAAAAGTTATTGTATGAGATTTCACAAGAACCCAAAATGAAGGATCCAGATTAGCCTAGTGCCCATCCACTGTGCTACACTTCCCTTGTGGTTCTGATCAGGGTTCTAGCTGTTGGGCCAGGATTAAAGTCACTTTAGTTGGAAAACTAGAGAGTGCATTTTGAGAACTATGTTAACACTTAGACTTGTAGTCCTGGAATTACTATACTGACTTATCAAAAACAAGAGTAGAAAATAGGTCTTTAAACATCTTTTATCTTTTTAAATAAGATATTTTGTTTTCTTCCCTTTGTGCACATGAGTAAACATATTTTAAAAGCAAGTTTACTAATTTCTTTGGTCAAATCTCTAATCTAAAATGCCTATCGGTGTACTTGGTAGCTTATTGTCAATAAAAATGCATTATAATACCTGAGAGGGGGGTAGATCTATTTGAATAGCCTCTTGCTTTCTTTGAATTTTGAACTACATGGATTAGTTGTCTCTCAATTTTGTGAATCTGCTATGATACCAGCAAGTGGATTGCTGAACTTCCTGCACTGCTAGCTCCACACAAGCTACTAATAATGTTGATTATTTTAAAATCCTGGTCCCTTTGATTTGAGATCATGTGCATCCCTTCACTTGCATAGATGTTAGATAAAGAGGTAATTTCATTTCTCCTGCGTTGTTTGTTCCAGTCTTCTTTCCTCTGTGTTCCTCTTTATTCATTTTCAGCTGTTATGAATTTACATACAATTAAAGCAGGAGAGAATCATATTAATTGAAAAATTGATTGCATAACCTTGAGGACTTTGCTTTAATTACTTCTAGTGTCCAGAAGTGGCAGCTCCCCAGATTTATCTTCCCTTAGTGGAGGGTGTTTTCCCCCAGACTTCTGGCATCATCTCGTGTCCAATCTATAATGCAATGTGCAGCTATTTCCATTCTTCACACAAAAATGTGATGATGGACCATGGACAAGTTAAATTAATAATCATTCAAGGGTGGAATTAATGAGCCATTGCTAACCTTGGTAGACCTGAGGTAGTGTATTTTATAAAATTACAGACAATAAGATATGCTAAGGTTTTTGACACAAGTTGCCTGACACCACCCCTTAGCAAATATGGAAAGAGGTCCAGAGAGATTCACTTACAGGTGATGGTAGGGTGGAAACCTAGTCTCCAGCCAATTGCTCTGTCCTTTCAATGTTACTCCCAACTACTCTGTTTCCCAATTGTATTCCACCTTAATGAGTTACAAAGAAATAAGATGTAGAGATATTTGACTACTGCTGATTATGGAGCAATTGAAAACTTACATAATAAAAAAGAATTAAGTAATGTGCTGGATGTAATTTAACTTTTTAAGTTAACAGTTTTCCTCTATAGCAGCACTAAAATCTATGGATATACAGTCAGCTCTCCATGTTTCTAATCTCGAGATTCAACCAAAAATTTCAACCAAAATGTTTTATCTATACTGAACAAATACAAACATTTTTATTATAATTCTTCCCTAAACAATGTGGTATAGCAACTACTACAATAACATTTACACTGTGTTAGTTATTATAGGTGATCTACAGATGGTCAAAGTATTCAGTTATATGTAATTACAGCACCATTTTACAGAAGGGACTAGAGCATCCACAAATTTTGGCTTCCCCGTGGGGCCCTAGAATCAATCCTTTATGGTAGTGAAGGATGACTGTATATGAGTATAAAATTATGTATGAATATGAAAAACATAAAATTGAGAGTGCATATTTATATTCTTAAGGAGTCATGTGTACTTCCATGGGATACATCTCTATACATAATATGTAATGATTTTCTCATAAAATGGTAATAGAAGAGAAAATAAAACATAGTCAATATAAAAGAGTTTATTACAGTGTACAAGAGATCTGTTCACAATTAGAAGCTAGAAAGCAAATGGATAGAAGGTGCAGATTTTTCAGGAAAATAAAAAAAAAGGAATATAGCTAAGTGTCCAGGACACAGAACCTAGCCAAGCATGCCAGGAAGGGAAAAGTGAGAGAAGCAAATAATCAGAGAAATATGCTAAGAAATATTTCACAGCAGAAGAGTGTTAATTATAAGACCAAAGGGCCAAAGAGAGTGCCCACAAACAGGAAAAGACCCATACTAAGACTCCCAACTGAGAAATTTTAGAATACTAAAAGAAGGAGCAAATTCTAATCCTCTCCAGAAAGAAAACTATAGGTCAAAAATTGAAAGTCAGAATGGAATCAGCCCTCTCCTCAAAAAATTTGACAGTTTGGAAAATGATTTAATGTAAAATTTTATAGCCAGACAATTAAGCCAGACAGTGGAACAAAACTATATTCAGAGATGCAAAATACCATACAACCTATATATTTTGCTGAAACGGAAAGCACACTCTGTTTATGTGTATGTGCTTATATTTTAATATGAATATTAATAAATAGGCAACCTCTACATATTTACACATCAAATTTAAGCCATGGTTAACCTTAGGGAGGAGACTTGGACTGGAGTTTTTCCAATGGTACTTTACAGCCATTTGTATTGTTTGCATGTGTCTCTTGATGTAGTTATGTTTTATCTAGGTGATTAAAATACTCTTCAATATAAAATATATATGAATATATAATTTATTTCTGGTAAAAGTTTTAAATGGGAGATTGTCTGAAATTCTAAGCTCTTCAAAAACTTCTCATCTGGATCTACTTTTTTCAAATGCTTTCTATTTCCAGCTTTAAAAAATCCAATTCTGACTAAAACCAGTCAGTATTGTTCCTTGATACCATCACATTTCTGTTAATGAGCTCTGAAACTTGATTTTTTTTTATAGAATTACAGTGATTCCCAAACAATTCTGAAGTCACCTCTCTCTGCTGTATATAACAGCACGTCTGTTGCTGACATGGTCTACAAAACGAATACAGCAATATAGCAAAATAGAACTGATAATCCAATAAAATCCATGTATAACTTTTAAAAATATATTTAAGTGCATCAGTGAATGGAAAAGAATGAATGTTCAGAGCACAAGGTTCAAGTGGAAACCAGCAGACAAAATAAAGCTGTCTTTACCTTGCAAGTGTCTGACATTGAGATTAGATTTTGTCGTGGTGGCTGGGCAGTGGAAGAAGAGGAAATGAGATTAAAGTGATGAGCCTGCTACCTATCAACTCCAAGAGCATCGCAGCCTGAGAGAATGCATGAATAAAACTTGCTGTCACAAAGAACTCCAATAAAAACTGTTGATTTCAAAAATTGTTATATAATAGAGGGAATAAACAGTCCTGAGAACTCATGATTACAGGCTGGTCCTCATGGAGTTTGGGTCCTGAATCCACAGCCCCTGACAAATGTAAAACTTTAGTTTACAACTATCTTATCCTGATAATCATCAGACTCCTGGCTTAATTAATCAGTTTGTTGACTAAAGAACTCATCTTTAAACCAAGCCCTAAACTATTACTATAGATAGCATTGCAAGATTTATCAGCTCATCAAAGACAACAGAGAAGAAAGATCCACAAATTCTCAAACTTGTCCAATGATGGAAAACAAAATATCAAGTAAATGCTTTTCAGATTTCAGAATGCAAGTGAAGAGACAACTAAAAGAAGTGATGAATCATTTGAAAATTAGCAAATTGGCCAGCGCCGCTGCTCACTAGGCTAATTATTTGCCTGCGGCGCCGGCACACCGGGGGCACACCAGGTTCTAGTCCCGGTCAGGGCGCTGGATTCTGTCCCAGTTGCTCCTCTTCCAGTCCAGCTCTCTGCTGTGGCCCGGGAGTGCAGTAGAGGATGGCCCAAGTGCTTGGGCCCTGCACCCACATGGGAGACCAGGAGGAAGCACCTGGCTCCTGGCTTTGGATCAGCGTAGCGGTCATTTGAGGGGTGAACCCACGGAAGGAAGACCTTTCTCTCTGTCTCTCGTGCTCACTGTCTAACTCTGCCTGTCCAAAAAAAAAAAAAAAAAAAAGCAAATTGAGTTTCAATAAATGAAATTATTCAGACTTAACACATCATTACAGCAACACAGAATTCAGCCATTTTAAAAGATCTATAAAATTTCTCAGAAGTTAACAGTGTCACACAGGGAAAATATGGTACAGAGGATAAAAGCAGAAGAGAAGTGAAAGGACAGGAGAGTATTTGAAGAGATGGGTTCATTACTGAGGAAAGACACAAATGATAGATTCAGGAATCCCAAGGAAGATAAATTTTAAACAAGTCCATTTGCAGATTGATCATATTGAAATTTCAGAAACCCAACTACCAGTTAAGAATTAAAGCAAGAAAGTAGTTCTGTCTACCCAGGAGAACAGAAGAGGAGTCGGGGGCAAGTGAGGCTTTGCCATCTGCATACCTTGCTGAAGGAAGTCCTATGTCTATATGCTGGGCAGAGGAAAAACGATTCCAGATGGAAACTCTGAGCCAAGACCAGAGAAAGCTGTAAATGGGTAGATAAATCTAAACAAGCATTGACTAAAATGAGAATGTTTTATGTTTTAAATAAAAATAGAATAGAGAACAATACCATATCATTCAAAAGAGATAATTGGTGTTAAAGAATTCTGAGTCCTTGTGTGCTTCAGGAAGAGAATAAAGCTATTGATTAATCCTATACTATGATAAATATTAAAATCATCCAGTGTCACTAAAAGAAGTGTACAGATTCATAAACTGCAGAGGAAAAAGTATGAAATTAAAAAACATCCAAAGGAAAGCAAGAAAAAGAAGGAAATAAGCATAGAAAGGAAGGTCAAAGGAGCATTTAAATGAGATGATAGAACTGAATTAATTCGCTTTGCTAATTACAAAATATGCAAAAATGTTCCATTTAGAAATATCAAACATTTTCAGCTCGTGTGTTTTTAATTCAGTGATATGTTTCTTAAAAAGGGCACATCTAGAACAAAGATTTTAGAAAAGTCGTATATAAAAAAGAAAAGAAAAAAACAGACCAGGTGGGTAGAACCTGCTTTAGCTAAGTTCACATTAAATAAAGTAGATCTTAAGACAGAAACAAAAAGGCTGCTCTGTAATGACAAAACGTTCAGTTCTCTAAGAGAATATAACAATTTTAAACTTATGTACACATTGTAATATATTCTTGCAATGTATAAAGTAAAAATATTGACAACACCGAAGTTATCTCTACAGTACAAAATGTTCAGCAAATTTTTCCCAATAATGGATATATAAAGCACTAGGAAATATCATCATGATACAGAAGATATGTATAAGACAATAAAATAGAAACTTTACTAACATGTATATATGTGTGTATCTCACAAAATGAAAGCAAATCCAAAGAAAACCTCATAATGAAAAACTTCCTTTATATAAATATGCCCATTTATCCCCTCCTACCCAATTCAGTAAGACAAGAAAAAGCAATGAAATGTATAACATTTCATATTAAGTGATGAAACATTTAATTTATAAATGATATGATCTATTCAAAAGAATCTTCATATAAATTAATTTATATGAATCTTAGTAAGTATGCAGATTATAAGTCAATATACAAAAAATCTATTACATTTCTAGAAATAAGCAACAGGCATGTATCATACCTTTAATTTTTTTTAAATTTTTTATAATGCTTTTATTTAAAGAATACAAATTTGCAAAATACAGCTTATAGATTACAATGGCTTCCCCCCCCATAACTTCCCTCCCACCCTCAACCCTCCCCTTTCCCACTCCCTCTCCCCTTGCATTCACATCAAGGTTCATTTTCAATTCTCTTCATATACAGGAGATCAGTATAGTATATATTAAGTAAAGATTTCAACAGTTTGCCCCCACATAGCAACACAAAGTGAAAAATACTGTTGGAGTACTAGTTATAGTATTAATTCACAATGTATAGCACATTAAGGACAAAGATTCTACATGATATATATATTTTTTAAATTGATTACTTTTCTATGCAATTTCCAATTTAACACCAAGATTTTTTTTCATTTTTAATTATCTTTATATACAGATGATCAACTTAGTATATACTAAGTAAAGATTTCATCAGTTTGCACCCACACAGAAACACAAAGTGTAAAATACTATTTCAGTACTAGTTATATCATTACTTCACATTGGACAACACATTAAGGACAGATCCCACATGAGACGTAAGTACACAGTGACTCCTGAAGTTGATTTAACAATTTGACACTCTTGTTTATGGCGTCAGGAATCTCCCTAGGGTCTAGTCATGAGTTGCCGAGGCTATGGAAGCCTTTAGGGTTCGCTGACTTCAATCTCATTCCGACAGGGTCATAGTCAAAGTGGAGGTTCTCTCCTCCCTTCAGAGAAAGGTACCTCCTTCTTTGATGGCCCCATTCGTTCCACTGGGTTCTCACTCACAGAGATCTTTCATTTAGGTCTTCTTTTTTTTCCAAAGTGTCTTGGCTTTCCATGCCTAAAATATTCTCATGGGCTCTTGAGCCAGATCTGAATGCCTTAAGGGCTGATTTGAGGCCAGAGTGCTATTTAGGACATCTGCCATTCTATGAGTCTGCTGTGTATCTCGCTTCCCATGTTGGATCATTCTCTCGCTTTTTGATTCTATCAGTTAGTATTAGCAGACACTAGTCTTGTTTGTGTGATCCCTTTGACTCTTAGACCTATCAGTATGATCAATTGTGAACTGAAATTGATCACTTGGACTAGTGAGATGGCCTTGGTACATGCCACCTTGATGGGATTGTATTGTAATCCCCTGGCACAATTCTAACTCCATCATTTGGGGCAGTTCCGATTGAGCATGTCCCAAATTGTACATCTACTCCCTCTCTTATTCCCACTCTTATATTTCACAGGGATCACTTTTCAGTTAAAATTTAAACACCTAAGAATAATTGTTTGTTAATTACAGAGTTCAACCAATATTACTAGAATTAAAAAAAAAACTAAAATGGATAAAGTATTACATTGTACAACAACAGTCAGCACAAGAGCTGATCAAGTCACTGTTTCTCATAGTGTCCATTTCACTTCAACAGGTTTCACCTTTGGTGCTCAATTAGTTGTCACCAATCAGGGAGAACATATGATATTTGTCCCTTTGGGACTGGCTTAATTCACTCAGAATGAGGTTTTCCAGATTCCTCCATCTTGTTGCAAATGACCGGATTTCATTGGTTTTGACTGCTGTATAGTATTCTATAGAGTACATGTCCCATAATTTCTTTATCCAGATGTATGCTTTGAATTCCCTGTGATCTTTTGCTGTGAGGTTCCCTTCGTTTACCTACTTTCATGTTGATGGCCGTGTTTCTGTGTTTCTGTGTGTAACACATCTTTAAGCATCTTTTGCAGGGCTGGACGAGTGGCAACAAATTCTTTCAATTTCTGTTTGCAATGAAAGGTCTTTATTTCACCTTCATTCACAAATGAGAGCTTTGCAGGATATAATATTCTGGGCTGGCAGTTTTTCTCTCTTAGTACCTGGGCTATGTCTTGCCATTCCCTTCTAGCTTGTAGGGTTTCTGATGAGAAGTCTGCTGTGAGTCTAATTGGAGATCCTCTGAGAGTAATCTGACGTTTCTCTCTTGCACATTTTAGGATCTTTTCTTTCTGTTTCACTGTGGTGAGTTTAATTACAATGTGTCGTGGTGAGGATCTCTTTTGGTCATGTTTATTGGGGGTTCTATGAGCTTCCTGTACTAGGATGTCTCTGTCCTTCTCCAAAACTGGGAAATTTTCTGCTAGTATCTCACTAAAAAGGCCTTCTAATCCTTTCTCCCTCTCCATGCCTTCAGGAACTCCTAGAACTCGAATGTTGGGTTTTTTAATAGTATCCTGTAGATTCCCAACAATATTTTTTAGATTTCTAATTTCCTCTTCTTTTCTTTGGTTTGACTGTATATTTTCCTGTGCTCTGTATTCTAAGTCCGATATTCTCTCTTCTGCCTCACCCATTCTGTTTGTAAGGCTCTCTAATGTGTTTTTCATTTGATCTATTGAATTCTTCACTTCATTATGATTTCTCGTCACTATCACAGTTTCATGTTCTACTAGTTGTTTCATTTCAGCTTGATTCCTCCTTAATATTTCATTTTCACGAGAGAGATTTTCTACCTTGTCCATTAAGGATTTCTGTAGTTCAAGAATTTGTTTTTGAGTACTTCTTAGTGTTCTTATCAATTTTTTGAGATCTGCTTCTTGCATTTCTTCTATCTCATCATCTTCATAATCTTGAATTGGGGTGTCTTTTTCATTTGGGGGTGTCAAAGTGTCTTCCTTGTTCTTGTTACCTTGGTTTTTGCATTTGTTGTTTGGCATATTGGTTTCTTCACTGTGGTGTTTTTTTCTTGTTATACTATGACTCTAGATAAGTGGACTGTCTGCTTTCAATGGAGCCTTAGAGGCTTGAGATGGGTGTGGCCTGAGAGCTCTGTTTGGTTCCTCAGGGTTGAGGGTGTGCCAAAGGTGACACTCCCAGGTTAGGTGTGGTAAATCTCTCTCTGTTTCTTTCTTTATTTTTGATTCAAAAGGGAAGTAATTCCACACAGCTGAATGGAATTGGGGGTGGTTAGCAGGCAAATGATATACCCACAGGAGCCAGAGATCAGAAGCTCTTTCCCAAGGACCACAGAGGGAATCTCTGCAGCCTTCAGTGTGGGTTCAAAGTCTCCTGCAGTCTCACCACTAGGCTACCAAGGCTACTGAACTGTAGTGTCTCTGGAGAGTACTCACGTGGTGAATTCCGTGAGTTCTCTCCCCCACCGTCTCTTTTTTCACAGTCTCAGTTCATTAGCACCACACATTCATTAGGTTCTAATCTCCTGTTATTTCACCCCCACACCCAGAGTCAGGTTTTTCTGGTAGGCTCAGGGCCGGTGCAGACCTGAGGTCGCCCTGCTTATGACGTATGTCCAAAATGGCGCCTGCTCTTTGTCTTGCTCACCTTTGAGAGGTGGGCGGAGAGAGAGAAACTCATGTCCGTATCGGTCACTTTTTTCTTTCTCTCTCTCTTCTAGTTAGCCTGGTGAACTTTTCCCCACAGGGTTTCAAGCCGTGTTCGCTCTAGTCTCCTCTTTCCGCTTCCCTTCTGGTGTCTCGGGCTATTGAGGATTGGCTCACCTGGCGTTCCAGCGCTGGTGCGTTGAGTCTGCCGCTGGTGTCCCGAACTGCGGGCTCCCACGCTCTCCTCAAAGGTCCACTGTGAATCACTAGTTCTGGAAGAGTTTCCTCTGCTGTTTCTTCCCCTACTCTTCCTTGAACCTGCAGTATCTCCACTTTTATTAAACTGTCTCTCCCCAGACTATCGGTGTGCTCCCTTCCTATTCCGCCATTTTGCCCTAATCCCCATACCTTTAAATTTTTATAATAAATATACTATATGCACTAATAAGTTTAGCAACAGATATGGGACATTATAGAAAAGAATACATCAAACAAGGCCTATTATCACATACTTAAGAATTACAGGACACAATATCATAAAAACAAGTTCTCCTAAATTACTCTATAGATTAAATGCAGTGCCAATAATGAAATAAACATTTGTAGAATTTGATAAGCTGATTCAAAAATTTATAATGAGAAGAAAATGCGCAGAAGTTAGTTAGACACTCCTGAAATAGATCAGAGTATTGACTACTGATATGGAAAAGAAATTAAATTGGATCCTACCTCACATCATACACAAAAATCAATTCTAAGTGGTTTCAAGGCTTAAATGTGAAAATGACACCAAAAATCTTTGGAAGACAGTTTAAAACAGGGTTATGCGTGTGTGGAAAGGAAGAATTTCTCTAGCAATACAGAAGAGAACAAGATTTTGCAGAAAGAATGATAATTTGGTCTACATTGAAAGTAACATGTTCTGTTCATCAAGATACATTTTAAAGAAAATTAAAATACAGATAACTTCTACACATAAAGCGTATCAAAATTAATATATTTTATTATATCAGTAAAATTATAATAGTATGTGGTATTTATATATTAGTATTAAGGTAACATTGGTATATATAAAATTCCTATAGATTTAGAAAAAGATACAATATAAAAATTATGAAAACTAAATAGCTGCTTCAAAAATAGGCTCAAATTTTCTAGCCATCAATCAAATGCAAATTTAAACTACAATGTTATGCTATTTAACATCTTCAGACTGGCAAAACTTAAAGCTGATGATATCAAGTAATTTGTAAGCACATGGTGCATCTGGGACCACTCTATACTGCTGGTGGAGATCTAAACTGGTACAGTCTGGAAAACAATTTGGGATTATCTAGTAAAATTGAAAATGTACAGTCCCTAAGGCCAGACTTTCCTTAACAATTTAAATTTATGCATAAATATACAAAGGAGAGTTGTCCATGAGCATTAATAGCATTTTGTACTAAAACCAAAATGGAACTAATCCATTTATACATCAAGAGTAGAATGAAGCAAAGTTAATAAATGCCTGCAAAAGAATGTTAGATAACACCTAAGCAGCTCAGGCTACACACTCACAGATACACACCACGACTTGCATAAATTTCAGCAACACGGTCTTTAATGAAAAACAAGAAAATACATACAGTATGATTCCAGTCTGTAACTTTAAAAATACATTAGAAGAATCAATATATTATTTAGGAATACAATCCTGGTAAAACTAATTATAGTGTGGAAATGATAAACCAAGAAATTCAAGATTACTGTCACCACTAAGGAATCAAGGAAGTAGATGAGATTTTTTTTAATATAAACCAGGCAGTTGATGTTTATTACTTCAGTGTTCTTTATATTTTATGAATATTTTACTTTCTTTTATAGTTAATTTTTAAGAAACAGGGTTTTTTAAATGAAAAGAAAAAAGTATTCATGATGTATCACTCTAATGTGTGTATAATTTTGCAAGATGAAATATTTTCAAATGTCAGTCAGTATCTTTGGTGTTTTTCATTATGTTGAAATTATTCATCACCATTACACATAGAAAATTGAAAATAATCTCATTCGGATCCAGCTACTACTTTGAAATCATCTGTGGGCTTCTCAGAAGGCATAGAGCTAAGTTCCCTCTTCTCAGCAGGTGTCTACATGATCTGGCCCTGGATTCCTCTCCAGCTTGCCCCCTCCTCCTCACACTCTTTGCTCATATTTATACCAGCATCTCAACCCCCAAACCAGGTCTATCTATGCTTTTGCTGTTTCTTCTGCTAGACCACAATTCCTCCAAACTTCCCCACTCTGGTCCTTTGTGTTCAGTTCTTGATTCAAATGTCACCTACAAAGAGAGGCTTCTTCAAATCACAAAACAGACTACCTGCTAAACTCTCTGCTCTGTTATTTGGGGCACTGATCAGTCCCAAAAGATCTACCTGACCCCCACACAGGGCCACATCTCTTTATTCTTGCCAAGTACCATGCATATTGTAGATATTCAATACATTTTCTGTACCAAGTTACTATTTTTGGCCTTTTGTTCTTTAGTTGCCTGCATGTGCAGTCCTGTTTTGAATGGCTTTGTCAGCATCTCATTGGATTGCTAATGACACTCACCACACTTCTCACTACCCAGGCTTCAGGAATGGGTTTGGCATCTTATTTTCTTGCTTGTTGGTACAGATGTGTCCTGCATTCAAAAGGTCTATACCACATATAAGATAACCAGTAAACAAAATTGCATTGTTTTTAAATTCCAAAGCTCAATGCTTTCATTTAGTACTAAACCACAGATTTGGGGGCCTGTAAGTAGGTCAAACATTGCACTGAGCAATCTATCAGTCCTTTGCCATCTGTTTACATGAATCAATGTCAGATGAACACAAATATATCCCTGCAAAGAGGACCCTGGAAAATAGTGTTGAAGCCCCAAGCTTAGATCCAAGACAAATACCATCTCCCAGAATAACATTTTCAAGGCAAATCCAGAGATATCACAGCACAGATTTAAATGCTGGATATGATTTCTCTGTGTATTATTTTCTTTGGATTGTAGATCCTGAATGGGACCTGTCTCTGCTTCATTCATCTGAATCTTATTACATGCCCAGAAATCCCAAGAAGTCAGGGATGGCAGGAAGTAGATGAGTAAGAGTTCACATTGGAAACTATAAGTAGCCTTAGAGAGAAACAAAAAGAATGTGGAGACAATGAGATGTGTGTATCCAGCTGGCTACTGGATTGTCAGCCACCAGCACTGGCTCTCAACTTGGACTTCAGAGCTTTACCAGCACAGTGAGAATTGCTATGAGGATAATCATTATTATAAATGCTATATACTTGAAGGTAGCTTTGTTCCCAAAAGGAACTTCAAATGACAACCATGTGTGCAGCTCAAAAAAGATAAAGACGGAAAAAGTAAAGAAAATAAGATCAGAAAAGCAGCTTGAAGACAGGAGGGAATAGATTAATAAACCACTCACAACATACTCCCATTGCCATCCTAAATATTACTTGGTTTTGGACTACAGAATCCATTAATCAAAACTGGCCATGGAAGAAAAGCATCCCTGGAGTCACTTGGGCTTGAAATTAATGTTTGGATTCTAACCTTTATCATTCTGTTTCACCATATACTCCCTCATGGTATCCCTGTATCGTTGATCCATTCATATATTTCTTGAATGTATTCAGTGTGCCAAAGTTCATGTCATGTTCTAGGAAAATGATCCATCATAAAAGTAAACTGCTCTAGTGGAGCTTAAAGAGAAATGAGAGATGGAGGCAGTGAGTGATTACATGAAAGGATGTGTAGCTACAAACTGTGACAAGTTGTCTGAAGGAAAGAAATATGGTGTCAGGAAGAGCTCACTACAGAAAACCCAGACTGGTCTAAATAGGTTGTATTGAAAATTACCCAGGATATCTTGGAGCAAGTAGTGTTTGAACTAAGAGCTGAAGACTAAAGTAAGAATTAACTAGGTAAATGATGTGGGGTACAGAGTGAAGAAGAGTGTCTGGAAAGCAAATCCTTTCCACATACAGAAAAGGTTAGTTGCAAAGGCCCTGTTATAGGAGGGATAATGGTATGTTCCAGGAACTGAAAGGCCATGCAAGAAGGCAGAGAGATCAAGGAAGAGTATAAAATGGGGCCAGAAAGGTATGTAGCAGTGAAACCCATACAGCCAGGTTGCTGCATTAGCAATTTGGTTTTTATCCTATAAGACTTAAGTCTGGGTGGAGGTATTGGCATGATCATATTAGGTGCAGAAAAGATTTTATTGGGTGATATGGAGAACAAATTAAAGGATGGAAGATGCAAATAGGGTTCAAAATATCAGTTCTAGTTATTATACTGGTACCTGCAAGAGATGTTGGTAGTATGGAGTTGGTTTCTGGACAATGGAGATGGAGAAAGGGAAAGGGATGTGAGAGGTAGGACTTGATGCTGGGGTTTCTGCTATAGGGTGTAGAGAAAGGGAGGAGGCAAGACACTGCCTGACTTTGTGGTTTGTACAACTGAGTTGTCTGGGAGAGGGTTTTGCAGAAGACAGCTACACTGGGAATGAGGGAGAGACCTATGAGAACATTGTTACACAAGGTGTGATGGAGAGGTCTTTAAGGCATCTAAATAAAGAAGTCACATAGATGGTGACATTTACCCTTTTGGAAATGAGAGAAGTCCTGCTGGAGTCCAAAAACCTGTGAATCATACATATAAACATGGAAGGATGTGATAAACGGATGACTATGAACAAGTACCCAATGAGAAAATAGAGAAAGAGACCTCAGGCAAGGCCTTGAAGAGCTTTCAAGGATCAAGTTGACCTGAGGTTATTCTGAACTCAGTACTTAGATTGTAGGGGCAAGTCTTTATTTTTCTCACCATTTCCTTAAACTTCTTCCTTACTGTTTTGTTGTCATCTATCTGTTACTCTATAATTTCCTTAGTTAGCCCCAAATCACTCCTGCCAGTGATGATAAAAGTTTCAGCATGAATGAGATTAATCAAGTTGGAAAACATAATCAGGTCAGTTTTGAATGAATCAGAGTTTGTAGGTGGGCTAAATGATGTTTTGTTACCAAACCCACTCAACTGTCAGTGATTTCTATTCCTGCCATGTACTGGTTCACCTTTTCTAGCCTTGACATATGAGGTCAACTTGAGGTGCTCTCCATAGATGCTTTGCAACTTGGTGTGAGATGACCTAGGATTCTGTACTGTCTTTACTTGGAAATGATCACTTTGAACATTGCAGGAGATAACATCTCTATTTTACTTAAAGATTTATTTTGTTTATTTGAAAGAGTTACAAAGATAGGTACAGACAGCGAGACAGATCTTCCATCCACTGGTTCACTCCCCCAGATGGCCACAATGCCTGGAGCTGCTCTGATCCATAACCAGGCCACAGCAGAGAGCTAGATCGGAGGAGGAGCAGCTGGGACTAGAACCAGTGCCCATATGGGATGCCGCGCTTCAGGCCAGGGCTTTAAACCCGTTGCGCCACAGTGCCAGTCCCAAGATAACATCTCAGTTTCGGGTGCTATTATAAGCAATCTGAAGGAAGTATGAGATTTTGTAATTAATGATTGAGAAAACCAACAGAAAAGTTAATGTTTGTACTGTACAGTAGTTTGCATTATACAAGAAAGTATTTTCATAGTAGATATAGCATAGGTGGAAAAATCCTTATTAATTGTAAGGCATGGACTTTTTGCCTCCGTATTTGTTCACTGAATTTGATAGTGATAAGACTGTAGTGAAGAGCTGCATTCAGTTCATATGGGTGTGGAGGGGATGCATGTACATGTGCATGATAGGTATTTGCATGTGCTGCATGTGCTTATTATGTAATATTTAATGTGGAGACACTGACTTCTCTCTAGAGGGAGCACTAAGTTGAGCCATGAAATGAAGGATTTTTCTAGTTCATTTTCATGTAGGCAAGAGATAAGAATGCTTCTTCAGATAAACATGAAAGAAGTTTATGGATGTGTACTAGCCAATGTGGGAAACTCTAGCCACACATGACTATTCAAAGTTGTTAATTAAAATGAAATAAAATTAAAAATTAAGTTATTCAACCTACTAGCCACATTTTATGTGTCCCATATATCTAGTGGTTACATTGTGGTCAGTGTCAGCAAGCAGCTTTTCTACCATCACAGTGAGCTTTACAAAGTGGTGCTGAAATAGAGCTGGGATCAAATCCAGGCCACTGCCTATTTTTATATAACCTGTGTACTGAGTGACTTTTAGATTTTAAAATAACTGAAACATAATTGAAAGAAGAACAGTATTTCAGAAAACATGAAAATCATTAGAAATTCCTATTTTAATGTTCTTGAATAAGGCTATATTGAACACAGCCATGGACCCTCCTTTGGTCAGTATTTATGTTTTCACACTACCACAGCCAAATTGAGGGGTTATGATAGAGACTGTACAGCCTGAGAAATCTGAAATATTTACTCTCTGGGTCTATACAGAAAAGTTTTCCAATCCTTGAGCTAAAAGAAAGGTACGTAGTAATGTCTCAAATGACTTTAATAGAGAACACTCTGTGTTGTTTTGAAAATAAAATGGAGAGAAGGGAAAGTGTACCCAGAACTCATAACATGATTTGATGGCTGTAGGATACTCTGAATTTTAAGATTTGATGGTAGACTAGCATGAAGGGGCTCAAAAGATTAGAGGTAAGCTTCAATATTGAATGCTCAGATTTCTCAGTGTCCTTAATTTTAAAAAATATATTCTTAAAATATCACTTTGTAATCCACTGTCTTGCCCATTGTCAAAGGCAAATTAAGTTCTCTCAGAGGTTTGACAATACGAAACAAGGAAATTCCATTTGCCCTCTTGACAGTGATGCCAATTATGTTTTTAACCTTCTCTTGGGCAAATAGCTGAGACAATGAATAAAGTATTTTGCAATGGCACCTGAGCTAACCCAGCATCAATCTGCTCTCATTACTACCATCACTTCCCATCTCTTGAGGATGAGCCCAGTAATAAGGATATATTTGTTTCTTATTGGGCCATGCTTAAAAATACATAAAAAGGCTTTCATTAAGCCTTTCTCTTTCAGAAATTCCACAAAGCTATTGAGAATTTCTGCAGGACTAGGCTTCTGTCTTACCTACCATCAGGAAGCCCAGCCAGTCAATTTGATACTGTTGATAAATTATGTAGTGGATAGGGACCAACATCATTTTATTTTCTTCCCTGATACAGTTATAAGTGGTTCTTTAGGAAAGAAGAAACATATAGCTTTGTCCTGAATGTATCCTTTTAGGGACTCCTAGGGAATTCCTAAGCCTTGAGAATTAGAGTTTGAAAAGGAAAAACCCTACTTCCCTTGAAGGGCCCACATTTAAACCTTCATGAATCCTAGTTTGTGACACACATGCTAAAAGTATTTTTTTTTTATGTCTGCAACTTTCTTTGAAATGCATCCAAAAAATAAATGGAATAGACATATGCTAAGGCAAGTTTGGTAAATTGTGAATAGCAGAATCTATGCAAGGGGTGTACTGCTTCCCTCTAAAATTCTTCAACTGTTATATATGTTTGAAGATTTTCATAATAAAATGTTGGAGAAAAAAATTCTCCAGAAATATGTTTTGCTTCAGCCTCTAATTCCTCAGTCTTAGCCTTAAGCATAACTGACTTCAAAGGAGTAAATCTTCAGAAAAAGTCTGTGACTCAAAGGATTGCTACTCAAGTTATCTTGGACAGGGCTGAAGTTTGGGAACAAATGAAAATCCCCACCTTGTTGGTGGGGGCCCACTGACCTCACTGTGGCAGTTACTACTCAATGACTGTTAGGAGTTAATGCAGATTAACACCATGGTGCAACATAAAGAATATGAGCATTTTAACTTCTAGTCTTTAAATTTCTGAGCCTGATCCTTATACCCTCACTTTAGTCTGTACCACAAATGTACCATCTGTACATCATCAGTTAAACAGATCATTTCAGGAGGGTTCTATAGGCAGATTTGAAGACCTGTAATTTGTTCAACACAGAATGCATTGTTGGTTCACACCTGGAAAGGGTCCATGTGATATCAGAGATGACTCCCTAAAATCTGTACAGAAATGTGGCCCTTTAAATTTCCCCAGAAGTGCCATCTGGGATGCCACATATGTTACCGGACTTTGGGGTGCCATATGATATCACCATATGCTTATTAATAAATCCCCAATATTAATAAGCCTGAGAGGGTTCTTGCCTAATATTTAGGAAGAATTCTAAATGCCAGCACAGATAAATGAGGCAGCATGGTACATTTTAAGCTTTTATTTAGTGTGAAAGATGCATAGGAGAGTGAGAGCTTTATTTAAGAGAGAAAGATAAATCTGGGTTCATACCGAGCACCAGGAACCAGCCACATGGAGGAGCATCTAGGCCAGGAAGCTTAGGGTGCGTGGCCTGAAGGCCATGTGCCCTGGAGGTGCAGGGTTACAGCCAGTCCCCTCCTGGCAAGAAGCCAGGGAAAAAGAGAAGGGTGGGACACATCATGTCCCAGGCTTTTAACCCACTTCCAAAGCGGAGTGGTTAATTAACCTGATTGGCTGGTGGGCACCCAGGTGTGGCCAGGTTGGGGCATGAGGTCACCCAGGGGCGTGGTGAAGGTATCAGGTAGGGTGTGAGGTCACACAGGGGCGTGGCAAAGGCGTGGTCTTTCAGCTCACAAACCTAATCAATTTTAGCCTGTATGCCTACCTACTTCACATGAACTGATATTTCCATAGCAAAAAAGAACCAAAAGTCTGCCATTCTGACATTTAGATGTCCTACTAGCATACGTCTTTTGATTAAATTTAATATTAAAGCATAAGGAGGGTAGAACAACCACTAGGTTAAAGAGGAAAAGGTGATTCGCATAAAAGTGTGCATTACTGAAAGTATTTAAAATTTCTCTTGAGACCCTTGAAACAAACTATGGTAGCTTTGGATATGCTAAATATTTTTTGCCACAGAGACCATCCAATTCCAACTAGATGGTTCTGTCTGAAAATATGAAATCAACCTGTCTTTAATAATTGCTTCAAATAGGGAATCTACAAAAAGTTCATGGAAAAGTGTGTGATCAAAAAATTTCGCATAGATTCATGGGCTCCAAAACTTGGAACACCAAAATCAACTTTTAATTTCATTTTTCCATGAACTTTTTGTGCTCTCCTCATATATAATCCTAAATTTTGTCCTTATATGTTTATATTATCAGTGGTTTTTGATGTATAACTGCTGGACCAGTAATTAGTCCTTTAATAATTAGTGAGTAGAGGTGAGAACTCCAGAGTTGTGGGCGGAAATTCCAGTCAGAGGGGACAGAAGGTGGTGGCAGTCTAGGAGCAAATTGCCCAATAGAGGAAATAGATGAAGTCTATTACAAGGGAAATAAATGACACTGAAGGAGAGAATGAGGTCAGAATATACAAGACAATTGTAAGAAGCGTCAAAGACTTGGAGTTTTATCCAGAAAACAATAGGACCATTGAAGGGACATGATCCAACTTCTGTTCTAGCAGAATTTCTTTGACAGAGTGAATTGGAAAGAGAAACCAGAAATCAATTACAAAGCTATTCCTAATGTCCATATAGTGATAAAACTCTGCATTCCTGTTCAGGAGAAGAAAGCAAGAGTAAGAACCACTGAATTCATGCTTGGTAGAAAAAGAAAATTCCCTGGCCAAGGATAATAGAAGATAAAACAATCAAGTCCACCAGCTCATTACCTTCATTTGCTTTGCCTTTATGTGTCAGATGAAGTAACTTTAATGTTCTCAGGTGAATCTAGTAAATATGAGTCTTTGTGTATTAACTGTAATAAAATCTATCCAAAGGCTGATCTTAATGTATCTAGACAGGACATATAATATAGCCCAGATTTCACATGGGTGACACAGGGGGCTGCAGACTCTCTGAGTTTCCGACACAACTTTTAGAAGCCATGCTATTCCTCACAGATGGAATCATCCACCGCTGTCAGCCAGTTACAGCTGTGCACTCTCAGAGCAACTGGACAATAGGCAAGGGAAGCCTTCTTGTACACCTCTTTGCTTCATGATGCATAGTCACATAGGGTTGTATTAGAAGTCTGACCTCAGGTTAACCAGTGACTCTTTTTTCTCTCAATTCTTATTTACAAATCTCTGTAATCTCCCTGATTTTACTCCTTTTGAAAAAAGTTTTTACTTGTTTTGTTTGAGAGGCAGAGAGACAGAGAAAGAGAGGAGAGAGTTCTCATCTGCTTATTCACAGTCTAGATACCCACAATGGCTGGTGCTGAATCAAGGCTACAGCTGTAGCCAGGAAAGCAATCCTGGTACTCCATGTGGATGCCAAGAATCCAATTACTTGAACCACCACTGCTGCCTCCTAGGGTCTGCATTTTCAAGAAACTGGGGTCTGGAGCTGGAGCCAAAAATCTAATCTAGACATTCCAAAGTAGCATGCAGGTATCTTAACCTGTGTCTTAACCATTAGACCAGATACCTACCCCTGCCTTTATTTCGTATTGGATTCTTTGGCCTTGGCTTAGAGAATCTTAGGACCACTAAGATGAATGGCAGGCCATGTAAAAAGAGTGGGATCCGTCCTTAACACAGCAAGACACACCTTAGATATTGAATGTTGAATAAATCCTTTTAGTTCCTTTTATTTTAATGTGCCTCTTTTTCCTAAAAGCTAAGTCCCAAAACAGAAAAGTGTAAATAATCATCTGTCTTTGGATAAATGAATTTTCTGAAACAAATTTCACAAATATGTTCCCATTTTTTCAGTTAAAATTTAATTTTTAAAGGATTTTAAAAGTCAAGCTGAGACTTCTGAATTTACCCAGTAGACACTCCTTGCCTTTGGTGGCTATTGCCTGTCAAGGCTTTACTGAGAAGATGACTTTCAGAAAGCAGGCGTATAACCTACTGATAATAAGGACTGAGACTTAAATAGTTCCATTTCTAACAGCAGAAGTGAACTATTGACTGTAATAAAATTTAGTTGTCTTAAGATTTAAATGGGACTTATTTAGGGAAATGAGAGTTACATAATATTTAAATGAATTGCGGAAATATTGGCCTTGAAATTGCTTGTTATAATACTTTGAAAGAATTAAATTTTGTTTAAAAGTTGCAGGCTTCCTGAATGTCAGAGGAAGGTGAAAATGCGTTTGTGGGATAAAGAGATTAGCACCAGGAAAAATAGCCAGAAATTATGAACCTGGATCTCTTCCCAAATCCTTGTGCTGAAAAGATGATCTTGATGAGTGCTGACATTTTAAACACTGGAGTGCCAAGTGCAGTGTCTTGCCTTCTAATGGATTAGAGCACATGATGGCTCTTGAGCCAGATTAGAAGAAACCCTATCATAAGATTATGAGAAATGAGAAGGAAGAATCAGAATGGAAAGCCTGACCCACTGATGACTCCCTTGTCTAAAGAAAATGTTTGATCATGCTTACAGTGCATGACTTCCTGAGAACAGATCTTTACCATGATCAGTCACTGTTTAAAATTGTACCAACTGCATTGATCAAGTCTCTATGGAACCCCATGCATGTTTAGTTATCTTGATGGCAGGCCCACATTCCATAGAAAGCACCTCAAGTTAGTAGTGGGTCAACACTGCCAAGGGATTCAGTGTGCAATCATAGAAAACTCCATTTTAAAAATAAAATACGACTGTGGTGAGCTGAGTGGTGGTCCCCAAAGAGTTAGCTCCAAGCTGTATTTCTTGGAACCTGTGAATGTTCCATTATTTGAAAAAGGAGTCTTTGAGGAAATCATCCTGGATCATCTGGGTGGCACCTAAATGCAGTTGCCATGTGCCCTGAGAAGACGGGGACAGTGAGAAATTTGACACAGAAGAGAAGGAGACATTGTGACGTTGGAGGCAGAAATGAGAGCAGTGCAGACCCAATTCAAGGAATGCTAGGAGCTGCTAGGAGCTCCTAGAAGCTGGAAGGAGCAAGGGACTGATTCCCAAGCGAATATGGCCCTGCTAACATCTTAATTTCAGACTTGAAGCCTCCAGAACTGAAAGTGAACAATTTTTTGTTATTTTGACCCATACAATTTTTATGAAATCATTAAAACAGCCACAAGAATCTAATACACTGATAATGGGTTCTATTCCCTCCATTTATTGACACTCTCCCTAACATTTGCTTTTTCATGTGAGGTATCTTTAAAGTCATTTTCCCTTCTGTGCTGTTGCAAATCTAATATTCTCTATAACTATTAGTAGAGGCCATCACAACCACGTTTGTGGGTTATATGTGTCAAATCTGCAGAGCTCTGATCAAAAGCAACTATTGAACTAGTTAGTTGCTTTCTTCTCAAGTTCATTTGACAGAAATTTTTTGTGGGCATCTACTATGCATGTGCCAGGCATTGTTCTGTGTACTGGGGATACAATGAGAAAGCAAATGGATAAACATCTCTGTTCAAAAGAAATAAAATATATAGCATGTTGGGCGGGTAGCAAAAACTATAGAGAAAATTAAAGAGGAATAGCGAGCAGAGGCTTCTTCATGACACAGGGAAGGTTTTACTGAGGTTACCTTAATGAAGGAGATGTACTGAGATTCTGCAGAGAAACAGAATCAAGAGGAGATAGATGTATACAGAAGACTATATACTCTTTTATGTATATATGAAGAGTCTTCAAAGAGTTCATGGAAAATGTATATTTTGAAAAATTATGCATTGATTTCCAATTTTTATACAAATATAAACTTTTTGTTTTTCCAAACTTTTTGATGAGTTTCCAAACAACTTTTTGATGAGTGCTGACATTTTAAACACTGGAGTGCCAAGTGCAGTGTCTTGCCTTCTAATGGATTAGAGCACATGATGGCTCTTGAGCCAGATTAGAAGAAACCCTATCATAAGATTATGAGAAATGAGAAGGAAGAATCAGAATGGAAAGCCTGACCCACTGATGACTCCCTTGTCTAAAGAAAATGTTTGATCATGCTTACAGTGCATGACTTCCTGAGAACAGATCTTTACCATGATCAGTCACTGTTTAAAATTGAAGTTCCCTAATATAAAAAGAATCATTGTAAAGAATTGGCCCCAACAATTATGGGGGCTTGCAAGTCCAAATTCTACATAGCTGATATCTTGATTCAAGTCCAAAAGGCTAGAGTTCACAGGCTGTCAGACTGGAGGAATTCTCTTATTCAGGAAGCTAAGCCTTTTGTTCTATTCATGCCTTCAATTAATTGGACAAGGCCCACCTCCATTAGGGAGAACAATCATCTTTACTTAGCCTAATGTTAACTTCAGACTTCCAACTCATCCAAAATCACCGTCAAAGAAACATACAGAATAATGTTTGATCAAATATCTGGGCAGTCTATAGCCCAGTCAGGTTTTTAAAAAATATTTTATTTATTTGAAAGGCACAGTTACAGAGAGAGATGAAGAAGGAAAGAGAGAGAGAGAGAGAGAGAGAGAGAGAGAGAGAATGAATGAGAGAATATCTTCCATCAGTTGATTCACTCCCCAAATGGCCACAATGGCTGGGCTGGGCCAACCAAAGTCAGGAGCCAGGAGCTTCTTCTGGGTCTCCCATGTGAGTGCAGGGGCATAAACACTTGAGCCATCTTCCACTGCTTTCCCAGGTACATTAGTAGGGAATTAAATTGGAAGTTGAGAAGCCAAGACTCAAACTGGTTCCCATACAGGATTCCATTGTCGCAGATGGTGGCTTTACTTGCTATAGCACAATGCCAGCCCCAACCCAGTCAAGTTCATTAAAAAATTGAATAACAAAACAGGATGCTGAGTGAGCAAGCCATAAAATATCTGTGGAAAGAGCTAGCTCTGTGCAGTAAGTTTCAAGATCTAAGGTCCTAGACTGTACAGAAAACAAGAAGGCAATGAGTACAGGAGGATCAGAGAGCCCAGGGACATGAGTTAAGAGAGTTCTTAGGGAGAGGCAGTGGCAGACATGGGTGACCATGGCAATGATTTCTTGTGAGTGTTTTGTTATTTTTTAAGACTCATTCCAGAGTTTCTGCCTTTGTTACATTATTTTCCTTTCATAGCTATTTTTCCAGTTATACCCATTATATTCATGAAAACATTATTTTAATTATATACAGACTCTAGAGATCAATGTTTTATTTAAAATGATTCCTCAAAATCTATTGTGATTTTTTTATGGATATTTGCTTATGTTCCAAAATATAGAATTACTGAGGACTGATGAGTTGAATTTATTTGTAGATTCCTGAACTGGGGAGTCTGCATGTGATAATCATGCAAATATGCATGCAGGTGTGCTGTGGAACCAGCTTTTTTTATGTCATAAACTGCATCATAGATTTAATAGCTTCTCCATTGATATCTATTCATTCTCATCTCAGACGGCACAGGAAATAGTTTAAAGCTCATTCCTGTAGCATAAAACAACTGACTAGGCATCCGAGTTTGTGATCTTTGGTGCATAACAAACATCAGAACATAGTGAATTGAAACACTAGCCATCTGTTACCGCTTACAGTCCATGGGTCAGGTGGGCTTTCTGCTGATCTGGGTTGGCTGCAGCTGATCTCAACAGGCTCAGTTTATCTCATTTGGTCCCAGTTCAGGTGGCTGTGTTCAGCTGGCAGATCTGCTAAACTCAGAGTGGTTGAGGATGGCCTTCCCCACCTGTAAGACATCTGGCTGGTAGCTGTGACAATGGGAATTGTTGAATCCTGTGTCTCTCATTCCCCAGCAGGCTACCCAATGCTTGATTTAAAGCAAAAAACTACAGAATTTTTAAGGCCTGGGCTCAAAACTGGCATATTGTACCTTCTGTCACATTCTGCTATCCAAATCAAATCTGAAAGGCAGCCACGATTCAGGATGAAAGGAAATAGTAAGTTTTGATAAGAGAAACTGCAAAAGAACTAGCCATTTTTTTATATCTACACAAAGTTTCATAGTTAATTTTGTATTCCAGGTTGACTGGGTCACAGGGTGCCCAGACATTTGGTCACATGTTATTCTGTATGTCTCTGGAAGAGACTAAATCTATAGACTAAGTAAAACAGATTGCCTCTCTTAGCTGAAGACCTGACAAGAACAAAATATAGGAAGAGGAAACTGCTTGACTTCTTGAGTTAAGAACATTGATCTTTTTCAGTCTTCAGGCTCAGATGAAACACAAGAGCTCTTCTGGGTCTCAGCCCACTGACTTTTGGACTTGAACTTACCCCGGTGATTCTCCTGGTTCTGAGGCAGGGAGAGGCAGACTGGAACTACAGTGTGACTATCCTGGGTCTCCAGCTTCCCAACTACAGATCCTGGGACTTCTCAGCCTCCTTAATCACACAAGTCAATTCCTTATAAGAAATCAATACATAAACTATAGAGAAAGACATATGCAGGGTCCTCAAAAATTTCATAAGCCGTATATATTATGAAAAGAACTAGAAATAGATTTAAAAAGTTTTGACACCAAAATAATCCTATGTTTAAATTCCATTTTCTATGAGCTTTTTGAAGTTCCTACACACACATGCACACACACATACACTGGGTATTGGTTCTATCTCTGTAGAACCCTCAGTAATAAAAACTTTGGTATCCAAAGGCTCTAGAGAAACAGAATTTATTTTTTACCTAGAAATCTTTAATTTAAGGCATACAAACTTCATGCATTTCATATATACAAATTTAGGAACATAGTGATTGTTCCCATCTTATCCTCTCTCCTTACCCACAATCCCACACTTCTACTTCCTGCCTCTCCTATTTGCATTCTTATTTTTTACAAAGATCTACTTTCAATTAACCTTATACTCATAAAATTAACCCTACACTAAGTAAAGATTCAACAAATAGTATGAAGAGAGAGAGAGAGAGAAAAAAAAAAAAAAACTGTTCCTCAACATCAAGACAAGGGCTGACCAAAATCATCATATCTCAAAGTGTCAATTTCACTTCTATAAATTGCCTTTTAGGTACTACATTAGTTACCACAGACCAGGGAGAACATACAGTATTTGTAATTTGGGGACTGGCTTATTTCATTAAGCATAATGGTTTCCAGTTGCATCCATTTTGTTGCAAATGATGGATTTGATTTTTTTTTTTTTGCCTCTATGTAGTATTCCATAGTGTGCATATATACCATAACTTCTTTATCCAGTCTTCAGTCAATGGACATCTGAGATGATTCCATATCTTAGTTATTGTGGATTGAGCTGCAGTAAACATGGGGGTTTGCAGATAACTCATTCATATGTTGATTTCTTTTCCTTTAGGTAAATTCTCAAGAGTGGGATGGCTGGGTCATATGGTAGATTTCTGAGGTATCTCCATACTATCTAGCACAGTAGCTGCACTGATTTACATTCCCACCAACAGTGGATTAGGGTACCTTTTTTCCCCACATCCTCGCCAGCATTTGTCGGTTGTTGATTTCTGTATGAGGGCCATTCTATCCAGAGTGAGGTGAAACTTCATTGTGGTTTTTATGTGCATTTTCCTCATGGCTAGTGGTCCTCAGCATTTTTTCATGTGTCTGCTGGCCATTTGAATATACTTTCTTGAAAAATGCCTGTTTACGTCCTTTGCTCATTTCTTAACTGGATTATTTGTTTTGTTGTTGAGTTTCTTGAGCTCTTTATAGATTCTGGATATTAATCCTTTACCAGTTGCATAATTTGCAAATATCTTCTCCCACATTCTGTCAGTTGCCTCTTCACTTGGCTGAGATATTTCTTTTGCAGTGCAAAACTTTTCTGTTTGATATAATCCCATTTGTCAATTTTGGTTTTGATTGCCTGTGCTTCTGGGATCTTTTCAAAGAAGTTTTTCCTTATGCCAATGTCTTGTAGGGTTTCCTTAATATTCTCTAGTAATTTGATGGTATCAGGTCATAGATTTAGGTCTTTGATCCATTTTGAGTGGATCTTTGTGTAAGGTGTAAGATAGGGGTCTTCTTTGATCCTTCTGCATGTGGAGATCCAGTTTTCTCAGCACCATCTGTTGAAGAGACTGTGCTTGTTCCACGGATTGATTTTACCTCCTTTGTCAAAGATTAGATGATTGTAGATTTCTGGATTGGTTTCTGGAGTTTCTATTTTGTTCCACTGGCCTGCCTGTCTGATTTTTTTTTTGCCAGTACCAGGTTGTTTTGATTATAACTGCCCTGTAATATGTCTTGAAATCTGGTATTGTGATGTTTTCAGCTTTGTTTTTGTTGTATAAGATTGCTTTAGCCATTCAGGGTCCCTTGTGTTTCCATATGAATTTTAGCATCATTTTTTCTAGATCTGAGAAGAATGTCATTGGCATTTTGATTGGAATTGCATTGAATCTGTAAATTGCTTTTGGTAGTATGGATATTTTGATGATATTGATTTTTCTAATCCTTGAACATGAAAGATTTTTCCATTTTTTTATGTATTCTCTTTCTTTAATGTTTTATTATTTTCATCATAGAGATCTTTGACATCCTTAGTTAAATTTATTCCAAAGTGTTTAATATTTTGTAGCTATTGTGAATGGGATTGATCTTAGAACTTCTTTCTCAGTGATAGTATTGTCTGAGTATATAAAGGCTATTGATTTTCATGTTAATTTCATATTCTGCTACATTACTAAACACTTTCATGAGTTCTAATAGTCTCTTAGTGGTGTCTTTTGGAACCCCTATATATAGAATCATGTCATCTGCAAATAGAAATAGTTTGACTTCCTCCTTCTCAATTTGCATCCCTTTGATTTCTTTTTTCTTGCCTAATGGCTCTGGCTAAAAATTCCAAGAGTATATTGAACAACAGTGGTGAGAGTGGGCATCCTAGTCTGGTTCTGGATCTTAGTAGGAAAGTAAGAAACAAGATTCTAAAGGTGAGTTTTCTGACTTGGTTCTGGGGTTTCTGGAATCATCTGTCTAATCTGATAGTATTTAAAAATACAATTGAGGATCTAGCATTGTGGTCAGTAGGTTAACCTATTGCTAGCAATGCCAGCATTCCATTTCATTGTGCTGGTTTGAGTTTTGGCTACTTCACTGCCTATTGAGCTTCCTGCTAACACACCTAGGAAGGCAGTGGGAAATGGCTTAAGAATGTGGAACCCTGTCACCCATTGTGTGAGACCAGGATGGAATTCCTGAGTTCTTGGCTCCTGGGCTTTTATGGCCTTCAGGAAGTATATTAGCAGATAAGATCCCCCCCCCCCATCATTTTTATCCCTCTGTCTCCCTTTTTCTTTGTCATTATACCTTGCAAATTAATAAATAAATATTTTAAAAGTATGCAAATAGGGCCAGGGCTGTGATGTAGGTTAAGCTTCCACCTGTACTGCCAGCATCCCATATGGGTGCTAGTTCATGTCCCAGGTATTCCTCTTCCAATCCAGCTCTCTGCTTAAGGCCTTGGAAATCAGTAGAAGATGGCCCAAGTGTTTGGACCCTTGCACCCATGTGGGAGACCTGGAGAAGACTCCTGGCTCCTGGCTTCTGATCAGCCCAGTTCCAATCTTGCTGCCATTTGGGGAGTGAACTAGTGGATGGAACACTTTTCTTTCTGTCTTTCCCTCTCTCTGTTTATAACTCTACCTCTCAAATAAATGAATAAATGAAAAAAATATGCAAGATGCATTGACTGTTTTCAGTAGGAAAGGGAGCACTAAAGTCCAAGTTATGCTTTAGCAATAAAGCTATATAAAATATTACCACTGTGTATTCGTAATCAACTAATTATAAGATGCAAGGCACTGTGTGACTACATATAAGAAGTTTTTATATGTATTTGGTGAAATAATACATATAATGAGATTGGATGGTAGCTCCTATTTCACAGCACAAAGTGAATAAAGAAAAAAATAAGTTCAAGAATTCGAATTCCCAGCTCAAGTACCACATAAATTATTTGAAAGCTTCTATGTGTGCCCTCAGAAACACTTGAGATTACTGAAAATTAAATACACAATTTCATCCTGCAACTGGCAGAATTGCAATGCAAGTTTAACTCCCAGACTCATGAAGTATTTATTAAAATAAGGTAAAAGATTGGGAAGGTTGGGATCCTGGAAATTGGAGTGGGGATGTATGGGAAGACCCCAAATGAAGCTGAGCCACTAAATTTGGATGAATACTCTTTGCATGTATTAGAGGTTTGTACATCCTCATCTGAGAGAATAAACCCTGTATTTCCTAAGGAAACTCCAATAGCCTCCCTTGAAGTAGTTGCCATGCAATATACTACTAAGTATACTTGAGACTCTGTCCCAACACCCTTTTTGGTTCTAGATCTATACACTCAGATCCCAACAAACCCCTAAAGATGAGGTACAAAGTGGAATTCCTGAGAAAGAACATTATGCTTCAAAAGAACTATTTGGGTTTTCTCATTTATACAGACAGAAATCTGAAGAATATTTATGGGAAAGGATATTAAAAGTGTACAATAATGGTAGAAGAGACATAATGTTGGTTCAGGCAAAATTTATTAATATGAGCTCACTACAAGAGTCTGAATGTAGCATCACAGCTTAAGGAATTAGAAAAGACTATTGTAGGTTGGTTAATTGGTTGGTGGAAACATAAACCAAAAGATAGCCCACATTGAACAAGTTGACCTGCCTTGGCTTAATGTAGAGAAGCAATTAAAAGACTTAGGTACATTGGGATTTTATAGCAGATTTCTCATGTAAAATCACCTTCCCCACACTCAGAGAGGCTAGGAAACATGCCTTTCACCATGACTGTGAGAAATAAATTTATGAGGAGAGCTCTGTGATCAATATTCTCTGTAGTCCATATCTTAGAGTGGGAACTGTAATCACTGAATTAGGAAAACTAAATGCAATTAGAGTAATTGGATCCCAGTGCTATAGGGGCCAAGTGAAAGCACTCAACCAACAAAGGCAAGGTAGATGTGTTTACCATGATGAACAGCCATCAAAGCAACAATCAGAGTAGCCTGACTCACAGATAACCACACCATTGGCTAACTGATCATTGTATGCTAAAAGTGAAAGTCAATAAATGCTTTGTTCTGTAAGCAGAAAAATTCTAAGTCAAATAATGAAAGTCTTATCAGGATTATAAAAGGCAGAAAGTAGTTGTTCCTCAAGCAATTCCCAGATGTGAACCAGTTTACAGACCCAGAAACACTTGAATGAAAGGGAGGCTGAGTCTCTGAGGAAGATCTCCAGTGCACTGTCAAAAATGTATACTGATGCTGTTTATCTCAGCCTAACCCAAGAGGACTTAACAGCCAACTGCATTGGAAACTACTGGGTGCTGGCTTTGAAACAACACCAATTCCTGGAGATCTAAAAAAGCCACAGTGATCTACCAGTCAGAGCAGGAACTTACGGAGATTTAATTCAAATCTATCTCCCCATGGACCCACTGGCTCCTCAAACTCATCCTGTGGTTATTTCACTAGTTCTGGAGTACATAATTGGAATAGATATACTCAGAATCTGGAAGAATCCACATTGGTTCCCTGACCAGTGGAGCAAATGCTATCGTACTGGGAAAGATCAAATGGAAGCTACCAGAAATTCCTCTATCAAGACAGATAAACCAAAAGCAACACTTCTTTCCTCCAGAATGGCAACAAGTTAGTGCCACCATGAAGAACTTGAAAGATTCCCACAACATCATTCTACTTGTGGGGAACCACAGGCTGGCCACCTGTGGGGACCTCCTCATTGCACTGCCTCATCCTGCAGAGCAGAACAAGGTCAAGGAAGTGCTGAACAAAAGACTTGCAAACAACCTGAACAAAAGACTTGCAAACGACCTGATGGGATGAGATACACCTTGACCTGAGACTATGCGTGCCCTTTGATCTGATTGATGGACTACTCCCCTAGCCCTGGGGGACTGGGAATGGATAAAAGACCATGTTAGGGGCGGGTACGTGGAGCAGCCTCTTCAGTCTTTCTCCTTCTTTCTTTCGGCTGCTTCCCTCTCTTTCTCTCCTTTCCTTCTTCTATCACTAAGAATAAAAGTTCCTCGAGAACCGATCATCAGCGGTCGTGTTGTGCATGACTCCGTGGGTTGGACCTTTGCTGGCAAGACTTTTGTTGGCGAGGGTTCCCGACACTACTCACCTATTTGCCCTTGGAAAAAAACAGATCATGGAGAGTGACCATAGATTATTATAACTTTAACCAGGTGCTGACTCTAGTTGCATCTGTTATGCTAGATGTGGTTCCATTGCTTGAGAAAGTTAACACTCCCCCTGCTGCCTGGTATATAGCTATTGGCCTGGCAAATACTATACCTGGTATATAGCTATTGGCCTGGCAAATACCACAGCTCTCCCCACCCTTGTTGATAAGAACCACTAGAAGTAATTTGCTTTTAGCCTGAAAGACCAGCAGTACATCCGTACTGTCCTTTTCCAAGAGTATCTCAACTCCCCAGCCCTATGTCACAATTTAATTTTTAAAAATTTGATTACTTTTCCCATGCGCAAGATATCATACAGGTTCATAACATCAATAATATCCTGAAATGACATAGTGAGCTAGAAATAGCAACCACTCTAAACATACTGGTAGGACATTTGCATGTCAGGAGATGGGAAATAAATCTGACAGAAGTTCAAGGACCTTCTACCTCAGTGAAATTTCTAGGTTCCCAGAGTGTGGGGCATGTTGAGATATTTGCGTATAACCCCCCCAAAAGAGGCACAAGACCTGGTGGGCCTCTGGATTTTGGAGACAACCTATTGCTTACTTGGGTGTGTTACTCTAGCCCATCTACCAGGTAATGAAAAATCTGGTAATTTTGAATGGAGCACTGAATGGTAGATAGTTCTATAACAGATCCAGGCTCCTGTAAAACTGCTCTGCCACCTAGACCATATGATCCAGCAGATGGTGGTGTCTGAGTTTATGTCATGTTTTGTGTTCCCTAAAGCATGGGTAATAGCTATTACCATTGCAAACATACACACACACACACACACACACACACCTGCAAGTGAAGAAACACAAAGCTTAAATAACTGGTAACACAACAGGGGTAATTGAGGTATGCATCAAACATAATTATGTAAAACTCTGAAGACTACCTTCTTTCAATTTTCCTATTAGATTTTTGTAGTACTTCTGAAAAATATACTAAAATTTAGAATTGTGTACTCCAAAATATTCAGGACTGATCTATGTGTTGTTTTTTGTTTGTTTTTCATAGTTTCACCATTGTTCTGTTCACATCTTACAGAACCAATGAAAATTTTCCAGCATGTGCAGTGCTGCTGTCATGGTCCCTAAGCTGCTCACAGTGGGTTCAAAGCAGCCTTAGTTGGTCTTCCTAGATGAGCCCAAGCCCCAACCTGTGCCCTGTGCCTCAGTCAGCCAATCACAAAATATGGTGAACTTCTGTAGATGAAAGGACACAGCCCTGCTTCCAGTTCACCTGTACTCTATAATGATGTAGCCAAGTGAATGAAGACAGGAGATAAAGGCGAGGCTGTGTGACATTGACCACAGGTAGATGGAGGCACCAACAAGAGTGACTGCCATGAGAAAGCTACTCAGGGGTAAGGCCATTGTGGAATGAGCAGGGTAGAAGGATTTAGACCTTGCAAGAGGCCTGGAAAAGGCAGGGGACCTGCAAAGGAACAACTTGAGCAAACTGTCTCAGAGCCAGTGATGGCCCCCTCTTTTATTAAAGTATCAAGCTTTCATGACTTCACAACTTTGGCCACTGCAATTTTCACAAATGTCATAAGAGTAAATTCAACACAGAATCCACCATTGATTTCATTTCATTTTCTTTTTTTAATTTGGGATATACTCCTTCAGGTTGAATCTCACCAAGAATAATGTGTGCTGAGCCACCTCTTCAAATCTGGAATAAGCTTTATTTTATACATGGGCATAGCATCCCACAGCTCTAAATAAAAAAATTAATGAAATATTTTATCAGCATGTTCTATAAGTACCATCTCTCAACAGAAGTAGCATGGTGTTGTCTCATAAGGTAATTACCTTAAAATATATAGTAATTGCTAAGTCATTTTATGGAGTCATTTGTAAAACAAAACACTTTACCCCTGTTCCCTTAATTACCTTTCACTGTGAATACGTTTTGAAGTGTAGAATCTTTTATTTGGACTGCTATAAATACAAATTATTTTTCGCCTTCAGACTCCATGAATCTAGCCTTTTTCCTTCTGAGACAGAACTTCATCAAAAGGAAATCAGTACAACCACAGTAATTGAGATCAGCAGTTCTCTGAATCCCACATTCAGTTGAATCCCAAGTTTTGCTGCTGTCCTGCCTTGAGACAAATCCTTTTGCTGGTATAGGGCTATTTAGAAGCAGGTGGGTCCATGTGGGCTTGCAGCTCCTGATTTATAAGCTCCTCTCCCACACTTGTGCTAACTGATATGAAAGTTAAATTCCGGGGTGAGTGCCCATAAAGGACATAAACTTTGAACCATGCATTTCTGTTGATTATGTGTAGGAGGATACTGACTCTGAATCTGCAGTTTAAGTTCTCAACTAATTCTGAGCTCATGATCATGCTCTGTGATTCAGAGTCGTCGTATAGAAAGGTTAAACTTGTCCAGAGAGGCCTTAATGTCATTCTTTAGCTTTGTGCAAAGAGCTAGGTATTTGATACGTTCTATGTTTGCAAGTAATAAGAGAATGAATATAAATAACACATTAATGTTTGCCAATTACTATCATAGTAATAGTACTATTGTCTCTAACATTAAAGCACCTTGGCTTATGTGATCACTGTTGCAAACTGTAATAAAATTGGACTAAAACATGGATGACATCAGGGTAAATAGAATGAGAAATGATCATTGCAAATGCCTTGTTTTGCAAGTCAAAAAGCTTGGGGAGAATGATCACAGACAGCTTACCTTAAGCTTAGGGTTAGGCAAATAAGCTGTTAAAAAATGCTTACATAGAAAGTAATGGTAATTTCAATATGAATTTTTAGGATTTGATAAATGGTGGTTTATTAACTTTATGTCAAATAAAGTTATTTGTTATTCTTGCTAATGACTACTGGTTTTTACTGTAGTATAGCCTTACAATTTATTCAAAAGTGTGGTTTTGAACCACATAAGGCACTTTGTCACAATACAAACTCTTCTAATGTTTCTAATAATGTGTGACATTATTTCAAAGCAAATTATGTGGATTTGGTATATAGCAGGTTTTAATCATGGACTTTACAATGAAATTATTTAGGAATTATAGTAGGTAAATCAAGTCATATATTTGGAATACATATATATTTTTTTTATTTGACAGGTAGAGTTATAGACAGAGAGACAGAGAGAAAGGTCTTCCTTTGTTGGTTCATTCCCCAATTGACCACTACGGCCAGCACTGCGCTGATCCAAAACCAGAAGCCAGGTGCTTCTTCCTGATCTCCCATGCAGGTGCAGGGACACAAGGACTTGGGCCATCCTCCACTGCCCTCCCAGGCCACAACAGAGAGCTGGACTGGAAGAGGAGCAACTGGGACTAGAACCCGGTGCCTATATGGGATGCCAGTGCCGCAGGTGGGGAGGATTAACCAAGTGAGCCATGGTGCCAGCCCCTGGAATACATATATTTTTGATTGATGTTAATTTATATATTAAGATTTTAAATATCACATACCAAAATCTACCTAGATGAAACTATGAATATTTGAACTTGGAGAATGACTGTATTTCATTTATTTGAGTTTTACCAACTTGTGTATAAATCATGACCTTATGGGATTATCTATACAAATGTTGAGGAACTTCTATACAATGAGTATATAGAACTCCCTTGAGTTAACATTTCAAAGTTAGGTTCTTCTGGCTTTGGAAAAATTCACTTTGTGACAATGACAGTTAGACACCAGCAACCCAATGGCTTTTACTTTTCTGCTGGAACAAAATTAAGTATTAAGCCAGTAGGTTAGGGCAGCGCTATCCAAATGTTTTTACTTCATAACCCTAAAAATTGAGCATTCATTCCCCACCTACTCCCAGGCAGATTCAGTCATTCATTTGTTTATGTATTTTAGGTATTGTTAAATGAATACAACCATTAATTACAAATGAATATATAACATATTGATATAATTTTAAAGTTATAATAAATTAAATGGAAGAGATAAAACAAAGATGAAAATCATATAGTATTTTATTTGTTGATGATTCAAGAAAACTGTTCTCAAAGAAAGTACATGTGTTTGAAAAGATTTCATAATTTTCAAAACTCTTGGCTTAATACTGTGACACAGAAATTAACCTGATTCTTACTTTTTTCAATACTTGGTTATAATGGCTGTCATTGCTAGAAAAAAGATTCTTTGCAGGGATTTGAAGATTGACATGAAAGAGATACATCCTATACTGAGTGTTGCTTATCTTTATACCCCCTCATATACTTTACTCAATCTTATTCACCAGTTGTAAGAATTTATTTTATAATTAATGCTTAATTTTTACGTATTCTGCTAATTATAATGGTTTCATGCTTTCATTAACATGTTATACATTTAAGGCAAAGGTCATTGTTAGCTGTATGGGAGGTAAATCCATATTTCAATAGTGTTAATTATATTACTTTTTAAATTGATCCCCGTGATATTTACCTCAGAATGTAGGAAGGAATGGGGGATGTCAACTTGTTCAGTTGACACAAGGGTAATTGCTTTTTTGGCAACAAAGTTTCATTTAAATTAAATAAAAAGTGGGTTTCTAAATAAGCCATTGGTCAAAAGCAAGGTTAAAATAAGAACAGATTTTGCATCAACCATCAATGATAATATAATATACTAAAATATATGGGTTGAAGTTTATGCAGTGTTTGGAGGATAGTGCCTAACTTTAAATGTATTTATTATAAAAGAGGAAAGAAAGAAATTTAGAACTATGAGCTTAGAAACTGGAATGGAGATTCTTTGTTAAACCCAGAGAAAGTAGAAAAAGGAAATAATAAGAATAGGAAAATAAATCAGCAAAATAGAAAAAGACAACAATAAGGAAGACTCACCAGGCTAACATTTAGCTTATTTTTCTATAAAGTTTAATAAAGTGAATAAACCCCTGCCAGACTGAGTTTTCTCTAATGAACTTAATTGCATCTGTTGCCCATGAGAAGTTTACTTTGAAACTGCAATTTGCTTAGCTTGCATCCAAGTCTATTCCCTTTCCATTATACCAGGGACTTTAGAGTCTGGTTTTTTTGTCTGTTAAGTTGAATTATAATGATCAGGGCATAATCAAGAAACAGAAGTGCTATGAGAAGGAGGGATGCTAAAGGAGAGTAAATCTCTGAACCTGTGGAGCACAGGGAATGGGACATTTAAAATAAGAGCCTCCATGGACAGTATGGAGAGGAAAAGACATTTTAATAGTAACATTTAAAAATGAAAAAGAGCTTCTCTTTTATGTCTCTTCCCAGAAAGGTAGAAGAACAGGACTGTGAGGTCATTTGTGAGTAGTGGGGCAGATGGGTAGGTACATTGGATGCCACATCTACCTGTGGGTAAGCACTGATGTCAAAAACCACAGAAGGAAATGTGTAATTCCATAATCATGAAGCTCAGCAACGCTGGTAACCCAGAAAGAAACGACACCTCCTCTTTGGGTTTTGCTAGCACTATTCTGATATATAGCCTCCTACTCAGAGATTCTCCATGTGAGCCCAAATCACCTGCGGTTCTGTTAAAATACAGATTTTAAGTCAGTAGATAGATATGGTGCACTCTGTAACAAGTTCACCTCAGATCTGACTTTATGACAAGCACCTGGGTGATGCTGGTGCTGTTGGTCCAGGGACTATGCTTAGAGTATGAAGATGCTGCCTCAAAAAGCCAAAACTTGCTGCCTAAACACCAAATCATGACTGCAGCTGTTCTGACCTAGTTTACATCATGATGATACATGTAGTGTGTAATAGATGCTAACGCTTACAAAGAATGAAATTTCACGTAGACATCTGATGCTTTCCTTGAAAATTGTGGGGACTTGGTCAGAATGTACATATGAGTGTTCCATACCTGGCAACTGTCAGCTTCCGGAAGCCCAATATTTATCCTTTGCCACAAGCCTGTGCTCTGACATTGTATCAACCACTCACCTCACTTGTTTATTTTTTTAAAGATTTATTTATTTATTTGAAAGTCAGAGTTACACAGAGAAAGAAGGAGAGGCAGAGAGAGAGAGACAGAGGTATCTTCCATTCACTGGTTCACTCTTCACTTGGCCGCAGTAGCCGGAGCTGTGCCGATCTGAAGCCAGGAGCCAGGAGCTGCTTCTGGGTCTCCCACGCAGGCACAGGGGCCTAAGGACTTGGACCATCTTCTACTGCTTTCCCAGGCCATAGCAGAGAGCTGGATTCAAAGTGGAGCAGCTGGGATATGAACTGGCGCCCATATGGAATACCAGCACTGCAGGCAGCAGCTTTACCCACTACTCCACAGCACCGGCCCCACCTCACTTGTTTATTTGCCATACTAATCTGTTTGGGCTTGGGCTGTCCACCTTAGCTGTCCACCTTAGCGAAATACTGGAATCTGAGGAGCTTTGAGAAATCTGATGCCTTGGTCTTACCCTCAGAGATCCTGACGTCATCTGTTTGGGTGGAATCCTAGGCGGTTTAAAAGCTACCCAGGTGATTCTTATATGCAGCCAATGTTGAAGATTAAATCAATTTTATGGCCACACCAGCAAGATTCTTAGCCACTTTCCTCAGAGATTCTGATTCAGAAGTTTAGGGCCACCTGCTTTCTAATACAAGCGTACCTCCTTATCCATGGGGAATAAATTTCAGTTCTTAGTGGATGTCTGAAACTGCACGGTACCAAATCCTGCATTCTGTATTGGAGTGCTTGGGTTTGAATTCTAGCTTCTCGCTAATGCACACCCAGAGAGACAGCAGGTGATGCCTCAAATACTTATGTCCCTGCCACTCACATGAGAGATCTGGTTGGTGTTCTGGTCTCCTGGTTTCAACCTGGCCCAGACCCAACTGTACTGATTATTTGGTGAAATAAAATGGGATGGAATATCTCTCCCTCTCCCTCCTCCTTGCCCTCTCTTCCTTGCTCTCTCCCTCTACTTTTTGTCATTCTGCCTGTCAAATAAGTAAAAATAGCTAACGTTAAAAAATGGTTCATGGAAAACTGAATCATAAGATAGGTTTCTCTTGGTGCAAAGACTTTGAAATCCATGCATATGGGGAGTATGCATGAGGAATGTGTTCAGTGAAAACTTATGCATGAAATTTAAAAAAATTTTTGGCACCAAAATAAATCATTTAGCTCCATTTTCATTGAACTTTTTGAAATACCCATTAACTTTTTGAAATATACATTAAGGTTAATGGCAATAAAAAGTAGAATAATTTTAACAATGAACTGTAATAAAAGATATAGGACTTACAAATTGTTTTTGCTTTTGTCATTGTTTATTTTTAATTTTAATTAATTTTTCACAGATTCAGTATAATTTGTAGATACAAGTCTAACAACATAATCCTATTCCCTTCTTCCCTCCCTCTCTCCTTCCCAAAATTTCATATTTTTTCAATAAAATAGAACTAATGACAGTGTAGCATCTACATATTTCCTGTGTGCTTACAAAGTAATGATTAAGTTCATTTAGATTTTAAGCCATTTCCTCTCTTCTTTTAAAGATTTATTTATTTATTCAAAAGTCAGAGTTACACAGAGAGAGGAGAGGCGGGGGGGGGGTGGTCTTCCATCTGCTGGCTCACTCCCTAATTAACTGCAACAGCTGGAGCTGCGCCAATCTGAAGCCAGGAACCAGGAGCTTCTTCCAGGTCTCCCACACGGGTTCAGGGGCCCAAGGACTTGGGCCATCTTCTGCTTTCCCAGGCCATAGCAGAGAGCTGGATTGGAAGTGGAACGGGCACCCATATGGGATGCCGGCGCTTCAGGCCAAGACGTTAACCCACTGTGCCATAGCACCAGCCCCGCCATTTCCTCTTAACTGTTTAAGCACAGGAATAATTTTATGTAGATTGCAGTACAAATAATTGTACATTTTATACTCTATTACAGATAAGGTAAAACATAGGGCATTTGTTTTTTGGGGACTGGCTTATTTCACTAGGTATAATGGTTTCCAGTTCTATTCATTTTGTTGCAAAAGTCAGGACTTCATTCATTTTTATGGCTAATCTTCCATAGCATATATATACCACATTTTCTTTATCCAGTCATTGGTTGATGGACATCTGGGTTGATTGTGCATTGAGCTGCAATAAACATGGGCATACAGATCACTCTCTCATATGCTGATTTCATTTCGTTTGGGTAAATTTTCCGGGATTGGGATGGCTGGGTCATATGGTAAATCTATTTTCAGCTTTCTGAGGAATCTTCCCACAATGGCTGTACTAGTTTACATTCCCACAGACAGTGGATTAAGGTAACTTTTTCCCCACATGCCCACCAACATTTATTGTTTATTGATTTCTGTGTCCGAGCCATTCTAACTGGGGTAAGGTGAAACCTCATTGTGGTTTTTATGTGCATTTCCTTGAATTTTCTCTTCTGAAAAAATGCCTGTTCAGATCTTTTGCACATTTCTTAACTGGATTGTTTGTTTTGTTGTTGTTGTTGAGTTTCTTGAACTCTTTATTGATTCTGGATATTAATCTTTTATCAGTTTAATGCAAATATCTTCTCCCATTCTGTCAGTTTGCTGAGTGTTTCCTTCGCAGTATAGAAATTTCCTAGCTTGATGTGATCCCATTTTTCTATTTTTGCTTTGATTACCTGTGCTTCTGGGGTCTTTTCCAAGAAGTCTTTTCCTATGCTAATGTCTTCAGTATTTTCCTCTATTACTTTGATTTTTCAAGTCACAGATTTAGACTCTTGATACATTTTGAGTTGATTTTTGGATAAGGTGAAAGGTAGGGGTCTTGTTTCATGCTTCTGCATGCAGAGATCCAGTTTCCCCAGCACCATTTGTTGAAGAGACTAACCTTGCTCCAGGAATTGATTTTACCTTCTTTGTCAAAGATTAGTTGATTGTAGATGTGTACATTAATTGCTGGGGATTCTTTTTTTTTTTTTTTTTGACAGGCAGAGTGGGCAGTGTGAGAGAGAGACAGAGAGAATGGTCTTCCTTTTGCCATTGGTTCACCCTCAATGGCCGCCGCGGCCGGTGCACCGTGCTGAAACGAAGCCAGGAGCCAGGTGCTTCTCCTAGTCTCCCATGGGGTGCAGGGCCCAAGGACTTGGGCCATCCTCCACTGCACTCCTGGGCCACAGCAGAGAGCTGGCCTGGAAGAGGGGCAACTGGGACAGAATCCGGCGCCCTAACCGAGACTAGAACCCAGTGTGCCCGCACCGAAAGGCGGAGGATTAGCCTGTTGAGCCACGGTGCCGGCTGCTGGGGATTCTATTCTGTTCCTTTTGTCTACATGTCTATTTGTCTACAAGTACCAGACTGTTTTGATTATAACTGCCCTCTAATATATCTTGAAATCTGGTATTGTAATGCTTCCAGCTTTGTTTTTGTTGGTTTAAGATTATTTAAGCTATTCAGGGTCTCTTATGTTTCCATATGGATTTTAATGACATTTGCTAGATCTGAGAAGAATTTGATTAGTATTTTGATTGGGATCACAATGACTCTGTAAATTGCTTTCAATAGTATGGATATTTTGATTATATTAGTTCTCCCAATCCATGAACATTTATGATTTTTCCACTTTTTTCTGTCTTCTGTTTTTTTTTTTTTTTAATGTTCTGTAATTTTCATTGCAGAGATCTTTCACTTCTTTGGTTGAATTTATTCCAATGTATTTAAAATTTTTGTAGTTATTGTGAATGGGACTGGTCCTACAAGTTCTTTCTCAGCAATGGCATTCTCTTGTATACAAAGGCTATTAATTTTTGTGTACTGATTTTATATCTTGCTACTTTACCATCTCTTTTATGAGTCTCAGTAGTCTCTTGTGGAGTCTTTTTGTTTCCCTATAAATAGAATCATGTCATCTGCAAACAGGGATGTTTTGACTTTCTGCTTTCCAAACTGTATCCTTTTGACTTCTTTTTCTTGCCTAATGGCTCTGGCTAAAACTTCCAGGACTATATTGAATAGCAATGTTGAAAGTAAACATCCTTGTCTGGTTCCAGATCTTAGTGGGAATGCTTCCTACTTTTCCTCATTCAATATGATGCTGGTTGTTGGTTTATCATATATTGTCTTGAGGAATGTTCCTTCTATACCCAATTTTTTTATGAAAGGATATTGTATACTATCATGTTTTCTCTGCATCTATTGAGATAATCATATTTTTCCTTCAATTTGTTAATGTGAAGTATCTCATTAATTTATATGCATATGTTTAACCATCCCTGCATAGCAGGGATAAATCCCACTTGGTCCAGGTAAATGAACTTTTTGATGTGCTGTTGGATTCAATTAACTAGTATTTTGTTGAGGTTTTTTGCATCTATGTTCATCAGGGATATTGGTCTTTAGTTCTCTTCCATTCTTGTATCTTTTTCTGGTTTTGGAATTAAGGTGATGCTGGCCACATAAAAGGAGTTTGAGGAGATTCCCTCCCTTTCAGTTGTTTTGAATGTTTTGAGAATTGTAATTAGTTCTTTAAAAGTCTGGTAGAATTCAGCAGTGAAGCTATCTGGTCCTGGGCTTTTTTTTTGCTGGGAAGATCTTTATTACTGATTCAATCTATGTCTTGGTTATGTCTCTTTAGGTTTTCTCTGTCTTTGTGCCTTGATTTTGGGAGATTGTGTGTATCCAAGAATCTATCCATTGCTTCTAGATTTTCCAATTTATTGCATATAGCTGTTTGTAGCATTTTCTGGATGATTTTTTTTATCCCTGTGGTGTGGTGTCTGTTGTTAATCTCTTTTTTCATCTCTGATTTTATTGATTTGGGTCTTTTCCCTCTTTTTTTCGTTAGTTGGGCCAGTGGTGTACCAATTTTGTTTATTTTTTCAAAAAACCAGCAGCAATGAGCTGCCCTGGCAACTGAGGAGTTCTGAGAGTGTGGCTCTGCACCCAGAGCTGTTCCAGAACCCCAGCTAAACTCTGCCCCTTCTCACACAGTCACAGTGTTTTCAGTCTCAGCACCCAGGGCTCCCACACAGAAGGAATGCAAGACTCCACCCAGCCCCACTAGGCTATCCTATCTGTTAGGGAGACTGAGGGGTTCCCAGAGCCACTGCCTGTGTGTGTGTTTCACCCCAGGGGGTTTGAGTCTGGTCCCCCAAGCAAGACTCAAAATCCATGGAGAACTCAGATTTTTCCCCTGGTAGAATCCCTGGGTTGCAAGTAAGTATAATACCCACTGGTCCACAGCCTTACTGCTTTCAGAATTGTGCTAGGTGGGTACAAGGACCCTGCAGGCAGCATTTCCCTTTGGTAGGGATGGCTCCCCCCCTCACCCATTGCAGGGTGGGCACAGCAGAATTTATGTTGTTGCCCTGACATCAAGGTGGGGACAGAACCCACCAGCTGATTCAAACTGCTGTGGTTGCCTCTGCCAACAGTCCCTACTAGCTGCTGGGTGTGCACAGAGAATCTGGAGCCGCTGCTCCTGTTTATGTTCAAAATAGCGCCAGCCTTCTCCCTGCTAGTTAGCCTCAGAGCACTGGAGTGGTGGGGGAAGAAGTAGAAAGAGAGGCATGCTGCTTATTTTTTTCATCCCCCACTTCTGTGTGATTCACCCAGCTCCCCAGAGGATTCTGGAGTGGACTCAAACATTGTGCAGTCTTCTGAACTCTCCCTCCAATTGTATCACCAGTGGCATGGACTGGACCTCACCTTGCCATCCTGGGTGTGCTGCTGGTTCTTTGGTTGTTTCCGTGCTCTGTGTTCCTTGCTCCATACTCATTGTTGTGCGTCTGTGTCTTCCCCTATCTCCCACTGCAGTTTTTCCTGTGACTTCTCCCTGAGACTGCAACATCTCCACTTTCTTTTCTGCCAAGTTTGCAGAGCCTAGAGAAGACCTCCCTGTCACTATTCTACCATCTTGCCTCCTCAGTGATGGTAACATTCTAACCCTCCAAATCACTGGTCTTTCTGGTGCTCAGTCCTATCCTGAGGTTATTCAAGGATCCTACTTAAAGTCATCTTAGCACAAATTCAGCTATGATTGAAAGGGGCTCATTTTGAATAACAAAGACACTTCTGTCTCTCTGGGAATTCCAAGCTTTTTAAGAGCTCTATGGCAGGATCTGGAGATAAAATCCTAGCTTTTATTCACCACACCTGAGTGTCTTTTCACTGGAGAGACCAGATCTCTAAATGAACAGGCATCATAGCCTTGTGAGTCAACTCTTAACCCTATGATGAGAGTGTAGATGAAGGAGAGTCAAAGCAGGCATGAAGGCTAAAGGAATGGGTTTGTCTTGCCCACATCTGCAGCTCTGGAATGCCTGCAAGTCTCATTCTGATAGTTTCCCATAGTGATCCTGATGCAAGTTGTTCACAGGTTACATCTGGGAAGGCAAACTGCAAGAGAACTAGAGCTAAGGAAGATTAGCTCTCCCTCTTGTCCCTCAGTAGTAGTCAGAGCCTTGAAGTCACATTTGGAAACTGTCACAGTTTTTCAGATAAGTCAAGGAAACTGTCATACTTTTTCAGGTAAATCAAGTTTTACGTCTTGGAAGGCAAACATTTAGAATCTACAAACAGTTTATTCCAGGAGTGCATGGCTGCAGGCTTTGAGAATAAGAGAGATTTAGGCTGGCTGTACTCTGCTTCTCTGAGGAATTTATATTAAGATGCTATTGTCATGTATGATCTTAAAAATAAAAGAGAAGAAAAACACTGAAGTGGAGACTGCTTCTACCTGGGATCCACTCACACCCTAGAAAGTAAATCTTGCCTAGCCTTCAGGATTTTGAGATAATGAGAGCTTCTGGTGATTGAGTGCTTACCACCTGCTCAAGCCCTGAGGTGTCTCTTGTAATCTCCAGGAGGTCAACTCCACTGTCTTCATTTTATGCAAGAAAATTGATGTATAGACTCTGGCCACTGGCCCATGCTCATACAACTATTCACCAGCAGTTAAGACATGAACCAGGCAGCCTGGACCTGGAATTCATTTTCTCTAAACCACTACCCTAAATTGCCTCTTAGGATATATTGTCTTATAGATTTTTATTTAGACTTAGGTGACTCCCAGCAGATTTTCTTTTCTTTCATTAAAGGAGATGGCATAGAATGTTCATGTTTGTTACAGCCAGAACAGAACCCATTAGCTTCTGGCAAGCCAAAATATTAAAAAATGTACATGGGTGCACATTTTTTTGTTGTTGTTTTTTTGCTAGTGTCCACAGTACCAGGAAATGTGATCCAGCCTTTAAGAAGCAGCATAATATATAATTGCACCAATAGTACTCACCAATTATGCAGTTACAGGAACTTCTAGAGACAAATATTCCTGAGAAACTAATTGAGTTTGGTCAGGAAATTATAATCTATTAGTGATTCCCATCCTAAATATCTGAAGAAGTTAAAATAGAAATAATAGAAATTCCCCTGCTGCTGTGGTATAAATGTGTTTGTCCCCACAGATAGTATTAACAGGTAGGAGGGCCTTTAGGAGGTGATTTTTTTAGGCTTTGGCTATTGTTAATTGAATTAATGTCTGCTCTTGCCCTCCAGCACCATTTGAGAATAAAATGAGCAGATGTACCATTTTAGAAGCAGAGGATGAGTTCTTATCAGACACCAATCTGCCAGCCCTTGATCTTGAACTTCTCAGCCTCCAGAACTATGATAAACAAATTCCTATAATTTTTTTTTTTTTTTTTTTTTTTTTTTTAACAGGCAGAGTGGACAGTGAGAGAGAGAGACAGAGAGAAAGGTCTTCCTTTGCCGTTGGTTCACCCTCCAATGGCTGCCGCGGTCGGCGCACTGCGGCCGGCGCACCGCGCTCGTCCGATGGCAGGAGCCAGGAGCCAGGTGCTTTTCCTGGTCTCCCCATGGGGTGCAGGGCCCAAGCACCTGGGCCATCCTCCACTGCACTCCCTGGCCACAGCAGAGGGCTGGCCTGGAAGAGGGGCAACCGGGACAGAATCCGGTGCCCCGACCGGGACTAGAACCCGGTGTGCCGGCGCCGCAAGGCGGAGGATTAGCCTGTTGAGCCACGGCGCCGGCCAAATTCCTATAATTTAAGAATTACCCAGTCTAAGGTATTTTGTCACCACAGCAGTAACAGACTGAGACGGCAAAAATTCAAAGAGGTTGTGAGAGGACAGTCTCATTCTAACCAAAACCCATAAGCCAGAGACTACAAAGTGGTAACCTGACTGAAATAGCCAGCAAACATGATTTATTTTATTTATACATTGTTGTAGAGCTTTCTCTTTACTATCCTTTTATTTTATTGTTGAATTGCTTGCCAACTTTAAGAATCAGAAGGATTCTTTTTTTTTTTTTTTTTTTTTTTTTTTTACAGGCAGAGTGGACAGCGAGAGAGAGAGACAGAGAGAAAGGTCTTCCTTTTGCCGTTGGTTCACCCTCCAATGGCCGCCGCGGTCGTCGCGCTGCGGCCGGCGCACCGCGCTCGTCCGATGGCAGGAGCCAGGAGCCAGGTGCTTTTCCTGGTCTCCCCATGGGGTGCAGGGCCCAAGCACCTGGGCCATCCTCCACTGCACTCCTGGGCCACAGCAGAGGGTTGGCCTGGAAGAGGGGCACCCGGGACAGAATCCGGTGCCCCGACCGGGACTAGAACCCGGTGTGCCGGCGCCGCAAGGCGGAGGATTAGCCTGTTGAGCCACGGCGCCGGCCAGAAGGATTCTTTTTTAAAATGTCCCCTCACTTCTTCTGAAATACTGGAAGAACTGACCACACAGTGCCTGTGTTTCGGTAGATGTAACAATAGTTAGCTGGACCTGAGGAGAGAGTTCCCCTTTAGATGAGCTCATGCACTCCAGTGAGGCACAAATAAGCATCACTCATTGTTACAGCAACCAACCTTCATTACAAACTACTGCTTTTTGCTCTTATTCTTTGGATTGCTACCTTCTATAGGTATTTGCATTTAATAACTGCTACTGTCCTTTTGTTCAAAATGCCTTAGAATTTATGATGTGTGTATTTGCTTATTTATATATACCTTGCTTCAAGACTAGGAGATAGCCATTTCAAGGGGATTTACACCAGGCTGCAAAATTGTCCTGAGTGCCCATCCAGGCCTGTCTGAGTGCCTTATCCTGGATGGCAGGGGTGGTTTTTTGCATACCAAATCTAACAAGCAAGGGGACTTAAAAATTTGTGGAAAGTCCAATCAAATGATAAAAAAAGTAAACTTTATTTCTCAACATAAACTCCATCAAGTTCAAGACACTTTTGTAAGCAACATTCTTGAAAAATGGAACCTGGAACTGTAGCCATGTCAATAGAGTCTTTCTATATTAGTAACTGAAGAAAAGCAGGTACCGTTTAAAGATTTTTAAGATTAAGAGATAAAAAGAAGTCAAAAGGAGCAAAATCCAGCCCTGAGGTCAATGTCTAATGATTTCCGATGAAAACTTAAAAAATTATCCTTGTTTAATGAGCAGGAGCACTGTCATGGCAGGGAAGGATACAGACTCAGGTGATGCTTTTCTGGGCATTTTTCTCTCAAAGCTTTGGCCAACTTTCTCAAAATACTGTCCTAATAAGCAGATACTGTTGTTGGGCCCTTTAGAAAGTCAACAAGCAAAATGCATAGAGCATCCCAAGAAACTGCTGCCGTGACCTTTGTTCTTGACTGACTGACTTTTGCTTTAGCTGAACCACTTCTACTTCTTGGTAGTCATTGCTTTGCTTTTGCTTTGTCATTAGGATTGTACTAGTAAGATCATGTTTCCTCTCCTGTTACAATACTTTGAAGAAATTCATCAGTATCTTGAACCCGCTTGTTGAAAATTTTTCTTATAGCTCTGCTCTTGTCTGCAGCTGATCTGAATGCAACAATCTTGGCATCCATCAAATAGAAGGCATGCTTCACTTTAATTTTCAGACAGAACTGTGCAATCTGAACCAATTGAGATGTCTGTGGTGTTAGCTATTATTTCTACCCTTAATCATTGATCCCTTTCAGTTACAGTATGGGCAAGATTGATTTTTTCCTTGCAAATTGATGTGGATGATCTGCCACATCTTTTAAAGCTTCATCTTTAACATTGTCTTATTTGTATACCTTTGTAAGTGGATTTCTTTGAAAACTTATTTCCATAAGCTTTTCATAACGCAAAAAGCTAGTTCCCCATTTTTCTACCAACAATTCATCATAAGTTTGATGTTTCTTCTTCAATTTTAGCAGAATTCACATTGCTTTGATAGGGGCTCTTGTCAAACTGCTATCTTAGAGCCTCAAACCAGATCCTGTTCAGACATGTAATAACTAGTCAGTATGCGTTTACTTTGGTTCAAATACTGTTTTCAAATCCATCCGTAGTTTTTGAATAACCCACATTTTCTTTCCATAATGGTTTTAAAGATCCCTCATTTGGTCTCAATCCAAGATGTTGGGACTTTGTTGGGAAAGATTCCAAGGCTATCTAAGTTCACTAGAAATACTGCCATGATTACTTCAGAGATATCAGCCATGATCACCACAGTTGCACTAGCCATTTAGATATCACAAGCAGTAGATATCACAAAATATCACAAGCAGTACAGCACAATGATCACATCTAACCAGTCCTTGTGATGTCTCGGGTGTCATAGAATGAGCTCTCATTTTGCCAGGAGTTACATTGTGTCAATTTACAGTCTGACAATCCATATGACCAATGGAAAGACAAAGTCAAGGCAGGGAAGGTTGGCATTACTCCCTAATACAACTTCCACTAAACACAATATGGAAACACATGTTTATGCATATTAATGCTTCTGAGAGTGGCAAATCCAGGAAAAAATCATTTTTCAAGGCAATGATTAACCTATAAAGAAAGAAATTCAATAGTTTCTTCATGATAATTATGTATAAATAGAAGAAGGTAGGCTATAAATCCAGAGGTGATATCTTGGGAGAAGAGGAATTAAATGCCCAAATTATAAGTGTACTGATTGACTAGTTGTGAAGTCAGTACATTAAAGATCCAAAATATTATCAGCACCCCAGAAATGTCCCTTATGCTCTACTCCAATCAGTGTCATCTGCATCTTGAAGTAACAACCATTCTGACTTCAATAAATACAAATATTATTTTTCTATTTTGGAACTTTATTATTGTCAGTAAATTCATATGGCCTGTAGTCTTTCACATCTGGCTTCATTTATTTCTGGTGCACAGCTGTGGTTGGTTTTTTTCATTGCTTAGAGTATTGGAATATACCGTAATTGAATTATTCAAGTCATTATTGATGGACAGTTGGGTTGTTTCCAACTTTTGACTATCAAAAAGTAATGCTTCTATGAACACTTGAACTAGAGAAAGAACTATAAGGATAAAGGATAGCTTTCTCAAGTTGCAGCAAGCAAAGAAAAGAAACAAGTACAAACAAGGAAAACATTTCCCTAGATCCTGTACAAATCTCTTAAATGATGACACTCAGAATGGGATACTTTATGCTCCTTTGACGATCTCCTGTGTGAAGACATTTTATAGGATCATGTGGGCACTGTTCAAAGCATTATTCTGCAAAGAAAACACTTGTCCCAAGCTCTGAACACTTGTCATGGACATAAACCATTTCCAGTACTTGAATACACTGTTTCACCGCTAGAGGGCAACAATGACCCCGCAATGCTTGCCTTTGCCAATTGTGCGAAGTGATTTATCATGGGAAGGCAAAAAACAAGAAGCCAGGGAGAAAAAAACGGAAGAGCACACGATGAAATAAACATCCATAAACTTCTAGTTTCCTTGGCAGGGGTGTATGAGTCACTTTTTAACACCCTTCCATCTTTCCCTTCTCTTTCCAGTTTTTTTTTTTTTTTCATTTATTTATTTATTTGAAAGGCAGAGTTAGAGAAGAAGAAAGACAGAGAGGTCTTCTATCTGCTGATTCACTCCCCCAGATGACTGCATCAACTGGGGCTGGGCCAGGCCAAAACCAGGAGCCAGGAGCTTCTTTCGGGTCTTCCACATGGGTGGCAGGGGCACAAGGATTTGGGCCATCTTCCAATGCTTTCCCAGGCACATTAGCAGGGGCCTGGATCAGAAGTAGAGCAGCCAGGAATTGAACAGGCACCCATATGGGATGCTAGCACTGCAGGCAAAGGCTTCACCTCCTATGCCACAGTGTTGCCCCACTTCCCTTTTTTTTTTTCTTTTCTTTTTTTTTTTACAATTAGTGCCATAGCTTTACTACCCAAAAAGGTGGGCCTACATCATACAGATCAATCTTAGAGGGTGTTTTTCAGCACAGACCAGAGTCTTGATTATTAAGTAAGCAAAAAATCTTGCAAATCTCCAAATCCCCAGAGGCTCTGAGCAATCTCAGGGAGGTTCTGCAACTACTACTTCCTTACAAGTAGTTTTTCTTCCAATAGAGCTATAGTATTTTTTTGGAATCAAAACACTAGGGTGGCTGTTTGGTACAGCAATTAAGATAATACTTGGGGCACTTACTTCACATATCAGAGTGTCAGGGTTCAAGTCCCAGTTCCAATTTTGTGCCCAGCTTCCTAAGAGGCAGTAGGTGATGTTTCAATAATTGGGTTTCTGCCACTCATTTGGGAGGCCCTGATTGAATTCTAGGCTCCTGACTTTGACCTCCTCTAACCCTGGCTATTTGGGGCATTTGAAGAGTAAACCAGTAGATGAGAAGTATCTTCCCCTTCCACCTCCTCTGCCTTTCAAATAAACTCTAAATAGTTAATGTTTTTTAAAAAAATCAACAGGCTGGTGCGTAAGAGTCACAGCTGGACACCTTTCATTCCCTCCTCCATCTCTGTGCAGCCCCTCTTTCATCTCCCACAAACTTAACCGGCATTGTAGGACACACGGAGATGTATTGTTATTTTTTCTGGGAGAGGAGAGATCAGGAAGTGATGACGCCAAGTTGCCTTTAAACTATTTATAATAAATTTCTACTAGAAAAGGACTTTTGGCTGACAATCGTTTTCTTCTGCCTCGGCATGACCAAATACAGTAAGAATTCAAAATGAGAACTGCGAAGCGAGGAGGAAGAGTGCGCAGCTGGAGCAGTCTGTTTCCACATCTCATGCTGGCAAGTGACAAACTCGGGAAGGAGCCTCCCGAGGATTCCCTGTCCTCGTTATCTCCTTTCACTGCTCTGAAGGGCTAAGAAGCCCTCACCATTTGCCAAGACTCCTTCGTGCTTCAGCTTAATTTTCCTCACATAATTTTAAATACAGATCATGTCTACAGTGCAGCAATTAATGGATAGCCTAAAGACTTATTATTTCAAACTAATTGATATGTAGGAAAAGTTTAAATAACATAACAGGGATAGGGGAAATTTTAAATGATGTGTGCACAGTGAATTTAGAATTCCTGTCTTCGGCAGAAGGCAGCAAAATCATCTGATTAATAAGGAGATGTGGCAAAATGTAGACTTCATCAGGAAATCTATCCCCTTTGATATTCTTGAGCAGGTAGATGATTGGAAGGAAGATTCAGATATTTCAGAAAAGAGAGGAAGGAGGATCAGGTTATCCCCTACCCACCCATGCAGATTCTAGGGGATTGTCTCACAAGGGAAATAAAGGACAAGGGAATGTCAAAAAGTCATGAAAAAATGATTCAAAAAGCTAACGCACATTTTCCATGAACTTTTTGAAACCCTCGAGTTGTGCTCTTAGGTGAGGCATAGGAGAAATAAGGCCAGGATTTCCATTGTAACTCAGGTCAAATCCTTGTCTTGTCATAAACTTGAAAGGGAAGTCCACATCAACCAAGTTCTCCCAGCTGCAACAGAACCTGTTCCAAATCACCAGTACTTCCTGACCCAGGATTCCTCCTGAGTTCTAAGAAATGTGCTGCCATTAATCACTTCAATGGAAACATTTGTTTTTCTAATTTCCCCTTTTGCTTCCCAGCAAATGTCATATAGTGAAGTTCAGATAACTTCCTTGAAGAATGAATATACCTCCAATGGGAGAAAGAGGAACACTTTAAGAAGCCAGTGAGTGATATGTAATGACGACAGTGTTTGTGATATCAGAATGTAGCAGTTCTAGGGAAACAGAATTCACCCCCAGCACAAAACTTAGGTAGGAAAAACTACCTTTAAACTGCAACTCCTTTCATACCAACTTCATGTCATATGAATATCTCAGGGACTTCTGGCCTTCAGTCTTCTCAAAGGTAAAATCTGTGACCTGGACTGGTTATTTTTCAGAACCTTCCTGCTGTAACCTCCTACTGTATGTACATAACCATATGCATGCTTTAAAAATTCAAAAAATAATAATTCTGAGTTTACAAGATACTTTTCATTGGTCCATGCAGGAAAATATTAGCATATTTATAATAACATGTCCATGAAATAATTATACAACACAAAAATTAGAATACTGATTTCTCCCTCTCTGATATCATGCCTCTTTCTCTACCCTCTGCTGTCCAAGGTAACCATAAATCTGGATCTTGTATGTATAGTACTTTTATATTTGTATAGATGTACAGGTACATCATATAAATTTTGATAACTTTTGTTTTAGTCATTTTGAACTTCATAAAAATAATACATGAAATTAAAAGTATTGTACTTAAGTACAACAATGTATGTAAAATAACAGAGTTGGCCGTCTAATTTTGTGAATTTCACATCCATTGATTCAACGGACTCTGGATTGGAAGTATTAAGGGAAAGAGTTGTGTCCATGCTGTCTTTTTTTCCGTCTAAAACATATAGTATAACAGCTATTTACATGGCATTTCCATTGTATTATAAGTTAAAAGTAATCTAAAGATGGATTAGTATACACAGGAGGATAATTATAGGCTATATGCAAGTACTAAGGGTTATGAGCATCCATACACTTGGGTATACTAGGGAGAAAGGGAGTCCTAGAACCAGTCCCCAGTGGGTACCTAAGGGTGGCCATACTGAAGCATCATACTGTATACACTCTTTTGGAAACTACATTACTTAGTTGAAAAATATGTTGTTATAGCGTCAGTGCTATGGTGTAGTGGGTAAATCCACCACATGCAACACCAGCATCCCATATGGGCACCGGTTCAACTCCTGACTGTTCCACTTCCAATCCAGCTCTCTGCTAATCTGCCTGAGAAAGCAGTGCAATGGCTCAAATGCTTAGATCCTTGCACCCAGAAAAAGCTCTCAGCTCTTGGCTTCAGCATGGCCCACCCCTGGCTGTTGCAGCCATTTAGGGAGTGAACCAGCAAATAGAATATTTTTCTCCCTCTGCCTCTGCTCTCCCTCTCTGTAACTCTGCCTTTCAAATAAACAAATATTTTAAAAATATGTTAAATCTAACAGAAATGTACACATAAATTCACCAAAAGACATGTAATAGAATGTTAATCACTACACTATATAATGGTTCCAAATTGAAACTAGTCCAATATCCATCAGTTGTTTCATGAATAAGTAAATTTTAATTTGTTCACACAATAGAATCCTGTAAATCAATGAGAATGACCAACCTGTAACAGCACACGATAAAATGGATGATTTTCCACAAATGAATTACTAAGTGAAAGGAGGAAGACATAAAAAGCATACAAACAGTTGTATTCCATTTATATGAAGTGTAAAGGATAGATATCTTAGGTAGGGATAGAGTGACCGGAAAGTGGCCAGACCAGAAGAGGACTTTCTGGAGTGCTGGTAGTCTCTTCTTATCTTGTGTTGTCTTGTCTTGTCTTTTATTTTTTTTAAAGAAGAATTATATATTGTATATGAAAGGCAGAGAAAGGGAAAGATAGACCAAGAGATCTTCCATCCACTGGTTCACTCTCCAAATGACCACAAAAGCAGGGGTAGTCCAGGCCTATGTCAATTGCCAAACTCTATTTGGGTCTTCCAAAAGGGTGTCAGGAACCCACATACTTGGGCCATCAACTTCTGAGCAGGAAGCTAGATCAGAAGCAGAGAATCAAAGACTGGAATTAGAAACTCCATTATGGGATGAAGATTTCCCAAGCAGCACCACAATGCTTGCGCTGGTCTGTTTTCTTGATCTGGCTACAGGTTAGATGAATATATTGATTTTGTGGGGAAAATATCATAAATCTGTAAGTCGGTTGTGTCAGTTAGCTATTGCTATATAACAAATACTACCTCAAAGCTCAGTGGTACAAAACAAGAAGCATTTGTTATTTTCACAACTTAGTGAACTAGAAAGTTCTTCTTATCTTAGTTGTTCTCTCTCTGATATCTAGAGACAGCTAAGGGTCAGGTGCACGTCTCTACTGATGATAGTCACTGGATTGTCTGGACTGTCTTTCATGTTTGGGGGTCAGCTAGTTATTATCTGATCTAAGATGATTTCAGCTGGAACAACTGGATCTTTCCATATAGTCTCTCTTGGTTTTTTTTGATTGTTTGCTTGTTTGTTTGCTTGACAGGCAGAGTTAGCAAGAGAGAAAGACAGACAGAAAGGTCTTCCTTTTCTGTTGGTTCACCCCCCAAATGGCCACTACGGCCAGCACGCTGCAGCCGGCGCACTGCGCCAATTGGAAGCCAGGAGCCAGGTGCTTCCTCCTGGTCTCCCATGGGGTGCAGGGCCCAAGCACTTGGGCCATCCTCCACTGCCTTCCCAGGCCACAGCAGAGAGCTGGACTGGAAGAGGAGCAACCGGGACAGAATCCAGTGCCCCAACCAGGATTAGAACCCGGAGTGCCAGATTAGCCAAGTGAGCCGTGGCACCAGCCCCATGTAGTCTCTTATCTGCTAATAGGCAAGCCAGGCTTTTTTGTGGGCTGATGTCAGGGTTCCTAGGGAAAGAATGGAAGAACAAGAGATCTTCTGAGAAACAAAATCAGAACTGGAACTGTGTCACTTGTGCATTCTATTGACCAAATAGAGCCACAAATGAGGAGTGAAGAACTGTGGTCTTTTTAGAAACCAATCTACCATACTTCTAATATATGCTATTCCTTCTATGTTCACTAATGAAATTTTGTTAGTAAAATTAAGTACCTCTATATATTATTTATGTTACTGAATGTGGTTCCAGCTTATTTTTGTTTTCTATATAACTTGCTATTCTATGACTTCATTAAAGTTTATTTATCTATGCTGCTCTTGCTGGACATTTTAGTTACTTCCAGTTTGTCACTGTTACAAGTAGACCTGCTATGAGCATTCCTGCATAGGTGGTATGCACACTCCATGCAGGTGTTTTCCTTGTTTGTATACCAGAGTGTGGAACTGCTGTGTCATAAGGAATATGAATGTTCAGGTTTACAAGATGATGCTGAATTTTCTTCCAAAGCCACTCCACCACTTTACAATTCATCAGCAGTGTATAGGAGATTCTTGTGACCCAGACATTTCCCCACAATTAATAGTGAAGTCAAATTTCCTAATATTTCTCTACTAAGATGGGTTCAAAAAGAGTATCTCATCATGTGCTTGAATTGCCTTTACTAGATAAATGGAGTGATCACTCCTTTTATGTTTGTTTTAATGTGGATTATGTTTGTTCCTTACTAAGTAGAACATGTTTCTTTTTATTTAATTGGGTTGTCCTGTCTTTATGCCTTCAGACATTTTTTATGACTGTACCTCAGAAAGTTTGTGAATAAATGGAGTTAAAACAAATTATTTTGATGCAAAATTTTCTAATCTATGCATAGTTTCTTCATAATATGCATTTCCATGAACTTTTTGAAGTGCCCTTATATTCTAAATACTACTCTTTTGTCAGATGTGTTTGTTTTGAAGACCTTTGTAAAGTTTATAACTGGATTCTCACTTTATTGAGAATGTAATTTGATGAATAGATTTCTTAATTTTAAATAATTCATTTTAAGTCTTTTTTAAAATTATTTGACAGGTAGAATTATAGATAGAGAGACAGACAGAAAGTTCTCCCTTCCGCTGGTTCACTACCCAAATGGCTGCAACGGCTAGAGCTGTGCCGATCCAAAGCCAGGAGCCAGGTGCCTCCTCCTGGTCTCCCATGCGGGTGCAGGGACACAAGCACTTGGGCCATCCTCTACTGCCCTCCCAGGCCACAGCAGAGAGCTGGACTGGAAGAGGAGCAACTGGGACCAGAACCTAGCGCCCATATGGGATGCCGGTGCCGCAGGCGGGGAGGATTAACCAAGTGAGCCACAGCATAGGCCCCTAAATAATTCATTTTAAATTAATTTTTATTTATTTGAAATGCAGATTTAGAGAGGGCAGGAGGGAGGGTGAAAAAGACAGAGAGAGAAGGAGAAAGAAATATTCACTCCCTCAAATGGCTAGGACTCGGCCAGGCCAAAGCCAGAAGTCTGGAGCCAGGAGCTTCATCTGGGTTTCTCATTTGAGTACCAGGGCCCAGGGACTTGTGCCATCTTCCACTGCTTTCCCAGACACATTAACAGGAAGCTGGATAGAAAGTGGAGCAGCCCGGACTGGCATAGGCACTCATATGGGATGCCAGTGTCCCAGACAGCTGCTTAACCTGCTACACCACAACACCAGCTCCTGTTTTAATTTTCATTGTTAGTTTTAGTTGAGGCCTATTTATTAAATCCTTAACTACTTCAAGGTCTAGAATATGTTTATGTATATAGTCGTCTAAGAAAAGTACCAAGGTTTTAGTGTTGACTTTTAAGTCTTTAATCTCTCTTGAGTTCATGTTTGTGTATGGTGTGGGAGGAAGGTTCTAATTTCATATTTATCCATGTAGATAACCATCTTTTAAAGCTTTATTAAGTAACTGTCTTTTCTCCTACCAATCTGCATACCAACACATTCATATTTCAGAGTTGCACAAGTGATTGGGCCAGTTTCTGGGCTGCTCTTTCCATTCCATTGGTTTACTTGTTTATCCTTGTATCTGCACCAATCTCTTGATTACTGTACAGCATACCCTGTATCTGGCAAAGATAACACTCCCTATTCTTCTTCAAGAATGTAATGTCTTGAATGTTCTTGATTCCTTATACTCTCATAGAAATTTTAGAATTTTTTTGTTCATATAAGAAAGTTTTAAGTTTGAACTTTCAAAGTTCAAAAATTTTCTTTCCTTCAATTTGTGTTTAAATACCCTTACACTATCATTTTTAGCTGTCCTTTGATTCTTCCTATAAATTTAGTGCAGCCATCCCTGTAATTTTCCTTTCTCATACATACATAGACACACACGGCATAGCCTGCCCTTGTTTACAAGAGTTTTGATAATACTGCTTCTGTGTTCATTATGAAATATTTAGGTATGGTCTTGTCCTCAGTTAATAGTGTCTACATATCTCAGACTCGGAGCCTAACTATTCAGACAAGTCACAAGAATAATTCCAAAGGACACTGCTTTTTGTCAACAGGCCTTAGTGTTCTACAGTAAGTAACAGAAATGTTAGCATTCAAGTGATAGCATGGCAATGACTCCAGCTAGAATGACATACGGATCATCTAAATCTTAAAGGGTAAGAATGCAGAAGTACAAGTGAGACCCCTCTGCCAAAGTGTCTTGGATCTTTTCCAAAATTTGAGTGTCCAGAGATCCCATGATTCCACTGTGATGCCTTCCATTTGATGTGCTCAGTGGGTTGGATCTTGAACCTTCACAGGAGTTGTTTTCATGGCTTGGAGTCCGGAGGTAGAATCTGGTCATGAGACTATTTCAATTCTATAAACAGCTTATAGACAACCAGACAAACTGAACGTATACTCGTACTAGGTCTCAAATGGGATGTTTTAAAAGGACATTCAGCAGAAAAATAAGTGCCTTCCATTTCTCTCACTCTTGGTTTCAGGGTGGTACACTCTGGCAGTTTGTCCAAAAACAGGTGAGTGTAGCTAGTAGTGGAAGTATAAAAAGCTCCTTTTTAGCCTCCTGTGCCTCCTATTTGGAGGGGTAAGGTACAGTCTCAGGCTGTGACTGGGCACTTCCAGCTCAGAATCAATGATTCCTAATTGTTCAACCACTTCTATGGCTTTTAGGAAGCATGAGTTTGATCTCAATTGGCTTAATGACTTTAATTCATCTCAAAGAAACACCACAACTGGAAATATTCTTATAAATAATGTATACTGACAAGTAGAAAACCGTTCAGTATAACACAGCCTAAAGTTTTCAGCTTAACCCTTCATATCCACATTAAGAAAATCATCAAAATTATCTTTAAACCTCTTTCAAGAATTTAATGTGGATATGAAGAACCTCAGGATGTTGTTAAAATGTAATTTCCTATCTAATAGAGCTGGGGTGGGTCCCAGGACTGCGTATTGAGTAGCAAAGCTGTATAAGGTTCTCTTCTTCCACATATTTGAACAGAAGAATTTTTTTTTTCCTCTAGAGATGTTGTTCTGGCTGTCTTTCAAAATGCTTTTGATTTTTTTTTAACTCATTGTTCTAGCAACTCAAAAAACTTTTATTTTAGTTAAAAAAAATCATCATTTTAAGAATTTTCCTAATTCTGGGATGTTGTTCAGTTTTTTCTTGCTGAAGTCTTTTTTTTTTCTTTTTGCATTTTAAACCCATGTATGTTTGCTGGATTAAGTTCAACAAATGAAAAAGATGGTTTATTTGAATAAATGCCTTCTAGAATGTGGCGAGAGCTGGAAAACTCTTCCTTTATTATGTATAAAACTTCTGCCAACTTTCCATTCTGGTGAGTCATTGAAGGAATACTAATATATGGGATACTTGCTAAAACCTGATAGGAAAGGAGGCTCTTATACATAATTGAAGGCTGTGGAGTCAGAATGCTTAAGTGTGAACTCTGGCTTCACCATTTACCAGCTGTGTGACTAGTTGTTTCCTTAACCATAAAATCTTGATAGTATTTACCTCAGAGAATAACGTTAACAATCCAAAAAGGTAATCCATGCAGGTAACCCATTCCAGTAATTTAATCTAGAGTCCAGCAAAGAATAAATGCCCCGTAAATATTTATGATGGTACTCATCATTATTTGATACTGATTATAGACCTCTTAAAGATCTAACAAAATTCTTTGTGCTTAAGACACTAACAATTACTTCATTTTCATGTGTAATAATTGAAGATTTTGGTTTTGTTGATTAAACTCAAAGGCAAGTCTCACCACAGTTCCCCAATTAATCATATTTATTATGTGTACCACTCATTTGGTAATTCAACTTGTATGACCAGCTCATATGATTATTTCACTTTCTCTTGGATCACCAAACATATTTTAAGTTTTTAACCTTTAAGAGACAATAGTTTTAAGACTCTGTAAGCTAACTACTACAGAGCCATTCTTTTATAGCAGTGGGTTTTTAATAAATAGCTATTTCATTAGCTATTTCAATTATTAACTGAAGTAATCCATACAATCCCACAGAGACTAAGGCTGACCAAATCGGGAGGGACATCTTAAAGTTTATTCCCCTTTGAAAAATTGGTCTATTATCAGTGCATTCTTATATATTTCTTCAATATGATATTCTATCTAAAGGGAACTCACAGGAAGAAGTTCACATAATGACAAAATGACTATTCATTAGTTTTCAAGCTACTTTTGGTTTGAAATTAAGCATTTTCATGTTTCTCAACTGAATGCATAGTAGATACAACTTTCTTGGAAGAATCAATACCATCATTATGCACAAATTTGACCTACTATTAAAATAACACAATTTTTATTACATATTTGTTAAAGATGTTGTTTACCAATTTATTAGTTAAAAACATATACATACTTTAAGGGAGTCAGAGAAAGTGAATAGAAATCTATGGATGAATAAAGAAGATTGAAAGTGGAATCAACAGTTCTTCTTTGAGTATATTTTAATCCAAAAGGCTAATTTTAAAACAGGTTATATCCCTTGATTAGTGGCATTTCTATGATAAATATCCATTATGTTTGGCTCATAAGTAGGAAATGCCAATATACTTGAATAAACCTCACAAATTTAACTTGCATATTTGTATTAATGACTGTGATCAAGATACAGGAAATGTTAGTAAAGAATCATGTAGTTTGGAACAGAAACAAAGGGTAATTCATTATTCATTGAATTGGGTTTTTGTCATTGAGACCAAGCATCTGATTAGAAGTGTATTAGAATTGTATCTATGAACTACATGAAATCTGTTCTCTTTATATAATAATTTTAAGGTGTAGGTTGAGATAAAATGTCAATAAATTTTGAAGTATTGAGAAAACACTGAAAATGCACATTGTGATCATTGGATATTTAATAGATTTTGAATATAGAAGACTTTTCCTTTAAAAATATATTGTATCTTTCATTTTTCATTATTCTAGAGCAAAAAACTATTTTTAAAGATATCATCATATCTCCACTACTGAATATAGTACAGTAACATAATTCCCATTACAGAATACATTTAGTCTTGTTTTGATGGTATAAACTGCTTTTGAATATACTCACCACGTCATATGTGATTTATTTATTTAAATGTTCAGCATAATTTCCCTTGACAGCATTTTCTTTCCCTTGAAATGTTATGTAACAAAAACACCACGACCAATTGCCATTTTAGTTTATCTGTCTGTTCCATATGCTGTTGGATGAGCAGGAAGATGAATGTGGATCATTACTATGCTGGGCACATTCCAGTTGCAGCTTCCTTTCTCCTGTAATCAGTGTCTCTTCCCATGAAAATAATTTTGCAGCAAGATGGACTTCTATTACACTGTATGTGACCACTGAGGTAAAGATCAATGTAGACATTTCGAGTTCCCCAGTATGCAGTGAACCTCTCTTTCTGAGTATACAGCAGGGTTACCCTTCCTTGGTATTGCAACTATTGTAGGATAATATGACAGTTCTGGCCAGTGGGTTGTGACCTATGGAAGTGGCCAGGTTTTCCTCAAAGCCATGGCATTTAGTTCCTAGTGTGAGTCTGAGTAGAAACAGTGAATCTGAAGTTTCATGTTGAGAAAGAGGAGCCTTAGTGTGGGGGTCCCTACGCTGCTTAGCAGTGGACTTGGAGGACAGCTGCCCAGAACTGCTATGTTCTTTGTATGAATGGAAAATCAATGTCTATTGTGTTAAGTCACTGAGATTTTGGTGTTTTTCTTTTGTAACTACAGCATAATCTAGTCCATTCCAACACATATAATTATCACATGCAACTTATATACTAAAAAAAATCATTGTAATTTAGTAAAATGTGATCAGTTAATAGATGCCATATTCAGAGGTTTTTATGTCAGAATTTCAGTCATACTGAATAATATGTGTATGGGAAAAATGTCCACATAGTAAGAGCCAAAAGATACCCAAATTCTAATTTATTTACATAACTATTTGTGTTTAATCTGCCTCAAGGCCAATGAGATCTGTGTTTATTAAGAAAGTAATGGATACTTTCAATCTAAATAGAGCCATTGGAGAACGTATGATAAAGCTCCAGCTTAAGTACCCACCGAAAAGTCAAATAATATCAATATACATCAGGGAATATGACATATCAATTCAAAACCTATAAGAAAACCCTGCAATTCAAACTAAGTGCTTAATCAATAATGTCTTAGTTTGAGTTTCCCTAAAAGTAGACACTGAGACAAGAAATTGAGTTCAATTAGTGTTTCTGAGCAATGACTCTAAGAAACCAGTAGGAGAATAAAAACATGAAACAGGAAAGGCAGCCAATAAATATATGGGTTTTGGCAAGCTAATTACACCATAATAAGTGGTGTTCAATCCCACTAGGAAACTCCTGGGGACCAGTGCTGTGGCTCACTTGGTTAATCCTCCACCTGCCGCACTGGCATCCCATAGGGGCGCCAGGTTCCAGTCCCAGTTGCTCCTCTTCTAGGCCAGCTCTCTGCTAGGGCCCGGGAAGGCAGTGAAGGATGGCCCACGTGCTTGGGCCCTGCACCCGCATGGGAGACCAGGAGGAAGCACCTGGCTCCTGGCTTCGGATCAGCACAGCACGCCGGCCGTAGTGGCCATTTAGGGGGTGAAACAACGGAAAAGGAAGACCTTTCTCTCTATCTCTTTCACCAACTCTGCCTGTCCAATAAAAAAAAAAAAAAGAAAGAAAACTCTTGCCAAATTCCCACCTCCTTTTAAAAAAAATAAAAAAAGAAACTCCTGGAGACTAAAAAATGAAACTTAGAGTTGTTGCATGCAAAAGAGTAAGGGAGATAGGGTGTATAAAACAACTTCAGGTGTTACTTTCATCTACTTATGTATTTTGCCAGGCAAAACAAGTAGTTAAAATTAGGACCATTGGGTTAACAAAGGAAAAGCCAGTGGGCTCAAGGATAAGGATTGACATCACCACAGTAATCAGCTTCAGAAATGAGAAACATCCCAAGATTATAATGCTACAGCCTCAATCATTCAAATGTCAGTGGTGTTAAACCCAGGACTTTGCATCTGACCACAATCAAGTGTGTTTGGGTTTAGAACACTTTTCTCAAATCTAACACTACTTTTGTTTGACACTTCTTAATCATGAAGTGCATTAATGATTCACAACAATTCATATAAATAAGAATCACCTGAAAGGCTGCTCCACGCTCTATACCAGTGATTCTCAAACTCTGGGCCAACAGAGTTCTATAGACCAACAGGGTTTCTGATTTAGTACATCTGAGGTAGGCTTGAGGATATGCATTCCTACGAATATTCCAAGTGATGCTTGATGCACCACACTTTGAGAATCTCTCCATATATATAACTTCACATACTTTGCTTGTCCTGTCATAATCATTTTTTGTGTTAACATTAATATGAAGAAAGGAGTATATTATATTCTTCAAATTATAAAATAAGAGAGGCCTTAACATAGATTTTCAAACTACTTCCAACTCAAAGTGTTAAGGCATAGATAGTTATTCCACCTCTAAAGAAGTCAGACAATTCATGGTTGGAAGTTTCTATTCACAGATGAAACTCTATCATACTCACAATCATTTTTGATTAACAGATATTGAAAGATGGTCGGTCATTCAGAGGTAGGACTCAGAGGTAGAGATTGGGTTGATAGGTTTCCTGAGTGGTCTTTCATACAGCATTCTGAAAAATTATGCATATAATGATCTTTTATTAATGACATCATTTATCTCTGCTATTTCAAGGAATATTTTCCAACTTTTAGGGTGTTTTCTTCTATGTAGCCCAGAATATATTCATATATAGAATATATGCTATATTCTATATTTAAAAACATTTCAGTGATCTTGTTTTTCCTCTTCTGATTATCGAAGAATGTAATTGGAAATGCTTCAAAGTTGAAGTAGAAGCTATATGATGAGTTTTTGATAAACTTTAGCAGTCACCCGAATGTGCAGAAGAGCTGGCATTTAGTGATATCCAACACTTCTAGTCTTAGGTCATTCCTATCCCCTGATGCCAAGGAAGGGTGATCACTCTCCCCTTGGTGCCCCCATTTTATGTTGCATATAATCATACTGTGATATGTATCTCAGTGTATCACATTGTTTTACCGTTCCCATTCTTCCCCTAGTCTGGACTAGTGTCTCACTTGAACCAGGACTGTGTCTCACTTATGTCTCTATGCCTAGCACAGGTGCTTCACAATTTATTGTGCAATTCTCTACAATTATCAAAACATTTTAGATAAATTAGTGAGTCAAGGAAAGTATGAGACAGTAGAAGCAAAAGAAAGTAGGTATATTTGTAATCCAGTCAGTATTCCAAGTTTGGGAACTGTTTCATGATTTGAGATGAGAATGGTTCTCTGTATGACATGGGCAATAGATAATCAAAACAGGCTTAATGGAATCCAGTAGATTTTCTTATTGCCAGGAAGATTCGTTGTAGTTTCCTTAAAGCCATTTAATGCTTGTATAAGTAAGAATGCCTGTGCATCATCAGAAAAGCTTCTAATTCCCTAATTTTAGTAATTTGAAGAAATCTTTGCCATTTTTTTAAGTAGCCCCAGAATCATATGTGCCAAAGTATGGTTACATGATGGAATGTGAAGTAGAAAGTAAGATTTAGCTCTCTGAACTGCCTGTTTATTCAAGTAGAAGAGAACAGCATAATGTTTGAAAATTGATTTGAAATTGATACTACTGATTTGAAGTCCTTAATTCCTGTCCCTATAAGAGTAAGTCACTGTAGTCATACACCAAAATTCTGTACTTTTTCTCGTCTTAAAAAAAAAAATCTGTAATAAGTATACATATTCATGAAGTACAGTATGGTATTTCAGTTACATGTATAAAATGTATAATGATCACACCAGGGTAATTGGCATATCTATGACTTAATATAAACAAAAATTCTCTCTACTAGCTACTTTGAAATGTTGTACCTGAGCGAGTGCAAACAAAGGAGCTCCACACATTGATAAAATTTGATGGTCCTTTATTGCCGGCAGTGGAGAGTGGGCTCATGCCCTAAAGAACTCTCGACCCTGACCCAAAGTAACAGGGTTTAAAAAGGCTAAAACCACAAAATCTGGAGGGGAATTCATGGTTGCTAGGAACAGGGGGGAATACATGGTTACTGGGGTCAAGCTGACCTAAAACCTATGCAAAACTAGTATCAATTATAATTTTGACAATACCAGTTACAATCTTATAATCCTGACATTAATCCAGGTATTGGTTTTAATTATATGCAGGACATAGACAAATTACATTTTTATCATTAACCCAGGTGTAACCTTTCTACTTTCAAGCTTGAACAATTATGCTAGGGGGTTTCTATGCTCTGCCAAGTGTGATGTAGTAGACTTCTATTGTTCTACTCTTTTAGATCATAGTTTCAGACCAGAGACTCACGGCGGGGGGGGGGGGGGGGGTGCTTTTCCAGAATGGAGTCTCAAATGCTCCAAAATGGAGTCCCTACTGTCAAGGTGCTACTTCAGAAATATCCAATTAATTTTTGTCAGCTATAGTTATTCTACAGTACTGTGGAACATCAGAAGTTACTCATTCTATCACATTGCACTTGTGACCCATTATCCATCCTCTTTCCATTCTTGTACATACTGTAATTCAGGGATAATACAAGAAAAAAGATTTCCTTTCACCTCTACCTTTTCCTTGTAGAAGAGGAAGAGATAAAGATTTATATAAAGTAATAATGTCCTTGGTTTCATAACACTAGCTTTTTCTCTCTTATAAAGTACTCAAGATTTATCGTTAAGATTGTTCTCTAATTCCACATTAAATTCAGAATAATAAAAATGCACACAGCAACTTTAAGAGGCCAACCTTATGGTATAAAACTTAGTTAATAAAGATGAATTATAAGTAGGAGAAACACTCATAGTATCTAGAAGTATATTCAACATCTCCCCTGCAACTTAGTATAAACCATGCAACTTAAATTATATATGTGAGAATGTATTGGGTAACATCACACTGGCTGCTATGCCAAACACCACCAAAATGTCAGTGGCTTCATAACTAGAATTTTATTTTCACATAACAGTACAACATAGGTGTTCCTGGTTCATAGGCAGCTTGTTTCTTCATGATTCAGAGAACCAGTACCTTTCATAGTGTGGCTCCATCATCCCCTAGAACTAAGCTGGAAAAGCCAATGAGACAATAGAGATGCCTCATATACCTCTAAAAAGCCTTGCCCTGACTTTTTATTGGTGATATCCAATAAAATTGCCACCCCTGTATATAAGAGATTGGAAAGGGCTCATAAATGTCCCTGACTAGATAACAGCTACTCAAAGGGAGAAGACACTTTGGGAAGTTGAATATCAGTTTTGAAGATAACTGGTTATTTTCAGCAACATAGACAAAGTTAATAAAATTCAATTCTGCTAGGTATAGAATTACTCAAAATTGATTCCCATTCATTACGATCCTAAAAGTAAAATCAGTAAAGTGACCACTTTGTGGTCCAAATGACCTCTGTGGATGTCTTGAAGGAATTAATCTATCAACAGAAGGATCAGGGCTACACTTGCAAAAGAGAATTTCCATAAAAATACCTCGAAGTTCAGTTTCTCATTCCTAACCTGGTGGGTTTGGTTCAATTACATCCCCATGCTCAGCTGACAAATGAGAAAGCAGGAAAAGGAAGAGGAGTCCCAAATTTTTCAGCAATTGCTTTCTATTCTAGAGTAAGATCAAACACTAACCATGGGTTAAGAATGTCTTACTACTCCAAGTTACTTTACTTAGCTTATCGAAGACTGAAGACACCAGCACAATGTGGTTATGTCTCCACTCGTGTGATAAAGTACAGGAAGGAGGCCCCAGAAGACATAAGAGGTTATCTGTCAAGTCCAGAGACAGATAAAGATATTCCAGGCGATGCAAATTGGCATGCATGGTGTTGTGTAAATTTCTCTTTAGATGCCAACACTGCCAAATCAGAAGATTCAGCATAAAGTCCAGATTTCTGGCTTCTTTTGAAAAATCACAGGTGGCACCCCTGGGCATACTACTTCCATGTGGCAGGAATATAATCAGAAAGATTGGATTGATGCGTTTTTAAACAAGTGATCTCTATTGCATTCACACTTCTCGCCCCATTTTTGTTATTTGTGTACCTTTCTATCTGGCTGTGTTTCCATTGACTCTCCCTGAGAAATCCCATCAACTTTACCTTAGATGGAGAATTCAGGTCCAACTATCAGGCTTCTCAAAATGCCTGCTGGGCCAGGAAACAAATGTCTAGTTTCCTTTCAGATCAAGTTGTAAATGGGCAATCTAAAACCACAGCGATTTAAGCAGGAGGCATAAGCATCATGTTTAGAGGGACTGACTATATAATTAGGACATACTCACTCCCTAAGCATCAAAATCAATTATCCTGATAAAACCCTAGGACAGCTAACCACACTTGAAATATACATTTATAGAAAGAAAAAGAAAAACCAAAACTAATTTTAGATGATCAGGAGAAGGGCGTTCTCTAGGGACACAGCTGAGTTCATTCTAGGACATTTAACACAGCCTGCCTTTTATTTTTTAAATGTGATGCATAGGCTTTAAGTCAAAAGAGAGAAGCTGCAGTAGGAACCAAGTTGGGTAATTACTAAAGCTTAGTGAGTCTTAAAGGAGTTAGCCGGGCAGGTGTTGTGGAACAGCAGGCTAAACCACTGTTTGGGATGCCCACATCTCATATGGAAGTGCCTGATTCGAGTCCCAGCTATTTGGCATTTCTGATCCAGCTTCTTGCCAATGCATCTGGGAAGGAGTGGATGACAGCCCAAGTGCTTGAGTTCCTGCCACCCACATGGGACCTCTGTGTGAAGTTCCTGGCTACTGGATTCAACCTGGCCTAGTTCTAGCTGCTGTAAGCATTTGGGGTGTGAACCAGCAGATGGGAGATCAAAGATTCATTCATTCATTTCTTTCCCCCTCTCTCTCTCTCAAATAAAACTAAATAAATTAAATAAATAAATAAATATTAAGGGGGGGGGGGGAAGAGTTAAGTAAAGGTATCTGAAGATAAGGAGACTCTGATCTGAATCAAAGCCCACACAGCGCAGGACCACCATGTGCAAAAGCCTTTGGAAACAAGACCCAAGGCTTTGAAAGGAGGATGCTTCACTGGGTCTTCCTCGTATCTGAGCTGGAAGTTGGTTGTGTATACCATCTGCCCATATTGGCACTTGTTTCTCACATGGCTCAGTGTAAGAATTGAATTTACAATGTAAGTTCAATTCTTCACTGTTGGCTACACATTCTACTTGGCTGAAAAGAAATACACACTTCATCTAAAAATAATTAGCCTTTGCACAGCTTTTATTTCAATTGACTTGAAGCTTTTTATTGATTCCTCTAAGGTTTATGTGGTTGAGAAAATGAGATTCTTCTGGTGTTATCTTTCTTATCCTCTTCCTAGTGGGCATAAATCTCCCTCTGCCTTCATGCCCTTACTCCAAATACTTCACCTAAATCAGGGGCCACAAACTAGTGACTTGCAGATTCAATTAAGCTTTTTATTTGACTCCTGGTATGCATTAAAATTTCTGAATTTAAATGTTTTAAATAATAAACACAATTCCAGTTGGCCACAGTTCCTGCTACTTCTCTCTTACTTTCATAAAATCTAATTCACAGATTTGTTGTTGCTAGGACTCAACAGATATTGAGTTCAGAGATTCTGAAATTACTGTGTGAATTTTGTTAATACATGTAAAGCCATAAGAACAGTACCTACCATGTAATAAGCATTTAATAAGTTGTTTATCACTATCATTATATCATCTTTTTTGATTCTGTATTGCTCTGTTTACTAGCAACATTTATTAAATTGGCTATAGTCCAAGATATTTTTCTTTTTTCTTTTAAACCATGATTTTCCTCATTCCAACTATGTTTTTGCTTCTCCTTTTTTAATAGTATCTGATTTTTACAGAAATAGTTTTACTAATTAGACCACACTTAAGGGCAAATGGAAAACAGCCAAGTGACCAAATAAACATCTTAAGCTGAAGAACCACAATGCAGGTATGTGTGGAAAACAAATATGTTCAAAGCGTGACAGACAAAAATAGAAAAACCTAGTGGAAGTTTAGGAAAAAACTGCCTTAGTTGCAACTGATGGAGAATCCTTAGTATTTTCCACAAAAACATGCTCTTTTATAAGAGGACAGCTTGTCAGTAAGACCTGGTTCCATTGGACCCTTCCTCAGCTTCATTTTTCAACAAAAGACATTTCCTAATTATTTTATGAAAGCAATTTTGAAATACTAGACAGGAGAGGAAGATTCATTGGCACCACCTTATTCTTTTCTCAGTACACGGACTGCCAAGTGACTGAGATCCTCACAAACCCTCTTTTGATGTAGTGAGAGTAAACTTGGAATAGTGAGGCTAGAAGCTTGGATTCAGAGGAGTGATTTGGTGTTCAAATCTTGACTTTGCCCTAAAGTACTTGGACTTCATCACTTCAGTTTCATTGTTTCATTAATGATGATGGGATTTAGGGAACAATGTATTGAATGTGTATTCACTCAGGATTTAAAAATAAGTTCGAGGCCAGAGCCCTGGCTCACTTGGTTAATCCTCCGCCTATGGCACCAGCATCCCCTATAGGCGCCAGTTCTTGTCCCGGCTGCTCCTCTTCCAGTCCAGCTCTCTGCTAGGCCCAGGAAGTCAGCGGAGGATGGCCCAAATGCTTGGGCCCCTGCACCCACATGGGACACCAGGAGGAAGCACCTGGCTCCTGGCTTCGGATCAGCACAACGCCAGCTGTAGCGGCCATTTGGGGAGTGAACCAATGGGAGGAAGACCTTTCTGTCTTTCTCTCACTGTCTATAATTCTACCTGGCAAATAAATTAAAAAAAAAAAAAACTCCCTTCATCTTCCCTAGCTCAGAGCATAGTTAATCAAAGACAAAGAATGCATTTTAATATTTCAAGAAAAATAATAACTTTCTGTTGCACATGGTGTCTCGGGCAGTTATCTTGCTTCTTAATCATTTTAGTAAAATCAAAAGCACTTTCCTCATTCACATTTTTATCCCCAATGTGGTGGATCCCAGCTCTATCTATCCACCAAAAGCATTAAAAGTAGAAAAGTTCTTCATGGTAACGACTACATGGTGAAAGTACTCCAGTACTAACACAATAACTTCAAAGCCTGGAACCTCTACATGAGCTGGTGTCAAGTGGCTCTCTAAATAGCATAATTATTACCTTAAATTGTAGAATGAGTTGATTTTAGATGCTGAATTTCTAGGGCATATGTATAAGGTACCATGAGTCTCATTCCTGGAACATGATAAGCAACTCATTCCATGTCAAGGCCACAGAATTTAATGCACACTTCTGGGAAAAAATTATGGGTATTATGGGAAAATGTTTTAATTACTTTGTAAAACAGACAAATGTCACTGGCATGCAACAATAAATATTTTTTTTCTTTTTTGTTTTAAATTTTGTTTAAGTTATACAAGTTTCACATATTTCATATATATAGATTTAGGAACATAGTAACATGTTTCCCCCGGCCCGCCCATGCTTCAACCCTTCTTCCTCCTCCCTCTCACATTCCCATTCTAAACTTCTACAAAGATCTATTTTCAGTTTACTTAATGATCATATAGGTAACCTTACACTAAGTAAAAGACTTCAACAATAGCATGAAGAAAAAAGAAAAGAAAAAGAAAAAAAAACTTCCTCAATGGAAGAGAGAAAGGTTGTATACAATTATCAAATCTCACAATATCCATTTCACTCCAATACATTACATTTCAGGTACTCTATTTGTATCAGTACCTATTAGTCAGATCAGGGTAAAGATGATATCTACCTTTTTGGGACTGGCTTATTTCACTAAGTATAATGGTTTCCAGTTGCATCCATTTTGTTGCAAAAGACAAGATTTCATTTTTTTCCATGATAGACAGTATGAAGATACCTCAGAAATTTGAATTTACACCTACCATATGATTCACTGCAGCACAATTCACAATAGTAAAGGTATGGAATCAACCCAGATGAAATCAGCTGTTGACTGGATAAAGAAATTATGGTATATACACATTATGGAGTACTACTCAGCTGTAAAAAAATAATAAACATTTATTTAGCTCATGAGTTTGCTAGATTCATCTGATACTAGCTGAGTGTTGCTGAGCTTAGCTGGGCTTGTTCACACATCTGTGGCTCATTATCAGTCTAGTTGGTGACTCTTGACTTTGGCTGGACTTGTTAATATCTCTGTATCAACAGGATGCTGACTAGTCTAGGAGGACTTTGGCTATGTGGCTAGGTAATTCAACCCTGTTTCATGTATCTTATCTTCCACCGGACTAGTCCATGCATTTTCCTATGACATGGCAGAGGGACAGAAGCAAAAGTTAAACAAATGCTATTCCAAGTTTCTAATGGGACCTTATCTGCTAACATCCCATTGCCCAAGTAAGTCAAATGATCACCTCATATTCAAGGAGACTCTGTATTCAATAGACTCTACACCTTTAGTAAAAGGAACACAGAGTCATAGACAAAGGCTGGGAATACAGTAGGTGAAATATTGAGGTTATTAATCCAGTCAGAGTATCAAAGAGGAGAATTGACTACATTTTGTTATTAGTGAGTCATAACAATGGAAAGCCACTAACTTCTTTGGGCCTCAGGTTTGTGTCAAGTGAAAATAAAGAGTCTGACCATATAATTACTACCATCCTTTCAAAGACTTCTGAGTCTTGGAGGATTTGACTATATAATTGCTAGTGTTCCTCTCCAATCTCTAGATGCCTAAGAGATGATTACAAAAGAAATTTTGAAATATATTTCTAGGAAGTATACAACATGAGCTATATTAGGAAAGGACAACATTTTAGGAGAGGTATTTTAAGAAAGGAACTAAGAAGACAGAATAGATATGGGAGTCACAGGAATACATTATGTTCTTGTTATGTTTCAAGAGCACCTTTCCTCTATGATTGTTTCATGAGGTATAAGGATATGTATACAAGTTTACACATAAGAGCATTCAGAGTGCATTTGACTTGAGGTTTGAAATAAAATTTAAAATGTAACTATATGTTAGGAACTCTGTGAATAATGCCCAGTTTCAGGTTTCCCTCTTATTGATGCAATATTTGGATCTACTTAGCATTTGGTCCACCTTGGTCTTATCTCCTCCATCTTTCTGCTCTTCATCTAATAGCTTCCAATAAACACTTTGAATCCAAACTTGTACATGATCAACTGCAAAGTTGTGGAGAGAAGATGTACAAAAGATAATACTTTAATATATGTCTAGACCCTGAAATCATGGAAGATGATTGGCGATCACTGTTGGAAGAGCTTTCTCTAAAGAGATGTTATTCATAGTATGGTACTGAGACAGCAACATCAGCCTCATCAGGGAGCTTGACAAAAATTTAGAATCTCATGCCCCACGCTAAATCTCCTGAATCAGAATCTACATTTTTAACAAAATCCCAAGCTGCTTTGCAGGTACATTAATTTCTTGCAATTTGATCATTAGGATGCCCATCTTGTCATTTTTAACATGTAATAATAATCTAAAAATTGTTCTTAACCACAGAGTTCATGAGATTCCACCATTGTGATCTGTGACTAATTATAGGTAAAAAAAAAAGTGACAGCAATTTTTTATATATTATGCCATATTCAAACATTTGAGATTCACACTCTCACATTCTCAACACTTGTGCATACTTTATTATATTCCTTTAAAAATATTTATTTTGAAAATCAGAGATACAGAAAGGGAGGGAGGGAGGGAGAGAGAGAGAGGAAAAGAAAGAGAAAGAGATAATATCTTCCATCAACTGGTTCACACCCCAGATGGCTGCAATAGGCAGCACTGGCCCAGGCCAAAGCCAGGAGCCAGGAGCTTCCTCTGGGTCTCCCATGTGGGTATCAGGAACCTAAACACTTGAGCCATCTTCCACTGCTTTTCCCAGGCCATTAGCAGGAAGCTGGATCAGAAATGATGCATCTAGGATACGAACCAGTGCTCATATGGGATGCCAGTGTTGTAGGGGACAGCTTTACATGCTATGCCACAACACTGGCCTCTCTATGCTATTCCTTTAGATTGAGTGAGGAAGTTGGAAGTTTAACCTAGGGAACTCTGTCTCCACAAATAATGTCATCCGTTGTATGTCCCATATAAAATGTTGAAGGCTTCTACCCTAAGATAAAAGTATTACCAAGAATATTGGCAGATACTACAAGGCTTAACTTTTTCACTCCAATCTCCTCTATACAGCATTTCTTGTAGCACTTTAAGATGCTGTCTACTCTTCATTTTAAACATCTTTAGCTCATCTTGTCTGGAGTACCCGTTCAGCCCAGCATCTTGTTTTTCCCATGCTTTATCACCCACGATGGATTCTTATTCTTCATTTCCACAGCACCAAACACAGGGCCTTGCATCAATCAAAGTGCATGGATGCTTTTTTTTTTAATGATAAATGCATCAACTAACCAGAATGTGGTCTAAGCACCATGACTATCTTGCATTTACCAAATAGCAACCCCAATAATACAGCTGGAATGACAAGGACCACTTAATAAGGTGCTAAATGTTTGTAACTACAAATCCATAGTCTTATACAAATAAGATTATGTTGTATGAATTCATAAATATTCACAATATATAAAACATTTAACATATATGATCTCATTTAAACTCTTTACCATAAGCCAGTGAAAATTGGTATTATTATCTCTATTTTTATACAATAGACAGTTAAAATTTCAAGAGCTTAAATAAGCTTACCAAGGTCATGCTTACTGAAAAGCAACATTCTAGATCCTACACAGAGAAAAAGCATATTGGTCCTAAATGAATTATCCACTTAGTGTAGATCTATGACAATAGTTTAATTTGTATTTGGTTTCTTAGCCCTTTGCCACAGGCCCTTTGTTAGTATTATTCAAATAATGAAAATTTTAATATAATTTTTAAGCAAATATAATTATTTAGAAAAAATTGCCCAAATATATGAGTGCACCATACTGTAACACATGATAAAAAAAAAAAAAGAAACAAAAATACCCCTTGTGAATTAACTGTATTCTTCCATGTTGGCATAAACTATCCAATTTATTTCTATTTAGATCTGGAGTATTTACAACTTTGATCTAGAAATACTGGTCATCATTTTACTCCTTTCTATTTCTTTCTAGTTCTAACTCAATGGCAACCTTGAATTACAAGGTGAAACAAAAACTACATTTTACTTGCATGATTTGTAATTGTGAACTTCAGTTCATGTTCACTGGGAATTGTTTGTCTATAGGGGTCACTCCTGCCCTGGGTTAAGGCAGAATCAAAATAGTCTGTAGTTGCTTGCCTGTGCTTGGATTCCATGTATTTGTCCATTCTGAGATAGTCTTTGCTTTAATTTATTGGCACTGGACACTCAATTCCACATATGACATTTGTAAACTACTCACTGTTGGTTCAGGTTTGGGTCTCTGATTCACTTTGCAGACATTTTTCTTCCAGTATGCCTCTTGGATCATTAGCTTCCTTGCCTCATCCCCTGAATTATGGAGTGAGTTTTACTAGTTCCTGTTTCAAGGGTGGAGACCCCCGCAGTGTATTCTGAGGAAACTTAGAGGAAAACAAACAACAACAACAAAACTGGAATGTTTAGGATACATCATACAGGCCCATTTTCCGACATGCCATTTTCCAACAATCCTTGGTGGGTAGCCTGACTGACCTCACTGTGTAATTTTCATATGATCTTTTTATTTCTATTCTTGGTTAAAGTAAAAATTCATGAGATTATTCTAAAAATAAGATGAGGGCTTTCAAGGTTGCTTAGGCTAATTTTGAAACCACCCATTCCATGGATATACTTAAATGCTTTTCCCATTGTTTTTAATATCCTTTTAGCTGATGCTGAGGTTAAAATTCCAGAGTCCCTGCAGTAATTCTTCATAAAGTTCTGCATTTTTGTTTTTTATATTTCTATTTTTTTTATTTTGGTTTCATTTTAGAATGCAATTTCATGCTAAAAATAAAATAAGCACAATACCATAAAAATGAGAAGTAGAAAAAAAATGAAAATTCTCATAAGGCCAACACAGTTTAGACTTTTGGGTATCTTTTCATAATAGTTCTAGACTTTAAAAAATATTCTCATAATCATAGTCCATTTACAACTGTAGGTACTTTTCATTTATCACAATATTACTGTGATAATTATAGCACAGTATATATTCTATCCTAAGTACTTATATTTTTAAAGCCATTTATTAGTTTTAATTTATTTGACCATATCATATTTCTTTAAGTAGAAGCATCAGAATTTGTTTTTATAAAAAAATTTCAATTTTTGATACTTTGTTGTTTCTTTGCACATTTGTTTGACTCTTTTCCCTACTATCTAGCAATAAATTTCAAAATATTTTCAGCAAGGTAATTATAGTACCATATCACTGTACCTGTCTGCCAAAGCCTAGAGATATAATTTAAAAATGTAAAAACATTGTGAGGGATTAAATTTTAAATATGTGCAGTAGAAGAGGGTATTATGGCACATCAGGTTAAATCACAGCTTGGAATACCTGCATTTCATATTGGATTTCTGATTCAAATCCTGGCTCCTCTGTTTCAATCTAGTCCTGCTAACTCCTGATGTGGGAAACCTAGATGGAGTTCCAGGCTCCTGGTTTCATCTTGGCCCAACCTGGTCTGTTGTGCCAGACATTTGAGAATGAAGCAGTAAATGAAAAAAAAATTGAAGTTCACAAAATTTCTTTCATCATATGCATTCCCTGTGAACTTTCTGAAGACCTCTCCTAAGTGCATTTTCCAGTAGCACATTTTTTAAAGTTTTAGCAGTCTTCTGTCTTTGGTATCCCACTGGAGCTTATTGTTGTATGGTTTCCATTTCTTTCCTTAAAATACTGGATTTGATCATATCTGGATAATAACTCTGTAGTCTGGCTTATTTATTTTTATGCCATAATTATATTTTATTGAGTGATTTTTTTTTCTATTTGTAAGCTAACCTTAATGAGTAACTTCACTTGATTTTTGGTCACTTACAGCTATGCATCTAAAACTTCCCGTTCTCTAGATCAAGTCTCTACTTTATTTCTTAACAAGGCTGAGAAAAATAATGTCAAAGGTAGAATAATATTCCCACTACAAAAACTTTGGCAATAGGCAGAGTTGAACACATTTGAACTTGACTATAATTGCCTTTTTCTGCTGTATTATCCAGAATTAACAAAAGTCATGAGTGGGCAATGTCTTTTCAAAATCAAGTTAACTCAGAAATTTGGAAATGGAGTCTGCTAGTCAAACAGAGAAACTCAGCCTAGATTAAGGCAAACTTACTGAAAGTTATTATTTATTGATATCTACACATAATATAACAATTCATCTTAAAAATTAAAGGTTAAATTCAACCACATTCTTCCCATTTTGTACCCATTTCCCCAAAAGTGACTTTATAGCTTTAAGAACAACTAGACTCAATGCTTGCTCACATTGTAGTGTAGAATTTCTAAGACATAGTCTACAAAATCAATTTACCTTGAAAATCTGTCTTGTGGTGACATTTCCCACCAAGAATGTGGTCTAAGGTCACAGCAATGAAAAGATGGGAGTAACTGTATTAAATGATGAATGTTTCATGGGAAAGGGCCTTAAAGGAGAATCTTTCAGATTCACATTGCTCCTCTATAGCTATATTGCCATAACACTGCTGCCCAACAACTTATTGCAACATTCAATGATATAAAACAATAAGCATTTACTAAGTTCATGGACTATCTGCGGTCTATGTAGTTATGGTCTAGACCAGGCTCATCTGACCTCCATAAGTTCAGTCATGCCTGTTTAGTTGGTGGGTCAGCCAGGGGCTGGTAGATTTAATATAGCTTCACTTTCTTGTCTGATAGTCAGCTGTTGTGATGGGAAAGATATAACTGGACCATGTGTCTCCTCCTCCTATGAACCAGCCTAACCTTGTTCACGTGATGGCTGAATAAGCTGCCAACAGGGAGAGAAGAATCACACAAGGCCATTAGGCTTAAAACTGAATACTGTCACTTCTGACACATTCTGCTGGGCAAAGAAAAGACCTCCTCAGATTCTAGATTAGAAATATACCCCAGTCCTTGCTGGGATGACATACAAAGTCACACTGCAAAGGTTGTGGCTACAAGGAGGAGTTAAAAATTAACGTCATATGTGCAATGGGGCTTCCATCTCCACCCAACACACAGTTTGAATTGCACACAGTAGAAATTCAATGCATGTTGGAGTACACGAACAAGACTGTGCCATTAGATAGGATGGCACTGAACCCCAGAACAGAGGCAGTCAAGAGGAAACCCTGGTAATCTAAGGTGAGACTTACAGGAAAGAAAAATTAAGAGGGATCCAGGCTGAAATTTCACAGTTGAACCTAATTTCTCGGGTTCTTTGGCCTGAATCAGATTAAAATCTGCTAGGACAGAAGTTGCAGTGTCTATCTGCCACATGGGGCCCACCAGTGTGATTCCAATGGCCTGCCGACAATAAAAAAGCAAGAGCTCTTCTGTGAAAATTTGGATTTATGACTTCTCATATAACACAGGAATCTGACAAGCTTCAGATAGAACTAAGCTGTTGGCACCACATTTGGAAAAGCCTGTGCTCTCTGGCTCCTCAGAGTCCTACCACTCCTGCTTCCTAGCACCCAGCATGCTTCTCTTACTGGCATGACCTTCTTGGCCTGTGTAAATGCCTGACTTTGCAATCCTTTGGCTGGACTACCTCTAAACTACTGGAGGATGGAGCTTTGTTGGCAGATAGTGCCCTGCATACTTTTCACATTTTCTCACAATGAACGAGTATTTACCTTTTAATGAGCAAAAAGAAAAAGAAAGTTCTAACTTGAAACTTAATAACAAATACAATTTTGAAGTTAATAACTGAATGACCTTTTAAAAAGAGTAAATGATATTTAACATGAATATGATCCAGTGACTTGGCTTAAACAACAATAAAATCTGTCCTATGAAAAAGGAGTCCACTAAAGTTACAACTTCACCAAATTTTGGTCAATTAGAAAATATTTTAAAAGTTTATTAAAATTATTATTATTTGAATTAAATTATTAAAATATTTAAAAGTATAGGTTTAAGTATTTGGTATTTCTCACAATTTACATTTTCATTTTTTCTTTTTTATAATTAAGAAAAATACCAGCATTTATCAAGTGTCATAGGGTGTTAACTGCCAATAAACATTAACCTCAGAGATCTTGTCTGCAAGATCAGGGTTCAATATACCCTTAGCTGAAGATCCACCAGTCTGATTTAAATGAAAATAGCAATCTGCTGTTTCTCCAAAACAAAGTCCCTAGTGTTTCTCTTTCCTTACCTTGCCTGGAAACGAATCTTTTTTTTTTTTTTTGCAAACTTTTATTTAATAAATATAAATTTCCAAAGTACAACTTTTGGACTATAGCGGCTTTTCCCCCCATAACTTTCCTCTCACCTGCAACCATCCCATCTCCCACTCCCTCTCCTATCCCATTCTTCATCAAGATTCATTTTCAATTATCTTTATATCTTTATCTTAATATATCTTTACATAAGGGCACTGGTTCTCATCCCGGCTGCCCCTCTTCCAATCCAGCTCTCTGCTATGGCCTGGGAAATCAGTAGAAGATGGCCCAAGTATTTGCACCCCTGCACACATATGAAAGACCTAGAAGAAGCTCCTGGTTCCTGGCTTCAGATCAGCCCAGCTCTGGCTGTTTTGGCCATCTGGGGAGTGAAATACTGGATGGAAGACCTTTCTTACTGTCTGTAACTCTACCTCTCAAATAAATAAATAAAAATCCTTTAAAAAAGGGAAAAAAAATCCTACTTCCTTCTAAAGTGCTGGGACAGCAGGGAAACAGTTGGCAATTTTCTTATGTTTGATGCTCCATGATTTCAATGTGGTCCATGCAGAACATGGGGCAACGTTCAAGGTTCCTTTGTTGCTTTACAGCAGTGTGCCTCTCTGGGCCCTGAGTATACCTCTTATAGTTGATGTCTTCCTTGGCTTATTAGCATTTGCATGCTAGCATGATATATTCACAAATACTTCATAGTTTTTTTAAAAAGATTTATTAATTTATTTGAAAGTCAGAGTTATAGAGAAGGAAAGGCAGAGAGAGAGGCCTTCCATCTACTGGTTCACTCCCCAATTGGCTGCAATGGCCAGAGCTGCACCAATCCCAAGCCAGGAGCTTCCTCCGAGTCTTCCCATGCAGGAGCAGGGGCCCAAGGACTTGGGCCATCTTCTGCTTTCCCAGGCCATAGCAGAGAGCTGGATTGGAAGTGGAGCAGCCAGGACTTGAACCAACACCCATATGGGATGCCGGCACTGCAGGCGGCAGCTTTACCCACTATGCCACAGCACCGGCCCCTCACTTCACATTTTATATTTGGGGAGAATAGTAGATTTTCAATGCTCAGGCTAAGCCATTTTTATCAGACACCTTTTGATGTGAAGGAAAAATAATTTGAATGAGATCCACAATCCATTAACTATCTGAGATTGAGACCTGTTATTTCTCAAGATTCATAACTTACTCTGATTTTAGAATGGTGATATGATGCTTACACCATGATCACAGTACTCTGAGATGGCCTAAACAACCCTTGCAGTCAAACAGCTGGATATGTCTGCAGTAAAATGCATGGACATTCTTGCAAAGGGGGATAAATAAGGATTACAAATAGCCTATGATCAGCTAATGTCAATGAGTTTGTCCCAAATTTGACAAAAGCTTCTGAATTTAAAAACTTTAGGAATTCTAGAATTACAGAGAAGGGATTATGTTATATAGGTTAGATAACTAAATCTTGGCAAAATGTCTCTAGCTTAAAAGCAAGAGTGAAAGGAGTTGACCTAAGATGATGCTTTCAAGCTGCTGACTCTGTCGTCTTCAAGGAAGTCAAGATACAGAAGGGCAGACGCCCTGAGGCCTGGCTCCATTCACCCTGGATGGTCCAGGGGTTGGGCAAGCCCGAGACTGCACTGAAAACTGCAGCTGGAGAAGTCATAGTCCAGAGAGACACAGGAAGTAGAACTGGGGACTCAGAGAGGAACCTGGACAGGGAGATAATCAGAGTGGCCAAAGAATCCAGCCTCATTGGCATCACACCAGATGCCGAGAAAGGCAAGATCGCAGCCACTCTTCCCAAACCTCTGAAGTCAAACTCAAGAGCAAGATTCCAGATGATGTGTGTTCACCTTGAAGTCTGAAAAGCAGAGAAGGTGTTAGATATAGTGGTTGTCACCTCGCTTGGGATGCCCAGCATCTATACCAGAATATTTGGACTCAAGCTCCCATTTCACCTGCGATTCCAACTTCCTACCAATGAGCACACGTGGAGGCAGCAGGTGATACCTCAAGTACTTGGGTCTCTTATGCCCATGTGGGAGACTCAGATGGAATTCTCAGCTCCTGGCTTCAGCCTGATCCTCAGCTATTGCAAGCATTTGGAGAATTAACCAGTGGATATGAGATTCATTCTCTCTCTCTCCCTCACTCCCTCTCTCCCCCCACCTTTCTCTCCCCACTTCCAATAAATAAATTTTTAAAGAAATATGAGAAGCACAAAAATGAATTATGGATTTTAAGGACATATGTTTTTAAAAGTTTCCTCAAGGCTAATAGATGTAGGAACCACTTAGTCTCCAATGCTGTTTTGAAGATTACACTACATGCTTACCATTCAATAAGCAGAGGAATTTTATTTAAAATTCTGGATTTTCAGTTAGGCTCAGCAAAGTAGAGTTTCTCAGCAGGCAGCTCTGACTGCTGCTCCCACTTGCACCCCACTACTATGAAAGAATCCCAGGTTTACACCTGTTTTATGACTATGGCATCCATGCAAGTCTTCATTTGAAAAAAGAGCTTCCTGACTTAAAAAAAAATCTGGGGGCCAGTGCCGTGGCTCACTTGGTTAATCCTCCGCCTGCAGCGCTGGCATCCCATATGGGCTCTGGGTTCTAGTCTCGGTTGCTCCTCTCCCAGTCCAGCTCTCTGCTGTGGCCTGGGAGGGCAGTGGAGGATGGCCCAAGTGCTTGGGCCCCTACACCCGCATGGGAAACCAGGAAGAAGCTCCTGGTTCCTGGCTTCGGATCGGCATATCTCCAGCTGTAGCAGCCATTTTGGGGGTGAACCAACAGAAGGAAGACCTTTCTCTCTGTCTGTCTCACTGTCTAACTCTATCTGTCAAATAAAAAAAAAAAAATCTGAAAATTCCCCAGGACCTAAAACAGATAAATTCAAAGACATTAAAAATGTAACCCAAATAGTGAAAAAGGTAAATGAAAATCTGAATGAAAGGAAAATAAAGAGATGAGCGAAGATGTCAAACTGAAAGCTGAAAGTTAAAGTTGGTTACAAGAGTTTGTGCACTTTGTAAAAATGCATCCAGCACTGGCTTCACCAACTGCCTGAAGCAGCGCTTCCTAAAGCCCACTCTGCTGCTCTGTTATTTCCAGTCAGCTGCTTGGTGGCTCCCCACCCAATTCATGGCAGACCTTGGCACTCTCAATTATCAATAGCTCTCAACTTACATGTCAGAACTTCAGACCATGGTGTGTTACTTCTATAAATTTTTTCTGTGTATGTGGGTGGAGAGAAACCGAGTGAGTGAGCAAGCTTGCTGGTAGACAAATTTGTTTTATTCCAAGTTTTCAGACCTATACAAACTTACATATATGAATGGGACTATCAACCATGGACAGATGACATGTCCAGCTAAGCCCTGTTTAACATTTTCTCCGTGGGTGACCAGTGAATGACACTTAAATTTATTCTGTACCCTACTTTGTACAACTTTTTCTATGAGTTTTTGTGTGGATGTGGGTATAGAAATCCAAATAACCTCAAGTCAATCTCTCTTGATGTCTCCTAGCTGCAGATGGAGCTAGAGCAGGAATACCAAGACAAATTCAAGAGACTGCCTCTGGAGATTTTGGAGTTCGTGCAGGAAGCCATGAAAGGGAAGATCAGTGAAGACAGCAATCACGGTTCTGCCCCTCTTTCTGTGGCCTCAGACCCTGGGAAAGTTAACCACAAGCCTCCCTCCAGTGAGGAGGCAGAAGGAGACAACCCAGGAAAAGAGTTTGATACTCCGCTGTGATTGCTCCTGCCAGGCCTTTAGGATATGCATGGCTGCTCAAGCCCCATCGGACTCTCTTGTTACACAGATCACTGCCCAGAACTCTCTTCCTCAGAAACATCCCTCAGCCTAAAATCCACACCCATGGGCGTTCCAGAAGGATCCATGCAGAAGTCCCATACCCAGGTTCCATTGGTCATGTGGAAATGACTGCAGGTCTACTAGAGAAGAGTGCATGTAGGTGGGATTTTTGTGTTGTCTCTAGTAGTAAATTCAAAGCAGGCAACTTCCAAGCTCCATGGAACATTTAATGAAGGACACTGTCTTCTTTGAAGAAAACTGAGCTTGTGTCTTTATTTGAAGCTCTGATGTAAAGTATGTCAAAGTAATAGAAATAGTTTCATAATGCATAGCACTATTTAACACATTGAACAGCTGACTTTGAGCATTTTTTTCCCAACTGCCCCTCAACTACATATCTGCAAGTGGATATGCTTATTAAATTGCTTCATCTTTTCTTTTGCAAGCACTGGTGGCTTGCAGTTTGCTAATTTATTTATCATACAAACATCGTGTATTCATTGCTGACATGGCTTTGTTAGCTACCATAGTGATGCAAATAAGCTGATTTTCTTTTTTCAAAAATATCATTTGATTGCCCAGCGAAGCCATCCCAAGACTGAGCAATATGAATTGACTGACATCTGGCTGCATGAGTGAGCTAGCTGTGCATTTCCAGGCACTGTTCTACCTGAACTGACTCTGTACTCAAAGTTGGGGTATTCATATGATTAATAGCTACAAATGGTCCATTCTGTTGAATGAAAATGATTGAACTGATGTATGTTAAGCAAAAATTCAATCATAGTGAACAGGTTCCAGTGGTAATTTTGCTGTCTGACATTGTTTTATGGTTCATTTATTTTTAATATAGAGAAGACAATATTTATCTAGAGAATACAGAAACCCACTATAAATGATATATATTATCTCCATGTATATATTATGCACTCAGCCATTTAAGTGCATATGCAGACACACACACCACTCAATGTAGATGTGTGTTTAATTGGCAGTGACTCAAATATCTTCCACAAGGAAATATGGATAGAGAAAAAAAGGTCTAACATGTAGTTTAAATGAATATTAAATTATGTGGAAATACTAAGAAATGATGGATGGATCCATTGATGCAAGTTGAGGTAGACTTAGAATTTAGACTATGAATTTGATATGTATTTTGCAGAATCAAAAATTGAATTTTAAGCATCAGATTTAAAGCTTGTTTAATGGCTAGATTGTATAAAATGTATAGGCTAATAAAATGAAAATTTATAGTATCTTCCATAATTTTAAAGTCTGACAGATGTTAATTTTATTCTAACATTTCGAAAGCTTTCATTATATATTTACTATGTGCATTCAATCCACTTAACTGTTTTTTTACATTTCTGTTTTATGTGGCTTAAGAGAAACAGTGATGGTAAAAGTGATTGAAAATATTGTTGAAAGGTCTAATCAAGGAAGAATAACTATATAGAGAAAAATATAATTTAGAAAGTAACACAAGGAACTTTGAAGTTAAACACCAGAAGCAAAATGCTCATAGCTTTATGTTAATTTAAAATAAACCTGTCTGAGTGTAGCTTAGCGAAACATTTTAAAACAGAAAAACCAGTGTGTCTTGAAAATTGTGTTTTAAGAATTTAATATTTTTATGGAAATTATTTATCTTTAAGCAATAACTAGGGATCACAATTACATTTTAATCAAAATGAAGGCTTAATTCAAACATTAGGAAAAGTATAAAAAAGAAGTAATGAGGCACAAGGGGAAAATCACATCCTCTTTGGAGATGATTATATTTTGATTGGAAGGACTTAGTGTGTTAATTAGACACTTAATAAAACCTAACTTCCACTGAAAGAGAAATCTTGTGTAAATCATTCTGCTTTAGCACTTTGAAAGAAAGACATTAATCATAAAGAAGCAAGAATGGTCAAAACTGAATGCTGCATTTTTATAAACAAAATCACAGATTGTCTAAAATTGCAGAAGAGTGAACTAATAGCATTCATAAGCAAACACAATGATGGTTATTACACAATATTGTATCACATTTTAGTCTAGAGCTAAACAAAGAAAGATTGAATAACCTTGACTTCCACAAAACAGTTTTGGTAGTTGAATTTCATTATCCTAGTGACTCTAGTCATTTTACAATATGTTTGTATTTGGCCATTTACTGTAATCACATTTTTATATCTGTACAACGACACTTTTTGCAGTTGTGGGGTAGTGTGTAACACTGTCCATCTTGCATCATTGAAACTACTACAGTGATATTATCATTTAATAATATTACTTGAAATAGACTAAGATAAAGAAAAAGGATCTATATGATGTGCAGTTTTGTGCCTTTATGTATTTGCCTTGTTCTTTGTTGAATGTGGAAATTCTGTACTGTGGTTTTTCCTCTAATAGGGAGTAGAGCTGTGTATTGAATTTGACTGTGTCCCTCTGATACCTTTACACTACTGAGAATAGCGTGGTTTTGGCTGTGCAAACCAGTTTTCAAAGTTCTATTGACTTGCCATGTGTTTTTGGTTTGTAACATTTCATTTTAACATTTCAGCATCACCACCCATTAATTGATACTCCTCTAGTAAATAAATAGTCATTAAATAATTCCAAAAAAAGGGCCATTGCTTGCGTTACTTTGGACTTAATGTTGTGCTTGTGCATTGTATTGTTTGTAATGGATTGGACATTGTGACTCTTGTCTTTTAAGAAGAAACAATGAGATAGGACAAAGTATTTGAAGCTCTTTAAAATGTACATATTTTGGTTCCTCTATCTCAAATTATTTGAAATGCATAATTCACATTTTTGTAATAATTCTATGCAATTTTGTGGCATGATGTTTCTTCCACTTGTAATTTTATGTGCTTTCATCACAAATCCAAAGGAAATAATAAAAATTTCTTAACACAACCCAGATGTTATTTCTTGGCATCAGAGCCAGCCTTCTTTTGACAGGGAGGATGGTGGGAAAGAACGTCATGATGCCCACCCTGACAGGGCACATCTGTGCCAGTACAGGAAGCCAGAATATTGCAAATGCTTGTACCAGAGAACACAGTTGTCATTACTGTCACCCACCACCCTCTTTCCAGCAGTGGCATTGGACTTGTCATTTCTTCCATAATGGAGATCCTCCCTTGCCTTCTCCCTTCTTCCCTTCCTCCCTTTCTTCCTTCTTTGACCAAAGCTAAGGAAAACAAAACAAAAATTTCTTGACAGGGGCCGGCACTGTGGAGTGGCGGGTAAAGCTGCTGCCTGCAGTGCTGGCATCCCATATGGGCGCCAGTTCAAGTCCCAGCTCTTCAACTTCTGATCCAGTTCTCTGCTATGGCCTTGGAAAGCAGTAGAAGATGACCCAAGTACTTCAGCCCCTGCACCTGCATGGGAGACCTGGAAGAAGCTACTTGCTCCTGGTTTCGGATTGGCACAGCTCTGGCCATTGCAGCCAATTGAGGAGTAAACCGGCGGATGGAAGACCTCTCTCTCTCTCTCTCTCTCTCTCTCTCTCTCTCTCTCTGCCTCTCCTTCTCTCTCTGTGTAACTCTGACTTTCAAATAAATAAATCAATCTTTAAAAAAATTTCTTGACAAATAGAAATGTAAGAACTGACAGTGCACTCGATGTAAGTTTTCTTACAGAAAGAAAAGCCTGCCACATTGATGGGAAAAGAAATGTAGGAAGGAACATCAAAAACATTTATAAAAATGGAATTTAAAAAGATAATATGCTTTTTGTTGTAAAAATTGAGAGATCCATGCATGGGAAGGCTATTTAAAGAGTTTGTTAAAATGTGTATTATGAAAAAACTATGGGGCCAGCGCAGTGGCATAGTAGGCTATGCCTCTGCCTGTGGTACCCTCATCCCATATGGGTGCTGGTTCATGTCCCAGCTGCTCCTCTTCAGTTCCAGCTCTCTGCTTATGTCCTGAAAGCGAAATAGAAGATGGCCCAAGTGGTTGGGCCCCTGTACCCATGTGGGAGTTCTGGAAGAAGCTCCTGGCTCCTGGCATTGGGTCAGCCCAGCTCCAGCTGTTGCAGCCATTTGGGAAGTGAATCGGTGGATGGAAGACCTCTCTCTCTCTCTCCCTTTTTCTGTCTGTAACTCTACCTCTCAAATAAATAAAATCTTTAAAAATAAATAACTAAATAAAAGAATGAAAAAACTATGCATAAAATTCAACATGTTGTTTTACCCAAATAAACATCTTTAAAATAATTTTCCTTAAACTTTGTGAAATTCTGTTATGTGTGAGTTTCATGTGAATGTCTCAGAAACACCCCAAGTGTAGTGTGTTTATTGCTATCTTATAAATGACTCCAAACAATAATTATCTCATGTCTCACAGTATTTGAGGGTCATGAATTGAGACAGGTCAGAGAGAAGATGATTTGTCTACTCCACAAAGTCTGGGCCTCTGCTGGAAGACTGGGAAGACTAGTGGGCACTCTGGGTTAGAACACCCACACGTGCCCTCTCTGTCCAACCCAGGCTTGGTTACCATATGGTAGGTAGATTCCAAGGGAGAACCTCCTGAGAATCAAGCCTCAAGTTGGCATAATCACTTCTGCTGACTCCGTTCACTGGTGCAGTCACAAGCTCCTTCCTTGATTCAAGGTGAGGTAACAAACTTAGATCCTGTCTCCACTAGGAAACAGTGTTAGTCACACTGAAGAAAAACATGAGGCCATGGAACAAATATATAGGCATGGCCATCTATGGAAAATACAATATTCTGCATATACTATACACCAAATTGATTTTTTAACCTTCAAAATCACCCCCTTTTGTACATCAGTGAACAAACCAATACCATCTAAGTGCCCAAACCAAAATGGCATTATACCTGACAGGTCCTTGTCCTTCACCCTTTTCTAATAAATCAGCAAGTCTGACCCATTCTGACCCATTGATATTTCTCAGGTGCATTTTCCTTTCTATTCCCTACTCTAGTACTGAAGTCAGACCACCATCCCCTCCCACCTGCCAAGCTTCTCCTAAAAAGTTTTCCTAAACAATTCAACAATTTTTTCATCCTATAGATAGAATGATAATAATAAGTGGGATGAAAAGCCTTTAGTTGACATTGACTTCCTCAGCATAAGGACTAAGCCCCTCATTCATGTTTAAGATCTCACATGATGTGGTTCCTACACAGCTCTCTTGCTAAGTCTCTGAATGTTTTCCATACCACTCTCCAGCCTGTGCACCCTCCCACCTCAAGAGCTTTTTGAGTACTATTAGTTCAACTACTTAGACCTCTCTTTTCTACATCTCTTTTTCTTGCACCTCTTCCCCAACACACACACACAGTTTTCATCATTTCCCTCCTTGCTCTGGTTAACTCCTATTCACCTCCCAACATAAATGTCACTTCCAACATAAATGTCACTTCCAACATAAATGTCACTTCTTGGAATTCGTCTTATTCCATTTTCTGTTGCTTTAACAGAATACCCGAGACAGGGTAATTTATAAAGAAAAGCAGTTTATTTAACTCACAGTTCTGGAGGCAGGGAAGTCCAGGATCAGGTGGAAACATCTAGTGAGAGCCTCAGTCTGATTCATAACGTCCTATAAAAGCAGAAGGGTAAATGAGTGCCTGTGAAAGAAAAGACTCAAGGTGCAACTTTGCTTTCTAAGACTCCACTCTCACAGTAACTAATCCAACCCCTTGGGAGTGAGAACTTACTCTCAAGAGCCAGCATTCACCTGTTCATGAAGGCTTCACCCTGGGATTCAAACACTTCCACAAGACTCCACCTTTCAACATACATGATGGAATACTACTCAGCCATAAACAAGAATGAAACCCTGTCTTTTGATACAAAATGGATGAAACTGAAGACCATTATGCTTAGTTAAAATAAACCATACCCCAAAAGACAAATATTATATGTCTTTGATCTGCAGTAGCTAATATGTAGAGTATGAAAAATGCAATGCATGTGAATGAAATTGACTCCTTGAGATTTGAATATTGGTCATAGCCCTTGCCTACACTGCTGTGGAAGAGTGGTCTTTATACTTTTACTTGTTGCATTCTTCATTTAGTGGAGAATTAAGCCTGTGATTATAAAGTCAATTGAAAGTATGTTATAACGAATTAAGAGAAAAAAAGAAGGGAAGGAGGAGGGAGGGTAGGAAGTATCATTGTGTGCTTAAAATTGTATATATGAAATCTGTTCTCTATATAAATAAAAAATGTAAAAGAAAAACATTGCCACATTGAGGAATCAAGCCTCACAGTGAGTTTTCAAACCATGGCAGAAGTCTTCTTAGATCCATCTAAGCTTCTGGCAATCCTTTCATCTGTGCTCTGATCCCATCCTTTCAGTAACCTGCTGCAAAGCAAACAGCAAAATCTAATGCCTTAAACAACTACTACTTACTTTTGATTTTGAGTCTACAGATTGATGGGTGGCCCTGCCATCATGGGTTGTGCTTGGCTCATCTCAACTGGGCTCATCTACATATCTAGTACAACCTGTTAGCTGGCTACTGGATGATCCTACTTTATGTCCCTTGACTAATCTATTCTGGGCATTTCATATAATTGGATCTGTACAATACCCGGTCGTTTACAACTGGCTTCTTTTACATAGCAAAAGGGTTCAAAGTTCATTCATGTTGTAAAGCATACCAGTACTTCATTCTTTTTCATGATCAGATAATATTCCATTAGATACACATTTTATATTTTCATTCACATTTGATGGATATTCAGGTTATTTGCACTTTGGTTATTGTGAATAATATTGCTATAAATATTGATGTACAAGATTTTTCATGGAAATATGTTTTGAATTTTCTTAGAAGATTTTCACCTAGGTGTGGAAATATTGGGTCATATAATAACTCTGTGTTTAATTTTTTGAGGAACTGCCAAACTGTCTTCCAAGATGGCCACAGCCATTACATTCCCTGAAATGTGTGAAGCTTCCAGTTCTCCACATTCTTATATATACTCATTTTCCGTATATTTGATGATTGATGTCCTAGTGAGTACAAACCAGTCTCCCATTTTTATTTGTACTTTTCTAATTTCTAGCCATGTTGTATATACTAACTGTACGTATGTCTTCTTTGAGGAAATGCCTATATGTGAGTCTTTCATTTTTCATTATATAAATATTTCTTCTAAAATATTAATCTTTCTTGATTTTTGGCTTCTGATCCTTTTAGTGCCTACTCATCCCAAAAGCCCAACTGAGGAAGACATTCTCAATTATCAGTCTTCCTAGGGCCACAGGACAGCTCACTGTAGGCTGTTCAGGAGATGGTTCTGGTTACTTTCTTTGTGAATCCAGAAAGCCATTTACTTAATTTTTTTTACTAAATGTCAATGTTTATTATCCCAGGTTTCTCTCCTCCTAAAAACAGGGTGAAAAATAAGTCTGATAAATGTGAACTGAATTCACTCCATGCAGTGAATTTCTGATGGAAGGAAATTTACTAAGGACAAGTTAACATTTTAATATTGAGGTGAAAATATTTGCTGCATAGCCTTTAAAAGTGAAGTGAGTTACATAATGTGTTACTCAGTATATGTCATCAAGAAACTTTATGTGTCAATAAGAAACTCATACAAAGAAAAATAGCTTGCCAATTAAGTTATGACTGCTTGTCCAACAAAGTGACATCTGAATTTCAGAAAAGTTAAAAGCAAAAGTATATCTTAAAATCAATGAAATAACAGTTATCTTCCTTTCTTTATTTCCAAGTGCTACCTACTTTATAAGACTCTAAGGTAGTTCATTAATTTACTTAAAAGCAATGGAAAGCCCAATATCCAAAAAAAAAACACCAAAAAAAAAAAAAAAAAAAGAAAAGGAAAGATAAATGTGTACCAAAGTCACTATAAAAAGGACCAAAATGGGATTTGATTCATCCCACAAAGTCTTAAAACTGCTTCCCCATCTCTTTCTATATATGATTGTCACAAATGAAGGAGCTGCTGTCCAGTGTCCTTCAGTACTTGGTCTGAGCAGGCTTTTACCCTCTCCCTCACCTTTATCTCTGGATTTATTCTATTTTCCTTAACCATCTCTAACCTTTTCAGAAATCCTTTACCCTTTCCAATGTGGCTCATTCTATCCTTGCTGAATGCTCTAGTGTTGCCTAATTCAGTTCCCCCAAAGGCTCACAAACCAAGTAAGGGGAAATAAAATTATTCTTACACTGGGAGAGGCCAAAAAGATGTCCATGTTTACATTTTTCTAGCAGCACATCCAGTCCACACATATTTGATAAACAACTACTATTTTCCAGGTGCTCCATCTGCCCTAGGCCAAGCTTGGTTAAAGGTGCAGGTTTCTTGATCATAATTATGACCAGATAAGTATACCTTGAAGGCTGCCCTATCAAACTGAATCATATTGTATATCTCAACACTCACACAGGCAGACAGAAGTAAGAGTGATATGCAAGTGTGCACATACACCCCCCTACACATACATACACCCCTCAGACTGGGTCAGACACATTTAACAGCTTTTTTTAAAATCTTCCCCTTTATTTTATTTATTTATTTATTTATTTATTTTGCCAAGCAGAGTTAGACAGTTAGAGAGACAGAGAGAGAGTTATAGACAGTGAGAGAGAGACAGAGAGAAAGGTCTTCCTTCCATTGGTTCACTCCCCAAATGGCCACTATGGCCAGTGCTGCGCCAATCCGAAGCCAGGAGCTAAGCGCTTCTTCCCAGTCTCCCATGCGGGTGCAGGGACCCAAGCACTTGGGCCATCCTCCACTGCCCTCCTGGGCCACAGCAGAGAGCTGGACTAGAAGAGGAGAAACCGGGACTAGTACCTGGGGTGCCAGTGCTGCAGGCGGAGGATTAGGCAAGTGAGCCTTACGCCAGCCTTTTTTTTTTTTTTCTTTTATCTTCTAAGAGTTGTTTCACATAGTTGTTTCTAACTTACATAAAGCAAAGGGCAACCATTAGTTTTTAAACCTAGGATACAGTCCATAACCCAGTGAGCGATCTGAGGCCAAGACATTTATTTAAGAAATAAATTCATTCTGAAATCATAAGATAAACCGCCACACTGGAATGAATTCATAATACACTACAAAGTATCTTTAAACTACTTTCCCAGTTTTTTTCTCTCTCTCTTGGTATATGATTATCACAGGAAAAAAATACCCTAAAATTTTTCAAAGTCATTCTCAATAACTTTCTCTATTTTCTTTCTTTATTTATTCTGCTTTTAAGAATAATAATATGCAGCAAGTTAAAGAAAGCAATTTTGGGGGCTGGTGCTGTGGTGTAATAGGTGCCAGCATCCCATGTGGGTGCTGGTTAAAGTCCCAGCTGTTCCTCTTCTGATCTAGCTCCCTGCTGGTGGCCTAGGAAAGCAGCGGAAGACGGCCCAGGTGCTTGGGCCCCTGCACCTGCATAGGAGACCCAGAAGAAGCTGCTGGTTCCTAGCTTTGGATCAGCTCAAATCCAACACTTGCGAACATTTGGGGAGTGAGCCAGCAGATAGAAGACCTCTCTCTCTGTCTCTCCCTCTCTCTGTAACTCAAGTAAATGAATACATCTTTAAAAAGAAAACTACTTTGATGAGAAGATTGTCACTGGGAGAAACAGGGCTCAATACTACTGGGCACCCTCCAGAAGAATCGAGCAGCAGCCCTCACAACTGACCCACCAAGATAGGAAGAACCTGGGGTATTTGTCTATTGACGCTCATCACTTATTGATTGGGGTCTTTTCTGAGGAATTAGCTCCCTAGCACTTGTGATCTGTCTCATCCATTGGTTGATCTTGCTCCTGTGACCAGAAAACATCCATGGCAGAGAAGTAAAGGACTTCTCAGGTGGGTAGAGAGATTTCACAGGTGAACTCTGGAGCAGGCTAAAGTCTCAATCCCAACACTCAACACATCAAGAAAAGCTCCATTTTATCTGTAAGTTACATACCCAGAATAATTAAATAAACTGGTTTCTATAAATCTGGCAATGAAATAGAACTTACACATCTTTTCTTATCAAACCTCAAGCTGCCCCTTGTGCGAACCTAACTTTATAACTGAATTATGACTTTCGCTTGATCCATGCTCAGGGGAATGGACCCAGGGAAGAGGCCTCTACCAACCCTAGAATTGGGCTTTGGGCCATTTGAACAAAGGATTCTGGGATGCCAAGCATGATCTAAAAAGAATTTGTGGCTTCTGGGTTAGCAGGTGCCCTAGGCCCAGAAGATTCCTCTGTGGAGGAAACAAAGCAAGAAAAAGGGCTACGTTGAGGCTGTCAAAGCATGGCACCTGTGACAAGAATTTCCCTTGAATGGATCCAGGGCACTGCTCCTTCTAAATATACACAACCGACTACTCTTTCAATATACAATAATTCAATCTTTTCTCCATCTGATCTTTACTCAAAAAGCTGGACATTTCGTATTCTATGTTTCAAGGAATGGGAGCAGCCATGTGACAGAGCTGCAAGTCTGTAAGTCTGCTTCTGGGATTTTTCGTCAAAAGACAGAATGCTCAGGTGAATGGAAAGGATTTCAGTTATGGGCAGACTGTTTGTAGAAATTAGGAGACAAGTGGCCTCTGCCTGATCTGGGAGAAATAAAGAGATGTAGGGGATGTATTAAGAGTCTAGATGTCAGAGGTTCCTGAGAGATGAATTTTTGCCTCCTTGTTCAAAGCAACAAAGAAATGACAAAACCCCAGAGGGAACAGGCAACCTTAGCAAATTGTACTTGGATAGCTTCAAGAAATTCCTGTATCCTAGTGTGGCATGGAAACAGAAAAATTCCAGGACTCCCAAGGATGAAATATACAAAACAGAAAACTTAGGAAACTTAGGATATAAATGGGCCTGGAGGAGAGCAGCAAGGGTGGACAATAGATGTCTTGAGACTCTTGCACAGAAAGATGACATTGAAAATGAGTAGGTTCTTCCTCTGACATGTTTTGGAATATGGAAGCCTCCTAGAATTTAGCTAATATGAAAAATAATTAATTGAAGTTTTCCTTTTTTGTTTTTTTTTTTTAGGAGATGGGTGCTCAAAATAATGAAATGATTGAGTTTACAAAAATAAGGCAAAACCTATCAATACCTTCTGAATTCATGAAGATAATAATATATCCCCACACGGATATATTATATATATTCATCCTAAGTATCCTTTAACACTTGGGAGGTCACACACTTATATGACATGCAAGATAAACGTTGTTCGACTGGCCAACTATGATGAAGAGATACCTTGGAGATTCCCATGTTGACTGAGATACCCTTCTCATTACTTAAACCTTTGGGATACTGACCCAAAGAGTTCTTCCCTGCTTCTAGAACCTAGACATACCAGAATTTTCATGTGAATATATTTGACATCATGTCCTGCCCTTTCTATTCCCATAACTCACATGGGTATGTGGTCTATTTTATTGGATTATTCTATCTTATTATGTGTTAGACTCTAGTTCTGGGGAAATTAGACCATGGTCTATGCTCATTATTTTATTTTTGCTCTGTCCAAGCCCTGTATAACTTGAGGTGAAATTAGAAAAACACAAGTGATGAAGTATTTTTTTTTTGACAGGCAGAGTGGACAGTGAGAGAGAGAGACAGAGAGAAAGGTCTTCCTTTGCCGTTGGTTCACCCTCCAATGGCTGCCGTGGTCGGCACGCTGCAGCCGGCGCACCGCACTGATCCGATGGCAGGAGCCAGGTACTAGGTGCTTTTTCCTGGTCTCCCATGGGGTGCAGGGCCCAAGCACTTGGGCCATCCTCCACTGCACTCCCGGGCCACAGCAGAGGGCTGGCCTGGAAGAGGGGCAACGGGACAGAATCCAGCGCCCCGACCGGGACTAGAACCCGGTGTGCCAGCGCCGCAAGGCGGAGGATTAGCCTGTTGAGCCACGGCGCCGGCCGATGAAATATTTTTTTTAATCTTTTTATTTATGTAAAGGGAACAAATTTCATGTGTTCCATACAGATTTAAGAACATAATGATACTTCTACCATCTACTCCCTCCCTCCCTGTTTCCACCCTGCCTTCTCCTTCCTTTCTTATTTTCTGATAAACTAATTTTTGAAGTTGCCCATGCCCTCAGCAATCCTCTCCACTCTTCCTCAGCTCCTTCTCAAGTTCATTCAGCACATTGGCTTATGGTGGTATCCGAGGACACTATTATTTCCCACTAACTGCCTACTTCACATTTCTGACCTATCTTCCAATTCAGTGATGCTCTTTTCTGTTCTGTCTAATCTGTTGCTAAATGTGCCTACTGAGTGGTGTGTTTTTCATTTCAACTATTGAAGTTATAAATTTTTTATTTATTTGACATTCTTTTGAAACTTTAAAGTTGCCTTTCATAGTTTTCTGTCCTCCAAAGAGTACAGCTATGTTGTTTTGTTTCCTTTATGTGTAGTCAGTGATTTTCTATCAGGTTCACAGGTTAGTTTCTGCTAGTTATTGCTTATAGTGCTTTATTTTCTTGGGTACTTAATATTTGCTATACAGGGCTAGAGCTGTGGCCTCGTAGGTTAAGCCTCCGCCTGTGGAGCTGGCATCCCATATGGGTGCCGGTTCAAATCCCAGGTGCTCCACTTCCAGTCCAGCTCCCTGCTATTGGCCTGGGAAAGCAGTGGAATATGGCCTGAGTGCTTGGGCCCCTGCACCCATGTGGGAGACCTGGGAAAAGCTCCTGGCTTTGTCTCCTGGATTCAGATCAGCCCAGTTCCAGACGTTGCAGCCATCTGGGGAGTGAACCAGCAGATGGAAGAGCCCCCTCTCTGTCTCTCCCTGTCTGTCTATAATTCTGCCCCTCAAATATCTAAATAAATCTTTAATAGTATTTAATATGAAAGGCTTATTTTCCTTTTTAAACTATTTATGGGCATTCTCTGAGTCCTAGGATGGAAAAAGCCTTCTGACAGAAAGAACTGGTATTTGTTTCTACATGGTGGTTAGTGGAGAATACAACCCACACCTCTGTAGTAGATACAGTTTTTGTTTGTTTCTTTGTTTGCTTTACTGTTTTTGAAACTTGATGGTCCATTTGAAGAACGAAAATTCTTATGAGGCCAGTTTGTAGATACAACCATTTTGGAAAAAGTTTCCAGCATCTGAGAATGAAACTTTCTTTGCAGGCTCTATCATCAAGACAAAGCTAGGATAACTTCTAGTTTTCCTTTATCCCAATTTTGAACCCTTTGGGGTACCAGCCCTATGGCTGAAGAGCCTCCTACTAGACTCTGATTTTAGGGGGCTCTGAGACTTCTGTTCTATCCAGTTAGGCCATCCATATCAAAGAAGTTAACATTTACCTAGGTGGGTAAATATCCCCAGAATGAAGGGTACAGTGCTCTTCTTATCTTTCTGGATTCTAACATTCCCTTAGGTTTTGGCCTTCTAATTACCTGCTATCTTGTCTGTTCATTACTTTCTAAGAAAATGTTTTGTTTTCTATTTACCTAGCTTTTCAGTTGTTCTCTTAGAAAACTTAGCTTGTATGATGTATATTTTGAAAATTTTTAATTATTTTCCTGAAAAACTTACTTGACACTACCCAGACCAGGCCCTGCAACTGGCTGACATGAGAATTTTACTATCAGTCTCCAGAGGAAAGCAACCAATCTAAGTCTAAAAATGAAATAGCTCATTCGGCCGGCGCCGTGGCTCAACAGGCTAATCCTCCGCCTTGCGGCGCCGGCACACCGGGTTCTAGTCCCGGTCGGGGCACCGGATTCTGTCCCGGTTGCCCCTCTTCCAGGCCAGCCCTCTGCCGTGGCCCAGGAGTGCAGTGGAGGATGGCCCAGGTGCTTGGGCCCTGCACCCCATGGGGAGACCAGGAAAAGCACCTGGCTCCTGGCTCCTGCCATCGGACGAGCGCGGTGCGCCGGCCGCAGCGCGCCGACCGCGGCGGCCATTGGAGGGTGAACCAATGGCAAAGGAAGACCTTTCTCTCTGTCTCTCTCTCTCACTGTCCACTCTGCCTGTAAAAAAAAAAGAAATAGCTCATTCACTGTTTAGGGACATGCTGTAGCCTCTCTCATATATATCAGCTGAAACAGCAATTAGCTAGGCAAATATCAGATAGAGATGATAAAAACTCCCTCTATAATCTAAAGACCTTCAAGTTGTCAAATGTATGTATGATATCCTTGTAAGTTAAATTTAGCAGTTAGAGCTCCAATTTCTCTCTGAGATGTGTAAAAATTCATCTATCCTGACAGTTCCCTGTTGGCTGCACCTTTGAAAAGTCAATTATTCTAACCAAAGCCAATTTTAATTTATACACCCTAAATTACTCCTGAATTTCTGTGTGAGTTTATTTTTGTAGAAGATGCAACATCAAATTTAAGGACTAATGTCTTTCTGGACGTTGATAGAAAATATGACCCTGCATCACGAAATTGTGAAACAGATATTTTGATTACATGATATTTTTCATTGAGAAATAAATACAAGAGTGCAAGCATTTGGCCTAGAAATTAAGATGCCAGCATCCCACATTGGGCTACCTGAGTTGGATACCCACCTCCATCTCCAGATTCCAGTTTCTTGCTAATGCATACCTTGGAAGGCAGTGGCGATGGCTCAAGTGATTTGGTCCCTGCCATCTACATGGGATATTTGGATTGCTGGCTCCTAACTTCAGCCCTGGCTGGAGCCCCTGAAGTCATTTGGGGGATGAATCAGTTGAAAGGATCTCTTTCCTTCCCTTTCTCTCTATCTGCCTTGCAAATAAATTAATAAATAATAAATAGTATTTTAATATTTTTAAAAATAAAATAAAAATGAAAGAAGTACAAGATAAATTATTCATTTTTAGTTTATCCCCTAGGTTTATAGTAGCACTGGTCCAGGTGCAAAGGATGACAACAAATAAAGGTTGCATGAATTAAGGAATTAACTATCCTATGGTAGACTGATGGCAAAAATGGTGCTAATTCTTCACAGCCTCCTGGATTTTTGTATTTGACTTTACATATCCTGCCAGCAAGAGGTAATGTCTGATCTCTACCCTTAAATAATGGATTGACCTTACAATGGACATTGGGTACAACAGTGAGATTATTATTTCCCTTCCAGCATTAGGCCTCAATCTTCGGAAACCCTGACATCACCATGAGAGTAAATCTATGCTGGCTGGCTGGAGGATGAGAAACCTGAGGAATCAAAGGAAATCTCAGTTACCCAGCTAAAGCTGAACCATCTAACCAAACAGCAGCACATCATGGACATATGAGTGAGCCCAGCTAAGGTATCAAACTCCAAAACAGCCTACAAACTTGTATGCATTAACAAATGGTATTTTTTTTTAGCAACAAAATTTTTCCAATGGCTTGTCACATGGCAGTAACTAACAGGTACAAAATCTGTGTCATAAGCTTTCCTGAGAGTATTTGAGAGGAAAAGGCACTAGGCTAAGAATCAGAATTCCTCAACTCCAATTCATTCTCTGTTGTGAACTTGCTGATCTTGCACAAAACACTCTCCCTCTGTTCCTTTAAGTTATAATATTATGTCATCTGGAATCCCCAAAAATGCTTTACTCTACATCCCTGCCCTCTCTAATGATTCAGTGAAAAAAGTTGATATTTTTATAGTTGACCATTTATTGAATCTTGAAAGAATTTGTATACCAAGTATGGGAAATTCTAGAAAGTTGAGCTGATATATTCTTACTCGAAGCCATCCATGAAAGTCTATTTTTAGAAAAGATTGTTACTGGGAACTTGCTGTAATTTCTGTTTTCCTTTGTTTTTGACATTTTATTCTCGAAGTAGAAGTCAAACAAACAAAATCTATTAAAATAAGCATCCTTGTTAATCAAGGCTTTTGAGAATTTTGTATTTTACTATCACCCCAGAGAAAAAATACAAAACAAAGATTTCACAATGGAACAAAATACCACTCAAAAGACAAAAATTCCACTCCAATCTATGGCTTTTACTAATTGATTGTATTATTGGAGTAAAGATAATTGGACCTCATAATGCTCAATTCTGAAATGTGTAATAGATTCATACATAAAAGTACATAAACACACCAATTTGTGTTTTTTAAAGATTTATTTATTTATTTATTTGAAAAGCAGAGTTACAGAGAGGCAGAGGCAGAGAGAAAAAGAGAGATCTGCCATCTGCTGGTTTACTCCCCAGATGGTCACAACAGCTTGAACTTTACCTATCTGAAGCCAGGACCCAGGAGCTTCCCCTTGGTCTCCCACATAGGTGCAGGGGCCCAAAGACTTGGGCCATCTTGCACTGCTTTCCCAGGCCATAGAGCTGGATTGGAAGTGGAGCAGCCGGGACTTGAACTGGAGCCCATATAGGATTCCTGGCGCCCCAATTTGTATTTACACAAGCGGAGTCCATGTGACAGTGACTTAATAGGTGAGGACTAGGAAAATCTTTGAAGATGTAATGAAAACAGGATACATGATCCAGAATATCACACATTGTGTACAGTCACATAATATATTTTTATGGTTTTTGCCTTCTTAGCACTTTATAAACATGGTTCTTTGCTGAGGATTTTTTTTTTTGCCTTATTAATCATCATGTTGCTACAGTAAATGCTACAAACTTAACTTCTCATAGTTGTAGCTATGTCGCTGACACATAGCCTAAGGTTCACTGCTTAGATACATACACTAGGGGTCGGCGCTGTGGCACAGTGGGTTAAAGCCCCAGCCTGTAGTGCCAGTATCCAATATGGGTGCCAATTCTCTCCCCTTCAGATCCAGCTCTCTGCTATGGCCTGAGAAAGCGGTAGAAGATGGGCCAAATCCTTGGGCCCCTGTACCTGCATGGGAGACCTGAAAGAAGATGCTGGCTCCTGGCTTCAGATCAGTCAGCTCTAGCAGTTGCAGCCATTTAGAGAGTGAACCAATGGAATGGAAGACCTTTCTCACTATGGTCTACCTCTCTCTCTAACTCTTTCAAATAAATAAAATAAATCTTAAGAAAAACAATACATACACTAAAGACATCTATTTGGAAATAAATGAGATTCAGAAGCAGGCCCAGAACCAGGCTGGTGAGGATGGAGACGAAGACACATTTCAGAGACAGCTGTAGGCAGAGGTTTGGGTATACTGTATGGCCTGCCAGTGGGTTAGGTACAGTGACTCTGTTTATGACCATGGAAAGCAGGATCTTCCCTAGAGCAGTTAGTTTGCAGTGTAAGTTCAGAGTTGTTCCTGGCTAGGTAGTTTCCAAACCTAATTCTCCGACTCTCTCAGGATTCTGTGAGCTATTCAATGCCCTTCAATAAATACTGAAACAAGGTCTGCCACAGAGAATTCTGACAAGCACACACACTAAAAAAAGGGGGGGGGGGATTGTATATAATTCCAAGGTTTTATAAGATCTGAAGACCATGCAAGGTTTCTTAAATACATAGATGTTCACATATTACCTTTCTAGGTAGAATAGTGAAATTTGATGGAGAATGGAGTCAGTGAGGGTTCTTGGTACAGAAGAATTAATAATGAGTAGAGTCATCAGTCTCAGTTATAGTCTTAGTTTCACTACTAAGTACCTAGTCACTGAGCACTACCTAGTTCTATGTCCACTGTCTTGAATCTAGGCAAGACTGTGACCAAAGAATGGGGCAGTAGTGTTGAGTTCCAATGCTAAATCAAACAAGGCAATGGCTACAGCATTGGCCTTATATCCTCAAGTACCTTGAGTCACTATGTAAGAAGCTCAGCTACTCAGAGGCCACCATGCTGTGAGCAAGCTCAGAACACTTAGAAAGGCCATGTGAGGTGCTCCAGTTGACAGGCCCAGCTGAGGTCCCAGCTGCAAGCCAGTATCAACTGCCAGGCACAGCCCTAAAATTTTTAATGCAAATTAATAGACTAGCCCAGGACAATAGGCATCAACCAGGACTGTTCCAGGCAAAGCTGACATAGGGTCACCCATTTGAGCAATTACTCTGAGCTAAGCATGTGGACCATTCTTTGCCTGTGTGGTTTTTGGTTGGTGTTTTCGTTTTTAACAGGGTGACAGTTGTTAATCCAGCAAATGTCACAAATCTCAGGGCCTGTAAGGATACAACAAGTAACAAAAACACATGAAACATCTGAATATGAGTAATAGAACATGGCAGGGACTCAGCAACTAAAAACTACACACACAGTCTAAAGGGAATAAATAATCTTGTCCTATATCAGAAAGTAATGTGACCTCAATATTTCTTGATACTCTGATTTTTTTTCAAATTTTAAAAATATGAAATGTTCAGGTTCCAGATAATATTTAAGGCAATCTCTATGGATGTGAGAATTTCAATGAAGTCTCAAGAATATGGGCTAAAATCAATTAAATTAAATACTCTCCAGCCACCCTTGGATGTCTGCTAATAATAGTTCTCCAACAGGTTTGCCCTTAGTACAAGTGTGTACTTTGTTACAGGGTAGCCCACTATGTCACAAACCTCTTGTCTCAGAATTGCTAACTGAAGCTGAAAAAAGCTCCTTTTCCATACTTTATATGAAGGAGTTCTAAACTATCGTGTTAATTTATATCAATGTCTGCCCAGGTACAGAAAAACTCATGCAAATCATTAACTCCATGTATTAGTCACCCATTACTGTAATACTGCTATGTAACAAACATCCAAATAACATTAATAACAAGCATTAATATCAAAATCATGGACTTGGAGGTTGACTAATCTAGGTTGGGCTCAGTAGGATAGCTCCAGTTTGGCTAAATTAAGGATTGGATTGGATTCAGATTTTCTGCTCTTGTAGGTTTTGTTTGTTTATTTTAAACTTGGGCAGAAAGAGCAGCATCTACCCGGCAGTGGTTTCTCTCACAGCAGATCAGAGAGAGCAAGAACCAACCCTGTCTGTATAGGTTCAATTAAGTCATCTCACATTTCATGGCCAAAGCAAGTCACATAGCAGTCCAAACTCAGAAGGGTCAGGAAGTATATAAAATCCACTCACAAAAGAAAGGGGGAAAAGTAAATACTCACTGAAATTACTCCAACCTTCATATTCCAGATATCTTTTTGTAAAACTGGGTTCTTATCTAAATATTCCCCCAAACAACCTCTCTCCCAGGCCTTGCCGGCTCCTCTTAGAGCTGCCTCACTCTGTAACTTCACCTCAAGTGGATTTGGGTCTGTTGTACACAAAACACATGGTAAGTGGCAACAGATGCTGAAGACTTGATGCTCTCAGGACAAGTGCTCTAAATTAGGAACAAAGCATTCCATGGGCTACGTCAAAACTTTAAAAATAAGTCTTTGCTCCATGCACCACTAATGACCTTGTTGAAGACTCAAATGCCTCATTTAAGATGCTCAGGAGCAGTGACCATGAGGTTTTTCCATCCCATCTGTGCCCTGCCCCTGATGCTGTTCTGTCCCCTCTGTTGTCGGGATCCTGTTCCCATGCAGCCTGCTTTGAATGAAAAATAATGTCTGGGTTACCTCTGCAGTTGTAATGTGCATAGATCAACTCTCAGGCACACAAATGAATATTGATCTAATGTAAAAATTCTACAAGTAGATAGTGTCTTTGTATGGTTTCTTAGCTATAAATATTGCTTTATTGACTCAGCTCTCTAGATGCCTTCTAAGGAAAGAGAAGTTATTCACTGTCATAATGCATATTTAAGTGAGCTATAAGATCAGAGCACAGTGGATATCATATTATACTCTGACCACAAATGCCCTTAAAATATCTTTTGCTGAAGAGAACCACAGAGCAAGGTGAACTGTTACCATTCATACCAAACTGAAAAAAAAAAAGCCTCATGTATTATCTAACATTCTGCAATAGACCCAAGATCAAGGGCACATGAAAAAGCTAGAAGCAGATAGGATAGATCCACCCAAGCTCTTGGTTCCTTATTTGCTATTACTTATTTACTTATTACTCAGAGGTAATTGGGCTGCCTTATGGCTAATCTTGCTACACAACTCACATTTCAAAGGAAAGAAATTCTTCACCAAAGGAAGAAAGAAAAATAATTTAAATCTTCCAAGAAGACTAAAAGAGATATCAAAGGTAGAAGCAAATGTATTATATAACCTGGCACATCTCTATGCCCTGTCCCTTTTTGAAGGCCTACCTATTCAGCAACTATTTAGCCAAACTGGTTTCTTTCCAATGTTTCTTATGCATTTCTCCAAAAAGGTGTAAGAAAGATCTGAACAGCTACACAAGGAGTACGGTGGAAGGCAGAATGTCTGTGAATTTGTATCAGTAGAAAGGACGCACTTGCTAAGATCAATTTCCACATTTTAGACAGGCATTGGCTTTTACATTGGGCCCAGAGCTCTCTTAATCAAGGATTATATTTGAAGCCATGCTCTGTGGTTAAAAAGACAGAACTGAGGCTAAAATCTTTGGTCAAACTGCAGGCTCATCACTTAACTAGCTGTTCAATTTTGGATAAGTTACTTTATTTTAATGAACCTATTTCCTCAACTATAAAACAGAGATTTAAACAAACCCTACTTCAACATATTGTTGTGATGATTAAGTGAAATAATAACATAAGTGGGTGTTCAACGAGTGGGTACTGATTCTGAAAAGTAGTTAAGATTGGCAACGAGTTAGATCACGTTTTTTCAATTTTTTTTCTAATTTCTATCTTGTATCTAAAACTATGTTAAGGTTTTCCTACAGTTGTAGACTACATGTATGTGTCCCCAAAATTTACATGTTGAAGCCTTAATCCCCAAAGTGAGGGTGTTTGTGGGTAGGGCTTTTGGAGGGTAATTAGGCCACAAGGGTGTATATTTCATGGTAAGATCCATGCTCTTTTAAGAATAAACAGGAGAGAGATGATATGTGTCTTGGTCAGGTTAGGATACAACAATGTGGTCCTCTAGAGACCAGGAAGAGGGCCCTTACTAAACAACAAATCTGGGCTGGCGCTGAGGCTCACTTGGCTAATCCTCCGCCTTGCGGCGCCAGCACACCAGGTTCTAGTCCCGGTCGGGGCACCAGATTCTGTCCGGTTGCCCCTCTTCCAGGCCAGCTCTCTGCTATGCCCAGGGAGTGCAGTGGAGGATGGCCCAAGTGCTTGGGCCCTGCACCTCACTGGAGACCAGGAGAAGCACCTGGCTCCTGCCTTCGGATCAGCGCGGTGCGCTAGCCGCAGCGCACTAGCCGCAGCGGCCATTGGAGGGTGAACCAATGGCAAAAAGGAAGACCTTTCTCTCTCTCTCTCTCTCTCTCACTGTCCACTCTGCCTGTCAGAAAATAAAAAAATTTAAAAAAAAATCTGCTGTCACCTTGATCTTAGCCCTTCAGCCTCTAGAACTATGAGAAATAAAAGTTTGTTGTTTAATTCATGGTAGTTTTGAAATAGCAGCCTGAGCTAAGACACTGACTCCTAAAGGGCCAGTTCACTGAAGTCTATTAGCATGCCATCCAGCATCAAATACTTCTTTCTCATACAGAAGGAGAGCAGATTAATTAAACAGATTATGGAGGGGAGAGTGCTGTGGCATAGCAGGTAAAGCCACCACCTGCACTGCCAGCATAACATACAGGTTCCAGTTCGAGTCCGGGTTGCTCCACTTCCAATCCAGGTCTCTGCCATGGCCTGGGAAAGCAGTAAAAAATGGCCCAACTGCTTGGGCCCCTGCACCCAAGTGGGAGACCCTGAAGAAGTTCCTGGCTCCCAACCTTGGGGCTGCCAAGATGCCGGAGTATCACTCTTCTCTCATGGACCCTTGACACCAAGCTCATCAGAAACATGGCACTGTTACCTATTAGAAGTCAGTTCAAAGGCCTTGCCCCTAGAGAGACAAAAGATACAGATATTGTGGATGAAGCCACCTACTACTTCAAGGCCAATGTCTTCTTCAAAAACTATGAAATTAAGAATGAACCCGACAGGACCCTGATATATATAACTCTCTACATCTCTGAGTATCTAGAGAAACTCCAAAAGTGCAATTCCAAAAGCCAAGGCGAGAAAGAAATGTATACACTGGGAATCACAAATTTTCCCATTCCTGGAGAGCCAGGGTTTCCACTTAATGCAATTTATGCCAAACCTGCAAACAAGCAGGAAGATGAGGTGATGCGCGCCTACTTGCAGCAGCTAAGGCAGGAGACTGGACTGAGACTTTGTGAGAAAGTTTTTGACCCTCAGAATGATAAGCCCAGCAAGTGGTGGACTTGCTTTGTGAAGAGACTGCCTCTCGGGACTGGGGCAGTGAAGGAAGCCTGGTCAGGCACCGTCTCCGGAACTGTGGGCCGTATGTTACAGCAAGATGTGCACAGTCCTCTGCCTTTATTCCACAGGTTTTATACAGAAGAGAGCATGTCATTACTTGAAAAGCTCCTCATCAAGAATTTGGGTGGGGGAGGGGAGAGTGGGTTGTTGAAGGATCATTTGAAATTTTCTGCACTGTTAAGCTGTGCTTAATAAGAATAAATAATAAAAAAAATTCTAACAAAAAAAAAAGCTCTCTGTCTGCCTCTGCCTCTCTGTAACTCTGCCTCTCAAATAAATAAATAAAGCTTTAAAAAAAAAAAAGATCAAATCCCTTAGAATATCTCTCAGGAAGGAGTGACAAATCTCAAGGAATCAGCTTCTTGCTCTCTGGGACATATCCCCCACCACTGGTTCTATCTGTAGATTTACCACATTGGTAACTTTTTAAAAAGATTTTATTTTATTTGAGAGGTATAGTTACAGACAGAGAGAGGTCTTCCATCCACTGGTTCACTCCCCAAAATGGCTGCAATAGCCGGAGGTGGGCCGATCTGAAGCCAGGAGCTAGGAGCTTCTTCCAGCTCTCCCAAGTGGATCCAAGAGCCTAAGCACTTGGGCCATCTGTAACTGCCTTCCCAGGCCATAACTGAATCAGAAGAGGAGCAGCCAGGACTAGAACCTAAATAGGATGCTAGTGCAGCAGGCAGAAGCTTAGCCCACTATACCACAGCGCTGACCCCCATTGGTAACTTTTATAGATTGAATGGAACTCCAATTTGTCTCTGCCTACTTTCATTGACTATCTAACCGGTGTTTGAAATGTCTGGCCCCCTGAGAGCATTCATCAAGTTATCTAGAGTATGGATCTGGTTGTCAGTTATCCAGAGAGCGAATCTTCTGAACCGAGGGAATTTAGGACTGCTGCATAGCCTTTCATAGTTTCTGGCGCCCACTGAGGAAGAAATGGAGGGTGAAATTAAGCACTGAGTCACGACACCAGGATACAGCTCAGCAGAAGTGATGTCTTCTTTTGTAACTCAATTGCCTAGAAGAAATGCTTTTTTTTACTTGTTTTTGTAATTCTCATAAAGATTCTGTATGTGCTGGTAGCCATCCTGGGGAGTTTGATAAAGATTGCTGTTTGTCCTCCTCCTCCTCCTCTTGCTGTTGATGTGAAAAAATTACAGAGAATTTCAAGTCATCAGAACTCCTTGGAGGGAAGATAGTGTTATGTGAACAAAAATCTATCACAGCTCTTAAGACAGTCCACAGGAACGATTGTCAACCCAGGAAAAAAAAAAATCCTAACTAAAGTCTACAGTCCAAACTTTCTTGAATAAAGGTATCAGAAAAAGAGAAAGACATACACAGTATTTAAAACAACAAAAGTTAATCTGCATAGAAGATTTGACCTTGGCTGGCTGGCGCTGCAGCTCACTAGGCTAAACCTCCACCTGGGGTGCCGGCACCCCGGGGTTCTAGTCCTGGTCAGGGCACCGGATTCCGTCCAGGTTGCTCCTCTTCCAGTCCAGCTCTCTGCTGTGGCCTGGGAGTGCAGTGGAGGATGGCCCAAGTGCTTGGGCCCTGAACCCCAGGGGAGACCAGGAGAAGCACCTGGCTCCTGGCTTCACATCAGTGCGGTGCACCGGCCACGGCAGCCATTGGAGGGTGACCCAATGGAAAAGGAAGACCTTTCTCTCTGTCTCTCTCTCACTGTCCACTCTGCCTGCAAAAAATAAATAAATAAATAAATAAAAAAGAAGATTTGACCTGGCAGTCTGTCAAAAATCAGTAGCTTCATTTCATACACATAGCTATTTAGCAAAACCAGAATTCTGACTTCTTCTCAAATTTAGACATTCTCCTCTATCAAGACATCTTCCCTCTGTCAGAATCATATGCTTCTCAGGACAAGAATTCTAACTTATTTTGCACCTGCATTGTTGACAGTTTCAAAGTGCTCGTAGGCAGAAATGTCTCCTCAGGCCAGATAATGAGACAGGACCATTACTTCAATATGAAAACAGAACTTCAGCAAAAATATCTGTTATCAAAGTTGCCACATTGCTTGGAAATTTATTTCTGTTTCTTGCAATGGAAACATCCCCCATACCAGGGTTGGGACGTTGTCTAGTTTCTCTTCCAAAACCTGAGATATAACATTCAATAAGTGGTTGTTGATTTGATGAATGAATGAACGCAATCTATGCTATTACCTTACCGTTTTTTTCATTTCAAATCTCAGTGTGAGATTTGTTCTTCAGTAATTCAGCAGGAAAGTTTTCTTTGATGTTGGGATTCTCATAATAAGATACAATATATTTTATATGATAAATAACATTTTATACTGTCTATAATTATAATATATAATAATATTGTTTTCTGAATAAGGTAGTAAGAAAGATTACATTCTTATTGATGGAAAATTCTACAGATGCACATATGTATGTATGTTTTATGCAAATTATATATATATATATATATATATAAAACATACACACAGAAGCTTTGTTACTTTACCTGCATCCATAACAAATGAATAGCCACTGTTAGCAATTAGGAAGTAAACGGTATTTATCATGGCTTCCAATTGATGAGTAAGATATTCCAAGTATCATCTTTCCCATCTAGCAAATATAATATGGAAAATGCACATATTTTTATATCATAAAGATTTTTCTCTATTCCTTTCTTCTCCATGGACATTATTATGGGTGTGTCAGCTGGGCTTGTTGTAAATGTAGAATATTATCCCTACTCTGGACCTATAGAATCAGAATATGTATTTTTAACAACATTCTGGGCTAGAAGACTATGGCTAAACCAAAGTTTATAGACACTGATGATGTTCAACTTCCAGCTTCTATGTCCTTCTCCTTCAAAAGGTCATGAGAAACCAACCATTCCTAAACTCATTCCATTCTCTGAGCACTGTTGATGGGGGCAAAGTAAACTCCACAGAAGAATGGATTTCAAAAACAGTGATTCTTCAGGAGCTTATGAAATTATTTCCTCCTGTGTTTTGTTCTCTGTGCCTTGTCAGCTCAGATTCTTAGAACAAAGTGACTATTAAACTTGCTTTATGCTCAACCTTGCAGAGTGCTATGAACATTTAGTTTTTAGTGTTTTCTTAGGATGATGATGATAATGATAATGACAATGAAGGTAATGAAATACCCATAGAGTCTCAAATACCTCCTCCAAGTTGTTCTAACCAATTCGCTCAGAATTCCAAGTAACTGGTGATTCTTAAACCAGTGTCTGCAGAGCCCTATGTCCTGAGATAATGCAAGGGATGATGAGGGAGAAAGCTAAAGGCAGCTGAATGTCTGCTGGTCCACAGTGACTGACATTCAGATAAAGAGGGTGTGCAACCCAAACCTGAAAATGTTTGTTTTGATCTACTTTCATATAGTAGTAAAGACTGACAAAGCTTTATTTAAAAACATAAATGTTCTTTGAATGAGATCATTACTTTGGTTCCACAATTACAGATTGTGGAATACTCAGTATTAAGGTTTTTTCTGGGAAATAGACACATTTAAGGGAGTAATAAATTATACTCGCATTTTGGTTTGAAGCACATTTTTCACTACACAAAAGGTTAATAGAATTTGCTTGCATATTTCAGACTCAGATTTAGGCTTTAGCAATATTGTGAGATGTTGTGACATGGGAAATACCAATAGTGATAATAATTTTAAAGTTCTAAAAGTCCTGAATTCTCTAGAGAAACTTGGAACACAAAACCAAGAATGACCTAGAAGAATATCTTTGTGTGAGTTAATTCTGGATAGGGTGATTTAATAATAATGATAATAAATTCCTCAATGTATTAAATTATTTTTTCTGGAGTCAAAGGACCATGCTAGATACTCCTTAGTGACTTGTAGGATTATAGTAATTCTATACTTCTCCTATGAAGTAGAAAGCAATTTCACTTTAGAATTACAACCCTGGAAAGTTAAATTGTATTGACAACAAAACCGAATTTCCACTGTTTCCAATGTCTAATAGTTTGCCTTCACTGAGGTCATGATCTTTTCCATTCTTAGAGACACACTGAAATGAGAACAAGAATTATATCCACTTTTGAATTGTTCCTAGGATACATGTGAGGCTGATTGTATTTTCCAAAGGTGGCCAGCAAATTCCATTCCATATCCTCTTCTCTCAGTGTGATGGTGACCCAATCCTCATCAGGCAAGGCAGCTATATTCTTTTCCTTGAACCTGAATAGACATCTTGTGGCTGTCTTGACCAATAGAGTTTGGAAGAAGTGACACTATGATATTTTCAAGACCAGGTCATGAAAAGGCCTTCACTGCTACCTAAGATTTTTAGGATATCTGCTACTGGAAACAACCTGCCATGTTGTGAGGAAGTACAAGCCGTACGGGAAAGCCATTGAGCTACTAACCAACAACAAGTTTCAACCACCAGAGGCTGCTCTTTGTTGAAAAGCCTTCAGTTGACTCTACCTTCAGCCACAATCTGACTGCAGCATATAAGGGAGGAAAAATAATATTTCTTTCCATCTTAGTGGCTGAGTCCTCTGTAACAAGATATAGATTAATAAGAGTAAACACATAATTTTTTAAATATAAATTTTACATGATAAAAGGAGCCTTCATGCAGTCCAGAAGTGGTTAAACTGGAATGTTTTTGTAGTAGCCTTGATAAAGAACGAAAAGTCATGGAGAAACATGTTAGAGCCAGGAGGAGAGGCTAAGCTAACAATTATAAAATGGGGGAAACTTAGCAAGGTCTCTGTTGAGATTCTCCTTAGCCTCATGTATCTAAGAGATAAGCGTGATCTTTCTTCTGGGTTACAGAGGGTGCTTCTCATATGAAGGTCTTATGACTTGCTTAGGGGACAAAGGCAGGGAAAGATCATAAAGACCCTGCGTATGCTTTTTATCAAATTCTCTCTACTCTAGACAATCTACCACAGTGCCACAACTTGGAGTAGCATGTGTTGAGCACCATCAAGCACCAGGAGACAGCCTGCAGTACTGAATCCGTCAACCCTCAGAACCATGGAAAACAGTCAGAAAATGCTCATGATCTGCCATTAACTGGAGTAATTGGTGATACAGCAACAGATAAAATATCCAACACCTTTTTTTAACTACGGTAGAAGATCCTGGGTTGACGAGTAATCAACTAAATTTTCTGCCTTGAATAATGAGCTCATCAAAAGAAGTGAACACTATTGATTCAGGCGGTATTATAATAGCTAGCATTTCCTAACTGGGCTATTCTACTTAGTTTTTAAACTGAACACATCATTCTACCCTCAAAACTGGCTCCCCTTTCCAACTTTCTCATTGTTCTTAAAGACTCCAATTTTCAATCAATTTTGGAACGATCTCTGACTAATTTCTACATTTTCACCATAACTATTCAGTTATCAAGATCCTTTGATACTTCATATTTTCAATGTCTTCTAAATTCCCTCATGCCAAGATTTCTCTGGTAACTTTAGCTTCCTGCTTTCATATCTCCAGTCCTACAGTCTACCACAAGAATAGCCATTTTATTTTTTTTTTTATTTGAAAGGTAGAGTAACAGAGAGAAAGAGGGAGAGATAAAGAGAGAGAGGTCTTCCATCCACTGTTTCACTCCCCAAATGGCTGCAACATTTGGGGCTGAGCCAGGTCAAAACCAGGAGCTTCCCCCAGGTCTCCCACATGGGTGCGGGTCCCCAAGGACTTGGGCCATCCTCCATTGCTTTCCCAGGCACATTAGCAGTGAACTGGATCGGAAGTGCAGCAGTCAGGACTTGAATGGGCACCCTTATGGGATCTCGTCATTGTACACGGCAGCTTAATCTGTTATGCCACAATGCTGGCCCTGGGGTGCAGTGGTGATGGCTCAAGTAACTGGCTTCCAACCACTCATTTGCAAAACCTGGATTGAGTTTCCTAACTCCTGGCTTTGCCTTCAGCCCAGTCCTGGTTGTTGTAGTTATTTAGGGAATGAACACATGCATATGAGTGCTCTGTCTCTCTCAAATAATTAAGTAAAATTAAAAAAAAAAAATCTTGGTGTTAAATTGGAAATTGCATGATAATTAATCAATTAAAAAAAATCATGTAGGATCTCTGTCCTTAATGTGCTGTACATTGTGAATTAATACTATAACTAGTACTCCAACAGTATTTTCACTTTGTGTCTCTATGTGAGGGCAAACTGTTGAAATCTTTACGTAATATGTACTAAACTGATCTTCTGTGTATAAAGAGAATTGAAAATGAATCTTGATGTGAATGCAAGGGGAGAGGGAGGGGGAAAGGTAAGGGTAGCGAGTGGGAGGGAAGTAATTGGGGGGGGGAGCCATTGTAATCCATAAGCTGTACTTTGGAAATTTATATTCTTTAAATAAAAGCTTTATATATTAAAAAAAAGAAAAGAAACATTATATTCAACACCTCACTATAAAACTCAAAAATCCCTCCTCCTCTGACCAAAATATAACAATATTTAAGCTAGATATTCAGGGGCTGGTGCTGTGGCTTAGCAGGTAAATCCCCTGCCTGCAGTGCTGCCATCCCATATGGGTGCCGGTTTGAGACCCAGCTGCTCCACTGCCAATCCAGCTCTCTGCTATGGCCTGGGAAAGCAGTAGAAGATGGCCCAAGTGCTTGGGACCCTGCACCCAAGTGGGAGACCCAGAAGAAGCTCCTGGCTCCAAGCTTCAGACCGGCACAGCTCCGGCCATTGCAGCCATCTGGAGAGTAAAACAGTGGATGGAACACTAGTCAGTCTCTCTCTCTCTCTCTCTCTCTCTCTCTCTCTCTCTCTCTCTCTGCCTCAGCCTCTCTGTAACTCTGCCTTTCAAATACAATAAATAAATCTTTAAAAAACTAAATAAATAAACTGGATATTCAACTTAATATCCTAATAGGGTCCAGTCAGTTATTATAAATGAGTAAACTAGGGCAAGTATAAAATAATAGGGAGTGGCGGGAATTATAGAAAATTAGATTAGGCAGTCTTTATAAAAGAAGTAGATCCATCCAATATTTCCACATCCTATGAATTTTTTCAAGGGAAGATGTTGAGATTTCTGTGAGAAATGGCCAGTTTTTGATGTGGGCATCTGATGTGGTTCATTTTTATTGTGTAATAAACCATGCCCAAATTTAGCAGCTTAAAGCAACAATCTTTTACTTGGTTGGTGACTTTGCAAAAAATAAATTTGGGCTAAACTCAACTGGATATTTTTCTGATCTTAGCAAGGCTCCATTCCGGATGTGTGGTCTACTGCCAGATTGGATGGGGTGGACGGATAGGGCAGGTGACCTTGAAAAGTATCTAGCACAAAGGCTCATCTTCACTCCATGTGTCTCTTGGCCCCCAGCAGGCGAGCCTGGGCTTTTTCATACAGAAGAGTCAGGATTCCAAAAATAAGTGGGCACATGTAAGGCCTTTTGAAGCCTATGCTTATAACTAGCATACTGTCACTTCCTCTGCATTCCATTGTGCAAAGCAAATCAGGAGGCTAATCCGGATTCACAGGAGGAAATTGACATCTATTGATGAGAGGAGACAGAAAGTTACCTTGTAGAGCAAACAGATAAAGCATAGAGAAAAAGGTTAAGGCCATTTCTGCATTCTGCCAAAGCAATTTTTTTTTAAATTTTAAAATGCTCATGCTGAAGAATATGGGTGAAAATTATCTATCTCCATCTAGTCACCTGCGCTTCCCTCTCAGTCTTAGAACCATGCTTTTCTCCTATTCCCTCTGTTTCTCTGCTACTAAACCACTGACTCCATGCATAGCTCCAAGCAGGTCCTTTATTTGTTCCCATATCTGTTCTGCTTATTTTAAGAATTGAAGATATACCTTTTGCTTTTCCATCAGAAATGACTTTTTTGGGCTCCAGTACTGTGGCGCAGTAAGCCTCTGCCTGTGGTGCCGGCATCCCATAAAGGTGCCAGTTCGTGTCTTGTCTGTTCATCTTCTGATCCAGCTCTCTGCTATGGCCTGGGAAAGCAGTAGAAGATGGTCCAAGTCCTTGGGCCCCTGAACCCACATGGAAGACCTGGAAGAAGCTCCTGCCTCCTGGCTTTGGATCAGCCCAGTTCCAGCTATTACGGCCAACTGGGGAATGAAGCCATGGATGGAAGACCTTTCTCTCTCTCTCTCTCTCTCTCTCTCTCTCTCTCTAACTCTGCCTCTCAAATAAATAAAATATTTTTTAAAAAAGATAAACTACTTTCTTTACTTCTTCTGTATCTCATGATGTCATTTCCTCAGAGGCTTCTTCATATCTCTATTTTTTCACGAAGTGTTTGTTGAGTGCATCCTACTTAATCTCACAACACACATCACATTAGCACATTTGCTTTTTGCATTTTTCTTTGCTTAGACTTCAACTGATCTTATTTCATTTTGTTCTTTAACATTTACATTTATGAAATGGTTTGTTTTCTGGGCTAGAGAAACATCATGCAATTTCTTTCTGTAGTAACCCCAAATTGGGAAGTGCATTATCAGTCGGCTACAAAAAAACTTAAGTAACCTGCAGGTGATGCGGCTCACTTGGCTAATCCTCCGCCTGCAGCACCAGCACCCTGGGTTCTAATCCCGGTTGGGGTGCTGATTCTGTCCTGGTTGCTCCTCTTCCAGTCCAGCTCTCTGCTGTGGCCCGGGAAGGCAGTGGAGGATGGCCCAAGTGCTTGGGCCCTGCACCCGCATGGGAGACCAGGAGGAAGTACCTGGCTCCTGGCTTCGGATCAGCACAGCGCACCAGCCATAGCAGCCATCTAGGGGGTGAACCAATGGAAGGAAGACTTGTCTCTCTGTCTCTCTCTCTCACTGTCTAACTCTGCCTGTCAAAAAAAAATGTAAGTAACCTAACAATCACCATATATTTAGCTCTTGGTTCTGTGGGCTGGTAATTTAGGTTACATTTAACTGGATCATTTTTTTGTCTCAGCCAGTCTCTTTTTCATGAGTCAGTTTTACTGATCTTCCTATACTCTCTTCATGTCTGAGGTCTCACCTGGGACAAACGAACAGATCTGACTATGCCTTACCTGATCCCTCCTTCTGCAGATTATTCTGGGCTTGCTCATGTGGCAACTGGGAAGATTGGAAATAGAATAAGTGAGAGTCTAGGTTCAGAAATGATTTGTGGTTCCTTTTTCAAAGTAAATTGATTAAATGTGATCAAAATCCCAATCCAAATTCAAAGAATGAGGATATGTATGGGCACCGGTTCGAGACCCAGCTGCTCCACTTCCAATCCAGCTCTCTGCTATGGCCTGGGAAAGCAGTGGAGGATGGCTCTAGTCCTTGGGCCCCTGCACCCACATGGGAGACCCAGAAGAAGCTCCTGGCTCTTGATTTCAGATAGGCGCAGCTCCAACCGTTGTGGCCAATTGGGGAGCGAACCATTGGATGGAAGACTGACCTCTCTCTCACTCTCTCTCTCTCTACCTCTCCTCTCTGTGTTACTCTGACTTTCAAATAAATAAATAAATCTTTTTTAAAAAACAAAAAGAATGAGGATATAGACCATATTTCTTAAGGGGAGGAGCAATAATGTCACATTTCAAAGGGTTTGGATATAGCCATTTTACAAATAATTTACCAAATAATGCTCATCTGGCCTCTAAGAGTTCTTTGAGGAATTATGTATTTTTTAATCTATCTATCTTTGAGGAATTGCTCCTTCCTTGGTTTGAGCTAATAATTAGAATAGGATTTGAATCTTTTTTTTTCAAAGATTTATTTTTTTGTGTGGTCAAAACTGTTTTATTTTTAGAGGTATCTTCTTTGAAATTAAAAATGAGTATATTCATATTCCCATGGGAGACCAGGAAAAGCACCTGGCACCTGGCTCCTGCCATCAGATGAGCGCAGTGCGCCGGCCGCAGCGCGCCAGCCGCGGCGGCCATTGGAGGGTGAACCAACGGCAAAGGAAGACCTTTCTCTCTGTCTCTCTCCCACTGTCCACTCTGCCTGTCAAAAAAAAAAAAAAGAGTATATTCATTTAAAAATTGTCTTAAAATACATATCTTAATAATCTGTAAAATGTTATTGTCCTTTTTTTAGAACTACTGTTTTTTAACAAATTTATTTATTCATTTGAAAGGCAGAGTTATAGAGGCAGAGAGAGGGGAAGAGTCTTCACTTGCTGGTTCACTTCCCAATTGGCTGCAATGGCCAGAGCTGTGCTGATCCAAAGCCAGGAGCTTGGAGCTTCTCGGTCTCCCATGCGGGTGCAGGGGCCCAAGGACTTGGGCCATTTTCCACTGCTTTCCCAGGCCACAGCAGAGAGCTGGATCGGAAGTGGAGCAGCTGACTCTAACTGGTACCCATATGGGATGCTGGCACTGCAGGCCATGGCTTTACCCGCTACACCACAGTGCTGGCCCCAGTGTTACAGATTTTTAAAATATATTTTCACAAAATAATTTTAAGAAACATGTGAAAGGTGAAGAAGCTGAATTATTATTTCAGAGTCTCTAGTGCTTCTGGTCCAGTCCAGGCCAGTCCAGCCAAGCAGGCAAAAAGGTTTGGGATGCTGGCGCTTCAGGCCAGGGCGTTAACATACTGCACCCCAACGCCTGTCCCTGGATCTTCTTATGTAATACTTCCCTGGACAAAATAGTTGGAGCAAGGTTGGGGGCCCTGCCCCAGATATGTCAGTCCTACTACTTCATCTCATCTTTGCTTCCACTTCTGCCAACAATGACCTCCAAGACTCCAGAGGTTGGCATACAACTCAGGCTTTGCTAATAAGAATACTTCTCCAGAGTTTTCATCTTCAGAACAGTTGATAAAGAAGTAATTTTCTTCTTCCTTGTTCTTACAATAGAAGCTATTGCCTGTGGCCAGCCATATGAAAAAGTCCAAGCAATAATACTAAAACTCTGAGAAGAATAAATGAAAATCCAAGACAGTCCTGATGGTGATCAGGTCCCCACCTCATGGCTTAGTTATTACAGAATAAATGTATCTGTGTTTCCTTGTATCTGTTTAAACTGAGTCTCCCTCACTTGCAAGGAAAGACTTCTGACAAATGCATTAGGAACATCCTCAAGAATCCAGCACAGCTCTAGTTCTACAACAGGTTACTTAACAAATACATGTTAAATTAAATAGAAATCAACACCATGTGATTTTATACAACACAAAAGAATGACTAAATATACAAAAAGAAGACAAGGCCAAATTTATCCACAAGATACAGCCACTGGGACTCACCTACAAGGCTAGTGATAATGAAAATGAGCACTACCATTGTCAAGCATCTGGTAGAATTTAGTAAAACTGAATATACACTTATGCCCTAGGTCCCCGTGGTTTCAACTGTAGGTATATGTGTAACAGAAATGTATGTTCAACAAAAGATGTTGTTGTATATTTAAGTTTATGTTGTATATGTATGGAAAATGAATAATTTCATGTCAATCCAGTGTGATGGATAAATAGGCATGTATTCATACCACTAAGTATTATACGGTTGTCCTCTATATCCCTGAGTTCAACCAACCAGCGTTGGAAAATCTTTTTTTAAAATAAATAATTTTTGGCCGGCACCGTGGCTCAATATGCTAATCCTCCACCTTGCAGCGCCGGCACACTGGGTTCTAGTCCCAGTCGGGGCGCCGGATTCTGTCCCGGTTGCCCCTCTTCCAGGCCAGCTCTCTGCTGTGGCCTGGGAGTGCAGTGGAGGATGGCCCAAGTGCTTGGGCCCTGCACCCCACGGGAGACCAGGAGAAGCACCTGGCTCCTGCCATCAGATCAGCACAGTGCGCTGGCCGCAGTGTGCCAGCCATGGTGGCCATTGGAGGGTGAACCAACGGCAAAGGAAGACCTTTCTCTCTGTCTCTCTCTCTCTCACTGTCCACTCTGCCTGTCAATAAATAAATAAATAAATAAATAAATAGAGAGGGAGAGACAGGATAAGTCTTCCATCCACTGGTTCACTTCCCAGATGGCTACAACAGCTGGAGCTGAGCCAATCCGAAGCCTGGAGTTTCTTCCAGGTCTCCAATGTGGAAGCAGGAGCCCCAGAATTTGGGCCGTCTTCTACTGCTTTCCCAGGCCATCGCAGGGAGCTGGATCAGAAGAGGAACAGCCGGGACACAAACAGGCACCCAGAAAATTGTTTTAAAAAATTGTATCTGTACTGAATATGTATAGACTTTTTTTCTTTTCATTAGTCCCTAAACAATATGGTATAGTAACTGTTTACTCTGAATTTACATTGTTTTAAGTATTGAAATTAGTTTAGTGATGATTTAAAATGCACAGGAGTCAGGGAAGAAGGAAGTTTTAGCTTGGCAGTTAAATCACCATGTAGGACACCCATACCCCACATCAGAATGCCTGCTCTCAATTCCTGATTTAGTTCCTGATTCCAGCTTCCTGCTAATGTGGACCCTGGGAAGCAATGATGATGACCCAGGTGAGTGGGTTCCTGCCACCCACACAGGGTACCTAGATTGAGTAACAGGCTCTGTGGTTTGGACGTGAGGAGTTAAGTGTATCTGGGGAGTGAACATGCTAATGGGGTGTTCTCTCTCTCTCTCTCTCTCTCTCTCTCTTTCCCTCCTCCTTATAACTATATCTATCCCTCAGATAAATAATTCTTTTACAAGTTAAGGTATACAGGAGAGTGTGTAGGTTACATGCAAATACTAGTGCATTTCATATAAGGGACTTCCACATCTGAGAAATTTGTATTTGTAGGGGTTCTATAATCATTAGCAAGGGACAACTTGTACAGCAATCAGAATGAATGAAGTCAGCTAATGTAGGCAAACAGGTGGCTCTCTCAAACAAAATATTGAACAAAAGAAATCAAATACAAAAAAAATTACAGACTGTTTGATTTTATTTATAAAGATTCACAGGAGAAACTAACTTTTGCTGCTGGAAATCTGCACAGTCATTATCCTTGTGGTGGTGTTGTTACTAGAAGGGATATGGGGGCCTTCTGTATTGGCTCCATAGACATTAAAGCTTCTGATTTGTGCATTTTTACCTAGGTGTGTTGAACATCCATTATAAGTTACTTTAAGAACACAGAAGAAGAAATGGTTTTGTGGTTCTATGGTCAGTTGTATGGTGGCCAAATCCTTCCTCTCCAAATGAATGCTGTGCCCAAGATTCCCTTTCTCTCTAGTAAAGGGGAGAGGAGTTGAGAACTGTAAGAAGCACAGTTGTCCCCATAAAGGAGCAAAGCCATCAAGAGAAAACACTTCTGTGACAAGGGAAAAACATGTTCCCCGACTTTCCCCATCTGTCACACCATATGCAGTAGCATTCACTAACACCCAATTTACTTATGCAGTTAAGGACATTCCTACCATGTAGGAGGAAAACTTGCCCCAATTAGCTCTTAAGATTAACTTTTTTTTTTTATCTTGATGTTCTGTGGGTGAAGTCATTATCATTTCAGGCAGCCTCCACTGAACAGAGTTAGATTCTAGACTTGGCAAAACCAGAAACTCCACACCTAAAATCTTAGTCTAATAATCTCATCATAATTCACAATCTTTCAAGTTTCATTTCTTTCCCCCAATTTTTCCACATTTGTGCTTCATTTACATCTTGACATCCAAGTCATTCTACTTTTAGGTATTCGATGTTCTAAAGCCTCTTCTAACTGGGGTAAGGTCCCTAACTCCACCTTAGAGATCAATTGACTCTAATTAATCTACTCACTAGCTTTAATTGCTTTGTTTCTTTGATCTTCAATCACATTTTACTAGAAAAAAAGAATCCCTACCATTCCAATTGTTTTCAACTCTATATTAGTGTGTGTTTTAAGCTTTATAATCCAGCTCTTTTGCGAGCCAATGGGTAAAAATTACTCCAAATTCATGCTGTCCAACAATGACAGGCTTTCTTCCTAGGCCAGTAATTCTCTTTCAAGTCCACAGTTAGTTCTTCCTTCAATACTTCAAATTTCTACCCATTCGCTCATTTAAGAAACCTCTCACGTTTCCATGAGAAAACCCATCTGGTGAGATAGACCTCCTGCAGGGCTGGCTTTGTGGGTGTAAAACCTGAGCACTTACACAAGACTCCACCCTTTAGGAGAGCTCTGCAGCTGGCTTAATTCTCTGCTGTCACTTTCCTGAAATTCTTTGCACTTTGCCCTGGGCCCCATAAATCAAGAAGCTGGTCCTGCCCCCTCCCAGTAGACTCATGTCATTTATACTCCCCCCCCCCCCCGCTTCCCTGTCCTTTAAGACGAAAAGGTTTCACCTTCTACTCAAGGTTAATTCTTTTTTTTTTCTCTTTTTTTTAAATTGAAATGTAAGTCATATATCGAAAACTTCACCTGTTTCAATTACAACATTCATTGATTTTTAAATATATTCACAATGTTACAAAATCACCACCACTATCTATTTACAAAACCAATACACAAGTTCTGTCCCATTAGCAGTCACTCCATATACTCTCCTCCCACCAGACCCTGGCAAATACTAATTTACTATGTGTCTCTATGGATTTGCCTATTTTGTGTCTCTATGGATTTGCCTATTGTAAACATTACATACAAATAGAATCATACAATATATGTGGCTTTTTGAACCTGGCTTCCTTAGCAGCAGCATTTTTTTCAAGGTCAAGGTGAATTCTTGTGCCCTTCCTTGTACTTCATCTGCTCTGACCTGGACAGATGCTTGCCCAGTCATTCCCATTCTTAGTCATGTCATCTACTCTCTGCCATTTCTTCTACTGATGCTCTCAGTGAGAAAGTGTCTTTAAATCCCTTTCAAGCTTTACAACAAAACTCTTTCCTTTAATTCCACAACCTTTCTTGATAGTTCTTGCTCTCTTTTTCTTTTTATACCCAAGCTTTCTAGCTCTGTCTGCTTTATTATCTCCCATTTACTGTCCAGTCCTTTCCAGTCTGGCTTCTGCTCCTACCAGGTCAAAGAAAATGTTCTTGCTAAGTGACTTGTGCTTTAATTACCTAATCAAAAATGTTTTCTGACCTTGGCTTTCTTTTATCTATTTATTTATTGAGATGTGAAGAGAGAGGGAGAGAAAGAGAGAGAAAGAGAGAGAGAGAGAGAGAGAGAAGGAAATCCAATCTGCTTATTCATCCCCCAAATGTTTACAGTGGCCAGGACTGGTCATGCTAAAGCACGGAGTTGGGAACACAATACAGCTCTCCCATGTGTATGGCAGAGACTCAATCCGTAGAGTCATCACTGCTGCTCCCCAAGGTACACATTAGCAGGAAGCTGGAATCACGAGTGGGACTGGCACTAGGACAAAGGTACTCTAATATGGGTATAAGGCATCCTATACTATGGCTTAACCTCTAGGTCAAACACCTGCCCTCTTGGCTTCCTTGACATCATAAGGTTGCTGACACTCCCTTGTTGAGATCTTCTTTTCCATTAGTCTTTGGTCTCATTGTCCCTGCCTTGCTCTATCTTTTGCAGCTTATATTCCCAGAATCTTCATGATCCTCTCAGTTTGTGAATTCCAACAGTCCTCAGAACTCCCTACTTGCTAGCTCCCATTTTCCTTCTATATATTCTCCTTGAGACCCTCATCTAAACTGTCAGGTGTATGCTGAAGATCCCCAACTCTGTGTTTCTAGAGCTGTCTTGTTTCCTGATTTCAGACACTTATGCAAATGTTTATTGACTATAGCTTCCCATGAATAACAATGGGCCCCTCAGTCTTCTTAAATGTATTTACAATTCAACTTAGAATGCTTTTCCAAGCCTTTAAGTAAATGAGATCTTTGTTTATCATCCAAACTGTTCAATACAGAAACTGGGACTCATCTTGGACTCAAGACATCCTCTTATCCACACACAATTACTCTCCAAACCCATTCTCTTTCTCCATCAACACCTCTCAAGCACTGTATTTATCTCCATTCTCTTCCCTTCACTCCCACATAGCACTTGGCAAAGACTTCAGCTCCACCCTATCTCAACAAATCTGTCTAATAGTGCATACAAATTGAGCTTTCTGAAGCATAGGACTTATTGAATATTCTCCACTAAACTGTTAGCTTTATAAATAAGGCTCACACTACCTCTAACTCTGTCTCTCACTGCTCTAATCAAAATATGACATGTTCTTTCACAGCTCCATCTCTAAATACATATTGTTTTCTTTACCAGAAGTACCCACATTCATCACAAATTTCTCAGGCTATTTATCCCCTCTCACCTCATTTCACAAATAACTTTCTGTAACTCTGTAAAAGTTTCTCAAGTGTTTTAATGTCCACAAAAGCCTTTCCTGACTACCTTTTTGTGCCCAACACACAAATCTCACAAATTGCATGCTGGGTAGCATCCCCTACCTGAGTTCAAGTTCCTAATTCATGACACCATTGTGGTCTTTGTATCCCAGTGCCTATAGAATTTGCTCAAGTAATGCCTAAAATTTAAATAATAAATCACTTCTAGAAGCCCCATCTCATTCTGTGGCTCTTAATTTAGCTGATCCTTAAAGGGCATTTTATTTAGGAATCAGCACAATATACTCCATAGATTAAAGACTACATGTAAAGAAATGGAATCTCTAAACTTAATTGGTATGTGGCCATTTGACCTACTTAAGAATCTGATCAAATATAAACTCTGTCCCTAAAGAAACACAAAATCCAGGGATTTGGGTATAATTTTCATAAGTTCCTAGGTTCTTAGAATCTGTTAGAGAGTTTAAATTGGAGTTATACTTTCTACTGTACAGTTCTAAGTAAACATAACTCACAAAAGTAAACTCAGTACTATCTGAATTGAAAGAAAGTGACTAAGTGGTGGCCGGCATTGTGGTATAGAAGGTTAAGCCTGTGCCAGCACCCTATATGGGCACTGGGTCGAGGCCTAGGTGCTGAACTTCTGATCCAGCTCTCTGCTAATGCACCTGGGAAAGCACTGCAAGCTGGCCCAAGTACTTGGGTCCTTGCACCCATGTGGTATATGTGGATGAAGTTTCTGGCTCCTGGCTTGAGCCTGGCCCAGCTCCAGCCATTACAGCCATTTGGGGAGTGAACCAGCAGATGGAAAACCTCTCTCTCTCTCTCTCTCTCTCTCTCTCTCTCTCTTTCCAACTCAGACTTTCAAATAAATGAAAAATAAATTAAAAAATAAAAAAGAGACTACCTTGAGGAACAAGAACTTGATTAAATGTATTAACTTATAAAAGGAATTGTAGTTAAAGCAGAAGGGAAGCAGTTTATCTCAGAAAATTACAAAAAGCTTTACAAGGCCAAAGTTTAGCAATGCCCACTCTAGCAGCAATAAATGAAATTGGTGGTGGACTTCGGGGTTGTAGCCTGCAGAATGAGGATAGGAACATCCCAAGACAGAAACATCGCTAGTGGGAGACAGAGGAAGGGTTATTAATTCTAACACCCCTTGACCATTCAGTTGCATTATAATTTTTCACAAATTATCTGCTTTATCAAATACCATGATAGGCTGGTGAAGCAAGGGTGAATTTGATAGATTTGAACCCAGCTTTCCTGGAATTTGCCTACACTTTGCTTACTCAGCAGTCTGATTCTGATGCTGCAGAGACTATTGGCAACTACAATTCAACTGTTTTCTTCTTCTCTATAATGAGAGATGCCTCCAGCTGTTCTGAGTCTAGACACTTAAAATGCTTGATGAAATGGATCTTCCTATCTGCAAGAATAAATCACTTAAGCTCTTGGAGGCCTGTTGTCAACGTTATATGGGAAAAGGGGGAATTGGGGGATTTTTTTTAAAAAGAACCCTGTGTTTTGAAAGGCTTTTAGTTTTTAAGACTTCTGGGTAGGAGATGAAGGGGAGAGAATAGTTAAATTTTTAAGGAGGAAGTAGTCCTGCCCCCACCATGAAGGTAGCCACAATGTACAGGTAGCTGCAATTCTTAGGACAGGGACAGACCTAACAGTACAAGGTCTTTGGCCTGAGAAACACTAACATCAGGCCAAAGATGAGCAATAGGGCTTTAGGTGCCATCCCCTTACTACTGACCTAGAATCGTGCCAGCAAAGAATTTTGCCTGAAAGGATAAGACCAGCCTTCAGTGGAGAACCTCACAGTCACACTACCCAAAAAACCTGCTCCATATTCACCCTCCTCTTAAAGCAGCATTGACACAATCTCCACAATCAGAGAGACAGCCACTGTTAGAGCTGCTACTGCTGGCGTAAGACATTGGCACTTGGGGCTAACATGGGAGCAAGAAGTCCTCACCTTGCACCAGCTCCTCTCCCTGTAACAGTTCAACAAGGACAGCTTCTACTCAGCAAACTCATTCCTTCCAACATAGTCCAAGTGCTGAGATGAGAAGAAGGGGAAGGTACCATCTTCTTAAGATACATCTGTAAGAACACAAAGATCCTGTGCTACCACTGGGGAGGACTCCGGCATCTTAGGAGGATGGAGCTGGCCATTGTTCAATACGCTATGACTGTCACTTAGATGTCTGAAGCAGGGACCAGGAAACATTCTCTCAAAAGAGCCAATATTTTCATTTTGCAGGCCATACTCTATCTGCCACAATCACTCCTTTCTACCATAGTCACAGGAGAGCAGTCACACATGGTGCATACAGGTACCGCATGGCTGGATTTGGCCTGATGGATATAGTTAGCCAACCCATGATTGAACATTACATCAGAACTCTTCAAGGCACCACAAGATGTGTTTGACTTACATGGAGACTCACTCAGACCTGTACACAGGGAGACAGTACAAATAAGTAAACAAATAGTAACCCACACCATTCAGATCTGTTTCTTTCTTCAGTTAACAGGTATGGCTAAAGGAAGGACACTCCTGAGTGACTGGGTCCATTCTCACTGATTTTTGAGAGTCACAGCTCAGGATCATTTTAAATGCTCCTAAGTGATGACTGCATCACATTTAATGTCTCTAGAGAATGTCCTGATTTGCTTCTGGTAGTTGTTTTCTGTTTTCTTGTAGAAAGAGTGCTTCATGTACAATATGTGAGGAGAGAATCAGGCACACAATCATTTTGCCTCCCATTGTTAGCTCTACCACTTTTGTCCAGAGATTAAGCACATGCCCTGGTACCTTACACAGTGTCACAGAGTCTAGAAAGGGTATGAGGGGTGGGGCATGGAATACTCTACAAAACGGAGAATTCTGCTTACCCTAGAAAATTATTTAGGATGTGCTAACCACAGGCTTCCTCATTTTTCAGAGGATGATCCTTCTAGAGTTGTTGTGAGGATTAAATGGCAAAACCCATATGAAAGACTCTTTGTGGTTCCTGTTATTCTAGGTACAAATCAAACATCCCTAATCCAAAAATATAAATCATCTTCCACCTTTACAGGCACATTAGCAGGAACCTAGATCAGAAGCAGGGATAGGATTCCATTCCAGGCAGTCTGAAATGAGATGTAGGCAGCTCAAGAGACAGCTTAACCCACTGTCTAAAAACACCAACCCCAGGAAAAAATGTTTTAAATGTCCAAGTTTATTGCATATAGTTAGACTAAGGAGCATTTCATGACATTTTTGTATGTGTCTCCTGGATCATGCTGTAAAATGTATTTCTTCTGAGCGGCTTGGTCAAAAAGGAAGGTTGTATTAGTCCATTTCTCATTTCTCTAACATAAGGTATTTTATAAAGAAAAAGTATTTTATAAAGAAAAAGTTTATTTAGCTGACAGCTCTGGAGGCTGGAAGTCTAAACAGCATGATGCCAACCCCCCAGCTGCATCACATCATGACAGGAGCATGTTGTGCAGGAGGCAGACATCACCTGGTGTGACACAAAGCCAGGGACCAGGGAGTGGACAGTCTTGCTCTTACAATCAAAGGAAAACTAACCAGAGTCCCACAGAACTACATTGATTCCTCCAGTGACCAGTATAGTGATCATCAGCGAGATCATCAGGAAACTCTAAAACCACCAAGAGGATTTCAGCTTGTCGTTCAGCCAAGAGGATCTCAGCCTGGGGAGACAGACCTCCTGCTGTGACCTTGTTGGACATCAGATGTTGCCTTGGCCCCTTCACTAATCCTTACTTCTTAGAGATTCCATCGCCTTTCAAATTGCCACACTGGAGACCAAGTTTCCAACAACACAGGAATCTTTGGAGGACATACTTAAACCATATCCAAATCACAGCAGTAGTTAAAATGACCTGCTAGGGTCCAGTGTTGTGGTGCAGTGTATCAAGCCACCACATGCAATGCTTGGCATCCTATATCAGACTGCCAGGTTGAGTCCCAGCTCCTTTGCATCTCATAGAGCTCCCTGCTAATGCATCTGGGAAGGCAACGGAAGGTGACTGAAGCACGTGGGCCCCTGCCACCCATATAGGAGATGCAGATGGAGTTTCTGGCACCTTTGTTTGGTTTGTCGCAGTCCAGCCATTGTGGCAATCTGGGGAGTGAATCATCAGATGGAAGGTCTGTTTATCTTTATGTGTCTGTCTCTCTGATACATTGCATTTCTGATAAATAAATAAATAAATAAACCACCCGAAACATGAAACAAATGTAACTTTGGAGACTAGCCTACCACAGAATATCAATTCCTACAAGATTCAGACCAAGGCAGACATTGGCCCAGTGGTTAGGACACCTGCATCCAGCCAATGTTGTGGTACAGCCTGCATCCCATGTGGGAGTTCCAGTTGGAGATCCAGGTGCTCTGCTTCTGATCCCTCTCCCTGATAATGTGCCTGGGAAAGCAGTGAATGACGGCTCAAGTATTTAGACTCTTCTACCCATGTAGGAGACCAGGATGGAATTCAACCTGGCCCAGCCCTGGATGATGCAGCCATTTGGAGAGTGAACCTGTAGAAGGGAGATCTCTTTCTCTCTGTCTCTCCCTCTCTCTCTCTCTGTCACTCTTTCAAATAAATAAAATCTTTAAATAAATTTAAAAGACAAATGCATTCCATATTGAAGTGCCTGAGTTCAAGCTTCAAGTCCAGCTCCTAATTCCAGCTTTCTCAAAATGACCACTCTGTGAGGCAGCAGGTGATATCTCAAGTACTTAGGTTCCTGTCAACCATGTGGGAGACCTGGATTGAGTTCCTGGTTTCTGGTTTTGGCTAGGCCCAGCCCTGGCTATTGTGGGCACTTGGAGAATGAAGCAGTAGATAGAAGTGTTCCCTATTTACATATGTATCTCAAAAATAAATTAATTACTTAATTAAAGCAAAAAAAAATTCAGACCAGTGTCCTGTGGCAGTAGGTGGATGTTCTTGGGGCCGTGCAAGGCTTGTGTTCAGAAGCAGCACTACATGATTGCCAAGCATAAGCTCTAGACTGATCAGGGCCTCCTCTCTGCTCTCCAGCTGGTGACAGGAAATGGGTCTAATTCCTTTGAATTTAACTAGTGACCCCCTTCATGCTGAAATTCTTGACCATCTGGGCAGGATAAAAGCCTCAGGCAACTTCTTGCATAGGGAAGTAGTGGTAAAGATGGTATAATAATATCTATATTATTCCTAGTTCAAAAGATTATGTTAGTTACAAAAGGCTTTCTTAAAGACTTTTGTTGGGATAAACCAGTATTTCCAAATTTGTGTTGGGGACAGTTTCGTTTCCTAGTGAAAGTCCTTCCAGAATGGAGAGAGGTAGACGGCAGTGGTAAAGTTTATACTTATGAAACTGAGATTACAGGTTGAAATAGATTGACGACTATATGTCAGAGTGGTTTCTGTCAAACGATGCATATGTACTTGTGACACCTGCTGTTATTAATTACCTTAAATTCTTGCTAGTGATTCTTCACTGGGACAAAGAAAAAAAATATTTTTATTTTTGGCTTTCTATTGGCGAATCCAAACAAGGAAACACTTATTTTAGGAGCAAAACTTCCCCCCTTTTCCACTATGTTTCAGGTATTATTAGCACTAGTACCAGTTGTGATAGTCTAGGCTTTTTTTTTCCCTGGAAGTAGCTATTTAAAAAGCTGATATGAAGGCCAGCTTTGTGGCATAGCAGGTTAATCTGATGCCTGCAATGCTGGGATCCCATATGGGTTCATGTCCCGGTTGCTCCAGTCCAATCCAGCTCCCTGCTAACAGCCTGGGAAAAGCAGCAGAAGATGGCCCAAGTACTTGGGACCCCTGCACCCATCTGAAAGAAACTCCTGGCTCCTGGTTTCAACCTGACCCTGCCCTGGCCACTATGGCCAGCTGGGGAGTGAATCAGAGGATGGAAGATTTCTCTCTCTTCATTTTTCTCCCTCTCTCTAATTCTGACTTTCAAATAAATAAGTGAATCTCAAAAAAAAAAGCTGATATTAGATGAAATACATAGAAAACCATTGCCTTAATTGTTGAAATCTTTATACTTAGTATAGAGTTGGTCTTCTGTATATAAAGTTAATAAAAAAAACTAATATTAATGAAGAATGGGATGGGAGAGGGAGTAGGATGTGGGATGGGAGTGGGGTGTGAGAGCAGGTATGGGGGGAAGAACCAGTATATTTCTAAAGCTGTACCTATGAAAACTATATTCATTAAATAGAAGATTTCTTAAAAAAAAATAAAATAAAACCACAAACCTATTTTTAAAAAAACATTGCCTCAATTAGCTTTACAGAGACTGTAGGGGAGGGAGAGTGGAAGAGGCTTTGTGGGTGCAGATTCGAATCCCAGTTGTGTTTAAATATGGGTGTCTTATTTCAAATAGGCTTTCTAAATATCCCCATAAATCTTGCAAGACCAGATACCACATAAAAATTTCTTTCTGATATTTATTGTGTTGGCTTTTAAAAGTGTATTTAAATGCAGAGGGGGGATTGCCCCCCTGTAAAATGATGCATTGTGTGAACCCTCTACTTAGTAGAATACAGGAGAAGTGACACTGAATAATGTCCAAGGCTAGACCCATGTGGATGCTGATGGTTTCCTTAAGGCCCTTGCCTTCAGGAAGCCAGTTATCATGTAAAAAACGCAGCTATCCCAAGATCACCATTCTGGAATGTCCACCAAGAGCTTGGATGAATGTCCAGCTGACAGGCAGCATCCTCTGTCAGCCATGTAGACCACCTTGGACCCCTGTCCCAATCATGCCACCACACGGCAGCTCAGAGTTGGACTTCATCCACAAAGAAGACCCCAAGAGGGCCCTTCCCCAATTTCAAACCCATGAAATGGTGAGCAAAAATAAAAGGGCTGTTTTCAGCTGCTTTATTCTACAGTGTCTTCTTGTGGAATTACTGAGATAAAAAAAAGCTCATTGTGGTTAATGAGTTAATAGCAACAGGAACAACCCTTTGCACTGCAAGCAAACAGCCCTAACAGACCATAAGCTTTGTGAGGGCAAAACCACATCTGCTGTGTCTCCACTTTACTTTCAGAGTCTGGCACATAGAGTGTGCCAACAAGCAAATGTGAGCCAACAAGCAAACAGTAACCCATAGGAAATTTCAACAATATGTTATTGTCCTTGTAATTGCAAATCAATCATCTTTGGTTATAAAAACCACAAGAATAAAAACATTTTTACTAAGATCATCTGATTGGCTTTAGGTGGTAATATTTTCTGGTTAAATCTGAAAGGAAGCACCACAAATTTTGAGTTCTCAGAGCATACAAACAGATGTATGAATAAGCTGTGGCTAATTCTTAAAAATGGGAGCCAGGTTAGCTTAGCCAATCCATTGATGAGAGTCATGTTTACACTTCTGTTTCCAGCCATAACCTTTTGTTTATTTAGACATGGACACCAGTTGAACTAGATTCACGGCTGCAATGTCAACCTATAGTTCCTCTTATCTCATGTTGGGGACCACACACACACACACACACACACACACACACACACACATGATTCAAATTCAACTCAACAGTTATAAAGGGGCTCCTGGCAGTTTGTAACATGAAACAAATGATCAAATAGCACAATTAGAAAGGGAGCAAAGGGTGATGTTTCTAGGCATGAGAGGCGAGTTCAATGTCACCAAAGAGCAAGGACTTGGCTCTGAGGCCACTGAGAGTTAAACAAAAAGCAAAGCACGTCAGTTTAGGATCTGACACTAGTTTTTCCCCTTCAGGCAAACACTTCCCAGGAACTAAATTCTAGAGTGGTCTGGGTATTTGTAATGTAGGCAGTGTCTCCAGTCACAGTTTGAACAAGCCATAAAAACGCACAGTCCACACCCAGGGACCTGGAAGTCTAGGGAAGTGGTGTCAGGAGTACATTTTGGCCAGTGCTGCCAGGACACCCCCCTGATTCGTCAGGCGCCCATCTGCTGACTCCCTGTGTGGCATCTGTGAAGATGGGTCCAAGGGCATGATTCCCTGGCAGGAAAAAGCAGTTTGCTCCAAAGTGACCTCATCAGACACCTGTCCATCTCTTCATCTATTGACCCCCAGAGTGAAGGCCTCCTTTACCTTCCTACTGGTTGGGCTAATGGAAAAAGGAGAAGAGAAGGCCCTCACTGTCCAGTTAGGCCACCCAGGAGCTCAAGAACCTTCCTGGTAAGGAAAGTGAAGGAGGAGCTGCTCCTTGCCTGTGCCAGGTCTTGCCAGCTCGTCTAATCTGCTCAGGAAATGCAGAGATCAGGACAACGAATGCACAGAGCAGTCGGACACGGAAAGTCAGCCCCTTTGTGAAGTCCTTCTCACGTGCCTGGGGGAGGCGTGTATCCTTTTCCTCATATCCTACAGGAAGGAGTAAAATTGTAAACCTAAATAACAACAAGAGAGAGATTCCCCAAATAATACTGATGTTTATTAGGGAATTACAGATCATTGCAATAGGAATACATGCACCCTAGTAAACTATGGGTGTGCCCAAGGAGACTGGGGACGTTTTCAAAGGGAAAAAGGAGAAACATACACACATTCCTTGGATACAAAGAGAATCGGTACTGGAAACACAAGACAGAAGCTGGCATTGACTCCTTGGTGAAAGTGGGCTTGCCTTAGCAAGTGTTCTCTTCAGAGCTACTTGTCTGAATTTTCAAGTCTTAGAATGAATGTTAAACTTTCTCACAGAAATCTATGCATATGTACAAGGCCTGCAAAACATGGGGATGGTATAGAATGAGAAGAAATCTCTTTGGGGCCTTATGAAAGTGCTTAGACAGGCAAAACTCGTTGGTTCTAATTTTGCCTGAATCTGACAGGAACAACATCATCTTTGTATCATCAACTTTCACATTTTCCACATGGAAACTAAAATCCAAAGTCTCCAACAAATTCCAAGAACTCTTTTTTTGACAGGTATAGGGGATAATGGGGAGATGTTTGGAGAAACAAATCCTCTAAGATGCATTTGGAATCTCTTGAGTTTCTCTGTAGCATTTATTTCTTACTGTCCATCATTCAAAGATAACTAAGAAAGATCTGCATGATATCCTTGCACATGCCCTAAGTGACTCTTGGTATCAGCATAGTTGTCTACCTCTCCTTCCAGACTGTGACCTCTTTGAAGGCAGGCAGGTGTCTTACTGTTAGTAGACACAAGGGGGCTGTTCACTTGGGCATCACCAAATAAGCAGCCCCAAGTGGAAGCGGCTCAGAGGAAAGCATTATTTATTCAACACAAATAAATGAGTCAGTGGAAAGGTTTAGTTCCTTAAAGAAACTGCTTCCTCAAGTAGTTTGCCAGGGCTTTTATAATAAGGGTTAGGGTCCTGTCCAGGGTGCAGAACAGTGGGAAGGCCTTCCTGTTTGCAATAAACTCAGACTGGTTTCTTTAAGTTATCCTTGCCTACTTGATTTAGCTGGTGTGAGCACAATGTTGGTGGATAAGTTTTCCTGGAACATCCTCTGAAAAACTAGCTCAAAAGAGAAAAGTGTTTCAGATTCTCTATCCTTGTTCTAGTGCCCCCTTTTGATTAAATCCTATGTTTTTGCTTATAAAATCAATGCAGACATTTCACTTCATTTCTCATTCTTGAAGGGTAAGGGAGGAACATGTTCCTGTAATGATCAAATTAATCCATGTACGCCCTTTGGTGTGTTGTGGCCCCACTCTGGAGTTGGCAGTGGGACTGATTCCATAACAGACCTCTACATCTTATTATCAAATAGGTTGGCAGCTGCTAGTCAGCTTCCTTCCTAGGCTTTGTTAGCTCAGCTGATTTGTTTCCTCCTCTGTCAAATGAGTGGCAATAAGGTTTGAATATCTGCCCAGGTGGGGTTGTGAATTGAAAACTACCCCTTATCAATGACAGAAATCCCTCAGGGTTGGCTCTCAGACCTTTAACACTGCCTTCCAATTATACACGTCAGAGGTGGTAAATGGCACATGCATCTCCTTCCCTCGGAGACTGGAGAGGAGGCACATATCTCCCCCAGCCTTGTAGCAAGTCCTGTGCTGGGCAATACCAGTGATGCTATTGGGAAGAGCTGGACCTGACACCAGACAAGCCACTCCCACAGATGGAGTAGAGTCGAGGGAAGGGGGGGCATTTCTGTAGATTTTTCAAACTATTCCTTTCTCTCATTGAGGGGCTTTCAGAAGGACTAGGTTTTATTTCTCATTCAACTTGACTCTTCATCCTAGGATATACAAAGAACCAGATAATAAGCACACAAAATCGAACATCTCACCCGGCTGAAGATGATATCCCACAGAGGAAGTTTGTCAAAGCCCAGCCACGGTGTCCAGTACACATGATAGAAAAGAGGAGGCAGGCACGGAGAATCAGCACAGCTTGCAAACCATTACAGAATGCACAAACAAGAAAGAATAGAATTCTAGACATAATAACAGAAAACAGTGAAGAGATGAACCAAAACTTCACACTTTTTTTTAACAGTTCTGAAACATAAAATTCCCTATCATGTAGACATCCCTATACCTCAATGAAATGATGCCACTCCTGTGAAATGAAGGCAAGATCACACATCCCAGAAACCCAGCCCAGAGATTTCTTGTTCTGCCTTTTGCTATCCCCAGTTTCCCAGAGCAAAACCTGATATTTTATTCCAATGTTCTGGAAAACGCTGTCCCTCTTTAGTTTCCAATTTTTTCCTGACAACATACTTCCTGGCTTTCAGGTTTAACAGCTCTCAAACAATTATTACAGTGGCAATCCCAAGTTACTTACTCCTTAATTCCATGAAATGCTGGACAGAAAGGGGTCCAGGTTTCTAGTTCACCTCTAGGATTCCTAAGTGAGCAATTCAGGATTTCCAGGCAGCAAGTAATGGGATAGAGCCTTGGGATAGGATGGGATGGGATGGTGGGATGAAGCAATCATTCCCCTAAAGCAAATAAGCCTTGCGTAACTCGCCATGGTCACCATGATCCTAGGCTAGAAACAGTCCCATCTGGATCACCAGCTTTGTTAGTGACCACAAAAGGTTTATTTGCTTGGGATTCACCAAATAATCAGCTTTTTTTTTTTTTTGACAGGCAGAGTTAGTGAGAGAGAGAGAGAGAGAGAGAGAGGGAGAGAAAGGTCTTCCTTCGTTGGTTCACCCCCTAAATGGCCGCTACGGCCAGCACACTGCACCAATCCAAAGCCAGGAGCCAGGTGCTTCCTCCTGGTCTCCCATGCGGGTGCAGGGCACAAGCACCTGGGCCATCCTCCACTGCCTTCCCAGCCAGAGCAGAGAGCTGGACTGGAAGAGGAGCAACCGGGGCAGAATCCGGTGCCCCAACCGGGACTAGAACCCTGAGTACCAGCATCGCAGGCGGAGGATTAGCCTAGTGAGCCGCAGCGCTGGCCATCAAATAACCAGCTTTAAGTGGAAGTTACTTAAAAGAAAGCTTAATTTATTTGTCACAAGTAAAAGAAACAATGGCTGTGTCCCTGAGAAGCCATTTGTTAGGGCTTTTCTACCAAGCACTTTTCTGACCAAGATGTAGAAAAGTGGCACAGGAGGACAACTTCAGGTTTTTATATAGGTGTTCTAATGCTCCCCTTTTGCCTGAATCCCATACTCTTGGTTATATTACCATCCAGCATATTAAGGAGTGAGTGGGATTTCCTTTACTTTGAAATCTTTACTGACAGCATTCATTTCAACAGAGCTTTATGTTGCAGGTTCTAGAAGGATTAATTCCACAGGTATTTCTGAACTTGTTGAGAAGCTGAATTGGGAGAGATGTGTCCTCAGGAAAATCAAAGCCTGGCTGTGTGACACAGATAGAATCAGAGATGGCAATGTTACCTGGTTTCTTGCAAATACTGTGCCAAAGTTTGGAAGAGAAGGGTGTTTCACCCCCTGAGTTTGCAGGAAGGAAATCACTTCCTAATACGTAGGTTCCTTTTGTCATTACAAAATGAAATCAACTGCAGCTCAGAGTGAGCAGAGATGAGCCTATCTGCCTGTGGAGACCTGGGTTTAAGTAATTCTACACCCAACACATACATCACCTACTTGGAATGGCCAGATGTAAATCAGCAAAGAACAATGCAATTATGTCTCAAAATACTCTTTGTATTAAGTCATCATAGAAGTGCCAATGGGTCCTTGTTTTGGGGGAACTTGACAATTGTTACTAAGAACCCAAATTCATATACTTTAGATCCAGTATGCCACTTCAGAATTATTTCTCAAGAATTATCAGGAACAGGACACGGGATGTAGAGTTGATTGCATTAATTAATGCAATGGAATATTACATAAGTGTTACAGGTATTTAATGAAACAGATATGTTCATAACACAATAAGTGAAAAAAAGTACAAAATAGTACTATGGTAAGATCACTGTCTAGAGGAGATCTAGAAACAAATAGAAATTAAAACAATGGTGATCTCTGGGGAGCAGAAACTGGTTCTACTTTTTTATATACTTTATTCCATTTTTTCAGTAAATGTGTACAACTTTTATAATCAAAAGAGAACAACAAATGATATGTTAAAGAATAAGAAATAAAATTCAGATGAATAATTGTCTTATCATTTATGGTGGTAGACAATAAGGCTGATGGAGACTTGGTTCAGAAGGGGCATGAGATAGGGATCACTATGAGGGATGGGATTATTACTTTGTGGTTTTTTCCCAAGTTTTATTTATTTGAAAGGCACATGCATATTTGCCAATTCTCTAACAGAGAGGAAGACACAGCGGGGGCTGTAAGGAGGCTTTTCCATCCACTGGTTCACACACCAAAAGCCAGCAACAAATGGAGGTAGGCCAAGTCAAAGCCAGGAGCCAAGGACCCATCTGGACCTCTCTTGTTTTTGGACCATGATCTGCTCTCTGCAAGGTGCATTAGCAGGAAGCTGTATCAGAAATGGAAGCAGCACTCAATCCCAGGCACTCCAACTAAGAATACAGGTTTCCCAAGTAGCAGCTGACCTTCCTGCACAACAATGCACATCCAATGACTTTGTTTTGAGAATAAACCATCATTATTTGGGTTATCATTGTGGTTGAGTAGCATTCCAGCTGTGTTTATATATTCAGAGGATAAACCGGCTAGAATGTAACATGGCTATAACGTGAACAGGTGAGTTTCACGTTGATTTTTCTGGTTGCCTTAAATTGTGTTTCTCAGTACATATTTATACATGTATAACAGTGGTTAAGAGTTTCCATTCTTAAACTTCAAATAATTCTTTTCCTCACCAGACATGTAACTTTGGCAAATTATTTAATCTTAATTGAAACCTTAATAAGTGATGATATAATCCCACCTGCCAAATGTGGTTGTTTTGAAGATTGAGGGAATTAATACATATAAAGCATTAAGAACATAACCTAACGTGTAATAAAAACCCAATATAGTTACTCATTATTATGACTGTTAGCACAAATGAATTACTGTGACATATTGCACTGGAAAAACCAAAGCCTGGGAATCAGAAAGCCTGTGACACACCTACTTAATAGGACGGTGACACACCAAGCACTTAACTTCTCAAAAAAGCCTTTCCAAAGAGAAGAGTAACAATACCTGTCTTCCCTCTTCACAGCACTGTCATGAGGGGTCAAGCGAGAGACAACCACTGAATGTCTTGATCGAAGAAAGAGACTGGAGATCTGCCACCCTTCTGCCTACGTGGGTATAGGTTTTCAAGGCCTTCCTCAGAAGAAGATTACAGTTTAGCATGTTAGTATAATAACGGGTTACAGTAGCTTTTAAAAAACAATGGTTTTTAAACTCTGCCACCTGTGTGGTAGGAATAGCCAATGCAGATTAGCAGCTCATTTGTAAGAGACCTGTGGACATATGACCCCCAGCACTTTCTCCTTTGTTTATAATCATAACAAAGCAGAAAATATTGAAGTGCTTAGTAGAAAGGCTTAGTGAAATAAATTTCTATCCATATGTCCAACAGCATATTTTATTAGGACTAAAAACAGATATGTATAGCAAAAAAAGCTATGGTTGATTTCAAGCAGGAAGACACATTATTGAAGTCCTGTTGTATGGAAAATGATTTTTAAGATGGTCAATAAATTAAGCCTACTCACCAACCTCATAGCTATTAGGAAAATCAAGTCAGTGTAAGACAAACTTCACAGCGAAACCCAGAGCAGGTAGGGGGCAAATGTTCTTTCAGCAAACAGAACCAGAACCCTTTGTTACTAGATTTAAAAAAAAAAAAGGGCATGGCTATATCAATAGACGGATTACGAGTACTGAAGACAGACCAGATGGGGACTTTTGAATGAAATCAACCTAGTAATGTTGAGTCTATTTTATCGTGAATATTCTGTGAGAGCACAATCTGGAATTTAGAGAAGTCCCTCTCTGCCTCCTCCACCATACCATGTCTTTGGAGTTCACCTAAGTCCATTTTCACTTTCAAATCCAGAACAATGGGAAAAGGCTGGGAAATGAACAAAGTCCATAGTGTACCCATTATACTCACTGACCTTGCCTCTTGTGTAGTACTAGAAGGGGTTTGGTAGCCATCCTAGATCACTGGTGGGACTTTTACCCCTCCTCAGTCTCAATTATAAAAATACTTGCACCCTACTTGGAGATAATAGTGACTTTCCATTCCTTGGAAGAAAGATAGCATGAGCTATACATTGGCAATCTAATAACTGTAGATATTTAAGTAGTTAGGGAGTCTCTATATAAAATAACGGGCCTACATTGGGCAGGGGTTTCCATTCACCTTTACTCACTACATAGGGTAGCCAGAGATTCATACCATCTGACAAAAGAGAAAGAGGCTAAAATAATTGATAGAATTTATTCCAAAGGGATTAGATGGATTCCAAGTTTATTGTGCCCAAATGTATACGAGATTGAGTTAAAATGTATTGATTACTGTGGGACAGGGAGTATATTAATGGCCCAATTATTTTTTCCTCTCTCTATCCATGCCCCTTGCCCTGTGACTTTGCAATTTCTTCTACTAAAGAGACAGAATCGATGTCCCTAGTCTTTAAATCTGGGCTGGGTGATAGGATTTGTTTCATTCAACAGACTGCAAGCAGAGTGATGGTATGCCACTTTCTAAGCCTTGGCTGAAGAATGTTTACGTGCTTCCATTTGCTGTCTTGTGCCTGATATTACCATGACAACATTTTCAGACTGATCTGCTAGAGGATGAGACATAGTGGAACAGAATCAAATCACCCAGTCATTCCAAACAAGGCCAGCCAGCCTAGATTAATTGACTGCTAGCCTAACACCAGACACCTGCTTGAGTCCAGTCAAGGTCAGCAGAGCTGCCTACCTGGACCTTGGCTGGCTTCAGGTATGTGAGCAATCAATATATTGCTGTATGTCACTGTGGTAGTGTGGTTATCTGTTATACTGTTGTGTATTCTTGTGATACATAAAATAACCAACATAATTGTCTACTTTTTCTGTTCTCAGTTAATCACCATCTAAACTTTTTAATAACCTGTTTATTTCATTATTTCCACTTTGCAGATGAGGAAATTGAGACCTAGTAAAATTAAATGGTTTTCCCAGAGCCACAAATACAGTAAGACAGGGAATTTTTATATCCAAAGTTCAGAACTATTTCTAACACACTATATGATAAACTGGGAGAAAGCAGAACATTTTTAAAATAAATACAATCATAAAAGATTGCCTGGGTTAAACTCTTGGCCTTTCCTCTTAATAGTTTTGGAACAGTCTGCAAGTGTCTTGGCCTTTCTGAGTCTTCACATTCATTTCTGTAAAATGGGGGTTATATTATCTGTCCTGGAGGTAATCAATTTCATAAATATTTATTGAGTGATGGCTACATGCCAATACTGTTCTAAGTGCTGAGGATCCATTACTGATCAAAAGTGCAAAGACATGGATTCAGAAATGTAGGGATAGATTTTTAATGTTTGAGGAACAGCCTAAACTCCAGAAGAAGGAGAGTTTGTGGTTTAGACAAAAATATGGCCCTGAACTTGAAAGAAGAATTTCCCTTTTTAAGGTTTCTAGTTACAACCCCCACTTTGGGATAAGGATTGGAGAGTAGAGCCTGAAAGAGATCTGGAACCTCAGAGCAAAAAGGGACATTTTATACATTAACACCTCCACTGCAGGAGATTCATTTGTGGAAAGACATCGAAACATTCTTGCGAATTCAACACAGCAAAACAAAATCACTAGAACACAAGGATGTGATTTTTGCTCTAATGGACATCCCACTAGGACCTGTGTCAGTGGTAGAATCAACTGCCCTGCTCCCCAGCTTTTCAGAAATTCTAGAATGCTGGCATAAATTCTGGGAAGGGAACATCTCAGAGACTCCAATTACGTTATCTTCAAAATACAATTCATTTTGAGTCATAGGAAATGAAAGTGTGTTTTTGCAACTAAATTTCAAAGGCTCAGCTTCACATACTTTAATTAAAACCCAACAAACTTTCATTAAAAACCCAGCAAATATTTAGACATGTTTTGTCTAAATATTTTGTCTGTTATTATAATTGTTTCTTGTAAAATGAGGTGAAATGTAATACACTTTCTGTGGAAAAGATGTTAGCTCACAACCTGGCTGTATGCTCTCTGTTCTATGATAGCTTGCTACAAAGTAGCTACCCAGAAAAAGATTACATCTCCCAGAATAGCTTGCATCTAGTCATGGTCATGTGCTCAGTTTCTACCAATAAGCTATAAATAGAAGTGACCTGTGTCCTTTCTAGACTGAGTATGTTCTGTATTGTCTCTTTCCTCATTGTCAACATCCTGAAGCTTCCTGAAAGTTTCCTTCAAGATTCACCTTCTGACCAGAAATAGCAGCATGACACTGCTCTATGAATGAAAAATCAATGTCTCATGTTGAACCACTGATATTTGGAGGTTTATTTGTTTCAGCAGTTGATGTTACTGCAGTTAATACAAAATCACATCCCCAAACCACAAAATGATCCAAGCAACAACAGCTACCTTTTAAGAAACTAACTCCTGAAAGAATTCACTTATATTTTGAAAAAGTATAGAGCTGATGCAGGATTCATCGGAGGTTGCTGGGATAGAATTCTCAGTGAAATAGTTTTTGTATAAAGGTGTGTGTTAAAGACTCTAAGCAAAAAAGATCATGTGGAGATAATTTTCAGGTTTAACAGAAACATTGCTAGACTTAAACATCATATGGCTCAACAAGTCACACAGAGATCCAAATATAGCAGTAGGTTCCTGCTCCAAAATCTTATTGCTATCAGAAGATCTTTGTTTATTGCAGTCATCAATGCTATTGTAAAATGTTGATAGGCTTGTTGTTTTTCTTTTTTAAAGTATGCTTACTTATTTTCATTTACTTGAAAGAGCAATAATGAAAGAAAAAGCTCTTCCATCAACTGATTCACTCTCCAAATGCCTACAATAACCAGGGCTGGGCCAAGCCAAAGACAGCAGGTAGGAATCCCATCAAATGTCTTCCATTTGGGTGACAGGAACCCAAATACTTAGGCCATCATCTGCTGTCTCCCATGGATGCATGCACTTTAATGGGAAGCTGGATTGGAAGTGGAGTAGGACTCAATTCCAGACTCTCAGATATGGAGTGCAGGCATCCTAAGTGGTATTCAACTTGCAGCACCACAACACCTGCCCCGCTTGCTTTTTGTAAAGCAGATGTAAATCGCATGGATTCCATTTCCTGAAATGAGTCACTTGATACTTTCACATAAAGAGAGTTGCCTCATAGTGCAACTTAAGAAGCTAACATGAGCATATCCTTCAAAGCCTACAAAAACTGCAAACTGTAATTCAGAAATTTGATTTAGTTGTTCTTATTAAACCTTATTAGCTCAATGTTTCAGCTGTGCTCAGCATGGTTGATTACTGTATATGTGGTTTCCCAGTATGTGGATCTCTGGATAGCTGATCTCTTTTTTTTGGACAGGCAGAGTGGACAGTGAGAGAGAGACAGAGAGAAAGGTCTTCCTTTGCCGTTGGTTCACCCTCCAATGGCCACTGCAGCCGGCGCACCGCACTGATCCGAAGCCAGGAGCCAGGTGCTTCTCCTGGTCTCCCATGCGGGTGCAGGGCCCAAGCACTTGGGCCATCCTCCACTGCACTCCCAGGCCATAGCAGAGAGCTGGCCTGGAAGAGGGGCAAGCAGGACAGAATCTGGTGCCCTGACCAGGACTAGAACTCAGTGTGCAGGCGGAGGATTAGCCTATTGAGCTATGGTGCCGGCCTGGATAGCTGATCTTTTCACGTGGTATCTTATTTCTCTCCACCCCACTGCATGTTCCCTGAAGGTCCAGAGGAAACAATTGTGCCTTAGAAATCACACAGCATTGCATCTGTTGCATTATGTTGATCACAAGTGAGTCATAAGCCCAACCAAATTCTAGGGGAGGAGTTGGACAACACAACTCAATGGGACTAATACCAGAATTTTCAGCCTTAAAAAACAAAACAAAGTACTGCCACACTGTGTGACCAGTGTGATAACTAAATGACATTTGACTGATTGCCTTTCTTATATTGATGCTTTCTAGAGGCCTTCACCTAGACTTTTACATAAAATTTGGAAATTAAATTTAATATCATAGAAGTCACAAGATATTCCCATTTAATGAAATCAGAATTTTGTAGATGGGTTCCTCAGTTCTATAGAAGAAGCCTTATTATCCACTTGTCCCTGCAAAAGAGTAAATTCTGGAAGCATTCATCATAATGTATTAAGCTGCAGAGCCATAAATATGAACTTATATTTCCTGACTCTAAGAAGAAAATTTATATTTATATTTAAAGTTTAAATTAGTTTCAGTCATTTTAATGTCGTATTCTGTACCATGTACCTAGTTGATTGAAGCTGAATATGCCTTTTATCCTAATCCACAGGTTCAAACAAGCACAAACTGAAAATATTCTTTAAGGATGTACTGAACCTATGCAGATTCTTTGTTCTTTTTATTAGTCTATAACCAATACAGCATAAAAACTACTTATCTAGCTTTTATATTGTATTATATATTAAAAGCAATATAGAGATCATGTAAAGTATACAGGAGAATGTGTGTATGTTATATACAAATACTACATCATTTTAAATAAGGGACTCAAGCAAGTATGGATGTGGTATCAGTGGGATCCTGGAACTAATTCCCTATGGATATCAAGAGAGGACTATATTTTCTGCTCTTCTGAGCAAAGAAAAATAAACAAACAATCTTTAGAAATGCAATAGAACTAGGAACCCAAGAGGAAAAGAAATTTTATTCTGGGTATAGAATGACTTTATCAATTGCTTTGCTGAAAAAACTAAGGATTAATAAGGATTAGAATGGTAAGCAAAACGAAACTAGATGGAGTTGCTAAGGGCTCAAGGGACCAGATTAGAATTCAGTGAGACCCTGGGCAAATTAAGAAAAAACAGCTTGCTTAAAATGAGATAAAATGCAGTGGGAACAAATGTAGGATAGCTTATTTTTTAAAACATCTCCTGTAGCTGCAAAGGGGATTAAAGCTGGCTAGACACAACTGTAGTAGACACTGGCACCATAGTCTGTGAGCACCATATGATGGGAGGAGTCAGAAATACCGATTTCAGATGTGAGAGTTCTTGGAGAAGACTGGAAAATATTAGCTCAACACATGGGAGATTTCTCTAATCTCACATTCAAACTGAATTAGCTTCTCTTGTAATGTATACTCAAAGCTCAAAGCTTTCTTTCACGGACCTTACTGCACTGCATTTTTAAAATTTTGATGTGATTATGTCATTAATGTTGTCTTCCCCTGAGATGGTCATTTCCCACTCTACGGTCAGTTCCATGAAAACAAGGTTTAGGTATCTTTCCATCAGACATACATTGATGCCACCTGCCTAATGTAAAGTTGATGTCTGCTCAATACTTATGGAATAAATTAATTCATATTGGGTGACAATAATGTATACAAGGAGTTGGCAACCTATGGTCCACTGACCAAATTCAACCCATAACCTTTTCTTGTATAGCCTATGAATTAAGAATGATTTTACATTTTAAATGATTAAAGAAAATCAGAAGAATATTTAATGACAAATTAAATGAAATTAAATTCTCAGTGTCCATAAAGAAATTTTTGTTGGAACACAGTCCATTCATTTACCTATTACTTATGGCTGCTTTTGTGCAAAATAAATGGCAACCTTGAGTGGTTGCAAAAGAGACCATATGGGGGGCCAGTGCTGTGGCACAGCAGGTAAAACCACCACCTGCATTGCCGGCATCCCATATGGGTTCTGGTTCGAGCCCTGGCTACTCCACTTCTGATCCAGCTCTCTGCTACGGCCTGAGAAAGCAGTAGAGGATGGCCAAAGTCCCAGGGCCTCTGCACCCTTGTGGGAGACCCAGAAGAAGCTCCTGGTTCCTGGCTTCAGATTGGTGCAGCTCCAGCCACTGTGGTGATCTAGGGAGTGAACCAGTGGATGGTTCTCTCTTTGCTTCTGCCTCTGCCTCTCTATAACTCTGCCTTTCAAATAAATAAATAAATCTTTAAAAAGAGAGAGAGAGACCATATGGCCTAAAGTGTCTGAAATTCTTAATATTTGGTGTCTTAGAAAAAAAGACAACTGATCTCTGATAGAGAAAATGTAGCTTCTATTGTGTTTGGGGTCCCATCAACACATGTGGGCTTATTCTTTTTTTTTTTTTTTTTTTTGGCTTTCCAATGAGTGATTTTTATTGTTTACACACTGGCACACTGGGGACACACCAGGGGTATATTACATTATTCCACTGCTAAGTTATTAGGATCAATATACTCATCTATATTAATATGTTTATCGATTTTTCCATTTAACATTCTTTACATAACTACTTAACATAACTACTTGGCCTGATCACCTAACTTAACATAACTACTTAACATACTTATCAATATCACTAATATCACTATCAGTAATATCATTAATATCACTTAGTATAACTTACAGCTGACTTAACACACTTGCTGAATTACTTAGCTTAACATAACTACTTATCTTAATATATACTTAGCAATATCACTTATTGGCCAGAAAATCAATATTCTTTTTTTTTATCCAAGGTCTTTTTATTTTATTATTTTTTAATAACGCTTCTATTTAAAGAATATAAATTTCCAAAATACTGCTTATAGATTACAATGGCTTCCCTCCCCCATAACTTCCCTCCCACCCCCAACACTCCCCTTTCCCACTCCCTCTCCCCTTGCATTCACATCAAGATTCATTTTCAATTCTCTTTATATACAGAAGATCAGTTTACTATATATTAAGTAAAGATTTCAACAGTTTGGTGGGCTTATTCTTAAGCTTTTAGCTGAAACATAATGGTTAAAGTCATGTTTGTGGCCCATATGCTGAAACATAGAAATAGCTATTCTCTATTTCTCAAAACATGAAGGTCATTAAAAAAAAAAAAAGGAACTGCTCGGGTCTCCAGAATGGAGACAGAAATTCTTTTAATAAGTAAGTCAATTTTAAGATGAAAATAATGTATACTGGGGATTGTCTATGAACTTTGAAACCATACAAGTGGAGCTGAATTCAAACTCTGGTTCTACCATTCAGCTGTTTAATCCTAAGAAAAAATCATTCTCTCAGCTTCAACTAACCTTCCTGTAATAAAGAAATTGAATTATCTTTCTTGTAGGATGCTGTGGTGGTGACGTTAGATAAGATAAACAGTTTTTGTGTGCCTGTGCATACGAAAGTCCTTTCTGTGACTACTGCTCCCTAACTCCAGGGACAACGTGCACAGCCCTGTCTTCCTTCTCTCTAGTCACAACTGGTTAGACAAAGCATGGATAACCAATGCAAAGGCTGTTTTAGGCTGACTTGATTTATTTCCCCTGAATACTGAAAATGAAACCTAGAAACTCAAGTTAGAGCCATTTGGGCCAAAGAAAGAGGCTTGTTTGTAGACAGCATAAATGAACACATAGCAAAATATTTATATGAAGAAAATGAAAGTAGCCCCTCCTTATTGGTATGGGAGCTCTCCTGAGTATGTTCTGCATGGCAGGCAGCATTCCAAGTTGATGGCTGAAGGTTTAAGATGATAAGTATTGACCCTGGTGCCGACTCCACCTCCATCTCCAAGCTGACAACACATTCCAGTCCCTCGAGCATCCAGATCTCCTTAAGGATAAGCTACAGAAATGGGAAATTATAGGTCCCTTATATTCCATCATTTGTGCTAAAATTTATTTATTTGACATACTCTATCATCAAAGGGATAAGACTGGGAAAGAGAAGAAACTACTAACATAAGCGGCTGATCCCCATTCCATAAAACCATAACTCTAGAACTTTAGCATCATGTCTGGCAAGCCTCCAGTCCAGTGTTTCCAGAATCATACTGTTTAAAAAAAAAAAAAAATGGGCCAGTGCTGTGACATAGTGGGCTAAGCCCCTGTCTGTGGCACTGGCATCCTATATGAATACTAGTTCGTATCCTAGCTGCTCCTCTTCTGATCCAGCTCTCTGCTATGGCCTGAGAAAGCAGTAGAAGATGGCCCAAATGGATGGGCTCCTGTACCCACAAGGGAGACCCAGAAACTCCAGGCCCCTCGCTTCACATCAGCCCAGCTCTGGCTATTGCAGCCATTTGGGGAGTGAATCATCAGATGGAAGACTTTCACTTTCTCTCTCCTTCTCTCTCTCTCTCTCTGCCCCTGCCTTTTCATACCTCTGCCTTTCAAATAAATAAATGTCTTAAAAAAAAAAAAAAAAAAGAGGGGCCGGCACTGTGGCGCAGCGGGTTAGCCTCTGGCCTGAAGCACTGACATCCCATATTGGCGCCAGTTCGAGACCTAGCTGCTCTGCTTCTGATCCAGCTCTCTGCTGTGGCCTAGGAAAGCAGCAGAAGATGGCCCAAGTCTTTGGGCCCCTGCACCCATGTGGAAGACCCGGAGGAAGCTCCTGGCTCCTGGCTTTGAATCAGCACAGCTCCAGCCGTTGCAGCCAATTGGGCAGTGAACTGTTGGATGGAAGACCTTTCTCTCTCTCTCTGCCTCTCCTCTCTCTGTGTAACTCTGACTTTCAAATAGATGAATAAATCTTAAAAAAGAAAAAATAGGGGGCTGGCGCCATGGCTCACTAGGCTAATCCTCCGCCTGCAGTGCTGGCACCCTGAGTTCTAGTCCTGGTTGGGGTGCTAATTCTGTCCCAGTTGCTCTTCTTCCAGTCCAGCTCTCTGCTGTGGCCCGGGAGGGTGGTGGAGGATGGCCCAAGTCCTTGGGCCCCTGAGCCCGCATGGGAGACCAGGGGGAAGTGCCTGGCTCCTGGCTTCAGATCAGCATAGCTCCAGCCGTAGTGGCCATTTTGGGGGGTGAACCTTTCTCTCTGTCTCTCTCTCACTGTCTAATTCTATCTGTCAAAAAAAAAAAAAAAGGAAAAGAAAAAAAATTTTTAAAAAAATCAACTTTCAAACCAAAGTGACATAGGAGTGCCCTGATTGTATACCTCAAAATTCCAAGAACATCCTGGGCTGCATAGAAGATAGTATGCATATGCATGGATTTACAAAAGAATGCCAGGGACAGGAGCCAGAGATTTCCCTTGACACAGATTTGCAGGCGAAACACATGGCAGCTTGCAGAAGCTTCTGACACTAAGACTTTCCATTTCCTACTTTCACTCTCTTGAGTGCAACATAGATGCCTGTCTGCCCTTGATTCAGGGAGACAGTCACACACAAATGACTTGGGAGCATTTCAGATTTCAGTTTTCAGATATTTGAATCATGCCTGCTCCACATGTATTTCCTTCAATTTTGGGGGTTGAACTGATAGATATGTTTTCCAATACAGTATGCTAAGGTACAAATGAGGCCAAGGATTCCGTTCCCCCATACACAGTTGCCCTGGCCAACCTCCTTCTACAAGTACAACCAACTGCCCATGAGTCCTGGGTCAATTAGGACCAATTGCTCCATAAGTTGAGGTATATTTCATCAGAGTAAATGGGAGAAATAAAAACCATATAGGGCCAGTCTAAGTCAGATGTATCACCTGGAAGACATGAATTACTATACAGAAAAGGAAACATGGGAAGCAAAGCCTTCAGAAAACTCTGTATAAACTTTAGAAAGGTCTAAGTAAAAGAAAAAAAATCTTTTCAACTGTAGGAATAGCCAGAGGAGAAGCTGTTCAGTCCACGGAAATGGTGATCCAACGTTAGCAGGAAAGTTTGCAGAGAACAGGAAGAAACACTTTGTGGTCGCCTGGGTTCCTTTATTCTACCACCCATGGGCATAAGCTGAAACTCCAAACTCTTTCCCATTCATGTTAGAGAATTGAGAAGATCCTCTAGTTGAAGACAAGACAATCTCTGAGACAAATCAATAGAACTGGATTAGTAAGCATGATCTTAGCCAAAAGCCGAGAAGCAATAGAACTGGATTACTGAAAATCCTAAAAAAGAAGAAAAGCAGGACTTAGGACAGAATCTGGCTTAAGGGGAGCTCCCCATATCTTCATTCACTCAGAAAAAGTATTCAGGGGGTGCCTACTAGGTGCTCTGTGCCAGAAAAATCTAGCCTTTAACAAAATAGAGAAAGATCCTGACGCCTTTGCACTGTGCAGTCTGCTGAGAGAACTAGTCATACAGGTAAACATAAAATTTTCAAGTGTGATCATCAGAAAAAATGCAGATCCAGAGGTGCTCCAGGAGCTGTTACATGTGTTGTGCCTAGCAGTACCCAATTCAGAAAAGCACAGTGTCTAAAAGTCCTGGCTCTACAGACTCCATGCATTCAAATCCAAGTCCTACGGCTTCCTAGCTAAGTGACAGTTTTCAGCTTGTGATTGGATTTGATCAATGTGAAGCACATTTTGGAGACTGGAAGGCCATGGTTTGGCAGTTACTAAGTTCTCCTGTCTTGTGTCCCTCTTTTAGAATTCTCACTGGATTTGAAGCTCTCCCCTCCAGGCCAGTGGCTGGTTACAGAGCAAAACTCTGCTTTTGCAAGCACAGCAACAGCCCCTGTTGATTTCCTGAAACATTTTTTTCACTAAACATCCTTCATCCAACACTTTTGAGTTTACCATATGCTATCCACCTGGCTTTCAACTTGGGCACCTGAAAATAATGTTTGGCACTTGATAAGCACTCTGTACACAGAAGGAAATATTATTCATGTAAGACATTGTTTTGGATTTGTGCTGTTTTCATAGAAAGTGTTTATGAAACCCACACTGAAAAATATTGAGAGGAGGTAGCTGAACTCTTCCCAAACTATCTAGGAACACATCAAAGGAGGATAAGAAAAACTAGACCCAGAAAACTACTAACATAAAGCAGCTGTTCATGCATGCAGCAACAATGATTTTGGTCATGGGTTGATTTTGTCTCATCTACATGATGACCTTATAAGAAATAAAAATGCTGTGGGGCTTTTTTTCAAATGATGAGAGAGGGGAGGAGACTTTCCAGAAAAAAAAATCTCAGCCGAATTTGAGGCTCTTCTTTACCCACTTAAGACAGAAACTATCCTCCCTGGGATCCTCCTGATCTAATCCTTTAAGCCTCCACTGGCACTGGAAACAATGTTAAGCTTTGAGATCAGGCTCTTTGGTTTTTATAATCCATGGGAATTTGAAGATGATAAATTTGTGGAGAGGCTGAAAGTTCCTAACATGTAATTGGAGCCCAAGGGGGAGATAATTAGGATAGAGTCATATAACTCCATCAAATCTTCTGGATGGCTCTGAGTTACATAATTCCCTTGCTGTAGCTTCCATTCTCTGCATGCCCCATTTTGCCACAGAACAAGAAAAAAAAAAGAGGTAATAAAAGAAAGTGAAAAGAAAGGTCTGTGAAGTAGATTATTTATTTGCATTTGCTATGGGAAGCCTGGTTGGGAAAGAATTCTAACTGATGACACAAGTGAGAGGCAGGAATAAGTAATAGAATTGATTTAGGCTCTGCTGTCTGCCTCCACCCTCGACCTTCCTTGCCAAGTATTACAGACAGTTACACATAATAAAAACACATCTGTGCTATCCTTACTAATAAGATTTGTTCGGGAAGGATAGTCCTCATCTGCAGCGGTTTGGGCTTCACCACTGAGAGTAAGAGGATGAACAAGAATCCCCTTCATTTCAGCTATAACTCTCCTGATACATAGGGGATCTATTAGAATGGACATTGTGGGTTGTTCAAGAGATGGCTGTGAAAGGTTTTAGAAAAACCTCAAAAAATCAATTCTTATTTTTCTGGTTTTCAAAGGCACTAATCTGAATGTGCTATCACATTCTAGCCAAGAAGAGAGCCTGTGAAGAGCTGGGTGGGCACTGCTGCTTATGCATGAGTATTGCAAGGAAATCAGTAGCAACAAGTTTCTGCTGGTGTCAGGAAAGGAGGACACCTCCTACTCCTTGGCCCATGCTTGTGTCTGCTTCATGTCTTCTCTTTCCAAGAGGCTGAGAAGACATCATGTGACTCATTTTTACTCCAGTAGATTTGGTGGAAGCCTACACAGAGCCAGATAGGAAAGATCATTGAAAGTCATCCTTGACTTTCAAGCCCAAATATCTCCAAACACTGGCACCAAGTGTATGCTTACTAAATATTTATCAGACACAAATATGCAAGATTTTTCTGTGGAGCAGAGCAATGCATGCTAGTACAGCTGTTAGTCTGGCATAACTTAATGTAACCAGCATCCCAATGGGTTGTTAAGCCATGGGAGAACGGATCTAGTCACAAACAATGATGGACATGGTGAATTCATGTATCTAACATAATATGAAGGATTATTGGAACTGCCCTATTTCCAGGCTCTTGAAATTCCACCAGCAGAGAATCAGCCTAGGTAGAAAAGATTGCCTTCCCAAAAAGACTCCATTAGGGACCAATTCTTATAAGATTTTGTATGTTTTCAGCTCTTCAGATTTTTTCTTCACCTTTTAATCTAATCAATTATCAAGCTGTTTTTGATCCAGATTACTACTTACAGAGAAGGAAATGTAGTACTCACCATTTTGATGTTCCACAAAAAATTATGTATTTATTTAACAGGCATACAGAGAGAGAGAGTTCCCATGGACTGGTCCACTCACCAAATGCCTGCAATAGCTGGAAATAGGCCTGTCCAAAGCTATTATCCAGAAACTCAATCCAGATCTCCTGCTGCAGGGACCCAAGTACTTGAGCCATCACTACTGCCTCCTAGGGTACACATTGGCAGGAAGCTGGAATTGGAAGTGGAGCCAGGATTCAAAACCAGATATTCCAATTTGGTATGCAGGTGTCTTAAATACATATATATTTGAAAGACAAAGTTACAGAACAGAGTGAGAGAGAATCTTCCAACCTCTGGTTTGCTTCCCAAATGGCCACAACAGGTGGAGCTGGGCTGATCCAAATCCAGGAGCCAGGAGTTCTTCTGGGTCTCCCATGTGGATGCAGGGGCCCAAGTACTTGAGCCATCTTCCACTGCTTTCCCAGGTATATTGGCAGGCAGCTGGATTGGAAGTGAAGCAGCCGTGACTCTATCTAACACCTATACTGGATGACAACTCCACAAGTAGTCGCTTTGCCCGATACACCACAGTGCTTGGCCCTGGGATGCAGGTGTCTTAACCAGTAGGTACAGGACAAGTAGCATGCAGAGTGTGAACTTATTTTGGAGGGCAATCTCTTACACTGGAAAGCTATGGGAGGCCTCAGGCCCCCTGAATTGGGAGCTGGATTGAAATTCATCTGAAAACTCCAGAAGTTTTGCTCTGGGCATGTGATGCATTCTGAGTAATTTAGTAAATTAATCTTAAATTTAAAACAGAACCTACACTCCAAAACGATGAGTGAATATTAAGAACACCTCACTGGGGCTGGGGCTGTGCACTCTGACAGCAATGCTTCTAACGCAGGGTTCTTTCCCACCAGTTGGCAGCAGATGTCTGAGCTTGTAGTCTCATCAGGGAAACCACCTCTTGTGTTTCCTGCTGATCACGCCACTGAGCAGACAGACTTCATCGACAGGCCTGATTGCATTTTCTCCTTGGAAATATCCCTGGAAAGTTTCTATGCAGAACATGTGGCTACAGCCTCACTTTCAAAACATTTCCTACATACAGGCAGACACCAGTGGGCTCCGGAGAAAGTATCCAAAGAATCATTTCCAAGCATAGGTTCTGGAAATGTGGTAGCACAGGTGTAGGAGATGGCACTTAAGTATGTTAAAGAGGTGTTTCCTGGGCCACACCTGCTTAGTAAGAATTTGTCTTTGGATCTGTGCCTTCAAGGATTCTTCATTACATCTCATGCTTTCAATTCTGTTTTGGCTTGACATGGGCTAGTAATAAGTAGTTGCCAATGTTAACATCACAGTCTCAGCTTCCTCTACCTGAGCCTGCTTCCCCATTATCCTTTCTCTAACACTTCACTCATGCTTGGCAGTGGCATTGCAGGGAAATTCCGCACCCCGTTCTGACCTAGATTCACCCAACTTCTCTTTTCATGTGGGAGTCAATAAAGGGCTCTCAGATTCCCTCAGAATTCTGCTGGTGAGGAACAGTAGAGTCCACCAAAAAAATAACTCAGTAACCACAGAGAGGGGAAAACTTTGCTTAGAAAGCTTTGGTTTCTTAATGGTGTCTGTTATGTATTATGCCAAACCATTCCAAACTGAGTGGTTTCAAATGGCAACCATTTTAGGTCCCAATTTTAGGAGTTGGCAGCTGGACTCAGCTGGGTGGCTCTTCTGGTCTCTGCTAGATTCATGTAGACAGCGAACGATTGGTGCTAAGCAAGGACAGCTCATGCCTTAGGGGAGCTGGCGAGGCTAACACCGTCTCATTCATCTCTGTGGTTTGGATAGGATTTGAATGTGCTTCCTAAGGTTTCATGTGTTAAATTTTAATCCTCATGGCGAAGAATTAAAAGAATGGAAACTAACCTGCTTAGAGGTGGTATCACTGGGAGGTGATGAGGATTAGACAATGTCAAAAAGTAAAAACCCCAAAATTGAATTCTGGTGTCTTTTAAAAGAGGATAGAGCTCAGAGGACACACATACACTAACATGCATGCTCTGTGTCTTTCCATGTTCTTCCCTGTGGCACAAGGTACTCTGGCAGCAAGAAGGCAATCATCAGATGCTGTACCTTGACCTTGGACCTCTAGAAATCTGTGTCAGAATAAAACTCTTTTCTTTGCGAAGTTATCCAATCTATAGCATTCAATTATGAGCAACATAAAACTTATACACTCATATATCTCTTGGTTGGTTCACCACCAGCTAGGGTGTTAGCAGAGAATGAACCCAGTGTTCTTTCCTCCAGTCGGAAAACCTGGGCTTGTTCATAGGGCAGCTGAAGACCATTCTGAGACAAAGAGCTGTTAAGAATGTAAGACTCCTGGAAACCTTGGTCAGAGCCAGCATGTCATTTCTGCTGCATTCAAGAAGCCAAAGAAAACCAAAAGGCCAAGCTGCAGTCAAGAGTTGGGAAAATATACCCAACTCTAGGGCACTTGCTGTAAGCAGCTGTTAATACAAGAAGGCATAAAGACTTGAGGCTGGCATTGGGCACAGTGAGTTAAATTGCAGCTTGGAACACCAGCATCCCATTATGGAGTGCCAGTTCAGGTCCAGGCTACTCTACTTCTGATCCACTTCCATTGTAATGTGCCTGGGAAGGCAGTGTATGATGGCTCAAGTATTTGAGTTTCTGCCATTCAGATGAGAAACCAAGATAGAGTTCCTGGGCTCTTGCTTTGGCCTGGCCAAGCCATGACTATTGAGGCCATTTAGGGAGTGAACCAGCAGATGGAACTTCTCTCTGTGTCTCTCCTTCTTTCTCTGTTCACTCTACATTTTGAATAAATAAATAAATATTAGAAAAGAAGAAGAAGAGGAGGAGGAGGCAGCATTTGAGGCCATTTTTACCTGATTTAGAGATGAAGTTCATTGCCCAGAGAACAGAATCTATTAACCAAATATAGTCTTTTCTTCCTGACCCTATTGAACTCACAGTTTGCCCTTTGAGCTTGCAAGAGTTCACTGGAGTCAAGAAACTGGATATAATTTCATCAGATTAACTCAGCTCTCTACCATTTTTCAAGGAAAAGTAGTTTCTTATAGGAATCATGATTCTTAACTTCTTGAGGAAACATCTCTGTCAACAATCACAAACTCCTCACTGCCCAATTCCCCCAGATTATAGCTCATTGCATCAGTCTTGATCTGATGTAGCCCATCAGTTGCCCTTTCTGAAACCTGTGTGGCCCAGCCCCATAATATACAATGGGCCAATGAGATGCATTTCTTGGGAATTTGAATTTGGAAACAGAAGTAAGTGGCAGGGTAGGTACCAAAGGATTGAAATTCAAATTTCCATGATGAATAGACTTAGGAATATCACAACAGGTGCTCAGGGGAGCCCATATCATTGACTAAATATCAGGTGATGCTTTTAACTGTATTCCTCCTGAGTGCATGATACATAAAAGGAATGTGATCAAAATTACCTTTCTTCAATTCTCCCACAGAACTATCTAGACAATCCTCTGCCTTTTTCTATATTCTGGGATATATTATCTTTCTTTCTAGGAAATATTTTGAACATTGCTTTGGAGAATATTAAAATATCCAGGGTCTTCTTTGTTTCAAGATAATGTTAACATAATCCCAGCCATGTTCCTCCCTAGACCTGCTGTTTCTCTGCTCCTTCAAGGCAGACAGCCGGAGACCCCTAGGATGGATGATAAGGCAAGGTGGACAAAATCCTCTCACTTTGTGATTTGGTCTTTCAGTTCTTCTTCCCTTTACCTTGGGTCTTGAAATATTCTTTGAGGGTGGTAGAATATAAAGTTGAACATCTACTTATTTGAAACATTAAGTATAAAAACATTTTTCCTAATAGCTGAGTCTGTTCAGGCTGCCATAACAAAATACCATAGATTGTATGGGTTATGAACAATAGAAATTTATTTCTCAATAGTTCTGGAGATGGGGAAATCCAAGATCAAGGCAGTGAGAGATTTGTTGTCTGGTCAGAGTCCACTTTCTAGGTCATAATCTGTCTTTTTCATTCAACCTCACATGGAAGAAGTAGGAAAAAAAAAAATCTCTCTGGGATCTCTTTTATAAGGACACAAATCCCCATGACCTATTCACCTCCCAAAGGCCCACCTTCTAATACCATCAACTTGGGGAATGAAGATTTCAACATGAATTTTAGAGGGGGCTACATATATTCAGTCTACTGTACCAAGTTACCACCTGTCTTTAATCAAATAATTTGGTGTCATTATTCTGCAGTATGCCCCACTCCAGTCTTCTAGTCCACCCCTGAACCCTGCAATTGTGCAGACAGCGCCTCATTGCTCTATCAGCTCCCCACCTGACGCACCTTCTTCAATGACTGGGGCTTTTCTCCAGAGGTTTGGAAGTTTTCTTAGCCTGCCTTCTATGCATCCAGGAAGTCAAAGGTTTAATTCTTCCAGGAGCAGTCTTCAGCTAATGAGAAATAGGAGTCAGCAGGTAAAGACCTCAGCTTCTTCCTTTCTCTGGGATGAAATCTGAAGTGTGCTCTGTGCCACACCACAAAGTACCCAGTGATATGGGGCCCAACTATAGTAACCGGCTCATTGAGTCACCCGTTTTTGACTGTCCTCCTTCACATGCCTTATTTCCTAACTCCCTCATTTGTGATTTCCTGGGATCTCCTCCCAAATAAGACACATGTACTGAAGATTCCTCCTCAGGATTTGCCTTTGGAGGAACCCTAACTAAGACACCGATGGTTCAGTGGAAAAATACAACCCTTCTCTCAAAGTGCAGTAACTTTGTCCTAAAACAATGTACGAAGCAGAAGTTGAAATTAAGAGAACAAAATTTTAAGTAACCTGAGGAACACAGTAGTATTAAGGAGAAAAAATAAAGTTGTAACAACCACTGTGAGCCTATGTGAAGCCTTACCCAAATTTCAAAGAAATTCCACTTCCTCGAGACAACTTTCATCTACTGAAGTGTTTTGTAAGATACTTTATCATCTGCCAAATTATCATAATAAATATAAAACTGTATAGTATCTAAGATGTGAAAGGCTAATACTAAATCTCGACTTTCAGAAACATAATTCTGCCTTTATTTTGGTTTCAACTCAAATTCTTTTTAAAATTTTGATTTACTTGGAAGGCAAAGAGAGAGAGATGGACACATGTACACAGGGATTTTGTACCTACTGGTTTATTCCCTTGCAAACATCAGCAAAGTTTTGGCCACAGTCTAGTAATAGGTTCCAGGTTCTCCTCATGAGCGGAAGGAACCAACTACTTGAGCCACCACCTGCTGTCTCCCAGGGCACATATTAGCAGGAAGCTGCAATCAGGAGCAGCAATGGGACTTGAAACCAAGCTTAACATTATCATTAACCTCTGTGTTAAACACCTACACCTCAATTCCAATTCTTGTTCACCCAAGGATCACCTAGGTCATGGTTACTTGCCCTTGGATTTTGGTGAGTATCTCTATTGCTTTATTTCTGCACTTAAACAGATCAGAAGTAGGTCTCTGGTCTTTAAAATATACAAAAAAGTCCTAAATCATCTTCCCAATTTTGATAGATACAGAAAGACCCTAAAGGCCAGTGGTGAAATCAGTTGCTAATTCTAAAATTTGTTAAATTAATATTGATGAATTCTAGATAGGAAACCAGGTAAATAACTTGTATAAAAACTATCTGCACCACCTAATCATGTAGCATGCAATTATTAACGTAAGATAGATTTTAAGAGTATTTAAGAAAATCATTTGTATGTATTAGTCTGGTTCTCTGATAATAATGCCCCAATACAAAGAACTCCAAAATCTCAGTGGCTTAAAATAATAAACATTAATTTTACTATCACAGGCCCATAAATTGGCTGTGGTTTGGCCATTTTTAGCTGGGCTAAACCCCAAGTTGTGAGTCAAGTTCAAGTCTGCTATACATTTTTTATTACAGATGCAGACTGAAAGGACAACAGCTATGCAGAGTTCACTCTTCTCATGGCAGAGATGGGAATGCAAAATGCCCAGCATTTAAAGTTCATATAAGATAACTGGCTCAATTTAGCCATTCTGAAACATGTACATATTTCAAAACATCATGTTGTGTACCATGAATACATAAAATCTGTATTTGTCAATTAAAAATGAATATATGAAAATTATACATGAGAACAGAAGTCTCCACACATTGCCCATCTCAGTTGCACTCACGTTCCAGTGCCCCAACAATGCCCTTGGGCTAAGTCCCATATTTGAGAAAAAAGATATGGATCAGTGCCTAACTGGGGGGAGGCATTCCAAGAACAGCAAAGGATGTGCATAGATAATTATATTACTTAGAGGGAGGGAAGAACTGGAAATCTACAATATAGAAATTTTAAAGCACACCCAAACGGAGACAGAATGTCATAACAAACCCCAGTGCACTTGTCAAGCAGCTGCAACAATCACCTCTCTACTATTCTTGTCTCACACCTCCTCACTCCCACATTATCTCAAAGCAAACCCAACATTTTATGAGCGCCATTTAAACGAATTTTAAAAATCTATATTTTTGAAGGAGGTAATTTAGACTTCAAAGAGTTTACAAAACAATAAAAGGAATTTACTAGTAAGATAACATGCTGTGAAATAAAGCACAAGTACATATTCAACAACAATGAGGAACAGTCAATTCCAGGAGGCTGTGTATGGGCGTTTTACACTGAATATTGATGAGTTTTATATTTAACTGCCTGGTCTAGCTGGAATAATGAATATCACCAGAAGATAGAAGTAAACACCCACTTGTTATCTAGTTCATTAATCTTAGTGACAGAATAGGAGGAAAAAGAAAAAAGTAAAAATCTGAAGTAACAGAATTTTAAGCTGCAAGCCAGAGTTATTTTATCTGTGGACTAGAATTATATTTCCTTGGGCAAAAGCCTCACTTCTTCACAACACTGTCTTCATCTATGGAAATATAATATAGGACCATTATAAAAATAAACTTCCAGGAAGTTATAAATGTCAAAGAAGAACAAGACTTAAAAAGTTCAAAAGTAAGAAATATTTCACTGTGTTTAATGGAAGTAGTGATCAGATCAACTTATTACAAAAAATCATCATTTTGATACATAATTAAAATAGCATTTTAACTTCTGAGGTAGCCAAAGAAAATACATTTTCAAAGTCATATATTTGATTACTATATTAAGTTGCTAAGACCACCATAACAAAATACCAGAATGGGTGACATAAACAACAGAATTTTTTAAATGTATTTTTTTTTTTGACAAGCAGAGTGGACAGTGAGAGAGAGAGACAGAGAGAAAGGTCTTCCTTTGCCGTTGGTTCACCCTCCAATGGCCGCTGCGGTCGGTGCGCTGCGGCCGGCGCACTGCACTCATCCAATGGCAGGAGCCAGGTGCCAGGGGCTTTTCCTGGTCTCCCATGGGGTGCAGGGCCCAAGCACTTGGGCCATCCTCCACTGCACTCCTGGGCCACAGCAGAGAGCTGACCTGGAAGAGGGGCAACCGGGACAGAATCCGGCGCCCTGACCGGGACTAAAACCCGGTGTGCCGGCCCACAAGGTGGAGGATTAGCCTGTTGAGCCATGGCGCCGGTCTAAATTTATTTATTTTGTTTATTTAAAACTTAGTGTTATAAAAAGAGAGAGACAGGCACACAGAGAGAGACATAGATATAGAGAGACACACATAGAGAGACAGACACACAGAGCTCCTATGCACTGGTTTACTTTTCAAATGCCTACAGAAGTTAGGACTTTAGCTAGGACAAATCCAGGAACTGGAACTCAATCCAGGTCTCCCATATGAGTGGCAGAAAACCAACTTCTTAAGCAATCATTTACTGCCTCCCATAATGTACATTAGCAGAAAGCTGGAATCAGGAGAGGAGCAAGGTACTCAAACCCAGATACTCCAACATGGGATGCAGGTATCCCAATCAGCATATAAACTGCCACACCAAATACTCAACCCAGAAATGTATTCCTTCACAGTTCTGAAAAGTAATTTTTTTTTGGACAGGCAGAGTTAGATAGTGAGAGAGAGAGACAGAGAGAAAAGTCTTCCTTCCATTGGTTCACTCCCCAAATGGCCCCTATGGCCAGTGTGCTGCACCAATCTGAAGCCAGGAGCCAGGTGCTTCCTCCTGGTCTCCCATGCAGGTGCAGGGTCCAAGCACTTGGGCCATCCTCTACTGACTTCCCGGGCCACAGCAGAGAGCTGGATTGGAAGAGAAGCAACCAGGACAGAACCAGCGCCCCAACCGGGACTAGAACCCGGTGTGCCAGCGTTGCAGGCAGAGGATTAGCCTAGTGAACCATGGTGCCGTAGAAAGGTAAATATTGAGATAAAAGTTTTCTCTTGAGGCCTTTCTCCTTGACCTTCAGATCGTAGCCTTCTTACTCTGCTACCATACAGCCTTTTCTCTATTTTTGTGCATACCTGGTATCTCATTCTTTTCTTAGAAGGATGTGAATCCTATTGTATGATGTCCTCACCTTATGAACTCATTTAACTTTAATTACTTCTTCAATGGCACTATTCATATACAGTCACATTAGAGGTTAGGGCTTCAAAATATTAACTGGGTAGAGATACATTTAAAAAGTCCATTACTCAATAAGTATTATTGTACTCACAACTATAACACTACTAATAATAGTTAATTAGAAAATAATAAAACTAATAATAGTTAACAGGTAGTAGAATGGAGGAACTTCAAAAAGTTAATGGAAAGGTATATTATGAAAATCTAGGGGCTTGCACTGCAGTGTAGCAGTTAAAGCCTGCAGTGCCAGCATCCCATATGGATTCCAGCTTGAGTCCCAGCTGCTCCACTTCCAATCCAGCTCTCCCTGTACCCAAGTGAAAGAACCAGAAGAAGCTCCTGGCTTCCAATTGGCCCAGCTCCGGCCGTATCAGCCATTTGGAGAGTGAACCAGCGGATAGAAGATTTCTTTCTCTCTGCCTCCGCCTCTCTGTAACTCTGCCTTTTGAATAAATATAAATAAATCTTTAAAAAAAGAAAAAATCTATACATTAATTTCAAAACTTTTTTGCATCAAAAATAAACTCATACTAACTTATTGTAACATGTCTGAAGATGATCTAGTTTGAGGCACTAATAATGAAACATCAGTTTGAAAAGAAACCTGATCAGAGGAACACAAGTTATATCAAAATTGAGGCAAGAACAAACAACAAATTCGTGCTAAAGCTTGAGTGAAAAGACACTGAAATCATTGGTGATTTACAATAAGTGTACAGAGACAGTATCCTGAAGGAAAAACCAGTTTACAAGTGGGCAAGTCATTTTAAGAAGAGACAAGATGATGTTGAAATGAAGCCTACTGTGGAAAACCATCCCCATCCATTTGTGAGGAAAAGCTTACCCTTTCTTGTGCCCTAGCTGAAGAGGACCAATGACTAACAGAAGAAATGACAACCAACATCACAAGCATCTCAACTGGTTTAACTTACACACTTAAAATTGAGCAAACCGGCTGCTCTGTGAGTGCCAAAACTGTTGTGCCCAGCTCAGACAAGAGGGGAGCTTTTGATGGAACTTTTAAACAAGTAGGACCAAGATCCTGGAGTATTTCTTGGAAGAATTGTAACAGGAGACAAAACATGGCTTTCCCAGTGTGATCATGAAGACAAAGCGCAATCAAAGCAATGACTACCAAAAGGCAGAAGCATCTGGTCATAGCGAAGGGGAATGATCAGGAGCAAAGGTCATGACAATAGTCCTTGGGGATGCTCAAGGCATTTTGCTTTTTGACTTTCTGGAGAGCCAAATGATAACATTGGCTTGTCAGAGAGTGCTTTCGAGAAAGCTAGCCAAAGCTTACACAGAAAAGTTCCCAGGAGAGTCTCTCCATGACAATTCTCTTGCTCATGCCTCTTATCAAACAAGAGCAATTTCTGGAGAGAGTTTTGATGTCTAATCACTAGCCATCAACCTTAACATCTTAACTTGGCTCCTTCCTACTCCTTTTTATTTTCTACTCTCAAAAAATATATTTAAAGGACACCCATTTTTCTTCTGTAGACAATGTAAAAAAGACTGTATCCACATGGTTAAATTACCAGGACCCTCAGTTCTTCAGTGAAAAACTAAATGGCTGCTGGTGTCATCACTTACAAAGGCATCTTGCATTTGATGGAGTTTATGTTGAGAAGTAAACTTTTATATATGTAAAATAGTAAATTAATTTGAAAATATATAATATATATTCCATTTTTCCATGAACATATTGAAGTCCCCTCATATAGCACTCTGGCAAGATCTCTCTCTGCTCCATAAATGGGAGCATCTCTGAAACTTGAAACAATCCTACAATTCTATTATGTAGGAATATCATTTTCCCCATTTCACAGGTGAGAAAATTGAAGCACAAAAAGGCTAAATAAACAAACAGAGGTAGATAGCCAGTTAAATGCAAGATGCCAAATTATATTTGAATTACAGATCACAAGGAGCACCTTTTTAGTATATGTATGCACCAGACAGTATGCGTGACACACTTATTACGAAAGGTGTAAGTTGCTGATTTGAAATTAAAATATAACTGAGCATCTTGTGTCTTACTTGCTAAATCTTATAACCCTAGGTAAAACCAAAGTGTGCTCTTTATTGTACTGGAGTACTGGGTTTTAAATTACTCAACAGATCCTGGAATTATCAAAAGGACAAACAAAAAGATGGTCAGGTTACCCCTTTCTAATACAGTATCTCCTTTCTAATCTCTTTTATACACCTAGACTTCCTACAAATGTTCATCTGAGAAAAGTACATGCATTTCCTAGAATCAAAAAACATGTTTGCAAAACTGCTTTTCAAGTAGAACAAATAATTTCTGGATGTTCTATTTTGTTTTTTCTTTGGAGGATCTTTTTTTTTTTTCTGTAAAATTTTACCTTTGTCTTTTCCAAACTCAATGCTCTCTCTTTTCTCCCAAAGAACTACCCAGGATCAACTTACTTGTTTGGAAGACTCCGAAAAAGAGTTTGCAAACTATGGACAGTAGTCTACAGGCTGCCTCAGTTGTTTGTAAATAATGTTGCATTGAAGCTCAGCACCACCCATTAATTTACTTGTTAGCTATTGCTGCTTACACGCTACAAAGGAAGAGCCACTTCGTTGCAACACAGACCATATGGTTCAGAGAGCCAAAAATACAGACTACATTATTTACCAAAAAAATTTGCTGACTCCTAATCAATAAGAATCTGCTCTGATGGTTGATAGGGTGGCTTAAAAAAAGTTGTCACAAAGATTTCTCTGAGTTCAGAACAGGCAAGATTAACTGGGCAGATTGATTTTCTGTGATAGTTTTTAATTACTTATGTCACTTGGAAAAATTGCTTCATAAAACAGTAAAGCTATCAGACAAAGTGTTTCTATCACAGATATAGTCACATGGATTGATGCTGGCAATGACCTGAAATTATTGAGAATGAAAAAGATGAAACTTTTACAGGGACAAAATCTATTGATTTTTTTTTGTGCTGTTTATGGCTTTTTTCAAAAGTGAACTGCAGGGCTGGCATTGTAGCAAAGTGGGTGAAGCTACAATGCAGTGCCAGCATCCCATGTGAACACCGGGTCAAGTCTTGATTCATCTCCACTTCCAATCCAGTTCCCTGTGAATGCCTGGGAAAGCAGTGGAAGATGGCCCAAGTGCTTCGGCCTCTGCACCCACGTGGGAGATCCATAAGAAGCTCCTGGCTCTTCATTTTGGCTTGGCCCAGCCATTGCAGCCGTCTGGGAAGCAAACCAGCTCTCTTTGTCTCTCGCTCTGTCTCTCCTGTGTAATTCTGCCTCTCAAATCAAAGAACGAAAGAGAGAAAAGTGAACTGCAAAGCAGAAACCCAGTCATTTCTTCCCTGCTTCTAGATCACTCTCTGGGTGGGTTCTCCAACAAATTCCCATCATCTGCAATGTTAGAATCCCAAATAAGACATTTAGAGCCATGGGACGCTTGCAATAATCTAAAAAGGGTTTAGGTTAATAATCCCAGGAGCAGCCTTGTGCATTTTAATACAGCTGCCATGTCTTTGAACTCATGTCTTAGTGGAACCTTAGTCTTCTTTCATGGAAAGTAATCCATAAACACATTATCTCTCCTTGTCCCTGGAGAATTGGTTCACCATTGCTGCCTCACTTGGTATTTCAAGCAATTATTTTCTCTAACTCCCTAGATCCTCCTGAATAACCAATAGCTGTGATTATTCCAGAGTCATGAGGAACTTAGGAGGAATAAAATCATTTAGAAAGCTATTTCTCTTTGAAAGTTGAAATCTACATTGAAAACCAGACTGTTGATGTATCTGGCACATTTATCGGGGATATCATTTCTTATGATATTGATTATCATGATTGAAAAAGTTTAGAAGATTAAAAGATATTAGGAAAACATTTTAAAATTTAATTTAAAGGACCTCATGAAATATCACATTGAAGCACCAGCTTTTGTATCCTTGTCATGGTTCTGATTTCCTTTCCTATGAAGGTTTGAAAAGAGCCACAGCTGCAGTATATTTGAAAACCATGCATATCTATTAAAAACGAGAAGACAACTCCTTTCATTCCTTATGATGTCCATATCATCTATGATGCCCATTAATAATAACAGAAGGATGTTGTAAACCACCTCCCTCCCCACGGATTGAGACATCCTTTTGGTCCAAACAAGATTTAGTCATTTTAGAGACTTTCTGAATGTATAAAGAAATTTTTTAAATAGATGGGTTAGCTAGAGAGGCCAACATGTGCCATCTTATTGGATTAGTGTTCCCATCAGTAACCCTGGCAATGTCCAGTGTTTGGTGACTCATGTGGGATTAGTGCTGATCCTTAGAAAAGCCTCCTTATGAGGCAAACTGTCCAGTGCCTAGCAAACAATTTCTCCCAAGGCATGTGGATTTCAAGGTACAAGTTGAGAAGTCAGCCCAGGAGAGGTTAGGGGGTTGAGTATTTGCCAGATAAAGTGAGACTTCATTCTCCTCCTCTAACAAATAATTGACTTGTGAGAATCGACACTGAAAATGAAAAGATTTGGGCCTAGCCATAGTCAAGTCAGTAAATTACACTAAAGACAGAGGATAAAATGTCCACATTATCCCTGGTTGTGAAAGCCATGGTTGCTATACAGTTGTGAGGTTTGTATACTGTGCAAAGACACCAAACTAAGGGATTGGGTGTCACCTGTGCTCTAACATGGGTTGGCTGGTACCCAGAAGAATAGCCTTTTCCTTTCTTAAATATAATTTCAAAGATTCTAGCCCCCCCAAAAAAAAATCTACTCAAAAAGCCTATAGTAAGAATCCTTCATAAGGATCATTTTCATACCAGAAACTGTGTCAGAGTTTTTGTTTGGGGAGATATCAAAAGCTATTAATTGTTTCTTCTCTCTCTCTCTTTTTAAAGATTTATTTATTTGAAAGTCAGACTTAATGCAGAGAGAGAGAGAGAGAGAGAGAGAGAGAGAGGTCTTCCATCCAACAGTTCACTCTCCAATTGGCTGCAACGGCCGGAGCTGCTCCAATCCAAAGCCAGGAGCTTCTTCCAGGTCTCCCATGTGGGTGCAGGGACCCAAGGACTTGAGCCACCTCCTACTGCTTTCCCAGGCAATAGCAGAGAGCTGGATCAGAAGAGGAGCAGCCGGGACTCAACCGGCACTCATATGGGATGCCAGTGCTCCAGACCAGGGCGTTAACCCACTGAGCCACAGCGTAGGCCCCTGTTTCTTCTCTTTTATTCTTCATAAAGGAATCATTCATTAAATAAAATGTGGACTTAGTGCCTCCAATGTAGCAAGGGCTAGGAATACAAAATTGCAGTAGATTGATTACATTAGGGGCTTCAATACTAAACATTCCCCAATGACTATATATTTTGCTATGTGACTTTCTAGGGTACAATTGCTCTGTCTCTAAGCTTGGTCAATGTGACTTGCTTTGGCCAATAAGATATTAGCAATCACAACATAATAAGAGGTTTATAAGTGCTATTGGAGCCTGTTCTCACTGTTGCATTCCTATCAATGCCTGCTGAGCAAGCCCATGCTAGTCAGGTCATCAGCATCTTCTCAGCTGACAGCCAGCCAGATCAGAACCAATCACTGAACACAGTCAAATAGTTAACATGTAAATACATGATCTTAAAATGCTATGTTTTCTGACACTGAGGTTCTTTGGTTATTTGTTACACAACTTTATTGTAGCAATATATAACTGATAGACAACTTGATGGATAAAGTCTTTGGAGAACAAGCAACTACTGAATGAAAGAATAAACAAAGGAACAAATGAACCAGAAAAAAAATAGCCAGCGGTAAGAGATATCAGAATATCATATAAGAAGTGGGGAAGGGAGAGAGAATGAGTTAGGGGCTACATAACACCTTTGCTTTGGATGTTCAGATGGCATTGCTATCGAGGTGACATTTAAGTTAAAATCTGAATGAACAGAAACAGTCAGCCAGGCAAAAGCCAAGGAAGACGCAATCCCAACCAGAAGACCAGCTGGTGCAATGGCCCTGAAGCGAGAATGAATTTGGAGAACTCTAAGAACTTCGAAAAGGACACTAAGCTTGAAGTGAGGCAGGAGGAACACAAGATAAGACAAGAGAGAGAGGTGAGCCAAACAAGAAAGTAAAGACTGCCACTAATCACCACCAGACACAGGCATGTGTCTTTTGCCAGAGGCTGCCAAGTGTCCGTTAGCAAAGATAGCCCTTGTGTACCTACCAGAGACTGCCTTTGTCTTCTCTTGTCTCAGGCCTAGGTCAGGACACAGAGAAATGCTGGAAGAAAACAATCCCATTCTTTAGTGAAGAGAAAGGACACAAAAGCAGGTTCCTGCGATTGGGAGACCAGGAAGGGAGAGAAGGGGAAGGAGATTCCCCAAGACTGGGAAGCAAATTGATGTCTAGAGGTCTGAGAAGCCAAGGTGGAGACTTTGGTGGGGGGGAGAAGGACCCCTAGGGGGCAGCAGCAAGCACACCCCTGAGACCTTCCCTGGGAGCTGTAGCTCTAGCCTCAGCAGAGATACCTTATCCAGCAAATGCTGGGAGCTCCAGGGGTCTCAGTTTCAAGCACTGGATAGGCTCAAAGAATTAATGTAGTAAGACCAACCTGTGTAGAATCAGGAAAGGATGAACCACACCAAAGCTTGTGTGCCTGAGATTTTCCCTACCTCCTACTCAGATTTGCCATGACCCTGTAGCTGAGGTTGGGGATGGGGGCCCTAATCTTGACTCAGAGGAATATGGACAATGCACAGGAAACAAAGGTCATATAATTTGAATTTTAAGGAATTTAAGGTGCTATTTGAATCTTAAAAACACCATGCAAGGACCAGCACTGTGGCATAGCAGGTAAAGCTGCTGCCTGCAGTGCCAGTATCCCATATGTACACCAGTTCAAGTCCTACCTGCTCCACTTCTAATCCAGCTCCCTGCTAATAGCCTGGGAAAGCAATGAAAGAAGGCCCACACGCTTGGGACCCTGCACTCACATGGGAGACCCAGATGAAGCTCCTGGCTCCTGAGTTCAGCCAGGTCCAGACCTGGCTGTTGCAGCCATTTCAGGAGTGAACTATCTCTACCTCTCTCTGTGTTAACTCTGCCTTTCAAAGAAATAAAACAAGTCTTAAAAAAAAATACCTATGCAGAGTAAAAGAAGCCAAAGAATGGCTTCCTCTAGGGAAGGAGTGGGGATCCAGTGACTTAAATAAAATACTTAATAAATACTTAATAAAATATTGACTCCTTTCATTCATGACCATCCCATGAATGAAAGGAGGAGGAAAGAAGAGAATAAATCTGCCTCCCCCATCCCCTTCTACCCTGGCTGATCCCAGGTTCTCCTTGCTGATTCATGCCCATTACACATTTTTCACAAAATGAACATCTAGGTTATAACAAGTCTGTGTCAAGTGGCCAAAAGTTAGAACATGAAAGCAAATAGGTAAGCACACAGCAGCCAGTGCTGGGCAGGGTTAGTTCTATCTGAGGGCACAGGCACTAAGCTCTTGAGGAAGGCCTGAAGACGACATAAGGGGCATGTGGGCTGCAAGAATGTGCACTCTCAGAGACAAGAATCCCCCTGGGCTTGTACTTCTCTCCCTCCTTAGGATGCTGCATACAACATGGCCATCTTCAAGCCTGGGACTCACCTTTCACAATCTCTGTGACAGGCACTTGTGACTAACGCTAATATAGCTATGACATTGTGACTTCCAGGGAAATGAACTCTTCTGTACCCCAACGGCCACAGCCCACCCCCTCACCTGAGCAGGTTACTGGGTTTCCCAGCTGTTACTGCTGAACTGGAGCAGAGGGAGAAGGAAACCCTCCCAGACACACTGTTCCCTTCAGGAAACGAGGGACAAATGGCTTCCCTGAGGAGACTTGGGAAAGTGACATTTCCTCAGCCCCGAGGACATCATGAGGTGACTTTCCAAAACACTGGGCTAAATTGGCCTGCTTGTTTATGTTCCTCAGTTCTCTTTAGAAGAAAAAAATGTTCATCTGGATCTTGCTGTCAATGAAGAGCTCATTTAAGACTATTATAAACATTGATTGACGTTTGTTTGGGATGATAAAAAGTGGTACCAACATTGAGAATGGCAATGCACACTACTTCTGCATGGCCATTGTGCTAGATAAGGGCTTAGTGGCTCAGTAACTCCTCAGCTTTGGCTGCTTAGCACTTGGCTCTGCAGAAAGAACTCAGGAACCACCAATTCCCCTGTGTTGGAATGGAAACTTCCAAAGATGCCATTCATCAAGAGTTGGGAAGCAAAATTTAAATGAGTTTTCCAAGATAGAAGTTTACTGACATTCAAGTTTTGGGCTATGACACTATTATGCCAAGAGTCAAAGGTTTCTTCCCCTCTCTTCCGTTTTTTAAGTGTATTGATTTTTATTTACTTGAAAGAGAGGGAGAAATTTCATTCAATGGTTCACTCTCCAAATGCCTACAAAAGCTGAGCTGGTCCAGTGCCAAAGTCAGGAGCCAGAAACTCCATCTGGGTTTCTAACATGGGTGGCAGGGGCCCAAGTATTTGGACCATCTTCTGCTGCTTTCCCAGGAGCATTACAGGTAGCTAGAGCAGAAGCAGACCAGTGGGAATTGAACTGGTGTTGTAATATGGGATGCCGGTGCCACAAGCAGCTGCTTACACCACTGAGCCACAATGCTAGACTCTACAACTCTATTCTAAGTAGGAAGCAGGGGGAAGATGAGGGGAGGCAAGGAAAGTCCACTCTAGCTATTTGTGTCCCTCTACAGAAATTTTCTAGACATCCAGAACTCCACATAATTTTTTTAAAGTTTACTTATTTATTTGAAAGACAGAGTGACAGAGAGTGAGAAATGGAGAAAGAGAGATTCTCCATCTATGGGTTCACTCCCCAAATGCCCACAACAGCCTGGGCTAGGCCAGGACAAAGCCAGGAGCCAGGAACTCCAACAGTATCTCCCATGAGAGTGGCAAAGACCCAAGCTATCTTCCCAGACACATTAGTGGGGAGCTGGAGATGCTCCAATAAGCTTGCTCTGCAAGCAGCCATGACTTGAACTGGTGCTCCAGTTTGGGGTGTGGGTTGTCCCAAGTGGCAGCTTTACCCACCCCCCCACTTACAGTTTTGTCCATCTGTGATTGCTCAGACAGACTCAGTAATATAGCCTTTGATCTTGCGTTACAATTGGTCTTACTCATAGGCAACTTGCTTTCTCTGATACCACAGTTCCAGACTCTCTTCCATATACATATATCCAATTCCAAATATAAAGCAAGGTCAAATTCTTATATCCCAAAGGAATATCGGAAGTGGCTATGACTGCATTTTATAAATTATAGAAAAGCATCATACACTGTATGTTGAGAATCTCACAGATGAACTTGTCCAAACTTTGCATTTCACAGATGAACAAACTATGGCTCCAATAGGGAGATTTTCATGTCCCCAGAGATAGAACTGATTAGAAGTGGATCTTGGGTACTGGAACCTAAAGGAGACTGGAATTGATCCAAAATTTCTCTAAAGCATTAATTTCTTGACAGACTCCATGGGAAAAAAAGAACTCCATGGTCAACTGTTATCGAGGAACTTGGAATTTACTGATTTCTTTTTTAAAAGGCTAGTCTTCATACCCCACAGACATACTGTTTATCACTTAGATTGAGTTCTTAGAATAATAAAAACAAAATAGTTGCATCGGCAGTGAATTTTGTTGTCAATCTCAGGTCTTAGTTCATAACCTCAAGGCCTGCTTAAACTATTCTAATTTCTGCCTATGGAACATGGACAGCTAGATGTAGTGCTTCCATTCTCATCCTGGAGAGAGTGGAGGAGGGTACAGAGAGGAAAATGGGATGGGGAGAAGAAAAGCAGAGTGCCTGCCTCCAGGTAATTTTGACTTAAGAACCCTGATTAACTCATGTACTAATTACACCATTTCTAGATTCTGTACAGCCTGAAATTAGGCCACTTTCCCCAACACCAGGTCATTCAAGGTGATAATAAGAAAATTTTGATCTCCAGGTCTAAAAGCCACTGGGCCCTCAAGAATGATTCTCTGCATGCTAACCATAGTGCACTGGTCAGATGTTGGTCACTCCCTTCCTTACTGTGGACTCTTGCCAAGACAGCTGCAATTCTCTGGCAGCTGTTTAAATAATCAGCTAGAATGATAAGGCCAGGGCTGCCCTTTTGTTATTTCCTTGGAACTCTGTGTTCAGGAAAAAGCACTCTGGACTGATGGGAGTGACCAAGGCAGGAACACAATGGAAATCAAAGTGGAAAGGAAGAGAGCCACCCCAGGAACTTCACCTGAATAAGATGACAAGTCAGCAAGACCCTGGGTGGGAATCCCCAGAATACTTTGGGAATTTTGTTTTCAAGAACAGCAAACCAATGGCTGTCCCCAGTGGTCACATCCAGCAGCAGTATAAAAAGAAAATGATGTCAGCAGGCTGTCACATGCCACATAGCGAAATCTCTGTCAGGCCCACAGACAATGGTGGTCCTCTGAGATTGTTTCAACAAGTATTCTGTTAGCTGTCGTAGGTTGTGTTCACACACCCCATGATGTTTGCACAGTGATGAATTCACCTGAGAACACATTCCTCGTAATGTATTTCCTGTGTTAATCAATGAGGAGCAGCATGTTGCAGGGATTAAACTAAACATGAAGCAACCCTTGAAGTGAAAGAGTAGCTTGATAAGAAGGCGAAGTTTAGACATAAGACTGGGGCTATGCTGGAATCTCTTCTTGCTCTCCCAGATCTCCCTACCAGGCTGTTTTGAGGATTTACTGCACAGAGAAATGCCCCAGGTATGAAAAGTATCACCTTGGCTGGAGTTACCATCCACTCTGCAAGTAGCCATTGGTCAAAAAACTGGCTGATGCAGGTGCACAAAGCTGAATGCATGGCTGACATGGGTGCACAAAATGCTGGGTACAAGCCTGACACAGGTGTACCATGCTGGCTATATAGCTGACTTGGGTGAACAATGCCGGGTACCCAGCTGATACAGGTGCATAATGCTGTATGCACAGCAGACATGGATGCACAATGCTGGATACACAGCTTGCACAATACACATTGCTGGATACAGGGCTGACATGGATACATAATGCTGGATATATGTTTGACAGAGTACACAATGCTGGCCCTTTGCCTCGAAGTGTGACAAGCCCTGGTATGATTCTTTTCTAGAGCTCCCTGTGAAGCAAACCAAGGCTATTTTTTCTTAGCTCCTCCCCATTCCCCATGGCTCCTCATTTCCCATCTCCTGAGAGACTGATTTATACCCAAATCCTTGTCTCAGTTTCTGCTTCTACGGAACCAACCTAAGACTCTCACTAACTCTAATCACAACTATGGAATACCATATGGCCAGTCAGAAAGCAGAGTTGAGTAGGTCCAACTTGGCTTTTAAAGCCAACCCTCTTGTGGGAACTACCTTCTTAGGACACACCCCAATGATATAATGACCTCTCACCAGGCCCACTAAACACTGTGCCTGGATTAAGTTGCTGCCTTCTTAGTACCATTAATTTATAAATCCAGGGCTTATATGTCCTGCAGGAGTTCAGGAGCAAAATCTTGTTCAAATCACAGCATCGGCTTCAGAAATCCTTTATGTAGCTAATCTAAAGTTTTCCTGCCTTAATTGAAGATCTCACATACAATTATTCTGTTGCTAATATCCAGTGTTAAGCACTCAAAAAAAAAAAAAAAAAGACTTTTATTCCAATGGTATTTCTGTGTCCTTGTGTTTACCCTAATACTTGGAGTCTGAAGTGGCCAGTGGTTTCCCTGTTGAATCATGAGCTGAGTCACTTTCCATCCCCTTTAGTGTGCACTGGAGAATAGATGGCCAAGGGGAGTGAGGGGAATTAAGGATTAAAATTGGCTGCATCTTTTAAGCATCAGTTCCTTTCAAAGAGTTTGGTGGTGAAAATCAAACAATTTTATGTTTGGGTAAACATCAATATACATGGAACCAAAAATAAAATTCACATGGATTTCTAAAGATGAAACAAGAGACTTTAAGAGAATTGTGGCTTTCTATATGCTGCCTTTTTTTCTCTCCAGAAAAGTCCTGGACAGAATACAAAGACCTAAGACACATTCTTCCAAAATCCTGGCAGCCAAAAAACAGCAAGGGAAGGAGACATAAGGCTACATTTTGGAAACAAAAATAGTAGGAGGCCCCACAAGCATTGCTTCTTAAAGCTGAGCTTCTGAAACCATGCATAGAAATACCCCAGGGTCCTGATTCTGCAGGGTTGGAGGGGGCTGCAGGTGTCTACATTGCTGACAAGTTCCTGGGCAATATTCAAGTTGTACTCCCTGAATAGCACTGCTAATAGCATGGCTAAAAAGCCAGCTTACCACTTCTGCTTCCACTGAGTTTCAAAGATGGATGTTCCAGCTTTTAGCAGGGGAATCAAGATGGAAAGAGTGCAAATCCTGCATCAGAGAATCTGTGCTTAGCACGTCTGATCGCCAGCAGCACTGCTAATGCCAGACTTGCCTTTCCCTAGGCACAACAAGGCCATAATCATAGCCTGGTTTGGGACCATAGGGCTCAGAAGAAGACTGGTTCTTGGACAAAGACACCCACTGAACCAACTATTAACTCAGTTCCCTAATAGTCACCTGTGAACAGAACTGATGTGCAGTTGGTATAGCTCAAGAAGACTGTCCAGTTGTTAAAATCTTAAAATATTTCTCTCCTAAAGAGTAAACAGCTCTTATCCCATCTCTATACCACTGGTTGCTGAGTGTCCCTTAACAGCCCCAGCTGCCCAGTCCCTCTGATCCTGTAATTGAAGACCTACCAATCTGTCCTCCACCTCCCCTCCCCCAGTCCTTCTCTCTAACATGCAGGTATCTGCAGAAAAGTTGGCAAAGAGCTTGAATATCACCCCTGCCTTTAGGAGAGGGAAAAAAAGACATAGCCCTCTAGGTAACTCTTTTTCTTGATTGAGGCAAATTAGCATAAAATTAACCATTAACCATTTTAAAGTATACAATTCAGGGACTGGCATTGTGATATAGCAGTTTAAACCACCACCTGCAAAGCTGGCATCCCATATGGGTGTTGGTTATTATCTGAATTAGCTCCCTGCTGATGGCCTGAGAAAGTAGTGCAAAATGGCTCAAGTTCCTGGTCCCCTGCAACCTACATAGGAGACCCATAAGAAGCTCCTGGCTCCTGGCTTCAGCATGGCCCAGCCCTGGCTATTGTGGTCATTTGGGGAGTGGAGTAGCCTTCCTCTCCCTCTCTATTACTCTACCTTCCAAATAAAAATTTTTAAGGTGTGATACTTAGTACATTTGCGGTGTTACACAATCATCACCTCTACTTCGAATTTCATCACCCCTGAAGGATATCTCATACATTATAAGCAGTCATTTCCCATTACCCCTTTTACCCATCCTTTGGCAACCACTAATCTACTTTCTTTCTTTCTTTTTTTTAAAGATTTATTCTATTTATTTGAAAGACAGAGTTACAGAGAGAGGTAGAGATCTTCCATCCACTGGTTTACTCCCCAGATGGCCGCCCTGGCCAGAGCTGCACCGATCCAAAGGCAGGAGCCAAGAGCTTCTTCTGGTTCTCCCACATGGGTGCAGGGGCCCAAGGACTTGAGACATCTTCCACTGCTTTCCCAGGCCATAGCAGAGAGCTGGATCGGAGGTGGAGCAGCCAGGACTTGAAACAGCGCCCATATGGGATGCCAGCACTTTCAGGCCAGGACGTTAACCCACTGTGCCACTGTGCCACAGCGCCGGCCCCATCTACTTTCTTTCTGTATGGATTTGTCTCATATGGATGTTTCATATAAATGGAATCATACACTTGTGTCTGGTCACTTCACCTATTATTGCCTTCTTTCACTAAGCCTAATATTTTCAAAATTCATCCATACTGTAGTATGTACCAGTCCTTCATCCTTACCTATGGCTGAATATCATTCTATCATACAGATATGATCCGTTTGTTTATCCATTCACCATTCAAAAGAGTTCGATCACCTACTGAACCAACTTTCTTGTTTATATGTGGTCTAAACTAACATTTTACTTGATAAAACAATTCATTTAATTCACAGCAAATGAAAATTTCATACCACTGGAGATCTCAACCCAATATTCTGTGGGTGCTAAAGGCAGTATAAACAGAGCAGCTCCCAAAATGTCAGAGCAAAGGCAGTGTGCAACCCCAGAGGAGTAAGAAGCTTGCATCCCAGTGAAGATTACTTGGCCATGGACTTGTGACTCTAGGTTCCCAGGAGACCCAACACATTTAAAGATCTTTCAGAGTATTTTCTAGCCAGCATTCATGCATGCACACCTAAGTAAGATTCCACCTAAATCAACTTCTGAGGCAAGAACTAGGGCACAAGTGGGTTTACTGGGAGATGATCTCCACAAGCACAATGGAGGGGGAGGTGAAGTGAGACAAGGAATAAAGAAAAGGTGACAAATAGTACCCTAATAAGTACTTTGCCATTAGGACACCTGGAGCTCAATCCTCTAGGAACACACAGAATTAATCCCCTCAAGAGTGAGGTCAACAGACTTATTTATTCAACAAGTCGCATTTTACATTGGCTGCTGATTGCTCCTGGCTCATTAAATCCCTTCTCTGATGGAGGAAACCCTGAGGCCAGCCGAGCAGCAGGCGCTTGAGATAAGAAGTATGTGCAGAAACTGTTCTCTGAAAAAACTGCAGAATTGCTAGACAGGGCACCAGCAAGGTATTTTGCAATGCTAAGCTGTGGGCACAGATGAACAGAGAGAAGAGCTGAGGGAGGAAAAGATGGTATCATTCACTTCATTGAAGGCTGAACTTGGTCATCAGAGAAGTCCTCTTGGAGAAAGCAGACTCCCTCCCCTTCCCCCACCTCGTTTGTGTCTTCCAGGGTAAGGAGGAAGAGAGCAAAGGTCTTCCAAAGACAGCTGCCTAAAGCAAAGGCACTAGGAATTGGATTCTTTTTCATTTAGGTCTCACCACCAAGCACCCCTGGGGACAAGTCACAAACTGATGAAAGCGATTGTTCCTTGAAGGGGCTAAAGAAGAATTCCTTTGCAGTTAACACACAGGCTTCTTTGTGTGCTGGGGGTGTGCTGAAAAGGAAAGGAAGTCCCTGCTTCCTGCCTCTGGGGCTTCCTGACAAGCAACTGGCTTCCTTGGAAACGTGGAAGGAAATTTGATACCCAGGGATAAGAAGTGATGGGTCAAGAAGGCTCCAGCCTCTTGTTTTGTTTCTTGAGTCCACTTCAAGGGCTTTGGGTAGTTTCCCCTAATATTCACATTCCACACTGTCAGTTCTATCAGGATGGTTTATTTCATGATATAAATTCAAGGACTTAAGTCCACAATAGTTAGCAGTTACTTTAAAACAACAAATGGAGTCAGAAGATCTCCACATATTTATCAAGCAGTCACGGACCCGGCTTCTAAACTTGGTGTTCTTATCCTCTGGCTCCACAAGCAGTCTGGGAAATCCTCCTAACCTCTTCTCAGAATAATGTTGTGATTGCTCTTTACTGAGATATAATTTCCATGCCGTAAATTTCACCCAGTGAACATATACAATTCAATGGTTCTTAGAATATTTGCAGAGTTGAGTAACCATCACCAGAATCTAATTTAAGGACATTTTCTTCAACCCCAAAAGAAACCCTGGACCCATTAGCAGTTACTACCTGGATCTCCTTTCCCCATTTCCCAGCAACCACTAATGTATTTTCCACCTCTGTGGATTTCCCTATTCTGGAAGTTTCATATAAATAGACTCATAAGCTAATGCATCTTCGTGACAAGCTTCTTTCATTCAATATAATACTTTCAACATTTATCCATGTTGAAGCATGTATCAGTAGCTTATTTAGAATAACATTCTATATGCCTAAACTTTCAAGTCAACACTGGACTTCAAAAGGAAGCAACTTACTAGAAAACAGATAAAGTAGTTTTAAATACAAATTTGTGATATGTACTTTATTCATGCTTTAAATAACAGCATGTCTAAGTAGGTATAGTAGCTACTGCAATTATTAAGCAGTGAAGAATGTAAACAACATTTTGAGAGTGTGGCCACCACTGTCACATAAGGAGAAAATATTTGTGCTGTTTATTGCTGACAGAATCACAGGTTCTGCAAATATTACTCTGGATTGCTACCTGTACTGATAATGGAAAGAAATGCTATAGTTTAGTTAAAACTTACTATAAGATGGAAGGCTTTCTATTTCCCCTACATAAGGGGAATTGTATCCTTGGATTCCATGGTGGGGGATGGTCTGTGGATGCCAGGTGCGAAAGGCGATAAGATCAAGAGCTGGTCTTGGAAATCACATTATGCCCCTTACCTGCCTCAGCCATTTCCTCGCTGTGTGACCTCAGGCAAATTACATAATCTCCCTGTGCACCATTCCTCATTTACAAAATAGGCACAATAAAATGTGAAAATGTTTGGCAAGGTAAAATTAGTCTCTCTCTATAGAAATATAGATATGGATATAGATATAGATACATAGATATACGTGGTATTTACACTCCAGATGTCACTGAAGTGAGAGTACCTCTCATAGTGGATTGTTTTTGAAATTGCCTCCAAGAAGGAGGAAGAGTTCAAAGGCAGAGGAGAACAGGAAAGCGATTTCCAGCAGCAAATGCACGACCCATGGCATTGCCATTTGGAAGAATATGTGTTCTAAGAACAGCATTCAGTTTAGTTTTTAAATGTTCAATCAGTTACTACAAGTACTCTGGGTTTGCATTTTGAAGTTCATTGGCTGTCACAAGTGGAGATTCCAAGTGATGTGAACATGCTGGGGCTCAGGAAGATTGTGATCTGTAGAGCACGCTCCACTCCTTCTAATTGAAAGCTATTATTTCCATTGTGATTTTTGAAATAACTCTGCATTTTTTGTACTAAAATATAGTTGCCTTAATAACTTTTGGCTGCTCAGGGCCAGGCTGGGTTCATGGCTATATCCCCAAGACTAAACACAGTGATACACCCTGAAGGTGCTCAATGAACGCTTCTAGGAAACAGCCGGGGAGATGCAGGGACTCCCTTCCTGGTCTGCCTAGATGCCAGTGACAGATTGGTTTCTGGGACATGACTGAGGAAGTTAGAGTCCATTTAACAGGGCATTTTGGATGAAGCCTCTTGGCACCTATGTGTGAAAGCCACCAAGGGCTGAGTCATTTCCAGTTTTGCTGCTGTGAAACTGCCTGGTAGGTAAGCAAATGAAGAAACCTTTCTTCATTTCTGCACTCACTCATAAAACCCACCTTTCCTGGGTGGCAGTGACTAGAATGCCACCAACAGACTGATGAGGTCATATTATAGGCATCCATCACTTTCGGTCTGTAGCATCCCCCCATGCCATTTGTCCTTAAAAATTCATAGCACAATTGCTCACCCATCATAAAGATTATTTGGCAATGAAGACTTATGGCGAGGAAGGAGCAGTTAGGATTTGGAAGGTAGTATCTTAGTTTTGTTTCCCCAGAATCAGAGCCTGAGGACTTCCAGGCTCTGATTTGTTGAAGAGGTGTTCTTAGGATACAGTGTGTAGCTCAGGGTCACCATCTAAGGTAGAGGAGAGAGTTGAACAGACATGATTCAGCTGAAGTTTGGCCTCAGCTGCTGGAGGTGAGAGGTGGGATAGGAGGGGTGAGGCCAATCCCATGAAATCCTCAGAGAAGGGGAAACTTTGAGTCATTGCCAGTAAAATATCCTTGCATCTGCAGAGAGTGCATGGCCTGGGGATGGAAATACAGGCGGAGCCCCAATAGTATCCAGGATTAAAATCATCAAGCTTTGCCGAAGTGAACCTATCAATGAGATGTGCCAATAGGACCACCCTTTCTCATTTCTACCTTTCATATATATACATATACATACACATATACATACATAATTGATAGGCATAGACACAATAGTAGTCAAAACAGCATGCTCACATGTGCCAATTAGCAATCTTTGGGCATAAGCAACAGAAATCAACTGCTTATGGCTTATTAAAAAATAATTCATTGGCATTATCTGAAAAGTTTAGAGTAGTCTGGATTCTCACTGGGAAGCAAAACAAGGATCCAAGCTCAGTTATCTGGTAAGGGCACCATTAATGGAATAAAAGTGGATTCATGGTTGTTATTGTTTTTATTGCTGTGCTTTTTGTTTTATGTTTTAAGGTCTCACTTTTCACCACCAATTAGGTATAATTGAGGTATAATAATAACCTGAGCCATAAAGGTTCTGAGAAACAGGTTTGGAACTTTGCATTAGTCATCCCTTGCTAGGGTAAGGCTGTGTAACAAGGAACACCCTCAAAATAAGCCAACCCTTATTTCTCACTCACGGGTTTACAGCTTGGCCAGGCTGAGAATGAAATACACATATGTTCCACCTGTCTTCCCTTCTGGGAGCATTAACTACTGAGACATACTTTTCTCACAACAGAGGCCAAGAGTGCAAACTGCCAAGGCATCTTGATTATGCAGGCTCCTCTTGTATGTGGAGAATGTCCTATCTGTTTCTATTCCAATATCAAAAACAAGTCACATAGGCAAGCCCAACATCAATAGGGCTGTGAAGTACCCTCTCCCATAGAAGGGGCAGGGTAAAGGGAGTATTTGCTGAGTAATAACAAAATAGCACAGAACTCCTCTGAGGTGAGAGCGAACAGGGCTCTGGCTTCCACCCAGGATTTAACTGAAGTAATATTACTTTGATCTGTTTTCTGTCTTGGGATTGAGTGATATTTTATTTGAAAGAAGTGTTCCATTGCTTTAAAAAAATATAGGTGGGATATCATGGATTCCAAGTCTCTATTTTTGCCAATAAAGAATCTGAGATCAGATAGTAAATACCTTATTGATTTGTATCTGTGCCAGGACTAGGCCATGGGATTCAAAATCAACCAGATCTGGATTTTTTTTTTTTTTTTGACAGGCAGAGTGGACAGTGAGAGAGAGAGACAGAGAGAAAGGTCTTCCGTTGCCGTTGGTTCACCCTCCAATGGCCGCCGCAGACAGCGCGCTGCGGCCGGCGCACCGCGCTCGTCCGATGGCAGGAGCCAGGAGCCAGGTGCTTTTCCTGGTCTCCCCATGGGGTGCAGGGCCCAAGCACCTGGGCCATCCTCCACTGCACTCCCGGGCCACAGCAGAGGGCTGGCCTGGAAGAGGGGCAACCGGGACAGAATCCGGCGCCCCGACCGGGACTAGAACCCGGTGTGCCGGCGCCGCAAGGCGGAGGATTAGCCTGTTGAGCCACGGCGCCGGCCTCCAGATCTGGATTTTTAATCCTAGCTCTATCATTTTCTAGCAGTCATACCTTGAATATGTCCCTCTGCCCTCCAATTACCACAGGCAAGAGCCTGTCCGGTGCATTATGCCCTCACAGAACAAACTGAAGGGATAAAACATAGGACTGTGCCCTCCTCATGGGGTGATCTGTGCTCAGCTGTATGCATGGGATGAGACATACAGTGCATGTTGCTGGTGCTCATTTCCTATTTTAACAGCCGCTCAACTGTTAGGTTTTCCTTCTTGTAGGCTTCTCCCCCTTTTCTCTGGCCAATTCCTGTGCACAACTGGGTAAATACCTGTGTCCTCTAGTGGAGGTCAGGCTTTCTTAAGGGTAAGAGTCACTGTCCTTCTGTATATTTCTCTCCATGCCTACACCCCAGACCTCTTCCCTACCCCAAACATATTACCCCTCCTAGCTTTACAGCAGCAGGGACTCTGAAAATGGTTATAAATTCTATGTCTTCTCTGTGATCCTAGGTAGCTCTTTGCTTTTTCAAGAAGACATGATGTCAGGAATGATTTCCTAGAAATGTTAAAAATCCTTAAAACTTGAGAAGAAAGTCTTGTACTATCTACAGACTCATGTATAATGAGCCCAGACCAAGAGTACAGAAACAAAACACTAAGATCCAGTCAAAACCATTAGGGTCATTGACTGTGATTTCAAATAAGCAGAATAAACAAACTTCAGTCCAAGTAGGAACTGGTTCTGCTGTCCTCTTCTTTTAAGCCAAGTTTAAATGTCTCAGAGGTTTCCTTCTATTGTATGGTCCAGATGGTCAACAGGTGGTAGGATAGTAAATTGACATGCCCATTTTAAATGTTTGCTTCATTTGTTCAGCACTTTTATGGCAAATTATAGGATGAAAGGTGTGGCTATAATACTGTTCTACAATTAATCCAGCTGTATTTCATCAATATTGCTACTCTAAATGCTACGACTATGGTTACACACAGGCTGACAACAAGCACAGTAGGTGTATATATACTCACATCCTCTTTCACCCCCACTCCTGGTAAGCAACCATATCCATCTTCCACCATGAAATTTAGCAACCTGGTGGTTTACGTGGATGCTCTGAGGCACAGTGAAAAATTCATGTCCACCCTCTGGATCTTAGATTTCATGAGCTCAGACATATTTAACTATTCTGTACCCAACTCTTTCCCTGTATTAGTTCTTCTAAGACCTGGACAGCTTATGAAATGACCTGCTTCTGGAAACACTTCTCACTCTATATAGTTAAACTTCACAATGCAAATAAGGGAGAGGTCAAAGTGCCAGTGAGCCTTCTACTTAGGCTGCCTTTCTATCTACTGCGAATAAGGGCATTGCTCACATAGGCTGTTTGCTTTGGTCCTACACTGGACAATGCAGCAGTGACATCCAGTGTGCCTCATGGCTAAACAAACTTAGTATTTCGAGGTAACTAAGGAAAAGGCCTAATCAATGGCATGAATTTCAAATACTTCAGCCATCAGGAAAGCAGGACCCATATAAGTGCCCAAAACTTCATCCTTAATAGCTAAGATGGCAGAAAATAGCAGAATCTAAAAAAAACAGAGCCCTCTGCTCAATGGGAGGGGGTTACCTCTTGGCTCTACTCACAGATTCATGATGGTGGACTCAGGACTGATCCTGCAAGAAGAGTAATCTTAGTAGGATTTTTCACCTCCAATCTTGGCCTTCAAATCCCAGCTCAGATGTCCCCTTCTTTTTAAAGACCTATCTGCCCCAGACACAGATCATTCTATTTGCCTATAAACTTTGTTTATACCCTCATTGCAGCACTAATGCCTTGGCATAGTCATTTTTCATTTATATGTCTGTCTCTTCTACCACCCTCTGTTCTCCTTGAGGGCAAAGACAGTGCTAATCTACCCAAGGAACTGAGCACCTTGCCTGCTTCTTAGTCTAAAATCATGGATCAGTACAGCAACTCATATCACTTGGTGTCAACAGATTATTTTATCCCTTGCAACAGTGAAAACCAGGAATCAACAACCATGACCTCTTCTGAGGGCTCAGAATCTGGAAAAATAGGGGCATAATTTATCAATAGCTGATTGTGCAGAACTGTGGAACTCATTTGCCAGCTTCTTAGCTAAATCTGATCCTGCCCTCCGGCAACCATACCCCATAGGTATGGTAATAGATAAGCTCTTGTTACTGGGGTTATCACACAAGTCTCATGAAACTGGCCTCATCACTTAATCCACATGAAGGGGGAAAGTGGATTACATGACTCAAGATTTTGAATGAAGAAGCCTAGAAGATACAACTATTTTATAGTGATACCTGTATCTGAGATTATATACCCTCAAGATGAAGCAGCCATTTACTACTTTGTGGCACAAAGAATGAAGAATGATTACAGAGAGAAGGAGGGCAATGGAGCAGACACCTAGACAGAAACAGAAAATCACCTGCTTCATTGTCTCCAGAGAGAAAAGCAGAACAGACAGAGGGTAATGCCTACAATTTTCTTTTTCTCAATTATTGTCCCCTCAGAAACTCACATTGTTCTCTGGAGTTTGAATTCCATGACTGGCTATTACATTGCATATTCAATGTTTTATTTTCTCTAATTTCTGTGGATTTTGCTTTCTCATTCAAGCTATATTATTCTTAACTAAGGCACTATGCTAGGTAAAATTCAACCTTAACTTAATATATTCATTTTTGTTATATACCCCCAAATTGGGGTTTGACTATATTTAGAGCAATGAAAAATTTCTGCAAGGTCATCCTTGAGTACAGTCTTAACTAAAGAACCTACTGCAGTGCACTATTTGTAATGTAAAGTCACCAAATTTTAGTGACAGTAATCTGAATTCTAATCCCAGTTTGGTCATTTAATAAATAATTAATTTAAAGAAGTTACATAATCTCACCCTGCCTTACTTTCAAAACAAATTCTATTTCTGTGAAAAAAAAAATTTTAAATTTTTTACTTATTTGAAAGACAAGAGAGACAGACTGATTTTCCATCCACTGGTTCACGCCCCACATGCCTACAACAGCTGGGGCTGGACCAGGCCCAACCCAAGAACCCAGAACTCAGTCTGCAGCTCCCAGGTTGATGTCATGGTCTCAACTACTTGGTACAATGGCCTGCTGACTGGAAAGGCAATTAGCACTAACAATAAGCTGGAGTCAGAAGCAGAGCTGGGACTCAAACCCAGGCATTCTGGGGTTAGACTATGGGACACAGGCATCCCAACTGTTGCAGACAGACTATGGGACACAGGCAGTCCTAACTGTTGCACCAAATTCCTGACTTTATGAAAAATTTTAAATATAGCCCAGAAGTAGAGAGTATAGTACTCCTAGAATGAAATATTAGGGTGTATATCATCCAACTCCAAAAATTGTCAACATAGCCTCAATCTAGTCATGACAAAACATTGAGCAAACCCAACTTGAAAGAAATTCTAAATAATTAATGAGTACTCCTCAAAAGTGTCAAGGGCATGAATGGCAGAAAATATCCAAGGGCTGTCACAGATCAGAGGACACTAAGGAAACAAATGCAATGCAGAAAACTGGGTGGGTTCTGGAAAAGAAAAATGATGTAAAAAGGGAAGAAAAAAGTTGGAATTAGAAGAAAATCTATAGATCAAGTAATAGCAACACACCAGTTGATTTCCTGGTTTTGCTGCTTGTACCATAGTTACACAGAATGTTACTTTAGTGGAAATTAGACAATATGAATTCAGGTTGGCCAGCACTGCGGCTCACTAGGCTAATCCTCTGCCTGCGGTGCCGGCACTCCGGGTTCTAGTTCCGATTGAGGCGCTGGTTCTGTCCCGGTTGCTCCTCTTCCAGTCCAGCTCTCTGCTGTGGCCCGGGAAGGCAGTGGAGGATGGCCCAAGTGCTTGGGTCCTACACCTGCATGGGAGACCAGGAGGAAGCACCTGGCTCTTGGCTTCAGATTGGCGCAGCGCACTGGCCTTAGTGGCCATTTGGGGGGGGTGAACCAACGGAAGGAAGACCTTTCTCTCTCTCTGTCTCTCTCTCACTGTCTAACTCTGCCTGTCAAAAAAAAAATATATGAATTCAGGTCTTCTGGACAGAAAAATACAGGTAAAACTTTTCTGCAATTATAAAATTGTTTCAAGGCTTCAAAATAATATTTATCAACATTCTGCCAGTTACTCTGCCATTTTCAAAGCCCTCTCCCCTTTTTTTCTCTCTTTTTGTTTGTTTGCATATTTTCAAGCAAATCTAGCAGACAGGATAAAATTTTCCCATTCAGTTTATGACTGAATGGACTCAGCTTTGTAATGTAATTGTAATAACATGACCACACCTAATGAAATTATTATCAATTCCCTAATACCAATACACAGAGCACACACTATTTTTCCAAAAGTCTTCAAAAAAATGTGTGTTTAAGGCCTTTTTAGTTAAATCGGATTTCAAACCAGATTTTCATAGTGTACTATTTCATATGTCCCTTAAGTCTTTTCATCTATGATAGTTCTGCCCCCTCCTCCTTCTTCCATGCTATTTATTTTTGAAAAACTGGGTCATTTTTCCTGTAGAATTTCCTACACTTTACTTGGGATAGTTGTAGACTTGTGGTTTGGTTTTTTATTATATAAAATGGGGACAATAACATTCTTCTAAAAGAGTTTTTGTAAGGCTTAAATAATAAAATATATGGGTGAAAAAAAGGCCAGAGTTTAGTAAATGTTCTTCTCTGAGCTCTATTTAGCAATTCTTCCTCCAATCTTTTCCTCAGGTTTATAATTTATTTGATTTTGAACAATTACCGTTCATTTGAGATGAGGTCTTTATTCTCAGATAACACTTACTAACACTAACAGATCAGTTTTCACAAATGTAGAATAAAGACCTGACCCTAGAAAGAGACAAATAAGAGAAAATCGTATCCCACTTCTTACAGTGACTATGTGACCTTGCTACTCAGAGTGTGGTCAGTGGATCAACAGCTGCAGGGCATATTCTGGGAGCTTGTAAGAAATGCAGAAACTTCAGCCCCACCCCAAAACCACTGAATCACAATATGCATTTCAACAAGATCTGCAGGATATTTGTGTGTACACTGTAGATTAAGAAACACTTCAAGTAAGAGCAATCAAAGATTGTTTCGGTGAAGAAATTGAGTTCTTTTCCTGCACCCTGAGAGAGAAATTTCTGGTCTTCTCTCAAACTGTGGCAACCTTAGAAAGTGGGCTTTCCTAATGTCTGCAAGCAGCATTGTGGTAAATGAGCCATGAATGCTCACATTCCTCAGTAACTGTCTTTCGAGAATTGTTGTCACTTTGCCTGTGGGTTTTGGCCAATATGAAGTTTCCGAACATGCTATAGTACCCAGAGATCCCTGTTTTGGTTTGAAGTGCTTCCAAATTTGGAGATTTTTCAATAAGCATGGGCCATCTTGACACCACAATGACAGTTGAGTAGAGTGTTTGATTTTATCTGAACCTATCAGTCCCCACACATTTTTGGTTTTATAGAAATCTGATTTCATTTTAACAGGGAGTCATACTAAACACAGATAAAGAATTTTAATCTTGCTCCAGACTCCAGGGTAGACAGACCAAATTAACAGTTCTTGGTATTTCAGTGTGGAGGGGGAAAAAGATCCCTTTTAATTTCACAAATAGAATATGAATGTGTCTGAGTATTTTAAAGTAAGTCCCGTAAGTATCTTTTTACCAAAGTTACTTAACTGTGAATCTCTAACAAATACAAGTTTTTTAACACATAACCAAATTAACAGTTTCATATCAACATGAGTTCTCAACAGTCTTTAGTATAAATTAATATTAATTCATATTCAATTTCCCCAGTTTTGTCATTTGTTTTTATTTTTACAATTGGTTCTTGAATAAGGATCCAAGGTCCATAAGGCATATTTGTCTAATAAGTCTCTTAAGCCCCTTATTATTTAATGGCCCTTATCTCTTTTTTCTTAATGCTTTTGATGTGTGGACAGAGTCATTTGCCCTATAGGATTTCCCAAAATCTGGATTGGTAGACGATTTCCTTGTGATATCCAGTGACATGGTTCTCTATCTCTATAAATTTTGTAAATGGTTAGTTGAATATTACATTGTAGGCAAGGAGGTAGTTAGCAAGGAAGAGGTGAGGTCACCAGTCCCTCCCTGCAGCCCAGGCTATGCATTGCCAAAACCCCTTCCCTTTCTGTGAAACACCTTCCAATATTTCACCACTTAAAAATGGCACCAGCCAAAAATAACCCACTGGGATGATGGTTGTATCCCTGTTACAATCTTAGCTCATTATAAAGTCATTACAATAGAATAACTTATCATGGCTCCACACACCCACTCACATCATGGACCTACATCATGATATATACAAGTTCCCCCCAACCCAAAAAAAGGCCAATGAAATGAGCCCTACTCAAACACAGCACAAAGCCCACCGTTTATGAATATTCAATTTAACCCCACCCCAGACACCACCCTTATGCCAAAGGGATGGCACTGAAGCTTGCTGAGTGTAGCTCTTGATGGAACAAACACATAAGCCTCAGCCATTCTTGCTCATTGCCCAAAAGATAAACACTGGAATTTATTCTTTGCCCTTGAATCTCAATTGGGTCTCACATTCTATTGCCTTCATACCCCACCCCCCTACAGCCACCTGAAAGACCATTTGCTCCAACACTTGTAAGACCAGTTCTAGGAATTCTCCTCTGCCTGCTGCCCCTACCCCTACCCCCATCCCTAGCCCTCCTAAAATAAAAAAGGCCCGGCCCCTGGGTGTCAGGCCTTCTGCCATGTGTTCCATCAATGTGCATGCCAGCAGTTGGTCACCCACCTCTATAAATTTACTTTCTCTGAATAAATTTGGTCTGGCTGTAAATTCATACACTGCCTCCTCTCTATTCTGCACCTCTTTTCCTAACATTTTTGGTGCCCCATGTGAGGAGACACCAATTCTGCGCCTCTTTACCTAACAGCTCTCTGTTCAGTATTCCTGCATTCCTTCTTGAGTATATGCTTTCTGTTTGCAATCAAATAACTCTTGCTTCTCTGCTGACCTTTACCTATGTCTCATTCTCAAATTCCTTCTTGCCTCTGAGACAAGAACCTGGACCCAGCCAACCCATGGTAGTTTCAAGTTCCTATCAGGTAAGGCAGAGCTGTTATGAACTGAATGTTCCCCCCACCCATATACTCCCCTTTGCTAAGTTTGTATGGGAAAATCTAACTCTCATTGTGATTGTATTAGATGAGGCCTTTAGAAAGTGCTCAGTCATGAGGAGCCCTCAGGGTTTAGTGCCCTTATAAAACAGACACTAAAGAGCTCCATCACCCTCTTTCTACAGCATGAAGATGCGATTTGAAGTCAGCAGCAATTCTGCAACCCACAAGAGAGCTCTCACCAATACCAGATCCTGCTGGTACCCTGATCTCAGACTTCCAGCCTCAAGAGCAACTAGAAATAAATTGTCTCTTGTTTATAAGTTATTAGGTCTGTGAGTCTGTGCTTTGTTACAGCAGCTCAAACCAAATGAGGCATGGTCTGCCCGGGCGGAGTGTGACAGAGAGAGCATGGCTTTGAAGGGCTTCAGAATGAGCCCTCCTCAGGCTCCTTAAACAAAATGCGCTAGCCAAAGGCTGTTGCCCATGATTTCTTATATTATGCTTCTTTTTCGCAAAGGGAAACATGGTAACTCAAAGGTTACTGGGGCTGGGGCTGTGGCACAAGGGGGGTAAAGCCCTGGCCTGCTGAGCCAGCATCCCATACAGTTGCCAGTTCAAGTCCCAGCTGCTCCATTTCTGATCTAGTTCCCTGCTAGTGCACTTAGGAAAGCAGCAGAGGAGGGCCCAAGTACTTGGGCCTCTGTACCCATATGGGAGACCCGGAGGAAGCTCCTGGTTCCTGCTTCAGCCTGGCCCAGCCCCAACTGTTATGGCCATTTGGGGAGTAAACCAGTGGATGGAAGACCACACTCTCTGTGTATCTCTACCTCTCTCTCTCTAATTCTGCCTTACAAATAAATAAAAATAAATTAAAAAAAAGAGGTTATCGTGAAGACTAGATATTTATAAAGCCCCAGTCTAGCATATAGTTGGTGCTGTATAAATGTTTATTTCTCCTTTCCTCTTTTAGCCTCACATTCCTCTGCAGTCAACTGAGACTGGGTCAGTTAGGTTAGCATAGACACAGCCCACTGTTTACTTGCACTCTCTTATATAAGGGGTTTAAAAGTTATCTTAGGGGCCGGCATAATGGCATAATGGATTAAGCCACCACCTGCAATGCTGGCACCTCATATGGCCACCAGTTCCAGTCCCAGCTGCTCTACTTCCAGTTCAGCTCCCTGCTAATGCTCCTAAGAAAGCAGCAGAAGATGACTGAAGTATTTGGGCCCCAACCACCCATGTGGGAGACCTGGATTGAAGTCTGGGCTCCCAGCTTCCTCTTAACCCAGCTCTAACTATCACAGGTATTTGGGAAGTGAACCACAAGATGGAAGATCTCTTTGTCTCTCTCTGCTTTTCAAATAAAATGAAAATAAATAAAATCTTTCTAAATAAAGATAAATAAATAAAATAAGTCTGCCTCTAAGGCCACCTTTGTAGGAGACTCCATCAGAAAAGTTAGGAGGGGGCCGGGGCTACAGCTCAATAGGCTAACCCTCCACCTGCAGCACCGGCATCCCAGGTTCTAGTCCTGGTCGGGGTGCTGGATTCTGTCCCAGTTGCTCCTCTTCCAGTTCAGCTCTCTGCTGTGGCCCAGGAGTGCAGTGGGGCATGGCCCAAGTGCTTGGGCCCTGTACCCGCATGGGAGACTGGGAGAAGCACCTGGCTCCAGACTTCAGATCAGCGCCATGCACCAGCCGCAGGGCGCCAGCCGCAGCGGTCACTGGGGGGTGAACCAATGTAAAAAGGAAGACCTTTCTCTCTGTCTCTCTCTCTCACTGTCCACTCTGCCTGTCAAAAAAAAAAAAAAAAAAAAGGAAAGAAAGAAAAGAAAAGTTAGAAGGGAAGAGCAGAAATTGCAGACAATAATACTTTGGATGTTAGAGAGAAATCTCAAGAATAAAATGTGGAATAAAGGAAGAAATCAGACTCATAAAGTTAAATGAAGGCAAAGTAATGAATGTTTCATCTCATAGAGTTAGCATTTTCCCAGCTGCACAAAGATAGCAGAGTCAGTATAACCAAATTCAGTTACATCAAGAAAGACACATCTGACCTTGACAAGCAGTTTCCTACTTCAAGGTCTTACCCTCAGTTTTGTTGGACATTTACTGCTTCATATTGTGTGATATACACATAGCATCACACGCCTAAGAGCACACAGAGTTTACACATTCCCACTCACATACACACATATACACTATGAATATACTTGATACTATAATTATAATACTGACAGTGTAATGCAGAAAATGTTAAGTACATGAGTACCATATGACTATGAAAGCTGAATATTATATATATATATATATATATATAAATTAGGTAGACTGGGTCCTTAAGATTCTTAAAAATCCCCAAGTCAAGTGTTATCTGTTGGTCTTCAATCCTCTCAAGCACCACATTCACAAACTATTACAGATGACTTGAGACAAGCTTAAGTGCACAGAGGCATTGTAATAGAATTCTTCACTGATTTTCCCTGAATCAGAAAAAAAAATCAGAATTTTAAAATGCCATGAGATAACAACACAGTCACCTTAGTGACAAATGTTAGGTCTCAAAACAGCACCTGCCCTCCTTCCACATGAGCACACCAATGAACACATCTGAAACTATTTCTTGGTATTCATCAGAAAAAGAAAAAAAAGTACAATGTGCAAATACCAAAAGCTTTTAAGAAAAAGAGATTTGCTTTTTTCAAAGTTCATTTCGACGCTTGATACATTTTTAACACCTCATTTAAGGAGGTATAATTGGATGTGAGATAACTTTATCAGAATGTAATGACATAGTTAACCAAGATCCCAGTTTCATAAAGAACAAACATAAAGAACTTGCATTGATCCATTGAGAAATACATCTTCCTCCTCAAGCAAGAGGTTTGTGCCTAAGTAACAAATAGAAATCAGATCACTCACATTATGACATGTTCAGATAATCATTGAACAAAATTGCCGCAACCCTCATCAACATGAAGTGATGACTTCAGTACCATCAGTAAAAGGAACTAAGCATGAATGTAAATATCTGCAAGGCCTCTGTGACATCCTACATCCCTGAATCTCTTCACATAAAGGGAAGATGGTACAGGTTTTCAGCTGTGTGGATCATGCAGTTTTTATTGATCATGACTACTCAAATTTGCTGCTGTACTATGAAATCAGCCATAACAAACATATAAATGAATCAGTATGACTGTATGCCAACAAAACTTTGTTTTCAAAGCAAGAATCTAGCTGGATGTGGCCCATGGAACATAGTTTGATAACCATTGTTTTTTGTTTTTTTTTTGTTTTTTTATTTATTTACTTTTTTTGCTATTTATTTGATAACCATTGTTTAACACAGGAGCCAGTGCTGTGGTATAGTGGGCTAAGCCTCTGCCTGTGGTGCCGGCATCCCATATGGGTGCCAGTTCATGTCCCGGCTGCTCTACTTCTGATACAACTCTCTGCTTATGGCCTGGGAAGCAGTAAAAGATGTCCCAAGTCCTTGGGCCCCTTCTTCTGCATTGGAAACTTGGAGGAAGCTCTTGGCTCCTGGTTTAGAATTGGTCCAGCTCCAGCTGCTGCAGCCACTGGGGAGTGAACTAGCAGATGGAAGCTCTCTCCCTCTGTCTCTCTCTCTGTGTGTCTGTAGCTCTGCCTCCCAAATAAATAAATAAGTCTTTAAAAAAATTTTTTTGCATAACTTTCTATATTTATTTGCCTACTTGAAGTGAAATTTCTTCTTTAATATGCACTCTCACTCAAGAAAAATAAAAGCAAAAAAGAGCAGAAGAATAATATACATAATTGACCTGGGATAAATGGGTACCTTATCAATTTTTAATATTATATTATTTAAGAAATTTAATATTTTTACTTGAGAGACAGAGTTGCTATTCTTTGGTACATTCCCCAAATTATGGCAATCAGCCAGAGTCAGGAGACATGAACACCACCAGGGGTCTAACTTGGGTGGCAGGAACCAATTATTTGAGTCCTCACCCCTACTTCCTAGGTCTGCATTGAAAGCAAGTTTGGAGTCAGGAGCCAGAGCCCAGAAACAGACCCATACTCTAATGTGGGATGTAGGCATTTAAACTGCTAGGGGAATGACTGTTCCTTTTTTAGGGGAGTGGGTTATAAAAACATAATTTAGATTTTAGTTTCAAGAAGTTGAGGCTGGCGCCATGGCTCAATTGATTAATCCTCCACCTGCGGCACCAGCATCCCATCTGGGCACTGGTTCTGATCCCGGTTGTTCCTCTTCCAGTCCAGCTCTCTGCTGTGACAGAGGAGGGCAGTGGAGGATAGTCCAAGTGCTTGGGCCCCTGCACCTGCATGGTAGATCAGTAGGAGGTACCTGGTTCCTGGTTTCGGACTGGTGTAGCTCTGGCCATGGTGGCCATTTGGGAGGTGAATCAGCGGAAGGAGGACCTTTCTCTTTGTCTCTCTGATCACTGTCTAATGCTATCTGTCAAATAAAAAAAGAAGTTATACACGTGTTGAAATTGAACTTGGATCCATTTTTCTTGATTTATCTCGGTGGGTAGCTTTTCTACTCTGAATATTTGCATTCAGTTTGCAACTTTGGATTTATAATACCAAATAGATTTGTTTCTGAGTTAATGGAATCAAAGACTGTGGTTTACTTTGTGTGCATTTGATAGAATCAATGCCATGTGATGAAAAATTTTCTTATGTGTTCAATTCTGAGATAGCAGCCACTTGCCTGGTGGATTTGGCTCTAATGCAGGCTGATAAAATTTATTTTAATTTTTTTTTTGACAGGCAGAGTTAGACAGTGAAAGAGAGAGAGAGAGAGAGAGAGATAAAGGTCTTCATTCCATTGGTTCACCCCCCAAAATGGCCACTACGGCCAGTGCGGTGTGCCGATCCGAAGCCAGGAGCCAGGTGCTTCCTCCTGGTCTCCCATGCGGGTGCAGGGCCCAAGCACTTGGGCCATCCTCCACTGCCTTCCTGGGCCACAGCAGAGAGCTGGACTGGAAGAGGAACAACCGGGACAGAATCCGGCGCCCCAACTGGGACTAGAACCCAGAGTACCAACACCGCAGGCAGAGGATTAGTCAAGTAAGCCGCAGCGCTGGCCAAGCAGGCTGATAAAATTTGAGAACAAATTTTTGACTTTGTCTTCCATTGTGATTGTGAACTTTCACAAGCAAAGGTGCACCATTATGCACAAAAATGACAAAGGACATAATATAAATATAAAAGAGCTACCTGTCCTTTTGTTCCATTTTTGTTTCAAATGTCCACAGAAAGCCGGGCAGCGCTGCGGCTCACTAGGCTAATCCTCCGCCTGCGGCGTTGGTACTCTGGGTTCTAGTCCCAGTTGGGGTGCCAGTTCTGTCCCGGTTGCTCCTCTTCCAGTCCAGTCCCTGCTGTGGCCCGGGAGTGCAGTGGAGGATGGCCCAAGTGCTTGGGCCCTGCACACGCATGGAAGACCAGGAGGAAGCACCTGGCTCCTGGCTTCGGATTGGTGCAGCGCTCTGGCCGTAGTGGCCATTTGGGGGTGAACCAATGGAAAAGGAAGACCTTTCTCTCTCTCTGTCTCTCTCTCTCTCTCACTGTCTAACTCTGCCTGTCAAAAAAAAAAAAAAAAAAGTCCATGGAAGGGAGATCTAGTCAGTGCTAAGTCAAACAGGTAGCACCAATCTCCGCTGTGATGAAGCAGTATTTAGTTTAGAACAGTGGTTCTAAGCCACAGATGATTCTGTTATGCTTGTAGGGGATAAATGGCTATGTCTGCCAGAATTATCTGGAGACATTTTTGGTTTGTAACTTGGGTAGTGCTGCTGGCATCTAGTGAGTAGAGGCCAGGAATGCTGCTAAACATCCTACAATCCACAGCATTCCCACAACAAGCAATTATGTTTCCAAATGTCAATAATGAGATAGGTAAGAAATCCCATACCAAAGCTCTTCTCTCATGAATCACACTTTGGTGCCTAGGAGCTCAGAAATACCTGAGTAGGTAATGTGTAGTCTCTTCCAATATCTGCTCTCAGTAGGGAACACCTCTAGGGTGCTGCATCTACCCCTTTACAATCCTATGCCCAACAAGTGTCACGCCAGCTGGGGAAGGAGCATACATACATAAGACTCTTCATAATAGTGGGAATAATGGGACTGAAGGGAGGTGTAAAATTCCGTTTGTTATCTCTGTTTGAAAGGAGCCAGACCAATTTAACTTCTGGAGGGTCTAGAGTATGATCTTCATCTCCCACAGGTTTAAAGGATCCCCTGCCTCATGGCCTAGAGTCTCCCCAGGTTCTCAAAGTCCAAGTGCTAGTTGGGGGATAGGAGAGGGGGAGGGGAAAGGGGGAGGGGAGGATGGAGGGTGGAAAGGAGGGAGAAGGAGAGAGAGAGAGACAGAGATTGATTGTGTTTCTGGTGGGCAAGGACAAAGTTAGCAGGAAGTGTTAGCCCAAATATTGCCTCAGGCCAAACTGGATCAATAGCAACCCAGAGTTGGACAAGACCTAGGTCTAGAGAAATCCCCAGATATCCAAAAACTATTACAGATTTTCAAAGCATCTGGGACCTAAGACATATGGCTCCAGGCTCCTCCTAAGTTACTTCTGGAGATCCTAATATGGGTCTACATTCCAAGGTAGAGATTTGCAGAAAGGAATCTGAAGACAAAAACATCAGTAGGCTATAGGTCCAGTTCTCCTCTGACCCTATTGTACATACCACCACTAAATAACCAACACTCCCTATCTTTTTGATAGATGAACAGTAGGCTACTGTTTATTACTTGGTATTTATATTCAGGCATGTATTAGCCAATTATGAACTGGCTAGTCTATAGGCATGGCTTGCCGAAAGCAACAGAAATGTTTTAAGACATGACTTGAAATGAATTGTCATCAGTGAAATTCTATTTAGATGCAAAGGGGGAAATTACTATTTCCAGGAATTGCTGAAAATCTTGCGCTTCTAGGCTAATTCATCTAGTTAGATTTCCATATATAATCTTTGCTTAAAGCATGGCACAATAGGGTTACAATAAGGATATTTAAAATAATAAATTTCTATATCCCTCAACTGAATTTGCTTAAATGACAAATGAATATACTTATCACCTTAAAGAAAATTATTAAACATTCTCAAACACATACACATAGACACATGCCTTATATTCAGAGACATTATGTATCTTAAAGTAACATTTTCAGTCTGGATGCACATTTCCAGACCACCCTAAACTACTTTGCAAACTATAAAATGTGTTGAAAATGTTCATTTTTATTGTTATAAAATAGTCCCTATGATGAACAGAAAATTTATCTGTAAGAAAATAATCTTTGGTCTGCTCAAATGAATTATGAAAACTCAGGTTGTGAAATTATGTCTTGTCACAGATTATGATCCTTTGTGATGCTACAAGATGCCAGCCAAAGACTGCTGGCCACTATCTTTGGCACACCTGCAATTGATTTGCAATATTTGATTAGAATGCTTTGACCCAGTCTCAAGCTCAAGTGTATATCAGAATTACCCAAAATGCTTATTAAAATACAAGATATTGGGTTCCCAACTCCTGCTGTTTTTGTTCCTTAGATCTGGGATGGGGCTAAAGAATTTGCATTCTAACAAGTTGCCAGGTGATGGTGAGTCTGCTGATAATGGAGCTTCCATACTGTTTTCTGTTACAGTTGCATCATTTTGAACTCCCACCAACAGTGAAAAAGAGTTTCAATTTCTCTGAGTCTTTGGAAATACTTGTTTACTTTTTAAAAAAATTATTATCTCTCTGACAGGTGTGAAATGGGTCTCATTGTGAGTACAACTCACAATGGCCAGAATGTAGAAACCCCTATGCATCTATTGGCAGATGAATAAAGAAAATGTGATGTACATATACAGTGGCCTATTGTTCAGTCTTTATAAACATGTGAAAATTCTGTAGAATGCAATAACATGGATGAATCTTCAGGACATTATTCTGGGTGAAATAAGCCTATCACAAAGAGTCAAATACAACTGTGTGATTCTGCTTATCTGAGGTATCTAAAATAGTACAATTCATAGGATCAAGGAGTGGAATGGTGGTTGCTAAGAGCTAGGGAAAGGAGGTTATGGAGAGTTACTAATTAACAGACATAAAATTACAATCAAATAAGATGAATAAACCCTAGAGATCTGCTGTGCATCACAGGACAACAAAAAATGTAGTGAATAGGTAGATTTTACATAACATATTCTTATAACAATAAATAAAATGAATAAGTTCTAGAGCTCTGATGTACAACATTGGACCTATAGATCACAATACTGTATTAAACACTTTAAAAATCTCTTTAGAGGGTAGATCTCATATTAAATGTTCTTGCTCCAATTAAAAAAAATAAAGCTAAAAAGATAAAACCAAATATTTGAGACTTTCTGGGCCATAGGGTTTCTATTACAATTACCCAACTCTGAAAGCAGTCACAGAAAATATGCAAAGAAGTGGATACTGTTGTGTTGCAGCAAACCTTTACTTCTAAAATGGGCAAGCTTGGAATGTGGCCAGTGGGTTGTAGTTTGCCCACTCTGCACTATTGGAAAATGTGTCCTCTGGTGGGATCCTTCATCACATCTTCTTATTATCATGCTACACTGGACTCCAGCCACAACAGTCACCATATGATGCCAACCATGTCTATTTTGTGCACGTGTGTGTGTGTGTGTGTGTGTGTGTGTGCTTTTGCTGCTTGTGACGAGAGTATCAGGTGGGGAAGGCAGGAAAGGCTAATGAGAAAGTAAAAAGAGCATTCACAGGAAGAACGTATTTTAACTTACACCAGTGATTCCAGGAACTAAAAAGGACTGAAAGCATTTTTAACTCCTTCCCTATCTTCCAACTCTTAATTCACACTCCTCTCCAGGAAAGCAGTCTTTTGGGTTTTACTGCATTGAGGACCTTCCCAAAGATTCAGTTTTTTAAACATCCTGAAGAGCTTATTTCGAGTAATATATGCCACTAAAGCAGGAGGAAAAGTGACTCCAAAAATAAAACAAGAAGAACATTTAATGGGAAATAAAAGGAGGCTGTGGAGTTTTCTGTTACTGATGTTATCTTTGCAATATATCTGAAACCCTTCAGTGTTTCTGAGTTTCATCTCTGATCTTTCAAGAAAAAAGGCAATTTCAGTTCCTCGCTAGTTTTTATCCTTCCATTCAAACAGATAAACCAAAAAATATTTTATAGATACCACGTATTTTTAGTTCACCCATAAGCCCTAAATCCACTGGGTACGAAGTCATACTTCAGTTTCTACAGTTCTATTGGAATTATAAAGGGAAGGACAGGAATGAGGTAATCAAATGAATTATTCATTTATGTGACCACAGAGTCACTTACATAAGTGCACTGTCTCCCCAAGTAAGTATCCCACATTTTAAAAATGTTAAAATGTTGTGATCATTTTTCATTATTTGTCATTTAAATGAAAAGTACCAATGCAATCTTCATGTCAGAGGGTCAACTCAACAGCAAGATGAGGGTCAAAAAAAAAAAAAAAAAGAAGAAAACCCGGAGCTAAGTACAACTCTACAATTCCCTTTTTAATGTTACTATCTCATGTTAAATTTCATGTTCTACAAACATATGCTGTATAATGTCTTCCTGTATTTTCAGTCCAAAATGAATAATACTCCCTGCACAGCAGTTTCCTTTTTCTCTTTGACAGGGAAAGCTGCACAGCTTATTATAAGGGTTTCCAGATACCTAAATCTGACAGACACTTTTAGTAGCAGCAATTGCAACAAAGAGTAATCAAGGTGGTTTTCAGGTAAAGCAGAAGCTTTATGAAATTAGACATAATTACATTTATTACAATGTAATTAAGACCATACAATGCATAAAAAAAGTTGAAATGTTCAAGCATGACCCAGGTCTGAAAAATCACATGGGAAACACTTTGGAGCTCAATATTACTCAAAGACATGAATAGATGCTGGATTCTTTTTAATCACACTATATGTGACTTGCACACAAGATTTGCAGAACAAATAAGGAAATTCCACATGTCAAGGTGTATAGAATAAATATAACTTACCTGTTGTCCTTCAGGGCAGCAGTTCCTTGTTCCGGGTCCATTAGAGATTAAGCACCTCTGGCAGTTCTTTGTCTTGCTTGTCCATTTTGGTATCATGGTTGTCTTTCGTTTTGTTCTGAAAATCAAAATCCTTCAGGGGAAATCTTCCTGTAGATTGTTCTTCAATGACATTAGCACAGTTGAGCTTTGGTCCAACAGGAACATACTCAATGGCAAAGCCCAGAGAGAGGGACTGCTATATATAAATGTAGCGCACCTTCTGTGCTTTGGATATTGGAACATTTTTAATAAGTAATATCCTTTTTCTTCATTATAACTGGGATTTTAGTTCTAAGGGGAAATCACATTAAAAGTAGGTTACCATATATCATTGTTCGTGCCTACTGTATAGAATCGCCAATCTTATTCTCCAAGTATGCAACCCAATATTTTCTTTATTTTTACATTTAAAAATCATTTTTTTGTTCCAATTTAAATTTTATAAATTATCATAGCTTTTATTTTTCAGATACGTGTCTCCTTAGGATAGATCATTGAGTTAATTGATCTGTCAAGTGTTAAATTCCATGTGGTTTGTGTTTCACAGTTGACTATTGATTCCTAACTTCAGTTTTGAGGCACAAAGGATTGACCCCAATTATATCAAGGAATGCCTCAAAGCCCTAAGTTCATTTATTTTCTCCTAACTGAACTGTATGTACACTTATATAGCACAGAGTGCTTTGAGAGAGAAGGGATGAGGGAGCTTTGCAAAATTCAAGCTGCTTGCTGACATAATCTAAAGAAACTGCAATCACATCTATAGAGTTGAATGTACTGATTCTCAGATCAGCTATTTTTAAAGTTCCTTTTAAAAATGTCAGCAGAATATATAAACAATTGGCCTGTACTCTTCAAAAGTATAAATACCATAAAAGGCATTTTTAAAAGGAATCAACTGTTTAGCCTACCATTTGAGAGACCCATCCCACATCAGAGTGCCCGGTTCAATTCACAGCTTTGCTTCCAGACTTCAGCTTCCTGCCAATACAGACCTATGGAGGTAGTTAGTGGTGATGGCTCAAGTACCTGGGTCCCTGCTACGCATGTGAGAGACCTGGACTGAGTTCCTGGCTTATGGCTTTGACCCAGCCCAGTTCCAATCATTGTTGGTATTTAAGAAGTAAACCAGTATATGGGAATTCTCTCTCCCTTCCCACACCCTCTCTCTCTTATAAATAATTGTTCTAAAAAGGAATTAAAAATGGTGTTGTCGTCCCATCTGAGAGGTGCCATATTAAACCAATGTCTGTTAAACTGTAAAATTGGATTATGAAAAGAGTTTTTGCATTCAGGGTATCCTGAATGTAACTCACTTTGTATTAGACTGTGTGGTTCTAACTTTCCTCCTAATTTAAGAGTTAGTTTGAAATTTCTATAGAGTATAAAACATTAAAAATTGGCCGGTGCCGTGGCTCACTAGGCTAATCCTCCGCCTTGCAGCGCCGGCACCCCAGGTTCTAGTCCCAGTCGGGGCGCCGGATTCTGTCCCAGTTGCCCCTCTTCCAGGCCAGCTCTCTGCTGTGGCCCGGGAGTGTGGTGGAGGATGGCCCAAGTGCTTAGGCCTTGCACCCGCATAGGAGACCAGGAGAAGCACCTGGCTCCTGGCTTCAGATCAGTGCGATGTGCCGGCCGTGGTGGCCATCGGAGGGTGAACCAACAGCAAAAGGAAGACCTTTCTCTGTCTCTCTCTCTCTCACTGTCCACTCTGCCTGTAAAAAAAAAAAAAAAAAAAAACCCTGAAAATAATGTAATGAGAGGGTGCTATCTTGCAGGTTCCATTAAAAACTGTATTTGAAATGTATGCCAACATCAGTTTTCTCCTTATAATCACTGAATGATAATGGAAGAATTATCAACTAGTACCCAAAGTTTAAATCATTTAAAGACTCAAATTTAACGGTGGTTATAAAGAACAGCATGTGTGGGGCCATCGCCATGGCTTACTAGGTTAATCCTTCGCCTGAGGCACCTGCATCCCATATGGGTGCTGGTTCTAGTCCTGGTTGCTCCTCTTCCAGTCCAGCTCTCTGCTGTGACTGAAGCACCTGGCTCCAGGCTTCAGATCAGCACAGCTCCAGCCACTGTGGCCATTTGGAGAGTGAACCAATGGAAAGAAGATCTCTCTCTCTCTCTCTCTCTCTCTCTGTAACTCTGTCAAATAAATAAATAAAATCTTTTAAAAAAATAATAAAGAATACCATGTCACAAGGTACAGCTTTTCAAATGATTTTTTTGAAGATAAAATACTGCTCTCTTCAAAAGAGAATAGAAATTATGGAGAAAAAGAGTTAAAGTGACAGAACTACTTTGCAGTACAGTTTGTTTAGAATGGTAACTTTCATGAAATAACAAAGGCATCATTGTGAAAAATAGTGTCAAGAAGAGCCACCAACTTAACAGATCAGTGATACAACTTGCTTTGAAAGTCTTAAATTCAGAAAATCTGAAATAATGAGTTAACCACCTCTGGATTTTGTATTTGTTTTCTTCAGATATTATTTACAACAAAGTTGAGTCAGGAACTAATAGAGCATTTCTCAAAAGGAATTTCAATTGGAAAGAACTAGAATTGCAGCTACTTTAGACTAAATGTTGGTTTCATGGGTCTGCTTGTTAGAAAATTCAGTAATGTTTCAGAGTTTTATTATTGATAGAAAAATATTGATTTGGGATTAGTTTTTTTAAATTTAGGATTGTAACAGTTAAGTATGTTTAAAATTTGCATACTTATATTTGATTTTTAATTGCTTCTATCTTCTCCAAATATCATACTAAAATTTTAATGAAATGGTGTTGAAAGCTTCCATATTAAAGAAAACTGAAGTCAAAAATGGTAAGTAAAATGACTAGATCTCTTGTAGACCCTGGGTGTGGAAAATAATGTTAGATATTATTGAAGCAACTAGCAAAATTTGAATATGTATGCTAGGTAGTAACATTATATCAATGTTGAATTTTCTGATTTTGATCTTTCTGGTTATGTCAGAGAATATAATCTGTCATTAGCAATGCATGCAGAAGTATTTAGGGAAAAGGTGATACAACTTGCTCTCAAATGGTTCAGCACATATGTGTATGCGTGCGTGTGCATGAAGACAAATATACAGTCAGCCTTCTGTATCTGTGGGTTCCATATCCATGAATTCAAACAACCACAGATCAAACATATATACAAAAAAGGCCTTTTTACTGCCATTATTTCCTAAATAATTAAATATAACAACTATTCAATAGTCATTACATTTTTAAGTATTATAAGTAACACAGAGGAGCTGGCGCTGGGGCTCACTTGGTTAATCCTCCGCCTGCGGTGCCAGCATCCCATATGAGTGCCAGTTCTAGTCCTGGATGCTCCTGTTCTAGTCCAGCTCTCAGCTGTGGCCCGGGAAAGGCAGTGGAGTTCCAGCCATAGCGGCCACCGTGGGGTGAACCAAAGGACGGAAGACCCCTCTCTCTCTTTCTCTCTCTCTCTCTCACTGTCTAACTCTATATGTCAAATAAATTAAAAAAAAAAAATAAGTAACACAGAGATTATTGAAAGTGTATAGGAGGATGTATGAAACTTTTATGCAAATGCTGTGCCACTATACACATACTAAAATGCTTGGGGCCGATATGTAACAGGTAAAGCCACTGCCTGCAGTGCCAACATCACATATGGGGGCCAGTTCAAGTCCCAGTTGCTCCACTTCTGTTCCAGCTCTCTGCTATGGCCTGGGAAAGCAGTGGAGGATGGCCTAAGTCCTTGGACACCTGCACCTGTGTGGGAGACCTAGAAGAAGCTCCAGGATCCTGGCTTCGTATTGGCCTAGCTCCATCCATTGCAGCCATTTGGAGAGTGAGCCAGTAGATGAAAGACCTTTCTCTTTTTTTCTCTCTCTGCCTCTCTACTCTAACTCTGCCATTCAAATAAATAAATAAATATTTTAAAAAAAAAGCTTGATCATCCATAGATTTTTGTCTGAGGGAGACCCTGGAACCAGTCTCCCTTGGATACTGAGTGATATTTATGTAAAGACAGACAGAAACAAGAAGAGGTAGAGAGAGAGAAAGGAGAAGCAATTGTGATAAAATGCTAACAATTGGTTAATCTACATGAAGGATATGTATGAGTTCATTATACTATTCTGTGAACATTTTACTTTTTTCAAAAAATAAGATTTTAAAATAACTATCTATTTATTTATATTTGTTTGGAAGGTAGAGAGAAAGCCTTCCATCTGCTGATTCACTACCTAAATGCCTGAAAAACCAGGTGCAGTCCAAAACCAGGAGCCAGTAACTCAGTCCAATTCTCCCACTTGGTTGGCAGGGACCCAGCTACTTGAGGCACCATCTGCTGCCTCCCAGGATGGCATTATCAAGGACTCAGAATTGAGAGCAGAGCCAGGACTAGAACTCAAGGCATTCTGATAGAGACATGGGCATCCTGAGCACTGTCTTAACTCCAAAACAAGTTTATTAAACATCTGTACAATTGATAGTTATTTCTGATAGAACATTACTAATTGTTACCACATATATCTGTATTACCTGTATTTACATTCAATATATTTTTTTCCTCCACTATGATTATAAAAATGTGAAGCATTTTTCCATTAGATGAGCCAAGCTCTCAAAAGGCCAAGTCAATAATGCAAAGTCAGGGCCACTTCTTGCTGTTACACACAGAACCACAGACTCACACCTCTACCCAGAAAATATATAAGAAAGGCTTACTGAGCTCATGAATGGCTTTTGTGAACATTATTGCAGTGATGGAAGATTTCTATAATCATGAGGATGATTCTCCAACTAAGAAGACAAAGTTATATAACCATATTTATTATAAAATCTTTGCCTTCTCTATTTACTCTTAAATGGCTCAGCATATGTGTCTGTGTGGGGGGGGTGTGTGTGTTTGTGAGATACAGAGTATGAACACACATATACAGTCAGATTTCTGTATCTGTGGGTTCCACATGCTTGATTTCAACCAACTACAGACTGAACATATTAGGATAGATAGCAGAACATATCAGAATAGATTGAACAGCTATCAGAAGAGTAGTAGATGCTCCTTCTAGAATGTAAGCAGCCCAGCAGAAAAGACTAAAAATGCTATCAATAGGTGTTTCCCAAAGTAGCAACCAGAATATCCACCAACCTTCCTTACCCATTGGTTGAGTGTTGCTGTCCTGCTAAAAGCTGAGGGGCTGAATGAGGCTTCAGAAAGGTTCCCAGATAAAGACAGAATTTGCTTCAAAGGCAATGTTGTAAGCACAGGAATGAAGTCAAACCAACTGTCTACAGTAGCAGCAGCTAAAATCAGAGGTGAGTCAACAGACTGATGTGAAAAGCCAAAAGTGTCTTCCAGAGGCCACTTTCAAGGGATTTATCCAGTGTTTCCCTTCTCCCCACCTCCCTCCACTCCTCATTAGCTCCTCCCTCAAGGAGAACTATTGGTTCATCTCATCAGGCAGACATGGTCTTCATTTGGCTGGTTGGCTAGGTCACTGTGTGCCCAAAGCAGAAACCTCAGCTAGATGTTCCCTCTTCAACCTAACTCAGGACCAGCTGGCTGCCTATCTTTTTAATGCAAAGGATACTGAAATAAGGACAAGAAGTTATTAATGTTTATCAGAAAGGTTTGAAAATTTAATGTCATCAATTTTAAAAGAGAAAACTACACTTAGATATACTGTACTACCAAAAGAAGAGAAGGTCATAAATGCAGCCAGGGAGAAAAGATGCATTATCTACCAAGACATAAAACTTGGATTAGTAGTTGGCTTCTTCTGGAAACATGGGAAGAGTGCTTAGGTTTTTCCATGTACAAAGTCAAGTCATCTGCAAACATCTGTATTTTCACTTATTCCTTCCCAATTTTGATGCTATTTCTTTCTCTTCCCTAATTGTTCTTGCTAATAATTCAAATACTATGTTGAGTATGAGAGATGAAAGTGTACATTCTTATCTTGTTCCAGATCTCAGGGGAAATGCTTCAACTTTTCCCCATTCAGTATGCTACTGGCTGTGGCTCTGCCATGCATAGTCTTTATCATTGTGAGGGATGTTCCATCTATATCTAATTTGTTGAGAGTTTTTATCATTAATGAGTACTGAATACTACCAATGCTTTTTTCTATATCTTTTGAGATGGTTATATGATTTTTGTCCCTCATTGTTAATGTAATTTATCACATTTCTGTATTTATGAATTTCAAATCATTCTTGCATCCCTCAGATAAATCCCACTAGATCATGGTATGTGATCTTTTTCATTCAGTGTTAGATCAAGTTTGCTACTATTTTGTTAAGAGTTTTTAGATCAAAACTTCAGTCACAAATTAATGTTGAAGAATGGGAAGTGTTGATAACCCTGATTTTATCAGTATACCTTGTATACACTTATTGAAATGTCATACTGTTAATTTATTTTTTTTAAGATTTATTTATTTGAAAGTCAGAGTTACAGAGAGGCAGAGGCAGGAGAGAGAGAGAGAGAGAGAGAGAGAGGTCTTCCATTCTCTGGTTCACTCCCCATACAGCTATAACAGACTGAGCTGAGCTGATACAAAACCAGGAGCCAGGCGCTTCTTCCAGTCTCACATGTGGGTGCAAGGGCCCAAGGACTTGGGCCATCTTCCACTGCCCTCCCAGGCCATAGCAGAGAGCTGGATTGGAAATGGAGCAGCCAGGACTCGACCTGGCACCCAAATGAGATGCTAGGGCTGCAGACAGCAGCTTTACCTGCTATTCCACAGTGCAGGCCCCACATTGTTAATTTATAAAATAAATAATACACTAAAAAATAAAGGGACTTGAGAAAAGTTTTATGAATGATCTTGATTTTGGTAAAGGCTTCACAGGGACATGTATTTTAAAATATCACCTTGCATATTTTAAAAACATACAGTTCATTTAATGTCAGTTATATGTCAATAAAATCATTTTAAATTTTTAAAAAATGAAAGAGAAAAAAGTAGAATGATACCTTCAAAAAGAAAATACAGGCCAACACAGAATTCAATACTCAGTAAAAATATTTCAAAATGAAAGGTGAAATGTGACATTTTCAGACCAATAAAAGCTAAAAGAGCGTAAGATAAGTAATTTTATTTTTAATTATGCATTTATTTTTTTGTGACAGGCAGAGTGGACAGTGAGAGAGAGAGAGAGAGAGAGAAAGGTCTTCCTTTGCCGTTGGTTCACCCTCCAATGGCCGCTGCAGCCGGCGCACTGCAGCCGGCGCACTGCAGCCGGTGCACTGCACTGATCCAAAGCCAGGAGCCAGGTGCTTCTCCTGGTCTCCCATGGGGTGCAGGGCCCAAGCACTTGGGCCATCCTCCACTGCACTCCCTGGCCAGAGCAGAGAGCTGGCCTGGAAGAGGGGCAACCAGGACAGAATCCAGTGCCCCGACCGGTGTGCCAGTGCTGCAAGGCAGAGGATTAGCCTATTAAGCTGTGGCGCCGGCCAAATTTTTATTTTGATATCATGCCTTACATGTATATACCCATATGTCATATTAAGAGGAAGAGAGAGACAGACAGACAAAATTGCCTGTATTTACTGCCAACAATTTCTTCCTAATGCATCTTCTAAAGAATATGTTTAGGAAGAAAGCAAATGATTCCAGAAAGGTAGATCTGAAATGTAAGAAGAAACTGTGACAAGGAAAATAGAAAAAAATGTGTAAACAATTAAATAAATATTCACAATGTAAGTAATAAAAAATATAAAATTTAAGATAAATTCACTACCCTGGACAACAGAGTATATAACTTGAATACATGACTAAATTTAACGTATTTATTTATTTTTTTTATTTTTAATTTTTTTTGCATGCCATCATTCAAATCAGTTTTATTCTCTGAAGGGACAGGACACCAAAGATTAGTTTTTTACAGATGGCCAATAGCTTACAGAGGGGACCAAATGCCCATCCCTATCATATCATTGGAAACATTGTAAATTGCATTACTCTTGTCATTTATCCACTATTAATATTTGCTGAGACTGTTCAGTGTTACGGTTACAAGGATGGAAGATCTGCCTTTCACACTTGGATAAAGGACATGAACAAACAGAAGCGACTTCAGGATGGCAACAGTGACAGTTCAGGACCCTACAGATTCACAGTGAGAAATGGGGATATCCAGGGCTTTATTTTGTAATGCAGAGGCCACACCATGGCCCCAACCCCACTTCCCACCCTACACTTCTTAAATGTTTATCACTCGAGGAGACCCAGCAATCTCCTTCATGATCTTTTGAAGATCATTGAACTGGAAAATTATACCCTTATTTCTCTAAACAGATCAATAGCATTACTTACAGAATTCATTTTACATAGATAGCAAAAGTTATACTAAAATTTTCTGTAAACTAACTTTATATTTCCCTTGCTTCAGTTTCATTGCTAAACATCGTACAGTGCCTTCTGGTTCTCATTTTCTTGGTGCTCACAATGTCCTTATCTTTCTCTGGATCTTCTGCCTGTCTCTTGATACCTCTGCTCAGATTTACTCTCCACAGAGTCTGCACCAGACTTGAGATTAGTCTTTCTGGATCTCAAACTCATTAACTCTGTATTTTCAGTTACTCCTTTCTGATTCTTCATGGAGACTTCTACACTTTTCCCCTTCACTTTCACTTCTGTTGTGTTATGTATGGGGGACGCATTCTCTCTTCCAGATCTCAAGCACGTTCTATTTTTACTGACTTTGCCCCTGGATGTAAGTTTCTTGGCTTTGTCAGCTGGTTTTTGTAGCTCCTGGTTTTCTGAGACCTCGTTTATCTTTATTTTAATAATTTCTTCTGGTATTTAAAAATGACTCTGTTACTGTTTGGGAACAGGTAAATATATCGATGTATTTTTTCTCTTTTAAATGTTATTTATTACTTGGAAGGCAAAGAGACAGAGACAGATAGAAAGAGATCTTCCATCTGCTGGTTCACTCCCCAAAACAACTAAGGTTAGGCCAGGCCAAAGCCAGAAGCCTAGAACTCAATCCAGTTCTCCCATGATGGTGGTAGGGAACAATTACTTTAGCACCTCATACCAAAGTGCCTGAATTCACATCCTGGCTCTTCATCCAATTCCAGCTTCCTGCTAATGTGCACCCCGGAGGCATCAAGCATTGGCTCAAGTAGTTGAGTTTCTGCCATTTATGTGGAGACCTAGGCTCCCAGTTCCAGGCTCCCAGCTTAGCCCTATGTCCACCCCAGTCATTGCTGGCATTTGGAAAGTGAACTTGGATGCCCCACCTCCTCTTTCTCACTCTCTCTATCTCTCTTCATCTCAAATAAGTAAAAATTTAACTATTTGATTAAATAGTGGTTTCAATTTCCAGCATATTTTCTAAAAGAAAATAATTTTTTTAAAGAAGAAAGATATTTGTAGAGAGGCAAAGTTAGGACAGGGTAAAAATTAAAACAAAATATGAAAGGAGCAGGAAAAACCATTTTTTTAAAAAACAAACACAAAGTAAAAACTAAAGTGTTAGCAAAAAATCAAAATATATAAGTAATCACCATAAATATAAATTAACTCTTTAGGTAATAAATTATATCAGGCTAAGTGTATTTTTAAATATTATCAGATGTTTAAGTCAATTATTCATACTTATGACATCTGTGTGCTTGGACAATGAGAATTATGAACCCAGCAATCTTAATAAGGAAAGGTGTGGTCAAGTCAGATCTTGTACATTATTGAATCTATTTCTTTTTTAGAGAATTTGACTAGATTTGTAAACTAGAAACTGACATGTATACAGATATTTGAAAGTCTAGTAGAGGAAAAAAAGAGAGATGACTGAGGAGCAAATGGGGTGTGGTGGTGACAGTGCTTCAAAAACGGACCTAACTTTGCTAAACCTGGCCTTTCTGAAAGGATACCACACTTGAAAACTTGAACTTTAGTCCTTTTATTCTAATTATACATACTTGGGAAAAGGCTGGTGTTTGTTTTGTCCCAACTATGACTCCTAATAAACAGGCTCCAGAAAAGACAGGTGAGGTGGCCAAAGATAGAACGCAGGAGTATATGAAAATGCCTAGTGGAAGGGCAAAACCAGACTGACTCCCAGTGGAACCTTCCCCAGCTGGGGTTCAGAGCAGCAGCTGACTGTCCTGGTGGAGCCAGGAGGATTTCAGAAACTGACATCTGAGATTGTGAGGATGCTGCAGGGTTCTCTTGCTTTGGATTAGGATATTCAAGGATTTCCATATGCTTTAGCTTTAAAGAAATGGTCATTCTGTATTAAGTTGACAAGTTTCCATAAATCACACCATAATTCCATCATGATACCCAGCAGGGATCTTAAGAGGAAAGGTTCCTTGACTAAGGAAGGATCCAAGACCATTGTCCTCATTCAACAGGTCCCAAATGTAGAAAACTGCAGGGGTTTGAGCTTATAGTGCTTATGAATGCAGACTCAGTGAACAAGAAATTTGGAAAACCAGAAGTTTCTCTGTGTTTTAGTTTTCTCATCAATAAAATGGGAACTGTCTAACTATCATACTAAGTATACTAATTTAACATAAAGCAGGAGAACCAATAGGAATTTATTATTATGCTCTCTGATAATTAAAGTAACATTAGCAATAAGTTATTAGTTATAATAATTATTATTAATGAGTACTTGAACTGGTGAATCTGGGGAGTCCTATAGGCACACAGAAGGAGAGGTCGAGGTGGGAAAACTGAAATAACTACCCAAATTGAGGCCCAAACATCTTTTCGACAGGGCTCTATTTTCAAAATATTAGTTTAAAGGGAAAAAGTGTTTCCTGAGAGACAAACACTTGAAGTATAGGGGTCACATGGAATAAGAGAAATCAGGAGCCCCAGGAAGAAGGAATGATAGCAGAGGAAAGGTTTAAAGGCAGCTCAGCATCACCTCAGTGGCCAAGGCTAACTGTTGGTTGGATTGGAGTTAGAAATAAGCTGTCAAGTTTTGGCAAACCTGGCAGCATTTCTATGAGCCAAAAAACAGTTATCAAGCAAGAGCACACATATTTCTTAAAACCATCCTTTGTCCTTTGGAAATTCCCATATAGAATGAACTGCCAGTCTAGTAAAGTCCTGAAATCCTGCTACCTAGTAGGTCTTAGATGGTGGGTGTATTTTATAAATAGGTTCCTGGTTACATTAAAGAATAGAAAACAATTTTCTGGCCAGTGCTGATAAGAGCCACTTCATTCTCCACTGCAATTATCAGGATAAACCAGAGTGTTTTGTTTCTCGTGATCAAGGCATTAGTTGCATATACTACACTTAAAAAGCATTTGCTCTTATCTAGGAAAGAACAAGGGGTTTGTCTCTATTCTTACTAGTCCCCAATTTGTAGAAGGTCAGTCTTATAGACTCCCCAGGGATTCAACTGAGCTCTTTTGTGGATTCTGAATGATATTGTTAATTGGATGAATGAATTCACTGTAACAGATATGTCTTTCATTTTTGGGGACTGAAGACTTCAGGCTTCTTTGCTACAGCTGTAGCAAATCCTCATCTTTCCCGATCATTTAATAGGAAGTTGGGAGGAAAGCCAAGTGGGAGTCCTGTATAAATAATTTAATGGTCCCAGGCAACTGGAGCAGGCTCCTGTCCCAGTGGAGCACCTTTCTCCCATGGTAGTGATTGCTTACTCTCTAGCTATATCTAAATGTTCTGCAGTTAACAATTGTGAAAAATACTGAAAAAGTCACATTAGCTCACAGTGATAATCACAGGTCATCAATAGGGCAACAAGATCAAGCTGGTTATTCTCCATATTTAATTGGGGAAGTATCTGAATGAGTAGGTTCTCAACACATCATCTCCAATCAGCTGACGCATCATCTCCTGAGAGCTTGTCAAAAATGCATATTTTCCTGTCTGTCTCTTGATCTCTCTCTGAATCTCTTATGCTCTTTTCTCTCTCTTTCCCTTCTTCACCCCTTCCCTCCAGTCTGTTGGGTTTCCCCCAATAAACTCTTTCCCTTAAAAAAAAAAAAAGAAAGAAAGAAAAGAAAAGAAACACAAATTTTCTAGCCCCAGTCCAGACCTACTCAGAATCTCTGGGAGTGAGGGCTATCAATCTGTTTCAACAACTCCTCCAGGAGATTCTGATACACCTCAAAGTTTGAGGAAACCTGGTTTATGAAGACCAACTGTTTTAATTGGATCTGCAAAGTCAGCTAGACCAAAACAGTATTTATCAACAAGTCCTTCAACTATTGAAAAACTTGGGACTTTAAAGCACGTTTCACAGTGGGTCTAATTCTCTTCTATATACTAGTGCCCCAAGGCTGAAGGACTAGCTCTAGACCATGAGTAAGAATACATGGGTATTATGTATGCATGAGGTTTTAGGTATTATACCAAGTCCCACTCCTAGAAATCCCAATGTAATCAGTTTGATATGCTACCTAGGCAAGAACCATCACCTTCAATTGATTTTCATATGCAGTTGTGGTTGGCTGATTGCCAAATGATCACAAATTATGCCCTTCCTAGTATCCAGGCACCTGAAACGTGTGTTTGTCATTTTTCCTATTTAGAATTAGGTAATGAAGGTAATGTTGGCCAGGTTACTTGCTTTGACCAATGGGACAGTAGCAAACATGATACAAAAGATTTGGAAAGTGACCATGCAAGTGTAGAGATGTTGGAGAACTTCAAAGAAGACATAAAGCATATTCAAGTCCAAAACATGTTTTTAAAGGAGAATATTGAATAGAATATTTATGTATGAAACATCTAAGATAAAATGTTTTATGAATTACTCCCAGCATGATTTAAGCTTTTGAGATTTGCATATTGAATCATCACAATCATCACCCAAATTTTTCTTTGTATTTATAAAAACATGTAGTTATAAAAACATGTAGCTCTTGTCAAAAAAAAAAAAAGAGGCAGCAAGAAATAGTAACTGAAGTTATTCTTTATCTATAATGTATGTTCTAATGCCCTCCTACCACTCAACATAAAACAACCAGGACAATATTTTAACATCAGTGTTGATAAGGGCATACTTTGATTGGACTTATATCTGGTCCTTGGTTATCTCTTCATTCTTATTTGGCTTTACTCCCCACCCCTACTGTTACTGTTACTTCTAAGGAGCCTCTATTTCCCTTAACTTTTTACTTAACTCTTTTGTATGTTCAGGCTTTATCTTGGATTTAAGTTTTTCTGAAATTCCACTGCAAGCTAAGAATGGTTCATTTTCTGTTTATCCTTCCCGCATTTACCTTTATCGTGCTTTTAACTTGTATGGAGATGGCTAGGCTCTATACAGCTTCAGAGGAGGAGAAATGGCTTTTTCATAGTTGCATGATGAACACTAGGAAAGCCTTTAACTGGAAGTGTCCAAAACTTGTCTAGCAGGGCCTTCATAAGTAAAGGTTTATTCTCTTACTCCTCAAAGTATAAAAGGAATCTGCAGGTTTGGTGGCTTTGATTCATACAGTTTACACTGAAAATAGGCATGAAGTTAGGAGCATGGACACCGACCTTGGTGTTTTCTTCAGCTTTACTGAGAAGATCTTCAATATACGTAAAACCCAAGTGACTTTCTGAATAGTGACAAACATCAGCCTCAAATAGTGACCCAGTAAAAGAAGGGCAAGGATTCCCTGTATGCTCATGGCTTTTGAGAGCTGAACTGTGTGAAATAAGAGAAAGGGCCAAGTGATCCAGCTCTAAATTTGGGGATTTTCTTGTTGTTGTGTTATTCTTTTTATTTAGGGTGGGGGGAAAGGAATGTTGAAGCTATAGAAAAATTATCTGTAGGAAAATAAATACAGTGATATTCATAACCCCCAAAATAACTAACAGAATATGGGGACTCCAGATTTTTCTATTTTGCGGCTTCAAAATCCTTAGTTCATAATTGATTTCATTTCATCCTTATTTTTATTATTGACCTCACAGGCACAAGATGCCTGCTGTGCTTCCATGTATTATGCTTATAATCAAGTGTGGAAAAGAAAAAAAAAGAAACACACAGGCCAGGCTTATATGTTTTCCCATGAAAGTGAAAGTTTTTCTAGAGGTTGCACAGCAGAAGTCTGTTTAGGTCTCATAATTTGGAAATGCATCATGTGGGTGTCCCTTGCTGCAAGAGAGTCTGATGTTGCAAGTAAAATCAGAGCTCCTGTTGTACACGCTGCATTGCATGCTTATTTGTCAAATAACTGTTAGGAAGGAATTGCATTGCATGTCAGTGATTAATACTGAACTCTCCCTGTAAGAGTACTTGACTGTCACATCATGAACACCCCAGGAGACAGATATTTATCCAGAAGACCTTCAGACCTGACCCATTTGTGGCAATCCTAATAAAGTCCATGGAGTCTACATTTGACTTTTTGTGGGATACAGGTGTTATAAACTGTGGAATTCAGCCATCCTACAGTAAAATTGAGGAGTTATATATGGAGGATGGACCTTAAACGTTTATATCAACATTAGCAAAACTTCTAAGTAAAATTTGGAAATTTAGAGGGTTTAACGCCTAGCATATATATATATTTTTTTACTCAACCATATTTGAAACCAACTGAGAGACAGATGCAGGCAACAGTCAGACAGAATTAAAAGCATAACTTTTACTACTGAAAAGTGATGGGCTGAAGAAAACGCTCTTGATCTGCTCTCCAAGCAGGGCCTTCCCATCTAAAACTTAGGCAGGAATTACAGGTACGTGGGAAAACACCAGCTTCCCGAAAATCTTACATCGTGGGAAAAAAGATAATGAATGCTCTTTGGCAGCAAACTGGTCCCACAGGGCAGGAGTGAAGGGAAGCATGCTCAGCTTTTGCTTCTAAACTCCTCTTTGTGCTGTGTCTTTTCTCCTCTCCCAAGAGGAATGGGCAAGGGGCTGGAAAAGTCCAGATGTGTTGCTACAGTGGAAATCTCTTCACACAGAAACATGAAATCAGGGAGGGAGGTGCCCTTCCCAGTAGACCAGGTAGGAAAATGCTTTCTTACCTCCTTGTCTACATACCCTGATCAGCTGTTTCCTTAGCACCTCTGGCTAAAGGAGCGAGGTGTAAGGGACTCGTATCTTAAGGGGCTCCATGGCAACAAGGACAGAGAACACCGTGGCAGACAGAATGCATTTATCCAGAGTGTGTGTTTGCCAGTGGCACCTTAGAAAGAGTAAATAATTAATGATGGTGATAATGATGAAAATATTAGCAAACAATTCCACTCTGGAAATGACTCCAGAAATGGAGAAAGATTTGACCATGAGTAGAAAAATGAAAATAGAAGCCAAAACCATGAAAGTCTATAATTTAGAAAAAAGTAGGATGAGGATATGATGAGAAAATGCCTCCCCTATAAGGAAATTTTAGCTATTTTTATAGTTATCTCTTATACTCCTACCCTACAAACTGTGAAATTCTAATACATCAGCTATCCTGTGTATCTGTTTATGCATTGTGGCCCTGTGAGGACTCTAAGCCTTTCTGACATCTAAGAGTTTTTCATGCACTTCTCCACCCAGAAACAATTTTCTCCACTGGCTTAGGATAACAACTGCATGGCTTAGGATAACAACATTTATTCTGTTATATACGGTGTCCTTTCTTTCAGGGCTTCTGGATATTTATTTTTAAAACTTTAAATTTGTGATCTAGGAAAAAACTAAAAATTTTTCAGTAAACTAACCAGCTATTTAAAAAATATATATTTTTTTGAGAGAAAGAGAGTGTGTGCGAGCTAGCAAGAGCATTGGTTTACTCCCCCAAACACCTGCAACAGCACTTAAGCTGGAACCTAGGTCTCACACATGCGTGGCAGGAACCTAATCACCATGGCCATCACCACTGCCCACCAGGGTCTGTATTATAAGGCAGCTGGAATCAAGTGTCAGAGCAAGAAATCAAAGCAAGGCACTCCAATCTTGATGTGGGAATCCCAATGTGCATCTTAAATGTTGGGCCTAACACCCACCCATAACTAGGTATTTTTTAAACAACCCACTGCCATCCACGAAAATATTAGCAGCCAGGTTGTTTTTATGTTTACTATTCGCCACACCTTGCCCTAACAACCAGCACTTCTTCATAACATCACTGTAGATATGAGGACAGCTACACGGTCAATCAGGCAGACAGGCAAATACCCTCGAAACTTTTAAAAACAGCTTAGAGTTTTGTTTGAAAGCCAGTTCCCCAATGTACCATTCTTTAAAACCAAATGAGCAGTTGATAGAAACTGTGGTAATTTGTCTGTGTCAAATTTGTAACACAGGCCTCTAAGATAAGGCATTATATCACTTGACTACTGTTCTATAATAGCTACCACAAAAATCAGCATCTGAAAGTAATAAAACTTTAATTATTTCTCACAAGTCTCCAGGTCAACTGCATGTACTATGGTGGTGATGGAACCCAGTCATGCTTCTGCACTCAGCTGTAGACGGTGCAGGCACCTTTGCTGTTCTTGCTTGGACTCAGCTTGGCTAAAGACTGGTCTAGGACAGTCTTGGCTCTCCTCTAGGTGATCTCTCCTCCTCCAGCAAGCTAGCTTAGGCTGGGTCACATGCTAGTACCAGGGTTCCAAAAGGGAGATTGGGTTCTGCACAAAGTAAACTAAGTAACTCTTATGATCATAAAACAAATTAGGAAGTGATAAGTAAAATAAACAAATAGATAGCATTAATGCTCATAAGGGAATTAAATTAAGGTTCACAGATTGTTTCTCATCCTAACTTTCCCAGGATCTGACTTTCTCTCTCTCCCTTGCTTCCCTTTCTTCTGTTTTGTTTTATTTTTGCTTCATTTCTTCCTGGGAAGACTTCTAAACTCAGCTCCTTTTCCTGGGAAAAAGGCATTGCTTCCTCCAGGATTAGAGTCAGCTCCTACCCCACCCCCTCTTTGTCGAATTTTTACTAGAAGTTCCACTCTACAGAGATAAGTGGAAAAAGGCAGTGTCTCAGAACACTTTATGCATAGCAGACATTTATTTCTCGTAGTTCATTTATTTCCCCTAGGCCATGAAATCTAAGACCAAGGTGCTGGCAGCTTTAGTGTTTGTTGGGGACATGCTCTGTGAGTGACAATGGCACCTTCCCACTGTTCTTTTGATTTTTTTTTTTTAATGTATTTGACAGGTAGAGTTACAGGCAGTGAGAAAGAGAGACAGAAAGCTAGCTCTTCCTTCTGTTGGTTCACTACCCAAATAGCTGTGCTGATCCAAAGTCAGGAGCCAGGTGCTTCTTCCTGGTCTCCCATGCGGGTGCAGGGGCCCAAGTACTTGGACCATCCTCCACTCTCCTCCCAGGCCACAGAAGAGAGCTGGACTGGAAGAGGAGCAACTGGGACTAGAACCTGGTGCCCATGCTGGTGCCGCAGGCAGAGGATTAACGGAGTGAGCGCCGGCCCCTCCACTGTTCTAACATGGCAAAAGGGACAAGAGGCTCTCTTGGACCTCTTTTATAAAGACATGAATCCTGCTCAGGAGGTTTCCATCCTCATCACCCATCCACCTCCCAAAGGCTTCACCTCCTATTACTACCATCTTGGGCTCGAGGATTTTCAATACATGAATTTTGGGGATGATACAAATATTCAGACCATTATCAGAGGGAGCTCTATTTTCTGGACTTGAGGTTTCTAGACTCAGTTTCACATTCATGGACAGGATTTCCTTCACAAACTCAGAATTTCAATGTCAAAAGTAGAGGATAAAAAGTAACTTGAAAATATTTCTGCCCAAGAAGATAAAAATGGCCAGCAGATGCTCCTACTAATTTCCAGTATCAAGGGAAGTTATTTTAACTATTTTACTCTTTATTGTTTGGGCATATTGTTTTATATAGGCAATATTAAAATACCAGTGAAACTCACCCAGATTTTTTTTTTTTTTGACAGGTAGAGTGGACAGTGAGAGAGAGAGACAGAGAGAAAGGTCTTCCTTTGCCGTTGGTTCACCCTCCAATGGCCACTGCGGCCAGCGCACCACACTGATTCGATGGCAGAAGCCAGGTGATTCTCCTGGTCTCCCATCGGGTGCAAGGCCCAAGTACTTGGGCCATCCTCCACTGTACTCCCTGGCCACCGCAGAGAGCTGGCCTAGAAGAGGGGCAACTGGGACAGAATCAGCGCCCTGACCAGATTTTTGTTTTTAAGTGGTGATTTTCTTGAATAATCCTGCATTCAATGCCAGTTGAATTGTTTCATTTATTTCTTGATGATGGTGCTCCTTAAGTAAAGTTAATGGTGTGAAGTGCATTAAAGAAAAACAACTTAGATTTCAGTTAATAGTTTCTAAAACAATCTAGAAGATTGTTATAACTATTAATGAGGTTCCTTTTAACTTTTTATTTTAATGAGTTATCTGTTCTCTCAACATGGGATTTTTCTGGGTAATTGATTGTCATTTTCATTCCACTTTAAAACTGCGAGATTTATGCTTGTTCACAGAATTTGGGGACCATTTTTGCCTCTGTCATTTCCCCCTATCATTTCAGATGAATATTTGTGCTCTTCTTACAGAGCAAATTAGTTTTTCCAAAACATAAGGTGTCAAAATGTCTTCCCTAAATTCCATCTGATTGGCCATGAAACTACAAGCCATTTCGGTATCTACAGGGGTCAGAGCTACCCAGCCCTGAAACCCCAGCATAGAGTACTAAGAAAGGTAAAATGACTCTCCTGAAAACAAGGCTAGAATGTTCCTCATTGAACATCAACAATACTCACAGCATACAGATACAACGGCCACTCAGCATCCACAACAAATGATTAACTGTGGCCCCTCTGATGAAGAATGACATCTGCTTCTTTATCAACGATGTCTGGCCTTGCTTTCACCTTCCCACCCCCTAGACAAAACTTACTCAGGTACGACAGCTTGGGGACAATGGCAAATTTGGAACTGGACTCTGTTATCTTTTTTTTTTTTTTCTGGTCTCTGTTCTCAATGCTCCTTAGCATCATAAGGTGATACACCCCCTCCCCAAATTCCCATGTTGAATCCTAACCCCCACAGTGACGGTAGTAAGATGGGGGACTTGGGGTGATTGCATCATGAGGATGGAATCTTCTTGAAAGAGATCTGTACCCTTTAAAAAAAGGTCCCAAAGAGCACTCTGTTCCTTTCATGAATTTCAGGAGGGTGAGGTGTCATCTACAAGGCCTTCACGAGACAGCACTGATCTTGGATTCCTCAGCAGCCTCCAGAACTGTGAGAGACAAATGTCTTTGGTTTCCAAGCCACGTGGTCTGTGATATCTGTTACCGCAGCTGAACTGAACAACACATCGCGCAATGCAAGCCCCCAATCCAATAAGAAGTCCCTTCCAAATCCTTTACCCACCGCCCCACAACCCCTCTAAGGCTCATTCTCATTTGCTGCTGCAAACTGGTTTCATTTTGACTCAAGGTACGTTCTTCATGGTCAGTGAGCTTTAACAGTAGGTTCTTAATATTTGCTTGATTAATGAAATTTCTTTTTTAAAAATCAGCCTATTTGTGTGTTTCTTCCTTTCTAAATTCCCTCTAACTTAATTTCTCTGTCATCCTAATCTTCTGACCCTCTTAGTAGCCCCTCATTTGCTTCTTTGACTCCTTTTGCTAAGTCTTCCCATTACAGGTGGGTGTTCCCTAGGAAATCATCCATTTCTCTTTCCTAAGTCACAGTTATTCATCTATAAAATGGATATAAATCATTCTAAACATACTGCAATATGAACAGCTTGTTTTTACCAATGTATATTCTTTCCATCTTCCATGGAAATCAATTTAAAATGTTGAATGTTGACACTTCAATATATAGTGCAAAATACAGGTCTATCCTACAATATCAATAATTATCAACAAAACAACTCAGTGTTCAGCTGTATCCCTCATTCTAATTTTGTTACACTATTTTGAAGCCAGTCTCAGACATTATATAATTTTATTCAGAAATGTCAACGTGTATTCTAAAAGAAAAAGCTCTCTTCCAATGTATCACATTTAAAAGGTAGTAATAATAATATCTAATACTTCATCAGTGTCTGACTTTTCATTAGTGTTTCCTAATCTTGCTTGAGTCAAGATCTTATTAAAGTTTGTATATTTATTTGGCTGATATAATCTATCCTGAATATTTTTGTTCTTGAATTTTTTGTTGAATAATTTCTTTTGTCCTATTTTGTTTCTCACAGTCTTGAATTTGATGATTAGCATCACTTAGATGTTGTTTAACATGTTTCTTTGTTAACTGTATTTTCTATAAATTTCTATTAAATGTAGATGTTTAATAAAATATGCTGATTTTTAGGAAGATTATTTCATAGTGGTATTATGAATTTCAATTAGGAAGTACATAATTTTTTGCTTTTATTATGTTGTCAGCAGATATTGAAGATTGTTGCCCAGATTTGTCTATATCCAAATCTGTCTTTCTATCTATCTATCTGTCTCCTATCATCTACCTATCTCTCGATATACCTACCATTTGTAAGGTTGACAAATTGTCATGTTCTGATTCTACTATTGCTTCTTTATTTGTTAAAGTACATTGGCTAGAATAAATTTTAAAGGAGAAAGTGCATATTTTCTTTATGACAGTGTTGTTTTGATATCAGTCACATATCTGTCTGAAACCATGTCCTAACAAATATTTTTAACTTACGGGTGGTTATGAATACTAATTAAAATTACATAAATAGAAAGTCTGGTAAATGAAGGCTATATCATAGGGTGCTCCCTCTGACTCAACATTTCCTCAACTGACAATTCCCAAATCTCAATAATCAACCTAAACCTTTCAAGAACCGATATCCAATTCCTTAGTATCATCTTCTTTTTATTTTTTTGATATTAAATATTTATTGACCAATGCAGGTATTATCAGTGCCACAGCTATAAAATACACCCCGAGCAGCTTGTTAATTTTATAAATGGCAAAAAAGACAATTCTGGGTTTTTTTTTTTGGTTTTTTTTTTGCCGTTTTGTTTGTTTGTTTTGACAGGCAGAATTAGACAGTGAGAGAGAGAGACAAAAAGAAAGGTCTTCCTTCCATTGGTTCACTCCCCAAATAGCTGCTACGGCCGGCGCACCGCGCTGATCCGATGGCAGGAGCCAGGTGCTTCTCCTGCTCTCCCATGGGGTGCAGGGCCCAAGCACTTGGGCCATCCTCCACTGCACTCCCAGGCCACAGCAGAGCTGGACTGGAAGAGGAGCAACCGGGACAGAACCGGTGCCCCAACCAAGACTAAAACCCAGGGTGCCAGCACCGCAGGCGAAGGATTAGCCTAGTGAGCCGTGGCACCAGCCGACAAGTCTGGTTTTTTTAAAAGTCAACAATCTTATAAAAATTTTTTTACATTCTGCTAAGAATGGTTCCACTCATACCCACACACCTCACTCATTTTGTATCAAACTCTGAAAGCACAACTAAAATATAAAGATACCATGACAAGGTATAAAGAAATACCATAAGGTACAAGTTGAAGTATTAGTGTAACAAGCATCTGCCTAACAAACATCGGCGTGGGGAAGCATGATTGATCACAGGTTTGGTTAACTGCCCTCAGTGTACGAGTTATCTTGGTTAAGGCGAGCATGCTTTAGTCCCTATAGGAAAAAAGCTTCTATGATAACCCTATAGAAACCAGAGTTTGGACAAATAATTTTTATCCTTCATGTAGTAAACACAGACCATCCAGATTCCTGAAGCATTAAAGCAAGAAGTAATGCAGATACCCACTTGGGGTGGGTAAAAAGGGGTTTCTGAAGTATGGGGTGTTTCCGGGATGGGCCCCTGTTGTACTCCCTCTCCCAGCTGGCTTAGCACATCTTGGCCTATTTAAAACTATCTGTTCTTATGGTGAGGAACACCTTCTCCCCACTAGTGTTGGCAAACAGACAGCCGTACTCTTTTGGAAATTTTTTTTCAGAACATCGCAATAGTATTGGGTGTATGAAGATATTAAACCCAGAGAGACTGCCCAGCAAATTGGGAATCCTAAACAACTAGCAAGGAGCCTATGAATCCCACTGCTGTCTGCGACTCTCCATGCTGTTAAGTCAAAAAAGTTCTAGCTTAGACTTAGGAAGAGCTATAGTAACCCAAATTATTTCAAAGTTTAGATATGTAATTCTCCATGCTGCTGACACGGGTAACAGCTAGAAAAAAGACCCACATTTTGGAGATAATGTAGAGATAGCTTTATCTTCTCTGTCATTACTTGAAGGCAAAAAATAAATAACTGTTCCAGTTGTCCTCACAAATAACTAACTGCCTCAGTGGATCCTTACAATGTATAAAAAAATAAGATCATCTTTCTAATTAGTGCTATTATCAATATAAAAGGTTAATTTACAAAATGTAAATATTTGTACTCTCATACGGCTGTATTTCATACTACAGGTATAAAATGCTTTTGTACCACAGGTGAAGGGAGATTTTAAAGATTAAAAACTAAAACCGGAAAGCCTCAAAATTAGCTAGATGCACCTTACCTCTTCAGCAGGGAAAGGGCCGAGCCGCACAAGCATGGTTTACCAACAGGAAGCTCAGACCTTGACTGGCATCTGCTGTGAGGCCACTTCCTTACGCCTCCCAGATTTTCACAAAACGCACACTACGATTTTAGGTCCAATCTATAAAAACACTTTGTACACTGAAGTCCAAAGAGCTCAGCACGTGACCCTGGACTAGCACTCAGTTTCCTTGCTGTTGACACGACTCTGCCACTGCAGTTTAAAGGAGGTGGCCTCACTTCCGGGCACCGCAGAGGCTGCAGGCAGCCTGGGGTCTGGGGGGCAGGGAAGGGCTAGATAATGCACATGGACACTGAATCCATGCTGCTTAACCTTTCTATGTTACTGGAGTGAAACAGACACTCCTAGTGCTTATCCAATTTCTTATCCACACAATGGACAAGAATGCTGAAAGGAATCCAAAATATCAAGGAAAAAACCAGGACGGACCCTATGATCTGTCTGCTAAAAACTTTCCAAAAGTATTGATGTTCAGCTGGTCATTGAAATCCCAAAGTTGCTCAATTACATCCTGCACTCGTTTTTCACACTTGCCATCTTCACGTCACAAAGTCCTACTGTGCAGAGCTTTCCTTTCCCCAGAAACAGGTTCTTCTGCTCCACGTCCACCTAGGGCACACAGCAGCCAGAGGGGTCCCTGCCGCACACCTTGCACAAGTTCTCTGTCTCATTGCATGCACAGGACTCCAGCTGCTGCTCCCTCTCACAGAAGGGGATACACTTTCCATCTGTACATTTGCCCAGATCCAGGCAAACCGCGTCATCTTCAGCATTTCCCAGTGGTGGGCACTCACCTCTGTCCCCTGTGCAGTAGGACATGCCATTGCACATAGCATTACTAGCCTCCTGGCACTGCTTCTGCGAATTCTAAAACTGACAAAGTGTTTACAGCAAGGGCTGTTCCTATCACTGCACTGGACACTCTGCTTCAAGGTGCAGTCACTGTTGCAGCAGGTGTCTTTGTTCAGGTACATGATGCCAGGATCACACTCTTCTCCCTCATCCACCCTGGAGTTCCTGCACACGTTGTTGCTGTGTTCTTCAAAGTACTCCTGAGCCTTACTTTCGATGATCTTATAGATTGTTTACTGCAGTGTGAACACATCTTATCGTTCTCATGGTCCCCACTCACAGCAATTGGGTACATAACACATTTTCCTCCCTGGTCCTCTTTCAGAGCACATTCTGCTGGACCATCAGGATTGTGTTCTGCTCCAAAATTGTTTCCCAACTCATGAGTTGTAACCAGGTCAGCTTCCTTTGTAAGGATGGTTTTTTTTTTTTTTTTTTTTTACAGGCAGAGTGGACAGTGAGAGAGAGAGATAGAGAGAAAGGTCTTCCTTTTGCCGTTGGTTCACCCTCCAATGGCCGCCGCAGATGGCGCGCTGCGGCCGGCGCACCGCGCTTGTCCAATGGCAGGAGCCAGGAGCCAGGTGCTTTTCCTGGTCTCCCCATGGGGTGCAGGGCCCAAGCACCTGGGCCATCCTCCACTGCACTCCTGGGCCACAGCAGAGGGCTGGCCTGGAAGAGGGGCAACCGGGACAGAATCCAGCGCCCCAACCGGGACTAGAACCCGGTGTGCCGGCGCCGCAAGGCGGAGGATTAGCCTGTTGAGCCACGGCGCCGGCCGTAAGGATGGTTTTACCACAATTTTTGGTGCTGGTCAAACCACTATTCAAATAGATATTTTTCTTTCCAACTGGAAAACAATAAGCCTTTAAACAAACACCTCCATGACTGTTAGCTCTGGGAGAACCCACATAAGCCAGTCCTAGAGTTCCCATAGCAAAATCTTGGTAAGTGAAAAGCTGTGCCAGGCAGACTTCAGATGCTTCTTCAGCAATATCAAAGCTAAATTGTTCTAGCAACATCTTCACATCCCAAGCGTCCTTTTCTTCATTTAGGTAACTTTTCGCCATGTTACAGTGTCTTCCACCAGATTTAACCTCCTGTGGAGACTTGAGAATGAGAATCTGCTCTATCCCATAACCTTTAAACCCCACATTGTCCCATGAAGTGTCTCGATAGATATCAACTGTCAATTAACTCTCTTAAGTAATTTGCCGTCGTGCTCTCCTCCCCTCTGCCCATGTATCTGTAAAAACGATGATCTGTGAGCACCAGTAGTTTGCACGTATTCTTCACGGGGTTAGGATCCACTCTACCCTGTGAACAAGCCCTTCCGGAGGTTCTCTGTCTACTAGTCCTTTGGGAAGCAACTCTTCGTTATCCACTTTTACATATACACACACTTTTGGAGACTGCAAACGTGAAACATCTTAATATCTTCAGATTTATAAGCTAACATTGTCTTCAGGATCATTAAGAAACCTCCAAAGTGGCTCTATATTATATTCTGCCCCCTCTGTGCTGATTCTTACTGTAACATCATCATCTCCTATGTGTGCTAGAACCCTAGAATCAGGCTCACCAACCGCACGTCCACTGCAGAAGTCCTGCCATATCACAGCATACTCGCTTTCATCTTTACCATCTATCACCACGACCTCGCAATTCTGTGCAAAGCGTTCAGTACTCAATGTCAGGTATAATTTAAAATGCCTTTTCAAAAACGCTGAAGAAGTTAGCAGTGTTTCTAAATGTGTCGAGGCCTGTAGATCCCTTTTTCTTACGGAGTGCTGCTGGATATCAAAGAGAAGATATCGTAGTCTGGGAGCAAAGAATTAAGCGAATCGCTGGTGGAAGCCAAGGCCCGAGTGGTCCGGAGGTCGCGGCGCCAGGAAAAGGAGACACTGCCTCTTGTCCCCGGCTCCGCCCCACCTTTCCCGCAGCCTTCGCCTGAAGAGGGCTCGGGAAACTGCTGGCATTGAGGGTGGAGGGGATCCGCCAGGCCCGGCCCCTCAAAACTCCACTCGCTCGGAGCCGCCTACCCGGAAGCCACCTACCCGGAAGACTCTCCCCGGAAGTGGGGGCGGCGCCCCGAGAGGCCCGCTCAGCCGGCTTCCGGCCACCTCCGACCCCTGCGCCGCCTGGGCAAGTATCATCTCCTGTGGTTCAAATATGCTTCGTCCGCCGCAGGTTCATTTCTGGAAGCTTTGTCCCTCGTGTAACGGTGTTGCGAGGTGGTAGACCTTTAAGAGTTGGGTAGCAAAAAGTGATGAGGCCTTAGGGCACCTCCATTAGAAGGGATTAATGCCGTCCTCTCAGGATTGGACTGGATCTCATGTGAGTAGGTTAGTTCTCAGGACAGTGGCTTGCTATTACCGGAGGCTACAGTTCCCTTTCCATTTCTCCAACACGTTGGAGGACCCTCCCCAAGACACTACTACCAAGCTGTTGGTATCAAGTATTGTGAGCCAAGTAAGCTACACAGCCTCAGGTATTTTGATATAAGAATATAAAATGGACAAGATATATTACTACCTCAGAAACAGTGCTCCCAACTAAACTTGTCCCTCTTCTCCTCTTTTTTTTTTTTTTTTTTTAAGATTTATTTGAAAGTCCGAGTTACACAGAGAGAGGAGAGGCAGAGAGAGAGTGGTCTTCCATCTGCTGGTTCACTCCGCAGTTCACTGCATGGGCTGGAGCTTCGCTAATCTGAAGCCAGGAGCCAGGAGCTTCCTCGGGTCTCGCATGCGGGTGCAGGGGCCCGAGGACTTGGGTCATCTTCTACTGCTTTCCCTGGCCATAGCAGAGAGCTGAATGGGAAATGGAGCAACCAGGACTTGAACTGGACTTGAACTGAACCAGGATTTGAACAGCACCACAGGTGATGGCTTTACCCTCTATACCACAGCGCTGGCCCCACCTCTCTTCCTCCTTAAAGAGGAACTGTCACCATCTGCTCAGTTCCTTAAAGTGGAAAGTGAGGCCGGCACCGTGGCTCAACAGGCTAATCCTCCGCCGTGCAGCGCCGGCACACTGGGTTCTAGTCCCGGTCAGGGCGCCAGATTCTGTCCCGGTTGCCCCTCTTCCAGGCCAGCTCTCTGCTGTGGCCCAGGAGTGCAGTGGAGGATGGCCCAAGTGCTTGGGCCCTGCACCCCATGGGAGACCAGGAAAAGCACCTGGCACCTGGCTCCTGCCATCGGATGAGCGCGGTGCGCCGGCCGCAGCGCGCCGACCGCGGCGGCCATTGGAGGGTGAACCAACGGCAAAGGAAGACCTTTCTCTCTGTCTCTCTCTCTCACTGTCCACTCTGCCTGTCAAAAATTAAAAAAAAAAAAAAAGAAAAAAAAAGAAAAACAAAGTTACTGTCCTGAATTTTCTTCTAATCTGTTGGGCAAACAGTTATGCAAAAATGGCAAGTGCTTCAAATGATAAAAAAAAAAAAGGCTAGAAGTAGCCACAGTAAGAATTAAACAGAGAAAAGGCACAGGTCTGAACTAAAGCCTTAGATGACACAAATGAAGGCTTGGTGGGGTGGGGAAGAAGATAGGTTCATGAACATTTTGTGATACAGAATAATGAGACATGAACACCAATCGGACATAGAAAGCAAAAGAAATCCCTCACTGCACTCCTGGGCCACAGCAGAGAGTTGGCCTGGAAGAGGGGCAACCGGGACAGAATCCGGTGCCCCAACCGGGACTAGAACCCGGTGTGCCGGCGCCGCAAGGCGGAGAATTAGCCTGTTGAGCCACGGCGCCGGCCAGTAACTTTGTTTTTCTTCTCTATATATCTAGTGCTTAACAGAGTCAACGGCACGTAGGAGTTGCTCAATGATGAGCAAGAATCTGGAACCATCACTGGCATGAGGCTAAGAGCTCTACATGAATTAACTTGACTGAACCTCAGTATAGCCCTGTAGGGTAAGTACTATTACCTTTCCTTTAAAAGAAGATGAAACTGAAGCGTAAATTGTTGTATAATAACAAAGTTTATTTATCTAGAAAGGTTGGAAAGAAGACTATACCCCAGATGCCTGCTAAGTAAATGAAAAAAAATATGAAAGGATGGATTAATTAGTAGAGAGATTACTTGTCAATAAATTTCTGGTAAGCCTATTAACTACACTGATTTGAACAACTTTGTCTTCCACAGTATAAGAGAAGTATTTGGAAAACCCATTGGAACCCAAAATATGCCTCCTATCTTCTCACTAAAACCAGATTTCAGCATCAGAACCCATTGCCCTACCTTTAAGCTTTGTTCGCCTAGGTTACCAATGCACTGTGGAAGAGAAATACTTTTATCATTCTCTCTCCTTTGTTCTGACTGTGGATGAGTGAAGGTAGCAGAGATGGAGTCTAGGTGGAATCATGAGATTGTCTTTTAATTTATAGAGAAAAAGAAAGATAAGAAAAACAGATATCAACTTCCTCTATGACTGACTTCCTTATGAGTTTTTATTGCTAAATGTTGATTAGCTTTTATGTTTGTTTTTCTTTTGTTAAATGAATACACTTGGATTGCCAGAACTGGAAATGAAAACATGAAAATCTGCTGTGTTCACAAACTCAGTAAGGCTGGAGGTAATCCCAAAACACCAGAATTTATGAGATCAGACAAGACCTGGCTATCTACCAGAAACTTTTCCTCCTTGTGCTTGGGTGATAAATTACACTATCGTTTTTCAGGGACCATTTGCTATAGAAAAGCAAATTAACCCAGTAATTTTTAAATTACACCTCCAAGGCTTCATGGTGACACGTCTAGTCTGGTTATATTTTGGTCCCAAGGCATGGGCTTCCTAATTGTTGTCTGATTGTACTAACTCCAGTTGCTGTTTGATTTGGAAGAGAACTCCATATAGCCATTGTAGAAATGGTAGAAAGCTAGGCACAGTGAATGTGTTAAGCACCTCTTAATTTTCTCATGAATTTGTGTTCTACTGTTCAGTGTTGAGTTTTCCTTGGAGTTGACCTTGAAATTTGTATTTTAAATATTTGGTTTTATTAGCTTAGTTGCAGTCATGTTCCTGTGGAAGAGAAAGTACAGCTTCTCCCATGATTGACTTTGATGCTATGGATTGATGATTATGGCCTGATAATATAGAACTTGAATCAGCTTTTTAAAATCAATTTGTTTTTACATATGAAAATACCAAATTTCAAATGCCTAACTCAATTTAGCTAGGTATTCTTTCCTCATATGAGGAATCTTCAAAAAGTTCATGGAAAATACATCTTATATTTCTGTTTTTCCACAAAGATTTTAAAGTGCCATATTTAGATAAAGTGAGTCTCCTCTGTGTAGTTCTTTTTCTTTTTCTTTGTCAAGTCATTCACTTACTCATCTACCCATCGCTTTATTCATAAATCCATTGGATAGATACTCAATGGGCACTGAATGTATGTAAATGCTGTTTCAGGAACTAAGGATACGTTCATATTTGCATGGGCTTTTCAGAATGGTTAACAGGAAAAAAGCAAGTACTGAGTGATCTGGAAAATGTAATGGCTTCATGTAGCCCAAACTAAACTTAGTGGGAGTTACCAGTTCTTTCTCTCCTTTCTGCTTTTCCTCTCCTTTCTTCTCCTCTCCTCTATTTGACCCCACATAGCTTTCTTCCCTCCTGCATGTCAGCATCATTCTAACTTTGGCCAGATATGCTTCCTCAATATGGTAGCCTACTGACCCATATGTATATTTCCACAACTTAGCAACTCTAACAGAGGGAAAACTTCCTTTTACCCTGTACGGGTATGAATTCATGAAAGGTTTTTCATAGAACTTTCTTGAATCATATACCCATTCCTTGGACCAATCGCTTTTGCTGTACAATGGGACATTATCTTTGTCCTGACTTGAGCTATTATTATCTCTTTTGGGAAGGTAGGTAAGGTAATGGTTGTCAATTCCAAACAGCCATCTGGAATAAAGGACATCCATCACAAAATTTACCATACCCTTTAGTCCCTTTCTGAGCACTTGTTATAATTTGTAAAAATACTTTTATATCATAGTCATTTGTTAGATGTCAGTTAGACACTTATGTCCATGAGAATAGGAAATGTGGAGAACACTTTGATACTGGTGTATCTACCCAGAAGTTTATACCCTTTTTCTGAATGAATCTTATTTATTTTATCCTAAGGTAATCATTAACATTCTATATCATGTTTTCATTGTACTTTTTATTAGACAGCACTGTTATTGCTCAAGCTGGAGCTCTTGTTGTGTCATTCTTCTGGTAATGAATTTTCTTTCTGCACTTCATAAACACATTCAGAATTACATTAAAGGTTTCATTTTCCTGGGACAAAATGGATGCCTATGGTGAAATTCTGTTTTTTAAATTAGTGAAACCAGAGCAGCAGAACATTAATTTTTAGGATTCTGTCCTGCAAGCATAGATGATAAAGCCTTATTTATTCAAATGAGGAAGATTCTAAGTGGCCCTCTGTTATGGTTTGTTCATAGTTTTCCTGTATACTCATGGTTAAAGCAAGGAGCATAGACATATTCATGATGCAATTGCTGAGTGTTCATTCAAAGTTTTGAACCTTAGGCTACACACGGGTAATTGATAAGGTTATAGCTTCAGATCTAGTGGAATCAATTTTAAGTGGTTTCCAATGATGTTCAAGGTTTGCTTCTTCTTTTTCAGTTGATGATTTGTTCCACTTGTACCAACAAAAAATAATACTGTTACTGAAAAGTGACAAAGTAGATGGACAAAGGAGGTTACATAAGGAAGGGAAGCCTCAGAAACTTCTTCCCCTTCACTCCCTCTCTGTGGATTTTTTGTTTCTTTGTTTTTGTGCTTTTTTTTTAATAACCCTCCCTCTTTTGCTGCCTCTTTGTTGTTTCTTAGTGGATCAAATGGGAACAATGGCTCCTCTGCAGTGAGTAGGTAAATGTTGATACACTGTGGTGAAAGCTTTAGAAAGGTGGATGTTTCTGTAGTCATTCCATAGACACAAACATATGCCTGTTCTTCAGCACAAAACCATATTTCTCCTAAAAAGGATACAAGAGAGAAGATGTTTTATATTCATGTATATTTGAAGATCGTTTTTTGATTGCTTATCAATGGCCAATGTGTAAGAGGTGAAGCAAACAAACAAGCTTAAAATCAAAGCTATTGAGGTCTGTAAGTTTATAAGGCTAGGAGTAAAAAGGGAAATGAAAAAAAAATTATTCGTCTCAAAGGCAGAGTGATAGAGAGAGAAGGAGATCTTCCATCTGCTGGTTCACTCCCCAAATAGTTACAATAGCCAGGGTTGGGCAAGGCTAAAGTCAGGAGCCAGGAGCTCCATCTACATTGTGTATGTGGGTGGCAGGGACCTAAGTACTTGGGCTGTCTTTTGCTTCTTCTTCTTCTTCTTCTTTTTTTTTTAATATTTATTTAATTTCAAAGGTAGAGTTACAGAGATAGAGGGGGAGAGAGAGGAAGAGATCTTCCATCTGCTGGTTCATTCCCCAACTGGCCACAAAAGCCAGGGCTGAGCCAGGCTGATTCCAGGAGCCAGGAGCTTCATCCCGGTCTCCAATGTGGGTGCAGGGGCCCAAGCACTTGGGCCAACTTCTGCTGCTTTCTTTCCCAGGCACATTAGCAGGGAGCTGCATTGGAACTGGAGACGCTTGAACTCAAACTAGCACCTGTATGGGATGTTGGGGTTGCCAGCAGCAGCTTTACCACTATGCCACAGTGCCTGCCCTATCTTCTGCTTCTTTCCTAGGTGCATTTGCAGGTAGCTGGATGGAGAGTGGAGTGGCTGGGGCTTGAATTAGCACTCTAATTTGGGATGCCATCATTGCAGGCCACGTCTTAACTTGCTGTGCTGCAACGCTGACCTGTGGAGAGAAAAATGGGGGGGGAGGGGCTGTAAACATGCTTTATTTTTCATTGACTGGTTCCCTTCTGAAAGAAAAATATCCATCACTGTTGTGCAGATTTAGGGGATCTAATGTTTTAAAAGGTCTTTTTAAAAAAATTATTTAGAGTATATAATTTTCATGTGTTTCATATATACAGATTTAGGAACATATCAATACATACTACCCTTCCTGCCCACACTCCCACCCTTCTTCCTCCTCCTCCTGTTTCCACTCAATTCTTTTCTGGAAAGATCTATTTTCAGTTTACTTTATACTCATAAGATCAACCCTACACTAAGTAAAAGTTCAACAAGTAGTATGAAGAAAAAAAAACACTGTTCTTCAACAGTAGATACTAGGGCTATAAATGATCATCAAATCTCAAAATGTCAATTGGAGGGAAAATTTTTAAATGAATATTTTTAATGACTGCACTCAGATCTCCCCATATAAATATCAAGCCAAACTGAATACATAGAATATCTTATTTATGCATGCATTGAATAGACACACACCTGTGTGCAAAATACTATGTTCAGGGGCTGGTGCTGTGGAGCAGTATGTTAATCCTCCACCTGTGGCACCAGCATCCCACATTGGCACCGGTTCTAGTCCCAGGTTCTCCGCTTCCCATAAAGCTCTCTGCTACAGCCCTGGGAAAGCAGTAGAAGATGGCCCAAGTGCTTGGGCCCCTGTACCTGCATGGGAGACCTGGAAGAAGCTCCTGGCTGCTGGCTGCTGGCTTCAGATCAGCCCAACTACAGTTGTGGCAGCCATCTGAGGAGTGAACCAACAGATGGAAGACCTTTCTCTCCCTCTCACTGTAAATCTACCTCTCAAATAAATAAATAAATAAATAAAATCTTTAAAAAATTCATACTTTATTCAGCATAATAATAAACCTTATTCTCACAATACTAGGTTTCTAGGATTCATGTAATTGATTTGAGGACTTGGCATAAGGAATGCCTAGTTTTTTGGTACAAGAAAATAGAAGTGGAGCTTGCATCAAGTTTGAATCTCAAATTGTTTCAAAGCATGAGATTCTTTTAAGTGACGTGAGTATTGCAAAGGAGAGCTTAGATTTTTGTGGCTATGAAAAATTAAGAAAAATACTTTGAAAGCTAAGAAATATAAATATCATAAATTTGTCATTGGAGTCTGTATTTTGTCTTCCCAATCAATATAGAATAAAAATAATAAAATCATTACTGAGAGAAGAGAATTTGTGAAAACATATTCAATTGCCTTAGTTACTGAATTGTTTTACAAATAATAGTAAAAATAATAACATAAACCTCTGCAGTTCTGCTCAAACTGTGGTTTGAGCACTGACATGCTGGTTCCAGTGTTTGATCTCTTACCCATGACACCTGTAATGCCAAAGCTTACATTACAAATCTGAAAGAGCCGAGTACAGTGTCATGAGCTGCCACATTCAGTGGATTATGGATCTTCAAAAATATCTGGACTTATTGAGCATAGTCTAAAAGGTCCTGATTACACCGGGATCCATTCATTTGACAATTAGAAACTTGTTCAACAATTGTGCCAAGCACCGAGGACAGCATAGCACACAAGACTCCCTTCAAACTCTTTCACGTGGCCCAGTCTTCCAGGGAGATGGTTAAAGTGGAGTTGAAAATACAGGATTGTAAATGCTAGAGTGGGGGAAGGAGCATCACCAGTGTACAAAGGAGAGGCCTCTAGTCCAGACTATTTGGTAGAAGGAAACAAAGAAATGCTTCTTTTTTCTTTTCAAAGATTTATTTATTTATTTGGAAGTCAGTTACACAGAGAGAGAGAGAGAGAGAGAGGGAGGTCATCCATCTGATGGTTCACTCCCCAGTTGGCCTTAGTGTGATAGTCTGAATCCATGGGACCCATGAAAAGTTCACCTCTATCTCTTTTTTTAAAGATTTATTTTATTTATTTGAGACAGAGTCACAGAGGAAGGTAGAGACAGAGAGAGGTGTCTTCTATCCACCGGCTCACTCCTCAATTGGCCGCAACAGCCAGAGCTGCACCGATCCGAAGCCAGGAGCCAGGAGCTGTTTCCTGGTCTCCCATGCTGGTGCAGGGGCCCAAGGACTTGAGCCATCCTCTACTGCTTTCCCAGGCCATAGTGGAGAGCTGGATTGGAAATGGAGCAGCCGGGTCTTGAACCAGTGCTTGTATGGGATTCTGGTGCTTCAGACCAGGGTGTTAACCCACTACGCCACAACACCAGTCCCAGGAAGACTTCTTAAAGTTGGCAACTTTCATCCAGAGATCCTGGGAAGAGAAGAGTGTAATCCATTGAAGGGAAACAGAGTAGTTGCATATTTCAAAGGAGTGAGAATCCATGCATGAGAACACTTTAGACAGTTTGTGGGAAAATGGAATTAAAAGGTGAGTTTATTGGGGTGCAAAAAATGCTTGAAATCCATGTGTTTTTTTTTTCATAATACACATTCCCAATGGACTGTGTACAGGCCTGTCATATAGGTGTTATGGGTGAAATGGCAGTGGAGAGAAAAGATTACCTTGGTTCTTTATCTCACATGGAAGAATTTCCAAGCAGACAAGGCAAAGAGAAATGCAAGATGTATTTAAACACAGGATTTTATTTAATTCAGAGACTTTTGGCAGAGTGGCCTGGAGCAGGGCTCCAAGAGAGGCAAACCCCAAAGAGGCTGGTGGTAGTGGGGTTTTTAAGCACAATTTTTGGAGAAAACTCGGTCAATACAAGGCAGGGACAAGTCCATCAAAAGACCTGATTTGTAATCTCTTTTACTCCATCAGAAGAGTGGGTTACCTAACTTGTTTTACAGTAAACTGGAAGCTCAAAAGGGCAGAGTCACCATTCCCTTGCTATTCTCATGATAAGATTGGAAGCTCCCAAGGAGTGGGCAGGCACCTTTGGCCTTGCTAAAGATAGCTTTTGGGGAAAGCAAGCATTTTGCACCCTCAGTTTCCACCGTGACCAACCTGACTGCCTGTTAACTTGTCTGACTCTTTACATAGGCACATGGATATCTATGTATGTATTTTTCCCTACAAAGATACTCTGCTCTAATATCACTCAAATAAATACTCCTTGTTACATTATGAAAGGAGCATCCATCATGCCTGTATATAACTTCATCTGAAAAGCACACTTTGCTTATCCCTGGAAGATTATATAATAATCACTGAGCAAAAAGCTCCACTAATGTGTTTCTCATTTGTTTCAGTTATGTAAGTGGGTGTCCTATTTTGCAATAAACAAAAGACCACCATTGATAGTAAAACTGCAGAGAACATTCTGTGAATTTTTAAAGAACGTTGTTTGAAATGTTAGAAAAAGGCCATCAAATAGAACCTGTGTCTGTCTGTTCTGTTTCGAGAAGACCTATACCAGCAAGGACTAAAGAAAATTGTTAGAGCCAGAATCTGTTTGCATTAGGTCAGTGGTATCAAGACACTTGGACTCCTCCAGAGCTGCATTTAATAAAATAGGAGTGAGGGCAGGCTTCCCAACTCATGCCAAGGTAGATGTTCCTTTGTTCTAGAAGCAGTCTACCTTGAATTAATATCCTCATCTTAAAGTGTTAGGGTAACAAGGAGACTGTTTAACTTCCTGAAACCACTGATACATCATTTAACTTTTTGAACTGCATGATAATTTAAACACAAAGCACCAACCAGTACAGCTACCTAATAATGCTCATAGAATTACATATTTTTGCTGTACCTACTGTCTTTCTCTATTCTCAAGGACATTTTTTTTTTAGAATAATCACCTAGCTGTATCTTTGGTGGAGCATCATGGTGTCTAATTTTTGCTCAGTCTACATATAAAATTGGTTGTGATATCAGACTGTTTATTAATAATTTTCAACATTAATAAACCTGTAGGCTCTTTCCACTTATTCAGAAAAGAATTCTGAATACTGGCTTAAATAGACCAGACAATATGGTAAGTTTTTAAGGATTTTATTCAGTGAGAGAAATGTGCAGGAGAGTGAGGGCTTTGTTTAGCGGAGAAAGAGAAGTCTAGAAGCTAAGTTGAGTGAGCCATGTGGAGCAAGTATATCATTATAAGCAGCCACAGGTAGCTTAATGCAGCAGCAAAGCAAAGGCAGAGAGTGGCAGCCAAAAGGCCCCACCTGGGGGCACAGGCAACAAAGGGGGCCCACCATGTTCCAGGCCTTTTATTTACTCCCAAAGAGGGAGTGATTACTAGTCTGATATACGGATAAGGTCAGGTAGGGGCATGAGGTCACAAAGAGGGCTTGGTCTTCCCACTTACAAACCTAATCTTATCTGCCTGCAGTTGCACTTAATTTGAGGCTGACTATGGGTGAAAGCAAAGGTGTGAAGGGAATGTAGAAAATCAAAATCTACATTCTAGAAAGACTGTTAGAACAAAATGGAAAAGATTGTTTTGAAGAGAGACACAGCTATGAGTGTTATATAACACTGAAAAATGGTCTGTAAAGTTAGCATGCTCAATTTCGCTATCTATGAAGATTCCCATACATCACAAGATAAACTAATATGACCACATCTTGTTACAGTAGAACTTTATGTCAATGATGTCAGTGTTATCTACAGACATTATTCACAATTTAACTGAATGTAATAGTGACTCACTTATTCAGAATCCATGGATAAACTTTAAGATAATGGGATTCCCTTACTTTAAACTACAAGATTTTTTTCTTCTTTAACCATGTCACTCTACCACTTAGAGATTGATGGCTCCACATTAGTTGGAAGTATCAAAGCTAAACTCCTTCCCTTGCCACCATCCTCCTTGTCCTTCTAGCATCTTGTCTACTGTACTTGAAAGTTGACGCTCCACCCATAAAATTAGGTGTTTCATTACTAGGTGTCTTTGCTACCACTGTCTCCCTCTTCTTTCTGTCCTTTTTTTTCTTCCCTCTTATCTTACTTTATTTTTTTATTTGTATATGTGTCATAAATACAACACTAGGAACATAGTAATTCTTCCTAAGGTACCTGCCCTCCCCCACCACTTCCCCTCCATCCTCCTGCCTTTCCTGTTTAGTTGAGAAAGAAAAGTAGAAAGAAAAAAAAAGAAAGAATGGAATTAAAAATCTAAGAGAACTGTCTCCTCAACAGTCTAGACAAGGGCTGTTCTGTGTTATTGCTTCTCAAAGCTGTTCCTCTTTTTCCTTCCTTCCTCCCTTTTCTTTCCTTTTAGAAACTTAATTGTCTTTGAAGAAGAACTCAGGGATTATATGCTGTCTCCTCTTAACAGAGATCTCCCCCTACTCACTTCCTTAGTAAAGCCAAAAGGATCCTACCACCTTACAGGCTATACAATAGCTCTGTTTGTTTGCCTCTTCCTGAAACCATGCTGGTAGCTACACTCCTTGTTCATCTGGTCTAAGATAATGGAAATCAGAATCACCTGGAGTGCCTATTAAACCCTAGAGGGCTGGACTCCACCCCCAGGGTCTCTCATTTAGCAGGTCAAGGGTGGACCCCACTCTGCATTTCTAAAAGTCCCCAGGGCATATTAATGCTGCTGGTCCCAGGATTATACTCTGGGGAACTCCAGGAAGTCATTTTCCCCTGTTTAATTGCTCTTCAAGTTTACAGTGGACTTTAAAACCAGATAGCAGATCTTTTTAGACTTTGAACAAATAGCTAAAAAATAAATGGCAACTAAGAAAGGACCTGAAAAGATTTTTTTTTTTTTTTTGTAAGACAAGTGGGTTTCATTTATTGAACCCAGTGATACCTATTTTGGTTTCTAAGAGATCTTTGTATACCCACAGTTCTAAGCTCTGTCCTAGGTGGTTCAAATTACAGAATAAATGATCCCTAGATGACTGACCTGCTACTATGCCCTGGATTATTTTTTATGTTTGCACAGTTATCACAACCATGCTAAACTCACCCACATGTCCTCTATGACCAATATTCTCAAATTTTCATATGAGTGAGAATCTCTTCTGGGGATATTAAAAATGCAAATTCTGATTCAGTCCACCTGAATTAGGACCCAAGATTCTACATTTCTAAGAAACTCCCGAGGTGATGCTGATGTTGATAGCTCATGGGCTGCACTTTGAGGAACAAAGGCGTTTTCTATGCTGTCTCTGGAGAACTCTACCTAGACTAGTTTTTGACATGATTAAAAAATAAGGCATCATGAAGAAACTCAGTACACCCTCAAAAACGTTGAAATTTTTGCAGGTTAAAATTGTCTTTTGTTTTTACATTTTAAAAAATTATCAATTTTGCATATTTATGGACTATAGTATAACATTTTAATACACATATGCAAGGTGTACTGATCAAATCAGGATAATCAGCATTTCCCTTTCTTTGACATGACTTTGTGATGAGAGCTCTGGGCTCCTTTCTTCTGTTTGCTCATCAACAATATTATCCTTGTGCTTACAGAGTATGTTGCAAACCCATATTGTGGTCATAATCAGAGGGCATTTATTCAACTTCACAACAATCTGTAGCTTCCAGCTAAGAGCCAGACACCAGTAAGCATCCCTTTAAAGAACAGCAAACAATTGTCAATGGTCTTCTACAGGCTCAGGGCACATGGCATTTTCACATATCAAGGGAATCTGATGGGCAGGACTAAACATAGCAGGATTTTCTCTGTCCATGTTTAGATGTCAGTCTGTGCTCCTCACTCTCAACCAAGAGACCTTTTTGTGGCATTTCCTAGGAGGAGAGACTGAACCAGGGATATGAGTTCATGTAGTTTATTAAGGAGGAGCTCTCAGAAGACCTGTAGGAGACAGAGGAAGAGGAAAGTAGAACAGAGAAGGGGAAAGAACCCAGCAGGGGTGTGGTCTCAAGAACAGTAGCCTTCACTTCAGTAGCCTTAACCTGATGCTGGGGGCTCCGGAGCACAACTTACGTGATGGGGTTGTCTGGCTTTGGGGCACAGGGATCAGGCTTTTGTACCCTTTTATTTAATAACATGCCAGCAGTTGACTTCCATGAGCAGAGGGACAATGCTTCAGAGAAGGGCCCAGGTGTGAGCCATCACTAGCAGCTCTCACCATAGCAGAGGGACAAGCGTACAAGTAAATGGGATCTGAGCAGGGAATCCACACTGCCCACTGGGAAGGAGAATGATTCAGCCATGATCATATTGCTTAGAATGGGGACTTGGTTCTGTGGGTGGATAGACAAAGCTCTCCACCACAGGTTTTTAAGAGAGGCATGGAAGGTAAGGGCAAGCAGAGATAGAGAGGTGATGTGAGAGAAGCAAACTGTTAGCCTGAGTCCCTTCATGCCTGAGGACATATGGGCACATTTAGGACCGAGAAACAAATTTTTGAGTCCTAAGTGAGGCCCCAGCTAGGAACTCAAGGACATAAGGAGATGCTCTGGGTAGTTCCTTGGCCCAACAATGCAGGCCCTGTTCTGCAAATTTTTCCCGAAGAGAAAGCTTGGTAGGCCTATGGCCATTCTGTGGGATTTTCCTTTCCAGTCACCTTTCCGCAGGCTTCACGTTCTCCAAGTTCAAGTTCATGCACTCCCAGGAAATCAAAGAAGCCTCTGTCCTATCAGATGACAAACATCTCATTTTCTTGGCATTCCCCCAAAAAAGGGCAAATGCCAGACTTCAGGACTTTCATAAATGAAAGATTCCAAAACCTAGAAAATCCCTTCTGGATCATAAAGGGCTGGGGGTGGGAGAAAACTTTCATTTTTTTCTAAATACAAATGTCCATGTGCATTTTCTATATCTTTCTGGTTTAAATCAAATTTATGCAAAACTAAGACAAATTTATTTTTAAATGTCAAACAGGCAATATTTTTGTCCCCAGGATATATGTTATGAGCATTTCTTTTGTGCTAAAGTCATGTAATGTTTTCTAGTCTCAGCAAATATGGACCTTGGGGAACAAACACAATGTGTTCTATCTATTCACCTCCTTAAAATTAAATTAGAGGAGAAAAAAAAGCAAAACTGTATTAGCAAGGAGTGAAAGACATTGTCTAGACAGCTTCCTTCGGGCAGAATAAACAATGTTCGGCACATCCGCACACTTTGCTCTTTGAGAAATGGGCCTTTGTAAGCAGCTGGGGGTTCTGGGAGGAAAAGAAGTGGCTGGGAAGTCTCCTCACTGTGATGGAGCAGTAGAGTGAGCTCCAGAGTGTGCTACTTCTCTTGAGTCCCACAAGGTGGGCAGCCAGGACATTCTGCTACAGTGGCAGGCATCTGTGTCACTGGAGCTGGAAGATTCAGAGAGTACACTTCTTCATTCTGTATTTGAATGTAACTGATGTCCAGTGTGACGCCTGATCTGTTTCCCAAACCTGCTCCCTCCGCTGTCCTGTCCTGTCCACTGTCCTCCATGAATGGCAGCTCCACCCATCTGGCTGCCTGGGAAATAATAATTTCAGATATCTTGGTTTCATCTCTTTGTCTCACATCCCATGGCCAATTCATTAGCTAATGCTTTGCCATTTATTTTCTTTTCTTTAAGGATTTATTTGAAAGACAGAGTTACAGGGGGTGGGCAGTAGAGGGAAGCTGAGAGAGACAAAGAAAGAGGTCTTTCATCCACTGGTTCCCTCCCCAAATGGATGAAACAGCTGGTGCTGGGCCAGGCTAAAGCCAGGAGCCAGGAATTTCCTCTGGGTCTCCCATGTAGGTGCAGGGGCCCAAAGACCTGGAACCCCTTCTGCTGCTTTCCCAGGTGCATTAGCAGGGAGCTAGATCAGAAGTGGAGCAGCTGGGACTCCAACTAGCACCCATATGGGATGCAGGCTTTGCAGGTTGTGGCTTAACTCAGTACCCCACTATGCTGGCCACTGCCATTTCTTTTCAAGATAAAACTTGGGGTAGGCATTTGCCTCAGCTGTTAAGCTATTTGTATCCTGCAGCGATCACATGTTCAATTGCTGACTCTAGCTTCTTACTCCTACTCTCTGTTTCTGTGCACCCTGGGAGGCAGCAGTAATGGCTCAGGCAGTGGGGTTCCTGCCACTTGGGAAGGAAGCCTGGCTTGAGTTCCTGATCCCCACTTTGGCCCTGTATAGCCTTGTCTATTGCAGGCATTTAGGAAGTGAATCAGCAGCTGGGAGCTTTATCTGTCTTTGTCTCTATCCGTATCTCTCTCTTCTCTGTGTCTGCTTCCCAAACATACACATATATTAAATCCATATATTGGGAAATTAATCCCCCAAATCCTATGTTAGTGGTATTTAGAGGGGCACCACTGTGAGATGGTTGGATCATGGAGGCTCTATATTCATAAATTCATGGGTTATCAGAAGAATGTCTTTTTTTTAGAAGCAGCTCTCCATGGCATACTTGCCCTGTCTCACCATAAGATGCTCTCGGTACTATTAGGCAACATCCAGAAGGTTTTCAGAAGAAGCCAAGCAGATGCTGATACTTTGATACTGGCTCCCTAGCCTCCAAAGCCATGAGCTGAACAAACCTCTATTCTTTATAAACTACTTAGTGTGTGATATAAATGTATAGCTGCAAACACTACCTTCACTGCTATTGTGGTCCCAGGTACTATTAATTCTTGCCTGCATTGTTGAAATATCTCCTACGTGGGCCTTCTATTCCTGCCCTTGGCCCACAACACCTTTGACAGAAAAAGAGCAGCAGATCACAGTCCTCTAGTCAAAGCCTTGCAAGCATTCCCATCTCACTCAGGATAAAGCCCAAAGCTCAAAAATAAACAAACAAGTAAACAAATAATACTCCCAGCTAATACCACATTACCCTTTTGTGCTCTTTACCTATACCTCCCCTCTTCCCTCCCAATTTGGGACTCTGTTTCTGGAACACTCCAGGCATGATCTCATGATGGGACCTTTGCCTGAAACAATATTCCCTCCCAGCATGGCAAACTCCCATTCGCCAGGCAAGTCTTTACTTAAATATCACCTTCTTACTGCCTGAACTCCCTACTTAAATAGCAACCCCCTTCCCTGGCCCTCATACTCCCTATGAGCCTCTTGATTTATTTTTCTCCTTTAATTTTTTTCAGCATCATAAAGACATACTGAAAAATGTGCTCATGTCATCATTGTGTCTTTTCCCCAGGAGAACATCAGTAGTACTATGAGAGTAATGATTCCGTTTGTTGTATTTCACAGATGGATGCTCAGGACCCAGTGTAATGCCTGGTACATTAATGACTACATAAACACTTAGAAGAATCATGCAACCTGCCAAAGACTCAGCCAGTCATTGTGATAGGCACTGAGAGAAGAGAATCAACAAAACAGGCAGGAATCCTGATTTTATAGCGTTTATGATCTATGATTTTTCTCTCTCTAGTAGTCTCTAGTCACATGTGGCTATTTAAATAATGCATTAAAATTAAGTACAGTTAAAGATTCAATTTTCAGTCACACTAGCCACATTTCAAGTACTCAATAGGTTCATTGACTACTGGCTTTTGTGTTGAACAGCCCAGAGGTAGGACATTTATTTCCATCTTTCCAGAAAGTTATATTGGTTGGTACTAACAGAGATTTTTCCTCTTTATGGATAATTGAGTATCTCTCTCATTTACAAGTCAGGAAACTGAGGCTCAAGGAAACAGTGACTTGACTGAGATCACACTATTGATCCAAGATCAAACCCAATTCTTCTGATTCCCCAGAGCCAAATCTAGATAACTCTCCACTTCTTTAAGACAAATCTAAATATGAAACAAAGCAAAAAGCCCTCTCTTTAATTTATGGTATGATTTTTTTTATTATAAAGATGGAAAGAAAGCATGGATTTAAAGAGCATTTGTCTCTTTTTTCCTGCTATTGTCTGAACCCTTTTCCTATTTGGGAAAATATTTCCAGCTGTGCAAACCTTTGGGAAATGTAGAACTTAACTGCATTCTGGAAGATGGAAAAACTCAGATAGATATTCTACTCTCCTTTATCTGGTGTCTGGGAGGTAGATTTGTGAACAAGCTTGTATAATCAGATGCTCCTACATAGGATTGTCATAGTGAGTTACAGAGACACCAGGAATGTAGCAGCCACCTAAATTCCCTTTGGCCACTGCAAATGCAATGTTAGAAATAGTCAAGTCTCAGACTCACCTTCTATCCTGTCCATTTCAAGTTTGAACTATTTGTCATTTCTATCATTTGTATGAGCTAACTACAATTCCTAAATAATTTTTCAACTCCAGTATGTCAGAGTTCATTTCTATGACCTGTACTTTAAAACCCTGCCTGATAAAATGCACCAATCAAATTAAAATTTGATCTCAGAAGGGAAAAAATTCTTCCCTCTCCTCTCCTAGGTTCTTTCCCTGAGATCTTATAAATTAGATGGACAAAAGTCAAATTAACAATAGACAGAAATTTGTTAACATGTACATTGTGAATGGGGATATCTAGTAATTAATTCACAGTGAAGGCTAGAATTTGGGCTTATATATCAACTTCAGAATACAACTATAAATTTATAGAGAAATGACAAGACGAAGGAAAAACACTTTGAGCTTATGCATATGGAAAATTGTTAGAAGGCAAATTTATGAGGAAATTTATGATAAATCTTATCAAAAATTTTTTACATAGATTTCTCTGGTGCCAAATTTGGGCTGATGAGGATCAGAGTTGTCATCAGTAATTAATTTTTGTTCTTTCTGTAAGAAGGAGGTTGGGGGACACCTTCACAAACTTATATCCTGCTTTTAGATAAACAGAAGGAGGGCAGATAATTTTTCTTGTATCTGCTTTTTCTCAGTTACCTGCAACTCAAAATATTCCTTATTCTGAGATGCCATATTTTGAGGTGGCATATTCTGTTATCCTTCCATTTTTATATATTTCCTGATATTTTTATTTATAGTGAAACTTGGACATAAGATCATCATTCTGGCTTATGTGGAAAATATAGCTCATAGCTGGAAATCTGTGGGAGAAGATAATCTACTTGGACATTTGAACTTCTTGTTTGTGTTGATGAATGAACTGATTCAACTGATTGTGCATTCACCGATTAAAAAGATCAGAATGTAAACATTTCCAGATTCATGGGTCTCTCTGGCTTTGATGTCAAAGAGATTCCTGGAAGTTGAGGCTTAAAGGGCTAGGATGCATCAGAAATTAAGACAATAAATATTTCTTTGTGATTTGTATAAAGTTAACTATCAATATCATTGCCTACTCATTCTCATCCATTCAGTAAATTTGTCAAAAGAAAATACAGTGAACTACATTGAGCTAGTGAAAGCATTTTCTAAGACTAACAATATCAATAAAATAAGATTTTTCATGAGTGCTTAGCATAAAACCTTATATATGAATTTATCATATTTAATTTACATTCCCCAAATGATTAGACATTTAATTGTATATAAAACTAAAGAGGCTATATTAACCACCTTGATCCAAATGATATTTATAGTTCATTTTACCTAATAACCACTAATGTAAGCAGTGAATTTACAAAGATAAATCAAAGGCTGGGGTGTAAAAATACTCAGAATAAATGTCAAATGATTAAAATTCTACAGAGTATGTTCTCTGCCCCTGATGTAATTAGATCAATAACTTATCTAGACAAACTTCACATATTTGGAAATCAATGCATTTACAAATAACCCATGGCTGTGAACCAACAGCAAAAGGAAGACCTTTCTCTCTCTCTCTCTCTCTCTCTCTCTCTCTCTCTCCCTGTCTACTCTGCCTGTCAAAAAAAAAAAAAAAAACACAAATAACCCATGTCTCTAAGAAGAATCACATAGGGTAGTAGAAAATATTTCTAACTGAATGATAAAAGTAGAGTCTAAAGGAATTCAAGTGGAAGAATCTTCTAACATCATACCCAAAGATAATAAAAATGATTAAAACACACCTAACATTTGTACAGCACTTTACATATATTCTGAAATTTTGTCTTAACAACAACTACCGAGAAAATGTTAACATACATGAGTGTCACCATAGCTCAGATCAGTACTCTGCACTTTCAAGGAATCGTAACAAAGACTATCAGGGAAGATGATCTTGTCCCTTCCCCGTAAACTGACTTCCAGCCTTGTCACCTGCTCTCTCCCAATCAGATTCCCTCATCCCAACTTTCTGCACCTAAGCATAGTCTATTGTGTCCCTTGCAGTGTATAATATTATCCAAAAACATTTGCAAATGAACTCGTCTGTTTACCTGTCTGTTGACTACTTCAAACTAAGTTACCTATGACCTATCCTTTACTCCTCAGTAACTGGGCCAGTATACATCCAAGCCTTCTCAATCCAAGGACAATGCTTTTTCTCAACAAGAGGATTTGGCTCTTTAAACACATTTGATACTGAAAATTTATTTCCACTTGAAGTAGTCACCAAGATTTCATAAAAGATAGTAAAATAATTTCTATTGAAGTGAGTCTTAGAAATGGAAGAGAAAATAATCATGAAATTATTTACTTTGTATATTTTTAAGCTTAGATTAAAATAGCTTCACATTAGATGTCAGACTATACAGTGAATAAATCAGAGATTGATTTGTGTGTTTATATATAGTACATGTGTACTTGTGTAAGCATGACATATGGTTCAAGGTGTATTTGACTTCTCTAACATGATCATTAAAAAGAAGTAAAATTCAGGCTTCCTTGCATTTCCCAATGGTTTATCTTAACTTTTGATATTTAAATTATTCACCTATAAGGTACACACTTGATCAAAACCTTCTTCTCATTTATTTTCTTCATTCGTTACTTCTGTCAGCTTCTCCTGTATCAGATTAAGGTGTGGGTATATGGTTCAAAAAGTTCACCTATGTCATGTTTATTGATGACATAAAATCTGGTGCCTTTTGCAAGACTAGTAATTTTCTTTGGTAATTGGTTATAATATATTTTCATTATACTGCAGAATGTCAGTCATCTTTTTTTTCAACTTTATTCACTTTATTTATATATTTAACAATTCTAAAGTATTTAAAAGTGCGGTTCCATAGTGTAGTGGTTATCACATCAGTCATCTTATAATGGAGAGCAGAAGATAATGTTAAGCAAGGAGAAACATTTATTTCAGAATTAGTTTTAAGTAAAGTACTTCAAAGATTTCATGAAAACAGAATTGAAAGACAAAATTTGGTACAAAAATGTCACAAGCCCTTCCTTGCTTTAGCCTAAAATGGCCCATACCATCTCCTCACATTCCACTGGGAGAACTTCACATTCTTGCCCCACTTTTCATGTTGTTTCGTTTCACTGTTTGCCAGCCAAGTGCAAAGGAGTCAGCTGATGACTCCAATCCTAAAGAATGGTGGTTTTCTCACTTAGGAAATAAATCTATATTGGTTCAAGGCACTGAGCTCCTAGGATATTTGTTAGAATACTATTAGTCTATCTTAAATAGTATACTAATAGGGCTTGTGCTGTGGTTTAGCCGGTGAAGCCACTGCCTGCAGTGCTGGCATCCCACATGGGTGCTGGTTCAAGTCCCGGCTGCTCCACTTCTTCTTCTTCTTCTTTTTTTAAGATTTATTTGAAAGAGTTACAGACAGAGGTAGAGACAGAGAGAGAGGTTTTCCATCCACTGGTTTACTCCCCAGATGGCCACAATGGCCGGAGCTGCGCCAATCCGAAGCCAGGAGCCAGGAGCCAGGAGCCAGGAGCTTCTTCTGGGTCTCCCACCTGGGTGCTGCTCCACTTCTAACCGAGATCTCTGCTTATGGCCTGGGAAAGCAGTAGAGTGATGGTCCAAGTCCTTGGTTTCCTGCCCCCATGTGAGGGACCCAGAAGACCAGGAGGAAGCTACTGGGTTGTGGCCATTTGGGGAGTGAACCAGCAGATAGAAGACTTCTCTCTCTGCCTCTGTGTAATTCTACCTTTCAAATAAATAAATAGTTTTTTTTTTTTTTTTAAGTCCAGCAAAGGCCAAAGCTGGGCTGATCTGAAACCAGAAGCTTCTTCCGGGTCTCCCACACAGGTGCAGGGGCCCAAGGACTTGGGCCGTCTTCCAGTGCTTCCCAGGCCACAGCAGAGAGCTGGATCGGAAGTGGAACAGCTGGAACTTGAACTGGTGCCCATATAGGAGGTCAGCACTGCAGGCGGTAGCTTTACCTGCTACACCACAGCACCAGCCCCCAATTAAATAAATCTTTAAAAAAATATAGTATCCTGAGTGTGTCTGTACATTGAATTGGTATATCTAAATGGAATTACTGTTGAATAGACTAAAATTTGTCCTGGAATTTGGCACACTTTGAGCAGCTACAGTGATTTCATTACATAAAAATGTATTGAGTACTTACCTTATGCTTAGCAGTACAATGAACATTGCACAGACTGAGTAGAAGATTCTGGAAGTAAAAAATAGAGGTTGACTCTTTCTTCTCGCCAACTCACCTGCCATAGCCTCTTTCTCACATCTTTGCTAGTATACCCTCTCTGTTATTCCTGAGATCATACTGGCCAAACTCTAAACCACAGTGATTTTCACAAATCTCCAATGCAATCTTGTAATACTCAGTAGAAAACCCTTCAGAGCCCTCCTCATCCCCACCCCTACCTTTGCTTTTGAAATAAAGTCCATTCCTTATCACAGTTTACAAGAGCTTCCCTGATTGGGGGCGGGGGCAACACTGTGGTGCAGTAGGTTAATCTGGGCCTGCAGCAAGGGCATCCTGTATGGGCACCAATTCTAGTCCCAGCTGCTCTTCTTCTGATCCAGCTCTCTGAAAAGGCCTGGGAAAGCAGTAGAAGGTTGGTCCCTACACCTACGTGGGAGGCCCATCTTCAGATTGGCCCAGCTACAACCATTGGGGCCATCTGGGGAGTGAACCAGTGGGTGGAAGACCTCTCTCTCTCTCTCTCTTTCATGTCTGTAACTCTATCTCTCAAACAAATAAATAAAATCTTTTTTAAAAAAAGCTTCCTTTCATGATCTGGCCTCTGTTTGCCTCTCCAGTCTCATTTCCTGTGACCTTCCAGCCTCTTCACTCTGTATTCCACTTGGATCCAGAGCCACTTTTAGTTCCTTGCAGGCATGCAAATCATGCCCACAGAAACCTCTGTGCTTTTGCACACTCTATTCATCGAACTACATTCTTTCCCCACTCACTGCTCTTTTAACCAGGAAAGTTCTTTTAGGTCTTAGCTTGTGTTTAAAAATCTGTGCTAATAACTGTGCAATATGAATGTTTGATAGGTCCTACTACACATTGTATTCACTCATCTTCTGTAGTTTATATACTGTCAAGATTAATGAGAATATATTCTGAGAAACATGTCATTAGGTGATTTCCTTGTGTGCACATCATAGAATGTTCTTCCACAAACTAAGATAGCTATAATGATTTACTAAGCAATATAATCTTGTGGGACCATTGTTGTATATGGAGTCTATCATTGAGAAAATTGTTGTTATGCATCACATGATTATAATTGTATCTCCTATCATTTTATGAATTCCTTTAAATTGGCGTGATTGGCCACAGATTACCTTTAGAATTCTGTGTTGGCCAGCGCCGAGGCTCACTAGGCTAATCCTCCACCTGCGGTGCCGGTACTCTGGATTCTAGTCCCAGTTGGGACGCTGGTTCTGTCGCGGTTGCTCCTCTTCCAGTCCAGCTCTCTGCTGTGGCCTGGGAATGCAGTGGAGGATGGCCCAAGCGCTTGGGCCCTGCACCCTCATGGAGACCAGGAGGAAGCTCCTGGCTCCTGGCTTTGGATTGGCACAGCGCGCCAGCCGTAGCAGCCATTTGAGAGGTGAACCAACAGAAGGAAGACCTTTCTCTCTTTCTCTCTCGCTGTCTAACTCTGCCTGTAAAAAAAAAAAAGAAAGAAAAAATTCTGTGTTGTGGTATTGTAGTACTTATCATAGACAACATGGTCAATTAACTTATGAAGCATTTTGAGTTGAAATATTATTCTTGACTATTTAGGTGGATACCATATGCAATCACAAGTATCTATCCCAGAAGGACATGGAGGGATATGACTATACAGCTCAGAGTTCTATTTAATCATGACATCCAGCTTGATTCCAAGAGACAAGCCAAATTCCAGCTTTAAGAAAACTAAAAGCCTGTAGCCAGATAATAGCAGATAAACCTGCTGCCTGCAGTCCTGGCATCCCATATGGAGTTTGGTTCGAGTCCTGGCTGCTCCACTTCCTGTCCATCTCCCTGCTAATGCACCTGAGAGAGAAGTGGATGATGGTCCCTAGCACCTACATGGGGGACCCAGAAGAAGCTTTAGTCTCCTGGCTTTGGTCTGGCTCAGCCTGACCATTTGGGGAGTGCACCAGCAGATGAAGGTCTCTCTCTCTCTCTCCTTCTCTCTCTCTCTCTTTCTCCCTCTGCATCTCCCTCTCTCTCTCTGTAACTTTGCCTTTCAAGTAAATAAGTAAATCTTAAAAAAAAGAAAAAAGCTGTATCCAATCACTGCATCTAGCTCAGTTCAGGATCACTGGTGATGACATAGACCAATCTATCCAGATGTGGCTTGTCCAGTGAACGATTATCTAAAAAGATAAATTATCTGCAATCTCCCACAACACTATATAAAATGATCCAGTAGAGACAAAACAAATGTTCCATTCATAAAAGGGACACAAATAGCAGTTATGAAACTCTGCAAAACATGCATTAACACCCTCCCCCATGAGTACCCTGAGGGCGGGAGGGACTTCTTTCTTTGATAGACTGTGTTCTTGTTTATTCCCCCATCCCATGTCCCTAGGGAGTCAAGAAGTCTTTCTTGCCCATAAACCTCCCTGGCCATATCTGGGGAGTACAGTGGACATTATGCCTTCCTTGGCGGACACATGACTTTCATAGCCAGATTCTAGGTATAAATTTAAGATCGCTGAAGGTTGTGTTATTATTTTATTTTTGTTGTTCTCAGCACATTTTTATTGAACTTGACACTCTGTGCGAGAATCTGCGGCAGGCACTGGAACAGTGGTTTAGGAACACAGACAAAGTTCTTCTCACACATCATACATTCTAGTGAAAGAGACAGACTGAAGGTTGTTTGAAAGTTCAAACAACCCCAAGTACTTCAGTCCCGGCTCACGGTTTCTTTGGCAATGCAAGCGTTTCAGACATTCAGTACGCTCACGTCACCACATAGTTCTGATCCTAAACATAGTTCTCAAATCTGTTTTTTGTTAGTTTGTGTCCTAGCCCCAGTTTCTTTCTTTTTTAGCTAAAGGCAGCTATTTGAGGGCGATGGAGTGGGGAGGAGGTGTGGGATGTGCCATAGACTCAGGTAGGAAGAAGGTAAAGCCATTTATTGAGTTTTGTCTCTGGCTGAATCACTCTGTTCAATCATGAAGGACTTCTGAAACTTCATCAGTCAAAGCCTTTTCAGTTTCATCTATTACTAAGTGAGGATACAACCCTATAATAGAAATTTTTTTGATTTCCTTTGATACTTGCTTTAAACCCAGTCATTCTTTATTTAGTCCTGTTGTGGCATTTTAATATCTCGCTGAAAGCCATAGGTGTTTGCCAATACACAAATAAAACTGACCACTGACTTTTCCCGCTGCTTTCTCTAGAACAGTCGTTCTCAGAATTTGGTAGCGAGACTAGCGGCGTACTCAGTCCAGTTTCACCAAATCAAAAACTGTGGGTGGGAGTCCAGGAATCTTCATTTTCACAAGCCTTCCAGGTGTACAGTAACAGTGTCCACTAAGGATGAGAAGCACTGTGCCAGAGCCATAGGTATCAGTCTGCCATTTTATGACAGGTGGGGACATTCCTGGCTGGTAAAAAGAGAAGGGGCAACCAACCATTAGGTTAAGGTGACTATTTTTAGACATTGAGAAAGTCAACATGGTTTTCCTGACCAAAAGTTTTTAGGCAAGAATTATAGCCTCCTTGAAGATAAACCTCTCCTGTTATTATTATTCCTGCAGTTGACATCAGTAAATTCACTTTAGACACTGTCATTACATTGTTATTCCTGTCTGAAGAATGTTCCTATTTCCTCTGGGGATCAGTTTCTTTATTCTGTGTGATCTCAGGAGGACTGTCACTCATGGAGTTTCATGCTTTTGGTTATAAGAAGTATATGACTCAAGTCCAGCTGAATTGACTAATGTATCCCTATGACATTAACAATTACTATATTCAAGGACTTGTGACTCAAGCATGGCTAGTTAGAATCCAAATCATAGCCAATAACTCACTGACACTGGATTCCAAAAGCCAGTTGTCTATTACCTGTCCGCAAGGCTGAGTACAAGGTCAGGTTGACTTTTTATAGTACCCTGCATTAGGGAGGGCAAGATATACTGGATGCTGTAACATAAAACTCCCCAAATTTCAACACCTTAACACATATAATATACACTGGTGAGGACACCTTAGCGTGTCTTAGGGCCCTTGAAACGTCCCCAGTTTACAGCAGGGCTAACATGTAACATCCAAGTTGGGTGATTTTGGACAGTAGGCAATCTTCACACAGACATTCAGGGACCTTCTCCTTTCTCATCTCATCCATCCATCATATTCTCAACTTTAGTTAACCTAACCCTATGTCAGCTTAACCCTATGCCTGTCTATCACAAAGGGAAGAGAGAGCATATGCATGCTTGGATGTGGAAGACGTTCGTGGACCAGACCCGGAAGTGACCTCCATTATTTCATTACACACTCATTTTCTAGAACACAGTCAAATGGCTATCTCAAAATGCAAGGGAGGCTGGGAAAGGTCTGGATACGTGCCAGGAGACAAAGTAAAAAGCTATTTTTCAACACACAGTAGCTAGTTCCACATACCATACTCATAGTGATTGATCAATTTGGTAGATATGTGATCAAAGCCAGCCAGAGTTATTTCCTGGGATTTACCTATGCTGAGATCAGGTGTAAGAAATTCTGCGATAATTCCAAGGTTATTAGCTAGTATACGCCTGAAATAGTATCTGCAGCACTTCTCATAGTTGTAGCTATGTCACAGACACATAGCCTAAGGTTCCCTGCTTAGATACACACACTAGCGGTTGGCACTGTGGCACAGTGTGTTTAAGCCCCAGTCTGCAGCGCCAGTATCCAATATGGGTGCCAGTTCTCTCCCCTTCAGATCCAGCTCTCTGCTTTGGCATGGGAAAGCAGTAGAAGATGGCCCAAGTCCTTGGGCTCCTGCACCTATGTGGGAGACCTGGAAGATGCTCCTATCTCCTGGCTTCAGATCAGCTCAGCTCTGGCCATTACAGTCATTTGGGGAGTGAACCAGTGGAGTGGAAGACCTTCCTCTCTCTATGGCTCTACCTCTCTCTGTAACTCTGTCTTTCAAATAAATAAAATAAATCTTAAAAAAAAAAAGAAAATAATAAAACCAACACCTAGGATGTCATTATGTCTTCTTGTTGTTTTTTTTTTTTTTTTTAAGATTTATTTATTTATTTGAAAGAGTTATAAAGAGAGGCAGAGAGAGAAGTCTTCCATCCACTGGTTCACTCTCCAATTGGCTGCAATGGCCAGATCTGCGCCAATCCAAAGCCAGGAGCCGGGAGCTTCTTCCAAGTCTCCCACGTGGGTGTAGGGACCCAAGAACTTGGGCCATCTTCCACTGCTTTCTCAGGCCATAACAGAGAGCTGGATCAGAAGTGGAGCAGTTGGAACTTGAACCTGTGCCCATATGGGATTCCAGCACTGCAGGCTGTGACTTTACCAGCTATGCCACAGTGCCAGCCCCGTCATTATATCTTACAACAATTCTACTGTTGGTGATTAGGTATCCCATCTAGATACTCAGTGCATGTAAGTATTGGGTACTCACAGTTCATAGCAGTTCCCTTCTATAGAAGGGAACTTCTTGGCACTTCGGACACATTTTACCTGCAATGACCTGGGAAGCTGTCCCTTCTCCTGTGAGAACTTTCAATTGGTAACTGATAAAATGGAAAACAAAAATAAAAACCAGCAGTCTTGCTTCGAAGGGGAGCAACTCTGTTTCTACTTATCCTGCAGAGCCCCTCAGCAGGATAAGCTGAGGCTGGACTTAGCAAAGGAATCCTGTCCAGCTTTTCTCCTGTTGCTCTCCTAAAAGTTTCTCCTGAAAACATCTCAAGTTCTGCTTCTGAAGAGTCCAATGAGACATCATCGTTAGCCCCTTCCTACTTCAGATTCATCACATCCTTTGTATTTTGATTGATGTTACCCTCATCTTTTTACCTTTCAAGGTGTCTGATTTTAGTCTTTCCTGCATAAAATGTTTCATTTTAGCATATTACACCCCTACTAAGAATGCTTTTGAAGAACTTACTTCTATTTAAAGGACTCTTTAAAGGCTTCCTTAATACGCACTCCCATCCTCCATCTGTCCTACATTTGCACATTCTGCTTTGACTTTTTCAGCATTCTGCTTTCATTGGAGTTAGGGGTTTGCACTTCTGTCTTGCTTGAGAAGATTTGTTTATCCTTCATACGTGTATCCCTAAAGTGATTTTCCTAAATTTTCCTTCAGGATCCACACATATAATATACTCTGGTGAGGACACCTTAGCATGTCTTAGGACCCTTGAAACTTCCTCAGTTTATAGCAGGGCTAGTACAAGAGCCCAGAACAGAGCAGAAGGATAAGGGAAGGTCAGTTTGCCCCAAACACTTACGGAGATTGTTAGGATATAAGGGACAAGGAAAGAAGTAATTTGAAGGGAGGCCCTTTACACAAGTCTAATGAAATGTTTATGCATAAAGAAGACCACAGGAAGATGGCAACTGGCCTTGTCCTGGGTCAGTCATATGACAAAAGTTGGGTAGCATCAATGCATGTGGAGTGTTTAGTTCATTGGGTAGCCCAAAGAAAGTACTCAATGAAATGCAGTTCCTTCTACACTTTTTCCTTCTCTGCCTTCTCTACCTCCTAATGTTATTATTGTATTATCACTATATAGGCCAATGTTTAGATTGTACTATTTCTCTAGAATTCTATCTTTGCTCTGAGTTAGGCTATGGTTCACAATAAATACTGTATACTACCCCGTTTGACTTTGGACTTAGCCGCATATTGTGGTTCAGTTAACAGAATATGAGAAGATAGTTTATACCATTCTCTGTCCAAACTGTGTGAATGTGTTCATATAATTTTTTAAAGATTTATTTATTTTAAAGGCAGAGTTACAGAGAGGGGAGAGAGAGAGAGAGAGAGAGAGAGAGAGAGAGAGAGAGAGAGAGGTGTCTTCCATCTGCTGGTTCACTCCCCAGATGACCACAATGGCCAGAACCATGCCGATCTGAAGCTGAGAGCCAGGAGCTTCTTCCAGGTTTCCCATGTGGGTGCAGGAGCCCAAGAACTTGAGCCATCTTCTACTGCTTTCCCAGGCCATAGCAGAGAGTTGGATTGAAAGTAGAGCAGTTGGAACTCGAACCAGTGCCCAGATGGGATGCCAGCACTGCAGGCGGCAGCTTTACTGGCTATGCCACAGTGCTGGCCCCTGTTCATGTAATTCGACTTGCTGTCTTGTACCCCTAGCATTTGCTATGAGAAGAACATGTCCCATGTAGTCTCCATTCCTTCATCAGGGTTCAAGGAATGAGAGCCATGTGGAACAAATCTAAACTCAAATTACAGTCTATAACAGAATTGGTAGAGCAAGTTGCAGAAACAGAATCTGCAAGCATTGTTTGTTCTTTAAGTCATTGAAATTTGGGGAGTGTTTGTTATACAATATTATTACCATGCAAAAAACTAATACATCTCACCCCTGAGAAAAAGGGGAAAAAATTCTTCCCCAAATTTTTTGCATTGTCCAGGGCGACTCATGATATCTGAGATAGATATTAAGACAGAAGAAGGTCTGATGGACCAGTGGATTCTGGGATCTACTGCTGATCTCCTAAGATGTGAAAGGCTCCTAGATAAATCTTGCCTCCAAGTAATGTAACTGACATGCATGGGCCAGGTTTTTCCTATTTCACGACCCTCATTAATGGTAACTGACATAAAGTTAACTGAGATTGACTCTGGCAGAGGGAAATGATGGAGATTGTCAGAGGCATCTCTTGATGATTCTGCAAGAAATTAAGATACAGAGTGGTAAGCCTGAGAAGCTGGAGCTACAGTTAGATGTGGAAAATTGAAGGAAGTAAGCTGTTGAGATATAGGAAGGAGACACTAGAACAGAAAGAATCAAAGACATAAAGACAGAAAAGCCAATGTTGAGATGTTCCCAAACAACCCATTGGAAAATAAACAGAGCTGAAAACTTAGGGAGTAAGAGACTGAGTCCTGGGGAACAGGCAAAAGAGATGGGTGTCTGGCAGGTCAAAGCCATGGTCCACTTGTTCTAAACCTCTTGGACTGGAAACCACCTGCTGTTGAGAAAGCAATGGAGTGAAAAAACAGGAGGATGTATCATGTACACCCCAGGAGTCACAAGGACAATGGTGACTCCTCACTCTGGTTTCCTAGTTGCTACTTTCACGCCTCAGAGACTCAGCTTCAGAATTTCTCATCCTCATCCTTTGAAAACCAAAATGCACCTTCAACTTCAACTCCTAGTAGAGTCTGTGTTTCCTGGAACTATTGCAACCTTGTCTGGATGTCTGCACATTGTTGTTGCCAAACTCCCCTCCTGCCTCCTGGACTCCTGATGGCTTCCCCCTTGCTGGCCTTCCCTCTGCTGACCTCTGGGAGAGATGGACCATTAACTTCTACCTGCCATGAAGCCTTCTAACGCATGCTCTATGTTCTACTTTGTCCTGGATCACCCAAGAGCATTCACATGCTCTGCTTAGTTCTCAGGTCCTAGCTGTTCATCACCGACCTTTCGATCTCTGAAAGTATACTTTTATAGATGTGGCCCCTTGGCTCACATTAAAATATTAATTCCCTTTGGGAGAGACCCTATTAAGTCTTTCAGGGAATTGCTAATTTGCATCTTAATGTGAATGAGGTTATTGCATTTTTTTCTTTACCCCCTTAAAGCAATCTTTGATGTGGGAGGGGACAATCAGGGAAACTGCCGATCACCAGATAGTGATGTAAGAGTTTCAGATGGCTTTGGAGGCAGGGAAAGGAAACAAGAAGGAAAATGTTGGTCCTTATTCTCTGTGGGGCATGTAGTGTGGATAATGGTTCTGAGTTCTTCTTAAGCTTAATGAGAACATTTAGTTTTGTTTGAGATTTAACTCTTACTGGGTTATTTCTGTGGTGGAGTGATATAAAGTGTTGATAGCAAAAGGACTAATGGTAAATAGGGATGCATCCTTATGATGAAAATAAGTCAGCATTTGGAAGACACTGAGCATGCAGGATCATAGATATAAATGGATCACAAAAATGTCTGGTTGTTGTGTTGGCTGTAGCTAAAGCAAACAGAAACATTTCTTTAAGGAGACTGATCTCTCTGCTGTGAATATGCATAGGAGTATCTTATTGGGTCATCCTATTTTAGAGGCTGGTCCTAAGTGTACATTTTCAGAAACTCAGTTTTGGGGGAGCATGTAGTAAGTCAGCCTCAAAAGACTGACTCATACCTTTCTTGCTTTTTTTTTTTAAGATTTATTTATTTATTTGAAAGTCATAGTTACACAGAGAGAGGAGAGGCAGAGAGAGAAAGAATGAGAGAGGTCTTCCATCCAGTGGTTCACTCTCCAATTGGCCTCAAAGGCCAGAGCTACACCAGTCTGAAGCCAGGGGCCAGGAGCTTCTTCAGGATATCCCACACGGGTGCAGGACCCCAAGAACTTCGACCATCTTGTACTGCTTTCCCAGGCCATAGCAGAGAGCTGGACCAGAAGTGGAGCAGCTGGGACTTGAACCAACACCCATATGGGGTGCCTGCACTGCAGGCGGTGGCCTTACTTGCTACACCAAAGTGCCGGCCCCTGACTCATACCTTTCAAACTCACAAGAATATGATGAAAGATAGACCTTTGTAATGTGCACAATATGTTATATATCATCAGATATCTGCTTCCTAGTATTAAGATCATGGGGAAGTTAAATTGTTAGTATCACTGTAGCCTGCTAGACACGAGTGGGATAGAAAGACCTACCCTCACGGCTGTGACTGAGTTCTTAGGTGCCAGGAACCATGCTGAGTACTTTCTCATTTAATTCTCAAAATTGCCAACAAGCAAGTGATTTCATTATTCCTCTGTTACAGATGAGTAGATGAGGCTCCAAGAATTTAAGTCTTTACTCAAAATCAACTAGCTAGAAAGAGTCAGAGCTAGTTTGAAACCCAGGCCAGTGAGTCTGGAACAACAAACTATGTGATCTCAGCCTATCTGGGAAAAAAAGGAAGTAGATCCAGATGTGGCAGAATGGACACACTATCAGAGGGCAAGAGGAAGGGAGGACAGCCAGCAAGGGTCCAGGAAGGATAAATGCAGATGCAATTTTTAAGGCTGAGCCTCAGTCTGGATCTCAGGGCTGGTTCCGATGTATAAAAATTTTTGGAAAAGAGGGCTCCCTTTAGGGGAGCATTTGGCATAACAGTTAAGATGCCTATATCCTATATCTCAGAATCTAATCCAGTCCTACTCTGCTGCTGATTCTAGCTTCCTGCTATTATGTACCCTGAGAGGCAGCAGGTGATAAGTCAAGTAGTTGAGTCCCTGCCACCCACATGGGAGACCCAAATTGAGTTCTGGTTTCCTGTCAGACTGTCCAGTTTCAGCTGTTGCAGGCATATGAGGGAGCAAACCAGCAGATAGAGTCCCTATCTCTGTCTCTCTGTCTTTGTCTCTCTGTCTTTGTATCTAGGTCTTTATGTCTATCTCTCTGTGTCTTTCTGACTTGCAAATAAAATGAAAATATAAACAAAAATAAAAACAAAAAATACTCGCTAATGTACACACTCTGCCCCACTTCACATACTTGCAACAAATCAGGAAATGCAATGACAAACTGGTATTCTCTGGAAGTGAACCTCTAGACTTTATATTTTTAGTGTTATTTATTTTGAAAAATAAGCTTTATTAAAAATTATAACATAAGCACAAAGGAAGTCAACTAGAATATGAATTAAATTATCATATTATTCTTTTATGTCTGAGGATAAATTAGGTATTTGGGGAATGGGAGAATACATCAAAGAAAAAAAACCAATATGGTCTATGACAATCACATGGAAAAATAAAGTATCCAAACCTAGTATACATCTACTACATGTATTCTGCTCATTGAGGTAACATGGAAATTCTGTTTTATTTGTAGAACTAAATTCAGAGAACTGTTCAAACAGAATGAGCTGTCCAATGAGAACATTGTGTGATATTTTAAACTAAGGTAAATGTGAATAATTAGGTTGGTAATATATTCTTTAAGAATTGCCTGAAAAATGGAAAAATCAAGAGGTGACTAAATCCCTTAGAACTTGGGACAGATGGGAAAGTCCAAATGATAGGTAATGGAATTTCCATTAACACATCTATTCCTCAGTGCTTGCAATGTGATCATAATACTCTAATTTAACCTATTTTTCTAATTAAATTATGGAAGTAAATGTTAGAAATCAAGGTATGTTGTCTAATTATAGATATATACATAACAGAACATTGAGAGCTTATATTTTATCTACATTAGAAGCATTTTGTCATTTACTATTTTCTCTTGCCTTGCATATTTTCAATGAACTTTTCCACTGTAAACACAACAGAGTTCTAGAATAACTTGGTGTAAAAGAACTTTGTGATATAACAAAATGTTTGATGATTTGTGACTACTGATTCCTATATTGAATGGTATAGCCTTTGACCAGGGTGGGGAACTCTCAGCCCAGGGGCTGTGTAAGTCCCCAAAATTATTTGTTCTGTCCCTGCCAAGGCAACTTCAGGTAGGATCCAAAATTCAGTAAACCTATTGCAGGGTAATTTTAACTTGATACTTTTGTATGGCCTGTGAACAATTTATAAATATAAAGAACCAGGATGTTTGCAAGAAGCATCTGAGTATACAAAATGACAGTTAAACAATAACTATAAAACAGCCATGGTGATCAATGGTTGTTCTACCATATAATAATGAAAGATTAACTCACTCTCCCTGGTATCTAAGTGTTTATTCAGATCCTTAATTCCTAGAGATTGTCCTCAGAATGGGGAGATTTCTTAGCTTAAAAAAATGCTAACCTTTGATGATGAATGACAGAGAAGATAAAATAACTCTAGAACATAAATACAGTCTTATAGCAAAAAAATCAAATTTTATGAAACTCCAGGAATATATCACAGTAAAATGTGTTACACCTATCTTGAAATTTCTATGATGCAGATGATAGGGGTTTAATTCACATGGGGGTTAATAGCCAATTAGTGAATCTCAGGTGATAATTATCTAGAGAATGAAAAGTGATGAAAAACTAGGAAAATCAGCTTTTCTTCCTCTGGGTCTCAATTATCTCAACATGAGGCAATGTGTTGGGTTACACTGGTCATCACCTTGCTCAAACTAAGATTCTTTAAGAGGGATAGTTCATTTTATAACTAATTAAAAGGCTGAAGTTTGGCGTTACCTCATCTGATTTATTCACAAAGAAGTGTTACTGCATTGGAGTCCCAGTGATTCACAAGGAAAGTGCATCTTTTGGAGTCCATTTGATTTCTTCAATATCTTTGTAATTTTTAAACTTTATGTATCAAATCCAAATGTACATTTTTTAAAGTTTTCCCTCTGAGTCTCTTAAAAATATATGTGAAGCAATATGAAATTTTATTCATTGCCAGCAGGAAAGCAAACAGACACAGCCACTTTGGATAACTGTTGAGCAGTTTCTTACAAAGCTAAACACACTCTTACTATATAAGCAACTGTGCTCTTTGGTATTTACCCAAAGAAGTTGAAAATTGTCATCCACACGAAGACCTGCATAAGGATGTTTGTAGCAGCTTTATTCATAATTTCCCAAACTTGGATGCAACCAAGATGTCCTTCAATGCTAAAAAGAAATCAGGTATCAAGCCAAATAAACTTACAGTGAATATTACTGAGAAAAAAGTCAATCTGAAAAGACTACATATTGTATGAGTTCCATTATGTGACATTCTGGGAAAGGCCACACTATGGAGACCGTAAAATCAGTGGTTGCCAGGGAAATTTTAGGGCAGTTAAATATTTTATATGATAGTACAATAATGAATATAGGGGATTATTATACATTTGTCCAAATCTGTAGAATATACAGTACCCTAATTGAACCCTAATGTAAATTATGAGCTTGGGATGACAATGATGTGTCAGAGTAAGTTCACTAATTATAAGGAATTCACAAATCTGATGGTGATGGTGTATTGATAATGGGGGAGGCTTGTGTAGGACAGGGTATGTATGGGAAATGTCTGTATGATCTTTGCAACTTTGAAACAAACCTAAAAGTGCTCTAAAGATATAGTCTGAATATACATATTTATGATTAATATAAACAAGAATTTTGAATCACAGTTACTCAAGAAGCTTCAGAAAGCTATTGGAAAACTGGAATTAGAAGATAATTTAAATTTTCCATGAACTCCTTGAAGCTCTCTCATGTGTGCATGCGTGTGTGTGTGTGTGTGTGTGTGTGTGTAACAAAACACTCAGAGACGATTTCTATTTTTTCCAATAACTACTTTCAAAGCACTGGGCTGATTTGCTTCTCCTACTGATAATGGCATCCTGAAAGGAATCTAAACTTGACTAGTTATGTTCTGATTAGTCTGGATGGAGGCCAGGTTAAGCCAAAGTAAGAAATGAACCTGAACATTTCAGCAGCTGAGCACATCAAAGATGTGTGTTTCACTCTAACAAAGTCTCCCGAGGGGCAGGTGGCTCTCCAGGACAGCCCAAGTGATTAAAAAATTTTTTTTTAAATCTATCTGCTCTGACACTGTCGCTCCATCATCTTAGTATACGATTCCCAACAGGAGAGACCTGGACTCACATGATCTCAGAGTGAATGCCTCACATCTTCACCCTAATCTTGGCTATTGAAGATATGTCTTCATTTAAAAGTTTTGCAATTTAAAATTCCTAGGGTCTCTTTATATTTATATTTATTTTGCATTAAAGCATTAGTTAACCTGATTACTGAGTTGCTGGGCAGTCCCATAAATGCTGTACCTGAGACAAAGGCCTTACTTGCCTCTCCGTAGCCCTGGCTCTACCTTGAGTGGGAAACATTGCTTAATTAGCAACTTATCCTTGGGACTGATGACCATGGACTCTGACATCTGGAGCTTCTTGCTATTCCACCATTCTTTTTAGCCACATTTGAAATTTTTATTTGGGAAAGACTTTCCTTAGCTTCCTTTATGCCTCAATAGTCACAGGCTTATATTATCTTGGCAATATGTTTCTCCCAAAAACCTAGTAGGCTTATAGTCTTTTTGCCTGCAATTAATTCCAACAATGATCACAAACAAGGTCTTTCTTGGTTATGATTCGTGAACCCTATTTTACTTTGCTGACTTGAGGGCCATGTCCTATTTTTAACTTAATGGGAACTTTCTAGACCTTTCGGAAAAAGACTATCCACTTACTCCTATCTTTGCCTTGAGTCATTTTGTCCGACCAAGTTTTTCTGGATGCCATACCCTTGGTCTTCCCTTTCCCTTGAGGTGCTTTAATCAACTGGAAGTTTATCCTGGAATTTTATTACATAAAGCCTTTTATTTCCTTTTGTTTCTTTCTCTGGGGTCTCAGGGCAAAGAACTCTTCAAATCTACGAAGCTCTGAGTTTCTAGAATTTATTTCTTCTTGTTTCTACTTGCAAATTGGCAGTTGTTTTCTGAGCTTATCGCACAACACCTTTGCCAAATGTAGCCAATAGTAATCAACTGCTAAGGTTCTATCTTCAAATCACTTCCCCTGGAACTCCTATTAGGCTCCTTTGTTTCTCATGCTAGGCAGACTAGTGAATCTGAAAAATGTCTGTATTTCACCTCTGGAACCTATAAATATAATATCTTACATTGCAAAGGGGAATCAAGGTTTCAAATGGAGTAAGATTGTTAAAGGTGAAGCTTAAAATGGAAAAATTATCTTGCATTATCTATGTAGCCCAAATCTTAGAAGTGGAAGAGGGAGTAGAAGTGCAAGTGAGAAATTCAACGTGAGAAAGGCTGCATCTGCCCTTGCTGGCTTTGGCAGTGGAAGAGGAGAGTAACAAATCAAGAAATGTGGTGGACTCCGGAAACTGGGAAGGATCCTCAATTTACAGCCAGCAAAGAAATGTAAAATCTTAACCCTACAATGGCAAAAAACTGAAATTTCTCAACAACCCAACTGAGAGCGTGCAGAAAGTTATACAGCATCCTGATACCTTGATTTCAGCCTGGTGAGACTTGTACAGGACTTTTACCCTGTAGAACTTTAAGACAATAAGTTTCCATTGTTTTAAACCTGTGATAATTCATAGCAGCAATAACAGAAATCTAATAATATTGCAAGTTATCTTTAACAATTCTTGACAAATATTTGGCTCCTGAATATACACATTACTGTCTTAGCTTCAGACTCAGCTACATGATATCTTACTACCATCTGACTGATAAGCTTCTACCAAATATTCTAGGTTTCTGTTTTGATGGCACCCCACTTCCAGCATCAATTTCAACATTACTCAAAATAGGTTAAATTATCTTGTGGTTACAGATTAATCAGGAATTCAAGAGGTTTGAGAGAGGCTTATTTTTCACTCACGGAAAAATCTGCAGTGGGCCCAGCAGAACTCAAGAACATCACTCTTCCAAGAGGTGACTCTGATCCAGCCTGTTGACATCTTGATTCTGTTTCATCTAATACATTTCTCCCAGGGATCCACAGCAGGAGAGAACACACTGGAGGGTCTCCTGTGATATTTACTTTCTCAGGTCAAAACTGACATCATCCATTATCCAGAATTACAAACAGCTCTGCCAAACTCCCAAAAGATTAAGAAATGTCATGTGTGTGTGTGTGTGTGTGTGTGTGTGTACAGCCAGGAGGGAACTTGATACTAATGGTTTCTAGTATACCTTTCTACATTTTGTTATTTAAAAGAATTTGGACTGGCCCAATTTTAAGCTCCAGTTTAAGTTGGGTTTGATTTAAATCTGGAGATCTTCTTACCCCTATTTGGAGACTTAGATATTTGGAGAGGGAAAAGCAACATGGTGGCATGTTGACTTATTTTAATGCACTAGCACCCTGAATTGGAGGAAAGAAAATTAGTAATGTTTTGGGGATCATATCCCTCCCCTCTTTCCAGGTCGTAAAATTTTGAATAATGAGAAAGTGGAAAATAGAAATAGCTACATACTGGTGATGGGATGTACTCCAGGCTTCCTCAGGCTGGGCATACTGCTCATCTCATCACCTGTCCAAGGTGATCTCCATTAGGATTTGCTTCTCTGCCCCAGTGAGGACTCTTTGGAGAGCAACAGTCAAGTCTCCCTTGGTCTCCCTTGGTCTTCAGCCCCTTCCGTGGGTTGGGCATTGCAGTGCTTAAAATGACCACTTGATTTGCTTCTCTCTCTTTCACATTCTTGCGTGGGAGTTGCTGAAGTCCTTTTGTATGTCCTCTGAGAATCTCAAAGATCTGGGAGATCGACTCTGTGGTATAGCAGGTAAAGCCACTGCCTGCAGTGCTGGCATTCCATATGGATGCTGGTTCGAGTCCCGGCTGCTCCAGTTCTGATCCAGCTCTCTGCTATGGCCTGGGAAGGCAGCAGAAGATGGCCCAAGTGCTTGTGCCCCTGCACCCACGTGAGAGACCTGAAAGAAGCTCCTGGCTCCTGGCTTTGGATCAGCCCTGTTCCAGCCCTTGTGGCCATTTGGAGAGTGAACCAGCAGAGGGAAGATCTTTCTCTTTCTCTCTACCTCTGCCTCTGCTTCTGCCACTCTGTAACTCTGCCTTTCAAGTAATATAAGTAAATCCTAAATAAATAAAAAAAGCAAAAAACAAAAAAAACCAGACAAAAGGTCTGGAATATGGAGGATGTTGCTTCCATTTTCTGACTAGTATATCTCACCACAGTCCCCTCTTATCTGGTTCCTGCCCCACCCACCCACCCCGTTTTTTTTCTTTTTTAAATTTTGTGTTGAAATTTGTTTTTTTTTTTTAATTAGTTAGTTTTATATATTTGAAAGGTACTATCACAGAGAGAGAAAGAGAGAGAGAAAAAAATAATCTTTCATCCTCTGGTTCACTCCCCAAATCCTACATTTGTCAGGGCTGGGCCAAACTGAAGTCAGGAGCCTAGGACTCTATCCTGGATTATAATATGGTAGCAGAGAATCAAGTACGTGAGCCATCATCAAGGGTGTGCATTATCAGGAAGCTTCATCAGAAGCAGAGGCCCCTGGACTAGAACTAGGCTTTAGTTGAGGTGGGATGTGGGCATTTCAAGTGGCAGCTTAGTCCGCTGAGCCACAATGTTTGCTCCTACCCTAAGTTCTTGTTAATGCCATCTATGTCCATGTGAGAAACAGATATTATACTCAAACCCTGAGGTTGCCTCTCAAGCTCTCCAAGAACTTCTCTTCCTCAAACCCCAGGTAGCTGTAATAGCACAAAGGGGTCCTATTGTTGCCCAATTCAATGTTTACTGAATTGTCAATCTTCCCTTCCTATGGACAAACTCAGATCTTTAGGAACCATTCAGAGTACCTTTCTTTGGCACGGTGTGGGACCAGAAGCCCTCGCCTTTCTATAATACATAGGAAGGGAACAAGCCATGGTCCTTCTTACTAATTCAGTGCTGAAGATGCCAATGACTTCCTTTTTTAATGCTTCTCTAATCTCTCTAGGAAAACAAAATAGACAGAAACAGTCAATAAAATGTATTATAATACCATAGTGCTATATAAAGTCATTCCTCTGTAGTACTATCACTAAAACATGATAGAAGTTCAGAGAAAGAAAAAGATGAATGATAACTAAAAGTCGTCTAAAGAGACTCCTGAGTTAGAAAACCTTGAATTTGTAGGTGCAGGGTACTGTGCTAAGAACTTGTAATTATTATCTGGTGTGCTAATTTTCCCTGAATTATGGGGTGCCCAGGCATTTGACCATATATTATCCTAGATATGTCTGGAAGACTGTTTCAGGATGAGATTAATGCTGGGATTGGTAAATTAATAGGGTAGATTCTCCTCCCTAATTGAGTGAACCTTATCCAATCAACTGAAGATGTGAAGTGAACAAAAAGGCTGAGTAAGAGGAAATTCATCCTGCCTGATTACTGAACTGTTACCACCCTTCCCCATCTCTGAAGATGAACTGATGCTTGTTGAGGCCAGAACCTGCTAGCATTCAGACTGAAGATTATACTGTCAACTCTCCTGATTCTCAGGTCTTCAGACTGGTGTCCAGCTTGCTCACTATAGATCTTGGGACTTTTCAACCTCCATAACTGCATGAGCCAAGTCCTTCTCTCTCTCTCTCTCTCTCTCTCTCATTCTCTCTCTCTCTCTCTCTTTCCTTTCTCTTGGCCCCCAGTTACCAACATGACATGCTATCTCATTTAATACTCATATAAACCTGATGAGTGATATGATTCCATCACTGCCATCTTACAGATGAGTTAACTGAGGTCTGGGTCACCTACACAAAAAGAGGCTGGGATGAACCTCTCTCTAGAAACAGTTGGTCTATATGAAAAAACAAAGATCTGGAAGAATGTGAAAAGGCAAGTGGAGAAGTCATTTCCTTGAGAGACTCTGAATAGGATGAGGATGGGGCTAAAGCTGAAAATCTAGGGGTTCCTGGATGATGCCCTGTTTGAGATCCCTACGGAGCTCTCAATTGTGCCTTCTGTGGAGGAGAACTTGTACAAGTGGGGAAAAAACACTTTGTGACTCCTGCAGTAGAATTACAAGAGGAAAAATAAGCTAGGCAACGTGATATATAAAGTACTCTTGAGCATAAAATCTTGTTGAGGCGTGTCCTGCATGGCCCCCATAGAGCTCAACCTCAGAGCAGACACCTATGATGGACCCAATATTTTTCCTGACACTAACACAATCAGACAGAAACCAGAGTGAGAGAAAACCATGTTGATGATCCTTATCTAGTTTCACCAAAATTGCACCTGGAATACTCCACTGCTCTAGTGAGATCCTCATCTGTCCCTACATTTAATTCTGCTTAACTCATTTCTGCTTCTATTTATTTTTATTTTTCTAAATTTAGCCCAAAGGCTGAGTCATTAAGGCTCATAATCAGTTGGGTCTGGTTCACTGAAAAAGTATTGCTGTGCCCTTATGGAAATGACATTAAAGTAGGCAAAAGAAAAATGTGCCCAAAGCCATTAACCGGATGAAACAAGGGTCATGCTTCCTTGGGAAAACATCAATGCCATATTAAAAAAAAAATACTGAGGAGCAGTGGGTAACAGCTGCTGTCTTTCCGGATGCCATTTCCAAGGTCCTAGAGCTGCATTTTGGGGCTAGGAGCAAGAGAGCCACCTTAGAGAGACATCACGGAAGCTATTGACATTTTGAACAGGTTTTGAAAAGAGAAAAACCTTTTCTACATGCTGTAAGCAGCTTCAAAAGAAATGATTTGCCTTGAGATTTTCAGTAGATGCATGGTAATTCCTAGAACTATTCTTCATTTCTTTTAAAAAATAATGAATATATTTATTTCTTCAAGGTGTCAGGAAGTTTATTCAAGTTGTAATCAGTAGATTACTTCTTTTAATGCATTTTATAACCGAATTCTAGATGTCTTAATTTGCATAATTTCTGACTGTCACCTGTGTTAGCTAGATCCTTTGTTCAGTCTCTGCTTCCAAGTTTTCCATGTGTTTCATCTTATTTCCTATGATAAATTCAGATTTCAGAAGATAATTTTAAAAATGACTCTTATCATAAATTTGAAACATTTTCTTATTTTTCTCAAGTTTTAGTTTTTATACTTTGTCTTTCTACTTACGATGTATTTTATTTTATATTTTATATCTATGTTTCAACCATATATACTATTTTAACTTAAACTTAATTTTATATCTATATTTGATCTGTGCTATACTGGCAACCAGTTTGCTTTACTAGATTTTCAAATAATATGTTTCAAATTATGTATTTTGTTCTTCCTCAAAATAGAAATCATCAAGGCATCTACCTATTTATGGGTCTAATATGATTTTCTTTTCTTTTTCTTTCTTTCATTTTTTTTTCTTTTGACAGGCAGAGTTAGAGAGAGAGACAGAGAGAAAGGTCTTCCTTCCGTTGGTTCACCCCCCAAAGTGGCCACTACGGCTGGCGCGCTGCACCGATCTGAAGCCAGGAGCCAGGTGCCCCCTCCTGGTCTCCCATGCGGGTGCAGGGACCAAGAACCTGGGCCATCCTCCACTGCCTTCCTGGGCCACAGCAGAGAGCTGGACTGGAAGAGAAGCAACCGGGACAGAATCTGGCGCCCTAACCGGGACTAGAACCCTGAGTGCCGGCGCCACAGGCAGAGGATTAGCCTAGTGAGCCGCAGTGCCAGCCTAATATGATTTTCAACCTCTATCTATAAGGCTCAAGGGGGCCAGTGCGGTGGCATAATGGGTAAAGCTGCCTCCTGCAGTGCCGGCAACCAATACGGGTGTTGGTTCAAGTCCTGGCTGCTCCACTTCCGATCCAGCTCTCTGCTATGGCCTGGGAAAGCAGTAGAAGATGGCACAAGTCCTTGGGCCTCAGCACCCAAGTGGGGGACCCCAAAGAAGCTCCTGGCTCCTGGCTTTGGATCGTCGCACTTCTAGCCTTTGTGGCCAACTGGGTAGTGAACCAGTGGATGGAAGACCTCTCTCTCTCTCTCTCTCTCTCTCTCTCTCTGCCTCTCCTTCTCTCTCTGTGTAACTCTTTCAAATAAAAAAAAATTAATTAAAAAGGTTTTCATTTATCTAACATATAGATCAGGTACTTGTACACTTTGAAAAGTTGAGGCCCTAATGTCAAATAGAAGCTCATTATTGCAGTATAGAATAAAATTTGTATAAGAACAAGTAACTTACTTTTTCCTTAGCTTGATTTATTACTCTGTAATAATGACCCCTGCTCCCAAGATGTCCACATTCTAAGTCCCATAGCCTATGAACATTTTTCCTCACAAAGCAAAATAGATTTTGCAGATGTGATTAAGTTAAATGTTTTGTACTTATCATATATTATGCTAGGTTATCTAGGTGGACCCAATGTAATCACTTAGTCCCTTGAAAATGGAAGAGGGGGAAGAAAAGGGAGAAGTTCTTGACCAGCAGTCAACATTACTGGCTCTCAAGATGGAGAGAAAAAGAATCAGACACCGAGGCTGCGGGCTGCCTCTAGAGGTTAGGAAAGGCAGGGGGACAGATTACCCACAGAAAGTCTAGAAAGGAACAAGTGCTGCTGACACCTTTATTTTACTCACCAAGCTCTATTTTGATCTTCTGTCCTATAGACTGCGAGATAATATATGCATATTGTTTTAAACTGGTGAGTTTATAAGCAATTTGCTATAGTAGCAATAGAAACCAACACAACTTTCTTCTTATTCTTTTAATAAAAATTTATTAAGGACTCATCACACTAGACCCTGTAAATTAAAAGAATAAAAGTTATAAGATGGAAAGTATTGCTTTCTTTTTGTGTTTTAAAATTTCCAGTAAGACATGTCTCCCCCTTGCAAATCACCTTAAAAGAAATGTGTGACTCCATAACTTTAATAACTACATGGTTATTTCATAAAGTTCATGAATAATAGAATTAAATAATAAGTTTATTTTGGAAAAAACTATTTTAAATCTCTGCATAATACCATTTTTTTCCTATAAATGTTTTGAAGACCCTGCATATATAAGTAAGGGCTGGCACATTCAATGAAGATCTGAGAGGCAAACAGGAAGACACTGAGAGAAGACATCTAAGTGTGGTAGATCTCAGACTGAGAGAGTAGAGTACAGTTTTCCAAAACATGTACCTTACTCTGGGTGGAGGCGGTGTTTTTAAAAATTAAGATATAATTTATAGGGGCCAGCACTGTGGTGGAGTAGGTTAACCCTCCTCCTGCTGTGCCGGCATCCCACATGGGTGCTGATTCTAGTCCCAACTGCTCCCGTTACAATCCAGCTCTCTGCAATGGCCTCAGAAGGCAGTGGAAGATGGCCCAAGTGCTTAGGCCCCTCCACCTGCGTGGGAGACCTAGAAGAAGCTCCTGGTTCCTGGTTTCAAATTGGCTCAGCTCCAGCCGTTGTGGCCATTTGGGGAATGAACCAGTGGATGGAAGATATCTCTCTTTCTCTCTCTCTCTCTAACTCTATATCTCAAATAAATAAACAAAATCATTTTAAAAAAAGATAATTGACATGTGATTTTGTTTTCAAGCATTAGGAAGGAGGATTGGGAGGATTATCAGGTGGCAGTGAGAGCTTCCCCAGGCAAAGTTAGTTACAAAGACTCAGGGCTGATGAAAATTCACATAGGCACCATGTTCTTTGTAGGAAGCCGTCTCTCGACCAAGCAGAGTGGAAGAATAACCTCTTAGAGGGGCAGCATCCCCAAAACTACCTGTTAATGGATTGGAAGAAAGACATGCAAAATTATTTCACAAAGACCTCATAAAAGATGTCAGGAGACATAAGAATAAAATTTAGCATATGTTAGGGGAAAAAAGGGAAGAGATAAATGAAATCACAGGAATGAAGGATATAACAAGGACATAAGGATATAACAAGGACAAAGAGAAAAAGATCTTGCTGAATAACAAAGTAGCAGACATGAGAAGATAGGACTAAGAAAACTGAGCAAAATAAAATGTGAAAGAATAAAGCATTAAGAAAGAAAAGCTCACCAAAGACAACAAATACACACATAACTCATCTCTACAATAAAAAACTAATATAATAGAACATAAAATCGATATAACCTGAGAAAGTTAGAGTCATAATAACTGAATCTAAAACTGAAAAAGGCATACCATGTCTCACCACTTCACATTACTATTGGTTTGAGAATATTTTAATAATATTTTCTTACTTAATGTTAAATAAATAATTCTTTCTCAATCTTGAGAAAAAATTAATCATTTTAAGGGGAAAACCATCAATGAGCCCTCATACTTCCTCACAGCAACATTTCATCCTGGAAGCCCATGCCTACAATGTCCTCAAGAAAGAAAAGGTAAAACAAACATTTTACATAAAGCCAAGCAATCATTTAAATATACAGTGAACAAACAACAATCCTGACATGTAATTATTAAAGAATATGCATCCTGTATTCCCTTTTTTATTTATTTGTTTGACAAGCAGAGTGGACAGTAAGAGAGAGAGAGAGACAGAGAGAAAGGTCTTCCTTTTGCCGTTGGTTCACCCTCCAATGGCCGCTGCGGCCGACGCACCGCGCTGATCCAATGGCAGGAGCCAGTTGCTTCTCCTGGTCTCCCATGGGGTGCAGGGCCCAAGCACTTGGGCCATCCTCCACTGCCTTCCCGGGCCACGGCAGAGAGCTGGCCTGGAAGAGGGGCAACCGGGACAGAATCTGGTGCCCCGACTGGGACTAGAACCCGGTATGCTGGCACCGCAAGGCGGAGGATTAGCCTGTTAAGCCGCGGTGCTGGCACCATATTCCCTTTAAAAACAAATTATTATAGGTTAAATGTCAGCAAACCAAGATATGAATGGAAAAAATACAGCAAATGGACCGTCAGTGAGACTATTTAAGAAAGACTAAAACTAAATGAAATACCAAAAAAAACTCCAAAAATGCAGGAATAATATAAGTACATTTGGGAATGAAAAGAAGAGAAAAGGTGGAAAGCAGTAAGTTGATCGCTTTTAGATCAATATTATAAATCAAGAAAAAAGGTTAAAAATGAAGACTAGTTAACACTACTAAGACAAACCTAAGAAAAGTAATTTTATAAGCTACTGAAATTTTGGATGCTGAAGAGGGGCAAGATGAATGAGAAGGAAATGGAAAACATTACTTTGAGTACTTCTCATAGTAAGTAGTAGTAGTTAACCCTACAGATGTAATAATCTATGGCATAGTCATACAATTAAATGATACAAAGCCGGGGCTGGCACCGTGGTGCACTGGGTTAATCCTCCTCCTGCATCCCATATGGGTGCTGGTTCTAGTCCTGGTTGCTCTTCTTCCAGTCCGGCTCTCCGCTATGTCTTGGGTGGGGGCAGTGGAGGATGGCCCGAGTACTTGGGCCCCTGCACCTGCGTGGGAGACCAGGGGGAGGCGCCTGGCTCCTGGCTTCAGACCAGCGTAGTTGTGGTCATTTGGGGAGTGAACCAATGGATGGAAGACCTTTCTCTCACTCTCTCTCTCTCTCTCTCTCTCTCTCTCACTGTCTGTAACTCTACCTGTCAAATAAATAAATAAAAATCTTTAAAAAAATGATACAAAGCCATTGAAAAGATTGAGGCTGCTCTACATGTTTTGATATAATTTCCAAAGTAAATTGATAAAAAAAAATCAGTACAGAATTAAAAAAAGGAATATGTGTAGAAGGAAGCTTCATAAAGTCCATGGAAAATGCATACTATGAACACACTATCATGGACTGCAAATTTTTTGTAGCAAAATAAACTTGTCTTTTCATTCCATTTCCATGAGCATTTTACAGTACTTTCCTATAAGTTTGTATATATACACTGATTAAAGCTCACAGCAAGTCTAAACAAGGTACAGGAATATAACAACTTTCTTCTCAGTGCTTGAATGCTTAGGAGGAGGTAATCCTCCTCCTCCTCCTTCTTCTATTTAATTTATTTATTTGAGAGGTAGAGTCACAGACAGTGAGAGGGAGAGACAGAGAGAGAGGTCTTCCATCCACGGCTTCACTCCCCAAATGGTCATAACGGCCAGAGTTGCACCAATCCAAAACCAGGAGCCAGGAGCTTCTTCCAGGTCTCCCACGTGGGTACAAGAGCCTCAAAATCTGGGCCGTCCTCCACTGCTTTCCTAAGCCAGCAGATAGCTGGATTGGAAGAGGAGCCTCTGGGACTAGAACGAGAGGCCATATGAGATGCCAGCACCGCAGGCAGAGGATCAAACTACTGTGCCACAGCACTGGCCTCAGGCAGTCCTTGTTATTGTATTTTTTTGACAGGCAGAGTGGACAGTGAGAGAGACAGAGAGAAAGGTCTTCCTTTTCAATTGGTTCATCCCCTAATGGCCACGGCGGCCAGCGCACCGCGCTGATCTGAAGCCAGGAGCCAGGTGCTTCCTCCTGGTCTCCCATATGGGTGCAGGCCCCAGGACTTGGGCCATCCTCCACTGCACTCCCGGGCCACAGCAGAGAGCTGGACTGGAAGAGGAGCAACCAGGACAGAACCCGGCGCCCCGACCAGGACTAGAACCTGGTGTGCCGGTGCCGCAGGCAGAGGATTAGCCTACTGAGCCATGGCACCAGCCCCGTATTGTATTTTCTTGCTGTGCCTTTTGAATTTTGTGTTTTTGCATGTATTTCCCATTTTAAAGTCCATACTGTTATTTCTTTTGAAGGGAAAAATGAGTTACCGTCCTGATTTTGGCCTCTGAAGTTTCACACTCCTTTGGGGTGAGACAGATAAACAGATAACTCTAAAACAATGAGGTAAGTGCTATAAAATAGGAATGTACCAGGTGCTTTGGAGAAGCCGAGAGCCTTAATTCCTCCTTCAGGAGTTGGAGAAGCTGAGTTTTGAATGGAAAGAATGATTTAAGAGATATTTATAAAGTGGTGTCAATCAATACCACTTAATGACTGACTCGAGGTGTAATGTGAGGCTGCAGAAGAAGTAAAAAATGACTCACTGGTTCTAGTTCCAGCCACGCAGTGGATTGCAGGGCCATTCATTTTTAGTTCAGCAAACATTTATTACTGTCTCACTGTATTCCAAGCAGCATGTTGAGCCCTGGGGATTAGAAGTTAAATAAGAAATGGTCCCTGTCCTCAAGGAATGTGAAGTCCAATAATGTAGTGTGATAGATGGTAATAACGACCTCCACTATTCACCACCGTCTATGTCCATATCCTTTACAGCACCTTACCAGGCCACTTGGCTCTGTACCCAAACACCGGCCCAACCTAGAGACTTGCTCTGTGCAATGAGGGATTAGTAGACGTGATGCAGAGACACATGAAACGGACTTGTGCTCTGGCATTTGCTCTTTCTAGTGCCTCTGTCATTGCCACAAAGTTGAGATTAAAAAAAAAAACCCTCATTTCTGGTTGTATTAATGTTTTTTTAGAAGGGGGAAAACACATTAACATCGTACAGATGCTTTGCCATTGATTATTTGTCTGCCAATCTGCTGCAATGAGCAGGCTATTATAATCATATATGTGAGGGCATCTGGAAGCTGGATCTGCTCCATGGGATCAGGCCTATGCCATAGCTTTGTGAAAATTAGAAAGAGGGGTTGGCGCCGTGGCTCGCTTGGTTAATCCTCTGCCTGTGGTGTCGGCATCCCATAGGGGTGCCAGGTTCCAGTCCCGGTTGCTCCTCTTCCAGTCCAGCTCTCTGCTGTGGCCTGGTTAGGCAGTGGAAGATGGCCCAGGTGCTTGGGCCCTGCACCCATATGGGAGACCAGGAGGAAGCACCTGGCTCCTGGCTTTGGATCCACATAGCTCTGGCCGTTGTAGCCATTTTGGGGGGTGAACCAACAGAAGGAAGGCCTTTCTCTCTGTCTCTCTTGCACTAACTCTATCTGTCAAATAAAAAAAAAAAATTAGAAAGAGCCACCCCTTCTTTAGTGCAGCTTCATGCCTTGGCAAGGGAAGCATCTCAGGCACCCCTCTCGCCCTTGGCCGGGTGACTGTGACGTGGGCAGCCTGGCCCATCACATGGAAGTTCTGCCTAAAGCCTACACAGGCCTTTCTTTAATGCTTGCAGCTCATGTCAGTGCTAGAAAGTGTCTTCTGGATCATCTTGTTTGATAAACTTTAGAGAAGGAAACTTCTTTGGGAAAAACACTTAAAAACCCAAAGGGAACACTTCTTGGATCACAAGCTAAAACTTTGACTTTATGGGAGTCTGTCACTGTAAACTTAATTTTGTCTTTGCTCTGCATTTGGTTGAACTGATGTGACTATAATTTCTGAAAAAGAAATTAATTCCCAGAGTGCCATCCCCTGTGTATGCAGCCTGAGGAAGTTAGGCAGCCTCTCTGGGACTTAAAACTGTTCATCAATTACTTGAAGTGATGAGATCATTTGATCATTTCATCTCATCACTTCTAGTTGGAAATCTATGAAAATGTATTATTTTTATCTTGGTTTGAATCAAAATGGCAAAACAGGCTGAAAAAGGAAGGTCAAAAATTATTTTTGTGGCCGGTGCCGTGGCTCACTAGGCTAATCCTCCACCTGCGGCGCGAGTACCCCAGGTTCTAGTCCAGGTTGGGGCGCCAGTTCTGTCCCAGTTGCCCCTCTTCCAGGCCAGCTCTCTGCTGTGCCTGGGAGTGCAGTGGAGGATGGCCCAAGTGCTTGGGCCCTGCACCGCATGGGAGATCAGCACAGCACTGGCCGTAGTGGCCATTTTGGGGGGGGTGAACCAATGGAAGGAAGACCTTTCTCTCTGTTTCTCTCTCTCACTGTCTAACACTGCCTGTCAAAAATAAAAAAATAAAAATAAATAAATTATTTTTGTGTAGGTGAAAATTGTGGGCTTCCTGAGGCAGAGAGGAATAATAAATTTAACTGAATTGTACTTTTGTTGTGATTCCAACCACACGGAGTCAGTGAAGGGAAGAAAAGAACATTGAGTCTTGTTGAGTGTGCAATTGATATTTATATTGTAAGTTAATGCATTTTTCTAATCTTGTTGCAGCATTAGCAGCAATGATAGGAGCAAATCATTGTATTTACAAAACTGATTTGTTCACATTTAAAGAATGGAGAGACATATAAAATAATGCAATTAGGCCAGCAGTTGAGCAGCCTCATTAAGTAGTGTGTATATTTTCCATATGCTCTCATTTCACTTTATGTAATCTTGTCATAAACATCAGGTAAGTAGGAACAGTGCACTTATTTGCAAGTCTTGTCCCATAGGTTAAATGCTTATATACAGTTTTTGAGGCTTTCTACTTTAAATGTAACAGCACAAACTTCTTCTATTTCAAGGGTCTATTTTGACATCTGAAAAATTTAGGGGCCAGCACTGTGGTGTAGCAGGTTAAGCCGCTGCCTGCAGTGCAGGCATCCCAAATGGACACTGGTTCGAGACCTGGCTACTCCACTTCCAATCCAGCTCTCTGCTATGGCCTGGAAGGGCAGTGGAAGACGGCCAAAATCCTTGGGCCTCTGCACCCTAGTGGGAGACCTGGAGGAAGCTCCTGGCTCCTGGCTTTGGACTGGCGCAGCTCCAGCCATTAAGGCCAGTTGGAGAGTGAACCAGCAGATGGAAGACTTCTCTCTCTCTCTCTCTCTCTCTCTCTGCCTCTCCTCCTCTCTCTGTGTAACTCTGACTTTCAAATAAATAAATAAATATTTTTTAAAAATTTAAAAAATAATTGTCTGCTGACTTACTTGGGAAAAACCCTTTATTTTTAAATCCAAAAAATGTCATAATTTTATTTGGACTTTCTGCATAAAACACTTAGAATTCACTTTACTATGACACAGAACAACCTTTATTCTCACAGAACAATTCATTAACAAAAGTTTTAAGTACTTAGCAAACAACGTAGTGCTAGTAATAGGAAACTTAGAAGTAACAAAGCAGTGTTGCAAAGAGGCCTTCAAGAGCACTTTTTAAAACTTCCACAATATTTTATCCTCTCAAAAGGCTGGAAAAATATATTTTCTTATATTCTTGCAATGATACACTGCAAGAATAAAAAGGAAGCAATTACAGATACAAGCTATGTCATGGATGAATCTCATAGGCATTATGAGCAAAAGAAGTCAGAAATGAAAGAGTATATTCTGTCTGATTCCATTTTTCTGAAATCCAAAACCAATAGAAAGCCATTCTATGGTGTTAGAATAGTCTTACTTGTGGTGATGGTGGTATGTGTCTGTGTGCCTGGGAGGGGTAATGACTGAGAAGAGCACAAATCCAGGAACTTTCTGGGGAGATGAGATGTTCTGTAAGTTGATGTATATGATGGTCATATAGATGTTTATATAGGTGAGCATTCCTTGAGTACCCACTTAAGGTTTTTATGTGTATCTATTTTATACCTAAGTAGCACTCATCATTATTACAGACTACATTCAAACCTATGCAGCCTAGTCCTGTCGTAAGCCTGACTCACATAGAAAATTCTCTTCTAGAGCAAATACTTTTGAATGGAATTAAACTGACATCTCCATTTTCCTTTTCTTTCCATTCTCTGTTTATACTCCAACCAACGATTGATTTAATAGACAACTCAGTGTTTCTTTTTTTAACGGCCATTACATTGTACATGAATTCAATCATGGGCAACTTGCTTTATTATCATTTCCTTTGGTTCTCAGTACCTCTAAACAAGTTGTTTCAGTTCCTCAGCACACAGTGGAACAAAACACAAGGTTAGGGAGGGGGTACTCTGGGGCAGAGACAGCATGATCATGTCAGGCCCATTTGTGTGCTGCCTACCTTCTAAAGAAATATGTCTCTAATTAAGGCAAATGGTACAAATAGGCCAGTGGTGATCTCTTCACTTCCAAAGGACAGCATGTAAAGAGCTAGGTGGAAGCTGTGATTAATGTGTTACTTTAAACGGGAACAAGAGATGTACTGCCCTTTCTCTAAAAAGGATACAGTGTGGTCTCTTGCTAATACAGTTGAGACTCTTAACCTTAAGGTCCTCATTGTTACTGTCTTCTTTTCATATTATGTGACAATAACAACAAATACGACCATGAAAATTGAAGAAAGGGAAATAGCTGCATTGGTGATTTGCTTCGGCCTTTGTTGTGGTGAATGTTAATTTGCATAACAAGATGTTGCCAGAGAATTCATAACTGGATTCTGCAGCTGAGCTCAAAGAAGTGTTCAGGGATCCATATTCTAGAGAAAGTCATAACTGGGTCCAGGCATTCACCTGCAGCAGAAACAGCTCTAGAGTCCTACCTGCCTCCCTTCCCTGTCAACCTTTTACCCTGGCTGCAATATCCAATTTGCAGCCCCCCCCCCCATTTTCTCTGTTCTTCTGCTGCGCACTGGGAGTGCTGCTAGGCTTAACTTTCTTGTGGATGCCCCCACCCAATAGGCTAGTCCATCTGGCCATCGAGCCTCAGCATTGAGATGCTCTGGGCTGAGCCACCAAAAAAGCTTTGAATTTTATAGGAAAAGGAGTAGGGGCAGGCCTATAGCCTAGTGATTAAGATGTCTTCATTTTGTTATTAGAGTACCTGGGTTTGATACTTGGATCTGGCTGCTGACTCTAGCTTTTCCCAAATGCAGACCCTGGGAGGCAGCAGTGATGGCTCAAGTAATTGGGTTCCTGCCACCCATGTGGAAGACCCAAATTGGGTTCCTGTCTCCCAGCTTTTGCCTTGGCCCAGCCCTGTCTCAATCATTGAGGGCATTTGGGGAATGTTCTTCATCTGTCTCATAAGGAAATTAAAAAGCAGAACCTCTGAGTGAGAGATCTAGAAGGAGCCCCAAGAATCTCAATTATGACCTCCATGGCAGGAAGATGGCATTTGATACCTACCACAGAGAACATCAGTGCTCTTCTAACCAGAGAAACAGTCATGGTGGACAGAGGACCACATTGGCCACAGGTCAAGGGTGGGGATACTTTTCCTTTTCTTGTTTCTTCCTACTGCCCAATATGCTGGAGGAAATGGCCAGGGTCAGGGTGTTGGTGCAGAGCTGTGGGCAAGAGACTGTTGAAGAGCCATAGTCTGTGCCATGAACCGGCCACTTCAAGGAGTAAAGGACTCAGCTGGGCCTGCAATGGGTTGGGAAGAAGACTGAATTTAGAAGATGTTAAGATTGAAGACTTGAGGCAAGTGTTGTGGCGTAGCAGGAACATATGGGTGCCAATTGGTGTCCACTTCTTTTTATTTTTTTAAAGATTTATTTATTTATTTGAAAGAGTTACACAGAGAGAGGAGTGGCAGAGGGAGAGAGTGAGAGAGACAGAGAGACAGAGAGAGAGAGAGAGGTCTTTCATCCAATAGTTCACTCCCCAATTGGCCGCAACGGCCGGAGCTGCACTGATCTGAAGCCAGGAGCCAGGAGCTTCTTCTAGGTCTTTCACATGGGTGCAGGGGCCCAAGGACTTGGGCCATCTTCTACTGCTTTCCTAGGCCACCGCAGAGAGCTGGATCGGAAGTGGAGCAGCTGGGACTGGAACCAGCGCCCAGGATGCTGGTGTTTCAGGCCAGGGTGTTAACCTGCAGCGCCACAACGCCGGCCCCTGGTGTCCACTTCTAATCCACTGCTCCATTTCTAATCCAGCTCCCTACTAATGGCATGGGGAAAACAGTGGAATATGGCCCAAGTTCTTGGGGTTCTGCTACCCATGTGGGAGACTTGCAAAAAGCGTTTGGCTCCCGGCTTTGACCTGGCCCAGTGCCAGCCATTGAGGCCATCTGGGAAGTGAACCAATGGGTGGAAGATCTCTCTGTCTCTCTCTCTCTCTCTCCCTCCCTCCCTCCCTCTCTCTCTGTAACTCTTTCAAAATAAATAAATAAATATTTAAAAACAAAAGAGATTGAAGACTCAACCTGGTCTGAGTTTTTTTTTTTTTTTTTTTTTTTTACAGGCAGAGTGGACAGTGAGAGAGAGAGACAGAGAGAAAGGTCTTCCTTTGCCGTTGGTTCACCCTCCAATGGCCGCCGCGGTCGGCGCACTGCGGCCGGCGCACCGCGCTCGTCCGATGGCAGGAGCCAGGAGCCAGGTGCTTTTCCTGGTCTCCCCATGGGGTGCAGGGCCCAAGCACCTGGGCCATCCTCCACTGCACTCCTGGGCCACAGCAGAGGGCTGGCCTGGAAGAGGGGCAACCGGGACAGAATCCGGTGCCCCGACCGGGACTAGAACCCGGTGTGCCGGCGCCGCAAGGCGGAGGATTAGCCTGTTGAGCCACGGCGCCGGCCTGGTCTGAGTTTTAATACTGAAAAGTAATAAAACCCAAGTAACCACTGCTATATCCTGAAATTGCTTCCCTTTTTCTATTCTTGTTCCTACAGGAATTTCCAATGTGAGTTATCTGCAAATTGTCAATTACATTGTGTCACAATCCCACTCAACACTTTTTTTAAAAAAAATTATTTATTTGAAAGTCAGAATCACAGAGAGAGAGGAAGAGACAGAGAAAGAGAGAGGAATCTTTCATCCGCTTGTCCACTCCCCAGATGGCTTCGACAGCCAGGGCTGAGACAGGCCAAAGCCAGGAGCCAGGAGTTTCATCTGGGTCTCCCACATGGGTGGCAAGGGCTCAAACACTTGAGTCATCTTCTGTGTTTTTTTCCATGCCTTTAACAGTGAACTGGAGAGGAAATAGAACCACAGGGTCTCAAACTGGCTCCTGCCCCTGCTGCTTCTGTGACCCCAGTTCTGTTTTGCTCTGGTCTGTATTCTGTTTCTTGATCATGCCAAACACATTCTTATGTAGGGCTTTGGCTGTTCCCTTTGCTGGAAACACTGTTCCCCACATATTCACATTTCTCTTCATTCAGGTTCCACTCAAATGCTGCATCCTCAGAGAGGCTATCTTTGAGTCCTAGCTAAAGAAGCAGTCCCTCCACCTCATCTCAAGAAACCTTTTCCCTTTCCTTTGTATGGCGGTTCCTAGCGTTACTCCATGTCATAGAAGATGAACACTATGAAGGTACTATGCACCATTTTTTTGCACCACAATAAATTTATTGCTTAATTCCATTTATACAATATTTCCAAAGTGTCCTTATATATTTATTTTCATTTTATTTGCAAGTCATAAAGAGAGAGAGGCAGAGAGATTTCAATCCAGTGATTCAGTATCTAAATGCTCACAACTGCTAGGGCTTGGCCATAGAACTCCATCTATGTCTCCCAAGTGGATGGCAGGGACCCGAGTATTTGTGTTTCCAATGAAGTGCTTGAAGGACTGCTGCTTCCCATGGTGCATTTTAGCAGGAAGCTGAAATCAGAAACAGAGCTGGGACGTGAACACTCAAAGGGTATTTGCTTCGCCAAAGGCCTATCACTATTCCTGTGGTTTTTTTTTTTTGATTTTTGTTTTGTTTTGTTTTGTTTTTTGACAGGCAGAGTTAGACAGTGAGAGAGACAGAGAGAAAGGCTTCCTTCTGTTGGTTCACCCCCCAAATGGCTTCTAAGGCCGGCACGCTCTGCCAATCCGAAGCCAGGAGCCAGGTACTTCCTCCTGGTCTCCCATGTGGGTGCAGGGCCCAAGCAACTTGGGCCATCCTCCACTGCCTTCCTGGGCCACAGCAGAGAGCTGGACTGGAAGAGGAGCAACTGGGACAGAATCCGGCGCCCTGACTGGAACTAGAACCCAGAGTACCGGCACCAAAGGTGGAGGATTAGCCTATTGAGCCTGTGTTTTTGATGTGCTACTGTGTGTGTCTTCTGATAGTATCTAAGCCTCATAACGGCATTGATTTTGTTTGTTGTTACCATATTATCCTTGGCAAAGAATAGTGCCTTGTACATGATAGCTTTTCAAAAATATTTCTTGAATGAATGACAGTGTCATATACCATTAAAGGGAAGGAAAGGAGGCTCCAACATAGTCAAATTGAACTTAGGAATTAGGGAAAAATTTATTTGATGGTTATAACCCACTAGGTTGAGATTCTTTAATAGATCAAATATTAAATTGAAGACCTTACAGTAACAAGAACAGAAAAGATTACTGTGATCTTGTTTACCAATGTATATGATGAGAGAGAGGATTAATCTATGAAACGTTGAGTAAACTCTGGTGCCACAGGGTTGGTTCTGTGGAGGCTGCTATTTGTGGTAGATTGAAGAAGAAAGGCTACTCTGTTTTGCATCTGCTCCCAACAAAAATAAAGTTCACCTCTCTGAGAAGAACCTGGCCAAGGCCATGTGACTTTCTTTGGGCAGAAGAACATTAGTAAACAGAGGTATGACATACTATCTTTTTTTCCCCAAGATTTATTTTATTTACTTGAAAGAGAGAGTTACAGTGAGAGGTAGAGACAGACAGAGAGGTCTTCCATCCGCTGGTTCACTCCCCAGATGACCACAACGGCCGGAGCTATGCCAGTCTGAAACCAGGAGCCAGTCGCTTCCTCCAGGTCTCCCATGCGGGCGCAAGGGCCCAAGGACTTGGGTCATCTTCTACTGCTTTCCCAGGCCATAGCAGAGAGCTGGATCGGAAGTGGAGCGGCCAGGACACAAACTGGCATCCGTATGGAATGGCGTCCGTATGGGATGCTGGCACTGCAGGAGGTGGCACCAGCCCCAGCATACTATCTTGACTTGGGCTTCTCTTCCTTTGTTAGTGGGAACTAGTTGCTCATATTATGAAGAAGCAGTGTAGACACAGCTATCATCCTAGTGGTTGAGGTGAGGTTCCAGGTGCCACAGGTCTGCAGCTGCACCAGGAGGCCCTGAAGAAACAGCAAACTGCTCAGCCGATTCCAGCCGAAAAGCATGAGTCACAGAATCGTGAGCTAACGTATAATATTATTTGAAGTGACTAAGTTTTGGTGTGGTTTGTTACACAGCAAAAACTAACTGGTAAAATCTGTACTTACTATATACTAAATCGATCTTCTGTATATAAAGATAATTGAAAATGAATCTTGATGTGAATGGAATGGGAGAGGGAGTGGGAGATGGGAGGGGTGTGAGTGGGAGGGAAATCATGGGGGGGAAGCCATTGTAATCCATAAACTGTACTTTGGAAATTTATATTTTCTAAATAAAAAACAAACAAAAAAGATAAAAAGAAAAAAAAGCATGTTTGGTGCGTTGTGACAAAATTGATAGGTACTGTTAAAAACTTATCAAGACACATAAATGAATGACCTGGAGCTCATCTGCCTATGGGTGATGACTCATGAATACAGAAATGTTACCAGCCCAGGGAGAATTGAGCTTGAATTTAGCTATAGTGCTTATTGGCCGTGTGACCTGGGGCAAGCTGCTGAACCTTTATGAGCCTTTGTTTTCTCATGTACAGAACAGAGGACAGCCCTAAAACACTGAATCTCTCTCTCGATGCTAAAGTCCAAGCTAAGGAAGATCAACATGGTATGGGAACTTGTCAGAAACACAGAATCTCAGATCCATCCCAGCCCTCCTACATCAAAATCTGCACAGTAACCAGACCCCAGGCAGTCTGTGTGCCCACCACAGTAGGTTGAGAAGCATTTTCTTACCACGGTGGCATCACTGAAGATCATCTTGAACTCTGAACTCTGCACAGTGAAGAGCCACCCAGCTTTTCCCTGGGATCTGTCTTTCCACTCTTGCAGGGAAACTTGGAATAATATACTTTTCTTGGCTTCCTAACAGGCAAACAGGCTCAGCTGCCGGGAGGTTTTTATAGGGCACAGCTAAAATCGCAGCTTAATATATATTTTTTTTATTTCAAGATTTATTTATTTATTTGAAAGGCACAGTTACAGAGAGAGGCAGCTTAATATTTTAACTGGGTAGCGGTCAGTCGACTGAGCCCTTGTCCCTTTAAGGATGCTCAGTTGGCAAACTTTAGATGACTATCCTCCGCTCTTAGCCCTGCCTGGAAATGGCCAGGGTGTGCCAACCTTCTACATCTCCAAATGCCCTTGCCCCCCCAGAGCCTGGACTGCTGTTTGCACACACATTTCCCCTGCATTTCTTACACTATACTCGCCTCCAGGTTCCGTCTTTCCTCCTGGCCATCCGGACTTGCTCAAGCGGCTGAGCATGCCCAGTTCAGCTGCGAGCGTGGCCCCAGTCCCCAATGCGCAGGTGCCACGTCTCCGGGTTTTGGTGGCCGCCAGCTGGGAAGAGAAGGGGGGTGGAAGAGGGACAGGAGCCCTCCGGGAGTCCTGGAGCCGCTCTTTTGGAGGGTCCACACAAAGGGTGACGCCAGAAAGATTATCGCTAGGGCCTGAGTGTGAGTGTGACTTGGAGGCACCTGAGGGCCACTGTAGGGCGGGGGAGCGCCCCAGCATCCCATGGACCAAAGTTGTGTGTGTGTGGGTGTTTCATGTCTAAGACTGCACTTGGGGGAAGACTTTTGGGAACCACTTAATCTCTTTGTGGCTCAATGTAAGAAAGAAAAGCGCTAATACAGAGGTACTTGTTTTGGAAAAGTGTTTCACGGATTAAATGAATAAAAAGCGTTCAGAACGGTGACTGAGACATCCTAAGCGCTTTAAGTGCTGGTTAAACAAAATGTAAACAATAAGCACTCCTATCTGGGCCAGAGGTTTTGGGGCACCAGTTTTGGCCAGTCCGGACCCCCACCCCCGGCCCGCGGTCCCCGCTGGCTGCCAGTCTCCCAGCCGAGGAGGGTGCACCGCCCCCTCCCCACCTGCTTCTGCGCCCGACGCCACCCTGTGCACACCTCGACTACCAAGCGTGGGGCACGTGCCGCGGCTGCCGGCCGGGGAGACCCCCGAGGAGAGCGTAGCTGGGCGGCTTCCCCGGGCGCCCCACCCACCTTCTCCTAGCGCTGCCGTCCACCCGCCACCGCAGCCCGGCCCCCGGCCCGCGAGGCTGCGCGCCCGCCCGCCCGCCCGCGCCCCCTCTCCGCCCCGCGGGCTCGCGGCAGCCGGCGGCCTGCCCGGCCCCTGCCCACCCCCAGCCCAGCTCGGGCGCGCCGCACTGGGCATGCTCCGTAGCCTGGGCAGGTTGGGGCTGCGAGGCGACAGCTCGGGCTCTGGAGCCGGGAGGCGAGGAGGAGGAGGGAGACTCGGGGGCTGGGGAGGAGGGATCGGCGGGCCACGAGGGGCGGCGGGCGCGGAGCAGGGGACACGCAGAGCCCGGCGGACTGGCGGGCGGGCGGCGGAGCCGGCCGGCGCTGCCCCGTGGGCTGGCCCGAGAGACACCGCGGAGCCCCCTGCCCTGGGCTGAGGTAAGGACCGCGCGGCGGGGAGGCGGGGAGGCCGGGGAAGGGAGGGCGGAGGCAGGCGGGAGGGCGGGACCGGTGCGCGCCGGGAGGGGGCTCGGCGGCGGCTCTTTATGGCGGGGAGGGGGTTGGTGGCGCCGGGAGCAGTGAGTGAGCTGCACCGCCAACAAGAGCTCTCTCACACACACGCGCGCACACTCGCGCGCGCACACCCCGGGTCTCCCGGCCGCGGCGGTGGCCGCATCCCCGGCAGCGGCTCCAGGCAAAGTGACAGGTAGGAGAAGGCATTTCGGGTCCCGCCCGAGGATGCTGCCGCCCGCCTCGGCCCGCGGGGCTTGTTTGCTTTCGGCGGGTGCGTCCCGGACGCGCGCGCGCGCGCGCACCCGGATGCCCGGCCCGGACCGAGTGCAGGTGCTGGGTGCTAGGCGCCCGGCGCGCTGGGGAGGCAGGGGACCCCGCCGCCACCCCCTTTGCCCTGTAGTCATCGCCTGCTGGGTTTTCTCAGACTCGATCCAGCCGTGCACCGGCTTCTGGGCTAGAAATAGCTCGGCTCGACGTGTATATGCTTATTTTGGTTGGAAATAGTTGGCACCGCGCAACGCATGTAGATGTGTATGCTCTTCCTACCTCTTGTGGGGCAAACATAGACATGATGGACGGTTTCCGCCTAAAACAGCCGCGTTCGGGCCTCCTAAAACCCTTTCAGTGAAGGACACTACAGATCACTTCATTTTCAGAATTTTGAAGTTGCTCTTCCCTCAGCGAATTAGACCTTGTGTATCTAGTACAGTACTTCTGAGTGCAGGCTTTGCAGACAGTACTGAAGCGAAGTGGAAATATGTAATTCTCCAATTTCCAAGTGTGTCCAAGTACAACTTTATCTAGAATCACAAACTGTCATACAACTAGCGTTTTTCTAGAGAGAAATGCAAGCGTTCACTGTCTCCATAAATACGAATGTAGCTGAGATGACCCTACTCTTCTAACTTTTAAAAACTCCTGTGGTGATTCTAGCCATTGTTCTAAAGCACGTGTTTGAAATTTAATTTTGACCAAAACAATCATGGTGGGTTGCTGTTTTTTTTTTCTTTCTTTTCTTTTCTTTTTTTTTTTTTTTTTTACCATGATACACGGTGGTTTATAAATTTAAGTCATGGGTGTGTGGAGATAGCTGTTTAATAATAAATTCTGTTTGGTTGGCAACAATGCCATCCAAACATAGGCATCTGTATAATACCTGAAAATGGGAATGAATTTCTCCTTTAAAGAGAAATCAGATTCATAAAGTAAACATGACCAGGAAAAGCAACTGGTGACTTTACCTAGGCAGTCTCCAAAGGGGGTTAAGGAAATAAACTCTTAAGAATACAAAAACTGTGTGTAGAATTTTAACAGTACCCTTTTAGTGTTGTTTTTAAAATTGTGCGGTTGAGCTGAGAACCTGGTGTTTTGTAGCCTTCACACCTCAGTGAGCTAAGTTATAGAATCATACAGAAGACCAACAATCTAGCACAGCAGGGGCATGTGGTGTAATCCCTGACTATCTATGTTATGTAAGCCCTGACTATCTGTGTTTTTCGTAGGACAGTCTTGCATATTTTTCAGCTGTTATATTGATCTATTATGTCATCATCTTTTTGAATTGTAGAAGTGTAATAACATTGCGTCTTGGGAGAACACCTGTTTTTTTTTTTTTTTTAATTCAAACTTTAGATGGAAGAGCAGTTTTTATTGGCATTTTTATGTATATGAGACTTTTGTTGACAGAACTAGGCACCTTTCCAATGTAACATATTATAACCTATCTAAAGGTACTTAGTGTTAGATTACTCATTAGACTCCTCCCCACTACCATATCGTTATTCAACCATCTCACCTTAGTTTTGATTTAGCTTTGATGGTATCATTACCCAGCTCTGAATTAATCGCTGTGAAAATGCTGTTCTACAAGTAACTGTCAAAACAGAATTTTTAAGACTCAGTTTGATCACTGGGTGCACATTTACATCTGTCGGAATAATTCTACCTTTATTTTACAAATGCACACCCACGCAGAAGAGCTTTGTTCTACAATATTCATTGGGAAGTTTTATATTTGTGTGCCTGGAAGTGTGAGTGATATGAAGCTACTTACATTCCTTGGAACCCTGAGGTGGTGTGGTTTTGCCTTATGAGATAATGAAATGTGGACGTTTAAAAAATACTGTGTAACCAACAAGCTTTTGCAGAAGTTGATTTTAAAATCTGTATCACTTCAGAAATATTTCACCCCCTGCAAAGACCAGTCAGTGCCTGTAATGCAGCTATTTTGTTTTTCCCAAGAACATATCCAACTGTCTTTATATTAATGTATATTGCTGATTTTGGCAACGTGGGACAGTTATCTTTGACAATTTCAATGAACGTGGTATTTTCCTAGGATACTAGGAAATCCATTTGGGCTTTGATTTATTCAAATTAAAATGATGACTAAGTACTTGCCCAGAATACATCCCTATCCCACCCTCCAAGTAAAATTGAACTTCAAGGCTTCTGTGTGGTTTTCCTTGAGTTGATCACGTTGGCATGCTGATTTATGAGAGGATGTGATGTAAGTGAAATTAGTTTCTGAGTTTAGAGCCCATATTTTCACTCACTGTTTCTCAGATGTAGCCTGCAAACTCAACAATCAGAATCCGTGCAGTTTTTTTTTTCTTGACATTATTTGAAAATACACAGTAGAAGTTAACTTCCACATTTGATTTTTTTTTTAATTTTAAAATCTTATGTTGAGAATAAATGTTATCTTTTTAGATCAGAGCCCTTAGGTATTGCAGTCATGGGAAAGAAAGGTAAGGTATTTTTCATGTTCTCCACAAATACCCTTAATAGTAACCTCAAATATTTTTGGGGAAGTATAAATATTCTTCAAAATTTCAAATTATTTGTTGGATCATGACCAGATTTTTATCATTTGTGATCACTTCTAAAGTAAGGATGAAACCATATGTTTATTGGCACGGATGACCCAGGTTTTTAATAAACCATCTATCACAGTGAGTCCCTGTAAAACCAAGAACCTGTGCATTTGATATGCAGAATGAGGTCAAGGACTGATGGAGTTGCTTTAGTGATCACTGTTGGTATTTCATGTCCAGACTGAAGTTTCTCCAAGGGCTGCTTTCACTGCATAGTGTTAACTTCAAGTCTCTCAGTGTAGGCTTACCCACCTATGCCCAGACAAATGGAGCTTTCCCTTACTGATGGGCAGCGGCAGTGGCTTTCTTTGGTTTTGCCGTGAGTGTTCAGATATTAACTGTGTTTGTAAGGGTGCTGCTTATTTCTCAGAGCTGTCCATTCTACATCTTCTTACATCCCTATCATATACAGGAAATAGAATAACCATGCACAGGTTTTTCTTCCATTTTTTTCTTCTTAATAGTTTTTTTTTTTTAATTTGATGATGCCTTCCATTTTACAGTAAAAATGCTCCCTCAACTTGTCATATTATTTATCTCATGGTACTTCAGAATGATAAAATGTTCAGAGGTGGTGATTTTTTTAAAAAATTGCTGTGTTTTTTTTATTTTTTAAATTTTTGTTTTATTTTATTTTTTGACAGGCAGAGTGGACAGCGAGAGAGGGGGGGGGAGAAAGGTCTTTCTTTTCCGTTGGTTCACCCTCCAGTGGCCGCTCCGGCGGCGCGCTGAGGCCAGTGCACTGCTCCGATCCGAGGCCAGGAGCCAGGTGCTTCTCCTGGTCTCCAATGCGGGTGCAGGGGCCCAAGGACTTGGGCCATCCTCCACTGCACTCCCAGGCCACAGCAGAGAGCTGAATTGGAAGAGGAGCAACGGGGACTGAATCCGGCACCCCGACCGGGACTAGAACCCGGTGTGCCAGTACTACAGGTGGAGGATTAGCCTAGTGAGCCACGGCGCCAGCCAAAATGCTGTGTTTTGAGAGGCAGAGGTTGTGGCACAGTGGGCTAAGCCACTGCTTGGGGTGCCCATATCTTGTATCACACTGCCTGGGATTTAGTGCTGTCTCCTCTGCCTCCAATCTAGCTTTCCACTAATGTGCTTAGGAGGTAGAGGATTATGGCCCAAATACTTGAGTTCCTGACACCCGTGTGGGAGACCCTCATGAGATTCTTAGTGACTCTGGCCTGGCTCAGCCATGGCTGTTGTAGGCATTTGGGGAGTGAAGCAGCAGATGGAAGATCTTTCTCTCTGTCATTCTGCTTTCCAAATAAATAAATAAATGAATGAATAAATATTTTAAAAAGGGAAGAGAGGCCAGAGAAAAGCAGAGAAAGAGACACAACTCCCATTTGCTAGTTTACCAGCCATATTCCCATAAGGGTGGAGGCAGGGCCAGGCAGAAACCAGGAGCTAGAACTCAACTACTTGAGCCATCATCTGCTGCCTCCCAGGGGATGCGTAGCAGGAAGCTGGAATTGGGAGCAGGGACCAGTCTTGAACCTAGGAACTCCAGTATGGGAAGGAGGCATCTTAACCACTAGTCCTGCTAGCTCGCAGAGGCTGTGATTCTGTAGCTAACCAAATATAAAAATGAATTTACTTCCCCCATACCAGTGGAAGCACACCTGGGGGATAACACATTATTGAATGGAAGAATGAGAAGTTTGCCTAAAATGTCTTTGCTGGAATTTAGAGTGCTTTCAAAAATATCCCAGAATCACTTTTATTTGCCAGCCCATTGCTCTGTGTTGCTGCAGCTGCCTCCACAGCCCACTTTTTGTAAGAGTCTGGCTGGAAGCTCACGCCTCTCTCGATGCTTGTCCTGTGAGGAAGGTGTAACCTAAGTTTCTAGAGAGGAAAGTAATAATGCGCTGCCTTTCAAGTCTCAGCCATGTGCTAAGGATATGAGTGGCCCCGGAGTTTTTATGTTCCATGCAGGAATTCCATCCACATTTTTCTTCCTTTACTTTATGGAATCAAAATAGTTGAAAGGGACTTTAATCAGAAGAAGATTTGTCTCTGAACACCTCTCTGGCCTACTACTTAATATGCCTTCAGTGTGAATGTTGCACACCATGTGACCACAGAGTAGTGTGATCTCTTCCCATTGACTGGCAGTCTGCTTAACAGCTTGTCTCCCATGATTCCTTGGTGTGCTGAAGATTGGGAAATTCCACCCCTAGCTGCTGACACAACCTGGGCCAGGCAAATCATTGCTTTAAGATAGATTGCCTTTCTAAAGCATTCTTTTCCTCTTGAACAATTAAAGGATGTTTTTGGCTCCCTGACATGAATAAATTGAAGTAACCATTTCCTTAGAAGCTGGAAGAAAAATGTAACTCGAAGTGATTAATTGTAAGCAGCTCATCCACAGAAAAGAGATTACAGACTACTGATTTTGCGTTTGGCATTTCCCATTCTTCCCCCAGAACAGGAATTCTTCATTTCAAGTCCACCCCGGTGGGGTCGGAGGATGAAGGTGGGTGGGACTACAAGTGTAGCTGACAAATTAATTACATCTTTGCTTTCACTTACTTCCAAGTGACAGATAACCGCTTCTAGATCTTTATGAGTTGTAAAGAAACACATGTATTACCATACATGCCCATTAAAGCTGTTATGATATTAGTATATTTCAATATGATTGACTCCAATTGTACTTTTTTTTTGACAGGCAGAGTTACACAGTGAGAGAGAAAGACAGATAAAAAGGTCTTCTTTTGCCATAGGTTCACCCTCCAATGGCCGCCGCAGCTGGCGTGCTGCGGCCAGCACACCGCGCTGATCTGAAGGCAGGAGCCAGGTGCTTCTCCTGGTCTCCCAAGGGGTGCAGGGCCCAAGTACTTGGGCCATCCTCCACTGCACTCCCGGGCCACAACAGAGAGCTGGACTGGAAGAGGAGCAACTGGGACAGAATCCGGAGCCCTGATGGAGACTAGAACCTGGGGTGCCGGTGCCGCAGGTGGAGGATTAGCCTAGTGAGCGGTGGCGCCAGCCTCCCAGTGTACTTTTAAATATTTATCTATTTAAAAAAGTTTATACCGAGGCAGGCGTTTGTTCTAGTGGCTAAGACCCTGATTAAGATGCCTGCATTCCACATGAGAGTACCTGGATTTGATCCCCAAATGCAGCACCCTGATTCCATCTTCTGCTAAGGCAGAATCTGGGAGGCAGCAGTGGTTGCTCAAGTGATTGGGTCACTGCCACCCACTTGGGAGACCTGGTTTGAGTTCCCCAGGCTTTAGACCCGGGCCTAGCTCTGGCTGTTGTAAGGATCTGGGGAATAAACCAGGGGATGAGAGCACTATGTCTCTCTGTGTGCCTCTGCCTCTGTCTCTTTCTGCCTCTCAAGTTAAATAGTAAGAAAAACCAAATGTTGAGAAGGGGCTATAGAATTTATCTGGTTGCAGAGGAGAGGTCCATGATCACATGAAGTAAAGCATTTATACCCTTGCTAGAAGAGCTTTCTCCCCAACTGGGTGCGCAGTTCGGGGACTGCACTGTGCATTTGCTTTCATCAGTGTCAAGTCGCTGAGACCTTCAGGCACCAGAATCAGGCAGACTGAAGCTCAACTGCTCAATTCTTTTTTTTTTTTTTTTAATATTGATTTGTTTATTTGAAAGGCAGAGTGACAAGAGAGAAGAAGAAGTAGGAGAGAGAGATCTAGCGAGAGAGGGAGAGAGAGAGAATCTTCCATCTGCTAGTTCACTCCTTAATGCCAGTAATGGCCAGATCTAGACCAAGCTGAAGCTAGGAGCCCCGATTTTCATCCTGTTCTCCCACATGGATGCCAGGGGCCCAAGCATTTAGGCCATCTTCTGCTGCCTTCCCAGGTGCATTAGCAGGAAGCTAGTTCAGAAGCAGAGCTGCTGGGACTAAAACTGGCATTGTGATATAGGACGGTGGCATCATAAGTGGCAACTAACCCATGGCACCGCGATGATGCTACCCTGCCCCCTGGCTCCATTCTGACAGTGGCCCACATTGGCCAGCATGACCCTGATCATCTGCTCTGAGCTTCAGTTACCCCATCTGTAAAAGGATGAAATGAGTAACCTCATAGGACTCAAGTGGCTGGCACTGCACTGCACGGGATACAAGGTACTGAGTTACCTCTGATACAGTCACTACTGCCCCCTCTCCTCCTCCTACTAGAGTATTATTGATCTTCCTTTGGTAGCCTCCATAGGAACAAATGGTATTGACCTATCCATACAAAGTAGACTGAGAATAGTGGTTACTGGGAGCTGAGAAAGGTAAAGGGGGAGGAAATAGAGTTTGAAAACAGGTCTAAGAGTGTGGGAATAAATTCTAGTGTTCTGTTGCACAGTCTGGAGGCTATAGTTAAAAAATAATGTTTATTTCAAAATAGCAGGAGGAGAGGGTTTTGAGTGTCTGTAGCACAAAGAAATGATAGATGAGGTGGTGAATATGCTGAGTACTTATCCTTGATCATTGTACATTGCAGATCTGTGTTGAAACACCACACTGTGCCCCATAAATATACATACTCATTATGTGCCAGTTAAAAAAGTCCTATAAAATTTATACAGGACACTTGCTGTGCCCTCTTGTAAGTACAGAAAGTTCCAGTAGCCCCATGGCACCACCATGAATTGCAAGATCTTCCTTTGGACTCACCTAACCCTCTGTCAGCTTTTGGACAAGGGGATCACATGTTAGCTCAGCCTGAACAGCGTAAAAATTCTGTGACTCAGGTTTCGAATTACAAATCAGTGATTTGGATGCTATGCCCAGGGCATCTGTGTCTCCCAGAGAGGATTTTTTAAAAGATCATATTTAGCCATTTAGGCCTGGAAGGAGAGAGGCCCCTGCTAGAAGAATTTGGGGACCTCTGATGTTTAGAAGGAGGCATCATGATTCCTGATTTCCCTCAGGGCTGCAGTGAGAGCACTCGGGTTTTCTGCTTTATGTAGTTAACAGCTCCAAACCAAAGTGAATAAAACAATAGACATTTGTAGAGCTCTTAAAATGTGCCACTTCATTTAGTGCTCCCAATAGCCTAACAGTGTCTTCAGTTCATATAGTAATCATCCCAGGGTATTAGAGTTGGGATTGAAAATCAGGTAGGCTGACCTCAGAACTCCAACTTTTAACTACTATGTTATGTTACCTGCCATTAAAGTGATACATGCTTGGGGTGGGTGCTTAGCCTAGTGGTTAGAACACCTGTTTCCCATATCAGAGCGCCTGCGTTTGATCCCTGGGTCTGGCTCCTGAATGCATCCTTCTGATGCAGACCCTAGGAGGCAGTGGTGATAAGTGACTGGATCCCTGACACGTGTGTGGGAAACCTGGATTGAGTTTTTGGCTCCTGGCTCTAGATCTGTCCTGGCTTCAATCTTAATGGGCATTTGGAATGTGTGTCCTCGTCTGATTGTAGGTCTTCTGTTTCTGCAGTTGCATGAACAGAAGTCTGAGATAGGGAGGTTGCACATGCTACTGTAGGGTATCCTAAAAATAATTTTAATTTTCTGGAAGGCCCTGGAGTTTCCCAAGGTTTCACTGAGGGTATTGTGTTCTCTGACTCCTATAAGAGCTAGGTAAGTACAGTGTCAGATTGTGGCTGACTGGGTAGAAGAGACCTTTGGGAGTGGTGGGGTTGGTAGCCATCCGGGAAACCTGCTGTGCCCCTTTACAGGGAGCAGCTGCATTGCAGGACTGACGGATTTCTTCCCAGCTTGTCCTGAGGCCCAGTGCTGCCATCACCTCTGCATTTTCGAGAGAAGCATGAAATCCCGATTTATTCCAAGTGTGAAATCTCATTTAAGAATGCTTGGAAATAATTAAAACAAAGACGAATGTGTCAGTCCATGATGTGGCCAAACAAAATGCGTTTGTGGAAGGATTCTGGCCCAAGAGCTCCCATTTTGAGCCTTTTGTCAACTAAGTGCTTGGAAGCACCACGGGCTAGCAAATATCGGTAGTTTTGTGTCCTTTTTTTTTTTGGCTGTTAAGTTTCTTATGGAACTATTATAGCCATTTATTTGCAGTGTGCATTGATTTCAGGTTCTGAAAGCATAGATTTGTGTTTTCTTCCTCAGTGTTTCCGCAGTGTTAGCATGTATACCAAGTTGAGGGAGCTAGGACATGGGATTTTTCTCCTAATTTTTGGTGTTCCTTGAAAATAAGAACACCTAAGTATAGAGAAATGGGTGACTTCATTTATGGGGCATGGAGGTTCTCTTGCCTGCGTCACTGACTTGAACTCTAAGGAGTCACAAGATGTCCCCCCGGCTATTTGGTAGTTGCTATATTTGTCCTTACTGTATAGAATGTAGATCTGTTTCTGCAGGTTAGTGTTTCAAGGTGCAATCTACTTAACAGACCTCGTTTTCTTTTTTGTTCTCAGATTAGAGACCATACCACATCAAATGAAAGCGCAGACCCTTTGAGATAGGCATGTCTCATATCTGTTGGATGCACTGCCATCGGACATGTTGCCAAAGCCCTCTTGACTTTCTTATATTTTTTTGTTTCCATTGGCTTTTAAAATGGTATTAGTGATGCATTAGTACATTTCAGTTGAAATAAAATGAGAATGCAGAAATATAGAAGCAAAATATAAAGTACCTATTTCCACTACACCTATCCTCAGATATAATTATTGGCATCCTTTTTTAGAGTGGCTTTGTCTCCTCTTGCTTCTATGCAAATACATAAAAAAACCACATTCCACTTCTCTTCCTTATTACATCAACTGGATCATACCATATATCACATTTTTCTGTTATTTGCTTTGTTTCCTTAACTATATATAGTGGAGATCTTTCCATGTCACTATAGTAGTTATCTTGTTTTTTCTAACTTTGCATAACATTTGGTAGTACGGCTGTACCATATTTTATTTAATCAATTTTCCATTTTCACTGTTGCAAACAGAAAGATTGAAGATTTTTGTTCACAGGTCTTCTTGTAATGTGTGAGGATTTCTTGTAGTTGAGTTCCTAGAAACAAGTCCATTTAATCGAAAAGGTATGCATGCTTCAAATTTGAAGAGAACACTTTCAGACTGCCTTTGAGAAAATAGGTCCCCAGGAAATTTCTGTCTTGTGCAACCTCAAATTATACAATTGAACATATTCTTTAATTGAAAAATGTCCAACGATGTTACATTGCCATACTAATTCAGTTAGATTTCAGTTATATACAGTGTACCAAGAAATGACTTTAGAAATAGACTTTGTCCTTAAAATTACTATAAAAATACAATACTTAATCACAAAGAATTTACCAGTTAAGGGGATAATGTAAAAACTCTTTAAAAAGAGATATATTGTGAAATCAGAGTTGAAAATCTTTTCTCTGTACAGTTTGGTTGGCCATGACATTCTGGACTCCTCCCAGCAAGAGGAATAAGTACTCTTGAATATGTAGTCAGAGAAGTGAAGTGCTACACAGCCAACACAGATGGGCTGGAGGTTGATACTGACCTGGGATTCCATTCTAAAAATGCTGTCCAGGTGTATTTGTAGCTTTAGACTTTCAAACAGAACCAGATCTTGGTATCCTTGAGTTCTTCAGCCACAGATTGTACATCTATGGATTCAACCTACCTCAGTTCAGAAATATTCAGCAAAAAAATACATCTATACGGAACGTGTACACATTTTTTTAGTCATTATTCCCCAAACAGTTCAGTATAACAATGATTGACATAACATATGGCATTAGGTATTATAAGTAATCAAGTGATGATTATATGCACAGTATATTTGCAGATACTTTGTCATTTTATGTAAGGAACTCCTGTTCTGTGGATTTTGGTATCTGCAGTGGTCCTAGAACCAATCTCCCAAGGATACTAAGGGATGAATATACTTAGGAGAGAGGAAAAGTGAGAGATCAAGATTAACTCCCCAAATGCCTATAATAGCCAGGGCTGAGCCAGGTCAAATCCAGGAGACCTGTCATGTTGTTGACAGGGACCCAATTACAGGAGCCACCATCTGCTTCCTTCTAGGGCCTGCGATGGCAGAAATTTGGAATAAGGAGCTGAGACTGATATGGGAAGTGAGCATCATAGCTAGCATTGTAACTTCTAGACAAAAATACCCTCCCCTCTACCTGTAATTTAAGAATCATTTTTACCTTCTACTCAGAGAATTAAAAGATATAAAGAGTCAAGGGTACTTTAAAAATTTGTGGAAAAAATTGAAGTAAAAGCTGTATTTATGTGGGAGGCAGGGACCCAAGTACTTGAGCTTGAAGATTTGATGAAGGGATCCTTTAGAAGGTGGGCAGGTGTAGGGAACTTGCTGTTTCCCAGGGTGTGTTTCCCTTTTCAAGAAATCGGAATGGGGAGAGGTGCAGGAATCCCAAGCTGTGACTTAATCTCTGTGCGAAATGCCCACCCTATTCTTGAAGAGCCTTTATAATATTACTTTATTGAGTTTTATTATATAGATAACTAAAGCTAATTTTACAAATTATAGATAGACAAAAGATTGTATAGATTAGAAACTACACTATATTTGCAATTAGAGGTGTTGGGGAAAATACAGAAAATATAGGTCATTGTTTCCCAGATTTTTTTCAGAAGTGACAACTATGATAACTATAATTGTTATAAATATAGGAAGTGAATTTTTAGTTCATTTCAGAATTGCAAGATATCTCTTGAAAGACTTGGAGTCACTTGAGAGTATCACAGTATCGGGGTTAGTAATTCTTTGGATGATGGCAGCAAAACGAAATATTATTTTTGTTTTCCAAAAATGGATTAAATTCTTTCATCTGTTTCTCCAGATAACAATTTTGAACAAAAATTCTGGCTAGGTTGGCAATGACATTCAGATTCTGATTGTATGCCTTCTGCGTGTTTATTTTTACAGCACACTGTGAATTGTGGAAACATGGTAGGATTCAGTCATATTTCCTTGGCATTGAAACCTTACACAGGCAAGAAAGTGTGTGCTAGCTTTGCTCGGGGAAATGTTACAGTGTTTCACAGTTTACAGACCATTTCCTTTGATCATGTCTGTGAAGGCACAATGGCCTGCACCACATGGTCACTCTTTAAACCTGTGTCCTTCAGGGTCCAGCTGGGAACAGATGGCATGTGTGAACCAAGTCCTTTGAGGAGAACATAATGAAGGGATCCTTTAGAATGAGGGGCAGGTGGAGAGAACAGAACCAGACTGAGTGGTAAAAAGAGACCTGGCAATGTTAGGGGTGATAGCAAGTATCGCTACTCTAAGGGAAGGGACAGATAGGGATGTACATTTGGAGCTGTATCCCTTTGTGGAGGGATACAGTCAATTTGTAATATCCCTGACAGAGACAGCAGGGATATACCTCTCCTGTTTCCCCAATTCTTGCTGATCCCTTCCGTTAAATGAGTTCGGAAAGAAGCCAAGGAACAAGGGAAAGGAGGAGGAGGGTAGAGTCGATTGGTGAAGAGGTGAGGGGAGTACAAACCACAGACCTTTGCTGTTTGTCCTAGAACAGAGGTGTGCGGGGGGAGGTCAGGTCTGGGGAGGAAGCAGAGGCTCTGGTTTTGTGGACAAAGAAAACAAAGCTGCAGCTACAATGATTAAGTATCTATTGAATTTGGGAATGTTCCACCTGGCCACGTGATTGGTATTAGTAAGATTTGTGGGCCTTCAAGTAAGATTTTATTAACAATTTGTAGTCTCATTTGGAATATATTCTGGTTTTTGGTAAACACACAGAGTAGGAACATTTATATAATTATTTGCTGGACCAAAATGTAGGTTTATAGATAGGAGAGACAGAAGGGATACATTAAGTCTGTCAACATGAGGTTGGATACCTAAGATAGAATTCCTTTGCTTTTAATATTTTATGAAAATATTTTATCTAAAATGTCAGGTACCTGGGGAAGAGACGAGGAGGAAATTAAGGTTATTAACAGTAATTTTCCTTCAAAGAAGTCAATTTAACTGAATCATTAGCATCCCTGAGTCGAAATGAACAAGCTCTATTTTCTCATTTGTTCAGTATGGCAGTAAGACTTCTAGATTTCAGGCTCATTTATTCTCTTGTTTTCTTGGACCTGTTGTTTAAAAGAGGTGAGGACTGCTCTGTTTGGTTTCTGTACTTGTCCTGAATGAATAAGCAGTGAAACTTGATTACAATCATAAAATCCAACTGCTGGAAGGAAAATCAGAGTTCATCTCTTCTTACCTCCCAATTTTGTGTTATAAGGAACTAAGACATTGGCTATTAGCAGCTGCTGCTGTGCAAGTTCCTGGAGTTGGTGACTCTAGGGGAAATCATGTCGCTTCTCCAACCTGAAGGAGTTGCATTAGGTTAATTTATCCTTGCGGTTACACTTGTAGACTTAGGAAGTTTCGAATCCAAGGGCTTCTTTGTCCACATCCCATTCTTTTCATATATTATAGGCAGAGGTCTGTGCATACCTCTTCTACCACTCAGTCCTTAAAAAGATGCTTTCAGGTGGTCTCTTCCTTTCCCTTGAGTAATCTTAGTCTATAAACTCTTTGAGATATCTCATTCACTTTTACCCCTTTAACATCCACTTACCCGACCTCTCATCTGAGCTCCAGATACATCCATTGTCTGCAAGAGACCTTAACCTTGAAGTCTTATGGACCATTTCAAATGAAAGTTTCTAAAAGAGAAGACCTAACCTTTATTCCAGACCTTTGTCTCATCCCAAGTTCTAAATATTTGTCAAACAACTCACTTATCTGTTGAGTCTGCTCCATTAATCTCTCTCATTTAGGTCTCATTTTCTCCATTCATGCTGCTGCTGCCCAAGTTTATGTCATTAGCATTTCATACTTTGATTATTCTGACAAACTTTTAAAACCAATCTCTCATGGGACTGGGAATGGGAGAGGGAGGAAGAGGTTGGGTGGGAGTGTGGGTGGGTGGATATGGTGGGAAAATGACTATATTCCTAAAGTTGTACTTATGAAATGCATGAAGTTTGTATTCCTTAAACAAAAGGTTTCTTTTGGGGGCAGAAAATAAAACCAATCTCTCTTTTTGTTTCTGATTCATTCTGTCATTCATATATTCTCTTGGTTATGAAGTGAGCACCAGGTACTCCAACAGTGAGCTTCGGGAGTTTACAATTTACAGCAGGAGACAGACATATAAGTAACTCCTTTATAAGTTCTCATCTTTACCCTCTGACTTTGTTCTCCACACTCAGCTAAAGTAATTTGTACAAAACAGCTGTTATTATAGCATTACCTCTAAAATATTTCTACTGTTTCCTATTGCTTTCAGGATTAATGTCTGTTTCCCTGGTTTGCCAAATTCAGGACATCTGTGGTCTAACCTCTACAATGAAACTTCTGTTTTTTGCATACTGAACTATATTAAAATATAAAAAAATAATGGCCATGACTGCTGTGCCTTCACTGATGTTGCTCTCATTCCCTTCTTTAAGTGACTGACTCCTAAAGATCTTTGTAGACTGTACAGTTGCCATCCTTTTCCCCAAAGCCTTCCTTGACTTCACTGCCCATCCAGGTTGGGAGTGTCACATCATTCTTTCTGTTGAGGGGACTGGAAGCTTTAGTCACAGCCTGACTCCTGGGAATGAAAAAATCTAGTACACATTAGAGACTAACAGTGTCTCTCGAATGAATAACTAAATGCCATTATTGCAGAGTTTGCAGAGTGGGTAAGTCAGGAAAGCAATCTGATGAATAAGCAAAAGAAGGGCCATGGTTAATGAATGGAAGCTGCCTGTAGACTTACAACACAAGAAAGACATCTTCCACGATTAGTTACTCTGTTGACTGAAAAGTGGCACAGTGATCCATTTGAAAGATGACCAGTAATTTGCAAACTCTATATTCATTATTTCTGCTCACATTGTAATATATCAGTAGAACCAGAGAATACATTTCCCTGAAACTAGTTTATCATTTATGCCTTATGGGCACATACTTTTGTTGGTTTTTTTTTCCACTTTATGAGTTCAGTTTTAATCAAGTTATGCTTATTTTTCTTGCAGTGTGTTATAAACCCAAATCTGAACACTTTCCTTACTTGAAACTTGGCTGGAAATTTAGGGGAAGAAAGTATTTATTTAATCAGATTATTTTATTAAGTAGGACTCTTAATAATCTAAACTACTGTGTGTTTATTTTTTGGTAGCAATTTATTTTCAAAATGACCTATGACTATATCAATGCCAAATAGAGAAGATAAAAGCACTATTAATTAATTGAAGAAAAATATACTGCTGCAAATTGTTTTTAAAAGAACATCTCTTATAGTTCCAAAATCAGGAGGGGACATTTTATTAGTGATGGTTTGAACCTTGTGAATTATGGCTTTGACAATCAACTAGATTCCCCACCCCAAACTTGGAGCCTTAACAGTGTTTCAGAAATCTCTTCTTTACAGGTAGGATCTTTTTGATTTAGAAAATGTCTTTTACTTTTGTGTTGAAGAAGTGTTGGCTGAGTATATTTGTTATTCAATATATCATTATTCAAATTTCAGTGGAGACAACCTTTAGGAGCATTACAGTTTAGTTATTGCAGCTGCTTAGAAAACATTTCATTATGTACTTGAGAATACAGATGGAGATGATTTCCTTTTATTTAGCGTCTTTTTGGACCTATGAGGCCCTCTGAGAATTTTAAGCCTGGCCTCATTCTGTCCATTTTTTATTCTCTTTGAAAGAATTTCAAAGTAACTGGTTAAAGTCCTTTTCCATCTGTCATAAGTAACATACACGGATTTTCTTGGGAAGCTACTGGAGGGCTAGGTGGAAATTTAAAGATGCAGTTGATTTGGATATTAATACAGGTCTTGAAAGTGACTGCTGGTATCAGCTTATTCTAAATGGTTCTGTTGCATGGTAATTTGTATTTTCTCAAATTGCATTGCATTTACATGGCAGACTAACAGATTTTTCATACAGGCTGATAACTGTGCAGAATCTGCACCTAGATTAAGAGCAGTATTTGCTTTTTTTAAAAGAAGTTTTATTTATTTTATTTGAAAGTCAGAGTTACACAGAGAGAGAAGGAGAGGCAGAGAGAGAGGTCCTCCATCTGCTGGTCCACTCCACAATTGGCCGCAATTGTCAGAGCCGTGCCAATCCGAAGCCAGGAGCCAGGAGCTTCTTCTGGGTCTCCTACGTGGGTGTAGGGGTCCAAGGATTTGGGCCATCTTCTACTGCTTTCCCAGGCCATAGCAGAGAGCTGGATCGGAAGTGGAGCAGCCGGGTCTCAAACCCGCGCCCATGTGGGATGCCACACTGCAGGTGGCAGCTTAACCCGCTAAGCCGTAGTGCTGGCCTCAGCAGATGCCTTTTAAAACCTTCTGGAAATGTTTCTTTTCCCACCCAAGCAAGGTTCCCCCAGCTCTTCTTGCAGGCGAAGGCATTAATCACCTGGAAAGTTGTGCCTCATATCTCAACAGGTTTTCTGGTCTAGAATATCTCAAGAAAAATATCTGTCCATATCCTCCTAGAGATGAGATCAGCCTTTTTATTGCAGAGGGATGTGACGCCTGGAATGCAACTGTGAGTGACTCACCACCTCCTCCTACCCTCATGTAAGGGATGGGACTCTCAGAAAGAAAGCTGCACAGATACACGCACTGGGTGAGCCACATTTGGAGGCTGTAGGCGCTCTCCAGCCAGGCTGTGGAATGGGGTAGATGCAGAGCCATGCTGTGATATCTTTGATTTTTTTTTGATTCTTTACAGGATGACTTTGCAATATTGTAGAATGTTGTGAATTCTCAGGGTACTTTAAGAGTAGGCAAAAACAAAAACAAACAAAAAAACACCCAGCACCCTTTAGGTGTAGGCAGTGTGCTGTGCACTTGACGAATGCATGCTATTTGTTCTCTGAGCAATCCTGCAGGCTAGATATGATTACACCATTTGATACTAAGAAAACTGAGTGATTAGAGCATTTACTCAAGGCCACATGGTTGATCCGAGATACAGAGAGGCTTCAAAATAAGGGTGACCTGAATGTATACGGCTGCATCTGTGGTCTTGCTTGTAGAGAGGAAAGGCCGTGCGAGGACAGGAGAGGGCACCAGCATTGAGCCACGGAGAGAGGCCTCAGGAGAAACCATGGCTGTGGGCACCTTTGTCTTGGGTTTCCAATCTTCACAGTGTATGTGTCTTTTGCTTCATTACCTCGTGTGTGTATTTGTTTTTGTGATGGCAACTCTTGAAAACTCAAAGAGTGGAGTTTATTTTATATGCTGCCAACCACAGACCTACTGATAGAGAAACTCAAATACATTATAAAATATAAGAATATAAATGTTCTGAATTGTTAGATATACTTTTTTAGAATTAATTCTAACACTGTCTTATCACACTCGTAACACTATGTTTTTTCTGTTTGCTTATTTAATTTTAAGATTTACTTACTTATTTGAAGGAGTTACAGGGAGAGAGGGAGAGACAGAGGAAAAGTTTCTCTATCTTCTGATTCACTCCACAGATGGCCGCAACCACTCGGGCTGAGCAGGCTAAATCCAGGAGCCAGGTATTTCATCTAGGTTTTCTGTGTGGGTGGCAGGGGCCCAAATGCTTGAGCCATCTTCCACTGCTTTTTCCAGGCCATCAGCAGGGAGCTGGATAGAAACAGAGCAGCTGGGGCACAAACTAGCTTCCGTTCAGGATGCCAGGTTTGTTCAGCAGTGGTGGTGGCCTAACCTGTGCCACAAGCCTGGCTCTTTTTTTGTTGAATTCTTAATGCTTTGACCTGACACAGTGAAACACACGCACACACACACAGGCGCACGCACGTGCACACACACACACACACACACACATTGAGCACCCTTGGCTGGGGTTGCCAATTTCTCTTTCTCCATTCGTCTCACAGAATATTCAGCATATACCAGGCACTTTATACTTGCTTTTTAAAAAAAATTGTTTAAATTGGCAATTTAGGAAAAAACAGAATGCTGCAATTATACTAATGATAAATAATAAAAACATGGATGTTCTTTTATCCTTTCAAATGGAAGTTCTTTTATCCTTTCAGAAAGTGAATTTTGTCTTTATCTGGCTTAGTTTACAGGGCATTTGTTAATTTGTTTATACATAGAGATTGGATCAATGATATATTTCTTCCACGATGTTTTTCCTGTGTAAGTTTGACTCTTTAACGAGTCAAAATTGAAACATTTCATATTACATGACCTTAAATAATTTTCCATTATTAGGAAGTTGAATCAATACCTAATGTATGATTTGCTGTGATGTATGTTTGTTGAATTTCTCTGCCATAAACCTCAATAAGATCTAGGATAACAAACAAAATAAAATTTGTCTTGGCTTTTCTTCCTTGGTATTTTAACAGTATCCCAGAAAAATATTTTAATATCTCTGCAGTTAGTTGGTAGTTTCCCTTTGTAATTTTTTTTGTATGGAGAGTAAATAATTGTAAAATTTCATCAAATACAATACAGCGTTTTTCTTGGTTTGATATTTGTCAAGGAAACGATCCAGCACTGTAATTGAGGTGCTGTGAATGAGTTCTTTTTATTAATCCCCATGTAAATTTATCACTGATAGAAATAAAATAAAAAATTAGCTTATAAAACAAGGAACATACCTGTTGAATGATTTACATTCAGTACATTCTTGAATATAGAGATTGGGTGTTAAGATTTTTTAATAGAAAGCATTACATTGATATGCTTTAAATAACAAATGCACTCAATTTTCTTTTTCACAATATTAGTGTGATTGAATGAACTTTTGAAAAGGTACAAATTATTTTTAAATTATATGATGCAGAAATTTGAGTTTACAGGTATAACAAATTTTTGAAGATTTATTTATTATTTATTTGAAAGGCAGAGTTATAAAGAGGCAAAAGTAGAGAGAGAGAGAGAGGTCTTCCATCTGCTGGTTCACTCTCTAGATGACTGTAATGGCCTGAACTGTGCCAATCTGAAGCCAGGAGCCAGAAGCTTCTTCTGGGTCTCCCATGCGGGTGCAGGGGCCCAAGGACTTGGGCCATCTTCCACTGTTTTTGCAGGCCATAACAGAGAGTTGGATCGAAAGTGGAGCAACTGGGACTTGAACTGGTGCCCACATGGGATGCTGGCACTGCAGGTGACAGCCTCACCCACTATACCTCAGCACAAGCCCCAATATATTTTGTTTTAAGCATTTTACTCAGAGCCTGACTATAGAATGAGGTGAAAGTAATATGATACTTAGATTCCTTTATGTATATGTTTAAAATTTTAGTGATTCACATGAACTTATATAGTCATTTGAATAAATTATGAGCTATGTGCCATTATCAAACAGTCATAACTCATTCTCAAATTTTAAATCAGTGTAGTAAGTATCACATAGTAGGCTGTTAGATGTGTCCTAAAATAGTCATATAAGATGAGGACACTGGCTGCATGCTGTTATTCTACTTCTCTTCCTTATTTCATGGTTTGGTACACCCTATTTTGGATTTGTATGCATTCTGCTATTTCTAAAATTGGTATCTAAGCAATGCATTTTTTAACATTAATTATCAAGTTTTGTCTAACTCCTCAATTTCATGTGATTATGTAAGGCAGTACAAACGGGCAATTCTACCTTGCTGACACCCACTTTCTGGGTTGAAAATTTAGTGACTTTGACTATGGCCTTGACATTTAGGATGGTTGAGTAGAGTGTGAAAAGCTATAGCCCAGCATGATTGTAAATGCCTGTTCCTGTAACATCCTCAATTACATAATAATAATAATGAATCAGAAAATTGTCAAGAAAATTGAACATTTTATACAGGAATTGGCCTCAGATAGCACAGACTTGCCCATGGGAAATAGTTCATTTTCTGAAGAATAAATGACCAAACTGAAGAGTAGGCATGCACTCCTGGGGATGTGACTCTGGTTATTCTAACCACAAAACAGAGGAGCAACTGCCTTCTTCCTTTACACAAAAAGCTATGTTTAAACTTTTTTTGAGGAAGATTTTAAAAATGTCCAATGCATGGCTCAGCTTGGGATATAAGACATGATATTGATTACATTATTGAAGTATTTTTACTTACCTGCTTTGACTTCATAAACTTAAGAAGAGTAAAGCAAAGCCATCATTATGGGAATAAGAGATCATCTGAACCTTATTTATCCAGATGAAGAAGGATATGCTTTATAGCTGATCATCTCACATAAAAAATACCTTTTAAAAGTTATTCTCAAGTATAGCCTCAATGTAATAGGATGCAAACGTCATTTATTTTATTTTTTTTCATGCATTTCATATATACAAATTTAAGAACATAATGATTTTTCCTACCCTACTCCCTTTCCTGCCCATATTCCTACCCTTCTTCCTCCCCCCTCTCCTAATCCCATTCTTACTTTTTACAGTGATCTATTTTCAATTTAACTTTATACAGATAAGATTAATCTTACACTAAGTAAAGAGTTTAACAAATATTATGAAAACAAGAAACTGTTCCTCAACAATCAAGGTGAAGGCTGATCATAATCATCAGAACTTAAAGTCAATTTCACTTCTATAGATTATCTTTTAGGTACTCCATTGGTTCACAGATCAGGAATAATATATGTTATTTGTCTTTTTGGGACTGGCTTATTTTATTAACTATAATGGTTTCCAGTTGTATCCATTTTGCTGCAAATGACAGATTTCTTTTTTTTTTTTTTACCACTTTGTAGTAGTTCATGGTCTACATATACCATAATTTGTCCAATATTCAGTTGACAGACATCTGGGTTGATTACATATCTTAGATATTGTAAATTGAGCTGCAATTTACAGTACACATAACTTTTTCATATGTTGATTTCGGTTTTTTTTTTTTTTTGCCTAAATTCCCCGGAGTGATCGCTGTGTCATATGCTAGATCTATATTCAGATTTCTGAGGAATCTCCATGAGAATGACAGGCAGAGAAAGAGAGAGAGAGAGAGAGGTTTTCCATTCGCTGGTTCACTCCCCAGTTGGCCCCAATGACCAGAGCTGTGCTGATCCAAAGCCAGGAGCCAGGAGCCTCCTCCAGGTTTCCCACACAGGTTCAGGGTCCCAAGGACTTGGGCCATCCTCTGCTGCTTTCCCAGGCCATAGCAGAGAGCTGGATTGGAAGTGGAGCAGCACCAGCACCCATATGGGATGCCAGTACTGCAGGCGGTGACCTTACCCGCTGTATCACAGTGCTGGCCCATCATATTGTCTTTAGCATTGAGAGCTTAGCTGAAAATTCGAAACAGTAGGAGAGTCCTCATTCTACTTTTCTGAAGAATTTAGACATTATTGGCTCAACAGCCAGATGAGCAAGTAAGTATTCCAGCTTCCACTACATTTTATAATTTGCCAACTGCCACACTTGATAACTTTCTCCCTGCACAGTGACAAGAAATACTGAGTACCAAGTAAATGCTTAATGAATTGACTCATGGTGATTGCAGGATATCGATATCTTGGGAAAGTAAGTATGATCAATATAAGAGGAGGAATGAGGTTCCTAATAAGCAACAGTTTTTACTAATTAAATTATACGATTGGCCATTGAAGCAGAAAAAATAAGACAGAACTATGGTTAGCTGTCAAACTAGTTAGTCGAGTTGGCCAAGGTAGATAAAACTTGAAACTGGATTGACAGGCACCTTGTTGGAAAACTCTGAATGGTTTGGATTATACACACACACACACACACACAAACACATACACACACATTTACATAGTTCAGATAATGTATATACTTACATGTATACATATATATACATATGTAGGTGTATATGTTTACATGATGAACATGTATATAAACTCTTCTGTGTACCTATAAATATATATTTATATTGGAGCTGGTGCTGTGGTGTAACAGGTAAAGCTGCTGCCTGCAGTGCCAGCATCCCATATGGGTGCCAGTTTGGGTCTCGGCTGCTCCACTTCCAATCCAGCTCTCTGCTATGGCCTGGGAAAGCTGTGGAAGATGGCCCAAGTCCTTGGGCCCCTGCCCCCGTGTGGGAGACCAGGAAGAAGCTCCTGGGTCCTGGCTTCGGATCAGTGCAGCTCCGGCTGTCGCGGCCAATTGGGGTGTGAACCAGTGGATGGAAGACTTCTCTTTCTCTCTGCCTCTCCTTCTTTGTGTAACTTTGACTTCCAAATAAATAAATAAATCTTTAAATATATATATATATATTTATAGTCCCAATATAGCTTCCAGAGGGATGCCTTATGATACCATATAAAAGATTTTAAGATTTGATAAAGAACAAATTGTACAAATGAAGGAGAATGGTTTTGAACAAGAACCAGGTGATTGTCCTTAATTTTTGGAGCAGATGCAGATTGGTATAAAATATATGTATCAGTTCATTAGTTAGCTTATTTTGAAGTAGAATTTTAAAAAACATTTTATATAATTTTGTACCAGTGTCTATAGCAGACAATATAAGCAGTCATTTTATAGTTATAATTCAATTTTTAAAAATATTTATTTATTTATTTGAAAGGCAGAGTTATAGAGAGGCAGAGGCAGAAAGAGAGGAAGAGAGAGAGAAAGAGAGAGAGGTCTTCTATCCACTTGTTTACTCCCTAGATTGTCTCAGTGGCTGGAGTTGTGCTGATCTGAAGCCAGGAGTCAGGAGACTCTTTCAGGTCTCCCACATGGGTACAGGGACCCAAGGACTTGGGCCATCTTCTGCTGCTTTCCCAGGCCACCAGAGAGCTGGATCGGAAGTGGAGTACCTAGGACTCGAACTGGCACCCATATGGAAAGCCAGCACTGCAGGCTGTGGCTTTACCACAATGCTGACCCCATCAATTTAATTTTTGACTATGGTTAACTAAGTATATTTAAAAATATAGTAAAATATATCACTTACAGCACACTAGTTCTTTATGCGAATACAAAGAAGATTTATCTGAGTGGTGTCTAAGATTTTTAAAAATAACTTCAGAGCTTATAAAAGTACTATGTGATAAATCTAAAAATATTGGAGAATAACTGAAAAGTACAAAGAACACAAGAGTACCCTGCATCTAATGATAATAGAAAATCATCATAGGCCAGAATGAGAAGCAGCAGATTGCTTTTTGTTTATTGGTACATTCTTTCCAAGAGTGATAAAAAGCTGGTCTTTTCATGGTGGTGCTTCCTTTGATCTTATTTTTCTGTTAAAAACTAATAAGAATTCCTTTCATGGCTAGAGTTTGTATGTAGGAAGCTGTACCAAGATTGTGTGCAATATAATTGGAAATCTGCTAAATATAACTCTTCAAACTTTATTTGTAGAATAGATTTTTCTGTAATTTTTTGAGCTTTAGTCAGATGTTAAGAATTACTTTAAGACACAGAAAAAGAAATAGGGAAAGAGAACTGGTACATAAAAAAAGTTATTTTAGCATTAAGTCTGTTTTTAGTTCTCGCCCTGCAGTTGCTTATGTCAGTTAATTTAACATGGACCTCGATATTTCATTTTGTAAATGGGGCAGTGTCTGATTGTGGGGTCAAATGCAAGGGCGAATATAAATGTTTTTGGCCTATTTTTCTGGGTATCCTTTAAGCAAGGTAGACATTCACAGTGAAGTCCTAATTTGCTAGAAAGCTTGGAGTTTTGAGCCAGAGAATTAGGAAGAAATTGTAGATAGAGTTCTACTTTGAGTTGTCAGCTATTGTCTCTATGAAAGTATCTTCTCCCCTTTTCTTTCTTTGTGAAACCCGTCTTTCAAAATCATTAGCCTTTGGTGAAGATTAAACATTGAAAAATAACTTTGTTGAAGAAAACTATGGTTGCTATAGTGTTATTTATTTTAATAGATTACTGGGGGGGGGGGGGCATGAGAAAGTATTGGAAGGCGACACCAAACAAAAAGCTTATGTTTATCTTCCCAAAGAGAGAATTGAGGCATTATTTGAGAAAAGTCTCAACATCCTTATATTAAATTATGATTTCTCATAGAGCTATATATGGGAAATCTTAAAATAATATTATAACTAGTAGAAAGGAGGAAGAGAAAATGAAAATATGCTTTATCACCTGATAGCTATTGCAAAGTAAGTTTGGCTTCTAACAGATTTTTTTTTAAATTTTACTATTTTATTTGTGAAAAAACTACAAGCAGAATTCATAAATAGACATTTCTATTTAAAGCAGGAAAATGATAAAGTGGCTTCTAATAACATGGTCGTGCACATGCCAGTAACAGGAATATATTAACATCTTTTATTTGCTAGACAAAGAGCAGTGTCCAATATAAATCTCCCCCAAACCTTTAAGACCTGTGAATTTCTGACCAGTTCACAAAACCACCAACTGACACTTTAGCATGAAGGAAAACCAAACCCAACAGACCGCCCACTCTAAAGACGCTGCAGAGCAGAAACTTCCAGAAGCGCTATACAAGCTGTCTTTCTGGGCAAAGGAAAAGGCTTCTAACAGATTTTGAGTTTTGTTTTTGTTTTGTTTTCTTCCAATGGCTATTGGATAGAGATGATGACTTGCAAGATCCCTCTGTGCGTTTTTACAGAAAAATGCTGGAAAGATTTACCTGAAATGGCAGAAGGAAGCCCGTATTTAGGCTAGTGCATTGCCATTAACATTCTTGTCTATACACACACATCATAGACTGCACATATTGTGTAAGAATAATTACCAAATGTTTTGGGGGTGGTGAGTCTGTTTCTTCAATGTGAGAATTGATGAAGTTGTTAAATTGGGTTTCGGTGGAGTCATAACAGTTTATTTCACTAAGCTATTTACTGGATAAATATTGTCATAATTTTCATCAACTTCAAAGAGGTATTATTTATTCAATGAAAAGTGTTAGGAGTCTATTACAGTACATATTCATTTTTTATTCTTTCTGCAGTGTTTTCTTCTGTATTGGTTTAAATGATTCATTATCAGTTGTTTTGATGTAGTGCATGCATCGAAGCAATGGGTTTTACTTGTAAGCCTGCCGGGGTCTCCAGGGGCAGGGTGCCACATGTTTTTGAGCATGGCAGAAGAGCTTATTTAGTATAGTTAGTATATTTAGTATGGTTCTTTTTTTTTTTTCCAAAGAATTTATTTGCTTGAAAGGCAGAGTTATAGAGGAAGAGATCTTCCATCTGCTGATTCACTCCCCAAATGGCTGCAATGACCAGAGCTAGGCCCATCTGAAGCCAGGAACCAAGATCTTCACATGGTCTCCCACATGGGTGGGATTTGGGCCATATTCTGCTGCTTTCCCAGGCGTACTAGCAGGGAGCTGGATCAGCAATGGAGCAGCTAGAACTCAAACCAGCCCCATTTGGGCTTAACCCATTATGCCATGATGGTGGCTCCTGGTATAGTTCCTTTTTTTTTTCCTGTAGATGTTTGACCATTAAATTCACCATGTTGAGTCAGTTGAATTTTTCTTGCAACTCATTATGAGATTTCTAGAAATGATGCTCACAGATTTTTTTTTCTTTTTGAGGATTGCAAGCTTCATTAGAATCTCATGGAAAAGTAGTTTGTATGGTTTTGCTCATTAATTCACTCATTGATTCAGCATTTGTCAATACTGTTATATATTGATTTCCTGAGCTGTAAGTTTTTGTGTTAAATCAATAGGGATCAAAAGATAGGAGAGAAATTACTGTAGAATCTTGAATTCCAGAGAAGGAGCATTGCTGATGCACTGTAGAAGCAGCAGCAACATTTGAGTCAGGTCATCCCTTAAGCCCTCAAGCAGTATCCTGATATTTTTGCTTTTGTTTTTAATGACCTTTCTTTCATTTCCGAATTTTAATATAGATGCCTTTGATTATTTTCTTGGCTTTGTTGATAGTTTTGGGTTTTAAAAATTATCCTTTTTTTCTTTTTTTTTTTAGGATTTATTTATTTAGTTGAAAGGTAGAGTTAAAGAGAGAAGGAGAGACAGAGGGAGAGAGAAAGAGAGAGAGAGATTGATCTTCTATCCACTGGTCCACTCCCAAATGGCCAGGGCTGGGGCCATGTCAAAATGAGGAATCAGGAGCTTCATCCGAGTCTCCCACGTTGGCAGCTAGGGCCCAACTACTTGGACCGCCTTCTGCTGCTTTGCCAATCTGTTAGCAGAAAACTGAATCAGAAATGGAGCAGCTGGGACACGAACCTGCACCCATATAGGATGCTGTCTTTGCAGGCACAGCTTAACTTGTGTGTCACAACACCAACCCCTTGAAGACTATCTTAAATCAGATTCTCCATTTCTTTGCTTTATTAGAGTAGCATTGCACGCTCTCTGTTTCTCTCTCACACACTGTTGCTCAGCATTCTCTTTTGCATACTTAAGTGGACATAGAGAGGTCCACAGGGGGTGTAATATAGCATGATAGGATGTTGTGGGTTGTTGCAATGACCGTTCTTCCACAGGCCTGTTGGCCTTTTAATGTGAGTTATCCTCTTGTTGACAAGTGGAAATTGCCCGATGAGGTCAGTGGTGATGATGCAAGAGTGTTACAGGATGGTTGTGTGGAACATCACAATTGAAATAGGAGCAAGTTCTGAGAACACAGAAGGGAGAAGATAAATTATATCTGCTGCTTGTTAGAATATTTTTGGCTGTGAGTTATAGGAAGAAGCAGCTTTAACTCACCAAAGTTTGTTGCACCTAATGTGAAATGCACGCTTAGGGATCTTAGTATTTTGGGCTTATGTAGCTTTTCAGCAATGCCATCAGATAACCAGGTTCTTCCACTTTTCTTTCTGTTCCTTATTGTTTGGGTTGTGTCCTCATGATTCTAAGATGGTTCTGAACCTCCCAGCAGCTACTCCCAGGATTTAAGAATGGGAATACATTCATATTATGAGAGCAACTTTCTCAAAGCATCTGCCTTGCATCTCACTCGTCAGAATTGTGTCCCATGTCTACTCCTTGCTTCAGGGTAGTCTGGGAAGCAAATCACTTTAGCCCCATGTGTGACCTCTACCAGGCAATTGAGGTTATGAATATAGATAAACAAATAGCCATGATTGCCATAACTGGGGATTGTAACTTTGCGACCTCTAACTGGTTTAGTGTTAGATTTTCTGAATTGAAAAGTGTTCGCTTCTACCTCATTCATTAATTTAACAAATATTTATTAAAGGCATAAGGCCCTATGATATACATTCCTAAAATAATAAACCTAATCCTCAAATTATGGTGCATGAATTAAAAATATCTGAGTATGGATGTAAGCTAATAGAGTTTTCTCTTAGCTCGTGTAGCAAACTGTGGAGCTGTGATTTTCAAACTGAAAACAACTGGCTTTGTTTATCTGACCTTTGTCATGAAACTCATTCATAATTATTACCCCCATACTCCCTTCTCTGACCCTCGATCCTCTCACCAATAAATTCAGAAGACTGCCTCCTAAGGCTGAGATACTCTGATTTTCCCATAATACTCCCTTTTCCAGCTTTTATATGCTTACCCATTAAATCAGACAGATTTCCTTTTCAGAGTTTGGCATTGTTACTTTATTGGAAGGGAAACAGATTGTTTTAGGCCAAGAAAACTTGATAAAATAGAAAACCATGAATTACTTTCTCCTCCTCCCTCTCCTTCTTCTCCTCCTTCCTTCTTCTCCTTCTCTTTATCAAATATCAGTGATGAGTCTTGGGCATATTCTGTTCAGAAGGAACCAAAGTTTGTCCTTGTACCTGATTGTTTTTGTAGCAAGGTTTACACATGGCCTTTTCCCCAACTGTGACACAAAGTCTGTATGTTATTTTATACCCCGGGTCAGGTTTCTAGTCTTGGTGTCTGAAAGGGTCAGTAAGTGAAATTCTGAGGCTGTGAGCTTGATTTTCCTCGGTGTGTGACTTTCCCTGCTTATTGTGAAAGCTGAGTTCCAGCCTCATATGACCCCGTTGTGTCTCTTTCAGATGCTCGCCAAAATTAGCTATACAGTCCATGGAGTGCTCACCTTCTGGCTGTTTTCCAGTGACAGATCACTCAGCTAGCTTAAGCTGGTCGCATATCTGATAGTTAATATCTGTGGTTCCAAAGCTTGCACCAAAAAAGAATCTTTCTTTTTCATTGTTCTGTGTTGGGTTTCTTATTTGGAAAGACTACTGTTCATGAAATAGATCACGTTCATATCAGTGATCAGTCATTTCCCACATGTATTTTTCCACATATATTAATAAAAGGTATATTTAGTTCCTAATAGTTTTTGACAAGCATGAGGTAAGCAGTGTTTCTATGCTGATTTTACTTACTTAAAACAAAGATACTTGAAATAACAATAAAAAGAAACTTTATTACAGTCCATGTATTCTTGTTATTTGACTTTTTAAATATTGAAAGCCATTACAGTGATGGTGATAAAACCACGACAAGAAGTTATTCATTTCCTAGTGTGATGTTTGATTTTTAAAGCTTTTGCTCAAAGTATTTCCTACTTTTTTTCTTTAATACTGAAGAATGTTTGGAAAACAGAAAGATTGTGATATTTGTGGTCTGTGTACTTCTCTTTTTAAATATTTTCACTCATAATTTACATTGGGTTTTAAATGTTATTATGGAAAACTTTGCATAAAAGAAGAGTGAATATCACAATAAACCTTTATGTAGCTATCAATGAACTACAATGAACTCATGGCCACTTTTGCTTTATCCTTCTCTGTTCCCCATGAGTGATCCCAAGCAAATCCAAGATGCCATATTATTTCTTGTTGACCAGTTACAAACTGCAGATCTATAAGTGGCCCCACTCCTGTTGTTACTGTGCAATAGATTGCGATTTGGCTCAATATGTATTTGATGTCCTGTGATTCTATATAGATCATCAGTCTTGGCTTTCTTTTGTTAGTAGAGCTTACTAACAACTGTAATTTCAGAAAATAGAATGGGCAGCTAATATCCTACCTGTACTATATTGGCAGTGAGGGGACCAAAATAATGCTGGTTGACATCTGAAGGGATGAAAAGTAGGAGAAAAGAGGCCCCAGAGGCTTAGTTTGGGGAGTCCATGTGCAGAAGTGACGTGGCTTTGAAGGAAAGAGGTTATGGAGCTAACCAGGCCTCGTGAAGCAGGGAGGAACCCCAAGTTGGCTGTTTGCAGACATGGAAGTAGTTGCAGGATTCACACTCTTTTTGTAACATATTATGATAATTTATTATTTAAAGTTTGAAAAGAACTTTACTTATTTGGAAGAAGGTGGCAACTGAAGCATGCACAAGCTAATATAAGAGCCCCCATTTGATGTGTGAGGGCTGGTGATTTTGCTGGAGTGTGATCTCCTTGAATCTGTGCATCTGGAGTCATTTCAAACCCTTGAAGTTCTTTTGGGTCAGAATCTCGGTCATTCTTTTTGGATTTATACATCATTATTCCCTTTGGAGGTTAAGTTGCTTTACAGATGGGATTTGTCAGACTCAGAATTACATTCATGTGGACATTATTCCACTCACCATTTTAATTAGAATTAATTAAAAACACTTTATAGTAGTGGAAATTTAAGTTATATTAAACTAAAACATTTACTTCCTTATTTGGGTTTGGATATTTAAGGTAATTTTGAACAGAAAAGTCATTCAGTATCTATTAGTAGCTAGAGACTGCTATATTAATTGTTTATCAAAAATAATAAATATAAAATAAGAGGGATATTATGTAGGCTTAATTTCTCTTATATATTTTTCCTAATATAACACTGTTAGCTAAGAAAAGCAGAGTTCATAAATTGAACTTATTGAATTACATGATTAAAAAATTCAACAGGAGGAACTTGCAATTTTTGATTTCAGTACCTGTGACCTGCACAGCCTGTTATAACCTCGTCACTGCATTTTCCCACTAGAAAATGGGTACAGGAATGGAATTTTATAGTTTACTACTTCATTTATACATTTACTTCATGGAATTGGACAATATGTTTGAAAATATGTCATTGGGATAGATCTGAACGAAATGCTTTAATCCTAAATTTGAAAAGTTTCTGTTGTTATCTGTATTCACTTTGATTTATTCATTTGCTTATTTGAAATCAAATAATTGGAATAAAAATTCTCAAAATGTTTCATTTATATGGAATGAAAATCTAAGTTAGAGATTTTCATCTGTTTAATATTATAAGTGGAACCACAAAAATATTAAAGCAGGTCTTAAAAATTTTCTTTTAATATTTTCTGTTACTAGTGGATAGTCTTTAGTTTTCCCTTAGGAAAATACTGTTCTCTGTGATGCAGAATCCTGGCATGTGGTCTTTCTTAAAAAGGTAGGTGTATGTGCTTTTAAAAATTAGTTTGTTAATTTAAAAATATTATCTTGAGTAAATTGTAACGTAGTTATTTATTTGAGAAGCAGTTTTTATGCTTCTAACACATGCCATTGTGAACTGAGTTAAAGTGTTCGATTCAGCTTTCTAAATCCAATATGAGTTTGCCAGGCTTTCATAGGAATGGCTATGTTGAGAGAATAGTTGATGTCTGCATCTGTCCATTCGTGTGATATGTAATAAATGAATTCCTCTCTGTAGGTCCATTCTTTGTTGGAATAGATTCATTTTAGTCTATCTTGATGAAACACATTCCTTTCTTTTCAGAGGGTTACAGATCTGTGGTTGGTAAATTTGTCATATCTCTCACTTTTTTTCTGGGAATTTTTTTTTTATGAGCGTGGATTGTGATTTGCTTGATACTTTATCAGCTGTAACAAGTTTGTGAGAATTCTCGGATATACTTCTTTTGTAATCCATAAGGACTCTGCAAGAGTCTAAATTCCATAAACTGAGCTCTTTTTAACCTGGCAGTTGCCTTTGTTTCCTTGTGTTGCCTTTTATTCTGTAACAAGGACTGACCATCCACTGGCCCTCCTGTTCCAAAAGATGTGCTTTGATTCTGATGAGATCTGTGTGTCTAGGGGCACACCTGCGGAGACTGGGAAGGAGGCTGTTGGTACCAGTGCTGTGGTGCATTTCAGGTGCTGTCACCCCAAACCATAAGATTCCCGCAGGGCTTTGGGGAGTGCTGCAAGATCACAGTGGTCAAACCCGACCTTCTGCAATTATCCTTCTGTAAATGTTTGCTCTTAGATTGTGAGATCATTTCTGGGAAGAGAAGGTATGAAGTAGAAGCAGTCCTTCACATTTTAGTTTGAATGTGGATTTGTGGTACTGATGGAGTTTTTCCTCAGTGTATACCTCACAAAAGTGACTTTGCACATCTAGCTTTTCTCTCTCTATCTTTTTTTTTTTTTTTGTAAAGATTTATCAATTTGAGAGGCAGTTACACAGAGAGAGAGAGAGAGAGGTAGAGAGAGAAAGAGAGAAAGAGAGAGTTAGAGACAGAGAGAGAAGTCTTCCATCTACTGGTTCACTCCCCAGATGGCCGCAATGGCCAGAGCTGGGCAGATATGAAGCCAGGAGCCAGGAGTTTTTTCCAGGTCTCCCACACCAGTGCAGGGGCCCAAGCACTTGGGCCATCTTCCAGTGCTTTTCCAGGCCATGAGCAGAGAGCTGGATCTGAAGAGGAGCAGCTGGGACAGGAACCAGCACCCATCTGAGATGCTGGTGCCACAGCTGGAGGCCTAACCTACCATGCCACAGTGCCACCAGCCCCACCTCTAGCTTGATTGCTAGTTCAGCTCATGGCTCGTCTTCATTCCAGGACTGGGTCAGTTCCCTTCTCTGAGAGCTGTACATGTATTACTTTATTTTTTAAAAATTAAAAAAAAATTAAAGATTTATTTATTTATTTATTTGAAAGTCAGAGCTACACAGAGAGAGAAGGAGAGTCAGAGAAAGAGAGAGGCCTTCCATCCACTGGTTCACTCTCCAACTGGCTGCAATGGCTGGAGCTGTACCAATTTGAAGCCAGGAGCTTCTTTCAGATCTCCCATGTGGGTGCAGGAGCCCAAGGACATGGCCATCTTCTACTGCCCTCTCAGGCCATAGCAGAGAGCTGCATCGAAAGTGGAGCAGCTGGGACTTGAACTGGCGCCCATATGCTATGCCACAATGCTGGCCCTCATGTATTACTTTCAAGTTATCCACTTGTAGATGATCAGAAGGGAAAATTATAACATGTCCTAGGTTACTGGAAATTCAGTGTGGCAAAAACACATGCCTTCAGTCTGTGACATAGAAATAGGGTTGAAACTGATTTGAAATATTTGGCATATTTAAGATAAATGGAATATTTAAGTGTAAATGCAGCATTTGGATATAAACACTACAGGTGTGTCTTTATAGAGACACCAAGTGGAGAGATTGCTGCTATTTTGCTTCAGAATTGGATATCAAAGAGCTACTATATGTACTCACAGTGACACGACTCCAAATTTATTGAGTACATATTTGTTTTTCTCTCTCAAATTGTTTCTTCAGATTTTGGCTTCATAGATAACACAGAGAAACTGCACTAATCATAGAGAAAGAGAATAGTTTTTGATAGAAAATCATAACCTGAAAAGAGCTTCTGAGCAAGGTTTGCATGCTGAGTTATAAAAAGAATCTTTTAGAAAATCCAAATTATTAGATCCCAATTGTCTTTGAAGCTGGAGTGACAGTTGAACTTTACTGCAGTAGGACTATATTTTACACCTGAGGCCAGATATCCATTGAACAAATTTCACTTCCAAGCATTAAAACATTGCTTTTTAAAAATTTCTCCAGTGCCTACTAAAGCTCTTCTTGGGAATAAAGATCCACATATCTGCAAAATAGCAGGACATTTAGGTAGGGCACAGTTTGTAGAGAGGGATTCTAACTTGTGTGGGTGAGAGAGCCCCAGAGGCTGTGAAAGATTGTGAAAGCCCTGAAGTCCACAGTAGTTCTGGGGATTGCTCATGTATTAAATGAATATCTCTCCATTTATATGCATAATATTTTGCAACTCTATGCTAAGAGGAAATATACATGAATGTAAATATTACTGAGTTAGGAGGAGCTTTTTGCTATAATTTTTTTAATAACAGAGGTCAAAGCACAGTAATTTAGATGGTTTATAATTCTTGCTGGCATTGTAAACAGGTCCTTATAATCAAGAAGGCTGAGAATTGTTGCTCTAGAGCAGGGATAGGGAACATCCAGCCTGTGGGCCATATGAGACCCACAAAATCATTTGGTCTTGCCCTGCCAAGGCAACCGTTGGTGGTTCTCGAAATTCAATAAATCTATAGCAGCGTAATTTTTAAGTTGATAATTTTGTGTGACCCACTGAAGGTATTATAAATATCCAGATGACTAGCCCTTGTCAGAAAAGAGGTTCCCTCCTCAGGTCTGAAACATCAGGAACACATCTGAATCAGTTTAGCATTTAATCACGATAGGGCTAGAATATTCCTAAACAGAAGAAAGAAGTACTCCCATGTTTGTTTGATTAGAGTTATTAGGCTGGGTTACTTAGGGCAGTGGAAGAACTTCCTTTTAAAATACTTTAAACTATTTCCTATATGCTGGATTGATTAGATTTAATTGTAATACAGTAGTTACATATGAAATTAAATTTAACCACATGTGGTTATTTAAATTAAGAACATAAAAAATTAAGTTCATTGGTTCCATTAGCCACAGTCCAAGTGCTCAATAGCCACATTGGCTGGAGGCTGCATATGTAGCATATAGAATAGTCTTATTGTCTCAGGAAGTTCTTTTAGACAGTGCTGGATACAATAGTGATCTCTAGGACTATTCTGAACTATTACTACACCACTATCACAAAGCTAGTAGCTTTATCCCTGGAATTCTGGCATTGAATGGAGAAGACAAGTTCTTGTGTGCCTTGAGGAATCATGGGAGATTGTGTGGACACAAGTACCTAGTGTGCATGTAGAAAAGATAGTTGTCTCCCCATAATTGTCTACTTCCACTCCCTCCTGTGACAGCCACATCCCATGGCAGCAGAGGGGTGTGTGTGTGTGTGTGTGTGTGTGTAAGTGAGAGAGAGAGAGGTTTGTTAACATTTTACCATGAGTATAGTAGACATTTTTGAGAGTTGGACTGCCTAGCATCCGAATCCTTTTCCTGAATTTGAGGGAGTCCGTTGTTGGATAAACCTAGATGGGTGAGGCTACCCTGTTCCTCTTCACTTCCTAAACAGAAAGGTCCATTTTGCTGCTTGTCCTGACCTCTGCCAGCCGATGGGATGTCAAGTTTGCCAAACTGGAACCAGGGAGTGATGACTCAGATACAGACAGAGGTTTAGAATTTCACCCCTCCCTGGCACAGGCAGCAGCATAGTGGCAGTGTCCAGAGCCAGCTGCTGTGATCAATGCCAATGGTGCAGTAGGTGTAACAGTTGACCATTGAGAACAAAAGGGAAATATTCACCCAAGGAAAACAGCTTTTCTGCATGTTTAAGGAGCCCAGACTAGCTTCTCTTATTCTAATAGAAACTTCTCCCTTCATGAAATAATAACAGGATAACTAAAACACAATAGGTGAAATGGCACATCAATGATCTTTAATTAGTTGTAACATAAATATGATGTTCTGACAGTCTTTTATCAGTCTTTTAGAAAAAAGAATATACAATATATATTTCAATATTTCAAACATCCCATTTTTGTTTAGTGATGGAGCTTTTTTTTTAAAGGAATGTTTATGATTCTCTTTCTTGTACTCAGAATCCAATCCGATGAGAACTGTTTGTTGTCTGTGAACAGTCCTACTGTATTTTTTCTTCCTACCAGCTAGGTTGACCTATCTGACTTTTATTTTCCAGAATAAATAGAGCAGCATATTGTTTTACGTTAGTTTTTTGAGTTCGTAAGCATGTTGTTTGTTCTTCCTGTATGATCATTCCCACTTTGATGCCCAAAGCAGCTGTGTGACCATCTGTGTCATCTCTACTATGTCACAGCTTTTTCTGTGGAGGGCTGCATGTGTACTCCATTTGAGGATTTCTCATCACAAGCCTGATTTTGAGATGAGTAGACTGCCCACTCTTGAGGGGAAATCTCTAGGCTGCCTGTTTCTCACATTGCATGATAAATGTCAGAGGATTGCCTGGCAATGGGACCATCCATCAGCCCAGGGTCAGAGATAACCAGCCATCCATCAAAAACTTACATTCAGTCTTTTGTAGAAAAGATATACTATTGTGAAGCAGCCACACAACCAAGGAAACTGATGGAATAGCCAGCTGAGCCACTTTGCTTGTTTCTCTCAACAGAATGTGAGCAGAGTAGTGTGTGTCAAATGTGGGACAAGACTTCTAAATCCCATGTTCTATCTTCCTTCTTCCTCTGTTTGGATATAGATGTCTGTGAGACCCTCATGGATGGTAGGAGTCAGAACTGAGGGGATCTTGGTCTAAATTGCTTTATGATATAGTTCTCATCACTAACCAGGGGTACCCCATGTATCTAAATGGAAGATCTTTGTTGGTCACATTTGTAGTCTTTTCCTCTGTATGGTCATGAATTGCATAAAGTGGGGTTGCATACTGTGACATCCAGCCTTAGGGCATTTCACTTCATCCGTTGGACATCATAAAGTGAATTTACACAAACTAAGATGGCTATGAGGTCACTAGGCCATATAATCATATGGGATTGTGGTTGTGTATGTACTCACTACATGTCGTCTGTTGACTCTCATTGTGCAATGTATGACTAGTCAATGGAAGATAGAGCACAAATTATGTGGGAGAGAAGAGAGGGAGAAACAAACTTTTATGGTGTCAGCCCTTTATATATTTTCATATTTGTTACAGGAGCTGACATTATACTTGAACATCTTCATTCAACCACATAAACCTAATCAGTTATTCTTGTAAATTATTACCTGACTTTTTTGTTGCCCATTATCTGGAGCCTTTTTCCTGTGTTGAGTAGTACTGTGACATGATTATGATGAAACTATTGAAGAAGTTAGGCCACACATTTCTTTATATTGCCTGTGTTGCTTACAGATGGACCTGAGAGTTTAGGAGAGAGTTTAATCCATCTTATTGGAAACCTAATTTGCCAGTCTTGAACAATTCAGCATTTTGAGTGGGTTATAAATCTTCTTGGATTACTATGAAGATTGTGGCTCCTGAGTATCCAAGTCCAGTGACTAATTTTGTTTTTAAATGTATAGGACAAATTTGATTGTTCCACAAGTATCAAAAGCATTTTCCAGGCTTAAAGGTTTTATGTAGGATATGGAGGTAGACAGTGAAAATGGTAAGAGGGAATGAATATAGGAAATCATCTTAGACTGAAGCAGGGGGACAAAGTACTTGATGCTCATTCAAAAGTCTCAAGTGAGGTAATTCAAGATATTATACCCATTTTGCTTTTGGTATGAAGTATAAATGAGTGCTTAGCAGAAATGAGAAATTAGGAATTTAATGCTTTTGCATTTTAGTTTACTGTGTATTTGCTAATAATTTTTTGCTCTTCCAACATATGCAAGTAAAAACTGTATACTTCTGAGGTTATTAGCAGAGGTTTTATGCATGCTGATATATTTAAAATGTTTTATGTCCTTTGGGGGAAAAGAATAAACACAATAACTGCTTATGTTAACAGTTCATTTCTGTTGACTTAAATAGTGTACCTCTCTTTTTAAATTAATGACCGAGCAATATGAAACATTTAAAAGATATGTAGCAACTTGAACAAAATAAGACATTTTTAATATCAGCACGATGTAACCTCAGACAGATGATTTAATCTTCCCTGCCATATCCTCTAAGGTTTAAAGGTGAGATTCAGCAAGTTTATTATGACAAATGTAAAATGTTTGCACGAAGGGAGAACCATGTCTGTCACATCCATCTCATTATGAAGGTGATGATGATATTTAAGTCTAAGACTAGTTCTTTACTGGAACTCCACATATTCATCCCTACTTCCTCTACTTTTCGCAATCTCTACTCTTCCATTGCACTTTCTAACACATTAGTATGCACTCTATGCTACAGTGTATCTGTGACTTTCAGGTTTCAGGCCCCTTCATACCCTTAAAAATTGTTCAAGTCATGTTTAGCTCATTTCATAATTTTTGCTATATTATAAAGCAAAACGGGAACATTAAAATTAACTATTAAACTTTTATTTATTAATTCATTTTACATAACAATAATAAATTCATTACCTGTTAACATAAGTGACAGTTTTTAAAAATGGAGAATTACTTTATTTTTCAAAGCAATATAAGTTCAATGACAAGAACAACACTATTATATATATAATATATGTATTTTAAAGATTTATTTTTTTATTTGAAAGGCAGAGTTACAGAGAGTGAGAGGAAGACCCAGAGAGAGAGAGAGAGACAGAGATCTTCCATTCACTGGTTCACTCCCCAGATGGCTACAGTGGCTGAAGCTGGGCCTGTCTGAAGCCAGGAGCCGGGACCTTCTTTTGGGTGTCCCATGTGGGTGGCAGGGGTGCAAGGACTTGGACCACCTGCCATTGCTCTTCCAGGCTCATTAGCAGGGAGCTGGATCTGAAGCAGAGCAGCTGGACTCAAACCAGCACCGATATGGGATGCCGGTGTGCAGGCTGAGGTTTTACCCACTATGCCACAACGTTGGCTCTCGACTGTTTTATATTTTTGCAAACCTCTTTAATGCCTGGCTTGTAAGAAGATACCTGAATTCTCCTAATTGCTTCTGCAGTCATTGTATTGAGATATTAAAGAAAATGAAGCCTCCAGGAAACTTCAGCTTGTAAGAGAATGGAAGTGAAAAAAGGCAAATAAAATCCACCCCCACCCCCAGACATAGTCTTGGCTACAGTCCTTTGAAAACTGCTTCTCTACACTAAGTCCTCAAAAGTTGTCTTTGGAGTATCTCCACTTTTGTCACATTTCCTACTTTGTATAAGAAAATCATTTTCCCAGTCAATGAATATGGTTATAGTGAGAAATCAAAGGTGAGCAAACGTTATGTAAGTTGTCATTCTCACACATTCTCTTTTAGTTCCAAGTATGGAAAAGCAGAATAACCAAAATAGAAACATTTAAAATATCAGTGAATTATCAGTATCTATCTACATTTCTCTAAATGAGAGGCAACTGTGTTGGTAAATTGGATTATGATGTTTTACATTTGTGATGAGTGAGTGTATTTGTCAGACACAGCGATTTCTGTATAGCAAATTAATGCTATATACGAAGTTATGTCTTACTGGGCATCTGCAGGTTGGCTGGGATTTGCCTCACCTAGGGTTTGCTCCACTGGACCAGCTCCAAGGTATAGGTTGGGTTCAAAGTCATTCCAGGTGTCTTTCTTCTGAGTCTTGCATGGGTCATATTCTTCTTCGAGGGGAAATGTAAAGACCAAGCAGAAGCTTGCAGTGTCTCATAACGCCTGTTCTTAGAGCTGACTCACCGTCATTTTATCTTACCTGCCATTGACAAAGCAAGCTGTATAGTGAAGCTCAATGTCAAAGTGGCAGGAATGTCTACTACTCCAGCTTAGCGTGGGCATAGATAGTGAAAGGGAGAGTGCTTTAAAGTATTCTAATATACCACAGTGCGCGGCTCCAAAATATTAGTAAATAACTATTTCTAGTTAATTCTTAATCTGTGAAGTAACCAGCAAGTTAAATTTTAGAGTATAATCTTTCTGTTGATTGCGCCTTCAGAATATCACTGTTACCTAACCTGTTTTCCCCATTTTCACAACTGTATTTCAAGTTATTTCTCTTGTGGGTATGAATTATTATGAGAGCCTCTAAATTAGCCTCTGTCCCAGTAATTATTATTGTGCAGCAGACCACCCAAAAACTAGGTGCTTAAAACAGCAACAATTACAAATCTACACTTAGTACCGAGCTCAGTCAAGATGGTCTCTGCTCCCTGTGGCATTAGCTAGGATATTTTGACTATGACCAGAGCATTCACCTCTGAGATGATTCACTCACATTCCTGGCAAGTTGTTGATAGTAGCTGGCCAGCAGCTAAAAACTTGGAACCTTAGTTTTTTTCTTTGTGGACTCCCAGTGAACTCTTGGGCTTCCTCATAGCATGGTGGTTGAGTTGTAAGCATGAGTGTCCCAAAAGATAGTATTGCTTCTGTTGGATTATGTTAGTCAAGCTGTCACAAAGCCCAGGTTGAAAGGGAGGGACACATAGACCCCTATCTCTCAAGTGCTGAATAATCTAAGAATTTTAGGACCAATTTTAAAACCTACTACCTTCTTCCTGACTTAGTTCTCAGCGCAAAAAAAAAAAAAAAATTCTCGTATTTGCATCCTGTAATTTCCTTTTTTTAATTTTTTATTTGACAGGCAGAGTTAGACAGTACGAGAGAGAGACAGAGAGAAAGGTCTTCCTTCCGCTGGTTCACCCCCTAAACGGCTGCCATGGCCGGCGCGCTGGCTGATCCGAAGCCAAAAGCCAGGTGCTTCCTCCTGGTCTCCCATGTGGGTGCAGGGCCTATGCACTTGGGCCATCCTCCACTGCACTCCCGGGCCACAGCAGAGAGCTGGACTGGAAGAGAAACAACCTGGACTAGAACCTGGGGTGCCGGTGCCGCAGGCGGAGGATTAACCAAGTGAGCCATGGCACCGGCCCCATGCATCCTGTAATTTTCTTAAACATTCTGCAGCTCCCATTTTCATCCAAACAAGAAGTCAAGCCTTGCATTCATAATGATCCATTTATGAGTTTCCTTTAATCCTTCGTTAGCAAATCTGTGCTTTAGCCCCGCTTTGTCAGGGCATTTTCTCCTTTTGGCTTTGATCACATGTCTTTTTCTATTCCTAGAATATTAGTGCTTTGATCTCTGCACATCCTGCCCTTCTATGCTGCTAATAAATGCTACCTCTCACATGAAGACTTCCTTAAGTTCTCCGCCCTGCTGTAATATGCCCTTTTGTTGTTTCCCCAATATATTTTAACTCCATTTCTTTTTAAGACCTCCCAAATTCTATCTTATTCAATAATGCAGGTGTTTTACGTACTATACTAGATGTGGAGAGAAATACTTTGTTCTTGGAAAGCCAGATTTAGTTTAGTAATAACAAAAATATGAGCTTTTGTGAATTAAATTATATATTCAACATACTTCATATATAAATGATTCTTGCTTTCATCTGGAAGAATGAACCTACTAGCTCCTCCAGCATTATAAAAAATATTTGAGGGCACATGCTATCTCAAATATTAAAGAATGTAATATGTTGATAATTATTGAAAAGTGTTATTGCTACAAAGATACATCAATGAATAAATTATACAAAATCTATTTTTAGATATGTGTGCATGGCAGTTTGGCATATGATAAGGTTGGTGTTTCAGATTGTCAGAAAAAAGATGAATTATTCAGTACTAGATGTTGGGATACCTGCCAGGTCATTTGGAAAAGTAAAACAGGGTTCCTACCACACTGCTTGTATAAAAATAATTTTTGAGGTCAGATTTATAAATATAACAAAGAAAGTCATAAATATATGAGTAAAATCTATTGGTAGGTATTTTTACAATCTTGTGTGGGGGGAGGTAGGGAGAGGCATTTCTAAGTAGAAACCAGAAAGAAAAGACTATACAATGTGACTTATACAACACAAATTTTAAATCTTTATTTAAAAATTTTTGATATGGTGGAAAACCATTTGAACTTGTTTGAAAGACAGATAATATACTGGGAGAAAATTTGCAGACTATATGATCAATAAAAGGCTTGATATCCTTAAGGTACAAAGAGCTTTTTTTCAATCTTATCAGTAAGATGAACATCTTAATAGAATCATGGGGAACCTATAAGCAGTTAATTCATAAAACTGTGAATGTGGAGCCAACAAACATAGCATAGGGACAAACCTGGCAGCAGTGAAAAGTCTAAGTTAAACCAACATTAGTCAGTACCTGGAATGAGGAAACAAAAGCAATATTCTCTGCAATTGGTGATGGTGCAGGAAAGCAAATAATCCAGGTCTTCTCAAGTTGTGATGAAAGGCTATTGTTCCTAGTCTGTTTTTGACTGATATGCTTACAGTAAAAGTACAGAAAAATGAAATCAGAAATACATAGAAAAAAAGAGTAGGCTAATGGTGAAATGGTTGATTATGTATGGTAAAGTCAGTCAGGCTATGGAGTATGATATAGTCATTACAAGTAATTAAGTAAATATATACTGAAGTCTTCATAGAAAATTCCAAATATACAAGAAGTATAAAGCATGGTATAAAGAATCCCCCCTCAACTGTCTCCCAACATCAGTTTTTACCACTTGTGGCCAGTCTTGTAACCCTACCCATTTGCATTAGATGTGCATTTATTTGTATGGAAAGATGATCATGACCTTTTGTAAATAAAAAGAATATGTTAAAGGGGATCGTTCATTTACTTGTTCAGCTACTATAGGCTAGTCTCACCTCAGTGATGGTCCTGTTCTAGGTTTAGAACTGTGGTTCTAAACTATGGTTCATAGGTTTAGACCTGAATAAAGCAGTTAAAAATCAGCCTTGTGGGCAGGTGTTTAGCTTATCAATGGGGCTGTCCACTCCCCACAGCCCCATATTGCAGTGTCTGGCTTTGATTCCTTGCTCTGGTTCCTGACTCCAGTTTTCTGCTAATTCAGAACCTGAAAGGCAGAAGTAATGGTTCAAATAACTGGGTTCCTGCCACCTATGTAGGAGGCCTGGATTGAGTTCCTGACTTCCACCTGCAAGCTGGCCCAATCTCAGCCATTTCAGATATTTGGGTAGTCAACCAGTGGATGGGAGTTGACTCCCTCTGTCTGCATGTCCAAACAAAAGAACAGCTTTACATTTACATTTTAATGGGGAAGACAGAACATTACACCCTCAAAATTCCAGTATATAATTATTACAGAGACCTAGGTTGAGTTAGTTTTAGAAACGATGGGCAGGGAGGCCCTTCCTTAGAAGAGATCTTTTAGGTAGGGCCCTGACTTGCTAAGGTAAGAACCTGTTATGTAGGGGCAGACCCAACAAAGACTGTTGGGATGGGAATTGGCAAATGCAAATACCCCAGGACCGAAGTGATAAGTCTGAGGAAGAGCAAGGAGGCCAGTGTGACTGGATTGGCAAATGGGGAGTGTAGGGTACTGGGCAGAATTACAGGCAGCCGTTAGAGTTCTTAGTATCACTCACTGCTTGTTGTGAAAAGGTGAGCCATTGAAAGGAGTTGAAACCAGGAGCAATAGGACGTCATGAAGTTGCCTCAAAAAGCATGGAAAATGGAATTAAATACTAAATGTATTTTTGGTGCAAAAATAGTCTATTATACAAGATGTTTTCACATAGTTCATGGAAAATGCATTTTATGGAATGATGACTTAAACATATTATTCTACTTTTTATGAACTTTTTCAGATAAATGTGTATTCGTATTTAAGATGAGTCACTTTGACTGCTGAGTTCAGAATAGACAATAAGGGGCTAAGTCCAGAAATGGGAACATCACATAGGAGGTTATTGTGATAACCCGGGAAGACATAGTAACATGGATTTGAACAAGAGAGGGAAGGGTGGAGGTGATTTGAAGGGGTGACATTCCTGACCTGTTTTGAAGTAGATGTGACAGAATTTGTTCATGGATTCAATGTAGGATATGAGAAAGGGAGAGATGTATTTTGGGCCTTGGCAGCTGGCAAACTGTTTTACAAGAGGTGTAGGTGGGAAAGCTCAGGAGTTGGCTTTGTATCCTTAAAATATGAGATTCATATTAGATAGACAAGTGATGGTAGATATAACCCTGAGAAGGTTTGAAATAAGACTGAAATTCAGAGAGTGGTCTGAGCTGAAGATGTACGCAGACCATTGCAGAAATGAACATAGGTGCAGACCGGCTGCAACGCTTTAAGCCATCACTTGGGATGCCTTCTTGTCATATCAGAGTACCTGGTCATGTCCATGTTACTCTGTTTCTCATCCAGCTTCCTGCTGATGCACCCTATGAAGTCAGTGGACTGTGGCCCAAGTGCTTGGGCCGTTGTCACCCACTGGAGAGACCTGGATGGAGTTTCTGTCTCCTGGCCTTTACGTGGCCCAACTCTGACTATTGTGGCCATTGGGGACTAAACTAGCAAATGGAAAATCTTTCTCTGTCTCTTCTCTGCCTTTTGAATAAGTAAACCTTTAAAAATGAAAGAAATGAACACAGAACATGGGTAGGTATCAGGACTGCATCCATGAGCAAGTCCTTTTTGAAGGCAGGGGGAGAAGGAGGAATCACTGTTAGAGTTAGGGACAAGAAACAGCTAATGAACTAGGAAATAAATCAAAGGCATATGGCTGTCTTGGAAGCCAAGTGATAATTATTTCCAAAAGGAGGAGTAATCAGAGGGCTGTCGAGAATGCAGACAGGGACTTGACTGAATGAATAGGATGCTGGTATGCTAGTTGGACGAACACAACCCATTAGCTTGTAGTCCTTGTTGATAATATGAATGAAAGCCAGGAAATTAAGAGGATGATGATGATACTAATTATTGTATTTTAAGAATACAAAAGGAAAAGTGTTTTGTCTCCTTATTTTGTTGTCAGGAATGCCGAATGCATACCCTACCATTAAAATTGGATATAGCAGGCAAAAATTAAAGAAAGAAAAACTGAGATAACTGAAAGATAGTTTTTCCATGCCTTGTCAGATAATTTAATTTAATTATAAAGCTGGTTGATGCAGGTGCAGCTGCTCAGAATAGGGACATCGATGGGGGAAAAGCCCATTGAGAAAATAAAGGCAATTACAAAGGAGGGGGAGAGGTAGTGAGGAAAATGTATGTGAAACGAGGCACCTGTAAACATAATTGAGTCCAGAAGTGTAAGATTTAGTTGCTTCAACAGTAGCTTTAGCATGAACAGACTTAAAAATTTCCTACTCTGGCCGGCGCCGTGGCTCAACAGGCTAATCCTCCGCCTTGCGGCGCCAGCACACCGGGTTCTAGTCCCGGTCGGGGCGCCGGATTCTGTCCCGGTTGCCCCTCTTCCAGGCCAGCCCTCTGCTGTGGCCCAGGAGTGCAGTGGAGGATGGCCCAGGTGCTTGGGCCCTGCACCCCATGGGGAGACCAGGAAAAGCACCTGGCTCCTGGCTCCTGCCATCGGACGAGTGCGGTGCGCCGGCCGCAGCGCGCCGTCCGCGGCGGCCATTGGAGGGTGAACCAACGGCCAAAGGAAGACCTTTCTCTCTGTCTCTCTCTCTCACTGTCCACTCTGCCTGTAAAAAAAAAAAAAAAATTTCCTACTCTTTATAGATAATTTTCTTGATTTTTTTAAAAAAGTATAGTTATTTATTTGCAAGTAACAGGATAAGAGGGAGAAAGAGAGAGAAAGAGAAAGAGAACTTCTTTCTACTGCTTCACTCTCCAAATGGCCACAACAGCCAGAGCTGATCCAGGGCTTCAAAAAGTTTATTGGAAATACATATGGAAGAGCTATGCATGTATTTCAGAAATGTTTTGCATCAAAATAAGCTTATCTCTGCTTTTTTTTTTTTTTAAAGAGGCTGAGAGAGAGAGAGAGAGAGAGAGAGAGAGATTGACTTCCTGTCCACTGGTTCACTCCTCAAATGCCTGGAAGCCAGGAATTCAACCCAGGTCTCCCATGGGGGTGTTAGTTATCACCTGGAGCCATCACTTGCTGCCTCCCAGGGTGTGAATAAATAGGAAGCTGGAATCAGGAGTAGAGCTGACTTAAACCCAGGCACTCCGACATGGGATGTAGATGTCCCAAGTGGCAGTTTATCTGCTCTGCCAAATGCCTGCCCCAAAGTTATTTTTAACTCCACTTTTCCATGAACTTTCTGAAGTGCCTGCATAAACCATGATCCCCTTGAGAACAATGATGTGAATTGGTGTCTCAGGTCTGAAACTGTAAATATTCATAAAATGGTACAATAGTTATGAGTACAATAGTTATACCAGAGTTTTTTTTTCCTTAGGCAGCTGTTTTGATTAAAAAATGACCACAACTTCTAGTCCTTTCTCTAGAAAATGTTAGTACACATTTTAAAATAAAACTTCAATTTTAGCATTTTCCTTTTTGGAAAGGAAAATCTTGCCCTTTTCACAAGTAGGAAATTTCTGTGGAGTGCACAAATTTGGATAGTAAAATGGTTACTTTTCTTGTTATCCTTTTCTTTATGTGCAAGAAGTTTGCTTCTTGATTGAATAAGCCTTGCCCCTTCCCCTACAACTTACACACAATACATATATTCTAAGGCTTATCAAATTATGAAAGCTGGGCTCTGATAAAATAACAGCAGAATTTCTTCTGGCATCAGCCAAGAGTTATTTGGAAAACAGGCAGAACAAGTTGAAGAGAAAGCCTAAAACAGTGAAGGGAAGGACTCGAGTGCCAGGCACAGATGGAGTAAGTTCATTCTCACATAAATATTATCTGTTTGTTCTTGCCAGAGCTGAAATGCAGTCATTGTCTTAATTAACTCGGGGAGTTTTCAGTTATGGCTCCAAAATCTTAGCATTCTGGAAATCTTCATCTGGCTTTGTGTTGTCCCTGACTAGCAATGTGACCTTGAATGGGCCACTTTGCCAATTTGGGCCTAAGTTTGGAGATTGTTGGGTATGGAGGGCAAGTTTAACTCTTTCTTATGGGTCTGGATTTCTGTGAATCTGTTGCTCAGGTATTTGTTCAGGTCTCAGCAGATGTTAGCGGATTTTAGTTTTTAGTAAATGAATGATTTATTGAACAGCACTCCACTAATTTTTTTTTTTTTTTTGCATAGTGTTGATTTATAGAACATGTTGAAATTCAGTGTAGAAGATGAATGCAGTGTTAAAGGCTTACCTGTAGCCTTTCAGCCATATTATTTGGAATTGTAGTATTTCAAATCTATATGTTATAAAAATGTTGAAACATATATGAAAAATATGTTTTGATTGAAAAGACCATTTATACTGATTAGCATTTATTTCAGCAAAAGCTCAAATCTTTAAGACACCTGTCAATTTATATGTACATAATTTTCTTAGATTGTAGGAATGCCTTTCAAGCCATGATTTCTCCTCTATTTACATTATCTCTTGTGGGGGAAAATAATGAGAAGAAACAGTGTTTAGATGATCTTTACACATATTAAATTTCTCCCAAAGGCTGCCATGTAATGGTTGGCATCTGAGAGAATAAACAGGAAATTAGTGAGGCTTCTCCTTTATCCTTTGCCAAGGTTGGATTCCTTGCTTCATTTATTTTCCTAGGACACCAGAAATCAGAATGGTATTTAAGCTGACTACATTTCTTTTGTAGCTGGTCTTTTATAGTTGGTCTACATGTGGCCATTTACAGATTGCCAGATCTTTTCATTTTTCTTTAACTTAGTGTGTTGACATTTGAAGCACTAAATACACTTTTCATCAGGAATAGTTTAAATGAAGAAAGTTGAACAGTGTGTCAGTGTCATCATCCTAAAACATCACCTTTTTTGGAATGATGACTTAATTCATGTTGTCATAGAAAACTTGGAAATAATACATTATGAAATTCCACAACCCATAGATCACCATTTTTGATATTCTACTGTCATTCTCTCTGGCCTTTCATTAAGATTTCTATCTACCTTATTCTTTAAGTGATCACTCTATTTATATTTAGCAACCTGTTCTGAAGGCAGGCTGCTAAGAAATTTTACTAGGTGTTTTTTTGGGAAAGAAATCTTTCCAGGTCACGTATGTTTGGGACATGCTGGACTGAACAATGTTGAATTCAGCCTTATCACAGATACCCTCCTCAAGGCTGACCCTCCTTGAAAGTGCTCTTTGAATGTCCTCTACTTGAGGAGATACGTTGGGCGTGACCTGGGAAGCAGACATAGAACCAGCTCTGGCAGGGCTCCAATAACATTGTGTAGGGGTGTTCTGTAGATAGCAAAGTGAGTTTCTTTTGGATTTTATTTGTTTTATAAAGCTGATATCTCATGATATCAGTTTCTACCTAATATATTATGAACATTTTCCACTTAAAATTATTATTCAAAACATTGGTTTCTTTCATTGTTATTTTTGAAAACATTACATTTATGAAAATTCCATTTGTGAAGTGGAGCCTCATCCAGGTGATAGGTCATGGCAGCCATTAGGGATACTCTTGAAAGGTTATGAGGTATAAAATATTTATGTCCATTTAGTTTCTGCCTTCTACCCACCCGTTCTGAAAAACCTTTAATCTGGGAAAACTGCTGTTGAAGCTTGTAGATTCACAGCTCCCATAGCCACTGCTAACTTGTTTTCTTTGAAAAGGTTTGACAAAAATAGGCTTCTTTTAACACAGATGGATAATTTTCTCCTGTTGGTGGGCAGCTCATTTAAGAATAGAGTATTTTATTTATTGTATTACAAGAATAGCCTCTTCAGTAACAGCGGCCTGCTTTAAGTAACTCTCAAAGAAACTTAGGGATTTTTTTTTTCTATACAGCAATAATTATTTTGATCTAGAATTGTACATTGCCTTCTCAAAGTATTTTTCCACTATGAAGAAGAAAGAAATGTGTATTTAATGTTTCTTAATGTCCACTGGTGGGAAGAATTATTATCGCCTTTCCTTTGAGATTGGTTATCTGAAATATTTTACAACACCTAAAGGCAAACACATACTTGCCTTGCATTTAAACAAAATTAAAAATAAATCTTTATTTTGGATGTTCATTTTACCTATTCTTTATTTCCACTATCACAAAAATATCTTTGAATCTTAGCATTTCACAACAGTTATGACTAGGGTTTATTGTCTAGTTATATGTGTTAAGAATCCAAGGAGAAAATCTTTTGAAATATATTCATCTTTATGAACAAGAGTTATGATACATACAAATGTTCTTTTTTTTTTTTTTAAAGATTAGGGGTTGACACTGTGGTGTAGCGAGTAAAGCCATCACCTGCAGTGCCAGCATCTCATATGGGCACCGGTTTAACACCCAGCTGCTCCACTTCTGATCCAGCTCTCTGCAATGGCCTGGGAAAGCAGTAGCAAATGGTCAAGGCCGGCGCTGCAGCTCAATAGGCTAATCCTCCGCCTGCGGCGCTGGCACACCAGGTTCTAGTCCCAGTTGCGCCAGGATGCTGTCCCGGTCGCTCCTCTTCCTGTCCAGCTCTCTGCTTGGGCCCTGCACCCAAATGGAAGACCATATGGAAGACCAGGAGAAGCACCTGTCTCCTGGCCTCGGATCGGCTGTGGCGGCCATTGGGGGGTGTGAACCAATGGAAAACCAAGACCTTTTTCTCTGTCTCTCTCTGTCTCTCTCTGTCTCTCTCACTGTCCACTCTGTCTGTCACAAAAAAGAAAGAAAAAAGAAGAAAGAAAGAAAATGGTTTAAATCCTTGGGCCTCTGCGCCCGCATGAGAAGACTGGGAAGAAGCTCCTGGCTCCTGGGTTCAGATCGGCCTAGCTCCAGCTGTTGCAGCCATTTGGGGAGTGAACCAGTGGATGGAAAACCTCTCTCTCTGCCTCTGTCTCTTCTTCTCTTTGTGTAACTCTGACTTTCAAATAAATAAATTAATCTTTAAATTTGAGGAAGAGAGAGAAAGAGAGAGCACAAGAGTGCGCCCTACCCACTGGTTCACTCCCCAAATATACTGGCCAGGCAGAAGCCAGGAGCTGAGAACTCAGTCCAGGTCTCCCACATGGATGGCAGACACAGACAGCTGAGTCAACATTACTACCTCTCAGCATGCGCATTAGCAGGAAGCTGGAATCAGGAGTAGAGCTGGACTCCAACTGAGACACTCCAGTGTGGGATGCAGGAGTACCAGTTGGTGTCTTAACTGCTAGGCTAAAAGCTTGCCCCAACAATGCACCTTTTAAATATTATGAAACACTTTGTAAAGTGCTTTCTTTTATAAACAGCATATCTGAGCCAGGCCTGGAGCACATTCATAGACTATTCCTTTATGCAATTCTGGGCAAGTGCATGGATTTTGTTTAAAGACAAGCTGAAATGCATAATGTGTATTTTGGGCCTGGGGATTCCTTATAGACAGTATGCAGATTTCCCCAAGAAAAACTGAACTCACATGCAAAAACAGTCACTATAATTATAACAATTTCTTTCTTTTTTTAAATTTAGCTTCTCAATGTGCTAAGTATAATTTTCCCCCCTTTTCACAGAAGCAGGCCTTGCTGAAGGAATTGACGGCTGAAAAAACCTCATTCCAGCTCCCTAAAGCAGCTCATACAAGGCATTAGAAAGCCTGAAATGCAGTGGGGGGTAGTGGTGGGGGGGGAGTGGCAAGGAGTGGTGGTCCTTGCTGTCAATTTTGTGTGCATGCAAAGGCTATCTGACTACTTACACTCGGTAGAAAAATTAATGGACTCATTGAAGGAAAAGTAAAGTTTAGTAAGCAGGTTTTTCCTTTCCTGAGGGCTGTGCTTACATGGTTTAAATTGTAATAAAAGTGAAAATGCTTGAAATGTTTGAGTCGGAAGCCTGTGCTGCTTTAGCTCACAGACACCTCCCTGAAGGTTTTCTCAGAGAACAACACAGAATACTGGCAACCCCCCAGGGAACATTCTTTGAGGACTTCACTGGCAGTGGGGAAAGGGAACTTCACATTCTGATTGTGCAAAGTGCAGACAGGATGTGTAGTCTACATTCTCAAGTTGCTTGTTTTCTGGTAAAGTGTTGTCATTGTACTACTGTTTTCACACCTATTGTAGGTGGAGACATCAATATAGAAGGCGGTATATCTTGTTCAGGAAATACAGGGAATTGATGTATTGGAAAAATTATGTATTACTAGAGATACTTCAGTTGCCTTTTGGATGATTAGTTTTGCAATAACCAAAATAGTTGAAATGTTTAATTTTGTTTCTTAATAATTTCAATTGCCAAATTATTAAATAAACTAATAGACCAAATTGCTAAAAATAATTAAGCTTCCATTTGATTCTGAACAACTCTTTTTTTTAAGATTTATTAATTTATTTGAAAGTCAGAGTTACACAGAGAGAGGAGAGGCAGAGGGGGAGAGAGAGAGGTCTTGCACCTGCTGGTTTCAGTGTCCCTGGGTCATTGTCAGTATTACATTCTATTGGAAATCTAGTCATTTGGTGTCCCTGTTGATACAGTGATGTCCTCAGACACGTCCACCTCACATTGTGTTGTGTGGTGCAGCATAGAATGGTGTGTACCTGAATCAGCCTCACAATGTGGTTTTTGCTCAAGATGTGATGCCTGTGCCGGCACCGTGGCTCACTAGGCTAATCCTCCGCCTGCAGCACCGACACCCTTGGTTCTAGTCCCGGTTGGGACGCCGGGTACTAGTCCCGGTTGCTCCTCTTCCAGTCTAGCTCTCTGCTGTGGCCTGGTTAGGCAGTGGAGGATGGCCCAAGTGCTTGGGTCCCTGCACCCGCATGGGAGACCAGGAGGAAGCACCTGGCTCCTGGCTTGGGATCGGCGCAGCGCTGGCTCCTAGCGGCCATTAGAGGAGTGAACCAACGGAAGGAAGACCTTTCTCTCTCTCACTGTCTAACTCTTCCTGGCCAAAAAAATAAATAAATAAATAAATAAATTGTATTGCCTGACCCAGAGGAACCTACTCCTGTTGTAGGCATAAATTACTGATTAATTTGTGATTGATCTGGAAGTGCTTTTTTTTTTTTTTTTTTTGATAGGCAGAGTGGACAATGAGAGAGGGAGAGAGAGACAGAGAGAAAGGTCTTCCTTTTGCCGTTGGTTCACCCTCCAATGGCTGCCACGGCCGGTGTGCTGCGGCCGGTGCACCGCGCTGATCTGAAGCCAGGAGCCAGGTGCTTCTCCTGGTCTCCCATGAGGTGCAGGGCCCAAGCACTTGGGCCATCCTCCACTGCACTCGCGGGCCACAGCAGAGAGCTGGCCTGGAAGAGGGGCAACCGGGACAGAATCCGGCACCCCGACCGGGACTAGAACCCGATGTGCCGCTGCTGCAAGGCAGAGGATTAGCCTATCTGAGCCGCGGTGCCAGCCAGAATGTGACTGTCTTTAAAGTACATTTTCTCATTTGTTTCTCTATCCTTGTTGAACTCATCTACTAGTTTGTGTATATTCTTTCCTATATTTTCTATATAGAAAATATTAATAGCTGCCCTTACTAGGTTTCCATACTTATAATTAATGGCTATCAAATATTTTATCTCTCATGTAATTTGTTCTTGAATTCATAGGAAGTTCCTGGTATTTTGTATTTTTAATATGTTGCAGTACACACCTCCATATAATTTTCCATCTCTCTAATAATTCTATTAGAATACACTTTTATAATTTCTGCCAAAAGGTGTAAATGTATTTTTACAGTTCAAAATAAGTGTTACCAAATTGCATTGCAGAAAGCATTGAATCCTTTCACAGTGCATAGGTGAGAGCATTAGTTCAACCACCCTGATTCCTAGTGGTGGCAATCCTACCAGGAATATTGAGGGATTCCCCCGACTGATTTTCCTGTATCCATTCTGAACCCTATTTAATCAATCCCCCATGCAGCAGTCACAGATTTCAGACATGTAAGTCAGATCAGGTGACTCCCATGCTGAATATTCTCTAACAATTTTCCTTGAGATAAAGAAATCAGTTTCAGGTTCTCACCAGAGGTTCTGTATGAGTGCTCTGGTCTCTTTCTGCCTTCAGATTGTCTCTCCTTTTTTTCCTTGTGCCTTAGCCATCCTGTCCGTCCTGTTGCTGTACAAGCTTGTCTATCCTAATGCTTTTGCACTTGCAGTTTCCCCACCTAAAAGGCTCCCCAGATCTCTATGTGACAACCTCTTCTTATCATTCGTGTTTCCTACTCAGATGTCACATCCCCAGAGGAGGCTCACATAGTTGCTTTAAAATTTTCTTTACATAATTAAAAAATTATTTATTTATTTGAAATCAGAATCATGAGGGTCAGAAGAGGAGGTTCTTCCATCTACTGATTCATTACCCAAATGCCCTCAATATCTAGGAGCCAAGAATTCCATGTGGGTCTCTCCTATGGGTGGCAAGGACCTAAGTATTCGGGCCATCATCCACTGCTTTCCCAGGTACACACTAGGAAGCTGAATTGGAAGTAGAACAGCTGGGACTTGAATCTGCATTCTGATACAGGATGCCAGTGTCACAAGCAGTGACTTAACTTGCTGAGCCACACCACCAGCCTCTCTTTTCATAATTTTAATTATCTGAAATTACTAGCTTTTTCTGGTAGAATGTAAGGCCTTGAGAAAAACAGCTTTGTCTAAAGTCTTGATTGTAACCGTATACCCATCTTTCTAATTGCATATTAAAAAAAGTAAAAAGGGGCATAGACATTTGGTCTAGTCACTAAGATGTCTACATCCTGTATCAGAGTGTCTAGGTTTAACTCCTGACTCTGGCTTCCAATTCCAGCTTGCTGCCATGGCAGCCCCTCAGAGGCAGCAGGTGATAGCTCAAGCAGTTGAGTCCCTGCTACCCAGATGAATGCCCAGATGAATGCCTGCTTAGATCAAAGTCCTAGATTCTGACTTTGGCTTGGCCTACCTGTTACCATTGTGGGCATTTGGGGATTAAACCAACAGATGGGAGCTCTGTCTGTCTCTCTGTCTTTCTGCCTTTTGAATACAATTTTTAAGGTGAAATGGAAAAAAATCAACATTAACTGTATCTTTTAATTTGATATTTCTAAAATATTTTATATGCAATGAATGTAAAGTGTTAGTGATACATTTTATATTCTTTCTTCAGATTCAATTCTCAAAAACCTCATGTGTAATTTTACCCAGATAGGATATCTCACTTTTGATGAACCATATTTAAAATGCTCAGCTAGCCTCATGTGACTAGTGGCCACCATGTGGGACAGTGAAGAGATAAGACAAACCTGAAACGTAGGAAGAAATAAATAGGTATTTGTTCAGTGAATGAATGAATGGCTTTGTTTTAACATGTATAGGTACTCTTGGACTTATAACGCGGTGTGTCCTGATAAATTGGTTGCGAATTGAAAATATTGTAATTTGAAAATACGGGGAATATACCAATCTACTAAACATTATAGCTTAGCAACACAACACCCTTGTGATGGCATGGCTGCCTGGGAACTGTGACTCACAGCTGTTGCCCAGCACTACCAAGGAATATTGTCACCGCATAATGCTAACCTTGGAATAGATCAAAGTTTTAAACATAGTTTCCACTGAAGGCATATTGCCTTCACACTATTGTAAAGTGGGAAGATTGTCAGTTGAACCATCCTAAGTTGGAGACCATCTGTGTGATTAATGAAAAACTAACACAAATTAAGAGTAAAATCAAGAGCCAGTAAAGAGTGATTCACTGTTTGAAAAAATGGAGGCATCAGCATCTATCCTTTACTGAAGTACGTTGTTGGAATATAAATTGTCACCTTGGTAAGGCCCTCATGTGCTAAGATCAGAGTAAGCACTGAGGATGTGAGAAAAGTAAGACACAAGTCCTCAAAGTGTCTGAGCCTGGTGAGTTGCCAAGAGTGTGATGCCTAACTCTGTGATAGGTTAAATATATTGTTGAAATAGCTGTATGTATCGTGGATGAATTTCCCCCAACCTAGGTTTTATTAAGATTTAAAAACTTAGATTCAGACTAATAATTGTAGATGCAGTTGTAGCCTATCTAGTCACATTTTCTTAAACATGTTTCATGATTGCTTAGCATCATGTTAAAAGTGCTGAGGGGAACAACACTTGCCTAGCACTATTTTAATGTGCTTTTGTCTAGGTTAGATTCTTAATTCACATGAACTATCTTGTAAGCATGATTCTTAAATTTTTCAGCTGTATTTTAGGTGCATTGAGATTCTAAATGATATCCAATACAGTCTTTCCTTCGTTTTCAACTTATAATTGGCAGGTTCCCATAGGAAAAAATCATTATTGGTGCTATAAAAGCACTTCTTATCTGTCACATTTGGGAAATGAAAGTTTTGTAAAGGTCAAAAGAAAGTGTGCCCCCAATTATGATGATGACTTGTACATCACAAATAGTTTAATAGCTTGGAACCTATCTTAGTCCCTTTTACAGTGTAAAAAAAGAAAGAAAAAAAAAAAAAAAGAAAACCTTGTCTCTCCATAGCAGTTTTACCCTATAGTTTTAAGAAAGATGAAAAGTAGCCCACTTAAATGATCTGATCACATCTATCTATCTATCTATATTCTCTGTGACTTGGAACTATTTAAATTATATAAGCCCACTAGTCTATTAGCTCACCTTTATTAATTTGTCAAGGTTAATGTCTGCATAATGAGTTGAAGATCATTAAGGACTCGTGGGCAACCATCTGTTCATGTTTGCTCAGTATAGTAAGTTTTATAACTCATCATGTAATGTTTACTAAGGAGATTTCCTTGTCACTGGGTCAATTTTGAAAACGCAAATCATGCCGCTGCCTTAGGTGATGTAAGAATTCTTTTTCCTAATCTTTTAGCACATGACAGCCTATTAGGGAGATCAGATGATGGACCTCTAAGAAGCTCCAAGTGTGTTTGCAGATACTGTGGAGCATGGGGTGATGCCAGCCGGTCGGACACATGACCTGGCAGTCCCCCTTTCTTTCAGCAATCTGCTTTGGCAGCCGGTCTGCTGCTGGCATCTGTGCTAATTATTCTGCCCCAGTGGCAGAGCTCTGGGCACCGCCCTAAGAAGGATGTCCTCCTGGGTCTCCTTCAGAGAAGGCAGATCTGCATTCTGGAAAGGAGCAAGCTGAGTGCAGGGCTTTCCTGAGTGCCTACTGTGTGCAGCTCCGTTATGTATGGATAATGCAAACAGCCACGTCCAGCTGAAAAGTGGGTTTATTTAGGAGGATACAAAGCCCCCTGTAAATATATTGTTCAAAGTCCCCTTTTATGGGACCTCTCTTGACATACTCCTCTAGCAAACCCTCTCTTCCTTTCTCTGTCTCTCAGCAACTTCTTGCCTTCCCCCTTCTTCTTCATCTTCAATAGTGAGTAATTGCTATGTATATTCCAGTCTAGATCCAAGATCTTTCTCATTCCCATCTATTTATTTCCACTGTTTTTTTTAAACAATATCACCAATGTATTCAAAAAAAAGGAAAAATAAACTCTTACATATTTGAGAGGCAGAGACAGAGACAGAAAGAGCTCCCATCTACTGTTTCACTCCCCTTACACCTGCGACTAGACTGTCAGGGCTGCACCTAGGTCAGAGCAAAACTGGGAGCCCATAGTTCAATCCAAGTCTCCCATGTGGATATAAGGAACTTGATTACTCGAGCCATAACTGCTGCCCCTCAGGGTCTGCATTAGCAGGAAGCTGGAGTCAGGATCTGGGAGTTGAACCCAGGTAATCTGATAGGGAACTCGAATATCTTAACTACCTTTGCTCCGTTTTCAAGATCATCTGTTCTGTAGTTTCGCTTGCCACCTAACCAGTCTCCTCTTATTCTCCTGCCTTCACTCCTACCGAGCTCATCTCCTTCATCAAGGACTGGTGTGATCCCACAGCGTCTTGAAGTCTTCTATTGGTTTTCCACTATCTGGTGAATAAAGCCAAAATCCAATAACTGGACTATCAGGACACTCCTTCTTCCTGCTGTGAGGCGTCTGTCTACCTCTTTCCTAACCTTTCCATCCACCTTTCCCAACTTAGACAGTCCCTAAGCAAAATGAACTGATCTGTTGCTGTCTGCCTCCCCCAGGCTCCTGTGTTCCTCCACTGAGCTGCCCTCTGTGCCTTTGTGTGTGGACCCAACATTCCTCTGTGCTGTCGTCTTCGAGCCTGGGTCACACCTTATCCTAGACCCTGCCCCTTCCCTGGGTGATCTGCCTGTCTTGACAGTCTCCTGGCATTTTAGACTTCTCTGTAGGGAGGACATAGGGAGACCCTGCCTGTCAGTTTCTTTTAAAGATTTTATTTTTTATTTGAAAGAGAGAGGGAGAGTCAGAGAGACTCTTCCATCCACTGGTTTACTCTCAAAATGGCCACAACAGTCACATTGGTGGCAAGGGCCCAAATACTCGGGCCGTGTTCCACTGCTTTCCCAAATACATTAGCAGGGACCCTGATAGGAAATGGAGCAGCTGGGATATGAGCTGGCGCTCTGACATGGGATGCAGGCGTTGAAAGCCATGGCTTAACCTACTATGCCACAGCATGGGCCCCATGCCTGTCAGTTTCTTGAAGGATGCATGTTGTGGGCCCACTTTTGTGTGCCCCAGGGAATCCAGCGAGCACTTGGCCTTCTCCCAGTGTGCAGATGAATGTTCTTGAACTCCCACAGTCCTTGGTGTGGAACAATCCCAGCTTGCTCGTTCTCTCTCTCTCTGATTTACTATTTTTTTTCTGCAGTAGCCACCACCTGGAAGGATGAGCATCGTGTCTCCTCGCCTCTGGCTTCTCCACAGGGCTCTGGGCTCCTCTTACGTGTCACTCCACCTGCTCCTTATTTTTGTCCTAATTTCGCCTTGTTTCTGTGAACTGTTTCCTCTGAGCTGCCGGTTCTCTCCCCTTCAAAGACAGTAGCACTGGGAGACCAGCTTATGGCTGGTCTCAGGGTAGAAAATGGCATGCTCAGAATTTCCCAGCACAAGTAGGCCAGTCTCTGAACACACCGCATAAAGTATGCTCCCAAAATACTCTAGAATCCTTTAGGGAAAGTTGTTTTGCTTTCCTGTAAGGAGTAAAGGATGAGGCTTCAGCGGCAACAGCACTTTCAGGCAGGATTTTCAATGAATTGTGTCCAACACAGGCAGCTCTGACAATGCAGGTAAAAGACAGGGTCTCAGAAATGCAATATTCCTCATTATCTAAATTATTTCCACTTTTTCCTAGTTATTTATATTAAGTTTAACATATTTCAGGTTTATTCCTGACATCATATTTATGTCTTTTAGGCTTAAAACTTGAGAATCATAGCTGCAAACTATAGGTTTAAGTTTTAATTATTACCAGAGGCATGTCTTTCAACTTTGTTTTCCCCAGGACTTTTGAATAGAAATATTATTTACTTAAATATTTCCTTTATGTCAGTGTTTGCACTTAATGATAAAATGAAACATAAAATATGTTCTTTAGCTTTCTTGATTGTAGATGGTAATTTTTGATACATACCAACAGGAATAGAGTCTAAGAAATTTATTTGTATTATTTTCTTTTTTGATTGTAAAAATGGTGGCTATTGTAAATTACTTTGAAAATTCAGGAAATCATAAAAATGAAGATCAGTGTTGTTTTATCAATCCTCTAATAATAACTATAACTTAATGTTAGGTATATTACATATAATGTGTATTATAGATTTTAATTAAAATTGGAATGGGGAATGCAATTGTAATCCTGCTGTTTCCTTTTTAACATTGTTTTATGATTACACCCCACATAATTTGGTTTAGATAATTTTGTTAAACGTGGCTTTTAATAGTTGCATAATTTTAAATCATGAAGGAAACTTGTTTTTTTTCTTTTTAAAGATTCATTTATTTATTTGAAAATCAGTGTTACACAGAGAGAGAAGGAGAGGCAGAGAGAGAGAGGTCTTCCATCTGCTAGTTCACTCCCCAATTGGCCACAACAGCCAGAGCTGAGCTGATCCGAAGCTAGGAGCCAGGAGCTTCTTCTGGGTCTCCTATGCAGGTGCAAGGGCCCAAGGACTTGGGCCATCTTCTACTGCTTTCCCAGCCCATAGCAGAGAGGTGGATTGGAAGTGGAGCAGCCAGAACTCAAATCGGCAACCGTATGGGATGCCAGCACTGCAGGCAGCGGCTTTACCCACTATGCATGCCACAGCACTGGCCCCTCAGGAAACTTCTGTTTCTGGATGTACAGGTGCTTTTTGTTTCATTCCTTTAAATCATCACTGTTTTTTGTCAGGCTATGGGCACTTAGAAGTTGTCACATCGTGGTGTATATCACAAGAAAACATGGACTAATCAGGTGTACATTCTTGATTTAAATATTCAGTACTTCAGACTTTAAAAATAAGGAAATTAATTTTACATGATGCAAGCATTCAAAACTCAAGTGCCTGCAAGGAAAGGACAAATTTTACTTGCCTTAATGCTGGCCCAACTTTAGAAACGAAAGCATTTACAGACCGTTAGCTCTACTTACCTCACTCTTGAGACCACTTGTCGTAATGAGCTGTCAATTATTGTGCATCTAAGTGTGGTTAAAGGGACCATTGGGCTTGCAGTTTAAAAGCCAACATTTATAAATGTGCAGAAATTGAATTATAAACGTGGTGGTTCAGTGAAGATCTACTGCATTGTGTCGCTGTCTGAATGCGGTATCTGGCTTTGGAAAATTTTTGTGCCCATTAAGAAATAAGAAACAGTAAAAATGTTGTACACTTGAACATATGGCTACACAATTTCTATGTTCATTCAACATAGTCTGAGAAAATCTTTTTTTTAAACCAAGAATTAAGGGTTAGTATTTTTTTTTTATTAAACATTAAGAGAGCTAATTCCAAATGGTGTTTGATTGAGGGAGGTGGTAAATTGGAGATATTTAAATATGACTCAGTGAAGCTGTAATGTATCAAAACTGACTTTTCTTCATTACTTGCTTATCATTAATTTCTGAACCATGTTTACTTTTTCAAAGTTTGTGTACTTGGAAACATACTTCACCTTATCAATATGACATAACTAAGTTACATTGCACATGTTTAGTGTTTCAAATATGCTTTTTGCTTTGAATATGCTTATTCCAAATGATCATTCTGTTAAGAAACTCCAGGAAATCTATTTTTTAAAAAAAGTTTCAGCTGTTTAATTTTTTCGCATCCTGAGAGGTCAGTGTTAGGTACATGAAATATTTCCCTTACCATTCTACTTCCTTGTTTTTTTGTTGTCTTTTGTTTTTGTTTTTGAACACAAGAGTATAATCTGCTTACTGGAATAAAACTATGTAGATGTTCAAAATGTACAATTTTATTCAACTTCACTATGTCTCTTCAGTCTCATTGAATAGCAGGTTAATGAATAGTTCTCTAGATCTTTCATCCATGCTCTTTAATTAACTGGGGCTGGCTGTGGCATAATGGGTAAAGCTGCTGCCTGAAGTGCTGGCATCCCATTTGGGTACCTGTTCAAGTCCCGGCTGCTCCACTTCCAATCCACCTCTTTGCTATGGGCTGGGCAAGCAGTAGAAGATGGCCCAAATACTTGGGCCCCTGAACCCACGTGGGAGATCCAGAATCTCCTGGTTGCTGGCTCCTGGCTTCAGATCGGTGCAGCTCCAGCCTTTGTAGCCAACTGGGGAGTGAGCCAGCAGATGGAAGACCTCTCTCTCTCTGCCTCTCCTTCTCTCTGTGTAACTGACTTTTGAGTAAATAAAATGTTTTAAAGAGAGAGAGAGAGCGAGCTCTTTCATCTGATAGTTTATTTCCCGAATGGCCCCAACCATTTTCGGTTGGGCCAGGTTGAAATCAGGAGCCAGGAACTCCATCTGGTCCCTTAGGTAGGTGGCAGGAATTCAAATACTTGATCCGTCAGCTGCTGCTTCCCAGTCACATTAGTAGGGAGCTGGGTCAGAAGTTGAGTAACTAGGACTTCAGCAAGCACTCTAGTATGGGATGTGGGTGTCCCAAGCAGTGGCTTTAATCCACTGTGCCATAATACCCACCCCTCATCCAAATTTTTACAAAGGTAGATAAATAGGTAAGTAGGTAGATATCAATACCCAAATGGTAAATTATCCCATATAAATTATCTCCTTTCTTCCAAATAATATACATATGTCAGGAATCGACAAATGTGTATTTTACATAACTGTGACAAGCAGGAATCAGTGAAATTTTCTGTAAAAGGCCAGAAAAAAAGTATATTTGGTTTTGTGGGCTCTATAGTTTCTGTTACAACTATTCATTGTTATACCATGAAAGCAGCAAGAGGCAATACCGAATTGGATAGGTGTGAATGAGTTCTAACAAATCATTATAATTATTAACAATGAAATTTGAACTTCATATAGTTGTGACATGTCCTGAAATATTCTTCTTTTGATGCTGATATTATTTTTAATATTGAAATATATTAAAATCTAGATCAAATTAAAAAATCATTTATATAATTATACATTCTAAAGAGGTAAGTATCACAGTGTTATTGGTGAATTACAGCAAATAAAGAAAATAGCTCTCTTGTTCAATAGTCAGTTTGACACTTTACTATAAATTAATGGAAATATTTATGAATCAAGTAAAGAATAAAGGCAGGGAGTGAGCTAATGCAGGGTCTCCAGTATTGAGTGAGGATCCAGTAGTCTTAATCTTGTGACCAATTCAAAGGTTCCCTTGGCCATTCCCAAGGGAAGGATTTTTTTTTTTTTTTTTTTGACAGGCAGAGTGGACAGTGAGAGAGAGAGACAGAGAGAAAGGTCTTCCTTTACCGTTGGTTCACCCTCCAATGGCCACCGCGGCCGGCGCGCTGTGGCCAGTGCACTGTGCTGATCCAAAGGCAGGAGCCAGGTGCTTCTCCTGGTCTCCCATGGGGTGCAGGGCCCAAAGCACTTGGGCCATCCTCCACTGCATCTCCTGGCCACAACAGAGAGCTGGCCTGGAAGAGGGGCAACCGGGACAGAACCTGGCGCCCCGACCAGGACTAGAACCCGGTGTGACGGCGCTGCAAGGCGGAGGATTGGCCTATTGAGCCGCGGCACTGGCCGGGAAGGATCCTTTTTAACATTCTGCTCAACCTGGACGTTTCTGTTTCCTTGCATTATCTTACATGAATTTGGTTTTGCATTGTTAGTTGACAGGTATTGCCGTTATGTCCCCTGAATTGAATATTTTAAAGTTTGCTAATTGAGAAAATTTTATATTACTTACAAGAGCATAACATGCAAACATTAAAGGTTGACTGGGAAATATATTACATGTTAAACATCCCTGAAGAGAAGCTGTATAATATTAAAGCCAGCCTCATTAATTTATTTTAGGGGATTCTCTCTGAATGCCTCTGATGTTCTTAATTTGATCTTGTCACCAGATGAGTCTTTTGATGGCAATTTGGCTTTCAGACCAATGAGAACACTGTGATCCAGTTTTATACTTTCTGGAACAATCACTAGTTTTTAATATAATAAAAGTAAAGCAATAGGACAGCTATTGTAATACCTTTCAAATTGTTGTTTTTCACTATTATTGCAAATGCAACATATAATTAATAAACTTAAAGACTTATTTTTGTGAAAGAACTCTACAGTTTATTAAGGATTATCCTATCTAATTTTGTTCTAATTAAAGTTATGACTTTACTTTTTTTTTTCAAGACTTATAAAAAGTAAAAATGGATTTGTTATGTTGTTGTTTTTAACCACTTGTCCATAATTTCATTTTGTTCACCAGAGGCCAAAAGTAAAACAATATTTCATTTTTCCCTAAGGGGAATGAGGAGTATTCTTATTAGGTAACCAAATGGGAGTATCTCCACTCATATATAAATGTGTATCTGTGTATACACACGTAGATGCACATATGTAAAAACAGGTTATAATGTATTTTATTCTTTTAAGAAGAAGAAAATAAAAGGATGAAAATTTCCCCCATCTAGCTATAGCCACTATTGCTACCTTTGGGAATACCTTCCAGTGCCTGTCTCTGTGCATATTGGTGCATATACTTACATTCAGACCTTTGGTTGTTTCTCAGCTCATATTCATTGCTTGTCTACAGTGTGCTAGGACCAATGTGAGGCTTTGGGACAGAACAGTCAACAGAACACTCCCTCTTTTTTTTTTGTAGTTTTCTTTGTTCTTTTTTTCCTTTAAAAAGGATTTATTTATTTAATTTGAAGGGCAGAGTTAGAGAGAGAGTGGGAGAGACATATAGAAAGAGACCTTCCATCTGCTAGTTCACTCCATAATTGCAACAGGCAAAGCCAGGAGCCCAAAACTCAATCTATGGCTGCCATGTGGGTGGCAAGGACCCAAGTATTGAGCCATCAACTGCTGCTTCTCGGGGTGCACATTAGCAGGAAGCTGGATCGGAAGGAGAGGAGCCTGGACTGGACCCAGACACTCTAATAATGGGATGTGAGTTTCCCGAGGACCAGAGCCTACACCAGGACCAATTTCTAGAAGCAGAATTATTGGCTCAAAGAATAATCATGTTAAGGCTCTCTATATGTGCCAGTAAATTGAATAATTTTATATGGGTACATCAAAACTACATTTGTTTTCCTTCCCCCAGTCCCTTACATTCTTTCCTCCATATCTTCCAAGTTTCAAATTCACATACTAAGAATATTATTTTCCAAATTTAAAGAAGTCTTTACTGTGATAATATATTATTTTAGTGGAGAGTTTTATTTTTTATTTCTGAGGTCAAATTCTTATTGTGGGTGAGAGAGCTAATGCACTTACAATTGCATTATTGCACAAACTAACAAAGTCTTATTATTGCGTAAAAGTTGGTATGAAATGAAGGAAAAACTGCAATAAATATAATAAACCAGCAGCCCCAGAAATGCAAGAGGGTCAGAGGAAGTTTCATTATGTCATTTCATTTGCTTTTATTTATTTTTTTGAACTCTGAAAAAAGTCCAAGAATATTGAATTGCATTACCAAAAAAAAAAGCATTTAGTCTCGGGAGAAAAATATTTTATTCCTTTTAGCTTGACTTGTCTGTAATGCTAGTATGAATTCACCAATATTGACACACACTTGTGGAGCATCTCCTTAGTGCCAATAGTGTTTGTCCTCATTTTCAAGCGAGGCAGGGATATCTCCTTTTGCTTAGGTGACATCTGAGTGGGAGACATGAATGTAAGGGAGAGTTGTCACGCAAAGCTCTGGTGAATGTTCTAGGTGAGGGTAACTGCCAAAGCAAAGGCCCTGAGGTAGAGCAAGGTAGGCAAGTCTGACCAAGAGCAAGAAGGGCACATGGGTACAAAAGGAAAGAGTAGAAGTCCTAACAAGGAAGCACTAGAGGTTTAGCAGCTCTAACTGAAGTAACCAAGGAAAAAGGCAGAAGAACTGTGTACGGTGGTGCTCCTCCAACTCTGGGGTGCCCAAGAATTGCTTGGGCATTGGTTAAAATGCAGATTTTGAGCCAACAGATCAGGGCGAGGGCCTGAGACTGTATTTCTCACAAATTCTGAGGGATTGGTGATGCTTCTGTTCTGTGGAACACACCTTCAACTAGCAAAAGTGTTCAAAGACCTGTGCTCACAGCATGCCATCAACCTGTGGGGGAGAGTGAGATCCAGAGGGTGGGGGCAGCTGAAGTTAGGAGTTGTGTGATTCTCTGTGCTGTTGTTCTGGCCTTTGGAACTCTATGCTGCTGATCCTGACAGCTGTCCCTGCCATGAGATGATAGATGATTTAAGCTTTCTTCTTCTTACTTTCATTTCTATTTTGTAAGTTTCATCCGTGACTATATATTAGTCTTAAAAGCAGAACAAAGTGAATCAATCCATGTTTTTAAGCTGAAAAGTCACCCTCCCCAAATGTCTGTTGATGGCTGTCCTTGGATTTCTTTTTTTTTTTTTTTAAGATTTTTTAATTTATTTATCTGAGAGGTAGAGTTACAGACAGTGAGAGGGAGAGACAGAGAGGAAGGTCTTCCATCCATTGGTTCACTGCCCAAATGGCTGCAATGGCCAGAGCTGCACTGATCCAAAGCCAGGAACCAGGTGCTTCTTCCCGGTCTCCCATGTGAGTGCAGGTGCCCAAGGACTTGGGCCATCTTCTACTGTTTTCCCAGGCCACAGCAGAGAGCTGGATTGGAAGAGGAACAGCCAGGACTAGAACTGGCACCCATATGGGATGCAGGCGCTGAGGGGGTAGATTAACCTACTGCGCCATGGCCCATGTCCTTGGATCTCTCTTTTTTTTTTTTTTTTCTTTTTCTTTTTGACAGGCAGAGTTAGACAGTGAGAGAGAGAGACAGAGAAAGAGAGAAAGGTCTTCCTTTTTGGTTCACCCCCAAATGGCTGCTACGGCTGGTGCACTGCGCCTATCCGAAGCCAGGAGCCAGGTATTTCCTCCTGGTCTCCCATGCGGGTGCAGGGCCCAAGCAATTGGGCCATCCTGCACTGCCTTCCTGGGCCACAGCAGAGAGCTGGGCTGGAGGAGGAGCAACCGGAACAGAATTCGGCGCCCCAACCGGGACTAGAACCTGGGGTGCTGTCGCCGCAGGATTAGCCAAGTGAGCTGTGGTGCCGGCCCCTTGGATCTCTTAAGCACCTCCTGATCCTTTTGATAATTAGGGTTATGGCTGAAGAAAATTAGTTAAACATAAGCATTCAAACCGAGAAACATTGTCTAAATACATTATATTTTTAAGGCTCTCTTGCCTTTCCACTATCTCAACAACATATTCTCCTAATTTAATTACCATACTTGGAGTTAGATTCCAAATAGAGGAGAAAAACAGTCTACAAACAAGTAGGTTTCTTGTTGGTTAAACTAGTCACTGTCTATATATAGATGCTTGTTTTTTGCTTTTGCTACCATTTGTAGCCTCTGGGGCTTCCTTGGAGTACTATCTAGTTTGTTGTTCTTGGCTCATTTGGACATTCTCTATGTATTGTATTTTAAATATAAAATTATGTATTTAGCAGCAAGCTTGGAAACAGATTAAGTTTCTTGGCCCAGAGTTGCTACTCAAAATGAAAATGCAGTGCAGCCTGACAGAGCTTTGTTTCATTATCTTTGGGGGAGTCTGGCTACTAGCGAGGTGTGAACTTTCATTGATCTTAGGAGTTGTTAATGTGGTGCCTAGTTAGAGCATCTGTGAGCCCACACTATTTAAGGAAGCTACACAGTTAAGTCCTAGACTTGGAGTTTTCAAAGGGAGAATGCGTACGTTTCTGAAGACTGCAACTAAGTATAACCCTCCCCAGACCAGAAATAAATGTTTAACCATCTGTGTGATAACACAATGGATTTGTGCATCCTGCAGGATGTCTGCTTATGTCTTCCTCTCCCGACTTTAAAGAATTAATAGGTGTGGTTTAAGGCAAATAACTTTCCAAGTAGAAAGCAGTTTCAGCTACACAAAAGAGACAGCAATATCCTTGCGAATATTTCCCCCTTGAAATTGTTGAAACAGTGTCACAGCAGATGTTTTCTGTGTTTGGTTGCTTTCCCATGAAACTCCTGGATAACATTTGCACGTGATTGTCTAGTTCCCTAGGTTAGGAGAAAACTTGTCTGATTGCCTCTGTTGGAGACTGGAAATTTTCTTTGTTGACTTTGCATGAAGTCAACTATTTAGGGGGAGAAATCCAATTTCTTTTAGTAGGATAAACTGAAGTTGTGATCAGATAAGCAAGAAAAGAATGTGAAGCCCTAGCAAAGCAAACAAGATCATTGTTTCTCTTTACTAACATGGCACATCATATTGGTTATGTCCATCAAAATGTGGGAGTACTAATTTAGACCTAAAATCAAGTCGAGTCTTCTTTGTGAAAGGAATCTCTGAGAGTTTCCTGGGAAGGTAGCTCACATACTCTGACTCTTGCCTTTCCTTCAACTGGGGGGCTCCTGGCTGGCACATGACAACATTGTGGGGAAATGGATTCAGTTTGAGGATACCTGATGGTGGTATGGATAGCATATCATATCTTCTGCTTTCTTCATAATTTAAGGAGCAATAACTGATTTTCTACTCTGGGCTAGACATCCAGTGCTGTAGATATATGAGAGTGATTAGTTCTTTCTGTTTAGCTATTAATCTTTCTTTCCTCTTATTGACTGATTTATCAACCAGTTGACCTAATGATTCATCAATCTCTCTTCTGTCCTTCCCTCCCTCTCTCCCCTCTTCTATTCCTCCCTTCTTTCTTCCTTCTCAGCCTCCTTCTGCACTAAAATCTTTTTTCTTTTTTTTTTGATTATTTACTTAATAAATGTGAATTTACAAAGTGTAACTTTTGTATTGTTGTGGCTCCCCCCCAACCTCCTTCCCTCCCGCAGCCCTCCCCTCTCCCACTCCCTCTCCCATCCACCCTTCATTGAGTTTCATTTTCAATTATCTTCATATACTGAAGATCAACTTAGTATATACTAAGCAAGGATTTCAACAGGCTGCTGCACTAAAATCTAAGTCAGGCAGCCTCCTGGATGTTTAGCATTGAATTCTAATCCTTCCTTGGGGCCTTGCTATTTAGATATCAGCAAACCTCTGTGACCTGTAACCTCTTCATTTGTGGAATGTAAGAATGAGATTGGCTCCTTCTAGCAGAGTTGGGAGAGTTGTTGGTTAAGGTCATAGCCTTTGGATCAGAGTGCCTCTGTTTAGATTCCAATTTTCCACTTCCTGCTTGCGTGACTTTGGGTTTAACCTCTATTTGTGCCTCTATTTCCTCATCTTTGAAATTAGCTTCATCATTGGGCCTACCAGCTATTCAGAAGCTGTGGTAATAGATATAATAAAAGAATGCCTGGTGCATTTTAAATCTTCAATAAACATTAACTTGGGACCAGCATTGTTGTGTAGCAGTAAAGCCACTACCTGCAAGGGTGGCATCCTATATGGGTGCTGCTTTGTGTCACAGCTGCTCTGCTTCTGATCCAGTTGCTTGCTGATGGCCTGGGAAAAGCAGCAGAGGATGGCCCAAGTACTTGGGCCCCTCCTACTCATATGGGAGACCTGAAAGAAGCTCCTGGCTTCTGGCTTTAGCCTGGCCCAACCCCAGGCATTGCAGTCATCTGGGGAGTGAACCTGTGGATGGAAGATCTCTTTCTCTCTCTCTCTCTCTCTTTCTGTCTATGCCTGTCTTTATAACTCTGACTTTCAAATAATTAAATAAATTTAAAAAAATAACTATTATTACTATTATAATCTATCAATATAGATATATCAACATGCATATCTTTTGTCTATCTCCATCCTCTTTTATTGCCCATGTTTACAAAGCTCCCAGTTTAGTATTGAGGCAATTGTAATTACTTTGCAAAAATATTAGAAGAAGGATTATGTGTCAGAGTATTAAAGGATGAGGATGTGTTTGCTAGGAAGAGAGGCAGAAGGGCTGTGGTGAACAGAGGGAACTGTGTTAGAAGCAGGGAAGAGCTAGGCATGCTTGGTGTATAGCAGTTCATTTGTTGTGGCTGGTGAATAGAATGCTTGCAAGATGAGGAAGAGCAATTGTCATTGTATACCTATTTATTTATTTATTTGAAAGTCAGAGTTACACAGAGAGGTAGAGAGAGAGAGAGACAGAGAGAGAGAGAGAGAGAGAGGTCTTCCATCCCCTGGTTCACTCCCCAATTGGCCTCAGCAGCCAGAGCTGCGCCTATCCAAAGCCAAGAGCCAGGAGCCTCTTCTCAAGGACTTGGGCCATCTTCCACTGCTTTTCCAGGCCATAACAGAGAGCTGGATTTGAAGTAGAGCAGCCAGGACTCAAACCGGTGCCCATATGGGATGCTGGCACTTCAGGCACAGGCTTTACCTGCTACACCACAGCACTGGCCTCTCTATACCTCTCTTTTGTGCACACCTGAGTGGCAGTTCCATCAGAGATATTGGCTCTCTACCATGATGATTTCTTTCTAGCTGCCATGGTACAACTGAGATTCCCCAAGGAATGGGACTAAATCTTGGAAGTTCATGTGGGACTCATGTACATGTTGTAAAATGCTCCCCATTTCCCTGACAGACTCAGGGTATGTGCTTCTCTTTTTGGTTATATTGATATTAATTCATCTCATGGCTCACTCACCCCCTGTCCAGGCTTTGGAGAATACGGTGCCCCAATATTGGCTTATAACTTTATATTTAGCAACTTGATAGAGTATATAGAGCCCCACATTGGGTGTTAGGAGGCTTTGAACCCATGTTTGCTTCTCACTGGTGTTGGAGCCTTAAAAAGCTGCTTTCCTTCTCTAGGTTATCATTATCAGTTTTTAACCTGTGGGATGAAAGAGGTGGTTCAGGATTCTTCTGGATCCCTTTGGCAACCTGGTGAAGCCTCTGTGGAGCCTTCTCTAAATGACATTTTAAATACATAATCAAGGCCGGTGCAGCGGCTCAATAGGCTAATCCTCCGGCTAGTGGTGCCGGCACACCAGGTTCTAGTCCCGGTCGGGGCGCCAGATTCTGTCCCGGTTGCCCCTCTTCCAGGCCTGCTCTCTGCTGTGGCCTGGGAGTGCAGAGGAGGATGGCCCAAGTGCTTGGGCCCTGCACCCCATGGGAGACCAGGAGAAGCACCTGGCTCCTGCCTTTGGATCAGTGCGGTGCGCCGGCCGTGGCGGCCATTGGAGGGTGAACCAACGGCAAAGGAAGACCTTTCTCTCTGTTTCTCTCTCCCTCACTGTCCACTCTGCCTGTAAAAAAACAAACAAACAAACAAAACAAAACCCATAATCAAATGTATAGGACTACTAAGGAAGCTATAATACTGAAATCCCAGACATAAAAATAATAGATTTGTGCCATGATGAAATATATGTGCATCTTTTAACACATAAAATGATACAATGCTATTTCAATTTTGAATTATTGCAATTATTGGCAAGCACAATGTTATTTTGAATTGTCTATAATGATTCTAATGTTATATTAAACTATCTGGAATATACAGGGAAAATTGTCACAGGTGCTGCTAATATTGTGATTTATGACTTATAATTAGAAGAAATGCTAACTTTAGTTAGAGGTTAGTGAAAATGAGAATGTCATTATTTTTCTCACCCAAGTTTATGGGAATTTCTGTGTATGTCCATGGTCTTCTACGCGTATCAAAGGTATTTAGCGCATATTTAGGCACATTTATCAAAGGTTTTTAACTCGTGTCTTTTTGCTATAAGACAAGTCATAGTCGTTTTGTACGTGGACACACAAGACAGACCTGCAGCACTGACCTTAGGGGCCATTGTAAGCATAAAATCACAAAAAAGCCCAACATTTCAAAAACCCTCCCAGGAGACCAAAGCAAGCAAGCAAAAAAAGGACCCTTGTTTATAGTACTCTTAGGAGAACTAAAACAAGAAAGCAGAACAGAACCTTGTTCAAGTTTACTTGGGAATGTATTGGGCAATTCAAATTTTTAGCTTCTCTATGTACATCCACCAAAGATTGTGAAAGTGCTGCAAGTATTGATTTTTTTATATTTATTTTTTGGTTAGCAATGATTTTTAGCAAGTTAGTGAATTTGCAAATATAGGCATTGTGAATAATGAGAATTATCTCTATGTGCTAATATTTCTGTTTGCACCTGTCTACTCATAGTAATACCGACTCCTCTTTGCCTGTGAGCTTAATAATTTCTTATTTAATTCCTCTGTTATCGCATCTCATTTACCAAAAGAAAAGAAAAAATACCAGAGCTGTTTTGTAAAATGGACTACAAATATAGTTATTTGTAATTCTTAGTGAAAAGATCCCTTACTTGTTCCAAATATTGTGTCCTGACTGTGAATATCAGGTAACTCAGATTAAACTCACAAACTCACTTGTGTTGGGAAAATGTCAGATTCATTTAGGAGCTCATCCCAGGCTGGACATGAGCTGGGCATTCACCATGGTTTGGGAATTTTTCACCTATGAGATTAGAACCAGGATAAACCCTCATTGGTTATGACTGAGGATAACTTAGTTGCAGTTATCCACCTCCATCCACCTGCAAGATAAACTAGTTCAAGTGGACACCCAGTATTTTCTTGGACATCTCTATTACTCTGTCTGAAGTTGTCTATTATTCTAATAGAGTGTTGTCATAATTGAAATCTGCCCTCTAGGGAATGTATTTTAACATTCCACATCTTCAGGCTGGTAAAGTAATAATATGCTTTAAAATCATCTTGAAGTGAACTTCTACTGGTTTCACTAAGACAAATCATATTTTATGTATGATAATTGGTGTGTGATTTCTTTTAGTCTTCAATGCAGGAAAATTAAAGTTACAATTTAAGATTGTACCTAGTTTTTCAAAGGAGATTCATTTCTCTAAGAAGAAAATTGGGAAGAAGGAAATTGATGGTAGATTTGGATCCATTTGTTTTACTCCAGTGAGTGAATTTTAATCATGAAATTTTTACATTTATTGAAGAATTGCATTTAAACTTTAGAGAGTGAATCTTTCATCACTTGTACTTCAGTCCTTTAGGGAAACATTTTTTTTTTCTGAAATGCCTTTTTCATTAGGAAATGATAGATTGAATTATTTCTACTTCTGTTCTAAGAGTTAGCCTACGTAAGGCACTAAAGTATATGGTGGCATCGGTTTTAATTTGGTATAGATTCTTCCATATCTGTAGTTTGAATTTTAATAAAGCAGTTGATGCTTTAGAAGATGTAGGCAAAAGAATCTGGTCTTCAAGAAAATGGAGACTATTTTATTTGGTGACCATGGTGAGCTCTACCACCCATCATTCTTGCCCTTGTTCATTCTCCTCATTTACTCTAGACTTAGCCATCAAACTTGTTTTGGCACATGAGACCTTAGCAAGCATGATGCAAGCAGAGGATTGATAAGCACTTAGCCTTGTTCTCTGGAATGTTCCTTCTTGGAAGCCAGTCTTGATGCTGTTTAAAACTTTACATTAGACTATCAAATGATGGGCCGTGTGGAGAGAGTCCTTGAAGGTTGAGAAGCCATCTTGAATATTCCATCCCTATTCAAACTCCCAGCTGAATGCAGCCAAGTGAAAGAACCTCAGCTGCAACAAATGTGCAGAGAACAGAATAGTTGCCTAGCCAAGCCCAGCCAACCCAGTGAATTGTGAGAAAACATAAATCATTATTGTTTCAAGACAGTAAGTTATATAGTGGTTAGATAGCAATGGATAACTGAAACCATGCCATACTTCAGAAAGTCTCTCTGCAAAAAGGATATCTTCTGAAGAGATCTTGTGCATGTCTTGGTTCATAGAAGGCTGCAATTTATGGTGCTCCAACATCATTAAAAGCAGGCAGCTTGACTGTGTGTGTGTGTGTCTGTTAAGTTGTGGTATCGTTGATTCTACCTTTGTAATTGAGTGCCTTTCATGCAATATTTATGTTTTCCTGAAGGGCATATATAAGGAGTCTACCTTTAGAAGTAATTCATCTTTTATTCGTTCACATTATGAGAGATACTGAAAAGTATAAAGAAAAAAGCAGAGACCCAGGATCTTATCACTTAAAGGCCAACGTTAGGAAATTTTAAATCTATAGACAGTTAACATAAAAAATTTACTTGTTTTTTGTTTTTTTTTTAATTTATTTTCCCACCAAAGAAACCTTTTAAGGACTACAGACTTCATGCATTTCAATAAGTACAACTTTAGAAATATAGTGATTCTTCCCACCATACCTGCCCTCCCACCCACTCTCCCACCCCTCCTTCTCCTCCCTCTCCCATTCCCAGTCCCATTCTCCAATAAGATCCATTTGTTATTAACTTTATACACAGAAGTTGATTCTTTGAAAGCTTAGTGTATAAATCAGATTAGATCAAACTGAGAGTATAGACCCTCTGATGTTCATATGAAAGTGATTATAAGTATGGACATAATATATAGCTTCTTGAATTGGATTTACAGTTTGTGATGCTCATCAATCCATTTTATTACCCACACTACTATAAGATTGTTTCTTCTAAAAGGCAAATCTTTGTCTTGGTTTCTGCCTATTTAAAACCTACACACCCTTTCTAGGACAAGTCGTTCTCAGCTAGGGACAGTTCTCAACTATTGGGGATTCTGGCAGTGACTGAAAACATCTTTGACAGTACTGTGAGTACTATTGCACTGTGATGTCCTGTCTGTAATAGGGATGCTCCTGTTATCTAGTGATGAGAGCCAGTAATGCTGCTAAATACCCTGTGCTGGTCAGGACTGTTTCTCCACAACGAGGAGTTAATCAGCCCAGAATGTCAGTAGTGTCACTGTAGAGAATCCTCACTGTAGGGTAAGGCCCAAACGCCTAGATGTCACTGCCATTTCTGACCTCACATCTCCTATCTCTGGCCTCTTACCTTTCATACATGCTCTTATGCGATGCCAACAGCTTCTTGTTTTCTTATCTTCTCACCTTTGTGGATCTTTATGTTGTTCACACAGTCAGGGAGGGATACCCTTTCTCCAGAGGTAATTAATGTCCTCTGGATTTTATCACTTTGCTAATTGCTTTACTTACCTGTTGTCTCTACAGACTTCTAAGTGTTCAAGGTGGGTTTGGATCAAGCCACGTTGCTGGTAAATATTTGAATGAAGGAATGAATGTTTGCATGAGGCCAGTACTGGAAAAGGACTGAAGCTGTGTGCGTCAATCGAAGTGTGTGGCCACCGTAGCCAGTTTTCTTTTCCGGTGGGTGGTTTGTTCCTGCAGTGGCACTGCTGACACCATTCTTCCTGTCCCACACAATTTTAAGTCACTGCATCTTATGGTGATTCTTCCTCAAAGTCCTTGTCTCTTAAATCTTTTAGCAGGGATCAACTCCCTGTTGGGCTTAAGGGAGTAGAGAGACCTTTCAGCATGAAAGGAATTGGGAGTCAAAACTTTGTGCTCCGGATGCCCAGCTTTACAGACTAGATTTTTGATAAGTGGATGGATCAATACACTGTCTTTTGCCACAAGCCAAATTAAGGTTAATTTAGCATAATACGGACTAGTTACTCTCAATCTTGTCTGCGTATCTGTACCACCTGGCTAGCTCCTCAAAAATTAGTATTATTTGAGTCCAGCTTCAATGGTTGTATCTCTAATATTGGGAATATGCTGGGTCTTGGAATTTTTAAGTTTCCCAAGTTCTTCTATTATACACTAAACTTTGTGAACTGTTGAATGATATAGCCAATTAGATAGGTTATAGTTATTCATGTTAACATTGCCAAAGTGATTTAATATTTCCTTTGTTGGTAATTTAATATTCTTAACAATTTTATAATTTCAGTAAAATATTAAATTATTACTTATGACTTTTTAAATTTATCATTTAATAAGATAAATAAATGTGCAACTTTTTGGTGAAGAAACTTCACTGTTTTCCTTTCCTTTTCCTTCTTGACCCTGAAACTCAGATGAAATATCAGAGAGGCAGTTGACCATTCTGACCAGTCTGCCTGTTGGAGGAAGTTGGAAGGAAACCAGTTTTAGATAGTGTGCCCATGAAGGTAAAATTAGGACTTTCTTCTAGATTCCTGTTCTGCTTCTCCGCTTTCCAGTACCCACATTTCTTTGTGCAACAGTGGGAAAAGCAAACATGGTCCCTAATGGTCTTTCCAAGAGGCACATGGTTGCTCTTAGATTTTTTTTTTATTACAGATGTTACTTTTGTTATGAGTGTGCTAGGTAAGGAAGAAAAGGAAAACAACTTTTGAATCCCTCTGATCATGGTTCCCTGTCACTGACTTTCTCTGCATCTTCCCACCCCCTCCCACATGCTTTTGATTTCCTTGTCCTTTGTTTCCAGTTCTTACTGAGAGGAGGTCTTAACCATCTGTCAAAGAGACATGCCTTTGAGTGGCAGATGGAATTGTTCCTGTCATTATTTAAAATAGGAGAGAAATGCCGACACCGTGGCTTAACAAGCTAATCCTCCACCTTGCGGCGCCGGCACACCGGGTTCTAGTCCCGGTTGGGGCACCGGATTCTGTCCTGGTTGCCCCTCTTCCAGGCCAGCTCTCTGCTGTGGCCCGGGAGTGCAGTGGAGGATGGCCCAGGTGCTTGGGCCCTGCACCCCATGGGAGACCAGAAGAAACACCTGGCTCCTGCCATCGGATCAGGGCGGTACGCCAGCCGCAGCACGTTGGCCGCGGCGGCCATTGGAGGGTGAACCAACGGCAAAGGAAGACCTTTCTCTCTCTCTCTCTCTCACTGTCCACTCTGCCTGTCAAAAAAAAAAAAAAAAAAAGAAGAAGAAGAAAAGAAAAGAAAAAGAAAAAAAAATAGGAGAGAAAGAACAGTCTTGGGGCCAGATTGTGATGCAGTAGGTGAAGACTGCCTGCAGTGCTGACATCCCATAGAAACACTGATTTGAGTCCCCCCCTACGCCAGTTTTGATCCACCTTCCTGCTAACATACCTGGGAAGGGAGCAGAAGATGGCAAAACTACCAGTCAAGTGGCAGACTGGATGGAGTTTTTAGCTCCTGGTTTAGGCCTGGCACATCCCCAGCCATTGCAGCCATTTGGGGAGTGAACCAATGGATGGAAGCTTTCTCCCCACCCCACCTCGACCCTCCGTAACTCTGCCTTTCAAATTATATTTAAAAAATAAATAATTAAAAAAGAAAGAGCAGTCTCATTCACTCCATGGCACTGCATATCCAGCACTGATTTATTTATTTTTCTTTTAGAGTTAGTTTATGAAAGTTCAAAACCCAGTGACTTCTGACACTGAATAGGTAACCACTGCTGTAGAATAGCTGCTTTTGACAGAAAGCAATAGCTTGCAAGACAGGAATATAATCATTTTAAGCTGTCGAATTGTAGGTTACTATATTCTGTTTTATTTCAAGAGGTAATGTTATAGAAGGGAGAAATTGTCAAAATTATATATATATGTGTATATATATATATATGTCAAAATACAACTTTCCTATTTCTTCATGGTGTAAACATGTCAAAACATCATGTTGTACACTTAAAACAACTAAAGTTCAGGGAAATTCTTTTTTTTTTAAAGATTTATTTATTTATTTGAAAGAGTTACACAGAGAGAGGAGAGGCAGAGAGAGAGAGAGAGAGAGAGAGAGATGTCTTCCATCCTATGGTTCACTCCCCAGATGGCTGTAACACTGGAGCTGTGCCGATCTGAAGCCAGGAGCCAGGAGCTTCTTCCCAGTCTGCCTAGTGGGTGCAGGGGTCCAAGGACCTAGGCCATCTTCTACTGCTTTCCCGGGCCATAGCAGAGAGCTGGACAGGAAGTGGAGCAGCCGGGCCTCGAACTGGCACCCATATGGGATGCTGGCGCTTCAGGCCAGGGCGTTAACCTGCTGCGCCACAGCACCAGCCGCTAAAGTTCAGGGCAATTCTTTTAAAAAAATTTTATTTGTCTTAATTTATTTGAGATGCAGACAGAGACAATGGCAGACAGAGATTTTCCATCTGCTAGTTCAGTCCCCAATGTCCAAACAGCTGGGGCTGGGCCAGGCTGAGGCCAGGATCCATGAACTCAATCCAGGTCTCCCACATGGATGATAGGGACCCAAGTAATTGAGTGCTTCCCAGAGTGCAGATTAGCAGGAAGCTGGAATTGGAAGTGCATCCAGGACTTGACTGAAGGCACACTCCAGTAGGAGATGCAGGCTTCCCAAACAGGGTCTTAACCAGTGAGCCAAATACCTCCCAGGACAGATCTTTAATTCGTCAGTTGATTATGATTTGTGGAATGCCCTTGCCCCGGCTCTTTCAGTAGGTAAGGGGAATGAGGGAGTGAAATGATTTGCCTAGGGAGAAAGAAATATATGGATACAACAGGAATGGATCTACAAAGTTGGACTCTTTTTCTTTTTATTTCCGGTGCTAATTTGTGAGAAATTTCCAATCTTGATTCTTTTTATCAGTATTCATGTATTGTACATATATCCTGTAATGGATTAGGGTGTTTATTCACAATCTATAAGTTGTAAAATAATTCATTATATTTATGCTGTCAAATCTAGGAAATACGATTGAAAATAATTGTCTAGGCCGGCGCCGTGGCTCAATAGGCTAATCTTCCGCCTGCGGCGCCGGCACACCAGGTTCTAGTCCCGGTTGCCCCTCTTCCAGGCCAGCTCTCTGCTATGGCCTGCAAATGCAGTGGAGGATGGCCCAAGTGCTTGGGCCCTGCACCCCATGCGAGACCAGGAGAAGCACCTGGCTCCTGCCTTCGGATCAGCACAATGAGCCGGCCGCAGCGCGCCGCGGTGGCCATTGGAGGGTGAACCAATGGTAAAGGAAGACCTTTCTCTCTGTCTCTCTCTCTCACTGTCCACTCTGCCTGTGAAAAAAAAATAGTCTAATAGCCATTTGGATGATAGGTTAAAACCTTAAGTTCTAAAAGTTGTTTTCTTCATAATGACAATAAAAATGCTTTTTTTGTTTTTGTATTAGGTAAGTTTAAAAAAATAATCTGAACAATGGAGTTTTATGTAAGTGTTTGTACTTACTGGGCCACATGATTTATGTCCCTTTTACATATTATAAATTTTAGTCAACGTTAAACCTGGACAAGAAACTTAATGATACTTTTATCTAAATTAATTGGACAGATGAAAACACTGAGTCATGGGGAGGTTGGCTTGTTTTCTGAGTTTCACAGAGTTTGTCCAAAGCCAGAGTGGTGACTTCAAGTCAAACTTTTGAACTCCAAATTGAGTACTTTGGAGTAGAGTGAGAACTATAGGCAGCATTTGTTATACATATTCTTCTTATTTCTCGCTTTCTATAGAGTTTATTTTCAGAAGTGTGGGTTTTTATTTATGCATTGTCTTAGGTGGGCTTCTCCTAAAACTTTTTTTTTTAATTATTTTACAGATAGAGTTAGACAGAGAGAGAGACAGAAAGAAAAGGCCTTTCTTCCGTTATTTCACCCCCCCCAAAATGGCCGATCCGAAGTCAGGAGCCAGGAGCTTCCTCCTGGTCTCCCATGCGGGTGCAGGCGCCCAAGCACCTGGGCCATCCTCCACTGCCTTCCTGGGCCACTGCACAGAGAGCTGAACTGGAAGAGGAGCAGCCGGGACTAGAACCGCAGGCGGAGGATTAGCCAAGTGAGCCATGGCACCGACCCAAAACTTGTTTGAGACAAGGATTGGAGTGCAGTCCCCTTATGTGGGAGGTGATTTTAGGAAGCACCAGGAGGGCAGCAGGAGAAGTGAGAGGGAAGAAAAAGCTGCCAAGAAAACCTGTGCTGATCAGCAGGTTCCACAGTGGACAATGAGGCTCCCATATGCTCAGAGCCTGGCTAGCAGATGTTTCAGAGTGTCCCACTAGGCAAGTTAGAAGCTGGGCTATTTATCAACTCTTGTGTTGCCGTTTGAGAGCTTCTCCTAGAAGCTGCTATTGCTAGTGCTTGTAGTTGAAAATCCCACTGTCAAGAGAGTCTGGGTTCCTAGAGTAAAGCCTCTTCAGTGTGCTTGGAAACTGAGTCAGTGTGACTCTGGAAGGATCTGGGTGGATCACTGGCAACTCCTGACTGTACTAACTTGAAAGAAATGGGAAAAGATCAAAGTGGAGCTGCTACACAGTGTGAGTCCTACATGACAGATACCTTGTCTGGAATCTGTCTGCTTTCCTTCCGTGTGCTCTTGAATCTGTAACTAAAATGCTGCATGTTCTGTTTGCCTCTCCAGAGCTACTTTGCAGGCTCCCTAGCCTGCTGTAGGCCAAGGATGGGCAGGAACTGCTGTAATGATTAGGTTCCTTGTCCTGTGGTTTATGGTTGAGTTCAGGCAGCAGGAGGCTCTAGGAGACACGAGAAGGAGGAGAACCATGGTCTCTGCCTGCCACCATGCTCTTGGTTGTCTGTGTCCCCTTCCTGGAAGCTTCAGACACCATCAGGAGGTCTCCTCCTGTATCTTCAGTTCCTTCTTTTGGGCTCTTGTGGCTCTGTCCTGTCCTCTTGCCCCTGCAGGCCTAGGACTCAACATTCCCTGATTGCTTTTCCTAAACCCTGCTCATATCTGGTCAATGATGTCTTATGAAACCATCTCACTTGCCACATAGCAGCGTTCCATCTGTTTCCTGCAGTCTCCCTGACAGAGGTGCTATCTCGGAGGCATTTGCTCTCTAGACAGACTTGGATGATGTGAAACAGCTAGAGATGTTATGAAGATATAAGACAATGAAGCACAAATTGTGGTTGAGCCCTAAGGACACCCAGCATGTAGGAAGCATTAACAGAAGAAGGGATACTTATTAGAGAAAACATTTTTGGAGGCATGTCTTATGTTGTAACTGGTAATTTTTTTTCCTGCTCCCTAGGAGGCTCTCTCTGAGTAATGAATTGAAAATTAGAAGTTCTGTTCTTATTGTGACCATGCAGTTAATTATAATGTATTTAACTCTGTAAGATGGAATAATATGTGATTTACAGACAGAAGGATAAAATGGACCTATCCATCTGGAAATTTCACAGATTTGTCTCATGCATTTTAATTTTAGATAAGTAAATCTTTTCCTGTTAATTCCTTATATTTCTCATCTCTCTAATGGGTTATAATCCATTTTTTGATAGCCATTTTTTAAGCTGGTGTGAAAGGCATTTCAGGCTGCTTAGAATAAGGCTATACAGTGGCAGAAAACACTCAACTCTGTGTGTACTTACAGAGGGCCCTTTGTGATTCAAGCACTTATGCTAAATACCAGGGACTCAATAATGAATAGTATTTGAACACTGCTTTCAAGGAACTCGAAATGTGTTGGGAAAATAGAAGTTCAAACAAATAATTATTATAAATACTTTCAAGTATTATACATATAGAGAGAACTTTATGAGTATCTAAATGAGAGTGTAGTTAAGTCTGTCAAGAGAAGGCAGAGAGGTTGGTGACGGAAAAGGCTTTTTAGAATATGTAATGTTACATTAGGTCTTGAAGGGTGATATTGAGCTTATAAGGGAGATAGGAAGATGAGTGGTAGGAAAGAAGCTATGGAATTTTCTGGTGGTTTGAAGACTCACTAAGGCATATGATTTGGACAAAATGCTGGTGGCCTTTGGAAGAATGCCTGGACTTGAGGCCAAGGGATAAAGTGGTAATCTCATCCTTAATACTCATTGTCACTTAAAATAATGCAGACTGCATATCCACTCTAAAAATATTATGGGAATGTAAACAAAAATAAGAACATTGTCTTTAAAAATCTTATGAGAAATATATTTCTAGCCCTCATATATCAAATGTTCTAAATACTGAGCAGAGCAGTCTGTTCTGAATTCATGAACATTTCAGACATCATTGGGTGTTGTCTGTTGATTTACTCAGATTTGTGTGCATTTGTACTAAACTCATACAATTTCCATGTATCATTACAGATTGCCTAAAATATGGTAAGATGGTGTTTTGCTTGGAAATATGATGGATTGCCTTTTCAATTATTTATGGTTAATGTTAGCAGCCCTATTTCACAATCACCTGTTTAGCAGAACATAGATGATATTCCTACTGTCAGAGATACAATATGCAGACTGCTTCTAATTATTTTAGTCCCTAAAACTTAAAGGCTCAGTAATCTTGTCCTCATGCAGGCTGGTTGGTGGAGACTATGTTATCCATACCACAGTTGTGGACAAGCATGAAATTTAGTGTTGCTTAGTCACAGGGATTTTGATTCCTGAGAATTTCTCTACAAAGGCATGGTCATTATAGCCTAAGAGTTTGTGAACAGAGACCCTTAAACAAATCCTATTCAAGGCTGTTTTCTTGTCAAGAAATTTAAGTTCTCATGGATTGCAGAAACAGGAACAAAGTTTAGTTAGATCTCATGGGACCAGAGTATCAAAATCCAGTATTAAGCTTATACTCCATGTCTTGCAAGGAGTTCTTGCCTCTTTGAAAAATCTGGTTTATTCTTTCCTTATTTTCTGCTTTAGTTGTCTCTTGTTTTGTAACAAACCACTCCAAAAATTATTGACTCAGAACAACCACCATCGTTTACTATCCTTCAAGATTCTGACTAGGCTTAGCTAGGCAGTTCTGCTCACTGTGGGGTTGGCAGGGGGTGCAGTTCTCTGGGGGTTCAGATGAGTTGGAATGCTCAGGATGCCTCACAGACGTAGGGAACACTTTATGCAGCAGAAGGATGGGAGTTCAGCAAGGATGTCCACTGGAACATTTTTGTTCTCTTACATTTGGCCCCTGTCCGTGAGACATGGATTTCTGAAAGCATGAAGGCTGGGCTCCAAGAGGGAGCATTATAAATGTGCAAAAGTGGGAGTAGTCAAATCCTGTAGGATCAGAGCTCTGAAGTCCTGGATGGCCATCATCTCTGCATTCTGTAAATCAAAATAATCTCAGATTGACTTCTAGAAGAGGAGAAATAGGCTTGACTCCCCAACAGGAAGAATAACAGTTTATAATCACATGGACACATACACACAGATATGCATGCACACACATGTATGTGTGCATTTATGTATTTTGCATATGACTCAATATGTCCTCAGCCCCCATCATTCATGGAAACTTAGTTAAGTGTATATTACCAATGTCCATAGTCTCTGGGTTCAGATGCTCTCGAGAGACATTCATATTGGTTCGTGGCTGTCCAATCATCTATATTTGAGAGTGTCAAGTCTTGTGCGTCTAAGGATTTTCTTTCTTTTTTTTTTTAAGATTTATTTGAATGGCAGGTGTTCAAGAGAGGAGGAAAGACAGAGACAGATCATCTGCTGGTTCACTTCCCAATGGGTATAATGGCCAGGGCTGGGCCAAGACAAAGCCAGGAGCCAGGAACCAGGAACTCCACTCAGCTCTCCCATGTAGAATGCAGGGATCCAAGCATTTGGGCCATTTGCTGCCTTCCTAGGCAGGGATCTGGACCAAGAAGCAGAGCAGCTGGGACTTGAACCTGCACTCATATGGGATGTGGGCATTTTAGACAGCAGCTTAACCTGCGCCTCAATGCCAGCCTTTCTAAGGTTTTCCTTGGGGCAGCTGAGTGAGATGTATTACTTCAGAAGAAATAGGATCAGATTTGGCAACAGGAGATGAGTAGAGAACATTTGTGTACTGAGAATTATTTGAAGGAACCCTTAGTGCCTGCTCATTCCTCTGAGACTCAAGATAATTTTCCTTTCTATGGTCCAGAAATCTCAGCCTGACTTACTTTCTGCCTTCTAGCTTTTTGTGGAGCCAATCCCTCTCTCCTTCTTCACATTTACTTTTTAAAAATTTTATCTTGTAAATTTTCTCCAATGTACTTCTCATCCTTCTGCTGTATTTTGTCTCTGATACAAGAAGACTTTTCTCTCTCCCGACTGTTGTCTGTCAGGTAACTTCTTACTTACTCTGAATCTCAGCTCAAATATGACTTCCTGAGGGGGAACAAGGAATCCTGTGGATTAAGTCTCATCCTCTGCTCCATGTCTGTTTCATCGCTCTAATCACACTTTGTAACTTTGCACCTGTGTGGCCGCTTGATCACTGCCTGTCTCCTGCTAGAGGCTCCTGAAAGCTAAGGAATGTGGCTGTGTATGACTCATGTTAGGTACCAGTCAATATTTGTTACTTATAGGAGTTACAAATTTGGGGTTGCTGCATAGAGAAGAAGTTCTTGAGAGAGAATATTTATCTTCATAAGAGAAGTCTTATGTATAAGAGTGGCATTGTTGCAGGAAATTTGAGGACATAGTTTCTTGGGGAGTCTCTGTTCCCATGCTGATACCTTGTGAATCAGTAAAGTTCTATCCTTAAGAACACACAGGTGAGGCCACATGGTATTTTGGAATTAGCAGGAATTCTTGCTCAGAGATAGACTGCAAATGCCTGGTTAAAAACCAACACTCTTTTTGCTTCCATCACCCTGTGGCCCCAGAGATCACAGTGATGGAGGAACTTGGTGGCCTTCAGGCTAGAACTGCTCATTCCATTCCTGATTACTGTCCCATGAAATCAGTATCTTGTTTGAATATGAGCCAAAGATTGGTTAGATTACAGCCTGGGATATGATGTGCTTATGAAAAAAATCTCTGTGAGATAACCCTAACCATAACTTTTTGTCCAGTTCTTCTTGGCATTCTATTTAAATGAAAACAAAGTTAGTGGAAAAATTGAAATGGCATAAGGGAAACAGAACAGGAAATAACAGACTGTTTTCTTTAAAGATTCTATACCTTCTAAATTCTAGGTTGTGTGTGTGTGTGTTTTCTGTTAATCCTCACTCTTGGAGATGAAAATGTGGCTGAACAATAGTGTTTCAGTTAATTTATTTTACTGAAATAATATGATTCTGTAAATATGTACTGAATACTCTATATGTGTCTCAATGGAGGGTGTAAAAATGAATAGAAGTTGGTATATGATTTTTTTTTATTATAAAGCTTTTATTTAAAGAATATAAATTTCCAAAGTACAGCTTATGGATTACAATGGCTCCCCCCCCCACAACTTCTCTCCCTCCCCCTACCCTCCCCTTTCCCGCTCCCTCTCCCCTTCTGTTCACATCAAGATTCATTTTCAATTCTCTTTATACACAGAAGATCAATTTAGTACATATTACGTAAAGATTTCAACGGTTTGCCCTCGCATAGAGACACAAAATGATAATACTGTTGGAGTACTAGTTATAGTATTAATTCACAATGTACAGCACATTAAGATTTTTTAAAGATTTATTTATTATTTGAAAGAGTTACACAGAGAGAAGGAGAGGCAGAGAGAGACAGACAGACAGAGGTCTTCCATCTGCTGTTTCACTCCCCAGTTGGCCACAATGGCTGGAACTGTGCCAATCTGAAGCCAGGAGCTCTTTCTGGATCTCCCACGTGGGTGCAGAGGGCTAAGGACTTGGGCCATCTTCTACTGCTTTCCCAGGCCATAGCAGAGAACTGGATCGGAAGTGGAGCAGCTGCGACTTGAATCGGTGCCCATACACCTGCCAGCACTTTGGGCAGTGGCTTTACCTGCTATGCCACAGTGCTGGCCCCTGCTATATGATCTGGCAACTTATGCTTATTCATGAAATATGACAAGCACATGTGGTATGAGATCTTTCATAGAGAATTAAGAATTTCAGCTGTGGGCCGGCGCTGCGGCTCAATAGGCTAATCCTCCACCTTGCGGCGCCGGCACACTGGGTTCTAGTCTCGGTCGGGGCACCAGATTCTGTCCCGGTTGCCCCTCTTCCAGGCCAGCTCTCTGCTGTGGCCCGCAAGTGCAGTGGAGAATGGCCCAAGTGTTTGGGCCCTGCACTCGCATGGGAGACCAGGAGAAGCACCTGGCTCCTGCCTTGGGATCAGTGCGGTGCGCTGACAGCAGCGCGCTAGTCGCAGTGGCCATTGGAGGGTGAACCAACGGCAAAGGAAGACCTTTCTCTCTGTCTCTCTCTCTCTCACTGTCCACTCTGCCTGTAAAAAATAAAAAAAAATTTCAGCTGTGTCTACATGTATGAGTAGATATAGGAAAAGTGGCACAGAGTGGAGAAAGGAGGGCATTCTAGGCTGGGGAAGGTTCATATGTGGAAGTTAGTGTGACAGTGGGCAAGAACACCCTCTCAAAAAGGCAATGTGAGCATGCAGAGTAGGGATGTGAAATTACATGGTAAAGAGTGATGGTAAGCCATTGGGTCAGATCCTTGTAGGCCAAGGTGTAGGGATAGAATGCTTACAAACAGTGCCTGTCACAACATAAAATGTGTACATTTGTACATTATGTTGTTGGCAGTTAACAAGGTAGTTTTGATAAGGGAAAGATTGGAGCCAGTGAGACCACTTGGGAAATTGTTGTCTCAGTATTAAAAAGATTATAATATAAATGAAGAGTGAAGGAGTTGCACAAAATAGGGTCCAAAACAGAGTAAGAACTGGTGGATTTTCATGTCTGGATTCACATTGGGGAAGATGGAGAAAGAAAAAAACAAAGATTTCAAACCTGGGTAAAGGAACGTTATCTCCATGATCAACCATAGGAAGGTTGCAAATGGAGAGTCATGCAAAGTTGGGTGTACCAGTGGAATGAAGTATCTTAGAAGTAATGGTAGATAACTTAAGGTCAGTTAGAAGAGAAAGGTTGGAGATGTGAATGAGTGCACTGTCAGATGGTATTGAACATAAATAAACTCAGTGAACACAAAGTTGGAGTTTTGGTGAGCATTTTAAGCAAGGATAAGTTTAAAAAAATAATGTCTTCAAATACCGACATTTAATTCAACAGTCAATTCTATTTCTTCAAATACATATATATTTAAAATTGAACTGATTGGTGTTGCCACCATCCTCCTTCACATGCATTCTGTAGCCAGCCTTCTGGGTGCCCTCCCTGCTTATGTTCTCCCCCACCTACAGTCTGTTTGCAACACGGCAGCCTGAGTAATCCTTTTCATTTAGATCACGTGGTTGGGCCACTGCTTCCCACCTCTTGCAGAGCATAAGCCAAAGTCCTTCCAAGGGCCTTCAGGGCCTGGCGTCATCCCTTCCTTTTTATCTCTGACTTCCATCTCTTACTACTCCTTTCCTTGTTCATTCTATGCTAACCACTCTTACCAATGCTGATCTTCACACCCGCTGGTCATGCTTCCCCCAGGACCTTTCCATGGACTTCCTTTGCCTGGAAAGTTTTCTTCCAGTGTATGTAGGACTTGTTTCTTCACCACATTGACATCTTTGTCCACTAGGACTTTCCTTACCCTTCCCTTTTAATGTTGCCACCCCTGTGATTTGTATTCCTGGTCCCTTTCCCTAGTCTTTTTCATCCTTAGCCTTTGTTATCTTCTGAAATCCAGACCATATATTTATTTGTATGTTAGTCTCCCCATCTGGAATGGCAGCTCTGTGAAAGCAGAGGTTGCTGTCTATATTGTGTACTATGGCATCTATAGTGCCTAGAACAGTGCTAGGTACCCAGTAAACATTTGTCGAGTGCATAAACAAGTACTATTAGAAGCTTCTTTTTCGGTGGAATTAGGATTTCCTTGAAATCAACTGTCAGTGACTTTTACTTTTATATCCGGGCTAGTCAATGCATAATCAATATTGAATAAGTAAATGGTACCTGAAGGGTGTGGACATGCACAGTTCAGGACCCCAGCAGCTGAAAGCCTCAGCACCAGCTTTGGAGAGTGAGGTGAGACTAGACTGCAGCAACGCAAGCCATTGGTATTGGCAATAAAGCTGTGGAAAGAGCCTGGCATGAGTCTAGCTTGGAGCCCTGTATGGGACAGTGTACCTGCCAACCTAGAGGAAAAAAAAGGGGGGCACATTTCTCTCTTCCCAACCACCCAGCACCCATGTCCTGTAACTAGCCAAGAGCAGGTGGGCACCATTTTGGACATAACATAACAGCTGTGCCAGCTAGTGTCTGTGCCCCCAGCAACCAGCTAAGAGGAGACGCCTGAGTCTGTCTGGGATAATTGACAGGGAGGTGGGTGCTTGCTCCTGACTGTGGGAGCCTTGTGTGCTGGAACTGTGAAAACACTGCGGCTGCATGTGAGGGCACAGAGTGTGGCTGGGTCTTTGGGCAGTCACTGTGGGCAGATCACACACTCAGGAGCCCTGATTCCCTGGTGAGGGTCATTGCTGAGGAATCTGTGCTCACACCAAGGACTGCATGGATCCTTTGTGTGGTTCTTGTGGTAGCACAGATGAACATTGCACTCACTTGGGCTAGTGCCTAGCTAGTGCCTCTTCTTCGAGGAGAGGAAGTGAGCATGAGACTACACCAACAGAACTGAACAAACATCCCCTCTGATAAAAAAAAAATAAAAAGAGAGATATTTACCAAGCCCAATTTGGGAGTCCCTTTGACACTCCCCTCACCCTGGCCACACCTACTATGCACCTCAGGATATGCACTGAAAGAGCAGACACTACTAATCCGCAGAAGCATAGTGCAAAGATAAAAGCCATCATACGGAAAAAAAAATAAACCAACAAGTATCTCCACAAATGCCTAAAAATAAACACCACAATTCAAGGAACAAGAATAAGGAAGGCAACATGACACCCCTAAAGAAACACAACACTTCTATACTAGAATGTGAAAATGAAGAGATAGAAGAAATGACAGAAATGGAATTCAAAAAATTGATGATAGTATTACTTAGAAGTAATCAGAAGCAAATCCACAAAATAAATAAAGTTGTACATGACAGAAAAGAAAATTTTTTTCATGAAATTGAGATTTTAAAAGGAAATCAAAATGAAATATTAGAAATGAGGAATTCAATATAGCAAATAAAAAATGTGGTGGAAAGCCTTAACAACAGACTTGTTGAGACAGAAGAAACAATATCCGAGTTAGAAGACAAATAAATCTCTGGACATTTTATAGTACCAAATAAAAAAAGAAGAAGAAATTAAAAAGCTAAAAAACAGTGTTGGAGATCTATGGGATACTATCAAACCACCCAACATGCAGGTTTTAGGAGTTCCTGAAGCTGTGAAAAGAGAGAATGGATTAGAAGACCTTTTAGTGAAATAATTACAGAAAAATTCTCTAATTTCTAGTAAGAAAGGGACGTCCAAGTCCAGGAAGCATATAGAACACCAAATAGACATGACCAGAAAATCTTCACCATGACACATTGTAGTCAAACTCTCCACACTAAAACATAGAGAAAACATTCTAAAACATGCACGAGATAAATGCCAGAGTACTTTCAGAGGATCTCCAGTTAGACTCACAGCTGACTTCTCATCAGAAACCCTACAGGCTAGGAGAGAATGGCAAAATGTTCCAAGTCTTAAGAGAAGAAAACTGTCAACCCAGAATACTGTACCCTGCAAAGCTCTCATTTATGAATGAAGGTGAAATAAAGACCTTCCATAACAACAGAAATTGAAAGAATTTGTCACCACTCATCCAGCCTTAACAAAAGATACTTAAGGGTGTGCTACACACAGAAACACAGAAACATGGTCATCACTATGAAAGAAAGTGAAGGCAGAAAATCTCCCAGTAAAGGTAAAAAGGAAATCCAAAATAAACAGGAGAAATATTTATGGAAAAATTGCAGGGCCAGGTTACTTATCACCTTGAATGTAAATGGCCTCAATTCCCCAGTTAAAAGATACAGACTGGCTGAATGAAAAACAGAACAAAACGAAATAAAACCCATTTATTTGCTGCCTACAAGAACCACATCTCACTAACAAAGAAACATGCAGACTGGAAGTGAAAGAATAGAAAAAGATATTCCATGCTACAGAAAGCAAAAAAGACTTGCTGGTGTAGCCATTCTAATATCAGACAAAATAGGCTTTAACACAAAGAGACAAGGGCACTATGCAATGATTAAGGGATCAATTCAACTGGAAGATGTGACTATAATAAATGTATATACACCTAAATACAAGGCACCTGGCTACTTAAAAGAAATGTTAATGGATTTAAAGGGAGACACAGACTCTCATACAGTAGTAATAGAGGACTTCAATGCCCCACTTCAGCAGTGGACAGGTCAACAAGACAAAAAATCAGCAAGGAAACAACAGTTAATTGACACTATAGACCAAATGGACCTAACAGATATCTACAGAACTTTTCATCCAAAAGTTGAAGAATGCACATTTTCACCACTACATGGAATCTTCTCTACGTTAGACCACAGGCCAAGCCATAAAGCAAGTCTCAGCAAGTTCAGAATCATGTCATGCATCTTCTCTGACCACAGGGCAATGAAGCTGGAGATCACAACTTGAGAGTCTCTAGAACAAATGCAGACACATGGAGACTGAACAATATGTTCCTGAATGATCAATGGGCCATAGAAGAAATCAAAAGAGAAATATAAAAGCTGTTGTGGAACATTTTTTCTCATGCTGTTTGTTGAAATCTTTACTTAGTTTTTCTGTGTATTAAGTTAATTGAAAATAGATCTTAATAAAATTAAGAATGAGAATAGCGGGGCCGGCACTGTGGCACAGCGGGTTAACACCCTGGCCTGAAGTGCCAGCATCCCATATGGGTGCCGGTTCTAGTCCCAGTTGCTCCACTTCCAATCTAGCTCTCTGCTATGGCCTGGGAAAGCAGTAGAAGATGGCCCAAGTCCTTGGGCCCCTGATCCCACATGGAAGACCCAGAGGAAGCTCTGCCTGGCTCCTGGCTTTGGATCGGCACAGTTCCGGGCATTGCAGCCATCTGGGGAGTGAACCAGCAGATAGAAGGCTTCTCTACCTTGCTCTGTAACTCTGTCTTTCAAAAAAAAAATGAGAACAGGAGAGGGAGCATAAGAAGAGTAGGAATGGGAGTGGGAGGGGGGTATGGTGGGAAGAATCATTATCACTGTTTCTAAAGTTGTATTTATGAAATGCATGAAGTTTGTATACCTTAAATAAAAGATTTCTGTGGAAAAAAAAAGATTGCAAATCAGGTCTTTTGGTGGGTTTTGTCCCTGCCTTGTAACTGAATGTCAGAATTTTTTCTTCTCCAAGATTGATTTTAAAAACCTCAGTACTATCAGCCTCTTTGGATTTTGCCTCTCTTGGAGACCCCCTCCATGCTACTCTGAATGGAGGTTTCTGACTCTAATTCATCTAGCTTTTAATTCTCAAAAAAATTAAAAATAAATAAATAAAAGGAACATTTAAAAATGATTGAGTTAGGGGGCCAGCATTGTGGCGTAGTGGGTTAAGCTTCTGGGTATGTTGCCAGCACATTCCATATGAGCACCAGTTCGAGTCCAGGCTGCTCCACTTCTGATCCAGCTCCATGATGATGTACCTGGGAGGCAGCAGAAGATGGCCCAAATGCTTGGATCCCTGCCACCCACATGGGAGACCCAGATGGAGTTTCAGGCTCCTAGCTTCCACCTGGCCCAGTTCTGGCTGTTGCAGCCATTTGAGGAGTGAACCAGAGAGTGGAAGATGTCTGTCTCTCTTTCTCTAACTTTGTCTTTCAAATAAATAATCTCATATGTTTTTGTTTAATAAGCTATGTAATTAACTTTAATATATTTCAATTACATGTAAGAACATTCAATTGACAAGCCATAGTGTTGCCACATAGTAAACCTGTCTTTAGAGATATTTGTTCTTTTTTCCTTTGCTTTTTAACAAACAGCTCTTTTTAAAAATAAACAAATCTTTAGGGGGTGCAGAATAATTTTGCTTCATGTAACCAAGGCTCTATTTTGGTTTTCAGAATTCACATTGTAGTTTGGCGATTCTTTCATTATTACTGCTGTTATTAATTGGATGCTATTTAAAAATGTTGCCTTTAAACTCTCAGCTGATGTTTTAGTAGATTATACTATACAGGGCACAGAAATCTCTGTGGCTGACTGTAACGATTCATGGCCAATTAAGGAGCAGCATTGGCAAGAAGTACAGGGTGGATGAGGTTGTGCTTTGTGGGCGTTTTGGTGGCTTTGGTTCATGGTATCAAGGATTAGCTGGCAGTGCTTCTTTTTGTAAAAGGGATATTGATTTGGTTACCTGGGGGATGCTTTTTAAATGAAAAGAATAAGCAACCTTAAGGATTTAACTTTGTAGGAGAGCTGAGGAGCAAAGGAAGAACAAAGTGAAAACGTGATTATTTCTTTGGGAGCATTTACTTGAGAGGCCCTCTGAAGTTTGCTTTTTGTTTTATTTGGTATCACTTTTATCTCTTCCCAGGGGATGCAGATGCCTTTTGAAAGAATGCATGCAGAAAATCAGGCTGTAGGAGGCAGAAATGAATTCTTGAAAGTTTAACGAGTTTCCTAAGGACAGAACTGCTCAGAGAAGCTGGGCCACACCACATCTTCAAGGTTGGTATTTGGGAGAACTAAGTATTGTGTTCTCTGATGCCAACATTGATGTGTGTGTTGATAACACAGCAAATGGCCAGGTTCTTAATTTATATTTCTTGATGGTGCTTTTTAAAGGAGTTCAGACAATAGGGAAACATTTGTATGGTATAAAGGCACCTGAAAAAACATTAGCAGTACATTATACTTTAGCTTAACTTTAGGGTTAAAACAGCCCATGGAAAATTGTTTTGGATTTTTCTAGCTTGTGAAAATACTGTACTGCCCTTGTTTGCAGATAGTGTCTGAAGGGTCAAAAGAAAGTTCAAATAAAATTAAATACCAGAGAACAAGGCGGTACACAGCCAGAAGTTCATCCATGTGACACTTCCTAAGGCTACTGCCTAGTGTTAAATGGAAGGGTGTTTAAATCAGTGCCGGAAGTATTTTCCTACTTGTGCCTAATGGTGCCAGGGGTCCATTGTGTGTTTTGTTTGAGGTCAAAGCATACATGAGAAGAAACATTGGAGACACTTGCTTTTTTGGCTTTAAAACTTCTTTGCTGTGTTTGCATTCATTCATGTCCTTCCTAAAGAGGACAACTCCTGGAATAACTGAGATGGTGAACTCTGTGGTCAAGGTGAAAGTGAAAACGAACGCAAATAGTTCTCCTGTGTGTTTCTTGATGGGAAGAAGGAAATCTGAACCACTGATCTCTAAAGAAAGTCCTCTCTGCCTCTTTGTTGGCCACATCAACGAGGTCACATTCATTCCATAGCACAGTTCTTGGAGTGAGTCCTTAATGCTCAACAAATGAGTTAAAATGTTTATCTCCAGAAAACAGAAGACAGATCTTCTGCAGATTTTTTTCTGATTAGGTAAAGAAAGACACTACCGTGTCCTACTTTTTTTTTTCCTGGTTGTCTTTTATATTTTTGATAAGTATCCTCACTTTTAAGAATGTGGGTCTATACCAGTTCTGAATTTGTAATGATCACACTTTTCTAGCTGATATAGTTATCAAATTGTTTGTTTATTTTTGCTCCCCCCCCAATGTGGTTTCCTAGTGCTTGTGATTATCTTTCTTTGAGGTGAAGCAGGAGAGAGAATACAGAGAAAACATATAGCAAAACTCAGTCATATTGTATTCAGTGGCCCATCCTGTCTGCTCATTTTGCCTTCTATTGCTCTGTTTGATGTACCCATTCCTATGATATTCATGGATCAGTTCCTAGAAGTCACCAAAAATGGAATAAGTTAGGACCTCTCCTATCACGGAGAGGTTAGACTGAGAAAACCTTTTACATAAGAAAATGTTAGTAATAAATAAAAATCATCATGGGAAAATCTTGCAACCTGTTTTTGGGCATCAGGGAAAACTTCAAGGATGAAGTCTTTTCTCACTGATACTTGAAAGATGAATGAAGTTAGCTGGGTGAACTCTGTATGTTTGGGTTTGAGTGAGGAGGAATGTCCAAGAGAAGAAACGTTTATGTTCCAGAGGCCACATTTTATGTGAGAGTTGTATCTCTAAATTACCTGCAAATTGAGAATTCCCATAATTCAAGAATAATTCTGTCCAAAGATGGTGGCTCTTTCCATTTACCAGCTTGTATGGTGCCACCCTGTGGCCACTCTGTAAACAGTTTAGTATTTTGGTTGGCTTGGTCAGAGTTGAAACTGCAGTTCTTGAAAGAATTCTAATGTGTTGGGAACTTCCCATTGATTCAAATTCATTTCAGGCCACAGTAATGCTTTTATATCACATTATTTCAGAGATGCATAACTCAGGTTCACATCCAATCTGTCTATACTCCAGAGAGATTCAGAGCAGTCTCATGACCCATTTGATGGAAATGAAAGTAATTCAAGATGCATACTGTGAATACACAGGAGTGCAAGTATGGTAGAAAGGAAATGAAATGGAGAAGGAATCAGGACCCAGATCATTAAAGGTTCATAAACTATGTTAAAAGATGAACTGAGGCACATTAACATTTTAAAGAGTTTATCTGAGCAAGCAGACAGCAGTTCATGAGTTGGGTAGCACTAGACCATTAGCAGTTCAGAATTCTACTGATGGGGCTCAAAGGGAAAGCTTTTATGGGGTTAGAAGGCAGCAAAACAAAGAAGAGATTTGATTGGTTCATGTGAACAGTTCCTGGTAAGAGACCACCTGGCAGTTTTTGATTGATTAACCTTAAGTTTTGTTTTAGTCTTTGACTTGAGCTGAGTTTGGTTTGTTTACCTAGGACGGTGTGTTGCTGGAACCATCCCAGTCAATGGCTTCCATGTAAATTTTAAAAGATTTTAAAAATTCATTTGAAAGGCAGTGTGACAGAGAGAGAGAGAGAGGAAGAAACAGTGAGAGAGAAAAAGAGACAGGGTTTTTCCATTCACTGGTTCACTCCCCAAATGGTTGCAATAGACAGGGCTGGCGGCTGACACCAGGAGCCCAGAATTTCATTCAAGTTCCTTCTTGGGCGGTGTGGTCCCAACTTGGCCCATCATCTTCTGATTTCCCAGGTATTTTAGGAGGAAGCTGGAAAAAAGAAGCAGAGCATCCAGGACTCAAACTAGCACTCCCATATGGGATGCTGTTGTCATGAGTGGTGGTTTAATCTGCTGTGCCACAATGCAAGCCCCGTAACAAGTTTGCTTTTTCTTTTTTCCCCCCAAGCAGGAAGCAGAGAGACAGTTATGGTAAGATCATGGCAAGGTCACCATTATGCTTTCCTTAAAGTTTTAAATGGAAAGAAGTTGAAAATTCGACTGTGTATGGGTTTTAGATATTTACAGAGCATCCATTTTTTATTTTTAATTAGACTCTGGTTACAAACATTATCAGTTTTTGTGATGTCAGAGTGCTTTTAAGATATTTTGTTTGTTCATGAAAGATCCATTACCATCTTGGAAAATTAAAATACATGGCCTCATTAGTAGGAAGGTTGGATAGAGGTTCACCCAGACTTGGGACCTAAGGCTGGGGGAAAACTTGGCTGAGGAATCACACTTAGGGGTTTGTAGTGAAATAGGTTGTGGAGAGCATGGGTTAGGCCAAGTTACATAGGCTTTTTTATTGTGAGACTTCTAGAGACTTAAAAGCACTAATGTTGGATATATATTTAAGATGTCCTAAAATTGATTCACCATTAAGGAATCTCTGTTCTAGAAATAGTCACTACAGTCTGGCTGAGGACTAGTACTCTCAACAATGTGTCTCAGTTATCTAATGCCACAGTGATACCATGTAACAAGCAACCACAAAACTTCAGTGAAATACAGTAATGAAAATATACTGGGTGTATCCTTGTAGCTGGTTCAGATATCTAAATTTGGGGTTGCCTGTCTTCAGCTGGTCTCACTCATGTGTCTGTGGTCAGCTGTGGAGTGGGCAGGCAGCTGTGCTTATCTTGGCTGTGGGTTTGCTGACTTATCTAGGGACTCAGCTGGCTGGGGGCTGATCTAGGATGACTTGAGCTAGGAAGACCCAGGTGACTGTGTAATATATGTCTTTCCCCTCAAGACCTAGCATGTTCTTCTGGGCAAGGCAGAGGAGCTAGAAAGAGAACAAACCTAGTTTTGCAAGCACTTTTCAAACTTTATCTTGCATCGCGTTTGCTAACATGCCAGTTTGAGAGTGGGAGGCACAGATAGAGGTAGGGAGAAGAATTGGGCCCTTTCTATAATCAGACTACCCAGGAACCCAACTTACAGATTGTTGGGTGAGATCACAATCAACTGAAGCAAAGAATGAGGTCAGATTTCTCTCCATGCCATGGCCACAGGCTGTACTTATAGTTCTGATAAGAAGCCTCGTAATAGATCTTAGGGTCATAATACATATTAGGAAGAGAGAGTGCCTCTGGTTCTACAAAAGGCTTTTGATTATCATTCTGTGTAATGATGATTCCATTCACTGTCAAAGGGAATTTTGTTCTAGTTGCTTCATGGTGGAAATGAGGAAACAGGCAAAGAGATGTTTACTGATCTGCTTAACTCCACACAGCTAGCAAGAAGCAAAGCTAGGACTTGAACCTATATCCCCTCTCAAGCCATTTGGGTTTCAGTGACCTCAAAGCTTTATTGAAGGAGGGATGGATGGAAATGTATCAGTATGTATGGATTTCAACATTTTAGGACCAAAATAAACTTATCTTTTAATCCCATTTTCCACGAATTTTCAGAAGTAGCCTCATTTTGCAATATTTACATATGAGCAAATCACACTGTGCCTGAGGGAATGATAATATAACTGACTTTTTAAATAGGAAGATGAGAGTAAAGTCATGCCTTGTTAGATGTCTTTGGAAGGGCCAAGGGCAAGGACAGTTAACCCTGAGTGATTGCTGAGTGCAGTGATAGGAGATCCTTGATAATCAGCTTCTCCTGAGTTTTCTCTCCTCTGCCTCTTCCCTTCCCCCAAGAATTTCTGCTGCATCAGAGAAGTCAGCGGAGGACTTCTAAGAAGAGAGGCAAGAATTTGTGTTCTGTCTCCTACTTTGTCAAACCAGCAGATAAAATTGTGAAGGCAGATTTAGCTTTCTAGAATAGCAGATACATTAACACCTAATTTAGCTGACAGTGGTGGGAAACAATTTGTGCTATATCAGTAAAAATTTGATAATGAAATTCTTCCCATTTAAGTACTATAAAATAAACTAGCTATTTTTATGACAGCAGTACTTCTGGAACATTGCATTTATTTCCTTGATCTACTAAACACAGAACAATAGAAACTTCTTCCTCTCATCCTTTTAGATACCAGCTATTGAACAGTGCAGTTATGTAGTACCATGCCTTGCAAAGAGCCCTGGATGTGTAAGGCATTATTACTGGTAATGTTTACTCAGGCTACTATAGTAGGACTGCATGCTTTTAAACTAAATTCCTTTAGACAGATCTGGTTTTTTTTTAGATTCTCTTAAAAATATTTATTTGTTTTATTTGAGAGGGAGAGAGAGGGAGAAAAAAGAAAAATATCTCCCATCTGCTGATTCACTCCCTACATGCCTGGGAGCCAGGAACTTAATCCAGGTTTTTGTTTTTGGTTTTCCCATGGGTGGCAGGGACCCAGCCCCTTGAGCCGTCACTGCTGCCTCCCAGTGTGCACCCTAGCAGGAAGCTGGTATTGGGAGTGAAGCTGAGACTTGAACCCAGGTACTCTGATGTGTAAAGTGGGTGTCCCAAGTGGCTTCAGAATTGCCAGACCAAACCCCACCCCTGCTTTTTATGTTCTTGTATTTTTTCTTGTTTGTCTATACTTCCTTGTTGCTAGTTGACCAGGTTTATTTTGGGCCTGCTGAAGCACAAATTTGTTCTTAGATCCATTCCATGACCTTCTCCTGTGCTGCCACTCAATACAGGGAAGTGCATTCCCCAGGCCTCCCTGCCCTCTGGCCTCTGGATGGATTTAGCCAACAGGAAGCACAGGTGGAAGATTGAAGGGAGGGAGGGCTGAGAGACCAGGGTGTCTGTCCCTACCTCTCTGCTTTCTTTGGAGCCTCCAGGAACAGCTGTGTTTCTTCCACGGCTTCTGCTCTCAGCAAACTTCCCCTTTCTCCGCCTCATCCTGTGCTTTGTGCTCGTGTGCTCCCTTTTCTCCACTTTGCTTGTGCTGTGTGTTAGCGTCCGGCAGGCGGCCCAGCCTCTGGCTCTGAGAACACCACCTCCTTCCACCATTCCTCCTGTAAGGCAAGCCAGTGCTGTCCACTGTTGGTGGTCTCTGGGTTGCCTCTCTGTTACTTCTGTGGTCTCTCAGACTTCCTGTCACCTCTGTAACCTGTCCTTCAGTTAGAAAGACCTGGAGTAGTTTCTGTTTGACTTTGGCTGATAACAGTTCGTTTATTACTTTATTAGAGGGGGTGGGGATAGAGGAATGAAAGGAGAGAGGGAGAAAGAGCTCCCACTTGCTATCTAGCCCTTCATTCTGCAAATGACTTCAGTGGCTGAAGTTTGGCTGGAGCCAGGAGGCAGGATTGGAATCCAGGTCTCCTATGTAAGTGGAAGAAGCTCAATTAATTGAGTCGTTACTGCTGCTTCCCAGGACCTAAATTATCAGAAAGCTGGAGTCAGGAGCCAGAGCCAGGTATTGAACTCAGGGATTCCGGTGTGGGTCATGGTGTCTTAACTGCTAGGCTAAATAACTGCTTCTTAGACAGTTTATTGAGATTGTATCCCCTTGCAACTCTTTTACCCCTTCAAATGTGCTTTTGTAGTCATGAGTACAACCTCCAGGCTACCTAGTTTATTTCATTGGACATAAGGATAGAATTACCACTGCAAAGCAGAGGAAAGTGGTTTTAGAGTGTGGATTCTGATGTCAGAGGGTTGGGTCTCATGCCTAGCCACACTTCTCATTGGCAGTGTGACTCTGGGCACGTGTCCTATCCTAACTTTTTTCATCTAAAAAAAATGAAAAAAAATTACAGTACTTATGCTGCCTCGATGTGGGTTGCCCAGGACGCGGACTGAAAAGTGGGAATGAGTATGCAAGGGTCTCTTCTGGAGTACTTTTGCGAACTTGTGCTGGGAGGGGAGATGGATTTGGTTGGGGAAGAGTGAGAGGTTGAGCTCAGATGCATTTGGCAGAAGTCTTAATCAACCCCCCAACGAGCTGTGGAGCAGGTTGGGCTGTCATTCACTGATGCTCACCACAAGGTGTGCTTGGGTGGTGCTGCTTTCTCTGTCTGAGGGCAGTTTTTCTGAGAGGGCTGACAGCTCAGGGCATCCTGCCTGCATCGCTCACGTTGGCAGGGGAATCCTTTCATCACTCCTGAAGTGGGGTCTGAGCATCACATCACAGTTTCCAGGTCACATCTCCAGGGGTATAGTCTGGGAGAAATATAGATAGTCTGGAAGCTGCATCATGTGGTGCCTAACTCTTGGTGAATGCTCAGTAGCAGTGGTTGCTATTAATGAATTAAATATAGACATTTCCGTAAATGGAGTAGGTGATGTCTAGTTTAGCTCTTCAGGATTTTTACTGACTTCTTCATAACCCTGTCCTGAAGAGGTGAGGAAAAGCAGAGTAAATGATCTCTGGATAAACAGGGTTTTGTAGCTTCAACACATAGGAAGCTATGCACATTTGTAGATTGATGAGAGGGCTTCAAAACATTTGTGGAAACATGGAGTTAAAAGGTTATACGTATGTCCTCTGAGCTTTTGGAAGCTTCCTTGTGTATAAATGTGAATGCGGCATAATCAAACATGGCTTGATCATAGGCTGTTAGATATTTCTTCCCTCCGGGTTTTCATGGTCTTTAGTAACAAATTTGACTCAAATTACAGCCCCCATTTCATGAACTTTTGTGGTGTAGCCATGGTGCTAAAGACTTCTCAGGACGACTCTCTAAGGAGCTGCAATTCCCATTTGATGATGAGAGCAGCGGTCAGTGGGGTTAAGTGACCTGCCCCAGGTCACCCAGCCGAAAAGTGACACAGAGATTCTTCCGCCTGGGCTGCCAGACCCTCTGCTACTGCCTTCTTTCTCTACACATTTGAAGGATTTAAACAGCAGTAGGGGAAACCTCTGAAAATAACTCTAGCAAAGTGTAGGTGTTGTTTTGGTAGAAACATTTCAGCTGTTGCCATAAAAATCTTCCCCCAAATGGCTTTGTGAGAGCGAAGCTGTGCAGGCTCTGCTTGTGTTTATGATAGGAGCCGTATGGCTCAGCCACAACACAAATGATTTGTTTTCTTGGCCTTGTTGGCAAAGTGATTTAATTTCTGGATTTCCCCGAGGAGTACAACCTAAACAAATAAATGTCTTTATAATTGGATGTTTCAAAAGAAGCTACGAGAGAAAGTCAAAACGGGAAGCCCAGGTATGTTTTCATTCAGTGAGTAATACAGTAATAGGAAAGAATAGAAGTCAATCAGAATTTCTCTTCCTGATTTTCGGCTCTCTGCTCTTCACTGGGAGATGACAATTATAGTCCACAAGCAAGGTGAGTGCTTAGGCCAGTGGGTGTTCAGTATTGTTTTTGAGGAACAGGGCAAAGCCAGCCACAATTTCTTTATATCTAATGCCTTCCTTTCTGCAGGAAAAAATAATTTTTCAAATTAGTCCAGGTGATACGGATGAGAAGTCTAGGAATCCTACCTCCCAAGATCAGAAATTCCTAAAAGTTCCGAGGAACCCCCTTTATTTGAGTTTGGATTTTGTGTAATAGACAAGTGTAATAGAACACTGATGTAAGCAAGATGGAAATTCATAGAAAAGAAGTTCAGAATTAATGATTGCATGATTTCAGTGTAATACTCAGGAGCTCAATTTCTCTCTTTCTGTCCCACTAGTCCAGTCCTGTAACTTCCATTTCACTCTGGTCACTAGGGCCAGCACCTTTAAGGCCGTCATGTCTGTAGTCCAAATCTGTAGCAAGAAGAAATTAGAGAGAAGAAAGGAGCCCTGTGAGTTGAGGCAGCTTCTTCTATTTCTGCAGTATTCCTAGAAGTTCCATATCACACTACAGTGTGTTCATTTCACTGACCAGCATTTGGTCGCAGGGTCATAGCTAGCTGCAAGCAAGTCTGGGAAATGTAGTCTTCAGTTGGGCTATTTCTTTGTTCAGGCTGTGCTACTGATGATTTAAAGGGGAGAGTTGATAGTGAATGATAACAACATTTCTGCAACTTTTGGGATTTATTACAATCCCAAATTTAGAAATGTTGGAGTTAACATGAAGAGGTGAATTTTGTTGGTGTGCATTACTCTAATAATCCTTAAAATCTTCTGAGGCTGATGTGCCTGATGAACAGAACTGGTCCACTCTGGCCACCTTACTGGAGCAAAGAAAGTTCAGAGAAGCACATTTTTCTGCTGTCCTTCAACATATATTTATCAGCTCCCATGTGGCTTCTACTGTGTGAGATCTTTGCAGAGTCTAGGAGCTAGGACAGCTTTTCCCATATTTACTTGATTATCTCCTTTTTTCCTCCCCATGTAAAGTCTATTAGCACTTCCAGGAAGGAGCATCTTAAGGTGCTTAGTTTCGAGTATTAACCTGGCAGTGTTCATCACTAGGGATTGAGAGAAATGTGTCTGTATCAGTTACTCTTGCTGTTTAAAAACAACCTCAGAGTTCAATACCTTAAACACAACAAGCTTTTATTATTGCTCACAAGTCCATGGCCAATAATGAACATAATTGGAGATTTTCAGTTTACAGATTGAGTCGCTTGTCTTAGCCTATTAAATTGTCCTGTTCAAACAATAACTTTATCAGTATTTAAAAGATGATGATAGTTGTTCTGAAGAACCTTTTCTGGAGGTTTTCACTGCTCTTTCAGTCATATGCCATGGGTCCTTTTTTTTTTTTCTTAAGATTTACTTATTTTAAAACTCAGAGTTATAGAGAGAAGGAGGGAGGGAGGAGGGAAGGAAGGGAGAGAGAGGGAGAGAATGATCTTCTAACCATTGGTTCCCTCTCCAAATGGCTGCAATAGTAAGGGCTGGGCCAAGCTGAGGCCAGGAGCAAGGAGCTTCATCCGAGTCTCCTAGGTGGATGGCAAGGGCCCAAATACTTGGGCCATCCTCCACTTCTTTCCCAGGCACATTAGGAGGGAACTGGATCAGAAGTGGATCAACTAGGACTCAAACCCGAGTCTATAAGGGATCGCAGCATTGCAGGTAGAAACTTAACCCACTGCGCTATAACACTTGCCCTCCATTCTTAATCTCTGTATGTGTTTCAGACAGTACAGGGGTGTAGATCTAATGCCATGTTTTGGTTGACAAGCTCTTTAATTTTGGGAATATCATGGTCCTTGCACACATGTAGTTTCCTGGTCCCTAAAATAGACACGTTACAATATCTATTTCCATGTACTCAAGAAGCCATATGAAGGTCACATACAAACCTTGCTCAAGATACCTACCACTGACGTTGATGCTAGGTAATGGAACTGAGGCACAGAAAGGCTAAGGATCATGCTAATGCTGCAGAGACCTGAGGTTTATGTGCAGACAGTCTGACACTGTGGTCCTATCTCAAACTGGTAATCAAGAACTATCTATCTGTAGGTGTGAGTTCATGGTCATTTGAAAAAGGAGATTAGTGAAGGTCTAGTTTTGACAAAATTGAGAGGAGTGAGGACAATAGCTAAGATTTTAGACATTAACTTTAGACTCATATAGTCTGCAGTGAGAATTTACATAGGTTTTTCTGCAGGTGCGTTTGACATTCAAAAGCAATCAGGTTGTATTATCTGTTCTTTGAGGGATTACTGGGCTCAGCACATCTTGAAGGTTACATTTGCAATCAGCATTAATTTCATTGTTAACCATTTTCCTTCATGTTGGTTACAGGGTTGTTTCTTTTTCTTTCGGCTTTTGGTCTAGTTGAGCCCTAGTGGAGCTCGCAAACTCAAGTGTATTATTTAGGCAGGATGTTAGCCTAGAGAGAGGAGGTGGAGCCTGGCTGAACTTCCTGGATCACAACTCGTCCACGTCATCGTGTAATTTTCCCCCTTTGTCTTCCCCATCTTACCCCCAAATGTCCCTAAATTGGAGGGGAGTTAAGGAGTCACCTGTGGCTATGAAGTGACTTTCCCATTGCATTTTGTAATTCATTCAAGATGGTCAAATTAGGTTACATGAATCAAAGGAGAAATTGCCCCTGGAAGTGAACAGAGAAAAATCACACGAAGAAAAAGTTAAATAGGAGATTCCCATATGTCTTTTATATTCAAGCAGATTTTTAAAAAGTCATAGTATGTAAGGCGGCTGTTTGAGACAGTGACTAATGTAAGCTTAACCATTTACTGTAGTGACATTTAAGAAAACAACGATTCTTAGGTTGCTGTTAGAATTGGGCAGAGGATTAAAATGCTGCAGGAGCCTCGTGTCTGGTTGTAGATACATCTGGCTTGGTGCCACTATGGGTAAGGAGTGACAGCCTCATTTTTAACTCTTAATAATTAAAATATTGGGACCTTTGTGTAGAGAGAAGGAAGTTGTCATATGGGATTTCAGATAGCACACTTGACTTTCTGCATCCTGTCGTGTGGTTTCAAACACTCCTCACTTAGTTGAATTTTAATTAAAAGAAAATAAAACTAGATAGAATGAGGATTCCACTTCATGTGAAGAATTTTGGTGAAGCTGTAATTCATAGGCCAGAGGGTTGAGTTTGAATATAAATTTTCAACATATTAAGCAACTAATGTGTATTTAATTCTTGTTATATACTTGGTACCATTTTTGTACTTTACATGTAATAACTCATTTATCCTCCCAATAACCCTTTGAAGTAGCTATTACCATTATCTCCATTTTACAAATGAAGAAAGTGAGGCAAAGGGAGCTTAAATAAGTTAAGGCATCAAATCAGTTATAAAGCTGATATTCAAACTTGGGCTGTTTTAATCACTACAAATGTTTCTGGACAGTGTTTTCCAAATGGCATTCATTCAGATACCACTTGCATGCTTTCTGTCATGATGATATTCCAATTCTATTATTAAATGCTTGTCACTTTTTGTTTTACCACAAATAAATGTATTTAGAAAGGAAACTTTACACCACTACCTTAACTGGAAACATATTATGAGCTACAAATAATAGGTATCAAAAAAAATTAAAAAGTAAAAACCAAGTAGTGTCATTCAGTCCTAAGCAGATGCCACTTCCTGCCACAAACCTGAGTCAGAGCTCTGCTCTCTCCCCTCTCCTCTCTTTTTCCTTCCCCTTCTCCCTCATGGGGAAAAATTCATGCTTTTACAAAGCTGAGACTCTGATGTGCGCAGTTCACAGTGAGGGGTCAGCCTTACTCAGGGGGATTCTGTGTTACTCCGTGCTGAATCTATAAGTCATTTAACTACTTTGCAGTTTATCAGTTCTAATGCTCAAGAGATCACTTTTCTAAAATATGATGTTGTTGTACTGTCTTCAGAATTATCTTAGGGAAAGTAAAGCAAAAGAATCTTTAAGTGAATTCAAATCCTGTACTAGTCAATCCAAGTGAGGCTGTTAACTGAATTATTTTGCTTAAAGTCATTCACTCATCTGGCCCTTAGAAAACCTTAGACGTTGTTTTGCAGCAAGGACTGTGGGTCCTTTTTAATCCAAGTTAATTCTAAGAAACTCTTACTACCCATTATTTTTTAAAACAGATTCTTAGAATATGGCCTAAAATTGATCCTGGATGCAGACCTACTGGTAGAAACAGTAGACAGTTTAAAGCTCTTTTAAATACATGTTGATCATTGGGAATAATGTTCCTCTCTTGTTATCACAGTGAAATTTTCTTTATATATGTGTAGTCTTCAAAAAGTTCATAGGAAATGTGCAGTATCTTTGAGTTCCATTTTCAAAGAATTTTTGAAGTACCCTTGTGTATGATATTCATGATTAACAAAGTTACTATATATTGATTATGACACAAAAAGCAAAAGGTTTTTTTTTTTCATATGTCAGTTTAAAGTAAATGATGGATTTAGTGAGTTTTCGTTTGATCAGAGGGATTTTCCTCTTAATTCCCAGGCCTCTGTAAGAGCAATTCATGGGCAAAATTGAGAGTTATCAAAAGGAACAGTAAATTAATCTTCATCTGAATGTTTCACTGATTATCTGATCACATAATTTCCCTGTATTCTGATTATGCTTTTCTGATGCATTTTACATTACATGAATTCTTCAATCAAGAGGATTCTGTTAGCTGTGGCTCCTCTGAGTAGAGTGAAGCTGGAGAGAGCTCAGCTTAAGAAAAGTTTTAACAACACTAAAGATGGTGAATGACCTGGCATCATCTTACTCAGTGTCCTCATTTCTATCTTAAGTATTATATTTAATATTACTTATTAGTATTAAATATTGTAACTTCAAATAGGTAGCAATATAAGAAAGGTTGCATCATTTGAGGCATTATTCCAGCGATATACTGTTGGGTGTGCCAGTGAACTTGAAAAAGTTACTGATAGATTTTAGGCCTGATCAGTTGCCCGCAGTTAGCGTAAGAGGTTTGCATATTGCATGAAGACAAGTTGATCACCCGAATACACTCGTGTCTCGGATGGGCTGCTGCTCCATTCTAGCCAGGGCAGCGTGGTGAGCCGGACTTACTGTTTGCTGGCATGGAAGAGACCACCTTTATGTGTAGATTTCCTCTGGTGGTGCCATGATTCATTTCACCAAGTAATAGAGAACCTTGGCCAGAGTAGGTCTCTAACAGCTTTGCTGTGGCTTATTTCAGTGTAGCCTGTGGTTGTCCTACCTTGACTCAGACTAGGTTTTAGAAACCAGAACTGGCTAGGAGTATGTCCTGGCTTTGGGAATAAGATGGTTAGGTCCTCAAGGACATGGGCTTACCTGCTTTGTACGCTATCATAACTGGCACCTGATATAGCACTGGGTGCAAGGTGGGCACTCAGTAAATATATGTTGGATAAACTGGGTGACAGACTTTTTTTTTGGCATTTTATGATTTTTTTCTTGGTGATAATAAACCACAACTAAACGTGTGTGTGTATGTGTGTGTGTCTCTGTGTGTAAGTGCATGTGCACATGGTGGGTTTTATAGCTTCCTTAACAGAATCAGTTTCAGTTCTTGGATATACGAAAGTTATCTTGGAGTCAGTGGCTGGTTTCCTATGAAAACAGTTTCCCTGAGTGAAAAAGACAGTTACAGGCTCTTTGAAAGGCAGAGACAAAGTAGGAGATGACTCCTGCTCTTTCCCTTTTTGTATCTTTGTGAGAAGGAGCCTGCAAGGGTTTAAATAGAGAGAAGCTATGTGGCAGATAATTTTCGCTCAACCTTTAAACTCCAAGGATTACAGCATGGTAGGAAATAAGGTTCTTTCTTTGGTGAGATGATTGATGCTGGCAGCTTGAAAACATGAAAAGGACCTTCAGTGGAGAGAAGGGCTCCTATATTCGGGGATAGCAGAAAGCAAGCCAGAGTTATATCAGCCAGGACTTAATGAGGTCTGTAGCAGAAAGGCAGTTACCAACCCAGCACCCATGATGTGCCTGGCCAGGGAGTGGACACATAAATATAAACTGCTTTTGAGACAGTTGTTATTTCGGGGATCTTAAATATTTCAGATAGATACTATTATCTCCATTTTATACATAAGGAAACTGAAGTTTATCAGTTTTGCGATTAATCCAAAGCCACATAAACTAAAGCCTATTTGATCTGAACACCCGAGTTCTTTCTACAGGTTAAGCAATTCTTTGCCTTTTTTTTTTAACTTTTATTTAATAAATATAAATTTCCAAAGTACAACTTTTAAATTAACAGTTCTTTGCCTTTCTTTTAATTAGATTCTGTGTTTAGCAATTATTCCAAATGGTTTACAGTTTTCACCATTTGTAAAGGAAGAGTTCTAGCTTTTCAGGGAAGGTAATGTTGGATTTCAGACTCAGTGTTGGGAATTTCAGCTAGTACACTTGGGTGTGTATGGGGAGTGGGGACGAGCTAGATGGTATCCAGGTAGTCTAAATCCTTGATATTCCAAGTGTGGTTCCTGGACCAGCAGCGTGGAAACCATCTGGGAGCTTGTTAGAAATACAGGATCTCAGGCCCCACAGCAAATCTCCTGAATCACACTCTGCATTTTAACAACCATCCCATCTCCCCAGATGATCTGTGTGCATATTGAAGTTTGAGAAGCTCTAGTCTATGCTACTGCGTCTGAAAGACACCACCAGCAAGTTCACCCAGAGTTTGGAATTTTCGGCAAATCAGTAATACAGATTCTGGCAACCATATGTTGTAGTTTATTGAATACTTTCTATGTACAAGCGTATACAGTTTTTTACAAAGGTTTTTCTTCTCTCAATAGTTGCAGTAGCCCTGTGAGGTGAAAATGTTTATACTTCTTTTAAAGATGAGAACCCTGGATCATTGAGAGGTTCAGTAATTTGTCCAAAATCAAATAGTTCTGATACCAACCCTGTTGTATCTGATGTCATGCTGTCGGCATCTCGTGATGGTAGGAAAGTTTGATTTGCAGCACAAAGACAGTTCACAAATCACATTAGGGGAAATAAGTTTTATTTTGTTTACTCTAAATAAAGAGGCAAAATTGAAGATACATCTTTTTTTATTATTATTTGAGAGATAGAATTAGACAGTGAGAGAGAGAGACAGAGAGAAAGGTTGGTTCACCCCCCAAATGGTGGCTACGGCTGGAACTATGCCGATCTGAAGCCATGAGCCAGGTGCTTCTTCCTGGTCTCCCACATGGGTGCAGGTGCCCAAGTACTTGGGCCATCCTCCACTGCCTTTCCGGCGCCCATATGGGAAGCCAGCGCTTCAGGCAGAGGATTAACCAAGTGAGCCACGGTGCCGGCCCCGAAGATACACCTTCTGAGTAATACTCAGCATTGCTTATAAAGGATTTTGTATGTTTTTTTCCCCCTTGGAGTAGAATAAATAAAATATTTAGATTAAGGAGTGTGAGTAGCGTGTTTTATTTTTCTATGGCTCTTTCATAACTTTAAAGATCATTTTCTACTTTTTACTGATATTAATAAAGTGTAATTTGATATACTGATTATATTGAAAGGACATGTTAACACTGATAATCGTGATGCAATAAAAGATGTTCAGTGATGCCAGCATGAAGAATTAGGAAAACATTGATGAACATGTTAGTTCACAAGACAGTCAATTTTTTGTTGTTTATTACTTCTGTGGTTTTACTTTCTGTCAAATTGTTTTGTTTTACGATTTATTAGGTGAATGATCTAGGCAGACTGAACTGGAAGTTTTTATTAGAATGTCATTACCATGCTTTGAAATAGTGTTCCTTACTAATTTGTCCTTTGTTCTCTGGAACAATGAATTGACTTCATTCTGAGTGCACTGGGTTGCTGGCTCTAAAATTGATCTTTTGCTAAGTTAAAAGGATCAAGGACATTATTAATTGTTCTGGGCTATAATCCACAGACTTTGGGGAACTAAGGGAGCAGAATGTGTGACTTTTGTGTTTTGGGGATTTGCAGGAAAGGAAGGAGAAATGGAAGAGGCAGAGATCTGCCTGTACCTAAAAAGTTGTCTCGTTTGTCATAGCACAGGAAATGAATATGTTAATCCTTTCTTAAATTCCCTGGTAATGAGAACCAGAAAATGGAATCGATATATTATTTAGAAGTACTAGAAGAAAAGATGCTGTGTAAGAACATTAAAGAGAATAAGGGGGTGGGGGCTGATGCTGTGGATTACAAAGCTAAGCCTCCACTTGCAGTGCCAGCATTCCTTATAGGCGCTGGTTTGAGTCCTGGCTTCTCTACTTCTGATCCAGCTCCCTGCTGGTGTGCCTGGGAGAGCAGTGGAAGATGACCCAAGTACTTAAGCCCCTGTACCCATGTGGGAGACCCAGATGAAACTCCTGGCCCAGCCCCCACTGTTGTGGCTTTTTGGGGAGTGAAACAGTGGATGGAAGATTCTTTCTCCTCTTCCTCCTCCTTCTCCTTCTCCTTTCTTCTCTTTCAAATAAATAAATGAATATATATATATATATATATGAGCATTGGAAGGAATGTTATCTGCACTGGTGACACAGCCTTCATTCATGGTTACAGGGCATTAGTATTTAAAGTGATACCAGGGTATCTTGTTGTGGAAGGGCAGTGTCAAATGTATAAAGTCTCTTCTTGTTAGTGAAAACTTATATATTCTCACATAGCTTTAACAAGCTGGGTTTTTGTTTGTTTATTTTTAATTCACAGACTTTTCCAGTGGTGTGCTGGTAAATGATTAACAATGGGCTCTGGATTGAGGCCAGAGGAGATGCCTGGCATATATCTCACTTTATAATTTCTTTGGTATAGGTATTCACATCATGGCCAATTTCAAGCTACTGAATTGCCATCTCCAAACCTGGACATGAACAGAGGTCACCCTGCTGTCTTTGCAGGGGTAGCACACCACTGCTTTTAGTCTAAAGACACCAGAAGGGAGGCTGCTAGGGTAAGCATTAAAGGCAGAGAAGGCATTGAACTTGGGAAATAATAAGGCAGAAGAACAGTTGGGAGAGGGGTTTTCTGTGAAATAAATTTGAGCATCTCTGAAGCTACTGAGATGAAAAAATAGCTAAAGGTAGGAGGGAAAAACCTACATAACAGCAGCACATGGCTATCCCTCAATATTAAATCTTTGAAGTGTGTTTGTCAAATTTGATATTTGATATTCTGAGGGAAATCAGAATATTTCTCTGATAGAGCCCCAGCAGGTAGCGTCTTTACCACAACAAGGCCCCAGGTGCTTATTTGCAGTACAGAGGTCAAAGGCCCAGGTGGGTCCCCCGAGAAGCAGAACTTGTTCCTAATTTGATTTTTCTTGTTTCCTAAAATACCTATGTTTCCTTTTTCTCATTTCTATAATCTTGGTTTATATTGTGGTTTTTTATTTTTAAGTGCTAATAAATTATTACAAATGTGAATAACAATATAATAAAATCCCACCTTTATAGACTTAGTAACTGTAAACAGAATATATTGACTGCTAGATATGAAATAATTTAAAAATAGCACATTTGTACTTTCTTCTACCTTCTACAATCTCTTGATTGTGTTACCTTTTTTTTTAAGTTGGCAAGATTTATAACATTTTCAATCTATTTGTTGTACCATAACTGTTTGGCTTTCATTCCATATTTAAATAAATTCTGTTGCAAACTGAAGAACAAAAGAAAATAGCAACCCAGGAAGTGTAACAAAATGAAATAATAGAATTAAGATGAAAAACCACCTTGTTGTTGGAAACTGTATTGTAAGGAAGGGTAAACTCATTCACTAGAAAGAAACTGTATTTTGAGTGAGTCATCTAAAACAAAGTGATTACGGCAGATGTAAACAAGAACTCAGCAGTGTTTGTAATTATTATGAAAGATGGAGGAAGTTTTTACTTTTAAATATGCCTTCTGTCATCTGAACTTTTTCAATAAACTTGTGTTACTTTCACAATTCATTTTTAAGACGTCCCGGACAATCCATTTATGGTAATGAGACACAGCTGCATTGCCCTGATTTTTGTCACATGGCTGGTTCTCAGCAAATACCAGCATCTCAAGATATCCTAGCGCCATGATACATATCCTACATTTGTTTCAGGCTTTGGAATGTGTGTTTATCTCTTTTAATTCTCATGGAGAAATTTAGGTTCAAGGAAATTAAGCTGTTTGTCTAACATCACATCATCCTATGTCTTCTGAATCCTCTTCTAAGTGAAAATTGTTCACCACCGATGGTAGTCATTTCTTCAGTAGAATAGTGTGATTGTGCTTTTGTTTATTCATTAGATGTGAAATAGAAATGTAAGTGCTTTATTACTTGAGAGAGAGAGAGACTCCCATTTGCTAGTTTGCTCCTTAGGTGTCTGCAGTTGCTGGGGCCAGCAGTATTGAAGGCTGAACAAGCTAGGTCTCTTACATCGGTGGTGGGAACTCAGTCACTTGAGCTGTCCCTTTACCTCCCTGAATCTGCATTACCAGGAAGCTGGAATTGAGAGCCAAAGCTGGATATTGAACCCAAGCACTCTGATATGGGATATAGGCATCTTCATGGGTGTCTTAACCAGCAGACGAAATGTCTTATTAAAAACATCAGAAGACTGTAAGTTATTTTAGAAAGGTCTCGATCTCTAAAGGTACATGATTGGGAAAAATAGCTTGTGTGGATTTTTAAGAAGTTTTTATTATTTAATTTATTTGAAAGGAAGGGAGAGAAAGAGATCTATGTCTACTGTTTCATTCTCCAAATACCCACAGTAGCCATCACTGGGCCAAGTTGAAGCCAGGAGTCAGGAACTCCATCTGAGTCTCCCACATGGTAGCAGGGACCCAAGTACATGGGCCATGATCTACTGCCTCCCTGGTGTAATAGCAGGAAGCTGGGTTGCAAGCAAAGGAACTGGCACTGGAATCAACCCTCCAAAATGATATGTGGGTGTCCCAAGTGGCTGCTTAGCCCAATGTGACAATGTCTGCCCCCCAGCAATTGGTTCTTGAATATTCAGGTGGATGAATCTGGTTTTGACAATTACTTCACTGAAGGACATGTGAACCACCAATCTGTTTTGGTGGCTCTATCCTGGAAATCCACTTCGTCATATAAATCAGCACAATAGACTATGTGGGTGTTTCTGGGGATTTGTGGGGATTTTTGGAGTTATAAGGGGAACTGCTGGGGATGTGTGGAGACTGCAGGGCTCTCGGACTTCAGATAAATGCAGGTTTGAGTTGGGAGTCAGGTTTTACACATGGTTTGCTGGAGTTTCCATGATTTGATTTGTTTCTCTTGAACCTACTTGTGTGAAAATGATTGAAGTGTGCACATACAGTAGGCACACACTTAAACATTTGTGGGAAAGTGGAAGGAAAAGATACATTTATTTTGATGCAAAGAAATTTGAAATCAGTGAAACTTTTTTTTTTCATAACACATTTTCCATGAACTTTTGGATGACTTCTAGTGTGCATGGATGCCATGGTGTTGTATATAGGTTGGTATTCTTAATGGTTACTCTTGGCTTGGAGTCAGTATTTTTATTTGGGTTCCCTCTGTGTAGAAAATGTTAGCTGAAGTTTGTCTCTGAGATCTGACATTTGGCTTTTGAGGTGAGAGCAGATGAATGACCACAAAACAGAACTTGACACTATAATGAATGCAGAGGTTCAAAACAAAATGTCCAGCTTCTTGAGGCTGGGCACTGTGCTGTCTGTCCCTCATAGGTTCTAGCATATTCTGAGGAATAGAGTAGGTATCGATTAAAGACCTATATAGTGCTTCCACTTAGAATAACAGATTAAACTTTATAATGTTGAGAAATCTAGAAATTGACCACCCTGTAGTTCCAGAGATAATAGCACAAATTGGGACAGATAGAGAACTTAATAATTTAATATGTTTTAAATTCTTTGAAAATGTGTCATATGATAGGTTTATGGATTCAAACTTGGCTAATGGAATCTAAGGTTAGTAACGTTTCTCAAATCTGTCTAATGAAATACAGTTCTCTGAGGCTACCCCTCAAATAAAGGGTTCCATGGTTAAATAAGTTTGGGAAATGAAGCATTAGCTATCTCTTCTCAAATTCATGATGAATATGAGTATATAAAAAGCTCAAAAATGAAACAGTTCTCAGCTCCAGCTTCTGATTTCAGCTTCCTGCCAATGTAGACCCTGGGAGGCAATGTGATCTTCTAAGTAATTAGGTTCCTGCCACCCACATGGGGAACCTCGATTGAGTTCCCAACTCCTAGCCCCGACTCTGGCCCGGCTCTGACCATTGCAGGGAGTAAACCAGAGAAGGGGGAGCTTTCTCTGTCTGTCTGACCACCTCTCCAAAAAACCCACAAAACTCAGAAATCTTGCAGTATAAAATTCCCTTTATGTTGGTGTAGGAGCATCCTAAAACTTCACTCTGGAAATTTGTTTTACAGAACATTTTACAGTCTGGCACATTTTGAGAAATGTTTATTTGAAATATTTTTGGTAATAACTCTAGGGAGTTATATATAACAACATGTGTGTTAACATGTTAATTTGATGTAGAATTAAAAAAGCCTGTGAAGGTATATTTCTAGGACAGAAATCTCAACATTTTACTCTTTGTGCAAGGGAGATAATCCTTGGGCTTCAATTTAGATATTAGTTTTTTAATATGTATATATATATATATACACACACACACATATCAGTTCTCTAGTGACTTAAAATTTTAAAAAGCTGTATTTATTATTTTGACTTGAACTCTGAAGGGAGAAAATAGGCAGAAAGTGACAATCAGTTTGAGGAGATTAAAACAAAGATTTTGAACATTTTACAACTAAGTTATTAAATTTTGAGTTGTGGGTGATCAGTAGTTAATGCTTTCCTTTCGGTTTATATCTTGAGTTCTTCAGTATTTTTTTTTTTTTTTGGTAACTTCAATATAGGAAAACCAAAGATCTGTTTTAGGGAAGGATTCAGGTGTAGGCTTCCTCGTGATCTGGTAGTCATTCCCAGGCAGTGTTACCCAGCAATATGCCTGTAATGTAAAAAGCCCTTGCTCTATTTGTTGTCTGGCTTAGAATAGCTGAAAGAGTGTCTCAGCCACCGGGTCTGGATACTGTGTCACCACAGGCACCCTTGGCCCAGCCTCTCACTTTGTGGCTGAGGAGTGGGTGGGACCTTGCCTGAGAGGACCAGTGCCAGTCATTGGTTGCCTCATCCTCAGTCTCTGGAAAGAGTGAGCCTCTTCAAGAACTGCCCTGAAGTTCTCCCTTTGCCTCGGACAGGCTCTTGAGAGTCTGGGTCTGACTGCGTGGAGCTGAAATCCTATTCCTTTCCAGGTAAGAGAACATACTGGAAAACAGCTTTGAGTTGAAGTTAGATGTACATTGGGGAACCGTTTTGATAAGTTTATGGTTTTATAGCTTCTCAAAAGGCTATCTCAATTTTATCTTCATGCTTTCCGAAGGCAAGCAGCTATAGGTATATAGAGTGGTTTAAAAATAAGAAAATATTCCTGTCTTTAAATTGCATAAAGCACTCAAATATTTTCATGCAAATTGTTTTATTTATTGACTGTTGAGTTTTTCTTTACCCTTTCTAATAAGAGAACTGAAAACACAATTAAGTCAACAAAGTATATTAGACCTTGTCATTTTGACATTAATTTTGACATTAATTAGATATAGATTTATTTTAATATTTCTGCATAAAATTTCTCTAAACTTAAGTGTAACACAAATGGGTTTTCAGTAACGTATTTATGGGTATGATTTGCCTGACTCATATGATTTTATATGTGTGCTATTTAACAATTTCCATTTTTTAAATATTAACCATGTATGTGGGGGTAGTGATACACGTGAGGTCTCTGTACTTTTTGCTAATTTTTGGTGTGAATCTAAAACTGCTTTAAAAATATTTAAAATACTAACCAGTTTCTTGGTAATACTTTCTGTGAGTGCTTAAAAAATGCAATAAAGCATAGATAATGTTAAACATATTTTCCATCATAAATAAATTACTTACAAAAGCTCGTTTATTTTTGTTTTTCATAACTTAATAGTGAAAGTATGATCTATATTTCAGTAGTTTGCTTTGGTTCTCTGTTTTTGTTCGACTATATTAAGATAGGTGAAATGATTATTTTTTAAAATCTCTTGTTCTAAATAAGTGAGAACAGAAATGTGTTTTTGCTTATTGTCTTAGAAATGGACATATTCATTATCTTGCAAAGCTAATGAATCACTGCATAAAATTCCTTCCTGAAATAAACCTTTGGAAATCAATAACTTAGGAGTTGGTTTGTCAGTTTGGTGGTCATATTTCTAAAAACTGCTTTTCATATAATATTCATGGACAGAGAAGGGATGCTGAAATCCGGAACTTGCAGTTAGTACACAATTTTATTGTATTTAGATAGTTTTATAAAAATATTTCATATTCACATACTTTGTTTTTTTCTATGAGAAATATATGAAGATTATTAAAAACATATGGATTATCTCTCTGCTGTGGCCCGGGTACTTGGGCCCTGCACCTGCCTGGGAGACCAGGAGGAAGCACCTGGCTCCTGACTTCGTATCAGCGCAGTGTACCAGCCACAGCACGCCGGCCATGGCAGCCATTTGGGCGGTGAACCAATGGAAGGGAAGACCTTTCTCTCTGTCTCTCTCTCTCCTTTCTCTCTGTCTCTCTCTCACTGTCTAACTCTGCCTGTCAAAAAATTTTTTTAAAAATTAAAAAAATATGGATTAATGAAAGAAAAAGCAAAACCTGCAGTTTTGTTTGAACTGTGTCTGGCCACAGTTATTTAATTATTAAACGGTCTTTATTATAGTGACTGAAACAAAACATTATACTTAGATAAACTTACTTTAGATAGATTTATATATAGTAAGATATATATATATTTATATATATATTTATATATATAAATATTTATATATTTATATATAGTAAGATATTCTGTGGCTGATGTTAAGGGTGAGTGGAGAGTGTTCATTGCTGTCTCTGATAACTGAAATGGGACAGTGCTGGAGAAGTCCTTCAAGTTACCTTTTGGAGAAAACATTATATACACTTTTTTTTTTTTTTACAGTAAAGAGCAGTTGCATGCAATGTGATCTGCTCACCAGAGATATACAAAATATTTCCAGACAGATTGAAGGATATGAAACTTTCTGAAGTTTTCAAGTTAGGTTCAGCTGTGTTTTATTTTTATAGACTCTCCAGGGGCTTTGGTGGCTAAGTTCTCCTCTTACGTAGAGTCTAGGACTGATACATGGTCGAGAAGCAGTTGTCAGGAAAGCTGCTTACAGGAGACAAGGTGTACAAAGCTTACTATTGCTGACTAGTTCACCTTTACCTGTCCAGAGTGTGTGAAGACAAAGCTGCTCTTGGGAAGATGTAAGTTATTGAGGCTCACTCTACAGGCTTGTTGTCAGGTTCTGTACTGCTCCTCACACTTTACTGTGTATATGCATCATTGCAATGTTGTTACCTGCATATTCCAACACAGCAGGTGTGGGGTGAGACCAGAGACCCTGCATTTCTGATGAGCTTCCAGGTGCCGCCAATGCTGTTGGTTCAGGCACCACACTTTGGATAGAGAAGTTGCACCATCAAATATCAAGTAACTTCTCCATTATTTTTATGCAGTAGACATTGTCTATGCATGATGGGCAACCTGTTTGGGAAGCGCATGACTGAGACTGTGAGTGAGGTGAATTCACTAATGATAGACACTGGCTCCTTCATGGCAGATATACCTGATAACCTGTTGTCTGCTGTTTTCCCTGGAAGGAATGCACAGAATTGGGACCTCCAATGAGCTTCCATAGCCATTGTTTTCAGCACTCATTATCGTTGGCAGCCCTGCTTTTTGCTTCTTAGAACAAATTTCTTTTTGCCATTGTCCCAGCCTCCCAGTACTCATCTGCTCCTCCCATCTGCTGTCATTTCCCACCCAACAGGAGCCTTTTATGTGTGTTGGCTTCGATTTGCGTCCTGCACCTGAGTCTTTATGGCATCTTCTGCCCAACCTGACTTGCAGGTGCCCCACTTCAGCTCTCTGTGAATTTAAATATAGAAACTTTATCTGTGGGGAACTGCTTCTTTTCCATCACTTAGCATACAATTTCCCAGTGTAATCAACCAGTTTTAGGCAGTTGATTTTTATAAAACTCTCCAAGTCTCAGCTTGTTAAACTTGCACCTTGAATTTCCAACTTAAATATTCTGCTAGGGTTCTAGATACAGTGTGAACTCTTGAAGGGAAGGAACTTAGTATGGTGGTGGAAGTGTGTTACTCAAAGCTCTTTCTTTGCCTTTATATTTTTTCCTCCAGCATTTTTTTCTGAGAAGTGCAAACATATGGTCATTTGAAAGAATTTTATAGGGAGTGGCTGTATATTTGCCATGAAGATTCCACTGTTAAACTTTATTTCTTTAATCACCTATCTACCCATTTACCTGGACTTTATATCTCACCAACTTGTTTTGGATGCATTTAAAAGAATTCAGTGATCATTTTGTATACTTCAGCACACCTATTATTAAATAGAGCCCAATAATTGTTATGGTTTTTGTATGAAATTTACATACAATGAGATGTACATATCCTTATTTGTACATAAGTTGAGTTTTGACTGATGGATACACCTGTGTCAATCGGGCCCTGGCAAGATGGAAAATGTAGCTGTCATCTGAGAAAGTTCCTTATGCCCTTTCCTAATTTTCTAAAAGATTTATTTATTTGAAAGATGAAATGACACAGGGGGAGAGGCAGACAGGAAGATCTCCCATCTGCTGGTTCGCTCCCCAGATGGCTGCAACTTCTGGGACTGGGCTAGGCCAAACCAGGATCCAGGAACTCCATCTGGGTGTCTTTTGTAAGTGGCAGGGACTCTAGTACTTGGGCCTTATCTGCTTCCTCCCAGGTACGTTAGCCATTACTGACGTCTCCTCGTGTCTGCATTAGAGGAAGCTCGAATTAGGAGCTGGAGCCAAGTATCAAACCCAGACACTGCTGTGGGAGGCAGGTGTCCTAACTGGTGGCTTAACTGCTGGGCCAGATGTACCCTGTCACCCACTCCTGATTATCTCCCTGCTTTTCCAGCCTTTGTGTTCTCTGTGAGTCTCCTCGAAGAAGATCTTAGTGATCTCAGTGATTTGTGACTAGTTTATTTCTTCAAAGTTTATACTTTGATCAATTTCACGTCCTACTAATTATTTTCATATTTAGGAATATGTATTGTACAGCACTTTCTAACAAATTAATATGTAGTTTGAACAAATTCATGGTATTTTGTTCTTTAGGATTTCTTTATTTATTTGAAAGGCAGAGTGACAGAGAGAGGGAGACACACATAGAAGAAGAGACCTTCCATCTACTAGTTCACTCTCCAAATGGCTGCAGTAGCTGGTGTTGATCTTGGCCGAAGCCAGTGCAGGCTAAAACCTGGATCCTGGAACTCCATGCTGGTCTCCTGCATGAGTGGTAGGGGCCCAAGTATTTGGGCCATCCCCTACTGCTTTTCCATATGCATTAGCAGGGAGCAGCATAGGAAGCAGAGCTTCTGGTACTCTTCTATGGGATCTTGGCTCTGCAGGAAGCAGCTTAACACACTGTATCACCATGCTAGCCTTGCATGGTATTCTTATTTCTGAAAAAATTGAAGTTTTATCAACAGTACCATCAAGTGTCAGTTTTATATATGTTCCAAATGCTTTCAAGTGACTTTATTGATACCTGTAACATTTTACAAGATGGTTAGTGGGATAATATAACTAGATACGGGGAGACTTGGAGGTAACCGTGTTCTAAGAGGTTCGTTGGACTGACAAACTTGGTCTCTGTGGTTACAGAGGAAAAACAACCCCTGTTGCAGGCAGCTGTTTCCTGAGAAGGTAATATTTGAGGATGTTTACCTCATAATTTTAAGTTGATTGATCCTGCTTCTTCAGATAATCTTAATACCGGGAATTTCATGTGTGTGAACAGAGATTTGTCAATCTTACCTTCAAGGTCATCTTAGGGCACTGGGATTGACTTGAGTCTGTCCTGATGTAGATGCTACACAGCTGGGTAAAACCTCAACTGTCCAGAAAGCAACTTGCTTATGATGTATGCTCTCAGAATAACCTGTATGGAAGAAGCAAAAATATCCACAATTTCTTCACAGAGAATCCGTTTTTAAAAAATTTTCATTAGAGAGACTGGTGAGAAACAGAGACAGAGAGAAAAAGCTCTCATCTGCTGCTTCATTCCTAATGCCTCCAGCTGCAAACTGGGAACTCAATTCAGATAGGTGTCAGGGACTGAGCTACTTGAGCCATCATTGCTGCCTCCCAGGGTGTGCATTAACATGTAGCTGGAGTCAGGAGCAGGATCCAGAAATTGAACCCAGGCACTCCAGTGTTGATCTAAGGCTTCTTAACTGGAGCAGAAGCTGTTTGGAATAGCAGTGGAGAAACCAGCATAGTAAAAAGGGTATAGTCAAAATGAATGAGTTACACCAGCACCATAAAGTTCTTCAGGGACTGTAAAGTGCTTGAATTGAGTTCTTTGAAAGTACTATAAAACTCCTGTTTTTGGTTGCTTTTTTTTTTTAACCAGTCACATTAGCACACTTCAATGGACTATGAGACTCATCTTCTGAAAACCCACACAACTCATTCAACTGTTATCTACACATCAGCCTGTTTTGCTTTTTCACTGAATTCTAACTTATAAAAATTGTATTTATTCAGCTATGTTCAGTAAGGAAAATCTATGGAGAATGCCTTGGAGTCACACAGATCTTACCTGGTAGGTGCTTAGGAGCTTCTTTTGTAGCCATCTTCCAAAATATGCTTAGAAATGTATAGTGATTCTCAAAACATTATTTCATGGAGAGTTCATATTTTCTTGCTCATAGTAAAATGCAAGAATATGCCCCAAGAGTTTTTAAAGGCATGATACATGATTCATAGAATCACACTCAACCAATATTCAAAAATTAAGACCAGAGACTAGCTATATTTCATTGGGGCTAATGCATAGTTAACTACCCATAGGCCAGAAAAAAAAATAATCCCTAAAGGCATACTTATTCTGTTCTTTTTTTCCAAGCAATTTAACTTATAGTTGCTTTTCTCAGAGAGGAAAAGACAGAATAATTTTTTGCCAACATTTGCCAAAGTCAGTTCTGATAAAAATAACTCAGAGAACCATGTTTTAAGAAGAGAAATTCAGAATAAAAATCTAAGCATCTTTTTACTGGGTTGAAATAGTATCTGAGATTTCTTCTCATTTAAATATTTCATCTGATGATGGAATTGAAAGAACCAAAGGCATATATTTGAGGTTTTTTTGTATTAGGTAACATGGAATAGAGAATTAGGGGAAATAATGAATATTTTCCTCTTTCATCATTTTATGCCTCAGTGAAATAGAAAGAAATATCAATTACTCTTCTTGTGTTACCTTGCTGAGTGTGTGTATTGGTTACAAATTCATCATATAGCAAAGAGCCATCATTTATGCAGGCTTCATTATATTTTCAGCTTCATCTAAAAATTTAAGATTCTAGGACTAGCAAAAAGTCACCAAGCCTATTCTCTGTTGAGTGGAATATCTCACCCTTTTCTATGTACATCCTCCCTTTATTATTTATTTATTTGAGAAGCAGAGAGAGAGAGCGTGCTCATGTCTGCTGGTTCACTCCCCAAATGCTCACAATGACTGGGACTGGACCAGAGCTGGAGCCAGGAGCTGGGAACATAGTTCAGGTCTCCTGTGTGGGTGGCAGGAGCTCAATTACTTGAACCATTACCACTCTATTGATGTATATCTGGAGAGAAGAGCCAGAGTGAGAATCAAACCCAACACTCTGATGTGGGATATAGATATCTTTTGTTTCTTTTTTAAAAGATTTTTATTTGGAAAGCAGAGCTACAGGGAGGGAGGATAGACAGGGCAGGGGAGGGGGAGAGAGAGAGAGAGAGAGAGAGAGAGAGAGAGAGAGAGAGAGCGCACTTCCCTCTGCTGGTTCACTCCCCAAATGGACGCGAAGGCCAGAGTCGGGCCAGGCAGGAGACAGGAACTTAATGTGGATCACCCATGTGGGTGGAAGGGCCCAAGGTCTTGAGCCATCTTCTGCTGATTTTCCAGGAGCATTAGCAAAGATTTGGTTTGGAAGTGGAGCAACCAGGACACAAACCAGGGCCCATATAGGATGCTGGCGATGCAAGTGGTGGCCTAACACATTACACCAAAATGCCAGCCCCTGGATACAGATTTCTTAACTACCAGACTAAATGCCCACTCCACCCTACCTGTCTTTGGATGTTCAGCATGAAACCTAGCCTTCTTGAAGTGTTCACTGTGATGTCAAATCTCTGTCCATCTTTCCATGTCCCTACTATGTTGGTTTATAAATCTTCCATCATCATAGTTCAGTACAGAACAGGATTGCTAATTATGCTCTAATTAATGTATATATTAGCCTTCCCATGTCTTCTCAGTGACTTTGTAAAACCTCTGTGACAGAACTCTTATATTCCTTTTGCATTTCTTAACCTTTCCTTGTTTAGTGTTTTAGATTCTTCATTCAATGAATATTGCTGACTGCTTCTCTGAATATTAAGAGAGACCACTTGTCTCTACAAATTTGATAAACTTAATTTTCTCCTTCTATCAACTTGCTCTAACAGAATGGATATATTAAAGTACAGAAATTTGGAGCTTTCTGTTACTGTTTGTCTTCATTATTTCCATAGGTCTGACTGAGTTTCGGTAGTAGTCTTAGCATTTAGCACTGTAATAATCCCTTTCATCTGCAAAGAGAAGATTGTTTTTCTAAAATAGTTTTCCAAGATGACTTTTTAAAGTGAGTTGGCCTCACTGATAATCTAGAATGTCAGAAACATCCAACACTCTGAAGTTCAGCATCCAAATGACTTGAGAGCATGACTTCACTGTGGTGCATCCTGGCCAGAAATACAGAAGGTGTCAACAGCTGAACTCTTGGCTTTGGCAAGCTTTGACGTGGTCCAGGCTCTGGTGTGGAGCACTGATTCAGAGAAAGCCGTTCTGTTGATTTATCTGTCCTTCACCTTTAGTCCAGATGCATAATACCATTGGATTAACCTCCCCCCCCAAGGAAAATAAAGAGTAGCCATCAATGCTGTGGTCTCATTTTGTTGGTCCTGCAAAATATTACAGATTTGCCTCATCCCCTAACCAAGTGGAAGATCTGGCTAAACCTAAACCTGTGTTTTTCCACTAGAGCAAATATAATGCTCTCCAGTTCAACTCAGCCCCTTGGGGATGTTTTTGTTGTTGCAGTAAAAATTTTTTATAAACTTGTGGCTTAAAACAATACACATGGGGCCTGTGTTGTGATGTAGCAAGTAAATCCACTGTTGCTATGCTGGCATCCCATATGGTTACTGGTTCAAGTCCCAGCTGCTCCATTTCTGATCCAGCTCCCTGCTAATGCGCCAGGGAAAGCAGTGGAGGATGGCCCAAGTATTTGGACCCCAGCACCCGTGTGGGAGATCTGGGAGAAGCTCCTGGCTCCTGGCTCCTGGCTTTGGACTGGCCCAGCTGTGGCCATCGTGGTCATGTGGGGAGTGAAGCAGTGGATGGAAGATCTCTCTCTCTCTCTCTCTCTCTCTCTCTAACTCTTTCAAGCAAATAAATAAATCTGTAACACACACACACACGTTTACAATCTTACAGTTCTGAGTGCCAGTAGTCGAAAATCAGCATACAGGTCTGTGTTTTTCTGTAGGTTTTAAGAAAGAATTTGTTCCTTACCTTGTGTGGTTTTTGGAGGCTGCCTACATAGTATCATGGCTACATCACTCTTGCCTCTATTTTTATTTTCAGATATTTTTCCTTGAACGGCCTGTCTCCCTCTTCAATTTTCATTTCATTCCTTTTCCTTCTTTCCTTCCTTCCTTTCTCTCTCTCCCTCTCCCTCTCTTTCTTTTTTTTACAAATTTTATTTATTTATTTGAGAGGTAGAGATATAAATAGTGAGAGGGAGAGACAGAGAGAAAGGTCTTCTTTCCATTGGTTCACTCCCCAAATGGCCGCAATAGCCAGAGCTGTGCTGATCCGAAGCCAGGAGCCAGGTGCTTCTTCCTGGTCTCCCATGGAGGTGCAGGGGCCCAAGTACTTGGGCCATCTTCTACTGCTTTCCCAGTCCATAGCAGAGAGCTGGATTGGAAGAGGAGTAGCCGGGACTAGAACCAGCGTCGATATGGGATGCTGGCACCACAGGCGGAGGATTAACCTACTATGCCACAGTGCTGGCCCCTCTTTCTTCCTTCCTTCCTTCCTTCCTTCCTTCCTTCCTTCCTTCCTTCCTTCCTTCCTTCCTTCCATGAGAAAACCTTTTTAAATTACTTCTTCTGCATCTTATAGCGTCTCAAACTTCATCTCCTTATATCATAACACATATGCATTTCCCCAAACCACAACACACAATTCCACAAGTCTACATGCTGGCTAATGTATTGAACTTCTGACTATAAGCACAGAAAAATAGCCTGATATTTTCAGATGCCAGATTTGTCTAAGGTTACAGATAAATCATGTACTGTATTTACATAGAAACGTCATTAGAATAATAAGGAAAGCCAAAATACATTGAACATGAAAATAAACCAAAGAAACATTTAAATAGACACATAAATGGAAATTCCATATAAAAATATAAACATATTAAAATGCTTATTAGAAGCACAAGCCCACACACACTGATATCCTTCTGTAGTTGGAGAGTCCTTGGTTCATTCCACCTTGAGGGTTCTTCAATGTTTTCCAGGAAACAGTGTCTGAATAGCTTCTTTCTATTTAGAGAAGTAACCAGCAACAGAGGCAGATGGCATTTAGTGACCTGTTCGTTTTCTCCTTTGTTTCTATAGTGGATCTTTTGTGAGGAAGATACTCTTAGGTTTCTTATCTCTTTAAGGTCTCTGAGGACTGTAGTCTCCAAGCATATTTGTCCTTCCAATGGGGAGAACTCTTCACATAGCCAATTAACCTGTTATTTTGGAGTCTGTTCATTAGATCAGAAAAAGTATCAAATGACCTGTCAAGGATGTTTTGGAAAAAAATGTCTGGGCCTATTGGTTTCATTTAGCTCACTCATACTGCAGCAGGTGCAATCATTTAAATTTTCTTCTCCTTTCTCATGATTGTATTCTTTCGATTATTCTAGATGTCCTAGTACATCCATTAAAGATAATAATGTAATTTTACCCATCATATGGATATTTATTTAATTAGTAATTAATTTATTTGGTAGCCATTCACAAATTGTATTGCATTTTTTAATTATGCTACAGACAACTAAGAATATAAAAGAGAAATAAATGTATTTGGCCCTCAATGAACTGATAAATATTATTTTCTTGAAAAAATGTTCTTAATTTTTCTTTGAATTTCTCACTTATTATACTAGACCTTTATTTACATTTCCATCATTTTAATTTATTATTTGATTTGTTTCTTCTGTGATTTTTTTCTTTTTGAGAGGCATAGTTACAGACAGAGAAAGAGAGACAAAGAGGGAGGTCTTCTGTCTGCTGATTTACTCTCCAAATGCCTGCAATGGCCAGACCTGTGCTGGTCTAAAGCCAGGAGCCAGGACCTTCTTCTGGATCTCCTATGCAGGTGCAGGGGCCCAAATAATTGGGCTGTCTTCTGTTGCTTTCCAGGCCATCAGCAGGGAGCTGTATCAGAAGTGGAGGAGCCAGAACTTGAACTGCTCTCCGTATGGGATACTGGTGCTGCAGGCAGATGCTTAACTGATTATGCCACAGCACTGGCCCCTCTTCTGTGTTCTTACACATTTTAGGATTGTATTACAAATAAGGTCTTGTTAAGACATGTAACAACCATTTCAAAAACAAGCTTCCAGCTCAACCTCTTTAAATAATAAGCCCATTTATTGGTTCATAAACCTGGAAGTTCAGGATTTTCTTATATCAGATATCCTATGTATTCTTTTAATTGTTTGTATCTGCCCTTTTATTAGGTTTGAATGAAAGTAATGGAAATATCAGTGGCTCAAAAAAAAAAGATGAAAATTTATCTCTCATTTAAATATTTAAGGTTTTGCAATCCTAGGAAGTAAGGTTTCCTGATTGAAGAAGTTTTCAGGAATCCCATTTCCTGCCCATTTGTCTGTCTTCTAATACAGGAGATACCATCTAAACAATTCATTTCTTTTTTTTTTTTTCAAAGAAAGCTATTATTTAAGGAATAAAAATTTTGTAATTACAACTTTAGGAATATAGTGATTCTTCCTGCCATAGATGCCCTCCCACCCAGACTCCCACCCCTCCCCTTCCTCCCTTTCCCATTCCCAATTCCATTCTCCATTAAGATTCATTTTCAATTAACTTGGCACACAGATGACCAACTCTATACTAAGTAAGAATTTCAACAATTTATACATACATACATACATACATACACACACACACCAAAAAAAAAAAAAAACTGAGAAAAAGTTTTACAGTTAACTCTCATGATACTACTCATTCGGCAGAGGTCCTGCATGGGAAGTTAGTGCACAGTGACTTCTGTTGTTAATTTAACAATTAACACTTTGATGTATGATGTCAGTGACCACCCAAGGCTCTTGACTTGAGTGCCTAGACTAGGGAAGCCATTTGAGTCCACAAAATCCATCAGTATTTAGACAAGGCCAGAAGCAAAGTGAAAGTTCTTTCCTCCCTTCAGAGAAAATTACATCCTTCTTTGATGGTCCCTTCTTTCCACTGGGGTCTCACTCACAGAGATCTTTCATGTAGAACATCTTTTGCAACAGTGTTGGCTTTCTATTCCTGAAATGCTCCCATGGGCTTTTCAGCCAGACCAGAATACCTTAAGGGCTGATTCTTAGGACAGAGTGCTACTTAAAGCTATTGTCATTCTATGAGTCTGCTGTATTGAATGCTTCCCATTCTCTTCTTTATAGTTCTATCTATTATTTTTACTAACACTTAGTCCTATTTATATGATCACTTTAACACTTAAGATGACATTTTTACCACCCAGCTTAATGGGATTTGGGGTCCATTGGCAAGTTTTTACCCTTAGAAGTAAGTCCATAGGGATGTATGCAGAACTATACAGCTCTACAGTTACCAAATTCCCTCTCTATTCCCACTCTTATTTTTTACTGAGATCTAATTTCAATCAACTTTATACACATATGATTAACTCTATGTTAAGTAAAGAGTTCAACAAATAGTATGAAGAAAAAGAAAAAAAAACTGTTCCTTGAAAGTCAAGACAAGGGCTGTTCAAGTCATTGCTTCTCAAAGTGTCAATTTCATTTCTACAGATTTCCCTTTAGGTGCTTTAGTAGTTCTCACAGATCAGGGAGAAGATATGGTATTTGTCCCTTTGGAACTGGCTTATTTCACTAAGAATGATATTTTCAAGATTCATCTATTTTTTTGCAAATGACCAGATTTCATTTTTTTTTTACTGCTGTGTAATATTCTATGATGTACATATCCCATAATTTCTTTATCCAGTCTTTGGTTCACAGGCATTTAGGTTGATTGCATGTCTTAACAATTGTGAATTGAGCTACAATAAACCTGAGGGTGAGATAACTCTTTTATTTACTGATTTTATTTCCCTTGGGTAAATTCCCAGGAGTGGGATGACTGGGTCATATGGTCGGTCTATATTCAGATTTCTGAGGTATCTCCATGCTGTCCTCCATAGTGGCTTTACCAGTTTACATTCACACCAACAGTGGATTAGAGTACCTTTCCCCCCACATCCTTGCCAGCATTTGTTTGTTGATTTCTGTGTGGAATCCATTCTAACCGAGGTGAGGTGGAACCTCATTGTGGTTTTGATTTGTGTTTCCCTGACAGCTAGTGTTCTTGAACATTTTTTTCATGTGTCTGTTGGCCATTTGGATTTCCTCCTTTGAAAAATGTCTTGTTTAAGTCCTTTGCCCATCTCGTAAGTGGGTTGTTTTGTTGTAGAATTTCTTGATCTTTTTGTATATTCTGTTTACTAATCCTTTATCAGTTGCATAGCTTGCAAATAATTCCTCCCATTCTGTTGGTTGCCTCTTTCTTTCCTGTGTGTTTCTTTTGCTGTACAGAAGCTCCTCAATTTGATGTAATCCATTTGTCAATTTTGATTTTGACTGCCTGTGCCTCTGGGGTCTTTTCCAAGAGAGCTTTACCTGTGCCAGTGTCTTGCATGGTTTCCCCAATGTTCTCTAATGATTTGATGGTATCGGATCATAGGTCTTTAATCCATATTGAGTGAAGTTTTGTGTAAGGTATAAGGTAGGTGTCTTGCTTCATACTTCTGCCTGTGGAAATCCAGTTTTCCCGGCACCATTTGTTGAAGAGACTGTCCTTGCTCCAGGGATTGGTTTTAGTTACTTGGTCAAATATAAGTTGGTTTTAGATGTTCAGATTGATTTATGGTGTTACTATTTTGTTCCATTTGTCTATCCATTGTCTTTGTACCAGTACCAGGCTATTTTGATTGTAACTGCCTTGTGGTATGTCTTGAAATCTGGTATTGTGATGCCTCCAGCTTTGTTTTGGTTGTATAAGATTGCTTTAGCTATTCGTGGTCTCCTGTGCCTCCATATGAATTTCAGCATCATGTTTGCCAGATCTGAGAAGAATGTCTTTGGTATTTTGGTTGGTTATCATATTGAATCTGTGCATTGCTCTCAGTACAATGGACAATTTGATGATATTGATTCTTCCAATCCATGAACATGGAAGATTTTTCCATTTTTTTGTATTTTCTTCTATTTTTTTTCTTTAATGATTTGTAATTCTTATTGTAGAGAGCTTTGACACCCTTGATTAAATTATTGCGAGGTATTGTGTTTTTTTGTAGTTATTGTGAATGGTATTGATCTTACAAGTTCTTTCTCGGGGCTGGCACCATGGCTGACTTGGTTAATCCTCCACCTGTGGTGCTGGCATCCCATATGGGTGCCAGGTTCTAGTTCCAGTTGTTCCTCTTCAGTCCAACTGTCTACTGTGGCCCGGGAAGGCAGTGGAGATGGCCCAGGTGCTTGGGCCCCTGCACCCTCATGGGAGACCAGAAGTAGGCACCTGGCTCCTGGCTTCGGATCGGCACAGTGCGTCGGCCATGGTGGCCATTTTGGGGGGTGAACCAGTAGAGGGAAGACCTTTCTCTCTGTCTCTCTCTCTCACTCACTGTCTAATTCTGCCTGTCAAAAAAAAAAAAGTTCTTTCTCTGCCTTGGCATTGTCTGTGAATACAAAGGCTGTTGATTCTTTGGTGTTGATTTTATATTCTAGAACTTTACCAGATTCCTCTATGAGTTTCAATAGTCTCTTGGTGGAGTCTTTTAGATCCCCTAAATATAGATTCATGTCATCTACAAATAGGGATAGTTTGACTTCCTCTATCCCAATCTGTATGCCTTTGATTTCTTTTTGTTGCCTAATGGTTCTGGCTAAAACTTCCAGGACTTTATTAAATAGCAATGGTGAGAGTAGGCATCCTTGTCTGGTTCCGGATCTCAGTTGGAATGCTTGTAACTTCCCCATTCAAAGGGATGCTGGCCATGGGTTTGTCATAAATTGCCTTGATTGTGTTGATAAAGGTTCCTTCTGTGCCCAATTTGCTTAGAGTTTTCATCATGAAAGGGTGTTGTAGTTTATCAAATGCTTTCTCTGCGTTTATTGAAATAATCATATGGATTTTGTTCTTCAGTTTCTTAATGTAATGTATCACATTGATACATTTGTGAATGTTGAACCATCCCTTTGTATGAGGAATAAATCCCACTTGGTCTCGGTGGATTATCTGGTATTCCTAAAGAATGGCAGTCACCTAAAACAGGAGCTGTCACCTGCTGCCATCCAAAGCACACATGAGTAGGAAGCAGGAAGTAGGAGCAGAGCTGGGAATGGAGTCTTACCCACTATGCCAGACTCTTGCCTTTCCCTCTTTCATTTAAGGTCTTTTGTGATGACAGCGGTCCCATCTGGATAATCCAGGGTCATCCCCGCATCCCAAGTTCGTTAATTTAATCATGTCTGCATGGCCCCTTTGCCTCATAGAATGAAATATACCCAATTTCCAGAGGTTAGGATATGAGGGGAGATGGCCATTATTCTGCTTACCACAGCACAAACCCACTTCTAATCCCCACTTCTGGTGAAGCATCTGACTCTGTTAGTAATGTTAAACAACTAAAGTTGATTTCTGTTTTCCTGAAGTTGGAGTAAGAATCCAGCAAATAAGATGAGCATATTTTAAAAACTGATAACATTTCTGACCTTCAAATTATTATAAACTGATATATCTTATTCTGTAAATACCATTTAATTACAGAAAAATTAACAACCCTTCTTTCTCTCGGTTTGGTTTTTCTTTATTTCTATTTCGCTTTACTTGACAATATTCTGTTATATTTCAAGTCCTCTTTACATTGTGGTTTATTTTGGATCCCATTTCAAGATCCTTAATTTAAAATTTTATGTATTTCTTGGAGGGAGGAAGGGCAGGTATGTGGGAGAAAGAGAGACAGAGAGAGGATGCTTCTGTTCCTTATTCATTCCCCCAAACAAGGGCTGAACCTAGGAGATAGGAATTCAATACAGGTCCCCCATATGGGTTGCAGGAAGCTAGTTACTTGGACATTACTTGCTGCCTCCCAAGGTCTGCATTAACAAGAAGCTGGAGTCAGAATCTGGAGAAGGGTTTTGAATCCAGGTACGCTGACATGGGACATACATGCACCAATGGGCTCTTAACTGCTAGGCCAAATGTTTGCCCCCAGATCCTTAATTCAGTTATACACACACACACACACACACACACACACAAACGAGAGAGAGAGAGAGAGAGAAAGAGAGAGAGAGAGAGAGAGAGAGAGAGAGAGAGAGAGAGAGAGAGAGAGAGAGACTAGTCATTAAGGTACTTCTTACTTCTGTGGTCCTTTCACTATTAATATTTTCAAATCCCAAACCCTTACCCCTGAGAAGTGTCTGATACTATTGCAATTTTTGGATTTCTTCTTTGTTTCTCCAACTTTTAATGTAATTTGTTCTTTTCATTCCTCAGCCTTTCCCTCACAGTTCCCTTATCTTTGTCTTTGTCATCTAACAATAGAAAATGATGTACATTTTGAACTTGTGACTCTGTCATTTATCATCAGAACATAGTATAATATTCACTTTTGTTGATAAGTGAGTGGTAAAATGAATGTCAGAAATACAGAGCTACTTAGTAACCTAAGAATTGAGAAAAACTCACGTATACACAGAGATATCTGAAGGAATGATTTGTCCATCTTTTTTTCTAAGAATCATGACATTTTCTCTTTTGACCTTTTTTTGTTAGTTGTTCTACTGATGATATAGCTAGTAAAACAAATTAGACTTTTTGTTGCTTACTTCATGGGTATGCCTGTTCCAGAGCTAGGCAAGGCATTGTTCTAGAAAAGCAGGTAGGTATATGGCATGATTTTCAATGTGTGATCTCCAGACCAGCAGCATCGGCATCACTTGGGAACTTGATGGAAATGCAAATTATAAAGCTTTACCCCAGGCAGGTCAACTGGGAGAGAAACTGGGGTTGGGATCTACTATCTGTGTTCTGACAAGTTTTCCAGGAGAGTCTGATGCAGTCACATTTAATGCCCTCAGAGGGATTGGGGTAAAGTGTTAATTCTTCCAGGTCTCATTCTTCAAATCAGTTGATACATTCACTAGCTCTGCTCTCCAGTTCATCATTTCCCAAAAATGATGTTCTCTGAATATTTTTAGTTCCAATAATCTGTGCTCTCGAAGATTCTCAGTTCTAAGAAACTGTCCCTAAGTTACCTTCTTTCACCTTGGACATAGTAACATGGGCATTGGTATGAAAAAAAATCACCTTTCCTAGCTGAATTGCCTACTCCCAGGGATTAGAACCCAAGTCGTGCTAATGTATAAATAAATCATATCCTAAAATCCTCCAATATATTTCTACCTCATATGGAACTATCCATTTTTTTTTGTCTGGCTGGTTTTTTTCAGCATTGTGTTTTAAAAATTCCTCTATACTGTTAAGTGTTGTTGGTATTTAAAAAAAATTTCTGAACAGTATTCAATTGTGTGTGTGTATATAAATATATATAATATACATTACAGTTTATTTACCTGTTGATGGACATGGGTATGTTTCCAATTCCATAAAGGACCTGTGAATATTTGTATGCAAAGATTTGTGTAGGTGTGTTTTTATTTCTCTTGGGTAAATGTCTAAGTGTGGGAATGGCCAGGTTATGATATATGCATGCTCCAATGGCAAACTGGTTTCCAAAATGGTTGAATTATTTTCCATTCCTCTGACTATTTCCACTGGGCCGTTTTTACATGTTGTGATGTCAGGCCAATAGAAAAACCTACTTTATGTTACTATCTAAAATGTGTATATATTTACATTACATTATGTGCACATACGTACATATAAACACTTATAGATGACATACATGCAGAGAAATATTAATGTATTTCATTGTATACCTGGGAAGGGAAGAAAAGTAGTGGAAAATTACAGAAAGAGCAGTGGGTAAGGGTGCAAGAGAACAGAATAAAAAAAAACTTCATCTCTACGAAATTCTGGAATTGTTGCCTAGTGTTCCTAAAGTATGGGAATAACGTATCTGGTTGAGTGGATTTTTCACAGTTTCATCTAGAGGTGTAGTTAAACTGCTATTGTTAATTTATGTTATACAGCAAGCAGAGCCTCTGAGTCAAGACTGAGCCAGGGGCAAGGTGCTGGTATAAATTTCAGTGACTCATTTCTTGTGTTTAAAATAGCAGCCGGCTAGGGGTCAAAGTGTAGTCAATGGAGGAAGTCTTTTTTGACACATGCTCCCCTTAAAAATCAAACTTAGAATCAGTACGTGCAGTTCTGTTTCTCAAGCTGGAGAACTGATTGGGACGTGGAGGGGTTAAGGTGGGAAATAGGAAGTGAGCTCATATCAAGCTCTGAAGCATTGTGTTGTGTATAAAGAAATACTAATTTTGTCCTACAGAGCTTCAAGATGGCTTTAGGCATACCCCTGGGTATAAATGAAAACATCCTAATGGGATACATGCAGGGACTCAAAGACTTTTAAGGGATTAACTTTCCAGTGTCTATGCTTGTGTTTACTCTTTCCTACAACTGATCTATTTGACAATGCATCTGCCCTACCTTCTCTCAATTCACAGAAGCAATGTGTTCTTTCATCTTTCCCTCTGGTGCGAAAGCATTCCAAGTGCTAAATAGGAAGACACTATGCTTGTAACAAAATTTAAAACATATTGGGGGGACCAGCACTGTGGCACAGCAGGTTAAAGCCCTGACCTGCAGCTCTGGCATCCCAAATGGACTCTGGTTCGAGTCCCAGCTGTTCCATTTCTGATCCAGCTCCCTGCTGATGGCCTGGGAAAGCAGCAGAAGGTGGCCCAAGTGCTTGGGCCCCTGCACCCACATGGGAGACCTGGAAGAAGCTCCTGGCTCCTAGCTTCAGATGGGCTCAGTTCCAGCTGTTGCAGCCATTTGGGGAGTGAACCAATGTAGACTGCTTTCCCTCAGTCTCTACCTCTCTCTGTAACACTTTCAAATAAATAAAATAAATCTTTTAAAAAATAAAGAAAACATATTAGGGGTCATCAGTTGATAATTTCAAATAAATTTGATGTTGGATCATTGTTTATAATAGCATAAATCTCAAAAGGAGCTCACAGAATTGAATGATGTGGCCACAGTTAAATTCTTACATACTTATCTGCTTATTTATGCCAAAAGAATTTATCATCCCTTATGTATAGAAACATGAAAAATTCAAATTAATTCTGACACTATATTATTTTAGCATTAAGTCATATTCATAATAGATGTATAGGTTAATTTTTAAAATTAAAAATATTAACTTTGCCTTATAAAGAGATAAATGTAGTTCAAGTAAAATTTTACATTTAATAATGATTGACCAAAAATGTATTGTATTTAAGTAGTTTTTCTCAACTTTATACTAGCAAAATTTTAGTATAACTTGATTAGAAGAAATTATTTCACCTTTGCAGTAGAATTTAAAGTAAGTTAAAACTTAAAATTCTAAATTATAAACCTATTTTTGTGTTGCATAGGGAAATGTGGTAGATTAAGCAATAAAATATTTTAATCACAAAATATATTTATTGGAATAAAATTTTGTCAGATATGTAGAATGGAAATACAAGAGAAAGTCATGATAAAACAAATGTTAAAGGAGAGCTTACTTATTATTAAATGGATAAATATGGATATCAACTCTCTATGGGTTTAGGTTCTTGATGCGTTTAAGAGTGAAATAGTAGCTATTTTATTTAAAATGTTAACATTTACAGCATACCAGAAATCACATCTTTAAGAACCTCTTTAAACTTATGATAAGCAATTGAAATAACTTAAACTTGACTTTGTGTTGCAAAGTTTTTCTACATTTGTCTGGAGGGATATGAACACACAGTTACAGGTCATGGGGCATCCTTGAAGGGTTTTGAATAACAGAATATTTGATAAGGCTGTTGGCTGTGAAAAAGTGTTCTGCTTCCATTTTATAGAATGGAGTGGGGGTGATACGAGTCTAGGAGCAGATATAACAGTGGACAAAATTTTGCAGTCATTTTAATAAGTGACCCATCATTTTGGATGTTTTCCACAGCAAGTCACAGTAACTCTCAATTTGACTTAAATAATATGATAATTTATCTCACCTAATAAGAAAGCTCATGGCGGCCGGCACCACAGCTCAACAGGCTAATCCTTTGCTTAGTGGCACCGGCACACTGGGTTCTAGTCCCAGTCGGGGCGCCAAATTCTGTCCTGGTTGCTCCTCTTCCAGGCCAGCTCTCTGCTATGGCCCGGGAGTGCAGTGGAGGATGGCTCAAGTGCTTGGGTCCTGCACCCCGTGGGAAACCAGGAGAAGCACCTGGCTCCTGCCTTTGGATCAGCGCGGTGTGCTGGCCACAGTGTGCTGGCCGCGGTGGCCATTGGAGGGTGAACCAACGGCAAAGGAAGACCTTTCTCTTTCTCTCTCTCTCTCTATCTCTCTCTCTTTTTTCACTGTCCACTCTGCTTCTCAAAAAAAAAAAAAATCTCATGGCAGAATGACTCTGGGTGTTGGGGAATTCAGTGGCTGAAGGCATTCTTTAAGGAACCTGTGTTCTTCTCATGTTGAAACATGACTGGCAGGGAGCATAGGAATCACATTGACTAACTTGGAGGAATTAAGTCCTGGAACTTGGACTGGAGCATGTTTTTCCTCAAGCAATGGCCTCAGTATGGCTAAAGGAAAAAAAAAAAAATGGAGCTGATGCCAGAGGAAGGAAAAGAAATGAAGGATTTGGGGAGAGCATTTTTTGAAAGCATCTGCTGAGGAGATGTGAGGCCTTGACCTTGGACCTAGCAGAGAGAGTAGAGAAGCAGGGACTAGAATGTGAGAGTTAGGATTTGGTGTTGATGGTGATTATCCCTTTACTGGGATGAATTCAAGGATGAGTTTCTGACTTGATCACTGAATAGATTGTGTGGCTGTTTAATGATGCCCAAATGACATTTTCTAGAATTTGTAAATGTTACATAACATGGCAAAAATGACTTAAAGATAGATGTGATTAAGGACCTTGAGATAGTGAGGTTATCCTGAATAATCCAAGTAGGATATCCTGGTGGGATATTCCTTATCATGAGTGTTTAAAAGTGGAGAACCATAACTGACTGTCATCAAGGAGAGAGGGAGAAACGCAGCAAGAGAACAGAGACAGGGAGAGAGTGTGCAGGAGGGAGCTGAGGTGTCAAGAAATGATAGGCAGAATACAAGCACGGAAGAGACTTGGAAACTTGCTGATCATTGTGGGATTTGAGGATCAAGGAACAGGGCTGTGAGCAAAGGAACATGGGCAGCCTCAAGAAGCTGTGAATGACAAGAAAACAGAGGATCTCCTACAGCCTTTCTGGAGGCTGTAGGAGATAAAACCCTGCTGACGTCTTGGACTGGGAAATATCTTGAGACCCCTGTTGCACCTCTGACTAACAGAACTGTAAGGTAATGAATTTATGTTAGCTAAGCCCACTGCTTTGTAGCTTTAATTAAAAGAGAAATAGAAAAAAATATAGCAGTCTTTGCCCAGGGTTTCCAGTGAAGGCGATGGGGGTTTCTTGATTTGGTACTGACATACCTGTACTGAAGTTCAGCAATCTAAGTGTTGTGAGCATTTCAGTGTCTTTGAGTACATACTTGCTTTAGTTATTGAGAGATAGTAATTGTGAGAGCCTTTTTTATAAGATTATTTATTTATTTGAAAGAGTTATATATAGAGAAGGAGCAAGAGAGAGAGAGAGAGAGAGAGAGAGAGAGATCTTCAGCTGGATCATTCTCTAGATGGCCTCAATGGCTTGGGCTGGGCCAACTCACAGCCAGGACCCTGGAAATCCATTTGGGTCTCCCCTATGGGTGGCAGGGGCACAGGTACTTGGGCCATCTTCTGCTGCATTTCCCAGGCCATTAGCAGGGAGCTGGATCAGAAGTAGAGCACCCAGGACACAAATTGGCTCCCATGTAGCAACTATCTGCTATGCCACGCTGCCAGCCCCATGAAAGAGCATTTTAGTTGAGGCTAACTTGTTTTCAGTTTTCTACGCTTAAGCATCCTCTTCCTCGAAATTAACGATTGGAATGGATGATCTCAGTTCCCTTCAACTTAAAGAGTTTGAGGTTATCCACCTTAGGTAAAACAAAATACAACAAATAAAACATGCCACTACCCAATTCATTGTCTTTTCTGATAAGATGAGGAAAGCAAGGAGAATCACAAGTATATTGATAAAACTACCAGTACAGCATTCATCCTAAGACCTGAGTGTGCTGCGCCCCAAGTTCCTTGTTTAGGGAAATTAGTGTCCTAAATGCTAGATATAAATCAACATATGTGCTTGGATTTCTGTGCTGAAACCTCTTGCTGTGGATCAGAGTAAGTGAGATAAAAAGTTCTGAACAGAAGCATATAGTCCTGATAATGTTGTGGCCCCAATATTCATCACAATAAAGATCTCTCAGCATCTTGGTATCACTATGGCTTATTAGGTAACATAATTTGTAGTGTGGTTGAAGACATTCTCCTCATGAGCACTGGTAGATCATTGTTCAGAGATTTTAAATCTCAGAGTCAGCTCCTTGATGGAGATATTTTCTATTACAAAGCTGATGCTACTATGTGGATTCTACAAATTGAGGCATTTGTCAGGTGATGATTGTATGTAATTGCTCTTTGGAGGAATGCACACTGAAGTCTCTGAGCTACCTTGTGCCTAAACTCAATTTAGCATGATTAGTGCTTCAGTGGAAAATCTTTTTCTGCACAGAGGGAAAAAATATAATTTCTAACACAACTGCTGCCTTTAAAACAGAAATGGGCACTCTTGCTAACCTGGAGGGGATAGAGTGCTGTCAGTGGTGTCATGTGGACTATACAGAAAACTTCAATGTTGTTCTCTCATCTCCTGGCTGAATATCACATTCATGCCCATTTTCACCCACAAGAAGACTGCAGATGTAAATTCTGTAGGGAAAAAAGTCTACAGACTTCCTAAGAATTGTATCTTTAAGGAGTTTGGAATGTGATTCCATCTGTATCTGTTGTTTTGGAATACTCTGGAAAATTTTGTTCCAGTAAAACTATTGTAGCCTTTGAGAAATCATTGAAAAAATGCCCTTGAACTTGCTACCCAGAAATGGACTTGCCAAATGCTACAGTGAGACTTGAGATAAGTCTTTTATGAGTGAGACTGTTAAGCTGTGGGACCCATATGTTATCCTTGATGGTGTTGCTGGAAGAGCTCTTTGGAAATTTTGACCTTGACCAAGCCTTGAATAGTTAAACAAGATGAGGTCACTAGAATTGTCCAAGCAGTTGCCATTTCTCAGGGGCCATCAGATGTCTTTAGGCTCATGCACCCTCCTGCACTAATATTCTGTTCACAATGTTAGTCTCTTTGAGAGAGTCTGGTGCTGATACAATTAGTTTCTGCAGACAGGCTGCAGATGTCATGGGGGGGCCTGTCATAAGAGACTCAGGGTGCCAAGCATTGTTCTTGCCATAGTCAGCAGCACACAAGGTGTTTTCTCAGAGTGAGTCTTAATGCCCCCAAATCAAAAGCATTTCCTCAAGAACTAAAGGACTATTTCATTGTATTACTCCCAATCCCCATACTTTTAGTCTCTTATCTAGTCAGTTTGGGCTCCTACAATAAAGTGCTATAGACTGAGTGGTTTAAATAACAACCATTTATTTTTCACAAGTTGGAAAGTCAAGCTGCCTGCAGAATCGGTGTCTGGTGAGGATCTTCTTTGCTGGTTTGCAGAGAGCTATCTTGTTCAATCCTCAGATGGCACTGTGATTGGGTGGGAGAGATGAATTCATTCCGGCTGCTCTTTTTTGTTAAATTAAAGATTATTTATTATTTGAAAGGCAGAGTTACAGAGAGACAGAGGCAGAGAGAGGTCTTCCATCCACTTGTTCACTACCCAGATGACTGCAAAGGCTGAAGCTGAGCCAATCTGAAGCCAGGAGCCAGGAGCTTCCTCTGGGTCTCGCATGCAGGTGCAGGGGCCCAAGCACTTTAACCATCATCTTCTGCTTTCCCAGGCCATAATAGAAAGCTAGATCAGAAGTGGAGCAGCTGGGACTTGAACTGGCAGCCATTTGGGATGCCAACGGTGGCTTTACCCACTATGCCACAGCGCCGACCCTGCTCTTTTTATGTGAACACTAAATCCATCATAAGGGGCCTTCGCTCCTCCCCTGTCTAGTCTGATCACTTACCAAAGGCCTCATCTGCAGCTGTCATTACATTGGAGATTGTGGCTTCAACATATGAATTTTAGGGGAACACAAAGATTCATTCCATAGCAGTCTCACCAGGACAACGAAATGAAATCAGTAATAATTGTCTATACAGTTTTATAGAATGCAATATCCCAAAAGGGTGCTCATTCATCTTTATTGTGTGTAGTGGGGAGGGGTTTGGGTTAATAGTCTCAGATATCAAGGAATTTTATAATTACTTTTAGATCTTGGGCTCACATCTTGAAATGATTTTGAGGACAGGTAAGGCAGAGTACATCATAGATGTTAAGAACAGCCATGAGAACAGAAGTAGGGTGTCTTCGTTTTGTTACTCTTTTTCCAGTTTATCTTTCCTAGTCCATGGAACGTAGACAGAAAATAAGCTTTGTATGTCTGACTAATTATTAGTTGGAGTTGTTTTACAGCAATAGAAATTACCTTGTTGAAAACTGGTTCTTCTTTGTCTTTAACAGTCTTTCGGCTTTGGGTCCTGTTCTTACAGCTAGCTGCTGACTCTTACATTATTCCACTTAAAGTGAGTACAATGTAATGGGTTAACAGTTCTTTTTCATCCTTATTAAACCAGTTGCCTACATGTGGAACTCTTAACAGTTAAAATAACTCTAGAGTTGGCTGGGCGTATGACCAGAAGCATATGGCAGAGGCAGAGGTTGAGGACGAAGTTCTTTCCTGTCACCACAAGTAAGAGAGAAAAAAGATGTACTAGATTTTAAAAAATTAAGTTCAAACTTAGTAGCATCAAAAAGGACTGTCAAGCTACAGATATTTATTTTAACAAGATGTTGGTCTAATTTAATTTATCGTTTTTAACGTCTCGTTTGTAATTGCAATGAGAGAATGATGAATAAAGTTTTTAAATGATTTTTGGAAATATTGTGTACAGATGCTTAAAATTGTAGGCAAATTGAATTAGGGAAAATGGAATCTCAGTTCATGTGTGTTATTAAACAACATTATCTTAATTTCAAAGTAGATATAATGATATATTACTGACAAGTCTTAGATTGAACCATATGAAATTGTTGTTTTTCTTGGTCAGAATGATTATTAACAATTTCATCTGACTCCTTGTGATATGGTCTAACTAGAAACAAGTATATTCATCTAAGGCTGTTATTTTATTTTATTTTTTTTTATTTATCTGACAGGTAGAGATATAGATAGTGAGAGAGAGATAGAGAGAGAAAGGTCTTCCTTCCATTGGGTCATCCCCCAAATGGCCATTACAGTTGGAACTATGCTGATCCAAAGCCAGGAGCCAGGTGCTTCTTCCTGGTCTCCCAAGCAGATGCAGAAACTCAAGCACCTGGGCCATCTTCGACTGCCCTCCCGGGCCACAGCAGAGAGCTGGACTGGAAGAGGAGCAACTGGGAACATGGCTGTTCTTAACATCTGTGATTTACTCTGCCTTACCTTTCCTCAAAATCATTTCAAGATGTGAGCCCAAGATCTAAAATTAATTATAAAATTCCTTGATTTTTGAGACTATTAACCCAAACCCCTCTCCACTACACACAATAAAGATAAATGTGTCCACTATCCTTCTTTTTTCAAAGATAAATGGGTGTTGAAGACGAGTGGCATCCTGTTCTCTTTATTGTTTGTTAAGCTCTCAGAACCTATAGCAATGATTTGGGGGGCAATATGTGGTAAAGGATGATGTTATGGTAATGGAAGAAAACCAGAAACAGGATCAACATCCTTTATGTTCTTCCTTGCTTTTGTTTCTGTTAAGATTTTCTATTTGAGTAACTTGCCTCAGAAGGAACTCAAGGTGGTTTGTTGGTGGCAGAAAGTTCTGGGAGAAACACTGCTAGGGTGGTGGACACCACATCCTGATGTCATCATAAGTGTTTGAGAAGCCATTGTTCAGTCTTAGAAATGATTTAGGTCATTGCCATGACCATGACTGTGGGTTTTATGTTGTGCTTTGCAATTTAAATTAGTATCAAGAGGAACCATTAGGAGGAGTCATGATCCAGCATCCTGCTGTGGAAAAAAGAACACTGTTGTTTATGATTAGGAGACAATGTTTTTATACAACTAGTTGACTTTTAAAGAAATAAAATATTGCCACTCTAGACCATTTTATGAGCTGTATGGAGATTTTATGTATTATTGTATGTATAACACATACCTCTAGGCCCTGTTTTTATTAGTAAAAACATTATCTTGACAGTTACAATGTTGATTTATGTAATACTTTCTCCAGTGCAAAGCACTCTAATTTTTCTGTTGGCACAGAACCAACCTAGGTGAAACATGGTGACCATGAATACTCCGCTTCTTTTTGGACAAATTGCATGGGATGGAATCCCCTATTCAAAAGCAGGTGCACATATAGAAACCAAGTATTTGATGGAGTGATAACATTGTCTAGTATATTTTTGAATTTGTGCTGAAATTTGGCTAAGGCCTGTTTTCTAGGCTGGCTTGTAGAATTATCCATGACTCCTTTCTTTCATAACTACACATGGTATATTGGTAAATCCTGTCTGCTTTGTCTTCAGAATGTGCCCACCTTCTTTTCAGTGATTTCATTGCCACTATCCTTCTTTTTTTCTATTAACTATTTTACTTACTTATTTGAGAGGTAGAGTTACAGACAGAGACAGGGAGAGACAGAGAGAAAGGTCTTCCATCCATTGGTTCACTACCGCAATGGCTAGAGTTGAGCTGATATGAAGCCAGGAGCCAGGAGCTTCTGTGCCTCCCACATGAGTGCAGGGGCCCAAGTATTTGGACCATCTTCTGTTGCTTTCCCAGGCCATAGCAAAGAGCTGGATGGGAAGAGGAGCTGCCAGGACTAGAACCTGCACCCATATGGGGTGCTGGCACCACAGGTAAAGTATTATCCTACTGTGCCACAGTGCAGGCCCCACCACTTTCCTTGTTTTTACCTGAATTGCTGGTCTTTCTTCTTCCACTCATCATCCAGAGTGACCCATTAAGAAAACACCAGGACCTGAGTTGCCCAGACCCCTCCACGTGTCCTCATCTCATTGAGTAGAAGGCAGTCTTCACCATGTTTTATGATGTGTGTCCTTGCTAACTCCATGATCTTACTTCCAGCTCACTCTGCCAGGTCACACAGGCTTCCTTTCTGTTTCATATACACATAGGCATGTACTCAGCTCGGAGTCTCTGCCTTGGCTGTTTCCTGTATCCTTAACATTCTTCCTTTCTCCATTTATCTGCATGGCTAATCCCTTTACTTCCTTAATTCTTCGATTATAAACCTTGCTTTCTTACTAACCCCTACTCTGTCCTTTTTTGTCCCTCTCTTTCCAAGAGCACTTCACATCTTTCAACTTACTATATACTTTAATTAGTTATTTACCATGGTTAGCATTTCCTCCATCGTGGTAGTTTTCCTCTGTTTATCATGTTTATTGATGTGTCCCAAGCACCTAGAATAGTGCCTGATATACAGTGCAAACTCTGTATTTGTTGATTTTTGATTAAGTGAATCCTCATGCAAAAGTGATGTATGGACCTCTATTATCCCTTGACCATGGATGATTATTTTTCAAAAATAAAATTTAGCAAGCCTAATGCATTTGTTTCAGACTTTGTGTTTTATATGTCTACCCATGGGATAAGATCAAAAGAAAGGGTTTTGTTGTTGTTGTTTTTTAAGTACTTGTCAGGGCCCATTCTGATTGTTTTGTTCTGTTAATGATAGATTAGCCTCTGCCAGCCCATTCCAGAAACTGCCCTCTGATTTTTTTTAAAGGATTTTAATTGAATTGAGGCTCTTTTCAGGAAAGGACCACTCTAATGTCTATAGAAAAGTAGTCACATACTTTCATTCTACTTTTCTGAAATCATCTGATAAACCAAATAAAAATGTTGGGCATTGTATTTACTGCAGTGGTTTGAATAGTCATTGAGGTCAATGCATCCTGTGCCAGGCAAGCTCCTGCCTTTCTCCTGTTACCCAGGCTTTCTTTGTGGTCCAGACTCTCTTCTTTCTCTGCTAAATTCCTTCTATGTCTGGTTAGAATTGTGTCATTAAGTTTCTCTTTCTAGTCTACTTATCTAAATCAGTTCCCTTCCTCCTATCCATGCTGCCTCCTGGGAAGGTGCAGGCATACCCAGAAACGAAGCCATCCCTGGTGCCTCTGAGTTTAGTTGGTCAGCCACACCGATTGTCCTTTCAAGTTGAGCTGTTTGCCTCAGGCAGGCAGATCTCTGTGCTCTGGCCATGGCGACCCTTTCACTTACTTCCTGATATTTCCCTCAGTGACCTTTCTGGCAGCCACATCTGTGCTCCATGTTCCCTACCCTGTGTTCTCTCTTCAGGAAACATCATGGGCACCACCTGCTCCAGACATTCTCCAACCCAACCCCACTGCTGAGGACCCCAATTATACTTTCTGTGTTCCTGTATCAACACTGAAACAACTCATCCGCCCTCTGTTTTCACAGTGTGCCTTGATTCTGTTCAGCCACTCAACTGTCTTGCAAACTGTAAACCCCCTCTGAAGACAAGGATTGTATATTTTTCAGTTGTTATATTTGAACCCATGTGTAAAACTTTGCTGTGTATAGGCTCAGTGAGTTAATTAGTTCACTTTCTGCTGCTCTAACAAAATACTTGAGGCGGGGTACTTTATTGCACAAAAAAGAAAAGGTTTATTTATTTTATAGCCTTGGATTATGAAAACCCAGGATACAGAGACTCTGTCTGTTCAGTGTCTAGTGAGAGCATCATGGTGGATGACATCACAATGGTGGGAACACATGTAGAGATGATATACAAGACATGAAATCAAGGGGATAGCCAGGGACTAGTCTTGCTTTTTTTAAACAATCTATTCTCATAGGAACCAACTGGGTTCCCATGAGAACTGCTTTACTTCCTTTTGATGGTGATGCCCCCAGTGACCTAATTACCTCCTACCAAGCCCTACCTCTTAAAGGTTCTACTACGTTACAACATCACTACACTGGGAAACAAGATTCTAACATGAACTCTTGGGGGACAGACCACATCCAAACCATAGCAGTGTTTTCTAGAACATGAAGCATTACTAATTGGAAGAACTCCAGAAATGGAATGTTTGAATTGCTTGGAGTTTTTAGAATGGTTCTGATTTTTAAATATTCTGTCCCTTTATCATCTGAAAATAAAAGTTTTGTATTTCCAGCAATGCATACTGAGTTTAGTTTGAGAGTTGATACCATAGGCAGATATCGTCCAGTAGTTTAACCCTCGATATGCATGAGTTGTGATTGAAAGATGTTTCAAGGGTGGATGCTACAAGTACTTTATTCTACACTCCTGCATTTTTCATGATGGTGTCAGGGGTCCATTTGGAAACTCTTATAGCATTCTCTGTTTTGATACAAAACAAACCTGGTACAAAATCTAAATACAGATTATTCTCACAAACTAGACTTTCTTCCATATACAGTTCATGTGCATTTAGAAGATGATATTCATATATTTATTCATTTATTTCAGTAACATATATTGAGTACCTGCTATGTGCTAGGTATGTAATATATGCGAAAATATCAGACAAGATAGGAGTGAATTAGACATAAGTCTTTATCTTCAAGGAATTTACATTCCAGGGATGGAGGCAGATATCAAACAAGCAATATGACCAGTGTGCCAAATGGTCATTGTTGTGATAAATTAAACTTAAGCAGAAGAAGGGGGACAGAGAAGGTGGTAAACAGGAATGAGGAAATTTTTTCATTTAAAATAAAATAAGGAGCTCTGTGGGTAGCCATGAGAACAGCATTCTCTGCGGAGGAAACAATGGCCCTGTTTGGGAGTGGCTTGTCAAGTGTGTGGAGAAGCAAGGATGACATTCTAAAACCTGGAGATGGTTGGGAAGATAATTAGATATATTTAGAGAGGTAGAGGGTGTCATGGAACACTTCAATTTATCACTCTCAGCACTAATAACATATTGGCTTTACAGTTCATTGTGGGTGTCTGTCCTGTGCTTTGCAGGATATTTGCAGCATCTCTAGCCTCTACCTGTTTTACACAGTCTTTGTTCCTCCTGGTGTAACAATGCAGCACAGATTGGATAATTTGCAAATGACAGAAATTTATTTCTCACAGTTCACAAGGCTAGGGAGTCCAAGACTAAGGTGCCAACAGATTGGTGAGGCCCTCTGTTTCAAAGATGACACTCTGTTGCTGTGTTCTTATGTGGCAGAAGGCAGAAAGGCGAGAGGGATTGTACTAGTCACTTTTCTGTTGCTGATAACACAATACTGGGCACTGGGGAAGTTATAAGGAAAAGGGGTTTATGTTGGTTCATGTTTTTGAAGGTGAAAGGTTGAGGGGAACATCTATTGATAGACTTTTTTTTAAAGATTTATATTTATTTGAAAGTCAGAGTTATACAGAGAGAGAAGGAGAGACAGAGAGAGAGAGAGTAAGAGGTCTTCCGTTGGCTGGTTTACTCCCCAGTTGGATGCAACAGCTGGAGCTGCGCTGATCTGAAGCCAGGAGCCAGGAGCTTCTTCTGGGTCTCCCACGTGGGTGCAGGGGCCCAAGCACACGGTCCAAGCACTTCTGCTGCTTTCCCATGCCATAGCAGAGAGGATCAGATCAGAAGTGAGCATCCGGGTCTCGAACCAGTGCCCATATGGGATGCTGGCACTGCAGGCAGTGGCTTTACCCGCTACACCACAATGCCAGCCCCGATAGCCTTCTTTTTTATAAGATTTATTTATTTATGTGAAAGGCAGAGTGACAGAGAGAGGAGGAGACACACACACACACACACACACACACACACACAGTAGACAGAGAGAGAGACAGAGAGAGGGAGGGAGAGAGAGAGAGATGCCTTCCCTCTGCTGGTTCACTCCCCCAAATGGCTGCTATGGCTGTGGCTGGGCCAAGACAAAGCTAGGAGCCTGGAACTCCATCAGGTGGCTGGTATCCAATTGGTATCCAGTTGAACTGTCGTCCACTACTTTCCCAGGCTCATTAGCAGGAAGGTGGATCTGAAGCGGAGCAGCTGGGACTTGAATCAGCTCTCTGATTTGGTATGATGGCATTGCAGGCAGCAGTTTAATCTGCTGTACCATAATACTGGCCACTGTTGATAGCCTTCTTGCTGGCAGTAGCCAAAGAGGTGCAGGCATCATGCATCAAGGGAGAGGGAGTGAGCCTGAGTGTATTATCTCACTCCTTCTTTCTTCTTTCTTCTTTCTTCTTTCTTCTTTCTTCTTTCTTCTTTCTTCTTTCTTCTTTCTTCTTTCTTCTTTCTTCTTTCTTCTTTCTTCTTTCTTCTTTCTTCTTCTTCTTCTTCTTCTTCTTCTTCTTCTTTCTTCTTCTTCTTCTTCTTCTTCACAGGCAGAGTTAGACAGTGAAAGAGAGACAGAGACAGAGAGAAAGGTCTTCCTTTTCCATTGGTTCACTCCCCGCCAATGGCCACTATGGCCAGCGCTGGGCTGATCCGAAGCCAGGAGCCAGGTGCCTCCTCCTGGTCTCCCATGGGGTGCAGGGCCCAAGCACTTGGATCATCCTCCGCTGCCCTCCCTGGCCACAGCAGAGAGCTGGACTGGAAGAGGGGCAACCAGGACAGAATCCGGTGCCCCAGCCGGGACTAGAACCTGGGGAGCTGGCGCCGCAGGCAGAGGATTAGCCAAGTGAGCTTCGGCGCTGGCCTCACTCCCTCTTCTTATAAATCTATCCATATTTAATCATGGGAGCCCCGTCCTAATGACCTACCCTAAATCCTAATCACCTCCCAGATATCTCACCTCTGAACATCACAGTGGGTCATGGTTAGGTTAAATTTTCCCCCTTTAGTACCTCATATTTGTGAGTGAATTTCAACACATAAAGCCCTGGGGGACACACACAATCAATGCCCAAACCATAGCAGGAATGGAAGGGCAAAAGGGCCTCATCAGTTACTTCCAGCCTCCTTACCTAATCTCCTCCCAGAACTCCACCTCTCAACACTTGCATTGGGGTTTTAGTTTCAACATGAACTTTGGATTGGATGGGGCACAAACATTCAAATCATGGTATATATGTTTGCCTGCCCCAGTTCTGTCAACTACAAATGTCTGCAGCTGTAGCCAGATGTCTTCTGAGGTACACAGCTGCATACTAAGTAGAGAACCACTGCTTTAGATCAAAGTTAGGACTTGGTTTCTTGGGGGTGATTCTTTTGTTTTCACATAACTCCTCTGAATGCTGTGTTGGGAATAAATCGAAGGTGGGGGAGGGGAGAAGGCTGTAGCTTGAAAGAACATTAGTTGATGTCTGGGTGATAAGTGACAGTACCTAGAAGCAGACTGGAGGTGGGCTGGGGTCGGTGATGGGTGATGAAATTTTGGTTCTTTTGAATGCTGAGTCATCAGGATTTTTTTTGACACACTGAATATCCAGTGTAATAGAGGAATAAAAAGTAGCTACAGGACTCATGAGTGGTATATCAGTAAGGTGCTGTTTAGAATGACCACATCCCATATCCAAGTGTCTGGGTTTCAGTACTGGCTCCACTTCCTATTCCAGCTTCCTGTTAATGCACCCTCTATGAGGCAGCAGATGATGGCTCAAGTAGCAGCGTCCCTAACCACTCACATGGGAGACCCAGATTGAGTTTTGGGCTCCTGGACTTAGCCTGGCCCAGCACTGGCTATTGCCTGCATGTGGAGAATGAACCAATAGAAAGAAGCTCTGTCTGACTCTCCCTGTCTCTGTCTCTCTGCCTTTCAGATGAATAAAAATAAATACCATTTTTTAAAATGATGTGTTAAAAAGATGCAAGCAGATAAGTATGAGGTTTACAGAATTTGATTGGAGTGTGTTGTATTTGTCAACATTGCCCATTGTGTTTGTTTTTTCTTTCACAACAGCTCTCAGAGGTGGGTACTTTCTCTTCTTGCAGTAATAAGACACTGAATCTCATAGCGGTTAGTTAATTTGCCAAAGACATATAACCCATAAAGAATTGAACCAACGTTTAAATCCAAAAATGTCTGAATACTAACCTTCTGATCCTTTATACTTTAAATGATTTTGTATTGTTCTGGAAGCCCCCAACATAAAATAATGGTACCATATCTTATACCCCGCAGAGGTTAGTTCAGTAATTTTTCATGAAATGCATTTCTGTGAAATACTAACATTTCAAATGAAATAGTCATTTCTTTTCACAGCAGGAGTGAAAACAAATATAAACCTTCGGAAGGATTCTATATAGTAAAACAAATTGCTTGGATTATCAGTGCTGTAGTGTGAATGTACTTGTATATGTCCCTCCAAAATGCATGTAATGAAACCTAAACTCCAATGTGATTAATAGTAAGAAGTGGTGCCTTTAGGAGACAATTACCTCATGAGGGAATGATCCTACTCTATGGTATCAGTGAACTTATAAAAAGCTGGAGGTAACTAACCCTTTTTTGCCCTCTGTCAAATGGTGACACAGTGGTCAAGGCACCATCTTGGAAGCAGAATCTGGGTACTCTCCAGGGACTGAATGTGCTGGTTCCTTAATGTTGGGCTTTCTGGCCTCCAGAACTGTGAGAAATAAATGCCTATTACTTATAAATTACTTAGTCTGTGGTATTTTGTTATAGCACCACAAAAGTACTAAGAAGTCATTAGAGAGGGGTGGGGTTAGCTGGGTTTTAAGTGACTTCCATGTAAGTTTCCATTTCTCAAATCTGGCCTGTTGATATCTAGTCCTGTCAGTTGCCCAGAAAAATCAATGCCTCTGATCAGTGGTATTACATTGGGAACACATTCTCTGTCTCTTTCAGTTATGTAATTGTGTGTTTAAACTGTGGGACTCAACAAGGTAATTGCAGCCATGTAGCAGAGTGAACCACTGAGAAGGCAGTGGGGGGTTATGTGCCATGATTGATTCCATGGGTGTATGGGAAGTCGGAAAGTGATGTGAACTGAGCTGCCCACAGGTCTCTCTGCTGTTGCATGTTACAGAGTCAAGTGATGGCTTAACCTAAAATAAAACATAGCACTGCTGTTTAATTTTTCTCTGAAAATAATCACTGCCAATGGAGGTGTCTTACAGGATCTTTCACAGTTCTTCCTTGATGAGTTCTTGGCAGGTCCAGCTTTCTGAGCATGTGGGAAGCATACTTGCAGCAGACCCCGCACCCAGAAAGGCGGTGTTTGTTTGATGACCTACTATCACTGTCTTGCAATACTTATCAAGGGGCCCCATATTTCCATTTCGCACTGGCCTGCAAATTATGTAGTTGGTCCTTATCCTAAGAACTAACCCTGGTTCTTGACTTCAGAGTGTGCAGCGAAGTGACAGAGGTGCAACAATTTTCTATCAGGAGGGTACTTAGGAGCAAGTTTTAGTGATATTCTCCCAAAAGTTCTTTAGTTATTACAGTTCAGGGTTTGAGGATCTGTGTACCTACCTGTCCACTGACTTCAAAAAAAATAGTTCTACATGGAAGAGTCACTGCTGTTCAGTGAGTTGTTTCCAGCAATGTGTTCAGCACTGCCTGGACACAAGCATGACCACAGCCATGACTGCTGGGTGTCAGCAGAGGAATGACTCTCTTAATTAGCACTGTTGCCTAAGAGGATGCTGTGCAGATCCCAGGCATCTCTCAGAGTCTGTGTTATAGCTGGAAACAAAGGCTATTGGTCTATGCATAAAACAAGCTTTTGAGTATGCCACAAAATGCTGTTGGTAGTAGCATTACCAAGGTGATGGTTGACTATATATTCATTCATTTTTATATCAAATATGTATTGAGCACCTACTGTGGACCAGGTACTATGCTGGGAGCTGAAGACGGATTGGATTTTCGTTTAGTTTCCCTGTGAAGTAGACCTCATGACACAGATTTGAGTGCAAACAATTGATTAAGAAGTGATCCCAGTGATCCCAGAAAACACTAGCCGGGGGTGGGGGTGGATAATAAGGTAATAAGGCAAAGAAATGAAGGAAGCCAATACTTGCTTTGTTTTCAGAGAAGTAGTCATTGTATACAACTGAGATCCAATCCTACGAGGGTAGAACCTGCTGCAGAACTATTCCATAGCAACACACAGAGGTTAGTTCTTTCACCACTGACTCTGAGGATCTGGTCTTTGAGTTGACAGCATTTCCAGGTACATTTCCGACAAGGATAAACACAGCTGTTGGGCTAGAGAAAGCAATAAAGCAAAAGATCACAGCACTTGCAGCAGAAAGTTGTAGATGAGTATGAAATCAGTGTGTGCTAAGGGCAAGGGGATAAAGAGTGGTAAAAGTTGGGGTTGCTATTTCGGATACGTGGGTGGGGGAGACCTTTCCAGAGAGGTCACATTTGAGCAAAGACCTGTGTCTTCATTTGTCTTTTCTTCTTTCAAGAATGAGAAGCATCCATTAGAAAAGAGAATTTAAAATACAAAAGCTGAGAATAGTTTGTGATTTTTGAGAATGTTGTTTGCATCTTGAAAATGTAGTAGCTTTGGTAGCTGATGTTCTTGACAATCTCTTTTTCAATACTGTGACATCTTTTTATCTATATTCCAGTTTTTTAATCACTGACACTTAATCACAATATTAAAGATTTCAAAAGTGAAACTTCTTTAAAATATAAAAGTAGTGTCCTTAAACATGATTTTTTTTTACGAAAAGTAGAAGCTATCTATTACTTTTCTTGTGCATTTTCCTTGTTGCCTTGGTATTTATTCTTGTTTTTAAACAACTGAATTATAAGTAAAGAAATAGCTTCCTTGAGTAGGATTTTGTGGTAAAAAAATTTCACATCAGGAAAAGTTATTATTCTATTTGTTGTAACAGCGATATGAAGAGTGTTATGATAAAATGACTTCAAAATTACTTTGTCTAATCAATACATGGGTGTTATTGTGTTTTACAAATATATTTTTAGCACAAAACTGCTTAGGATTGAACTTAAGAAATTTTAACTATATTTCTCTGTAAAACATCATTTCAGGTAGCTCTAAAGTCAACCTATTTTCTCATTTCCTTAGTTCAATTCAAATTGATGCAGTTATTTAATAAAACTATAACTCTCATAAGTCTTTCTAATAGAATGTGCAGTATCACATTGCTCACTTGCAAAAGACCTTTGGTAGGTAGTGGCTGGCTCTGGGCTACCTGAAGTGGATCACGAGAATGCAGACTTTTGCTGAGACTAAGTAGAGATGGAGATGACAAGATTCTAGAAGAACATTGAGAAATTTTTTTTTCTCAAGAAGCTATTTCATTTTTTAGTTCAGTTTTAAGTGAGAAAGAGAGGCTTAAAAACTAAATGCAACACTTCCTAACTTAGGGGAGTTAAAGGAAAAATTACAATTTTCATCAATTGTCCAATTATTTACAGGAACCCAGAACCTGTTATACTTACATGTGAACATGAGTCACCTGGAAGCCGTGTTTAAATGCAGACTCCTTGTTTGCAACAGGCTTCCAGATACCGTTGCTGCTGCTCTTTGGACACTTCTCCAGAAGCAAGGTCTCTGTGATGGTTAATGTCAAGTGTCAAGCCAACTGGTTAAGGGATGTTCACACAGCTGGTAAAACATGACTTCCAGGTGTGTTTGTGAGGCTATTTCTGGAAGAGATTATTATTTGTATGGGTGGACTAAAAAAAAGTGCTCTCAGCAATCCAAGTGGGTATCACCAACAATTTCTTAAGGGCCCAGATAGAACAAAAAGGCAAAAGAGGGTTGAATTATTCTCTCTCTCTTTGAGCTGGGACATCTATCTTCTCCTGCCTTTGGATACTGCTGATGCTGATTTTTTAGCTTTGTGATTCAGACGGGCATTTGCTCCATTAGCAGCCCTTTTCCAATCCCTCAGATTCTCAGTCCTTTGGGCACCCATGGAATTATTCCTTCTACCTTCTCCAGCTTTCAGCTGGCAGAACGTGAGACTCCTTAGCCTCCGAAATGTTTTGAACCAAGTTCAATTAACAGATCTCCTCTCATACAAGTGTACTTCAAAACGTTTATGGAAGGGTGGACATTTGGCCTAGGATTAAGATGCCTGCATGCTAAATCTTAGTGCCCAGGATCAGTACCTGTTTCTGCTCGGCTCCTGACTGCAGCATTCTGCTAATGAAGACCCTGGGAGGCACAAGTGATGGCTTATTGATTTGGTTCCTCAAACTGCCCAGGAGGCCAGGATTGGCTTTGAGCCTCCTGGCCTCTACCCGGCCCCAGCTGATGTGGGCATTTGGGGAGTGAACCAGGGATAGAGCTCTCTTGCTCTCTCTCTCTTTCTCTCTCTCGCATTCTCTCTTCTCCTCCAATTAATTAAATAATTAAATTCTTTAAAAATATGGAACATGAAATTAAAAGACAAGTTTATTTTAAATTTGAAATCCGTGCAGAGTCCTTTCATAACATACATTTTCATGAACTTTTTTGAAGATCTCACATGTGCATGGACTTGAAAAAATTTTTGCACCAAGATAAACTTGTCTTTTAATTTCATTTTGCACACACTTTCTTGACGTCCCCTCATATACATCTATACATTTTCTATTGGTTCTGTTTCTCCGGAGAACCCTGATCAAAACATTCTTGGACAGTTTGTTTTAGGATTTGTCTTGCTTGGTAGTGGAGAAAAAAATCATGCCTGGATGAGGGGGTGGTGGGAAAGACATTTTGGAAGTAAAGTTCGCCTGAGAACTTTCCTGATGCACGAAGTTTTGTTTTGTTTTTTCTTGATTTGTCCAGTCTGCTTTTCTACGAAAATCCAGTTATCCAGAGAGGATTCTTCAAAAGTTGAAGGCCCTGAAAAATGGAATTTACAGCCATGGTACACAGCATCCATTGTTTATGACTTCAAATGGAAGCTGTGGTGCCTTGATTGTGGGTATAAGAGCAGAGTTAATAGTTATAAGCAGTGGGAAGCTCCTGATATTCGGAAAAGGATTGGTAGAGTTTGCAAAATTGGATGGAGTAATTACAGAAGCAGCACTCTCTTCTCCTTAGCAACAGTCTGCATGAGGGGAGCAGAACTTGGAATAGCAGAGGTCCCTATAGAGAAATCTGTGTGTAGGCAGAGTCAAAAAGCAATTGAAACAAGTTTGCACTAATGACTTTGGGGAATGGAGTGCCCTGAGTGTGGAATAGGAGGGCCATACATATCAGGGGTGACCTCTAATTTGCAATTCAAACGACTGTTGGAGTGGCAAATGGGCAGCTGGGTGGGAGGATTGTGTAATGTGGGTAGTAATCAGTGAATTTCTTTGTCTTGGACTTCTGGTAGAGAAAAGTTTTCCCTCTGCTCCTTGCAGGCTCAGTGGTGATGAATGATTGCTGCCTTCTTGCTGGCTTCTGTTTCCAGAAGAATAAATTGGTGGTCAGAATTCAGTCTATGCAGCCATAGTGGCGTTTGAGTGGACAATTTAGGAATAAAAGGACACTGGCTATTGTTATTAAACCAAGGCAGAGCAGGGCTGTGGAAAGCCATGGAGGTTAGTGCTAGCCAGCACTACTTGTGTTATTAACCTGAGCAGGTTATTAACCTCTTGTAGCTTCAGTTAAGTCCACTGAAACAAGGGTACCAGTAAGGGTAGCAGAGTCTGCCTTTGATGAGTTGCAGATGGCATGATATTCAGAAAGTTACTTACATAATATTTAGTGCCTAGGTCCTCAGTAAGTGGAGATGTTGTTTTAAGAAGTTGTCTTGAGACTAGCTCATGGTTAGATTTCATAATGAGAGCTAGAGTTCTGAATTGAATTTAAACTAGAATTTCACCAACTGGGTATGGCAACAAAGCACAGGAGTTGCAAGGAATACAAGATGTCAAGAAAGCAGGATGCTCAGAGTAGTGAGAAACTGATGTTAAAACAAGAATTTATTTGTGGAGCTCTTGGCACCCAGAGATGAGGGGTTAAATACTTCGGGCTATAATGATTAGAGGAGAGTTAAAGTTTTGGTTCTGTTAAGAATTTACAGAATTCCTAAATGATGCTGGGCCAGGATTATGTGAATCTCTCCAGTTCTCTTTCTTTGTCACCTGGCAACAGGGAGACTGACTTTGCTGTTGTCAACCCGCTGCTAACTGACTGTCCATTCTCTAGGACCTGCACTCCAATCTGTCTGTGCCTTCCAATATGGAGTTACTTGCCACATGTTATCATTTTATACTCAGCATGTGGCCAGTACAAGTTGAGATGTACTTGTAAGTGTAAAATACATACCAGATTTCAAAGAGTTAGTATTAAAGATAAGAATTTTTAAAATATCGGAAATTAGGCCGGCGCCGTGGCTCAACAGGCTAATCCTCCGCCTTGCGGCGCCGGCACACCCGGTTCTAGTCCCGGTCGGGGCGCCGGATTCTGTCCCGGTTGCCCCTCTTCCAGGCCAGCCCTCTGCTGTGGCCCGGGAGTGCAGTGGAGGATGGCCCAGGTGCTTGGGCCCTGCACCCCATGGGGAGACCAGGAAAAGCACCTGGCTCCTGGCTCCTGCCATCGGATGAGCGCGGTGCGCCGGCCGCAGCGCGCCAGCCGCGGCGGCCATTGGAGGGTGAACCAACGGCAAAAGGAAGACCTTTCTCTCTGTCTCTCTCTCTCACTGTCCACTCTGCCTGTCAAAAAAAAAAAAAATATATCGGAAATTTTTGAAAATGGAATACTTGCTGATATAACATTTTGCATATATTCCTTAATAAAATATATTGAAAATTGTTCTTATTTATTTGTCTTTTTTAATGTGGCATTTAAAAATATCTGAAGTTATACCATATAGTTCACATATTAGTTCTGTGGTACAGTGTTGGCTGTAGACCACTGTGGGACTGGCAGAGGAATTCCATGGAGAGGTTTAAATCATTACACTTCTCATTCCCCAGACAGAAATAAAACATAACCTGAAGCTGGCTTAGGGTTGTCCTTTCCCAGCAAAAGCGCCTGCATGAGCATGGTGACAGCTGGATTCCTGTTGGCAGCTACATTAAGTCTTTCCAGGGATAATCTCAGGGTTATAACTAAGATGAAGTCTTAAAATCATTTATATTCAGCTTTGTCTTAAACTTGTTCTAAATCAGTATTTGCCAACAGATATCTAAAGAGCAGTATTTTATCTAGGTGGTGTCTTCCTCTGTAACATATCCCCCTTTCATAACAAACAATAAAATGACATTCAAATAAAAGAAAAATGATTTAGTGTACTTTTGGTGAACATTTGTCTTGCTGTAAACATAAGAGATAAAGAAAATGATGGGTTTGCATCAATTAAACAGTATCACATTTACTGGTTCTCTTTCTTTGTGGAACACAGGGAATCAGCAAAGTAAATTTCTTCTTTCTGGTTTTAAGTTGTCATGGAGTTATTGAAAGGGAACTGCAGTTCTATTTCTACAGCAGAACTAATGTGAAAGGACAATGGTAAATTAAATAAGGCCAAGATGATTTAGCCAGCTGCTTCAGTCCCCAGAATGATCGTTTGTAAGATGCAAATAAATGTAAGGCTTTGTGCTATTAAATAGAGTTATGGTTTTCAACTTGGAATGAATACTGTGATGTGGCTGAGTAGTCATATTTATGGGATATTTTTGGTCACTCGTTTATCCTTATATTATCTCAGTTTCAGAGATGAGAATGATTAACATTGCACTCTAATCATGAGCAATAGAGAGCAGAGTGTGTCAGTAAATCAGAATTGAAGAACGAGCAATGAGTTCTTCCACCGGCATATCACTGTGTTCCCAAAATTTGATTTAATATTTCATTTCTCTTTCTTGAAGGCCACCTATGAAAATACTGGAGGGCTCTTCTGACTCTCCTTGAGGCTGTGGTGAATCTTCAGAGTGAAGAGGGACATCATGTGGCCTGTGATTGCACAGGAGAGCTTTGGGGTTTCAGAATGCTTAGGTCTGGTTGTTGTACACTCTCAGGTTGTGCAGGGTGGAGGAGGAGATATATTATTAAGCAATGGAACTCTATTTGCTAGCGTTACTAAATATTGAAGTACTTTAATTTTGTTTAGAAATTCCAAAATAGTCTCTATTTTGTTTAACGCAGTAGGTCTAGGATTATGAAACCAAGTCACTTTGACAAGCTCCCAGAATCATAGTAGAGAAGGATATTGGGTATGCCCAGGAAAAGAAGGATGTAGAAATAGAGGAGTGTTTACTTTCCTACCCAGTCACATCCCAGTGCTGATGGGACGCTCCTTTCATTCACTCATTCATTGGACAAGAGCTTACTAAACACTGTAAGATGTGTAAACACTGGGTAAGGTGACATTGAGATTAAATGTAAAGGACAATATGTTGAGTACTTGATTCCAGATTTTGTTCTTTAATGTCCCTATCTCTGATGGTGTTTTGGGAACCAGGTTAATATAGCACTGAGTGTTTCTCTTTTGAATGTCATATGGTCTGGAGAGTGAAATCTATAACATTTTGCAGTACCATTTACAATTCTGATTATTCTGGTTCTTCAAAATTTCTTGAATTTTTTAAAAAAATAATTATTTACAATTTTGAGAAGTGGGTTACCTTCATAACATGTGGTTTTGATCTTGACTGCATCCTTAACATTCTGAGAGAATCCACAAAAATTTGTATTCTAAACTCTAGGTTGTCCAGATTTTAATTTTTTCAGACAGATGATACCATATATGAAACTTTTGAAATTGTCATTTACTTATTTTGAATCTTATCTCTTCATGCATGATGGTTCATTCTCTCTACTGCATTAGTCTTCACCTATTTACATTTCAATAAGCTTGTTTATCTGTTTTAATTCATTTCTCTGGATGATTGCTGTCAAACTCAGCCTAGGAAATATATTACATAAAAGTCATTAAGGGCAGAAGAGACAAAAGGATATTCTGATGTTAATCTTTATTCAGAATTTTCAATGATGGCAGCAAATGTTTCAAATGTTAGCTATTGAAAATAGGAATCTCAGTTTCTTATCTTCACACTTGACTGTGAATAATTGGATGCCAGCATCCACTGTTAAAGATCCTTGTTAAAACAAAACTATTCATTGTTTTCTCAGACTGTTTTGTTTCTTTAATCTTTTTTATGCCAGCTTTCAACTCTGAAGCCCTTTCCTTTACTTACACCCCAAATGCAACTCATTAGCCTCTTCTGTTGTCTCCCTGTGTCAACTCTGACCAGCATCAACCAAGCCATTGTCCTCACTCATCTGTGAATTTTCTCTGCTTTTCTCTTGCTCTGCAACAATGAGTTCTCCATACAACAAAGTATAGATTTCTTTTATTTTAAAGATTTATTTTATTTATTTGGAAGACAGAGTTACAGAGAGAGATAGAGACAGAGAGAGGTCTTCCATCCACTGGTTCACTCCCCAGATGGCCGCAACAGCCGGAGCTGCGCCAATCCAAAGCCGGGAGCCAGGAGCTTCTTCCAGATCTCCCACACGGGTGCAGGGACCCAAGGACTTGGGCCATCTTTCACTGCTTTCCCAGGCCATAGCAGAGAGCTGGATCAGAAGAGGAGCAGCGGGGACTAGAACCTTTGCCCATATGGGATGCCAGCACTTCAGGCCAGGGCATTAACCCGCTGCGCCACAGTACCGGCCCAAAGTATAGATTTCTTAAAACTTAGGGCAGATCATGTAACTATGCTGCTCAACATACTCTTAATTAGTTCTCACTTCACTGACAATCAGATGCATCAATGTCTTTGATCAATGTCTTTGATCTCTGACTCCCTTTTACCTTTCAGATGTCATCTTCTTCTGGGATCCTCCTTGCTCATTCTGCTGGGTTCTAGCTGTGTGGTTTCAAAACCTTTGGCAAACACACACTCCCCTCCAGGCCTTTGCACTGGCAAACCTTCCCCTCCTCTTCCTGCACCCTTTCTCCTTACCCTCACTTTCCCCAGGTGTTAGCTCATGGGCTATTTCACTAGGGGACCCTTCCTGGGCCCTCCTCTGTAAAGTAGTAACCACTACTCCTCTCCCCAGCTTGGCCAGCAATGCAATAAATATTTGTTGAATGAGTGAAAAAAAAAAACAACAACCGTTTTTCATGGGAAGACATTTAATTTCCTGTTCCATTGATGGGCCTAGATAAGGAATGCTTACAGTGATCCTCAACAGTAGAAAACAAGTCAATATTACAACAAAAAGTGGCAAGAAATAAGATGGGGCAAAAAGTCCATACCATATGGTTCTCTAAATTTAAAGTACAAACAGTAACACAATGAAGAGCCAATAATTCATTGAAAATTGGAGATCTTCCTAGCTACAGCTAATATTTGTAACCAGACTTTTAATTTATGTAAATATGTAATGTTGCTAGCATAATTTTGAATATCAATTTTCTAAAATATTAGGTTATTATTCCCTTTGTGATAAAGTTTAAGCTATCAATGTGCTTGACAAATTATCCCTTATAAACAAAATAGTCTGTGTACATATGGTTTATTCATAATTACATACACATGTTTGCATTTTTAATAATTTATTATTTTACACCAATGAAAGTTAGGTTGACATAGTTGTTAACTGTTATAACATGCAAATATGTTATAATTACTAATGTTATTGGTGCATTATTATTGTTTCTAGGAATTATGTACCAATGTGAAGACTTGTAGAAGGAACATTTCTTCTAAAACCAAATCATCTTCTGCATGTTATAACTGTCAATTTGCCTAACTGTCTGGGCCTCTTGCCTTGTCTCAGAAAGAAAAATAATACATTACTGACTTAAGGTAGGAATTTAAAGTATTCTGAAATCCAGCAGATCTCAAAGATTCATAATTTAAATCACAATGAGACATCACTACACAGCTATGAAGGTGGCTAAAATATGAAGGAAAGAAATAGGGTGAATCTAGTGGGGAGGATGCAGAGCAACTAGGATTCTTGTCCTCTGTTGATGGGAATACAGAATGGTGCAGCCACTTTGGAAGGCAACCTGGCATTTTCTTATGGTGTCAGACAGTTTCATATAATCTGGCAGTGCCACTTGTGGGCATTTCTACAAGTGAAACGGAAATTTAAGATTAAGCCAAAATCTGTACAATCTATTATTTTTTTTTTATTTTTATTCTTGACAGGCAGAGTGGAGAGTGAGAAAGAGAGAGAGAAAGAGAGAGAGAGAGAAAGGTCTTCCTTTGTCGTTGGTTCACCCTCCAATGCCCGCTGCGGCCGGCACACTGTGGCTGGCGCACTGCGCTGATCTGATGGCAGGAGCCAGGTGCTTCTCCTGGTCTCCCATGGGGTGCAGGGCCCAAGCACTTGGGCCATCCTCCACTGCACTCCCTGGCCACAGCAGAGAGCTGGCCTGGAAGAGGGGCAACCAGGACAGAATCCGGCACCCCAACCGGGACTAGAACCTGGTGTGCCGGCGCTGCAAGGTGGAGGATTAGCCTGTTGAGCCACGGCGCCGGCCGAATCTGTACAATCTTATTTACAATAGCTTTAGTTACAAATCACCATAAATTGAAAATAACCTAGATGTCTTTCAACTAGGGAATAATAATAGTAAACTGCTACAATTGTACACTGAATGCTTCTCAGCAGTGAAAAGGAGCCATACTGATGTATGCATCAGCACAGAAGAATCCCCAAATGCATTATGTTATGTGAAATAACTGGAGCTGTACTTGAAAGGCTGTATGCTATGTGATTCTACACAGTCAGGGCAACATTACAGGAACAGAAACAACACATGGGTCGTTGGGTGAGCTCAGGAGGGACCTGAATACAAAAGGCAGTGTGAAGTCATTTTGGGGGTAATGGAATGGCTGTGTGTCTTGGTTGTGTGGTGGTTACATGGTTGTATGTTTTTGTCAAAAATCATAGAAATGTACACCAGAGTGAAATTTACTGTATGAAAATAAAACTGTTAAAACAGAGAATTAATTTTTTTGATCATTAAAACTAGTTGTGCATCGAAAGCCAAACATTGATGAGACCTGGATGTCTTGAGTGGTGGCACTTACACGTCTTAGTTCTCCATTCCGTTTTACTGTAGTTGTCATTTCCCGCAGTGATTCTGTCCTGCTTCAGGTTTTACTCATAGCAGGACAGAGTTTGACTCTGCTACCAGAAGCAGAAAGGTGACAAGTCCTTCCGATTTTCTCCCACAAGCCATTTGACATCCTTTGAGGTACCTTCCCATATAACGAGCATAGCTTAGTGGTAGCATTGCTGATAAAGAGTAGTGATTGGTCCTTCAGATTTGAGTTGTAAAGAAATCAACTCTAGTTCCTTTGTAAAACCAAACATAAATGAGTAGGAAGCAGAACCAGAATTGGCTATTGTCTCTATAAATTACTACAAGATGTGCATTTGGGACCCTTTCTTCACCATGGTACTTGTCTTGGGCTCTGACATCAACCGCTGTATCCTAGACCTTAAAGAGTTTGCTGAGTTCAGTTCCATCAATAAAACCAGATTATTGCTGTACCCCAGTGTTTTGGGCCCCAGTGAGCAGTTCATAGCTCTTGGAACAGATAGTTGACCAGTTGTCTGTGATGAAAATATATCTAGCAAACATCAATATCAACCTCAAATTTATATAATTCAGAATAAGATAACTTTTAGGTATTGGGAAGTTGTAAATGGTACCTATCGTACTCTATTTTTACTTGCGAGCTGGAAGGAACGTTTTTTGTTTGCAAAGAATGTGAACATGCAAAGGGTCTTGAAGTCATCATTTGCTGGTGAAACTAGCCCTGTTGACATTTTCCTATACCATTTTGGATCCTCTGCCTTAGATGCATCACCTTGATTGTACATAGATGTCCTAAAGAGTGATTTAAACTTACGTTCATCCTGATATCAGCTTCCTAACAGCAGCTTAGAATTGAATCACATCAGATTAAAAAGGAAATATTTTTCTCTCTGGTATTACTCTAGAGCAATAGCTCTTGAATTTCCCATGTTACTATTCTTAGCTTAATTTGTACAGATCATTTTCTGTATATGCGTAGTTATTTAAGTGCAGAAATAAAGGAGTGGGCGGGGACTGTGATTGAGCAGCTGCTCTGGGTTGTGGGAACATTTTGTGTATTATTCTGTTTAATTCACAACATGGATTAAGGTAGATAATCTCACTGCTTTGCAAACAAGGAAACTAAATCTGGCAGAGATTAATTATTTGTATTCTCTAAGATATATCTCTCTCACTCCCAAACCCACTCTCTTTAAACTCCACAAGGCTCCTTTTGGGAATGATGTTTCTTCATCTCATTCACTCTTGCCCTGGTGGATGGAGATTGCTCTGATCTTTTGAGATTGAGCCCTGGAGCTTCTTCTCAGACTCAGTTGCTCCCTGTTTTACTTTTCAGAGTCCCAAGAGATTTGGCCCAATTTTATATATTTTTCGAAGCTGCCATCACACACTCGATCAGTTGTTTCTTTCTCCCCCATGACTTCCTGAAGATGGAAATTGAGTTCTCAGTTCTGTGGCTCTGAACAGCAAACCCATAAGGGTTTCTTATTTTAATAATTCTACTTCTCATCACCGCAGGGAAATAAGATCGCAAATGAAAAAAAAAAAGTAGGAAAAATTACGAAGGTTCAAGAAAGTCAAAATCTTTGTCTTTGAGCCCAATTGGTATATACTATAGTTCCTGAAACTCTTATTTTGTTAGAATATTCAGAACTCTCTTTAATAGATTCATTGCCATTTTCTATTACTGAAACTATAGTCAAAAGCATATTCAATCAAGTAGGTACTGCTGATGAAATTCTTTTTGCAAGCAGATCATATTTTCTGATGACTGTCCTATCTTTTAAGGCTTTATTATGAAGCAGTTTTGTAGGAGACTTCCAGAAGGTATAGATGTATCATGTTAGAGATAGTTTCAAGTACTTGTACTACCTAATACTTGGAAAGACAGACACATGTGGCCATTGAACAACGTGGCTAATTTGAATTGGGATGTGCTATAGTAAGCTACACACTGGACTCTACAAACTCAGAATGAAAAATAAGATGTAAAATATCCTAGTAATCATATATTGCTTACATACACATTGGTTGTATGAGAAAATTTTGTGCATACTGAGTTAAAATATATGAAGCTAAATTCACCTTTTGTAGCATTTAATTTTGAACTTATTGTAAATTGTCAGGGAGTTGTAAAATATAATATAGCAAGATCTCATGTGTACTTTACCCAGTTTTTCCCACTCATAATATCTTCCAAAACTGTAGTAGGAAATTGACATTAATAAAATTCACTGACCTTGTTCAGATTTCACCATTTCTGTGTATGTTTGTGTGTGTGTGTGTTGAGTTTTATGTAATTTAGACACCTGTATAGATTCATGCGACACCACCACAATCAACTTACAGGGGGTTTTCATCCCAGGGATCTCTCATGCTACCCTTTGGTATTTACAGCATCTGTTTGCCTTTTATCCTTTCTAATCCTTAGGAATCACTAATCTGTAATTTTGTCATTTCAATAATATCATCTGATGGAATCATTTAGTATGTAAGCTTTGAACCTTAGCTTTTGTCACTCAGCAAAATTCCCTTCAGGTTAATCTAAGTTGTTGTATTACCAATGATTCTTTCTTTTAAATTTTTCTTTTAATTTGGAAGGCAGGAGACATACAACACAGGCAAACGGACTGACAGACAGACAGAGACATAGAACTTGGATTCTTTGGCTCACTCCTCAGATACCCTCAATGGCCAGGACTGGGTTGGGCCAAATCCAGGGACCAGGAACTCAATCTAAGTCTCCCACATTGGGTGGCAGGGACCCAAACACTTGAGCCATCATGTGCTGCCTTCCAGGGTGTTCATTAGCAGGAAGCCAGAAATGGGACTGGAGTTGGGACTGGAGTTCCGGCACTAAAATGTGGGATGTGGGTACCCTGATCAGTGAATTACTTGCTGGGCCACACTCTCACCCCAGTAGGTTTTATTTTCACTTTTTATTTCTGAGTAGTAGTCCATGTTTCTTTTTACCTTTTTTTTTTTTTAAGATTTATTTATTTTTCTGAGAGGCATAGTTATAGACACAGAGAGGAAGAGAGAGAGAGGTCTTTCCATCTGCTGGTTCACACCCCAGATGGCCACAACTGCCAGAGCTGGGTCAATCTGCTGATCAGAAGCCAGGAGCCAGGAGCCAGGAGCTTCTTCAGGGTCTCCCACATGGGTGCAGGGGCCGAAGCACTTGTGTCATATTCTACTGCTTCCCTAGGCCATCAGCAAAGAGCTGGGGACAGGAGCAGCCAGGATGTAAAGCAATGCCCATATGGGATGCTGGCACACAGGCGGAGGTTTAACCTACTGTACCACAGCGCAGTCCCTTTCTACCTTCTTAATGGTGATGTGAGGGCCGGTGCCGGTGGCTCATTAGGTTAATCTTCCACCTGCGGTGCCAGCATCCAATATAGGCACCAGGTTCTAGTCCTGGTTGCTCCTGTTCCAGTCTGCTGTGGCCCGGGAAGGAAGTGCAGGATGGCCCAAGTGCTTGGGCGCCTGTACCCGCGTGGGAGACCAGGAAGAAGCATCTGGCTTCTGGCTTCGGATGGGTGTAGCTCCGGCTGTAGCATCCATTTGAGGGGTGAACCAACAGAAGAAAGACCTTTCTCTGTCTCTATTTCACTATCTGTCAAATAAAAATAAAAAAAAAGTGCAGTGAGAAAGTTTAAACTGCCTTATGTAATTCACATTTGTGGCTTTCATTGTATGTCTGTTGGAATGCACTGGTTTAAGGGCACATTTGTTGGAAGTCATCCAAAAGCACATTTCTGCTGCAATATCATTGGACTTCAGATATTCCTGTCTTACATGGTCTGTTTTGTTCTGCTGACTCTAAATCAGGCAGTTTCGAAATTAACAAAGGAATGGTCCCTTTTTCAACAAAAAATCAGTTAGGGAGTGAAATCACATCTCAGCATCCCTCCTACTCCACTTTCCTCATGCCTTTTATTTATTTATTTATTTATTTTTTGTAGTAGGGGGCACTTTTTCAGTGAGAAAACACAAAAGAAATATCTCATAAGGATAGGCAGCCAGGAGGGCTATCTTGCCACAACTACCAATGGTATTCAGCACACTGGATTGAGACTAATTGAACGGCTCATATTTATCTGATATTTCCTCCCTTGGGAGCATCAGGAACTTTTTTTTCAACTTCAGCTTCAAAAAGAAACCAGCTCAGTTAGCTTGTGATGGAGGCAAGAAGCAGGACACAGGGGCACTTCAGAGCAGATTGGAACTGAGATAAAGGGTAATACCATTTTCAATTAAAATTGCCTGGGGAAATTAGGTAGGCAGAGAATAATTACCTGAGTTGGCATAGTTCCAGGTTTCTGAAACTAAGATCCTGCTTGAATGTTCTTAGGGATCCTTGTCAACTATAGCAGCCAAGGGCCTTGAAGTTTATGTCTATCTCGAACAGATTTGAGAGTTCTGGCTGCAATGCATAACTGCTTTAAGTCAGAATTATGTAGCATGAGACAGTCTCACAAATAAAACCCTGTAAAAACCAAGACCTGAAACAAACTCTACCATAAACCTTCAGATTCATGGACGTTTCTCTGACAAAGTGAATTCACATTTCTGTCAACTGCTGTGTGGCTGCTCTGGGAGCTGTGATTGAACAGAAAGAGGCCTGATTAAGGTAGAGTTCCAGTTCCTCACCTCCCTAAATTAAGGCCCTGGCATGCTAGCATTCGTTGGTCAGCGTCTGGCCCATACCAGGAAAGACCACCGAGTAAATGTCACTTGACACATGGGTCTGACCAACAGAGTTGTGGAAATGAATCATTGAAAGTAACTGCCTTTAATGCAAATAGCAAGATTTAATACTTATATCCCCATTCCAATCCCAGTTCCAGCGACCTGTCACTAGACTGCTATGTGTGGGTTTTCAGGGATATGAGCTGCCACAGCTGGTGATGCCAGAAGTTATGGTGGTATAAAAATTAAAGGAGGGGCTGGCGCTGTGGTATAGGGGGCTAAAGCCTCCACCTGTGGTGCCAGCATCCCATATGGGCGCCAGTTCCAGTCCCGGCTGCTCCTTTTCTGATCCAGCTCTCTGCTATGGCCTGGGAAGGCAGTGAAAGATGGCCCAAGTAATTAGCCCTCTACACTCACACGGGAGACCCAGAAGAAGCTCCTGGCTCCTGGTTTCGAATTGGCCCAGCTCCAGCCACTGCAGCCATTTGGGGAGTGAACCAGTGAATGGAATACCTCTCTCCCTGTCTCTCCCTTTCTCTGTCTGTAATTCTAGCTTTCAAAATAAATAAATAAAATATATTTTTGAAAAAGAATTAGTGGAAGCCAATCAAGGAATCTCACATTGTCAATTTCACCCCTATACTCTATTAGTTACCACAGATCAGGGAAAACATGATATTTGTCTTTTTGGGACTGGCTGAGGTTCTTAACTTACAGTTTTTTTTCCATTCTTACTGACACTTTCTTCTCTACAATAGGAAAGAATTTTTTTTGTTTGCTTCTAGCATTAGATTTTGTTGATCTCTCCATGAAGCATAGTGGAAGTATGTTTGGAAGGCACAAAATGAGAAAGAAGGACTCTGTTTCATTTCTCCTCTCTTCTCTTCCCAGAGAAGACATAGAGGGTAAAGAAATGCCTGTATTATTTCCCTGTTGTAGAGGACCCATAGTCTTGCTTGCAGAAGGTGCTGGTGGTACCTACAGGAAGAATGATTTAATGTGAATTATGGAAACACACCCCTTTTCAGGGCTGCAGGGCTTCTTCACCATTTGACCAAGGACATGAGCTTTATATACTTGAATGCAAAGCACAGGTATCTGGTCACCACCTTATGCTGCAAAGTAGATGCAGAAATAGCACCCCACCCCTGTTTTTAAGATTTATTTATTTGGGCCGGCGCCGTGGCTCAACAGGCTAATCCTCCGCCTTGCGGCGCCGGCACACCGGGTTCTAGTCCCGGTCAGGGCACCGGATTCTGTCCCGGTTGCCCCTCTTCCAGGCCAGCCCTCTGCTGTGGCCCGGGAGTGCAGTGGAGGATGGCCCAGGTGCTTGGGCCCTGCACCCCATAGGGGAGACCAGGAAAAGCACCTGGCTCCTGGCTCCTGCCATCGGACGAGCGCGGTGCGCCGGTCGCAGCACGCCATCCGCGGCGGCCATTGGAGGGTGAACCAACGGCAAAAGGAAGACCTTTCTCTCTGTCTCTCTCTCTCACTGTCCACTCTGCCTGTCAAAAAAAAAAAAAAAAAAAAAAAAAAAAAAAAAAAGATTTATTTATTTGAAAGTCAAAGTTACATAGAGAGAGGGAGAGAGTTCTTCCATTAATTCGTATACACCCCAGATGACCTCAATGGCCATGGCTGAGCCAGGCCAAAGCCAGGAGCCAGGAGCTTCATCCCTGTCTCTCATATGGGTAACAAGGGGCCGAGTACTTGGGTCATTCTCTGATATTTTTCCCAGGCCATTAGCAGGGAGCTGGATCAGAAGTGGAGGTGCCAGGGTATGAACCTGCACCCATAAGGTCTGCCAGTGTTGCAACCAGTGGCGTTCCACACTATGCCAGGCCACTGGTCCCCAAATAGCTCCTATTTTGCAATGTAGGAGCAGAGATGCGTGCAGACAGTTGGTCTTAAGAGGAAGGGTCTTGGCTCAGTTTTTAAATCATGCTTCCTTGATTACGCACCACTTGACTCAGGATAGGTGATGTCACTACTCTGTGCTCCCATCACCTCATCTGTAAAAAGTTGCTTCTTCATAACATTTGGTTTGACAGAGTGAGTTATACATGAAACACTGAGAGTAGTGCCTGGGTACAGCCATTTCGCATTTATTGGTCACCATAACTATTATTTACTTTGCTTCTTCTGCACCTGTCTGACAGTTTTGCTGTATAACCAAACATGATTTTGAAGGGAGATTTCTTCAAGACTCTATCTTTCTTTTTTTAAAAGAAGATCTTAATATGCCATGTGCTAGGCCGGCGCCGTGGCTCACTAGGCTTATCCTCCGCCTGTGGCATCGACACTCCGGTTTCTAGTCCCGGTTGGGGCACCGGATTCTGTCCTGATTGCTCCTCTTCCAGTCCAGCTCTCTGCTGTGGCCCAGGAAGGCAGTGGAGGATGACCCAGGTGTTTGGGCCCTGGCTCCTGGCTTCGGATCAGTGTAGCATGCTGGCTATGGCGACCATTTGGGGAGTGAACCAACAGAGGGGAGACCTTTCTCTCTGTCTCTCTCTCTCTCTCTTAATGTCCAACTCAAAATATATATGTAAAAAAAAATATGCCATGTGCTAGTGGATATTTTAACCAGACTGTTTATTATTTTTCTACTTTTATTTTGAATATCAGTATGATTGCATATATATTGCCTCTATGTAGCTTCTAAATAACCAAGTCAATTAAATGAAAGAGTAGTTAAATTGGTTGGTTACTATCATGTAAAATAGGTATCATAATTTAATTAAAAATTTCAGTCCATGGTGTTTTTTTTTAACCTAGAAACATGTTATTTAGGGTATATAAACTTCATGCATTTCATAAATACAAATTTAAGAACCTAGTGATTCTTCCCACTATACCCTCCCTCCACCCATATTCTCATCTCTCTTCTTCCTCCTCCCTCTCTTACTCCCATTCTTACTTTTTACAAAGATCTATTTTCCATTAACTTTTTGTCTTACAAAATAAACTTTAAATGTTTTTTCATAAGAAGTGATTATGTGGGTATTTACATTTTCTTTTAAAGAACGTCAGTTTTCTAGACATCTAGTTTGTCATAGGTTAAATTTAAGGTGAAGGAGAAAACATCTCAAATAGGTTTAGAATTTGGTAGGTTACATGCATTTTTAGGATTAGACAATAGAGTCTCAAGCATATTAAGCACTCTAGAGACAAATTTTAAATTGTTAAAAATATACTCTGTTTTTCACTATCATACGGCTTTTCTGCTGGCCAATTAGCTTTTCTTGTGACATACCTCAGGTCCTAGCAGAGCTAACTCAGGTGACAAAGGCATGCTAACAATTAGAAGTAATATGCAGAATTCTGAAATGGCCCCAAAGACATCCAACCCCTGCTGTATACATCCCGTATAATCGCCAAGACTATGACTATGTCACTTCTGTAATTGGGTTAGCTTGTTCTTGGTGGACCCTAAAAGGGATGGAAGAGAAAGACTTAAAGATAGTGAGATTCTTTGCAAGGGGGAGTCTCCCATTGATGGCCTTGATGCTAGGGAGCATGTGACAAAGAGTGTGGGTGAAAGCTAAGAGCTGAGTGTGGCTGCAGCCGACAGCCAGTAAGGAAATGAGCCTTTAGCCTAATAACCACAAAGAAATCAACTTGACCAACAGTCTGGCTGAGCTTGGAAGCAGGTTATTCTCAGAGCCTCCAGAAGGAAATGAAGACTGACTGACAACATGGTTAGAGCCTTGTAAGACACTGAGCAAAGAACCTGACAACTGTCTAGACTTCTGACCTACTCTGAGCTAATCAATGCGTGTTGCTTGAAATCAGCTATATTTCTGGCAATTTTTTTATGCAGCCATGGATAACTAATACATGAAGGAAACCTGGGAAGAGAATGAAGGCTGGTAATTGCAAAGTCATTACCATTATTTAGAAAAAAGAACAGCATCCATAAAATAACTCATCATGAGCTTGAATAAAGAGCCCCCGTTTTACAATTGAGAGCCGATTTGCCAGGGTGAATGACAGATGCAGGAGCTGTAACTTTTCTGTGCTGGGTTTAGAATTTTCTCAAACTGTCAGTTTTAGACAGAGGGAAGGGCAAATGAACAACTGAATAGCTCCCTTGCTGGGCATTTATCACATGATGGTAAAGGAAAGATACAAATGTGCAGCATTGGCAGGAGGAATCCCCTTTCTTTCCTCATGATAAATGTGACTGATTAGGTCTTTCAAGGATCAGTAACTCAGGGGGTTGGTAGGAGCAGAAGAGTAGGTGGAAATGCCTTGGGGGCTTGAGGGCTGTGGAAGCAGCCCCTGCCTCTCAGCTATGGCTGGGTTATCTGCAACACTCTGAGTTCAGTGGTGCTACATCATCTGCATTCCCAAGAGAAGCTAACATTCCAGATAGTTTTGTGAAATCTCCGATTTTTTAAAATGCTAACAACCAGCTCAGACTTATATATATCTATAAATATATATATACTCAAATAAATAAATATAAATATATATATTTTCAAATATATATATATATATATATATTTGAAAAGCAGAGTGGCAGAGAGGGAGACACACACAGAGATTTTAGAAAGAGAGACAGAGACAGAGAGAGATGTCTTTCATCTACTGGTTCATTTCCCAGATGGCTACAACAGCCAGGGCTGGGTGAGGCAGAAACCGGGAGCAGGGCACTCATTCTGAGTTTCCCACATAGGTGATTGGGGCCCAAGTACTCTGGCTATTTGCTGCTGCCATCCTGGGTGCATTAGCAGGAAACTGGATGGGAAGCGGAGCAACCTGGACTCAAACCAGCACTCAAACATGGGTTGCCGGCATCACATGTGGCAGTTTAACCTGCTGCCCCTAGCTCAAACTTTATTTATTTATTTAAAGATTTATTTTACTTATTTGAAAGACAGAGTTACAGAGAGAGATAGAGACAGAGAGAGAGAGATCTTCTATCCATTGGTTCACTCCCCAGAAGGCTGCAATGGCCAGAGCTCTGCTGATCCAAAGCCAGGAGCCAGGAGCTTCTTCTGAATCTACCACGTGGGTGCAGGGACCCAAGGACTTGGGCCATCCTCTACTGCTATCCCAGGCCATAGCAGAGAGCTGGATGGGAAGAGGAGCAGCCAGGACTAGAACCAGTGCCCATGTGGGATGCTGGCGCTTCAGACCAGGGCTTTAACCTGCTGTGCCACAGCGCCAGGCCCCCAGCTCATACTTTAAAAGATCTCTGTGGAATCATGTGAACATGTGTGTGGCCAGATCAGTCTGTGGGCAGCCTCTATTGCAAAGCAGCCCAAAGGAAAAAGACTATGTGAGAAGTTTGGGAGCCTACAAGAGACAGGAGAGTGTAAGCTTTCTGAGTTCCAGAAGTTTGTTTTTTTGTTTTGTTCTTTTTTTTTTTTTTTTGACAGGCAGAGTGGACAGTGAGAGAGAGAGAGAGAAAGGTCTTCCTTTTGCCGTTGGTTCACCCTCCAATGGCCGCCGTGGCCAGTGCGCTACGGCCAGCACACCGCACTGATCCAAAGGCAGGAGCCAGGTGCTTCTCCTGGTCTCCCATGCAGGTGCAGGGCCCAACCACTTGGGCCATCCTCCACTGCACTCCCTGGCCACAGCAGAGAGCTGGCCTGGAAGAGGGGCAGCCGTGACATAATCCGGTGCCCTGACTGGGACTAGAACCTGGTGTGCCGGCGCCGCAAGGCAGAGGATTAGCCTGTTGAGCCACGATGCTGGCTAGAAGTTTTGTATTGTCTTGTTCATGGCCATATTCTCAAAACTAAGAATAGTGCCTGGCACACAGTGGGTGCTTAATAAATAATTATAAAGTGAATCAGAGGAGACAGATTTTATTGATTTATTTTAGAGGTAGAGTTACAGAGAGAAGGAGAGACAGAGAGAAAAGTCTCCCATCCACTGGTTCACTCCACAGATGGCCTCAAAGACTGGAGCGGGGATGCTTTGAAGCTAAGAGCTAGGAGTCTCTTCCTGGTCTCCTACATGGGTGCAGGGACCCACGCATTTGGGCTATCTTCTACTGCTTTTCCAGGCCATTGGCAGACAGCTGGATCAGAAGTAGAGCAGCTGGGACATGAACCGGTGCCCATGTAAGATGCGGGTGCTGCAGGCGGAGGCTTAACTTCATACACCTCAGCGCTAGCCCCCATACAGAGTCCCATTAATACCGTGTGTGAAACTATCAAAAATGACTACCATGGTGAGACTGTTCCTATGACTTGATTCCTCTTAACTGTTGTGACACGGTACTGTTTAGGCAAACTGAATGTTCTTTTGGCCCATCCATTTACCTTTTTTGACTTACAGTTTACTTGAGGGCTTGTCTGGAAGTCATTTACAGTGAAGGAGGAAGAAGCAGGAATTGATCCCTTTGTGTTGTCTGGGTGCTGTGCATTCTTGTATCACTTCCCTCTGGCCCTGATTTCTGAAAGGGGTCTTAACATCACATGCATTTCTGGCTGCTCAGTGCGTGCTCTCATCTCCTGGGAGCTCATTAGAGATTCAAAACTTCCAGCCCCATCTGAGACCTGTACTCACACAGAGTTTGCATTTTCACCTGACATGCTGGTCATTTGTATGCATGTTGAAGCTTTGTCCTATCCCACGGGGTTCTAAATGTGGATTTTATGAGTCATTTTTAAGGATTTAACCAAATGCATCCTTCACCCAAACCTCTTCTCCTTCACTAAATTATATTTGCTTCTAAAGAAAATATAACAGTTGTAGAAACTGTGGTACTGTGGTACTGTGGTAATATTACCATGATAAATAGCTAAACATATGTAACTATAGTAATAAACTTGCAGACAATAGAAAAATAAGGTAGTTTATTGCCAATGTACATGTACTATGTACATTATCTCTCCATTTACCATGGTAACACACTTGTATTTTAAGATGGTGCATGTAAATTGAACTCTTAACTGTAAAACATCTCTCCATGGACCATTAGTAAGAACACGTTGCATTTTGGGATACAATGCTATGGTCAGTTGTAAAAATGCTCCCCAAATCTTCCCCTCTCTGCATCTACAACTGCGGTGCATGGTGCTCCATCAAGAAGTAGGAGGAATTCTCAACCTTTGATGGTGGGCGTTAGCCTGTGACTTGCTTTGCCCAGTGCTTAGGGAGCATTTGCTCCTATGGCACAGCAAGTGCATGGAAAATGCTTATATGTTCCGGCCTGCCCTCTTTCTGCTCTTGCTAACTTGAAACTGCAGCGCACAAACCAAAATAACTAGGTATTGATTGAAGCCTCAAAGGTGTGAGATGGTTTGTTACACTGCACAAAGTCACTGACATAACTGTCTTCTCACACCCTATAACCTTACAAAACAATAATTTCCACATTCAGTAGTAGGTAAGGGTGAAATAATCTCTGTTGTGGTTCAATTTTACCCTATTATTCTTTATTGAAAATAATATCTATTATCTTGGGGAGAGCATTCAGTGCTGACTTTTGCATTTAGAATATGGATTCACCTGGGGGTGGGCATTTGGTACAGTAGCTGAAGTCACCACTTGAGATGCCCACGTCTCAGCTCCTCCACTTCCAGTCTAGGTTCTGCTAATGTGCATCCTGAGAGGCAGCAGATGATAGCTGGAGCACTTGGGTCCCTGCCACTCAAACCACATTGAATTCCAGCCTCCTGGCTTTAGCCTGGCACAGTCATGGCTATTGCAGGCAGCTGGGGAGTGAACTAGTGGGTGAAAGATCTCCCTCTGCCTTTGAAATGAAATGAAAAAAGAAAAAGAAAAAAAGAATATAAAGAATATAGATTCACTGAAACAGGCCTGACAGTATCACCTTTGAATATTTGTAGTTCCTTTTCCCTCCATTAAGGAAAAACTTCACCTTTGGGTAGTAATATATCTCATTCTTTTGAAATAAGATGGTACCTCCACCATTATAGCATTATTAGTAGTAATTTGCAGTAAAAGGCTGGTGTTTACTTAGTGTTTGGTGGCAGCTCCACACGTGTGCTGTTTGTAAAAAGGCAAATCACAATTGTGTATTTCTATTTTTAAAAATAATTTAGGCCGGCGCCGTGGCTCAACAGGCTAATCCTCCGCCTTGCGGTGCCGGCACACCGGGTTCTAGTCCTGGTCGGGGCGCCGGATTCTGTCCCGGTTGCCCCTCTTCCAGGCCAGCCCTCTGCTGTGGCCCGGGAGTGCAGTGGAGGATGGCCCAAGTGCTTGGGCCCTGCACCCCATGGGAGACCAGGAAAAAGCACCTAGCACCTGGCTCCTGCCATCGGATGAGCGCGGTGCGCCGGCCGCAGCGCGCCATCTGTGGCAGCCATTGGAGGGTGAACCAATGGCAAAGGAAGACCTTTCTCTCTGTCTCTCTCTCTCACTGTCCATTCTGCCTGTCAAAAAAAAAAATGATAATAATAATAATTTAAATAGGCCGGCGCCGAGGCTCACTAAGCTAATCCTCCACCTGTGGCGCTGGCACCCTGGGTTCTAGTCCCAGTTGGGGTGCCGGATTCTGTCCAGGTTGCTCCTCTTCCAGTCCAGCTCTCTGCTGTGGCCAGGGAGTACAGTGGAGGATGGCCCAAGTGCTTGGGCCCTGCACCCCATGGGAGACCAGGAGGAGGCACCTGGCTCCTGGCTTTGGATTGGCACAGCGCCAGCCATAGTGGCCATTTGTGGGATGAATCAACGGAAGGAAGACCTTTCTCTCTCACTGTCCACTCTGCCTGTCAAAAAAAATTTATATATTGTTTACTTATTTTATTTGAAAGGCAGAATGACAGAGAGGTTGACAACGAGAGATCTTTCATTGCTGGTTCATTCTCCAGATGCCTACAATGGCTGGGCCTGGGCCAGGTCCAAGTCAGAAACCAGAAAATCAATTTTATGTCTCTTATGTGGGTGGCACGGACCAAATACTTGAGCCCTCATCTGCTGCTTCCCAGTTTGTGCTTTAGCAGGAAGCTGGAATATGGAGTGGAGCTGGGACTTAAAGTCAGGCCACTCCTACATAAACCATGGACCTCTCCACCAGTGTCTTAATTGCTATACAAAACACCCACCCATAATTATGTATTTTCTGTCACAAAAAATCCCATGGAGATTCCCAACAGTAAATTTTTTTTAAAAAGTAAATATTTACCTCTTACTGTAGTTTCTTGAAGAAAGTGGTCTAAATGTCTTGTCATTTTTGAAGAATCGCTGACAAACATTCACTGTCAAACTCACTGAAATGCAGCCTTTTAATAAAAAGCCATTTTAATGAACTATAATTTACATATCATAAAATTCATGCACTTGAAAATATTCAATTCAGTGATTTTTAGTATATTCACAGAATTGTGCAATCATCACCACAGTCTAATCTTAGAATATTTTCATCACCTCAAAAGGAAATCCAGGGGCCGGCACTGTTGCGCAGCAGGTTAAAGCCCTGGCCTGAAGCACCAGCATCCCACATGGGGGCCAGTTCTAGACCTGGCTGCTTCTCTGAACATGCAGCTCTCTGCTATGGCCTGGGATAGTAGTAGAAGATGTCTCAAGTCCTTGGGCCTCTGCATCCACGTGGGAGACCCGGAAGAAGCTCCTGGCTCCTGGCTTTGGATCAGCACAGCTCAGGCTGTTGAGGCCATCTGGGGAGTAGACCAAAGGATGGAAGACCCCTCTCTCTGTGTCTACCTCTCTCTGTTATTGTCTTTCAAATAAATAATAAAATAAATCTTTTTAAAAAAAAGCAAACCCTGCACCTGTTTAGCACTTTCTATCTGCCTGCTCTTCCAGCCTGGAGAGCCTGTCTGTGAATTGACCTATTCTGGACATTCATGGGATCATATATATACATGGTCTTTGTGACTAGCTTCTCTCTCTTAGCAGGTGTTTTTTTATTTGTCCATGTTGTCATATGTATCCAAGTTGCTTTTTTCATTGCTGAGTAATATTTATTGTATATACATGGCACATTTGGCTAACCCATTCATCAGTTAATGGACACTGGTGTTGTTTTCACTTGGGCAGTTAAGAAAGATACAACTATAAAATATGTATACAATTTTATATGGATTATATGTTTTCATTTCTCTTGGATATGTATCTAGGAGTGGAATTACTAAGTCATATGACAACTTTGTGTTTAACTGTTTGGGAACTGCCAGTTTTCCAAAATGGCTGCATCATGTAACATTCCTACCAGCAGTGTATGACTGACTTCTGACTTCTCCAAAATCTTGTCAACATTTGTTATTGTTTATGTGTTTGGTTATAACTCCCATGCTGGGTCTGAAGTATTATGGTTTTGATTTACATTTCCTGGATGGATGAATATCTTTGCATACATTTGTATGTTTTTTTTTTTTTAGAAAAATCTGTTTATGCTGTTTAGCTATTTTTTAAACTGGATATTTGTTGGTTTATTATTATTATTATTATTATTATTATTTTATTTGAGAGGTAGAGTTACAGACATGGAGAGGAAGAGACAGAGAAAAGTCTTCCATCCCCCTAGTTCACTCCCTAAATGGCCAAAATGGCTGCAGCTGAGCCGATTCGAAGCCAGGAGCCAGGAGCTTCTTCCAGGTCTCCCACAGAGATGCAAGGGCCCAAGCACTTGGGCCATCTTCCACTGGTTTCCCAGGCTATAAGCAGAGAGCTGGATTGGAAGAGGAGAAACCATGACTACAACTGGCACCCATATGAGATGCTGGTGCCACAGGTGGAGACTTATACTACTATGCCACAGTACTGACCCCTGTTGTTCTTGTCACATTATAGGAGTCTTGGATAAAAAGTCTCTTTTCAGATAAATGATTTGCAACTATTTTCTCCTATTCTATGAGTTGTCTTTTCATTTTCTTGGTGCTGTGTTTTTTTTTAATTTTATTTAATGAACATAAATTTCCAAAGTACAGCTTGTGGATTACAATAGCTTCCCCCCCCATAACTTCCCTCCCACCCACAACCCTCCCCTCTCCCACTCCTTCTCCCCTTCCATTCACATCAAGATTAATTTTCAATTATCTTTATATACAGAAGATCAACTTGGCTTGGTGCTGTATTTTTAAAGCAACAAAATGTTTGCAGAGATCCAGTTTATCTATTTCTTCCTTCTTTTCTTTTGCCTCTGTGGTCATATTAACATTGTCTGATACAAAGATTTACTCCTATGTTATAGTTTTTATTTACTTTTAAAAATTTTAGAGGTTTACATCTATGGTCCACTTTAGGCTAACTTGTATATGGTGTGAGGTAGGAAGCCACCTTCATTCTTCTGCATGTGGCTTTGCAGTTGTTCCTGTACCGTTTGTTAAGAAGATCATATTTTGCCATTGAAGGGTATTGGTTCCCTTCCTGAATGAAAGACAGCTTTTAAGATAACACTAATAAAATCTGAGGGTTTGAGTTTCCTCCCATGTGTATTAGGGAAAACTGTCTTTCTTCTTTTGAAAGACAACAATACACAAAGGGACACATACACATCCCACACACACACATACACACTCATGCACAAGTTCCCTCCTTTGTCATTTTCCCTTTATACCCTTCAGCATGAGAATAGCAATGTTTGAATGAATGAAAATGTTAATTGGTTGGGGCCTTCACTCACATCCAAGTGTAATGCAAAAAGTTTGTGCAAAATATACAATTTTATTTAGTGTTGTTTTTCCACTATGTTTTTGAAATAGCCTTGTATGGCTACAACACCAAGTCAATTACAGGAGTTTGCCTACAGGATGCCAGGAGCTAAATAGTTCAGGGCAAACTGCTTATTCTTCTTTATTTCTTTATAGTTAAGTATTTAATTTTATTTTTAAAGATTTATTTATATATATATATATATTTATTTTTTGACAGGCAGAGTGGACAGTGAGAGAGAGAGAGAGAGAGAAAGGTCTTCCTTTGCTGTTGGTTCACCCTCCAACGGCCCGCCAGGCCGGCGCGCTGTGGCCGGCGCACCACGCTCATCCGATGGCAGGAGCCAGGTGCCTCTCCCGGTCTCCCATGGGGTGCAGGGCCCAAGCACTTGGGCCATCCTCCACTGCACTCCCTGGCCACAGCAGAGAGCTGGCCTGGAAGAGGGGCAACCGGGACAGAATCCGGCGCCCCGACCGGGACTAGAACCCAGTGTGCTGGCGCCGCAAGGCGGAGGATTAGCCTGTTGAGCTGCGGTGCCGGCCTTTATTTATATATTTTAAAGGCAGAGTTACAGAGAGGCAGAGGCAGAGAGAGAGAGAGGTCTTCCATCCACTGGTTTACTCCCCAAATGGCTATAATGGAGTGAGCTGCGCCAATCCGAAGCCAGGAGCCAGGAGCTTCTTTTGGGTCTCCCATGTGGGTGTAGGGGCCCAAGGACTTGGGCCATCTTCTACTGCTTTCCCAGGCCACAGCAGAGAGCTAGGTTGGAAGTGGAGTGACTGGGACTTGAACCGGTGTCCCTATGGGATGCCGGCCCTGCAGGTGGCAGCTTTACCCACTACGCCACAGTGCCGGCCCCCATATAGTTAAGTATTTTAATGTTGGCTTTCCCCAGTGTTGCAGAGACCAATAATGCACAGAATTTGCAAGACATATGGAAACATGTGGTGGCTTTATGCTAGGTGATCACTGAAGAATTAGAGAAGGGAAGGAAAACATGTGTCCATCTTTAAGTCTTTGGGCAGCAAGAGATTTCCCCAAATGAAGAGCAAGGTTTGGTAGGGTCATTAATCGATGAGCTTTTTTGGAACTCAGCCTATTTCATAGCCCAAAGTGTATAAGGCTTATTTCAGTTCTAGGTAAGCCACTCAGCATGTGTGCATGGCACTGTGCTACAGGCTGAGAATATACATAATGATTTTCAGTACACACACAATCCCTGTCCTCATGGAATTTACAGTTTCATACTTATGATTCTTTCAAATATAAATATAATACAGAAAATATAATGTCTTGGAGGAGGCAGTCTGAGAGGGGTTAAACGTGGGTCCAGTGCCAAGTTTGAATGCCAGCTCTATGGGATTCCTGAATATTCATTCCAATCTTCAGTTTTCTCTGGTCTAAAATGGCAATCATGACGGTACATGCATTTTAGAATTTTTCTGTGGATTGTATAAATTTTATGCAGTTCATGCTTAGAGTCTGGGCCATTATACATATCCACCAAAATATACCTGATGCTGTATATTCTCTTATTCTGTACATTTGAAATATACTGTTTCTATAGAGAGTTTACCTTTGTTAAATTATGGTTAGTAATGGTCCATTTGTTAAATTTTGGTTTATTAACCGTTATATAATATTTTATCATTAAATGTGGTAAAATACCTCTTCCATTTTCAATTTTGGGTACTATATTTTATGGTAAAATATTACATAATAGTTAAATGTTAGATTACAATAAAAGTCCTTTCAGGGAAAGAAGCATGCTTATTTAATTTTTAGAGGAACAGAGAGAGACAAATCAGATAGACAGACACAGAACAAGCTCCTGTCCTCTGGTTTACTCCCCAGATGCCCACAGTGGTTGGGGCTGAGCCAGGGATGAATCCGTGAACCAATGACTCAGTCTCTGTTTACCATGTAGGTGGCAGGGAGTCATCACCACTGTCTCCCAGAGTGCACATTAGCAGGAAGCTGGAATTAAAAGAGGAACCCAAACTCAAACCTAGAAACTAAAATATGGGAAAAGGACATCTCAACTAGCACCTTAACTGCTGAGCTAAATGCTTCTCCTGACTTTTTTTTTTAAATGCCTTCTGTCAATACCAGTTCTCCAGTGGCAGTCAGGCTGAGAAGTTTCTTGCTAGTTTTCCAGATACGTTCTTTGCATACAAACATGCAAAAAGACATACAGTCATAAAATCAGAAATATTACTGTTATACCTAGCCTGCAGGAACCATACACCCTTTCTTGGATGTTGCTAATCTGCTGCTCAACCTCTGAATTTATTAAAATAACCAAGCAACAGTTGAACAACACGACTATCTAAAATCTTCTGGAAGTAAATATAATTGTCTTTCTTGATTAATAGCTAAATGTTCTTAGGTTAACTGTAATATATATACATTAGTAAGGTTTGCTTTACACAATGGGATCATCATACACATATTATGTTGCTACTTTATTTTTTAAAATTAATACTACGAGATGAGAATTTGTTGACATGTCTGCTATACATAGCCAGATGTGCTCCTTTCTTTTTCACAGCACACTGTTACACTGGATGAATTCGCTCTCCTACTTGGGGCCTCATTAAGGCACTCTGCTGTAGCCATCTCCGTACAGAGATGATGACCTTCACAAATTACAAGTTCAGCCTCTGCAGATAACATTTTTCCAGGTCTCAACCGATGCTTTTTCTGCTTCTAGTTTCTTTCCACATTCATGTGGTTTCATTTGACTTCTTTACTTCTGCTACTACCTGAAACTTTTTTCTTCCCCAATATCTTAGAAAGATCTTGGAATGTAACTTTCAGCCAACTCAGAAACTCAATGTCAAATCTAGACTTGACATAAAAAATAAACCTTATTAACAAAGAAAATACTGACACATACATAAAAAGCAATGGCTCTTTTTGTAGAGAGATGCAATTCTGTTGTAAATCTTTCCTGTTCAGCAGTACTCTTCTTTGAAAGGTTTCTTTTGATTATAGTTCATCTAAGGTCATTTGAAAGGTGTCTTCCAATTAGAATTCAACCAAGGACATTTTACTACTAATCAGGAATGACAATTATATTTACTTCAAGAAGATTTTAGATACTCTTGTTGTTCAATTGCTGCCTAATTATTTTAATAAATTAAGTAGCAGATTAGCAGCATTGAAGAGAGGGTGTGTGATTCTTGTAAGCTGGTATAGCAGTGCTATTTTTGATTTGATGGTTGTATGTCTTTGTTGTGCGGCACTAATGTCACTCTAATTTTTTAGTATATCTTTCTGATATGTATTTTTTAACAAAATCACATGTGTTGATTTGGAAGTGCAAAGAGCTGCTTGTCTGAATGAGAATTCTGAAAGTGCTTTAGCTTGATTTTCTTGTTTGTGTCTGCTTGCTTTACAGAGGACTGTGTGGTGAGTTGGGCTGAAGGGACATCGCCTGCAGTCGGTCCGGAGCTGCTTGGTGAGTAGTATGTGGCCTGTGATGAAGAGTCACTAGCTGTGGGGTTCTAGAGCTTTCCATTTGTGAAAGGAATCCCTTCCTTCAACTGATGCCCCAACTGAGATAAACATCTCTTGCAACTGATTCATAGACATGTGCCTTGTTCTGGTGAGCCTTAAGCAGAATCTCCCAGCATTGGTTAGCTTCCAGTTGGGCACTTTATCTTATGTTGTTTTCTGTCACTATCTGCAGTGGTATGGCCTGTGTATGGTAAGCATCGGGTGTTACTGAAGTGATTGTTCACAATGATTCTTTCCAAAGAGAAGTTTTCTGTGTTATGCAGGCTGGCCTAAGAAAATTTCCAACCATGTGAAAAATCACAGCTGTGTGATTGTCAGCTAGAATCCTCCATCCCCACATGTGGGGATGATGTAAATAAATTTTTCCAACGTTTCTCTAACATGCCATTTACTAAACTTTTCATGAAATTCTAGAATGAGAACTAGAAATATCTCTATATGGCTAGTTCGTTTTACTTATAAACTGAGACTTCCCAATGCTTTAAAAATAAAAAAAATATATTTATTTATTTATTGAAAGAGTTAGAGAGAGAGAGATCTTCCATCCCCTCGTTCACTCCCCACATGGCCACAATGGCTGGAGCTGGGCTAGTCCGGAGCCAGGAACATCTTCTGAGTCTCCCAAGTGAGTGTAGGGGTCTAAGTAGCTGGGCCCATCATCTGCTGCCTGGGAGCTGGATCAGAAGTAGGGCAGCCAGGGCTCAAACCAGTGCTATAGGATGCTGGTGGTGTCTCAGGTAGTGGCTTTACCCACTTCGCCACAGTGCTGGCCTCATTGATGCTAGGGCCAACATCCTGGTGAATATGAGTGACTGTTCTTTTCTGACCCCTTAATCAAATTGAAATTTTCTAATTGCTTTAGGAGTGGATAAAAGTTGTACTGTGTGTCATTTGTCACATGAACCATCAACTGTACTGTTCCTCTGGGTGAACTCTGGATCCTAGGCATTTCACATTATCTTCTACATGTTGCACGTCATGTCAAAAACTTAATTTCTTTCCCAAAATGCCAGTGGCTGATTTTCTTCCAGCTTTTCTGGGAGGGGAGGGGAGAATCGTATAATGTGACACTTCTTCAAGTGATCAGCACTTAATGATGACATGAGAATATCAAGAAAGTAGATTTATTATTGAATGTTCCTACCTATTTTTAGTCAAGTGCACTATATTTTGCTGTTCCCTAAGGATGACTCATAAACCATGTTTTAGTAGGCAAAGCAGAGTTGGGAAAGGGGTGTGGGGGAGGCAGGTTTGAATAATCCTCTAGGGACTTTAAATCAGTGTAGACAGTTCATCTGCTTTTTATTCTTCTTTCATTACATTTTTTCTGGACTATCCACTTTCCTTGTATAATAGTAGTATTATCCTTAAATAGGTCATTTTTCATCAGCTCTATTATAAATGATTTCTATGAAGAATTATGTGCTTGGTGAATATAAACACTTGATTCCAGAGTTAAAAAAAAATCCCAAAGGGTTCAGAAGTTGCTTGCTAAATATTTTACATTCAAAGAAGAAATCCCACTGTGTTCAGTGTTGTAAATATTGTGCATTTGAATTTACAAAGATTTTGGATCATAAATTTAGCAAGTGGGTTCTTCTCTTCACCCGCGCCAGGTAGGACCTGATTGGACTTGGTGACCTGAATGTCATACGGTTGTTGATTATCTCTGTATCAGTATCACATTCTTCCCCAAAAGATAACTCTTCTATATTTCCTTCCATTCTTTCCTGAAAATAATAATGGGGGTGGGGCATTTAGCACAGCAGTTAAGATGCCATTTAGAAGGCCTGCATCCCATATTAGAGTGTGTGGGTTTCAGTCCCAGCTGTATTTCTGAATCTAGCTTCTGCTAATATACACCCTGGGAAGCAGCAGGTGATTGCTGAAGTGCTTGGGTCCCTGTCACCTACATGGGAAACCTAAATTGAGGTCCTTGCTCCTTGCTTTGGCCTGATCCAGTCCTGGGCATGCAGACATTTGGGAAGTGCATGAGTAGATGGAAGTTCTCTGTCTCTCCCTGTCTCTCTGCCTGTCAAATAAATGAAAATGAAAAAATACATACATAAATTTAACATTAGAGCATTTAGCCTCTACTTAAGCACCATTCAATACTTGAATATTTTGAATTATGAGGATTTTTTATTGACCTGAATATAATTATTTTGTAATGTACTCAAAATGAGAAACATCTAAGCCCTGGAATGTGAACTTTTCTGGTTTTGTCTTGAAATGCCTGTTTCCTTTCCCCATAATTCCAGTAGTGAGCAGTGCTATATATGTTAGCTCTAAAAAAATTTTTTTAAAAAGATTGATTTATTTATCTAAAAGGCAGAGTTACAGAGGCAGAGAGAGAGAGAGAGAGAGAGAGAGAGAGAGTGAGAGAGGTCTTCCATCTGCTAGTTCACTCACCAGATGGTTGCAATGGCCGGAACTGTGCGGATCTGAAGCCAGGAGCCAGGAGCTTCCTCCACGTTTCCCATACAGGTGCAGAGGGCCAAGGGCTTGGGCCATCTTCCACTGCTTTGCCAGGCCATAGCAGAGAGCTGGATTGGAAGTGGAGCAGCTGGGACTTCAACCAGCACCCATATGGGATGCCAGCACTGTAGACAGCAGCTTTACCCACTATGCCACAGGGCCGGCCTCTAAACATGATTTTTTTTTCAACTTTTGTTTAATAAATATAAATTTCCAAAGTACAACTTTTGGATTATAGCGGCTTTCACCCCCATAACCTCCCTCCCACCCGCCACCATCCCATCTCCCACTTCTTCTCCCACCCCATTCTTCAGCAAGATTCATTTTCAATTATCTTTATATACAGAAGATCAACTTAGTATTATTAAGTAAAGATTTCAACAGACTGCACCCACACAGATGCACAAAGTATAGAGTACTGTTTGAGTAGTAGTTTTACTGTTAATTCTCATAGTACAACACATTAAGGACAGAGATCCTACATGGGGAATAGGAGCACAGTGACTCCTGTTGTTGATTTAACAATTGACACTTTTATTTAAAATAAGAAGTCAGTAATCACCTGAGGCCCTTGTCATGAGCTTCCAAGGCTATGGAAGCCTCTTGAGTTCACAAACTCTGATCTTATTTAGACAAGGCCATAGTCAAAGTGGAAGTTCTCTCCTCCCTTCAGAGAAAGGTAAACATGATTTTTAAGGCTAGTTATATTTACAAGAACATATTTTGATCCTTGTAATGGCATGAAATATATTTTAGATCTCACTTATTTGTATCACATTCATCTAAGCTTTTCATCCATGTTGGTCAAAAAAAGACAATTTTGGATGAATTATCATACTCTTAACATTGCTAGCTGCAGAGTGACTCTTGATTAACAGCAATTTATTAGCTGCAGTCAAATCAAAGGCTGCTTTTGAGTTTCATGAAAAGAAAGCTACTCTTGACAACTCTCTAAGTATTGGAAGATATGGTAATATTTTGAAAAAGCTACCTAATGTTGGGAATGCTTTCTTCTTTTCTGCATGATTTTGTATTGTTTTTATTAAATGACAAATATGTACAAAATTTATAACATTAGTGTTAAGTATGCATGTCACCAAACTTTAATGTTGACTTTTCTTTCTATCTGTGTTGTCTTGATTTCTCACAAACCTGAGGGCATGCAAATATTAGGTATTAGAATTTTTTTTTTTTAGATCTAAGACCTATGTTCTTGAGTTTCTGAAATGTTCTTTAGGAACAAAGATACTCTTGAGTGCTTTGGTTTGACTGGGCCCCTCCAAAGTTCAGGTGTTGCCTGTGCAGTGGTATTAAGAGGTGGGTCCTTTAAGAAGTGATTAGGCCATGAAGGCTGCTCCTTTGTTAACAAGATTAAAGCCCTTATAAAAGAGGTTTTGCACAGCCTCAGCCAGCTTGCCTCTTGAGTTTCTGCCATGTGAGGACACAGTAAGGAGGTACCCACAAATTATGCCAGCACTTTGATCTTGGTAAGAGATAAACTTCTGTTCTTTACCAAGTCTATGTTATTCTGTTATAGCAGCACAGACTAAGTCATTTCTCATTATACTGTTATTTCATACTTGAGTGGTACAGAAGCTCTTACACATGATTTAAGAACAGCAATCACAAAATCTGTGGCTTTGAATGTTTACAGTATGTCTGTATCTTCAGTTAAGCTCTCCATAAGTGCATGTGAAATGAGAGTTTAGGAAGAAGGCAGGACTCCCAGGAGAACCTAGTGATACGCGATAGAAGGGAAGACAAGAAACCAAGCTGGGGGATGGGTGGAACAAAGTGCCTGCCCCAGCCTGCCTCATGGGGGAGCTCTGCAACATAATTGCTTCCGGAGTCTTCCCCTTGGAGCAATGGAGCTGGGCTTTCTGTTCCGGCATCTCCCTGATGTGGGCAGGTGATAAAGGAGATGTAACTTCCAAGCACTTCAGCCTTCTGCATCTGCAAGGTGAGGCAGTTCCAAGGGTTGAAGGGTGTGCCTCTGATGAAATGTGCAGATGCCATTTGTTAGAAGCAAACCTCACAAAAGCTGGGCATGGAGCACACAGCACTGTTAAAAGGGACTCAGCGAGATCAGAGCAGCATGCAACGAGCATCTCCTTTACCGAAAGCCTGTTCCATCACGTGCTGTGCCATCTCACTTCCTCGCTTCTGCGCTCACACTTCTCATTCCTTTGGCCATTTCCTGGTGTGAGTTAAGTACTTTCACAGGCCACATAAGATTCATTTTCTTCTCTTGAGACAGCAGTTAAGCTAGTGCTTCAAAAGTCCAACCCCTAAAATGATTGCAGTGTTGGGAGACTCCTAGGTAATTTTCAGCTAGTGAAATCCCTATATATAAGAATTAGAAAAATAAAATCTGAATTTTCAGAGCTTTCTTTTATTTATTATTTTTATTCATTTGAAAGAGAGAGAGCAGTAGAGAGAGAAGATAGTGCTCCCATTTGCTAGTTCACTCCCCAGATACTAGCAATAATCAGGGCTGGGCTTGGCCAAAGCCAGGAACCAGGAACTCAATCCGAATCTGCCCATGTGAGTGGGAGGGCACAACTACTTGAACCATTACTGCTGCTTCCATGGGTGTGCAAGAGCAGGAAGCTGAATTTGAAGCATAACTGGGACTCAGACTCACATAGGATAGGAGATAGTAGGCATCCCAAGAGGGATATTATTACTGTGTCAAACAACCACCTTGTAAAGTTAACCTTAGATTAATGGCATGGTGAATAGTGATTTCAGGGTCCAGCAAACATTTCCAAGTACACATACTCATTTTTACTTTTTATTTTTATTCTCATCTCTTTTAACTGTCTTTTATTTCCCAATAGTTCACTTTTAACTCTAAAAGTTTTTTATTTTAACACACCTTTATGGATAATATATGATATTTTCTCAGGCACCTTCAATTCATTCAGGGTAGCACAAATGTTCATTTGATGTCCAAGACCAGTATTGTCCAATAGACATCACGTGAACAAGATCAAAACTTTTAATATGCTTGTGGCTTCATTAGAATAATCGAAAGAAGCAGCTCAAGCTGGAGGCTGGAAGTCCAACACCACACGTGTAATTAATTTCAGTAATTTATTTAGCACAGCATATCCACATCATCATTTCAACATTTATTAGAATTTTGTTTTTTAAAATCTATTGTGTATTGTATACTTACAACAAATCTCAATTCAGAATAGCCATATTTCAATTGCTCCAAAGCAACATTTGACTAGTGTTGAATTGGACAAGTTCAGAATGTTATAGAAAAACTCTGGTCAAAAGCTTTACTTACCTACTGAGATGAGACTCTGTCAGTGCTCTTGACTTTGCCAACTCTGCATCCCTATTCAGTAAAGAAATGAGGCACCACTGTCATCCAGAGGAACTAAGCCCATCTGCCCTTGAGGGGCCACTGTTGGTTCCATTTTTGGACTGAATGTCTTGTAGATAATAACTGAGACTAAAGCTAAGATGTCACTGATAACCTACAGAAAGGAGAATTCTAGGAAAAAGGTGTATCTTGGAAGGAGGGTAAAATGTAGAAACATTTTAAAGAGGAAAGGAAGCATGTCAGGTGATGGAAAAGATACCCAGGTAAATGCTGTATATTGGGAGAAGATTCTAGAAGTGTGGGTACTTGACATGTATACTCATGAGACTCACATGTTAATGATCCAATTGACATCAGGTCCAAAGACCTGATTTTGCAGAAGAGTCACCATGATTCAGTGTGACGTTGGGATCTGTTCAGGTTATTTACCGTGTCAGAAATGACTTGAAAATGCAGTGACTTGAAATAACAATGGTTATCTTTAACCTGTCATCTTTTCTGTGGGTCAGGAGTTTGGGAAGACGTGACTCTGTGTTTCTGGCCTAGGGTCTCTCGTACAATTGTAGTTGAATGGCAGCTGAAACTGAAAGAGCAGGAGGCTGGAGCAGCTGGTGCCCGAATTGCATCTCCCTCTTCATATAGTCTGAGGATTTTCATTGCACTCTCTTCATGGACAAGTGTGGACTTCCTCAAGGACAGTGACTTTGTCGGCTCCATTGTGATTATTCCTGAGAGAGTCGAAGCAGCTTTGCTTTGTGACTTGGCATTGGAAGTCATGCCTCCTCACTCTCTCCATGTTATTTTGGTTCCAGACGAATCAGAAACCTGCCCAGTTTCACGGGGAGGAGGCTTCAGAGTCCAGCTCTCAGTGAGAAGAGTGTGAAAGTCATAATGCTATTTTTGTAAATACCATCTGCCATAGCAAACCCTTCTGCTGCCACTGGTGTACCCATCTTGCCCCCTTGAACTGTGTCCTGGTAATGTTCTAGCATAAACACAACACTCATTCCTTGGGCACATTTCTGTGCAGTGGCTCGCTGTTCTTCCCATACTGGTCAATTGGGCTGGGAAGCCCTGTATGAAATTTAAGTCTTTTGTTTGGGCTCTGAATGACCTTCCCTGGCCTTCCATTTCTTTTTCATTATCCATTAATGTTGGAGGTATTCCCAAGTTGTAGGCGTATCCCAACCTCAAAATTAGCCTCCCATTCTTGCTTCATGGAGGAAAGAATTACAAGGGAAGGAAGAATTTCTTACTCCCTCACTCCTCTTACCCAAAGGGTGTACCTTTGCCACCTCAGGGTGTCTTCTTCAGAAGAGAGAATTCTGCAACAGGGCTGTCTGCCAGGTGCTTCTCATACTCTTTATGTTTCCAGGGTAGCCGCTGTCACTGTGTCTCTTGCTCTCCATGGCCGACTGGTTTTTTTCTTCCTGAGTTGATTGGAAGGAGGAAGGAAGGATATGAGGCCAACACTGTGACCTTTGAAAGATAACTTCCTTAACAGCTGCTAAGGTCAGCATTTTGCGAAATATTGTCCTTCCTGGTTTTCATAGGAAGACCTCTATCCATTGCCAGAAAATTTCACCTCTGCCTGGGTCCTGACGCTAGGTGCATAAGGAACATTCATTTACTTTCTTCTCTCAGCTTCTTCTTAGAAAGTCACAACCTTCAGCTGAGGAAGATTAAATCTGAGTTGTGTAAGAGGTTAGGTGAAGGGTACTGAGGGTTTTTTTTTTTAGCTTATTTGTTCTGAAATGCATTTTTAAAAAGAATGAAAGGTGCGTGGCCTGATGGATAAAGGGCAAGATATTCAAAAAAGCTACTAGAGTAATGTAGAATGGTGGGTATATGGGCATATCCATGTACTGTAAGAATATATGCACTATAAAATATTCTGAGCTTTTAAAATAATGGGTTAGGGATGCTTAACCATAAATTCTAGTGGGATACATTTGAAAACAAAATGTCAGTTTCCTACTCTAGCAAATGCTCAAGGCTTCTTTTGTTTCTTTTCCATTCAACTTCTTAAAGGTTGTATTAGCATTATTTCTTGTAGTTTCAGTTTTCCCTCAAGGTTTGAAGAAACTGGAAAATATCTAGCAGTCTAGTATAGGAAAATAGTTTAAAATTTTAGCTACTCCCCTTATGTTATGTAGTTTCTTTGGGCTTTTTGGATATTGCTCATGAGTTTGTTGCTGTTGAAGTTGTAGTGATATTAAAGTAGCTTTTCTTCATCATTTCCCAAGGGCCAATAACAGCTTCTCTTTCTAAAGACAGGATTGCTTGTCCTCTCACTCATTGCTGCTGCACTCTCCCATTTTGAGTTGGACATCCTGAATCTTTTCCAGGAAGAAATATGGATCCACTCACCCATGGAAGTGTTCGCTTTGTTTGTTCTGTAAGACAGTAAAAAAAAGTCCATTCCATTTAGCTCCTTAGGTGGGTATATGAATAAAATGTGGAAACTGATGCCCTTGAAAAATATGTTGTAAATACATTTCTGAAATGGAAGGGGAAGCAGGCATGTTGCCTTTGCTGTCCTCAGGTGGGGAAGGGCAGCTTGCGGAGAACTGAGAACTAAATGAACCCTCCCAGGAGAGGAACCATCCGGTGTCCTGGGCTGGCAACTACCACCCAGATCAGCTGCCTCATTCCTTTCCCTGTCTTGAGGCCTGTGAGGGGTACCAAGGTGCAGATGTGATCTACTGACCCCTACCATGTAGCCAGGGGGCCCGCGGCTTTGCAGTGAGTATGCTGGAGAAAGCACTCCTGTTATGACATAGGCATTGCAAGAAGCGGATACAATGGTAGTGTTATTATTTTATATATTTTTTAACATAAGGATGTATTTGAAAGGCAGGGAGGGATGGAGAGGGAAGAAGAGAGAGGGAGAGAGAGAGAGACCGACTGTCCGACTGACCAACCGAGACCTCCCATCCGCCTACTGGCGCACTCTCTAGATGCTCACCAATGACTGGGGCTTTTCTCTGAGTGCTGGGCAGTGGATCATAGAAGCCGACTTGCTCCATGAACCAGCCATCCCTGGGACACTTGCTGTGAAAAGCCAAAGTGTCGCAGAAGGGCCAATTGGTAGTATGGAGAATTCTAGAGGCAAGGAGAGAACCGCCACAAGATGGTCGAGGGAAGAAGAACAGTGGGCATTAACTCAACCAAGCACATCTTTACCAAGAACATCAGAAAAGGAGGGGAACAAACGAAAAAGATCTATAAAAGATGATAAAGTTGCTTGTCCTAAGGAAAGGGAACAGTGTGATGGCAACCCAAAACCTCGGAAGAAGGTACCAATTCCTCCGTTACCTGTAAATCTGCCACCCATCGACCTGGTTCACAGAGACATTTTGCGGGCCTGGGGTCAAAAGCTGAGGTTAAGCACTAAAGGCCCGAACATAGATCTGTATAAGCGACTATGTGAATATGCTTACCCACACCAGAAGCCTTGTTTACAGACTATTGCCAGCACAGCAAAGGAGGTCAAGATCAAAACATCCTTACAAATAAAATCAAAGGTGGGCAAAGAGGAAATATCCCAGGAAAGTGCTAAGAAAACAGTGTGTTCTGCGGGGACGACCTCCCTGAAGTGGCTCCTCCACTCCAGGAGGGCATACCTGTGCTCCTGGAGGACATGAATACAGTTGAGGTGACAACTTCTGCCCCAGAGGCTGTGTTGGCCTCTTGGGCCAGAATTGTCGCTGGTGCTGGGAAGAGGAAGGCAGTGGAAACACTCCCAGAGGCCTCTGGTGACAGATGGTGTGTGGTCCATGGGAAAAGTCTCCCTGCAAATACACATGGTTGGGTTCAGCTACAGTTTCATGCAGGACAAGCCTGGGTTCCTGAGAAGAAAAAAGGAAGAGTGAGTGCACTCTTCTTGCTCCCTGCAAGTAATTTCCCACCCCCATACCTGGAGGACAATTTGCTGTGCCCCGAGTGTGTCCACAGGAATAAAATCTTATCAAAAAGCCTTCAATGGGACTAGAATATCAGGATTTAAAGGACATTTACAGCTTCTGCTTCCTTCTTTGACATCATCTAAGTTCTTGATGAGTAGGGAGCCTGCGGAACCATAGCTGTGACTGATATTGATGTAAATTCAAGGCCCATCCCCTCCCAGACCTACCTCATCAATAACTACTGGTCACGTCACTATAAGCAACTTTGCAGAGGTACCTCTTGGGCCAGCACCACCCTCAACAGGGGCATCTCTGAGTCCATTGTGATGGTTGTGAGCATCAAGCACCCGGAGATCATCCTGCACTTCCTGCGGTCATGGGAAGACAAGACTGTGTCCCTGTGTGTTTGTGTACTCCAAGCAGGCCTGTGGGGTCTCCCATCTTGTGGTTCTTTTCTCTGTCGCCAGCAAAGGAGGTTCATACCTGAAGCAGTGCTTTCCTATCCATTCAGCATCTAGTCCATGAGAGCATAAAGGCTCTTGAGCTAAACCTGTTGCCTCTTCCGTAATTCCGCATACTGAGATCATGCATCGTATTGTCTGGGTTAGCATGCAGCATTACTCAACTGCTTTCTGTTAGAGAACTAAATCCTGCTTGTAGATTTTGTTTTGTTTCATAGGATTGTTTATCCCCTTCAGCCTTTTCACCCTCTCTTTCTGTGAGAAAGTGCCTAGAACAGACAGGGGCCAAGTGGTGACATCACTCAAAGGCAGGAAGAGCCAAAAGAACTGAGTCAGGATCAGGACAGAGATCTCTTTCTAGCTTTCACCTGCCAACTTCCTACTATGTGTCAGGTATGATGACAGTAAACAATGGCCACTGTGGAAAAAAAAAAAAAAAGAAGGGCCAATTGGTGCAGCCACCTAGGGCCAGTCAGGTGGTTAAGTGGACCCCAAGGGAGGCCCTCTAGAGAGGGGCAGTGAGGTGGAGCTTGATGCAGCCAGCACAAATTATCCCCCTGCCTGTATCAACTGGCTTTTGAGCTTCGGGTAGGGCAGAGAACTGGTACAGAGAGCAGGCATGGCTGGACCTTTGGATCCATCAACTGACAAATAATTAAGATTTTTTAATAAGAAGAGTACAAAAGAAATTACCAGGGTGATTAGTAGGTAAAAAAACTGGAAAATTTAGGACACGTTTTCTCTGCAGTGAAAATCAGCTAATGCTGCCTCAGGAAGATACCATAGCCTGAGTGGCTTTCATTGTCAGTTCTGGAGGCTGGAAGTACAAGGTCAGGCACTTGGCAGGTGCGATCTTCTCTGAGGCTTCTCTGCCTGGCTGCTAGATGGCTAGCCTCTCCCTGTGCACACGTGTGGTGTTACTCCTGCAGCAATGCACATCCTAGGTCTCTCCTCCAGTGTCCAAATTTCTTCTTATAAGGATACTAATCAGATTGGATTTAAACCCTGTAAAAGCTTTGTTCTAATTGAATCACCTCTTTAAAGGCCCTGTCTCTCAATATAATGCTATTTATACTGGGGGTTAAGGCTTCAACTTATGGATTTGGGGTAGATGGGATAATAGACAGTGTAGGGGTAAAGGAAAACACTGAGGAAGTTCAAGAGCAAGACAGGTGATTCAAAGGTCCATCCAGGCTGTGAGGATAAGGAGAAGTTGTAGGGGGGGAATCTTCAGTCTGCTAATGGGAGAAAAGCTAGCAGTATTTCCTGAATGGATCAGTTATCAGTAGGCTTTGCTGCATGACAAACTATCTGGAGAAAATGTTGGCCTAAAACAAGCTCCATCCCTTCAGCTCACATTTCAGTGGTTTCGCAATTTGAACTGGCTTTGACTGGGAACTTCTTTTGCTTTCCATTGGGCTCACTTCTGTGTCTCTGGCCAACCACTGGGTAAGTTGCAAGCTGGCTGGCCTAGGATGGGCTTAGCTGTGTTGGCTTATTTCTCTCTCCTGCCTCTTTGTCCTTCCTTCAGGGCAGTTTGTTTAAAGGGCAGTAGCAAACTACTGAGAGTGAGAGTGCAAACACACAAGCAATCACTTCCGTCACATTCTGATCATCAAGGCAAATCATAGGCCAGCCCAGATACAAGAGGTAGGGCAATAGATTATTTCAGCTAAGAGGCTGTAGAGGCAGGATTATTTGGCTGTAAGTTATGTGTCCTGTTGTATTTTACATTCATGTCTGACTTTGCCTATACTCATGAATCAGAAAAAAGGAATCTGGAAAGGAATTGTGCATGCATTTCTTTATGGATGGTAGTCATTCCCAAATGGAGATGTCTAATTTAATCAAAACCTTACAACTCTGGATGTTGTCCTTTCTTGCATGCCTGGGTCAGTCCAAGTCATAGGGAGAGATGCTAGTCAGGAGAGTTCCAGGTGGGAGCTCAGTTTTTTTTTTTTTTTAATTTATTTATTCATTAGAAAAGCAGTTACAGAGTGGCAGAGGCAGAGAGGTCTTCCATCTGCTGATTCACTCCCTAAATGGTCACAATGGCTAGAGCTGAGCCAATCCGAAGCCAGGAGCCTCCTTTGGGTCTCCACATGGGTGCAGGGGCCCTAGCACTTGGGTCATCTTCTGTTGCTTTTCCAGGCCATATCAGAGAGCTGGATTGGTAGTGGAGTAGTCAGGATACAAACAGTGCCCATTTTGGATGCTGGCGCTACAGGCAGCAGCTTTACCTGCTATGACACAGCACTGGTGCTGAGAGCTCAGTTTTCTTATCTTACTTAGAATGTAGCCTCTGTGGTGAGCTGTCTTGGTGGAAACCTCCCTGATAGGCTCATGAAGTTGTTCTGAGTAAACTCTGAAGGGAGAAGAGGGTCTCTGGGGTCCAGCATACAAAGATGGCCTGAGAAAATTCAACCATAACGTCTTATACAAAAGACCGTGCTGAATATGCACTGCTCCTTCTCAATAGATTTACTAGTCCTTGGTACCCACATTGGGCTCTGTTAAGGGCAGCTTCCCTCTAATTAGTTCAGTGTGTCATGTAAAACAGTGCTGCATGTGGCATCTACTCCTTAGCCCTGTTGTGGGATGGCTCTAATGAGCTAAATTTCCATGGACATGGAGAAGATCCTATTAGCATCTCATACAGCAGAGAAAGGAGACTAGGGGTAGAGTCTGAACATTTCACTATTAAAAGTTTTATACTGGGAAAACAAAACTAAACTTTTTAAGCACATGCACATGGAACTGTTTGGTAGGTTTATATGGGATTAAACGTATTACCATATGACTCCAGCAGTTTCACTCCTAGATTTTATCGCCAAGAGAATGAAAACTTGTCCACACAATGACATGTGCATGAATATTCTCATTAGTTTTAATCCCAATAGCAAAAACCAGAAACAAGCATATGTCTAACAGTAGATGATAAACAACTTAGGATACATGCATGCAATGGGGTATATGCTTAGCAATAAAAACAAGGATAACCGTTCTGCTGGAGGAGGCATTTGGTGCAGAAGCCAAGCTGCTGGGTTCCAGTCCTGGCCCTGCTCTCCATTTCAGCTTCGTGATGAAAAGTAGAGTGTCAAAGTGGGTAAATGTTTTAAGTATGTCATGAGTATGGAAAGGACAAAAGTAAATAGGAACAGGAGAAAAACTGTCCCTTATTTGGAAGTGACCACTCATGCAGGACTTGCAGCTAAAATCCTGTTTTGGTCTATTCACTCTCTAATTGTTTAAGAGAGAAAGATGAGACAAAAATGTATTTACCATGTGTTTATTTGTGTTCAATGCTAGATGTAACTTATTAAGAAGAACTTCTTTTAGCTTCAAAGGTTTATTAATTCCCAGGTGTTATTCGTGGCTTGGAGTGTTAAGACTCACTGATTATATTATCAAAGGCTGCTGATGCTAAAGTGGAAGCAGATTTTGTTTTACCTCTTAGCCAAATTATAGTGTAGTTGGAATAACTAAAATTATTTTGATAATTAAGAAATGGGATTCAGATTTCATCTTAATGTTTTAGTATGAAATAGTGATACCTAGAAAAATTTTATGTTTTACTCTGCATTAATGTCTTCTAAATGTTTTGTACTTGTCTATTGTTTATTCATTCATTTAGCAAGTATTTATATAATGTCTACCATGTGCCAAGAACTATTCTAAACCCATGGAAGAGATCAGTGAACAAGACATATCTCTGATCTTATAGGGTAATATTTTTCTGAAAGGGTGTAGATAATAAAAAAGAAACTTAAAATAATGATTTCAAGCTTGATAAGCATTAATAACAACAAATGGGATAATTTGATAGAGGCTAATAAGGGTGGGCAGATGGTTTATTTGGATTGATGATAAAACAAGGTTGTGGCCGGCGCCGCGGCTCAATAGGCTAATCCTCTGCCTGCGGCGCCTGGACACCAGGTTCTAGTCCCGGTCGGGGCACCGGATTCTGTCCCAGTTGCCCCTCTTCCAGGCCAGCTCTCTGCTGTGGCCAGGAGTACAGTGGAGGATGGCCCAAGTCCTTAGGCCTTGCACCTGCATGGGAGACCAGGAGAAGCACCTGGCTCCTGGCTTTGGATCAGCACGGTGCGCCGGCTGTAGCAGCCTTTGGAGGGTGAACCAATGGCAAAGGAAGACCTTTCTCTCTGTCTCTCTCTCTCACTGTCCACTCTGCCTGTCAAAAAAAATTAATTAATTAAAAAAATTGTACTATAAAAGTGAGCTGAGACTCAAATAAAAAAAAAAAAAAGAAAGAACTAAGGGAAGAATGCCTGAAACAGAAGGAATAGCAAATGGAATGGTCCTAAGTTCAAAATGAACTTGCTATGTTCAGGTAACAGTAACCAGTGGAGAGAGAATGGACAAAGTCTAAGAGGTAGGCAGCAGTTGGGTACATGATCTCCTTTGGACCTTGGTTAGGAATTTTTAAAAAGTTTTTATAGGAATGTTATTACAGTGATAGTCATGGTCAGATTTTTATTTTAGAAAATCACTCAATTAAAAATGCATTGGGAGTGTGGAATCAGAGATAAGGTTGGAAGTAGAAAATCCAGTTAGGAGGCTATTGGATTAGTGCAAGAGAATAATCACAGACCCGAGTGCCAGAGGTGTTGCTGGAGAGAAAATGAGCAGGCTTGGGAACTTATTTTGCAAGAGCTACCTGCAGCAGATGAATTGTATATGGATGGTAAGGGGAATAGTGGCATCCAGGAAGACTCTTCAGGTACCATGTAGTACTATGGCTGAGAAATTTACTGAGATGGAAAAGACCAGAGGAAAAATAAATCAAATGATCTGCTTTAAACCTTGAAGCTTAATGTACTTATTAAGTACTCAAGTGGAAGTATCAAATGAACAGTTGGGTATCTGAGAGCTAGGGATGGAGATGTGAATAATGGTATTAGAGATGGAATTTGAAGCTTTGAGATCCCATGCACTCACTTAGGAAGAGAAAATACACAAAGACAGATAATTTGAACACACAGAGGTTAAATGAAACCAGAGAATTTAGGGTTAAGAAGTGCTGTGATCAGGGAAAACCAGGCAAGTGGGAAATCACTGTCACCAAGAAGGAAAGACTGGATAGTTGGGTGAAATGTTGTTGAAATGGTTGATAGGGAAAAAGAAAAGATAATCATTGGATTTCCTATCATCGGAATCCCTGAGGACCTTGATAAACGGGAAGAATTCTAACTGGAATTGTCGGGAGAGAAAGATAAGTGAAAAACTAAAGTCTGTATGTGTTGATACTTCTGAGGAATTGGGTTAGGGACAGCATTATCATTTGGAAAGGGCACTGGAGAGAGAAACTGGAAGTGTATAGTGATCACATGATACTCATTTTAGAGAGTAGAAGAGTAAAGAGACTAAAGAAGGATTAATAGACAGTGTTTGAGTATGCATTTGAGATTTTTGGTCATACATTTAAAGTGAAGACATGTCAATGTGGCTTTGAGTTTTTCTCTTGCCTAGTTCGACTCCATGATCAGAGATGCTTACTAGACAGAGAATCAATTGTAACTATGTCTGGAAAATTAGCAAAGTGAATATGATGTAAAGAGACTGAGGCAATTCAGTGAAGAGCGGCGGTAAGGTCTGATGGGCGATGGAATTTAGGATAGATAAGAAGAGGCTTGAGCACTCTGATGGATAGTGAAAGGGCAGTAGGATCTCTGGAGTACAGTACTCTCTGAGATGGTAGCTGTTGGACTTGGAGTTCTAATAGAACAATTATTGGGCAGGGAAGGGATACTTGCATGTGAGTTTTAGCAGGAGTATAGTAGCTGGTGATGACAGTGTCAGGCAAATGCCCATAGACAAGAGTGACTGAAGTTGGGTGGATAAAGATATCCTTGGAGGTTAAAAAGTTAAGAGTTTGGGGGCCAGAGTTGTGGCACAGCAGATTAAGCCACTGCCTGCTATGTTGTCATCCTGAAAGGGTTCTTGTTTGAGTCCTGGTTGCTCTACTTCAAATCCAGCTGCCTGCTAATGTGCTTGGGAAAGCAACGGAAGATGGCCCAAGTGCTTCAAACCCTGCCACCGACATGGGAGGCACAGATGAAGCTCCAGGATCCTGCCTTTGGCCTTGCCTAGCTATGGCTGCTGCAGCTATTTGGGGAGTGAACCAGTGGGTGGAAGATCTCTCTGTTTTTCCCTCTCTGTGTAACTCTGCTTTTCAAATAAATAGGTCCATTAAAAACAGCAAAAAAAATCAAGGATTTTGACCTTACCTTTGCTTATCTTAGGACATAGACGTTAAGATGTATTGACCCATATTATCATAGAAAAATGTACAAAAGTACTTCAAAAAATCATGGAAAATGAAATTAAAAGATAGGTTTAGGGGCCAGTGTTGTGTTTCAGTGGGTTAAGCTACCGCTTGTGATGCTGGCATTCCATGTTGGAGTACTAGTTTGAATCTTTCTAATTCAGCTTCCTTCTAATATGCCTGAAAAAGCAGTAGAGTATAGCCCAAGTACTTGGGCTCCTGCCACCCTCATGGGAGATCTGAATGGGGTTCCTGGCTCATGACTTTGGCCTTGCCCAGCTCTAGCAGTTGTGGCCATTTGGAGAGTGAACTAGTATATGGAAGATTGCTCTCTCTCTCTCTTTCTCTTTCTGTATCACTCTGCCTTACAAATAAAGAAATCCTCAACAAAAATTTTGGTACAAACAAATTTGAAATCTATGCATATGAGGCATCTTCCAAAAGCTTATGAAAATATGAGAAATCTGCATGGTTACAAAAAATGTTGTACTAAAGTTTAAAATTTCATGTTTCTATGGACATTCTGAAGTACCCTCATGAAGCAGTGTACAGGATCCCTTTGACTGTAGTTCATGTAAACTGACACTATTTCTGTAGACCATGTAGTGGAAAATGTAATCTCTAACAGTCATTGTAGCATTAAGCACCCAGAAAGATTGGTGGTTTTCTCAATCCCGCTTTCAGAAATCCCTGGGAAGACAATGAATGGGCTAGCATGGATTTTGAAGCCTACATGGGACCATTCAGCCTTGACTGGCAGAGTTCCCAGATGTAGAAGTGGGTTGTTGGGTAGATAATCCCATAAATGCCCCCCTTCAAACACCAGCTGGTCTGCATCATTAAGAGAGTAAGAAAGGCTCAGGCAAGACACAGTTCATGAGCAAACCCTTATTGAAGAGAAATGAGTGTAATTTAGACTCTACAGTCACTGTTTTTGGCGTCTTACACAAGTGGTCTGGATCTTGTTATTAGCTTACCTTTCTGGTTTTGTTCAGCCTAAAATTTAGCAGGCTGTGATTGCCTGTATCTATTCTAGACCAAATATCTCTGTTGCCTAGATGCCTTGGCTCATTTGTTTATAAAATCTCTTTATTGAAGTGTAAACAACTTATATTTAGATAAGTGCACAAATCCTAAGTTCTGTCCTCACAACTCCTCTTCTGGTCACTGTCCCTTCCTTAATGATTTACCTCTCTTGATTTTTTTTTTTACTATAGATTAATTTTGTCTCTTTTTTTTAAAAAAATTATTTACTTGAAATGCAGAAAGAGAGAGATAGAGATCCCCCATCTGCTGGTTCACTCCCCAGCTGCTTGCAACAGCCAAGATTGGGCTGTCTGAAACTAGGAGCCTGGAACTTTATGTGGGTCTCCCATGAGGGTGCTTAGCCATCACCCATTGCACTCCAGGGTGCTCATGAGCAGGAAGATGTGATCATGAGCAGAGCTAATACTTGAACTCAGGCACTCTGATATGGGCGTCCCAAATACTACACCAAATGACTGCCCCAATCTTGTCTCTGGATGTCTGCATTAAAGAATCGGGTTATGTCGAGCAGTCACGCTAGCCTGGGTAAAACAAAGAGCATTTAAATGACCTATGGATCTGTGCTTCCTCCAAAGCCTGAACATCTCCATGCTATTCCCTCCCCATCCCAGACTGAGGGAGAGTAACCTTCCAGTATAAGGAACTACGTTATCCTCAAAGGCTGCTGGTAATTACATAATGAAATAAATTGATAGAACACAGGTTCCTTTTCTAATATCCAGGCTTTTCAACTCTCATGTTATTTTGCTTATCGTTTATTTTGTTTTTCAAATAGGAATCTCAGAAACATTTATAACAAGATTTCTGCAGGGAACAACACACGTAGACACAGGCTAATTGTGCCAGGCAGTGTTTAATCTTTCATTTGTGTGTCTGTAATGGAGACAGCTCTTCTGATAAAGGTAACAGATGCTGACTTAAGTGCTCTTCTGTTCTCCGCAACAGTGCAGGGATGGGAGACATCAGACTCTGAGGCAGGGCTTTCCTGGACTCAGTTTGAATTGATGGGAGAGGCACTTATTGCAGACAAGCGGGAGCATGCTACAAGAGTTTCTATGGAAACTAACAATGTCAGATGAGACCAATGGCTGAATGCTGTTTCCTCCAAAGGAGGCTTAGGTTATATGGTTTTGCATAAAAGTTTGGCCTGGAAGAAACAAAAGAATAAAATCTCTGTTTTCATGGGCACAGACAACTGAAGTATGTTTTATTTATCCCCCCCCCCCCGAATTCATTTCTCTTGTTTTGGATTAGCCCATATATGTCATCCTAATAGGTGATAGTTTTTATTCTAGAACTTCCCTAAATAATACCTTGGTGATACAATTACTATGTCACAAAAAATAGCTTGTGGAATAGTATAGCACCCTCCCATAAATCTTAAAGAGACTGTGAATCAAAGAAAATAAGAAATTTAAAGCATGAATTTTTCTGGGTTCTTTGCTTTATTTTTTCCTCTTTTTTACAGTGTATTTCTTGGAATATAATTTATATGTAGGAAAATGCACAAATCCTAGTTCAATACATGTGTGTATATATATATACCCACTTCCTAGGTTAATATGTGTATTTGTGTACCTAGTGCAGTGTCTTTTGGATACACACGCACTGCATACCCCTGCCATTGTTAGCTCATTGTAGTTAAGGGTCACTTTTTCATATTTCTCACTAAGGCTGCCTTGTAGAACTTACAAATCTAGTTTCTAAGACTTCCATGGTACTTAGTAGATTTTCACTGAGTTGAATTCAGCATGGTTCACTTAAACAGAGGGTTTGCACATGTGTCTTACAATTAAGAGTTAATAAGGATTGACCCTGATTCCTATCAGCTGCTTCTGCTAGCCATACGTTCACTTACTCATCAAGTGCTTATTGAACCCTTAAAAGACATGCTGCCAGATGTTGTCATCTACAAATATAAATCAAAGACAGAATATTCCTTCCCACAGCCTGTAGACTGTAAGTAGAAGTTAAATAATGGTTACAAACAATTAGAAATCAGGATAGAAAGTCCTAAAGTCTGCAAGAAATGTAAAAACAATGAGATGGCCAAAGATGTGGTTGTTCTAGATCTTGAAGATAGAAGGATTCGGGCTGAGGGAGACATGGATGTAGGGAAAAACAATTAGAATACAGGAAAAAGGAGGAAATTCCTAGGCTTCAACATAAGATAACTGAAGAGAAGTTATGGGGGAAACATAGGTGATGAGGATCTGATTAAAATGAGAAAGCTCTCAAATGTGATACAAGCAAGCTGTTTGACCTTGTTCCTGTAGGAGCTTACTACTTAAGGTGTTGTCCAGGAACCAGCAATATCATATGGGAGCTGGTTAGAGATGCTGAATCTTAGATCCCAGCTGACCTACAGCCTCAGAGTCTCTGGTATGAAGCTCAGCCATCTGTTTTCAGAAATTCTGCAACACAGCACTAGACCACACCTCCCGAGAACACAAACCAGAAGTGTTGCCAAAGTTTGTTCAGCAAAAGAGGAATTCCAAGTGGTGTTAATGTTTTTCATAGAGTGTAATGCTAAACTAAAACACTTTTCTTTACCATGGGATTCCCAGAAATCAGTCTTCTGATATAGACCGTGAATCCCCTAAAGGGAGTTACAGTATGCAGTGTTTTCCAAATGGTTTTTCCATGGAATCTTTTCTTTCCCAGTATTTTTTTTTTCTAAGACCTAATGGAGAAATTATTGCTTGGAACACTCTAGGAGACTCTTGTTCTGAGCAGTGTTAAGCCAAAGAAAGTTTTTCATAGGAAAAGAAAGGAGTAGCTTAACGAAAGCAGTGCAGTGTGGATAATCAATTGGGTTGGTTGCAGGGCTGTAAAAAGGATATGAGGGGGGCTGGTGCTATGACATAGTAGGCTAAGCCTCCGCCTGAAGTGCTGGCATGCCATATGGGTAACAGTTTGTGTCCAGGCTGCTCATCTTCTGTTTCAGCTCTCTGCTAAGGGTGTGGGAAAGCAGTGGAAGATGGTCCAAGTATACATGGGGGACCTGGAAGGAGCTCCTGGCTCTTGGCTTTGGATCAGCTCAGCTTTGGTCCTTGTGGCCGTTTGAGGAGTGAATCAGTGAAAAGAAGACCTCTCTCTCTCTCTCTCTCTCTCTCTCTCTCTCTCCCTCTCCCTTTTTCTCCCTCTGTAAGTCTGCCTCTCAAATAAATAAATCTTGAAAAAAAAAAAAGTATATGAGGAGAAAAAAACAACGACGAGCATTGATATCACTGGGAAGCTTCCTGGAGTAGCTGGGTTAGAAGGTGACAATGAAGGGTGTTGAAGCAGGATGGTGCCTGTGGGGGCAGCAGCAGTATATACTAATTTAACATTAAGTTTAAAAGAGCTCTGCTGTCACTTCTAATAAGCAGATAGCTCATGGCTCATGAAGATGATTTATGACAGCAGAGGTGGCCCTTTGCCAGCAGCCTGAAGTTACTGCCTGGTGAGTGGATGTGGGCTGCTGTACGTGTTGACGAGAAGTGGAGGAGGAGTCTATACCCTGAAAATGGATTGTTTGATTCACAAGAATCTTGTTCAATCCATTCAGTCACTTACATTACTTCCTCCATTTCTCTTTCCTTATGGTTATGGAATGAAATATGATACCCAATGAAGAAACATTTAGGCTTAGTTTTCTTTTAGCTGTATGCAAAATAGGAAGTAAATGAAAAGTTAAGTAGAAAAAAATATCTGAGGAGCTACTATTTAACTACAGAGGAGCTGCTTCTTTGAATGATGGCTTCTCTGATTTCAGTGCTACTGATGACTGTGGTTGGGGTAAATGCCTGGCTTCCCTCTTTCCGGTTATCTTGCCTCTTCAACTCTTGCATTTCCTGCTGTTAGAGAAGCTGGAATTGGAAGTCACTCAGTCACTCTTTTTCACTCATGGCGGTAGCAGCACATGTGCATGTACACATACTCACATGCGCATACACACAGTCAAACCTCATGAGAGAAAAAAGTGATCCAACAGCAGAATGAGAAGCATAGTTGGCCAAGCATAAAAGAAAAGGAAATGACAGAATGATGGTTAGTGTTGACCAACGCTGAATGTGATTGTCCAAGGCAGGATAGTTGTGGGATAAGTCATCAGAAGCTGTTAAGTACTGCGCCTGGAGCAGCAATGGAAGTGGGAAGCTGTATGCTGGGAACATATCCTCAGGGAGCCAAAATGAAGACAGTGCCTTCCCTAGAGAGTGTGTCTTGGTAGGAGTCAGGCAGAGTAGGGCTTAAGGCATGGTCAGAAAGTCAGGCAATGAATCACTTATCTGTGGTCACCATAATGCTGCATTATCAACACTCGGAACCTGCGTTTATAACCTTAAACATTTATTTCTGGTCAATTTATGGGTCAGCTGGGCATTTTTGCTGCTTTTGGCTAGGCTCACCAGGGCTTACTCATTCACTTGTGGTCAGCTAGGGGATTGCTCGGCAGCTCATTAATCTTGGGTAACTTCAGTTGGGATGACTTAGCTCTGTTCCATATGGTCTCTCATGCTCTTCCAGCTCGGCTTGTGCTTGTTTAGGCATCTGAGCAAGGTTCCAAGAGAAGGAGCACGGGTGGCTTCTTCATTATTTTGGTCAAAACATGTCCCCCAGCCAACCCCAGACTTAGAATGCGAAGGGAATTCAAGTTTACAGGATGGACAGCAAGGACAGGAAGGTTATTAATTGGCGTAATCAAAGCAATCTGCCGTAGACTCTGCACTAAATATCATGCCTCGGGGACTGGGCAGTTATTTGGTCAGACTCATGGGTCTGGAAGACTCACCAGCACTCACAGCTTGGAAAAGTTTCAGAAAATAAAACAGGAATAATCATTTTGAGAAGATTAGCTTTTAAGAGGGGATTTGGAATGGGACCTCTGTCAGGTTGCTCTGTGGGAAAGAGCCCTTTCTCTAAGGGGCAGGTGAAAACAAAGTGGTGGCACATGGGTCTGTCAATAAGTTTACTTCATGTTGATGTTCATTTGAGCTTGAAAGAGGATCATTCCATCTGAGTAAGTCCAATTCGATATGAACAATGGCTAGATTTCTCACATTTAGGCATTTTCTGATTTACTAGTAGAACTGAGATAAGGGGATTCGAATGCTCAGTGGGCATAGATGAAGCTCTCTGGCTGTCCCTTGTCCAAGCTGAGAAAGTGCTTCTTCCTCATGTTCTACCTAACTGAGAATTAGAGTAATGGTTCTCAAAGTGTGGTCTGCCGCTGAGCTGCATCAGCATTACCTGGCAATCTATGAGAAATGCAGATTCTCATGGGAAACCAGGAGGAAGCACCTGGCTCCTGGCTCGGATCGGCGCAGTGCGCCAGCCATAGCGGCCATTTGGGGGGTGAACCAACGGAAAAGGAAGACCTTTCTCTCTGTCTCTCTCTCTCACTGTCCAACTCTGCCTGTCAGAAAGAAAGGAAGGAAGGAAGGAAGGAAGGAAGGAAGGAAGGAAGGAAGGAAGGAAGGAAGAAAGAAAGATTCTCAAGCCCTTCCTACATCCATGGGATCAAAGCCTCTGGGGATGAGGTCCAGGAGTCTGTGGCCTCTAGGTGACTTTCTTGTGTGCTCTGCTTGAAAGCAGTTGCAGTTCTAGGTACTATGCTAAGATTATATGTGGTTTTGACAAATTTAGAAAAGGCAGAAGAGACAGATTTAGTAAAACAAAGGTCATCAATGAGTTTATCTATTAATTTATATTAATTTTTATATTACTATGTCCCATATAATATTTGGGACATTTGAAGGGTCTTCAAAAAATTTATATAAAAGTGGAATTAAAAGGTAAGTTCATTTTGATACATACAAAAAATTTGAAAGTCATACAGTCTTTCAAAATAATATGCATTTTCCATGAACATTTTTAGGAGTTTTATTTATTTGAGAGGCAGACAGAGACCGATACAGATATACACACACACATACACACAAACACAAGCACAGATCTCGCATTCATGGGTTCAGTCCCTAAATACCTTCAATGGACCGGGAGAGGCTGGACTGGGCTGGAGGCGCAGGAGCCAAGAACACAATTCAGGTATCCTGTGAAGGCGGCAGGTAGCCAGTTACTGAGCCATCACTGCTGTCTCCCTGGGTGTGCAATGGCAGGAAGCCGGAGCTGGGAATTAAACTGAAGCACTCAGGAAATAAGTCGCAGGCATCTGAAACACTGGGCTCTACTCCTTCTACGAATTTTTGAGGACCCCTTGGATTTGAGCTAAAATGTTGTTGTTGATCTGAAAATCTACTTTAACTGGATGGCAACCCTAGAAACATGGTAGAAAAACTGCAGAAGCTTCAAAGAACAATTAGGATAGAAGTTTTAGGCAGACAGGTTGAAGATACTGACTTGGTGAACCCAGAGAAGAGAGCCCTAGTGGGATTAATAGGTTGGAGGATTTTATTTAAAGGGAATGCTGCTGAGCTGTTCCTTGTGGCTGCTGAAATTAACTTAGAAGAATTTTCTCTTAGGAGGAGGCAAGACTTCCTATCAATAAATGACTTCAGTAGGGGTCCTGAGTGATTCTGTGATTTTCAAAAGTAGCCAGATGCATTTGGAAATTTCATGTGATTATAACACAGCCAGGCCTCCAAAATGTATCTGTGAAGGAGCAGTTAAGAGAGGTATTAGCCATCAGGAGGTGGAGCAGATGAATTCTCAAACTCCTCCATGACTTTTGTAAGATTGATTGAACTTGAAATTTTTACACCCTTGTTCTTCCAAAAGTTCGTAGTCTTTCGACTGTTTTTCAAACTGGAGGGCTGTTTTTTAGAACATGGATATGAAGGTGAGGCTTTAAAACAGAGTTGTTGAGAGAAGGCTTTAGACCCAGTCTTCCTGGGTTTGTTCTTCCTAGTTCTGAGGCTACTTTGTTCCTCAACATTTTCATCTATAAATTGGGAATTATTAGTTACTAATTAGTATTTCCTGTTTTTTTGTGAGTCTTAATTGAATTTATCTAAATTTTTTTTATCTAAAATATTTCTAAAAATCTAAAATATAATAACTGAGTCTTCATCAAAGGTTAATTTATATTATTAAGGACATGAGTGTCTATGTATTCTTTTTTTATTTTGTTTTATTTTATTTTTTTGACAGGCAGAGTGGACAGTGAGAGAGAGAGACAGAGAGAAAGGTCTTCCTTTGCCGTTGGTTCACCCTCCAATGGCCGCCGCGGCAGGCGCACCACGCTGATCCGAAGCCAGGAGCCAGGTGCTTCTCCTAGTCTCCCATGCAGGTGCAGGGCCCAAGTACTTGGGCCATCCTCCACTGCACTCCCTGGCCACAGCAGAGAGCTGGCCTGGAAGAGGGGCAACTGGAACAGAATCCAGTGCCCCGACCAGGACTAGAACCCAGTGTGCTGGCGCCGCAAGGTGGAGGATTAGCCTATTGAGCCGCAGTGCCAGCCCCTATGTATTCTTGCTGTCAAAGGTTGCTACTTATATAGCTAATGAACAGTTTATTATTATATAAGAGAGAAGCATTGTCCCCTGTGAGAAATAATGACCTGTCTGTGACTCTTTAATCTTGGGGTCTTGACTTAAAGCTCACAGTGTTGGTATTCTCTGGTGTTCCTGCAGAAATGAGTCATGACTCATTCCTCTTTCTCTGTCCAGATCAACTTTCCCACATCTCCCAGAAACTCCCAAGAGAACAGAGTTTCATTTCCCATTGCAAATTGAATTCAATTTAAAAAGCTGTAAAAAAATGCCATATAATGTCACACAGATCCTAATGACATTTCCAAAATATTTTTGACAAACTTGAACTCTAAATTAACTTAGTTCTGCCAGTAAGTCATGGAAAAATTTTAATCTGATGATTTTTTTATCAGAATTATGGATTCAATTGAGATTGGTTGCAAGGAAACCTTATTTTGGAGATGAAAATGAGCTGATTGTCTTTCTTAGCTCCTATAGGAAATAAAAAAGGTAACACAAGCAGCATAAAATACATAGTTCTATCTTGCAGCCTCCAAAAATAAATCTCATGCTGTAACAGTTTATTTACTGTATTCAGAATGTTACTGTGTTTGTTTGATGATCAATAAAATGAAGAGTGTTGAGATTTGGTTTTTTGTTTGCTGAACTTTAAATTTGTTCTTTTTATTAACTTCCCTTTTGAATTTGCAAAATGCTATGCGTTCCATCTTGCGCTTGAATTCTGACAGTAAGTGGCAAAGATTGTTATTTTTCTCTCAGTAAAGAAACTGTGCTATGTTGACTGTATCAGTGTCCTGACACAGCAAGCATTTATTATTATTGAGTCTGTGGTGACACTGGGGAATTCTGAAGAAGTGGGCCAGAGGGCCAGATCTGATTGATCTCAGCTGGGGTTCCCAAGTGTCTGTGTCAGTTGATGGGTTGGATGGTGCCTCTTTCCTCAACAACAGCCGCCTCCTTCATGCCTCTGAGGTTGGCCAGTTGTAGAGTGAGGATGGGGTAAGTGGCCCAAGTGTGTGTCATTATCCAGAAGGTAGCTCATACCTGTTTACTTGGGAGAGGCAGGGTGTCAAGAGAGACACAGAAAGACTGAAGTGGGTAAGGTCTCTTGAGACTTGTTATATGTTCACTTCTGTTACATTCTGTCACCTGAAGTAAGTCCAAAGGTTAGCTTAGATTTATCTTCAGCTCTTAATGAAAGGGCCACAGAGTTACATGGCAAAATGATGGTCCCTGAAATCCACGTGAAATTCCTGGAAACTGTGAATGTCACCTTAGGTGGCACAATGTGATTAAGTTAAGGGTCATTATTGGAAAAGTTTATCCTAGATTATCCAGTTAGGCCTTAAATGCAATCTTAATGATCTGTTACCCGTATGAGAGAGGCAAAGGGATATTGAGAGGGACCCATAGAAGAGAAGCTGAAGTGAAGACTGAGACAGAGACTGGACTGATGTGACCACAAGCCAAAGATGACCCTACCCACAGAAGCTGGGAGGGGCAGGCCTCTTCCCTCAAGCCTCTGAAGAAAGTGTGAACTTGCAAGCATCAAGCCTCCAGAACTGAAAGAAAATAAGTTTCTCTTGTTTTAAGCCACTCAATGTACAGTAATTTATTACAGCAGCCCTAGGAGACTAAACCAGGCATACATGGCAGATAGATGGAGAGTTGAAAATGTTTTATAACCATATATAAATTTAAATAATTTTGTGTAATGCTTTTTAACATAGTGTTTATCATGTTATTACAAAGCTATAAAACACTATTTAAACAATTGCATAATGCATAATGTATATTGAGTTAGGTTAGGTAAACAGTTTCTACTTAGTGACAGTTCTTAGGGTTTTTCAGAGGAAACCAGTGCATGTGACAACAAAGTTGTGTATCCTGCATCGTGATTCATTGTGTCTTGCCACTTGACTTCATCAGGCCCATGGTGTCTGTTTTTAGGATTATTATAATCACCTTTGTGATGATCTCATGGTATATAAACTGCTATGACAGATTAGTATTCTATATAAAAATCACCTTTGGCTAAGAATTTTAAGTGATGTCCAATTGCAAATGTTAATTCTTTATGCTCTGTGGTAGAGGTGCCCTACTACAGTTGTCTGAATACTGCTTTTTTTTTTTTAAGGTTTATATGCTTGTATTGTTTATCTTTTGTTTCATCGAATGGAAAATTTAAATCTGACCTTGTGAGTATATGAATTCTTTGGGAGTGATGCATATATATTAGTTTATTGAACACTCCAACTATCTCTTCAAATTCTTTAAGCCCCAACTTTAAGACTGGTTCCTTCATGAAGTTTTCTCTGATCTCTAGTATTAATTCCCCATTGGTGTATAGAAAATTACCTCCAAGTTATTCACTTGAAACATCTCAAAACTATTATAATTCTGGAAATCAGAATCATTTTTTTTCCCAGTGCTGGCCCACCCCCTCACATCACATTGTGACCCAAGCAAAGTCGTAGGAGAAGCTCTTGGGTGAGTAATTTCCATAGTTTGCTTCCCTCTGGCCTATGGACTTTTTTTTTAAGCAGAGTGAGGATTCTGCTTTCTATATTTCCCTATCAGTTTTCCTATTGGTTGCCTTCCCCATTCTCCCATCAGTATAGGTCCCCCACTACTGCCATTGATGGTCCTACATAGATTCAATATATAGGGCCATCATGGACTGATAGTTTACATTTGGAAGTTAAATTAGTCTTTTGACTTTATTTGTATGGTGACATAAGACTTAAAATATGGTGTTGTTAAAAAATACACTGTGTGGGGCAGGCATTTGACCTACTAATTAAGATGCTCGTTGAGATACCCATGTCCCATATCATAGTGCCTGTGTTTGAGTCCTGGCTCTGGCTCCCTATTCTAGCTTCCTACTAATGCAGACCCTGAGAGGCAGCAGGTGATGGCTCAAATAGCTGGGTTCTTGCCACCCATGTGAGACCTGGATTGAGTTCCTAGCTCCTAGTTCCTTCTAGGCTCTGCCTCTGTTGTTGTGGACATTTGTTATGGCAGAGGATGGGAACTTTTTGTCTCTCTCAATCCTCCTTTCAAATAAAAAATTCATATTTACATAACTTATCAAATACTTAAATTATAATGAAAAATGAATATGGTAAAATATCCATAGAATTTTTGCAAGTCTTTGCAAGTGATCCAGTATCTGTTCAGAGAAATTTCCTGAGAACTGTAGTCCATATAGCTCAACCTGTGTATAAAGCAGCAACATAGGACAAATGCACGTCAAATTTCTAACACTGGGGCTAGTGCTGTGGCGCAGTGGGTTAAAGCCCTGGCCTGAAGTGCTGGCATCCCATATGGGCGCCGGTTCTAGTCCCAGATGCTCCTCTTCCAACCCAGCTTTCTGCTATGGCCTGGGACAGCAGTAGAAGATGACCCAAGTCCTTAGGCCGCTGCACCCGCATGGGAGACCCAGAAGAAGCTCCTGGCTCCTGGCTTTGGATCGGCGTAGCTCTAGCTGTGTGGCCATCTAGGGAGTAAACCAGCGGATGGAAGACCTCTCTGTCTCTACCTCTCTCTGTAACTCTTTCAAATAAATAAAATAAATCTTTTTTAAAAAATCTAATACTGGCCGGCGCTGTGGCTCAATAGACTAATCCTCCACCTTGTGGCACCGGCACACTGGGTTCTAGTCTCAATCGGGGCTCCGGATTTTGTCCTGGTTGCCCCTCTTCCAGGCCAGCTCTCTCCTGTGGCCTGGGAGTGCAGTGGAGGATGGCCCAAGTGCTTGGGCCCTGCACCCCATGGGAGACCAGGAGAGGCAACTGGCTCCTGCCTTTGGATCAGCGTGGTAAGCTAGCCGCAGCGCACCTGCTGCGGCAGCCATTGGAGGGTGAACCAACGGCAAAGGCAAAGGAAGACCTTTCTCTCTGTCTCTCTCTCTCACTGTCCACTTTGCCTGTCAAAAAAAAAAATCTAATACTGAAATTCACAGGTATCATGAAGAATCACCTCACATTTTAGAAAGCCAGAGAAATTTTAACTCATCTACAATCACTTTATTCAGTAAAAAGAAGCCAGTTAATAATGAAATGTACATTGTAGCTGGTAAAATATTTATGCTTGCCTATGGAGAGGCACTTCAAGAGTTCATGGAAAAATAGAAAAGAAGTAAGTTTATTTTGGTGCAGGAAAATTTGAAATTCATACATATGGAGGGTTTATTAAACTTTTCCTGTAGCTGGCCACCACACTGTATAGTTTAAAAACCTAAAAGTATTTGCTCTCTCTGTTGCAACTACTCAACTCTGCCATAGATATGTAAATGGAGCCATGTCTGAGTTCCAGTAAAAATTTATTTACAAGAATAAGTAGCAGTACACATCCTATTGGCTTTAATTTGTTACTTCCCATGACTAAAAGCTCATGCCCAAATCTGTTGGGACCACTGCATAATTAATGGTATATGCTCCATATTATCTTTGTGAATTCTAAAACATCAGAACTCAAAGGATTTTCGTTAAGAGATTATGGGCCTCTAGCTGAGACTTGAAGGTAGTCTTATAGAGGAGAAAGTCATCTATATTATGGTCAGGCATTGGAGGAACAGCTAAGGTTCAAATAGTACTAGTGCATTAATCAGAATGAGTTTTGTGAAGATCAAATTATTTAACACATAGATTGACTTTTTTCCCCTAAGCAACAAGAAAGTCAGAAGTTGGTAGTCCAGAGCTGGTTCAGAAGTTAAGTGATTCACCGAGGGATTCAGCCTCTGACTACATTTATTCTCCAATATCCTTTGAATAACTTGGTAACTTTCATCCTAATGTTCATTGCTTCCTGGTTGCAAGATGGGTATTTTACCTCCAGGTGTCACACGCATACTCCTAGCAGAAAGAAAAAAGGAAGAGGAGTTAGAGAAGTAGAAACTTACCTACCAAATCTAAACATATCTGTCATTGAACTAAATAGGGTCACAAGGTTACCCATAATTATAAGGAAGTGTCAGGATGCAAATATTCTTATTTGGGTTCATTTTCATCACCATCCAAACTCAGAAGGGATGTTGGGTGGGCAAGTCACACACCATCTGCTGAGGCATCTGTTTTTGTTTTGGTGGCTGTTATGTTTCATTACAGATATTTAACATTGCATTGTCTTCTCCCTTGGGTTGCATATCTTTTTAAGTATCCCCAGGGTTAGCAGCTTGTTTTCCATTGGAGTTGGAAAATTAAATAACATTATTCACATTTTTATGTAAATGTATAATATGCATGTTTAATCACTTGAGAGTGGTCTTCAGAAAGACATTTTCCTGTGGATTTCAGTTCTGGAGGACTATGTTTAGATGAGACTCTCAGTCTGTGGTATAGCAAGGTTTGAGGAAAGAGCCAAGTTGAAATAAATGGAAGGCAACTTACGCTTTGAGCTTTGTAAGCAAGTCTTTGTTCTGATGGGGGATGATTGCACATTAGGGCACAATTTTATGAACTCACAGTACTTTAAGTTACTCAGTAACTTTCTTAAAATATGGATCTGATACAAGTTTGAGAGAAAAGCAATTAAATAGGCACACAGAGACCATTTAGTTGTTTCTTGTGTATCTTGGGATTCTTGTCCTACTGTCTGAAGCAGTATTAATACTCCTGTAAATAGGGCACTGATTGGCTCTTTCTTTGTCACAGGCTATCATAATAAAGGTTTCAGGTACCTGCACAATTTTAATTGTGTCTCTCTGCTTTAGTGAGATGTCTTAAGATGGCTCAAGTGGGAATGATATGCAAATAAATGAGTTCATTTGTTGTTTAGGTTTTAAATGTAACTGAAATTTTGTTCAACTAAATTCTGTAGTTATTAATTCTAGAATCTGTTTCAGTAGGGCCATTATGATTAAGAATAACCTTGACCTTAATCTGTCAGATAAATCCTGTCCCTGAAGTAATGCAAAATAGACCCTCATCTGTCATATTCTTTCAGTAAGAAACCAAATGGTTCATGGCATCAGGATTAAGGGATCACCAAAAATTATTTCTGAGGTTACCAAAAATGGATAATTCTAATTTTGATAAGAATAAATGGAGCCAGGTAGAGGAAAAGGTATTTCAAAAGATTTATGGAAAATGGAATTTTAAAGAGTTTATTTGGTATAAATTATTTTTCAATTTATTTTTATATTTTCTTATTTTATGAATAGAGAAAGGTTTTCTTATTTAAATTATATGTTTCATATATTTTGTATGTACAGATTTAAGAACTTAGTAGCACTTCCCCCATACCCTCCCTCCTGCCCATGCTCCAACCCTTCTTCCTCCTTTCTCTTGGATTCCCACTCTTAATTTTTACATTGATCTATTTATTTAAGTATACTTAATGCTCATATAGTTAATCCTATGCAAAGTAAAAGAGTTCAACAAATAGTATGAAGGGAAAGAACGAAACAAAACACTGTCCCTCAATGGAAGAGACAAGGGCTATAAACAATAATCGATGCTCAAAATGTCTATTTCACTCCAATACATTGCATTTCAGGTATTCTATTAGTTACCTCAGATAAGTGAAAACATATGATAATCTGTCTTTTGGGGACCAACTTATTTTACTAAATATAATGGTTTCCAGTTGCGACCATCTTGTTGCAAAAGACAAGATTCCTTTTTTTTTATTAACTGCTGAGTAGTACTCTATAATGTATATATACCATAATTTCTTTATCCATTCAACAGTTGATGGACTTCTGGGTTGATTCCATATCTTAGCTTTCATGAATTGAGCTGCAATGAACATGAGGAGTGGGATGGCTGGATCATATGGTAGGTCTGTATTCAGATTTCCGAGGTATCTTCATACTGTCTTCCATAGTAGTTGCACCAGTTTACATTCCCACCAAGAGTGAACCAGGGTACCTTAATCCCCACATCCTCACCAGCATTTGTTGATCTCTGTATAAGAACCATTCTAACTAGAATGAGGTGAAACTTCATTATGGTTTTAATTTGCATTTCCCTGATGATTAGTGATCCCACACATTTTTCAAGTATCTGTTGGCCATTTGAATTTCCTCCTTGAAAAATGTCTGTTCAAGTCCTTTGCCCATTTCTTAAATGGGTTGTTTTGTTGTTGAATTTCTTGAGCTGTTTATAGGTTATGGATGTTAACCCTTTATCAGTTGCATAGTTTGTAAATATTTCTCCCAGTCAGTTGACTATTCACTTTCCTGGGTGTTTCTTTTACAGTGTAGAAGCTTCTCAGCTTGATGTAATCCCATTTGTCAATTTTGACTTTTATTGCCTGTGCTTCTGGGGTCGTTTCCAAAAAGTCTTTGCCTATGCCAATATCTTGCAGAATTTCTCCAATTTTCTCTATTGATTTGATGGTATTGGGTTGTATATTTAGGTCTTTGATCCATTTTGAATGGATTTTTGTGTAAGGTGTAAGGTAGGGGTCTAGTTTCATACCTCTGCACATGGAGATCTGGTTTCCCAACACCATTTGTTAAAGAGACTATTCTTGCTCCTGGGATTGATTTTAGCCCCTTTTCAAAGATAAGTTGGTTGTAGATTCATGGGTTGATTTCTGGAGTTTCTATCCTTTCCATTGGTCTACAAGTCTGTTTGTGTGCCAGTACCGGTCTGTTTTGATTATAACTGTCCTGTAGTATGTCTTGAAAGCTGGTATTGTGATGCTTCCAGCTTTGTTTTTGTTATGTAACATTGCTTTACTTATTCAGGGTCTCTTGTGTTTTCATATGAATTTTACCTTATTTTTTCTAGGTCTCTGAAGAATGTTGTTGGTATTTTGATTGGGATCACATTGAATCTGTAAACTGCTTTTCGTAGTATGTACATTTGGATGATTTTTTTCATATTTTTGTGTCTTCTTCGATTTCTTTCTTTAGTGTTTTGTAATTTTCATTGCAGAAATCTTTGACATCTTTAAATAAATTTATAACAAAGTATTTAATTCTTTTTGGAGCTATTGTGAATGGGGCTGATCTTAAAAGTTCTTTCTCAGCCATGGCATTGTTTGTGTATACAAAGGCTATTGCTTTTTCTGTGTCAATTTTATATCCTGCCACTTTACAAACTCTTCTATGAGTTCCAATAATCTCTCAGTGGCGTCATCCTATATATAGGATGATGTCATCTGCAAATAGGGATAGTTTTATTTCCTCCTTTCCAATTTATATCCCTTGATTTATTTTCTTGCCTATTGGCTCTGGCTAAAACTTCCAGGACTCTATTAAATAGCAGTGGTGAGAGTGGGCATCCTTTTCTGGTTCCAGATCTCAGTGGGAATGCTTCCAGCTTTCCCCATTCAATAGGATGCTGGCCATGGGTTTGTCATAAACTGCCTTGATTGTGTTGAGGAATGTTCCTTCTATACCCAATTTACTTAAGTTTTTATCATGAAAGGAAGTTGTATTTTATGACATGCTTTCTCTGCATGTATTGAGGTAACCATATGGGACTGTGGACCATTCCTCTAGTAGAATCTCTGGACCACACACGCATACAAGAGCCACTGGCTGAACCTTTATGCCTGTTCGTCACTGCCACCGGCACTGCTGGTTAGACATCCCATTTCAATCAGTTGCTGTGCATGACCACAAAGGCTTCCATAGTTGTCCTCCAACTGCAAAATGGCACCCTCCCTCTCTCAGCCAGGCAGCAGGCACTGTTTTGGGAAAGTTGAGGGGAAAAAAATGTTCCCTTCCACTTCCACTGGGTCTGTGGGCATCCGCCAGGGCCCACAGCATGCTCTCCCGCCAGCTCTCTCACCATGGGTTGCTGCAGCCTGGTTTATCTCCATCTCCACACTGCTTCTGCTCCAGCTATCTGCGGTTGCAGCTGCACTCCTGCTGGTGCTGTTCTCCCTCCACACAGGTCTATGCGTGTCTCATCCTCCTATAGGACTTCCATTGTGGTTTTCTCTCCAATGCTCTCCTGAGAGTACACTTCCTACACTTTTCTCTCCACTGTTTATCCTTAGCCCAGTGTACCATGTCGCTCCCTAATCTGCCGTCTTGGAATCATATATTTTTGAAACCTATGCTTAGTACTTTTTTTTTTATAATATGGATTTTCCATGAACTTTTTGAAGATCTTTCACACATATTTGGACCTGGATTGCTCTTTTGCTTCTGTATCATTAACTCAATAATTGAAAAACACTAGAATTGCTAGGTGTTGGGGGAGAGTAAATAGCAATAAGAGCCACGTAAGCCAATTGCCAACTGAGCCAGAAAAAAACAGAAGTAAGTCAGACATGAGATATGCCCTTGAAATAATTCTACATCTTTTCAGGGAGTCATGAAGACTCCTATGGGAAAAGGGATAGTTCAAAAGCAAGAGGAAATTCTTGGAAATTGAAAGTATAATTATTGACTTTATCGAAAGTTTAATGATTGAAAGAAAAGATAAAAGGAGCCTTTCAGAAAACAGAGCAAAATAATCAAGAATTGTAAAATATGAGAGAAAACTGGAGATATTTCAAGATCATTTCAAGTGACTGACAACTTCTAATGGAAATTCTAGAAAAGAGCATTGAAAAAGAAAAGGAGAAAACTAAGATACACAGAGATACACATAGGCAGGGGTTTACTTCTGTTAATTTCCAGAACATGAGAGCCCTCTCACTGGAAAGGAGGAGAAATAAGAATGTTAGTGGACCAGCAACTGAATACAAGTTCATGCTATCCCAGAGCACCAAGGGAAAGGAGAGGATGCTAAGGATTGCAGAAATGAGTGTAGGGCAGGGAGTCAACCATGGAGATAATTCTGGAAGACAAGAGAATGCCTTCATGGTTTGCAAGGGAGATTATTTTGAGCCTGTGATTCTGTTTCAAGCTGTATTACTCAGCATTTTCTTACTTCAGTGAGATGAGCTACTTAGGAAGGGCAGAGATTTATTTAGCTCACAGTTCTGGAAGTTCAAGTGGCCCTGCTGGCCTCTGGTGAGGGCAGTGGATGGTGAAGCACATGTAGGATCAAAAGGTTACATCAGAAGAGGGAGACTGGTGGGATCAAATTCAGGTCTTTATAACAACTTCTAGTGAGAACTATCTTTGAGGGCACTCATCCCCACCTACTAAAGGTACTACCCTCTCCAAATTGTGCCACCTTGAGAAAAAGCCTTTAACATATGGAGCTTTGAGATATATTTAATATACATTTAATATTCACAGCCAAATGGTAAACTTAATAAGAAGGCAAAATAAATGCTTTTTCAGGTTAAGAACTGAGACATTTGCTCACCATCAGATCATTCCCAATAGAATTACTTCAGTATAAAACTCAACAAAGAAAGAGGGAAATAAGGATTAAAGGAACAAGTAGCTAAGCCAAGAAAGGCAATTTCTAAAAAAAAAAATTCCAAGAATTTGTTATTTGGCAAATCTTTTAAAAAATATTTGATCAAAATTTCAATAAGATTTTTAGGGAACTCTAAAACCAAATGAAACTGTGACAAAGGGTGCAGTAAAAATGTAATTTTCTCAAGCTACTGAACTGTTGTAATCTGAATAATGATAATTATACTCTGTTTAAAAAGGCTTCTAAGTGGAGGATATATTCAATCTTTTTTGTTTGTTTGTTTGCTTATTTGAGTAATTTGGCACTGTTAAATTTTAGAATCCATGTGCCTTTTAATTCAGTGGTTTCCTTTGAGAAGTGTGTTTTATTTTTCCTGTAAAAATGTGAACAAATAAATATATAGCTTGATATTTAATTTTTAAAAAGGATATATGTTTATAATTTAGTGTATCCAGACAAGTACATGTTGGCATTCACATATACATTTACATCATATATGCATGTGTACAAGTGGATATATATATAAACAATAACTGGTGATATTACTTATCTCTTAGAAGTCTAATTGGAAGATTAAAGGAGGGACTCATACTCTTGTGTATAAATTTTCAGAGAAAGGTGATTATAGAATTTTGATCTTTTATATACCTGGTTATGATCATTTCCTGTGTTTCACAAAAATCCCTAAAATAAATAAATATTGAAATACATCATAACAGGGCTTTCTCAGAACAGAACACATTGCCTTAGAAGATAGTAAGCAACATGTTAAGAAATAAAAAGTGTTGGCCTGCGCCACGACTCAAAGGCTAATCCTCCACCTGCGGCACCGGCACCCCAGGTTCTAGTCCCGGTTGGGGTGCTGGATTCTGTCCCGGTTGCTCCTCTTCCAGTCCAGCTCTCTGCTGTGGCCCAGGAGTGCGGTGGAGGATGGTCCAAGTGCTTGGACCCTGCACCCGCATGGAGACCAGGAGAAGCACCTGGCTCCTGGCTTCGGATCAGTGCGGTGTGCCGGCCGCAGTGCACCAGCCACAGTGGCCATTGGGGGATGAACCAATGGAAAAGGAAGACCTTTCTCTCTGTCTGTCTCTCTCACAGTCCACTCTGCCTATCAAAAAAAAAAAAAAAAAGAAGAAGAAGAAGAAGAAATAAAAAGTATGGGGCCGGCGCTGTGGTGCAGTGGGTTAAAGCCCTGACCTGAGGCGCTGGCTTCCCATATGGGTGCCAGTTCTAGTCCCGGCTGCTTCACTTTCGATCCAGCTCTCTGCTATGGCCTGCGAAAGCAGTAGAAGATGTCCTAAGTACTTGGGCCCCTGCGCCCACATAGGAGACCCAGAAGAAGCTCCTGGCTCCTAGCTTTGGATTGGAGCAGCTCCAGCCGTTGCAGCCAATTGGGGAGTGAACCAGTGGATGGAAGACCTCTCTCTCTCTGTCTTTACCTCTCTCTGTAACTCTATCTTTCAAATAAATAAAAAGAAATAAAAAGTAGAAGGCAAGTTGCATGAAAAGTATCTAAGTTGTTATTTTTCTTCTTCCCTCCCAGAATGTATTAGTCCAAGAGGCAAGTATTAAGAATCCAAAGATCCTTATTCCCCCTTTCAGTCTGAGGCACTTTTAAAGAATCCCATGGTTCTGCTACAATGTGCTTCATTCTCAACGTATAGTTTAAAAAGCATGTGAGCAAATCTCCTGAACATTATCAGCTGTTTTTCCAGCAGAACAGGTAAAGTAGAGGGCATGTATGAGTCACTTTTTATGGATGTGCTGATAATGTTTATTTCTTCTGTAATCATACATGTGCGTGTACAACATTTCTAGGTTGTAGAAAACTCAAAATTACAAGGAAGAAATTAAATATTTACTATAACAGTGTCATCTAGACATTATTAATAGTATTTTGTATTCCTAACATTTCTAGACATATAACCATGTTTAAAACTTAGGATAGATCTTTGTTTTCCCAAAGAACATTATATTGTGAATGATTTTTCATAGCATCGAATATTCTTCAAAAATATGCTTTTTATTACTTCAAAATAGATCATTTTGGAGAAATCAATTAAGAATATTCTAAGAGTTTAAAATGAAACAGAGTATATCCCATTTTTATTGTGGTTGGGATTTAACATATTTACTCCTTTACTTGACTTTGTATGATTCATCTTGTAAGTAAAAAGATAATGAAATATTTACCTTGTCATAATCAATAGCAATTTTCTAAGCTGTTAATATTAGGTGAATGGAAAACTTCCCTGTGGATGGGGAAGACATATCCAAGGACACATCTTTAATGAGAACAGACTGGTTACATACTTCTGTACCCATGAATAGGTGAAAAAACAGAGACTTCACTAATGCAAAGTGACATGGAGCTATAACCTTGTATGTTAGGACAAAAATTAATCTAGATTCTGTCCTTGCTTCTCAAGGAGGCAGAAGGATTGCAGTTTCGTCTTTGCTGTTTTGTTTACCGTTAACTAATGACTCATTTGGCATAAACCAGCACTGTTTGGGTGAACTCCATCTGTGCCACATGGCATAAAAGACAGAATGTGCTTGTCTTCTTCACTTGAGTTTGGAATTGTGTCTTCTATGAAGTCGAGTGGATGAATGAGATAGGGTGAGTAGGGGAAGGAATGGTCCTTATGGGATATGGGAACTCAGGAGCTGGTACCATCTTAAAAGAGCCATTGTTTGTATTTTTTTAATAGAAGATCAGAGACATTTGCTAAGTTTACAATAAGAAAGTGTGATAGATGAGAAGATTGCAGAGGTAGTCAGGTGAGTGAATGGAGCAAGCAATTTATAAAAATCATAGCTTTGTGGGTCAGCTTCTTGTCTCCCATGGGCCAGATTGGAGTTGCCTGCATAGGGAGGATGGATGGAAGGAAGACCAGGTTGGACTTTTTTGTATAAGGATGATAAGGCCAAAGAGGGTAGGAAGTAGTTGAGTTAATTAAATAGCCTTATTAATAGTCCTCTAAGATCCTGAGATCTGGGACAGAGCTTGCATGTTTTCTAGAATGTCTAGACTGATACAGCAGTGTATTCTCTGATGAAAACTGAAACTGCATTCCCTGTTTTTGGAATGCACAAATATTCTCAAGGTAATTTAAGTAAGAAAAAGCATATTAATTGAAAGAATGTAGGTCTGTCTCCAGGAATCTCAGAGTTAGAAGGGGAGACTCTGAAAGCATGAACTAGAAAAGCTTTCATGAATCCAGGTTAAAATCGACTAGGTTTGTGAGCTGGAAGACCACGCCTTTGCCACGCCCCTGTGTGACCTCATCCTTCTACCTGGCCACACCTGGGAGCCCATCAGCCAATCAGGTTAGTTAACCACTCCCCTTTGGAAGTGGGTTAAAAGCTTGGGACAAGGTGTGTACCAGCATTTCTCTTAGGCCCTGGCCTCATGCCAGGAGGTGGCTTGCTGTGGCCCTGTGCCTCCAAAGCGTGTGGCCCTCAGGCCACATGCCCTAGGCTTCCTGGCCTAGATGCTTCTCCACGTGGCTGGTTCCTGTGCTTCGTATGAACCCAGATTTACCTCTCTCCCTTAATAAAGCTCTCACTTTGCATCGTTCACACTAAATAAAGCTTTAAATGTACCAGGTTGCCTCATTTATCTGTGCTGGTATTTAGAATTCTTCTCTAAATATTAGGCAAGAACCCTCTCGGGCTTATTAATATTGGGGATTTATTAATAAGCATATGGTGAAATCGTAAGGCACCCCAGATAACACTTCTGGGGAACTTTAAGGAGCTACATTTTTGTATGAATTTTAGGGGGCCATGTCCGATTTCAATTACTGTACTATCTCTGTTCCACATCTTGTTCTGCAAACTTTAAAGTCCTTAGAAAGGCATTTTTTTAAACTGTTCACTCAGGAGACAGACAACTTTTGAATATGGAGAAATTACCAGATAACTTGTTTAGAATACAGCTGCCCTTAAGAAACTCACCAGGTAGAGCATCCTTGGCAGCAATTTAGAAATCAATACTATTAGTGTTTTGAAAGATGTAGTCTGAAAAGATAAATTTCTGACAGTCTACACTGCAAGAATTTTGTCTTCCTGCAATTTCTCTTGTTTACTCCCTGAAGAGCTGTGGGAATTAATGTATGTCAGTATAACACACCACTGCTGTTAAATCAATCTGCTAATTTGCAGGGAAGCTCTTATTATTTAGTAGCTTGACTAGAAAATCTATAAGAATTATCATATTGTAAAATTCTTTACTTTCTAACTAGCAGAAGTGACCATATGAATGAAACAGGAATTTCTAATACTCTGGGCATGTAGGAGGTCCCATGATAAAGGGACCCTTTTGACACAAATTCAGCATTTCCTTTTGTTAGAATATTTTGTTATAACAGAGATATATGACTTCACTAAATGCTTATTTTGTTAGAATAGAGATGTATGATTTCACCAAATGAGATTGGAATTTTTTTTAAGATTTATTTGTTTATTTTGAAAGTCAGAGTTGGGAGACGGGGGGAGGATGAGGGAGAGGGTGAGGGAGATCTTCTGTCCACTGATTTACTCTCCAGATAGCCACAGTGGCCTACAACTGGGCCAGGTCAAAGCCAGGAGCTTCTTCTAGGTCTCCCACATGGTTGGTAGGGACTCAGGTTACTTGAGCCATCATCTGCTGCTTTCTCAGGAATATTATCAGGGAACTGGGTCAGATATGGAACAGCCAGGACATGAACCAATACCCATATGGGATGTTGGAGCCCCAGGTAGCGACTTCACTCGCTACACCACAACGCTGGCTCCCAGGTTGGAATTGTTCAAGTTGACTGCTCTAAAGCACTTGGCATTCCATGTGACCTAATTTATATATTCTTTAAACCAAAACATAATTTGTCTGGGGACAGTACCCTTTTACTGGATAGAAATATGGACATTTTTGGAGATCTTTAAAGTCTGTTTCTCAGATCAGAAACACTGGAATCACCTGGGGATCTTTAAAAACTAGTGCATGGGGTTGATATTGTGGCAGTGGGCTAAGTCTCTGCCTGCAACACCAGCATCCCATATGGGCATCAGTTTGTGTCCCAGCTGCTCCTCTTCCCATCCAGCTCTCTGCTTATGGCCTGGGAAAGCAGTAGAAGATAGCCCAAGTCCTTGGACCCCTCTACCTGCATGGGAGACCCAAAAGAAGCTCCTAGCTCCTGGCTTTGGATCAGCCCAGCTTCAGCTATTGTGGACATTTGGGGAGTGAACCAGTGAATGGAAAACTTTCTCTTTGTCTCTCGCTCTCTCTGTCTATAACTCTACCTCTTAAATAAATAAATAAAATCTTTTAAAAATTAAAAAAAAATAAAAACCTGTGCATGAGACCTGCCACCCAAGATTATAGTGTTGTTGCTAGACGCAACCTGTGCAATGGAATCTCCCCACTCTCCAGCTTTCAAATGTACACCCTGAGGGTTAGAACCATAAATTTATTGACCTGTTTTAAAATAGTCATGGAAGCGGACATGGGTGGCTATGCTTGTCAAAATGTAGGTTCCCAGATACCACCCTGAAAGAACACTATAATAGGCTGGGACAGCTCTAAGGATCTGACATCTTAGCAAGCCCACGCTCCAGAGTAAGATTGCAATTCTTATAGAGGAGACCCTTTGCTGTACCTGGAAATGTTTTCCAGGAGGTTATTTCTGAGAATGGACATTAAATTATTAGGGATCCTTGAGTAAGTGAATTGGATATATTTGAAAATGATTGCAGGGGCAAGACTCATGGAATAGCAACAGAAGAGCAGAACTTGGTTTCTCATGTTTCTTCCCTAAGCAGTGCTGAGTCCTAGGGTAAGACAATCTCTTCAGTACCCAAACCCTTCGTGTGTAACATGAGGGCCTTGGAAAGGATTAATCCCAGACTCTGGCACTCTGGTCCTTGACAAATCTGTGATGCTAAAGATTTTCTGTTGGCATCTATTCTCACAGAAACTTCCAGTGGGGCTCCTGATAGATTCACTAAACAATCAGCCAATAAGCATGGCCCATGGCCCAGCAATAGCCTCATCACCCCCATCATGATGTTAGAAATTCAAATGCGGCCGGCGTCGTGGCTCAACAGGCTAATCCTCCGCCTTGCGGCGCCGGCACACCGGGTTCTAGTCCCGGTCGGGGCACTGGATTCTGTCCCGGTTGCCCCTCTTCCAGGCCAGCCCTCTGCTGTGGCCCAGGAGTGCAGTGGAGGATGGCCCAGGTGCTTGGGCCCTGCACCCCATGGGGAGACCAGGAAAAGCACCTGGCTCCTGGCTCCTGCCATCGGACGAGCGCGGTGCGCCGGCCGCAGCACACCGGCCGCGGCAGCCATTGGAGGGTGAACCAACGGCAAAGGAAGACCTTTCTCTCTGTCTCTCTCTCTCACTGTCCACTCTGCCTGTTAAAAAAAAAAAAAAAAAAGAAATTCAAATGCTTGGGGCTGGCTCTGTGCAGAGCAAGTTAAAGCCCCAGCCTGCAGCACTGGCATCCCATATGGGCACCGATTCAAGTCCTGGCTGCTCTACTTCCAATCCAGCTCTCTGCTGTGGCCTGGGAAACCAGTATAAGATGGTCCATGTTCTTGGGTCCCTGCATTCTCATGAGAGACCTGGAAGAAGTTCCTGGCTCTTGGCTTCTGATCAGCTCAGCTCTGGCTGTTGAGGTTATCTGGGGAGTGAACCAGTGGATGGAAGACCTCTCTCTCTCTCTCTCTCTCTGGCTCTATCTCTCTCTATAACTCTATCTTTCAAATAAATAAAATAAATCTTAAAAAAAAAAAAAGAAATGCAGATGCTCAGGCCACACCACAGTCTCCCTGAATGTGAACCTTTGGGTGTGAGACTTAACCATCTGTTTTAACAAGCCCTCCCAGAAATTCTCATGTGTACTCAAATTAGAAGACTGCCATTCTAATAGTATGACATTAGAAATGGTTGGGAGGTGTTCTTTTAGCCTATGTTGGAGAAGCCACTTGCTAACTAGATGAACTTTCAAACTGTTTAGAAAGAAAGAAGATGATAGATATTTTGGCAACCTATTCCAAATTGAAGTGAAGTCTGTAAGAGAAAATATTGAAGTGTACACAAAACTGTCCTCTCCAGGCCTTCAACAATCAGAGTGACTATGGAATTCGTGAGAATTGCTGACTCTATCCATGTCCCAGGCCAACTTGATCAGAATCCGCATGTTTTTGTTTAACCAAATCTCCTGGCCATTTATTTGAGTCATCTTTTTCTAAGTTCACTGCTCTAGATCAACGTTTTCAGTCTATAATGTCAGCTATTCCTTGCTATCTACCTATTAGGCATTTGTTCACCCCAGGCATGTGTAATCACATTCAGAAGAAAAATTTTCTCTAGTATGTTTGTCCATACCTATTTTAGTTTAAAAACTAGTAACTATCTTTTCAATGTTTGAGGCTTTTAATCTTTTTTCCTATTTTTCCACGAAGAAAATTACTTGGTACTTTCACTTTTTTTCTTCTTTATTCCTTGGTTTTGGTCCTTTGAACACTGCCTTATTAGTCTAACTCCCTGTGATGTGATGCTGAATAATATCTTAATGTATGTTTTTCCATTTTGTCTCTGACCTATCTCTCTAAAATACAGATGGAGTAGAGTATCAGTGGATTATGTTTTGTTTAGTTTTTCTTTTGTGATTACTCCACATCTACTTTTTCTTTTCTTTTCCTTTTTTTTCTACATAGAAGTCAAAATGGGTCAAGATTTCTTTTTTTTATCATTTGTAATAATAAGAATGTGCCATAAGAGGGCAACTTTTACTAAGTGTTTGACTTATTGTTTCTAGAAACGTGGTTCTTTTGAAGGGATTTACTGAAAGCTGAAGAAGCTCTGCATTAGACACATAAAAAAATGTACATTTTGGTATAAAGATTGATCTTCATTTAGACAGTAAATCAGTTAACTCAGTAAAGTCTCTTTTGATGACAAAACAAGTAAAATCAAATAAACATAATTAACTAACATGTAGACTCCAAGAGTTTTAAGCAAGTAAAGGGCAGGTTTTGGTTCACACAGATGTAAAAGTTCACATTGCTGTCAGAGTGCTCCAGCACTAGGGTCTCTCGGATTGTACTTGGTTTCTTTCAGACACTCTGCAGTACCTCCTGCTGTGTTTGGCTTCACCTATCAGCCATTGACAGTTGCAGGATGATATCCCGTAATACTAAACATGGCAGAAGAAAGACTATTTCTGAGGCATTTCCAATAAAGTCTCGGAGTTTAGTTTGTTAATCCTGACTGGTCAGATCTAGGAATTCTGTGCATTTGTGAACTGAGAGCATTCCATCCCTAGCTATGGGACATCATAGCTCTGGTCACAAGCTTACCTTCTGGGGTCTGTATGATGGGAGTCTCAAGAACTAACTGCAGAAGAGGGGAGAACATCAAAATGAGCACATCAGTGCTCTTATCTGTAGAAGGGAAAGTAGTGAGAAAAGGCAGACTATCAACATCCGCTGCCATGAGCAGCTGCTTTAGAGGCAAGGAGACCATGGAGTTAACCTAAACCAACCCCTTTTTACGCTCACAGAGCCCAAGCCCAAACTACATGGATGTCTTCTTCATTTAACATCAGAGCACAGTGCAGTAATGTGCAAGGCATTTTTAGCTACACATCCATGACCCTTATCTTCATTGATGTTCTTCTCCTTTGAACTTTGTTGTCACATCCCATGTCTATACACTGTTTGTCTTAGCATTTGTGCAATATGGGTAAGCACAATGAATTTGTTCATATCCTCCCTAGAGGTATAGCAATGCAGACAGCTGAATCCCTAGGCATCCCAAAATGAGGCTTATTGCTAATACTTCAGGCTATGCTCGCCAAGCCTCATGGGGAGTTTTTCTTTAAACAAGTCTGGAGCACTTATTTTAGGCTTAACTAATCTGGTTAATTGTTTAACAGAGAAGAAAAGATACTTTTAATTCCACACATAATGAACAACAGGAAATCTATGAAGAACATGCTGTCAGTTGATCATTGGGTAATGGGTTTTATGTTCTGTGTTCATTTGTTGGTTATGGGAGAAATCTAGGCTATGATCTCCTACACTTGGGGATGGAATGCTCTCAGTTCAGAAATGGACAGAATACCCAGAATTGACCAATCAAGATTAACAAGTTCAATTCTGAGACTTCTTTGAAATACCCGGAAAGTGGAGTTTTTCTTTGGCTAGGAGCAATACTATTCGTATTTCAGGTATTTCTGTCTGTAGTAGCCTGTTGTAAGAGATGGTTTGTTAAACTACACCTTTCATCATTACCACATGGTTAGCAAGGGCAGAGTGATACTGAAAAACCCAGTGAATCAAAAGGTAGTTTCACTTTAGCTAAGCCTTGCTGTATTTAATTCAACATTTCTAGAACCTCCAAATAATCCTGCTTTTAGGACCATGATACAGAATAAAGGCAGGGAAAAGAAACCACTCTAGGTGTATCAAGTAGAAAGAATTTAGATTAGAGGTTTGAGTGCTTAAAAAAATGGCCTTAAAAAGCTGGAGTATGCACAGTGTTGAAGTCACCACTGGGCTTTTGAATTTAAGGCACACAGCTATATGCCCTCTAAAACCCGTGTTTTAAATCTTGATTGCCCAGATCAAGAGCAGCTGGAGGGGCCGGCGCTGTAGCTCAGTGGGTTAATGCCCTGGCCTGAAGCGCCAGCATCCCATATGGGCACCGGTTCAAGACCTGGCTGCTCCTCTTCCAGTCCAGCTCTCTGCTATGGCCTGGGAAAGCAGTGGAAGATGGCCCAAGGCCTTGGGCTCCTGCACCCACATGGGAGACCTGAAAGAAGCTCCTAGCTCTTCGCTTCAGATCAGCGCAGCTCTGGCTGTTGTGGCCAATTGGAGACTGAACCAGTGGATGGAAGACCCCCCCCCCCTCTCTCCCTCTCCCTCTCTCTCTCTCCCTCTCTGTGTAACTCTTTCAAATAAATAAATAAATCTTAAAAAAAAAAAAAAAGAGAGAGAGCAGCTGGAGGAAAATGTTCACTGCCCTTCAGATATTTAAATGCTTCTAATTGGTGAATCCAGATGCAAAGCAATTCTGAAAATTCAGTGTTTGACTTTCTGGCTTCAACTATGAAACAGTGGAATGGAGGCAGAGAGAGATAATTCGTAGTATATACTACAGTTTAAAAAATTATTTATTTGAAAGGCAGAGTTACTGAGAGACAGGGGGAGATGGAGATTTTCCATCCACTGGTTCACTACAGTTTTGTTTTGTTTTTTTTTTTTAAGACTTATTTATTTATTTGAAAGTCAGAGAGAGAGAGGGAGATACAGAGGGAGAGATCACCCATCTGCTAGGTTCACTCCCAAGATAGCTGGGCCAGGCCAGAGCCAGGACCCAAGAACTTCTTCTGGGTTCTTCATGGGTGTCAGGGGCTCAAGTACTTGGGCCATCTTTCACTGCTTTCCCAGGCACATTAGCAGAGAGCTGGCCTGGAAGTGGAGCAGCCAGAACTTGAACTGGTGGCCATATGGGATGCTGGCATTGCAGGCAGTTTTCTTACCCACTGTGCCACAATGCCAGCCCCTCACTACAGTTTTTAAAAATGAATTCTCTTGAGATTTTAATAAGGAAGCCTCTTTTTGTTCAAGAGAAACCATCTGTCTATGGCGTCATAAAATAATGTTAAGAGTAAGTCTCACAAAATAATGAATTTCATTTTCCCACTAGAAATTATGTTTAAGTTACAGACAATAGAATTCATGGTTTTGATATGTTACATGAATTTTGAAAATTGCATTGAGTTGTGTAACAACTGGAGTAATTAAGACACAGTACCATTCCATCACTACAAAATATAATTGCCTGTTGTCTGTTTGTATTCCAACTCTCCCCCATCCTTACCTTCTAGTAACTGCTGATCTGTTCTTTTTCATTACTGGTTTTGGGTTTTCCAGAATGCCATATAAGGGATCATACAGTGTATTTTGGATCTAACAACAGCGCAAAAGAATTTGTGTTTTCTTTATGGTGTTGCTTCCATAGCTAATCTATTTCTTTTTATTGCTGCATACTATTCTTTTTTGTGTATATATCACTTCTGACTTGTAATTTGAGAGTATCACATGCTTCCTTTCTTTAAAATCTTCATTTTTTGAATAGCATGAATTCACAATTATGAACCCAACTTAATCTCATAGTCCTAATTCTTTTCAAAAATGAAGATAAATGTCTTCCTTTTCTTGGCTGTCTTCAATAAGTTATGCAGTCTAATTAGGATTCGTGCATAGGAGCAGGATACTTAGACAAATCTCAAGAAATAGAACTTTTCCCATTCTAATATTTAGACCAAATATGCTACTGAGAAATTAGCAAGGGCCCATTTATACAACCTTCATGAGTTTTCTCAAAAATGGAAACACAGCCATGTTCCACATGTTTTGGTCCCCAGTGGATGATGGTGATCCCATAAGATTAAATTGCCCAGTGACACTGTAAGGTGGATTAGTTTATGTAAGTACACGCTAATATTCCCAGAATGACAAAATCACCTAATAACACAGTTCTAATTATTTCTGTTACTAAGTGATACATGGCTGCATTTTGTAAATTAATTATTTGTCGACTGCTTTCAGACTAGAATTGAAAGGCCATCCAAATATTCCCTTGGAAAATTGGAATAATTTTTAGCACACTCACAGAAAACCTTTCTTCTAGACACATTTCAGTGTATCTGAATGATTCATTGTAGAAATTACTTTATAATTTATAGTGGGAGAAAGCAATACTATCCACAAAAGAAAAAAAAAAAAAGCTCAGAAAAAGAGAGAAGGTTACATGGTTCAGACTCAGGTTTCCAAAGACCTGGTCAGACAATGTAATTATCCAGCTTTGAATTTACCCAGCCCTTGAGGATTTATCCTCTGTCTCTTTTCTGAAGGGCTCTGTGATTGTTTGCTATCTCAAATTTCTTGGTTTTCCATTTCATATCTTATTTCAAAGAAGAACTCTGACTTCCCTGTACTTTCTCAGGCTCAGGTAAATAGTCACAAGTGAGGAAACCAAGAAGTTTGCTTATGTGTTCTGTATGCTAGTCATCTTGTGTATTACATTCACTATGTCACAGCATTATCAGATGGGTAGTGGAATTAATTATCAGCATTTCACAGTTAAGGAAGCTGAAGTTGAAAGAAGTTAGGTACTAACTCATTCAAGAAGAGCTTTTGAACCTAGGTTTGTCTGTTAACAAAATTAAGGCTTATCACCACTAAATTAGTGCTTTTCCTTTGCTTTTTACCTTGGTGTCCTTTAGGAGCCATTAACTGTGTCCATGTTCTCTTGTATACATATAATGATGTGCATTTATAATTAAGTGTTTCTATAATTAACAGGATACCTGAGGATCCACATTATTTACCTCTGTAGTTCATCCCTGAAAATGAAATATATGAGTAGTTAATTTATCCTGCATAGAATATTTTGTGAATCTATGAGATTACTTAGAAATATTGAGCTTCTTCCAAGAAGGGCTGCCAGAATGGCCAGCACAGCAGGATTCTTTATGCCTGGAGTCAGAAGTCACATTTAATGTCCAGGCTAACTAAATTAGTTGGAGCTTTTCAGAGTGGGGGCTTATTGGATTTTAGAGGAAGATGATTTGACTTGATATATAAAACTCTTCTTATTACAGAATTTGTTGCAGTGAGGTTGTGCTATATCATAATAACTTGGTAAAACTAAATCAGATCAGGGCTCTCTACCTAAAACATTAGAGATGCCTCATTAGACATCAGAAATGCTCTGCTAATGAGGAGTCCGACAGGCAGTCATTACCAGCGCTTTACATGCTGTTGCAGTTATCACAGTTGCTGCAGGTCTGCAATTGAGACTGTCAAGAGTCTCTCTCTGGGCTGACGCTGTGGCATAGTAGGCTAAGCCTCTGCCCGCAGTGCCAGTATCCCTTATAGATGCCAGTTCGTCCCTCAGCTGCTCCTCTTACAATCCAGATCTCCACTATAGCCTGAGGATGCAGTGTGAATGACCCAAGTGCTTGGGCCCCTGCACCCACATGGGAGGCCTGGAAGAAGCTCCTGGCTCCTGGCTTCAAATTGGCCCAGCTCCGGTGGTTATGGACATTTGGGGAGTGAACCAGCAGAGGGAAGACTTTCTCTCTCTCTCTGTCTCTTTCTCTCTTCTTCTCTCTCTCTGTGACTTTACCTCTCAAATGGATTTTTTAAAAAGTCTCTTTTTCTCTCCCTCCATCTCCACACCTCTCTCTTCCTTTTCCCTTCCTGCATTAAGCATAAGTCTGAACAACACTGCCTTAGCACTTTCTAAGTATGGTTCACTGTGGCAAGTCATAGATCTGATAGGTCCTCCTGTACAAATAAGGTAGAGGAGTTCTGCCCTTGAGGCTGTTAAATCAAATTGTTTTTGAGTGTGTTCTGTTCCCCAGGGTGAGTAGGTGTGGTAAATTTCATAGTACCCTTCAGATAACAAGATCTTTGTTGATATCGGGCAAGGTCAACTTGTTCTTTGCTGTAATGAAAAGGCTCTCAGTTTGTTAACTGTGAGGAGTGAACGTGACTTACCTAGTGAGCTTCTGGTTATGAGGATTCTTTCTCTCATTTCGTTTTGCTTCTCATGCTGCTAAGCTCTGTGTTGAATAAATAGCAGACATTTTCTGTATTTTGTTTATACAAAGCTTTTAAAGCTACATGGGAGGGGAGCTAACATTGTGGCATAGCAGGTTATGTTGCCACCGGTTCAGCCATCGCCTGTGAAGCTGGCATTCCATATGCACACTGCTTCAAACCCTCGCTGCTCCACTTCCAATCCAGCTCCCTATTAATGCACCTGGGAAAGCAACAGAAAATGGCCCAAGAACTTGGACCCCTGCCACCTACTTGGGAGAAGTGAATGGAGTTCTTGCCTCCTGGCTCTGGCCTGGCCCAGCCCTGGCTGTTGTGGCTATTTGGGGAATGAAACAGCAGATGGAAGATCTCTCTACCTCTTTCTGTATCTCTGACTTTCAAATAACTAGAAGTAAAATATTTACAAAAAATTATATGATAGGAAATATATCCATGTGATTGAGAGGGAGCTGAACTCTTCAGAAAGATGGAAATCCTTCATGTGTTTTAATCCTAAATGAAGTACCATGTAAGAGTAATAATGACAAACCTGCTTTTGCAAAGCATACAGTCAAGGGTTAATAACTTACAGCTCAGGTGTAGAATGATGCCACTACTATTATTATTATTCCTAACTTTATTGGACAATAATTACATGTAGACTCGTAAGTCTTTTTACATGTACTTCTCTATTCCTCAGAACAGGTCTATTTACCATTATCATCCCTATTTTACAAATGAAGAAATTGAGGCACAGAGAAAGTAACTACTTTCTGAAGAGACCCCAGCTATCAAAGGTGTGCCTGGGATTTGAATACAGGCAGTTTGATTCCAGAGCCAAGACTTGCAGAGATTGGAGTCCACTGCTCAAGTGGAGAAATCAGGAGACCCCTATTGAGCACCCCGACCCAGAGTTTGGGGTTAGGAAAGTCTTCCCAGATTCAGCAACGTCTGTGTTAAGTCATGAATATGGGTAGGATTTAGCTGAGAGAAGGAAAAGGGAGGGGAGAGTGTAAAAATACTCTATTTGGCTGGGACTTAATACACGGAATTGGTCATTGTGGTCAGGGCCTGTGTGTTGTGTGTTTAGGGTGTAGGATGAAAGTGGAACACTAGAAGTAGATTATGTAAGTCTAGGTTAAAGTCTGTTACTAAATGTGGGCCTTTATCTTGTGGATGTGGTGAGCCATTTCAGTGTTTTCGTCAGGTAACATGATAAAACATATATTTTAGAAAAGTTAGTTGGGCTTTTGTGTTGAGAATGGAGGAAGAGGTAGAGGGAAAGAGTGCAGGCAGAAAGATTAATGAGGAGACTTTGCAGCAGCCCAGAAAGGGGGTGATGGAGACTTTATCTGGAGTGAGGAAGAGAAACAAGCGATTCCAGAGATATCCAGCAGGTAGAGTCAGCAACACTTCATAACTGATGGGATGGACAGGAGACAGGAATTAGAGGGAAAGGTTATAGTTAGAATAAAATTTGAAAAAAATTTCATGGTTCTTGTTCCAGGCCAGCATTTTATTGTTCCTGAAGTTCACTCCTCTGTAAAAAGGAAAAGACAAGTTAAATGTTGGAGGGAAAGATGTACATAGTTTTCTGTAGATTCCTGATCCATTTGACTTTCCCATGAAATGCAGCTGTTTTCTGAGTTCATACTGCTTGTGGTGGCAGATTCTTTTATGAACTTTTGATGCATGCAGCCTCTTAAAAAAACATTGCTGGAGTGGGCATTTGGCACAGTGTTTCATTTGCTGTTTGGGACACCTGCATCCTGAGTTGAAGTGACTGCTTTCATTCCCAACTTCCTGCTAGAGTGCACCCTTGGGTCCCTGCCATCCATAAGGGAGACCCCATAACTAAGTTCTGGACTCCTCTCTTTGATTTGTCCCAGTCCTGAGTGTTGTAGGTATTTGGTGAGTAAACCAAAGGATGGAAGAGCTCTCTGAATTGCTACATTTCAAATAAAATGAAAAATAAAAAAGAAAAGCAATGAAAACATAATTTGCTATCATAAAGAGAAAGAATACAAAGAATAAGAGAAATTATACTAGTTTTGTCCAGTATTTTAGGTCTATGTTCCTTTGATATTGAGGCTAAATATGACTTTGACCCTCAAATCCAACGCTGTTCTACTTAAATGTGTAAACACACGATTGAAACTGTATGTATAAATGAGTCCTTATGTGTTTGTTTGGAACTGCAAAGTTTTCTTTTTCTTTCCCATTGGTCTTCTTTTTTTTTTTTTTTTTTTTTTGACAAGTAGAGTGGACAGTGAGAGAGAGAGAGAGACAGAGAGGAAGGTCTTCCTTTTTGCCGTTGGTTCACCCTCCAATGGCCACCGTGGCTAGCGTGCTGCAGCTAGCACATCGTACTGATCCAAAGCCAGGAGCCAGGTGCTTCTCCTGGTCTCCCATGTGGGTACAGGGCCCAAGGACTTGGGCCATCCTCCACTGCACTCCCTGGCCATAGCTGAGAGCTGGCCTGGAAGAGGGGCAACTGGGACAGAACCTGGCTCCCCAACCGGGACTAGAACCCCCATGTGCTGGAGCTGCAAGGCGGAGGATTAGCCTATTGAGCTGTGGCGCCAGCTTCCCATTGGTCTTGAGTAATGCATTTTTATACTGAGAAATTATTCTCAAACGGATCCTGGTTTTAAAGAGAAAAATATCTTCTGTCCTTTGAAGACCATGCTTTGTGCTTTTCCTCTGCCCTTTGTTTCTGATATGGGATAACCAGGCAACAGAAGCTGGGTGTTTTTGAGGGTTCTCTTTTGGCTGAGAGGTTTTATCTGTGACTCCACAGAACAAATAAATATACAGTTTGAGTACCTCTTATTCAGAATACTTGAAACAAAAAGTATTTGAGATTTCAGATTTGCCTTTAATTTTGAATATTTGCATATTCATGAGATATCTTGGTGATGGGACCAAATTGTAAGCACAGAATTTATTTATGCTTCATGTATACCCTATGCACGTAGCATGAAAGAAATTTAGTTTAACATTTTTTAATAATTTTGTGTATGAAATAATGTTTCTTGGTGTGGAATTTTCAGGCATCAAAAGTTTCTGAATTTTGGAGCGTTTCATATTACAGATTTTTCAATTAAGGATGTTCAACCTGTAACATATATAAACATCCTCATTATCTGATGGCCTTATTTTCTATATAGTCCAGGTTTATAAACAGTAAAATTTCTGCCTTATCTAATATTTTAAAAATCTGTACAAGTATTTAGTCCCTCTCCTCCTTTCTTTTAGTTTTGTGATATTTGTTCATTCAACTATAAGAAATATATAATCATACTTAAGCTGCTTGAGAAAATTCTGGGCTGTAACAGTTTGAAGGCAATGGAGACTCTGTAGAATATTATCATACTGTCGGAAACACTTGTTTTGACAAGTGCAGGAAGAAAGGTTTATGATAATTCTTATAGAATGGCGTTATCTGGTGTGGCAGAAGCAGGTGGCATGTTATCATATGGGATTCTATTCATGTGAGGCCAATAGACTTGAGGAAAGATAGCTACCTGTTTTGGGAGTGCTTCCTTTATGCAGGTAGGCTGCTAACTACCTTACATTCATTATCTTATGATATTCCCAAGAGGTGAGCAAGGATAAGATCATTTTCCCCCTTTCAGATGACAAAAATGATTTTGGAAATTTTATCTAAGCATATTTGTCCAGAGCTATCTAAGGAAAAGAAAGAGGTGAATTTGGACCTAGCTATTTTATTTTGAGGTGTAGACTTTTATCCAAACACTATAGTTTAGGCAACGTTTGGGCCCATGACAAGGGAGCGTGCAGTAGGGGAGGAGATGGTAGAATAGGAATGGAAGAAAGTGAAGGGATGGGAAAATTGCTGCATAGGTAGATTAGCAGCTGTATAACACAGAGGGTCACAGTAGATAATAGCTCAAATGTGGTTCAGGCTTACTTTCCCTTCATCAAACAATACTGAGCAGATGAAGGGTTTGGTGGTACTCTCACATGTTTTCAGTTATTCAAGGATCTAAGCTAATGAGAATTTGGTCATTTTTTTTGTATCTAATTTTTTTCTCAAATAAACCTATTATTTAAGGAGTACAAATTTCTAAGTACAACTTTAGGTATATAGTGATTCTTCCCACCATACCTGCCTTCTCATCTGAACTCCCACCCCACCTTTTCCTACCTCTCCCATTCCCATTAAGATCATTTTCAATTAACTTTATACACAGAATACCAACTCTGTACTAAGTAGAAATTTCAACAGTTTACACACACACACACACACACACACACACACACCAAAAAAACCTGTTTGAGAACAAGTTTTACAGTTAATTCTCATAATACAACTCAATCAGGACAGAGATCCTGCATGGGAAATAAGTTCATGGAGACTCCTGTTAAATTAACAATTAACACGCTTATATATGACATCAGTGATCACCCAAGGCTCTTGACATGAGCTGCCAAGGCTATTGAAACCCTTTGAATCCACAATCTCCATCAGTATTTAGACAAGGCCATAAGCAAAGTGGAAGTTCTCACCTCCCTTCAGAGAAAAGTACATCCTTCTTTGATGGCCTCTTTTTTCTGCTGGGATCATGTAGGACATTTTTTTTTTCAATAGTGTCTTAGCTTTCCATGCCTGAAATGTTCCTATGAGCTTTTCAACCAGACCAGGATGCCTTAAGGACTGATTCTGAGGTCAGAGCGCTACAGAAAGCAATGGTCATTCTATCAGTCTACTGTGTGGACTGTTTCCCAGGTTTGAACATTCTCTCATTTTTAATTCTATTTTTTATTACCAGAAATTTGATTTTATTTATATGATCGATTTAACACTTAATCCTACCTATATGATCAATTTAACACTTAATATGATCACTTTAACACTTAACATGGAATTTTTACTACCCAGCTCAATGGGATTTTGGGGTCCCATGGCAAATTTTTAAACTGTATCCTGAAAGCTAAGTCCATAGGAATGTATGTAGAACTATACAACTTTACATTTATAACCTTCCTCCTCCTTATTCCCACTCTTATTTTTTACTGAAATCTATTTTCAGTTGACTTTATACACATGTGATTAACTCTATGCTAAGTAAGGAGCTCAACAAATAGTATGAAGCAGAAAAAAAAATCTTTTTCGACAATGAAGACGAGGGCTATTCAAGTCTTTGCTTCTCAAAGTAGCAATTTCACTTCCACAGATTTCCTTTTAGGTGCTCTATTTGTTATCATGGATCAGGAAGAACGTATGGTATTTGTTTATTTGGGACTGGCTTATTTCACTAAGCATAATGTTTTCCAGATTGATCTATTTTGTTGCAAATGACTGGATTTCATTTTTTTAATCACCGTGTAATATTCCATAGAGTACATATCCCATAATTGCTTTATCCAGTTTTCAGTTGATGGGCAATTAGGTTGATTGCATGTCTTAGCTATTGTGAATTGAACTGCAATAAACATGGGGGTACAGATAACTCTTATTTGCTGATTTCATTTCCCTTGAGTAAATTCCCAGGAGTAGGATGGCTGGGTCATATGGTAAGTCTATATTCAGATTTCTGAGGTATCTCCATACTGTCTTCCATAGTAGTTTTACCAGTTTACATTCCCACCAACAGTGAATTAGGGTACCTATTTTCCCACATCCTCGCCAGTCTAATTGGAGGTCCTCTGAAAGTAATCTGGTGTTGCTCTTGCGTACACTTTAGGATCTTTTCCTTATGTTTTAGAGTTGTAGCGTTTGATTACAATGTGTCATGGTGAAGATCTTTTCTGGTCATGTTTATTTGGATTTCTATGTGCTTCCTGTACTTGGATGCTCCTTTCTTTCTCCAAATTAGGGAAATTTTCCATTGTTATTTCACTAAAAAGGCCTTCTAATCCTTTCTGTCTTTATACACCTTCAGGAACTCTTACAATCCATATGTTGGGCCATTTGATAGCAACCTCTAGATTCCCAATAGTGTTTTTTTAGTTTTCTAATAACTTTTTCTTGTGGTTGGTCTGACCATAATTTCCTGTGCTTTGTCTTCTAAGTTGGATATTCTTTCTTCTGCTTCACTGATTCTGTTGTTAAGGCTTTCCACTGAATTTTTTATTTGTTCTATTGATTTCTTCATTCCCACAGATTCATTTTGCTTTCTCTTTTGATCTCAATTTCATGGGAGAAATTTTCCTTCATGTCATGCACAGATTTCATTAGCTCCTGCATTTGCATCTGTTTACTTCTAAGTAAATCTATGATCAATTTTTTGAATTCCATTTCTGGAATTTTTCATTCTCATAATCTTCACAATCTAGTATTGAAGTTTTTTTTTTCTTTTGGGGGCATCATGTTGTCTTCCTTATTCTTGTTTCTTGAATTGGTGCCTTTGTTATTTGGCATTTAAGAAAGTACTTCTTTGTTTTTTCATTGTGGTGGCTTTTATTTTTGTACTATGCCTGTATAGGTTAGTGGAGTGTCTGCTTTCAGTGGATACCTAGAAGCATGTGGTGAGTGTGACCAAGGAGCTCTGTTCAGTTTCCCAGGGTGAGGGCATGTCTGAGGTGATATAGTCAGGTTTGGCGTGGTAAATCTCTTTTAATTTTCTTATCAGATCTTATCAGAGGGTTGTTTGTTCTTATCTGTTGGTGTAGACTCACCTGAGCTCCTCTCCTTGAAGGAGACCAGTGCCTGGGCGCTATCCCCAGTGGGTAAATTATTCATCTGCCCCAAGGACCACAAAAAGGATCTGTGCGGTCCTCATAAGCTCAGATTCCCCAGCAGTGTCCATTGCTAGGTAACGGGAGCCCTGAGCCTGTGGTATCTCCCACAGTGACTGCCCAAAGTCCCAGCCACACCCTGAGTCCTCCCACACAGCCTCAGGGTTTTCACAGTCCAGGCACACAAACTTCCCAAAGTCATGAGCACCCAGCCTTCTGTTTGTTCTCCCCACCAGACTCAGGAGTCTCCACTTGGCTGGTTGCTGGGTGTGGACACTGGCTGTTATGTATGTCCAAAATGGTGCCTGCTCTCCATCAGCTTGTTACAGGATGCCATTGCAGGGTGATCAGGGAGAGAGAAATGTGCCCTCCTTTGCTTTTTTCTCATCTAGTTTGACAGGTACACTATCCCCTATGGGGCTCCAAGGCAGATTCCCTCCAGGCTCTTCCTGCAGCTTTTTCACCAGTGGCTGCTGCAGTCTAATCTTACTTCATTCTCCAGCGCTGGTATGGAGGTTCTTGGCTGCTGGGTTCCTGAGTTGTGTACATCCATGCCCTTCATGTAAGTCCACTGTGTCCCTCCAATTTGCGTAAAGTTTTCTCCCTAACTCTTCCCTCTCGGTCACCTTTTTACATGTGATGTCCAAGTTCATGAGAATGTCCTCCAACTAGGAATAAATCATGAGGAGGAATAAATACCTATGGAGGGTTTTGTGGGCCATGTCTAGATGGAACACAAATAACTTCCTCTTGCATGACATAGACCAGGGCTTAGGTGTGGGCCAGAGAGAAGGAGGAAAACATGGATTTTGCCGAGTTGTCGGGAAAGAATAGGTCATGCATATCTAATAAGAATCAAGTCTTTGTGTACATATTTATACTTTTATTTTCTTGTGCTTGGTGACAGAGGGATTATTTTTCTCATTTTACCATGCAAAGGATTGGGATCCAGGAATTTGGCCAAGGTCATATGGATGTTTAAAGGAGAGAGCCCAGACTCTACCCTGGCTGTTTCATTCCTCAGCCCTGCTCTTTCTCCCCCTCATTCCATACACATTATTTTTGCCTCTAGCTCACAGTCTAGCATTTTGATAAGAAGAAATCCTAGAAAGATTTATATCTCAATTCACCCTCTTCTACTCAAAATATATCTGATGATCCGGCAGCATTGAGTTCACCAGAGAGCTTGTTGGAAATGTGTCATTTCATAATCTACTGAACCAGGCAGGTCATCGTACGAGGACCCTCAGGTAATGTAGAAGTCTGGGAAGCCTCTGGAGCAGACCTCTGCAACCCACCTTCTCAACATGATCCTGTGTAGGGTGTCATCTTCTTACCCAGACCCAAGAAATGGATTCACCCTGTGTGAGCCACCGGGTGTAACTGCTTGAGTAAAATTTCAGCCTTTATGAAAAGTAAACACATTTAACCTAGAAAGGACTACTTAGCAACATAATATTGAAAGACTGCTCAGCCCATTTTTTGAAAAGCATGAGCTGTTTCCATAGATAAGCCAAACAGGCCTGAGCAAAACAGAGGAAAAGAGAACTTTGCTGTTTTGGTTTGTAGACAATGATTCGCTTTTCTAAAACGAGCAGCTTTGTCTCTTACCTTGAGAATGTGAGAATCCTGAGTTTTTAGCTTCAGCCCATACAGGCTCCCTGCCACCTGGGATAGTGAGGGCAAAATTCATGAAAGTCACAGACTATCCAGCCATTTAACGTATGAGTCCAAATGTAGTGCAGCAGTCCAATTACCAGCTTATCAGCTGTTAACCTTGCACTGTGGTTACAAAAGGCCAACTTCTGGCCAGAGCCTTAATAGTTGCAAGTGTCAGAGATGGTCTTTTCTTCTCTGAGACCAGTTCCCTTGTGAGCCTCATGATAACAATGTGCCTTTTAGAGGACCAGTTCACTGGAAGCGAAGTAGGAGGGGGGAGAATTCCCCCAGGGGCCTCACACCCCATGACAGATGGCTCTGGACAGCCTTCCTATCTGAGAAGAATGGAGCCTGAAGCCTGAAGCTCCAGGGACACGCAGACATTGCTGTCCTGAAATAATAACATAAAACATTTCTCAACGTTTTGTCTGTGGTTTTCCTTAGAATAAACCTATTAGGAGCATTACCTCAATTGTAGTATACTACCTATATGACTCTCTGCAGCCATAATGTGGCTGTTTCCTTACAAGGTAACTTTGTGCTGTTGTTAGCCAATTAAATCTCAGAAGCCACTTGGAAGAGATGTTTTCATCTTGCTTTCTTGGAGATTTGAACACTGAAAAGAGAACCTTGCTTAAGGTCAGAGCAGACCAAATCCCACTTGCATGGAGTCTCCCAGTTGTAACTGTGGTGGTGGTAGGAGTGGGTGTGTGAATGGCAAGACTTCAGTGCTTGTCTGTACCTTCTACGACAAACTTAAATGCTCTGTGGATCCAAGAATGAGTGTGCTATTCCTAACTTTGTATATTTCATTACAGTCGAATTGGTAAGAATTACAGTCGAATTGATGTTCCAATGGCAAGATTTCTAAGTTGGATTTGAGTTACAAGAACAACATTGTGCATGAAGTTAGACAAGACATCCAGTAGCTTACTTACTCAGTTTTTTTTTTTTTTTTTTTTTTTTGGACAGGCAGAGTTAGATGGTGAGAGAGAGAAAGGTCTTCCTTTTCCATTGGTTCACCCCCCAAATGGCCTCTATGGCTGGCAAGCTGCGCTGATCCAAAGGCAGGAGTCAGGTGCTTCCTCCTGTTCTCCCATACGGGTGCAGGGCCCAAGCACTTGGGCCATCCTCCACTGCCTTCCTGGGCCACAGCAGAGAGCTAGACTGGAAGAGGGGCAACCAGGACAGAACCTGGCGCCCTGACCAGGACTAGAACCCCGTGTGATGGCGCCACAGGCAGAGGATTAGCCAAGTGAACCGTGGCGCCGGCCAGTTTTTTTTTTTTTTTAAAGTTCTTTTCCTTAACAGAAGTATAGAACATATGTTTATTAAATTACAAATTGCATTTTAGGAAAGGTTTGAGCAAAATGTGTACTAATTCATCCAGGGTTACTCCAAGAGACTGTCTCATAACTATAGCTGCATTTCATGACATGCTTCACTCATTGCTGGACCTATCAGGTGGTTGTCATTACCCTCAGTATAAAGCTTGAGGGAGCTCCGTAGTCTGGCACGGTGAACAGATATGAGAGTCTGGGTTTCAGTGTTGTCTAAGGCAGCAATTGCTGTGAGTGCCCAATGGCATCTGAAATGAACATCACCTGTATGTGTGTTAGGAAACTGGTGCAGTTTTAGCCAGGTGGCCGCATGGCCCAGCTACCTGAGCCAGGCTCCACCCCCATCCTAATGGGATTCGATGCTCCTGCTTCTCTGCCCGCCCTCGGGCGAAGTTTTAAAAGGGCCTGTTCCTAAACACGTGCCCTCTTGGCTCTTGGCTCTTCTCTCTTGGTTCTGCTCTCTTGCTCTCTTGGCCTCTTCCTCTGGTCTCTGAGCTCTCCTCTCATGCTCTCTGCTCTCCTCTCTTTGCTCTATCTTCTCTCCTCACTAGCTCCTCTCCTCTGGCTCTGTCTCTTATACTTTCTCTCTTTTCCCTTTGCCACCCCTTCACTCTGGTCTGTTGGGTGTTCCCCAACAAACCCATTCCCTTACTCTGGTGTGTTTTGTGACGGCTAACATTAATATATAACAATGTGACCTGGCCACTGCAGGCCATCTTGCTCATGCAGTGCCTGTCCATTTACTTATTCATCTTTCTTTAGTTCCTTTTTTTTTTTTTTTGACAGGCAGAGTTAGACAGTGAGAGAGACACAGAGAAAATGGTCTTCCTTTTTCCGTGGTTCACCCCCAAGTGGCTGCTACAACCGGTGTGTTGTGCCAGGCGTGCTGCACTGACAGGATGTGCTTCCTCCTGGTCTCCCAAGCAGGTGCAGGGCCCAGGCACTTGGGCCATCCTCCACTGCCTTCCCAGGCCACAGCAGAGAGCTGGCCTGGAAGAGGGGCAACTGGGACAGAACTGGTGCCCCAAACGGGACTAGAACCTGGGGTGCCGGTGCCGCAGGTGGAGGATTAGCCTAGTGAGCCGCGGTGCTGGCCTTCTCTTTAGTTCTTTAACAAACATGTATTGAGATCTTACCATGTGCCAGGAATCTCAGAAATGAGAGTTCCACTGGTACCACCTTCTTAAAGTTCCCCATTGAGTATTTTAGTGAAAGTTTTACTGTATTTCCTTGTTGATGCTTGCATCTTAATGAGGCAAATGTGTTGTATGTTGGATAGCCTCAATGAAGAAAAATGTCTTAATAATTTCATTAGACCACAGACAAAATTTGGGGTGTGTTAATTTGATTGGGGAATAGGAAAAAGACTTAAGGATGGATTACAAAATTAAACCTAAAATTAAACAATTCTTATATATGTAAATATGTATTTTTATTTACTTTAAAGATTTATTTATTTAGTTGAAAGAGCATCAGAAAGGGAGGAAGGGACGGAGATATTTACTTCCCAAATGACCACCAACAGCCATGTTTGGGCCAGGAAAAGCCAGGAACTGGGAACCAGGAACTCCTCCAAGGTGTCTAACAAGTACTTGAGTCATCTTCCGCTGCCTTCAAAGGTACTTTAGTAACAATCTGGATTGGAAGCAGAGTATCTCGGACTCAAACTGGCCCTCCAGTATGGGATGCTGGCATGGCAAGTGGAGGCTTAACCCCCTGTATCACAATGTTAATATTTGTTGAATGTTTCCCACCTGCAAGATATTTGTGCAGGGTGTATAAATATGAATTCAGTTTCCCATGCATATAAACAATCCTTCAGACTTGGATGCGAACTTGAAATAATTACAGTGCTAGACACAAACATTCATTACCTTGTAAAAATATGACTTTGAGATTCAAGAAAGGAAAGAATTAGTGAAAACTTTAAGGCAGAAGTAAACATGGGAGCCAACTTTCAAAGGATAAATAAGATTGTAAGAAGAGGAGATAGGTTGGGCTGGGTGGCTCATTATGGGCAGAGGGAACAATAAGGAAAATTTAGAGAATGACTAGGGAGAAATTTAGCTAAACTTTGAGATATGGACGATACCTCAGAGCTATCCACTATTGACTTCTTAAGCAACTTCTATGAAGTTCATGTCATTTTTTATAATATCTGTGAAAATCTGAGTAGTATATTAATTCCAAGCAAGATATGATCATTTTAAAAAATTCAGAAAGTACATAAAAGTTTATAAAAATTAATTTAAAAATTTCCTTTGTCTTACATTTTGTTTCTGTGTACCCTTTTGAACAGTTGAAATAATGTGTTACATTCCACCTTTTCATTTGAAATAACAGTACAGCATTTATCTGTGTTATGAAAAGCTCTTGGAAACCATCACACTTAATGGCCTTGTTCTGTTCCATTATGTGACTTTGTTGTATTTGGCCTTACCCCACCCTATTGATGGAGGGTTAGGGTGTTCCATGTTTTTCACTGCCACAAACAGAATGGGTGTTGGCCAGCTGACCCCTTTTGTATTTCTCAGGTGATAATGGCAAGGCACTTAGAATCAGCTGAGACGCAGAGTGATGTGCTTCAGCCGCTGGGGGAGAGAGCAGAACTGAGACTTTGGGGCAGAAAAAACAGCTCTCTGACCAGAAGAGGGCACTATGGAGTTTCAAAGAGTAACAGTTAATTAACTATGTGGATCATGTCCCCTGAGAAGTTTGATCTCAGTGGGTGACTGACCTTCTGGTCACCAGGAAAGAGATTAATTGAATTTCAAAACTATTTGGCTCTCTTCCTATTTCCTGGGGAAGTTTGGGTTGTTAGGAAAGGATCAAAACACTATCTCTTCACTGTTGTATTTCCAAGTTGGGAAAAGGAGGCAGAAACACCTATCAAACAGCAAAGATGGAGCCCCGCCCCCCCACCAAAAGCTGGGGGTGGGAGTTGTAAAGGCATGGAGGAGATGAGGGACTCTGTCCTAACCCCAGTGGGATTCTCATACCCTGTTAGATGGAGTGAGCAAGAAAGGAAGAAAAATAAGAAACTCATTCCTGCCTTGCATGAACTTTCAATGTTGCCAAACACATATGTTTGTGACTTCTGCATTGTATAGTGTGAGCCTAGTCTGCTTTTCATTGGCTCTTCTCACCTTTGGTCCCCTCTTTTCTTCATGAAATTTCCCTTTAAGAGGACATCATTGAGTTAGTGCTCATGCAGTGTGCTGCCGTAAATTCAGCTCTGCAGTCGGTCATGAATCCCAGCAGAAGGTGGTGTGTCAGGGCTGTGGCTCCCGGTGCTGAACACGTGTTCCTAATAAAAGTGCCTGCAGGCATGCTTGTGTTATGTATGGTTCAGCAAAGGAAGGAGACAGGAAGGGGACTCTTGGCTTAGGGCAAAGAAACATCTGCTCTATGGGGAAAAAAAAAAAAAAAGGAGATATCCCACATTTTGCATAATAAATACTGTTCTGAAAGTTTTGCTGTAATTTCCCATGTTAAATCATCCTTCAAACTTTTTTAGGGCCTTTTAAAAAAATAAACAACTGTTCTATCAAATTTTTGAGAGAAAGCAGAACTTCATTGCAGTTAAGTGCACTGACTCTGCAATGAGGCTGTCTTCGATCAAATATTGACACCACCATTTAGTGGCTTTGTGAATTTGGATGAGTGACTTACTCCCTTGAGGCCTTAGTTTTTCCCTATCTGCAAAACAGGCACAATAACACTGTCCACTCCATGGAGCCTTTATGTGGATGATATGCAAGAGAACATTTTAGAATATAGTATTCGGGGTAACATTAAACTTAATATATTAAGCTTAAAACATTACTAACAATATGTGAATTAGTAGATGATATACATGTGAAATAAATAAAAATTTGAAACAGTATTTTTCTTGGTATAACCCAAGTCTATAAGCTAGCCACATTGGCAGATTCAGCATGATTCATGGTATATTATTTAAAAATGATAGAATGAGAACACTTGGGGGCCAGTGTTGTGGCACAGTGGGTAAAGCCACTGCTTGCTATGCCAGCATCCCATATGGGTGCCAGTTCCTGTCCTAGCTGCTCCACTTCTAATCCAGCTCCCTGCTAACGTCCTGGGAAAAGCAGTGGAAGATGGTCCAAGTGTTAGGGCCCCTACCACTGATGTGGGAGATCTGGCTGAAGCTCCTGGCTTTAGCCTGGCTCAGCCTTGGCCATTATGGCCATCTGGTGAGGGTATCAATGGATGGAAGATTGATTTCTTTCTCTCTCTCTCTTTCTCTTCTCCCTCTCTCTGTCTCTTTCTCTCATTCTCTGTCTTCCCCCGTAATTATTTTAAATTAATCAATTAATTCTTTATTAAAAATAAATTAATTAAAAGAAACTCCAGAGAGTAATTCAACTGAACTGTGAGGCTAAATAGATATATAAACACAACTGAATTCCAGGACGATTTTCTCTTGCATATATCATGTAATATTTTATTAACTCAATTTGCTTTAAAAGCATAGATTTTTACATTTAAAATGATAGTCTAAGTCAAGTTTGAAATGTGGTGCTAAATGATTTTTGTCAGATCAAATTGGGGATGAACAAGTTTTAGGTTCCCTGGGAAATTATTTATAATTAGATGGTTGATGTATTTCCTTCAGATTTAGCTTATGGGAAAAAAGTTGGCATTGGAGCATTAAACACACTCTAACATTTCAATAAATATCTCATGACTAATTTATTTATCTAGATTTCAGTTTACTAACAATATCAGCCACCCAAGTTCAACAGAAATTAAAACATCCAGAAGTGAAAATGCAATACAGCTCAGTGTTGTCAGTGATGATTGTCCTGTCTGCTGTAAATGCTGTTATAAGATCCAGATGTTCTCACTCAGAGTCTTAGCTATTTGTAGGTGTCACAGCGTCACTGCCTTACTCATAGGAGAACGAGAGCCATCCGTAAGAACCCTTAGAAAACAAAGCCTGGTATCAAAAGGGATCTGGAATAAAATGTAGACCTACAGCTGTGTCACATGGTGTGATGATCATCATTCCTTGCCTTTCATCAGAGATTCGTTGATTACCAGTTATCTACCAGTTACTCTAATGTGGCCATAGGTTACAGAGACAGGAGAGATTCAAAGACAAATGATGTACAAACTTTTCTCTGTCAAGATGCTCACTGCCAACTAGACATAGTATTTTGTTCGTAATAGTGTTATCCAAAAAAGTGAAGTCACAACTTTATGTCCTTGTTGGAAATAGTCACACATAACTGACTTTAATGTTATTCTCCCCTTCCTCCACCCTGGTTTGCTTTCCAGTTTCTAATGCCTTTTTTCCCCCTCTTAGGATTTACTTTCTTCTTCCCTGGATGTCCTTAATCCTCTATTAATAGCTTTTACATAGCATAATCAGAATGCCTGTTTACCCACTAAAACCATACAGAGAACTCTCATCCTATCCATCTTATTTTAGCACAATGTTACCAGTTAGCTTTTGGTGTATTACAAAACACTTCCAAATTTTGTGCATTTAAAAACAATCATGATTTCTTTCTTACAATTCTGTGTGTTGGTTGGGCAGCTTTTCTGGGCTGGTGGGCTCAGCTGGTCTGAGTGATCTAGGATGCATGGGATAACGGAAGTTTCTCTCCATGTGGCTTGCTGTCTTCTGGTGGACTTTCTAACACGGTAGCCTCAGAGTTCCAAAGGGAAGTAAGCAGGAAAGCCCTGATGTGTAAATGCCATTCATGCCTCTGATAGAGTACTTTGCAAAGGAGTAGGATATGGAGAGGGAAGACCTTGTGTCCATTTTTCAAAATAGCTTTCTTTTCTTATTTATTTGAAAAGCAGGGTTACACAGAGAGGAGAGACAGAGAGAGAAGAGATTTCCATATACTAGTTCATTCCTCAGATGGCCCCAGCACTTTGGCTACATGCTGCTCTCCCAGGAACATTAGCCAGAAGCTGAATCAGAAGTGGAGCAGCCGAGTCTCAAACAGCGCCCGCATGGGATACTGGCTTCACAGGTCGCAGTGTAACCCACTCTGCCACAACACTGACCCCCCAAATTGCTTTTTATGCCTTGAGGGAGAATAAAAGTGTTTCATGCCAGAAAGAACACACCTTATTGTCAGTCAGGGCCCATTGACTGGAGCTATCATCTGACCCCTTGATGAAGATGGCTGCAAAGAAGTCAAGGCTTTGGTGCGATTAAGTGTTCAATGTGTCCCAAATGACAAATTTACATTGCTGTTGTTTACCATTGGCAAGTGGCATACAGGCCTTTGAGAGTTAATCATATTCAAAGGCTTCCTGAATTTCCATCTTCAAACCCTTATGGACATTGGAGGCTGGTCTTCTAATAAGTAGGGATTGGGGGAAGGTGGGAGGGTTGGGTAAGCTGTTTTAAGTTTTCATGAACAAAATGGCTTCTTGCCTTCTGTTAACTGATCACATACCATCTCCCAGCCTCTCACATATTACATACTGCCCTTCACTTCTTAATTTTTTCTTTTCTTTTTTAATTCGAAAAGCAGAAAGATGCACACAGAGACATCTTTCATTTGCTGGTTCACGCCCTGAACGCCTATGATAGTTAGGATTGTGCCAGGCTGAAACCAGAACTCAATCTGCATCTCCCTTGTGGGTGGCTGGGACCCAAGTACTTGAGCTATCACCTGCTAACTCCAAGGGTGCTCATTACCAAAAGGCTGGCATTGGAAACCAGATGGGAAGCAGAGGCAGGACCCAATCCCTGGCGCTCTGAAATGGGAAGCAGGCATCACAAGTGGCCGTTTAGCCTACTGTGCCACAAAGTCCACTCCTTTGTAAATAGTTTAGATACTTGAAAAGATTAGTTTTAGATCAGTATAGAGAAGGTAGCATTGCATAACTTGTTTTGATAAAACCCAACTAACTCAATGTTAAATAAAAAGGAATAGGTTGTTATTTGAATTACAACGGGTGGGTGTCACATGGCTATCAAGGAGACAATGCAGAGGGCAGAACATTGATTTTTCAGCATGACAAAATAACTTACACGAAGATACTTTCTTTTTTCACAAACTCATTTTCTGAGAACACCATCAAGAACAAAGAGCTTGTTGTGTAACTATGGTAGGAATAATTTTTTAAAACTTTATTATAAAAGTAACATTATAATATTGTAGTAAATATAACTAATCTAGAAATTTTTAGTATTTTAAAGAATGTAATTATATTGTGTTTATAATGTCATTATTTTAGCCAAGCCAAACCAGCCTTGTGAGGAACACATTCGTTTATTTTTAAGATAATTTGGTTATAGCTGACGTACGGGTTTCATGTGACTAATATCAGGCCCTGGTGTGCATTGTTCAGTCAAAGAAAAAATTGAATTATCCTTTATACTTGGTATGGTCTTCAGTAAATAAAGTCTGATTCCCTTCTCCTGTAGCTTACTGTGGTCCTCCATGTGCTAGACTTCATGGGAAATTTAGAAGTCTGATTAGACTGCCTCTTTTATAATAAATTGATATATTTGAGCACATATTTATTATTCAAAGTAAGTCTGGTTTCTGAGGTGCTTCATTGTCAGTAAATAGTTAAATGAATTAAAATCACAGGGGATGTTTGCTGCTCTTTGTGACCCAGTAAGAAATTCTCCTTGTATGGGAATGACGCTGTGGAATCTGCAGTGCCCACATCCCAGATGGGCGCTGTGTTGAGTCCTGGCTACTCCACTTCCGATCCAGCTCTCTGCTATGGTCTGGCAAAACAGTGGAAGATGACCCAAGTCCTTGAGCTCCTGCACCCCAGTGGGAGACCCAGAGGAAGTTCCTGGCTCCCAGCTTCAGATCAGCACAGCTCCAACCATTGCTGCCAGTTGAAGAGAGGACCAGCAGATGGAAGACCTCTCTCTTTCTCTCTGCCTCTCCTTCTCTCTCTGTGTAACTCTAACTTAGAAAGGAAGAAAGAAAAAAGAAATTAATTCTCCTGGTCAAAATCTTGAAAATATATGGGAAAATAAAAGAAAATATATAGGGACTTTGAAATGTTCATGGAAAAATGAAATTAAAAGTGAGATTAAAAAATATAAAGTTTATTTGTCATCATAAGCTCTTTTACATTCAAGACAGTTTTATAAGAGAGCCATTTAGTCTGCCCTAACTTACTAAGGGTCCTGCAAATTTAACCAGGCCAGTGCACTTGTTTCTCCATTATTAACTAAAGAAAATGCCCCATAAAGGTATATAGTTTTTAAGACTAGATAACAGGACAGAGAGGAACCAAATGATGACTGTAAGGTTAACACTTGATGATTTCCCACTGAAAATCACCCTTGTTTCATGGAAACAGGAACACTGTTGTGGTGGAGAAAGAAGCTGGAGTGAAGGTTTCCTGGATGTTTCTCTGCAAAAGCTTTGGCTAAATGTCTCAAAACACTCTCCTAATAAGCAGATGTTACCATTCTTTGACCCCCCAAAAAGACAATCAGGATGCCTTGAGCATCCCCCCAAAATCTGTTGTCTTAGCCTTTGTTCTTTTTTTTTTATTAAAGATTTATTTATTTATTTGAAAGAGTTACATAGAAAGAGGAGAGGCAGAGAGAGAGAGAGAGAGAGAGAGAGAGAGGTCTTTCATCTAATGGTTCACTCTCCAACTGGCCGCAATGGCTGGAGCTGCGCTGATCCGAAGCCAGGAACCAGGAACTTCTTCCGGTTCCCCCACATGGGAGCAGGGGCCCAAGCATTTGGGCCATCTTCTACTGCATTCCCAGGCCATAGCAGAGAGCTGGATTTCAAGTGGAGCAGCCAGGTCTCGAACCGGCGCCCATATGGGATGCCTGCACTTCAGGCCAGGACATTAGCCATAGCTCCACAGTGCTGGCTTAACCTTTGTTCTTAATCAGTCTACTCTGACTGGATCAGCTGGTGCCTCCTCTTGGCGGCCTTTGTTGTGATTATTTTTGTCTTCAGGATCACACTAGGAAAGCCATGTTTCATTTTGTTATACTGCTTTAAGAACTGCTTCAGGATCTTGATCTCATTTGTTGAAAATTTCTGCTGAAAACTCTACTCTTGTCTGTACTTTTGTCACTCAAAGAGCAGCAAGTTTGCTCAGCTTTAATTTTTCAGTCAGAATCATGTAAATTGAACCACTTGAGAAGTCAGTGGTGTTGGCCATTGTCTTTCCTGTTAGTTACTGGTCTTTTTCAATTATGACATGTACAAGATTAATTTCTTCTTTGCAAATTTATGTGGATGGTCTCATTGCAGATTTAATATTCAATGTATTCTCATCCATTAAAATGAATTATCCAAAAAAAAGAATTATCCATTTGCAAATTGTGTATTTCTTTGGGATGTTGTCCCCCTAAAACTTTTACAAAGCACCAATGATTTCACTATTCTTCCACACAAGCTTCACCATAAATTGGACATTGGTTCTTGCCTCAAATTTCAGCAGAAGTCGTGTTACTCTGATAGCGGTTTTTTCCAAACTGATGTTATATCCTTCTTAGTACTTCAAACTAGATCCTGATCAGGCATGTGATAACAAATTAAAATTTTTTTTAATTCATGCATTTTTCATACTGTTCACTTTACACAAATTTTTTGAAGACTCCTTCTATATGACCAACAAATGTGTTTAGCTTTAGAGCCTGAGAGAACTTTGTAGAGCAGCATCTCTTGTAATCCATGACACAGACTGGGAGACTGAAGATCAGAGTCAGCATGGCTTCATGTAGCTGATGAGTTAAAAAGTCTTATGATGCCAGTCCAGGGAATACAGCACACTCAGCCCTGGCTTGCTTCTGTAGCTACTAATGTAATGGCAATGTCTATCATAAAATAAAACAGTTCCATCTGTTGAGAGCAGTGATGTTCTGAGAACATTTTAAGTGTGTTATCATCTCTACTGCCTTGGGTGCTTGGATCAAAGTGATATTGTAAGCATATCTGTTTTCAGAAGGGGAAACTCCTTGAAGTGTGGTCTGTGGCATTCTCTTTTGGTTTTACAATAATTAGTTAAAGCAGGTCTTAAAATTAGTCTTTCTCAGTAGGCATTCACTGTTGCTACTAAATTGAAGTCATGTGTCTCATGGAATAGTAAATCTCTCTTGTAAGTATAAGTGATGTGTATTTGAAATTAGGTAGGAGTGTAGGCTTTCTTTTTCTCATTCACTTTTTGTTTCTTGGACATAGAGTCTTACAGTTAAATAGTTTTTTAATGATCACATAGGCTGAGTAGAATTATCACATTTTGGGTATGTCTTCACCCATAATCCTTCATATTTTCTTTGTAATATATTTTGGAATGATCCTCATTTAGCATTTGAAGAGGTTGTTAAGGGTAAAGTAGAAGAGACAGATTCATGTTTGGAAGATAAAAATTAGTCAAAGATCCTAGACTTGTGGTTTTGCATCTTTATTATACAATTCTTGGAGCTGAAAACCTTTGTTTACCATTGCCCAGCAAGAATTGAGGACCAGCATTTTATTCCATGAAGCCAAAAAAGGAAATGTCAGTTCTATGGCCAATGACTTAGTTTTGGAATGTGGCACACTATTTTGCAGAGAACTAAGAATTTATCTTGAGGTACTACCTCTAGTTTAAAACATAACCGCAAAATGCCACGGGAGTCTACATCTTTTAAGATCATTCTGATAAGGTCATTGTGAGCCATGACTTCATGGGCAAAGGGCTCTAATCTAATATAAAATCTACAGAGGACTAAATAAGGGAAAGAAGGCCTAAGGCCTGGCAGGAGGGAATTTTCAAGAGCCATCAGTGTCTGCAGATGTAGCGTTATCGCACTTTATGGTCATCTTCTTAGACATTTGGCTATAGACCAAGCAACTTCAATCTGTTGCCAGATCTCTCTTGAGTCTATGAGGCAAATAATGTCCTATTTATGGGGATCTGGTGAGGTTGTGAGTGCTCTGAACCTTCTGTAGTTTTCTTTCTATCACTAAAGAACATAATTCTCTTGTATAATTTTAGCAATGAAAATTTTACTTTTTAAAAATCATGATAATATTTCACATATAGATGAATAAGTTTCTACTCTAAGATTATATCAGAGAAACTTGGCACCTTTCCTGGAATGTATGACTTCCAAAACTTCAAATGGCAGACGCAGGTTCTAACATACCAGACATTTGTTGTTTAAATTGTCACTAAACTCATAGATCAAGGTCTTAGAAGATGGAATGGGTGATTGTGAAGGTTGATAATGTTATTGGCAAAGTCATGACATAACAGGTTAAGCCACCACCTATGACACCAGCATCCCATATGGGTACTGATTTGAGTCCTGGCTGCTGCACTTCTGATCCAACTCCTTGCTAATGCACCTGAGAAAGCAGTGGAGGATGGCCCAAGTCCCTGCACCTATGAGGGAGACCCAGATGAAGCTGCTGGCTTTGGCCTGGCTCAAGTTGACCTGGCCATTGCAGGCATTTAGGGAATGAACAAGCAAATGGAAGACCTCTCCTGTGTGTCTTTCCCTCTTTCTCTGTGTAACTCTGCCTTTCCATAAATAAAATAAATCTTTAAAAATGAGTTTATTTCGGCTGGTGCCGTGGCTCACTAGGCTAATCCTCCGCCTGCGGCACTGGCACCCCAGGTCTAGTCCTGGTTGTGGCGCTGGATTCTGTCCTGATTACTCCTCTTCCAGTCCAGCTCTCTGCTGTGGCCCGGAAAGGCAGTGGAGGATGGCCCAGGTCCTTGGGCCCTGCACCCGCACAGGAGACCAGGAGGAAGCACCTGGATCCTGGCTTTGGATCGGCGTAGCGCACCGGCCGCAGTGCGCTGGCCGTAGCAGCCACTTGGGGGATGAACCAACGGAAAAACGAAGACCTTTCTCTCTGTCTCTCTCTCTCACTGTCTAACTCTGCCTGTCAAAAAAAAAAAAAAAATAAATGAATCATGAGTTTACTTCAATATCTCCTGTGAAGGCTTTGACCATGTTTCTTATTTCTTTGTGAAACGAACATGCCAGTACAAAATGAAGTGGTTTGATAAACTTCCTCACAACTATAGAGTGTATTTACAGTTAATCTCTAAGAACTAACAGGCAATGATGCCATTTTCTTGATTTTGTTTTTATGAGCCACAGTTTTATATCCTGCTGTTTATCTGATTTGAAAATGCTTATAATATTGGGAGAAAGTGAGTATTGAGTCAAGGCAAAACCTTAATAAACATGGCTTTGACCTAATATTTCAGGCTCATGGAAGATTTCTGTATGTTAAGATACATTTCAATATTGTAGAAATGCAATGGTGACCATCATATAAAACCTTAATAAAATTTGTGATATAACCTGCTGAAGAAATGGGAAGGCTCTCAAAAAGAGTTTACATGATTTATTTGCATTTCATGGTTTATCTTACCTCTAATTTCTTCAGATCTCTTGTATTCTTCTTTCCCTTAAGCCAAACAGCGATTTCTGTATTTTAAACTAGAAAACAGATTTTCAAAAGCATGTTTTCCCTTTTCCCAAGTGTCATTTAGCTGCTACTGAGGGGGTTGTTGTCTTGATAATTCTAATCATCCCTATGCTGTTAGAAGAAATTAACAAGATAGAAATTTTCCCCTGTAAGCTTCAGGTATTTAATTTTAAAGATGCTTTCACTGGGGGGTAGTGGGTAGGGTGGATAGGCATGTAACTGCTGTTGCCCAGCGAAACTGTAGAATGGTTTATGACAAGTGTTAAGTCAGGATACCAAATCCAGTTTATAAAATAACATGATGAATGTTTGGCAGCCAAACTGCAACTTCCCAAAATTAAAATGTTGGCTGGTATCCTGAAAATGGAATTCTTTGTTTCCCACAGACTGGCATACAGATGACCAAAAATGACCAAAATCTAAAGCCCATAGCCTTGACTTCATAATAGTTTTTGTCAGTTCTAGTTTAGGGTGGAAAAAAGTCTTAGGAGGCATAGTCAGTCTGAATCATTGTTTGCTGGACTGCCTTTTGTGGTCTTTTGATGTCTTGACTCTTTCAAGAGTCTCTTTCAGGTCTACAAATCAAAGAGGGGTTGATGGCTGTTTAAGGAGTAGAAAGTTGCACTTTGCATTAGCTCCAAGACTATTTGCATTGGAAAATTGAACAGGCATACTCCAAACAGAATCACTCTGAATGCAACTGTTTACCACTTAACTTTTAGTCAGTATTCTCATTCAGAATAAACACGAAAGTGCTTTTCAATATGTTTTGAAGTGAGAGAACATTTAGACTCCTTTAATTTAGAGGAATCTATAAAGAGGCTGATAGTGTCCTAGGGTCATGCACTAAATCAGCTTTTTTTTTCCTGAAAGATGGTAGAGAGCATTTAATCCCATCTCTCATCCAGTTCAACAGCCTCTAAGTAAAAACAGAGGAATATCATAATATATGATATTATGATATATATTAATATATATTAATATAAAAACAGAGGAATATCAAGATCCTTAAGTGAATGGAAGCATCTGTCCTGTGAAACAGTTCACATCATTGTAAAGTAAGTCGTATTTTCCTGGTGTTGATTTGAAATCTCTACTCCTGAGACCATTGAACTTTGGTACAAAGATTTTCTTCTGAATAAACACAGAGTGTCTGTGTTACTCTCCCTTCCACATGATGATTTTCAAATACATGAGGGCATTTCTCTTGCTCTGGCACATGAGTCAGGATGGGGATGGGTTTGGATTTGGACCAGCAATTCAAGGATATGTTTCTATCGCAGCTCTACCACTGGGCCCTTGAGACCCTGCCAGCTCACTAGAGGTTTCTCTACTCCCACTCCATTATAGGATGACTTTAGATTAGCTTCCTAGTATCTTCTTTTATCAGTTTTTGCTTAAGTAGTATAACTTCACCAGCCTTCTATTTTGTTGATATACTATTTAAAATTGTGGCACAGAGGGTTAAGCTGCCATCTGCCACACTGGCATTCTATATGGGCACCAGTTTGAGTTCTAACAGCTCCACTTTTGATCCAGTTCCCTGCTAATGCACCTGGGAAAGCAGCAGAGAATGGCGCATGTCCCTGGGCCCCTACAGAGAATGGTGTAAGTCCTTGGGAGACCTGGATGAGGCTCTTGGCTCCAGGCTTTAGCCTGGCTAGGCCCTGGCTGTTGTGGCCATTTGGGTGTGAAACAGCAGATGGAAGATCTCTCTCTTTCTCTCTCTCTCTATTTCTTTCAAATTAACAAATCTTTTTTAAAAAAATTGTGGCATAAAAACATACAAAATACCCTAAACATAGATGGAAGTGATAAGTTTGCTGAGACTGTTGTATCCCTTGATCTGTATCCTTCCTAAGACTGTGTTAAAATTAGTTTATTGTTTTAAATTTGTATTTATTTATTGGAGGACAGAGAAAGAGAGAGAGAGCAAGCAATCCTATCTTCTAGGTCACTGCTCAAATGCCTCCAACAGCTGAGGCTGTGTCAGGGCTGAAGCTGGGAGCTGGGAATGCAATCCAAGTCTCTTCTCCCATGTGAGTTGTAGAAACTCAATTACTTGAGCCATCACAACTGCCTCCCAGAAACTACAAGGCCAGGAAGCTAGAGTCAGCAGCTGGAGACAGAAATTAAATTCAGGTACTCCAATGTAGGCCATGGGTGTCTTAACCACTAGGCTAAACACCTGCTCCTTGCTTGAAGGTTTAAACAATAACAATGAAACAAAGTTGAATTCTTTTTCTTTTTTTTTATAGTATAAAATGTTTCCTGATTTTGATGTTGAGGTTAAAATAATCTGTTTTCAGGTCATTGCAAGGTGGAGAATCTACTTTATTCTACTTTATTGAAGCAATCTTCATTTTTTGGTGTAACAATTTCTTATAAAAGGCAATTAATCACAGAAAAACAAGCCTGTCCCTTATTTTGGTCAGAGACCTTATTGGCAGAGTGTGTTGCTGAATCTGAGGAACTCAGATTGAGCCCAAGAACAGAGTGTGTGGAGTCAAAAGGCTTGTTACTAGATTTGAAGGACTGTAAGCTGGGTGGGAGTTGTGGCAGGTGGGTTAAGCTGCCCCTTGGGACGCCCGCATCCAATATTGGAGTGCTTGTTTGAGTTCTAGCACCTCTGCTTCTGATCCAAGTTCCTGCCAAGGTATCCTGGGAGGCAGCAGACCCAAGTGTTTGGGTCCCTACAACCCATGTGGGAGTTCCTGGCTTCTGGCTTCAGCCTGGCTCAGTCTTGGCTATTGGAGGCATTTTAGATGTGAACTAGCAGATGAAAGAGTCTTTCTCTCCCTTCTGTCCTCTCACCCCCACCATTTAAGCATTAAAAAATAATAAACTTTAAAAAAAATTAAGAACTGCAAGTTTTCTGAGCTTTCCTGCCCTCAGTTTGCCAGCTGGGTAATGATTCCTAACTCGGAGAATATGTGAAAATACTTGGTAAAATGTAAAGCATTCCGTGGGTGCTGGGTGCCCTCACTGTGAGAGCTTTGAGTAGCTTTGTGTGTCACTGGTCAGTAGCTTGGCATAAGGATTTAGAGTCAAGTGGTGACAGGAACTGGTGTCCAACTCTGCCTTGCTACAGAAAGTCCAACTTTTGATGGATGAGAATGCCATCCTCCTGGTCTCTGGGTCTGGCTGCTGACTTCTTCCCGGAGTGTTTTTGAAACTGGCCTGCAGTCTTCTAGCATTTTTGAATATGCTGGGTCAAACTTTCTTCCTTAAGAAACAAAGTAATTGACTGCAGATACAGGACCAAAGCGATTTTCAGTGGCATTGTTTATTAGTACTGACACTTGTGGGAACCAAGGACTTGTCTAACAAGAGGCAGGGATTTTAGTTAAAGAAGCTGCATTTTTGTTCTCTTTATCTCAGCCTGGCTTGAATTAGAAGTTAGAGATATTGGCTAAAACATAGTAGAATGAGAACTCTTGGGAATTGCTTCACGTCCAACTCTCTCTGACCTTTGATATCCTTTCCATTGCCTCTGGGCCTTGTTAGAGTGAGAGATGTCTTTCAGGTTCTGTGTAAGCCAGGGAAGCAAACACATTTACAAACGATCCAATAAAAACATACATCTAATGAAAGAGACAATTATTTGAAGACTGTTGACCTTACAAGCATTGGGCAAGTGTTTGGTATCTTGAAAGTGTGCTTTGATACTGGCAAGTTGTCCTAGAAATGTCACCAAGTCATTACCCTGTCAGTTGCTGATCAATGCACAATAGTAATGCATTGTTTTAGATCTTACTTGGACCTGGTTGAATGTAGTTTTCATTTTAGGGATAAAATATATTTCAGGAAGGACATACATGGGTCCTAAATAACATCTACATTTAGTAGGAGCTCAAGTAGTGTTTAACACACTAATCCACACTCCAAAAGGATCACAAACATGACTGTTTCAGCCTCTGTAAGGAAATTGGGGCTCGAAGAGGTTATAAGGGGCCTCCTCAAGGTCACAGGTCCCACAATGAGTTGGGACGGAGCTGGGTTTGGAATCCAGGTCATGTATCTCTGATTGCCCCTCTGTTTCCATTACAGCAGGCTGCCCAGGTCATATTAATTCAATATTAATTGTGGAAACCGTATAATATATAATTAAAGTGAGACCCATTTGGATCCTTCTAATTCACTTTTCTAATATTACATTAGAAGATTTACTTCAAGTTCTGTGAATGTGGGTACTGGTACTTCTGCAATGAATGAAGTAGACTGTGAATTTCAGCCTCTCTGCTAATCTTTCAGACAAAGCAAAAGACAGTAACTAATATTTATACCTAGTGTTTTCGTGCCTTCTCACTTACGTGAGCCGTTTTGCACAATAAGTTTCCCACCTTAATTCAAAACTGTAAACTGATAATGGCAAAAGAGGAGAGGGATAGAGCTGGGGAAAAAAAAACACATTTCTTCCATAAATTAACTGAGATTAAGGATTTTGCCTCTTTCTGTGGACTGATGGTATTTTTGTGCATAGAAAAAATGGAGGAAGAAGGCTTGGGGACTTTTAAAAGGATTTACATGGATAAAAAATCAACCTCTCTAAACCTTAAATTCCATGTAATTTTTTCTCACTACTATATTTTATTGGTTTCAGTTCTAAGTTTTGAAGTCTCAAGGGGAACAATTTTGAACACAGGAGATAACTGCCTGTGTGTGAAATTCGAACTTTATTTAGGTTGTATTTTTTTGACCAAAGTTATTTTCAGTTCATATGGCAGTGCCCTTGTGTATATTTACATGTGAAGTCTATTAATTTCAAATAGCTTTTAGCTCAAAAATCTAAGGAAGGCTATTTTATTTTTTCCTTATAAGGTCTGGACTCAATTCCAGTAGGCATGGTATTATACTTTATCCTAATCTTACTACTCTTGTATAATAATAGCAAAGACCTATTTATAAAGTAGCTTGGAGACTGTTTAAATATAAGAAATCTTGATGAAATTCAACAGCCTATTGTGTGTGTATTTATTGTAAAGAGAAAATAGCTTTAAAAATAAATGATTCACTGAGTCCTTGAATTTGTGCCTACTCCTATCCATTGCAGTTGGCCTGTTTTTTTGTGACATCCCTTCTTCAATCCTCAGACTTACTCCATACTCATGCCTGAGGCAACCTTCAGATAGATTATTCAAGCGAAGATAAAATAAAAATCATGCCTTTGAAAGTGTCTGATAATTAAGGCAAAATCAGGCCTCTAAAAAGAGCTTTCTCTCTTGACAAGTATGATTCATGGCGGTGATGTTTTGCCTAATAATTGTGGCAGAGCCAGTCAAAGGACGAATGAAGGACCAAGCGCAGAGGATTTGGGTGTGAGAAACAGGAGCACCTTAGCTGAAGTTCAGGCAGTCACCTCCAAGGAGGCAGTCTCTGGGGATAAAAAAATCCACATACCCTATTATGACATGTCCAAGGAATGGTGCCATGCTTAAGGACCCAGGTGCTAGTCCGATTAGTCCCCACTGAGAGTCAGTGATCAGAGGTCTGAGCTGAGGTACAGTGTGTACGGTTAGCATGTACAGCCTAGAAGTTATTCACAGGCCCAAATAGCTGCAGAATATAATAAAGAATAGAAATACTGAGGCAGGTATTGAACCCAGCAGTTAAAATGCTTGCATTCCACATCGAAGTACCAAAGTTCAAGCCCCAGCTCCACCTCCCAACTACAGCATCCTGCTAATGTAGACCCTGAAAGGCAACAGATTATGGCTCAGCTAATTAGGTTCCTACCACTTATATGGGATTGAATTCCCAGTTCTTGTCTTCTTCTGCAGCTGGGGAAGGTGGGTATTGCAGACATTTGGGTAATGAACCTATAGGAATGGGATCTCTCTGTTCCCCTCACCCCTACATTTCAAAGAAATAAATAAAAATTTTATAAAAGGAAGAACAGAAATTCACTCATTCCTTAGTCTGGATTCAAGGTGGGCACCAGGGTTTGTTCTTTTGAAAACAAAAGCCAAGGAACAGCATTTCAAGATGCAGGAGGGGAGGGCAAGTGCACACAATAAAATGGTGTTGAAATGTGAATTTGCATGGCAGAAGAGTTCACTGTGCTCTGCCTTGGTTTGTGTATAGGGTTGGTTGGGAGTTCCTCCACGGAGAAAGATACTTATTTATTCATGCTTTTTGTCAATTAGTGTTCATTGTATGTCTACAGTATCCTAGACACTATAATAAAGAACGAGGTCCTAGCCTTCATAGAATTCATTGTATAGCAAAGGTCCATGTAAGCAAATAGCTGTTTATAGTATAGTGGTGAGTTATGCAAAGAGGAAAGTGCAGGGTGCTTAAAGGAAAATACGGGAGTGGTACCTAACCCAGTTTCTGTAGAGATAGCCAAGAATTAACCTCGTTAAAGAGAGAGATTCAGAAATAAGGAAGAACGAGAAATGTGCAAAAATGCTCAGTACTAGGAGCAATGAATTGAGTCTAATAATTCCAGAAAAGAGAACATAATGTAAGTGGTGAGAGATGCTGCTGCTCTCCATCACAGCTGAGCCCATATTTCTTCTAGAACCCTTGTGTGTTAGCATAATCATTCTCCTCGGTCCACTTGTGAGCTGGAGTTCCTTAAATCAAAAGATATTTGCAGACTGATCCCTTATTTACTCAGTGTTTTCTTCCTGCTTTCTTAGGAAAACTATTCACATGTGCAGCTTTGAGTTAACTGGAATGGACCATAAAGGTTTGAGCAGAAAGAAGGAACTGCTTGGAGTAATTTAGTGACTCCAGTGCCTACATTGTAGATTAAATAGATGTGCTGCTTGTGGGTTTGATTCCACCAGATCACCCTTTATTCATTTTCTTCAAGATGTCTGTCACCTTTATCTGATTTCTCCAAACTTAACCCTTAAACGTGGATCTCATAAGACATGGTGGAGGGAATTATCCGTTTACTTAAGGCTCCCATCCCCACCCTGGATCTTGGAAAGATGTACCAGCACCAGTCTCAGGCCTTCCTGAGAGAAGTGTGCATTCTCAACCCTGGTGAACTGATCTGGGCTGTGGATAACATTTGACCTTAGTTCTTCTCATACTTTAAATTTAGTTTTTCTCATACTTTAACTTTAGTTCTTCTCATACTTTAACTGGCTATCTGGATACTGCATTGATTCTTGGGCCCTACTTTGTGAATCAGAAGCTCTGGATGGGGCCTGAGAGCCTGCATTTCTAGGAAGTTCCCAGGTGATGTTTGCTGTTTGGGTCCCTAACAGCCCACCTAGAGCAAGCCCAGGGATCCTAAGCCTTCTCTGGTCATTTCCTTACATTCCTGGCTTGTGTCTCCCACCCTGACTATCCAAACAGATAGAAGGGTGTTCTAGTTAGGAAGACACTGAAGCTGAAGGAGAGGTCAAGCGAAGCCTCCAATCCCATAGTCCCCACTCTGGGATTCTCAGCTTTCCAAGGACAAAGGCTCCTTTAATCCTGACTGAGAATACATTGAGGCTCAGGCATTCTGTCCTAGCAGGTTAAGCCACCATGTGGGATGACTGCATTGCATTATCAGAGTGGCAGTACTAGCCTTGGCTGCTCTGCTTCCAATCCTACATTTTTGCTAATGCATCCTGAGAGGCCACAGATGAGGGAGACTCAAGTGTTTGGACCCCTGGCACTCATGTGTCAGGCCCTGATAGAGTTTTGGGTTTCTGTCTTCAATCTGACTGAGCCCTGGCTGTTGCGGGCATTTGGAGGGTAACTAGTAGGGGAAAATCAATCTCTCTCTCAATTCCTCCTTGTGTCTCTCACTTTCTCGTTCTCTCTTTCTCTCCCTCCCTCTCTTCCTTCTTCTCTCTCTTGAAGTAAAGTAAAAATAAGTAAACATTTTTTAAATGTCAAGTAAAAATAAGTAAATAAACATTTTCAAAAAACAAATACCTTGAGGGCTGGCGCTCTGGCTCACTTAATCCTCCGCCTGCAGCGCCGGCATCCCATATGGGCACTGGGTTCTAGTCCCGGTTGCTCCTCTTCCAGGTTAGCTCTCTGCTGTGCCCCGGGAGGGTAGTGGAGGATTGCCCAAGTGTTTGGGCTCCTGCACCCACATGGGAGACCGAGAGGAAGCACCTGTCTCCTGGCTTCAGATTGGCACAGTGCCGGCCTTAGTGGCTATTTAGGGGTGAACCAATGGAAGGAAGACCTAGCTCTCTGTCTCTCTTTCTGTCTATAACTCTACCTGTCAAGTAAAAAAAAAAAAGAAAGAAAGAAAAAAACAAAGAAAGAAAGAAAGAGAGAAAGAAAGAGAGAAAGAAAGAGAGAAAGAGAGAAAGAGAGAAAGAGAGAAAGAGAGAAAGAAAGAAAGAAAGAAAGAAAGAAAGAAAGAAAGAAAGAAAGAAAGAAAGAAAGAAAGAAAGAAAGAAAACAAACCCAAATACCTTGAGGCTAGACCCAAGAGAGATTAGTATTATATAATCTGTTTTTGTCTATACCTGAAAGTGTTTAGTACTTAATCTGTATGTGTTGTCATCGTGTTCTCAGCTTCCCCAGGCCTGATAAGAACCCCCTGTTATGGGAGTGAGAGGGTGAGCTCTCCCAAATGTAGTTGTGCTTGGCTGGTATCTACCACTAAGGGAGAAGCTGTTTTTATACATGGAATCCTGTACACATCCACTAGATATCCTGTTAGCTCTGTCCTTGAAACCAGTGACAAATACTGCTTTTGAGACAGGAGAAAAAAATACCATCTGGCCCTTCAATTACAAGTATGCTAGGATCACCTTATTATCTTATTTCTCAGGCCTCTGCATTTCTTGGGGCCATTGAGGTTAACTCTGTTTACCTTAAATACTCAGTAGTAGTGAAATACCTTTTGCTCTCTACAAAGTCAATAACAAGTTCTTTATTTCAGAGGTATAAAAGATAAGAATGAACACGCATATACTCTGCAGAATATATAGAGTATGTTAAAAAAAAAAAAAAGTCTTACAGAGGCAGATCTTGTGGTGCAATGGGTTAAGCCGTTGCCTACAACATCCACATCCCATATCAGAGAGCTGGTTTGAGTCCTGGCTACTCCATTTCCATTCAGGTTCTCTGCTAATGCATTCTAGGAGGCAACAGATGACGGCCCAACTACTTGGGTGGGAAATCCAGATGGAGTTCCGGACTCCTGACTTCAGTCCAACCCAGCCCTGGCTGGCTGTTGCAGGCATTTGGAAAGTAAACCAGCAGGTGGAAGACTTCACACTCTGTCTCTCTCTCTCTGACCCTCTCTCCCTCCTACACCCTTCCTTCCTCTCTCCTGGTTTCTGTTTGTCTTCTTCTACCTTTCAAATAGATGAAAATAAACACTTAAAAAATCTTCCTAAAACAAGTTTAATATTCATGAAACCAGATAAAACTCAGATAAATTATATATTCCTTCAATATATAAAATGAGGCTGTCTTGTGGTAAATATCCTTTCCTTTTCTTGGAGAGAAGGGGTGAGGCACGGAGACACCAAGGAGAATCTGGACAAAATGACCTTGCCGAAGTCCCCTGTTCATTGCCATCACCTACCCTTTTGTCAAATCATACTGCTATGTGATTGCTCACTCTTCAGCAACCTAAGCATGAAACTCATAGTTCTCCCTCATTTCTCTGGGTCTTCATTTCTGAAGACTCCTGTATCACATAAAACTTATAAAATATACTTAGCATGATCTTTTTATTTATCTTATTTTACAAATCCACTTTTATATATTTACTTTTCAGTGGTTTAAACCCTTGAGAGGTACAGCATCACAGTGGATTATGTCCCATGGCTCTTGTGGGACAGTTGCTTCAAATTTGGCACAAACCATGCCACCGTTTCTGTGACCACAAGTTTACCTTTCCCCAGATTATTCTAGTTTTGTTAGGTTTGCCACCAGAAGTCATTATATTGTTCTTTGCTTTGTGCACATAAGTACATCTCTTACCCATAAAGAATTCAGTTTCATCTCAAGCATAAACACCTTCTCTTTTAAGAAGAGGCATATGCTACCTTTGGTTCTAGGGACTTCACGTAAAGCCAGCCAAAACTACCTCGAACCCCAGTCTTCCAGATACGTTGCCTTTTAGCTCTGTCCCCAGTAATTCTCCACAGGCTCCAAGATGGCACCATGATCTGTCTTCTGTTGTAGGGCTGTCAGCCATGAACCTTGAGATAAAGAAAAAAAGATACAACTTTTTCTCCCATATATTAGCAGTTATTCATTATATTCAAATTAAGCTAGTTCCCTAAAGTACCCTAGGAGATTAAGAATGTTTTCGATATGCTTTGTAAAAGCCTGATATAATGAAATCTATAATGACATGGTTACAAGTGTCTCCTAATGCTTTTATGTAGGCAATTCACATTAATGGTTTTTACTAATCTGTTTTTTAATTACCATTTCAAGAAAGTTACATTGCCTCTTAATTATGGTTAATATTTAGATGGGGGAGATAGAGATAAATTATGATTATTTATCTTCTGCTACAATTTTACTATAAACTCCAGAAAAACATTTGAATCAGATGGTGCTTTATAATAAATTAATCATGGAAAAGACCATAGGTTTCTTGAAATCCAGAATTCATAGAAGTCTATTTCCAGCACTGCCATAATCAGTTTTCTTCCCAAATATTAGTAGAGGTTTCAGAAGTTAATATTCTAGTTTTAGTCACTATTATTAAGTAACTCTTACTAAGTTGTAAATCAGAATCAATCATAACTAATGTGTGAAGGGTCATGGCATACAGTCAATATTTTAAATCATAAAAGGGAAAAGAGAGTGTTTTACATTTTATTTATTGGTCTCTTCCTGCTATTTGTTCTTGCCAGGAATTCTGGTGGAAAACAGACATTGTTTAAAAGCTGATTTATATGAAAAGAAGTAAAATAAACCTTTTAATGTCATCCTCCTTTAACTTTAATAAATGTTTTTCCTGAATATAAAAGTTAAGGTCATTATGAGTATTTAAAAAAAAAATAAAAATCGTCTAAAATTCCATCATCCAGACATAACTGATATTTGGATTTTGGTGTGTGTCTTCGTAGACTTATCTGTAAAACGTGTGTGTATGCGTGTGTCGTGTGTGTGTGTAAGAAATATGTATATAATACATAAAAATCTGAGTAATACTTGCATACTGAATAGTCTGATTTTTAAAATTTGCTTAACAGTATGTTTTCAGCATTTGCATGTTTGACAAGAGTTGTGAATATTTGTAGAAACTAATAAATTTTCTATTTTTAAGCAAATAATTCCTTCCTTAAAGCATTATTTTTAATGTTCACAGCATATTTAAATACTATAGTGTATTTAACCAGTTGCTTAGTGATACCTACATATGGCACATAGTTTTTTCTATCATAAAGAACATAACAATATTTTTGTACATAGATTTTGAATGCATTTTCATTGTATAAATCTTACTGATGGAATTACTAGGTTAAAGAATATGAACATCTCAAGTCTATAGAAATGTGATGTGAAATTCTTGTTCATCAAAACATAAAAGAATTCCCTTACCTCCAACCCCCTCAACAGTGTTGTCTACTTCTGTTTTTTTAGTCCTGCACTCTTTATATGCTTTTTTTGAAAGGGTTATTTAATGGTTTTATGAAAATGGTGGTATTTTTAGCAAATGGAGAAAATGATCGCAAACGATGCAGTTGTCAGCATCATCCTAGATTCTTAATGGAGAAAGGCATTTATTTGAAAGTTCTGGATAAGCTGATGATAGCTGTTTATCTGTTTTTAGAAATATAAGGCTATCTTACTTAAAGATTAAGAGCAAGATATGGAAATGCGTTTGATGATTAAACTAATTTACTTTTAGTCAGTGGAAATTTTATCCCAGTCCTCTCTGTCCTGGAAAACAACGTTATTTGTTTTCATCATGGAGTCACTTAAGGTCATGGCTTATTTGGTTTAATGGGATTTGTATGGTTGGATGGGGGAAAGAATTAATCCGTTATGGAACTAATTTGTTGTAAGGTTGAAGGTAAAAGATAAAAGTTATACTTAATAAAAGTCATAACTGACTCATGGTGTATTTTGGCTCACTTGAAAAGATGTATGTTATCAAGTAGAAGCAAACACTTTTTCAAATGAATTCATTCATTCACAAATAGACATGAAAAAAGGAGAATTTCTTGGATGGCTTCGGAGAAGTCGCAGGGTTTCCTTAAAGTTTGCATCTAATGCTCAGATGCAAAATCTAAAAGGATTTGGAACCTGGGGAAGGATATACTGCAGAAATATTATCTTTGACCTCAAAAGAGCCTTGAAATTAAAGGATGGGAGTTATCTAAATTCATTTCTAGATGACATTTTATTCTGTACTTTCTGTCTTCTTTTGCTTGGGCTAACACATGTACTAAATGGTCATTTCCTTCAAATTAGAGCAATCTTTACTGTATTTCACATTGATTTGACCACTTCCTTGATCTTTTAGGAAAGGTGTCCTCTCTCAGTGGGCTCAGTATATGCGCTTCCTGGGACTGCTATAAAAGATTACCACTGATTAGTGGCTGAACACAACAGAAATTTATTCTCTCACAGTTCTTGACACCAGAAGTCTGAAATCACAGTGTCTGTAGAGACACTTTGCTCCAGGCTTTGGGCAAAAATCCATTCCGGCCTCTTTTACCTTCTTAGTGGCTACCAGTGGCCCTTGACTTGTGGCCATATAATGCCCATCTTTGTCTCCACGGTCTTATTGCCTCCTCCTTTTCTGTCCATGTCAAATCTCCCTTGGGCTCCCTTTCATAAGGACACATGAGACTGCATTTTAGGGTTCACTTAGAGGATCTGGGATAATCTTCCAGTCTCAATATCTAACTCGAATCTTTTTTTTTTTTTTTTTTTTTTTGCCTTGGAAGGCAACATTCAAAGGCTACAGTAGTTAGGGTGTTGGTATCATTTGGGGGCATTATTCAGCCTACATTTTCGGGCACCTTAGATAAACTTGATTTCATATGCTGTTTTCTGTCCACCTTGAACCAGAACATGAGGCACATGACCAGAAATGAAAAGTTCCTTTCCAACATTTTGATCCAAACTGGCCTAAAACTTAAAGGCGAGCAGCGGGGCAGTGTTGACTCTGTAGTCAATCCAGCACATCTGGGATATGGACTGAAAAATCTTGAAAACTACCTTTTGGCTCTAGCAACGGAGACAAGACAGGAGGTATAAAGACACAAAAAACACCAAATAGCTGCTCTTTCCTTGGTTCACCCCAACTGAATGGTTGGAAGACCACCTTGGTGGGTGATGTGTATGTCCTAATTTAACTGCCCATTTTTCCTTGATTGTACTGCTCCTACTAACTCTTCCAGTTTTTCTTCTTCTTTAGTAGTAGCTTTTGGAACTTGCTATGACCCTGGCCTTGTCCTGTCTGTACTAAATTCTCTGTAGTCCAGGGAGGTTTTCTTGGGCAGCCAGTGCAATAGCTCATGTGTTTCAGTTGCATAAGAATTTAGAAACAATGAGACTAATTGAAAGACCACTGGCCCCCTTCCAGTAACTGCTTCAGGTGTTTTCACTGCAAAGGATGTAGGATTCTCCTCGGCTTCTTGTGTTCCTCCAGGAACAGGTGGATCCCTTCCTGTGGGCTCTGGATGGTGAGATGATGCTTTTCAAAGACGTGCAGGAGGCAATTAAACCTTGAAGTGTCTTGTCAAGGAGGCCTTAGAAAGAAAGCTGGAGAATTTGAGACGAGGAACCTTTGGCATGGCACAGTGAAAGTGTGTTTTATCTGTTGGCTATGGGTAGATGATTGCACAAAGGATGTAGTTGAGGAATGGTCAGTTCCCCACTCCATGCCTTTAAAAAGTAACTCTTTGTCCCTTTAATGTTCTCTGCAGCCGTTTGAACTACAACATGTACCTTCATTTGTTCCCATTTTAGAATCAATTATCTGGATCAAACTCTTGTGAAAAACAACTGGCTGGGTCAACATTTCCTACTCTGTAGGTCACAGTTGAATCATTGTGTGAAATAAGCCAGCCACTGTCCCTAATGCCAGGCCTAGGAGGTATTTCTGAGCACAGACAGCACAAAGAACAGGCCCAGCACCACCTCTTAGTTAAAAACTGAAGAGATTCATGACCGTGCAGAGTCATATGGTTAAGTTGTCTCTCTGTTTTCTGAACCTCAAAGCTTTGAGAAAATAAACTATGAAATGACTCCCACTGGCTTGCACATCTTTTTTTTTATTTTTAAAATTTTTTTTTTATTTTTTGACAGGCAGAGTGGATAGTGAGAGAGGGAGACAGAGAGAAAGGTCTTCCTTTTTGCCGTTGGTTCACCCTCCAATGGCTACCGGGGCCAGCGCGCTGCGGCCGGCGCACTGCGCTGATCCGATGGCAGGAGCCAGGTGCTTCTCCTGGTCTCCCATGGGGTGCAGAGCCCAAGCACTTGGGCCATCCTCCACTGCACTCCCTGGCCACAGCAGAGAGCTGGCCCGGAAGAGGGGCAACCGGGACAGAATCCGGTGCCCCGACCGGGACTAGAATCCGGTGTGCTGGCGCCACTAGGCGGAGGATTAGCCTAGTGAGCCACAGCACCGGCCTGCACGTCTTTTTAAGAGATTAAGGTCAAAATTCTTTCCTCCTTTCATCAGCCTCTCCACCCCCATAGCAAGTAATACCCAAGATAGAGATCCGGATTTTTGTAACGTGGGTACCAGTGAGTGCTGGGAAGTAACATGGGCTGAGAGAACCAGAGTTAAACCAATGAAAGTTGATAGAAAGTTGATAGCATTAATAGAAGCTTTCGTTTTCTTTTCTTGAGATAAATATTTTATATGAGAAACTTTCGTTGCTGTGCTATGTAAAATGAAACCAAAGGAAAAAGTGGAAAAATGTGGTCACCGAGAGTGAGAAGATCACAGAACAGATGTGGGAGAGATGTTCTTCCAGCCTTCTCTGCAGACTGGAAAACCAGGAGCGCCACCCTTGACTTTGAGTCTATCTTGTGTGTCAGTACTTGACTCCTACAGTTGGTTATTGAAGGATTCTGCAGGTCTGTTTTTCTTTCTAGTTTTTATTTTACAGCATAGACAACATGAATGATGATCTGTTGCCAGGTTTAGAACAAGAGAAAGTTGGGATCAGAGGAAGGGAAGAAGAAAGGAAGACTACTTATGGACTTATTCCACGTATTTTAAGAAAGTCTTTCTCAAACACATAAATACAAGTGATTAACCTTTGATCTTTTTTTTATTTTGTGTACTCATGAAATATTCTTTTTCATTTTTAGGTCTTGAATATAATCATGGCTAAACCTTATGAATTTAACTGGCAGAAGGAAGTTCCTTCTTTTTTGCAAGAAGGAGCAGTTTTTGACAGATATGAAGAGGTAAAGAAGTATTACAAATCTTTTCTCTTAAAACGTTCTATTAACTATAATTTTAATTATGCTATTAAATAAATATGCTTTGACATAAGTATGAATATCTCTGGGATTTATTGGAATTGTTGAAAAGAGACAAATTATGAGATATAATAATAATGATAATGACACTATAATTTATTGTGCTTACTGTGTGCCAGATATAATAATGATAATGAAACAATAAATTATTGAGTGTACACGGTGTCCCAAACTACTTTGTAAGCACTTTGTGTGTATTTTTGATTTTTCACAACAACTTTATAAGGTGGTTGCTCTTACTATTTTCATTTTCCAGATGAGTTTCCTGTAGTAACAGTTTTTGCTTAATGAAGTGCTTTTGGCAGGCTTTCCATATAAACCTTTCTGTTTGCTGTAAATACTAGTGTTTGGGCCTTGCACTAATCCTTGCTTTGCTCATTTCATTTAAGTGGACCAGTCTGACTAACACTGTGCATGCTCTGTTTCTGTGATTTACTGGTCTGTGAAGTTGCAAGATGGGGATGGCTCCAGACTTGGTGGCTTTGGAGCACCATTCATTTAGAGGGGCTGGGTAGGTGGGTTGAAGCCTCAGTTGCATTAAAAATGCATTCTATTTTCTTGGGTTTTTCTTAAATTTGAGGTGACTTGAGGAGAGATGTCTGATGAAATTGGTATTGCTCCTAAGGCAAAGTAAATTTCATGAAAACTTCATTTAGAGTCAGAGCTGTATACTTTCAAGATCAAATGATTGACAGAGGTTCAGGTTGTCAGATCTAGAAATGACCTTCTCATGAGTTCTTTTGTGGGTGGACAGGACTTGAGTACTTGTTGACTTGTTTTTTCCAATGTATGTATAAGAAGTCTCCCTGGATTTATATGATAGTCACTTTTTAAGTAAACAGAGTTGAGAAAGGCGAAAAATGGGCCAAAACATTGTTACTTTTCCTTGTGTTGAATTAAAATACTGAAATGCCGATTATTCATGTGTCTGAAAGTTTGCCACTGCTAGACAGGAACAGCTAACTGCATTCTGAGAAGAAATGAAATAATGTTCCATCACTAGAGGCAGCCACTGTTATATCTTTAACATTTTTCTACAAGTCTTTTTATGTTTCTCTTTTTGATATCTCTTCCTTGTTTTTGCTTCCATAGTTGAGATCACAAAATCAGTTAAAAATAAAAGTCTGATCCCATCCTTCCTCTGTTTAAAATCTTCCCATGACTCCCCACAGAAAGAAAATTCCTCAGGATGAAGTACAAGATCGTCCATAATTTGGCTCCTGTCCAATTCCTACAACCTCATTTCCTGTTAGTTTCCTGCACATATTCTCCACTTTACCAATAATGAACCATTTACCATTTCCCCCATAAACTTTCCTATTATATGCTTTGTGTGTACTGCTCTCTTTCCCTAAAATGCACATTCATACTTGTTCGACTAGTGAACTCCTGCTCATGCCTCAGAACACAAATGAGAAACTCCCACCCCTGTGATATCTTCCTTGACCCATTCAGTAAGAGATAACTCCTTTGGGCCTCCACTGACCTTTTTTGTTGCACATAGTTCACTGCCATCACATTTTGTTTAATACTTCTGTCTCTCTTACTGTCCTCAGTTTCTGAAGTCAAAGACCATGTTTTAGGGCTGGACAGAATGCCTACAACTGTCAAATCCTTGTAGATGTCTAGTGACAAAAAGGATTTTAGATATAATTGGTTTCAACCTAGTCTAGATTTGTTGTTATTTTTCTTCATTTTCTTGGTAATTGAATGAGAACATTTGGTAATCCTTTAGACTCTTATGGGGATCTCATCTTCAACAGATTCAAAATATTAGGGTAAACTATAGGGATTTTTTATATTTTGAGTATAAAAAATTATTACTATTGGGCTGGCACTGTGATTTAGCAGGTAAAGCCACCACTTGAGGCATCCCATAGGAACACTGGTGCGAGTCCTGGCTGCTCTGCTTAATCCAGCTCACTGCTTAATGTGCCTGGGAAAGCAGTGGAGGGTGGCCCAAGTACTTGGGCTCCTGCACACATGTGGGAGACCTGGAAGAAGCTCCTGGCTCCTGGCTTTGGATCCACCCAGCTCTGGCCACTGGGGCTATTTGGGGAATGAACCAGCAGATGGAAGGTCTGTCTGTTGCCCCCTTTTGCTGTAACTCTGTGTTTCAAATAAAATAAATAAATATTTTTTATAAAAAGATTTATATCAATAACTTATGTAATTTACACCTAATACAATGTAACTGTCATTGAATATACCACATATCAGAAAAGGCCGAGTCTAGGTTGGGTGCCTGTGTCATCAGGATGATGGTCTAAGGAGGAAAAAGCAATACCTCTACCAGCCTTGTCATGCACCTGAAACACAAACAGATGAGCAAGAAATAAAAACAAGCAGATTTGCTTAACATAAGTGTTACCTGTCATGAGAACCTTCAGAATGAAAACCCAAAGAAACAGGGACGTGGTGTGATTTTCTGTGTAGGCTTGATGGAAAGAGGGCAGCCAGGCAGAATTGTGAGACCACAAAGGGTGTGTGAGCTAATGGCTATGAGCCAGCAGGCCTCAGTAAGGCCTGGGGCTAATTCTTCTTTGAGTCCCCGTGTCTTCAGAGGTTAGGTCATTCCTTCTCTCCAGGTATTAGGAAGGAAAGGAGTTGACAGTCTTATGACCTACTTCGGGGAAGATCAGCTAGGTTTTAGGTCGTGCTTCGGGAGAGAGGAGGTGAGAAGGTGAGTGAAGGTGAGAAGGTGAGTGACCTTCCTCCTCCTGTTGTCTCAAATGCCAACCTGCCATATTTGGGGGTAGCTCATCCTGAACCCCATCAATGGCTGCTAACCTTTATTTGGAACTGGCAAATCCCTGAATCTGCTGGAGCATCCCAAAGGATTTGCAGTTTTCTAAGGGAATTTTCTAGGATCTGAAAATCTTTAGGATAATTTAAAAATACTGCATGACTTCTAATACTTCAGAGAAGGCTCTTTGGAAAAGATTAAGTTTAATCACTGGCTGAGTGTCTGTCCCAGTGTTCTGTAAGCAAGAACATTTTACAGAAGAAAGTACTTTTCTTGATGAATAAAGTGAAACATGGTTTGTTGAGCTGGAAGTTCACCCATTTGATTCCTGTTTATTCTTTGTGATGATTTGCCTTGTCTATGAATCATAGCAGTTGCTTTAGAAAACGCTGATTACCTGTGCTTCTAATATTGGAGGTGAAGCTGGAAGGAAAGACACTTTGTCTTGGAACAAGTGTTAAAGACAAGCTAGCTAAGTTTTCAACTTTGTTGAGTGCTCTTTCATTAGAATGTTCAGAAAACAAGTTTTAATTTTATAAAGAACCATGTCTCTTCATAATAACATCAAATCAGAAAGCCAAATAGTGTTTCTAACTGGATGACAGCCAGTATTTCTTATTATTTTCTTTCTCAATCCTGTAAGATTCATTCATTTTAAGCCACAGCTGTTAAAATATTGAAGGAACAAAACATTAGGAGAAAAGGTTCGCTTCTACAGTCTGTGTGTGACCAGCACAGAGATATGACAGCTGACAGCCAGCGAGAGGAATAAGAATCAGAAGAAACAAAACCCAAGAATCTGAAAAGTATCATAGCAAAGGGACGCCATATAAATGCCCTCAGCACCATGTTAGAACTCCTGTTATCACAGTGACCCCAGTGAGCAGGGCAGCATGAGATTATATTACGTATATTTATTTTGGATATAGGGAAGTGTTTTCAACAGTGAATGGGCATTAACTAGGTCAAGAAAAAAATATTTAGTAGTCATTGTCTTAAAAATGTATATTATTTTCTTAATAAATATAGTTAGTATGAGTACATATAAGCATTGTGTCCTTGTTTCTGTATTACTGAATTCTTTGGGGACAGCCATACATTCAGAAATGACATAACATACAGCCTACTTTGTAGCATCTGATTATATTGCCATGCCAATTCTAGATCTGTTTTTATCTAACTTACATGCAAAATATATTTGTTTCCTAAGCAGTGATTTCATTGGATCTTGTAAGTAGAGACTTCTGCACTGCAGAGGAGAGAAATAGCAGTGTTTACAAAAACACTTGCAGCCTAAATATCTTAACCAGCCATACTCCTGAGTTTCTCTTATTGTCCATATTAAAGGCCATTAAAGGCCCCTCTCCCCTGGCAAGTCAGGGTCCCCCTCAAACTTTTCTAGAATTCCAGTCTGAGGTCTTTATACTCTCAGATCCTAAAATGCCCTCTTACCTCTCTGTTTCAAGACTTGTTGCCTGTTTTCCATCATTTCTGTCACTAAACATTAAATGAGGATATCTCAAAAAGTTTGTGGAAAAATAGAATTAAAATATAAGTTTATTTTGATACAAATTTTTTTAAATGCCATTCCCTTAGAGGGGCTCTTCCCATGACCTTTTTTTTTTTTTAGATTTATTTATTTATTTGAAAGTCAAAGTTACACAGAGAGAGGAAAGGCAGAGAGAAAGAGAGGTCTTCCATCCAATGGTTCACTCCCCAATTTGCTGCAAAGGCCAGAGTAGCACTGATCGGAAGCCGGGAGCCAGGAGCTTCTTCCAGGTCTCCCACACAGGTGCAGGGGCCCAATGACTTGGGCCATCTTCTACTGCTTTCCCAGGCCATAGCAGAGAGCTGGATGGGAAGTGGAGCAGCTGGGTCTCCAACCAGCTCCCATATGGGATGCCGGCGCTTCATGCCAGGGCGTTAACCCACTGAACCACAGCACCGGACCCCATGATACAAAAATTTTTAAAAGATTTATTTATTTATTTGAAAAATCAGAGTTACAGTGAGTGAGGGAGAGACTCAGAGATCTTGCATCTGCTGGTTCACTCCCCGGATGGCCACAGTAGGTGGGGCTGGGCCAAACTGCAGCCAGGTGGCTTAAGCTTCTTGTGGGTCTCCTCTGAGGGTGTAAGGTCCCAAGTATTTGGCCATCTTCTGCTGCTTTTCCCAGGCCATTAAGAGGGAGCTGGATCATAAGTGATATGAACTGGCACCATTGAGGGATGCCAGCATTGCAAGCAGCTTTACCCACTAGGCCACAAAGCCGGCCCCTATATTGGTGCAAAAGTTCTTGAAATCCTTGTGTAGTTTTATGATAGCACATATTTTTCATGGATATTTTGATGGTGCTTCACATTGTATGCATGGATTTGCAAATACTTTTGCACCAAAATAAAATTAGTTTTTAATTCCATTCTCCATACCCTGGAATCATCAAATCCCACAAACAGAGGATGTTGTGAAAAACAGACATTTTCTTAAGATTTGGAGGTTGCTGAGTATTGCAACATACAAATACATGACAAGACATGCTTTAAAATTAAAACTCAGGAACATGGCATTGTGGAGAAGCAAGTTAAGCCACTGCCTGCAACACCAGTATCCCATCTCAGTACTGGTTCTTTCCCAGCTGTTCCACTTCTGATCCAGCTCCCTGCTGACACATTTAAGAAAAAGCAGGTGATGGCCTAAGTGCTTGGGCTCCTACCACCCACTTTGGAGATTCTGATGGAGTTCTAGGTTTCTGGTTTCTGCCTGGCTCAGCCATTAACGGAATGTATCAGAAATGAAAGATTCTCTCTCCCTCTCTCCCCCAATCCACCTCTAGCTCTGCCTTTCAAATTGATAAATAAATCTTCAGAAAAGATTAAAAATCAGATTTCATGCTGCCCAGCCAAAGCATTGTTTTCTCTTGTTTCATCTTACAGGAAGATACATTTCTTTTTTGTTTAATTTTTTCACTTGCTCCACCAAAGTCCTTTGCCAATTCATTCTTTTCCAGATACCCCTTACTCAGTCGTTTAAAAAAAAAAAAAAACTCTTCTCAGGGCTGGTGTTTTGGTGAAGTGGGTTAAGCTGCCACCCATTGATGCTACCATTTTTTTTTTTTTTTGACAGGCAGAGTTAGACAGTGAGAGAGAGAGAAAGGTCTTCCTTTTCCGTTGGTTCACCCCTCAAGTGGCCGCTATGGCCGGCGCACTGTGCTGATCCGAAGCCAGGAGCCAGGTGCTTCCTCCTGGTCTCCCATGTGGGGTCAGGGCCCAAACACCTGGGCCATCCTCCACTGCCCTCCCGGGCCACAGCAGAGAGCTGGACTGGAAGAGGAGCAACCGGGACAGAATCCGGCACCCCAACCGGGACTAGAACCCCGGGGTGCTGGCACCACAGGCAAAGTATTAGCCTAGTGAGCCGCAGTGCCGGCCTATGCTGCCATCCTACATGAGCCTAATTCTAATACCACCTGCTTTACTTCTGATCCAGCTGCCTGCTAATGCATCTGAGAAAGAAGTGGAAGATGGCCCAACTACTTGAGCCCCTGTTACCCACACAGGAGACGTGGATGAAGTTCTAGGCTTCTGGCTTTGGCCTGGCCCAGCCCCTGGCATTAGGGAGAGAACCAGCAGATGGAAGTTATCACTCTCTTGCTCTTTATATATATCTCTGCTTTTCAAATAAATATTTATAAATATACATAAATAAAATCAAATTTAAATAAATAAAAATAAAATCAATAAAATATAAAAGGACAAACATGTAAAATTCTAGTTCCTTATCATCCTGGGCCATTTGGCCTCTTTTTTCCTTAGGTTCTCAGACTCTCAAGAGTCCTTTAGCATAAGCTTGAAGGGTTATGTATGTACTTAAAACAGACAAACAAAATTGAAAATGTGTTTTATACTTAAGAAGTAGGCTTCGAGGGACTGGCACTAAGGCATAACAGGTTAAGCCTTCACCTGTGATGCCAGCATCCCATATGGACTCCAGTTCAAGGCCTGACTGCTCCATTTCCCATCCAGCTCCCTGCTAATGCACCTGGGAAAGTAGTGGAGGATGGCCTAACTCCTTGGGTCCCTGCACCAACATTGGAGACCAGGAAGAAGCTCCAGGCTCCTTAGATTCTGCCTGGCGCAGCCCTAGCCATTGAGACCATTTGGAGAGTGAACCAACAGATAGAAGATCTCTCTGTCTCTCCTCTCTCTCTAACTCTGCTTTTCAAGTAAATAAATAAATAAATCTTTGTGGGGGGAGGGTAGAAAAAAAAGAAGTAGGATGCTGTCTTAGGCCAAAAGAACTGTGTTGCAGTGATGGACAAGGTCTAAATCTGTGCTGCCCATGTCAGTAGCCACTACCTAGATCTGGTCTTCAGCACTCAGATGCAGCTAGTGTGGATGAGGAACTGATCTTTTAATGTTATTTCATTTTAGGGGGAGGGTGTTTGGCATAATAGTTAACACCCAGGTTGGGACACCCAAATCCCATATTGGAATACCTCAGTTTGAGTCCAGATCCAGTTTCAGCTTCCTGATAATTCATACCCTGAGAAGCAGCAGGTGATGGCTCAAGCATTTGAATCTCTGCCACCCATGTGGGAATCCTGGATTGAGTTCTAAGTTCCTGGCATTAGCCTGGCCCAGTCCCTGCTGTTGCAGGCAGATGGAGAGTGAACCAGCAGGTTGAAGATTCCCTCTCTTTCTTCCTCTACTCTCCTTCCCTCCTTCTCCTTTCAAATAAAAAAAATCAATTTAAATAACTTAAATTTAAATTGACATAGCTATGTGTAACTAGTGGTTATCTTACTGGATGGCACCATCAGATCAAATTACAACCACATTGTAAAATACCATCCTCCATTCTCCACACTAAAAAATCCTCAGTTCACTTTGCTGGAATCTACAGTTTTATCAGCCATTTCTTCGCAGAGGCACCAGGGAAGAGATTTCAGTGGTTTATAGATGACTTACCTAAGTCACCTTCCCCACCCTCCCCCCATCAGAAATCCCAGTTTGGAAAGTACTTTTTACTCATTCGTGGGATGTTATTTTATCTGAGGCAAGTTGCCTGGATGAAGTCCCTTTCTAGCATCCAAGGACAACGATTTCAACAATTTAGTTTAAGGATCTTATCTGGCTATATTTTCAATTTTGGAGTTGGGCAACACTTCATTCCATGAAACAGAGAGTAAATAGTGCAAAATTAGGCTGACCACAAAGAGGTTTGGTTTTCTAAACCAAGAAAGGCTGGAAAATAAAAAGAGAAAGAAACAGAAATAAAGAACTGAATAGATTGGTCCTGTCAAAGCTGCTTTCCTTATAAAGAGTGGGACAGGGAGACAGAACAATAGAAGAATACCTGCTTGGTTGGCATCAGGTTACCTGTTCTGTGTAAGGATTAAGGCAGAAGGAACTTCACTGTCATGCCAACTGAGGCTGGCTTGTTTGGGAAATGTGGCTGTCATCTTTCTCTCCTGATTTCTCAGTGCTCAGATGACAACTCAGTTATGGTTTAGAGATGTGGAATTTTAACATGGATGACACCGTTTCGATTTTTTCAGTATGATCTGTTGAGGCTCAACGTAGGAACTTAGTCCAAAACAAAGGACTCCTGTACATTTTTAACTCTGGCACAGTCTTGATCAGTATTCCAACCTCCTCACCTTCAGCCCCACACCCTCCTCCCTAAACACACACATAAATGGAGACAGTTGGTACTTACAACTGCTGCCAGGAAAACGGGACAGTTATTGCAGCTGCCAGACCCAGAAGAATGTCACAGAGCAGGATCAGCACAGATCTAACAGGGTAAAGGGTGGCAGGCTGAATCTGGCCTCTTTCCAAGGCAAATCAAATTGTGGGCCATACCATGGAGCTCAGAAAAACCCAGGCAGCCTACACACCACAGCCTGTTCATCTGTGAAGCAAAACATTTTCCAAATACAATTTTCAAAAAAACTAAAACACAACCCTCATCTAAAGTAATTTGATTTAAGGATTTATTTAACTCTTCAGTAAGAACACCAGCAGGATGATAAAGCTAGTTCCAAGAGCACTCAAGAGAGTTTTATATATCCAGGAAAGGAAAGCCAGAATGTTTTGTTGATTAGTTAGATGCAAACTGGTTAATATCCAACAAGGCAATTAAACTATAACCTTTGTTGGGGTTGTCTTTTCCTGCCCGACGGAAGTCACATGCCTCTGTGTAGAACAAAATACATTTGCACCCTATCTATCTAACCTCTAGGAATCTGGGCCCTAAACAATGATAAATAGTAAGTTATAACAAAGATATGTTCTTCTATGGAATAAATCATTCTTGGATGGCTCTTTTGGTTTATGGTCCTATATAACACCACAACGATATGTAGGTACTCTTTTATCTTATTTCCAAGCTTTGGTTCACTGATCAGGGTCAAGATCTCGGGCTCAAAAAGTAGAGAATGTAGCACATTACTTTTGTTTATACTGAAGATACTGACAGAGCCACGCATGATATTTGTTAGTTTTTCTTTTCTCTTTAAATGTTTTTACTGTTAATTGACACACAGTGATTGTATGTGTTTATGGGGTACAGTGTGACATTTCAATATGTGCATACATTGTATTCTGATCCCATCATGGTAACTGGCATATCTGTCAGCACGAATATTTATCACTTCTAGAAATCAGTTTAAAGACAGATGGTCGGCATTCCCAAAAATGAGGACATCACTCTGAAGGGACACACAGTTTCTAGAAGGACCCCAGAGGAATCCTGTGGAGGGTCTTCAGACATAACCACGTAGAACTCAGTGGGGAGATTAAAAAAAAGGGCTGCCATTGACACTATCCATAGTCATGGACAGAAAATGACCAAACGGTTACACTGGGCTTTGAGGAGGTCTGTGTGTGCTCACTTCCACGTCACTGTTGTTATTCAGGACAACAGGTCTCTTGTTGGAACCCACGATTTCTGGAGTGAAAAATACATCCACAGGGTTTGTGTGATGCCAGGTGTTGCCTGTTCAGTATCTGGAGCCCAGAAAATGAGTTAAAGGAAATGACATCAAGCTTGTTTCTAATTCAGCTGCTTTGATTCAGCAAGTCATAACAGTTAAAAACAATGATATCAGAAAAATTTTGCATGGTGTCTGTCTCTTAAAATGAAACAGTTCAGCAGGCTAATGAAGATCTGAGAGTTGTCCAGAAACAAGAACCCAGAGTGTGAGACTGACTTCTGATATTTTAAAGATGCAATATTAGGCTTATGGGTATGGGACTTTATTCTGAAATTGATTGTCCTCCCCAACTACTTGGCAATTAATAATCTATAGTGTGCCAAGAACAATACAGAAGAAATAGGAATGGAAAAAAAGAAATTAATCTAAATGTAGAACAAAGCATTAAATTATTATTGACCAAAGAGGATGGCGAAGCTATTACTTAATTAGTTATCTGTGTAAAATAAAGATGCAGGCAGATGTTGGGAAAAATAAAAGGAACTGGAAAAATAGAAGGAATACAAGAGGGTTAACATTCTCAGTGGGAGGTAAGGTTGATAGTTGTTATGTAAATAGAAACTAGCATCTGCTTATTTAAAGTGCAAAAGCAGTCAAACAAAAAATATAATTTCAAATGTGTAGTCCAGGGAGAAAAAGCAGAGGAAATGAGTTCAAAGGAGTTAAATTTCTTTATTTTTCCCCTGAGGAACCTATTACTACATGTGACTCATAGATGATTAGTTCAGTTACTGTCTGCATTACTTGAGTCTCATTTTTTTCAACTCCAGTCTCTACTAGAATTGGAATTGGACATTTAAATCAAAACAAAGCAAAAAAATGTGGAAGTCACTTCATTATACTGAAATAAGTGTAACTTTCTCATTTGAAACTCCAGGCCTACAGCCTGAATTGTGGCATATCTGTTAAGCTACCACCTGTGGCGTCAGCATTTCATATGCCCATTGGTTTGTGTCCTAGCTTCTCCACTTTCCATCCAGCTTCCTGCTAATGTGCCTGGGAAACAGTGTAGGATGACCCAAGTACGTGGACCCCTATGCCCACGTGGGAGACTCAGAAGAAGCTCCTGGCTCCTGACTTTGTCTTGGCTCAGCCCTGGCCATTGCAGCCATTTGGGGAGTGAACCAGCAGATGGAAGACCTCTCTCTCTCTCTCTTTCTCTCCCTCTCTCTGTAACTCTGCCTTTCAAATAAACAACCTAATTTTAAAAAATAAATAAATGAAGTAGCATTTAAAAACAAAAAATTCCAGGCCTTCCTTATGTGTTGTCTTATACCCTTGCGCTATTACCCTTCTGCTTTCCTGCACTGTTACGCTGTGATGAGGAAGGGAGTTGCATGAGGAGAAAAAGGGCAGCAGATTGAGGGGACTGACCTCCGAAGACTTAGAGAGAAAGCCGCTTTAGGGCTGAGTCTTGATGGATAAGCTAATCAACCAATCAAAGCACAGCTAAGAAGAGGGGGCAGCATGGCCAGCGCCATGGCTCAATAGGCTAATCCTCCACCTGCGGCGCCGGCACCCCGGGTTCTAGTCCCGGTCGGGACACTGGATTCTGTCCCGGTTGCTCCTCTTCCAGTCCAGCTCTCTGCTGTGGCCTGGGAGGGCAGTGGAGGATGGCCCAGGTGTTTGGGCCCTGCCCGCATGGGAGACCAAGAGGAAGCACCTGGCTCCTGGCTTCGGATCAGCATGGTGCGCCGGCCGCAGTGGCCATTGTGGGGTGAACCAACGGAAAAGGAAGGCCTTTCTCTCTCTCTCTCTCTCTCACTGTCCACTCCGCCTGTCCAAAAAAAAGGGGGGCAGCAGTAGGGCAGTGAGACAGCACACTACATTGGAGGAAGGTGCTTGTCCGTCTGGGGCAGAAGGAACAATGCTGAAATACAGGGACTGAAGCTACAGAGATAGGCAGTATGTACACCCTAAATGGCTTTACTTCCCAGCCAAAGACATTGGCATCAAATTGTGATGGCTGTAGAAAGCCTAAAATGGATTCTCACCAAGAGTCTTGATGAATGGAAAGTAGGTGTGGCTGGAGTTGTCCAGGAAGGTAGCAATGGGCTGAAGGACTCAGTGATCAGTCCGAAAAGTGAAATAATAATGGAGATTTTTAGTATGGAAATGAGGTAGGGGATTCTCTAACCTGGTGGGTGCACAATTAGGGAGAAGATATGTGTAAAAAGAGGAGAGGGCTTCTCACACAGGCAGTCAGCTCGATACAAGGCGAAGAGAATGCTAGGAAAAAGGGTATTTTTATTGAGTTTCTCTCCCAGTAATGAGAAAGAATCAAAAACAAGCATAGATATATCCCTACTTCGGGAGTACCCAAGAAGCATTTTGCACATAATATGAACTACCTAAGCATTAATTAAAAGTAAGTTGAGCAGAAAGAGAATTGAAGAACACAGGAAACAGTCAAGAGAATGGACAAACAGATGTATTTTTCTCTCTGAGTCCTTCATTCCTGCACAAGTGCTGGCCTCCTGGTGGGCTTGAAGAACAGGGTCCTCAGTGGGTGAGGCTGCATTCCTCAAGGCAGGGGACTAATTTTTAATGTTGAAATACTCATAGAAGATGAGGTGTTCTGTGCCAAATAGTTATTTTAGAGTTTCATTACAAGATTTTATAGTGGGTCTCTCATCTCTTTCCCTGAAGTGTGAATGATACAAGATACAGGTGTCAGAAGGCTAAGGTGTGGACCACAGCCAGTCCCCTGCAGTTCAGCCTGCATTGGGTCTGTCTGCACATCAAATGGAGATGCCCACTACCCCCAGAGATGTTAGATAATTTGTCTGATTTGTTGCTCAGGCTTCAGTGCTTAAAAATAAATTCTGTGCAGGTGAATCTAATGGTAGCTAGCAGTGAGAACTGCTCCCCCAAAGATTATCTCTTGGAATATTATTGATGCTGTGTTGCTGGATGCTGTGTTTATTGATGATCTGAGAGTAAGTTATTGATCAAAACTGTGACATAAAATTGAGGTTTCATCTGTCTGCACGAGCAAAAAATAAAAAACAATTTGAATAATCTAATTACAGGTAAGACTGTATATGTATATCTGTATACATTACATAAACAGTATATTGTATGTGAATTTTATTAAAACCAATAGGCTAAACAAACTGGATAATAACTTACCAAATGTAAACACTGGGAGTACAGTGTATCATTTACAAATTAGAAATGCATGTTGAGTAAGGCAGAATTATTTACATCTGTTATAATAATGAGGTATTGACAGAACTAGTAGGAAGTATTTTCTTAGAGGAAATTTAGAGTAGGTTGGATAATACTGAAGCTGTTTTTAAAAAGTCATTGTCGGGGAGAGCGGCAAGATGGCGGAATAGGAAGGGAGCACACCGATAGTCTGGGGAGAGACAGTTTAATAAAAGTGGAGATACTGCAGGTTCAAGGAAGAGTAGGGGAAGAAACAGCAGAGAAAACCCTTCCGGAACTGGAGATTCACAGTGGACCTGCGTGGAGAGCGTGGGAGCCCGCAGTTTGGGACACCAGCAGCAGATTCAACACACCAGCGCTGGAACGCGAGGTGAGCTGAAACTCAATAGCCTGAAATACCAGCAGCGAAGCGGAAAAGGGAGCCTAGAGCGAACAAGGCTTGAAACCCTGCGGGGAAAAGTTCACCAGGCTAACTAGAAGAGAGAGAGAGAGAGGGAAAAAAAAAAAAAAGTGACCCGTATGGACACGAGCTTCTCTCTCTCCACTCACCTCTCAAAGGTGAGCAAGACAAAGAGCAGGCGCCATTTTGGAATACGTCATAAGCAGGGCGACCTCGGGTAGGCACTGGCCCCGAGCCTAGCAGAAAAACCTGACTCTGGGTGGGAGGGGTGAAATAACAGGAGATTACAACCTAATGAATGTGTTGTGCTAATGAACTGAGACTGTGAAAAAAGAGACTGTGGGGGAGAGAACTCACGGAAATCACGAATTCATGTGAGTACTCTCCAGAGACGCTACAGTTCAGTAGCCTTGGCAGCCCAGTGGGAGACTACAGGAGAATCTCAGCCCACACAAAGGGCCGCAAAGATTTCTTCTCTGGTCCTTGGGAAAGAGCTTCCGATCTCTGGCTCCCGTGGGTATATCATTCACCTGCTAACCACCCCCAATTCCATTCAGCTGTGTGGAATTACTTCCCTTTTGAACCAAAAAAAAAAAAAAAAGTAACAGAGAGAGATTTACCACGCCTAACCTGGGAGTGTCTCCTTTGACACACCCTCAACCCTGAGGAACCAAACAGAGCTCTCAGGTCACACCCATCTCAAGCCTCTAAGGCTCCATCAAAAGCAGACAGTCCACTTAATCTAGAGTCAGAGTATAACAAGAAAAAACACCACAGTGAAGAAACCAATATGCCAAACAACAAACGCAAAAACCGAGGTAATAAGAACAAGGAAGACACTATGGCATCCCCAAATGAAAAAGACACCCCAATTCAAGATTACGAAGATGATGAGATAGAAGAGATGCAAGAAGCAGATCTCAAAAAATTGATAAGAACACTAAGAAGTACTCAAAAACAAATTCTTGAACTACAAAAATCCTTAATGGACAAGGTAGAAAATCTCTCTCTTGAAAATGAAATATTAAGGAGAAATCAAGCTGAAATGAAACAACTGGTAGAACATGAAACTGTGATAGTGACGAGAAATCATAATGAAGTGAAGAATTCAATAGATCAAATGAAAAACACATTAGAGAGCCTTACAAACAGAATGGGTGAGGCAGAAGAGAGAATATCGGACTTAGAAGACAGAGCACAGGAAACTATACAGTCAAACCAAAGAAAAGAAGAGGAAATTAGATATCTAAAAAATATTGTTGGGAATCTACAGGATACTATTAAAAAACCCAACATTCGAGTTCTAGGAGTTCCTGAAGGCATGGAGAGGGAGAAAGGATTAGAATGCCTTTTTAGTGAGATAATAGCAGAAAATTTCCCAGTTTTAGAGAAGGACAGAGACATCCTAGTACAGGAAGCTCATAGAACCCCTAGGAAATATGACCAAAAGAGGTCCTCACCACGACACGTTGTAATTAAACTCACCACAGTGAAACAGAAAGAAAAGATCCTAAAATGTGCAAGAGAGAAACATCAAATTACACTCAGAGGATCTCCAATTAGACTCACGGCAGACTTCTCAACAGAAACTCTACAAGCTAGAAGGGAATGGCGAGACATAGCCCAGGTATTTAGAGAGAAAAACTGCCAGCCCAGAATATTATATCCTGCCAAGCTCTCATTTGTGAATGAAGGTGAAATAAAGACCTTTCATAACAAACAAATATTGAAAGAATTTGTTGCCACTCATCCAGCCCTGCAAAAGATACTTAAAGATGTATTACACACAGAAACACAGAAACACGGCCATCAACATGAAAGATAAACGAAGGGAACCTCACAGCAAAAGATCACAGGGAATTCAAAGCATACATTTGGATAAAGAAATTCTGGGACATGTACTCTATAGAATACTATACAGCAGTCAAAAACAATGAAATCCGGTCATTTGCAATAAGATGGAGGAATCTGGAAAACATCATTCTGAGTGAATTAAGGCAGTCCCAAAGGGACAAATATCATATGTTCTCCCTGATCGGTGACAACTAATTGAGCACCAAAGGTGAAACCTATTGAAGTGAAATGGACACTATGAGAAACAGTAACTTGATCAGCTCTTGTGCTGACTGTTGTTGTACAATGTAATACTTTATCCATTTTAGTAATTTTTTTATTCTAGTACTATTGGTTGAACTCTGTAATTAACACACAATTATTCTTAGGTGTTTAAATTTTAACTGAAAAGTGATCCCTGTGAAATATAAGAGTGGGAATAAGAGAGGGAGGAGATGTACAATCTGGGACATGCTCAATCAGTCGTGCCCCAAATGATGGAGTTAGAAATGTGCCAGGGGATTCCAATACAATCCCATCAAGGTGGCATGTACCAAGGCCATCTCACTAGTCCAAGTGATCAATTTCAGTTCACAATTGATCACACTGATAGGTCTAAGAGTCAAAGGGATCACACAAACAAGACTAGTGTCTGCTAATGCTAACTGATAGAATCAAAAAGCGAGAGAATGATCCAACATGGGAAGCGAGATACACAGCAGACTCATAGAATGGCAGATGTCCTAAATAGCACTCTGGCCTCAGAATCAGCCCTTAAGGCATTCAGATCTGGCTCAAGAGCCCATGAGAATATTCTAGGCATGGAAAGCCAAGACACTCTGGAAAAAAAAGAAGACCTAAATGAAAGATCTCTGTGAGTGAGATCCCAGTGGAATGAATGGGGCCATCAAAGAAGGAGGTACCTTTCTCTGAAGGGAGGAGAGAACCTCCACTTTGACTATGACCCTGTCAGAATAAGATTGAAGTCAGCGAACCCTAAAGGCTTCCATAGCCTTGGCAACTCATGACTAGAGCCTAGGGAGATTACTGATGCCATAAACAAGAGTGTCAAATTGTTAAATCAACTTCAGGAGTCACTGTGTACTTACGTCTCATGTGGGATCTGTCCTTAATGTGTTGTCCAATGTGAAGTAATGCTATAACTAGCACTGAAACAGTATTTTACACTTTGTGTTTCTGTGTGGGTGCAAACTGATGAAATCTGTACTTAGTATATACTGAATCAATCTTCTGTATATAGATAATTAAAAATGAAAAAAAAATCTTGGTGTTAAATTGGAAATTGCCTAGAAAATTAATCAATTTTTTAAAAAAATATATCATGTAGGATCTCTGTCCTTAATGTGCTATACATTGTGAATTAATACTAGAACTAGTACTCCAACAGTATTTTTCACTTTGTGTTGCTATGTGAGGGCAAACTGTTGAAATCTTTACTTAATATATAGTAAACTGATCTTCTGTATATAAAGAGAATTGAAAATGAATATTGATGTGAAGCAAGGGGAGAGGGAGTGGGAAAGGGGAGGGTTGCGGGTGGGGGGGAAGTTATGGGCGGGGAAGCCATTGTAATCTATAAGCTGTATTTTGGAAATTTATATTCTTTAAATAAAAGCGTTATAAAAAAATCAAAAAAAAAAGTCATTGTCATTTACAGCTTAATAATATTTTCAGTTAATCCATAGTGCCCACTGTTCCATGAGACTGAGATAAAGTCATGAACAAAGCAAAGTTGCAGTCCTTGAGGACTTTATAATCAACTGGCCGGCACCTTGGCTCACATGGCTAATCCTCTGCCTGCAGCGCCGGCACCCCGGGTTCTACTCCCAATTGGGGTGCTGGGTACTAGTCCCGGTTGCTCCTCTCCCAGTCCAGCTCTCTGCTGTGGCCTGGGAGGGCAGCAGAGGATGGCGCAGGTGCTTGGGTCCCTGCACCTGCATGGGAGACCAGGAGGAAACACCCAGCGCTTAGCTTCGGATTGGTGCAGCGCTGGCCGTAGCGGCCATTAGGGGAGTGAACCAACAGAAGGAAGACCTTTCTCTCTGTGTGTGTCTCTCTCACTGTCTATAACTCTGCCTGTCAAATAAAAAAAGAAATTCGGTAGTGGGAGTCAGATAGTAAAGCAATAAGCAAAGATTTTGGTCGAATAAATTTCTAATGTTACAAACCATTATGTTATTAAAAGTAATAATTAGACAGGCAGATACTGACCCAGAAGTAGGAAAAGGGACATTACTGTAGATTGTATGGAAAGCAAAGGCTAACTTGAGAGGTGATGTTTGCAGTGGAAGCTGAATGAAAAGAAGGAGCCAACCTTGCCACGATCTGTAGGAAAAGCATTCCAACTAATGGAAACGGCCAGTGCAAGTTCCTGAGACAAGCACGGTCTTTTCTCATTGGAAATGCAGGCCCAAGATTGGGGACAGGACCATGGATAGGTGCATAATAAGAAGAGAAGTCGTGAGAAGTAGGCAGAGGCCCTATGATACAGAGCAGCAGTTCTGAAAGTCTGACACCCTTCTTCCCAAAACAGCATTGTCCACACCACCTGAAACCTCATAGACAATGCAAATGCTGAGGCCTATGCTACCTACCTATTGAATCTGCAACTCTGGTGGTGGGCCCAGCAAAATGTACTGTTAACAAGTCCTTCAAAGGAGTCCAGTGCACATTCAGGTATGAAAATAGAAATGATGCCATGGGAAGCAGATTTCAGCAGAGCTGATATGATCTGATTTACATTTTGGAGACACTGGTGAGTGTATGGAGAATGATTTGTAAAGGAAGGCCAAGGGGTTTCAGAACATCAGGACTTTTAATTCAAGGGAGGGAAACTAGAGTTTCTGCTACTGGCTATAGGGTGTTTCCTTAGCATCTCTGTGCTAGAAAGCAGCACATGTGACAGTGATGGGTCTGCAGAGCCTCCATTTTTCACCCACGATTACATGATTCTGCAGCTATTTGGCTTCAGTTACCTCTCTCGGATAGTCAGGTGACTTTCTCATATGATAAGGAAGCTGGGGCCAGGTGCCTGGGTATGAAATCAGTTGGCCTGCACACTGAAACAATCCAAAGCAATCAGAACTAGCGTCAGCCAGGTTTTTGTAAAAACATACAGACCTGTTCCTTCCTCTAGACCAGCCTTTGAAATAACAGTACTGATAATGCTATCTTGGCTCCTAAGCCCTCAAAGCTTACAGAGCTCATTGTCGTCCAACCTTGAGACCTTTACAAAAAGATCTGTATGGTTTGGAGAGTAAATGGACTTGAAGACAAAAGACCAGTTTGATCTTTGACCCTGACATTTACAAGTTGCAGCTTTGAAAAGTCCCTTCACCTGTCTGAGTGAAACTCCATCTTGCCTCACCTAGGGAACAATCTTCCTGGGCCAAAGGATCCTAGTGAGAGAAGAGGGAGGTTACTTCCAGAAGTTCATGGAAAAATGGCATTATTAAAAATAAATTTATTTCAGTGAAAAAGAATTGAAATTAATGTAATGTTTTTATAATATATATTATATGAACATTTTGAAGATTCCTCATATGCCTGGATCCCAAAATTGATGTAAATTTTTTAAAATTTCATTTCATTTTATTTTTGAAATTTCAATTTTTTGTGCTGAAATAAACATCTTTTAATTCAATTTTTTGCATGAATATTTTGAAGTGCCCTAAAAGAAGTATGTGTGTATAGACACTTTCAGATTGTAGATTCTGCCACAGTTGAGATAGTGTTACTGCTGCAAACTCTAAGAGCCTGTTACTCATCAGGTCTGAGCATTAATCATTGGACTTCTTATAATCCAGTCATGAGGTTTCAAGTAGTAAGTTGCTATTGACTGTACAGATGTTGGATTCTGTGCCTTAACTCAGACTGAGATGTTAGTTCATTAACAAAATCCAGGGTAAGCCTGGGTTTTTGCCACATGGATCCTTGATCATTGACTTGTGGGTGATGTTTGAAGGGCAATTTCAAATCACAGCTTTTCCTGAGCCACCATCCTCTGTCACCATTTGCCCCTTCCTGTGTGAACCAGAGGAAGAAAGTGTCACTGTTGGTGAGAAGGAGCAATAAAAGCATGGTTGGAGCAATGAAAACATACATGTTAAATGAGACACCAGAGAGTGCTAAGTTGTACAAATAGATATCCTAGAATTTGGACAAAGGAGAAATCTAAAAGTACTGGAATGAACAGAAACAATGTGCTCAAGGAGTTACCAGCACCAGCCTTCAGGCTTGACTGGCTAGATGGTAAAATTACAGAGAGTCAAAGAGGATGAGAGTGATCCTGGACTGATGTCCCGCTAGGCATCAACAAATCTCCAATGAAGCAATGAGTCTTGAAAGAGACAAATAGACATGAGTTAGGAATGTGAAGACAGGAGGGTTTAAATGGACTCAGTAATCCGCCAACAACTGAATCAACTTTTTTTGCTTAACAGACTGCTCCAAAACTTAAGTGATTTAAGGCAGAAAATCATTTTTTAAGATTTATTTATTTTATTTGAAAGGCAGAGTTACAGAGAGAGAGAGAGAGCAAGATCTTCCATCCATTGGTTCACTCTCCAACTGGCCACAACACACATTCTCCATTTCTTTTCTTTTTCTCATTTGATCATTCAATTAGCTTTTGTAGCATACTCTTATTTCCTTTATTTTCTGAGGTGCTCTTTTTTTATTTTTTTATTGCTCTTCTAACTTTTATTTTCTTTCCTCTCTTTGAAATTCCTTTGATTTTTCTTCATTTCTTCACAGAAATGAAAAAACAGGAAGAACAAAAACACCTCACCCATGTTGTAGAAAACTCTAATACTTGAGATACATGCTTCAAGGGTACAAGGACAACTTGTTTGTGGGAAGACGTGAGACGCATCCATTAGAAAACTGGAGAAGGAAACCTGGGGTGGCATTAGATTTAGAAAGAGCTTAGAGGCAAAGAATAAAACAGAAAGAGAGTATGTAAATAACTAGTTAATATAATTAAAATATAAGGACTCTTGGGCCTCTCAAGTATTACTGAACTATGCTAATAATTTAGTTAAAATTCAATGGTAAAATTATGGTGATTATAGTGTTAGGTGCTCTATAGCTTTTTTTCAGCCTGCAGTGTAGATAGAAAAATGCTCAATGTTAGCTACTTCAAGCATGTCTGTGGGCTGCAGGTGGACAGAGTGGTGGTGGCTGAGGGATCCTTTTAATTGGAGTGGGTAAGTGCAGCCTTGTGAATCTCCAGGCTAATAATGACAAGGCCAAATGACATCCTGGCTTCATTCTTTGCATATCCATTCATTTTGGAATGGCACTTTGCTAATGCAGTGGGATAGCCATTGTCCTAATAGAGTTCATTCAAGTATACAACTGATGAGATATATAGCATATTTTAAAGTGAATAGTTTCAAAATCCCTTCTTGAATAATAAAATTGCTTTTCTTTAAGCTTGTGAAATTTCTGTATGTTAATTCTCTGTTCCTAAAAATTATGAGCAAACATTTCATTAATGTTACTCTTTGGTTGTTTTAAGAAAAGTGCTTTATTGGGATTCTATGGAGAAACAGAACCAATAGGATACATAGCTAAATAGGAGGAGATTTATCATTAGGGATTAGCTCATGCGATTATGTATGCTGAGAAGTTCCATAATCTATAATCTTGAGGTCCGAGACAGCAGAAGCATAGTTCTAGTCCCAAACCGAAGTCCTAGGAACCAAGGGAGTAAATGGTCTAAGTCCAAGTCCAAAGGCCTGTGAACTGGAGGACAAACCAATAGTTTAAGTCCCTTTTTGAGTCTGTAGCCTGAGAACCAGGGTCACTAGTGTTGGAAGACAGGAGAAAATGGATTCCTAACTCAAGCAAAGAAAATAATTCACTCTTGCTCCATCATTTTGTTCTTTTCAGGCCCCCAACAGATTGGATGGTGACCACATGCCTTAGTGAGGGCATATCTTTGTTATTCAATCATTGATTCAAATGCTAAGCTTTTCCTAAACACCCTCACAAACACATCTAGAAATAATATTTTACCAAATATCTAGGCATCCCTTGTCCTGATCAAGTTTACTCATAAAATTAACTAGCACAGCCATATTTTTAGTGGTTACAGTAGAAATGTCTATTACTATGGGCTAGCAGTAAGTTCTGGACCTTGTGTTCAACCAGTGTTGTACAAACATCTCTTTGGTTTCTCAAAACAATCTTGTTAGTATGTCTGTGTAGTCTTATTTTATGGTTTATGACACTGAGGCTTCAATGATTAAACATCATGCTTGAAGTCCCATATGCAGGTCATAGGCTGAGCAGAAAGATGCTATAAGCAGTCTACAGTGCTTCTTGAAGTATGGTCCCAGACCAGCCATATCAACAACACGTGGGAACTTGTCAGAAAATCGAATTTTCAGACCTGCTGCTATGGTATGGATGTTTTTTGTTCCACAAAGATCCATGTGTTGGAAGCACAGTCCTCAGGCTGGCAGTATTGACGTGGTTCATGTCACACTTCCAGGACTTAGTTATTGTGAAAGTGGTTAGTTACAAAGTGAGACCACCCCACATACATGGCCCCTTCTGCATGCTTCTCTCTTTCTTGTTGTGATACAGCTGAGGGTAGAGTGAGGGGCTCATCAGATACAGACAGCATGCTCAACCACTAGGATCATGAGCCAAATGAAGCTCTACTTTATAAGTTACCCCACCTTGGGCACTTTGTTGTAGCAACGCCAAAGGGATCAAGACAAGGCCCCAGCCACAACCCTGAAGAATCAGAAACCCTGGTAGGTAAGATCCAACAATCTGTGTTTTCTGAGTAGTGATTCCGATGATGGGGCTTAAGTTTTATAGCCTCTAGGCATAGAAAAAGATAAGTTTTAGACTTACTTAGAAGGAAAAAAAAATTAAGTCCATTTAAGGTTCTTTACAGCTAATCTCCCTCAAAGAGGCAATGCAGAAAAAGGGGTGGCAGAGGCACTGCAGATTGAAAGTCACCTTTTCTACCTGAACATATCAGATTCTGTTGGGCCCTTTTGTGTTCCAGCCTACAGTGCAAAGTACTTGACCTCAGTCATCTCTTTAAACCCCTCAGGTAGTTGTGAGGATTAAACAAGATTATTTCCCACAGTTTACAGATGAGGTTGTGTAAGGAGTTACCTGCTAACCAACACATGGTAAGGGGTGGGGCGATCTCCATTACAGTTGTAATGATAAAGTGAATGTACACAAAGCACAAAGCACGTTCCCCTGTTTTATGACTCAGAATGGCTGCCAGCAAAGAAGTACTTCTATAAAGCTACATGAGATGTGACAAAAATATAATTAGAAAGTCTTTCTAAAGTTCACTCATTCCAGATGGAGCCAAAGATCTCTTCTGCTCACCCTCTGCTTTATCATTCTAGTGCATACTTTTTTTTTATCCCAATCTTTAGGGAAATGAGAAAAGAAAGATTTTATTTTTCAGATGAGTGCCCCTAATTGGCCCTGAGAAATCCAACACCTCTACATCAGGATCAGTAAAAGCAGCCTGTAAGGATAGAAAACTATTAAAAAGGGGATTTTTTTTTTAGTTTCTATTTTTTGTGTGCGTGGGGAAAAATGTACTATATGAAAATAGCATAATATTTTCTTTTAGTTGATGGACATACTCTTAAACTATTCTCAACAGGAAAGCCTGTCTCTGTTTATTTATCTTTCCAATTTGAGAGTCAGAGAAAGAGAGTGCTCACATCTGCTGGTTCACCCCCTAAATGCCTGCAGAGACTGGACTAGGCTGAAGCCAGAGCTGGGAACTCATTCCGGGTCTCCAGAATGTGTGACAGGAGCACAGTTATTGGGTTTTCTCTGCTGCCTGGCGAGTTCTACATTGTTGAGAAGCTGGGCATGGGAACCAGCTTGGGTATGGAACCCAGGTACTCTGATACGGGATGCAGGTCACTTCCTCATTAGATTGATTGCCAGTTCTACCTGTCCTTTTAATACTTAATATTGATTTTGATATTTTAAGAAGCACGTAGTTTTAAAATTACTATTGCTTAAAGCCATAAACTAAATAATTGCTCTAAAGTGGTGCTTTACCAAAAATGTTTATTGAAGGGTTTGGGCAGAGGCAATCTAGATTCCTGGGGTGTCTGGGACAACCCATTGTTTTCCTTTTTTAAAAGATTTATTTATTTATTTGAAATTCGCACACAGAGAGAGAAGGAGAGGCAGAGAGAGAGAGAGAGAGAGAGAGAGAGAGAGAGAGAGAGAGAGAATTCTTCCATCCACTGGTTCACTCCCCAGATGGCCACAACGGCTGAAGTTGTGCCAATCCGAAGCCAGGATCCAGGAGGTTCTTCCAGATCTCCCACATGGATGCAGGTGCTCAAGGACCTGGGCCATCCTCCACTGCTTTCCCAGGCCATAGCAGAGAGCTGGATCGGAAGTGGAGCAGCCGGGCTTGACCTGACCCTATAGGGGATGTGGGCATTGTAGGTGGCGGCTTTACCCACTATGCCACAGCACTGCTACCCCCCTATTGTTTTCTATTCAGGAATTACCCCGAGGGCAATTTTTCTGGGCCCTCTACTGCTCTTCTGTGGTGGATTTTCTTTTTCCAGGTACCTAAAAGAGCATGTGATCTTCCTTAACAGAAAGGACCCCAGTTTTTGAATGCCCATAGAACCAAGTTGCCAGGGTGTTGTTTGCAAACAAAGAAAAGCCTTCCTTATTAAGTGGTATTTAGTGTCAAGTCAGACCAAAGAGCTCCTTCCAAAAGCTTGAAATACACATATTTGGAGTGTGGATTTAGAGTTAAACAAAAATAGTTCAATTTTGGCTTTGCTACTCAAAAAGTAGGGTGATGAGTCAGACTTAAACCCACTAAGTATTAAGTCTCAGTTTCCAAGCTTGAAAAATGGGTGTGATAATACCTCCTTACATTGCCATGTACCTTTTTAGGATTTAAGTCACAGCATGCCCTCCTTCTGGTTTAAATCTTCCATGGCTTTATACTTCATTCCAAATAATTTCTGCATTCTTTCTTTGACCTTCAAGTTCCCACCAATGATCCCTAAATACATCAGGTATACTCTAACCTCAGAGTCTACACATACTTTTCCTGTGCCAGACTGTTCACCCCCATTTACCATCAGTTCTCATGAGTCACCTCCTCATTCCATTCAGGTTCTGCTCAGATATCACTTTCTCCAAGAGGCATTCATGATCCTCTTTCTCACCTGCACACACAGGCACCCTCGCCCCTTTGGATTTTTAAAAAAATTATTTTCAATTTTTATTTATTTGAAAATCAGAGAGAGAGAGAGGGAGAGCTCCTGTCTGTTAGTTCCCTCCCAAAGTGCCCACAAAGACAAGGGCTGAGCCAGGGCTGAGGCTGAAACAAGGAGCTAGGGATGCAATCCAGGTCACCTGCTTGGGAGTGGCAGGAACCACTTGAGTGATCGTTCCTGCCTTCCAGGCTGTGTTGGCAGGGAGCTGGACTCGGGAACTAGAGCCTTGAATCAAAGCAACTCCTGGGTTTGGTTTTTTGTTTGATTTTTGGTTTAGTTTTGTTGTGTTTTGTCTTTACATCGTTCACTACCCAATATTTCTGTTGTTCATTGCCAAAATCCTCCTGTAGTACAACCCTGACATTAGAGTCTGTTTTATTCACTGCTATATGCCCAACAGGGAGTTCATTTGTCATTCAACAGATGTTTAATAAAAGCACCTCCTGTGATCCAGCAATTACGTATGTAACTGAGAACTTGAATGTTAAATAGTTCCTAATTTTTGAGGAATTTTAAAGTTTCAAGGTATTGAAACTGGAGATCCTATTTTGTCATCTAGAGGGGGGAAATAAGAGAGCTCCTACGTGTGACCATGAACATGGCTTACTTCTCCCTGCAAAAGAAACCTGCTTCCAAGAGTGCTGTAATGGACAGCTCCCACTGCAGTGTGTTGGCTGCCCCAGCACCACTCATGCTGAGCCTCCCAGCCCATTATAGAACATGGCAGAAATAGTAAAGCCATGCCTTTAGTATCTGCCCCAAGTAAGACTCCTCTGGTGGGAATTCTTTGCTTTGGGGCTCCCATCCACCTTGAGAAAGGTGCTCCACGAGCTGTACTGCAGTCTGAGACGCTGACTGACGCCTCACTCCTGCCTCCCTCCCCTCACAAAGATGAGACATCATCTGCAGGCTCTCCTTCCTATCCTGCCTCCTCTCCCTTCTTTCTTTTTCTTTTACTGGCATTTGCCCGGATACATCTCTCATGATTCCAGTTCTAGCTCAGTGTCTATTTCTAGATGGTCCAACGGAAGCAGCAGTCCCTCTCCCAGCAGAAGAGGATCATGGGCCCAAGCGTAGGGACCCTGCATGTACCGCAGAGTTCTCTGTGGGGTAGCAGTGGTCCTTGTGTAGTCTTCCGATAATGGCCGCACTTGTTTTAGACACAGTAAAATGTGAAGGAACCAGCTTTGGCTGCAAGAACCAGTGGGGACTGGGTACCTTTGAGACCTAAATATAAGCTTTTTCAGAAGACAGAAGTGGAAAAGGAGTGACATAGCATAGAGCTCTTGTAAAGCACAGCATTTTCCAAAGCTGCGTGATATAAACAGAGCATGCACATTCAAAGGGAAGTTCCACTTGAGATTTCCCCATTTCAATGACTGTTCAACATGGTCCACTCTGTGTAGCCATAGTTTAAAAACATATTTTCAGGGCTGGTATTCTGGTGCAGTGGGTTAATCAGCCAAATAAATAAATAAATAAATCTTTAAAAATATTACACTGAGTAAATTATTAAATATTTAATGACGTAGAGTATATATATCTGAAAAAGCAGATCTGGGAAAGATGTTTTTATTTCTTATTTTTAAAAGATTTATTTATTTGAAAGGCAGAGTTATAGGGGTGTGGAGGGGAGAGAGAGACAGAGAAAGAGAGAGGCATCTTCCATCTGTTTGCTCCCCAGAGACCACAACAGCCAGGGTCGGGCCAGGCCAAAACCAGGAGCCAGGAGCTTCAACAGGGTCTCACACATGGGTGGCAGGGGCCCAAGTACTTGGCCATATTTATTGGTTTTTCCAGGCCATTAGTAGAGAGCTGGATTGGAAGTAGAGCATCAGGGACATGGCACCCATAGGGTTTTACCAGCTGCATCACAGTGCTGGGCCTATCTCAGTGTAATTTTTTTATTCCAGAATTGTGTTTTAATCAGCAATACCTTACTAAAACAGAATCCGTCAGCTTGTGGTCATGTCTCAAGCCCATCTGCAAGGCTCATCTCCTATTGCCCTTAGGAATCTTTGTGAATGTGGTAGGGGAGGTGGCTTGTGTTTTTAATATTTATGGTAAATATTTACAGCAAATCTTATTTATTTGCCCCCATACCTCTGAGTAAACTGGTCCTCTTTGATTTTATTATTTTATTTGCTATGGCAACTGTTCCGTTAATGTGACATTTTCCCTGCCCCAGAAAGTTACTTTGAGTGACCACTTACTCCTTTTGAAGACATATTTTATTGACTTTCTTCCTTTTGCAAGTTGAGAGGTGGTTGTTGACTATTTTAGGGATAATTTCCTCAAGTGTACTCTAACAAGAATCTGGGAGCTTGTCCTGCTACATCCTGAGAGCTCTCTCGTAATCTTAGCATCTAAATGTCACATCAAAGTGCCCCCCTCAGAGATGCTTCAGGTGAGACACAGAGAGCCTGGCATCTCCAGTTGTCCAGTCTTATGAATTAAGTCCCAAAGCATTAACACCTTTATCTTCAAGTAAATGAGAAAGTAGAAATTCAGGGGTGGGTGTTTGGCACGGCACTTGGATGCTGCTGGAGACACTTGCACACCATATCAGAGTGCCTGGGTTTGAGTCCTGGCTTCCTGCTGATGTGTGCCCTGGGATGCTGCAGGGAGAGCTCCAGTACTCGGGTCCCTGCCACCCACATGGAAGACCTGGATTGAGTTCTGGGCTCTGGCTCTTGCTGTTGTAGGAATTTGGGGAGTGAACCAGTGGATGCTGGATTTCTCCCTCTCTCTTGCTCTCTTTCTCTTTCAATCAAAGTAAAATTAAATTTAAAATAAGTTTTTAAGTGACTAAACTGCTAAGCTAATTTCATAACTGCTGATGGCTGTGAAGTAAGCAGGTAGGACCAGTGTATCCTCCCTCAGGTTGCTAAGCTGAGCACTTCCTTCCTCTCTGGATTCATAGCTTAACTTAAAAAATCCACAGAGCCAGGAACATTTCTGTGATTTCATGTCTTATATTGTTTGGGCTGCTGTCACAAAACACTGTAGATTAGTGCCCATAAACAACAAATTATTTCTTGTAGTTCCATAGCCTCGGAGTCAAAGATTAAGGTGCTAGAAGATCTGGTGTCTGCTGGAAGCCACCTTCCAAATCCATAGATGGTGCCTAGTCGTGTCTTCACGTGATAGGAAGTGTAAGGCAGCTCTCTGGGGCTTCTTGCATGAGGGCAAGATGTGCTCATCCCATTTGCTTCCCAAAGACCCCCGCCACCTCATACCATCCCCTTGAGAATTAGGATTTCAGCATAAGAATTTGGAAGGAAGAGCACAAATGCACAGTCAGACAAATGCACTTTGTCAGGCTAAATTCCAGTTTCTTTTTATAATATGTGCAAAGCCAGGGATGGTCACATGTGGTCTTTTTGCTGTTCTGTAGCTTTCACTGACTCGTCCAAGCCAGGTCACTCTGAATGGGGAGGATGTTATAAACTTCTGAGGTGAGGATAAAATGAGAGGAGTGAATTAAATCTTCCCACTTAACTCCAGCATGAGTGTTCTCTGTATCACACAGTCATGGCTGAAATGCACAATTCAGATGTTCACAATGGATTGTCAAGGGATGATACTCTGGGTTTCTGTTTCTGTGGGATTTAGAAGGTGAGATGGAGAGCAGGTTTATCACCTTCAAAACTTGCTGAATAACTCACTTGATTGCCCTCTCACCACCTGACAGAGTGGCCCGCCATGTTAGGGAGGCACCAGGCAGTGGTCCCTACTCAGAATGATCACTTCAGGCCACCACAGCCCAAAAGGCCTGTGACAAAGGAAGGAAACTAAAACTGTTTGGCTGACGAGTCCTCTGTATCTTTGGCCACTTGACCGGAGGCTGGCTTAGGCAAAGAGAGCTGGCTGAAGTGGAAGAAAGACAAGCACAAGCTGACCTCTCTGCGTAGAAGCCAGAGTTTCAATGAGTCTAATTCACTAGTAACTTACAAACTCTGGGTTTCCTTCATGCTTACACTTGCATGCTAGATCAGTAGAAACACATATACTCTAAGACTACTGCTGTTTGAAAGATCCACATAATGGAATTCTGCTTGTCAAAATTTGGAGATAGGGATGAGTGTGTGGCACAGTAGAATAAGCTACTCCTTGGGAGGCTCAGATCCCATATGGGAGTACCTGGTTCAAGTCCTGGCTACTCTGCCTCTGCTTCAGCTCCCTGCTAATACATACTCTTGGAGGTGGCAGGTGGTACTTCAAGTACTTGACACACTGCCACCATAGAACTGGATGAAGTTCCTAGTTCCTGGCCTCAGCCTGGCTCCAGCCCTGCTATTGTAGCCATTTGGTGGGGGGTGAACCAGCAGATGGAAGATTCTCTCTCTTTCTCGCTCTGTCTCTCTCTGCCTTTCAGATAAATGAAAATAAATCAACATTTTGGAAAAGTGGATGTAGTTCTAGCCCATGTTATCTGACGAGATTTCAAAAAGCTTGTAGAAAAAGAAATTTAAAAAGATGTTTATTTTGGTAAAAAAATTTGAAATCTCTGCATATGAGGAGCCTCAAAAAGTTCATGGAAAATGAATATTATAAAATACTATGCATGAATCTCAAAAATTTTTATACTGAACTAAATTTATCTTTTAATTCTACTTTTCCATTAACTTTTTGAATTCCCTCATATTTGTATTCTATTGAATGTCTTACCTGTCCTCAGTGTTGATTTTCTCATTTCTAAGATAAGGATGGTAGGGTTTACTTCATTTAGTTTTTTGATGATCAATAAAAATCAACACTAGTAACAATAATAATCAGTGTTACTGTGTTATATATTAATAATGTTGATTTTCTTGGTTCAGGTTATATAGATCAAGCACTGATGCACAGAGATTATTGTGAGCTGTGTATTATGGTTGTTGATGCTGTCTCTGGTTTCAGGGATGAGGAAGTAAGCAACTACATACATTTGGATCAGGCTCATCTGACCCCAAACCATCCCCCCTCCATGTGAAGTGTCCAGTCATTTCTGATGCTTGTGGAGTGGTTTTTACACTTATATGTTTCTCTTATTGTCCAAAGGGAGTTGCGATGCAGAAATCAAAATGAACATTGGAAAGTACATCAAGTTAGGGAGAAAATGAGGAGGTAGGAACTCTACAGACAGCAAAAAGGTTATGAATACTTAGAAAAAGTGAGCTGCAAGAGCAGGCGTTTGGTCTAATAGCCAGGTACCTAAGTCCCATATTAAAGTACCTGGGTTTGATTCCCAGCTCTGACTCCTGACTCCAGCTTCCTGCTAATACAGTCTCTCAGAAGCAGCAGTGATGGCTCAGGTGATTAGGTTCCTGTCGTCGCATAGAAAACCTGGATTGAGATCCCAGCTCCTAGCTTGACCCCAGTCTTGCCTCTGTTATTGCAGGCATTTAGAGGATGAACCAGCGACTGAGAGGTCTCTCTGTTACTCCCTTTTTCATGGTCTTTCTCTCTCTCCCTACCTCCCCTTCCAAATAATTAAAAAATAAATAAACATAACAAAAAATAGGCATAAACGCAGATTTAATTCTGTGTTTCTGGTGGCCATAGCAAGGCAGAAAGGAGAAAGGGCTGTGGAATACACAGTGTCCATTAGATTACAAGGAAAGCCGCAGATCTGTAGGAACAGTTTCTTGCAGTTCTAAGATCTGAGAAAATATTCTTACAAAATGTATGAAGAAATGGAAAGCCCTCTCCCAAAAACAGCCTTTAGCAAATACTAAACATTTTAGTTGTACAGTTGTTCAGTTATACAATTGGTGAAATTCACAAGGGAATCCTCAATAAATACAATAATTACAACTAACCCATTTCAGAAGCCCTTCTGGCCTTTAATGATGATTACTAGCATCTAGTGACAAAGGAGTGGCAAAACCTCTTTCTAATATGACTAATTTTTTTTTAAGATTTTTTATTTATTTGTTTGAGAGGTAGAGTTACAGACAGTGAGAGGGAGAGACAGACAGAAAGGTCTTCTATCTGCTGGTTCACTCCCCAGATGGAGCCCAAGGACTTGGGCCATCTTCTACTGCTTTCCCAGGCCATAGCAGAGAGCTGGATGGGAAGAGGAGCAGCCGGGACTAGAACCAACACCCATATGGGATGCCAGTGCCACAGGTGGAGGATTAACCTGAGCCACAGCGCTGGCCCCTCTACTATGACTATTTCTCTAGGTCCAGTGCCAAATAGAATTACTCTTGTTAGCCTCAAAGCAGATGTGATTCAGTCCTACCAGCTGTATGATATTTGGCAAGACACTTAACTTCTATGCTTCAATGTTCTCATCTATAAAATGGAAATAATAATAAAGCTAGTACCTCCTCCAGAGTAATGTTGGAAGGCTAATAAGGCCAATGTATAGAAGATGCTTGGACTGTTATCTGGGGCCTGGTTAACACTATATATGTTACTTAGTAGTAGTAGGCATAATACTCTGTACCACAGACCCTTTGAGTTGCTCGTTGGGAGACTCTTTTGGTTAATTCTCAAATTTTTTTTTTACTTAGTTATTTGAGAAATAGAGAGATACCAAGTTCCCATCCATTGGTTCACTGCCCAAATGCCCAGAGGGGCTGGAGCTGAGTCAGACTGAAGTCAGAAGCTGATAATTAATCCAGGTCTCCCCTGTGGGTGGCAGGATCCAAATTACTTGAGCCATCACCCCAGCCTCCCTACGGTCTTCATTCCAGGAAACTGGAGTCAGGAGCCAGAGCCAGAACTTGAGCTCAGACACTCTGATGGGGGACACAGGCATCTTAATTGGAAGGCTAAAAACCCACCTCTTTTGGTTAATTCTAAACCAGATTCAACCTACATTGCCAGGCTGGTGGCCATACCTAGGGTCTTCCTGGCATATGAGGTCATTTAGGAAGTAATAATTTATAATGTGATATAAGTTGGGTAAGATACCCCGTGGTTTCCTATCATTCATACTCCCTGGTTTCTTTCCAACTTTGGCAAGGCCCCTTTTCCTTTCCCCCATTTCTTATAAAACCAGGAAACAAGGATATTGTATCCTGTGTGCACTCAAAGATGGAGTCCGTTGAGGAAGTGTCTGTTTATTGAACGTCTCATGATTGTTTGTTGGTGAAGGGGGACCTGTTTGGTCCAGTTTGAAAGTAGAACAGGCATGGGCTTAGGAATCATAAAAACTGATCTGAAGCCAAGTTTTGTTCCTTCTGCATTGTAGCTTTGAAACATTTACTTCACTTTGAATGATTTTTCCCCTTCTCTCTTAAAACTGCATTGTCCAATTTTATAACCACTTATGACCACTTAAATGAAAATGGATTAAAATAAAAAATTGCATGCTTCTTGTATGCTACCTACATTTCAAGTTCTTCATTAGCCCTAGGAGGTCATGGTGACCGTGCTTGGCAGAGCCCACCTGGCACAATGCCATCTCATGGAAAATCTACTGGGCATCATTGAACTAGTCTAAGACCTTGCTGAGTTGTCATTGGATCTAAATGAAATAGTATTTGTTAAATGCCTTTGTAATAGCCCTAAGTTAAAATTTATTTATTTATTTATTTTAAAGTTAGAGTTACACAGAAGGAGAGGGGGAAGAAAGAGAGAGAGAGAGAGGGAGGGAGGGAGGGAGGGAGAGAGAGAGAGAGAGAGAGAGAGAGAGAGAGAGAGAGAGAGAGAGAGAGAGAGAGAAAATCCCTAGATGGCCACAATGGGCAGGGCAGAGCCAAGCTAAAGCCAGGAGCCAAGAGCTTCTTCCAGGTCTCCCACATAAATAGCAGGGGCCCAAGCACTTGGGCCATCTTCTGCTACTTTCCCAGGCACATTAGCACAGAGCTAGATTGGAAATAGAACAGCCAGGGCATGAAGCAGCACGCATATGGGATACCAGTGTCGCAGGTAGCTGCTTTGCATGCTCTGCCACAATGCCAGCCCCGACAGCCCTAAATTAAATGGTAGCTGTTTTCATGTAATTTATGACCATTAACTGTTTAGCATTTAACTTGTCTAAGGTACTCAGACTTTCTCGACTTTTATTCTTTGAGAGTCTTGTAAGGTAGGTGGTGTCAGTTTTCTGGATTTTCAGATAGGGAAAATGAACATCAGTGAGGTGAATTGGCATGGCTATCAAAATTCTCCAGCGGGTGCCTGGTGCGGTGGCTGGAATTCAGCACTAAGAACGATTAACCACAAGGCTATTGCACCAGTCCAATATGGTGCACCACCTCCTCTGAAGGGACTCTTTCTCAGACAGAACAAGACTCATGATGGAGCACAGAAGCTGTCAATCCATTTCACTACTTACTGCATTACAATCTATCTCTCCAGTTGCAAACACAAAGGAGCCTCTGAACAATTACTGTTTAAATAAAATAGAGTTAGAACTTTTGTTGTCTAGTCCAAAATCACCATCCTTGGCTGGTAATAAGACTTGGCTACACCCTATTTGAAGATGTAGATTCCACAATGTAAAGATACAGAGAGTTGCAGTGAACTTGGGTAGTGATGCTAACAGAGAAAGGGTAAGAATAAGCACAAATTATAGTTAAAATAAAATGACCTATTAGCTGGTTCCTGCACCCAAATGCTTTCCTTTTCTTCACTCAAAGTATTCAGTGTTTTATTCTTTCTAATACGGGGGATTACAATCAATTTATTTAAGGGAATAACTGTTAAAATTTAAAGAAGAAAAGTATTTTTAGTTAATGTCATTTTGAAAGTTACTTGAATATTTTAAAGATAGGTAGTATTTTACACTTTGTGTTTGTGTGGGTGCAAACTGATGAAATCTTTACTTAATATATACTAAATCAATCTTCTGTATATAAAGATAATTGAAAATGGATCTTGATGTGAATGGAATGGGAGAGGAGTGGGAGATGGGAGGGGTGCGAGTGGGAGGGAAATTATGGGGGGGAAGGCCATTGTAATCCATAAACTGTACTTTGGAAATTTATATTTACTAAATAAAAAAAGATAGGTTGTGACACTGAATAGTGGTAATACTGAATAGAACCAGCATGTATTGGGGAAAATGTACCAAAAATAACACACAGAGAGGAGAAGCAACTCTGTTTAGCCTGTACTAGTACCAGCCTCTCAGAGCAGCGAGCCTTGAGCCAGGGCTAGCTTCCTGCAATGGGAATTCCAGCAAAAATGATTCTTCTATCTTATACAAAATGCCTCTTGTTTCCCATAATTTCATTGGGTTCACAAAAGGAGTTCCTGGTCCTTTCCAGGCCTTCTCTCCCAGTGACCTAAGCAGAGTTGGGTTTGATGAGCCAAAGTGGGCTCAATCTCTAAGGTGTGACTGTGACTTGTTCTAACTGAGTCACAGAGCATTCAAATTCTGGGCCCCCTGGAGGAAACTCTGTTGTAGTTTATTTCCTTACCAGAAAATTTTTTATTCTTTTAACCATTTGGTAACTGCAAAGCAAAGAGATTTGCAAAGGAGAGAAAGAGCCCAGTTTTCTTTTACAGTTTTCCTTGCAGTACTGGGATCTGGAGGAGAATTTTCCCCATGATGGGACCTAAGCTGTTACTTCCTTGAACTGGTTGGGGAGCCACAAAGTCTGGTCCAGAAGTATTCATATGAAACTTAAAACTGTTGTTAGAGATAAAAGAACAGAGATTGTGTTCCCTTATGTTTGCTACTGGGAGGTGAAAAGAAACCCATGGATTATGTTTTAGTTTCTTTGAACTGATTGCCACTGCCCCTCCCATTCACCCTCTGGTCTTTTTTGTGGGTAGTTTGAACACATTGGATCTGAAAACCTTTCAGGCACAGTTGATGAGCTTATTGTAGGCTTTGTTGTGCAGTTGTTTTTGTTGTGATCCCCACCACACACACACACACACACACACACACACAGAATTTCTGTCCTGGCAATTGCTTCTCCTAACAACTGATATATTTTATCTTAGGATCTGGGTGGTCTTCAGGTAAATATTTTTTTTTCCTTATTCACTTTTGTTGCAAGGGAACCAGAACTGAATTGTCATCCTATTCTTTTTTTTTTTTTTTTGACAGGCAGAGTTAGACAGTGAGAGAGAGAGACAGAGAGAAAGGTCTTCCTTCCTTTGGTTTACTCCCCTAATGGCCGCTATGGCCGGCACTGGCACTGCACCGATCCAAAGCCAGGAGCCAGGTGCTTCCTCCCGGTTTCCTATGCGGGTGCAGGAGCCCAAGCACTTGGGCCATCCTCCACTGCCCTACTGGGCCACAGCAGAGAGCTGGACTGGAAGAGGAACAACCAACACTAGTTGGTGCCCCAACTGGGACTAGAACCTGGGATGCCAGCGCTGCAGGTGGAGGATTAGCCAAGTGAGCCGCAGCACCGGCCCATCCTATTCTTTTTAAAAAACAATTTATTTATTATTTTGAAGGGTAGAGTTACAGAGAGTGGGGAGATAGGGAGCTCTTCCATCCACTGTGGCTGGTTCGAACTAAGTTATAGAAAATTCAAATTCTGGGGCCCCTGGAGGAAGTTCTGTTGTGGTTTGTTTCCTACCAGAAAGCTTTTTTTTAATTTTTTAACCATTTGGTAACTTCAAAGCAAACAGATTTGCAAAGAAGAAAGAGCCCAGTTTCCTTTTGTAATCTCTCCTGCAGTGCTGGGATCTGAAGGAGAATTTTCCCCATGATGGGACCTAGGTTGTTACTTCCTTGATCTGATCAGGAAGCCAAATGGCTGAAATGGCACGGGATGTGCCAGGCCAATGCCGGGGCCAGGAGCTTCTTCTGGGTCTCTCACTTGGGTGCAGGGGCTCAGGAACTTGGGCCCTCTTCTGCAGCTTTCCCAGGCACATTAGCAGGGGATTGAATCAGAAGTGGAACAGCTGCCACTCAAACTAGCACTGACATGGGATGCTAGCATTGGAAGCCATGGTTTAACCCACTGTACCACAGTGCTGGCCCCTAAAATTGGCATCTTATTCTAATTATAATAGGACCTTATGACAGGCATTTCTAACGTCTACCTTTATGTCTCTATTTTACTGCTCTCCTGTGTTTTTCTTCTCCTTGCTCAGATTTCTTATCCTATTTTGAGAATGATTTCTTTGCAATGACATCCAAATGTAACACCTGATCCAGTTGGGAAATCCAAGAGATACCTAAAGGCTTTCTCCATTTAAAATGAGTTTGTATGGATTAGAAAACGTTGCCCATTCCTCTAGGCAGACAGCCTCAACACATTGCCCTTATTCAGGTCTGAATGATCAAGATCATTTACCCTGCCAGTCTCTCACTGTCCATCAAACTCCACTTTTTACTTGCATCTTTGTCTGGCTTTTTTCCATGATTTAGCTTTGTAATCACCCCTCACAGATATTTTCAACTACTATGTCTTATTTCCTGTTTTGTTGGCCAGAAAATCACGTCCATCCTAAGCATGTTTTATCACTGAACTTAAGGATAAAAATCACAAAATTGATTCCTAAATATAATAGGAATCCAATGAATCACTTTATTGAACTGCTTAAAATTTTAAAGAATCAACCTTGCTGTTGTGAGAAGAAAGAAAGGTGGGAAGATCAATCCACAGGAGAAGTGATGATGGCCTGGAGCAAGGTGCTAGTATTGGAGATAGAATAAAATGATAATATGGAAAATACTATGGAAGTAGACTTATTAGTGGAGATGAGAGAAAGTCACTTATTTTCAGTAAGTGAGTAAATGCTACTGATATTGATTGAACCAATGGAGTCCTAGTGGAAAAGCTTGCAGAGAAGGTACGTAATATAGAATTCATTTGTAGTCATGCTAATTTTGGGACATCCAAGTAACAATAAAAAGGAGAGAGTAACTATCTGAATTTTGACCTTAAATAGCAAATAGGTGATATTGAATTTATGAAATTAAATGAAATCTTAAAACACAATGGAAATGATAATTCTCAGAACTAAATCCTGGGGAAATATAGAAGGTTGAGTGCAGAAGGAAACAAGAAATGAGATTCTGGGAATGGAGCACCATTAGGATATCAAGATTGGAGAATGATTCAAGGAGGGAATAGTCAGCCACTCAGAGTTCAAATCAGATGAGAAAGGAAGGTGTGCGCTGCATTTGGCAGCATGGGGAACTTGTCAAAGAAGTTTTAGAGGTTGACAGAGATGGAATAGAGTTGATCAAAGATAGTATAGAAAAAAGAAGTAGTGAACACATTGAATATGGATAGACTTTTCTCAGCATAATGTCCTGAATGGAATCGGCTATATGGGCAGTACAGAAAGTGGAAATAGAAAAAACTCAGAAGCCTTTGTGTATGATAGCAATGATCTTGCAGAGGTGGGAAAACCCTGGTATGTGTTGGGTGGTGATAAACCAGGGACGGAAGTCCTTGTGTAGGTGGAAGGAACTGAATCCAGAGCAGCAGTGGGGGAATTGACCTGGAAGAGGAAAGCTCGCTTTGTTAGGAGGGAAGATGAGGACAGGTTTCCATCTGACAGCTTCTCCTTGCTCAGTGAAGCCCTGTATTTGGCTAAAAGTGAATAAATCTCAACAAAAGCAGTGAAATAGCCCCCTCACAAAGTGGAAACCTATTAAGAATGGAATGTAAGATGCAAATTCACTTGACTATCTGAGATTTGTAACTTTAAAGACAGATAATTCAATATTGTGATTTTTGTCCTTAAGTTCAATAGTAAACCATCACTAGGATAAAACTTGATTTTCTGGCCAACAAAACAGGAAATAAAACACAGGACCTGAGAACATCTGCGAGGGACTTACTGTAATATTTTACCATGGAAATAAGCCAGAGAAAGATGAAGGTAAAAAAAAGGAGGCGTCCGATGGGTAGCGAGAGGCTGGTAGGGCGAGTGATGAGGAAGTTGTAAAAAAGTCAGATGAATATAGGAGAGTGAGGACTCTAGTGGTAGGGCCCAGAAGGATCAGATGAAATGGCCTATGACTGGGATGTTAGAATTATGACTTCCAAGTGATGATGACAAGCTCTGGGGGCACCTTCAGGAAAAGGAAGAAAAACAGCATTGTGCTTAAAGAAATCAAGAAAGTAAAGGTTCAACCTCACAAAAAATTTGAAAGCTATTCTTATTTATTGCATATACAAGCGTGTTTCAGAACATTCCTCAAAAATGGGACTGCATGATGTTTATTTGGTGCAAAGCAGTTTTGAAATTGTATAGATAAGGGTACTTCAAAAAGATCATAGAAAATATTTATTATTAAAAAATTACATATGGATTTTTAAATACTCGTACAAAATAAATTATTTTATTTACATCCTTCTGTGAATTTTTTGAAGTACTCTTATATTTCATAGGTCATCTCAAATACTTATTTGAAAGTAGGTGATAGGGCACATGTGCATAATAATGGTAGACAATTTATTGAGGGTCCACTCTGTAAATACCATTTGGGGACATACTTTTGATCACTGTGCACCAGAATTCTTCATTATCATCAAGATATTGCTTGGGAAATATTCAGAAATGTGTTAATTCCTATATCTTTATTAGTTGATAATTCTCATTCCTTAAGCAGTAGCCGTATAGGATTCCTTATGGCCTGTTGTGTAAAGCCTTGTGCCTTTTGTTTGGCATGCAAGTCCCTTCTAAGGACATAGCTCATTTTCATGGATTCCATGGCATCTCCTACCACACCAGACTAGAAGGCCTCAGAGCCAAGTCATCTTTTTTAAGAACATGATCCAACTACATGCTGTCAGGCTTTTTTTTCTTTAGGGATTTATTTATTTATTTGAATGAGTTATGCAGAGAGAAGGAGAAGCAGAGAGAGAGAGAGAGAGAGAGAGAAAGAAAGAGAGAGAGAGAGAGATCTTCCATCCACTGGTTCATTCCCCAACTGGCTGCAACAATCAGAGCTGTGCTGATCCAAAGCTAGGAGCTTCCTCTGGGTCTCTCACATGGATGCAGAGGCCCAAGGACTTAGGCCATCCTCTACTGCTTTCCCAGGCCACAGCAGAGAGCTGGATCGGAAGTGGAGCAGCCAGGATTTGAACCTGTGCCCATATGGTATGCCAGCACTGCAGGCAGCAGCTTTACTTGCAATGCCATAGCGCCAGCCCCTCTGTCTGTGTTTATCAATGCTCTTCTGGCTATCTGGAATGAAGACTCATCTCAGAGAGCAATTTCTGGGTTAAGCCTTTTATAAAAGGTTGAACGTTTAAAAATGCCATTTGAAGGAGTAAAAAAATGCCACATACTGGCAATTTGATATACCTAATAATTTGCTACCATAATTACAAGTTTGAGCTATACCTTATTGGCTACTGCTTCTGAGTTGTAACTCTGCACCATGTGCTTTTTTGAAGGTCTTTTTCCAGGAGAAAGCAAATAGTAAATGGTAGAACTGGATTTTGATTCCAAACACAAAAATCACAACATACCCCTTCGTTTGTCTTATTCCTTGCAGTGTATAGCACATGTCTAATATCAGACAGGAATATGTGTGGTAACTCATCATCTACTGGAAGACTGCCCACACAAACTGAAAGCTGGTTTTGTTCAATGACCCCATTCTGCCATTTTATGATGGCCCAGTATCTTGACATTGGGTTTACTTTGGTGAATATCGCTGCTTCCCTGAAATTTAGAAAGATAAATTGTGATGGGAGAAACCATGTGTGAAATACCCTTAAAATCTTATCCTGTAATTGCTGTTTATTTGTTTTAAGTAACTGCCTTGATCCGTGTTTATCAGACAGATTTCTAATTGCTGGTATTACAATGATCTAGGAACATAGATTCTTTAGATCATGACAAGACCCATTGATTTTTTTTAAGCTTGGATGCCAAGTCTTGGTGTAATGCAGAGTGCACAGGGCACTTGGGTTCATTTCCTGAACACCTTTTTACTGTCACTGGCAGAGAATTTTCCTGGCATTCCTCAACACAGTGGTGCTCTTTTACTAAAGACCAAGAATCTGTTCAAAAGTCCATAGCAGGCCGGCGCCGGCACACCGGGTTCTAATCCCGGTCGGAGCACCCAATTCTGTCCCAGTTGTCCCTCTTCCAGGCCAGCTCTCTGCTGTGGCCAGGGAGTGCAGTGGAGGATGGCCCAAGTGCTTGGGCCCTGCACCCCATGGGAGACCAAGATGAGCACCTGCCTCCTGCCTTTGGATCGGCACAGTGTGCCGGCCGCAGTGCGCTGGCCACGGCGGCCATTGGAGGGTGAACCAACGGCAAAGGAAGACCTTTCTCTCTGTCTTTCTCTCACTGTCCACTCTTCCTTGTCAAAAAAAAAAAAAGAAGAAGTCCATAGCAGGCGTGCTCAGACTTTAGTGTGTCTCAGGATCGTTTGGGGAGTTGTTAGAACACAGACTGCTGGACCATATCCCCAGGTCATCTGAGTGAGGGCCCTAGATTGTGGACTTCAGAACCTAGGATCACGTTGATGCTGCTGGTTTAGGAATACACTGGTGCTAGGAATACACTCTGAATAGCTCAAAGTACTGCTCTAGACCTGCTTTATAGGACACCAAATGAGATTGGCTAAAAAAGCAAACATTTCATCAACTTTCTGAGTAAGTATCTGAATACTGAATTTTGCAGATAAAAAAATATCCCTACAACAGTGACTTTTAAAAAATATTTCTAATTGACATTATATTAACTACAGACAATGGTTCCTCTTGTATGGAAGGCCAGCAGGCTGGAGCTTTGGATTCTTCTTTTTTCCAGGAGTTCAAGGAAACTTTCTTCTCTTTGATGTTCTGAACGTGTGTAGTTTGCTCTTGAATCTGTTCTAGAGGAAAATACTATATTAAATTGATAAGTCTTTCAATGCAAATTCGAATGCAGAGTTTTCAAAATGATAATGTTCTGTGTTATAAGAAGTGTGTTTATTAGAATCAAAATGCAAATGGATGATTTCTCATTTTCCTATGTTTAGAGGCTCAAAGATATTTGCATTTTTATTAGATTCAAAATAATATGAGTCATGAAGATCAACATATTTCTTTCCCACAGGAATCCTTTGTGTTTGAACCCAACTGCCTCTTCAAAGTGGATGAATTTGGTTTCTTTCTGACATGGAAAAGTGAGGGCAAGGTATGTGTGAGACATTGAGTTGTTCCTACTTTCTGCATTAAGCCATTGCATTCCTCAGCAAGTGGACCCAAATGTTTCTTGAGAGCATTGCTCCTGTATTTATTCATTCATTCAAAAATTTGAAAAACAGGTTGCAAGTGCCAGGCTTTGGAGATCAAGGACATTGTCCTATCCCTTGTGGATTCAAACCTAGGAGCAAAGTCAGGCATTACCAAAGAGTCATAAGCCACTCTGTGTTGTGAAACAGCAGTTCCAATTTTTACACAACTGAAAACTGAAAGGTCTGCTTTAACTTTGGAAATTACAAAGATTTCCTAGTAGAAGAGGTGTCAAATTGAAATCTAAATATCACATTAAAGGTGTTTTCATCTTGTTATAACCTGGAACTTAATTTGATATATGACACAGTGTACACATTTAATGAACATTGGAACTATATTTAAGAAAAGTAGAATTAGAATTATATAATAGTATTATTTCCACTTAACATTTTATTGACAAATATACTTAGTGGCATACAGACATTATTAATAATATTATATGCATAAAATACAGTATTTTGTAAACATTTTAGAAACAATTATTCAGAGTCATGTTCATATAGTATTTGAAATAGAAAGTTTAGGATCTTGATTATTTCTGATTTTTGGAAACAATGTTTTCACTCCTTCTAACATATTGCAATTAGTGTTGCTTTCATCATCAGAAAACATTTGCTCAGCTCTTAGTCTGCACCATAGGTTTGGCAGAATTCAAATTCATTACTGTGTTGTATTCTTTCTCTTCAGGAAGGACAAGTGCTAGAATGCTCCCTCATCAACAGTGTTCGGTTGGGAGCCGTCCCAAAGGTACCTGTGATTGGAGTTTGCTGGATTTATGCAGATTGAAAATGGTCTTCAAAATGCTGCTTAACCTGTTCCTACCCCCAAATCACCACTCAAGAATTAAGAACAGATACATTTAGAAATCTTCTCATCTGTAACTGTTGAGAGATTTGGATTGTGTTATCTTTAAAGATGTTATTTACCTTTGAAAACCAAGACCTTGGCATGATACCAATATCAAAAGAAACAATTCCTGTAACTCAGAAATTAATTTGATAACACCCATTTTTGGTGATTCGCTTCTCATTTGTGGTTGAGTGGAAATGGCTTAAGCAGTTCCACATTTGTGCACCTGTGCACGCAGACATTGGCTCCCTATGAAGGCTCAATTTTCCTTTCAGAGAAAAAAAAATAACAGAGCATATAAATTGGACTACTTCACAGTGATTGATTTGTTTGCAAGAGACACTTTTGCATACTGGTGCTAGGAATTTGAAAGAGGTTTCCTTCTAGAATATTCTAGTGCAATATTTCTTCCTTTTTCTTAATAGTTCTGAGGAGTTTTAGCTGCTCAAAACAAAATTACATTCTTCATGTTGTTTTTATTTTTTAAGCTGCCCTATTTTTTTATTAGTTAAAATTTCTGTGCAACTGTAAATTGAGACTTTTTCCAAGTTCTGATGAAGAACAAAGATGCTATTATATTTACCATTAGGGTAAACTTTCGTGGCCTTCATAGGATGCTTTGGCTTCCAGAAATGACAGTACTCCTGAAAGACATAATCTCATTTTTGAGAATGACGTGTGGAAGCTGGGTTAGTAACGTGCTATTCATGACTGTTCTCTGAGGAGAGGCCTCTATGATTTTTGTGAATATAAGCAGATCCCAATCCGAGACTCTCCTAATCCATTGCCAAATTCCAGCTCCTGCAATAATAACTACCAAAAATCTAAACAAAGACTCTCCTACATAATATTCTAAATGGAAACTTTTATGATACTTTCTAATCAAGGAATTTCAGATAATATGTAGTGTTACACATTTCACTAGATATCTGGGCACTTAAAATAGGATAAAAATTTTTCCTTTATGTATGTTTTATGTCAAAAGTGGTGTCTTTTTATCATGTTTCTTTCTTCATGTTCTGTAATTTAACCTGCTTTTTTTCCTATTTGTATACTTCTGTGTAGGATCCCAAAATCCTTGCTGCTCTTGAAGCTGTTGGAAAATCAGAAAATGATCTGGAAGGGCGGATAGTTTGTGTCTGCAGTGGTACAGATCTGGTGAACATTAGTTTCACATATATGGTGGCTGAAAATCCAGAAGTAACTAAGGTACCCCCAAACAGCTCCCTTCCTGCCTGCTTTGTGTGTATAAGTTAATTTTTTTGTGTATGGTTATGTGTCACCAACAGGGATGCATTCTGAGAAATGCATCATTAAGTGATTTAACTGCATGAATAATGAGAGAACTTATACAAACCTAGATGGTACAGGTCAGTCACTCAATATGGCCATGGAGTATGCTGACAGTCCTGTGAGCCCAAGTCATAAGAAATTGTATTCCTGGTCAGTTTTTTACAAAAGTCAGTGAGAGGATGTAAGCATTCTTTTAAGAAAAGCAAATTAAAATATACACAGATAATTTAACTGGAAGCGTATACATGTGTTCAGTTTTCAGACAGTCTTTTAATGTTAAGACCAAAACCTTTTTTTTAAGTATAGGTGTGTTGGTTGAGGTCTATGTCTTTTTCATGTTCTGTAATCCTTCATAGGATGCTTTGGCTTCCAGAAATGACAGTACTCCTGAAAGACATAATCTCATTTTTGAGAATGACGTGTGGAAGCTGGGTTAGTAACGTGCTATTCATGACTGTTCTCTGAGGAGAGGCCTCTATGATTTTTGTGAATATAAGCAGATCCCAATCCGAGACTCTCCTAATCCATTGCCAAATTAATAATTCCTCACCCCTAATGCACTATCTTAGGTATCTGCTCCATTTCAGGACACTCATGGAGCCAAGTGCAATTATGTGTAAAATCCTAGAATTATATGAGTTCTTTCCCCAATCCTTTAGTATTTTTGTTCACACAGAGTTTGAGTAAACTTTTTTAAAGCAATTTTTCCTTAAAATAATCTTTCCAAAATATTCAAGTAAAGAAACAAACACCTTCTTTCTTTCCCCAGAAGGATTTCATTGGCTTATGTAATCTTTCATTGCAACTGACATAAACAAATTTGGAAACAAACATATGTTATTCATAGTGGGCTTACAATGTAGGAGCAAAAGTATACTATGGATTGGAAAGTAACTCCCTAACTCTGTGAGTTCAGTATTCCTTGGGTGATCGATGTGGTTTGCTTGGCTTATTGTGGTACCTTCACATCACTCTAACTAAATATCATCTGGTAAGGCCATAGGATGGAATGGCAGAGTGTGGACAGTGGGAGGATTGTATGGTGAGCCAGGAGGCAGAGAGGCTGGACGCTGCTTCTCCTTTATAATCAACCCTCTTGGGAAAACCACCTTGTGAGGGTATGTTTCCAATAATGTAAGATCCTCCCATGAGGCCCACCTCCTAACACCCTCATTGGATTAAGCTTCCACTCTTAGCACTTTTAAGACTTTGGGTATTAAGTGTCTTCATGAATTGAGGAAGCGAATATTATTCAGTGCATAGCTCTTATGAACATTGGGTGAGTCTTGGTGTGACCAGTGTGTGAGAGAAATATGTTAAGAAAGTTTGGACTATAGAACCTACTTATGAATATTCTATGAGATTTTTTAGTTTCTTCAAACATTTAATTGAGGCAAAGGGACCAGCTTGCGTCTAAATGCACTCTACACGGACAACCAACTTTCACATAAAGGAAACTCTCCTGACTTTGAGCAAACCATTTTACCTTGGCTGAGAGTCTCTGTTGTTTTTTTCCCCCTTATCATTTCAAGCATTTACTTTAAGAGGCAGTAAAATTTTAGATGCAGTATGAGGTTTTCAGAGTTGAGGTTTCAAATCAATATAAAGTATTTTTGGTGAGTATGACTCTGACAACATGACTGTGCTTTTTCCAATAAAAGATGACAGCATTATAAAAGACATCTTTGTACCTCAGCTTATATTTTCTTCAGCTGCCCTCTCATAGAGTAAATAAGCATGATTTGCCACTCCACCTGTTTAGAAGGTTTAAGCTCAATTCTGTGTGATTTCTCCCTTTACTATATAGTACAGGATCCTTTAAAGTCCCAAATCAGAACTTTCACCCCTCTGTCAGCAAACTGTTTCTCTCCAGTCCTACCTTTACCAATTCATTAACAAACTCTCCACCTCCAAAACAAATCCCAAATCCAGCTGCTTCTTATCATCGCCATCTCTCCCTTTTCATTACAACAAGCTTCTTCTTCTTCTTCTTTTTTTTTTTTTACAGGCAGAGTGGACAGTGAGACAGAGAGACAGAGAGAAAGGTCTGCCTTTGTCATTGGTTCACCCTCCAATAGCAGCCCGCGTGCTGCAGCCGATGCACTTCACTAATCCGAAACCAGGAGCCAGGGACTTCTCCTCGTCTCCCATGGGGAAATGGGGAGGTGCAGGGCCTAAGCACTTGGGCCACCCTCCACTGCACTCCCAGGCCATAGCAGAGAGCTGGCCTGGAAGAGGGGCAACCGGGACAGAATCCGGCGCCCTGACCAGGGCTAGAACCCAGTGTGCCGGTGCCGCTAGGAGAAGGATTAGCCTATTAAGCCATGGCGCCGGCTACATCAAGCTTCTAACTGGTGTCTTTGCTTTGACCTTGTCCCTGTTACTTTTTTCCCAAATGAGCAGCAGGACAGAAGTTTTTAAAATGTAATTCAGAACTTCTCACTCCACAGCTCAGAACCCTCGGAGGCCCCCTGGATGCCATCCTCGCCTCCCATCCCTCTTCTGCCTTTATTCCTCGTTTGTACTTTGTGTTTCCTTCCAACCTCAGAGATTTTGCTTCTGCTGCTCCCTGTGTCTGGAGTACGCTTTCCCCAGTTATGTGCAGAAATTTCTCCCCGACATTCCTGACATCTCTGGTAGATCCTCACTTTAGCAGGGGTTCCTTGCTCCCTCCAATGTTAGGCAGCCCAGTTAACCACATGGTCACCAGTGTACTGAGTTGCTAAGCTATGATGGTCGGTAGGTGAAGTGTGTTAACTGCAGTTTTCAACTCCTGAGAGGTTTAGTAGGATATAACTCCATCATAAATCAAGGAGCATCTGAACAATGCCTACCAAGAATAAGATTTAATTAAATAAATTAGGCACAGTAGGGGGTTAATAGCAATTAATAATGAAACAGTTGTAACAAATACTGTGATAAAATTGCCAGCATCACTACTCTTGCATGTCGGTGCCATTATCTAATAAAATGAAAGCACACAGCACTGCAGTACCACAATAGTCAGTCTGATAACTAAGTAATGAACAGGTAGATAGTGTATACAGTGTGGATATGCTGGACAAAGGCATAGTTCACATCCCAGACAGGATAGAGTGCTCCAACATGAGATTTCATCATACTCCTCAGAACAGAATGCAGTCTGAAACTTACAGTTCTTTCTGGAGTTTTCCATTTAATATTCTTGGATGAAGGTTAACTTCAGGTAACTAAAATTATATAAAAGAGAGCAGCGTATAAAGGGGCACTGCTGTGTAACTTAATATTGTGCACTTTAATTTCGTATAGTTTAGCCATTAAGGAAACTTAGGAAATGACCTTTTGACAACAAGACTGAAACAGTGTGATTCCAATATAGTTGAAAAGGATGAGAAAAATTTGGGATTCCGTGGTGTTATTTTTACAGTCCCTTTTCAGGATGTAACCGGGCTACTGCTGCCATGAATCCATGACAGGATGAGAGCTTTCGACCCTGGTGTCTTGGCCTCTTTCCAGTTTGGATCATTGTATCATGCTTACCTAAATCCTTCCTGTCATTCCAGTTAGAAAATTTAGCTTTCATTTCCTCTGCTCAAAGTACCTCTGTAAAAAAAAAAAAAAATGCTACCCCTTTTAACTTCAGTCTCAGTGGCCTTTGGGTAATAAGTGAATCCCATAAGTTCGTGGAGCTTAAAGCACTTAAGAATAAAGCAGCCATGTGAAGAAGGCATTTTCTCATTTTTTTCTAACCTGTAATAACTCTCGTTCTTTTTCCTGAATCATTCCCACATCTTCGTCCAGTTTTCACCGTGAAGTATCTGAATAATTCATCATTAAGCATTATAACAAATAGAAAACAACTCTAGTTTCTCTCATCTATTTATTTCTCTATCAGAATGCAGCTAGCTGGAAGGATTTCAGTCTCCAGGACCAGAAGGGAGTTTGCATGCCTTTCATTAAGTTACAGCTGGCGCGGCACAGCAGCCTGAAATCACAGAGCTGCTCTACATAAGACTAAAATGCAACCCTCATTTAAAATCTCCACAAATAAGTCTCTTATTTTATACCAAGTTGAATTTTCCTTTGATTACAAAAAATAAGCTGTTATTATGAGGTTCAAAATGCAAAGATTAGAATTGAGATGGGACAATTTCCAGACTGCTCATTATATTTTATGCAGGTTGTAAATATTTGGTGAACTCTATAAATTATGCTTTGTAACCAAGTCATCAAATAAGCATATGAATAACTACTGTAGAAATTAAATTACAAAATATTATGTGTTCTTTTTGTATACAAAAAGATAAAAATGGGTAATTTATTACAGGTAATAAAGTGCTATTTTAGCAAATTGAGTTCAGTCGCTTCACTGAACTCAAATTATGTTGAGTGGAAGCTGTTCCAAGGGATCAGATTACAGATGTCAGCCTGGGGCTTCTTGGGACCTACCCTAGCCTAATGAATCTACAACTCTGGGGATGGAGCCTCCTCATGCTTTAAAGAACTTCCTGATGATTCTAAGCCAGGTGAAATTTGAGACCCATTGGTTTAGCATAGGGATAGACTTAGACAAAAGAAGTTAATGTCAAATGAGCTACATCACATGGGTAGATCTGTATTCCTGTCTATTCCAATGGCCCAGCCATTGGTTAGAATTAACTAAGCAAGAACCATTAAAGGCGTGATTAAGGTGGCCCAGTTTCAAAATGCCCATGTTAAAATGCTATTTCTTAAAATACATATTTAATTCTATTACTTAGGGTAGTAGTTTTCTCAGGCCAGCAGCTCTAACAGCACCTGGAAGCTTAATAGAGATAGGGATTCTCAGGCCCTGTACCAGCCCTGAGAGCTCCTGTTTTCCCTGGCCCTCCTGGTTCTGATACGCATGCAAGTGGGAAAACCTCTGCCAAATGGAAAAGCTCAGTCCCTAGCACCTGTGTATATCCTGCTCCTCTTGCAGAAGCGAGGGAGAATCCTGACTCACAGGTCTGCTGCCCAAGTTCACCTGGGCATGCAGCAACATTGTAAACCCCACACTCTTGTATATTTATGGATTGCAGTGTCTTCACACACTGTAGGGTGAATGTACCTAAGCATGTTAACTTTTTTTTTTTTGAAAGTACCTAAGACTGAAATTTGGTATCTTCCTGTGTACTTTTAAAAAAAACTGTTCTGAGTTCATTGGAAACATTTAAGTAATATGGTATAGAAAGCTTTCTTGAGGACAGAGCTGTGAATTAAGCCAAGTGAGTGAGCATGTATTTCTTAAGCTTCAAATGCTCCCATCCCACTAAATGATGATGAATGTCTTACTTTTATTGCTGGGTGAATGTGGAGACCATCAAACTTTCCACTTAGGAGGCCTGCGTCCCTCAGTGAATTTGTGCAGTGGGGGAAGTGTCTCCCTGGGCCTCACTTGTTTGGTCACTTGTCCTCTTTCTTGCTCCTTCTTCCTTACACTGTAATTTCTTTTTCTGCTGTTTTTTAAGATTTATTTATTTATTTGAGAAATAGAGTTACTGACAGAAGGAGAGACAGAGAGGAAGGTCTTCCATCCACTGGTTCACTTCCCAAATCACCGCAACAGCTGGAGCTGGGCCTATCCAAAGCCAAGAGACAGGAGCTTCTTTTCAGGTTTCCCACATGGGTGCAGGATCCCAAGCACTTGGGCCTTCTTCTAATTCTTTCCCAGGCCATAACAGAGAGCTGGATCAGAAGAGGAGCAGTTGGGACTAGAACTGATGCCAATATGGGATGTCAGCACTGCAGGTGGAGGCTTAGCCCATTATGCCACAGTGCAAGCCCTTCTTATTCTGCTCTTTCAAGACTGGCCCAGAATCCACTATTACAGCATCTGATCCATGATTGCACCCTATGAACTCTTCATAATTCCTTTACCTGCACATCCCCAAAAGCCCTAATTAATTTAGACCAGATGTTGTAAACTCAAATGTGTGCAATATCCAGAAAGATAATAGGAATAATAAAAATGAGCCAGGAGCCAGCAATGCTGGGATCCCATACAGGCACCAGTTCCTGTCCTGGCTGCTCTACTTCTGATCCAGCTCCCTGCTAATGTGCCTGGGAAAACAGTAGAAAGTACAAGTCCTTGGGCCCCTACAACCATGTGGGAGACCTAGATGGAGTTACAGGCTCCTGGCTTCAGCCTGGCCCAGCCCTGGCCATTGCATTCATTTGGGGAGTGAACCTAGTAATGAAAGATCTCTTGGTTCTCTCATTCACTCTTGTAACTGCATTTCAAATAAAGAAATCTTTGAAAGGGAAAAATTAAAACAGCTAGAAAAAAAGACAAATAAGAGATGTTATAGGTTTGAGCAAGTTGGAGTACATGACTATTATTGAGAGGGCTACTGGCTTCCACGTATGTCCAGTTTTCCAGCTATCAATACGTGGGCTTAAGATTCACATTGTTGTTTCTTCCATGACCCATTCAATATGGATTTTTTAACGTGAAATGCCCTGTTCAAATGTGGACAGGTAACTCATTTTTTAAACACTGGACCAAATGGCAAATATGTCCATGAATCATTTAGAACCTTAACTGTGGACAGCACATATTGTACTCACTTTCATCCAGAAAGTACTTTTTGATGAATTATAAACTTCTGCACACCATTTCATCTGTATTTGTTTTTCTATCCTCATTTATTATTTTAAAATAGTATATTATTTTTACTTTTTATATATTACAGGGAGAAACAGAGATCTGCCAGCCCCTGCTTCACTCCTCATATGCCTGTATCAACAGGGGCTCAGGCAGGCTGAAGCCAGGAGCCCAGAATTCCCTCTGGGTCTCTGATATTAGTGGCAGAAACCTAAGTGCTTGAGCCATCATTTGCTGCTGCCTCTCAGAGATCACATAGCAGGAAGCTGCAATCTGAAGCAAGGTCAGAACTCAAACCCAGGTGCTCTGGTATAGGAGGCAGGCATCCCAAGTGGCACGTTAATCACTGTACCAGACACCCATCGCTATCCTCATTTCAAATGAGGGAGCTATGATGTATGCCTCTTGAAGGCAATGGAAGACCTATGGTGTCTCTTTAAAAAAAAGGGGGTTCTAGAGGCAAGCATTTGACCTGACAGGTAAAGTGCCCGTGTCTCACGTCAGAATGTCCGGGTTTGATACTCAGCTCTGCTCCTGATTCCAGCTCCCTGCTGTTGCAGACCTTGTGATGCAACAAGTGATGACCCACATGGGAAACTCAGATTAAGTTTCAGGCCTCCTGGCTTCAGCCTGGTGAAGCTATGGTTGTTTCAAGCATTTAGCTTCTGTTTCTACCTTTCAAATGCTAATTTTAAAAAAGTAATTAAAAAGATCGGAGTTGGCAAACTCAAGAGGCTTCCATAGCCTTGGCAGCTCATGACAAGAGCCTCGGGTGATTACTGATGTCATAAAAAAAGAGTGTCAGTTGTTAAATCAACAACAGGAGTCACTGTGCACTTACTCCCCATGTAGGATCTCTGTCCTTAATGTGTTGTACTGTGTGGATTAACGGTATAATTAGTATTCAAACAGTACTTTATACTTTGTGTTTCTGTGTGGATGCAAACTGTTGGAATCTTTACTTAGTATATACTAAATAGATCTTCCGTATGTAAAGATAATTGAAAATGAATCTTGATGTGAATGGGATTTGAGAGGGAGTGGGAGATAGGATGGTTGCAGGTGGGAGGGAGGTTATAGGGGGAAAAGCCACTATAATCCAAAAGTTATACTTTGGAAATTTATATTTATTAAATAAAAGTTTTAAAAAATTGTAAAAAACAAACAAAAAAGTAATTAAAAAGAAAAGTTGCTAGGAACCACTAAGGAGACTTGTTAGTTGTTTTGACAGGACACTTATAAACACAACAAAGTCCCTTTGATTAGCCTGAGATTATACCCCCATCTCTATGGCCAGGATTCAACTACTAGGATAGAAGACTCTGTGGCTGGACAGGGAAAGAGAGAGATGTAGATTCATGGAAGAACGGGCCAGTGTAACAGAAAAGGGAGGGCCTGCTGGACATGCTATGGTGTCCATAGCAGACAGTCCATAGGAAGACAGAGGTTTGTGCAGTTGGGAGTAAGGACCTGAGCAAAGGTGAAAAGGCTGCGAAATGCCGGGTCCACTGAGAAGACTGGAGTGAGCAATTGTTTATTAGAAAATTTGAAAGTTTGACTGAGACTGTGGCCTGCCCTGAGTGCTAAGATAAGATGCTTGTGGAATCCATCCTGAAGATTCCAAGAAAGAATTGAGAGGACATGACTTGCTTTGGAGGAGGGGCACCTCACAAGCTTACATTCTAAGAATACTGATCTGTGGTGATAACATGTGAATGAGATTTCTACTCCTTAAGGTATGGTCAGGGACTAGCTAGAGAGCTTCTTGGAAATACGACATCTTTTTTTTTTTTTTCCTATCATTATTCTATTATTATTCTAAAGTGTATATAATACAATAATTATATTATATTATAATTATTCTATTATTATTCTAATGTATTCTTTATATAATACATTATTTTTCCCCAGCAGCCTTTTATTTAAGGAAGACAAACTTCATACATTTCACAATTACAATTTTAGGAACATGGTGATTCTTCCCACCATACCCACCTTCCCACCAACTCTCCCACCCCTCTTCCTCCTCCTTCTCCTATTCCCTTTCTCATTTTTAACTAAGATCTAAATAAGTTCACTCTGCCTTCTTCCACCTGCCCCAAAGTAAAGGTCCAGTTTGTGATTAACTTCAAGAATACTTCAAAAAGTTCAGGGGCAAAGGGAATTAAAAGACAGTGTATGTCTTCCATGTATTTTTTGAAGATCCTTCCATGGCATCATACAGTTAATGAGGGTTTTTTTTTTTTAATTTTTTGACAGATAGAGTTATAAATAGTGAGAGAGAGAGGGAGGGAGAGAGAGAGAGACAGAGAGAAAGGTCTTCCTTCCGTTGGTTCACTCCCCAAATGGCCACTACAGCTGGCGCTGCACCGATCCAAGGCCAGGAGCCAGGTGCTTCCTCCTGGTCTTCCATGTTGGTGCAGGGGCCCAAGCACCCCGGCCATCCTCCATTGCCCTCCCGGACCACAGCAGAGAGCTAGACTGGAAGAGGAGCAACTGGGACTAGAACGCAGCGCCATGGCGCCGGCTCCCTGTTTTAAAATCTGTTCTCTACCTTAGCTTGTCTCTAAACTCACCCAGGAACAAACCCTGTGGATCCCACAATCAGATGTTTCTCAGATCTTTCTTCTTGTGAAATTGGTTGAAGCCAAGAACAACTGATTTTTTTCTTTTATATTACATTTCAACACCTCTCAAAACTTTAGAGTGCATAGGAAGTACCTAGTGATCCTATTAAAATTCAGGTTCTGATTCAGCAGATCTGGGGTAGAGCTCAAGATCTAGCAATTCTGTCACCTGATTCACTCTGAATCTCACAATGTGAACAAGATCACACAGCAGCATGGTGCTTGTCTGCCAGGCCTACCCTGAATTCACCATCCCTGTGTTTTTTCAGAATGTCAAGGAGCTGGACACACAAACATCTATCACAGTTTTCTTTTGAAATCTCTGAAGTGTCATTTTTCTTAGCTTGGACTGGCTTTAAAGCTCTTTGTCAAAGCGTGTTGCCAGGGACTTAGAACCTGGAACCAGCAGAGCTATTGCAGTTGTTTTCAGGGTTTTGTTACCTGCATTGGCAACGTGAGAAATAAGCCTGGAGTCTCATGTTAGCTCTCTGGTTGTCCATCCGCAACAGTGCTGAACATGTGGGCAAACTCATTCTAAACATTTGCATGGACAGTGTGTTTTTACTGATGTTGACTGATGTTTCCTGAATGCAGAGGGGTATTGCTCATGGTAGAACACGTACTTGCCCTTCTCGTCCGTTCCACATAGAAAGTACAGAGGAGTAAAAGGATGCCTTTGAATGCATCCCCCCTTGTATGTCTTTTTGTGTTTGTTGTAGTGAAATCCCCAGGACACAAAATCAACTATTTTAAAGTGAGTCATTGAGTGCCATTTAGCATATCTCAGTGTTGAGCAACCACTACCTCTGTCTAGTTGTGAAACCTGTTCATCACCCAAAAGGAAATCCCATGCCCATAAAGCAGTTCCTCCCCATTCCTCTTCCCTCAGTCCCTAATGCATCTTAATGCAATTTTCATTGATACCAGCTGGTCTTATAGAGTTTATATGCTTCATCTTATTTTAAAAGCTTTATGTGTGTTTTCTTAGTCTTTAAACTGTGTCTTGGACTTGAGTGTTATTGTAAAGCCCTGTCATTGTGAGGTAGATGTTCAACTTTTCCTTCTTTAGACATCTTGCAGCCTTGGGGGCAGTTCTGTTGAAATACTTTGGTCTTAATTGGTTTTCATCGCTGTCTCTCTCATCACTGTGCTTTTATTTTTTTCTTCTTCCCACCATGTTTCTTGAACCTGACAGGTTTCGTAAGAGACTCTAGACCCAGCCCAGAACAGCCCATTTTGCATTTCGCCCTAATTGGCAAGTGTTATTAAATGACTTAAGCAAGGAATGCAAAATAAATTACTCTAATTGCATTTGAAGGATAATATGTTTGGATTTCACTTTTTGGCCCCTGGGACAGAAAAATGTCACTAGCTTTAAATTGCATCTCCCTTTTGGTTTTTGCAGGTAGCAAAAATTGCCATTGGGAACATAGTGCACGTAACATGGGGCTACCAGTATTTGCATGTTTGCTAATATTGGGGGTATAATGACGTGGAAATGTGTGAAGAGTTGGGTAGGACACCTCACCTTAAATGTGACTTAGCTGCCTTTAAGCTCTGTGGCCTGGAGCAAGTAATTTAATAATCATAATCAGGGATTTGCAAATGCAGCCCATGGCTAAACAGTACTCAGCCTGATTTTATCCTCCAATGAGCTAAGGATGACTATTGCCTTTTTGAAGGATTGTTAACATGTCAAAACAAACAAACATAAAAACTGTATACCAAAGAGCAGACTGTGGTACCCAAAGCCAAAAACATTTATTAAATGTCTCTTTACATAAAAATTTTGTCACCTTTATAATGGTATAGGTCAAGCACCTCAGATCCAAAAAATTTAAAAATTTAAAATCTGAAATCCTCTAAAATTTGAAGCTTTGTAAGCAATGACATAATCCCACAAATGGAAAATTCCACACCTCATCACATGTAATGGATTGAAACATAGGTGCATTAATATTGTATAAAATTATCTTTAAGCTGTGTTTAATGTATATATGAAACATAAATGAATTTCTTATCTCAACTTGGATCCCATCCCCAAAATATTGTGTTAGGTATATGCAGATATTCCAAATCCAAAACAGTCCAAGATCTAAAACATTTCTGTCCAAGGCATTTCAGATAAGGGCTATTCAGTCTGTAAGCATAAGAGCAGCAGTGGCATTGTTCAAAGTGCCTGACATTTATTCCTTAATTCTCATTACCACTCTGTGGGATGGGTATCATGACTACCCTCATTTAGAGGAAGAAAGAGGCCCAGGGAGGTTGAGAAACTTTCTGTAGGTTACAATGTCTGGAACCCAGGCAGTAGCCCCACTTCAGATCCTGAATTCTGTTGCCATCCTGTGCTGCAGTTCAGAGGTTTGTTCTTTTTCTTTACTTAGGTAGACACTAGGGTGAGATCTCCTCCCAGAGGTAGCTCTGTGTGATGTTAATGTACATTTTAGGTAAATATTCTAATGTGTTTATCTGTGGGACATGTAGGCAGATTCCTGATAAGAACACATGTAAAGGGGGCTCCCTGGTCAACCTGTTTAGACAGGTTTCTATTCTGTAGCACACTCAAAAGTATTATTATTCTTACATGAATATCAGCAAGAATGGGGCTAAATCAGCTATTTCCAATACTTTCTTTTTAGAAGGGACACCAATTAAAGTCTTTGGGAACTGCTGTTGTATGGAAAAAAAGGTCAGCAAATGATGTCATTGAGACGTTGTTCTGCCTGATATTTTTCCAGAAGTATCAAAGAAATGATGTAATCTTGGCATTCATTTATTCACATTTACCATATATATTCTATTTATTGCCCCTGCTTTAACCTTATATTTCCTACCTGCCTTTTGTTTGTGTGTATAAGGGACACTTTTCCTTAAAAGACAGAAAGTTTAAATTCTTTATAGTCTCTCTTATTTTGGAAGTCCTCTTTAGTTTATAGGATTACCTGTAGATTTGCTTGAACTGAGTAGGTTGTTGATGACTGGACAAGAGGCTTCTATTTATTACAACAATTCAGCAGGTGACATTGTCTGCAAATTGAAATGCCACTAATATTGACGGTTGTACAGTTGTCAACCGGTACATGTCAGGAAGAATGACCTTGTGGGTGGTAAATGAAGTAACTTCATGAAGACTTTTTATTTTTTTATTTGGAAGACATAGTTACAGAAAGAGAGGGAGAAACAGAGAAATAGTCCATCCACTGGTTCATTCCCCACATGGCCACAGCAGCTAAAGTTGGACGAGGCGAAGGCTGGGATCCAAGAGGTTCTTCAGGTCTCCCACGTGGAAGGAAGGGGCTAGAGATTTGGGCCATCATCCACTGCTTTCTCCAGGCCATTACCAGGGTGCTGGATCAGAAGTGGAACAGGCGGGACTCAAACCAGCACCAATATGGGATGCTGTTGTCACAGGTGGCGGCTGCAACTGTTATGCCACAACGCTGGCCCCTATGAGCACCTTTTAATTCACCCAGCTCTTTTTTTTGACAGGCAGAGTGGACAGTGAGAGACAGAGACAGAGAGAAAGGTCTTCCTTTTTCCGTTGGTTCACCCTTCAACGGCCACTGCGGCTGGCGCACCATGCTGACCGGAAGCCAGGAGCCAGGTGCTTCTCCTGGTCTCCCATGAGGGTGCAGGGCCCAAGCACTTGGGCCATCCTCCACTGCACTCCCGGGCCACAGCAGAGAGCTGGCCTGGAAGAGGGGCAACCGGGACAGAATCCGGTGCCCCGACCGGGACTAGAACCCAGTGTGCCGGCGCCGCAGGCGGAGAATAAGCCTATTGAGCCACGGCGCTGGCATTAATTCACCCAGCTCTTTATGCATCCCTTACTACCAGAATTTTGCAAATTTGACAGAGAATTGAGAAAAAAAAAGTCCAGTCTCAGAATTCTTGCGGTTTCTAAGTGGTATAGGATGAGGCTTTTGGTGCTCTCAAAATTTTAAAACTCTTCCATTATAACATTCTCCATAAGAATGCCAAATAAGTGGTACCTGAAATAGAGTGAACATTTTGTTTCCTTTTAGAATGATTTTTGTGAACTTTGAGAAACTTCCTGTATTGTCTTTCTAATGCACTAAGCCCAACAGAATACAAAGTGTTGATGTATACTAAATGTATATTCACGTGTATGTTTCTTCCTCCTAGTTGTTGTGTACCCAGGAGTAGACATCTGGAAGTAGATGCAGTTACTTGGGACCAGACTTTATAGATCTGGCAGGACACTGTCATAGGGTACCTATAGAATCAGGTTTAGACGATGCAAAAATGGCCTCTTAGGAATGCTAAAGTGGAAACTCATTTGGTTCAGGAATCTGACGCTCAGCTTCTGAGTCATGACAGAGGATAGCATGGTGTCCTTTCCCTTCTAGGGACTATTTAGAGGTCCTTTTTGCCCTGACTACCCAGTGTTGTCAAGATAACCAGCCAGACTGACAGACTGTTTTCACTGTCTGTGAGTAACTAAACCGATTTTGACTAGGAATGTATAAATATTATTCAGGCTCATCCAATGCTGCCTTTTTTTTTTTTTTGACAGGCAGAGTGGACAGTGAGAGAGAGAGACAGAGAGAAAGTCTTCCTTTGCCGTTGGTTCACCCTCCAATGGCTGCCGCGGACGGTGCGCTGCGGCCGGCGCACCGCGCTGATCCGATGCCAGGAGCCAGGTACTAGGTGCTTTTTCCTGGTCTCCCATGGGGTGCAGGGCCCAAGCACTTGGGCCATCCTCCACTGCACTCTCGGGCCACAGCAGAGGGCTGGCCTGGAAGAAGGGCAACAGGGACAGAGCCCGGCGCCCCGACCGGGACTAGAACCCGGTGTGCCAGCGCCGCAAGGCGGAGGATTAGCCTGTTGAGCCACGGCGCCGGCCCAATGCTGTCTTTCAAAAGCCAGCCGTATTCAGAGTTGCCAGCCTATTTCCTGCCTAAAATCTCATGTACATATTTAGGTGATTTGAGAAAGAGGTGGCGATTAATACACTATTCCTTTAGCTCTCATCACCTTTGTGTGAAGGACAGAGAACAGCAGATACAAGATTTGTATTATCAGGAAGAAATTCAAATTGTCAACGGGAAAAAAAAAAAAAGCTCAGTTCTTTTCTCTTTTTTTCTTTAAAGACTTATTTTATTTACTTGAAAGACAGAATTACAAAGAGAGGTAGAGACAGAGAGAGAGGTTTTCCGTCCGCTGGTTCACTTCCCAGATGGCCGCAATGGCCGGAGCTGCGCTGATCCGAAGCCAGGAGCAGGAGCTTCTTCTGGGTCTCCCACGTGGGTACATGGGCCCAAGGACTTGGGCTAATCTCCACTGCTTTCCCAGGCCATAACAGAGAGCAGGATGGCAAGAGGAGTAGCCAGGACTAGAACCTGTGTCCATATGGGATGCTGGCGCTTCAGGCCAGGGCTTTAACCCACTGCACCATAGCACCAGCCCCTCTTTCTCTTTTTAAAATTACTTTATATTTATTTTCATTTTATTTCAATGGCAGAGATACAGAGGTCTTCCATTTGCTCATTCACTCCCAAATGCTCACAATAGCCATGGCTGGGACAGTGGAAGCCATAAGTTCAGAACTGCAGCTAAGACTCCCACAGGGTGGCAAGGATCCGAGTTTTTGGGCCATCATCTGCTGCCTCCCTGGGTGCACTGGCAAGAAGCTTGATCAGAAGCTGACAGCCTAGACAGGAACCAGGCCCTCTTATGGGATGCAGACCTCCCAAGCAGCAAGGCACAAGAATTGATCAAGCCAAAATGCCTTACTTGACACCTTGGAACCTCATTAGAAATGCAGAATCCCAGCACAGATGCTAGACCTACTGAAGCCAAGTCTGTACTTTAACAAGATCCCCAGGAGACTCAGTACACATTAAAGTTTGAGAAACACTTGGCTTGCCAAATTTAGCTCCCATCACCTTGTTCAGTGGTGCTAAATTATAGGCTCACGTTAGAATTATCAGCAGAGGTTAAAGTAGATTGATGGCCCAAGCACACTCTAGTTGTTAATCTGAGTCTCTATGGGTGGAACCCCAGCTTCTGAATTGTCTTATAAACTCCCCAGGTAATCCTAATGTACAACAGGTGCTGAGGGTTCCATGTTATCCATGTAGTCTCATTTTAATAGTGTACCAGCTGGAAATATCTTCCCCTTAGCATGCCATCAAAGTTAAATACTGGCAATTTAATGCCAAGTAATTCCTCCTCCTGGCTGAAACGATTTCATTCACCATGCCTTTATAGACCTATAAGAGAAACCACATTGGCGTTCCATCTACAGTATCTATTATAACAGAATCTGAGCCACTGGCTCTGTTCTTGGCAGTATTAAAGCCCAAATGCCTTTCTAGTTTAGTATAAAGATGTAGTGACTACACTGTGTAGTATTCATCTGGAGATCTGTGAAATGCTACAATTTTATGCCCTAAGCACTTTACAAATAATGTTGTCTTCGACAAGATTAACTCCACGGAGATCTTTGACAAAACTTCATAGCCTGCTCCGAAGGCATGAAACTGCCTCTTGTTTTCCTTCTTGAATTCCTTTTACTCTTACCAGAAGTCACAGTACAAAGGGGTCAGAATCTTTTTATTTCGAATAAATTAATAAGGGGAGCAGTTTAGCACCTTGAGAATAGTCAGTAGGGCCCTTTTTCATCTCCTCATTTGCTTTTTTCTTTAAGGTTTTATTTATTTATTTGAGAGGTAGAGTTACAGACAGTGAGAGGGAGAGAGAGAGAAAGGTCTTCCTTCCATTGGTTCACTCCCCAAATGGCCATGCTGGCACACTGCACTGATCTGAAGCCAGGAACCAGGAGCTTCTTCCCGGTCGCCCAACTGGGTGGAGGGGCCCAAGGACTTGGGCCATCTTCTACTGCTATCCCAGGCCACAGCAGAGAGCTAGACTGGAAGAAGAGCAGCCAGGACTAGAACCAGCACCCATATGGGATGCCGTCGCTGCAGGCGAAGGATTAACCTACTTTTTAAACAACAACAACAACAAAAAAAACTGTATGGGACAAGATTTTTGACTTGCAGTTAGCAAGCAGTTCCCATAGTTTAAACATATCAGGTGACCCCATCCATTGATTATTCTCACAGCTCTCAGACAGAGAAAATGAAAATCAGTACCTGTGGCATCTTGCCTCCTCTTGTTCTCCCTACAAGAAAGGTGAACTTCAGTTTCCTAATTGTGCAGGTTGGGATTTCCATTCTAGTGAACACATTTGTTCACTCCAGCCGGGGTGAGCTATAACAAGCGTAAAGAGACAATCTGGGGGGCGCTGGTTCTGTCCCAGTTGCCCCTCTTTCAGTCCAGCTCTCTGCTGTGCCCCGGGAGTGCAGTGGAGGATGGCCCAAGTGCTTGTGCCCTGCACCCACATGGGAGACCAGGAGGAAGCACTTGGCTCCTGGCTTCGGATCGGCAGAGCGCTCTGGCCATGCAGGCATTTCAGAGGTGAACCAGCGGAAGGAAGACCTTTCTCTCTGTCTCTCTCTCTCACTGTCTAACTCTGCCTATAAAAGAGAGAGAGAGAGAGAGAGAGAGAGAGAGAGAGAGAGAGAGAATCTGGAAACCTACGGCTCTCTCTGGGCCATTACTAGAAGATCAGAAGTCCTATCTAAAGGCATTCACTGAACATCAGCTTCCATAGGAAACTAGTGAAATCCTGATCCCCAAGGTGAAAGTTTTACGAGGTAGAGCTCTCAACTGGGATTAGTGCCCTTATGAAAAAGAGAGAGAGAGACCCCCCCCCGCCCAAGAGAACCCTCGCTCCTTTTACCATGGGAGGCCACAACTAGGAAGCAACACATATGAGCTGGAAAGTGGGCTCTCACCAGAGACTAAATCTGCTAGTGCCTGGGTGTTGGCTGTCTTAGCCTCTATGACTGTAAGAAACAAATTTCCGTTGCTTCTAAGCCACCTAGTGTATGGTAGTTTATTACAGCAGCCCAGACATACTTAAAGAGAAACCAATCACAGATCTTTCCTAGTGGACAGTGGAGGTTGGGAGGGGCCACTCTTCCCTAGGCCTTCACTTCTCAAACTCTAATGTGCATGCCAGTCATCTGGGGCATTTGCTAAAAGGCTGACTCCAACTCAGTGGGTCTGGGAGGAGACTGTAGCTCCCAGGAGATATTAAAGCCCTTGGTCTAGGAGCTATCTCTTTGAATGGTACAGGTTTAGGACAGTGCCTCTTAACCATGAGTTTGCGAAAGAATCACCTGGAAAAATCATTCAGAGTCCTGTTCTCCAATCACAGAGAATGTTTCAGTAGGTAGGACATTATTATTTGCATTTTAACAAGCTCACAGGTGATCCTGATGTTACTGGTGCCTGGCATGCAATGTAAGTAGTGAGTCTCAAGTTACCTTTTGAGCCAACTTAGTAAGATGCTTCCACTACTCTTACCAGTAGCCTTCTCTCTCTCCCTCTTCTCCCCCTCTCTCTATAATATTTATTTTATTTGAAAGCCAACGTGACAAACAGAGAGTTTCTATCTGCTGGTTCACTCCCCCAAAGGGCTGCAACAGCCTGGGCTAGGCCAGGTGGAAGTTAGGAGCCCAGAACTCCATCTGATTTCCCATGTGGGTGACAGGGGCCCAAGCACTTAAGCCATTATCAGCTGTTTCCCAGGCTCATGTCCAGGAAGCTAATTTGGAAGTATTGAGCAGACAGGACTGGAACCAGCACTCTGATATGGAATGTGGGCCTCCCAAGGGTAGCTTAAGCTTCTGGGCCATGATGCCTACCCCATTTAGCCTCCACTTTGAAAACAGAGCCAAACACCAAAAGATTAAGGAGATGCTACTGAGTCACCCCTATGGAGAATATTATGACAAACTCTGTACCATGGAGCTTCTGTTCTTTTTTGACACTGTGCTTCTTTGAGGCAAGACTTAGAAGGGTACTTCTGAAACACAATCTAGAGATAACACTAAGCTGAAAGAACAAGAGCTCTGCCTGAAGTAGAGTGGACAGAATATAACAGGAAAAGTTATTTGAGGATGACAAACCTGTTACGCATAGAAAAAGGTTAGAAGGACACATGGCAAGATATTGTTGGAGTGGGGAGATTTGGGGTGATACTTTTCCTATGTAGGGTGTGCAGATATCGTGTTCATTAACTTGGAGGTGGTACCTAATGATATTTTTAAGGAAAAAAAAATGATGTGTATTTCTTGGGCATTAGTTTTGTTACATTTAAGTCTCTCTACCTTTTTTTCATGGGACAGCAATGATTTTGTCTGTGACAGTTCTATTAAGGGGAAGGCCCAGACAGCTTGGCACTGCCTACATGTTGACATTAAGTTTAAGGAATCCTAGAAGAGAGGTCAGAAGTTCCCAGGAGAAGGCTGGACACATGGCTGTAGCAGAGTACTTGGTTCCTGTCCTGGCTCTGCTCCCGATTCCAGCTTCCTGCTAATGCACAACCTGGGATGCAACAGTTGATGGCTCAAACAGTTGGGTCTCTACATGGGAGACCCAGTTTGAATTCTAGGCTGCTGGCATTGGCCTGGCCCAGGCACTTGGAGAGTGAACCAGAGGATGAGAGTTCACTGTCTGTCTCTAAATAAAGAAATCTCCAGGAGTGAATTAGAGGCAACTTTTAGTTCCCTCTGCCTAAGTGATCCATACAAGCAGAACTCCTGGAAGGATTTTTTTCTTAAAGATTTACTTATTTTTATTTGAAAGGCAGAGTTTCAGAGTGGAAGGTGAAGGAGGAGACAGAAGAGAGAGAGAGAGAGAGAGAGAGAGAGAGAGAGATTCTATCTGCTAATGGCTAAGGTTGGCCATGCTGAAGCCAGAAGCCCGAAAGAAACTCCATCTTGGTCTCCCATGTGGGTGGCAGGGACCCAAGCACTTGGGCCATCTTCTCCTGCCTTCCCAGATGCATTAACAGGGAGCTGGATTGGAAGTGGAGCAGCTGAGACTCAAACCAGCACTCATAAGTTATACTGAGAGCTAAGGATGCTGACACCTTAACCCACTGCACCACGACTTTGGTCCTTCCTTGAAGGATCTTTAGAGAGGGGCTAGGGTAAGGCGAAAGCTAATTTAGGAAGTTAGAAAACATTTAAAATGAGGGAACAGTAACAATTGTAACCTGCCTGGGAAGTGGGGACTGTAGGCCAATCAGGATGTCTACACTGAGTCCCTCCACTGGTCTGGTTACCAGTCACCCAGGAGTCCACCAAGGACAGCCTGACAGGAAGGAAGGTGCCCAGTGTGGCAGGAATCATCTCGGGAGCACAGTGCCATTGAACCAGTAGGTGCTCAGAGGCTTGCAGACGATATGCCCCTGGGAAATTATGTACAAGATTGCCATACAAGCTTATTGTCAGCAATTCAAGAAGCATATTAAACTCACACAGAAATGGTCACAGAAGTTGACAGGCACCTGATTCACTCCTGGCAAAACTTCCTAAATAGCACTCTGGCCTCAGAATCAGCCCTTAAGGCATCCGCATCTGGCTCAAGAGCCCATGAGAATATTTTAGGCATGGAAAGCTAAGACACTCTGAAAAACATAAAAAAAAGAAGACCTAAATGAAAGATCTCTGCAAGTGAGATCCCAGTGGAATGAATGGGGCCATCAAAGAAGGAGGTACCTTTCTCTGAAGGGAGGAGAGAACTTCCACTTTGACTATGACCCTGTCGGAATAAGATCGAAGTCGGCGAACCCTAAAGGCTTCCATAGCCTCAGCAACTCATGACTAGAGCCTAGGGAGATTACTGACACCATAAACAAGAGTGTCAAATTGTTAAATCAACATCAGGAGTCACTGTGTACTTACGTCTCATGAGGGATCTGTCCTTAATGTGTTATCCAATGTGAAATAATGCTATTACTAGTACTGAAACAGTATTTTTACACTTTGTGTTTCTGTGTGGGTGCAAACTGATGAAATCTTTACATAGTATATACTGAATCGATCTTCTGTATATAAACATAATTGCAAATGATTAAAAAATCTTGGTGTTAAATTGGAAATTGCATAGATAATTAATCAATTCTTTAAAAAAAAATCATGTAGGATCTCTGTCCTTAATGTGCTGTATATTGTGAATTAATACTATAACTAGTACTCCAACAGTATTTTCACTTTGTGTCTCTATGTGAGGGCAAACTGTTGAAATCTTTACGTAATATGTACTAAACTGATCTTCTGTGTATAAAGAGAATTGAAAATGAATCTTGATGTGAATGGAAGGGGAGAGGGAGCGGGAAAGGGGAGGGTTGCGGGTGGGAGGGAAGTTGTGGGGGGGGAGCTATTGTAATCCATACGCTGTACTTTGGAAATTTATATTCTTTAAATAAAAACTTTATATATAAAAAAAAACAAAAACAAACAAACAAAAAAAAACTTCCTGTCAGAACGCTGGGGCTCTACTGACACCTGCTGGCATTTCATCTATGTGATGTTAATTAAAAGAAAAAAGGTAACAACAAAACTACAAAAGCAGTGACATTTTTCCTGCAGTGCTTTTGCTGTATCATGTGAAGTGTGTGTCACCAGAGTAATAATGGAAAAGAATGTCTGAAGGGACTTTTTCAACATCAAGGGGGAGGTGTGGACAAGCTGTTGGTTGGAAATATGTCCTCCATTCTCCATGATCACAGAAGTCTCTGTCCCTCTGCCATGTCACCAGCAGCTCTGTGACCCTGCACAAGGCCTTGGCCTGTCATCATCACAAGGAGAAAGAAGCAGGAGCCTCCACTGTGAGTGCCCTTTCGGGCTTCTGAGGATTCTGGGGGCGTTTCCCACCAATGCAAGCATCTACCCTGTTGCTGGAGTGATGAGTGCATCCGTCTCAGAGACCTTTCTTCATGATCATCGAGATTCTGCAGCGGGGTAGCATTTTCCAGAGGTGGATGGAAGTTGTTTCAGCCTTCGTCCCTGTCATTTATTTCTAGAAGCCACTACATTAGAGTGACCAGAAAAAGCTAGTGAACAAATCAGATCTTGTCCACTTTTAATGTCCTTTGTTTTGTATTTTAGAACATGTGTCAAAGCTTCAGGTTGGGAAAATGCTTCCCCAGTTAATGCCGACCAAATTATTTGTGCTTTTTCTGTCTGCTCTTGGGAAACTCTGTGTGGGCCTGTGGTTTGTTAGGCCAGTAACAAGCTATTTGATAGTCTCGAGGGAGTTCTAGTCTGTATTTAGCCTGACAGAGGAAGCGAGGTCTGAAGATGAAAAAACTGAGGCATTCCTTTAATGCCACTGTTTCATGTCTTCCTCCTCTCTCGGAATCCTGACTTCACCATCGTGCTTGCCTTCCATGCTATTTACAGCTCTCTGAAATGACCTTTGCTAGTTGCGAAGAAGATTTATATCTCCAGATTCTTCCCTCAGAAAGCTGTGAGGTTTGACTGGAGCACAGAGAGGCAGTAAAAACTCTCAGATGCGTTGCAATGGCCACTATTTACAAACAAAACCAAAGAGGATACTAGCAAGTGTTGGTGAGGGTGTGGAAAATTAGAACCCTTGTGCACTAGTGGTAGGGATGTAAAATGGTGCAGCTGTCGTGGAAAACAGAATGGTGAGTCCTCAGAAAATTAAAATTACAGCTACCATGTGATCCAGCAACTCCATTTCTGGGTATTTATCCAAAATAATAAAAAGCAAAAACTTGAGATGTTTGTATAACCATGTTCATAGCAGCATTGCTCACAACAGCCAAGGGCTAGAAACAACCCAAGTGTCCACTGACAGAAGAATGGGCAAGCAAATGCAGTTTATACCTGCAGTGGAGTGTTATTCAGTCTTTAAAAGGCACACAATTCTGGCACATGCTAAAACATGGATGAACTTTGAGGATATTGTGTTAACTGAAACAAACCAATTAGAGTAGGACAAATCTTGTGTGATTTCATTCTTATGCAGTACCTAGAGTAGTCTAAACCATGGACACAGAATGTGGAATGGTGGCCCAGGAGCCTAGGAGAGGGAGCAATGGAGGCTACTGTTAATGGGTGCAGAGTTCCGGTCTTGCAAGATGAAAAGAGTTCTGGAGACAGATAGTGGTGATGGTTGCCTAATAATCTGAATATACTGAACGCCCCTGAACTGTTCACTGAAATGTGGTTAGTGTGGTCATACTTATGTCAGGTGCAATTAAAATAATTTTGCTGCAATTAAAATAAAAGAAATTAAATGGCAAATAAAACAAGTAAAAATATATCCTATAAGAACTCAGTCATCGTCTCTGCCTCTTCAAGAATTAAATTCCTTGATGTGTTAAACCTTGACTCTGTACTGCTGTGCAATAGAAGCTTCTGTTATGACAGGAATGTTCTTTATCCACACCATCGTCTCCATGTTCGCTCTGAGCACCGGGAATGTGCCTAGTGCACTTGAGACACTGAATTTCGTAGTTATTTAATTAATATTTATTTTTCAACTTTATTATCTTCTTGTGATGACATTTAATTTACATGAAAGTCAAATGTATAATCAAATGGCTCTACGAAATAAAGTATTCCAGCAAATAAAAAGTTAAAAGACCATAGTCAAAACAGGAACATGGCAAGGGCTATAAACAATAATCAGATGAAAAGATGTTCAGCTTCATTAATATAAAATAAAATTTTTAAATAGTCACAAAATCATTAAAATTATAGTAGTACATAATTCCTATCAAATTATGTGGCAAAGATTTAAAATCAATTTAAATTTAAATAGCCACCTGTGGCAAGTGATAACCATGCTGGGCAGTGCAGGTAGAATTCACATCTATGTTACCTCTTGTTCCAAAATACTTCCTCCTCTACACTGAGTCATCAACCTGAGCAGTTGGGCTGTAAACCTGAGAAAGTGAAGAATCTGTTTAGGTAGGGGCCACGGTTCTGTTCAGCCCACAGTATCAATGTGCCACAAAGTATTTTGTCAAAGGTGTGGTTCTTTTATGGCATTCATTGGCATAGATTATTGAAGCCAAGAGCAGATTTGGCCTTCCTCCATGGGCTATCCTTTTCAAGTAAAATGGCCTTTTAGAGAACCCAAATTCCTTTATTGCCATGCACAGCCTTCCCTCACTTTTCCTTGTAAATCCACGGAGTTATGGCATGAATTACAACTGCGATCCAAGTCCTTATACAGAAATAATGTGAGCACATCGTTGTTGGCGCAGGATACACTAGCAATCAAGGATTGCTTTCCTTTTTAAGGCTTTGTTGGAAAACACAGACAGGTAAGGATTGTGACAAATTCTTTGATTGAAGGAATCACACAGTAAAACTGACAAACCCCTATGCATCCATCTTCTAGAACAGGAATAGCTAAATGCAATACTATGCATTGTATAATGTTGCTTAGAAATAACTATGATTGCCAGCAACTGCAAAAGTGCTTATATTTAAACAGGCTGCAAATAGAACGCTTAACACGTCAATCAGTGGGCAGCATTCCTTTGTGGCAACCCAGTGTTTAATAGCACTAAGGATGCCTCATTTATCTTCATGGAAAGAATGAAAGCTGTTTATTAAAGAGTAAAATATGAGCATGCAAAATGTAGATGGCTGTGCAGCAGGAAGGGGATAAAAGAAGAGTTTACGTTTTTATGACACAAAATGGATACAGGCTATCTAATAAAAACCACCATATTTGGCTGCAACAGATTTGCTTACCAAGAACATTTTCTCTTCTCTTTCAGCAATGGGTGGAAGGCCTGAGATCAATCATACACAACTTCAGGGCCAACAATGTCAGTCCGATGACATGCCTCAAGAAACAGTGAGTTTTGTTTGTATCACCCTTTGTTCTTGGCAAGTATCAAGCAAATTCTCAGATTAGGATATAAAGGCTATGGATATGGTAAGGCCAAGTCCTGCCTGCCTTTCCTTCTATGCTCCTGACCTTGGAGAAAGAGTTGATGAACACCCCCCCTGTCCTCTTCCTACTATCTGGCAAGGCATGCATGATGACCTCACAGCCTGAAACCTGCATTGGAGAATGGTTAATAGCCAAAGGTACTAGAACCTTGGTCACTCAGTATCCCCTGGGTGTGGACATTGCCTTTAATGTGCCTATCTGAACCTACTGATAGATGACTCTGCATGCCTGGGGCTATAGCTGGGGTTAGCTCTCACCTCCACTGAATGAGGCAGTGTGGCTAAGAGAAATACTTGCAAAAGCACCCATTGCGGGGATAAAAGCAGGACGCCCTGGCTCTGGATACAGTTCCTCCTCTGTAGCACACAATCAGTAATCCAAAGGTGATTCTGAATTTGTGTTGAAAATCCAGTTAAGCAGATATTCAGTCAAGGATCCAAAGGGGCTTTCTGCGTTCAGAAAAGAAATTTAGAAAATAGACCCTACCCCAGCCATTGTATCTGAGATCCAGAGGATTACTATGTTGGTAGATTTTAACCTTTCCCTGATTAACCTTTCAAGGTAATGAGAATTAAGCAAGTATAAATCCTAGCCCAAGTGAAACATCAACCTATTTGAAAAGAGTTCCATGAAGATGTGGAGCTTTCTGCCTTCCCAAGACCATTGGAAGGCAGTTGTCAGTCAAAGAGAGCTATATAGAGAGATTTCAGGGATAAGCCTGCATCTCTCCGCACCAGGCCCCAGCACTAAGAGTGTGATTCCTTGCCTCCGTTTGGCAATGGGCCAAGAAGTCCTTTAGGCAATGCATTCCTTACAACTCGGTCACTTAGGCAGGTTCTTAAGAGATTGGGTGCTTGAGATCCAACCTCCCCAGTGCCACTTAATTGTTGTGTGACCCTCAGCAAATCCTTGGCCTTGTGTTCCCCTGTTCTCATCTGTGAATCAAAGTACAATACCATGAAATCGGAAAACACCAGTGTCTGTTTCCCAGTGATTCCTCATCCAATGTTAGTTATTTTAATTTTTATGGTATCTCTCTAATTTCCTTTCAGCCTTGGTGGAGGGAAGTTGTTTTTTGTCTTCTAAATTAATGTATGCTGTGTAGCTGCGTCTGCTTCTCCCCTACAGTTGCTGTGGTCTGCAGAGAATCCCAATGAATATTTTAATGGGTTGATTCCAGACAGTGACAATTCCAAAGACTCACCTTTAGAAGGTGACCCAAATATCTCTATTGGACACCAGGTTTCATGGTGTCCTTCCCAGATCCTTTCACGGAACTGAGGTTTACCCAGCCACCAGCTGCTCAATGAGGGCTCAGACCTGCCCACTTCTCCAGAGCATTGCCCACTGATTCAGTGGAGCCTCCATGTCTGCGGGACTCTACGTCTCCCTCCACCTTGGGGGAAGCCCACACTCCATATTGTACTGAAATGGAGTACAAAAGCTGGTCTCCGTGCTACCATGGCTGGTATCATCACAGGAGATCTGACTAAAGGTCCAGCTGAGACCACAGCACTGCTTAGCTGCTTTCTCTGCCCATTTGCATCCCTCCTTCCCTTTGTCCCCAAAACATTCCCTAAAGAAGAAGTTGCTTGTCCTTCTAAGAAACTTAAGACTGAACTTCACTGTATCAGTCATTTTTCATTACTTCAACAAAACACTGAAGACAAGCTGCTTATGAAGATAGGAAGTTTCCTTTGGATTGTGGTTTTCGAAGTTCACAGTCCAAGACTATATAGCTACATTAATTCAGTTATCTAGTGAGGCCAGAGGATAGCAAGGACAGAGCATCTGTCAAGGAAGGATCCCATAATGAGCCGAGAAACAGAGAGAGAGAGAGAGAGAGAGAGAGAGAGGGAGCACAACTGGCTCAACTCAAGTTTTCATAACCAACCCTATCTCAATGCCTTTCTTTGTTAAAGCCCCAGTGACCTAAGGCCTTCTCACTAGGCCCCACCTCCTAGACATTATAATTGGATCAAGATTCCATCTTCTCAATACCATCAACCCATGACTTTGAGGCCTAATCATTTGTATGAGATAGAGAACCATATCCTGTTCAAACTGTAATGCTTGCCAAATCATCATGTTTTGCAGATTGTAAGAATATTGTTCAAAAAAAAAAAAGAATATTGTTCACTGGAAACAGTGAGAATGGGGGTCATTACATAGGCATAATTCAAGTTCCAAAGTACTGATAAATGTTCTGGACCCCTATGTGTCCTGAAAGCATGGGAAAACCAAGTGGCTACTCTTCATCCATATGGATTGGTGGCCTCTTGTCAATGAAAATGAAAGGAGATGCTTTTTTGATCTGTATTTGGCAGTACTGGATGGTGGGTGCGGAGAGTCCTCATGCATCCTCAAGACAGGGCTGGCTGACATCAATGTGCAGTTGCACTTCCCATCTCTTTACCAAAGTATAATACTCAAGGGAAAGACCCCTCAAAAATGTGTGCTCACAGGAGCTGGCATCGTGGCATAGCATGTAAAGCTGCCATCCACAATGCCAGCATCCCATGTGGGCACTGGTTCATGTCCCACCTGCTCTGCTATCAATCCAGCTCCCTGCTAATGACCTGGAAAAAGCAGCTGAGGTGTCCCAGGTGTTTGGGTCCCTGCTGTCCATGTGAGAGACCTGGAAAAAGCTCCTGGATCCTGGCTCCTGGCTTCTGCCTGGCCCAGCCTTGACTGTTGTGGCTGCCTGGGGAGTAAACCAGTGGATGGAAGGTCTCTGTTTTTCTCTTTGTCTCTCCCTCTTTCTGTGTAACTCTGACTTTCAAATAAATAAATAAATAAATCCTTAAAAAAGGTGTTTTGCTCAGCATAAGCATTCCTTTTACTAATTTATAGAGGATTGCCTTACCAAATGGAGTACACTTGGTTAAATCTGAATTTCAGGTAAGTAGAAAAAAAGGTAATATTTTCATATAAATATGTCTTATGCAATGTTTGGAACAAATTTACAGTAAAAAATCATTTGTTTATCTGAAATTCAAATTTAACAGAGTTCTCCATTTTTATTTGCAAAATTTGACAGCCATAAATTCATGTCATACTCTATAGTTGTCTCCAACTTTCAGAATAAATGTTCTTTGTTTCAATAAACATTCTTTTGAAATCCTTAACTGGATTGAAGCTGTTCTTCTGAAGAAACACTAAAACAATGTTTGTCTGTGTTTTCCAGCTGGATGAAATTGGCTTTCATGACCAACACAACTGGAAAAATTCCAGTTAGGAGGTAAGTCAGTCACTCCCATTCTCTCATCATGCCTGAGTCCAGCTCCATGGTCCCAAATAAAGGACAGAGCCCTCTTTATGTGTTTCTGTGTTATTTCCCTTCCAGACATGAGCAGAAGCTTAGTTTGAATCACTTTGTCAAGTAATATGCTTAGTTTATAAAATTTTAACTCGATTTTAGCAAAGTAGAGGACACCTAAAAATGTAGGATTATTCCATTAATCTTCAATTAAGTGGGCCTTTATGATTTAGATTTCTTTTACCTCTGTACCCTGAGCAGCCATTAACTGAATTAAAGAAGTCTATGCTGTGTACCTAGCATGCTAGAGTCTGCATTGTCTGCCTCTGGATGGGGCATTCTACTTCTTGGATATGCTTTTTCTTTGGGATGAAGGGCGGGTGGGGCTCTGTCCTAGTTCAAGGTGCCATAACTAAATGCCAGAGACCGGGTGCCTTACAAGCAGACACATGTGTCTCTCATGGTTCTGGCTGGAAGTCTGAGGCTAGAGTAATAGCACAATCAGGCTCTGTGGATGGCCAGTGACCTTCTTATGCATAACTGCCTGCTGCCTTCTGCTTGTTTTCTCACATGACAGAAAGAGAGACAGGGAGCTCTCCAGGTTCCCCTTTATAAGGGCACCAGTCACCTTCCAAAGGCCCCCGCCTCCTAGTATCATCACATTAGGGGTTGGGATTTTAACTTAAGAATTTGGAGGGGACACAGACATCTATCTGTAGTAGGGTTATCCCTATTGCTTCTTGTTGAATGCTCTGTAGGTAGGCTGTAACTGATACCACACAGCTGCTGTTTCATCCCTCACCCTGTCCAACATAACCATGACAAAGAGAGAAGAAAAAAGGCTGGAAGGCTTGAGTAGAGTCAGTGATGAGGACATGAACCAGATATGTGCTTTACTCATGTTCTTAAATACAGTGCTGACATGGTTCTGCCTCTGGGGATTCACCATGTGTATCTCTGCTCTCTGCTCTGCTTCCCTCTTCCTTTCAGGTGTTAGGCTTTTTTTTTTAAAGATTCATTTATTTTATTTAAAAGAGCTACAGAGAGAGGAGAGACAGAGGCATGGGGGGGGGGGTGGGAGGAGAGAGAGAGATCTTCCATCTGTTGGTTCACTCTCCAAATGGCTGCAATGGCCTGGGCTTTGCCAGGCCAAAGCCAGGAGTCAAGAGCTTCATCCAGGTCTGTCACAGGTGCAGGAGCCCAAGGATCTGGGCCATCTTCTGCTGCCTTCCCAAGTGCATTAGCAGGAAGCTGGAAGTGGGGCAGCTGGGACTCAAACTGGTGTCCATATGCCTTGCCAGCACCCAGGTGTTAGGCTTCACTAATGGTCTATGTATACACTTGCAAGCCCTTACAGCATAGCACTGAGAATTCTTTTCTCTCCAGGATCTTTTTGGTTAATGTTTGTCTAAGAATTTGTGAAAGTTCTAGAAGTTAGATGGATCTCAGAACATCTGCTGTACACTTGAAATCAAAAGAGTAGTTGTATTCACAAACTATTAGCCCATGATCTGAATCAAGTACAAGTTCCCTAGACACCAACTTACCTTTGTGGGTTTCTTTAGACTGAGGTTCATATTAACATCTTCCCTGGACACCATTTTAGCAAGGAAGCAAACCAACAAGCCACAGCAAACAAAACCCAGAACCAGTGGGTAGAATCCTTAAAACTGGTCCATGGTTCACAGAGGAAGAGCACAGATCTCCAAGTGTGTGACTTTGGGGAAGATACAGTTGCAGAGTGGTGTGCTGGTCATTCATGGCTGCTTTTGGAACTTCTCTGCGTCCCTGCCACCCAGCTTCCCCTCTGCACCCCTAAGAAAGCATCTGCACTCTCTCTTGATGTTACCATGTTCACACTTAACAGAATTATGTTACATGTCATCATCTTTCTTAATTTTCTATCTGTGTACTGTGACTGAAATATTTATGAGAAAATAAAAAGTATAGCAATCAGGGAGAAGACCTCATGTAGTATTCTTTTTATTTAACCTTTCATTGAGAGCTTACTGTGTTGCTGACCTCATGTATTGGTTGTGGTCTTTACAATCTATCTGTAGAATTCTTTGTATTAGATAACTTGCTAACAAGATAATTTTGCATTAACTTGAAAAGTTAAGAAGAAAGTTATTAGCACCTTTGACTGATGGTTATTGGTAAAGACACTTTACATTGATCCTTATTTTATTCTAAACCCATTGCTCCATTGAGTAATACCAAGATAATTATTCTAATGTATTGTACCCCAACATACTACAGCTACTGAACACACACACACACACACACACACACACATACACAGTCTATTTACATACCTGAGGGATCTTAAAAAGTTATTGGAAAATGAGTATTATGAAAAAAACATTAATACATTTCTTTTGCACCAACATAAACTTATCTTTAATTCCATTTTCAGTGAACTTTTGGATCACTCTCAGGAATATATGCATCCGTATATTTTATTTTTACCTAGAATCAATGAAGTCCAAACTTCAAAGAGCAAGACAGCAGTGAAGGACAGGAATTTAATTATATTTTAATCTGTCTTGACATGGCTTGCTTGCCTGTTTTTCCTTTCAAGATAAGGTTCAGGGAATGGACAAAGTGGAAACACATTCATTGTGATGAAAGCAATTGTAATAACAGTTTCATTTGTGTGTATTCCTACCCCTCAAGCAATTGTTACTCAGATTTCCAAGTATTTTCTGGCATTATTGCTCTTTATGTAGCATGCTCACATACAAAAGTAAGACTGCCTTAAGTGTAGAAATAGCCCAGGTGTTTTGGCATCTTCCTTAGCTCTCTTTTTCGTGGACGCTTTGGTGCTTGCCAGAATTAACAGGTGTTTGACATAAGACATCTGTGATCTGAGCAGTTTGTTAGAGTTGATGGAGTATTGCTACCAAGCCAAGGAAAGTGGCTGAGTCTACTTCTAGATGAGCTGCCAAGATTAGGTGGAAATTGTTCTGAAGGTTTTAATGGATATGAAGAGTAAACACTTTTAAAATGTCATTTCATTGCAATCCTGCTGGAGTTTTAGAAATGGAAACTGTTACTATAGTGTGCATAACATTAAAAGGAATCTGGCTTCCTAGTCATTATGCAACTTGGGAATGGCCTCTGCTCCCTAGCATTAAACCAGAATTTAATATCCAGGAAGTTGTGGGATGACAGGTGATAAAGTTTCACTCCTTGTCTACATCTTGTCTTTTCTGTCTATAGAATGATCTTAGGCAGTCTGCCTTTCCCTCCAGTTTGCAGACTCACACTCAGTTTATCTTCTCCCTCAGACCAAAGCTTGAGAAATAACATTTTTTTTCTCTTGCTGCCTCCCACTCCTTGTGACCAGAATGGGAACCAGTGGCCAGAGACTTGGGAAAAGGGTAGCACACAAGGTTGTTTGCCATGGCTAAAGGAGATCCTCAAAGAGACACCTGTCTTAAAGAATACAGATAGATTCTGGTATGGCAAAGGCAGTGCAGCTCCTATGTAATCCTCTGAAGGTCCAGCAGCCTACAAGGAGGCTCTAATTCTGCAAGTGCATTAATGCTTTTCCTTGTCTTCTAGAGCCCCTGTGACTGTTTCAGATGATAGTGTTAAACCGTTGCAGAGATTGCAGATTCTATGTGGGCAAGAAAAAATAGAGGACTCCCTTAGCTCCTAGGATTGTTATCTTAATCATCTGTCAAATCCTTTGGAATCTAGAATTTAAGCAGGACTCTAATAGGATTGGATGCAACTCAAGGGGTATTTGTTTTTATGGGATTTCTTTTGAGGAAAGTGTGGCAATTTATTTATACAACAAAAACTCAGTGAGCACCTAGTAACAACGAAGTACTAATCTGAACTCTGTGTGCACAAGGCAATATATAAAGAGTCCAATAAAACACTGGCCTATATAACTACTCTAAAAATAGGCTGTGTTCCCAGGAAATGCCCCCATGATGTTGTCTGAAACATCCTCAACCTGAGATAAGTGTGTTTCTCTTAGGATTCTGGTTAAATTACTCTGTGAGCCTTCCTTGCTCCCATCTTCTGTCCTGGGTTCAATCTCTTTTAGAATGAGGTAGACAAATCTGTGGTAAGATTGTCCAGCCAATGCACCCTCATGAATAGGTGGGTCTCCTCCACACCCCAGACATTCTTATTCTACTTCCTACTTCTTGGCACCTGATTAAAAGAGTCCATTCTCATACACTCTTCCATTGCCTCACCATCCAGGATCTGTTTTCACTAGAAAGGCTCAGGCTCCATACCTGCTACAATTATGACCATCAGTCAGTTTTAATCTTGTCTTATCACACTGGTCCAAACCTAACAGAGGCTCAGCTCAGCTGGGCTACCCTTTGAGATTGCTATGCATAGATTGTCCTCCAATTACCGGTGCCAGATACTCCCAAGTATCTGCAGTTCATATGTTAACAATACTATTTTGAAAAAAAGGCTCAATGGCTGCTTCCTCCTAAATTAAAAGGTCAGATAAATTGGATCTCATCCAAATCAGTGTATAAAAATTGCATGAATCCTTGAGGTGTGAAAATGTGGACTCCCTCTATCCTAGAAATCTGTTGACTAGTTTTTTTTTTAATATCACACATGTGCTGTATCTGTAAGTTAGAGTCCATACACTTCTTCATACTTGAACACAACTGTCTCAGGCACTTTTAAAAGTGTACTCCTTAAAGTAGTCTTGGGCCCCATAAGAAACAATAAAGCTTTGATGAACACAGTAATTCATTTACCTAAAGCTATAGCTTCCCAGTCTATTTTAGGAAGTCCTACTCTGCTCTTGAAGTGGTGCTTTCTTCCACTTGACAAGATTGACCGTCTGTCAGCACTTTTATTTGGAGGTTGTCTTCCACTTAACAGGAATGGCAAAATAAATGATAAGTTTGAGCATGAGATGCTGTTAAAAACTCCTCTGATGCTCATAGGAAAAGCATTCCAAAGTCAAGCTTCACGGATAAAAATAAACTTTTATCTTCACATTAAAGCTGGACTAGTTTTTTGAAAGGCAGAGTTACAGAGAGGCAGAGGGAGAGAGGGAGGGGAGAGAGAGAGAAAGAGAGAGAGGGAGAGAGAGAGAGAGAGAGAGAGAGAGAGAGAGAGAGAGAAGAAGAAAGGTCTTCTGTCCACTGGTTCACTTCCCAAATGGCCACAATGGCTGGAGATGGGCCGATCCAAAGCAGGAGCCGAGATTCTTCTAGGTCTCCTGCGTGGGTGCAGGGGCCCAAGGGCATCGACCAACCTCTGCTTTCCCAGGCTATAGCAGAGAGCTGGATCAGAAGTGGAGCAGCTGGGACTTGAACCGGCACTGGTATGGGATGCCAGCACTGGAGGCAGCTTCTTTATCCACTACGCCATAGCACTGGCCCCAAAGCTCGACTTCTGAGTTCAGATAATCACAGTAGAAAGTCACCTGAGCTTCCTGTTAGGAAGTGTATAAAAGCTTAGACACTTAGAGTACTGACTGCTCCCCTTGAAAGCTTCTATTCTGAGTGTTACCAGTGCATCTATAATGGAGGCAGGAGTCTCTCCACCAAGATACATGCTCAATAGGATGTTAACCATTTGACTAGCCTACATGCTCACTGTGGTCGTGAAACGGCCAAACATACGTGTGTCAGGGTAGTGCCAATATTCTGTTGACACTTGCATAATTGCTCCCCTGTCTCCTCCCGGACCTGTCACTTTCATCATAAAGTCCCTAATACAGGCAGCTGGCATTTCAGAGTGGCTCAAGGGCTCTAGGCTTAAAAACAAAAACAAAATGCAAGATAATGTGTCTCAACTGTTATAAGTGTGAAAACCAGGACTAATGCAATCAGAGGCTGGGCTCAGTGCTAAGGGGCCTCCTAGGGCTCCCTAGGGCCCTATATTGTCAACATGAGGTTGTTTTATTCTAGAGCTACTGTCAGTCACATCTGCCATACTCCTTTTTCCTAAGAAAATAATTTGGTAGGATCAAAATGTATCATTGTTTGTCCAGTGGTTTCTACCTCTTGGCGCCCCCTGTTTTCACTGGCACCTCAGGGAGACTGCTTGTCTTACACTCAGGCCCCGTCAGTCATAGAGCCAGCTTTGGAGACTGGGACCCTGTTGGACGAGCCAATGTGAGGAATGAAAAACACCTGCAAACGAAATGAAAATTTGTTTTCAGTTTTCTCTTAGCCCTGCATCCCTGGTATTACTAGCATCTTGAGTTAGAGAAAAGAGAATGAACACTAATATGAATTTTTCTTTCTTTCTTTTCTTCCCTAGTATTACTAGAACATTTGCATCGGGAAAAACAGAAAAGGTCATCTTCCAAGCACTCAAGGAGTTAGGTCTTCCCAGTGGAAAGGTATTCATTAGCAATGTATTTCTAAAACCACATTGTTTATTAGATCCTCATATGTAATAAGTAAACTATTTATATTAAACTGATCTCAGATGAAGCATTAAATTAAGTAACAGAGTATAGTAACTTTTCTTTCATTTTTTATTCCTGCCTTTCTCCCTCTCTCCCTTCCTTCTATTTTCTGAGCAGTTTAACCTAAATGTTCTAAAATTTAAATAATTTATTTCAAAATGTTTTTTGTAAGCCTTATTAAGAAAAAGACACAGTGTTTTTTAGAATTTCTTTAAGCATTTATTTATTATTTATTTATTTTAAAGGCAGTATGACAAAGAGACAGGAGATACAGAGAGAGAGAGAGAAAGAGATATTCTTCCATGATCTGGGTCCTTCCTCAAATACCCACAACAAATAGGGCTGGGCCAGGCTGAATCCAGGAGCCAGGAATTTTATCCAGGTCTCCCATAGGGGTTGTGGGGACCCAAATATTTGGGCCATCATCTGCTGCTTTCCCAGGCACACTAGCAGGAAGCTGGATCAGAAGTGGCATAGTTGGGACTCAAACTTTGGCACACTGATATGGGAGGTGGGCATCCCAAGTGACTGCTTAACATGCTGTGCCACAGTGCCCATCCCTGTCCTGACTTCTGTCAGCAAGAATTGGAGATGGACGCCCTGGGATTCCAAGTGGCCTTCACTTTGGTTCTTTACCCTGTAGATTCTCATTTTCCTAGGAGAAAGGATTTATGTGTGATTTATGACACTCTTTTTATTCTTTGCAGAATGATGAGATTGAGCCTGCAGCATTTACTTACGAAAAGTTCTATGAACTGACGCAAAAGATTTGTCCTCGGACGGATATAGAAGATCTTTTTAAAAAAATGTAAGTCCCTTTATGAGACAGTGTCATGTACATTATCTTAGTCCATGTAGATTTTAGAAATTTTTTGATAGAATATTTTAATACAATATGTTGGAAGTGTCTAGGAATATTTAGTTAGGGTTATGTTTTCACCCCTTAGTTTTATCAGTATAAAATGTGAGTTTCTGAGAAACTTTGACATAAATTAATTGCAGCACCTGGAACCCCCCTTCTCCCCCCCCCCCCCCCCCGGCATTGGCTTTACTAACTACCTACAATTTTAACCTGCTCCTTTAGGTATTAACCCATTATGTGAACTAACTAGATTCAGTTTGGAATGTTAGTATGTTGTTGAAAAGTTCGTTCATTCCAACTATTTCAAGTGGATGACTTACATGTTGTTTTTGAAATGATATTGTTGGATAATGCTAAAGAATTGCAGATGTTTTCTGTGATCTAGAGGGATTAATTTCTTGCCTTTCCTTTATTGCTGTTGTGTTCCCCCAACCCCCTTCCAGTCTCTGGCCATTTTAAGAATCCACCACTACTTCAGGTTAGAAAATAAGTTTAGAATTATCATCAACAAATGTCAACATGTAAATCGTACCTACTGTAGCATCATATACAAAAACTTACTTTTTCTAATAAATTTCTTTTCAGCAATGGAGACAAAACTGATTATTTAACGGTAGACCAATTAGTGAGCTTTCTAAATGAAGTAAGCTTTTTCATACATTAACTCCATAAAGTCTGTGTGCAGTGGCTTGCTTCCCCCATTGTCCTCATTGCATGCCCGCATCCTACTCCTTATCCGCTTTGCTTCTGACCTGCTGAGCTTTCCCTTATGGCTTTACCAGGTGCAAAAATCAGCTGCTGCCCTGTGTGTTCATGTGCTTCCCACCTGTTGGCTTTGCACACCGCTTTTTGTTGGTTTCTTGCTGTAACATGTAGCTCTGGTTTTGTGTGTTATGTGTGAATTTTATAATATATTTACTTAATTGTGTCTGTGTTTTTGCAAGATGATATTTGAAGTACTGTTTTTCTGTTGATTGTGTTAAATAGAGAATGAACTGGGTTTACCACACTGTAGGTGAATTCTCCATTGCTAACTTTGTCTCATACTTTTGCATGGACTGACTGGAAAGCTTTATTTTTGTCTCTTAGTGAATTGCATGTAAGAAACATATATAGGTTCAAATAAAATATTTTGACAACAAGAAAAATTCTTGAGTTCCTGGGTGAAAATACAGCATTAGGCCAATTGAATTTCAGGTTAAATTTTTACTTTTTAATTTTTATTACTAACTAGAGCTAATTTTAAAATATGATTCATTTAGCAACAAGAACTTATAGTCAAAAATTTGCTTAAGCACAAAAGATAAAATATTTTGGAACAACTAAAGGTGACAACTTTTTTACAACTAAAATAAAATTTTCATCTTTACACGTGCACAAAACAAAATGTTTTTTCTTCACTGAAACCCATTCAGGCTCTTCATGATTCAAAGAGGAAAATCCACTTTTTTTTTCATAACACATCAAGAATAAGAAAAATTTAAGTGAGAAATGGACAGTATATTTTAGTTTCAGAATAATCAAAGTTAATCAGTGTACCATATGAAGAGAAAAGGTTAGGAAACACAGGATCATGCCAGACACAAAGTATGGCCATTAGAAAAGACAGCAGGCAGAGTGTGACTGGCCACTTTGTAGAGACTTAGCACATCTTCACCAAAGGTTTTCTCCTTTCTTCCCTGGTGAGCGTTCAGTGGCTCCCAACCTAAGTGGTTGCCCTTTAGAAATTACGCTGTCTGAATGTGCTGATATAAGAAAGAGAAGGCACACTGCGTAGCTGCACAGATGCCGCCTCTTTCAAATGATCATTTCAGTACAATATGATATTTATTTTACTTGAAAACTTTTCAAGTTCTTCTCCACTTTTTAGTCATGCAAATACTATATTCATGATCTTTACCCAGATATTATCCACATTCTTAAGCCACTGTGGCTCAGAGGGTACCTTTGCTTGCTCTGTTTCCCTAACCCTTCCCCCTTCTGCCTTTTGTTTTTTTTTTTTTTTTTTTTTTTTGGTTTTGTTTTATTTCCCTCAGCTTCTCTATGCACTTTGGTTCTTTGGTCATCTTAAGTGTGGTGAGATTGGCAGGAATCTTGCTTCCTGCTCAACAGGGAAGATAAGTTAGCAGAGAGGAGAAAATCTAGCATATCCTCAGTGGGCCACCTGCTAACGCAAGGCATCTTCTGATGTGCTTTGAGATGAAGGCAGCCCCCAGCCATCTGGTAAACATCTCAGAGACCTCACTCCTGCCTTGCGCTTTTCACATAAAGACACAGTTCTGACATCTCCACTACCGATGCAGCTCTCTGCTATAGCCTGGGAAAGCAGAAGTTGGTCGATGCCCTTGGGCCCCTGCACCCATGTGGGAGACCTAGAAGAAGCTCCTGGCTCCTGCTTTGGATCAGCCCATCTCCTGCCATTGTGGCCATTTGGGAAGTGAACCAGTGGACAGAAGACCTTTCTTCCTCTTTCTCTCTTTCTCTTCCTTTTAGGGGTTGTTTTCTTTGGCCTACCACTAGTCACTCTTGTAATTCCTAGGAGTTTTTATTTTTTATGTTGCTTTTAAAATATATTAGCTTTTTTTGAAAATTTTAAGGAGGCTTTAGTTTAGTTCTTAAAAATGTGATCACCTGTACTTTCTCTGGCTCTGTCAGCTACATTCTTTCTTAAGAAAAACGCTTATCAGCCGGTGCCGTGGCTCAACAGGCTAATCCTCCGCCTTGCAGCGCCGGCACACCGGGTTCTAGTCCCGGTCGGGGCGCTGGATTCTGTCCCGGTTGCCCCTCTTCCAGGCCAGCTCTCTGCTGTGGCCCGGGAGTGCAGTGGAGGATGGCCCAAGTGCTTGGGCCCTGCACCCCATGGGAGACCAGGAGAAGCACCTGGCACCTGGCTCCTGCCATTGGATGAGCGTGGTGCGCCGGCCGCAGCGCGCCATCCGCGGCAGCCATTGGAGGGTGAACCAACGGCAAAGGAAGACCTTTCTCTCTCTCTCTCTCTCTCTCTCACTGTCCACTCTGCCTGTCAAAAAAAAAAAAAAAGAAAGAAAAATGCTTATCATTAATCAACTTTTGTTTTCTGTCATTACTGCAGTGGACAATTGTATTGTGTTCATTTGTTTTCTAATGTTTTCTCATATTTGCTTCCTATTCACAGTAAGGAAGTACCTTGCATTTTTAAAAATATTTTATTTATTTATTTATTTGAGAGGCAGAGTTACAGGCAGAGAGGGGGAGAGACAGAGAGAAAGGTGTTCCATCTGCTATTCACTCCCCAAATGGCTGCAACAGTCAGAGCTGGACCAATCAAAGCCAAGAGCCAAGAGCTTCTTCTGGGTCTCCCATACAGGTGCAGGGGCCCAAGGACTTGTGCCATCTTCCACTGCTTTCCCAGGCCTTAAGCAGAGAGCTGGATTGGAAGTGGAACATCCAGGACATAAACCAGTGTGTAAATGGGATGCTGGTGCTGCATCCAGAGTTTTAGCCTACTGTGCTACAGCACTGGACCTGTACGTTGAATTCTTGATACTACTTCTGAGATCAGTGTGATTCTTGATTTTTGTAGGTCAGAGACTTGAAGACAGCCAGAAAAATGTATAGCTTTTATTTTTAATCCAAATAGCTGCCCTGAATCTCTTTCTTTTCTATCCTAGAGAACTCAATCAGAAGGAGTAAACAAAAAGTTTGAATATCTCACAGAAAAAGCTTTTCAAACCCACAGAACATTCTGTCTGCTCCTGTACTCCCTCATTTGAGTTCTGCCCTCTCATCTCTCTAATATCAATACTACCCCTTTGGCCGAGTGAGTTCACAATCCCTAATTAAGAGAAACAGAGAGAGCTCATTCAAGAAAGGATCAGGCATGGAATGTAAAGGTCTGTGACTCTGAAATGCCTCAGCCACATAATCTCAACAAGCCTTTATGCCACATTGCATTGGAAGCCCTGGATCGTGCAGTAAGACAGGGAAAAATAAACAAGTCCCCTGAAGGCTAGAAAAGGAATACTGGGTCTCAGTATTTGCAGATATTGGTAGATTGTCTATCTAGATACCAAAAATAATCGAGCAAAAAAAAAAAAAAATTCTTGACTTCATTAGAGAGTTCAGCAAGGTAACAAGAGAAGCGATCAGAAAAGCAAAAACCCCCCCCCACACACACATATAGACATCCACATTTATTAATTAGAAGAGATAATTTAAAAATCCTATTTATGGTAGCAAATGTCATGCAGACTGCCACCACCTTCCACCATGGAAATCTTAATCTCCATGAAATTTTCTGTTTGGTATACTAATGTGTGTCTCCAGGAGGCTGGAAGGAGAGGAGAGACTACTGGCCATGGACTGGCTTGGTTGCCTGGTGGGGCATCTCCTCCTCATTCCTGTTATCAACACTTATAACTTTCCAGGAGTAGCTTCATACCTGCCTTCTCACCTGCTTCTCAGTATCTTCTTGGTCATTGTTCTGCAAAGTTCGATCCATGATCAACAGCACTGGTACCTTCTGGAAGCTGGTTAGAAATGCAGAACCTCAGGTTTCACCCAGACCTGCAGAGTTACAATACATATTTAACAAGAGCCCCATGTGATTTGTCTACATACTAAAGTTTCTGAAGTACTGTCCTAGTGGAGTACTGGATTCCTCCTAGAAATACTTAGTGTGAGTGGGAAAATTAGCATATGCATTGTTACTCTCCATAAAAAAAAATTTTGTCATGGAAATCTAGCACTTAGATCTAAAATTTTGCCACAGCTATATGTCTTAGTCCCATGCAAAACACAGAGGGAAACTTTGCCTAAATTACAAAGCTTGCAAACCAGAGGCTAGCAGAGCTAATAAAGGCACTCGCTGTGAGCTGCACGTGGTGAGATAATCCATCTACTCAGCTGCTCATGTGTGGAAGATTAATAAAATCTCTGAACTTCAGTTTCTTTCATCTCCTTTTCTCTGATCCAAATGTGAAGTTGAATTGATTTTACTTTTACCTTCTCTATTTTAAATTCTTTTTTCTTTTTTGAGATAGAGTGAGTGAGCAAGTGAGCTTGAGCTTCCATCTGCTGGTTCAATCCCCAAAGACCCGCAACAGCCAGGACTGGGCTAGGATTGAAGCTGGGAGTCAGGAATATACTCCAGGTCTTCCACATAGGAGGCAGGAGCCCATCAGTTGAGGCATCACTACTGCCTCCTATGGTCTGCCTTGGCAGGAAGCTGGAGGCAGGAATCAAACCAGGCACTCCAGTGTAAGAAATGCAGATCCCAACCACTGGGCTAAATACCTTCTCCACTGGCTATGTGAGATTTTATATGGATGATAATAACTACAAGCTTGTGGAGTTGAAAACTGCATGGGGGTCAGGAGAGAGAGAGAGAGATCAAAAGAAGGAAGAGAGGAAAAAATGTCTTAGATGCCCACTGCAATCAAGAATTAGCTTTATTTTGTTGTTATTATTTAACACCCCCATATCTCATACCCCATATCCCCATAAGGATAAATCTGATACTTCTTATTTTTTCAAAAATAGGGCCCAAGATTTCCTAATTACAATATCCATATTCTTTAACATATAGGCAAAGAAAGAAGTATTTCATCCTATGAATAAGCTTACATTTACCAAATAGTACTTTCTCTTTTGTATATCCTTTCTGAATACTAAATATGTTATCAGTCATGTCTCCCAGGGCTGCTTGGATTGAAGTCAGTTGATACCTTTTCTCAGTGACAATAAAGACTACATAATGGGGACCAGAGTATTATATCTTCATTTATCTGGGCACCATTCTCTGAAAGCTATTTGAAATCTCAATTTGCAAAGCATCGTATACCATGGGGTGGATGTCCTAGATAAATTACTTTTCCAACTGAAAAATGATGGCCTCTCTAAACTGTGAGGCATACACCTCCCTGTGCTTGTGTCTGCACAGAACTCTTCTGTAGACTCACTACCCTGAGATTACCTGCAAAGGAGCTTTTTTTTTATTCTTTTCATATAAAAATTACAGTCTTATGACTCTTATGTACACCTTACCATTGGTTTCCTTGCCTTTGGATTATCTTGATTATGCTGTGCTGTCTTTTGCAAACATGAGCATTTAATGGAAAGCAAAAGTTTATGTTATCTGATGGAACAGATACAGAGAAAGACTGTTGTTTCATATTTGTGCATGTAATGCTCATATTCTGTGAGTATAGTTTTTAGAATATGAGATTATGGTACACTGACTGTAGGACTTGGCTTTTTTATGTTGTTTCTGATAAATGGTCCAATGCATATCATATCCTCCCTGAATTTTAATGGCATTTAACAGGGAAGACTTTCAAATAATCAGCACTATTCTTGTAAGACTTAGGTGCTTTTTTACTCTCATATGCAAACATATGAGAATGCATATTGTTAAAAACAGTGCTTCTTAAACTTGAATGCATCCGAATCATCTAGCAGGCATTTTAAACAGATTCCTGGGTGCTATTTCAGGGAATTGGTTTCAGTAGGTTGGAAGTAGTCCAAGAATCTGCATTTCCAACAATTGCCCGGGTAGTAGTGATGATAATGCTGCCACCACAGACCATACTTCAAGTGACACCATGTAGAATACACACAGACATGTATATAAGTTGCTAAAAGATGCCTGGATTCCATCTCCTTTGTTTAACTGTATTTCATCTCTTCTCTGTAGCTGAAACTCTTTTTCTCCTACTTTTTCATTCATATGGATTTGTTCCATCATCTCCATGAGTTCAGGATACTTATCATCGAACATATCCTTAAATCAAAAAAACTTAATTTTAATAAAGAGGAGAAATGGAGTGGATTGATTGGAAGTCAGTTGTATAAATTGATGAACATAACTTTACTGGGGTCGAGAAGGGACCTTTCTTGTTCTACATTCCATCTTCTTATAGCGTATTAATTATGGAGATGGGAAGAATGGAGGTGCCTACAAAGAGTTTTTGCTTTGTTCTGTTTTTGGAACAGTGCCTTCTCACCAGGGTTGGAGTTCAGCATTCCCTCCTAGAGTGACCTCTTTGCATGGTGGCATCAGTTTCCTGTACAAGGTGTAGCATGCCTTCACTTGCCTGGCATTCCATGGTCCACTTCACAACTTCTCTTTCTCTGTATGGTCTATAACTTTTGTTTTTTCAAGTCTCAAGCCCTGTTATTAATGTACCAGTTTCTGCTCTGGCATATGCATGGGTGTGAGCTGTTGTGAGCCACAATTTCTTAGATGACAACAGAAGCATGTTTCATTGGGATAAATTGCTAAAAAGATATTAATTCCTTGTGAGTTAACACTCTTAATGGGGGAGGAGGTGATACCAGGAAAGGTGAAAGCTACCTATGTTTGAGGAAATGATAAGTGTCCGTTGGCAAAAAGCATTCATTCTGTGTAGAGCCCACTTTTCAAATGGCCATTCCAGAACAGATGGGGAAGAGAAATCCATATGAACTTTTAAAAAACAATTGCTTCTTAAATATCCCTCCAATCACATTTTTGCAAAGACTGTGCATATATTTGGGTAAAGAGTTATTCTTAAGGGTCTATTTATTGATCAGAGTTTGCTCACATCTGCTTATCTCTCATTATTTATTTATGTATTTGAGAAATGACCGGAGACACAGTGTATTCTCTAATTCACAGTGAATAGTAAGGAAGTTTATTGGCTCCACTGCCTCCATTTACACACACATGCACACACACAGACACAAGCATACAGACACACACAGTGTCATAGCTGAGTCAACTAGTAGATGGGCATTTCACCACTAGTCTGAAGTCAGGATAACACCTCTGCAGGAACAGCTTTGCCCCTAGTGCTCATGTTGTACCAGCAGCACCTGAGGTGACAATTTGAGAGGGATGATGTCCCTAGCCTCCCCTGTGATTTTGCCATTCCCGTAATCTCAGCCCAAGGAATTTTATTAGGGAAGACTAAATTAAATTCAAGAGTAAAAAAGATGTTTCTGAACTGCTGATATTTAAATATAGACTTTTATATTGTTCATAGCTGATAAATATTCTTGTGCTGATTAATTTTCAGAATTATAATTAGTTCCTTTCGTAAAACATTTAAGTTTTCAGAGCATCCAAGAAATATCTTATTAATGTAGGAAGACATAATCAAAATGAAATGATGTTTACCTGTCTAATAGTGTTTTTGTTGTTATTGTTTGGGAGCTTTTTTGGCACTTAAATGAGTGTATTATCTATTTATTTTAATTTGTTTTAAAAATGCATTGGCCTTAAATTTATAGACATTTATGCCAATGAATTCCCTATGATATGGAAATTAGACAACAATCCAATTGACACACACCTTCTGCTATACATCCTTCAGCTTTTGAAGGGAAAAAAATCAATTTTTCTCTTTCTGTAGTTCAATGACAGGAATCAGATAATACTTCTAGATTTGGACTTTTTGAAACCTATTTTAGGGAAAAGAACAGAAAGATAGTGAAATCCCATCTTTGTAATTATAAGCATGATAGTCTAGATTTATGTTGCTTTAGAAATTATATGCTTAGTAATGTGTTATACCTCAAGGGGAGAAATGTCAACCTAAATGAAATTATTTTCTCATCATAGCATCAACGAGATCCTCGACTGAATGAAATTTTATTTCCATTTTATGATGCTAAAAGGGCAATGCAGATCATTGAGATGTATGAGCCTGATGAAGATTTGAAGAAAAAAGGTAAAGAAAGAAAAAAAATAATGTTTTTCTTTGAAACAAGAAATTTACCAAATTTCAAGCCCTTAGATTTTTAGTTGAAAGTATCTATACATGCTTTGGAATGCCCATAAACCAAAGATGATACTGATTTTTTTTTTTTTGGCCTGTTCTTAAGTTAATGTAAATTTTACATTTCTTCTGAATAAGTTCATGCCCTTTGAAGTATCTGTTAACTTTATTGTGTGATTAAGCACATCACTGTGATATTCCCCCATATACCTTCTTATATTGGCTTTTAGCATTGCCTATTGCTTAAAATGAAAAATACCGCATGTAGTCTCTGTCTGCAATCCATGAAGTGTTCCTATCAACTAACAATTTACACCTTCATTTTCTCCCTTTTGTTTTCCCAACCCAAATAAAGTAATACATGATTTTTTTTGTGCCCATTTAGCCTTCTTTGACCTCTCATATGGAAGATAAATACACTAATGTGAAATTAAGTCACTGGGAATTATTTTATCAAATTATGGCATTTTTCAATCTTTGCCCTGTCCAGTGAAACTTTGGAAACAAGGCAGCATCCAAATATTTGTCAAAGGAAAGGCATGGAGAGGATTTATGGGTTCTGTGTCATAGCAGCAGGAAACACCTGCTGAGCATGGGAGGGATGTCAACATAGCCATATGGCAAGTTCTGGATGTACCTAAGCCGGAGCACCCGCCTTTGTGGAGACTGTGAGGCATCATTTCTATCTGTCCCATGTGCTCATGAATCTCAAGGCCTCAGTTAGTTCCTCCTCTTTAGAATAACAATTGTACCTGATGCCAGTGAATATGGCTGAGAGATTATGCATTCTCTGGCCCCACACAGAAACTTTTATAGGTATTTCTGGCCCACCACACCCTGTAGCTTCACTCCTGAACTCTTTCCAAGTCCAATGGACTTTTCCTCTGGTTGTAGTCATACATTTCAACTTTATGCTAGTGGCTCAGTTAACCATTTTCAGCCAGAATGTCTCATTACTGACCTCTTACCAATAGCCTGAGTTCATAATTTTTTCCATGTTGCATGTGATTGAAGCAAAGGGATAGTCAGGTTTGTAGAAGAACTTAGCACTTTGCAGTAGTGGAAGGTGTTGTGACTCTCATTGCTACCTTGTCACAGTGTGACCCTGACAAGGAAATAGCTTCCTGGGCCTCAGTTTTCATGCTTGCAAGTTGCTGGAGTTCAGGCAGTCATTTGTTGATATTTCTCCACCCAAATTTCTTTCTTTTGTGGGCTGAGTGCCAAGCACTGTAGCAGATACTGGGAATTCACAACTGAGTAAGAGATGCTCTGCCTTGAAAGTAGTTGTGATTTTTTCAAGGGGAAAGGCAAGTGGCTCAATAACTTCTTAGCAGGGTGTTAAGTGTTATAATAGAAGTATATCTTTGGTTATTTCTAAAGTCCTCTCAAGTGGGAGTCTGACAATGACCATTGAACCATCTAAAATTGTAGTTTCTCTATTTCCCAGGGACAGACATTTTAAAATCTGTCATTATCAAGTGTGGGTGAGCATATGGTATAAAAGGCATTTTTTAAAGAAGATATATTTATTTATTTGAAAATTAGAGTTACAGAGAGAGAGGGAGAGACACAGAGAGAGACAGAGAGAAATTTTCTATCAGCTGGTTCACTCCCCAGATGACTGCAATGGGCAAGACTGAGCCAGGAGCTTCATCCAGGTCTCCCATGTGGGTGACAAGGGCCCAAACACTTGGGCCATCTTCTGATGCTTTTCCCAAGCCAATAGCAGGAAGCTGGATTGGAAGTGGAACAGCTGGGACACAAACCAGCACCCATATAGGATGCCAGCATTGCAGGCTGTGGCTTTACCTGCTCTACCACAACACCAGCCCCAAAAGACATTTTGGTGGGAATGTAAATAGGTGCAACAACTTTGCTATTTTGTCAATAGCTCACAAAGTAGAAAATATGCTTCTCAAATAGCCCAGGTGTTACTCCTCTGTGAATGTACCCTGGAAAATCTCATACATTTCACAAACTCTTAATGTCAGAGTGACATAGAACTTAGACCTCTGCCCCATCTGTGTTCACACTTTAGATGAGCTCATGCAGGTCCATGGCTTTAAGTTTCTCCTTATGCATGCAACTTTCAAATTCAACTGTGTAATCACAATTTCTAACTTAAACTACAGACCAGTAGTAGAACTCCCATTCAGGTATTGAAAGGGATATGAGTATAAAGTATTTGATTCTACCTGTTCCCTCCCCCGACTTGTGCCTTTTCCAGCCTATAAAATGATACTATTATTCACTGAGCTTTTCAAGGCAAAACCCTTGGAATCATCCTTTTGTATTTCATTCAAACCACATATTACCTATCAGCAAAACTTGCAGTATGCAACCTCAAAATAAATTCTGACTTACTTCTCACAATCTGCACCCATACCAGGGCATCCAATCCTATTACATCTCCCTATACAATGCCAGTTGACTTCTACTTCCATCACCATTAGTCCTCTCTTTATAACCTTCCAAAGGGTTCCCAGCACACTTAGAATTAAAGTATCTAGTGAAGGCAAAAGCCCAAAAGATGTAGCCTGTGCCATCCCGTCTAACCTTATGTCCAGTAACTTTTCTCCTTGATCACTCCCTCCGTCTTGCTATCATTGGATGAACTTGGCACACACAGTCCTGCCCCAAGTTCTTTGCACTTGCCCAGAGTGGGGGTCCCACCAGTGTGCTTGCGGCTCATCCCTATGAATGTGTGTCAGCTTCCTCAAAGGGATTTCATTGGCCACATAGCCATCAGATCATTCTTCTATAATGTTTTTTGTTTCCGCTAGCACTTTCATGACATTATAGTGCACTACTTCTTGTTTCGCTCATTCATTATGTATGAGTTGCATGAAATCAGGATTTGTCTGTTTCTTCTATCATTGCATCTACTCCATTGCCTGAAAAAGTGCTTTCTCTTAGAATGAAGGAAAGTGCCCAACAAGGCAGGGATATAAGTTTCTATTTCTAGTTATAATTAGAAGTGCCCTAAATATCAGCTATATTATATAATGGATAATAAATTATGGTGTACTCTTAGATGGACTACTATATATTCAGTGAAAAAAAGTGCATAAGTTCCAAGAGAAGTAAAAGTAGCCATTTGCAAATGCACACAGTGGGATAGTTTTTCTATGTACTAACAAACATTAGAATAGATCTATTGTTTAGATAAGTACATGTGTAGTAAAGTTGCAGAACCATTTTTGGAATGTTAAACAGGAAAACTATGGTGGTGGTTATCTATCTGCATGGCAGCAGAGAGATAAAATTGAGGTGAAGTACACAGGGAATGGTAATGGCATTTGTAATAATGTGTTCCCCATAAAAATGTGAAGCAGTTCAGCGAATGTTAAGATCTGTCCAAGTTGTGGTGCAGGTCCAAGGTTATTTATTATGCTGTCATCTGTTCCCCTCTGTAAACCTGAAGTTGGTATATTACCTTCAAATGCTTAAATTAAAAAGTAAAACGTGAAGGCTGCATAGGAGAAGATGCATAAACATTTATTGTCTCTCCTGTGGTTGCCACCTGGGTCCTGCCCCATGTCAGAAAGGTGTGATTGAAATGAATGTTTCATGAGTGTTCTACTCAACAGTCCCAGCTCCTGACATTAGATGAATAGGAAGATTAAATTGTTTATGTTGAGAGAAGCCACCATCTCCCAGAAAAACCCCTTCTCCAATCCAGGAAAAGCAAGAATGCCTTACAATGAATACATTTCCCATTTTATTAAAGAGCACCTCTCAAATACTTTCTCATTTACCACTCATGACAATTTTGGAAAGCACGTGGGGCCAGTAGTTTCCCCACTTAACAGAAGAGGAAGCTGAGACCCAGCTGCCTACAGAGTGATTGGCAGAAGCAAGAACTAGATAAAGACTCCTTTGACCTCTTGTCTCCATAGCTCCTGGCACTGTGTTTCTGAATTTGGGAGTGGGGTGGGGGAACAGTGTACATCTGCCACCATGGATGTGAAAGGAGAATGCCACATAATTGTGAAATGCACTCTGGAACTTATACCATGCAATACTTACATTCCAGTCCTGAATGGTGAAAGGTTCTTAGGAAAGAGACTATGAAGATGTTTTTGTTCTTACTGTTTAATTTGTCCTGGCTACCATGAATGAATAAAACAAGAGATATGGACCTTTGGTGCTACAACTGCTACTAAGATGTTCTTTTTCCCTTAGGTCTCATATCAAGTGATGGGTTTTGCAGATATCTGATGTCAGATGAAAATGCTCCAGTCTTCCTAGATCGTCTAGAACTCTACCAAGAAATGGACCATCCCCTGGCTCACTACTTCATCAGTTCTTCCCACAATACCTATCTCACCGGCCGACAGTTTGGAGGAAAGTCTTCAGTAGAAATGTACAGACAAGTCCTCCTGGCTGGTTGCAGGTGAGAAACTCAAGATGGCCACTTTTTCTCTATGTATAATGCCCTTAGATTTACAGTAGGTACCCCTTATTTTCAGGACCCATCCAGTAGATGTCTGAAGTAGAATATTTCTGAATTCTATGTAGTATGTTTTATTCTACACACACATACCTATGATAAAGTTTGTCTTATAAATTACTCACAGAAAGTGATTAATGACAAGTAGTAATAAAATAGAACCATTAATGCTTTAAGTAAAATAAGGGTCACTTAAACTAAAGCACTATAATATATAGTTTATCTGCTAGTGACTGTGAGTGTTAAGTAACTAACTGGAAGTAGTATGCACAACGTGAATGTGCTGGATAAAGGGAAGTTTCATGTTGCAGTCAGGACAGATCAGAACAGCATGAGATTCCATCATGCTAGCAGAATGGTATGAAATTTAAAACTAATTAATTGTTTATTTCTGGAACTTTCTGTTTAAGATTTTCAGAATGTGGTTGACCGTAACTAAATCCATGGAAAGCAAAACTCAAGATAAGGGGAAACCACTGCAATTTGTTTTTCTTTGAAAAATGTTTAATAGTAATTAGAGTACAAAGGATATTTATGCTTCTCTTCAGTGATCATTATTATGATCATTTAACTGTAAGAAAGGAAGGACACTATCTTTTCCATAAACGTCCTGTGGGTCAAAAAATGTATTTTTTACTATAAATTTGAAATATGCCTCCAAAATTGCAAAAGAGGGGGAATTGGATGAAGATGGTGGAATTGGGAGGGAGCTTGCTGCTCGAGTCTAGAAGACGGTTTTTAAAAAGTGGAAAGAGCACAGTCTCAGGGAAAAGTTAGAACAGCAGAGAAAATGACATAAATTGGAGGAACACAGTGGGCCTACGGAGAGAGCAAAGACATGCACAACTTAGGACCCAGCCGAGAGCATCTGCACTAGCATTGCCTAGCAAGGTGAGACCAGACTGCAGCAGCACAAGAAGCCACTGGCAAAAAAGCTGCAAGAAGAGCCTAGCGGGAATCCTGCTTGGAGCCCCGTGGGGGATAGTGTACCTGCCAAAAAAAAAAGAGAAAATACACAGGGCGAGGGCACGTTTCTCTCTCCTGGGTCATCCTGCAAAGGTGTCCTGTAACAAGCTGACAGAGAGCAGGCCTCATTTTAGACATACTTGACAGCTGCACCAGCTCATGTCCATGCCAAGCAACCAGCCAAGCAGAGACTCCTGAGTCAGGTAGGAAGAATAGGCAGGGGGCTGGGTGCTTGTGACTGTGAAGGGTTTGTATACCGGGACTGTGGAAACAGTGAAGCTGCATAGGAGGACTCAGGGTGTGACTGGGACATTGGGCAATCACTGTGAGAGACTCCACACAGTCAGGGCTGCCTGGTTACTTGGCGAGAAACATTGCTGGGGAATCTGAGCTTATACTGAGGACTGTACAGATCCTTTGTGTGGTTCTTGTGGCAGAGGGGACAAATGTTATACTTACTGGGGCTAGCGCCCAGGCACTGGTCTCCTTCAAAGAAAGGAACTCAGCTGAGTCTATGCCATCAGACAAGAAGAAACCTCCCCTCTGATTAAAAAAAAAATTAGATTTACCACACCAAACTTGGGTGTGTCACCACAGACATGACATTCATCCTGGAGCACTGAACAGAGCTCTCTGGCAACTCCTATGACACGCCTCTAGGTACTCCCTGAAAACACACTCCACTAATCCAATCAGACATAGTCCAAAGATAAAAGACACCACAGTGAAAAATCAAAGAAGAAACCAGTGAGTATCCCCACAAATGCAAATGACAAACACAGCAAACCATGAAGCAGGAGCAAGGAAGACAACATGACATCCCCAAAAGAATACAACACCTCAATACTAGATTGTGAAGATGATGAGACTGAAGAGACGCCAGAAATGGAATTCAAAAAACTGATGGTAGAATTACTTAGAAGTAACAGAACAGGGGGCCGGCAACATGGCTCACTTGGTTAATCCTCTGCCTGCCGTGCTAGCACCCCCTGTGGGTGCTGGGTTCTAGTCCCAGTTGCTCCTCTTCCAGTCCAGCTCTCTGCTGTAGCCTGGGAAGGCAGTGGAGGATGGCCCAAGTGTTTGGGTCCCTGCACCTGCAAGGGAGACAAGGAAGAAGAACCTGGCTCCTGGCTTTGGATTGGCGCAGCGCTGGCTGTAGTGACCATTTGAGGGGTGAACCAACAGAAGGAAGAACTTTCTCTCTGTCTCTCTCTCACTGTCTAACTGTATCTGTCAAAGAAATAAAATAAAATAAAATAAAATAAAATAAAATAAAATAAAATAATATAATATAAAAAGAAGTAATCAGAAGAAATACACAAACTAATGAAATCCATACATGACATGAAAGGAAATTTCTCCCATGAAATTGATATCTTAAAGAGAAATCAAAATGAAGTCTTGGAAATGAAAAATTCAGTAGAACAAATAAAAATACAGTGGAAAGCCTTAACATCAGAATTGGTGAAGCAGAAGAAAGAATATCCAACTTAGAAGACACAACACAGGAAAATATACAGTCAGACCAAACACAAGAAGAAAGTAGAAAACTGTAAAACACTGTTGGGAATCTACAGGATACTATCAAATGAGCCAACATATGTGTAAGCTCTCACTTATGAATGAAAGTGAAATAAAGACCTTCCATGACAAAGAGAATCTGAAAGAATTTGTCACCACTCATCCAGCCCAGCAGAAGATGCTTAAGGATGTGCTGCACACAGAAACACAGACACATGATCATCACTACAAAAAAAGGTGAAGACAGAAAAATCTTCCAGTAAAAGTACAAAGAAAATCCAAAGTAAACAGTAGGAATATTTATGGAAAAATAGCAGGTCGAAGTCATTACTTATCAATAGTCACATTGAATGTAAATGGCCTTAAAAGACACAGATAAAAGACAGAGACTGGCTGAATGGATTAAAAAACAAAACCCATCTATTTGCTGCCTACAAGAAACACATCTCACCAACAAAGACGCACACAGACTGAAAGTGAAAGGATGGAAAAAGATGCTTCATGCTAACAGAAACCAAAAAAGAACTGGTGTAGCCATACTAATATCAGACAAAATAAACTTTAACACGAAAACTGTTAAAAGAGACAAAGAAGGATACTACGTAATGTTTAAGGGATCAATTCAACAGGAAGATGTGACTATTGAAAACATATATGCACCTAATTACAGGGCACTTGGCTATTTAAAAGAAATGTTAAGGAATCTAAAGGGAGACATAGACTCAAATACAATAGTATGGCCGGGGAGTGTTGCTGTGGCGCAGTGGGTTAATGCCCTGGCCTAAAGTGCCAGCATTCCATACGGGCGCCGGTTCCAGACCCAGATGCTCCACTTCCCATCCAGCTCTCTGGTATGGCCTGGGAAAGTAGTAGAAATTAGCCCCAATGCTTGGGCCTCTGCACCCACATGGGAGACCCAGAAGAAGCTCCTGGCTCCTGGCTTCAGATCGGCACAGCTCTGGATGTTGTGGCCAACTGGGGAGTGAACCATCGGATAGAAGACCTCTCTCTGCCTCTCCTCTCTCTTTGTAACTCTGACTTTCAAATAAATAAATAAATCTTTTAAAAAATAGTATTGGGGGACTTCAGTACCCCACTTTCAGCAATGAACAGATTAACCAGACAGAAAATCAGCAAGAAAACAGCAGAGGAAATTGACACTACAGACAAACAGATATCTACAGAGCTTTTCATGCTACAGTTGCAGAATACACATTGTTCTCACCTGTACATAGAACCTTATCTAGGATTGACCTCATGCTAGGCTATAAAGCAAGTCTTAGAAAATTCAAAAAAATCAAAATCATACCATGCATCTTCTCAGACCACAGAGGAGTGAAGCTGGAAATCAGCAACTCAGGAATCACTAGAACATAAGCAAACACATGGATCCTGAACAACATGCTCCTGAATGTACAGTGGGTCATAGAAGAAATCAAAAGAGAAATAAAAAAATTTCTGGAAACAAATTAAGATGACATACAGTGTATCAAAACTTATGGGATACAGCAAAAGCAGTGTTAAGAGGAAAGTTTATAGCAATTGGTGCCTATGTCAAGAAGTTGGCAAGGCACCTATAAATGAGATACCAATGCATATCAAAGATCTAGAAAAACAACAGGAAACCAAACCCAAAGCTAGTAGGAGAAAAGAAATTAGAGAAGAAATTAACAAAATAGAAACAAAAAATATAAAAGATAAGCAAAATAAAAAGCTAGTTTTTGAAAAAATAAACAAAATTGACACATCATTGGTACAACTAACCAAAAAAATGAGAGAGAAGACCCAAATCAATAAAATTAGAGATGAAAAAGAAAATGTAACAACAGACACCACAGAAATAAAAAGAATCATCAGAAATAACTATAAAAGGCTGTATGCCAAAAAACTGGGAATCCTAGAAAAAATGGATAGATTCCTGGACACATATAACCTATCTAAATTGAGCCATTTAGACATAGAAAACTTAAATAGACCCATTACCACGACAGAAATTGAATCATTAATAAAGACCCCTCCCAACAAAGAAAAGCCCAGGACCAGAGGACTTCACTACCAAATTCTACCAGACATTTAAAGAAGAATTAATTCCAGTTCTTCTCAACTATTCAAAACAATTGAAAGGGGAGGAATCCTCCCAGATTCTTTCTATGAAGCTAGAATTACCTTAATTCCTAAACCTGAAAAAGATACAACAGAAAAAGAACTACAGACCAGTTTCCTGATGAATATAGATGCAGAAATCCTCAACAAAATTCTAGCCGATTGAATCCAACAACATATCAGAAATATTCATCTGGACCAAGTGGGATTTATCCCTGGTATGTAAGGATGGTTCAACATTCATAAATCAATCAATGTGATAATCACATTAACAAACTGAAGAATAAAAAGCATTTGATTATCTCAATAGATTCAAAGAAAGCATTTGATAAAATACAATACCTATTCATGTTGAAAATTCTAAGCAAACTGGGTTTTGAAGGAATGTTCCTCAACACAATCAAGGCAATTTATGACAAACCCATGGCCAGCATCCTATTAAAGGGGGAAAATTGGAAGCTTTCTCACTGAGATCTGGAACCAGACAAGGATGCCCAATTTCACTGTTGGTATTCACTATAGTCCTAGAAGTTTTAACCAGAGCCATTAGAAAAGAAAAAGAAATCAAAGAGATTCAAATCAGGAATGAGAAGTGAATCTATCCCTATTTGCAGATGGCATGATTCTATATATAGGGGATCCAAAAGACTCCTCCAGGAGACTATTGGAACTCATAGAAGAGTTTGGTAAAGTAGCAAGATATAAAATCAATACACAAAAATCAACAGCCTTTGTATGCATAGATAATGCCATGGGTGAAAAAGAACTTCTAAGATTGATCCCATTCAGAATAGCTACCAAAAAAATCAAGTACCTTAAAATAAATTTAACCAAGGATGTCAAAGATCTCTATGATGAGAATTATAAGACATTAAAGAAAGAAATAGAAGAAGATACAAAACTGTAAAAATCTTCCATGTTCATGGTTGGAAGAATAAATATCATAAAAATGTCCATTATTCTGAAAGCAATTTACTGATTCAGTGCAATACCAATCAAAATACCAATGACATTTTTCTCAGATCTAGAGAAAATGATGCTGAAACTCATTTTGAAACACAGGAGACCTCGAATACTAAATCAATCTTACACAATAAAAACAAATTCAGAGGCATCACAATACCAAATTTCAAGACATACTACAAGGCAATTATAATCAAAACAGCCTGGTACTGATACAAAAACAGATGGATAGACCAATGCAACAGATTAGAAATGCCAGAAATCAATCCAGGATCTACAACCAACTTATATTTGACCAAAGAGCTAAAACCAATCCCTGGAGGAATGATAGTCTCTTCAACAAATGGTTCTGGGAAAACTGGATTTCCACCTGCAGAATTATGAAGCAGGAACTCTATTTACACCTTACATGGAAATTCATTCAGAATGTTCCTGAGGCACAGGAAATCAAAGCCAACAGGAACAAATGGGATTACATCAAATTGAGAAGCTTCTCTACTGCAAAAGCAGCACTCAGTAAAGTGAAGAGGCAACTGACAGAATGGGAGAGATTATTTGCAAACAATGCAACTGATAAGATATTAATAAAGAAGAATATATAAAGAGATCAAGAAACTCAACAACAGCAATACAGACAACCCAGGTAAGAAATGGGCCAAGGACTTAAATAGACATTTTTCAAAAGAGGAAATCCAGATAACTAACAATCACATGAAAAAATGCTTAGGATCACTAGCCGTCAGGGAAATGCAAATCAAAACCACAATGAGGTTTCACCTCACCCCAGTTAGAATGGCTTTCAACAGAAATCAACAAACAGCAAGTTCTGGTGAGGATATTGGAGAAAAGGTACCTTAATCCACGGTTGGTGGGAATGTAAACTGGTAAAACCACTATGGAAATCAGTTTGGAGATACCTCAAAAATCTGAATATAGGGGCCAGTGCTATGGCACAGCGGGTTAACACCCTGGCCTGAAGCGCCAGCATCCTATATGGGCACTGGTTTGATACCCGGCTGCTCCATTTCCAATCCAATTCTCTGCTGTGGCCTGGGAAAGCCCAGGTCCTTGGGAAACCCAGAATCTCCTGGCTTCGGATCAGTGCACCTCCGGCAATCGTGGCCAATTGGGGAGTGAACCAATGGATGGAAGACTCTCTCTCTCTCTCTCTCTCGCTCTCGCTCTCGCTCTCGCTCTCTCTCTCTCTCCTCTCTCTATGTAACTCTGACTTTCAAATACATAGATGAATATTAAAAAAAAAGAAATCTGAATGTAGACCTACCATATGACCCAGCCATCCCACTCCTTGGAATTTACCCAAGGGAAATGAAATCAGCAAATAAAAGTTATCTGTACTCCCATATTTATTGCAGCTCAATTCACAATAGCTGAGACATGGAATCAGCCTAAATGCTGTCAACTGAAGACTAATAAAAGAAATTTGGGGATATGTATTCTATACAGCAGTAAATAAAACGAAATCTGTTCATTTGCAACAAAATGGATGAATCTGGAAAACATCATACTTAGTGAAACAAACCTGTCCCAAAGAAACAAATACCATATGTTCTCCCTCATCTGTGGTAACTAAGAACACCTCAAAGGAAATACGTAGAAGTGAAATTGACACTTTGAGAAGCAGTGACCCTTATCTTGACTGTCAAGGAATAGTTGTTTGTTTGTTTATTTGTTTTTCTTAATGGAGAATCAGACTGGGAATGGGAGAGGGAGGAGGAGGTGAGGTAAGAGGGTGGGTATAATGGGAAGAATCACTATATTCCTAAAGTTGTACTTATAAAATTTGTACTCATGGTTTCTTTGGGGGAAAAAAAAAGAACTGTGTGAAGGCATAGATTGCAGTGACATTGTATTCAATTTTGTTATATTCAATTTAATTTCAATGAAAATAGGGCAAATTCTTTTTCCTCCCTGTAAAAAAAAAAAGTTGCAAAATAGATAGCATGTATTTTAAGAAGTTCTGTTAAGTTTATTATTGGTTATAGGTACTCACTAATTTAGCTTTTTTAATGTTAAAAGTTCAAAAACTTGAAAATGGTTTTCTTTTTACAAAGACTGGCAAATATATGAGATTTAAAATGTTGAAAGTGAAAAACAGGAAATGTAGCTACATTTTTTTTCTAGTATAAATAACATTTCAGCAATATTCTATTTTTTTAAAATTCCCAATTAGCTACATCACTGCTGCCATTCATACTAACTGTTTGTATGAGGGATATTAAAAAGGTTCATTTGTAAAAAAAAAAAGATTTTATGAATTTCAATATTTTTGCACCAAAATAAAATTCTTTTAATTCCATATTTTGGAAGTACCTTCATATTTCAGTATAAATTACTAAAACAAAATTTTTTTTTCCAATATGGCCAAAGTAACATTATCTTACTGACCAAAATTTTTGAAAAATAATTTTTTTAAGATTTTATTTACTTGAAAGTCATTGTTTCAGAAAGGCAGCAGCAGAGAGAGAGAGAGAAAGAGAAGTCTTCCATCCATGGTTCACTCCTCAGATGGCCACAACAGCTGGAGCTGAGCTATTCCAAAGCCAGGAGGCAAGAGCTTCTTCTGGGTCTCCCACATGGATGCAGGGGCCCAAGGACTTGGGCCATCTTCCACTGCTTTTCCAGGCCATAGCAGAGAGCTGGAATGGAAGTGGACCAGCCAGAACTCGAACTGGTGCCAATATGGATTACCAGCACTGTAGGCAGCAGCTTTACCTACTATGCCATGGCGCTAGCCCTAGAAAAATAATTTTTAACATGTAAAACCTAGCCCATATTCAAATTTGCCCAGTTTTGACCAAATTGAATTTTTAAACTTTATTTAAGTTATACAAGTTTCATATATTTCGTATGTACAGATTTAGTAAAATAAAATCACAACTTTGTCATCTGTAGGATTTTAACCAGGATCATATTACTTGTTAGATGTATCAAACTTATCTTTTTATATAACTCAGTTGGATCACACCAGTAGATGAGTAATGTAATGTGGTTTTAACCTGCATGCATGTTCCATGAAATAATCATGTTACTTCAATCTATCATCTATTCTGTAAGAAATAAACTTATTTTGATGTCTTTCTTTTACTTTGTACATATACTGTTTTGTTGTAAAGATTCAATGTTACCATTTTCACTTTGCTTCTAGATGTGTTGAACTAGACTGTTGGGATGGAAAAGGTGAAGACCAAGAACCTATAATAACTCATGGAAAAGCAATGTGCACAGATATCCTTTTTAAGGTAAGTTTTAAATTGACAGTCAAAGCTTTTCTAACTACTATGAAAATGAAGGCAATGGAGAGATGGAGAGAAGAAAACAAATTACTCATTTTCTCAAGCATTTTACCTTTATATGCTTTTCTTCCAGTTTTGAGGAGATAGTCAAGACAAATGGTTTTCCTACTTAGTATCTCGTCATGCTATATTTTACCTGCTTTCAAATGGTGACTGTGCTACCTAATGAGGCGTCTTTGGCAGATCTACCTAGTTTTACTTCCTTAAAAAATCTTTTGTGTTTTCATCTACTTATTTGCTTACTAAGTTTGCATTATTTCTGAACTCATGAAAGTGTCATAAAAAGACAAATAGAATACAGGAAAAATAGATTATAAATAGGACCAAGAAGAATAAGGGAATTAGATAATGAGGCTAGAATTTATGAATGCTTGTCAGTAAATACTATAAATGTATGTTAGACTGCAAATTGGGCTCCAAATTTTCTAGAACTAGGGGTAAGGAGAGAAACCTCACAGGACCCATAAAAAGACATAGAGTTATCACCAGTGGGAAATTTTTTGAGGATCCTCAGAGGGGATTCTGTAGTTTCACAAACATACATCTTGGTATGGCCTTTTGGTGATCTCAATGTGTGGTCTGAAAGCAGGTTTCTTAGTGTGCCTCAATGTGCCCATGATATTCTGCCATATTAATCTACTCTCTGTTAGTATAAAGAAATACTAGATGTAACACAGGGCATCACATGGGAAAGCATGGAACACCTATGTGTATACTAGTAGTCTCTCTCTCTCTCTCTCTCTCTCTCTCTCTCTCTCTCTCTCTCTCCAGCAGTATTCAGTCATGAGAGTTCAACCCTGATGATCTTGTCTACTCCTCATAAACTCCTAGTGCTCCAGCTTCTTATGTGTTATAGTCAGTGAAGTTTTCACCCTCTAAATATCCCACGATGGGAATTAGACCCTTAACCACCTCCCAAAGACCCCACTCTAAACACAATAGTCAGAAGAAGTTTCCATCCTCTTCCTACCTCACTCTGTGGCTCAAACTTCAACATCAGAACTCTTGAGAGACACACTTAAACCATAGCAACTACCAAAAGATGAGTCAAAAAAATGAAATGATGTGGCTGGCCAATACTTCAGTTATATCTCCAATGATTTGATGTATCCCAGGATAGATACTACAACATCTGGGGCAATAGGTTTCAGCTTCACCCATGAATAGAAACCACCAGGGGTATTTTCTAAAACAGGTGCCTATGCCCCATTCCTGGGATATTCCATGCATGTCATTTCTCTTAGTCAAGATATTGGTGAATTTTGACCAACGGTGGATTCAAGATTGTGCTTCCTGAGAAGTATCAAGGGTATAATTCCAGTGGGAAGCCATGAATTTACACAGCCAGCCAAACTGACAGGAAAGGTGATATCCATTCTTAGATAATTAAGTAGCCTAATGAGGAAGTATAATGGAAAAGGAGGGTCATTCAGGTTGGAGTGAGATGAGGAAGAAAATAAGGGCAGAGCCAAATTTTCACTCAGAGTAATTCTTGTGTAATTCAAATGGGCAATAAAAGGTCACAATCATTTTTACCTGAGAAGTACCTTCCTCAAGAATAACTAAATAACCACATCATCTCTAAGGATGTCTCAATAAAAAATTCCAAGATTATCTAACCTTGGCCAATATCCTTTAAATAAACTTCCCTAGATAACTATTGTAAAATATTAAGTTTCATTGAGTAATGTGACTTGTGCTGTGGTCATTACTGAAAACCCCTAAAACTGGTTGGAGGAGTTGCTATGGAACCTCCAAGCTGGGTCCACTTACCCAACACCAGCAAGCCAGTCACGGACACCAGGGTGCTGGAAGAAATGAGGTGTCTACTGCAAAGCACAAGGCAAGGACTCAGGCAGCTAATGCTCAATTCCCTCAATACCCAGACTCTTCAAGGGATGAAAGACAATGAATCTTACAGTTCAAAGTTGGGAATGAGCTGCATGCAATCAGCTTACATTTTGCCTTCTGCTTGGTCCACAGTGCAGGTGGCCAGTGATGGGGATGAGGGCCAGTGAGGTTCCTTTGGACTGGCAAAAGTAGGCTCCAGTCTGTCTGGGTCTGAGGATAGATTGGATATTTGTTTGATCAACACCAATGAGTTCCTGCAAACTCTCCAAATAGAAGCTAGCCTTTAGATGTGACCTGTCTTAACTGTTGGTACAATTTTATCAAGTCTTTATGATTTAAGGTCTGGATTCTGTTTTTAATCTTAGAAGAGGAACTGCAAGCCAAGGACCCATTAGGGGTAAGGACTTGGCTTCATGATCAGTAAGAATTTGGGAATTGTGAAAGTGTTGGATCAGAGCCTCTTTCCAAAGCTAAACAGAGACTAATACAAACTATCTCTAAGTCCAGCAATTTTTTCGTAGAGTAGTTGAGGTTAGGTAGGGGCTACATTCAGCTCACTGAAAAGTTGTTTCAAGGGACTACACTCTGTGTTACAGTCAGGGCAACCACTGCACTCCCCTGTTTTACCTCACACGTCAACTTAACCAAGGACAATCCCCTCCTGTGCCATCTGCTCTTCCATAGGCTAATATAACACAATTGGTATTACAAGTGTCGCATCAGTACCCAGGGATCTGTGTCACATTAATTAAATGTAGAGAAGACAGTCAATAAAACTTGTGCCAATTCTGAGTTTATGACAAACACATTTCTCCAGGTGGGAGGAGTTGAAGAGTGGTCTGTAGTGTAAGTTATTGAGCCAAAATCTTGCCTGCTTCTCAAGGAGAAAAGTGAGCCCTGAATCCTTGGATTATTGGGAAAGTAACTGGTATGGGAGTTATATGAATAATCTAATAACAGCATAACTGGCATGGGAGTTAGATGAATAATCTTGGGAGTTAGATGAATAATCTAATAGCAGCATAACTTTGGAAAAGTAAAAGCTGTCTTTGAAAAAAAATGCTATTAGCTATTAATTGTACCTTGGTTCTAAGTACAGTGGAGTCAAGGTGAGGGGGGCTATAAGGTACATGGGTTCTTCAGGTCTGGATTGCAGAAACTGACTTTCTGAAACGATCTTTTAGTAGCCTCTGATTATCTTATTGTTCTTTCATTAACACTCTTTTATCTTTAAAGGATGTAATTCAAGCCATCAAGGAAACTGCATTTGTCACATCTGAATATCCTGTAATTCTCTCCTTTGAAAATCACTGCAGGTATAATGATTCATTCTACCTTAAGTGGTTTTGTTCCCCCAACTCCCACTCCCCACTCCTGTGCTAAATTTTTAAAATAACTAAACAGTTGTTTTGTGGGGTGCTAAGTACCAGTCATCCTCCAGGAAGGACCTACAGTCTTATGTGGGTAGGATAGAGGTGAGAATCAAAAAACCAGAAGAAAAAAAAAGTCCTCTCCGAAAAATACCAAGTCGTCTTAATGTGTTTTAGAAACCCTTGCTGGAAACAGAGCTCAGAAACTGGGACACCTTTCTTAGAGTTCCATGGAACTAGAAGACTTAGCAGTATTCATCTATTTGAAATCAGACTTCATTAGCTTGAAATCATTATTTATTCTTCTTACCAGCTCTCAGTGTGGGCCTGGAATCTAGTTCTTTTAAAATCACACAAAACCTGTGATATTTAAAAGTACATCTGATGTCAACGTTAGGGCAGTCATTTAGGAATGTAATTCAAAAAGTTGAGAAATGAAATTAAAGATTTTGTTTTGGTGAAAAAAAATTCTATTTCCGTGTGTACAAGAGGTGTTCAAAATGTTCAGAAAAAATGCCTGTTCTGAAACATTATGCATGGATTTCGAAGTTGTGGTGCACCAAAATAAATTTAACTTAATTCCACTTTTCCGTAAACATTTTGATGTTCCCTTATATTTTGCAGAGTGGGATCTTTAATTGTCTAGTAATGGGTATTTTTTTTCATTCTTGAGCAGTTAATGGATGTTTCAATTTACAAATGCCACTTCTTTCTCTCCAGCAAATATCAACAGTACAAGATGTCCAAATATTGCGAAGATCTATTTGGGGATCTCCTGTTGAAACATGCACTTGAATCACATCCAGTATGTATTTTTAGCAAGCCATATTTCTAGCATGAATGGATTTGTTTGGAAATTCATTTCTGAAGGGTCAAGTAGTACTGGAGGACTAATGCTTAATTTCTCCATATTTATTTAAATTCTTTGGTACAGAAAGCTTTCATCATGGTTCAGAAGGGATGTAGAGGGAGACATAAAATAAACATCTGATTCAATTTCACATCGCAGCTCTTTGGGGTCTCATGTTTTTTCAGATCTTAGCCTGAAAGTTACATAAGCACCCATGCCAAGAGTCTAGATTCAGCAGTCATTCTCAACTTTGTCAGAATCACCTGGAGGAATTGTTACACACCCCTGTGCTGGAGCACCACTCAGCAGCTGATTAAACTGATCCAGAGTTAGGCCTGAGCATGATGTCTTTAGAAAGTCATCTAGATGAGTCAGATGTGCACACTGGGATTCAGTTGGGAGCCTATTGCTGTGGAAATGTTCTGTATTGAAGTCACAGGATCCTGAAATTCAAGTTCCCAACACCAAAATAAATCCTTGAGCAAGGTTTAATATATATATGAGGTGACTTCAAAAGTTCAGGGAAAATGGAATTAAAAAATAAGTTTATTTTTGTACCAAAAAATTAAAGTACGCATATACAAAGAGTATTCAAAAAGTTCATTAAAATGTGTACTATGGAAAAACTACACATGGATTTCAAAATACCTTTGCACAAAAATCTTTTAATTCCATTTCCCACAAGTTTCTGAAGAGCCTATGTACATTTTTGAACTTCATTTATACCTGCTGATTTCTTCATAAAGCAATGAATTAACCTGTGGCTCATAGATAGGATTTATTGGATTTGTGCCTTGTATGAAGTGTTTTTATACATATCATTGTAGATCATTCATCACGTTTTTGTAAAGATCTGTGACTCCAAGAGGCTAAATTCTACTGTCACAAAAATTATTTTTAGCAAAACTTTAATGAAATCAAACTACAAAACAGTCTATAGTAGAAAAATATTTTAGTCACTATTAACAAGTAGCTTCTAATGGGGCCAGACATAACAGCAGGAGGTAGAAGTGGAAAAAAAAATCTCAATAGCTGATATGAGGACAGTAATCTGTGCTACATGTGAATATTCTAGGTAATAAAACAATGAATTTTTGTCAGAACTCTATCTACAAAAACTCTAAAAATATGGGAGACCAGGCTATCTGCAACCACTACTCCCCTCATCTGATTCTTTTTCAGCCTGCTGTAGCTCTTTTTTTATTTTTTAACTTTTATTTCATGAATATAAATTTCCAACGTACTACTTTTGGATTATAATGGTTTTTTCTCCCCATAACCTTCTTCCCACCTGCAACCATCCCATCTCCCTCTCCCTCTCCCATCTCATTCAATCAAAATTCATTTTCAATTATCTTTATATACAGAAGATCAATTTAGTATATACTAAGTAAAGATTTCAACAGTTTGCACCCACACAGAAACACAAAGTATAAAGTACTGTTTGAGTACTAGTTATACTGTTAATTCGCATAGTACAACACATTAAGGACAGAGATCCTACATGGGGAGTAGGAGCACAGTGAATCCTGTTGTTGATTTAACAATGATACTCTTATTTATGACGTCAATAATCACCCGAGGCTCTTGTCATGAGCTGCCAAGGCTATGGAAGCCCCTTGAGTTCACCAACTCCGATCTTATTTAGACAAGGCCATAGTCAAAGTGGAAGTTCTCTCCTTCCTTCAGAGAAAGGTACCTCCTTCTTTGCTGCAAGTGCCCTGCCCATATGTTTACAACACTTTCTGTCTCCTGGTTGGGTTAAGGTGCTTGCTGGTTTTAAAGTGGAGTGGTGTATACCTGCGTGGCAGGGATTTTGGAAGCATAGGTCATGTAAATGGGAGACCTGCTCCCTGAAGTAAAGAGCTTTCAATCAAGTGTGTGTGTGGGAGGGGGAGTTGGGACAGGGATAGGAACAGGACACACATGTCAGCATGTAGTGGAAAAAGAAGATGGTCCAGACTGTGTTGCAAATTTGTTGGCAATGTCCTGGTTAAAAAAAAAAAAAGGATTGGTGGGAGTGGACCACTTCCCTCAGACTTCCTAAAAGCAGCAGCATTTCATCAAAAAGCTTCATTTTGAAACAAGAAATGTATGGTACCTTGCAGGTCACAAGTAAGATAAACATAGGTTTTCTAAGTGAGTGGAAAGTGAATGGTTGGGTGTGGAGATAGATGGTTGGGCGAATCAGTAATGGGCAACTACATCTGGAACATTCTCTGGATAAAAGAATACATCCTTCCTGACATACTTGTAGCAGCTGGAGCCATATGGAGTTCAGATTCTAGTATTAGGACCATTCTCTCTTTGATCCCCTTATTGAACTTTCAAAACCGTAATCCCAAGTATTGAGATTAGATCAACTATGGAGCACACAAGCTTACTATACAGTGAAAACACTCAGGGATGTGGAGATCTTCTCATCTGGGAAAAACCAACTGATTTCCCAGTGCGATGCCTTGTATTTCACCATACACTTAGAAGGTACAAGGCCTGAAGTAAAGTAGGACCCTCTCCCAGAACACTAACCCCGCTTATACCTCAGCTCCACTGGGGAAACTGGGGAGTTCTGCACACCTCTGCAAACCATGTAGATTTCAAGTTTGCAGCCTTAGTCTGTGCTTTCACATTGGAAGCAGGGGATTAATTTGGATTGGGGAATGAAAACATAAGACTGCACTGACTGCCATCTAGTGGATCTGGGTTGTATGACTCCCGAGCAGCCATGCTCGCCCTGGACTGGAAGGATGGAGAAGCACCACCTTTCACTAATTCAACTCTTTCTGTTTAGCTCGAACCAGGCAGACCTTTGCCATCCCCCAATGACCTCAAAAGAAAGATTCTCATCAAAAATAAACGGCTGAAACCTGAAGTTGAAAAAAGTAAGTCAGATACATGCATACAATGGAAGCAAACATGATGTGTTTGGACAACTCAACTGCCTAGGATGATACTTACTTTAAAACTGTTGATTTGGGAATAAGGGGTGTAGTGGTGATGCTACATATACTTTTCAGAGAAAAGCTGCCATATTTTCATTTCAGTTTAATTTATTTCTCAAGTTAGTTAAGCAGTGGGGAGAGCATATTCATAGCTTCATATGCCAGATTTTGGAGGGATGCCAAGGGATGCTGGGAAGAAAGTGGGAGAAGCATTATAGAATCTATCAAGATATATAAGGAACTAGCATTTTGTAAGTTTACAGACTCTGAAGTCCTTTTTAAAAATTTTCCTTCAGGAAAAAGTGTTGTGGCACAGTGGGTTAACTCACTGTCTGGGACACCTGCATCCCATATCTGACAGCCAGTTCGAGTCCTGGCTACTCTGCTTCCAATCCAGCTTCTAACTAATGGGTCTTGAGAGGTGGTGAACAATGGTTCAAGTACTTGAGTCCCTGCCACCCATCTGGGAGACCTGATGGAGTTCTGGCTGTCGCAGGCTTTTGAAGAGTGAGCCAGTGGTAGGAGATCCCTGTCTCTCTCTGTTGCTCTGCCTTTCAATAGAGGAAAATAAATAAATAAACATTTTGAAAAGTTTTCTTTTGCAGCTTGCCCATGTAATACATACATAGACCCTAGATAAATATTAATGTGTATATGTGTAAATAGAGAGATAAATGGCTTTATGTAGATATATTTCCTTTTATTTTTCCAGAACATTTTCTCTGAAAATATTTTATTCACAGAATCTCTTAGTTCAGTGCATTAATAGAATAAAATATTTGTATGATTCCAGTATGTTTTCCTTCGAGGTACCCTAAATAACAATTTTAAAATAATTTTAATGGTTATTTTTATTACAAAAGCAATTATTCTACACAAAATAAAATAAGGAAAAATACAAGAAAATAATAACACTAAATTATGTGTTACACACACTTAATATGTAATAAAACATGTGTAGACACATGTAAATATTTAGACATTTTAACAAAACTGAAATGTTAACTATATTGGTTTTTCATTTTTAATAATTCAGCCAATTAAGTATACTTATATCCAGTAGGATACAAATTTACATACTAACTTTAATCCCAATGTATGAAACACTTTACAGAATTTATTGTATGATACTGAGAATTATATCTATTTATTATAGCATAATTTAACCAGCCCTAAGTTTATGCATTTTCACTACTATTAAAGCAACCCTGGTAAACATGAATGAATTTTCATTGTGTACATTTGTATAACTTTCTACTTAGTATCAGTTAGTGCAGTTAGTTATTTGGTCACAGCATACACATTTATATTATGATTTATCTTTTCAGAAAAGTTATACCAATTTAAACTCTCATCAGTGATGTACAGAATGCCTATTTCCCAGCAAATACCCTTTATCCTGACTATGGACCATGTTTATATGTGTGCTCAACTAATAGAAGAAAAATGATAGCCTCACCTCACTTTTTTTTTTTTTTTTTTTTTTGGACAGGCAGAGTTAGACAATGAGAGAGAGAAACAGAGAAAAAGGTCTTCCTTTTTTCTGTCGGTTCACCTCCCAAGTGGCCACTATGGCTGGCGCGCTGCCCTGATCCAAAGCCAGGAGTCAGGTGCCTCCTCCTGGTCTCCCATGCGGGTGCAGGGCCCAAGGACCTGAACCATCTTCCACTGCACTCCCAGGCCACAGCAGAGAGCTGGACTGGAAGAGGAGCAACCAGGACAGAATCTGGTGCCCCAACCGGTACTAGAACCCAGGGTGCAGGTGCTGCAGGCACAGGATTAGCTAAGTAAGCCACGGCGCCAGCCCAGCCTCACTTTTTTATTTGCATCTTTTTGATAACTGGTTTTTGATACTATGATTTATAATTTCTTCCTACATATTTTCTCATTTTCACAAAAATTATTTTACTTACCTTAATTTTACTGACTTATAAAAACCTTTTTATATATTAGGATAATAAACCTGGTTATATCCATTGAAAATACTTTTTAAAAATTTTTTTAAGATTTATTTTATTTATTAGACAGAGTTACAGAGAAAGGTAGAGAGAGAGAAGTCTTTCATCCACTGGTTCACTCCCTAGATGGCCACAAAGGCTGGAGCTGCGCCGATCTGAAGCCAGGAGCCAGGAGCTTCTTCTGGGTCTGCCACACAGGTGTAGGGGCCCAAGGAGTTGGGCCATCTTCTACTGCTTTCCCAGCCATAGCAGAGAGCTGGATCAGAAGAGGAGTAGCTGGGACTAGAACTGGTGCCCATATGGGATGTTGGCTCTTCAGGCCAGAGTTTTAACCCACTGCGCCACAGCAAAGGGAGAGAGAGGAAGACAGAGCACCCACCTATTAATTCAGTTTCCAAATTCCTACAGCAGCCAGGGCAGAGCCAGGACTGGGAGCCAGGACTGGAGCCAGGAACTAGTAACTCAGTACAGATCTCCCACGTGGGTGGAAGAACCCAACTACCTGAGCTAAAATGGCAGGAAGCTGGAATTGGGAGCTGGAACTGGGAATTGAACCCAGGCACTCCAATAGTGGAGGCATGTATCTTAACTTCTGGGCCAGCTGCCCAGGCCAGTACCCAGGTTTTTTTTTTTTTTTTTTCTTAAAGTTTTGTTGATCCCCAACATGCGTGTCTCTTTCCTATCATTTCATAACATTGGTTGAGCTTTTGTTGTCAAGCCTGAAATCTTTCATGAGGACACAGCTTCTCTCTCAATCCTGGCGACAGGATTTTGGACAGTTCTCCCAAGTTCCAGTTGTTATTCATGGTGTGTTCATAATGTGGTTGTTGTACATTCCTTAGAAAGCCAAAACCACCAGGTATGGGTGAGATAGCGTCTGATTCTGAATTTTAGGAATACGGGCAACAAATGCTTAAACAATGTTTCCTTTCTCTTTTCAGTTCCTCCTTCTCAGTATTAGCCTTAAAGCCCAGATTTTGTTGTGATCTCACATCTGTTACCATCTCCTTCTTGTTTGCTTTTAATAACAGAACAGCTCGAAGCTTTGAAAAGCATGATGGAGGCTGGAGAATCTGCTTCCCCAGCTAACATCTTAGAGGATGATAATGAAGAGGAAATAGAGAGTGGTAAGTTATTTTTTAAAAGTTACATTACACCTCTTAAAGTAAGAAAAACGTGAATTTGTCTCAGTGGACCCTTTTATATAATGGTGACATTTTAATTCTCAATAGTCAGGTGTGTATTCATGGGGCAACCTTAACCTTTTGGCAGTTTTGTTATTTTTCCAAATATGATTTCTTCCAATTTTTCTGGGTACCAGATTTTAGTTGCTTAGTCACCTGCCTTCCTGTGGTGTGTTCAGCTGCTTAGCAAAAATGCACAGCTAGAGAACCCTTGAAACACTCACTGTAGTAGGCAGGGGTTGGAGGAAAAAAAACATTTTGCAATCCCTTATTACAGATAAAAACGTGAACTTCAGTCTTATTACAATGATAGCATTAAGACGAGGAAAGGACTGTACAGGTAGAATGGTTCATTTGTATTCCCAAAGTGAGCTGGAGACTCATAGACAGCTATTTTAGTTATTTCTGTGTTATAACAAAATAACAAATTCTGAGTTTTTTTTTTTTTTAAGAAAAGAGGTTTATTTAGCTCAATAGTTCTGGGGTCCTAGAGTATAGTGCTGGCATCATCTCAGCTTCTGAGTGAGGCCTCAGAGTGGATGGTACCACCAGGTAAGAGCACATAGGAGAGAGACCAAGGGGAAGTGCCAAGCTCCCTTCATAACAACCTACTTTCATAGTAACCAGTCAAGTCCAAGAGAGTGAGAACTCTGAGGAAAAAAAGCATTAATCTTTCATAAAGCCCCATTGCTTCTCAACACTGTTGCACTGGAGCAAGACTCAATGCTAGTTTTTGATGGTGACATACTATATTTAAACTATAGGATCAATATTAAAATTTCAAGTTCACATTCCTTCAAATAGCCAGCTTAATATAATTATCTTTACAGGTAGACAATGTCAGCAAAGGCAGCCTTGCTTAAAATATTTGAATATTTACCATTACCTTGTATTTTATATTGGCTCTAATAGCCATAACCATATGCTTGATTTGAAATGGGTAATTTGAGAGTTTGGGGATGTTTTTAGAAAATTATTTGTTTCCTTGCTTAACATAAGATGATTTGGACTTGCACTGGGTTAGATAATTCTGTGTATTTGTATGATGGTTTGGAGCTGAATAATTTATAAATATTTGAAAAAACTCTGGGCATTTATTATCCAAACATTTGAACTATGCTTTTAGGAATGTTAAATGCATAGGTAAAAATCTGAAAGCTGTGAGAATTAACTAATCTCATCTGTGACCCCTTAATAAAGATTCCTGTCTATGGGACAGAGTTCATAAATGATGCAAGTGTAGGTCCAAACCACAGTTTTGAGTCCACTATCAGAGAAGAGTCATAATGGGTTACTTTCATAAGGTTTTTGTGAAAGGAGAGTCTGGGAGGCCAAGGTTATTAGATATTATTCAACTGATGCTTGTTGTGATCTGTTACTGTGTGATAAGCTACCTCAGCACTGAAATGCTTGAAACACACTTTTATTACCCTTCATAGTGTCGTGGGTCCTCTGGGCCCAGATAGGTGGGTTCTCCTTTTGGTTTCTCATGACATCTGAGGCTGGAGTCTTCTGAAGGTTCAGTGGGGCCAGTTCCCCAAGATGACTCATTCATCACATGACTGGCAGTTCAACTGCCGGGCCTGTTGCTCCTGCTAGCTGAGTTGTATATGTGATTCTTAGGTTCCCTCAGTAAATTGCGGCTGGAGTTCTGGTTAATCAGTTGGCTATAATTACAATGGTGTCACAGGTTGGTCCTACTCTACATGCCTGGCTAGAATCTGTAAGTTAAATTTATCAGAACAGCAGCAAGAGGACACTAAGCATAGTTCAAGAACACAGGCTTGGCTGGAGGCTGTAGAAAATAGAAAAGGCTCTTAGTGAAAGCATGCGCCTAATAAGATTTGGAATGGTGGATAGCTCCTAGGACTTTGATATAAGCAGTAGAAAATACCAAAATTGTGTGTGTGTGTGCACATTAACCCGGAGAATAACAGTGTGAATTCATACAGTTCTTTTAATGCTATAATTGTTAAGCCTCTCCCATTTTATATGGAACATGGCCATTGACTTCGATAGTTTACATCCAGCTAGGAAAGTTAGACTAGAAAAATGATATTAAATGGAAATTTAGTATGATGGTGAGAGATTACAGAGTATAGGTCATGGAAACCTAGAGTTATGTTCTACCCAAGGTTATGGGCGAAGTCTAATTGCTTGGTAGTAATTTGGCTTGAAAGATTTTCCTTTCATCTTTCACACAGCTGACCAAGAGGAGGAAGCTCACCCCGAATTCAAATTTGGAAATGAACTTTCTGCAGATGACTTGGGTCACAAGGAAGCTGTTGCAAATAGTGTCAAAAAGGTCAGACTCTTCATATCCCTTTTCTTTAATGACTCTCAAGAAGTAGCTACTGCTATTTATGTGATTTTGGAAATGCAACAACTACAGGAGAATTACGTAGTCTATAGTCCCCTTCTCATTGGTGTGGACAAAAGTCCCGGCTGCCTGCTGGGTGACTAGAACTTCACACACACACACACACACACACAATGAAATTAAAAAGGGTATTAAAATTAAGCGTATTCAGTGTCAATCACTACCCATTTAACTAGTGCCATTAAAAATATTATCACTTAGGCCGGTGCTGTGGCTCACTTGGCTAATCCTCCACCTGTGGCGCCGGCACCCTGGGTTCTAGTCCCGTTTGGGATACAGAATTCTGTCCTGGTTGCTCCTCTTCCAGTCCAGCTTTCTGCTGTGGCCCAGGAGGGCAGTGGAGGATGGCCCAAGTGCTTGGGTCCCTGCACCCGCATGGGAGACCAGGATAAGCACCTGGCTCCTGGCTTCCAATCGGCTCAGCACCAACCATTGCGGCCATTAGGAGAGTGAACCAACGGAAGGAAGACCTTTCTTTCTCTCTCTCTCACTGTCTATAACTCTTTCACTGTCTCTCTCTCTCTCACTGTCTAACTCTGCCTGTCAAAAAAAAAAATATTATCATTTATCACATTATTGTAGGTGAGCGGAAAACAAAATCCCAGTGGCACTGATTAACCTGTTGCAATCACGAGAGAATTGACCTCAAAATATTCTAATTCCTCAGTAAGGAAGTTAGCAGTTTTACTAGTTATGCAAGGATACTTCAAAAAGTTTGTGGGAAAGTGTAATTTATTTTGATGCAAAACATTTATAAATTCATGCACTGTTTTTTCATAACATGCATTTCCATGAATTTTTGGAAGACACCATTGTACATCTTCTTCCTAATATACATGCATAAAAATATTTCAGACTATTCACCCAAGAAAGATTACCATGTACCTACGTTTATTAGGTACAGTCTAAGCCATTGCAATCTGTAAGGGTCAAAACAAAATTGCTGTGGCCAACAGTGTGGCTTAGTAGGCTAAACCTCCGCTGCAGCACCAGCATCCTTTATGGCTCCAATTCATGTCCTGGCTGCTCCACTTCCAATCCAATTCTCTACTGTGACCTAGGAAAGCAGTGCAGGATGGTCCTAGTGCTTGAGCTCCTTATTCACATGGGAGACCCGGAAGAAGCTCCTGGCTACTGGCTTCAGATCAGCTCAGCTCCGATTGTTGCTGCCATTTGAGGAGTGACCCAGCAGACAGAAGACCTTTATCTCTGGCTCTCCCTCTCTCTGTAACTCTACCTCTCAAATAAATAAATAAAATCTTAAAAAAAAAAACAGCACACTTGTTTTCTTCCCTTAGGCTGATTATAATTTAGAGAAGTGGGTGGGGATCAGACCAAAAGCAAATAAGTAGTCAAGTTTAATTATAGCTTACAATGAGTACTATCATGAAAATCAAAATGAGCACTAAAATGGAGAGTAGGGGCCTGTGCTGTGGCACAGTGAGTTAATGCTCTGGCCTGAAGCACTGGCATCCCAAATGGGCACCAGTTCTAGTCCCAGCTGTTCCTCTTCCAATCCGGCTCTCTGCTATGGCCTGGGGAAGCAGTAGAAGATGGCACAAGTCCTTGGACCCCTGCACTCATGTGGGAGACCTGGAAGAAGCTCCAGGCTCCTGGTTCCTGGCTTCGGATTGGCGCAGCTCTGGCCATTGTGGCCATCTGGGGAGTGAACCAATGGATGGAAGGCCTTTCTCTCTGTCTCTACTCTTTCTGTAACTCTGTCTTTCAAATAAATAAAATAAATCTTTTTAAAAAAATAAAATGGAGAGTGATGAGATGGAAGGAATAAGAAAACCAGGACCCAAAGTGGAATAAAGAATCTGCCACACACAGAGACAGAGGAGTAACTTTCCATGAAGAGAATACAACAGTAACAATAACAAAGGTGATGTGAGTAGAAGGAACTGAATGAGGGATAGAGGGGCCAACGTGGCACACAGCAGATAAAGCCATGGCCTGCAGTGCCAGTATCCCATAAAGGTGTCAGTTCAAGTCCTGGCTGTTCTACTTCCAACCCACTCCTAGGAAAACCAGCAGAAGATGACCCAAGTGTTGAGTTCCTGCCACCCATGTGAGAGACCTGGTTGAAGCTTCTAGCCCAGCATTGGCCATTTCAACCATCTAGGGAGTGAAGTAATGGATGGAAGATATTTCTGTCTCTCCTTCTCTCTCTCTGTCTCTGACTTCCAAAAAAATTAAGTAAAAAAAAAAAATATGAGGGATAGAGTAAAACAGGGTAACAGAGCAGATAAATGGGAATGAGATGATGTAGCATTTTGGAGGTGTTTAGGATTAATTCAAACTGTAAGTGAAAAGAGAAGGCATTGAAAAACTTTTAGGCCGGCGCCGTGGCTCAACAGGCTAATCCTCCGCCTTGCGGCGCCGGCACACCAGGTTCTAGTCCCGGTCGGGGCGCCGGATTCTGTCCCGGTTGCCCCTCTTCCAGGCCAGTCCTCTGCTGTGGCCCGGGAGTGAAGTGGAGGATGGCCCAAGTGCTTGGGCCCTGCACCCCATGGGAGACCAGGAAAAGCACCTGGCACCTGGCTCCTGCCATCGGATGAGCGCGGTGCGCCGGCTGCAGCGCACCATCCGCGGCAGCCATTGGAGGGTGAACCAACGGCAAAGGAAGACCTTTCTCTCTGTCTCTCTCTCTCACTGTCCACTCTGCCTGTCAAAAAAAAAAAAAAAAAAAGAAAAACTTTTAAAGGGGGTCAGAGTAGCCTGATAATGGTAATGGAAACCCGATCGCTTGAGCATTACACTTCTTCCCAGGGTCTGCATTAGCAGGACTCTGGAGTCAGGTGCCAGAGCCAAGTACCAAATGCAGGCACTTCAGTATGGAACACCAGCATCTTAACCATTATGCTGGCTGCTTGTTGCTCCTGATACGGGTTTTCAAAGCTGGCCAGGGTTACTCAGTGGCGACAGATTTAGAATGAAATTGAGTGGAAGCAAGAAAATCTGTTAGGACAGGATTGGAAAAGAAGATAGCAACAAATGGAGAGGACAGTGCTAAATGGTTTCAAGATATATTAAGAAAGCTGGAGTAGGCATATGATGCAATGGTTAAGATTCCACTTGTGACATCCTTATCAGAGTGTCTGGGTTCTAGCCCTAGCTCTGCTTTCTATCCAGTTTTCTGCTAATGTGAACACTAGAAAGCAAGTAAGCAACAGCTGAAGGAGTTGTGACCCTGCCACTACGTGGGCGGCTCAGATTTAGTTCCCAGCTCCTGGCTTCAACCTGGACCTCGCCCTGGCTGTTGTGGGCATGTGGGAAGTAAACCACCACATGGAAGTTCTGTCTATCTCTTTCTCTCTACGTGTCCCTCTGCCTTTCAAATAAAAAAAAATTTAAATAATTTAAAAATATGTATTAAAGAATCAAAAATGGCATGTTTCTGTAGCTAAAAGGAGTCATTAATATTAATTCTTCTGGTATATAAAACAGTGAAATAATCAAATCTTTTCAGTACTTTCTTTTCTCCATGGCCTCAAAAATTTCCTATCTTAACAAATAAATGAAATAACACATCTGCATAAATTTATGAAAACATACATATGACTACTAAATTTGTGATTTTGCCCCATAGAGAAGTAAACAAATTAATTTCTTTCTCTAATTTAGGCCTCAGATGATCTTGACCATGAAAATAGCAAAAAGGTAACCAAATAATTCCATTGTAAATTGACTTTTCATTTTGAGACACCCATATGTGGCCCTCTAATACTAAAATTTTGAACTGAGTGTTCTTATTCCTCCATCTCCCCCAGCCTTCAGATCGTAAGACTTAATGTTTATGGACTAATCATTGACAAGCTGGATGCATCCAATGTAAACATTTCCAAAGGAAAGAATCACAGGGATGAAATAATGAAGTCCTGTTATAAATAATAAATTCAGGGCTGGTGAATTAGATGATTTTCCTGAAAATAGGTGTTTGATGCAGTAAGGGGTTTTCTTAACTGGAGTTAGAGAAGTAATTCCTGGAGTAGGATCACCTAAACATCAGTATATTGAATTTGAAAATAAAGTTGAACTAACAGGTCATCAAGTCCATGTTACAGTGGTTCTGACTGCAGTGACATCCTGAATTATCACTACTTGATTTTATACTGAATACTTTCTAGTATTCTATTAGATATTAGTCTTATTGTAAGAAAGGTAGGGTCACATTTTCAGTTTCTTTTGTTCAAGTTTATTTTTTCATTGACAAGTAAAATTGTATGTATTTGTGGTATGCAATTTGATGTTTGAAGTATGTGTGCATTGTGGACTAGCTAATTCTAGCTAGTGAACATGGGTATTACTGCATAGAGTTATTTTAGTTTCTTTTATGCTCTAATATTCTTCATGATAGTCAAAATGGAGTTTTCTAAGACGTATACATGGTTTATTATACAATAATGACACTGATGACAGTCACAGGCAGAAATTTGCTTTGTGAATTGACTCATGAACTCTGTACCTTGCTGCCTCTGAAGTCCTGTCTTATTTGAAATGAGGCCCTATCTGCACACTGTTGTCAGTATTACATTTTAAAGAACTGTGGATAAATCAGTTCAGAGCCCTCTCCTAAAACTTTTGTGAATACCCTCTTCTTTTGTACTAACTAGAATTTCTTTTTTTAAAAACCCATTGTCTTTAAAAAAAAAAAGATTAATTATCTGAGAGGCAGAGTTACAGAGAGAGGGAGAGACACAGAGAGAGATCTACCATCCACTGGTTCATTCCCCAAATGACCGCAATGGCCAGAGCTAAGCTGATCTGAAGCCAGGAGCCAGAAGCTTCTTCTGGGTCTCCCATATAAGTGCAAGGGTCCAAGCACTTGGGTTTTCTTCCACTGCCTTCCCAGGCCATAGCAGAGAGCTGGGTTAGAAGAGGAGTAGCTGGGACTTGAACTAGAGTCCATATGGGATGGTAGCACCATGGTGCAGGCTTAACCTACTGAACCACAGCACCAGCCCCATGTATTACATTTTTTTCAAATTTTTTTAACTTTTATTTAGTAAATATAAATTTCCAAAGTACAGTTTATGGATTACAATGGCTTTTTCCACCCCCATAACTTCCCACCAACCCACACCCCTCCCATCTCCCGCTCCCTCTCCCATTCCATTCACATCAAAATTCATTTTCAATTATCTTTATATACAGAAGATTGATTTAGTATATATTAAGTAAAGATTTCATCAGTTTGCACCCACACAGAACACAAAGTGTAAAAGAACTGTGGATAAATCCGATCTACTAAAATGTATGTAAATACCCTCTTATTTCATGCTAACTAGAATTTCTTTTTTTTTTTTTTAGCCATTGTCTTTTTTTTTTTCTTTTAAAGAATTATTTATTAATTTGACAGAGAGAGAGTTACAGAAACAGGGAGAAACAGAGGGAGAATTCTTCCATTCCCTGGTTCATTCCCCAAATCGCCACAAAGACCAGAGCTGGGACTGTTACAAAGAGCTTCTTCCAGGTCGCTCATGCAAGGGGCAGGGGCCAAAGCACTTGGGCCATCTTCCACTGCTTTCCCAGGCCGTAGCAGAGAGCTGGATTGGAAGAGAAGCAGCCAGGACTAGTATTGGAACCCATATGGGATGCTGGCACTGCAGGCAGAGGCTTAACCTACTACAACACAGCATCTGCACCTGCTAGAATTTCTTAAGGTACTAGTGTCAGCACTGCACAGGTTGATTGATATTTGGTCATTGCCATTTATTTGCAGTTATTTTAACCCTCAAGACCTCAGTCCTCTCAAATGTCATTGGGTAGGGCTTTAATCCTCATGGCACTTTGCTGACAGTAATGAGCTTGTACAAGAATTCATTCCAGTGCCTGGCACTTAATACTGGTGCTATTTATTATCACTAAACACACAAGAAGGAAGCAGCTTTTATGTCTGTTCTGATTTTATGGTGGGAGTTTGGACAACTGAAGAGAATGGTTAAAAACAAATGGAATCATCTGATTATTTGATTACTTATCTCGTGTTTTTATTGGTGAAATCATTGCGATGGTTTAGAATACTCAGATTGTTTAGACATTAGTTACAACAAATAATCTGACTGTTTTATGCTCATGGGTGGCTTCAGGTGACCAAGTAGTTTGTCCACCTAGATTCAATCCATACAGGAAATTTGTCTTTTCTAAGTTTTCTGCAAAATGTTGATCTCTTTGGAAGGCATTATTTCTTGTTACTGGTTTTGTTGTTGTTTTCTGGTTTACCAAGTAGTAAACTAAAATAATTCATTTTCTTTTCTGCTATGTGTAGAGTAATGCAACTTCAATATATCCCATGTAGTGAGTTAACAGACTATTTTTAAAAACAAGCACTTCTTACAAAGTACCATAGGGGCTGGCCCAGCACTGTGGCGTAGCAGGTAAAGCTGCTGCCCGCATTGCTGGCATGCCATATGGGCTCCAGTTTGAGTCCTGGCTGCTCCACTTGCAATTTAGCTGTCTGCTATGGCCTGGTAAAGCACTGGAAGAGGGCACAAGTGCTTTTGCCCCTGCACCCACGTGGGAGACCTAGAAGAAGCTCCTGGCTCCTGGCTTCAGATCGGTTTAGCCCCAGCCATTGCGGCCATTTGTGGAGTGAACCAGTGAATGGAAGACCTCTGTCTCTCTCTGCCTCTGCCTCTCCATAACTCTGCCTTTAAAATAAAATAATTTTTTTAAAAAATCCCTTGGGAAAATAGAATGAAAAGATTATTAAAAACAAAAGTATTATAAACCACTTGCATGTTTGACTTCAGTTCTGGAGTTCTGCTACTATAAAATATGGTCCCAGACCAGCCAGATCCACAGCCTGGGAACTACCCATGGAAAGGCAAATTCTTGGTCCTCACTCAGATTCATTTCTCTACAAACTGTGAGGGTTGGGACCAAGAATCTGTCCTAACAACCTGTCATAACACCTGCAGGCAATTCTGATGCTCACTAAACTTTGAGGATCATTGTTTTTTACCCTGTGCCTCAACATATGAAAATATAAATGATAATACCTGGTATACAGAAGAGATATGGTATCTTCAAAAACTTTGTGGAAACATGTTTTTGCACTAAAATAAATTAATCATCTAGAAATTAATTAATTAATTGAAGGGCAGAGAAAGAGACTGAGAGCAAGAGAGAATCATCCATTTGCTGGTTTGCTCCTCAAATCTCCTTAATAGCCTGAGACTAGGCCAGGCCAAAGCCAGGAGCCAGGAACTCAATCTGGGTATCTGAAGTGAATGGCAGGGACCCAAATACTTGAGCCATAACCTGCTGCCTACCAGGATGCACATTATCAGGAAGCTGGAATAGGAAGTGGAGTTGGAACTCAGACTCAAACATCTGCTATGGGATATGGGTGCACCAAACACCTGCTCTTAAACTTACCTCTTAAATCCCTTGTTTCATGAACTTTTTGAAGTACCCTTGTAGTGTACAGCCTTGCTGTGACATCAGTTATAGTTTCTTGAATATTTTAATGTTCTTTGAAACTCCAAAAATGTCGTAAAAATGTGAAGATATGCCTACTATTTTATGATTATTTTCTTTTGCATTATTTGGGAGCTACTTTCTTTTGCATTATTTGGGAGATTTCTACTTTTTAAATACAATTGGGAGGGAAGGGTCTTATTGTTCAGTTTGTGTGTGTATGTACATGCAAACTATGTTTAGGAAGAAAGTCTGTAGCATATATCTGTGGATCTTGTAGAAGCCATCGACTCTTATGTTCTCTTCTTTGTGCTCACAGGGCCTGGTTACTGTAGAAGATGAGCAGGCGTGGATGGCATCTTATAAATATGTAGGTGCTACCACTAATATCCACCCGTATTTGTCCACAATGATCAACTACGCACAGCCTGTAAAGTTTCAGGGTTTCCATGTGGCTGAAGGTAACACTACAGGTTAAATGCAATAGCCTTTTTTGTATGCTTTTCTTTCTTTTTGCTAATGAGCTCTGATCTGACTTGGTCCCATCTCACCTTATAATTGGCATGTCCTTGGCATGGGGTGGCATTGCATTGTCATTCCCAAAATCATCCACAAGGTGGCTCTGAAAGACTGTGAACTTCTATTGCAGTCCATGTTTTCATAGGACTTTTTAAAATTAAAGTTGATAACAAAAAGCATACAAGGGATCTTCAAGATGTTCATGGAAAGTGGGTATTCTGAAAAAATTATGCATAATTTTTATTTTTTGCCAAAATAAAAACATCTTTTAATTCCATTCTTCTCAGGAGCTTTTTGAAGCATCCTCCTATACAAAATTTTAAAAACTGTTCATAATCATTTCTGGGATAGTGGAGCCATCATGAAAAATACATATTTCAGGGATTACCCTGGCAATTGGAGTACATGTAGTTTATTTAATGACTCCATGTTTAATTCACAGTTTCTTTATCTTAAAGTCAGTGGTCTCCATCCATAGGATATTAAAACTAGAGACTGCTGACATGATCGCGTAGTGTTCATCACCAAGCTTTCCGACTCAGGATGGTTAGAGCCTTACTTTTCTGAGTGCGTCTTTGCTTTTCTTTTGCAGAACGCAATATTCATTATAACATGTCTTCTTTTAATGAATCAGTTGGCCTTGGCTACTTGAAGACACATGCAATTGAATTTGTAAAGTATCCTTTATATCACAGGTGGAAGGAGGGTTTGGTGTGCTTTGATGTGGCAGAAGTCTCTAAAATAGATAAATATCTGTGATTTCGTTTTGGTTGTAGCGCCAATGACATATCACGTGTGAAAGACCATGGCAGCTGTGACAGTTGGCTCCGATGTGAATGGTTTTTCTCATCCCCAGGATGGTCTGTGATTTCCCACTTCAGCATCCCTTACCAAGGTGGAATTTGTGGTTTTCCTCTACGTGTTTGTCATTGTTAGTTTAGCCCTTGATTGCTTTAGCTCTTGGTTGTGTATTTACCTCTGCTGTAGTACTGTTGTTTGTCTATCTTCCTTAATAAGTTACACAGTTATAACAAACGGCAAATGAGTCGCATTTACCCAAAGGGAGGCCGAGTCGATTCCAGTAATTACATGCCTCAGATTTTCTGGAACGCCGGCTGCCAGATGGTTTCACTGAACTATCAAACCCCAGGTAAGGAGTGATGTCCAGTGACCTCGAATTCCATGAGAATGCTTTGACAGGACAGTGCCACGGTGCCCTCAATTAGCTGTGGGCATTTAAAAAGAAAAGGGAAAAAAAGAGGCAAGCATCTGGCAAAACAGTGTGTTGTCAGATTTGTGTAAAAGTGAGAAACTGAAAACCCAGAATAGAGCAATAAAACAATGGTAGATGATAATTCATTTTGATTTAAATTCAAATTCCTTTAATGAAATCCATGGCTATTCTAATAAGCATTACCACCTATCCCAAATTATTTGTTATTTTTCTCCCTTTTTGATCAAACTTCTTACATTAAAAGGAAAAACTTTGGGTATTAATGTCCAATAACCATGATGCACTTCTCCTTTGGAAAACTCCCTGGTCACTGTGAACATTTAGCATATATGAGTGTTACGGTGGCAACTCATAGTAAAAATATGGAATGTTATCAAGTAAACTCTAAATTTCAGTGGAAGGAGTTATAGATTCTTAGAGTTACTGATCTACAAATTGGTTCTCCAAAGTGTATTCAAAAGCAGATTTTTTTTTTTTTGACAAGCAGAGTTAGACAGTGAGAGCGAAAGGTCTTCCTTCCGTTGGTTCACTCCCCTAATGGCCGCTATGGCCGGTACGCTGCACTGATCTGAAACCAGGAGCCAGGTGCTTCCTCCTGGTCTCCCTTGCGGGTGCAAGGCCCAAACACTTGGGCCATCCTCCACTGCACTCCTGGGCCACAACAGAGAGCTGGACTGGAAAAGGAGCAACTGGGACAGAATCCGGCGCCCCAACTGGGACTAGAACCTGGGGTATGAGCGTCGCAAGCGGAGAATTAGCCAAGTGAACAGCAGCACCGGCCTCAAAAGCTGATTTCTAAAATATAAATATTCTTTTTCCTCTTGGAAGGAGAGGAACGAATTTTTATAAATGCATAAGCAAATTTTTTAAAGTTTTTTTTTTTTTGACAGGCAGAGTGGACAGTGAGAGAGAGAGGCAGAGAGAAAGGTCTTCCTTTGCTGTTGGTTCACCCTCCAATGGCTGCCGCAGACGGCGCACTGCGGCCGGCGCACCACGCTCATCCGATGGCAGGAGCCAGGTGCTAGGTGCTTCTCCTGGTCTCCCATGGGGTGCAGGGCCCAAGCACTTGGGCCATCCTCCACTGCACTCCCGGGCCACAGCAGAGGGCTGGCCTGGAAGAGGGGCAACCGGGACAGAATCCGGCGCCCCGACCGGGACTAGAACCCGGTGTGCCGGCGCCGCGAGGCGGAGGATTAGCCTGTTGAGCCACGGCGCCGGCCCACTTTTTTAAAGTTTTTAAGGTTTGCCTAGGAGTTAAGGACTACAGTATTTAAAATACAGATAAAAATATGAAATAGAATAGATAGAAATTCTCCAGAAACCTATTCATTTTATATGGTTAATGCTACAACATATTTTGTAAAATTGGTAAAATGAAACAAAAGCCACAACCAACAATCCTTTTTTTTCTTCATCCTTTGCCACATGAGGGCACCATTCGTATTTCCTGACTGAGGGTCTTTACCTTTCCCAGTCCACCCAGCAGTGGGTGTACCTTACTGCCTGCTGTCATGGATGCAAGTGACTGCATTTCCCACCCTTTGATCAAGCCTTCTCAGTCAGGAGAAGCTTCTGCTACTGGAGTCAGCATTGTGCACTCTGCATAGTCCTGGCTGTGTTAGAGTTAGACCCAGCACGAGGATAGTCCCCAGGAGTTTCTAGCAGGGGCAAAACAAAAGGCCTTACTGACGTTACATGCGTGAAAAAGGGTCCGATAATGTGCTTAGTTGTCGGTGGGTCTATAGTATGGATTACCTGATTCTAAAACAGCATATTTCACTAGGCTAGCTGAGGTTGGATTCCATCCTGTTAGCTTTACCTACAGCATTGAAATCCATGGCTTTACCCAAGGTTTTATGCACTTGCAAAAGAAAGACCATAGCCATGCCCTGCCTGGTTAGACTGCTGAGGAAGAAATCTCCCTATGTCTGACTCTGAGAATGAGCCAGTAATTTTTGCATGAGCCTCACTTAGTTCATGGTTTATTCTCTTAACGGAGTTTGGCATTCATGCTGACCCTGTTTCCCTGGCGTCCCCTTTCTCCAGGGGCAGGATGCATATGCTCTGCCACTGTATATAGCAGCCCTCCCCACTGAATGACCAACCTGGTAACACATAGATGAATCTCATTTTGAAAGCAATTCTGGCATGAGCTTTATGAAAACATGTTTTGTGGTTAAATTAAAGACGAGGTCATTGCAACATGGAAGAAAGTTTTGTGCCTTAACACACAAGCCAGCAGCGCCTCTGTGATGTTAAAGGCAGATCTTAGGGTACAGGAACAATCTGATTTCCATTGTTTAAAATCACCGTGTCAGGATCTTCTTTGTCCAGGGAGATGAGATGCTAAATTATTTTTGTCTCTTGACAGATTTAGCGATGCAATTGAATCAGGGAAAATTTGAGTATAATGGATCGTGCGGGTGAGTAATGTGATTTAAACTGTTGTCACCTAGTGTCAAGACTCCATACTAGAGCTATAATGAAACCATGTCATTTTTAATTAGCAGCTGCAGAGTGTGAGCTGCGTTTGAGGATTTCAATGGAAATAAAATCTCTGGATAGATTGTATTTGCAAATATACATTCTTAATCCACCCCATTTTGTTAGCAGGTTATTTTTTAACCTAGAGTGAAGTAGTTCATCCTACACACGCACTCTAGAGTTTAATTCTTTCACTTTAGATTCAATAATGGAGGCTCTTTTATTTGGGACAGGTAATGATTTTTGCTCACTTGGATGTGAACTAGAGACATAAATGCTAAATATATGTGTTTTACCAGGACAGATAAAGAAATGAAGTAATTTTCATATGTAATAAAGTTGTGGATGTCAAGTTAAATTTAATTCAGCTGGGAATAAACCTTTGCCCTCTCTTGATTCTTTTGCATGTCATGTAAACAGAAGCTACCCAAGAATAATAGTATGAATTTTGTCTAGTTTACAGAAATAGAACTCTTTAGCAGCTATGAATGAAAAAGTGAAAGATGAAGTGTAATTCTGCAAAACACTGAAAGGTTAAATGAAAACATGAAATTAGAATTGTGTAGAGATGAAAAAGCAATATGGCTATTTTTTCCCTCATGTTTCTGTATTCATGTAGCACTTTACTTCAAAATGTTTGTGGATAATGGAATCAAAAAATAAGTTTATTTGTAGTTCAAAAAGTTGTGAAATTCATGCATATGAAGTATCTTCAAAAAGTCCACAAAAATACACATAATGAGAAGACTATGCATGGATTTCAATAATGTTTGGTACCAAATAAATGTATTATTTAATTTCATTTTTCCATGGACTCCTGGAAGTACCTTCTTCCCAACTTGGAAAGTAATGTCATCTTAACAATATTTTATTCCTAATCAAGACACATTTAGGCCGGCGCTGGGCTCAATAGGCTAATCCTCTGCCTGCTGCGTCAGCACCCCAGGTTCTAGTCCAGGTCGGAGCGCCGGATTCTGTCCCTGTTGCTCCTCTTCCAGTCCAGCTCTCTGCTATGGCCTGGGAGTGCAGTGGAGGATGGCTCAAGTTCTTGGGCCCTGCACCCCATGGGAGACCAGGAGAAGCACCTGGCTCCTGGCTTTGGATCAGTGCGGTGCACTGGCCGCAGCGCGCTGGCTGCAGCGGCCAATGGGGGATGAACCAACGGAAAAGGAAGACCTTTCTCTCTGTCTCACTCTTTCACTGTCCACTCTGCCTGTCAAAAAGAAAAAAAAAAGGACACATTTATTTAGGTCTTCTTTAATTTTTTAACTTTTTTTCCGGTTTTCAAAGTAAATGTACTTATTTTTGTTAAATTTGCTCATAGGTATTTTATTCTTTTTGGTTCTCTGGTAAATTAAATTGTTTTTATTAATTTCAATATTGGATCATTCATTGTTAGTGAATAGAAATAAATATAATTGATTTTTATGCATCAGTCATGTATCATGCAATTGTGCTGAACTCATTAATTCTTTTTTTTTAAAGATTTTATTTATTTATTTGAGAGGTAGAGTTACAAACAGTGAAAGGGAAAAACAGAGAGAAAGGTCTTCCTTCCGTTTATTCACTACCCAAATGGCCGCAACGGCCGGAGCTGTGCCAGTCCTAAGCCAGGAGCCAAGTGCTTCTTCCTGGTCTCCCACCTGGGTGCAGGGGCGCAAGGACTTGTGCCATCTTCTACTGCTTTCCCAGGCCATAGCAGAGAGCCGGATTGGAAAAGGAGCAGCTAGGACTAGAACCGGCGCCCACATGGGATGCTAGCGCCGCAGGTAGAGGATTAACCTACTGTGCCACCGAGTCAGCCCTGAACTCATTAATTCTAATAGTTTTCTTTTAGTTAATTCCTTAAGCTTTTCTATATACAGGATCATATTATTTGTGAATAGAAATGTTTTTGCTTTTTTATTTACAGTCTAGATGTCTTTTATTTCACTTGCTTGTCTAATTGTCCTTATTAGAAAGTAAGAAAAAATCAGTCCTTAATTTTTCCTGCCTCTAACTGAAATTTCACTTCTCCTTTCATTCTGAATGTAATCCGAAAGCCACAATAATTTTCATGGTACTGTGAATATAAACATAAAATATTTTCATATGTCATTTATGTTGTTACTGATCTCACAAAGTATTTTTATGCAAATCAGTACTTTGAAAATATAGTAAACATCAGATTTATCAGATCTCAAAACTTAATGTATTAAAAGGATCATTGACAAAGAAGTAGAATGTCCGATACAGTTTTTGTATCTTGATGATGTTTTTGTATCAGCAGTGATGATTGAGTTTTCATTGTTATCTTGTGGAATAAGTTGTGATCTGTCTAACAGGCCTATGGTGTAAGATAAAGTTCAAGACAAGAGGATCATCCTTGTCCCATTGAGGCTGCAATCTAGGAAACATTCTGATGCACTTTTGTGTTTTCCAAAATGACAGCACTTTCTGCCTAAAAGTCTAGCCCCTGAGTTACTGATGGAGAAAAACAAGTATTTAGTACTTCACATAGTAGGTGTTTCATCTTTTTAAAAAGATACTACTGTAATAAGTTCCTGTGCTTTGGTCCTACTAGGTACCTTCTCAAACCGGATTTCATGAGGCGGCCTGATCGAACATTTGATCCCTTCTCTGAAACTCCTGTTGATGGTGTCATAGCCGCTACTTGCTCAGTGCAGGTAAGGACCCTGCTCTCCACAGTGCAGAGTAAATTTATATACAGAAAGTCCTGAAGAAATCACAATGAAAATATTTATTGTCAGATTGTAACATCCAAGTGTTGCTCTCCACTTTGATTAAAAATCCCCCTTTTATGAGACACACTTTCTCACTGGTAAAATTACTAGCAAGCTTAAAAAAAAAGCACCATAAGGTACCCAATATGTGCTTCTATGTATATGAACTTCTGGAGAATGAACACTATAGTGACAGAGAGTAGATCAGTGGTTGGTTGCCTCTGGACAGAGGTGAAGGGAGGGATAAGATTAGGAAAGAGCACAACAAAACTATCAGGGATGATGGAAATGTTTGTTATCCTAATTGTGGTAACAATTTCATAGATGTACTCACTTGTCCAAACTTATCTAAGCATGCTCTTTAAATATATCTAGTTTGTTCTGTATCAGTTATGCCTCAAAAAAAGAAAAAAACTATTTCAAAATTGTTAGCTGTTGGGAAAAAAAACCCTAAAACATGAGTAGTCATTTGGAAAGCATATGAAAAATAGTCTCTCCATAGCTTTATAGTAGGTAGAATTTACCATTGTTCTTTACAAATATATAATGCTGTCATGATTGACCAGTGTTAATATCAGTGCAGCATAACAATCAAATTCTAGCATTGCTTTTCTCTGTGTACCTCTTTTCAAAACCTTTAAAATAACTCAGTACTAAGTATGGTGTAACGGATGGCCAGAGCTCTGAAGGGACCTTAGGGTGTTTCTGAATCCGTCTTTTCATTTCATAGGTGTGGACACGTAGTTGAAGTGAAGATGCTGTGAGCACTATTTCTTTATATTATGTGACTCATGTACGTTTTCCTCATTATTTTTCTAGACAGTTACAGAAGGTAGAACCTCTGCCTAGAACAGCTTTTTGCATGTAGTAGTTGCCCAATAATGTTTAGGTTTGTAAGTACTGAATGCATCATTTCTATAGGTAATTTAAATTCTCTAAAATACAGAATTTCTTATATCTGATTACTCTGTGTTACTACTGATTGCACCAAGTATACTTCTCTTTCATCCTATTTCTGTGTTGTTACAGGTCATATCAGGTCAGTTCTTATCAGATAAGAAAATTGGCACATACGTAGAAGTGGATATGTATGGATTGCCGACTGACACCATACGTAAAGAATTCCGAACACGTATGGTTATGAACAATGGACTCAATCCAGTTTACAATGAAGAATCTTTCGTATTTCGGAAGGTAGGGCATTCTTAGTGAGTCTCACCTTCTCCTCATTGGAGCCCCCCTCTTACATGGGATTGCCCAAGTTCCAGGTTTGCAATGCCCTCATGGTGGACACCATCATAAATTAGAGTTCTTCCTTTCTTTGGCAGTAGCTATTATTTGCACCATTCCATTCGCCAAGAGGTCAGGTGAGATGCTACACCCAAAATTAAGGTCCATAAATGTCATTACAAATGGGTGAGTGGATACGGTTGTATCCCTCCAGAAAGTGTGGCTTCTTTTGTTAATCACAGGTTTTGTGCTTCATGTGCTATTTTCAGTGTTTTTCCTTTGTCTCTCATTACTGTATGCTGGATCCCGAGAACAATCACAGTGGTTCTCACTAATGCTCAGTTTTTACTTTCTTAATCTTTTTCCCTTTGCCACCGTCCCTACTCTGTGAGGATGTGATGTAAACAGGTGTGATCTGTTATTTTTTTCCAATTTTTTCAATTTCATATATCTGGATTTGTTGCCAGTATTGCCAGCGTGATAGCTAGAAGAATCCCTACACACATTTCTAGAGATCATAAAATTGAATCTTGCATTCAATCTTGCATTGAATCTGTGATGAACAAGGAAATATCCAACTTAGTTTTTCTATGTAATAGTTCTAGCTCCAGCAACAAGATGACAATTCTGGAACCTTCTTTCTTCTTCAGAAGTAATATTGCCTTTCACTGCTATCAAGCACTTTAAGTTTTGTTTTGTTTCTTATTATTGTCACTATTGCCTTTTGCATGAATCTTTTAAAAATTTTAGTTGGATTTCTCCTCTTTGCCTTCATGAAGTTGAATTAAATTAACATCTCCACATACAAGTAGACAACTAATATGTTGTCCAGCTATAGACAGTATTTAGATGAGCTGAGATGTCCTGGTTGCTCTTAGCTAATAAAAGACTTTTCTGGACATTTGTTTTCCTTTGTTTATAACTGTTTTGTAACTAAATAGAGATTCTGCCATCTGAAGTCTGTTTTTTATGTCCGTGAATTTATATAGTTTGGAGATAACAGCAGTAGTCTTGAGATCAAAAGTATGGTAATGCTCCTCTGTTACTTATCCAACTCTATTTAATTTCTCAAAATGTGTTGAAAATTGAGAAGTGTAAGAAACAAGTAGAATCCAAATTTATATATAAATTTTTTATACATGATGCATTTCTTTGAAGATACTCGCCAATTGGACTTGCACCAAATGATGGAGTTAGAAACACACCAGGGGATCCCAATAAAACCCCATCAAGATGGCATATACCAATGCCATCTCAACGGCCCAAGTAAACAATTTCAGTTCACAACCGATCACACTGAAAGGGCCAAGAGTCAAAGGGAATATACAAACAAGACTAGTTTCTACCAACATAAACAGATAGGACCAGAAAGGGAGAGGACGATCCAGCATGGGAAGCAGAGTCACAGAAGACTCATAAAATGACAGAAGTCCTAAATAACACTCTGGCCTCAGAATCAGCCCTTAGGGCACTCAGATCTGGCTCAAGAGCCCATGAGATTATTATAGGCATGGAAAGCCAAGACACTCTGAAAAAGGAAAAAAAGAAGACCTAAAGGGAAGACCTCAGCGAGCGAGATCCCAGTGGAAGGAACGGGGCTACCAAGGAAGAAGGCACCTTTCTCCAAAGGGAGGAAGGGACCTCCACTTTGACTGTGACCCTGTCGGAATAGAAGCAAAATCGGCGAACCCTAAAGGCTTCCATAGCCTCAGCAACTCATGACTAGAGCCTAGGGAGATTCCTGACGCCATAAATAAGAGTGTCAAATTGTTAAATCAACACCAGGAGTCACTGTGTACCTATATCCCATGTGGGATCTGTCCTTAACATGTTATCTAATGTGAGGTAACGCTGTAACTAGTGCCGAAACAGTATTTTTACACTTTGTGTTTCTGTTTAGATGCAAACTGATGAAAATTCCTACTTAATACATACTGAACCGACCTACTCTATATAAAGATAATCGAAAAGGGAAAAAAAAAAAAAAAAAAAAAGAAAAACTCAGTGTTACATTGGAAACTGCATCAAAAAAAAATTTATCAGTCTCAAATATATATATATATATATATTTCATGTAGGATCTCTGTCTTTAATGTGCTATACAAAGTGACTCAATGCTAAAATGAGAACTCAAAGACTATATTTCACTTTGTGTTACTATATGAGGGCAAAGGGACGAATTCATAACTTAACACATACTAAATTGATCACATGTATACAAAAAGAATTGAAAACGAATCTGGATGTGAACAAAAGGGTGGAGGGGGCGGGCAAGGGGGGAGGGTTGTGGGGGGAGAGGGAAAATATGGGGGGAAACCCATTGTAATCCATAAATCATACCTTGGAAATTTATATCCTAAATAAAAGTTAAAAAAAAAAAAAAAAAAAAATCCCATCTCAAACCATACCTTTCAGAATATCTTTCCTATAACAGGACTTAAAATGTTCATTGTTTGCCTTCTAATACAGAGAATGTTAAATAAATACTGTCATGTAAATCAAAAAAAAAAAAAAAAATTTTCAAAACCAGGCATAACTAGATGTCAGATGTACCTCAGGAAGTAGATACATCACAGAATCAGAACGCTGTCACTGGCAATCTCTGAGATTAAGGAGTCACTTTATTCCTCATAGTCTCTTTTTTCCTACCAGATTACATAGATGGGTGGGGGAAGGATGACAAGGGTTGGAGTGATAATTTTCACATCCATTTTAGCCAGCATTTTTGATGGGCTGATTTCCAAGAAACCTGTTCCAGTGACCCTTCTTATTGTCTCGGGCATTTTAGTTTACACAGAGTATTTTATGAATGCAAACAGATTATGAGTTTATTTTCCTTAAAGAACCATTTAAGAGTAGAGCAGGGACCAGTGACTAAAGCCACCACCTGCAGTGCCAGTATCCCATATGGGTGCTGGTTCATGTCCCTGCTGCTCCACTTCCAATCCAGCTCCCTGTTAATGGTCTGGGAGAAGTAGAAGAAGATGGCCCTGGTGTTTGGGCTCATGCTACCCATGTGGGAGACCTGGATGAAGGTCTTAGCTCCTTGCTTCAGTCTGGCCCAGTGCTGGCCATTGTGACCATCTGAGGAATAAACCAATGGAAGATCGATCTCTGTGTGTGTGTGTCTTCCTCTGTTTCTGTAATTCTGAATTTCAAAATAAACAAACCTGTCTATAAGGGGACAAAAAAGGAGCAGAGCAGTGTGGGTGTGGTCCAGATTCCTAGAGATGTGGTGCTTGGGAGCTGCATTACAAAAATCTATGGAAAGTTCTGTTCTGTGTTTGCAGGTGATCCTGCCGGACCTGGCTGTCTTAAGAATAGCAGTGTATGATGACAACAACAAGCTGATTGGCCAGAGAATCCTCCCCCTGGATGGCCTCCAAGCAGGCTACCGACATATTTCCCTGCGGAATGAGGGAAATAAACCATTATCACTGCCAACAATTTTCTGCAATATTGTTCTTAAAACATATGTGCCTGATGGATTTGGAGGTAAGATAAACATTTGAGTGCAGAATATGATGTAGACAAAGTCCTAAATTATAAGATTAGAAGACATTTTGCCCAGGGTTGAAAAAAATAATAAGGTCTGTTCCTGTCAATGAAGCCAACTCTGGCAGCCTTGAAAAGTTCAAGGATAAAGTGTAACCTCAGGATTCATATAAGAAGTGGAAGGACAAGACTGGATTGTCTTTAAAGGCCTTTCTTGTTTTAAAATATGATAATTTTATGTCCTATATTAATTTCTACAAATATGTTTTGTGATGGATACATTTACAGCTACAATCAAGGTGGGGAAAAATAAAGAATGTGAAACTGTAGATTTCTTATCAATTAGTATCACGAGAAAGTTTAAATTGAATGCAGCTATCAAAATGTGTACATTTTCTTCCAAATGCACAAGAGAGTTCAGTTTCAAAGAAATCCAAGTCATCAGTCCACACTACTGGTCATCAGTAGTAGGAATCATGACTAGACCGAGTCATAGGTTTGGCTTTACAAACCCCAGCTAAGGTAAGAACAATTTTTAAAAGATCTAAATTCTCAGTTTATTGATCCTTAAGGAAACAGGACAGCAGAATAACTGTATCAGATTAACCAAAGTTTCAAATACAACTCTCCACTTGTAGCTGATGGCCCTGGGAACATGATGGAATCCCTCAAACCTTTCATTTCCTTACCTCTAAAGAGAATACTTCTGTCTCCCTCATAGCATTCTTGTGAAGTGTTTACCTCTGTAGTACATATAGCATGGTGTGTGTGTGTGTGTGTGTGTGTGTGTGTGCGTGCAGACCCAGTTACAATTCCTGTACTACTCAACACTTCACTATTTTGTTTGGGAAATATGGGGTTGTTTCGTTGTTTGAGTTTAGTAACGTATGCTTCTCTAGAGGGAAGATTTTCTGTGAAGAAGCATCTTTAGCAATCTGATTATAAGTTCAAAAAGCAAATCAAGCCATGAGGATTTTTCAGTGGCAAATTCACAGTAAACACTCCTTTATTCTTCTCCTTAGTCTCTCATAAAAAAAAGGAATCATGTGGAAGCCACCACCACAATAGCAGATATAAGAGCCCACAGAAGAAGGCTGGGAGAAGGAATTACGGGGCTGAGAAAGTGGGTCAGAGAAGGAGGCGAGGCACTGGCGCCTATGTTTAAGGGCTTGCAGCTTAGAAAGCCAAGGAGTGTGTAATAAACATCTAATGCATTGTACACATTTTTTTTATAAAGCTTTTATTTAAAGAATATAAATTTCCAAAGAACAGCTCATGGACCACAATGGCTCCCCCCCCACACAACTTCCCTCCCTCCCCCCACCCTCCCCTTTCCCGCTCCCTCTCCCCTTCTGTTCACATCAAGATTCATTTTCAATTCTCTTTATACACAGAAGATCAATTTAGTACATATTACGTAAAGATTTCAACGGTTTGCCCTCGCATAGAGACACAAAATGATAATACTGTTGGAGTACTAGTTATAGTATTAATTCACAATGTACAGCACATTAAGGACAGAGATCCTACATGATTTTTTTAAAAAAAAATTGATTAATTGTCTATGCAATTTCCAATTTAACACCAAGATTTTTTAATCATTTGCAATTATCTTTATATAAAGAAGATCGATTCAATATATACTATGTAAGGATTTCATCAGTTTGCACCCACTCAGAAACACAAAGTGTAAAAATACTGTTTCAGTACTAGTAATAGCATCACTTCACATTGGATAACACATTAAGGACAGATCCCTCATGAGACGTAAGTACACAGTGACTCCTGATGTTGATTTAACAATTTGACACAACAGTAGACTGGATTAGGAAATTATGGGACATGTACTCTACAGAATACTATACAGCAGTCAAAAACAATGAAATCCGGTCACTTGCAACAAAATGGAGGAATCTAGAAAACATCATGCTGAGTGAATTAAGTCAGTCCCAAAGAGACAAATATCATTTGTTTCCCTTGATTGGCGATGACTAACTGAGCACCAAAGGGGAAACCTGTAGAAGTGAAATGGACACTATGAGAAACAGTGACTCGATCAGCTCTTGTGCTGACTGTTGTTGTACAATGTAATACTTTATCCATGGTAGTATTTTTTTTTTCTCTTTATCCTAGTACTAGTGGTTGAACTCTGTAATTAACACACAATTATTCTTAGGTGTTTAAATTTTAACTGAAAAGTGATCCCTGTGAAATATAAGAGTGGGAATAAGAGAGGGAGGAGATGTACAATTTGGGACATGCTCAATCGGAACGGCCCCAAATGATGGAGTTAGAATTGTGCCAGGGGTTTCCAATACAATCCCATCAAGGTGGCATGTACCAAGGCCATCTCATTAGTCCAAGTGATCAATTTCAGCTCACAATTGATCACACTGATAGGTCTAAGAGTCAAAGGGATCACACAAACAAGACTAGTGTCTGCTAATAATAACTGATAGAATGAAAAAGGGAGAGAATGATCCAACATGGGAAGCAGGATACACAGCAGACTCATAGAATGGCAGATGTCCTAAATAGCACTCTGGCCTCAGAATCAGCCCTTAAGGCATTCGGATCTGGCTCAAGAGCCCATGAGAATATTTTAGGCATGGAAAGCTAAGACACTCTGGAAAAAACAGAAGACCTAAATGAAAGATCTCTGCGAGTGAGATCCCAGTGGAAAGAACGGGGCCATCAAAGAAGGAGGTACCTTTCTCTGAAGGGAGGAGGGAACTTCCACTTTGACTATGGCCCTGTGGGAATAAGATCGAAGTCAGCGAACCCTAAAGGCTTCCATAGCCTCGGCAACTCATGACCAGAGCCTAGGGAGATTACTGACGCCATAAACAAGAGTGTCAAATTGTTAAATCAGCATTGTACACATTTTACAAATGGTATAAATCCCTAAAGTGCAGGATTTAAAAGCTTTTGCCTCTGTGTATGTTAAATTTCAACTGAAACTCTATAATTCATTCTTGAGAAATTACTCATTTGATTAGAAAGGTAAAGAAATTATTTATGGAGCTCCTGTTTCATGCCAAGCACTTTATATGAGTCCAAAATTGTGAAATTGTTCAAATGTGAATATATGTAGATCTATGCTAGAGAAATACCTGTACTTATAATGCAACTTTTTGCCAGTGTTCACATTTAAGTATTGATTCCAATTAATCTCTTGTTGTTTAAAAATTTATGTTATTTATTTGAAAGAGAGTTACAGAGACACAGAGAGAGGTCTTCCATCCAGTGGTTCACTCCCCAGATGGCCGCAATGCCATCCAAGCCAAGAGCCAGGAACTTCTTCCGGGTCTTGGGCCATCTTCTACTGCTTTCCCAGGACATAGCAGAGAACTGGATTGGGTCAGGAGCAGCCGAGACTAGAACCGGTGCCCATATGGGATGCTGGCACTTCAGGCCAGGGCTTTAACCTGCCTCATCACAGCGCCAGCCCCACCAATTAATCTCTTCTAACATGTGGCCGTGGCCTCTGTCTTGTTATCAGGAGTATTTGACATTTCTGAACTGTGTTACAATTGCTGAGTTCTGCAGTGGATGTCAGCCTCAGATTCAACATTCAGACACAGTTTATTCAGGATTCTTTGGTCCCATCTCACTCTTTTATTTCTAAAGATTTATTTATTTGGAAGGCAGAGCAACAGAGATGGAGACGGAGACAGAAATGGAGACGGAGCTGGAGAGAAAGATCTTCCACTCCCTGGTTCTCTCCCCAAGTGGCTGTAATAGCCAGGAACGTGCCAGGGCAAAGCCAGAAGCCAGAAACTCCATCCTGGTCTTCCACTTAGTTGGAAGAGGCCTAGGAAGCTGGATGGAAATGGGGGCATTTGGGCTTCAGTATGGGATGCCAGCACCACAAGCAGCGATGTAACCTGCTACACCACAACACTGGCCCCTGGTCCCATCCCTTTCCATACTAAGAAACCAAGAGTAGGCACTATGAGGTTTAAGAGTCTTAATTGGAAATAACAAAAAAAGAATTTGAGGACTTTTTCCAAATGTGTCTCTTCTTTGAAGGAGCCTCCTGCCTTATTCTGTATTCATATTTCAATTGTTTAACCCCATAGTCAGACCTGAGTGTTTATGTGCTGTACCTGTACAGGAGGAACTCTGTAGAGTCTGTGTTTCCTAAGGTGATGATTCTCTGTTGATTGGCTAGGGACAGGTTTGAAATGAAACTGTCCCATCACACCTCAACATTTTCTAGGGAAAAAAAAATCGTCAGTATACCTCATCACATTTTTATTGGGCTGAAGAAAGATAATCTGGATCCATTACTGTCAGTCTTCTGCTTTCCTTGGCTTCATATCCATGCACCCAAGCAACAGCAGGTTTAAATTATTCAGAAAACAATTACATCTCTACTGAACACATACAAACTTCTTTCATTTTCATCATTCCACTGTGATGATTATCATTAGGCACTGACAGCTCTGTATTATATATGATTTTGAATGTATTTAAAATCTCAGTAATACCAGGTGGATGACACTATTTTGATAGGAGCAAGAATAATATTCCCAAGGCTTTTTCAAGTTAAGGTGATTCTTTAGGTAGGGCCTGGTCTTTATAAAAGATTCAGCCTAGCTCTTTCTTGAAGTTCTGTTCTGTGAGGGCACCATATAATGATGAATCCCCACTGATGTTTTTGCTACTTCCACAGTTGCTCGTAATTAATTCCACCCCCCTGTATCATATGCTTTTTAGAGACTTTGAGCTCAGGCTGTCCTAGCTTCCTCACAGCAAGAGATAGGGCCAAAGCCCACATCATCCACCTAACCCCTCTCCTACTACAAAGGCAAGGGATTTTAGTGTGATTGTTTCTCCTTCTCAGGGCTATAATGTAACGATGCTCAAAATACTCAGAGACAACAGCAAAAATGGCTACCATGAACTTCTGAACTCTTCATAGACAGCTGTTTTAAGCAGCTCAGGAATAAAATATCTCTGGGCTAAAGAACAGAACCTGTGTCTCCTAACTTGGAGAAAGTAATGTTTTAAAAATTATTTACTTAAGAGTCAGAGAGAGAGAGAGAAAGAGAGAAAGAGAAAGAGAGAGAGACATATAGATAAAGAGTTCCCATCTGCTGGTTCACTCCCTGAATTCCTCAACAGCTAGAACTGAGCCAGTCTGAAGCCAGGAGGTTGGAGCTCAGTCTAAGTCTCCTACCTAGGTGGTGGCAGGAATCCATCTACTTGAGGCATCACTGTTGTCTCCCAGGGTCTGCACCAGCAAGAAACTAGAGTTCAGAGCCTAGCACTGAACTGAACCCAGGCACTCCAGTGTGGGATGGCAGTGTCAACTGCTATGCCAGATGTCTACCCCAGAAGCTAAATTTTGACATTGAAAAAAAGGTAAATTGTGCCGGAGCTGTGGGATAGCAGGTAAAGCCACCACTTGTGGTGCTGGCATCCTATTGGGGTGCTGGTTTGAATCTACTGCTCCACTTCCGATCCAGCTCTCTGCTATAGCCTGGAAAAGCAGTGGAAGATGCCCTAAGTCCTTGGCCCTCTGCACCCACATGGGAGACCTGGAGGAGGCTCCTGGCTCCTGGCTTTGGATCAGTGCAGCTCCAGCTGTTGCAGCCATCTGGGGAGTGAACAAGTGGATGGAAGACTGTCTCTCTCTGCCTCTGCCTCTCTATAACTCACTCTCCAGATCATAAGTGGAGCAGCTGGGACTGAAACCTGAGACCATATGGGATGCCAGCACTGCAGGCTCCGACAGCGGCTTTACCTGCTATGCCACAGAGCTGCCCCAGCCCCCAGCAACATTTAAAAACAAATTTTTCTACATTTGCTATTGAGAAGCAAAGAGTTATTAGATACCACAGTGATAACTGCAAACAGACCTAGTAGAATACATTGATGCAATATGTTTGGAGGGCAATTTGGTGAGAAGTACCATAGGACAAAAATCCTTACCCATCATTCTAACTTCTAGGGAGTTATCCTATGAACATATGCAGGGGTATTCTATGAAACGTTCAAGACATTCACTACAACCACATTTTAATAGCAAAGAACAGGAAGGATGACTCCGACAGGCAAGTCTTAAAATTAGCATAGTGGATCTATATTGCCAATATGGAAATGCTTCCGATATATGTAAAGTAAAAACTAAAACATTATACAGAAAACTATGACATTATTTGGAGTTTTAAAGTATTTAGAAGGATACAGGAAGTGATAATAATACTAACTTTCTAAATGTAGGATTGACAGGAGCAGATGTTACAACTTTCCATTCTATACTCCGTGCTGTGGCGTAGCGGGTAAAGCCACTGCCTGCAGTGCAACATCCCAATATGGGTGCCGGTTTGAGTCCTGGCTGCTCCTCTTCTGACCCAGCTCTCTATTATGGTCTGGGATGGCAGTGGAAGATGGCCTAAGACCTTGGGCGCCTGCACCCACATTGAGAGGCCTGGCTTCGAACTGGCTGAGCTCTGGCTGTTGCAGCCATTTGGGGAGTGAACCAGTAGATGGAAGGCCTCTCTCTGCCTCTCTGTAACTCTGCTTTTCAAATAAATAAATACATCTAAAATTGTTTTAATGCTCACTATGTGTGTATATTATTTCTATTATGAAAAGGAAGAAAAAAATTTATACAGAATTATATATCCCATGTGATGAAGATAATTGTAATTAGAAGTAATTTTGCGGGCCGACACCGCAGCTCAATAGGCTAATCCTCCGCCTGTGGCGCCGGCACCCCGGGGTTCTAGTCCCAGTCGGGGTGCCAAATTCTGTTCCGGTTGCTCCTCTTCCAGTCCAGCTCTCTGCTATAGTCTGGGAGTGCAGTGGAGGATGGCCCAATTCCTTGGGCCCTGCACCGGCATGGGAGACCAGGAGAAGCACCTGGCTCCTGGCTTCGGATCAGCGCAGTGTGCCGGCCGCAGTGCACCCGCCTCAGCGGCCATTGGAGGGTGAACCAACAGAAAATGAAGACCTTTCTCTCTGTCTCTCTCTCTTACTGTCCACTCTGCTCTCAAAAAAAAAAAAAAGTAATTTTGCTAATGCAAAACTTATAAACACAAATCATTTAAGATGTATACACTATGTAGTGTTTTAGGTTAATAAGAATATTTCTTCTGTAATATTGGTAAATTATGAGAAGTTGTATGAAACTTGAAAGTACTTGGAACTCTTCAAAGTTATAAAAAGATGAAGCTTTCTGTTTTTATGTACAAATTATTACTGAGAAAACATTGGAGAAATATTCCAGTTTATCTACCATGGTACCAAAATTGGCTTTAAATATGAATTAGATTTTTCTATATAAAAATAAAGACTGAGTAGCATTGTGGATTAAGCCACTTCTTGGAATGTCCCCTTCCCGTATTGGAGTGCTGACATTGAACCTCTGTCTGTGCTTCTGGTCCAGCTTTCTGTTAATGTGCCTGGGAAGTGGTAGATGGTGGCTTGAGGACTGAGTTCCTGACACCCACATGGAAGGTCCAGATGGAGTCCCTGGTCCCTGGCTTCTGCTTGGCCCAGCCCCAAGAGCTTTTGTGGGCATTTGGAGGAGTAAACCAGTGGATAAAAGTCTCTCTCTCTCTACCTCTCCCTCTCTTTCTCTCTTTCAAATAAAGTGAATAGATAAATATGTTTAAAAATAAGTGAAACAAAAGAAAAATAAGACTTGGTATTAGTGGCACATTCTATGCATCTGGTATTCTTTGCATTTACCAACTCACTGAATTTTAACAACTACCTGGCAGGGTAGGTGTTCCTGCCCTAGTCATCAGATGGAGTCTGAAGCTGGAGACATTTATCAGCTTGCTCAAAAACACAGAAATAAGAGTTAAGAACCCAAGACACAGGGGTGGGAATTGTTGCAAAACAGGTTAAGCACTGCTTGGGATGACTGAATCCCATAATAGAGTGCTGATTCAAGTCCTGGCTGCACTGTTCCTGGTCGGGCTCTCTGCTGATGCACACCAGGGAGGCAGCCGATGACAGAAAAAACACTTGCCACCCATCTTCAGCCTGGTGCAGCCTCAGCATTTATGGCCACTGGGGAGTGGACCAGCAGGTGGAAGATTTCTCTGTCTTTCTCACTCTCACTTTTTCCCTTTCAAGTAAAATAACAAATCCTTTATTAAAATAATTTTCAAAAAGAATCCAGTGCATTTCATTCAGTTTGCCCTACCAACCTACCTTCATTTTTTGGAGAAAAAAATAAGAGGAAAGAAAGAAAATCATCTTGCCATCACTTATTTCTTGTTTTCTGTAACTAATTATGACTTCCTTATGTCCTAGGAGAAGACACATAACAGAAAGAATAACAAGTTTCCAGAATGACAGAGTCTATCAGTTGAATCTTCTTGGATATTTTCAGTAAAATAAAATAGCAATAGCGCAGTGTTTTTTTTTTTTCTTTCAGATATTGTGGATGCTTTATCCGATCCAAAGAAATTTCTTTCAATTACAGAAAAGAGAGCAGACCAAATGAGAGCTATGGGCATTGAAACTGTAAGTAAAAATATTTGATTATAGACAGCTGAGTTGGGGAAGTTTGATTGTCAAACTGATTTAAAAAGCACTATAAAGTCATAAATGAATGCAGGAGGTTTAAAGACTTTAAAAAAATTTGAGCGTATTAGTGCAGCAGTAGTTTCCAGGGTCTACAAAAGAGTAGAACAGTAAAATGTGACCAATGTCAGAAAAACACACTTCATCACCGCTCGTTTAACTCATATCTGAGGACTCTGCCTCATGCAGAGTGAAAAGGAAAACATCTGGAATGCTTCTAGGGAAGGTTAATATCTTTTTGTGATATATTGAGATACTGGCTAATTCAGTGAGTTAATGAAAATTACATTTATTATTATTTCATTTTTTATCAGTTTTTCATTCTATCCTCCCATCCCAGTGCACATATGCAGTGTTTGTTTCTTTGTTTTCAAGTGTTCCTTTTACCATCTCTCTAACAGCTAGAAAAAGAGAAGCTATACCATACTTGGAAAGGGGTGGATCTTTTTTCAGTCACTTGACCCTGTGGTTCAAGTTGGAGGAAAGCACATAGGTTTCACTCCTGTGAGGCACAGACCCTTGAAGAAAGTAGAAGTGTGGGAGAGGAGCAGGAAAATTGCATGGGTCAGAATCCATTTAGTAAAATAAAGAATGTGCAAGATATTTGACCTTCCGTGGCATTTACGTGGGTTGGTATGAATGTTTCTGTTCCAGAGTGACATAGCCGACGTGCCCAGTGACACTTCCAAGAATGACAAAAAGGGAAAGGCCAACACAGCCAAAGCAAACGTCACTCCACAGAGTAGCTCTGAGCTCAGACCGACCACCACGGCCGCCCTAGGTTCTGGCATGGAAGCCAAGAAAGGTGAGGGAGAGACGTTTTCTCATTCTTTATCTGTTTTGGCAATGTTAGACTCATTCTAAATAGTCTTTTCGGAAGAATGTTTTTAGAATTGTTCATTTTACCAATTTTCATTGCTCCATAAAGCTCACAAGCAGTGTATTTTCTGGTAGACTGGGTAAACTGCTTAATTTTCTAGAGTGTTTAATAGTCAACATTTGTGCTTCATCTGCTAGATCTGCTGCACCTTAGTTAAATGGGACACGATATCTACAGCTTTAGAAAATGTTTCAATTCAGTGCCCTTTGCAGGAAAACCTTTCCCTCAGTGATGGCATTATCTGACTCATCCTCACTCTCTTCCAAATACTGTTGTGGAGTGGAGACATCCATACCGGAAATGGGCACACAAACCAGCAGTCGTGACTTCTGGGGCATTTCTAAATTCCCTTATTGGTAATTTCCCCTCATACATATATTTAGCATTCATTGTTATTTATTGAGCATTCATTATTAGTTAGCATCCATTATTTATTTGTAAAATTATCAGATGGGTATTTGAAGGCCAATTCCATGTGGTTATTTGCAGATGAAACAGATCATCTGAGGTGTCATCAAAGAATGATGTTCCCCATGGGATAATATTCAGCTGATCTGCAGGATAATAGTCACACTAATTATTTATTTATTTTATTTTTTTATATAATGCTTTTATTTAAAGAATATAAATTTCCAAAATACAGCTTATAGATTACAATGGCTTCCCCCCCATAACTTCCCTCCCACCTGCAACCCTCCCCTTTCCCACTCCCTCTCCCCTTGCATTCACATCAAGATTCATTTTCAATTCTCTTTATATACAGAAGATCAGTTTAGTATATATTAAGTAAAGATTTCAACAGTTTGCCCTCACATAGCAACACAAAGTGAAAATACCATTGGAGTACTAGTTATAGTATTAATTCACAATGTATAGTACATTAAGGACAGAGATCCTACATGATATTTTTTTAAAATTGATTAATTTTCTATGCAATTTCCAATTTAACACCAAGATTTTTTTTTCATTTTTAATTATCTATATACAGAAGATTGATTCAGTATATACTAAGTAAAGATTTCATCAGTTTGCACCCACACAGAAACAAAAAGTGTAAAATACTGCTTCAGTACTAGTTATAGCATTACTTCACATTGGACAACACATTAAGGACAGATCCCACATGAGACTTAAGTACACAGTGACTCCTGAAGTTGATTTAACAATCTGACACTCTTGTTTATGGCGTCAGTAATCTCCCTAGGGTCTAGTCATGAGTTGCCGAGGCTATGGAAGCCTAACATCGCCAACTTCAATCTTATTCCGACAGGGTCATAGTCAGAGTGGAGGTTCTCTCCTCCCTTCAGAGAAAGGTACCTCCTTCTCTGATGGCCCCATTCGTTCCACTGGGATCTCACTCACAGAGATCTTTCATTTAGATCTTTTTTTTCCAGAGTGTCTTGGCTTTCCATGCCTAGACTACTCTCATGGGCTCTTGAGCCTGATCTGAATGCCTTAAGGGCTGATTCTGAGGCCAGAGTGCTATTTAGGACATCTGCCATTCTATGAGTCTGCTGTGTATCTCGCTTCCCATGTTGGATCATTCTCTCCTTTTTTGATTCTATCAGTTAGTATTAGCAGACACTAGTCTTGTTTGTGTGATCCCTTTGACTCTTAGACCTATCAGTGTGATCAATTGTGAACTGAAATTGATCACTTGGACTAGTGAGATGGCCTTGGTACATGCCACCTTGATGGGATTGTATTGGAATTCCCTGGCACGTTTCTAACTCCACCATTTGGGGCACGACTGATTGAGCATGTCCCAAATTGTACATCTCCTCCCTCTCTTATTCCCACTCTTATATTTCACAGGGATCACTTTTCAGTGAAAATTTAAACACCTAAGAATAATTGTTTGTTAATTACAGAGTTCAACCAATAGTACTAGAATAAAAAAAATACTAAAATGGATAAAGTATTACATTGTACAACAACAGTCAGCACAAGAGCTGATCAAGTTACTGTTTCTCATAGTGTCCATTTCACTTCAACAGGTTTCCCCTTTGGTGCTCAATTAGTTGTCACGGATCAGGGAGAACATATATTTGTCCCTTTGGTGCTGGCTTAATTCACTCAGAATGATGTTTTCCAGATTCCTCTATCTTGTTGCAAATGACCGGATTTCACTGTTTTTGACTGCTGTATAGTATTCTATAGAGTACATGTCCCATAATTTCTTTATCCAAATATATGCTTTGAATTCCCTGTGATCTTTTGCTGTGAGGTTCCCCTCGTTTACCTTCTTTCATGTTGATGGCTGTGTTTCTGTGTTTCTGTGTGTAACACATCTTTAAGCATCTTTTACAGGGCTGGAAGAGTGGCAACAAATTCTTTCAATTTCTGTTTGCAATGAAAGGTCTTTATTTCACCTTCATTCACAAATGAGAGCTTTGCAGGATATAATATTCTGGGCTGGCAGTTTTTCTCTCTTAGTACCTGGGCTATGTCTTGCCATTCCCTTCTAGCTTGTAGGGTTTCTGATGAGAAGTCTTCTGTGAGTTTAATTGGAGATCCTCTGAGAGTAATCTGCCGTTTCTCTCTTGCACATTTTAGGATCTTTTCTTTCTGTTTCACTGTGGTGAGTTTAATTACAATGTGTCGTGGTGAGGATCTCTTTTGGTCATGTTTCCTAGGGGTTCTATGAGCTTTCTATACTAGGATGTCTCTGTCCTTCTCCAAAACTGGGAAATTTTCTGCTATTATCTCACTAAAAAGGCATTCTAATCCTTTCTCCCTCTCCATGCCTTCAGGAACTCCTAGAACTCGAATGTTGGGTTTTTTAATAGTATCCTGTAGATTCCCAACAATATTTTTTAGATTTCTAATTTCCTCTTCTTGTCTTTGGTTTGACTGTATATTTTCCTGTGCTTTGTCTTCTAAGTCTGATATTCTCCCTTCTGCCTCACCCATTCTGTTTGTAAGGCTCTCTAATGTGTTTTTCATTTGATCTATTGAATTCTTCACTTCATTATGATTTCTCGTCACTATCACAGTTTCAGGTTCTACTAGTTGTTTCATTTCAGCTTGATTCCTCCTTAATATTTCATTTTCATGAGAGAGATTTTCTACCTTGTCCATTAAGGATTTCTGTAGTTCAAGAATTTGTTTTTGAGTACTTCTTAGTGTTCTTATCAATTTTTTGAGATCTGCTTCTTGCATTTCTTCTATCTCATCATCTTCGTAATCTTGGATTGGGGTGTCTTTTTCATTTGGGGGTGTCATAGTGTCTTCCTTGTTCTTGTTACCTCGGTTTTTGCGTTTGTTGTTTGGCATATTGGTTTCTTCACTGTGGTGTTTTTTCTTGTTATACTATGACTCTAGATAAGTGGACTGTGTGCTTTCAATGGAGCCTTAGAGGCTTGAGATGGGTGTGGCCTGAGAGCTCTGTTTGGTTCCTCAGGGTTGAGGGTGTGCCAAAGGTGACACTCCCAGGTTAGGCGTGGTAAATCTCTCTCTGTTTCTTTCTTTATTTTTGATTCAAAAGAGAAGTAATTCCACACAGCTGAATGGAATTGGGGGTGGTTAGGAGGCAAATGATATACCCACAGGAGCCAGAGATCGGAAGTTCTTTCCCAAGGACCACAGAGGGAATCTCTACGGCCTTCAGTGTGGGTTCAAATTCTTCTGTAGTCTCTCCACTGGGCTACCAAGGCTACCGAGCTGTAGCGTCTCTGGAGAGTACTCACGTGATGAATTCCGTGAGTTCTCTCCCCCACAGTCTCTTTTTTCACAGTCTCAGTTCATTAGCACCACACATTCATTAGGTTCTAATCTCCTGTTATTTCACCCCCACGCCCAGAGTCAGGTTTTTCTGCTAGGCTCAGGGCCGGTGCAGATTTGAGGTCGCCCTGCTTATGACATATGTCCAAAATGGCGCCACACTAATTATTTGAAGTAGGCTTCCATTCTAATTGGGATGGCATCCACTCTGATTGGATGACACTTGTCCCATACTGGTAATTAATTTAGTATTATATATATCCTCCTTGACCATAAATCATTTACTAAACTCCCTCTTGTTCTTCAACAAGAATTTCTCTTTCTGCAAGTGTTTTTTTTTTTAAAGATTTTATTTATTTGTTTGAGAGGCAGAGTTACAGACAGTGAGAGGGAGAGACAGAGAGAAAGGTCTACCTTCCGTTGGTTCACTCCCTGGATGGCTGCAACGGCTGGAGCTGTGCCGATCCGAAGCCAGGAGCCAGGAGCCAGTAGCTTCCTCCAGGTCTCCCACATGGGCACAGGGGCCCAAGGACTTGAGCCATCTTCCACTGCTTTCCCAGGCCATGGCAGATTGCTGGATCAGAAGAGGAACAGCCAGGACTAGAACTGGCGCCCATATGGGATGCAAGCACTGTAGACGGAGGCTAACCTACTGTGCCACAGCGCTGGCCCCTGCAAGTGGTTTTTTACTTAGTATATACAAGGAAACTTCAACAAATTAATGGAAAAGTGGAATGAAAAGATCAGCTTATTTTGGTGCAACCAAATTGAAAACTGTGCATATGGAGGATCACATAAAATATGTATTATGAGAAGTAATGCATGGATTTCAGAACTTTTTGCTTTTAATTCCATTTTTCCTTTACACCTTTTAATTCCATTTTTCCATGAACTTTTTGAAATGACCTTGTACAGTTCCCTTTAATGTGTGATTCCAGGGTAATTTGTATAAGGGAATCAAGTTGTTCATGAACTTAAGTATACACAGTGCTGCAGTTTAAGGTATGAAATGGCAGGCTTTCCCCAAACCAAAGCACCATAGTAATTTAGCAGGAAATGAAGTGTACATTAAGCTTTGTGAAGCAAATTAGAAAATGAGACTGCACAAAAGTAGCCCAATTTGTACTGAATCTGCAGCTGTTTGTTCTTCCCTGGAAAGAACATGAAGCAAGGCACAATTCAGGCTTTGTTTTTTCCATCCCAGACCTGGTCATTATGAACATTAGCAACTCAGACAGAGGTCACCAGTGGAAAATGAGAGAGTTTGCGTTTGAAGTTCTTGCATGCACCCACTAGGGCGTGAGATGTCAGTGATTATGGTGTGTTAAGTGGCCTGAAAAGCAATGCAGTGTGACCAGCTTACAGAGGGCAAAAGTGATCCTGGCTCCGGAAGGGAACATGCCAGTGTTTAGAGCAACCCCATCCCTGCTTCCAAACGAGGCACATCTGAAGGAGCCAAGCAGCTGTCACCTCCGTGCTAGACTGTTCCACATATGCTCTGAGAAAAGGGTCTGCCCACTGATTCTTTTTTTTTTTTTAATTTTTTTTTTTTATTTTTTTGACAGGCAGAGTGGATAGTGAGAGAGGGAGACAGAGAGAAAGGTCTTCCTTTTTGCCGTTGGTTCACCCTCCAATGGCCGCCACGGCCGGCGCACTGCAGCCGGCACACCTCGCTGATCCGAAGCCAGGAGCCGGGTGCTTATCCTGGTCTCCCATGGGATACAGAGCCCAAGCACTTGGGCCATCCTCCACTGCACTCCCTGGCCACAGCAGAGAGCTGGCCTGGAAGAGGGGCAACCGGGACAGAATCCGGTGCCCTGACTGGGACTAGAACGGCAGAGGATTAGCCTAGTGAGCTGCGGCGCCGGCCCTGCCCACTGATTCATTTTGGAGTTTAATTCCAGAGACCTGGATGCCTTACAGTAAGCCCCAGTACTTGGTTCTTGAGAACAGCTCACATAGCTTCATATGAGGATGTGACTGGGGATGATGGGGTATGGACAAGTTCCCACACAACAGCCAGCGCGGGCAGAGTGTGGAAAGGGCTGACTACCCAGACACAGGAAAGAGACCGAGGGGCCAGGTCCCTGTTAAGCTGAGTCTTGAACCACAGAACTCACTTGAGCAAGAAGCAACAGTGGAGGAATCTAGAGAAGCAGCCTAAGAAGCACTGACATCTGGTACAAGTGAGGGACCTGTGCTTTCGCACTAACCTTTAGGAAAATGGTGTAGAAGAATGAGAGAGAAGTTTGTGGGTATTCTCTCCAGCGTTTTCCATGATTTAGGGTGAGGTAGATGTGGGGAGATGAACTCACTCCAGAAACCTTTGTAGGAAAGAGATGTCATTTGAAAAAGCAAACCTCTGTTCTCTTTACAAAACTGTCTCAATATGGGTCAACCCAAAGCAGACCCCAGGACAAGATTTGCAGCACAAGTCATTTATTCAGCGGATGCAGCAGATGCAAGTAGGAGTGTGGGGAAGTGATACAGGAAGGGAAGGCAGCCAACAGCCACGTGTGTCCAAGCCCGTGGCCCTGAGGGACCTGGAGTTTAACTCTCCTGGATAAACTCTGGGACTGGTATCAGCCACATACCGGGAAGGTATCCTAGCAGGATAAGGGAGCTGGGGGAAGGTACATCCCAACTCCTTCCTGCCTTTTGTGAAGCGTTACTGTGGGAGGGATACATTTCCCAAGAGGTCTAGTTTGGTAAAAGAATGGTCAAGTGTGTATTAGAGGATACACACAGCCCTCAGACAAGGAAATACAAGGTCTGGCAATTGCAAGTCAACTAGAAGAGCTCATGTAGAGAAGGTGGTGTGGGCAGTTTCTAACGAACATCTCTGAAGGTGAGGAGTTGGGGAGTTCTAAAATGTCTTTTTTTAACAAAACTTTTATTTAATAAATATAAATTTTGAAAGTATAACTTTTGGATTATAGTGGTTTTTCCCCCCATGACCACCCTCCCCACCTACAAACCATCCCATCTCCCACTCCCTCTCCCTTCTCATTCTTCATTAAGACTCATTTTTTATTATCTTTATAATACAGAAGATCAACTTAGTATATACTAAGTAAATATTTCAACAGTTTGCACCCACACAGACACACAAAGTATAAAGAACTATTTGAAGCCTATTTTTACCCTTTATTCTCATAGAACAACACATCAGGGACAGAGATCCTACATGGGTAGTAAGTGCACAGTGACTCCTCTTGTTGATTTAACAGTTGTAAAATGTCTCTTTTAAGCACACAGCCGTCAGCAATGATGGCCTCAATGTCATTGTATTTTTGTTTTGGTTTTAAAAGAAGGGGTAAGGGGCAAGTGTTTGGTGTAGTCATGAAGATGCCACTGGGGATGCCTGCATCCCATATCAGAGTGCCTGGATTTGAGTCCTGGCTCTTCTACTATTTTCATTTTCCTGCTAATGTGTACTCTGGGAGGCATCAGGCGATGGCTCAAGTGACTGGGCTCCTGCCACTCACATGGGAGACTCAGACTGAGTTCTTGGCTCTTGGTTTTGGCCTGGCCAAGATCCTGGCACCAACTGTTTTGTTGTGGACATTTGGAGATTGAATCAGTGTGTGGGAAATTTCTCTCTCTTTCCCTCTTCCCCTCCATCCTTCCCTCCCACCTCTGGGAGGAACTAGTGGCAGCTTGAGGAATTGAGTTCCTTCCCCTCCATGAGAGGGATCTAGATTGAAATTCCTGTTCCTGGTTCCTGGTTTTGGCCTGGCCCAGCCCATGCTATTGCAGGCATTTGGGGGAGTGAACCAGTGTTTGGAAGCTGTGTCTCTTACTCTCTTGTCTCCAACTCTTTGTCTCTCTGCCTCAAATTTAAATTAAAAAAAAATTCTACTGGGTATGGCTGCTGAAACTGAGCACCCATTTTGTCCTTTAGAATGTGGGTTTTTTTTTATAAAGCTTTTATTTAAAGAATATGAATTTCCAAAATACAGCTTATGGATTACAATGGCTTCCCCCCCCCCATAACTTCCCTCCCACCTGCAACCCTCCCCTTTCCCACTCCCTCTCCCCTTGCATTCACATCAAGATTCATTTTCAATTTTATTTATATACAGAAAATCAATTTAGTATATATTACATAAAGATTAGAATGTGGGTTTTTAATTTTGTTCTTTAGAATGTGGGTTTCTAATTAAATCACTAATGGAATCCAAAAAATTTTTATTTTTCTTTCTCAAAAAAATATCAAAACCTGGTGATTCTCTGTCAAAAAAAATAACCTAAATGAAAGGTCTCTGCAAGTGAGATCCCAGTGGAAAGAACAGGTCATCAGAGAAGGAGGCACCTTTCTCTGAAGGGAGGAGAGAACTTCCACTTTGACTATGACCTTGTCTAAATATGATAAGAGTTGGTGAACTCAAAAGGCTTCCATAACCTTGGCAACTCATGACTGGAGCCTAAGGAGATTACTGATGCCATAAACAAGAGTGTCAATTTGTTAAGTCAACAACAGGAGTCAATGTGCACTTACTCCTCATGTAGGATCTCTGTCCTTAATGTGCTGTACATTGTGATTTCATACTATAGTACTCCAACAGTATTTTTACTTTGTGTCTCTATGTGAGGGCAAACTGTTGAAATCTTTACTTAATATATACTAAACTGATCTTCTGTATATAAAGAGAATTGAAAATTAATCTTGATGTGAATGCAAGGGGAGAGGGAGCGGGAAAGGGGAGGGTTGCAGGTGGGAGGGAAGTTATGGGGGGTGGGAGTCATTGTAATCCATAAGCTGTACTTTGGAAATTTATATTCATTAAATAAAAGTTAAAAAAAAAACTGGTGATTGAAGCAGGTCTATGTGTTTATAGGTTGCCGTGTGTCACTCCCATGCCCTGTGCTCTGTCTGATTCACTGTTTGCCAGAAAGTAGGGAGTTAGCCTGTGACATGGGATTCAAGACATTGGAGAAGAACCCACACACCCTACATGCTCCATCATAAAATTGTATAGGTCACAGCACTGATTCCTTTCAGTCAAGACTCTCTTTTTTGTAGGCTTTCCACCCTCACACTAGGTCTGCAAATTTTAGGATAAATTGAACTGGAAGACAAAAGCCTAGGACTTGATGCCTGGTTTTGCTGACTATGTCGTAGCTAGTCTTTGAGATTCTAATGGGAATCATTTATAGTAGAGTGTACGTTTGTTTTGTCTAAGATGAAAATCTGCAGTTAAACAGCAGCCCTTAGGGGATTCTTCTACACCTGTGGTTGCCATGACTACACTTGGCCTAGCATCACTCAGACAGCAGGATGACTTCATACATTACTCTAGGTCCTCATGTCAGCATCCAATTATGCAGTGGTTTGATTTCATTATTTCCTGTATGTTAAAGGCCTTGCTGTGCTCAATAGCATATGACTTAAATGCTAAGATTAAACTTGGTAAAAGACAAGAGCTGAAAAAAATTTTATTCTTTGATGATGATTGAGTTGGGTATAGAGCTAAGAGCTGTCATGATATGCCTAGAAATACAAAGCTAATAGTAACTATAAAAGAGGCTATTATGCATGATCAAATCTGATTTATGGGGGTCACTGCCCCACCTCTAGCTGCTGCAGGTATTTGATGATTAGGACTTAAAAATGCTCCTTCTCTGGAGAATTGTCCTGAGAGCTTGGGAACTAGCTAGTCTGGAAATGCCTAGAAGGTTTGTAAAACCGCTGAGCTCTCAGCTGATCAATCCAGTGTTGCCAAAGCCCAGTCTCCTTTCATGAAGGTAGAATAGCTCTTGAGTGCCATTTACACCAAAGAGTTCTCAGTAAGATCTGGCTGAGGCTGGAATTCAGCCGGAAATATACCCCACTTTCTTCCTTTGTCCCTTTGACCCCCTCACTCTTCTAGTGGTTTGCCCTGAGAGTCTGCCCTGGGTAAGAGTATTTGAGTCTTCTTGTTGGGCTCTACTTGTAGGGAACCTGACCCAAGACACTAAGCATTTCAGCTATCTAGTCAGTTGCTTTGTAATAGGAATTAATATTTATATCTATAGCAAGACATAGAATGCTACTTTGAAGTCTTTAAATGTGATTTCTTTTATTTTCTCCCAGAAATCTTTTATTTAAGGAATATATACTTCATACATTTCCTAATTGCAACTTTAAGAACATGGTGATTCTTCCCACCATACCTACCCTCCCACCCACTCTGCCACTCTTCTTCCTCTTCCCTCTCCTATTCCCATTCTTGTTTTTTACTAAGATGTATTTTCAATTAAATTTATACATACACAGGTAACTCTATATTAAGTAAAGAATTCAAAAAATAGTACAGAAAAAACTGTCCCTCAACATCGAGACAAGGGTTGTTCAAAATCACTGCTTCTCAAAAGTGTCATTTTACTTCTATAGATTACCTTTTAGGTGCTCTATTAGTTATCACAGGTCAGGGAGAATATATGGTATTTGTCCTTTTGGAACTGACTTATTTCACTAAGTATGATGTTTTGCAGTTTCACCCATTTTTTTTTAAACGACAGGATTTCATTTTTTTTTTTTACCACGGTGTAGTATTCCATGCTGCATATATCCCATAATTTATTTATCCAGTCTTCAGTTGATGGGCATTTGTGTTGATTCCATATCTTAGCTATTGTGAATTGAGCTGCAATAAATGTAGGGGTATAGATCACTCTTTCATATGCTGGTTTCATTTCCATTGGATAAGTTTCCAGGAGTGGGATGGCTGGGTTCTATGGTAGGTCTATATTCAGATTTCATAGGTATCTCCATACTGTGGAGATACTGTCTTCCATAGTGGCTGTACCGGTTTACATTTCCACCAGCAGTAAATTAGGGTACCATTTCCCCCACATCCTCACCAGCATTTGTTGTTTGTTGATTTCTGTATGGAAGCCATTCTAATTGGGCTAAGGTGAAACCTTGTTGTGGTTTTGATTGACATTTCCCTGATGGCTAGTGATCTTGAGCATTTTTTCATCTGTTAGCCAATTGGATTTCTTCCTTTGAAAAAATGCTTGTTTAAGTCCTTTGCCAATTTCTTAACTGGGTTGTCTGTATTATTGTTGTTGGGTTTCTTGATCTCTTTACATATTCTGGTTATTAGTCCTTTATCAGTTGTATAATTTGCAAATAATTTCTCCCATTCTGTTGGTTGCCTCTTCACTTTGCTGAGTGCTTCTTTCGCAGTGCAGAATCTTCTCAATTTGATGTAATCCCATTTGTCAATTTTGTCTTTGATTGCACATACCTCTGGGGTTTTTTCTAAGAACTTTTTGCATTTGCCAATGTCTTGCACAATTTTCCCAGTGTTCTTTAATAGTTTCATTGGTATCAGGTCATAGATTTAGGTTTAATCCATTTTGAGTGAATTTTTGTGTAAGGTGTAAGGTAGGGATCTTGCCTCATATTTCTGCATGTGGAGATCCAGTTTTCCCAGCACCATTTGTTGAAGAGTCTGTCCTTGCTCCAGGGATTGAGATTTAGCTACTTTGTCAAGTTTTTGTTGAAGATGCATGGATTGATTTCTGGTGTTTCTATTCTGTTCCATTGGTCTATCCATCTGTTTTGTACCAGTACCAGGCTATTTTGATTATAACTGCTTTCTAGTATGTCTTGAAATCTGATATTGTGATGCTTCTGGCTTTGTTTTTGTTGTATAAAATTGCTTTAGCTATTCAGGTCTCCTGTGTTCCATTGAGTTTCAGCATCATTTTTTCTAGATCTGAGAATAATGTCTAGTATTTTGATTGATATTACATTGAATCTGTAAATTGCTTTTGGAAGAATGGACATTTTGATGATATTAATTCTTCCAATCAATGAACATGGAAATTTTTCCACTTTTTTGGATCTTCTGTTTCTTTCTTTAATGTTTTGTGATTCTCATTGTAGAGATCTTTGACTTCCATGGTTAAATTTATTCCAAGGTATTTGATTTTTTTGGTAGCTATTGTGTATGGGATTCTCTGTCCTTAATGTGCTGTACAATGTGACTCAATGCTAAAACGAGTACTCAAAGAGTATATTTCACATTGTGTCACTATATGAGGGCAAACGGACGAATTCTTTACTTAACACATGCTAAATTGATCTCATGTATACAAAGAGAATTGAAAATGAATCTGGATGTGAACGAAAGGGTGGAGGGAACGGGCAAGGGGGGAGGGTTGCGGGGGGAGAGGGAAAATATATGGGGGGAAACCCATTGTAATCCATAAGTCGTCCCTTGGAAATTTATATCCTAAATAAAAGTTAAAAAAAAAAAGTTCCTTCTCAGCTGTAGTATTGTCTGTGCATGCAAAGGCTGTTGTTTTTTGTGTTTTGATTTTATATCTTGCTGCTTTCCCAAACTCTTCTTTGTTCCAATTGTCTCTAGGTGGAGTCTATTTAATCCCCTATATATATATATATATATATATACATAGTCATGTCATCAACAAATAGGGATAGTTTGAATTCCTCCTTCCAAATTTGTATTTCTTTGATTCCTTTTTCTTGCCTAATAATTCTAGCTAAAACTTCCAGGACTATATTGAATAGCATTGGTGAGAGTGGGCATCCTTGTCTGGTTCCAGATCTCAGTGGGAATGCTTCCAACTTTTCCTCATTTAATAGGACACTGGCTGTGAGTTTGCCATAAATTGCCTTGATTGTGTTGAGAACTGTTTCTTTTATACCCAATTTTCTTAGAGTTTTAATCATAAAGAGTATTGTATTTTATCAAGTGATTTTTCTGCATCTTTTGAGATAATCATATGGTTTTTTCTTCATTTTGTTAATATTATAAATCACATTGATTGATTCGCAAATAATGAACCATCCCTCCATACCAGTGATGAATCTCACTTGGTCCAGATGAATGATCTTTCTGATGTGTTATTGGATTCAATTGGCTAGAATTTTGTTGAGGATTTTTGCATCTATGTTCATTAGGGAAATTGGTCTGTAGTTCTCTTTCTCTGTTGGCATCTTTTTCGGGTTTAGGAATTAAGGTAATTTTGGCTTCATAGAAAACATTTGGGAAGATCCCCTCCCTTTCAGTTGTTTTGAATGATTTGAGAAGAATTGGAGTTAGTTCTTCTTTAAATGTCTGGTAGAATTCAGTGATGAAGCCAACTGGTCCTTGGCTTTTCTTTGTTGGGAGGGTCTTTATTACAGATTCAATTTCTCTTGTGGTTATTGTTCTGTTTAAGTTTCCTGTGTCTTCATGACTCACTTTAGGTAGATTGTATGTGTCCAGGGATCTGTTCATTTTCTCTAGGTTTCCTGGTTTGTTGGCATACAACTCTTTGTAGTGGTTTCTGATGATTCTTTTTAAATCTGTGGTATCTGTTGTTACATTTCCTTTTACATCTCTACTTTTATTGATTTGGGTCTTCTCTCCCCTCCCCCCTTTTTTTGGTTAGTTGTGCCAATAGTTTGTCAATTTTGTTTATTTTTTCAAAAAACCAGAGATGTGTGGTGGATGTGGCCAGGGAGCCCTGTTCAGCGCTCCGGAGTGAAGGGAGTGTCCAAGGTGACACCAGGTTGGGCATGGTAAATCTCCTCTTTTTTTTTTTTTAATCAGAAGGGAGGTTTATTCTTCTCTGTTCACATAGTCTCATGCTCACCTCCTCTCCTCAAAGAAAACTGGTGCCTGGGTGCTAGCCCCAGTTGGTACAATATTCATCTGCACTGCCCCAGGAACTACACAAAGGATCTGTACAGTCCTTGGTGTCAGCACAGATCCCACAGCAATGACCTTCACCAGGGAATCAGGGATCCCCAAGCATGTGGAGCTGCCCACAGTGACTGTCCAAAGTCCAAGCCATACCCTGAGCCCTCCCACGCAGCCACAGTGTTTTCACAGTCCTGGTACACAAGCCTCCCACAGTCATGATCGCCCAGCCTCCTGTCAGTTCTTCCTGCCAGACTCAGGTGTCTCCGCTTGGCTGGTTGTTGGGTGCACAGACACGAGCTGGTGCAGCTATTACATATGTCCAAAATGGCACCTGCCCTCTCTTGACTTGTTACAGGGTGCTGGGACAGAGTGGTCAGGGAGAAATGTGTCCCCCCTTTTTATTTCTCCAGTTTGGCATGTATACTGTCCCCCACAAGGCTCCAAGCCAGGCCCACACCAAGCTTTTCCTACAGCTTTATCACCAGTGGCTTGAGCTGTTGCAGTCTGGTCCTACCTCACTCCAGAACTGGTGCTGAGCTTCTCAGCTGCTGGGGTCCTGAGTTGTGCATGCCCACACCCTCCTCAGAGGTCCACTCTTTTCCTCTAATTTGCATGAAGTTTCCTCTGCCATTTTCTCCCTAACTCTTCCATGAGACTACACTCTCTCCACTTCTTTTAATCTTATCTTCCCTTAGACTAGAGTGGTAAGCTCCTTCCCTATTCCACCATCTTGGATCTCCCCTAGATGAGATTTCAAAACTGATTTTTATATTATCAGTTACTCTAATTTTTAGCAAGTGACTTCTTATTCTTTTAGGTATTGAACTCATCCCTCAAGTGAGAATAGAAGATTTGAAGCAGATGAAGGTAAAATTGTTCAGTCATTTTGCAAACACTCCTGTAGCACCAAGTGTCTCGATTATGACTACTGAAAACTTATTTTGATCATCTTTTTTCCCCAAGGCTTACTTGAAGCACTTAAAGAAACAACAGAAGGAGCTAAGTTCTTTAAAGAAGAAACATGCAAAGGTACAGTGCTTTGTGTATGCCTATGACTGTGTGCGTGCATGTGTGTTTGTGTGTGTGTGTGTGTTATTTTGCCTATTTGATTTTTTACTTTTACTTCTCTGATGAAAACCTACAACTTCTGTTTTGTGTTTTATACTGTTAAGTCATTCATACCCAAAATACTACTTAGGCACTAATACTAGCCAACTAGGTTGTGATACCTTCATTTTAACTGGTTAGCAACGGACTGGAAAAGTGCCGTCTGTTTGGGATTGTTTTCACTGATTTGTAGTCTACATTTCCAACAGTTATTTCAAAAGCATTACTGAACTTCACCCACTTAAAAATTCTCCCACTAATAAAATGACATTATATAAAATAATGGGTGATAGCCTGTCTACTAAAGAGTAGCTCACAATCTTAACACTCAGTTCTCAAATCCTTTAGGACTCTTGTCAAATAGTTTGGCACACCCAGTATGTGGAAGGAGATGATAGCAGGCTCTGAGCGCTCGCTTTTTCTCCATTATATAAACCTCGTCCAGTGTCCTACTTCTGAAATGTATTTGTTTTTCCTTTTTCCTATAAGAAACATATTTTGACAGTGATTTTGGGAAATTATAAGAGTTAGGTGCAAATTTAAGAGAACAGCAGGAGGTAGCCCCAGGAATTCTCTTCTAGGTTGAAAAGCACTCAAAAATTTTTTTCTTTCCTGTTTCCTCTCAAAGAGAAAAGAGAAAATCGTGGCAGCATCTCTTTCCTCCCTAAAACAAAAAACAACATCTGCTGCTGTTGGAAGGATAATGTGTGTCTTCTTCCATGAAGGGCAACGAGACAAAGAGAAATTTTCTTCGTTTAAAAAGACCTCTGAGTTCTTTTCTACTAATCGTGCATTCTCACTTCTTTGTACTCTGACCCAAGCCTCACACACCAAAGCATGTCATGCAGAGCTCAACTGGAGCGATGTACCGTTGTCACGCCAGATAGCGAGAGCATGGCCTTGCCTGCTCTTCCACCACTGCTCTAGCTGTTGTGTTTCTTTGATGAGTTGGGTCTAGTCTTGGCCTAGTGATAAGCTGCTGGCTTAGTGGGTTTGCTGATAGAGAGATCACTTCAAAGACTGGCTGTTCCTAAGTTTCATGAGTTTCAGTTGAATTGCTTTCATTGCTCAATAGGGAAACTTGCCACAGATTTTTCTAAGTATGAAGCTATTGGAGATAGGGCTACTTAAATTAGAAATTTCAATTGTATGGTTTCTGGGCAACAAGCTGGAATATGGAAAGGTGCCAGAAAAGAGAGAGAAAAGGAAATGGGAGCAAATGCAACTTAAAGGACTAATTATTAGGAATGGAGCTGTGTCCATATGCCACGGCATTACCTAACAGATTTTCCTTGCATTTAAATTGGATCTCTCATTGAACAGGCATCTCAATGGCCTTTGGGATTATTTGGAAATGTAAATTTTTTTGGCCTCATTTAGTATTTACATGAGGCATGACCAGGAAATGTATTTTGACAGATAATAATAACAGTAATAGTAGCTAGAAATTTCGTATGCCTGGTATTTTTCTAGATGCTGTGCTGAGCATTTATCATGTACTGTCCCATTTAATATGCTCTACCATACAAGGGGAATCCTCCTGAAGTCCTACTTTTGTGTATGAGAACTCTAAGGATTAGTAAGGTTAAGTAAGGTAACTAATGTCCCAGAGTTAGAAAGCAGCAAATCATCTGAGTCCAGAACCAACACTCAGTGCATTATTCTACGTAGAATATTGGATGCTTCACCAAGTGAACGAGTTCCCTCTATTGGGTCAAATGCAGTGTCTACAGATGGGATGTTAAGGAATTTCTCCATCTACTGTGGACATCGTCCACCCACAGATTACCTGGAACATTACTAAGGAGGGATTCACCTTGGTTCTTTAGAACTCAACTTCCATCACACAGAGCAGAGTTTTTGTGGCTTTCCTTGTCTAAACCCTGTGAGACAAGCAGTCTAAACTGAATCAAGTCAATTAGTAGGTCTACCTGGATAATCAGAAAGGCGGTCAAGGGGGGAAAGAGTTTTCTGTGACATAGTCTAGAATTGGTTTTGGTAGCTTTTCCCCTGCACTTCCAGATGTCTTGTTCTTCATTCTATCAGTCTTTTCTCTGGTTGACAGGGAAACATTCCTGTCCTTCACTAACTAGTAAATCCCACAAGGCTGGATGAATCCAACTTTATTTTCAGAAAACAGCTTAGAATTCCTTTGGCACCCCCACATTATAATAGTGTCTAACTTGTACCATCTGAATTTGTCTGGACTTTCATAACAGCTTTAGTATGCATTTTTTGGAAGAAGTGTTAGCTTTCAAAATGCCCGAAGTTAAGAAACAGAGTAAATTGCTGCAATACAGTATGTAGTACTCACCCATTGCCTTTGGGTGCTTTTCAGAAGCATTCCTAAGCACGCAGATTCATTTTGCTGCTTTCATCATATCCTCGTGCACCTTGGAAATTTAAGTCACATGTGTGTGATTACAAGCTTAGGAATGAATTTCATCTCCTACATTAATACACGGGGGCTAGCACTGTGATGTCGTGGGAAAAGCTACTGCCTGTGGCACTGGTGTCCCATACTGGTGCTGGTTTGAGCCGGCTGCTCCACTTCCCTTCCAGCTGTCTCCCATGGCCTGGGAAAGCAGCAGAGGATGGTGCAAGTACTTGGACCCCTGTACCCACATGAAAGACCCATAAGAAGTTCCTGGCTCCTGGCTTCAGTCTGGCTCAGCTCTGGCCATCATGGCTATTTGGGAGTAAACCAGAAGATGGAAGACCTCTCTCTCTCTCTCTCTCTCTCTCTCTCTCTGTCTCTCTCACTCTCTCTGTAACTCTGCCTATCAAATAGAATAAATAAATCTTTAAAAAATACACAGGGCCTCACTTTTTGATTCAGGCTGATTTGACAATATGGTTTATGAAATCTGAATTCTAGAATCTCTTAAATAAAACTAGTAATAAAACTAGCACTTTTGGAGTGCTACTTTTGTGTCACACATTTTATATACATGCTCAAATTATCACAGAATCCATGAAGCCTAAGTAGTACTCTCTGCACATGAGACATGAATAAAATGAAATTTTGAGAGATGAGTCTTTTTCCCAGTGTATTACCACTAGTTGATGCTGGTTACAAGATCCATTTGTCTACTTCTCACACTTGTATCTTTTACAATTTACCACATTTCAACTTTTATTATGAAGGAGGTTTTTTTTTGCCTATTTTAATGATACAAAGGCTTTGCAAATAATTGTTTTCTGTTAATTATACCTTCTTGTCCATAGACATTCTGTAATTTTTTTCAACCTACTTTTCCCTACTTCTCCCACTCTTTCTTCTAAGCCAACTTCTAAGATTAAGAATATATATGAATATGTATATGCCTCCTATATACCAAGGCCCCCTCTGCTGCCATGCTTATCTTATAAACTGAAAGACAAAAACAATGGATGATAGTAGGTTGCAGTCAGTCTATTATCATTTGACACTCTTGGTTCTAATCTCGATTTGATGTTGTTTATCCTAACGTTAATTTTTCTGTCAGTATTTTTTAAAAATAATTTATTTATTTCAAAGGCAGAGTGACAGAAGGAGGGAGGGAGATGGAAACCTTCCCCCATTGATTCACCCCTCATATGGCTGCAACAATTTGGTCTGGGCCAGTTTGAAACCAACAGCCTGGAACTCCATCCAGATCTCCCACATTGGTACTTGGGTCTCAAGTGGTGGCTTATGCTGCACTACAATGCCAGCCCATGTCATTTTTTTATTCATTCATTTATTCAAAAGGCAAAGTTACAGAGGGAGAGACAGAGGGGAAATAGAGGCAAGGAGGAGGAGAGAGAGAGAGAGAGACGGGGTGGGGGGGGATGTCTTCCATTTGCTTCCACTCCCCAAGTGGCCTCAACAGCTAGGGCTGGGGTAGACTGAAACCAGGAGCCAGAAACTCCATCTGGGTCTCTCACATGAGTGGCAGCTGCTGAAGTACTTGGACCATTCTCCACTGCCTTCCCAGGTGCGTTTGCAGGACACTGGATGGGAGTAGAGCAGTTGGGACTCAAACTCAGCTCTTAGATATAAGATGCTGCAATGCTAGGTCTGTTGATGTTTTTAAAATGTTAATACTAATACATATTGATGTTTACTGAAGTGCTTGCTCTTAGGTATTCTTGTGACAATTATATACATCAAGTATATAACTGAATGAACTTTTATCAGTTAGCTTTTGCTGGGTAACAAACCACCATACAAATGTCCTGACTTAAAAAGCCATTCATTTGTCTTGTCATTTTGTGGGCCAGCAGCTTGGGCTGAGTCCAGCTGAGTGATTCTTCTGATCTCAGCTAGGTTCACTCAGGCATCTGCTGTCTCTCCCAGGTTGGCAGGTAGTAGGCAGGTAGGGAGCTGGGTGACATAGAAAGACCTCTGCTAGCCCACTTCCTCTTGCTTCATGTGGTCTCATCTCCCAGCAGGCTAGTCTAGGTTTGTTCACATGGCAGAGGTCCCAAGACACCATACAGAGCATGCCAGGTTTCTTGAGGTTGGATCCAGCACACTCACTTCCACCTCATTCTGTTGGCTAACGCAAGTCATAAGTCTGGGACAGGCTCTATAGATGAGGACTGTACTTCTTGACAGGTGACAAAGTCACATTGCACAGCAGGATGGATATATGAGTAGGCAGGGATATAACTGTGGCCCTTGTTTCAGTCAACCAACGATTTCACAGCTGAGATAATTTATACTTAAGCGAAACTCAAGTGGTCTAAGTCACCTAGTTTTTGAAGGTAGGTCCAGAATTTAAACCAAATTCATTGTGTCAGACTCAAGCCTGCAGCCACCACATTCAGCTGCCTGTGAATTTTCCCACGTTAGTTTTCCTTCTCTCCACACACCATCATCCTGATGGTCTCAGTTACAGGTTTTTAAGAGAAATCATGAGCCTAACTAGGTGTCATAAAAACACAGTCTTGTGCCCATATAAGACTTAGTTAGAATCTCCTGCAGAGAGTTCTAGGAAATACATTTGGAATAAGCTCCTTTCGTGTGCTTGCAAAAAATTTCAGAACGGTTTCTTGAGGCATGTCATTTAGCACTCTTTTCTATTTCCCTGCACATTATCAGAAACCAGAAACCCCACTAATTGCTTGCAAGATGCAGATCAGGCCTCCTTAAGAAACAAAAGCTTTACCATTTGTCAAGCTACAATGAGAATAAGTTTTCCCAGCCTTTCTGTGAAATGATATCTACAACTCTCTTGTAACAGTTTTGAAGCTACCTAAAATGGGTAGTTTTGCCACCCCTAGGCCTTGGTCATCAAATTACCTATCAAGGAAGAAAGGTGTCCCAAAGTGCACCCTCCCAACTGTGCCCATGCTCCAACCTTGGCACTTGGTAGCTAAGAGCAGGGATCACTGCTTAGTTCTTCTTTGGTGACTGCAGGCAAATCTCAGCTCTTACATTATAGCCTCAATAAGTAATTCTTCTTCCTAGACCTAACAGGAAGCAGAGAATCCATAGCCTAAATCTCAGTGCTGTTAGAGATATAGTCCAAGAGATAGCTTACTTGCAAGTTTGAAAGTTTGATACAGAACAGAGAAGAAATAATGATTGATTAGGAGAATCTGCCATTTGCAAAAGAGAAATGTAGAAATAGATTTGTGATCGTTGTGAGTATATGGGTAAGGAAAGATAGGGGTAATGATTATGTGAGCCCCAGTGAGATCCAGGTACTTGTGACAATATCTTATTTCTTGAAAAATGGTAATAGTAAATTGCTTTCAGCTCTCTGAATATAGCAGGCAATCAGACTTCTACTTGTGTCTCACTTTCTAAAACTACTTTTCAGTTTGAAATGGAAACTCAGGGAATGGTTTCCAAGAGCCCGTTAGTTGAGACGCTGAAAAAAAAAAACAGAGCTGTCACCCTCCCACATGAGTCTTTGGGGTCCAGAACTAGGATTACTTTCCTTAACAAATAAGAATTCTTTTCTTTATCTTTCTCTTTTTTCTTCAAGGTTTATTTATTTATTTGAACATTAAAGTTACAGAGAGAGAGAGGGAGAGACAGAGAGAAAGTTCTTCCATCCACGGGTTCTCTCCCCAAATGGCAACAACAGCTAGAACTAGTCAAGGCTGAAGCCAAGAGCCAAAAAGGAGACAAGAGCTTCAGTGGGTGGCAGGGGACATGCACTTAGGCCATCTTACGCTTTCCTAGGCCATTAGGAAGTGGAACAGCTAGAACTGGGCAAGGCTGAAGCCAGGAGCCAAAAAGGAGACAAGAGCTTCAGTGGGCGGCAGGGGACATGCACTTGGGCCATCTTATGCTTTCCTAGGCCATTAGGAAGTGGCACAGCTGGGACTCATCCACTATGCCACAATTCTGCCTCCCAGCCATACTTTTCAGTTGTCCAATGTGGCCACATCCTTAGAGAGAAAAAAAATTAAAACACAATATGTGCTAAATAGTCCCAGGAGCATGTTAGAGGAAGAATAACAATTCAAATTCCTACAAGAGCCAAGCATTTGAACCTCGGAAAGTTGGATATATCTAGACTCCAGAAAAATGGGACACCCTCATTCTAGTCCAAAGAACAAGTGAGACTCAGCACTCACTGTTGGTGCCTTATAGTGTATAAACCAGCTGTGCTGTCTAAAGGAAAATCACAAAATCTGAAATCTTACACGAATCCCCTGATATTTTAATATTGGACCCTAATTCAGTATCTCCTTGAAACACTATGTAGACCAGAAAGCAAACCATTAAAAGCTGAGATCTACATCTATAGCCTGCATGCAGACCTTTGGCTGCAAGTTTGTAGCATCAACCTGCACAGAATCATATAAAATGTCTGAGAAACCTACTGATATTTGGAATTTCAGGAAAGCTACTAATGAGAAATGTATTCTGTGCTATGCACACAGTTAAGCTGATAACACCAAGACTGCTGTTAAACCCGTCGGCTTTAATTCATGCTAAAACCTTAGGAACAGGGGTTGCTGCTGTGGCATAGCAGGAAAAGCGGTGCTGGCGTCCCATATGGGTCCTGGCTGCTGCAATTCCAATCCAGCTCTCTGCTATGGCTGGGAAAGCAGTAGAAGATGGCCCAAGTCCTTGGACCCCTGCACCCGTGTGGGAGACCCTGAGGAGGCTCCTGGCTCCTGGCTCCTGGCTTCAGATTGGCACAGCTCCAACAGTTGCGGCCATTTGGGGAGTGAACCAGCAGATGAAAGACTTCTCTCTTTCTCCCTCTGCCTCTGCCTCTCTGTAACTCTTTCAAATAAATAAATAAATCTTTAAAAACAAACAAACACTAAGGACAGATTTTATTATGAAGTGGGAGAGGGCAAAGACATAGCAGCTACTCACAGAATCCTTTTTTTTTAGATTTATTTATTTATTTGAAAGACAGTTCCAGAGTGGAGGTAGGAGGGAAGCGGGAGAAAGAGATCTTCCATCCACTGATTCACTCCTGAAATGTCCCCAACAGTTGGAGCTGGGCCAGGCCAAAGCCAGGAGCATGGAACACCATCTGGCTCACCTACTTGGGTGCAGGGCCCAAAGACTCGAGCCATCTTCTGCTACTTTCTCAGATGCATTAGCAGGGAGCTGGATTGGAAATAGAGCATCCAGGACTCAAACCAGCACCCATATGGGATGCTGGTGTCACAGGCGGTAGCTTAACCCATTGTGCCACAGCACCGGCCCAGCACAGCGTGCATTTTCTTGTACAGTAAGACTCACGTGCACTCAAACTGTAATGCACACCCACTGTCACAATGACAAGAATGAGTTGGAACAGCAGTTTTCCCCAAAAGAAGCAGAATTCAATCTTAATTTCAATACGAAGTAATTTCCCTTATCCAAAATGGATGCAACCAGAAATGTTTTGGATTTGCATTTTTTCTTTTTTAGATTTCAGAATATTTGCCTCTACAAAATTATATATATTGGTAATAAGACTCAAGTCTAAATATGAAAATCATTTGAGTTTCATATATAGCATATACATGCAGCCTGAAGGTAATTTTAGACAATATTTTAAACAATTTTGTATATGAACATAGTTTGTACACATAAAGACTATAAGAAAGCATCACCTGTGGTGTCCTGACACTGCTCAAAGATGTGTGGATTTGGAGCACTTTATATTTTAGATTTCAGGTTTTTGGGTTGGGGCTGTTTAACCCACATACAAGTTCTGCAAAAAGCTGTACTTTTTTTCCCCAAAAATGTCTCAATTATGATTGAATTTAAGTCACTACATTTAATTTTGGTACTCTTTCCCTGAATAAAAAAATTGTTCCATTGTTTGTTTTGATTTTAACTAAAGACCCAAAGAGTAAAATCAGTGATGGCGTTTTTAATAGGTAAAATGGGCTTAGCATTTCCTAACTCCTTAATTTCACAGAACAGGAGGCTGGGGCTTCACTGGAGTCATATGCCTATCAGTGGGATCCTCATTCCTTTCCTATAAAGAAATATTGTCTGGGAGCCACATTATCTTGAAATGGTTCCGTAATCACTGCCTACCACCCAGGGATAGGGTTTTTAGCACAGAGAGAAACATACAATTTTTAGGACTGGTTTTGTTACTATTTGTATTACTTTTATTTATTTTTAAAAACTAAGATGGTAGTGTCTATTTTATTTGAAAGATTTTTTTATCTGTTTTAATTATTTGTTTTTATTTGACAGAGAGGGAGATATGGAAAAGAAAGAGAGCTTTCATTCACTATTCACTCCCAAATGCCCACAACAGCCAGAGATAGGCCAGGCCAAAGCCAGGATCAAGGAACTACATCCAGATCTCCTGTGTGGGTGGCAGGAATCCAAGCATGAAGGCCATCATCTGTGGTGCCCCAGGAGCATTATCAGGAAGTAGAATAGTGGAGACTCAAACCAGCACTCCAGTACTGTAATTATTTTAATAAAAAAACTTAACTACTTTTATTGGAATAGTAGAAAAACAGAGAGAGAGAGGAGAGAACAATCTTCCATCCAGTAATTCGTTCCTTAAATGTTCCCACAATAGCCAAGGCTGGGCCAGACTGTAGCCCGGGGTCTCGAACTCCATCCAGATCTCCTGCTGGGGCAATAGGAATCCAAAGCATTAGACAATCACCTGCTTCCTTTTCAAATGCAGTACCAGGAAGCTGGATTAGAAGCGGGGGGGGGGGGGGGGGGGGGGGAGTGGGGCTCCAACCTGCACTCTGATAGGGGACGCAGGCATCATAGCAGTGGCTTAACTTGCTGAGCCACAACACCCACTTCACTGTAGTCATTTTAATTTTGTATACTTTAAGTTTTTCCAGTCATTCCTATATACAACAAGTCACTTTGCAGCTCGTAAACAACTCATCCATGAGATTAGGGAAAGGTATGTTGCTCATTCTTCTAATAAAGAAACTGAGACCGGGAAAGATTCACACATGTTACTCATGATTAATTGGCTAATGATGGACTGAGCTGTGAATCCAAGTTCTCTTACTACTTTCCCATTGCTTATTTTTCATTCATGCAACAAACACTCTTGTTTATTGAGCATTTACTTCATACTTGCTTTTGTGCCAAGTGCTGGTAAACTAAGAAGATTTGCCCAGTCCTTGTAAAGCATTATCTGGAGTTGAATCTGTCATGAGCAACTTCATGGTACAAACAGCCTCATTCCTTGTATCTAATTAGGTTACTAGGGTTCCCTAGACTATTTTTTAGGAAACTGTGTTAGCTTACTTCCAAGCTCAAAGCCTTTATGGTTCCTGTGCTTTCAATGATTTTTTTTAAATTATTTATTTGATAGGGAAAGAGAGAAAGAGAGGCAGAGACAGAGAGAAATTCCATCTGCTGATTCTCTCCCCCAATGCCCACAACAGCTGTACCAGGCCAAAGCCAGGAGCCAGGGATTCCATCTAGAGATCACTCACATGGGTGGCAGGAACCCAGGAATATAGGACATTGTCTGTTACCACAGTGATATTTATGAGAGACATAGGAATGCTACACCTCTGTCTTGAGACTTGGAGGAAGTCCCTTATTTATTTGTCCAAGCATGATGATTTCTAAATCTTAGAAAGAAGACCAGGAATGGGGCATTTTTTTAGTAGTCCTTGACCCTCCAAGACATTGCAAGAGTAATTAAATATATTCAGGGATACATCTGTGCATTCTCTATTCCTGGAGCAGTTGATCAAGCTTGGAACAAAGGTTTATTGATTTAATTAATGTACCAGCACACTCCCCTTATATTATCATGGGTATTGAATAATTTATATAGGCTTGTATGTCACTGTATCTTGAATAAGGTATAACAAGTAGTCGAAATGTGATTTGTAGTAGACTTATTTTTAACCCTGACTACCCTCTGAAGTAGGAGCAATATATCAGTTATTGAAGATGAACAACTTCTAATAAAGTTAAGTGACCTTTCTTAGGACACAAGACTGACAAACCCATCTCCTTGACTCAATGCAATGTTGCATGTGCTCTGAACAAGTGTGTTTATGGCACAAAGTGCAAAGACATTGATAATACTCATATCTAGAGCTATGGAGTGTTCCAACTACAGATTAAACAAGATATTACTTTTCCCTGACCTCAAGTTCACACCATTATAGCATCAGTTTTGGACTTTATATTAGTTCCCATTCCAGGAATCTTTCCATTCAGCATCACCCACCTCCACTCTCTTTCCCAATGTAAGGAACACTGAGGCCTTGTGCATCAGTGCATTTCTGAAGCATGTATGTATAAATGAATTGTAGATCAAGTCCTGTGTTGAATTTGCACTAACAGAGCTGGGAAGTCTTGGAGAAATTCATAATTATTTCCTCATTTATATATATAAAAATTCTTCAAAAGATTCATAGAAAATTGAATTGAGATAAATTTATTTTGTTGCAAAAAAAATTTTAAATCAATACATAGTTTTTTTCATAATATACATTTTCCAAGAAACTTTTGGAGTACTGCTGTATTTTATGAAATCCTCTAAAGGAATTCATTCATTCAATTTGCTCAATCAAGCCTGCCTTAGGAAGAAAATTAATATTTTTTAAAAATTAAATCACTTACTTTTTTGTTTTAAGTAAGCAAAAGTAAATATGTCTGTGAGTATAGCTATATAACCTGAAAAACTACTCTAGTTACAAATGTTATACTCTACTTATACTTATGTTATACCTATGTTATGTTATACTTACGTTATACTCTAGTTATAAATGCCATCCTATTTCTCTAAGTTTCTCAAGAATAAGATTAGGCTTTCACATCAAGTAATGAAGTTAATTATAAAACTGATAAAGTTGATTTCCTCTGTGTTTGGGAGGCTGAACAGCCAAAGACATCCAGTTTCATGTAAGTCTCTGGCTATGAGACTGTCTGGCTATCTTTTTAATTGTTCAGGAGGAAATAATGTTTATAAAGAAATAGCTATTTTCAAAATATTCTTGTATTTCTTATTTCAGCAATTAAATGAAGCAGCTTAAAAATATTTTAAATATCTATTAAACCAAAGACCAGAGCTTCTGAACTCCCTAGTCATCCTCATGAATGCATCTAGGTAAGGGAGTTAGTAACAATATCAAGTGATGTGGGTTGAAATTCAGCTAATGGTAACAGCCATAGTGGTAGTTCCACTTGTGTAGTGATGGTATTCAAGACTTTCCAAAATGTGCCAGGTGTTTGGAAAGCATGTCACATGATCAATAGTTACATTAAGCATGTAAAAGAAAGGAAAAAATGGTGATTGAAGCTGAGTGTTTGAGAACCAATGTAGACTAGTTAGGTCTCTAAGAGCAGAACAGAGGTGAATGGGTGAAAACTGTGTGGAAACATTGTCCTGTGCATGTAGAAGAAAGGACTTTGAAATGATTGACACTGGTGAAAATGATGAATGCAAGACAATGTGAAGTGTATCAGCTGTGTTCCAAGTCCAGCTCATAATCTCAAGTTCTTCTCATTCAGGAGCACAGCACCATGCAGAAGTTACACTGCACCCAAGTGGACAAGATCGTGGCGCAGTATGACAAAGAGAAGTCAACTCATGAGAAGATCCTAGAGAAAGCCATGAAGAAAAAGGGGTAATACTGTTTATTTCCTTGTGGAGGCTTTCTCCTTTTTATATTTTGTCCTCCCACAATTCGGTTGCTCATTTAGCCTAAGGATGAACTTAGTGTTGTCTCAGTTTTCACTCTTAAAAATTATTCTTGGAAAATAAGAGACTCATTCATGTTTTTAAAGATTTATTGATTTATTTGAAAATCAGTATTATATAGCAAGATGGAGAGACAGACAGAAATCTTCCATCTGCTTCCATCTGCTCCTGGCTGAAGCCAAGAGCCAGGAGCTTCATTTGGGTCTCCCATGTGGATGGCAGGGTCCCAAACACTTAGTCATCTCCTGCTGCTTTTCTTGGTCATTAGCAGGGAGTTAGATTGTAAGTGGACCAGCCTGAACTCAATCTAGTGCCCATATGGGATGCTGGCGTTGCGGGTGGTAGCTTTATCCACCGTGCCACAATGTAGGTCCCAAGACTCTCATTTTGAAGACCAGTGTTGTAACAGGTCATGGTCTCAGTCAACTTAGTTAGGATTTAGGGAAGGTCCTCAGCAAAGGTCCTGCCATCTTTTAATTCATTGTAACTAGTTCTGATGTGAAAAAGAAATCTTCTCACAAATAATTGAAAAAAAATACTTCCTTGTGGAAGATTTTTATGTAGAATTAAGCCACTGAAATATTTCAGCATTGCTACAAGCTCAGTGAGAGCAGGGAAGAAAATATTCAGTGCCAGGCACTGACAAGGAATAGATGTGATGAGAGCCCTTGCATTTTTAGAGCAATGCTTCTTCCCAAGCAACTCTTCAATAACATAACGAAGCGTTCTGATTTGGGCTTTAATAAACCAGAGCATGCATGAAGACAGAAGCTCATGACCTGCTCTTGTTTCAGCAACAATATGGATATTCCAAAAGGAAAACATAATCACGGAAATAAGCAGTAATGGTTGCTGGGCAGTTGCCTAGTGTATATTTCCTACTCATGATAGAATAAGAAGCAAAATTATCCTGTGATGCCAAGAAATGCTATTTTCTCCCTCACTGGCATGTTTGAAAGACAAAAATCTGGCTTTAAAACCAAAAGGAAAGAATTAAAAATTCATTTCAAAGCTGAGGCCCTGTTTTCCACTTTTTCATCCCAAATAATATTTTCTTGAATAACTGAAAAATGGCTGGAAGAAAAAGATGAACCAAAATGGAAACTCTGTCAACAGACCCTTAACAATGAAATAATTGTTAGGTCTAAAGCATTTCTTTGTGGAATAGTTGAATTGAGTAATCACGATACAGATAATATTTTGAAAGGTATGAATCTATTACCAGAAATACTGATGTTGCCCAATGAGCCATGGCATCTCATATTTGATGAAGATATTGTCTTCATCAGAAAGCTTTGTAGCAAAGAAATGGGGGAGATTTATAATTTCTGGCATTCATTTGCAGTTTTCTATTTTCAGGGGAAGTAATTGTCTTGAAATGAAAAAAGAAACAGAAATTAAAATTCAGACACTGACATCAGATCACAAATCTAAGGTAAGAAAATGTCCATTTTAATAGCAGTGCCTTGCAGAAGATACTTCATAATTTTTTTAGAAGGAGTTTCTAGTAAAATCAGAAATCACAAGTCTTGGGCAGTTGAGCGATCCTGTGGTTTGTGAATTCCCAAAACTCATTAGTTTTGGGAAAAGCTACTTAAGGGAACATCTGTTTTTGTCTTGTCTTTAGAAATATGCTAACAGTATTTATGATGTCTAACTCTTAGGCAGGATAGGGTACCCCCAGTCTGCCAAAGGCCATTTGGATACTTATAACATCATTTACAGGCCATACAAAATAATCAACTTAAAATTTAGCCTGCTACAGGTTTATTGAATTTAGAGCCCCACCTGTGGTTGCCTTTGCATGGCCAGACCAAATAATTTTGCAGACCTTATTCAGCCCATGGGCCAGATGACCCCATACTCCTGTTCTAAAGCATCAGATGAAGCAATACATGAAGATAATAAAAAGAAGTACTGTATAAAATATAAAACATAATGCCCTATAAAATATACAGCATATACTTCTCTATAAGTAACATTAGATGTATTAGGAGTTGAGTCTTACTCTGTTCCAACTGCTGTGGAAGTTTTGGATGAGAAAAAATCAAGACTTGATTATCTAAGAGATGAATGTAATTACTTGGATTTCCCCAAACACAGCAGAGAATAGAAGCTCAAGAAACCTTAATTACATCTTGCGGCGCCAGCACATCGGGTTCTAGTCCCAGTCAGGGAGCCGGACTCTGTCCCAGTTGCCCCTCTTCCAGGCCAGCTCTCTGCTCTGGCCTGGGAGTGCAGTGGAGGATGGCCCAAGTCCTTGTGCCTTGCACCCGCATGGGAGACCAGGAGAAGCACCTGGCTCCTGGCTTCGGATCAGCACAGTGCGCCAGCCACAGCGCACTGGCCGCAGCAGCCATTGGAGGGTGAACCAAGGATAAAGGAAGACTTTTCTCTCTGTCTCTCTCTCTCACTGTCCACTCTGCCTGTCAAAAAAAAAAAAAAAAACAATTAAATTTGTGGACATTTGGAGAATGGAGTACCAAGTTCCAGTCAAGAACACAAACAATTCTTCCAGCCATAATAGATTTTTAAGGGGGGTGGGCAACAACTTTAAAGAAACTTCCCATTGATAGCTTTGGTCAAATCAACCGGCCTCCATTGGTCTATATGCAGTTCTTCGTCTAGACTGATAGTTCTCATTATGCATGAACCAGACATGCTGTTCTGAAAGTCCTCTATGTTGCTGTGTATTTGTAAGCCTGAAGTCCATAGAAACCAAGCCATGTGTCTTTGGAAGTTGCTTCCCACTTTCTCATTCTCTTTTCTTTCCTGGAATGCTGAAGAATTAATGCTTGTGCCACATACCATTATTTTTAGATGCTTTGCCTAAATAGGAAAGAAGAAACTTTGGTAATGATGTCAGTTGGCTTTTGCTGCATAATAAACTCTGCCAAATTGTGCCTTTCAACAGCTTCTACTTACTAGCCCGCAATTCAGTGGGTTAGAAATTTGGATTGTACTCTACCTGGAGGTTCATATTTTAGCTGGACTCACTCACCTATCTCTGGTAGGCAGAAGTTGAGAGCCGCATTTGCACATCTGGTGTTTGGCTGCTGGTTGTTGTTCCCTCTGTGACCTCCCACGTTTCAGCAAGCTAGCATAGGCTCAGTCACAGGGCAGTCCCAAGATTTTAAGCATAGCAGAAGGGTAAGCATTTTCCCAGCCTGTGCTTGCATTGCATTTGCTGCTGTCTCATAGTCTAAAGCAAGTCACACAGTTAGCCAGATGCAAGGACATGGAGAAATAGATCTCAGCTTCTGAAAGAATAGCTAGCAAACCACATTACCAAGAGCATGGATACTAGGAGGGGAGGAATTTCCACCCCGGTGTCTGTTAGGGTTGATGTGGTAAGTCATAGCCCAGGAACAAGAAACACATAGCTCTCTGTTCAAACTGTGACCAGTGAAGCTGGAGAAGCATGAGGTGAAGAGAATTCTGATAGACTTGGTCAAGGAGCTCAAGGCCCAGATAAGGCAGAATGTGATCAAGTTAGGGAGTGAAATATAAGTCACCATTCAATATTTAGAGACAAAGTGATTGAATTGTTTTTATAACCACTGGCTTTGTGATTCTTATTGATTAATATATTTTTTTATGTTGTGGGTGTCTAGGTATTTACCAAGTAAATTGGTGAGAGGGATTTGAATGTATGAATCACATTTGTTTTCCATTCGTATCTGATGTACGAGGAGTTCAGTTGGCATCATCACTTTTCCCCCAAACAGGTCAAAGAGATTGTGGCACAGCACACAAAGGAGTGGTCGGAAATGATCAACACCCACAGTGCAGAGGAGCAAGAAATCCGGGACCTGCACCTCAGCCAGCAGTGTGAGCTATTGAAAAAGCTGCTAATCAACGCCCACGAGCAGCAAACCCAGCAGCTGAAACTGTCCCACGACAGGTAGTAGAGCCATCCCTTTCTAGAGTACACTCCCAATTTTTATGAAAGGTCAGTTGTGGTGTGCATTCATGTGTGTGTGTGTGTGTGTGTGTGTGTGTGTGTGTCTAAGGCTGTGAGTGAATCAACTTACCATATCAGTTACTCTTATATGTATATTCTTTGATGTGAACAAGATGAACCGTAAGAAGTAGCCTCCGCCATCAGAGGACTTGCTGGTATTGGCAGGACATTACACGCACTTGAAAAGTCAAATGACAAGTGGTATTAAGGAGTGTCACAGACATGAAGGGCTTCCAATCTGAAAGAGCTCTGTCTCCTTTGAGTGGTCATGGAAACTTCACACAATGGAAGTGTTGGACCTGGCCCTTGCAAAGTGACCTGGAGTCTCAGGAAGAGAAAACACTGGGAGACATAAAGACCAGACAGTTGAGCTCCCACAGTGATTCAGTTGTAATCGTTCAATGGATAACTGTGGGCAGAACCTTTTTCCCTGTCTCTTCATTGTTGGGACTTCAGTGAAGTTTAGGAAGACCAGCCTGGTAAGAAACAGCAAAGAAGTATTGGTTTTCTCTGGACTCACCCCACTTCAGCAAAGTGAATATTGCATTTGAAATACAGCAAATGATGAGCTGGACTTTTCCCTGCACAGAAGAGAGATTTTGTTGATTAAGTCTTCATCACAGCTTTGTTGCAGCTTGCTTGCCTCCCACTCAGTGGCCACTATATGCCATAGTTAGGGTCTATCGTTGTACACAAGAGTATAAAATAGAAGCTTTAGACGAGTAAATCCAACAAAAAAACTTTCAAAATCCCAGCTGCTTGAAGTATTTGGTTTCCTGCTCAAATTCCCAGCCTTATTTGGAATGATAGGTATTGCCATAGGAGCATTGTGTTTTTGCCTGGGTTTCTAATTCTCACTTGAGATAACGATATTAATCAGCTTTTTATTACTATAGCAAAATACCTGAAGCAACTGATTATTTTTAAAAGGGGTTTATTTAGTGCACACTTTTGGAGGGGACAAGTCCAAGATTGGGCAGCACTTTTGGTTTGGCCTCTCATGAGGGCAGAAGATGGAACTGGCAGAGGTAGAATCACATGGTGAACCAGGAAGCAAGAGAGAGAAGCTAAGCCCAGCTCAGATTCCTGCTTTTAACAACCCTCTCCAGATAACGACCTTTCAAGGGCATATCCCATAGTGATCTAAGGAATTCCCATTAGACCCACCTCCTTAAGCCTCCACCACTGTCCAGTAGCATCAATCTGGGGACCAAGCTTTCAACACATGGGCCTTTGGGGGACATTCAGCATCCACACTAATGTGCTAACCATCACACCAACTGAAAGTTATATACCTACCATGCAACATTTCTATGAAAATGGCCTACACTCCATGCATCTTATGTTGTTTAGTTGTATGTTATCAGTAACTGTCATCTTTTTTTTGCTTAAAAATACTCTTGATTCCATACATAGAAAGGTCCTATCTTCATTCTGTCTTTGACCATCGCTATAGCACCAGGTTTTAAGTGTCTCCCCTTATCCAATAATACTTCATAGAATAAAGTAGTTTTCTGTCATTTTTATAGATGAATAAATTAAAACAATTGCTCACAATAAGGGGTTTCATCTGAAGGAAAAAAAAATCAAACCTTGCTTTGCTTAGGAAGTCATTTGAAGAAACCCTACATTGAGCATGAAAACACCTTAACAAATATATCAATGGCAGGTGCATCTTTTCAAAGCAAGAACAGTGTTTAAGCTTTTTTTCCCTCAAACACCAGGTGATTCTGTTTTTCCACCATCACAGCTGCTGTTCTTGGTTACAAACCCTAGTTTTCTTACATTTGTCAGCAACATTTAGTCATTGACAAATGTTTGAGAAATGAATGAATTTTTAAAATGATCTATTTACTCACAAGGTAGAGAAAATTTGGGAGCAGCTTTTTTTACCTTTGTTTAGGTCCAGAATTTCTATGCATATTACTGCTGCTGAGATTCTGAAGAACTTTCCACTCCAGTATTATCTATTCCTTTTGATGCATAGCAAATAACATCATTTAGGTTGCCTGACTCCTTTTTTACCCATTTGTAGTCAGTGCTTTAAGGAGATCTCAATAGGTTACAGAGTAATTTTTGTTAATCATACACATTTTAGCATTGTAAATTGTATCCCTTTCATGTTCACATAAGTAATCTAAAGATAGGAATGTTTGTCATGCACATGTGTGCATGCACACACAGGGATTAGTTACATGCAAACAGCCTTCTTTGCTGCTGGTGCTTCTTTGAAGCATTTAGTGCCTTTCATTCCCACTGGCAGCCAGAAACAGGAGGATCACTTGTAAAAGTTAGAACATCTATCTCCCAGCACATCTGGTACCAAATAACATGGAGCAAAGATGGAAATCTTTGTACAAGGGTACTTCAAAACAGTCATGGAAAATACAAGTAAAAATTTATGTTGATGTAGAAAATTTTTCAAATCTGCAGTATTTTTAAAAAGACTTATTTATTGGGGCTGGCGCCGCGGCTCACTAGGCTAATTCTCTGCCTGTAACGCCAGCACCCTGGGTTCTAGTCCCGGTCGGGGTGCCAGATTCTGTCCCAGTTGCTCCTCTTTCAGTTCAGCTCTCTGCTGTGGCCTGGGAAGGCAGTGAAGGATGGCCCACGTGCTTGGGCGCCTGCACCCACATGGGAGACCAGGAAGGAAGCTCCTGGCTCCTGGCTTCGGATTGGCATTGTTCCGACTGTGGTGGCCATTGGGGAGTGAACCAACGGAAGGAAGACCTTTCTCTCTGTCCCTCTCTCTCACTGTCTGTAACTCTACCTGTCAAATAAAAAAATAAATAAATCTTTAAAAAGTAAAATATATTTATTTATTTTGCTTGAAATTCAGAGCTCCAGAGAGGCAGAGGCAGAGAGAGAAAGAGAGAGAGAGGGAGAGAGAGGTCTTCCATCTACTAGTTCACTCCCCAAATGGCCTCAACGGACAGAGCTGGGCTGATCTGAAGGCAAGAGCCAGGAGTCTCCTCCACTTCTCCCACGTGGGTGCAGGAGCCCAGGGCTTGGGCCATCTTCCACTGCTTCCTCAGGCCATAGCAGAGAGCCAGATCAGAAGTGGCCATATGGTGGCCGGCGCCGTGGCTCAACAGGCTAATCCTCCGCCTTGCGGCGCCGGCACACCGGGTTCTAGTCCCGGTCGGGGCACCGGATTCTGTCCCGGTTGCCCCTCTTCCAGGCCAGCCCTCTGCTGTGGCCCAGGAGTGCAGTGGAGGATGGCCCAGGTGCTTGGGCCCTGCACCCCATGGGGAGACCAGGAAAAGCACCTGGCTCCTGCCATCGGACGAGCGCGGTGCGCCGGCCGCAGCGCGCCGACCGCGGCGGCCATTGGAGGGTGAACCAATGGCAAAGGAAGACCTTTCTCTCTGTCTCTCTCTCTCACTGTCCACTCTGCCTGTAAAAAAAAAAAAAAAAAAAAAAAAAAAAAAAAAAAAAAAAAGAAGTGGCCATATGGGATGCCAGCACTGCAGGTGGCAGCTTCACCTGCTATGTCACAGTACTGCCCCTCCCCCAGTTTTTTTCATGAACTTGTTGAAGATCCCATATATGTATATATAGATTTCAAAAAAGTTTTACACCAAACTAATTTTTAATTCCATTTTCCACAAATTTTCTGAAGTACCCTGGTATTTTCTTGATAGATCATCATTGTTACTTCACCACTAGGTGGCACACTGTCCCTCAGGGAACAGCATCTACATGTGTGTGGGTCGTTCCTTTTTCCAAAACATAAAATAACTTGGTGAGCTCAACAATGAAAATAAAATGAACCTAGTGCTATAGTTACAAACTGAATTTGTTCTGTTTTTTCCATCTCTTTAAATTATGGTTAAATATACATAAAGTAAGTTTACCATTGTACCATGTTTAAGTGTGTGACATTAAGTATGCTCACGTCATAGAATACCTTACACCATCGTCTGTTTCCAGAACTTTTCCAAATTTTCCAATTGAAACTTTGTTCCCATTAAACACTAACTCTCCATACACTCTCTTACCATTTGTTTCTTTTCAATGTATAGGGAAAGCAAGGAAATGCGAGCTCACCAGGCCAAGATTTCTATGGAAAATAGCAAAGCCATCAGCCAAGATAAATCAATCAAGAATAAAGCAGAACGAGAAAGGTAAGTCTGTGAACATTCAAAGGGGAAATATGGCATTGACTTAAAGACATAGTCCCAGCAAGGTTTAGGTGTACTGAACACATGTATATCTGAGATATGAAACACCCGTGGTTTTGTGTAGGTGTTCTGCTATTGTACCTGCTATAAAGTTTTATTTTCATTGCTGCAGAATAGTAGTCTCCAGTTTTTTGATTGTTTACTACCACCAGTAAAATAAATTTATACTCAATGTATGTGCTTATTTTAAAGCAGATTTATATAAAATATGACATAAAAATCAATATAATTCAAAACATCATTCCTACATTCCAGTGGGGTTCACCCTGCAAGCATCTCACATGTGTAGTTTTCTGCTCATTCTGGATGGGACAATTCAGATTAGCAGGAGGGTGATCCTCTGCCCTTGATTTCCCTCCAGCAGTCTTGATAAATGGGAACATCTTAAAACCACAGCTGGTAAAGGAGATCTAAGGCAGCATCAATAGTCATGGTACAGGGCTGGCATGGTGGTGTAATAGGTAAAAGCCTCCACTTGCAATGCCAGCATCCCATTTGGAAACCAGTTCATATACCAGATGCTCCACTTCTGATCCTGCTCTCTACTAATGGCCTGGAAAATTAGCAGAAGACGGTCCAAGTGCTTGGGCCTCTGCTACCCACAATGGAGACTCGGATGAAGCTTCTGGCCATGTGGGGAGTGGACCAGTCGGTAGAAGATCTCTTTCTCCCTTTGTCTCTCCCTCTCTCTACAACTTGACTTTCAAATAAATAAATCTTTTAAAAAAAAGTCATATCCAGTACTGCACTTGATTCCCACTGATCACAAATGGCACCTTCTTCTGTGCTGTTCATCATCCATGTCGGTGTCCAGATGCTGTCAGCTCCAGGGCTGGGTTAGCACACCAGTAGTCAGGCCCAGCCAGCTTCTTCTCTTGGAGGAATAACACCTGACAAGATGGTGGCTCCTAGGCTGAAGTCTATGTCCTGCAGAAAGATTGTATTTTATGCCTCACAAAATACAGCACAAAGTGAAGATCAGCTCTTAAGTTTATAACCTGAACGTGAAGTTTCAGGCTTCCAGTAATTCATCTCTCCCCCAGCCACAGGCCAAGTATTAGAGGACAAAGTAGAGCAGGCATGTTTTAGCTCCCCTGCTCCTTGGCCTTTTGCTTATTAAATACCCGGTATTTCCTCCTTGTGTTGAACATGACAGGACAACTATCCAACTACCTTGATATTGTTGAGTTATACAACACATTTCAATTATTTAGCATGATAAGCAATGGTGAACTTGCAATCTGATAAAATAGACAGCCTCATGGCATCTAGTACATTTTTTAATGCTGTACTGTTGTTAGGTTAAATTCTATTTGTAAATATGGGCCACCAAGGGGATATGGAATTCCATAGTTATTTTGACCTGAAAATGAACCACCGTTTCAACCCTTGGGCAAGAACACTTCCCAGTCAACATGGAGAGTTATTTGTGCCTCACAATAAGGAAACTCTGGGGAGATCATTAATCATTTTGATTAATGCTTATTTGTACCATGATAGTACAGTATCTCTCAGGTTCTAGTTTATTTCTATTTAAAAAAATGCTATTCTCTTTATGTTATTTTCAGATAAGAAGTTTGTTTAAGGGCCTTCTATACATAGAAATGACATTGTCTTCTTGAGCTCAAAAACTTGAAATATTTCAGCCATGATAAAACCTCATTAACTTGAACAATTTTACACTGCCCAAGGTGAAATAAGAATTCAGCATGATAAATGTGCTAATTATTAAGAACCTCTTTACCACCTTTTCCAAATATCTTGTAAAGTAGACTTCAGCTCACGTGAGGTTAAATTGTCTTCAGTTCTGAGTTACTGCTAACTTAGCCAGCAAGGTATTTTAAAATTTATTTTCCTGTTTGACTTAATATTTATTTATTTCAACTTTCTATTCAGTTATAGGTGGTTCCAACACAACTACAAATAACTTTTTTTAAAGATTTTTTATTTATATATTTGACAGGTAGAGTTACAGATAGTGAGAGGGAGAGACAGAGAGAAAGGTCTTCCTTCTGTTGGTTCACCCCCAAAATGGCCATTACAGCCAGAGCTACACTGATCCGAAGCCAGGAGCCAGGTGCTTCTTCCTGGTCTCTCACGCGGGTGCAGGCACCCAAGCACTGGGCCATCCTCCACTGCCTTCCCGGGCCACAGCAGAGAGCTGGACTGGAAAAGGAGCAACCAGGACTAGAATCTGGGGCCCATATGGGATTCCAGCGCCACAGGCAGAGGATTAACCAAGTGAGCCACGGTGCTGGCCCCCAAATAACTTTTTTTTTTAAAGAAACTATTTCTCTATGCCACGTGTTTAGTTGCCTTCTAAACTCACACATTGTATATTTATGTGTGTATCCACTTACTAAAATGAGGAATAAAATTTAAGATGTATCATTCCACTAAGAAAGATACGGAAACTTAAAAAGCATTCTTCCTCTTAGGTCAAAAAAAGACATATCTGCAGAAATTACACAGTACTTATAACTGAATGACAATACAAACACTATTTATCGATGTGCAGAAGATAGCTAAAGTGATATTTAGAATGAAAATTATAGCCTAGCACACTGTCTCTCTCTCTCTTTCTCTAAATATATATAAATATATATTTAATAATATTAACATTAATGAGATAAACACTCAAGTGGGGTAAAAAATTAGAAAAAAGAGTGAATCCAAAGGTTTCAAATGGAAAGAAATAGTAAATTAAAACGAGAAAGTATTGAAATAGAAATCAGAAACAGAATATCTACACAAACAAAAATTTGTTATTTGACAGAAATAATAAAATCAGTAAACTCCCCTAAGACTGATCACGCAGAAAGAGAAAGCACAAATCAGTGGCATTAGAAAAGAAAAGGGGAAATAACTGTATAGACAATAAACACTTTTTTAAAAACCAAGGGTGTTATTAACAATTTCTTTAAAAACAGAATGAAAAATTTCCTAGAAAACTCTAAATACACACAACTGACTGAAAATGGGGAAAACCTAAACAGATTTATAACTACCTTCAGTTAACCAGTCAAGTCCCTGCAGTCGTGAAAAATACTCCACTTACTTCACCATTACTCAAAGAAGCAGAAGTTACAACAGCCCCGTGATGCTCTTTCAGCAGACCAGCAGTTGACACAGATACCAGTGTCTGACAGTACCAATAGTGGTTGACGATCTGGAGAAGGAATCACACCAGGCACTGCAGATGGATGTGCTATTAGGACAGCTGCTTTGCAGTAAAGATGAAGCTGTTCATACCCTACCAACTCACAAGTCTCAGTCCTCACCCAAGGGAAACCTTGGTCCGCATGCACTAAGCCTCACTCATTCGGCTACTCATTGGACACTAAACCTGACAAGTATTGCAGGGCCCTGTGTACCACATCATTGTAGCATTGTTTAGAAATAACTTTTATTAATGGTAATCTGGAAATATTGTTATCTATTCATAAGTGGAAAACTGTGTACAGCAGATGAAAATAATGGTATTGTTTGAAACATAGGTATCTAGCTCTAAAATATGAAAATAAGTGAAAAGGTATATGAAGAAACCCAGATATGTTACCATTTGGATAAATTTTGAGAACACACAAATTAATAACACCAGTGTCAGCACCACCTGGGAATTCAGAGGTGTAGAATCTCAGATCTGCTCCAGATCCAGTCAGTCTAACTCAGTGGGGTGTGGGCTCAGCAGTCTGTGTTGGTGGCATCTCCAGGTGGTTTGTATGCATAGGAAAGTTTGAGAAACATGTACATAAATGCACACACAGGAGGCTTTAATCATAGCTGTAAAACTTTCTAAAGTAAATATAGTAAAACATTAATATTGAGTGATGTACACACAGCTGTTTTTTTACTTTTCTCTGTACATTGTATGTTTGAAAATCCAAGAATAAAAACTAAGAAAAAGAAACAATACTTGCATCTAGATAACTTGATTGAATATAACATTCTTATTTGATGTAATATTAATCACATTAACCATCAAGCTTACTGTTATTTCTACCCATTATCTTTAGGCGGGTCAGAGAGTTAAACAGCAGCAACACTAAAAAGTTTCTGGAAGAAAGAAAGAGAGTAAGTATTCTGTAATTTCCTTGACACTCTTCCTTGAAAAATTGTAAGTAATAATCATACTTAAATACCAGGCTTCTAGCTAATTTGCTTAATTTGATTTTTCTGTACATTAAGCATACCAGCTATTCTTTTCTGCCAGAGTAATCTTACCAAAATCTCTGAAGTAATTATTTGGCACCATTTTATACAGAAAATGAAGCCAAGTGTTAGTCCTGTACAAGTGCTCTATTATTTTTCTAATATATTGCAGGAAAGATTTTCACAGTAAAGGCATTAGGGTTTAAATTAAGTTTTCAGACTCTATTTCTTTGTTTTTAAAAGTTATCTCCCTCACTTAAATTATAAACTTAAAAATTACTCCTCATCTACAAGTTTTAAGATTACAAACTAAAATTTATCAACTTTTTTTTTTAACAGCTTGCAATGAAGCAGTCCAAAGAAATGGATCAGTTGAAAAAAGTCCAACTTGAACACCTAGAATTCCTAGAGAAGCAGAATGAACAGGTATTTCACTTAAATGCATAAAAGATGTAGGCAGCAGCTTCAGAATGCAAATACCTTGGCTCCCAGTGACCCCTCTTCTGAAGCCAGTGGCCTGCATAGTATGATGACTAGGGGAATTTGCTGCCTATTGTATTTGCTCCATTTCCTTCCAAAGGATTAGAAAGTAACTTTTTGGAGGAGCAGTAAAGGAATGTGGCTTGGAGGAAAAGAATAAATAGACATTTGAACATAGAATTACATTACTAAAAGTAAGAGGATAAGAAAACAGGTTAAAAATTAATTTATCCATTTTTATTTAGAGTTTTATAATTTGAATCATACAAACAAGTAATATTATGTCTAATGAGAAATCACCTATGTTCAGGCTCAATCTAAATTAAAGTTAGGAAAACCTTCCTAGGCTTACATGTTAGAATCTGAAGTTGTGAGTCTCTGTAACTCTACAAAACACTCAACATGAGTGCACATGCCACTCTTGGTTTTGCCAGCAAAACAATAAATCAATACACACAAATCAAGAGTTTGCCAAACTCCTACTGTTAAGTTAGGCCATCAGGTTACCAACTCTGAGATAATTTTGTTTTTTAACCCGGAAGCTTGGACCTGGGAAACCCTATCTCAAGTGGGTTGTAGCCCCTCCTCCTCCTTCCACAGTGCCCCAGCCATTTTATGGAAGCACCTGTTTCTTGTATGGCAACTTTACCTTCAATTTAAACTTCAGTCTCTTTCGTTTCAAGTTGTGCTCTTAAGATGTAGTGGGTTTGGATATAGTGGATTATTGTTTCTAGATAATTTACTTCAATTTAGAAGCGATGGTGAGGTTTTTGATGAATTACAGACTTGTACTACATTCTTTCTTCTTTCCTCTCATTTATAGAGCAGTCCTATTTAAGGTATATATATTTTTTCATATTAAATGTCTACCACTGAAGAATGTTTAAGTAGAAAATACACTAAAAAGTACCTTTAAGAAAGTAGAACGAAATAATAATATATTTTTTGGTATTGTCATGGGGTATCAGATCCAACTTCTGATTTCAGCTTCTTTACTTTTTGGTGGATAGAAGTTTTATTCATCAACATATTTCTGAGTTATGTTTCACATTTCCTCTTCAGCTAAATGCTTCTATTCATAAACAGTCCACCAATCCCCAAGGGGACAATACATGTCTATTGTCCCATAACACCAATTCATTTGACCAGCTCATAGATGCATCGCATTCTGGTGCAAGTTGCATAGTTTATATTTGTTCATGTAAAGCCCTTCTCAGAAAGTGTTCCTCATGGGGGAACATGGGAATGTGCATAAGGCTACAGCTACCATGTCCAAAGCTTTACATGATTCAGATAGGTGCAGATAAGGATACCTTTGAAAAAAAATTCATACTCCTTAAGACAAGGGCATAATGAAAGGTAAGGCACAGTTATGTTTTAACTAACTAAATTAGGAAACTACTCGGAAATTATTGCATTGCTTGGCAACAAGTTTGACTAAAGAATGTAAATGTGCTAAAAATTACTCCTTGTTACAATAGTGAAGTAGATCAGAGCTAGGGAATAAAGTTATCTAATGTTTCTCATTTCAAAGCTAAAGTACATAATAAAAACTCACTTTAAGCTTTTATCCTAATACATGGGTCATTTAAACCACATCAGAGTTCTTGCATTAAAATACTGCATTAGTGAAAGCTGTATTGATTGGGAAGATGCTAGCTTTTTGTTCCAAAATTTACATAACGCCTCTTAATATGTCATCAATGATATGTACCACCCACAAATGATACTTTGAGTCACAAAAGCTTAGGAAAACCCGGGACATGAAAAGACTTGAGACTGATGAAGGCTTAATGAGATTCAAGAAAAAGAAATTCAAGGTATCATAATGATGCTTCTGGCAAATGTTGAATAATTCAGACTTGAATTTCTGTATTCAGCTTTGCTTTACAACTATGACCCGTTAAATAGCAAATTCAATGCCAGACCTTTTATATATATTTGGAATTTAAAAATCAGAAAACTGTCAATTTAGTTGTTCTGTATGCGATAACACTGTCATAGGCACAATGTGAAACATAAAATAACTGTGTTTCTGCCTTCATAAAGGGCAAGGTCTAGAACTATGCAGCAGAGCTCCACTCATAACCAATTAAATATTTAATTTGCAAAAATTGGGGGGGAAAACCCAGTTGCCTGTCTCCAGAAAATTCCAAACAATCTCCCAAACCATTATTCAACTCCAAGACTTTTCTCCCCCTCTTTTTAAGCCAGTGTTGAGGGCTTTGGCCAAAATGACTCATGGGTGAATACTACATTTTGTTGTTCTTGTTCTGGGTTCTAACCGCATATGTCCTTTGTAAGCCACTTCACAGTGTTGCCTGCTTGGTCAGCCAATTATTCATTAAAGCTCTAACAGTTGAGGTTTTTCTTCCTATTTGAGAGTTGTCCTGTAGACCCCCCAGCCACACAGCATCTCATCCGTCTTGACGTGTACCATTTCAAACATTAGTGAATCCATTACTGTCACGTTCAAGTCTCAAAAATTTATTTTTGTCATCAATCCTATCATTTAATAAAGACAGGTGAAAGGTTTTGCTAAAGATTAGGCATTCTATGCACTGCTGCCAGGAGAGGGGCAATCTGGACTAGTAGGCATCAGTTGTTTGTTTTGTTCTTTTTTTTTTTTTTCCTCTTTCTCTGTTGAGATCAACTTGGGGGAAGGTTTATCACTGATGGGTGTGTACATGTTTTATTCTTAGCTTTTTGCTTTTCTGTATATAGTTTTGCATTCATTTCGCAAATTCACTTCAATATTCATTTATTTTCTTTGTTTTGTATGTATGACTCAATTTGACATAACTATTTTTGTACAAACAGCTTTTGAAATCCTGTCATGCAGTGTCCCAAACACAAGGTAGGACTCAAACTCTGATCAGCAAGACATTGCTTTCCTTCTTGGTGCAGTCTCCATTTATGAATCACTATGGTCATAACTAATTAATATTTTAAGGGTTTGGGATTTGAAAACTTGACTATTTCATGCTTGGATTTCTGATGTAATATTTAACCTGAAACGCCCAAACTTTTGGAGAATTCTGATGGCTCTGTGGCTGCATTTCCACTTGCAAATCTGTGAAACGGGTGACAGTAATGAAGATATGCCCAGGGATTACGAATAGTGGTCTATAGCTGTTGTATGGCCACAGATAAGCCTGGGTCACAGAGTGAAATATTCCTCAGTATTAGTAGGACTCCAGTGAATCTTTAAAGTATCCCAAAGTTTGTCAGTGATTTTTAATGACAGAGAGTTTATGGTCTGCCTGTAGACATGCTGTACCATGCAGAAATGGTATATTCTTATGCTCTCTGCCAAATCTGGTTTATCAGATCTCAACCCTAGCAACCCTTGTAATAAGTGAGGTGACCATGTAATTTATTATCTGAACCAAGATGGTTTTGAGAGTTGAAGGAACACTGCTCACATGAGCCAGAACTTCAGGCATAAACCGGAATTGTCCCAGGCAGTTGGCAGTGGTCACCCTGCTCATAGAAGAATTTAGCTCTTGGAATAATCTTTTAATGTCTTTTAATTCTTCCTTCTGAACTGCGTTCAATATTATCTTTAAATGCTAACGGGGAAGAAATATAGGAATATTTTATTACTACTTACTAAGCATAGAAATATTTGATTTCTAGCACTGATAATGTTTCACTGTCATCTCTTATGAATACTGTTTGTGTCATAGTTTCATGTTTGTATATTTTTCTCCATTTCCTCATTTTTCTATTAGAGTAGTACTGAACCCCAGGCATAAGAAATATCTGGGTCAAGGGAACCATTCGTCCAATTTACGCATGAAGAAAATTCTTTGGTGTGTGATATCCATCCTGCCCAAAATGAAATGTAAAACTAAAATATAAAACAGTAATTAGAAGAAAATCACCATATGGTTTGTGGGTTAAACTAATTTTGTCACAGGACTTCATTTGGGAGGTTTAGATATTTAAAGTATGAGCTACACAATTGACCAAACCAATGTAATATGCTCTCACTTGAACTTCTCCATCAATTAGATTCTTAGGTAATTACCTTTAGCTAAATTTCAGCCCATTTGGGGAATAATTTGTGCATAAACAACACTTTCTAAAGTAATAAAATTATCTACACATAGTCAAAGTGATGTGACAATCCAGAAACTAAATCAAATCAAATCAGTTTGATGTGATATAGTGTAAACATCAAGTGAGTGGCTCAACCTATATTTCAAGTGGGTTTCCTGGCACTGTGTAGACTAGTCTTTCTTAAACTTTAATGTATATAAGCATTTCCTAGGGGTGTTTTTGAAATGCAGATTTGGATTCAGTAGGTCTGACATAGTCTCCAAGATTCTACATTTCTAAGGAAGTCCCAGGCAATGTTGTCCTGGTCCAAGGTCAGCATTTTGTGTAGCAAGGCAATAGAGACAACCTCAGATTTAGAAAAGAAAGACCAGGGTTGTGTAGTGCCTTCCAGAGAGGATTTCAACATGTAAGGCCGTGTTTCTGATGTTATAGGCGAAGGAGATGCAGCAGATGGTGAAATTGGAAGCCGAGATGGACCGCAGACCAGCAACAGTAGTATGAAACTCCAAAATACAAACTGAAGCAGCAAAACCACAAAGCATCAAAAGATCACTCCCCAGACTTCTGAACACCAACTCCGTGGATGAACGCTGTTCTCTTTCATGTTTCCTTTATGTGTAGACAAGGTGTTGCCCAGAACCGGAGAGACTTGTATGACCTACGTACATATCTTTACCAGTTGGAGTGTTGAATTTCCTTGGCCAACCAAAAGTAGCTACAATTCCATAAAAAATCTCCTATTCCAGTAAGGCAGAGTTTAGCCATTGATGATACAACTTAAACATGTTTGTTACAAAATACCATCACAAGTAAATGAGCTTGATGTTAACAACTCTGCTTTGTGATGCATTAGAACATGTTTGAGCTGCAGCAAAAATAGTGCATTAGCAATTAAATAGCAAGTGCATGCACTCGGAAAAACAAACTCTGTCTATAAATTCATTAGCAGAAGTGGTGGTCTGCTAGACAAATACTTTTGCAGAATTTTTCTACATCTAAGTTACCTCATCAGTAAGTGCCATGTCTTTACCATGCCATAAGAGGCTAATTTCCTGTGAAAGTTGTGGAAATTATTAGAACAGTAGAAAAATAGAGCAGTGTACCTGTGCCAAAATTCACCATTACTGAAAGGGGAATTCTGTTAGGCACATTTAAGAAAGTTTACATCTGACATTGCTTTATAGGAATTTCTTCTGCAGATTCCAGATACTACAATTCACTATTACACCAAAAAGGTTGTGAAGTGGTTATTGACAAATGTTTGTAAATGTGACCATGTATAAAGTATTTATACTTCTTAATTCACACTGTTTTAGAGCAAAATCATTTAAGTACTGCCACATAACAAGGTTAGTAACCAGGAATAATAGAACTATGTTTGCATGATACACAAGCACCAATTAAGACTAATCCATACAGACACAGTTAACCTAATGCCAAATAAATACTGGTTAAATACATGTATGGCACAGAGTATAATTTGACTATCAAGACTTTTAGCATAATGAAAAAGTCTATATATATGTGTATATGAATTATGTGGGCATTCTTGATATTTCAAGTTCTAGTTTGAAAAAATACATAACTAATTTAATTTTACACAGAAATATTTATGCAGATTTTCAGAATTTCATATCAGGAAATAACCTTTTTATGTCTGTTAAATATCAAAACAATTTGCTACAGTGTTCATCTGCATGGCCCTTACGCCAGCTGTAGCTGTGTTGCAGACAGTGCATGAAAAAGCATTCCGCTGGGGAATGAGCCATGCTCCAGAGTCAAGAGGAGTGCATGGGAACCTGGTAGTCTGCAGCTAATCAGATGACTGATTTTAGGACACAGAACACCGACCAAACTGTTGTATATGCTTGTACAAATTGTGTGTTCCTCTGAACAAAGCAGACACATTTATGATACCATCAATACTGAAATTAAACTCCCACCTTCTCTAATAAAAAATTAAAACACATTTAACACTTGTCAGAGTATTTACTCCCATGATGCTTTCTAGTAAATGCTTTGCTTTGTGTACACTCCCAGAGTCTCTTAACCTGAATTCACTTCTCTATTATTATTCTTTGAGACAGAGACAGATGATCAGATAGAGCTCCCATCCACTGGTTCACTCCCTAAGTGTCCACAATGGCCAGTGTTGTACCAGGCTGGAGCTGCGAGCTGGGAACTCAATCCAGATCTTCCACAGGGATGGCAAGGACCCAATTATTTGAGTTGCAACATGCTGCCTCCCAATGTGTGCATTATTGGGAAGCTGGAATTGGAACTGAAACTGAATTCCAAACCCAGGTACTGTGATATGGGATCCCAGCACTTAACCAACCACTAAGCCATTTTTCATAAGTGATATTTTCCTTGATTATCAAAGGGTGCTTATTCATGTCTTCACCAATTTTTGCCCCCAAATGACATAAAACATGCAGATTCTAGCTGACTTTCAAATGTAATGGACTTGCTTTTCTTTTTCTTGTATTTGTGATTTGAATTAGGTTCTGTAAGATTTCCTTTTTTTTAGTTTTTTTTTTTTTATTTCTTTGAAAAGCAGAACTACAGAGAGGCAAGGCAGAGAGAGAGAAAGAGAGAGAGAGAGAGAGAGAAAGAGAGAGAGAGAGGTCTTCCATCTGCTGGTTCACTCCCCAAATGGCCGCAATGGCTGGAGCTGGGCTGATCCGAAGTCAGGAGCCAGGAGCTTCTTCCAGGTCTCCCACACAGGGCAAGGGCCCAAGAGCTTGGGCCATCTTCATTCCCAGGCCATAGCAGAGAGATGGGTCAGAAGTGGAGCAGCCAGGATTGAACCAGCACCCACATGGGATACCAGTACTGCAGGCACTGCAGGCAGCAGCTTTACCTGCTATGCAACAGCTCTGTAAGATTTCTTTGGTTCCTAGTGACCTGTAAAATATTAGAGTGAGAATATATTTCTTCCAGCATTACCATACCGTGAAAAAATTATGCTTAATCACATATCACCATATTTGGATTGCCAATCTTCAGAGATTCTGAATGCGTTCTCTTTGTTATATCAAATGGCTTCTTCCAAGATCTCGACTAAGCTCAGTATTCTGTAACAACCTGCTGCCATTTCTTATATATGCTTTTGAGTGGTACCACAAGTTTTCCCACTTCTCTGATAATTTCTTCTCTGGTTTTTCATGCTCCTGAACCACCACAAATATTTACATTTCCCAGTTTCTATCCTGAACTAGCTTTTTCCCCTCGGATTGTGTTCCATACCTGAGACATCTTGCCCTCTAAAGGACCCATTGCACTAGAACTGAAAGACACACAGCTCAGGTCTACAACTAAAAGATATGATTTCCTTACTTATATAAATTCACAATGTACTCAGACTCTGCATTCTCACTTGTGAAGAAAAAAATGCTTACAAATTAAACTCATTCAGTTTCTTCCAGTGCAAAAAAAAACCAAAACCCAGTGACATAATTACTTGCTTTAGAGTCCAGCCCCCTGTAAAAAGTTCCTCCCCTTTGGCAGTCCTCAGGTGGCATCTGAGTATTAGGTGATTATCCTGTGTCCCTCTGAGATTGGGAGAAGTATCTGGTTTCCCCATTGCCTTCTACTGCAGTCCTGCAAAGAAGACCCTTCCATCCCAGTCATTCAAGGTCCCTGCTCAGCTGAGTCCACAGCCTGGGCCTGTAGCTGTTTGCACTTCTGGAACTTTTTGGACTGTGGGGAAATCAGAGGTGCTGGCTCAATCCCATCCATCTAAAAATTGCTTTCTTTACTTGTCGGCTGTTCCTACTGTGGAAGTTTTGAAATTCAGGAGTGTGAAATTTTCTAGATTTTGCCCCAGGAAGGAAGAAGCATGCCTGCTTAAAACTGTGGCTCTGATTGTCTGGGTGTCTCTGATATCTTGTTTCTCCTACTCTTAGGACTTCTTGTTCCAATTTAGGAATGTGAGCACTTGAATCTCAAGTATTACCTGTAAGCTTTTCTTTTAGCCCCAAAAGGACATTCAGCTGCCCATATTTGAGTGATTACAGTACCCATACAATGTTACACTGTTCATTCCCTATTTTTCTTCTCCTTTTATTATTTTTAATATTTCATTATTTATTTGAAAATGAGAGAAAGACTTCTTCCATCTGCTAGTTTACACAAGAGCCGGCTACAAAAGCTGGATCTGAGCCAGCCTGCGACCTGCAGCCAGGAGCCAGGAACTGCTGAGTCTCTGAGTCTCCCGTGTGGGTAACAGCAGCCCAAGTACTTGGGTCATCTTATACTGCTTTCCCATGAGCATTAGCTGGGGGCTGGGTCGTAGCAAAGCAGCTGGGACTGGAAGCAGTGTTCTGATCGGGGATGCAGGCGGCTCAGGCAATAGCTTAACCCACTGCACCACCAACACTGCCCCCACTCTTCCATTTTTGAGGTAATAAAATGCCCTGTGAAAGAAAAACCAAATTGCCAAGACATGGAAACATCTCAGGAAGTACCTTATTTCGTCAGACCCAAGATACCACTGGTTATAATGTGCCCCATCATCTTCTACACCAGACAGAATGAAAACAGCCTGCCAGTTAAACTGTGACACATCATCCACTGAATAAGACACATCTCAATGTTAAACGTGAAAATTAAAAAAAAAAAAGTGCACCTTGAGATCCATGAAATGCATAGTATTCCAGAAATATACAAGTTTCTCAAACGCCAAGTCTTGAAGAGAAGAGAAATTTTTTTAAAGATTGATTGATTTGAAAGAGTGACAGAAACCAAGGGAAAGAAGAAAAGGAGAAAGAAGAGATACAGGGGTAGAGAGAGACATCCTCTCCACTGGTTTGTTCCCCCAAATGGCTACAACAGCTGGATGTGGGCCAGCCTGAAGCCAGCAGCTTGGAACTCCATCTGGGTCTCTCACATGGGTGGAAGGGGCCATCTTCCTCTGCCTTCCCAGGTGCATTAGCAGGGGGATGAATTGGAAGCAGAGCAGCTGGAAGTCGAACCAGTTCTCTGATATTGGATGCGAGCGTGCCAAACTTCAGGTTAATCTTTTGTGCAACCAACTCTGGCCCCCAAACGACAACATTTTAGACATAGGTCACAAGAGAATCATTTTATCAGAAAGTGAAAACTAAGGAACAGTTCAATGACTAGGTTTCGAATTTTGCAATGAGATTCTGGAAAACAATTCAAAGAGGCTAAGAAGTTTTTCATTACCTAAGAGAATCTGCTTTTCTGTGTTTTCCCTTAGCTGTTCAGTGCAATCACGTGCCTTCAATTTCTACTACTCTGCGTATGTTTCTCAAATCTCTAACTTTAACCTTGCCCTTTCTTTTCCTAAGCTCTGGCTTTTTCAGACTGATAGGAGTTAAATAAAAGGCCCGAGTGTACATTGTTTATAGTTCACTGAAGACCCTTCCTCCATCTGTCCTTGCAATATACTTTGATGGTCTGTATCACCGCTGTAAACCCAGGGAACATCTTCTGCTCCATCTCATTTCCTCCACCCACAATCTGTTGATGAAACTCACGGATTCTACCCTGATAGCCTTGAAGGCTTCTCCTGTATAACTTCTTTCATTCCTTAACACACAGAATTTTAAGCCTGCTATTCAATTTCTTTACCATTTAAATCACTTCTACACACAGATTAATCTCCCCAAATGACAGCTGTAATCATTTCACTGTCTGCTCAGAATACGGAATTCCTACCTTCTACCTAAAGAATCAAATTGAAATTACTGATAACAGCATTCAGTTTCTAGCCCCTACCTGCCTACTCATGTAGCAATCCGAATTTGTCACTATTCTCTAGTCACATACACATAGCACACATCTTTTATAGCCACATTACTTAATGATTTTCTATTAATCCTTAAAAAGTATCCTCCAAAAATGCCTGCTTGTTCTCCCAAGCAGGAATTAACCTGTCTTTATTCCTTTATCCATTTACACTTAAAGGCCATTTAATCATAAGCTGTTTCCAGCTGTCCAGTCTGATTTCTTCTCAAGCTTTGTTCATTTGTTTTTCAAAGAATACAGAACCAATAACTATCAAATGACTATTTAAATTATTTTTGTGAGGTAAAATAAAGGATCTATAACTATGTATGTGGCCTCTTGGGCAGGAAATTCTTTGATAGCTTAAAGGTAAGGCTAAAATAAGTTTTTTTGAAATGTGTCTTTTCAATTTCAAAAAAAAAAGGTTTATTTTTACATCTTTTGAAATAGTACAAGTATCACAATGGCCAGCAGGCTCTTAACAGTGTGGACCCATCAACATTAAGAGTGAGAATGGAGAGTGAAGAGGAAATGCCTGCTTTATTTCATTATTGAGGTTGTATAAGGATGCCTCATTCCAAACACCAATTAATCCTTTATCACTGCTTGTGTAAGTCTAACCGAAGACCACACTTTTTTACTACTTTTCATTGACCCCTGGTGTTTATCAGTATCTCAAGCACACGCTGTAATAATTGCATCTTTGCTGTCATAACAGATCTGGGGTAGTGCCTCTAGGATGGATCCTTATGAGCCATCTTCTTTAATAAAATTTCCTTGAAAAGGGTTCTGCTCGATAGGTTAGAATAATAAAAAAATATTAGCGGAGGCAACAGGGACGTGGTTAAAAATAGCAAAATTTTACTTTTACATTTAAAAATAGATGTCTGTGTTTATCTTGATAGATGATGCCATGCCTCTTCCAGTCCTCTTCTAGCATCACTTTTGTAGAATTTTGGGGTGAGGAGTGGTCCCTGAGATGCTTCATCCTGGGAATTTTTGAGTCTCCACCTTGAAACAATTTAGAAAGTTTTTCCAGGAGGGCAATTTAGTATTATATACCAATTAATTCACACCATGATCCCATGGCCTTAGGTGAACCAGAATGCACCAAAAACAAGAGAAAAGGAAAGAATTTGACCATTGGTGGACCCTAAACCTTAATAGATAATGTAAATAAGGAAATGTTATTCACCAAAATCCAAAACTTTTTGAGTACCAACGTAACACCTTAAGTGGAAAATTCTACTCCTATCCTCATATTTAAATTATTTAAAAAGTTATATAAAAGTACCTCCATGCTGTGTATAAGGTGTATATAAAGCATAAACTGAATTTCATGTTTTGCTTCAGATCCCATCCCTAAGATATCTTATTATGTGAATTCAAATATTATAGATTCCAGAAAATTAGATCCAAAGCACTTCAGTTCTCCAGCAGACAAGGGAAAGGGGATACAGAACCTATATTGGTCCATCAAAATGCTTATTGTTTACCGTATCAAACAATTTGTGTATTTGTTTTTACCAAAATTCACGCAATGCTTTTTATGCATTGTATATGCATCTTTTACTTTTCCTTAGAAAAACCTTGGTATTGCTTTACTGTGTAGTGTTTGCAACATAGCAAAGCTGTACAGACTATAACTCTATTAAAAATTCAGTTATACTATCTTAACTAGCCATATAAGCAGTTATACTGGACTTTCAGCACTGAGCTGATTTTCTTCATTGTTCAAATATGAAGGCACTTTAAAAATTTCACAGAAAAGTGGAATTAAAAAGAAATTGGCTTTTTCATGCCCTCCTGTGTTTCTGTCCTTGGGTATTGCCCTACTGTTGCTGACTCGGAGCTTGACTGTGTCATTTTCTTTAGGCAACAGAAGAGGAGCAAATTTGACACAAGCAGAGACACATATTTCTTCATTTTGTTTGGATCTATGCCACTAACAGGAGAAAGTGAAGGCTGGCTTGCTGGCAGTATGGAAAACTATGCAGAGTTAAGTCATCATGTCCATCCCACTATCTCATGTAACCAAGACCAGCTGTTCCTCTCCCAGACCAATGGAACTATACAGCCAGCCCATGAACTTATGAAAAATAGTAAAGTGGATGGTGTTTTGAGCCCTGGAAGTTTAGGCTGGTTTGTTATGCAGCGGTACTAACAGGTATGACCAGTTCAGAATAGGAAGATGGTAACACACTGTCATCTCAGAGCCCCAGAGACTGTACAAAAAAAAAAAAAAAATCTGCTAAGATCCCTGGCATGAGTGGGACATGGTTTTTTCTTCCATTGTGTGATCCTAGATTACTAAGTCTCTTGTTCAATGTCTCTTGGATCTCACTGGGCCCAGGTCTATTTTCCTTCATAAAATTTTCAGGATCTACTATGGTTGATCTAATTTGGCTCCTGAACTCACGCAGAATTTTAAACTCCAAGGTCATAAATTAATAGTACTAAGAGGTTGAAAGCTTAATCCAGTCATGGTGTGTAGGAAATGGGTCTACTGTGAGGTCCTTAGGTCAGTGGGGGTGTGCCTTCAGAAGGAAATTCTCACGAGAGCATTGACTTTTAAAAGCTAGCGTGAGCCAGCACCATGGCTCACTAGGCTAATCCTCTGCCTTGCAGCGCCGGCACACCAGGTTCTGGTCCCAGTCGGGGCGTCAAGATTCTGTCCCGGTTGCCCCTCTTCCAGGCCAGCTCTCTGCTGTGGCCCGAGAGTGCAGTGGAGGATGGCCCAAGTCCTTGGGCTCTGCACCCTATGGGAGACCAGGAGGAAGCACCTGGCTCCTGGCTTCGGATCGGTGCAGCGCACCGGCCGCAGTGGCCATTGGAGGGTGAACCAACGGTAAAGGAAGACCTTTGTCTCTGTCTCTCTCTCTCACTTTCCACTCTGCCTGTCAAAAAAATTTAAAAATTTTTAAAAAGCTAGCTTGAGCCCCCACCCCTTTCTCTTCCTTGGCTCACCATGTGATCTTTCTCCATAATGTGGACTACTGATACATTCAATTAACTTTGTCATTTCACAAACACCTCTTTCTTTTACTCCCCTATACTCCCTCTTTATTGTTTGTTTTTAAACATTTTGTCTCCTTCCCTTGGGTTCCTTGGTCCATCAAATTACATAATGTCACAGCCTTGACAGCCAAAATTCATTAGTTGCTTTTGGATTTGGTTGTTTGCTTGATTCACAGGTCATAGACTAAAGTTGTCAGGAAAACAGAAGGCATTCAGATAAATGGGGAATTATTTAGTATGTCATTTTATCCAATTGTATAAAGTACACCATATGGATTTTTTTATGCTTTTTTTATTTAGTTGCCTAGCAATGGAAACATATGCTATTGAAAATTTACACTGATTTTAAAGCAACATTTTAGAAAGGAAATTTGAAGCATATTTAGATATTAATAGGATGAACATTAAAAATTATGCTAAATAATACATAAAATTAAGCAATTAAAATATTTTATATGATTTGGAAGTCTATTAAGGTAAACATCCTACAAAAAAATCAACCCTAAAAGAAATTAGTATATGAGTTCACTGAAAATAGTTAAAAAATTAGGAAAACTCAAATGTATCACTAAGACAATGGATTAATAAAATATGGTGTAGTTGCACAATGGAACACACAAAAGTGCTTACCTCATGAGTCCATACACATGAATGTCAAGAGAAGGCAATGCTAATCTTGAAGGAGGTCAGAATAGTGCCCCCACCCCCGTAAGAGGATGGAAATGCTCTGTAGAAGCACCACAAAGGTGCAGAGGCCTGGGAGGCCCTTCGGATTCCAAATCCATCTCTGTGGGAGGCCAGGTTCTTCATATACTCCAGTGAAAGTGACAGATCACCACGGGCTGAATGAAGGGAATGCTACCAGGACTCAGATGGCTTCTATGAAGGCAGACGTTAGATTTGCATCCACCTAAAATGATGTCATTCTCCTCACGATTTTAAAGCTTGTTTTTCATAAAATGTTGTTTTAATAGTATGTTACATGTTAACAGGTAATCATCTATTGTCTTATTGAATTGATGGATATTTTGGAATTTCTGTTCCAATTTTTTAAATGTTTTTAATTTATTGTATTGATTTGAAAGATACAATAGGGGCCGGCGCCGTGGCGCAGTAGGTTAATCCTCCACCTATGGCGCCAGCATCCCATATGGGCACTGGTTCTAGATTTGGCTGCTCCACTTCCAATCCAGCCCTCTGCCATGTCCTGGGAAAGCAGTAGAGGATGGCCCAAGTCCTTGGGTCCCTGCACCCGCTTGGGAGACTAGGAGAAAGCGCCTGGCTCCTGGCTTCGGATCGGCGCAGCTCCAGCTGTTGCAGCCATCTGGGGAGTGAACTAATGGAAGGAAGACCTCTCTCTCTCTGTCTTTCCCACTCACTGTCTGTAGCTCTACTCTCAAATAAATAAATAAAATCTTAAAAAAAAAGAAAAAGAAAGAAAGAAAGATACAGATAAAGAGGCACAGAGAAAGCTCTTCCAAGTACAGCTTCATTCCCCAGATACCTCAATAGCATGGACCAGGCCAGGCTGAAAACTCAATCTGTGTCTCCCATTCAGGTAAGAGACCCAACCAATTGAGTCATCACCTGCTGCCCCTCAGGCTGTGCATGAACAGGAAACTGGAACCGGGAGCAGCGTCAGGACTTCCACCCAGCCACTCCAGTACAGAATGCAGGAGACCCAAGTAGTATTTATACACTGAGCCAAACGTCTGCCTGGTTTCAGGGCATAATTATCTGGAAGAGTTTTGACAATAAAATTAAGTCAGCAGGCTGTTCTCCTCTATAGAGAGGCTACTCTACATCTCTTATAGAAATAACGAGAAAGCCTGTGCTGTGTGAGGGAGGCAGAGGTTGATGCAGAATATGTTCTCTTTGTTCCTCCCTTCCTGATTTTTCCATACAAACTCTCCAAGTTAGCAACAGAAAATGATTTGAACCAATATAAGGGTAACCAAGGAAGAGACCCTGAAAGGGACAGAAAATGACACATCCAGAGAGAACAGAGAGATGCACTTAGAAAAGCTAGCAGACTATCAGACTATTGAGAAATTGGGAAATATATAAATTGGACATAAATACGCCCAACGGGATTGTGCAGGAACATTGAGTGGAAAGCAGAATGGAAAATGGGTAAACTGCACTTAGCTAACAGAGATGGAATTTGCTCCCTGGAGAGATCAGTGTGGAACACAGTCTGGTTTGGGCTCACACTGGGCAATGTTCTGACTGTGTGCTTTACTAGCTGCCTATGTACACCTGTAGAATAAGCATAAAGCCATCTACTTCATAGGGCTGTTGTGAGAATTAAGTCAATATCTAATGCAAAGAACACAACTCCAGGCACTTCCCAAGTGTTCAATGAGTAGTATTTTATAAGATAGTTGTATTTATTATGTTTTAAAAGGCAGAATGACAGCCGGCGCCGTGGCTCAACAGGCTAATCCTCCGCCTTGTGGCACCGGCACACCGGGTTCTAGTCCCTGTCGGGGCTGTCCCAGTTGCTCCCCTTCCAGTCCAGCTCTCTGCTGTGGCCCGGGAGGGCAGTGGAGGATGGCCCAAGTGTTTGGGCTCTGAAACCCATGGGAGACCAGGAGAAGCACCTGGCTCCTGGCTTCGGATCAGCGCAGTGCACCAGCCGCAGCACGCTGGCCACAGCGGCCATTGGAGGGTGAACCAATGGCAAAGGAAGACCTTTCTCTCTGTCTCTCTCTCTCTCTCTCTCTCTCTCTCACTGTCCACTCTGCCTGTCCAAAAAAAAAAAAATTAAAAAAAAAAGGCAAAATGACAGAGACTCAACTTTATAGCTTTTTAACAAACCCAGTTTCAAAGGAAGGTCATGTGACCCCATTTTATTTTTCCATTTATCAGCTGACAGACATTTGGATTGTTATCAGTTTGGAGTTATTGTAAATAATACTGCTGTGAACATCCATGTATATGTTTTGGGGTGGACATATGTTATTGTTTCTTGGGTATTTACATAGGGGTAGAATTGCTGGATCATATGGTCACTCTATATTTAATTCTGAAGACCCATCATATTGTTTCCCAAAGTGGCTGCAACATTTTACATTCCCACTAGCAGTGTATTAGGATTCTGATTTCTCTACATCTTTTCTAATACTTGCTATTATCTGTTGCTTTTTTAAATATTTATTTATTTGTTTATTTGAAAGTCAGAGTTACAGAGAGAGGAGAGGCAGTGAGTGTGAGAGAGAGAGAGAGAGAGAGGTCTTCCATCCATTGGTTCACTCCCCAATTGGCTGCAATGGCCAGAGCTGTGCCGATCCAAAGCCAGGAGCCAGGAGCTTCTTCCAGGTCTCCTGTGCAGGTGCACGGGCCCAAGGACTTGGGCCATCTTCTACTGCTTTCCCAGGCCACAACAGAGAGCTGGATCAGAAGTGGAGCAGCTGGGTCTCAAACCGGCACTCATATGGGATGCTGGTGCTTCAGGCCAGGGCATTAACCCACTGCGCCACAGCACTGGCCCCCCTATCTGTTGCTTTTTTATAATCATAATGTGTCTGTGTGTTGGCATTTCATAGTAGTTCGTCTGGCATTTCCCTGATAATTGGTATATAATTGGTATTATATACCTTTTTGTAGGCGTACTGGTCATTTGTATGTCAGTTTTTGGAGAAGTGTCAATTCAGAACATTTGTTACCTTTTAAATTGGGTTGTCTGTTATTGAGTTATAGGGGTCTTTTGCAAATTTTATGTAATAATACTTCTCCAGAGAAACAATCGCAAAAATTTTCTCCCATTCTGAAGATCGTCTTTTCACTTTATTGATGGTGTTCTACAAATCACAGAAGTCATTCATTATGATGAAGTCCCATTTATTTTTTCTTTTGTTGCTTTTGGTGTCATGTCTAAAATCTACTGCTTTAATACAAGGTCACTAAGATTCACACCTATTTTTCTCTGTTTTAAAAAAGATTTATGTATTTGAAAGGCAGAATTATGGGGTGGGGAGGGGAAGGAGACAAAGAGAAAGATCTTCCATCCCCAAATGGCTGCAAAGGCTAGAGCTGGGCCAGACTGAAGCCAGGAGCCAAGAGCTTCTTCTGGGTCTCCCAGGTGGGTGGCAGGGGTCCAAGCACTGGGTCACCTTCTGCTGCTTTGCACAGGCCATGAGCAGGGAGCTGGATTGGAAGTGTAATAGCTGGAAAATGAACCAGCACCCATATGGGATGCTGGCATTCGAGGTTGTGGGTTAACTAACATGTTATAACACAATGCCAGCTACACCTATTTTCTTGTAAAAGTTTAATAGCCCTTACTTTAGGTCCTTGATCCATCTTGAATTATTTCTGCATGTGGTGAAAGGGTCCAGTGACATTCTTTGACATATGGATAGCCAGTCGTCCTAGCATCTTTTCTTGAAAAGACTGTTTTCCCCCATTTAATTGTCATACACCTTTGTTAAATATCAAGGAATCATGACTGTGGAGGCAAACTCACTTTTGAAGTCCTATCATGCCCAGTGGTATTGCTCAAGATATGGATGACCTTCACCTGGACAAATTCCCCGTGGCTCTTCCAGATGCTCATCTGAACCTCTAGGCAGTGTTTGACAAAGCTATTGCCCCATTCTGTCTCTGCTCTTGGGCTTTATGGCTTCACACTAGATGGAGGCACACAAACTTCCCATGCCCCAGTCCCATCTTGTCCAAGGAAATTTCTTCTCTTCTTCCTTCCATGAGAGAATTGTACTTCCATAATCTCCTATCCAGAAAGCTTTCATCCCACCACATGCCTTCATTCTGCTCTTTTCAGAATAAGATGCCAAATGCATGACCTAGACCATATCTGGTAGCAGTTAGCTTTAGTCCTTATCTTTTACTTTGATGTGTTGACTTTCATCACCCTTGTTAGTCTTCTACTGCTTCATAACAAATGACCAGACTTATCCCAAACCATTTATTGTCACACAGTTCTATAGGTCAGAAGTCTGGGCATTGCATGGCTGGATTCTCTGCTCAGATTCTTACCAGGCTGAAATGAAGTATTAATTTATCTATTATCTTCTGAGGCCCAGAATCCTCTTCCAAGATCAAGTGGTTGTTTGCAGAAACCAATTCCTTGCAGTTGTAGGACTCGGGTCCCCACTCCCTCGCTAGCTGCAGGGCAGGGCCAGTTTTCATCTCTAGATGCCACACATCATCTTGTATGTTTGTCCTCTTCCCAACATGGCAGGAGTATTGCAAGGCCATCAGCAAATATGTCTGTCTTATCACTCTTCTTTTAGGGACTCACTTTTCTTGGTTAGACTTTCCCAAGGTAATCTCCCTTTTGATTAAGTGAAACTCAACTTGTTTGGGACCTCAATTCGATCTTCACAAGTTCTGCAACTTTTTCCAGGCATAAAAATGCTATCAATGAAGTGATATCCATCATCACAGTCCTATCCACGACCAATGGGAAGGTATTATCCAGAATATAGATATAAAAGGGGTAAGGAATATTGGGGCCACTTTGGCCAACATACACACACACACACACACACACACCTAGCATGGACCCCAAATATTGAAGTTAGTTGTAACATGCTTGCAGCATTTAACAATCTCTAACATTTAATTCTATGTTTCAGACAAGTCCAGAACATTATTACAATTGTACATGTGTTGAATCCAAGGTCACAAAGTAACACAACAGGGGTTTAAAGAATGGAACCCATTCATCCTCCAGATTCCAAACCTGCCTTCTTTACAGAACCACAACCCTGAGACAAAGATCATCATATCTTAAACTTTAAAACCTTGATCACAACATCACCTGGCATTTTACAATTATCTTACTTTTTTTTTAAGTTTTGATAGGCTGAGTTAGACAGTGAGAGAGAGAGACAGAGAGAAAGGTCTTTCTTCCGTTGGTTCACCCCCCCAAAATGGCTGCTACGGCCGGCGCTGCGCCAATCCAAAACCAGGAGCCAGGTGCTTCCTCCTGGTCTCCCATGCGGATGCAGGGCCCAAGCACCTGGGCCATCCTCCACTGCCTTCCCAGGCCACAGCAGAGAGGAGCAACCAGGACAGAATCCGGCGCCCCAACTGGGACTAGAACCCAGGGTAATGGTGCCTCAGGGAGAGGATTAGCCCAGTGAGCTGTGGTGCCAGCCAGCATTTTACAGTTAACAAGGAGCACTGCCAGACACAATATCATTTCATCATGTGGCAACTTACTAGTGCAGATTTTGTCATTTCTTCTTCAAATGAGAAAATGATTGAGGGACTTTCACAGTGCAGTACTTAGCTCTTGGAAGAGCAAATAATAAGCTTCCTGCCCTCATGCCCGCAAAGGATTCATTTATTTATATTATATCAGAACTTAGTAAATCCCAAGCATTTCTAACATTAATTAGATTCGATTTAAATAATACCAATCAAACATGAATTCAGCAGGATAATACAATCTAAACAAGACTTTGTTTTTGAAAGTCTAGTCTGTCAGTAAACTATGACCCACTGACTAAATACTGTCTATTACCTACTTTTATATGGTCCATAGGCTAAGAATGATTTTTATATTTCTAAGTGGATGGGAAATTTTTAAAAGGAAAATAGTTTGCCACTATTTGGATTCACCAAAATTTTGTATTTGTGTGAGAAAGTGGATCCCACGCTAGGGGGCAAGGAAAAGCAATGGCAAGGAGGGTCCTTACTAATCTGACTTGCAGATTTATATGTCAAGCAATGTTCTCAGTAGGCTTCAAATACTCATTTAAAGGTGTGACCAGGGGACCAGTGCCATGTAGTAATAGGTTAAGCCAACTCCTGCAGTGCCGGCATCCCACACGGTAACCGGTTTGTGTCCCGACTGCTCCCCTTCCAATCCAGCTCTCTGCTTATAGCCTGGGAAAGCAGTGGGAGATGGTTCAAGTCCTTGGGCCCTTGCACCCAAATGGGAGACCCAGAAGTTCCTGGCTCCTGGCTTCAGATCAGCCCAGCTCCAGCTGTTGCAGCCATTTGGGGAATGAAACAGCAAATGGAAGACCTTTCTTTCTGTCTCTCTCTCTCTCTCTCTCTCTCTTTGTAACTCTGCCTCAAATAAATAAGTAAAATCTTAAAAAGGTATCATCAGATACACGATAGGACTTCAAACTTAACTAATTCAAAAATAGAGCTTCTAGGTTGTGGAGTTTTGTTTTGTTTTGTTTGGGGGGGGGTTGGATTTTTGTTTGGTTGGTTTTTTGGTTCACTCTTCCCTAATTAATGGCACTACCATCTTGTCAGCCTCAGATTAAAATTCTAAAAATAATATTTGACTACTGCTTTTCTCATCTTCTTTGTATACTCAATAAATAAGTATTACTGGTTTTTCCTCAGAATATTTCTGGAGTGAAACCACTACTCCACACTACTGGGACAGCCATCCTGCATGCAGCCACTGCCATGTCTCTCCCTGCATATATACCAGCTTTCTGGATTCATTTCCATCCACTGTTGAGCCCCTTCAATCCTTTCTCCACACAGTGGCAGAATGATCCTCTTGAGGTGTAAATCAGATTGTGTTACTTATCTGCTTAAAATCCTCTAATGCTTCCCTCTGCACTAAAAATAAAAGCTAAACTCCTTTCCCAAACCCACGAACCTTCACATGATCTGGCCTCTGCTATTTTGGCTCTCTGTTATTGTATAACAAACTATGCCACAAGTTAGTGCTTGAAGTAACAATTTGTTATTTCTCGTGATGCTCTGGGTGGGCTGGACTCAGCTGGCTCATTCTTCTGCTCCATTTCGTACTGGCCCAGGTCATGGATATGGCTGTACTTGGTTGAGAACCCAGCTGGAGATGGAATGTCCAATGTGGTTTTACTCAGATGTCTGGTGCCTCAGCGGGCATGGCTGCCTTGGATTGCTCCCTCTCCACATGGTCTCTCAGCATTTAGTGATCAAGTTCAAGCATCCTTGCCTAGAAGCTGAATCTCAAAAGGAAAGCAAAGGGAACTGTCAGGATTCTTAAAGCCTAGGCCAAAACACACAGCAAAAAAAGCACCCCGCATGTTCTGTTCAAAGCAAGCCACATTGGTATCCCAGACACAAAAGTGGGAAACATAGATCTGCCTCTTGATTGGTGGAGGGACATCAATATGCAAAAACAGGGGGGATGTGGAGCAGCCATCTTAAGAAATCTCCACCTTCCTGCCTCTACTCCAGCCACGCAGAGCATCTTCTGTCATTCTAAAAGGTGATGATATGGAGACCTTCTAGTGCTCCCCTTAGTATCCTTACGCTCATCTTCTTCCAGACGAGAGCTGATTTCAGCTAGACTCATGGCTGCCCAAAACAAATACTTATCCCAGGCTCCCTCGAAGTCCAGGTATGACACGTGACTACATTCCAAACAACATCAAGAGCCGGGTCCGGTGGACGCTTTCCCTTAAAAGACAGCAGTTATTTATCTGTTAACTCCTTTCTTTCTGTGTCTTGTACTGTTTGGGGTTGGTTAACCCACAAGAGGTCACAGAGATTGAAAGGTTTCTCAAGCTGGTGAAGCCTTAGTCCTTGAGATCACAGGACTGCCTGTCAACCCAAGAAAAACGAACCTTGTGTGTTTCGTTGAGAGAAATAAGCTGCTACCTTATTTAATCCACAGTTGCTTTGCGTTCTCCGTCTGTCACAGCTAGACTTAATCCTTACTGATGATCATTTCCAGCAAAGGTAGAAGCAAGAGCAAAAGGCTTGTGGCCAGAGAACTGGCAGAATGTGAGCAGAGTGAAAAGGGCTGATGAACTGTAGATGAGTCAGCAGTGGCCACCTCACACACAGTCTTCTAGGCTCAGCTTTCTCATCTGAATGAAAAGGGAAACCACTGCAGAGTTTGGAGAGGGTGACAAGGCCTTAGCTACATTATAAAATCCCTCTTTTTTAAGATGTATTTATTTATTTATTTGAGAGGCAGAATTACATACAGACAGACGGAGAGACAGAGAGAGAGGTCTTCTGTCCGCTGGTTCATTCCCCAAATGGCCACAACAACCAGAGCTGGGCCAATCTGAAGGCAGGAACTAGGAGCTTCTTCCAGGTCTCCCACGTGGGTGCAGGGGCCTAAACATTTGGGCCATCTTCCAGTGCTTTTCCAGGCCACTAGCAGGGAGCTGGATTGGGAGTGGAGGAGCCAGGACTTGAACCAGCACCCACATGAGATGCAAGTGCTGCAGATAGAGGCTTAACCTATTGTGCCACAGCACTAACCCCTATAAAATCACCCTTGAGGCTGGGGAGAAAAGACCAGGGGAGACCAAGGCAGAAGCTGGGAGCTAATTAGAAGGCTTTTATGAAGTGAGAGATAATGGAAGCACAGAGCAATGAAGACAGCGAGAAGTGGTCAGATTGTGCATCTAGTTTGACAAGAGAGAGGTACCAGGATTTGTGGATGGGCTAAGTCTGGGATATGGGGCAGTGCAGGAGTCAGCTGTAATCTAGAAGCTTTTGGTCAGAGCAACTGGAGCTGCTGCTAAGCTTTCAAGGGGCAGGTTGAGAGGAGCAGGCTTTGTGTGCAAGGAGTGTGGTGGCAGGTTGGGCACTCACAGTTTGATTTTTCAGGTTGTGTAAGTCAGAATTGTCCAGACAAACAGACCAATAGAATTTGTGTATCTATCTATCATCTATCCAGAAAACAATTTGTTTTAAAGAATTGGTTCCTGCAATTATAGAGGCTGGGAGCCTCTGGCAGAGCAGCCCAACTGACTGGAGACACAGAGAAGACTGATTTTGCAACTTGAATCCAAAGCTAATCTGGAGGCAGAATCTCTTATTCCTCAGGGTACCTCTGTCGTTTCTCTTCAGACCATCACAGAAACATCTAATCTGGTATTGGACCAAACATCTATCTGAGCCCTAGAGCCTACTGAAGTTGACACCCAAAACTAACCACTCCAGACTTAAGTTCTAAATGTCTTTAAATATCCTGGGGCGATGATGGCTAGGTAGCTGGAAATACTTGAAACATTTGGGATCATGAACATATACGTTTAATTAATGAAGAAAGATTGACAGATCCAACTGAGTAACTATAGACTGTAGGACCCCCCCATTTCCTCCCACTTTCTTTCTGTGTCACACACTCTGTGACTTGGCCATCTGCTTAATTTCCCTTATAGGCTTAAACTCAAACTGGCCTTGATCATCCCCAGGCATTAATGAATTTGTCTAGCTTGTTGGCAGAAACACTGAAAACTAAATATGAATAGACAAGTCCCATCCCTGAATCATGTACCTTAACGTTCCACATAGACTTCACAACTCAAAACCCTCATTGTAGACACCTCTGGGTAGCACATCCAATGTTGCTGTCCATCACAAGGCAGGTACAGCCCCAGGGGTGTGTAAGTTTCCCTAATAAATACTTTGGACTGATTTCTCTGGAATGTAGTACTTCTTTCTTTGTAATCCCAACTGACCTCACCTCAGAAGAGTTTGGGGAAGTTCCTTGTGAAACTCCCCTACTGCTGCTTTTGGAGTAATTCTAATTATGGTACCGAACAGTAGAAAGAGAAGAGGTTAGAGGACTGGGCGTTGCTAACTTAGGCTTCAGGACAGGTGAGGAAGAACCACCAATGAGAACCATGAAGCTGCATGAGAAACACCATAAAGTACAGTGTTCTGGAAGCCAATGAATGGTGTTCAGGATGAAGAAATGACCAAGTGTCAAATTCCTTCTGCTGATAAGTCAAGGAAGACCTGAGACTCTGTCACTGAATTTGCAAACCTGGAAACCATGAAAAATCTTATGGATCAGTTTGAGCTCAAATCAGACAATCAGAACCAGTTGGAGATATCTATTAAGATGTTTATTGCAAAGGATGTGTTTGTGATCATGGGGCATCAGTAGGTGCATCCAAATCACACAGGAAAGACCATCAGGAGGACAAGCTGCAACCAAAGGCACAGGCTGAAGCCCAGGTCACAGACAGATTTTTATTTTCTTTCTCAGGGAATCGTTGACTCTGCTTTTAAGGCCTTCAACTGATTCAGTGAAGCCCACCAGAATATCTAAAATACCTCCCTTGCAGACACTGGACTTCAATCACGTCTCCAAGCTATTCTCACAGCAACACCTAGATTGCTGTTTGATTGAATAACCTCTTCTAGCCACACTAGCCCATCAGATTTGATCACACCTCACTAAGACCAGATTGGATAGAGTGTAGGAATAAAACCCAAATCAAGCAGAATCAAGAGAATGCAGGGGAGGCCAGCATTGTGGATATCATGTAAAGCCATTACCTGCAATGCCAGCATCCCATATGGGAGCCGGTTAGTGTTCCAGCTGCTCCGCTTCCATCCGGCTCCCTACTAATGGTCTGGTAAAAACAGTGGAAAATAGCTTAAGTGTTTGGGCCCCTGCCATCCATGTGGGGGACCCAGATGAAGCTCCTGGCTTTGGCTTATCCCAGCATTGGTCACTGGGGCCACCTGGGGAGTGAAACAATGTATGGAAAATCTGTGTGTGTGTGTGTGTGTGTGTGTGTGTGTCCCTTTCTCTCTGTAACTATCACTTTCAAAATAAATAATATTTTTAGAAGAAAGAGAATGGAAGAGAAAATGTGGAGATCATGAATGTAGAAAATTACCTCAAAGGCTATCCTATAGGAGAGGAGAGAAGTGGAACAACAGTGACTACAAAGAATTGGACCACGGCGTAAGTATTTAAGACAAGACCGTTGGTGAGGGGGGGTCTGAGAAGCTGGAGGCCACGGCATTAGAAATCATCTCAGTGGATCTGGAAACCATCAGGAGGTGGACGTACAGGAGAGACCCTAAGTGACAGTGAGCTGGTAGCCAACACACTCAGAGCATGAGGTGTGACTGGGTGCTGAGAAGGCGAACAGTTCTGGTGGTACAAGAAAATATAATGGAATTGCAGACCTACGCCATCAAGTTCAAAACTGGGGAAGCAGGGGAAGAAGACGGGAACAGGCTAGCAAAACTGCCCTGAGGAGCAAAGGGGCCAGCATATGCAGTGGGACCCAGCGGGAGGAGTTTGGGAGGCCATAGCTCCCCCTGGAGGCATTGTTCTCCAGGTCTGATTCAGAGTGAGCAGGTCCGGGACATCTGCAGAGAAGCGGTGGAGGGCTCGGGGAATTTTACTGATGATGGATCGTGAATTTCAGAACGTAGGAGGGTTAGGGCATGACGTTATGAAGAAGACTTGCTGAGCTAGAGAAGGAGGAGCTGGGGGCCTTGGCGCCCTGAGGCAGATAGGGATAGAATAGACTGATGCGACTCCAGATGCTGGTGGTGAGGCTGTAAGGGTAGAGGAGTCAGCAAAGGCCGGGATGTGGGAATCACTCTAGGAGCGTGAGCCTTGGGTCTGGTTTTCACCTTTACTAATGGGGACATAAAGGCTGGAAGCAGGGGAACTGTATCTCAGCTCTTAGTCCCTCCCAGCTTCACTGTCCTCACTCTAACATTAATTAGGCTGCAGAAATTCTTCATAGCTCCTTCCAGCTTTCTACTCCACAATCCTAAAGCAGTCTTTAAAGTATATCCATAACTTGTGTTTGGTGTTTACTTTTATTCTTAGAACACTCATTTTTTGTAACTTCTTGGCCTTTGTCAAATTCACTTTTTACACTTTCTTTTCCCATGACAAGACTGAAAGAGAGGGGTTGCCCCTGTCGGGTAGTAAGCTAAGCCTCTAGCTGCAGAGATGGCATCCCATGTGGGTGCTGGTTCATGTCCTGGCTGCTCCTCTTCCAATCCAGCTCTCTGCTATGGCCTGGGGAAGCAGTGGAGGATGGCCCAAGTCCTTGGGCCCTTGCACCCATGTGGGAAACCTGGAAGAAGCTCCTGGCTCCTGACTTCGAATTGGCCTGGCTTTGGATCAGCATGGCTTCAGTTGTTGCAGCCATTTGCAGAGTGAACCAGCAGATGGAAGATTTCTCTCTGTCTCTCCCTCTGTCTGTTGCTCTACCTTTCAAATAAAATAAACAAAAATCTTTAGTAAAAAGACTAAAAGAGAACAAAGCACTATACTTTGGCTATACCAGCCTCCTCTAAAGAACAGGAGGGCAGCCTCAGGCACAAGGAAAACTGCTTCCTTTCCCCTGGATTTAGGAAGCTACAGAAAAACCTCTAAATTCTATTTCACTTTGTATTGAGGAAATTAAAATATCCCCCCCTTCCTTCTTCCTCCAATCCTTCCCATGCCTCATATCAGCTTATGCAGTGAGCATGATTTATACAAAAGTAAGTGAACGGGAATGAGTGATCCCTTCTGGAACCATCCAATCTCCTGTCCCCCACTGCATCACTTCTTCAAGTGTGGTCCTTGGAACTGAAGCTGATGCATCACCTAGGAACCTAGAAATGCAGATACCCTCGCAGCACCATGCAGGAGCCCATCACAAATGCAAATTCTCTTGCTGGGCCCCAGTCCTACCGAATGGAATCTCTGGCAGTAGTGCCCAGCATTCTGTTTTCCCCTGTGGTGATTCCAGTGTCCCTTCAAGGCTGGGAATTGCTACCTTAGACTTAACACACACGGTGGTGATACAGAATAACCTCCAGTGGTTGTAATTTTCTTATTCTTTAGCATTCCTGAGCTTGAGTGCAATTCCTTTCACTGCTTGCGTAGCTTCCTCTACAGTGCCTGCCTCTCACACCCTCCTGGACCCACTTGGACACCACCTCCCCTGGGAGACCTTCTCCAGGCAGGCTGAAAGAGAAACGCCTTTCTCTGCCTCCAAAGAAAATCTCCTAGCATCTTCTACTTGAGCACTTGTTATTTTATGTCATAACTGTTTGCTTGATCTCTTGTCTCCCTCCTGAAGACAAGAATGTTATCCTCCTACATTTAACAGATTTTTAAATGCCTGTTATGTTTCAAGACATTGGATAATTATGTTAAAAAAAAGATTGAAATCTTTATTACACTGAAAAGGACCAGAAGATAAATAATGCAAATTAATGCATTTCAGTGATTCAAGGCCATGTTTTTTAAACACTCTAAATGAGTCTTAATCAATGGCATGCCATAGTTTAATTGGCAGCATGCTTTGCTTTCTTAATACTACATAAAATTATGGTGTATCTCACAGTAACGTGGAACCTTAGATCCACAACATGTTGTAAGGAGAAAAATAAAGTGTGGAGAAAGGATGAGGAGTCTGGATGTCAGGGGAAAGAGTATCATTTGGAGTCTAATGCCCAGGAAAGGCCTCACTGAGAAGGTGACACTGAGGAAGTCAGTGGTGGAGTCATGGGTTCCGAGGGGAGCAGGTAGGAAGAGCATCCCAGTAGAAGGATCAGCAGGGCCATAGGTCCAGGCACAAGGAAAATGCCTTAGTGTCTTGTTGTCCTGTTTAGAACTGAGCTCAGGACAGTGTCTGATACTTTCCATGAGTGTTGATATAATGGACCTCAACCACAAGTAGTAATACAGCTATATTATTAGGACATGATGACAACAAAGTATTTTAATTGCATGCACATGCAGAAATTCATGATTCCTGGAAATAATAAAGCATTGTGATAGACAAGTATAAATCCAGGAAACGTGTGTGTGTGTGTGTGTGTGTGTGTGTGTGTATGTGTGATGCTAAACCACTAAGATGTTGGGACACAGAGATGTATTAAATGTGATCGTTTCTCTCAAGGAGTTCTCAGTGAGCAGGAAAACAGAAAAATAACCACAACATAGTGCTCTGAAAGCATGGTGACAGGTGTGTGAAATGCATCATTGCAGCTACAAAAGATAAAGGAACAGTGTCTGTGTTCACTTAGGCTCCTGAGAAGGCCTATTTCAAATCTCATTCTGTTGGAAGAAAATAATGAGCAGCCTTTTAGAAGCAATTGGATTGAACTATTTGGCTGTGAGAAAATCTCATATATCTACTGTATTTTTTTTAGATCTTGATCTTTTTTCAAATCTCCAGTTGCCATAGTATATTAGATTGCAGGTCACACATAGGACATTCTTAGGAAACGGAATCCAAAAACTGGCCCAGTAGCCTGAACGTTACATATCTTGATACTAAGGTTATATTGTAAATAATAATGCATCAAAAGGCTTAAATGCTAGGACAAGATGCCCAACAAATGCAAATTGCCACTCTGGTATGGCTTGTGATGCTTACAAACCCATAAAATAGATTTTTTTGAAAAATGGGAAAGGTAGGTTGATTCACAGCTGACTTTAAGAGCAGTGGAGTTAAAAAAATCAAGAGTCCCATGGCAACGGTTTCCTTTTCTGTTAATTCTGCTCTTCTCCATGTTACCAGAAAATGATTCTTCATGGTGGAAGTGTTAGCAGACATAAAGGATCCGTTCACTCTGGTGTCACCAAATAATCAGCCTCTAGTCGAAGGTGCTCAGGGGGGAGCAAGCAGAAAGACACAACTTCCTGAAGAAACTGCAGATTGTGAAGACTTTTGTAGCAAGGGTTACCAAAGTGTCCAGGATGAAGAAAAGGGCGAGTGGGAGGGTCCTTCCTGTTCAGGCAACGCACATCTTCATACAATGGGTGTTCAAAAATCTGCCCCACACTGGCCTCGAGAAGCTTAGCTCTCTGAGTGTAATCTTGCAAGGTAAGCCTTCCTGGAAAGTACTCTGAAAAAGAATCTTTCGTGAGTAAACTGCTTCAGATTCTCTGCCACTGTGCCTGTGGCTCCCTCTTGCCGTATATTCTTGGCTACAGAAGCTCCAGTTGCCATGTTCTAGCAGCTCCAAACTCACGTTCATCCTCTTAGCAAAGTCTGGAGAAGAACAAGAGCACTTTCCCACATCCTTCCTTATAAGGTCAAATATTGAACTCTATACCAAGAATCAGCAGCAGATTCAACGTTGTAAAAAGTCCAAAAAATGAGGGCTGAGGTAGTATTTCCTCTGAGGGAAACAGGGCCATGGTTAATGGAGATGGTAGTAAATGCCTGTGGTGGAGCAGAGCAAAGCTAGAGATGTCTACTCAACGTTCTTGCAAAACATGAACCTAATTGGCCACCACGCCAATAACAATGGTCCCCTGCCTCATAGTTCCCAGTGACTGATTTAATTCCACTTTTTTTGTCCCTTTGTTTTTCATACCACCTATTCCCCTACAAACACAAAGAAACAAACCATATAGTATAGACTGAATTATTCCTCCCCCCAAATTCATATCTTGAAATCCTAACCCTCAACGTGAATGCATTTGGAGAGGAGACCCTTGGATGCAGTTAGGTTTGGAGGATGCCCTGAAGACGGGGTCCTCATCCTCATGATGGCATTAGTGACTTTGGAAGAAGAGAAACCAGAGCTTGCTTTCTGCCATTCGAGGACATATCCAGGAGGCAGCATGGCTTACTCAGCAAACCAGGAACAGCACCCCGATCAAAACCAGATCATGTGTTAGACCTTCAGTCTCCAGAACTGTGAGAAACAAACTCCTACTGTTGAAGCTACCTGATGTGTGTGTGTGTATGTATGTATATGGCAATGCAAGCAGACTAATTTACCATATAAGGGAAAACTATTTGGACATTCTAATTTATACACATTTGGAAAGTTTTCAGGGAAACAATACAATTCCCTCCTATTTTTTCCAGTGGAAGGAAATTTTGAGACCTGCACTGTCTAATACAGAACTAATGAGCATGTGAAAGGTGACTATTGCATATTAGAAATAGCGGATTTCTGTTTTAGATTTATTTATTTACTTATTTGAAAGGCAAAATAAAGGAAAGAGGAGAGAGAGAGAAAGGAGAGAGAGAGAGAGAGAGAGAGAGAGAGAGAGAGAGAGAGAGAAAGAGAGAGAATCTTCCATCTGTTGATTTAGTCCCAAATGACTGCAATGGCTTGGGGCGGGATCAGAAGTGGAGCAGCTGGGACTTGAATGGGCACCCATATGGGATTCTGGTGCCACAGGCGAAGGCTTAACCCACTACACCACAGTGCTGGCCCCGCCATTTTGCTTTAAAATGATATTAGAAACCTACTCATTCTTGCCCCTCTCTAAAACTACAGAATCAGCAGTAGAGGTAATAGAGGTAGAGCCCTCACATTTGGCTCTCCTGGTATAGCACAGAGTTAAGAACACATTTCATACCAGTGCTCTAAAACTGATGGACTAGGAGTGAAATCATTGGAGGTGGCAAAATTGACCTAATGTACAGAGGTTCAAAATTCGTTTAAAATATGTATTGATTTTTATGCTAAAACACTGAAAAATAAACCTATTAAAGCAAAAAAAAAAAAAGCCGTTGTGCTCTGGAAGAAGGTTGTTTAGGAAAAAGGGTGATGAGGGGTGTAAGATAAATAAGTGGTCAGGCCGCTTCACTGTTTTATTAAATATTTTGTTTATTTGAGAGGCAGAGTTACAGAGAGAGAGAGATTTTCCATTTAGGGATCCAAAACCTGGAGCCAGGAGCTTCTTCCGGGTCTCCCCCATGGGTGTAGGGGTACAAGGACTTGGGCCATCTTCTGCTGCTTTCCCAGGCCATTTGCAGGGAGCTGGATCAGAAATAGAACAGCCAGAACTTAACTGGTGCCCATATGGAATGCTGGTGCTATAGGCAGAGGCTTAACCTACTACAGCACAGTACTGGCCCTGCCATTTTGCTTTAAAATGATATTAGAAAACCAGCATTTAGGTCCAGCTCTGTGGCGTGGTAGGTAAAGCCACCGCCTGCAGCACAGGTTCAGTCCTGGCTGCTCCACTTTCAATCCAGCTCTCTGCTGTGGCCCGGGAGGGCAGTGGAGGATGGCCCAGGTGCTTGGGCCCTGCACCCACATGGGAGACCCAGAAGGAGCACCTGGCTCCTGGCTTCAGATTGGTGCAGTTCCGGCAGTTGCAGCCATCTGGGGAGTGAACCAGTGGATGGAAGACCTCTCTTTCCCCACATACACACCCCTTCTCTGCTTCTGCCTCTCTGTAGCTCAGCCTTTCAAATAAATAAATCTTTTAAAAAATATAAAGATAAAAATGGAGACACTGGTTCAGATCTCCCTGTCTCATGTCAGAGTTCAACACCTGTCTTGAGCTTCAGATTGCAGCTTCCTGCTGATGTAGACAGTGGGAGGCACCGGTGATGGCTCAAGAGATAGGGTTTCTGTGATCCACGTGGGAGACCTAGACTGTGTTGCTGGCCCCGGCTTCAGCCAGGCACTGTCCTGGATGTTGCATGTATTCCAGGATGAATCAGTGGATAAAAGCTCTCTCTCTTTTACTCTTCTCTGTCTCGTTTGTTGTGTGTGTTTCTCTTCCTCTTCATTTCTCCTTGTCTGTCTCTCAACTAATTTTTTTTGGCTAATGAGAGGGTAAGGGATTTTACCTTATAAATGACCATTTATGGAATTTGATTCCAAGTGCTTGATTCTAAATCCTCACCACCTCTTTTGTGGCAGGCACTATTGTAAACTCCATTTACAGGTAAGGAAACAGAGGCACATCAAGGTTAATTAGCTCAAGGCTATCCTTGCTAGAGTCAGACAAATAAGGCTACCGGGCACAGTGGCCTTAACAGTGGTACATTTTGGGGCCAGCACTGTGGCATAGCGGGTAAAGCCGCCTCCTGCAGTGCCAGCATCCCATATGGGAGCCAATTCAAGTCCCAGCTGCTCCGCTTATGATCCAGCTCTCTGCTATGGCCTGGGAAATCAATAGAAGATGACCTAGGTCCTTGAGCCCCTGCACCCACATGAGAGACCCAGAAGAAGCTCCTGGCTTCCGATCAGCACAGCTCTGGCCGAGCAGTCAATTGGGGAGTGAACCAATGTATGGAAGGCCTCTCTCTCTCTCTCTCTCTCTCTCTCTCTCTCTCTCTCTGCCTCTCCTTCTCTCTGTGTAACTCTGGCTTTCAAGTAAATAAATAAATCTTTAAAAAAAAAAAAGAGGTGCATTTTGTCTTACATGAGGCCAATTAACCTGAAAGGTATTTCTAGTTATTCCCAACTTGGCATTAGTATTAGCTGGAGATATCTGAAACACACTTCTAGTGGGATGCACCCACTACAGAGCCTAATTTCATTCTCCTGAAGTGTGTCTGGGAGTTTATAAAGGGTCCCAGGACTTCCAAAAACAGCTCGCTTTTGGCAGTTGAAGAAAACCTGGAAGACACAGTTGAGTTGGCAAAGGCGAAGCTGCAGCTCTACCAAAGGAGGCCAGAGCTTTCCCAACCTAAGGGCACTCAGGTTCCCCGGCTGTCTCTAACTGCAGGTTCGGATGCACCTGGGCTAAGCGGGGTCTGAGAGTCTGCAGTGTCCAGGTGAAGGGCTGCTACTGGCCCAGCAATCAGGCTCAGGGCAGCCCGTCCTCCGGATGCCCTGAACCCTGAACGCTGGGGCTTTTCTGGCTGTGAGGGCTGCGGGGGGCCATAACACTGTGTGTATTCAGACTGAAGACTCACTGAGACTGCGGGTCAGATTCTCCTACCACCTTCCCGAATATCCGCTCTGGAGCAGAGGAGAACTGGTAGAAATTCCACGGAGCTGAAAGAAGAAACCGTGGGAAACCACGGTTGCAGTGCAGAAGCAGGGACCTCACGTTTCCAATTCCGCTGCTGTCCTCTTAGCTCGGCTCAGTCTCCCTCTGAGCCGCAGGTGAGCGGCCTCACAGGGACAGGCAGCCTGGGCAGCGCCCCCTGAGGACGCAGGGCTTCCTGGCTCTTGCTGGAGGCGATGCGGGCGCGCGTTGCGTGCCTTTCCCCGTACGTACGCAACCTTTCCCCAGTGCTGCTCAGACTCTGCACACCCACCCCGCAGTCTCCCTCCCCCCTGGGGGGCGGGGCAGCACACCGAGCTGACCTTTTGGCCGCTGCGGCTCAGAGCCGGAGGCGAGCCCTGTAAGGAAGCCCAAATTTCCGATCCGGGGCTGAGGCCGACTGTGGATGACCTCAGATGAAGGGAGAGGTGTTTTTGCTTTTGTTTTGCGGCTTTCGTGCCTCCCTAGGGTACGTCCCGGGCCTAGGAAGGGCGAGTCCTATCCTCCCGCACTTTCCGGGTGGGTGAGAGGACTTCCAGAGGTGCGATGGGGGAGGATGCAGCTCCCGGTGTCCCCAGGGACCGCCTGCGCTCGCCGCCCCGCTCTCCTGGCTACAGGGGACCCAGCTCCTATACCCAGAACAGAAAACAGACGGAATACCTCGCTTTCGGCATAGAGTCGAGGATTTTCTCTAAAAAAGGCATCCTCTTTTCCCAACCAAAACCAGCCCTGAGAGCGCCCACCGCCACTCCGCTTAGTTCCTGGGCCCACCGCCACCCCGCCGCCCCAGCCGGCCCAGGTTCCGGCTCATCAAGTCTGGGAATGAGACGATCCATCAGCGCCAGGCTCCCGGGAGCCCCAGCTGGCCCCGAGCGCACGGCCCGAGGCGTCCTACATCTGCGCCTGCACAAAGTCGCTGGGGAATAACCGCACGGCACCTGCCGCCCGGGCTCCAGACCCCCGCAGCCCCCGGTGGGCACGCGTGGCTTGTGGCTGCTGTGCTGCTCTGGGCGCTGGGGACCACTGGGCTTTGGGTGAGATCTGGGATCGGGTGTGTGTGCGGCGGGAGCGTGGGAAGGCTTCGCGGAATTAGGAAATCCTGGGAGAAAGTAGATTTTAGGGCCTGGAGACTGAGCAGGCAGGTGCCGGCCCTCAAGCGGCTGCTGGGCCAGGAAACACCTCCGGCGGGCAGACCCGGGACTCGGGATCCCACAGGCAGGGCAAGGCCGGGGCACTCCCGATGCCCTTTTGAATTCGTAGTTACCAAGGACTCTGAAAGCAATGTACGCATACTCTTGTCTTGCAGTGTATTTGTGTGTGAAGGGAATCTGGGTAGGATGACCGCAGCGGTTTTCAACTGGAGAAGGGGAGAGGCCTGAAGATGCCATCCCTGGGCGCCTCCGGATACCCAATCCCGCCAGCCACCCGCCGCACCTGGGGCTCCTTGGCCGCCTCAAGGGTGGAGACTCCCGCTGAGAGGCAGGCCCAGGTCCTCCCTGCAGACTTTCTCCAGGGTGCAAGTCTGTGTTTCTCATTCGTGGCGACCTAGGCGGGGAGAACGCCCTCCGCTCCCGCCCCCAGCCCCAGATTGGCGATGGGAAGCCGAAGCCAGCCCAGGGCTCACCGCCGGAGCCTCCTGCAGCCACCGTCGCCCCAGCGGGTGCAGGTAAGAAGAGGAGTGGGCGTTTCTCTCCCGCTTCTCTTGGCCAGCGGCCAGGGATCTTTGGGGCGAGATACTAATCAGGCCACTGTTTCTCCCCCTAGTCCTTGGGCCCGAATCCGCTCAGTGCCAGAGCCACCGCCGTCTGTGGGCCCTAGGAGCTTGCTTGCGGTCTCTACTTCGATCTCCTCTTTGCAGAAGTTACTGTCCGTCTGAAAAACCGCAAGGGGCGCCAGGGGAGGATCCCCGCGCAACGTTGGCTCAGGAACACACGCAGCGTGTCTTCCTGTGTCTTACCTGGAGGCTGGACCACGGGGGATACTTTGGAGAGGATTTCCTGTGTTGCACACAGGGCCCTGGCGGCATGGAAAAGGAAAAATCAAAAGAGAGAGGAGAAGGTTCTGTAACAGGGTCTCCCTGGTCAGTTCCCCTTTTGATTCTTTCACCCACCTCCCAGTCTCCAGGCTCTTCCCAGGGCAGCGAAGGGACCCAAGAAGCCGTCGGCAGAAGAGCGCCAGAATCTCACCAAACATCCTCCCCGGTGCAGCGCAGCGCGAGGTTTGCAGAGTGCAAGGTTTGTTAGGAGCTGCAGTGTTGCAGCTGTTCCCTATCAGGAGTTTTCTCTGCCCCTCTCCAACCTTTCTTTTCTTTTCTGTCTTTTTTTTTTTTTCTATTTCCAATTCCCCCAGAAACCTAACCATAAAAGAACCTGCGGTTCCATAGCCAGAACCCTCCCCATTGATCCCTCTCTGGTGGGTGGCTTTGTATTAGATGCAGACCTCATCTTTGTATGGGGGCATCAGCTTTTCTCTCCCAGTTCTACACCTGGAGCAGCTCCCCGAATGTTCCAGGGAGCCTACTCTGGGTTCCAAGTGCTCATGTCTTTTCCAGGCTGAGGACGTCGCGAGTTCTGGGTGTGCCGGCACGAAATGCCAGCAGAGTTCTGGACTAGGCAACAAGTGCGTATAAGGAAGCTCCCAGCCCAGGGATCCCGAATTCTGAGCTTCCAGGCCCACCTCTCAAGGTTATACTACAGGCCACAGTACAAGTGTCCTGACCAGGACATACTTCACATTTTGATACTGAGATACTTAGCATTTCCCTCCACCCAATGCAATTGCTCCAATCCCTTCCCTGATAAGATCTCTCAGAGAGGTGGGACATTTAGTGGGGTGGGAGTGTCTTTGAGGAAAGGCTTATTGAAGCCATTCTTCCCCCACGTTGTTGCTACTGAGTAATGAAGCCGTAACAGATATACTTAGACTCCCATCTCAGACATCTTCCCAATGCATGTTTGTCCCTTTTGCCTCTCTGTTACCAGAGCATCTTCCAATGTTTCCACAAAAAGAGTCATGGAAGGAGCCAAGCCTTCAACATCAGAGCACTCTGGGACATTCTAGAACCCCAGTTGCTGCACTAACAAAGCTTCCACAGGAGCGCGAGGGCCTCTCACTGCCCACTCATGCTCATTCCCAAAGGCCATTCATAGACTTTCCTTGTTCTCCAACCAGGTAATATACAGATAAATTCAAACAATTAAAAGAGTAAGTATGGAGACTAGGAACCTTTGTGACACATCATAAAAAAAGATTTTGGGTACTGACATTATCTCCAAACCACTGCTTGCCTAACCTTCAGTTTCTTAGAGGCTAAAAAGAAAAAAGAAAACCAACCAAACAACAAACAAAAACACCTCAAATGCCTCTTGTTCCAAACTAACAAGGTTTTCCTTGATGCTAAGAGCTAGAGTGGATTGTTTTCAAAGACCTAAAAACGTATACATTGAGGCCAGTGGCAACTGAATCGCTGTGTAATTGACTCAAAACTGACCAGAACAGTTCAGCTAATAAATTCAAAAGGCAAACATGATTTCTTTGCTACAGATGTTACCTGTCCTCTCACCATCCCCTTACTTGGGATTTTCTACTGGGGAGCTCCTTCTCTGCATTTCCTCAGCTTGAAAGCATTTGGTGAAAATGAACTCAGAAAGCACATGTCTTCAGGACTTGGCAAGAACATGCTCAGTGAACAAGCCAGTGTTCTCGTTCAGTTTTCCCTTCTCTGGGAACCCTCAGTGCAGGACAGCGCCTTCTTCACTAACACAGGTATAGGAGACACCAAAGAATCAGGATAAGGAAAATGACTCCAAGAGTGTGCAGGCTGTTTTTCACAGGCCCAAACTCAATTTTCTGGTCCCTTTGAAATATTGCAGGGTTTAACAATGTCTGCATAAAATGTTCTTGTGTGCATTTATTTTTCAGTTCCTATACCCAAGCCAATTCTATACTGGAAAGGGTTCCAAAAATATTCAAAGCCAGCGCTTAAATTCAGTTAAATAATTGCTCAGTGATACACTCCACACACACACACACACACACACACACACTCACTCACTCACTCACAAAAAGTTTTTGGTAAACAGAAATTCTGGCATGACATCTGTGTGTGTCTTGTTCAGTTTCGTTTAATTGTCCCTGTGTCTGTGATCCATGTGTGTCTGCATTATCTCTATACGTGTGTGAGAAAGTCACTCTGGTAGTGGTGGGAACAGCAGAGCACATTTTTATGCTTCATTATTCAATAAGCCAAAAATTTCAGCTGAAACAAAACTCAGCCTTTGTGTTTTGGAGCTTGTAAATGTATTTTTAAATTTAGTGTTGTTTCCTGACTTTTCATAATTTTGTTCCTCTGTTCTACAAATACTAGTTGATTTCTTGTGCAACCAAAAATAAAGAGATGCACATAACAAATTGAAAAGTTTAATTTTATTTAGGACAAGTTTTACATATGTCATATGTGGGTATTTGTCAGATAAAGAAACAAATAGAGGTTGTGTAATATATAAATCTTTGTGGACTGGGAGGCCTAAGTTCTTTATTGCAAATTAATGAACATGGAAGGGTGAGGAGCTACATCTTTGTATTGACTCCTCTATTCAATAGATATTTCTTCCATCTGCATTGCCTTTCCTTGTCTTCCACCTCAGGTCGATTTTTCCACTTTTTTCAAGACCTAGTTTTCCAGGAGATCTTTTTTTAATGAATTCCCTTTACCCCTCAAGAATGGCAGTCTAATTTCCCCCTAAATTCTAGCTTCTGATATTCTCCCCTCTAAGCTGGAAGTTCTATTCAGGGGCCTTTGCTTTCACTTTTCTCAAAGAGAACTGCACAATAGCATGAGGTTTGTAAAGGCTCATCCAATAAGTAATCCATTGAAAAACCTAGGGAACCTGGAAGAGATCTCAGAGCCAGTGTGTTTGGGTCACACTAACCCCTGGTAGTTGGTGTTGGACACCAGCAACATGGACAAAAATGGACAATGTCACCCTCCATCCACCTATGTGTGTTCACGTCAGATTTTCTTCCTTCTCTTATGCTTGAAAAATAAAAAATGGAGGAAATTTTTTATCGATTTAAAATATGATTTAATGGTACATTTTTTCCTTTATCACATCTTTGGCTGTTTTAGGGAACCGAAGACATCTCCAGGATAATTACAAAGTTGTTAAATTAGGTGAAAACTGTATGTAGAGTGGTTCAAATCCTTTTGCAACAAAAAAATCACTGACAAAAGGTGAATAAGTTAATGAATATTTTAAAGCCATGCTCAAGTTTAAACACCATAATGGACATTGAATTAACTATGCTTTGAAGAGGAACCTCCCAGAAAGAATGGGTTAAAAGTGCTTCTTTTCCTCATTCATTTCATTGCTCCTGATACCAACAAAGAAATCATTTATATCAGGTATGGAAAGAAATAATCTCTAAAGGAACCACCTACTGATTTATAGATCACATACAGCATCTTAAGACCAATGACCAAATGATGCTTCCCATCTAATCTTTGATTGTTCAGATAGAGTATTATGAATGAATTAATGAATGACCTTTTAACAACTTAAAAAGTGAGGGTATGTGAAATAACATGCCACAAGAAAAACTGTCATAGTATTTTACAGGTATCTCTCCTGTATAATGATGTTTGTTTGTCTTTTGGTTTCCAAAGCACCAAGCATAGTGCAAGTCATAAGTATTCAGTTAATATTTATGGACTCTTTTAATTCACATTATTTTGAATGTTTTTATATGCACTCATTCATTTGGCCTATCAGCAGCATCATAGCTGTTAACTCATATTTTTTAAAATTTAATGTTAACTCATTTTTTTTAGGTGAGGAAAACTAAAATCTTTACAAGGTCACAAAAGGAATAAAGAAAGAATCCTAGACTGAAATGCACTCATTTCTTCTCTTGTTAAATTTGAATCAATTCTCCTATATATAAAATTTACTTAAAGTTCTTGAGGAATGTCTAGATTATGTAAAGATATGAAAATAAATATGTAAAATATTGTATCAATTTAAGCATTACTTTATAATTTGAATTGCTAATGATCTAATTATTGACAGAAGAATGTGTTTGAAAGCCAAAAAAAAAAAAAAAGGTAACTTGAAGCAAAGACTATGTCAGAATATGATTATACTTAAAACAGCATTCTGTATGTTTCAAGGAAGTGAGTAATTTGGTCATTGCATAAAGGCTTTTTAGTGAAAGTGAAAATATGGTATATTTTGGAGTCAAAGTATTATATAAGGAGAAATGAAAATGATCTTTGCAAAGTTAAAGCATGTGATTCTTCTATTTTAATTCTAACTCACCATGTGACTCTGAGAAGGTCATTTAATTTCTCTGGGCCTCAGTTCTGTGGAATGTACAACCACAATAACCTACATCTTCCTTTTCCTGACTCTTTAGGTAAGTGAGGAGGTACAAATTAATGCAGCTGAAAATCCTTTGCAATTTGCTCCTTTATATGTGCCACTGTCATTCTATCACCATATGGCATTCTATCACCAATTCCGTAATTATTAACTCACATAATGAAGTATCCTCTACAAAAGGTATTTGGACATCACCACAATCGATGACAGTGTATGACACCTGAAAGAGGTGTATGCTGATTTTTAGAGTGAAATTTAAAAGTAAACAAGCTACCAAAAAGTAAATATAGGAATTAGTAACACAGTATTTGTTTTTCGGTTCCATTAGAGGCTTTGGAGTATTATCAGTGTGTATTCTTCTTAGGTAACTATGTGACATTACTTGGAGCCTAATTCTACAGTTCTACAAAAGACCCTAGACAACCCTCATAAATCTCAGGTTCACTCACCTCCTTCCTGGCAGAGTGATGACAGTGTAATGAGTGAGGGTAGGTGACCCCAGGGTACACAGTCCTCAAGCACTCAGAAAGCAGAACTCACAGGGAAATAAGCCCGAGTGGATACACTGCACTGTCTCCTGGCCCCGTTGGAAGAGGCGTCAATTTAACTTTAAACCCAGGAGCTCCTTTAGAGCAGTGGAGATGAGACTGTTGCCATAGCATTTTCCTTCTCTATTCCTGTCTACCCCTCCTCCCCCAGAGCAGCAACAATTTGCGCGCTCGACCGCTTTCCTTCCAGAACCAGATGCGTTTCCAGAAGCCAGGACTCCAGTGATGTGACAGCCACATCACTAAACAACTGTACCCAGCAGGAGGGAAATTTAGTAAGTCTAAGGGTGCTGTTGAGTTTCTCAGGACAGACTCATCTCTGCGGCTGCAATTGCAGCGAGAATTCGAGATCCCTTACGTCTCAGGGGCGCGCTGCACAAGCACAAGCCAAGCCAAGCCACAAGCAAGTACCTCTGCAACACCAGCGGGCTGCTCTTAGCGCTCGCAGCCGGGGACGCTCCCTCCCCACGCGTCCCTTCCCTCTGCAGTGAGCTGACTCCAGCGCCCGCAGCGGCCGCTGGCGCACCGAGTCCCAGCCGGCGCGCTCTGAACACGCGCTACCCCGCCTCCCTCTTGGGCCCCCGCCCTTGGCTCACTCGGGCCCACTCCCGCGGCGACTTTGAGGGATTCCCTCTCGGGCGGCCTCTGCAGCAGTACAGCTGGCCACGTTCGCGCCGTTGCGAGCATGGATCGCCAGGGAAGAGCCGTTCTGGGCGTCCCCACACTTGGAGTTCTGCTGATGCTGTTCCGTGAGTAGCGTTCGGCGGGGTGCCCTCTTGGCGGGGAACCGAAGCGGCACGGGAAAGCCTAGCTAGCCTCTCTGTTTTGCGGATTTGTCTCCCCTCCTTCTTCCACGGGAGGGAGGGAGGGCCTTCTCGGTCGGTGGCAGGAATTCCCCGGAGAGCCACACACCTGTGTGGCACATCCCAGACCGAGCGCCAGGCCGGCTTCCTGAGGTCAGCACTGGCAGGAATTATGTGATGTTGGGGGGACTTGGGGGGGAGATGGGGACCGTATCGCAAATTTTAAGGACTTAATTTTTTTTTAATTTTTAAATTATTTTTATTGTACATTAACAGAGCAGAATCGAGTTTGTGAGCGCTGGGTTAGAGAAATGCCTCACAGAGCGCACAGGGAACTTTGTCACCCCAAAGCCCGCAGACAACCCGTTGTCTCTCCACCCCAGTGCGGGAGATGCGTGAGCTCGCTAAGCCCTGAGCTGATGGGAATTTTTTGTTTGTTTGTTCTGCAGATACATTGGCTCAAATCGTAGCAGAACAAGAAGTGGAAAATCTCTCAGGCCTTTCCACTAACCCTGAAAAAGATATATTTGTGGTGCGGGAAAATGGGACGACGTGTCTCATGGCAGAGTTTGCAGCCAAATTTATTGTACCTTATGATGTGTGGGCCAGCAATTACGTAGATGTAAGGAACCCTTCCTCCCCTAGCTTGCTCCTAGGGCTCCAGGGTCAAGGGCACCCTCCCTGGAGTCCCTGCGAAGACCTGGGTCGCCTGCCTTCCCCCCACCCCCAACTCCCCAGCAGGCCGTTCCTGAATGCTGCATGGGGGTTCCGGCTTGTAACGCCTTCTGCTCGTCCTGCCTGCTTTCAAAGTAATCGCCCCTTTCTCCGCTTTCCTACCGGCGGGGTCTGCACGTTCAGCATACAACCGCATGTTCCCGGACCTGGGAGCGCGCGCGCGCGCAAAGGAGCGCCCAAGCGTGCAGCCCAGAGTTCGGACGCCCAGCCCTTTCCAGTCCCTCTCCGGCCCCTCCGCGGGGCCGGGCGCGCTGAGAAGGCGCGGGGCGCCTGTGTTCCCAGCTGATCACAGAACAGGCTGACATCGCGCTGACCAGGGGAGCCGAGGTGCAGGGCCACTGTGGCCACAACGAATCGGAGCTGCAGGTGTTCTGGGTGGATCGCGCGTACTCGCTCAAAATGCTGTTTGTAAAGGTAACTCGGGAACGGGCGGGCAGAGGGGCCCCAGGCTCCGGGTGGGCTTGGGTGTGAGCAGTCCCTGGGTTTCTGGACCCTGGAGCGGCTGAGGGTGGTTGACGCGCCACTCTCCTGCACGGCAGGAAAGTCACAACACGTCCAAGGGCCCTGAGGCGACGTGGAGGCTGAGCAAGGTGCAGTTTGTCTACGACTCTTCCGAGAAGACCCACTTTAAGGACGCCGTTCGCGGTGAGTAAAATTGAGCTGGGCTGGAGAGGGGTCTGGGAAAGCGCGGGCAGGCTAGGAGCTCAGGCGGGGAGGGCGAATTTCTCAGGGTTTTGGAAACCGGTCAAGCCTTTGTGCTCCCAGGCAGAGGCCAGCCTTGGGTTACACTCCAGGTCGAGGGAGGCAGGAACGCCTAGGTGTTCTCTGGATCTCCTACCTTGTTGGTACGCAAGGGATCCCCGGTCGGAGGACGAATTGGTGACCCTGGATGAGACGTCCCTCGAGGGTCTGTCGAGCCCCGGCTGCCTTAGGACGGCGTCTTCTGATTTGGGCTTCAAAAGAGCACGGAGCAGGGCACAGTTTTATTTCTATGTATTTACTTAGGCACCCCAGCTGTTCTTTTCGGGAGTTAAAGCTGCAAGGGAACAGTCTCTGACCGCCTTCCGCATCTGCGCGGGGCGGCCGGGATTCGCACAAGCTTTTCAGTCACTGCCCGCAGCCGGTTCAGAGTGAGCTTGTTGTGCCTTGTGTTTTAATTTGTGATTTTTTTGTATGCCCATCACAGCAACAACTCACCCAGATTCTCCAAAAATACTGTGGTGTAAGAGGAACATCCGTCCTCAAAATAAGTGCTTTTTAAAATTTTTTGCAGGCACCATCAAAGATAACATTTAAATTTTTTTTATTCTTTATAAATTTCTTCACTCAAAATGAGGCCTGCCATCACCCAGGCAGCAGTGTTGGGAAAGGATTTTTTATTGAACACGTAAAAGAACACATGTGTCATTTCTCCCTTATACCCTTCTTTACAAATGCAGTAAAAAGGTATGTTCTCTCCTCTTCATCAAAATTCACATTTAAGCATTTCCCCCAATTAAGTGAAACCAAGACATTAAAATTTAAAAAGGGCTAAAAAAAATCCCCAACTTAAGCCAAAAAAGGGGGTACAGACTTCCAAAGCGTTTGCCTGAATGCAAGGGCATGCACCCAGAGCATTAGAGGTTGGCTAAGACTTGTTATTCCTGGCTGGGCTCAGTGGGACACGTGATAAACCAAGTCACTTGTGTTTCTGTATCTTTGGAATCTCCATTGTAAGGTTTTCTATAGTATAAACTATTATATAATAAAATGGGCTGGGTTTTTAAATACCACTCTTGCAAAAAGAAAATCCAAATTTTATTTAATGAGTGCTGGCTCACAAGGGAATGAGGGTGTTTGTCCTTGATCACCATTTATGCCATCAATAGAGCCTGGTCCCTGGCATGGCAACACAGAGGACAGGAGGGTTGGAGGTATGGAGCTGAGAGGCAAGAACCCATGTGGTGTGCCAGGTTAGGGACGGTGAGGGTTTCACCAGCAAGAGGGCCCTAACCATCGCCTTGGACCTTTGCTGCAGCCGGGAAGCACACGGCCAACTCGCATCACCTGTCTGCCTTGGTCACCCCCGCTGGCAAGTCCTACGAGTGTCAGGCTCAGCAGAGCATTTCTCTCGCCTCCAGTGATCCACAAAAGACGGTCACAATGATCCTGTCGGCAGTGCACATCCAACCCTTTGACATTGTCTCAGACTTCGTCTTCAGTGAAGGTATGTGACGGGGGAGGTGGGGCAGGGAGGAGCAGCAGAGGCCATAAAGGGCTGAAGAGGGACCTGTTAGGATCCCAAGGGGTTATACTCTATATATAGAATATATAAACCTATATATAGGTTTAAATGACGATGCTGTCTCTGTTACTTTTCAAAGATGAAAAGGGGAAAAAGGGATAAGGTCTTTCTTTCTCCCTCCCTCCCTTCATTCTTCTGTTTTTTCTTCCTCTCCCTTTCTTCTTTCTCCCCCCTCTCTCTTCCTTTCTGTGCCAAAAGTTGTCCTTGTTAGGGAGAGAGCTGAGAAAGACTATGCTTTTGATGCGAACTCTGTGAGGAGAAAGACAATAAGTTCAAACAGCTGATGTAGAGAGCCTCGGATTGGAGAAAAACCTTTGTTCCTCTGGGCCTCAGTTGCTTCCTTCCTCTCCTTGCCTCCAGATGTAGGTTTCACCACTCTGAGTTCAGGTTTGCTGTGGTCAGAAAACCACGGGGGTGGGTGTGCATTCACAGGTTGCAGAGAAGGGCACCCCCAGTGCTGCCTCCACCCAGCATGCGTCCTAACTGGGAGGGCTGCCAGGGAGGATCCGGGAAAGGAAGGCTCCCCAAAGGCTGCCTTTGATGACCAGCTGCTCGCTGTATCTCAGGCTGTGCTTGCCCCTGCAAGGTTTAGGTTGTCCACATTCTCTTATTACTCCACAACCTAGAAGGAGTAGGGCATGAAGAGAATCTACATCTGCAATTTGTCGAAGTCTAGCAAAAATCGACATTGGATACAGGTGGGATAAGTGAATTAAACTCATTTATTCTTTCCTTCTCATATGGAGAAGCTTATTAAAGTCATTTTGACATTCTGTCTTTCCTAATTGTTTAAAATGAAATCCCAGAGTGAATGCAACTATACGAGATAAGCAGGATAGTAGGGAATCTCCATCTGTACTTAGCTTTCATAAAACACAGCTTCCACTCATATTGTGTGAAATAACGTGCACCCCTAACCACTGCACTCCCTGATCATTCAGAAGGCATTTTGAGAATTCTAAGTAAAATTGTCCTGGAGAGAAGGGCCTGGTTCTTACACTTCTCACCCATCTTTGTGCTGTTAGCACTTAATACGCTTCCTGGCACACAGCAGATGTCACTTAACTTTGGCTGAATTGATATTCTAAAGCTGTGGATTCAATTAGTAGAGACTTCCAAGTACTTATGTGAAAGGAAAGTCTGAATATAATGTATTTACTAAAGTAGTGCCATATTTAACTATTCCATATTAATATGTTTTCTGCAAAATTGAAACTAAACTCTCAATGTCCAGATCTTCACAGTAAAAGCAATCTTTTTGGTTATGGACGTAGTTATAGAAAGTAACAGTAAATTTATTTCTTAAACTGAAATTGTTAAATATAATTAAACATATAATTACTTATTGGGAATTCATTATCAACATATTGTACTACATAGTGTCTTTTTAAAGGTATTTTTTTAAGGATCTATTTATTTATCCAAAAGGCTAAAGAGTTACAGAGAGGCAGAGGCAGAGGCAGAAGGAGAAAGAGAGAGAGATGCTCATCTGCTGGCTCGCTCCCCAAATGGCCACAACAGCTGGAGCTGAGCTGATCAGAGGCCAGGAGGCAGAAGCCAGTAGCTTCTTCCAGGTCTCCCACATGGTTGCAGGGGCCCAAGCACTTGGATCATCTTCTGCTTTCCCAGGCCATAGCAGAGAGCTGGATTGGAAGTGGAACAGCCAGGTCTTGAACCAGCACCATTATGGGATTCCGGCACTGCAGGCGGCAGTTTTACCTGCTATGCCACAGCGCCGGGTCCCAAGGGTATTCTTACTATTCACTAATGACTTCTTGTGTGTGTGTGTGTGTGTGTGTGTATGTTTTATTTTTGACAGGCAGAGTGGACAGTGAGAGAGAGAGAGAGACAGAGAGAAAGGTGTTCTTTTGCTGTTGCTTCACCCTCCAATGGCCACCACAGTCGGCGCGCTGTGGCGGGCGCACCGCGCTGATCCAAAGCCAGGAGCCAGGTGCTTCTTCTGGCCTCCCATGGGGTGCAGGGCCCAAGCACTTGGGCTATCCTCCACTGCACTCCCTGGCCACAGCAGAGAGCTGGCCTGGAAGAGGGGCAACCAGGACAGAATCGGTGCCCCTACCGGGACTAGAACCTGGTGTGCCGGCGCTGCAAGGCAGAGGATTAGCCTGTTGAGCTGTGGCGCCAGCCCGACTTCTTGTTTTTCACTGGTCATCTGTTACTAGGCACTTCTGGGACTATAGTGCTACTGGTACTAAAGTTGCTGATTTTACTAGTTCCCTGCCACAAGCTCATCCTCGTCTATGGGGGGGAGGTGCTATTTCTCAGTTATTGCTTGTGATTGTCTTCAGACTGAGAAATCAGATCACACAGATGGTTAGAACTGTGCTCGAATTAAGGATTTTAAAAGCACTGACAGGAGCAACTTTCCTAAAAAATCAGTGAAATTCATTACATGCAGTTAATGATATCTTTTGTTTAACAAGCATTTTTTTTTTTTTTTACATGCAATTCAGTCCGCTCAGTGAGGAAGCTCTCGGGGAACCTTGGATAGTTCTAAGCACGTGTAACCGCCTGGATGCAGATCCAGGAAACACAAGCAAATTGCGCTTGTTTCACCCAGGCTTTTCTTGCCAATAATTAGGATGTTCTCTCTCACGTGGTGCCCAGGGGCTTAGGAACTGACTGTCTTGTGAGGAGGCAGTTTCATTCAGAATCACTGGTTGGCTCCATGTGCCTTTGTGTAGCAGGGATTCTTTTGTTCCTGGCTCCTCCTGTTGGCGCCTCTGAGCACCTGCCCCCTAACTGTGTTTTGTAAGAGATGTTACATCCATTTGTTGGAATCTGAAAGATTGTTTTTTGGGTATCTTTTCAGGATCCAGCAGCGGGACCCCATCCCCCCTACAAAAGGAGCTTAAGAGACTTTCATTGTGTTGCATAAGCCTTTGTAGGTGTCAGTGGATAAATGCTTGCAGATTGGGTAGTAATTTGGTTATATTTTTGCACAGCCACTGTGTGGGATGTGTATGTGCATTTGGTTAAGTTGTGTGTGTGTGTGTGTGTGTGTGTGTGTGTGTGTGTTTGGACAGTGGCCATGATCCACCACAGCAAAAAGGATTCCCATGAAGAATCTGTTCTCTGTGTAAGGGGGTCTTGACTGGCTTTCTTTATATCTGCCTACTTAGTACACATTATGAGAAGCAAGAAAGTGCCAGTGAAATGAGTTAGTGGACACAATGGGGCTTGAATCAGCCCACATAGGAGCTGATGTCTTTATTACATTTCTGGTGCATTGTACTTGGCTACTACGTGGACCCCTGCATGAAAGTCTCTCTGCCCAGCAAGTCTTCGATTGCAACATGCACAGGCGTCTTCAGCTGCTGTGTGCACAACTGTGGTGATATTGTCAACATGCAGAGCCGGGTTTAGTGGATCTTGTGGTGGTTACTCAAGATGCTCCTGCCTAATAGGATTGTGGGTAATGCTTCTGGTCCATGGAATATGGTTGGTGCAGGGAGTGGGTTTGAGGGATTAGATGAATAAAATACAAGCCTTATTCAATGCTGCTGGCACAGGACACTATGGGAAGGGAATCCCCTCATAGCATGGGACATGCAGGAGGCATATGGCACAGGCACCACTATCCAAAGGGGAAAAGGAAAAGCAAACCTGTGAGACAAAAGGCACTGGGAAGGGGACGCATGAATCTACATGCTGTTGTTCACTGACACGTGGTGTCTCTGGGTCAGACAGTTCCTACTGGCCTTAGAACAATGATAAGCTTTAGCTTATCATTGGGTGACAGCTATTGGGTGAGGTTTCAAGGAGGTAGACAAAGTAGGAAGTCTCTAGATGACTAAACATTTGCTTGTTTGGACTATTTTAAAAATAATTGTGTGTATAATTTTGAGTTTGATTCCAGCAGGCTTTTGAGCTATTAGGTATCATCTGCAGTGGACATTAACCACCTCGAGGCCACTGTTCAGAGACTGCCTTTGGCTCATTTATATGCCAAATATGAAGGTCCTTCAAACAGTTCATGGAAATGGACTTAAAAGAAATCCATGCATACTAGGAGTCTTCAAAATGTAATGGGAAATGTACACTATGAAAAAGCTATGCATGGATTTCAAAATATTTTGCACCAAAATAGGCTAGACTTTTAATTCTATTTTTCAGGAATTTTTCTTTTTATTTATTTTTTATTTATATGCATGCATTTCATAAATACAACTTTAGGAACATAGTCATTCTTTTTTTAAAGATTTATTTATTTTACTTGAAAGTCAGAGTTACACAGAGAGAAGAGAGGCAGAGAGAGAGAGAGAGAGAGAGTCTTCCATCCTCTGGTTCACTCCCCAATTGGCCATGCCAATCCGAAGCCAGGAGCCAGGAGCTCCTTCTGGGTCTCCCATGCAGGTGCAGGGGCCCAAGAACTTGGGCCATCTTCTACTGCTTTCCCAGGCCACAGCAGAGAGCTGGATCAGAAGTGGAGCATGCAGGTCTCGAACCGGCGCCCACATGGGATACCAGCACTGCAGGCGGCAGTTTTGCCCGCTACACCACAGCACCGGCCTTAGAACATAGTAATTCTTCCCACTGTACCCACTCTCCCACCCTCGCTCCTACCCCTCTTCCTATTCTCTCTCCTGTTCCCAGTCTTTTTTTTTTTTTTTTTTACTAAGATCTACTTTCATTTAACATTATACACAAAAGATTAACTCTAGGTAAAGAATTCAATACTTTGTATGAGGAAGAAAAAGACAGAGAAAACAAACAAAAAGAACCAACAACAACAACAAAAAAGAAGCAAAAACTGGTGAACTTTTCCAATAACCCTTGTATATTGTGTGTAGCAACCATCACCTGCAGTCCAAGGTGCCCATGTCCAGTTGGGGTTAATGAACTTGTACTTCCACAGTTAATTCACAGTGTTTCCTCTGAGAGCCTCAGGAAGTCTCTGGCATTGATGGGATGAGAATGCCTCGCTGAGAAGTGACAAACTTCCCTGAATATTTTAATGGCTTGAGTTAAAGGAAACTCTTGTATTATATATATATATATATATGTATATATATATATGTATGTATGTATATGTATGTATATATATATATATAAACAACAAAAATGTAATAGAACATAAAAACTGCCTTTGTTCCCTTTTATTAAAGCCACTTACAGGCTCATCTCCTTTTTAAAATTTCCATGGGGGAAAATAAACCCATGAGAGAGACGCCGAGGTCCCCATTTACAATGGAGGAAGTGAGGCTCAAGGAGGTGAAGTTGCTTGGTGAAGGCTGGGCTCCAGTATCCTGCCTTTGGGTAGCAGATCCTGGGCTCTTAGCCTCTCAGAGCCCCAGCAGCTCCTGCTGAGAAACTGCTAAACCCATTAGTGCAGGAAGCTTGTCAGGAACACTGAATTCATGAGTCTTTAAGTATAGGAGGCTGAAGGGGAGATACCACCTGAACTTTGTTTTACACAAATCCATGGGAGATTGTATGTTAGTGGAAATGGACCGTCACCTGTTACCTCCCAGGATGTGCATTGGTAGAAAGCTAGAAGCAGGAGTAGAGCCAGGACCCAAACCTCGGCACTCTGACACGGCATGAGGGTGTCCCAAATGGCATCTTAACCACGGCTCCAAATGCCTGCCACTGGAATGTGTGGAAATGGTGGAGGCCGAGGAAGAACGGTCAGTTTCCATGTCCACTGCACCTAGGTAGTGGGATATGTGAACTTCCCTGCCCTTGTGTAGCTCATAATCTAGTGGGAAGGGTATATACCATGGATACCAAGGTCCTGGCATATAGTGGGATCAAGCAATTGTTGCTTTTATTATTTCTTCATTTCCAAATCTTATATATTGATGAGAGTCTCTCCTTGTATCGAGCTAAGGTCTCCAAAGTGCATTTACTTTAATGGCTTCTCAGGATTCAAAATATATTTTGTTGGAATAACAGAAGCCCAGAATCAGCCCAGAGAAAACAGAGGGTCAAATTCTTCCCTCTAGGTGCCTAGTCAGACGGTTGAGGGATACACAGCCAGAGAGCAAGTGATTTATACTGAAGCAGTGCTTGCTTTCAAGAGAGCTTGAGACAGAAAATAGCATCCCTTCACCTGTACCAATACTGTTAATTTGGGGTACAATGAAGTCATCTTGTGGTTTGCCCGAAGTTTTTTTTTTTTTTTTCTGATGAGGAGGAGGGTGCTTGTTGCCTTTTCCAGCCACAGTCCCCTTACCTTAGAGCCCAGTTTTGTGTGCTCTAGAGTTGAGTGCTGCTGGAGCTGAGACACACATGTCGTGTGGAGTTGGACAGAGTCAGGGGCTCCACAGCATCTGAAGCAAGGTGTGGTCTGGACTCAGCCAAGCTTTTCTTGGCACAGATGTTCTTTTGTAATCAGTGATTTATAATCAGCTTATTACTTAGAAGTTCAACTGGAGGGTGGTGGTCCACAGAGCTTGTGCATAGAATTCAGGAGGTCTACAAAGTTCAGTGGGGAAATGTGCATCTTTATTTTTACTAACCTCTAATATTTAACTTTTTTTGATTATAAAGAAAGGTAATAAATAGCATTCCTCACGGCATTGTCACCAGTAGAAATTGCAGATATTTTCATCTCACATTAGTTTGTGCTGATCTTGCAAAATATCATTTATGCTTCTCACAGTTTTCAGTCGTAGCCAAGGCACACTTGTATTAATAAATACATATATTGCTGCATCTGAAATTATTTTGAAAATATTTTGAGAGCTGAAATTCAGCTTCCTTTGTAATCATATATATTTCACTTTGTGCATTCACAAACATTATTTTGATGAGGCAACCATAGATTCATCAATCCTGCCCCAAAAGATTATGGCCTTTGCTTTAGTGGGTCATACATGGCATTATTTTAAATGAAATAACATTTAAAGAGAATACATTACTAGATGAACAAAGCAAGAATAACTGTTGCTTGTTAAACTTGGGTTTTAGTTACATGTGTGTACATAGACTCTAATTTGTAATGCAAAATGTTATTCTTTGTATGGGGCAGAGGCAGAAATGGAAAGAATTGGCTTAAAACTGGAGGTATGCATGTCCTTCTTCTAAGGGTTTGTAATACTCAACTTGTTAATTCTTGGGGCTAGTTGCTTTCCAAAATTCAGAATATTTTGGACTTTCGCAGGATAATAGACTGCAGAGTCTACATGCTATATAAAACCCAGAAAGAGTCAGGACAGCCCCCCACAATCAAATATATTAATTTGCTCCTTGCAGTGAAATATATGGATCTTCCTGCTAATGAACGACTGAGCTCTGCAGCCAGCACTTTGAGTCAGATTTTGCTGCCAAATGAGTGATGAATGTGCTTTTGGATTCTACAGCTTTGTGAATTTGGGGAGGGAGCATAAGAGACGGTGGACTTGGGAATACCTTTGTTTTCCTTCTATTTATTTCCTTCTATTTATTTATTTGAAAAGCAGAGCAACAAAGAGAGAGACAGAGATAGAGACAGAGAGATCTTCTATCAGCTGATTCATTCTCCAAATGGCCCCAACATCTGGAGTGAGACTTGGCCAAATCCAAGAGCCAGGCTCCTTCCGACCTGGTCTGGTCTCCCATTTTGGTGATAAAAGACTGAGTACTTGAGCCTTCTGCTGCCTTCCCTGGGCACAGTAGCAGGAAGGTAGATTAGAAGCAGAGAAGCCAGGACTCAAACCAGCACTCAAGTAAAGCATCACAATGCCCAGTGCCAGCCATTCCTTTTTTTTTTTATCACTTGGTGTTTGAGGATTGGTAAGGATAATGATTTAGTGTTTTTAATAATTCTCATTTATTTTCCCATGATCTTTTTGATATCACCATTGTCTAATATCTCCTTTATAGTTCCCTTTCATGAGGTGTCTTTAGTGCAGACTTTTTTTCAAAGATTTACTTATTTATTTGAAAGACAGAGTTACAGAGAGGTAGAGACAGAGAGAGAGGTCTTCCATCTGCTGGTTCACTCCCCAGATGACCACAATGGCGGGAGCTGCATTGATCCAAAGCCAGGAGCCAGGAGCTTCTTCCAGGTCTCCCATGTGGGGAGGCCCAAGGACTTGAGCCATCTTCTACTGCTATCCCAGGCCATAGCAGAGAGCTGAACTGGAAGAGGAGCAGCCAGGACTAGAACCAGTGCCCATCAGCGCTTTAGGTCAGGGCTTTAACCTACTGTGCAGGTTATTTTTTTTCTCCAAAAGTAAGAAGAAATAAACAGTAAGAATTTGAGTGTCCACCCTCTATCTTTCCCTGAATACATCAACTTTCCTCTTCCATCTTTCCTAAAGGATGGGATATGAGATGTTATTCTTCCCACACAATCTGTTATCCAGGTAGGGTTAATTATTTTGATTCTTACTTCCAAAGGCTTCCATTCTTAAAAGAAGTGCATACAAGGCTTAAATTGTAGGGATTCTAACCTTACAGTTAACAGTAACAGAAAGACAATGGGTGCCAGGCACTGTACTTGATTGGTATTAATGCAGCTGATGCTCAGAACAGCCTGGTAAAGGAGATGCCCTATTTTACAGAACATTGAAGCTTATAGGTAGATTAAGTTATTTGCTGAAAGCAAGCAGAAGACCTAGTATTTAAGCCCATTTTTATCCATATCCCTAACTGTTCCATTACATCTGCTCCCTTAGTGTGATAGTCTGAATACATGGGACACATGGAAAGTTCACCTCTATATTTCTTTTTTTTTTTAAGATTTATTTTATTTATTTTAAAGACAGAGCCACAGAGAGGTAGAGACAGAGCGAGAGGTCTTCCATCCACTGGTTCACTCCCCAGATGGCTGCAATGGCTGGAGCTGCACTGATCCGAAGCCAGGAGCCAGAATTTTCTTCTGGATCTCCCACGCAGGTGCAGGGACCCAAGAGTTGGACCATCTTGTTCTGCTTTCCCAGGCCATAGCAGAAAGCTGGATCGGAAGAAGAGCAGCCGTGTCTCAAACCGGCGCCCATATGGGATGCTGGCACTTCAGGCCAGAGCGTTAACTTGCTGAGCTACAGCATCAGTCCCACATCTCTATTTCAATAGCTGTTTCTAGCTATATTTTTGTTTATTCATTGGTAGATAGGTGACACACAAAGAAAGAAAACACGACTTCACAAATCGGTCAGTGCTGGTTGATGGCCTGGATTCTTCCTCAGTTAACTTCCTTTCTTCATGAAGCTCTTCTTGTCCCTGTTCTGAGCACGTGGAATTATGACCATCTGGCCTTGCTGTGCAGTGGCTTAGCAGCTGGAGGTCTAGAAACAGAGTGCACTCTCTCCCGTCTGCTCCGACTTGGGGGTCTTTTAACGCTACTAACTGGGGTCTGCTAGGTACTACTCTAAGCTGTTGAGTTAAAATTCTGGCTTCACATACTCCTGGAGAAATTCCTTAGCATCTTTATCCTGAAGTTGCCTTATGTTTTTAAAAACAGGTACAATAATGTTATTTACCTTATAGGGTTGTGATAGGGATTAATGCTATAATCTTTATGCTTGGAACTGAATGCTAATTTAGAAACCAGGGATGTTAAGTATACAGCTTTTTGAAAGCTGTGCATTTGTATCAAATTTTCCCTTAGTTGTTATTAGAGAGGAAAGACTTCTAGGGTTCAGGGCTCATCCCCCTTCTTTCCACAAGGGGAGAAGAGGGACTGTGTACACGGAGATTATGGAAGAATCTACACACAGTGTGTGCCTAAGAAGTATTTACTGGGTCCTCTTGGCTGAAAACTTGTCTTTATGAAGAGATAACTAGAACCTGTTTTTTTTCCAGTTGTATGGCTCTTAAATTTGGTCAAAAGGCCACCAATGACCTGCAAGTAGTGGGAAAGGCTGAGAGAATGTGTCTTGATTTCTAGAAACGCAGTACTTGTCAGCCCTACAAACTATTTGACCAAAGGAAGAATCACGCAAGAACTGTTTTTTTTTTTTCTTTTGTGTGTTTATAAAAAATAAAGAAAAATTAAATATAGGGCTGTTAAGCTATCTTGGTTTTCAGGAAAGTAAAACAGAATCAACCTTGAGGTGCTGCTAACATTTTCATTCCTGACCTAGATGTGGTGCTCATTTGTGAAGAATCATTGAACTCTGCATATGCTGTGAAGAGATTGTAGCATACATTACATGTATTTTTTAAAGATTTATTTATTTATTTGAAAGTCAGAGTTACAAAGAGAAGGAGAGAGAGAGAGAGAGAGAGAGAGAGAGAGAGAGAGAGAGAGAGATCGGTCTTTCACCTGCTGGTTTACTCCTCAATTGGCTGCAATGGCTGGAGATGTGCTGATCCAAAGCCAGGAGCCAGGAGCTTCTTCTGGGTCTCCTACATGGGTGCAGGGGCCCAAGGAGTTGGGCCATCTTGTTCTTCTTTCCCAGGCCATAGCAGGGAGCTGGATCAGAAGTGGAGCAGTCGGGACTCAAACCGGCACCCATATGGGATGCCAGCAAGGCAGGTGATGGCTTTACCTGCCATACTGCAGCGCCGGCCGCATTGCATTTATTTTTAAAATGAACCAACCTAATCTGTACAGCTTCATGCATTTTTGCCTGTACTCACAACCATGTAAGCATCACTAGATCAAGGTCTAGAACATTTCTATCACATCTAAAAGTTCCCTTGTGTTCCTTTCATTGTGTATAAGCCCTTTTCTGATTTCTGTCACCACAGACTTAAGCTTGACCTGTTCTTAAACTTCACATACATGGAATCTTACAGTATGTCCTATTTTGTGTCTGACAATTTTCATTTAGCAAATTTTGGAGATTTATCCATTTTGTATGCATAGCCACATTTTATTCCTTTTATATTTTTTTTTACTAATATTCCGTTGCATATATAAACCAACATTTGTGTATCCATTGTACTTTGAGGGGTATTTTGGTTTGTGCCAACTTTGGCTATTCTCTATAAAAGTTTCTATGAATACTTATGTTTCTGTCTTTTTGTGCTGAGATGTTTTCATTTTCTTAAATTCTCAGGATTGAAATGCTAGGTTACAATGTACGCATATGCTTGTTTCTATTAGAAATTACCAAACAGTTTTATCAGGACGATTGCACCATTTTACACCCAGGCTGTTAAGAGTTCCAGGCACCCCATATTGTTGCCAACAGTTGGCTTTTTCAGTCTTTTAGAAAATTGCTTATGTGTACAATTCTCTACATGTTCATTATACTCCAATAAAAAGTTTAAAAATCAATAGGAAAAATCATGGTTTTTTTTTTTTTTTTTTTTTTTGACAGGCAGAGTGGACAGTGAGAGAGAGAGAGACAGAGAGAAAGGTCTTTCTTCCATTGGTTCACCCTCCAATGGCCGCCGTGACTGGTGCGCTGCGGCTGGTGCACCGCGCTGATCTGATGGCTGGAGCCAGGTGCTTCTCCTGGTCTCCCATGGGGTGCAGAGCCCAAGCACTTGGGCTATCCTCCACTGCACTCCCTGGCCACAGCAGAGAGCTGGCCTGGAAGAGGGGCAACCGGGACAGAATCTGGTGCCCCTACCGGGACTAGAACCCGGTGTGCCAGCGCCGCTGCTAGGCGGAGAATTAGCCTATTGAGCTACGGCGCCGGCTGGTTGTTGTATCTAGTACTGAAACTGAAAATTTAAGTAAATCTTCTGGATATTTTGTTGACATCTGCCAGTTATCCACTAACCAAATATTGCCCTATTTAATCAATGTATTTTTATTTTTACATTATATAGAAATGGTAAGTGGTTAAAACTTGGGATTTGTTCTTGTAATATTATTCATTAATTTGAGAGACAGGTGGTGGGAAAGTTGCCATTGCTGGTTCATATCCACAAATGTCTGGGGCCAAGGCCAGGAACCTGAAACTCAATCCAGGCCTCCAGGTGGGTGGAAGAGACCCAACTTAAGCCGCCACCTTCTGCCTCCTAGGGTTCACTTTAACAGGAAGACGGAATTGGGATCCAGAGCTGAGAATCAAAACGAAGGCACATCCAAATCTGGTGTCTTAAGCTCTAAGCCAAATGCCTACCCAGGAAAATATTATTCCAGGAAAAAAAGCCATCTGATTAAGCCATTTCCATTTTAATTTTGGGTGGTTGGAGGACTTAGGATGCAGAATGTGTTAAGAGCTCACTGCTTTTCTTCTCCTCTTCCCTTTCAGAGCATAAATGTCCAGTGGATGAGCGGGAGCAATTGGAGGAAACCTTGCCCCTGATTTTGGGGCTGATATTGGGCCTCGTCATTGTGGTAACACTCGTGATTTACCACATCCACCACAAAATGACCGCCAATCAGGTGCAGATCCCTAGGGACCGGTCCCAGTATAAGCACATGGGCTAGGGCCCATCCCACAGCCTTTGCCCCCAACTGGATCAGGTTAAAAACACAAGCACTTTTCACCTTTACACAGGATACACCGACATACTACAGTCAAACAGGCCCGGGGAATCAGAGTCTTGCTTGGCCTTCATCCATGCTTAAACCCAGGGAGGGAGGGACTATTTTGGATTTATGAGGTGAATGGAAATTGTTCTCTCCATGCTGGGGAGTGGGTCAGCCAGCTTTCTTGCTCATGGAGGCTTGGCTTTGACTCTCCAAGGTACAGCGCATATCGCTTGGAGGAGATTCTGGGCCTGAAGTTTAAGGACTGGAAACACATTCTTTAGGGAGGAAACCCCTCTAGGTTCGGAGGAACAGGGGTTGCTTTTCTCCCTTGGACACAGCTGGCTTGCCCTCTACTGTTGTCAATACACACACAATACAACCTCATGCTCCCTGCAGCAAGACCCCTGAAAGTGACCCATGCTTCTGGCTGGCGTTCTGCATGTCTAGTGATTGTCTTGGGAATGTTTCACTGCTACTTGCACCCAGTGACTTTGCAGCACCAGAACCCGTTTAATGTAACTATGCAGAGTGTTCGGACTTAAAATGTGTCAGGTCCGAGTAAGTGGACCTGAAGAGTCAAGCCCTGTGAGTTGTTTTTCAAAATGAATTAAAGTACACTACTCTCTGATCTGTGGTTGCTTTCTTGGAACAAGAAAACAAAACTACAGTTGCTTCTTTTGGTATCCAGAGTAGAAAGGAGTGAAGATGAAGGTTGATTTGTCATGGTTGCAAGAGGAAAAAAACAAAAAACGAACAAGGACACATTGAGGGGGGAGGCGACTTCTGCAGGTTAACAGGCAGGGGCATGAATTTATCTTGGAAAAGAGAGTTTTATTTAGCTTTAACATTTATTTGAAAGATAGAGACAGAAAAAAAAAAAGAGATCTCCCATCCACTGGTTTACTCCCCACAGTCTCACAAAGTTGAGGCAGGGCCACACTGAATCTAAGAGCTAGGAACTCCATCACGTCTCTCTAATGGGTGGCAGGGATTTAACCACTCGAATCATCACCTGGCTGCCTCCAGGGTACACAGTAGGAAGCTGGACTAAGGAGTGAACCCAGCCACTCTGATGAAGGACGCATGCATCCCAAGCAGAGCTTTAATCACCAAGCCAAATGCCCACTCATAAGTGGTTTTAATAATGTGCCTCTTGAATGATGGCACTAACATCTGATATTTCTTGGTCTTGGGTTTGGCATTTTTGATTGGATTAAAATGCAGGGTTGGATATGGAAGCCTAGGGTGCATTTTATTTGAAGTGAAGTGTAATTTACTGCAACTTTCTAGAGAAGCACATACAGCATAAATTCTGCTTGTTTTTCAGAAGAACAGAATGGGGTAGGGGAGTCCGCCCCCACGCCCTGCAGGATCTCCACCACAGGGGGGAGACAGCTATGAGCTCATCTCCCTCAGTCCCTAACGGCCAACAGCAGGGCATCCTCAGAAGTTCATCATCCCAGCAAATCTGGATAATACCATCCAGTTGCTGTTCTGTTGCCCATTTGTTTGCTGCTCTTTCAACCTCAATCTTCCTCTTGGTGTGATCTCTCTTCAGTGTTTGCCTCAGACTACAGAGGGAAAAATGTCCAGTTCCTCATAAAAGTTGCATGTTGAGCAAAGAAAGTCACCTTCAGTGTGGGTGGACACTCTCACCCTGGAGGACAATTGATTCTACTCTTTTTAAAAAATTATTTTTGTTTTTGAAAGGCAGAGTTACACATAGAGAGAGAGATCCTCTAGCCACTGGATCACTCCCCAAATGGCTGCAATGGTTGGGTTTGGGCCAGGCTGAAACTGGCAGCCTGAATTCCATCTGGATAACCCATGTGGGTTTAGGGGCCCAAGGACTTTGGCCGTCTGCTGCTGCTTCACCAGGTACATTAGCAGGGAGCTGGAAGGGGAGCAGAGCAGCCAGGACTCAAACCATATGGGATGCTCATATGAGATGCTCATATAGGATGCTGGCACCACAGGTGGTGACTTAACCCACTGCACAACAATGCTGTCCCCTGATTCTATTCTTCTACTCATATATGACCATGCTTCCATGTCGCAAACTTAACATACCTTTCCCATTTTAGTGTCACTTATATATATATGTACATATATTTAAAGATTTATGTATTTATTTGAAAGGCAGAGTTACAGAGAGGCAGAGGCAGAGGCAGAGGCAGAGGCAGAGAGAGGTTTTCCATTCACTGGTTCATTCCCCAGATAGCCGCAATGGCCAGAGCTGCGCCAATCCGAAGCCAGGAGCCAGGAAATTCTTCCAGGTCTCCCATGTGGGTGCAGGGCCAATTACTTGGACATCTTCTACTGCTTTCCTAGGCCACAGCAGAGAGCTGGATCAGAAGTGGAGCAGCTGGGACTCAAACTGGCGCTCATATGGGATGCTGGCATTGCAGATAGTGGCTTTATCTGCTATGCCACAGCTTCAGCCCCTTATATATATTTTTTGAAACTTCGCATTTTTTATTTGGAAACTTTCAATGATTTGAGGAGAAATAAATACTTAAATCTATCTAGGACTTCGCAACTATTTTTCATTCCTTTCTGTAACCATAGGCCTCTCTGAGTCAGAACCTCTGGGAATTGTCTCTTTTTAAATTGCTTTCATAAAACATGGGCTTTGTGTTAGTTTTGGAAATGTTATTAATTCATGTATTTAGTAAACATTGCATCTGATCACCTACTGCTGTTTTGAGCACCTCTGAGTGTAGGCTCAGTGTTGGGTACACATCAGTAAACTTGACAATGCAGCATTTTGAGGGGGAGGACTGACAGGGAAACAGACACAAACAAACATGTCATTCAACAAAGAATAGAGTCTCTCGGTTCTTTTCAAGATGTTGACATAGGGCCATATCCCTGTGTCTAAGCTAACTAATATTATCCTTTTGAAAACCAAATTTTTAATTATTAGAATTAACAGTGGACTTTTGTATATGAAACATACAAGATGGGTTACTACTATTACTACTATTATGATTGCTATTTATTATTGTTATCACCATAATCGCTTACCAGGTCATTTTTATCTAGCTTTCCTAAAATTAGGTTTTGAACTCAGCCTAATTTCCTTTGAGCTTGGCCTTATTTCTCGCAGTCCCATCTTTACTGCAAACTGAACATAAAGGGGAGCTTCAGGATGTAGAGCAGGAGTCGTGGACTCTTAATGTGTCTGTGGCTAGCATTCTCCCACCTCAAGGTGTCCAGAGGGACTGACGCAACTCTGGACCTCAGCTCTGAACTCTCGTCATGCTCAGTGCCATTGTCCCACATTTTGCAGATGCCCTTGAACCAGGAAAGGCTAATGCTGTGGCTCAACTATCTGTTTTGCTTCCCAAGCTCAGAAACGGAAAAGAAAACTGCTAAGCCACAGATGCTCAATTACCCCCTTGAACTGTCATTTTTCTTTTTTATTGAGACTTTAACACACATGCCTCTGGGCATAAAAGGATGCTGCATTGGCTTGCTGGATCTGCCCATGTGGAAATGCCAGGGCAGATGAAGCATACGCAGATCTCTTTTTTGGGGGGAGAGGGTGACTGATTTAAACTCTGAACGCGATTTTTTGTAGGGTTCCACATGCCTAGTAAGTAGCTTCCAGGGACATTGTTTCAAAGGCCACTGGCTTCTCACCTGGAGCCTGGGAAAGTCCCCCAAACTACTGCCAAATTTTTCTCCTCTGTTGTCCAATCTTTTCACTAACAAAGACTTGGCAATCTCCCATGGGTACAGGAGGCACCGGTCCAGAGTAATGGGAATGGGGGCGGGGGGCAGATGGGAGGAACGACCATTTCTGCTGCTCAACTCTGATGGAGCAGAGTGCTCTGTGCAAGGTTTTATTGAGAGGGTGGTCCACACTGGCTTTAGGCATGAACATTTCCCTGGAACAAACACAGGTGACCTGAGTCAGACAGACACATCTTTAATTCAGGGTGTCAAAGTACAACTGGAAGGCAGTCTTCTCAAATCCTTTTAAATATTTATTTATTTGAAAGGGAGAGAGCGCGTGAGTGACAGACTGAAGGTAGGTGCCAGGAACTCCATCCTGGTGTCCCACGTGGGTTGCAACTGGGGCCCAAATACTGGGCCCATCCTCAGCTGCCTTCCCAGGCACATTAGCAGGGAGCTGGATTGGAAGTGGAGCAGCTTGGCCTCCGACTGGCACTGATATGGGATGCTGCCTTAGCCCCCTGTGCCTGCCATGGAAAAGTGTCAGTTCTAGAACATCATCCCTGACAGGTTGCTTAAGACTCTTTATGGGCCGGCGCCGTGGCTCAACAGGCTAATCCTCCGCCTTGCGGCGCCGGCACACCGGGTTCTAGTCCCGGTCGGGGCACCGGATTCTGTCCCGGTTGCCCCTCTTCCAGGCCAGCCCTCTGCTGTGGCCCAGGAGTGCAGTGGAGGATGGCCCAGGTGCTTGGGCCCTGCACCCCACGGGGAGACCAGGAAAAGCACCTGGCTCCTGGCTCCTGCCATCAGACGAGCGCGGTGCGCCGGCCGCAGCGCACTGACCGCGGCGGCCATTGGAGGGTGAACCAACGGCAAGGGAAGACCTTTCTCTCTGTCTCTCTCTCTCACTGTCCACTCTGCCTGTAAAAAAAAAAAAAAAAGACTCTTTATGGTGAAATCCTAAAATCTATGGTTTGACTGCTCCCTTGAGATAATATTTTGGTAGTAGAATTCTCTTTTTCTTAAAAATTAACTATGTATGTGTGTGGTATGTATGATGTAGAGATATAGAAAAAGGCTTAGAAGAATACATAAACTTCTTTTGGAAGGTGGAAATGGGTGGGGTGGAGGGGTGTAAGTGGGGTGGGGACATATAGCTCATTTTCAACTTTCTATTTTTCTATTTGTTTAAAGTTAATGATTATTTTGGAAATAAAAATAGAAATTTTTGACATAAAAATGGTTTTGGAGGCAACAGAATCATTCATAAATGCCCTTAAAAATAATATGTAAGCTTCTTTCTTCCAGTTGCAAACCTATAAGGACACAGTGAGGGCACCATTGCCACAAAACCTTCTTTACAAACTTTTTCAGCACACTAATTCATTCATTTCAATGCCCCTCAGATTATGTCATAAATGACATGTTAAAATGAAGGCTTTTATAAATAGAGGGAACATTAAAGACTTCGATGAAAAAAATGGCTAATGCTACCTAGTATTGCTATACTTTTTTTTTTTTTTTTGACAGGCAGAGTTAGACAGTGAGAGAGAGACACAGAGAGAAAGGACTTCCTTCCGTTGGTTCACCCCACAAATGGCCGCCATGGCTGGCCCACTGCGCCGATCCAAAGCCAGGAGCCAGGTGCTTCCTCCTGGTCTCCCATGCAGGTGCAGGGCCCAGGCATTTGGGCCATCCTCCACTGCCCTCCTGGGCCACAGCAGAGAGCTGGACTGGAAGAGGAGCAACTGGGACAGAATCTGGCACCCCAACTGGGACTAGAACCCGAGTGCCGGTGCCGCAGGCAGAGGCTTGGCCTAGTGAGCCGCGACACCGGCTTAGTATTGCCATACTTTATTCAAAATTGGCCTTTTTTTTTTAAGATTGTATTTATTTATTTGAGAGGCAGAGTTACAGACAGAGAGAGGGAGAGACAAAGAGAGAGGTCTTCTGTCCACTGGTTCACTCCCCAAATGGCCTCAATGTCTGAAGCTGGGTCAATCCAAAGCCAGGAGCTTCTTCCAGTTCTCCCACATAGGTGCAGGAGCCCAAGCCCTCAGGCCAACTTCTACTGCTTTACCAGGCTGGATCGGAAGAGGAGCAGCCCGGACATGAACCAGCATCCATATGGGATGCTGGTGCTGCAGCGCTGTCCCAGCCCCATGTCTTATTTACTTCAGTGAATAAAAATCTAGCTTTCAAATGTAAATATCCACATCATGTTGAAAAATGACCTTCACATTTGTGTTCTGATCCAAATTGGACACAATTAAATCATTTGTCAAATACAAATGGTTACACCTCAGCACAAAACAAAATCCTGAAAATAGCATAGCAAGTTAGCCATGACATCATTTATTAAACTCTGATTGAATTGTTATTTGCACAGCTAATTTTTGTGTACTCATAGGAAAACTAGTGAAAAGCCTTTTCTAGCAGTGCACACGCAACATTATCCAAATGTAGTACTTCTCTATGTTCATTTCCTCAACTGAAAATGGAGCTCACGATGCCATCCCAGCAAAGTTACTTGAGGATTCTTGAATGAATGTGTCACTCCCTGTACAATGCTTGGCACACTGGAGATGCCCCATCAGATGTTATTGATGACATTTTCTACACAATCCTTTACGTGCATTCTTGTCTTACCAAACAAGAGCTCAGGAAAGATCCAAAGAGACTAACACAGAGGTTTTAAGCTCAGCATTCAGAGTTTCCCATATGATTTTTGAATCCAGAGTATGTCTCTCTGCAGAGATTTCCCCCAACCCCACTCCCAGTTCAGTAAGCCACTCAGGGGCTTGTCAGTTGGAGGTGGCAGCATTGTCAGAGTCCAAGAATATGGATAGGAAAGTATTAGACTTTCAGTTTTCACTAACCTCAAGTGAAAGAGAGCATTTGTTTTGATTACAAACTTTGGTAAAAAAAAAACCACTGTAGGATAAGCAGAGCCTGTGAATTTGTCATCAATAGACATCCCATTACACTTCTGCTGTCAAAAATCATTTATACTTTGATTTACATGGAAAGTATGATCGCTATTAGACTCATCATATGATACTGTCATTTCAAGCACTATAACTACAAAATTAAACTGTGTTAATAACTATATGTTAGTTGATTTTCCTTGTAAGCTTATAGGCTTCAGACAGCTGAGGGGTTCAGCTACAAGGAATTTCAGGGTTAGCAGCCACTTCAGTTGTCGTTTAAGGTGACTGAGCCTGTCACATTGTCAGCTGGGGAAAGTTTCACAAAGGCTCATGTGACAAATGAGATCACTGCTATTGATAAACATTGATCATGAACCTTTTTTTTTTTTAAACAGGCAGAGTTAAACAGTGAAAGAGAGAGAGACAGAGAGAAAGGTCTTCCTTCCGTTGGTTCACCCCACAAATGGACGCTATGGCTGGCCCGCTGCGCCGATCCAAAGCCAGGAGCCAGGTGCTTCCTCCTGGTCTCCCATGCAGGTGCAGGGCCCAAGCACTTGGGCCATCCTCCACTGCCTTCCTGGGCCACAGCAGAGAGCTGGCCTGGAAGAGGAACAACCGGGACAGAATCCGGCACCCCAACCGGCACTAGAACCCAGGGTAATGATGCCACAGGCGGAGGATTAGCCAGTGAGCCGCGGCGCTGGCCCAATCATGAACTTTCTAGACCCTGCTCTGGGTTCTGGGGACACACACTAGTGAGCTCAGTAAGTAAAAATCCCTGCCCTCAGGGAACTGAAGTGGGGTGTGTATGTGTGAGAGAGAGAGAAAAAGAGAGAGTCTAGTCAGGCAGGTATGATTAATGTGCTGCCATTATCTAACACTTTGAGGCCTGGGTTACCTCAGTTAAGGTGGATCATTTAAGATCCTAAAGTTCTTCTTTTTTTCTTTTAGCTTTAAGTTTTAAGATGCTGACAATGACGAAGCATAATGATGAAAGACTGGTGTGAATGCAAGCCTTTTCAGGATAAAGAAGTCCTTTGCTCTGAAAACAGTGCATTTTGTTCAGAAGTCAGAGATCCATTGACTTTCTCAAGCCCTCCTTTATTCCTCAATTTGAGCTTCTCATGAAGGAGGCATTGTTCCCCCAGCCTTTCCTGGACATTGTTTGCTGATGGCCCCAATGCCTTTCCATGTCTCTTTGGCAGAAGGAACAAAATGTGCAGGGCAAGGTGGCAGTTCTAGGGTTGATGCTTGAGCAATTCTCAACTAGGGATAAGAGATGGTGGATAAATACATCAGCATCCACGTCCCCCAAAGGCCAATCCTGAAGTGTCTCTAGGGAGGCCTCCAGGAGGACTGAGCCCCAATTGCACACAGTGGTAACCCATTCATGATAGCACACTTCTGTTTTTATAACTTTGTTCTCTTCTTTGTTTCGTATTTCCAGTATGCTATATTGAGCTTCCTGGGATCATCTTGTAAATAAAATTCTCTTAAAACTTTGTTCTAGGCTCTTCTTTTAGCAGAACTTACATTAAGATAGTATTTTCACTGGGCTTGGAAATACAACTCAGAATGTGATCATTTCAAGGATTAAGTTGACTGTATCATGTAATCATGTAAGTTGACTGTACTGTATCATGTTACTCTTACAAATTTTCTCCTGCTTGTACATTCTGTATCTGCTTCAGACTGAATCAAACTTCCTCCCTTCCAGGAATCTCATTAACATTTCTTTGATGACATGGTGCTATTCACTTGATTGGTTTGATCAAGGAGTCTGAACTCATTGAGTTATTAACTTCATGGAATGATTTTATTTTTCCAGTAATTGATACTGAGTATGTTCTTCCCAGTGGGTAATGCGAACACAAGCATAACTCTGATTCCATCTGTCTAATTCAGTTAAAAAAATCAATCTCTTGGAGTTGGCATCATGGCGTGGCAGGTGAAGATTTGCCTGGGACACCAGCATCCCATATGGGCACTGATTCATGTCCAGGCTGCTCCACTTCTGCTCCACCTCCCTGCTAATGTCCTGGGAAAAGCTACAGAAAATGGCCCAAGTATTTGGGCCCCTGCCACCCATATGGGAGACCAGGATGAATCTCCTGGCTCCTGGCTTTGGCCTGGCTCAGTCTCAGCCATTGCAGCCATTTGGAGAGGGAACCAGCAGATGGAAGCTCACTCCCTTTCTCTCTCTTGTTCTCTCTCTCTCTGACTTTCAAATAAATCTTCTAAAAACTCAATCCCATTCTTATTAAAAAATAACACAGGTTTCCTTTGCTCAGGCCAAACTTGCACCAGAAAAAGGTAGCAGTGGAGAGGTAGTGGCAGGATATCTGGTATGCTCTCTTATTTCCCTTTCTTCCTTTAAATCTCTCTTCCAAACCATGGGGTCTTACATGAACACACAGCCCAAGTTTATGGGGACCAAGTAGCCAGGAAGCTTCTGGTAACTTAGCTGGTGGTATTCAGCTGCCTTGGAGATGCTAATGCACTAAGGATATGCCTCGATCTCATTTTGGTTCAGCCTGAAGACTATAGCTTCTGTAGTTTGGAGTGGTCTTGATATGGATGGTGTACGTGGATTTTAGAGGAAGGCTCAGGTCCACTCTGATCCTTAGTGGTTGCATAAAAGCAGCCATTTCCCTCTTTGGTCCTCTCTATGGTGCATGCCTCAGTGCGATCCAGGTCAGGCATCCTACTCCTTAGTTAAGGGTTTGACATGTTCCTGCTTCCTCTCCATGCTCCAACATGCCCAAAGAAACTCATTATCTGGCAAGGGCTGAGGACGGCTGTCAGGAGGTTGCTTCCATCTTTCTCTCCCTGGGCCCAGGATATACCATGTCTATTCTTGCCCTGTTCTGTCTGGTTACTTCCTGAGAGTTTTCACCGCCCCCTTCCCCCATTGCCAGGTAAAAAGTGGGCTCTTTATATACAAATATACACCCCAGCTTCATGGGATCCCATGTTAAACACTCCCTTAACTCCTGAAGAGGATGAGGGCCTATTCTCTCCCAGGCTACCAGAAAGCTCCCACCATACCTTCTCCAATCCAAATCCGTGGGAAAAACCCTGAGATCAATTCCACATCATTGTTAACCAGGAAGTGAAATGGAAGTTATTAGCCCTAAATCTGGCTTTCTCTAATTTTGACCTTCCAGAATTTAATATACATTTTTCTCCATAGTGGTATCTATATCCCAGGCCTAGACTATTTGTAACCTTGGGGATGGGGATATTTACCTTCAGTTCACGTCACCTTGACATTACATGTAATGTTATACCAACTCATTTACATTCCCTAATGTTGTTAAGCAATCATTCTTGGTTTCACGAAAAGAGAAATTCACAAAATCACTACAGTTTCCAATAACACGATGGGGAAAAGGCAAACATTTATTTTTATTTGCAAGTGCAGTTTCTGCCAATAGTTAGTGTTCATAAAACCCTTTTAAGCTACAGTAATGTTTGGTAAATTCAATGAATACTTCAAAAAATGCTCAATGATAATAAAATTACAGAAAAATTTCCATTACACTGTCAAAAATGTTTGGAATCCAAAGATCCATTATTTTCTGCAATTTTTTAAATGTTGATTTCAGTTTTAAAAAAGAGTTTCCTTTTCTTTTCTTTCTACTTCTACATAGTCCTGGTGAATGTTTCATGAACTTTCAGGACTGCCATTCTCTGGAATTAGATTTTTTCATTCTTACATATTTATAATAATACTTTAATATTTTACATAAAACACTGATTTTTCTATGTTTTATGAAATAAAGTTATAAATTCTATTTACGGTGAGGCATTTCCAGTTTTGTGGAAAACTGGAAATCTCATCAGTAGAAGGTCATTTTATGCCTTTTTTTCTTTTTCCCTTTTAGCTATAATAAATAATTAGCAACCTATTAATTACAAAATTCTTAATTATGCTTAGAGCAACCAGAGCATTTTCACAGATTTAAATTCATGTTTGTTACAGTATGCGAAGTCATTAGGAAAGCCTCTGGTTTTCCAGTTTGGTAACAAATGGCTTTTTTTCTGATGCATAATTAAAAGAAACTAACGATGACTATGTAGCTCTTCCAGAATTTTAAAGGCAAATCTATATTGGCCTACAGGTAACATGCAAATTCATTCAACAAGCAACACAAAATGTATCGTAGTAGTCATTCATTTTTATCAACATTCAAGAAGATCTAGACAGCAGCACAGCTCCCCTATGTCAGAAACACATCATAACATGGTCACAATTGAAGTCAGATCATACCTGGTAAAACACCCCCTTGCTAATTCATCCTCTAGTCAGCTCAGACTTCCCGCATGATACGTGAACAACACCAATGAATTCTGTGGGACGTCGGTAAATACAGACAAGTGTTTGGTGTGCTAGCATACAGAGTTTTATAAACAGTGGTGACTGAAACCAAACATCTTGCCCTGTTCACCCCCCTCTCCATTTGCGAGCCTGGAGTTCTCGTGGTCTCACTCAAATATTCAATGTGGGGAACTGAGTCCAATGATTCTAGCACTGAAATTACTCCCTGGGAAGAAAATTTGGCCACAAAGAGATGGTACACCCATTTGAGGGAGGGCACTAAGAGAAACATTCTGGTTTGTGAAAAACAGTTTGCTCCTACAAGCCTTCAAGGAAACTGAAATTTTTCAAAATATTTAGCTTTATCCCAAAGAGTAGTTTGGTGGTATACTGTGGCTCAAATTTTATTTCATTATTTTTGGTTGGATAAATGAAATGTGCACACCATCACCATCACTCCTAATTCTTCCATCACATAAGACACTTATTAAGATAAGAAAGATATTCGACTAAAGCTGACGGTGATTGAGAGTCATTCAGTATTCAAAGTTCCTAAAGAATCATTGGTTCTCTGAAAGGGATAAAAAAGTAGGAAAGCTTTGTTCAAACTCCTGCTAGTAAACAAGTAGTACTTCAACCGATACAATGGCTACGTGACATCAAAGTACTATAAATTATCAAAACTATCGTACAGAAAAATTACAAATTCATTGCAAAATACATTACACTGCTACCATTAAGAAAAAAGTGCTTTTTGTTTTCCTTTCTTTATTTTTTTTTTTTGCCAGAAAAGTATTCTTTCAATATAGAAAATCCTACGCATTACCCTGCATGTGGCTAGGATATATCATAACGGAGTTTGTACTGAGTCCTTCTGATTTGCTGGATGAAGGGCTGAAAAATATAATAATGACTTAGTGAAGCCGTGCTCCAAATGACCACACCGACTGTCAGTGGAGAGATGCCCATTTAAGACACAAGAAGATGCCCTGGTCTGTCAAACCCTGCCGGTCATCACGCTGTCCCACCAATCAGCTGGTCTGGAATGCACAGCCTTTTGCATGTTCTGTGGTTTCTTCATGTTCTCCTGAATTATTCTCACGTCCTCATCTAGCTTTGTCACCTGGAGGAATTCTCTGCTCAGTGATGCCTGTATTGTCTCATGAGGGGAACGATGCAAGATGGTGGACCTGCCAGTTTTAGGAATGGATGTCCGAGGAGTTCCTGGGCTGTGGCTCTTTGAGAGGGCTCCCTCACTAACATCAGATCTAGGAATCCCCGGAGCACCGAAGACACCTGTGAAGACACAGAGACACCATCCTGAGGACTAACACGGAAACCTGGGCCAGTCAATCCCATCAACAACTCAAATTCCATGTAGTCAACGTGAGGAAAAAGACGTTACCAGAGAAAAAGCAGGTATTGTGTTTATTAACACTGTCTTCAGGTGTTAAATAATAGGGATAAATAGTGGTACAAGTGAGAATGAAAACACATTTTCTAAATAAAATATCAGTGATAATAGTGATAAGAACAGTCCTTATGGACTATTTACAATGCACTGGTGCTGGTCATACATTTGGTGAAGTGCAATTTTATTTTTCTAGCACATACATCCATATTCACTCTGGGGAATCCTCTTTCTTGCAGAGAAACATGCTTCTATAGGGGTACCAGACACAGATCACATTTCACCCTTTATACTTTACTATTTTGGGGTGTACCTTATACACAATCAAGTGCATACATATTAAGCAAATGACCCAATAGATTTTTACCTGTTTCCTGGTCTATCTAATCTACATTCCTATCAGGATATAGAACATTTCTACCACTCTGGCCTCCTTCCTGCCAATCCCCGTCCTCCTGACAATGTCACCACAATCCTGACCACTCACAGCACAGTTTTATCTGCTTTTATACTTTGTAGAAATGAATTAATACACTGCAAACTCCTCTCCATCTGGCTTCTGTCATTCACTATTAGGTCTGTGAGAGCCATCTCTTATTATGGAAAAAGTTTTATCCCTTTCATTGCTATGTGGTATCCACCGACCAAATGTCCCTTTTGGGAAACAAGCTTGGACAGTTTGAGAATTTAGGCTGAAAGTTGCTCTTATATATGGTTTTGAAAGGTACTGGCATTCATTTCTATTGTCGTACTGTTTATACAATATGTTTTCAATTGTTTAAATGTAGTTAAGCCCAAACTTTTCACTTCTTTAATCCAAGCAGTCTCTTATTTTGTGTAGGTCCACACAATCTATGTGAATCATTGGATGGAGGCTCTTCCCTTCAATTTAGGGGTGAAGGAAGAGGAGACTCTACCATTACAAATTATTCTCCTCTGAAAAGCAGCTTCGTGCTTTTTTGTCATGAGGCGGATGGGTGGGGAGCTGTGTGCCAGGACAGCATGTATTGCAGGGAGTGGTGATTCTTGGGCTGAGTTTGACCTCAATTTACAATTCTTGGAAAATAGGACAGACCCCTCTGAGTCCCTTATTTTCATTATACTGTAAACTCCTCTACCTACATCTCTAATGTGGTCTACTCCAGCCTCACAATCCTTCTTTGCATTGGATGTTGTGTTTACTTGGGGCATTTTTCTCCCAGGTCTTTGTGTGGCTCTCTTCTTCTTTCCATCCAAGTTCCAACTCAGATGACACCCCCGCCCCCCTAGAAAGATCTTCCTTCACTTGTCAGCCTAAACCTATTCTAGCCTATCAGTTCCTCATTTGCTTCATAGCATGTACCATTCTCTGAAATGATATTGTTCATCATTTCTTATAACATATTATATGTTTCCCCAGCTAGAGTGCAAACCATATAACCATCAGGGAATCTGGGGTTTTGTGCTGTGACATCCCCAGCAATTAGAAATTCCCAGCATGCAACAGCTGTTCATTGAGTGAATGTTGATGGAGCACTGGAGCGACTCTTCCAAACCACTTATTGTGAGATGAGCCTTTCTTATCCCATTGCACAGATATAGAATTTTAGAGTTGGTGATGCTAAGTCACTTGCACAGTAATGTAATACAAGATCAGAGATTTGAATCTATGTGACTAGTTCCAATATCTGTGCCCAGAAACCAGGATCTACTTGTTGGAAGTGATGTCTCCGTCTTTAAAATCACAGAAAGACTGAAAGATCCAAGAGCTATTTTGGACATAGTAATAAATGCCACTTCTTACCTTGTGTAGGTCCTTCACTCTTGGAGGTAAACTGTCCCGGATCCTCCGCATTGCCTGGAGGGGTGGCTCATTGAAGTAGGGCGGCTCACCATCAATCATTTCTATTACCATGATCCCAAGGGACCAGATGTCCACCTGTTATGCAAAATCCATGAGTTATTTCAGGCAAGGATAATATTCCAAAATGTTGGATATATCCACACAACCCAACTCATTTGTAGTCCTTCATAAATTAATATTGTATTTTATCATCTTTTAAAATTTATAGTATAATTGATACCCATTTCCCATATTGGAGGGCCTAGGTTGGATCCATGACCCTGGATCTTGATTCTAGCTTCCTGCCAATGCAGACCCTGGGAGGCATCAGGTGATGCCTCAAGTAATCCCTGTCATCCACATGGGAGACATGGATCGGGTTTCTGGCTCCTGGTTTTGCCTGGCAAAGTCCCAGGTATTGTAGGCATTTGGGGAGTGAACCTGCAGATGGGAGTTCTATCTGTCTCTCTCTACCTCCAACATAAAAAATACACATTTAAAAAATACACATTTATATACTGATTTGTTGGATTATTAAGTTTTTGCTAATGGTCTCCATTTGCTTTTTAAAGACAATTGCAATGAACATTCCACAATTAGGCATAAATGAATACCTTAAGATTCTCAAGTTTATAACTTTAATTTTTATGCTGTTAACTTCACTGGTTAACTGTCTTTCAGGGTTAATGAGAAGAACATCTAAAGTTGTATGTTATGAAAATAGAGAAGGAAGTTGACTTTAAACCATAAGAAAATTTATAACAAACTGCAAAGAACTACAATTTATAATACAGAATATATTTTGGTTCTTTCAGTAATTCAATTCTTAAAAATACTTCTTTTCTCTTCTGCTTTGGGATAGTTTCTCTTGTGTTTTAAAATCAATTTGATGCAGTGTGCACAAAACCTTGCTCTATAAAATAACTTTCAGGGAAAGCAATTCTTGGAGTAAAGAATACATACGACAATGAGAAGCCATAACTGAGCAATAAATTCTGAGTTCTAGTCATTTCCCTGTTATGGCCTCATTACAGCTCTTATCTGTTTGCTGCATTAATATTATACCTCTCGCAGTGACCTTCACTGGGAATTTGCCTCTTGGGATCATAATGAGAAAAGCAAGTAGAGGGCTCATCTAAGGTCAAGCAAGCAAATTGTGCCTTTATCCCTTGCTCATCGGTCCATGCCACATCTTTCTGGCTTCTCCTTTCTTAAAATCACCATCCACACTACCATGTGCGAAAACACCAGGCCCAGACAAAATGAACTTTCTGGCTTCCATGTGTCTGAAGTGTTGAGGTCCCCGGGGGTTTCTACTTATGCTGTTCCCTGTCCTACACTCCCTCTGGCCTTTCATTTTTATGTATCCAAGCCCTACCTTTCAATAGATTATAAGTGATTGTTTCCTTTCCAGGGTAAATATGAATTAGGCCATAGATTTTAGTATATTATAAACACGTATGACTTTTTTTCCTATGAGAAGATACTCATTGACATATTATCTCTGTGGTCCTTTCTCTGATCTCTATTCTTTGAAATCATCATGCCTGTCAATCTGTGTGACTTTGCCATGATGCAATGTGATCAGAGTTGGGAGTATCTCCCCTCCAGTGTTCATTGTAGGACCACAGCAAACAGTACCTGGATAAATACAATGGTGATATCCTCAACGGTGGCCAGTTTCCTTTCTGCCACAGCCTACACTGTGTCAAGTTGTTAATGAGGATACAATGTGGGGCCAAAAGTCATTGCTCTGATGTCCTATGATCACCAACTGTCTCAGAACCACTGTGACCATTAGTCTGTATCATACCTTGACATTCCCAATGATTTTTACAATCTTACCTCTGTTCCATAAGGTAGCCTGGAGATCACCTCAGGTGCCATCCAATAGGGAGTGCCAACCAGTGATTTCCTCTTTGGCACCTCTTTGGACACTTGAGCACAGAAACCAAAGTCAGATAACTTTATCTGAAAAGAAAAGGAAAGTAATAAGTTATCAATCTGAAAATTTTGTCTGCTGGACACAGAAATAAGTACAGGACATCAAGCTTAAAATACAAATCACATTAATAGTTCTTGGAAATATCAGAGAAAGTTTTATCAGACTTTTTATTGTAAAAGCAATAATCCATTTTAATGGAAAAACTTCTCACAGGCCTACCAGGGTTGACTTCCAAACATCTAAACCACCCCCCTTGTTATCTTTCATAAAACTATGGAACCAAAACCAAAAACTAACAAAAAGGAAAGGAAACCTCATATAAATTAAATACACTTGGAACAAAAATTCATTAAATTTTATTATTGAATTTACTGTAATAATGGATACTTTATTATAAGAAAGTTGCTATTCTCTGTTAATTTTGTGCAAATCATCACAGTTTCAGTTTTTTGAGTTAAATAGTTAAGATTTCTATGTGCCACAAGATGATTAAAACAACCATCCTCTCTTCTATATCCGAAATATTTTGACCTTCACTTATGTAGGCTGCTGAGATTTCACTTCAAGTATTAGTTCTCCTTACCTTTTTTGTTTTGCCCATGACAATTTTCTTTGTCCACAAAAATTGCAGTTGCCTTTTTAAACAACACAGTGGAACTATGGACACATAAACTGGCTGTCAACATTTGGTTGTCAGGAGGTTAAGGTGGTTATACAATGACCCATGATGAATATATATATATCATCATTATCTAGTATATTGTCAAAAGAAAGGGCTTTGAAAATTCTTGCACAGAGTTCTTATACTCTTAAGAATTTGATTAAAAGCATGCAGCACTAATAGGCACCCTCCTGCTGGTCTAAGTATTTTATGGTGTAATTTCTAGTTATGATGACCTACTCTGATGGCCTTAGCAAAGAGGACACCAATGAGCTACTTACAGTTGTTGGTAAAGATAGAATACAAAAGTAAAAGTGCTCAGGCATCACTTAACAATGACCATTTCATATTAGAATTTTCTATAGAGCAAAGGTGCCATCTCTCATAATTCTCCAAACTTTTAGTAATTGTTCTGGTCTTATCTCTGCTGCCTAATTCTTGAATATTGGGGTCCCACAGATTCTGGTTTCAATGCTTACCTCTTCTCTTTCTACATACTCTTGCCAGTTGCTTTTTACTCCGATGCTTTATTAAGTAAGATCTCTCTTCTCCTTCAAAATCCCACATTTCTAACTATTTCAAACTATGTTTGCAAGTGGATGACCACAGTATTTTCAACCAAACTCAGTGACCTCTTCTCTCCTCTAAAATGTGACCCGTATCTACCTATCCTGTCCTGGTTAATGCATCAATATCCCCTAAATTTACTAAAGCTAAACTCAGGAAAATATTCCTGACCTCTCCCTCTATCTCACTCCAAATCTGTTAGGGTTTTAAAAAAATTCTCTGTAGCTTTCAGGACCCACAATCGTATGAGGACCATAATAAGTCATCAAAACCAAGGCTGTGGAATAAATGGATGAGTATCAACCACAAGAAATAAATAGGGACAAATTTATTAGTATTGTTATATGTAACATGGTTCAGATCTATAGAGAGGTCTCATATGGAGATAAGATTTTTCCCCAATGTATTATTATGATAATCTTCAAATGTGTAACAGAACTTAAGTAATTATGTACTGAATACCTTTATACCCACTAAGTAGATTCCACAGTTGTTATTTGGACTTTGTCATATACTTATCTCTCTATCCATCCATCTGTGCATCTTATTTTTGATGCATTTAAAATTGCTGACAACAACACACTTCACTCCTACTTTAGCAATAACTAGAGTCTAATTTTTTATAGCTTACATGAAGTTTACATACATATTTCAAGTTTGTCTTATGACAAATTTTTATTTACTCATTTATTTGAAAAGCAAAGTGATGAGGGCATGGGAGTGAGAGTCAGAGAGAGAAAGGAGATCTTCTATGTGTTGGTTCACTCCCCAAATGCCCAGAAGTATGGGGACTGAGACAGGCCAAAGCCAGGAGCCAGGAACTCCACCTAGGTTTCCCACATGGGTGGTAGGGAACCAAGTATTGGCCCATCCCATCATCTGCTGCCTCCCAGTATGCATTAGCAGGAAGCAGGTTCAGAAGCAGAGGAGGGACTTGTATCCCAGGCATTCCTGAAAGGAATGAGGACATCCCAAGTACCAGCTTAACCTGCTGTGCCTCAATGACCATTGTGATGAGTTTTGAGAAGTGCAAATACCTTTCTACCTCAGATTCCTATCAATATATAGAACTTTGCCATCATCAGGGTATGGTTTAGAGTATCCTTGGGAAGCAGGTGGTAGTCTATAACTCTTACAGAGCCATTGGATGGGAAAGAAGAGGACCAAAGATTCAACACTGAGAAGTTGTGGTGATTACAATCGAAGAATAACTAGTTATTAAAAAGAAAACCATCAAAGAGGCAGAGGAGAAGCAAGTGATTTGGGAAAGCCAAGGTAGAGATGGTCAGTGGCTAGAAAACACCAGAGATCAAAACAGACAAGAACTGAGAGTTACTGTTGTATTCAGCAAAGAGAGCATCACTGGTAGCCCACAGGTTCTGTTTCAAGATGGGAGCAAAACCTAGGTTATTTGGACTGAAGTGAGACAGTCAGTCAGACTACTTTTCAAGAAGTGAGATGTTTTGAAAAGAAATCTTACAATTACAAATGTGACAAAAATGATAGTGATGATAATGATAATTAGTATTATGCTATGCACTGGGCTTGAATAGTGTCTCCCCAAATTCACATCCTCAAAACATGACTGAACCTCAAAATATGACTTTACTTGGAAATGCAGTCTTTGCAGATACACAGTCATATACGGCACAAGGACATTTTGGTAAATTATGGACCACATATAGAACAGTGGTCCCACAAGATTACAACATCTAGTGATATCACGGTCGTAGCCCTTTTAGTTTGTATAAATACACTTTGCTGTTTGCACAAGGACAAGAATCTCTTAATAGTGTGTTTCTCAGAATGCATCCCTGTCACTGAGTGATGCATGATTGTAACTAACCAAAATAAAGTCATGTTGCAGTAAGGTAGGCCCTAAATCCAGAGGCTGGTGTTATTTCTAAGAAATGGGAATGACAAACAGACCTACAGAGAAGACCACGTGAAAACATGTGTTGTGTCTACAAAGGAACACCAAGGATTGGTAACAGTCACCAGAAACCAGGATAGAGGCATATAGTTTCTCCCTCAAGGCTTCCAGAAGGAACCAATTAGCCAGCATGTTGATTTTGGACTTCAGGCTTCCTGACTTGTAAGAGAACAAATTTCACCTAGAGAATAAAAGGCCACAAAATTTGTGGCAATTTGTGACTGCAGTGCAAGAAAACTAATACATTTTCACTGATTCCCATTGAGCTCTTACTGAATGCTAGGTAATGCTCTAGGGACTTTACTTGTACTGTAAGTGCTCACAAGAAACTGATGAGGTAGGATTATACACACAGATAGGCCAAGTTGTAAAGTTGTTAGGTTACTTGCCCAGTGATACAGGGGTAGGAAGTGAGAGAGCCAGGATTCAGGCATTGAATCAGCAGTCTATACTGAGCAAAGTTAGAGGCTGAAAGAATGAGTTAGTGGAGAGGTAGATGTTGAAGATAAATAAATGAGTGAGGGAAATTGATGATAGTATTCCTAAAAAGGTGGGATGGACATCAGGTCTTGCTACTGCTTAAATATATAGGTATACTGTCTTGAGTATATCAATGGTGGTTTCAGAAAGAGCCCTGATGTGACTTCTATCACATGATCTACTATCATGTGAGTGTGTAACAATATAAGATAAGATCAATCTAGTGGCATGTGTTTATCCACTGTTTTCCCAGCTCTGAGGAACACAGTGAGGCTCCACAATCAGAAAACAGAGCTTCTTTCCCAGGGAATGTCATTTCTAGCCACAGTGACAAAGTCATCACCAGAAAACAGTTCAAGATTGAATGTGTGCTAATTCTCTTGAAACTGGAGAGAGGAGGGATCACTCTGGGCTCCTGAGAACAACTCAGGAAGAAGCAAGATGCAGTTCAAGTTTGGAACTGAATATACAGAAAGAAGCATGAGCCAAAACTCAGAGTTGGGAATGGAGCATTTGATGACTTAATCAATTCCAATTTGCGTGGGACATCCCTATGTCTAACACTGGTAATCCCATATTCCAGGAAACATCCTGGTCCCTAAGAATGGTTTCAGCGTATGCAAAAAGTCCTGAGGAATGTCAATGGTAAAAGGAAAAGGCATCATATTTGGGAGAATCTTGGAAGTCACTCAGGTGGATTGTCAATATGTTCAAGTTGGCAGTAGGGAGACTGGGTTTGGCAAAGACTGGAAGGCGATTTTTCTCAATTGCTCTGGCATATCAAGAATCAACCCAAGAGGACTCAGATAATAGAATTTCCATTGTGATGTGTAGAAGGAGGCCCTATGACACTGATAATTGGTTGTTAATACTAGCTGCTATATTGAAAAAGGATTCTATGATATGAAGAAGTGAAAATCTTACAATCTACCACTTTTGGTCTTGGATTATCTGCAGAAGGAGAGAGAGAATTGTGATGTTGATTAAAGTAGGTCCCATATTCCTTATTACACATCATTTTTTTACCAGCTCAAGCAGATAGTGGTGGGTTTCAGAACTATCAGGGGAGCACACATGCTCCTACCAACAAGGGAGAGGAGAAATCCTATATGCACTTGCATTAGGAGGTAATATTCAAAATGTTTAATAACCACATTAATTTATAACATAAAGCCTAGCAGCATCCTGGAGTTAACCTGGGAATGGTTACAAATTTTAGTGAGATAAGGGAGGGTTGCAGGAAAAGACTGGGGTGATAGAGATATTCTGATTTGAAACACTATTAACCAACTAGCTCTAAATTATTGTAATATATTAACAATGGGTACAGACATAAAGCGAAAACCAGCCAAGTGTCCAACCCCAGTCATGCTCAATGTGGCTCTCATGGAGATAATAGAACATTAGCATGGGTGGAATTGAGCTTGGATAGTGCTACTCCTTCTGTGGCTTATGTGTGGTATGTGAGATTCCAGAATTCTTCCAAATATCAGCGAGGGGAAGGAAAATCTTCATACAAACCTACAGCCAAGATTAAGAAGGCAGCCAAAAAGGCAATTTTCAACATTTGAGGCAAGAGCTAGAGCTGTGAAATACTACAGAAGTTCCCTCCTGAATAGTTTAGCCACTGATGGGACCAGGAAATCTTCAATCCAGGTAGCAGGAGAGTCCAGCTACAGCAAGGCAAGGCCAGAGAGGAGCAGAAGGTAAGTCTTGTATGCAATCCTTCTCTTCCCTTCTCTCAGTCCCCTTGTGAGAAAGAATGATAATGGCAAGTGAGAGGACAGAGTTGGAGGCAACTAATTTTGAGACTGAGTTTTTAAAGTTAACAATCTATATAATAATGTGGTTGAACTTTAAAGTTCAAAAAGACACAATTTAGTGACTTGAATGAAAATAGAGACTTTATAAAAGAATTTAGTCTGTAAATACAGATAGAGCTTGGTGAAAAAGTCTGTGCTGGTTTTGGGAACTAAAGATACTACAGTGCACGTGTGTGTGTGTGTGTGTACACAAGCTCACACACATGTGTGCACATGTGGTTGGTTATTTCCAAAGCTAGAGTATGCATACATATGTAACCCTACTACACAGCTAATAGAGGAAGAACAATCATGCTGATACATTTTGTTTGCTTATAGATTTAAGAAACCCAAATGACTAAGGAACGTATGAGCATTTTGGTATTGGTAGCTTTCAATTTCAATATCTATTGTGGGTTTCTCTTTGTCAAACACGAAAAGAACCAAACCCTTTCAAATCTGGCATACTAATAACCATCTCCCTGACAAAATGTAAGATGAGAAATTGAAACGCAACATTTGGAAGCTAGGCCTGTTCTTCTATTGTAGGAGTGTAAGTGCTTTTGCATGATTTTTTTTTTACCCATCCAAGTATATAAACGAGATAATTTTCTAAAAGAACATAATTGTATACAACATTTGTCCAAATAAATCTGCAAGTAGATAACGAGAACTCAAGTAATGAGCATAATAAAGCACTGTAGGCAGATCTTAAAAGCAAGTCACACAGAATCTAAGCTGAGCCTTATTTTAGATAGAATTGTATAACTTGGCTGCTTAGGAATGCACTCTTGTCTCTTTAAGACGCTAAGAAAACTGCAGCTAGTACATTGTTACCCTAAAAACAGAAGATACAGCCTGTAACACTGGGACCACACAAGAAACTGGAGTTTAGATTTCAAAGCTGCTATTTAGACCTGAGATCCATCTAGATATGCATAATCTAGATGGAAATCACGATCTACAGAAGAAAGAGGAAAGGGATTGAACAAGAGAAAGCTGGTCCACAGGATAGCATCATGTTAAAAACAGAATGTAAACGCCTTGCTCAATCAAGTGTATACAACCTAAAGAATCATTTCTGCTCAGGTGTTGGCCAAGGGAAAAAACGTCTTCTTTTGTGTTTGACACCTGGGTACTTCTAAGTACTCGAGTGTGTAGTCTCGGCATCTCCTGATATCTTGTTGAACTGCAGGTTTCTGGGTACCATCAACTCTGGTTGAATCAGTCATCAGGAGTGAAGCCCAAGCCCAGAAATCCGTTTTTTTTATTTTTTTATTTTTTTTAATCAAGTTAGCCTGTGGATTCTGATACTCATTGAAGTTTGATAACTTCTGCCTTAAGGTGAGCAATGGCCCAGGGACAAATGAACTGAGAGAGGGAGTCGAAGGGGCCAGACTGATGGTGGTGCTCCAGTACTACTTAAGGCTCACTTCTTCGGCTGCCAAATCCAAAAATACAGCGTGTAGGGGGGGAAATCATAGAGGTGAAACTAGACCCTAGCCAGTCCCTGCCATGTGGCAGACTGCTAGGCACTTGCTCAAGGCTGTCCAACAGTGGTAGATTGGTGCTAACCTGAGTATCCTGACTTTTCATGCTGTGCTCTCTGCATTAGAAAAAGTTAGCTCTGTGGAGTACCAGGAAGGGAGGATGAAAAGAGGTGTGGGCATATCTCAGAGACTCTTGGATCAGCATCTGGGAAATAATCCTCAGGTCTTCTAATTGTAAAATTCTAGTTATTTGAGAGAGAACAAACCATAATGCCTAAGTGAGTCAGGCAAATATCAATGAATCAAACAGGTCACACTGAAACAGTAGGGGTATGTACCACTGATGAAAAGAGATACTGGCTTCCAGCTAATTATCAAGGGTTCAGTAAACAGGAGGTAAAATGATCCCAAGGCCCTAGCTGCTGGTGTATGGCCCTTTCCCTTTCCTTCATTCCATATCAAATTCTCTGGGTCAGAAGGCACAGGCATATTATCTCTGAGCACTGTATTAGTTTGAGGCCCCTTGCCCTGCCAAATACACATTAAGGCAAGGACTCAGTGCAAGGTTTTTATTCTGGAAATACATGCTGGTGATCGGACAAAGAAAGGATAGCAGCCAATCAGGAGTTTGTTAATAAGAAGAACTGACACTTTATTCTACTGAGGAAATCTTGGAGACTGTGTGGGACAAGTGCCTGGCAGCTGTTGCATCCCAGGGAAAGAGCTGGGGTGTTTGTATACCTACATATCAAATCCTAATACATGTTGCAGGGCTGCTCTGGGAAGGCTGAAATTAACTCCCTGGAATTTCTATCCTGGCTTGTACTGTAAGACCAGGCTTCAGTGACCAGAGAAACCCCCAGGCAGAGTGCAAGTAGTGGCATTTGAAGGTGGGGCCAGTGATTCCCTGACGTCAGAGCTTCCAGAGAGATATGGGTGGGGTACCAGTAACATTTGCTATGAGCCATTCACTCTCCATTACTTCCACAGGTGCATTCAAGGATGGGTTGCTAGAAGCTGTTTGTTTTTCAAAAAAAGAAGAATCTAACATTTTTTTGTGAAATCTCCCAAGTTTTAAAGTGTGACAATTTATGTTAAAAATAAGTGAGATCAGAAAGACTACTTGTGTGAGCTCCTCTTCAGTAGATTCACTGGGTTTAGCAGGTCTTGGGCCTGAATTCCATTTCAGCCAATGAATTTGATAAAGGCTACTCACTGTCCCCTGGCCTTTTAGTTTCATCTTCTCAAATACAAGACAGGGGCCAAGGTCAGATTGTGGTTTAACTGCTTAACACCGAGTTACATGGATATAGGGAATGCATTCTGAGTATCAACCTTGTACCTGGTGTACTTCTGAGAGTTTTACACAATTTACATAAATTCTTGAGCCATCACTCTATAAAATGCTATTTATTTTTATCTTTCAAACTTCAAATAGCACATTTCCCCAGCTTATCAACTACTAGGGACTTGCTAGATGTCACTCATGGCCATGGATAATTAGTGAAAAATGGCCCAGGAAGTATTATTTAAATTATTTTAAATTTGAGCAATTTACTGTAATTTTTCTTAGCTTTTTATTTTGAAATAATGATGAATTCATAAGAAGTTGCAAAGAAATGAGCAGTTATTCTAATGCTACCGATTTTTACAACTATAGTGAAATATGAACACCATCCATCTCCAGAAACACAGGAAGAGAACCTAGATTGAAACCTCCCTGTCTTGTCTTCTCTGTAAATACCAGTCTCCAGAGCTTTCTTCCTGGACCAGTTCAATGTTTTGCTGTTCTGAGATTGTGAGGCTTCACCTACATAGTTTGTGAGTCAGACCAGGAGAGGATTCTTGTCCTTTCCCATAGCTCTCTTGTTCTATGGAAGATTAGTCAAAAATGGACACAAATGTTCCTCTCCTGGTGTCACATCCACTTGCAGTGTGACTTTGCCTTTTCTCTGATCCAGAGGTGAGTCCATCTTTCTAGCCCTTGAATCTGGATTTGGCTATGTGGTATGACTTTAGCAGATGAGATATAAACAGAGGGGTTGAAAGGGCTTGTGAATCAGAGATTGCCTTTCTTGCTGCTTACAAACCTTGCCATAGGGACCTGAGTGAATAAACTGGGGCTACTCTGCTAGAAGAGGAGTGATACTTGGCCCAGTGACCTCTGCAGTTACTGCTGAGAGCCAGCCAACAGCCAGACAATTGAGGTTAACAAATGTAGGCTGATCAGAAATGCAAGATTGAGCTCAACTAACACTGTGTGGAGCAGAAACAAACTGTTCCAGCTGAAATCAGCCCAAATACTGACTCACAGATATGTGAGCAAATAAATGGTTTTTGTTATTAGCCACTAAGTGATGAATGGTTTATGATGTGGCAACATCTGAATAATACATCTCCTGTATTTCTCCTTTTAAAAAAGTTTTAATCAGGGCAATGCAAAAGGCAAGACTTGAAAATTATCCATTAAACACAAGCCCAGGTTTGAAAATGATGCGTGTGTGTGTGTGTATATATATATATATCTCATACTTTCATATTTCTCTCATACTATTTCTCCCATACTTCCATATATATATATATATATATATATATATATACATATATACATATATATATATACATATGAGAGAAATAAGTCATGGATTATGGGTAATTTTTATTTTATCCTCCATATTTTTTGAATCTATTGAATTTTCTACAATAAAATCTATAAATTTTTGAAGCAAGAAAAGAAAAGTCAAAGTGCTTGGGCAGTTTCTTCTGGCAGCCTTTTGATCATTCTTGGGCAAATTCTGAATTGACACGAACATTGTCACATGACTGAGGTTGCTAGGTTGTAAAGACAGGTACACCAATGCAATGACTGGCTCCATTCATCCCACTACTTCTGGTGGGAAGTTTGGGTGGAAGTGGTAGATAGAAGTGCCTAATGATAAAAATTCTATGCTTTCTAACACTTCCATCTAATTAGACCTTCCTTGGAATGTCAACTCATTACTTTCTCGGATGCTGAGTGGCAGAGAAGAGAAGGGGGGGGGGGAGAAGGGGAGAGAGAGGGAGAGGGCAAGAGAGAGAGCGAGGAAGGGAGAGAGAGAGAGAGAGAGAGAGAGAGAGAGAGAGAGAGAGAGAGAGAGAAAGCAAGCTAGTTCCCCTCCACTGGTTTACTTTGTTACTACTGCAACTGCTGGAACTGGACAGAACTAAAGGTAGGAGTCAGAAAATTCAGGTCTCCCATGTGGGTGGGAAGGATCTAACTACTTAAGCCACTAAGTCTCTCTTAGCAGAAAGCAGGCATTGGGAGCCAGAGCCAGGACTCATGCCCAGGTATTCCCATATGCAATGTGGGCAACCCTACTGCTAGGCCAAATACCCACCCTTTGGCTTTGTATCCTACATTCTGTACTCTGGTGTGGCTTTTGAGTTTCATCAGAGTCCTTTGAGCAGGTTGTACTGATGGGACCTGCAGAACCCTGGACCAGGAGATGTACTGGTGTGAGGAGTATCTTCTGTTTGTCCTTCCAGATATGTTATCTTTCTTTAAGCCTTGGGAAGTCAGCTTATACTTATTGCATTGATGCCTCCTGCTTGGCTTCAGCCAACAGGGAGCACTCACTGGTGATCAGAAGGAAGGGACAGAGTGAGGCTGGGAGATTTGTTCCCCTGTTCTCATCCTGCAGATTCACTGTGGTCTGATTTGCTTTGAAGAACACAACTCCCAAGCAATCCCTATTTCCAGATTTCAGTAGTCAGCTCGCACCTTACCTTCTTTGGCATGGGTTAGTGAAAGTAGTGTTTCACTCCGGAGAATTGTACTAATCCTTGTGTGTACTGCTCCTTGTAGATTTTTCTACATTTGCTCATACTTTTATAAATTGTCCCCTGATCAGACTCTCCTCACATTACCTAAAAGAAGGGCATCTGAGAGATATTATAGAGATGCATAGTCACATAAGAAGGGTGGACAAAGACCCAGAAAAGCCAGCTCCTGTCTGTCAACAGAAAGAGCAATATGGCAGAAAAAGAGAAAGAAAGAAATTTCCAGTTTCCGTTATTTCCTGCTCTTATTGTCAAAGAGGCATATTATCCATCATATTCAGGTCGCAGATAATTCTGACTAACAGGATGACACAGATGATGGGATGGTAATTTCCTTTTTATAAGCTTTCGGGGAGAGTGGTGGGAGTTTTGTGACTAATGTCCATGACAGAGCAAGTGACAAGTACATTGTGGAGGGGCCCAATGTGAAAATCTTACCCGGCCATCGCTGGTCAGGAGGATGGAGTCACTCTTTATGTCCCTGTGAATCACTCCCTGGTTGTGAAGGTAGGAGAGTGCTCTCAGAACTGACAGGCAGACAGTAGCTATCTGTTCTTCATTCATTCTAGAAAGAAAATAGCAGGCAAGAATCAAGACAGGTTTAAAAACACCTTGGAAATGTTCAAGAGGGGCAGGTTTTGTGGATTCTGGTGAATCAGCCCATGCTCTCCAGCCCTTTGCATATCTGGAGCTTAACTTATTCCATTCACCCTCTCTCTCCTTTTGCAGGAGGGTCAGGTAGCTCCAGGCACCTTCTGTCAGAAGGAAATCGGACCTATAAAGTAGCTAGGTGGGAATGGATGGTATTCTAGTGAATGGACCCAGTGAATGAAGGAGGAGGCACAGCACTGACATATGCTACCACCTTTCAAGGATGCACCCCTGTGAAGGGGGTGTTTTGGGTTTCAGAGGAGAAGATGGAGGTCCGGTGATAGACAAAAGTTACACAACTGAAAAAGTGGCCAGGTCATGGTTCACACCTTGTCTCACTTCAAGTTCGGAACCCATGCTTTTTCACTTTATACTTCTGTCCCACACTTGTCCTTGCCACTCAAAAGAATAGATTTTTCTAATGAATTAAATAATTCAACCATTGAGGAATCTAGGGGGAGAATTACTTGGACAGCAGGGGCTGCTCAGTGTCCTCAAAAATGAATCAGTTAGGGGCCAGCGCTGTGGTGTAGTAGGTTAAGCCTCTGCCTGCAGTGCCAGCATCCCATATGGGCTCCGGCTGCTCCACTTCCCATCCAGCTCTCTGCTATGGCCTGGGGAAGCAGTGGGAGATGGCCTAAGTCCTTGGGCCCCTGCATCCCTGTGGGATACCCAGAAGAGGCTCCTGGCTCCTGGCTTCAGATGGGTGCAGCTCCAGCAGTTGTGGTCAATTGGGGAGTGAACCAGCGGATGGAAGACCTCTTTCTCTCTCTCTCTCTTCCTCTCCTTCTCTCTCTGTGTAATTCTGCCTTTCAAATAAATAAATAAATCTTAAGAAAAAGAGTCATCTATCATCTGAAATCATTGATTTCCTCCCTAATACAGAGCGATATTGGGTGTCACCCTCTAAATAACAACTAAATAAAACGAGCCTCATGTAGACAGAGGAGACTATCCGAGGAGTCAGAGGCCAAAACCCAAATTTAAAGATTGCCCTGGGAAACTCCAGTCAATGACTAAATATGTGATCTTGAGAAAGATTCTTTTCACCTCTGAGCTGCAACTTCATCATCTGATAGCCAGGCCCATCCACACCTGCTTTTTAGAGACGTGTGAAGATAACATAAGTCAATGTATGAAGCACCTGATCATGCCAAGAACTTTCCTTTCTTTCTGGAAGTCTCTATTCCTGGAAATCAGAAGGAAGTAATTTAACTAGATGCTGGGTTAATAATAAAACTTCAGTATGTATGAGAAACACAATCAGCACTAGGATAGAGCATGAATTCTCATCTAGTTGATCTGGGAAAGAGCTTGAGATTCAATATTTCTACCAAACTTCCAAGTCCTCAGACCACACTTGAAGTAACAATGGACTAGATGTTCTATCAGTCAATCAAGTAATTATTCAACAACACAGAGATTTAATATTGACTATAAGGAATGCTCCAAATTATTAGCTTAAGAATTTCAGATTATAAATATCCATAGTATTCTTTGATGCACAATTTCTTCTTGGTTTTGGGAGCTACTCTGCCTTTAAAGAGAAATTAGTTGACAAAACTAGAGGGATAAAAATTAGAAAATACAATGGATTCTGGAGAGGCTAGCTCTGAAGTGGATTCCATTGACACGAAGTAAGAACAGAAAGGCACTTTGACAAAGGAAGAGCTCAGACATGAGTAGCCATGTGAGCTCCTGATAAAAGCCTCTCCCTTGACATATTTCTACTACTTGCTTAATGTATAAATCATATTTGTCTTTTTCTTGGATTGCTCCAGAATATTTGTTTCTATAAATTAAGGTGAGCATATGTATTTTTTGGCAGGCCTGTCCCATGCTGACACCAACAATGGACTGCCAGTTGAAATGCTGGTGACAAATATGATGTTTTCTCTCCTGTCTCTTTGATGGTTTATGATACACTGAGAGCAGCACAGGAATGGAATGGTTTAATTTTATTGGTGAAACAGCAGCACCTTCTATCTTACTCCAGGTTTGCAATACTTTCTTCATATCTTGCCTTCTACCTATTTTCATTTAATTGGATCACTTTTTTAACATTTATTTATTTATTTGAAAGACAGAGTTACAGAGAGGCAGAAGCAGAGAGAGGGAGAGGGAGAGGGAAAGGGAGAGGGAGAGGGAGAGGGAGAGAGTGAGGGAGAGGGAGAAGGAGAGGGAGATCTTTCATTCACTGGTTCACTCCCCAAATAGCCATAATGGCTGGAGCTGGGCAGATGTGATACCAGGAGCCAGGAGCTTCTTCCAGGTCTCCTATGCAGGTACAGGGGATCAAGCACTTGGGCCATCTTCCACTGCTTTCCCAGGCCATAGCAGATAGCTGGATTGGAAGTGGAGCAGCCACTATACCACAGCATTGGCCCCTTGGATCCACTTTTGACTTGGGGACCATTTCAGTGGCACCAGTTAATATCCAATGCCTCTTCTTACTGGTCCTTATCCACTTATTTTCCTATTACAAATATACCTTATTACTTTGTTATATTATTCACCAGCAACACCCAACTTAGTTTCCTACAACTGTTTTACATGTCTGTTCCTTAGAATGTTGAGTCTCTAAGTGTGGCCCATAAACAGCAGCACTGGGATCCCCTGAGAGCTTGTTAGACATGCAGTTTTACACATTCCCTATTAAATCATGATCTGCATTTAAATAAGATCCACAGTGATCCATATGCATTTTTGAAATCAGAGGTGCTGTTTTAGCACATATTCTGTCCTCTGCCTTCAATGCCCTTTCACTCTCATTTGCTTCTTAGTAAACTCTTATTCATCCTTCAGAACACATTAGAAATTTTTCTTTACTCTGCTTATGGTATTCTTCTATATGACTTATATTCATCCTTTTAATTCTGCAAGGTACTATAATGTAGTTTCTTCTCTGGGAATTCCCCCAAAAGATATAGCTGGACCTTATTCTTTTGTCTCTTCAGAATCTCCAACACTTATCAAAGAGTCTGGCAGATAAAAACTGCTCAATAAACACTTTGAAATGACTGGAACTGGCATATCAGAGAGGCAAGTAGCTGATGCTATAGGCTAGTAATCACCATTGGTACTTATAAGACTATTTTAAAACATATTTTTTCTCCCATGTAGATTTCTTATTTTGACATACAATTTTGATTGCTCTCCTACCTGCCTACCTGCCTTTTGTTTTCCCAGATACCCTTGGTGGTTTTAGCACATAGCAATGAGAAATCAACTCAAGATAAAAAAAAAAAACTCAATTTAAGAAATCCATGTTGGTGATAAGACATTGTATTATTTTTCACTGCAATATCATTCTAAAAAATTTGCTGATTTTAAATCAATGGGTATCAATGATCCTCTGCAGGCAGGGAGAATGAATGAACTATCCATGTGGGGTATTATAACAGACATTTTAGGCAATACAGGAAAGGTAGTCATGGTCCCTTAATCCATAGGGCTTAAAAGTTATGAAGAGTTGGCAAACATAGTGACTGTGGCCTTGCTCTAGAGGAGAATAACAAACATCTTGAATGGGTAATAGAATTACCTGGTATGAGTAACGATGTCTGTCAAGGCACCACCTTCTAGGAACTCCATGACCACCCAGAGCTCATCACCAACAAGGTAGCTGTTGTACATGTCAACCACATTGTCATGGTGGTAATCCCGCATAATCACAACCTGGGTGCACAAGAAAGACACACTTTTTGATGTATGAAGAGGAAATTTGGCTTTTTGTCCTCTTGTGGCTAACCACATTGTAAGTACAATTTGTTAGAGTTAGAGTTTATGGAAGAAATTTATTCAGAACTCTATTATAAACAAAAGGCATCAAGGGTAAGTAACAGGAATAAAAGCAAAATAAATGCATGAGAAAATGCCAGGTCCAACAGATAATGGATGGAAGCCTAGCAGGGAGAAAGATTGAAATGAAAACAGGTGAACCATGCCAAGGATCAGGAATGGGAAAATTTTTTTCTGCCAAGGGCCATTGGATATTTATAACATCTGTAGTGGGCCACTCAAAATTATCAACTTAAAAATAGGTTGCTATAGCTTTATTGAATTTCAAGTTCTACCTGTGATTGTCTTGGCAGGGCCAGACCAAATGATTTCGTGGGCCATATATGGCCTGTGAGCTGGATGCTCCCCGCCCTGGACAAGGAGTTTAGATGACTGCTGTGGGGAGATGTGAACAGATATCCCTAAGGGTCTCCTACAGAACACATTGTCTATGCTCTACTGTTGAGTTGCCACTTTCAGTGAGTGAGTGTGCTCAGCTGCATAAGTGAATGAACTTCTTGGGAGAAGGTCTGGATTGAATCTGAGGAGATTTGGGTTGAATACAAAGGATATATGTTTAACATTTAAAAAATATTTATTTGGCAAGGAGGGAAGGAGCGGGGATAGGGAGAGAGAAAGAGCAGTGAGCTCCTGTCTCCCAGTTCACTCTCCAAATGCCTACGACATGGAGGATGGACAAGGGGTGAAGAAGCTAGAAATACAATCCAGGGTTCCCAGAGTGGATGACAGGAACACAATTACTGGGGTCATCACTCTTCCTGCCCGGGTCTGCATTACCAGGAAGCTACAGTAGGAGCCAGAGCTAGGAATCAAACCCAGTCACCCTGATATGGGATATGGGTATCTAAAACTAGTGTCTTAACTGCTAGACTAAATGCCTCCCTCCAAATATATATTAAAGGTAAAAATAAATATGATAGAAGCATAAAAAAGAGACTAACTTGAGCCAGGTTGCTGGAAAGAGCTTCTAGGAATTGCTACCATGTGGTGGCTTCTACTCACTTTATCAGAATTAGTGTTAAATAATCAATTATAGGGGCCAGCTTTGTGGTGCAGAGTTAAGCCACTGCTTTTGATGCTGAAACCCCATGTTAAAGTGTTGGTTTGAGTCTTGGTTGCTTTGCTTCTGATCTAGCTCCTTGCTAATGTGTCTGGGAAGGCAGTGGAAGATGGCCCAAGTCCTGCCACCTACCATGTGAGAGACCAGGATGGAGTTCCTGGCTCTTGCATTTAGCCTGGCCAAGACCTGACTGTTACAGCTATTTGGGGAGTGAACCAATGGATGGAAGATCTCTCTCTCTCTCTCTCTCTCTGTATATATATATATATATATATGTTTCTGTCTTTCCCCCCTCTCTGTTGCTCTGCCTTTCAAATAAATAAATAAATAATAAATCTTTTACAAAATAATCAATTATAAGGTTGTTTATATAATATTGCCCTGTCTATTCTGGAATTGTGGTTTGAAAACAAATTTCAGAAGTCAGGAGTAGTAGATTGGGAAGATGGGACCCCGTGAAACTCAGGGTGTGCCTAAGAAATGAGCAGTCCCTACAGCTGGAGATGTGTGGAGGTCACCAGGGCTGCCTTGGAATCCTTCATGGAAGAGGGGGCCAAAATTACAGATAAGTACATTTGTGAAGTGCCTACTTATGGACCAAACAATTCTTGCATACTTCTGAGAGAACATGAAATCTCACAACCAGAGCGGTCAGGTGGCTCTAGCTTGTTTTGGGAATTAGGAGGTGTGAACACCCCTTATGAGAGACTAACATTATCTAATGCTGACATCATGACTTGACATCTTTAGGACTTAGATCTCTCACCCACAAATACTCAGTTCTCTCTCCAAGACTCTCACAAAATTACCAAGGGGACAATATTCCAAAATGTGTGTGTTTTCTGACACAGTTACTCATGCTTTCCCATCTGCTTTAGAGCTCTTAAATGACAAGTGATTTTAAAGATAAATGAGGCAGGGGAACAATATATACAAGAAATACACAGAAGAGGGTTAATTCCTTAATAGATCAAGAGCTCTTATACATTAATAAGACAAATTTTAACATCCTAATTGAAAACTGCAAAGGACATATGATTTAATGAGAAATAAAAATGACTTATAAATATAAAAAGGGACTGAACTTCTCTAATAATAAAAAGGTTAATTAAAATAGTAAGATTTATCCATGTCTATAAAGTTAACAGAGACAACATGTTAGCATCCAATTGGATACAAGTGAGGGTGCAAAAGGACTGTTGGTGAGGGTCCAAATTAATACAAGCTTTCTGAAAATCAACACCATCAATAATTTCTCAAAAATGACATTTATATATCATTTGATCTGTTCAGTCTACCTCCAGGAACCTAAAGAAATGATCAGATATGAGGCCAAGAATTTATGTGTAATAATACTCATTGCAAGATTATTAAAGTGACAAATTGGAAACATAAGTCAGAGATCATTTTAATAAATTTGATACATGAACATGATAGAAGATTATTAGGTTATTAAATATTTTGACATATACTTATGAAAATATGTCAATGTATTTTATATTAACAGATACATAATTTATATATTAGTGTCTTATTTTATATTAATTTTATTAACATGACATCAATATTAAGTGAAATCAGGAAGTTAACAACCCACATATATAGAATTATCCTTTTGCTAAATACAAGAAATATGTAAATAGAAAAATTATTGAAAGAAAATACTGAAATAATGTAGGCTATTGTGGGATGCTTAGGTATTTTGTGGAAAATTTTCCATTTTACATATTTTCTACAGGAAGAATTCACTATTTTTTTATTATTAGTGAGGAAGACTGAATGGGAGAAACAGACAGAGCTCCCATCTGTTGTTTCACTCCTCAAATGCCTGCAATGGCCACAGCAGGGCCTGAGACAGAGTCAGGAGCTGGAACTCCATTCAGGTCTCCCAAATGGGTGACAGGGCTTCATCTACGTGAGCTATCACCTGCCTCCCAGGGCCTGCATGGGCAGGAAGCTGGAATTGGGAGCAGACTAGGAATTGAACCCAGGCACTCTAATGGAACAGGCATCATAATCAACATCTTAACTACTAGACCAAACACCTACCCTCATTCTTTTTATAGTTAAGAACATGAAATATGTTAAAGTTCCAGATAGTCCATTGGTAAACTGACCTCTGTTTATTAGAAAAATTGGTAGGAAAACTTAGCTACACATTGCATGCATGATATCATAACAGTGTAAAATGTACATATACCCCTGTAGACAGTGTAGCATGAGGCTTTGGGATCTGCTAGACTGGGATTCAAATTCCAGGTGTGCAATCAGCCTACTGTTCCACCCTGGGCTAGTCATTCACCTGCCTGAACACAGGTTTCCTCTTATCTGAAGCCGTGAGCAAGTATTTCTACCTCCTATGGTTGCTGTGGCTGATGTGTCTGAAGTACTCCATAACGCGAACAGCCAAACATCATGGAAAAAGATGAGAAGGGAAGATGATGCAATTTTTATCTTAATGCTTTCAGTGGTTTTCTAAAGTCCTAAAATGTACATGTATAATTTTTGAAAATGGGAAATAAACATTACATAGGCGAGAAAGGATGAGCCAGACACATCACTCACCTCGTTAAAAAGCAGCTCTCGCCTTTGTTGCTTCCGGAGGTCCATTTTCTTCACTGCAACTTGTTTCCCTGTGTGTTTCTCAGTGGCGATGCACACAATGCCTGTCGACCCTTCCCCAATTTTGATAAAGTTGTCCAGGTACTCCCTGGGGTCCCCTGGGCTGACCACCAGCTGCAGGGCAGCCCGAAACTGTTCGTGGGACACCCGGGAGGGCTGCTGGTCTGAGGAGGAGCCCCAGCTGGGAGGAGGGTAGGTGCTGGATGAGATGCTGAGAGAACTCAGGTAAGAGGCGGTGGAGATGTACTGCGAGCTGGTCTGCAGGGAAGGGTGGTGGTATAGGGAGGCTTTTTGGTACCCAGATGGGTACTGGTGGCTGCTGGAGGAATAGCCCCCTTTGCTTTGACTTTGAGGTAGTTTGGCGGGGCCCCTGGGGTAGGTGTCGGACCCTGACAGTGGTGGGCTGAGGACCATCTGTGCTCGATCATAGTCCACCTGGGAAGACAGGAACAGAGACCATTTGCATGTTAGAACTGAACAGCACATCCCTCGGTTAGTGAGCCGACTTACAGCTGACAGAATGAAGACCATCAGAAGTGATGGAAGGAGACGCCGGGGTACCAAGAGTGCTGGGTATATTTGGACAGTTGTCTTCTCGTACTGCTGTACACCCAAGGTGTATTTGTTGCTTAAGACTTATTTTCTTATTCCGAAATGAAAGATCCCATCTCCTGTTAAATGATGTTGTCTTCAGCTAGCATTCTGGGCAGAAATTTCAGGGGTAGGAAGCCCTTTTCCTTGCTTCTGAAGTCATATATTCAAGGGTGGAATGAAGTATCCATACACACAGAGGAACAGATGTATGTATGTAAGAGTTAAAACATGGCTCCCTGTGCAAAGCAGCTTTTGTTACAGCATGGACCAGAAACATACTCACCTACTATGTACAAACATAATTAAGGGGAACCCAAATTTTCAGGAGTACACATGGAAGTGAAGTTTGGCCAGTGCCCAAAAAGACCCCAGAAAAGAACATTGCACCCTGATTTTGAAAGGTGGGTTGAAGGATTTAGTGGAGGAGAATTGGAGGGCAGCCAGATCAGGGGCAGAGGAAGCTGGGGAAGAAGTCACTCTTACATGAGAGGAGGTGTAGCTCCCAGCTTTCACTCCCTGGGAAGGACCAGGGAGGAACTCTGGCCACCCCTGGAATGACTGAGATCAGGGATGACTGCTGAACCACACCATGCCACATTACCTTCCTTACCCAGGGTAGACGTGGTGATTTATCAATGGAAAGTCAGAGTTACAGAGAGAAAGGGATCTTCTATCTGCTGGTTCACTCCCCAAAGTCCCACAACAGTCAGGAATGGACCAGGCCAAAGCCAAGAGCTTCATCTGGGTCTTCCATGTGGGTGGCAGGTGCCAAACACTTGGGCTATCTTTAGTTGCTTTTCTGAGACCATTAGCAAAGAGCTGGATTGGAAGTAGGGGAGCAGGGCCATGGACCGGTGCCCTTTGGGGAAGCCAAGATTGCAGATGGTGGCTTTACTTGCTATACCACAACACTGGCCCCTGTCAACACACTCATTTGTAAGATGAGCACACAAGCCTGGGTACATAAAATGTATTAAAAAAAGATTTGTTGATTGGACCTCAGAGTCTTTCTTAACACAATGCACCAGTAAGTTTCTATCACTTTAGCAGGAAGTACATAGAATGATATTAAGTTGCTTCATCCCACTCCGTGTCATCCACCCCAAACATCTTTAATATGGTAGTTACTGATCACAGGCACCTATTTAAAGTCAATGAAAATTAAATAAAAATTAAAAATTGAGTTCCTCAGTCATACTATTCACCATTTAAGTACTTAATAGCCACCATATCGGACAGAATACACACAGAATGTTTCCGTTATTACAGGAAGGTCTATGGGACAGCATAGTTCTAGGCAAATCGATTGTCCATGGAGTGCATTCATTCATTTATTTCACAAATTCACACAAAGTGTTTCAAAAAATTTATGGAAGAATATTATTCAAAGATAATACAGCTCCTCCATAAATCTTTTGAATCTACCTCGTATTTGGGGTAGGCATGGTTTCAGGTAATGGGGGGAGAATAAGCCAATAATCAAAGCAGATGATATCTCTGCCTTCTTAGAGTTTATATTTTAGAGAAGGTGACAGATGATAGAGACAAAGCAACACATCTGGGACTGGCGCTGTGCCACAGTGGGCTAAAACCTCTGCCTGTGGTGCTGGCATCCCATAGGGGTACAGGTTCTAATCTTGGCTGTTCCTCTTCCAGTCCAGTTCTCTGCTATGGCCTGGGAAAGCAATAGAAGATGGCCCAAGTGCTTGGGCCCCTGCACCCTCATGGAAAACCTGGAAGAAGGTCCTGGCTCCTGGCTTCGGATTGGCTCAGCTCCGGCCGTTGCGGTCATTTAGGGAGTGACAGTTGTGGTCATTTCTGTCTCTCCCTCTCTCTCTCTATAACTCTACCTCTCAAATAAATAAATAAAATCTCAAAAAAAGCAGCAAATCTACAGCATGCAGTCCAACAGTGACAAATGAAAGAAAGAAAACTAAAGCAGAGTGAGGGACTTGAGAATAATGAGGTGCCATCTTGGAAAGGGTGGTACTGGAGCAGACACCTGGCTGAATGTGAGAGCAAGTGCTGGGATGGCCTGTGGAGGGCTGGTCCAGGCAGAGGTGGCAGCACATGCAGCATTCTTGGGCAGACGTAGACTTGACAGGTTGAGGAACACTATGAAGGTTCCCCTGGAGTGAATGCAGCGACCCAGAAAGATGAGCAGAGAAGCAGTTAAGGGACAGATCATGAAGACCTTGGCAAAGATGTTAGCTTTTGCTCTGAGTTAGTGGGGAGCCCTGGAACATGCTAAGTAGAAGGGAGGGACACACTCTCACTCCTTCTGGCTTCTAGAGAAGCGGCTTCAGTAGCACAAGTGGACACAGGGATGCCGAAGAGCTTACTGCAGTCAATATGGGCTGGGATCAGGCAGTTACCATACAGGTTACTAGCTGACCACGGCATGGAGAAGTGAAGAGGGATGGGGCCCACTGGTCATTGGAACTAGCAACATGGTGGAAGCAGGCAGGTGTCTCAAGCTCCTCCTGTATCATACTGCATAAAGGATGTTCATTCCATCACATCAGAGAGCAAGGGCTGCACGTATCAGCTCTTTAAGATCTCTATGATGCGACCATCCTCAGTGTTTCTGCACTGTTCATTGATTCCAAGATGACAGCGCTGCCTTGCTGCACACCCAGCTATGCAGTTCTGCCAGCTTCAAGAGCACCATGCTCTACTTGAATGAATTTACCTCTCAGATAGCCTGGGCATCGACTCACAGGACATAGGTTGGCTGCTAAGCCAGGGTCCTATCCTGATTGCAGATCAGAGAGTACATTCTTCTTCTTCTTCTTCTTTCTTTTTTTCTTTTTTTAAAGATTTATTTATTTATTTGAAAGTCAGAGTTACACAGAGAGAGAAGGAGTGGCAGAGAAAAAGAGGTCTTCCATCTGTTGGTTCACTCTCCAATTGGCCTCAACGGCTGGAGCTGCGCTGATCCAAAGTCAGGAGGCAGGAGCTTCTTCCAGGTCTCCCATGTGGGTGCAAGGGCCCAAGGACTTGGACCATCTTCTACTGCTTTCTCAGGCCATAGTAGAGAGCTGGATTGCAAGTACAGCCGCCAGGACTGTACAGCACTGCCAGGTGCCCATATGGGATGCTGGCACTGCAGGAGGCAGCTTTACCTGCTATGCCACAGTGCCGACCCTGAGAGTACATACTTTTAAGAGACACACTTAGGGATGAATTCTGACTCTGATGATTTTCTCAAATCACTGAGCCTCTCTGAAACTCAGTTCCTCATCTATAAAATGGTGTAATAACATCTTAGGTCATTGTGAACTCTGAAATATTGAATATACAACAAAGGGTTTGTATAGTGAATGGAAAATACATTATAGATAGTATGACTATTATATAAAAGTGGTTAGCACAGTGGGGATGTGAAAGAAAATACATATTAATAAAACTAGCTATCATTTATTGAAGATATAGAATGTACTGGTGGCATTAATCCTCAAAATAAACAAGACACCTTTAATTGTATTATATTGAACACTTAACTATAATTAAGATATTATTTTAAAAACAGCTGATTTTTAAAGCCTCCGTACTTGTGCTACAGAAAGAAAACTCATGCATCTGTGTGTGCCCATGTGTGATGCACAGAGAAGGTATGAGGAGATAAATATGAGTGTGTATTAAGCAACAGGATTCTTCCTTTAAATTGGGCTTGAGATTACTCAAGTCTAGGCTAGCCAGCAAGACCAGGGTGTGACAAGCAGAAAAGTCTTTGACTTTCATTTTTGAAAGTGCATCCTGGGAATCATCATATACTATCACCTCTCTGTCTCCCTTGGAGGATTTGCTCTTGTACTTTCTATAAAGTTGAATTCATCCCCCTGAAGTCTGCATAAAGGATACCTGAAGATATGTTAAAAATAGGGGCTGGCACTGTGGCTCACTAGGCTAATCCTCTGCCTTGCAGCGCCGGCACACTGGGTTCTAATCCTGGTCGGGGCACTGGATTCTGTCCCGGTTGCCCCTCTCCCAGGCCAGCTCTCTGCTGTGGCCAGGGAGTGCAGTGGAGGATAGCCCAAGTGCTTAGGCCCTGCACCCGCATGGGAGACCAGGAGAAGCACCTGGCTCCTTCCATTGGATCAGCACGGTGCGCTGGCCGCGGCGGCCATTGGAGGGTGAACCAATGGCATAGGAAGACCTTTCTCTCTGTCTCTATCTCTCACTGTCCACTCTGCCTGTTAAAAAAAAAAAGAAAAGAAAAAAAGAAAAAAAATAAAAATAGGAAAGCTGGGGTGGGCATTTAGGCTAGTGGTGAAGATAATGTTTTAAGATAATGTTTAATATGTCTGCATCCATTAACAGAGTGCAGGGGTTTGATACCCAACTCTGGCTCCTGACTCCAGCTTCCTGCCAATGCAGACATGCAAGGTAGCAGTAATGGCATGGTGTAGTGTCTTGGCCACCACATCACTGAACCATGGCCCTCAGCTGGGTCTTAACCCAACTAAGGGATCAACAATGATGCTTATCAATGGGCCACACTTTATGTCAGGCCTCATTCATTTTCTTGCTCTTGGAATCAATCAGTGAGATTGAACCCCCAGAAAGTAAAGGCAGGCCTCAGCCTCTTGTCTGTCTGTCTGCCTTAGTCCATGGTGTCCTTGCCTGCCCTTTATCAAAAGGAGCTCACTGAACTGAGGGAATGGCATAGTTGGCTTGACAAGCTTCTAATCACCAGACTCAAGAAGTCATTTACTTCTCCAATAGTCAAAACCTTGTTGGCCAGCACGGTCTAGAGGGGTCTGTTTAGGGAAATGTCACGCCTAGGCAGGGACATTGCAAGTCTGGGGTAGGAGGTAACTAGGGCTCACATGAACCTCCTACTCCCCAGACTAACTGAAGTCCCGAGAACATGGCATCACTGACCAATCAAAGGAAGATCATAACCACCACTGAGCAACCAGGACACAAAGTGAACCTGTACCTCTGAGCCCCAAATTCAACCTATAAAACCTTCATCCTTAACTCCCTGGGGAGCCCAGATTTAAAGCAATAGCTGCCCACTCCATGCTCTGCTCTGCACTTTGCAATAAATACCTACTTTATTCTACCACCCCACTGTCAGTGATTGGTTTCTGTACATCATGTGAGCAGACCCCAGTTCAGGGGTTCTAGAGCAACTAGTTTGGAAGCAGTTCTGCAGTAGCAGGGGGAAGCTCTTCCCATATTGTGGCCAACACAGCTGAGGCTCAGGGAAATGAAACTGCCCTCAAGTGACACAAGGCAAATGGGCCCCTACTCCCCAGAGGATTATACAGCCTCAGTCTTGGGTCAGGTTGCTCCACCCCTCCCCAGTAGGAAGAAATTTGGATGCCCCAGCTCAGCCCACTGGCACCACAGGCCTGCTTTCTTGTTTGCTCTGGTATTTCTACCCTCAATTGTTACCTCCATGGTCTGTATAATCAGGGATGGGGCATTCTCATCTCACTGCAATCCCCAGGAGTTTATCTAAGAGCCCAAGTGGGGCTCCTTCCATGCAGCAAATGTACTGTCAGAATTCTAACCTTGCAGGAGAAACATATTCAAGGTTAATAGTATTTGATATTTGTTGAGTGCTTTCCATGTTCCTGGGACTGTTCAGAACACTCTATGCACATTACTGCATTTAAACCTCAAGTGAGATAATTAAACAGGCTGTATAATCTTTCTCTTTTACAAATAAGGAGATTGAGGCACAGAGGGTTTAAGTAGGTTACACAAAATTCTCAAAGCTACTAATAAAGTAGAATTAGGGTTCAAATCCCAACAGAGTCATTTTAGCCCTTGGATCTTGATAAAATCACAGACATAGGCTTGGTGGGGGAGGACTCACAGGCAGGACAGAGGCGGACAAAGAGGGGGGTGGCAGAGATAAAGCCTGGTATGGCTGTCTCACTGGGGGTCCAGATGTCTGAGCAGCCTGGAGGAAAATGTAAGAACTGGACCAGAAAATGATGGATGATAGCGCCTGGGGAGGAGTACAGAAAAAATTTAGTCTGTTTTTGTTTTCATTGTTGTTTAACAGTCTTGGCTTGGAGAACTCATCTCAAAATACACAAAAAAAAGAATAGTCATAGCAGCAAATGAGCTGATCATCTATATACATAATTCATCATTTTTATTTCTGCTTTGGTCAAAGCAGAACATTGTGTTCAGTTCCAACAACATCTAAGCTTCCTTTTGTGTTGCATTCTCCTTACCTTCCTACATGTTTGTTGAACTTTATAATTATTTAGTAATAGTACTCTAAGTTGTCTTTCTCATGATAGCCTGTATCTATTTGGGAGGCGAGTGAAATATAATGATGAATTTGTTCACACTGTCTTACACACACACACACACACACACACACACACACGTAACAAAGGCGCATACACAAAGATTCAAGCTTGAACTGTGCAACCTTTTCTGTCTAGATTATGTATATTGTAGAAGAAAGGAAGTAAAGGTGGAGTACAGATGAACAAGTCTACCTACAGTATTATGAGGCGGATATGAGGGGTAATCACTTGGTGCGAGGACCATGCAGTGGAATTGGACCAGTGAAAGGTATGATATTTAATAAATGAATCCAATGCATCTCCCATCACCCATGCTCCACATCATTTCCAAAAGATTTCCATGTGCACTTTACCCTCATAGACCTTAATGCAATTCTGCAGCGTTGTCGGATAGGAGTGGAAAGCTGCTGGATAGCAGCAGAGAAAACAATAGAGACAACACAAAGGCTTTCTCCCTGTTCCCCCAAAGAGAACAGCCTGCGGTTTCTGGGACAAGGAACTCCAAAACAATAAGACCACAGTCTGCACACTTCCAAGCAGATTTCTATCAGGCACATTTAGTAAGAGAAGTCACAATGGACTGCTTTGCAAATCAGTTCCCAGGTTGCCAAAGTATTTAGCCTCAGTGTTAGGCGGCAGCTAATTGTCACTGAAAATCTGATACATTTTAGGGAGGAATTCTCTCTGCAGGAATACTTAAAAACACTAATAGACTGAATAAGCCCACGTGACTTCCTTCCTTTTTGAAATTACTAATAACACAGTTGTTTTTAAATTTCCTGACACATTTTAGCACACTATATACATTCATTCTCAAAGAAATGTGCTTTCTCACGTCTCTACTCAAAATCCGATCAAAAAATAAAAAGGGCTACAACAACAAAAACCTGTATTTTTGGGAATATATAATTCCTAGTTAACTCAGCCAGGCTACACTTCCACAATGAGCACCATGTCTCCAAGGATAGGGTCAGACGGAGGCTTGCGATGTATCAAGATTATAAATAATTATAGCAAGGAATTCATTTAATCAATCAATTTCAGCAGTGGTGTGCTGGGGTGGACAGGGCATAAAGCTCCACACAGCTATCAATTGCTCCGATTACAGCTGGCTGTCAGCCAGAGTTCCCCTGATCCATGTTAGTTAAATGCACATTAATCTGAATTTGGCAGTGTAATCAAGGACCTAACTGAACTGTGAAATTGAATTCCGCAGTAGAACATCATTTGACCATTTTATGCCAAAGCCAGAAAAAAAGGCTTGGTGAGGGGAGGGTGGGAGAAAGAAAAGAAAGAAAAAAATCCTGCTGCAGCGTTTATTTGTCACTGCAGCTTCTGCACCGATGACAAGGAGGCCATGGATTGGAGTGCTGATCTGGTGTGTGTGTGTGTCGGGCGGGGGCATCGTGTGAGTCTGTGCCACAGAATGGGGAAGGTGGAAGGATGAGGATTTATAGGGACTTCGAGGCAGCTGGTTCCAGATCTGGAGTCTGACGCTCCAATACACCTTTTTGCAGCACAATAAAACAAAGAGACTGCTCGTTTCAGAAAGGAAAAAGCCAGACTGGAGGCAGCTTGATCTATATAAATCAAATGCAGCACAAAAGTGAATCATAGTCCTCTGAGAATGGAAAGGACAGCTCTGAAATTGCCCTGACTCAACCCAAAGGAAAAGGAACAGGACTGGCCTTGGACTTGGGAAGGGAAAATGAGGATTTGTAAAAATTCTGGGGTAGAGTCTCTAACCTGCATTCTGTGCAGGAACACTGTAGAGAGAGGTCATTAAGGGAAGGGATTCATTAAATCATGTGAGTTGCATGCCCCTCTTTGCTCGGCACTTCCAGTTCTCCTTGCTATGGCTAGGTAACATCACTGATGAGGGTATGGGATACTCCCCAGTGTCCCTTTTGTGGGGCAGTATCTGGCCTGTGGCTGTTAGGCTCTTGCATCTCCACCCTTGAATTTCCATCGTGGTTGATGTCCTGAGACCTTCAGTCTGTCTCCGAGATTGCAGGGTACTGGAGAACTGTTTTATCTCCAATTGTATCCTAATCAAATAACCCACTGTACCCATAGTCATATCCCTTAAGTTACTCTTTACAAAATGGAGTGATTTACTTCACAGTCACCCCCTGGACAAATGACAAAGGGACACAGCATGCATCACGATAGCCAATCAGTAGTGGTCAAGAGCAGGCCCTTAGTAGCACCTGAAAAAGTAAGGTGTCCCCTTAAGGTTCTGCTGCAGGGTATTGGGAAGTAGGTTAAGTCCGAGATGATTAAGCACAGTCGCTGAATTTCTGAACTTCAGGAAAGGGAATCTCCCACAACCACTAAACTGGCTTCCTATTTAGGTATGTAGAAACATATCCCTTATGACACAAAGTCTGAAGAGCTGTATATTTCCCTGCCTTAGAAAACACATGGGAAACGCACACTGAGAGAGTCCAGACCAGCAATTCATGGCCTGTACATGTAGGTGAAGCCTAGTTATATGGAGAAACAAATAAATCTGTGTTCTGCAGGCTCAAGCATACGGGTCTTTGAGGCTCTCCTCCTCTGAATGGGAATATCCAATTAACCCCCCACAGTTGCATTCTGTATTCAAGAACAGGCAACAGCGCAGACTACTCTGACCTGTGATCCATCACCGCCTGCAGCGATATGGGAAGAACTCTGCCTTTGGGGACTGGCTCCCTGCCTCAGAATATTGTTCAAATGTGTCAAGGCTTCTGAACTCTTGGGACATGTAGTGCCAGCTTAGATTCATTTTGTTTTTAATTTGGTAATGGGAAAACCCACTCATAATGACCAAAATACAATTTACTTGGAACCACAAGAGCATTTGTGGGAAGATGCATCCATTCATATGCAAAGGGTACCTCAAGCCTCTGTGGGAAGGGACAACATTAGAAATGGCACACTGAATCACCTCCGTGGCTGCTTTATGAGCCTTAATGAACGTCCCGCAGGAGGTCCTAGGAGAGGAAAATAAATCGAAAGGCAGAAAGACCCATTACTTTGCTACGTGGTTACGTGCCCTCCCTGCCCTCAGTTCTTGGAGCGGCTATCAGGTTTCAGCAGCGCGATCCTTCCCCAGTGGATCTCTGAAGGACATTCTGCTGGCATCCTCTGGGGCTGAATCTGGGCACGGCAAGTGCCACAAAGAACCGTGAGTTATTAGACCACTGATGCAGGAAGACTGAGCACGCTGGTTTAAGTGCTTTTTCTCTCCAGAGATAGCCAAGTGATACCTAAGCGGAGAAAGCCAGGGTGCTGGTGACCTCAGAAGGAAGGTCTGGAAGAATCACACCATCGTTTCTTTTTTTGCATCTGCCATCCTTCCACTCAGAAGCCCTCCCTATGCCATCTGTTTGGAATGTTCCAGGTTGTAACATTAGTCACTCTTAGGGTCCTGTGCAGAGAGATGGCAGGGGTGAAGTAGAGATGTATAACTATGAAGGTTTTCCTTTAGCATCTGGCTTCCATAAAAGGTCTGAGAATTTCAATTCCATTCCAGAGAGTACAGCAAACACTCTGTAGTGAGATGGGGGACCTTAGGCCAGCTCAGTTGCTACAGCTTTGAGTGACCTTGAGGAGGTCACACAGCTACTCTGCCCTTCTGTGACCCACATCTCTAAAGCAGGAAAAGTCAAGGCTGCACGCAGTGTCTTTCAGGTTAGACAGAAGTTATACCCCTATTTTGAAAATATGTAAAAAATGCTGCAGAGAATACTACTATGTTTGGGTTTAGCAGACAACATGTTTGCAAACCAGGATAATCCTGGGGATAAGAATTAGCACTGAGAGTTAGCCAGGTGCTAACTCCCTTACACTTATTAATTGTATTTGATCCTCATGATCAGTCAAAAGTAAGTATTAAAACACTGTACAAGGGGGCCGGCACTGTGCCGTAGTGGGTAAAGCTGCCACTTGCAGTGCCAGCAACCGATATGGGTGCCGGTTTTGAGATCCTGCTGCTCCACTTCCTATCCAGCTCTCTGCTATGGCCTGAGAAAGCAGTGGAAGACGGCTAAGGTCCACGGGCCCCTGCACCCATGTGAGAGATCTGGAAGAAGCTCCTGGCTCCTGGCTTCAGATCAGCACAGCTCCGACTGTTGCAGCCAGTTGGGGAGTGAACCAGTGGATGGAAGACCTCTCAGTCTCTCTGCCTCTCCTCTTTAAAAAAGTGAAAAAAAAAAAATAAAACACTGTACAGGTAAGTTACCTGAGGCAAGGCAATATTGTGTAGTTAGCAAGTGCTCACATCAAAAGAAAGTGATTCTAGAATTTGCACCCTTATGTCATAGGTGAGAAAAATCAGGAATATCTTTTTTAAATAAAGATTTATTAATTTTTTGAAACCCAGAGCCAGAGAGGGGTAGAGAAAGAGAGTCAGAGAGAGAGAGGGAGGGAGGGAGGAAGGGAGGAAGGTTGGGGAAGAGAGACACAGAGAGAGAGAGAGAGAGAGAGAGAGAAATCTCCATTCGCAAGTTCACTCCTTGAGTCACCTCAATGGCCAGGGCTGGGCCAGGCTGAAGTCAGGAGCTAGGATCTTCCTCCAGATCTCCCACATGGGTGCAGGGGCCCAAGCACCTGGGCCATTCTCTGCTGCCTTCCTGGGTACACTAGCAGGGAACTGGATCATAAGTGGAGCAGCCAGGACTTGAACTGGAGCCCAAAGGAGATTCTGGCATCACAGGTGGCAGCTTTACTTGCTATACCACAACATCAGACCCTGGATTATTTTATGAAAAATCAATTAAGTCCATCAGCCAAGGTGGAATAAGTACTTAAGAGAGCCTTATGGATTCTGCTCTTAACACTTCCTCTGTAGTCTGTTTATCCAGCTTTTATCCAAGGTTCCCCATCTGGATGATGCTAAGGAACTTCTCAAGGATTCCACTCTGCTTAGAATAGGATAAACAGCACTCCCTGTGCATCCCAAATCCTTCTATGTGTCATCACCTGTTTTTCCCCAGTGATATAAAGGCTGCCTGCAGTGTGTGTGTCTGATCCTGGAGATCAAACATCTATCTTTCTGTGCCTCAGTTTTCTTCTGTGGAAATGGCACTGTTCCAGAACACAGAGTCTCAGGAGCAAGAGAGACCTAGTTTTGATTCCTGACTTAGCCATTGATCTTAATACCCTTGGAGAAGTCCATGAAGATTTAGCTTCTTGGAGTCTCAGCTTCCTCAACTATAAAACAGAGAGAATCTTGCATTCTTCTGAAATTTTTCTAAGGATTAAATTGGGCACTGTTTGCAAAGTACTTAGTAGGGTACCTGGAACACATCATGATGTAAGTTTCATATTATAGCCATCATCCATCTAGATGTCACACACATAGACTGATGTGTAGACAACATGTATATATCAATGGGTAAGCTGTTCTAGTTTATGGTCTCATTTAGCTCTTACATGATGAGGCAGGGCCTGTCCTTACCCCTCTTTTATAGATGAAGAAGTTGCTAAGCCATTTGTTTACCCTGTTACCAAGTGGCAATGTTGGAACTCTCTTAACAGCCAAGAAGTGCTTCGTAAATGGTAGTGATAGAACAGTTTGTCATTTCTTATTTGGCACTAACTTTGTCCTTTCCTACTCATGGAAAATTTAGTAATTGGGTGTTACAAGTGGAGGTGGAGTGCTTTGGCATCTAGTGGGTGGAGTCCCTGGATGTGTACAGGACAGCCAACCATAACAAAGAATTGCCAGATCCAAGATGTTAAATGTCAAAATTGTCAACGTGGAGAATCCCCACTGCAGAACAAAACAGAATGAGGCAATCCTACTGCCGAATTAATTGCTAATACAACTTCATTGCTTCAGGTGTTACAAGGGGCTTGTAACAAGGCAATCAAAAGGCTTGGCACTCTCGGAAGTTGCTGCCGTACTTTTGAGGCTATATATGGTGTCAATTGAAGGGATTAAGTCCAAAGAGTTGCACACAAGCTCTGCCATAAGCTGAGAGACCTGTTACTAAGTCTCCCAAAACTTCATTTTCCTCATCCTCATAAAGAGAGCAAAAATTCTTACCCTACAAGACAATACATGTATCTGGGACTCAGTAAGTGCTAAATGAACTGGCAGAATTGTTATTATGTTTGGGGTTCCCAGTGGTTGCAGTCAGAACAAGGAATGAAAATGAGGGTCCAGAACCAAGGAGTTGGCAGCTGCCTGGTTGCAAGGAAGAACTGGCAGGAAGAATATCAAATACTTGGTGACAGTATCTCTGGCCAGTTTCCCTGCCAGTGAGGTAGATGTGACTGGGGTCGGGGAGGGGATTCTGCACATGTGGCAGTCCCTCTGACCCAAGCTTTCATCTGCTGAGGTACAGAAAAAAGATTACAAGTAGGGAGTACATACTAATATCAACCAATTTTATAACATTCTTGATTCTTGTCAGGATAATAGGCAAATTAGGGAGGTAGATAACATTGGAGAAGATTTTCACTGTGGGTTAAAGTACCATTTTCCCTCCTTCAGGTCAAAATGCTAAAGTGATATTCAATATACACACACACAGAGGCATGCATTTGTATGCTTGTTCCTTCTTTAGACCTACCCGAGTTTTGTGCTTTTTTTTTACTATTGGAGATCAGAACATTCCCACCCTCTTCTAGAATTTTCCATGAGGCAAAGCCAAATTATCTGAGTCGTGATCGCTATTTCTTCCCTCATCTGGAAGCGCAAATGTGATTGGTAGATTTTTAAGAGAACAGTTCTAAAGATGCAGGCACCTAACTCTTTTTAGAGAGCTGTTATATTTTTAATCAAGTAGATGTTTTAATTACTAACATGCTTCCCACCTCCTACCCTTCCCTAAAAACTGCTCATGAATTTCTCATGAGTTTCCTGTGAAACATGAAACAGTGGCTTGCTCCTTCAGAGTCCTGATTATAAAAGGCTGGAAACTCCTGGTAGACATTCTCATGGGGGAATGTGTTGTTCCCTTTCCTGAGCCACAATGGTTTCTCCATTGGTTCTGGGTTGGACAAAGCCAGATTTCAGATCTGTCTTGCATTTGGAAGTCTATAGAAAAAGGGGTCTACAAGAAATGAAGTAACCCTCCCTCCTTCCTTTGTTCTTCTTCCATTTAGCCTAAAGTTGTGGTGACCACCAGGATCTCACAAATTTTACCAGCAAATACAACTGAATCCTTGAAATAACATATGTCCATATAATGGGAAAGTGCTAGACTGGGAGAAACACCAGACTTGAAATCTTGTCCTTGCTTTGCAACCAATTGACTATGAAACCATAAGAGTGAGATGTAACGATGGATTTCGGTTTCCCCTTCTGGAAAATAAGTGGGCAGAGATTACTGGAGGTGATAGTAAGTCCCAAAAGCTTTTGGAGATTGGACCAATGGGAAACATGAATAAAATGGGCAGAGAGCACCTGTGCCCATCTGTAGAGCTCATTTATCCTCTAAAGGGGGCAACCTTTACCTCCAGCTGATTCTATTCCCAATTATATGTGAAACTCGGGACCCAGCAATGCTGGATCACCCCACTGCTGCTCAACTCCAGAAACAGACTTCTGAGCGAATTCTAGATGTTGGAAATTAATATTGGGTTTCCTAGGTGTTGGAAATTAATATTACTTCATCCACACCTGTCAATGGGACAAATATGACTGCAGAACTCAAAGGTTGCTTCCTCTGAGCAATATTGTCTCTATGGCTACAGCCAAAACTAGATTAACATATGTGTTTAAATATACCACACACACAATCATATTCTCTACTCCCAGACAAAATAAGCACTAATTATTGAAGACTGAGGATATAACTCACTTCAACACTACTAGGATAATATGTTTATTTCATTCTAGGACTATTCAGGGGTTCCCTTTGTCATGGAACTCACAGGCAGTGATATTCACAGGATATTGAATGAACTACCTCATGTGTTATAATACATACAGAAGTCTCCTTACAGCTTTTTTCTGTTCGTTAATTAGACCTCTTTCCAACTATTGTACTGGAAGGAACACAGGAAGTGAAAGTAGTCCTGACACCCTGACCGCAGATGTTCAAATACTTAATTCAATCAGAAGAAGAATATTATCATTCTTTGAATTTTAACTAGGATTTATTTTGAATTGTATATCTTTGAAACTAAAGTGATAGTATTTTTTTTCCTAATGTATGCCTTTAGCTACTTCCATGATGTTACTAACTGTCTTCTTTTCAACATCTTGGATTAGGTTTTGAGAAACAATAAGCAATGGAAAATTATTGATTATCTAGAATCAATAAAGCAGATGAATACAGGCAGTTTGTGGTGCTGGCCATTAAGCCATTGTGGAGAGAGCACTTGGGTAAAAGTGCACACAACTGCACTGTTGGAAGTCATGTTATTTTGAACTGGTTTGTGACTTCAGCATAATCTATAGTCTACCACCAAATACTCATTTTTATTTCCGCTGTACAGGTGAGGCAGTTACTATGGAAAAATCAACACTTTGCACCCTCTCCAAAGCATTCCCTTCCTAGCAAAGTCAGGAGTTTTAAGTTCAGTAGCTTTTTCTGATAGTGGTTTTTAGACTTTGGGATATTATGCACCATGCAAATTGCAAAGCAAATTGGCATCAATGGCTGTTTCTTTAAAAGAATGATCAATAGAAGAATAGCAACAACAAAATTTTTTAAAAAGCATGCTAAAAAGATCCAGCAACCGATTACTATCTCTTATCTGAAAATTTCACACAAAAACTAGTGTTTCAAAATAAAAAAATAGGAAGGGCATACTCTCAAATTGAACTTCTGTCACCTCAATTGAATAACATTAATTTTATTAGAAACTTACCATCTTCTCCTATTATTATTTTATTCTCTTTTGGGCATCCATGTAACCTCTGCTGGAAAACCAGAACCACCATATCATTCCATCTGATGGCTTACCCTCATTTACTAGAACTTAGTAAAATATGATCATATAATGTTTATCTTTCATATTTCAGAACATATTTCAAGTAAATAAACTTGTCTTTCTCTTTTAATGAGAAATCCTTTAGGATATCCCAAAAGACAGATTTTTATTTTAATAAATATACATGACCAGTATTATCTGCCCTTGGGGCTCACGGGTCTAAATAATGTAGGAGTTCAATGTAAACTCTCACTAAAGAAGCAAACCAGCACTTTAGAATCTGTACTAGAAGGTGGAACTGCACCAGCTCCCGGGAGGTTCTCACACACTTGAGGGGAAAGGGCAGTGTTACCTTTGGAAAGCACATGGTGGGCTCCGACAAGCGAGGGTAGGTGTACGAGTTGTATGAGTGTCCTTGGGGATGGGTTTTAAATGCACTTGCTCCGAAGGGCATCATGGGTTCCTGGAGCCCTGAACCTGACCGGGACCTCTGCCGCATGGCCGGCTGAGGACTCGTCTGGTTCATGTAGGACGATTTCGGCCTCCTGTCGTAGTCCTCCAGGCTTGGTGCCCACTCGCTTTCGCTATAGGCCAGACTCTCCTTGGAGCACCTGCTGGTCCCCGCAGTTCTAGAAGGCGTGAACTGGAAAGGGTAATCCAGAGGGGAGCTGCTCGAGGCTCGCTGGTACTCCCACTTGAGATCACTATAGTCGCTTGGTTTGCTCAGCGAGTCCAAGTGAGCGTGATAATCGACAGGAAATCTGGCAATATCGCCTTTCACAGGTTTCATCTCGGAATAGTAGGCCTCCCCATGCTTCATCCTCATCATGTGTCCATTTTGCTTGGTCACATGGCTGCCTTTGTAGTACGGATCCAACTCGTCTCCGTAGAGACTCTTTTCTCTGTACTTTTCGGTTACATAGTCTACAGTAGTATCGGATTCGCTGGAGTACTGTGAGAAGGTGATAAAGCCGTTTTCTTCCGAATGGCCCTGACCATGGCTAGAGGCTCCCTGATCCGGGGTAGGTGGGCTTTCTTTCCTTAGTGAGTTGGAGCGAGTCACCGAGATATTGTCGAAATCCTCCAGTAGGCCGTTGATGGAGGTTTCCTTGCAGGGTTTGTTTCCTCTGACGATTGTCTGGGAAAAATAAAAGGAGCAATGTTTAAATAAAACATTTCATGCTTTCGAATGATTGGAGGAATTGCACCCCACTCCATCCAGGTTAAACCATGGAGGACATTTCACACACACACACACACACACACACACACACTGGTGAAGAAAGGTTTACTGATTGAATTCTGTGATGAAATAAATCAAATATTAAACAATAATTTCAAATTGCAAAATTTCTCTTACCTATCTAAGTAAAAAGATTAAACATAAAAAGCCATTTAGAAGACCATGTAGACTGTCGCTGTCTTATTTACAAATTTAGAGCAAATTTCTTCCCTTTAGTCTTCTTCCTAAATGATTAACTGCAACCATCTAACAGTGAGCTCATGATTATAAATTTAACAGTATATAACTTTATATAAAACATATTATATTTTATATTCATTATTCAGATGGTTTGAAAACTATTAATCATGCATTGTTATGTGAATATTAACATAGCTATATTAATATGCAGTTTTTTCACCCTTTTTATGGGAGACCTCTATTAATTGAGGTTATGGGATTCTACAGAAGAGGAAGAGACTTTCTGAAACTGAAGCAACAACAGGAAGGTTACTTGTGTGATCTAATTTGTGATCAAATTTGACAATCTTATTAAGCACGTAACTGTAATGCTTGCTATGGTCTTACTTCTGCAGAACACCATTGCTGAATTTTGGATGGTTTGGTAATGACGTGGTGGTAACTAGATCTAAATGAGACATCGCCAAGCCCAGTGTTCCTTTTAATGAACCTAAATAACACCAGAACACCAGGAACAGGAAGAAATAGCAAAGCTCTTACAGAGCCAGTCAGCTGTGCCTTGACAATGACAAGGTTTGCTGCAAAATACCATGGGGGCGCATAAAAGAACAAAGAACAAAGTGTTGTGACTTCAGCCTTCCAGGATTTTAAAAGAAAAATGCATTTGAGCAAGCAGTGAGGAGTTTAAACCCTTTTCAGTTAGGATGTTATGAGCATTCAGACTGGAGGAATAACTCTGAGCTGTCCTAGAGCTTATGTTCTTTAGATCAGTGCCTCTCAAACAATTCATGCAAGGTTCTATTTACTCCCCCAGACATTCCTAGGCCAATACTTATGGTTTAGACTCTTTTCTTTTAGACGAAATTTTAATTCTAGAATAGTTTTGGATTCACATAGAAGTTGCAAAGAAAATACAGCATTCTCAGAGAACCCTTGCTCTGATTTCCCCTAGTGTAACATCTTGTGCTACAAATCAGCAAAACTCCACATGTATGTAGATTTTACCTAGGTCTCCAGGGTCCCATCCAGGCTCACTCATTGCATTGATTTGTCATGTCTCCTAAGTTTGCTCTGCTCTGTGACAGTTTCTCAGACTTGGTCGTTCTGATGTCCTTGATAGTTCTGAGCAGTTCTGGTCAGGTACTTTGCAGAATGCCTCTCAAATGGATTTGTCTAATGTTTTTATCAGAGCTAAACTTGGGTTCTGGGTTTTGGGGAAGAAGGCTGCAGAGTAAAGTAGCAGGTTCAGCTTATCATATCCATGTCAATGTGGCTTATTACCGATGACGTTGACTTTTATCAGATTGGTGATGCTCTTGCTGGGTTTCTACACCACAAATTTACACTTCCTCTTCATTCCTTTCCATGATACATTCTTTGGAAGCAAGTCACTGTGTCAAGGGGTTGGGGCCTTAAACTCTACTTCCTTGGGAAGAGTACTACATAAAGTACTTGGAATTCTTTTCCATAGAAGACTTGTTTATTATTCCCTCCTTTTAATTTATTCAATCAATTCTTAATCAGTATGGGTGGATGCATGAATATTTATTTTATACTTTGAGTTAAAATCCAAGATTAGACTATTTGTTTTGTTGCTTAAATGGTTCCAGCTTTTGTCATTGGGAATTCATTGAGGATGGCTGTTGTGTCCTTTTGACACAATTCTCTTTGCTTTTATTTTTGGGGCACTTCTTTACTTGTTATCATTACCAAATGGTCCAGCTTCATCTTATATTTTCCCCTGCCCGTGTCTTATAACGAGCCCTTTTATTGGAGAACTGTAAGAGAAATGAAGAGCTGAATTCTGGGTATACTCATTGCTACTGGAGTGCCATTGCTTTCAGGTCCTCCCATAACAGAGCTAGGAAATACAGTTTGCATTTTAACTCATAAATACTCACGTGCCTATAATTATATTTGTCCATCTGTATCTATATACAGGTCTTGAAAAATTCATGGAAAATGTGTACTGTGAAAAAAATTGCACAGATTTTAAAATATTTTGCATCAGAATAAACTTGTGTTTTAATTCCATTTTCCATTAAGTACTCTCATTTAATGTTAAATATGCACATATATAGTGCTAAAGTTACTTGATATTATAGTTGGTTTTGAGTGGTACACTGTTCACCATTTTCCCTTTCCCTATGCAGGTGTTTCTTACGTTTGAACAAAACAATGCCCTTAAAAATATTTTACCATTTTGTCTTAACAGAATTCACCATATTTGTATACCTACTTCTTTAGTATCATGGTTTTACTATGAAGATATAACTCCTAAAATTAGGATAGAACGTAGGTACCACTAAAGTAAAGGTATAGTTTCAGACATCTGAAAAGATGACATTCTAATTTATCTATAGTGAAAAAAACAAAACAAAACAAAACAAAGCCACAAAGAAATCAAAGCATTTTCTAACTAAGGCATGATCTTTTCTTAGATCTCATTTTTAGCCTTTAAAGATGTTTGTGTTGTGGACATTGTGGTACAGTGGGTTAAGCTGTTCTTTGGGATGGATACCTGCATCCCACATTAGAGTGTGTGGTTAGAGTCCAGACTGCTCTGTGTTTCCTGCTAATGGATCTAGAAAGCAGTGGTTGATGGCCCAAGTATTTGAGTTCATGCCACGCATGTGGGAGACCTGGATGGAGCTCCTGAATCCTGGTTTCTGACTGGTGTAGTCCTGGCTATTGTGTGCATTTGGTAGCTTCCAAGATCAGATGAGATAGGCCACTTTCAAGGCAGTACGGTCATAGATTTTTTTCTTTTCTTTTCTTTAGGCAATAAGCATGCAGCAAAATGTAATGAAGAGACATAATGAAGTGAGTACACCTGACAGACCAGGCATGTTAGTAAAAGACTGAGAGCACAGTTTGTTTTCACACCGGATTTTTAAAATTTTAATGCTTTATATAAAAAGAACAGATTTCAAGTATTTCATAGGTACAATTCTAAGAAGATAACCATAATGCCCTTCCTCCCTCAATCTGCCTCTTTCCTTCCTTCCTTTTTAAAAGTTTTGCAAATACATAATTTCGATCTCAGAGATAGAGGTATGGACCAGCTTTTCAACTGCCCCCCCACCCCATCCTTTCTGGGGTGTAGCTGGGTGGAAAGCTTCCTGGGCGTGGAACTTCATAACGGACCTAATAGTCCCCCCCTGGTATAGGATGCAGAAGGTCTGCCTCTCCCTCTCTTCACTTTGTCTTTCAAATAAAAAAAAAATCTTAAGAAAGAGAAAATCTAAGTGGGTGGTATAAATATATCACTCTTAGAGGATACACATGCTTTCCTCTGGTAAAAACACTCAGTGTTAAAAAGTAGGGGCTCAAAAAATATGAATGTTTGCTAAAAAAAAAAAATTTATTGCCCAGCCCAAAAAAGTAAAAGAGAAGAATCCTATAACTTTATTTGATCCAGCATACTAGTTAAAGCAGAACCAAGGCAATATTTGTTTTGCTGACACAAGTTTCACTTATGGAATCATAAGTGAAGCACTAACAATAAAATCGAAACATGCAGAATTTTCTAACACTGTTTACCCAGGCTTCAGAATGGATGGAAGGTCTACTATTTATTACTGTTAGCATCTGATGTTTATTAATGCAAGACTGTGCAGTTTTAGAGAGATCAATAATACAATAACTGCAAGAGTATAGGTGAATTTTATACCACAGAACCTCCAGGCATTAAAAATCAATGCAACCCAATCTATTTGCGTTTGAAGCCACAGTTCTTGTTGTCTTTCCATTGTATGCTGGACTAACTTGGCGTCAGCTCTGGCTTCCAGTGACAGCGGCCATATTTCATGGTGCTCTTCTGCAGGCTGCCGGCTGGTGATAAGCCGTAATGGATCTGTGTGAGAACAGCTGTCTCTCCTTGTTCTCAGGGAAGAGATGAAAAAGTACCTTTGCTCTCATAGACTGTATTAACCTTGACAATAATGAAGTGTGTAATTAACAGCTTTGCCCTAATAAGACCTCACATTTCTTTTTCAAAAACAATATCTTCTCGTTCCTCAAGGATGTATTTCATTTTGTCTTTCTGGGTAAACACTTTTCTGGAGGTTAATAAGGCAAATAGTCTTATGATTCAAGTATAAGCCAAGACTGAGTAGAAAGTATCTACTTTTTAGCAGCTATTTAGATTCTTACAGTGTTTGTAGAGAACCAGTTCCTGTAGCTTTATTAAGGTGGAGTGCTGGAAATTTCTGAGTACAAAATCATGCTTGGATCTGTATGGGAATAAAGGCTAGTTCTTGGTTTGACTTTATAGCATCATAAGACTTCTCATTTATTTTCTTTCTGTTTTGTTTGTATAGTCTTTTTTATTATTTATTTATTTATTGGTAACTACTAGCAGTGGTGCTAATTGGGTGACTATCTGCAAATCCTATGTCCCTGGGAAGTTTGACAATTCCAGCAGACTATCTCAGAGCATAGCTGAGTATTCAACCATAAAATTCCTTAACAAATCATATAATGATCACATGGAATCTGAATAAGCCAGTTCCTTCGCCAACTGAAAATATTGCTGTGGTTTGCCTCGATTACAAGAAAGTATAATATATTTAAGAAAGGTTTTTGTAAATTTTGTAGAAAACATGATTTTCTAATTAAGTTATTTGTAAAATGTTCTATTATTAGCCATTTTCTCTGCCTTATAAAATAGGACATCATTTCCACATAAGGATAATTCCCAAAGATGACTTTCTATTTATTGTTAACTCAGCAAAAGGAACATAAAGAGTTTACTGACCAGGTTCTTGATTCAACCTAAGGTAGCTGAGCTATAGTCGAATTGTTTGATCAGAAGTGTTTTATGTCCTTTTTTTTTTTTTTTTGACAGGCAGAGTGGACAGTGAGAGAGAGACAGACAGAGAGAAAGGTCTTCCTTTTCCGTTGGTTCACCCCCCAGTGGCCAGCGCACGGCGCTGATCTGAAGCCAGGAGCCAGGTGCTTCTCCTGGTCTCCCATGGGGTGCAGGGCCCAAGCACTTGGGCCATCCTCCACTGCCTTCCTGGGCCACAGCAGAGAGCTGGCCTGCAAGAGGGGCAGCTGGGACAGAATCCAGCGCCCCAACTGGGACTAGAACCCGAGTGCCAGAGCCACAGGTGGAGGATTAGGCTATTGAGCAGCAGCACTGGCCATATGTCCATTTTAAAGTCAGTTTGAGGTCATGAGTAGTGTAGCTGGGAATTAAACTATTATTTGCTTGCTGTTTCCTGGTTTGTTGTCTAGGTAGCAGTGAGGTCTACGGAAGTGTCTCTGCTCATTAATATATTCATTTAGTCAAATGAAAATTGTTTCTAGGTGCAGGGAGTACTATGAGACAAGATTTGATCACCTATTTCTTAACTTGGGTAGCAAACAGAGCAAATGTAATTATTCTTTAAAAGTTGCAATTGCTGTGTTCATAACTTAGCCTGCATTTCCTGAATGTAGAGGCCTCACCATGAGTAATTTATCTTGAAATGCAAGGTCAGGAATAATGGGGAGAGTGTAACGTGGAAGAGAGAATGCCAGTTTGGGGATGTTATTTGTGGTCAGTGGGGGCTTGGTTCTGTAGAACTGTTGAAGACTGTGTGTCAGAACCAATTACTCTAGGGAATGAAGATAGAAACATTCATCTACCTGCTCGCATGTCCTGTCCTCAGCCATGTCCTGAGGGAGCAGCTACAGGCATCCCACAGGTGAAAGTTAAGAAACTATCATCTTAGAAATCAGAGACAAGTGCCATTACTTGAGGTGGACAGCAGGTTGCCTCAGCAATGACTGGAGTAAGAAATGTTTGGCTAAAACATGTGAGATGTAGGCAAGAGGTATCCAATACATCTTCTAGGTACATGACATATTTCACACTAACCCATTGTTGGTGGGAATGCAAACTGGGTAAGCCACTATGAAAGTCAGTTTGGAGATTCCTCAGGAACCTGAATATAACCCTACCATACAACCCAGCCATCCCACTCCTTGGAATTTACCCAAAGGAAATTAAATTGGCAAATAAAAGAGCTGTCTATGAGGACATTAAGGTGACTTAATGTTTATTACAGCTCAATTCACAATAGCTAAAACCTGGGATCAATATAGATGCCCATCAACAGAAGACTGGATAAAGAAATTATGGGATATATACTCTATAGAATACTATACAGCAGTAAAAAAAATGAAATCTGGTCATTTGCAACAAAATGGAGGAATCTAGAAACCATCATGCTGAGTGAAATAAGCCAGTCCCAAAGGGACAAATATCTTATGTTCTATTTGATTGGTGACAACTAACTGAGCACCTAAAAGGAAACCTGTTGAAGTGAAATGGACACCATGAGAAACAACAACTTGATCAGCCCTTGTCCTGACTGTCGATGAACAACTTAATGCTTCATCCCTTTTAGTATTTTTTTTTGTTCCACTTAATACTATTGGTTGAACTCTTTAACACACAATTATTCTTAGGTGTTTAAATTTTAACTGAAAAGTGATCCCTGTGAAATATAAGAGTGGGAATAAGAGAGGGAGGAGATGTACAGTTTGACACATGCTCAATTGGACTTGCCCCAAATGGTAGAGTTAGAAACATGCCAGGGGATTCCAATTCAATCCCATCAAGGTGGCATGTACCAAGGCCATCTCACTAGTCAAAGTGATCAGTTTCAGTTCACAATTGATCATAATGATAGGACTAAGAGTCAAAGGGATCACATACATAAGACTAGTATCTGCTAATACTAACTGATAGAATTAAAAAGGAGAGAACAATCCAACATGGGAAACAGGATACACAGCCATCTCATAGAATGGTAGATGTCCTAAAGAGCACTCTGGCCTCAGAATCAGCTCTTAAGGCATTTGGATCTGACTCAAGAGCCCATGAGAGTATTTTAGGCATGGAAAACCAAGATACTCTGGCAAAAAACAAACAAACAAACAAAAAAACAAAAAACAAACAAAACCTAAGTGAAAAATCTCTGTGAGTGAGATCCCAGCAGAAAGAACAGGCCTTCAAAGAAGGAGGTACCTTTCTCTGAAGGGAGGAGAGAACTTCCACTTTGACTATGACCTTGTCTAAATAAGATTGGAGTTGGCGACTCAAAGGCTTCCATAACCTTGGCAACTCATGACAGGAGCCTCGGTGATTACTGACGCCATAAACAAGAATGTCAATTGTTAAATCAACAACAGGAGTCACTGTGCACTTACCCCCCATGTAGGATCTCTGTCCTTAATATGTTGTACAATGTGAATTAACGGTATAACTAGTACTCAACAGTACTTTACACTTTGTATTTCTGTGTGGGTGCAAACTGTTGAAATCTTTACTTAATATATACTAAATTGATCTTCTGTATATAAAGATAACTGAAAATGAATCTTGATGTGAATGGTATGGGAGAGGGAGCGGGAGATGGGAGGGTTGCAGGTGGGAGGGAAGTTATGGTGGGGGGGAAGCCACTGTAATCCAAAAGCTGTACTTTGGAAATTTACATTTATTAAATAAAAGTTAAAAAAAAAGTGGAATAAGGCATTTAGCCTGGTGATTAAGACACTTATTAAGATGGAGGCATCCCATATCAGTACTTGAGTACTTGGCTCTGGCTTCCTTGCACAACCTGGGAACCAGTGTCAGTGGCTTAAGAAATCAGGTTCTGTCACCTACATGGGAGATCTGGACTGAATTTCCAGTTCTTGGCTTTGACTTGGCGGGGGACCATTACAGGCATTTAGGGAGCGAACCAGTGAATGGGAGCCAGTGTGTGCTCATGCTCACTCTCTAATAAAATATATCAGTGTTTCAAAAATTAAAAGTAAAGTCATATAGTGTCCCCTTCTCATTATTTAATGGGGATGGGCATCAACATTCTTGATCATTGTGGAAGACATGTTGGGTGGTCCCAAAAGACACATGCTCCATTCTCATAGGATCAAGTTGTTGCTTCAAAGCTGTTCCAACCAGGGACCATAATCTGCCAGGACTCTTTGCATCTAGATAGGGCCCTGGGACAGTTCTCATCCATGAAATGTGAGCACGATGTGATGTGCATGGCTGTCAGGGCTAAGTTACAAAGAAATGGCCTTTTTTTCTTTGTTTCCAGATGGCTGGAGAAGATCTAGCAGGATAGCAGTCAATGTGGGATGCAGAGTCATGAGATGGATTTTCTATCACTTAAAGCCACTCTGGTAAAGAAAATTCACATTCAATATTTAGTGAGAGAAAAACTATTTTTTTAGCATCTTTGCCGATATGTAAGGGTTCATATGCTGGATTACCCTAATATATCATAATAATAATGACCATAGAGAAATAGAATGCTGACCTGTATTAAGAGTTAGCAATAAACAAGGACAGACTTTATCTTGGTTTTCCTATTGACTGAGTGCAATCTAATTCTCAATAGCTGGCATTGACCAGGACATACACAGCAGACCTGGGATACCATAGGAGCAATCTGAGATATGAAAGATATGAACCAGACAGTCACTGATAATGTTGTGATAGAATAAATGACCCGGGGGACCCAGTGTTGTAGCGCAGCAGGTTAAGCTGCTGTGTGTGCTGCTGGCATCCATGCTGGAGTGCTGGTTTGAGCCCTGGCTGCCGTGCTTCCAGTCCAGCTCCCTGGCAATACACTTGGGAAAGGAGCAGAAGATGGCCCACACGCGCTTGGGTCCCTGCAGCCCACATGGGGAGCCTGGATGGAGTTCCGCGTGGGAAAAAAATGACACCAAAAGCCCAAGACAGAGTGCTGTGACTAGGACTGCCATCAGCTTGAATTGTAGATATCAATGAGAGTGTAACCACATACAAGTAAACTTCAAAAAGTTCATGGAAAATGGAAGAAAAAGATAAGTTCATTTTGGTGAAAATTTTGTTTTGAAATCCATACATAGTTTTTGTGTAATGCACATTTCCCACAGACTTTAAAAATCCTACTTGTGCATGGATTTCACAGTTTGTTTCAAAATAAGCCATTCTTTTAATTCTATTTTCCATTAACGTTTTGAAGAACTTTTGCATGAACAAATGTTTTATTTTTCAGTATTTCAGGAGACACAGACAGACATACAGTAGTGAAAGAAGGCATACTCATTAGGTTGTACCACACAGGGTCCAATTGAATTTGACATTAGTTTCCATGACACATTGCCTGCATCATGGGCAAAGTTATCCCCCTCCCAGTGCAATATGACTGTGCAGTTCCTTTGCATCTGGAGGTGGTGTGACTTGTGTCTCCTACCCTGCATTCAGATAGTCATATGGTTTGCTTGGTCAAGAGGAGGTAGATTAAGGTAGAGTGACATTATATCAATTTGGAGTCTCAGCCTCAAGATGTCTTGCCAACTATTACTTACTTTCCCCTGGCTATTTATTCCAGGCAGCTTCAGCTAGTCAGCTGGAGGGTCATTCCTGCTGAGGCCAGCCTAGATCAGCCAGTCCCAATTATTCATCTGCCTCTTCCCTGTACGCCGTCCAGAGCAGGGAGAAAGGAGGTATGAAAACTAGCAGCTGGACCCATTTAGATGAGGGAAGGTAAATAAGATTGCCAGAAGGCAAAGTGCTGTGTGTCTATGGATAGGTAATGATAATCCTCTCTCTCTCTCTCTTTAATTATTTAGTTGAAAGGCAGAGACACAGAGAGATCTCCCATCCACTGGTGCACTCCCCAAATGCTACAACAGCCAGGAATGGGCCAAGCAAAAGTCAAGAGTCAGAAACTCAGTGTGGGTCTCCCAAGTGGGTGGCAGGGATCCAAGTACTGAAGTCTTTACTTGCTACCTCCTAGAATGTAGAGAGGGGATTAGAACACAGGTGCTTCTATATGGGATGCAGGCATCCCAAGCAGTGGTTTAATTGCTGCACCAAATTCTTTCCCTGGAAATGGTAGTCCTTGATTTGGCTAAAGAAATGGACATTTATAGGAGTGGAAACTTTTAGCATAGGGTAGCTAGCTTCTCCTGAATTATGATCACTATAAAGACATTCTATGTCTAACTGCTTTTGCATGTAAAGGATGAGTGAATAAGCAGAAATAGGGGCATGGTTGGGGCTTATGCTTGAGTTGGTTTAGTTTCTTTATGGATGAAATTTCTGAAAATGGCATGGTTATAGTTTTGATTATATTTACATAGACTATAGTCAAAAAGAAGCATTTTAGGAATGATACAATATTTTCAATAGTATCTTAAAATTCTTAATGAAACCATTAGATATTGGATTACTTCAGTACATATAGTTTATTCATAAGGAATCTGTGCCAATTTCTTTTTGCAAGTCTCAAATGTAATTTTACTTTTGTAATTTTCAATAATATATTCTTTAGACATCATGTTGTACAATAGACTTCTTGAACTTATTCCTGTCTCTGAGATGTTGTATCCTTCAGTCAATATTTCCTAACCATCCTAAGCTGCTCTTCATTCTGTGCCTGGTAACCACCATTCTAATGTCTGCTTCTGTGGGTTCAATGTTTTTAGATTCCAGATATAAGTGAGATGAGCTGGTATTTGCCTTGCCAGGCCTGGCTTATTCCACTTGACATAATGTCTTCCAAGTTCATCTATATTACTACAAATGATAAGATTTCCTTATTTTTAAGGCTAAAAAGTATTTTTGTTGGGTATTTACTCATAAACAACATCTTTATCCACTCATCTACTGGTGGACCCTTAGGTTGATTCCATACCTTGGTTATTGTGAATATTATTGCAGTGAATATGGGTGTACAGATGTCTCTTTGACATACTGATTTCATCACCATTGGTTATACTTGCAATAGTGAAATTGTTAGATCACATAGTCATGGTATTTTTCATTTTTTAAACATGTGTTCTTTTCTAAGATTTTTAAATGTTACTTCTTAAAAGTCTCTATAAATTGAGACATCTTAATATATCACAAACTTTTCAGATATAGTTACTGGGAAATATAAAATTATATATTTGGTTTGCTTTTTACTGAACAGCTTTGATCTTCTGTATATAAAGATAACTGAAAATGAATCTTGATGTGAATGGTATGGGAGAGGGAGCGGGAGATAGGAGGGTTGCAGGTGGGAGGGAAGTTATGGGGGGGAAAAGCCATTATAATCCATAAGCTGTTTTTTGGAAATTTATATTCATTAAATAAAAGTTAAAAAAAATAAAAAAAGAAAGCAATATAAGCATACATTGTTGTGAGGTAACATTTTTGCAGAAAGAAAATTTCAAAAGCAAGGATGTTTAAAACTCATAATTTGTAAATTTCCGGTTCTGTTTAAATTTAAAATTCTGTTTAAAACTCAGAACTTTCTTGGAGTTGGGGAAAAACAAGTTAACTGCTGCTCTTTGAAGTTATTAATCTTTATAGTAATGTCAAAATTTTTCTCTGCAACAAAAGAAACATCTTGTTACATCACATTTGTTGAAGAGCCTGACATTTAAAAATTTGATAATTTGATAACAAAAAGGTTGTCCGAACACGAATTGCTACTACTTCCGACAGAAACAACCTGAGTGGTTAAATGATGCTTGAATTATTACTGTTTAGCAGTGCTAAAGGCCAAAATTATTTGCTTTCTCTTGTAGACTATACAAAGAAGGACAAGGTAAATTTATTTTAAAATTGGCCCACAAAACTTTACTTTTGAATGTTCGAAACTTAAATTTTTGCTGTTTGTTTCAACTTGACATTTCAGGCAGTCTTTATAAGGGTGAAAAGTATTTCTTGAAGGCATAATAAATGTTAAAAAAACTCTAATCTGGAAATAAAACCGTTAGGTGATTAAATAACATAAAAAATAAAGTTGATGTAACTACATGCTTCATATTTCAAATATTGGTTTTTAAGATACCAATAAAAGAATGCCTTGTAGAAAATAAAGAGGGCTCCAAACCTTCCAAAAACATGAAACTTTTAAGCCCATCAAATACTAAGTTTAGCTTTACCAAATATTCCTAGTTACTATTAATCATCTATCTCTCCTAGGTAATAAAATCAGAGTATCAGTTATCCTCAGGGGGCTTACTGGGAAGGGGCCCAAGAACTTTCTGGAAAGTGGAAAGTCTGATATCTTGATCTGGGTTCTGGTCACATGAATGTATACATGTGTAAAAACTCAGAGAGCTGTATATTCTTGATTTTTATCTTTTATTATATGTAAATCATGCCTTTGCTATAGCACATGGGTGTGGCATCAAGTCAAATGGCTACTTGATTTTATCCAGCAAAGGTGTAGCACCCTGAGAACAGCTTCTGTGAAGGAGAGCCGCTGGACAAACCTTGGAATGAGTGCTTGCCAGTCACTGTTATGGATGATGACTGCAGGTAAATGTGATGAGAGCCCTAGAATGTGGATGAACCACTGACTGAGTTAAGTTGAAAGGCCATTATTAAAGCAGGGGTTTAACAGGACAAAATAATGCATTGTGGGCCAAGGTTCACTGTCTAAGGGAGCGATAAGAGCAGATGTTGTTGGGTGTTGTGATGGGGTGGGAACTGAGTCAGAGGACAGGAGACTCCCATCTCTTAAACCCAAAGATATAGAACTGCTTCTTCAATATTCTATTCGCTCAACAAATGCCAAAGCAATGATGCCATTCTCACTCGTGGAGCCTGCTCGCCCAGAGAAACCTGCAAGTCCAGGGGGTTTTCCTTCTGTACAACAGCAGTGCTAACTCTATTTTTCTTTAAATATATAAGCTATACACAGAATAAACTGATATTTTTTCATTTATAATTATTTTTACTAAATGAGACTTATTCAGTACAAGGATAGCAATCTACATCTGTCTAATAATCTGCAAAATAAGATGTGTTCCAACTGTTGACTGGATATAGAAATTATGGTATATATACAATATGGAGGACTATTCAGATGTAAAAAAAAATGACATTCTTTTTTTTTTTTTTTTGCAACAAGATGGACTCAATGGGAAACTATTATACTTAGTGAAATAAACCAGTCCCAAAAAGACAGGTATCATATGTTTTCCCTAATCTGAGGTAACTAATAGAGTACCTAAAATTTAATGTATTGGAGTAAAATAGACATTTTGAAATGTGATGATTGTTTACAGGCCTTGTCTCTCCCATTTTCTTCATACTATTCCTTGAATTCTTTTTTTTTTGGGGGGTGGAGCTAGTTTTATTTATTTATTTTTTGTTTTTGTTGGTGTTTAATTTTATTTAAGTCATGAAAGTTTAATATATTTCATATATACAGATTTAGGAACATAGTGACACTTCTTCCCCTATCCTCCCTCCCATGCTTCAACACTTCCCCCCACCTCCCTCTTACATTCCCACTCTTAATTTTCACAAAGATCAATTTTTACTATTCTTCATGATTGTATCGTTAACCCTATTCTAAGTAAAAGAGTTCAGCAAATAGTATGAAGGGAAAAGGAGGAAAAAAAAAACTGTTCCTCAACAGAAGAGACAAGGGCTATAAACAATCATTGAATTTCAAAATGTCTATTTCACTACAATACATTACATTTCAGGCTTAGTGTAGGGTTAAGTTTATGATCGTTAAGTAAACTGAAAATAGATCTTGGTAAATAAAGAGTGGGAATAGGAGAGGGAGGAAGAAGTGTTGAAATGTGGGCAAGAGGGAGGATGGTTTGGGAGTATCACTATGTTCCTAAATCTGTATATATGAAATACATGAAACTTGTATAACTTAAATAAACTTTTTAAGAAAAGATAATGCTTGGGCTGGTGCCGTGGCTCACTTGGTCAGTCCTCCGCCTGCGGCGCCATCAGCGCATATGGGCACTGGGTTCTAGTCCTGGTTGCTCCTCTTCCAGTCCAGTTCTCTGCTGTGGCCTGGGAAGGCAGTGGAGGATGGCCCAAGTGCTTGGGCCCTGCACCCGCATGGGTGACCAGGAGAAGCACCTGGCTCCTGGCTTCGGATTGGCGCACAGCTCCGGCCATTGCAGCCAATTGGGGAGTAAACCAATGGAAGGAAGACCTCTCTCTCTCTCTCTCTCTCTGCCTTTCTTCTCTCTGTGTAACTCTGACTTTCAAATAAATAAACAAAATCTTAAAAAAAAAAGAAAAGATAATGCTGCAATTATGGGACTAAAAAAAAATGTGTTCACATGTTAAAGATTTTGTCTCTTTGAAACTCTAATGAAAAGTTTAAGAATGCACCTTGAGGTTTTCTAATAGCTTGCAACAATGGCTAAGGCAGCAAGGGAATCTGAATCACACAGCAGCTTCAACTGCAATGTCTCTCGGATCCAGCTGCACACTGGAATCGCCTGGGAGTTCACAAACATTCCTGAAGCCAAGGACTCTCCCCAGACAAATTATGCCTGTGGTGGTGTTTCCAGGTGTCAGTAACTACTAAGGCTCCCCTGGTGATTTCGACATGCATCAAGGTTTGTGAAGCATACCTATTGCTAGAGCTTCTCCACCTGCTACTCAAAGTGTGGTCCCTAGAACACCAAGCAGCAGCATGACCTAGAAGATGGTAAAGAATGCAGGGTTTCAGCCCTATCCAGATCCACTGACTCAAAATCTGATTTTTAACACAATTTGGAGACTATTCATTTGTACACTGAAATCTTCCAATTTGCCTTCAGTTTATTCCTGAAGTTCCCTTATCATAACCCAAACTATTTCAATATGAATTTAGAAAATTTCTCTGTGTTTGACATATTCTATGCATATGTAAAACACATACAGAGAGATAGTTTATTGATATATATGAACACACCTATAGATACATGTATATTTAAATATGTTTATTATCTAATAGGGCTTCAAGATGGTGTCATAGCAACAGGATGATCCAAGTTACCCAGGGTAAAAACAGATAGTTAAAAAAGGAGAGAAGATATATGCTACAGATAGAGCCATGGGAAATTCACAACAGGAAGCCCAGGAGGCCAAGACAGACTGGGCAGGTTCAAACCGAAAGAGCAAATAAGAAAGGGAAACAGTGACAGTGTGACAGAGCCCCCAGTGGTGCAAGTTAGTCAGGAAATTGCAGGCCTGCAGAACCACGAATAGCAGTGGGAGGGAGAGATTAGCAAACTGCTCTTGAAGTTCCATGAAGGGGGGTGGGAGGAGAGGAGGTACAGAAGTAAACAGAGAGGTCAGGCACTTGTGGACTACCTCTTCCCCCGCCCTCCCCCCACCTCGCCCTGGACCTGTAGCCAGCTGAGGGAAGCCATCTTGACTATTTATATATTCAAACATAAGTCTTAGCCTTCCGAACACATATCCATCAACTGCAGGAGTCACTCTACCATACCCCTCATCCAGAAACAAAGTTCACAACATTTCAGAATTTATTCTCCGCCATAGAAGCTGAACAATAAGAAAAAGTCCTGAATATCAAAAATTCAAGCCTGTTCCATCAACCATTGAGAAGTGAGCTGGATCCTAGTAGGAATTCAATAGACCACATAAAAATTCAATGGAAAGCCTTAACAACAGAATAGATGAGACAGAGGAAAGAATATCAAAACCAGAAGACAGATTTCTGGAAATATTAGTAAGACCAGAAAAAGAAGAAATTAGAAAAATAAAAAAGAAGTTAGAGATTTACAAGATACCATCAAGCATATGGATCATAGGAATCCAGGAAGGTGTGGAAAGAGGTTAAGGAACAGAAGGCCTTCTTAATGAAATAATAACAGAAAACTTCCCCAATCTAGAGAAAGAAAGATATCCCAGAAAGTACACAGAACTCCCAGTAGACATGACCAGAAACAATCTTCGTCATGACACATTGTAGTAAAATTCCCCACAGAAAAACATAAAGAAATGACCCTAAAATGTGCACAAGAGAAACATTCAGAGGAAAAGCAATTAGACTCACTCTGGACTTCTCATCAGAAACCCTACAGACAAGGAGAGAATTATGAGATATACTCCAAGTCTTAAGAGAAAAAGACTGTCAACCCAGAATACTGTACCTTGCAAAGCTGTCATTTATGAATGAAGGAGAAATAAAGATCTTCCACAACAAACAGAAACTGAAAGAATTTGTAACTATTCTCCCAGTCCTACAGAAGATACTCAAGGATGTGCTACACACAGAAACACAGAAAATGAAAATCACTATGAAAGGAGATGAACACAGAAAAGGATCCAGCAAAAGGAAACCCAAAATACATAATTAAGACAATTGATGGAAACATGGCCGTGCAAAATCAGTACTTAACAATAGTTACCCTGAATTTAAGTGGTCTCAACTCTTTAGTTAAATGACACAGAGTGGCTGACTGGATTAAGAAAAGAAAATCCATCTATCTGTCGCCTACAAGAAGCATATCTTACTAACAAAGACAAACATAGATTGAAAATAAAAGAATGGAAAAAGATAATCCATGCTAACAGAAACCAAAAAAGAACTGGTGTAGCCATCCTAAAATCAGATAAAATAGACTTTAACACAAAATATATTGAAAGAGACAAAGGACACTATATAATGATTAAAAGATCAATTCAACAAGAACATGTGACTATTATAAATGTATATGCACCTAATTACAGGTTACTTGGCTATCTAAAAAAATGTTAATGGATTTGAGGGAGAGATAGACCCAAATACAATAGTAAAAGGGGACTTCAATACCCCACTGTCAGCAATGGACAGATCAACCAGACAGAAAATCAGCAAGGAAACAACAGAGTTAATTGACACTATAGACCAACTAGACCTAGCAGATATATATAGAGCCTTCCACCCTAGCTACTGAATACAGGTTTTTCTCACCAATGCATGGAACTTTCTCTAGAATTGACCACATACTAGGCAATGAAGCAAGCCTCAACAAATTAAAAAATATTGAAATCATATCATGCATCTTCTTGGACCACAATGCAATGGAACTGGAAATCAGCAACTCAGGAATCTCTAGAATGCATGCAAACACATGGAGACTGAACAACATGCTCCTGACTGAAAAGTGGGTCACAGAAGAAATCAAAAGAGAAATCAAAAAATTTCTTGAAACAAATGAAGATGACAATACAACATATCAAAACTTATGGGATATAGCAAAAGTAGTTTTAAGAGGAAAGTTTATAGCAATTGGTACCTACATCAAGAAATGGGAAAGACACCAAATAAATGAACTATCATTGCACCTCAAGGATCTAGAAAAACAACAACAAACCAAACCCAAAACTAGTAGAAGAAAAGAGATAAGTGAAATTAAGAAGAAATCAACAAAATTGAAACACAAAAAAATATAAAAGATCAGCAAAATGAAGGGCTAGTTTTTCGAAAAAATAAACAAAATTGACAAACCATTGGAATAACTAACCAAAAAGAGAGAGAGAGAAGACATAAATCAATAAAATTAGAGATGAAAAAGGAAATGAAACAACTGACATCACAGAAATAAAAAGAATCATCAGAAATTACTACAAAAAGCTGTATGCCAACAAACTGGGAAACCTATATGAAATGGATAGATTCCTGGACATTTACAAACCACCTAAATTGAGCCATGAAGACATAGAAAACCTAAACAGACCCATTACCAAGACAGAAATTGAATCAATAATAAAGACCCTCCCAACAAAGAAAAGCCAAGGACCAGTTGGCTTGATCACTGAATTCTACCAGACATTTAAAGAACTAATTCCAATTCTTCTCAAGCTATTTAAAACAATTGAAAGAGAGGGAATCCTCCCAAACTCTTTCTATGAAGCAACCATGAACTTAATTCCTAAACCTGGAAAAGATTCAGCAGAGAAAGAGAAATACAGACCAATTTCCCTGATGAACACAGATGTAAAAATCCTCAACAAAATTCTAGCCAATTGAATCCAACAACCCATCAGAAAGATCATTCATCTGGACCAAATGATATTTATCCTTGGTATGCAGGGATGGTTCATCATTTGCAAATCAATAAATGTGATACATAATATTAACAAAATGTAGAACAAAAACCATATGATTACCTCAATAGATGCAGACAGAGAAAGCATTTGATAAAATACAACATCTTTTCATGATGAAAACTCTAAGCAAATTGGGTTTAGAGGGAACATTCCTCAACATGATCAAGGCAATTAATGACAAATCCATGGCCAATGTCCTAATAAATGGGGAAAAGTTGGAAGCATTTCCACTGACATCTAGAACCAGACAAGAATGCCCATTCTCATCATTGCTATTCAATATAGTATTGGAAGTTCTAGGCAGAGCCATTAGGCAAGGAAAGAAATCAAAGGGGTTCAAACCGGGAAACAGTAAGTCAAACTACTTGCAGATGACATGATTCTATATCTAGGGGATCCAAAAGTCTGCACCAAGAGACTATTGGAACTCATAGAAGAGTTTGGCAAATTAGCAGGAAATGAAATCAATACACAAAAAACAACAGCCTTTGCATACACAGACCATGCTACAGCTAAGAAAGAACTTCTAAGATTAATCCCATTCAGAATAGCTACAAAAAATCAAATACCTTGTTATAAATTTAACCACAGAAGTCAAAGATCTCTACAATGAGAATTATAAAATATTAAAGAAATAGAAGATACAAAAAAGTGGAAAAAAGTCCATGTTCATTGATTGGAAGAATTAATGTAATCAAAATGTCCATTCTTCCAAGAGCAATTTACAGATTCAATTCAATACCAATCAAAATACCACAGACATTCTTATATCTAGAAAAAATGATGCTGAAATTCATATGGAGGCACAGGAGACCTCGAATAGCTAGAGCAAACTTGTACAACAAAAATAAAGCCAGAGGCATCACAATCTCTGACTTCAAAACATATTATAGGGCAGTTATGATCAAAACAGCCTGGTACTGGTACAAAAACAGATAGGCCAATGAACAGAATAGAAATGCAAGCAATCAATCCAAACATCTATAACCAAGTTATATTCAACTAAGGAGCTAAAACCAATCCCTGAAGAAAGGACAGTCTCTTCAACAAATGGTGCTAGGAAAACTGGATTTCCACATGCAGAAGTATGAAGCAGGACCCCTATCTTATACCTTACATAAAAATCCACTCAAAATGGACTAAAGACCTAAATCTATGACCTGATACCATCAAATTATTAGAGAATATTGGGGAAACCTTACAAGGCATTGGCAAAGGCAAAAATTTCTTAGAAAAGACCCCAGAGGCACATGCAATCAAAGCCATAATTAACAAGTGGGATTACATCAAATTGAGAAGCTTGTGTACTGCAAAAGATACAATCAGGAAAGTGAAGAGGCAATCGAGAAAACGGAAGAAATTATTTGCAAACTATGTAACTGATAAAGGTTTAATTACTAGAATATATAGAGATCGAGAAACTCCATAAAAACCAACCAAACAAACCAGTGAAGAAATGGGCAGTGTCAAATGGTAAATTGATCTTTCCTCTTAACATAAAGTTTGCCATATGAGCCTGCAACTTCTATTGGGAGATGAAATCTGTTTCTCTTCTCCTTGATTTTGGGCTCAGTCACATGACTTTATCTGACCAACAGAATGGAGCGGAAGTGATGTAATGCTTATTTAAGCCAAGGATTTTGGAGGCTGTGAAGCTTTGAACCCTGCCTGGTTGCCATGTGAACAACACTAGACTATCATGTGAAACCCAAGAAACATGTAGAGACGAGACTAGGGCATCCCAGCCAGCCTCTAGCCGATTCAGCAGCTGACACATGTTTGAGCCTGGGAGAGAATAAACAGACCAGCTGCAGGACACAGGTCAAATACCCTGCCTGTAGGATTGTGAGAAACAATAAGTGCTTACTGTTTTAAGCTCTTTTTTATTGTGGTAAAAAATACATTAAATTAACCCTTTAATTTGGTGGCCTTAAGTGTATTCACAATATTGTATAGCTATTAGCACTATTAATTTCCAGAACTTTTTCATTATTCCAAGTAGAATCTCTGTATCCATTAAGCAGTATGTCCAGACCCTATTACCTCTAATCTACTTTCTGCCTCTAAATTTGCCTGTTCTGGGTCCCTCATATAAATGAATCATAAAATACTTGGTATTTTGTGTCTGGTTTATTTCACTTAGCCAAACCCTCAAAAAGCCCTTCCATGTTAGCATGCACAATACTTTCATTACCTGTAGGTGGGTGTTTGCTCTAGTAGCTAAGCCACTGGCTGGGACAAACACATCCCATGTCAGAGTGCTTAGGTTGTGGTCCCAAGATTTTTCTTCTTCTGCAAAAAATGTCATTCTACCTCTGCTGTTGACTCTACATTTCTGCTTATGTGTCCCAGAGAAGCAGCTGCTAGTGATTTAGATGGCTGGGTTCCTGCCACCCTATGGGAGACCTGGTTTCTGGCTTTTGTTTGGTTCATCCCTAGCTATTTGGAGAGTAAACCAGAAGATGGGAGTGCACTGTCTCCCCACCTCTTAAAAAATTACTTCTTAAAGACTAAATAATATTACATTGTGTGTTTGTATGTGTAGTTTTGTTAATCCATTCATCTGTTGATGGACATTTGTGTTGTTTCTATCTTTTAGCTATTGTGATAATGTTGCTGTGAAAATTGGCATACAAGTACCTATTACAGTCTCTGCTTTCAATTCTTTTTGAAATATACTGAGAAGTAGAGTTGTTGGATCATATGGGAAGTCTGTGTTTAGCCTTTTAAAGAACCACCAATTGGTTTTCCATAATCCCATTTGCCATCCTTACCAGTAATGCACGAGGTTCTAATTTCTCTCCAATTTCTCCACATCTTTAAAGCAATTAATTTCCATTAATTTTTTTATAATCGTCATTCTAATTGGTATGAAGTCCTATTGATTTGCTTTTCCCAGGAACTAATTATGTTAAGCATCTTTTCCTGCACTTAGTGATTTATCTTCATACATATTCAATTCCTTTGCCCATATTTGAATTGGATTGTTTGTTCTGGATGTTTTTAAGTTGTGGGAGTTCTTTATGTATTTTGAATATTACTCTCTGATCATCTATGTGATTTGCAAATACTTTCTTCCATTCTGTGGCTTATCTTTGCATTCTCTTGATGGTGTCTTTGGATATGCAAAACTTTTAATTTTAATAAATCCCATCCCATTCTTTTTGTTTCCTATCTAAGAAATCATGGTCAAATCCAAGATTATAAAATCATGTCCCCATTTTTCTTCCTTTTACCCTTCCTTCTAAAGACAGAGCAACAGAAAAAAGAAAGATGGGCACAAGAGGAGAGAAAAGAGAGAAGAGAGAGATAAAGAGACTGTGAGTCTTTCATTTGCTGGTTCACTCCTAAAATGCCTGAAGCCAGGAAATGAGCCTGGAACTCCATAGGGTTCTCCCATGTTGGTGGTAGGGGCTCAAGTACTTGGGCCATCTATGGCTGTACTCCAGGTGCAAACCCAGGAGACTGGAAAAGAAACATAGTAGTTGGATTTGCTCCAGCATTCTGATGTGGGATGCAGGTGTCCTACAATCTGCTGCCATTATACACTCCACTCCTCATTTTTCTTTTAAGAGTTTTAAAGTTTTATATATTATGTTTAGACATTTGATCCATTTTGAGTTAATTTCTATATATGGTGCAAGACAAGGGGCTGATTTCATTCTTCTGCATGTGGATATACAGTTTTCCAGCACTATTTGTTCAAAAGACTGTCCTTTCTCAATGAATGGTGCCCTCTGATTTGCTTCTTGGAATATTAAAATCCATTGGTCTTGATGACTGTCCCTACACTCACACCATACAATTTTGGTTTCTATTATAGTTTTGTAGTGAGTTGCAAGATCAGGAAGTGTGAGTCCTCTGACTTTTAAAAATCCTTTTTAAAAGATTCCACATGAGCATGTCCCAAATTGTACATCTCCTCCCTCTCTTATTTGGGACATGCTCAATCGGAACTGCCCCAAATGATGGAGTTAGAATTGTGCCAGGGGATTCCAATACAATCCCATCAAGGTGGCATGTACCAAGGCCATCTCACTAGTCCAAATGATCAATTTCAGTTCACAATTGATCACACTGATAGGTCTAAGAGTCAAAGGGATCACAGAAACAAGACTAGTGTCTGCTAATACTAACTGATAGAATGAAAAAGGGAGAGAATGATCCACCATGGGAAGCGAGATACACAGCAGACTCATAGAATGGCAGATGTCCTAAATAGCACTCTGGCCTCAGAATCAGCCCTTAAGGCATTCAGATCTGGCTCAAGAGCCCATGAGAATATTCTAGGCATGGAAAGCCAAGACACTCTGGAAAAAAAAGAAGACCTAAATGAAAGATCTCTGTGAGTGAGATCCCAGTGGAACGAATGGGGCCATCCAAGAAGGAGGTACCTTTCTCTGAAGGGAGGAGAGAACCTCCACTTTGACTATGACCCTGTCGGAATAAGATTGAAGTCAGTGAACCCTAAAGGCTTCCATAGCCTTGGCAACTCATGACTAGAGCCTAGGGAGATTACTGATGCCATAAACAAGAGTGTCAAACTGTTAAATCAACTTCCGGAGTCACTGTGTACTTACGTCTCATGAGGGATCTGTCCTTAATGTGTTGTCCAATGTGAAGTAATGCTATAACTAGCACTGAAACAGTATTTTACACTTTGTGTTTCTGTGTGGGTGCAAACTGATGAAATCTTTACTTAGTATATACTGAATCTATCTTCTGTATATAGATAATAAAAAATGAAAAAAAATCTTGGTGTTAAATTGGAAATTGCCTAGAAAATTAATCAATTTTTTAAAAAAATATATCATGTAGGATCTCTGTCCTTAATGTGCTATACATTGTGAATAAATACTATAACTAGCACTCCAACAGTATTTTTCACTTTGTGTTGCTATGTGAGGGCAAACTGTTGAAATCTTTACTTAATATATAGTAAACTGATCTTCTGTATATAAAGAGAATTGAAAATGAATCTTGATGTGAAGCAAGGGGAGAGGGAGTGGGAAAGGGGAGGGTTGTGGGTGGGGGGAAGTTATGGGGGGGAAGCCATTGTAATCTATAAGCTGTATTTTGGAAATTTATATTCTTTAAATAAAAGTGTTATAAAAAAAAAGATTCCACATGAATATTGAGATGGTTTTTCTACATCTGCAAAAAATGCCATTGAGAGTTTGGTAAGGATTACATTAAATCAGATTTTCATCTTAATAATACTAATTGTTCCAATCTACGAACACAGAATACCTTTCCATTTATTTATGTATTCTTTAGTACTTTTCAGCAGTGTTTTATAGTTTTGAGTGTGTTGTAAGCTCTTTAGCTTTAGTGTGCCTTGTTACACAGAATAATTTGTGATGATAGATGAATGATTCATTATTGATATTAGTCCAGGTCACTGATTCTAAGCCAACTGATTTCTCCACTGGCTAGAAATCTCCCAGCAAGGGATTAACATTTCTCATTTGCAAAACAGGTTGTCAAGGAAACTGTTTCTCCCCTGTCCTCCTGTGTTCCCGAAGGGTCTTCCATTGGAATAATAACAGTTTTGTCCTCTCTTGCCTACTCTACCCAATTGTCTGCTTATGATACAGAGTATGAATTATCTGATGGGAAAGAGTTGAAGGGTTAGGCCACATTCATGCCTCAAAGGACCTTCTCTGCATTTTCCTGGTGAGTTTACCTGTCTGCATAGCCTAGTGTGTTCTATTTCCATGTGGAAAGGACACAGAACTTGTCTTCTAGAGATCAGAGTTCCTCTCGAATCCCAAATAGGCAAGTGATGAGTGTGTGTCGAAATGATTACTCTTGCAGTAAGTGGGCTGGGTCAATATAGCTTTGCAGATCTCTCTCCCATATTTAAGCAGCAGTGTAAGGTAGAGGGGTATATTGTATGAAACCTCATTGTAAGTGGGACTCCACAATAATGAAGCGGATTTTTGGATCTCCATCTATCTTTCTCACCATCTAAAAATAAGGGAAAGTCTGCAAAGATATTCATATTACCTTAACCTCATGTGTAGAAAGAATAATTTGAATTATTCTTGGAAGTGAAAGAAAACCAAGCAGGAATTCCAATAATTCAGAAACTGGGGCAGGAAGACACTAGCACTGGTGAAACTGAGGAGGGGTCAGGAGACAAAGACTGATGCAAAGAGTGATTTCTGTAACAATAAAATTTCCCTGTATTAGTCACCCTGTATTGTTGCCAATCTTTTAGTTTTGATCTTCCAATATCCCTGAGAGATATTATTATTTCCTTGCATTTTACAAATGAGGAAAAGGAAGTTACCATTGGCCAAAATTACTCAGGTTTTAGTGATTACAGTAAATAAAAATATTATTTCAGTTCTTCCCTGCTCCCATAATAATTACAAATCCCATCCTTTATGGATGACTGATGTTTTCCAGTAGAATATAAGGAATATATATCCTTGATCCATTGACTTTGGCGAAGACTATGTGTCTTACTTCAGCTGTTGAAATGTTGGTGAATTGACAAAAGTGGAGGCTATTTTGTGCTTTGCTTGATAGCTTGAGTTCCTGATATGTACCCTGAAAAGAACTTGGCTTATTTACTTGCTAGTCCTAGCCCACAACTTGCAGCCAATTCCTAGTGACCTGAAACCCATAGCAGACTAAACCCTCCAACCTGCAGATCCTTGAACAGAAAAAAAATATTTGTTGTTCTAATCATTAAAACCATGGGAGTTGTTTGCTATGTAGCATTTTTGCAATCATGGTTGACTTAAGTAGTGGTGATGTCAGGATTAAATTCAAAGAATGTCTGAACACAGAGCTCTTGCCCCAAATATACAACCTAGGGAATAATATTTTCCATGGTTATCCTCATTGTATTCAGGGGTGCATGGCCCCTGCTATGTCTGGGATGTGCTCACCTGTCACACCTTAGTCATTTTTATGGGTAGAGCTTTGGGCTGATTTCTCAGTCAGTTCTTGACATTTTTATGCATTTCATTCTATTTTCATCATTTTGTACTGCAGGAATTTTCTATGCTAGATTGGTAGCTAGTAAAAAGCTTGGTTGACATACAACATTTGTTAGAGTTGAGATTAAAAACTTCTCTAAATCAATCAAATGTGATTACAACATCTCCATGAATGCAGAAAGGAACCTCTCTATCAACCAAAGTTTGGTTTCCTCTAAGGGAATAATTGGATTTAATTCAAGGAATTCCCCATCTTGTCTGATTATATATGTAATGGAGCTTTAGCAGACACAAAATATCAATTTATTCAATTCACTCTTTAACCAGAAAAATAACAAAACAAAACAAAAAACACACCAACCAAACAAAACCAAAATGGCATGTCATCATCACTCACACATTTTAGATCCTATTCCTCTAAGTCACAGATAGTTGGCTGAGACAGAGCTGGCTTTGAAGCTGAAGTCAAGTTGATTTATTTTGCCTCATTTTGCCTTGGCACAGAACCCAGGAATCTGGGAGGGACCACAATGGACACAGGGGCATTGCAAAGCAGAACTAGCTGGTAGGTAGAGGGGCCTGGAGAGGAAAAATCAGAGATCCCTCTATAGTAGGAAATGGCCAGATTGCCCACAAGCTACCTGCCCAATGACACGATGACTTTCTTGGTAGATTCAGTGCTCAGACAGTGATGTAACCCCTTTTAGCATCTACTGGGAAATGCTTCTGGGTAGAGAGGTGAAACACTGTTGATAGCAATAAGCTTTACCTGGTAGCTAGGAGGCAGCTATCTGTTTTGTTGATCTCTATCACACCACTTCTATTTTCTTCCTCCCGCTCCTGTGAATTCCTTCTACTCATATCACCACTCTCTGTAAGCTTTGGGTATTGCTCTACTCCAGTTAAACAGACTCATCTCCAGCTCAGGCATAGCTTCTTCCCCCAGTGGAAAATTCATGACTGTCTTTTCATATTGTTTTTCTTGACCACCAATTGCCCCCCTGCAAATCAATCAGCCAAAGCTCTCTGGAAACATTCTCCAAGATTGGGCCTGCCTGTCTCCAGACAGCTTCTGGATTCCAGTAACTTTTCTAGATTTAAGGATGATATTGGAGTGCTTACACTATGATATGCGCACTACGGGAAGAACATTCTGCCTCTGTGTATAAGCTTCATAACACTGTGAGATGTGTACTACTGTTATCCCTACCTCACAGATGTGGAAACTAAGGCATGACCTGGTAACTAAGAAACCTGCGTATTTGAATCCAGGACAGTTCACATGAGATCATTTTACTAAACTGCAGATAAACTCTGGTGAGTTAAGGTAGCATGAAACAGGGCACCTATTTGACGCCTATAGTGGGCTTTGCAAGCAGAGATATATAGGTTTAAATATCTCCTCTACCGCTTGCAAATTGCAGAAACCTCTCTGTATGTATCAGATTCCTTGTTTGCAAAAATATACATAATGATATCTCACTAGATTGATTGGAGGGAGGATCAGGTGAGAAAGTTCTGTGTTGTTAACATGTGCCTCAGTGCCAGGTACATAATGGCAACTATTACTGCTTCCCCCTGGGGTTAGAGTGGAGAGAATTTGGACAGACCAGATGGTCAGAAGTACACCTGTCAGTGGCAGCTTTTTTGCTTAAAATTCTAGATGCTCAGTAGGTGTTTGTTGAATGAATGAAGGAATAAAAGACTCATTGTCTGCATGGTGGCCTGGGAGGGACAATAAGTGCAACTGTAAATGGCATGAACATTGATGTAGCTCATAATGCTGAGTGAAAGGACTGAGGCACAGTACAGGAGACACTGTATGTTTCCATTAAAGTAAATTTCAGAAACAAGCAAAAGCCCGTGATGGAGTCCTACCCTTGGGAGTGACTGAGAATGGAAAGGGCATGAAGTGGGAATCTGCTGGGGACAAGGGTTGTATAATATGATGGTTTTTGGTCTATGTGTTTTCTTTGGGAAGTCATTGGGCTGTACACTTATGACTTGCACATACAAGTGTGTATATGTTAAGTATCAATTACGACTTTCATAAACTGGTGGAAATATAGGCTATGGTTTTTTAAGTATTTCTAGGAACTGCATCCCAATGGAATGAGAAATACAGTGACACCAAGAGTTAATTTTCCTCTGTGTGCACCTTGAACAAAAAGACTTAAAGAACCCAATTCTTTTAGAAAATTAACTAAAATTTAGGATTTAAAAAACCCTTAGCTAATTGATGTTTTAAAAATTAGGGGCCATTTTTTTGTATTCTCAAACCACCTTCTTTTCACATACTTCATCACCACAAAGGGGAAACGAGTTGCTTTATGGTGGAGAAATCTGTCAGATACCACTTCATTGAGTGATCAAAGTGAGCGCCTCCAGTCATGAAACACATTGAATTCAAGCACCATCTGGCCAAACACAAAGGGAAGATCCAGCATGGCTTCTCTGATAGTTGGTGCAAAAGGAGCATCACCTGAGCCTAATTATGAGGACACATCAGACAAAACCAAATTGTGGAACATTCTATAAAACAATGAACTTGTACTCACCAGAGGTGCCGAGGTCAATACAGCCAAAGGCAGCTGAAGAATTATACTAGACTCAATCAGACTAATGAGACATGACAACTAAATGCAACAGGTGCTTTTCAACTGGATCTTCACTATTAGGACAACTAGAAACCCTGACTAGACTCTCAGAAACAAGTGACTAAAATCTCGGTGTTATGTTCAGGTATGTATGTTCTTGGTGGCATGTAGGACAATGCTCCTTAGTCCATTCTGGCTTCTTTAATAGCATATCATGGACTGAGTGAATGGCTTATAAATAATAGAAATTCATTTCCCCCAGCTTTTGAGGCTGCAAAGCTCAAGATCAAGGTACTGGCAGATTCAGTACTGATGAAAACCTGCTTTCTGATTCAGAGATAGCTGTCTTCCCACTATAAAGTCAGATGAAGGGAAGGGTGAGGGAGCTCTTTGGGGCTCTAATCCCCTTCATGAGGGCTCTGTCATAACCTTGTCATCTTGCAAAGTCCACACCTCCAAATATAGTCATATGGGGTTAAACTTTCAACATATGAATTTGGGGAACACATTCACCCTTTAATAGGTAGGAAATACACAATAGGGCCTTTGGAGGTGGTACAGCATCAGGTTGGCAAATTAAGCTCACCAGATTCAGGGCAAAAGATCCTATATATGTTACTTACAACCTTTATGTCCATTTATTGTTATTTGAAATAAAAACAGAGTTGTTTCCATGGCTGCTTTAGTCAAGAGGATTTGATTTCAGAGGACAGTCTGGGAATACTAATGGACATGCTCCCCTTGGATTGCAGATAAATTGACCAGCAATCTTTGGCTGGGACAAGACACCCATGATACTAAGTAATATTCTTTTATTTGACTTTGATCTCCTTCTCTACATATCTGATTGGGTATTTGAAAAAGAGAGCTATGTGTGTACTTTGTGCACATATTCTGAAATTAAAGACAATATTAATAGGAGGGCTTTAAGATGAATTAATTTGTAGGAAGCTACTGAAACATTTGAATCATTTAGATTAAATTTGCTTTGCTAGGCAGGCCCACTTCCACCCTATTCTGTTATCGGTGGTAGATTGGCCCTGACAACCCTAATAAATTACACCGTTCAGCTTCTGCTGCTGATGCTGATACCACTGGTGATAGAATAAGAATGAAAGAGGAGACGGGGAAAATCTAGTCACGGGGGATATTCAGTGTGGTGAAGAATAAAGCAGGCATCTGCAGATGTCGCGAATTAATGATGCCTCTTCCCCAAGTTACACTATCACTTGAAAAGCATGCATTCAGTCTTCTGGTGGAAGGACCAGGATGACAGAAAGCATTCATTGGGCAGTCAGACAGCCGAGCTTTGTGCAGCAGAGTGCTGGAAACCATGTAACCCTCAGCACAAAGGTGAGATTATTCTCAATGTGCTCTCTCTAGTGATGAAGGTGGACTTGCTCTGGTGCCCCGGGTCAGTGACTCTAATTTGGAAGCCTACCAGTTGACCTTCAGGTAGAGTCTGAGTTGTGCGGATGAGCCAAGAGAAGAAGCCACTCTCAAAAGAAGCCCTACTAGCACCATTCTAAGTAAATGAGCTCCTCACCATCTCCCATACTGACAGGAATCAGAGATATCATAGTTTAGTAGTGCAGACACTCATGAATCCAACCAGAGGGCAAAGCGTGGGTCATTGATGTTTTCTAGGCACAGAAAGAGGGCTGAGCATTCCTTTCCTCCTGTAAAGTCTGTATTTGGGGTGATGATTGAACTGAGCAAACGAACTCATTACTGGACAATTCTGGAGGCCTAATGCCCACTGACAATTCTTAGCTGCCAACACTACTAGAGTGAGGGATACTAGGGCTTTTCTGCATTTGGACACTGGATGTGTTCTGAGAATTTTCACACTAGTAAAACAAAGCATTACAATGATTAAATTTGAAAAGGATCTTGAAAGCTATCACCAATATATTAGTTGATGACATGTTAATACAGAAAGTATATCTTCCTGTTTAAAATTGAAATGCATTCTCATATACTGTTCACAAATGGAGTCAAAAGAAACATACACAGCACAAGGAGCCTCGTAACAATTTGAAATCCATTCTACAGAAGGTTTGAAAACAGCACCTGATCGAGGAAGAAGAAAAAATGCTAAGGGGTAATTTCCCCTTGAAGTAATCAAGTGTGGCAGCATTTAGTTGATTTATTTTTAATTTGACACAGCTATTGTTTTCTAAGAACTGCACAGGATAGATTTCAAAAAGATTCAAGTCTGCCCCCTAGTGTGAAGATAGATAAAAGCTACTGCTAGAAAGCATCTTTGTTGAAAGTATCTTGTGAGAAAGCAGGTATCGGTGCTAAATGCAAAAATAAATGTATGTCATAGGACAGTCAAGTCCAAATTATTTTTTTACATCGAATTTATGTGAAACTGCAGTAACCCCTATGTAAGACACCAAAGAAATGAAAGAATTAGCCTGAATTCTCTGTATAGTCAGTTTATTATTAAATATCACCCATATACACACTGTTCCCAGAAAGAGTTTGATCATGGCTTTGCACAACAGCTTTGTGTGGTTAGTTATTTCCATTGCATTTCTCTGGCCTTCTCCAACAGAATTTCTAGGCAGAGGGTGTTTCACTTCAAACTATGACTGGAAAGTGATTCTGGGTGTAGCATTTTTTTTTTCTTGACAGGCAGACTGGACTGTGAGAAAGGTCTTCCTTTACCATTGGTTCACCCTCCAATGGCCGCTGCAGCTGGTGCACTGCGCCGACCCGAAGCCAGGAGCCAGTGCCTTTCCTGGTCTCCCAGGCAGGTGCATGGCCCAAGGACCTGGGCCATCCTCCACTGCACTCCTGGGCCTCAGCAGAGAGCTGGACGGGAAGAGGGGCAACTGGGACAGAATCTAGCACCTCAACCAGGACTAGAACCCGGTGTGCTGGCGCCTCAGGCAGAGGATTAGCCTATTGAGCCACGGTGCCAGCTGGGTGTAGGATTCTTAAATCATATATTTAATATTCCCAACCCAATACCAAACAGAAAATGTGTTTGATATTTGACTTAGTGCAGATAAATATAAGATTTTGATACATTTATGAGACCCAAGGGTATTTCCTTTTTGGCCTTTGTAGCAAATTCTGTTGATAGTCTGCTTGGATCCCTTTGGATTTCCTTAATTGTACCAATGTGTGCTTCCCTGGGATTCTGGTGCTTTGTTTCTAATAACTTATACTTGGAACTCAGTGCTATGGTTTAGATTGCTGTTAGAAATTATTTTAAAATTTTCATTTATCTATTTGAGAGACAGAGGGATACAAACACAAACAGACAGAGAGCTCCCATCTGCTAGTTCAATCCTCAAATGTGCCCATTGTCCAGTACTGGGTTAGGCTGAAGCTGGGAGCCAAGAACACATTCCAGATTTCCCATATGGGTAGCAGGAGCCAAGCCACTTGGACCGTCACTGATATCTTCTCAGGGTGTACATTAGGAAGAAGCCAGAATCAGATGCTGGAGGTGGTGGCCGGCGCCGTGGCTCAACAGGCTAATCCTCCGCCTTGCGGCGCCAGCACACCGGGTTCTAGTCCCGGTCGGGGCACCGGATTCTGTCCCGGTTGCCCCTCTTCCAGGCCAGCCCTCTGCTGTGGCCCGGAGTGCAGTGGAGGATGGCCCAAGTGCTTGGGCCCTGCACCCCATGGGAGACCAGGAAAAAGCACCTAGCACCTGGCTCCTGCCATCGGAAGAGCGCGGTGCGCCGCCTCCTGCCATCGGATGAGCGCGGTGCGCCGGCCGCAGCGCACCGACCGTGGCAGCCATTGGAGGGTGAACCAACGGCAACGGAAGACCTTTCTCTCTGTCTCTCTCTCTCACTGTCCACTCTGCCTGTCAAAAAAAAAAAAAAAAAAAGAAGCTGGAGGTGGGTATTGAACATAGGCAGTCTGATAGGAGAGTTACGCATCCTAACTAGCATCTTAACTGCCAGGCTAAACATCTGCCCCCATATGCTGGAGCTTAAACCCTAATTTGATGGTATGAAGAGGTGAGGCCTTTAGAGTAGTTAGGTCATAAGGGTAGGGCTCTCATGAATAGTATTATCAACTTTCTAAAAGTTCTGGAGGGAGATAACTATGCCCTTTCCCCTTCTAGCTCTTCTGCCATATAAGGACACAGCATTCAAGGCACCATTGTGGAAGCACAGACCAAACACTGAACGTGCCAGCACCTTGAACTTGGATTGCCCAGCCTCCAGAACTGTGAGTAATATTTTCTCTAGTTTATAAATTACCTGCCACAGGTATTTGCTGTAGTAGCAGAAAATGTGGTGGATTGAGACACTCATCTTCAAAGGACTGTCTTTTGCGTACTATATCAACACTAATTTGTAGGGCCCTAGCTAGAGAATCTAAGAAGGTAAAGAAAAAACTTTTTCTTCCCATATAGGGAAGCATGAGAACTGAACTCCTTGCCTGCAGTAGGTATCAAGGCTCAGGATTGATTTATGTTCCAGAACTCCCTGTGAATGAGGCCAAGGTTGGAATTTTATGTGAAATTGCCCCATTGCTTAGTTTCACAGTGGACAGTGTATGTCTGAACCCAAAGTTCTCCCGGGGGCCCATTCCCTGGGGCTTCACTGCCCTTAGTTCCTACACTCGATTCCTTATTCTCACTGAACAGGGGCCTACTTCTCTCAGTACGCTGGAAGTCTTTCCTCTTCATTGCTTTCCTATTTGGAAAGTCTTCTCTCCAAGTGTCATTCTAGTTTCCTCAGTCACCTGTTGAAATTCCCTTCACTTTTTTGCCCCATTTTCCTATTTTTCCTGTGGGCATTTATTGCCACCTGGTGTTTATCAGCTTTGATTGCATCTCCCTCTTACTAGAACGTGAATTCCACAAAACAGACTTGATTTTACAAATGCCTATTGACTAGAACAGGGGTGAGCAAATATTTCTGTGAAATATCCACAGAGTTAATAATTTAGGCTTTGTGGGCCATTCAATCTTCATGGCAATTATTCAGCTCTACCATTATAGACATGGCATACACTGGAGAGATATAAATGAATGAGTGTGGCTGAATCCTAATAAAACTTTATTTACAAAAGCAAACAGGACTCTAATTTTGGTTGAGAATGTAGGAATCTTGGAAGCCATCGCCCCACCCTATCAGTAAGTAAAAAGCTGAACAAACTGAACCAATCAGGAACTCTTCTTAGATCCACCAGAGAAGTCAGGTCAGAGGAAACAATGCTGTCCCCAAAATGTTGAGCAGATAGGAGGATACAGAGAATCACAACTTACAGTAGAAAGCCAAGAGCAGAATCTTGCATGGGAACCAGCCCTGGAGTACAAAATCTAACTCTGACTGGTGAATTGCTAGACTCACAGGATGGATGAGCCTTTGGGATAAGACCTGCAGGAGGGCCAACTCTTCTGTGGGTTTTCTCTCCAGGAGCTTAACTAGGTTTTCATAGTTTTAACAGCAGCTTAACAGCAACTACTGGAGAAAAATTCATTCATGCTTCTGGCAGCAGGAGGGGAAAGGATCCATTTTGGTCTACACCAGAGCCTATGTTCATCTTCTTCTTTTTTTTTTAAACTTATTTATTTATTTGAAAGACAGAGGGAGAGAGAGAGAGAGCGAGCAAGTGAGTGAGTTCCCACTCAGTGGTTCATTTTCCAAATGGCTGGAATGGCTGGAATGGCTGGAGCTGGGCTGATCTGAAGCCAGGAGCCAGATGCTTCTTTCAGGTCTCCTATGTGAGTGCAAGGGCCCAAACACTTGGGCCATTCTCCGCTGCTTCCCCAGGCACATCAGCAAGAAGCTGGAGCAGAGGTGGAGCAGTGAGGACTTGAACTGGTGCCCATATGGGACGCTGATGCTGCGGATGGTGGCTTTGCTGTTTTGCCATGGCACCCTCTCTGCCTATGTTCTTCTTAAGAAGACTTTCCCTCAGTGGAAACTATTTTGCTGGAATCTAATTTATTGATTTTTTTTCAGAACCTAACTGACCTAGGTGAAGGGAAATGCCCAGATTTAGTCCTCGCCAGCCTTCCTATCTGTCCTGCAAGTGAGAAGAACTGAGAAGCATGTGTGAAGCTGACAGTCCAGGACTGAGCCCTGATCATAGGAATACAAGATCCTTCCCTGCCTCCTTATCCCACCCCTCACAGTTCCTTTTATTCCGTACATCATGTCTAGTTATCAAATCACATGGCATACAGAAAGTTTGAAGAGAAAGAACAAGGATTGGGATCCGATTATGTTATAGCAGGGCATTGCATTTAACAGATTGGGAATTTAAAACAATTATGATTAATGTGCTAAGGGCTCTAATAAATGAAGGGATTGGCATGAAAGAACAAAAGAGCAATGAAAGCAGTGAGATGGAATTTCTAAGAGTGAAAAAGAAATGCCAGAGATCAAAAACACTGACAGAAATGAAGGATCCTTTTAGTACCTTGGGCACAACAGAGGGAAAAATCTTTTAGCTTAAGAATATCGCAGCAGAAACATGCAAAGCTGAAAAGGAATGAGCAAAAATACTGGAAAATGTGGAACTCAATGTGCAAGAATCTTGAGAAAACTGCAAAAAGTATAATTTACAGGTAATGGGGATTCCACAAGCAGAAGAAAGAAAGAAACAGAAGAAAATATTTGAAGCAACAGTGACTGAGAATTTCCACAAGCTAATGTCAGACATCAAAGCATACAGCTGGGAAACTGAGAGAACACCAAACAGGATAAAAAAACAAAAGGAAACCTATACCTAGCCATATTACTTTCAATCTGTAGAAAAATAAAAATTAAAGAAAACATATTGAAAGAATTCACAAAGTGGGGTCAGGACACTTTACCTAAAGTGGAACAAAAGTTACATCTTACTTCTCAGGACCCATGCAAGCAAGAAGAGAGGGGAGTGAAATATTTCAAGTACTTAAGTATTTGAGAGAAAAAGAATCCCACCAAACTAGAATTCTATATCTTGTGAAATTGTCCTTGAAAAGAGACCTAGTGATAGTCTCAAATATTGCAGGAATCAGTTGCCCCTAGATATGCCTTGGAAGAGATGCTAAAAGTCCTTCAGAGAGAATATAACATGTTGTAGATCAGAATCTCAGATTTTCATAATAAATGGGAGACTATCAGAGAAGAAATAGTGAAGGTAAAACCAAGACTTCTAATATTTGTTTTCTTAACTCAGCTAACGTATCAACTTGTTTATTCTAAATAAAAACAAAGTATTACATATATACCTACAAATGAGTGAAATGAATGGCAACAATGACAGAAGGAATAAGTGCCTTTGTTATTACAAAGCACTCATTTTTTTTTTTTAATTTATTTGACAGGTAGAGTTATAGACAGAGAGAGAGAAAGGTCTTCCTTACGTTGGTTCACTCTCCAAATGGCCGCTACAGCCAGCACTATGCTGATCCGAAGCCAGGAGCCAAGAGCTTCCTCATGGTCCCCCATGCGGGTGCAGGGCCCAAGCACTTGGGCCATCCTCCATTGCCCTGCCAGGCCGCAGCAGAGAGCTGGACTGGAAGAGGAGCAACCGGAACTAGAACCTGGTGCCCATATGGGATGCCGGCGCTGTAGGCAGAGGATTATCCAAGTGAGCCACAATGCCAGCCCCAAAGCACTCATATTTGTGAAGTCGTACAGGATTGTCTGAGTGGAGTTGATATATTGAATACTTGAGGAAAACCACTAAAACGGATAAGAAGGAGGTAATATGAACAACTCTAGGCTCATAAATCTGACAATCTAGATGAAATGTGCCAGTTCAGGGAAGACACAATCTGCTGAAATTCACAAGAGAAAACAGAGGATCCAAATCTGCCTGAGTATCTATAACAATGAATCAATAATTAATAAGCTTCCAAGACATAAGACACCAGGTCCAGACGGGTTCTGGTAAATCCCACCCAACGTTTACAGGAGTGTCACACCAATTCTACACAATCTCTTCCAGCAGAAACAAACAGAGGGAATACTTGAATGGCATTGCTCTATTATCAAAACTAGCCAAAGACATTATGAGAAAAGAAAACACAGACCAAATGTCTCCTGTCCAATTTAAAAAAATATTTATTTATTGACTTATTTTATTTGACAGGTAGAGTTATAGACAGTGAGAGAGAGACAGAGAGAAAGGTCTTCCTTCCATTGATTCACACCCCTAATGGCCCCTATGGCTGGCACTGCACCGATCCAAAGCTAGGAGCTGGGTACTTCCTCCCAGTCTCCCATGCGAGTGCAAGGACCCAAGCACTTGGGCCATCCTCCGCTGCCCTCCCGGGCCACAGCAGAGAGCTGGACTGGAAGAGGAGCAAATGGGACAGAATCTGGCGCCCCAACCGGGACTAGAACCCAGGGTGCTGGAGCCGCAGGTGGAGGATTAGCCAAGTGAGCCATGGTGCCGGCCTCCTGTCCAATTTTTGAGATGCGAAATCCTCAACAAAATATTACCAAATCAAATCAAATAATGTTTTAAAGAATTTGTACACTACAACCAATTGGGATTTATCCCAAAGTTGATTGAGCATTAAAAACAATCAATGTAACCCATCACATTCACAGGCTAAAGAAGAAAATCACAAGATAATATCGATATCTGCAGGAAAAGTGTTTGTCAAAACCCAACACACATTCATGGTCACTCACATGGCTGGCACTTCCTACAGGGACTACAGGCTGGGAGCTCAACTTGGATGTTTCCTGGAACATGAGGCCTCTCTAGCATAGTGATCTTCTTACATGGTCCTGGTTTCTTCAAGAATGAGTATCTTGGAAGAACCAGCTGGAAGTTGCATTGTTTTTCTGCATTTAGCCCTGAGAGTTCTGCGGTGCCATTTCCTCCCCATTCTTCTGATTATGAGAGAGTCCCAAGCCCATCCCCTCAACAAGGGGAGGGAAGGAAAGAACCATAGAAAGCAATGTTCAATAAATACTCAAGTGTGCATTTACCTGGAAGCATGGTGTAGATAGAGAAAGGAACTGATATCAATAAAGGAAAGGTTACAAGCCAGGTATTATACAAGCCAGGTATTATTATGTGTTAGTCACTTACTTCCTCTTGAATTAAATATTACAGATGGGAAACCAGAGCACAGAAAGATTGAGGAACTAGCCCAATTCACTTAGGCAGTAAGTGGCACATACTGGTGCCAATGCCAGATCTGTCTGGTGGTCACCCTTCTGTCACTACCTAATACTACTGCAAAGGAAGTGGCACATTGAGAGGGAAATCAGAATTCTTTTTGGCTAAAAACTTTGTGTTCTCTCTGGTGGTGCTTCTCAAACTTTAATGCATGCACTCAACACCCAGGCATCTCGTTAAAATGCAGATTCGGATTCAACAGGTCTGGGGTGGGTCCCAAGATTCTGCACATATCCAGCTTCTAGGGGACAGTTAAGCTGCTCTGACCTATACCGGGGGAAAAGAGGTCATAGGGCACAACAGGATGCTACACAGGGGTACAGGGGCTAGGAAAAGTTCCCGTGATCCAAGAAAAGGTTGCCTTCTTTCTTAGGGCTGGGAACCTTAGCTATTCTGTGGGCAGTGAGAACCTAAGGATAGAAATCCAGGGGTGGATGGTGGGTGAAACATTTGAATTCCTTGGCAGTCTGTCACATGTTGCCAGTAGGGATAGCAAAGAATTAGAAATTGCTATTTTCTCCTTGGAAGCTTTTTTCTTTTACTTGTTCACTTTGGTTTTCCTGGAGTTGTGTAAGGAAAAAAAAAAAGGTAGTTGGAAAAAGCTGGACTAACTGCAATTGTGTGTGATTAATACAAAGGCTGAGAGGCATAACCGAGTCCAGGAAGCAGCCAAGTCATAAATCATAAAGGAGATCAAGCCAACTATTCCAAGTGAGTTGATGAGATATCCTTTAGTTACCTCAATACAACACTGGCTTCACTAATTGAAATGCAAGTTCTGCTGCGCTGGTAAGTAGGAAGATTGAGAAATTAAAGTGTCAACACATCCACACCTGATGTAGCCACATAGATCATTCAAGACGCCACACTCTTCTGTATTCATTCATTCCAAGTGGATTCCAAGACTGAGGCTGTACAAGCTGTTGAGTGACACTAGATGGCACCTCTGCCTGTCTATTTCGTGATGAAGAAGGACTCTTCAATTATTAAAGCTAGAATCAGAGGAAAGAAGCCTGTTAATCCAGTGATCCTCAAAGACACCGTATTAAAACTCCAAGGACAGGGCTCAGGGAATCTGTACTTTTAGTAATTATTCCCAGAGGAATCTTTTCTATACTAGTTGGTTAATGTGCTGGCATTGGAAACACTGGGTACACTTTAAACCTGAATTGAAAAGTGAGGAAACTGAAGCTGAGATTTATTCAATTTAGAAGGAAAAGACCAGCACCTAAGAATTTGGCTCTTAGAATTGCTTTTAATCAAATCATGGAACATTAAAAATGAACAACTTTAAATGAGTTTTGTTGTAAAAGCATCAAAGATGTCTTTAAATCTCTAAATTTTGTTCCAAAATTGAAGATAGACCATGAAAGTTAGAGTTGGACCTATCAAAAGAAATTAGACAACTATTTAACGGTTAGTGGAACTCATAATCATACAACAGAAAATGAAACTTTTATAAAGAACAAAAGATTTTAAAAAGTTTGTGAGGAATGCATACTGTGAAAAACTTATGATTTATTTTATTTTATTTTATTTTATTGCAAAACAAAAGAACATATCTTTTTGGCCAGCGCTGCAGCTCACTAGGTTAATCCTCTGCCTGTGGTGCCGGCACACCGGGTTCTAGTCTCGGTCAGGGTACCAGATTCTGTCCCAGTTGTTCCTCTTTCAGTCCAGCTCTCTGCTGTGGCCCGGGAAGGCAGTGGAGGATGGCCCAAGTGTTTGGGCCCTGCACCCGCATGGGAGACCAGGAGAAGCACCTGGCTCCTGGCTTTGGATCAGCGCGGTGCGCCAGCCGCAGTGGCCACTGTGGGGGTGAACCAACGGAAAAGGAAGACCTTTGTCTCTGTCTCTCTCTCTCACTGTCTACTCTGCCTGTCAAAAAAAAAAAATCATATCTTTTGATTCCATTCTTTTGTCATCCTTCTGAAGTAATCTTGTAAAGGATATGCAGGCTTGTAATATGGCTACATTCGCAGCAGATGGCAGCACACTCTAAGGCACACACAACATTTGCTGTTACCAGCAAAGAAACAGGACTATGAATTGTCAGCTGAAACTGCAGGTGATATAGTAAATATAATTTTAACAGATGAGATAGATGCCTAATATATAAAGGTTATTTTATGTATATCAATGGGAAAGCATCAAACACCTCCCAAATTTATCTGCCAACTACATTACAATTTGGATAGAAAAAAACAGACTATGCTATGTGACTACACTATTTTCTGCTATGATTCCCTGCTTAGTGTTACTGCTGAGGCATATGTTAATACACATGACAAACTATTATGGGCTGGAACCTATTTTAATTCAGTCATCAAATATTTATTGAGCACCTGCTGGGAGATAGGCATGGTTCCATCAGTAGAATGTACAAGCAAATTAAGGAAAAGATTAGGTGAATGAATATATTCATAATGTAGCATATGTCTCAGGTCTGGGGGTTTTAAAAGGAGGTAATGAAGGTAGAAAAGTAGAATAGCTTCTCCTAGATTCTATTTGTTGTCATTTTTGCTTTTGGTAAGACTAGAGAAATAGAAGCAAAAAGAAAAAAAAAGAGGAAGAGGAGAAAGAAGAGGAGGAAGAGAAAAAGGAAGAAGAGGAAGAGATGGAGGAGGAAAAGGAGGAAGAAGGAGAAATGCATGTTTGGAAGGAAAAGCGTTGTTGTACTTGATCTTAGGAAACGTAAATGTCATCGAGGACTTGGCAAGACCTAATTGGAAAGCAATTCCATCCTTTCCTCATTTCTCCTCAAAGAAACACAATTGAAAAGCCCTGACTACATGTCTCAGATTCCATTCTTCTCCTCCCAACACTTTCACCTCTTATGGTTATCTGAGCCTCTCAGACTCCAAATCTCTATTAAATGTGTGGCTTCCAGTCTTTCCTGGCCATTATTCCTGCTTCGTCTGCTGTGTTCAGGCCCTTGTCGCCTAAGTACTGCTAATGATGGGGAGCTCATGACTTCTACGGCAGCCCTTCCACTGCCGAGGAACACTCATGGTTTCCACGTCCGGCTCCACTGAGTGTGCAGTACTGAGGCCTCTCAGTGCTTTCTCTATTTTTTTCCTCCTTTTCCTTCTAGAGGATTTTAAATGATACCGAATTCAACTGCTATGGGGCAGCTATTCAGTGCTTGAAGAAAGCAATGTGTATTTCTCTCCCTTGAATGTTTGACAGATCACCAGAGCTCTCAACCAAACTGCCCAGATTCTAGACTCTCTATTTCCCTGGCAACTTTTTGAGATGCACTTGCTAGATATTGAACAAGGATTTTTGTTGTGACAACACGGTGGGTACTATAGGTAAGAGCAGAAATACGAAAAATGATTGCCTTTTCATCGGACCCTCTGCCTTCTCACAACACCCTTCATTTGCCCATGCACAACACTTTAATTATAACTCTCAGTCACGTCTGTAACTATTTCCCCTCTGGAGTAAATGATCCTGTAAGGAAGGCCTCGTGCCTCACCTATTCAGTTGTTTACCCAATGCACAGGGGATGGCACATGGTAGGCATTTGTTGAAAAAAAGATGTCAGAAATACAAGAATGGGATTTTGGGATTTTGAAGTCTGGTTTCTTCAGAAGGATTGGAGAAAGTAGGAGAATTCTGGGACCATCATTTCTCCTTTTTTTTTTTTTTTTGACAGGCAGAGTGGACAGTGAGAGAGAGAGAGAGAGAGAGACAGAGACAAAGGTCTTACTTTTCTGTTGGTTCACCTTGCAATGGCCGCTGTGGCCGGTGCACCATGCTGATCTGAAGCCAGGATCCAGGTGCTTTTTCCTGGTCTCCCATGCGGGTGCAGGGCCCAAGCACTTGGGCCACAGCAGAGAGCTGGACTGGAAGAGGAGCAACTGGGACAGAATCTGGCGCCCTGACCAGGACTAGAACCTGGTGTGTTGGCGCTGCAGGCAGAGGATTAGCCTATTGAGCTGCGCCGGCCTATCATTTCTCAAAGCATCCCTCCAATCTTTCCCATCTTCAATTTCAGCGTGTCTGCTTCTCTTAACCAAATGACTTCTGGGATCTGTGGACACCTGATCATTAGCAAGGCCTGGGTATTGAGAATTTGTCAACAGAGGGAGGTATGCTTGCTTTTTCCAGGCAGGGAGTATATCCTCTAGCTATGCACAGGCAGAGTCAGGGCTTATCCCAGGAAAAGGGTGGTTCACAGCAACATGTAGACCCTAGAAGGGGAACTTTGGCACCATGGTTTTCCTGGCCCTAGAAAGCTAACACATAATTGAGAAGATATGCAGTCTTGGGCCTTCAGGCTGGGGAAGTATATAAAGTGGAGGAAGAGAAGGACTTCCTCTGAGAATGGGTACATGACACCAGCAGTCTTCAGGGGTAGCCTCTAATTTACCTGCAGCTAAACATGAGGAAAAAAATAGCCCCAAGTAGGCATCACTGACTGGGAAATCGTATACATGGATTGTTTTTGTTGTGTGACTATCCTAGATATACAAACTAGAGAATGTGTGTCCTTCTACAAATCTCATCTATGTGATCTATACCTTTGGCCCATATATACTTCAGTGGCCCATTGTTTACTGAAACAACATTAAGTGGTGCCTAACTGTATGTATTTCATCCTAACTAAAGAGATCCAGCAGCCACACAGAGGACAATGTCTCCTAGCACGTTAAACTCATACCCAGAAAATGGGAGATATAGCTGAAAATTTAAATATAAGATCTCTGATGATTCAAGTATGGTGCAAAAGAGTGTCTTCATCTAAGCAATTCAGTACATGGATTGAATAATCACTGCTGAGTCAGAACCTGACAAGTAGAAGAAATGTCTCAAAAACTGTGAAAATACAAAGAGATGAAAATCCTCTTGGGGGGAAGAATAACAATATGCAAACAAAAGGATGCCAAAAAGATGTAAAGGAACAGATGGAGGACATAATGTAGCAAATAATAGAAAATAATTCCCCTGAGCTAAAGATTTGAGCACGAAGCTCGGAAAGTTTCACTGTGTTCAGCAAAAGACTAATAAAAAAAAAAAAAAAAGAGCAGGGTGTATAGGGTGGACACACCTAGGCACATCCTAGACAATTTTTTAATTCCACGAGTAATGAAAAACATACAGGGAATGAAGAAGAATGAGAAAACCAGTAGGCTTATTATCTAGAAAGCTGCAGCTTGAAGAAGTAGAGTGTTATAGTCAACACTGCTGGTAGTTGACCAGGTTCCCTTACTGGGGGCTGAGTGGTAGAATCAGCTCACAGCTATGTACTCCTCTTGAAAATCACCCATGGTTTTCTAAAAAGTGCACCTAGGGGCCGGCGCTGTGGTGTAGCAGGTTAACGCCCTGGCCTGGAGTGCCAGCATCCCATATGGGTGCTGGTTCGAGTCCCGGCTGCTCCACTTCCCATCCAGCTCTCTGCTATGGCCTGGGATAGCAGAAGATGGTCCAAGTCCTTGGGCCCCTGCATCCACGTGGGAGACCCGGAAGAAGCTCCTGGCTTTTGGCTTCAGACTGGTGCAGTTCCGGCTGTTGTGGCCAATTGGGGAGTGAACCAGAGGATGGAAGACCTCTCTCTCTCTCTCTCTCTCTCTCTCTCTCTCTCTCTCTCTCTCTCTGCCTCTCCTCTCTCTGTGTAACTCTGACTTTCAAGGAGAATAAATAAATCTTTAAAACAAACAAGCAAAAAAGTGCTCCTAGCCTTACCCTGTAGAGCCTGAGAAGTTTTGCCTTCCTTTGGGATGGCTTCAGTCAACGTCTATTTGATAAGTGGAAATGAAATACTGTATAACCTTCGGTGCAGGTCAGACTCCAGAGATCCCTGAAGAACCAGGCTGATGCTAGACGAACTGAAAACATAACATTGTCTGGTCATTCTTCTGCCCTATTTTGTGTCTATCATTCTGTCACAGGTGTCTCCTTAGAACTTTCCCTCAATAAATCACTTGTATCAGAATCCTCATCTCAGGCTCAGAAAAAAAAAAAAAAGGACTGGGAAGTCAATATGCAATCAATATATAACTCATTTATTGGCAAAGCGAAACCCAAATGTAAATATGAATGCTTGTGAAGCTAAAGAAAGAAAAATGTCCATGCATTCATTTTGGAGATAATACCAAAGTTAGGACTGTATCCAAGCAACAAATGATCTAGATCTTCCCTGTTTAATATGGTAGTCACTAGCCATATGTGGCTATTTAATAACAAAGTTAAAAACTCAGTTCTTCAGTCATAATTCACAACATCTGCAGAGCACTGCATCTCCATGTGGCTAATGGTTACTTTATTCAACAGGACATATATGGGACATTTCCATCAACACAGTTTTATTCTACAATAAGGATCTGGAACATTGACCTGAAGATGAGGTAAACAGGAAGAGTAGGGGAAAAGTGTTGAGTCGCATACCTGGTATTCAATCTCTATAGAAATTCTGAATTGATAGATAAGACTGTCTAGGAATGATGTATAATAAAATTGCTAACTAATGACTCTTACAATACAGTGTAAAACAGATTCTAACAGTTTAGTACTGTAAGTGTAAAAATTAGAGAGTTGGCAGGTATAAGGGAAACAGAAGCATTTCAAAGTCTCTTGGCCACAGCTGTGGAGAAAGGGAAGAAAAAGATGGGTGCAAGTTTTCTAATTGACTCCTTTTATTGTAGTAGGGATATGAGGATATGGGGGGTAGATACAGTGTATATTATTGTGGAAATCAGTTAGGAGTTTGATTGTAAAATATAGTAAGGGAGAAATTATCTGATCCCAAGAGCAGAGAAAAGAGGAAATCCACTAATGAAAAGTAGAATTTCTAGTTAACAAAGAAAGGAAAGGAATAGAAAGTACACGATTAGGGATGGTGCTGTGGTGCAGCAGGTTAACACCCTGGCCTGCAGTGCCAGCATCCAATATGGGCACTGGTTCAAGACCTGGCTGTTCTACTTCCCATCCAGCTCTCTTCTGTAGCCTGGGAAAGCAGTGGAAGATAGTCCAAGTCCTTGGACCCCTGCACCTGCGTGGGAGACCTAGAAGAAGCTCCTGGCTCCTGGCTTCAGATTGGCGCAGCTCCAGCTCTTGCGGCCAAATAGGGAGTTAACCATTGGATGGAAGACCTCTCTCTCTCTCTCTCTCTCTCTCTCTCTCTGCCTCTCCTCTCTGTGTGTAACTCTGACTTTCAAGTAAATAAATAAATCTTTAAAAAAAAGAAAGCACACAATTATGTCAGTAAGAAAATAAGGAAAAAGTGAAAATAATGTAAAAGTCAATAAAGCATTAAGTAATATGGAAGAAATCAAATCAAGTAGATGAGTCATGATACTAAATACAAATGTGTTGTATTCTTCCAATAAATGACAGATTGAGTGATGACAAATTGACATAAAACCCAACAATTCTATGTTGTTTATAAGAAAATGCTTACAGATAAATATAGTAGCAGACAAATAGTTTAAACAAATCAGATGTGGATATGAATATCAGACAAAGGGGTATTTAAAGGCAAATGCACTAAACAAACTCTTACTAATGCAAGAAAGATTCTTAAAACAGGAAAGTTGACAAAGGATTTGAATGAGTGGTCCAATAGTTGGCAAAGTACGAAGAAATACTCATATTTGCAATGAGAGTAAGGAAATAAAACTCACAACGAGACTGTCCTAGAAATAAGAAAAGTTTATGTTGGAAAGGTTTATATTATCAAAGTATGGATAGAATTCAAGGCATGCAACACTGTGCTTTACTGGTGGGGAGTAGACTAGCATCATCATTCTGTAACAACATCTAGCAGGACTTACCAAATGTGATGTTACATATGCCTTATGGCCCAGCAGTCCCACACAAATCCCCATACAATATGTCTTGCAGTCAAGGTAACTTTAACCACTGCTACATCCAAGTTTAACATTAGAGAATAAAACAGTACAGAGAAAACACATAAAAAGCCACAATTCTTGAGAGGATTTCAACATCTCTCTCAAAATTTGTCAGAGTTCGTCATAAATAAAAAAATAAATAATGGAAGAATTGTATTAGGAAATTCAGCTTTGGTCCAATCCTATAAAACTTTAATCTCTGTTAGGAATACATACTTCAGTTGCTTGCATAATCTCACATGTCAGCAAACACTGGCACTATGTCTAGTCCATGTTGAATGGTCAAAATGTTGAATGAATAGCATGTTAAATATCCAGCAAAGATGCTGATACTGCTAAATAAGACCACAGAATTTGAATATATGGAAGTTGCTTACAGAAGGTTTTTTAAAATGAAATCTACAAGATTGAATAGAAACATTATAGAAATAAAAACAGAGCTTCTAGCAACTTATCTGTTTTCACGAGATTGGGGTTTATGTTGCTTCCTCACTTCTCTTAGATGCTTCTTTTTTTTTAAAATTTTTGACAGGCAGAGTGGACAGTGAGAGAGAGAGAGAGAGACAGAGAGAAAGGTCTTCCTTTCCCGTTGGTTCACCCCGCAATGACGCTGTGGCCGGCGCACTGCGGCCGGCACACTGTGCTGATCCGAAGCCAGAAGCCAGGTGCTTCTCCTGGTCTCCCATGGGGTGCAGGGCCCAAGCACTTGGGCCATTCTCCACTGCCCTCCCGGGCCACAGCAGAGAGCTGGATTGGAAGAGGAGCAACCGGGACAGAATCCGGTGCCCCAGATTAGAACCCGGTGCCGGCACTGACCATCTTAGATGCTTTTAATGCTGCTATATCCTAACAACTACCAGCAACATTAAACACAGTTTTGTGTACAGAAGGGTCCTTGCTATGGAGTCTTATGAGATGATCTGTAATGGGATCCAACTCAAATGACCACTATTATTAACTATTATTAACTCTAGTACTGCAACCTGAAGTGAGTTAGTGCACCACAGGATAAAACAAATTGTTGTTCTGTTCTCAGCAGTTTTGGAAATAAGGACGCACATATCCAATATTCCATTGGTTTGTGGGAAACCAAACTTTTATAATAGGTCATAAAATAAATACACTCTTTTGCATGTGTTGGAAACAGGATTCTCCAGTGCAACAGTGTTGAGGGGTGCAATATTTAATAGTGATTACCGCATTAGGGCTCTGCTCTTATAAATAGTATAATGGTATTATTGGAGGCGTGGGTTAATTATGTCAAGAGTGGGTTCCTCATCTCTTTCTCTCTGTCTTTCCCTGTCTCTCTCTCCTACACATACACATATTCATACACATACTCATACACACACACACACACACACACACTCCTATGCACTTCCATCATGAAAGGAAGCACCATGAAGGATTTTACTAAATACAGGCCCCTTGACCTTTGACTTCTCAGCTTCTGGAAGTATAAGGAATAAAAGTCTGTTCTTTACAAATTACCCAGTCTTCAGTTTTCTGTTATAGATGCATAACATATAAATGGATTAAGACTATATCTACAGGCAGCCTTTCATGAAGGTTGAAAAATACATTATTGTTACTGTCATTGCTGCCACCATCACTATGTCCACCAGCCAACTCCACTATCACCACCATCTTGCAGCCTTTACCACTCCTACAGCCACCACCTCTTCCACTGTCTCTGCCTCCATGATGGCCATTTTATATTTGCAGAGAGCATTTTCTTTTTGAAGTACTTTCTTGCTTGACTTGATCCACCTAACAACCTTACAACTAAGTAGATCTATATTAAAGCTTTGGAGATAATGCAGCAAGGATCTCCCCTTAGTTGAAGAGCTAATTCCAAACTCAAGCCATTGCCTAGAGCACTATGCCAAGGGGACAAGCACAATGCTGGGTAGCACGCTAATGTCTCCCCTTACTGAGCTGTGCTCACTGATGGGATAGAAGAGAGTGTTGATCCCACATTTCTGGTGAAAAGCTATCAAAAGTCAGGCTTTTTTGAATGTCATTTATTTGATGTCTTAATTTTTTTCTACTTCTTTTAGATTTTGTTCTGGTTGTTGCTAATTTACAAAGTCTTCCCCAATTCCTCTGCATTATTTTTATTCATTAAGTTGAAAATTTGAAACATAGCTGATGGATTAAAAAATAGTTTACTATTTTAGGTTCATTACCCTGAAAGCCAAATCACTGACAAAACCGTGAAGATCAAAGGATTTGGAAGGTGGAAAACCACAGCATTCAAGGCTGCAGGTGCTACCCACTAACTGGGCTAATTGAGCTCAGGAACTTCAAGGTGAGAATATAAACAAGCCAAATAACCATGAGGAATAATTGTGCACTCAAAAATTTTACCTCAGGGCAAATGTTGTGGTTCAATGTGTTAAGCCACTGCTTGAGAGATCTATATCGCAAATCTGAGTGCCAGTTTGAGTCCTGGCACTACTTTCAATCCAGCTTCCTGCTAATGCATCCTTGGAGGCAGCAGATGATGGCTCAAGTGTTTGGGCCCCTGCCACTTGCAGAGGAGATCTAGATGGAGTTCCTGGCTTCTGGCTTTGTCCTGGCCAGCCCTGGATGTCGTACACATTTGGGGAGTGAACCAGTGGATGGAGATTCATTCATGTTCATATTCATTCTCATTCTTTCTCTCTCTCTCTCTATGGGCCAACTCTGCCTTTTGAATAGATGAAAATAAAAAACACTTTAAAACACTTTAACCTTTAAAGAAAGTTGTGATTCTTTTGAACAAAATGACCTTATTAATAAAAATAAACCAGCAACTTAAATCAGAGTTTTTAAAATCATGGCACAACTGTTGAATCTTAATGTGAAATAAAATAATGTTGTAGCCAATGTATGAAGACTTTTAGTTCATTGTTCCCAAATTGTATGCCAATGCACACCAGGAGACTGTAGCAAATTCATAAGGCTGAGGAAGGTTATTTTTAAGATTTTGAAGAATATAGCAATATTTAACCTGTCAGATACCTTGTAAATTATTAGATCAAGGTTATACTTTCTAGATGAGATGCTACTACATACCTTTTGGTGACATTACCAAATGCAAAGCTGTATATCTGGCAATTGACATGACAACCCCCTCCAAAAGCCAGTTTTGTTTGAAAATTGATAAAAATATGGAGTGTATAGTATCCAAACTTTTTTCCAAAGTTGAACAAGTTGTTCAGTGCCCAAAAGATATTCACCTCTCATCAATGTTTTAAGAATGAGAATTATTCTCATATTTCAAGTTATGTCTGTTATTTGAGATGACATTAAGTTGTTCGGGTCAAACTAATTAATAAATGGAATGGGTATTTCTTTTCACCTTGGGTACTACAACAAAATTACTGAAATAACTGAGAGTACCTTGAGCTAAGAACTATGGGAATCGCTGCATTGGGTGAAAGAAGTGAAATCAAAGCTCCATAAACATTGTCATCAAGGTCTCTTTCTAGTGTGTGTGTGTGTGTGAGAGAGAGAGAGAGAGAGAGAGAGAGAGAGAGAGAGAGAGAAAGGGAGAGAAGGACAGAGGGAAATACATCAAAACTCAACAGTGGGCAGTGGAAGAAGGACAGAACTTTTCTCCATGGTTTTCTATATTTACCAAACTGCTTATGATGAGCAGATATTTTTCTCATATAGTGAAAGAAAATGAAAGGTTATTAAGAATGACTCCCCAGAGGAGAACATTTGCTTCCACGAAACAAGTATTTCCTGAGCATACCACAGGGCTTCATTGCTGGAACAGCTTTATCTCCTGCTGCTGCTTCTCCAGCTTTCTGCTCCACATCCATAAGAACTGGCTCTGACATCAGAGAGATTTTGAAGAAACCTATTTCCACATCCATCTTTTTTCATGGTCGTGCTTGAAACAGAGCCCGTTTCCCCCTGCAGCCTTCAGGAAATGAACCTGGCTTGGGGATTCCAGGTGATACGGTTTGGCAGCCTAACAGCTGGCATGTCAAGCAAGACACTGTTGACTGATGAGGCAGGGCCTGCCGAGGTCATGGAGCTACTGCAAGGGATCAGGTCTCTGGCTCCATTCCACCGTGCAGTAATGACCTGCAGGCATCCTGCAGGTTGGAGGTATAATCATTGGAAATCTTTCCTTTGGAAACTCACACTCAAAAGTACCCTTGAGTAAAAAGAGATCCTGGGTGTTTCAGTGTGAAAATTGGTAAGTTCCTAAGAATTCAAATTTTGTATAAATTAGAGTGCTACCAAAAGAACTGTTCTGGGCCGGCGCCGTGGCTCAACAGGCTAATCCTCCGCCTTGCGGCGCCGGCACACCGGGTTCTAGTCCCGGTCGGGGCGCCGGATTCTGTCCCGGTTGCCCCTCTTCCAGGCCAGCCCTCTGCTGTGGCCCGGGAGTGCAGTGGAGGATGGCCCAAGTGCTTGGGCCCTGCACCCCATGGGAGACCAGGAAAAAACACCTAGCACCTGGCTCCTGCCATCGGATGAGCGCGGTGCGCCGGCCGTGGCAGCCATTGGAGGGTGAACCAATGGCAAAGGAAGACCTTTCTCTCTGTCTCTCTCTCTCTCTCTCTCGCTGTCCACTCTGCCTGTCCAAAAAAAAAAAAAAAAAAAAAAAAAGAACTGTTCTGGATAGTATTTTTGAAGTGACTGGGACATACATATATAGGCTTTGTTTTACTGGTGGCAACAGAAAATAATCTCAAAATGTTCAGCCTAAGAAGAGGGGATTTTCATTTTAATTTGTGAGATAATTGGCTTTGTTTCATTTAATTTATTTAAAATTTTTAAATTTTTAAAAATAGTTATTTATTTGAAAGGCAGAGTTACAGAGAGAAAAGAAGAGAGGGAGAGGGAAAAGGAGAGGCAGAGAGATCTTCCATTCATTGGTTTGCTACCCAAATGCCTGCATCAGCCACAGCTGGGCCAGACTAAAGCCAGGAGCCAAGAACTCCATCTGAATCTCCCATATAGGCGGCAGGGGCCCAAACACTTGGACCATCCTCAGCCACTTTTCCCAGGCAATGAGTAGGGTGCTGGATCAGAAGTGGAGCAGCTGAGTCGTGAACCCATGTGCATATGGGATGCTGGATTTTAGTTGGTAGTTTAACCAGCAGAGTCACACCACTGGCCCATTTCATTTTAAATTTACTGACTGCTAATGCTTTTCATGTATTAAACTGTTCAGTCCTCATACCAGTCCTGTGAGGTGGTACTAGTATACCTATTTTTAACAGATAAGAAAACTGAAGCGCACAGAAGCAGACAGAACAACTACACTGTCACTGTTCCTTTGGGAACTTATTCTCTTATAATAGTATCCTTTTATTAGACATGAGTATAATACTAAATCTTTTTAAAACCCAAAATTTATTTTCCTTAATTTTATGAGATTCTTAAAACATTCATTACAAAATGTCTATACTTCTATTATTACATTTATTAAATTATCATTTGTCTTTACAAGTCTATCTACCCCACTAAATATGACCAAATATTGTTTTTCTCTCTAGCTGCATTGCCTAGTACATAGTAGGTGCATTATGGTATTCGGTAAGGAAATAAAAGCAGACACCACAGATAGCAGTTTCCATGGTGCTCTAACTCGGTCCCCTGGGCCTTCCTTGGAGGTCATTTGCAGATGTTTCCTGTGTATGGTGAAGGCTTCCTGAATCTCTCCACTTGAAGGAATTCTTTTGCTGCTGGGGAATACTTGCGTGGCTAAGTATGGAGTACTCAGTGGCTTAACTCCTGGCAACATACAACCAATAAGAGACGGGGGTTGGTACATAGGCACCCCAGCTTCCCTTTTCTTTTAAAAGATTTTATTTATTTATTTGACAGGCAGAGTTACAGACAGTGAGAGAGACAGAGAGAAAAGTCTTCCTTCTGTTGGTTCACTCCCCAAGTGGCCGCAATGGCCAGAGCTGCACCGATCTGAATCCAGGAGCCAGGTGCCTCCTCCCAGTCTCCCATGCAGGTCCAGGGGCCCAAGCACTTGGGCCATCCTCCACTGTCTTCCCAGGCCACAGCAGAGAGCTGAACTGGAAGAGGAGCAATCGGGACTAGAACTGGTGCCCATATGGGATGCTGGCGCCGCAGGCGGAGGATTAACCTAGTGCGTCACTGCGCCAGTCCCCCCAGTTTCCTTCTTCCTGGATAGGACAATTCTAAGTTATGTTCTACCATGCCTCAGATCATCTCCAGCAGCCCTGAGCCTGGCTGACCACACCTGCTGCTTGTTCATGAGCAAGTCCTTTCCTGGATTCTCTCCCTACCTGGCATCCATACTCCATTCCCTAGGACTAGCAAGGAAAGAATCTCTTCCAGCAACCTAAATAAGTTAGGAAGTGAATTCTTCCCCAGTTTGGACCTGCACAGGAAAGCAGTGGGAAATGCTACCCAGGTGACACCTTTATGACAGCCAGTGAGAGGTGAGTAGTGGTCCCAGTCAAGCTGTGTCTGACACCAGACCATCAAAAGCTGTGAGGATGTCAATCAATACATACATGTTGTTTCATCAAAGTTTATGGTGACTTGAGTAGCAGGTAAAGCTGCCACATGCAATGCCGGCATTCCCTATATGAGCTAGTTCATGTCCTGGCAGCTCAACTTCAGATGCAGCTTCCTGTTAATGTGGCTGGGAAAAACAGTGGAGGATGGCTCAAGTGCTTGTGCCCCTGTCTTCCATGTGGGAGACCTGGAAAAAGTTCCTGTTTCCCAGCTTCAGCCTGGCCCAACCCTGGCCATTGTGGCCATCTGGGGCGTAATCCAGTGGATGGAAGGTCTCTCTCTCTCTCTCTCTCTCTGCATGTCCTTCTTTCTCTGTAACTCTGACTTGCACATAAATAAATAAATCTTAAAAAATATAGATTGTGCTAGCTGGAAATGGGGTGCTGCCTTAACAAAAACATGTATATAAGTTTGCTTTGACTGCCATAACAAAATATCACAGGTCACTTAAACTGCAGAAGTTTATTTCCCACAGTGCTGGAGATCAAAGTCCAAGATGGAGGTATCATCATGGTTGTCTCTTGTGAGCCTCTCCTCCACTTACAGATTTGTGCACCTTGGCTGTGCCTTCCTCTTGTCATTTCTCTATGAAGCATATTCAGTGATGGTCCTAGTCTCATGTTTACATTTAACCTGAATACCTCTTTACAGTCCCTGTGTCTAAATATAGTCTCATGGAGGGTAGAAGCTTCAACATATGAACTGTGGGAGGGACACAATTCAGTCTGTAGCGATGTAGAAGGTTGTTCTGGAACCCGAGAGTGAGCAGAGGCTAGAGGAATTCGGAAAAATAGTACAGAAAGCATAAATTGCCATGAACAGATGCTTAGCAGAATCCTGGACTTCAGAATGCTGATAGTGAGGACTCAGAGGAAGTGAGAAAGATGTTACCCCAAACTGGAGGAAGGGAGATATTTGTTATGTAAATCATGGTGAAATTGTTTCCTGCAGTGATGTAGCAAGCAGAACTTCTAAGTGATAAACTTTGTTTTATAGCTAAAGAAATTTCCAAGAAAAGTGTTGAAGGAGCCACCTGATTTCTTCTTTCTGTTAGGAAAGGCAAAAGTTGAAGGAACAATTTTCCTTACTAACTCTGAGACTCTGATAAAATATTTGATGCTATTTAGATGCTAAAGATGTTAAAATGAAGAGATTGATTCTCAGGAAAATATGTTCTAAGAAAACTATTAGTGTGTAATATGCAACTATGTTAAAACTTAGAAAAAAATCAAAACATCAGAGGATACAGTCACAGCCAGGTGTCCCTTTAAAGTAATTATGAGCGTATCACACAGATCTTCTCAATCAAACCAGAGAACATTCTAGGAAGCTTAAGGGCATTGTCCCTCAGGCTTCTCATCAGGAGGCCAGGGGTTTACCTTTAGAAGACCTATACATGTGCCTTTTGCCTAACAGACTGAACCACAGTGAAATCCAATAAAGTTTACAAAGCTTTAAAGACATTATTTTGCTAGAAGCATAGCCAGCTTGACCTGAAAGGAATAGGGAGAGTATGAAATAAAGGAGATGTATTTGTTAGTACTGTGTTATTATAACAAAATATCTGAAGCAGGTTAACTTTATGTAGAAAAATGGCTATTTTGGCCCATGGTTCTGGAAGTTCACAGATGGGCCCAACTGATTTGGCTTTCATTCTGGGATAGTTGTCAGGTAGCACAGGACATCACATAGAAAGAGATAAGCAGTATGAGTATCTGTATGTCTGTCTCTGATCTCTCTTTCTCTCTCTCATTATAAAGTCACCACGATTTTATCATGCAGACTCTACTCTAAAGATCTAAACTACTCCTATTAACCTCCCAAAAATCTGGCCTCTAAACACCATGCTTAGTACCATTAACTTGGGACTTTTGAGTTTAAACTGCATGAATTTGGGACCAAATCATATTAAAGCCATAAATTCTACTGGTTATAGAAAGCCCACTAACAAAACTCTTAGGCTGCGAAGGCGTGCTACCTTTCATGAAAAATGGAGGGCAGAACAAAGAACCCAGAGGATGGAGCCTGAAGGGACCATTCTTGTGCCTTGAAATTTAATCAGGGAACTCCCAACTTCTGCCAGGCTGGGTTTCAGACAGTCTCAGGCCTCGACTCATCCTCTAGCTTGAAAGAGAATTTTTACACCTGTTGTACTACTTGCTTATGTATTACATGCTAGAAGGCTGGGGGAAAAGAATCTGTCTTTTTACTCCCAGCGGTCCACAGATGGAGAAGTTTTATGCCTTGGCACCTGTACTCCACAGATTATATCCAAGGCCCCATTGCCACCCAATCCTGATCTAGATACTGGGAATTTATCTTTTGTGATGATTTACAATGGGATGAGACTTTGGGGCTCTTGGGATGGGATGAATGCATTCTCATGGGAAATGTATATTGAGGACCAGAGTAGACAGCCCCTAGGCCCCCAGGGTGACTCCTCAGTGATTCAACCTCTTGATGCTCATATCTTTTGTGATACCCACGCCATGAATTGAATGTGAGGAGGACCTGTCACTTGCTTCTAATCTATTATAGAATATAGCAAAGGGATAAGCTGTCACTTCCACAGTTGTGGTAAATGACAAAGGGGGTGGAATGTCACTCTCACACTTAGCTTAGTTATGTGGCAATGGTGAGGAGATACCACTCTTTGATCACATACACAAAATTATTAGGATACATACATAAACTCTGAGCAGATTATCTCTCATTCTAGTGGCTTTAAGAAGCAAGCTGTCATAACTTCTATGGTTTCAAAGAAAAGAATTCTGCTGACATCCTAAATAAGCTTGGAAGTAGATTCTTCCCCAGTTTAGTCCCCAGAGAGAATGGAAGCCAGCTTACCCCCTGATTACAGCCTGTGACCCCTCAAGTGGAAGACCTAGTTATGCCATGCCTACATTCTGAACTTACAGAAATTCTGATAATAAACGTGCTCTTTTAAGCCAATGAGTTTGTGAGAATTTTTCAGTAAACTTTTAACCTTTTAGGTAACAATATTAAGCATCCATTCTGTTGAACCGTGATATGCTGCTTGGGGATGCCTGAAATGACAGATTTATTATCAATGTAGAGGCAACAGAATAATGCTTCTACTTAAAATTTACATGGCAAAATGATAAAAATATAGGATTTTACAGTTCCACCAAAGCAGTCTATGGCTGCCATCTTAGTGTCCCAATTTCTGTAAGATGCTAAACAAGAGACAAAATTAAATCTTTCAAGTTCCAAGCATGAGTGGGAGTCACAGAGAGCCACATGCTTTTTTCTCTTTTGATTTAGAAAGAAAGATTATTTTCAGTTAGGTCACCACTGCCAGGAGAGAAGAGCTGGGGCAAATAAAATGTCCCTGAGAGTGACATTCTACTCTATAAAGGATTTTCCAGTTATCAAAGTGCAACCATTCTCAATTGATGAGTTCAGCTGTCAGGAGTTCAGTGTGGGCTACTCTACGGGAAACCAAAAGAGACTGAAGAGACACCTATGATTTGGGGATTTGCATTGGACCTCAAATATGATTACCTGAGGGAGCAGTGAGGCCATCATGGGAAGAGAGAGTGAGCGGCCTGGATGGAAGCTTATTCATTTGCTTCTCAGCATTTACTGTCATTGATGGTTTCTGTTTAAATCATCTGCCTAATCCACTTGTGAAGACTGTGTGGATTATATGTATAATGAAAGACTTTCCAAAGGCTCTGAATACTCTACCTGCAGAAAAGAGAGTTGTATGGCACTAACAATAGGAAATCATAGGTAGGTGTCTAGAATGATATCCTTGCCAGATTCTCAAGTGTGAGAGTTTGTACACTAAATTGGGCTTTCTGAAGGCTGGAATCAACCATTCCCTACCCACAAAAAACACTATCTGACATTAACTTTTTCTGTGGCCTTGGAAAAAACCACTGTACCTACCTGAGTCTGTTGTTTCATATGTTAGAAGAAACAGCAGGGTTATGTAAGAAGGCAGAATTGTTTTTTTCTGACTTAGCACCATTTGTACATGTAACACTTTTTCTGCCCAACATACCCTTATCATCAGGAGGCAGTATGGTATGGCAATTACAAACAGGGGTTTTAAAGTCATATAGGTTTAGAGTTTGTGTCCTAGGCCTTTTCAGTTGCTGTCTATGGGATGTTCAACAAAATTTTTAACCTTACTGAGCTTTGCTTTCTTCACTTGAAAGCTGGAGCTAATAGCACTCACATGAAAAGGCTGATGTAAAGTTAAGTGAGACAAGGCATCAGTCAGTATATCTGACTAGGTTGCCTAACAAACCATTCCCACATTCAGGGTCATACAATGAGGATAGGGCTGGAGGCACTCTGCTTCAGATTGCAGCATTCAAGTAGTGTGGGGTGACTCTGCCTTGGGCACCACAGACTCTTTTGGAATCACTGAACTATCCAAGTTATGTTCTTCTAATGATGACAGCAAAAAGGACAAAGGGAAACAGTTTGCTCATTTCATTCTGTTGGCCAAACAGGTCACATGACCAAGCTGACATTCAAGGAATGGGGAAGTACTCAGCTCTTTATGAGACTGTGACAAGAGGGATGAGGAACTGAGTTCATTAATTCAGTCTACTAGAGAGGATATACATGAAGCACCTAAATATACATAGCTATACATAGTATCTGATACACAAGGTCATGACTGATCATGGACAACTCTGCGATGATATTGTTTTGCCAACCTTTTCCAGACTTGTCCTTTCTTTTGTTACGTTAGCCAAGAGGGAAATTTTCTTCTGCTCAAAAATGCCACCACCCTTCTCACTGGTCTGTTATTACAAAATACATTTATTTCCATGGGATTGTGATGTTTTTCCCTGTACTACTACCTAAAGAAAATATTTCATGGGAAAGCACATAGTTATTGTTAACCCTTTAGGGAAGAAGAACATACAAAAGGAAGAAAGAAATGGCATGGGGCTACACAAAGCAGCTTGGTTTCTAATATTAAAACTGAATTCAACTTAAAAATTTGGTGAATTTGAACAAAGCAATGAATCATGAGTCAAGGTTTTTTTCCTCTACATGACTGGGTTAAAGACATTCACTAACCAGGATAGCCTTGTGGCACAATGGGTTAAGCTCCTTCCTGTGACACTGGCACCCCATATGAGCACAGGTTCAAGTCCTGCCTAGTTCTGTTCCCATCCAGCTCCCCTTCTAATGTTCCTAAGAAGGCAGTAGACAATGCCACAAATACCTGGGCCACTGCCATCCACATGAGAGACCCAGGTAGAGTTCGAGGGAACTGACTTCAGCCTGGTTCAGCCCTGGCCAGTGCAACCATTTGGGCAGTAGCCAGTGGATGGATTACCTCTCTCTATCTCTCCTTGTCTCTGTGTAACTCTGCCTTTAAAATAAATAAAATACATCTTTAAAAAGTTATTCATTAGCTGTTGTAAGAATGCCACAAAATAATGAGTATTAAGCAGTAGTAAGAGCAGCACTTTCTAAAATAATATCCAGTGTTTGATAACTGTATTCTTGATTTTAGGAAGGCCTGTTTCTGAGGATATTTCATCAGAAACTGCAGATCATGTTAGATCTGCTGCCTGCTGTTCTCCCATACTAGCTTCTGCTCAGGGAGCAGAGCTGGGGTAAAACAAGCAATCTGAGGAAATCACAACTATGTATGTCCTGTCGTTGAATGGGCTTGGCTCTAACCCTTCCTTCCTGGAGTTACAGTAGGAGACTGGAGTCACTGAATTGACACTGAGAAAGGCATTCTTTTTTTTTTTTTTTTTGACAGGCAGAGTGGACAGCGAGAGAGAGAAAGGTCTTCCTTCTGCTGTTGGTTCACCCTCCAATGGCTGCTGTGGCCGGCGCGCTGGGGCCAGCGCATTGTGCTGACCCAAAGCCAGGAGCCAGGTGCTTCTGGTCTCCCATGCGGGTGCAGGGCCTGAGGACTTGGGCCATCCTCCACTGCACTCCCGGGCCACAGCAGAGAGCTGGCCTGGAAGAGGAGCAACCGGGACAAAATCCGGCACCCCGACCAGGACTAGAACCGATGTGCCAGCTCCGCAGATGGAGGATTAGCCTAGACTCATGGCGCCGGCCCGGAAAGGCATTCTGAACCCTGGAGGAGACATTCAGCAATTGACCTAATCATAGTTGTAAATAACTTTCCAAGATGCCCTATTACTGACAATTACATTAAAATATATGTTTTGTTTATGCTTACCTTGGTCTTCAGGGTGACAATTGATGCTAAACTCTTGGGAAGGAGTACCTGGGAGCCTTTATTCATGGAGATTTAGTCTAATTTAACTGGGACACTGGCAGCTGCCTTTCAGCTCCAACTATTCTCTATCCTTCCGAGCTGAGATGCAGCATCCATCCATTTGTGGTTACAGAACTACCACAAGGAGCTGTTGGGGGCCTGGGGAACGTGTGTGGTCAAACAGTCTGCCCTGTTCAGGTTGGAAGAAGCGGTATATGCACCTGCTGTGAAAACTTGCCCTGGGTGATGGGTTCTTCTTTTATATTGGAGTAACAACTAAGTCGCTTAAACTTAAGTTTGCTCCAAGTTTTGAAAGGGAATGTTAAGGTAGCTTAAGTAAAATGCTGCAAAGCACTGGAGGGAAAAGAGATGGTATTTATAAATAAGAGGTTTATGTCAGTCCTTTTTTTACTTTTTAAAAAATATGTATTTATTTAGTTGAAAGGTAAAGCTGAAGAGGGAGAGAGAGAGGAAGCCAGAGAGGGAGAAGAGGGAGGGGGAGAAGAGGAAGAAGAAGGAGAATGGGAGGGGGAGGAAGAGAGAGAGGGAGAGAGCTTCCATCTGCTGGTTAATTGCCCAAATGGTTATAATGGCTGGGGCTGGGCCAGGCTGAAATCAGGAGCCTGGAATTCTATCTGGATCGCCCATGTGGTTAGCAGGGGCCCAAGTACTTGGGGGCACCTTCTGTTGCTTTCCCAGGTGCATTAGCAGGGTGGTGGATCTTAAGTGGAGCAGCTCAGACTAGAACCATCACTTATATAGGAAGCTGGTATTGTAGGTGGTGGCTTAGCCTGCTGCACTACAACACTAACCCCCCAATGTTTGTTTGCTTCTAAAGGAGAGAGAGGGGATGGAAGAGATAACAGACTGGCAGGACACATATCAAATAATAACCCATTATCATAGTAGAAGACTGCTTTCAGAATTTTTCCAATTTGGTGGATCATAATAACATAGAGACATAATAAATCTGGCTTTGGTTTTGGTTTTCTCTTCTTTGAAAACAAGATTACCTTCCCTTGTTGATCCTGATTTTATACAAGCAAGAGAAGCTGGGGCCAGTCTCATGTTTTACTTTCCCTGTCTCTGGGGCAGGGGGATGATTAGAAAGGCAATACAGAATCTGGAAGCAGGGATCCCAGAAAGTGGGAGGGGCCAAAGTGTGAGAGTCCAGGTCTGTTGTACTCACAGGTTTGCAAACATAGAAAGACTAGACATAACTTAAACACAGGACTAACAGCTTGTCCCCCACAATGAAAGCCTGGGTTCTGATGTTTCGGATCAACTGGATGGACAGCACTGTGGTACTTTTGAAACAGTGTGTTGGAGCTGGGCTTTTAACATATAGGTAATATATCCAATAAGTTCCTCCCACTTTATAATTACATTGTGCTTTTCAAGGAAATCAAGGATCTTGATAACGAATACACCTTTCCTTCTGTGAGAAGTCTTCAATGCCTTTGACAATGACATGTTACAAGGACTTCCTGCTTCTCTTCATGCCTATCTAATATCCTCCTACCACCTGCAGGATTACACATCAATTGTTTGTACAATTGGTTGGCACACATTAAATGAATCAATTCATTCTGTAATAAAACAATTTCTTGATGTGAGACCTGCGCCCTTCATGTATGGAGTTTTAACAAACCCCAAATTTCTGAAATTGGTTTCAAAAGCCACTCCCCACCCCCACTAACACCTAGTCCCCACCTGTCCATCTGAGTACTCTCCCACTCTCTCTCTAGTACCCTCTGCTCCAGTCCCCCCAGGTCATCTGTGTTTCCTTGAAACTCCCTAGATTTGTTCCTGATAGAGTCTTTCACTAGTTCTTCCTTCTGCCTCTGAATTTATGCACCACCCCTCCACCTGGCTTCCCTGCCCAGTCTTCTCCTGGCTTGCCTGCTAGGTTCAGGGAAGTGCCCTGATGCGCACACAGAGGGGCATTTAGAAATGGAAATAGGAGGCCTGGCTGAGTGAACAAAAGGGCATTGAATTTCATGTTTTAGGAAAGATGCTTCTATGCCCAACATCATATTTTAGTAGAAACAGATCTTAAAGCAGCAGCCAGTAAAACCACACTCACTTGAGAGAATAAGAAAACCATGGGGAATCCAATCCATGAGTTTTAAGAGGTGAACTGGTAGAAGAAGATGAAAATAAAAGAGAAGCCACTCAATTCAGCAAAGGGTAGCGGAGGCTTTCATGGTACAGGCTACAAAAGTCACCACGGGGCAACCCGCATTCAGAATCACTGGTAGCTTCATTTAGCCAAGAGTATGGCAAACGTCGGATACACAGTTGGAATTCCCAGATGGAAGCTCTCAGAGGGCGGGGGAGACACAAAAAGAAACAGTCCCTTTGCCTTAACTCCGACCAAGAAGAGCATGTCAGTGATGTGGCCATGAGAAGGAGTTTGTAAGGGAGCCTACCCCAGATCAAAGGGAAACAACCAATGCTAGGAAATGCCAGACAGTTGCCCTGTATGTCAGGAAAGCAGATTTCAAAAATCTTCTCAGGAAACAGAAAATTTCATGCAAATAAGACCCAGAAAGACGACCTAACTCTAGACACTTAAATCCTGAATGCAAATTGTGCATAATGAAAAGGCAGACAGGTAAGCAATTACAGGGGAACTGAGGCAGGCTCATTCTTCAGTGAATTTTCAGCATAAACAGGGATAGAGGAGAAAACAAAACAGTTGTGTTTAAGGGCAAGGTAGCCAGTTCCGAAGATTTACCTGTCTTGATCTTACCTGTTTGCTTGAATAGGGTGATTTTTAATGCAATGGTCAAGGGAAGAAGATAAAAAGAAGAAAGAGAACTTCAGTTAACATCAAAGTTAGCAAAGATGAAGAAAACCCAGTCACAGCCAGTTTTGCTTGGGAATTCTCTGCGACTCTTCAATCCCACAAGGATAAAAAGAAGAGTGCTAGCTGGAGTGGCTTTAAAGGATAAATTAGCAAAGGGATGATGAATGAAGACATAAATATTTAAATGACTTCAAAACTGCTGATTTAGAGAAATCCTATGCTATGACTTTAAAATGGATAGGGTTTTATGTTCAATAATCGTTAAGAAGGTTGTGAAGATCACCAGCAAATCAGAGAATACAAGAATCTCTGTTTTCATTGCAAAAACAAAGCAGCAACAAAAACTCTGAGGAGTGTGTAAGGATCAAGTTGCTGAAGTCCTTAGACAATCAAATTTTATGTAACCCACAAGATAGTGATTCTCAAATTTTTGATCTTGGTGAGCTCTTAAAATTATTGAACACCCAAAACACCTTGGATTATGTGATGCCTCTAAACATTTACCTTGCTTTGCATGAAAACTGAGAAATTTAAAATATAGGAATACAAATTTCATGATCTATTTGGCCTTAACCAATGATTTTATCACATCATACAGCTGCTGGAAAACTCTACTGTATACTCAGGAGAGAATAAAAAAGGAAAATGATACCTTAGTATTACTATGAAAATAGTTTCAGTCTGGCAGATTCCCTGAAAGAGTTTAAGGAAACCCCTAGGGATCCCAAAATATACTTTAAAAACCATTGCAACAAAATTTCTCACCACAGGCCCAAGTAGACATGAACACTAATGTTTGTGACAATATTATCTGTAATAGCAAATACTTGACAATTTCCCTTAGTAATGAAATGGGTAAATTGTAAAGGATAAACAGAAACTATAGGGCAATATTGAAATAAATTTTCTATGTACATATTTGATTTGTATCTCAAAAATGTTATATAAAAATGCAAGTTTATTATATACAATCAGATGTCAGTATGATATCATCTATGTATTTTAAGGGCTGGGCCAGGCTGAAGCCAGGAGCCAGGAATTCTGTCTGTGACTCCCCTGCAAGTTGTAGGGACCAAGAACTTGAACTGTCATCTAATGCCTCCCAAGGTATGCATCATAAGGAAACTGGATTGGAAGCCAATGCAGGACTCAAACCAGGCACTCTGAAATAGGATGCAGGCTTCCCAAGCAGAGGTTTAATCTACTTTACTACAATGTCTACCCCAGTGTGAATCATTTAATACAATATTAACATGCCACATAATACTTCATAATATTATTGCCATATGAAAATCCAAACCAAACCTAAAGTAGAGATGGATTATTTGTTCATTTTTGGTAAAAACCACCAAGGCTTTTAAATATCACCTTGTATTTCTGTTTTAGCATTTTTCAATCTATCTGGAGGCTGCTGCAAAAGGAAAAAGTGATCGTTACGTTCTAGTGGTTTCTGTCCACCTGGGACAGTGGTTATTAGATTATGTCCCACAACCATCAGTAGCATCAGCATCATCTGGGAGCTTGAAGAAATGCAAACAAACAAGCCAACTTCAGCAGAGTCCATTGCTGAATCAGAATGTCTTGGGTGTGGTCCAGGAACCTGGATTATAACAATCGTTCTCCAGGAAGTTCAAGTTTGTATAAGAATAAATAAATGTGACCATTTGATGTACACTTTGTGCAATGTATCTAATTCCACAGTAATTTTGATAATATTTCTGATGATGTTCTAGTGCTTAAAATGATGTTAGATATGAAAAAGAGTTTTTCAAAGATATTTGCCAAATTTTTCAAGGGTTTTTCCCCCCTTTGGATATATCTCTGCTTCTCAGATAAATAAAAATTAAAAATAATTGTGATATAAGAAAAGTAATAAAATAATTATTTATAACATAAATAATAAAAATATTATGCTATATAATAATTAATAATAAAAAATAATAAAAACAAAAGTGAAATGCAAATTCTTTCCAATCCCAGCTTTGTTTGAGATATGGCCCACATTATTATTTGGTTATTAGAGAAGTGTTAGACTTATCTTGTGGTAGAGAATTATCTCAATAATGGGCTATTGCCTAAATAGTAGAGTTGCTTAATTGGTCAGTTTCTATTGAGTCTCAGTCAATACCCATTTTAAATGGGAGGCTCCTTCTGTGCCTAATGATGTATCTCCATCTTTTGTGCATATAACATCCTAGCTTTCTGAAAAGCTTCAAAATCCTATCAGAAAATCAAACTCACTAGATGCAGATTTTAAAACTACATTGATCTTCGGGCAGAATAGACTCCCATGTACAGTACCAGAATATAATGACCAAGAACATGAATGAATGATGAAATCAAATTCCAATTTAGTCATCTCAGGTGATGTGTTACAAACATTTCTCATGATTATCAGACTACTTCTTTGCATCAATTTAAAATACACATAGTTTTTTCACAGATGTCTACCAATACAATAAGCGGGAGAAGCATATGAACTTTCAGCTTTTCCTGGATTATAAAATTCTGGAATGATCTATAACATAATGATAAACTTCAACAATGTTTAATGCCCTTAGAGTTTTTTAATAATTTGTTTAAGGTAAATTATATCTGACTTTTGGGGTCAGCACTGTGGTGCAGCGGGTTGAAGCCCTGGCCTGAAGCACCAGCATCCCATATGGGCACCAGTTCTGGTCCTGGCTGCTCCTCTTCTGATCCAGCTCTCTGCTATAGCCTGGGAAAGCAGTGGCGAATGGCCCAGGACCTTGGGCCCCTGCACCCATGTGGGAGACCTGGAGAAAGCTCCTGGCTCCTGGCTTCGGATTGGCGCAGCTCCAGCCGTTGCGGCCATCTGGGGAGTGAGCCAGCAGATAGAGGACCTCTCTCTCTCTCTCTCTCTCTCTGCCTCTCCTCTCTTTGTGTAACTGACTTTTGAGTAAATAAATAAATCTTAAAAAAATTATATCTGACTTTAGGAATCAAATATTTGCTTTTATTGAAAATAGCTCTCTATTAGGCTATGAAGACAAATTTAGTTATAGATAAAATATTTATATATGTATATATAAATCAATATATGTAATTGCAAATATTATTTGTTAATGTTAACAATTGTTAGTACTAAATTTTACATAAAAGAAAAATTGATATATTTTGAGAATAAATGATAAGCAACAAAAAGCTATCTAATGCAGTGTTACAGGCTATTATTAATATTTAAAAGAGCACATGGGTAAAATTCTCCAGTTTAAAGACTATCAAATACCATTTAAAGCAGATTACATTTTATATGTCTGATTTGTTAAAAAAAATCTCATACCTGAAAGCTGAGGTTCCTTTACATGTGCTGCGATTTATAGTAAATAAACATTGCAATCTTTGAATAATTGTGAATAATCTGTGAAAAATACGTGGTTTAGATACTTGATAGCTAGCTCATAAAGATGAGTGCCGCAAACAGAAACATGCTTTCAAGGCACCCTAGAGACAGCATCCTTGCATACCTTCATGGGCGCCAGCTGTATGGGGGTGATACAGGAAGGATCCACCATGGGCTTCGGTCTGTTGGCAGTATCTGCTAACAGGCTGTGCCATTGCTGGGGAAGGCCGGTAAATTTCTGTTCTTGTGGATCAAACCCAGTATGAACCCTGTGCTCAAAGTTGGACGGGCCAGATATTTCAATCTTTTTCTTTTTCTTCCCAAACATGATGCCAAAACCTGGGAAATGGAAACAGAAAGCAGGCAGTTGTTTATCATTTGTCAGCAGCAGAGTGTAAGAAAATTACCGTTAATTCAGTTATCTCTCCAGTCATTCCTCTATGTAACAGCCACAAAACATGAAAGCTGGATTTTTCACGGTGTGTAGATTAGATCATTTCATTTGCAATCTTTTGTTTTCCCTTTAAACTTGCTGTCTGTAACATGGTTCCCAAGCAGTTCAAGGTGGAGGGTTTTGGAGATGCCATGTATTTCTACTTTTCCCCTTGTGCACCTGCAACCTGCCATGAAGATCTTACAGGTAGACAACACTTTCTCAGCCCCTGTCTTAGAAGGAGAGAGGCATGAAGCAGACACAACCCTGACTTCCAAGATCTGAGACCAGCCAAGCACAGCTGAGCCATAGGTAAGCCTCAGCTGACTCACAAGTGAAAAAGCAGTTTGCAGTTAAGCTACTGGGATTTTTAACTGATTTCTTATGTGGTATTACCAAAGTAAAAACTGATGAGCACGCAGGGAGAAGCATCTCAAAAATGTGCTATGCGCTTAACATCAAAACATATGTGAAAATATCAAATGTACGTGTACATGACAGGTTAATAATGAAATTCACCACCTAAAATTATAATCAGGATTAAACAAGTAAACATCTGTAAAGCACCTGGAAAATCATCTGGGACAAAGTAAGAGCTAGAAGTATTAACCATGCCTTCAGACAAATAAACATTAAACTTGACTGACACTGCCTTTAGAGAAGAGAATCCAGGCAACAAGGCAGGGAGGGAGGTTCACTTCTCATTGCACAATGTAATTAAAATTTTGTACAATATATTCTACTTGTTTGCAGTGGCACAGTTTACCTAGTTAAAACATTTCCAGGAGCAAGAATCTCTCCAGAAAATAAGTAAAATAGGCAAAGTAATAACATATTCTGTTATTAAATATTGGGTAGGGCACCTGTTAGCTGTGATCTTGGGTAACTGCTTTATATTCTCTCAATCTACTCATTTGTAAACAGGACAATAGGGGTCAGCTTGGAGCCTTAGAAAACATGATGTTTTGGGGTAACTTATTTTGTTGAGGAAGTCTTATCTCCACACTTAGGCTAGAACTTGTGGGTTATATGCTCCTGAATTACTGAGTGTATTCTTCATAGCATTTTGTACTTATGATTAATTAATTCCATGTAACTGTATGCTTTGTTTTCCCTACTTGAATGTAAGACTCATGAGAAGAACAGTGCTGCCTGGTTGTTCATTGTTCCTTGACATTGCAGCTCAAGAAAAATTTGCTGAGGCTGGCGCTGTGCTATAGCGGGTTAAGCCACCACCTGCAGTACCAGCATCCCATATGTACAGTGGTTCATATCTGGGCTGCTCCACTTTCAATGTAGTTCTTTGCTAATGTGCCCAGGAAATCAGAGGAAAATGGCCTGAGTACTTGGGCCCCTGAACACATGTAGATCTGGATGAAGCTCCTGTCTCCTGACTTCAGCCTGGCCCAGCCCCAGCTCCAGCCATTGTGACCATTTGAGGAGTGAACCAGTGGATGGAAGATCTCTCTCTGCCTCTGCCTCTCTTTCTCTGTAACTCTGTGTTTCAAATAAGTAAATAAATCTCTTAAAAAAGAGAAAACTGAAAGGACTGAACAGGGCATTTATTCAGTAAATATCACATTAGGTCAGAGTTCCACAGATATTAACATCTTCCCTCACTCTCTTCCCTCTGCCTTCTCTATTTCTGTTCATCCTCCATTAAAACTTCTGTTTACCCTTTAGCCATTTATCTCTGCTTGCCAACCAGTCTCTTTCTGCTGCCTTCTAGTTTCTCAAGATCATTTTCCATCCCATGCCTGGATAAATATTTTCTCAAAAATGAGCAGATCATTCACAGCCTTAACCTTCCAGTCACCATCAAAATGTACTACACCCCTCTTGTTTGCTATTTTAGACTATTTTGGGAAAATAATGAAAGGCAACAGTGAAGAACTAATGAAAAGAGAATAAGGGCTCAAAATACCTTGATGTATTACTGTCCCTCTTGGAAATATAACTAATTTAAAAGCTTTAAAAACTTCTTTGCTAAAAGTCAGTAAATAGATACAGGTCAGCTAATTTTAAACACTGGCCCTCTAACCCTCACCCCACCCCAAACCCTAAAGTGCAATAAATAAAGGATCCCATGTGTGGTAGACTGTTTCAGGAACGGTCCATAGTGTCCATGCCCTTGGGTAGGTCTCTCCTATATTGACTCTCGTTTCAGATATGTAGCTTTCCATGGCCAACGTGACAAAATCTATGATAGGGACATAGAATGCGCTTGAACAGCGGGGCTTGTGCTTTTCTGTTTGTGGAATCTGAAGTTCACACGAGAACACAGCCAGGCGAGGACAAGAGATATTGCCTTCCCTTGTCATCCAGCCAACAACCAGCCAACACCCAGAAGCCAAACTGCCCAGCTAGCCTCATGAGTGAGCCCCGTCAACACCAGCAGAAGACCTGGGTGAGCTGGAGTCAAACATGCAGACACAAATACATGGTTGTTGCTTTAAACCACTATGTCTGGGAGTAGATTTGCACATAGAAAAATCTGACCAATAGCAAACACCTGATTGTCATCCCACACCTTGCATTTTCAGATGCTCATCATTTTTCTCTTTGAATTTTAGCTGCCTCAAAGTTTCAAGCAACAATGTTTGATCTGGGTATTAACATTGGGCTGTTACACAATTGCGTTAGCTCAAAGTAATCTTGATTGAGATACTAACTGGTTAGTTGAAGTTCTGAAATGTTTTCAGCAGTAGGAAATTACTCCAGTAAGTGGCTTTGTATATCATCTCCCAGTATTATTTAGTAAACATCAAAAATATAATTTAGCCATCTGTTGGCTGAGTTCACTTGGTATTTTATAAATTTCAGCTATCACTACTTAAACAGAAATTATTTCTGAAAAATCATATAAGAGATTTTTTGCTTTTATATATACATGAGCAAGAACTGAGAATGCTAGGCCAAATATTTTTAGAAGCACAAATAAAATTATCTTACTATTCCCTTCCTGATTGTAAATTTCCTGGTAGTTGCCATTCAAGTGAGAGAATAAGAAAAAAAAAAATCAATGAACTGTTCTGTTTATTTTTTAAAGATTTAAAATTTAAAGATTTAAAATTCATTGAGCCAGTTCAAGTCCCAGCCGTTCTGCTTCCGATCCAGCTTCCTGCTAACAGGCCTGGGAAAGCAGTAGATGATGGGCCCAGGTGATTTGGCCCCTGCTACCCATGTAGGAGACCAGGATGAAGTTGTTGGTTTCTGGATTCAGCCTATCCCTGGGGAGTGAACCAGCAAATACAAAATCTCTCTCCTTCTCTTGCTCTGCTTTTCAAATAAATAGACACATAAATAAATCTTACAAAAGATTCCAGTGAATCAGTGAAGTATGTACTCGATTGAATGCAGAGACAGAATCTCCAAGATGGGTAGTGAGATTCCACCAGCAGTGGCTCCTAGCAGTGAAGAAGCCTCTCCTTGGGTGAAAGACAGGGTCCAGTGCCATTTAGCACTGTGCAGCCAAGGGATATCAAGCAAGGAAGTCAGGTTGTGTTTGGTGGCTTATTTCTTCTCTCTCATGTGTCCATACCTAGTCTGTACCTGGTATGGGATTAATGCTCAGTATGTATCATCTCACACTCTCCATAACCCTATAGCAAAGTTTATAGGAAAAGATCAACCCTAAGTTTGATATTTGACTAGCAGGACTCACAGACCTCTCAAGTTTAGTTTAAATCTTCCTCTGCTCAAATGCTTTTCCGTACATAGTTTATGGGAACCTAACCCAAGTTGTAAACAGCATGTCACCTACTCTTGTAACAAGTAGCTGAGTGTCAGCCAATCACAAGCAGCCAACTGTTCAAACTGTGTTCAAATAACACAGACTTGAACTGTAACTAATCATGCCGTTTTTGGACCTCATTTCCATTTTCTGCATATTACTTATTTTTTGCTGGCTATAAATATAAACTTTCCGTGTGGTCATGGTTGGGCGGTATTCTGAACTATGAAGCAGCCCAACTGCTGCTTAATTCCTGAACTGCAAATAAGGCCAATTAAGATCCACAAAACTAGGTGTGTTATGATTCGATATTTTAATAGACTCAGCAAATATTCACATTAATGACAATGATTTATTACAATAAAATGAAAAGAAACTACCAAGGGGAAAAGGGGCGTGGGAAAAAGTCCGAAGGAAACCAGATACAAGATTTCAAAGGTCTTCTCCCAGTGGATTCATTCAGGGAATAATTCTTTCCCCACTCAGTATTGACTTCTGACAACATAGGTGAAATTCTGTCTACCAGGGAAGCCCATTAGAAATTGCCTGAAGGGGCCAGCGCTAAAGTGTAGTGGGTAAAGCCTACACATGCAGTGCCGGCATCCCATATGGGTGCCGGTTCAAATTGCAGCTGCTCCACTTCCAATCCAGCTCTCTGCTACGGCCTGGGAAAGCAGTAGAAGATGGCCCAAGTCCTTGGACCCCTACACCCACATGGGAGACACAAAAGAAGCTCTTGGCTCCTGGCTTCGGATCGGCACAGCTCCAACTGTTGTGGCCATCCAGGGAGTGAATCAGCAGATGGAAGGGCTCTCTCTCTCTCTCTCTCTCTCTCTCTCTTTCTCTCTGCCTCTGCCTCTCAGTGACTCTGCCTTTCAAATAAATTAATTAATTAAAAAAATAGAAACTGCCTGAAAATTATCTGGTACTGGCTGCATAAGCACCCTCTACCTTGTCTGTACCAAAATTTCAGAGTCCAGAAGGAAAGCAGGGCTTCAGCATAAACCATGCTGCTTGCATAAGTGGTGTAGGCAGCATGAGCCATTTTTATCAGAGAATGCTGGGAATCATCCTACAATCCAAGTTCCCAGATGGCAACCAAGGACAAGCGTAGCAAACAGGCTTTTCTAAGAGTTATAGAGGAATCGACATTCCTGTGAAGCACACACTTGACTAAATGCAGAGACAGAATCTGTAAGATGGACGCAGTCTCAAGCCTGCTATGTTATATCTTCTGCACAGGAACTGTTATCATCACCCCCATTTTACAGAAGAAGAAACGGATGCTCAGTGCCCAGGCTACAAACTGGCAAAACTGGAGACTCGGAACCTCAAAGCACATGCTCTTAATCACTGGGACGTATACCATGGCCTTGCACTTACCTTCTCTGCCAGATACCGCCTCTTACCCCTCCTGGGGACCCTACTGGTTGACATAGCGAGCTCTAACAAAGGTAACCATTAGATTCTTTAATGCTGTTCCCTGTCTCTCTAGAAAAAACCCTTTTAAGAAGCTACAAACTGAAGCTGAGAACATAAAGGCTGAAAGGTTGCTTACTCTGCCAGGAACTCTGATGATAACTGTGCAGAATCCACAGAAAACCAGGGCATGGAAAGCCTCATTCTGCTTCAGAGTTCCAGCATACTTACTTACTTCCAGAATAATTAAATAACCATATTTCTTTTCTTTAAGATTTTATTTACTTATTTGAGAGGTGCAATTACAAAGAGAGGGAGAAACAGAGAGAGAGGTCTTCCATCTGCTAGTTCACTCCCCAGATGGCTGCAAACAGCTGAAGCTGGGCCAGGAAATTTTTCCAGGTCTTCCACTTGGGTGCAGGGGCCCAAGCACTTGGGCCATCTTCCACCGCTTTTCCAGGCCATAGCAGAGAGCTGGATCAGAAGAGGAGAAGCTGGGACACTAATCGGTACCCCTATGGGATGCCAGCACTGACGGCAGAGGCTTAGCCCACTATGCCATAGCACCAGCCCCAGTAGTCCTCTTTCAATACAGGAAAGTCACCACAGGTTCACAATTAGGAATTTCATCTTTTTGTTTCAGTCAGCATTAAACATACACATGAACATTTGCTGCTAGTTTGACACAGCATGAACTAAAGTGTTCTTTCTGGGAAAACCAGCTGTTTAAAAGGTAAAGTTTTTGGTGAGTGCAATAAGGGAAGAATTGGTTCCTTAGTCAAATATGTTTGGGAGGCAATAGGTTACAGAAATTTGCTTTGTGGAACTTCTTTGGGTCTTTGTTATGCTAATGGGTGGTTATGTTCCTAGAGGAGGATACTAAGCAAATCCCAGAATCTTTGTTTCTGAAAACCTTTTGCAAAAACCCACACGGGGCCAGCAGGTGGCATAGCTGGTAAAGCAGCAGCCTGTGACTCTGGCATCCCATATGGGCGCCAGTTTGAGTCCCGGCTGCTCCACTTCCAGTGCATCTCCCTGCAATTGCCGATGGGCAAGCAGTGGAGGATGGCCCCAAGTGCTTGGGACCCACCACCCATGTAATAGGTGTGGAGGAATCTCCTGGCTTCTGGATTCACAGCCTGGTCTAGCCCTGGCCATTGTGGCCATCTGGGGAGTGAACCAGTAAATGGAAGATCTCTCTCTGTCTCTCCTTCTCTCTGTGTAGCTCTGAAAGTGGAGTAGCTGGGACTTGAACCGGCACCCATATGGGATGTCGGCACTGCATGCAGAGGCTTTACCTACTATACCTCAAGTAAATTTTAAATAAAATTTTAAAACCCTTAGAATTCTGCTTTGATGGTTGGCTTTGGTCACCATGTGTTCTTATTCTGAACCAAGAGACCAAAGTCAAGCCAAATCCCCAGACTCCAATGCCCTACTTATCCTCTGACATCTTTCTGGTAATCGCTGCATTCAACCTGATTTAAAGGACAGTGCAGTGCCAATCCTGTCTTACAGGTGTTCGGCTTTAAGGACTGAGGCTATATTGAGTATAAAAGCTCCTGGTGCATTTTCTAACTCAAGTCTCTGTTAGTTTGGATAATGAGCAGGAATTTAAAGGAATAGAAGGCAAGAGAAGCAGCACCTGATGCCACTTGAGTTAGCTTGGCATAGTGACATACCACCTTGTTAGGGACCAGAAGAAACTACTTACTCTATTTTTACGCAGGACTCGTCATGCACCAGACACTTCTGCATGTATACACTCACATACATGCTTCACAGTCACTTATATTTCAAGGACTATTATTGTCACCATTCACAGAAAATGAAACTGAGGCCCAGAGAAGTTAAAGAACGTGACCAAGTTTGCGCAAGCAGGAAGAATCTGAAGTGGGTTTCAGCCCCACACTGCCCAGCTCCTGAGAGGCTGCTAAAGCATGTGCCACTGCTTGCATACTGCTTCAGCTTTGACATGTGATATACACCCAGGCCCTGGCAGCCTCCCTGAAATTAGATGGCCTCCTCTGTAAGTGGAGATGACTCCAGATTTGTCTAGCGCCTTGCAACAGTCAGGGAAACTAAATGAGATATTGAAGAAACTCTTTGAAAATAGCACAAGGCTGGCGCTGTGGCTCAATAGGCTAACCCTCCACCTCCGGCGCCGGCACATCAGGTTCTAGTCCCGGTTAGGGCACCGGATTCTGTCTCGGTTGCCTCTTTTCCAGTCTAGCTCTCTGCTGTGGCCAGGGAGTGCAGTGGAGGATGGCCCAAGTGCTTGGACCCTGCACCCAAGTGGGAGACCAGGAGAAGCACCTGGCTTCGGATTGGCACAGAGCGCTGGCCGTAGTGGTCTCTCTTTCTCACTAACTCTGCCTGTCAAAAAAAAAAAAAAACAAAAAAAACAAAAAACAACAACCAACCAACAAAAACCTCTATCTGACAGCAAACACGCTGACTGGCCCACAAATTTTCTTAATGTATTTTTTTAATTCTCTAATGTTTTTAGCTCAAGAAATCAGTTTTAGAAATATGAATTCCACTTGAAAAAATTCTTGCTAGAAGTCTGACCTGTTTTACATTTATTTAAATATATATATGTATGTATTTTGTTTTTACATCCCCTGCCATTCCTATTTAATAAAGAGAGCCCATGGGCCAGTGCTGTAATGCAGTGGGTTAATGCCCTGCCCTAAAACGCCGGCATCCTATATGGGTGCTGGTTTGAGACCCGGCTGCTCCACTTCCGATCCAGCTCTCTGCTATGGCCTGAGAAAGCAGTGGAGGATGGCCCAAGTTCTTGGGCCCCTGTAGACCTGGAGGAAGCTCCTGGCTCCTGGCTTCGAATTGGCGCAGTTCCAGCTGTTGAAGCCATCTGGGGTGTGAACCATCAGATGGAAGACCTCTCTCTCTCTGCCTCTCCTCTCTGTAACTCTGACTTTCAAATATATAAATAATCTTAAAAAAAAAAGAGCCTAGTTAGTAAGATCAGTGAAATACTGATAACTTTAGTTTTCAAATTGTTGACCTGCTCATCAGAGGTTTGAAATAGATTTGGGTCCATGTCACACAAATTCTCAAGGTATTAATTTTCTAGCTTACTCAAAATTATGAAATAGATATTTGAGACACATTTTACAGCATGGACAAAACTTGACTACATTATGCTAAGTGAAATAAGCCAGACAGAAAAATGGAAACTACTGTACTATTCAATGTATGAAGGTACTTCAAAAGGTTTTTGGAAAATAGAATTCAAAGATGCTTGTTTTAGTGAAAAAAGTGTCTGAAATCCATGAATAATTTTTCATAATATACATTTTTCATTTGGAAGACTCCTTACATGCATAGTTTCAAAATTTTTGCACCAGAATAAACTTATTTTTTAATTTCATTTTCTATGAAGTTTTTGAATTACTCATGTATATGTGGTAACTACAGTAGTCAAATTCATAGAGCCAGAAAGTAGTATGGCAATTTCCAGGGGCTGAGAAAAGAAGAGAATTAGAAGTTTGTGTTTAACAGGTACAGAGTTTCAATTTGGAAGGACAAAAAGTTTCTGGAGATAGAGGGTTGTACACAATGCATTTTAATTCCACTCAACTGTATGCTTACAAAGGTAAATTTTATGTTAAGTATACTTTCAATAACACTAATAATAGCAAACAGCCTATATGTCTGAGGAATTATAACCTGCATGGGAGGACATAGTTAGCAGACAAAGGCAATGCTGAAGATGTCATGGGAAACAAAATGATGTGGAGAGTTGAAAGATCTTGATCGTGTCCCCTCTCTACAGTGTGTGTCTAATAAAGTTCACCTCTACATTTTGGCTCTGACACCTAATTAAGGATCTGTTTTCAGTTCTATTGCTGAAGTGAGGAGTTAATGTAATTACTAGACTCGAGGTTTCCAGCCACACAGAAAACTGGAAATGAAAAGAAAAAGAGGCAAATGGTGCATTTAATGTACATCTTAAGAGTGAGTCTTTTCTCATGGACTCCCTTATAAAGAGTTATTTCTCATCTTTGCCTCAGATCTATTTTGAAGAGCTTGGTAAATGTAATAATGGATATTTAAGCACCTCAGAAATACCTACCTGTGTTCAGATAATTTAGATTTAATGACTGGCCTGTCACTGGTAGAAGAAAGATGGCTGTTTCAGAACTTGTATTGCAGAAAGGAGGGCGCCAAGCACACCACCTCCTTACTGAGATGTAACTGCTCAGATACACATTTGCTACAGTTTCAGAATCAAATCCAAAAGATCCAACAGGCTTTCATTTGTGTTCCTTTTAGGGAAAATATATCTTGAATTACATATTTAGGATTCAGGCAAGAACAAAAAAAGTTACTTGGAATGAGTTTATAATATTCTAATAATAAAAGTTATTTTCTAAGAAAAAAATACTATTATATGTCAAAGACATGGCTTGCATTCCTTGGTTTATTTTACTGCAGTGTTTCCTGGATATGAACCATAGGGCATTTTACTACATTCTCCTGGATGGTTTCAACTCCAGAAAAATCGCTTCAAACTATGTAGGGTCAGCAAGATTATTCTTGCACCTGGTCTCTGCTGCTATGGCACAGGCACAAATCCAGTTGATTTGTGCTTTGTGCCTTTGTGCCCTGTTGACCTGAGTCCTAATCCAACTATGGCACCTGCCTTCTCAACAGCTCCTTTTGTAGATCTGACTCTAACCTTCTGGCTGACTCCTTGTGTTGTATTTGCCCTTTTCTACATTTGCGACTCTCTTAGGCCTTTCTATCTGATCAAAATATTTGGATCTTATCTCTCTGCCGGTTCCTTCACAGCTAAGCTTTCTTCTTCTATTATGATTCTGGAATCCACGGCCACAGTTGGATTTCGCACAGCCATTCATTTTACTCTACGCTGTCTAGACATTAACTTTACCAGGCCTTTCTGATCTTACTTAACTCCTTATCCACTCTTGAAAGAATCCAAGATTCAGAAGCATAGATCTGGAGCCATGGAGAGGGGGCCTTGGCTATGTACTCATATTTAGATCCTTGGCAAACAGAGAAAGTAAAACTCATAGTAAAGGAAAAGACCATGGTAAAATAGAGCTTTGATTGTGACATTTAACACAGTTTGCTGCAGTGTTTTGATTTAGTTTGGTTTTGGTGTTTACTATGTTGATGCTACTTTAAAATCCATTATTTTATTTATTTATTTATTTATTATTAATACAAACAGAACAGATTTCATGTATTTCATAGGTTACAATGCTAAGAAAATAATCATACTCCCCCCCCTTTCCTCAAATCCCCCTCTTTCCCTTTCTTTCATTATTTTTTTTTTTATTTTTTTGACAGGCAGGGTGGACAGTGAGAGAGAGACAGAGAGAAAGGTCTTCCTTTGCTGTTGGTTCACCTTCCAATGGCTGCTGCGGCTGGCGTGCTGTGGCCGGCGCATTACGCTGTTCCGAAGGCAGGAGCCAGGTGCTTCTCCTGGTCTCCCATGCAGGTGCAGGGCCCAAAGACCTGGGCCATCCTCCATTGTACTCCTGGGCCACAGCAGAGAGCTAGGCTGGAAGAGGGGCAACCGGGACAGAATTCGGCGCCCCGACTGGGACTAGAACCTGGTGTGCTGGCACCGCAAGGGGAAGGATTAGCCTATTGAGCCACGGCACTGGCCCTCTTCTTTCATTAATTTTTACAAAGTCATAATTTTAGTATAATCACAGGCTTAATTCACCACTAACCACAATATTGACCAAGTAAAAAGTAGGAAGACCACAGTTCCAAAAGAATATAAACAAGAGCTAAACACTATAATCATATCACAAGGTATCTATTTCATTCCTATATTTTTATATGCTACATCAGCTGCCACATATCAGAGAAAATATATGATATTTGTCTATTTGAGACTACCTTATTTCACTAAGCATAAGGATTTTCAGTTGCATCCATTTTGTTGCAAAAGACAGGATTTCACTCTTTTTTTGTGGCTGAATAGCACATTCCACAATGAATACAGATGACATTTTCTTTATCCAGCCATTAGTTGATGGACATCTGTGTTGGTTCCATATCTTAGCTATTGTGAGTTGAGCTGCAATAAACATGGAGGTACAGATAACTCTTTCATATGCTGATTGCATTTCCTTTTGTTAAATTCCCAGGAGTGGGATCACAGATCATATGGTAGATGTGTTAGGTAGGAAGTCAGAAATGAGTTTATGTGTGTGTGACAAAGGCCTAAGGAATTGACATCTATGTCCAGCATCCACATCTCAAAGTCATCCCGATAACCTTCCAGGTGCAGCCCCGTATCTGCACTTCAAACGTCCTGCCAGGATCCTGATGACTTTCCTGGGGGTCCTGCCCCTTCTACCTGATAACCATCCTTCCTCTAAGGCAGGTTGATGCCAGCCAGGCTTCCCCTGTCTGATAACTTCAGGGAAAAACTAAGAAAGGAATTTTTCGTATTTACACCCAACAAGTCCTTTGTTCGGGAGGAGAAGAAGGAGATGGGGAGGGAAGGTAAGACCCATCCCCTTAAAAAACCCAGCCTAAATGTGCACTATGCACTCTCTCTCAGGTCCTGTCTGGAGAGGTGCCCATCCGTTCTTATGGATGTCCCTACCCTAACCAACCTTGCTATTTTGCTTTCCACTACTCTCTGTCTCATGCCTGAATACTTTCTTGCATGAAGACAAGGACCCTTTGCTTCCCCAGTAACAGATCTATTTTCAAATTTCTAAGGAATCTCCATATTGTCTTCCATAATGATTGTACTAGTTTACGTTAACAGTGAAAGTGGATTAGGGTACATTTTTACCCCCATCCTCTCCAGCATTTTTTTTTTAATTCTGTATGAGAGCCATCCTTACTTGAGTGAGGGGAAACCTCATTGTGGTTTTTGTTTGCATTTTGTCAGTATATCTAAAAGTTTACTTATGATCTCCCTGTTCAGTCTACCTGTTCACTTTCTACCCATCACAATCCTGTATGGCATGCACTACCATTGCATTGAATTTCTGAAGCAAGTTCTCAGATTCTACCTTGACTTTCCCATCTGCATCATCCTGCTCATCCAAAGATCACAAATTCTTGTGCACAATACAAATGTCCACTATATCTAAACAATCCTCTAAATTTTCACTATATTACTTTCCTATTGCTTAAACAAACTGCCACAAACTTAGTAGCTTAGACAACATATTTTGTTGCTCAGGTCTGGAGGCTAGAAATAGGGCATGGATCTCATGGGGTAAAAATCTAGGTATTAACAGGGCTGGGTTCCTTTGTGGAGGCTCTAGGGGAGAATCTATTTCCTTAGCTAGCTGAGCCTCTAGATGTCCCCAGTATTCCTTGGTACATACATTCCATACTTAAAGCCATCAACATTGCCTCTCTCTCTGTCCTCCATTCCTTCCCATTGGCCTCTGACTCTTCTTTTTGTCTTGCCCTTTCACTGTTAAGGGTCCTGGGTCCTTGTAATTATTTTGGGCCTATCTGGCCAATCCCTATTTTAAGATTGGATTAAGTAGCAGCATTACTTCTACTTGCAACCTTAATTCACCTTTGTAGTGGAACCTAACACATTCATAGATTTCAGGGATTATGATTTGGACATCTGAGGGAGGCATTATTTTGCCTACTATACTCACTGCCATCACACTGTCTATGCCACCATCATCTCTCTCTTTCTCTCTCTCTCTCTCTCTCTCTCTTTTTTTTTTTTGCTATTACAAAGTCATCTAGCTAAGTTTCTCTTAACTCAACTAGCCCCATTCTCAGTAGTTCTCTATCCTGCAGGCAGACCAATCCTTCTGAAATGTAAATTTCCATTCTATTCTCTCTCTCCTAAACCTTTTATATTACTTCTCATTGCCCTTAAAAACAAAACCAAACTCCTTATCAGAATTCACAAGGTTCCCTTTACTGCTTCATTAAATCTCATATTCTTAGTTACCTCAGCTTCTTAAAGGCTTCCCACCACCTCCAGTCCCACTCTAATTCTTTCTTTAGTCTCAGATTAAAAGTAACTTCTCTCTCTCTCTCCCTCCCACTCTCTCTCTCCCAGTCTTTTTTTCTCTTCCTCCCTCCATCTTTCCTCTCTTTCTGCCTTTCAAGTAAAATAAACAAAATTAAAATATATTTATTTTATTTATTTGAAAGTCAGAGAGAATAAGAGGGGGGGGGAGAGAGAGAGAGAGAGATCAATAGTCTATAGCTCATTCAGTCCCAATCAGTCCCAAATTGGCTCCAATGGCCAGGGCTAGACCAGCTAAAGCCAGGAGCCTGGAACTCCATCCAGATCTCCCACATGTGTGGTAGGGAGCCAAGTACTTGGGTTATCATCCACTGCTTTCCTAAGTGCATTAGGAGTCTGACATTCATATGGGATGCTGGTATCACAGGTGGTGGCTTAACCCAATGCACCACAATGTAGACCTCTATAAAAACAAATTAAAAAGAGGTAGGTTTTTGGCACAGTGGGTAAGACATCACTTTGGATGCCTGCATGCCAAATCAGAATGCCTAGGTTCTAGTCCTATTCCAGCTTCCTGCTAATGCACATGTAAAAGGTGCAGACTCAAGTCCTTGAGTCCCTGCTGCTCACATGGGAGATCCAGATTGAGTTCTAGGCTCCTGGTTTTGGCCGGGCCAAACCCAGCTGTTATGGGTATTTGGGTAATTAATCAGTGGATAAAAAATTTCTCTGTCTCTCTGCCTTTCAAATAAATTTTTTAAAAAAATTAAAGTAACTGGCCGGTGCCACAGCTCACTAGGCTAATCCCCCGCCTGCAGCACCGGTACCCTGGGTTCTAGTCCCGGTGGGGTGCCAGATTCTGTCCTGGTTGCTCCAGTTTCAGTCCAGCTCTCTGCTGTGGCCCGGGAGTGCAGTGGAGGATGGCCAAGGTCATCAAGTGATTCCTTAATTAGCCCTTATGGAATTTTCCCCTTTGGCTCTTCAAGACAACATTCTAGTAAGAACACTTATGCATGTAGCGTTCTGCATAAATATGAGCCGCTCTATGACAGAGATGGTCAGATATGGAAATAATGGAATGAAACACCTATGTGTGAGTTTGCTGGAGCCTTTGGAGAAAAGTGGGCTTGGTGGCTCAAAGGAGACTATTATGCCTGGTGACATAAGTCAGATCCAAAAATTTCACCTATTTCCTGATTTGTGGTAACTAATAGAGAGTACAAAAGGTCAATGTATAAGAGTGAAATTGGGGCTGGGGCTGTGGAGTAGCAGGTAAAGCCACTGCCTGCAGTGCTAGTATCCCATATGTGTGCTGGTTCGAGACCTGGCTGCTCTACTTCTGATCCAGCTCTCTGCTATAGCCTAGGAAAGCAGTAGAAGATGGCCCAAGTTCTTGGGCCACTGCACCCACATGGGAGACCTGGAAGAAGCTCCCGGCTCCTGGCTTCAGATTGGCACAGCTCCGCTCGTTGCAGCCATCTGGGGAGTGAACCTGCGAATGGAAGACCTCTCTCTCTCTCTCTCTCTCTCTGCATCTGCCTCTCTATAACTCTGCCTTTCAAATAAATAAATCAATCTTAAAAAAAAAAGAGTGAAATTGAAATCCTATGAGTTGATTATTGTTTAAAGCCCTTCTCTATATTACTCTGGAGCAGAGGTGTTTATAATTCTTACTTATTGAATACTAAATTTTATTGAGCATTAAGCTGTGATTATAAAATAAACTGATAGCATGTCATCACAAAAATTAAAAGAAAAAAATCAGCAGGGGAAGGAAGAGGAGGGAAGTATTATGTTCTTAGAATTATACCTATAAAGTAGATGAAATCTGTTCTCTTTATGTTAATAATAAATTAAAATTACTATGAAGTTATAGTACAGTTTTATATAGTGAATCATTCTTTATTTTAAACCATCAGAATCTATCATTGGGTAGTACTTTGTCCTCAGATAATCCAATATCCTGACCAAACAGGAACTGTAGTCCTAAAGATTTGTCGACAGCTGGTAGGGTTTCACCCTGGTAAGGGGATGAAAATATTGCCTAAGTTAAAGCTTCTAATTTCTGAATCCTGAAGCTCTTTCTAAAATGTAGTTAATGTGAAGATTCTAGTGAGGGTTATTTAAATAGCATTGTCACTTCTCTCCCTTTGTGATGTGAAATAATAACCCTTTGAAATTCAAGTCTTTGAAAAATGTTCAAATGCATTTTCCTATCCAAATTAATAATACTATTTAATTTGGATAATTTGTTAAAGAATGAAGAGGAGGGGAATGTTCTGGCTCTTCTAAAACGGCAGGAGTCTTACGGTTACTACTTTCCATCAGAATTATAAAATATGTAGACTCAGCAAAAACTGAACTGCCCTTTAAAAATGTAAGGCAGGGACACATTTTGGAGTCCACATCCAGCAGAATATTTCTGAGTAAGTAAAATATGGATCTTACATCACCACTGAGATGGTCAGTGTTAAAATATTTCCCTTAGTAGAGCATAGGAGCTTTTTGAATAAAAGATCAATTGACTTATTTTACAATTCTACTTTCCTAATGCAACAGGCTTTCGCTCCCTGTTTGTTCAAGAATCCAAAACTAAAATTTATCCATATCTTCATCAGCAATAGCATGCATAAATGAATTGTAACATATTCCTACAAAGGAATGCCACATAGCGTTGAGAACCATGCTAAAAATTTAATGAATTTCAAGAATATCTTATGATAGGGTACTTGACAAATCAGCCAGATACAAGCAGAAAAGTCCCATGGTACAACACAAAAAACTTGACAAGTTAGGATGATTAATATAAAAAGAAGACTCTTATTTAGGAGCTCAATGATCTCATTGGAGCAAGCCTTGGAAAAGGAAATCTGTAGATCTCAACCAAGCCTAAAAATTTAATTCAAATTAAAAGAATTCCTTATTTCTTTCAATGGTTTCATGGATTGATACCTTCTCGTGTACCTGAGCAAAGTGATCCCAACAGATGCTTTAATTTCCAGTGGTTTCCTACAGTAAATCAGACTTCAAACCACCTCAGCAGGCTCTTCAATGTTGTAATTTTTTGCTGTCCCAGCACTTAAGACTTTGAAAATTAGTAAGAGCTATATTTAAAATGGCTAATACCTTGTAATAGTGTCTGCTTCATAATCTACCTAGAAACAAGCATTTTTGGTTAGATGTTAGAACGTTGTCAGGCATCCTTTCAATGGAACTTCATTTCATTCTTCAACAGCACCTAAAGATTTTCTGCTGCTGCTGCTTTTAATTATTTTACCCACATTCTCCAACAGTTATCATCTTGTATCCTTGGCACTACCAAAGGCAATAGTCTTGCTTGGATGATAGTTTTTATTTAACAAAGATGGCTCATAGCCTCCAGCCCATGTTATGTGTCACAGCCTCATAAAGACAAGGCTGAAGGACATTTCAAATCAGAAAAATATTCACAGGGACGCAGACCTGACCCATAAATGTCAAATTATTTTATTAAAGAATAGACACTCCAAAATGGGCAAGGGAGGCCTATTTTGGCAGTACAATTTGTGGGGTATGGAGAAACAACTGGATATTCACAACTGTGTATCAGTACCTAAAAGTTGAGTAATTTGATAGAGCAGAAATTATTACAAAACTAACTATCCCTATCCCTCACCCTAAAATCCATTTATCCTGGTCACATGCATGCTTGTCTAGAATCTACTACTCCACAACTCTTATGCTGGTAGCTGTGACCACATAACCAAACTCTTGCCATTCAGATAGAGGAAATTATTCGCATGATTGCTAGGTCTTCTTCTTTAAGATATAGAAGTGCTTGCCCTGGACTTGGTCCCAACTTTTCCTTTCTACTGCTCAGTAAGGGTGACAATTAGAATATCTTTGGAAACCACATCTTAAGGATGGCCGACTCTTTAAAGTGAATTGGATCCCTGGATTATGTCAGGGAGTATAGCTTGCCTTCACAGCTTAGGCTACTAGGAAAGAGAAACAAACCTTTATCTTAGTTGATGCATTGTATGGTTTACACTTTGCTACAATATCTTGGCATTTAATTAATCTGCCAAAAACTGCTTTATATTTACTGGTAAATGAGCTGAAGAAAGGAGAGAGGAAAAAAAGAGTTTAGCAAAATAACACTAATGAGAAAGATTCCCATAGGACTTAACAAAGACATTTCTATACATGTGTTCCTTTAGAGGGAACAACTTGAATCATGTTTTTTAAAATACAGATTCAAGGCATGATACAGCACCCTGACTGTCCACAAGAGATTACTGACAGCAAGCAGAAATCCAAGTCCAGTAACAGTAAGAGAAATAATGAAAGGTCAGTCATTTTTCAATACAAAAGCTTTTTTGAAAAAAAAAAATCAGCAAAATCAAAAACACACCAAAAAAAAAAAAAAAACCAGAAAAAAACAACAATAAAAAATCCCACAAAAACAAAAATACAAGATATCAAAAACTAAACAATTTCCCAAAACAAAAATCAAAGCCATGCAGGAAACAATACATTTTGAATTACTGAATTATACATTATGCTGCCAGTGGTAGCCATTTTCTTGTTCTCCAATAGGTCTGCATGCTCCCAGCTACAATATCGCCCTACCCAACAACACAACTCAGGGTAAATTATTAAAAAGCCACAAGGGTTTGGGTTCTGCTGGTTACCATCCTGACTTTTCGTACAACTCTATTATATGGATAAGTATTATTACTATTCTTTGAGACAAGAAGTGAAAAGCCTCCATTCTTAACCACATTTCTGCTTCTTACCCAGGACACAGGGTAAAATAGATAAAACTGCAAATATTGTACCCTCCCATTAGGATACACAACATAGCTCTTCTCCCCTTAAACCTGGGCTGCTTATAGTGAATGTGGCAGAGTTATGCCTTGCCAGTTTCTAGATTCAGGTCTTAAGAGACTAATAGATTTCATTTACTGTCTCCTAGAACACTTGTGCTTAGAGTACTGATTCCAACTACACTATCTCATACTGGACTGGCCATGTGTAGACACACCAGTTGACAGCCCCCAGCTGAACTCAACCTTCCAGCTGCTCCCACCAGTCCACATGAAGAGGTGAGGTTATCTTGGATTTTTCCATATAGTTCATCTTGTGCTTATATACCACTGAGAGCTCTATCAATATCATGTGAAATAAAACACTTGACCTACAAAATCATGAGATATCATAAAGTTACCTTTGTTTAAAGCACTGCTTAACCATTTTGAATTTATTTTCATTTTATTTGACAGGAAGAGAGACAGAGACGGACACAGAGCCCTTTCACCTACTGGTTCAATTCCCAAATGCCTGCAACAGCCTGGGCTGGTAGAGACCAAAGCCAGGAGGCAGGAATTCAATCCAAGTCTCCCACATTGGAGGCAAGAATCCAAGGACTTGAGCCATCACTGCTGCCTCCCAAGGAGTCCAGTAGCAGTAAGCAGGATTAGAAGTCGATCTAATACTCAAACCAAGGCTTTCCAGTATGGACTGTAGTTGTCCCAAGTAGAATCTTAACTGCTGTGCCAAATGCCTGCTACTACACCAACTAAATTTTGTGATACATTGCTGCACAGAAGATAACTAGAAGATGGAATTCTCTAATTTAAACTCATAATGTATACATGCAGATTTACATATTCATGTATATTCCCATGTGATCATACACATTAAAATGATTAACTGTTCTAACCCCTGATAATATATTTCTAAAATATTTCCAGTTTAAAAGCATTCAAATCATTTAAGAAATAGTAGCTTGCCAGTTAAGAACATATGTATATTTGCAATTATAATAGACTAGAAACTGAGAAATAGAAACTTAAGTACAATCTCCTTGAAATTTCCTATATAACCATTTGAGTCATTGTTTTAAGAATTGATTTTTTTAAAAATATTTCTTCCATTTAAAATTACCTAGGTATCAGGGTACTAATCTAAGAACCTAACATATATAGTACTCACATAAACCCTCAGAGAATAGCACATGTACTCCTAACCTCATCATGAAAGCAAATGCAGCCAACCCAAAGGGTTGAATGAAAACATTTAAGTTTTCATTCTTTTCAGAGGATCACGTTTTTCCAATTGTGATGTCTTGCCTGCAGGCATCTGGGGAGTGAATCAGCAGATGGGAACTCTGCTGTCTCTCTCAAATAAATATATAAGTAAAATTTATAAAAAACTAAAAAGATTTCTTGCTTCAACTGGATCATCAAAGACACTTTTCATGCATCACAGAAAACAAAACCCAAACTTGTGCTAATTGTAGAATCAGTGCAACTTGCTATAATAAAAAGCATTTGCTGTAAATATGGTGGTAGTTCCAAATATACATGTAATACAATTTGTAACATACTTATAAGACATACATAGAAAATATTCAAATGATAGACAGCATTCAATTTCTGAAGGCAAAAAGTGATTTCTTTTTTACATTTAATATATATTAGTATGATTTTTGTAGTACGCAGAATATCATTGTTTACTTGCTTTTTAAAAATCCATATATTTATCTATATATGACATTGTTAAATACATAAGTATCCATTTAGAGAATTTTCTTTTCAGTGCTTCTGTTATTTTTAAGAGTTCACATATACCTTTTCATCTATATTTAGATAAAAGCATATTAAAAGTCATATTTTATCTCTTGAATTAGAATTGTTTCTTGAATTAAAACCTGTATAAATCTCTCCTGATGGCTTTTGTAGGAAGATATGTCAAATAATGACTTTGCTTTTCTCAAGGGAAAAAGTGTTCTAAGTATCATCATTTCAGGAATATGCATGCTGAAAGCACTCTGCCTTGCTTTGGGCATGCAGCACTGGCTACACAGCTATTTCCAATTTTGCTTTTGGATTTACCCTATAAGAAGGAGCCCAGGCAAGCATCCGTTTCTCTAAATGTAGCCTTGGCTTTAAAATGGGCCCTACTCCTGTCCCTGAACTGACTCTTCCACTGAAAATCAGCCAGATCCTACAGAAAGCAAGATCATAGAGAACTTTGTGCCTAGTCTTTGAACGTACAGTTTGTTGACAGAAGGTACAAATGAAAGAAGAAAGAGAGAGAATCAGAGATGGAAAAGGAATGAACTGACTTTTCTTTAGAAGTAATTGAGAAGGGGGCATGTATTATAGATTAGGTTAGTTTTTGAAGGTAGTCTAGGAATGAACACATCAATTTTAAAATGATTTCCTGGGGCCGGTATTGTGGCACAGCAAGTTAAGCTGCTACTTAATGCTGGTATCCCTTGCTAGAGTGCCAGTTCAGGTCCCAGTCGGTTTGCTTCCAATCCAGCTTCTTGCTAACATGCTTGGGAAAGCAGTGCAGGATAGTCCAAATACTAACACCCCCGCAATCCATGTGGGAGATCAGGTTAGGGTTCCTGGCTCCAGGCTTTAGCCTGGCCCAGATCTGGCTGTTGTGGCCATTTGGAGAGTGAACAGTCAGATTGGAAGATCCCCCTCTCCCTTTACCTTTTGCTCTTACTGTTGTTCTTTCAAATAAATAAATAGACAAATAAAGAATAAATAAATCTTAAAAAAATGAAAAGGATTTCCATGGAAAAGTTTTACTCCAAGTCATACCCAGCAATCACTGGAATGCAACACATAGATAGATCAAGCTAGTACTGACCGCTTGACATATGTCAGCCCTTATGGATATTTTATTTACAATGTATGTGAGGTTCTGGCACATAATAGACACTCAGTAAATTTTATTTATTTCTTCATTATTTTACTAGAAAGGCACAGTGAGAGAAAGACAGAAAGACAGAGATCCCATCCACTGATTCACCACTCTCCAAATGCCCACTACAGCAATAGTTGGGTCAGGCTAAAATAGGAAATAAGAATTCATCTAAGTCTCCCTCATGGATGGCAGGGAACCAACTACTTGAGCCATCAACTGCTTCTTCCCAGGGTGCACACTGACAGGAAGCTGGAACTGGGAGCAAAACTGGGACTCAAATATGGGTGTCACTCCAATATAGGTGTGGGCATCCCAAGTGGCAGGTTAACCCCTATGCCAAACACCTGTCTTTTAGAAAAATTTTAAAAGGAAAAAAGTTAGAAATGAAAATCCACACAATGTCGGAATTAAAATAGTATTTTTCTCACTTTTGCTTTGTCCACATGTACAGGTAGGAGGCACAGACAGTCTTCAACTGTAGCCTACACTTGGTAACTGGTAAGCAGAAACAGCTTGACCTATAAAGGATTCAGCAAATGCAGTTGCTGCAATAAATGAAAAAGTTATATTGAAAGACCCAGGAGGTCCTCTCTGACTCACAGAACAATGTCCTCCTCTCTACCTACTTGTCTCTGTGCAAAACCATTGCTGTACAAAAGGGAGAATTATATGATCAAAAAGGAAATCTTAACACCAAGGGACACAGAAGGTTTTCAGTGTGTTTGACATCTGATTGCATTTAAAATAACTACAAAATACCAGTTGTCCTTCCTGTTATAACAGATGGAAGAACCTGGCACCTCATCCTTAATGTGTTTCCAGGAAAGGGACTCAAAGTGTGTTTATTATCATAATTATTGGAAAAGAGAAAAAAGAACTCAAAAAGAAACTTCTCCTAGTTCTTCCCTTAGATAAAAGTTGTATAGATGTTCAACAAGTTTCTTCAATAGAATAGGCTGAATATGTGTCTATATCTGTTAGCAGAGTAGACAGGAACCATAAGTAAATTTTGAGCAATTGAAATGTGGCTAGTGTACCTGAGAAACTGAATTTGCGATTGCATTTAATTTTAATTAATTTTATTAAATCTAAACAGCCAATGCAGCTAACAGCTACTAACTAGATAGTATATCTTTAAGGGCTTGGATTTTTGTATGTTACCTAAAGGAGAGGTTAATTGTATAAATGATTCCCCTATAATTTATGTGATTTATTTAATGGTACTTTACTTGCTTGTTAACCTTTCCAAATATCTGTTGTTACTGTAATATAGTTAGAAACACCTTTCTTGTTTCTATTTGTCTGTCAGTATATTGCCATTTTTATGGGACATTTCTGCCCATAGACTGCTTCTGGGCAATTTGCCTCTACTCACATTCCCACTGAACGGGAACCCGATTGTTGTATATTAGATGACTTCCCCCACCGGCCCCCAGCACTTGACTCCAGTGCAATCTATTCAGAACCTGGCTAATTTGTTATTTAGAATCTGGTGAGAAAAGCTAAACTGGGCTAACTAGGGACATGAATTTGAAACCAGAAAACTGGGAGTTTTAGAAGGAACAGGACAACAAAATGACCTCATGTATACCGGAATCATGAAGGAAGCAAAGTCCCAAGGAAAACAGGAACGCCAGGAGCAGAAACAGAATGAGAATGGCTCAGCCTTGTTGAAGGGGTATGTAATTCCCCAGTCCCCAAAAGGCACAATTTAGTGAAAACATCATTTTTGCTTTGGTCACTATTTTAAGATATTCTTGAAACCCATAGTTGTAAAGATGACTCTGCTCTCCTTATTGAGCTATGCTAAGACTCTGTTCCCCAAGCTACATACGTTCAATGGGTATAGGAGGAGATGAATGCTACCTCAAATTTCCCAAAAAGAATATCATACTCCCTGGGTCCTAGAACTGATGAATCAGGAAATCAATCTTAGAGAAAGGAAAAGATAACATTCCTGCTTACAAGTATCCCCATCAGGGTCTTCCCTCAACATGTCTTGCTGCTGAGTGATCTTGGACCTTGAAATATTGAGTCTGTTATCTGAGTATGAGGTTTACATAGAGGAGATTTGGACATCCCAGTCTGACAGAAGGAGGCAAAACCTGGCATAATTGTCTTAGGTTTGGAATCCTAGAAACAGAGCATTAAGCAGGGACACGGATACTCAAAAATTTTTAAAGTGTTATTTATTTGAAAGGGAGACATGTATGGGCTCGCAAACACAAACACACACACAGAGCGAGAGTGAGCGAGTGAGATCCTCCATCTATTGGTTTACCCCCTAAATGGCTGCAAGAGCCAGGGCTGTGCCAGGCTTAAGTCAGAAGGCTAGAACTCCAACTGGATCTCCCATGTGGGTGGCAGGCGGCAGAAACTCAAGTACTGGAGCTATCATCCATTGCTTTCTTAGGCTCATTAGCAGAGTGTTGGCTTGGTACTGGAGTAGCCGGGACTTGGAACTCAAACCGTCACTCCAATATGAGATATAGGCACCCAAGGGGAAGCTTAACCAGCTACATTACAACATCCATGCTACTCATCATTTTTAAATTTATTTATTTATTTTGAAAGTCAGAGTTACAGAGAGAGAAGGAGACAGAGACAGAAATCTTCCATCCTCTGGTTCACTCCCCAAATGGATGCAACAGCTAGCTCTGGCCAGGCTGCAGCCAGGAGCTTCATTTTGGTCTCTCACATGGGTGGCAGGGGTCCAAATACTTGAGATAAATTCCAGCACTTTCCCCAGGCCATTAGCAGGGTTCTGGATTGAAGTGGAGGAGCTAGGACATGAACCAGTACCTGTATGGGATGCTGGTGTCACAGGCAGCAGATTTACCAGCTATGTCACAACACCGGCCCTTCATTATATTTTTGGACAATTTTAGGGGAGCAGAATAGGCAGTAGTAGGAGATGAGCAAGTGTGTAGCTTTCACTGGCATCTAGTGTCAGCTTGATGTACATCAAGAGGAGCTCTGGAGCATTAACTGCCTCCCAGGCAAAGGGATCAATGTTTTATACTCTTGTGCCACTCATTACCTTGGGTGAAGATGCTCCCACTGGCTGACAGCTGTGCTCCAGAGAAGGGGTCAGCTGTGAGCAGCTAGCAGCCAGAGGTCATGACTGCTGCAGGATGGTACACAGGACAAGGAACGGGAGGTCTGAGTGGAACATTTACAACATCTTCTGCATGCTTCCTCCTAAATAGGAATCTGGTTCCCAGGAGAAAATGATGCATTTTAAACTCTATTTGTACTGAATTGAGAAAAAGGAGCTTCTTCCGACTGAGAAATGCCAAGGATATGGATATCCTGGCAACTTTCTGAGTAGACAGGACTAAACATATGGTGACAAACAATGAAATACAAAGAAGGTCAAGTCAGAGTCATCACAGAAGCATGGAGAGCCTCCTTCTCTAAAGCAAGGATAAAGGGGAGCATGATACTTGGCAGGGAGGAACATAAGTTTCAATTTGGAATTGAAAAGGGGAACAGGACTGACAGTGCTTAGCCAAAGCATGCACAGAGTAGTTACTTTTACATATTTGTTCAACATTTGAACATATGAATAAATGAATGAACTTTCAGTAAATCAATAATTTTCCTGGCCGGCGCCACAGCTCACTAGGCTAGTCCTCTGCCTGCGGGGCTGGCACCCCGGGTTCTAGTCCGGGTTGGGGCGCTGGATTCTGACCAGGAGGAAGCACCTGGCTCCCGGCTTCAGATTGGCTCAGCGCTGGCCGTAGCGGTCATTTGGGGTGGTTGTGAACCAACGGAAGGAAGACCTTTCTCTCTGTCTCTCTCTCTCTCTCACTGTCTAACTCTGCCTGTCAAAAAAATAATTTTCCAATATTCATTTCTTTCTAATTCTTCTTATATTATGCAGTTCACATTATTTTAAATAAAATTTACCAGATGAGAGCATATTTTTGAAGAAAAGCAAACTAAAGAGCCATCCAAAATATTTATGGATAATGGACAAATTAGTCAACTGATATCATGTGTCCTGCTGCTTATTTTGTTAGTCACAAAAGTATTTGGTAACCCTTGTGATGAGTAATGTTTAATTTCGACCGATAACAACTTCTGGCAACATAACTATAATTATAAATTAATAACATTAGACAATGAAAACAATTGCTTTAAGTAAATGATTGAAATGGAATCAATGCACATCAATAGCAAAACAGACTTAATCATTTAAAAATCCCAATTTATCATTTTTGTAGGACCAAATAAACTCCAATTACTAGCTCTACAGACAGATAGTGTTTAATAGAATCCCTGTTTGTGAGAAGTGTATGAATATTACTGATGTCATTTTTTACAAACAAGAAATAAAAGCTATGGCCTCAAAGTCAGTTTTCCTGTAAAACATGGTCGGAAAGAAGTGGAGAAAGAAAAGGACTTGCTGTGAATGCTTAATTTTTTCTCAATATTAAAATCCTTTCATCAGCACAAATTATGATATATGGGTTCTTAACCCAATCTAGAACAGTCCTGAACTTCGAAAGGGAAAATTTTAACTAAGAAGAATAGAAATTCAGTATTTCTTTAAATTATGCATTGCAGATGGCAGAAAAAAGAACAGCAGCAGTACCTCTGATTCTTCCAGTTGTGGAAAACACAGATACTTTGACTTCACACGACAGTATGCCTTAAAATAATGTTTATATTCATCACCATTTAAAATTAGGCCTAACACTAGGTCATGTTACCTAATGTATTAATAAAGTGACACATATATTATACTACATATTTTCAATGCTGTGATAACCGTCATTAAATTCTCTGGAGACGTGCCTATGAGCTTCACCAGATTGTTACTCAATGGCACAAATAAAGGTTAATACCCCATTCCATCCCCAGTTTCTACTGATTCTTTCTTCTTTCTCCAAACATCTGCTATAACATGTTCCTTCTTTCTGAAGCCATCCTAGGTTGCTCATGACCCTGTGTCTTGAACACATAGCTCCTTCTTATCTGTCTCTCTGTGGGAAAATGTGCCCTGAGAATGTGTTTGGGAGGTATAAGATTGAACAAGCCTTAGTGACAGTCCCTGGTTGTTTGAATATCTCTTCTTTGTGCTTTTGAAATCGTTGGTATGTCTCACTGTTGGTCTTTGGCATATGTTATTCGAATGCTTCTGTCTGTGTTTGTGTTTCTATCTCTACCAATACACCTGTCTCAGTGATTTCTCACCTCTCAACTTCTGATAGAGTAATTGCCAACACTGAAAATATGCTTGAGGAATCAAGGAATGGCTCTTTTCCCAGAGACAATAGATTAAGCATACATTCTAAGTAGGGCATGAGGGTGGAGGCATAGATACTGCTTGTTTTCATTGAGAACTTGTAAAGGAAAGATAGTGTTTTCCTTTCCTAACATGATTGTTGATTCCTGTTGATTTCAAATAAAACCCAATGCAGCAAAGCTTCTCTTCATATTACAAGCAGGGGTGGGTTCTAGGCAACACTGGGCTGAACAAAAGCTCATCTCAGGAACCTTGACATCTCCTCTCATCAGCTCTGCCTTTTCTCTATGAAGGCCCATGTGTATCCCCCTAGGAGGCCCCCAGGGCTGCTTCACATCCAAGTGTATCCAGGGATCTCCCTGCAGCATGTATTTCAGGCCTGGCTTCCTATCTTTCCCTAAAAATCTGCCTGTCTGATCTGTTCAGGCAGCTCTTCCCCGGGAGCGTTGATGATTGATTTCAAATCAAGCTTCATTCATTGATTACACAAGGGCTGTTGAGTACTAGCTGAGCTCTTCTGAGGGCCATGTGCTGCGTGTTATGCTACAGTGTAAGAAATGGAAATAAAAGCACAGTCTTTGCTGTCAAAGAGTTCACTAAAGAGATGGGGCAACTTGAACTTATTTGGTCAAAGCTGTGTCAAGGATCACACATGGAGCACTGTCTTAGTTGGGTTCTCAGAGAGGGCTCTTGTAAGGATGAGAAGTTGAGTGCATGTCTTTTGTTTGGGGCATCTCATGAGGCAGGGGGAAGAGTGAGAAGTAAGCAAAAAGGAAAAAGCAGGCAATACTGGGAGGCTTTTCAAGCAGGTTGCTTCAATGAGCAAATGGGACTTTCTCCTGGTGAGGATCTCTGAGAGGTTGTACAGAACTTACTCCTACATGAGGAGTAATGAAGTGGGACATTTATGCAGCAATTCTCATTGTTTATTTTTGTACTGGGCACAAAAACTCCTTAGCATTTGCAAACTGAAATGCCTGTGGCCTGAGCAAGTTCTTTTAATCAGAGCCAGTCCCCACAAGGGACTAGCAGAGGGAATAGCACAAAGAAGTTGTAGGCATATGGAGGAATGGTGAGTACTAAGGGGATAGGCTCCAGCCCAGAGCAAGGGTGCTACCAACGACTTTCCAGTGTTTAGGCTGCCTGAGAGGTGCAAGAGGAATACTCCTGACCTGCTGATAAACATTTCATGTCAATGCAAATGAATGCATGTTCTGCAATCGTTAGATACACGGTTTTATAAGTGCCAATTCTTTCAAAGTTTAAAAATTATTTTGTCAAGACTTCTCAATGCTTTTGGTTTATTTATTAGTTACCAGGAGTTATAAATTTGTCTCCTTTTATCAATTGCTGCTTATATGTATTGAGACTATGTTATTTGATACATTATACATTAAGATTTGTTGTCTATTTTTCTGTTGGAATAATTCTTTAATGTTATGAAGTATTTTTTTCTACAAATTCTTGCCTTAAAATCAACTTCGATGTTATACATAGCTGTGTCAACCATTTATTATTTTTTGCATGGTCTATTTTGTTAATATTATTCCTCCAACCTCTCTGTATCATTCTCTTTAAAGTATGTCTCTTGTAATCAGCATAGGGATCTTATTTTTTATTTAATCAGTTTTATAAATTTTTGCTTTCAATTGAAGTACTAAATACTTTTATATTTAATGTAATACAGTTGAGTTTTTTTTTTTTTTTTTTTTTTACAGGCAGAGTGGACAGTGAGAGAGAGAGACAGAGAGAAAGGTCTTCCTTTGCCGTTGGTCCACCCTCCAATGGCCGACGCGGTCGGCACGCTGCGGCCGGCGCACCGCGCTCGTCCGAAGGCAGGAGCCAGGAGCCAGGTGCTTTTCCTGGTCTCCCCATGGGGTGCAGGGCCCAAGCACTTGGGCCATCCTCCACTGCACTCCTGGGCCACAGCAGAGGGCTGGCCTGGAAGAGGGGCAACCGGGACAGAATCCGGTGCCCCGGCCGGGACTAGAACCCGGTGTGCCGGCGCCGCAAGGCGGAGGATTAGCCTGTTGAGCCACGGCGCCGGCCTAGTTGAGTTTTTAACAACTACCTTGCTTTAAGATTTTCCCCCCATTGTCTTACTTTCTCTGCTTTCCAGTCTTTTTGAACAATCAAATATTTGCTAACAACTCCCCCTACATTAATTGGTTAATATATGCATTATTTTTGTATTTGATTGGTTTACTTAAAGACAATAACATGGAACAACAGGGAGTCTTAAATGTAAGTAATTTTACTACTCCCTGTTCAATGTAAGAAATGTGAAATAATTCAACTTGCCTCATGGGTCTTTAAGAATCATGCAGCCCTTTAAGACAGTGTTGTATTTTATGTAATCAAAATTCATGTAGATACACTTTTTCTATTTATACCTTTCTGCATTTCTCTCTTAACTTTCTCTCCACTTAAAATTCTAGTTTTAGGCCGGCGCCATGGCTCAACAGGCTAATCTTCTGCCTTGTGGCGCTGGCACACCGGGTTCTAGTCCCGGTCGGGGCACCGGATTCTGTCCTGGTTGCCCCTCTTCCAGGCCAGCTCTCTGCTGTGGCCCGGGAGTGCAGTGGAGGATGGCCCAGGTGCTTGGGCCCTGCACCCCATGGGAGACCAGGAAAAGCACCTGGCACCTGGCTCCTGCCTTTGGATCAGCACGGTGCGCCGGCCGCAGCGTGCCGACCGCGGCGGCCATTGGAGGGTGAACCAAAGGCAAAGGAAGACCTTTCTCTCTGTCTCTCTCTCTCACTGTCCACTCTGCCTGTCAAAAAAAAAATTCTAGTTTTAGTACATCTCTGCAGGGGAAAGCATGCTCAGTTTTTGTCAGTGTGTAAACACCTGCATTTTGCCTTAGTTTCGAAAGTTTTTCCACCATAAATAGAAGCTTGGGCTTCCTCTCCAAACTATACATTGCCATTCTACTATTTGAAAACAATGGCATATATGCTCTCCCACCTAAAGCTATGAGAAAAGCTTGACAATTTGTTTTAGAATTATGTCCACAGGTACTGGAAAGCTACTAAGCCAGCAAGAAATCCATGGGCAAGGATGTTGGTGAGTAGGGAAGGGTATGAGATGAACCTGACATTCTTAGCTTCAATTCCTCTGTCTCTTCTGAAGTCATTTACTGACACAAAGAATTACAGATTTGAAAACTAACTAGCCAACCACAGAGAAATGGCTAAAAGGCTGCAACACTGGACTGAGATTTAAATAGTCTTTATTGCTTTGGGGCATTAAAATTTGAATATTATGACTACAAAAAATTGGGGACCCAAGGTCCAGGAGAACTGGAAAACACATTGAAGTTTCCTAGTACATTTGGAAGGGGATTCGATTCATAGTGTATATTATGAATATATTGCAGGGATTTCAAAACCTTTTTGCATTAAAGTTTTATTTTTAAATTATTAAATTTGTTTATATTATATTTGAGAGGGAGAGAGAGAAAGACAAGAAGAGAAGGATATGGAGGGTACAGAGCTGTGGCATAGCAGGTAAAGCCACCGCCTGCAGTGCTGGCATTCCATAAGGGCGCCAGTTCAAGTCCCGGCTGCTCCGCTTCCAATCCAGCTCTCTGCTGTAACCTGGGAAGGCAGTGGAAGATTGCCAAGTCTTGGGCCCTTGCACTCTCATGGGGGACCTAGAAAAAGATCCTGGATCCTGGCTTCCAATGGGTGCAGCTCCAGCCATTGAGGCCATTGGGGGAGTGAACCAGCAGATGCAAGACCCCTCTCTCTCTCTGTCTCTCTATAACTAACTTTCAAGCAAATAAATCTTTAAAAAAACACTCTATGAATGAAATACATGAAATTTGTTCCATTCATATAAATTTAAAAATTAAAAAAGGAGGATATGGAGAGAGAGGTGGAAGAAGAGGAGATAAAGGGATAGAGAGAGAGAGAGACAGGAAGGAGGAGGAGGAGGAGGAGGGAGAGACAGAGATCATCCATTCCCTCCCCACCCAGGTGCATGTTAGCAGGAAAGAGGAGTTGGAAGCAGAGCTGGTACTCAAGCCCAGCTACCCCAATATGAGATACAAGTGATGTCTTAGGCTGGCGCTGTGGCTCACTTGGCTAATCCTCCACCTGTGGCGTCGGCACCCTGGGTTCTAGTCCGGTTGGGGCCCCGGATTCTGTCCTGGTTGCTCCTCTTCCTGTCCGGCTCTCTGCTGTGGCCTGAGAAGGCAGTGGAGGATGGCCCAAGTGCTTGGGCCCTGCACCTGCATGGGAGACCGGGGGAAGCACCTGGCTCATGGCTTCGGATTGGCCCAGTGCGCTGGCAGTAGCGGCCATTTGGGGGGTGAACCAACAACAAAGGAAGACCTTTCTCTCTGTCTCTCTCTGTCTGTCTCACTAACTCTGCCTGTCAAAAAAACAAACAAAAAAACAAATGATGTCTTAAAACTTCCAAATGCTTGCATCCAAATTTATCTTGATACTTTCCTGCAAACTTTCTCAAGTTCTTTGAAATACCCTTGTATGTATGCATCTCTATGTACCCTAGGTCAAAGAAGAAATAACATTGTTGCCTTCTTGCAAATAGCAACTCACCCATTGGAATGACAATATTCTATAAACAGAATGATCTGTAGATTGAGTAAAAATTTCCAATTGTGCTCAAGTTCTAAATTTTACAAAATTTACTGATTAGGTAGCTTTATGGAAATGTGAAAGACATTGCAGGATTGGCATTTACCCTTACTCCATTCTAAACAGGCTATTAGGGTTTAAAACGCTGTTGAAGTAATTTGCAATCTTAAAAATGTTAGGTGCTAAAAATCAGGTTGATACTCTTCCCTTTGGGACTGAAGTGATTCTACATTTTTTATTAGAAAACTCCAGGAGAGATTCCACAATCCTACTTAGAAATGCTGTTCAAGTCTTCACACATTTTTAAACTTCTATTTAACCAAAAATATCTCATGCCATACTTTAGACTCCTGCCTCTAGTTCTGTTCTAAGAAAGAGTGGGAAAACATGTGTCCCACAGTCTGTGAATAATTATACATTGAGTAAGATTCACAATTAACAATTCTCATGGGAATGAAGTTTGTTTATATTGAAGACTATTTGTATGTCTCAGAAATTTCAGGAAGCGAAGTCGTCTATGCTTGCAATACAGTTTCTATTAACCCAGGACTGATGAGTATGTAAGATTCTTCACAAGGCACTGCATACTGGCAGATCTCCCTTCTGCCATTTTCTCTTTTTCTTCTTTCCCTTCCTCCTTCTCTTTTCCTTTTTTTCTTTTACACAAATTGATCTGAAATAAGAAATTCTGACAGACATGGTTTCCCTTTTTCTTCCTGAGCACAAAGCTTGATTGTGTGTCCCAGCGTCCCTGTGGCTAAGGGTGACCATATGATTGAATCCAGATCAGTGAAACATTCATGATCATTGATTTACCTCACTTTCAGGCATAGTCCAGAACAGTTCCCTGACTAGGCCAGAACTGTGGCATAGTAGGCTGAGCTTCTGCCTGCAGCACTGTCATCCCATTTGGGTGCTGGCTGAGTAGTAGTTGTTCCTCTTCAGATCTGGCTCTCTGCTATGGCCTGGGAAAGCAGTAGAAGATGGCCCAAGTGCTAGGCCCTGGTGCCCACGTGGGAGACCCAGAAGCAGCTCCTGGTTCCTGGCTTCAGACAAGCTCACTCCAGCTGCTGTGGCCATTTGAGGAGTGACCAATGGATGGAAGACTTCACTCTGCCTCACCCTCTCTGTAATTACACCTCTCAAATAAACAAAACATTTTTTAAAAAAGTGCAAACTGTTGACATCTTTACTTAATATATGCTAAATTGATCTTCTGTATATAAAGATAATTGAAAATTAATTTTGATGTGAATGGAAGGGGAGTGGGAGTGGGAGAGGGGAGTGTTGTGGGTGGGAGGGAAGTTATGGGGGGGGGCTATTGTAATCCATAAGCTGTACTTTGGAAATTTATGTTCATTAAATAAAATAAAAAAAAAGTCCCCTGACTAAACGATTACCCTCTGCTTCCTCACACTCTAATTGAATGGAGAGTTTTTTGAGGGTCAGAGGTGAGAGGACTCTCAAGACAGAAGAGGCCTGGCCCCCTAATGTAGCATTTGGAAGGCTGGCAACCAGAACCACTCCCATCAGACTGTGAAGTGAAGGAGAAATATGCCTTCATTGTGCTAAGCCATTGGGACTGTGGATTGTTTGTTACAGAAGTTAGTCAACTGTGATCATTGAGAAACTGGAACCAGAAGTTGAAGGTTGTTAAAAGCACACTGACTCTCTGGAGACTGCTCAGCTCAGATCATGGCTTTGCCACTTACGCTAGTTATGTGACCCTGGTAAATTCCCCTAAGGATTCCTGAATGAGTACATAGAAGGTCGCTGAGCTGGAATTCTGCATTATGTTCGGGTATGAAGAAGAAATAAATATGCATTAGAGTAAACTGCTGAGAATTTTGAAGCTGTTTGGTTAATGCTGTGCTTACTCTGGTTAATTCAAGTGAAGATAAAGTCAGGACACGGGAGACTTCAAGAAAGGTGGCACTCAAAGCTTGAAATGTACAGAATTTGCCAGTTTTTCTTTCTTTCTTTTTTTCTTTTGACAGGCAGAGTTAGACAGTGAGAGAGAGACAGAGAGAAAGGTCTTCCTTTTCCGTTAGTTCACCCCACAATGGCCACTCCAGCAGCATGCTGCGGCTGGTGCACCGATCCGAAGCCAGGAGCCAGGTGCTTCTCCTGGTCTCCCATGCGGGTGCAGGACCCAAGCACTTGGGCCATCCTCCACTGCACTCCCAGGCCACAGCAGAGAGCTGGCCTGGAAGAGGGACAACCGGGACAGAATCTGGGGCCCCAACCTGGACTAGAACCTGGGGTGCCAGTGCCGCAGGTGGAGGATTAGCCTATTGAGCCGGGGCGCCAGCCAGAATTTGCCAGTTTTTCATTATGAATAATGTGGGTACACTGGTATGAAAATGGAACCAACTGACTCCATTTTCCTTCCTCCTAGGGATGTTTTTACTGTATCCTAAATGACCTCTCTGGTTTTCTTTCTGTACAGGTATTTCTAGTCTACTCTTCTCTCAACAAACTGATGACAAACTGATTAAACCCATTCACATTGAATGTTCAATCATAATTTAGCATTTTTAAGCCTGAATAGATATCCATATCCAGGAATTCCAAATAATAGATGAGAATTTTGCTGTGACTGAACCTGGACAGAAGGCAGACTTGATGGCAACTAGAGGTCTTTGCAGTGGAGGTAAAGATCACGTCTGCCCTGGCAGTTTCCCTTAGTCTCAGTGGAGCTGCTGGACAGAGAATCTAACCTGATTTCCCTTCTATGGCAACTCCAACCTCTCAAGGTCTATACACTCCTTCCAACCCTCCACTGAACCTGTTTTCCTTCTTGACTATGTTTGCTCCTAGTATGTTTAATTTTACAGTTTCCTCCACTTTTCATATAACCAGTTCTGTGTTTCTGACAAATGTTTTCCAATGCATTCAATATCTTTTCAGCATTTTCTAGTTGGGTAAATCTTATGTTACTCGAATTTTTGTTGACTTGGTTTTCTTATCTGGCTGTGGTCGTATGGGTTAAATTTTTATTCCAAAATTTGTACGTTGAAGTCCTAATTCCTAGTGTCTTAGAACCAAATTTGGAAAAAAGGTTGTTAAGGTATAATTAATTAAGATAAGGTCATTAAAGTGGACCTTTATCTAGTATGACTGGTGTATTTATAGAAATGGGAAATGGAGATTGACATCCATACACATAGGTAGAAATTTGTGTGAAGATGAAAGCAGGGAGCTACAAGTTGAGAAATACCAAAGATTGCCAGCAAACCACTACCAGCAAGGAGAAAGGCATGGGCCAGATTTTCCCTCACAGCTCTCAACAGGAACCTGTCCTGTTGACATTTTGATCTTGGATTTCTTGCTCTTTGAGAAAGTAAATTTCTTTTCTTTCTTTTTTTTTTTTGACAGGCAGAATGGACAGTGAGGGAGAGAGAGAGAGAAAGAGAAAGGTTGGAGAATGCTTGGTTGGTTCACTCTCCAGTGGCCCCTGCGGCTGGCGCGCTGTGGCCAGGGCACCGCGCTGATCTGAAGCCAGGAGCCAGGTGCTTCTCCTGGTCTCCCATGGGGTACAGGGCCCAAGCACTTGGGCCAACCTCCACTGTACTCCCTGGCCACAGCAGAGAGCTGGCATGGAAGAGGGACAACCAGGACAGAATCTGGTGTGCCGGCGACGCAAGGTGGAGGATTAGCCTATTGAGCCATGGCGCTGGCCTGAGAAAGTAAATTTCTATCGCTTAAGTCATCAGTTGGTGGTACTTTGGTATGGTAGCCCTAGCAAATACCAATGAGGTACACAATATCTGTATCACTGGGCTGCTCTGAGAATTTTAGGAGATAATAATCATGGTGCTCATAGCAGTATGTCTAGCATACAAGTGCTCAACAAATGTCAACTGTTACGACTATTTCTGCTACTACTGATCTACTGAACATGCCATCTGTCAATTACATCATTTATGTTCTGAAGTGTAGTCCCATTCTGCCTGTGTTATTTCCATTCTCGATCTTGAATTTTCTGATACAAGTATACTATATTGGAGTCCATCTTCTTGAGTAGCAGAGTGTTGCTACATGCAATGAAAAGTTTTAATTGATCTGTCAGATTGCTTTTTTTTTTTAAAAAAAAGATTTTATTTATTTATCTGAGAAGTAGAGTTACAGTGAGAGGGAGAGACAGAGAGAAAGGTCTTCCATCCTCTGGTTCACTCCCCAAATGGCCACAATGGCCAGGGCTGCACCAATCCGAAGCCGGGAGCCAGTAGCTTCTTCCAGGTCTCCCATGTAGGCCCAAGGACTTGGGCCATATTCTACTGCTTTCCGAGGCTATAGCAGAGAGCTGGATTGGAAGAGGAGCAGCTGGGACTAGAACTTGTGTCAATATGGGATGCCAGCACTACAGGCAGAGGATTAATCCACTGAACCACAGCACCGGACCCCAGATTGCCTTTCTTTGAGCTAAAGAAGTCTTGAATTTTTTTCTTAATGGGTTTAATGCTTTAACTTGTTAATGATCTTTATTTATTGTGGTGCGGAAGCATTCTCCAAATTATTTGATAATGTAACCTAGAATCTGACATGGTATCAGTGGAAACCAAGAACAAAAATGTGATAAACAAGAAAAGAAAGTAGGATATTTATTCTCTGTGGCTTGTCAAATCTAATATCTGCTCTTCTCTGTGCCTTAATGGTTAACCCTCATAAACCACTTGAACCAGACTCCTCTGGTGACTGATGGCCATACAGGTTTGGCCACTGGGAGGCACTGGCCGATGATGTGAGAGCAGGAGGAGCCAAATGTTGGGTAATTTCCTTCCTTCTCCCTTGTCCTCTGGAAATATCTGCACCCCTCCACAACTACAGTGCTAGAAAAATACCACAACCTTTGTACTCTTAGGACTAGGAATAGTAAAGACCTTCTACTCTTGCTAGTACCTGGGGCCTGAACATATTTTTTTGGCCCCCTTAACTTTATCCACACCTTTGTCAACCTTCCTTGCATTGAGGTCTGTTTATCTGAATCATCTGGGGTAGATTCTCTTTCTTTCCTGCCCCTTGACTGATACTTTTTTTTTTGACAGGCAGAGTGGACAGTGAGCGAGAGAGAGACAGATAGAAAGGTCCCCCTTTACCGTTGGTTCATCCTCCAATGGCCGCTGTGGCCGGCGTACCGCGCTGATCCGAAGCCGGGAGCCAGGTGCCTCTTCTGGTCTCCCATGGGGTGCAGGGCCCAAGCACCTGGGCCATCCTCCACTGTACTCCCTGGCCACAGCAGAGAGCTGGCCTGGAAGAGGGGTAACCGGGACAGAATCCGGCGCCCCAACTGGGACTAGAACCCGGTGTGCCGGCGACGCAAGGTGGAGGATTAGCCCAGTGAGCTGTGGCGCCGGCTCCTGATACATTCTTGAAGTTACAGGTTGCCCCTGGTCCAGATCCTGAGGCAAGAAATGAATATGTGGAGTTTATTTAGGAAGTATAGGGATCCTGGTTAGAGAAGTAAGGATATGAGATGTGGAAAGGAAGACAGCTAATTAAGGATGAATTGATTAGCAGGTTATAATAGTGTGTGACTGAAACTCAATTCTGCCAGCAGATAGAGAATTGTATAAAACAAGTGCCTCAGGATTATAGCACCTAAATGGCAAATGAGCTGACACCACCTGAGAGATCAATTGTCAGTGTTACTCTTGGGGGAGGTTAACTCACTGAGACTTGCAGCCTATCTGTCCCCAGGCTGTACAGCTTTGCTGAGGCTGGAAGAGAGTCCTTAGCCTCAGGGCTGCACATATGGGCAGCTGGGACAGTGTGTATGGGTGGTACTTACAGAATATCTCCCATTTCAAGTCAACATTTTCTTTTTAGATACAGTGTCAAGATTCTCATTTCAGGAAGCTTGAGTCACATCATTCTTCCTGGGTATTATCAAATGATACATTTATCCATGGTTGATCATTTTCAATCTCACTGTAAAGTACTTCTGCTTCCAATCACAGTTCTTTGTGATTTTTTTACTGGATTTTGTTCCAAGTCTTCAATTTCACTAAGTCATATTGAATCTGACTTCCTCCATTCTATATTGAAAACATTACTGATTTCCTTCATACAGAGACTACTCTGTGTATTAACCAAGTTAGAGCTTCCCCAGTTCTCACGATTTTCAAAAGTATGGAGCTAGACATATCAAGATATCATAACTGGGCCGGCACTGTGGCTCACTTGGTTAATCCTCCACCTGTGGCGCCGGCATCCCATATGGGATTCGGGTTCTAGTCCCAGTCGCTCCTCTTCCAGTCCAGCTCTCTGCTGTGGCCTGGGAGGGTAGTAGAAGATGGCCCTAGTGCTTGGGCTCCTGCACCCGCATGGGAGACCAGGAAGAAGCACCTGGTTCCTGGCTTCAGATCAGCACAGCGCCAGCTATAGCGGCCATTTGGGGAGTGAACCAATGGAAGGAAGACCTTTCTCTCTGTCTCTCTCTCACTGTCTATAACTCTACCTGCCATAAAAAAAAGGTATTATAACTAATTTCACATGCTGCACACCACAGTTACAGATACTTTCAAATATGTTTTGGGGTGCATTAAGTGCATTCAACTGTCCATTCAGTTAACATTTATCTTTTGTCCACCATGTGCTTGACACTTGAGGATATATTGATCCACATAAGGGAGCTTTTGTCCCAATGGGCAGAGATGAAAACAAATATTTGCACTGGGAATGACAATTACTTGGGGAGAGAGAAATGGGCAAGAGGGCATATATGAGAGAGAAGTTCTAGGAACATTCCTGTGAGACAGAGATAAGTTCTTGGAGTACTCCTGTCATATACACACACCACACACACACACACACACACACAGAAAGAGGGCGGGAGGGAAGGAGGTAGAGAGAGAGGAAGGTAGAGAGGGAGGGAGGGAGGGAGAGAGAGAGAATTTGTGATTATCCATTCCAGAATTGAGGGCTGGGTCAAGGAACACACTGAGCCGAGACTGGGGTGAGCAGGGGTCTAGACTGGAATAAGGGTGCCAAATATTAGAACAGTGTCTTTGGTAGGATAAGAACATGGTCTAAAATTGGCTGGTAAGGTGCAGAGTTAAGCAGAGGGCAGATTTTGTGTCCTTCCTATCTCCAAACCAGACTTTCTTGGAGGCCCATGAGGAACAAGAGTGAAATGTATTGCTTCAAGCAAGTTATGCTTTCCCCTGTATTTAGGCAATGACAGAGAATCCTATTTAAACTGAAGCAGCTTCTTCAAAGACAATTTGAAACTATTCTAAAGCCTTTATGAACAGAGGATGATGCCTGTTTGTATACTCTATGGGTAAGCAACCCTGGCTCGGGCTGTCCCTGATTCTCCTGCTGGTAACTCACCCATCCTGGACAGGCATGAAGATTCTCCTGCTTAACACTTCTTTGGTGCCAACAGAACGTTTAACTACTCAATGATGGCCCCTTCCCTTTATTCTCCAGGCAAAGCATAGTGAAAGCAGAATCTGGGAAACTTGGGTAATTCCTCCCAGCATACCCAGAGGTAGAAGTTCACAGAGCATGAACATAGGATCCAGATGAGGAGGAAGGAGCACTCTAATATTTCAAACTTAAATCTCTATGTCTCAGTTTCCCCATCAACAAAAAACAATCTGGGGCACTGGGAAACTGCTTGAGATATTCACATCCCATATTCATCTGAGTTTCTTGTTTGAGTCCTGGCTCCTTCTCTTCTGATTCAAATTCCTGCTCATGTGCACTCTAGGAGGTAGCAATGATGGTTCAAGTACTTGTTTCTCTGCCTTACGCATTGGAAACCTGGATTTGAGGTTCCTGGCTTGAGCATGGCCCAGCTTCAGCCATTGCAGGCATTTGGGAAGTGAACTAATGGGTGGAAGAACTCTTTGTCTCTTTACCTTTCAAATAACATAAAATATGTATAAAAGTTAAAATATAAAAACAATAATAATACAGGGTAGTTAAACATGTTATCACATGAAAACAATTCAGAAGAGTTAATGGCACAAATTGAGGGCTATGTAGATTTTAAGTTATATTTTTTCTGGCTAGTCCTAGTCATTGATGATTACAAGATTGCCAGGAGATAATAGCCTCCACTGGGCAAAAAGTACAGCTGCATCAAAGTGGATAGTCTTATCACTGCAGATGCAGTGACACCTAGATGTAGTATTGTAAATGCTTCTAAATCTCTCTAAAATAGTTCCCTTAGACTAGTGACTTCATTTATTTAAAAGAAGTCATACTTCAAGCCATTCCCAAAGACCCATCAGCCCTGATTGCCTCTGTTTCTTATACTTGATGTCTGCAGTTGAATATTTCTCTCCCAGGTAGCGTTTCATTTGTTTTCTGAGCCAGGAGGTGTCACTGCTCTGCAAACACCCTCCCCTCTGTAGGAGCCAGGTTATGTCTGTCACAGCCCAGACCGCACACTAAGCTTTAGAAAGAGGAGGGAATCAGGAGGCAGGATAAATTCACCAATCTTTAGCTTCCTTTCATTCTGTGCCCAGCCTAATTATCTCCTCAGCCAACTACCAATTACCTGTATTCAGAGTTACAGTGAAGTTCAATAGCAGATGGACACTCGATTGATTTCAAACAGACTCTTAATTATTTCTCTTCCTTTACCCCTATAATCCCTTTGTGTCTATATCTGGCAATCTAACTGCTTCTTGGGTTCTCTAACCTCCCTTGCAACTCCACACCAATAATTACTGCTCTCCCAGCCATCATGCTTCAAGCGTTTAATGACTTGGAACCTAGCAACAAAACTTCCCATGAGCAAGGGACATCCTGCAAACTGGCTTGGAGGAAGCTAGTTTGGTAACCTGAACTGGATAAGTGGATTATTCAGATTCTAAATCTTAGATCCAAAGTGGATTTTCATCCCTTGTATATTATAATTATTACATTGGGAATTGAAGTATCTTGGAATTTACTGTGAGAATGGCTTAATTGTGAAATCTCTTTTGAGTATCACTATGAATTCATATGTAGACACACACAAGGGTACTTCAAAAAGTTCACTGAAAGTGGAATCAGATATATGAGTTCCTTTTGCTGTAAAAATGGTGCAAATGTCAATATTTCATTATATGTGGAAAATGTGTAGTATGAAAAAATTATAGATGAATTTAGAATTTTTGTACCAAAATAAACCATTTTAATTTCCATTTTCCACTATGTTTTTGAAATACGCTTGACATTCCCCACCTCTAAATAACATAAACTTTCATGAAAATTGAGTTGGGACTAACCAAATGTTCCTGCAGACAGATGCAGGGCAGATGATTGGACAAACACACAGATCAGCAGCTGATATTTGGCAAATCATGATCCAGCTGTAACCATGTGGAGGAGCCCACACACAAGCAGTGAATATACCCTCACCTTCCCCTTTCTGGAGCAGAAAGCCCCAACCCCCTCATTTTATTAAATCTCTACCCCCAACTGAATATGGAATGTTTGTAATATACACGATAAAAGTAGGCATGTGCACCTGTCCCTTTTTAAATATGAATAAAGCTTCCTGGAACTTCCCTAGAGCTTAGCATATATGTATACTTTCCCTAGAAGGAAGGCATAGAAAACTTGAAACTCCTGATTAATCAGAGGAGCCTGATTTTTGCTCATCAGACGATCTTGCTCCTACCTTGTGCAACCAAAATAAATTCCTTTCTGCTTACAGCTTTAACTATCGTCTGGTTCCATTGGAATACATGCTGATCAAGAAGCCTTGGGTCAACAAAATTGCACCCTCATATATGTGAATATTTATAGTCGTGTGTAGAAAATAACTATAACACATCAAAGCTTCTTGGCCATCTTATGGTGACACCATTCCCAAGGTGGCCTGTGAGGCAGATAGAACTAATAGGAACATTTATATACAGATGCCCTCAAATGAAAATAAATTTGTTTTTGAGGATAACGAGATGCTATATTCTAGATGTTTGAAAAAGCACACCCAATCTACCATAAAAAAGTAAACCTCCCCTTTGCCCAGTAAGTCATCCAAAAGTATCAAATGAAAAGGAATTGACTCACTTAGGTCACCTCATACAAAAACTGGCAGGATCCCTGTCCCAGGTCTGAAAGACAAAGGGAGCCAAGATCATGGAAGAAAGAACCAAAAGGTGTCAGATTCATGTGGGAGGCAGGCTAATGATGGCACATCTGTAACACTACCACTGGGGGTTTTCTGGTGGCTTTTGGTCCTTGATATCATCACAGTGAATTCCCAGAGAGAAGCAGGAAAGAGAGAGAAAGAAAGAAGAGAAGGAAGAGGAGGAGAAGAAGGAGGAGAAGAAGAGGGAGAAAGGAAGGAGAAAGAGAAGGAGAAACTCCCATATGCTAGTTCACTCTTCTGATGTCTGTAATGGGTAGCAGGTTGAAGCTAGAAACTAGGACCTTGATCTAAATCTCTTACATAGGTGGCAGGGACCCAACTACTTGAGCCTCCTCATGTCCATTTCAGCAGGAAGCTGGAATAAAGAGCTGGAGCCACAAATCAAACCAAGCACTTCTACGTGGGAAACAGGTATCCAATTCAGAGTCTTAACCACTAAGTCAAGGATCCTCTCCTCATATCAGCTTTGAAAACAGAGATAGCTGGCTGGCACCATGGCTCACTTGGCTAATCCTCCACTGTGGCGCTGGCATCCTGGGTTCTAGTCCCAGTCGGGGCGCCGGATTCTGTCCCAGTTGCTCCTCTTCCAGTCTAGCTCTCTGCTGTGGCCTGGGAAGGCAGTGGAGGATGGCCCAAGTGTTTGGGCCCTGCACCTCATGGGAGACCAGGAGAAGCACCTGGCTCCTGGCTTCAGATCGTTGCAGTATGCCAGCCATAGTGGCCATTTGAGGGGTGAACCAATGGAAGGAAGACTTTTCTGTCTCTCTCTCGCACTAACTCTGCCTGTCAAAAAAAAAAAAAAGACAGAGAGAGAGAGAGAGAGAGAGAGATAGCTGTCTAAGTTTGGGTTTTCTCAGAGCTGGACTCTGAGAAAAGGATTTGCGTGCAGGTAGTTTATCTCTGAGGTACACCCAGGGAGCAGTGGTAGTGGAGTAGAGGGAAATAATTCAGAGAAGGTTGGCTGTCTGTTCAATGTGAATTCATGAGCAAATTACTGCTCAGAGTAAGTGAGCCTCAGTTCTGGTGGGGACCTCTGGAACACAAGGTAAATGTATCTGGGTTGCCTACCATTGCTATATCCTACATCCTGCCTTGGTACTAGGAAGATGCAGTATTTATTTTCTTTCTTTTTTTTTTTTTTTGGACAGGCAGAGTGGACAGTGAGAGAGAGAGACAGAGAGAAAGGTCTTCCTTTGCCGTTGGTTCACCCTCCAATGGCTGCCGCGGATGGCGCACTGCGGCCGGCGCACCGCGCTCATCCGATGGCAGGAGCCAGGTGCTAGGTGTTTTTTCCTGGTCTCCCATGGGGTGCAGGGCCCAAGCACTTGGGTCATCCTCCACTGCACTCCCGGGCCATAGCAGAAGGCTGGCCTGGAAGAGGGGCAACCGGGACAGAATCCGGCGCCCCGACCGGGAGTAGAACCCGGTGTGCCGGCGCCGCAAGGCGGAGGATTAGCCTGTTGAGCCACGACGCCGGCCGGAAGATGCAGTATTTATTCATCACTATTCATTACTGTCTAAGAGATGTTCCCATGGGGTGTTCCTCAGCACTTCCATCTGCTCCACACACACTGCCTAACAGCTAGAGACAGCCAAGGGTATCCAAGAAGGGTGACAGTATCTGTATCTTGCAACTACCTACAATGCAGTTTCACAGATACATATTGTCAGACATGCTTAAGAAGAGATGCATTTGTAGGTGTTTTGAATACAATGTTCTCTGCATTATCAAGATAAAAGCCCATAAAGTCACAATAAATTAGATAGCATCTGTACCAAAATGAATGTGCTTGATGACTGATGACACTCTAATAATGGTGGGAGAAATTCGGGAAAGAAAGAGTGAGGCGAAGGAAGGCATGATACTCTGATAGTTAAAACTCATCCAGGCGGCGCTGTGGCTCACTAGGCTAATCCTCCGCCTTGCGGCGCCAGCACACCGGGTTCTAGTCCCAGTCGGGGCACCGGATTCTGTCCCGGTTACCCCTCTTCCAGGCCAGCTCTCTGCTGTGGCCAGGGAGTGCAGTGGAGGATGGCCCAGGTGCTTGGGTCCTGCACTCCATGGGAGACCAGGAGAAGCACCTGGCTCCCGGCTTCGGATCAGCATGATGCACCGGCTGCGGCGGCCATTGGAGGGTGAACCAATGGCAAAAGGAAGACCTTTCTCTCTGTCTCTCTCTCTCTCTCACTATCCTGTCTGTCAAAAAATAAAAAAATAAATAATAAAAAAAAACTCATCCAAAGGACATTAGGCAACTGTCACCAAAGTCATAAATAATGTGGAAAGACCAGGACCTATGATGATTTTTGCACCACCGTCCAGTCTGTGCAGCATCTAATCTGAGGGAACAGCCTAAACTCAGTAGGGTATAACGGAGCAGGATGCAAGAATGTGAAGTAACCATCCTTCTCACTGTACCAAAAGTTAATCACAGGCCATAGTAAGGGCCAAGGGCAATTTCACATCAATTGGTAGGTAGGCTAAGCTTTATTCCATGGATAACCTTCCACAGAGAGTTACTTAAAGAAATCCCACCTCTCAGTGGTTTTAAAAATAACTGATTCAACTTTACTTGTTTAATTATTGTTAGAAGCGGGAAAAGTTTTATAAATCAAGTACCCTCTTAAAAGTTAATGATGTCATCTTACATAGTTGTGAGATATATATTCCCAAAGTTCTGGAACATGTAATCATGGCATTTAAAACATTTAGATGTGGTCACCACAAGATTTTAAAACTGGGAGCTGGGGCTGGCACTGTGGCATAGCAGGTAAAGCTGCTGCTTGTAGTACATGCATCCAATATGGGTGCTGGCTTGAGACCTGGCTCTCCATTTCCAAGCTAGCTCTCCACTATGGCCTGGGAAAGCAGTGGAAGATGGCCCAAGTCCTTGGGCCCCTGCACCCACATGGGAGACCAAGAAGAAGCTCCTGGCTCCTGACTTTAGATTGGCCAAGCTCTGCCCATTGCAGCCATTTGGGGAGTGAACCAGTGAATGGAAGACCCCTCTCTCTCTCTCTGCTTCTGCCTCTCTGTATCTCTACCTTTCAAATAAATAAATACATCTTAAAAAATAAGAATATAAAATAAAATTGGGAGGAAGAACGATTTCCTAGAAAAGGTAGAAGTTTCACTGGGATGTTCCATACTAGCTTGGAAGCTGTGTGAATCTGCCAGTCTAGCTCTTCTTCAAGCCCAGTTTGTTTGAACATTGAAAACAGAAAGATCAAAACAGGGGCAAGTATTTGACAAAGTGGTTAGAACTCTAGTAGAGATGCTCCTGGCCCACATGAAAATGCCTGGGTTTGATTCCTGCCTCTGGCTCCTTACTCCAGCTTCCCACTAAAATAGACTTTGGGAGGTAGCCATGATGGCCCAAAAGCAATGGTCCACTCTGGTCTCTAGACATGCCCTCTTCACAGTCCAGGTTGTGGAGCTATTGTTTCTTTAGGCTTTATCCTTCCCCTGACACTTATTCTTACCATATTCATCAATTCCACCAAAGATGAATTGTTATCCTGACTTTTCTCATGAGAGATTGGTCTGTTAGACTTTGAACTTGAAAGCAACAGACCCATGCAACATGTATTCTAATAGATCAAAGAATTTAAGTCAACATTTTGTTTTGTGAGATTTATGTGGTTGTGTGCCATGTGCTTTCTCATTGCTCTCTAGTATCCCAAAACATGAATCTACCACATTGTATAAGTTCACTTAACTGTTGATGGACACTTCGGTTGTTTCCAGTTTAGAGCTATTAAAACTATTGCTTCCAAAGTATGAAGCAGACCCCTACCTTACACCTTACACAAAAATCCATTCAAAATGGATTAAAGACCTAAATCTATGACCTGATACCATCAAATTACTAGAGAACATTGGGAGAAACCCTGCAAGACATAGGCACAGGCAAAGAGTTCCTGGAAAAGACCCGTGAGGCACAAGCAGTCAAAGCCAGAATTAACAAATGGGATTACAGCAAATTGAGAAGCTTCTGTACAGCAAAAGAAACAAACAGGAAAGCAAAGAGGCAACGGGCAGATTGGGAGAAATTATTTGCAAACTATGCAATGGATAAAAGATTAATAACCAGAATATATAAAAAGATAAAGAAGCTCAACAACAACAAAACAAACAACCCAGTCAAGAAACGGGCAAAGGACTTAAACAGACATTTCTCAAAAGAGGAAATCCAAATGGCCAACAGACACATGAAAAAATGCTCAGGATCACTAGCCATCAGGGAAATGCAAATAATAACCAAAATAAGGTTTCACTTATTTAGTTAGAATGGCCTTCACACAGAAATTAACAAACAAATGCTGGTGAGGATGTGGGGAAAAAGGTACCCTAACCCATTTGTTAGTGAAAATGCAAACTGGTAAAACCACTATGGAAGACAGTTTGAGATACCTCAGAAATCTGAATATAGTCCTACCATAGTACTCAGCCATCCCACTCCTTGGAATGAAATTAGCACATAAAAGAGTTATTGGTACCCCCATTTTTATTGTAGCTCAATTCACAATAGCTAAGACATGGAATCAACTTAAATGCCCATCAATGGATGACTGGATAAAGAAATTACGGCATATGTACTCTACAGCATACTACACAGCAGTTAAAAAAATGAAATCTGGTCATTTGCAACTAAACAGATGAGTCTCTAAAACATCATACTTGGTGAAATAAGCCAGTCCCAAATGGACAAATACCATACGTTCTCCCTTATAGGTGGTAACTAGCAGAGTACCTAAAAGGAAACCTGTAGAAGTGAAATAGATACTATGAGAAGCAATGACTTGAACAGCCCTTGTCTTGAGTGTCAAGGAACACTTTATTATTTTATTATTTTTATTTTTTCTACTTAATCCATTGGTTGAACTCTGTACTTAACACAGAATTAATCACATGTGTATAAAGTCAATTCAAAGTAGATCTCTAAGAGTGGGAATAAGAGAGGGAGGAGCAGTATAGTTCCTTGTATTTCAACCAGGTCTTGAGCTGCTATATTTCATGCCATAGCAGGTGCAGTTTATACATGTTTTTGAAATACACAGTCTGGATTGGTTTTCTTTTTAAATACAAATAAATTCACTTAATTTTAAGAAGTAAAGACAAAAGATCAGTGTCAACCCAAAAGTATTTCAATATTTCCATTTTGCATGATTCAATTGAGAACCTATGTAAGTTTGTTCCCAGAAGCCAATGTATCATTTATCTCCACTAAGGAAAATGAATCCTGAAAAATTACACGATTTTCAGTCATGCAAATTTCACTGGTTGTATGAAAAACCCTAGAGAGTTCAATAATATCTACTTTTAAAATATTATTTTGGATTTGGTATCTTTTTAATGATTCTGGGAATGGGAAATCTCCATCTTTTGTGTCTGTCTGTCTGTCTGTCTGTCTCTCTGGCTTTCAAGTAAATAAGAAAAAAAAACTTTAAAACATTATAATATTTGATAGACTACAGTCTACCTTCCCATAGAATAAAAGAATAGATTTAAGTAGGAGCCACTATATTTAGATAGGCAAACAGTATTCTTCCCCTTCCTCATCTACTCCTTTGGTTTCTAATGCCGATTCTCTCCTTGTCTCACTTCTGCCCTAGACAGCAGATGTCAAGTGAAAGAGGCTGAGAGTTCTTTAGATACTTCTCAATTGCTTCCTGTAGGGAATGCACTTAACTATCCCTAGGGCATAAGAAACATTCTGGACGAAACACAAATGTCTATTTGTAAAGGAACAGCCTAGGGAGCATAGGTTCTTCCCATAAGTCTATTTCTTTTGGAACATTCAAGCAATGTTAAACTTATATGTAAAATGAGAAGGATTAGCCTGCTATGTAGTTTTTAAAATGTGGAAATACTAAGAAACTGTGGGGAAGGTTTGGGATCTGTGTACAAAGAGGTATAAGGGGATTCCACAAGATTCATGGAAATGGAATTACAAGATAACATTTGCATTTTCTATGAAGCTTTTGAAGACTTCTTATAAAGCACCACTCCTTTAAGTTTGGTTTTACAGAAAACTCCAAATTGTTGTGTTTCATGAAGTGAAGGGCATAATGTTGAGGATTCAGAAAAATGTAAGTGAGGAATGTGACATGAAGAATCAGAATGGCTTCACCACTATGTTGTGCATTTGCCATGGAGATATCTTAGCTGGAGCAGAATGAGAAGGAGTGACCTTCAAGCATCCAACTCCCTCACATCTTTGGCAAACAGCAGCACTTAAGAGCCTCCTCCAAATTATTACACAAGCATCCCTGTGATGTAAAACTAAAGACTTAACTCAATGTACCAAATTAGTTTTTTAAGTTCTGTCACCAAGATTAGTTTTTCCTGTTTTTGAATTCCATATAGTTTCATACATACAAGCATTTTTGAATCTGATGTATTTCACTTCCACAATGCTGTGTGTAACAGTAGTGTGTTCTCTTTATTGTTGCACAGTATTCCATCAAATGAATAAACCAAATGAATAAACCAGTATTTACTTATTGTTCTGTTGTTGAACGTATGTCTCATTTCCAGTTTCAGAGTAGTATGAATAGATTCATAATGCATTAACTTTCCTTGGATATGAGGTTTATCAAAAACCCATGCATATGGGAGATCTTCCAAAAGTTCATGGAAATTACATACATGAAAAAATTATGCATGAATTTCAAAGCTTTTTGCATCAAATAAACTTATCTTTTAATCATTTCCCATGCATTTCTTTTTTTTTTTTTATTTGACAGGTAGGGTTATAGACAGTGAGAGAGAGAGAAAGAGAGAAAAGTCTTGCTTCTGTTGGTTCACTCCCCTAATGGCTGCTACGCCAATCTGAAGCCAGGAGCCAGATGCTTCTTCCTGGTCTCCCATGTGGGTGCAGGGACCCAAGCACCTGGGCCATCCTCCACTTCCTTAATGGGCCACAGCAGAGAGCTGGACTGGAAGAGGAGCAAACGGGACAGAACCCAGAGCCCTAACCGGGACAAGAATCCGGGGTGCCAGCGCCGCAGGCAGAGGATTAGCCAAGTGAGCCATGGCACCAGCCTCCCATGCATTTATTGAGGGTCCCTCAGCCTAGATGAGCTGTTGCTGGATCATAATGTATACATGTGTAGCTACTGTTGATCTGTGTACCCCAGGCTTTTAAGCTTTTACTAGGGGAGAAAATCTCAAACAAAAACCCAAGCAGTCACGAGCAAATATATGTGAGATAAGAAAGATGTTTTCCTTGACACAAAATAATCAAATTGCCATGTAGATAGGATTTGCTCATCAATTTCAAGCTAAATGTTATTTATCTGAACTTATTTGCAAATGAGATTCAGCTTATAGGTTGCCTACAAACATGTTTTGTTCCTCTTCAAAATAGGTTGAGGCTGGCGCTGTGGCACAGTGGGTTAACCACCTGGCCTGAGGCTCCAGCATCCCATATGGGCACCAGTTCGAGACTCGGCTGCTCCATTTCTGATCTGGCTCTCTGCTGTGGCCTGGGAAAGCAGTAGAGGATGGTCCAAATCCTTAGACCCCTGCACCCACGTGGGAGGCCAGGAAGAAGCTCCTGGCTTCGGATTAGTGCAGCTCTGGCTCTTGTGGTCAATTGCGGAGTGAACCAGTGAATGGAAGACCTCTCTCTCTCTCTCTCCCTCTGCCTCTCCTCTGTGTAACTCTGACTTGCAAATAAATAAATAAATTTTTTTTAAAAAAATAGGTTCTTTGTTGTGGGCATTTTTTTAATTTTAATCAATTTAAAGTTAAGAAATTTAATATCAGAAATCTGCAGCCTTTAAGCTACTCTTTAAAAACTTGAATATCTGGGGTGGGTGTTTGGTACAGCAATTAAGACATTGCTTTTAACACTCGCATCCCATGTCAGTATGCCTGAGTTTCAGTCCCAGCTCTGGTCCGCATTCCAGTTGCCTGATAATGTGCATTGAGGGAGGCAGCAGGTGATGGCTCAAGTAATTAAATCTCTGTCACCCACATGGGAGACTCCACTGGAGGTCCCAGATCATGCTTTAGACTTGGCCTACCTAGCCTGACCTGTAGTGGGCATGGAGAATGAACCAGTGAATGGGAATGGGGAATCTCCATCTATTTGTGTCTGTCTGTCTATCTCTCTGGCTTTCAAGTAAATAAGAAAAAAAAAAAAACTTTAAAACATTATAATATTTGATAGACTAGAGTCTACTTTCCCATAGAATAAAAGAGTAGATTTAAGTAGGAGCCACTATATTTAGATAGGCAAACAATTCCCTGTTTGCAAAGTTCCTGCCTCTGCCTATTGTATTTATGCTGCCTGGTCTCCTTGGGTATGAAAACCGTGCTATACCTTCTGAACTGTCCCTCAAATTTATCATATTTCTCTCATTTGGAATATTGGGATTTGGTGATTACAACGATGAGGGTTGAAACATGTGGTCATCTTCCTACAAAGTACTATACACTAGCTTGTTTCTAAGAAGTGGCTGCATTAAGAGGGCCATATCAGTGCAAGGTGTCCGGCACATAATAAATCTTCCCAGGCAGATGAATCAATTAATTCACAAGCTTTTATTGGGATTCCACTCCCGGGCGAGGTTCCCCGGTCCCAACAGAGCGAGGGCCTGGGAAGTCATGCATCAGAGATTGGGAGGGCTCCTTTTATAGATACAGAGCATGGGGGTTAAAGGTTGAAGCAGGTCTGATCCACATTGGTTGAACTTTAGTCACCAGTGCAGACCTTGACAAGGACTTTTCTTCCCCGGCAGTGTGGGTAGGGACTCTCCATTCCCAGAAGAAAAAGCCTTTTCTCCTTGCAGATCCCAAAGCTACCAATCAGTATATGATGGAGGTGTGTGTTAAATGAATAAAGAGAGGAAACTGAGCTTGCTGCTTCTGATGAGAAAAACTTCACTCAAGATGTGCACTCATAGGCCCAGTCTTCTGAAGAGCGTCTGCTAAGCCCATGAGCAGGATCCTTGACAAGGGATGAAACAAAACAGCCTTTCCAATCCATTCAATTAAGGACTTCCTGGACTAAACTCAATTTTATTATGATTAGTGTGCTGGGCAGTTGCTGATTTCTTTAAATCATTTTTATGCTGACAAAGACATTAATAGGGGCCAAAGTTATTTCATTTTTGGTAATCTGAAGTTAGATATAGATAATCTAAAGGACTCTCATGTTGGAATACAAATATATCATGGGTACATTAAAACAGTAATAAATTTTGCTAGGTTCACTAGTTAGTAAATGAAATATCTGAGTTTCCTCCTCCCCTTGCCCATAAAAATAAATGATGGTGAAATGAAACCATGGGACATATCTGGGACTAATTAATGAATAAGGTGGGATAGCCCTAAGGGGACATGGCAATAAAACACTAATCTGTAGCCTTAGCCTTAGGCCTTTCTCAAGGAAGGCTGGACAGCCAAGCCTGAGAATCAGAGTTTAGAATGGAATCTTGGAAGAGGACCAATATTGTCTAATAAGCTCTCAATTTTGTCACTGTGGTTATCCAAATTGTGTAACACCTCAGCCAGCTGTCCATTTATTTTGTCCCAAAGTTTTCCAGGATCTCTGGGCTCTTGTCAGATTCCTGTGGCTCAATTCCACAGGCTTCTGTGGCATATTGACTGAGACTTTAATTTGGCTACCATTGCTTCCTCTGATTAGAGAAACTTCACTCAGTATGTGTACCAACAGGCCCAGTCTAGAAGCCCACCTCCCCTTAGCCACTAAGTGTTACTGCTTTCTTTCTCTTATTCCGGATTCCATCATCCCAGTGATAACAAGAAGCTCAGCTTCTCTAAACATTAATCCAAGCCCATTGACAACAACTCTGACAACCTTCCTGAAGACTGAATATCTTGCTGGTTTGGTAGAGGGAGTATCTGCTGAGCCCTGTTTGTTAAGAATATAATGAAGTAGAAAGTTGACAGATTGCACCTAAAACCATCTACATGTATTCCGATATCCCTCCTCCCTGAACCATCTGACTGTTTATCATGACTGTCAGAGAAGTTGCAGAACTTCATCATGTGCCTTAGGCCGTCACAGCATGTGGGCTTTGAAAACCATTGAAGAAAATTATCAGAATCAGCTTTAAATGTCCTTGGCAAAAATCTCAATCTTCAGCTATGAGCGAATGTGTCTATATTGTCGAACAATCCTTGATTCAGCATTTATATCCCTGCCCCTAAACTCAAGCTTTATCTATAGGTTGGTTTCCTTAGCTTAGATGGCTCAAATTGGCCATGTACTTTGATTTTCCAGTGGGTTGGCTATTTTATTTTCCTGGAGAAAGAGGATAATTTTCTTCTGAGAGTATAATTTTAGCATGGAAGCACTAAGGAATGGAAGAGGAGGATCTTAAAGAACATTAAGAATCATCTTACATGGCACCTGCCTCAGGCGAGATTCTTGTACAATCATTGAGCAAAGAAAGTTGTTTCCTGTTAAGAAAGTATTGTACTGACCTTCTAGGATGGGTAACTTATGAGTTCAAGATCTGCAAACTTATACATTCAAATGAATTCATCCCAGGTTTCTGTATTCTGGTCATGGTGCAGAATCTGAAATAGGAGACCTTTCAAAGCTGTGTATCCAATCTCTTTTGTAACTCTGCCAACTTTATTTTCAGATCCTGGGCCTGACTTTAATCAGAGTTTGCCCTGCAATGACCAGAGATGAGTGTCCTTTAAAGCTGTTGTTGTTTCTCTCAGGCTTCTAGAGTATGCCTTAAATTAGCAATTAACCATCTCTAACCTGATATTTTCCTCTTGTGGGTCAAAAGGAGCCAACTCGCTCCACAGTTTCTGTAATTGTCTTTGCCCCAGTATTCATTGTGTACTACAACTACTAGATATCCCAATACTTGACCTTCTACCAAGCTCTATTCCAATTTACTACAGGTGAAAGGTTAAGCAATTGTGATGCTGCACTGTGTCAGTGTTTATTTTCATTCCAATTTAACACTGAAAATGCGATCCCTATTGCTTTTAGACAGGTCAGTTATCCAATTCCAAAATCCTCTCTACAGGGTATCTTGTCTACAGCTACTTGTTTTTAGCTCAGTTTCCAGATAAAACCCTGGAACAAACACGAAGAGCAAGTGCTTTAATTGGAACATGCACTCCTACGGCAGTAGAGAGAAGTGAAAGGCAGATGGGAGGGAAGGATGGGAAGGAAGACAAGGAGATATGCTACTGTTCTGGCCGCTGCATTTTCCTAAATCATGAGAAAGCACAGCCAAATGCATCTGTTGTGATGTAGGGCACCCCAAACCACACTGTACAGAAACACATGTCTTGGAAGAGCTCATCAGAGAAAGAAATGGAGAGGGAATTTATCTGCCTTGATCTATCTTCCCCATAGGAGCACCTAGAAGTCATTCTCAAGTAGGAATAATTTTGTTACCAAGAAGAATATTTGATAATTTTGTTGTTTCATTTATATTTATTTGAAAGGCAGAGTGACAAAAAGAGAAAGTGGATGTGGGAGAGGAGGAGAGCGGAGAGAGGGAAGAAGATAGAAAGAGAGATCTTCTATTCACGAGTTCACTCCCTAAATGCCTTCAATAGTGGAACTGAGCCATGTGGAAGCCAGGAGCCAGGAACTTCCACCCTTCTCTCCCACATGGGTGGCATGAACCCAAGCACTTGAACAATTACCTGCTACCTCCCAAGGTGTGCATTAGTAGGAAGTGGAATCAGAAGCAGAGGCAGGATTCCAACCCAGGCACTCTGATTTGGGATGCAGTCATCCAAGCAGTGCTTAATCACTGCCTTACAATACATTTTTATTATCACAGCTGTGTGTGCTTGTGTAAGGTTTGCATGCTATTACAACTGATATCTATGGACCAAGGATGTTGTTATATATACTATAATGCATGGGATGACAACCAACAAGAATTATTCAGTCCAAAATGTCATCTCTATTGGGTAAGCATTTGACTAGCAGTTAAAATGTTAGTTGGGATGCCCACACCCCTTATTGGAGTGCCCAGGTTTGAGTTCAGATCCATTTCTTTTTTTTTTTTTTTTGACAGGCAGAGTGGACAGTGAGAGAGAGAGACAGAGAGAAAGGTCTTCCTTTTGCCGTTGGTTCACCCTCCAATGGCCGGCGCGGCTGGCGCGCTGCGGCCGGCGCACCGTACTCATCCGATGGCAGGAGCCAGGTGCTTTTGCTTGGTCTCCCATGGGGTGCAGGGCCCAAGCACCTGGGCCATCCTCCACTGCACTCCCTGGCCACAGCAGAGGGCTGGCCTGGAAGAGGGGCAACCGGGACAGAATCCGGTGCCCCAACTGGACTAGAACCCGGTGTGCCGACGCCGCAAGGCAGAGGATTAGCCTGTTGAGCCACGGCGCCGGCCTCAGCTCCATTCCTAATTCCAGCTTCTTGCTTGCATACCGTGGGCGGCTGCAATGATAACCCTGGTACTTGTATTTCCGCCACCCACATGGGAGACACAGATTGAATTCCTGGCTTCTGGCTTTGGCCTAGCTCATCTCTGGCTGTTACGGGCATTTGGAGAATGAATCAGCAGATGGATGATGTATGTCTGTATCACTATCTACCTTTCAAATGAATTTTTAAAGTAAATTAAGGCCTGAACTGTGGCTTACTAGGCTAATCCTCCACCTGCGGTTCTGGTACTCCGGGTTCTAGTCCTGATTGGGGCGCCAGTTCTGTCCCGGTTGCTCCTCTTCCAGTCCAGCTCTCTGCTGTGGCCCGGGAAGGCAGTGGAGGATGGCCCAGGTGTTTGGGCCCTGCACCCACTTGGAAGACCAGGAGGAAGCACCTGGCTCCTGGCTTCGGATCAGCACAGTGCGCCGGCCGTAGCAGTCATTTGGGGGGTGAACTAACGGAAGGAAGACTTGTCTCTCTGTCTCTCTCTCTTTCACTGTCTAACTCTGCCTGTCAAAAAAAAAAAGTAAATTAAAACAAAGTGTCATGAGTGTTATTGTTGTAAGACTCTGTGTGGGTAAAATCAAGAGAAACTGAAGAGATGCATAATATGTGTCTAATAAAGAAAATCAACAGAGAAAAAAGACAAAAATATGGAAGGCATTTCACAGAAGAGAAAACGCAAATGGAGAACAAAACATGGAAAGATGCTGAACCTCATCGGTAAGCAGGGAAAACAAATTAAGGTAAGATTCCATTTCACACTCAATTGATTAGTAAACACTAAGACATTTAGAACTCTGAGCAGAGAGATAATGTTGTTCAAAAGGAATATTCACATTCTATGCATTGGGTGTGTGAATTTCTACCATCTCTGTGGAAAAGCATTTAGTACTATGTTGTGACACTGAACTTACATAATTTTAAAGTGACCATTATTGCATACTACCTGAGATTGCCCCGCTTTTAGCACTGAAAACCTTGCAAACTGGAGAACCCCTCAGTTCTAGTCAAATTTGAGATGGTCACCTGGCTTAATCCTAGCAAATGATGTCTATGTATATTGTCCTGAAAAGCTTTTGCACAGGAACAAGGAAATACATTAAAAAAGATCAGAGTGTTATTGTTCCTAATAGTAACAAGTGGAAACAATAGAACAGATAAGAAAATTGTGATATGTTCACACATTGTAATATTATTTAGTTGTAAAAATGAACTGTAGCATCATGTAACAAATGAATGAATATTAGAAACAGAAATACTGAAATAAATGATCAAATTTCCTATCGAATACAGACTGATCATTATGGTAAAGCACAGAAGACAGAAAGATTAATAGTGTATTCTATAGGGATGTATTCATGATTGGAAAAATGTTTAAGAATGAATAGCTGATAGATAAAATTAAGATAATGGTTACCTCTGGAGAGGAGATGAAAATGGAAATGCTTCCTCTTTTCCAAAGAAAAAATGAACTAATCCATTAACACATTCCCAGAGAATATTCACTGGAGTTTTCCATTGTTATTCATTGCTCTTATTGTCATTTATTTTTCATTCTTTATGTTGTTTTATACTTATTTAACCTCTCGTAAATTAATATTATATCATTTGTTAAACTAGAAGGCAAAGAATTACCAATAGAATTGGAAAGGAAGAACAAACATAATACATTTCCTAAGCCAACAAGAATGGGTTTTATTGGCTCCAGGTTCTTTGTTCATGAGCCTCCATCATCAAATTCTCATCCTGACTCCAAGAAGCATGAGATGCTAATGCCAGTCTGTTAATCTTTATGCTAAAAATTGCTGAGGCTAGTGCTGTCGCATAGCAGGTAAAGTTACCACCTGCAGTGCCAGCATCTCATATGGGCACTGGTTCAAGACCTAGCTGCTCCACTTCCTATCCATCTCTCTGCTAGGGTCTGGGAAGGCAGTAGAAGATGGTCTCGGTCCTTGGGCCCCTGCACCTGCATAGGAAGACCTGGAAGAAGCTCCAGGCTCCTGGCTTCAGATCAGCACAGCTCTGGCTGTTTCGGCCAATTAGGGAGTAAACCTGCAGATGGAAGACCTCTCTCTCCACCTCTCCGTCTTTCTCTGTGTAACTCTGACTTTCAAATAAATAAATAAATAAATCTTAAAAAAAAAAAAGTTGCTGCACCTGGTAACATGGGTGAACACATGTAAAAGACAGACCTAAGAGGACAAAGAAAATAATTTTGGAAAATGTAGAATTTATACATCAGTCTCAGAGTGAAAGAACTCATGAATTGAAACTTTCCATTTTGTGAACATACCCCAATAGAAATATGGATGCACAGCTCTCAGCATAAATGCATAAATGCACTTCCAATGCCAATGGACCTCACAGAGACCTGCTCCAGAAACTCATTCTTGTGAGTTCCATAGCCTTGGTTTGAGATCATAAACCAAACTTCTATGGTTTCCACAAAAAAAAAAAAACCCACTCTGCTCAACATGCTTATGAGAATTGCTCCATGTTAAAACTTTTTATTATGCAATTTGCATCACTGTTATTATACACCAGAAGCCACAAAACTAGTAATATATAAAAACTTCCTTCAGGTCCTCTCCTAATCTGACCTTTTCCTCCAAGCACTATAAAAGTATTTCCTCCTTTCTTTCATCTTTGAAACAAATATGATGGTACTTCAAAGTTTATAGAGCAGAAAGCTTGCAGCACAACATATTAAGCTGTTGCTTGTGACACTGGCATCCTGTATCAGAGGATAAGTTTGAGTCCTGGTTGCTCTGCTTCCTATCCAGATCCCTGTTAACATGCCTGGGAAAGAAGCTAAACATGGTACAAGTAGTTAGGTCCCTGAAACTTATGTGAGTAACCCAGATGGAGATCTGGGCTTCTGACTTTGGTCTGGACTAGCCCTGACTATACAGGCCATTGGGGAAGTGAACCAGTATATGGAAGATATTCCCCTCTCTCTCTTTTATCTCTCTCAGTCTTTCAAATAAATAATAAATAATTTTTAAATTATGGAAAATGGAATTAAAATGTTTATTTGGATGCAAAAATAGAAATCTATGAATAATTTTCATAATATTTTCCATTTGATTACTCCTTATTTACATGACTTTGAAATAGTTTTAGAGTTTTGGGGCTGGCACTGTGGTGCAGCAAGTTAATGTCCTGGCCTGAAGTGCTGACATCCCATATGGGCACCTGTTCGAGACCTGGATGCTCCGCTTTTGATCCAGCTCTCTGCTGCGGCCTGGGAAAGCAGTAGAAGATGCCCCAAGTCCTTGGGCCCCTGCATCCACGTGAAGACCTGGAAGAAGCTCCTTGCTCCTGGCTTCAGATCTGTATAGCTCTGACTGTTGCAGCCATTTGGGGAGTGAACCAGCACATGGAAGACCTCTCTCTCTGTGTCTCTACTTCTCTCTGTAAATCTGTCTTTCAAATAAATAAAATAAAATAAAAATAAAAAGTTTTGCACCATTTTCCTCAAACTGAAGCCCCCTGGCACAGATTACACAAATCCTACCTAAAGATTTTCCTATGATTTTGTCAGTCACATTGCTACAGCAATCTGTAGAACCACCCATCTGATCTTTCAGTGACCAGACTTTGCTCATCTTTCGATTTGCTTACCTTTTCATTAGGATTATTCTAATTCCAAACTAGCTTTTACCTTTTACATTTTATCTATTTCTGGCCCTTAATCTTGGTGTCTGAGTGTTTATGCCTCTTCTCTCTTCTTTCCTACCTGATACCTTCATTCTCAAGGCACCTGAGGGCACAATGGGCACCACTGTAAGTCTATTTCTGTTTTTGAACATGTACTATCCTCCTTGCCTTAAATTCCCATCCTATCTTATTCAACTAGGGATTGCTACTATGTACGCTTTTATTCAAATGTTTCCTAGTTGGTAGATTGCTGGAAATCTAGCTCTTTGCCTTCCTGTGTCAATGTCCTTTTGCAATGTGACTGTGAATCTCCTCTCAACAAGAGGTGGAGTCTATTCCCACATCTCTTAAATCTGTGTCCTTGTGGTCTGCTTTGGCCTGCCACAGGTTGATTATTCTGAACTTCAAGAAGCCATGCATCAATGTTTTTGCTCATTTTGTCTCTCCCTTTACAAATGTGTTTATTCAATTTATCAGAAAGAGAGACAGACAGACAGACAGAGAAACAGACATATTTTCCATTTTGGTTCACTTCCAAAATGTCTACAGTTGAGGCTGAGCCAGGTGGAAACTTAATCTAGGTCTCCCACATGGGTGACAAAGCTGCTAGGGAACTCAGTTGCTATAATCATAACTAGTCACTCATCAGATACATGAATGAAGCAATTTTAGATTATCTAGCCACCATCCAAACTGTTAACTGATATCAAACAACTGAGCAAAATCAGTTAGGATCAGTTAAGCCTAACCCAGACCAGCAGAACTCCCTAACTCATCTATAGACTGATGAGCAACAATGATTCTGCTCATCAAGTTAAGTTACAGGGTTATAGGGTTATTTATTATGCAGTAACAGGTTATGATTTTGTTCTGGCTAAAGTCTCCAAGTGTAAGAAGACAGTGGTATCTTGCAGTTGGTCTTTGTGTAGCTCTGTACTTACCTTGACAGGTACCCAAAACCCTTATATTGATTATTGACCAAGACGAGGGTGAAATGTATTAGCTAGTGATTTATAATGTGCTATTGAAAGTCCAAACTCCTCTAGGGGCATCCTGTACTAGTCTGAGTGCTCTTCAATGAAACTGTCGATTGATGGTGTGTACTTGTTTATCTTTTCACCAATCTAACTTTTAGCTACCTGAGCTATGAGATAAAAAAATAGCCCCTCTATAAGCCTGAGCCATGGCTCCCTGGAGACCAAGGCATCACACATGTATCTTGGTGGTTCTTGATCAGAAAATGTACTACATCATCCCATGTGATGGAGCAAGGACTATGGGAGCTGTGCCTAGTAGTTCCAGACTTCTCTGATGTTTTACTGTGCTTGGGATCCATGATCCATCAATGGCTGTTGGACAACTTGGAACTGCCTGTCAATGTCATTGCATGGATTCCTCACCTTCACACTCCTCCTGTTAATTTTGCATATGATTATACAAAACAAGATGTGAAGCCTTCACTGCCAAGTGTGCTAGTTCCTTCAACAAACATTTATTAAATCCATATATTCTCATTGTTTTAAAACATCAATTTTAATTCACATTTTGCTTTCTCCTTTGATATTTATCCAGAAATAAGCCAGTATGAAAGTGTAGTTGTAATGTCTTGCTTGACTGCCCTAAGCCACTAGTCCTTAAAAAACTCATGCTTTTATCTAGAAAGGCACCTTTCACACAGGCTACCTCTCAATGCTTTGAGTAACAATGTTCACAGAAATGAGAAGCCATGCAGGAAGCTGGAGAGGAGTTTCAAATCCATCTGGAAGGCTCACGTCTCTCAGTGTTACAATATAAACCATCTAAAATATGAGACTTCAGGGAAGAATTTTATTTCTTTTTTCAACTGGATATCAACATGTTCTAAGTATCAGAAGCATGTCACAAAAATATACATCACAAGCACTGAAATAAATCACAATTTGGCTATTGTGTGTTAAAACCCAAGTGGACAACAGACCAAAGTATGGAAATTAGAAATTAGAGCCTTGGTGGTCATCTATGTCTAAAACAGATCCAGAATGTTTTTGTAGTTCATCTATTTACCACACTATAATACATTTTCCTAAGTCACATTAAGTCACATTTCTTACCAGTGTCTGTTACGTGGGTGAGATTGCCCTGTTTTCCACTATTAAAACTCCTATACTCTTGCCACTTAGGAAACATTATACAGGTTGAGGATCCTTCATTCAAAAGGTTAGGGATCAGAAAGGTTTTATATTCTGGATTTTAAAACACTTTTATTGGCATGGACATTACCAACATAGGATTTCTACTCCCAAAATTCAAAATCTGAAGTGCTCAGAAAGTTTTGAATTTTAGAGCACTTCTGATGTACAGCCTTTTGAGTAGGGAAGCTCAATCTGTGTAAACTCTGCCACTGAATGGCTTTCTGATGGCTTCTGTCATTGGTATAAAATCCAGATCCTCTTCTTCATCTAAAAAGCTGTCCAACTTTATCTCCTCCATGAAACTTCTTGAAATTCTGCTTCTTTAAGCAACACAGGCTTTTTCTCAAGCCATGAACATACCACTCTGGATGGCACAGGGAAGGTCCAATCTTTCAGCCTTACTTAGCAGTCTCTTCAATCCCTCAATTTTCAGCTCAAATGCCCAGAATGCCCTGCTGTGGCATACTGAGTAGCCCCTAGTCATCCTTTATCTCAATGACCTGTTTACCATGTTCATAAACATAATAAGTGGCTACCAGTTTCCTTCCAACTTATTAACTTGCTTTTTCCTTCTACTAGAATGCCAATTCTCCCAAGACCATGTACTTGCCTCTTTTCAGTCCAACATTATATTCCATGTGTCTAGAAAAGTTCACAGGCACACAAAAGTTAACCAATGAATAGGCTGTGAATAACTCCAGATACCTTCCTGCTTTTATAGAATCGCAGAATTTAAAATAAAATTGCGAAAGGCAAAAACATAATGCAGTTTGTTCCCTACCTTTTTTCGATGGCTGTGGATGAATTAAAGACTCCAGAGGAGTGTGACTATTTATGGTCTGCAACTTTTTGTTGGAGTTCTCCAGTTTTCTTCATTTTTCCTCAGAGATCATTTTGGCAAGGGGTGGAAGCATTTCTCCACAGTATATTTCTGTAACAACATGGTAACATGACTCAGAATGCCTCCAACATTATGTTCTGTTTAGAAATAAATATATAGCCTCTTTTCCTTTATACCTCCTACATACAGCACATCCTTCCTTCACAGGCATGTAGTCACACACTCATATATTATTACCTGGACACTTCCAGGTGGTGTTAGACTCCCATTAGCACCTTATTTTCAACCATACTAATCCTTCCTCTACTTTATGCAATCATTCCATTGTGAACTTATCTTCTGAGTAGATCAGAGAAACCTTTTAGGGAAAGGAATTTCCCCTTTGGTTCCCTAAGCTATGGAACCTCACCAACTATCTGGTAATTGTATATTTTCAATACAGTCATTTTTCATTATTTGCAGTAATACTTAGGTTCCATAAAATCACCTCAAATATTGAATTAGGAAATACTGATCCAATCAATGCTCTTATGGGAAATACAGAATTAGGCTGCTGCAAGTCTCTAGCCCTAACATTTCCATCAATTAATCAAGATATAACCATGTTTTATATGTGTTTCTGTTGAGACACCTTATTTAGTGTGTCTCACTAAATTAATATTGGGTTAATATTGAACTCATGGCCAACAGCACTGTAACTCGAACAAAACTTATCTAACACATCTATTTTCTCAGCACACTACAGCCTTTTGTGCTCAGGAATATGAGGAAGCATCACAGCACAGAACTGGGAGTGGGTGCAAATGTGAAGTAGCAAAGTCACCATTATAAAGCACAAAAAATGTGGGGAAAATGAAAAAGTGAATCTGCAAATACAATACCCAAATACAGATAATGAGGATTGACACACTGGCTGTTTTAAAATTCAGATTCCAAACCTTGATTGTAGTTAAGCACAACATTGCCATTTAAATAACAAAAACAAAATACTATAGATGTGGTAGGAATGGACTAAATACAGATTCCACATTCTTGATTAAAGATCCAGGAACTAAAAGCAATTCTTATCTTCTATGCTACTGAAAAAGACAAACTCCAGAGTTTTTTCTTCTACTTGATATTAATTTTGCTCATCCAATTTTCAGACAAGTCTAAAAGAAATTTTCCTGAAAATAATTAAAGGTTGATAGTCTACTTGGTCCACTACAGGTCAACCTAAACTACTCCCAGAAGACTGTTTTTTTTTTCTTCCTTAAACAATAAGAAGAAAAATTTGGTTTTACTTTGTTATACATCAGTAAACTGTAATGACATAATGAACATATTTAGCTGATTTGTATTTTCTACAAAAAAAAAAAAAAGGTCAGTGCTTAGTATGATCCCTCCATTGTTTATATCAAAAACTATCTACTTTCTTGTGCATATGAAAAAGACTACATTAGGAATATGAGTTTATACTTTAAAGTGGTTACAAATATTTTCCAATTGTCTATAAATATTTTAAAGTGGTTAAATGTAACCTTGATTTATTTTTAGTTCATGGAAAAGTAATTTCTTGCTAAAATTACCTTTTTTAAATCGTGCCCTATGATTTAAATGATCATTTCTTTTTTTTTTTTTTTTTATTTTTGACAGGCAGAGTGGACAGTGAGAGAGAGAGAGACATACAGAAAGGTCTTCCTTTTGCCGTTGGTTCACCCTCCAATGGCCGCCGCGGACGGCGCGCTGCGGCCGGCGCACTGCGGCCGGCGCACCAAGCTCCTCCGATGGCAGGAGCCAGGAGCCAGGTGCTTTTCCTGGTCTCCCCATGGGGTGCAGGGCCCAAGCACCTGGGCCATCCTCCACTGCACTCCCGGGCCACAGCAGAGGGCTGGCCTGGAAGAGGGGCAACCGGGACAGAATCCGGCGCCCCGACCGGGACTAGAACCCAGTGTGCCGGCGCCGCAAGGCGGAGGATTAGCCTGTTGAGCCACGGCGCCGGCCTTAAATGATCATTTCTAAAAATGGCAGAACTTGCTTAAAAGCAGTAGCTTGAACAGATAACAAGATATCCTAGAAGGGAGTTTTGAAAACTCAGTTATTCTTACATGTTTTAAATATAACTTAAAATTAGATGAAATGCAATTAGACATAATTTCTTCCAGAGTATTTGATAGTCTCATCATGTATTTCAAAATATTGGAAGCTATGTCACCTTGGTAGAGAATGCAGCTTTAGGATTGATAATCATATGGGTCTATTGCATAACAATAACATATTTTACAAAGTAATGTGTTAATTCAGAAAAATAAAACTAAGGAAACGCATGCTGTTCACTTTTACAATTTATTAGTACTATTATTTTCTATATAATTAACCACTTGTGTTTTGAGTTTATTACTTAAAAGTTATTAAATTTCCTATGTATTCTGATAATAACCAGATAACCAGATTAATCAAGGAAGTACTCGACATGATAAAATTATTTTTTAAGATTTAGATAAAATTATTTTAACACATGTCAGATCACTAAAGCTCTCCTCTCAAATTTTTTTCTCTTTAAACATTCCACTAAGAAACCTTCATATCTCTGATAATGCCATATCACCAATACTGACTTTAAAAAAGCAATCTTAATCTACAATAGAATACTTTTGGATAATGCTATATCATTCTGGACTGTTGATAATGTACATGTTAATAGGATTCATTGACGCTGGATAAATTTAAAGTTTGCATTTCTAACATTCAAGGGAAAGAGGTCGCTTTTGACAGACTATTTCTACTTGGTACCAGGTATACTATTTGAGGTGATAGCAACCAGTATTATTCTTTGGGATTATTTACGTGGAGTCTCCTTTTTAAAAAAATAAAATTGTTTTTTTTTTTTTGTTTGTTTGTTTGTTTAAAAGCAAGCGAGAGAAAAAGAGAGAGAGAATATCTCTTGTCTATTGATTCACTCCTCAAATGACTACGACAGTTGGGTCTGGGATGGGCTTGAATCAGAGGCTCAGATCTCAATCCAGGTTTCCCACATTGGTGGAAAAGGCCAAAGTACTTGAGCCATCTCTGAGGCTTCCCAGAGTGTACATTAGCAGGAAACCAGAAAGGAAGTGGAGTCAAGATTCAAACCTAGGCACCTTGATACAGGATGCAGGCATCCCAAACAGACACCAAATTCTCTGTGCCACAATTCTCACTGCCACAGAGTACCATTTAAGATGTAATAAAAATGGTAATTGGCCAATAGTAAATAGCAAAAAATGTTAGACCAAGTGTTTTACTAAGCGCAAAACCCATCGAAGCAGCATTTTAGTCATTGAATTTAGTTCTTAAAGCCAAATTCAGTGACCTGCCACCTGTGTATAATCTTGGGGAAAATGTCCTACCTACATTTCAGATTATGAACAAAATAAGCATTTCTGTGGTTGTGTATGTATATGGGTTATAAACATAGAGATACTGGGGCTGGCGCTTTGGTGCAGTGGGTTAATGCCCTGGCCTGAAGTGCCAACATCCCATATGGGCGCCAGTTCGAGACGCAGCTGCTTTACTTCTGATCCAGCTCTCTACTATGGCCTGGGAAAGCAGTAGAAGATGGCCCAAATCCTTGGACCCCTGAACCCACATTGGGAAACCCGGAAGAAACTCCTGGCTCCTGACTTTGGATCGGCACAGGTCTGGCCATTGCGGCCAATTGGAGAGTGAACCAGTGGATGGAAGACCTCTCTCTCTCTCTCTCTCTCTCTCTCTCTCTCTCTCCCTCTCCCTCTCCTCTCTCTCTGTAACTCTGACTTTCAAATAAATAAATAAATCTTAAAAGAAAATAGAGATACAGTCATAAGAGAAGCACAATGTAATTTTCACATAAGTTTAGCTATTTTGTGCATTTTATTTTCAATAATTCTCTGATAATTTAGCCTCTCATAATTGGACATGTTGATTAACAGGTGCTTATTCATGGTATGAACAGGATGAAAAAATATGGAACAAGTCAGGCAGCTGTTTAGTCTAGCACTTAAAATGTCAGTCAGGACACACATTCTGCAGCAGAGTGTCTGGTTTCCAGTCCTGCCTGTAGCTTCTGATTTCAGCCTTCTACCAATGCAGACCCAGGTAGTCAAGAAGGCTCGAGCAGTTGGGTCCCTGCTATCCACATGGGATTCACAGATTGAGTTTTGAGCCCCTGGCCTTGGCCAGTTGCTGATACTTGTGGAATTAATTAGTAAATGGGAGCTCAATCTCTCTGTTTCTCTTTGCCCATCAAAGAAAAACATAAGCCTTTTTCGATTACAAAAAAAAGCATCAAAATGGCACCTAACTCTGAGGTATGGATATGTTATTAGGTTCACTGGATGATAATGAAAAAAACTCTAAAATTTTATTTTATACAAAACAGAACAAAGATTTACCATTAATCATTCTAGCATAAATAGTTCTAATCCCTGTGGGTTTTCTTTATCTCCTCACACACAAGGACAACAGCACTTACGTAGATACTTTTTGGTGGCTCACAGGCAGGATGACATAGGTCCCATCAACCTTGAAATCTTACAGTGTTTGCAAGATGATTCACCCTTTCAAGTACTTCACATTGTACATACAGGTGCAAATTTGTGAATAGTAGGTTTGATATGTGGTCTGTGCCATTATGTTAAGAAAACATGACTTTAATTTTTCTCTCTCAAAGAGAGCAGGCTTATAACCTTGGCCTCATTAAAATGAATTCTCTCTAAATGAGTTCTAAAGGGTTCTGAAATCATGCAAGATGCTAAATCCCACCAGGTTAGTCTTCCAATAACTAAGAGGCAATAGGGTGACAGGAGATAAAGTGTCTAATATATGAAGAAAACCTAACACACAATTTATTATTTTAACCTATTGTTTCCAAAAGAAATTAATGTGGAACATCCTTCTCAAAAATGTATCTTCACCATCATGCCATTTTACAATAGCTTTTTCTTCCTGTATATATATACCATATAACATGGATAACTCCATACTTTATGCTACATGTTGTACTTCCTGTGTAATAACTAAACTTCAGATATACAAAAGAGTTTCTTACCAGGTTTGACAGTGTAAAACCCAAGCAGAAAACAAGTTGGCAAAGGCAGTTTAATATAAACCTCCTCTGAGGATTTGAAAACAACATCACATTTATTTCCTGCTACTCATCTGCCCCCTGTGATCTTTGTCTCTATATTCAATAAAATATTTATGGCCAGAGCTCAGCAGCCCTTCCTCTTTTCTCACTGTGGGAATAAGGTATGTTCTGATTCTATGGGAGAAAGCTACATAGCAGAAACATGAAAATTTTGCATAAAATAACTTTAAGGGAGTTGGAAACCTAATCTGCTCAAAAACTGATTTTCTTTCATTCGAAGCAACATAGCTGTGACATACGGGACTGCATTTTGCAGTAATTTATGCACTTGTCGATTGCAGTGAACGCTCTCTAGGGAACTTCCTGGAGCTTACAGACAACCTGCTGTTTTTGGATTTCCTCAGATACAGATTGAGCACTATTTTCTTTTTTCTTCGCAGGTAGTAATGATACTTAGTTAAAAATGTTTTTCATCTTTTCTTATAGGAAAATATCCTGTTGGAATATCTGGCCTCAATTTATAAGACATTTCCCATGAAACAATGGGAGAATTAAGATTTTTTTTTTTTTTTGAATTCCGAACTGCAACATGGTCGTGTAAATGCTCTTTTCCTCTGGAAGAGCAGTTATAATGTATTGGCTTTTATTGTTAGGAGTAACTATTCTTTATGCTGAAAAATCAAGAGAACAATTACATTTGAACATATTGGTTTTCCAGTTCAATAGATAAAAACATTAAATTCTTTATCAATGGGTTCTAGACCCATTGATATGCACTTTCTTGTTGAACTTAGTGGACTAAGCCATTCGGTATGTAGACTCCATCCATTTTTCTGATGTTTTATTAATATAAAGGGAACAAATTTCATGCATTACATAGGTAAGTTCCAAGAAAATAACCACACTTTCTTCCCTCCACCTCTTTCCTACCCGCTTCCTCCCTCCCCTTTTTGATTTAATCAGTTTTTACAAAGACATAATGTTAATCCACTGTGTATTCACAAGTTTAATTCACCACTAATGATAATACTCTAAAAAGTAGGAAGACCACAGTTACACAAGAGTATAAAAAAATCAATAAATGAGGGAGATCCAACATGGCAGAATAAGGAGTGAACTTATTGCTCTAGTCTAAGGGAAGATAGTTTATAAGAAGTAGAGAGAGTGCAATCTTGAGGAAGAGTTAGGGAAAAAATGGCAGGGGAAACTTCACGCAAACGAGAGGGAAACTGTGGATCTGTGTGGAAGGTGTGGACATGCAAAACTCAGGACTCAAGCAACTGAGAGCCTTAGCACCAGCCTTGGAGAATGAAGTAAGATGGGTCTGCAGCAGCCCAAGCCACTGGCATTAAAGCTGCAGAAAGAGCCTGGTGTGGAACCACCTTGGAGCCCTGTGAAGGACAGTGTACCTACCAAATTAGAGGAGAAAAAAAGAGGATAGAGTTTCCCTCTCCCCAACAACCCTGCAAAAGCATCCTGTAACAAGCAGACAGAGGTTGGCACCATTTTATATACAACAGCTGCACCAGCTCATGTCTGCACACCTAACAACCAGCTGAGTGCAGAACACCTGGATCAGGCTGGGAGAACTGACAGAGGGCTGGATGCTCATGACTGTGGGAAGCTTATGTGCTGGGACTCTGAAAACACTGTGGCTGTGTGGGAGGGTACAGGGTATGGCTGGATATTTGGGCAGTCACTATGGGTGGCTTCACATGCTTGGGGCTCCCAGATTCCCTGGTGAGGTTCAATGGTGTGGGATCCATGCTCAAACCAAAGACTGCACAGATCCTTATTGTGATTCTTCAGGCAGCACAGATGAATATTGGACCCGCTGGGGCTAGCATCCAGGCACTGGTCACCTTTGAAGAGAGGAGGTGAGCATTAAACTATACCAACAGAGCAGAACAATCTTCCCCTAGGATTTAAAAAAAAAGAGAGGAGATTTACTATTTACAACCTGAGTCTCACCTTGGAGACTCTCTTTACTCTGGAGCACTGAACAGAGCTCACTGGCTGCACCTACCTCATGCCCCTTGGTATTCAATGAAAATGTGGACACTCTACTAAACCACAAAGGCACTGTCCAAAGATAATAGCCATCACAGGGTAAAAAACAAAACATAACAAAAAAGAAACCAAGAAGTATCTCTATAAATGTCAAATAATAAATGCAGCAATTCAAGAAACAAGAATAAAGATGACAACATGACAACCCCCCAAAAACACAATGCTTCAATACTGAAATATGAAGATTAAAAGATTGAAGAAATGCCAGAAATGGAATTTAAAAAGTTGATCACAGGATTACTTAGAAGAATTTAAAGCAAATCCATGAACTAAAGAAATCCCTACGTGACATGAAAGAAAATTTCTCCCATGAAATTAAGATGTTAAAGATAAATCATAATGAAATCCTGGAAATGAAGAATTCAATAGAACAAATAAACAATGTGGTGGAAATCCTTAACAACATATGTGGTGAAGCAGAAGAAAGAATAATCAGACTTAGAAGACAAATCTCTGGAAATTTTGGAGTTAGACCAAAAACAAGAAGAAGACATTAGAAAACCAAAACACAGTGCTGGAAATTTACAGGATACTATCAAACGAACCAACAGACAGGTTTTACAATGCCTGATGGTGTGGTAAAAGAGAATGGATCAGAAGGCCTCTTTAGTGAAATACTTACAGCAAATTTCCCTAATTTGGAGAAAGGAAGGAACATCCAAATCCAGAAGCAAATAGAACTCCTAATAGAATTGTCAGAAAACATCTTTACCACATAGTATTCAAACTCCCCAAGGTAAAGCATAAACATGAGATTCTAAAATGTGCATTAGAGAAATGCCAGATTACTTTCAGAGGATCTCCAATTAGTCTAACAGTTGACTTCTCATCAGAAATCCTACAGGCTAGGAGGGAACGGCAAGAGATATTCCATGTCTTAAGAGGAAAAAACTGTGAACCCAGAATACTGTACACTTTAAAGTCCCATGAATGAATGAAGGTGAAAGAAAGATCTTCCATAACAAACAGAAATTGAAAGATTATGTCCCCACTCACCCAGGCTTACAATAGATGCTTAAGGATGTGCTACACACAGAAACAAAGAAACTTGGTCATCACTGTGAAAGAAGGTGAAGGCAGAAAATCTCACACAGTAAAAGTACAAAAAAAAAATCCAGAGTAAACAATAGCAATATTTATGAGAAAATGGCAGGGCAAAGTCACGTTGAATGTAAATGCCCTCAACTCTCCAGTTAAAAAAACAGACTGGCTGAACAGATTAAAAAACAAAACCCATCTATTTGCTGCCAACAAGAAACACATCTTACCAACAAAAATACACACAAACTGAAAGTGAAACGATGGAAAAAGATATTCCATGCTAGCAAAACTGAAAAAGAAATGGTGTAGGCACCCTAATGTGAGACAAAATAGACTTTAACAAAAAACAAAAAGCAGACAAAGAAGGGCACTAAGTAGTGATTAAAGAATCAACTCTAACAGAAGATGTCACTATTATAAATGTATATACACCTAATTACAGGGCACAGGATATTTTTTTAAAATGGTAATAGATCTAAAGGAAGACACAGATTCTAATACAGTAGTAATTGGGGACTTCATTACCCCACATTCAGCAATGGACACAGCAACCAGACAGAAAATCAGCCAGGAAAGACAGAGTTAATTGACACTATAAACCAAATGGATCTAACAACTATCTACAGAACTCTCCATCCTTCAGTCGTAGGATATACTTTCTTCTCACCACTATATGCAATTTTCTCTAGGATCGACCACATGCTAGGCCATAAAGAAAGTCTCAGTAAATTTTAAAGAAATCAAAATCATACCATGCATCTTCTCTGACCACATGGAATGAAGCTAGAAATCAACAACTCAGGAATCTCTAGAACATATGCAAAGACATGGAGACTGAACAACATGCTCCTGAATGAACAGTGGGTCATAGAAGAAATCAAAAGAGAAATAAAAAAATTTCTGGACACAAATAAAGATGACAATACAACATATCCCAACTTATGGGATACAGCAAAAGCAGTATTAAAAGGAAACTTTAGAGCAATTAGTTCCTACATCAAGAAAGGGGAGAGACACCCAAAAAGAGAGCTATCAATACATCTCAAGGACCCAGAAAAACAACAGCAAACCAAACCCAAAACTAGTAGGAGAAAAGAATAATTAAAATTAGAGAATAAACAAAATTGAAACAAAAATAACTACACATGGGGGTACATGATTTTTTGGGGAACAAGGTATGAGACAAAAGGCCATATTTTCTAGTCTCTTGTGGCCAGGGATGGGATATAAGAACACATCCTTTTATGAGACTTTAGAGAAAGCTCATTATAATGAGACAAGACTGGTGTGAGTTCTGTTTATCTTTCACCATTTCTACTACTTCTTGCTTGGAAAATCAGTGTGATGGCTTGGACTGTGAAATAAGACAGAAAGCCAGGCATTCATGATCATTTCAGGTAGAGCCCAAAGATAACAGATTGTGATAGATTTATTGGGGCCTAATTTTTCATGCCCTTTATGAAACTATCCCCTCCCCACATCGAGAGGTGACACCTATTTCCAGTTCTTTCAAACTGAGTTGGACTTGTGACTTGATCTGGCCAAGAGATTATGGCAAAAGTGAGTAGAAGTGAATATTTCTACTCTGTCTCTTGGAAACTTTCTACTGATATGTGAAATATCACATGACAGAGGATGACCAGAGATCATGTGGAGTGGGACTCCCTTGTCCTATTGGAGGATATTTTAAACCACCCAGAGTCAAGCTTCCAGATATATTGGAGGACTCAGTCAAAATCAACAGAGCTAATTGCACAGCGCAATGTTGACTTCAAATCCAGATGAAACACTGGCAAAGACAAGAAAATTCTCTGCTCAGTTTTCTAAGCAGAAGGCTCATGAGCAATAAGACATTGCTGCTTCACGACACTGTTGAGGGTGATCTGTTATGCAGCCGTGGTGTACTGCACCCAATGATCACAGCATTATCACTGCAACTTGAGAATTCTTGCCTGAGGTTATCTTTCATAAGAGAGAGAAATACAAAAGTCATCTTGTCTAAACTATTGTCATTTTAAGTCTGTCTTTCTTGTCACCAAATAGAATTCCCAAGTGATATGTGAAGACATGAGCTACTTTTCCACAATCTGCACTCCTCCTGTGTCTCCCCTTAGTTCACCTACTCTGCTCCTACAACACTTGAATGTGTGACTTTGGTACTATAGACACATTTGATGAAAAAGGGAAAGACAACCTTTCAGTCTCATTTTATATTTCAAGACTCTTTAAGCGTAGTGGATGTTTTGAAAGGGAGCATGTTACAGAAAGATAATATTTTGCTTTATAAGCTCAGGGACCATATCCAAATCATCTGAGCCAGAGGCCTAGGGCAAAAGACAGCCTTGGAAATATTTGTGGGAAACCAAAAAAAAAAAAAAAAAAAAAAAAAACTGAAATCATGGATTGTTTAGAGTATTTTCAGCTGATTAAGTTTATGCCAGGTTTCCTATATTGTCAAGTACAGCTTGAAGTTCAATGAAATTCCTTTTGAGACGAATCATTTTTCTTAGGAAAGAGCAGCAATACATGTAGTGTCAAACATTCTGAAAAAAAGTGAAAACCCAATCTACCATTTCCTTCAACATACGTAGAGAAGTTTGTTTCAAGAGTTATAAGTTTCAACAAATGATAAATTACATTCTTCTAAAACTAATCATGAAACTTGGTAAAAATAATTAGATGATAGATTTAAAATATTTATCAATAAATCTAGTATTAAAATATAGAAGAATGACAATCTGTGGAAACACGCACATGAGCAATTTAATGTTTTATCTAATGAAGAGCAGTACAATTCAATCTGATCCTCTTATATTTATTTTTAATACCTATTTTCATTACATGTAAAAGGCAGAGATAGACAGAGAGAAACCTTCCAACTGCTGGTTCATTCCCCAAATACCTGCAACATCCACATCTGTTCTAGGAGCTTGGAGCTTCATTCCAAGTCTCCCAGGTTTGTGATAGAAACCCAGACACTTGAGCCATAACCTTCCAGAGTGCACATTAGCAGAAAGCTGGATCAGCAGCACAGCCAGAGCTCAAACTGGGTGTTCTAATATGAGATATAGGCAACACAGTGGTGTCTTAACAACTGTACCAGTGCCTGCCCGCACTTATTATTTTTTAAAGCAAATGGCAGCTTTCATCAATAAAATACTATGACAAAAAAGATATTGCTACTTATGGGACTGCTGACTTCAGAAAAAAAATTTGAAAAAGGACATTTGTATATAGACTTGTCTTTTTTTTAATCAATAACTCAGTTACATAAGACACTCGAGAAAGTCAAATCCTTGCTTTGAATTCAGTTATTTATCATTTCATTCTGCATCACAAACCTGTACAGAGAAAGTAAAAATATGTGTATGCTTGATCGTCTTGGGCTCTGAAGAATCTTTGTAAAAGGAAAAACTCTTGACAAAAATCAAGATGATATGATGAGATGGATGTGTTTTACATGTCATGCTGACTTTCATGGGACAAATGTGCATACACACACACACACACACACACACACACAAAGTTGCAGATACAGAACCACTGTTAGCTCAACCAGATAATTTTCTGTTTCATTAAACTGATGACTGCCACATTCAAATTATTTTCAGCTGATTTTCTGTGCTAACTCTTAAATTTATTGTTTAAGAACTCTGCCTTAAAGGAACGGGGCTACCAAAGAAGAAGGTACCTTTCTCCGAAGGGAGGAAAGGACCTCCACTTTGACTGTGACCCTGTCGGAACAGGATCAAAGTCGGCGAACCCTAAAGGCTTCCATAGCCTCAGCAACTCATGACTAGAGCCTAGGGAGATTCCTGACGCCATAAATAAGAGTGTCAAATTGTTAAATCAACACCAGGAGTCACTGTGTACCTATATCCCATGTGGGATCTGTCCTTAATATGTTATCTAATGTGAAGTAACGCTGTAACTAGTGCTGAAACAGTATTTTTACACTTTGTGTTTCTGTGTAGATGCAAACTGATGAAAATTTTTACTTAATACATACTGAACCAATCTCTATATAAAGATAATCGAAAATGAAAAAAAAAAGAAAAACTCAGTGTTACATTGGAAACTGCATCAAAAAAATTAATCAGTTTCAAATATATATATATATATATATATTTCATGTAGGATCTCTGTCCTTAATGTGCTGTACAATGTGACTCAATGCTAAAATGAGAACTCAAAGAGTATATTTCACTTTGTGTTACTATATGAGGGCAAAGGGACGAATTCTTTACTTAACACATGCTAAATTGATCTCATGTATACAAAGAGAATTGAAAATGAATCTGGATGTGAACGAAAGGGTGGAGGGAGCGAGCAAGGGGGGAGGGTTGCGGGGGGAGAGGGAAAATATGGGGGGAAAGCCATTGTAATCCATGTCGTACCTTGGAAATTTATATCCTAAATAAAAGTTTAAATAAAAAAAAAAAAGAACTCTGCCTTACCCAATGAAAAATAGCTGGGATTAATGTATGTCAGCAACTGATAGGAAATGTTTCATGAAATGAAACCCAAAGGCAAGGGAAAATTCCTGTGCTGCCACATACAACAAGAAATAGCTCAGTCAGGTGCACTGAATACTGAACTAATGGTAGAAAGCTTGGGTGGGGCCAGTGCGCTGGCATAGTGGGTAGAGCTACCACCTGCGGTGCTGGTATCCCATATGGGCGCCAGTTCAAGACCTGGATACTCCACTTCCAATACAGCTCTCTGCTGTGGCCTGGGAAAGAAGTGGAAGATGGCCCAAGTTCTTGGGCCCCTGCACCCATGTGAGAGACCTGGAAGAGGCTCCTGGCTCCTGGCTTCAGATCAGCACAGCTCTGGCCGTTGAGGTCAACTGGGGAGTAGTCCAGTGGAATATGTCTTTCTTTCTCTGCCTCTCCTTCTTTGTGTAACTCTGACTTTCAAACAAATAAATAAATCTTAAAAAAAAAAAAAGCTTGGTTGAATACTTTTTGCTAAGGATTGGTCCTATCTGTAAGAAGTAGGGGTTTTATTCACCAACAACTTAGGGTAGAATACAATCTTCATGTCAGAGAGAAGAAACAAGTTGTAAAGTAGCACTATCCACATGTGTGAACCACATACGAGCAAAAACACAATTTTAAATTCTCTAGCTATACTCAAAAGGGAAAAAGAAGAGGTGAAATTAAGTTTAAAGATGCCAAAATGTCAAAATTTAAATGTGTATCAATGAGATTTTTTTCATTCATTTTCTCATAAGAGGTCTTTGAAATTCAGTGGATGTTTTGTGCTTACAACACATCAATTGGAGTAGCTATGTTTTAACTTCTCAGTAGCCACATGTGGTTAGTGATTCCCATACTGGGCATTCCAAGTCTAACTGTATGACTTACTGAGATGACTTAAAGATCCTAGCAATAATGGTAACTAGAGAGAAAAAGGATGGAACTTCAAATATAGCAGCTGAATAATTTCTCAAAATATTTGATAGACATTATATTAGCAATACAAAATCAACTATTGAGGTTTTGTTTTAGTTTGTGAATATGCCAGTTTTAAAGCAGGTACTTTGTAGTGTAGAGGAAGCATATTATTGGAAATTGACTCCTTTGTAACTCAAATATGTTGTAGGTAGAGGAACTATCTAAAGCAAATTATGAAAGACATTTATCAATATTTTGTAGCATGTGTAATAAAACGTAATATAGGAAGTATTAAGTGAATATAAAATTTCAAAATTAAAAGCAAAATTTTCTAATAAACCATCAATGCAATTATTAGTCTTTAGGACAGAATTCATTTGCGTTAAAACCTACATGCAGGGATTTCTCCAGAGTCAAATGAACTCATTAAGATGATCTATAGATGCATTAGGTCAAATAGGACAGAGGTCAGGTTGAATGTTTATAAGCCATGTTTAAAATGTTTAAATGTTTAAAATGTTTAAAGCCAATGTTTAAAACCTCTGTACAGGGGCTGGCACTGTAGGGCAGCGGGTTAACACCCTGGTCTAAAGCACCGGCATCCCATATGGGTGCTGGTTCAAGACCCAGCTGCTCCACTTCTGATCCAGCTCTCTGTTGTGGCCTGGGAAAGCAGTAGAAGATGGCCCAAGTCCTTAGGCCCCTGCACCTGCACAGGAGACCTGGAAGAAGCTCCTGGCTCCTGGCTTTGGATCGGTGCAGCCAACTGGGGAGTGAACCCTCAGATGGAAGACCTCTCTCTCTCTGCCTTTCCTTCTCTCTATGTAACTCTGACTTTCAAATAAATCGTTAAAAAAAAACTCTGTACAAATATTAGTGCTACATAGAAAATGAAAAACATACTTTCTGAAACTAAAAAATTATTTTAAACAACTTATCTACTCTAACATAATAAAAACATTTCAAGCATTAAGGCTTCCAAAATACTTGATAATTCAGTAACATTTGGAGAGTATGCTTTGAATAGATTTTTACTTGCATCTCATGAGATTATAAAATAGTTTGTGTTGAATATACATTTTAAAAGTTACACACTTAAAAACTCCCTCTATTACATATTATCCATGTGTTAATTGTATAAAAATTGGAAGAATAAAAAAAGCACCAAGTAGAAAAAAACACTCAGAATTTTATCACCCAATATATTGGTTGATATTTTATTCTGTGTTTTTCAGGTTTAAACTAGAACAATTATTACTACTAGGTCTTTATGACACAATAAACCCATGTGGGCTTTCCTGTAGATCTGGTTCCTCCAACAGATCTGAAAATCCCATTCAGTACATTTAAGCCCACACAGTTGCCCTCTCCTACAGAGCTACAGGATTGGAAGTTCAAGGGCACTCTAATCTGGAGCTGGTCCGTTGGTGTTTTCTTTCCTGACCTGCTCCTCCTACTCCCTCCACTTTGATCACATTCACATCCACATTCACATAATGAGACTTCTACTTAAACAGTCTCTCTTGAGGTAAGCCCATTGGTTTATCATTCTCCTTTATTTATAAAGAAATGGTGTTTGCACAGAAATATCAATTATCAGCTTCATCTATTTACAACCCCAGAACAGAATAATCTAGAAGAGACATTATCTTCTCTCTTTTACTTTCCCCAAATGTTGGTACTGGCTGATAAATACAACCCTTTGGTTGTATTTTACTGGATTAATTTGTGCCTGAAAGAATCTTTCTCAGAACTAGATTCAATATCGTATTTATCAAGTTCTTAAAAGGGCAGATATTGTGCTTGGGACTGCATGGAGAATTGTGCATGAATAAGAAGACATTATTCTTTGGCTTCATAGTAGTACTAGTTTGTTAGGGAAGACAGTTTGTGTCCCACTAAACAGATGAATATATAATTATATGCTGTGATAAATACTAAGGAGGTAATGATGTAGAACTGGAGAATACATAACTTACTTTTAGCTTTATGGATATGCAGCTGACAAATAAAAATTATATAAATTTAAAGTGTATAGCTGGATAGTTTACATACATAGTAAAAACTACATTCAAGCTAATTAATGTAACCACCTCACCTAATTACTATTTCTTTTCTTTCATTCTAAAACATTGACTCTACCTAATCAGTTATTATTCTCATAGCTGCCCATCTGTTAGAATGGCAAGAATTCAGGAAGCTTCCTATTTATCTCATCTGATCTAGCTTTCTGCTCAGAAGCACACCACTGTAGTAAAGAGTAGCTTGCACCAAGAATTCCTACATTGGTTTCAAAAAACAAATTTTGAATGGTTTCATAAGATGCAATCATTTATGTGGGAATTCTTCCTTTTTAATACAAAGTGAAACTCCTTTCAAAGACTATTATGGCTTCCATCAGGGTGATTCTATTAGATACCCTGTTGTATAAGAGAATTTATCCCTTTATCTCTACTGTGGATGCCTGGCCTGTGAGGTTAACAACAGATATACTAAAAGTAAAGCTGAAATCTCTAAGTTTATGGCAGCTTTTGTAATTGGAAACATGGGTATTTGTTCAGAAGAAGCATTATACTGAGAGTGTGTACCATCTATGCAGAAGTAGACCAAGATCTGATGGGAATAAGTCAGAGAGATGCTATCACCTTCATGGAAGAGTAAAAGGAAATTAACAGTGGTGAGTGGGAAACTGGATATATCAGAGAGAGAAGACAGAGAGAAACAGATTGACAGAAACGCAGAAAGTGAGGGAGGAGGACAGAAGAAACAAAGGACACACACACACATAGAAAGAGGGAGAGGGAGAGGGGAGGGGGGGAGAGAGAGAGAAGGCAAGAGGAGAAAAAGATAAAGGCAAAGGCAAAACAACAGAATAGCAGGTAAAACCACTGCCTGCAGTGCTAGCATCCTACATGGGTACTGGTTCGAGTCCCAGCGATTCCTCTTCTGATCCAGCTCTCTGATATGGCCTGGGAAAGCAGCAGAAGATGGCACAAGTCCTTGGGCCCCTGTACCCCCTTGGGAGACCCAGGAGAAACTCTTGGCTCCTGGCTTCGGATCAGCGCAGCTCCAGCCATTGTAGCCATTCGGGGAGTGAACCAGCTGATGGAAAAACTCTCTCTCTTTCTCTCTCTCTCTCTCTCTCTCTCTCTCTCTCTCTCTCCTTCTCTCTCTCTGCCTCTCAAATGAATAAATTATTTTATTTTTAATTTTTTTTGACAGGCAGAGTTAGACAGTGAGAGAGACAGAGACAGAGAGAAAGGTCTTCCTTTTTCTGTTGGTTCACCCCCCAACGGCTGCTGAGGCTGGCACGCTGCAGCTGGCGCACCATACTGATCCGAAGCCAGGAGCCAGGTGCTTCTCCTGGTGTCTGATGCAGGTGCAGAGCCCAAGCACTTGGGCCATCCTCCACTGCCTTCCTGGGCCACAGCAGAGAGCTGGACTGGAAGAGGAGCAACCAGGACAGATCCCGGTGCCCCAACTGGGACTAGAACCCAGGGTACTGGCACTGCAGGCAGAGGTTTAGCCTAGTGAGCTGTGATGCCAGCCTCAAATGAATAAATTTAAAAAGGGATATATATTTAAAAAACAATAGAATAGCCACAACACACAGCCCAAGAGGGAACAGGTAAGAGTAGGTGAGAAACCCTGAAGAGCTACAAGGGGTTGAGGCTAATCATTTTGACACAAAGCCAATGAAAATTTCCCTGTGTCTCAGGATGTCTGATGCTTCCAGAAATATTAATAACTCTGAATGTAAAGTTATTTATTTGAAAGGTATAGCAAGGGAAAGAGAGAGGGAGAGATGGACACACACACACACACTCACAGGGAAATGGAGAGGGAGGAGGGAGAAGGAGAAGGACAGAGGGAGAAAGAAGGAGAGAGGGGAGAGAGAGAGAAAATGAATGAATATTAAGCTTTCAACCACTTGAACCAGCACTTTGATGTGGAATGCTGTGGTTGCAAAGGGTGGCTTAACCTTCTGTGCCACAAAATTTTTTCCACTGTCTGTAGTAACTACGCTCTATGAATCTTAATAAGGCCTTTTAACAAATACTCCCCTTATCATTAGAGATGTCTTCTAGAAATGAAGAGTAGAAGTCATAAGTTTGTGTTAAGCAACCAGGTGGGAGAGGATGTGATAGGACCTGAGTACTGTGGAATAATAAACAGGAACAATTGATTTCCTTGTGAACTGACTAAGGGGTGCTGAGTGAATTGTCAGTTGTCAAAATTATTCTTGAAGAAAGCACTTGTAAAATACAATGCTTTGTATGGGAAAAGGAGTTTCTACTTATTATCTACTAGCTGGGGACTTCATGGGGAGGATCTATCCTAGCAATTGGTTTTTGATACTTGGACCTTTTCATATAAGAAAATCAAGGCCTATCAAAGTTTTAGGTTATGTTGCAAGGATACTATTCTAAATTGCAATGGTTAGGATTTCTAATACCATTCCCAGGATGTTTTATGGAAGTATAACTTTAACTCAGAAACAGGTCAATCAAATATCTGCCAGGAAGAAAGCACCATTTTTAATTTATCCCACATTTTCTCTTGATTTTTAAACAGTCTTTTCCAACAGCTAAATGACATCAGTTTTTAATATGAACCTGTGCCTCTGACTCTGTCTATACTCATTGTCAAAATTCAGATTAATAAGATTTATGAGTGAGACTGAATAATCAGTATTTTTTGAATAATCCAAGACTTCCCAAGAACAATCTGAGAGAACCTGAGAAAGACAGACTGATAGGAGGGAAAGAAAGCTTTGTCCATGTGAAGTCTTATTACAGAAAATGTTCAAGAAGGGCTGGCACTGTGGAATAGCAACTAAAGCCATCATCTGCAATTGCCAGTATCCCATACGGGTGCCAGTTTGTGTCTGGTTACTCCACTTCCTACCCAGCTCCTTGCTGATGGTTTACCATAAGCAGCAGATGATGGCTCAAGTGTTTGTACCTCTGCCACCCATGTGAGGTACCTAGATGGGGTTTCTGGCTCCTGGCTTCAGCCTGGCCTAACCATGGCTATTGTGGCCATCTGGAGAATGAAACAGTGGACAGAAGATGTCTCTATCTGTCTCTCCCTCTCTCTCTGTAACTCTTTCAAATGAATAAATAAATCTTAAAAAATAAAATGTCTAAGGAAGTATATCTTATAAATATAATTCTCAATCTGGAATCGGTGATGGTAGAAATGAGAGTCAAAAGGTCTACATTGAGCCATTTACTCACAAAAATGCAGGTCCAAGCTACCAACACACTGACAGCAGTTGCTTTTCTGTGCATTTTGCTCACTGCAGTATCTCATGCCAACCAGAAGCTCTATTTGGCAGTTGTACTTGTTTTATAGTTTTAAAGGGGGAAATAAGTATTAAGAACTGCAGGGCACAAAAATTTCCAAATACGGAGTCTATAGGGAAAAAGAAATTAGAAGTGTTCTTTGGTGGTGAAAATGTTGTAGCCACCACTGGACTTTATCAGCAAACACCCCAATTAAGCGCTAATACCTTAGCAGGGATTAGAGGCCTGTTGGCAGAGAACAAGGCCCCAGCACAACTGCAGGATTAGGAGGAAGTCTGGCAGCAACCTGGAGGCCCTAAACACCAGGGGCTTACTTGGAGGGCTGGGTGTACCTAAGGCAAATTGGATACTATAGAAATGATGTGCAAAGGAGAGGGTGGGGCAAGAGGCCTGGCTCTATTCTTCTGCTGCCCCTGTCCTATGATAATCCTGATGGATTTATTTAAAGCTCCACCATTCAGCCTCCTTTTATCCTATAGTTTTTGTTGTATTACTTTTACATCGCGCCACAAAGAATGAGGTTTATTTCTCTACCTCATGTGACTTCATTGGGCTAACTGCTTGACAACTCTTTGCTCCAGGGCTACATCTTAAGAGATCTTATATGTTTCCTATGCTCTTGCACTTCTGTTCTCACCTTGAGAATATGCCTAGGCTAGCCTGCTGGCAGATGAGAGAAAAAAGATGGAGCTGAGCTGCCTTGCCCCAGTCTTCCCAGCTGAGGACAGCCTAGGTCAGATAATAGCCAGCCAAGTGCAGACATAGGAGTGAAATCCAGCCAAGCCAAGATCGTAAGAGCTGACAAACAAGATCCTTACCTTGATCAAGATCCATGAGCAATAAACATTTATTGCAATAAGCCACTCAGATTTTATGGCTTTTGGGGGGTATTCTTGTGGCAGTAGCTTACAGATACAGTACTCACGCTGGCTGAAATTCTTGAAAATGAAAGGGTTTAAACTGGATGATCTCTCAGATAGTATTCAAAAAGTTTGTAGAGAAATGGAATTAAAAGATATATTTTGGTGTAAAAATGTTTTTAAATCTATGCATAGTTTTTTTTCACAATATGCATGCTTTACAAACTCTGAAATATTCCCTTAGTTCAGTCTTATGCAATGAAACAAACTCAAAGTTTTTACTCATCAAAATCTTTTCTATGTCATTAGATATGTCTATCACAGACTACACTACCAAATCCTACCCCATCTATTGGCTTCTAGTTTATCTTATTTATGCAAGATTCTCTGCTGCACAAATATATTTCAAATGTTGTTTTTGATTACAATTTTTAAAATTTTACGAGGGGAGCAAATTTTGTGCATTTCATATATACAGTTATTTTTTTTTTTTGACAAGGAGAGTGGACAATGAGAGATAGAGACAGAGAGAAAGGTCGTCCCTTTCCGATGGTTCACCCCCCAATGGCCGCTGTGGCTGGTGCCCTGCGGCCAGTGCACCACGCTGATCTGAAGCCAGGAGCCAGGTGCTTCTCCTGGTCTCCCATGTGGGTGCAGGGCCCAAAGACATGGGCCATCCTCCACTGCACCACTGCACTCCTAGGCCACAGCAGAGAGCTGGACTGGAAGAAGAGCAACCAGGACAGAATCCGGAGCCCCGACCGGGACTAGAACCTGGTGTGCTGGCGCTGCAGGCGGAGGATTAGCCTATTGAGCTGCGGTGCTGGCCATATATACAGTTTTAACAGCATAATGTTACTTCCCACCCTACCCTTCTTCCCTACTTTATTCCCTCTCTCCCTCCCTGCTTTCCTAATTTTCTTCTAGTTTTTACAATGACATACTTCCAATTCTTTATTTAGTGCAGAGTTAAACTTGTTATTATAAAGTAAATTGAAAGTATGGCCAAAGTTTTGTTTGCTTTACCTTCATGCTGTCTGCAAAGTTGAAAGACAAGAAAAATAATTGTAGGACTCCACTAGACCCAGGAAGGCTCCTGTCTTGCTGACAAAGAAGCAATGAAGGAATAAAGAAGAGAAGAGTAACAATACAATACCTTAATAAAATGTTCACACTCCTTTATATCACTCTGGAGCCTGCTACTCTTTTTCTTATTCCAACCAACCTCCCTTAATTATGTTGTCCAGAGAGTCCTTGAAGAAATCTGGGTATATGTATCATGGCTAGCAATAAAAGTTTCAGATTAAGCTCTTGGAGGAATGAATTCTAGCCTTGACTCCATTGATTAAAAATGACATGAACTTCGGAAGTGACTTGGCCTCTCTCTGCCTCAATTTTCTCATCTATAAATTGAAGATTAATGCCTGCCTAAACTCCTTCAGGGAGCTATTCCAGTAGAAAAGTTGACACATCTGTAAAATTGTTTTGAAATCCATAATGCAGGTGCCGTGGCTCACTTGGTTAATCTTCCACCTGCAGCGCTGGCATCCCATATGGGCGCCGAGTTCTAGTCCTGGTTGGTCCTCTTCCAGTTCAGCTCTCTGCTGTGGCCCGGGAATGCAGTAGAGGATGGCCCAAGTACTTGGGACCCTGCACGCGCATGGGAGACCAGGAGGAAGCACCTGGCTCCTGGCTTCGGATCGGTGCAGCGCCCAGCCGTAGCGGCCATTTGGTGGGTGAACCAACGGAAGGAAGACCTTTCTCCCTGTCTCTCTCTCTCACTGTCTAACTCTGCCTTTCCAAACAACAACAAACAAACAACAAAAAAATGTTAGGTGGTATTGTTAGGTAGCAAGTCAGAAATTTAGCCTCTATGTGTGTGTGAAAAAGGCCTGAAGACCAGCACCTACTGTGGAAGCTCCAGAAGCCCAGCATCTTGCACTTCAAAGTCCTGCCCAGACCCTGATTACCTCCCAGGTGGTCCCAGCCCTTCTCCCAAGGAAAGCCCCCAGGAGAATTCTCTCTCCAGGACCAAATGGGTTACCTGATTTCATAACATGGGACAATAAAACCTTCTCAGATATGCCTAAAGGAAGCCCCCCTACTCTGCCCAGGTACCAGCAAATCTGGAGAGGAATTTGCTAATTTTCACCCAACAAACCCTTCCACCAGGACTCTTCATCCATGATCTGGAGGAAAGGGGGAGGTGGGTAAACAGACTCCTTTCAAAACTTAGGGAATCCAAACAGACTGTGCACTCAGCTCTCTGCCTCTCTGCTGAGCTGCCCACCTGGCCTGTCCAGATGTATTCTCTCCATTCAACCATGTACCCTCACTCTCCCCTAGTCTGAGCGACTGGGCTCTCTCTCTCTCTCTCTCTCTCCCTTCTGTTCTGATCGATGCTTTATCCCCAATTAAAGCCTTATCACTTTGCTCTCTGTCTCAAGCCTGAATTCTTTCTTGTGTGAAGACATAAACCCCAGGACTTCCACGGCTTCCTTCCAGTAACAGTATGATGGGAACAATTGCTAAAGGACTTTGTTAGGGGAATAACAAGACAACTAGTTAAGACCTGGGAGTCTCTTCAAGTGATACATCCACCTGCTTCAATTAACACTAAGTAGGTCCTAGTGATCCAGCAGAGAAAATAGCCTTCCCTCTTTCCTTTCCTGAAAGCAATACGTGAAAAAATAGCAGGTTCATATTGGAAGTAGCTACTCAGGGATCTTGCCATTTGTCCTTACTCTCAATCTTACCTTAGGAAGACATAAAGGGACCTTGGAGGCCAACAGCGTTCCTATTATGAGCACATCTTCTTAAGATATGGAACAGGGAGAGCTGAATAAAGCAACCCTCAAGTACCAAGGGCATCAGATGCCTCACAGAGTTGACCTTCTTAGAAAAGATTCTAATAAGGATTTCCCCCCACCCACCCACATGTTACTGTGAATCTGTTCACAGCGAGGAAACTAACAGACAGATGGCCCTGTAAATATCAGGTGCCAAGTATGTACTGTTTATTCCATGCAAAAGCCAAATAAAAAATGAAAGAGAATAATCTTTTAGTATTGTCACCATAATAAAGGTTAACCGTGAAACTAAACCAGATCTCCCCATAAATAAAAATACAACACCCATTATTCTACCTGAGTCACTCTCTCATTCTTAGATGGAAGTCATTTTAATTGCTTTAGTCTTGTGTAATAAAGGCATCTAAATATCCCATAAATAAATTACACACCCTGATAATCATCCTCTTAAGTGAAGTCCCCAAGGCATCTTCATTATAACAAATATACAAGTTGTGTTCTAACAACAGATGTTATACCCTCAACCCTTGCTGTTACATAGTTCCCTTTCATTTATGCTGTTGCCTATACTCTTGTCATAGAGTACACACACATTTTTACCCCTCCATGATGCTTATTTTAGAATGGACCTAATAAAATTATTTGATTTTATGGACTTATTTATATACTAAGTATCCAAATGGTTAGGCTTCAGAAGTGCCAACAATATCAGGGTATAGTCATAAAAGAAAAAAGAACACTCTCCAAATCTGCCCCAGACATAATTCATTTGTGGAGAAAAGAGAATTAATAGTGAGTCTGTCACTTGTTCCTCTTCCTTTGGGATGCCCCTGAGGATATGTTAGCTTAGACAAGAACAGACATCTTTGTAAACATAGCAGTGGGAATTACTAGCAGGAAGGTAACCTAGGAACTTCTTAAATATTTACCTGGTCATTTCTGGTCTGCCTTGATTGACTGATGCCACTAACCTGGAATCTACAGGTTTTAGCATATAGTCTAGTAGAGAATGGATTTAAGGCATATTGACCCTGTATCTGTGTGATCAACAAAGTTAAAAAAATTTGAAGTACCAAATCTAAATGGCTTTATCTGAACTTTTACCAGTCTTTTAGATAGTGCTTGCCAGTCATAAATCAAATTCATCTCAGTGCAGAATAATGGGGTCTTAGGAAGCTGCACCAGAGGTTTAAGGTCCCCTCAGAAAGAGATGTTTGGATATTGACTTTATGCTTATATTCTGCTCATATTCTTTGCCAGTTATTCACAATGTCACTGGAGAAAATGCTGTGGAAGCAGTAGGGTTCTTGTGTTCACGCAAGAAAAAATTCAGGCATGAAACAGAGAGCGAAGTGATAAGGTTTTATTAGGGATAGGGCATCCATCAGAATGGAAGGAACAGATAGAGAGTGCCCAATCACTTGGACTGGGGGAGAGTGGGGTTACATGGTTGAATGGAGAGAATACACCTGGGCAGGCCAGGGGGCTGCTCAGTAGAGAGGAAGAGGGCTGAGCCTGCAGTCTGTTTGGACTCCCTAGGTGTTTTTTTTTTTTTTAAAGATTTATTTATTTATTTGAAAGAGTTACACAGAGAAGGAGAGGCAGAGAGAGAGAGAGAGAGAGCGCGCGAGAGAGAGCGCGAGAGAGGTCTTCCATCCACTGTTTCACTCCCCATTGACCACAATGACCAGAGCTGAGCCGATCAGAAGCCAGGAGCAACGAACTTATTCTGGGTCTCCCATGTGGGTGCAGGGGCCCAAGGACTTGGGCCATCTTGTACTGCTTTCCCAGGCCACAGCAGAGAGCCAGATGGGAAGTGGAACAGCCGGGACTTGCACTGGCACCTGGGATGCCTCCTGCAGATGGCGGCTTTACCTCTACGCCACAGCACAGGACCTACTCCCTAGGGAGTCACTTTACCCTTCTCCCCCTCTCCTCCAGGACAAAGGATGGGGAGTCCTAGTAGAAGGGTTTGTTGGGAGAAAATTAGCAAATTCCTCTCCAGATTTGCTGGCATCAGAGTAGAGGGATTTCCCTTTGAGTGTCTAAAGGTTTTATTGTCCCGGCCAGTGGGCGGCTCAATAGGCTAATCCTCTGCCTGCGGCGCTGCCGGCACACCAGGTTCTAATCCCAGTCAGGGCACTGGATTCTGTCCCGGGTGCCCCTCTTCCAGGCCAGCTCTCTGCTGTGGCCCGGGAGTGCAGTGGAGGATGGCCCAAGTGCTTGGTCCCTGCACCCGCATGGGAGACCAGGAGAAGCACCTGGCTCCTGGCTTTGGATCAGCATGATGCGCCTGGCGCAGTGCGCTGGCCACGGCGGCCATTGGAGGGTGAACCAAATGGCAAAAGGAAGACCTTTCTCTCTGTCTCTATCTCTCACTGTCCACTCTGCCTGTCAAAAAATAAATAAATAAAGAAGGGTTTTATTGTCCCATGTTATGAAGTCAGGTAACTCATTTGGTCCTAAGGAGAGAATTCTCCTGGGAATTTTCCTTGAGGGAAGGGCTAAGACTACCTGGAAGGCTATCAGGGTCTGAGCAGGACTTTGAAGTACAAAACTCTGGGCTTCTGGAGCTTCCACAGTTGCTGGTCTTCACATACATAGGCTAAATTTCTGACTTCCTATCTAGCAGTAACAGTTGGTGTTAGGTATGATCCATGATTATTCATGGGAAAATGTGCTAGAAATAATATCGCTTCTTCAAGAACAAGTGAAATTTTAAAGGTAAATGAACTAATCCCTTGCAGTCTGTGGTTATCATGTGTATCCTTGTAAGAGAAAGAGAGAGGGAGATGACACACAGAGGAGACGGCAGTAATGAACAGAGAGACTGGAAGATGCTGGGTCTGAAGATTGCCATGATGTGGCGAGAATCTAAAGAATGCTGGAAGCCACCAGAAACTGGAATTGGAAAAGAACAGATCCTCCTCTAGAGCTGCCAGAGGGAGCAGGCACCCCTGATACCTTAATTTTTGCCCATTGATACTGGTTTCAGATTTCTGGCCTCCAGACCATAAGTACAAATTTCTATTGTTTTAAGCCACTAAGTTTGTGATAGCTGGCTATGTTAGGTAGGAAGTCAGATATGAGCTTATGTGTGTGTGTGACAAAGGCCTAAAGAGTTGACATCTAGGTCCAGCATATACATCTCGAAGTCATCCCAGTATTTGCATCCTGCCCCGCCCCCTTGTACCCGATAACCTGCCAGGTGGGGGTCCTGGCTCCTTTTGCTTGACAATCTTCCAGATGCAGCCAGTATCTGCATTTCAAATAACCTACTCCAGATCCTGATCCTCCAGGCTTCCCTCTTGTCTGATAACTTGCGGGAGGGGGGGGGGGGTGGGGGGGTGGGGGGGGTGGGGGGTGGGGGGGTGGGGGGGGTGGGGGGTGGGGGGGCACTCAGATAGGAGTTCCTAGTATTTACACCCATAAAGTCTTTTGTTTCAGGAGGAGAAGTGAGAAGACAAAGACCCTTCCCCTTAAAAACTCCCGGCCTCAACCGGACTGCACGCTCAGTCTCAGTCTTCTGCCTGTATGTTGAGTGGCCCGCCTGGCCTGGCCAGGTGTACTCTCTATATACCCCGGCTCTCCCCCAGTCTGTGCAACTAACTGGGCACTCTCTCTCAGGTTCTGTCTGGAGAGGTGCCCATCTGTTCTTACGGATGTCCCTTCCCTAATAAACCTTGCTATTTTACTTTCCACTACTCTCTGTCTCATGCCTGAATTCTTTCTTGTGCGAAGACAAGAACCCTGCCATTCACCAGTAACAGTTACAGTAGTCACAGGACATTAATAGAAAGCCAAAAATGCCCTGGAACATTGGCTCATTAAATAGAAACAAAACCCAAGGAAAGAATATAGCTTCTTCTAGAATAATTCATACCTAACAGTTCATTCAATTGTCAAAACTGGCTTGTGCTCCTAATGTAACAACTAGGCCATTTAAGCTTATTAAAAGCAGTAACTCTTTTGATTACATTGGCATCCCTAGTTTACAGACTTTTAGACATGACAAATATGCTCAATGAATAGATGAGTTAAAATATTAACAAATTAAATCTTGGAAAAATATCAGCATGAGGTGATCAAATGGATAGATAGGTAGATTATGGATTCAATAGAAACTAGCAGACTATTTTGACAATTTCCTTGCTGAAAGGTAACAACATCACAGCAGAACTTTTTTACACTTAGCAGACAAGAGTGGTAGAATTAGCATCTTTTAAAAGAAGTTATTTGAGAGGCAGAGAGACAGAGAACTCTTTCCTGCTGGTTCACTCCCCAAAATGCCCAAATTGCTGGGACTGGGCCAGGCAGAAGCCAGACACTGGAAACCCAATCCAAGTGTTTCATGTGGGTAGTAGGAACACAAATCCTTGAGCCATTAGGATGGTCTCCCAGGATCTTCATTATCAGAAAGCGGGAATTGGGAGTTGGGGCCAGAACTCAAATCAATAGTTACCCAACATGGGACATAGGCATCTTAGCCACTAGATCGATCGTCATCCTGGAACTACCATCAGGAATGATGTTTCATACCAGCTCAAAGTCATACATGTTGTGACTTCTGTCTAATTTTGTCTTTGGTGTAATGGTTGGCACATGCATAATACTCCGTGTTGGCTCTTGGTTTGTTTCCTCGCTAAATTTCAAGTTGTGTTTTCCATTCTACTGTGATTTGGTTTCTGTTCTGTGATTTGAGTGGAATGTGGCTAGGTCTCTTGGGGGGTGAACATTTCAGTTCACATATGCTCAAGCTACTGGAAAAGTCATAATAACAAATGAACAGGGAGTAAAAGAGGACAGTAGGTAGGTGCTTGGTTTTTTGGAGGATGTTCTCAGCATTTGATTTAAAATGAAGTCATTCCCAGTCAAAAGTAAGCAGAACATACATTAAAAGCTAACTACAAGCAACATTAATTATGGCATTTGGGTTTATTCATTATTTTTCTTCTTTCAATTTCAGCAATTAATTGAAAGCTGTCACTACCAAGTTATTACCTACAAAATTGCAGTCATTTAGTCAGATGCTTAAAATGTGCATTTATCTTTTTACACACCATTTTTCATTCTAAGTGACACTACAGCAAAAACCAATTTTCACTTTCAATATGGGAAGCATATCTGATATGTCACATGGTTGGTAGAAGAAGATGGACTGGGATTTGGTGACTCAGTTTCTTTGTGATATAAGAAATCCTACAAGAAGTAAAAATCCTTTATAAATGCTAAATTTAAATGATTAGAAGATGGTCAATACAATAACTATAGATCATCTTGGCTATGGATTACACAATGATGCACATAATTTATTAGTGTACTTATGCAATATTTGGGGTACTCCATATTGTTTTGATCTATTGATTTAGACTTCTACACACAGTGTCTCTCTAATTGGTATGTGTGTATGTTGCTGTTGAAATGTAGTTCTAGCTTTGTAGGTCTAGGATAGGGGCTGATAATTTGCATGTTAACAAAGCTTTGGTGATGCCAATGCTATTGTTCCATGAACCACATTTCATTTAGTAATGTCTTAAATGAATAAAGACTAGAAAATTGAATTACCTCAGCAAATCTTCAAAATTTGAAAAGAAAAATAACAAAAAAGGGGGGGGGATATCACTATGAAAACCAAAGGTGAAGAGAAATTATTAATCTGGTTTAGGGAAATATGCTATTTTCTTGCTACTTGTTGTCCCAGCATCTCCTGCCACCATTAAGCAGTGATAAAGAGAGAATCCATATCAAATGGAAGCAAGTTACTAAAAAATGACTCTGGGGGTCCGCAGGCATTGTAGTATAACAATTGGGGCCATCACCTATGGTTAGTTTGTGTCCTGGCTGCTTCCTTCAGATCCAGTTCTATGTTAGTAGCCTGGGGACAATAGCAAAAGATGGCCTAAGTGTTACCCACATGGGAGAGCTGGGGGAAGCTCCTGGCTTGTGGCTTTGGCTTGGCCCAGCCCAGGCTACCATGGTTGTCTGCGGAGTGAGCAGCAGATGGAAGATCTCTTTTTCTCTTTGTCTCTTTCTCTCTTTAACTCTGACTTTCAAATAAATAAATGTTTTAAAAATGAGTAAATAAAAAATGACTCAGATAAGTCTAACATTAATAAAAAATACCAAAATGTCCAATTTACCAAGTATAGAATATAGTCTTCTCTAATAATGATATTAAAATATTGAGATCACTCTTTTATTTGGTATCCGAAGAGGAAACTTTTGAGCAGATGGACTTCAGGTAGCTACTGCTCTGCCTGTCCCCCTCCCCCCAACAGACCCACACCCTTGACATTTGTTCCTTAAAAAGCCTCCTCCTATGAAGTGACACCTCCACTATGGTGGTGCAGTTCTAGAAATGTATCTTTTCTATATCTTCTAAGTTCCCAACCAGACTCCAATGTCTAAAAATAACACCAATGTCCCATGAACTGAACTGGAACAGCCAACAGTACTAACCTGCTAGCTTTTTCTAAGTATACTTTTCAAAGTGGTATATGGTTGACTACAGAACATATAACACATACAGTAAAGGGCACAAATCTAAAGGGTATAACTCAATGAACATTAACATCTTTGGATATGCAAGTAACAACCACCAAGACCAATATCTAAAGCAGTTCTGTCCAATAAGATATCCTGCAGTGACAGTCTTCAACTGTGGCCAGTGTGATTGAGGAATGCGATTTCTAATTTTGTTGTTTAATTTATTTAAATATCCACAATGATTAGAGACTGTAATGTCAGACAGCAGGGGCCTAGAACAGTTCCAGCCCCTCAGAAGTCTCTCTGAGGTCTCAGAAAGACAAACACTGCATGTTTTCAATCTTACATGGAATTTAAAACTGTTGATCTTGTAGAAGTAATAATTCCTCAGTTGGTACCAAGGCTGGGGATTGGGTGATCAATGGGTACAAAGTTAAAGTTGCAAAGGTGGAATATGTTCTAGTGTTCTATTGCATGGTAGGATGGCTAGAGACAACAATAATGTAATGTATATCTCCAAACAGCTAGAGGAGGGAGATTTTAAAATGTTTGACCATTTTAAACTCAGATAATAAATAAGGTGATGGATATGCTAATGATGCTAATTGCATAATACACAAGTGTACATTGATCAAAATATCACATTGTGGGGCTGGTGCTGTGGCACAGCAGGTTAAGCCATTGACTGCAGTGACAGCATCCCATATGGAGGCCATTTGAATCCCAGCTGCTCCACTTCTAAGCCAGCTCCCTGCTAATGCACCTGGGAAAGCAGCAGGAGACAGCCCAAATGCCTGGGCCCCTGCACCAATGTGGGAGACCCAGAAGAAGCTCTTGGCTCCCGGCTTCTGTTTGCCTTAGCTCTGGATGTTGTGGTCATTTTGGGAGGGAACCAGCAGATGGAAGCTCTCTCTTTGTAACTCTACTTTTCTTTTCTTTTCTTTTCTTTTCTTTTCTTTTCTTTTCTTTTCTTTTCTTTTCTTTTCTTTTCTTTTCTTTTCTTTTCTTTTTTCTTTCCTTCCTTCCTTCTTCCTTCCTTCCTTCCTTCCTTCCTTCCTTCCTTCCTTCCTTCCTTCCTTCTCCCTTCCCCTCCCCTCCCCCCCCTCCCCTCCCTTCACTTCCCCTCCCCTCCCCTCCCCTCCCCTCCCTTAACCTTACCTTACCTTACCTTTCTTTCTTTCTATTTGACAGGTAGAGTTATAGACAGTGAAAGAGAGAGATAGAGAGAAAGGTCTTCCGTTGGTTCACTCCCCAAATGGTCGCTACGGCTGGCACTGTGCTGATCCGAAGCCAGGAGCCAGGTGCTTCCTCCTGGTCCCCCATGTGGGTGCAGGGGCCCAAGCACTTGGGCCATCCTCCACTGTCCAACTAGGCCACAGCAGAGAGCTGGACTGGAAGAGGAGCAACAGGGAATAGAACCTGCCGCCCAAACGGGATGCTGGCGCCGCAGGTGGAGGATTAACCTTAAGTGAGGCACGGCGCCAGCCCCTCTACTTTTCAAATAATACATTTCTCAAAAGAAAACCCAAACATCATATTGTACTCCATTAAACTATGTAATTACTATATGTCAATTAAATAAAAATGAAGTTTCTTTTGTGCCCACTTTCTACCCATATTCTCCAAAGTTAATTTCTCTATGGCCTCTATTACCACATTACTTTGACTGTCTTAGGCCTAGATTCATTATGATGAAAGAATGTATTTTTTAGTTTTTAGTACTAATGTTTTATTTGCATAAATCATGGGAAAACAATTAGGAAATAATTATTTGGCTCTGTACAAAGAAATCAATGTTTTCTTTTGCTATTGTTGTAGTCATTATTTTTTTTAATCTACAAATATTCCTAAGTCTCCCTTTATCAGTGATAAGTAATTATTTAAAGATCAGTGGAGAGTAGCCAATTTATACATAAACACAAAACTGAGATAGAACCATAGCATTTAAGGGCCGGCACTGTGGCAAAGCAGGTGAACTCCTTGTCTGCAGTGCTGGTTGCTCCACTTCTGATCCAGCTCCCTGCTAAGGTGCCTGGGAAGGTAGCAGAACATGGGCCAAGTCCTTGGGCCCTCTCCACCCATGTGGGAGATCCAGAGGAAGCTCTTGACTCCTGGCTTCAGTTTGGCCTAGCTCCAGCCATTGTAGCCATCTGGGGACTGAACCAGCAGATGGAAGATCTCTCCCTCTCTGATTCTTCCTCTCTCTGTAACTCTGACTTTCAAATAAATAAATCTTTTTTAAAAAAAATAAGCCTATCATCTAACTTATGCATAATTCCTTTAAAAAATTGTGCAGAGCTTTGTAATAGAATGTAATTCTTAAGAACACTTTATCTGATGTTTAAATGTATATTTTGTCTTATCCTGCTTATATTATTAAAAAATCCCAATGATCATGATTATCTTAGATGTTTTTGTAAATCCAACAAATCCAGAAAAATATTTAGTACATAGCACATTTATGGAAAAAAGATGGTAAATGAGGGTTCTAACATATACACTAATTAAAATATTTATTTGGAAATTATTGTTAATGTGAAATCATATTTTGTATGCTATAGGCTGATGTTATCACCTGTTGTCTCCCACCTTTTATGATATTTGTTGCTTACAAAATTCTTGCTACTCAAACCGGACAATACACAGACTGTTAGCATCGGTGAAAAGGAAGGTTTTCAAGAATATAAGTAAAGTATTTCCTTCATGATAGTCCTATGGGAGAGAAACATTTACCTAACAGTATGCCGATTTACATTGGACTCACTATCCCCATCTCCTTGCTGACAGGTAACAAACAGTTTGTAGATGGTGCAGTTCTGTAGGCTCTCCTTTGAGTAGTACTGCCCTACATCATACGCTCTTGAGAAATGTGCTTCATAAAAAGGAATTATCTGGAATGGTGGCGTATTGGACAAAGCCATCAGCTGTAGTGCTAGCATTCCATATGGGTGTTAGATTACATCCCGGCCTTTCTACTTCTGATCCAGCTCACTGCTAATGCTCTGGGAAAGGCAGTGGAGGACAGCCCAAAGGTTTGAAGCGCTGAACCATGTAAGAGACCCAGATGAAGCTCCTGGCTTCAACCTGGGTCAGCCCTGGCCGTTGTGGCCATCTAGGGAGTGAATCAGTGGATGAAAGATTCTCAGGGCTGACGCTGTGGTGATTCTTGGGGCTGATGTTGTGGTGCAGCTGGTTAATGCCCTGGCTTGAAGCGCCAGTATCCCAAATGGGCGGCAGTTCGAGACCCAGCTGCTCCACTTCTGATCCAGCTCTCTATTATGACCTGGGAAAGCAGTAGAAGATGGCCCAAGTCCTTGGGCCCCTGCACCCATGTGGGAGACCTGGAAGAAGCTCTTGGCTCCTGGCTTCAGATCAGCACAGCTCTAGCTGTTGCGGCCAATTGGGGAGTGAACCAGTGGATAGAAGACTCTCTCTCTCTCTCTGCCTTTCTTCTCTCTGTGTAACTCTAAGTTGCAAATAAATAAATCATTTAAAAAAAAAAGAAAAAAAGAAAGATTGATTCTGTCACACTTTCAAACAAATAAATAAATCTTTATAAAAAATAAAAAGGAATTATCCAAGCACTATTCAATTCTGACTCTCCCAGGATAGTATAGTGCCTGACTTTTAAGCAAGTATCCAATAAAACATTTTAAATAAACAAGTAGTTGAGACACATAGATATTTTAACTATTGAACATTACACCCTTTATCAATTGTCTGAAGGTTCTACAAGAAAGGAAATTACTCCCAGAGTGGTAGCAAATGTTTGCTACCCTGACACCTCCTAAAATATACAATGAGTGTGATCAGACTCAGTCCTAAATATTATTAGACTAATTCTATTTAAAGAAACTCTAAGATAAAAATGAAACATTTTTAAACATAATGAAGCATATTAACTATGATTCTATTTTTAAATTATAGTTTCTTTTAATTAATAAAAGAGTTGGGAAACCAATGTAACAAAACTTTTAAATACCTTCAAATAAACTTCTCAATATTTGGCACCATAATCATATAAGGCACTGTATATTTGGTTAGCATTTTCTATCAAAGTCAGTCATGGTTCTCACATGCAAGCAACAAAAGGCGGCCTTGCTTATTGATAAGGAATTTGTTGCAAGGATAATCAGTAACTCATAGCTAGGAAACGTGAAGAGCCAGAGAGGATAAAAGGATGCCAGACAGCAGGCATACTGGGACTAGATTTCTACCTCAACCTGCTAGTGAAGGCATACAATGCTGTCACAGACCACCCCAGCTTGCACTATCACTGTCACTGGCAAGGGCCACAGTTCCTGCTGGGCCTGTGGCTGCAACTATCACCACCTCTCCCAACAAAACAGATTTTCTTCACCTCTACTTCTTCACATTTATGGTCTAGGGTAGTTTCCTTTGTTTGCCTATGGTCGAGGGTAGCTTCCCCTGATTGCCTAAACCAGATGCTTGTGCCCCAATGCAAAAGTGATGGGGAAATTGAATATGTTATTTTTGGGGGAAGGAGTTCAGATATCTGTCAGTTTCCAAAATTATACATGTACATTGCCATGTGTTTCCAAATTATTCATGTTAAGAAATGATAGGGATAATTACCACTATACAACTATAAATGACTAAGATATAGAAGACCTATAAGTTGAAAGGTTCTCTAGAATCTTCCTAACATCATATTTCTGTTGTTCGAAATATACTTCTTTCAACTCAAAATCTATCAACTTGAACACATTTAGATATTATACAGCTAAGGATAAGATTTGCAATATTCAACTTCTCCCTGCATTTCTCCTTCTCACAGTGTATTTCCCAAGGCCATCATCTAATTAACAACCACAAAGCTGCCTACAATACAACTGCCTTCACAACTGCTGGCTTCTTCATTAGCTTGCTTCACTCTCTCCATCTCTTTTGATTAGCAGCTGATAAAAGAAAATCAAAAGCACCTGATACCATTTTTCATGATGGAGTGATTTCATTTCTCTCTGAAGCATGAATAAAATTCAATTTTAGAGAACGCTCATCTCCATTTGGAAAAGGAGGCGCTGAGCACTGAGCCCTTTAACTGACAAAGATCCTTTCTGGAAACGTTTACTTGCATTGTAGCATTAAGCAATGTACAAATGCATTTATTTTGTGTTATCTCTATTTCATGGACCATTCCAATCCTGTTTTCATAGCAAAAGAGCATTTCTCATGATACTTATATGTAATTGGGTAGATTGCCATGAAAATACGGAAATAAAAAACATGTAGGATTTCTCATATTTTAAGTAAAATTTCATTTAGGTAGTCTGCTCTCTAGGACGTCAACAAACATTTATTAAGTGACTTATGTGAGCAGTGATGTGTATAATAAGATACTGTCTTTGACTTTCTGAAGCATACATCTGGTGGCAGAGACAAACAACATGTAAATTAACAAAATGAACATTATTATGGAGAAAATACAAAAGGTATGTGTTGGAAAGTAATCAGGGGGGTCCTAATTGACATAGATGACTAAGGAAGGAGTGTCCAGGAGGCCAGGTTATCTGAGAAGAAATAGATAATATATAAAGTTGGAGAAGGAATATGTCAGAGAGAGGGCCCAGCTTGATAGGTTCCAGGACTTCGAAGGATACTGGTAAAACTGGGGCTGGACAAGAGTCAGATCACTATAGGATGATTCCAGCCACAGAAAGGAGTATAGGCTTTATTCCAAGGGCTCCAGAAATGAGTTGATCTCTATTTTCAAAAGATCATCTTGCCTGCTGCATGAAGAGTGGATTAGGGATGTCTGGAAGCAGGAGAAGGAAGATACATTAGGGACTGAGAGAAAATGGTGGCTTGGATGAGAGGTGGCAAGAGGTAAATGAATTTTTGAAAAACTCAATGATAGAACAAGTGAAAATCACTGATTGAGTCTACATGGCGAATCAGCATGCAACAAAATGTACACAATTCTCCATTATTCCCTCTGCTTAAACTCTTGACAATATTATCTTGGAGCATCTCCCACCATCTTTTTCCATAAATCATGTGCTTAAATGCATGATTCAGTCTGGACAAGTGATTGAGGTGGAAGCAACATAGAGCTAATTCTGCGGCTATTGTCATACAGCATTGTAGCTTCACCTTGCAGTTTCTACTCTAGTTGGAACCCTGCCATTGGCACAAGAATAAGCTCGGATCAGAATATAAGAGGCCCTAGCCAGCCCCAGCAGAGGGCTCCCTACACCAACCAACACAAACTCCTGCCCACACGCACCTGAGCCAATCATCTAACAACCAAGATCAAGCTCAGCCTTGATCCAAACACCCTGGACAAGCTAAATAAATGCTGTTTCTTTCAAATCTCTAAATTTTGACAAAATGTGCTACATAGCAACAACCGGTTATAATGACAAAGCATGGAGCCTAGTGTGCTCACACCATAGAATTTGTAAAAGGTCAGTGCTCCCAAATCTATCTGTATATATTAAATGCATGAAGCTGTATTCCTTAAACAAAATAAGATAAAAAAAAAGTCTGCATCCATTTTCTTATCCTAAACATAGCCTAACATAGTTATTATAACCAAAGAAAGTCCATGCTGCTAGAACATATACTGTAATGTTGTCATTTAAGGGTGGGTATATATTAAATCTGTGACAGATCAGGAATAAATTTCTCATAACTCCTGTTCTTTAAAGTTTCACAACAGTAATTCCAAGAAAGAATGTAGGAGTTTATGTGCTATTGAATTTCAAAGAAGAAAATTTATTTTAAATTCCAAAGATCAGTTAACATACACTTATCCACTTATTTTATCAAGTAAGGACATTAGAAACACACTCACTCCTATGTATCTGGGTCTCCAGATCCCATTATTTATAAAGGGAAATCACAAATTTTACATTTTCCCAAGCCTATTGAAGACATGGTCCCAATTAGGTGCTAGTCTCTACTGTTGCAGAAAAAGTAACACCAGAGATTATTTTTCATTTATTTGATAGGCAAAGCAGGAGAGGGGGAGGGGGAGGGGGAGGGGGAGGGGGAGGGGGAGGGACTCACTATGTCAAACACCTACCTCTCAATCTCATGGTTGTAGTGAGAGGGAGTACCTTTTACTACTGAAGCACAGCAGGCCGATCTTTCCTCACACATGTTTGGTACAACCAGGGTTAGGCATGTGTCTTAGGATGCAGATGATCTTTCAGACTTTGAATGTTGAGTGAGTGACGCACTGGCAGTTACTAGATAGCCAAAGAGGAGGAAGCAGCAGTGGGCACTTAGCTCCTTTTGTGTAAAACTGTCCCCACTCCCTGATGTCATCAGCCTCTCACAGGTGGTTCCCAGATTTTCTAAAATGAGAGAGTATACTATCTCAACTGCTAGGAGTGTTTGCTGCTAAAATCTTTTTTTTTTTTAAAGATTTATTCATTTATTTGAAAGTCACAGTTTCGCAGAGAGAGAGAGAGAGAGAGAGAGATCTTCTATCCGCTGGTTCACTTCCCAATTGGCTGCAATAGTTGGAGCTGTGCCGATCCTAATGCAGGAGCCAGGAGCTTCTTCCAGGTTTCCCACGTGGGTGCAGGGACCCAAGGACTTGGGCCATCTTCTACTGCTTTCCCAGGCCATAGCAGAGAGCTGGATCAGAACTGGCACCCATATGGGATTGCGGCACTGCAGGCGGTGTCTGCCCCTTTCTCCAGGGCACTGACATTTAGGAGATTCCTTCCCAGCAGATGGCTGGGAACACTGATTTGTGGGATTTTCCTCAGACTATCTCATGAGAACTTATTGCCTATTCCACATTCAGTAACTTCGTACTGGTTGCTTGAAATGTGCCAGGGTAGGAACATTTATACCATGGAAACTGGCCAATGCTACAGATTTGGGTCCCCACCCCCAGAGACCCATATTCTCAGTATAGCACAGCCTAGAAGGTTCTGCTTCTCCAAGGGGCAGTCCACAGTCAATGGCTGATTGAAATGGGAGCACACAAAAAACTGACCTTTTATTTCAAAGTGGAACAAATCTCTGATGTTATTTAAACCCTGCCCCCCCCCCCCCCCCGCCATGGAATCCAGTTGAGACTAGACATCACCTAAACCCTTATTTTATGCCTGACTTCTGCCTATCCTATTTCCCTCACTCCTTTACAGCTTCCTCCGGAGAACCCTCCCTCAATAAACAATTTGCACAAGAATCCCCATCTCAGGCTCTGCTTCTAAGGCCTCAACCTGAGAGGCCCCTGGTGTGCTCTTGGTTCCTGCCTATTGGCAAAGCCTGATACTCAATACTCCTATCAATGCTCTTAGTCCTACAACTTTCCAGTACATTTCTTTTTGCTTAAGATAAAACTGGTTTCTATTTTGTTGGCAACCATTTAAAATGAGGAAATAAGATTGTAGGGAAAGAAACTCAGCCACCTTTTTCTATTGGGCGATGGCTTAAAAAGTTTCAAGAAGTTCCTAAAAAATGAAAAACATAAAAACAAAACATGATCTAAGGCATTGCATCAACAGACCCAATCTGATGTGTTAACAAGGATGTTTCAAAAGTAAATATAATCTTTTCAATTACAGTTACATTAGCCAAATGTAATACTCATACCCATTAAAGGCAATTATGTAATAAAGCACTATATTATACTAGACCAGTTAAATCCTACTGAAAGAATCTTCTTTTTTTTTTTTTTTTTTGACAGGCAGAGTGGACAGTGAGAGAGAGAGACAGAGAGAAAGGTCTTCCTTTGCCGTTGGTTCACCCTCCAATGGCTGCCACGGTCGGCGCGCTGCGGCCAGTGCACCGCGCTCATCCGATGGCAGGAGCCAGGTACTAAGTGCTTTTACCTGGTCTCCCATGGGGTGCAGGGCCCAAGCACCTGGGCCATCCTCCACTGCACTCCCGGGCCACAGCAGAGGGCTGGCCTGGAAGAGGGGCAACCGGGACAGAATCCGGCGCCCCGACCGGGACTAGAACCCGGTGTGCCGGCGCCGCAAGGCGGACGATTAGCCTGTTGAGCCACGGCGCCGGCCTGAAAGAATCTTCTTAGCATAATATATAACTCCAGAAATATCCTGCAAATGCAATCAGCTGAGTAACATCTCTGCAAGTGCCATTGCTTCAAGTTAACATTGTTTTTGGTGTTTCAAGGTTCCAAAGTCAATTATGCTTTGAAAACATCAAGTCTTTAAATTATTAAATGCTTTCACATTTCACCCAATGAATAAAGCAGCTTTAATTAAGAAAAGATCACAGCCTTGTACACATTAGCAACTTAAATAAACACCTCATAGGGTTCAAATGGAGATAGGGAAGTGCTGGGTCTTTGACCTACTCTGTTGGCGGCCTCTTTTCAAAGGTCCATAAAGTGTACATCAGGATGATGGCACAAACAGGGACTCATCCATGCCTCTGACAGCCTGGGGGGGGGGAGATGTTTGAATTGTCCATAAATTAGGCAACCAGGGATGTAAAGTATAGCACCGTGAGTCTTGCTTACCAGACGTAGACCAACTCATTTTACAGGATAGGCCAATTCCTCAGAAGTGCCCCTGAGAAAGAATCTAAACAGAGGCTCTTCCTAATTAAAGGAACCCAGAGGTGGAAAGTTCTCCAAAGTGAGAAATAATCTTCTTTCAAAGCCAATAACCACTATTCCACTTATTTATTTCTACATACGGCATTAGACTACAGTAAGGTAAAGTGTAGTAAAAATCATCTATTTATATGGTATGTGTCTTCCATCTGCCTTTGCCACCAAACTTGAAGGCTTTGTCTCTCCCCAAGGGGAGAGACAAAATAAGAGCTATGGCTGTGCCTGGCACACAGAAGGTATTCAGTAACGTGGTGAATGAATGTAGAAAGCAAAAAGAGGATAAACGAGGATCTAATTCATATTAATAAAACCTCAAATCATAATTACGAATAAAACAGCAGCAATGTACTTGTGAAGACATTAAAATTCTTAAAATATCAAAAGTAAAATACTTCAGTAAAATAAGCATAAGACAGCATTTCCCAGATTTTATATCTTTAAAAAGCAGAGACATGATCTTATTGAGAAAGATTTATTTGGGCCCAAATTGAACCTACATTTTAGACTTCCTGGTGTACTGGGTGGTGTTTATTTTTGGGCTGCTCAGAGAGTAACTGACACATGACATGCAAATTCAACAAATGGTAAGACAAACACAGTCCATGCCCTTACAGCTGTGCTGTTCAATCTGGTAGCCACTAGCCTCCTGTATCTACTGAGCCTACAAGAGAAACTTTGAATTGAGATATGAAATGTGCTATGAAATATACATCAAATTTCAAAGATTTGGAGTAAAATAAATCTCATTAATAATTCTTAATGTTGAAATAATATGTTGAATATACTGAGTTAAATATATTACAGTTAATTTCCCCTATGTCTTTTTTTTTCACATCTGTGTGACTCCTGGAAACTTGAAATTGCATCTGGAGCTCATTGTGAGGGTTTGAATATGGTTTCTCCCCAACAGAAGTAACTTTGAGCTCAGTCCCTCAGTGCAGGGAAGGTAGAGTCTAGGGGGAGGTGTTTGGGTCTTGGAAGCAGAGCCCTCATGAATACTCATGAATAGAATAATGCCATCTTGCAGAAATGAGTTTCTGCTCTGTGGACTGAATTAGTTACTGTGAAAGCAGGTTTTTACAAAGCAAGATTAAAGCTCATGCTTTGTCTCTTTGCAGATGCTCATGCTCTGTCACCATGTGATTCTCACCAGTGGTTGAACAGACACCACTGTGAAGCTCTTGGGCTTCACAACCATAACCAACATAAAACTCTTCCTTTATAGATTATCTGATTCCAGATATTCTGTTACAGTAACAGACAACAGGCTAAGGCACTCATGTTAGTGATTCACAATAAACCTTTATGGATAGCACTTAACTAAGGAATGTCCCACCTCTACATAGTGGAGGATCCTCACTGCAAACACCTGCAAATTTCTACCCTTGGAGCTTTAACAAAGCTATGAAACAAAGCCCCAGAACAGGGCAAGTCAATAGTGCCAAATGGCTAAAGACCCTGGTAGTAGATTTTAATCAAGGACAGAAAGAGACTTGCACAATATACCAGCTTCCTTGCCTTTCATTTGGGACAATGCAGAGCCACATCCTCTAGTGCTTCCTATAGTTCCCCAGCAGGATAAGTATCCTGTCCATAATGGCAACTCAGTTGAAAATATACTTTTCACTGAATTCTTTCCCTTCATGTCTCGTTACTCTTAAGTAGTTTTTGGAATCATTTCCCTGAGAAACTCTACTTGGGTTAGAATCTTCTTTCAGTGTCTGCTTCTTGGAGAATGTCTATTATGGTGATACATAAAAAATAAAATCTATTGATACATTCTATACCTTTTAACCCTTAAAATTTTATTTCAAATCTTCTTAAACCTAATGATTTTTTAAACCTTTATTGCTATCCTTATGACTACTGTCTTGCTTTACCAAGATAGAATAAAAATTAAAACATGAATATAAAAAAATAAAAGTTTCATCAAACCTAATACAGGGTTACCGGATTCCATTCAAGCCAATATTTAAGAAGGTTTTATAGTTCTGTTCACTTTTGTTTCGCAAAAGATTCTAGTTGGGAAACTTTAACTTTTTAAAGGAATCACCAGAATACAGAGATTCTGAGATTCAGTGGAGGGTTTTGTCATACTTCAACATGGTGTTGAAGCCTTAGGTCAGTGGTCTGTTTTCTCCTACATAAAAAACAAATAAAACAAACAAACAAACAAACAAATCACAAAACTTCAGAGCCACATAGGGGTAGGCCTTGTGGTGCAGTGGGTTTGGCTGCCACTTAGGATGTCCACATACCATATCTCAGTGCTGGTTCAAGTCCCAGATACCCCAAGCTTCTCATCCAGGTTCCTGTTAATGCACCTGGGAGGCAGTACATGATGGTCCAAGTACTTGGGTTCCTGTCACTCATGAAGGAGACTCAGATGGAGTTCTGGGCTCCTTGCTTGGGCCTGGACTAGGTAGGTCTGGCTGTCATGGGCCATTGGGGAGTGAACTCATGAATGAAGATCAATAAACATCTCCCACGCGCTCGCTCTCGCTCGCTCCCCCCCCATCACTCTGCATCACCAATAAAGAAAACCCCTGTTGAAGTGAAATGGACACTATGAGAAACAGTGACTTGATCAGCTCTTGTGCTGACTGTTGTTGTACAATGTAATACTTTATCCATTTTAGTATTTTTTTATTCTAGTATTATTGGTTGAACTCTGTAATTAACAAACAATTATTCTTAGGCGTTTAAATTTTAACTGAAAAGTGATCCCTGCTAAATGTTGCAGTGGGAATAAGAGAGAGAAGAGATGTACAATTTGGGACATGCTCAATCGGAACTGCCCCAAATGATGGAGTTAGAATTGTGCCAGGGGATTCCAATACAATCCCATCAAGGTGGCATGTACCAAGGCCATCTCACTAGTCCAAGTGATCAATTTCAGCTCACAATTGATCACACTGATAGGTCTAAGAGTCAAAGGGATGACACAAACAAGACTAGTGTCTGCTAATACTAACTGATAGAATCAAAAAAGGAGAGAATGATCCAACATGGGAAGCGAGATACACAGCAGACTCATAGAATGGCAGATGTCCTAAATAGCACTCTGGCCTCAGAATCAGCCCTTAAGGCATTCAGATCTGGCTCAAGAGCCCATGAGAGTATTTTAGGCATGGAAAGCTAAGACACTCTGGAAAAAAAAGAAGACCTAAATGAAAGATCTCTGTGAGTGAGATCCCAGTGGAACGAATGGGGCCATCCAAGAAGGAGGTACCTTTCTCTGAAGGGAGGAGAGAACCTCCACTTTGACTATGACCCTGTCAGAATAAGATTGAAGTCGGCAAACCCTAAAGGCTTCCATAGCCTCGGCAACTCATGACTAGAGCCTAGGGAGATTATTGACGCCATAAACAAGAGTGTCAAATTGTTAAATCAACTTCAGGAGTCACTGTGTACTTACGTCTCATGTGGGATCTGTCCTTAATGTGTTGTCCAATGTGAAGTAATGCTATAACTAGTACTGAAACAGTATTTTACACTTTGTGTTTCTGTGTGGGTGCAAACTGATGAAATCTTTACTTAGTATTTTTGAATCAATCTTCTGTATATAAAGATAATTAAAAATGAAAAAAAATCTTGGTGTTAAATTGGAAATTGCATAGAAAATTAATCAATTTAAAAATATATCATGTAGGATTTCTGTCCTTAATGTGCTATACATTGTGAATTAATACTATAACTAGTACTCCAACAGTATTTTTCACTTTGTGTTGCTATGTGAGGGCAAACTGTTGAAATCTTTACTTAATATATACTAAACTGATCTTCTGTATATAAAGAGAATTGAAAAGGAATCTTGATGTGAATGCAAGGGGAGAGGGTGAGGGAAAGGGGAGGGTTGCGGGTGGGAGGGAAGTTATGGTGGGGGGGAAGCCATTGTAATCTATAAGCTGTATTTTGGAAATTTATATTCTTTAAATAAAAGCGTTATAAAAAAATAAAAAAATAAAATAAAAAAAAAAGAAAACCTCTTTAAAAAGAACAACATGAAAGAATGAATACAGTAATTAAATAAACTTTCCATGTTCCTGAGAGTGTTTTTATCCAGTTTTACTGTTCTCCTTCATGCTGGTCTATTTTTAAACTTTTACTTTTACTTCCCTCCAAATACCTTGGTAGTAATGGCAGGATCAGTTTTTCAAACAAAATACACACATTCTTTACTATCTTGTAGCATAAACCCATCATCCCAGTGTTTTAGATACCAAGCCCCACGGTGACAAAAAGGATCAAATGTCGAAACAGGTAGAGACAAAAGTAAACATAGGCCTTTGTTGATCTTTGTATATAAATAACAGGATTTTTCACTGGAAGTTTGTTTTAGAAGTTATGCTGACCCTGGAAACTGCTTCAAGCCATATTTGGATTGCAGGCTCTATTTTACTTTCCCACATGAGCAAATGCATGCAACAGCTTTCTAGGGCAATGAAGAGCTATGTATATGCATTCCCTTTGTCTCTGGGAAAGCTTTAGCAGAGAACAATGGTCTCTTATCTGACAATCTGAGGTGTGGATATACTTCCTAGCCTTATGTTTGTGTTGACCTCATCATGCCACAAATGGAAACCTAAGAATATAACACTTTATAGCTCTCCAATACAGGGGACATAGAAGGGTATAGGGTCAAACACATTAATATTTTGTTATCTACTGAACAATAGATCTGCTCCCCCTTCACATGCCAGCCCTGTGCGTCAACAGTGATTTTTTTATTCCTATCCAGGTTCCTCGTGGCCTAGCTCAATTCCAGGTTTCTTCATCCCACAGAGTGCCTGGAAAGGAGTATTTTGGGCAGTTGTATGCTGAAGTCATCTTGCACAGGCGAGTGATAGCTGGGTGTGCATATACCTCTTGTTTCAGCTCTACTTCAGTGACATCACGTTGGTATCTTGAACTTGACCCCATGGTATTTATACCTTGGAAATAAACCAAGGCTAAATCCTATGACTCCTCTTCTACTCAGAGTACGTCGCTAAACATCACCCATTGCAGGGGAACTAAAATGAACATAGCAGTTAATCCAAGCAAAATGTGTTCTACCCATGTACAAGGAAACTCTTGTCCAATAAAGACAAGAAATGCCTCCTTAGGGTTCACAGACTCACTGCCTCTTGAACTGTTCCCTTCATCTGTTGCCTAGAGGCCACATCTAAGAGGGAAAAACATGCAGCAAAATCTTTTACAACGCAGAAACAGGGTCTAAGACCTGAGTTCCAGGACTTGCTGAGTTTAGTTCTAGGTCTACTTTCCAAAAGTGGCTAAACTCCTTAAGATTCCTAATGCTTGGAAGAGTTACACACTCAAGGTGATCTTTGCTTAGCTCCAAAGAATTCTAAATGAGAAAGCAGGCAAGCATTCAATATGGGAACAAATTCAAACTAGAAAGATTTCACTTATGTCCTACAAAATAACAAGGAAAATCCAGAGAAAAATAAAGATTATAGGAGTCACGCAAAAAAGCTACAGAATCTAGCTTAACTTTTGTTATTTTACTATTTTTTCATTGTGAACTATATGACAAGTAACACCATGTTTTAAGGAAGTTACTCTGCAGCACACTTACATTTGCAGGGATTTATTTCTTACATCCTACAGATTAAGTGTTCATCTATTTGCATTCTGGGAAACAACTTTTATTTGGCACAGTGAACAGAGGATCATGATTTTCCTCTGAGAATGTTCAACTAGACACAAGATTGTTGCCTCACATCTCTTTGGAATCTAAGGTTGTTAGATTTCATGAACATAACTGAAGAGCTCGTTAAATATAGATGATTCCTGGGTCCCAACCCCAGAGATTTTAAGTCAGTAGATGGGGTCATAAGGTAGAATCTCTGTCAAGTTCTCTGGCAAAGGTGGTGCTATATGGATCCTTATTTTGCAGCCGTGATCTGTGAAAAGCCACACCTTGAATAGTTATAAGTGTAGATGGTGTCCATGGTACAAAGTTCAGAAAGGAGATACTCCTGATCCCTTGCTTAAGTCTTTAATTAAACCCACAATGTTTATCCAAATATAGCTGGGAAGTGACTCCCCAGGAGTGGAAGATTATGTTGCCTGGTGATAGGAATGTTGGTCATTGAGAGAGAATCTTATAAAACACTAGAAACTATTTTAAGCTCTATGTGTAAGGTTACATTCAGGATATAACAAAGAACAGCCGTTTCCTTCTGTATTCAATACCCATCTATAAGACTTGCAGTCAAGTAAAACTTTTAGGTATGAATATAGTTTTACTTTGTGACAACCTGCTATCCTATTGGAAGGTGTCCCCCCCCACCCTCACTTTTCAAAGGACTTGTATTTAAAGGTTTCCATAATCAAATGATGTAGGAAATGCCCTTTCCTTGTGATTTTATGGAGTAGCTGTGGCAGCCAGATTCTTATTGCCACAAGAAACATCTTTACTGAAATAATGGTGGCTTTCAATAAACTATGTACAAATTTTGTGTGGTTTCTTTTAGCTTTATTTGTCAAGGAGTAGAAACAAAAATTGAGGGAAGTTTAAAAAGTCCACTGAAATTGTTAAGGCCATGACAAAATAATGATAGCATTCTAAAATCTTATCATTAGTTTCTTTATTCTATTCATGAAGAGTACCAGTATTGAGGGCTGAATGATTAGTTTGATCAACAATTCATTCTGGTAACAATCAAAAAATGGTCCTTATTTTCAATTCTTAAGCAAAACTATCCCACATGGTTCTTCAGTTTTTCCATTTGGATGTGGATTCATAATGGCATGCAAAGTGTCAATATTGTTTCTATAAATCCATCAAGCTGCTTCTCACAGAATGGCTAGCACGGATTCCAGAGATTCTCAATACAGAACTCAAGTTTTGGGTAGTTTGGAGAAAATGCATGTTTATCTCAGTTCAGCTTCTTTCTGAAGTTCATCATCTCCCTCAATTAAACTGTCATTAATAATCTTCCCACAAAATAACAAGACCTGGTTTTAAAAGAATTCATTTAAACCCTGCAGATAGTGTTAAGTAGCTTTTCTCATAGTATGAGTATTTAAAATAGTACAACTGTCCTTGCAGAGTGAGATATTTTCCCCCTAATTTTGGGCAACACTACAAGTTAATCTAAACTGCCAGAAGCTATAAATGTTAGCTTACTCTTTCGGATGCCATTATTTTTCTTTTTAAAAAATATTTATCTACACATTTATTTGGAAGTCAGCGTTGGAGAGGGTGAGGGGGATGGGAACAGGGAGGGAGAGGGAGAGAGGGAAAGAGGGAGAAAGGGGGAGAGGGAGAAAGAGGGAGAGACGGGGAGAGAGGGAGAGGGGGAAAAGGGGAGAGGGGGAGAGAGGGAGAGAGGGAGAGGGATAAGATTGATCTTCCAGATCTTCCATCTGCTGGTTCACATCCCAAATGCCTACAATGGCCTGGCCCAAAGCTAAGAACCAGGAATTTCTTCCATGTGTGCCATGTAGGTTCAGGGGCCTAAATACTTGAGTCATACTCCACTGTTTTCCCAGGCACATTAGAAGGAGCTAGACTGGAAGTGAAGCAGCTAGGACATAAACCAATGCCTTAATGACATGCTGGTGTGGCAAGTGGTGGCTTAACCAGCTATACTGCAATGCCAACACCAATGTAATTACTTCTCACATAAGAATAATAATCATCTTCTAGGCTTGATGCCATATTAATTGAATATCGAATCCAAACACACAAAAGGTTGCCTACTTTTGGATGGGCTCTGTGCCTTATTCTAGACATCTTTAGGATTGGGTGGTGAATGTTAAGAAATCTTCCCCTTAAAATATCTATACACTGAAAACATATAAAACATCAATAAAAGAAATTAAAGAAGACACAAATAAATGGAAATATATTGTGTGTTAATGGACTGGAAGAAATCATATTAAAATATTCCTACTATCCCAAGCCATTAACAGATTCAAACTTGTATATCAAAATTCAATTATATTTTTTTCACAGAAATAGAAAAAACAATCTAAAACTCATATAGAAACTCAAAAACCCTGATAATCTAAAGCAACCTTACAGCAAAAAGACAAAGCTGGAGGCCTCACACTTCCTAATTTCAAAGCTGTATAAATCCAAACAGTGTGATACGGCATACAATAGACCAGAGGGTCATCACTTGGCACAATGATTAAGATGCCACCAGGGACACATGCATCCCAGATAGCAGTGCCTGTGGTCAAGTCCCAGCTCTGCTCCAGATTCCAGCATTCTTCAGTACACATGGCAATACTGCATGGCACTGGGTGATGCCTCAGCTAATTGTGTCTACCACCGGTGTGGTAGAAATGGATGGAATTCCAGACTCACAGCGTCAGCCTGGCAGATCTCTGGCTATTGTCGGCATCTGGGGACTAAAATAGCAGATGGAAGATATCTTTGCCTGTCTCGCCAACTTTTAAATAAATCAGATAAATTCAAATAATTTTTTTTAAATTCAAATAATTTTTTAAAAAAACCACACACACACACATGAAATAAAACAGAAAGCCCAGATACAAACCATTGTATATAGATTCACATGATCTTTGATCAGGGCACCAATACAAAAAAAGGAAATGGATAGTTTCTTGAATAAATGTTGTTAGAAATTGGAACTCCACATGTAAAAGAATATTGGGCCTTCATCTTACCCTTCAGGCACAAATCAGTTCAAAACAGACTAAGACTTGACTATGACACATGAGACTGTAAAACTTCTAGAACAAAACATGAGCAAAAACTCCTTGACACTGGTTTTGAAAATGAATGTTTGAGAATGACACCAAAAGCATAACCCATAAAAGCAAAAAGAGGCAGGATTATATCAAACTGAAAAGCTTCTATATAGTGAACAATACAAAATATCACCAGCAAGATAAAAAGAAAAATTATGAAAGTATTTGTGAACCAAATGTCTAATAAGTGGTTAATATCCAAAGTACATAAGAAACTCATACTTCTCAACGGCAAAAAAAAAAAGCAAATACTTCAAATACTTGATTTAAAATGGGCAAAGGATCTGAATTAAGATTTCACTTAAGAAGAAAAAAAAAATGGGGCCAGTGCTGTAGCATTGTGGGTGGGGCTGCCGTCTGCTGTGTTGGCATCCCATATATGCACCAGTTCAAGACTGGGCTGCTCCACTTCTGATCCAGCTCTCTGCTATTGCCTCGGAAAACAGTGGAAGATGGCCCAAGTCCTTGGACTCCTGCACCCTCGTGGGAGTCCTGGAAGAAGCTCCTGGCTTTGGATTGGCACAGCTCTGGCTGTTGCAGCTAATCGGGGAGTGGACTAGTGAATGGAAGATCTCTCTCTCTCTCTCTCTCTCTCTCTCTCTCTCTGCCTCCCCTTCTTTCTCTGTATGGCTCTGACTTTCAAATAAATAAATCTTTTAAAAAAATGGCTCACAGTTACATTTTTAAAAATGCTCAATATCATTAACCATCAGGTAAATGCAAATCAAAAGCACACTGAAAAATTATCTCTTTTTGACAGCATGACTATAACCAAAGAGACAAGAGAGGGGCTGGTGCTGTTGTATAGTGTGTAAAGCTACCACCTGCAGTGCCAGCATCCCATATGGGTGCCAGTTCAAGTCCAGGCTGTTCCACTTCCAATACAGCTCCCTGCTAATGTGCCTGGAAAGCAGCAGAGGACTGTGCACCTAGTGGGGAGATGTGGAAGAGTCTCCTGGCTCCTGTCTTCAGATAAACCCAGTTTCAGCTATTGCGGCCAGTTGTAGAGTGAACCAGCAGATGGAAGATCTCTGTCTCTCCTTAACTCTGCCTTTCAAACAAATAAATTAATTTTAAAAATATGTACAGCTTTTGGCACTGGTATTATGTTGTGGAGGGGTAAGACATCACTTACAATGACAGTATCCCATATCAGAGTGCTGGTTTGGTTTCTGCACACTGCTTTCAATTAAGCTTTCTGCTAATGCACCCAGGAAAGCAGTAGTGATAGCATAAGTATTTGGCGCCCTGCTATCCATGTGGGAGGCCTGGATGGAGTTCCTGGCTCTTGGCTTCAACCTGGCCCAAACCTGGTTATGGATGGCATTTGGGAAGTGAAACAGCAGATGAAACATCTCTCTCTCTCTCTCTCTCTCTCTCCTTCCACTGTGTGTGTCCCTCTAACTCTGACTTTCAAATAAATAAGTCTCTAAAATATGTATAGTTTCTTAATATTTCAATATCTCCATAAAGTGACTTTTTAAAAACTGAACCTACCATAACTGGCTCAGATATTTATCAAGCAATTGTAGGATTACTTAGAAGTAATCAGAAGCAAATCCATGAACTACTGAAATCTGTACATGACATGAAAGAAAATTTCTCCCATGAAATTGAGATCTCAGAGTAATCAAAATGAAATCTTGGAAATGAAGAATTCAATGAACAAATTAAAAAAGCAGTGGAAAGCCTTAACAACAGAATTAGTGAAGCAGAAGGGAGAATATCTCACTGAGAAGACAAACTGCAGCAAATTATACAGTCAGACAAAAAACAAGAAGAAATTAGAACACCTAAAAGACACCATTTGGAATTTGGGAATCTACAGGATACTATCAAATGACACAACATATGGGTTCTAGGAGTTCCTGAATGCATGGAAAAAAAGGATTAGAACGTCTTTTCAGTGAAATAATAACAGAAAACTTTGCTAATTTGGAGAAAGAAAGGGACATCCAATTATAGGAAGCACATAGAACTCCTAGTAGACATGACCAGAAAAGATCTTCACCATGACACGTTGTAGTAAAGCTCTCCACAGTTAAACATAAAGAAAAGATTCTAAAATGGGAAATGTTAGATTACTTTCAGAGGATATCCAATTTGACTCCCAGCTGACATCTCATTAGAAACCCTACAGGCTAGGAGACAATGGCGAGATATATTCCAAATCTTATAAAATTATCCCTATGTGCAGATGACATGATTCTATAAATAGGGGATCCAAAAGACTCCACAAAGAGACTATTGTATCTCACAGAAGAGTTTGGTAAAGTAGCAAAATACAAAACCAACACACAAAAATCAAAAGCCTCTGTATACACAGACAATACCATGGCTGAGAAAGAACTTCTAAGATCAATCCCATTTACAATAGCTACAAAAATATCAAATACCTTGGAATAAATTTAACCAAGGATGTCAAAGATCTTGACAATGAGAATTACAAAACATTAAAGAAAGAAACAGAAGACTATAAAGAGTATACTAAAAAAAAAAAAAAAGAATACACTAAAAAATGGAAATATCTCCCATGTTCATAGATTGGAAAAATCAATAATATCAAAATGCTCATCTAAAGCAGTTTACAGATTCAATGTAATACCAATCACAATACTAACAACATTCTTCACAGATATAGGAAGAAAAAATGATGCTTAAATCCATATGGAAATAAAGGAGACCCCGAATAGCTAACACAATCTTATACAACAAAAACAAAGCCAGAGGCATCACAATATGACAATGGAAGTTATATTCCCCTGTAGGCATACTAGAGGGAAGTTATAATCAAAACAGCCTGGTACTGTTACAAAAACAGATAGATAGACCAATGGAACAAAATAGAAATACCAGAAATCAATCCAAGCATCTACAACCAACTTATCTTTGACAAAGGAGCTAAAACTAATCCCTGGAGCACAGACAGTCTCTTCAACAAATGGTGCTGGTAAAACTGGATTTCCATATGCAGAAGTATGAAGCAAGACCCCTACGTTACACCTTACACAAAAATCCACTCAAAAGGATAAGAGACATAAATCTACTACATGATATCATCAAATCACTAGAGAACATTGGAGAATCTGTATAAGACATTGGCACAGGTAGAGTTCTTGGAAAAGACCCCAAAGGCACAGGCAATCAAAGTCAAAATTCACAAATGTGATTACAACAAATTAGGAGCTTCTGTATTGCAAAAGAAACACTCAAAGTGAAGAGGCAACTGACAGAATGGGAGAAATTATTTGCAAACTATATAGCTGAAAAAGGATTAATAACCAGAATATATATAGAGAGAAAGAAACTCAACAACAAAACAAATAACCCAGTGAGGAAACAGGCAAAGGACATAAATAGACATTATTCGAAAGGGAAATCCAAATGGCCAAAAGACACATGAAAAAATGCTCAAGATCACTAGTTGTCAGGGAAATGCAAATCAAAACCAAAATGAGGTTTCACTTCATCCCAGTTAGAATGGCTTTCATACAGAAATCAACAAACAACAAATCCTAGCAAGGATGTGGGGGAAAAGGTACCCTAATCCACTGTTGGTGGGAATGTAAACTGGTACAGCCAATGTGGAGGACAGTATGAAGATACCTGAGAAATCTGAATATAGACCTACCATATGACCCAGCCATCCCATTCCTGGGAATTTACACAATGGAAATGAAATCAGCATATAAAAGAAAACATGTTTATTGCAGCTCAATTCACAACAGGTAAGACATGGAATTAACCCAAATGCCCATCAACTGAAGCTTGAATAAAGTAATTATGTGATATGTACACTATGGAATACTACATAGTGCTAAAAAAAATAAAATCCAGTCATTCACAACAAAATGGATGAATCTGGAAAACATCATACTTAGTGAAATAATCCAGTCTCAAAGGGGCAAATACCACATGTTCTCCCTGACTTGTGATGACTAAGAGAGCACCTAAAAGGCAATCTGTATAAGTGAAATTGACACTTTGAAAAGCAGTAACTCGAAAAGACCCTGTTTTGACCATTGAGAAACAGTATATACATATATATATATATATATATATATGTGTATATATATATATATATATATATTTGTGGAACTCTTTACTTAGCATAGAGTTAAACATACGTGTATAAAGTCAATTGAAAATGGATCTTAGTAAAAAATACCAGTGTGAATAAGAAATGGAGGAGGAAGAGGAGTTGGGAGTATAGGTGGGAGGGTTGGTACATTGGGAAAAAAATCACTATGTTCCTAATGTTTTAATTACAAAGTGTATGAAACTTATAACTAAAAAGCTGTATAGTTTTGCATACATTCCTAGGTACTTACTTCTAAGGGTATAGTTTAAAAACTTGCCATGGAACCCCAAATCCCCTTAAGCTGGATAGCAAAAATACCACCTTAAGTGTTAAAGTGACCATATGAATAGGAGTAAGGGTCTGGTAATAATAACAAATAGAATTAAAAAGGAGTGAATGCTCCAACATGGGAAGCAGTCCACACACCAGACTCATAGAATTACAATCTCTTCAAACAGCACTCTGACCTCAGAATCAGCTGTTAGGGCATTCTGGTCTAGTAGAAAAGTCCATGAGAGCATTTCAGGCATGGAAAGCCAAGACACTGTGGCAAAAAATGCCCTACATGAAGGACCTCTGGGGGTGAGACCCTAGTGGAAAGAAGTGGTCATCAACGAAGGAGGTACTTTTCTCTGAAAGGAGGAGAGAACTTGCACTTTGCTTGCGGCCTTGTCTGAATACTGATGGAGTTTGTGGATTCAGAAGGCTTCTATAGCCTAGGCAGCTCAAGTCAAGAGCCTCGGATGATCACTGATGTCATACATAAGAGTGTTAACTGTTGTCCGGCGCCATGGCTCAATAGGCTAATCCTCCACCTTGTGGCGCCAGCACACCAGGTTCTAGTCCCAGTCAAGGCTCTGGATTCTGTCCCGGTTCCTCCTCTCCCAGGCCACCTCTCTGCTGTGGCCTGGGAGTGCAGTGGAGGATGGCCCAGGTCCTTGGGCCCTGCACCCCATGGGAGACCAGGAGAAGCACCTGGCTCCTGGCTTCGGATCAGCGCGGTGGGCCGGCAACAGTGGGCCGGCCGCAGCGGCCATTGGAGGATGAACCAACGGCAAAAGGAAGACCTTTCTCTCTGTCTCTCTCTCACTGTTCACTCTGCCTGTCAAAAAAATAAAAAATAAAAAAGGGGTGTTAACTGTTAAATTAACAGCAGGAGTCAGTGTGCAGTAACTTCCCATGCAGGACCTCGGTCCTCAAAGAGTTGTATTATAATTATGTCTAAGTGCTACCCAAAAGTGTATCATTCTTAGGTCCTTCTTTAAAGTTAATTAAGATTCTTAAAAAAAAATAAGTACTGAAATTAATTTCAACATCAATGACTTTGAACAGCCCTTGACTGGACTGTTGAGGAACAGGTTTTTGTTTTGTTTTGCTTTGTTTTCTTCTGTGCAAATTGTTGAACACTTTACTTGGTATAGAGTTGGTCTTCTGTGTATAAAGTTAATAGAAAATGGATCTTAGTGGAGAATGGGACTGGGAATGGGAGAGGGAGGAGAAGGTTGAGTGGGAGAGTGGATGGGAGGGTGGGTATGGTGGGAAGAATCACTGTATTCCTAAGTTTACTTATGAAATGCATGAAGTCTGCATTCCTGAAATAAAAGGTTTCCTGGGGGGGGGGGTAAATAAGTTAAAAAAAGAAATGGGCAATGGACTTAAACATTTTTCAAAAGAAGAAATCCAGATGGCCAACAGACACATGAAAAAATGCTCAGGATCTCTAGCCATTAGGGAAATGCAAATCAAAACCACAATGAGGTTTCACCTCACCCCCTTTAGAATGGCTTTCATAGAGAAATCAACGAACAACAAATCCTGGCAAGGATGTGGCAGAAAATGTACCCTAATCCATTGTTGGTGGGAATGGAAAGTGGTAAAGCCATTGTGGAAGACAGTACGGTTATACCTCAGAAATCTGAATATAGATCAATGATATGACCCAGCCATCCCACTTCTAAGAATTTACCCAAGGAAAATGAAATCAGCATATGAAACAGCTATCTGTACCCCCATGTTTATTGGAGTTCAATTCACAATAGCAAGATATGGAATCAACCTAAATGCCCATTAACTGAAGACTGGGTAAAGAAATTATGATCTGGGGGACAAAGCTGTGGCATAGCAGGTAAAGCTGCCACCTGCAGTGCCAGCATGCCATATGGGAGCCAGTTCAAGACCCCACTGCTCCATTTCCAATCCAGCTCTCTGCTATGGCCTGGGAAAGCAGTAGAAGATGGCCCAAATCCTTGGGCCCCTGTACTTGCATGGAAGACCCGAAAGAGGCTCCTGAGGCTCCTGGTTCCAGGCTTCAGATCGGCACAGCTCTGGCTATTGTGGCCAATGGGAGAGTGAACCAGTGGATGAAAGACCCCACCCCTTCTCTGTATCTCCTTCTCTCTCTGACTTTCCAGTAAAATAAATAAATCTTTAAAAAAAAAGAAATTATGATCCAGATATGTACACCATGGAATACCACACAGTGGTTAAAAAAAATCCAGTAATTAAAAAAATGGATATTTCTGGAAAACATCATACTTAGTAAAATAAGCCAATCCCAAAGGGATAAATACCCCATGTTCTCCCTGACCCGTGATAACTAATAGAGCACTTAAAAGGCAATCTGTATAAGTGAAATTGACACTTTGGGAAGCAATGACTTTGAACAGCCCTTTCCTTACTGTTGAGGAACATGGTTTTTTTCATACTACTTGTAGAACTATACTTAGCATTGAGTTAAACATATGTGTATATAGTTAATTGAAAATGGATTTTAGTAAAAAAATAAGAGTGTGAATAAGAAAGGGAGGAGGAAGAGGGGTGGGAGTGTGGGTTGGAGAGCAGGCATGGTGGGAAGAATCACCATGTTCCTAAAGCTGTAATTATGAAGTGTATGAAGATTGTAACTATAAAGCTATATAGTTCTGCATACATACCTACATACTTACTTCTAAGGGTACAGTTTAAAAACTTGTCATGGGATCTCAAATCCCCTTAAGCTGGGTGGTAAAAATAGCATTTTAAGTGTTTAAGTGATCATATGGATAGGATCAACTGTTAAAGTGATCATATAGATAGGATTAAGTGTCTGGTAATAATGATAGATGGAATAAAAAAGGAATGAATGCTCTAACATGGGAAGCAGTCCACACAGCAGACTCATAGAATTACAATAACTTTAAATAGCACTCTGTCCTCAGAATCAGCTGTTAGGGCATTCTGGTCTAGTAGAAAAGTCCATGAGAGCATTTCAGGCATGGAAAGCCAAGACACTGTGGCAAAAAATGCCCTACATGAAGGACCTCTGGGGGTGAGACCCTAGTGGAAAGAAGTGGTCATCAACAAAGGAGGTACTTTTCTCTGAAAGGAGGAGAGAACTTCTACTTTGCTTATGGCCTTGTCTGAATACTGATGGAGTTTGTGGATTCAGAAGGCTTCTATAGCCTAGGCAGCTCAAGTCAAGAACCTCGGGTGATCACTGATGTCATACATAAGAGTGTTAACAGTTAAATTAACAAGAATCACTGTGCTCTAATTTCTATGTAGGACCTCTGTCCTCAGAGAGTTGTATCATGAGAGTTAACAGTAAAACTTGTTGTTATTTTGTTTTAGTGTATTAAGTGGAGGATATAATTATGTCTCATAAGTTTTAGTTATGCCTAAGTGTTAACTCTATTGCTTTCTTAATGAATGATAAAACTTGTTCTCAAGGACTTACTTTCTTTTCGTGTATTAAATAGAGGTCTTGTGTCTTGTAAGTTATAGCTATTTCTAAGTGCTTACAAAAGATGTATCATTCTTGAGCACTTCTTTAAAGTTAAATAAGTTTCTCAAACACAAGTAAAACTAATTTCGAGATGAATGACTTTGAACAGCTCTTGTCTCGACTGTTGAGGAACAGGTTTTTATGTGTGTGTTCAAACTGTTGGACTGTTTACTTAGTATAAAGTTGGTCTTCTGTGTATAAAGTTAATTGAAACAGGATCTTAGTGGAGAATGAGACTGGAAATGAGAAAGGGCGAAAGATGAGACGTAGGAATGTGAGTGGGAGGGCAGGTATAGTGGGTAGAATCACTATTTTCCTGAAGTTGTACTTATGAAATGCATAAAGTTTGTATACCTTAAATAAAAGGTTTCTTAGGGGAAAAAAAAACAGTTGTTGGGCTTGAGATTATTCATATGGTCTTTAATATGTTACCCACAGGCTTGTGGCTTCAGCCTGGCCAAACCCTGGATCTTGTAGACATTTGGGGAGTGAACCAGCAGATTAAAGATCTCTCTTGCTGTCTTACTCCAATTCTCTCTTTGTCTCTTCCTCTCTGTTGATCCAATCCCATTTATAAATAAATAAAATATATGGCTTAGTAGATAGTCTCTTGTCTGTCAGAAACTTTTACAATAAGCCAAACATTCTTGTGATCCAATCCATTTACCACATGTCTTTGTAGTTTCAAGAGATCAAAAGTCACTTGTGTACTAAAGCTCTTACAAGTCCTTGCATCTGACTCTTCTGTCTTTGCTTCAGAGTAATGATGGAGACTGAGTATTGAAATGATGAGCCATAACCTGGAAGCTACCTGGGTTACTAACAATAGCCTCAAGAGCAGCTGCCCTGGGATGCTGTTTGACCTAGAGTGAACTTGACATGAGTCAGAAATATGTGTGAGCTGCTGTAACCTGGGATTGTTTACTATCACAGTATAAGTCTAGCCTATGCTAATTATCTCTGAAAGTCTGTTTTCATTTGTATCACAACTCTGAACATTACAGGAACAATGTTTTGGTTAGGATGGTAATAACAATTCTTGATGCAGAAACACTGGCCTCCTACAAGACAATCTTCCCTATTCCTCTCACCCTTAGCTCTTCTTCAGACAGAACCAAACTTCAATTCCAAAAGGTGAAAAATGCTAGCTATTTTCAGTGATATGCTAGATCCTGCTTATACTGGAGCTGTTTTTACAAGCCAGTTGATGTGACACTGGTAGCTTAAAATTGGCCATGGTGGGAGTATTTACACCAAGAGAAGTGGCAAATGCTGCACGTTAGCCGCCTCTCTTGCCCTGAATCCCTGCCCACTGTCCCACCCCTATCAAACCCCCCTGCAGAGAGCTGGTTGTTGAACATTTAAAAACACATCCCTGACTACTGCCTGTTTTAGGTTTGCTGCAAATATGAAATGGGCACCAGTATTGAACACTAACAGCATTAATTGAATAAAACTTCAAAAAGATTTCTTTACCTTGAAACTACTTTTATGTCCAAAAAAAGGTGTATAAATAGGACCACTTACAGACCACAGTGCCAGTTGCAGCAGTATTCGTAGTAATCCAAACTGGTTCCTATTCAAAAACTTATTAGCAAATAGAGAGCAGGGAAAATAACTTAGAACTACAGAGATAACTGCAAATCTCACAAATATAACGAGTGAAAGGAGTCAAGAGACTCTATAGTGTATAGTTCATTTAAAGTTCAAAACAGATAGAACTAAGTCAAATTAAACATTATACAACTAGTTTCATTTGGAGAAGTTGATGATGGAAAAGGAACCTATACAAGACTTCTTGGGGAGCCAGCTCTGTGACACAGTGGGTTAATCCTCCACCTGCAGCACCGGCATTCCATTTGGGTGCTGGTTCTAGTCCCGGCTGCTCCCTTCCAATCCACCTCTCTGCTATGGCTTGGGGAATCAGTAGAAGATGGCCCAAGTGCTTGGGCCCCTGCACCCTAATGGGAGACTGGGAAGAAGCACCTGGCTCCAGGCTGCAGATCGGCACAGCTCTGGCTGTTGTGGCCATCTGGGGAATGAACCAACGGAAGGAAGACCTTTCTCTCTGTCTCTCCCTGTCTATAACCCTACCTCTCCAATAAATAAATAAAACCTTTTTAAAAAAAAAAGACTTCTTGGGTACTAATTAAATTCTGTTTCTTGATCTGGATACTGGATGTTTTCAGTCTGTGGGAATTTATCAAACTACATATACTTATGTATACTTTTTCATTGAAATGTTTTTTAATTTATTTATTTATGTGAAAGACAGAGAAGAACAGGCAGAGTGACACAGTGCTATCTGGTTCATTTTCCAAATGACTGAAACAGCCAGGGTTGGCCCAGGCCCATGCCAGCTGCCAGGAACTCAATCTGGATCTTCCATGTGGGTAGCAGGGTCCCGGCTATCTGAGCCATCACCTTATCTCCCAGGGTGTGCATCACAGCAGGAAGCTGGAATCTGAAGTGCAGTGGAACCCAGGCATTCTGATAGAGGATAGGGCATTTTAACCAGCTGTGCTGAATGCTTGCCCCGTCCTGTTTCTATTATTTTGTAAAGGGAGTTGATGAGAGACAAAAGACTGATTTTGCTTTCCCTTTCTACATTAAGATAGGATTACAGGAGACCCAGATGCCCAGAGCCATGGTAGCCATCCCTTGCCATGCCACTACAGGCTTGAGGAGATCAATAAACAGGGCTAGAAGCCTGATGATAAGGCTGAACCACTGCTCCCATCCTAGAAGCCCTCCAGGTCTCTTCTACAGGAAATAATAAATAGCAATTTCAGTAGGCCAAGTGTAGATATGTCATAAAAATTATTCATTCTGATTTTGGATAAAGAAAGCCCTTGGTACCATATGAAGAAACAGTTTAAAGACAGGATTACAAATGATGAACTTATTTAGGTGAACGATTTTCAACACTGCACCAAATAACCAACAACCTTTTCCTCATCATACTATTTATTAACTCTGGTCTCCTATGGCTCTCCCACCTGTACCAGCTCAGTTGTCACTTGCTCAACAGCAGTCAGAATTTCCATCCCCAAGCTACCTGTTTCCCTATCAAATTGTATCTTTTGTCTATTTGTTTCTGTTCCAGATCACAGGCTCTGCAATAGAGACCTTTTCCATTGTGCCAATGTGGCAGCCCTGGGGATTAAGGCCTGGCTGAGTGTGCACAATCAATGGGCCCTTTTAAAATCAAGGGACAAAGAAGGAATTTACGTTCTCAGCAATATTGAAGTTTTCCTGGCCTCTCCTGTGCTTCAGTCACCCCACTGCTTCTTTCTGTGCCACATAGGGACCATGCAGGTCTGTAGTGTTGGCAGTTTGTCCCCACATACTTGCTCTTTGAATTGAAGAGCATACCTTATTATCAAGTTTTGTCCTAAAAGTGGCCCTTGGTTCTTTAATTTTCCTATCTCTGTTAATGTGTTTTCCATTGCTGTAACAAAAATATCCAAGATGAGGAATTTATAAAGAATAGAACTTTATTTGGTTCACAACTCGGGAGGCGGGGATGATCCAGAGCATGGTATTGGATATGCTTGGCACCTGGCAAAAGTCCTCTTGCTGCATCACAATATGTTAGAGGGTATCACACCTCAAGACAGAGTGACTGCACTAGCCCAGGTCTCTCTTCTTCTTTTTATAAAGCCATGAATAACATCATAGGGTCATCCATCATCCTCACTACCTCATTTAATCCCTGTCATCTCCCAATGGTTAAATGCCATTAACATTATGTTTGTAAAGCACAAACTTTTGGGAGATACATTCAAACACTGCCTTATCTAATTGTCCTGTTTTGACAAGAGGATTTTAAGAATCAAAAAATAATCTTCCCTCACTGTATCTTTAAACATTTTCAAAATAACACATTGACAAGTACCCAATTTACATGGTGAGAAAACAGAACTGTAACTTATTAAGCCTGACATTTGGCTGATCGAAATTACAGCATCGCAAATCCAGTGCAATTAATACTTGTTAGAGAAGTTAAAATATAGACATATGAGAGCATGGTTTGACCCACAGCATAAACAAATTCTCATTGAAATTGGACACATGCTCAAGAATGTGGACAAGAAGCTGTCTTCTCTCCGAATCAATTTAGTGAATATGATTTGCCAAGCCTGCCCATGAAATAAAACATGTCTTTGAAATACAAGGTGGAAGTTCTAATAGTCCCTCTATACCCTTTCCAGTTGGCATAACTACCCGGGAGTCCCAGTGACATGCTCTGCCCTCTGGTCATCTGTCTAAAAATACTTCATTGCTAATACTGCTATAGGGTGAAGATTTTGACACAGTTTATTAGATTTGGCTATAGCTTTTTCTCCCACCCTTGTCTTTTTTTTTTTTTTTTAGTTTCAATGATGCTCTGAACTCTTCCCCTCAAAAATTGAATCTGACAATTGCAAGCTAAAGAGATTTAAAAAGAAGAAATAGTCTCAAAGCTTTCCTTCAAGCCTGGTTAGACAGACTTAATGTATCTTTAGTTCAGCTGTGGACTAGAAAGCACACACAAGGTATCGAGTAAATTGAAAGGCAATGGAATGGAATGGCTTTACCTTTTCTCTAAATATTTAGTGATGTTTCTCTTCTTTTATTCTGTTTAAAACCACCAACTAGCCATTCGCTATCTGATGTGACCTCTGGTATTGAAGTATTTATAGAGAAAAACTTTTTAAAAACTAAAAATAGTACAAAGAAATCATTAGTAGATCATGGGAGAATATAGAACTAGCAAGCTGTAGGATGGTGTGAACTGGCAGAAATATATAAAGAAAAACCTTGAGTAGTTTTTCTATAAAGATGGGTGAAAAATGGGGTATTAGCTGGAAGGTCATGAGTCAGAGAATTTTTTATGTGTAAAAAAATAAATGTATGGGCCGGCGCCGTGGCTCAACAGGCTAATCCTCCACCTTGTGGCGCCGGCACACCGGGTTCTAGTCCCGGTCGGGGTGCCGGATTCTGTCCTGGTTGCCCCTCTTCCAGGCCAGCCCTCTGCTGTGGCCCGGGAGTGCAGTGGAGGATGGCCCAGGTGCTTGGGCCCTGCACCCCATGGGAGACCAGGAAAAGCACCTGGCTCCTGGCTCCTGCCATCGGATGAGCACGGTGCGCCGGCCGCAGCGCGCCAGCCACGGCGGCCATTGGAGGGTGAACCAACGGCAAAAGGAAGACCTTTCTCTCTGTCTCTCTCTCTCACTGTCCACTCTGCCTGTCAAAAAATAAATAAATAAATAAATAAATAAATGTATGTACGAATCATACAGAAATGTAAAACCAATGTTGTGGGGGAGAAGAGAGAGTTGCCAGAGTGATGTCCTTGTGCAGGCAAGAAAGGGTGGCAGCTGAATTCATAAGGTGAGGGCATGGACTCTAGAAGCAGCAGAGGCAGTTCACTCTAAGAAAAAGGACTGATGGAAGACAGCATGGGGGCAGATGCAAGGCAGGGGTGTAGGAACATGCCATTTTATGGCTTCTTTTGTCTTAATGAAACAAGAAGCAATAATATTAGCTGAGAGTGGGAATGAGAGAGGAAAGAAGGTATGAAATGGTTGCCTAAGAGAACAGAATAGTAAATGGTCTCAGGAAAAAAAAAAAAAACCAACCACTCAGCAGCTCCAAGGACTTGTGAATGGTTTGTGGTCATGAATATATGGTCTTTATGTCAGATGAACCATATGAAACTAGCCAGGGCAACAGTATGTTTTTCTCCATCTGTGAGTAGCTGGAGGGGTGTAGGCAAGGTGTGTGTGTGAAAGAGAGAGAGAGTGAAGAGTTCAATGTCATCAGGATTAGATATTTGCCAAGCGAGTGCAAAGAAAGGAGAAAGGAATAATGTGTTCACAGAGTATGCAAGAGTGTAATTACAGTAGTAGAGACTACAAACTGAGCTAGAACAGAAGAGGAGAGGACACGAAAAACTGGTTGGATCAATGGACTTCAGATAACTGGGGCTGAAGAACTGTCAAATAAGGGCCAACAAAAAGCTATCCTCACTGCAGCACAGGACTCTGATATTAGCACAAACAGAGAAGCAAATTGTCAATAGATACACAGCAGAGATAGTCACCCTATTGTTTAAGGCTGCCATGGGAATAGACAACTCAACTAGAGCTGTCTTATAGGGGAAAAAAATTAGGAAGAAAAAATGGGAAAAGGACAGAGGAGAGCTCCTAGTTATAACCATGTGAGAATGTGGACAGGGAGAAGTAAGATATAACTAGACGGAAAACCATCCATGAAACAAAATTTCTTATGCCTTCCACAGCAATGACCAAGATTCATAAAAGCAAAGATTGTTGTTTTGGAAAGCTCACAGAATTTTTCTAGCCAACACCATTTTACAGATAAATAACTAAGACTCATAGACACAAGAGGATGTGACATAAAAGTTACACAGCAATGCACAGATAGCTTGACTCACTTTTTAATAAGAAACATATTGTCTTTATGTCAGATGAACCATATGAAATTGGCATTTTAAGGGTCAAAAATGGCCGAATATTGCCAATTCCATATTGCTTAACCAGGTATACTCCAGTTTTCTTTCCACTATAACAAAATGTCAAGAAAGAGCAGACAGCAATGTTTTATAAAATGAACTATTATCTACCTGTTCCCCACAAACTATCTGAATTGTATCAACAAAATGTTTACAGGCAGGTATGTGGAGTTTGTAACAAAGAATCTTCTAAAAATAAAATGAAATTTAACCCCTTCTGAGGATCTTATCAAGAATGCAAAGGTGGGGTGGGCGCCATGGCTCACTTGGTTAATCCTCTGTCTGCGACGCCGGCATCCCATATAGGTGCCGGGTTCTAGTCCTGGTTGCTCCTCTTCCAGCCCAGCTCTCTGCTGTGGCCTGGGAAGGCAGTGGAGGATGGCCCAAGTGCTTGGGCCCTGCACCCACATGGGAGACCAGGAAGAGGCACCTGGCTCCTGGCTTTGGATTGGCACAGCGCCAGCCGTAGTGGTCATTTAGGGAGTAAACCAATGGAAGGAAGACTTCTCTCTATCTCTCTCTCACTGTCGGTAACTCTACCTGTCAAATAAAACAACAAAAAGAATTTTAAAAAATTAAAAAAAAAAATAAAATTAAAAAAAAAAAAAGAATGCAAAGGTAGCGGGTAAGGGCAGCCATCTGGTGCTGTGACCAAGAGATTAGTGATAACCCCCAAAGCTAAATTAAGATGACCTAGGAGAGGTGTAAGTGGATTACGGTTATAAATATAATGCTTGTGGATAAAGAATTGCTCTGTTTATTAGGAGAAGAGGGGTCAGCAGAGTGTCTATAAAAGAAAAACATAATCAAATCCAAGAAGACAACTTTGTAGACATCTCCTGCCCATCCTCATAGAGATCCTGGAAAAGGATGCCAGTGGTCTACAGTCAGTACGTTCATGTCACCGACTCTGAAAGATCCAGTCCTCCTGTGAAGATAACCTGGCTTCTCATTTGGATATGGCCACAAAGGGAAGCTGCCATTAGCAAGAGCACACATACTTGGAATTCTGGTGGCTCTATTTCTCACAGACATTCGTAAAGCAGCATTATTGTTTTTTCATACGTAAATCTATATATTTTTTAAATACGGCTAATGTGAACTGATGATTGAGAAAAAAAATAAAATAGATCTTGTCAGTGCTGTCGTACCACCTGAGTCATCCTAAAAAGACTTATCTCACCTGCCAGGGTATTCCTGTGTCTCTTGGCTCAAGGGTTGAGGGAGGGGCTCAGTCTGCAAGCTGGGAAAACTGGAGGGGCCAGGGAGTTAACAGCACAGATGTGATCCTCAACTCATGAGGGGCATGTGCTGGTTGAAAAATATTCCACTTCCTTATCACTCTGTGAGAAAACTGAAACATTCTACATGGCTACCCTGATGGTTGTCAAGAGGTGTGCTTTTGAGGAAACTCAAACCAAGATAAATCAGCATGATGTAAGATCAGTTTCCTCAACCTTCAAAACCAAACCAGGGTTATGGTATACTCAACAGGGTATGGAAGGTCACACAAGAGAAGCTGTCTGCAAGATGACCTGGATTTTGCCCAAAGAACTACTATGTGTCCCAAAGTTCATGCAATTGTACCATAGCCACCTTGAATAAGAACTTCAAGAGGGGCCAGTGCTGTGGCGTAGCAGGTAAAGCCGCCGCCTGCAGTGCTGGCATCCCACATGGAAGCCAGTTCGAGTCCCAGCTGTACCACTTCTGATCCAGCTCTCTGCTGTGGCCTGGGAAAGCAGTAGAGGATGACCAATGTGGGAGACCTGGAAGAAGCTCCTGGCTTCAGATTGGCACAGCTCCAGCCGGTCAACTGAGGAGTGAACCAGGGGATGGAGGATCTCCACCTGCCTCCCACCCCGCCTCTCCTTCTCTCTGTGTGTAACTCTTTCAAATAAATAAAATATTTTTTAAAAAATCAAGAAATGGGCTTTGCCTTACATAGAGTTCCTCTAAGGTCTATTATGTATAAGCATTAGACAGTGCATGTGAGTCAGAAAAACTATATTTTATTGTCTTCCCACATTTATTTGGAGGTCACACTTCTCATAACTAGATTCATCAGTGAAAAGACAAGACCAAAGCCCAAATCCATTACACATTGATCTGATATGGCCAGGAAGTACATGAAAAGGAGCAGAGAAAGGAAATGAATATAAAAGCATGCTGAAAATGAGGCTAGAGAGTGGTAAAAGACCAAATTAGTAGCTATCATAAGAGATGTAAGTGTAATTGACAACAGAGTTGAAATCCCAAGATAGCTAAGTGTTATGCATCCTCTATTATTTAGTTTTCACAGTAACGCTACAAGATTGTTTTTGTTGTCCCATTTTGCAGGAAAGGAAAACAAGCTTGAGGTTAAATGCAAGGTACATAGCTGGCAAACAGTTGAGTTAGGGTTTTGTCTCAGCAGTCTGAATCCTGCATCCATGCTCTGCAACGGCTCTGCTTCATCGCTCTTCTCTCTGTTGGACGTGGCAACAGACAGCTGGGGCAAGTTTTGCTTTAGAAGGTTTTATGTCAGAAGGGTGCCAGCATGAGGATTAGATGGAAGATCCACAAATTAAGGCAGGATATGAGACAGATCTGTTTATGCTGGTAAATGCTGAGGCTATTGAAATGCTGAGAAGTTATCGATCTCTCTGTGGGAGACTGGCTTCAAGAGGAACCCATCTTCAGCATTATACCTCATTCATGGGAACACACCCTACTAGAGAAATATGGAGTCATGAGGAATGGAGACTGTCCCCAGCTTTCTCTTGTGAAAGTACAGGTTAAAGGCTGTGCTTGAAAAAATGAGAGCATGCATATAACCGTAGTAGGTGAAGTAGAGGATAATACCTCATAACTAGAATGTCTAAAAGTAAAAGGTAATCAACACTGGATGTTAGTGAGGATACAGAACAACTGGAAATCTCCTCCTCTGTTAGCACAGGTATAAAGTGGTACAACTAGGCGGCTGTTTTTCTTAAAATTAAAAATCAGCTTTAATGCTTGATAATTATAATCCTCAGTGTTTAATCAAAAGAAACAAAAATGTACAAGATTATTCACAGAGGCTAAATTGATAACAGCCAAAATTTGGGTACAGGTTGAGTATTCTTGATGCAAAATGCTTGGGACTAGAAATGTTTCTGATCTTGATTTTTTTAATTTTTGAAATACTTGTATACCTGAGTACATTATGAGGTATCATGGGGATGGGGACATTAAATTCACTTATGTTATATAAATGCCTTACACACATAGCCTGAAGGTAATTTTATACGATATTTTTTTAGAGCACCTGTGTTTGGATTGTTGCTATTTTAAAGATTTATTTACATAGAAGGGAAGGGGGGAAAGAGAGAGAAGGAGAGGGAGAGAAATCAGTCTTCCAACTGCTAGTGATTGTCACAACAAACTGTCACAACAGCCAGGGCTGGACTAGGCCAAAGCCAGGAGACAGGAATTCCATCAGGGTCAACCTTTATAATTCAAACATCAGGCATAAAATGTATAGATCAATACATTGTATAATAATACTTTGGAATACTATATGGCAAAATCCAGCAGTGAGCATATAAAACAATGACTCTCTGAGGCGTATTAATAAGCAAAATAGTATATACTTTCTCAAACAGGCTAAATTAATTAATGATGACAAAAGTCAGACCAGTGGTGGCCTTGGGGATGATAGTAAGTAACTGGAGGGAGGCATAAAGAATATTCTAGAGAAAGAGAGAGAGAAATGCTTAATTTTGATTAGAGTGTAGATTATACATATTTCAGACCTATTCCTTTTACTTAATGTAAATTATACATAATTTTTTAAGGGAAAAAAAGAGAACTGCATCAGTAGACTCATGATAACAAGTTTCAAAACAGCTGGGTAAATCCGTTGTTGTAGTTTCTGATCAACTGGAGTTGTTGAGCAGTACTATTACATGAAGAAGTTCCATGTCCTCATTTTCTCTCCACAAAATAATTTCTCAAGTTCATGCTGCTGTCATTTCCCCCCAGGAATCACTACTGAAACTATAGATGACACTTTTGATTTCCCTTCAAGTACAAACTCTTATCACATATATTCTTGTAGACAGAATACTGAATCTAAATTACAGTTATACCTCCTATACTAAAGAATCCTCTTTCCATCTGGCACAGTTGCTAATTCCCCCACCATCTGAGAGTAGAACTCGGTTCACAATAGAATTCTCTTGGTAGGAACTAATAGATAGAGATTATACACTAACATAAAAAACACTCCAATTTAGGGTAAATTGATTTTTCTTCAACATGTAAGTAATTGAACACAGAAGTAAGTCATTATGAGAGGACCTAAACTGAAAATTTTCATATGATGTATTAAAGAAATAGCTATTGTTTGAGGGGTTAGGAAATGTACAATGAAGAAAATTGAAGAAATGAAGAAAAAAGTTAGATTAAATTTTAAATGTTTACCTTTGGCTTAAAGAATTGCCTTACACATGTAATCTCATTTAATTTTCATGACAGTCCTTGGAAGTAGACATCATCATAGCACAATTGATAGATGAGAAAACTGAGGTTCACAAAAACTAATATGCCCAAAGTTCAGAACTACTAAAAGGCAGAAGCAGAATCTCACCCCAGGTCTACATAACTCCATAAACCACAGCTTTGCTATCTTACAGTAACAGATGTTTACAAAGTGCCTACTGCTCTAAGTACTAATGATTTGAGTGTGGAGAATGACCTCCATTCCCTGCACTGCAGGAGTTTATACTCTGTTGGGGAATGGGATGGTTTTAAATGATGTCCACACAGTCTGATGATCTTTTTGATAAGCTGAGCTTAATTTCCCTCCCTCTAGGTGTAGACTGGATGTAGTAACTTGTTTATTTTTTTTATTTTTGACAGGCAGATTGGACAGAGAGAGAGAGAGAGAGAGAGAGAGGTCTTCCTTTGCCATTGGTTCACCCTCCAATGGCCGTTGCGGCCGGCACGCTGTGGCCAGTGCACCTCGCTGATCTGAAGCCAGGAGCCAGGTGCTTTTCCTGGTCTCCCATGGGGTGCAGGGCCCAAGAACTTGGGCCATCCTCCACTGCACTCCTGGGCCAGAGCAGAGAGCTGGCCTGGAAGAGGGGCAACTGTGACAGAATCCAGCGCCCCAACTGGGACTAGAACCTGGCGTTCCAGCGTCGCAAGGTGGAGGATTAGCCTATTGAGCCACAGCGAATAAGTCGAAGTGGTATGTCAGTTCTGGGTCAAGAGCATAACACAATTAGATGTCCCTATGCTCTCTTTGCTGTCTTCTATCATTTGCTCTGGCGGTTGGGTGAGGGGAGAACAGCTGCCATTGTAGGAAGACACTCAAGCAGCCCTAAGGGGAGGCCCAGGAGGCTAGGAGCTGAGATACCCGGACAATGGCTCTGTGATGAGTTTGAAAGCAGATGCTCCACTCCCAGTCTTATCTTCAGGATCAATTCCCTGACTACAACCTCCTCAGATTCCTTGAGCCAGAGACATCTAGTAAGTGGCTCCCTAATTCTTGATCTGTCAAAACTGTAAAAATAAATCTATGTTTTAAGCCAACAAATTTTGCAATAATTTGCTACTAGAAATCAAACCAACAAAAATACATACATTATAAGCCAACGCTCTCAGAGGCATCAGAGAGAAAACAAAGGAAGGCAGGGGTGCTGGTATTGTATCAGGCATGGGAAACAAGAAGGCATCTCTGATGGTTTAACATTTCACTTCCAATGGATGAAAATAAAGAAGGACTCATTGGATTTCACAGCACAGAGGCAGCTGGTTCCCTTGACAAAGTCAATTATAGTAGAATGATGGAAACCAAGCCCTAATTAGAGTAATATAAAAAATGGATATTAAAAACATTTTTAAAGATTTATTGATTTACTTGAAAGGTAGAGTGTCAGGAGAGGAGGGTGTGGAGAGAAAGATCTTCCATTCACTAGTTTACTCCCCAAATAGCCACAGTAGCTAGTACCAGACCAAGATGAAGGCAGGAGCCAGGAGCTCCATCTGGGTCTCCCATGTGGGTGGAATCAGCCCAAGCATGTGGGCTATCATCTACTGTCTTCATAGGTGCATGAGTGGGGAACTGGATTGGAAGTAGAGCAGCCAGGACTTGAAGTGACACTCTGATATAAGATGCCACTATTGCAAGTGGTGGCTTAACCCACTGTCCTGCAATGCTATCCTCCTCCATATATGTTGTTAAAATCTTAGTTAGAAAGAAGAGAAGTAGTACTAGTGTATATATGTATATATGAGTATGGGGGAAATCCATGAGAAAGGAGACAATGGTCAAAGAGAGGATGTGCAATCAGCAAAACAAATCAACTCATTAGACAAGAATGATATTTCTTGCATTATGTTATAAGAGATCAGGGAGGCTGAGCACAAGGGTAGGTTTATGTGAACTTCTGCAGAAAGGAGGATAAGGAAACTCCTGGTTGATACTTTTGTTAATAGGGGAAAATTCCCTTCATAAATGCATTTTAATGTTAAATTATATGAAAACATATTAACCAAAAAGAACCCCCTAATTGTGTTAATTTTTATTTTTAATTTATTGATTTGTGGTTTTGAGTCTTTCTTATCTTCCATACTCATGTGTTGTAACTTTCCATGACTATGAGCAAGTTCTCCAATGTTATCTTCTAATATTCTTCTATTTTGTTACACTGTCTTATTTAGCTCTTGATCCTCATTTTAAGTTTCTATGCAGAGGTAGATAATCTTTCTACAGTGAGTTGCCATCCCTTCACCTTCTCCACATTAACTGAAAACGCTACTTGGGGGCCAGTGCTATGGTATAGCAGATAAAGCCACTGCCTGCAGTGTGGCATCCCATTTGGGCACCCGTTCAAGATCCGGATGCTCCACTTCTGATCCGGCTCTCTGTTATGGTCTGGGAAAGCAATAGAAGATGGCCCAAGTCCTTGGGTCCTTGCACCCACATGGGAAGACCCAGAGGAAGCTTCTGGCTCCTGGCTTCAAATTGGCATAACTCTAACCATTGCGGCCAATTGGGTAGTGAACCAGTGGATGGAGGACCTCTTCTTCTCTGCCTCTCCTTCTCTCTGTGTAACTCTGACTTTCAAGCAAATAAATAAAGCTTAAAAAAAAAAAAAAGAAAATGCTACTTATACGAAGTTAAATCTAATTAATTTAATTCATGTTTCTGGACTGTCCATTCTTTCCAACAATACATTAGTCTATTCCAGTGTCTAGATAATACTTTTTTACTATTGTGAAACAGAAAATATATTCAGAATAGGGCATTCAACATGAATGTGTAATCTAATGAATGTCTATAACATGAACTCTCAGGTCACCATCATTTAAATTGAAATAGAACATTATGAGTCCCATAAACCATTCAATGTCCTTTCCCATTTATAACCTCTTTCCCTTCCCTACATGAAATTGCCTTCTTGGATGTTGGGAATTTTCTTTTCTTTCTTTTTTAAAAAAATATGTATATCAACAATATAGTTAAATGTTAATAGGCTGAGCATCATTAATCTGAAAATTCAAAATGCAAAATGATCAAAACTTCAAAACCTTTAGAACATCAGCACAATGGCACAACTGGAAAATCCCACACGAGACCTCCTGGTCAAAATCAAAACACAGGCATACTAAAATCATCATAGAAACTTATCTTTTACTAATAGTATTAAGAACTTAATAAGCAAAATTATTAGCTCCTTAAAGTCATTTCTTTATTATGGGTAAAAAACTAAATAACATTGTTAGATTACCTACTAAACATTTCTTGTTTTCAATTAACAGCAAAGGGCAAGTGTATGAATGAGGCTCAACCAAAATAATTATTACAAAATAATTATTACAAGCTCTTTGCTAACAGCCATATTCATATAAACATTAATTCTGAATAAGTGAGCATGTATAATAAGAATCTACACTCAGTATCCATTCCCATGTGTATATTCTGTGGTAAATTTCTTCTTTCAACATAGTAAAAAAGACTTCAACTCTCAATAGCAACATTTCAAGAGAATCTCTTATGGAGCTATGGACATCACCAGGCACACAATTTCTGCATGTTCCAGATACTAGGCGTTGAAATATCAAAAATGACTTCTCTAGATTTATTGAAATAAATAGCTCTCCATGTGCTGTTAGCACAGAGCATGTGCAGATGAAAAAAATACACATTAAATAACCCTTCTACAATTCCTTTCGTCTCTGCTTTATTTTCCCAAAGCCAGGAAATCATATAATACAGTTTAAAATTTTAGGCCAATATTTATAAAAGACAAATAGTTCACCTATACTTCTTGAGGTTTTATATAAAAATTAAAATGTATGCATTCTTCTATTAATTCCATTTCTAATCTGAATTTAAAATAATATCCTCCCAGTCAAAAGTAAAATGCTATTCAGCTCCACGGTATACTGAGGTATATATTATCAGTCACCAAAAACTGGACATACATCATGAATATATCTACCTTTGTTTAGAAATATATATATACATACACATATGTGAACCTGGACTAATCATCTATATTTTAAATGTTAAAAAGCTTCCCTTTTTTAGGTATAAAAAGACGACTATATGTCTTAGTTCTTCTCTTGCCATACTATTGTCTCATCTCCCTTGGAGATACTGCTCTAAACCATATAGATATTGAATAGTAACTTCTGCTGAACAAGACCTTTAACATGCTATAACCATTGGAATGGACATAAATGAAAGTATGATGCATTTCCAAGTCCACATAGCTATTTTTCCCCAAAAGTATGAATAGATGTACCAGGTTCTTCCATTTCTGTCCCTTACCACTATGTGATGATGTGAACTTCCATTTCAACAATCCAAAGCAAAGGTCGAAGGAACTCTAAGAACTTCCCAGTTTCAACATCTTTGATTTTATTATTGCCTAAAGAACTCTCAAGAGAATTATCTTCTCACTCAGGAAAGGTATCTCTTTATTCATTTCTTCTAGGATATGTTTTAAAACACTGTTAAAATGAATTTTTAGTAATACTTATTTTTTGTTTTTTAAGATTCATTTATTTAGTTGAAAGGCAGAATTACAGAGAGAGAGAAAAAAAAAAAAAAACAGAAAGACAGAGAGAGACTAATCTTGCATCTGCTGGTTCACTCCCAGGGCCGGGCCAGGCTGAAGCCAGGAACCAGGAACTTCATCCAGGTCTTTCATGTGAGTGCAGGGGCCCAGGCACTTGGGCCATCCTCCACTGCTTTCCTAGGCACATTAGCAAGGAGCTGGATCAGAAGTGGAGCAGCCAGGACTTGAACCAGCACCTATATGCAATGCATCACTGCAGGCAGTGGCTTAACCTGTTGCACCACTGGGCCGACACCAGTGATACTTATTTCTAAGTCAAGTCCCAATTTATTAACTCTAGGATTCAATTTATAATTTGTAATACAATGCTATAACTCTCTGTAGATATGAAAGAGGAGTTTAGAAACTATAGTATCTCATTTAACATCCTGAAATCAAATACAGCTTTCCTTTCTTTATATAATAGATTAAATCATGCTAAGAATCTTTTATCAAAATTCCTTTATCCCAATTTTTAAAATTCTTGTCATTCAATGCATGAATGCAGTTATTTATAATGTAGGGCCTTGGCAAGAAATGGAATATATCAATCAAGTACAATTCTACAATGAGACTATAATTTGCATCCCACAAAAGAGTAAAAAACAAAATTAAATAGCAAATGCCAGTGTCCTCTAATCTATAATGACATAACCAATGACAGGAATCTCTGAGGAAAATACACAGAATATAAACTTTTTACCAGCTAAGCTTTAATTAAAAGGACATTCATGATGTTCTGGTTGTACATCTGTAATATGACGAAGAAGCTTCTTTAAATTTTTTGCTCTGGGACTGCCATTACTGAGATACAAGATTGGAGATGTGAGAGTGGCTTCAAAGGTGAAAACGGAGTAGAACAATAGATTCAACATCCATTGTATCCATAGATACAAACATCCATTGGAAATACAGCTTCGATGCTAAAGGAAAAAGCTGGATTTGCAGACACAGATTTGATAATAAACATTCTAGAAATTGTACTAAGTGTCACAGGGTTAGATATGATTATACAAGGAGAGTAACCTACGGAGAAAGGAGGAGAAAAATCTCGTCAACAAAAGTGGAGAAAATGACGGTGTGCGTACATTTGCAATTAGTGTCTGGTGAATGTTTAACTGATTGTCCAAAAGGGAAGGGAAGGAAGGGAAAAAGAGGGGAGAGGAAGGAAAGAGAAGGGAGGGAGGGAAAAGGAAAGGATATTAAGTGCAGCTTTGAGAACAGAGAAAGACAATAATATACCATAATATGGTAAGAGCACAGATAAGGAGAAAGGTAACTGGTGGCGACTTGGTAGTATTTTATGTTCAGGACAAGCATCCAACAAAGAAATACTCTGTATATACAGGTAAAAAGTAGGGTTTGTGTGCAGAAGAAAAGTAATGGATCAAGGGAGAGAGTAAAGAATTCAAGACTCAGAGTTTGCAGTAGGACTGATGTTACTTATCTATGAGTATGAACATCATGGCAAGAGCAGGGGAGCAGAGAAGTCAGTCCCAGATGTTCTACATTCTCTGGGAGGTAGAAAGCAGGGTCCTATGTCAAAAGCAAGAGGAATAATGAGAAGATCTGTAGCCACACCATTGCTTGGGATTTCACAATCTTCTTTACCTAAGCTCTGACTCTTTACAGACAGATAAAGAAATAGATGAAGTACATGTCAAATTGAGCCAAATGCAATTTAGAGATAAGTGAGAGTTTAATATAGTACTCTTCTTTCCAATAATTACAGTAAGTCTTCATATTCTACTAGATTTACTTAAATTTTCATTGTATCTTACAGCTTTAAAAACACCTATGCGGGTACTTCAACAAAAAGTTAATGAAAATGGACTTAGAAGATTATTTTGATGCAATTTTTTTTTGAAATCCATGCACAGGTTTTTCATAGTACACAATTTCCATGACTTTGTGAATACTCTTCAAATATCAAGTGAAAGCCTAATCAAACATCATAGTTCCTCGCTGCTTTTCCATTATGATCATCATGAGAGTTCCTGACATCAATAATTTGTTTTAGAAAAGGATATAAAAAACTATTTCATAATTATTAAACAGATTCAATCTACTTTCTCCACAAATTGATGACTGCATTATTAAATTACATCTAAATTAGCATTGTGCTCCTATGTGAGTATACTTGCGCATGGCATGTATGACAACAAAATGCAAATAAAAAGTTTGGTGACATGTAAAGTTGAGCAAAGCATTTTAATGTTACACTTTCAAAATGGTTATGATAAAATGTGCTAGTTCAATTGAAGGAATCACAGCATCTGTTTTGTCAAGTTTTCAAGTTTATCAAATATTTTGCTAGTCTCTTCATTTCCCTCTGAGTGTATCTCCTTGGAATATGATCAAGCTTCCAAGTAAAGAAAAAAAGTATTTGCTCCAGTTACAGAAATACTCAAAATGTTTCATTTTCAAGAGAAATGCTCAAAGATGAAATAAGATCACCACCTTAAAAAAAAACAAAAACGTTCAAGGAGTACAAAGGGAAAGTGTTTCCACTGGTAAAACCTTTCTGCAACACTGAAAAGGGTAGCAGTCAACAAAACCTTTGTTAACTGACCATATGCTGTCACTTATAAGAGTAGATCTAATCTGTCAAAACAAACATTGTTGATAAAGCATAATGACTGTAGTTGATAGTGTCAGATTCTCAAAGGGCCACTCTGTAGAGCTCCAAGGTGAGAAGTGTAGTGTCCTGTTACAGATTGACCCATCAGTCAAACGCCTATCAGACACCCAGCTGGTGAGTATCACTGGCCTAGGGGGCCTCACTCTTTTCCTGTATCTGTTCTCCATTCTTAGTATGAGGGCCTTTGCCTTGACATTTGCTATGTCATGGCTGAAATATTGCTGGCCTGTTTTCAGAAATCATGGCACTTTGTGAGCAAAATGAAGACCAGAGAAACCAAAAGGAAATAGGATTGGGGAATTTGCTTATTGAGTCTGTCCCAGAAGCCACTTCAACAAGCTTATATTGCAATGCCTCGCTGGAAGGGAGACTAGGAGACGGAGTATTTGTGTTTTCTAACTTTAATGGGGGAAATACTGGCAGGAAGAAGTGATCTGTGAACTATTTTAGGGTAACCAGTCTACAGTGTCTTCTACACTGTGAGTCAAGAAGCATTCAACATGAACCTGTTGTAGATTCTTCATCTCCTTACCATAATACACAAACATATCATGTGAATTGTAACTCTAGCCTCACTGTATCCTATGACTTGCTTTCTTGGTCTAGTAGAGCCAAGTGATTTTCCCTTTGTGATAACTCTACTCATTCTTTCAAGAAAAATGTATTCCAAAGTGCAGTGTAACAGTAAAGTACACAAAGCAAACGTGTACATCTTGATTGATTTTAATAAATTGAAAACACTCATGTAACAAGAAACAGTGTTAGAGCCATAGAAGCTTATTACATTTCTATCATATTTTTATTTAAATGCGTTCTAAGATATATCCATACAATCTATATGTGAATAAGAGGTTTGGAAACCTCTTTATGGATACTGAGTAGTAAAATCAAAGGACTTGGACTTTCAAATTATAAAATATGTCTCTTATTTTTAATTTGTATGATCTATAATATGTATTTTTTTAAAAGTATCACAAGGGGGCTGGCACTGTGGCATAGTAGGTAAAGCCACCACCTGCAGTGCCAGCATCCCACATGGGCACCAGTTCAAGTCCTGGCTGCTCCACTTCCGATCCAGCTCTCTGCTGTGGCCTGAAAAAGCAGTAGAAGATGGTCCAAGTCCTTGGACCCCTGCAGCCACGTGGGAGACTTGGAAGAAGCTCCTGGCTCCTGGCTCCTGGCTTTGGATCGGTACAGCTCCAGCCATTATGGTCAACTGGGGAGTGAACCAGTGGATGGAAAACCCCTCTCCCTCTCCCTTTCTCCTTCTCTGCCTCTCCTTCTCTCGCTGTGTAACTCTGACTTTCAAATAAATAAATAAATCTTTAAAAAAATTAAAGTATCACAAAGACTGTCCTGTTGAGATTCTGTCACACTGTCAGTGAGCTAGGTAAAGTTGGGCCCTAATAATCCCAGATGAATTTAAGCTGCACTGTTCTACAGAGTTTAAATAAGCAAATAGATACTTGTGAGAGGTATATTTATGCATTTTTGAATCACCAAGCAGCTGCTGAAGATGTTATGAAAAAATTCTTTATAAAATTATATTTAAATCAAGAGACAAAGGTGCCAATTCAGTTTAGCTTTAGTAACAATAAATAAAGTGATGTTTAGCTTTACTAACAATAACATATGTAAAGCACAGTAAATTCACATACACTCTTCACCCTGAGAACGAAATGAATCACTCCATAGATGTAAAAAAAAAAAAAGGAGTAGATAAGAAAATTGCTTTCCTGGTTTCATAAAATCAGTTAGAGATCTGGCTATACATCCCTATTTCAGATTTTCCCTCTCACTCTACTCTAGCCCCAAAAGGACCCTTGCCATCTTTCAAAGCAGCAAGCACAATCCCACCACTTCTGGTTGTACCTTCTGCCTGGAATTCTAGGCCTCTGCATTTCCATATAGCTCCCTTCCCGTCACTTCCTTCACATCTCTGCTGAATTCTATCCTAACAGTTTCAGTCTTCCTTAAACACTCCCTACGCCTGCTTACATTTTTGAGAGGAGACTTAAAGTATGGGTGTGATCCCTTGGGTAAGTTACTTAAACTTTCTAAACCTCAATTTCTTCATCGATGAAGATGTGACAGTGTGCGTACATTTGCAATTAGTGTCTGGTGAATGTTTAACTGATTGTCCAAAAGGGAAGGGAAGGAAGGGAAAAAGAGGGGAGAGGAAGGAAAGAGAAGGGAGGGAGGGAAAAGGAAAGGATATTAAGTGCAGCTTTGAGAACAGAGAAAGACAATAATATACCATAATATGGTATTTTCTCCATATAGATACAATAGATGTATACAACCACAAGGGAAGAGATAACAGTAAAATAGTAAGGAAGTGGTGAGTTTTAAATGTATATTACTTTGGTTTTTCATAAAATCCATTTAATCACATGTTTATGTAATTTAATGTTAATAGTGACTCAAAATTAGCTGGCTGGGGCTGGTGCTGTGGTGTAGCAGGTGAGGCTGCCACCTGCAGTACTAACATCCCATATGGGTGCTGGTTCGAGTCGCAGCTGCTCCTCTTCCCATCCAGCTCTCTGCTATGGCCTGGGAAAGTGGTAGAAGATGGCCCAAATCCTTGGGCCCCTGCACCCACGTGGGAGACCTAGAGGAAGCTCCTGGCTCCCGGCTTCGGATCTGCACAACTCTGGCTGTTGTGGCTAATTGGGGAGTGAACCAGCAAATGGAAGACCCCCCCTCTCTCTCTGCCTCTCCTCCTTTCTCTGTGTAACTCTGACTTTCAAATAAATAAATAAATCTTTAAAAAAAATTCTCTGGCTGAAACCCATGTGTTCTGTGTGTGTGTGTGTGTGTGTATACATATAGTACTTAATAAACCAAAGCTATTGCTTTTTATAGGGAAAAAATGACAATATTCTCTGTTTTTTCTAAATAGATATTAATTCAAAGAACTATTGTCTCTGAATGTGTCCTTGTACAAGTGATGGCTAACAGCAGGTTTAACCACAGGACTATAACAATAATTTTGATACTAATATACAAAAACACTTAAGACATATTAAATTAAGAATCATCAAGTACTCTCAGCTAAGGAACCCCAGAAAATATGTCTCTAACAAGAAGGTAAGGACCTGCTAGTGATGACTATTGTGTAATCATGGATGCCTGGTCCCTTGATCAACACCTCACCCTGACAGATATCCAAAAGGCATGTCTGGACACATCCTCATTACATAGCTAGGTGAGTTTTACATTGAGGACAGTGTGAAGTCCTTCCACATCATCATCCAAATCCTAAACTGCTAACTCCTCTCAATTATGCTAAAATACCAGAAGGGAAATAAGTTCAAAAATAAGGAGAGATGTACTGGCATGTTGGCTTCAGTGTGAGGACAAGAAGAGGGTAAAAGTTCATATATAAAAAGGTATTGTTTAGCAAATACAGAGCAGAGATAAACCCAATTATCATCATGCAAAACAATCAAAAGGCATCATATGAAATGTCCTTTCATATTCTCTGCTCATGTCCAAGCCACTGTCACGCCTTCACCTTTGTCTAACCTAATTGTGTGGGCACAATTTTATCCATGGTTCCATGGGTCACTGAAAGTTCTTCTTCCTATTCTTCCTGTCTTCCAAGATTAAGTTTAATTCTAGATTTCTCCCATCTCCGTGAAGCAGACAGGATAGCAGTGAAACTCAAGTGAAAAACTTGCCTTGAGCCAAGCAGCCGGGAACTGTCATGCTAGTAAATTTGAAGTCTTGGAGCTTTCAACAATGAAACACAAATTGAATATACAGTGATAAACAGGCGAATAAAGGCCAGACCTACCCTCAGAGATCTCTCAATCCACCTTCTAGGATGCATCTACTAGAATGTGAAAATCTCACCTTCCATTGGAAGGCCTCAAGAACACACCTAGCTGTACTGTTTGCCATTCTGACTGAATGAATCAATTGTTCATAGGAGTTTCTTCTGGCAGCCATGCTGTCAAGCTTTTGGTAACTCTAGTATATTTGAACAATTCTTTAAGATCTCTATATGGTGTGCTTTCTTCTTTAGGGAACACTATATGTGACAGAATTATGGCTAATTCACAACTCTGCCCAAGCAGGTGTCATTTTGCTTCATCTCCCTACCAAGGCTGCATTTCTTGGGGATAGATGGCTATCAAATTGCTCTTCTTTTCAGATGCATACCAGATGCCCTCACAATTCAAAGTAAAATAAGAGCCTCTTAAAGGTGTCAGCATTTATACTTCTAGTTTTAAAACACATCAATTATTTGATGGGAAAATTTCCTATTAAACTTTTTTTCTAAAACATAGATTAAGTGCCGTTTTTACTTTTTCTTTCTTTTTCTTTTAAAAAAAGATTTACTTATTTGAAAGAGTTACACAGACAGAGAAGGAGAGGCAGAGAGAGCGAGAGAGAGAAAGTGAGAGAGAGAGAAAGGGAGGTCTTCCATCCACTGGTTCACTCCCTAGTTGGCTGCAACAGCCAGAGCTGTGCCAATCTGAAGCCAGGAGCGTCTTCTGGGTCTCCCATGTTGCTGCAGGGGCCCAAAGTCTTAGGCCATCTTCTACTACTTTCCTAGGCCATAGCAGAGAGCTGCATCAGAAGTGGAGCAGCCAGGACTCGAACTGACGCCCATATGGGATGCCGGCACTGCAGGTGGTGGCTTAACCTGCTACGCCACAGCACCGGCCCCCCGTTTTTACTTTTCCTATCCTTAGCAGTTAGTATTAGAGGTGATTTCAAGGGCACTACAAGCTAGACTTACCATGACTGATAAGGATTGACTATATTTAGTAAGTAGTACTGGTGCCTCTCCTAAATGCCCTTTCCTATCCATATATGGTGGCCTTGAAGAGAGGAAAAACTAGGAGTTCTTGGAAGAAGCAAACTTCACAATTTATGTGAAAGCTCCACAAGAGACTGAAATTGAGCGTCTCTTCCCTCATAACCTCCAGAGATTGGTTCAAAGTCCTTCCTGCATACCATATGGGCTAGCATCAGCCAAAAAAAATGCCCCAGGAATGATACCAATAAAACTTAAATGGTTCATTTCTCCATAATCCTAACCACATGGATGTACAGAGATACTGATGAAAATCAGGAAAGGAAGAGACTTTCCATACTCAAGATGCAAGAAAATGAAGAAGCATCCAATTGAAAAGCTGAGGAGGGAACTGGCAAAGAACTTAGTTTTAGGAGTCTCATTCCCTAGCATCTTTAAACCTGAATTCCCAAGCAGCTTTCTTAACGCAGTCAAAAGTGCCTGCCTCGGGGCCAGCATCATGGTGTAGCGGGTAAAGCAGCGCTGGCATCCCATATAGGTGCCAGTTTGACTTCCAGCAGCTCCACTTCTGATCCAGCTCTCTGCTATGGCCTGGGAAAGCTGCAGAAGATGGCCCAAGTCCTTGGGCCTCTGTACCTGCGTGGGAGACCCGGAGGTAGTTCCTAGCTCCTGGTTTTAGATGGGCCAAGCTCCAGCCATTGTGGCCATTTGGGGAGTGAACAAGCATATGGAAGACCTCTCTATCTCTGCACCTCCTCTCCTCTACATTTCAAATAAATAAATAAATCTGTTTTTTTTAAGTGTCTGTCTCATGCTGAGGCAAAGCAAAATTTACCCACAGGACTTCCTGCACTGGTTCTGCTACTGTATTTGAGGTTTCCACAATCAAATTCTTCAGTTCAAGGCTTTGAGAGTTAATGTTATGATTCACACCTTCCTGTGTCAGAAGCCATCCTATGCCATTATTAATCTATAGTACCTTATATAAGCAAATTAATTGAATTTTTTTCCTGACAGAAAGCAAACACTGCAAAAGGGGTCCCAGACAAGGAAAACTTTTATTTTGTGGTAAAAGCAGAAAGAAGAAGATAGAAGAGAGAAAAAATATTTCAGGGCCCAGGGGAATGACAGGTCAGAAAATTTGGGTGGGAGAATTACACAAAGAAAGAAAGGTCTCTAAAATAAGGCAGTTTGAAGTTTGATCTCGGATCAAAAATGAGGAAAGGGGAGAGAATACTTCTGTATATAAACTTTCAATGGACAAAATTCATACTGTGCCCTTCACTTGCATTGCTCCGTATTTCTCTGGTAACAAGGTAATCTTGATTCCCTTTAACCAAGAGCAGTAGGATCTGGTCCTCAGATTCCCAGGCCTATGTGCAGCACTTGGAATGGGTGGCTGCATTTCATGGCTTTCAAGACCTTCCTTTTCCTGTTTTTGCCCTCACAGAGGTCCATTTTTAGTGCCTGTTTCATATGCAAGATAGGAGAACTCAATAGAGAGCATCATTCACTTGGCTTCTTGTTTTGAAGGTATGGTGTGTTCATTCACTATTTTTCAACACAACACACTTGTAGATGACTTTAAAAGTCTTAACTTTGAGACTGTATATTCCCAGGGATCCCTAGCTGCTTATTCCAAATACTCTGCTTCCTGTGCAGGCCCACTAGGTGCCTTCAGGCATTTCACAGACCAAAGGTCTGTCTTCAGTTGAACCCCTTGTTTCTCCTCACAAACCTGTTCCACCTTCTTTTAGATTTCTAATTCTGTGAAATGTCCAGCACTCACTCAGCAACCTCGAGCAGAACCTTGGGAATCATCTTGGATTCCTACCTTTCTAATACATGTCAAACAGGCAGGTGCGTACCTCAACTATACCTGTCTTCATCACTTCACACCCCTGGGGCTTCCAAATGTCAGTCCCCACATCTCTCAGAGATCTTTACTCTGATCACTGAGTTCCCTTTTCCCAGCTACGCAGTAGGGTCAGTCTTGAACCAACTCTCAGTGAGAGTAGTAAGTCATTCAGAAGGTAGGTTGAGAAGATTCTAATTACTCGTGAACACTGCTGTCTAAGCCAAACTATTATAATCAATTTGTAAAACTTCTTTATAACTAAAGCATATGGGCTGATAATAAAGAAAAACTCCTTTAAAAAGGCATTGGCAGGTGAACCATGTGCATTGTAAAGTCATTTGTTCCAGGGAGGTGTCTTTATTGATGGGGACACATCTCTATAACTTCACTCAAGCTTCTAGCTCCATCTGCAATGGACCCTCCTCATATCTTTGAGGATTTTACCCAAGTGAAAGCTTGTTTATGAAACGTTTCTGCCTGAACCCCCTTTGGGGTTATGACAGATTATTTCTCTTGACTATGGTATCAATAGAACCCCTATATTATCATCGTTCTTATTTGCTGCCTGGTTTTCTCCCATAGCAGACCATAAGCATCTTGATGGGTAGGACTAGGATCCATGACTCTTCTTTGTACCCACTGTACACAGTTTTACACTATCCTCATTTATTTGGATGATAATTAAATACATGAGTTAATACTCTAAGAAGACAATATGAGTATTTGATATCTTTACATTAGCTGGGGAAATAAAGATATGTTGAGTGTGCAAAAGGTCCATTTCAAGTAATCATGTTTCATTAAAGGAAAACAGAATCACTGAATGTAAGAAACCCTACCTTGGGGGATGCATTGGGGATAAGCTTGTAAATCCTGGAGAATAAAATTCATGGCCATGACCCCTGCACTAAAACATATTTGGTATCAAAAAGTCACAACAGTTCTACAACACAGGCTTGAATTAAGTACTTTTCAAAGGTGCTGTTTGTATGAATTATATTTCCCTACCCATGAATAGTATAAGACTTATTTTCACCTGAGAATATATACAAGAATTGGCAGGGACCTTTGAAATGTAATGATACCTTATGGCACACACATCTGTGAACATACCTCCAATTTAATTTTCAAGAAAACTAAGTGGAGGCAATCCTTTTGAGAATACCTAATAACAGACCCCAAGGAAACATGCTCAAGGAAAATTATTTGAATAGAAAGCTAGAGAATGTATTACTATTTCAGAGATGATTGACACTCCATTTATATTTTACTACATGTTCTAGTAATCCCCAGCAACAGAAACCAAGACAGAGTGAGAAATTCATAGGTTACAAGAGATGTAATTAACCTTAGATCAAGTTGAAGTTGGCACCAGAGATTCTTCTAGCAATCAAGCAGGGGATGACTCAATCAGTCAAGCTGCTGGCAGAAATCCACAGGCAGGTAATTTAAATGTTGCTCCCTTACAGCCAAGGGACAAAGTCAGGCTTGTCCGACAACTTCAACTGAGTACCTCAAAAACCTAGGGCGAAAGTGTTTTTTAACTGTGGTAGCTCTCCCTGAATTTTCAGCACAGTGAGGATGCCACTTTGTCCTACACAGACAGAAGAGTTTATGAATCAGTTCAACACATTGGTTATTTCCTCTTTCAGCTCTTTCATTAGCACTAACTTCATTTATTTGTTCAGTAATTATTTAAGAATTCAATCTGTAGGTGACACTGACCCAATTTCCTGAGGATATGAATTCTGTTCTGTACCTGATGAATTCCATTGTTTGGTAGTAAAAATATTAAAATAACACAGAAATTCTTCTATAAAGTAAACTTTTGTAGCCCGGCATTGTGATTCAGTGAGCCAAGCTGCCACCTGCATCAGTGCGAGCGTCCTATATTGGAGCACTGGTTCCAGTCTCATCTGCTCTGCTTCTGATCCAGCTCTCTGCTAATGTGCCTAGGAAGGCAGCGAACAGTGGTGCAAGTACTTGGCCCTTGCCACTTAGAAGGGAGATTTTCAAAAGAGAGAAAGAAGACAGACACAAAGGGAGTGGATGTAAACCTGAATTTCTCTACATAAGCAATTAAGGCTGATATGACAGGGCTAACGAGTAAAGAGGAAAATGTTGCGTGTAGGGCAAAATAAGCAGATGAGTTAGGGTAGCATGTCTGACCAGAAAACAGGTCATATGTGACCATGCTGTTGAAGGTAGGTGTAGCTTTGTTTACAACAGGATCCAAGGTGAGATCTTGGGAGAGTGTGGTTAAGGTCTAGGGTACAAAAATGTTACAGAAAGTGAGAACACAAAGGAACGAAAGGGGTGGGAAAGCACATTGTGTTTCTCTTATTTTGGAAAGTGGATCACAGAGCTACTTGTGGAGACTCTGCATTTCATCTTTGTTTATGGAAATGTTTCCCAAATCTTATATTTGTCTTTGTTCCTCCAAGTATCACACTTTAATAAAAGAATAACGGTTTCATGATATGAAATTCCCTGGATGAATTTCCCCCCACCCCCAACACTCAATCCTTACCACTCAGTTTCCTACCACACATTTTGATACTTTCTTCCCATGAGGCTAAGACATTTTTCCAACCCATAGATCCCACTCAGCATGTTCTGCCTACACATGAGCTTCTTCCACTCAAAGAGTTTTTCTTTCTGGATCCAATAAGTGACTTCCATAAATATCCTCAGGTGTGCATTACAAATATTAGCTCATTAACAAGAACCTGGACTCTCCCCTGGGTACTCATTTTCCAAGATGAGCATGCCATTCGGCAATGTTTAGCTCAGTCTCTAGGCAAAGAAAAGCAAGACTGAGTGCCATGCTTCCTACTGAGAGCAGCTGCATATTTATAAACTGTCTAGGATATAAGTATGACAAACATTTTTACAATTGAATCTATACCAAAGGTATTTATGCAATTAATGATTTTACCATTAAATTGAAAAGTCTTCACCTTGCCTGGTAAATTGCTCTGAAATGCTCATTTTTTCATACAAATATTTGAATGCCTTCAAAAATAAGTAACGTAATTTTAAAATTGATCATGTTTGACATTGAAAATTTGGAAATAAGAAGGCACAATAAAATCCAACCATAACCTCACCACCATCACAGATAAAAGCTGGTAATATTTATCTTCCTTTTAAGATCCCTAGTTATGAGGGTAGAAAGGATATAAACCTTGATACGTAATAGTATTTGGTATATAGCAGATAATGAGTAAAATTTCTATGAATGGATGAATACAGTACACCTCAAAAAGTCTGTGTTTTCAACTAGGATGTTTTAAAAGGAATATTTGCAAATTTTAAAAATTAAAGAATGCAAAAATGCCGTAGTTCAAAAAGGAGTAAAATAAAAGAAATTCTTCTTACTCCATATTGCCATTCCCTGGAAGAAGTCCCAGTAGAAATCCTGAAAACTCACAGAAAGAGGAAGAAAATCCCACAAGTGGTATTATTCTATATGATATGTAGCAATTTGCATTTTCCACTTAATATTTCTTAAATATCTTTCCATATCAGCATGCATCAATTTACTTCTTTATTTACAATGGATTGGCCTTAAATTCAGTCATTAAATTGATGTACCTGTACTCTGTAACCAAATTTTACACTGTTAAAAGCAAAGTTCAGGGCAAATATTTGGCCTAGCAGTGGCGATGTCCATATCTCATAGCAGAGTGCCTGGGTTTGAGTCCTGCCTCTACTCACAATTCCAGCTTCCTGTTAATATGTACCCTAGCGGGCAGCAGGTGATGGTTCAAGTAGCTGGGAGACATGGAATGACCTTGTGGGATATTTGGATCAAGTTACTGGCTCCTGGCTTTGGCCTAGCTCAGCCTTAACCATTGAGGACATCTGGAGAGGTAACAAACAGATGGGAGCACTCTGTTGGTCTCTGCTCCTCAAAAGCAAATAAAACAAATAAGTAATGCCCTAATAAGTGTTATTCAGCTTTCTAAGAAATATTTATTGAATGCCCATGTGCCATGAAATGAACCAGACTCTGGGGATTTATACATAAGCATAATAGAGAAAATCTTCAACCTTAACAGTTCACAAACTACTTGATCTCTTAGAGGAAGCTGATAACAAAAATGAATATATCCTTCCAAATTTAACTATGAGAGAGAAGAAAAAACAACAGAAGGAAGTGACTTATACAATGTATACATTGTATATTGAAATATCACCTGGGACTCCATAAATATATGAAATTTTTATACATCTATTAAAATTATTTTTATAAATATTTACTTTATTTATTTGAAAGGCAGAATTACAGAGAGAAAAGGAGAGACAGAGAGATATTCCATTTGCTGATTCACTCCCCAAATGGCCACAATGGATGAGGCTGAGCCAAACTGAAGCCAGTAGACAGGAGCTTCATACAGGTCTCCCACATAGGTCCAGTGTCCCAAGTACTTGGGCCACCACCTGCTTTCCCAGGAACATTAGCAGAGAACCGGATAGAAAAATGGAACAGTCGGGACTTGAACTGGTGCCCATCTGGATGCTGGCATTGCAGGCGGCAGCTTAACATGCCGTGCCACTACACTGAGCCCTATCTATTAAAATGCTTTAAAGCAACTAAAATCTTTTAGTTGTTGACTTTGTAGCACTGTTATGTATTTGGTTTTCTTGTTGCACTCATTTCCCCAATACAAAACAGACATGAACAAGGTGACACTTCACAACAAGGTTTCAGAAAAGGTCCAGAAGAATTCTGAATGGAATATGCAACAAATCCAAAGAAAATTACAGATTCATTAATAAGAACATGCATCCCATTCAACAACAGTGATATACCTATTCAGTTTTCTCCTGGGAAGATTTCTGTGTGTCTTCTACACAATTATGTATACAATACTGTGAAAGAGATATTGATAATCTAAAATTCTACCATAACAATGAACTGCTTTTTTAAGGCCACTGAATATGTGAGATAGTTGAATGTTCTATGGATATCTGTCCTCAGATATTTCTGGGGAGACAAGAGAATAAGGAATGACAAAACTAGTGTGACATCCACCAAGAAATATCTGAGTGGCTGGCATTGTTACACATTGGGTTAAGCCACTGCCTGTGATACTAGCATCCCATATGTGCACCAGTTTGAGTCCTGGCTGCTTCACTTCCAATCCATCTCCCTGCTAATATGCCTGGGAAAATAGTGGAATATGACCCAAGGGCCTGGGACTCTGCCACCCACATGGGAGACTGGATGGAGTTCCAAACTCCTGGCTTAAGCTGGTCCAGTGCCAGCCACTGAAACTATTTGAATAGTGAATCTGTGGATGGAAGATATTGCTCTCTCTCTCTCTCTCTCTCTCTCTCTCTGTAACTCTGCCTTTCAAATAAATCTTTAAAAAAAGAAATATCTGAAGAACTGGCAAATTATAGACAGTGTAGAGTTCATCATCATAAGATTTCAGGAGCCAGTGTCGCAGCTCACTAGGCTAATCATCCACCTGCGGTGCCAGTACCCGGGTTCTAGTCCCGGTTGGGGTGCCGGATTCTGTTTCTGTCCCGGTTGCTCCTCTTCCAGGCCAGCTCTCTGCTGTGGCCCAGGAGTGCAGTGGAGGATGGCCCAAGTGCTTGGGCCCTGCACCCGCATGGGAGACCAGGAGGAAGCACCTGGCTCCTGGCTTTGGATTGGTGCAGTGCACCGACCATAGCAGCCATTTGGGGGGTGAACCAACGGAAGGAAGACCTTTCTCTCTCTCTCTCTCTCTCTTACTGTCTAACTCTGCCTGTCAAAACGAAAACAAACAAACAAACAAACAAAAAAGATTTAAGGGACAAATTTATAAGGAAACAAACTTTATTAAAACTTACAAGACTACTTCCCAATAAAATAGAACTATCTTCTGTAATTGTCTAGGCTTCTAACTGAGGCTTAATGACATTAGCTAAGGAGTAACAAATACCTTTTCTTTCTCCACTAACTTTGAGACCCTTGATGCCCTGAATGTTCTAAACTCCACTTGTACAGAGATAATTCACTATCTGTTTCTGGCATTTCATTTTTTTTTTTTTTGGCAGGCAGAGTGGACTATGAGAGAGAGAGACAGAGAGAAAGGTCTTTCTTTACCGTTGGTTCACCCTCCAATGGCCGCCGCAGCCGGGCATGCTACGGCCGGCGCACCGCGCTGACCCGAAGCCAGGAGCCAGGTGCTTCTCCTGGTCTCTCATGGGGTGCAGGGCCCAAGCACCTGGGCAATCCTCCACTGCACTCCCAGGCCACAGCAGAGAGCTGGCCTGGAAGAGGGGCAACCGGGACAGAATCCGGCGCCCCGATCGGGACTAGAACCTGGTGTGCCGGCGCCGCAAGGAGGAGGATTAACCTAGTGAGCCGTGGCACAGGCTGGGCATTTCATTTTTTAATATAGCCTGTTCTTTCAACCAAATAATTTGAGTTTCTCAAATTTAGCTCTAAGCATAAAGGTTAGTTTTGTTTTTTAAATGTTTAGTTTATTATCCAATCACTATCAACAAGCTTGTACTCTAATTCACAACTATTTACTGTGAGACTTAACATCTACTTGAACTTCATGCCTGCAGGATGGCAAGAAAAATGTACTCAGCGACCTTCTGCTCCCCATATTCTTGCAGGAAACTAGTCTTGACAGAATGATAAATACGGCCAGCAAATAAGAAATGGATGTGTAACTCCAGACCTAGCATTTGAATTTATAATGATCCAGTTCACTGTGGTTCTTTTGGTAGATTTGCTTCCAACTTCTCCGTCGCTGACCGAATGACTGATTATGGCCCAATAACCTTTGCAGTCTCTACAGTCTACTTTCTAAGAAGTGAATCCAAGTCCCAAATATCAACTTTCTGCCAAACTGCTCTTTCTGGGAGAATAAACCAACTTCACAATTATGACTCACTGATCCTTCTCTTCTCTAAACCTTCTTCCAATAAGAAGTCAGAAATTCTATATTTTATTCTCAGTTCCAGATGGACAGACATATTCAGGAGAACAAGAACCAACTAGGGAAAGAAATCAATACATGGAAGCCTTTTGAGAATTGAGAGCATATAGAAGAAAGAGTTTGGGAAGTCTTCTAACAGTACTTCAGGTAAGTAAGATAGTGTATCTAATTATTCAATTCACTGTTTTAAACTTTTATAGTAACATATAAATAAGAAATGAATAAAGAACATGGATTGAACTTTCTTACTCTGATATTGCTATTTTCCTTATGAGAAAGTAAATCATCAAAACTTTACACATAACCTCTACAAGGAAGACTTTTCAGGTCATGGCTGAGCATAATTTAGTAGGTCACTCTCCTTTCATTGCAACCTAGCAGGGGAAAAGAAACACAGATACAGATGTTTACTCACTATGGGGGAAAACATTAGACACAGCTAGTTCCTCTAGTATGTATATTCATACACACACACACACATATATTCATATATCTGCATGCATAAATGTTTATATACATCTATATCTATACACACAAATATATTTGCACACATATGTATACAAATATATACTTGTGTAAGTATAATCTAGACATATATGCATAAATATATAATACACATAGCTATATGTATTGACACACATATATCTATGTATACAAATATATACATGAAATTATATATATAATAAGTATTTATTATTCCTTAAAACTTATATTCATCCTCTTAAAAAACAAAACAGCAGAAAGAGAGAGGGATCTTTTATCTCCTGCTTCACTCCCCAAGTGCCTGGAACTGCCAGAACTGGGCCAGGCCTAAGCCTAGACCAGGTGTCCCACGTAGGTGGCAGGGGCCCAAGCACATGAGTCATCATCTGCTGCCTTCCATGACACTGGACCAGGAATCTGGGTCAGAAGCAGAACAGCCTTGATGCGAACCAGCATTCCAACATGGGATGTGGGTACGCAAGATGTGTTTCACACTATGTCAAATGCCCTCTCCCATCAACCTTTACTGACTCTTTCTGCTTCCCTGTTTTAATACTGATGTCTTCACTCCTGTTTCTTAATAAAGTCGCAACACAAACCCTCAGGCCTTTCTCCTCCATGGCATTTTGGTGGCCTTCAGTCTGGGGTTCTTTTATCTGAGGACTTAATTTTAATTTATCTCAAGTTATTCAGAATTGAGATACTTTAATTTGTACTGGTCTTTCTTACTAGTCTGAATTAATAAGTTTTTATTATACCCAAATGTTGAATTATAAATCTTGCCAACATCACATTTAATTAAAATAAATTTGAAGTCATGATGGGGCTGGAGAGGGGAAGAAAAATTTCATTTTTTCTGGCTTGCACAGTTTCTCCAGTTACATTATATATTCTATTAAAATAAAAATCCATGAAACAGAAGACTTAAATATATTTCGATTTATTTAATGTAAGATTAGCTGTATTGCTTAAATATTCATATGAATTAATAAAATAAATATTAAACATTAATATAAAATTAAATATATCAAAGTCTTAGTTTTGTAAGAACATAATTTTTAGGCAAACCAAGTTTTTAAATAAACATTTTGAGCATTTCCTAATCATTATCAAAAATCCATGACACAATTTTGTAAGAACAGGTTTTATTAATATAGATAGCAGTGAGTGGTGGGTGTTGTGGTGACAGGGTAAGTTGTTACTTGGGACTTCCACATTTCACGTCAGAGTGCCTGGCTCAAGCCTTGTCTATTCGACGTCACCTCTAGCTTCCTGATATCACAACCTGGGAGGCAGCAGATGATGGCTCAGGTGCTTGGGCCCCTGCTGCCCACATGGGAGACTGGAATGGAGTTCCTGACTTATTAGGCCTGGCTTACCCCCAGCCTTTGTGGACATTTGGGGAATAAATACCAGATGAAAGTTTTCTTTCTTTTTCCCTTTCTTTCTTCTTTCTCTCTCCCTCTAAAATACATAAAATTAAAAAAAAAAAAAACTTTATGGTGCTGACCACCACTGAAAGTGACCATTATGTGTTAGGTTAGTTTGGAGGAATAAAGGTGCAGGAATATTTTAATTGGTTGTCATTTCCCATTGCTCAATAATTAGCCCTATGAGACATTGATTTCTCATTTTTCTTGATGGCACAATGCTGTGCAATAACTGAAATCTTAGGGAGTCCTACTCCTCAGATAGAAACAAGGGCAACTGGGGCAAAAGGCAAGAGGCATATGGCTCAGATATAAGGTTCCATGTAGCATGGTTGTAGTTGTGACACTGTGCCTGGAGGCCATAATGAGCCTGCTGCAGTGACTGGAAGGAAACAATGAGGACATGAGGAACTGAAGGGCATACACAGAATGTTCAATGTGGATATTATTGCAAATATGGGAGAAGGCAGCTATCTATCTATCTATCTATATCTCAAATGCATTGAAAGTATATAGGAGGCCGGTGCCACAGCTCACTAGGCTAATCATCCGCCTTGCGGCGCCGGCACACCAGGTTCTAATCCCAGTCGGGGCACCGGATTCTGTCCTGGTTGCCCTTCTTCCAGTCCAGCTCTCTGCTGTGGCCAGGGAGTGCAGTGGAGAATGGCCCAAGTGCTTGGGCCCTGCACCCCATGGGAGACCAGGAGAAGCACCTGGCACCTGGCTCCTGCCATCAGATCAGCGCGGTCCGCCGGCCGCAGCGCGCCAGCCGCGGCGGCCATTGAAGGGTGAACCAACGGTAAAGGAAGACCTTTCTCTCTGTCTCTCTCACTGTCCACTCTGCCTGTCAAAAAAAAAAAAAAGTATATAGGATACACTAGAAGTGATTAACATTAGTTACTTATTGGAAGTAGCAACTTCATAAATAGGTGGAAAAGAGACTTAGCCATTTGATTGTTTAGTATGAATGTTTTGTATTAAAAAATTAAATAATTGGAAAAATCTTTGAAAAGAAAAAACACTTAAGCATGTATTTTTAAATCATAAGAAAGAAATATATAACCTTGGAAAACAGAGAAAGCGGGAGTTGGAAAATGGTGGGGAAATGAGGAGATAGGTAAAATTCTCAGTTTTTTTTCCCAATGTAGGGACAGAGAGATTTTGTGTCAAGCAAGAGATGTCAAAATATTGTTTAGAGTTAAATGGTAACCAACAGAAGGAATGAGACTAGAAGGGGAGAGGGATCATTTTCATTGCATTCCTTTCTGTACCATTTGATATTTTAACAAGTGTGCATTGCTCATATTAAACAATGTTCAGTAAAAGTTAAACAAAAATAGAAGTTCTAACTCAAATCTCAAATATAGATCTAACACAGAGCCACTAAGGTGTTGCATGAAAAATATTTCAAATCAGAAAATCACAATTTACCTTAGGACACTATTATTTGAAAGGCACCAAGCCTCTTGAAATATTTGGAAAACAATTAAGGACAAAAGCAAACATAAAAATCAAATGTTTGATTCAGAAGACTGCCAGTGTTATGAAAGAAAACACTGCATAAGATCAGCTCATTTTAAAAATGTAGGTTTACTAGAAATTGACATTCAGAATTAACAGTGCAGTTGCCTGAAAACCACAAAACCCCTTTAACAGGAAATCAATGACCACTTACTACACCCAGCCCAGAGAGCGTGAAATGATACACAAGGGCATATCTGAGAACACATCTGAGGACTGTAAAGTGCAACGCTTTACCAAAGTACTTGGAAAAGAGTGGTTTTTCTGAGAGTAAGAGACGAATGAAGACTACTTATGTGAAAATGGAGATATTCTATATCCAAATAATTAGAATGACTCACCAAAAGCAAACAGCAAAACACAAAAAGGAGTAGTCTAAGAATATATACCAGGTTTCTAGAAGACCTTCTCTGAACTAAAGGCAGCCCAAATAGATGTTGGAAAAGCTGATTGAATCTGGTACCTGTGGTTTCCCTAAACCAATTTTTAGGCAGACATGAAGTAATTATATGTATGCATTAAAGTATCAACTGTAAGAGAAAAAATAACTTACCAGACATCTTCTGTGAAAAGGAATTAAAATAAATGAGACCATTTTCAGAAGCAACAAAATCTCTTTTTCAATCAAGCACATTAACTCTACATGACTGTTTCTGTAAACCCAGAAACAATATCCTGAAGTCTTTTCAAAAAACACCCCCCATCCCAAATCTGACAGAGAAAGCATGACAGCCAGAGAAGCTGCTTGTCTTGGTAGTATAGAAGTAAATGCAGATGACATTATTATGGAAAAGTAGTCACAAACCCAATTAAATTTAATAGAAGCCCATCTGAAAGACATGGGGTCTTTGATATAGTAGAAGGTCTCTCTGTATTTTGCCATTAACAGTGTGGTCTATGAATTAGCATCATTACCATCATTATCATTATCATTATCACCTGAGATCTGGTTAGACCTGCAGAACCTCAGGCCCCAACCCAGTCCCGCTGCATAAGAAACTACATCTTGATAAGGGTTCTAGTGATTCATATGTGCATTGAAGTTTCAGAAGTACCTTCATTGTTTCTCAGTCTTGATCACAAAGTTAGCTGATATTTATTACAACACATATTTCCAAGTGCCTTTCCGACTTACTGAATCTCCAGGCATCAGCCATGCAACTATATCAAGCAACCACTTCAGGTAACCTTTTAAATCAGACACAGAGGACAGACATACACATCGATGGAACAGAAATGAGAGTTCATTTAAAAAAAAAAAACACATTAGCACATGGTTAATTGATGTTTTGCAAGAATAACAAGATGATTATTTTAGGGAAAAAATAGTATTTCTATCCACATGTGAAAGAATGAGTTTGAGTACCACCACTTAATACCATGCAAAAATTTAACTAAAAATGGATCAAAGCCCCAATAAGAGCTAACACTACAGAACTCTGAATAAAACAGGAATTAATCTGCATGACCTTAGATTTGACAACTAAAACTTAAATAGCTAACTGAAACAATATGTAAAGTTTATTTCATCAAAATTAAAACTTCTGTGCAAAGCACCCCATCCAGAGATTTAAAGACAACACACAGAATGAGAGAAAATATTGCAAATCAAAAATATGATAATGGTCTAACATCCAGAATATATAATTAATTCTTACAACTCAAAACTATGAATAACTAGATTTGAAACTGGTTACAGGATGTGAATAGACATTTTTCCAGACATAAAAAATGGCCAATAAGCACATGAACAGAAGCTTGACATAATTAGTTATCTGTGAAACTCAAATCACAACCACAATGAGCAACAACTTCACACCCACTAGGATGATTAGAACCATAGGTCACAACAAATGTTGATAAGGATGAAGTTGGAATTCTGGTGGGAATGTAAAATAATGCAGCTACTTTGGAAAACAGGGAAGTTTCACAGAAAATTCAACAGAATTAGTGTGTAACCTTGCAATTCCACTTCTTGGTATATTCCAGAGAATTGAAAACTTCTACTCAAGTGTTCATAGAAGCAGTATTATTTACAATAGAAAAGAAGTGAAAATAGCCCAATGATGAGTGGATAAACAAAATTTGGTTTATGTATACTATGGAATACTATTTGGCTGTGAAAAGCAATGAATAACCGATGCATACTGCAAATGAATGAACTTTGAAAGTATTATGCTAGCTGAAGAAAACCAAGTTGCATTAGACCACACAGGAAATATAAATCATTTTATAAGAAATACCCAGGGAAAGGTGTTGGCTTAGAGGTTAAGATGCTGGCCCAATATGCCTGTGTCCCATAACAGAGTACTGGAGCTCAATCCTAAACAGAATTGGCAAACCATAAATACCAAAAGCAGATTTATTGTTGCTAGGGGCTGAAGGAAAGGGAGAACAGGGGAATTTAAGATAATGAATTCATAATTTCTTTTGGGAAGCATAAAAACATTCTAGAATTAGACAGTGAGGTTGGTTGCACAACTCTTTCAATATCCTAACAATCAAAATCAGTACAGTTCTCATTCAATTCCCTTGTTATTTGAACAGTTGCATTAGTAGCACTGCCAAAAGAAAAAAATGAGAAAGTTACCAAAGGTTTGATAGCTTGGTTTAGAGAGATTAATGAGGAGCTAAGCCTTTACATCTCTGTCGTATGAGTAGTGCCAAGAATTTCTAACAAAGACTGGGTATGTAGCCAAGAGTGAGATACCATTCTGCAGCCTCTTCAATGTCTTCATTCAAAGGCTGGCTCATGTGAGCAGAAGGACACTAGCCAAGAATGGTAAACTGGAACGAAGCTCGATGAATATTAGGCACATGCAACTAAACCAATCACTAACTACTCAGCAACTCACAGCATACAATTGAGGCTGGAGTCCTGATTCCACCCAATTTCTTCCAGAAGTAGATGTGTGGCTATAAATGACAAATATGCATATTTTTCTTTTGAAAATGTCCATAGAGAAGTGGGAAGTAAAGATAAGAAACTCCTAGACTATAGCTTTTAATGTCAATGGTCATGAACTGTCAGACTTGAGGCAGGTCACATAATTTCATCTGGTAATATTTTCATTCATTTATTTTTCGAGGTCCAAAACCTATGCTACAAAATTATGAGGTTTAGGTGATTAGCCTTGTAAGCAGAAAAGAGCTATGGGAACTTTAGATATAATCATGAGTTAGGATATCAGAGAATAACATGTAAAAAATTAACTTCATGTAATTCAATTTTTCTAATTTTTGTGTTCTGGATTGTCCTTTCTGTCTTCAAGATACAAGGCATCTTGTATCTTTCAAGGCCTCAGTCAAAAGGCATTCCTCTGAGAAGCCCTCCTAGAAACCTGGAGCAGAATGTACAGCCCCCAGGTTATCTGTGAAACTCAAATCACAACCACAATGAGCAACAACTTCACACCCACTAGGATGATTAGAACCAAATAGGTCACAACAAATGTTGATAAGGATGAAGTTGGAATTCTGGTGGGAATGTAAAATAATGCTCAACCATAGGAGCCACACTGCAGTATGTGCTGTATTACAGCATTCAGTGTCTTGTATAGGCTTTCCCACTAAAAGTGAGTCTGTCTCTTCTCAAAGCTATCTCCTCTTTTCATTATCTCCTCTCCAATCTAAGTAGGCATTCCTAATTCTAAAATAAGGTTTAAATCAATTAAATGGGCTAACACTACAAATATACAGAGAGTACTTTGCATGTGTAAGAACTTGATACATGTACATCACTCACTATCATTCACACGGCATTTGGATCCTGCTACTGTTATAATAAGTGATCACAAATTTAAGGGCTTAAAACAATACAAATTGATTATTTTACATTTCTGGAGATGAGACTCAAACCAGATCTCAAGGGGGAAAAAAAAATCTAGGTGTGGGTAGAGCTGGTTTTTTCTGAAGCCTCAAAAGACACTCCCTTTTCTTGCCTTTTCCAGCATCAATGGTTTACCCCATTCCTTGGCTTGTGAATCGGCCCTCCATGTTCAATGCATATCACCCAACCTCTGCCTCCATGATCACATCTCCTGTCTCTGATTTGACTCTCATGCCTCTCTCTATTAAGAACTCCTTGGGGGTTGGCACTGTGGTGTAGTGGGTTAAGCAGCCACCTGCAACACTGGCATCCCTCATGAGCACTGGTTTGAATCCCGGCTGCTCCACTTCCAGTGCAGCTCTCTGCTAATGTGCATGGGAAAGCAGTGGAAGATGGGCCAACTGGTTGGGTCCCTGGATCCATGTGGGAGACCAGGAAGAAGCTCCTGGCTCCTGACTGTGGCCTGGCATGGTAGTGACTATTGAAGCCATTTGGGGAGTGAATCAGTGCTTGGAAGATATCCCTCTCTGTCTTTACCTCTCTCTCTGTAATTCTACCTTTCAACTAAATAAATGAATCTTTAAAAAAAAAAAAAAAGCTCCTGTATTTACATGTGGCCAACTGAGACAACATAGCAAAATCTCTCCATCTCATGATCCTCAATTTAATCACATCTGCAAAGCCCCTTTTGTCATATAACACAATGTGTACTATGGTTCTATGGATTAAGATGCAAACGCACAGGGCCAGTGCTGTGGTGCAGCAGGTTAAAGCACTGGCCTGCAGCACCTGCATCCCATATGGATACCAGTTCAAGATCCAGCTATTCCACTTTTGATCCTGCTCTCTGCTATGGCCTGAGAAAGCAATAAAAGATAGCCCAAGTCCTTGGGCCCCTGCACCCACGTGGGAGACCCAGAAGAAACTCCTGGCTCCTGACTTTGGATCAGCTCAGCTCCGACCGTTGTGTCCACTTAGGGAGTGAACCAGCGGATGGAAGACCTCTCTCTACCTCTCTTCACCTCTCTCTGTAACTCTTTCAAATAAATAAAAATAAATCTTTAAAAATAAAAGATGTAAACACACATAAGGCCATTAGTCTGTCTACCAAATAAGCTATTCTAGTTCCTAGCTATACTGGGTTCTTCCATTTCCAATGCCATACCATTTGTCATCTTCCCTTTAACAGTTGGTCCCATAATTTAAAAGCTTGGCAATTCCTCAATGCTGGCAAGAATGCTGAGTAACCACACTGGTAGGTATAACTTAAGTTAGTATAACCACCTGGGAGAACAATTTGGAAGCACCCATGCACAAACCTTGTGATTCAATACCACTCACACATAAAAACTCTAGAGAAAGGGAGTCCCAAGAATGTTCAAAATGTTCAAACTAGCATGGTTTGAAAAAGCTGTAACTGAAAGTTGTAAGTCAGAAGTCAGGGTCGGCATTGTGGCACAATATTTTAAACTGCTGCTTGCAACACTGGCATCCCATATCAAAGTGTCGGTTCAAGTCCCAGCTGCTTGCTTCTATTCCAGTTCCTTGCTAATACAGCTGGGAAAGCAATGAAAGATGACTTAAGGCTTGTACCTGCCACTCACAGGACAGATTCCAATGGAGTTCCTATCTTCTGCCTCTGGCCTCACTCAGCCCTGGCTGTTGAGGTCGTTTAGGGAGTGAACCAGCAGATGGAAGAAATCTATCATTCTCATTCTTTCTCTCTCTCTCAAATAAACAAAACTTTACAAAAAAACAAAAACTAAGATGTAATATAGCAGAGGCTGTCCATATACTAATCATTCTTCATTTCTCTTCTTGAATATGGAATACGACTTTACTTCTTAGTTTCCACTGAAGTTATTTTAAGGCCACATGGTTAAGTTTTGGTAAATGTGAAGTAGATAAAACTAATGATGCCTTTTCTGGTCAAAACACAAAAAGTACCATGCAATAGTATCTTCTGGCTATGCATCCAGCAGAGAACTCAGAGGAAGAGTTGAGAATGGCAGTGATAAAAGGGGGAAGGAACTAAGATCCTAAGTTAGCACATGGAGTAGAGCTTCCCAGGAGAGTTGTCTAGTCAGAAGCATCAACCTTGAAATTTATATGAGCAAGAAAAAACCGTGTGTTTCTAGGGCCTATTCTGAAGATGATGTTATTTACACAGATAGTAAGATAGATAAACAGGGGCCAGCGCTGTGGCGTAGTGGGCAAAGCTGCTGCTGCAGTGCTAGCATCCTATATGGGCACCAGTTCAAGACCTGGTTGCTCCTCTTCGCGCCAGTTCAAGACCTGGTTGCTCCTCTTCCAATCCAGCTCTCTGCTATGGCCTGGGAAAGCAGTAGAAGATGGCCCAAGTCCTTGGGCCTCTGAACCCACATGGGAAACCCAGAAGAAGCTCCTGGCTCCGAATCAGCACAGCTCTGAGCATTGCAACCAACTGGGAAGTGAACCAATGGATAGAAGACCTCTCTCTCTCTCTCTCTCTCTCTCTCTCTCTTCCTCTCCTCTTCTCTGTGTAACTTGGACTTTCAAATAAATAAATAAATCTTTTTTAGAAAATATAGTGGACAGGGGCCGGCACTGTGGCACAGCGGGTTAACACTCTGGCCTGAAGCGCCGGCATCCCATATGGGTGCCAGTTCTAGTCCTGGCTGTTCCTCTTCCAATCCAGCTCTCTGCTATGGCCTGGGAAAGCATTAGAAGATGGCCCAAGTCCTTGGGCCCCTGCACCCCATGTGGGAGACCTAGAAGAAGCCCCTGGCTCTTGGCTTTGGATTGGCACAGCTCCGGCCGTTGCAGCCATCTAAGGAGTGAACCAGCGGAAGGAAGACCTCTCTCTATGTCTCTACCTCTCTCTGTAACTGTCTTTCAAATAAATAAAATAAATCTTTTAAAAAAAGTGGACAGAACATAGTAAAGGTGAAGTATATATGTGTATATTCATACAACCAAGTACTATACAGTCAGTGAAAATGAATGAATTAGTGCTTTATGTGTCTACATGTAATAGTGTTACACAATGAGCAGGATATATACAAGATAAAAGAAATCTCTATACTAAGTTTAAAAAACACACAGGATTTCTACATGTTGTTTAGAAATACTAGCAAAAACTACAAAGAAATGTATGGAAATAATAAACATCAAAGGCAGGAGAGGGGTTGCTTTGGAAAAGTTAAACAGTTCCTCAAAAAGTTAAACACATGTCCCAGCAATTCCACTTAAAGGTATGTACACAAGAGAACTGAAAATCCATGCTCCCATAAAAATGTGTACAAGAGTGTTCAGGCCACGTATTAGATATGGTCTGTCTCCCAAGGGTTCACTGGCAGGTGGTAGTGGTTGAACTCTGTAATTAACACACAATTATTCTTAGGCGTTTAAATTTAACTGAAAAGTAATCCCTATTAAATATAAGAGTGGGAATAAGAGAGGGAGGAGATGTACAATTTGGGACATGCTCAATCGGAACGGCCCCAAATGATGGAGTTAGAATTGTGCCAGGGGATTCCAATACAATCCCATCAAGGTGGCATGTACCAAGGCCATCTCACTAGTCCAAGTGATCAATTTCAGCTCACAATTGATCACACTGATAGGTCTAAGAGTCAAAGGGATCACACAAACAAGACTAGTATCTGCTAATACTAACTGATAGAATCAAAAAGGGAGAGAATGATCCAACATGGGAAGCGAGATACACAGCAGACTCATAGAATGGCAGATGTCCTAAATAGCACTCTGGCCTCAGAATCAGCCCTTAAGGCATTCGGATCTGGCTCAAGAGCCCATGAGAATATTTTAGGCATGGAAAGCTAAGACACTCTGAAAAACAAAAAAAAAAAAAAAAAAAGAAGACCTAAATGAAAGATCTCTGCGAGTGAGATCCCAGTGGAAAGAACGGGGCCATCAAAGAAGGAGGTACCTTTCTCTGAAGGGAGGAGAGAACTTCCCCTTTTCTATGACCCTGTCGGAATAAGATCAAAGTCGGCGAACCCTAAAGACTTCCATAGCCTCGGCAACTCATGACTAGAGCCTAGGGAGATTACTGACGCCATAAACAAGAGTGTCAAATTGTTAAATCAACTTCAGGAGTCACTGTGTACTTACATCTCATGAGGGATCTGTCCTTAATGTGTTATCCAATGTGAAATAATGCTATTACTAGTACTGAAACAGTATTTTTACACTTTGTGTTTCTGTGTGGGTGCAAACTGATGAAATCTTTACATAGTATATATTGAATCGATCTTCTGTATATAAAGATAATTGCAAATGATTAAAAAATCTTGGTGTTAAATTGGAAATTGCATAGAAAATTAATCAATTTAAAAATATATATATCATGTAGGATCTCTGTCCTTAACATGCTATACATTGTGAATTAATACTATAACTGGTACTCCAACAGTATTTTTCACTTTGTGTTGCTATGTGAGGGCAAACTGTTGAAATCTTTACTTAATATATACTAAACTGACCTTCTGTATATAAAGAGAATTGAAAATGAATCTGGATGTGAACGGAAGGGGAAAGGGAGTTGGAAAGGGGAGGGTTGTGGGTGGGAGGGAAGTTATGGGGGGGAAGCCATTGTAATCTATAAGCTGTATTTTGGAAATTTATATTCTTTAAATAAAAGTGTTATTAAAAAAAAAAGAAGTGAGATCTAGTAGGAGATCCTGGGGGAACTGCTCTCAGAAATACTAAGGTAACTTTCTAAGATCCTTGAGCTCTCATGAGAGAAGGCTGTTGTAACAATGAACGTGAACTCTGAATCACCATCTGGCTTCCTTTCTAATGATGTGATCTGTTGCTCTCACATGCACTCCTGCCAAGACATGACACAGCCAAGAGGTTAGTCACCAGAGCTGAGGCAATGATAATGCTGTGTCCTTGAAGCTCCAAGTGTGTGAGCTAAGTACTTTTCTTTACTAAGCAGCCTTCTTCAGTTAATCTGTTATAGTAATGACAAATGACTAATACAGTTCACAAATAAGCTACGAGTGAAAACAACCCAAATATCTATTAACTAATATATGAAATAAGCAAGATGTGGTATAGCCATGAAACAGAAAAATAGGCAGCCATAAAAAGGAATGAATGAACCTTGCAAATATTATGCTAAGTGAAACAAACCTTTCACAAAGAACCATGGATTGTACTGTTCTGTTTATAGGAGTATAAAATACTCAGAATAGATAAGTCCATACAGACAGAAAGCACTCAGGTTGTTGCCTAGAACTATGGGTTTGTTAGGGTGTGAGAAAGTAAGAAGTAACTGCTACTTGCTACTAGGTTTCTTTTAGGGATGATGAGAATGCTCTAAAATTGATATTCATGAATGTTAATTCCATGAATATCCTTGTATGGAATATGAGTTACAACTCAATAAAGCTGTTATTTTAGAAAGTCTGAGGAGTTATTACCTGTGGGGAAAAAGAAGGTAACGTAGTTTGGGGAGAAGATCACAAAAAGACTTCACCCATATGAATAATATGTGATTTCTTACACTGGGCCATTGGCATTTGGGCATTTATTATAGTATTCATTATATTATTCTGCCTTGAACGTGACTAAATTATTTATACTAATTTTGTTTAAATGCTGATCACAAAAGGGAGATTTTTGCCTTAACCAGTGTTCAAAATATCATTACCATAATCTTGCAGTTCTCAACCAACATTCTAAACTTGGGGTGTGTGTCAGACACACCTATGAAACTTACATAAAAATACAGGTCTCAGGGCCTCATGCCACATCTATGAAAGCGGAGTCTCCAGAAAGGTTCACTGCCCAAATGCCCACTATAGCCAGGACCGGGCCAGGCCAAGACCAGAAGCCCAGAACTCAATCTGGGCCTCCTCTGTATGTTGGCAGGGACCCAATTACTTGAACTACACCTGCTGCCTCCCAGGATAAGCATTGGCAGGAAGTTATAATTGAGAGTGGAGCCAGGATTTGAACCCAGACACTCCAATATGGAAAGTGGGTATCCCAAGAGATGGTTCAACTGCTATGTCACACGCCTGCCCTGGAGATAACTTTTTAAAAATTATTCAGTTTTACATAGTTAATCTTATGTGTATAAAGTTAACTGAAAATAGATCCTAGTAAAAAATAAAAATGGGAATAGGAGAGGAAAGAGGAAGTAGGGTAGGAGTGCATGTAGGATGGGAAGAATCACTATGTTCCTAATTGTATTTATGAAATGCATGAAACTTATATACCTTAAATAAAAAGTTTCTGGGGAAAAAAGAAAATAAATTTAAATGAATAATTTTTTCAAAAAGAAAATGTTAGCTGTTACTAATTTTTAATGGCTTGTAAACTATCTAACATAGAATGTATCCCTGAACCACCTTTGAAGAACACTGCCTGACAGGTTCCAAGGCCAGAATTTCATCCTCCTGAAAGGTCAAGCCTTGGAAAGCCTCTGGCTGCTGGGTCCTATTTATCTTCCCTCTGACTTTCCGTCCTGTAAGCATTTTCTTAATACTGAAGCTCTACCTCCCAGTGCTAAAACAGCATTGCCACTTCCTCTCGAGACTTACTGGTTTCCTACCACCACCTTACCCTTGTTGGTCAGAGTTGAGTCCATGACTGCAGAAGCTCCACTTTGCTCCATCTTCCTGTGGAGCAGTGATTCACAACCTCCTCTGCACCTGGCGATTATTCAACAATCCTGACATCCTAGCCATACCCCAGATCAATTAAACCAGAATCACTTGGAATAGGGCCTGGATGTTAGTACTTCAAAGTTTCACAGGTATCTTGAGCATGTTTCTCTCTGGAAACACAAAGAGCAATACCGACCAAGAATGAAGGGTGATATTCAACTAGGCTTAATCTAGAAGATACTTTCTGACATCATTAGAAACTATAATTTATATTTCCAATACCAAATTTTAAATAATACTTTTGCCTATAGCTGTTAAAACTATTTAATTGCAAAATGTAACATATCTGCTATTATCTCAATGGAGAATCTGTTTCTGATTGTACACTGGGATAGAAAGTTCATGGAAAATGGAATTATAAGTTCACTTTGGTGCAAAAAAAAAGCTTAAAACATAGATAATTTTTAATTATATGCTTTTCCATAAATGTTTTAGAAGAGACTTCATTCCATGAATTACAAAACTTTTGCACCAAAACTATTTTTTTACATTATTTAAAGGGAGAGAAGGATAGGGAGAGGGCAAGAAATACCAACATCTCTCATCTGCTGGTTTACTCCTCAAAGGCCTAGAAGAGTTGGTGCCTAGCCTGGCTAAAGCCAGAAGCCAGGAAGTCCATCTGTGTCTCCTATGCAGGTGGCAGGGACTCAAGCACTTGAACCATCCCTGCTGCCTTCCTGGATGCCCATGAATAGGACACTGGAATGGAGAGTGGAGCCATGACCCAAACCCAGTCCCTGTGATGTGGGATGTGATCACTCCAGGCAGCATCTTAACCTTTGCACCAAATACCTACCTCAACTTACCTTTTTATTCCATTTCCACAAATTTTGAAGCATCCTGTATACGTGGGTGTGAGCACACACACATACACAAATACGCAGTCACATGCATACATAGATGCACACACTTGCTAGGCATTCAGGAAGTAGGTCTTAGAATAACTCTAAATATACAGAAACACTATGGAAGTCAGCTCACAAAAGAGACATCTGGCAGCCACATCAGCAATGGAAGCAGTATAATGATTTACACAGATAGCATGATTTATTGCAGACTTTCATACATTCTGTGCTGCCTAAGCACTACTTGATTATCTTTTTAATGGCTGTAGAATATTTAAATTGAGCAAAATATGCATCAGATTGTTTACGAAGTGTTAGTCAATGATCCCCTCCTTACAAATTAATCTACCCCAAAATATGATGAATTTTGGTTTCTAGAAATATACTTATCACTGTGACACTGTATAGTATCTCAAAGTTTTCTTTTTGGTTCCATTTACCAAAGGCCAGTCATCATTTCTTAAATGTTAATAAAACATTTGTAGGCATAGGCAAATTTTCCCTCCAAAGAAATCTGTTTCTAGACCTGAGGAATTAAAAGAAGAAAATTTTTTGTTTGTTTTTAAAGCTAACAAAGAACATTCTCGTGCAAGTATTAATGAGCAATCCAGTCAATGTTAGCACAGTGAAAACCAGTTGTAATCTCAGAAAGACATTCTAGGTCTAACAATATGGAGTGAGAGGGGAAGGAGCAGTGGCTCCTTGGCCAGAGGCTTATTGCTTGAACTCTAGTGAATGCTACATGGCCACGTGAGACTGAGTGGCTCACAGAACCAAATCATCATGGCTGTGTTTGACCAAACTGGAAACTCAGCCAATCTTGCTTCTTCATGTCTACCTTCACACTTGAATACAAGAAACACAAAATTAACATGCTCCAGCTATCTGGGGAGTGAACCAGCAGATGGAAGACCTCTCTTTCTGCCTCTGCCTCTGCCTCTGCCTCTCTGTAGCTCTTTCAAATAAATAAATAAATCTTAAAAAAAAAAAAGTAGTGTCTGATCAGGAAGTGTTTAAACAGAGACCTGAATAATGAGAATGAACCAGATGTTAACTATTTGGGCAGGGAGAATGGAAAATGCAACCAGAGGAGGGCTGGGCAGAGAATGGTGTGAGACGAGGTGGGAGAAGTATATATGCCATTAAAGTGGACCATTGAATAGGTAAACAGTTTGGATTTGACACATATCCAGGGTGAAGCCATTGATTTTACATAGGAGATGTTATGAAATGATACATAATGTTATGAATGTTCTTACCTACTTAAGCCACAATTTTTGGTCATCCCTGAAATGAGAATAAATCATACATGCACAGAAAGAGCATAATGCAGTGTCTAGCATGTCTTCAAAAGTCATTTGTGACCTCGGATAGCTAAAGCAATCTTATACAACAAAAATAAAGCATGGGAAGGCATCATTCTATCCATTGAGAGCTTGGATGTTTAGAAAAAAAGAAGGGGGAGAGAGGGTTGGAGCAAGGTGGAAACTCATTTTCTGAATGCTTGTTTGAGCTACGACATGCACCTTCTCCTTCACTCAGCCCTCCTGGTTCTCAGGTCTTCAGCTTCCATTGGGACTGGAATTACACCATTGGCTATCTGAATCCCAGGCATCTGAACTACAGCACTGGCACTGGCTTTCCTGTGTCTCCAGCATGCAGACAGAAGACTATAATGTTTTTCATCTCCATAATCACATGAGCCAATACCTTATTGTAAATCTCTTTTCCCTGTTATTGTAAATCTCTTTTACTGTTGAATGCAAAAGCCCAAAAACAAACAAAAAAACTCAAAAACAAAGAAAACCCAGATAAATGAACAAGATAATTTCAGACAGTGAAAAACATATGTAAAAAGAAAGACAGCAACATTTTTAATCAGGATGATGGCAACCTACACCAACTCTAATGAGGCATCTGGTTTTATTATAATCATTACTATTATTATTATTACTATTATTATTTAATGCTTAGTAAATCAATACCCCGAGGGAAAAAATTGATCAATTTGTTAATGTAGTAAGGGATCAGACGGGGTTGCCAAGACTGGAATCCAATAACTTCGTCATTATACAAATTGGTTTTGCTTACAGATGTCTGAGGTTACTTCAAAAAATTCATGGAAAATGGGAATGGAATTAAATGACAAGTTTATTTGGTTGTAAGGAAATTTTTAGAACCATGTACACTTTTTATTAATATGTATTTTCCAGGAACTTTTTGAATTACTCTTTATACATGGGATTAGTGCCTTTGATTTATCTCAGATTCCAAAGCTGTCCATCCTGAATTAATGAGATCATGCCAGGTGAGGGCTGGCTATGACCTGTCTCCAGTCTCCAGCAGTCACCACTTTGTCATATGAAAATCAGCTGCCATTTCCAAAACAAATATTCAATTGCTAGTGCTGTGAAAAGCAAAGAAGGCTGTTTATTTTGAAAAGAAAAACAAAGAAGATATGCAAATTAAGAATAAAAGCTTCCCTCAAATACATTTCTGTTCCCTATTCTTTCTGCCTTCTAATCTAGAAGAAAATTGTCTCGGGAATTTTTTTTACCTCTGAAAGACATGAGTACTAAAATCTCTTATCCCAGAGAAGAAAGTAGAGATAAAAATTCTTCAAAAAGGCAACCCAAGAATCCCAAAAAGAAATCAAAAGAAAAAGAAACTCATTAGAACTGTCAATTGCCAAAGACTTTGCTTGGCCAAACTTTTTTCAGGCTCCTAAATTTTCTCCTAAGCCCCCTGTGCATTTATCAAATTTAGTTTTTAAAATTATCCTAAGTTGGTTTTGTAAAAGGCTCCCAGCTTTGATACCTGATCAGTTCCCTCATGCTCCACCACCTCCCCCTGATAACTGGCCTGTCTCCATCAAAAATTCTGAAGTTAACACCACTGTGGTACAGAATATTCTCTGCCTGCAGTGTCAGCATGCCATATGAGCGCACTTCTTATCCAGCTCCCTGTTAATGTGCTTGGGAAAGTAGCAGAAGATGGCCTAAGTGCTTGGGTCTCTGCACCCACGTGGATGACCTGGAAGAGACTCCTGCTCCTGGTGTTGGCCTGGCCAGCCCCTGCTGTTGTAGCAATTTGAGCACTGAACCAGCAGATGGAAGATCAATCTTTGTGTGTGTGTGTGTGTGTGTGTGTGTGCGCGTGCATGTCTCTCTATCTCCCTCTCCCCTCCCTCCCTCCCCTCCTATCTCTGCCTTTGAAATAAATAAATCTTAAAAAAGGAAGGAAGGAAGGAAGGAAGGAAGGAAGGAAGGAAGGAAGGAAGGAAGGAAGAAACAAAGGAACCCTGAAGCTAGTTATTTTAGCCAGAATCTTCCTTATGTTCATTCTTGGTAATTTTCTGTCCACTGCCCTCCACCACCCCACCCCCCACCCCGCTCCTTGGTTATAAATTCCTAGTTACCTATGCTGGATTTGGAACTGAGCCCAATCTCTCTTCCCCAGTACAAAATCCCATTGTCATGGTTCTTCTGCTTATTGCAGGAGTCCCAAACAAAGTCTGCCTTACTGTGCTTTTTTTTGTTTGTTTGTTTAACAGAATCCATCAACATGAGAACCGTATTTCTTGTAGAATGCTGAACATCTTCAAGAACCAAGAACCCAAATTACTCCACAAAAAGCAAATATATCTGAACAGATGCATGTAGATCACAATGTTCCTAGGGTCATTTAGTATTTAATCTCTGAGAGGATGGATAAAATTATCATAAAATATATATCTGATAATCTTCCATGGGAAAGACTGGAAACATGATTTCAGCAATCCTAAGGCAATCATTCATTAGGATTCTAAGTTCATCACTTCCTCAATAATATATAACATCTAAAACCAAACAAAATAGTACTTGTATCACTGCTAAAATAAAACACAGGCTGGCAGACAGACTGCAGAAATTATACAAAAATAGCGTTGGACATTATTACAATTAAATAGCTCTTAATGTTATTTTCTAATTGATCTGATCTTGCCCAAAAGTTCAGCAAATCTAACAAAGCATGAAACTATATAGGACCACACAATATCAAAAATCTTTCATCACTGATAGAAAACAGAGCCTGGATGAGAAGGCTAAAGAAAGAAAAAATTAGGATACATGAGGACTTCGGTACATACATATTAGTTTGGAAGGTCATGTCCTCATTAACTCACCATTAGGTTCATTTTCCTAAGAAACATTTAAGATACAATTCTATTACTGATTTTCTTTACATTGAGTTAGGTTCTGAATATGCAAATGACTTCATTTTAATTTCAGACTAAATCAGTATATCACCACAAATCTATTTCTTACCAAGGTTCCAAAATAGAAGCAGTGATACAATGGCAAAATTAGGACACAAAGATGAAAAAATCTAAGATCACAAGAGGATAGGGAAGAAAACTCCATAAAGTATCTTTCATAACTTATAATTAATTTCCAGGAAAGATAGATATTTCAAGTACAGTCAGTCTAAATAAATTAGGGCTGCCAAAACTGTGACCAGAGAAACTCACTGGGTCAGGAATCATTGTGAAAGCTATAATTACACTGGGTAATTTTACTTTTACCTACTCTAATGTACACTTTAAGTTTTTTTCATTGACCACATCTATTGCTCCCACTTCTGATAATGGCATCAGGAGTCGTTGTAAAGAGTATCATCACTCCCTGTCAGTGATTTGGGAGACAATAAATCCACTCTCACTCTGACTCTAGGGGTAGATCCGAACCCAGGCCCATATACTTTTTATCTCTTTCTCCCTCTCTCTCTCTTCCCAGTTAATTAGACTAGGAATAAGTGCTGGCATGTGGCCCACACTTAGTCACTGAGATTCCATTAGACTTTCATTGGAAATAAGCAGAACTTAAACCAAGAGCTACATGGGACCACATTGACAGAAAAACAAGAAACCCTGTTGGAGAATGGAAGCCTATAAAGAAATACACAAAACTAAAAGATGTGGAAAAAATGATGCCATGATAATATTTTTGAGTTCCTGCCCCAAATGTATCTCTAGACTTTTCAGCTATACAAATTAATAAATTCCTAGTTTTCTTGATTCCATTTAAGTCATACTTCTGTTCCATTCAAGTTAAATAATCCTGTTGAAGACACTCTATTTTCCATAGCATCAGCTACAAATACATCTTTAGTGTGTGGGAAATACATTAATTATTTCTTCCTGATAATATAAGCTTTCATAAAAATTAATCAAGAAGTAAAAGTAAAAGGAAAGCTTATTTTCTTAAATGCATTTTATAAATTCAAATTTCCCCTATTTGCAGAGGTTTTCTATTTTATTTTAGATACTAATTAAATTGGGCTACAACCTATTTTTGTGGTAGATACAAATAAAATGTGCACTTAAAATTTTAACTCAGTTCCTCCCAACTTCTGAAGAAGCTGTTTCATATCTACTCCACTTGCTTGAAATCTGTGCCATCACCATTGCCATGACAACCATGCCCTTCTTCCTTAAAGCAATATAAGACTGTGCCTACTTCCTCAAAGGTAAAAAGAGAAGTTTAGACAGGAACTTCTTCAGCTTCCAACACCAACTTTGTCTGAATCTATCCCATTCTCTTTCCCACCTTTACAGAATAGTCCTTCTGTCTACAACTTCTCAACAACGTCATGACAAGTCATTTTAACTATATCTATTATCTCCTCTTCCAACAGAATCCTCCTCAACAACTTCTAAATTTGCTCAAGTCTAACAATCTTTATAGAAATTGCTCTCCCTCAACTACACATCCTACTCTAGCTACACCTTCTATTCTCAACTCTTTTTAGTTTAGTCTTTTATATCAAATTCTTCAGGGAACTGTCTCCATTCACTGTCACCATTCATTCGTCTTCTACTTCTCACTCCATTGTCTTCCAAGGGGAAATGAGAGCATCATGTATAAAATGGGGATGCTCTCTGGATTAAAGGAGCTAAACAAGTAAAATATTTCACACAGAGTCTAACACAGAATTAATTTCAAGTCACAGCATTATTATTCATTCGTTTCAGTACAGATTTATTGAGCAACTGTATGTGGAAGGCACAATATTAAAATCCAGCACCTCCGCTCAAGGCTCAGTGGGAGGAAGAGCGAGAAGAACAGAGAGCATACATAATTACAAGACAGTGATACATTTCATAGAGTGCAGACCAAAGGGAAGACAACAGAAATGGAACCATAACAGAAGTCAGTTCAGGCTATGGACTACATCACTCTTGGACGAGGCACCCTTCATATGGACTAGATGTGGACATTGCTCTCTGAAGCTGTACAAAAGAACCCTTGATTATAAAGGAGCTGAATAATGAACCTTTAAGTTTTAAGAAGGGCAGAACCATAACACTTGAGTTCAGCAACTACAGAGATCCAGAATGATCAAGAAGGGCTCAAAATTGCTGACCCCAAACCATTAAGCACCACACTTCCTCCAGTCCAGATTGCTTACCCCAAATTTCTCCTCTTTGTTCCTTTAGGAATAAAATTCTCAAACAATTCTCTATACATTTCTGCCACTCCTTGTGTAATATTACCATTCACGATGCTCATTGTTGTGAAATGACCTGGAGATCTATCTATATTAATGACTATGAGTTTCCTAAAACTCAACCATAGCTCACATTCAAGGATGAACAGCTGTTATGATAAACTCACAATGATTTGGAGTCTGCTAAACTTGAATATCCTACTGGCAATCATGGACACAGCCTTATCAATGCTGTATCCCTTCTTGGTTTACAATTGTTTGAAGCAGATGGACAATTTTAAAACATTTTGCCTGCTCTCTTAAATCACCTCAATTGATACATTCTCATCAAGGAAATCATCTGGGTTATTCTCAAGATCTTGCTACAGGCTGTCAACTGCCCAATATCCATTTCTTGCTTCTTCCTGATCAAATGCCTTTTAATACCTAGTCAAAATTCACTAACATGTTATTCACACACTAACTGGACTAAGGTTTACCTTTTTATATTCAGCATACTTGTACTGTTATTATCCAAATTTACTTGTAGTATGCACATTCTAGTAAGATGTAAACTCAAAATCATTTTTATTTATGTCAATTGATATAATTTTATTATATATTCCCCAACTTTTCCTACTATCATGGTGTTCCTAAAATCCATCTTGTATATGAACCACATTATTTGCAACATAGAGTTTCATTAATGCCTCAAAAGAGACAGCTTACTAACTGGTCCCCTGTGCCCTACCAGAATGCAATTGCATTACATGGGTAAATGCTTTCCTCCCGGGAATATTTTATCTTTCCATTTCATCACAAGGTCAGTTGTAGCCTTACTTCTGTTCCATTTTTCAACATTAATTTCATTAGCAGACGCATGTTTAATCATCTATGATTCTAATTTAGCACCTATAGTTATATTGTCTTGTTCATTTAAAAATTACCTGAGTACGACTTAACATGCTCTTTTATTGAATATATGTGTTGTGTTCTTGTCTACACCAATAGATGACCTAATGAATACAATCATAGTTGACTGGCAAAAAATAGATTTTTTTTTTCATTAACACCTTCTGAAAGATCTTTGAAGCTTTGCAGGAACATGCTAAGAATTCAACAGGTATGGATGTAAAAAGTCCTATAAATGTCATTTATTTCACTAATAACTTCCAACTGTGTTCCTGAGGGATTATCCAAATCATAGAACATGGAATTTCAGAGGAATTACTATCCCCTAGAAACAGTTTTCAAGCAATATCTGATGTAAGATGTTACATAAATATCTCAACTCTACTCCTTTGGTTGGACTGATTCTGGGAAAGCAGCAGAAAATGGTCCAAGTTGCTGGGCCCGTACATGGGAGACCTGGGTGAAGCTCTTAGTTCCTGGCTTTGGTTCAGCTCACCCACTGCCATTATGGCCATTTGGGGAGTGAACTAATGGAAGGAAGATCTCTCTCTCTCTCTCTCTCTCTCTCTCTCTCTGTGTGTGTGTGTGTGTGTGTGTGTGTGTGTGTAACTCAAATAAAATAATTTTTTTTTTTTTACTAAAAGAGGTAAAGTCTGTCTTTGGAAGGTGATTAAACTATGAGGGCTCTGGATTAGCCTAGTGCCCTCTTAAAATGGCTTGAGGATCTTGACCTTCCACAGAATCTATCCATCCTCTCCAGAGGACACAGCAACAACACACAATTTTGAAGCAGACAGCAAACCTTCACCAGACACCAAATCTACTGACACTTGATAATGGATTGCCCAGTCTCGCAGAACTAGAAGAAACAAATGCCTTTATTTACGAATTACCCCATCTAAGATATTTTGTTTCGGCAGTAGGAACAGAAGAGAACTTCTTCTCCCTTTTGTTACTCTTCCTCTCTTAGAGGTATTCCATGAATTTGCCAAATAAGCTACCTGCTTTTGAATCCTTACTTCAAGGTCTGTTTCTAGAGGGAATCCAAATTTAAAAAGAGGTCAGAGGCATTAGACTTCAGAACTGTAATAAGTATTTCCTGGCGCTGTGGCGCAGTGGGTTAATGCCCCGGCCTGAAGTGCCTGGCATCCCATATGGGTGCTGGTTCGAGACCTGGCTGCTCCACTTCCGATTCAGCTCTCTGCTATGGCCTGGGAGAGCAGTGGAAGATGGTTCAAGTCCTTGGGCCTCTGAACCTGCACAGAAGACCCAGAAGAAGCTCCTGGTTCCTGGCTTCAGATCGGCGCAGCTCTGGCCCTTGCAGTCAACTGGAGCACTCCCAGGTGTGAACCATCAGATGAAAAACTTCTCTCTTTCTCTCTCTCTCTCTCTGTCTCTCTCTCTGCCTCTCCTCTAACTCTGACTTTCAAATAAATAAATAATCTTTAAAAAAATAAATAAATATTTCCTACCTTCATCTTTTTTGCTTGTGGGAAATAATAGAGCAAGACATCATTGTCATTTATTGGTCATAAATGGAAATAACAATGATTATTTATGATAATTTATAAGCCTACTAGAAGGGAAAATGAGACAGAGTATATAATGCAGATAACACAATCTCTCCAAATAGTAAGTGTCCAGAGAATCTTATTTATTGTTGCTATCATTGTTCTAATCCTGAGGCACATATTGTCTTGTTTTAATTTTTAAAAAATTTAATAGAGAAGCAGAAACAGAGATGGAAGGAGAAAGAGACAGACGTGGAAAGCTCCCATTCACTGGTACAGGCTCTGCATGCTTGCCGTGGCTGGGGTTAGAACCACGAGCAGGACCTCAATCAAGAGGATGGCATGGACTCTTATTTTGTGCCATTACCTGCTCCCTCCCTGAGTCTGCATGGGGAAGAAGCTGGTACTGGGAGCCAAGATGTGAACCCAGGTACTCTATCTAGAACATGGTGCATTAACCAGCATCTCGATCACCAGATTCAATGTCTGCCCCTCTTCCTTTTTATAAGCAAACAACTTATTGAACATCTACTATTTGACAAAATTTCAAATGCTGTCAACATCTCCCTGAGTGAAAAGCCATTTTTATTGAGAAAAACCTGGAGAAAGATTAACAGCACTAGAGTAATAATGTCCTCACCAGCAGGATAATGAGCTAAAGTTGGAAATTCTACGCCCAAATGAAAAACTCTGCGTCTTTGCAGGAGAAAAATCACAAACAGAATAGAGTGAAAAATAGTCCCAAATCTCTACCTCTCACTATAGCTATGCCCTTTGGGTAAGTTTGCGGAAACTTTCCTTATGAAGTGGAGTCTACTTCCCCATCCTTTAAATCTAGCCTGGTCTTGAGATTCACTTTGTCAAAAGAATGTATATGAAGTGACAGTGTGCTTCTCTCCAGCCTGGGCTTTCCAAAGCCAATATGCTTCCTTTTTCTTTCTCAGAGCCCTCCTTGATTCCTTGTGAACAAGTCCAGAGTAACCTGTTGAGGATGACAGAGATGGATAGGTCCAGACATCCCCATCTCCTTAGTTACAGCCAATTAACCAGAATAAATGTAATGGAATTCATCCTGGAGCAGCTGGCTCTGCTAGTTGAAATAGATGCACCTCTTCCAACCAAACATAATTTTGGTGCTTCCCAGGACTTAGTCCTTGGCTTCCTTTTACATCTAAAAACCACTTGGTTTGGTTACGTCATCACATCTGTTGGTTCCAAATGCACCTATATGCTAAGTCCCACATTTTTATCTTCTACCTAGATTTTTCTCCTGAACATCAGACTCCTATGACTGCAAAACTACCCAGCATCTCCACTGAAAACAGACATCCACTCAATGGTTAGTGTCAAAGTCTGAACTCCTGATGTTTCTCCAGAAACTTATTTTTCCCATAGTCTTCCCTTTCTTAATGGAAGGACATTTGGTTCTTCTAGATAATCAGGCCAAAAACCCTGGAGTCAGCCTTGCTTCTTCTTTCTCTCATATCCCATATCCAAGTCTGAAAAAATCCTACCTTCAAAATATATGAGATGGAGCCAGTGCTGTGATATACTGGGTAAAGCCTCCGCCTGTAATGCTGGCATCCCATATGGGTATTGGTTTGTGTGGTTGCCTGCTCCACTTCCCATCCAGCTCTCTGCTATTAGCCTGGGAAAACAGCAGAATATGGCCCAAGTACTTGGGCTCCTGCACCCACATGGGAGACCTAGAAAAAGCTCCTGGCTTTGGATATGCCCAGCTCTGGCTGTTGTGGTCATTTGGGGAGTGTACCAGCAGATGGAAGTTCTCTCTGTCTCACCTTCTTTCTAATGCTGCCTTTCAAATAAATAAATAAATATTTTATATATAAATTGTATATAAATATTTCAATATATAAATATTTCCTGTATATGTACACACACACACACACACGGCTTAGGTCACTGTTCACCACTCTTCACAGCTATAAGCCCTGTCATATCACCATCATTCCTTGCCTGAATTATTCTCTCCCAATGCCCTCCTCATCAGTCTTCATGCTTCCGCACTTTGCATCTCTCAACAGAGAAGCCAGGTCTGGTCTGCTGCTCATAATTCTGCAATGGCTCTTTTACTCCTTAGATTAAAGGCCATAGTGTTGACTTTAACTCCTAAGGCCCTATTTGACTGACTCCTGAACTCCCTGACCTAATTCTCTTTGGCACTCTTCCTCATTCACTTCATTGTATCCACAACGTTCTCCTATCTCAAAGCCTTGACACTGACTGGCCTCTCTGTGATGCTCTCCCGTGTTTCTACACGGGTAAATTCTTCCCCTCCTTCAAATGCCACTTTCATCATGAGGGCTATTCTGACCACCCTATTTATAATCATAGCATTTACCACCATCCATAGTATCCCTTCTGGTCCCCCTTATCCCACTCTATTGTTTTATTTTTCAATTAAAAACAATATTTATATTTATTTGGAAGAGAGAGATTGATTTGTAATCCACTAGTTTACTTCCTAAATGCCCAAACAGCTGAGTTGGATCAGATCAAAGCCAGGAACCAGGAGATCCACCTAAGTCACCCCCATGGATGGCAGGCGACAAGTACTTCAATCATCATCTGTTGCCTCCCTAGGTGCACATTAGCAGGAAGCTGGAACTGGGAGTAGAGATGGGACTTGAACTGAGATACTCTGAAGTGGGTTGGGGGTGTCCCTACTTTTTAAAGTATAGATCACCCTCTGATATTCTATATATTAATGTATTATACTTACTGTTTAATGTCTAAATTTCCTTTCATAGAAGGGATTTTTATTTGCCATGGCCATTGATATGCTTCCACATGCTTAAATTTCAGAGCTCAATTTATATCTGTTGAATGAGTAAATGACTAGTTGTGTAAGGTCACTGTAATATATGTCCTCTTTTGAAATCTGGCCCATCAAAGAACAAAGCATAAGTAAATAGGCACCATCTGCTGTGGTCTTGATGTGGTTTGAGTGGGCCCCTAAAGATTCATGTGCTGGAAACTTGGTCCCCAGGGAGGTGATGTCACAAGGTGATCGCATTTTTTAAGCCATGGGGTCCAGTGGAAGGTAAATCATTAGGAGTACTGAGCTCAGAGAGGATCAGTGCTGACCCCACAAGTGAGTTAGCTATCATTGGAGCAAAGTGTTAGGAAAAGAACAAAGCTGGCCCCTGACAGGCTGCCTGCCTTACCATGTGATCTCTTCCACATGTGCTGTCACCATCATGTGCCAGCCATGAGCTCTTCATCAAGAACAACACACAGAGCAGCGCCTGAGCTTGGATTTCAGCCTCTGAAGCTATGATTTAAATAGCCCTCTTTTCTTTATAAGAGTACCCAGCCTCGAGTATTTTGCTGTAGCAATAAAAAATTGGTGAAGACATTGACTCAATCTACCAGTTCAGCGACCAACTGTAAAATCAAAGGTTTTTCTGCAGCTAATTCATATCCTGGTCTGAGTAGAAAAGAAAATCCTCTTCAATGGTCAAGCTGCATTCCATTTTTAAAATAAAAGTGAAGTCTGAGAAGATAGCAAGCTACTTGTATCATCTTGGTATCCTAAACAAATAATAACTCTAGGGCCAACTTCCAAATTTTCTGTCTCATTGGTTTTTCATGACTTTTTAGTAAGGTACAGTGATAACATTATTCATAGTCACCCTGCATGATTCCAATATCGATTTCCAACCATTCCATAGGATGCATATCATTTATAAGTTTCTATTTCACTGCTGAGGGCATGGTTGCATTCTGAATATTTTTATTTTCCAGATGATAATATCATATAAAACATGACAATATTCTTTTGAGTTTTGATAATCCCTACCTCCAGCAAGCTCAAGATTATATTATTTCTTTTTTCATTTCAGTTTAATTCAAATGACACTCAAAAAGAAGTTCTTTATAATTTTCCAGTATTGAAAGAATATTTAAATAGTTGCAGAAGACTATCAAACTATGCAAATATTTCTTCCAAATACACAAGCTCCACTCTTAAAAATGTTATACTAGCACAGTAGTTTTTCACATGTGTTTTCTAAATTGGAATTTTTTTAAAATGCCATTCTCTAAAATATCACTTTTTAAAAAGGCTTATTTATTTATTTATTTGAAAGGCAGAGTTGGAGAGGGAGAGGGAGAGGGAGAGAGAGAGAGAGAGAGAGAGAGGTCTTGCATCTGCTGGTTCATTCCCTAAGTGTCAAAAGCCAGGAGCCTGGAACTCCATCCATGTCTCCCATGTTGGTGGCAGAGATCCTAATACTTGGGCCATCTTCTCTGTTTTCTCATGGGCATTAGCAGGGAGCAAGATGGGAAGTAGAGCAGTTGGGACTTGAACCAGCAGCCATATGGGAGGCTGTCATTTCAGGTAGTAGTGTAACCCATTATGCCACAATGCTGGCCCCATAAAATGTCATTTTCTTATATTCAAATTATTAAATAAATTAGCCCATATTTAAAGGAAATAAGCTTAAGACACAATATATAAGGGTAAAATGATCCAAAAACAGAGAAATCCTATCCTCTAATTCAAAAATGATAAATTCAAAAGACTTCAAGGAGCAAGATGGTGATATAAACAAATATAATAGACTGATGGTAAACAGTAGGGAGTAACGGTGATTGTGGGAAAGTGAACACATTATGATCTGTCCATGGTAGAGATGGCATCTATTGAGATACAGTGGAAGCTTGCTATGAAGAAATACAATCAATGTTGCCAAATTTTGCAATTCTGCATTTGTGAATATTTTTTAAAGAAGAAAAACCTGAAATCTGGATTTTTCTGGGAAATTTCACACATAGAGTTCATAAAACTGGAAATTGTGCTCTATGCTGATTCTAAATATTTAGGTACTTATTAGAATTTACAATGTTCTAACCTTCCAATATTAAAAGGACAAATTATATTTCAAGGTCTCCAGTTGCTATGCCCTGACTCCTACTTATTTGTGGATTCTAGATGTTATTATTTCAACCAATATAGAATCCCCAAATGCTAAGACAGGAACTTCTTAGCAATCCAAGTTAAAGTACACATGGCAACTGCTGTCATAGAGAGTGCTTATACAGGGTCATTAATATCCCTTCTAATTACCACTCCAGAATCTATGTCTTTGGGAATCCTAGAATCCATAGAAGTATATTTGAACAGAAACCTGAAGGGAGAGCCCCTTGCTTAGACCACTTACTTTGATTCATTTCCTTCCCAAGACTTCTGCATTTTTCCTGATTTTATGCTGCATCTGTTACTATGGAAAAAGGGGTGCCCAAGACTTGGACAGACCTGAATAAAACCCTAGATTTTAGGCTGGCACTGCAGCTCAATAGGCTAATCCTCTACCTTGCAGCGCCGGCACACCGGGTTCTAGTTCTAGTTGGGGCGCTGGATTCTGTCCCGGTTGCCCCTCTTCCAGGCCAGCTCTCTGCTGTGGCCTGGGAGTGAAGTGGAGGATGGCCCAAATGCTTGGGCCCTGCATCCCATGGGAGACCAGGATAAGCACCTGGCTCCTGGCTTCGGATCAGCGTGGTGCGCCAGTCGCAGTGGCCATTGGAGGGTGAACCAACGGCAAAAGGAAGACCTTTCTCTCTGTCTCTCTCTCTCTCTCACTGTCAACTCTGCCTGTCAAAAAAAAAGAAAGAAAGAAAGAAAGAAAGAAAGAAAGAAAGAAAGAAAGAAAGAGAGAGAGAGAGAGAGAGAGAGAGAAAGAAAAAAAACCCAGGTTTCAGTATGAAAAAATCAATTTATGTTTGATCAGCGTTGATATCACCAATCAGGCATATTCCTATCTGGTTTGGGACAATAGAGGAGTAGGTGTAAGTTATCTTTGCTAATCAAATAAGTATTTTTAATGTTTCTCAAGAACTTCAGTTTACTTACTCTACTATGAAAGCAGGTACCTACCTTATGGATTGATTCGTCACTTTCTTTTCAGTGTGTTGAAGTCTCTACCTCATACTTATTTCTATATTTTTGTCTTTTTTTCCAACCAGAAATAGGTAAGGTGTATTAACCTTTTCCTCCACTTATTTTTTATTTATAGAACATGGAAAACTAGTATTAATATAGAGCTTTTGTTTTTTAAGGAAGTATACCATTTCTACTTTTGATTCCACAATTTTAAATCATTTTGCATATGTTTTCAAATTTTTTCAGTCTGTAATATCCATTCATCCACACAAATTTATTTAAGACCTGACCTATGCATGCACAATGCTAGATGATGGAAATACAAAGATAAAGAAACAAGATATCTGCTTTAGAGGAATCTAGTGCAATAAAGTGGTCAAGTAAGATAAAATCTACAAAACATTATGATAAGTACTTGAGAGGGATAACCCATAACCATATGGAAGAATTTTTTGAGTAAGAGATTAGTAGTAGCTGAGTAGGAAGTTTTTAGTGATGAGGTAACAATTAGGCAATTGGATTTTTATTTGGGGAGTAGGAATAAGATAAGGAGAATAGATAGGAGGCCAATGCAAGATCTAAGTGAAACACGCAAAGGGGAGCGGCAGGCACCCAATTACGTGAGTCATCACTCCTACCTTCCGGGTTACGTATTAACAGTAAGTTCAGATTTGAAGAGGAACCGGGACTTGAAAGTGGGTAGCCTGATACAGGATTTGGGCATCCCAACCAGCATCTTAACCAGTATGCTAAATGCCTACCTCAAAAAATTTTTTTTAAAAAACAAATCAACAGCTGATTCACTCCCCAGATGCTCACAATGACTCAGGATGAGGGAGGATGAACCTGCAAGTGACGAATTCAATCTAGGTCATCCACATGGGATGCAGGTACCCAATTACTTGGGCCATCACTGCTGTTTCCCAGGATCTGAAAGTTGGAGTCAGGAGCAGGAATGAGGAATCAAACCCCGAAACTCCCATTTTGGGAGTGACTACACTCCACTCCCATAAAAGCTTTTAAACTCATAGATTTAGATACTACTGGGCTACGACGGAGAGGGGGAGTAAATTCTATTTGGAGTAGTAGAGATAGGACACATCTTGGAGATAGCTATTATCTTTAAAAAAAGAAAAAAGAAAGAAAAACAAAACACCCTCATAAGAGATAAAACAAATGACAGTCTTCCTCAGTATCCACGGGAGATTGGTTCAAGACTCCCTGCCCTGGAGAATACCAGAATCTGAAGATGCTCCAGTTCTTTATAGAAAATGGTACAATATTTGCATATAGCCTACCACAATACTCTGTATAGTTTGATCTCTAGATTACTTACAATTCCTAATATAATATAAATGCTATGTAAATACTTCCTATAGTGTATTGTTTAGGGAATAATGAGAAGAAATGTTCTGCAACACTCAAAACAATTTCTCTTCCTGAATATCTTTGATCTGCAGTTGGCTTAATCCATAGATGCAGAATCCACAGATGTGGAGGGCTGACTGTATGATTTAACTCAAGGCATAAGTAGCTGCTATTTTAGTGTCAGTGGAGAAGTTTTGTCTGTGTTACTATCTCAAAAGCTGGGAAACATTGTCCTCAAAACCACATGGATGAAGGTAGCTCTAAGCTCTGTTTCAGTAATTTTTCTCTTTAACCCCTCCCCCTCTTCCATCAGTAGTTTTACTTTTAGAGGTTAAATCATACAGATGTAGCAACTTTTCCTACATTGGGGAAGATTCTTTTCTGCAAGTATAAATGTTCTACTTTTCTAGGAAGTAAATTATAATGGAGCTAGAAGATTAAGCAAAAGGGGTCACTCAGTTGGTAATTAGCTAAAACATCAATCTTACAAAAACACCCTTGACATGACTCCACTGACCACATCCTTAGAAGCAGAAACATGAAGTTCCATTTAGAAATCAACAAAGAGTTTGTACTGAAAAGTAAAGCTAACAACTGAAGAGTATGTGAGAGATCTTATATTTGGGACAAAAGGTATGTTTGTCCTCTTCCCTCCCTCTCCTACACACACTTCTACCTTGCCTTCTGTCTTTGTCCTCCCTATTTAATAAATTGCTATTAAACGATAACAGAGGGGCCAACATTGTGGCAAAGTGGGTAAAGCCATTCCCTGTGATGCTGGCATCCAGTATGAGCACCAGTTCAAGTCCGGGCTGCTCCACTTCCAATCCAGTTCTCTGTTAATGACCTGGGAACAGCAACTGCCCAAATGCTTGGGCACCTGCTTCTACATGGGAGACCCAGAAGAAGCACCTGGCTCCTGGATTCAGTCTGGCCCAGCCCTAGCCATTGTGGCCATTTGAGAAGTGAACTAATGAATGGAAGATCTCTGTGTCTTTCTCTCCCTCTCCCTTTTTTCCCTCTCCTTCTCTCTCTCTCTCTCTGCCTCTGTCTCACTGTAACGCTCACTTTCAAATATATATCTTTAAAGAAGTAATGGAATCAATGCTGTTTGCATAAAGTCTTCATGGTTCTTTTGGGCAGTGGGGCAATGGGGTAGTAGGGATATGAACCAGTACTTTAAACTGCAAAGGTATTTCTGATTGCCAGTTTTTCATTACTGCCAATGAAACAAATGGCAACTCCTCTGAAAACTGGTAAAGGAATTCACACCCTGGACATCTGCTTAAAAATGTAAGTTGAATCTGCTTATTATACAAACAACTAAATATTGACTATTGGTTTTGATCATGCAGTTAATCATATTACTGAACACAGCAAGGCAATAAACACATTCACTTTCCCTTTTCATGAGTAATCTGCACAAACAGAAATGCTGAATCTAAGGATTGGAAAATACTGGAGAGTCACAGTGGGTTGATTAACCCAGTGATTTTCAAATTATTCAAGGTTGAAAGACTTGAAACAAAATTTCTCCTCTTATCCATTGAGTTTCTGCCTACCACAATGCTCGTAGACTTTGGATGCAGATGATCCAGAGCTTAACCTTGTTTTCCTCCCCTATCCAACTGCACGGTACTTTGCCTTGAGTAAATTCATGGTGTTCTTAGGAAGACTAATTAAGGAACCCAGGTAAAATACTTGGGTGATGGCTTAACACATCTTGTTCACTATGTTAACTATAATCACAGAGAAGCAGTCTCTCTTATCTATATTGCTGTTGCTTGAGATGCTGATTATGGCTATGTGGCAACAGTTGAGCGCTATCATTTAAAAATAGTTACCTGACCTGGAGACCCAATCCTAACATTGAGGTCCTATGAGTACAAATGAACTGCTATAAACTATGGATCTGAATACTTAAATATTATAAATCAAGTAAAACACTGCTGTACTTTTTATCTTCCTGGTTTGACAAATATGCCTTTACCATGATATGAGAAAAATTCCAAGATAGCCTAAATTTAATCACAATGTCTGGTGGATGGAGGAAGGAAGATATAAGGGAAATTAGTTAACAGCTTCGAGTGAAATCAAAAAAAGTCTTTTATATTCCTGACTGTACAGTGAAACCAAATGTCATCACGTTCCACCACCAGGGTCACCAAACCCTTCTTAAATATGAATTTTCTGGGCTATTAACCCCAACCAATCCACAAGCAATGGTTATTTCTCCTCATTGACTGCCCTTCTATTCAAAAGCTTTCCCAAGAAGGGGCCATCAAAGAAGGAGGTAACTTTCTCTGAAGGGAGAAGAGAACTTCCACTTTGATTATGGCCTTGTCTAAATAATGTCAGAGTTTGTGGACTTAAGAGGCTTCCATAGCCTAGGCAGCTCATGAAAAGAGCCTTGGGTGATCACTGACATCATAAATAAGAGTGCCAATTGTTAAATCAACAACAGATTCACTGTGTACTTGCTCCCCACGTAGGACCACTGTCCTTAATGAGTTGTACTATGAGAATTAACAGTAAAACTAGTCTTCAAACAGTACTTTGTACTTTGTGTGTCTGTATGGGTGCAAATTTGAAATCTTTACTTAGTATAGAGTTGATCTTCTGTATATAAAGTTAACTAAAAATGAATCTTAATGAAGAATGGGATGGGAGAGGGAGTAGGTGGTAAGACAGTTTGGGGATGGGAGGGCGGGTATGGGGGGGGAAGAACTGCTATAATCCAAAAGGTGTACCTATGAAATTTATACTTATTAAATAAAAGCTTTCTATAAAAAATTTAAAAAAAGCTTTCCCCACTTCCTGTTATCCTGCCCCTCTTATCTACACTCAACATAGGCTCAACATAAACAGTTATGCCATCTTTCCCCAAGTTTTCACAATAAAAATGCTTTTGGTTCTAATGGACATTTTCCCTATTGCAATCTAGCCTTGTTGCTGGTAGTTACTGAAACCTAGGACTGGGTCCTTTTCCTGACCAATATATATAATGGCACAATAAATCCTTCCATTTCACAGCTCCCTCGGTTTCAAGGGTTTTAGTGTAACAGCAGCCTAGAAGCCAGGTTTAAATTTAGGATACATGGGTTCCAGAACATGGCAAAACAAAGAAAACCAGCCTAGCTCTCTTTCTCTTTCTACCCTGTCCTCCAGCACCCATGTGTGGATGATACTTCTACCTGTACCAAGCCCCATTCATACCCCCTATTATTTTTTTTAATTAAAAAGAATTGTTTTTTGACAGAGTTAGACAATGAGAGAGAGAGAGACAGAGAGAAAGGTCTTCCCTCTGTTGGTTCACCCCCCAAATGGCCGCTATGGCCGGCAGGCTGTGCTGATCTGAAGCCAGGAGCCAGGTGCTTCCTCCTGGTCTCCCATGGGGTGCAGGGCCCAAGCACTTGGCCATCCTCCACTGCCTTCCTGTGCCACAGCAGAGAGCTGGCCTGGAAGAGGAGCAACCGGGACAGAATCTGGCATCCCAACTGGGACTAGAACCCGGGGTGCCCGCACCGCAGGCGGAGGATTAGCCTAGTGAGCCACAGCATTATCATTTCTTTATCCCCCTTTGGGCCCAGGATCAGGGTCAGGGAATCCCAAAGTCCCAGGTTTGTAGAGCAGTGCCTGGCAGGGGATTAAGGACTCCAGGTGGTATGTGGAATCTTGGAATGGCACAGAGGAACATGGCTACAGAGGTCTGCAGAGGCTGGCGGCCAGGGGTGGCAGAACCCTCTTATATGCAGTGACCTGGATAAGGAGCTCTTTTGGCAATTTAAGATTACTTTTTTCTGTCTTGTTTTTAGTGCAAGTGAAAAAGAATGTTCTTTTTCCCCCCTTTCATTCATAAATCATCTTCTCTTCCCCCCACCAAATAAATAAGTAAAAATCTTTTAAAAAGCAACAACATAAATGTTAAACTACATGCATAGTTACAGACATTTCCTAGTTACAGACATTTCCTATTTATGATAAGAACTGCAGTGAGATACAAATTGATATGGACAATTTTTCTTTTAAAAGAAAAATATGTACCAAAGTTCTTTGAACAAAGAAATCAGTATTCATGGTGGACTAAATTCAAACAAGAATGTAGTACTGGACCAGTGTAAGACAATATAGAAAAAAATAGAACCTAGACTTGTGCTGGTGCCCAGTCTATCTCCAAACTGTAACTCTTGCTTCTTCTCAACTGTTTCCTTCAGATCTTCAGATTGTCCTTTCCATAGATGTTGTCTCAACTGAAAATGGAAAGAACAAAAACTCCTGCCAGTATATGGGGATCAATCCAAGTTATTCCTGAAATGTCACGACTAACTCTAGGAGAAAAAATGTATCTCCTGCATGGGACACCCACACTATACCTTTATAAATGATGCACATCACAGTGAATATCATGACTTGATGTTAAACTCCTACATCACAGCAAGTCCCCTATAGAAGGAAAAGGAGCAATGGTTGATGTTCCACTGCTTGCCTCCAATTCATGGAGTAATGGGCATTTTTATTGTTGCTTTTGTTTATGTTCAATTTGCTTTTGGCTATTTAGCACCTATCATATCTCTTTTGTTTATGTTGCTGGAGAAAGGATGGTTAGCCTATTAATCAAGGCTGGGTATTTAGGGCAAGCTCCAAACCTAATAATCAGAGTGCTATGGTCAAGACCTTAGCAAGTTATTCTTGGTTGGAGCCTATTTCTCAAGTACCTGATATCTAGACCTGTGAACTAACCAAGTTCTTGTCTGCTTCCAAGCTTTCTCTATGTTTATTCTATTTTTTTTGGGGGGGGGTGTTGGGGGATGGAGAGGAGTGGGTCTCTCTCTCTCTCTCTCTCTCACACACACACACACGTACGTCTTCATGGCTGTTATTTTAGCTACCAGATAGCCTTTTAGTAAATTCCTTTTGCTCAAGATAGGCAGTTTCTTTCATTTGCATGCAAACTAAGAGTCACTGCTGATACACTTGGCAGAGCCCCTGACAAAACATAATCAATGATTGTTTGCTGCATAAATGAATAATTATGATCTGAATGTGTATCACCACCATATTTGTAAAATAGTGAGTTTTTTTCTGATTTATAAAATAAGATGTTATCATGGACTAAATATGCAAAAATTTGAGAGGCATGAAAATCCATATTTCTACCATTCAGAAATCACCTAATTTTTGCTTTTTGTTCATTTTGTATGCCTACATGATATTTGTATTTCACTAGCACATTATGATGACACAATGTATGTACTTTTGCATGCGGTTATTTACAGATAAAATTCTGGTGAAGGTTGTTCCATGTCATTACATCATCAATAGATGTATCCTTTTCAATGCCTATATGAATAGTGTGTTATCATGGAACCTTAAATATCTCTAGCCAGTCTCCAATTTTTAGTTATGCTTGTTGATTTTAATTTTAAAATATAAAATGTGCTGAAAAATCCTTTATAGTAACTTGTCTGCATAAACTTCTTTAGCAAGGACTAAAATAAACATAAAATAAAAAGAAATAATTGCATCACATAATTTGAGCTTTAAAAAGTTTTTGACAAATATTTTCAAGCAGTTTTCTAGGAAGATTATATCATGTAACCCCCCCACTAGTATTAGATGAGAATGCCTTTCTCATAGCATCATTACCAGTTTTGAGTATTACTTTGTATAACTATTTTTCACTTATTTAATATATAAAACATAGCATCTCATTTTTAAAAATTGCATTCCTACAATCAAAACAGAATATTCATTAAATAGAAAGGCATCTCAAAACATGGAATTATAAGATAAGCTTATTTTGGTATAAAAAATTTTAAAAGATTTATTTATTTATTTGAAAGGCAGAGTCATGGAGAGAGAGGAGACACAAAGAGAGCTCTTCCATCCACTGTTTCACTCCCCAAGTGGCCACAATAGCTGGACCTGGGTGGATCTAAAGCCAGGAGCCAGGAGCTTCTTTCAGGTCTCCTAAATGGGTGGCAGGGGCCCAAGACTTGGGCCATCTTCCGCTGCTTTCCTTGGTGCAGGGAAGCTGAATCACAAGTGGAGAAACCAGAACTAGAACCAGCGTCCATATGGAATGTAGCACTCTGTACAAAAAATTTTGCAGTAAACCTCATGCAAAGTTGTATGTAAATCTGCCTCTTTATTTCTCCCTTCGAAGTGCTTATTCTGATAGCTGGATAATCCAATTGGTGTGCTATTTTTTTACTGATTTATAAGGAATCTTCAGTGCTATTACTACCTGTCCTACTACACTTGGTATCATTATGTTCTGCTTTAAGATATTTTTTGTATATACAAGTCTAAAGCATATTCAGATTCATATGCACTTTTTAAAGAAAATTTAATTCAGAGAGTCATATAGGTGGATATGCCTAATTGGATGTTTCCCATACACTTAGCCAATTGCCTTGATATTTCTGTCAAATATTCCTATTTCATAATGTTTTCTCCATCACATTTCTGTTTCCAAAAACTATTTGTTTCAAAGCTATGCTGTTTCATCAAAATACTTATCAATTCTTGAACTAGAACTACACTATTATAGTGATTGTATTAGATGATCAGTTTTATTTTTATTTCTGCAAGGGCAAGCCCTCAACACCTTTTGCCTCCCTCTACATTCCATCTATCTGTTACAGCCCCCAGCACCACATTACTACTTATGTGCACCCACCACCCCCATGTATAGCTACCACCACCCAACTCTATCACCATAACTCTTCTGCAAAATTTTATATAATTACACAATTTATATAGTTATTCTTCCAGATGGATATTAAAACTTTGTCAAATTCTCCCAAATCTCAATAAAATAAAACTATATAATTGACCTGGGAAAAATAACCATTGAATAATATCTTCTTAATCAAATACATTTTTCATTTATTTGTTTCTTAGATTACATGTATAAACAAAATTTTACAGCTTTCTACATAGACTGTCAAATATTTGTTATTATTCTCAAGTATGCTATGTACATTTACTATTTTTCCTAGGTTATTTATATGTTTGTTTTTCCTGATAGGAAGTTCTAAGTATCAAGGAGCTGGCGCTGTGGAGTAGTAGGTTAAGCTTCCGTCTGCGACACCAGCATCCCATAAGGTGCCAGGTGGAGTCCCAGCTGTTCCACTTCCCATCTAGCTCCCTGCTAATGGCCTGGGAAAGCAGTGGAAGATGCCCCTGCACCATGTAGCAGCCCCAGAAGAGGCTCCTGGCTCCTGGCTTTAGACTGGTCCAGCTTCAGTTGCTGCAGCCACTTGAGGAGAGAACAAGGGGCTGGAAGACCTCTCTCTCTCTGTCTCTCCCTCTCTCTGTAACTCTGCCTCTCAAATAAATAAATACATCTAAACAAAAAAAGTTAAAGTATACAACTTAATGGTTTAACACACAGACTTCTGCAGGCACCACCACAATCAATTTCAGGAATTTTATCATTGACAAAAAAAACAACATCTCTATTTCACTTCAATCTCCTACATCCTAATCAATCACTAGTATGCTTTCTGTATTTATGGATTTGCCTGTTAATAAATAGAATCATTTTCCATTTTCTTTTTAGTTGGCAAATACTAGCATTTTTTGAGGTCGTTGATTGTTCAACATGTATGTTAAAACCAGTCACCTTATTGACGTCTCTTAGTGCCTTTAGGTTTTAATTGATCCAATTGTATATTCATCATTTTAAAACTAAAATCAAAGCATGATATCTGAGTTCTGGTTAACTTTATTTAACCATATGCATTAAATGATGTTTTATTATTTCTTTTTAAAAGTCAGCTTTTATGAGAATAATGAGACCTGAAATTGAAGCCGCCTTAGAAATCCAAATGTAACACATACTCCTGTGTTGAGCTCCATTCATTTCCCTTGGGCACTCAATCTTGCTATTCAAAACTACCAAGTGTGATTTCAATGAGATATTAAGTCACCTCTCATTTGGCTAAAACAGGAAAAATTAAAGAATAAAAACAATTGAGAGTTTGGACAGAAACACAGCACAAACTTGTATCCATAGAAAGAGCAATTTGTCTCTTATTTTAACCCCAGGGTTAGTAGCTAGAATGATTTTTAAAATAGAGCAGAGGGGGCCTTGTGGTGCAGTGGGTTAAACTTCTGCTCTGACACCAGTATCCCATATGTGAGTTCCAGTTCAAATCCCAGCTGCTGCACTTCTGGTCCAGCTTTCTGCTAACATGCCCAAGAAGGAGTGGAAATGGCCTAAGTATGAGGGTCCCTGCCACACTTTTAAGAGACTAGGACAGAGTTCTTGGGTCCTTGTTTCTGCCTTGCCCAGACCCACCTGTTGTGGCCATTTGGTGAGTGAACCAGCAGATGGAAAATCTTTCTCTCTGCCTCTTTTTTTTTTAATACATATAAGGATAAATTATTAAAAACAGTGAAATAGACTACGGCCCACTCAGATATTTTCAGAAAGAAATTACATGCTCTTCTACTCATGTACGTGAGTAGATTCTTTTCCCCTCGAATAATAGGACCTACTAATTACTAATTCATCAAACATTTATTGAACTTCTGATAAATGTAGGATTCTAAATTATTTGTAAACAATAGGCCTATTGTGACAATTATGAATAGGGACTGAACAAAATCAGGCACACAGAAACTCAATAAATTACTGTTATTCATTATTATACATAATGTCCATTGTAATACATGATATTATTACTACTATTAATTTCTAGAAGGGTAAAAGCCTAGTTTAGCATTGTCTTCCTTGGCCCTAGCAAACAAACAAAAATGTAAAACATATTTGAAGATTACTTATTGACTCACTGATATATAGTCACAAAAACCTCAGTAGCCAGAAAATATTTTGATTCAATTCTTAACTTATAGCCTAAAACCAATTCATAGAAGATGTATTTGTTAAAGCCAAGAATACTCCTCTTTTGAAGTCAGAATGAGGTTCTAAATCGTTCTTTTTATCCAAGTTAGTTAAAAGGGAAAAAAAAAAAACCTTCTAAAAATCAGACCTTTAAATTGGCACAGAAAAATGCTATGAGGCAAAGAATTTAATCCTCCATGCATTCACCATTTATTGAGCATCTTCTGCATGTAACATAAAAATCTGGCCAGCACAGAACTTGCAGACATTAAATGGTCAGACAAATATGAAATTGCAAACTGAGGTAAATGACACAGGAGGAAAGTAAAGAGACATATCCAAGATGTGGCTGGCTCAATGTCCAAGCCTCTGGGAGTCTCTGGAAATTGTCTTAGTTGTATGAGTGGCATTTTATACAGGAAATTGATATGACCCTATCTGCTCTTGGTGAAGAGTTGGAGGCTCCAAGCAAGGAACCAGGGATCTCCTTAGAAAGGGATACTAGTGGTCCGCGAGACAGATGATGACTTGAAGTTTGATGGTGATAAGAAAGACAGGAAGAAGAATCTAGCAAGACACACTTAGAGCTATGAGTAGGAGATAGAGTTTATTCAACCATGTGAGTTTGGCATGTGGAGAAGAAATGGAGTGTCAAAGATAGTTCTTGGATTTCTGGCTAGAGTGGTGTTATTCATCAGGATAATGTTAATTAAAAATATGTTATCTCAAGAACTAAGAAAGGAAGGAAGAAAGGAAAGGTGGGAGGGAGGAAGGGAATATCATTATGTTCTCAGAATTGTGTCTAGGAATTACATTGAATCTGTTCTTTGTATTAATATTATGTTAACATGAAAAGATATCAGCAAAGACTAGAAAGTGTAAGGATATATTTGTTGATGTTATTGTTTTGGTTTGTTTTTCCAAGTGTTGATAGTGTAGCAAAACAAGGCAGCAGCAACTTCCAGAAATCAGTTTGGAAAGATTGCATTTTGAGAAGCCTCTAGAAGACCCGGTACTACATTGTTTGGTTTCCAGATAAGTGACATGTATGAGGGCACTTCAAAAAGTTAATGGAAAAGTACCATTAAAGTCTGTTTATTTTGGAGCAAAAATTTTTTGAAGCCCAAGTATAATTCCCATAATATGCATTTCCCATGAGCATATTTTTATTTGACAGAGAGAGAAGTAAAGAGAGAGGGGGAGAGCTCTGATCCACTGATCCCCTCCCCAAATGCCTGCCATGGATAGGGCTGGGCCAGATCAAAATTGGGAGCTGATAACTCCATCCAAATCACCCACATGGATGGCAGGGATGCAAGTATTTGAACCATTGCTTTCTGCCATCCAGGGTCCACATTAGCAGGAAACTAGAATCAGGAGCAGCTTCAGAATATTCTGAACATTTTGGACGCATTTCTGTGCACAAATTTCAAAATTTTTCACCAAAAAGTCTTTTAATGCCATTTTTTGACAAACATTTTCTGAAGTACCATTGTATAAATGAGGTACTTTTGAATACTGTTTTCTCTAACATAGTTGGGAACATAAAACCTTGGATAGATTGTTTTAACAATTCTTCAGTTTTTTCTAAACTCATGTTATTCTATCTGTATATTCTGCTCTTATGTTGACATCATCTTGTGTTGTGATTACACACAATTCTTCGGTCTATGTTGCTGTAATGGCCTTAGAAGCGTCTCCCAAACATTCATGTGTACCCACAAGCTGTGAATGAGAACTTGTTTGGGAATGAGTTACTCACAGAAGTAATCACAAGGAGGTCATATTAATTAGAGTGCATCCTAAATTCATATGAATGATGTCCTTACATGAAGACGAATTGTTTTTGACCCAAGGACACGCAGAAAGAATGTGCCCCATGAAGACAGCGGCAAAGATCAAAGTTATATCTAGGAACACCTGGGGCTGCCAGAATCTGAAAGTGGCAAAGGAAGATCCCCTGTTAGGACCTTGGAGGGAGCGAGGCCCTGTGGACTCTGCTTTTGGACTTCCAGCCTCCAGAACTGGGACAGGGTCAGTTTCTGTGGTTCTTAGCTGCCAAGTGTGTGATTGTTTGTTATGGAAGCCCTAGGAAGTAAAACGGTTGGAAAGATTTAAATGAAATCACCTGTTCGAAACAACCTTGTTTAATACAGGGCACAGAATGGGGGTTCAATAAACATACATGTCTTTTTTCTCTTAATGGTCATCACTATTTTTATGGTGGTTTATAAGTAATCTTCATACCTACTCATTTAGTAGGTCCTACTATTCCTAAGCCTGTTTCACAGAGGAGAAAATTGAGGCTTGGGAAAGTTAAACAGCTTTCCCACGACCACAAATCTAAACTTGAAAGAGCCCAGGGCAAAGTCAGCTCTGTGTTGTTATCAACCAAGACTATAACTATATCTACTGTGGCCTAGTAGACTAAGCCTCTGCCTCTGGTGCCAGCATCCCATATGGGTGTCCTGGCTGCTCCTCTTCCAATGCAGCTCTCTGCTTATGGCCTGGGAAAGCAATGGAAGATGGCCCAAGTGCTTGAGCTCCTGCACCTGCATGGGAGACCTGGGAGAAGCTCCTGGCTTCGGATCAGCTCAGCTCTGGCCACTGCAGCCATCTGGGGAGTGAACCAGCAGATGGAAGACCTTTCTCTCTGTCTGTAATTCCACCTCTCAAATAAGTATCTTTTAAAAAGAATAGGATACCATAACCTGGAACCCCTGCTTCTCAGCAGGCAGTGTTTCAGCAAGCTCTGATAAAGTGAAGGAGAGGGAGTACCTGCATTTAAAACTCACAAAATAACAAGTTGCAGAGACTGAATACAATCAATGTATACTCAATCACAGAGGAACACTGGCCAATGCTAGCAATGGCCTCGAAGCACATTCCCTTGCTTGCATTAGCAGCATTTCTGGTTTGCATATATTTATCCCAACTCCAAGTAGTACCCATCAGATTGGACGTTAATGGCTTTAATTTAAATGCCTTTTCCTCAAGCAGCCCCCATTTCATTCTGATTTAACTAACTCTTTCTTGCCACCTAAGAAGATCATAAAAAGAAAGGGTGGAGGAAAGTGTTTCCAAACTTCATATTCACAGATGTCTACTCTTTATATTATAAAGCAAAAAATAAAGCACGACTTAAATTTACCTTTGCACCCCAACGCGGTGAGTTGTGCTGCTGAACAGAACTGATGTACAAATATGCGCGGTGGAGCTGTTCTGCCAGTGCCACTGTGGTAGATTCCTACTGTAGAAGGAGCTCCTGGAGAGCATCGGGTCCATCGGGACTCAGGTAAGACATAGTGCACGCCACTCAACCCGGGAAGAGCAAAGGATGGGCGGAGAGATCCTGGGAGGTACCTAAGACTCTGGCTGGGTTTTGGTAGAACCCTGTGGAATGCCACGTTTCCTGATTGCCCCAAAAGTATATCCAGCTTTCCAAGCTGTCATCAGCTATTAAGGATGACACTTTACGCTGGCTTTGTGTCAATTTCTCTTTTTCTTCATGACTCTGGCCTTGGCGCTGATGCTTCAAATAATTAGCATCTGATGCTGAAGAATTAACTCACATCTCGTGCTAAAGCTCTGGAGCACACACACATGGTTTGAGGAAGAGCGATCACTTCTCCTCCAAACTGGGTACCCCCTCCTCCCCCCAAAGTCTGGGTCCCCAGACTTTTCAAGTTCACCCTCCAGGAAACTGACAAGGCATATAATTTTCACAAGAGTTTGGAACCGAGATCCTCTTCCTCACTCTGCCCGCACTGGTGCCCACAGAAGAAGTTGTCTGTCTCCATTACAACCCACCACGAGCGCAGGCACACCGAGGCAAATAACAAAGAGAAACACAGCCCCACAGGCTCAGCTATTGCATCTTCCAGTCCACACCTGCCCAAAGACAAACACCATATGGGAACCCTGCCCTGGCGCTACGACCAGCGCTCTCTGGGAGAAGCAGGCGCCCTGGCAGACCCAGGCGTGCGCCGCTGTCTACACAAAGAACCGGTGCGGGGCTGGCTAGCGGTTTGGGGTACCAGCGCGCTCCCAAGGCTGGTTTCCCGGTTTCTCCCGCACGCCCTCCCGCCCCGCAGAGAGAAACTATCCTTTATTTGACCCGTGGAGAGCCCAGGCTGGGTAGTAGCGCATGGGCTGGGGGTTGGGGAGTGGGCGGTCCCCGGATCCCTCCCCTCCATCCAGGCAGCCGGTCCCCAGCCTTTGGCATCTTCTGGGAGATGCACAATCGCGCTGTCAGAGTCCGCTTCGCATCCTTCCCCCGACAAGGCAGGATGCCTTGGGTACCAGCCGTGCGCATCCCCGCCGGCGCCCCTCCTCGCGCCGTTCTCCACCCGGGCAGCCCCGCCAGGCGCGCTCGCCTACCTGGCGCTTGTCTGTCAGCGAAGCGGCGGTGCCTCAGCCGCGTCTCCTCAGCTGCTCCATCGCTCCGAGCGCCATGTTCCCGGTCTCTCCGGGCGCACGCTGGGGAACTACTACGGGCTGGGTAGGGGCAAGGGGGGCGGGAGCCGGAGGGAGGGGGTGGGAGGCAGAGCCAAAGCTTTCTACTCTCCACCCAAACCTCCGCCAGCTACTGAGCATGCCCAGCTGTCGGGCTTCGCCCTGAGAGGACTGTCCACGAGCGCAAGCAGCTGTTCCGGGTTTTCGCGGCAGCCGGCTGGGGGCAGGCCGCGGCCGCTGCGGGGGGTGGGGAGGGAGGGAATAGATGGGGGGAGGGGGGAGTGTCTACACTGGAGAGCTGGAGAAAGCAGCCGATCCCATCCTACTTTCCGTCGGCTTTCCCTGGCTAGGGGAACTCCTGCACGCCCCTCCGCACACACTGGGGGTTTGCAGAAATGTTGGGCAGGTCCGTTGCAGGGCGGAGCGGAGCTTTGGAGGCCTGTGGAGATGGGGGCGGGGGGGGGGGGTGCTGAGAGGCTCATCAGTATGCTGGCCTCTTTGCCACCACCTGGACCAGGGCTTCTCCAACTTTTGTGTGCCTGTGACTTACAATGCAGATTCGCATTCAATTGGCTGGGGCCCGAGACTCTGGGAGCCCTACGACTTCGCAGGTGGGGTGGGTCCGCTGATCCTCTCACCGCTCTGTGGTAACCAGGATCCAGAGCACCCAGCCTGTGACCTCCAATCGGCCAGTGCCTCCGTGGGTCTAGCTGTGAGGAGTCAGATGGTTCTATAGGCAGCCTGGAAACTGAGGCTGGAAAACGTTCCCCAGGAAAGTTATCCTTAGCAAGGTCAGAAGTTCAAGCCTGCCCACTCCTTGGGAGCTTCCAGTCTTATCATGAGACTAGCAAGGGAGTGGGGACTTCACCCTTCTGAGCTCCCAGTTTACTGTAAAATAAATTAGGTATCCCACCCTTGTGATGGCTCTTTTGTTTTATCAGGAGTAAGCCAGACAGGGTAAAGGATTGCAAAAAAGGTTTTGTCCCCACCTTGTAACTGAATGTCAATCTGATTGCCAAGTTTCCCCCTCCTCCCCCCCAAAAAATGTGCTTAAAAACTCAACTGCCACGGACCACTTTGAGTTTTTTCCTTTCTTGGATCCCCCTCCATGCCACTCTGGCTGGAGGTCTTTTAACTCTAATACATCTTGCTTTTAAATCTCTCTGCTTGGAGTGGGCTCCGTGGAACAGTAGGTTGATCCTCTGCCTATGGTGCCAGCATCCCATGTGAGCGCCTATTCGAGTCCCAGCTGCCCCTCTTCCCTTCCAGCTCTCTGCTATGGCCTGGGAAAGCAGTGGAGGATGGCCCAAGTCCTTGGGCCCCTGCACCTGCATGGGAGACCAGGAAGAAGCACCTGGCTCCTGGCTTTGGATTGGCGCAGCTCTGGCTGCTGCGGCCATCTGGAGAGTGAACCAACGGAAGGAAGACCTTTCTGTCTCTCCCTCTCACTGTCTGTAACTCTACCTCTCAAATAAATAAATAAAATCTTTTTTTCAAAAAAATCTCTGCTTGTCCACTTGGAAATTTTTCTTCCATGAGAGACAAAGAACCGAGGTAATACTATTTTTCTCTGCAGAGAAATGTTTCCCCATAATATTCCATGGCCTCTAGTGTCCACAGAAACCTTTTCTGCCTTCAGATGGCTTGGAGACCCAAGGGAAAGTGTGTCCTTGAGGGTGCCACAGCTATCCTGAAAGGATTCTATGCAGGGCTAGGCGTTGGCTGCCCAGCCCAAATTGGCTACTTTCTGATTTAAAATCTTGCACCTACCAGAGGGGTGGTTCTGGCATCTCTTCACCCTCACTTTACTAATGGGCTAGCAAACTGGTTGCAAGTGTAACTGCTCCACTCAAATCTGAGCCAGTCTGGCTTGGCCCTCCCCTGCTTTTCCTGGAGTGTGGGGATGTCAGTTTCTCATAAGGTGTAATGCCAAGCTGGGCTTGACCAATAGGAAGCCCGACAGATGATGGTGATTAAAGAGTGCTTTGGTCTAAGAGATGACAGGCCTTTTTGCTAAGTGATGTTGGAGCTGACCTTTTGGTTCATCTTAAATCCCCCAGTTGCCCACTCCCCTCCCAAATACTTGAAAACACCTGGAATTATCAACAATGCTTGCTGCTCCCTCTAACGTGAGAGAAAGTTACAAACTAGTTGTGAGCTTTTAGCCTTGGAAATTAAGAACTCATACCTTTGCCTGTCCTCTGCCACTCCAACTTATGAGCTAGTACGTATGGTATCTGATCTTATAACTGGAGAGCAGTTTACAAAATCAGGATCTATATCTCTCAGGACCCCATTATACTCAATCACTTTAGACAGATGTCTAGTTAGCAGCATATTTATCATTTCCCCTTTGCTTGTTCTCTGTTTTCTCAGTACCCACAATATAGTAGCTGCCATCTAGAAACCGGAACCACAGGATGAATGATTGATTACTTTTCTTCTCTAACATTTGTATATGTAAAGAAGAAATATGTCCAGGTCATATTCTGATTTTCCATTTAAAGGGTAGGAGTCTTTAAACTCATCTCTACTCTTTCTAAGCTCTTTCTAAGTCCTGAAAACACCGCCCCCCACACACCATCCTCATTGATACACCTATAATTATTTGCATAAATAGCTTCTACTTTTACTTCTTTGTATGTGTGCTCACACTGATGCAAAAAAACAGAAAGTACTACAATGTGGTCTATTTATGATTGGTTGGTATCAATTAAAATTGTGATTTGAAATACTGAACTTTAATCACTTCAATAGTGATAAAGGTGACATTTGTGCAGTTGTTACTACTGATTCAATGTGAGGACTCTGGTTCATTTTGGAAGTATGCAAGGTAAAAATTACAGATGAAAACTAATATTATTTCTAGAAATACTGCATTACAAAAGGCCTAAAGGTTTTCTTTGTATATAATATCCTTTCTTGACACTAATGATTAGTGACCAACACCTGTGGGTGAGAAATCACCCACAATCTGGCTCAGCAGCAGCTACTGTAGGCATTTGGGGAGTGAACAAGCAGATAGATGACCTCTCTCTTGGTTTGTATCTGTCTCTCTATCTGTCTACCTTCAAATAAAGGGATATACATTTTTACAATTTTAAAAAGTTTTAAATAAAAAATAGAATGACAGGGTTGGCATTGTGGCACAGCCGTGCTAAGTTGCCACTTGGAATGCCAGCATCTATATTAGAGTGATCATTCAAGACTTAGTTGCTACACTTGCAGTCTGGTTTTCTGCAGATGCACCTGGAAAGCAGCAGATGATGGCCATAGTACTTGGATCCCCATAGGAGATGCGAATGAAGTCCTGGCCCCTGGTTTCAACCTGGCGGAGCCATGACTGTTGTGGGTATTTGGGAAGTGAAACAGCAGATGGATGAGTTCTGTGTCTCTCAATCTCCATCTGTCACTTTACCTTTTGAATAAATAAATAAAAATAAACCTTTTCCAAAAAGAACATTAAACCTGCAGTTGCCTTGTGTAAAAATGAAGTTAGTATTGAACAACTAATCTTCAAATATATTCTGGTGAGGTCATAGAACTTCAAAGACAAATAATGTTTGGTATATCCAGGCAGAAAAGGCAATTTACATATTAAATAAAAGACAATCAGGTTACATTTAGATTTCTTTACAGCACCAAACATGCCAGTTGGAGTGTTCTGAGGGCAGAAAGGCTGACTCAAGAATGTTTTGCCCAGCCTGGCTGGTCTTTGCATTTTCAAGGCAACAGTGGATTGTTCTCAAACATACAATTAGTCAGGATGTATAGTAAACATAAACGCTGACAAAATTTTACTTCATCATGAAATTCAGACTACAAGGAGGTACATTAAAAAAACAAATCTCATGAATGATGAAACTCTGATCAAATGTTATATTAATGGTGATAGTTAATATTAAATCTAAAAAATTATGTTTGGGATTTTTTAGAACATAATTTAAAAATTATCACCCTTGACAATGTAAATATCACTGTGTAACTCACTAAAATCTACAGGTAGTAAAAACATAGTTGTCAAGTGTTTTTTTTTTTTTAAGACATATTTATTTTATTTATTTGGAAGGCAGAGTGGCAGAGAGTGAGAGAGGGACAAAAGAGAGATCTTCGATCTTCCATCTACTGGTTCACTCCCCAAATGGCCACAAAGGCTGAGGCTGGGCTAAGTCAAAGCCAGGAGCCAGGAGTGTTATACTGGTCTCCCACGTGGGTGCAGCAGCCCAAACACTTGGGTTATCTTCTGCTGCTTTAGCAGGGATCTTGACAAGAAGTGGAGAAGCTGGAATTCAAACTGGCGCACATATGGGATGACAGTATCCCAGGTGGAGGCTTAACTCTTTGCTACAATGCTGGCCTCATGAAGAGGTTTTAAGTACAATAATTTCCTTTAGCAAGAGATATATTATTATATTATTATATATATATTATATTATGAAAGTCAAAATATAGCTATACAATGAACCCATCTCCAATTTCATAATGCTATTTCATGATTTATTTTCCTTATCTGTATGAGAATAAATTTAACTCTCTGGCTCTGCAAAAACATTTTTTCTTTTCTTTTTTTTAAAAAATTTATTTATTTATTTGAAAGTGAGGGTTACACACAGAAAGAGAGGCAGAGAGAAAGACAGAGAGAGAGAGAGAGAGAGAGAGAGAGAGAGAGGTCTTCCATCCACTGGTTCACTCTCCAATTGGCTGCAATGGCCAGAGCTGCGCCAATATGACACCAGGAGCCAGGAACTCCTTCCAGTTCTCCCACATGGGTGCAGGGACCCAAGGACTTGAGCCTTCTTCTACTGCTTTCCCAGGCCATAGTAAAGAGCTAGATCAGAAGTGGAGCAGCTGGGACTCGATCCGGCGCCCACAGGAATGTCGGCATTGCAGGTGGTGGCTTTACCTGCTATATCACAGCGCCGGCCCCAACATTTTTTTCTAAAGTTTAGAAATTACCACAGGTAAATTTAACTTCTTTTTGTTCCATTTAATTTTAATAAGATTAAAATGTAATTTAGTTTTAAAATTATGTGTGTAAGAGCCATAGATACAAAAGCACATCAGTTTATTCTAATTATTATAACCTTATATTTTTATATCTCTCTGCAAGAAGACTTATGGAATGCAGTAGCCAAGCAACATTTTTGATGGAAAGATTTGGGGTGGATTATTTACTTTTCTATGTTGTATGGAATTACTTGAAATTTTTAATAATGAATGTGTATATACTTAAAAATGAGTCATTCTTTTTAAAATATCTCAAAATATTATTCCTTTTTATGACAGATTAACATTACAGAATGTGAAATGGAATGAAAATAGACAATTAAAATAAGCCTGGATTAAAATGATTCATTTAGATAAAATAAAGAGAAGTCATAAGTCACTAGAAACAGAAATGAAACAGGGGATGTAAGCACAGTTTCTAAAGTCATCCAAATTATACTTTATGTGAAATAATTTTGTGCTCATAAATTCAACAATGTATAGGACATGACTAGTTTTTTAAAAACACACATTTCTGGGTTTGGCACTGTGGCATAGTGGGTGAAAGCCGCTGCCTGCCTTGCGGGCATCCCATATGGGCGCTGGTTTTAGTCCCAGCTGCTCAACTCCCGATTCAGCTCCCTGCTATAGTCTGGGAAAGCAGTAGAAGAGGGCCCAAGTCCTTCAGCCCCTGTAACCAAGTGGGAGACCTGGAGGAGGCTCCTGGCTCCTGGCTTCAGATTGGCACAGCTCCAGCAGTTGCAGCAAATTGGAGAGTGAACCAGTGGTTGGAAGATCTCTCGCGCTCTGCCTCTCCTCCCTCTGTGTAACTCTGTGTAACTCTTTCAAATAAATAAAAAATAAATCTTTTTTTATTTGAAAGGGTTATAGAGAGAGGTAGAGATAGAGAGAGGTCTTCCATCCACTGGTTCACTCCCCAGATGGCTGCAACTGCCAGAGCCATGCCGATCCGAAGCCAGGAGCCAGGAGCTTCTTCTGGGTCTTCCACATGGGTGCAGAGGCCCAAGGACTTGGGTTATCTTCCACTGCTATCCCGGCCATAGCAGAGAGCTGGATCTGAAGAGGAGCAACCGGGACTAGAACCAGCTCCCATATGGGATGCCAGTGCTTCAGGCCATGGTGTTAACCCCCTGCACTACAGCACTGGCCCCTAAATAAATAAATCTTAAAAAAATAAAAATGCATTACCAAAAACACAACCAAGATGAAATATATAACCTGACTGGTCCTAGACCACTGATGAAAATTGAATTCAAAATTTAATATCTCGGGTTGAGTGTTGTAGTGCAGTAGGTTCAGCAACCACTTGGGATGCCTACTTCCCAAGAGTTCTTGATCGAATCCAGGCTCCTCTGCTTCTGACCCAGCTCTGTACCAATACACCGGGTAAGTAAAGAGTACTGGCTCAAACTTGCATTTCTGCCACCTGAGTGTTGTGGCCACTGTGGGAGTGAACTAGAGGATGGAAGAACCATCTCTATCTCTTTCTCTCTCTGCCTTTCAAATAAATAAATCTCAGTTTTTTAAAATTCTTTCCAAAATGAAATCTCTTGGTCCAGTATCTTCACTGAAGAAATCAACCAAACCAAAGGAGGAGAATTAACATTGCTTTTACATAATTTCCTCCAGAAAATAGAAAACACTTCCTAGCTCTTCTTATGAGGCCAATATTATACTAATATCCAAACCAAACAAATTCAGTAGGGGGAAAAAAAAAAAAAAGCTAACTGCAAACAGATATGGTTTATTAACTTAGTTGCAAAAAATCCTCAAAATTAATTAATTAACATGAATCAACATTGCAAAAAAACGATGATATATTATTGTCAAGTGAGGTTTGTTACAGGAATGCAGGACTGGTTTAACATAGAAAGTTAATTAATGTGGAGTGGGGCTGGTGTTGTGGTGTAGTAGGTAAAGCTGCTGCCTGCAGTTCCAGCATCCCATATGACTCCTGGTTTATGTCATGGCTGCTCACTTCCAATAAATTCCTTGCAGTGGAATATGGCCCAGATCCCTGGTCCCCTGACATCCACATGGGAGACCCAGAAGGGGCTCCTGGCTTCTGGCTTTGACCTGACCTAGGCCTAGGCCTGGTTGTTGTGGCCATTTGGGTGGTGAACTAGCAGATGGGAGAACTCTCTCTCTCTGTTTCTTTCTTCCTCTCTCTCTAACTGCCTTTCAAATAAATAAAATAAATCTTTTTTAAAAGTTAATTAATGTAATTCCATGGTCAGCTTTGTGGCACAGTGGGTTAAGCTGCTGCCTGAGACATGTGTATCCCATATCAGAGGGCCTGATATGCCACTCAGTTACTCTGCGTTTGAACTACCTTCCTGTTAATACACCTTGGAGGCAGGAAATGATGACTCAAATAACTTGGGTCACTACAACCCAAGTGGGATAGAGGTCCTGGCTCCTGGCTTCAGCGTGAGCAAGTATTGACTATTGTGGGCATTTGAGAAGTGAATCAATCTCTCTCTTGTCCCCCCATCAATCTGATTTTCAAATAAATTAACTTTTTAGAGAAATGATGGTTTATTTATTTAAAAATTTTTTTATCAATATAAAGAGAACAGATTTCATATATTTCATAGGTATAATTCTAAGAAGGTAACTATATTTCCCTCTCATTTCTCTCCCTCCCTCAGTCCCCCTGCTTACTTCCTTTATTTTTCATTTTTGCAAAAATGTAATTTTGGTCCACTTCACAATCATGGGCTTAATGCACCACTAACAATAATATTCAATAAAATTCAACAAAAAAGTAAAAAATAGAAATAGCACAGTTCACGTAAGTATAAATGAGAGCTAAAAACATTTTTAAAAATTATTTATTTTCATCATTTAATGTAATTCACCATGATAACAAACTCTAAAAGAAAAATAATATGATCATATCAATTGATGTAAAAATATACTTTATAAAATCCAACACACATTCATGAATAAAAACTCCCAGCAAATTAGCAATTGAGAGGGAATACCTCAACTTGATAAAAAGCATTTACAAAAAATCTCAACTAACATTAAACTTAATGGTGAAATGCTGAATTTTTTTTAGGTGTGAAATAAAGAAATAAGGCGAGCATGATGTTATCACTGACTTTACTACACATAGTACTGGAAATATTCGCTTCTAAAATTAGCCAAGAAAAAAAGACTGTTGAAAAAGAATAAATAAAATTGTCTCTAGTTGCAGATGATGTGCTTGTCTACATTAAAACATAAAAAGCCAAAGAACCTACAAAATAACAAGTAAAAAGAAAACATCAGAAGGTTGGAAACTCACTGAGCAGAGAGCCTGAAAGTAATCCACTCATCTGCAACAAAATGATTTTTCACAGAGGTGCTACCAACATGAGTGTAGAATGGACAATTTTTTCAATAAATTATGCCAGTAAAATTGGACATCCACATGAAGAAGATTTCTGAAGCCAGACCTTCTCTTTCACCACATAAAAAATGATTCAAAAATGAGTAAAACTATATGGCCTGAAAACATGAAATGGAAGAAAACAGGGAAAAATGAGTTAGGACTTTCGTATTTTACGGATAAGTTATTGAGTACAGAGTTTCAATTTGAAATGATTAAAAAATTCTGAAACTGGAGAATGGCAGTGGTTACAAAAAGGATCAAATACTCAATACCATTGAAAGGTATAGTTAAAATTGTTAAAGTGCTAAATTTTGTATTATATATACTTTGCCAAAGTAAAAGTAAAACCAAGTCAGAAAAAAAAGTGCACCTCAACCTAAACTTCAAACCATATTTAAAACATTAACCTCAAGTGGAACATGGGCTTAAATGTAAAGCATAAAAGCATGCAACTCTTCAGAAAAAGCATAGAAAAATCTTCAAGACCTAGGTCTGGCAAAGAGTTCTTACACATGATACTAAAACTGAATTATGAAAGGAAAGATGGATAAATTGATCCTCCTCACAATTAAAACTGTATTGTCTGTGAAAACTCATGTGGCAGGTAAATAGGCAAGTTACGGAGTGAGAGAAAATACTTACAAGCAGGATATAAAAAAAACTCAAACTCAGGGGCCGGAGCCGTGGCTCACTTGGTTAATCCTCCACCTACGGCGCCAGCATCTCATGTGGGCACCAGGTTCTAGTCCCAGCTGCCCCCTCTTCCAGTCCAGCTCTCTGCTGTGGCCCGGGAGGGCAGTGGAGGATGGCCCCAGTGCTTGGGCCCCTGCACCCACATGGGAGACCAGGAAGAAGCACCTGGCTCTTGGCATCAGATCTAGTTAACCAGCGGAAGGAAGACCTTTCTCTCTGTCTCTCTCTCTCACTGTCTATAACTCTACCTGTCAAAAAAAAAAAAAAAAAAAACACCTCAAAAGTAAAAACTAAACAATCCAAATAGAAAACAGTCAAGAACTAAAAACCATTTCATGTAATAGAATAATGATGATAAAGAGATGGCAGATAAGGACACAAAAATATGTTCAACGTCATGAAACGTTAGGGGCATTCAAATAGAAACCACGGAGATATGTCACCAGATGCCTATCAGTTGGCTGGAATAACACATTGTGGCAAAGCCAAATTCTGGTGACCATGTATATAAACTGTATGACTCGTGTGTTGCTAGTGGCAATGAAAAGTGGTTCAGCCAATAAATAGTTTGGTGTGTTTTTATCAAACTAAATATGTAGTTACTCTATCCAGAAATTGCATGCCTGAGCATTGTTAGGGACTGACTGCTTGTGTTCCCCTAAAATTCCTACATTCAACCCTTACCTCCTAACATGATGAGATGAGGATGTGAGGTCTTCATGAGCTTTAGGATTTGATGAGATCATGAGGGCAGAGCGTTCATGAACTGGATTTGTGTCTCCGAATCCTGCGACAGCCTGCTTCCCCTTTCACCACAGGAGCTAAGAAAATGAATGTGAATCAGGATGTGGGGCTCTCATGGGACACTGACTCTGCCAGGATTTGAATCTAGGACTTCCTAGCCTCCAAAAATGCAAAAAAATTTCTGTTGTTATAATCTACCCAGTTTATGGCATTTTGTTATTGGAACCCAAACAAAGACAAGCATTCATCCCAGAGAAATGCAAACTCATGTTCATATAGAAAATTTATAAAAATTGTCATAAAACCTAAATAGTCTTTAGTAGGTAATGGTTAAAGAAATTATAGTATACATACACTATGCAATACTACTCATCGATAAAAAGAAACACAAGTGATACATGCAACAACTTGAATGACTGCACAGGGAATTGAGCTTAGTGAGAAAAAAATCCTAAATGGTTATGAAACGTATATATCCATTTATATAACATTTTGAAATGACAATATTTTAGAAATGCAGAACAGATTAGTGGTTGCCAGGAGTTAAGGAGGAAGTGAGATGTGGGTGTGGTTATAAAAGAACAACAGAGGGATTCTTATGCTGATGGAACTATTTGTATCTTAACTGTGGCAGTGAGTACACGAACCTACATATGTGACATACTTGTATAGAACTACACAGAAATGACTGCAAGTAAAATGAGGGATGTCTAAGTAAGATCAGTGAAATTCATCAATGTGAATATCCTGGTTGTTATAATATACTATAGTTTTTGCAAGAGGTTCAGGAAAACTGGAGAAAAAAATAGACTGATCTTTCTGTGTTATTTCTTAAAACTATTGTTATTTCTTAAAACTGAACCTACAGTTGTCTCAATAAAATTTCAATCAACAAATAATTTACATATTTTTAACTCCCCAAGATTTACTGAGCATTTCCTGTGATCACGGAAATACATGTGTGTGTGAGTTTGTGTGTTGAGACTGCTAAACCCTTAAAATATGGCTAATGTGACTGAGAAACTTAATTTCAAATTTTATTTAAGTCTAGTCACATGTAGCTAATGGCTCCCATGTTTAGCAGCACAGTCCGACACATCAACCACTGAGGTAGGTAATAGTAACCCTAAAATGAGCTTGTCTTCCAGAAGTTCAAAATCTAGTGAAGGAGGGTAACAAAAATATCACTATTATAAATTGTGTGTCAGAGTAGGATTGCTTATAGGTGTTTGAGAGCAATGGCAAAAGACAACTGACCCAGCTGGGGATAGAGAGGTTGTGAGGAAATGCTTGTAAAATGAAGTGCCTTTGAGCCAAGTCTTCAGGGTAATTAAGAAAGGCCAGGTGAGTAAAGGCATAGTTTTGGAGAAATATTGTCCCAGTTAAGGGAACAGGACTATAAAGACACAATGACATAAGACAGCGTTCACAAAGGAAAGTATTTGGTAAGCTTGTGCAGGGTCAATGAGAATAGAATAGGAATAGGCTAGATGGTGAAGGGCTTCAAGATATAATATGCCTTGACATTTCAGCTTCATTATGGAGTAGGTTTACCTCTAAAGTATCCTACTGAAAATGGATTGGAGTAGAGCAAGATTTCAGGTGGGGGAGTATGGGTATAATAATCAAGGGCTCACGTATGGTAGTGGAAGTGGGAGAAGGGAGAAGAAAATACAAAGGTTCTTCAAAGAGTTCATGCAAATGCATTTTATGAAAAGCAGGATGAATTTTGAAATTTTTGAACCAAAATAAACTTATCTTTTAACTCCATTTTCCTATGAACTTTTTGAAGTACTCTCATATAAACAATAGGCATTGGCCAGCACCGAGGCTCAATAGGCTAATCCTCCGCCTGCAGCTCCGGCATGCTGGGTTCTAGTCCCGGTTGGGGTGCTGGATTCTTTCCTGGTTGCTCCTCTTCCAGTCCAGCTCTCTGCTGTGGTCCGGGAAGGCAGTGGAGGATGGCTCAAGTGTTGGGCCCTGCACCCGCATGGGAGACCAGGAGAAGCACCTGGCTCCTGCCTTGGGATCAGTGCAGCGCCGGCCTTAGTGGTCATTTGGGGGGTGAACCAACAGTAAAGGAAGACCTTTCTCTCTGTCTCTCTCTCTCTCTCTCACTGTCCACTCTGCCTGTCAAAAAAACAAAACAAAACAAACAAACAAACAAAACAATAGACATTAGAGAAGTAAGATTAGAAAGAGGTTGTATTGGGGCCAGCTCTCTGGCACAGTGGGTTAAAGCCCTGGCCTGTAGTGATGGCATCACCTATGGGCAGCAGCTCAAGTTCTGGCTGCTCCACTTCTGATCTAGCTCCCTGATAATGCACCTGGGAAAGCAGTGGAAGATGGCCCAAGTCTTTGAGCCCCTGCACCCATGTGGCAGACCCAGAAGAAGCTCCTGACTCCTGGCTTCAAATCAGCTCAGCCCTGGCCATTGTGGCCATTGTGGCCATTTCGGGAGTGAATCAGCAGATGGAAGATCTCTTTCTCTCTGTCTTTACCCCTCTCTGTAACTGTGCCTTTCAAATAAATAAAATAAAGCTTTAAAAAAAAAGAAATATGTTGTATCTAAATGAATGCAGGTGATAAGGGTGACAAGTAATTACAATACTTTCCACACATTTGACTGGGATAACTTTATGGACGGAAGTGCTACTGAAAGAGATAGCTAATCAAAGAGTAGAAAATGTGGAGCTAAATTTTTTTAACGTGTTGAGATTAAAGTATGTGAGAAACGTCTAGGTACTGGATGTGTCAAGTAGGCAGTAGGGGCTAGACAAGGAAGTAGAAGACATACCAGTTTGGATGTCCTTTGAAACCATAGCTAGAATGAAGATTGCCCAGGAAAACTATGTCACATGAGAACAGCCAAAGAATGTAATTCAGGCATGAGGCCAGTGCTATGGTGTAGTGGGTAGGGCCACTGGCTGCAGTGCCAGCAACTTATATGGGTGCCAGTTCAAGTCCTGGCTGCTTCACTTCCGATCCAGGTCTCTGCAATGGCCTGGGAAGGCAGTGGAGGATGGCCCAAGCACTTGGGCCCCTGCACCCACGTGGGAGACCTGGATGAGGCTCCTGTGTCCTGGGACCTGGCTCATGGCTTCGGATCAGTGCGGCTCTGGCCATTGCAGCCAATTGAGGAGTGAACCATCGAATGGAAGACCTCTCTCTCTCTGCCTCTCTTTCTCTCTCTGTGTAACTCTGACTTTCAAATAAATAAATGAAAAAAAAAAATGTAATTCAGGCCAACACCAACATGAGGAGTGGGTTAATGAAGAAGTACTCGTACAGGGCACTGAGAAAGTGCCTAGAGACATGGTAAGAGGAAAAACAGAAGCAGGGCTGGAAAAGACAAATGGGGCACCAGCTTTCTTGAGAAGGAAAGAATTTACAGTAATAAATAATCATAGGTTGGGGCTGGCGCTGTAGCGCAGCAGGTTAACACCCTAGCCTGAAGCGCTCCCATATAGGCACCGGTTCTAGTTCCTGCTGCTCCTCTTCCAATTCAGCTCTCTGCTATGGCCCAGGATAGCAGTGGAAGATGGCCCAAGTCCTTGGGCCCCTGTATCCACATGGGAGACCCGGAGGAAGCTCTTGGCTCCTGGCTTCGGATTGGTGCAGCTCTGGTGCCTACAGCACCAGCATCCCGTATGCATGCCGGTTTGAGTCCTGGCTTCTTCTTTTCTGATCCAGAGCTCTGCTGTGGTCCGGGAAAGCAGCAGCAGATGGCCCAGGATCTTGGGGCCCTGCACCCGCATGGGAGACCTAGAAGAAGCTCTTGGCTTCAGATCAGCTTAGCTCTGGTTGTTGTGGCCATTTGGGGAATGAACCAAAGAAATGGAAGACCTCTCTCTTTTGGGTTCTACCTCTCTCTCTAACTCTGTCTTCAAATAAATAAAATAAATCTTTTTAAAAAATGGTAGCATTATAACCCAATGAAGAAAAGATGGGTTTCTCTGGATTAGAGTACAAAGTGTAGAATTGTGCTGTAAGTGTCAATGGCCTTAAGCAACAGTAAATTCTTCATCCAATTTGGTGAGCTCTACCTTCTTTCTGAAAGGCAAGCACATGTACCTTTAAGGCCATGGACTTCAGGAACAGTCTGTGCAATTTGTATGAAATCCCCTTGAATGATTTAGGTTAAACTAAACTCCAGAGCAAGGTGGAGGACTTGAATGAGATTGGCAGATTTCAGAAAATGAAACATTCACTGCTTTTATATTGTATCTTATAAGATGTGCCAGCCAAGTAATTAAGGCCTTTTATTTGTGTAGTCACTAATATACAAATGTACATAATTACTTCTATCCTGCTGAAATCCCAGCATGCTGATGAATATCAGTACTGGGTTTTTTTCTGCAAGAAGAAAAATATCACCAACAACACCACTAGCCATTAACCTAATGCATTTCCAAACCATCATTTAATTTTGCATTTGAAGTATGGAAAATAAAGTACAACCTCATTCACCAATGGTGTATGCGTAGTGTCTTGTTCATTGCTCCTGAGCCATGCCAAGGTGATAAAAGATTATGATTCACTTGTCATTTGGTGTAGCCATTAGCATGGAGCTCCACACGGACTCTTTCAGATGGCTTTTAGGGCATTGCTATTTGCTGTGCAGAGATGTGGTGACTTAGAGAGGATCAGAGAGATGATCAGAGATTTGGAGATGCCCGTAACAATAACAACAACAACAACAGCGAAAGACAGGCTCTTTGCCTATTGAACCAAGTCTATTCTTATTTTAGCTTGCTTTCTCATTTAAAGCACATCCAAACCTTAGAGGCCAACTAAAGTCTCCCTTGCCTCTCAGAAGGACATTTAACGGGCTTCTGTTACTCTGGAAAAGCCAGCTCAATCTAATAAAGATCGAGAAGGGATTTGTCCAGAGATAATAGAGGAGAAACTGTTGCATTTTCTTTCCCACAACTGTTATTTTGAGTTAAAGCAAAAGTTGTCACCAGGATCAAAAGCCAACATCATTTGACCATCAATACCTGACAGAATATAGTGGAAAACCTATGATTCCCGTGACAGGGACAGACTTTCATTTTTGTAAGAAGAATCACTAATATAATATTAAAAAATAAACAAGGATAACAAGGGTATTCATTTGGTTTTAAGAATATGACCCACACATTAATAAACCTGAAATGTATGAGAGAAGGAGTGGATCTTAGAGTAAGAATGGACAACTTTGGGGCTGAGTAATAGTTAGCACTTATGTGACCTTGGACATCTCACTATGCTTTCTAAGTTAGGTTCCTTGACTACAAAATACAGATGTGAGTTACCCTTTTTCCATGGAGTTGTTCCATATTTGTAAAAAAAAAAAAATTAAATTTACTTTATCTAAAGAGCAGAGAAATGGAGATAGAAGACAGAGATCTTCTATTAATGGTTCATCTCCTAAATGCAGACAGGAGTGGTTGGGGCTATGTCAGGCCAAATCTAGGAGCCAGGAATCCAGTCCAGGTCTATCACTTAGGGATCCGTTCCTTGAGCCATCACCTCTGTACTTCCCAGGGGGCACAGCAGCAGGAAACTGGAGTCAGGAGCAGAGCCAGGGCCTGAACCCCATCACTCTAATATGAAATACGGATGTCCCAAGCTGTGTCCTAACTACCACATCAAATGGCTGCTGCTCCTGTGAGTATAAAACAGCATACTTTGAGGCAGGAGAGATTTCCTATAAAGAGCTTGGGTCTAGTCCAGAGAGTTGACTCTGAATGACCAGCTATCAAATTTCCATGCATCAAAATCATCAGGCAAATTTGTTTAAAATGAAATATGTGACTTTATGCCATGTCTAACAATTCAGAGGAAAAATCATCTCTCTCACAGCCTTGAGTGATTCCAAAAAACAAATTTGATGTAGCAGATGATGTAATGGACCACCCAGATGCTTCTTCAAGGAAGGATTTGCTTTCCAGCCTCCAGAAATATGGTTAGCAGGTGACCTTTAGCTCTCGACATCTTCAGGGACTGCCTCAACCATAGAGAACTGCCCTGACCTGGATCACAGACCTCCTTGGGACAGCCCAGATGCAAAGACTGGATGTGGAAATAGCAAAGCTTAACCATTTCTCCTTAATTTTATGCAACAATGAAGGACCACACCAGCTCCAGAGCTCGCTGTGGGGTCAGCCAAGGTTGATGTTGGGACTGCATCACTCTAACCCTCTCCTTCTGCAGAATTCTTCATTCTCCCCTTAGTTAGCTGTTGTGTCCCAAGGACCCTCTTAATCACATCCTACAACTGAACTCTGTGTTATGGTCTGTTTCTGGACAATGCAGCCTACTACATCTGAGAAATGTGAATCTGAAAGCCAGATTTAAATGGCTAGATGGGAAAGTTTTGCAGGTTTGGGTGGAGCCCAGCAAAACGACCATTACCACTACTGGCAGAGGCTGACGCTGGAGTTCCTGTCCGGCCAGGGACACCTCCAAGGCAGCTCGTGTGAGCGACAGCATGGCGCCTATGCTCTCCCTGGCTACAGCTATGGCTGTGCAGCGGGCAGAAATGGATGTAGCCTCCTTTATGCATGTGAGAGCCCAGAATCCACAGCTGGAGCTTCAGTTATGCCCCAAGAAACCACAGCTGTGGCTGAAAACCAAGACGAAGATCCACTAGAAGATCCCAATCTTCATTTGAATATTGAAGAATTAAACAAACAATTTATGGCAAAAAGTGAAGAACTCTACGATTCCCTCATGAACTGTCACTGGCAGCCCCTGGATAAGGTTGACTCCAGCATCCCGAAGTGAAGCAAGGCCTTCATTAAGCTCCCTAGTGATTGTATTCATGTTTTGTTTTGGATTGGGGGAAGGGAGCTGTCCCAAGAATATTCTGGATTCTGTATGTAAATAAGAACTTCCTGGACTCAAATGTCTTTGACATGATAGAACACAATATAAAAATAAACTTTGCCACTATCAAAAAAAATAAAAAAAGATAAAAAACTGAAGGTTAAAGCATTCATTAAAAGGCATATAACTAATCGATAGTAAAACAGAACTGTAACTCAGATCTATTGGCTATTTACCACACTGCACTTTAAAACTCATTTTTAAGATCAGACATACTATATAAACATTTGAAATGACTCTGTATGATACTGAGTGGTGGATATATGTCATGATAAATTTGTTCAAAATCAGAGGGTATATGGCACCAAAAGTGAACCCTACTATAAAATGTGGGCTTTGGGTGGTAAGAGGTAGGCCACTTTGCTGAGGGCTACTGATAACGGGGAAAGCTGTGTATGTGAAGGAGAAAGGTTTGAGAAATCTCTGTACTTTTCTGCTCAAGAGTGCTATAAACAGAAAACCACTCTAACATAAAGGTCTATTAAAAGTTGCTTTGGGTAACTTTCCACAAAAATTGTGCAATCAATTAAACTGACCACATCTGTTTGTAATGTGGTGATGTTGGTCATTTCAAACATATTAATGAATACCAAAGGTGTCAATAACAATTTTTTAACAAAATTACTACTTTCTCTTTTTGTTGGCATAATTTTAGTAATTGTTAGATTTAAAGATATCTCTGGGGGTTGGTGCTATGGCATAGCGGGTAAAGCCACTGCCTGCAGTGGGCGCCGGTTTAAGACCCAGCTGCTCCTCTTCTGATCCAGCTCTCTGCTATGGCTCAGGAAAGTAGTAGAAGATGGCCCAAGACCTTGGGCCCCTGCACCCATGGGGGAGACTTGGAAGAAGCTCCTGGCTCCTGGCTCCTGGCTTCAGATCAGCACGGCTCCTGCCATTGCAGCCATCTGGGGAGTGAATGAGCAGATGGAAGACCTCTCTCTCTGTCTCTGCCTCTGCCTCTCTGTAACTCTTTCAAATAAATAAACTTTTTTTTTTTTACAAAAGCTATCTCTATTTTTTTATATTCCCTAGTAGCTTCCTAATATTATTTAGATAAATTCCCACAATTACAGTAATGGTATGAAACCTGGATAAAAACATTTATCTCATTAAATGAGCTCTAATTAATGACTTTGGATTGCTAACTAATTTTTTTAATGTTTAATGTATTATATGCATTCTTAAGCACAAACGAGGTATATCCACACCATCGGTCTCCAGAATACTACTAGTAAGCACAAGGAGTTAATGTAGCCTATGGGTATGTTTCACTCAGTTCTTCTTTATTTCTGTAGCTCTTGGTCAACTCCGAGGACTCAGCTACAAGATGTTCACATAGTTAGTGACTGGCAGATGACATTAGTGCGTATGTTTAAAAGAGTGGGTCTAGATGAAACAAAGTTATCAGAATGTTTAAAGCAAGCATGAAGCATAAGCACTGTGGCATAGATGGATAAACTACCTTGGGCAATACTGGCTTCCCATATTAGAGCACCAGTGCAAATTCCAGGTGCTCTGCTTCCTATCAGCTCCCTGATAAGTTGTCTGGGAAAGCAGCAGCAGATGGTCTAAGTTCTTGGACTTCTGACATCCACGTGGGAGACCCAGATGGAGTTCCAGGCTGCTGGCTTCAGTCTGGACCAGTTTGAATTAAGCATGAACATTTTTTTAAAGATTTATTTATTAGGCCGGCACTGTGGCTCACTAGGCTAATCCTCTGCCTGCAGCAGCGGCACTCCAGGTTCTAGTCCTGGTTGGGGTGCTGGATTCTGTCCCGGTTGCCCCTCTTCCAGTCCAGCTCTCTGCTGTGGCCCGGGAGTGCAGTGGAGGATGGCCCAAGTCCTTGGGCCCTACACCCGCATGGGAGACCAGGAGGAAGCACCTGGCTCCTGGCTTTGGATTGGCGTAGTGCCGGCCATAGCGGCCACTTGTGGGTGAACCAACAGTAAAAGGAAGACCTTTTTCTCTGTCTCTTTCTCTCACTGTCTAACTCTGCCTGTCAAAAAAAAGAGATTTATTTATTTGAAATTCAGAGTTACATAGAGAGAGGAGAGAGAGAGAGAGAGAGAGAGAGAGAGAGAGAGAGAGAAAGGTCTTGCATCCACTGATTCACTCCTCAGTTGGCTGGAACAGCTGGAGCTGCGCCAATCCAAAGCCAGGAGCCAGGAGCTTCCTCTGAGTCGCCCATGTGGGTGCAGGAACCCAAGGACTTGTGCCAAATTCTACTGCTCTCTCAGGCCATAGCAGAGAGCTGGATTGGAAGCTGAGCAGCCAGGACTCAAACTGGCACCCATATGGGATGCTGGCACTTCAGGCAGCGGCTGTACCTGCTATGCCACAGCGCCGGCCCCAGAATGAACATTTGTATGCAACACCCTGTACCTCATTTGGGGTTTGTGCTATAGCTGATCATGTGACAAGAATGTGGCCAATTTAATTTATGAACATTGGACTCCAAAACTCGGACAAGCTGTCATGGGCATGTACATATGGCTCTGAATTCACAGTTGGAGAAGATGCATCTATGAGTTTCCCACAGACAGAGATAATGAAAGCTTGCTGTTGACTTCTCTGGTATTTGCAATTCTCTCTTGATATTCAAATAGACTGGTTCCAGGACTTCTGGATGATAGGGAAATCCACAGGTGCTCAAGTTCCTTATATAAAATGCTAAAGTATTTGCATTAACCTCTGCATATTCTTCATATCCTTTAAATCATCTCTAGATTACTTACAGCACCAAAAATGTAAATCACATTTAAACACTTATTATAACAAGAATTATAACAAGACAAAATTCTGTCCACATTCAGTACTGACAGGTTTTTTTCCTGAATATCTTCCATTTGTAGCTAGTGGAATCTACAGATATGGAATCAACAGATTCAGAGGGCCACCTGCACTCATACATCGTATTGCTCTCTGTATTGGAGTAAGCATCTTCTGCTCTAATAAATCCTAACCAGGACTATATATGCAATTGTTTTAGATTTTCCAGCAAATTCACAAACCAGTGGGTGTCAAAGTCTCACTGAGACAACTAGGCCCTCAGAAGCCTCTGTCTTGCTACTTCAAAATCAGCACCTCCTCCCCAGAGTAAACACCATAGAATAGTTTTGCCTGTTTGTGATCTTGCATGTGTTTAGAATCCTATTGTTTGCACTCTTTACTATCTGGCTACTTTCCACTTGAATTTTATGATTATGAGCATCATATAGGTTGCTGTGTGCAGTTCTGTGTTCATTTGTTTGCACTGCTATAGAATGGTCTGTTGACTATGCCACAATTTGTATTTTCATTCTTCTGTAGATTGGCATTTGGGTTATTCTCAGCTTGGAATCATTATCAGTACTGGTGCTGTATATATTCTAGTTCTTATCTTTTGCTGTACATGTGAACGCACACCTGTTGGCTATATAACCAGGAGTGGAGTTGTATCATATGGAATGTAAATGTTGAATTTTGTTTAAGAAATATCGTTAAAGAATTTTCCAAACTTGTACAAATTTATCCTTCTGCTAGCAATATATGACAGTTTTGGGGATTCTGTATCTTTGCCGATTTTTGGCTTTGTAACTTTTTATTTTAAATCAATCTAGTTAGAAAGTATGTATTATGGTGGTTTTAATAGACATTACTCTGATAACTTATGATATTGATTCAGTTAGATATAATCATGTGATGTACTTTTGGGCCTTTTTTCTATGGATTTGTATGTAATTTATTTGTAATTCTTCACATACTCTGTCCTGGAATCCCTAATTGGATATGTATGTGAATATGTCCTTAAATCCTGTGGATTACCTTTCTATCCCTATAATGCTACATCAACCAGTAGGCTACTATTATTCAAATTTCCTCTCTACCATACTTCACTCAACAAGTATTTATTGATTAACTGCTATCTATCTGGGCACTTTGTAGCACCAAAGAGAACTAATAAGCACAAAAAATGATTCCTATTTACACTTTTCCTGAATATAACTTGCTTTTCCACTCAGCCATTTCATCTTATTCAAAGGTATAGGAGCAAATCCTTTTCAGGGTTATGTTTCTAAGTATATTACTTACTAGCTTTTTTATGATTGTACTAAAGCATTGCTCCATTATACCACTGAGAATGGAAAGAAAGGAAGCAAAAATACTCTCATCCTTCTTTGCAATCATGCCATGTAATTATTGATATTATTGTCTGTTTTTTTTTTTAATTTTTAAAAATTTTTTTGACAGGCAGAGTGGACAGTGAGAGAGAGAGACAGAGAGAAAGGTTTTCCTTTGCCGTTGGTTCACCCTCCAATGGCCGCCATGGCCGGCGCACCGCGCTGACCCGAAGCCAGGAGCCAGATGCTTCTCCTGGTCTCCCATGTGGGTGCAGGGCCCAAGCACTTGGGCCATCCTCCACTGCACTCCTGGGCTACAGCAGAGGGCTGGCCTGGAAGAGGGGCAACCGGGACAGAATCCAGCGCCCCAACCGGGACTAGAACCCGGTGTGCTGGCGCCGCAAGGCAGAGGATTAGCCTGTTGAGCCACGGCACCGGCGATATTACTATCTTAATTATGAATGGTTTTACAGTTACTCACACAGTATGTCATCATTGGCTTGGCTCCAGTATTCCATGTAGCATAGCCTAAGGTAAAAGTTCAGGTGTAACAGTTTATTTAGGATGTAAACTCAGGAAACAAAGGTAGAGGAGTTCAGAAGTGAGGCAAGGAAAGAAAATACACCTTAAAAGGGTGTGTTAACAGCCAGTCAATACTCTGGTAAAGTACATTTTCATTCTGGTGGGGAACTCTGGGAACCATGGTAGAATAAATGTCTGAATTCATCCACCTGATGGTCATAGGAGCTGGGAGGTTTACACATGGGCTCCTATTAGTCATTGTTTGAGTTTTTCCTGAGTTGGGAGGTAGGTATACATTCATTTCCCAAAACATCTCACCTACTCCACACTCAGAAAGAATATTTTCTGTTACCAGATCAAGTTCTCAGCAAAGCAAAGCAAAACAAAATAAAAAAACCATAGGTCCTGTAAGTCAGATATTTTGGTTCTGAGTTACATAAGTTCAACTTTATTTGCTGGAAAGCTGAAGATGAATCTGTAAAAGAAAAAAAAAATTAAAAGATAAAATAACATGCACAAAATTCGATTTGCTTTCAGTATTTTATTCATTTAAAAAGATCTTGACTGCCTAAGGATTATACTGAAAAAGTGTTCTCAGAATTTTCTATTGCAAGTATACATATCACCATTTGGATTTTAGTTGGGAATGACATTTTCTAAAATCATCTTTTATTAATAGGGCACTATCTAATTTCTCAAAAAATATTATCAGCTATGAATAAGAGAGAAGTCCCAAGTATAAGCTCACATTTAAATAGTCTGATGCATGTTAATCCTAGGTTAAAATGGTGCTCCATGCTATAAGAGATCCACATGCCTGGTAACTTGCTTCCAGGCACATCTTCTATTCTTAAAATTATCTTATCTATCTATGGTGGCTGCTGGGGCTTCAGTGACTCAAATGCCTAAGGGAAGGAGGAAGGTTAGAAGAAGAGAGACTGTGAATTTTTTCTAGCTGCAAGGGAAGCTTGCTAAGGATCTTTATTCTATGTGTTCACATGCCCATTTAAAACGAAAGCTTCACTCCTGAAGAAGATATTGAGAAAGAGATATTTGGAAAACTGTTATTCTCTCCCCCACAGGTCCAAAAAATATGCAATGTAATTTTTTTAAAAAAAAATCTACTATGTAAATAAATTCTAACAGAAAGTTTTAACAAAAGAATCATTATTAGATTAAGAGAAAATCACAGCTTTCCTTAGATTCCTATTTCCATCATAATATTTTCAACTTAAAAAATTTGCTAAATCAAAATATAGTATACAAATAGTGTATTTCAGAAGTGTGTGTGTGTGTGTGTGTGTGTGGTGTATGCATGTCTATTAATGTGTATATATTATATTGGGATCCTATAGGGACTCCTTTCTTTTTGATGCCATCCATATTACATTTATATGTATATATATTTATATGTATTTCATATAATTTTAATCTATGTGAAGAGATTACCTAAATAAGTAGAAACACTTAGGGAAAAACTCTCAAATATGAATTTATCTTTCTAGGTCCAATTCAAACCATTTATTTGACTCCTGAACGTGAGGGACCGTTCAAATCATAATGATATGACAAGCTTTTTTTTTTAAGATTTATTTTATTTATTTACTTTTAAGCATTTTTTAAAATTTATTTATTTCTTTGGAAGTCAGAGTTACAGAGAGAGAGGAGAGGCAGAGAGAGAGAGAGAGAGAGAGAGAGAGAGAGCTCTTCCATCTGCTGTTCACTCCCCACTTGGCTGCAATGGCTGGAGCTGAGCTGATCTGAAGTCAGGAGCCAGGAGCTTCTTCCAGGTCTTCCATGCAGATGCATCCATCTTCTACTGCTTTCCTAGGCCACAACTGAGAACTGGATTGGAAGTAGAGCAGACAAGACTTGAACCGGTGCCCACATGGGATGCCGGCACTGTAGGCAGTGGCTTTACCTGCTATGCCACAATGCTGGTCCCATGACAAGCATTTTTTAAAAAGTTTATTATTTTTAAAGTCAGAGTTATAGTGAGAGGGAGATTTTCCATCTGCTGGTTCACTCCCAAGATGGCCACAATGACCAGCACTGGGCCAGATCAAAGTCAGGGAGCCAGGAGCTTCATTTGGTTCTCCCACGTGAGGGGCCCAAACACTTGGGCCATTTTCTTCTACCTCTCCCAGGTCATCAGCAGGCAGCTGGATCAGAAGTGGTGCACCAGGATATGAACTGGCACCCATATGGGATGCCAGAGTTTCAGGCATTGCCTTTACCCACTACACTACAATGCTATCCCCTCTATCAAGGGTTTTCAAGTCCCATAATTACCAAAAATATGAACAGTCCTTCAGAAAAATCAAATGAAAGAGTTTTCAAAGAGATAGGAAAGACATTTTTTTAAAAAAAGATTTATTTATTTATTTGAAAGGGAGAGTTTCACAGAGAGAGAAGGAGAGGCAGAGAGAAGTCTTCCATCTGATGGTTCACTCCCCAGTTGGCCACAACAGCTGGAGGTGCACCGATCTGAAACCAAGAGCCAGTTGCTTCTTCTGGGTCTCCCACATGGGTGCAAGGACTTGGGGCATCTTCTGCTTTCTCAGGCCATAGCAGAGAGCTGGATCGCAAGTGGAGTAGCCGGGTCTCGAACAACACCCATATTGGATGCCAGCGCTTCAGGCCAGAGCATTAACCCACTGCCCCACAGCACCGGCCCCAAGAAAAACATTTTCATGGTAGACTTTCCTATCACCATAAGAAAAAAAAAAAAAAAGAAAAATAGACCATTGGCACTGTTATTGCTCGTAATTTCAGAGATGAATTTCATGGTCAAAAATAAAACCATAGACCTCTTGACAAGAAGAAGGGGAGAAAACAAAAAAAAAAATTGTGATTCTCTTTGGATGATTGTGATGGATAATCAGAGACACAGCTTTATCGGATTGAATGGTCTCATCTTTCTGGAGACCAGAAATGGAATCCATCTGGACATCTGCTAAAGGATAACAGATGGAGCTACACCACACGACATGAAGCAGTTGTCTCTATCATAATCCACCAGTGGTGGAAATTGCAAGAGTGATATTACTGTAGACTTGAAAAATCATTTTTCTCCTACAGTTTAGCTCCAGATTTGTTATGACTTTGTAGAGAAAGTTTCTTAGCTATTCTCAGTACTCTCTTTTTTGTAAATTTGAAAAACAAGGACCAGCTAGTATAACTTTGTATGTAGAAAACTTCTGAGGAAATTCGCTCAAGGCACAATTGTAGGCACCTTGAAAATAAATCTATGTTAATAAGTTGTACCAATAATATTTAGACAAATGGATTGTCTAAGTTATATAACATAATAGTTACCAAATGGTAAAAACTTGACTTCACCTATTTGCAACTGTCTTCAGTCTCAAACTTTAACCTCACAGACCCTAGATTTATATTTACAGCAGATGTGAGGCCCTAGTTTGTATTTTTCCTTCGCTGTTTCTCTTGTTCTCTGCCTTTATCTTCATTACCGTTAATATTAGTGACATTGTTCTGTTTGCTGGACATCCATCTCCATCACGTATTATAAACATATGGAATAGATCAACATACTATCATTTTTTTCCTAGGTCTCCAAATTCATTCTCCCAAATCTTACAAAAGAAGTCTTTATCAACTCTCTTTCTCATTCCTCCAAGAAGCTTATTTTCAATTCAAGCCCATGCTCACTTCACCAAGACCCTTAGCCTTTCTTTTCAAACTTCCTTTCCATGCTGACTGGAAGAATCATATTAAAGTGTATTCATTTGTTCAACAACATAATAAAAATTCATGTGAAGTCAAGTTTACGTCCCTAAATTTCAACTGCAGAAAGACATGGGATAATGCCATTAAAATGGTCACTACTAGATGATCACACAGCTATACAAAGATGGAAGCTTGGTACAAACAGAGATTGGCTTTTCTCATTAAGCCTCTCTTCAGTGTCTCCAGAGTCCATCTCAGACGAGTGTGAGGTACTTTCTCCATGATTTTATCCCTCTGAAACACTCACCACTTGAGTCTCATTTTTTCCATCACTAGATTTTCTCTGGCCCTCACATAGAGGTGAAAAGTTTGTATAGATCATTCAGACACTGTAAAGCATCTTGAGATGGTATCAGTCCTCTAGTTCCCACCCAGAAAAATGCCTCCCAAGTTCAGCAAAATGTTTTCCTGTTAATATAAATCATGCAATGTGGACAATTATATGCTGAAGAAATATTTCTTCCAAGCAATGGAGGAAGATAAAACACCTTAAAAAAACATTAGAGGACTGGTGCCATGGCTCAATAGGCTAATCCTCTGCTTGCGGTGCCGGCACACCAGGTTCTAGTCCCGGTTGGGGCGCCGGATTCTGTCCCGGTTGCTCCTCTTCCAGTCCAGCTCTCTGCTCTGGCCCAGGAGTGCAATGGAGGATGGCCCAAGTCCTTGGGCCCTGCACCCACATGGGAGACCAGGAGAAGCATCTGGCTCCTGGCTTCGGGTCAGCGCAGTAAGCCAGCCTCAACCGCCACTGGAGGGTGAACCAATGGTAAAGGAAGACTTTTCTCTCTGTCTCTCTCTCTCACTGTCCATTCTGCCTGTCAAAAAAAAAAAAAAAAGAAAAAGAAAAAGAAAACATTAGAGACAGGTATAAAAATGACCATCCTAAATGCTCAAAGTCTTCTAATTTGCTGTGTCCCTTCTTCCTACCATTAGATAATCTGCTTTGTCACATTGCTGGAGAAGTTCAGGGAAGCAAGCACACTGGCACTGCAAGTTTCTCTCCTGTAGCCTTGTTAACGTTAGGGCAAAATGGCAGAACTCTTGCAGAATTTTTTCTTATATGTCCTTTTGCTTTCCCAGAAGTTGTGTTCCTTTTCCTCCCCCAAGCAGAACTATTCTTACAGTGACAATTATGAAATTAGTAAGCATGCACAAATTAGTGTGTCTCCCCTTTCATTCTTTCAGAAAATTGGGCAGGTAACGGGTACAAATTCCTATGCCAGGAATAAAAAAGAGAAGAGTGATTCCCCCGTGAAAAAATGAAATCCTTGGCATCAAGGAGAATACACTGCAAACAACAAGACTAATTAAATAATCATGAAACAAATATAAAAATTACAATGGTGAAAAGTGAAGTCTAGTCACATAGTTGTACAACAGCCTGTAATGGAGACATTCAGCCTAATGAAGGATATCTAGGAGCTCTTCTGAGAAAGTGACACTGAAAATGAGAGCCGGAAAGGGTAGGCAGACACTTGGTAAGGGGTCAAATGTGGGGAAGATTGCAGAGAATTAGAGAAGGATTTCTCTAGAAACACAAGCATCCTGAGGTACAGAGGAGAAGGAAATTTAGAGGAATTGAACTAAAAGGGTCCTGGATTGCTGGAACATTAACAAAAAAGAGGAGTGTGGCTTATGATGAGAGTGGAAATGTGGTATGTGGGGAGGGAGTGGTTCCTGATTATGGAAAATATGGGAAAAAGGGTTAAGGAGTGTTGGATGTGATATAAGAGAGATGGAAGAGATTTAAGGAGATGTGGGATGTAAAAGCTTAGTCTTGGCTTTGAGACATTCACTTGGAGATTCTGATTGAGAATGGGTTGGAGGAGGCTCATGCAAAAGGCCAGATGGGAGGTGAGGCAGCCTGTCTTAGGGTTGTGCAAATAGAGGTGTAGAGAAATAGATTGAAGAGATATTTGGAAAGTAACTCTACAGAACTAAGAATTTGAAATTAAGATGTAAGGAAGAGGGAATTATCAAAGGCAGTTTTAGAGTTTCTATCTTGTAGAATTGAGTAGATGGTGGTTTAACAGGATGTAGTTAACAAAGAAGATATAGTACATGTTGGTGGATTCTATTTTTTACCTCTTTTGTGGAGAAATTTGGTTTCACTCTCTGTGTTAGACTCAGTTTTACTAGAACACACCTTGAGACCCGGAATTTGAGTGTAAGTCACTGTTTTGGGGAAGTAAATGTTAAAAACAAGTAGGGACTAGAAAAGACAGGGAAGGAAAGAAATTGAACACCTGTTGATAGACAGGTTGCCACTATAGGAAGCTGGAGCTTATCCTACTGGGTGCTCCAGGAGATGGGGTAGTATATGCCTTTGAGTTGTCTCACCTGGAGGATGATGAATAGGACATATTTACATGTCAGTTCATAACCATTACTGTTTGAAGGACTCCCCCAGGGACTAACTTGCGACATTTCTTACACTACCTGTGCTCTATCCAATGATGCTCAGAAGGCCAGGGTGTCAGAGGCTGTCTTGATATGACCTCAGAGTACTTTAGGAAGAGGAATGCTCAAGAGACATTCGTGAGCAATGTGGATGGTGTATGTTGTCCTCTAATTGTCTCCAATATTTTTAATTTCTCTACATTTATGAACTCTACATGGGTATATTTTTTTTCAGGTCCTACTTCAATTTTTCTTGCCACATTTCAAATAACTCATTAGTTCACAAATTCTTTGATCTTCGACTCATATGTAACATTCTGTTCACTCTGCATCCATAAGTTCTTATCTGTATTATAATGTAATAAAATATATTGTGGAAGCATGAATGATTCTATGCCAGTTTTGATGAGAAGTTAAGAAGATACTCTTAACCAAGCATGCACAGTGTAATTCATGATGAAATAGCATTCGAAATACTGTTGACTTAAAAATATTCAAATGTAGCTGTCAGTGCTTTGGTCTTAAACTTCAGGAAAGAGAGCAAGTAAGGTGCCTTAGGAACCTAAATTCAAAATTACCACTTATTTTTATTAGTGGCTTCTATGATGGGATAGTAGGATAAGCTCCAGCTTCCTACAGTGGCAACCTGTCCATCAACAGGTGTTCTATTTCTTTCCTTCCCTGTCTTTTCTAGTCCCTACTTGTTTTCAACATTTACTTCCCCTAAGTAATTTATGATGATAAATTACAACATTTACTAGTATTGCCAAATTATCAACAACTGCTAGCACTTTGGAAAGCTAAAATATAATACCTAATATGCCATTGGACATAGATTAGATGCTCCATTTTAATTTGGTATTTGGTAGACTAAAACTTAGTACATTGCAATCTTTCCAGACATCTATTATAGATCCATGGCAAATCTTTATGCTTTCTTGGGATCCATCCTCATCTATTCCTTCTGTGAAGATGGACTAATGTCCATGTCTATTATCATCAAAGATCTGATATTAGCTCCCTCTATTTGAACTTACTCTGCCAGGGTAATCTGTATATTAACCCATGATTCTTTCCATCTCCCTCCATAAACTGTTTTCTCCTACCCTTCTCCTCAATGTTAAACTTCTTTTATTTTCTTTTTTAAATGTCTTATTTATTTATTTGAAATGGAGAATGGAAGGGAGGGAGAGAGGGAGACAGATCGAGAAATCTCCCATCTGCTGATTCACTCCTCAAATGCCAACTGCAGCTAGGACCTGGGAAGTCAATCCAGGTCTACAACATGGGTGGCAGGGACCTAACTACCTGAGCCATCATCTGCTGCTTCCCAAAGCACACCTTAGCAGGAAGACGGAATCAGGAGCAAAGCAGGGAATTCTACTCAGGCATTCTGATAATGGAATATGGGTGTCCCAAGAGGTGTCTTAACCACTGTACCACACACGCTCCTCCCAGCTCATCTTAAGATTTTACTAACCATGTCTTTATTCCCCAAGCTGGAAACTTGCTCAAGCATCCCCAAGATAAAAATTCATCTGTCTAGGCCAGCATTCTGGAGCAGTAGGTAAAGCCTAATGTCTGCATCCCAAATGGGCACTGTTTCAAGACTGGGCTGCTCCACTTCTGATCCAAGTCCCTGATAATGCACCTGGAAAAGCCACTGAAGATGGCTCAAATGCTTAGCCCCTTGCTCCCACATTGGAGACCTGGAAGAAGCTCCAGAGTCCTGGCTTTGGCCTGACCCAGCCATTGCAGCCATTGAGGAGTGAATCAATGGACACAAGATATTTCTTTCTCTGTCTGTCTGTCTCTCCCCATCTCTTTGTAACTCTGCCTTTCAAATAAATAAATATATTTTTAAAAAAAGTAAAAAAGAAAAATTCATCTGTCCTCTGTCATACTTCTCCCCTGAGTCGTTAACTGCAGCTCTGGAGAAAAGTAACCACAAGCCACACCTCCATTTCATCTTCACCATTTCATGGTTAATCCTTCTTGCCAGAGAAATTCTGCGTGGAAGAACTCTGGCTTACTTTTTATAGCCAACTGGTGATACAGCTCTACTCCCTTCATAGGTGAGGACCAGTTAGTTTTCTACTTAAGGAGTGTTAGTCATCATTTTATAACTCACTTCTCCCCTCCCCAGTACTTTTTAAAACTCTCCATTGCTTTCTTCATTTTGCTCATTCAGAGCCCTGCATCTTTAACTCCAATACATTTAAAGTTTCTCTCAAAGGTTCCTTCTATCCCTTGCCTTTTCAGAGATTTGTCTGCTCTGAAAGGCTCCACTGGGACCCTGTATTACTTAAGTGCAAAGGCTCAGTCACCTGTGAGCCCAACTTTTCCTTGCCTTTCTCTTACCTCCATCTCTTAGTGCAACTTAAATTTTCCTCCAAATTAGATGACACGCTGTTTACCTAGCATTCCCTGCACTTCGTCCATCATTTGCTTACACAGGTTCCACTGCCTATGGGTGCTTTCCTTCCCCTTCCTCCAATATCCACTTTCCCAATTCTGTGCCTGCAGGAATGTCCAGTAGAATAGATACTTCCACCATAAAATCTGCCCAGATGTCTTTGAGGCAGAAGGCATTTGCCCACATGCTATATTATCTGAACTTCCTCTATAGTACTCATTTAGCTTTTCTTATATATGAGTCATGTGATTGTGTGGTGTCTTCATGCCCTCCAGACCGTCACAGCTCCTTTAAGAGATCTCAGATCCACCAAGGTGGAGATGGTAAAGCGTGTGCAGTACACCAAGGGATTCATTTCTGGAGTCTGCTAGTACACCTGCCTTGTCCATGCTCTTGTTCTCCCAGCCTGGAGCTCAGACCCTCCACGTTTGTGCTTCATATGGACAGCATTCTCTACTTTGTTTGACTAGGATTTATGTTACTCATCATAGTAATTAGCTAAGTATACCCCAAACTCCACCCCAAGGTTTTCAAACTTTCTGGCTTCCAAATCAGGATAGGGTGACCAGATGATAAAGAAAATGGAATCTTCTTGAAGCTTGGTACTAAATCATGTACATTGTTACTTTGCTCAATACACTTAATATCAATCCTTTAAATACAGTGAATGTTCAATAATAGCATTTTAGTTCATGTTTTTATTTCACTGCATAAGACATTCTGAAAAAATGAGATTTAGGATAGAGAGTTTTGAAGGGCATAATAGAAAATTTACGTTCTTTAGGGGGCCATCTGAGAAAACAATTTCTGTATAGGAACAACTAAGGAAATTTGACACCAAGTGTATTGGGAAGCCATACAGTTTAGTGATTAGGCTCAAATGTTTTGAGTTCAGATTCTGATTTATCTACTGATGATCTATAATTGAAATTCCCTATGCTTCATGTCTTCAAATGTGTGCATTGTACTCTCTGTAAGGCTGATATGGAGGGTAAATGACACAATATCTATTATATATAGAGGTATACAAATTAATATAGTGCCTTATATATAACTACTCAACAACCATCAAAGAGAGAAGGATATTGAAAGAAAGATCCAAGACAATACAAGAAAAAATGTTTCCTTCTTTATTATTTTATCTGACAATGGACTCAATGCAGGGCCTCCCTTAATAGCCATAATAATGGTGAGTATTATATAAAATAGATAGACCACTTTGTTACTTAAGAAACTAGGCTCTTTTCATGTATGTTCCCTGTCTAGGTCCTTGAATTTGCTCATTCAGCCAATAGATGGAAAAAGTAGGGTGACTATCAGGAGTACCTGTCTACTTTGCATTGACACTAGAAGTGGTGGGGCTAGTGCTGTGGCACAGCAGGTTAAACCGCTGCCTGTCACACAGGAGGGCAAGAAAAACATAGGATAGTTGGATCTGCCTAAAACAAAGGGTTCTGATCACAAAGCTGAGAGTTTACCACAATGACTAGTATTTACATGAACGAACCAAAGCACTATGAGCTTTTTCTCACTCAACATTCTTGGACAGAGCTGCCCCAAAATAGTCTCCAGTGATTTTCAATCTATAGTGCCCAACAATTTTAGAGACAGAATTTTGTCCTGAATTGATGAAGAGATTCAATTATAAATTTTTAAACTTTTATTTAATTAATATAAATTTCCAAAGTACAGCTTATGGATTACAATGAGCCCCCCCCCATAACTTCCCTCCCACCGGCAACCCTCCCCTTTCCTGTTCCCTCTCCTCTTCCATTCACATCAAGATTCATTTTCAATTCTCTTTATATACAGAAGATCAGTTTAGCATGTATTAAGTAAAGATTTCAACAGTTTGCACCCACATAGAAACACAAAGTGAAAAATACCGTTGGAGTACTAGTTATAGTATTAATTCACAATGTATAGCACATTAAGGACAGAGATCCTGCATGAGGAGTAAGTGCACAGTGACTCCTGTTGTTGACTTAATAAATTGACACTCTTGTTTATGGCATCGGTAATCACCCTAGGCTCTTGTCATGAGTTGCCAAGGCTATGAAAGCCTTTTGAGTTCACCGACTCTGATCATATTTAGACAAGGTTGTAGTCAGAGTGGAAGTTCTCTCCTCCCTTCAGAGAAAGGTACCTCCTTCTTTGATGACCTGTTCTTTTCACTAGGATCTCACTCGTGGAGATCTTTCATTTAGGTCATTTTTTTTTTTTTTTTTTTTTTTGCCAGAGTGTCTTGGCTTTCCATGCCTGAAATACTCTCATGGGCTTTTCAGCCAGATCCGCATGCCTTAAGAGCTGATTCTGAGGCCAGAGTGCTATTTAGGACATCTGCCATTCTATGAGTCTGCTGTGTATCTCGCTTCTCATGTTGGATCGGTCCCTCCCTTTTTTATTCTATCAGTTTGTATTTGCAGACACTAGTCTTGTTTATGTGATCCCTTTGGCTCTTAGTCCTGTCATTATGATCAATTGTGAACAGAAATTGATCACGTGGACTAGTGAGATGCATTGGTACATGCCACCTTGATGGGATTGAATTGGAATCCCCTGGTATGTTTCTAACTCTACCGTTTGGGGCAAGTCAGCTTGAGCATGTCCCAAATTGCACATCTCTTCCCTCTCTTATTCCCACTCTTATATTTAACAGTGATCACTTTTCAGTTGTTTCAATGCTTAAGAATGTGTATTGATGACAGTATTCAACCAAAAGTATTAAGTAGAAAAAACAAAAACAAGAAAAGACCTAAGAGGGATAAAGTATTAAGTTGTTCATCTACAGTCAGGGCAAGGGCTGATCAGGTCACCGTTTCTCACTAACTATCTGTTAATCACTAACAGTTATGAATTCCACTGACACAATATCGCAGTGCTTGTGTTCAAGTACTCTTATTTTACTAATTGTACTGAAGACCAAAATTGATGATGTTGAAAATTTGGGTATTCCAAAGAGAAACTATAGACTGCTTCCTTTAGGTGAACACATGAAAGTTCTCTACTCAATGAGAAAAAAGAGCACATGACAAAGTTGTTCAGATTTGCAGTAGAATAAGTTATTTTGAAAGAGAGATCACATTCACATAATTTTTACAACAGTATATTGTTATAATTATTCTGTTATTTTAAGTTTATAATTTCTTGCCATGCCTAATTAATACATTAAACTTTAACATAAATATGAAAACACTTGGTCTAAACAGGATTTGGTGTTATCTGCAGTGTCAGACATCCACTGGGAGTCTTGGAACATATTTCCTGTGGATAAGAAGTGACTACTGTATTTGAGTTAAAAATGTGTTAGGTAAAGTATTCTGATAAAAATAAAATACAAACTCCATTTGGACTAGTAAAAACATTGTGCCATTCATATGGGACACTCTATGAAAAACATACTTAGCTTTCCCTTTATTCTTGGTAAACAAATTAACATCTGTTATCCCAAATAGGCAAGGTTAGCCAGCCATGACGCTTCTCAACAAATACGTTCTGGAAGATTTTAAGAATGTATTTATTTTTGGAGGCTTCAGAGAAGTGGAAATAAGCTGCTGGCAACCGTTAACAAGGCCCCTGTTTTCTTCTATCCACTCCCATTAAAAGATTCTCTTTCAAAGAATCATTCTGATGACTACAGAAAAAAATTAAAATATGGATTAATACAGGCCTTCAGCCTGATGTGACTGCCGCCTTCCCAGCTGTAATCACCATCCTGACTTCTAGGTGACTCTGGCCATCATCCCATGGGGCTGATGGGGATAAGACAACTCATTAAGATGATTTGCTCAGAGTGTCCTGGGGTATCTATTTTTTGACACTTGAAACTTGTCTTATGTCTGAAATGTTAACATCTTCTGAGAAAATTCAGATACATTGTGTTTAGCCATGGGCCAGCTAGACATCCCTTTTTTCCTGCCCCATGGTCGAGGTATCTTCTTATCTTGCAACTATCCAAGACACCCTTCTGTCCATAGGTGCCTAAAATAATCCACTCTGTGTAACATTGGCTCTGCCTACTTCTCTCTTTGAATTTTTAGTATCTTCTGCCTTTGGCAGTCAGTTCTAGCATACTTTTCAGAAACAACAAGTCAGGAGAAATAGAAACAGTAAGAACAGATACATCATATTTTATTTTCCTAGAGAAATAAATGATTGAATAATTCCATTATTTGTTTTATCCAATACTAGGCATGGTCATTGGGAGAGAAACACTGAGTCCTTAAGCAAAGTAGCCTTCTCTCCATCCACTATGCTAAGAAGGTATAACAATCACATCATGAAACAGCTGATGGGGTTGTAGGACAGGAATGTCTGCATCTTTTTCACGGAGTGTGGGCTTGTGCCCAGTGGAAGCCTGAATGTATTTACTACTATCACAGAGTGAAAATGAGCCCTGAGTTAAAAGAAAAGGTTGACCTTACCAGGACCCAGGCCTGCTTTTATCCAGATATATTTTTGTCTCCCTTAAATACCCTTTTTGTTATGATTCTTACACACTGGATACCCCACGGTGATTCAGCCAGCCTGTGGTGAGATTTCATTGGTGAAGGCACTGACATTAGTTGGATAAAGCGATAAAGGGTTTTTCTCTCCCCCTTTCTACCTTGAGTGGGTTGTGTCTCGGTTGGTGGTCCTAAGAGGCTCCATAGCATTGTTGCCATGGTGGCTCAGCCTCTACTGTGACCCCTGTCCCTTGGTTTCCAGTAACACAACTCCCTTCCTCTCTCACTACAGTCCAGAGCTGGTAGCAGCTCCCTGCTGTGGCTATTCTTAAGGTTGTTTCAGGTTCCTCTGTGTGTCTTCCTAGTACTCCATTATCTCTGTAATCAGCACCCACCCACCCCACTCCCAGTCACTACCACCAAAATCTCCAACTGAATTTTATCCACCCTTTTAATTAGCAATATCACATCAAGAAGTATATTCTACAATGATATATGCCAGTGTTCTCTGAAGTGACATATGTCTGTCAAAGCTTATTCTTTGCAAAATTATAATAGCAAGAAATCAAAATAGCACAATGTTAAGTAATGGAAAACCCATATAATGGAATGTTATTTAGACATTAAAAATAAAGTGGAAGTTTATGCTTTTGAAATGGAAAAATGCTCAAGATATATTATTCAATGACAAAAAAGCTGTCAAATCTTACATATTTTAGATTACTATATGTAATAAGAGAATTTATATATATGCATATACACATATATGCTTGCTGTGAGACAATATTTAAAAATGATGCATTTGAAATGGAAGGAAAGATGGATAAGTGGGAGATGAGGAGTGAGAAAGAGACTTTTTGACATTGTCCACTTTTTCTACCTTTTGTGCATACACTAATATCCCCAAATTATGTGATCTATAAAGATAAAAATGGTTACTATGATCAAATATGCAAGTATATATAAGGTGCGTTGCACAGTTAGAAAAAACAATCACAAAAAGCCTGAGCCCTCAAAGCAAGCTCACTGGATTTGAAACCTGGCTCTATCCTTTGTGAACTATAACTCTTGTTAAGATCCTTACCCATTGTAAGGATTTTCCTTTTCTATGCAATGGGGATCATGACAACACCTGCCCCTTAGCGCTGTGCTGTGAGGTGATCTATGAGTAAGGCTCAGTACAAACACAGCCTGCAGTGAGTCCCCTGAATTGGGCTGTTATTAGAATTAGTCCTTACTTTCATTCTTACTCTTACAATTAAAGGAGCAGGTTTCTTTATCCAAGGCTAGGATGAGTGTTTGAGGCAGCATAGTGGAGCCATCTATGGGGAAAATTTAAGAAAACTATTTCTCTATTCATCACAATGTACACTTAACCCAGAGATTAAAGCATTTTCTCCTTAAAGGGAAATGATTCCAATCACAAGGGTATTGCATGGAAATTGCTTTCCAGCCCAGGCGTGCTGCTTTACTATTATCTCCTATTAGCTCAATTTGCTGCTCTATCCTGAGGCACAGAAGTGATGCTCATGAGGGTAAAACAGGTTGGACTGAGGGATGGAGGCTGGTGCTTGTATTTGGATTCTGAAGTCAGCAATTAGAAGGAATAGATTCTGGGGCTGGCATCGTGGTGCAGCAGACTAAGCCACCGCTTGCGACACCAGCATCCCTTTTGAGCACCAGTGTGAATCCTGACTGTTTCACTTCCCACACAGCACCCTGCAAATGCACCTGGAAAAGCAGCAGCAGATGATCCAAGTACTTGGGTCCCTTCACCCACTTGGGAGACCCGGATGAAGCTCCTGGCTCCTGGTTTCAGCTTGGCCTGGCCCTGGCTGTTGTGATTCTTTGGGGAGTGAACCAGGAGATGGAAGCTCACTCCCTCTGTGTAATTCTTTCAAATAAATAAATAAATAAATAACTCTTTTTATTAAAAAAAAGAAGAAGAAATAGACTCTAGCAGCACCTTCAGACAATGATAGTGTGGGCCGGGAACTCATTCATTTTTTCTATCAAAAGAAGAATTACAGGCAAACTGACATTTACATCAAAGAAACTCTATATTTTTGGTCACAGTGGGACCAGCAGATTGCCTGCTAGGCTAGAGATCTGCATTGGTAACATTACAAAGTGCAAGAAATTATTTCCTCAGCCTCTAAAGGAATATCTTTCTCACTGTGCTGACAGAAAATAAAGATGTGTGCACATACTTCATGGGTAGTAACAAAACTGCGTGGACTACTCCTAATTCCAGGATAACACTAGGGGAAAAAAGCGGGACTATAAAAGAGGCTGAGCACATAAAAGATCAGGTGAATCATTTTTAAGACATGAAACAAGCCCACACTTATTTGGAAAAAATACTTTAGATTCTAGAAAATAAGCATAAAGATGAAAAGTGTAATTTTCATACTACCAGTAATATTCAGTAAATCATATATTCCTCTAAATAAAACTTCAAACATAAGATAAGTCCAAGTAAAAAGGAACTAGATAAGAGGAAGAGAGAAAACTTGAGATTGGAATTTGGTAGGAATATAGAGAAATCTACAAAAGGTCACAAAAATCAATTTTAATCAATAAAGGGGGATAAAACTAATAAAAGGGATTGAGGTGAATGAGTAAATGCTGAAGCTGGAGGGTGTACATAAAACTCATTATTCCATTCTATCCACATTTGAAATGTCCAAATACTTTGGACCACAAAGTTTAAAAAGAACACTTAGGAATGGTAGAGGGTAGATAGACATTGCAGAAAAGTAGACTTCAATAATGCAGAGGTAAAGTACTAGGATATTAGAAAACAAGAAGAGAAATGAAAGATATGGAGGAGAGGGAAAAAAAAGAAAATAGCCAAATAATTTATCATTTCTAGGAAAAATATAAAATAGAATGGACAAGATAGTAATGTTAATTTGAAACATATTCCAAAGCCAAAGACAGACTTAAATCTCCAGTTGAAAAAGCTTATTATATATAGGATATTATTTATCCTTATTATATATAGGATAAATTTAAAGGTAAATATGTAAGTTATGTATTTTTGGTGGCACATTTTGGTGGGGCAGGGAGAGGAGATATTATAAGTGTACAAAGAGAAAAAATAAAATCATAAGAAAAAAGAAATTTCCTCATATATCTTCTTTAAAGTTCTAAATATTGGAAAATAATGGAACATTATCTACAGTGACTTATGGAGAAAATACGACAATGTGAGAGTCAACTTAATTGTATCAATCAGGTTTCTTATAAAAAAATTCTTTTTCATTTTATTTGAAAGGCAGAGAGACAGAGAAAGAGACAACTGAGACGAAGAATTCCCACTAATTGGTTCAACACCCCAATGCTGCAATAGCCCTGGGTAAACCAGGGCCAAGTCAGGAGTCTGGATCTTAATTCAAGTCTCCCAAGCGGGTGGCAGGGACCTAATTACTTGAACCATCTCTGCTGCCTCCTAGGGTGAGCCTTCACGAAGCTGGGATAGGAAGCGGGCCAAGCCTTCAACCCACGCACTCTGGTATGGGATTACAGGTGCCATAAGCAGATCTTGACCACTAAGCCTGCTGTCCTCCCCATTGTTCAGGTTCCTTAGTAGCAGAGAGAATTCTCCATAGATCTAGCAGACAGGGCTTGTTGTTGAAAGATCTTTGCTGTCTTAAACAATTTCTGGGGGCCGGCACTGTGGTGCAGCAGGTTAATGCCCCGGCCTGAAGTGCCAGCATCCCATATGGGTGCTGGTTGGAGACCCAGCTGCTCTTCTTCCAACCCAGCTCTCTGCTATGGCCTGGGAAAGCAGTAGAAGATGGCCCAAGCTCTTGGGCCCCTGCACCTGCGTGGGAGACCTGGAAGAAGCTCCTGGTTCCTGGCTTCAGATTGGTGCAGCTCTGGCCATTGCGGCCATCTGGGGGGTGGACCATTGGATAGAAGACCTCTCTCTCTCTGCCTCTCCAATCTCTGTGTAACTCTGACTTTCAAGTAAATAAATTAATTAATTAAAAAAATTTCTAGGAGAGCGATAGATTCGACACAACTAAGAACTAAACAGGGAAAACAACCACACCTACCTACTATTTGGCACCCATACACCAGAGATGACTCCTGTGTTCCTGGGTGCTTCTGTGACATAATCCTTCACGTCTCCAGCTGTACTGAGATATGGTTGACAAAATATTTAGACAGTTACAGGATACAATGCATTATTTTGATAATTACTGCCATAATCAAGCTAATTAATATTTCACATAGTCACTGTTTAGGTGTGTATATGTATTAAGATCTGCTGTTGGGGCAGGCTCTGTGGTGCAGTGTATTAAGCCACTGTCTGCAGAGCCAGCACCCCATATGGGCATTGGTTTGAGTCCTGGCTGCTCCAATTCCAATCCAGTTCCCTGCTAATGTGCCTGAAAAGCAGTGGAGGATGCCCCAAGTACTTCAGAGCTCTCGGACCTACTCATATCGATTTATAAGAATGAATATATGTATGAACAGCATATGGTTTAGTTTTAACTTTTTTTTAAAATTTATTTGACAGGTAGAGTTACAGACAGTGAGAGAGAGACAGAGAAAAAGGTCTTCCATTAGATGGTTCACCCCCCAAATGGACACAATGGCCGGAGCTATGCTTATCTGAAGCCTGGAGCCAGGTGCCTCTTCTTGGTCTCCCATGCAGGTACAGGGGGCCAACCACTTGGGCCATCCTCCACTGCTTTCCCGGGCCACAGAAGAGAGCTGGACCAGAAGAGGAGCAACCAGAACTAGAACCAGGTGACTCTCTGTAGCTCTGCTTTTCATATAAATAAACAGATTTTTTAAAAAAATGACTGATAAATCCATTGCTTTTTCTTTTTTTCACATACTATTCCGGAAGCCCAGTTGTCCATATTGCCACATGTCATCAATATACTATTTTTTTTGACAGGCAGGATTAGACAGTGAGAGAGAGACAGAGAGAAAGGCCTTCCTTCTGTTGGTTCACCCCCCAAACGGCTGCTATACCCGGCGCTGCACCGATCCAAGGCCAGGAGCCAGGTGCTTCCTCCTGGTCTCCCATGCGGGTGCAGGGTTCCAAGAACTTGGGCCATCCTCCACTGCCTTCCCAGGCCACAGCAGAGAGCTGACCTGGAAGAGGAGCAACTGGGACAGAATCCGGCACCCCAACCGGGACTAGAACCCTGGGTACCGGTGCCGCAGGCAGAGTATTAGTCTAGTGAGCCATGGCGCCGGCCATCAATATACTTTTGAGGGGTATACTGTTTGAGTATGTGTGCCTCTGAATGCAGAAAAAAAATTTATTGCAGTTACATATTTTTTTCTGTTGTCACTAAATTGGAAAACCACACCATGTATTTTACCCTTAGGCCAACCAGAGATTCCTTCAGCATCAATTCAAATATCTGTCGTTTTGTGCTTCTAATCTTATTTCCTGCACTCAACCATACGTTATTGTTGATGACAAGGTAACTAAATACTGTAGCTTTAAGAATTGCCAGAAAATGATCAGTTTGTTTTCTCTACTTGCCTCTTCTCAGACATAGTGCCATTTAACTCTACCTTCAATACTTTAGAACCAATGTTGATCTTAGACAAGAGAGATTTAAAGTGTGCACAACGTTCTGTTGCTCACAATCAAAGCCCTCCCACTTTAGCTCTGAATGGTACTGGGTCTCTGCAATTTTTTCTGGTCCTTGCTTCCAGTCTGTGCCCAGTTCCCATTACTAGATGTCATGTTGTTCCCTGCCACAGTATTTTTTCCATCCAAGGCTCTGTGAGGACTTGGAATCTGCCTTCCTCTTCTAAGTCCACATCCCACAGACAAGGAGGTTGCTTAAAAGGATCTTCTCATCAAATCTTTAGGCATGTGCTTGGATTTTCCAATTTCTGGAAATATTGTGAACCATATAAAATGTATTCAGGCTCTGGAAAATGTTCTTTCAATTCTACTCAATGAAGATTTATTAAACTTCAATGTCAGACCTTGTACTAAGATCTGAGAATAAAAAGATGAAGAAGGCGCAGAATAGTTTCAAGGAGTTTCTAGTATTAATGGGGAGATGAAGAGCATGTGTTAGAGACAGGGTATACATATGCCTCACCAGAGAGAGAACCTGCTCAGAGGAAGGAGCAGTCATCATGCAGGAGGGAAATGTGGAGATGGCCAAAAGTTCATGTACAGTAGCCTGATACACACTGGGCTTGGATTTTGCACCTTGGCAAGTAATAGATGTTGTTGATAGCATTATTGGCCCAAATACTTCTCTCTTTTTGAATGCACACCCTTTGGTGAATTCTCATGGTGGAGGCAACCTGTCCAATATCTTCACTCTAAACTGAGTCAACTCACTTTGGTCAATTGAAAGTTAGTGGACACAATACAAGCATGAGGTGAGGTACAGTTACACAATGGAGTTTCTGCTTTTTATCTTCCACTATCACAATAGTATCTGCTCAATCTAGTCTGTTATCACAGAGAGGATTGAAACAATTGTGGTGTGAAGTTGTCTCCAATAAAGCAACCCATGTTAAGCCAACCTAGATAGCACTCCTAGGTGATGCACAAAGACCAATATTTTAGCAAACTTAACTGAAATCAACCAAGCCCAGCCAAGATCAGCCTGCCCCCAACCTCATGATTCATGATCTACAAATTAATGTTGTGCTAGCACTTCAGTTTATTATGTAGCAATAGCTAGCCATATAGGAATCATTTAAGTTATCAGTTTAACAAATGAATATTTTAGAAAGATGACTCTAGAAGCCATATGGCAATAAAGTTGAGAGGGGAAGATATTAGAAGTTGACAAGCAAGCCAAGAGGGAACTGTAATATGATGTTAATTGAAGGCTTGAACAAGAGTGGCTGTGAAGAAAAGGAATAGATTCAGAAATGATATAGTACAGAGCTCATAGAGTTTATTGAATAGAGATAGGTTGGTTTTAGGATGGTTCATAGATTTCTGAGTTAGATCACTGATAAATGGAATGTAAAGATTTCAAGATCTGTGAGTTGGTAGGAGAAGATTAACAGCAGGACTGGAACCCATGTCCTTCTTACCAGAGATACCCAGAAGTAATGAATTCACATAACTCTCCAACCATACATGATAATGACCCTAAGACAAAACTCTGTTAAACATAATAATGATATTTGTTGCTGGAATGATACCAGAGAGTTCTCACCTATATTTTTCCCATGGAATATAATCTTTCATGATTATTTATTTATAGCACACAAAACTAGAATTTAAGGATTAGGTCATGAATTGATGAAAAATGAAGACTTATACCATACACTCTAGTTTACACAGCTTGAAATGGACTTTTCTAACATGAAAATGGATCTGTTTGTGTGAGTTGTTTCTCCATAACTGTTGTTTAGAAAGAATTGTGTCTTGGAAATATAAAACAAATTCAATCAAACAAGGGAGAAAATAGTCTCTATGGATTCTGTGCCTCACTTTCTCATATGTTTTCCTCTCTGCTGCTGCGATTGTAGGAGTGGGAATACCTGATCCTCATGGAAGAGGCCATGGTGGTCTCATTGTTCTGCCCAAGACAGATGGATGGACTCATTTCAGGCAAAGAGGAGCCCCTGTTTTTTCAGTCATTGTACACTGTCCAGTCTGAATGTATGAAACATCCTCATCTGCTCTAGTATCAAGTTCATTTTCCTTTCAATTGGAGACAGGTTGGGTACACTGAAATGCACAGATCTTCCAATGGATTCTGAAAAGGAATATATCCAAATATCTCACAATTATGTCTAGATACAGAACATTTCTAACCCTTCAGAAAGCCCCCATTGTTCTGCCCTGTTCCTAGACACAATCAGTATCCTTTTTTTTTTTTTTTTTTTTTACAGGCAGAGTGGACAGTGAGAGAGAGAGACAGAGAGAAAGGTCTTCCTTTGCTGTTGGTTCACCCTCCAATGGCACCGCGGCCAGCGTGCTGCGGCCAGCACATCGCACTGATCCAAAGGCAGGAGCCAGGTGCTTATCCTGGTCTCCCATGGGTGCAGGGCCCAAGCACTTGGGCCATCCTCCACTGCACTTCCAGGCCATAGCAGAGAGCTGGCCTGGAAGAAGGCAACCAGGACAGGACTGGTGCCCCAACCAGGACTAGAACCTGGTGTGCCGGAACCGCTAGGCAGAGGATTAGCCTAGTGAGCTGCGGTGCCAGCTAATCAGTATTCTTTTACCTTGGGTTAGTTTAGCCTTGCCGAGAACTTTTATAAATGTACTCTTTTGTGTAAGATGTTTTTGACTGTACATGTAGATTTTGAAATTTATCTGTATTTTTTTGTGTGTGTGTGTGTGACAGGCAGAGTGGACAGTGAGAGAGAGAGACAGAGAGAAAGGTCTTCCTTTGCCGTTGGTTCACCCTCGAATGGCTGCCGCGGATGGTGCGCTGCAGCCGGCGCACCACGCTCATCCGATGGCAGGAGCCAGGTGCTAGGTGCTTTTTCCCTGGTCTCCCATGCGGGTGCAGGGCCCAAGCACTTGGGCCATCCTCCACTGCACTCCCGGGCCACAGCAGAGAGCTGGCCTGGAAGAGGGGCAACCAGGACAGAATCCGGTGCCCCGACTGGGACTAGAACCCGGTGTGCTGGCGCCGCAAGGCGGAGGATTAGCCTGTTGAGCCACGGCGCCGGCCCTGTATTTTAATATATGTAAATACCTGCTCATTTTTATTGCTAAGTGGTATACTACTGGATGTTTTTAAGACCTTTATCCATTCTCTTATTAATGGACATTTGGGTTGTTTCATTGTGGGGTCTTTTATGAATAAAAGATCTTCAATGAACCATCTTGTGGAAGTCGTTTGTGGACATATGTTTTCATTTCCCTAGGAATTTGTGGATAAGATAGGCATATGTTTAACTTTATAACAAATGGCAGAATCTTTTTCCAACATGTAACACTTTATACTGCAACCAACAATTACAAGATTTCTCATGATTCTCTATTTTTGCCACATTATTATGCTATTTTAATTTCATATTCTTGTGGGTGCATACCCAGCTCTTGATTGCCAAAATTTATTGGCCAATAGGATCCTTGAGAAGGGTTTTTTAGAATAAGATTCAGGGAGTTTCCACTGTTGGATTGCTATGACATTAATAGGAATGGAGATAGAATCATTGATACTGATGGAGGAGGATGTAATAAAGGGCCACAGACCTTGGCGAATGCAACCAAGAGGAGTCCTGGTGTTGTTAAGGCAAGGTTGCCTTCTTTATGGGTAGCATCCTAGCATGATGTGGTAAAATGATTATTAAAACATCCCCAGTTCTCATTATCCCAGTTGTAATATTAACTCAATGCTCTTTCCCACAAAATGAGTAGTTTTGTGACTTATCTTACCCAATATGATGCAGTAGAAGTGAGCAAGTGTCAACTCTGACACTACAGCTCAGTAAGACTTGTATAGTTCAGTATGTTCTCATTCTCTTTCTCTCTCTCTCTCTCTCCTTTGCATTGCAAAGAAGCAAAGACCAGCCTGATGACCCTCATAATTTTATCCTTAATCAATAGCCAGCCCAGTTCCCAGGCAGATGAGTGAGTACATACTTAAATTAATAATTCATTTCTCTGATGATCCACAAGCTGACAACAGATACATGAATACCTTAAGATCAATCAACTGATAGATGTTTCAGCAATAATGGTTATTGCTTTAAGCCAGGTATTAACAAGCCATGGCCCATGGGCCAATCTGGTCTGTTGCCTGTTTTCAAAAAATAAAATATTATAGGAACATAGCTGTTTCGACTTGTCCTGTTGCCATAACGGAACACTGTAGACAGGTGGCTTAAACAACATTTGTGTTTCACTAATGGTTCGGGAGGCTGTAAGTTCAATATCAAGGAACTAGAAGATACAGTGTCTGGTGAGGGCTTCTCGCTCTGCTTAAAGGATGGCACTATATAGCTGCCTCTTCACATGGGAAAGAACTGAATACTGTGTCCACACATGGTAGAAGGGATGGAGGGGGTGGAGGGGACACACTGCTCCCTCATGTCCTTTAATGAATCCCACCTATAAAAGCAGAGCCCTCCTGGCTTAACAACTTCCTCAAACACCCAACATTTAATACCATTCCACTGAGGTTAAATTTCAACATGAGCTTTGATGAGGAACAAACATTTGAGCCTAGCAAGAGCCAAATTCAGTTCTTTAGCAGTTTGACTTTGCCTTCTTTGATGCTACAACGGAAGAGTTGAGTAGTTGCAACTGAGACTGGCCTGCAAGTCTGCACATTAGCAGGAAGCTGCAATCAGAAGTGGACCAGAGACCCAATCTCCAGCATTCTGATATGGTTATAGGCATCCTCACAATATAACATGCTTCTCCAAATGCCCCCCCAGGAAAATATTTATTAAGTACCTTCTACATGCTAGAAAGGGACCTGAGAGTAAACAAAAACCAATAAGAAAATTATATGTGAAAAAAAAAGAAAATTATATGTGAAGTAATAATGTCTTATGGAGAAAATTAAGGAGGTACAAGGGACATAATTTTGTCAGCAATGGGATAGTTACCTGAAACAGGTAAAAAAGCAAATCATGGAACTTTCGTTTCCCATCTGAGGCTGCCAAAGTAAGTTTTCCCTGTGGAAGTAGACTTGAATCCTGGTAACAATAGGTTGATACATTTCTGGAAAGACTCTATACTTGAGAGCTTGAAAAGCTGTCCATGGACTTGTCTAAGCCTCTGCTGTTTAACAGTAACAATTGAACAATGCTGGTTTGCCTTTTCTTTATTTTCTTTCTGTTCTGCTATAGATCATTCTATCAAGATCCTAATTGTTTATTCCCTCAGATAGGATTATACTTTGTAAAGCAACTGGAGAAGAGAATAAGTGAGTAATTAACAGTGCAGGAGATGTTGGGTGTATACAGGTGTGCAAATAATTCTAAGATAAGGTCTGTGATAGACAACATAATCCTAATGTTTTTTTAGGCAAAAGATTGAACTTCCTAAATACTCAGTATAATTGTTTTTAGTCCCTTTAAAATGCTCCCAGTGTCATTTAGTTGGGGTTAAAGAGGAATAGGAGGAGAGTTGAAAGAAGTGAGAAGAAAGATAATGAGACAGCTGTTGAAGTTTTTGCACAGGGATGCAAAAGACTTTACTTAACGTTTGAAAACACAATCTTGCAGGATTTTTCCATTTTGATTTTGTTTGCCTCATCTACTGAATTAATGAGAATCTGTAGGTCAAGTATTTTCTGAAAGTAAGAAATCTAGAGTTAATAGCCTCTAGGCTTTTCCTAGGCCTGAAATCCATCTGCCCAGCACAAACCCATAAAACCAACTTTCTCATCATTATCATTCACAGGTGACTGATATTATTTATCAGTTGAATTAAGTCAATAGCTTCTCCACTCCATGTGGAAATGCACATAATTCTATGACCGTATTGAAAGAAAACTTCAAACTTAATTTTAACCGTGTTACGTAAATAATATGATGTTTAATATTAAAGTTGACACTGATATATGTACATCATACATCCATGATTTCAACCAAGAGTAGACCGAAAAAAACCTCCACACACACATTGAGCCTGTTCTGAACATGTATATTTTTCTTGTCTTTATTCCCTAGGCAGTACAATATAACAAATATTTATGGAATTATTATAAATAATCTAGAGAAGATTTAAAGTACGGGGAAGATGTATGTAGGTTATATGCAAATACTATATCATTTTATATAATTCAAACATCTATGAGTTTTGGTATTCTTAGGGATCATGCAACCAATCTCATATGTGGACTCAGATATGACTGTACTATGTCCTTGTACGATGAAAGAGGCTCACAAAATCTGCTTATATTCTAAGACACTGATATTTTGCTAGTCTCTGCTAACAATTCAATTAGAGATGAATATTTTGTTGATCTTTGTATTTCACTTTGTTCAGAATTGCCCGTAAGCTGAGCCCAAGACAGAGATTCAGGACAAGGTGATGAATTGTGATAAAATTAGCAGGAGAAAAGGAGTGGGGAAGCCATATTGTTACAGCAGAACAAAACATAGGCAAGGATATGCTTTCACCTGGAATCCGGCCCCTGTCTAATCCCACAGGGAGTTCTGAAGCCTGAGTCATATCTTTTCACCTGGTCTGTTGTATCCTTGTGTCTGGCAGTTGCTGGCTACAGGCTATCCTCCTGCACATGAAGAGAGGGTTATAAACTTCTGCAGAAGGCAGCTCCTATTAGCTGAAGGTAATTCTATGAAGATCAGGACAGCTGTGCATCATAGTCACCCATATTATAGAAATTCGGGTATGTGTTTCATGGGGCATGGTTCACCAACCTCATAGCCATGATCCTGGAGCATCCTCCACATTCTCCATTTTCTTTTTCATCTAGGAGAATTTTCTGACTATTTCCTTTTTTATAGAATTCTCATGTAATTCCCTCATTTTCTTCCTCCTCCTCCTACTTCTCCTTTAGAAGCATAGCTTCTTCTTAAACTCTTTGCTCCACTCCTGAAAAGACAAGATTGTGATGATTGACTCCACCTGTGGATGAGCACTGTCAGGTGAAAATATCAGTTGCATTATCAGGTGAAAAGAGACCTTTGAATTTTGTGACCAAAGCATGGTTATTTAAAAATGTTGTCTTGACCTCTATCTCATTTGTTGTACAAATGACAACCAGGATTCTTCTAAATTTGCTTTTGTTTGTTTCTTTGTTTTTCAATTAACCATTCAATACATAGCCTGGGTCAAGAACTTTCATATATGTCTTCTATCTAGCGTCTAATATAGTTCCTTGTTTACAGTAGATATTCAATAAATGCTGATGACTCACTGAATGAGTAAAAGAAAGAATGAATATTGCAAGTAGCCATTGAGATATGAATATTAATAAGAATGCAGATTCACAAGTTTAAAAGTTTATTACAATGCAGTTGGTAATATCACCAAGTGAAAAGTGTGTGGCCAACTGAAGAACACTTACAATACTCTGGTTCTACCAGATCATGGAGACTTGTTCAGAATTTTCACTTTAATGTTTTGATGTTTTTCTAAGGAAACTCCAGACAATTACCTAAATTCTGAAATTTTTGGCTTGAATATTTGAAATGAACATGAAATTCCCCTATTTTTAGATGTTGACAGATAATCTAAACAACTAACATTATATGAACTGAGTTATATATTTGTTAACTGAATTTCAGTTGGGAACGTTGGGTTGTATCCACTGCTATGGAATATTTTTTATTTGATGAATACCACTGTTTCCACTCTCGATGAGCAACTAAAAACATGGGAGAACAAAGGAACAATAGTCTTCCCCTCCAAACTCTTCCACATATTGGAAGTGTTCAGTCAAAATCTTTTGGTTTTCCTGTTCTTATAATATTTATTTATTTATTTGAAAAGTAGAGTGAGAGGAAGAGGCAGAGATCTTCCATCTGTTGCTTCACTTCTCAAAAGCCCCCAACAGCCAGGGCTGGGTAGTGCTGAAGCCAGGAACCAGAAGCTCTGTCTGGGTCTCCCATGTGGGTGGCAGGGGCCCAAGTATTTGGGCCATCATTTGTTTGATATGGAATGCCTGTATCACAAACAGCAAGCAGTAGTTTAATCCAGTGTGCAACGATTCTGGCCCCTTTATGACAGATTTTTATCCTCTTTTTAAATTTATCTGTGTGTAAGAGGTCAGTATTCCACAGTCTTTAACTCTTCAACCTCCTGAGTTCTTACTTAACTCTTACAGTTCTTAACAATCTTCTGTAGACCTAGAGGAGGTCCAAGGCTGTCCTTCAAAGATGGTCTGTGAACAATTGGAGATTTCTTTGCAAAATTGTGTATGTGTTTATGTGCTTTGTATATAGAGAAAATTATATATATTTTTTCAGATTCTAAAAGTACTCCTTACCCTGTTTTATTTCTTTTTTTGAAATATATATTTTATTTAATTAATTTTTTATATATAAAGCTTTTATTTAAAGAATATAAATTTCCAAAGTACAGCTTATGGATTACAATGGCTCCCCCCCACACAACTTCCCTCCCACCCGCTACCCTCCCCTTTCCCGCTCCCTCTCCCCTTGCATTCACATCAAGATTCATTTTCAATTCTCTTTATATACAGAAGATCAGTTTACTATATATTAAGTAAAGATTTCAACAGTTTGCCTCACATAGAGACACAAAAAGAAAATACTGTTGGAGTACTAGTTATAGTATTAAATCACAATGTGCAGCACATTAAGGACAGAGATCCTACATGATTTTTTTAAAAGAATTGATTAATTATCTATGCAATTTCCAATTTAACACCAAGATTTTTTAATCATTTGCAATTATCTTTATATACAGAAGATTGATTCAGTATATACTAAGTAAAGATTTCATCAGTTTGCAAACACACAGAAACACAAAGTGTAAAAATACTGTTTCAGTACTAGTAATAGAATTACTTCACATTGGATAACACATTAAGGACAGATCCCTCATGAGACGTAAGTACACAGTGACTCCTGAAGTTGATTTAACAATTTGACACTCTTGTTTATGGCCTCAGTAATCTCCCTAGGGTCTAGTCATGAGTTGCCGAGGCTATGGAAGCCTTTAGGGTTTGCCGACTTCAATCTTATTCTGACAGGGTCATAGTCAAAGTGGAAGTTCTCTCCTCCCTTCAGAGAAAGGTACCTCCTTCTTTGATGGCCCCGTTCTTTCCAATGGGATCTCACTTGCAGAGATCTTTCATTTAGGTCTTCTTTTTTTTTGTTTTTCAGAGTGTCTTAGCTTTCCATGCCTAAAATATTCTCATGGGCTCTTGAGCCAGATCCGAATGCCTTAAGGGCTGATTCTGAGGCCAGAGTGCTATTTAGGACATCTGCCATTCTATGAGTCTGCTGTGTATCTCGCTTCCCATGTTGGATCATTCTATCAGTTAGTATTAGCAGACACTAGTCTTGTTTGTGTGATCCCTTTGACTCTTAGACCTATCAGTGTGATCAATTGTGAGCTGAAATTGATCACTTGGACTAGTGAGATGGCCTTGGTACATGCCACCTTGGTGGGATTGTATTGGAATCCCCTGGCATGATTCTAACTCCATCATTTGGGGCAGATCTGATTGAGCATGTTGAAGTGAAATGGACACATTTGAAGCCTCATCTGCACTCACCAGTTCCTTACAGATAGACCAGAATGAGTTCCCTTCTCTGCACTTAAAGATTATTTACTGCCTTGAAGCAAATTTTTTTGATTAGCATACAGGATCCATTATCATCACATCTGACTCTTGTGTTTATGGTCTATCAATTGTAACTGTTCTTCCACGTTTGTGTGCATGTTACCCATGCCTTCTCCAAACCTCTCCATCCATCTATCTGATGGTTGTTGTGTATCCTCAGGTTGGGTTCCTCTGAAGCTGACCCTAGGCCAAGGACTTGGTTGTGAATTTTTCTGTATGGGAATTCATGCCAGAAAGCACTAGTTGGGAGGCAGGAAGTGACCCAAAGGACAGGAAAAGTCTAGGAACATGTTACCATTGTGGGCAAGTAGAAAAACTATTCTCCTGAGCAACTCTAAAGGCAGTGTAGAACACCTTCAGTTATCTTGACTATAAAGTCAGAAGTTGGGGTGTTTATCTACCAACTCACAGGAGTTTCTGAGGGTTTTACTGGGGCACTTAAAACAGCAATTTAATATGTACCAAAGTCAGGAGAGAAAATCCGTGAAGGGGTGCATCTGCGGTGTTCCCAGTAAATTGCTTGTAGCAAAGCATTGAGTGTTGAAGGAATATGGACAGGGTAAAATTAGTTTTATTATAAGAACCCAAATGTACAGATTACTCTGCAAACATCCCCAAAGGATCTGAATCCAAAGGAACTTCTCTAAAGGGCTTGCTCCCTCATTTGAGGTATGTGCCAGTCCTTTGTGTTCTTTGTGAGCCGGAATTACTTGTGCAAGCATATGAGTTCCATAATTAAGAAAGTGTTTATTGGATTAGGGCAAGATGGTGGAATAGGAAGGCAGCACACCGATAGTCTGGGGAGAGACAGTTTAATAAAAGTGGAGATACTGCAGGTTCAAGGAAGAGTAGGGAAGAAACAGCAGAGGAAACTCTTCCGGAGCTAGTGATTCACAGTGGACCTGCGTGGAGAGCGTGGGAGCCCACAGTTAGGGACACCAGTGGCAGACTCAACGCACCAGCGCTGGAACGCGAGGTGAGTCAAACCTAAATAGCCCGAGACACCAGCAAGGAAGCAGAAAGAGGAGACTAGAGTGAACAAGGCTTGAAACCCTATGGGGAAAAGTTCACCAGGCTAACTAGAAGAGAGAGAGAAAGAAAAAGGTGACCGATACGGACACGAGTTTCTCTCTCTCCGCCCACCTCTCAAAGGTGAGCAAGACAAAGACCAGGCACCAATTTGGACATAAGCAGGGCGACCTCAGGTCTGCACCGGCCCTGAGCCTAGCAGAAAAACCTGACTCTGGGCGTGGGGGTGAAATAACAGGAGATTAGAACCTAATGAATGTGTGGTGCTAATGAACTGAGACTGTGAAAAAAGAGACTGTGGGGGAGAGAACTCACGGAATTCACCACATGAGTACTCTCCAGAGAAACTACAGTTTGGTAACCTTGGTAGCCCAGTGGTGAGACTGCAGAAGAATTTGAACCCACACTGAAGGCCGCAGAGATTCCCTCTATGGTCCTTGGGAAAGAGCTTCCGATCTTTGGCTCCTGTGGGTATATCATTTGCCTGCTAACCACCCCCAATTCCATTCAGCTGTGTGGAATTACTTCCCTTTTGAATCAAAAATAAAGAAAGAAACAGAGAAATTTACCACGCCTAACCTGGGAGTGTCACCTTTGGCACACCCTCAACCCTGAGGAACCAAACAGAGCTATCAGGCCACACCCATCTCAAGCCTCTAAGGCTCCATTGAAAGCAGACAGTCCATTTATCTAGAGTCATAGTATAACAAGAAAAAACACCACAGTGAAGAAACCAATATGCAAAACAACAAATGCAAAAACCGAGGTAACAAGAACAAGGAAGACACTATGACACCCCCAAACGAAAAAGACACCACAATTCAAGATTACGAAGATGATGAGATAGAAGGAATGCAAGAAGCAGATCTCAAAAAAGTGATAAGAACACTAAGAAGTACTCAAAAACAAATTCTTGAACTACAGAAATCCTTAATGGACAAGGTAGAAAATCTCTCTCGTGAAAATGAAATATTAAGGAGGAATCAAGCTGAAATGAAACAACTAGTAGAACATGATACTGTGATAGTGATGAGAAATCATAATGAAGTGAATAATTCAATGGATCAAATAAAAAACACATTAGAGAGCCTTACAAACAGAATGGGTGAGGCAGAAGAGAGAATATCGGACTTAGAAGACAGAGCACAGGAAAATATACAATCAAACCAAAGAAATGAAGAGGAAATTAGAAATCTAAAAAATATTGTTGGGAATCTACAGGATACTATTAAAAAACCCAACATTCGAGTTCTAGGAGTTCCTGAAGTCATGGAGAGGGAGAAAGGACTAGAATGCCTTTTTAGTGAGATAATAGCAGAAAATTTCCCAGTTTTGGAGAAGGACAGAGACATCCTAGTACAGGAAGCTCATAGAACCCCTAGTAAACATGACCAAAAGAGATCCTCACCACGACACATTGTAATTAAACTCACCACAGTGAAACAGAAAGAAAAGATCCTAAAATGTGCAAGAGAGAAACATCAGATTACTCTCAGAGGAGCTCCAATTAGACTCACGGCAGACTTCTCATCAGAAACCCTATAAGCTAGAAGGGAATGGCGAGACATAGCCCAGGTACTAAGAGAGAAAAACTGCCAGCCCAGAATATTATATCCTGCAAAGCTCTCATTTGTGAATGAAGGTGAAATAAAGACCTTTCACAGCAAACAGAAATTGAAAGAATTTGTTGCCACTCGTCCAGCCCTGCAAAAGATGCTTAAAGATGTGTTACACACAGAAACACAGCCATCAACATGAAAGAAGGTAAAGGAAGGGAACCTCACAGCAAATGATCACAGGGAATTCAAAGCATACATTTGGATAAAGAAATTATGGGATATGTACTCTATAGAATACTATACAGCAGTCAAAACAATGAAATCCGGTCATTTGCAACAAGATGGAGAAATCTGGAAAACATCATTCTGAGTGAATTAAGCCAGTCCCAACGGAACAAATATCATATGTTCGCCCTTTATCGGTGACAACTAATTGAGCAGCAAAGGGGAAACCCGTTGAAGTGAAATGGACACTATGAGAAACAGTAAATTGATCATCTCTTGTGCTGACTGTTGTTGTACAATGTAATACTTTATCCATTTTAGTACTTTTTATTCTAGTACTATTGGTTGAACTCTGTAATTAACAATTATTCTTAGTTGTTTAAATTTTAACTGAAAAGTGATCCTGGTGAAATGTAAGAGGGGGAATAAGAGAGGGAGGAGATGTAAAATTTGGGACATGCTCAATCAGTCTTGCTCCAAATGATGGAGTTAGAAATGTGCCAGGGAAGTCCCATACAATCCCATCAAGGTGGCATGTACCAAGGCCATCTCACTAGTCCAAGTGATCAATTTCAGTTCACAATTGATCACACTGATAGGTCTAAGAGTCAAAGGGATCACACAAACAAGACTAGTTTCTGCTAATACTAACTGATAGAATGAAAAAGGGAGAGAATGATCCAACATGGGAAGCGAGATACACAGCAGACTCATAGAATGGCAGATGTCCTAAATAGCACTCTGGCCTCAGAATCAGCCCTTAAGGCATTTGGATCTGGCTCAAGAGCCCATGAGAATATTCTAGGCATGGAAAGCCTAGAAAAAGAAGACCTAAATGAAAGATCTCTGTGAGTGAGATCCCAGTGGAACGAATGGGGCCATCAAAGAAGGAGGTACCTTTCTCTGATGGGAGGAGAGAACCTCCACTTTGATTATGACCCTGTCAGAATAAGATTGAAGTCGGCCAACCCTAAAGGCTTCCATAGCCTCGGCAACTCATGACTAGACCCTAGGGAGATTACTGAGGCCATAAACAAGAGTGTCAAATTGTTAAATCAACTTCAGGAGTCACTGTGTACTTACGTCTCATGAGGGATCTGTCCTTAATGTGTTATCCAATGTGAAGTAATTCTATTACTAGTACTGAAACAGTATTTTTACACTTTGTGTTTCTGTGTGTGTGCAAACTGATGAAATCTTCACTTAGTATATACTGAATCAATCTTCTGTATATAAAGATAATTGCAAATGATTAAAAAATCTTGGTGTTAAATTGGAAATTGCATAGATAATTAATCAATTTAAAAAAATATATTGTAGGATCTCTGTCTTTAATGTGCTATACAGTGTGAATTAATACTATAACTAGTACTCCAACAGAATTTTTCACTTTGTGTTGCTATGTGAGGGCAAACTGTTGAAATCTTTACTTAATATATAGTAAACTGATCTTCTGTATATAAAGAGAATTGAAAATGAATCTTGATGTGAAGCAAGGGGAGAGGGAGTGGTAAAGGTGTGGGTTGCGGGTGGGAGGGAAGTTATGGGTGGGGAAGCCATTGTAATTTATAAGCTGTATTTTGGAAATTTATATTCTTTAAATAAAAGCGTTATAAAAAATAAATAAATCTTTAAAAGAAAAAAAAAGAAAGTGTTTATTAAGTAGATGTCATGGGCAAGGTATTGTACTTGGCAAAGAGAGTGGAGCAGTGAAAAAAACAGGCATCAAATGACCAATTACATGTGGCATGAGTGTCATATAACCACAGGAAGTCGATTACTTTACTATTCCAAGTCTACATGATATCTTTTGTATCTTAATTTTCAGTCCTCACTCATTGGCTGAAACAGTAGGCAGCATTCAGTAAATGGTTACCAATAATCAGTGAATAAATGAAATATGTTCCCCAGGCTTAACTGTAGCCTTTCAAAGACCAAGTATGTGAATCAAAACAAACTTGAATTCAGCATTTGAACTCTACCTGTAAGCACAGATCTGGGCAATCTCTGCCTTGACTTGGGGACTTTGGAGCATTGGAGCAAGGTAGCAATCTTTGCTAAGCTGTAGCTCAGAAGTAATATTCTGTACACTTCCTAATAGCATGTTCTTTTTCAGTCAACTTACAGTGAACCAACTTTGCAGCCAGGACCAAATATAATTAAAGCCAGGCCTAAGAGGCAGCTGTTTCATCCCTAAAGTAATTCCCAGTGTTAACCTTTAAGGATATCTACCCTCATGAGACAAAACCAGAGCAGAATGAATCAATCCCTGACCTTTTGGTGGAGTCAAGTTCTGTCTAATATGTGAATCAATTTTTTATCATTTTATTTTGTTGACACAATTAAATTTTTCTTAAAAAATATAGCCAGACTTTTTGTAAAAAATAAAGCAACATCTACAGATATATTTTGGGATTTAAGAATTCAAGAATGGAAATTTCTACATGTATGTCTAGAAAATGTCTTAGGAGACACAAATTCAAAGACATTAGGAAAAAGGGTATTTTAATTATTCTACAAATATAACTATAGTCATTAATTCTTTTTGTTTCTAGGGAAATGCCTAATAATGTAAATAAACTTCTATTTCATTGGTGTTGTGAGCAAGTGAGCCACCTGTTGGCCATTGCTGACTATTACACAATACTTTTTTTCCCCACCACAAAGAAACCTTTTATTTAAGGAATACAAATTTCATAATTTCATAATTACAGCTTTAGGAACATGGTGATTCTTTCTTACCCTCCTTCCCATCCACTCTCCTACTCCTCTTTCTCCTCCATCTCATATTCTTATTTTATACTAAGATCTATTTTTAATTAACTTTATACACATACGATTAATTCTGTTAAAGAAAGAAATCAACAAAGAGTAATGGAAAAAAAAACTGTTCTTCAGAAGTCGAGAAAAGGGCTGTTCAAAGTCACTGTTTCTCAAGTGTAAATTTCACTTCTATAGATCATCTTTTAGGTGTTCTATTAGTTATCGCAGGTCAGGGAGAACATGGTATTTGTCCCTTTGGTACTAGCTTATTTCACTAAGTATGATGTTTTCTAGATAGATCCATTTTTTTCAAATGAGTGTATTTCTTTTTTTTTTTACTGCTGTGTAGTATTCCATAATGTACATATCCCATAATTTCTTTATCCAGTCTTCAGTTGACAGGCATTTGGGTCGGTTCTATATCTTTACTATTGTGAATTGAGCTGCAATAAACATGAGGGAGCAGGCAGCACTTTAATATGCTGATTTCAGTTCCCTTGGGTAAATTCCAAGGAGTGGAATGGCTGGGTTATATGGTAGGACTATACTGAAATTTTTGAGGTATCTCCATACTGTCTTCCATAGTGGTTTTACCAGTTTGCATTCCCACCAACAGTGGATTAGAGTACCTTTTCCCCCACATCCTCACCAGCATTTGTTGTTTGTTAATTTCTGTATGAAAGCCATTCAACATAGGTGAGGTGAAACCTCATTGTGGTTTTGACTTGCATTTCCCTGACAGCTAATGATCCTGAACACTTTTTCATGTGTCTGTAGGCCATTTGGATTTCCTATTTTGAAAAATGCCTGTTTACGTTCTTTTCCCATTTCTTCACTACGTTGTTTGTTTTCTTGAGGTTGAGTTTCTTGATCTCTTTATACATTCTGGTTATTAATCCTTTATCTGTTGAATAGTTTGCAAATAATTTCTCCCATTCTGTTAGTTGCCTCTTTACTTTGCTGAGTGTTTCTTTTGCAGTACAGAAGCTTCTCAATTTGATGTAATCCCATGTGTTAATTTTGGCTTTGACATGGGACTCCAAATCCCACTAGATTGGCAGGTACCAATGCCATCTTACTAGTTAAAGTGATCAGTTTAAGTGCATAACTGATCATAAAGATAGAAATAAGTGTCAAAGGGATCATATAAACAAGACTAAGTGTCTGCTAATAATAATAGATATAACTAAAAAGGAGAGAATGGTCCAACATGGGAAGCAGGCCACACAGCAGAATTGTAGAATGACAAACACCCTGAACAGCACTCTGACCCAAGAATCAGACCTAAGGCATTCAAATCTGGCTAAAAAGCCCATGAGAGAATTTCAGGCATGGAAAGCCAAGACATTCTGGCAAAAAATGACCTACATGAAAGACTGCTGTGAGTGAGATCCCAGTGGAAAGAAGGAGCCATCAAAGAAGGAGGTACTTTTCTCTGAAGCGATGAGAGAACAACTTTGACTATGGCCCTGTCTAAATAAGGTCGGAGTTTGTGAACTCAAGAGGCTTCCATAGCCTTGGCAGCTCATAACAGGAGCCTCGGGTGATAACTGAGGTCATTAATAAGAGTGTCAATTGTTAAATCAATAATAGGAGTCACTGTGCACTTGCTCCCTATGTAGGACCTATGTCCTTAATGAGTAGTATATGCGAATTAATGGTAAAACTAGTACTCAAACAGTAGTTTCTACTTTGTGTATCTGTGTGGGTGCAAACTGTTGAAATCTTTACTTAGTATAGAGTTGGCCTTCTGTATGTAAAGATAATTAAGAATGAATCTTGGCCAGCGCCGCGGCTCAATAGGGTAATCCTCCTCCCACAGTGCCGCCGCCCCGGGTTCTAGTCCCGGTAGGGGCGCCGGATTCTGTCCCAGTTGCTCCTCTTTGGTTCCAGCTCTCTGCTGTGGCCCGGGAGTGCAGTGGAGGATGGCCCAAGTCCTTGGGCCCTGCACCCGCATGGGAGACCAGGAAAAGCACCTGGTTCTTGGCTTTGGATCGGTGCAGCATGCCAGCCGCAGATGCCATTGAGGGGTGAACCAACGGAAAAGGAATACCTTTCTCTCTGTCTCTCTCTTTCATTGACTACTCTGCCTGTAAAAAAATGAATCTTAATGAAGAATGGGATGGGAAAGGAAGTAGGAGGTGGGATGGGAGTTGAGGTGGAAGGGTGAGTATGGGGGAAGAACCGCTATAATTCAAAAACTGTACCTATGAAATTTATATATACATATTTTTAAAATTTTTTTGACAGGCAGAGTAGACAGTGAGAGAGAGACAGAGAGAAAGGTCTTCCTTTTGCCGTTGGTTCAGCCTCCAATGGCCGCTGCGGCCAGCACGCTGCGGCCGGCGCACCGCACTGATCCGATGGCAGGAGCCAGGTACTTCTCCTGGTCTCCCATGGGGTGCAGGGCCCAAGCACTTGAGCCATCTTCCACTGCACTCCCTGGCCACAGCAGAGAGCTGGCCTGGAAAGAGGGGCAACCAGGACAGAATCCGGCGCCCCGACCGGGACTAGAACCCGGTGTGCCGGCACCGCAAGGCAGAGGATTAGCTTGTTGAGCCACGGCGCCGGCCTTGAAATTTATATTTATTAAATAAAAGCTTTCTAAAAATTTTTTTTGGCTTTCATTGCCTGTGCCTTTGGGGTCTTTCCCAAGAACTCTGCCTGTGCCAATGTATTGGCAGGGTTTTCCCAATGTTCTTTTATAATTTGATGGTATCTGGTTGTAGATTTAGGTCTTTAACACATTTTGAGTGGATTTTTGTGTAAGGTGTAATGTAGGGGTCTTACTTTATACTTTTGCATGTGATGATCCAGTTTTCCCAGCACCATTTATTGAAGAGTTCTATTGGTGATTTTGATAATATTGATTCATCCAATCCATGAATATGGAAGATTTTTCAATTTTTTTGTATCTTCTTCTATTTCTTTATTTAATGTTTTGTAATTTTTAGTGTAGAGATTTTTGACATCCTTGATTAAATTTATTCCAAGGTATTTGCTTTTTTTATAGCTACTATGAATGGGATTGATCTTAGAAGTTCTTTCTCAGTCATGGTATTGTCTGTGTATACAAAGTCTATTGATTTTTGTGTATTGATTTTATATCCTGCTACTTTACCAAACTCTTCTATGAGTTGCAATAGTCTCTTAGGGGAGTTTTTTTTGTATCCCCTATATATAAATTCATGTAGGAGTAGGGATAGTTTGACTTCCTCCTTCCTGGTTTGTATCCCTTTGTTTCCTTTTTCTTGCCTAATGGCTCTGGCTAAACCTTCCAACTATATTGAATAGCAATGGTGAGAGTGTCATCCTTATTTGGTTCTGGATCTTAGTGCAAATGCTTCCAACTTTTCCCCACTCAATATGATTCTGGCTGTGGGTTTGTCATAAATTGTCTTGATTGTGTTGAGGAATATTCCTTCTATACCCAATTTGCTTAAAGTTTGCATCATGAAAGGGTGTTGTATTTTATCAAATGCTTTCTCTGCATCTGTTGAGATAATCATATGGTTTTTGTTCTTTGATTTGTTAATGTGATGTATCACATTGATTGATTTGTGAATATGGAACCATCTCTGCATACCATGGATAAATCCCACTTGGTCTAGGTGAATGATCTTTCTGCTGTGTTGTTGGATTCATTTGGCTAGTATTTTGTTGAGGATTTTTGCATCTATGTTCATCAGGTAAATTAGTCTGTAGTTCTCTTTCTCTGTTATATCTTTCTCAGGTTTAGGAATTAAGGTGATGCTGGCTTCATAGAAAGAATTTGGGAGGATTCCCTTCCTTTTAACTCTTTTGAATGGCTTGAGAAGAATTGTAGTTAGTTCTTTAAATTTCTGTTTGAATTCAGCATTGAAACCATCTGGTCCTGGGCTTTTCTTTATTGGGAGGGTCTTTATTACTGATTTAATTTCTGTCATGATTATTTGTCTGTTTAGGTTTTCTATGTCTTCATGGCTTAATTTAGGTATGTTGTATGTGTCCAGGAATCTGTCCGTTTCTTCTAGGTTTCCCAGTTTGTTAGCATACAGCTGGTTGTAGTGATTTCTGATGATTCTTTTTATTTCTGTAGTGTCTGTTGTTACATTTCCTTTTTCATCTCCATTATTATTGCTTTGGGTCTTCTCCTTTTTTTGGTTAGTTGGGCTAAGGGTGTGTCAATTTTGTTTATTTTTCAAAAAATTGATTCTTCTTTTTGCTGATATTTTGTATATTTTTTTCAATTTTGTTTATTTTTTTCTCTACTTTTAATTATTTCTTTTCTCTTACTACTTTTGGATTTGGTTTGCTGTTGTTTTTCTAGGATCTTGAAATGCATTTATAGCTCTTTATTTGGTGCCTTCCCAATTTCTTGATGTAGGCACCTGTTGCTATAAACTTTCTTCTTAACACTGTTTTTGCTGTATCTCATAAGTTTTGGTATGTTGTGTTGTTATCTTCATTTGTTTTCAGAAAAATTTTGATTTCTCTTCTGATTTCTTCAATGACCCACTGTTCATTCAGGAGCATGTTGTTCAGTCTCCATCTATTTCAAGTAGGGGAGATCATGGCATGAGAAAGGTGGGAGGATGGACAGAGAGGAGGAAGACACCGACCCTGGAATTAAGTCCATGCTTTATCCTCAAGGATGCTCCACCAGAATCTAAATCAAAGGCAATTACTATCCCATTGATAAACCAGATGACTTTCTAAGACTATGGAGGCCATGCAATGGACTTGTTATGTTCTAGATAATTCTGTTAAAAGGAAGACGTCAATAATGAATATGCAATCAGCTATGGTCAGGAACTATGTCACCAATTTCAATGAACTGATTGAAAGAACCACCTTGGCTAACTACAGATTCTCGACCCTGTCTGTATTATCACCAAATGAGATGCTGCAAAAAATACCAATGTCTGAGTTGCCCCCCAGATAGTCTATAGCCCTTCTAGATGCCCAAGCAACTCTAAAGCAGCCAGGGTCATTTTATGGCAGTGGTTCTCAAGGTATAGTCCTCAGAAGAGCAGCATCAGCATTACCAGATAAATTTCTAAAACGAAAAATTTTAGATCTCACTCCTGAACCAGTGGATCAGAAACATGGAAATAAGACTAACCCATTTTCATCCCAATTAACCCTCTTGGCAGTCCTAACATAGGACATAGTTTAGCCACAAACATAGAACATTTCTTTTGAGAATTTTCAGAATAAAGTATTCCTGAATTAATTTTACAGTTTGTGGTCTTTTAAAGCATTCTTCTTTTTATACAGGGGAATGAATTCTGATTTTGAAAAGTGATGGGATTTCTTTTTTTTTTTTAAGATTTTTATTTAATTGTTTGAGAGGTAGAGTTACAGAGAGAGGGAGAGACAGAGAGCAAGGTCTCCCATCCACTGGTTCACTCCTCGGATGGCCACGACAGCCAGAGCTGAGTGAATCTGAAGCCAAGAGCCACGAGCTTCTTCTGGATCTCCCATGTGGGTGTATATGAGTTACATATGGATATTTCTATGTTCTGTGGTTCTACACTTCTTAAATTCTCTGCCTCTAAGTTTCTATCTTTTCTGCAAATTCTTTTGCTCTCATTTCCCATGTATTCTCTGGCTAATTCAAATTTTACAGAGTGGTATTTTAACGCTCTCTCGGGCTCTCTATGTTGTACTGTAAGCTTTTGCATTCATTTTCCAGTAGAGCTTTGCAGAACATGGTGAGTACTTCGCACGTTCTTTATTTGTTCTTCCAGCCTATGCCTAGTTGACACCTCATCATTCAGTTTGGATGGGAAATGGCCTCACTCTTCTCTAGCTATTGTTAATGCATATTACATACAGGAGATATATATCATCTGTCATTTGTAATTTATCTTATCTACTCACTCTGATGATTTCCAGTTATTTCAGTCAACCAAAGCAATTATTCAAAAGTTCAAATTATTTTGTTGTTGTCATTTTGTAAATAAAAGTTTCCTCTAGGTCTTCCTGAATTTTATAGTAAACTATAAACTGACTGGATCTCCCAGCTAGGAGTGCTCCTGCTACAACTCCGGCTTTCTGTAGTAACTGCTCCATGCTCTCCTCAAATCTTGATTTTTCTCTCTTTAACTGCCCAGAGTTCAGATCTCATTTTCTTTTTGCCAAGGCTAGCTTCACTAGATTTTTGTTTGTTTGTTTTTACTTGGAAGATTTTATTCAATTGCTTGAAAATATTTGTAATATTTCCATAGACTTTTTGCCTTCTAATACCTTATTCTGGTTGTTGCTTTTATTTTCTCTTGTGATTTACACTTTAGGTTTGCTCGTTTTCCCAAAATAACAAGTCAGAATTTCTATGATTATTTTACTAAAAAGTTATGCTCAGAAGGGAGTAGGAGGTAGGACGGGGTGGGGTGGGAGGATGATTATGGGGGAAAGAACCACTATATTCCAAAAGCTGTACCTATGAAATTTATATTTACTAAATAAAAGCTTTCCCCAAGAAAAGAACTTTTATGTATTCTTGTCAGAGTGATGATTATGTTGTATCCTGATTTTTCACCCCTCAAAAAAGTCTTTGCTGCTTTAATTTTTTGTTCATGTTTAACAATGTCAATTCATCTTAATGTATTTTAAGGTTCTATAAAACTGTTATGCGATCATTTAATATAGCTATCTCTTCATTGAAAGGAACATTCTCTGAAGAAAAGAGCTAATGGACAATTACTCACAAAGTACTGTTAGTTATTAATTCATGAGGCCATTCATAAAAATTAGGCCTGACTTATTATCTCCAAAGAACCTAGCCTGTATAATCAAAATTGTCCGTTCCAGGCTTACCTGGAAGAATCACATCCCCACACCCCAAATCCCATGATACCTCTGCTTTGTTTCTATATTTGTTGTCTCTTCATTCAGATAGTCAAATAACTTCTTCCAATAAGTCTAAACCACCTTTCAAGAACTTCTTAGCTCAACCTCTGCATTTTCTAGAGACAGGCCTCTAATTCCCGCCCCCTCCCCTCCCTGCCAGCAAATCATCCTTATTTACTTCCCTCACTCGAGACTTCAATGTCAGGAGTTCCTTATATTCTCAATGATTTATTCTTCAATCACTGTAAAGGCCATGGACAAAAGCTGGTGCAGCACCCATTTTGTAAATAATGTTTGGTTGGGGTGAAGCTGTCCTCATTTGCTTACACCGTGTCCGTAGCCACTTTCCTGCAATAAGGGCTGACCTGGGTAGTTGTAAGAGTGATCATGTAGGCTGTTGAAAATAGCAACTGTACCATTCAGAAGCAACTTTGTGGACCCTGCTTTATGGCTGTAGCAACAGCAAGTGCAATTCCTTTTTCTTATGAAGAGGGTTGGCATCTGTCTCTTCCAGGGGTCACTTTCTGATTTCCTGAGTGATCCTCTGAGTTTGGTTTCATGGACCTCACCTTCAGGTGTTTAATAGGGCTCTCCTCCTTCCTCCTTCATTTCAGCAGTGGGCTTTGTAAAGAATGACCATTGGGGAAATTTCCCTCTGCCCTCACTCTCACTCAAGCCCTAGACTATTCTTCTCCCCTGAAATTATCAAAGCCTCATTTACTCTTTGAAAATGAACACCACATTTATCTGTTGGCAGCACTGACATGCTTAAAATAACTATTTGCATTAGGTGAACACTGAAGGGAATGAGAATTCCATCCATGTAGTGGCTGATTTTCTACATATTGCATTTTTAAAAAAGATTTTATTTATTTTGTTTGAGAGGTAGAGTTACAGACAGTGAGAGGGAGAGACAGAGAGAGAGAGGTCTTCCATCCATTGGTTCACTCCCCAAATGGCCGCAATGGCAGGAGCCATGCCAATCTGAAGCCTGGAGCTTCACCCCAGTCTCCCACGCGGGTGCAGGGGCCCAAAGACTTGGGCCATCCTCTACTGCTCTCCCAGGCCACAGCAGAGAGCTGGATTGAAAGAGGAGCAGCCGGGACTAGAACCGGTGCTCATATGGGATGCCAGTGCCACAGGTGGAAGATTAACCTACTGTGCTATGGCACCGACCCATATATATATATATATATATATATATATATATATATATATATATATAAAGGAATATTAAGAAAAAAACTGAGGCAGAAAACAAAGCTCAAGATTTATAAAATCATTAAAATATATACATTGCTCATAATTCAGTAAATTCTAAAATGGTTATAATTCTCTACCATTTGTCAGCAAGTGATCTAAACCCAAATCAGCAGATCAACCTGGCCACCCCCTTTCCATGGTGACTTTGCGAATCCTTCTATCAGAAGATTTCCTTGGGATTAGCGTTGGCTAATAGAATTAAGCAAAAGTGACGTACTTGCTTTGAGCCTGGGAAGTAAGAGATTTAGCTGTTTTCTATTGGTTCTTTTTTATGGGGACCACTAACAACAAGCCTGAACTAACTTGTGAAAGAATGAGAGAACCACAAAAGAGAGCTGAGTTTTCCAGGCACGCTACACCTGCCAGCCTCAAGCAGACCTGCCAGTGGACCAGGTTCTTACAAGTGATCCAAACCCAAATCAGCAGGTCAACCTAGCCAATCTGTAGACATTTGAGAAATATAAAGAGTCACATTAAGTTATAAAACTGCATAGTCTGCCAGCCATAGTTAACAAACACAATAGTCTCTTTTTTTAAAAAAAAGATTTATTTATTTGAAAGAGTTACAGAGAAAGAGAAGGAGAGGCAGAGAAAGAGAGAGAGAGATAAAGAGAGAAAGAGAAAGAGAGACCCTGCATTGGCTGGTTCACTCCCCATTTGGCCACAACAGCTGGAGCTGCGCCCGTCTGAAGCCAGAAGCCAGGAGCTTCTTCCAGGTCTCCTATGTGGGTGCGGGAGCCCAAGGACTTGGGCCATCTTCTACAGCTTTCCCAGGCCATACCAGAGACCCGGATCAGAAGTGGAGCAGCCAGGACTCAAACCAGCGCCCATATGGGATGCCGGCACTGCAGGCAGCGGCTTTAATTGCTACTTCACAGCGCTGGCTCTCATAATAGCTTCTTAGAACAATCCATGAGTCACTGAGTTCATATGCTGAGCCAGCCCTAGACAACACTTCAGATTTGTCATAAGCTTTTATTTTGTGTTCACATTGTTTCTCTCTTTGACTCTTTTACTGACCAAATGGTAGTTTCGCCGAAATTCTTCAGATATCAAAGTCCCAGTTTTGTCTTCGCGGTTTACAGCTTTAATAGTTTCACCTTTATTCTTCAACATGGAGTTTGGGGGAACACATTTAGCCCATAAGAGTGGCTTCAGTGATTGCCATACAGCAAAACATGGGGAACAGAGACAGCTTTTGGAGTGGGGCAGGCTGCAAGGTAAGAGGACAGTAAGCCTAGGGAGAGTGGAGAGGGCTGGAAACTTGAGCAAAGCAGTGAGTTTTCATCCAACATAACTGCTAGGCACTGTGTTGAACACAGTATTATGATACTTCATTTGTTCTTCACAGCGAACTTATTAGGTAGTTCAATTTATTTGTATCATTATAACTTTGTTCAGTGAAAGAAGAAGCAGAGCTGAGGTTTTAATCCACTCTTATCTGACTCCAAAGTCCACATTCTTTCCTTCAGCAAATAAAAAATAGGGAATTGGAGATATAGGGCAAGCGGGCTGTGTTGCACGCAGTTGGTTAGGCTGCTGCTTATGAGGCCTGTGTCCCACGCTGGAGCGCCAGTTTCTGTCCTGGCTTCCAATCCAGCTTCCTGCTAATGTTTCTGGAAAGGTAGTAAAAGATGGACCAAGCACTTGGCCCCCTGCTACCCACTTGGGAGTCAGGATGGAGCTCCTGGCTCCTGGCTTCTGCCTGGCCCAGCCCCAGCTGTTGGGCCATTAAGTTAATGAATCAGGGATCGAAGAGTTTTCTCTCTTTCTTTCTGCCTGTCTTTCCCTCTCTCTCTGTCACTCTTTCAAACAAATATTTTTATTTTCGGAAAAGAGAACTGGGTTCTAAACCCAGCAAAGTAATTAGAACATACTTCCAGATCATAATCAAGAGCAGACTGTGAAGCCAACTGAACTCAGTAAATTTGAAATGAATTCAGAATAGGAAGCAATATTAAGACATCATTTTTAAAAACTTAAAAAGCACTGCTTCTTGACGCATATATGGAACAGGTGTCAACAGTAGATACTCGGGGCGGAGCCAAGATGGCGGAATAGTGAGGACGCGCACTAGCAGTCCGCAAAAAGATAGTTTAATAAAAACAGAGTTACTGTAGCCTCAGGAAAAATCTCACGGAAAAAAATGCAGTGGAAATTCTTCCGGACCCAGTGAATGAGACGCAGAGGATCTAGGGGAAAGTAAGTTTGCGAACGGCAAATCGTGCCTTAGTGGCACGGGAGCTGCCGGGAGGGACGGGAACCGGACGGAACACAGTCGCCATTGGAATCGAGCGCTTAAACGGGAGCCGATACAGGGATCCCGAGACACTGGCGGGGGGAAGCAGACACCAGGGGGGAAACAGCACAATTGAGGCGAGCCCACACGGACACTAGCCTCTCTCGTCACCCACCCTGCTAATTCGAGCTAGATTAAACGCAGTGGGACAAGGCGCGCCCGCCCATCACTGAGGCAGACGGAACCAAAAACCCGAGGCTGTAGAAACCTGAAGGGGATCCAAAAACTGGGAACACACCGCGCACACAAACTCCGTTACCTTGACAACCCAGAGAAAGAGTGTGGGGAAAAAAAAATGCCAAATAAAAACAGATTCCGAGGGAGCAAGATCAAGGAAGACGCTATGATGACCCCAAACGGAAAAGACACCCCAAGTCAGGATTATGAAGATAATGAGATAGAAGAAATGCAAGAAGCAGATCTCAAAGAATTGATAAGAACATTAAGAAGTTCTCAAAAACAAATTCTTGAACTACAGAAATCCTTAATGGATAAGATAGAAAATCTCTCTCGCGAGAATGAAGTACTACAGAGAAATCAAAACGAAATGAAACAACTAGTAGAACAAGAAGCTACGATAGTGACAAAAAATCTTAATGAATTGAAGAATTCAATAGATCAAGTGACAAGCAATCTTGAGGGCCTTAAAACCAGAATGGGTGAAGCAGAAGAGAGAATATCGGACCTAGAAGACAGAGAACAGGAGAGGAAACAGTCAAACCAAAGACAAGAAGAGGAAATTAGAAAACTAAAAGATATCGTCGGGAATTTACAGGATACTATTAAAAAACCCAACATTCGGGTTCTAGGTGTTCCTGAAGGTATGGAGAGGGAGAAAGGATTAGAAGGCCTTTTTAGGGAGATACTAGCAGAAAACTTTCCAGGCTTGGAGAAAGACAGAGAAATCCTAATCCAGGAAGCTCATAGAACCCCTAATAAACATGACCAAAAGAGATCCTCTGCACGACATATTGTAATTAAACTCACCACAGTGAAGCAAAAAGAAAAGATCCTAAAATGTGCAAGAGAGAAACGTCAGATTACTCTCAGAGGATCTCCAATTAGACTTACAGCTGACTTCTCAACAGAAACCCTACAAGCTAGAAGGGAATGGCGAGACATAGCCCAGGTACTTAGAGAGAAAAACTGCCAGCCCAGAATATTATACCCTGCAAAGCTCTCATTTGTGAATGAAGGCGAAATAAAGACCTTTCATAACAAACAAAAATTGAAAGAATTTGTTGCCACTCGTCCAGCCCTGCAAAAGATACTTAAAGACGTGTTACACACAGAAACACAGAAACACGACCATCAACATGAAAGAAGGTAAACGAAGGGAACCTCACGGCAAAAGATCACAGGGAATTCAAAGCATACATTAGAAAATATCTGGCAAATGGCAGGGCAAACTTACCACTTATCAATAGTCACATTGAACGTTAAAGGTCTAAACTGTCCTGTTAAAAGACAGAGATTGGCTGATTGGGTTAAGAAACAAAAACCATCTATTTGCTGCCTACAAGAAACACATCTTTCCAATGAAGATCCATACAGACTAAAAATAAAAGGATGGAACAAGATATACCACGCCAACAGAAATGAAAAAAGAGCGGGTGTAACCATCTTAATATCGGACTACATAAACTTTAACACAAAAACTGTTAAGAGAGACAAAGAGGGGCACTATATAATGATTAAGGGATCAATACTACAGGAAGATATAACAATTCTCAATGTATATGCACCTAATTACAGGCCACAGGTTTATTTAAAAAATTTGTTAAGAAACTTAAAGGGAGACTTAGACCCCAACACAATAGTACTGGGGGACTTCAATACTTCACTCACAGATATTGACAGATCGACAGGACAGAAGATCAACAAGGAGACAGTAGATTTAAACAACACTATAGCCCAAATCTATAACATATCTACAGAACTTTTCATCCTACACGTAAAGCATTCACATTCTTCTCAGCAGTACATGGAACCTACTCTAGGATTGACCACATATTAGGCCATAAAGCAAGTCTCAGCAAATTCAAAAGAATTAGAATCATACCATGCAACTTCTCAGACCATGAGGGAGTGAAGTTGGAAATTAGCAACTCAGGAATCTCTAGAGCATATGCAAACACATGGAGATTGAACAACATGCTCCTGAATGAACAATGGGTCACTGAAGAAATCAAAAGAGAAATCAAAAATTTTCTGGAAGTAAATGAGGATAACAGCACAACATACCAAAACTTATGGGATACAGCAAAAGCAGTGTTAAGAGGAAAGTTTATATCAATAGGTGCCTACATCAAGAAACTGGAAAGGCACCAAATAGATGAGCTTTCAATGCATCTCAAGGATCTAGAAAATTTGCAGCAAACTAGACCCAAATCTAGTAGAAAAAGAGAAATAATCAAAATCAGAGAAGAAATCAACAGGATTGAATCCAAAAAAACATTACAAAAAATCAGCCAAACGAGGAGCTGGTTTTTTGAAAAATAAACAAGATTGACACCCCATTGGCCCAACTAACTAAAAAAAGAAGAGAAAAGACCCAAATCAGTAAAATCAGAGATGAAAAAGGAAATATAACAAGAGACACCACAGAAATCAAAAGAATCATCAGAAATTACTACAAGGACTTGTATGCCAGCAAACAGGGAAACCTATCAGAAATGGATAGATTCCTGGACACATGCAACCTTCCTAAATTGAACCAGGAAGACATAGAAAACCTAAACAGACCCATAAGTGAGTCAGAAATTGAATCAGTAATAAAGGCCCTCCCAACAAAGAAAAGCCCAGGACCAGATGGATTCACTGCTGAATTTTACCAGACATTTAAAGAAGAACTAACCCCAATTCTTCTCAAACTATTCAGAACAATCGAAAAAGAGGGAATTCTCCCAAATTCCTTCTATGAAGCCAGCATCACCTTAATTCCTAAGCCAGAAAAAGATGCAGCATTGAAAGAGAATTACAGACCAATATCCCTCATGAACATAGATGCAAAAATCCTCAACAAAATTCTGGCCAATAGACTGCAACAACACATCAGAAAGATCATCCACCCAGACCAAGTGGGATTCATCCCTGGTATGCAGGGATGGTTCAATATTCGCAAAACAATCAACGTGATACACCACATTAACAGACTGCAGAAGAAAAACCATATGATTATCTCACTAGACGCAGAGAAAGCATTCGATAAAATTCAACACCCTTTCATGATGAAAACCCTAAGCAAACTGGGTATAGAAGGCACATTCCTCAATACAATCAAAGCAATTTATGAAAAACCCACGGCCAATATCCTATTGAATGGGGAAAAGTTGGAAGCATTTCCACTGAGATCTGGTACCAGACAGGGATGCCCACTCTCACCACTGCTATTCAATATAGTGCTGGAAGTCTTAGCCAGAGCTATTAGGCAAGAAAAAGAAATTAAAGGGATACAAGTTGGGAAGGAAGAACTCAAACTATCCCTCTTTGCAGACGACATGATTCTTTATTTAGGGGACCCAAAGAACTCTACTAAGAGACTATTGGAACTCATAGAAGAGTTTGGCAAAGTAGCAGGATATAAAATCAATGCACAAAAATCAACAGCCTTTGTATACACAGACAATGCCACGGCTGAGGAAGAACTGCTAAGATCAATCCCATTCACAATAGCTACAAAAACAATCAAATACCTTGGAATAAATTTAACTAAGGACATTAAAGATCTCTACAATGAAAATTACAAAACCTTAAAGAAAGAAATAGAAGAGGATACCAAAAAATGGAGAAATCTCCCATGCTCATGGATTGGAAGAATCAATATCATCAAAATGTCCATTCTCCCAAAAGCAATTTACAGATTCAACGCAATACCAATCAAGATACCGAGGACATTCTTCTCAGATCTGGAAAAAATGATGCTGAAATTCATATGGAGACACAGGAGACCTCGAATAGCTAAAGCAATCTTGTACAACAAAAACAAAGCCGGAGGCATCACAATACCAGATTTCAGGACATACTACAGGGCAGTTGTTATCAAAACAGCATGGTACTGGTACAGAAACAGATGGATAGACCAATGGAACAGAATAGAAACTCCAGAAATCAATCCAAACACCTACAGCCAACTTATATTTGATCAACGATCCAAAACCAGTCCCTGGAGTAAGGTCAGTCTGTTTAATAAATGGTGCTGGGAAAACTGGATTTCCACATGCAGAACCATGAAGCAAGACCCCTACCTTTCACCTTACACAAAAATCCATTCAACATGGATTAAAAATTTAAACCTACGACCCAACACCATCAAATTACTAGAGAGCATAGGAGAAACCCTGCAAGACATAGGTACTGGCAAAGACTTCTTGGAAAAGACCCCAGAAGCACAGGCACTGAAAACCAAAAATAACTACTGGGATTGCATCAAATTGAAAAGTTTCTGTACTGCAAAAGAAACAGTCAGGAAAGTGAATAGGAAACCGACAGAATGGGAAAATATATTTGCAAACTATGCAACAGATAAAGGGTTGATAACCAGAATCTACAAAGAAATTAAGAAACTCCACAACATCAAAACAAACAACCCACTTAAGAGATGGGCCAAGGACCTCAATAGACATTTTTCAAAAGAGGAAATCCAAATGGCCAACAGACACATGAAAAAATGTTCAAGATCCCTAGCAATCAGGGAAATGCAAATCAAAACCACAATGAGGTTTCACCTCACCCCGGTGAGAATGGCTCACATTCAGAAATCCACCAACAATAGATGCTGGAGAGGATGTGGGGAAAAAGGGACACTAATCCACTGTTGGTGGGAATGCAAACTGGTGAAGCCACTATGGAAGTCAGTCTGGAGATTCCTCAGAAACATGAATATAACCCTACCATTCAACCCAGCCATCCCACTCCTTGGAATTTACCCAAAGGAAATTAAATTGGCAAACAAAAAAGCCGTCTGCACAGCAATGTTTATTGCAGCTCAATTCACAATAGCTAAGACTTGGAACCAACCCAAATGCCCATCAACAGTAGACTGGATTAGGAAATTATGGGACATGTACTCTACAGAATACTATACAGCAGTCAAAAACAATGAAATCCGGTCACTTGCAACAAAATGGAGGAATCTGGAAAACATCATGCTGAGTGAATTAAGTCAGTCCCAAAGAGACAAATATCATTTGTTTCCCCTGATTGGCGATGACTAACTGAGCACCAAAGGGGAAACCTGTAGAAGTGAAATGGACACTATGAGAAACAGTGACTCGATCAGCTCTTGTGCTGACTGTTGTTGTACAATGTAATACTTTATCCATGGTAGTATTTTTTTTTTCTTTATCCTAGTACTAGTGGTTGAACTCTGTAATTAACACACAATTATTCTTAGGTGTTTAAATTTTAACTGAAAAGTGATCTCTGTGAAATATAAGAGTGGGAATACGAGAGGGAGGAGATGTAAAACTTGGGACATGCTCAATCGGAACGGCCCCAAATGATGGAGTTAGAATTGTGCCAGGGGTTTCCAATACAATCCCATCAAGGTGGCATGTACCAAGGCCATCTCATTAGTCCAAGTGATCAATTTCAGCTCACAATTGATCACACTGATAGGTCTACGAGTCAAAGGGATCACACAAACAAGACTAGTGTCTGCTAATACTAACTGATAGAATGAAAAAGGGAGAGAATGATCCAACATGGGAAGCGAGATACACAGCAGACTCATAGAATGGCAGATGTCCTAAATAGCACTCTGGCCTCAGAATCAGCCCTTAAGGCATTCGGATCTGGCTCAAGAGCCCATGAGAATATTTTAGGCATGGAAAGTTAAGACACTCTGGAAAAAACAGAAGACCTAAATGAAAGATCTCTGCGAGTGAGATTCCAGTGGAAAGAACGGGGCCATCAAAGAAGGAGGTACCTTTCTCTGAAGGGATGAGAGAACTTCCACTTTGACTATGGCCCTGTGGGAATAAGATCGAAGTCGGCTAACCCTAAAGGCTTCCATAGCCTCGGCAACTCATGACCAGAGCCTAGGGAGATTACTGACGCCATAAACAAGAGTGTCAAATTGTTAAATCAACATCAGGAGTCACTGTGTACTTACGTCTCATGAGGGATCTGTCCTTAATGTGTTATCCAATGTGAAGTGATGCTATTACTAGTACTGAAACAGTATTTTTACACTTTGTGTTTCTGAGTGGGTGCAAACTGATGAAATCCTTACATAGTATATATTGAATCGATCTTCTTTATATAAAGATAATTGCAAATGATTAAAAAATCTTGGTGTTAAACTGGAAATTGCATAGACAATTAATCAATTTTTAAAAAAAAAAATCATGTAGGATCTCTGTCCTTAATGTGCTGTACATTGTGAATTAATACTATAACTAGTACTCCAACAGTATTATCATTTTGTGTCTCTATGTGAGGGCAAACCGTTGAAATCTTTACATAATATGTACTAAATTGATCTTCTGTGTACAAAGAGAATTGAAAATGAATCTTGATGTGAACAGAAGGGGAGAGGGAGCGGGAAAGGGTAGGGTGGGGGAGGGAGGGAAGTTGTGGGGGGGGGGAGCCATTGTGGTCCATGAGCTGTTCTTTGGAAATTTATATTCTTTAAATAAAAGCTTTATATATAAAAAAAAATAAAACAGTAGATACTTATTAGTGGTAGAAAAAAAACAGGATAGTAAAGCTGTTTCAAAACGGAGTTAAGAAGACCAAAGTACATGTTTGTTAGGGAAAGAAAGAATGTTGAAATAAGACTGTGAATCAAACGCAAAACTGCTTAATGTGCTACAGGGCTGTAAAACTATTTTATTATCCTGTAGCACATGACAGCAATCATTTGCAGCTTAGCAGTTTTCTAGAAGTTAACATTTAACTTTAAAGAGTCTGGATCCTAATGAAGAATAACAGTGAATCAAGCAAAGATACTTTACGCAGAAGTGGCTCTGTCCTGTGTGGCCATGATGTGCATACCTATGTAAATTCTAAATTAATTCATTTTAAGTAAAGTTTTATAATTTAAAATTCAATGCCTTATTTGCACTGGCCATATTTCATGTACTTGATAGACATGTGAGTCTAGGAGCTGCCATTTCATACAATTCCCATATAAAACATTGCCATCATCACAGAGTTCACTGGACTGGACACACAAGATGGCTTATTAAAGAATTCTCTAGCACATATGAAAAGCTAAAGTTTTGAATGATTTTCCTTAACAGAAATAGTTAACAATTACAAGAAATTTGAGTTTCAGGAGGAGATTCATGAAAATTGAGATGAGAGGGGTGGCACAGCAGATAAAGCCACCATCTGCAGTGCTGGCATCCCATATGGGCACTGGTTCCCATCCCAGCTTCTCCACTTCCAATCCAGCTCCCTGTAAATGTGCCTTGGAAAGCACTGTTAGATGGCCCAAGTGCTTGGGCCCCTGCACCCACATGAGAGACCTGGGAGAAGCTCCTGACTCCCAGCTTCGGACCAGCCCAGCTCCAGCTGTGGCAGCCATTTGGGGAGTGAACTAACAGATGGAAGATCTTCCTCTCTCTGTCTCTCCTCCCTCTGTGTAACTCTGCCTTTCATATAAATAAATAAATATTTTTTAAAAAACTTGAGACAAGAGGTTAAATGTGTTGGCAGGAAGTGTGCCAGAATTTGTTGGTTGGTTGGTTGGCTTTTCTAAGATATATCTGGATTTCTGTTATGGCCAATGCCACATAACAGAAATGATGATGCCCACAGCTGAGCCTATTTCCATGTAGCAGCATCTCAAGACAATGATCTGTAAAACTAACTTTGAAAACATATATATCCTCTTTGTAATGACATTTACATCATATTTTAATTATATCCAAATGAATCTAATTTTCAATGTTTTGAAACATGTCATTCTAAAAGAATTCCCCAGCAATAAAAAATTTTTATCCCTTATTTTACTATTTGAAATCAATTCTAAATAATTTTATTTATTTATTTTTTATTTATTTGGGAAAGAAGGAGAGTGAGCGAGAGAGAGCATGCCTATCCACTGGTTCATTCCCCAGGTGTTCACAGCGGACAGGGTTGGTCTAGGCCAAAGCCAGGAGTCAGTAATTCAATCCAGGTTTCCCATGTGGGTGGCAGGAAACCAATTACTTGAGCCATCACTACTGTCTCCCAGGATCTATACTAGCAAAAAGCTGGAGCAAAAGTCCAGAGCTGGGAATTGAACCAAGGCATTCCAGTGTGGGACATGGGCTTCTCAACTGCTCAACTAAACACTTGCTCCTCTCTGAAATTCAGTTTTTATTGGGATTCTCCTACAGAGATTTATCCTAAAGTAATTTGTTGTATATTTCAAAGTTATTAATCATTGTGTACCCTCAGATGCACTAAAACCATGTACAATAAATGGAAAGTTGTTTTCTATTTTTGGTTGTCATAAAGGTTAAAATAGTGAAAAGGCATCAGAGTTATTAGTAATTCACAGCTGATAAAAAGCATTATAAAGTTGATATGAATTTTGAAAACCATTGTGTTTAAAAGCAAAATTGTATTGCAAGTGCAGCTCTTAATGAGACACATGAAACATTCCCCCAATTCATGTATTTGTCATTTATGCCATAAATACTTCTTTATTGCTGAATTGACATGAATATGGGGGCTAACATTTTGTAGCAGTTGGTTAAGCCACTGCTTGAGACACTGGTATCCCATTTGAGAGGGCTGGTTACAATCCCAGCTGCTCTGCATCAGATCCAGCTTCCTGGTAATGCACCTGGGAAAACAGAGATGATGGCCCAAGTACTTGGGACCCTGCCAACCACAAGGGAGCTCTAGATGGAGCTCTGGGCTCCTGGATTCAGCTTGCACCAGTGCTGGCTGTTGTGGCTGTTAGGAGAGTGAGCAGGCAGATGGAAGATCTCTGATGCTGAAATTCATATGGAAACACAGGAGACACCGGATAGCTAAAGCAATCTTATACAACAAAAACAAAGCTGGAAGTATCATAATACCAGATGTCAAGATGTACTACAGGGCAGTCATAATCAAAACCATGTGATAGTGGGAAAAAAAAAGGTGAATAGACCAACGGAACAGGAGAGAATCTCCAGAAATCAATTCACATGTCTGCAACCAACTTATTTGGCAAAGGAGCTAAAATCAATCTCTGGAGCAAGGATAGACTCTTCAACAAATGGTGCTGGGAAAACTGGATTTCTGTATGCAGAAATATGACAAAGGTGCCTGCCTTACACCTTATACAAAAATCCACTCAAAATGGATCAAAGACCTAAGTCTATGACCCAATACCATCAAATTATTAGAGAATATTGGGGAAACCCTGCAAGACATTGGCATAGGCAAAGACTTCTTGGAAAAGGTCCCAGAAAAACAGGCCGGATTGACAAATGGGATTATATCAAGTTGAGAAGCATCTGCATGGCAAAAGAAGCAATCAGTAAAGAAGCAACTGACAGAATGGGAGAAAATATTTGCAAACTATGCAACTGATAAAGGATTAATATCCTGAATCTATAGAGCTCAAAAAACTCAATAACAAAACAAACAATCCAGTTAAGAAATGGGTAAATGACATGAATAAGAATTTTTCAAAAGAGGAAATCCAAATTGCCAACAGACACACGCTGAGGATCACTAGCCATCAGGGAAACACAAATCAAAATGATATACTATTAACTAGATGTATATTCTCATTTAACCATATACATACTCTGAAAAGATCTGGAAAATCAAAACATTGCTAATTTCTATACATCTTTGTAAATAAAATGTTTTTTAAAAATGTTTTGAGGTGTTACATATGCTTTTAAATACACTTGTTAATCAGACTACCAGAATTACAGATCAAGAAGCAGAAAGTTCCCTAAGTGACCTCATTGGAAAAGGGTGACTTTCATTTTGAAAACCAGTATCCTGATCCATTTTATCTGTCACAAAAAAAGGGACAACAATGCAAAGAGCTATTGTGATGCATATAGAAAGATCCACCTTACAGAATGCATCTTTAAGGAGGTGCCTTACTAAAAGTATGGTTAAAAAAAGGTCAATTTTATGTATTTATAAAAGCAAGATAATGAAACAATATGTTTTTCCCATTATACTTAATTTGTAATTATGCACTATAGCTAAAATCATAAATTATTTGTGAGGGGCTGGTGCCGTGGCTCACTAGGCTAATCCTCCACCTGCGGCACCGGCACCCCAGGTTCTGGTCCCTGTTGGGGCGCTGGATTCTGTCCCGGTTGCCCCTCTTCCAGTCCAGCTCTCCCTGTGGCCCGGGAGTGCAGTGGAGGATGGCCCAGGTCCTTGGGCCCTGCACCCACATGGGAGACCAGGAGAAGGCACCTGGCTCCTGGCTTCGGATCAGTGCAGCGCTCTGGTCACAGTGTGCTGGCCAGAGCGCACTGGCCATGGCGGCCACTTGAGGGGTGAACCAACGGAAAAAGGAGGACCTTTCTGTCTGTCTGTCTGTCTGTCTCTCTCTCTCTGTCTAACTCTGCCTGTCAAAAATTTATTTGTGAGGTAAGGAATACTTTGAAATATATATTTATGTTTACTTATGTGTATTTGTGATATTTTGCTATTCTGTTCTTGAGAGATATGACTTAAGGCTTATATTAAAAATAACTTTTTAAAAGATTTAGTTTATTTATTTGAAAGGTAGAGTTAGAGAGAGAGGGAGAGACAAAGATAGAGAGAGATCTTACATCCACTGGTTCACTCTCTAAATGGCCACAAATGGCTGGGGCTGGCCTGGGTTGAAGCCAGGAGCTTCATGTGGATGGAAGGGGCCCAAGCACTTGGGATATCTTCTACTTTCCCAGGCTATCAGCAGGGAGTTAGATTGGAAGTGGAGAAGCTGGGACTCAAACAGGCACCCCCAGAGGGGATGCCAGCATTGCAGGCAGTAGCTTAACTCACTATGCCACAGTGTTGATGCCAAAATAATTTCTTAAATATCATTAGATATTATTGTAAAACTTTCTTTATGTGTGCAATTTAAAAGAAAAGCACAAACTGCTTAAAAAAAACAAATTGATTTGACAGCCAGCATATAATTTAATTTTTTAATTGCAAGAAAAACTTGGTGACATTTATAAGATTAAGGTCTGGTAAGGTCACTATATTCAAGACAAATAAGTAATGAGGGGTGAGTATTTGGAACAGTGGTTAAGATGCTGCTTTGGACACCTGAGACCTGTATCAGGGTGCTAGGTTCAAATCCTTGCTCCGCTTCTGATGCCAGCGTCCTGCTAATGCACACCCTGGGAGGCAGCAGTGACGGCTCACGTAGTTGGGTTCCTGGGAAATTATTTGATAAAATATACTTGTATACTTTAATTCTCTTTTTAACAATAGAGGTAAAGTAGTCTCACAAATTTTATCTCTGAACAAGCAGATAATCCTGGAATTAGAATCACCCACCCGTCATCTTTATTCAGGGCTAAGGATTGAGAATCGACCAAGACACTGCTTACAATGAATGAAATGGATTGCATGAAAGAAAGTGCTATGTTAGCTTTCAGTCTGCCTTATGATCTCCTTGCTTTGCTCTCTTTGAATCCACCTCAGAAGGGATCCCTTCTTCCACAGTGTACGGGAATTTAAGACATTAACTCACTCTGCCATTCCCCTACTCTACAATTCATCTAAATTTAAAAAGGCATTTATAAATGAGTGGTAATGAAAAAAAACCACACATCAGGTCTGAGGGACATGAAGATAGTACCTACAGGAAAATGCATATTAAGTGTGTGTATTATTCATGTTAGATGTAAAACACATATATCAAGAGACTAAAAACGGCAAAAAAAAAAAGTAAGCTAAGCATTTGAAGAAAAATATGGGAAAACAGTAGGAGAGACAATCCAGTCAGCAAGAGCGATATTAAGATAACAGTGGACACCCATGAAACTGTGAAAATCAAAACAATAGCAACTAGCAATAATTCAGTAAAACCAAAAGCTAATTCTTTGAAAAGCTTAATAAGAAAGGCAGGATGGGCTGGCACCACGGCTCAATAGGCTAATCCTCCGCCTGTGGCTCCGGCACCCTGGGTTCTAGTCCTGGTCGGGGTGCTGGATTCTGTCCCAGTTGCTCCTCTTCCAGTCCAGCTCTCTGCTATGGCCCAGGAGTGCAGTGGAGGATGGCCCAAGTCCTTGGGCCCTGCACCCCATGGGAGACCAGGAGAAGCACCTGGCTCCTGGCTTCGGATCACTGAGGTGCGCCGGCTGCGGCATGCCAGCCGCAGCTGCCACTGGAGGGTGAACCAATGGCAAAGGAAGACCTTTCTCTCTCTCTGTCTCTCTCTCTCTCACTGTCCACTCTGCCAGTCAAAAAAGGAAGGCAGAATGCTGATCAGACTGAAGGGAAGAGAGGAGAAATTTGCAAATAAAGGAATTTGCAAATAAAGGAGAAAGAATATGCATACAACAGAACTTCAACATAATAAAGAATATCATTAATTACTCTATGAATTTGACTACCTAGCTGACATAAACAAACTCTTAGAAAAATATAAACCACAAAATAATCAAATTAGAATTTCAATGGAGCAGCAAGGATGAAAGAATGGAAAGCACTTGTCAAAGATCTCTTCTAAGACACCCTGATTCAGCTGTTTTCTAAGGATAACCTCTCAAATATTTAAGAAATGGTAAACTTCTATTGTTTAACACTTTATCCAGAAACCAGGAAAAGAGGAAACACTGCCTCTCTGTAATTTGTAAACATAGTTTAAAGGTGCCTGCAACATTCTAACATCATTAGAAGAACTTAGAGATGAGGGATGCAACCTCATTCACAGTTGAAGAAGGGCACTCTTCCTACTGCAAAGGGCACAGCTGGGTGCAGTTTAAATTGTAGGCAGAAGGAGAACAAGGCAGGATAATATGGCAAAGATCCATATGAGAGATGATAAGAACTAAGAAAATAACAGTGGCAATGGAGGACATGGATTAGAGAGCTTGTAAAAAATTAGAATTGACAAGACTTAATCGCAGATTAACCGTGTGAAGTGATGGTGAGGGCAGACTCCAAGGAGACAGCTGGCCCAGGAGAGTGGGCAGGGCCAAGCCTCTCATAGTTCTATTAATCAATGTCAAAAGATGAACAGTGGCCAAGTGGAGGGCACTGTTAGCCAGAGTTAAAACTAGAGAAGGAGGAACGGAGTTGGTGATTTTGGAGAGTTCATAAGCTCCTCCCAGAGGCAGATGTCCAGTATTCAGATAAGGAGCAAAACTGGGCCAGAGGGTGATGTTTTCAATACACAGAATGGAAAGGGGTGCGTGGCCAATTGCTGAGATACATCTGCTGAGACTGTATGTAGGATAAGCAGGGCAAGGGAGGAGGGGGGACATTAGATAATACTTATAGTGCCCCTGGTTTCTCCTCTGCTACCACCTGCACCCTCCACCTGAAATCATTCTCTCTAGGGAACACGGTTGTCCTGGTAGTGGGCAGGCTGCAAATGCCCCCTATAAACAGCTCTCAGTCAGGACCAACGCTGTGGCGCAGCAGGTTAAAGCCCTGGCCTGAAGCGCTGGGGTCCCATTTGGGCGCTGGTTCTAGTCCCGGCTGCTCCTCTTCTGATCCAGCCATCTGCTGGAATAATAGTGGAAGATGGCCCAAGTTCTTGGGCCCCTGCACCCTTGTGGGAGACCTGGAAGAAGCTCCTGGCTCCTGGCTTCGGATCGGCACAACTCCACAACTCTGGCCGTTGCAGTCATCTGGGGAATGAACCAGCAAATGGAAGAGCTCTCCCCACCCCCACCCCCCGTCTCTAAACCTCTCTTTAACCTCTCTTAAACCTCTCTTAAACCTCTCTTTAACCTCTCTTTAACCTCTCTTAAACCTCTCTTTAAACCTCTCTATGTAACTCTGATTTTCAAATAAATAAAATAAATCTTTAAAAAAAAAAAGAGCTCTCAGCCAATGGGACTGCAAGTTGCTGGCAGAGAGATACCCTAGCCTCCTTCCTGCTCAGCTGAGACAGCTGAACTGTGCTGTCGACAGCGACTGTGCTGTCGCTCTGAATGTCCCCAGCACTGAACTCCAGTTGCCTACAATGCAGTATTTATTGATATTTCATAAACTTTAAATATTGATATTTATATTTCATAAACTTTTTTCTTTCTTGTCTAACTTCCCCATCCTCAAGTGGTTGTTTACTTGAAACATCTTTAAAAAGAGGTTACCCATTCTCCAATTCTTGTCATAGAGTCTATGTGTTGGAGAAACTATCACAGGGAAGGAAGTCCCAGGAAGGAAAGGAAATGTGAGAAGTGACCAATGAGGAAATTGAGAGAGAACAGCCTGGAGTCGTGGAAGGCAAAACACAAAAGAATTCCAAACAGAAAGGAGAGAACACAAACACTTATATGAGATATCTGGAGAAGTGAAATTCACAGAGGCGGAAAGTAGAACATTGGTTGCTTGGGCTGGGGACAGAGGAACTGGGGAGATGTTTAATGGTTCTAGTGTTCAGTTTTGCAAGATGAAAGTGCCTGGAGATTGGGTATATAAATGCATTTACAATCCGAGGCTGTACACTTAATTATGGTTAAGAAAAAGAGAGGAAATTGAACGAGATGAAAACCATTGGTTGGTGCTAAATAAGGCCATGACTGCAATCACCCAACCTCTCAGTGGCATGGCCAACAATTTTCCAGAAGTTTGAATTGTTTTCTTTTTCTTACCATTCAAAATGGCAAGACTAGCACTTCAGATTTATGAAAAGATGATTTCTAATTCCAGTTGGGTGTGTAACCTTGGACAAATTGTATTTTCCCCCTTGGTCTGAGCTTCTTTACCTATAAAATGTTTGAAATGGACTTTATGATACATAAATCTATATCTCATCTAATTACATGAGTCTATGACTTAATGTAAATGTTATTATATTTAAATTAATAACATGATAAATTCAAATACAGTTATTTTACACAGTGTCCTTGTTTTGTTCAAATATCACTCCTCTAATCATCCCCTGATTCTAACTCTATATTATTTCTACATGATGGAATCAATAGACAACAAAGAAGATAGGGGCAGGTGTCTGGCATACTGATGAAAACATTGCTTGCAATGCCTGAATCCCATATCCGAGTACCAAGATTTAAGTCCCAGCTCTACTCCCAATCCAGCTTCTTGCTTATGTACACTCTTGGAGGCGGCAGAGGGTGGCCCATGTACTTGGGTCCCTGCAACCCATGTAAGAGACCCAGGTTGAGTTTTAGGCCTCTGGCTTCCACTTGGCCCAGCGCTGGCTGTGGCAGGGATTTGTAGAGTGAACCAGCAGATGGAAGATCTCTGTCTCATTGCCTTTCACATAAAAATAGATAAATAAAATTTTTGAGAAAAAGAGAAAGCATTAAAAGGAAGGCAGTGGTATTTTGCTGGGTTAATTCCTAACATAACATGGTTTTCATGAGAATATGAGTTACAGATAAGGTTCATTTTCTCTAAAAATGCTTGAGAGTATATTTATGGTATATGTATTTTACCATAACTTTTAAAATATTTATTTTATTTATTTGAAAGCAGAGTGACAGAAAAAGGAGAGAAAGTGAGAGATCTTCCATCTGTCGGTTCACTCTCCAAATGGTTATAACAGCTGGTGCTGGGCCACGCAGCAGGCAGAAGGCAGAAGCCAAACTCCATCCAGGTCTCCTGTCCAAGTACCTGGGCTACCCTCCGCTGCCTTCCCAGGTGCATTAGAGAACTGGGTCAGAATCAGAGCAGTTGGCACTGGAACTGGCACTCTGCTGCACCATAACCTCGGCCCCCATAGTTGATTTTGTAATAGTTTAAAAAAAGGAAAGGCTGCAGATGGTGTTAGCTGTTGTGGAAAGATCTCAAACAGTAGGAAATGAGAGAGAACTATGGGCTAAGCAAAATTGAGACGCTGGTGAATTTCAGAGAGCTTTCATTGTGGCACAGGTTGTACATGTTGGGCAGCTGCACACCAAGCTGTGGTTGTGTGAGGTCAGCAAACAGAGAAATTTAAATGAAAGGAAGGAACCTGTGGAGTAAGAGAAATAAGAGAAAAAGGCTTCTTCAGTGTTCTTGTGCTTCTATGAACAAACATAAGATAAAACCTTTCTCCATTCCTATTGATAACTCAGTTATGTTGATCACTGTGGTGTTCTATCATTTATTCTTCTATTCTATATTATACAAGTGCACTCAATATGGAAAATGGAATTAAAAGATAGTTCACTTTCATGCTAAATATCTTAATATCCATACTTAAGTTCTTTGTGGTATTCATTTTCCATGAACTTTTTGAAGACCCCTTATAGAAAGAGAAAGAAAGAGACAAGATAGAGATGACAGAGAGTAAAATCAGCCTCAGTTCTACACCCATCTTCTCATAGTGTGGTGCTCCAGTAAGGGCAACTGGGGTAATAAAATACTTATAAATCTAATAATACAAATAAACAAACAGCACCTTCGGTTAATGCTTGGAGAAACAGAGGTGTATGATGGTATGAGAGCATTGAAAAGCCATTGGACATCTCAGAAGGCGAAAACAGTTCTGATGATGCAGGATGGGAAGTGGGGGTTATCGGAAGGGTGGGGAAATGGAAGATGAGGATTAGAGACAGAAAGAATACAATGCACAAAAGATCTGTAAAGAGTAAAGCTACAAGGGGCCGGCGCTGTGGCATAGCAGGTAAAGCCACCGCATGCAGTGTGGCATCCCATATGGGCACTGGTTCAAGACTCAGCTGCTCCACTTCTGATCCAGCTCTCTGCTATGGCCTGGGAAAGCAGTAGAAGATGGCCCAAGTCCTTGGGCCCCTGTACCCGCATGGGAGACCTGAAGGAAACTCCTGGCTCCTGGCTTTGGATCGGTGCAGCTCTGGCCAAGGCAGCCATCTGGGGAGTGAACCAGCAGATGCAAGACCTCTCTCTCTGCCTCTTCTTCTCTCTGTGTACTCTGACTTTCAACTAAATAAATAAATCTTTAAAAAAAAAGAGTAAAGCTACAATCCTATTAAGTTTCATCTCATATATACCTAAGAATTTTATAGGAGTTCCAAGTGATGTACCAAAACAATTTTTACCCACAAAGTTCTAGCTGGTGGAGGTTTTATCATGTCATCTCTTGATAAAGCACATTATGTTTGCCATGTAAAAGCGAAATATTTTGAAGATGAACTGCTGTCAGTTTAGCTCTTTCAGTTCTTGTTGATTTTTTTAAAAAACAGACTAATTGCTTAAAAAAAATAACAATGGGACCAGCATTGTGGAATAGTGGGTAAAGCTGGCATCTGCAATGCTGGCATCCCATCTGGGCACTAGTTCAAGTTTCAGCTGCTCCACTTCCAATCCAGCTCCCTGCTAATGGCCTGGGAAAAGCAGCAGAAGATGGCCCAAGGGCCTGAGCCCTTGCTACCCATATGGGAGACCCGGAAGAAGCTCCTAGCTCTGGGCTTCAGCCTGGCTTAGCCCCAGCATTACGGCCACCTGGAGAGTGAACCAGTGGATAGATGTCTCCCTCTATCTCTCCCTCTCTCTGTAACTCTGACTTTAAAATAAATAAATAAATAAATAATAAAAAAAGAAAACCCAATGATCCTGATAGTGAGGTGATACTAAATAGCTAAAACGTTTACAAGTTTTGTGTCTGTGTTTTTGAAATAATTTTAAAAAGCCTTTTGAGAAACCAAAGAAAATGAAAAAGGAAGGACCGTCCCCCATGCCATTGATAGGCTCATTTCATATGGGTGTTTATCACCTGAAAACTCTAGCTCAATGAAAATCACACAAAAAAAATAATGTTTCAGTAGCGATTTCACATTCTTAAAGTGTGTTCTGTCTGTGTGCAAATCACTGTATGAAGAGGACTTTTTAAGGATGCACAGAACCTTTCAATCCTAGTTAGTAACACAAAGGAAACAACTTCTGATGCTCACAACCGTATCGATGCATTTTATAGACAAAGCAAGAAGTAAAAGAAATAGTCCCAAAAGATTGTGTCCTGGACAATTCCACTTATACAGAGTCTAGAACACTCAAAACTAACCTGTAGTGATTGAATACAGAAAGTGGTGACTTCAAGGGAAAGAAATCGACTGGAAGCAGATATGAACTCTCTGGGGTGATGTTGTGCATCTTCTGTTGAGTGGTGGTTAGACAGCCATATTCAGCTGTCAAAATTCATCAGATAAGGGGCCAGCACTGTGGTGTAATGGGTAAAGTTGCCGCCTGCAGTGCCGGCATCCTAAATGGTGCTGGTTCAAGCCCAGACTGCTCCACTTCTGATCCAGCTCTCTACTATGGCTTGGGAAAGCAGTGGAAGATGGCCCAAGTCCTTGGGCCCCTGCACCCACATGGGAGACCTGAAAGAAGCTCCTGGCTCCTGGCTCCTGGCTTCAGATTGGCACAGCACTGGTCATTGTGGCCAATTGGAGGGTATACCAGTGGATGGAGGACCTTTATCTCTCTCTCTTCCTTTCCTTCTCTCTCTGTGTAACTCTGACTCTCAAATAAAATACATAAATCTTTAAAAAAAAAAAAACTCATCAGATTGAACACTTAAGAACTGCATCTCATGTTTTGTAAACTATATCGCAATAAAAATGTGAGACACTCAAAAGTAATTTGAGCTTTGCTATTTTTTTTTTTTTTGACAGGCAAAGTTAGACAGAGAGAGAGAAAAAGAGAGAGAGAGAGACAGAGACAGAGAGGAAGGTCTTCCTTTTCCATTCATTCACCCCCCAAATGGCCACTATGGCCAGCGCTCTGTGGCCGGCGTGCTGCACTGAATCGAAGCCAGGAGCCAGGTGCTTCTTCCTGGTCTCCCATGCAGGTGCAGGGCCCAAGCACTTGGGCCATCTTCCACTGCACTTCCGGGCCACTGCAGAGAGCTGGCCTGGAAGAGGGACAACCCGGACAGAATCCGGCCCTCCCAACTGGGACTAGAACCCGAGTGCTGGCACTACAGGTGGAAGATTAGCCAAGGGAGCCACGTTGCTGGCCGAGCTTTGCTATTTTATTATAAAGAAAAAACTGTGATTCTATAAACCAGAAAATTACTAAATTATCCAAATGCACACGGCACTAAATAAATGTGTCCTCCATTACACAAATAGGAACATTTACCCTCAAATTGTGAGATTTTTGTAGAAATCTAGAGTATTAGTGTGCAACTATAGCAGAGTGGCCTGGCCATTGCATATGTGACACTTTATAATGATTACAGACATTCTATATGGGCATGTAAATATTTATATAGATCCCACGTTTCCATATTTTTTTGGAGATAACTTTGCAACATGGGTTTTAGGATTAAGTGCCAGGCTCAATCTCTGGGCCAATAGCTTTCTGTGTTACTTTGTAAAGTTCTTCTTTTGCCGATTTTATATATAAAATTTCATTTGGGACAGAGTTTTGCTTTGCGGCTAAAATAATATCATGTTTCACTGTCGAAACTAGCATTTCGGATTTTAATTCTGCTGAGTCTGGACCTTAGGGTATTTTTACCAGATGGGGTGACCACATGAGGGGCAGGCATCTGGCACAGGGGTTAGGAGACTATGTTATATTTCTTCACTTATAAGTAATAGGTGGCAGTGTTAGTGGGCTCTGCCAACCCCCTACCCCATACTCTCTTGATCAATCTGTTTTGTGACCCATGGCTCCTCTTTTCAGAGTGGGAATTGCAACTCAAATTCATAAGAGAATGAAAACATTTCTTCCTAATGAATTTGACTACAAAAGACATATCAGCCATAAACTTGTGTTAAGACTGTGCATGATGGAAAGCCAAGACATTGTGGCAAAAAAATATTCTATATGAAGGAGCTCTATGAGTGAGACCCCAGTGGAAAGATGGGGCCATCAAAGAAGGATGTACTTTTCTCTAAAGGGAGGAGAGAACTTCCACTTTGCCTATGGCCTCGTCCAAATACTGACCAAGTTTGTGGTCACAAAAGGCTTCCATAGCCTTGGCAGCTCATGGCAAGAGCCTCAGTTGATCAGTGATGTCATAAATAAGAGTGTTAATTGTTAAATCAACAACAGAATTCACTGTGCACTTACTCCCCATGTAGGAATTCTGTTATTAATGAGTTATACTACGAGAATTAACTGCAAAACTTGTTCTCAAACAGTACTTTATACGTTGTGTGTGTGTGTGTGTGTGTGGTTGCAAACTGTTGAATATTTTACTTAGTATAGAGTTGGTCTTCTGTATATAAAGTTAAACTAAAAATGAACCTTAATGAAGAATGGGATAGGAGAGAGAGTAGGAGGTGGGACGGGAGTGGGAGTAGGAGGGCGGGTATGGGGGGGCGGGGGGAGAACCACTGTATTCCTAAAGTTGTACCTTTGAAATTTGCATTCATTAAATAAAAGGTATTAAAAAAAAAAAGACTGTGCATGCACCAAGAGTTTTCTCATAGGGTAGCTAATCAGCATAATCAGAATATGAGATACTTTTAAACATGAATGGGAAATGGAATTAAAAGATGAATTTATTTACTAATGCAAACATATTTTGAAATCCATATGTACTCACATAATGGGCTTTGTGTGCTTTTTATATATTCTTTCTAGAAATGTGCTTTTTTTTTTTAAGTTGTGAATACCTGATTTCTAGTACTAATGTTCAGACTTGAGGGCAACTTTTGAACACTTTTACCATGGATTCAGACAAATTTTATAGGTGATCTAATGTGCTAAATAAATAGTGAAATGAGGGCTTCACTGGTGAAGTCAGATTGGAAAACCCCACTCAGTTCATCTCCCTATAATTTTCTGCAGCAGTTTCCCAGGAAACAAATATAACCCCAGAGACAGTGCAGATTGGGATTTGAACAGAGTTCTCAGCTAGGGGCACTTTTGTCCCCAAAGTGACATCTAGCAATGCATGGGGACATTTTTGATTGCTATAATTGTGGAGAAGAAAGGCTACTGGCATCAAGTGCATAGAGATCAGGGATGCTGCTGAATATCCCACAGGCAAGAAATATTGGGGCCAAATGTTGAGAAACCTTGGTTTGGAGCAAGATGGAAAGAGATGCAAACAGGTATAATGTGTTCTGTTTCTGAGGCTGAGTTCACCAAAATCCACTTAACTGTTTATTTTATTGTGAGGTGGAGATACAGAACCTGACTCTGATAATTATATTTCTGAGCAGCTACTAACAGCATTCTTATCCTGCCTTTAACTACTTATCTAGGAGTAATTAAAAGAACATTTCTGGGGTGTCTACTGACTGTTTTCAATTAGCTCTTGACATTCTTGATTTTCATTTTTCTCCCCTAGCCAAGGGTCAAAATTACCAACCTCATCACACAGTCCTAAAGCAAAAGTAAATATCTGATCATTTTTCAAAACTACTGATGTAATTATGATTCAAATTACTAATTATGCCACCATTAAATTAATGTTATATATAATGAAAATAGAAGTTAAAATTCTATATATTAGAGTGTTTTTCATGGAGATGAATAATAATATATATCTCTACCTATAAGACAAGTAGTATGTCCATAATTCAGGATAACAGATCTGGGTAAAACCTGTTGGAAGGTTTTACCCTTATGAAAAACAATCTATTCCACTGCACAGGAAATTAAGCAATAATTAATAGAAATCAAGAGAACAGATTATTAACACGTCTTCAGTACAAAAAGCAATCAAAGCTGCTTTCCAGTCTCACACATTCCTTTTAAAATATTTTTAACTTATAATATTGGAACATGACTAATTAGAAAACTACTTTGAAATGACACTTTTTCCATCCAGAGATAATGGTATAGGCAATTTTGAATATTTTGAATGCCCTGGATCATTAAATATATGAATCTTGCAAGTTCTGATCCTGCAACTGTGATTCCCTCTTCTACTTTGAAGTTCACTCTATCAGTTAGTTATTATTGTGGAGAGACTACCCCAACCTTAGTGGCTTGAAACAACAATCGATGTTTTGTACACTATTAAATGGGTCATCAATTTATGCCAGACTCAGCAGCAAGGTTTTTCACCCCATGCATATGATGTCAACAGCCCATTAACTAGGTGGGCCTGCTTCTTGCAAGTAGTTAGCTGTTGGCTGGTACAAAATGAGAACAGCTGAGTCATCAACCACCAGGCTATCCTAGGTCTGTTTACTAAGAGAAAAGGTCCCAGTAGGGAGAGGATGTATGCAGGGTCCTTGCAGTCTATTCTCAGACAGACACAAACTTTTTTTTGTCACTTCTGAAAAATAAAGCAGCTAAATTCAGCACTGACACAAAGGATGAAGGCTAGGTTCTACCACTTAATGGAAGGAGCTGTAGCATCACATTGCAAAACGCATGGATATCAGACCAAATGGGGAACTGTGGTCATTTTTGTAATCAATACATCATACTCACCCATGACACTGTGCTAACTTGACTTTCACCAGACCAGAAATACCTCGGGTGACTAACGGGACAGTGTAATACAATCCAGAGCTTTATGAGCACTAATGCCCAGTGGAGCAGACTTGGAGCCGTGAGAGACTGCAAGTGGAAAGTGGTTTGCAGATTGCAGTTTCTATATTTTTGAGGAAAGTTAATCTTCCTATTAATATGGTGCCTCTGGACATGTAACTTTCTGTTTTTCTCATTAAACTCTTCTTTTATCTATTTGTTTATAAATAAAATTTTATTTGTGGAAGAGGTTTGTTCTGTAGCTAAAATAATAACTATTTCACTGTAGAAACTAATGTTTTAATTCTGAGTCAGGGACCTTAGCATATTTTTAACAAATGGAATTGTTTAATCAAAGATCACGCAAGGTGCAGGGTGTCTAGCATGGCAGTTAAGTTGTCTCTTGAGATCCCTTATCCCATATTGGAGTACCTGGGTTTGAGTCCTGGCTCCACTCCGGGCTCAAACTTCTTTCTAATGTGCACCCACGGAAGCAGAAGGTGATGATGTCCATAACTGGGTCTCTGCCACTCACATAGGAGACCCAGACTGAGTTCCTAGCTCCAGGTAGGATCATTTGGGGAATGAACTAATGGATGGGAAACTCTGTTTCTCTGCCTTTTGAATATAATTGATTCATTAAAAAATCGATAAAAGATCACATGAACTTTATATGATTTGAATAATCACTTGGTATAAATGTGACACAAAAATAAACACCAACAATAATAGAATTGCTAATTTTATAATTATTTTGCAATTTATGTAAAAGACCTGAATTGTCAGATTTGTTCACTTAAAAATATTTGCCATATGTCAGATATCATTGTCATCTTAACAAATGCAAATATGACTAAAATATAGAAATGACTTAAAGGGTATTTCAGAAACTCAGTTTCTGCTTCTTGACTTAAACTTATGGCTGTTATTTATTATAATTTAGAAAATAGGGGCTGGCAGTGTGGCGCAGCGTGTTAAAGCCCTGACCTGAAGTGCCGGCATACCATATGGGTGCTGGTTATAATCCTGGCTGCTCCTCTTCCAATCCAGCTCTCTGCTATGGCCTGGGAAAGTAGTAGAAGACGGCCCAAGTTCTTGGGCCCCTGCACCCACCTAGGAGACCCAGAAGAAGCTCCTGGCTCCTGGCTTCGGATTGGCACAACTCCATCCATTGCGGCCAATTGGGGAGTGAACCAGCGGATGGAAGACCTCTCTCTCTCTGTCTCTACCTCTCTCTGTAACCCTTTCAAATAAATAAAATGAATAGTTAAAAAAATAATTAAGAAAATATATTTTGAAGTTGTACTAAGTAAAATGGTGTGGAATTCAAGCAGGAATGAGAAACAGCAATGGAATAGAATTCAGAAAATATTTCATAATAAATGAGAAATTATTTCTTAGAAGTAGCAGATTAATACAATGGGGAAAGATATGCTATTGAATAAATACTGACAGGCTGATCATCTACCATCTTGTGAAATAAAATAAAATTAAAATTGAGCACTTAAACAGCACAGGAGATGCAATCTAGGTGGAATAATTTCTAGATATAAAGACATAGAAACACAAGACAACATAGCAGCATATTCTTGGGGTAAGACATTTCCTTCTAGGAAAGACTCATAAATCCAAAAGCATAGAGATTGTCCGAGATGACCAATTTTTGTTTAGAAACTTCTGCTAAGTGAAGATTGTCCTATCGATAGGTGAATGGCAATTGGAGAAGAAATACATGTAACATATAAAAGAGTTAAAAAGAGAGAATCATTTCTGTGATGTAAGGGTTTCAGTTGCAGGCAGCAAAATCTGCATGAGCAGTTTTAGACTGAGAAGAATTCAATATAGGTAAGGAGGTGCAAATAAAATCATGCTAAGGACTAGTACAGTAGAAATTACACCCAGCCTCAAAACCACTTGACCCCCAGGTGATACCTAGAACTGGCTCTCCTGTCACAGGCCTGGAAAAACCTAGGAGACACTGTTCCTGATACATAAATGCATGCTACATTCGTCTTAATCAGGATAGCTGTCTTCACCAATAAAGGAAGAAGCTGCTTCAAGAAGTTGCATTCAGGTTAGGAAGTCAACAACACAGCCACCGATTTCCAAACCACCACCTTTACCACAATTCTCATCTGTGAACTAACTGCCCTGGGTCCTGCCTCTGGACTCTTCTCTGAACAAAGTTCTCTGTAAGTGCACATGGCTCCTGCCCACCTCTCATGCCACCTCGTGCTGGCTGCGGCAGCCATTGGAGGGTGAACCAATGGCAAAGGAAGACCTTTCTCTCTCTCTCTCTCTCTCTCTCTCTCTCACTGTCCACTCTGCCTGTCAAAAAAAAGGTAGTTGGAATGAAAAAGTGAATCAATCCATAATACCCAGCACCATTCTTAACAGCAAAGAGTTTTGATGAGCCAATAAGGAAAACATGATGAAATAATTATCAAAGTAATCCACAGAAAAAGAAATAAAAACAAATTATTTACTACAAAAGGTTATTCATCCTCATTAGCAATCAGGGAAGAATTTTATATAGCTTTAAAAAAATCAGATTGACTACTATTTATGAACAGTTCCAATATTGGTAGAAGGCAAGAATTATTGATGAGCTATTGACCTGTGCTCAAAGTTTAAGTTTATACAGCTTATTTGCTTGCTTCCTGGAAAGCAGCTTCTACTATAAACAATATTTAAAATTCTTCAGCCCAACAATTATTGTCTAGTCATGAATCTTTCAGAAATTACTGACTTTCACAAAGAGGTCCTGACATGGAATTCATCATGTCATGGTTTTATATAAAAAATTATAAGCAATCTAAATATTCATCAAAAGGACAAGCAAGTAAAAATATATGGATAATATTTAAATTGGACACCATATTATACAATTTTTAGAGAAGTATAGTGTTAATTGCAGACATGAAAAAGGCCTATGAAGGGGCCTGGTACTGTGGTGCAGTGGGTTAATGCCCTAGCCTGAAGCGCCAGCATCCCATATGGGCGCCAGTTCGAAACCCGGCTGCTCCACTTCTGATCCAGCTCTCTGCTATGGTCTGGGAAAGCAGTAGAAGATGGCCCAAGTCCTTGGGCCCTTGCACCTGCGTGGGAGACCCAAAAGAAGCTCCTGGCTCCTGGCTTTGGATTGGCGCAGCACTGACCATTGCGGCCATCTGGGGAGTAGACCTCTCTGTCTCTCTGCCTCTCCTCTCTCTGTGTAACTCTGACTTTCAAATAAATAAATAAATCTTAAAAAAAAATAAAGGCCCATGAAAAATTAGGAAATGTAAAAGAAAACTATAGGACTACAGATTGAGAGATACAATTTTTGAAAAATTAGAAAAGGTATATATAACATGTTCATTTCCATTTTCTCTGAAAAATTCTCAATAATATCTGCATTGCTCATTGTGTGTATGTGTGTGTGTGTGTGTGTGAAGAAACATCCTGGGAGAATACACATTACCTTGTTAACAATTACTTTAGGATAATGAAATTACTTTAGGATTGAGGGGAAGACTGATTTTTCATCTGTGTATTCTTATAATGTTGACTATTTTGCAGTAACTTACATGCTCTTACAACTTAAAAATGCATGATATACCAAGACAAATATTGTCAACAGTCATTCCAACTGTTTTATGGTCACTTAAATCCTCATTGGAAATGCTGTCAACAATGATTTCCAGGTTTATCATCATCGAATGTCCTTGAGACCACAAACCTGCGTAGGAAATCTTCTGGGATTATTTCTGTCTGACAATCGTCAAAACTTGGAGTTAAGTTAATTAACGGTGGTCCTATTCCTAGGGCCTGCCCACACTACACACAATCTTTCCCATACTAGTGATACCAGACTGCTGATTTATGATATCAGAATGCTTATTAATAATTTTTAATATTAATAAGCCTGTGGGCTCTTGCCACTTATTCAGAGAAGAATTCTGAATACTGGCTTAAATAGACCAGACAATATGGTAAGCTTTAAGGATTTTATTCCTTTCAGTGAGAGAAATGCGCAGGAGAGTGAGGGCTTTATTTAGGGGAGAAAGAGAAGTCTAGAAGCTAAGTTGGGTCCATACCCAGCAGAGAGCAGGCCAAGAGGGAGCCATGTGGAGCAAGCATATGGTTATGAGCAGCCACGGGTAGCTTTGTGGCAGTAAAGTGAAGCAGAGAGCGGCGGCCAAAAGGCAGTGCCTAAAGTCATGGTCAAAAAAAGGAGGGTCCACAGTGTTCCAGGCCTTTTATTTACTCCCAAAGAGGGTGTGGTTATGTTGTCTGACTGACAGGTAGGCATACAGGTGGGGTCAGGTAGGGGTGTGAGATCACACCACAAGCCTAACCAGTTTTATCCTAATTAGCACCCAGTTTCCAGTTGAGCATTGATATATGTTATGTGCTAATGAATGCTTCTACTAACTCCCATATAATAAAACCCTGCTCAGAACCTTACCAAAAAGAGCTGAATGTATGAATCCCAAAGAAATTGTGTTGACTACTCCTTGACCTAAAAAAGCAAACATGAACTGAACATGTGGTAGACATTTAGTTAATAAAAAAGAGCTTAGGAATCTATACTTATTTTTGCTTTATATAAGCTGCTTGATTTCTCTGCAGTTGGTGTAGTTTGTTTTGGGCCCCAAGTATTCAATGAGAGTAGAAATCATATACCTTCAGGCCGTTACCTTATCAAACTCAGACGTCTGGTGGAAATGAGGAGGTCTATTGCATTAAAAGCAACTGTGCTGCCTTCATCAAAGCCCATAGAGTCAGACCAATACTGAATATATTTTTAAAGAACAATATCCCAGTTTTGTTTTGAACAAATCTTTTTACTTTGAAGCCTACTAGAGGAGCTGTCCAAACCATTGAGAGTTTTAGACATGCTGGGATTATTCCATGCCCTTATGTAAATAAATTAATCTCTGAATGAGATGGGAACACCAAAATATGCTGCTTAGAAACAGATAATTATAGGCTGGCGCCGTGGCTCAACAGGCTAATCCTCTGCCTTGTGGCGCCGGCACACAGGGTTCTAGTCCCGGTTGGGGCGCTGGATTCTGTCCCGGTTGCCCCTCTTCCAGGCCAGCTCTCTGCTGTGGTCCGGGAGTGCAGTGGAGGATGGCCCAAGTGCTTGGGCCCTGCACCTCATGGGAGACCAGGAAAAGCACCTGGCACCTGGCTCCTGCCATCAGATGAGCGTGGTGTGCCGGCCGTAGCACACCGACCGCGGTGGCCATTGGAGGGTGAACCAACGGCAAAGGAAGACCTTTCTCCCTGTCTCTCTCTCTCTCACTGTCCACTCTGCCTGTCAAAAAAAAAAAACAGATAATTATAACAAATGAGGGAAAATTTAAAATTAAAATTTCATATCCTTCTTACATAGGAATTCATTCTTTCCTCTGGAATTCTTCAGGATAAGGAAGCAAATTCTTTAAAAATACATGTTCCCTGAAACTCATATTTTTTTCTTCTTGCAGATGATAGTCTTCTCAGACAGAGAAAACTTGATCCATCTGGACTTTATAATTATGTTTTCTTTCTTAACTCCCTTCCGATCATCTTATCATTGTGTTCAAGTGAGGGAAATCTTAATGTAAAACAAGTTATAATTCCCAAAGGCTCAGGTTTTGTCTCTTCCAATCCTGGTTTTGCAGCAATTTTTCCATATAGTCTTGCAAACTGAGGTGTCCAAATGAAGGTGATCTTGACTCATTTAGGTGGAGCAAGAAGTAGTTAGCATGGAGTTCTCAGTGTTGTGGACGTCATTCTAAAGGTTTCTCCAGACAAAGGAGGCTAGACAAAGAGGATTGTTAAGTTCCCACACAATTGGTGTCTATCAAGAATAATAACCACCCCTATCACACACAAACCATTGTGGCCTAATTTGCTTCCTTCTTAGTATCAGAATACCACACTGAATTTCTGCTCACCTTCGATACCCATTTTTTCCTTTTCCCCATTAACCTGATCTCCATTCTTTCAAGCCAACTTAAACCCAGCAAATACTTTGAAGGTTCTTTAAACTATCTGCTCTAGAAATCCTTTCTTGCTTTATCACTTAACATACGTAGCTATTAAGGAGTGCTAAGTTTAATAATACTCACATAATTCACATTTTATAACAGTAATGTTTGCTCCTCAAAAGTAGACTGTAAAACCTCCTAAGCCAAGGTCCTAATTCTAATGTGTTTTTCCAGTTTTAAAAATAAGGATGTGATTCTTCCTTTTTCTGGTATATAATTCCACCAGTTTCCGTAAGTTGTACACTCCATTGTATATAGGTACCACAGTTTATTTACTGACTCCCAGGCTGAAGGATCTTTGAGTGATTTAGTTTTGGTGACTGTGAATATGATAACTAAAAAAAAAATTAAGTAAAGATTTTTCAGTGAATACAGGTTTTTATTTTATTTTGGTAACTACCTAGGCATAGGACTGTTGGGTCCCACAGTACATGTGTGTGTAATGGCTACCTATTTTCCCATGGACCCTGTAAATTGATACGCTGCCTTATGGAACTGAGATAGGTGGGCTCTCTTCCCTTCAGCACTCAATAAAAATGTATCAGACCAGTACCAAGTATACAGCCTCAGCAAGACTAAATTTCTCCCCTGATGTAACTCAGAAACTTTCACTTTGAAGGTCACCACTGCCTCTGATTCCTAACAGCTTTCAAGCTGTCTTCTTCCATCACCCTACAACCCCACCAACAACTCAGATACAAAATCTGCAAGATCTTCCAATTACTCATATAGTGCGTGGTCACCTAAAAACACAACTATTAAAAACTTCACTGAAAATTCGTAGTAACATAAGTTGTTTGGGTGAATGTTATATTTCACATCCCACAGAAAGGAACTTAAAAAATTCCATCTTAAACATCTTGATCCTTGGAATCCTGACTCAGGCACTCCCCATTCTGGCTTATTTTTACTCTTTGCCTTTTAGGAGCTAGTCCTGCTGATCTCCCTCCAATTCCAAAGGGGCTTTATTCTCTATAGATGCAGGGCCACTCAGCACTTTCTCACTGCTACACCCATTAGTACCTATATACATTCATATAAAGTCCTCAGTAAAACAAATGCTGCATAGAAAAGTTAAGGTGATTGTCCCTAATTAAAAAGAACCATGATAGTTTCCTGTTCAGAATGCTATTTTCATTTCATTATTTTTCTTTTTTATTGTTTCTATTCTCATTCATTTTCAGTACCACCTGAAAATTCAGTGTACTAGTTAGTATTGTATAACAAACCACTCCAAAATTTAGGAGCTTAAAGAAATGTGTATTTTCTATAACTCATGAGATTTCTCAGGTCCAGGACAATTTCGGTGTCAGCTCATTTTACTCATATCTCTACCATCACCAGTTGTTGGTTAGATGGCTTTGCTGACATAGGCTGGCCTTTCTCGCATCCTTGACTGTAGAATGTTTGAATGGGTTGTTGACTAAGGCCACCAAGTTCTCATCCATGTTGTCTCTCATTCACCAGTCTTCTTGTTTTCAAGGCAGGGATGGGAGTCCAAAAGAAAGTGTGGACGCTTTAATTTCTACAACTTTCCATTTGCCAAGCAAATCCTAAGGCCAGTCTGCATGCCAGAGTGGGAAAATAGGCCCCACTTGTCAAAGAGAATTGCTATAAAATCACAACATATCAAGATGCACGTATGAAACGTGAAGAATTAAGGGCATTTTTAAACCAATCTACCATACTTAAATAATGAGAACATTCTATTAATTAGAAGATCTAATTTTCCTATAATTTTAAATAAGTAAAATCTTCATTCTATTCAGCTCATGAATAAAAGATAAACCATACTTCATTAAATAATGTTGGATTTTCTCTAATGAAAAGCTAAAATAACATTATTACTTCTTTTCAATTTAATAAGCTAAACATAACCTAAAGCTAAAACAATACCATTATGGCTTCCTGTTGCCAATGGCTTCAGGGATTTAGGCAATGGCTTTTTCATAACAAACATTTTGAAACTATAGGGTAAAATAATTCCAGAATTCCCTAGTAATTCTTTTCGGTTAAACATTCAGATCATTTATCATTGCATGATTATATTCCTCCCTCTTGATTTTCAGTCTAGAACATTAGCTATTGTTTTCCTAATATGGAAAACAATAACTCCTGTCCCACCTTCTCCACCAACTCAAGATGTACCTTCCCCACCTCCCTAGTCTCTTAAGATAATTATATACCGATTTGGGTTAGAAAATATTCAATTAATATTCCCTAAATGCTTTCCATAGATGTCTGCAATTCACTATAGTGGTTATCCGCCCACGTCTGTAATTGGGCAAAGCATTGGTTTTTTAAAAGCAGCAATTTTTCTTTTTCTTTTTTTGGCAATTTCATTCCATCCTTGACCAAAGCTTCTCTTTAAGTGATTTATTATGGAAAACTATCCACTAACTTAAAGGAAAGGGTGAGGGAAGTATGTAATTTATCCACTAGAAAAGTAAATAAAAATTCTAAATGTGAAAAAATACACTATAGCGACTTTTCATTTCTTGCAAATATCTTGCTTTGTCATATTGAAAATTGATCATATTGCTTCCTTAGTTCCCCATGTATTTTTTTTTTTTTTTAGCAACTCAACCTCCAAATTCTCTGCCAGTTGCTTATCCCACTTATACCTACTCTTTAAGTGTTCAGACGCATCATTAACCAGTAAGTTCGTTTCCCGGGGCTTTCTGGCCGTCTGCCCCCAGGAGGGCTCCCTAGTGCAGAAGGCGGCGCATCCTCCTGATTGTCTTCTCTTCTTCTCCTTCTCCTTTTTCTAAGATTTATTTATTAATTTGAAAGTCAGAGTTACACAGAAAGAGGAGAGGCAGAGAGAGAGAGAGAGGGAGGGAGAGAGAGAGAGAGAGAGGTCTTCCATCTGCTGGCTCACTCCCCAATTAGCCACAATGGCTGGAACTGCGCAAATCCAAAGCCAGGAGCCAGAAGCTTCCTCTGGTTCTCCCATATGGGTGCAGGGGCCCAAGGACTTGGGCCATCTTCTACTGCTTTTCCAGGCCACAGCAGAGAGCTGGATCTGAAGAAGAGCAACCGGGACTAGAACCGGTGCCCCTATGGGATGCTGGTGCTTCAGGCCAGGGCTTCAACCCACTGTGCCACAGCGCCGGCCCCCATTTCTTCTTCTTTATGTTAGAGTGTCCCTTCCTTCAACACTGTGTTATTCTTTCTTGGTTTATTTATTCAATGTGATGTTCACAACCTCTGGCAGCTTTCTGAGGAAAGATTTTGGAGGTTTAGTGCACCTGAAAGCTTCTACCCTCACATTAAGAGACCCATTGCCAAGGTATAGAAATCTAGCTTGAAAATGCATGGCCTTTGGAACTGTGGGTCATTCTCTATTGGCCTATTTTCCAGTCACCGATAGCTTCCAGTGCTGGTCATGAGAAATCCAAGGCCATTCGCAACTTTTATTTCTTTAATTAATCTGATTTTTTTTCCTTTGGAGCTAGTAATAACTTCTCTTTATCCCACTCCTTTGACAATTCTAAACCCTTTGACACTGGAATATTCTCATTCATTGTGGTTGGCATTTGCTATGCTCTATCAATCTGGAAATTTATGTCTTTCCATTTTGGGAAATTTCTTGAATTATTATTTTCTCCTATCTAATTATTTGATATCTCTTCTGATATTCTTATTTTAGAATTTAGATTTTCTAGACTGATAACCTACTTTTCTGTTTCTTGTTTTTTTCTCCTTCCTATCTTTTTATGTTATTCCTTTTGTGGAAATATTCTCAACTTTATTATCCAATACTTTTCAATATTATAATATTCCATACTTTATTTCCAGTATTTTATTTCCAATGTCTGTTCCTGCCTTTCACGTTCTAAAATATCTTTTTATTATTTAAATATTTCTTTGTATAATATCCTGTTCTTTTGTTAATAAATGCAATATAGTCCTTTAAGACTCTGAGGATGTTAATGTATTTTAAAATATCTTTTCTTTGCATAATGTGTTTCAACTAAGGGCCAGTGTTGTGGCACAGTGGGTTAAGCCTTCTTGTTGGAGTGCTGGCTGCAGTCTTGATTGCTCTGCTTCTGATCCAGCTTCCTGCTAATGTGCCAGGAAAGATAGCAGAGGATGGCCCGGGTGCTTGTGTCCCTGTCAACCATGTGGGAGATGTGGATGGAATTCTGGGCTCCTGGCTTGAGCCTGCCCACCCCATGCCATTTGTGAACTAGCAGATGGAATATCTCTTTCTCTCTCTGTTTCTCCCTGTCTGTCACTCTGCCTTTCAGATAAATAAATTAAATGCTTACAACTATGATTCCTCTAAGTAGTTTTTTTTTTAAGAACACTTTTGGTCTTAATATTTCATGCTAATGCATTTAATCAATGTCTAATGACTCTTGGTTATCTGTTTGTCTTTCTTTAATCCTGGGACTCTGAAAAGCTGATTGGATGCTATAGTCTATTGGGTAGTCCTTGTTGACCTGGATTTACTGTAGAGATGTCCTAGGGAGTTCTCTGGGAAAATCTTTAATGTCAGAGTTCTTGGCTTTCTTCTTTGGCTGGTCGAATTCCCCAGAGGAAGAATTTTCTTTCTTGCCTGTAGGACGCAGATCTTGTTCCCATTTATTGGGGAACTAAATGAGAGCAGTGGGCTGAGGTGCAGATGAGGGGAGGCAAGTCTCAGAATGAAATCTCTCATGAAGTCTCAGATGTCCAAACATCACAGTTTCCCCAGGACTGAGGTGTTTCCTGGGGATGCCAGACCTTGAGTGCTGAAACAAAGCTAATTACAGGCAAACCATCCAGTTGGTCACATTAGCCTCTGTAGTGATTGTTTAAGGACACTGCCCTGGTTCTTCTACACAGCCCAGGGGACTTGTGCCGTATTTCTAGGTCATACTTCAGAATCCCTGCCCAAATGGCCTCCAGCCTGTTTCCAAGGATATGTGGGATCCCACCAGCAGTGGATTTGCCAGTGTTTGCACCCAGGAAATTAAAAGGTAGACACAGAGTGGCAATTTCAACTTTGATAGAGCTGGGCTTGGAGACCCAGAGTATACAGATGCTATGTAAGGCCTTGAAAGTGAGGGAAGGAATCAAGAAGGTGAAGGCAGGGAAGGGTAGTCAGCACCATGGTTCCATGGGTCCTCTCGCTTTGAGCTCTGAAAATGCCAGACACAGGGATGAACCTCTGTTTTCACATTGCCTAGAGCCCTCCAGACAAGAGACCTTCTAAAATCTTACCGGAATGCAGAAGAACAATTTCCCAGCTTTACAAGATGAATATTAGAACCTCAGGCTCAAACCTCCTGAACTCAATCCCCTGCTTTGGCCCCACAGGCATTATCACTTCCAGAAGTGTCCAGCAGTGCCAGATTCTGAACCTACTGGAGGTCAGGGAGCTGTTAATTGGATTGCTTCTCATCCTCATTTTGGCATTATAATTTTTCAAAAATATATATTTATTTTATTTTATTTAACATGCAGAGAGAGAGGCTGAGACAGAGAAATGTCTTCCATCCTTTGAGTCAAGCCCCAAAGCCTGAAACAGACACGGCTAGGATTCACTCCAAGTCTCCCACGTGGGTGGCAGGAACCTTACTATTTGAGCAATCTCCACTACCTCCCAGGGTGCACATTGGCAGTAGCTAGAAGAAGAAGCAGAGCTAGGACCCAAATGCAGGGCTCTGATATGAAATAAGGACGTCTCATGATGCATCCAAACTGCTGTGCCAAATGCCTATACATAGCCTTATAATTTAACTTATTTTGTTTGCCAAGTCAAGTTCCTTTCATTCATTCACTTCCCAGAGTCCATCATCTTGCGATGTAGCTGCCTTTTCTGCCATTTGTACTAATGGGTCTTCCTCTTCTTTTCAAAATTGCTGTGCTGTTACGTGATGGGGTTTACAGAAAGAGAGAAAGAAAATTACTGTGTTCAATCATCCATCTATGCTAGGAAGCTTAAATGTCAAAATATATCTAGTAAATAAGTAAACATGAAAAATAATAAATTGAGAGGAAGGGTGTAGGTAAGAAAATGGGAGAGAAAAACAATCAGTCCCCATTTTATCCACTAATGAAATGATATCCTGTGAAATTGCATGACATAACATTTACCAGTTTGCAACCCAATGCATTCTATCACTTAAACATGCAGCTGCTCTGGAGTGGACTGGGGGATTTAATTTCATTCCAAGATACCATTTCCAGCCTCTCCTGGTGATAAGCTAGGGCAAATGTCTTACTTTATACATAGATGGAGGGCAAGAACTACTGCAAGCTCTCAAGTGGTAAGACGCACAATTATAAAGGGGACAGTCAGCCAGATGAAGAGCATGGGATGAGGTCCAGAAGGGTCTCAAGTCCAGGAGCCTTTGTCCCTGTGGAGTTGGGATACATCAACCCTCCCAGTATGTGATGCATTCATCAACCTGAAAGCTCTCCGAACCCTTTCATTTAGGGTTTCTGTGGAGACACCATTATACCTGCATAATTGATTAAATCCCTGGCCCTTGGAGATTAACTCAATCTCCAGCATCCTCCACCCCTTCCTAGAAGGTCAAGAGTGAGGCTGTAAGTGTCAGTTCTAATCACATTGTTGATCCCCATAGAGCCACATTTTTAGACTAAAAGCTGTTTCTGTCACCAGGAAATTGCAAAGAATTTAGTTAGGAGGTCTATGTCAGGAACCAAAGGCAGAGACCAAATGTATATTTCTTATTATGTCACAATAATTATTTGACATTTTCCATTTTAGAAATACAAGTTATTTAGCATGATTTTAAATATAGGAAAAGAACACCTATATGGCTGTCATCTAGACTTCATAATTGTTAATATTGGGTTGCCCTTGCTTTCAGAAATAAGTATAACATTACATAGTTCCTTTCAACCAGAAATCCTGTAGGGCTTCTTCCCAACCATTTTCCAGAGGTAACACAGGTCAATGACTGCTTACTTGCCACTCTTTTACATCTTGAACAATAACTGGAATAGAATGTATTGTATAATATTCACATAATAGCATTACAGCTTATCTTGCCTCTTTTTACTTTAAGTTACAGTTTGAGGAGAAAATCATTATTTTAAGAGTTATATATTTATCCACATACACCTAACAGTCATGCCTTTGATTTTTGTATAGTATTTCACCGTATAAATATGCCACATTTTGTTTGTTTTCTCATTAATGGGTATTTAAGTTGCTTTAATTTTGAGTTAATATAAAAATGTTTCAACAAATACCCTCAGAACATCTGTTTATGCAGGTATGCAATCATGGATCTACTGTGGAACCCCAGAAGTGGAATTGTTGAGTCAAATGTTAAGCAGGCTCTCAATTTTTGTTTTGCCAAATTGCTCTCTAAAATGAGTGTCCCATTTGACAGTCTCAGGATAATGCTTGGAATTTCCATTTTTTAAAAATACTTTGCCAAGACCTTGTTATAACAGATTGCTTTCCCCTATAAGCTGGATGAAAATAATTCTCTCTCTCTCTCTCTCTCTCTCTCTCTCTCTCTCCCTCTTTCTGTCTCTCTCCCCATTTCCCTGACAAATAAGTTTATTTTCAATAGTTGATTGGCTATTTGAGTTTTCTATTTTTTCTTAACCGATAGCATGTTTGCTCCTTCCCTCAATCAGCCAATGTTGATTGATCATGTGTTATGGCGAGACCCTCCCCTAGGCTCTCTGGTGCAGTAGTGCACAAGACACAAACCTCAACTCCCTTGGAGTCCTCTGAGAGAACTGGTGGAGGCAAGAAAGAAACAAATGCAAGAACAAAGGAATTTCAGATAACACCCATCAGAGTTTCAAACAGTGATGAAAATACACACATGATGTGACAATAACAGAAAGGGAGCAGTCAATTACGGTGGGAGGTCAATCAAGGAGAACCTCCAAGAGGAGGATGCATTAAGTGGAGATTAAAATGATAGGACACAGCCAAGTACCCATGCATACACAAACAGTGGGTGGGGATTTTGGCTGAAACAGCAGAAAATGAAAATATCTGAGAACACAAGTGTGATGTGTTTCAAGGACAGAATGAAAGCCTAGGTGGTTGCATCCCAATAAGGGAAGAGTTGTTATCTGAGAGCCAAGATAATGCAATTGAGACTTAGTTCAGACTAAGACTTTGGTATTAATCTGATTTACTTGTTTTAAATGCCCCTCTACCTGCTCAATGGGTCATCAATTGGGCAGCAGAAATAAGGAAGACAGCTAATAGGTCATTTGAGCAACCCAGGTTGGAGACGAGGGAGGCTTGTGCTGGATTGTGACGTAAGAAGAAATGGTTAGATTTAGGATATACCTTGGTGAAAGAGGTGACAGTGCTCTGTGATTGGTTGGAATGAGTGGAAGTTGAGAAACATAGAATAATCAAAAGTGATACCTTTGAGTTTGAACAATTGGATAGGTAGGAGAACCCTTTACTCAGATAGCCAAAACCCAAAGGAAGTGAGAGTGAGTGGAAATAGTAATGAACACAAAAATCTATTGAATGTTTGAATGTTTTGATATTGATGTCAGCGTCAGGATAGAAACAGCCCTGGAGACTTTCTCGATTCTATTAATCAATGGGTTATCTCGGGAGAAGGTATACAAGGGATCTTCAAAAAGTTCATGGAAAAATATTATGAAAAAGTGTGGATTTCAATAATTTTTTGTACCCAAATAAACTTATTTTTTAATTCCATTTTTCCATGAACTCTTAGAAGTACCCTCATAGATCAAGGGTGAGCAACTACCTGAAATACTCTACTGGGCTTCCTTGACTCGCTTTCACCAGGCACAGCCTTCTCTCTTCTTGCTCACTTCTGTGTGGCATAGAATCCGTCCCTGATAAATCAGAACCATGAAGCTGCACAAATGCCTCAGCTAACATACACTGAGAGTGCTCAGCAGCCTATGCATGTGATCTCATTTATTCCAAACCAGCAATTCAGTAGAATCAGGGCATGGCATGTATCACACGATGATGACATATCCCCTTACACAATGAGTTTCTCCCACTTTTCAGATGAGGAACTGAAAATCTGAGAGCTTCAGTAACTTCTTCAGTTTAAAAGGCAGAGGTTGAATTTAAACTCAGCTCTGTATCCTCAAACATTACCCATCATGAGTCCTCACTGCAGAAGAGAAAAATAAACCTATGGAGGCACTTCAGAAAGTACACATTATAGAAAAAACTATGCATAGATTTCAAAAAACATATTGCATCTAAATAAACTCATGTTTGAATTCCTCTCCCATGAACTTTTTAAAGTCCTTTCAAAATGATTGCTGTCTCAGGCCCTAGAACAAAGTTGGGAGCATTCAGGTGACATTGTCTCAGTGCAGTCAGTCTGCTCATTGGAACACTCTGTGAAAGACGAAGATGAAGGGTTAGAAGGAAAAAACTATCCAAATGGGCTATTACTGATATCTCCTGGTGGTGGTGGTGGTGGTGGTGGTGGTGGTGTGTGTGTGTGTGTGTGTGTGTGTGAGAGAGAGAGAGAGAGAGAGAGAGAGAGAGAGAGAGAGAGAGAGAGAGAGAATGAATATCAGGCACATTGTAGCTACTGAAGAAAAACACAGGCTCTTTGCAGCCATGATTTTGCCAGTTAATTTTCACTGAGCGCATATTTATCACTTAATCCTCTGCCATGAGTTACAAAATTTCAAAAGTGACTTATAAGTTTTCTTTTCATATCTACCTGAAGATATTTAACAAATGCTTGTTAGATAAAAGCATGTATGTGATTGTCTCACCCCCTCATCTAATCTCTCTCTCTCTCTCTCTTTCTCTTTCTCTCTGTCTCTCTCTCTCTTTTTCATAAACACAATTACACACACCTACTTTCTCACACTGGTGTCAGTACTTTCACCTTCATCCCCAGTAATCACTTCATTGCAACACAGAAATCATACCTTCTACCATATTTAACCTCTATTGTGGCCAAGCAAATATTCTGAGGTCTACCTTTATTTCCTAAATAGATAACTAAATTACATAATCTTAAAACACCATCAGTAGTGGGCTTTTGGTGTAGCAGTTAAGATGCTACTTGGGATACCTGCATCCCATATTACAGTGCCTGGCTTCAGTCCTAGTTGCTCTGCTTCCCAAACTGCTTCCTGCTAGTGCACACCCTGGGAGGCAGCAGGTGATGGCTCAAGTAGCTGGGTCCCTGCCACTCATGTGTTGGAGACCTGGTTTGACCTCTTTACTCTCAGCTTCCTTCTGGTTTAGCCCCAGCTGTTGCGGGCATTCGGAGGAGTGAACCAGCACGTAGAAGGTCTCTCTCTCCAAGGGCTCTCTCTCTCTCCCCTTTTCAAACTAACTAAATATAAAAATCAAACTCCTCACCACTATTTCCTCTACTTATGAATTATCAGTTGCAAATTCCCATTCAATTATAATGTGTCTTCTGATTGATTCAGAGTTCTGGCAGTAAACAGTACTCCATTAAGACAATTTAGTGGCAGACATCAAATGAAGAGACTGTTTACAGGAGTGTGATCAAAATTAAAGAAACCAACGAGAAAAGATGAGGAGCTTCTGACTAACAATGGGAGGGGGGACTGCCATCGCCCATAAATCTGAGGAGCTGTGAGGCAACTGAGGTTTTATCAGGGTTCAGTGAGGGCTGGAGCCACAGAGGATGGACTGTCAGATGGATACTACAATTATGGGAAGACACAGTCATTTCCAGACCTAGAAAACCAAAGCTGACAAAGAGTTGGGAAAAAATTCCTCCCAACACCTTTGTCATCATATGATCCCCAGCAGGGCTTCCAATTAGCGAAATCCAAAAGGAAGGCAGAGGGCAAGGGAGGCAGATTATGCAATGCAGAGTGACCCGCTTCCTGGGGTGCAGAGTAGAGAAGGCGGAGAATGTGCAGTAAAGACAAAAAAGGAGAAAAAGCAGCCAGCACATCTACCTCCCTTAGTCCTTAGATCTCTAACGTCAGTAGTGGCCTCGTTCCAGCAAAACCCTACCAATTGTGTCTTCATTCACTCATTCTTTCAACAAGGATTCAACAGCCATGTTATGAAATTATGAGACATATAAATAAGCTTAAATAATGAACAAGCTTTTCACTTATAAGGAATAGATAGCATAGGTACATGAAAAAACATGGGAGCATGACTCATTCTGCTGTGAGTCCTGTATCGTAAAATTAAATTTCATAAATATATGTCAGTGTTGTCCCCTATTTTGTATCTTAACTTTACCATGGATCACATTTTGGTCAATGATGAAAACCTACATTTCTGTAATATTTTAGATTTCCATGTGAAACTAATTAATCTTAAAAAGCTTCTGTTGGGGGCTGGCGCTGTGGCGCAGTGGGTTAATGCCCTGGCCTGGAGTGCTGGCATCCCATATGGGGGCTGATTTGAGACCCGGCTGCTCCTCTTCCAACCCAGCTCTTTGCTATGGCATGGGAAAAACAGTAGAAGATGGTCCAAGTCCTTGGGCGCCTGCACCCACATGGGAGACCTGGAAGAAGCTCCTGGCTCCTGGCTTTGGATCAGTGCAGCTCCAGCCATTGCGGCCATCTGGGGAGTGAACCAGCAGACGGAAGACCTGTCTCTCTCTGCCTCTCCTCTCTGTGTAACTCTGACTTTCAAATAAATAAATAAATCTTTTAAAAAAAGATTTAAAAAAAAAGAATAAAAAAAGCTTCTGTTAACAAGTAGGATTGCAAATTCTTGAGGGTAAACTTCTTTCTGGAACTTGACAATCCCTTATTAGTGTATGTATGTGTATGTGTACACACACAAATATTGAGAGGCAGAGAGACAGAGAGAAAGAGAAGGAGAAAAGTAAACATATTCCATTAGAATAATTCCCCCTTCAAATTTGCGTAATTGCTGGGCCGGGGCTGGGCAGGACTAAACTAAAGTTTGGAGCTAGAAGCTCAGTCCGGGTCTTCTATGTGGGTGTCAGGAACATTTACATAAGCCATCATTACTGCCTCCTGGGTCTGCATTAGCAGAAACTTGAAAGAGCTGAAGCTGGGAATCAAACTTAAGAACTCTGGTATGGGATTTGGGTGTCTTAACTATTAGGGCAAACATCCCTAGACTACATTCTAAAAACCCTATCATTGAGTTGAGCTGGAAGACCAGAAACAAAGTCCCCAATGCTACTTAAGCTTAGCCCTCCACAGAAAAAATAACTTCATTAAGTTCTGGCTTAATACTTTGGGTTTACTTTAAGGTCAGTATGAGGAAAAGCTACTGGAAGCATGTTTTTGCTTATTTGACAAAACTCTTACAGATGACATCTGTGATGTTCCTTCTACCAGCAGTCATATAAATTCATAAGAGTTTCTCTGAAAATGAAATCCTTCGTCTTGTTTCCCTATTAGCCATGACTGCTAGAGCAATAATATTAATGGAAGTTTCTACAACATTGCTACCAAAAATGGATTCTCCCTTCATTTTAATATATACTTATAATGATCTATTTTGTATCTTTGAAAACCATGTCACTTCAAATTCTTTTGGGAAGAAAGTAGAATACAAACTCAGAGTTACAGTTAAGAAAAGAATATTATTCATCACTAGATTGATATTAAGCCAAATAACAATGCAATAATCAAATAACCATATAAAGTGAAAGGTGTGTATAAACATGTGTTCATATGTATAGACAGATAGCCTGAGTATACGTAGGTAGGCTAAATATATATATATATATATATATACACACACACATATCTGTACCTGTATCAATACATATTCAAACAATATATCACAAAAAAAAGGCTGAGTGAGTGAAAAAGATAATTATTAAAGTGAAGTGAGTTGCAGTAGAAAACCCAGAAAGTACCAATGAAAGAAGTTAAGGCTTCATTCGTTAATTTATCATTTTCACAAACATGTGTTAAATTCTTTGGGTTAGATGACTCAAACTTACATTAGGCAATACCTCTCTCCTAAGTAGCTTTCAATCCAGTGTGGTATATTCTGTCCATGTGATGGACAAATAAGAAAATTTCTGGATGAGAGTGGCAAGATGGCGGAATAGGAAGGCAGCACACCGATAGTCTGGGGAGAGACAGTTTAATAAAAGTGGAGATACTGCAGGTTCAAGGAAGATCAGGGGAAGAAACAGCAGAGGAAACCCTTCCGGAACTGGTGGAGACCTGCGTGGAGAGCGTGGGAGCCCGCAGTTTGGGACACCGGCAGCAGATAAAACACACCAGCGCTGGAACGCTAGGTGAGCCGAACCTCAATAGCCCAAGATACCAGCAGGGAAGCGGAAAGAGGAGACTAGAGCAAACAAGGCTTGAAACCCTGTGGGGAAAAGTTCACCAGGCTAACTAGAAGAGAGAGAGGGAGAGAGAGAGAGACAGAAACAGAGAGAGAGAGAGAGAGAGAGAAGTGACCCATACGGACACAAGTTTCTCTCTCTCCGCTCTCCTCTCAAAGGTGAGCAAGACAAAGACCAGCTGCCATTTTGGAATACGTCATAAGCAGGGGGACCTCGGGTCGGCACCGGCCCTGAACCTAGCAGAAAAACCTGACTCTGGGTGGGAGGGGTGAAATAACAGGAGATTAGAACCTAATGAATGTGTGGTGCTAATGAACTGAGACTGTGAAAAAAAGAGACGGTGGGGGAGAGAACTCACGGAAATCATGAATTCATGTGAGTACTTTCCAGAGATGCTACAGTTCAGTAGCCTTGGCAGCCCAGTGGTGAAACTGCAGGAGAATCTGAGCCCAAACTAAGGGCCGCAAAGATTCCTTCTCTGGTCCTTGGGAAAGAGCTTCCGATCTCTGGCTCCTGTGGGTATATCATTCACCTGCTAACCACCCCCAATTCCATTCAGCTGTGTGGAATTACTTCCCTTTTGAACCAAAAAAAAAAAAAAAAGTATCAGAGAGAGATTTACCACGCCTAACCTGGGAGTGTCACCTTTTTCACACCCTCAACCCTGAGGAACCAGAGCTCTCAGGCCACACCCATCTCAAGCCTCTAAGGCTCCATCAAAAGCAGACAGTCCACTTAATCTAGAGTCATAGTATAACAAGAAAAAAACACCACAGTGAAGAAACCAATATGCCAAACAACAAACGCAAAACCGAGGTAGTAAGAACAAGGAAGACACTATGGCGTCCCCAAATGAAAAAGACACCCCAATTCAAGATTACAAAGATGATGAGATAGAAGAAATGCAAGAAGCAGATCTCAAAAAATTGATAAGAACACTAAGAAGTACTCAAAAACAAATTCTTGAACTACAGAAATCCTTAATGGACAGGTAGAAAATCTCTCTCATGAAAATGAAATATTAAGGAGGAATCAAGCTGAAATGAAACAACTAGTAGAACATGAAACTGTGATAGTGACGAGAAATCATAATGAAGTGAAGTATTCAATAGATCAAATGAAAAACACATTAGAGAGCCTTACAAACAGAATGGGTGAGGCAGAAGAGAGAATATCGGACTTAGAAGACAGAGCACAGGAAACTATACAGTCAAACCAAAGAAAAGAAGAGGAAATTAGAAATCTAAAAAATATTGTTGGGAATCTACAGGATACTATTAAAAAACCCAAAATTTGAGTTCTAGGAGTTCCTGAAGGCATGGAGAAGGAGAAAGGATTAGAATGCCTTTTTAGGGAGATAATAGCAGAAAATTTCCCAGTTTTGGAGAAGGACAGAGACATCCTAGTACAGGAAGCTCATAGAACCCCTAGTAAACATGACCAAAAGAGATCCTCACCATGACACATTGTAATTAAACTCACCACAGTGAAACAGAAAGAAAAGATCCTAAAATGTACAAGAGAGAAACGTCAGATTACTCTCAGAGGAGCTCCAATTAGACTCACGGCAGACTTCTCATCAGAAACCCTACAAGCTATAAGGGAATGGCGAGACATAGCCCAGGTACTAAGAGAGAAAAACTGCCAGCACAGAATATTATATCCTGCAAAGCTCTCATTTGTGAATGAAGGTGAAATAAAGACCTTTCAGAGCAAACAGAAATTGAAAGAATCTGTTGCCACTCGTCCAGCCCTGCAAAAGATGCTTAAGATGTGTTACACACAGAAACACAGAAACACGGCCACCAACATGAAAGAAGGTAAAGGAAGGGAACCTCACAGCAAAAGATCACAGGGAATTCAAAGCATACATTTGGATAAAGAAATTATGGGACATGTACTCTATAGAATACTATACAGCAGTCAAAAAATATGAAATCCGGTCATTTGCAACAAGATGGAGAAATCTGGAAAACATCATTCTGAGTGAATTAAGCCAGTTCCAAAGGGACAAATATCATATGTTCTCCCTGATCGGTGAAAACTAATTGAGGACCAAAGGGGAAACCTGTTGAAGTGAAATGGACACTATGAGAAACAGTAAATTGATCAGCTCTTGTGCTGACTGTTGTTGTACAATGTAATACTTTATCCATTTTAGTATTTTTTTTATTCTAGTATTATTGGTTGAACTCTGTAATTGACAAACAATTATTCTTAGGAGTTTAAATTTTAACTGAAAAGTGATCCCTGTGAAATATAAGAGTGGGAATAAGAGAGGGAGGAGATGTACAATTTGGGACATGCTCAATCAGTCGTGCCCCAAATGATGGAGTTAGAAATGTGCCAGGGAAGTCCAATACAATCCCATCAAGGTGGCATGTACCAAGGCCATCTCACTAGTCCAAGTGATCAATTTCAGTTCACAATTGATCACACTGATAGGTCTAAGAGTCAAAGGGATCACACAAACAGGACTAGTGTCTGCTAATACTAACTGATAGAATGAAAAAGGGAGAGAATGATCCAACATGGGAAGCGAGATACACAGCAGACTCATAGAATGGCAGATGTCCTAAATAGCACTCTGGCCTCAGAATCAGCCCTTAAGGCATTCGGATCTGGCTCAAGAGCCCATGAGAATATTCTAGGCATGGAAAGCTAAGATACTCTGAAAAAACAAAAAAAAAAAAAAAGAAGACCTACATGAAAGATCTCTGGGAGTGAGATCCCAGTAGAACAAATGGGGCCATAAAAGAAGGAGGTATCTTTCTCTGAAGGGAGGAGAGAACTTCCACTTTGACTATGACCCTGTCGGAATAAGATTGAAGTCGGCGAAACCTAAAGGCTTCCATAGCCTCAGCAACTCATGACTAGACCCTAGGGAGATTACTGATGCCATAAACAAGAGTGTCAAATTGTTAAATCAACATCAGGAGTCACTGTGTACTTACGTCTCATGATGGATCTATCCTTAATGTGTTGTCCAATGTGATGTAATGCTATAACTAGCACTGAAACAGTATTTTACACTTTGTGTTTCTGTGTGGGTGCAAACTGATGAAATCTTTACTTAGTATATACTGAATCAATCTTCTGTATATAGATAATTAAAAATGATAAAAAATTTTGGTGTTAAATTGGAAATTGCATAGATAATTAATCAATTAAAAATATATCATGTAGGATCTCTGTCCTTAATGTGCTGTACATTGTGAATTAATACTATAACTAGTACTCCAACAGTATTTTTCACTTTGTGTTGCTATGTGAGGGCAAACTGTTGAAATCTTTACTTAATATATAGTAAACTGATCTTCTGTATATAAAGAGAATTGAAAATGAATCTTGATGTGAAGCAAGGGGAGAGGGAGTGGGAAAGGGGAGGGTTGCAGGTGGGAGGGAAGTTATGGGGGGGAAGCCATTGTAATCTATAAGCTGTATTTTGGAAATTTATATTCTTTAAATAAAAGTGTTATAAAAAACAAAAAAAGAGAAAATTTCTGATAGAATTCGTTATAAGGGGATCCCCTAGTTTCTAACGAGAGTCCATAGTAGGTGGAATTTACAAAGGCAGAATTTTATATATATATACAGCTTATGGATTACAATGGCTCCCCCCACACACAACTTCCCTCCCACCAGCTACCCTCCCCTTTCCCGCTCCCTCCCCCTTCCATTCACATCAAGATTCATTTTCAATTCTCTTTATACACAGAAGATCAGTTTAGTACATATTACATAAAGATTTCAACAGTTTGCCCTCACATAGCAAAACAAAGTGAAAAATACTGTTGGAGTACTAGTTATAGTATTAATTCACAATGTACAGCACATTAAGGACAGAGATCCTACATGATTTTTTTTAAAGAATTGATTAATTATCTATGCAATTTCCAAGTTAACACCAAGATTTTTTAATCATTTGCAATTATCTTTATATACAGAAGATCGATTCAGTATATACTATGTAAAGATTTCATCAGTTTGCACCCACACAGAAACACAAGGTGTAAAAATACTGTTTCAGTACTAGTAATAGCATTACATCACATTGGATAACACATTAAGGACAGAGCCCTCATGAGACGTAAGTACACAGTGACTCTTGATGTTGATTTAACAATTTGACACTCTTGTTTATGAAATCAGTAATCTCCCTAGGGTCTAGTCATGAGTTGCCGAGGCTATGGAAGCCTTTAGGTTTCGCCGACTTCAATCTTATTCCGACAGGGTCATAGTCAAAGTGGAAGTTCTCTCCTCCCTTCAGAGAAAGGTACCTCCTTCTTTGATGGCCCCGTTCTTTCCACTGGGATCTCACTCACAGAGATCTTTCATGTAGGTCTTCTTTTTTTTTTTTTTTTTTTTTTTGTTTTTCAGAGTATCTTAGCTTTCCATGCCTAGAATATTCTCATGGGCTCTTGAGCCAGATCCGAATGCCTTAAGGGCTGATTCTGAGGCCAGAGTGCTATTTAGGACATCTGCCATTCTATGAGTCTGCTGTGTATCTCGCTTCCCATGTTGGATCATTCTCTCCCTTTTTGATTCCATCAGTTAGTATTAGCAGACACTAGTCTTGTTTGTGTGATCCCTTTGACTCTTAGACCTATCAGTGTGATCAATTGTGAACTGAAATTGATCACTTGGACTAGTGAGATGGCCTTGGTACATGCCACCTTGATGAGATTGTATTGGACTTCCCTGGCACATTTCTAACTCCATCATTTGGGGCATGACTGATTGAGCATGTCCCAAATTGTACATCTCCTCCCTCTCTTATTCCCACTCTTATATTTCACAGGGATCACTTTTCAGTTAAAATTTAAACACCTAAGAATAAAAGGCAGAATTTAGAAAGGCAGAAGGCCATGTTATGCAAGAGGCGCCATCAGAACACTTGTGTAGACCAGGAGATTGAGTAGTGGCATTGATGTTCATCTACCTAGAAGAAAGTGTTCCTAGAAAGCTCCGAAAAGGCATTTGACTCCAATAAGAACTACATACATTGTGCTAAAGTAATTTCTCTGAGCTATTTCCTTTTTGTCATTTTCCTGTCAATTTTCACTTATAATTCCTAGATTTACATGTGACTCACAAGTAATTCCTAGAATAACCACATAGTAGATTGACTACAATATGTCCGGACTTTCCACCTCTTCCTGATCTTACACTGTGTGAATATATATAGCCTACTATGGTTGAAATGTCTGTTTGCCCCCAAAATTCATGTTGTAATTCTGCCCCATAAGGCGATGGTATCAGCAAGTGGGACTTTTCGGGAGGTGATCAGGTCATGAAGGTAGAGCTTTCATAAATGGGACTAGTATCCTTATAAAAAGAGGTTTGAGGGAGTTTAGTGGCCCTTTCTACCATGCAAGAACAGAGCAAACAGATGCCATATATGAGTCGGAAAACAGGCCTCCAGCAGACATTACCTCGGTTGGACTTCCCAGTCTTCAGAATGATGAAAGACAAATTTCCATAGTTTATAACCCATCCAGTCTGTGCCATTTTACTATAGCACCCAAACACATGAAGACACAGCATATCTTTCAGGAGGTGGGATCTGCTGCTCCAGCCCTTGACTAGTTTGGACATTATGGGAGGAAGTCATGGCATGCCAGGTCCAAGCTTTTGCCTCAAGGAAATTTACATGGTTTATTTCCTTTAGGAACCCTGCCATTGCCAATAAAAGATTTCCAGGGTAGTGTGCTGGTTGATGAGTGGCCATGAAAGGCCAAGATCCCACATGGGTCAATCAACAAAGTGATGGAGGCAAACAGCAGCAGACCAATGTGAGTGAGTGAGATATATCAAATAGATCTCATGTCAGCGGGACCACCCAGGAAACTAAAGGGCTCGCAAGAAATAATAAATTGTTGATGCTTTTCACTATGAAGTATTGAAGTATTTTATTATGCTGTAATTGCTAACTGAAGTATTTGGGGAAAATAATTAAGGTACTATGGAAACATAATCAAAAATGAGAATAAAATATTCTTTTTTAAAAAGATTTATTTATTTATTTGAAAGTCAGAGTTACACAGTGAGAGGAGAGGCAGAGAGAGAGAGGTCTTCCATCTGCTGGTTCACTCCCCAGTTGGCAGCAATGATGGAAGCTGTGCTGATTCAAAGCCAGGAGCCAGGATCCAGGAGCCAGGAGCCAGGATCTTCCTCCAGGTCTCCCACACAGGTACAGGGGCCCAAGGACTTGGGCCATCAAGAATAAAATATTCTGTCATGAATTCCAAGAGACGTTTAGTCTTAACTCTACTGTTAACTGGCTAGCACCCTTGGGCAATTTATGGAAGCTTCTTTAGACTTTGGTGTTCATATCTATGGTTTCAATAACATAAGGGCATTTCTGTCTAAGGATGAGAGAGTAAAAGCATTTTTAGTTCAATCAACCCCCCAAAGAAAAATCAGAGAAAGAAGAGATAGAGGGGGGAAATGCTCAATTCACCAAGAAAACAACACGCCCATCAGAGCTGGAAACACACCCACAGAAGTTTGTACACAAACATCATGACATCATTATTGATGAGACAAATGTAGAAACAACTCAAATGTCCATCAAATGATGAATGGAATAAATAAAATGTGACATGCTCATAAAAATACAGTATTATGTGGCAATAACAAAAACTGATACATGCTCAAATGTGGATAATCCTTGAAAACATTATACTAAGTGAAAGAAGTTGGATATGAGACCATCTAATATGGTTCTATTTATATGAAATTATATGAAGTAAATACCCAAATAGCAGGTTAGAAGTTGCCGGGGCCTGGATGGGTAAGGAATAGGAAGTGGTTGCTAACAGAAAAAGTTCATTTTGGGGGTAATAAATGTGTTCTAGAATTGGATAATGGTGATTGATGGTTATAAAATTGTCATGAATATTTTTAAAACCCAATGAATTGTACATTTTAAATAAATACAGTATATGAATTAGATCACAATTTAAATGTTTTAAAAAAGAGAGAGAAGTTACATCCTCAAATTATAGGAATATATTTGCCCAAGGGGCCAACACTGTGACTTAGCAGGTAAAGCTGCTGCCTGCAGTGCTGGCATCTCATATGGACGCCAGTTCGAGACCCAGCTGCTGTACTTTTTTTTTAAGATTTTATTTATTTATTTGACAGGTAGAGTTACAGACAGTGAAAGGGTGTGACAGAGGGAAACTGATTTACTCCCCAAATGGCCTCAATAGCCAGAACTGGGCCAATCCAAAGCCAGGAGCCCAGAGCCTCCTCTAGGTCTCCCCCATGAGTGCAGAGACCCAAGCACTTGGGCCATCCATCTTCTACTGCTTTCCCAGGCCATCAGCGGGGAGCTGGATTGGAAGACGAGCAGCCAGGATTAGAACCGGCACCCATATGGGATGCCAGCACCGTAGGCAGAGGATTAGCCTACTGTGCCACAGCACTGGCCCGTGCTGTACTTCTGATTGAGCAAAGGGGGCATTAATAAAAAGACATAAGAATTCAATGACATTGAAAAATGACATAAGGGGATGAAAAAGCTCATATAAGATAAAAATCTAAGAGGAATTGATACAGAAGATATGCAAAAGAGATTAAGTATTGGTGGCACTGTGTTGGTTTTCTAATTTAACAGTGTAAGGCAATACAAGTTTATGGTCTTACAGTTCTGGAGGTCAAACATGCAGATTGGTTTTCACTGTGCTAACGTGAAGGTGGTGGAAGGGCTGTGTTCTCTGAATGCTATAGGGGAAAATCATTTTCTGATTTTTCTAGCTTCTAAAGGCTGCCTGTATTGCTGCAGCCTTTTCCTTTGTCTTCAAAGCCACGGGTGTAGCCTCTCCTAATTTCTCTCTGACTCTGCTTCTATTCGCACTTGTCCTCCTCTGCTTTTTAAGAAGAATCCGTGATTAGAAATGCTAGATTAATCTGGGATTATTTTAGCTTCTCAAAGTCCTAATTGCTTCTACTAAATCCCTTTTCCATACAAGGTGACATATGCACAGGTTCCAGGGATTAGAATGTGGACATCTGTGGGGAGACAGCATTATTCTGCAGCAGACATTATAATATATCCTGGTGAATTACAGAGTTTCAAGGATTAAAAAAGTCACATGGGAATCACAGATAGGAAAAGTAACTGACACATAATGGGAGAAAGTTGGTTATCTGATTTTGCCAGAAATAATCAACACCAAAAGACTAGAGTGATATTTATCAGTCCCTGAGAAGAAAGAATTGTGGTTCAAGAATTTTACTCTCCCTAAATTGTCCTTCAAGTGCAAAGACAAAATGGACCTTTCAAGTATATAAGCTCTCAATCCTATGAATTCTCTTTGGAAAAATAGGTTTTGAAGATAAAATCCAAGCAATTTAACACTGAATAATAAAAAATAACTTAGAAATAGTAAAGGTAAATAAAATGATGGATAGTGAAAAGTGAGTGGATTTAAATATGAAGCTAAAATAAAATAGTTGCTAAAATTATGATTGCAAAATAGAATATTACAAATATACAATTAATCAATTCATAAAACTCTAGGGATAAAGAAGGGCATATTATCTGTACTAATTTGCTCATTTTGATAGCAAATAATCAACAGATACTGGTTATGTTTGAAAAATTTAACTCATTATTGCAAGTTCTAAAGACATGCAAATACTGTAACATTCTCAAATGTGAAGGTAAATGCTAACTCTTTTATTTCCATAGAGTTCACTCCTTATTAAATGACTGCTTCTTTAATTAGAAGTGACCTGAAAAGCACTAACAAACAACAACCAAATGACCACACCTCATATATTTATGGCCCCTGAGGACTGCAAAAACACTTCTGTTTCCCTTAGAGTTTTGAGGCTCGTGACACCTCTAGGGAGAGTGCCTGATAACCTCCCTTGGCTCTTGACATGAAGATCACTTGAGCAGACATCTACCCTAGCAGTTAAGACACTGCTTCAGATAAATGCACCTCATATCAGAGTGCCTGGATTCCCGGCTCCATGCCTGATTCCAGCTTCCTGCCAACCTGCATCCCGGGAGGCAGCAATGATGGCTCAAAGGTTGGGTTCCTGCCACACACCTGAGAGACCCAGACTGCGTCCCTGGCTCCTGGGCATTTGAGGAGTGAGCCAGCACATAGGATGTCTCTGTCTCTCTGTGTGTCCTTAATAATAATCTCTAATAAATAATTTTAAGAATATTCAGATTATTCTCTTTTTTCACTTGCTCTCCTTCCCAGAGGCCTGATCTATGCTTGCTGCATTTGTGGGAATTCTATGTGACTTTAGTTGCTTTGGCCAACTGGGAGCCCCAACAGGTTGGAAGGAGGAAAGAGAGAGAGATTTTGTGCTCTGTCCCTCTATTGACAGGCATCCTTCTTTGCAAAGCAACCAACTCTGTAAGACTCCATCTGCATTCTGGTAATCACCGACTTCCTCCAATGGCTACAACCAACTCTAACCTCTATTTTGGTTTCCCTACCCCCACACTTTTATGAACAGCTCCTGCTTTTTCTAAACATAATCTCTTAGAGTTATCCCAATCTGAACATTCCATTTTGTTTCTGTTGGACATTGATCTGTGAAGTTTTCTATCCATTTTTTTTTTTAAAAAAAAAAAGGGTAGGCAAAGATGAGTGAGATTTGTAATTCTAGGCCTAAGGACCATTCGTCCACATGGTCTTGCCTCCTAGTTTAGGATTAAACTTGTTTCCAGGCTAGTTTAAAGAAGAAAGAGTGGAGGCACTTGCTCATGAGAAAAATCTTAAACACCTGGGTTTAAGGAAGTCTTTGCCTTGTCTGGCTAAATTAAAAGCAACATTAGTAGCTTCAGTATTATTTTTTTAAATGTAGTTAATCTGGGTCAGGTGTTTAGCCTAATGGTTAAGGCACCAAGTAGTTTGGCTGAGTCCTATATCAGAGTACCTGGGTTTAAGACACAGCATCAGCTCCTGACTCCAGCTTCCTGCTAGTGTGGACCTGGGGAGGCAGTGATGATGGTTCCTGCCACCTATGCAAAAGACCTGGATTGAGTTTCCACCTCCCAACTTCAGCTCTGGCCCAGTGCTGGTCATTGGGGAGTCAATAAGTGGATGAGAGCTCTCTCTCTCTCTCTCTCTCTCTCTCTCTCAGCCTTGATCTGTCTTTTCCTTCTCTTTCTCTCTTTCTTTAGCTCCCCCTCCCATTTCTCTCCCCTCTCCCCTTTTTCTTCCCATCTTTTCTTTTCTTTGAATAAATAAATGAAAAAATGTAATGCCAATAATACACTGGATTATGCTAGATATGCAAGAAAGGATGAACACAGGAACAATTGAGTAAGTGGAAAAAAAGAAAAAAACCTAGGAACTGAGGACTTCAAACAACCCTGCAGAAGAACATATGTGATTACTGATGGTGTTTGCAAAAGTGCAGGTATAGGAGATAATTGGTTTGAGAGACAAGTATGGGACAAAGAGTTTTAAACTCTAAGTTTGGCTGACATCTGCCTCTAAACTTGAGCAACCTAGATTTGGCCCAAAGCAGTCTCCTACCTAATGAACTGAACCCTACTTTGGTCTAAAAGCATACCCTCGCAGGCACTACAGCTCAATAGGCTAATCCTCTGCCTGTGGTGGAGCGCTGGATTCTGTCCCGGTTGTTCTTCCAGTCAAGCTCTCTGCTTTGGCCCGGGAGTGCAGTGGAGGATGGCCCAAGTGCTTGGGCCCTGCATCCGCATGGGAGACCAGGAGAAGCACCTGGCTCCTGGCTTCGGATCAGCGCAGTGCACTGGCCGCAGCGGCCATTGAGGGGTGAACCAATGGAAAAAGGAAGACTTTTCTCTCTGTCTCTCTCTCTCACTATCCAGTCTGTCAAAAAAAAAAAAAAAAAAAGCATACCCTGATAACCAACCAAGTCTGTCAATCGCAGCAACTGTACCTCCAATCGGTGAAAGGCTGGAGGCTGCCACAGCATCCCATAAGGTGAATTCAGACTGCAGCCAATCAGGTTGTTTCTGGTGTCCTCCACTTACTCAGGTATGAGTGGACTCGATGCAGGTGGTGGGTAGGGCATTTGGAACCAACTTCAGTCCAGAATGTCTGCTCTTTCTTGCTCAAACTTTGCTGCCTTTAATGGATCCCTGAATTTTCTTTACAAGTAGATACAGGTGATGAACATGACGGTTTAATAGTTACTTGACATCTATCCAGAGCTCACTTTACTCTGAGAGTGAGCACCCAAGACAAATGATGCTCTGTGCAAGCCTGAGGTTGGAGCCTCAGGCTGATGCCCTTTTTCTGAAGCACTGTCTGTCCCCCAGCTGTTGTGATATTGGGTGCTAAAGGCTTCCAGCTGCTCCTTCCCCAGAGGATCACCCTCAGTGTGCAAGGAAAGTTTGCCAGGGGTTACTTCTGCCCCCCACCCACACCCCATACAGTCATAACCAACAATCAACTGACTGGTGTGGGAATAAAAATATGTGGTGTGTCTTATGTTCCAGAGTCTTCCATGGCATCAGGCTGAGGCCAGACCTTACCTAAGACCACCTGCTGTCCATGATGCTTCATCCCCTTCCTTATGGGATTTTCCTACAAACGCTCCCACAGGGTGTCTCAGCCTCTGCTGGGACCCAACCTTCATGTGCTGTGGTTTGATAGTCCCTGTATTCATTTCTTCTCTTTTCTTGCTTTTCAAATATTCTTTAGTATGTGAGTCATTGCTTTTATTTAGCCAAACATCAGGAAGCTGTGGGTGAAACTGTCAACATTCACTTTAGTTCCAGGAGCACTTCAAAAAGTTCATAGAAAATGGAATTCAAAAGTAAGTTATTTTGATGCAAAAAATTTGAAATCCATGCAGTTTTTTCACATTTCCTATTTTTCATAAAAGGTTTTGAAAATCCTTCGTATTTCTTTAGAAGTCAGTTTTCCTCTGAAGATGATTACACTCAACATCAAAACAATCGACTTATAATTTATCTGGTCAATCAATTTCAAAATTCAGAAAAAATGAATAAAACATAATTTCCATGATTTCTATGCAGTTTGACCAAGTATAACTCTAATTCCATTTTTTAAAGATTTATTTATTCGAGAGGCAGAGCTACAGAGAGAGAGAGAGAGAGAGAGAGAGAGAGAGGTCTTCCATCCACTGGTTCATTCCCCCAAATGGCTGCAACAGCCAGAGCTGGGCTGATCCAAAGCCAGGAGCCAGAAGCTTCTTCCAGGTCTTCCATGTGGGTGCAGGGGCCCAAGGGCTTCAGCCTTCTTCTATTGCTTTCCCATGCCATAGCAGAGAGCTGGATCAGAAAAGGAAGACCTCATCAATATACGTACCAGCACCCATATGGGATTCCCAGGCCATCTGCAGAGGCTTAGTCTACTATGCCACAGCGCCAGCTCCTCTAATTCCATTTTTAAATGACACTAAAATTAATTCATAATTTTAAGTTTGTTGTGTCTAATCCTGAAAGCAGAAACATTACTTGAGGTTAAGAAAATAAAACCAAATTCATTTAACTAATTTGCCAGTGTGATTAAAGGATTCATTTTATATGCTTCATAAAATGACTCATTTTCTGTATTGCAACAGCAAAACTGATAAGAATTTGTAATTTATGGTACTTACACAATTTGTTATTTTGAACTAAGCAATTACTTCTCCTAAAGTGTCCTTCAATGTCGGTGAGCTATTAGACTAACCATAACATTGCACAACGAAGTGCACAATGGGTAACTAGGGTAGGATGATGAAAATGACGCTATGAACTATGTAACTTGAGCAGCTACCAAAATCCTCAAGATCACCACAGAGAATAGGCCAATAGGTGGTGCTATGGCTCTGTGTAATGTCTCCAGAAGACAGGAGTGAGGCCAGGAAAAAAGACACAGGACAAAAACCTACCCCCATCTCCTATATCTTCCAAAAGATGGTCATTTCTAAATCTTTGTTTTCTGAGCTCTGTCATTAATCTTGTCTCATTGAATTAAATTGAAATACTCAAGTTTTGTGTTCCTGGCCAAAGCAATAGCTAACATGCCATGCAAGGTTTCAACAGACTTTTAATATTTCTGTAAATAAATTTTGTATCAATATAAAGAGAACTTATTTGATGTATTTCACAGATACAGTTCTAAGAAGATAACTGTACTTCCTTCTCGTGTTCTCTCCCTCACTCCCCTTCCTTCCTTCCTTTTTTATTCTTTAATTTTTGTAAAAACATAATTTCAATTTACTTTATAAGCACAGGCTTAACGCACCACTGTGATATTCGACAAGTAAAAAGACGACTGTTGTACAGGAATATAGACGAGGGCTGAAGATAATAATCAAATCATATGATGTCCATTTCATTCTTATACATTTTCTTTAATATTTCTTTCTTTAATATTTCTCAAAGGACTAAAAAGTCACCCTACCCCTGTGCAGAAGGGGCAAATACACCATGGAACAGAGGTCTTTAAAAGCAGACAATGGTGGAAAGCCTCTTAGAGTGCATCTGGCTTCTGAAACTTCAGCTAGAATTGTTGTACAATTATCTTTTGGGAAAGAAAATAGAATGAGGGGCCGGCGCTGTGGCACAGTGGGTTAACGCCCTGGCCAGAAACACTGGAATCCCACATGGATGCCAGTTCGAGACCTGGCTGCTCCATTTCAATCCAGCTCTCTGCTATGGCCTGGGAAAACAGTAGAAGATGGCCAAAGTCCTTGGGCCCCTGCACCCACATGGGAGACCTGGAAGAAGCCCCTGGCTCCTGGCTTTGGATTGGCGCAGCTTCAGGCATTGTGGCCAATTGGGGATTGAACCAGCAGATGGAAGATCTCTCTCTCTCTCTCTCTCTCTCTCTCTCTCTCTCTCTCTCTGTCGGCCTCTCCTTCTCTCTCTGTGTAACACTGACTTTCAAATAGATAAATAAATCTTAAAAAATAGAATTAAATAATTCCATAACTTCCTAAATTCAAAAGATAGACAATTTGCAATAAAGTGTTATAAAATTCAAAATAGCTCTGAAAAAGAACTCGAGCTGTACTAAAGGAAAGACGAGCAGCACGGATGGTAGATAAATAGCAAGGTCTTTTTAAAGCACTGCTTTGTGCATGCAGGATCGATTTTTTCCCCTTTTCTCTGGAATAGAATTTATCCTCCTAGCATTAGCTTTTTAACATTAGTTGCCATGCTTTAGAAAGAGGTCCAGGTGTAGAAAGAAAGTCACCTTGAAATTAAAAATTTGACACAAATAATCAGCTGAACTGTGAAGATTTTACCTCATTAGACATGCTTTTTACTACTGATTTAAGGAGACAAATTGCTTTTGACTCCAGTGGTCTCACAAGAAGATGCTGAGTCTTCAATTATTGTTACCTTTCAGGAAATCACAATCAAAGAAAAGTAAGTTGTATTGAAAAGTAGAGTGAGAAATAAGATGCAATAAAAATGGTGCTTTAGAATGCTTGTAAACTTCTTCCTATGTACCTGATCATAGTTTTGGGAACTTTTTTTTTTTTTTTTGACAGATAGAAAGTGAGAGAGAGAGATCTTCCTTCCATTGGGTCACCCCCAAAATGGCCGCTTCGGCCTGAGCTACGCTGATCTGAAGCCAGGAGCCAGGTGCTTGTCCTGGTCTCCCATGCGGGTAAAGGGACACAAGCACTTGAGCCATCCTCCCCTGCCTTCCTGGGCCACAGCAGAGAGCTGTACTGGAAGAGGAGCCACCGGAACTAGAACCGGCACCCATCTGGGATCAGCGCCGCAGACGGAGGATTAACCAAGTGAGCCATGGCGCCGGCCCCTTTGGCAACCTTTTGGGATAGGGAAGACAGCTAATAAGGATAGCTTATATTGAGTACTATTCACTTTTTATCTATCAATTAATTTAATCTCTGCAATGACCCTATGAGGCAAGTACTATTTTTGTCTTCCTTTTCCAATATAAGACATTGAAGGAAAGAAAAATTAAGTAGCTTCGCAGGAGGCAGCACTGGGGCACCGTGGTTTAAGCTGCTCATGAGTTTCGTCTACTCTACTTCCTGCTACCCGTGTGAGAGACCTGGATGCAGTTCTTGACTCCTGGTTTGGCTTAGCCCAGCTCTGGCTCTTATGGCAATTTGGGGAATAAACCAGCAGATGGAAGACTCTCTCTCTACCTGTCTCTCTCATGCTCTGCTTTTCAAATAAACTAAATAAATACGACTTTAAATAAAATATCTCCCCAAAGACATAAAACTAGTAAGATAGCTGGAATTAAAGCCCAAGCAGGGAAAGATTGTGCTGTCATTGATGCACCATTTTAGGAATTAAAAAGAAACTTGCAAGTTTATACAATAAGTTGTGAAAGGTGGGAGTGGATTTAGAACTAAGGTCTTGAATATTTTTGGTTCAGTGTTCTTATACAATGACATTGCACTTGAATTTGGAAACTTTCCACCTTGCCAAAAATTATATCTGCCTGACTATAAGCACCATATATACCGTGCCAGTCTAGCTGGTCTACCACAGTTAAAACTGGCCAGTGTGCTGTTTGAAATCCCATGTCCACTCATCTATAGGCTCCACTGTAAGGTGAGGCAGCTCTTCCAAATCTCTTTGTAGATTTGTTTCCATCTCAGAAATCGGCAATGCTGTACTGAAGGCTGTCATTAAAGGCAAAAGGGGGCCGGCGCCGTGGCTCAACAGGCTAATCCTCCGCCTTGCGGCGCCGGCACACCGGGTTCTAGTCCCGGTCGGGGCGCCGGATTCTGTCCCGGTTGCCCCTCTTCCAGGCCAGCCCTCTGCTGTGGCCCGGGGGTGCAGTGGAGGATGGCCCAAGTGCTTGGGCCCTGCACCCCATGGGAGACCAGGAAAAGCACCTGGCTGCTGGCTCCTGCCATCGGAAAAGCGCGGTGCGCTGGCCGCAGCGCGCCAGCCGCGGCGACCATTGGAGGGTGAACCAACGGCAAAGGAAGACCTTTCTCTCTGTCTCTCTCTCTCACTGTCCACTCTGCCTGTCACAAAAAAAAAAAAAAAAAAAAAAAAAAAAAAAGGCAAAAGGGAGAAGGAGAGGTCTCCAGACTGATATTTCCAGATTTACTTCCTTTCTAGCAAGACAAAGGGAGATTTCCAGATCCCCTGAAGTTTAGGTATCCTGCATTCCCGAAAGCAGTTTGCCCCTGTCCCCAGTATTTTCCAAAGGATGCACAGGATGATAGTTAAGAATATAGAAGTCCTGAATCTTGAGAAATAGGTTATCACTCACACTGGACAAAGCTTTACTTCCATTTCTTAATTTATTCTTGTGCAGGCAGGTCTTAGAGTTTTTACAGAGGATGCTGATTTTAATAAGTCAGTTTAGGCTAAGACTACTATAACAAAACATACCCCTATCTCCAAATCTTGGTTGATTAAAACAAAAGGGTTCTTTTGGGATTTTTTTGTGTGGGTGTTTTTGTTTGTTTGCTCATTTTGTGTCATAGTCATAGACTGATTTGGGCTCTCCCATCTGCAGCCCAACTTGGCTGAGTGAACATCTCTGACACCTGCCAGCCAGTAGCTGTGGGAAAAGAATGATAGTATAGTTCTTGGAGCTTTTCTGAGAATTGATATCTGACATTTTTTACTACATTTTATTGGCCAAAGCATGTCATGTGGCCCAACTTGATGTCAACAGGGCAAGAAGGTTGAGTACTTTGATAAGTACAAGGATCACCTAACACTGGAAGCAATAATACTCACACTTAATTAACTATAATGTATTAGGCTTAGTGAAACACCTATCCAAATACATTAATAGGGTGGAAACACAAACAAGCTCTAGTAGCCTTAACTAACTCTATAAAAGAAATATTAAGGAGTAAAGGGTTGAAATTCCTCTTAACCTTTCTCAGCACTGATATGCTGGGGGAAAAATAGTCTTTTCAGACTAGAGTAGTTGACTTGAGAGGGCAGGAAGCAGAGCTCAAGGAGTTGTTCAGCCCAAAGTGGAATCACTCCTCCATCACCAGCTACGCAGCTTGGGCCATGTTGCACAGCTTCGTGTTCTGTAACATTGGCAAAAATCCCGACTTCATTTATAACTCCCTGCATTGCCGTTCTTTTCAAGTACGTTACTAGGCCTTTATAAAGATTGATGGAGTGCTCGGAAAGCATTGGATTAAAAGTCCAGATGTACATAAATCAAGTCAGTATCATTTAATTCAGAATGTTTCTACCCAAGTCATTTTGGGGTGGAAGTGGAGAGATTTATAGTGAGTCTTATGGGAATTGATGATGTGAAAAGTAAGAGATTTTAATGTATGATTTGGCTGTAGGAATCAACTGCAGCAGTTTTAAATTGACTGAAACTTTGATTGCTACTGGTTTGAAATGCATTTTAAACCACTGGAAATATATTTTAGAGGCTTCTTTAGGATGAAGAGGTGAATGTGATTTGGGCAGTCAAAAATAAGATCTTATTTACATACCAAGAAATCTCACCTGTCAATAAAAATGCATGTCTGCAAGCTTCTTTATAGACTAAATCACTGTTCTCTATCATACCTACTTATAGATGTAACAAGTTTTACATGAAACTCTTACAGGATAAGAACCTAAGGTCACAATAACTGCTGAAAAGACTTTCCCTGCTGCTTTTAGTCTCAATCCATAAATCGATCTACATTTGGAATTATCCCAGATTTTATATGGCGAAACATAAAAAGTCACAGTCCCAATTTATGGCCTTGGGGCCTCATACAAGCTAGGCATACTGAGCTCTAAACCTGTAGAGTGGGTGATATTTGCTATAATATTTTCTGAGCCCAACTCTTCCTGTACCCCTGTCATTTGCCTGAATGTTTTGATGTTCCCTAATGCCTCAAACTCCCTTTTCCCCTTTTCTATAAAAAAACTATTGTTCAAAAAATTACTTTTCATTAAAATTTATTAACAGATACCTTAATGACTAAGGAAATTTAACCTGTTTGTATAGGCCTTGATATTTAAATACCAAGAGAAAACAGCTTTAATCAAAGGAATGATGATCAAATGGGGAATTAAAAATAGCTAAAAGTGAAAGTGAAATAGAGTCCTCTATTTTTATAAAATCTCATAGCAGAGCAAATTTAAAAGCAATGATTCAAAATGACAATTGGTTCAGTTCAGTTTCACATTTCTGCCTACCCCTGCAAAAATTTGCAGGTATTATTGATAGAGCAAGTTCTTGAAGGAACAGAGATGTTTCTTCTTCTATGTGACCTTTGAAAATGTACTTCCCATTATGAATGAAAGATTGAACTAGCATGAGTTTAATGATGCCTAATTAAGTCACAAGAAATGTTGCTATACAATTTAATTTTATGAAATAATGCATGTAAATATAGGTTGATCACATTTCCTTTCATGTCAATTAGGAAATCTTAATTCTTTCCCTGTCTCTGCTATTTGTCTAAAATCTTTTTAAAATCAGGTAGTTGGCCAGCACCGTGGCTCAAAAGGCTAATCCTCCACCTTGTGGTGCCGGCACACTGGGTTCTAGTCCCGGTCGGGGCACCGGATTCTGTCCCGGTTGCCCCTCTTCCAGGCCAGCTCTCTGCTATGGCCCGGAAGTGCAGTGGAGGATGGCCCAAGTGTTTGGGCCCTGCACCCCAAGGGAGACTAGGAGAAGCACCTGGCTCCTGCCTTCGGATCAGCGCGGTGTGCTGGCCGCAGTGCACCAGCCACGGCAGCCATTGGAGGGTGAACCAACAGAAAAGGAAGACCTTTCTCTCTGTCTCTCTCTCTCTCTCAGTGTCCACTCTGCCTGTCAAAAAAAAAAAAAAAAATCAGGTAGTTGGATTTAGAAGACAATATTTACGATTGCTAAGTTCTGAAGTTCCTCATTGGTTCTTTTAGTTACAGTCCCACTGCTTAGGTAAAGTGAACCATCACGGCCAAGTTTATCTCTTTGCTGATTTTTTTTTTTTGGAGCCTGCATATATTACTTCAGTATGAAATCAGATACTGTACTAACCGTCACAATCACCTACCAGCCCTTTTACATTTATTTAATCTAACGCACAAAACTATTCAGTGATTCCTAAATTTGGGTTTTAAGGTTTAAATGTCCTATTGATAAACGTGATGCCTTTTATAATCTTAGTTTCCCTTTCCAGTGATAATTACTTACTATTCCCTTTTATTTTTGTCCTATAGTTGTGTTGTTTTTATGTTTTATCTGCATTATTCTCCTCATTCTGTTCTCTGGATTTTTACTGCTAGTCTACTCACCTAATTCACCCTTAAAAATATATCATAATCTTTATTTATTGCACATTTTATTTTATATTTATTTAAATAGTAATAAAGTTTTAGATTACATACAAGTACACAAAACTAAAATATATTTCCCTCCTCAAATCGGTCCCACTGTCCAAAGAGTATTATTCGTTTTTTTTTTTTTTTTTTTTTTTTTACAGGCAGAGTGGACAGTGAGAGAGAGAGAGAGAAAGGTCTGCCTTTTGCCATTGGTTCACCCTCCAATGGTCACCGTGGCTGGCACATCTCACTGATCCAAAACCAGGAGCCAGGTGCTTATCCTGGTCTCCCATGGGGTGCAGGGCCCAAGCACTTGGGCCATCCTCCACTGCACTCCCTGGCCACAGCAGAGAGCTGGCCTGGAAGAGGGGCAACCGGGACAGAATCTGGCGCCCCGACTGGGACTAGAGCCCAGTGTGCAGGTGCCGCAAGGCGGAGGATTAGCATATTGAGCCGTGGCGCCGGCCAGAGTATTATTCTTTTAAAGATATATTTATTTGAAAGGCAGAGTGGAAAAAAGGGGGAAAGACAGAAATCTTACATCTGCTGGTTCAGTCCCCATATGGCAGCAATGGCCAGGCCTGGGCCAAGAAAAGCCAAGAGCCAGGAAATCCATCTGGGTCTCCCAGGCTTGTGGCAAACTTAGCTACTTAAGCTACCATCTGTTGCTTCCCAGGTGTGTTAGCAGGGACCTGAATCAGAAGTGGAAGAGACAAGTCTTGAAGCTGTACACCAACATTGGATGACCCAGTGTTTACCCCACTGCACTACAATGCTTGCCCCAAGAGTGTTATTTTTATGGTATCTCAATTTTGGTTCTTCTGGTGATTAGCCTGACAATTCCAGACCAGTGCTATCCACTAGAAGCATAATTGAAATAATTTAATTTGCATAATAGCCACATTTGAAAATGTGAAAATAACAGATGAAGAAAGTTTTAGTGATTATTTTTAACTCTATATATCCAAAATATTATTACTTCACATTTAATCAACAGAAAAATATTTTAAAAATATGTTTTGCAACTTAGGTGTATTTAATACTTATAGTAAGCATGTATCAATGCAAACCAGCTGCATTGCAAGCGCTCAGCAGCCACTTACTTGCAAGTGGCTGTTGTATTGGACAGTAGGGCTCTAATAATATTCTCATCTATCTAGCTGGTTATTTGAAGTTTGAAACGGTATCTTGCCTTGAAACTGAGGAATTTAACTACCTATTTTGTAAGTATACAAAATTTGTATTTTTTTTCTCATTGGTCCTATTTATTGTTTTTAAGACTATACCTCATCTTTATTTCTTACACAAATATTAGTAACTCTTGAATTCCAGCCATGAGGAAATGTGGAAATTAATATTTTCTTACTTCTCTTCACCACCCCCACTATGCCTCCAAACTTTTGTCAACTATATCATTACTTTTAAATTATTACAGTTTACAACCTATCCATTTTGTTCTATCATTATAATAAATTGCATGTTCTTGTTTTATTAGGTCTTAGAAGTGTTTAATTAGTTAGTGTTTGGATATTTTTAGACTGGAAATATTTATTATAAAATCAAGCTGTGTGATTGAGCCCTTGAGAAGTATAATCTCACACTTTCCATCCATGTTACTTAAAGAAAAAAGGTTTGACTCTTAAGGACTCTTAAGGATTCTCATTTCTCTATTCTATCATTTATTCTCTATTCTATCAATTTCTCAGCATCAAGCTTCAGTTTGCTCAGCTTCATTTGAGAACCATAGTTCATTATTCAACTTTAGTTCCCTTATTAACTTTCATGTACCTTGTTAACTAAGAAATATCTTGTCTATTGTTATTTGTAGAACATTATGATTTTTAATTTATCACTTAACACAAGAATTGATTGTCTTCTACAACACTATCTCAGGTAGCTCAATAACTTCCTTTCTAATTAGAATTCATTGCCATTATTTGTCTACTGGTGATCTGTGCTTTGGGGATTTCATTTATTATGTTGGTTATTATGTTGGTTAAATTCAGCTTCTTATATGCAAAGTATTCCTCTTTCAACAAAGAAAATATTTGTTGGATTATATTCTCTAGTAATTAAAAAAAACACAGGGAAAAGAGGTAAATTTCTTGAACGTTTGCATATTTGAAAATGGCTTTATTTTCCTTTCACACTAGACTGGTGCATTTTACTTTTACAAGGAATATCAGATTTCAATTGTATGGTTGCATGTTATAAATTCACATCAGTATATGTTTACCCCCTTGGAAATTATAATCCAAGTGAAAGAGTTACACTGTTCAAGAATGAAGCCTTGAACTTCTCCCCAGTAAAGTACTTGTGGTGAAGCAACAGCCCACACTTTACCTTTAGCCACTGTTTTTACCAGTTAGGAAATCAAAAGTTTCATTGTCCAAACCCTCCTGTACGACTTGGAGGAATTGCAACATACATCTTCATGTTTAGAAATGTTTTTCCTATCCACATTTTACAAAGACGTGTATGCATGGTGACTGCCTCTGCGACTTTGTGAACAAGGAGGAGCGGCGACATGTTGGCAAAGCTGGTCATTTTCCTTGTGGATCTCATGCTTGTTTTGGCCATTTCTGTCACCTTATATGCTGTTTACTTACTAGCAACCGTGGGTATTTTTATCTCAGTTGTTTTCTATATTCTCAGAGGGGAGATGGAAAAAAGCTATCTCTTCAACAAGAACAGAGTCTGGTTGCTGCATTCTAGCAAAGCTGGTGAGAAGCCATTTGCAGGCAACATAGAGAAAGTGAGCACCAGGATGCTTCCCGTCCACTGTCCAGCTGTAAGAGAAGGGGCCTCGCTGTGCCAGTGGAACACTCCTGCCTCGCCAAGAGCAAGGAAGTCTCTGCCGAGGAAGAGATACTCCAGAAGACTTGCAAAAATACCACACCCTCCTAACCAAGAAACACATTTTTAAGGTGAGTATATCAACCGTCCAACTTAACTCTCCTTTTCCTGAAGGACCTAGTATCCTTCATATTACATGAAGGATATCCTCATATTACATGCTTCCTTGAGCTGAAGAGATTAAAAAAATTTTTGTTTCTATCTGCCTTTCATTTTTCAGAAATGCTGTTGGTAGCTTCTATAGCTACTATGCTATTAAACTAAGACTCTTGCTTACCCAGAAACAAGCCCGACCTACTGATGTTATTTTCTCCCCTAAGCACTGATTAGACAAACTTTCACTCCTCCCTAGAAACGTTGCTGCAAGTTTGGATAAAAGAGAACTGTTTGAGAAAATGGATACTTTGGCCACAGATGGTATTTTTTCTTGACACCAATCAGTGAGGGTGTTCAGGAGTCCCTCGAGTGGACAATGTATTTTCAAAATGATCCTTGGAGTAACAGCAACTTTTGAGCACGTGAATGTGTAGAACGGAGTCCTACTCTCATTTTGGTTTGTTGTCTGCACACTGCAGATTGTAGGGAGCAAATTTCAGCATGATCTAATGAGCTCATTTGAAATTATCTGGTTGCTTGGTCTCTTTCACAGAAGTATTTCAGTGGAATAAAATGGGTCAATTTTGTCTTGGTTTTTGTCAGATAAATGGTTACTATAAGTGCCTTATGTTTGGGTTTTAATGTTATAATTCAATATATCTAATGGGGTACACATTTATTTTTTGTTTGCAGAAGAGTCTAGTAAATTGACTCAACTTTATCAATTGTAACTACATGTCTTAAAGCCAAGTGCTTGTCACTATATTTCTCCTCTATTGCCTTGATGGCTTTTGACATCTTAAATTTTTAAGTTATTTGTTCCTGATAAACTGAAAAAATATTTTATGTCAAGAATGCCTAAATGATTCCTTACCAAACGGTAAGATAATAATACTCAATAAAGAAAAATAATAGTTCAGTCTCATAGGCAGTAAATATTTAAACTTTCAGAAAATAATGAATTTGTGTTAACACAATAATGCTATATATGCTTTTGTACTAGTGTTTATTGAGAGTGAAATAGCTCCTCTCAGAGGAAGGTGGTGACATATTGCTGAAGGAATACAGACTATAATAAGGAATTTTAAAACCATTTTCATTACATAATTTCCAAATTCATAACAGATGTAGACAGGAGTGACCTGCCAGGTGGGGTGTGGTATGCTAATCAAAATCATACCTCAATCTAGTACCTCTATCTATTGACCACTTACATGGAATTTACAATTACAGAAGAATTATTTTATGAAATGGTTTCTCAATTCAGACAGCTTGGCAAATATCATGGGAGAGGTACACAGATTATGTTTGTAGTTGTTTCTAAATGTTACCATTAATTCATTCTCTCCCCAATGTTATCTAGAGATACTAAGGGAGGAGGAATAGATCTTGTAAATTCTGAATTAGAGGAGGTAGCAGAAGAGATGCTGGCCACAAAGCATGGCCTGAGGATAGGTATCCTAGGGAAGAACTAAGAGGCAGGGATAGGAAAACATGCATAGAAAAGGGAGAAGGTATGTGACATGTGAACATTGAAAGTGGTATAACTGAAGGCTACCAAGGTAAGTATTCAATTTTGCCTTGTATAAGCTTTTGAATACCTAAGAAATTTCTACATTGGACAGTGCTAACTTGCAGGGGTAATGGAACATAGTTGTACCCCCAAAAGATTCCTTGCATGGTCTTTGCCATCTGCCCCAGAGTTCTTTCATCTCTTATGTATTCCCATTGTAAAAGATTAGAGGCAATGGTAATAATTTAATAAAGTAGCATACTAAAAATACTTTATATTTCTGATACTTTTTGAAGGTGGCCCTCAGCCTCCACCACAGTCTTGTCTTAATCTTCCATCAGAGTATCTGCTAGCCCTGGAGGGCATTTGAGTTTGTACAACTTGCCAGCCTCTTCTACCCCACTTGAGGTCCTACGTACATCCAAAGTTGTGACTACCCCCATAGCCTCTACGTGGGTCCCAGACTTAGCTTTAGTTATGCTGAATTCTGAATTCAGTAAGGTGAAAATTCATTTCTAACACTTATTATGTACCAGCAACTCAACCAGGGCTTCTTTTAGCTCTGTTTTATAGGCTATATCAGCACAGTCTTCAAATTCAAAAGGAAATTGGGAGTCATTCATTACACTTCTCATCCAGTTAAGAAATCTCTTCTACAATATTCCCAACAGATAGTTGTCCAACTTCCACTTAAGCATTTTGCATGAGATGCAATTTCTTATTTCATAAGGCAGCCTATTGTTAAGAAATTCTTTATGGTATCCATTAGAAATCTGAGCCTCCCAAACTTTCATTTCTTTTTCCTATTTTTGTTCTGTTTAGCAATCCAGAAAACAGTTCACTAAGTACAATGACTTCACTGAAATCATAAATTGGAAGATGAACTTCTATCTTTATGAATTTTCTGCTACTCAAAGCATTGAACTATTCTTCCTTTTTTCAGTACAAATAGGATTTTATTATGATCATAATAATAAGAAATCTAGAGCTTTTTATTTTAATAGCAGATTCTTGATTTGTCTTTTCTAACTTTTTGCACATATTTGTTGATCAGGGATTTTGAAGCTAATTTCTTTGAAACTTCCTCAAGTCTGGGAGTGTCGCCAATTTGCACTGAAGAACAACATTTTATTAGCACACTCGTAACTATTAAAATGTAATCCTAATGCATTGACCCAATTTCACAGCACATCAAAAATTTAATTCAACTCCAAATGATTCTCACAGATGTCCAATAATTTTCCATTGCATGTTGTTACTTGGGGGGAAGGTTGCATGAACTTGAACATTGTGGAAAACTGTCTGTCTCTTCAGTACAATTTTAGTGACTACAGAAAAAGCAATGTCTTGAGCGGCAAATTATACTAACCTAAACAAAATGAAGTTCCTCTGAAAAAAAAATGTAGCTGACAAAAACTGGGAAGAGTCCAGACATCTCATTTCTGGTGGCGATGGAACCACCAAAAGGGAACCTACAACTGGAGAAGGGAAGTTTCCATGGCCAGTATCCCTGTGGCTTTGCTGCTAAGTTTGCAGGAGTTCAAGTGCTAAAAGCCAAAGATTTTCTGACACTGTGGATGGCTAAGGGAACACAAGGCCTCAGAAAACAAGAAGGGAACTCAAGACCTAGACTGGATAACTACACTCCCCTTTTTGGCTCCTGTCTCTGGTGACATTTCTTTCTAACAATATATAAACACCTGGATCTAGGATTCCATTTCGTTCTTGCCCATGCCTTTTCCTGGTACTTTTTTGTGTTAAGTCAGTACCTCTGTTGGGTTCCATTCCCCCATGCCCCTGCTCCTGGAAAGAAAGGCATGTAAAACTGATGACTTTTAAGGCTCTTTAGGGTCTCAAATACTGTATATTTCAACAAATAAAATTACATTAAATTATAAAGGTTGGTCAGTCAAGAAAGTAACTTATACAGAGGAGCTCTGGGTATTGAAGAGAAAATTCTTGGGATAAAATTTTCTTGGGGACCCAACATTTATCCTATGGCTCTTCTTGCATCTTTTCCTCACAAAGTTTTCTATCCCATGCACACTTGCATCCTACATGTGTCGATTACTTCCTTAGTTCAGACAAGCTGACCAAACCTCTAAACCCATACATTTTTATTCTATGCTCAATCCAGGCTTCTGTTTGGAATTTATTTATTTTTATTTTTTGACAGGCAGAGTGGACAGTGAGAGAGAGACAGAGAGAAAGGTCTTCCTTTGTCGTTGGTTCACCCTACAATGGCCGCCGTGACCGGCGTGCTGTGGCCGGTGCACCACGCTGATCTGATGACAGGAGCCAGGTACTTATCCTGGTCTCCCATGGGGTACAGGGCCCAAGCACTTGGGCCATCCTCCATTGCACTCCCGGGCCACAGCAGAGAGCTGGCCTGGAAGAGGGGCAACTGGGCTGTTTGGAATTTAATATTGAGCACTTAACTTGCCTGTCGTTCAAGAATTCAGTTAGTTCATCCATAATTGAATCCACAGAGCAAATAATATCAGTAGCCACTTCTGGCCTATTATTTTATTATTTTAAGGATTTATTGGGTAGCTACCCTCTTCTACTGTCTCTGCTAGTCAGATTTGCAAAAGAAAGATACATAATACTTAGATTTTGATGGCCAACGGATTTCCTTTATGTTATTTGAAAGGATCCATGAGCTAGACAAGAATTAGAAACTTTAGGCAAAGTAATCAACTACTTAAATAAATAACATGTAACCTTTTTCAAAAGTTAAAAGTTTCAATAACAAATCCCAAGAGTTTGCCAATTTTAATTTTATTCATTTTAATATCTTGGGTTTTGAATGAGGAAATTAATCTAGGCTATCCAATTGATTTGCATTGCAAATCTTCTTTTGTTACTTAAAAGACAGATTTGATTAAAAGGAAATGGATTGTTTGGCAAAGATTTCTTGGATAAATCATCGAAAGCACAGGCAAAAAAGTAAAAATAGATAAATTGCACTGCATCAAAAATTAAAACTTCTGCACATCAATCCACAGAGGACAAAAAAAAAAAAACAGAATGAGAAAGTAACCCATAAAACAGGAGAAAATAATTGCAAAGAATGTATACAGTTTAGTATTCAAAACACAAATAATTCCTGCAACTAAACAACTACAAAAACAAAAACAAAAAAACCCTTATTAACAAATAGAGAACTCAAATAGACATTTCTCCAAAGAAGAAATTTCTCCATGCAAATGGACAATACTTATATGCACATGAAAAGATGCTCACTAATCATTAGGGAAGTGCAAGTCAAAACTACAAAGAGATATTATCCATACATTGTAACATTGTAATGGCTATGATTAAAAAAGGAAAGAAAACAGAAAAAAAAGTGATGTTGGGAAATTGGAACACTTGTGTACTGTTGGTGGAAGTGTAAAATGGAGCAGCCACTATGGAAACCAGTATCATGTTTATCAAAATTTAAAAATAGAATTATCATATGATCCAGCAATTCACCTTCTGTGTATGTACCAAAAAGAACTGAAAACAGTATTTTTTTTTTTTAAACAGGCAGAGTGGACAGTGAGAGAGAGAGACAAAGGTCTTCCTTTTGCCGTTGGTTCACCCTCCAATGGCCGCCGTGGTCGGCGCGCTGCGGCCGGCGCACCGCGCTCGTCCGATGGCAGGAGCCAGGAGCCAGGTGCTTTTTTCCTGGTCTCCCCATGGGGTGCAGGGCCCAAGCACCTGGGCCATCCTCCACTGCACTCCCGGGCCACAGCAGAGGGCTGGCCTGGAAGAGGGGCAACCGGGACAGAATCCGGTGCCCCGACCGGGACTAGAACCCGGTGTGCCGGCGCCGCAAGGCGGAGGATTAGCCTGTTGAGCCACGGCGCCGGCCTGAAAACAGTATTTTGTAGAGACATTTATATACCCGTGTTCATAGCAACATTGTTTGTAATAGCCAAGAAGTGAAGCTAACTGAAGTTTCCGTAGAAAAATGAATAGATAAACAAAATGTGGGGCATATACTTAATGGGATATCACTTAGCCTTTAAAAGTAATCTGACACATGCTATAACATAGATTGAAACCTGAGGTCTTTAAAGGAATCTTGTAACATCAAAGAGGCAATTACAAAAAGAAAAGTACTTCTGAATTTCCAAATTCATAGAAGCAGAAAGCAGAATGGTGACCGCCAGGGGCTAGAGGCAGAGAAGAATGGGCATTATTGTTTAATGAATATGGGGCTTCAGTTTTGCATGATGAAAAGAGTTCTGTGGATAGATGGCGATGATGATAACACCATGCGAGTTTATTTAATGTCACTGAATTGTACACTTAAAAATGGTTTAAACTTTATGTTATATGTACTTTAATACTATTAAAATAAAAAGCAAAGGAAAGTAGATAAATTATAATACTGAGAAAGTTTGATTTATTTCTGAATCCATATATAGAATAATGTTCAAGACGACATTTTTTTTGCCTGGCTATAAATGCTAGGCTATAGAGAATGATACTCTTCATGGCCACTTTGTATAAGAAAACTATCCAGATTATTTGACTTCTAAAAATTGCATAAATCATATATGCATAATGTTAAAGCTGTTGTACAATAAACTTATCCAGAGATCTTAAAAATAATCATCCTTCAGTCTGTGGTGAAGCCCTGACACAGGAGTTTAAATCTATCCTCAGGTGATTGTAATGTGTGACCAGAACTGAGAAGCCTGCACTATGCTCTCCACTATTGAATTATCTTTACTAATGTGTGAACATTTTGTTTGTTCTTGGCATTAATAACCATAAGGTATTCCCATTGATTAGGTTGCTTTTCATAATAAGAATTCAGTATTGGCAAACTGCACCTGGAAATCCTACCAAATTGCTAGTTTTTAGGTAAATTTAAAACAATCAGTTAACAGGATTCATTTAATAGATTTTCTTTCAGTCTTCAATAGGATGAATCAATAATTCATTTGATATTGAAATGCAACATTCAAATACATAACAGAAAACTGTAGGCCCCAACTGAAAGCTCCTATCAAGAGTGCCCAAAGTGAAAACAGCAGAAAACAGTTGCAGAATATTTACAGTGTGGTTGTTCTTCTCAGAGGCTCCCCAGCTAGGTGACAACCATATTCCAAGAGGTTCTAGTTCATTATTCCCTTTGGACATCCAGCCATCATGCCCTAAATTACCAACCCTGAGTTCTCACAGCCCTACACAATCTTCATATTGTCTCACAGAGGCTCAAAGTCCTTGCAACAAACTGAGATGGTGTTTGTCTCCACCACGGGAGCTGTGGAAACAAGCTTCATTAGAAGCCTTGGTCTAAAATTATTGCAGTTAGAATAATCTTAGTAAAGCATAAAGTGGGCACTTGTTTTTATACTAAAAGATTTGGTTAGCTCCTGTTCACATGAAGTAAAGTGAATACTTTAAGCTGGTTTCCTTAGCCTTGTGTATCTTTCCAGCCTCATATTCAGTGGTTTCTCTGTGGGTTGCTGAGGTTCAGGTCATCTTGCATGAATGTGGCCAGTCTAAACTCTTAGCTGCGGGCTGGGTTCATGTGTGATCCACAAGTCTCTCATTGTGCTTGGAACTGGCAGCTGCTTGAGACATGATCTTCTCCTGGTGGTGGGTGGCTGAAGCACAGGACAGACAGACACTTGTGCTGACTTCTAAGGTGGAGGCTTGGACATGGCGTTTTGTCACTTTGGGTGTGTTCCGTTGGTTGAAAGAGGTCATGTGACTAAGTCCAACATCAGCGGGGCAAAGTACGCCCCTTCCACAGAAGTCATGAGGGGTGTGGTGAGTATTTGCTGACATTAATGTAATATACCCAAAAGACATGATAAGAGAATTAAGATTTTGTAATCAGTAATGTCAATATTATCATTTAGTCCTTATTTTATGTGAAATGAAATGCAGGCTTAACATTGTTGTGCTGAGGTTTAATAAAGGATTTGAAAACTACATGTTCTACTTTTTGAGATCTCCCATGACTCCAATTAAACAGAGGCCAAATCCATTTGCTAGACAGAAGTATTTGGGAGTTGAGTTTGCCTTTTCTGTGGGCCTCTTTCAAGGCTGAAAGTTGTCCTACATACGTCCTTTGAGTTCCTTTCTCTACCTCTATCACCTGACATGGTCATGCTCTCCAATAAATATACATGGGGGGTGGGGGGGTCAGTGCTGTTTTCCTGGAGAGAACAAGGACTTTGGGGACAGGTACCATTCTGAAACTGAACTTGAACAAGTACAAACTGAAAATCTACAGTGTATTTGGAAGAATTTGTCTGAACCTTTTCCCATGATGAAAAGTTAATATATGAAATACAATATAAAATATTAATCAGAAAATAAATATTCCCATTTATAATTTTCCAGCACTAAAGTTTCTGTAGGTTCTAACTCTTTCCAATGATATTTATTCACTGAAAATAAATTGTTTTTAATTAGCTGTCGGGTGTTACTAAGAAGAAAGCAAAACTTTTCATTTATGTCTGAATGGATTACATATTCCTGTATTGACTAATTGTCTCTAGAAACCACTTACTGATTATAATAAAGATTATCAATTAGCTAATTGTTTAATTTTAATACTTTGGGAGACCACAACTGTTTCAAAATTTCAATTTTATAGCACCACCTAATAGATACTGATCACAAACAAGATAATTTCTTGAAGTAATTTTTTCCCTCTTTTTTATTACAGGAGGTGATTTTCTCAATAAATATCCCCAGGCTTACTAAAATTCAGTCAAGTAGCACAGTGAAAGTGTTTAAGAATAGCCAGACTTCTCCATTTCACACTTTATGTGTGAATGGTTTTCTGAATAAGAAAGAAAAAAATTAATGACTGATGGATACATCCTGTATATAGTTTTGCCTCTCAAGTCTTGATCCCTGGACATTTTATTTAAAAACTTCTCTATGGAACATTGTGACTTCAAATCACTGTTAGTCTTGCCATGTTCAAAAGCTGTAAATCACAGATTTCAAAGGAGATTCATATTTCCAAGCTAGATTTGAACATTTAGACAAATGTATTTGCAAAGACATTATTCTCACAGGTCATGTCCCTTACAGCTAGATTTAATTTAACTGGACAGCGCTTACAGGATGATTGAGAAAGATAATATAGGAGCTGGCATTGTGATGTAACAGGCTAAACCACTGACTGCAATGACAGCATCCCATATGGGTGCCTATTCAAGTCCTGGCCATTCCTCTTCCAATCCACCTCCCTACTAATGCACCTAGGAAAGCAGTGGAAGATAGCTCAAGTTCTTAAGCCCCTGCACTCTTGTGGGAGACACAGAATAAGTACCTGGTTTGGGCCTGGCCCATCCCTGGCTGGTGTGGCCATTTTGGGACTGTAACGATTGATGGAAGATCTCTCCTCTCTATTTCTCCATCCTCCTGTGTATAAATCTGCCTTTCAAATAATAAAATAAATCTTCAAGAAGAGTATATAAACATAACTTCTACAGAAGGACTCTGTTTATATGTTCATAATCTCAGGTATATAAATTAATAATTCAAAGAAAAGGAGTAAAACCAGAAAATAGATGTAACAAAACCTCAATAGTTGTATAAAATTCATCTTAAATTATATTAGTATTTTATAAACAAGGATAAAACATAAAATTTTCTCAAACTTTTCTTTTTTTCTGAAACATGTAGACTCGTGAAAAGTTCACAATTTCTGTGCAAACAGTTTCAATAATCCCAGAGGCAAGACGATCTCAAAACTTTAATGTGAAAATGCTGACCTCAGGTCAAAGAATCACACAGTTTAAGAGCCCTCAAATGAATTGCTGCCCAATAGACTGCATTCTATCTTTTTTTTAATATATATGAGGAATATATATATGAGGAATATATATATATATTCCTTTTAGTGAAAAATGCTTGAACCCCTGAGAAAAAATCCAAGGTGCATGAGGTAGAGGGCATGAATAAAAAAAGGTTATAATTCCAGGTACAGGTTGTGTATCCATGATGGGAAATACTTAGAAAATTTCACGGCTTTTTTTTTTTAAACTTTCAGATCATTGCCTAAACATAATTAAATATTTTGGTGATGGTACTCAAGCTTAAACATGAAATCCATTTGTGTTTTATATGTATATACATAGACTGAAGATAACCTTACAAAATATTTTCTAAAATTTTGTGTTTGAAATGAAAGGTTCATGGGTGAAATTTTCTACCTGAAATGTCATGTTGCAATTCAAAAAGTTTCAGATCAAGGAACATTCAGTTTACAGTGACATGGAAGGTCTATTGCTAAAGTTAGTTTCTATTCTTCAACTATAATGTAAATTAAAAATGTATTATCTCAAAAACTGAAAAGGGAAGAAAGAAAGGAAGGAAGAAAGAAAGGAAGGAAGGGAGGGAGGGAGGGAAGAAAGGCAGGAAAGGGGAGGAAGAGGAGTATCATTTTATTCACAGAATTGTATCTATGAAGTACACTGAACTTGTTCTCTTTGTATTAATATCACATTAACATGAGAATTGTGCTGTAATTATCAAGCGTGTTCTGTGACCCTGAGAATCTAATGTGTTAATAAATTCCTTAAAATTTTAAAAACAAAAAATTTAAAAAGAAAAATATCTTAATAAACACATATGCTTTTCTCCTGTTAAAAAAAAAACAGAAAAATTAAAAATTACCCAAAGAGCATTTTGCAAACTGCAAATAAACTGGAAAATCTGAGGAATAATGAGAATTGCCTTGAAAAAATAGAATTCACAGCATCAAATTCAGTCAGGGAATATAAAATATTTGCATATAAGTTTTCCTTGGAGGAATCACAAGAAATGGTTTACAAGACTTACCATTTTAGGGAATGAAAACTGAAAGGGAATTAGTGAATTTCACTTTTCATTTCATCCTTTTCAACTATCTGAATATTTTACTCAAACCCATATTCCATTATATTCCATTTTAATCATTTGTGTTGAGTGGGGAATAGGATGATGAGTTTGTGCTATGATTTGGGTAGATTTTTGTCCCGCAGGGGTTCATGTACTGGAAGTGTGGACCTCAGTGTGGTGATGTTTGGAATTGGTGGGACTTTAGGAAGCAGAACTTTGTGAAGGATGCTGAGGTTACTGGGTGTGCTCACCATGGAAGGAAACATGCTGGTGTCAAGGAATAAATTAGTTCTCATGAGAATGAGTTGTATACAGCAAGACCACCCCCTGCATTTGGCCCCTTCTGCACAAATTTCCTTTCCCTTACTCCACCATGTTGTACCTCAACCAATGAGACCCTCACCAGAGACTGAACAGATGAGGCTACCTGATCTTGGACACTGAACTTCCAAAATTTGGAGCTAAATAAACCTCTTTTCTTTTGACATACACATCTTCAGGTATTTGCTTATAGAGAACAGAATAATATGCTTTCTGTTGTGGCAAAATACAAAGCACAAAGGGAAAACCCTGTGTAAAGTTCATGGGTTAGGGACCAAGGACTCAGGCTGGGTATGGCAGTAGATAGAGATTAGAGGGAAAAGATCCAGAGATCTGGTTCGGGGAAAGGTTGATCTGCAAGCAAGGTATGGGCCAACAGGTCCAGTCTCAAAGCCAAGGGAGAGAAAGGGTGAAGAGTGTGCCTCTCTCCAAACAGTACACCTGCATGGATATAGGCGCCCCTCCCAGCATCCCAAGTGGACAGCACTGGTGATCTCTTTCTAGCCTCCTCTTTTCCACACCTCCCTGGGTAGCCATTGACCATTACTCAGAATTTCTGTGCTCCCAAGAGTATACTGTATTTGTGTATTGTTTCTCAGTATTTACTAAGATTTATTTGAGAGACATTCCCAGATGGCAGACATTTAACATTATTGACCATTAAAACTGTGTCACTTGGTGCTCCCTGCCTTTGGACGTGCACATTACACTGATAGAACCGTGACTGAAAGCAATTTGTTTGCGCCATCCTCATCAAGGAATTAGAAAGGACAGGTTCTTCTTTCAAAAAGAAGCAAGTAAGTTGAAATATAATTTGTTTTGTTTTTTATGTTTGAAGGAACACTTTAAATAAGCCAAATGGATACCATATGGCCTGTCAGTAATTTCACGCTGAAGAACAATACATGGTTTGTATCCTGTTCCAGCTACAGCAGATAGGGAGTGTGCTTGGACACTCTGTAAAGTAAAAAAACTTCATCGCCTTTGTCCTTGCTACTTCTCATGGCAGGATTCATTTATTCACTTTATCTCTTCTTTGCTCAGTGAATGCCAAAGCAGTCTCAAACTTTAATTTTTTTTAAAGTGCAAACTAAGATATCTTCTTTTTAATGAAGTTTTTTTCCCCAAGTATTCCACCACCACTGTGAGTTCATATGTCTTTGTTCACAGACCTAAGCATAGCCCTAAATTTGAATTGTGTGTTCCATACATAGGCCTGTCCTCTCCCATTAAACCCCAGCTTTCTCAAGGGTTAGGCTTATGTTTCATTGTTTAGGAATCTGCAGCACCCAATATGTTATGGATTTTGAAAAATTGCTGAGATAAATACATTAGGAATGAAATACTTAGCTATTTTTAGACCAGACTGGAATTTATTCACATTTCAAATTTTGATCCATATGTTTCATTTTGTATTACAATAATGATTATTGTAGCACCTGACTTTCTTAGGTATAACCTAAACTGAAATACTATTTTAAAATGTTTCTATTTATGTATTTGGGAGATAGAGAGAGAGAGACAGAGATGAGAGAGAGAGAGAGAAAAACAAGCAAGAATGAGCACACCTGTTTGCTGGTTCACTTCCTAAATGCCCTCTAACAGCAAAGGCACCAAAGCCAGGAATTGAGCTGGGAACTCAAGATAAACCTCCCACATGAGCCATTGCTGCCACCTCCCAGGGTCTGTGTTAGTAGGAAACTGGAGTTAGGAGCCAGAGCTGGAGGTCAGGACCAAGTATCCCAATATGGAATATAGCTGTTTAGCCAGCATCTTTACCACTAGGCCAAATAACTTCCTAATTGAAATATTTTTTATTTTAATTTTAATGCATAAGCTGAATATTCAAAAGTTAATAGTTTTTATTACAACTATTAGATACTGTTAAATATATATGTATAATATACAAACAAGTAATGAGAGAAACAGAGAGGTTTAATGTTGGAAAAGAAAGAATCATTCCATCCCCATACTGATCTGTTTGTCTGCCGAGATAACTAATGGAGCTTTCTTTGATAATCAATGGAAATATGGAATTCCTGATAAGTATACTATACTTAAGATACTATATAAATAACTTAATTTTATGTGAACCTGTTTCCTTTTGAAACAGATTAAATGTTTTGTTCCCAATAAAATTGCATTACATGTCTGAAGCATGAGCATTCATGGTTTGTTGGTCGCACAGTTTCACTAGGGCAGGACTATTTCTCTGTGGTGCAGGACTGGTGAGGCCAGTCCATCAAGGCCTATCATGTGGAGTTTGGAGAGCTAACCTCAGCCTTTGCTTATGATAGATGTCAAGTTTGGATTCCTGAAAGGACCAACATCTAAGTTTACATGTACAGTCACAGGGGGAAACTGAAGGGTTGAAAGAGAATGCCACTTGAATCTATAAAAATAAATGTTAACAAGTATACCCAAATGTGCAACCCAGGTTGGTCCTTTCTCCATTCTTTTTTAAATATATGAGGGGCAATAAAGGTAGAAATGACCTAGGCTCTTTCAAATGTTGAGAAACTCTAGTTTCCAATAAAAGTGAGGGCCCCAGGTAAATCATTTGAAAAATGACCTTGGCTTAGCCTCTTTGTCTCCTCATTTTCCAAAGTGTCTCATTTTGTAAGGCCTTAAAAATCAAAGATCCTAGAAGAAATAAAAAAAGTCAATTATAGAACTCTCAAATATGACTTTCAGAAGTGTGCTTTTAAGAGGCCGGTGCCGAGGCTCAACAGGCTAATCCTCCACCTTGCAGCACCGGCACCCCAGGTTCTAGTCCCAGTCAGGGCGCCGGGTTCTGTCCTGGTTGCCCGTCTTCCAGGCCAGCTCTCTGCTGTGGCCCGGGAGTGCAGTGGAGGATGGCCCAAGTGCTTGGGCCCTGCACCCCATGGGAGACCAGGATAAGCACCTGGCACTGGCTCCTGCCTTCAGATCAGCGAGGTGCGCTGGCCGCAGCGCGCCGGCTTGGCAGCCATTGGAGGGTGAACCAATGGCAAAAGGAAGACCTTTCTCTCTGTCTCTCTCTCACTGTCCACTCTGCCTGTCAAAAAAAAAATTCTATTAAGAGCTTTTAAGAAAGCATTAACTGACTTAAAATTTGCACTTCTTGACTAAAAGAAAACACAGTATCATATCCCTTCCCTCTGTTATTATTCCCCATTCCAAATGGCATTAACTTGAAATGGAAGTATAGGGAAGAATCCCATGCACTTCCCTCTCCTCAGCTAGGTGGGTGCTCCATATACTCCCCTCCTCCCCAAATTCACACTGTTGATCATTTCACAAACCTAATTACAAGGTGAACATTTTAATTTTACTTTGTTATTTTATTCTGGAAAATTCTGGGAGAGTCATAGGGATAACTACAGAGCTGTGAAATATTTTTTTTTCAGAAAATGAATTTCCCAAGTTCTCCTCTTAGTTGTAGTGTATTTATTTATTCAAAAGGCAGAGGGACCAGTGCTGTGGTGCAGTGGGTTTGTGAAGTCAGTATCCATATTAGAGCGGCTGTTGGAGTCCTGGTGCTCTGCTTCTGATCCCTCTTTCTGCTACTGTGGCTGGGCAGAGAGTGGATGATGACTCAAGTGCTTAAGCCCCTGCCATCCATGTGGGAGACCTGGATGAATTTCTAAGCTCCTGGCTTCAGCCTGCCATTTGGTGAGTGAATCAGAAGATATAAGATCTCTCTCTCTCCCTCCTCTTTGCTCTTTGGCATCCTGCCTTTTCAAATACATTTATAAATATTTTTTTTTAAAATGCAAGACACACACACACACACACAAAGAGAGAGAAAGAGAGAGAGAGAGAGAGAGAGAGAGAGAGAGAGATTTTCTATTTGCTGTTTCACTCCCCAAATCCCTACAACATCTGGGTCAGGTGGAAGCCAGGGACTAGGAACCATCTGGGTCTCCTACATGGGTGGCAGGGACCCAGCTACTTGAGCCATCATCTGCTGCTGCCGGGGTAACACACTGGAGGGGAGCTGATGAAGAAGCAGAGGTGGTACTTGAACAAAGGCACTCTGATACGGGATGCAAGCATCCCAAACAGTGGCTTAACATGCTGTACCACAATGTCTGCCCCTCTTACACTACTTAAAATTGAAAATAAGGGAAGATATAAACATGAAAACCTATTATAGCCTCACATTTGCAAAAAAAAATCTATAAAAGGAAAAAAACCAAGACTTTTTTTTTTTTATATCCCCTACTTTGGGGATTCTTATGGTTAAGAGCTTGGTATTTGTTCTTCCCAAATTTTCCCTAATACTTTTTCTGAAATGTGTATGTACTTACTTTATAAAAATAGTATTGGGCAAAGGGCTTATCTGTACTTGTCTGGAGCCTGGGCCTGGGGGGATTGTTCAGATGGACAGCAGTGGCCCTGAATATGAGAGCCCAATGAAGCAGGTGGAGATTGAGGTGGAGGACTCTGGATTAATTGGTTTGCATTTGAAAGGTACACACATTTGAGGATTATTTATAAACTATCTTTATGAATTAGCTAGCCCTGAGAGGGGCAGTCCTCCCAGGGTCAGCAGACCCCAGATGTCAAAGCATCAAAATACAGAAAATCAAGGACACAGTTAATATACTCTGATACTCCTTTTTTTTTTAACCCAAAGAAACATACAGAATTTGCTTAAGTGTCTTAAGCTAATAAACATCCTATTTGTCTGACATAAATAATATGTGAACAGATTGTTATGAGTAATATAACATCTGTAGCTCCTAGAAAATAAAACATAGTTAATTAGAGATAGCATGAATTATGTAATCATTGTTTTTATGTTTAGTTCTTTCTAGGTCATTCAAACTGCCATCGACACATGAATAACAATGAGAGTTTCATAAACAAGCCAGAAATACCCAGGAGGCACGAAGAGTCATAATATTTCGATGCATTAGGTTATCACAGCCTCAGGAAATACATCCCATAACTCTGAAATCTCAACCTTGGAGAGAATAAGCATTCTATTCAATGGCAGAAAACTAAAACTTGTTGAAATGCCTTTGGTGCTGGAAAGATCTACAGCCATCAAAATGTTCTGAAGAATTAAATTGAAAAATTTTTCTTCAATGTGCCTTAGCCAAGCAAATGCACACATTTTGCTGTTGTGGCAAAAACCAGACATTGCCTTTGCTGGTAGCAGCATGGCCCAAGAGGAGCTTCCTTTACTATCCAATGAAAATTCGAATGAAGTCCATGCTTCATACAAGATGTGGTTTCTCTATCCACCATAATTGGGACTACTTTCAGCCCTCAGCGTTCCTGGGTTCCACATCTATGGCTTCAACATTGCATAGATAGGAAACATGAGAAAATAAAGAGTAACTATGCAACAATTTAAAAAAGTATAAATTTCAGACCCAGGTATTTGGTGGAACTGTTAAGATACTGCTTGGGATGCTCACACTCCATAAGGGAGTACCCGGGTTTGAGTCTAGGCACTATTTCCAATTCCACCTTCCTGCTAATGCAACTGGGGAGGCAGCAGTGATGGCTCAGGTACTTAGGTCCTTGCTACCCACATGGGAGACCCCAGGGGAGTTCCTGGCATAGGCTTAGCCTAGCCCGGGCTGTTCTGGGAATTTAGAATGAAACAGCAAATGTGAGTGCTCTCTCTCTCTCTTTCTCTCTTTCTTTCAAATAAAATGAAAATAAATAAGTAGTTTTTGAAAACCCCGAATTTAACAAACACTGCACAACTATTTACATGACATTTTCATTGTATTAAAGGTAAACGAGAGATGATTAAAAGAATATGGAGAACAGGAGGTTGTTACATGCAAATACTCCATTTGTTTAAGGGACATGAACATCCTCAGATTCTGGGACCTGTGGGAGTTCTAGAGCTAATCCCCTAAACATGTTAAGGAATGATTGTACTTTGTCACATCTGTCACTTTCTATATTTTACTTGCTTTGGTTATTTGTAAAGTTTTTCCTATTTTGACATTAGATTATCTTTAAACTTTAGCAACTGTATTTTAGCCACTCTATATTCGCATTTCTGGCTACCTAAGTGCCATGAATATTAATAAGCATTTTTTCAAATCAATAAATCCCTAGAGTCTACAATCACAGTTGGAAATACCATACATTCCAAAGAAATTATAAATTAATGAAAGAAGATTACCCACTGAGGAATGGAAAAGGTCATATAGTTCTCAAAAATTTAACAATGCCTACAAGTTGGAGTTACAAATATTTGTTCATACTTTACAAGTGACTTATAGCTTCGGAGCAGTTTTTCAACAGGAAAACTATCTCACTTTTTAAACGATTTCTAGAAAATTTAACTGGCAGAAAATTACACATATTAATGAGATACTATCTGATGTTTCAATACATGCATACATGTAATGTCCAATCAGAGTGAACATGTCTCTCATCAAACGTTTAACATTTCTTTACTGTCATTTTTTAATGTTCACCCTTTCATGCATTTTAAGCCATGATAGGATCATATTGGCCGGAGGAAGTCCCTGAGGAGCCACTGGGAATGGAGGAATGAGTTTCTGGGCCTTTCAATTCCCTAGAAAGCTGAATTGGACACAAGATTGTGCATGGAAAGCTTTTTGGACAGTTCCATCCCAAGCAACTGGAGCAAGTACTGGAAAGAGTAAAGCCAAGAAGCTGTGTTCTCATGTTCAACAATACCATTCACAAGTGAAACCCAGTCTTGAAGATGGCATGCTAAGAAGCTGCCGAGGATACACTTCAATCTTGTCTGTTGGGAGCCATGAGAAGAGAAATGATCCATCATCTTTATCCTTCCATTGGCCAAGAGTTATCCATTTATGACCTTGCACTTGGGGGATCGCCCAAGCTTCCAAATGGCTGAGTGGTTTGCATGTGTCACCTAAAGAGAGGGCAATGGAGAAGCTCCAGGAAAGAAGGCAAATGACAGTTCCCATAGCTAATGAAAGTGCTGTCAGTGACTCGTTCAAAAAGTAGTGTGCTGTAGAAAGGCGGGCCAAGAGGATGTGAGCTGGGGCACATGAGGGGCCTGACACCAGTTCTCAGAATCATGAGTCCGATGCAAATCTGTGTACCCTGGAATAAAGAGCGAAAGACCATTCCTACCACTTCAGGGCAATCACTAGAGAAAGGATCATCTGGACTGAGGGTCACCAGAGAGGAAATGGATCTGGAGAACTAGTTGAGGAGAGGAGGAAGCCAGGGGTACATTGCCCTTTCCTACAACCAAATGCCACCTTTCTGTGCTTCAAACACAGGCCAACATCTGGGATGAGGGGAGAATTTTCTTTTTCTTCCATGCACATTTCTGGTATTTTGTTGCTACTTATTTTAACTTGCCAGCTCTGACAGAGTAATGCCATCTGCCAGCCACTGTTTTATCTACACAAATTAAGTTACTTTATTGCTTTAGGTGCTCTGAGTTTTGTGCATCTTAAGTAGGGCTCTCAGTTGCTGTGTTCATAATCTGCTTTAGTTTTGGCTCCTCCCAAATCTGACCCTGAAGTGAGGGTGTGGGTACAAGTAGTATATTTGAGAGATGATTCCAGGTAACGCAGCAAAGGAGTAGGGTGTGAAGTGGGGAAGGAAAAGCATCAGTTGAAAACTGTGTGTGCACAAGTGTGCTACCATGGTTCGATATATCTAAGAGTGTGGCCGACTGTCTGATAATGAAGCTGTAATGTTTATGCACCTGCTTCAGCTCCTTGTGGGCTGAAGGTTGCTGCTGGGAGCATTCAACTCATAAGATTTCTAGGCTGCCCTGCATGTTGGCAAGCGAGCTCCTTTAGTGCCAGGAAAGCCCCCAGGCAGAGAAGCAGGGAGGTGTGAATAGTTGAGATGGGAAGGGATAGGTATGTTCTACAGATGCAGGGAATCTGGAAGTTGGCTGGATGGATACAGACAGGGGCATCAATTACTTCTACTATATGAGGGTGCTTCGGAAAGTTTGTGGCACTTTGGAATTAAAAGATATGTTTATTTTGGCACAAAAAATTTTGAGTTTCATCCATAGCTTTATTTTCATAAGATGCAGGTTTAATGAACTTTTCAAAGACCCTTCATACAGTCTGAGTTTATTTTGTAAAAACAAATTCTCATATGGAGAAAAACAACAGCAAAATCTTTCTTCTGGTATCAAAAAGGAAAGAAGAAAACTTAACCAGCAAAAGGTTAGAAGCAATTTGAATTAACTTTTAAAGTGAGATTGTTAGCTTTTGCCAACAAAAATGTTCAAATTGGCATTAGATCCCCTTAATGAAAAACTCCTTTTCTAGTGCCATAGAACAATGTGAAAGAAACCAACCTGTTTATGGTTCTGGCAATCTAATTATGTTAAATAACAACTGCTCAGCTCTGATCCTACAATGGACACATGGAGACAACTGGGAATTGAATTACTTTCTCATTTCAGTCACTATTCTCATGCATGACCAGAGGGAAGCCACTCTAAGATAAGTATTTTCTGATGTAAAAGCCAAAGGAAAATGCTGTGATTTCACCAGAGATGGAACTGGGACAGAGCACAGAAAGGCTGGAAGGGAAATGGTCTCAGTGGTATCACAAACTAAAGAATCCATCCCCATTCATTCATTTCCTTTTAATAACATTGCCAGGTCCTCACATTGTATTGAGTAAACCATCTTATTCCTTGATTCTGAGTAATTTGCTTTGAGCAGATGTGGACACACAGGACATGACCAACACCCTGGGTTTAATATTTTGGCAATTATGATTATCCATGTAAAGAATGTGTCCCGGGGAGCTGCTACTCCCCCTCCTTCACTCTAGGCCATGGAATAAATTGCAACACATATATGAACCCAGTCCCAGCCAGGAATCTCATTCTGGAACATGCGGCATTTTCTCAGAGATGCCCAATCAAGCCTATTCTGGATAAGGCAATAGAAGCCAACCTTAGAACCCTAGCATGAGAGAGTGGCAAGATGGCAGAACAGGAAGGGAGCACACCGATAGACTGGGGAGAGACAGTTTAATAAAAGTGGAGATACTGCAGGTTCAAGGAAGAGCAGGGGAAGAAACAGCAGAGGAAACCCTTCCGGAACTGGTGATTCACAGTGGACCTGCGTGGAGAGCGTGGGAGCCCGCAGTTTGGGACACCAGCAGCAGATTACAACACACCAGCGCTGGAACGCCAGGTGAGCCGAACCTCAATAGCCTGAATACCAGAAGGGAAGCAGAAAGAGGAGACTAGAGCGAACAAGGCTTGAAACCCTGTGGGGAAAAGTTCACCAGGCTAACTAGAAGAGAGAGAGGGAGAGAGAGAGAGACAGAAAGAGAGAGAGAGAGAGAGAAAAGTGACCCATACGGACACGAGTTTCTCTCTCTCTGCTCTCCTCTCAAAGGTGAGCAAGACAAAGAGCAGGCACCATTTTGGAATACGTCATAAGCAGGGGGACCTCAGTCGGCACCGGCCCCAAGCCTAGCAGAAAAACCTGACTCTGGGTGAGAGGGGTAAAATAACAGGAGATTAGAACCTAATGAATGTGTGGTGCGAATGAAATGAGACTGTGAAAAAAGAGACGGTGGGGGAGAGAACTCACAGAAATCACAAATTCATGTGAGTACTCTCCAGAGACGCTACAGTTCAGTAGCCTTGGCAGCCCAGTGGGAGACTACAGGAGAATCTGAGCCCACACTAAGGGCTGCAAAGATTCCATCTCTGGTCCTTGGGAAAGAGCTTCCGATCTCTGGCTCCTGTGGGTATTTCATTTGCCTGCTAACCACCCCCAATTCCATTCAGCTGTGTGGAATTACTTCCCTTTTGAACCAAAAAGTAACAGAGAGATTTACCACGCCTAACCTGGGAGTGTCACCTTTTTCACACCCTCAACCCTGAGGAACCAAACAGAGCTCTCAGGCCACACCCATCTCAAGCCTCTAAGGCTCCATTGATAGAAGACAGTCCACTTATCTAGAGTCATAGTATATCAAGAAAAAAAACAAAACAGTGAAGAAACCAATATGCCAAACAACAAACGCAAAAACCGAGGTAGTAAGAACAAGGAAGACACTATGACACCCCCAAATGAAAAAGATACCCCAATTCAAGATTACGAAGATGATGAGATAGAAGAAATGCAAGAAGCAGATCTCAAAAAATTGATAAGAACACTAAGAAGTACTCAAAAACAAATCTTGAACTGCAGAAATCCTTAATGGACAAGGTAGAAAATCTCTCTTGTGAAAATGAAATATTAAGGAGGAATCAAGCTGAAATGAAACAACTAGTAGAACATGAAACTGTGATAGTCACAAGAAATCATAATGAAGTGAAGAATTCAATAGATCAAATGAAAAACACATTAGAGCCTTACAAACAGAATGGGTGAGGCAGAAGAGAGAATATTGGACTTAGAAGACAGAGCACAGGAAAATATATGTCAAACCAAAGAAAAGAAGAGGAAATTAGAAATCTAAAAAATGTTGTTGGGAATCTACAGGATACTATTAAAAAACCCAACATTCGAGTTCTAGGAGTTCCTGAAGGCATGGAGAGGGAGAAAGGATTAGAATGCCTTTTTAGGGAGATAATAGCAGAAAATTTCTCAGTTTTGGAAAAGGACAGAGACATCCTAGTACAGGAAGCTCATAGAACCCCTAGGAAACATGACCAAAAGAGATCCTCACCACGACACATTGTAATTAAACTCACCACAGTGAAACAGAAAGAAAAGATCCTAAAATGTGCAAGAGATAAACGTCAGATTACTCTCAGAGGATCTCCAATTAGACTCATGGCAGACTTCTCAACAGAAACCCTACAAGCTAGAAGGGAATGGTGAGACATAGCCCAGGTACTTAGAGAGAAAAACTGCCAGCCCAGAATATTATATCCTGCAAAGCTCTCATTTGTGAATGAAGGTGAAATAAAGACCTTTCATAACAAACAAAAATTGAAAGAATTTGTTGCCACTCGTCCAGCCCTGCAAAAGATACTTAAAGATGTGTTACACACAGAAACACAGAAACACGGCCATCAACATGAAAGAAGGTAAACGAAGAGAACCTCACAGCAAAAGATCACAGGGAATTCAAAGCATACATTAGAAAATATCTTTGGCAAATGGCAGGGCAAATTTCCACTTATCAATAGTCACATTTAACGTTAATGTTCTAAACTGTCCAGTTAAAAGACAGAGATTGGCTGATTGGGTTAAGGAACAAAACCCATCTATTTGCTGCTTACAAGAAACACATCTTTCCCACGAAGATCCATACAGACTGAAAATAAAAGGATGGAACAAGATATACCATGCCAACAGAAATGAAAAAAGAACGGGTGTAGCCATCTTAATATCGGACTACATAAACTTTAACACAAAAACTGTTAAGAGAGACAAAGAGGGACCCTATATAATGATTAAGGGATCAATACTACAGGAAGATATAACAATTATCAATGTATATGCACCTAATTACAGGCCACCAATTTATTTAAAAAATTTGTTAAGAAACTTAAAGGGAGACTTAGACCCCAACACAATAGTACTGGGGGACTTCAATACTCCACTCACAGATATTGACAGATCGACACGACAGAAGATCAACAAGGAGACAGTAGATTTAAACAACACTATAGCCCAAATAGATCTAACAGATATCTACAGAACTTTTCATCCTACACATAAAGCATTTACATTCTTCTCAGCAGTACATGGAACCTACTCTAGGATTGACCACATATTAGGCCATAAAGCAAGTCTCAGCAAATTCAAAAGAATTAGAATCACACGATGCAGCTTCTCAGACCATAAGGGAATGAAGTTGGAAATTAGCAACTCAGGAATCCCTAGAGCATATGCAAACACATGGAGATTGAACAACATGCTCCTGAATGAACAATGGGTCATAGAATAAATTAAAAGAGAAATCAAAAATTTTCTGGAAGTAAATGAGGATAACAGCACAACATACCAAAACTTATGGGATACAGTAAAAGCAGTGTTAAGAGGAAAGTTTATATCAATAGGTGCCTACATCAAGAAACTGGAAAGGCACCAAATAGATGAGCTTTCAATGCATCTCAAGGATCTAGAAAATCTGCAGCAAACTAGACCCAAATCTAGTAGAAAAAGAGAAATAATAAAAATCAGAGAAGAAATCAACAGGATTGAATCAAAAAAAAATTACAAAAAATCAGCCAAATGAGGAGCTGGTTTTTTGAAAAAATAAACAAAATTGACACCCCATTGGCCCAACTAACTAAAAAAAGAAGAGAAAAGACCCAAATCAGTAAAATCAGAGATGAAAAAGGAAATGTAACAACAGACACCACAGAAATCAAAAGAATCATCAGAAATTACTATAAGGACTTGTATGCCAGCAAACAGGGAAACCTATCAGAAATGAATAGATTCCTGGACACATGCAACCTACCTAAATTGAACCAGGAAGACATAGAAAACCTAAGCAGACCCATAAGTGAGTCAGAAATTGAATCAGTAATAAAGGCCCTCCCAACAAAGAAAAGCCCAGGACCAGATGGATTCACTGCTGAATTCTACCAGACATTTAAAGAAGAACTAACTCCAATTCTTCTCAAACTATTCAGAACAATCGAAAAAGAGGGAATCTTCCCAAATTCTTTCTATGAAGCCAGCATCACTTTATTTCCTAAGCCAGAAAAAGATGCAGCATTGAAAGAGAATTACAGACCAATATCCATCATGAGCATAGATGCAAAAATCCTCAATAAAATTCTGGCCAATAGACTGCAACAACACATCAGAAAGATCATCCACCCAGACCAAGTGGGATTCATCCCTGGTATGCAGGGATGGTTCAGTATTCGCAAAACAATCAACATGATACACCACATTAACAGACTGAAGAAGAAAAACCATATGATTATCTCACTAGATGCAGAGAAAGCATTCGATAAAATTCAACACACTTTCATGATGAAAACCCTAAGCAAACTCAATACAATCAAAGCAATTTATGAAAAACCCACGGCCAATATGCTATTGAATGGGGAAAAGTTGGAAACATTTCCACTGAGATCTGGTACCAGACAGGGATGCCCACTCTCACCACTGCTATTCAATATAGTGCTGGAAGTCTTAGCCAGAGCTATTAGGCAAGAAAAAGAAATTAAAGGGATACAATTGGGAAGGAAGAACTCAAACTATCCCTCTTTGCAGACGACATGATTCTTCATTTAGGGGACCCAAAGAACTCTACTAAGAGACTATTGGAACTCATACAAGAGTTTGGCAAAGTAGCAGGATATAAAATCAATGCACAAAAATCAACAGCCTATGTATACACAGGCAATGCCACGGCTGAGGAAGAACTGCTAAGATCAATCCCATTCACAATAGCTACAAAAACAATCAAATACCTTGGAATAAATTTAACTGAGGACATTAAAGATCTCTACAATGAAAATTACAAAACCTTAAAGAAAGAAATAGAAGAGGATACCAAAAAATGGAGAAATCTTCCATGCTCATGGATTGGAAGAATCAATATCATCAAAATGTCCATTCTGCCAAAAGCAATTTACAGATTCAATGCAATACCATTCAAGATACCGAGGACATTCTTCTCAGATCTGGAAAAAATGATGCTGAAATTCATATGGAGACACAGGAGACCTCGAATAGCTAAAGCAATCTTGTACAACAAAAACAAAGCCAGAGGCATCACAATACCAGATTTCAGGACATACTACAGGGCAGTAGTTATCAAAACAGCATGGTACTGGTACAGAAACAGATGGATAGACAAATGGAAGAGAATAGAAACACCAGAAATCAATCCAAACATCTACAGCCAACTTATATTTGATCAAGGATCCAAAACCAATCCCTGGAGTAAGGACAGTCTGTTTAATAAATGGTGCTGGGAAAACTGGATTTCCACGTGCAGAATCATGAAGCAAGATCCCTACCTTTCACCTTACACAAAAATTCATTCAACATGGATTAAAATTTAAACCTACGACCAGACACCATCAAATTATTAGAGAGCATAGGAGAAACCCTGCAAGACATAGGTACTGGCAAAGACTTCTTGGAAAATATCCGAGAAGCACAGGCAGTCAAAGCCAAAATTAACTACTGGGATTGCATCAAATTGAGAAGTTTCTGTACTGCAAAAGAAACAGTCAGGAAAGTGAATAGGAAACCGACAGAATGGGAAAATATATTTGCAAACTATGCAACAGATAAAGGGTTGATAACCAGAATCTACAAAGAAATTAAGAAACTCCACAACATCAAAACAAACAACCCACTTAAGAGATGGGCCAAGGACCTCAATAGACATTTTTCCAAAGAGGAAATCCAAATGGCCAACAGACACATGAAAAAATGTTCAAGATCACTAGCAATCAGGGAAATGCAAATCAAAACCACAATGAGGTTTCACCTCACCCCGGTGAGAATGGCTCACATTCAGAAATCCACCAACAATAGATGCTGGAGAGGATGTGGGGAAAAAGGGACACTAATCCACTATTGGTGGGAATGCAAACTGGTGAAGCCACTATGGAAGTAAGTCTGGAGATTCCTCAGAAACCTGAATATAACCCTACCATTCAATCCAGCCATCCCACTCCTTGGAATTTATCCAAAGGAAATTAAATTGGCAAACAAAAAAGCTGTCTGCACACTAATGTTTATTGCGGCTCAATTCACAATAGCTAGGACTTGGAACCAATCCAAATGCCCATCAACAGTAGACTGGATTAGGAAATTATGGGACATGTACTCTACAGAATACTATGCAGCAGTCAAAAACAATGAAATCCAGTCATTTGCAACAAAATGGAGGAATCTGTAAAACATCATGATGAGTGAATTAAGCCAGTCCCAAAGAGACAAGTATCATTTGTTTTCCTTGATTGGCGACGACTAACTGAGCACCAAAGGGGAAACCTGTTGAAGTGAAATGGACACTATGAGAAATAGTAACTTGATCAGCTCTTGTGCTGACTGTTGTTGTACAATGTAATACTTTATTCATTTTGGTATTTTTTTTTATCCTAGTACTAGTGGTTGAACTCTGTAATTAACACACAATTATTCTTAGGTGTTTAAATTTTAACTGAAAAGTGATCTCTGTGAAATACAAGAGTGGGAATAAGAGAGGGAGGAGATGTACAATTTGGGACATGCTCAATCAGACGTGCCCCAAATGATGGAGTTAGAATTGTGCCAGGGGATTCCAATACAATCTCATCAAGGTGGCATGTACCAAGGCCATCTCACTAGTCCAAGTGATCAATTTCAGTTCACAATTGATCACACTGATAGGTCTAAGAGTCAAAGGGATCACACAAACAAGACTAGTGTCTGCTAATACTAACTGATAGAATGAAAAAGGGAGATAATGATCCAACATGGGAAGCGAGATACACAGCAGACTCATAGAATGGCAGATGTCCTAAATAGCACTCTGGCCTCAGAATCAGCCCTTAAGGCATTCAGATCTGGCTCAAGAGCCCATGAGAATATTTTAGGCATGGAAAGCTAAGACACTCTGAAAAACAAAAAAAAAAGAAGACCTAAATGAAAGATCTCTGCGAGTGAGATCCCAGTGGAAAGAACGGGGCCATCAAAGAAGGAGGTACCTTTCTCTGAAGGGAGGAGAGAACTTCCACTTTGACTATGACCCTGTCGGAATAAGATCGAAGTCGGCGAACCCTAAAGGCTTCCATAGCCTCAGCAACTCATGACTAGAGCCTAGGGAGATTACTGACGCCATAAACAAGAGTGTCAGATTGTTAAATCAACATCAGGAGTCACTGTGTACTTACGTCTCATGAGGGATCTGTCCTTAATGTGTTATCCAATGTGAAATAATGCTATTACTAGTACTGAAACAGTATTTTTACACTTTGTGTTTCTGTGTGGGTGCAAACTGATGAAATCTTTACTTAGTATATACTGAATCGATCTTCTGTATATAAAGATAATTGCAAATGATTAAAAAATCTTGGTGTTAAATTGGAAATTGCATAGATAATTAATCAATTCTTTAAAAAAAATCATGTAGGATCTCTGTCCTTAATGTGCTGTATATTGTGAATTAATACTATAACTAGTACTCCAACAATATTTTCACTTTGTGTCTCTATGTGAGGGCAAACTGTTGAAATCTTTACGTAATATGTACTAAACTGATCTTCTGTGTATAAAGAGAATTGAAAATGAATCTTGATGTGAATGGAAGGGGAGAGGGAGCGGGAAAGGGGAGGGTAGCGGGAGGGAGGGAAGTTGTGTGGAGGGGGAGCCATTGTAATCCATAAGCTGTACTTTGGAAATATATATTCTTTAAATAAAAACTTTATATATATAAAAAAATAAAATAAAATAAACACACTATAAAAAAAAGAACCCTAGCATGAGCACAAATGCTCATTGTATTGCACTGAATTTTTAGCTCAATTTTGGAGTCAGTTTCTTATGTAGCATTATTGCTGCCTGATATAATTTTTCCTTTCTGTAGCTAGGGAGGTAATTGGAAGGGTGGAATAAAGATCCTTTCTCAGATCAGGGGTTTGCTGAGGGCAATAAGAAACATGGAGTGACCAGGAAGAGCCAATGAGAAGTACTTCCTAGAGAGAGCCAGCAGAGAATTCTGGGTATTATAGGCAAAAAAAAAACAAGCCTAGATGTCTTAACAAAGTTGTATTGATTGAAACGGGGAGCCTAAAGCTTATAAAGTTTACTGTTTTTCTCAGATTAATCCATTGTTTCAACAATATCCTTAAAACCCTTAAGGTAACTTTAAATGAAGCAGTTTGAGTTGATAATACATGTTCTCTGTATCAAAGAGTGCATAACAAAGATAACATTCATGTTGCTAAGAAAAAAATAACTAAGTTATTTAGATATGTAGGTATTTAGATATGTAGTATACACCATTATCATACCATTTATACAACTGAGGTAACTGAGATATAGAAAAGTTAAATAACTGTCCAAGGTCACATAGCTTACAAGTGGTGAAACCAGAATGAATACCCAGAGCCAATGTTCCTGATTCGCCATCATGTGTGCTTGTGTATGTGTAGTTACACAAGACACAGGGTTAATATCCATCACAAAAGAAGAATTTCCTTCAATCAATACGAAAAACACAAACAACTCAAAAAATATAGAGAAGAGTAGGTGTGAGCGTTTGGTGTAGAAGACCCTTTCACAATATTAAAATATGTTTTAGACATCAAAATATTAAATGCAAAACTTGAAATTTTTTGTACCTAGGAACGCAGTGCAACTGAGTAAAAAAAAAATCACACTTACATATTTCATGAAGGGCAGCATGATCTTTGTAAATTTTGTATGTGTGTGTGTTTTTTTTTTTCCCCTCTTGCATCCCACATGGGTGCTTGGGTTCAAATATTGGCTCTGCTTTTGATTTCAGCTTCTTGCTAGTGCAGAACCCCAGAAGACATCAGGTGATTGCTCAAGTAGTTTGGTCCCTGTTACCCATGTGGGAGCCTGAACGGAGTTCCTAGCTCCTGGCTTTAGCATGGCCCAGACCCAGCTACTGTGGGAATTTGTGGAGTGATTCAGCACATAGATGATCTCTTTCTCTGTGTCTTTCCCTTTCAAATAAATATTTAAAATAAGTAATTTTCTTTTTTAAAAAAAGATTTATTTATTTATTTGAAAGGCAGATTAATAGAGAGGCAGAGGCAGAGAGAGAGAGAGAAAGAAAGTCTTCCATCTGCTGATTCACTCCCTAGATGGCCGAAACAACTGGAGCTGTGCCGATCCGAAGCCAGGAGCCAGGAGCCTCCTCTAGCTTTCCCACCTGGGTGCAGGGGCCCAAGGAAAAATGGGCCATCCTTTACTGCTTTCCCAGGCCACAGCAGAGAGCTATATCAGAAGTGGAGTGGCCAGGCCTTGAACCAGTGCCATTTTGGGGTGCTGGCACTGCAGGCTTTACATGCCATGCCAAAGCGCCAGCCCCTAAATTAAGTAATTGTCAAAAAGATAATATAAATGACGAATAAAGTTATGAAAAAAATATTCAAGCTCACAATCAGGGGAAATACAATTAAAGCATAGCAAAAATCCACAAGGTTCATAAAAATTTAAGAGTTCTGATGTCAGTCTCTTCAGAGGAAGTAGAAAAATAGTTTCCCTCTCACCTGTCACTGTGGAAAATCAATTTGGCTTTACTTTCAAGTTAAAAATAAAATTTGATAAAGCCATTAGCCTACCAAAATACTCACACCTGTGCAAACATATAAATTTCTTGCTATTTCTAAAAGTGACCAATGGAAATAATCTCATTCAATAGAATGGAATTGTATACAGCCACAAAATTAAATGAATATTGACATAGAAAGCTCAATTTGAGGTTGTTAATTTTTTTCAGAGTATGCAGAATAAAATTATGTATAATATGAGCCTCTTTTATATCTTATATGTATACATATCTTATATGTATACATATGTATTTTATATCTTATATATGTATACATATCTATTTTATACCTTATATACATATATGTTCACTTCTAAATGCTTTGTTAAAATTCTCAATAAATACCAAAGTACTCATTATACTACTCGAACTTTTTTATCTATACTTTTACATACAATTATATACATACAAGTACTTATTATTCTGAAATATGTTTTATTATCCAGAAGAGAGAGATTGAAAAAGAAAAGTAGAAAATAAAGATGCGTTTTTACATTTTTATAATTATTGAGCTTTATGACTATAATTACTTGTGTAATTTACAAAATAAAAATAAATCGCAATACATTTTCACATGTAAAAGTTTACAAAACAAAAATATTGTTTGGTAATCATTTAAGTATGAAGTTGTCATTCATATTTTCTGACAATTACAAAAGTGAATTAAAAAATCTTGCTACTCAAGGGGAGGCTCTTGGGCCAGCAGCAATGGTGAGCTAGTTACAAATGCAGAATGTCAGGTCTCTGCTCAGAGAAGCAGAATTTATAATTGAAAAAAAAAAAAAACCCAGGTGATTCTTACGTACATTAGAGTTTGAGAAACATTGCTATAAATAAAGAACTTTCTTTTTTGTTTCAATCACTGCAAAGTAGACTATTTAGAAAATAAAATATATTTACATTTCTTTACTGATACATGAAAAACACTTGAAAGTATCTTCAAATATCTGAGTTATAGAAAATCCTTTCACAATATTAAAACATGTTTTAGATGTCAAAATATTAAATGCAAAGCTAGAAACTTTCTGTAACTAGCAGAGCAACTGCAGGGCAACTGAGTCCAAAAAAATCATACTTACATATTTCATGAAGGGCAGCATGATCTTTGCAAATTGTGTGTGTGTGTTTGCTTTTCCCTCCAGCACCTAAAATCGATGTTTCTACTTCCCAAGTGAAGAGTCAGCCAAGTATCAACTGTCTGGATTCCCTACCTCCAGATGAACTTATACAATGCATCAGGAAGCAAGGTGGAGGGGCAGGGGTTGATGACAGTGGTTACCATGGCAGTGCCTGGGTTGGACTCCTGGCTCCAGCTCCTGACTTCAGCTTCCTGCTCCTGCAGACTCTGGGAGGAAGTGGTGATGGCTCAAGAAGCTGGGTCCCTACCTTCCATGTGGGAGAGCTAGATTGAATTCACAGGTGTTCCTGGCTTTGACCTGGCCCATTCCTGGCCATTGCAGGCTTTTGGGCAGTGAATCAGTGGCTGGGAGAGCACTCTCTCATACAAGCTCTCTCTCTCTCCCCCCTCCCTCTCCCTCTAAAAAAAATACGAAGGACTAGCCACATGGTTTATGCACCATTACCAGACATTCCACAGAAGGCTCAAATTCCTGCTTTCACACCTAGATCAAATCCATCCCCTTCACACCTAACAACCTCCCACATTAATCTCACTTGGATTCCTACTTAGCATTCCTTAAAGAAAGCTCCCTGGACCAGGTGTGACTCCACCTCTAATTATTCTCTACATCTGCATGTGGTTTTCCTAATTATATCATCATTAACATGAAGCAAGGGCTCTTGTTGCCTGGGCAACCAGAAGTAGCACACGCACCGTGCATATAGGCTGTACCTACTTCTAGGTTTCCTATTATGTTCCTGCATTGTCTCATTTTTGTGGTCAAAAAAAATCAATCCTTTCCTGAATTCTGCCTGATGCCTTGTTTTGTGACTCTCCCTACAATATCCAGCTGATCTGTTCAGTTTCCCTTGAATGCATTGCCTTAAATTCTCTTATTTCCATGGAGAATATTGATGATTTCCTTTCCCCTAGTTACAGCCTTGCTTTGAATTGTCCCCTGTGCTCAAGGTTGCTGGCTGGAAACGTTGCTTGGCTTTCAGACACGACTTTCTGAAATCTTATATTCATCATAAAAATGACCTCCTATGTGACATTTCCTTGGCTGTCCTTCTTCTGCTCCTTTTTTCTCTTGCTCCAGATATTTTGTCACTATAATATGAGGCCAATAGGAAAAGTGTCCTTTGTTATTGCAATTCCTAATAGCAAGCTACACCAAATGTTACCCGTTAAATCTTTTTTTTTTGTCCCTAAGTGAGTAGTTCTTAATCTTGGCTATGTGTTGGAATCTCCTGAGTAGTTTTAACTTTTTTTAAGATTTTTTTTTTAATTTGAAAGGCAGAAGGAGAGAGAGAGAAATCTTCCACCCACTTGTCCACTCCCCAGATGGTTGCAATGGCTGGATCTGGGCTGGTCTGAAGTTAGGAGCCAGGAGCTTCCTTTGGTTCTCCCATGTGCAGGGAGATGGAGTGCAGGGGCCCAGGGACTTAGGCCATCTTGGGCTGCTTCTCCAGGGGCATTAGCAGGGAGCTGGATTAGAAGTGGAGCATCTGAGACTCGAATTGGTGCTCACATAGGATGCTGGTGGCATGCTGCAGGCAGTGGTTTAACCCACGATGCTGCAGCACTGGCTCCAGTTCTAACAAATATTAATGCCTGGGTTCGAATTCCAGAAATGCTGATGTAATTAGTTTGCCATTTGTGCTGGGCAGATGCTTTTTAAAACTTGGGTGATTCTGTAATTAATGTGCAAAGTTGGGAAGCATAAAGAGTAAGGGCTTTTTAAACAAGCCTTTCCATTTTGCTATTCTTTGCCATTTATCATGGTAAATTAGAAATTCACACTTCTCTTAAGGGTCTTAATCTTGTTCTTGACCGTTTGCCCTCTGATTCATGATTTCCCCTCCCCTGCTCTGGACTGTACATTTCAGGTTGCTGATCCCCAAAGGCTGTGCTTCCCAGGCTCATTAGGTACATTGTTTTCAAGGAGCATTTTCTTTTAAAAAGATTTATTTTATTTGAAAGGCACAGTTACAGGAGGAGAGAGAGAGAGAATGACTGACCTTCTATCTACTGGTTCACTCTCCAAATGGTTACAGCCATTTGTACAGCCAGAGCTGGGCCAGACCAAAGCTAGAAGCCAGAAGCTTCTTCAAGGTCTCCCACACAGGTGCAAGTGCCCAAGCACTTATACCATCTTCTGCTGCTTTCCAGGCACATTGACAGGGAGCTGGATTGGAAATGGAGCAGCTGGGATTCTAACTGGTGCTCATACAGGATGCCAGCATACCAGGGGGCAGCTTTACCTGCTATACCACAATGCCAGCCCTTCTAAGGAGCATTAACCAAAAACAGAACCTTCCCCAGAAGTTTGGAGGGTGAGAGAAAAGGAAAATCCAGTGTGTTTCTTGCCCTCTCTAAGTATATGATGCCTCCAGCCATGTCCTCTTGTTTCTCCAGCCTTGACAGAGTCACTGTGCTTTCAATTCCCTGGGTATAACCTGGCCATGGACTTCAATAATACAGCTTCTTCCCTTTGACCATCAGTCAAAGGCCATTGGTATGAACTCTGGGATGTCTCAGCATCCCATTTATCAGCTCATTACATCCATCACACATGTGACCAGTGCACAACAAAATTTCTTCTGTGTTTAACACTTAGAATGGTTTCTGCTTTCCTGGTAGGATTCTGCTTGGTATAGTTTTTATTTTTTATTTTTTTAGAGTTAGACAGTGAGAGAGAGACAGAGAGAAAGGTCTTCCTTCGGTTGGATTACCCCCCAAATGGTGGCTACAGCCGGCGCGCTGCGCCGATCCGAAGCCAGGAGCCAAGTGCTTTTTCCTGGTCTCCCATGCAGGTGCAGGGACCCAAGCACTTGGGCCATCCTCCACTGCACTCCCGGGCCACAGCAGAGAGCTGGACTGGAAGAGGAGCAACCAGGACTAGAACCCGGCGCCCATATGGGATGCTGGCATCACAGGAGGAGGATTAACCAAGTGAGCCACGGCACCGGCCCCCATGCTTGGTATAATTTTTAATATATTGTCTGGTTTCCTGGATTTAATATCTCTGATGTTCTTTCCTCTAGAGCTCACTGAGATTGACCCTCAGAGGGTAGAGGTGGGGTGAGGTGTTAAAACATATGGCAAACATACCATCCTGATGGAGCTAGGTGTATATCTCTTTGTGAGACACATACATCACACATTGAACCAAGATCTGCTGTTCAGAGTTACCACTAACGATGGAGATATATGGGAGACTTCCCTTTCTAGCAAAAAACAACTACATATTGCTAATATTATTTTCAGAAGTGGAGTGCTATGTGTTTCATCCAAACTTTAGAGTGAATTCTGTAAACTCTTGTTTTCTCATGTGTGGGCCAGGAGCAGCAGCATCACAAATTCGGGGCCCTAATTCAACATTTCCTTTCTAAAATTGAGACATAATTCATAATCCATAAAATCTATTCATTTAGGGGATGTAATTCCAAGGGATTTTGTGTATTCATGATGTTGTGCATCTGTTGCACTAATTCCAGAATATTTTCTCCACTCCAAAAAACAAGTATGGCATCCATTAGTAGTTACTCTTCATCCATCCTTGGCTAATCACTAGGAAGCCACCAATCTACTTTCTCTATGGATTTGCATATCCTGGACATTTCACATAAATTTATATAGATGGATTCATAATATTTGGCTTTATATTCCCCAGTTTTATTCATGTTGTGTCAAATATCAGTATTTTGTTATTTTTTATAACTGAATAATATGTAATTGTATGATTTATCACATTTTGTCCACTCATTACCTGATGGACATTCAGGTTTTGGATTATTTCCACTTTTGGGCAATTATGAATTATACTTCTGTGAGCACTGATGGAGAAGTTTTTGTGGGAACATATGTTTTAAATTCTCTTTAGTATATAATGAGAAATAGAATTACTGGGTAATATGATTGCTCTATGTTTAAGTTTTTTGAGAAACTGCCAAACCATTTTTGGAAGTGACTGCAGCCAGCGCCGCGGCTCACTTGGCTAATCCTCTGCTTGCGGTGCCGGCACCCTGGGTTCTAGTCCCAGTTGGGGCGCTGGATTCTGTCGCGGTTGCTCCTTTTCCAGTCTAGCTCTCTGCTGTGGCCCGGGAAGGCAGTGGAGGATGGCCCAGGTCCTTGGGCTCTGCACCCGCATGGGCGACCTGGCTTCTGGCTTCAGATCAGTGCAGCGCGCTGGTCACAACGCGCTGCCCAGTTTTATTTTATTTTACTTTTTTATTTTTGACAGGCAGAGTGGACAGTGAGAGAGAGAGAGAGAGAGAAAGGTCTTCCTTTGCCGTTGGTTCACTCTCCAATGGCTGCCGTGGCCGGCGCATCCTGCTGATCTGAAGCCAGGAGCCAGGTGCTTCTCCTGGTCTCCCATGAGGTGCAGGGCCCAAGCACTTGGGCCATCCTCCACTGCACTCCCGGGCCACAGCAGAGGGCTGGCCTGGAAGAGGAGCAACCAGGACAGAATCCGGTGCCCCGACCAGGACTAGAACTCAGTGTGCAGGCGCCGCAAGGCGGAGTAATAGCCTATTGAGCCACGGCGCCAGCCAGACCTTTCTTTCTGTCTGTCTTCTCTCTCTCTGTCTAACTCTACCTGTCAAAAAAAAAAAAAAAAAAGAAAAGAAAAGAAAAAAAGAAAGTGACTGCAACATATTGCATCCCTATCAGCACATACACAGGTTCCAAATTCTCTTTTTCACTAGAATTATTGATGATTCATGTTTTTTGTTATAACCATCATAGTGGGCACAAAGTGGTGTCTCATTGTGATTTTTTGATTTGCATTTCCCTAATAATAATATTAAGTTTTTATTCATCTGTTCATTGGTCATTTGTGTATCTTATGTGAAGAGATATCTATTGAAATCCTATGTCCATTTTTAATTTGGACCGTTTCTCTTTTGCTCACTTGTAAGAGTGTTTTTATATATTGTTAATACTAAAACCTTACCAAATACATGATTTGCAACTATTTTCTCCCATTCTATGGTACTCTCCTTTAAAGTATAACATTTTCAATGTCATTATATACTGTTTATTTTTTATTTGTTTACTTGTACTTTAGGAGTCATATCTAGGAAACCATTGCCTAATGCAAAGTCACAAAAAAATTCATTCCTATTTTTTTTCAGAAGACTTTTATCACTCTACTCTGATATTTAGACCTTTGATCCACTTTGAGCTGAATGTTTTCTACAAGACGTGTAGCAGAGGGCTGACTTCAAATTTTGCATAAGGATGTCTAGTTACCTCTCTTTCCTTCACTAAATGGTTTTGGCAACCTTGATAAAAGAAAATGAACATTAGTGCATTAGTTTATTTCTGGACTGTTAGTTCTGTTCCATTGATCTGTATGTCTGTCCTTATGCCAGTACCATACTATTTTGATTTCTCTAGTTCTGTAGTAAAATTTGAAATCTGAATAGCCAATTCTCTAATTTTGTTCTTTTTGAGATTTTTCTTGCCTTTCCTTGTGTATTTTAAGATCAGCTTGTCAAGTTCTGTGAAAAAAATGTGAGATTTATATAAGAACTCTGTTCAATCTGCAGATCATGTACCCATGCTAACACCCTTACCTCTTTCAATCAAATGAACAAGGTATTTCTAATCATTTATTTGGCCTTTAATTTCTGTCTTTCTGTCAAAAATGACTCAAAGTTTTCATTTACAAATCTTGCAGTTCTTTTGTTAAAACTGTCCAAGATATTTCTTGAGGTTATTGTCAATGAACTTTTCTTAATTTCTTATTTGTGGCCTTGCACTTAAAAATATGTATTTTTAGCAAGAGCCACAAATGATTCTTGTGCATGTTAACATTTCCAGGAGTGCTGCTTTATTGACCAAGTCAACTCAGGTGATATTCTGTTCAACACTGCCAAATTCTTTCCATAGAACTGTTAGCTCTCCAAAACGAAGTGTCTTGAGGCAGCATAGTTACAGGAAACAGTGCAAGAACCAAATATATCACTTAACTCAATGGACCAAATGTTTTTAGATTAGAGGAAGTAGCAAGATAATATACCTAGGGTTTTGAGTTTTAGTTTTCATGCATTGGGATACTAATATTAAATATCCATTTAATTTAGGAGGAAACTAAAACACTGAAGCCTTGCCCAAATTTTATGGGTAAGGAGCCATTTGAGATAATTATACAAGGGGGTCATTCTTCAAAAAGTTCATGTAAAATGCATATTAAAAAAACTATGTATGATTTCAAAATCATTTTGCATCAAAGTAACCTTTTAATTCCATTTTCATGATCTTTTTAAATTACCTTTATATCGATACTTATCCTGGCTCCACTTTATTTTTAATGTATTTTTCATTCATTTGTTCAATAACAACAGTAATTATAACAGCTAGACCTTATAATGAATGCTTCCAAATCCTATTCTGCTAATTTCAGATCTGACAACAATTACCACCTCTACTTTGAACAAATCACAGAATGTTCCTAACTTACAATTTACTCAACTAAATAATGAAAGAACTGGACTACATTTCTCTAGTATCCCATTCTTTTGGTATTGTTAGATATTTATGTTAGATATGTTAAATATTTATTATTATGTTAGATAATTCTAAATTTTCCTCATAAGGGAACATAACACTCACTCTGAACTATGTGTTACAGAATCATTTATAACTAATACAAAGTATGATTCTGAACTAAGGGTGTGAGGTCTGACTTTTTATACATAGTTAGGGGCACAGGTCAAATTCAATACAACATTTGAGGTCTTTACAATATATTCTTTTCACTGGCAATGTTGTTTTAGGAAGTAATAACTAATGAGATGAATTAAACATGTGTAGAATCTCTTGAAGTTAGTTGAAACTGAATTTAATTATATACAAGACCCCCTTCTCCTAAAACTAACCTTGATCTATCTATATATTTAATACTGATTTCCTCTCTCCAATTTCACATCGTTAATTTCATAAAAATCAATATATAAATTACTTCATTGGCATGAAATTCTACTAATGTGATGCTTACAAAAATGAAGTGACTATTTTGGAAAAAAAAATGCCGAAGGCAACATTTACCTAGATGTATATTTGCAGTTTGACAAGTGCCTTGCATGACTTCAGGTTTCCTATAACTAGAGCATGGGACAAGGAATCTTGTTCAAGGATTTGTTGAAAACGTGGTTCCAAAGAAAACCTACAGAAGGTGTAGGAAAGCAGAGAGGGCAGTAGAAGGTAGCTAAGAAGTGGTAGGGACACAGTTGAAATCTAGCTGCAGTCTGATCACAGAGAAGACACTGGAATGTGAGTGGTTCCACAAAGCTGTTCCCTGAGGCAAGGGGCTGGCCTTTTGTATCCCCAGCACTGTCTAGCTGGTGCCTAAGAGGATAGGCTGTAACATCTCAAGCATTTCTGGTCAGTGGGCCCCACTAGTTGAAGGCAGTTCTTAGGAGAATGGGGAGCCAATGGCCATTACCAGTAGCACTCACAGCAGCTGATGGAAAATGCACTGGTGATGTACAAGACCAGCATCACTCTGAGTCTAGTGCCACAGTTGGTGGAGGACTGCGTCACACACTTGTTTATAAATAACTAAGCTGTATGAGGTCAATATCTTTCTCCTTGCTGTGTGATTAGAGAAGTGGATTTTTTAAAATTTATTTTATTTATTTGAAAAACAGAGTTACAGAGAGAGTTAGAGACAGAAAGAGAGGTCTTCCATCTGCTGGTTCCCTCCCCAAATGACTGCAATGGCCAGAGCTGTGACTACCCAAAGCCAGGAGCCAGGAACTTCCTCCCAGTCTCCCACTTGGGTGCAGGGGACAGGCACTTGGGCAGTCTTTTACTGCTTTCCCAGGCCATAGCAGAGAGCTGGATTAGAAGAGGAGCAACTGGGACTAGAACCGGTGCCCATATGGAATGAAGGCACCTCAGGCCAGGGCTTTAACTTGCTGCGCCACAGTGCTGGCCCTGAGAAGTGGATTTTTAACTGAGTTTTATTTCTCTGGATCACCAGCCCAAGCCAGACTGATGTTTGCTTTTTTTTTTTTTTTTAATAATGAGTTGCTTCACACAACTTTATACATGTAGGAGGAATCTTATTTTATGATTTTCATTTGAGTGAGTCACAATATTCATTTTGGAATCATCATCCACCTCCATCATGCATAGTCACTGTTCCAGTTGCTCAGAGCAAACCTTGAGCTGCTCTCTCTCACATATGCCTGATTTCCTCTCCCTTCAATGCATACTCTGAATCCATTGGCTTTTCATCATTTCCATGATTGCTATCAGTAACATGCAATACAACACATACAATGACTACTAAATTCATAACTGATGTTTCCCAAGCTCGGCCAGGCAACTCTTGTTCTTGGCTGGGGTTCACAGATACATTGAGCAACCACCTACTGGCTGATCTGGGATGATTTCAGGTGGGATGACAGGCTGTTTCACAGGTTTTCTCATCTTCTAGCAGACAAGCTGGGCCCAAGAAAAAGGAAGGATGAATACGCAAGTCATTAATCCAGACCATCAAACGAAATCCATCTGCCACACCATCCCAGACTAAGATTCCAGCTCTCACCTGGACATTTGCAGTCACCTCACTTTTCTACACTTTCCTGCCTTGCAAGCAATTTTTCCTAAAATCTGCCAGAACAATCCTTTTAAATTCGAAGTACAATGCTGTCATTCCTTCACTCAAACCCTTCTAATGTTCTCTGGTATCAGAAAAGAAGCAAAAGGATCCTTTAGAATCCTGTCTAAAGAGACCTGTTTTTAGACAGTGAGAGGGAGAGACAGAGAGAGAGGTCTTCCTTCCATTGGTTCACTCCCCAGATGGCCACAGCAGACGGAGTTGTGCTGATCTGAAGCCAGGATCCAGGAGCTTCCTCTGGGTCTCCCATGTGGGTGCAGGCGCCGAAGCACTTGGGCCATCTTCCATTGCTTTCCCAGGCCATAGCAGAGAGCTGGATTAGAAGAGCAGCAACTGGGACTAGAACCGGCACCCTTTTGGGATGCCGGCGCCACAGGTGGAGGATTAACCTACTATGCCACAGCCACAGAGCCGGCCCCTGAAGAGGCCTCTTATGTCACCATCACCTTCCAGTCACTGCCCAGCAAGTGCACTGCACCCCCGCCACAGCACTCTCCTTTTTTATCCACCTGCTGAGGATGTGAATGCCTCAGAAACTTGGACACATTCTTCCCTCAGAATACGCTTCTCAAATGTTACCTCCAACCTATACGAAGCAGCACCTTCACCCAGCACTCTAAATAACCTGTAACTCAATTTAATTTCTTCACAGAACTTCTCAATTCTTAAAGCACTTTATAGACATTTTTGTTTGTATGTCTCTTTCTCCTCCACTGGTGTAACAACTAAATAGAAAGAGGAATTTGTTTCTTTTGTTCACTGATGTAACCTCAGTGTGTAGAATACGGCCTAGCACGTAGTAAATCTTTAATAATGGTTTCTTCAACTAATGAGCCAATTGAACAAATATCCTTTTTTTAGAAGATGATGTTTAAAACCCCTTAATTATTCTAAGCTCCCTGTAAGGAAGAATGGTGAGTGAATGGTTATGATGCCAATGAAAGGGAAATGATAATGCAATGAAGATGACCTAGATCTTATTATTGTCTATCATTACCTTGATCTTCTCTCTTGGCTTTGTGTCCTGGTTGGATCTCTTCTAGTCTGATTTAAATCATGATGCAACTAATTTGAGCGAGAAGACAAATTCATGTTGCCCTATGATATCACTCTATTAGACTCTTCTTTCTGAATCACCAGATGTATATGGATAATTTCAAAATCCACTCATGAGAAAAAAATGTTCACAGTTTAATACAATGTGAACTTATTATTTTTACCTTTATTTCTAAATGATCTTTCTAAAATCTCTAAAAAACGCTTTGAACTTATTAAATACCTGAAAATAGCAACATGAAAAACAGCAAGTTTCCTTTCCTGTCTTATTAAAAAAACTTCACTGTTTTGAACATGAATTATTTTAAACGTATGAGAACTGAGCTTAGAAGAACAAACAAAATTCTTAGTGCAGTAATCATTTTACTAATTTTTCATAAGAAATGAAGATAATGCTATGGGTCTTACTGGAAAAGTTGGACAGAGTAGTGGGAAAAATGACCAAGTCTGCAAAACTAATAGATTGTGTCTCCACAGTATTTCCCATATCATGTTTAGTTCTTTATTAATTTGGCAAAATTTGGAACATCTTTACTTGTGAGAAAAGAAAAAAACAAACATATCAATGAATTCTCAGCCGATTATTACATTTGATGTAGCCTCTGATCCAAATACATTACCTTGCATAGCATAAAATGAAATCAAAACAAAGTCTTGTTATAGGGAAAGAAATAACAGTAATTAAACTAAGATGGAGCATCATGAAATACAAAAATATGCTACTTGAATTTTATTTATGCAAAAATCTTCACTGAGCTGAGCATGTTCTTTTAACAAATCCAGTCACTGAATTGAATATTTATAATATTTTAAATATTTCAACTCTAAGATAAAGCACTGGCTAAGGATGTGTTTAATAAAAATACCCAGCTAGCTTGAGGTTAGTTGACTAATATGTTTCTTCATGAAGATCTAATTTCTAGAACAACTTTACTCAAATTTATGTAGGTATAGCCCTATATTCTGCTCTATAGGGTGTTCAGATCAGTTTATTTTAAATGATACCTAGAAAGGTGCTAAGTAAGAGAAAGTTTTTTGTTTTTTCCAACATTGAATTAAATGTACAAGGAGGAATAACTTCATAATTATACAGCTCTGTCGTGTCTCATCTTCATAATGATCTATATTTGCTCTGTTTGTATACAAAGTAGTCAAAGAAGACAGGGAAGGACTTGCTCTCCATTAATATAGGCCATAGAACAGTTACATTTTTCAAATTGACTAAAATGTCTAGAAGAATATTCAGACCACATTTGCAGGCCATTGAAGAGATAGACATCAAAAGACGTATTTAATGAATGTGCCAAGTGTTGATAAATATTTGATAGGGTACTAAGAAGATGTTGTATCAGGGTGATTTTGACTATAAGAAAAGATTCATTTCAAAGTGACCTAAAAATATGAATTAGAGGCAGGGAAGTTCTAAGTTATTTCAAGTTAATTAAAGCCTCAACTTTTCTGAATTTGCTAGTCTCAAATGGTTGGCTTTTGTCCTGGGGATTGTACCCTCGTGGCCAGAAGATGGTTACAAGCGCCTCCTAATGACAAAGCCTGGACACACTGTATAAACCAGATTGCTCCCTTGAAACCATTGACACCTGGTCACCTTTGCCATAACCAATCATGTCATTTGCAAAGTCTGCATTCTCCTTGGAGAATGTTGTGGGAAAACTCAATCTTTTATTCGGTAGTAAAATCTAGGATTTTCTGTCTCATCCTATTATTAAAATAGCGGCCACAGATAGCCAATGCAATTTGGATATCATCAGTATTTGCACATTCCCTGTCACCTGGCATATGTTTAAGGGAAAAGAGGGAGAATAAAGAATCTGCTTAGGTGAGTGATGGCTTGTGGATGGAAACAGCTGGACCATGCTGTGTTGTACTGATGCAGTCACAAGCTGGTTCCACCCAGGTGCTGAGCAGGCAGGGAGAGTCGGATTTGCTAATAATTAATAACGTGCCAGTTTCAACATTCCTGGTGGATGTGCTTCCCTGGTCACTGATTAGCCTTTGCAAATGCTATGCTTTGCTAATATGCACTTACTTTAGGTGACATAGCCTGATGTTCCATTTCTCCATTGCCAGGCCAGCTCAGTGCCTCAGTTACTGGCTTTACCCTGGTTCAGCCTGCCACTGCAGCCATTTGTGGTGTGAACCAGTGGATGGAAGATCTCTCTCTCTCTCTCTCTCTCTCCTCCTCCTCCTACTCCTCCTCCTCTCTCTGTAACTCTGCCTTTCAAATAAATAAAAAACAAATTCTTCAAAAAATATAAAGATCATTCCCAAGGTGTTATCTAGGATTCATAATCCAGCTTTTTAAAAAGTAAATATGTGTGGGAGGATGAGGGAGGGGGAGAATATAACTAAGAATAAGAGATAATATAATCTTACAATCGGTGAAGTTGCAAAAAATTATACAAGAACTACCTGAGGTTAAATGGTAATGAATTTGAAAATTATGAGGACATAGATTGTATAGAAAATTATAAACCTTTAAAACTGACCTTATTCTGAAATAGAAAAGCATAAATAGATCAATTCCTATTACAAGAGTTTTGAAAGGTGGTTAACAATGTATTCTTAGTGGTGGGAGTTTAGCCTGGCAGTTAAGACACTGGCTAAGGAGCCTGCACCACATGTTGGAATTCAATTCCTGAATCCAATTCCCAGCTCTAGCTCCTGATTCCAGCTTCCTGCTAATTTGTACCTCCAGTTCTTATCACATGTAGGAGATCTGTACTGAGTTTACGGCATCAGCTTTGGCCCCTGGCCTTGAAGGCATTAGAGGAATGAGCCTACAGATGGAAGTGCGCTGATCTGCTCTCTTTCTCTCTTTCCTTCTCTGTTTCTCAAAAACAAAACAGCTTTCTTTTAAAAAAAACAAACCAGAAGTATCATTCTGTCCACCCCTAAAGAATGAACAGTGCAACTCCTATTAGATGCCAGGCCACAGAAAGGGAGGTAAAGTCTGAGAAAAAGATATTCATAAGAACTAATAGTAGCCTGCAAATGACAAAAACATGCTCAAGAACAAGAAACCTCTTGAGATATTAATTTTAAATTCACAAAAATTCTCCCAGGTGATCCTAGAGAGGCTTTACTCTAAGCCAGAGAACCTTTCTGATATACTCCTGATAGGAGTACACTTAGCTGCAAATTGCTCAGGTTCTAAGGGAGAGTTGTTCGACTTTCATTCATGCAGTAGCTGTTTTGTAATTGATACAGAATGAAAGATACAAAGTAAGTCTTAATGGAAGTATTAAGTAGTGCTATATGTTAAAGAATTTATTTCCCATTTCAAAATTATTTGCCATGTCCTCATTTCTTCTAAGGAAACAACTAAATAGCTGTCATCATCAGTTTACATAAGTTAGTTGTACAACAAATAGAGCTTTAAATCACTGCATAGTGTAAAAGAGTGAACAACTTCCCCATAAAGACACCGTGAAAGATTTAATTATTTTTAGATGGAAAAATATTAAAACATGGGCTTTATAAGAGATAGATTTTTCAAATAACTGTGAAAAAAACTGTAATATAACTTCGTTAATCTCATGAAAGGATCCACGAAAATTCAAGAAATTCTGTTCCCAATTAAATACTGCATCACCCGCTGGCATGCCATGCCAGTTACTAATTTATATTTCAATGATTTTGTAATCTAAGGTAATTAACATAGTTGTGGGTATGGAATGGCTACTCTATGGTTTATCTTTCAGGACAGTAAGCTAGAATTTAAAAGTTTCTGGTAAGAAATTTATCTTGTTACTGGATTTGATGACAATTTTTAGAAAGACTTGTGAGGTACTTCAGTAGGATCAGTGTTATTTCCAAAACATTTTGCAGAATGGTGAAACTATAAAAGAAGTATATTTACAACCTCTTTTAATAGTTATGAATTAAAGATAAAATTTTATTCAATACCAGATAAAGATGTAAGCACAAATTTAGCCAACACATAAATTTGTATCATAGTTTATGTTGGTAAAAACTACATAAACTTTTTTTTTTTTTTTTACAGGCAGAGTGGACAGTGAGAGAGAGAGACAAAGAGAAAGGTCTTCCTTTTTGCCGTTGGTTCACCCTCCAATGGCCGCCGCGGACGGCGTGTTGCGGCCGGCGCACCGCGCTCGACCGATGGCAGGAGCCAGGAGCCAGGTGCTTTTCCTGGTCTCCCCATGGGGTGCAGGGCCCAAGCACCTGGGCCATCCTCCACTGCACTCCTGGGCCACAGCAGAGGGCTGGCCTGGAAGAGGGGCAACCGGGACAGAATCCGGTGCCCCGACCGGGACTAGAACCCGGTGTGCTGGCGCCGCAAGGCGGAGGATTAGCCTGTTGAGCCACGGCGCCGGCCAACTACATAAACTTTTCAATCACCTCCCAGTTAGCTCTCTTTTGGGAAGTGGGTTATTAATATTCTTTCCTCCTGTTTTTTCCTTCATGGTTTCCAAGTTTTGAGGATTCTACTGCCAAATGGCTAAGGACAAAAATGGTAAAGTTCAAGTTAAGGAGGTTTTGTGGTGTTGTGAAAGCTGGGAAAGGTTGATTCCATTTACTAATCCAGGATTTCTAAGACTTTAGTTTGAAATTACACGTGATTCTTTATCGTTAAGCTTCTTTTCAGCTACCTGCAGATAAAGAGAGTTTTTAGGAAACTCAGAGGTTTCCTTTCCCTTTCTCTTTCGGGGGGAGGGGGGGATATTCTTGAAATCAACTAAGGAGAACAGTTCAGACCACTTTTCTTATCTCAAAAGATTCAATTCATCAACAAATATTTATCCAATGTGCATTCGAAATATTTGCCCCAGTAGTTCCCATATAATGTCAGCATAGTTTCTTTATTTCTTAAAGCTGTATTTTATTGATGTGAATGGCAGAGTGAAAGAGAGAGAGGGAAAGACAGAGAAAGAGATCTCCAATGGCTGCTTCATTCCCCAAATGACAGCAAGAACCCTATCTGGATCTCCCACGTGGGTGATATGGGCCCAAGTACTTGGGTCATCTTCTATTGCCTTCCCAGCACATTAGCAAGGAGCTGGATCAGAAGTGGAACAGCCAGGACTCAAACAAATGTTCCATATGGGATGCCAGCAGTGCAGGCAGTTGCTTAACTTACATGCACTGCACAAATCTAAGCATAGCTGAAACTTTACTAATCGACTCCTTAGGCTTCCACGTAGGTTTAGGAACATTCTCCTGAGTTAAAAGGCTACCACTGACATCAACTTTGTCTCCAAAATGAGGAAGATGATCCTGTAAAATTCTGCCTACAGAACTGTCCTACAGTCCTGGGGCCATTCCTCCAAAGAAGCGGTCCTCAGGAATCAGCCAGATTTGTTCGTCGGGGCCACAGTGGAGCCCCTTCTGGTGTGCCCACTTCCTTGACCGCTGAGAAAGGGCAGCTCATCTTATTCTAATTTTACAAACTGAGGCCTAAGCAACTGGACTGACATGCATCATTGCCAGACCCCATTAGGTCAAAATGCCACACTCAAATGTATGAGATTTTACCTACCCTGAAACAGGAATTCCAGAAATGGTGCCCCGATTCTGTTAAAGTAATCTGAGGGAGCCATGCGGAAGGTGCTTGTGGGTGAGCAGTGTCGCCTGACAATAAAGTTACACTCAAATATCTCCACAGAATCAAAATTTCTGACCACAGTGGCTAATTATAGCATGTGAAGTAAAATGCTGAAAGACCACTTAGACTCACTAGAGTAGCCACACATTTAATGTGTGAAAAACCAAGTTTTGGCTAAACATACACTGCTGATGAGAATTTAATTGCTACATATAGTTGGAAAACAAGCTCCCATCGTCTTGACATCATGAAGAACTTAAGCCCCAGAAATTTCACTCCTAGTCTATCTCCTAGAGAAATTCTTGAACTTGTATGTACATAGACATATACAAGCACAATCATAGCAGCATTGCATTAAAAAAAAACTACTGACACACAAAAACCATATATATTTATGGGGTACCATGTGTGATTCATTGATATGTGTATATATATATATATATATTCATTGTGTGATGTTCAGCTCATGGTAAATATCTCCACAAATACTTGTTATGTCTTTATGATAAAAACATTCAACATTCTTTCTGGAAAGCCTTTTTTCTTTAGAAACATATACAGCATATCACCATTATTTACAGTCACCCTACTGTGCACAGCAAATGCTGAAAACACCCCAAAAACCCATTAACACTAGAATTGATTTTAAAAGGGTGTGGTGGGACAGGTATTTAGTGCAGGGATTTAGATACTGCTTGGGACACTTGCATCTCATCTCAGCACCTGGGTTTGAATCTTACCTGAACTTCTGACCAGCTTCCTATTAGTGTATACCTTGGAAGGCAGCATGTGATGGCCTAATGCACAGGGGAGATTAAATTCTAAGCTCCTGGCTGCAGCCAGGCCTGACCTGGCTATTATGGGCATTAGGGGAAGCAGATAGAAGATATCTTTTTGTCTTTCTCTCTGTCTGCCTTTCAAATAATTATAATTAAAATAAATAAATGTATTAATAAAAGGGATGTGGAATGGTAATATAATGAATAGCATTCAACTGTGAAGATAGAGACTTAGCCTCTCCCTTCTTGTAGAGCTTTAAGATATGATTTTATTTAAAAAATAGACAGGATGGGAGAGAAGTAGAGTCCCTGGCCACCCAGGTGGCCTGCACCCTAGAATTCTTTCCCTGGCCCCCAGAGCCTTTTCGTGGACCAGGCCAGGAGGGACGGTGGGCGGGGCTGAAAGAGGCCCCGCCCCCGCGCACCTGGTGGTTGCCCTGGGAGCCGGGCCTGGCGTGGCCAAAGCTCACAATCGGCTCTCTCTGTGCCTGCCACCCCGCCCCTGCGCTCCGCTGGGCGCGCGCTCGCCTTCCGCAGACCCAGGGCCCATGGACACACACACCTTTCCGTGCAGTCCCGCGCGCCGGCTCGCCTGTTCTGCGCAGAGGGACGCCATTCACGCCGGGGCGCCCACGCTGGGCTCCCGGAGCCCAAGGTCGCGACTGAGACCGGCGCCTCCGAGGTCCCGGGCTGCCCTGCGGCCCAGGCGCCTGGGTGCCCCGAAATCCGCCGCTCCTCATCTGCCGGACGACTGAGAGGTGAACTTGGCGACTTGGCCCTTGGCCCCTGACCTTTCATTTGTAGGCACATCACTTCCTCCTCGTCCCTCCAGATTCTTGTGAAACTTAACAACTGAAAGGTCAGTAGAAGCCATCCCCATGGGCTCCCCCCGCCCCCATAATCCATTCTTTTAGGTGAGCTGAAACCCCGTGTTGAAGAGACTGCTGAAGACAGGACCATCATTTCCTCTTAGCCCAGCCCCATGAGATGGGTGCTATTGTTCTCCCCCGTTCAGATAAAGAAACATGTACAAACCAGAGGGGAACCTGTCCAGGTGTATGCAGCCTGTTTAGGTGTATGCAACCAGGTTGTGAAAATAATAATGCAAAAGAAGAAGGAGTGCAGATTTTCCTTGAATCCCACCATCTTTCTGCTGTTCCAAGCTTGTCTTCATCCATTCCCTTGCCTCGGGAACCTCCCTTGTCTCACAAATCCCTTTGAGAAGTTTTTTCAACTTTATTTGAGAGACAAAAAAGCAGAAAAACAGACTGAGCTCCCATTCTCTGGGTCACTGCCCAAGGTTTGCAGTAGCAGGGGCTGTGCTGGGGTTGAAACTGGGAATCAGAAACTCAATCCAGGTCTCCCATGTGTGTGGTGGGAGCCTGATTACTTGAATTATCAGCACCGCCCTGCAAGTGTGCATTATCAGGAAGCTGGAGTCGGGAGCCAGAGCTAGGAACCCAAGCTAGACACTCCAGTGTGAGATGGGAGCAGTTTCGTACTCCTGGCCAAATTCCCACTGCTAGCTTTAAGAATTTGATGAGCTCTACTGGTCTCACCCTACAGAGGAAAACTACATCTGGATACACTTACCTTCAGATTTCTGAATAATTTCAGAATATTCAGATCCCAAAGCTCAAGACATTCTGTCCTATTCTACCATCTCTACACTACCTTTCAAGACTGTGGATTTAAATAGTTGGGACATGCCAAGGTGGCCCAGAATGGTGCTGACAAAAGTAGAGGTGTTTGTGTATATGAAGATCCTCCTGAGAATCATGTTATGTGATTTACTAGGAACTCAGGGCTGCAGGGCAGCACTTGTTTCTTTCTTGATTAGTGGTGGTGTTGATTGTAAAGGACTCTGCCCAGGGCACCTCTCTCTCTCTACCACTTCAAGGCCTTAGCAGACCATTACAGACCAGCCCATGGACTTTATTAGTTAACTTGACAATGTCATATCCTGCCAATTCTTAGTTAAGGATGCAGGCTGTCAGAAACAACATCGAAGTCTCTGATTAGGAAGTCCCTGTCCACACAGATTATGAGTATTGATTCAGCACAATTGATAAACTATTAACAGCATCTTATCCTACTTCATGCATAGTTTTCTCATAATACATTTTGCATGAAATCTTTGAAGACCTCATTATATGTATGGATTTTAATTTTTTCATTAAAATAAACTTATCTTTTAATTGTATTTTCCACAGACCTTTTGCGATACCCTCTTATATAATGTGTATGCAGTGACACTCTACCTAACCAGAATATAGTTGGTGATAGTAAGACAAATCATAAATAGCAGGGGCTGGCATCATGCACAGCTATTAAGGCCCTGCTTGGGACATCCACATTCCTGTACAACAGTGTCCAGGTTCAAGCCCTGGCTCCATTTCATTTTTAAAAAAGTTTATGGCAGATAGAGGAGGAGAGACACAGAGAGCTTCCATTCGCTGGTTCATTTCCCAAATGCCTGCAAGAGCCAGGCCTGGGCCAGTCAGAAGCCAAAAACCTAGAACTCCATCTGGCCCTCGCACATCAGTTTCAGGGACATGTACTTGGGTCATCATCTGCTGCTTTCCCAGCCACATTAGCAGGAAGCTAGGTAGAAAGCACAGTAGGCAGGTTCCATTCTGCAACTCAATATGGGATGGAAGTTTTCCAAGAGATGATTTACCCTGTAACCTGCTGCACCACAATACCCCATCCCCACCAGTTCTATTTCTTATTCTAGCTTCCTTCTAATTTGCACTCTTGGAGGCAACAGGTGATGGCTCAAGTACCTGGGTCCCTGCCACCTACCTGGGAGACCTGGATTGAGTTCCCATTTCCTGGCTTCAGCCTGACCCAATAGGTGGATGGATGGTGATGCCATTAACAGAAATGTAGAGAAGTGAGTAAGTCAAAGTGATATCAAGTGTTCTGCTCTGGATGTGCTACATTGTAGATGCCTATTAAGACATCCAAATGAAAATGAAGAACAGACACAAGGTATATGAAGGGACTTCAAAACTTTCATGGAAAATTGTATTAAAAGGTACGTTTCTTTTTGGTGCGAAATATTTGAAATCCATGTATATTTTGTTCATAATATGCATTTTCCATGAGCATTTCATCCATCTTTGGGACTCTGGTGGAAAGACAGAGATGACTGTAAATTTTTTTTTTTTGACAGGCAGAGTGGACAATGAGAGAGAGACAGAGAGAAAGGTCTTCCTTTGCCATTGGTTCACCCTCCAATGGCTGCCGCGGATGGCGCGCTGCGGCTGGCACACCGTGCTCATCCGATGGCAGGAGCCAGGTGCTAGGTGCTTTTCCTGGTCTCCCATGGGGTGCAGGGCCCAAGCACTTGGGCCATCCTCCACTGCACTCCCGGGCCACAGCAGAGAGCTGGCCTGGAAGAGGGGCAACCGGGACAGAATCCGGCGCCCCGACCGGGACTAGAACCCGGTGTGCCGGCGCCGCAAGGCAGAGGATTAGCCTGTTTTGAACACGGCGCCGGCCGAGATGACTGTAAATTTGAGAGTAAACAATTAGAACGTGAGAACTGAAGCTGAGAACTGGGCTGAAGGTCGTCAGATGGGATGAGTCACCAGGTGAGCACTTGAGAGAGTGCCATTCGGCTGTTCACGTCCACTCCAACAGTTAGGCTTCCTACAAGAGAGGAGGGTGATATGAGCAGGAAGCAGGCAGTGGAAATGTTATGATTGCTTAGAAAGAAAGACATATTTAAAGAAGGGGCAAGTAGTCAACAGTGCTCATTGTGCTCATTGCCATAATGTAGGCAAAGGAGGAAAGATGTGGTGTGGTGGTCAAAAGATGGACTGGACTTTCAGATTTTGAAGTAAGAGCCAGTTTTTTTATTACAGATGTTAGAAACGCAGCCAGCCAGCTTATGCTAAATAAGTTTTGGGCGGAATATATTTACTCATGCCATCCTGAACATGGAGTGGCAGCCAACTTCTGGCAGAAGAGATCCAGGGTGACAGTGATGCTGTCAGCCTGTCTCTCTCTGCTTTGTGAGCTGTGTTCTCTCTGTAGGAACTGTGATAGCCACCTGCATTCCCAGCTGCACACGTTACCGCTCACCAACTTAGGCAGAAGGTTTTTCATGTAGTATGGCGGAAAGATTTCATAGGATCCTGGTTGATGTATTTGATGAGCGTGTGCTTGAGCAACTTAGTTTAGCTGGAGTGTGATGGTTCACTCAAATGGACGAATCCTAACTCATAGAGCCATTCCTGTGGTAGAGAGAGACAGAAGGGACAGCTCTGTTAAAACTACCTGGAGTGGACTTCCTATGATAATAGTATTTTTTTTCCAGAAAAATATTAAGAAAGAAAAGCAAGCTGGATAAATGTAGCATGGACTGCTACACAATCCAAAAGATTATCTTTCCATAAACAGTAAGAAGAGAGAGAATTATATATCACAATGGCTGCATTGTAATACTGAGCAGGTATTTAGATGCCCACGGCCCACATTGGAGTGCCTGGGTTCAGTTTCCACCTCCAGCATCCCACCAATGCAGCCCAGAGGCAGTGGTGATTGCTCATAATGGGGTTTCTGCCACCCATGTGGGAGGCCTCAGCTCCTAGTGCCATCCCAGTCCCAGCCCCCACCATTGTGGGCATTTGGAGAGTGAACCAATGGTTGGCAGATGTTATGTGTGTGCAAGCTCGCTCTCCTACCAAATTCCTCTCTGGTTTTCAAATTTAAAAATGCTCATCGTAATTCAACAGTAAGTTTATAAAAACTTAAAGTTGTTTCTCATTAAGGACCTCAGTGTTAGTGGGATCATATTCATCACACTTTTGTATATCAAAAGTCCAGTAGATGTATATTTATCATCAGTGCTTCAAAATTCTAATCATTCTTTATAACCTTTTTAAAAGATTTATTTATTTATTTGAAAGGCAGAGATACAGAAACAGAGAGAGAGAGAGAGAGAGAGAGAGAGAGAGAGAGAGAGAGAGAGGGAGGTCTTCCATCTGCTGGTTCACTTCCCAAATGTCCACAATGGCCAGAGCTGTGCAGATCCGAAGCAAGGATCCAGGAGCTTCCTCCGGGTCTCTCACGTGGATGCAGGAGCCCAAGCACTTGGGCCATCTTCTCCTGCTTTCCCAGGCCATAACAGAGAGCTAGATCAGAAGTGAAGCAGCCAGGACTCAAACCCGTGCCCATATGGGATGCTGGCACTGCAGGCAGAGATTTTACCTGCTACGCCATAGCACTGGCCCTTATAACATTTTTAACCATTAAAATCTGTATGGTCTCTACACTGTGGGGGATATGCTAGTATGGAATCATACAGATGGGAGTTCAAATCCTTTTATTAACAATTTAGTTACCCTCATCATCTGTAGGGGTAAAATGGAAAAGCTATGTGAGGAGGAAAGGATAAATGAAAACGATAAGAAAATTTTATAATGGATGATATGTTTTGAATTATTTTAACTTGATTCCAGCTGATATTTTAAAAGATTTACTTACATATTTAAAAGGCAGAGAGTGGGAGACAGAGAGAAATCTTCCAACTCTTTTTTCACTCCCCAAAATGATATAAGAGCAGGGGCTGGATTAGGCAAAAGCCAGGAGCCCAGAACTCCATCTGGGTTTTCCATATGGAAGTCAGGGGCTCAAATACTTGGGCCATCTTCTAGTATCTTTCCCACACATTAGCAGGCAGCTGGATTGGAAGCAGAGCAACCAGGACTCGAACGGTTATTCCAGTATGATATCTGATATTGCAAGCAGTAGCTTTACCCACTGTACCACCACACCAGCCGTGAGTTCCATTTGTGTGTGTGTGTGTGTATGTAATATGTGGTTCCTACTTTATGAAATCCATTGCAATAAATTATGGTAATGACATTTAATAAGAAACATCCCCACTTCTGAGGGAAGATTTAAAGTATATTACTTAACCAAAGTGAGATGATAAAATGAACTTTGGAATATTTATTTATTTATTTATTTGCTGTCATAGTTTTTGTTTTGGTCCAGCAGTTAAAAGAAGCTGATCAAGCATGGCTCTAGCAGATAAGAGACTTGAGAACTTACAGATCTACAAAGTTCTTCAGTGTGTTCGGAACAAAGACAAGGAGCAGATAGAGAAACTCATCAAGTTTGGATATCCTGAACTAATAAACTTCACAGAGCCCACCAGTGGGGTCAGTGCTCTGCACTTAGCCTCAGTCTCCAATGATGTTGATATGGTCAGCTTTCTCCTTGAGCTTGGTGCTCACCCTGATGTGCAAGACCGAATGGGCTGTACCCCGACCATGAGAGCGGCAGAATTGGGCCATGAGTTGTCGATGGAAATACTAGCCAAGGCAAAGGCTGATATGACTATAGTTGATAATGAAGGAAAAGGTAAAAATCCTAATATTCACTCTAGGAGAATAGAATATACTTTATAGCCAGAAATCAGTAGATAGGACTTTTTTTCTTTCCAACTTTTTTTTAAAGATTTACTTATTTTATTTGAAATATTTACAGAGAAAGAGAGGCAGAGAGAGAGGTCTTTCATATGCTGGTACATTCCCCAACTGGCCGCAGTGGCCAGAGCTGAGCCGATCCAAAACCAGGAGCCAGGAGCCCTTTGGAGGTCTCCCATGTGGGTGCAGGAGCCCAAGGACTTGGGCCATCTTCTACTGCTTTCCCAGGCCATAGCAGAGAGCTGAATTGGAAGTGGAGCAGCCAGGAATCGAACCGGTGCCTACATGGGATCCCTGCACTACAGGCAGTGGCTTTACCTGCTAAGCCACAGCGCCAGCCCTAATATGGCCCCTCTTTTCAAATTTGGATGTGAATTACTCATGGTTTTAAGTTGAAGGCTAGATTCCCAGTCCAGTACCTAAGAAGGACGTCATCTCATAATCTGAAAATACTATAAGGGATATCTCAGGGAAACAACTCTAAGAGCTTATTCCTTTAAAAAGAAAATTAGAATAAGATGAATCTGTTTGGTGGCTTCTTTTAAATATGTGGAATTTTCAACATCACTCTATTACCATATTCATAATTGTCCATTATGAAATATAAAATCTTCCTTAGAACAAAAGATAGAAAGCCTTTCTAATTCCTGAATTTTACGTTTTAGAACATTGGGTGGTAGCCGACTCCACAAGGGTTTTGTACATCCTAGAGAGCAATCTGAAGTAGAAAGGAGTTGTACTTGGAGTTGAGAGGTGGATTCTGGCAAACACTCCAACTTCCTGGGCTCATTTTTCAATGTATTTGGAAAGATTACTTCAATCTTTATTTTATTTAAAGATTTATTTACTTACCTGAAAGGTAGCGTTAGACAAAGAGAGAGAGAGAGAGAGAGAGAGAGAGAGAGAGAGATCTTCCATCTGCTGGTTCACTCCCCAAATGGCTGTAGCAGCCAGAGCTGGGCCGATCCAAAGCCAGAAGCCTGGAGCTTCTTCCAGGTCTCCTATGCGGGTGCAGGGGCCCAAGGATTTAAGCCATCTTTTATTGCTTTTCCAGGCCAAAGGAATGAGCTGGATTGGAAGTGGAGCAGCCAGGACTTGAAATGGTACCCATATGAGATGCTGGCACTGCAGGTGGCGGCTTTACCTGCTGCACCACCAGTGTAGCCGGTCTCCAAACTTTAGATATGATATTTTATCCATTATTCAGGTGAAATAGCTATGTTTCCATATCATCTGCCCCTCCCGAATCCCATCATGCTCTGAGGGTGTCTTTTCCAAATGATTTGAGATTCAGGCAAGAAATGATACAGCCTCTGAAAAATATTAATAGTTACTACCAGCGTAATATTAATTAGAATTTAATCAGTTGTCCTAAAGAGATAGTTGCTCCAAGTACCAAGCCATTAATATCAGTCTTACTTTAGAGAAATGAATTCTGTTATACCATTTATTATGTTAATTTTTCCTGACAGGAGCAAAATCTACTTTTGTAACTCCCTGAAAACTTTGTATTTGATAGATGATTTGCCTAAAAAAGAGGAAGGGACAAGGACAAGGTTGAATTCTTTAATAGACTGGCATAATAAAATAAACGTCAGTTGCACTCAGGGATAAACAGTTTTACCATGTTAAATCTTGAGGAAGCAGAAGCTTCACAATGCTCTTTAGAGTACCATTTCTCAAAGTGTGTTCTGTGGAGCACAGATTCACTGGGCTGTCTAGGAGTACTGCAGGCAGCATTGACTCCCTGTTGAGTTCATTAGAGAAACATCAGGTTAAACAAGTTTAGACGTGTTTTTTTCATGTTGTCAGACCAAAGATGGTGATACTTTCCAGCTTTACTTGGCCTTCGAATGTTTTTTTTCTGATGGCAACTTATAAATCTGTAATAGGTGGCTTGAACGTTGAAAAACACTATACTGCAGAAAGGCCTGTTTTCAAATTTTGAAACAAATATAGATCACAAAGAAAACAGATTGAGAAATTTTATAAAGATTTAAAGTCTACAATTTGTTTAAATCAAGGTAAAACTGAAAAGCAGGTCAAGTAAATATTTGTGTTTTTTTAATATAAAAATTAGTTTCTATTTTGTTGTACACCAACCTGGTTCTAGGGAATATATCCATTTTAGAAAACATTTATAATCTCTTTCAGTAAAAATTGTACAAACAATCTTTGCAACACTTTTTCTACATTTTAAATTATTTCTTTTTTTGAAGGTTTTTATTTAATGAATACAAATTTCATACATACAGCTTTTAGGGATAGAGTGTTTCTTCCCCCCATTCCCGCTTTCCCACCCTTACCCCCACTCCCATCCCACCTCCTACTCCCTCTTCTATTGCATTTTCCATTAAAATTAATTTTTAATTGACTTTATATACAGAAGGCCAACTCTATACTAAGTAGAGATTTCAACTATTTGCACCCACACAGACACACAAAGTATGAAGTACAGTTTGAAGATAAGTTTTACCATTAATTCTCATAGTACAGCTCATTAAGGACAGAGTTCCAACATGGGGAGCAAGTACACAGTGACTTAACAACTGACATGTTTATTTATGATGTCAGTGATCACCTGAGGCTCTTGATATGAGCTGCCAAGGCTATGGAAGCTTTTTGAGTCCACAAACTCTGTTGGTTTTTAGACAGGGCCATTTGCAAAGCAGAAGATCTCTCCTCCCTTCAGAGAAAAGTACATCCTTCTTTGATGGCCTCCTCTTTCCACTGGGGTCTCACTCACAGAGATCTTTCATGAAGAACTGTTTTTGCCACTATACCTTGGCTTTCCATGCCTGAAATACTCTCATGGTATTTTCAGTCAGATCCAAATGCCTTAGGGGCTGATTCTGTGGTCAGAGTGCTGTTTAGGGCGTTTGCTGTGTGGACTGCTTTCCATGTTGGAACTTTTTTTCCTTTGTAATTTTTTTTGTTTTGTTTTTGAGAGGCACAATGGACAGTGAGAGAGAGAGAGAGAGAGAGGTCTTCTTTTTTTTTTTTTTTTTTGACAGGCAGAGTGGACAGTGAGAGAGAGAGAGAGAGAGAGAGAGAAAGGTCTTCCTTTGCCTTTGGTTCACCCTCCAATGGCTGCCGCGGATGGCGCGCTGCTGCCGGCGCACCGTGCTCATCCGATGGCAGGAGCCAGGTGCCAGGTGCTTATCCTGGTCTCCCATGGGGTGCAGGGCCCAAGCACTTGGGCCATCCTCCACTGCACTCCCGGGCCACAGCAGAGAGCTGGCCTGGAAGAGGGGCAACCGGGACAGAATCCGGCGCCCCGACCGGGACTAGAACCCGGTGTGCCGGCACCGCAAGGCAGAGGATTAGCCTGTTGAGCCACAGCGCCGGCCGAGAGGTCTTCTTTTTGCCGTTGGTTCACCCTCCAATGGCCGCCGCGGCCGGCACACCGCGCTGATCCGATGGCAGGAGCCAGGTGCTTCTCCTGGTCTCCCATGGGGTGCAGGGCCCAAGCCATCCTCCACTACACTCCCTGGCCACAGCAGAGAGCTGGCCTGGAAGAGGGGCAACCGGGACAGAATCCGGTGCCCTGACCGGGACTAGAGCCTGGTGTGCCAGCGCCACAAGATGGAGGATTAGCCTGTTGAGCCACAGCACTGGCTTCTCCTTTGTAATTCTATCTACTGTTATTACCAGGAACTTGGTCTTATTTATGTGATCTCTTTGACTTATGGTCCTATCTATATGATCAATTCCATACATAATATGATCACTTTATCATATAAGATGGGATTAGTGTCACCCAGCTAAATGGGGTTTAGAATCCCATGGCAAGTTTTTAGCTTCACCCTTAGGGGTAAGTCTGTGGGAATGTGTGCTGATCTGTACAGCTCCTCCCTCTCTCATTCCCACTCTTATTTTTAACTGGGATCTATTTTCAATTTACTTAATACATCTATGATTAATTCTATGTTAAGTAAAGTGTTCAACCAATGGTGTAAAGTAGAGAAAATAAATAAATAAATAAAATGCAATAATAAACTGTTCCTTGACAGTAAAGACAAGGGCTGTCCAAGTAATTGCTTCTCATAGCATCAGTTTCACTCCTACAGGTTTGCTTTTAGGTACATGTTAATTGTCACAGATCAGGGAGAACATATGCTATTTGTCCATTTGGGACTGGTTATTTCACTAAGTATGATATTTTCCAGATTCATCCATTTAGCTGTAAATGACAGTTTTTTTTTTAACCACTGTGTAGTATTCCATAGAGTACATATCCTATAGTTTCTTTATCCAGTCTTCCGTTGATGGGCATTTAGGTTGATTTCATGTCTTGGCTATTGTGAATTGAGTTGCAATAAATATGAAGATGCAGATGACTCTTTTATTTGCTGATTTCATTTCCTTTGGGTAAATTCTGAGGAGTGGGATGGCTGGGTCATATGGTAGGACTAGATTCAGATTTCTGAGGTATCTCCAAACTGTCTCCCATAGTGGCTTCACCAGTTTGTATTCGCACCAAGAGTGGATTAGGATACCTTTTTCCCCCCGCAACCTCACCAGCATTTGTTGTTTGTTGATTTCTGTATGAAAGCCATTCTAACTGGGGTGAGGTGAAACCTCATTGTGGTTTTGATTTGCATCTCCCTGATGGCTAGTGATCCTGAGCATTTTTTCATGTGTATGTAGTCCACTTGGATTTCCCTTTTTGAAAAATGTCTATTTAAGTCCTTTGCCCACTTCTTCATTGGGTTGTTTGCTTTGCTATTGTGAAGTTTTTTGATCGCTTTATATATTCTGGTTATTAATCTTTTATCAGTTGCATAGTTTGCAAATAATTTCTCCCATTCTGTTGGTTGCCTCTTTACTTTCATGACTATTTCTTTGGCTGTACAGGATTTTTGTGTAAGGTGTAAAGTATGGATCTTGCTTCATATTTCTGTGTTGCAGTTGATTTTCTCAACAATGTTTCAGTGGATTCGTTTCTGAGAGGAGCAGTGTGGTGGGGGCAAGAGGCGCGGAGTCACCACACAGACCCCGGGAGTCGGGTGAAAGCAGGCTTGAGGCGAGCAGCCTGCAGACTCGTTTATTACAGTTGGAACCACTCCTTATATAGCCAAGACCAGCCAATCTGGTCAAGGGGCGGTCTATGCCCCAACCAATCACAGCCTGTTGCCAGGCAGTTTCCAAAGCCATCCAATCACAGCCTGTTACCAGGCAGTTTCAAATACATCCAATCACAGCCTGTTGCCAGGCAGGCTCCATTGCCAGGTGGGTTTCAAAGCCATTCCTGAGTAACTGATGCTCGCTTGCCAGTGGCCACCTTGGCATGGCCTTCTCATTCCACCACATTTCCCCCTTTTCGTTTATTTTTGAGCAACGGGAGGCATGATTCTTGGCCATACCATTGTTGACCCCGTTTCCATGTGGTCTCCGTACGCAGCTGTGCCTGTCTTAGGTTGTCCCCCAGGGGATCTTACCCGTCGTTGACTAACCAGCGCTCAAATCAAGAGACCACAGGAGTGCTTGCTCAGATAGGGGTAGGAATGAGGAATAATGGTTATCAGGAATGGCATGACCACACACAGGCTGTGGGCCATTTGAGTGGCTGACCAGAACTAGTGGGGTACAAAACAGTAACAGATGTGGCTATGGGCAGTTTCTCAGGGTAGGATGATAGGGCAGGTGCATCTGCTAACAAGGCGGAGTCTCGGTCTTGTTCAGCTGGTCCTGGTTGGCTGTCCGTTGCAGGCTTGATGTTTCGGGCTGGAACCCAAATGGGCTGTTCTGCATTCTCTGGAAAGACACAAGCATATCCTCGACCTTTGGTTAGTAGAGGGTGTGGTCCTTTCCATTCTCCTGTCAGGGCATCTTTCCACCTAACCATAGGGGCTGGGGTCTGGGATGGAAAGGATCCCCAGTGTTTATAAGCTGGGCTGATCCCTTGGGAATCAAAAGTAAGAAAATTGATGGTGAAAAGGACCTCAGTCAAAGCAAGCTGTGGGTCTAGGGGCATATGATTGCTTTTCTGTCTTTGTAAGAGATCTTTAATCGTCCTATGAAAAGGGGGAAATGTGGTGGAATGAGAAGGCCATGCCAAGGTGGCCACTGGCAAGCGAGCATCAGTTACTCAGGAATGGCTTTGAAACCCACCTGGCAATGGAGCCTGCCTGGCAACAGGCTGTGATTGGATGTATTTGAAACTGCCTGGTAACAGGCTGTGATTGGATGGCTTTGGAAACTGCCTGGCAACAGGCTGTGATTGGTTGGGGCATAGACCGCCCCTTGACCAGATTGGCTGGTCTTGGCTATATAAGGAGTGGTTCCAACTGTAATAAACGAGTCTGCAGGCTGCTCGCCTCAAGCCTGCTTTCACCCGACTCCCGGGGTCTGTGTGGTGACTCCGCGCCTCTTGCCCCCACCACACTGCTCCTCTCAGAAACGAATCCACTGAAACATTGTTGAGAAAATCAACTGCAACATTTCTGCATGTGAAAATCCAGTTTTCCCAGCACCATTTGTTGAGGAGACCGTCCTTGATCCAGGGACTGGTTTTAGCTCCATGGTCGAATATAAGTTTATTGTAGATGGTTGGATTGATTTCTGGCATTTCTATTCTGTTCCACTGGTCTATTCATCTGTTTTTGTACCAGTACCAGGCTGTTTTGATTGTAACTGCCTTGAAGTATATCTTGAAATCTGATATTGAGATGCTTCCAGCTTTATTTTTGTTGTATAAGATTGCTGTAGCTATCCAAGACCTCTTGTGTTTCTAAATTAATTTCAACATCATTTTTTCTAGATCTGAGAAGCATGTCTTTGGTATTTTGATTGTTATTGCATTGAATCTTTAAATTATTTTCAGAAGAATGGACATTTTGATGATATTGATTCTTCTGATCCATAAACATGGAAGTTTTTTCCTTTTTTTGTCTTCTATTTCTTTCTTTAGAGTTTTTAATTCTTATAGTAGAAATCTTTGACCTCCTTGGTTTAATTTATTCCAAGGTATTTAATTTTTTTGTAGTTACTGTGAATGAGATTGATATTAAAAGTTCTTTCTCAGGCATGGTATTGTTTGTGCATACACAGGCTGTTGTTTTTTGTGTATTTATTTTATATCCTGCTACTTTACCAAACTCTTTCATGTGTTCCAGTAGTCTCCTAGTGGAGACTATATATTTTATATTATAATATATAATCATATAATATATATTATATGTAATATATATAATCATATCATCTGCAAATAAGATAGTTTCACTTCATTCTTACTTATCTGAATCCCCTTGATTTCTTTTTCTTCCCTTATGGCTCTGGCTAAAACTTCCAGGACCTTATTGAATAGCAATGGTGAGAGTGGACATCCTTATCTGATTCTAGATCTCAGTGGGAATGTTTTCAGTTTTTCCCCATTCAGTAGTATGCTTGCCATGAGTTTGTCATAAATTGCCTTAATTATGTTGAGAAAGGTTCCTTCTAGACCGAAGTTGCTTAGAGTTTTCATCATGAAAGGGTGTTATATTTTATGAAGTGCTTTCTCTGCATCTACTGAGATAATCATATGGTTTTTCTTCAAATTGTTAATGTGATGTATCACATTGATTGACTTGTGAATGTTGAAATATCCTTGCATACCAGGGATAAATCCCACTTAATCTGGGTGGATGATTTTCCTGAGATATTGTTGAATTCTATTGGGCAGGATTTCATTGAGGAATTTTGTGTCTGTGTTCATCAGGGAAATGAGTCTTGTTTTTTTTTCTCTGTTGCATCTTTTCCAGATTTAGGGATTAATGTGATGCTGGCATCATAGAAGGAATTTGGGAGGATTCTCTCCCTTTCAGTTGTTTTAAATAGCTTGAGAAGAATTGGAGTTAGTTCTTTAAATATTTGGTAGAATTCAGCAATGAAGCCATCTGGTCCTGGACTTTTCTTTGTTGGGAAGGCCTTTATTACAGATTCAATTTCTTTCTTTCTTTCTTTTTTTTTATGTAGTTTCAAAACTTTTTAATTTATTTTTTATAAAGCTTTTATTTAAAGAATATAAATTTCCAAAGTACAGTTTATGGATTACAATGGCTTCCCCCCCATAACTTCGCTCCCACCCGCAACCCTCCCCTTTCCCGCACCCTCTCCCCTTGCATGCACATCAAGATTCATTTTTAATTCTCTTTATATACAGAAGATCAGTTTAGTATATATTACGTAAAGATTTCAACAGTTTGCCCTCACATAGCAACACAAAGTGAAAAATACTGTTGGAGTACTAGTTATAGTATTAATTCACAATGTACAGCACATTAAGGACAGAGATCCTACATGATATATATTTTTTAAATTGATTAATTTTCTATGCAATTTCCAATTTAACACCAAGATTTTTTTTCATTTTTAATTATCTTTATATAGAGAAGATCGATTCAGTATATACTAAGTAAAGATTTCATCAGATTGCACCCACACAGAAACACAAAGTGTAAAATACTGCTTCAGTACTAGTTATAGCATTACTTCACATTGGACAACACATTAAGGATAGATCCCACATGAGACCTAAGTACACAGTGACTCCTGAAGTTGATTTAACAATTTGACACTCTTGTTTATGGCATCAGTAATCTCCCTAGGCTCTAGTCATGAGTTGCCGAGGCTATGGAAGCCTTTAGGGTTTGCCGACTTCGATATTATTCCGACAGGGTCATAGTCAAAGTGGAAGTTCTCTCCTCCCTTCAGAAAAGGTACCTCCTTCTTTGATGGCCCCGTTCTTTCCACTGGGATCTCACTCGCAGAGATCTTTCATTTCATTTCTTTTTTTTTTCCAGAGTGTCTTGGCTTTCCATGCCTAAAATATTCTCATGGGCTCTTGAGCCAGATCCGAATGCCTTAAGGGCTGATTCTGAGGCCAGAGTGCTATTTAGGACATCTGCCATTCTATGAGTCTGCTGTGTATCTCGCTTCCCATGTTGGATCATTCTCTCCCTTTTTCATTCTATCAGTTAGTATTAGCAGACACTAGTCCTGTTTGTGTGATCCCTTTGACTCTTAGACCTATCAGTGTGATCAATTGTGAACTGAAATTGATCACTTGGACTAGTGAGATGGCCTTGGTACATGCCACCTTGATGAGATTGTATTGGACTTTACTGGCACATTTCTAACTCCATCATTTGGAGCACGACTGATTGAGCATGTCCCAAATTGTACATCTCCTCCCTCTCTTATTCCCACTCTTATATTTCACAGGGATCACTTTTCAGTTAAAATTTAAACACCTAAGAATAATTGTGTGTTAATTACAGAGTTCAACCACTAGTACTAGAATAAAAAAATACCAAAATGGATAAAGTATTACATTGTACAACAACAGTCAGCACAAGAGCTGATCAAGTTACTGTTTCTCATAGTGTCCATTTCACTTCAACAGGTTTCCCCTTTGGTGCTCAGTTAGTTGTCGCCCGATCAGGGAGAACATATGATATTTGTCCCTTTGGGACTGGCTTAATTCACTCAGCATGATGTTTTCCAGATTCCTCCATTTTGTTGCAAATGACCAGATTTCATTGTTTTTGACTGCTGTATAGTATTCTATAGAGTTCATGTCCCATAATTTCTTTATCCAAATGTATGCTTTGAATTCCCTGTGATCTTTTGCTATGAGGTTCCCTTTGTTTACCTTCTTTCATGTTGATGGCCGTGTTTCTGTGTTTCTGTGTGTAACGCATCTTTAAGCATCTTTTGCAGGGCTGGACGAGTGGCAACAAATTCTTTCAATTTCTGTTTGCTGTGAAAGGTCTTTATTTCACCTTCATTCACAAATGAGAGCTTTGCAGGATATAATATTCTGGGCTGGCAGTTTTTCTCTCTAAGTACCTGGGCTATGTCTCGCCATTCCCTTCTAGCTTGTAGGGTTTCTGATGAGAAGTCTGCCGTGAGTCTAATTGGAGCTCCTTGAGAGTAATCTGACAATTCTCTCTTGCACATTTTAGGATCTTTTCTTTCTATTTCACTGTGGTGAGTTTAATTTCAATGTGTCGTGGTGAGGATCTCTTTTGGTCATGTTTCCTAGGGGTTCTATGAGCTTCCTGTACTAGGATGTCTCTGTCCTTCTCCAAAACTGGGAAATTTTCTGCTATTATCTCACTAAAAAGGCCTTCTAATACTTTCTCCCTCTCCATGCCTTCAGGAACTTCTAGAACTCGAATTTGGGTTTTTTAATAGTATCCTGTAGATTCCCAACAATATTTTTTAGATTTCTAATTTCCTCTTCTTGTCTTTGATTTGACTGTATATTTTCCTGTGCTCTGTCTTCTAAGTCTGATATTCTCTCTTCTGCCTCACCCATTCTGTTCGTAAGGCTCTCTAATGTGTTTTTCATTTGGTCTATTGAATTCTTCACTTCATTATGATTTCTCGTCACTATCACAGTTTCATGTTCTACTAGTTGTTTCATTTCAGCTTGATTCCTCCTTAATATTTCATTTTCATGAGAGAGATTTTCTACCTTGTCCATTAAGGATTTCTGTAGTTCAAGAATTTGTTTTTGAGTACTTCTTAGTGTTCTTATCAATTTTTTGAGATCTGCTTCTTGCATTCCTTCTATCTCATCATCTTCATAATCTTGAATTGGGGTGTCTTTTTCATTTGGGGGTGTCATAGTGTCTTCCTTGTTCTTGTCACCTCGGTTTTTGCATTTGTTGTTTGGCATATTGGTTTCTTCACTGTGGTGTTTTTTCTTGTTATACTATGACTCTAGATAAGTGGACTGTGTGCTTTCAATGGAGCCTTAGAGGCTTGAGATGGCTGTGGCCTGAGAGCTCTGGTTCCTCAGGGTTGAGGGTGTACCAAAGGTGCCACTCCCAGGTTAGGCGTGGTAAATCTCTCTCTTTTCTTTCTTTATTTTTGATTCAAAAGAGAATTCCACACAGCTGAATGGAATTGGGGGTGGTTAGCAGGCAAATGATATACCCACAGGAGCCAGAGATCAGAATCTCTTTCCCAAGGACCACAGAGGGAATCTCTGCAGCCTTCAGTGTGGGTTCAAATTCTCCTGCAGTCTCACCACTGGGCTACCAAGGCTATTGAACTGTAGCGTCTCTGGAGAGTACTCACGTGGTGAATTCCGTGAGTTCTCTCCCCCACAGTCTCTTTTTTCACAGTCTCAGTTCATTAGCACCACACATTCATTAGATTCTAATCTCCCGTTATTTCACCCCCATGCCCAGAGTCAGGTTTTTCTGCTAGGCTCAGGGCCGGTGCAGACCTGAGGTCGCCCTGCTTATGATGTATGTCTAAAATGGTGCCTGCTCTTTGTCTTGCTCACCTTTGAGAGGTGGGCGGAGAGAGAGAAACTCGTGTCTGTATGGGTCACTTTTTTCTTTCTCTCTCTCTTCTAGTTAGCCTGGTGAACTTTTCCCCACAGGGCTTCAAGCCTTGTTCGCTCTAGTCTCCTCTCTAAGCTTCCCTGCCAGTGTCTCGGGCTATTGAGGTTCGGCTCACCTAGCGTTCCAGCACTGGTGTGTTGAGTCTGCCGCTGGTGTCCCGAACTGTGGGCTCCCACGCTCTCCTTGAAGGTCCATTATGAATCACTAGTTCTGGAAGAGTTTCCTCTGCTGTTTCTTCCCCTGCTCATCCTTGAACCTGCAGTATCTCCACTTTTATTAAACTGTCTCTCCCCGGACTATCAGTGTGCTACCTTCCTATTCCGCCATCTTGCCGACACTCTCCTTTTTTTTTTTTTTTTTGACAGGCAGCGTGGACAGTGAGAGAGAGAGAGAGAGAGAGACAGAGACAGAGACAGAGAGAAAGGTCTTCCTTTACCGTTGGTTCACCCTCCAATGACTGCTGCGGCCGGCGCACTGCGGCCAGCGCACCATGCTGATCTGAAGCCAGGAGTGAGGTTCTTCTCCTGGTCTCCCATGGGGTGCAGGGCCCAAGGACTTGGGCCATCCTCCACTGCACCTCTGGGCCACAGTAGAGAGCTGGCCTGGAAGAAGGGCAACTGGGACAGAATCCAGCGCCCCAGTGTGCCGGGGCCGCAGGCGGAGGATTAGCTTATTGAGCCGAGGTGCCTGCCCTGAATTAATTTCTGTCTCAGTTATGGATCTTAAACAGGTGTTCTGTGTCTTCATGGTGCAGTTTAGGTAGGTTGTATGTGTCCAGGAATCTATCCATTTCTGATAGCTTTCCCAGTTTTTTGGCATACAGCTCTTTGTAATAATTTCTGATGATTCTTTTTATTTCTGTGGTGTCTGTTGTTACATTTCCTTTTTCATCTCTAATTTTATTGATTTGGGTCTTCTCCTTTTTTGGTTAGTTGTGCCAACTGTGTGTCAATTTTGTTTATTTTTTCAAAAAATCAGTTCTTCATTTTGCTGATCTTTTCTACTTTTTTTTGGTTTCAATTTTGTTGATTTCTCTATTTTTATTTCTTTCCTTCTACTGGTTTTGGGTTTAGTTTGCTGTTTTTTTCTAGGTCCTTGAGGTACATTGATAGTTCATTTATTTGGTGCCTTTCCAGTTTCTGGATGTAGGCACCAATTACTATGAACTCTCCTCTTATTGCTGCTTTTGCTATATCCTGCAAATTTTGGTGTGTTGTATTGTCATCTTCATTTGTTTCCAGAAATTTTTTCATTTTTATTTTGATTTCTTCTATGATCCACTGTTCGTTCAGAGGCATGTTGTTCATTTTCCATATGTTTATATATGATGTAGGATTCTTGAGTTGTTGATTTCCAGCTTCATTGCATTGTGGTTCGTTAGCCTTATTAAAAATTTTCCCCTTGTTTTTTGGCATTTCTGATTCCTTTTATCTTTAATAAGTGTCTTGGGGTTTGTGGAGAGATTTCCCTCTGCTATACATCTGTGCGTTACCAGTGGAAATACGTAGCCCAGCCTCTGGAAGTCCTGCTTGCTTCTAGATGGTTATGGAGGCAGATAGCAGAGCTCTGGTGCACTAAGCCCCTCATACTTAGGCCGAGCTCTGTTGTTTGAAAAGAGCTAGGGATTTCAATGTTTGGAACTTTTCCCTGGCTTACAGTTCATGTGGTGGTGGTGGGAAATGACTCTGAAATGTTGCAGTTCTTATTTCCGGGTGGAGGGTGTGTGGTGAAGTGGCTCCACAATTGATAGGCATGCACATGGAAGACAAATATGGTAGGTAGCACTGTGTTTACAGTCGGAGATATAAACAGGCAATATGGCTTCCCCCATCCAGCTGCAGGTCCTCCTGGGGGTATAGGGAGACGTGGATGGGCAGGGGTATGCCTGAGTTCTTTTCCCCTATTCTTCCCCCTTGGAATTTCAAACAGTTTGCCCAGCTCTCCCACCTGCTACTAACACTGCTCAGCAGACTTGTGACCTCACATCTCACCTGGTCTGCCTTGGGAGGCGGGGAGAGCGTGGCATCAGTTGCCCTGTTCGGCTTTTCCATTGCACCTCTGCTGTGTTCTAGTGACTCTTTGTTCCCTCTGTGTGGTCCTGCTCAGTCTCTGCTGGACTCCTGGGCTTCTCCGCTCAAAACTCTCATGGCTCTGTCACCAGCCCATATCCCCTTTCCTTATTCACTGTTTTCCCCCCGAGACTCAGAACGTCTTGTTGCTGTACTGCCATCTTGGCTCCTGACCCTCCAGTAAATATTTGTAGCAAATGCAACAGCTATATAGTTGATGTCTGTGTTCATTCAAATTAACATTAAACCTATCTAGGATCTAAAATGTAAATATAAAAGAAAACAGTCAAATCACATTGGAAGAATTGAAAATATAGAACAAAACTTGAAATAACTGAAAGTTCTTGCTTCAGGCATAACTTTTTAGTGCTATTGCCTATAACCTTGACTTTGTATAGCCCATGCCAGAGTGCCTTTTCTCTTGTGTGTTATCTATGAGCCTGGCTCCCCTTGCACATCCCTCCATTGGACAGCTACATTCCAAACAGCTTTCCTATTCCATGGAAGTCTCTGCCATTAACAATGGATATTGACTCCTGCACACTATTAAAGGATAAGCAAATATTTAAATAGTTAAGTGGATCTTTAGAAGAACTAAGACATGCTTTAGAAGCATCTCATTGAAGTTTTACAAAATATGAAGATCAATCTCTAAACTAATAGTTTCTTGTTTGTTGCCTCAAGGAATTAATTACAGTGTCTAGAATTTTCTTAAGAATTATGACACCCATTCCTTTGGGTCTCTCATTTATAGAAATGAATACCCAGTCCTAAATGTGGTATGCTTGTTCTACTATTATAAGATAAAAATATTTTCCTCTTCAGTTTATTCCTTCCATTTTTACAAAGTTTATTCACATTCTTTGTGGCTTAAAGAGTTAGTTCAAATAGATAATGAGTTGTACACAACATCATAAAATATCCATTTAATGACTGCCTTCAGGACTTTTATAATGAATTCAATCTCACCTGGTATTTAGATTGTTTTGTTGTTATTTTTGTTTTGACTTTGGTCAACTTTTACCTTCTGTTTATTACTCTGTCTTTGAAATTCAGTTTTCAATTATGTGCCTTGAAATCTTTTTTTTAAACTTTCTTAAGTAATCCTACTTTAGTTGTATCAGTCTATATGAAACATAGTAAGGTTTTGATTTTCATGTATATAATATTTTTATAGTTTGATGACAGAATTTATTCAATTTTTCTCAATTTCTCATAGATTTGGTGTTATATTCAGAAATAGATAAATTATGAAGGCACAATGTATGTAATACAAATATTTAAAAATTTCTTAATTTATGGTCAATATATTTGTCTTATTTTGCTGTGTATTTTCCTTCTAGTTGCATTTTTCCTAAAATTAATGGTCTGTTTTAGTCTTTAATTGTTAACTTGATAGCTTTATACACAAACTATTTATAGAGATAGCACTTACACTTATTGTGAAAGATGAGCTAGATTAATACATCTCATCTATTCTTTCTTCTTTTAGCAACCAACTTTGCAGTCAGTTATTCCATCACCAATTTTATAGACGATTATAATCCCTTTCTTTCAACAATTCCCTTCATACTTTCAAATTGTAAATTTACTTTTTCTTCTCGTCTGCATTAAATGATAAGTCTCCGGGACTGGTGCTGTAGCGTAGTGGGTAAGGTCACTGCCTGCAGTGCCAGCATCCCATATGGGCACCCGTTCAGGTCCCAGCTACTCCACTTCTGATCCAGCTCTCTGCTATGGCCTGGGAAAGCGGTGGAGGATGATCCAAGCACTTGGGCCCCTGCACCTGCGTGGGAGACCCAGAAGAAGCTCCTGGCTCCTGGCAGATAGGCCCAACTCCTGCTATCATGGCCATCTCGGGGAGTGAACCAGCGGATGGAAGACCTCTCTCTCTCTCTGCCTCTGTAACTCCACCTTTCAGATAAATAAATAAATCTTAAAAAAAAAAAATAAATGATAAGTCTCCAACAACAAAAGATGAGAAAGTCAAATGCCTATGCTATTAGTCCTTCCCTCTGTCTCCTCGAGATTTTTGTTAAATTATAATGAATTACAATGTTCTTTTCTACATCTAGAATTTCTGAGGCGACTTAGCACTCATTCTATAGTTGAAGAGATTCAGCATCCACTGCAGTTATTTTATTTGTGTATTTTCTGTTGATCTTTCGGTAGACTCATTTTTGCTACCGACGACTTTAGCTCACTATTTTGGGCTCATATCATTGATTTCCTCATTCTTAAGCTTATATGAATGTGTTGCTTTTCTGTATGAACAACAGCTTGATGGGGTATAAAAATTACCTATTTTCTTCCCCAGGTGACACTGTAGTCCTTTAAGTATCTCCTAGCACTAAATGTTGCTCTGATAAATTCTTGATGCTAACCTGATCTTTTTCTCTTGGGCTCACAGGACACTTTGTCTACCAGCTTTACCAAGACAAGTCTTGTTGATTGTTTTTAAGATTTATTTATTTGAAAGGCAGAGTTACAGAGTTAGAGGGAGAGACACAGAAATATCTTCTATCTGCTGATACACTCCCCAAATGGCCACATGGCCAGAACTGAGCCAGACCAAAACCAGGAGCTTCTTCTGGGTCTCCTACATGGGTGCAGGGGCCTAAGGACTTGGGCCATCTTCTACTGCTTTCCCAGGCCATAGCAGAGAGGTGGATTGGAAGTAGAGCAGCCAGAACTCCAACCAGTACCCACATCAGGATACCAGGCATCTCAGGCAGAGTCTTTACCATTCGCTCCACAGCACCAACCTGCTGTTGATCAATTGGTGATCAGTGCTGGCCCATTGTTCTTCATTAACTTTTCCTGATATCTATAGTGTGCCTTTTCAGTCTTTTTTTTTTTTAATTTTATTTATTTTTTTGACAGGCAGAGTTAAACAGTGAGAGAGAGAGAGAGAAAGATACAGAGAGAGTTATAGACAATGAGAGAGAGACACAGAGAAAGGTCTTCCTTCCGTTGGTTCACTCCCCTAATGGCCGCTATGGCTGGCGCTGCGCTGATCCGAAGCCAGGAGCCAAGTGCTTATCCTGGTCTCCCATGGGGTGCAGGGACACTAAGCACTTGGGCTATCCTCCACTGCCCTCCCAGGCCACAGCAGAGAGCTGGACTGGAAGAGGAGCAATGGGGACAGAATCCGGTGCCCTAGCCATGACTAGAACCCGGGGTACCGGCGCCGCAGGTGGAGGATTAGCCAAGTGAGCCACAGCGCCAGCCGCCTTTTCAGTCTTTAGAGTCAGGTTTTTGCTTCAACAAATTTTTCTTCTAGTTTATCTGTATATAACTTGTGCCATTTGGTCTTTTATTTTGAGTATCACTTACACACATGGTGAATCTTCTTTGCCTTTCAAGACCATAAATTCTTTCATTACCTCAGTTACATTTTTTTTCTTTTTTTCAGGGTTTTTTTCCCCTCAGATCCCTAATCATGGTTTTGATAGTGTCTGCTTCTCCTCTTGCCTGCTTCTAGTTTGACTTCCTTCAGTGTTTTTGGTTTTTTTCTTTTTTTTCCTCTCTTCCATTTTTTTCCTAGGTTCTACTGACTCAATTTCATCTTTTCTTCCAATATATCTTCTCTTATCCTATTATTAGTACTGCTTTTGGCTCTTAGTCTTTGCACTTCGATTTTAGAACCAGTTCTTTTTAGGTTTGTTGCTATCATGAAAATAAGTTAATAAATATTTTGGTATGATTTTTCTAATATGTACTTTCTTCCTGGCTTTCATTATCAGTTTTGTCCATATTTTTCTTGAAATATCTTTTTTGTATGTCATATGCTGTTTTTTTTCTTGGTTTTCTGCTCCTCTTTAAATGAAACCTTTTTTTGTAGTGAGCTCAGTACAAAGTTTGGAGTTTGTTGTTTACCCAGAACTTTCTAATCAACACTGTGCCCTAGGATAATAACAGCATCCCTGACCTCGGGTACATTTTTGACCTAGATTATGTAGAGCACCTGTATGTTAAAGCTCCTGGATGTGGTGATTTAACAGTTTCCTCTCTACATTGGGCTCAAATGAGTAGCATAGGGACAGAGCTTCTTGCCTTCTAGTTTTTCCTCTCAAGGCTACTATACTGACAACCTGCTTTCTACACTCAGGGCCAGTCTGCACATTTTAATATTCAGTGCTAGTATTTTGCCATGGGAGCTAGGGACCAACCAGTGGCCCTCCGGCACACCTAGACCCACACATTCAGAGAAGGAACATTTGGAGTATGGCCTGATAGATGCCCAATACCTGGGGTCAGTAAGGTGCAGCACTCCAATTCTTCTCTAAACTAGGTCCTATCACACTTGGCTGCGACTGTTTCCTAACTGTATCAGAAATCATTACTTTTTTATTTCTGTCTTGGCATTTTAATTGTTCCAGAGGGAGAAATCAAGGCAAATATGCCTTTCCTCTGCCATCCTTAAGTAGCTACAATGGATTTTTAAATTATCGTTTTATTCTTCCTATCAGTTCAAATACAGAGAGACTAATTTAATACTCTTTGGGGGATTCTATTTTTCTGCAGGTGTTTTGTTTTACTGCATTTTACCTACCAAGAGGCATTATCGCTGTGCTCTGATTGCTCTTGAACATGGTGCAGATGTCAATAATTGTACCTATGAAGGAAAACCAGTATTCCTCAGAGCTTGTGAAGAGGCACATGATATTAAGGAAGTGTGTCTGACATTTTTGGAAAAAGGAGCCAATCCAAATGCTATCAACTCAGTAAGACTATTTGTGTGATTATAATATTTCTGCTTTCAATTGCAAGTCATTAGTATAAAATTTTGCATTTAAATATGATAAAATTATCTTGATAGCTTGTAGATTGTTCATTTATCCTCAAACTTCCTAAAGATGATATACTTTTATTATATTTATTTTTCCATGATTCTATAGTGCATTTTCTAGTTATGTTTGGAAAATTCATGTATATTATCCATAATGTAATAATATTATAGGAAACAACAAAAACGGCATCACTGATATTTAATAAAAATTTATCTTCTTAGAAAGAATATAATTCTCCTGTTTCTGTTATACATTTACTTTCCTGTTTCACTTGGCTAATACTGGGTTTTTTTCTGATTCTCATTTCTAGACATTAAAATTAAATTTTCTTTTCATTGGAAAATGTCTGTCACTAAATTTTAGCAATTATGGACCCCATACTTTGTTTTCCCATTTGATACTGTTTTATTTTGTTAGACGTGTATTTTTTTAGCATGTTTTATAAGGTCATCCAGAGTAACCTTGATTCTGATTTGAAAATCATATATTTTGGACACGGATCCATTGTACTGGCTTATTTTTTCCCCTTTTGTTATATGAAACTAAAAAAACAAGAATAAGCACATTTGTGTAAGTAGGGTCAAATGAATCTAGACCATGTTCATACTGCGCTATTTAATCTGACAGGTATAAGGGTACTGAATCTGTTTCATGTCCAGTCCACAGGTCGCACGGCTTTAATGGAAGCATCAAGAGAAGGAGTACTAGAAATCGTTCGGGGAATACTCGAAAGAGGAGGGGAAGTGAACACATTTGACAATGAAAGACATCATGCTGCTCATTTTGCTGCCAAAGGAGGTTTTTTTGATGTAATAATCTACTCTTTGCTTTGAATTTTTTTTTAAAGATTTAATTATTTGAAAGGCAAACTTACAGAGAGGTAGAAGCAGAGACAGAGAGAGAGAGAGAGAGAGAGAGAGCGCGCGAGCTTCCATCCACGGATTCACTCCCCAAAAGGCAGCAACGGCTGGAGCTGAGCCAATCCGAAGCCAGGAGCCAGGAGCCAGGAGCTTCTTCTGGGTCTCCCATATGGATGCAGGGACCCAAGGACTTGGGCCATCTTCGACCACTTTCCCAGGCCATAGCAGAGAGCTGGATTGGAAGTGGAGCAGCCAGGACTGCAATCAGCACTCATATGGGATGCTGGCACTGCAGGCCGTGGTTTTATCCACTGTACCACAGCGCGGGCCTCCTTTGCTTTGAAATTTGTTGCTGAAACTATTTTCTCCTTTTTCTCAAAAACACTTTACATATTTTATATAGGATACACTAAGACAGTTTTTCTGGGTTACTATATTATTTCTAGACAAATTCTTCAGAAGTCTAAAATTGTATCTTTAAACAACATATTCCAGCTCTTTATTTAGTTGTATCAATTTGCTTAAATATTCATTTATATTGCTATTAACATTACTGGTAATATGCTACTTAGAATTTCTGCCAACTGAGACTGTCCTAGTCTATGCCTCCATTATGTATTAGAATTCTCAAAATATGGCTATGATCCAGTTGTGGGAGATCAGTTCCACCATTCATTTTTCTCTTGGTATTTGTGTGTATCTAATGTTCTACTTGAATTTTAAGCTTGAATTTTTTTCTGATTATCTGGACATATCTTTAGCAAAGGATGTCTGGTAAAGTGACAAGCAAAATAAGAATTAGTGCTATCTTATTTTTTAAATTCTGAATTTTATTTAAAATTTCATTACTCAATTTTCTTTGACTTCCAGCACTTTCTCACTGAACCTGTTCCCTACAATAATATTATACCTAACAACAGAAGCCACATTTGGTAAATAATTTGTTCCTCTTATGTTGTTTGCCATATTTTGATATTTTCTTAAATTGCCTACACTTACCAAAATGATAGTTCCCTGGTTAGAATAGAGTTTTCTATGCTCTAGACCATTGCTGTTTGATAGAATTTTGGGTGACGATGAAAACGAGTTGTACAATATAGTACAATATAGTAGCTACATGTGTCTTTTTCAGTATTTTAAATGTGGCTAGTGAAATTAAGGATCTAAATTTTGAATTCTTTTAATTTCATTCATTTCAATTTAATTTTCAGTAGCCACGTGTGTCTAATAGGAAGCATGTTGAACAGAACAGCTCTAAGTACCTTTTCTCATTTGTTTCTTATTGCTTGCCAATATGCATTATTTATTTTGCAGATACTGAAGCTTCTTTTTGCCTACAATGCAGACCTGGGGCTGATTGCAATGAATGGCAACACACCACTTCATTATGCAGCTATGGGTGGTTTTGCAGATTGCTGTAAATATATAGCTCAGCGAGGTAAAATTGCATAGCAATTCTGGGCTTAAAAGTGTTTATGATTTACCCATGTTGTAGCTGAGCTGAGAATATGGGTCTATAACTTGTCAGCTGCTTATCTTTTTCAATAGCAAAACCTCACTCTGGTGTAGAAAGAAAATTGGACATTTTTTCTTATATTTCTTTCTGTTAAAGCGTGAATCTGGTCTTTACAGTATTGAAAATCCATTTCTCCATAATATTTAGGCTGTTGTTAGAAACCGAAAGGAGATTGTTCTTGAGTAAACTAATTCTTAAAATGCCTATAATTAACTTCTTCATTTTAAAAATGCCTACATCAATTTAAGGAATGATAAACACTAAAAATCATATCCTTTAGGCTGAATTTTGTCTTATTTATTTATTTTTAAAAATATTTATTTATTTATTTGAAAGAGTTACACAGAAAGAGAGAGAGAAAGAGAGAGAGAGAGAGACAGGTGTTCCATCCAACGGTGCACTCCCCAATTGGCCGCAATAGCTGTGCCGATCTGAAGCCAGGAGCCAGGAGCCTCCTCCGGGTCTCCTACATGGGTTCAGGGGCCCAAGGACTTGGGCCATCTTCTGCTGCTTTCCCAGGCCATAGCAGAGAGCCGGATCAGAAGTGGAGCAGCTGGGTCTCGAACCCGCGCCCATATGGGATGCCAGCATTTTAGGCCGGGCGTTAACCCGCTGCGCCACAGCGCTGGCCTCTTGTTTTATTTTTTAAAGAGTGTTCTGTCATATCAAACAGATACATTTTCTGGATAATTTGAAATTATCATGGGAAATATTTTAGAGGGAATCATTTAATAAAATGAAAATTTTCATGGAAAATTTGAAATGTAAGCAACATGATTTTAGATTTTTCTGAGACTTTTACATAACTTAATTTAGAAATATAAGCTGAACTATCTACAGCTTAATGGGTTCCTTAAAATGAAAATATTAGCTAATTAATTTAAAGATCTGGATTAACTTGTTAATTCCATGCTAATTTTTTTACTCTTTGTTAGAAATGGAACTGTATTTTATGAAAAAATATGTATTTCTAATTTATGAGAAGCAGACAAAAAGTCCAACAACTCTGTGACAGAGCAAAGAAAGTGATTTGTTTTCAGTCTTCTCTAAAAGCACAGAATTTGAGAAGACATTCGTACGTAAAGATCCTAGACTATAACCATTCACATTAAAATATAACCATATATCCATAAAACTAGCAGTGCAGTACCTGATCCATTTTTTTAAAAAAAAATGCATGTATTCTCTGGTTCCTCAGAGGAGATTTTTTTTTTTTTAAGATTGATTTATTTAGAGAGGCAGAGGCAGAGAGAGAAAGGTCTTCTATCCACTGGTTCACTCTCCAGATGACTGCAATGGTCAGAGCTATGCCGATCTGAAGCCAGGAACCAGGAGCTTCTTTGGGGTCTCCCACACAGGTGCAGGGACCCAAGGACTTGGGCCATCTTCCACTGCTTTCCCAGGCCATAGCATAGAGCTGGATCGGAAGTGGAGCAGCTGGGACTCGAACCAGTGCCCATATGGGATGCCAGCACTGCAGACTGGGTCTTTAACCTGCTATGCCACAATGCTGGCCCCTGATCCATTTTTACTTTTATAAGTTCACACTTTCTTTCTTCATCCCCACCAATAATAAACCTTCTTTTTTAACAAATGAGGAAAGAAAAATAGGTAAAATATAATTTTTATTCATTTAAAATTGTCTTAGTCTTATTTTCAAATCTTTCACTATCAGCAGCTTGTTATTATTATGGTATTTCATGTATTCCTTGTTACCAGTGTATATTTCTAAAATCCACACATCTGCCCAGGTTGAGACAGCTCCTTCAACTCTCACATGATGATTTTTTCATTTTAACACAAGTATCTCTACATAGACTTTCTATCATTTATGTGTACCTGAGATAGTCACAGAAAGCCCAATGAGAAGCAGAGGGCCAGAGCTTGGGTCATGTATCAAATCCTAACTCAATAGAAAGGGTTCAACTTCCTGGAACAACCAGAAGACTACATTTCTAAAGCAAATGTCTGAAAATGTTCTGAATTCCATGGCATATTTGGAAGCATAACCACGTCATCAGATCCCTGTGTGGGTAACCCAGTTCTACAGCAGAAGTGCTTTATTTCCAGTTTCAGAATCTTAGATCTAAGGCAATTGGAGCAGCAAGAAACCTTTGGCAGTGCTGTGCTCATTTCTGAATAAACTCCATGCATTTATTCTTTTCTGTACTTAATTCTAGAGCATTTGTTCTAGATGGATTCCTTTCCCATATGGAAATATCTTGGGGCAAGTGTTTGGTACAGTGGTAAAAACGCCACTTGGGATGCCTGCATCCCTTATCATAGTGCCTTGGCTCAATCCCAGCTCCAGTTCCCAGCTCCAGTTCCAATCCAGCTTCCTGCTAATGTGCACCCAAAGGGGCAGCAGGTGATGGCTCAAGTACTGGGACCCCTGCTGCCACATGGGAGACCAGGACTGAGTTCTGGGCTCTCTGCTTTGGCCTCGCCCAATCCTGGTTGTTACAAACATTTGGGGAACAAACCGGTGGATGAAAGATCTATCTTCTGTCTTTCTCTTGCTGTCTCTGTATTTCAAATAAAGTAAAAATAAATTTAAAATTAAAATATTCTCAATATGCTGCTCTTTTGGCCACTGGCACAATTTACAGCTCTCTGTAATGTAAGCAGTGTGAGAAGCATACCCAAGGAGGAGGGGGAGAATTTGAGGATGTCATTCTGAAGCCCCTCATGAGAGTTCTCCTCCTCAGGGGTCTTTGGCTCCTTGGATCTCAGCCAGCTGAAAGCTGGGTATCTTTAGCATGGAGGATGAATGAGGCTTCGGTGTCTGGGGTTGGGGGGTTCAGTTCCAATGTTTATATGAATATAAAAATCTGAGGATGCTCAAGCATCTTATATATAATAGTGTAACATTTGGGTAGAACCTACGCACATCCTCCTGTGCACTTCAGATATATGTGGATGACTTATGATAGCTAATGCAGTGTAAATGATTTGTAAGTCATCATATTGCTTAGGGAATAATGACAAGAAAAAAGTCTGTACATACAAAATACAGATGCAATTTTCTTTTCAAATATTTTCTTGCATGAGGGAGGTCAACTGTAGACGTAAAGGAGGAGAGAGAGTCCCAAGTGAAAAGGAGAATTGCCTTCAGATGTCTCTGCTGAGATGAGGCGAGTCTTTTGTCCACAGAAGGGTTTCTAACTAGGAGGAAACAAAGTGGAAGACAGCAAGCTACAGCAGGTTTAAAATCCTGTGGTCCTTCCTGCTGGGGCAACATAGAAGTGACAGGAGAGGGTACATGAAACACCCAGACACAGGGATCCAGAGGACAGCTAAGTGGAAACATTGTACCCTGAATGGCTATGGCATTGCACTATGGAATTGCTAGTGTGTGCTGGAACTTCATTGTTGAGACCACTCTCAGGGTTTCTCCCATTAAGTCATTACTCTTAAAACTGTCCAATACAGAAATTGTAGAATCCGCATTGCCTTAGTACCCTTTTGAGTTTTCTATCATTAATAAAATTATCAGCCTTAATGTAAAAATTAATTTTTGAGAATATCAAAGAAAATATTAATCCTGAAAATATTAGTGATTATTTTGAGGAGGTTTCCAGGTATCTTTTTTCTTCTACCAAACACACAAAAATGGTGTAGTACCCAGCATGGCAAGCAATTTCATGACATGGAGTAAGATTTTTCAGGTATTACAGGAGCATGTTTTTTTTTGCATATAGCTTCCTATATCCTTTGGTTGCTAGAGATACTGATTGGATTTCAGTACTTTTTGATGTTGTGATGTTGCCTAAACAACAGAAGAGCCACCTTCTAGAAAGACCATCCTCATAGGCCTAATTACTTATTTGTACACGTAATGAATTTTTAATATCTTAACACTTGCAGATAACACAGCCTTCTAGGTTCCATTAAATAGATTCTCTGATACATTCCAAAAAGCTTATTTCTTTGGAGAATTTTACAAATGTTTTCATCATTTTAATGGACCAAAAGGGAAATGAATTTTAATGTGTAACTTGCATACAAATATTATATACAAATATAATATTGCAGTCCTCAGATTTGATTACCAAATTAGTTTTTCCTCTGTTAATGTGGATCACATGACCTTACCACAAAGCAGCACAATAGTACAAATTACATTAGTTTAGTGGAGAATATAGATAAAATATTGCTTAAGATTATACACAAATTTATAATCTACATCATTCAGTAACAATCAATTATCATTCATGATTCAAGGTCTTACCAAAACTGCTTAAATCCAGCTTATGTCTATGTTCAAATATATCTTTGCTCTTTTTCTGTTGGTGTGAGTGTGCTTAAACAAGTATCCACATGGTTTCAATTTTCATATAGGTATAAATTCCTATTCCTTTGTGGGAAGATATAATCTTCAGAATTCACCTAAGTGAAGCTCATGGGAAAAAAAAATCACAGCTTAAGTTTGTAATTATCATAGCTCAATAAGTTTATCTCCATATGCATAACAGTATAATATGGAAACAAACTTTTTTTTGCTAATCACTATGCATCATGTTTGTGACCAAGTGGATAGTTAACTCTTAATTTGGAAACTTTAAGAGTAAGAGTTCAATATATACCAGAGAAATGCACACAAAGTAGGGAGAATATATTAACATCATAAATGAAGAAGGAAGGTGTTATTATGAAAGAGACAAAACTCAATGAAGTCAACATTTTTAACTTCCACATATAAGAGAAAACATGTGGTATTTGTTTTTCTGTGACTTATTTCACATAGTATAATGATCTCCATTCCCATCCACATTGTCGTAAATGCCAAGATTCAACACTTTTTTACAGCTGAGTAATATTCCATTGTCTGTATATAACCACATTTTATTTCTTCATCCACTGATGGACATCTGGATTGGTTGCATATCTTTATTGTTGTGAGTACCACTGCAATGAACATGGGAATGCAGGTATCTTTTTCATATATGCTGACTTCTTTTCCTTCAGACATATTCCCAGAAAATGGGATAGCTGTGTCACATGGCAGACCCATTTTTGGTTTTTTGAGGTACCTCTACACTGTTTTCCATAATAGTTGTACTAATTGTCATTCCCACCAAAAGTGTAGTAGGATACCCTTTTTCTCTACAGCTTTGCCAGCTTTTGTTATTTTCTGTCTTTTTGACAACAGCCGTTCTAACTGGAGAGGGATGATACGTTATTGGGGTTTTAATTTGCACCCCATTGCTGGCTAATGATACTGAGGTTTTTTCATGTGTTTGATGGCCATTTGTAGCTCTTCTTTGGAAAAATTTGAGGACAAGCTTTTGACTTATCACTCAAAGTTAAGAAAGCAGTTGCATGAATATCATTTTTAGAGCTGTGCAGATGTCTTGGTATCGTTCCTAATAACAATGCTTCATGTTTTAGGATGTGACCTGAAATGGAAGAATTTAGAACATAAAACACCCAGAGCTGTGGCCAAGGACGGTGGCTTCAAAGCAGCAAGCAAGGAGATACGCCGAGCAGAGCGAGTAGCTAATAAACTGGCCAAGCCAGGAGTCAAAAATCCTAATCCTCTTTGGGCCCTCAGGCTACACGACTGGTCCATAGAGCATGAGACTTTCCTTCGGGAAGGTTTCTCATTCGTGGACCGTGGCGATGGGACAGTCACCAAAGAGGACTTTGTCTTGGTGCTGGAGGAGAGGCAGGATTTCGCAAGCTCAGAACAGCTGGCCTCCGTAGCTCAACTGCATGAAAAATCCCGTGGAGGAGGGGTCAACATTAATGAATTCTTTAAAGGAACCAGATATTTAAGCAAGTCCTTTGTCTTGGGAGCTTTTGGGCCTAAGAAAAGGAAACGAGGGATGGGCCGGAAGGGAAGGAAAGGCAAGTTTGTTTTACCTCTCCCAATTTGCATCATACCCGAGTCTGCATTTCCACGGCGGCCAGACGGTGGACCACCTTATTACATGATTGAAACCTACCAGAATGTAACTGATTACAGTCGGTTTAATAGAGATCATCCACCTGAACATCCCATTCAGGATGACTCCGCTTGGTACATTGACGATCCAGCAAAGGCATTTTCAAATATTAATTTTATTGCCAGGGCAGGAGACCTGGCTTCTCTAAAAAAAGCTTTTGAATCAGGAATCCCTGTGGACATGAAGGATAATTATTATAAAACGCCACTCATGACGGCTTGTGCAAGCGGAAATATAGATGTGGTCAAGTTTCTTCTGGAAAAGGGGTATGTGTTTGGATGAGGTTTGCATTTTCTCAGGTCTTCACATAGCAAGTAAGAGGAAGTCTTCAACAGACATCTAGCTCGAGGATTTTAGCAGTATAGGAAAATGCTTCATCATTGAAATCCATGATCTTACAAAGAAAACCAGGTGAAGGGACACAGGACTGCATGTGCACAGTTTGCCAATAACAATTATGAGCAAAATGTCCAAAAAAAGGATTTTTAAAGCTTTATATATTGATGTATTTAAAAGGCACAGAAAAGGGAGAATGAGGGATGGCTTCCATCCGCTGGTTGACCTCAAGAGCCAAGGTTGGGCCCGGCCAAAGCCAGAAGCCAGAAACTCCATCAGGGTCTTCCACATGGATTGGCAGAGACCCAAGTGTTTGGGCTCCCCTTTCACTGCCTTCCCAGGCACTTAACAGGAAGCTGGATAGGAAGTGCAGCAACCAGTACTCACACTGGCGCTCCAGTATTGCACGCTGGCATAACAGCAGCAGCTTAATATGCTGTCCCATAACACAGGCCCAAAAAGCCAAAGCATTTTTCTTATGGGGTAGAAAGAGTTTGCTGATTGGGCGTCAGCGGCTTTCTGTCAATGGCAGGACATCTTGGATTGGTCCCAGAGCTTTACCTAGATGGTGTGAAGTTGCTTTTTAACCTGCCTGTTTTATTTGTGGGGATCCCAACCTATTCAAACAGTGGGATCGTGGCCATAATGACTAGAGTTTGGGTGCACAGGGGGTAGTCTTCCTCGATTCATTTGTAAATATCGAAATATCAAAATATGACATTTTTATTTAACTTTTTTTTTAATTTTTATTTAGAATATAAATTTCCAAGGTACAACTTGTGGATTGCAATGGCTTCCCCACCCATACCTCCTCTCCCCCCCCCCCGCTACCCTCCCCCCTTACCCACTCCCTCTCCCCTTTCATTCACATCCTTTTCAATTCTCTTTGTATACAGGAGCTCAGTTTAGTATGTGTTAAGAAAAGATTTTAAACCATTTGCCCTCACATAGCATCACAGAGTGAAATATACTCTTTGAGTACTAGTTATAGCAGTAAATCACCTTGTACAGCACATTAAGGACAGAAATCCTACATGATATATTTTTTAATTGATTGATTTTTATGTAACGTCCAATTTTTTTTTAACTTTTTAACTAAAGCAGTTACTAAGGTGTACTTTCCTTCTTTTACCATAGTTGTCTAAGCTGTGGCAAGGTTTTTATTTTTTAACCTTCTTGAGCCTTGATTTTCTCATTTATGTGAGAATTCTAATGAGACTCATCTCAAAATGTATTGATTTAGTGAACTAAAATACATAAAACATGAGGTTAGTAATTGTACCCTTAAGATATTAATAGTACTATAACTTTGGATGTCAAAGAAAGATACAAATTTGTTTATTATCAAGAGAGGTACAAAGCAACTAAGGAGAATTTGAACTTTGAGACACTGAGTTTCTATAAATGACCATAACTTTAAATAATACATTGTACTGCTTAGAATTTTAATGATGAAGGCTCATTTAAAAATGTATAACATGCAGAGAAAGTAGACACAAGATGAAATAATATAACTTGTATATTTCCTGCTAGTTTTTATCCTTATTGGATTCAGGATTTTTCCTTTTTTATTTTAATCTTTGCAAAAATGCTAATTCCTTGTATCTAAGTGCTTTATAAAACTAAACTATGTGAGCCGGCGCCGTGGCTCAACAGGCTAATCCTCCGCCTTGCGGCACCGGCACACCGGGTTCTAGTCCCGGTCGGGGCGCCGGATTCTGTCCGGGTTGCCCCTCTTCCAGGCCAGCCCTCTGCTGTGGCCCAGGAGTGCAGTGGAGGATGGCCCAAGTGCTTGGGTCCTGCACCCCATGGGAGACCAGGATAAGCACCTAGCACCTGGCTCCTGCCATCCGATGAGCGCGGTGTGCCGGCCGCAGCGTGCTGTCCGCGGCAGCCATTGGAGGGTGAACCAACGGCAACAGAAGACCTTTCTCTCTGTCTCTCTCTCTCACTGTCCACTCTGCCTGTCAAAAATTAAAAAAAAAAACACTAAACTATGTGTATACATGAAGAATTTCTGGACTGTTAAATAAAGCAGATCAAAGTAGTTTCGAAAAACACTATCCCACTAACATTACTCAGAGCACCTGTGGTTTACACAACTTAAGGAAACTGTATTAAATCTTTGCGTTTTAGCTTACCGTGCTTGGAGCAACCCATATTTTTAGTGTATGTATCTATCTTATTTTATAGGGCTAATGTTAATGCAACAGATAATTTTCTATGGACTCCACTTCATTTTGCATGCCATGCTGGCCAACAAGACATTGTTGAGCTTCTCATTAAGTCTGGAGCTTTAGTAGATGCTCTTTCCATCAACAACTCGACTCCTTTAAGTAGAGCCATTGAAAGCTGTAGACTGGATACTGTGAAATATCTACTTGACATTGGTGCTAAATTCCAGCTGGAAAATAGAAAAGGTATGTGTTCAAATTGTTGATAGCTGGTCGGCGCTGCAGCTCACTAGGCTAATCCTCCGCCTGCGGCGCTGGCACACTGGGTTCTAGTCCAGTTGGGGTGCCAAATTCTGTCCCGGTTGCTCCTCTTCCAGTCCAGCTCTCTGCTGTGGCCTGGGAGGGCAGTGGAGGATGGCCCAAGTGCCTGGGCCCTGCACCCGCATGGGAGACCAGGAGAAGCACCTGGCTCCTGGCTTCGGATCGGTGCGGTGCACCAGCCACAGCGCACCAGCTGCAGCGGCCGGGGTGGGGGTCGGGGGGTGAACCAACCTCTCTCTCTCACTGTCCACTCTGCCTGTCAAAACAACAAAAAAAATTGTTCATAGCTAGTGTTAGAACATGAGAAGACACATTAGATTCCAAATCCCTTCTGATTGTGTCCTTGAAGGACCACATTTTCTCCTGGGTTCCTGGTACAGGCCTGAGACAAATGCATGATGTCTTCTTATAGTCCAGGGCTTCTCAAATCCCTAGTGTTGAAGGACCAGTTCTTCATGTTTGAAATCTGATGCTGATTGATGCTTTTGTAAAGTCCAACAAAAAGTGATTTACTGCAAAAATGGAATGGAAAATGAATATAAAGTAAAAACCCAAATTTTTTTTAATCATTAGATTCAAAGAACAGAAATTTATTGTTACATTGGAATGCAGTTTTCTAAATGCTGAATTTCTGGAGTTACTTCATTGTGTGTATCTATTAGTTTCTGGCCTTGCACCTGTTTGCACACTTTGAGTTATCACACTGTAACAACTATTAATTCCTAACTGCATAGTTTAAAGACTGCAGATTTTGGATTCCTCTTAAAACTGTGCAAAGGGATCCCTAAATTGAGGCTTCCTTGGCTAGGACATAAACAACGGGCTACCTTATGTGGGTCATAAATACCACACAGGAAGAATAAAATTTCATTGGAGTGAATGTTTGAGCTCCTTGTTTGGAGGTGTTGTTTCCTTGTGTGGGAATCCATTACTTTCTTTGGCTCTGAGGGAGCATTATACTTCTGGCTGCTTCAGTCTGCCTCTGAATCACAGGTCATATTGAACCAGGCCTGCCTCATGGTGTTACAGGTGACATAATCCCAGCCATCTGACTTGCACACCTGTGACTACCAGCTTCTCCAGGCCTGTTTGAATTTCCATTGCTGTGTTATGGAAGGGAGAAGGAGAATGATATAAAATTATCACTCTAATGCAATGTGGGGAGCAGACCATCAATTGGATATTTAAAATGTACATTATTAGTATTTCCTATCAACTTTTTAAGAAACACAGTCAAGATATTAGGAAATAATTCATTTTCACACTATGAAGTGGCATTTTAAATCATGGGGGTTTACAGTTGGGCTCACCATAGATTCTGTGAACTTATACTCATCATTTGCTTCAGTAACCACTCTGAAATGCTTACAGATGATATGCCGAGGTTTTGTTTTTCTACATTGCTATCGTTAACCTGTTTACTGTAACTGAATTTATGTTTATATCTGAAACAGGACATAGTGCTATGGATGTTGCAAAGGCATATGCTGATTATAGAATCATTGGCCTGATTAAAGAAAAGCTAGATAATTTGCCAAAACCAGCAGAAAATCAAAAAGTGAAAGGCAAGCCACCTCCTAAACCAAAGACTGAAGGTGTTGAAATTAAGAAAGAAGAGGTAAGAAAAGAGGTTGAATACTCATTTGTCAATGGAATTCTTTAAAAAAAATTTGGTGGTGGTGGCCACCAGCAGTATTTATATTCCATTATATTATACAACATGGGCAAAATCATATGCAATGCATACTTTCAGCATGATTATATAATACTCTTAAATATCTACCAAAAGATTCCTGCTACTATATAGTAAGTGCTCATTATAAATAGAATCCACACAAAAGCTAATTGATTTGACCAACTACAGTTAAGATATTGGAAAATAACTGAATTGGATTTTTATATATGTGTTCTTAAGTTATACAGATTTGGTGAGATAGCTCAAACAGGGAAGAAGGGTAGCCCTCATGGGGAATGAATTAAGCATGGTTTCCCTTCATTTTGGTCTCATAATCTTTCACTGCCCACCTCCTCCATGCCCAACTCTATTGAACTCTGGGATATGAAATTCGTTATAAGTTACATATCTTGAGAAATGACTCGAGTTGACCATTCTGGTGTGTTGAGTTGTCAGATTGACGATACGTCAAGTTGACTGTTCTCGTAATCCAGAGTAGTTTAGGTTCCTTTAAACTAAACTACCAGTGGAAGGTTGAGGCTATTGCCCGTGGAGATTACTGTGACATCAAGACTTCTCCCTTAGCAGGGAAGCTGTAAGTTCATTTCTAGGCTGGATTCTTCCTTTAGAGAAGTGGAAAGTTCACAGGAGATTCTTGGCAGAAATAGGACAAGGAAACACCTTTCCAATGCTATCAGGTTGGAAAGGGTTGAGGGAAGATAGATGGTAGGAAGTGGCTAGGGTGAAGGGATTGTAGATAAAGGAGAGCATTATAAACATGGAGAACATTGGGGTGAAAGGAGATGAAGGCAGATTAATTGGCTAAATACTATGTACACTATTACAATTATAGTAGGATTCCATTCCCCTGATCAATGAATAACCATGGGTGAGGATGAATATCCTGAACATTTATGTGACCTGTCACTGATACTACTAAATAAGTAGAATTAAAACAGGCAAACTAATATCTTCCTATCCAAAGTTATAATAATAGTCTATTTTGCCTAAACTTACAACTTGTATAGTAGCATTTTTAGAGTTTCTTTCTGACTTCAGAATAAGATGTACAAAAACAAATAATGTGAGATGGTGACTGTAGGTTTTTGTATTTTACTTTTTGTCTTGTTTTCAGGAACAACTTTCATCCATTTATGCTGTACCAGCCATATCAGAGGAAAAGAAAATGCGTAAGGATAATGTGGTTTATCTGAATTCATTGATTACCAGTGGTTATACCAAGAAAGTGGATATCACATTTGTTCCACGAAGGGTAAGCACTATGGAAATATCTTCACAGCACTGTAGGAGCTCATCCTATCATTTTGCAAATGATTTTATTATGCCGATCATCCAAAGCCCAAAGTTTATCTTTCATAGTTACTATTTGTAAGTGTCCTTTTACCAGGTCTTGATACTTTCAACTCAGTTCAATGTTAGCTCCCAACATCTTATTCCCATTTTGATATTCACATTTGAATTTTTCTTGAAAGACTGAAGGCTTCTTCGGTTAACGGCATGTCCTACAGCCATTTTGTCACCAAGTTCTAGATGCATTTTTCTTGGTACTTCCCAGACCCAGGCTCGGGCATTGGAAGCTACCCTTCCTTTCACTTAGAAATTTCACTAAAGCCAAGACTGGATTTATTGAGTCTCCTAAAATATCTCCAATTAATGAGGTTGGAGATGTCTTTTTGAGGAAAAGAGTTGTCTTTCCAGTGCCCTTCCAAACTTGCTGAGTAAGCAGTTCTTCCTGCCTTCTATTATGAAAGTATGTTTTACTTCAACATAAGACATAAAGGTAGTAAACTCAGATGACCTTCTAATTCCTTTATTTCCCAGTTTCGACATCCTAAAAGTGAACAGCAGCTGGCCTGAGGGTACTGGCCAGAGAAATGTAATTGAAAGAACATTCCAGATAGTCAGCATCAGAAGTAGTGATGCAGGCCGGCGCTGCGGCTCAATAAGCTAATCCTCCACCTGCGGCACCTGCACCCCGGGTTCTAGTCCCGGTCGGGGCGCCAGATTCTGTCCCGGTTGCTCCTCTTCCAGTCCAGCTCTCTGCTGTGGCCTGGGAGTGCAGTGGAGGATGGCCCAAGTCCTTGGGCCCTGCACCCCATGGGAGACCAGGAGAAGCACCTGGCTCCTGGCTTCAGATCAGCGTGGTGCGCCTGCCACAGTGTGCTGGCCACAGCGGCCATTGGGGGGTGAACCAATGGAAAAGGAAGATCTTTCTCTCTGTCTCCCTCTCTCTCTCACTGTCCACTCTGCCTAAAAAAAAAGAAGTAGTGATGCTAAGATAATCGCTGATGAAATGTAAGGGTGGAGGGGAGTTTCAATGCATTTAGAAGCAAATTTGATAGTTTTAAGTTAAAACTGTAGAATGAAAATGACCTGGATGCTGGCATATTTGTAGGCTGTATACTCATTGTGCTCTGGGTTTCACTATTTGTTTCAGATTTGGAGTCCTGAAGCCACGACAACAGAGCTGATCAGGAAGAGGGAGCTACAGCGGGAGAGGTTTACTTACGAGGTAGACTTCGAAGATTTCATGATGCCTTTTCAGAAGAACATCACAGAGAAAGCTCGGGCTTTGGAAGCTGCCTTGAAGACCTAAGTTGCAATAGTTCCTTTGTGGAGTAAATGCTTTGAGGCCCACAAGAAAGAAAATGTAGAGAAAGCAGCTATTACCATCAAAGTCAAAGCAATCCATACATTAAAAAATGTGTTACCAAATATTTCCTTTTCCTTTAATAACTGTGCATATTCTGAGCTATTGACAGATGATGTATTTCATTTTGCAATGAACGGCAGATCATTCTCACTGAATTCCCCCACTGTGCTGTAAGAATATAGTGGAATACAGTCATGTGAGTTATAAGTGTTACTGTCAAAAATACTATGGAGATACTACTAGTCTTATTAAATATGAAATTCATTAAAATAATTAAATATTAGGAAAGAGAAGCAGTGCTTAATCTTTCAAGGAAGGAGTTTGTTTCTCAATGCCATTACAAATGATGTATCTTAGAAACCTTGGGCCAAGTAAAATGTTAACACCTCTATGGTGTCTGCACTTCATCCACCTCCCCTCTGCAATGGAATTATGCTACTCAGGTCTGACTTCCACATTCCGGAGAGCTGCTAGAGGTTTGTACAGCAGGGCAGAAGTGCCTGTGAGTTTGTGTTGCTTTATAGGCAGTTCTAAGCCAGTCATTGAACATATTCAGTGTATTAATACCCCAGCTCCTTCACCCCTCTCGTGGAGTTTTTGTGAAGTGCTGGCACACTCTCCCTGACTCCTACAGTGCCCAACTGGAGTACGCTAGTGTTTCCCACAGTGATAATCTACTTCACAACATACCCTCCATTGTCACTTTCCCTTCCTTGTCTCATTTTCCCCCTCCTCCTTCTCTGTCTCATTTTCCCCACCTCTTCCTCCTCTTTGTTGAGATTACCTTCCAAATATACCTAAATCCTGGTCTCAAGGTTGCTTCTGAAAGAGCCCAATCTGGAAAAAAAAAAAACCCTAAAGTATTGTGATTAAGTCTCCTGGCAAAAAATTCTGAAAATATAATCCCTTACCTTCTGTTCATTACAAAATAAACATTCCCCAGCCTGGAGAATTTGTCCTTGTCTTCTGCATTTGAGAGGTGGTTTAAGTGCATTTGTACAGTAGCTGCTACTTTGGACAAAATTTCATGATACCTGAAAGAAAATATGAAGATGACTAGATATTATATGTGACTTTCCTTTAAGACAAGTTATGTTAAGGGCAGGAAAAAAGTGAGATTTTAAAAGACCCACCATGAGGGGCCGGCGCCGTGGCTCACTTGGCAAATCCTCCGCCTAGCAGTGCCAGCATCCCATATGGGTGCCAGGTTCTAGTCCCGGTTGCTCCTCTTCCAGCCCAGCTCTCTGCTGTGGCCCAGGAAAGCAGTGGAGGATGGCCCAAGCACTTGGGCGCCTGCACCCATGTGGGAGACCAGGAGGAAGCACCTGGCTCCTGGCTTTGGATCGATGTAGCTCCGGCCGTAGTGGCCATTTGAGGGATGAACCAACGGAAGGAAGACCTTTCTCTCTCTGTCTCTCTCTCTCACTGTCTGATTCTATCTGTCAAATATAAAAATAATAAAAAAAAGACCCACCATGAGACCTTATGAGTGCCCACTGGGATTGGGCCTGTGTGTAGAAAGGATGTATGTGAGAATTTTGCATGAGAATTAGGACCAGTTGGATGGATGGATGGATAGATGTATAGATGGATGGAAGAATGGATGAATGGATAGGTAGATAGAGGATAGATGGATAGATGGAGATCAATGATATATATGTACATAGATAGATACAAAGATGGATTTATTGTAAGGAATTGGAGTCCATGATTGAGGGGGGTGGCTGGCAAATCCTAAATCTGTAGCATAAGCTGTCACGAGGTGTAAACAGAAAGCTCCTGAGCAGGAACTGTCCCTGAAGTACACAGGCAGAATTTCTTCTTCAGGGAAACTCATTACAGATGTAATTGCATCTATACAATTCCTTGACAGCAAACCTAAGATTGGTGCTTAACTGAGTCACTAGGTACTATAACCTAGCTGCTATGGTTTAAACAGATTTGGCTCACCACAATTCATATAGATGTTTTAATGTAAAGTCTTAAGTTGGGGGGCCAGCAATGTGGTCCAGTTGGTTAAGCCACTGACTGTAACACCAGCATCCCATTTGTGCACCAGATCAAGTCCCAACTGTTCCATTTCTAGTCATTTCCAATCCATTAGCTCCCTGCTAGTGTGCCTGGGACAACAGAAGAAGCTGGACCAAGTACTTGGGCCTCTGCCATTCATATGGGAAACCTGGATTGAGTTCCCAGCTCCAAATTCAGTCTGGCCCAGACATGGTATTGCAGGCATTTGTGGAATGCGAGTGGATGGGAGATCTTAGTCTCTGTTACTTTCTCAGTCTCTCACTCTCACTCTGACTTTTGAATAAATACATAAATAATGTTTAAAATGTCCTCCAGAAAGAGGGCTGATTAAGTATAGAATCGTCACTAACTGAGAGCAGGCAGGCAGATTGCATATCTCCAGATTCAGCCCCATATAGGACCTCTCATCTATACAAAAGGTCTTCAAAGTCCATGAAAACTCCCTATTATGAAAAAAAAGCCTGCATAGATTTCTAATTTTCATGTCAAAACACCTATCTTTTAATGCCATTTTCCACAAAATTTTTGAAGCTCCCTTCATATAACACATGCATGTCTGTTACAGATAGAAACCTTCCATTCTGCCAAAGGCTAGATTGACTAGAATGTTGAATTAATCAGCAAACCTTGTTCTGCCTGGTGTGGTTTCCTTAATTCATTCAGCAGATCTTTATTGAGCACTGATAATGAAAACACTGTCTGTTCCTTGTTCTTTCCTGCAGTGCATCACAGGAGAGTGATTTGTTCAGGTTGTTTTTCCCGGATTTCTGCCTCTTCTGGCTTCCAAGTAGATTCAAACAATGGAAAGAGATAAACAAGAAAGGAGAGAAGACAACATGGTTTCTCATCCCCTCTTCACCTTCTACAGTGCACTAGGCAATTGCTATGTCTGTCTTCCCCACAGCTCCAGCCCCTACCAGGTGACCTCTCCCCTGGGCTCTGGCAATACCACCCACTCCCTTGGTCCTTTCAGCCTGGGAAGGGTACCAGCTTCCTTTCTTGGTAATTTCTCAGCCCCCTCACTGTGCCTTGGCCCCCTTACTCAGCCTCTTGTATCACCTGTGCAACCAAATCTTTGTATTATTATCTCTTCTGTAAGAAGTCAGAATGCTCTCTGCTTCCTTAATTTGATCCTCATTTACCATGTATGAGGCACTATAACAGGAGAAAATGGAATGCAAAACCAACTGTCATCTGCCCTCATGGAGTTTATAGTTTGGTAGGAGAGACATGTTTTAATTGAATGATCATAGCATGCACCTGATAATTACAGAATTGAAGATTAGCATAAGATTTGCAAGAGTCCATGGTGTAGATTTGCATAAGGTTTTAACACAGTGAAGGATACAATATGGCAGGACCAGAAACAATTATAGAAGCATCCAAGATTTCCACACACAATCTATAGTCCTCCAATGATGGGACACACTTCATCATCACATTAGACACTATCAAGACAACTGTGAGCCTGGACATGTATGTATTGAGAGGTCTTTTATGCCCACCAATCATGTAGCTAAATCTACGCTGGAAACTTATTAAACCAGGGGCAAGCTGTCAATCTCTACATCCCTAAACAATGTAGACAAGCTCATACAGGTGGTCTCCAGGGGGGAATTTTGAGCTCTAAGCAGCATATGATAAAGTAATTATTCATACACTTAATTCTTATGTTTCCGACACATTGAAAAGATGGTAATCTCAAGTCACACTATTTTAAAACTAATGATTGAGCATGGCTAAAAATAACATATATATGTTTTCAGTGCATAGTCTAGTATAGAGAGAAGTTTATTCTTAATACGAATTCATCCCTGAGTTCCCACATCTGTTCTTGAGAATAGTTTGTTTTCTTCCTAATGGATTCCTTAGTCCTCCCGATTGCCACCAGTAACATAGCTATTTAGAACCATTGCAGTCTTCTTCTATGTAGCTGCCTATGATCATTGCCAAGGGGACAGCAAAGAGGGCTCCCTTACTCCACTGGCTTGAACTCCACACCAGGCCTCAGTAGACATAAACATTGCCAATCATTGTGAAGAAGTGAAATGATTGCAAATAAGCAAGGGAAAGCAGTTTTAAACACTCTTTACAAAGAAACTTGTACCAGTTTTTCTTTCTTGGAAAACAGAGTGATATGTATGACTTTCAGCATAAGAAACATTCTAGTCATAGACCAGGTATCAGCAGATAAGTATGTGCCACAGCATTGAACTTGCTCTGTGGTACTCGTTCCTACATGTGTCAGGTGCCCAGAGCACATTGCCTTCATTTTCCTCTGTCATAAACCCAGAGAACTGCACCATCATGAATTCGTTAACAACGTTGTTCCATGAAGTGTTCCATAAAGCCTTCAGCTTTGCTTCATTTGAGATGTGTAAGACTGTTTAAAAAAACAAGAATGGATGATATTACCCAAGCCATTTGCTGAGAAATATCTGACAAAAATAATGTACTTATTGATTCAAATGCAGTAATTGGTTTAGTGGTTTTCTATATCATCCTTTGTACTTATAAAAAATCACCTTGAATGGAGCAAAATGTTCTTAAACCTTTTATACCTTATTCTAAAAATCAATAGTAAAAAAAGTTACTCTTTTCCAAGCTTTTGGTAAAAAAATAAAAATTACCAGAATACCCAAACCATAGCAAAGAGCTCATCTGTAATCCTCACTTAAAGACTAAAAGTAATTAATAAAATAGTCCATTTTTAATAAATATTAAGGATCTATCATTTTCCAGTAGGCACTTGGTGTAAGATATTGAACAATGCTCCCTTGTCTCTTGCCACCATAATGGGAACATAGTAATTAAATACAAATATAGCAGCATACACCGTTATGAATGTTATAATGAAAAAGTACCAAGCAGTGCTTTAGTGTGAGTCAGGGAAGATCTTTCTGAGGACATGTCTAATCTGCAGAGAATGAATGGAAACTGCCAGATTGTGGGGAGCAATGAGGGGCAAATTTATACCTGAGGAGGCAGCATCTGCCAAGACTTGGAAGTGGGGAAGAGCCTGACTTGGTGAAGAGCAAGAAGACCAGAGCAAAGACTTGAGTAAAGATGGTGATGAGAGGAAGAGAGCTGAGGATGAGGTTGAAAGGAAGAGGTGGGCAGGGCATGGTGATGACTGTGAATTTCTTCCTAAGTTCCATGCATAGAAGAATTCATGCATAGAAGAATTCAACCTGGGAAACGATAGTATCCTGTTCACTTTATTAAAACAACTTCTGGCTGCTTTGCAGAAAAGGTTGGCATGAGGACAGAGTTAGAAGGGATATGAAGAAATCATCTTGTACTATCCTGGGTGAGAAATAATTGCGTCACAGTCTAGAGTGTTGACTGTTCTATCAGGCAGTCTCCAAATCAGCCTTTCTCCAGCATCACCTTCTGATTTCCGCATTTTGTCCTCATCTTCTCACATTGATTATGGCTAACCTGGATAACCGTAGCCATCACACAGAAATGTTGGTGTGTGATTTCCAAAGGCAAACCATAAAAGACAACAAAGTCCTTTATTTGCACTCTGATACTTGCTTTGGAGTAGCCAACTTCCATGTTTTGAGGATACTCAAACAGCCCTATGGAAAGTCCCATGTGAAAAGAATCTGAAGTCTCTCACTAGCAACCAGCAAACTCTTCAGCCATGTGAGAGAGCCATCTTGGAAATAGATTTTCCCACTCCAGTCAAACTGTCATTTGACTGCAGCCCTGGCTAATAACTGACTGCAATCTAACTAGTGACTCTTGACCAATCATCTTAGGTAAGCTACTCCCTCATCCTTGAGCCACAGACATATATGAGATGGGAAACACTCATTGTCATGTTAAAGTAATAAGGTTTAGGACAAAGTGTGATACACAAGTGATGACTGATTTAGTTGTGGAGGCATTAAGAAGACAATGGATTTGCAGGATTGCTGTAGAAGTAGACTACATGGGATATGCAGAACATATGGATTTTTTGATGAGGTCTGAGGAGGGAAGTACTGAGAATGCCTCCCAGGTTTCTGTCTTGTGCAGGGGAGGCATCACATCACACAGTGAGAATGAGGAGAGCATCAAAAATGAGCTCATGGGGCCAGCACTGTGGTGTAGTGGGCTAAGCCTCCACCTATGGGGAGGCATCCCATATGGGTGCTGGTTTGTGTCCCAGCAGCTCCTTTTCTGAACCAGCTCTCTGTTATGACCTGGGAAAGCAGTGGAAGATGGCCCAAAGTGCTTGGGCTTGTGCACCCTCATGGGAGACCCAAGGAAGTTCCTGCCTCCTGGCTTTGAATCCGCACCCAGATCCAGCCTTTGCGGCCATTTGGGGAGTGAACCAGTGGATGGAAAACGTTTCCCACTATCTTTCCCTTTCTCTATAAATTCAGCTTTCATATAAATAAATAAATCTTAAAAAAATTCAGACTCTTCAAAAAAAAAATGAGTATACCTAGTGTTATAAATTTGGAAGTTTTTGTCCTACTGGTAATATTTAGAATCAAGGAATAAATTATGTCAACTAGACCAAGATGACAATTCTGCCTTTAGAGCTGAATTTCCACATAATATAGATATCTAAAGAGAAGTTGACACACTAGAGTAAGGGAGGAAATGTTAGAGAAGTTAGAAGGAAAGGGAAGAACAAAAGAGCGTGGTGTCACAAAAGCCAAAATAATACTTTTTTTTTTTGACAGGCAGAGTGGACAGTGAGAGAGAGAGACAGAGAGAAAGGTCTTCCTTTGCCGTTGGTTCACCCTCCAATGGCTGCCGCGGCTGGTGTGCTGCGGCACCGCGCTGATCCGATGACAGGAGCCAGGTGCTTCTCCTGGTCTCCCATGGGGTGCAGGGCCCAAGGACTTGGGCCATCCTCCACTGCACTCCCTGGCCACAGCAGAGAGCTGGTCTGGAAGAGGGGCAACCGGGACAGAATCCGGTGCCCCAACCAGAACTAGAACCCGGTGTGCCAACACCGCAAGGCGGAGGATTAGCCTAGTGAGCTGCGGCGCCGGCACCGTGATTCATTTTTGTGACTGCCTTTTGGAATCACTTAAAGAACATTCAAAAAATAAGATGTTGGCTCTACGTATAAAAATTCTGATTTAATTGCACTTGAGTATGAACTAGTATCTGGATTTTTAAATCTGTGGAGTTCTTATGAAAAAAAGTTGAGAACCAGTGGTCTAATAGATTTGGCAATGTGGAACTAAGTATGGGCCTTGGCAAGGGCCATTGTGGAGGAGTGGTAAGTAGGTTAAGATGCCAAACTGGTAATCTATAAGCTGTATTTTGGAAATTTATATTCTTTAAATAAAAGCATTATAAAAAATTTAAAAAAAAAGATGCCAAACTGGTTAGGTTAAGGAGTCACAACTATTAGAATTTATGTTTGTTTTTTGTTTTTTGATACAGCAATGTTAAAGTCTTGCCATACTTCCTATCCACTAAACAGAATTACTTGATAGTCACCTTGTCTTAAAATATTTTTAAACGTTTCCCAAGTCTGTGGTTCTCAGTCCTCATTACTATTAAAGCCATTGGGGAACTATATAAAAGTGCACATGGGCTGTCAATTAAATCAGATCCTGAGTGGGAATAGAGTAAGAGCACTATTTTGAAAGCATTCCATGGTATTAATATGCAGCCAGGATGGAGACTACTTCCTGGATACCAAGGAGATGTGATGCCAATTTGTTGTTTATTTGGTCTATATGCCAAATAGACAAGTGCTAAGAAGCACATGATGTTAAATGTTGAAAAAGAAGTGATAGAAAGGAATTTCATTGGCTAAAACTCTCAGCGTAAATACAGTTTGTAGATACCTCGAGACTTTACTGATCAGGTATTTCTTCCCAGCACCAGCTCATAAGAAGTGAAAGAACACTTCTAAGCTGAAATTCTTTAACATTTGTCTCCTAGAAGAAAGGAGTATTTTTGACCAAAGCATTGCACACCTCCAAAGGCCCCATTCACCTAGAATTCTATATAAAAAGTGTCCCAGAGAATTGTGTGATGCAACAGACCTGTTTATATTATATCTTGATGAAAAATGCACACCTTTGAGGAAGGTTGATTAGATAGTATCACCTCTTCCTGAGAGTCATTTGGCTTCACAATGCTAACAAAATGTGATTGCAAGTCTTGTTACTCTTAATCTTTGGAAAATCACCCTAGTGAATTACCTAGAACCTAGGGCCATGATAGTTTCCTAAAGGACTCAATTCTGATAGCAGAAAATCAGTAACTTCAGTCTCTAGCACTAGTCAGCTGTAAATAGAGCCAAAGGATTTCAGAGTTCACAAACATGAGACTGAAAGATACTGCTAATCTCTACTCAATCTCTAATTTTCTTGTTTCTTTCTAAATGACACAGAATTGGTAGACTTGGAATTTTCTTTAAAAATATTGTCAAAGACACATTTAGTGTTCTTTAATAGCATCTTAGTTCTTTCACTTATTTTGCTATGTGACTTGACAATCTGTTTGACCTCACTCAGATTCTGTGGTTTTGTGTGTGTATAAAATAGGGACACACAGTTCCAGTGATTAGTATTATTCACCAAATATTTCTTGCCCCCCTTCCCACTCCTGCCAGATGTAGAGTAGGAGTGCATTCCCTGGCCTTCCTCCTTGTAGTTGGGTGATGCCAGGTGACAATTTCTGATCAATGAGTTGTGAGTGGGAATGATGTTTGCCAATTCCAAGCTGGAGCTTTTAACCGAAAATCTGAGACCCCCTGAATTATTCTTTCCTCTGCTGTCAGCTGCTCTGTAAGCCTAGGAGGTACAGAGCAGGGTTCAGAGTTTTTCATCAATAGATATGGACATGGTGTGCTATAGGCAACCAGGATTTCAGATTGCTGACTACCCTCACCGATAGAATTATTTCATAGGTTTATAGAAAGGACAATAGAATAATACACATTAGGTAATTGCTATACAGTTGGCCTTCCTTATGCGTGGATTCTGCATCTGTGGTTCTACCCACCTGGAGTCAAAAACATTTAAAAAGAAAATTGCATTTGCCCTAACAGACTTTTTTTTTTGACAGGCAGAGTGGACAATGAGAGAGAGAGACAGAGAGAAAGGTCTTCCTTTGCCTTTGGTTCACCCTCCAATGGCCGCTGTGGCCGGCGCACTGTGGCCGGCGCACCGCGCTGATCCGAAACCAGGAGCCAGGTGCTTCTGGTCTCCCATGGGGTGAAGGGCCCAAGCACTTGGGCCATCCTCCACTGCACTCCCGGGCCACAGCAGAGAGCTGGCCTGGAAGAGGGACAACCGGGACAGAATCTGGTGCCCCGACAGGAACTAGAATCGACTGTGCTGGCACCGCAAGGCAGAGGATTAGCTTAGTGAGCCGCAGCACCGGCCGAACAGACATTTTTCTTATTATTATTCCAAAAACAATATAAAAACTACTTATATAACATTTATATTGCATTGGGTATTATTAGTAATCTAAGGTGATTTAAAGTATACGCTTTAAATCCGGAGAGGGGCTGGAGCTATGGCGCAGTGGGTTAAAGCCGTGGCCTGAGGTGCCGGCATCCCATATGGGTGCCCGTACTAGTCTCAGGTACTCCTCTTCCAATACAGCTCTCTTCTGTGGCCTGGGAAAGCAGTAGAAGATGGCCCACGTCCTTGGGCCCCTGCACCCACCTGGGAGACCTGGAAAGAATCTCCTTTCTCCTGGCTTCGGATCGGCACAGCTCTGGCCATTTGCGGCTATCTGGAAAGTGAACCAGCGGATGGAAGACCTTTCTCTCTGTCTCTACCTCTCTCTGTAACTCTTTCAAATCAATAAAATAAATCTTAAAAAAAAAAAAAGTATACAGGAGGACATATGTTGGTTACAGGCAAATGCTATGTCATTTTATATAAGGGACTTAAGCATTCTTAGATTTTGGTATCCTTGGGGAGAGGGGTGTCCAGGTCTAGGATGGAATGATATGAGTCATCCATAGAAGTATCTCCTCTGACATTTAAATATACATGCAAATATTGACCAAGTTTATAAATCATATTTTTGGCTCATGACCATTGATGATGGGTAACAATCTCTAAGAACTTAACATGTTTGCTCAGAAAAGTAATCGTAATGGCTAAAAACCTATCTAATTCTCCATTTCAATAGATAACAATATGCAGATAATTGACTCATCCCTTGCCAAATATACTTGCAGGAAATCTTAACCATTTGAAGAAGTGTTTAGTTTTAACTCATGATAAACACAGTACAAATGAGTTTAGAGAAGAAAATCAAAAGGAATATTATTCCAAAATAAGATCTGCTTCTTTCTCTCATTCCATTTTTTCAAACATGCTATAATGATAAATATGTACCTGTATAAATTATAACTAACACTATTTTTACTACTCTGCAGTAAATCTTTTGCTGAAGTTGTAGGATCTTAATCTCCAGTGTATTACATACTAAAGGGTAATAAGTTTGGCAGCAAAAGTAGGTAGCTATATCTCATTAAAAATCAACCCCATAATTCACAACTGGACTTAGGTTCTGCTCCCAGCCCAAGTATATGTGGCTTCTAAAATCTCTACAACAAATTTTCAGTTTTATAATTCCAAAGTTGTATTTCCCCATTTTAAAAGATGAATATTAATATTAAATTGTTTTCCATATGTTCTCAGAATCACAGCTTAAATGACTTGTCAATAAATGAGATTTGATAAAATTCAGTAATTTCTTAATGAGAAGGAGTTTATTTTCAATAATGTCACTTATTTAACATTTTACTACTTCAATTTTTTCTTATAAAAGGAATTTATAATCAAACAAAAAAACCTGAAAATTAACAGGAAGGAAAAAAATCATTCCAACTCTACAGAAAATCAGTTAAACACTTGAAAATTTTACTCATTTTTTTTTTTGTTCTGCAAATATTTGCCACATAGGTACAATGAAAATACAAAAAAAAGTCTTAAATCTTTGTTCTTGATTATTAATACAGCCTATAAGGCTCCTTAGAGGAAACTTTGAAAATATAAAAAATTATTAGGACAAAAACATAACCCAGGTTAAAAACTCAGAGTTAACCATCATTCACATTTTAGTGCTTCCAGTAAAAGCAACCATTACTTAGCTACTTGAAAGTTCATTTAAAATGCATACCCTGTAGAATGGTCTTTAGCAGTACAAATGCATTTTTCCAGAATGCTAAATATATATTCACTTCTGCATTAGAGTACCTGCATTCATCATGCAGTTGCAGTATGGCTCAACCACCGCGTATTACATCCTTGTGTTAATAGATAGAAAAGACCAATCCTGTTCTCTCTAAGGCATCCAGGTATGAAGAAGATGTAGGCTAGGAAACAATTACAATATAGAAAGGTTAATGCTAGGATTTGACATAGCTCAGGATGCAATGAGTGGCAGTAAGTGGGATGTGTTAAACAAAGCTTGGGTTTTCCATAAGTTCTGCAAAAGAACTTAGCTCATGAAGATAAATGAAGCCAAAGGCAGAGAGTAGGGACCTACTAGGGAAAAAATTCAGTCCAAATCAAACATAATTCTGCAAAGTTAGAGGATAGAAACACTTATGACAAGAGAAGAGATGAGAGATGCTGTACTTTGCATTCTATGATAAAGAGAGCACGATTCTAATACAGAAGACAAGCAAATAGCAAGGCGACATAATGAGCACTTTGGCTTCCAATCCAGTTCCTGGTAATGCACCTGCCAAAGCCATGAAAGACAACTCAAGTAATTGAGACTCTGCAACCCACATGGGAGACTCAGACAGAGTTCCTGGCTCCTGACTTCAGGCTGGCCCAGCCCCAACTGTGGAAGCCATTATTGATAGGCAATTTCATGTTATTGGATATGCAAAAAATACATCATGTGTAAAAGGCTATTAAAAATTGTGTCAAATTACAAATTGTGTACAGGCACCTACTGCTATTGGATAACCTCAGCAATGAAAAAATCATTGATGTAAATAATCCACTATAGTACATGAAAATAAAGATTTCCATCAAAGGAACAAAAATTTTCTAGAATCTCTAGGAGATAGAAAACAATTGTATGCAGAGGTGATAACAACTCAAAACATGTCAGAAAAACTTATTCTTTCAAAAATAGAAATATTCAGAGAAGCCCCAAGAGAGGGAAATGTTCTTGATGGGGAATATGTTGGAGGGGTCACCAGCATCATCGGATGGCAAGAGATGCTGGATTTCTGGGAATCTAAGTGAGAATCTAATCTGGGAATCTAAGTGAGAGCGTGAGAGCTGAGCCACATCATAATTCTGTAAAGTGTTTAGTGTTTAATAATTCCCTGTAGGGGTCGGCACTGTGGTTCAGCGGGTCAACGCCCTGGCCTGAAGCATGGGCATCCCATATGGGGGCTGGTTCTACTCCTGGCTGCTCCTCTTCCAATACAGCTCTCTGCTATGGCCTGGGAAAGCAGTAGAAGATGATCCAAGTCCTTGGGCCCCTGTACCCACATGGGAGACCTGGAAGAAGCTCCTGGCTCCTGGCTTCAGATCAGCGCAGTTCCGGCCGTTTGCAGCCAACTGGGGAGTAAAATATCGGATGGAAGACCTCTCTCTCTCTCTGCCTCTCCTCTCTCGGTGTAACTCTGACTTTCAAGTAAATAAATGAATCTTTTAAAAAAAAAAGAATTCCCTATAGACTACTTACTGAATTGTTTCAGGAGTTTAGCCACATATCCCTTGGGAGTGTGCATTTGGACAGTGACAAGAAAAAAACAATCTGTGACTCGGGGCCTTCAGGGCTGATATGTTGTCAAAAACTCATCTCCTATTTTTCGTAATGTCATGAGTTACTCAGAGAACAGAAAGATCCTAAGAAACTTTGGAACTAGTATCTGAGAAAGACGGAACCATCTTTTGCTTAAGAAGCCAAAGTTGGGGGTACTTTGTAACTAGAAAAGTTTGAGCAAGTCTAATCTCAGGCTGGTCTCTTCATCAGCAGCAGAGAAGATGGTTTTTTTCTGGGTCTTGAATGAGATTTTCTTTCTTCTAAGGAACTACAGTTTCCACGTAACTCTGAGGAGGAGTATAGAAACCTAGTACGGATGACAGGGATTGTCAAAGCTGTGTTTGGTGAAAATGAGCTTGGAAATTTGACTAATGGATAGGCAGAGAAGAACTGGTTAGACAAGAGGAATGTGAAGATTAAAATGGTATAAGATGGAAATTTTGAAATTTTATCCTGTAGCAGATGGCTAGAACGATTTTACTCTGATTGAGAACATAATTGCCAAAAATCAGTCTTCAAGCAATCTAAGATTCAAATTGCCTTGTTTTAGGCTCAGAATGTAAATGGAGAAAATGTAAGAGAAGATACTGAGTACTGTCCCTTCATTCTTCTTCGTATGTCTGCCCTCTTCCCCTTGTCAGGCTTTCGATTTTAAGGTTTCTCTGACAACATAGCAACGTGGCCTTATTTGGTATGTTGAAATGCAACACCTGTTGTGTTTCAAGTGGTTAGAAGATGATGGCCCTAAATACCATTCATGCAAATACGCTTCTACACCAGATGCTGTCAACGCATCCACTTGCTGCCCAACTCCTCTTATTTTCTTCTGACTTCTCACTGACAGCCAGTTCCTGGGCACCACGACTGACCCCGAGGGCTTTTCTTGGCTGCAGGAGCTCACTGCAGTATGTAGGGAAGCTCTGTCCCATCTGTGAGTTGGTGACTCTAAAAGCAGCTGTCAACAAACAACAGATGGAAAATGCTGCATAAAGACCCCAACTCCTCCCCATTTGGGCAGGGCAACACTGAAGCAAGTTCTGCAAAGTCTCCCCGGAGTCCTCAAGAGCCTGAGTCTCTGTTGACCCCATCAGGAATCAGCACACGTGCTATTGATTCTCCTCCCTTCCCTGTCTCACTTCACTTTGGGTGATTGCTGGAAGTACACCCAGATAAGAAACTTGCACTCACATCCTTTCTGCAGACTGTACTTCTGGGGAGACCCAAACTCGGACAGCATTTCTCCACAGAGGAAAAGTAACCATATATAAAAGAAAAGAGATGAAGAGGAATTTCAACCAACAATACTTGATGATTAATCAGAAAGAATACCTGCAATTAAAAACAGGTAATAACTCCAGTGGTGCACAGATAAAAGCCCTGTTCATACTGTCGGCCTGTGCAGTGGTAGTAGACATTCTGCAGTAATGTGAAATACTCAGACTTAGGGGAAGCCAACTTTCATCAGAAGCCTAAATTACTTTTGTAAAATATTGTGCTGTATGAATACCAAATTTTACAAATAGTGAATTCCTAATATAGTAACCTACTGGTATGTAGCACTTTATTATGTATTTCAAAACGAAGTGGTATCATATGGCATATCATTCCCTCATAATAAGGAAAAAACTCTCAGGTTCTTTTATCAGGTTGAGCCCTTAAGACTCCTGAAACCCTCAGAGATACTGGAACACATTCTATTCTTGCACTAAATAGAGGCCACAGACACTGGCTAAAACCCCAGCAACCACAAGCAAATGCCCACTGCTTTCTTGGCAACCTGATCCTTGGACTAAAAATATATTAAACCGTAAGTTCACAGTCCTTAAAAGAACAAACATACCTATAAGGGAAAAAGAAAGAGAAAAACACACAACAGCCTTACTGACCTTGACTTTGATATTTACTCTTTTCTTTCTTGAGTCAAAGCTGCACGGTATAAATTGGGCTGTTGCCAGATTATTAACATATTCCTTCAACAGTCATTTTTCAGGAAGTTTTGTTTTCTGGAACAGATAAGAAAACAGCTCCTGGGAGGAAACCAGCCATGTTTGTGTCGGTAAGTGATTCTAATACTTTGGTGGGAGAGGAGACACACAGATGTTAAATAACCCACTATTGCCAGAGTATGCCCTTTTTTATGGAGTTTTCTTACTCCGCTCCACCCAGAAACCTCCATCCAGCTGCCTGTTAGTATTTGCAAATGTGTCTTTTCCTGTTAGAGTGTAAATGAGTTGAGGGTAAGGAATTATCTGATTCACTTCCTCATCCCAGAACAGTGCCAGTCCAGGAGCAACACCCGTTTTTCTTGAAGGGTAAGCAGGAAAGGAGGAAACCTGAGGCAGAACTTCCGCTACAGCGCCCCCTGCAGTTCCACGGATTTGGTCTGAATTCATCATCTGTTTGGCTCCCCTCCCTTCCCTGTCTGGATTCCCACATTCTTTTCCTGTTTCCCTGGAGCCCTTTCTTAATAAACCACCTGCACATAATTCTCATCTCATAGCTTGCTTGTGGAGGATCTGAGCTATGACATCAACCCTCTTAATTAAAAAAATGAGAGCGCTGGAAGTCAAGTGGGCAATATGCAAATTAATACATGCCACGTTGGCTTACTTAGGGATTCTTCATTTCAACTCACATTAGCTTGAGTGAATAGTTTATGGAAGACTCTAAATTGCCAGAAGTGGAGGAATTAGAAAGTTGTCTTTACCTTGTAGGTCCATGGATTTTCTCTTTGATTCTTCAACACTTGTAGTCGCCTTTGCAGTTCTGTGTATTCTACTAACTTAGTTCATTTTGTGCTGCTATAACAAAAAACCTGAGGCTGGGTACTGTGTAAAGGAAGTAGATGCACTTAGCTCTTAGTTTTGAAAATATAAGAGTATGATAACATTATTTTCTTCAGTCTGGGGAATGCCTTCTGTTATATTACAACATGGTAGATAACATTGCAATGGTAGAACATGTGGGAAGAAATCACACACAAGACAAGGAAGTGAAAGACTTGAGATACCAAAATTTATTTTATAACAATCATTCTTGAAATAGTGAATCTCTTGAGGTCTTTGTTAATCTTTTCCAAGGGTGTTGCTCCTATGACTTAATGACATTCCACTGGGCCCTACCTCTTAAAGTTGGACCACTTCAACATTGCCACACTGTACACCAAGTTTCCAGCATATGAACCTTGGGGGACGCACTCAAACATAACATCTAAGATAATTTACTCTGCTATACTTGCACATATCTGTTGCTCACTAAGTGAAGGGGACATTTGCCCTGAATTTACAAAGAATCAGCTTATTGAATTCCTTAATGCCCTGGGTCCAAATGTCAAGAAAACAAAACAAACAAACAAACAAAAAAAACCAGAATCTGGTGAGTCTCTCTGAGGTCAAGTGTCTGCCCTTCCAAATCAGATGCGGCCACAGAAGTAGCGTCATTTGGCATGATGTGGCCCCTTCTGGACGTCTTCAAAAGAAACTGAAGACTCAAGGCAGTAGTTAATATCTGTAGAACAATAACACATCAAGACTTTGTTGTTTTGCCTTCAAGCCCCACAGTGTTGGCCTGCCCCACCCAGCCAAATGTGAAGATTCCCATTCCTCTTGAATGTGTTACATCAAGTCTGTTTTATGGCTGCCTCATTTTCTAAGAACATGCTATGTTAGAATTGTCTCCATGCTTTTTCTCTCATCATTCCTAAAACTAGACAGACTTTGGCTTTGTTTCTGTAAACTCCTTCTTTCCTCCATTTCCTACCTTCTCCATGAAGACTTCCATAAGAATTCCAATGCTTCCCTAATGCTAATGTCATCTTATATTTTATCCATTTGCCCATTGTTGCATGGTAGAGTTGGGACTGCTGTCCTTACCTAGACAGCTGCTCAATATTGGGGAGATCAGGCCTTCTTCTATTTCTTCTACATCCAGTACTTGGCATAATTCTGAGCACAAAGTCAGCAAAATGCAGTTGCTTCTGCCTGATGTACTGATTGAAGTAGTTAAGCTTTTATATAGCATCTGTTTCAGTGTCTTACACATGTCTAGAATGAGAAACCTTTTGTATTACTGTCCCTGAGGCATGACTACTGCACTGGGAGCTTCCTCCATTTCCAACTGCCTGGATCTCTAACTCTTTGCTAGAAGGCTTTCTCTCAGCCAGCAGAATGCCTCCCTGGTGTCAGGTGCAGTGGGCTGCACAGTCTGGGATATGTATGCTGGCAGCACTCAGCCAGTGACCCTCAGGATCTGGTGGATATAAGCCAGCTCCCTTATGTTCATAGGTCAATTCTGAGTATTCTACAAGCTCTCACAGAGTTCCCCAGTGGAACTGAGCTCCAATTGCCCACAGTGATAACTGCCCACAGTGGCTACCTTCTCTTCCTGTCTCATTTCCAAACTTCTCCACCAGTTTTTCCTGGGTTCATTTCCCAAACAAATCGCTTATACTTGAATTCTTGTCTCAGAATTTGCTGAATTTGCTTTTAATGAAAACTAAATGAAGACAATATTCAATAAATACTTATGGAATGAACAAAAAGTTGATTTTCACCTTCCCCCTTACAGCAATGAAGGCAGCCAGAGATAATGCTGGATTTGTTGAAACTAGGAGCATAGAGAGATCAACTCCCATTCTCTGCCTCAAAAAAAAATGTAACACCTATTTGGAGGAGGCAGCATAGGAATCACTTTAAAACACAAAGCCCTGTATCCTTGGGAGCAGCCATGAAGTTCATTGCACTCAACTAGGTCTAGACAAGGCAGGCACTGGTAACGCAGCTGCCCACAATTTACTAGTTTTATTTGTGATGGACCATATATACCTTAGCATCCCAGAAGCCAACCTCTATTTGTCCCGATTTTTAATCCAAAAAAAGAAGGGGAAAAGGATAACAACTATTTACTTTTTGCAAACTTTAGCAAGCAGCATTTGACTTGAGCTATGAAATCAGAGGAGTGTCCCTTTTTTGTATGTTAAATTGCATATCAAATTCTACCTGCTACAATAGGAATGACACAGACTAAAGTCATACAAATATTTGGAGGATGATGAGGAAAGAACAGTTACTCTCCGCTCAACTGGAAAGGCAGCTTGAACATTTTTCATGGTCGATTGCATAATTCCACTTCTTGAACATTTAGTGCATTATTCCTTTGGTGGCCGGAGGAATGCACTTGCTCAATGAAATGTGAAGAGATTTGACAAGCACTGTTCTCATGGTTATTTGCCAAGTTCTTGCTTTAACTTGGTTGCTTAATCAAATGTCTACGTGTGATCAGTTTGGGAGTTTCTGAACTTCATTAACCCTTTCCTTAAAAAGGAAGCTAACCTACTCAGGAAGGAAAGCTTATTCATCATATTTCAGTGAACAATAGCACTTTGTATTAATTAGGTACAAACCCTGGTTTCTGGATAACTATCCAGTTCAGCAAAATCTTAGTTCACAGGAAACTGACCTATTTCAGTGTCTATGAAACATATCTCATAGAACAGTGTTAATTCGTCACTACAGTCAAAATGATTTGCTAGAGCAAAGCAACAATTAGAGTGAATGGTGCCCATTCTTCATTGGAGGAAATCTAGAAGGAAGCTCTGCCATAACTTCAATTTGAGATCTGCCTGGTTATACTGATGAAAACCATCTTAATGAACATGTAAGTTTCCCATTGTCTTCTATTGTAAAAAAACGCACAGCAAATTTCCTGTTCAACCATCCCTAATCAGAAGATGAACCCTCACGGCTGTGAATTTGAACTTGAAAAGAACTTGCTGTCTTTTCACAAAGATAGTGTGCCAGATGGAGCAGGGGCTTAGAAGATCCTTTAGGTTATAGTTGAAGGATATTGTCCTATGCTGAGTTACTATGGAAGGTGGAATGTTGGCCCTTCCACATGATGTCCATATCCAAGTCCCTGGAAACTGAATATGTTACCTCACATAGCAAAAGGAGTTTGCAGATGTAATTAAGGATTTTGTGATGGGGAGATTAGCTTGAATTATCCAGCTAGATCCAGACAAACCTAATCACGGAAGTCCTTAAAGGTTAAGGGGCTTTCCCAGCTGTGGTCAAAGGGAATGCTGGCTTTGAAAACAGAGGAAGTTGCCCAGGCCAATAAATATGGATACCCTCCAGAAGCTGGAAAAGACAGATTCTCTCCTAAAGTCTCTAGAAAGGACCCTGCCCGGCTGACACCTTAATTTTAGCCTCTAGAATTTTAAGATAATGAAATCATGTTGTTTAAATCACTGAAATTGGATTAATGTGTTACTGAAGTCACATAAAACCAGTATTGTTGTAATAGTTAAATATTTCCTGAAAATATTTTCATAATAAAAAAAAGGTGGGCTGACTCTCTGGAAAAGCGGGTAAAGCTGTTGCTTTCAATGTGGCATCCCATATGGGTGCCAGTTTGAGTCCCGGCTGCTCCACTTCCAATCCAGCTCTCTGCTATGTCCTGGGAAAGCAGTAGAGGATGGTCCAAGTCCCTGGGCCCCTGCACCTGCGTGGGAGACCCAGAAGAAGCTCCTGGCTTCTGGCTTCAGATCAGCACAGCTCCAGCTGTTGGGAGTAACCAGCAGATCGAAGCCCTTGTTCTCTCTCTCTCTCTGTCTCTCTCTCTCTCCCCTCTTGCCTCTCTGTAACTCTGCCTTTCAAATAAATAAATAAACCTTTTTAAAAAAGAAAGAAAAAGTGTATTATAGCAAAATTTCATTTTTTTCCTTGAAAATTGTCTAGGAGTGTTTATTTCTTTTTCTTTTTTCTTTTTTTTTTCTTTTTTTTTTTGCTTTTCCCCCATCCAGGAATAACAGCTGTTAATACTTTGCCTTCTAACCTTCTATTCTGATGTGGAAAGAAGTAAAATATTCATTACAGATGAGCATCAGGTTCCCTTTAGTCTTAACCCTTCATCTTCTCTGACAACCATACTCACATTTTGACATGTCTTTTTATAATCCATTTTAAAAACTACATGAAAATACATGATCAATCTATATACTATTTTGTATACACTTTCTAAAACTTTTGCATATAATGTCATAGAATGGAGGGTCCTGGTAAACAGGGGACACAATGGAGCTACCGGTGAAGACACAGTGTAAGAAATAAATTGACAATCCCCTGGCTTCTTACTGCTTTCCCTTTGCTCTCCTAATCACCCATCCAGAATCCCATTGGCTGGGAATCTGGAAATGCAGTTTGCAGAATGCGTCCTCCTTGATGGGCAAGAGTGCATGGGAAGTGTGGAGAACAGATCTGAGAGCAAGCAGATGCTTGGCAAGTGCTTTGCTGGATATGTACTGGATTTGTAATGAAGTGACTTTAAGAAAACATTCACATTTTCAGGTTTCCTGGATGATTTGTGGCTGTTTGGTTTGTTTTGTTGTTTGCTTGGGATGGAGGACTTGAGTGCTTAAAGGAAAATTCCAAAGGGAGTCCCTACCTTTGGAGTAAGGGCTCATTCTGCCTAGAATCCCATGTTTGGCAGCTTCCTAAGGCTCAAGTACAAAGGTAGACACTAGTCCTCATTGCCATTCCGCTATAACAATATTTTTAGGCTTCTGAGCAGAAAGTAATAAAAAGATGTTTCATGACCTCTGAAAGTAGGAGAAATGAAACAAAGTGGGTTTCCAGGGTTGTCAGGCTACTTCAATAAAATATCATACATATGTGAGTGCAAATTGACAAGAAAGCAACAAAAATGCAAGGTGGAAATATCTATAGCAACATCTTTCGTTTTGCATTAATAGAACATTCTCACCTTTAGTTTTTAGAAACTCATGCTTTGTGTCCTTGAACTAAAAATGTATCATGAAGAACAGCAGAACGAGCAAGAGTTTTTCATTCATCAAATAATGACATAAAAATGACAAAAGCTATTTAATTAGATTGTGCCAGATGTTTGTAAGGAAAATGAACAGAAGGTTGCTGACTCATCTCTTCAAGGTGTTTCCAGAGTGAAAGCTCAAATCCCAAATACTTTGAACAAAGCATGGCGTTAGGCATGGAGAATTTCACCTCTAGAATAGAAGGAGGGCCCTCAAATCACAGATTAGAAACACACTGTAGACCAGTGCTACCACTGTCCAACAGAAATATAGTATAAGCGGTACTTGAAGAAGTAAATGCACATTATACTGGACTGTCCTTTCGCCAGCCTTCCCGTTGATGCCCCAGGCATAAAAATCTGTGATGCTTTCCCATTCTTTTCCCAGGACTTCCTCTGTCTTATGATCATATTTTAGGTCTCTTCGTTTAAAAAAAAAAAATGACGTTTATTTTCATTTTGTTTGAGAGGCAGAGACACACAGAGAGAAAGACAGAGATCTTTCATCCACTGGTTCACTCCCCTAAGTGCCAGCCACAGCCAAGACTGGGTCAGGCTGAAGCCAGGAGCACAGAACTCAATCCAAGTTCCAGAGGGATGGCAGGGACTCAAGAACTCTAGTGATGGGGTCGACGCTGCGGCGCAGCAGGTTAATACCCTGGCCTGAAGTGCTGGCATCCCATATGGGTGCCGGTTTGAGACCCGGCTGCTCCACTTCCCATCCAACTCTCTGCTATGGCCTGGGAAAGCAGTAGAAGATGGCCCAAGTCCTTGGACCCCTGCACCCACCTGGGAGACCTGGAAAGAAGCTCCTGGCTCCTGGCTTCGGATCGGAACAGCTCTGGCCATTGTGGCCAACTGGGGAGTGAACCAGTGGATGGAAGACCTCCCTCTCCCTCTCCCTCTCCCTCTCCCTCTCCCTCTCCCTCTCCCTCTCCCTCTCCCTCTCCCTCTCCCTCTCCCTCTCCCTCTCCCTCTCCCTCTCCCTCTCCCTCTCCCTCTCCCTCTCCCTCTCCCTTTCCCTCTCCTTCTCCTTCTCCCTCTCCCTCTCCCTTTCTCTGTGTAACTCTGACTTTCAAATAAATAAATAAATCTTAAAAAAAAGGACTCTAGTGATCACCTGCTGCCTCCCAGGGTGCACATTAACAGAAAGCTGGATCAGAAGAGGATTCAAGGCTTGAACCCATGGTCACACATGTGCAGAGGGAACCCATTGCAAAGAACTATTGTTATATTTGGAACATCGAGAAACAGAATATGCCAAAGTCTCAGGGCTGGATTACATGTGCTCTCCAAATCATGCAGCCCTGATTGAGCTCAGGGGTAAGTTTATAAAGGCAAAAACCACATCTTGTTATAAGTTAGTGACAAAGCCAAGCTTTGTTACAGAAGCTAGCGCAAGTAGGGTTATGCTTATCTTGGGGGTTTTCCAGCACTGCATGTAAACAAACCTTGCAGATAATATTCTTATAAGATTAGTTTATTAGTAGGTAGCAGCTGTTAGGAAAAAAATATATAGAGGACATCCAGGGACAAAATGGAGTGACTCTGGTCAGGCCACAGCTCACTGGTACCTAACTCTATGTTATGCAACCTAAGCCCATGAAAAACAAGGCAAATCTCACTGCCAGACCCAGAGAAGCCAGCACGACACCTGAACTTGGTTACATCAGAACCTTTTCTCTTTAATTGTGATTAATATGAAGAGAACAGACTTAGTGAATTTCATAGATACAATTCTGAGAAGGTAACATACTTCCAGAATTGAGAGTTCCCTCAAGCACAGAAACCTGGAAATAAAAGTCCACCTCACCGTGTTGGCCTGATTCCAGTCCTTTCTAGTCAACATCTGCTCCACTGGATATTTCCACATATCATCTTTCTGCTACCTAATCTATAGAGCCATTCCCCAAACTCCAATACGATAGGTAAATTTGAGACATATTCTCCTGCCTCCTTACTTAATTTGCTATTATTTATTAATAATAAAGTTAGTCTCTCCTCAAAGGCTGTGTCCCATGGAGTGAGGCCGTGAATGGTGGACAGAAACAGATGAAATTAATTTCAAGGATATATTTTATTTAACTGATACATCAAAAACACTTCATATAATCAATATTCAATTTATATCAATATTCAAATTAATTAAAGTATTTTGTTTTATAATTTTACTCTTTGAAATCTGATGTATATTTTTATGCTTACACCATTTCTCAATTCTGATATCAAAACTTATCAGAAATACTTTATCTGTATTTAGATCTCATAAAACTTAGAGTTGATACAGGAAATTGATATATTTGAGTTGTTCCAAGCACACACTAAAAAGTTTTTTGGGGGTCTGGTGCTAGTGGGTAAAGCTGCCACCTGAAGTGCCAGATCCCATATGGGCACTGGTTCAAGTCCCAGCTGCTCTACTTCCCATCCAGCTCTCTGCTATGGCCTGGGAAAGCAGTAGAAGATGGCTCAAGTCCTTGGGCCTCTGCACCTGCGTTGGAGACCCAGCAGAAGCTCTAGGCTCCAGGCTTCGGATTGGCATAGCTCTGGCCATTGCAGCCATTTTCAGAGTGAGCCAGCAGATGAAAGACCTCTCTCTCTCTGCCTCTCTGTAACTCTGCCTTTCAAATGAATAAATAAATAAATCTGTTAAAAATGTTTCTCAAAAATTGAGTTGAATATGTTTTTAAATTAATTTTTAACCAAAATTAAGTTTATGGTTCAGTTTCTCAGTCACAGTTGTCACATTTTACATGCTCAGTAGACACCTGTGGCTCATAGCTATGGAAGCAGTGAACACCACCACACTACATCTGAGGCCATGACTTTAAAAACCTGATCTTTTTTCATCTTTATCATTTTTCATGCTAATATTCAATGTGACCTATTTTCTCATAATATTAGAGGACACAAAGGGTCCATTTGCTTAGGATATTATTGAATATTCAGCCTCATAGGAGTTTGAGATGAAAGCTTTGCATGTGATAAGTAAAGGAGGCAGAGGACAGGGACAGCTCCCTGAAAAAACTGCCTCCCATCAAGCAGTTTCCCAGGGTTTTCATGAGAAGGGTTAGGGTAGTACCAAGGACATAGAAAAGGAGTGGGAGGACCCTTCCTGCTCAAGTAACACACATCTTCATTCAGAAACCTGACTCCCACTGCTCTCTTGCAGCTTTTCCTTGGTGACCTGGTCCCCTCTGAGAACAAAGTTGCAAGACAAGTGTGTCTGGAACACCCTCTGAAAAGCAAGATGGAGAGCATAAACCGTTCCACATTCAATTTGCAGATTCTGGTCCCTGCCTCTTGCTTAATACTCTTGCTTACAATAATGGCTACTTAGAAACCTTTAAATGTAAAGCATCAGGGCAGCATGCAGCAGGTTAATCTGCCGCCTACAACACCATCTTCCCATATGGACTCCAGTTCAAGCTCCAACTGCTCCACTTCCAATCTGGTTCCCTGATAACACACCTGGGAAAGCAGAGAAAGATGACCCAAGACCTTGGGCCCCTGCACTCATGGGGAAGACCTGGATGAATTTCAGACACCTGGCTTCAGCCTGGCCCAGCTTTGGCTGTTGCAGCCATTTGGGGAGTAAACCAACAGAAAGAGAGATCAAAACAGCAGGTAGAAGACTGACCTCTCTCCCTGTCTCTCTCTGCCTCTCTCTCTACAACTTTGCATTTCAAACAAACAAATAAATGAATAAATAAATAAATAAAGTCTTCAAAGCAATGAAAAGCAGAGGTGTTCTTGTCATTGGTATCAATAAAGGAGGGACCAAGGTTAGAGAAGGAGGGAAACTCCATGCAAGCAGGGAGACTGTTGATGGAAATTTTAGAGAAGGGAAATCAGCCTAAGTGTCCACTATCTGTGGGACATGAAGACTGGAGGCTTTTGAGACAGCAGAAGACAGAGTCTTTGTTGCAAATGACAGAATCATGAGTCACACTGGCTTTGACAAAGAAAGTTCTCTATTGACTCCAGTAAGTAAGAAAAGTCTACATGTTTTCTAATTAGAAGCTCTGCCAAGGCTAAATCCAAGGGCTCAAATATCACTAGGAGTTTATTTATTTTTCTTAATCTCTCAGTATCCCTGACCCAGAGATTCTTTGCCAATGAGAAGATGGCCACTAGCCAACCCACCACATGTCTTGTTGTTAACATTTCTATCATAAAATTCTGCTTCTTTTTTAAAATCCCTGGCCAAAGGATTCTCAATGGCCTCTGCTTTGGTCATATGTTCATTCCCCAGCTAATCCCAGACCTGACCAATTTCTCAGCTTTGCAGATGGAAGGTTGGATCTGGACACTGAAATCACACAGAATAAATTAGGGCGAGCATCTTTACCAGGGCGAATCAGATTGCCACAGTTGAGAGGAGAGCAAATGGTTGCTGGACAAGAAGAAGCCCTTCTATGTCAATGAAGACTTCTCAAAGACGCCACTACTTGACTTCTTCAAAATGGTTGTGTTTACTCAGAGTTTATATTTCATGAAGAAAATTGTATCATCTGCCAAGTGTCCCTTCTCCTTTCCCCAATAGTCATGTGGGACTCCATAGCATTTTTAACCTACTAAACCGTGGGAAAGTTATTTAATTTCACTGTGCTTTGAATTTTCCAAATCCCAAATCTGAATATTTTACATGCTTCTGTTAGAGAAAAAATTAAAGACGTAGGGAACACCCAGGGCAGTCAGCAAACCTGTGAGTATGATAATAAATACTTACTGTGACACACCATTGAGAGGTGGAGCGATTTCTTCAACAGTGTGGTTGTGGTAATGGTCAACTAATAATACATCAGGTGTCAACTAAGAGACAACAAAGCTCAGAATGCCTTCATCACAGCAGGTAAAGTTTCCTGAAAGAGAAGATAGAATTTGTAGGAACTTCATTGCAGCCATTACCTATCCCAGCTCTTATTGTTTCTATAACTATAGAAACTAAAAAATGAAATGCTCAAGTTCCTCAGATTTCTTAGAGCTAAGGGTGAGCATATTATCCAGTTTTAACATGACATGTAAGTGTGGCTTGGCAGAAGACTCTTGAGAAAATTTTTGGCTGTCTTGGTAAGAAGAAAAAGGACATCTACTACTGCCCTTCTTACTTTATACTTTGAAGGCGGTCATGATGCCTACACCCAATGCAACCACGCTGCAACAGGAAGTTAAAAAGCCAAATGCCGAAAAAAAATGACCTAAATGAAAGATCTCTGTGAGTGAGATCCCAGCAGAGAGAACAGGCCATCAAAGAAGGCAGTACCTTTCTCTGAAGGGAAGAGAGAACTTCCACTTTGACTTTGGCCTTGTCTAAATAAGATCGGAGCTGGCGAACTCACGAGGCCTTGGCCGCTCATGACAAGAGCCTAGGGTGATTATTGACGTCATAAATAAGAGTGTCAATTGTTAAATTAACAACAGGAGTCACTGTGCACTTACTCCTCATGTAGGATCTCTGTCCTTAATGTGTTGTACAATGTGAATTAATGGTATAACTAGTACTCAAACAGTACTTTATATTTCATGTTTCTGTGTGGATGCAAACTGTTGAAATCTTTACTTAATATATGCTAAATTGATCTTCTGTATATAAAGATAATTGAAAATGAATCTTGATGAAGAATGGGATGGGAGAGGAAGTGGGAGATGGAATGGTTGCAGGTGGGAGGGTGATTATGGGGGGGGGGAGCCACTATAATCCAAAAGTTGTGCTTTGGAAATTTATATTTATTAAATAAAAGGTAAAAAAATAAAATATGTATAAGCCTCTCTGATAAAAAAAAAAAGCCAAACGCATAAGATGGGCAGAGTTGGAAGAGGGAAAATGTCTGGCTCTTTGATGATGTCATTGAGTAGCTAAACAGCAGTAATAAGTACCTACTATCTCTGCTCCTTGTTTTAGCAATCAGGGTATGTTTTACTTAAGTCCCTGTTAGATGGGTGTTCTGATAAGGAAAATTAAATGGATTCCTACCTGATATACCTGTTTTTACAGATTGAGTCTGGGCCAATCTAACTGAATCAAAAATATGATATCATTTTCTCATTGAATATTGGAAAAACTGAAAGAAAATGAAACTCTAAAGGTTTTAGAGTTTCAGGGGGAGGGGAAGCAAGTACTAGTCTTTCCTCTAACATAAAATACATGCTCCCTAGGAACTGAGATGGGGGGAAGCTTAAGTTAACTCCTCTCTCTGCCCTGACCTGTTAAAAAATCAAACTCCCCTACCATTCTTAGCCTCTTGCATGAAAATCCAGCCACAATGAACCATGACTCTCTCTGCTTTCCTAGAGTTGTTTGCTTATTTGTTTCTGGTCTATGTGTGCCCCTTAATTGACACATCACATCTATCGTTGCATGAGTCCAGCTCTGTAATGTGCTTTTTCTTCCCTAAAAGGACAGCTTCTTGGTCCCTGAAGAATCTCCTGTAGAATTTAGTAAATGTGCTGCATAACACGAGGCCTGTTATAACTAGTAACAATTAATTAAATAAAATGAATGTGAACTTGCTTTATAATATGCTTAGCATCACACCAATGCCTATGGGTATGTCTGGAAACCTAATTAGTGGTTGATAGCAAAAATATCTGAGCCAAGGATGCCTTCTACTGCAGAGGAAATAGATTAAGACAGAAAAGAGGACAACAGACTGGATAAAAAAAGAACAATTCAAAGTCATCCCTAAAGAGACCAGAGCTTTCTTACAATTTATTCCCTTTCAGGAGCATCCCTATTAGAAGTTCTCATGAAAATCAAGTCATCAAGCTGATATAGTTTTGCATTTTTGCATTTTTACTTTGTTCTGTAAAATATATGTTAGATTATTTAGATTGTTAGCGCCTACTTTAATCAAAATAAGGGAAATTCTAAGCTGAAAAATGCTAGAATTTGTAACTGAGAAGGGGTAGTGTGTCTTAGATTGGTTCTCCAGAAGCCTAGTTCCATTAAAACAGCTGGGAAAATCTATCATATCCCATTTATCTTCATTGTCTCTAGATTTTAGAATGTTTTCAAAATCATAAGAAAAAACCTATGGTTCAATGAGGATTTATAGTAAGAGATTTGGAAAAAAACAGGTAGGGAGTCCTCAGGAAAAAAAGTCCAGTCTAAAAAATGAAGCGTGTGTAGGAGTTAAGCAGGCAAATGATAACTGGGCTTCTAATGAGGGTGCGAGAAGTAAAGATATTGGGCTCATTTTCAAAGTAAGGTGTTGAGCTGTGAGGAGCCAGCAAGCAGCCTAACGGCTTCCAATGTGTGGAAAGTTCCAAGCAGTTAGCTAGTATAAAACTAGGTTATGGGTACCTGGAAAGCTCTTAGACAAGCAGGGCATCAGGAGTGGCCAAAATGGCTAAAGAGATTGTAACCATTAGTATTGAGCCAGTGAGGACCTGGGGAGAGACCTGTGTAATAGGGAATGCACTTCTTGATGAAACAGCACCAGGTGCACTTGCCTCCCTACCAGACACCCGATCTTGCAAGATGGTTGATGAACTCTCACTTTTGCTGCACATCCTGAACCCAAGGCCAACCTTTAGGTGTGGGTGAGGTTATTTCTAATAGGAGTATAAGGTCACCATATTGGGGTGTTGGAATGCAAACCTCTATCCTCATATTTATTAACTTTTATGTTCTGTATTGGGGGGATAGAATATATCTATATACATAGAATATCATGGATCTATGTAAAATTATGATTCACAAAGTTTTCAAAAAAGAAGATATATGTTTACCATTCAATGTTAAGTGGTTTTTAAAGAGGCATGATCTAAACTTATGTAGCCAGTAGGATTTCTTCACCATCAAAAACATGGGCTGAATGAATAGTGAAAGAAAATATCAATTTTAAGAAGTTTTCGGGTAGTGTGCTTGTAATTACTTCTCTCTGTTTCCTTAGAGTTTTCTAACCTTTATATATTCTCCACACCAAGAATGTATTACTGTTATAGCTTCCTCATAAAATCATTGAGAAGGTGCAAGGTCTCTCATTGTCACTAATGACCCTACAATTGATGTTGCTGATTTGGCCCACCCGAACCTCTGCCCTGAGATTCTGTTTAGCATTGTGCACTCAGGAGATGAACATTTTCAATTCTGTCCTCTTCATTCCCCCAAGAAGCCCCTGTCACATTCCAATTCAGCCAACATAGATGCATTAACTACTTAATAAATATGTACACAGGGCCTACTACATATCCACATACTTCCTTAGGCATTAGAAAAACCAGCTATTGTTCCAGTTCTCATGGAGATATTTGTGTGCCTCTAAAAGGGCAGTAATTTTTTATTATTATTAATTTTTTGCTAAATTTGAGAGCAGAAAGGGGGAGAGAGAGACAGAGAGAGAGGACAAGGAGAACAAGTTCCCATGTGCTGATTCACTCCCCAAATGCCCACAATGGCCAGGGCAGAGCTGAGGTCAAAGCTAGAAGCCAAGAACTCAAACCAGGTCTCCCACATGGATGGTAGGAATTCAATTACTTGAGTCATCACTATTGCCTCCCAAGGTCTGCCTTAACAGAAAGCTAGAACCAGTAGCCAGAGTCCAGTATCAAACCCAGGCACTACAATTTGGAATGCAGATGCTAAGCTAAAAATACCCACTCTGAGTAATAAAATAGAATAAATAAAAAAATCTATATTTGAATAGTGTATCCAGGAGAGATACATGACTCTGTGAGAATCCACAGTGAGATATTGGGATCTTTTGGAGAAGGCTGCCCTCAGGAACTGAAATTCAACCTGAGTTCTGAAGGATACGTGGGAGCTAACCAAGCAAATGCCAATTCAGATTCTTATGGGTGTATGGGGTCACAGTTCTGGGCTTTTGGGGGGGCAAACCTCTGTACTTAAAGAAAGAGCCATCATATTGTCAAACCAGAGTCAAATGTCCCAAAATAATAAAAGAAAATAGTATTGAATTAAGGCATCCGGTGTCTGTAAGAAATTGAGGAATTCAAAGGAATTGATGAGCAATAAGGGCTAAAGTAATACCAAAGACACTTTGGAGAAAGCACAACTTGGGACCTCTTTTACATCAGTAAGAAGGTAAGTTTTGCCAAGCAAGGGGAACCACATGAGCAAAAGCCCAGAGGAGTCAATGTCAGCGATACTTTAGGAGATAGAGAGATGACCAGCATGAAATGAGTAGAGGATGAGTGATGGGTGGAGTGGATGGGCTCTCCTTGGAAGCCAGATAAGGATGCTTGGAATTGATAGGATAGGAACCAGGGAGCATGAAATGGCAAGATAAAAGTGGTATCCATGGAGGACTGATGATGCCACCTATACCACCTGGAGAGAGAAAGCCAGAGGGGCAGACCACAGTAAGCCAGACAGAAAGATGCACCTCCTTGTACCATTAGGAAACTAGGATATAATTGGTTAACTGGGCTTTTAGCTTGTGAAAAGGAAATCGCCATGAGAATGAGAAGCATCACTGTGCTTCTTGCTATCACATGTTTTATCTGACTTCTTTGATCTGTCTTCTCCTACAGCTAAAGACATATGCCGAAACACAACCCCCTGCCTCCCTTTTCCAGAAAGAGGAGGCTGTGTGTGCAAGCCATGCAAGACTCAGCAATCCTAGAACAACGTAGGGACTGCGGGACCTTTCTCCCACTTTGGGAAGCTCCTGTTTCCTACTCCTCAACTTCCTCACCCACAAAAATTGCTGGCAGATGTGGAGTGAGGGTGAGGAGAGAGGTAGAGGTTGTGTTGGTAAAGGGTCTCTGGTCACCAAAATGCCTGGCTGACAGGGCTGCAGAGGCAAGGGGCAAGGGAAGGAAATCTCTTCCCCAACAAAGGCAATGAGGAGACAGAGCACATCCTACCCTATCCTGTCCTCACCATTTCCCGGGCCAGCAATTCCTCAGGTTGGAAGCTATCTTGGTAGGTGTTTTCAATCACACGCCCCTGATTAGATAGTCACTTCTGCTTTACAGAGTCCTCTTGGAAAGTGGGTTTCTAAACTCCTTTGTATTCTGTTTTACTGTGCACTTTAAGAATCTTTTAAACAATACTATTCATCTTCACCCCTGCTTTAATATTCATTGCAAAGCCCCAGTCACAACAGCTTTGGAACTTAACAGAGAAGGGATTAAAGTATGGGATCTGGTTACACAGTGGAATCTGGCTTGAAGCTTTATTTGTGTTGTTAGTTTGCTGTTTATTTTAACTTAGTGTTCATTGGAGTGACACTTGGAAGTAAAAGGGCAAGAAAGACCCACAGCACTCAAGCCTGCCCATTATACTACCAATTATCCCCAAAACTAGGCTTCTGTTCCATTAGAGACCCTATTAATAATTGCCCTGCATTCTCACCTCTGCTTTCTTCGATGCAGAAATGGCTTGTCAGTGGATAAATTGGTCAATTAATTATCTGACTTTGCTAACAGAGATGGCTATATCTTTCATATGAAGTGAGTGCCTGGTGAGAAGGTTCTTAGGAATCCAGTTCACCCTAAGTATCCAATTCAAGGCTTGTCCCAGCCAACGTCATGCCTTTTTCTGGATCTCTGGGGCCCTCTAGTGGTTGTCTTGGGCTGACATCAGAAGCCCTGCTAAAATTCACTCAGCCACTGAATTTAAAATGAAACAAATCCTTTCTTCTGTTTTGCCTTAAAATACAAAGAGCAGATTGAGGCAAGCAGCCATTTGGCACAGCGAGTAAGGCACCACTCAGGATGCCCACATCGCATACTGGGATGCCTAGGTGAGTCCCACTTCCACCACAGTTTCCAGCTTCCCGCTAACGTGTGCCCCTGGGAAGCAGTAGTGGGTCAGTCAGATACCTGGGTCTACCCCCAACACAGAAGACCTGGCTTGAGTTCCAGACTTGTGGTTTCAGCCTGGCCCAGCCCTGACTGTTTGGGAGTTAACCAGCAGATGGGGAGCTCTTTTTGTCTCTTTCAACTAAATAAATATTTAAAAGGAGAAAAAGCATATTTAGAGATTTTACTTGCTGGTACCATCAAGGTTCATCTGGTCTCTTAACATGCTCCTTGTAGATTTGGGTTTTAATGAGCTGTGACAGCTCCTTGCCTGCCTGCTTGTTCCCCAAATGACCCCTCACCCCCGCCACATATATCTTAAGGTCTGTTTCAGGATGTTGGATTGTCTTTCTCATGGAAACTCAAGAAGTTCCCAGCTGGGTCCTTTGTGTAGAGGAGAGTAAGGGTCCTCCCTTTGCAAAGGCTTTGAGGGGCTCAGACTCCAGGGTATCAGAGGTCATTGGCAGGGCCAGGAACTGGGATTGTCTTTTGTGACTTTGGTAGGGAGATAGATCTAGAGCCCAATTTGAAACTGACTATGTTGGTCATTTTTATTGATCCATTTGTACAAACCTATGTGAAGTGTTCCTAATATAAACAGCTTTGCATTATGCATTATGGCTGCATCACCTTCATCTAACCGCAGGGAGTGCTAAAGAAAAACCCAGCATGCTCACTTGGCCTCCAGCCCAACCAACCAATTAGGTCGCTGGCCAGGATGAGACTGCAGAAGGGGAGGGAACCTACACATCTGCTAACATCTGCTATTCTCTGCACTGAAAGGAGAAGCAAGAGAGAATGGCAATTTACTGGGAATTTGCTAGCTGCTTACCCAATATCTCACAGTGGGGCAGGTGCAATCATTTGCATTGTACAGACAAGGAAAGTGAAACTCAGAGTGAAATATGTTTCCCAAGATCACACAACTATGTAAGCACCAGGATCAGGATTCAAACCAATTCGTACTCTCTCTAAACCCCACTCTTTATCCAGCCCATGCCTTTCACTACTTAGCATTGAGGTCCAGGTTCTTGACTCCTAATCTATGTCAGTTCTGCCTTCTGGAGTTGGGCAGTGCACAGCATGAACATCTGTACAGAGTAGGTCAAGTCAGTTTTTAGTATGAAACCCATCCATGTTCAAGATTCTAGGCCTGGCCTGGCATCCAAAGCCTTGCATCTCAAAGTCAGATCCCCAAATCTGCAGCATGAGCTCTTTAGAAATATAAAGTATGGCCTTCTCCACCCCATATCTTATGAGCCGCCAACTCCAAGAATACAGCCTCTACATTGAGCTTCTTAACACTGATGTGTACTCTGTCACCTGGGGATTGGATTTAGAGGGTCTGTGGAGAAGGAACTAGGCTTGATCCTGGATGATACTGATGCTGTAAACTATACCTGGAAGAACTCAACTTTATAGCAGTAATTCTCAAACCCAAGCCTGTATTCAAATCACTTGATGGGAACTGTTAATACAGACTGTGGGCCCCACCTCAGAAGCTTCTGATTCAAAGGGTCTACCCCAGGGAACTTGCATTTCTATCAAGTTCCTTGGGGATGCCAAGGCTGCTGGCATAGGGTCCCTACTCTGAGAACCACTGTTCTAGCCCACCAGAATGTTTAGTTAGACAACTAATCCATGCTTTCTGCCTTTTCATTTGCAGAAGGATGTACTCGTCCTTGAATGCTAGCAAGTAAGGGTTAAAAGGGACATCACAGACCACTTGGTCTCAGTTAAGGAAATGTAGGCCAAGGGCCTCATTCAAGGCCATACATTTAGCCAAGATGCAACGCCAAGATGAAGCAATCTGACTCACTCTGTTCTATGTTGTGTACTCTGAAGACTGCTGGCTCCCAAGTCCATAAATTCTCTGGCATCCAGCAACTGCAGTATTTTTGGTGAGCTCTCCATCTTCAGCCAGCTCTGCAGGTGCTAGAATCCCTCTCAGACACATATGTCATCAGCACAATCCGTGCAAACGCAGTGCCCTCCTACCTAACAGCTCAGGGAAAAGAGGGCTTTGGAAAAAACCAGCAGCTCTGCTGGCTGTCTTGGTGCAGAGGAAGCACAGCAGCAGCAAGCAAGCCCAGACAAGGTGAGTCAGCACAGAGGCCCTGGAGCTCAGAGATAAACGGGGATGCTGCCAGCAGCTGGCACCCGAATTCCCCAAGGCCTCTCTGCCAAGGTCATTTAACCTCTCTGTGCCTGGAAACATTCTTTTCTTTAGCAAAAACAATGCCCTCATTGAAGAGAATGAACACAAATGGTTTCAAACATGAAACTGAACTGTGGGGGGTTCTGTCAACTTCTATTATATGACAAATCACCCAATATTTAGTGGTTTAAAATACAATAATATGTAACCATAATAAAGGCATCCTCCTTTCCTTACTTATTTTATATATTTATATATAATAGGAACCAGCTACTGATACTGTGTATTAGTCTGTGCCTAGTCCAGTGAATTGTAACATTTGCATAACAAGTGCAGGAGCCTACTGAGGGAGCTGATTTGGAATGGCAGACTTTGACCTAGCTAAGGAAGGAGCCTCCACCCAGTGGATGCAAAGCCCAGGTCCTCAAGATGCCCTGGACTTCCCCATATAAGATGGATGGACCCTCTTCAGAACGCAGTCTGAACATCTGCATAATTGCCAATTGAATACTCATTGTTTTATTTCTAACCTAACCTGCAACTATTGCTGTCTTTTTTAAAACACTTTTTGCTGTCTTGGGGGGGGGGGCAGAAAGAGCACATTTTCTCCCAAGATGCCACCTTCTTCAAGCAAACTCTTTCCTCTCACAAGGTCCCTTGAGGCTTAGGCTTGGAACTGGTGTGCCATCTTTTCTGCCATATTCTATTAGCCAAAGCAAACCCAGGACCAACCTGTGTCTCTATGGGAGAAGCTGTAACTTCACAAATAAAGATCAAAAAGACAGTGCAGGTTTGTAGCCATTTTTGCAATCTACCACTGAGGAGTTTACTTAATCTTGGAAGCCCGGAGATCCCAAAGCAAATGGTTTACTTAGTTACTTGGAAAGGAAAGGACATACTGGTAAGGGAGTGGGAACTTGAGACACAGATGGGAATAGTCAACAAAGGTTGCGTAACCATGTCAACTGGCACTGTAGGCAGCGGCAGTTCAATTCCATCGGAGAACTGTGGGACACAGACCTTACTATTATCCTACCTGAGAAGGGGAGCTGGGATGTTTTCCATCAAGTCTTAAATCTTTCTTATGGCTGTTCCTAGGGGACACTAATTCCCCATCATTTAATCCTCCTACAGTGGGCAACGTGGCTCGGGCAGTAAGAGCAAGTCCTTGGCAAAGAATTGCACCTGGCAGCTAGAAGCTGGACTACTATGCATGCAAATGGCTAGGGTAAGGGGATATAAGGGTATGGGGATGTGGGTAAAACAGTCCCAGCATCACCTGCAGTATAAAGGTGATGAAGAAAGAAGAAGAAGAAGGAGAAAGAGAAAGAGAAGGAGGAGGAGGAGGAGGAGGAGGAGGAGGAGGAGAAAGTCTTAAGCTTCATTTTTAAGGTATTTTAGTCAAAACATCGTTTTTTTCTTTTTTCCCTTAAATCAGTTTGCTTTATTTTTGGTGAAGCTTTGGTTCTCTTGCTGGTAAAGTTTGGGACACTAGATGGCATTGTATTGAGTTGAGCTATAGCTCAGGAAACAAAATGCCAACTGATGTTTCTAGTTGTCCTTGGAATTTAGCAGTAACCAGCAAGAGTTGAGACCAAACAGCTATCCCAGGCTTAGCAATAACAGTGCACTTCAGCTCTCCCTAGGCCACAATTCTGTCTTGAGCTGGCGCCTTGAGAGCAACGTCACCAATCATGGAGGGCCAAATCACCAAGCAGCAGGCAGAGGTCGCTGGTATTTCCCAAGGATGAGAATTCATAAAACCCCTGGGATGAGAAGCAGTGAAGCTTTCTACTCCCAGAAAGGTTTGAAATGCATCAAAAATGTCCTGGAAGGAAAAACCGTGAATGTATAGTACAAGAGAGCTTCAAAAGGTTTGTGGAAAAAAAATTGAATTAAAGACAAATTTATTTTGGTGCAAAAAAAAAAAAAAACCCCTGAAGTCCATGCATAGTATTTTTATAACATGCATTTCCATGAATTTTTGACAGTCCTTTATATTTATTTGGGGGGTGGGCATGGAAATGGGAGAACAAGACAAGGTCGGAAGCAAGAGTCAAAGACATTTAACATTTTAAACGAAATAATTTAAACAAATGAAATCTCAACACGGATGAGTTCTTCACAATAAACGTGAGGTGGTTGTCTTATTCTTAACCTCTATTTTAAATTGCAACAAAGGAGAGGAGAGAATAGGATGCAGCCTGCACTTTGCAAAAGCTGCTAGTGTTCAAGAGGCAATACTGATCTCGGTCTTCTGCAACATTTGAGAGGCCTCCTCATACTGAACTTCCACTTTCTTTAAAATTGGGAAAATAATACTGGAGATGCCAATGAATTGCAATACTCCTCAAATGAGTTACTGTACCCATGGGTCCAACACAATGAAAAATTAATAAAAAACAGCAGAAAATAGAAAATAAAGTATCAGAGTGAATATATTGCCTGAGAAACATAACAACAACAAAAACCTCAACAGATGAGCTCAATAGCAGAATGGATAGGACCAAGAAAAGAAACAATAATTAGAAGATAGAACAACAGAAATTAATGAATCTGGAAAATAGAAAGAAAAAGCTGAAAAAAAAAAAAAAGGATTTTTGGGAACCATGGAACTGATAGCAACAGATCCAATATACATATCTTCCGAACTCTTGATGGTGAAGTGAAGGAGGGCAAGGCTGAAAGAGTATCTGAAAAAAATAATAGCTGAAAAGTTCCCAGATTTGGAAAAAGACCTACTCCTACAGATTGAAGATTCTGAAAAACCCTTACTTAGGATAATCCCAAAGACACAGACACCAGGAGCACTAAAGGCAAAGGAAATCTTGAAAGCAATGAGAGAGAAATGACAACCTATAGAATGAAAGTGACTCCTCATTAGAAACCACGAGGTCAGATGAAAGTGTCTGTCCCAATATGTCTCTAGTGCTGAAAGAAAAGAACAGTCAAGATCCAAGACCCAAGATCCAATGACATTCTTGAGCAATAAAGGGGAAATCAATAAATTCTCAGAAGGAAAGCTAAGAAAATGTGTCAAATCATATCTACCCTCAAAATAGAGGAAATGATACAGGAAAGAAACTTGGAACATCAGGAAGAAGGGAAGGCATACAGTGATAAATATATTGGTAAATGCAACAGACTCTCGGGGCCGGCGCCTGGCTCACTAGTAATCCTACACCTGCGGCGTCGGCATCCCACATGGGCATCGGTTCTAGCCCCGGTTGCTCCTCTTCCACTCCAACTCTCTTCTGTGGCCTGGGATAGCAGTGGAGGATGGTCCAAGTCCTTGGGCCCCTGCACCCATGTGGGAGACCAGGAAGAGGCTCCTGGCTCCTGGCTTCGGATCGGTGTAGCTCTGGCCATTATGACCATTTGGAGAGCAAACCAATGGAAGGAAGATCTTTCTCTCTGTCTCTCTCTTTCTCTCACTGTCTGTAAACTCTACCTGTCAAAATAAATTAAAAAAAAAGTTTTGAAAAATGTAATAGACTCTCCTATTGAGACTTCTAAAATTACATTTGATGGTCGAAGCAAAAGTTTAACATTGTTAAATGTATGAACAGAAAATATTTAATAAAACTATATTATGAACAGAAGAGGGCATATGGACAGAAAGTAAACCCAGACTCTTTTTTTTTTAAGATTTATTTATTTGAAAGGAAGAGTTGAGAGAGATCTTCCATCTGCTGGTTCACTCCCAAAATAGCTGCAATGACTGTGCCAGGCCAGGTCAAAGCCAGGAGCTTCTTCCAGGTCTCCCACGTAGGTACAGGGGCCCAGTACTTAGGCCATCCTCTGCTGCTTTCCCAGGCACATTAGTAGGGAGCTGGATTGGAATTGGAGCAGCCTGGACTCAAGCCAGCACCTATATAGGGTGCGGGTATGCAGGCAGCAGCTTTACTCGCTGCACCACAATGCCAGCCTGGAAAAGTTTCTCTTCCTACATTTAATTCAAACTTTTAAAATGATAACACCAGTAGACTGTGAGACATTCAAAAACACCACAAAAAGTTTGGAAAAGTGGAATTTAAACTTTATTCTAGCATAAAAAAAACCTTTTAAATCCATGCATATTTTTCATAAAAAGCATTTTTCCATGAATATTCTGAAGGCCCCACATATATATCAACCACTATAAAGAGCTGTATAAGTAGATACACGCAACAAAGCTATAGATAATTCAAAATTGGGTTCTTAAGCCAGCGCCGTGGCTCACTAGGCTAATCTTCAACCTGTGGCACCGGCACCCCGGGTTCTAGTCCTGGTTGGGGCGCTGGATTCTGTCCTGGTTGCTCCTCTTCCAGTCCAGCTCTCTGCTGTGGCCCAGGAAGGTGGTGGAGGATGGCCCAAGTGCTAGGGCCCTGCACCTGCATGGGAGACCAGGAAAAGCACCTGGCTCCTGGCTTCGGATCGGCATAGTGCAGCGGCCGTAGCAGCCATTTGGGGAGTGAACCAATGGAAGGAAGACCTTTGTCTCTGTCTCTCTCTCTGTCTAACTCTGCCTGTCAAAAAAAATTGGGTTCTTAAAAACTGTTCAAGTAATGCACATAAAGGCAGGAAAAAGAAAATGGGGTTGGGGTTGGTGCAGTGGCTGCTTGTGACCCTGGCATCTCATTTGAGTGTGGGCTTCTGTCCCCACTGCTCCCTGTGCCTGGAAGCTTCAGAAGATGGCCTCGGTACTTGTGTCTCTGCTACCCACATGGGAGACCAAGGTGGAGTTCTGGGCTTCTGGTTTCAGACTGGCTGAGCACGTGCCATTGCAGCCATTTAGGGAGTGAACTAATGGATGAAAAATCTCTTTCTCATTCTGTTTCTCCTCATCTCTCTGCTGCATTGCCTTTTTTTTTTTTTTTTTTTTTTTGGACAGGCAGAGTTAGACAGTGAGAGAGACAGAGAGAAAGGTCTTCCTTTTTCCATTGGTTCACCCCCCAAATGGCCGCTATGGTCAATGCACTGCGCTGATCCAAAGCCAGGAGCCAGGTGCTTGTCCTGGTCTCCCATGCAGGTGCAGGGCCCAAGCACTTGGGCCATCCTCCACTGCACTTCTGGGCCACAGCAGAGAGCTGGCCAGGAAGAAGAGCTACTGGGACAGAATCCAGCGCCCCGACCAGGACTAGAACCTGGGGTGCCGGCGCCACAGGCAGAGGATTAGCCTACTGAGCCGTGGCGCCGGCCTGCATTTCCTTTCAAATAAATACAATAAATCTTTTTTAAAAATGTTGTCACCAACTTGCTGGTGGGAACATAAAGTGGTATGACCATTCTGGAAAGAGTTTGGCAGTTTGTTAAAAATAAATAAATAGGTGCTGGCACTGTGGCATAGTTGCTAAAGCCACTGCCTGCAGTGCTGGCATCCCATATGGGCACCAGTTCGAGTCATGGCTGGTCCACTTCCGATCCAGCTCTCTGCTATGGTCTGGGAAAGCAGCGGAGGATGACCCAAGTCCTTGGGCCCCTGCACCTGAGTGGGAGACTGGGAGGAAGCTCCTGGCTCCTGGCTTTACATAGGCACAGCTCTGACCATTGCAGCCATTTGGGGAGTGAACCAGAAGATGCAAGACCTCCTCTCTCTCTCTACCTCTGCCTCTATAACTCCACCATTCAAATCAACAAATAAATCTTTAAAATAAATGAATAAATAAATACACCTACCATATGACCCAATAATTGTATTCCTAAGCACTTATCCCAGAGAATTAAAAATTTATGTTCACACAAAACCCTACACACGAATATCTAGATAAGCTCTATTCATAATAGCCAAAAAGTGCAAGCAACTCAGAGAGCCTTCGAGAGATGAATGATTAAACAAACCTTTCCATACCATGAAAGACTACTCAGTGATACAATTACTGACACACAAAACAACCTAGGTGACTCCCCCAGAAATTATGGCTAGTGGGAAAAAAAGTCAATACTAAAAAGTTTCCTAATACATGACTCTCTTTATAGAGTACTCTTGAAATGACAAAATTAAGGAAATAGAAATAGAAAACAAATTAGTAGTTGCCATGGGTTAAGGTGCAGTAAAAGTTGAAGGGAAGTTGATGTGATTATAAAAATATAGCATGAATGATCCCTGAAGTGATAGAAATATTCTGTATCTTGGCTGTATCAATATCGATATACTGACTGTAATATTATATATAATTTTGTAAAATATCAATATTGGGGTATTATATACAAAACTATCATAACTTAATATGAATTAATAATAATTAATAGCTTCATATGAATTTATAATTATCTCAATTGTTTTTAAATGTGAAAGGGATCAAGTCAAGAAACAATTAAAAAGAGCACAGGAACTAGGAATCAGAAGTCCAAGATTCAAGTCTTCATTCACCCAACTTTGGCAAATCAAACTCCTTGTCACAAATCATTCGTATAATGCAATTAATGAGACCTGCAACTGCTACCTCCCAGAGTTGATAATAAGCACACATTGCATTCATTTAAAAATATTAGAATCAAGGCTAATCTAAATGTCAAGTATTTGAAAGCTTTTGTTATAGAATTGATGCCTCAAAGTCCAATTCTCCAGATAGAACATGAATATAATCAACTTGCTAATACTGCTAATTTTATTTTCACCATCCATCATTAAATCCCCCATAAAGCAGCAAAAACCAACACTGGACAAGAGAAAAGAAGAGCCAGATCTCTTTTGCATCCTATGACATACTTACAGGTCCAGAAATATGCCAGATGTTCTCTTCCTCTCTCCTGCTGCAAAGGGTGCTGTCAAATGCTTTGTTTAGTCAGTGATGTACAGAATGGAGCACCTAAGGCTGAAATCTCACTTCATACGTTTTCTATTTCAGGACTGGCTTGGAGAAATTGCACAGAGTTCATCCCATGATCCTTCACGTGAGAGGGAAACCATTCAGACTTTTATAGCCTAAGGAGAAAGAGTTATAAAGGATAAAGCTAATTTTGACTATGGCTGCTTTGGGGGCAGAGAGAAGGAATAATGCACCCACTCAAAGGCATTTGAAACTATAGACATACTTTTTGCAACCATTAACTTTGTTGTTCTAATACACTCCACACTAGCTTTTTAAATGAGGTAATGTATAATCTCATTTAATGGGAAATTTTATAGGAGTTGGCTGATCCAGCATCCCATTGTTATTATCTAGGGTTTGAGTAATCTGCATGTCTAGTCTCTTCTACTCAAAAGGTTGATTGTATTTTTAAGGCTCATTTCCCCTGAGGTCAATTGTGGATTATCCATCTTCATTCAAATCTGAAGAAAGAAGGGAGGGGGGAGAAAGAAAGAGAGAGAGAGAGAGAGAGAGAGAGAGAGAGAGAGAGAGAGAGAGAGAGAGAGAGAGAGAAATAGCTTATTCTTAAGAGCAAGCCAGAATTTTGAAGTCTCCAATGGAACTCTTATCACATCGTTGGCCAGAGCTGGGTCACATGACTTCACAAACCAATCACAGACCTGGGGGAATGAAGTAACACTTAGTCCAATCAGATTAAATCCTGAAGTTGAGTCACATGGATACAGGAAGAGGGGACACCTGAAAGAAACTTGGGTTCTATTATAAAGAGAGGAATAGAAGCTGTGTAGGCAATTGGTACTCAGTAATCACCCTATTTAACTCCACTAACAGTACTACGTGAATTTTCTGAGCACTCTGATACTATATGGTGCAAAATAGGACAGAGTTGAACTTTTCTAGTTTTGAGTCTTTCTTTAAACTCACTGTGAAACTTTGGGTAAGTTAAATTCTTGGACCCACATTTCTGAAAGGAACTGTAACTGTGTGACCCTCGGCAAATTGCTTTTTATGCACCAGCTTCCTCATCTGTGGATCTCTCCTCTAAGACTGATAACACTTTATGTGTAAGGTTCTGAATTTCTCCACCAGGGCTCCTAACAAAGCAATACAGGCTGTGCAGCTTAAACAACAAAGTTATTTTCTCAGGATTCTGGAGACGACAAGTCCGAGATGAAGGCATTAGTGCAGAGGGTCTATTCTGAAGACATTTCTCCTTGGCGGATGGGTGGCCAAATTCTCTATCTTAATCTGATCTTTATTCTCTGTGAGGTAAACTCCCAATTTCCTCTTCTTACAAAGACACCAGTCCTAATGACTTCATTTTACCTTTTTAGAGACTGTGTCACCAAATAGGTCATATTCTGAATTACCAGACATTAGGACTTCAACAAATGAATCTCGGGGTGGGACAATTCAGTGTATAACAGGGTGATGTGAGCAATAAATTATCCAAAAGAATGACCTCTTCAAAAGTAAAGGCGAAGACGTATTTTAAAAGCAATGAGGGGCCGGCACTGTGGCATAGCGGGTTAATGCCCTGGCCTGAAGTGCCGGCAGCCCATATGGGCACCTATTCAAGACTTGGCTGCTCCTCTTCTGATCCAGCTCTCTGCTATGGTCTGGGAAAGCAGTGGAAGATGGCCCAAGTCCTTGGGCCCCTGCACCCGTGGGAGACTCGAAAGATGCTCCTAGCTCCAGGTTTTAGATCGGCACAGCTCCAGCTGTTGCAGTCAATTGGGGAATGAACCATCAGATGGAAGACCTCTCTCTTTCTCTGCCTCTCCTCTCTCTGTGTAACTGACTTTCAAGTAAATAAATAAACTTTTTTTTACAAAAAGTATTTCTAAAAAAAAGCAAGTGATAATACAATGTAATAGTTTTTGTATTGTATTACTCCAATTTTTATGGCTATGTAATATAGAACGTCAAATGTAATGGTTTATGGGATAAGCATTTGGTGTGACAATTAAGATGCCACTTGGGATGTTTGTATCTCATTACAATGTGTTGGTTCAAGTCCTGGCTCTGCTTCCCATGCCAGCTTCCTGCTAATGTGTACTCTGGGAGGCAGCAGGTTCAATTACTTGGGTTCTTGTCACCCATGTGGGAGACTTGGATTGAATAACTAACTCCTGGCTTTGGCTTGGCCCAGGGCAAGATGTTGTAGACATTTGGGGAGTGCTCTCCCTCTCTCCCTCTCTCCCTCTCTCCCTCTCTCCTTCTCTTTGCCCCCCTTTCAAGTAAATAGGTTTTAAATGTAGTGGTTTAAATTAACAGCATTTATCTTCTTCATAAATCTTCAGTTTTTATAGGGCCCAATGAGGATAGATTACTCAGACTACCCAGGTCATTAGCTGGGACAGTTGAAAGTCTCACTCACAGGCAGATGCCAGCTGTCAGCTGAGACCTCAGCTAAACTCATGCATGGAACCACTCCAGATGGTCTGGGCTTCCACACAACATGATGGCTGGGCTCCAGGGGAGAATACCATGAAAGAGAAAAGTAGAAACCATGGTGGTTTTTTTTACCACCTAACCTCAAAAGTTACCCAAAATTGCTACTGTTGCTTTTGTTCACATAGGCATTTATAAAGACTGTCAAGGTTCAGAAAAGTGGAAACAGATTCTCCTTTTGGTGAGGAGCACCAAGATCTGGATGAGCATGTAGAGTGAGATTATACTGATCATTTTTGAAAAATATAATCTTCATACATTTCTACTTTCCCACATGAAGATCCTTCTTAGGGAGTTTTCTCTACAGCACTTTGGGGTTTGTGATTTTGTTATAACCTGAATTGGATCCTTATACTATTCTAGTAGATTCCCAAGGAGTTGAGAATAAAATGGTACATTTGGTAGAAAACTTTTGAGAAGAGCTCCATCAGAGAGAACTCCATAAACCAAGGTTTGATGCACATCACAGTTCTCTTCCAATCAGGAACACATAGAAAACAAGTCGACTCTGATTTCCAGATGATCTTCCTTTTTATAACTCTGACACAATCATGTCTCAGTCCTGAATGGGGAACTCAGATTTGTGTCTGTGAAATGAGAGCTAAGAGATTAAGTAGGACTGAAACACTTTCATCAGCATTAATGTTCTACATAAACAAGAGGGGAAAAAAAGAGTGAATCAAGAAAATGTAAAAGCATTAAGCTGGGTCCATCAAAGAGAGAAGCTGAGCTTGTTGCTTGCTGGATATTTGAATGCAGTGCATCATTTTCATGATGGCAATAATAATTTATTGTCAAAATGCTTTCATTGAGTTGCCTTTACTGAAGAGGCCCTGCATGCTTTTTCGCCAGCTTGCTACAATTAAAAGCAGCAGTAAACAGAGACTTTCCATTTAGACTGAAAAGCGACAATTAAGCTTGCCCAGCTATAAATAGGGAGCAGCTTCACATCTAGGGCCTCAACTGTGCACATTAAAGACTCCAGCTACAAATGCCCCCAATTTATTTTACAGGACAAACCAATAAACTGTCAAACTCTGACCTTGAAACTGACAATTTCTTCGTGAATCAAAGTAGGTAAATTATGCATAATTCTAGATAATTACTGAGATGTCTACGAGGCCAGGAAACCAGCACACATGCTGGAAATCTGAATGTACAGGCTTCTGGCTTTTTCATGTTACCATTATCAAGCCATGTTTTGCCTTGGGCAGCTGTCAGGGTTAGCTCTCTTTTGCTTAGGATGCATGGAAGAAAATAATGGTTTTAAGAATTAGGGTAGGAAGGATGTAAAATATTTTTTTAAATCAAGATTTCCATTAGTTCTAGAGATTCACCAAAAATACCAGTATACAGATAATCAGTGTTAAATATTTTTGAATAAAAAAAGTTAATGAGGGGCCGGTGCTGTGGCGCAGCGGTTTAATGCCCTGGCCTGAAGCAGGGCATCCCATATGGGCTCCGGTTCTAGTCCCAGCTGCTCCTCTTCTGATCCAGCTCTCTGCTATGGCCTGGGAAAGCAGTGGAAGATGGCCCAAGTCCTTGGGCCCCTGCACACACATGGGAGACCTGGAGGAGGCTACTGGCTCCTGGCTTCGGATTGGCTCAGCTCCGGCTGGAGTGGCCATCTGGGGAGTGAACCATCGGATGGAAGACCTTTCTCTCTCTCTGCTCTCCTCTCTCTGTTTAACTCTGACTTTCAAGTAAATAATAAATAAATCTTAAAAAAATTAATGAAAATAATTGGTATCACCTGTAGATAGATAGCTGCATTTTCAGTGTTAATCAATCCCCTCATTTTCTGCAGAAGAACAACTGGAGGATGAAGAAGCCATGTGAATTGTCCAGCATCACAGAACTTGACCGTGGTAGACCTAGAACTCGATAGGTTTCCTGACTGCCACTCTAGTTCCATTGAATTATAAAATTCATCCTCTCCTCATTTTTTTTAGCCCAAAAGTAATAAAAAGTCTAAAGGGTATTATATTTCTTTGAGGGTAAAAAAAACTCTTTGAAAAGTAAAAGGATTTTCCTAAATAGAGATGCTTTGTTCCCTCTGCCTATGTATCCCTCATCTGAGCCAAAAGCCAAATAGAATGAGTTTCTAAAATATGTCTTGAATGATCACATCATCTTAAAGTTGTGAATTCCCTTGGTTTTTGATTGCATGTGTCCTGTGCCTCCCAATGATTTTCCACTTGCTTGTGTGCACCCTGGAGTGATCTGCTCAGTATTTTCTGCTACCTCTTCTCACCTTCTCCACTTAGTTCTGAACCCAGGAGACTAGCATTTATGTACTCGTCAATGTTACCCTTATTCTTTGACTACTGTGAACTTGGCTACTGGGGAGGCCAATTGAAGACTGGATGGAAGGATAAAAAAGCAACATCTTTATTTCCCTTTCCATTGCCTGCAACATGAGCAGTGCTTCCAGCTAACTCCAGTCTAGAGTAGTCCAACCCCAGAAACATGAGTGACAGTGAATGACTGTTATATTAAACCATTCAGTTTTCAGGAGTGTTTCTTTTTTTAATGTGGCAATTGCTGACTGACACAAAATAGAGTATGTAACAGGAAGAATTTAAGACAATGTAAGCATCCTAAAATGAATGTAAACATCTCTGAAGACAAGAAATAGACATAAACTTGGAAAAATAAATGGGACTGAGTTTACAGGCTGCCGTAACTCCAGACCCAGAAGGAAACAGACAGCTGGGCTCCTGTAGAATAGCAAAGCTAAAAGTACCTAATGAGAAATAGGAGACACTTTCTTCAAACTCATTGTTTGAAATCCAAAACAAGTTTGAGATTCTCTCACCCATGAAAAGAACTGAAATAAGCTCTTAAAACCATAGTCTGGATGGCTATTTTGTAAAGCTGGATAGCAGGGAAGCTGTAAGAGATCCCAAATTTCATCCTGGAAGTCTGCTTAACTGTTGACTTGGTAGCTCATTTAGTGATAGCCACAGTGTCAGTGAGTTTTAGGAGCCTTGCACTACCAATATAGGATCCTTTTTTTTTTTTTTTGATTAAATTTTCTTGGGAGGTAACAAGAGATTAGATATAAGCCTATAAGACTATGAGACATAAGCATGGAGGTGGGAGAAGGAGACAGAGAGGAGGAGGGAGGAATAGTAAACTTCCAAAACACAAAATAAATAATGGTGAGAAAGACAGCCACAAAATGGACAACTGGAAATAAGTTCACTCCAGAAGAAATGGAAAAAATAAGATTATTACCCATGGATTTTCAATAAAATAAGTGCTAAAGAATGTACTTTGACAAAAGAAAACATCCTGGGAGATACAGAAGAATATAGTGGAGTAAAAAAAAAAACCAATATTATCAAATTTGGTAAAGTATGCTAATGAGTTTTATTTACTAGTCACCCATTAAAAACAATGATAGGGACATATGTTTGGCACCACTTGGGATGCCTGCATCCCATATCTAAGAGCTGATTTGAGTTCTTGTTGTTCTGCTTTAGACCCATATTCCTGCTAATGCACACAATGGGAGGCAGCACATGGTGACTCAAATACTTGGGTCACTGCCACCCATGAGGGAGATGTGGATTGAGTTCCAGGCTCCTGGCTTCTGCCTGGCCTTACCCTGGCTGTTGTGGGCATTTTGGTGACTGAACCAGTAGATTGGAAATTTTATGTCTCTTTCACATTTTATGTCTCTGCCCTCCAAACAGAGTGAAAATAAATAAAAACAGCATTTTTCACATATCTAGACAGAATTCAAATAACACAAGAAAGACATAGTTTAGAAAGGTGTCCAGTGAATAGCTAAAACATATTGTTGTTGCATTATTTAGACAAGGTCACAGACCAAATTACTTAAATTCTGTTAAGAATTTTTAGACATAAGTAAATATTGAATCAATCAAACAGAAAGAAAGAAGAGGGAAGATAAACATAAAACAAAAAGTTGAGCTTCATCCATAATCAAAACAAATGTAAATAAATTCAGCTCATCTATAAAAACAAGATTTTCAGACCACATTTAAAAAAAAATTAAACCATGTGTGGTTTTCATTAGACACACCTAAAACATAATGAATGTGAAAGCTGAAAATAGAAGAATAGGGAAAAAATCAAGTAAGGCAATCACTAACAAAAGGAAAGCTGATATGGCAATATTAATTTTGGGTGACATTGGATTTAGGCCAAAATGCATAAAGATAGACATAACGTAGTGACAAAAGGAACAATCCTGTATTTGAAAGGATAATATTATGGCTTGAAATACTCATACGGGTAGGGGGTAAAACAATTTAAAAATACTCTATCCTGCTTGAGGCTTTTAAATATTTATTCATGTGTTTATTTGAAAGGCAAGCCTTCAGAGAGAGGAGGACAGATAGACATGTCTTCTATTTACTCTTTCACTCCCCAAGTAGCTTCAGCAGCCAAGGTAGAGCCATACTAAAGTCAGGAGCCAGGAATTCCATCTAGGTCTCCCACATACTTAGCAGGGGACCAAGCTTAATTTGCTGCATTCCCAGGCTTATTAGCAGGGAGTTGGATTGGAAGCAGAGAAGCTGGGGCTCAAACCACAATTCCAATATAGTGTGCCAGCAAAAGCTACAGCCCAACTGGCTCTTCTATTTGAGATTTAAAAACACTAATATAAAAAAACCAATAGAGGGGTGGGCCCACATTCCATATAGGAGTACAAGTCCTGGATTCTGCTTTTAATTCTAGTTTCCTGCTAATGCATACCCTGGGATGTAGGATGTGATGGCTCAAGAAATTGGGTTCTTCCCAGCAACTCATGACTATAGCCTAGGGAGATTACTGACGCCATAAACAAGAGTGGCAAATTGTTAAATCAACAACAGTAGTCACTGTGTACTTACGGCCCATGTATGATCTGTCCTTAATGTGTTGTCCAATGTGAAGTAATGCAATAACTAATACTGAAACAGTATTTTTACACCTTGTGTCTCTGTGCGGGTGCAAACTGACAAAATCTTTGCTTAGTATATACTGAATCGATCTTCTGTATATAAAGATAATTGGAAATGATTAAAAAAATGGAAGTTACATAAAAATCAATCAATTTTAAATTAATATCATGTAGGATCTCTGCCCTTAATGTGCTGTACAAGGTGAGTTAATGCTATAACTAGTACTCAAAGAGTATATTTCACTCTGTAATGCTATGTGAGGGCAAATGGTTTAAAATCTTTTCTTAACACATACTAAACTGAGCTCCTGTATACAAAGAGAATTGAAAATGAATCTGGATGTGAATGAAAGGGGAGAGGGAGTGGGTAAGGGGGGAGGGTAGTGGGGGGGAGGGGAGGTATGGGTGGGGAAGCCATTGCAATCCACAAGTTGTACCTTGGAAATTTATATTCTAAATAAAAATCAAAAAAAAAAAAAAAAGAAATTGGGTTCTTGTAAATCATGTTGGAAACTTGGATTAAGCTTCCTGGCTTCCAGCTTCTGTCTTACCCAGCCCTGGCAATGGCATTTGTTTGGGGAGCTAATCAGTGGTTTGAAGCACACACACACACACACACACACACACGCTCTCTATCTCTGTCTTTCAAAAATGATTAAATAAATATTTTTCAAAAAGCCAGTGAAGTCAGTAATTAAATAATGCAAATATTAAAATATCAATTTGTATTATAAAGATCAAAAATAAACAGATTTTGTAGATACAGGAACTGGGGTCCAGGGAAGTTGAGTGATTTCACCTGTGGTTCATATAATTCATATCCCTAAAACTCACACCTTCTAACCCTAAATCCCATGGCCTCCTCATTTTATAATATTAGCACACATGCAGTAAGCTGCCTATTTTCAGAAACAACTTTTTCCAGGGTCTTAAAATAATCCTGAAGATGGCAGCGTATTTGTCACTGTTCCACTGAGATTCCTTTGGATCCCATGGACACTCCACGTGCCTTTCTTTGCCTTCTGAGTGTTTGATTTCTAAATATCTTCTCTATAGCTCTCTATGGAGAATCATCCAAAGGGGTGGCTAGTGAGAGACAGAAGTTCCAAGCATTTAATGTCCTCAGGAGAGGCTCTCGTTCATGGACTGACTGGTGTGGGAAGATGAAAGCCCAGTCTTTGCTTTGGAGTTGACAGAAACCTTAAGGTGTAGTGTAGACTCCCACCCTCCCCTCTGGGATTACACTCAGGCTGGACTTCCCCTTAAATTCTCCCCTTTTCTTTCATGCCTTCCATGCCCAATTATTCCTGAGAAATCTTTCTTAATAAATTAATTTGCATGTGAATTATCTCCTGTAGTAAGGACCTTAGGGCTTTATACTAGAAATATGAAGTAGCAGGCAAGTGAACCAGGGAAGGAATATTTGAGTGGGTAAGGATTCCTATTGACTCTTTGGGAATGTCCAGTTTGATTTGGACACAGGGAATCTGGCCTTTGATTGTAACACCTGACAACTGCAGCCTTTAGGTCAATAATATTGACTGGCCAACTTTCTGTTCCAACAGACTCTCCTGAGTCCAATTTTGGATTAATAATGGCCAGTTGTGGAAGATTTTTGGCTTTCAAATCCTTTCTCTGCCCCCAACCTCTCAATGTAGTAGCTCACTTCCCTTGAGATGCAAAAAGGCAACACAGGGCTTCTGGGCCTTAACATTCAGGAACATGGGTACGATGCAAACAACACCATGTACTTTCCAGTTCATCTGGTCAATACTGCAACTTCCATTCCATATCCTATAGCTTTGCAGTTTCTTTGTTTTCCAAGTCTGACTTGGGCCTGATCTAGAAATCCAGGTGCACTTTATATCAGAAAAAAAGATTCCATTATCCACTGTAGCTTAAAACAATATTTATATTGTAAAATATTTACTATTTCTTGAGTGTATACTAAATGACATGTTGTCGAAGAAGAGACCGAGAAATGAAGCTTAACTTGCCCAGAGTCACGCGACTAGTGAGTAGAGTAGGCCTTACCACAAAAAGGTCAAGAATTTGGGGTTCAAACAGAAACACAGATCCTCAAAGTATTCTACCATCATAGCATTTCCTGCTCTTGGATTTGCTGATCTGGGCTCTGGCACTGGGTTTGTCTTTAATTCTCTTAACATGTGTTCTAGTTGTAGTTCTATAGTTAAGTTCTTGACAGCCATTTTCTGCCCACTCATTTTTCCTGGGAGCTGACTCTTGCTCTTCAAATATGTCATAGCCTCTACTTGCCATCTTCCACATAGCCAGGAGGATGTGCTACGCATCTCTGGGAAGCCCTGATCACTTCCTGGCAGGCTGAGCCATAGCACTGGGGGCCTAAATCTCTGTGCTGAATTAAGATGAGTTTCCCAGAAACAGAGTCAAGGACAAGGAAAATCAGATGCACATGGTTTATTGAAGTGAGGATTTTCAGGAAAATCATCCAAAGGAGGCAAGCCAATGGCATAGGGAGAGGAAGAAGCCAAACAAACACATGTGCTAAGGTAAAAGCTAAACTTGGCCTAACCAATGAGAGGTTCCCGAACATAAATCAGAACATTGACTTTTCAATCCCTACTTTTAGTCAAAGGGGCTGGCCTCTTGCACACTTGTATCAATAAGTCATTGCTATTGGCATCTCTTTATGTGAAGGTATAGGGAATACAACCTTATGAGTATCAGTTGAGGGCAATTCTAGGGAAAAGGGTCTCCGTCAGTCCTTAGTAGCCACCACTAACAGGAACTGGGGCCTGGGCCCCTGCCCATCCAACAGCATCTACTACAATTGCCTAAACCTTGGGCACTGAACATGGAACTTCAGCAATCAGATCCTGTTTCTCACTCCACCTCCCTGCTCCTGGCCTCCTCCTACCCCCTCCCCCCCATTTTCCCATATGGCTGCTCACCTATGCCAGCTGCCTATCCACATGTTACTAGATTTTAGTATCTGCACAAAGTCAACTGTATTGGCGCCTGACATTTTATTAGTGTTCTGAATCTTTGTTGACAGTTACCAAGACTCCCCAGGTGGCAGCAAAAAAGTCAACAAGGAAATAAAACTCTACCAGCTGGTGTATAGGCTGGGGATAAACTCACCCAACAAGTAAGGCTGGGTTTGTGCCCAGAGATTTCAAGACATTGCTGGCCCTGGAGCTGTTCTGATCTCTTTTCCAGCCTGTCTGTGTATGTGTGCTCCTCTGCACCTTCTAGCTCCTTTGAACATGAGAGCTTTTCAAAGCCGAGGCAGTAATGAGCTTTGAAGCTGTTCTATTGCCTTTGTCAGCCCCCGGGTTGGTCGTTTGATACAATTGCTTTCTGCAACCTCCAACCATCTCTTGGCAAAATCTGTGTCATCATGTCCCATTGATTCCTTATGCTAAAACCAGTTTCTTCTGATGTTAAATTTGATGTGCTGCCTATTGTAGGAGATTAACACTTTAAAGTAGCCCTGAAAAACTGGCCAGTCCATCTGTACTGGTTTGAATATGGTTTGTTCCTTCCATAACTCATGATGAAATTTAATACTCATCATGAAATATTGAGAGTGGGACCAGGTGAGACTTTTAAGAGGTGATTAGGACTCTGCTATTATGAATGGATTAATCCATTCATACCATTAATGATTAAGGTGTTAATGAGTTATCTGGAGCATGGGTCCGCTGCATGCATAAAAGCCAGTTTGGTATACCCCTGTTGCTCCTTCAGGTGTTATTTTGCTTCCTTCAGGATTGTGCCATCAGAGAAGCCATTACCAGATGTGGCCCCTCAATCTATTATCTGCAGTATTGAGTTGTTAGCAGCAGAAAACAGAAGAAGCCACCATCTTTACTGGATAAATAAATTTGCCCAAATAAATTAGGGCAAATCCAAAGGAAGCTGTATAGAGGGGCCAAGAGAATTATGATATCCATTGCCATTCCTGCTCCATCGTTGCTGGTTTGACATCTAAAACCTCGTGCATGAAGCCTATGGGTTGGAGACCCCATGAGTGTAGCACTGAGGTAGGGTCTTTTTTTAATTTTTTTTTTTTTATTTTTTGACAGGCAGAGTGGACAGTGAGGGAGAGAGACAGAGAGAAAGGTCTGCCTTTTGCCATTGGTTCACCCTCCAATGGCTGCCATGGCCAGGTGCTTTTCCTGGTCTCCCATGGGGTGCAGGGCCCAAGCACTTGGGCCATCCTCTGCTGCACTCCCGGGCCATAGCAGAGAGCTGGCCTGGAAGAGGGGCAACCGGGATAGAATCTAGCGCCCTGACCGGGACTAGAACCCGGTGTGCTGGAGCCGCTTGGCAGAGGATTAGCCTATTGAGCCGCAGCACCGTCCGAGCTAGGGTCTTGGAGCTTATGTTTGAATCCTGATTCCAAGAAGCCAGAGAGCTGGATAACCTGAGGCAAGTGGCTTGAAATTTTTATGCATCAAATTTCTCCTTATAAAATAATCACATCTTGCGCATAATTGCTGTGAGGGTGACATTTCAAAATACACATTAAATACTCAGTTCCAACTCACTCTAGATTTGGTGGGACCTGACATTTATACAAATCTATCTCCTTCAAATAGAAAATCTCTTCATAATTTGCATTTGCAAATGCTGTGACCCTGTGAATATGCTAAGGCCCCTTCCAAGGCAGTGAAAAAGGCCGGTACATGGGAGGAGCAATGACTCATACACAGCCCGTGTTCACTACGTGCCAATAGTGTTACTATTGCCAATTTGGCATTGGAAGGAAAAGACCTCTGCTTCCTATATATGTTTCTTATTAAACCCATTGCCCCTTGGATTTGAGCCAAAGACCCATCCAGGTGATCTGCTATTCTAGGGAAATTTAAAATTATATCTGTAGGCTATATAGCGTAGCACCTTAGAAAAAGAATGTGATGGAGCTGGAATTTTGGTGTGGTGGTTTCAGCCACTGCATGCAATACCAGTATTCTAGACCAGAGTACTGGTTCAAGTCCTGGATGTACTGCTCTGCTTCTGATCCAGCTCTGTGCTAATGCACAGGAAAGCAGCAGAAGATGGTCCAAATACTTGGACCCCTGACACTCATGGGGAGACCCAGATGGAATTCCTGTGTCTTGGCTTCAGCCTGTCTAGCCTATGCCATTTGGGGAGTAAACCAGAAGATGGAAAATTTTCTCTCTCTCTCTCTCTCTCTCTCTCTCTCCTCCATCCATCACTTTTACTTTAAAATAAGTAAATAAATCTTTTTTTTAAAGGAATGTGGCTGACCGTATTACCTAGGGTGAATAATGTTAATTGCTATAACAGAAAATTTATCAAATTTCAGTAATGCAGCAATACAAATCTTTATTTCTAACTCAAATGAAGTCCAATGTGGATTCTACTGGTAGTCCCAGATTGCTTTATTTCATGAATTCTAATCCTTCATTAGAATTCTGCTCCCCCCCCCCAAAAAAAAAAGCCTGTGGCACCGGCATCCCATATGGGCGCTGAGTTCTATTCCTGGTTGCTCCCCCTCCAGTCCAGCTATCTGCTGTGGCCCAGGAAGGCAGTGGAGAATGGCCCAAGTGCTTGGGCTATCTGTACCCACATGGGAGACCAGGAGGAAGCACCTGGCTCCTCGCTTCAGATCGGCACAGCACACCAGCCATAGCAGCCATTTGGGGGGTGAACCAGCAGAATGAAGACCTTTCTCTCTGTCTCTCTCTCACTGTCTAACTCTGCCTGTCAAAAAAAAAAAAAAAAGAATTCTGCTCACGCAAATGGTCCAAGGGAAAAACAAAAAATGGAAGATAACCCTTGGGAGATATTCATGGCCAACTTTCCACTGACTAGAACTCTTGACACGTAGATGGACTAACTATAGAAGAGTCTTGGAAAGGTAGTCTAACTGTGTAGCCAGGAAGAAAGGAAAATGGATTTGGTGAGCCAAGTTAGTCTCTGCCAAGCCAACTTTCACTAAGTTTGGCCAAGAGGACCACAAAACTGGGCAAAAATTTGCTAAAGCCCAATAAGGACAGAGCACTGTCCACAGACTGAGAAGTGGAAAAGAGCTAGAAGAACCATGGCGAGAAGGAATCATGGGAAGCAGGTCTATTACTGCAAAAATCAGTGATGTCTCTTGTTTAACTTTGATTGATGCTACTGAAAGATGTATTCTATGATCCGATAAGGGGAAGCTTCTTGAGTTCTAGCATGTACAAGAACAGCCTCTGTTAGGATAGTGGAAGATGACTCTGGATCAAACCATGCAGACCCCTTGAAGACTGGAGCAAAGGGTGAGGAGAAATCGCCACTCTTAAGAGCTAGAAAGCACTTAGTGTTCAAAGGAAAGCTCAGAGTTTTGGAGTTTTAGTTTCTAGACCAGAGTATCAGAGAAGAAGCAGAAATCATTATTTTGTTAGGTTGAGGGAAAAGTGGCAAAACTTACAGTGTGAGAGAGAGAGTCAAATCTACCCTTTGGCTATAGCATCCCAGAAGAGAAGAGAAATCTGAAAGCATTGCACAACCGCAGGCTTTAACCAGGATTAATGGGCCCTGTCATGTTAGGACACACAGCAATTTCCCCCAAAAAGAATTGCCAAGCCCTGGAACAACCTCATGAGCCAACGGTGAGAATATCTTTACAACAAAGATAAGAAGTAAATGATGTTGAGACTTTTGATTTTTATGGAAACTGAGAGACCATGGGACACTCAGCACTTAGGGTTACTCTCTCCTGCCTACTTCAGAACAGAAAATAGCATGTTTAGCCTAGTGGTCAAGATGCCACTTGAGATACCTAAACCATATATTGGAATGTCTGGTTTCAAATCCCAGTTCTACTCTCAGTTACAGCTTACTGCTCATTTGCACCCCAAGAGAAAGCAGGTCATTACTCAAGTGCTTGCATCCCTGCCTTCTACATGGAAGACCTGGATTGCGTTCCTAGCTGCTGGCTTCAGTCCACCCCAGAACCCATTATTGTGACAATTTGGGCATGAACCAATAGATGGAAAATCTCTCTATATATCAAATAAATAAATAATTTTTGAGAAATAAAACATTGAATTGTGTTGTATGTGTGTCTGTTGGTGAGTGTATATATGTGTGGGCATACATGTTTAAATCCATTAGTGTTTATGCAGATGTTTAAGACACATTGGTGACAGCTTGAGTGATATAAATTAAATTAAATTAAATTATTTTGTTCTGAAAACTAGTGGGCCCCAAAGTTAAGTTTGTCAAGCCTCCTGCTTCTGAGTGTCCACATCTCTCCTGAGCAGGTATTGGGCCTCATTAGTCAGCTCAGCTTTACTCATTTCTTGAGGATCGATCTTTCCTATGTAGGAAGAATAGCTGAGCTTTCATGGTATCATTTTTCCTCAACGCTCTAATTCTGAACTGTATGTAACCCCATTTAAATAGCTTGATCAACTCTCTCCATATACATCTCAATACTGGTTCACTCAGCATCAACAGAGTATTTGCTGCTGCTGGTCACCTGAACCCATGGACCTCTTGTTCAGCTTTTCTCACTGCATCTTTTTGCTTTATCCTTGCACTCCTCTGCCTGAAACATTCTTCCACAGGTATTTGTGCTCACTGCTGCATACTCTTAACCCTCATAGAGTCCTCTTGTTACTAACTGATCTGAAATACTACCTCTGTCATAGTCTTCCAACTTACTCTGATTTATTTACATTTATAGCATTTATCACTACTTATTATTGTATCATTTGTTTGCACTATTTATTATCTATCTCCCATACATGAATCCAAAATTCACAAGAGAATCACTTTGTATTATTTTCCACAGTAACTCCAGTACCTATGGAAACTTAACAAATATTTGTTGATTGAATGATACTATAGTTTATCTTCCCATTGATTTTTTTTCCAGCAAATACATGTTGGTCTTTCCATTTTTTAGCCTTAGCTCAAATATTTTTGTGTGTGGTTTTTTTTTTTAGCTCAAATAACTTCTGGCCGGCGCCGCAGCTCATTTGGCTAATCTTCCACCTGCGGCGCCGGTACCCCGGGTTCCAGCCCTGGTTGGGGCATCGGGTTCTAGTCCCGGTTGCTCCTCTTCCAGTCCAGCTCTCTGCTGTGTCCCGGGAAGGCAGTGGAGGATGGCCCAAGTGCTTGGGCACCTGGACCCATGTGGGAGACCAGAAGGAAGCACCTGGCTCCTGGTGCGCCAGCCATAGCAGCCATTTTGGGGGTGAACCAACGGAAGGAAGACCTTTCTCTCTGTCTCTTTCTCTCACTGTCTAACTCTATCTTTCAAAAAAAAAATTTAATAACTTCATCCCGGCTCCATCATGAGAAACAAAATTTTGCACATTAATAGAGAAGTACATGCATGTACTTTGAACAAATATTTGTGATTTTCTATTTTGGGGAAATTGAACTTATTGGTCCAGATTTCCAGAAACATTTGTTATTGTATCTACCTCTTCTTGGTTTTTCCATACTTTTCCTCGAAAGTATGGCTATGACTAGGGGGAAAGCAGGAGCAGAATTCAGTGAGATTCAGTTCATTATAAGCTATCAAGTTCATAACACTCCCCATTGTTCTCTCTCTAGGTTTTATAGGTGAAATGAATAATGTATAGATATCCACCCACTCTCCCACTGAGGTTCTTCTAGAAAGACATAATGCTAAGCTGTTAGTTCCATACATCAAAACTATTGCTGGATTGTTCATTTCGATAAACCAACTACCTAACAGCCCCTGGCATGTAATTGCTTCTCAATAAATGCACAGTGAATGCCTGTTAAATGGACCCAATGACCAGATATCATAAATGTTTGCTAGTTAACTTGACAGTTTTAAGCCTTAACAAGAAAGTAGTTGACCATAGTATCCCAGACTTATTGCTGTCAGAATTACTAGGAACAGATTTCTGGAGGACTGAATGTGAGCACACTAAGGAACAGAAAGTTGGAGAGCATCTTTGCTAATTTTACTTTTTTTTTTTTTTTTTTTTTTGGCAGGCAGAGTTAGACAGTGAGAGAAAGAGAGAGTCAAAGAGAAAGGTCTTCCTTTTCCGTTGGTTCACCCCACAATGGCCACTGCGGCTGGCGCGCTGCAGCCGGCGCAATGCGCTGATCTGAAGCCAGGAGCCAGGTGCTTCTCCTGGTCTCCCATGCTGGTGCAGGGTCCAAGCACTTGGGCCATCCTCCACTGCACTCCCGGGCCACAACAGAGAGCAGGACTGGAAGAGGAGCAACCAGGACAGAATCTGGCGCCCCGACCGGGACTAGAACCCGGGGTGCCAGCGCCACAGGCGGGGGATTAGCCTATAGAGCCGCAGCGCCGGCCTTTTTTTTTTTTTTTTTTTTGACAGGCAGAGTGGACAGTGAGAGAGAGAGACAGAGAGAAAGGTCTTCCTTTGCCGTTGGTTCACCCTCCAATGGCTGCCGCGGCCAGCGGGCGGCAGCCAGTGCACCACGCTGATCCGATGGCAGGAGCCAGGTGCTAGGTGCTTTTTCCTGGTCTCCCATGGGGTGCAGGGCCCAAGCACTTGGGCCATCCTCCACTGCACTCCTGGGCCACAGCAGAGGGCTGGCCTGGAAGAGGGGCAACCGGGACAGAATCCGGCGCCCCGACTGGGACTAGAACCCGGTGTGCCGGCGCCGCAAGGCGGAGGATTAGCCTGTTGAGCCACGGCGCCGGCTGGCCTTTTTTTTTTTTTAACTTTTTTTTTTTTTGCATCTTTGCTAATTTTATAATTTTATCTAGTTCTTTGCTCAGCAATACTTAGTTTCTGATGACAAGCCCATTCTGTAATGTAGATTTAATTCTTCCAATATTTGAAAGTACTTAAGGACCAATAACAGGTGTTAAGCTGGACTTGGTGTCAGAAATTAAAATTAAGACACAAATTTTGTGTTTTGACAATCCCTTCACACTTCCATCCATGCACTCTCCTTTCTTAAACAGCCTTGCAAAAATGTGAGAACCAGGATTTCATAATCCACTTCTCCCAGAAGGCCATGTAAGTGCAGTACCAGCTCTCTTTCTCTTGTCTTCTGATTATCCATATCCTCTGTGATCCTCAAAGGGATGGAGCTGCAGAGCGTTAAGCTTTAGTGCATTCACACGCCTGTGTGTTTTCCCTTTTACCTTGCTTATGAGGTCACGCCAAAGTCTGCAATTAACGTGGGAGCTCACCTGGAAGATAGCATCATCTTTTTTCCTGAAGTTGCTCAAATTGCTGGTAATAACATCAGATTGTATCACAGTCTCTTCAGGGCGCCTCATTGCTTTCAATTAGTAAGTGGTAAAGCAAATGTCTTTCCTCACTCTACCTGTATTCCATAGCTAATGCCTCAGATGCACAGGGTGAGGCATTGCTATATGTTTACAAGTATTCAAAAGGATCACAGCTATTCAAAATAAGTCACTGTGCCCAGACAGACTATTGCATTTGCAAATCATGTCTAAGCCTCTTTTCAGCACACATTTAAGAAGCCACTTTTCTTGCTATGCCTCCGTAATCTCACCTCCTGCAAACTCATTTCCATCAAGACTAGGACAAAATCATCACAGCACAAGCAGGGATAATCTCTAAACTGTGATTTCAGATAGAAAAGTGTGACATGGTTTAACAGAGACCTGGAAGGTATACATTGTTTGGCAAGTTGTCCTGAAGCCATCTTCAGGAGGTCTGAAGCTTTTAGGAAGGCTATACATGTGGGCTTTGCAAGGGTAGTGGAAGTGACCCTGTGCGGTTCTAATGATTAGGCCTAAAAATATTTGTCCTGCAGCCTCCTCCTCATTCTCCAGGAACACTAACTCTTGGTATGCCCTGCCATGTAAGAAACCCAACTATCATGGGCTGTCCTGCTGGAGATCCCATGTGGTGAGAGGGCGGGGCAGGGTACAGCAAGCCTTAGCTATTTCAGCCCTGGCTGTTTGAATCTTTCCAGTTCAGTCATTATATTATCCATGGGAATGATGCTGCCGTCAAGACAACACTAACCAGTTGCTATCCAATTGTAACTACATAGAACACAAGCTTGGAAGCACCTGGAGAAGCTCAGTTGACGCAAGAACTGTGAGAGATACTAACATATTCTTATAATGTTAAGTCTCTATGTTGTGGAGATGTTTGTTCCACTGCAATACATAATCAGAACATGAGGTAAACTACATTCAGTGTGAGGAAGAACTAAACCCAGGAAAATCTTGTGGCCACTTCCAGATACATGCCAAGGATAGCACTGTTGTGACTGCGCAGAGACAAGGCAGTGCCTCCCAGGACAGTAGAATTGGTGGATGTATGCATACTGTGGTTTGAGGGAAACTCGATGTAACCTCCTTCAGGGGACTGCTCTCACTTCTCCCATAGCAATTGCTTTTATAGGATTCGACACCTTGGAAACTTGCCAAATGTTAGAAATCACATCTAGTGGGTTCCAAATTCAAAACACTATAGATTTTGAAAAGCACTACCAAAAGGTACAGTGGAGAACAAGCCTAGTACCCCTAGTACCCCTTATTCCCTTTCTTCTGAGTCTCAAAGATGGAACATGTTACCCGAAGTGCAGATCTCTGGCCATTGTGATTAGTGTAGGACTGTGCAAGTGGTCCAGGCCAGGTCATTCAAAGTGAATGCATCCCAGGTAAAACTATGAAAAAAGATGCTCACTCTTTTTCACTAGATTGGAATTTAGAAGGATATTGCTCTGAATGCTCTGGCAGCCATCCTGTGATGAAGAGGAAGAGAGGCAGAGAATCACAGAACTGGAGTAGAAAGGCAAGAAGCAGAATGAAGAGGAATCAGAAAATAAAATTGACCATAATGATTTTGAACTCAATATTCAATTATTGTTGATGCTTATCACCCTTAGAAGTTTTTTTTTAAGTGAGATCACAAATTTATTGTTGGCTGATTTAAGCAAGTAGAATTTTTAAAAATCAATGAGTGCATATATATTTAGAATCTCTTGATATCCATGCTTGAAGAATGATATCTACTGCTAAAAACATATTTGGAAACAGCTGACTTTAGTTTGATTGATCTTGATCTTTTTTATTTTGTAAAAGGAAGTAGTAAAATCAGAATTAGAACTCTGGTCATCTGACATCGCCCCATGTGCTGATGATAATGATGATATTAATGTTCACAGAGAATCAGTCCTGGCCAAGACACTATTCTAAGTGCTATGAATAAATCAGCTCATTTAATCATGGCCATGATATTATAAGGTACCCAAATGAAGTACAGAAAGGATGATTTTCAGCCCTCAGAAAACATAGGTAGTAAGTAGTGAAACTAGGATTGAACCCAGTTGCTCACTTAACCACAATGTACATTGCCTCTGACAAGTAGAGTGCTTTTCCATCAGTCCCTGGATTTCAGACTCATCTTCTCACAGTGGCTCCATTCTTAAGCACACAGCCCAGAATGTCCTATTAAATGTAAGTGAGAGGATTTCCAACACTCTGGGCTGGCCTCTATCATCTATTCTTATTCCATCCACAAAATAACTGACTTACTCATGTCTGCTTGGTTCTGACATCTTTAATAGGGATGAGATAATGCAGAGATCAAAGGGAAAGGAAGATTGTGTCAGCCTGCTTCTGCTTCCAAAAATTCTCATGCCTAAAATTGGGACACAGTGCTTTAGTCTTCAAAAGAGAAAAAATAAAATTGTAGTTGACTCCAATTCCATTTCACTTGGGTCAAGACTCAGTCTCGGTATGAATTCTTTCTGCCCATCCCACAGTCTGCCAAATGACCCAAGCAACATAGGGTTTGGGGATAGGGGCTATGTCCCCCTTGTTATCTGGTCACCATGTAGGCACATTATTCAGAGGTATATAGTTCCTGGAAGGAAGGTAGCTCTCACAGTTGGGTCAGAGGTCTTGGGTACTAAGCACCTTGCTGAGGCTCTTTTCCCAGAGCCTGGTCTCAAGCTTCCCTTTGCGGGTCTTAACACCCATTCTATTCAAAGGAGATTCTAGGGTTCAAGATCAGAAACTACCACTCCTCTCTTTGTCTTCACTAATCTCCATGTCTCTGCCTTTGCTGTTTCCAACTATGATTTCCTTCTGGTGAAAAACATAAACATCCTTACTATCCTTCTCCATTCTTTATAGAGTTTTTCATATTGCATGAGTTTCTGCCTAAATTAAAGTGTGCCATTAAAACAATGTTGAGGCTTTTAGACATTCAAGCATCATTTGTTTTAATATCCCCTTAAAAACACTTTGAAAAATTTCTTAGAAGTCCAGTCAATTTAAGGGTTAGCATGCTTTTTAATTAACCATTCAATTTAAGTAAATGTGGAGGAAATTATAATCCTCTTCAACAGTTCAACAACCATTTAAGGAGAATGAAACCTTGATTGAAACCATTAGGAACTTAGAAACCAGACTCTGATGTGGTCAAAGGAAACAATCCAGGAATTTGCAAATTCTGTCTTATTTTGCTTTTAAGAAAAACTTTTAAACCATAAAATTGAGAAATATATTTTCTATTTTTTATTTGACAGATAGAGTTAGACAGTATATGAGAGAGAGACAGAGAGAAAGGTCTTCCTTCCATTGGTTCACTCCCCAAATGGCTGCTACGGCCGGCGCTGCACTGATCCAAAGCCAGGAGCCAGGTTCTTCTTCCTGGTGTCCCATGCAGGTGCAGGACTCAAGCACCTGGGCCATCCTCCACTGCCTTCCCAGGCCACAGCAGAGAGCTGGACTGGAAGAGGAGCAACCGGAACTAGAACCAGTGCCCATATGGGATACCAGTGCTGCAGGAGGAGGATTAACCAAGTGAGCCATGGTGCTGGCTCTGGGAAATATATTTTCCAAAATTATGAAACCACTAAATCAGATTAATACAGTTAATTTAATTTGACATTGAGAAATATTAGTAGCCAAATTTTTTTTAGAGATTTATTTATTTGAAAGGCAGAGAGAGAAAGAGAGAGAGAGAGAGAGAGAGAGAGAGAGAGAGAGAGAGAGAGAAAGAGAATCTTCCATCCACTGGTTCATTCTCCAAATGGCTACAACAGCTGGAGCTGGGTCAGGCTAAAACCAGGACCAGGAGCTTCTTCCAGGTCTCCCACATGAATGCAGAGGCCCAAAGACCTGGGCCATCTTTCACTGCTTTCCCAGGCCATTAACAGGGAGTTCAATAAGAAGTGGATCAGCAGGGACTCAAACCAGCACCCATATGGGATGCTGACACTACAGGCAGCAGTTTAACCTGTTGTGCTACAGCGCTGGAAACAGTAACCAAAATTTCAACTTTTAAAATAAAATTTTAAAAAAGATAGCTTTCACCTAGCCTGTAGGCTGAGGCTTGGAAACCAAACATTTCAATATCGTGTCATCTACTAACATATGTCAGCCAACCCACACAATCAAATTCCTGAACACATCAACCATCTGCAAACTCCCTCCTCTATCAGCCTCATTTTGCTGATCCTGTTTAGGATCTACAGATACAAGTAGGGATCACCAAAATATGCCAACAAGAAGGGTCTGAAAACAGGCTAATGGCTTGGAAGCTGCCCTGGCAAGCAGACAGTCGAATTACAAATAAGAATGAACAAATAGAAAGGAAATCTCCTATGTGTCAGGCATTGGGTCAAGGCTACTTCATAACCTTCATGTTTGCTACTACCAACCCTATGAAAAAAGGACCAGCAAATGAGAATTATGTAGCATATAGAAGATTAGTGACTTGGTGAAGATCATATCATTAGTGGTATAATTAGAACTTAAGTATTTGTTCATTCACTACTCATCTACCAGGATCCTGGGACCTTGCTGGCAACTGATACATCTCAAAATTTAGTGATCACCGGAATCACCTGAATGACTTGTGAAGTAGATTCCTGGGCCCCACTTTCAGAGATTTAGTTTCAGTACATCTAAGATGGGCCCCAAGAATTAGCATTTTTAGCAAGTTCCCAGCTGATGTTGATGCTGCGGGGAAAGAAGCCCATTTTGAGTGAAATATCCATTTACATGAGTGAACGACAAATGTCACTACTGCCTTCTCAGAGCTCAAGGCTGTGTAGGAGACAAACCCATCAAAAGATACTAATCTACTACACACCCTGTGGCGGGGCTGACAGTAGAATCCAAGGCAGAACCTAGGAGGGGCATCCACCTGAAGTTTGGGAATCAGGTTTCCTTGGGGGAAAGATTCAGATCAGGCTGAGAACTTTATAGCCTAGTTGTTAAGACGCTGGCTGGAATGCCCATATTCCAAATCAGATTCCTGGGTTTGGTCCCTAGCTCCAGTTCATGATGCTGGTTTCCTACTAATGTTATCTCTGAGTGGGCAACAATGATCCCTCAAGTATTTGGGTTCCTGCCCACCTAGATGTGAAACCTGGATTGAGTTCCTGGCTTATGATTATTTTTGCCCAATAAATGCATTTTTAGAAGCTGGTGTTGTGGCACAGTGTGTTAAGCCACCACCTGTGATACCAGCATCCCACGTGGGTGCTGATTCAATTCCTGGCTGCTCCACTTCCAATCCAGCTCCCCACAAACATGCCTGGGAAAGCAGTAGAAGACAGCTCAAGCTCCTGGGCCCCTTCACCCATGTGGAAGGCCAGGATGAGGCTTCTGGCTCCTGGTTCCAGCCTGGCCCAGCCCCGTCCTGGATGGTATGGCCATCTGGGGAATGGGCCAGTGGATGAAAGATGCCTTTTGCCCTCTGTCTCTCCTTCTGTCTCTGTAATTCTGACTTTCAAATAAAGTGAATATTTTTTAAATGTATTTTTAATAATGACTACCCTGATCTGTGTATTCTCAAAAACATCTTAAACTACTTGGGTCTTATAATTGGGGAAGATTATGCTTCATCCCTAATTGGGGAGACACAGGGAGTGTGAAGGACAGAAGGTCAATACGACCACATCTTGGGGACAGCTGGAAAATCCAAATTTGGGACATCCCTTTTTGCTTCTCTATAAATAACCTTTATCTTCTTTTCCTCAAGATTGATTGCTAAATTTTGGAGGAGGACCTTGGAGATTGCCCATAAATTTTCTATGTTTAAAGGAAGATTTTTATCATTGAATATTCTGGAGTGAACATGAGTCAGAGAGAATGACTCAGGCCATCTTCTCAGAGGTGGCTGGTCATAAATCAGCATTTGCAGAATATTAATCTCCCCTCTCTCCTTTGAAAAGTTAGCAATTATTACTAGATGATATGAAAGAGAGTCTTCAAAAGAGAAACGGTAAGACAATGTCACCTTGAGTTTCTTCCCAACTCACTGATATCAGAGAAGAGAAAAGCTGTTCTCGTAAAGGAAATTTGCAGGAGACAGGTGGTGGCAGGCACATGGAAAAAAAAAAAAAAGAAGTTGCCTTAAACCCACTATGATTAATGTCCTGGACCCTCAGAAATACCCTAGTACCTTTAGGAGAAGATAGGAGTTCATGAAGATATTTGACCCAACAATGGATTGCTTTTATCCATTGCTGGACTACAGAGAATGTCTTGAAAATATTTATCCAATCATTTTGAGGGTTTGACTATCTGGTACCCAATAGCTGGATATAAATAACATTCAGTGTGATCACAGAACCAAGAGATTCAAGAAACAGACATTAAAGTATCACCCACCATAAGCCCTCACTTGAGGTAAGGATACACTGAAACCATCACATACAGATTTTCTTTCTTTCTGTACACCTCTGCTGGTGGGTTCTTAAAGTGTGATTCCTAGGGCAGGGGCAGGCACATCTTCAGGGAGCTTGTTAAAAGTGTACATTCTCTTGAAAATGAATCTTGATGCGAATGAAAGGGGAGAGGGAGCGGGTAAAGGGGGAGGGTTATGGGTGGGAGGGAAGTTATGGGGGGGAGAATCATTGTAATCCATAAGATGTACCTTGGAAATTTATATTCTAAATAAAAGTTAAAAAAAAGTGTACATTCTCAGGCCCCTCCTCAGATTTACTGAATTGGAACATCTGGGACTGGGACTTGGCCATCTGTGTTTCAATAAGTCCTTCTGGTGATTCTGATGCTGATTAAGGTCTGAGAACCACTGCTATGACTATAGCCAGTAGTAAAGCTACTTTAAGAAGTAGGTAAATATACCAGTTGGGATTAGTTAGGGTGCAGAGAACAGAAATGGAATTATAAGGATCTAACTAAGCAAGAGGGTTTTTTTGTCAATAATTCTGGGCTAATGCTGCAAAATCATGATGCTACCTCTGTCCCAGACACCTTCTACCTTTGTACTCTGCCAAACTTGGCCAATGGCTTTTGTCCTCAGATTCAAAACCTCAAGGTCCCAAGAAAGCTATTTAACCTCTCCCTCTCATTCATGTACAAGACAGGAAGAAGAATGATGAAGGCAATGGGGATAAAAGTACATATCAGCTGGTTCTTACGCATCTAAAAGATTTTGTAGAAAGTTCTGCTAGTGAGTACCATTCACAGTTCATTGGCTGGGACTGGCAGCTGACCAGCTGCAAGGAAGGTGGAATGGTAGGCATTTTAACTGAGTACTTAATTGCTTTGAAAGATATCCTAGGTCCTAGGGCTGGTGTTGTTGTGTAGTGGGTTAAAATGCTACTTGCGATGCCAGCATCCCATATAGGAGACAGAGCCTGTCCCAGCTGCTCCACTTCCAATCCAGCTCCTTGCTAATGCACGTGGGAAAGCATCAGGAGATGGCCTAAGCACTTGGGCCCCTGCCAGCTATGTGGGAGATCCAGACGAAACTCCTGACTTCAGCCTGTCCCAGCCCTGGTCATTGTGCATATTTGGGGAGTGAACTAGTGGATGGGAGATACCTGTCTCTGTCTCTCTCTTTGATACTGTATCTCTGTACCTCTGCCTTTCAAATAAATAAATAAATCTTTAAAAACAAAGAAAACTATTCATGGTTCAGTTAGAAAGAAATAAAAGTGGAGAAAGGATATGGGTAAGGGATGCAGAGTTGCTACCTATGCTTGGTAAAGAGAAACTGAATACTTTTAGTCACCATAAATACTAATCCATCATATTAATATATAGCCTATAATAATAAAATGTATATGTATACTATCAGGACTGGAAAGAACTATAAGAGAGGACAAAGGGTTTAGAAGGAGTGGCTAGCTACTTTTATTAGATACATTTCCACTCTAATAAAATTTTTATAAAATGCTTGATTTTATTTTGGAACTTAGTCCTCTTAATATCAGACAATACAACATTTACAGTTGTAGTTAAATCTTCCTTTATTATTTCTTTATCCCAGGATAACATTCTTGATAAAAATTAAGAAGTTCAATGGCTAGCACCAAATATGATACTTACCTGTAGTGCTGGACCACTGTGTGCAAGTAAGGTGGCTTCTGTCACTTCCTGGCTAACATCATTTCATTTAGCTGTATGGTTTATTGGTTTGTTTCATATCACAGTGTTATTGCCAGACTAGGAATTTTAGATTATAACTAAGTCAAATACCCTTATCACAGAGAAGTACTTTTAAATCCACTTTGAAATATGACTTTCATCAGCTACTTTTTGACAGTGAAGATTTCACTCTAACTGAGAAATATCCCACTTACATTTACAATAGACACCATCCTTGCTGGCTCTTCTCCTAGTCCCAAATAAAACTATGCAATACTCATCACTGCCTATAATCATCCTAATGAGGTGTTCCTCTCCACCAACCCCTGACCCCAGTCAGCACACATGGGATGGGATGGCGACAGGGAGAAGCTAAATCTAGAAACTTATTACTGAAAATGTGGTCTTCTCATCAGTAGCATCAGCATCACCCGGGAGCTTTTTAGACATGCAGGATCTCAGGTGTCATCCTAGATCTACTGAATCAGAACCCACCTTTTAAAAAGATCTCCAGTGATTGGTACACACACATGCTTAAATAGCATTGCCCTAAAGCAATGATTCCAGACCAGCAATGTAAGTATTTCCTGGAAATTTGTTAGAAATGTAGAAATCTCAGGCCTGGTCCTGAGCCATTGAATCTGACATTCTGAGGGTACAGCCTATAATCTGTGTTCTGAACAAGCCTCTAGGTGATTCTGATGTAAGCTAAAGTCTGAAAACTGCTGCCCCAGAACAATGATACTCAACCTTAATTACACAGAGAGATCACCTGGGGCTTTAGAATTACAGCTATCTATCTCCCGCCTTGAGAAATTTGGATTTTATTGATCTGTGCAGCAGCTGGACAGTGGGATTTTTAAAGGCCCTCAGGTGGTTTTATTGTTCAGCCAGATTAGAGGCAGGAGAGAAATTCTATTGTTCTCTGTATAATAAAGACCCACACATTTGACAGTATACCTCTGATGAGACTCAAAGCCAGTACTAGATAGTGGATTTTTTGGGGGAAATGCATACTTAGTCTTCTTTCTTCTTAGGGACTATCTTGGACTATCTTTTAAGGTCTATTTTCTCTCTCTCTCTCTTTCTCTGGCTGGTGCTACATATGTACCAATGCCCCACTAGCCTGATCCCAGAGCTGAAAGTTATGAAGAAGGGCTTGGGTACAAAACTCTATGTTTAGAGAAGTGTACTTGCCCTGAAAATCCACTTTTCATAACTCTGTTTTGGACTTCTGGCCATAATACAAAGGACTCAAAGATGTGGATGTCCCAGCTGTCATCTCTTTATTTATTTGAGGAAACTACCCACTGTCCTGTATTACCTGCCCACCAAATGGTGCCCAGCCTCCTTTTCCTTTTGTCTTGGGGAACTCATTGCTCCCAAGGAAAGCATTTTTGATTTCAGATTATCCTAATCATACAAATCTTTCTCAACAGTCAGTCCCACTATGGATCCTAGGTCTTCCCACAAGACAGAGTTCCTTAGATGATGTCACAATCCATGAAACATTTAAAGACAGTTATCAGGACTCCTCTAAATGTTCTCTAGTTCTTTGAGTTCAAAATTCATTTTCTAAATAGCGGCCATCTGTAGTAGATACAGTTGGGAATCCAGCCATATTCCCATTCCCCACTCTCTGAGTGTTGGATGTTTAAGAGCTCAAGATACCCTCAATCTGGAACATTGCTCTAGGATGGTAAGAGCCTGAGCAATGGTGATATTGTGCCAGCTCTCACCCCAGGGGAAGCCACAAACAATAACTCACTATTATGGAGTCAGAAAAGCCTCCTTGACCTAGTAGATAGGCATTGTGGTGCAGCAGGTTAACTTGTTGCTTGGGACACCCACATCCCATATTGGAGTGCTAGCTCAAGTCTCAGCTACTCCATTTCTGCTCCAGCTTCCTACTAATGCATTCTGGAAGGCAGCGGGTGATGGTTAAAGTAGAGACACAAACGGAGTCCTGAGCTCCTGGCTTTGGCATGGTCCAACCTCGCTGTGGTGGACAGTTGTGGAATGAATCAGTGCATGGAGGATCTCTCTCTCCCTCTCTCCCTCTCTCCCTCTCTCCCTCTCCCTCTCTCTCTCAGAGATAAAAACAAAGAAACATTTTTAAAAGGTGTCCTTGTCTCAGGATGTGGCAATTATGAGCTCCATGAAAAACATAGCTATACCTAGCCTTTCCTCCTCTTCTGAGAACCCCCCTCAACAAATCACTTGACAGTAATCCACATTACAGGCTCTTCTAGGAATTTTGACCTAAAACACCCTTATAATGAGTAGAAATATTGAAAGCTCTTCCTTTTGTGTGCTCACCTAATTGCCACAAATTTCTTTAACCAGTCAAGGTTTAAATAGCCTCCTGGTTCAACATTCACATTCAACTTCCCTTCACGATAAAAAATGCTATCAATACATTAGGTATAGAAGAAACCTACATCAAATTTATAAAGGCTATATATGACAAATCAATATTATACTCAGAACTGGAATAAGACAGGGATGCCCATTTAATCACTTGCTCAATACAGTATTGGAAGTATTAGCAAGAAAAGTTAGAGAAAAAAATAAAGGACATCAGAATTGTGAAAGAGGAAGTAAAAATATTCATGCTTGCAGATGACATATTTTTATACATAGAAAAACCTAAATACTCCACCAAAAAAATCTGTTTGAACTGGTAAAACCCATTCTGTATCACAGATACAGAACTAACATACAAAAATAATATTTTATAAACCAATAATGATCTTGCTGAAAATGAAATAAAGAAAGAAGTCCCATTCAAAACAGCTTAAAACTTTTTAGGAATAAATTTAACCAAAAAAGTGAAAGAGCTCTACAATGAAAATTATAAAGCACTTGTAAAATATATCATCAAGAACATAAAAAATGGAAAAGTAACTTTTGTTCATGAACTGGGAGAATTAATATTAAAATGTCTATACCACCTAAAGTAATCTGTACATTCAATGCAATCCCTATCAAAATACCAATGACATCTTAATAGAATTGGAAAAGCAACTCTAAAATTTATATTGAACCACAGAAGAGCCAAAATAGCAAACGTGATCCTGAGCAAAAACTAAAAAAATTCATGCAGGGAACATCCCAAAGAGCATACTACACAGCTATAGCAATTAAAACAGCATGGTACTGGCATAGAAAGTGACATGTAGAACAATGGAACAGAGCACAGGCCCAGAAATCGATCCAAATACATACAGCCGACTGATTTTTGAAAAAAAAAAAAAAGTGCTAAGAACATACATGGGAGAAAGAATTGTCTTTCCAGTAAATGGGGCTGGCAAAACTGGACATACATATGTAGAAGAAGGAAATTAGATTCCTACTTCTCACTGTATATGAGAATCAACTTAAGATGAATCAGACTTAAATGTAAGTCCTGAAACTATGAAATTGCTAGAAGAAAACATAGAACTACTTTAAGACATTAGTGTAAGCAATGAGTTTTTTTAAAAGACCCTTAAAGTGCAAGAAACAAAAAGCAAAACTAGACAAATGAGATTATACCAAACTCAAAAGCTTCTGCACAGCAAAGGAAATAATGAATAGATCGAAGGGACACTCAACAGAGTGGGACAAAGTATCTGCATGCTACTTATCTGAAAAGTATTAATATCCAGATTATATCAGGAACTCAAAAGCTTCAACAACAACCAGTTAAGAAATGGACAAAACACCTGAATAGACAGTTCTCAAAAGGAAAAATAAAAATCAACAAATATATGAAAAAAAGTTTAATATCACTAGCCACAAGGAATTGCAAATTAAAACCACAATGAGATATCACCTCAACACTGCGATAGCTACTACTGTCAAAAAGACAGAAAGTAACAAATGCTGGTAAGGATGTGGAGAAAGGGGCACTCTTATACATTAATACAACCACTATGGAAAACAGTAGAGAAATTTCTTAAAAAAAAAAAATAAAACAACTTGAAGCAGAACTGTCAAATGACCCAGCAATCCAATTACTGGGTCTATAAATCCAAAAGACATTAAATCATACTATCAAAGATATATCTGTTCTATCCTGTTTATTGCAGCACTGGCAGCAGTGTTCGCTATAGCCAAGATATGGAGTTAACCAAGGTATCCCATCATTGGATGAATGGATAAAGAAAATGTGGCATATATACATAATAGAATACTAGTCATCCACAAAAAAAGAATAAAATCCTGTCGTTTGTAGACAAATAGAACTGGAAGACATCATGTTAAGCGAAACAAGCTAGATACAGAAAGACAGAGATACATATGTTCTCCCTCATGTGTGGGAGCTAAAAAAGAAATCTGAATTTAAACACAGAATGATGACAACACAGGCTAAGAGAGGTGGGGAGATAGAGTTTGGATTAAAAAAAAAACACAAGAAAATGGATGTGGTTCATTAATTACAACAAATAAACCATATTCATGAGATATTAATAATAATGGATCCAGGTATAGTTTATTAATGGTGACAAATGTACCAATAAAGGATGTTAAAATAGGGAAGGTTGGGTGAGAAGTATATGAGAACTCTTTGTACTACTTCAAAATATTTTTTTTAAGATTTTTTTATGGGGCTAGCACTATGGCACAGTAGGTTAATCTTCCACTTGTGGTGCTGACATTCATATGGGCATTGGTTCGAGTCCTGGCTGCTCCTCTTCCAATCCAGCTTTCTGCTGTTGCCTGGGAAAGCAGTAGGAGATGGCCCAAGTCCTTGGGCCATTGCACTCACAGGGGAGACCTGGATGAAGCTCTGGGCTCCTGACTTTGGATTGGCCTGCTCCAGCCTTTGAGGTCATTGGGGAGTGAACCAGAGGATAGAAGATGTTTCTCTCTGTCTCTCTCTCTCTCACTGTCTATAACTCTACCTCTCAAATAAATAAATGTAATCTTTTAAAAGATTTGAAAGTCAGAGTTACAGAGAGAGAGGTCTTCCATCTGCTGGTTCGCTCCCCAGATAACTGCAATGGCTGGAGCTGGGCCAGGCCAAAATCAGTAGCCAGAAACTTCTTCAAGGTCTCCAACAAGGGTAGTAGGGGTTCAAGCACGTGGGCCATCTTCTCCTGCTTTCCCCAGGCCATTAGCAGGGAGATGGATCAGAAATGGAGCAGCTGGGGCCAAAACCGGTGCCAGTATGGATGCTGGTATTGCAGGCAGCAGCTTTATCTGCTATGCCACCATGACAGCCCCTACTTCAGAATCTTTATTTTGTAAACTTAGAACTACTCTGAAATTCAAAGCTTATTGAAAAACAACCACCACCACCAAACAAAATACATAGTCTTCTGGGTGCCCAAGCAGTAATACATGAAAGAAGGCTGAAGAAGAGCTTTGATTGGCTCTGTAAGGTCAGTGTCAGGACTGCAGCCTGGGAGGCCTAGACAGCAGCTGCTATCTCAACACAGATATGCTGTGGGAGGGAAGGAGGGAAGGAGAAGATCTAATTCTCAACACCATTGTCTTGTTGCCCCAGCCACAGCTAGTATATTGATTACAAAAAAAGGGAGTGTGGGGGGGTCCTGATTTTCTACTCCTAGCTCTATTCTTTGTAGGGTGGTTTTACCATTCTTACAGTCCAGAGATAGACAATGTTTCCCATGTTCTTGAATCTATAAGTTGTTTTTGTCGATAGGATGTGCAGGAAGGGATGATTTGCAAGTTTTAGACCTGACCTCCAGAGCTCTTGAGAAACTCTCATCTTCCTCCTGGACCCGTAACCAGCACCATGACAGATGCTCAGAACAGCACAGCCTGCTGGAGGCTGAAAGACGTAAGGCCCAGCACATCCTCCCTCGAGAACAGTAGCCAGCTGACACCAAATGTGGGTGAGTCCCTCCCAGAGCACCCATCCTGTGGATAATCAATGACTCCTGAGTAAGCCCAGCTGAGATCTACAGGGCAGATCAGAAGGACCACACAGTTGATCTGTAAAGCTGAGAAAGAATACCGATCATTGTTTGCAGACATAGGTTTTGGTGGCTTATTGGGTAGCGTTATTGTGACCAATTGATGCCCCACAGCTTTCAGACCCTTCTTGGAAAAACTCATATACAGGATAGAAGCAATAATTACAAGCTATAAAGAGCTCTGCACACCTGACCCTTGGCTTGGCTAGGTAGATTTGCAGCTTGGGGCCAAGGAGGAGGCACAGGCTTTGGTAGCCAAGAAATAGAACCCGAGGCAGGCAGGCAGGCTTAGAGTCGAAGTGGGCCTTTGTGAGCCTTCTGTGAAATCACAGGGGGAGGAAGTGATGAGAAGGCAGGTTCTATTTTTGTCATGTATTCTGGAAAAAGAAACTGGGAAGCCAGCAGGGAGCAAACTGACTGACGGGGCCAACACAGCTTCCATTTCATGAGGATGTGGAAGAGAAGGGCCCCCAAAATGTGAGATTTGGGGTATAATTAGAACTAGGCTTTTTCTTTTGTGCCATTAACACTTTGCTTTATTAGAGTGTAACAAACATTCAATAAATCACACAAATTTGAAGAGTTCATCTCAGTAAATTGGTTGCGTCAGTTCCCATGTCAGCTTCCAGCACTTGGAAGCCTCCCTAGTGCCCATTCCTGGTCATTATCACCCCTCCCCAAGAAGCAGCCCCTTCTCTGATTTATACTACTGTAGATTCATTTCACCTATTTTTAAGCCACGTATAATTGAAATCACGCAGTATTTTCTCTGAAGCCTGGCTTTTTCTGCTCATCACTTTGGCTATAAGGAGTTTCATGCACAGGGGTACATGTTATAGTTAGTAAGTCATTTTTGTTGTTGTATAGTATTCCATTTACTGCTCAAAGTTTTTCTATTCAATTATTAATAGCTATTTAGGTTCTTTCCATCTTTGACTTTATGAATAATGCTGCCAGGCATAGTCTTGTTAGGTGACATTATTGTGATCAGCAGTTAACTGATACCCCACAACTTTCAGACCCTTCTTGAAGAAACACAAATATAGGACAGAGCATTGAACTCCAATCAGCTTTGCACACCTGTCTCTGGACTTGGGTAGGTGGATTTGCAGCTCAGGGCAATGGAGGAGTCCCTCCTACCTTCACAGTCTCTCCTGTCGACATCCAAGGTGCCTAAAATAATCACATTCACTGGCAATAAAGATGCGATGGATCCTTTTGCTTTCAAGTATGCTTTTTTAGGACAAATATATAAAATAGTTAGAATGTCACATTCATCTGGGGCTTCATGCTGTCAAATTATTCATTTTATGAGCCCCCTCACCACTCAGAGTGATCATCAGATCACCAGCAGCATCCACCAAGCTAGGATTTTGTTACAAAGAAGAATCCCAGGCCCCAGCCCAGGCCTGTGAAATCAGGACATGCATTTTGGAAAGATCCCTAGGTAATTTTCGTATGCATGAATGTTTGTGAAGCTCTAAATGCTTTGTACAAAACTCTATGAAGTAGAGAAGGAAGGAATCATTGTTCTCACTTTGTAGGTGGAGAAGTCAAGACACAAAAAGATAAACGTGATGTGCCAAGGGCACTTGGCTACTTCTGTGCCAGGGGAAGGTCCCACGTCCCTCAGTGGAAGCTCTGTTGATTCTGAACACAAATATTTCCATTGTTTCGCACTGATATCCCTTAACATGCTGAGTACTTCACCAGGCCAGCCAACCTGTTTTCCCTAGAGAGCAGTATCCTGAGGGCATGCACTTTGGCCTGAGTAGTTGGCATGAGTTGGGGGTTGGCATGAGGAATCACTGAGGAGGACATAATGCCACAATGCTAAGGGGCGGGGTTGCTAAGTGGTGGAGTGTAAAACCCATTAGGACTCCCACTACTGTGTGAATAGCAGAGAAGGGCCCAGAAAGAGGAATGAAGCAACACTAGGGACATATTTCAAGTCCCTGCCTTTCCTGTGTGTTCCTCCCTTGCCTGCAAGCAAGAGGCTTGTGCTGTGACGCAGTCTGTAAGAGGCTGTTGGCAGCCAGCCCAGAGCTGGCCCGTGGCCCTCACTGCAGAGCTCTCTCGGCTCTGCAGGGAGACTGGAAGCTTCCCAGTGCACCTTGGCTGGGCCCTGTAAAGCATCAACACCACCTGTACCAGAGGGCACAGAGCTCTGCAGTAAAGCCAGTCAGGCTGCAGAGCAGACTGGAAAGCTGTGTACAGTAACTCAAGACAGGAGCAGTGCAGGGCATGCCCTTGCATGGCTGCAGAGGCTGAGGACCCTGGGGCTTCACACCTCCTTTCTGCCCCAGTAGGGAGCAGCTCCAGGTTGTTGACTTGCTCTGTTTATTCTAGACAGGTCTGGATGTTTCCCTTTAACCTTCAGCCTTGTGATGGTCCCCAGAGTCCATGGCTTCTCTTCAAGTCCAGCTAGAGGTGGCTGAAAAATGCATTAGGACTCTACTGGTCCATGTTCTGGCACAGGAAGACTCTGAGGAAACACGCAGCCTTCCCAACCTGCAGTTAACAGTGGTCTTCCAGTGCCAATGTTGGATATGTTTCCTAACCAAGGAAGGATGATTTTAATTTAATAGTCATAGGGAAAGGGATACCACAGGCTGTAAGACGACTGCTTAGTGCAGGTGAAGAAACTTGTGGGGCTGGAAAACCACAATGTATAGTGAGTTGCCTTAGTGGGATGTGCACCCAATCAACTCCCCAGGTCTGACGAGTAGGAATCCTGTTACTGTATTAACCTGAATACTTTCTGGTTCACCCAGTTGCCCAATTTACTTCCATAAATGTCAACACTCCGCCATCAATGGCTCTCCTTCTGATATACTTGGGGATGGATGCCCCTCTCTGAGAACAGCTGTGGCTTTTACCAGTAGTGTGGGCCAGGGCATGGAATCCAAACTCCAAGCTGTGCAAGGAGAGTCAAGTTTCCAGGCCAAGGCCCTGAAAGTGTTCTGAGTCTCCTGTGTATTGGTGGGTGGTCTGAGGCAGCCCAGGACTGCCTTCCCATTGAACTTTGCCCAGGGGAATACTTCTTGCCTTCTTTCCCTACCCCTTCTGTGAGCTTCACGCAGCAACCACCAGCTAAAAGGTCCAGCAATGCATCAGATGCTGCAAGGTGAGGGTGCAAATGAGTTTATTACAGACACATTTCTCCTACCTTTCATTGAGGTTGACAGAAGTAAAAATCCCACTTAGATTTAGTCTTCTCTTTTTTTTCTCCTCTCACTAGCTACCTAAATACTGGCAGTGCCTTTATTCATTTGATTATTACTAAGTTCATTTCGTGTATGAGTCATGGTGCTAGGGAGGAAACAACACACTTTGTTCCACATAGGAATTCACTTAGTCTACAAACATTTGTTGACGACTGCCTGTTTAGTGGTGTTGGGGGACTATAAAGGAAGAAGGCAAACAAGCCCTCAATAAGCTGTGAGGACACTTAGAGAAAAGATCAAGATTACTACAAGACAACTCATTATCACTGTCAAAGAAATGTACCCTAGCTGTAGACATGTGCATTCCCTGGGACCTTGTTAGAGACCCCAGACCTGCTAGATCAGAACCTGTGCTTTAAAGAGATCCCCAGAAGATTCCAAGTACATGAAAGGCTGAGAGACACTGAGCCAGGCAAGAGAAGTTCTAGGAGTTCATACACTCTGATGATGAAAAAAATCCATGCAGGAGTCTGCCTTTGAAGAATGATTGAGCTTTGGCTGGAAGACAGAGAGCTCAAGGAATAATAATTTCCCACCTCCACTGAGTTTAAAAAAAATATGTCTGCAAACTGCAGAAAGCAGTAAAATTCTGCAGGCACATTTTCCACAACAGCAAAAGCTTTGAGCCAGGTAGGATGAGTCTGCAAATTCTCGTGGCTGTTGGTGTCAGGATCCCCAAATGGCAGCTTGCCCAGCCTGGACAGTTTCAAGGTCAGATTGCAGGCTGCCCTTGAAAGAACCAGCCTGCACAAGATCCTTGGCCTTTCTGTCAGTCAAAGAGATCAACCAATTAGGAATAGACTCATTATTTTCCAGCAGCTACTCAGCCAATTGGCAGCTCCCAGCAAATTGTATCCTGGAATGGCATCATATGAATGTTGATGGAGTGGCTTCTTTATCAAGCCAGGCCAGCAGAGCAGATAAATCACTGTGAAGTTGCAATTAGAGGCTGTTTGCACCATGACAATGGTTTCATATTGGATCAGCCTGAGTGGATACCTCAATTATTCTTGCACTCACTCTTCCCGCATTCAATTTAAGAATTAAGCTTTTGTTTTAAATATGAAAACTTAAACAACTTAATAAATAGACCAAAACATGAGTCTTCTGGTGTCTCCAGTTTCTACCTACAACCTACCAAGTTTGCCCAATAATTGAAATAGGAAAGGATGCTACAGAACTTCACAGCTGCAAAATTTTACAGTTTCATATTCACCATTGAATGAATTGCTTAAAAGTCAGACCTGTGGTCCATAGTGATAAAACCTGCCCATCATTTCCAAACTCAGACCAAGGAGGAACTGCAAGGCAAGCTGTAGATAACAAGTCCCAAGTCTTCTACCATGGAGATTTCTGCTGGGAATGAGTTTGTAGGAGCAGTGATGGAATTATGCTGACCTATCTACCCTCTTTGTGGCCATGGCTCATGCTTATGAGGCAGCTGACAGGGATAAGGAGTTCGACTGAGGCTGAGGAGCAGGACCAAGCTGACTCACTCACAGAAAATGGAACTTAGAAGTTTGAAGCATCAATTCTGTCCCAGTCACATTGATGTGATGCTTGATTAATTATCAGGGCAAGGCCGGTGCCACAGCTCAATAGGCTAATCCTCCACCTGCAGTGCTGGCACACCAGATTCTAGTCCTGGTCAGGGCACTGGATTCTGTCCCGGTTGCCCCTCTTCCAGGCCAGCTCTCTGCTATGGCCCAGGAGTGCAGTGGAGGTTGGCCCAAGTGCTTAGGCCCTGCGCCCGCATGGGAAACCAGGAGAAGCTCCTGGCTTTGGATCACCACAATGCACTGGCCACGGCACGCCGGCTGCAGTGGCCATTGGAAGGTGAACCAACGGCAAAGGAAGGCCTTTCTCTCTGTCTCTCTCTCTCACTGTCCTCTCTGCCTGTCAAAAAAAATTTATCAGGGCAATAATGTCTGCCTTGAACTACCATCATTACCACCGTCTCAACACCTCCTGCTCTTTTTTTCTTTCTTTTCTACTCCAGTCTCCAGAAAGCTGGAAACTCTAGTCAGCTGATTTAATCTGTTAACCATTATCAGAGATGTATTTTCAGATTGCTGAAGTCTGAGATTATACCTGCACAAGATGACAAGACAGGGCAGGCACTCACCTAGGAGAGGTGACACATAACCCCCTCAACTAGGGACTCTGCTCTTTAGGAAGATTCTCTTGAGTCTCAAAGGCTCCTTTCACCATCACCCCTGTGTCATTCAGAGACTCAGCATATTATGCTGTATGTTTTAAAAGATTTTTTTAATTATTTGAAATGCAGAGTTATAGAGTGGGAGACACTGAGCGAGCTCTTCCATCCAAAAGTAAGAGGAATCTGGATTCAGTACAAATAGTGGAAGAAATTGATGGAGTAGAGATGAAACATTATTTTGAATGTTAGAGGTGTTGTCATGGTGAAAGAGACATGGTGTGTTCCCTGTGGCTTGTTCAGGTAGGGTCTAAGTTCATGAGCAGGAGGCACCTATGTACAAAGAAAGGCCATCTGGTGATGGAAGGCAAGCTCTCCATTGTGACAAGGACTTAAGCTGAAGGTCAGAATAGAACATCATCATTCTTTCAACTCTGGGATGCTATGGCCTGTGCAAAGCTGACCCTCACAGAGAAGTTCATGAGCCTCATTGTATATGTGTTACCTAATTTAACTTTCACAGCAATCCAATAAGGTATGCATAGTGGTTATTTTTTTTCTCCCTGTTCCTTCTGCTTGGAACAGTCCTGCCTTGGATATCTAAGTGTCTCCCTCCCCTTCACATTATTCTGATCTTCTCACTGTGTTATTTCCCCAAGGGTCTTTCCTTTCTGTCCCTTTTAAGATAACTATCCCCTCCTCTCTACCTCCATATTCACCCTGCTTTATTTTTCTGCACAATTGCATTATGACCTAAATTTATGTTGTAAGTGCATCTGTTTATGATATGTCTTCTCTGCCAGAGCAGAAGGACTTGGTTGACTGCTCAGTGCTCCATTCCCTGTGCAGGAAATTAAGACCTGGCATATGGTTGGTACTCAGAACACACGTGTGGAATGAATAAATGAGTTCCTTTTACAGTCAAGGAAGCTCAGACATTGAAGGAGTGAAGTAACATCCCCCGGGTCATGCTAGGAGTAAACAAAAGAGCCAGGATTTGAGCAATTTGGCTGCACAGTCTGTTTACTTGCTACTATACTCCAGTTTTCAAAATTTGTATTTATTTATTTTAAGTGTATCTTTTCTTTTTTATTTATATACATAAAGGGGACAGATTTCATGTATTTCACATATAAGTTTTAAGAACATAATGATAGGGGCTGGCTGGCTGGCGTTGTGGCATAGCAGGTAAAGCCATTGCCTGAGAGGCCAGCATTCCAGATGGGCAATGATTCGAGTCCCAGCTGCTCCACTGCTGATCCTGCTCCCTAATATACCTGGCAAAACAGTGGAAGATGGCCCAAGTCCTTGGGTCCCTGCCACCCACGTGGAAGACCTGGAAGAAGCTCCTGGCTTCTGGCTTTGTCCTGCCCAGCCCTGGCTATTGTGGCTATTTGGGGAGTGAAGAAGTGGATGGAAGACTTATCTCTCTCCCTCCCTCCTTCCGTTTCCCAATCCCTCTCTCTCCATAATTCTTCCTTTCAAATAAATAAATGAAATCTTTAGAAAACCTAATGATACGTCCCACTCTCCTTCCCACCCTTGCTCCTATCCTCCTGCATCATTTGTTATTTTTCTTTTAATTTTTGCAATGACATACTTACAGTATACTTTATAATCACAAGCTTAATTTTCCACCAAATAAAGAATTCAACATGTATTAAGTAGAAAGGCCACTGTTCCTCAATTGTATGGACAGAGACTGTAAATAATAATCAAATCTTAAGGTATCGATTTCATTCATACACATTGCTTTTTTCCACTCTCTATATTAGTTATCACAAATCAGAAAAAACTTAAGATATTTGTCTTTTGGGTACTGGCTTATTTCACTAGGGATAATGGTTTCCAGTTGCAATATTTTATTATGAAAGACAGGATTTCATTCTTTTTATGGCTGAGTAGTATTCCATTTTGTGTGTGTGTGTGTGTGTGTATATATATATGGCCAAATATATATTTATTTATATATTTATTTATATTTATATATAATATATATAATAATATATTTTTATATATTTATATATACATTATATAATTATAATATATTTTAAATATTTATATATTTATTTTTATATTTATATATTTGTTTATATATATAAATATTTATATATACATATATATAATTTATATATATGTATATATGTGTATATATTATATATGATATATAATTTATATGTATAATTATATATATAATTATATAATATATATTTATATATATAAATATTTATATATTTATTTATCCAGTTATCAGCTGATGGACAACTGGATTAATTCAATATCTCAGTTATTGTGAATTGAACTGCTATAAACATGGGGTACAGATAAGTCTTTCATAGGCTGATTTCATTTCCTTTGGGTGAATCCCCTTGAGTGGAATGACTGAGTCATATAGTAGATCAATTTCTGCTTATTTTTGTTTTGAAAGGTGAAGTGATAGAAAGAGACAGAATGGGAAAGAATGATTTTCCATCCACGGGTTCATTCCCCAAATGCCCACAACAACTGGGGCTGAGCCACAGTGAAGCCAGGAGCCAGGAACTAGCACATGGGTGGTAGAAGCCAACTATTTGAGCCAGCATCTGCTGCCTCCCAGGTGCATTAGCTAGAAACCAGAATAGAAGTAAAGGCAGAACTCATTCCCTGGCTTTCTAACAAGGGATATGGGCCTCCTAAGTAGTGGCTTAACCTGCTGTGCCACATCTGTCCCACTGCACTCCATTTGACCCTTTCACGACACCATGTTTCCTTGAAGCAAACAGGAAAGGTCCTTAACCATGCAGTTGTTGGCTCCAGCTCTTGTCTTATTTCTTCAAATAAATTGCTCTTGTAAGCAGGTGGCCATTGTCTGCCATCAAGATGGTGCTGAGAAGTCTAAGGAGTGAGGAAGAGAGTAAAGAGGGCAGAAAGCATCCTTTCACTTGGTAGTTTTCTGGCTGCACCACAGTAATTTATTGAGTAGGACAGGTGGGTCAGACAGGAACAGATAATCGCCTGGTAATCTGCTCCTCACCTGTCCCTGGGCAAAAGTATTGACTCTGACCCAGCTCATGTCCTTTGAGTCCTCAAACTCAAGTTTTCAAACTCAGATTTATTGCCTCCTCTCTGAGTGATGTGAAACCTTGCACAATGTCATCTTTTCATCCAAGGGACCGAATTTGTGTTCTCTGCTTGCTCTCTCCAAGTGGACCTCCGATTTCTCCAAGACAAAACTTTTACTTATTTGAATATTAACCAGCCATAAAGGGGAGCCCACTTTGACTCTTATAGTTAAGGGAAAAGCACATGGACTTGAAACTCAGATTAATCTAAGTTAGAAATCAGGTTACCTCTCTGAACCTCTAGGTACCTCTATGAAAGAGCAACAAAGCCTTCCCACTTTGTTTTAAGGATTGGATAAGAAAATGCTAAAGCAGACATCTGCCCCAGATCTTCTCTTTCACTCTCAGACCACTGCTTTCCTGCAGTTGCTTTCTCCTCTTTCTGTAGCTAGGTACACAAAGAAGCATTATCTGAAGAGGATAGTAAGGTTGAATCCAAGAAAGCCAAATAGAATTAGCCAAAAGACATGGGCATTCCTGTTCATCATGGCCAACAAAGTGTTGCATTGTGATGCTTTCTGCACTCTTCAGATACATAGATCAGCCCTGGAACCATCTTTCTTAACACACTGGTTCACTAGAGCCCACCCACTGTGAGTTAAAAGAGACAAAGCCAAGAGAGTGGTGGAACAGTACAGGTTCTCTTCAAACCCAGGGTGGGAGGTGGAGACACATTTTCTAGGTTAGATATTTTGGGGAATCCAGTTGGGCCTATGGAGCTGCCAGAAAACTCCTTCTGCTTCAAGAGATAAATGTCTGTGGTTTAGAGCGGGCTTCTGGCTCAGTGGCTAAGACACTGTTAGGACACCTGCAGCCCATATTGTACTGCCTGGGTTTGCACTCTGGGAGGCAACAGGGGATGGCTCAAGCGATGGGGTATCTGCCACCCATGCGGGAAGCCTGGATTGTGTCCCCAGCTCCTAGATGGAGCCTGGCCCAACCCTGGTCACTGTAGAAATGTGAGGAATGTATCAATAGAGGGGACCCCTCTCTACCTCTCAAATAAATAGCCTATTATTGAGCCACTTCTGATTCAACCTAATTAGATCTCTTGGGGAATCACCATTGCTTTAAACTTAATTTCATTATTGTTTACCTAATGGATCAAATTCTGATGGCATGCCTCCTACTAACCAGACTTATAGAATATTTGTGAGAAAATGTGATACTAACTTAAAAGAGACACTGAAATGTTTGTAAAGTGAATCTGTGCTTCAAGCTGCTATCATTAACCTTTTGCACCTACATCCAGCCATCATCAGAATGGCTTCTACTTTCTAATACCAAGTCCACACAGTTTTCCCTGATTGTCTATAGGAGAAGGTGGGAAAACACAGGCTCCACTTCCTTTCAGATGCATAACCTAAGAGGAGGCATTCAATGAACACAAAGCTTGTGCTCATTGTTGGAGTGCCTCAAACAAATATGAACTTTCATGACTCTCGTGTACTCAGTTCAAAACAAAACAGATACAAATGAAAGCTGACATCTAGGGAATGATAAATCCTAAGAGTGCCTGGCATATAGTCAGAGTGCCATAAATCATCTGAATGGATAAGAAACTAGATGAGTAGCTAAATCATGGCATCTCTGATATTTGAGTGAAACGGAATTTCCATGAAGTGCTGATGAAAAAAGGACAGTCTCAGTGAAATGTTTAAGTCCCATGAAAAATTTTAACTCAAAAAGGGAACAGATTATTGATTCTGTTTTATAGTACCAGCGAGTTAATAAATAATAGATAGGAGGCCAGCGCCATGGCTCAACAGGCTAATCCTCCGCCTGTGGCGCCGGCACACCGGGTTCTAGTCCCGGTTGGGGTGCCAGATTCTGTCCTGGTTGTTCCTCTTCCATTCCAGCTTCCTGCTGATGGCAAAGATTCTCATAGTCTGTAGGTGGACTGGGGCAGCTTTGTTCCGTGAATCACATTTTGAGACGCAGTTTAAAAAGGGAGGAACCACCATGGAGGAGTTCTCATGATGGAGGAATAAGCTTCCAGAAGCACCAACAAAAACATGCACCCTCTCCTGAAGTCTAGGCAGGTACCTGGCACACTGTCACTCCACATACCTGCCATGGGCCATGGCAGAACACACAAAGTGAACACTGATGAGATGGCAAAGTCTACATCTCTTTGGATGTTTAGAGAGAAGAAAGGGAAATATGCTAAATAATATTCTACCACAGTTAGATGCAAGAACTCAAAACCATCACTGAACAGAAGCCCTGGGTCTTCAGTCCTCATCTCTCCATTTCTTTAAAAGACAAAGAATGGGAGCAGGGGGCTGGCAATCAGTGGCACTGGAGTTGCACTTGCAAATCATATTAAGAGCTTAGTGGAAAAAATGCATAATATAAGTGCCAAACTTTTATTAACTACATTTTAAAAAATCTTACTATTGAATGTATGCTTTATTGCTTTGTTTTTTCAGGACCTTAGTGAATATTGTCTTAATTGGGATTAGTCACTTTGATAGGGAATCTTGAATATCAGGGAACAATATTTATTTATCTGGTGTTTTTTCTTTGCAACTAGAATACTAAATAATCACTAGCACCCTGACAAAAGCCAGCAGCCTGTGACAGAAGAACAGTGTCCGTGTTTTCTTGTACCTTCTTATGTATTCTGCACTAGTCACGACTATGTTAAAGATCTTCATGAGGTATGTGGGCTTCTATGTTTTTTATGGGACAAATAGAAAGTGGATAGGTTCAACAGCAAAATTACTATTGAAGTAGAATAACAGCTGTTCAGTTAAAATCCTGAATAAATATCTACCATTGATTTCATTCATTCATAAATGTTAAAGCAAAAGATCACTCAAATACCCTTGAAAAGCCTTCCTGGGAATCTGATTGAGGTCTGTTCCAGCTATGGTTTAAATATTTGTCCTCCCAAATCATGCAGGAGTATAATCCCCAAAGTCCTATGATAATGATCCTAACAGTATAGAAACTTCATCAAATTATGGTGTTTAGAAGTAGAGCTTTTGATGGCTGGCACTGTGGCTCACTAAGCTAATCCTCCACCTGCGGCGCCGGCACTCCGGGTTCTAGTCCCGGTTGGGGTGCTGGTTCTGTCCCGGTTGCTCCTCTTCCAGCTTTCTGCTGTGGCCCGGAAAGGCAGTGGAGGATGGCCCACCTGTACCTGCATGGGAGACCAGGAGGAAGCACCTGGCTCCTGGCTTCAGATTGGCGCGTGCACCAGCTGTGGTGGCCATTTGGGGGGTGAACCAATGGAGGGAAGACCTTTCTCTCTGTATCTCTCTCTCACTGTCTAACTCTGCCTGTCAAAAAAAAAAAAGTAGGGCCTTTGAGAAGTGGTTAGATTGGAATAAGTTATTGAAGTAGAGACCTCATGGTTGAATCTTGCTAGCTTTATAAGAAGAGGGACAGAACCAGGCATAGAGTCACACGTGCCTCTGCCACTATGTGATATAGCCAAGGGGGAGCCTTGCCAAAGACTGTGCCATGATGTTTGGTCTTTGAATTTCAAATGTAAGTCAAAACAAACTTCTTTCCTCTATGAAGCCAGCCTGCCTCAGGTATATCATTATAGTAGCAAAAACAATTTGCATTCTGAGTTACTTTAATGGTAAATCATTTTGGTTTATTTAATATTCTGTGAAATCTAGTAAGGTTCAGAATAAGTCTGAGCTGGCTTATGGCTTATTTCTGAGATTAGTTTGGACTCACTCATTCACTATTCATTCAACAAATGTGAATTGAAGGCTTATATCAAGCACTGTGAATAAAGCAGACAATCACTGATGTCTTCGAAAGGCAGACAGCAGCACAGAATGAAGCTTACAATGATAACTGCTCTAGCCTCTTAGGCTGGAGACATGAAGGTAAGGGACATGATGACTATTGTGATGTAGAAAGAAGAAAGGAAAAAGCTATGGTGACAGAGAAAGGTTTAGTTTTCTGATAAAAGGAAGGACAGGGGCTGGTGCTGTGACACAGCTAATTAAAGCCACGGTCTGCAGCACCAGCATCCCATATGGGTGCCAGTTTGAGACCTGGCTGCTCCATTTCTAATCCAGCTCTCTGCAATGGCCTGGGAAAGCAGTGGAAGATGGCCCAAGTCCTTGGGCCCCTGTACTCATGTGGGAGACCCAGAAGAAGTTCCTGGCTCCTGGCTCCTGGTCATTGCAGTTGCAGCCAATTGGGGAGTGAACCAGTGGGTGGACAACCTCTCTCTCACTCCCTCTTTGTAACTCTGCCTTTCAAATAAATAAGTAAATCTTTAAAAAAATGGAAGGACAAACTCAACACAGCAGGAAAGGGACTATAGGGTTGCAGCCCTCACTCTGGAGGAAGCAACAAGGCCTACTTTAAAAGGGATTGTTCTTTTTTCTCTTCTGGAAATCTTGAAAGACTCAGCTCTCTTGCTTTTCTTCCTTCCTAGACTTTGAAATCTATGTTAGATTTTTAGATGTGGAGCCTATCCTAGAAGTTAAGACAAAGGAGATCAAAGCATCCTCAAAGTATTTATACTCTAAAAAGCATTTCACATCAATGAAATGCATTGATGTACATTGCTGGTGGAACTGACAGATTCTGAGGGGTCTTCTGCATTTCCCATCCATAAAAAGGTATGAAATTGATTTTCCTAGATTTTTCCTAGATTTAATTCAAAATATCCTGTAGCCTCATTGCAAATACTGGCTTTAGGCTCACACAAAGTAGATAGACAAAAGTACCATGGAGGGGAGAGCCCCTAGTAACAAGTAAAGGCTAAGAGAGAAGGCTTTATATAATCAGTCTATTCCCTCACAGAAGAAGAAGATCATGGGGAAACTTAAGGTGAACAATTTTCTTGCATTTATTTTTATAAGTACCTTCTGTTGATGGCAAATTATCCTGCATTTTAATTTACAGTATCAATATAAGATCTCATTTTAAAATAACTTTAATTTTAAGTGAGTGCAAGGGGTATGTTTTTGCATTAGTTCTATGAACCTCCTATTTTCATCACAAAAGTTTGGATATCTGCAGTTAGTGTCTGAATATGAATTATGGTATGACAGCTAGATGCAGTTGTATGAGTCTTATAAGGCAGAAATCAATCAAATGAAGCAGTCCCGCTGCAACTGAGCAACCATTTAGTGAACTCTGAGATATTGGAACACTTGCAGGAGTCAGACTCAGGGTTATACTCTCTAGCCAAGTGCCCTGTGGGACTACGGTGGTTAGAGGCAGCGAGAGTAGAAAACAGGGTAACTACAATCTCTTGACTTTGACATTAAAGCCAAAATTCCACTGGTGCTACAACCTCCACTTTTCCTTTAATATTGTGTGCATTTGTTTTCTTGTGTTAAATTATCTTCAGTTTGAAATACCCAGAGTGATTACCTTTGCCTTCCCTGAACCTTACTGATATGGTACAAATGGCAAGAAAAAAAACTGTGATTATTACATGATATAGATATGGCTTATCTCCTAAGGGTTTGTATGTTGAAACATTTACCCTCAGCATGATGGTACTGGGAGATAGAGCCTTTATGAGGAGGCCACTTTGGACACAAAAAATAGGGGATGTTGGGTGTGGTTCATTAATTGTGACAGGAAATTGCATAGATAATTAATCAATTTAAAAAAAAATCATGTAGGATCTCTGTCCTTAATGTGCTTTACATTGTGAATTAATACTATAACTAGTACTCCAACAGTATTTTTCACTTTGTGTCCCTATGTGAGGGCAAACTGTTGAAATCTTTACGTAATATGTACTAAACTGATCTTCTGTATATAAAAAGAGAATTGAAAATGAATCTTGATGTGAATGGAAGGGGAGAGGGAGCGGGAAAGGGGAGGGTTGTGGGTGGGAGGGAAGTTATGGGGGGGGGAAGCCATTGTAATCCATAAGCTGTACTTTGGAAATTTATATACTTTAAATAAAAGCTTTATAAAAAAAAAAGGGAAGAAAATTGTGACAGATATCCTTATAGGAGTTGTTAAAAATGGGAAGAGGGGTGAGAGAGTAATTGGAAACCCTTCATATTATTACCTCATACTATTTTTGCTTTGTAAATTTAAAACAATTTTGAAATAAAATGTTAAAAAAGGAAGAGGACAGGCTTAGTGGGAGGTCCTTACGCCAACCAGAGGCATGCCCTCAAAGTTGATTGTAGAACCCCAGTTTCTCTTTGGCTTTCTGGTTTGAGATGCAATCTTTTCCTCCCAATACCCTCCCAGGGTGGTGACATCATCTATTGTTAGACCCTCACTGGAGGCCAAACCAATGGTGCCCCCTACCCTGCCCAGTCTTAGATGGTGAGCCTCTAGAATTGTGAACTAAATAAACATATTTTCTTAATAAAGTAGCTTGCCTCACCTGTTTCATTATAATAAAGGAAAATGGACTAACATGGTAGTAAACACTGGTCTCATGGGGTCATAACTAGAAACACATTCTTAGAATTTACTTACAGAAACAAGATGAGTAGATTTCAGGAATGTAGCAATTTGGAGTCAAAGCAAAGCTGAAGATACTGAGGCAAGCATTCATTACTTTCTGCTCTGTGACCTCAAATAATCTATTCAATTCATTTGATAAAATGTATTTTTAATAATCTAATTGCACTGAGTCCTTTTGATTGATTTTTCAACTGGCTCTGGGAGGATGTTTTGGGAACATTTTGGTAGGATGTAGGGAAGCAGAGACTGTCTCATTGATTACTGTGTTACATAGCTTTTCATTACTACAACAAAATATTTGAGGCATTTAACTTTATAAGGAAAGGAAATTTATTTGGGCTTATGATTTTTGGGGCTCATGATCCAATATTAGGCAGTCCCATTAGTTTTGGCTTCTACTGATAACATTCTTCTCCTGAAGTAGCACAGAGATGAGTATATGTGTCTATGTCTATGTGATTTTTTTTACAAATTTTTACAAAATTAAATCAGGATTTAATCATGGGGTTTCCATCCTAATGATGCAATCCAATGCAATCACCTTCCTAAGGGTCCACCCCTCAACACCATGATGGAATTAAACTTTCAACATCTTAGTACAATTACTATAAGACTTTGGGAAGCAAATTTTTAACACACGGGCCTTTGGCAGACATTCAATATCCAAACTGTTACCCAAATCATAGAACTTACCCTCATCACAGAGCAAGTTTTATGCTTATCCGAAGTTACCATCCTATTAGGCTTCTTAGGAAAGCAGGTATTGGCTCAATGGATGGTTCCTTGAATAATCAGGAAGAAGGACTTCAAAAATCAATGGATGCCCTTTGGGGCTCCATACTGATGGCCCAGGATTGTGTGAGAAGAAAAGAGATGAGCTCTTAGGCACTCAAGAAGCCTATTTGATTTCTCAGGGTGCCTAGGGAAAATCTAGTGTCTCAGGAAAACTGAAAGAAAAATAGTTAAAGCATTTAATAACATCTGCCAATATCTTTGCTGTTAGTACTGTTTCCAAAATAGTCTTTGAATACTGAACTAATAAATTTTACTTCAAGTTGAGGTGCCTTAAGATTCAGGGGTATTGGGGCCGGTGCTGTGGCATAGTGGGTAAAGCCACCACCTGCAGTACTGGCATCCCATATGGGCACCAGTTTGAGTCCTGGCTACTTCTCTTCTGATCCAGATCTCTGCTACGAACCTGGGATATCAGTAGAAGATGCCCCAAGTGCTTGGGCCCCTGCACCCATGTGGGAGACCTGGAAGAAACTCTTGGCTTAGGATCAGCTCAGCTCTGGCCATTGTAGCCATTTGGGCAGTGAACCAGCAGATTCGGGGGCGTGAACCAGTGGATAGAAGACCTCTCTCTCTATCTCTAATTCTGCCTTTCAACTAAATAAATAAATCTTTAAAAAACAAAACAAACCCAAGCTTCTTATAAAAACAAAAGGTTCAGGGGTATTTCATAGGCAGAAGTTGCCTCATTGTCTTCAAGATTCCTTTTATCATCCTTTCCTTTGGTAGAAGATGTTTGTTGTTTTGCCTACTATTTTCCATTCTACCAAATTTTATAAATCATTCCTTACTCTTCCTTTGAGAAACACTCCCTGACTCTCAGTCCATATTCATATGGGCTTACTGGCATGGCGTGGGTTAACTGGGAGCAGGAACCAGTACTGGCAAACTAGGTCATTCCATCATCTGAACCACCATGATTGGCTCAGATGGGATCACATTATGCAAGCCTGGACAACCACAGACAATGGAAATGAATCTGAATACTTGAAAGACCCTTTTGGGAAATGGAAACTTTCTGTTGGCTTCAATAAACCAGAGGATATAAACCCATAACTATTGCCATCCAACTGCCATGTGAAGAAAGCCTCCCTGAGAGTGAAAACAACAATTCCAAACAAATTGAAAAATAGAGATGGAAACAGTGAGAGAATCCTTCAGATCCTATTTGTGTTGTGGAACCAGCCATAACAGAAATTAGAATTACTCCTTGCACTTAATTACATGTGCCAGTGAATGCTCTTTAATATTTAAATCAATTTGAGTGACCTGAGTTTCTGTCATTCCCAATCCAAAGCACCCTGACTATTGCCTCCACCATTCTTTCTCAGCATTACCAAGTGCAAACCACAGAGCAGATGCTTTCTCCTTTTCTCTTTGTCCACAACCTTGTAGAATCTGATTCCAAATTTCATTAAATATTCATATTTATTCATCAAACATCTATTAAGCCCCAACATATACCAGCCATTCTTCACAAAAAGTGTTTAAGGAGGTCGGCGCCGTGGCTCAACAGGCTAATCCTCCGCCTTGCGGCGCCAGCACACTGGGTTCTAGTCCCGGTTGCCCCTCTTCCAGGCCAGCTCTCTGCTGTGGCCCCGGAGTGCAGTGGAGGATGTCCCAAGTACTTGGGCCCTGCACCCCATGGGAGACCAGGAAAAGCACCTGGCACCTGGCTCCTGCCGTCGGATGAGCACGGTGCACCGGCCGCAGCGCGCTGGCCGCGGCGGCCATTGGAGGGTGAACCAACGGCAAAGGAAGACCTTTCTCTCTGTCTCTCTCTCTCACTGTCCACTCTGCCTGTCAAAAATAAAAAAAAAACTTAAAAAAATTTAAAAAGTGTTTAAGGAAAATTAATAAGGCATGGGAATTGCTATTAACAAGCTCAGAATCAATGTGGCTTTCCTAAAGTATATGTAATGATCAGAAGCTTACCATTTTATTTTCCCCAAAATTTCAGCTTTTAAAAAAATTAAAAGATTCAGTTTTCAGTTTCAAAATATTTTTCATCTACACCTGTAATTTTTCTTTATTGTATATTAATTTTAATTTAGGATCAGAAATTAATTTTCTCCAATTATCATTGTGTTTTTTAATGTGATTAACACACCATCTTAGGAATGATATCTAACTTCTCTGAGATTTGGTTTTCTTACCTACAAAAAAAGGAGTAAAATGCATTGGTTAACTGACATCATCTCAACCTGAAATTTCCACAATTCACTCATCCATGTTGGCCCCTTTTTTCTTAGAAACAATTTCCTTCTCTGCTCTGTTTCTGTTTCCAGGATACTTATCTTCCCTACCCTCCAATCCCAGGGGTCAAGTGCAGTTCTCAGAATTCAGGGAAACTACTCTGCTTCCACTCTGACACACAGAATCCATCCTCTTTGCAGCAGCCAAACTCAGTCTCTCAAACTATGTATCAAATCAAACCTAACATCTCCTCACAGAAAGATCCAGGACGTCCTGTCACCCTTGAACTAAAATCCACTTTATGTAACCCCTTGTTCACTGTCCTCCAACCACATTTGTCCTTTTGCTCCTCCTTGAGCCGTCAGTCTTGCTCTCCTCTCAGAGCGTTTGCTCTTGAAATTCCCTCTGGCCAGGTTTAGTCCCCAATTTCACACAAGACATCCGTTCAAAGAGATTTCCTGACACCTCTCCCCAATCTAAAATAACATCCAGCTCTCCTTCTTCCTATCTTGACTTGTTTTCTCCCTAGCTCTCATCACTCATTGAAATTATATCATATTCTAACAGTAGTATGTTATATAATTAACATTTAATATAATTTAATGTAAATTACATTAGCATAGAGAGTAGCAAATACTAGAGACTCAGTTAGTTTTGTGGAATGAATGAGTAATTCCCTTGTAATTCCTGTAATAGCCATCTGTTTGGCTCTGAGGCATATATGACTATAATCCAAATTGCTCATAATACTCTGTTTTAAGCATATTTTGCTCTAATGTATAGATAATTTTTCTTTTTAAGTAGGTTTTAAGAAAACTGTATACCCCAGAGCAGACAACCCTTCTTTTGTGAATCCTCACAGATTATCATTAGCTAGTAGAATTGTAATGATAGTTTCAGAAGAGACTGCCTATTCCATGGATATATACAGGACTTTTTCACATTCTTAAGAGATTCAAATGGAATATAGAATTAATTTCCAAGACAATCTAAAATGGATAGCAGATACAACTAGGTTCACCACATAGAACTACAATCCAGTGTTAAGAAATCATGGTACAAACTCAAAGTTTCAGCAGAATGAGATGCTCTACTGATAAGATCTGTCTGTCATCTTAGCACATTCATCTTATTTGACCATTAGACTCTACAAAAATGGTCAAGGCAAAAAGTCACAGTGAGCTAGACAAAGTATGTCCAGTTCATCCAGAAATCAGCTCATGAAAACAATTTCAGGATCTTCATCTTAGCTATGTGGTTCAAATTAAAATACCTAGGACAAGAATCTGGATCAAGATCCTGGTGGACAGGATAAAACTTGGGAAATGAAAAGTCAAGAGTCTTCTTGATAATTGTGGTTAATAGAAGGTAACAAGAACACACAAGAATGGCACTGCTCATAAACAGCCCAAAATGGTGAGAATCCCCATGTCTATCAACATAGAAGGGATAAATTATTCCAGAATTCATACAATGAATTACTATAAAAAATGAGAGTGAATGATTTCCAATTGCATGCAAAAATATTGATAGACCTCACAAACAGACTGTTGGAAGAAGGGAACCAGATAACTGGACACAAAAAATATATATGCTAAATGAATTATTCCACATGATTAGTTAAAAAACAAGCAGTTTATCCATGATGTGAGAAACCAGAATAATGAACTTTGAGGAGTTAGTGACTAGGAGGCAATATGAAAGAAACATTGGTAATGCTGGCAATGATATAGTTATGTATCTGTGTCCTGGTTACATGGATGTGTTGATTACTAGAATTCATTCAACTGTACTTAGAATATGTGCATATTTTTAAATTTAATTTATATTTCAATGAAAAATTTATTTTAAAGAAATCTTCATGTGTTTATGCAATTTTAAGCCACAAAAAACTAAGAAAGCTCTCTTTTGCAAGTACTCACAGATTGATCTGCCAATTTTCAAACTCACCAGAAGCCTATGTTGAAAAGAAGTTATATCTTTAGCTGAACCTCACAAAAAGAGCTCATTTGCTTCTGAAGTTGTCACACATCCTGAGTTTGTCAAGAGAATATGGTTTGGCTTTCAGGACCTCCAGTTATATATTTTTCAAATTTTCACACTCACTCCTAATCATTCATACACACACACACACACACAAGGAGCCTTCAAAAAGTTCATGGAAATCTGCATTATTGTTTATTCCCATTTTCCATGAAGTTTTTTTTTTTTAACAGGCAGAGTGGACAGTGAGAGAGAGAGAAAAGTCTCCCTTTGCAGTTGGTTCACCCTCCAATGGCTGCCGCAGCCGGCGCACTGAGGCCAGCACACCACGCTGATCCGAAGCCAGGAGCCAGATGCTTCTGCTGGTCTCCCATGTGGGTGCAGGGCCCAAGGACTTGGGCCATCCTCCACTGCACTCCCAGGCCACAGCAGAGAACTGGCCCGGAAGTGGGGCAACCGGGACAGAATCCAGTGCCCCCACCAGGACTAGAACCCGGGGTGCTGGCCCCACAGGCAGAGGATTAGCCTACTGAACCACGGCGCCGGCCTTCCATGAAGTTTTAAAAATCTTCCTCATGTGTTTATGAAGAAGGCCAATGATGGGTGGAATTTTTTTTATTTTCCAGCTCAAGTCACAATAATGCTAAGAAAGGTATATATCATGAATATTTTCACTTGAAATCATAGAAGAGTGAAAGTGGTCATAAAACGGTAACAAGCCAAGATCCAGGGGAAGTTATAGCTCTAGGGAAGTAGATCCTCATTGGGTTCCACATTTTACCCATATAGAAGATGCCTCTGAGAAGTTGGAAAGGTTTTTGTCAGTTTCACCTGATCAGGATGACAAAAGTTAGACTCTAAGTACTCTAGCTTTGACATACAGCATACATTTGAGTTGCAAATCCTTAAATTGTTTTAAGGTGACTACCAAGTGCTCATCTCCCAGGCTCATGACAGAAAAAAATACAAAAACAGAAATTTCTCTCTAGAGGTTTCATATTTGCTAAAATAACTTTATATTTTCTTTTTTTTTTTTTGCAACAGGATGTCTTACATAAAATGAAATTAAGTAAAAATAGCAGAAGGTGGCAAAATAACATTTAATATAGCATCAAAATTTTAGCTTTATTTTTTAAAAGATGTATTTATTTATTTGGAAGGGAGAGGTACAGAGAGAGAGGGAGAGAGAGAGAGAGAGAGAGAGAGAGAGAGAGGTTGAGAGAGATGAATTTTCCATCTGCTGGTACATTCCCGCAATGGCCACAACAGTGAAAATCACCACTTGGAATCACCACACCCCATGTCAGCGTACCTGGTTCAAATCCTGGCTACTCCAATTCCAGTCTCTTTGTAATGGGCACCTTGGAAGACAGCAAATGATGGCCCCAGTATCTGGGAGCCTGCCACCTATGTGGGAGACCTAGATTGAGTTCTGGGCTCCTGGCTTCATCTTGGCCCAGTCCTGGCTGCTGCAGACATTTAGGGAGTGTGTAAAATGGAAGATCTCTCTCCGTCTTTCTCTCTGCTTTTCAAATAAAATAAAAATAAATAATTTTAAAAATAAAAATGAAGGACTCTGATAAAAATCTAATTACATATTAAAACACCAAGCACCTTCAGAGTAGACCACAGAGACATCTTCATAGAAAAGTCCTGGAAACAGAAGCAACAGTCCATTCATGAGATAATTAGTTTCTTTTCTCTCAACTCTGAGTGAAAATGTTTGTCTATAATCTAAACCACCAATGTCAGAAATTAGGTTCCCCGGGGCCAGCATTCAGCATAGTGGGCAAAGAGACTGCCTGCACACTGGCATCCCATGTGAGCGCCAGTTTGTGTCCTGGCTGCTTCACTTCCTATTCAGCTCCCTACTAATGTACTGGGAAAAGCAGCAAAAGATGGTCTAAGTGCTTGGGCCCTTGCCATCCATATGGGAAAGCTGGATGAAGCTCCTGGCTCCTGGCTTTGGCCTGGCCCAGCTCCAGCTGTTGCAGCCATTTGGGGAGTGAACCAGAGGATGGAAGACCTCTCTCTCTCTCTTTCCCTCCCCCTCTCCCTCCATCTCTCTGTGTAACTCTGACTTTCAAATAAATAAATAAATCTTAAAAAGATCAGGTTTCTGATCTTTATGGGGCCTGCTAGCTGAGAGTTCGTGACTCTGTTAGCTCTGTCAGTAACTGCAGCACGGCCTGTATGAAACCACTTGCCAATTCTGAGCCTTTGTCTTTTCATCTATAAAATGGGTGCAAATCAGGTGATTCTGCTTCCAATTCTAAAGGTTGCTTTGAGTTCTAAAATCCCACATTCTAACATGAAGTATCCCATTTCCTAACTGAGATAGTTATTACACAAGTATTGGCTTTATGATTATTCTTTAGGCTGAACGTACATGTTTTATAAAACCTTCTAAATCAGTAATGTTTGACAATGTGTTGAAAGAAAAAAATCCTATCAGAGGAAACCAGTCTAGTACCCTTCTTGAATTCACAAAGTAAGTGTGAAAATTGAATGTCAGAGGCAAAGCGCCAAGAGCAGATTGAAGCTTGTAAAACTCCTGAGGCTTCAAACCATTTCAGTGCTGAGATAGAATCGAAGAAAGTAGAATGAATGGAAGCTAGCAGAGCAAATGAGACTGTTAGAAGCTCATGGAAGTATCTACAATGGTCCTTGGAGGAAATTGAAATCCAAAGGTTGCTATTTAATGGCTAAATTCCCTAGCAGCCAAATGGGACCATGAACATTCATGAGTAGCCCAGAAAATACTTTTTTTTTCCTGGTTTACAATAAGGAACATGTTAACATTCTCAATGACTTGGTTGAGTAACTTTTGTATTTACAGCATTCATTTATTTTACTTTTTGTGCTCAACCACAGCAAAATAGAGTTAACTAAGGTTTGGTTGTTTAGGTAGACCTTGCAAAACTTAGAAGTCTTTATGTCATTTAGAATAAATTCCAAGTTCCTTGCACCTAGTGAGTTATCTGACCTTGTCAAAGAATGCCCTTCCCTCTTTGGTTCTATTGACCTTCTAATGTGCTCCAGAAAACTCTCAGGACCTTGCATTGCTGTACATTCTCTCCCCTCATCCTCAGCCTGCCAGCTCCTTCTTGCTATACAGATCTCAAATGAAATTTCAGAGATGTTTTCCATGGCCTCCCAGTTTTTTTTTTTTAAGTCTTCTCCACTCCTAAAGTCATGATTTAACTTATTTTTCAAAGTGATAGTCTTCCAAACAGTCAATATTTGGAAATATCTGTCGCTGTTGTTATTTATTTATTTATTTATTTATTGTTTCTCTTCTCCCAACAAAAAGAAGCTTCTGTGAGAATAGAGGCTCTGTTGCCTCATCCACTAACTACTATGCTCCAGTGTCCAGATCAGTGCCTGGTGTGTAGTGCTTGCACATTAAGCATTTTTAAATTTTTTTCTTATTTTCAAAGGAATAAATAATATGAAACAAGCTGAAAAAAAAGCATTTCAAATGATCTTTTAAGGTTTTGTTTAGTTTTAAGATCTATATGGCCCTAACTATTACCAAAGAGATAAAAACTTACAGAAGTTGGAAGGTAAAGAAAGCACAGAGCAATCCTGATTGTATTTTCTTTGAAGTTAGTTGGGGTTGTACAAGGACTCACAGATGTTGTCATTAGTGTGACTGAGAAAGATTCTTCAAAGTAGAGATTGAGCAAAGGTGTGAAGGGTTAGGAATGCATAAAATATTACTAAAACAGTAAATGAATGGAATGGAAGAGAAATTTATACAATGGTCACGGAAGGTTTGGGGCTTTATTCTACAAATGACGGGGATTAGTGAAGTAAAATAACCCCATCCATCTAATAATAATTAATCTTATAGTTTGAGGACCATTTCTCTGTGTGTGAGAATCAATGAAAACTTTGAAGTTGTGGCCAAAATTGTGTGTGTGTGTTTTGTGTGAGAGTGAGTGAGAGAGTGAGAGTGAGAGTGAGAGTGAGAGTGAGAGTGAGAGTGAGAGAGAGATTTGTACATTTTCCTGATGAGCAGAACTCACAGCTCTTACCAAAGAGCAACATAAAGGAAATAAAAATAAAGTAATGCATTAAAATATAAATGCAGATAGAGTTGGAAAGTCAGAAGTACCCACATTGAAGATAAAAAGATCCAACAGAAGGAATGTTCTCTTTTAAAGATAATAGTCCTGGGGCCAGTGCTGTGCCATAGTGGGCTAAACCTCTGCCTGCTGCACCAATATCCATATGGGCACCCATTCTTGTCCCAGCTGCTCCACTTCCGATCCAACTCTCTGCTATGGCCCAGGAAAGCAGTAGAAGATGATCCAAGTGCTTGGACCCCTGAACCCACTTGGGAGACCCTGAGGAAGCTCATGGTTCCTGTCTTTGGATCGGCCCAGCTACAGCTGTTGTGGCCATTTGGGGAGTGAACCAGCAGATGGAAGACCTTTCTCTCTTTATCTCCCTCTCTCTGTCTGTAACTCTACCTTGCAAATAAATAAATAAAATGTTTAAAAAAATAAAGATAATAGCCCAATGACCAGCATAAATTCTAACAATTGAGTATTTCTACTTTTAGAAATGTCCAATTTTACATATCACATTCAGATAAATTAAAACTTTCTAGAAAATAGGAATAGGATCATATTTATTGTTGATAATGCAGCAAAAGTTTGGACTAGAGCATTAGGAAATAACTACCTAAAGGGAAGAAAGATAGGCAAATTCAGATTCTAACAAGCTAAGTCAGAAAAAGAGAAAAGTACAAACTACAATCATGTTCAGGTGTGTTCTGTGTGATTCTTGACACTACCTCAGCAATCCATTATTTTGTGGTGAGTTGCTCTATGCTAAGCAGTTCCACCTATGCCCCTGTAGATGAACAGGGTCATTTTTGAGCCAGCTCCCTAGCGATATGATTGCCAAAATGGTTGAAATTTAAAACATCAGGCTTAATTCATCTGCACTAGGTTACAAAAATGCTATTATAGTAGGAGGAAGGAACAGCAGCAAAGTAAAGAAGCGTGAGATGTTACTGGTGAGGTTGAAGAAAGGAGAATTAAGATGAGACAGTGACCAACAGGAAAACCTGATGCAAGTCAGACCAATGGTCATCTTTTCATGGGGTCCAATTGGAGAAAACTGAGGTCAAACAAGGACATTGGCATGAGAAGACAACAGGCAGAGGAGTCAGATGGCCTCATTCTTCCAGAAGCTATGCACATCCATTTGAAGTAGAGGAAGTTGGATTGCAGGAATTGGCTCCAATTCATAGGAAGAAGTTGCAGGAGCCAGGAGGCTGAAAGATGCCTGCCATCTGGAGAAACTGGGGGAAGGAGAATTGGAAGTCATGCAGATCAGGGCGGGAAATGGAAAAGAAGAGAGGTTATTTGGCTGGGATAGTTGGGTGGGGTCAGATCCCTACCACACTTTAATTCTGGAATGAAACTTGCACAGTCTTCACAGCTAGCAGTATTAGCAATAAAGAAAATAATTTCGTTTCCAAATTCCAATAAATCTATATTTTGAACTGACATTTTGGAAAGTTGTCTTTTAATATGTAAATGTGCTTCACATGCACTTCTCTTTACAAAAATCTCCAAAACCTTCAACAGCAATTCTGTAGAGTAGAATATAAATATATGATTTTTTTGTTAGAGACAAGAAATTATACCAGATTTCTCCAGATATAAAATTTCTTATTTGAGAAGAAAAATGCAATAGAAGACATTAAAACTGGCAGGGGCTAGGAGGGGAAGGATAAGGTTAGTAGTGGTTACAGGTATAAGCTCTTAGCTAAGACTATGTCATGTCAGATCCTGGCTCTACTGTTAACTAATTGTGGGATTTGTGCCACCTCATAAACTCTGTAAACCTTAGTAGGAATAGTATTTATATCAAAGAGTTATTATGATGATTAAAATTTAAAAATAATAAATTAAAAATAATTATAATACAAATAATAGTGCCTGGAATATACTGGATTAGCTAACACAGTTCCCGGAATATTTTGAGAGTCAAACAATTGCTTTGCATCCTCATCCTCATTATCATTAGTTAGAGAGGACTTCCAGAATTATTTGTGGACAGTGCTGAATAGGATTGGACTCTTCCATCTCTTACAGACTTGCTGTCTAAATTCCACTAAATGATCCATCTGCTAAAGAGGAACAAGATCTATGTCCTTGTTAGATCTTTAGAGTTTAGGTCATAGACATTGCTATTTTCAACCTTGAGCTGACAAATATGTCAACTCTACAATGAAATCACTGTGAGAGGAGACAAGCCACACATTTGCTCCTTATCAATGAAGGTGGTTGAATACACCCTTTCCAAGGTTAATTTTAATTTTAACATTTTCTCACTATGCAGCTACTGCATTTTATCATCCTACACCTACGGTTTCAAATGACTTGTGTGAGCTATCAACAACACAACTCCCCTTCACCTGTTCAGGCTGCACTTAAGGGCACTAAAAGTGCAAAATGTGTGAGTATGTGATCTTCCACAGGTAAGAGCTAGGTTACCTTCCCTAGTCTGCCTGTTCAGAACAGCCATTTTTCTCTTCCCTTGGCTGGCTGCCTAGCCAGTAATTTTCTGCAGCATGCTCCATCCTTATCCCAGCCGATGAGAGGGAAATGAATTCACCCAGCAGTCACAGGCATCCCTTCGGATGTTGCAGGCAGAAAACGTGCCAGGCATTTCACTGTTAATTATCAGCAGCCTGGCTGCTGTAGCCCCTTGCTGTGCCAATTTGAGAGATGAGACTCTTTACACTGCTTATTAGGCTCAGCTAAATAAATATTAACCAGCATTAGTGTTGTCAAAGATACAGTCTGAATTCAGCTCCCTGGAGTGGTTGTTGGTACCCATGCTTTTCACCATCAATTTTCTATTCTGTCCCTCCCTCCCCTTATCGTGCTATAGCTAATCTCTTCCCCTCCTCCCTGGACATTCAGAAGAACTCTGATATCAGGGGACTGAAATAATATTTCTGATTTGGCTCATTGGTTTACTTTATGAAATACTTGTACTATTGGCACCAATATTAATTACTAGCACAAGACAGTCCAGAAGCATTGGGTAGTAAACACCCTTGGAGGCAGCCTTCAACCAATGAATAGCAGGAGTTTGTGGATAAATACTGCTTCCTTGCTGTCTTCGAATAATTCTCTTTATGGGCTTCCAGCGTTCCCCAGTGGGATTGAGCCTACTCTTGTCCTACCAGGCTTCAAATTTCTCAGCCATGTATTTTGAGTCAAGTTACCTTTCCCTCCCTCCAAAAGTGATTTTTGAAAGATTTAAGCCCCTTGCCTGTAGCAATTGGTTTAATTGTTGGAATATGATCCTAATCAGGTCAATCATGGAAAAAAAAATCACTAATTCCAGGACATAAGATATTTGAAGACCAAACTTCCTCTTCTTTGCTACATGTTGAACCTAGAAAATATAGCTCCAAGAAGCTATTATTAGCTATTACACAAATGTGAATGTAGAAAATATCAACAATGGAGCCAATATATAATTATGTGGTAACAAAGAGAAGGAAATGATGTTTGCTCAAAGCAATGAAGCTTCACCCAAAGCCACATCAATCTTCAGACATTTTAGTTTTGAATCATTTTGCTTCCTGTATTATTTAGGTTTGAGTTGAAAATTCTTATTCATAAACATTTATTATACATGATCTTTTTGATGTGTCTACTTGTAGCAAGTACATACGGAGATTTGCCCATACCCCTTAGATATTGCCACAGTAAAGCCCTTCTATCTGATTCCTACTCATAAGGGCTTACTCTAGCGATTCTGCCTCAGCACAAGGCAATCCAGATGAACTGGATAATAAACATCCCTCAGAAGCAGTCCTCCACTAATGACCAGCAGGAGTCTGTAGATAAATACTTTCACTTCCTAGCTCTCTTATAATAATGTTCTATATAGACTCACAGAGTTACCCAGGGAGACTGAGTGTAATTTGTTTTATAATGTACCCTTTATTAACTGCTTTGCTTTCTTTATCTCATTTCCTCACTTCTCCATTGGTTTATTATCCATTATTACTATTACCATTATTATTATTCATTACTAAATGACTTGGTTCCAAAAGGAATTCACTAAAAAATAGCATGCTTACTTATAACTTTAAAAATGCACCCACAAATTATTAACTTACATGATTTCTACATTTCCACTGCTAAACAGAATGAAGTATACACAGACCATTTTTGCATAGACTCTGTCTAGAATGAAGGAATGAATTCAAAATCCAGTAGGCCAAAGTATACTTTCCTGTCAGTGCTGGACAAACAAGGTTGATGTACTTTTACTAGATGGAAAATTTGGATAAAGAAAATAAAAGCACAAACAAGCCAAACTTGCTCATTAATAAAACATGCTCATTAATGTTTTGGTTCTAGTAGTGGCAATGAGCCATACAGATCTTTCCACTGAATGAATGAGAGTATGTGAAGACACCTTATGTTCATGAATTGGAAGGATTAATGTGGTTAAAACATCCACACTACCCAAGGCAATTTATAGATTCAGTGAAATCCCTACCAAAATACTAATGATATTTATTCTAGAAATAGATAAAACACTCCTAAAATTCATATAGAACCACAAATGACCCCAAAGAGCCAAAGCAATCTGAGCAAAAGGAGAAAAGCTAGAAGCATCATGATACTTGGCTTGAAAATATACTACAAAGTTATAGTAACCAAAACAGTGTGGTACTGGCATAAAAATTGACACACAGATAACAGAATAGCATAGAAAACACAAAAATAAATGCATGTATCTACAATCAACTGATTTTAAGAACAGCAGAAAAAGACTCATTGGAGAAAGGACAATATCATCAATAAATGGTGCTGGAAAAACTGGGTATCAAGGGCCAAAAGAATGAAACTAGGCCAATATTTCTCAACACGCACAAAAATAAACTCAAAATGGACCAAAGACTTAAAGATAAGACCCCCAACTTAATGAATCAACCAGAAGAAAAAAATAGGGGAAACACTTCAAGACATTGGACTGGGCAAAGATTCTTTAAATATGATCCCAAAAGCAAGATAATAAGAACAAAAAGAAATAAATTAGGTTATATTAAACCAAAAATCTCCTTACACAGAAGATAAAACAGCCACCAGAATGAAGAAAAACCTAAAGAACAGGAAAAAGATATTCATCTGACAAAGGAATTTAAAAACTCAACAACAAAAATAACTCAATTGAAAATAGGCAACTCCTTTCTCAAAAGAAGATAAATGAGCAAAAGTATACGTAATAGTGCTTAACATTGTTAATCATCAGAGAAGCTGAAATCAAAATCACAATGAGAATCCTCTTGGCCAGCGCTACGGCTCAACAGGCTAATCCTCCGCCTTGCAGCACCAGCACACTGGGTTCTAGTCCCTGTTGGGGCTCCGGATTCTGTCCCAGTTGCCCCTCTTCCAGGCCAGCTCTCTGCTGTGGCCCAGGAGTGCAATGGAGGATGGCCTAAGTGCTTGGGCCCCGCACCCCCTGGGGGACCAGGAGAAGCACCTGGCTCCTGCCTTTGGATCAGCATGGTGTGCTAGCCACGGCAGCCATTGGAGGGTGAACCAATGGCGAAAGGAAGACTTTCTCTCTGTCTCTCTCTCTCACTGTCCACTCTGCCTGTCAAAGAGAGAGAGAGAGAGAGAGAGAGAGAGAGAGAGAGAGAGAGAATTCTCTTACCCTAGTTAGAATGGTTATTTTAAAGAAGAGCGCAGTAACAAATGCTGGCAAGGATTCAGATAAAAAAGAACCCTCATACACTATTGGTGAGAACGTAAATTAGTGTACCCTCTGCAAAAACAGTAAGGATATTCCTTAACAAGCTGGAAATGCTTGCAAAATTACCATATGATCCGGCAATTCTGCTCCGGATATATCAAAAAACAGGAACCTTTATGTTGAAGAGATAGCTACACTTGTCTATGGCCATACCACCCTGAATGTGCCCGATCTCATCTGATCTCAGTGATAGCTACATTCCTATTTTTATCGCAGCACTAGTCACAATAGCCAAAATAGGGAATCAAACCAAGTGCCATTGACAGAGGAATTGATAAAGAAAATTTCATATATGACTGCAGTGGAATACTCTTCAGCCATTAAAAATAAATAAAATTGTGTCATTTATGGCAGCATGGATGAAACTGGAGGATACTATGTTAAGTGAAATAAATCAGGTACATAAAGACAAATACATATCTTCTCGCTTATATCTAGAAACTATAAAAGTTAATTTTGTGGAAGAAGAAAATAGAATAGTGGTTATCACAGGCTAGAGAAGGGGAAGATCAAAGAAAGAGAAAATGGTGAATGCTCTATGGGAGCAACGGAATTGGAGGAATAATTTCTGTTGTTCTATAGTATTAAGTATGGTAACTATAATTTCCTCAAGACTTTATAGCTAGTTAGAAACAAGGTTGGGGTTGTAGCTAGGGAATCCTACCATACTACCCCCATTAATTTTGGCTTAAGGTTTATATTTTACTTGCATATTCATTTATCTTAAGCTCACATTTGAACATTATAACCTATCTTTCATGTGATGTGTGATGTTTATTTTTAGAAAACCTCAGATTATACCACTGGTGACCTTGCCTAAATAATTGCATTAGGGAGAAAATCCTCCCACACAATGAATTTTGTCATCGGACATTGCAGGAAATATCCCATGGTCTATTCTCCTTTCAGAAGCAGCCTGAAAAGTCAGATTATACTGCAAATCCAGCCTTGGTCCATTTTGTTTGATGCTCTTCCCTAATCCCAAAGCATTTTCTGGGACTAAGTCCAGGTACTAGTATGACTAGGAAAATGCCAGAAGCCATATGGGCTCCCCAGGGCACCACCTGCATGAGGCTGGATACTAAAAACCTAGGAACCAACCCTTTCCAATTGAAAGAACAGATGGTATTCCAGATATGACTATATATAATGCAGACTGCTAAGGTTATTAAATAAGTATGCATTTTAAATGACTTTATAAAAATCAAGAATTTTATAACTGAAATGAAAGCCAAGCAAAGGAAACCACAAGACAATGTTGAAAACTGTGCATTTTGGCTTCCATAGCATGTTCTAACCTCTAGAGAAACCACTGGAAAATAACCAGGAAACAATAAATGAAAGTTGCAAAAAAGGATGTTGCCTTCAGAATTTCATGTTGGAAAACTCATTGATGGCAGAATTAACATTCAGAAGAACAAGATATAGGATGAATTATCCCTTGGCCTCACCACCTCTTTCTACTTTTCTTTAACAATAATTCTACCCTGACTGTCTCACCCCCAACTGAAACTTCTTATTCTTTAATCTGGCTGCCCCAAAGAGCAAGGCCTAATGAGCACAAAAATAACGCAAGTCATTGCATTCAGTGGACTTGGTTAAGAAGATGGATTTCTACGTATCTCCAACAGAAACAGTATCCACTGGAAGGCTTCGAACTTCTTTGCCAGTCATACTAGCTCATTTATATAGTTATTTCCAGCTTATAAAAACACTTTCATTCTCAGGATCCCATATTTTTCTTTATTACAACCCTATAAGATAAATAGAGCTTGAAATTTTACCCTCCCTCCATTTTACAGATGAGAAAATGGAGGCTCAGAAAGGTTCAACGATCACCCAGGTATGTACAGATGGTAAGAGGTGCCACCAGGTGGCAAATCCAAGACCTTTTGGTTCTGCCCAACAATGCATTTGATTTGACATTTGCCAATGAACCAATAACCAAAAGATCCTTCACTGGGGAAGAATTCCAAATGCTGCTAGAACAGCTGACTCCAGGGATTAACTGATTCCAGCAAATTAGAACATAAAACAAGGTGATATTCCCATATTCTAGAAACAATCCAAACACAGAAATTGAATTTTTATTTTTGCATTACTAATACCAATCCTCAACCCCTCCTTATATCCATAATCCTTTGCAATTTCTCCCACTAGAGGTAAAATACATTCTACTCCTCCATTGACTATGGGCATAGAAGTGGGATCTGCTTCATCCAGTGAATTTTAGCAAAATGTGGTAGAAGAAAAGACTGGAAATGGATTTTTTTAGATTGAGCTTGCCCTCTTGTGCTTCTACAATATGTCCACAGTAGCTCAGTGGACCAAGAAATTAAAAAAAAAATGTGTACAGATCTAAAGCCAATCCACTCACTGTTTTAAGTCCATCTGTGCCAATTTAGATCATCCAAATCCAGCCAGTTGCTGGCACATGAGCAAGAAAAAGATTATTGTTTGAAACAACTGAGTTCGGTGCTATACAGCAATAATTGACTGATACACTTACCACCTTGCTTTCATCTTCCTGCCCCTAATTCAATGCAAATGTATTTTCTCCTTTAATATCATTACTTTCTGTTTCTTTCCAAAAGTGGATCACTATCTCTTCTTAAGTCCCAGCTTATCATACATTTCAATATCAGGATCTGTGTCATCATATAATTATACAAAGCTATTTTTGGGTACCAGAATGCTAGTATACACAAAAGAAAGTGCCAGAGCTGCTAAATATTTTTTGAAAATTTATTTTACTTTCTAATTTGAAAGGATGACATACACACACACACACACACACACAGAGAGAGAGAGAGAGAGAGAGAGAGAGAGAGAGGGAGAGAGGCATTCACACACAGAGAGAGGAATCTTCCATCTGCTGGTTCACTCCCCAGATGACTGCAACAGTGAGCATTGGGCCAGCTGAAGCCAAGAGCCAGGAGCTTCTTCTGGATCTCCCATAAGAGTGCAGGGGTCCAAGTACTTGGACCATTCTCCTCTGCCTTCCTACATGTATTATCAGGGAGCTCGACTGGAAGTGGAGTGGCCTGGACTCAAACCAGCACCCATATGGGATACAGATGTTGCAGGCACTGGCTTTACCTGCTATGCCACAACGCTGGCCCCTGCTAGATAAATATTTTATGAGTGATTGATAACTGCAAATGTACAAAGACGATTGTATGGTTAAAATCTTAGAAAAAACACACCGCTGTCAGGGAATATTTCTTATGTTCTCCTTTACATAGTCACCTAGTGCTCCATGTGACATGAAGACAGGATGTCTATTGCCTAGTGGTTTATCAACAAGTATCGATAATGCAGATGCAGCCAAAAGGTAGAAAACACTGAATAGGTATTGGATACATTGGTAATAAAAAGGTAAAATTCAACATTATGCTTCATCTGACTTTCTAGTATCATCCTTGATGACTACATTGTAATTTCTAAAGCCCCAGAAAATCCATCTCTTATGCCTCCCTAGAAACCTGCAGCAGGCTTCCATCTAAAGAAAATTACATACTTTTCTATGTATTTTAAACATTAAAATCCATTAGCTTTTTTTTTTTTTGCTTGAAAGAGTTAGAGAGAGAGAGAGAGATGTCTAAAGACAGGAGCTTCTTATGGGTCTCTCATATAGATACAGGGCCCAAGGGCTTGGGCCATCTTCTACTGTTTTCTGAGGCCATAGCAGAGAGATGGATCAGAAGCAGAGCAGCTGGGACTTCAACCAGCACCTAAATAGGATGCCAGCACTACAGGCGCTGGCTTTACTGGCTACATCACAGCGCCAGCCTCAAAATCCATTAGCTTTTTAAATAACTGTGCCAAGCTGGGCTTGGGGAAGAAGTGTCCTGATACCAACCCACTTACAAGAGGATTTGACCCTTCATCAGTTATCTGGATGTGGGAAATACATCTGCCACCTATCTGGTAGGTGCTCAATATTTATTCAATTAAAGAAGCAGTATAGAAACTGGTCCCTATCCAAATGCTCCCTCTGTCCATCCCACTCTTTGATCTGTTTGACCAGTTCCATTTTCCTACTCCCCTCCAACTTGACCAGTTCTAGACCCCTGTGGTTCAGCCATCACAAATCTTCCAACATATTCACAGATCAGATTTCCTCCCCATTTCCTGGCAAAGTGTTCATTTCAGACTGGATTCTTGCAAACTTCCCACCCCTTTCTTCATGTGCACAGTAGGCTGTGTTTTGTACATAGCACCCACCCTGAGTATAGCCTCAGAAATATATATAAATTGAGAACCAAAGTTCATATATATATATAATGTATATCATACATATATATCACATATATATATATATATATATAGGTATAATCATGTTTAACATGTTAGTGTGGTACTGTTTACAAAGCATTTTATTCCACAATGACTCATCGACCAGTATTCTCAGGTGGATAGTTTGTTCATAACTGTTCAAAGGAGAACTCAAAGTACAAAATGTTCACAGGGTTGGCAGAACAACCAAGACACAAGTATAGTTTACCCAATTCTAACCCTGGTAATTATGTCTTTGCATTATACTATTTTAAAAAGTGCCAGCACTGATGAAATTTGAGGACCATTATAATATTTATCCTAATAACAGAAAATAAATCATTACTAAGAAACTAGTTTCTGTGGCTCAAAGGGAAAAAAATGTCTTTAAGAGGACTGAGAAGCTGGCATCATGATGCAGCAGGTCCAACCACCATCCACATGCCAGCATCCCATATGGGAGCCGGTTTGAGCCCCGGCTGCTCCACTTCTGATCCAGCTCCCTGCTAATATGCCTTGGAATGCAGCAAAAGATGGCCCAAGTGCTTGGGCCCCTGTACCCATGTGAGAGACCAGAAGAAGCTCTAGGCTGCTCCTCACTTCAATCTGGCCCAGCCCTCGCTATTGCAGCCATTTGGGGAGTGAAGCAGTGGATGCAAAATCTCTCTCTGTTTCTCTTCCTTTCTCTCTCTATAACTGCTTTTCAAATAAATAAATAAATCTTTTAAAAAAGAGGACCGAACCACTTAAAATTCTCATTTTTGCCCAAATGACTATCAGGCATATTCCAACTTACCACTACAGATCTCAAGATTCTGTGTTAAGTTGGCAAGACTCACTCTCCCTAAAATAACTCCAGCCTAAATGGGTAGGATGAGGTACAATGCAAAAATCTGAAGTCAACTCTTTAACCTTTGGCTTCCAGTCAAGCCTTCAGAGGTGACAACATAATAAATGTCAGGAAAGATTGGAGATTGATACTACATTGTGAAATTCTCAACATCTATTGGAACTTGGCACTTTAAAAAAAAATGGAGCATTTGAGCTTTTAGAGAGATTGGAGAATCCTAAAACCTCTCTCTTGTTCAGAAGGTGCCCAGCTTGTTCAGTGGGCATTGTCTAATCTGATTTCATTTTGAGATTGTATCAGAATACCCAACTTGGTCATCAGATAGAAAAATTCTAGGTCAGGAGAGGAAGATAAGCATTCAGATCCTCGCTGTGCCACTGAGCAAAAATTTGAGCAAATTCCATAGGTTTTGCAAACTTCATTCTCCCCACAAATGTTTATTGAGCATCTACAGTGTTCCATGTGCTAGGAATGAAACAGTCCACAAAATCAAGTCTTTGTTTTCAGAGAACTCACATTCTAGACTAGACACATGATAAACAGATAAATAAATGTACAAAGAGGATATGAAAACAATAAGGAAGTTTAAAGGGAAACCCAAGATGCTAGGAATAGGGTGCTATTGGGGATAGGACATTCTTTTGGGCAGTAAAGTCCCGGTCGGGGCACCGGATTCTGTCCCGGTTGCCCCTCTTCCAGGCCAACCCTCTGCTGTGGCCCAGGAGTGCAGTGGAGGATGGCCCAAGTGCTTGGGCCCTGCACCCCATGGGAGACCAGGAAAAGCACCTGGCTCCTGGCTCCTGCCATCGGACGAGCGCGGTGCGCCGGCCGCAGCGCACCGACCGCGGCGGCCATTGGAGGGTGAACCAACGGCAAAGGAAGACCTTTCTCTCTGTCTCTCTCTCTCACTGTCCACTCTGCCTGTAAAAAAAAAAAAAAAAAAAAAAAAAAAACAATAAGGAAGTTTAAAGGGAAACCCAAGATGCTAGGAATAGGGTGCTATTGGGGATAGGACATTCTTTTGGGCAGTGAAATTAAACAAATACCTAAGGGAAGTAAGCTCACAGTGGAGGGGATAGCAAGTGTGGAAGCCACAGGCAGCGTTGTGGCTGTGCCTGGTGTGTCCAAAGAACAGAAAGGCCAGTGTTGCTAAAGGAGGGAGAGGAGAAGAGGGGAGAGGAGGGGAGGGGAGGGAAGAAGGGGAGAGGGGAGGAGGAGAGAGAGACAGCCCAACGTAATAGGTGTCTCATGGTGGCCAGCCCCATAGGCTTGGTCCTGACCTTGATGGGAAGGCAGTGGAGGGACCTGGGCAGCCAGACTGTGACCTAACTCAGGTTCTAGGAGTGTGACCTTGGCTTCCAAATGCACTAGGGTCCTCCATTGCCCCTCTGGGAGCAGTGGCTCCCAATCAGCCCAAGCAAATCCAGGCCTGGGGCAGCTCTTTCATCCCAGAGGCCCCGGGAAGTACAATTCCCTCACCATCCCCTGCAGCCCCTAAGCTCCTTTGCTTTGCTGAGCTGTACCCTTTGGGTGGTTTCAGACTGAAACCACTTCCCCCCACCCCCACCTTGCTGCCATCATCCCACTGACCTTTCTTCCCAAAAGATCAACTGAAAAGGTCGTTGGGCTTCAAGATCTTGGCCTTTACCCAGCAGAGTGATTATTTTGTGGATGCTCAAGGCTCTGCGATCTTATTTCGTTTTTTCTGGGTCACCTGCTTGCCGCAAATTCATCTGAATACATCAGTCTGACATTTTTAGAGCTACAAATTAGAGCCGCACTTTTACCCGCCTGCAGAAATTCAAGCTAAGAGCTTGGGCAGGGGTCCCAAGGCGGCGGAGACACAGGGGTCTGGAATGAGGCCTCTGCACTACTCTGTCTTAGCTGCTGCAAAAATCCTGAATCATTTCCCTGTTTCTGTTTTTCCCTTCCTGGGCAACGTTCCCGCTGCAGAGGAACCCTGGAGCGGAGCGATCGCCTCCCTTCAGCGGCCGCTGGCTCAGGGAGCCTCAGCTCTGAGTGGAGCAGAAGGCAAAGGCGCAGGGGGCGAGGAGCTGGCAGGCGCCCAGCGGGCGGCGCGGAGGGCGTAGGCAGTGGGGAATCTGCCGGGCTGCGCCGCAGTGGGTTGGGTGCGGGTGATTGGCTTGCCCGCGCAGGCTGGGAGGCGGGATTCCTGACTCACTGCGGCACAGGCAGCGCCCGCCACGAGCGCAGGGCTGGAGCGGCGCCTCCCCGCCCCCCTGCAATCTGCTACCCAGGCAAGGGGCATCTGCGAGGCGTCCCAGGGTCAGGGGTCCGCCTGGGGGCCTTCCAAACAGCCCGCGCGCATTTCCACAGCAGCCCTCGGGGCCACTGTCTTGTCACTGTTTGTTTATTTCTACACGCGCCCCTAGAGACTGTGAGAGCAGAGCCTTCTAATCCACCCCCAGAAGAATTCGGGGCCACGCATTTGGCACAGTGCCCGGCTTGTCTTCACAACTTGGGAGATCAGGAGACCTGCGGTGGAAAGCTGCTGGGAGGGAAGAGGCAAAGGAGGAGAGGTGGAGGCGGAGAGGAGCACAAGTGCAGGGGAACTTGGCTTCTGTGCCCGCACACTGCAGGAAATATCTCTGGGTAATACAGAAAACGAAAAGTGCAGGGCTATGAGGGGGCTCAGCTGGGCTGCCCCTCACACACTCTGGCTGTCACCCTCAGATTTAGTCTCCTGTCATTACAGGGATGGTGGTGAAGAGGCAAGAAGAGGACTGGGAGGAAGGGATGGGGAGGAGGGGGGTTGTTCTCAAAAAATGAGGAGTCATCAATAGGCCACTGGCTCCAAACCACCCACTGTCCCCAAAGGAAAACAGGTCAATGGCCCCCACCTCCTTCATCATAACCCCAGAATCTGCAGAGCACGGAGGAGTCTCAGATGGCATCTGGCACCCATTTTTCAGATAAGGAAACTGAGGCACACAGCAATCAAGGTTAGGCTTGGAATTTCCAATTCACTGGTTTGCCTACTGCACAGAAATAACTTTCCCTGAGCATAGTCCTCTCCTGGTCTCTCCAGACTTACAATGCCAGGGAAAGCGCTACAGTGTGGTTTACCAGGGGCCTCGACCCTGGTTAAAGGAACATCGTGGAATTCTGGACACTGAGACCCAAGCAGGCAGCAGCTGCTGACATCCCCCACACAGTCCTGAGATGCGCGAAGCTGCCAGCGCCAGCCAAGGACCAGTTTCTGGGCCATCTCTGCACACGGAGAGGTTTGTCTTTGGCAGTAGCAAAAACAGATTTTGCCGTCTCATTCCCATTTTTGCAGTCTCCAGCTGGCTTCTTGTGATTGGCCAGAACTTTTCCTCACCGGAGAGATGGAGAGAATCCGGTCCTCCAACCAGCTGGGAGGAAACACTGCAGCCGCAAAGGTGGGAAAGACGTGGGCGCCGCAGGCCGAGTAGATGCCAGGGCCTCTACACTTGACCCTCGGGGAAGCCGTCTCTGACAAGGGGGCTAACCTTCTATACTTTTCAGTCTGTAATTGGGGGTTTCACTGTGTAGACCTTGGCTTCCTGGAACACAAGGTTTTTCTAAATTTAATTGCTAAAATTGTCATCAGGACTGGCAGCTTGTGCACACAGAAGGTGGCTGTTAATATTTGTACTCTTCTGTACTCCTGGGGTCACTCAGAGCTTCCTGCTTATCTGCCACAGTCCGTTCTCGTATCTGCTGCACCACACACACTTGGCTTCCTCTGGAGTCAGAAGCTCTATCCTAAGAGATGCACCCCTTCCGACCATTCCACAGCACTCCCAGGCATTCCCAAGGTTAAGGCTTAGTTAGCGGTTGATATCCCCAGTGCATCAGTTCTGTGCTTTGGCTGTTCATTAGGGTCGCTTGTAGAGTCTAATACTGATCCCCAGACCATACCTCAGACTAATTCTGAAGTTGTTTTTTAAATGTTCCCCCTGGAGACTATAACATACAGTAAGGCTGAAATCGTCTGCTCTAATGCTATTGGGTTTGCCAACTGCTTATGTTCTCCCTTCTAGAAACAGCATTTATATTCCTTTGGAAATCCCACATTGTCTTTTTTTAAAATGATTTATTTAGTTGCTTGAAAGGCAGAGCAACAGAGAAAGAGAAGGGGGAATGAGACACAGAAAGAGACCTTCCCATCCACGGTTCACTCTTCAAACAGCCACAACAGCCGGGTCTGGGTTAGGCCAAATCCAGAAGTGAGAAACTTCTTCTGGGTCTCCCACATGGCTTCTGCTGCCTTCCTGTGTGTATTAGTGGGAAGCTGGCTAGGAAGCAAAGGAGGTGGGACTCCAACAGGCCATGTGAAATAGAATGCTGGCCTCCCAAATGTCAGCTTAACCTGTTATGACACAATACTACCCCTGCCACATCTTGATTCATGTGATTGATATGAACCCAACTCTCACTTCCCATGCTATACAGCACTTTTTCATTCCCCTGGAGAAAATGATTGGTTCAGTCACAATATGTGATATAAGGAGGACCAATGAGAATCAGTCTCAAGACTTGCTGAAATTATTGGGGAGAGAAATGTCTCTTTCTGCTACAGTTATTCAACAGAAACCATGGAAGTCTTGGGCTCTCAGCAGCTCAGAGGCTCAGAAAGTCTGCCTGTCAATCCAACACAAATGAAGATAACTTTCTAATGGGATGAAAAAGGCTGAAACCTAATTAAAACCATTGTCAGAGGGCAGCTACTTTTCAGTAACAGAAACAGATTCCCCTTTTTTTCACTCAAGCCAGTGTGAGTTGAGGTTCCAATGATATTCCACATCACAGTAGAGTTAGTCTGGTGCATAGCTAGGTATTACCTTGAAATACGGAGAAAAGAGCTCTGATCTAATGGAACACCAAACAAGCAAGTTGAAGTGTTCATGACAAAAGATCCCAGGCATCTAAAGATAGCAGAGTGCTGGCCACCTCAAGGACAATGGCTCCCAGAAAAGAGGAGTGAGAACACTAAAAACAAACATGTCCTGTCCCATCATTTTCTTCAGTGAATAGTAAGCACCAAACCTAGCTTAGCCTTAGCTAAATATGAAAGAGTTTAAGAAATGAATAAAAAGGTTCTAGGACTAAATGTTGAGCATTTCTGCTGGAGCTTTTATGATACTCAATATAGCAAGGCATAGGAAGTTTATAATAGCCAATACCACAAAAGCATATGAAGTCTACAAAAACATAAGGCTGCAAAACAATACGCTGGATGCTTTAGATTCCCTTCTTAGTTGGGACAGGTTACCTTGAACTTGTGACATCTGTTGGAAGGTACAAGTGAAACAAGAGTAATAGACTACTGGACTAAGCAGCTCTGTTTCTGAGCATGGCTGGCTATTGGCTGGGATGACACAGAGTTACTAGCTCATATGTCTCTCATCCTTCAGAGCCTTGCCTGGGCTTATTCACAGGGTGGAGTCAGGGTTCAAGAGGAACAGAAGATCACACAAGGTCTCTGGAGATCTAGTCTCACAACTTGCTCACTGTCATTCCACCATGACCTACTTGTCAAAGCAAATCAACAATGCCATTTCCTGATGGAAGAAGTTGCAAAGTCACATTGCAGAGAGTCAATGAGAACTTGGAGGTTATGTAACCTAATCTTAACCATTCAACAGATGAGAAGCTAAAGCCAATGCACTCACCTGAGTCCCCGTCTGATTATGGTGGATTATTCTGGATTCCACACTGGTACTGCCCACATAAATGCTCTGTCTGCTCTGCATTCATGTCCAATATTATGCAGGTCATGTGGCTCCTCATTAAAGGTCTATGAAGTGATTAAGGCAGACAGTGCATAAATTTGCTTCTTTACAATGGAAAAAGCTGATACCTTGTTTTCAAGGTCATGCACTGGGATTTTTTTCTGGGCCAAGTTGTGGAAATGTCACACAAAATAAGACACTGATTCTATCCATACAGGCTATAGAGTTTACCAGTTAAGTGGTACGGCTGGCCCTTGAATCAAGGTCTCTGATTTCCTCCTCTGATTTACTTTTCTCTTTTCAATTTTTTTTTAAATTGGTTTTTAAGGCAGAGACAGAAAGACAGATGGAGACAGATCTCCCTTCCTCTGGTTCTCTCCCCAAACACCTACAGTAGCCAGAGCTGGGCCAAGCCAAAGCCGAGAGTCCAGAACACCATCCAAGTCTCCCACATGGGTGGCAGGGACTCAAGTCCTTGAGCCATCATCTGCTGCCTCCTAGAGTGCACATTAACAGGAAGCTGAAACAGAAGTGGGGTAACCAGGACTTGAACCAGGCACTCTGATATGGGGTACAGATGTCCCACTTGGAGACCCATGCATGTACTCTTCATCCCCTTATACTGCTATGGTTTTCCTAATACTTGTTCGTATGTCAAAAACCACTGTAGAGACCAGCACTGTGGCTTAGCAGGTAAAGCTGCCACCTGCCATGCCGGCATCCCATGTGGGCACCAGTTCAAGTCCCAGTTGTTCCACTTCCAATCCAGCTACTTGCTAATGTGCCTGAGAAAGCAGCAGGAGACATCCCAAATCCTTGGGCCCCTGCACCTGCATGGGAGGCCTGGAAGAAACTCCAGGCTCCTGGCTTCAGATCAGTCCAGCTGCAGCCATTGCGGCCATTTGGGGAGTGAACCAGCAGATGAAAGACTTCTCTCTGTCTCTCAAATAAATTAATAAATCTTCAAAAAAATTGTATTTGCGATGGGGGGATTTGTTCTCAGAGCCCTCAGGCTTCCTTCGTTCCTATCTCTCCTTCCTGCCAAAGACAGTGTTCTCTTTGATTAGTCAACATTGTGTACTGTACTCTGTCTTTGCTGGGAAAGGGCCCAGACTTTGTGGTGGTTGAATACGAAGGATGGGCAGACAAAGTCCAGAAAAAGCAGGAGGAAAGCAGAGAACAGGTAGGAGAGCTATGTGTGGTAGGGCTGTAGGAAAATCTGAGCTGGGGCATAGAAAGAAATTTAGAAAATGAGAAAAACAAGAGGTTATATTAAAACTGGGTAGAATAAGGATTTTTCTAAATGATGTACTATTATGAATAGGATTTCTTTTAATTTTCTTCTAGATAGTCAACTAAAGTTTGATCTTCCTTTTATTTGTACTAGTTTCAGCTACTAACTGTGTTGGATTTATAATGGAACACTTTGGCAGGCCTAGATCACATGGTAAGTGGGAATTTATATGGGAAAAATATAGTTAGGAATCATTATATCCCTTGGCAAGATAACCAAAGTTTTTAACTTCACAAGATGCTTGGTCCAAATCAGAACATCAGTTGCTCTTTTCTAAAGGAAAAAAATCAAAACCTAAGTTGCAAATTTTATTCATATTTCATTGATTGTTCCAATGATCTCAACTAGGATACCACATCACATGTAATTGTCATTTCACCTTATGCGATTGGTCAGAGCTGTGACAGTTTCTCCAGCTATGCTTGTTTTGGGTGACTGTGGAAGTTTGAAGGGAGCTGGTCAGATATTTGGTAGGTGGTCCCTCAGTTTTCCTTTTTTGTTTTTAGGATTAGGCTTGGTTATGCATTCATGGAGGAGGCAAAATGGCATTTTGAAACGATGCTATCAAGTGTATGTACCATCAATATGACTTCTCTCTAATGATGTTAACCTCGACTGTCTGGATAAGGTTCCTCCACTGTAATATTACTTTTTACTCCCTGTCCCTACTGTATTCTTTGGAATGGAGTTGTTAGTTACAGCCCATGCTTAATGGGATGGCAGTTTCATCTTTTACTGTGGTAAAGGATTTTATTTACTGTCATTTCATTTAAAGTCAGCCTGGGAAAGGGAATGAGTGTGCAATGGACAATAATGCTGTAATGTGTAAGGGAGTCCTCATGCTGGAAGCAGGGTGGGCAGGAATATGGCTTTGCTGGAAATGGGGAGCCATGTGATGGTGAATGGAATACATGGGAAAAGAAGGGAGAAATTTAGCAGCTGTTCTTAGTGGGAGACTTTAGTGAGAGATTTCTGGAGGGGGTATTGTGAATGTTTTCTTGATGGCATACTGTACAAAACCCTTTTACTATATCTTTGAGGAAATGTATTGTAAAAGTTTACATTTGTCTTCAAGGCATTGGAAGCTTCACTGCTGTGACTTCCAGGCAAAGACTGGTCCACAAGAGAGTCCTACCATTTGGGGTTGTATCAGCATACAATAAATTGAACTGCTCTAGATATGGAAAGGAAAATGTATGATAAATACTCTTTTTTTTTTTTTGACAGGCAGAGTGGACAGAGAGAGAGAGACAGAGAGAAAGGTCTTCCTTTGCCGTTGGTTCACCCTCCAATGGCTGCCGCGGATGGTGCGCTGTGGCCAGCGCACCGCGCTCATCCAATGGCAGGAGCCAGGTGCTAGGTGCTTTTTCCTGGTCTCCCCATGGGGTGCAGGGCCCAAGCACTTGGGCCATCCTCCACTACACTCCTGGGCCACAGCAGAGGGCTGGCCTGGAAGAGGGGCAACCGGGACAGAATCCGGCGCCCCAACCGGGACTAGAACCCGGTATGCCGGCGCCGCAAGGCGGAGGATTAGCCTGTTGAGCCACGGCACCAGCCTGATAAATACTCTTTTGAGCATTGTTTTATTTCTTCAACCCCAAGGGACTTTATGAACAGTCTTATGATGATACATTCTTTTCAATAGCATTCAGTAGTTTCATAGCAACTTCCTGTTATTTGTTAGAATGTGAAGAGTAGAAAGGTTGGTTATGGTATGTTTGATTTATTTTGAAGACTGAACTCATCTATGATCTTTTATTAATTATTATTACTTTATAGTTATATTGGACTCCATTGTGACCTGTGTACTTTTTCATCGTTGCTTTTTATTTATATATAATTGATTTGTAAGTATGTTTCAGAGAGAAAGTTGTTTTTCACTCAACACCTGTTAACTGATGGGCTCTTGTTGCTGTTTCCATCATGCACATTTTTATCAAAAGATGAAGCCTCAATAACTTACACTGAGTGATTTAGCATAGTGAAAGACGCTAACGGTATGATTTGTGATCCCACAATGGATATGCATTTTTCAACTAGAAAGATGGTTTCAGTGCTCAGGGAAGAAGTAAACATATTCTAAACAAGTTGTGGTCAGCTAAACAAGGTGAGTAAGTGGGTTCTTTCTTGGGAATTGGCAGAAATCAGGGCATACGTCGGTCCATCCATGGAGAACAGTTAAATTAATGGATGTCTGGCAAGCATCCACAGAAATCCCTTGGCTGTGAAGCAGAAGCAGGACATGGAGCAGGTGTTCTTTCCGCTATTCCTAGGCACAAAAAGTAATTTCTAGCACAAGCTATGGCAGAAGGAGATACAGAAAAATCAACCAAGCTTAATTTCATCTTACATGTCCTCTGTGTACCAAGAATGCATGGAAATTTCATTTATGAAGCAAACAATAAAGAAATGCTGACAGTTTTTAAAGAACCAATCTTAGTGATAAGCCTGGGACAGGCAAATATTCCCAATAATTCAGACAATTACTATTCCAAGGCCAGTTTCCAAGTGACATTGTGGTGCAAATGTAGCTCCTTTTCTTATTCTGCTGATTTATTAAAATAAAGACACTTTCATGCTGTTTGCTGTCTACCAATAGCATTAATGATAACAACAACAATGAAAAAGTTGTCTAGTATTTATCACACAATACAAAACGTCTTTCGTTTTTCATTGCTTGATCTCACTGGTTTCCAAAGCAATCTCTGCTTTGAAAAGAAACAAGGTTGCCAATGTAGACCTTCATTTGAGCTTTTGTCTGAAACACATGGGTCCCCCAAGTCCCTACTTTACAGAGGCCTTAAGCTTGGTATCTGCAGTATTACTTGGTAACCCCAAGTATTCTAGGGTTTGCTTTTTAAGACTGTTGGAAAATGCTAAAATTCAGTAAACTGAGTTACCTTTGCATTAGAAAAACAAAATAGAGTATTCCATAGGAAAATAAATAAAATTCTGTTTCAAGGTCAAAATCTTGAGGACAGTGAGACATAAACCACAGAGGAGGACCATCTCTGAGAAAACTCTAATTCAAGGCCAAAAGTAGTAAGAGTCTGAGAAAAGGCACTCCTTGGCCCACAGGAAGTGCTTCTTCCAATACTGTGTATGAAAATGCTTTGTAAGACAAGCAGCTCCCAATCTTGGACTGAATCCAAATTGCCATCAGGTTAAAATGTCTATTCAGGCCCATACTCTTATTACCATGGTGGTAGGCCTAGGTACTCCATAGACTCTTCATGAACATTTGATTGGTTAACTGTCCTAACCTGCCCATTTATCTGTTTTCACCCTGTACCTATACCTAATGTACCCTTAAGTAAGGAGGAAGACACAGATGATAACTAAATAAAACTAATCTAGATCATTTCTAATGTGTTGGCCTTCTAAGACTTGTCACTTAGGTTAAAAAAAGATAGTCTATGGCCGGCGCCGCGGCTCACTAGGCTAATCCTCCACCTGTGGTGCTGGCACACTGGGTTCTAGTTCTGGTCAGGGTGCCAGATTCTGTCCCGGTTGCCCCTCTTCCAGGCCAGCTCTCTGCTGTGGCCAGGGAGTGCAGTGGAGGATGGTGCAAGTCCTTGGGCCCTGCACCCGCATGGGAGACCAGGAGAAGCACCTGGCTCCTGCCTTCGGATCAGCGTGGTGCGCCGGCCATAGCATGCTGGCCGCAGTGGCCATTCGAGGGTGAACCAACGGCAAAGGAAGACCTTTCTCTCTGTCTCTCTCTCTCACTGTCCACTCTGCCAGTGCTGTGACATAGTAGGCTAAGCCTCTTCCTGCAGTGACAGCATCCCTTATGGGCACCAGTTCATGTCCTGGCTGCTCCTCTTCCAACCCAGCTCTCAGCTTATGGCCGGGGGGAAGCAGTGGAGGATGGCCCAACTGCACACACGTGGGAGACTGAGAAGAAGCTCTTGGCTCCTAGCTTCAGATCAGCCCAGCTCTGGCCATTGTGGCCATTTGGGGAGTAAACCAGCAGATGGAAGACCTTTATCTCTGTTTCTCCCTTTCTCTGTAATGCTACCTCTCAAATAAATAAATAAAATCTTTAAAAAAAGATGCTCTTATTTTTTATTTATTTGAGAGGCAGAGAGATAGAGACAGACACAAAGAGCTTCCATTCACTGGTTCATTTTTGAAATTCCTGCACCAACTGGGCTGACCCAGGCCAAAGCTAGGAGCTGGGAACTCAATACAAATCTCCCATGTGGATGGCAGAGACCAAAATCTTTAAGCTATCAGCACTGCCTCTGGGGGTGAACATTAGCAGGAAACTGGAATTGACAGCAGAGCTGGGATTCAAACCCAGACACTGATATGGGATAGAGGCATCCCAAGTGACTTGTTAACCAAATACCTGCCTCTATTATTTTTAAAAATTTACATAATTATAATACAATAAGCCTCATCTAGCTAAAAATACTGTAATTATAAAGTAATAAATGCTTATTACAGAAAATAGTTAAAATTTTATAAAGCCATCAACCAGAAAGATATACTTTACATGCATGCATATAAATATAGAGTTATATAAACACATATGTAGTTTTGTATCTTGCTCAATTAACTTAGCAGCTTTTAGACACATTTTCACCATTTAATGAAATATTGTTTAGGAACATAAGTTAAATAACTGTTTAATGCTGATCCCAAAGATAAGAACCAATTTTATTATTTTGAGGCATTTAGAGTTTTCCCAATATTTTTTTTTCTGAAGTCAATAATGCTCTAATATTTGCCTGCAGTTTCCAAAGCACACTTAATTTCTGTTTTTGTCTTTCTCTTTATATATTAGTTATGATCATTGAATTACAATTCTGTCACTGAGAAAGGTCTTAGAAAAAAATATCCCTCACTCTGTTCTAAGGAGTTATACTTTGAAACCTTTTCAAACATACAATTACATAGAATGGTGAAAGAAATATTAATGCATTATACTTATTCTGAATTTTTAATCAAAATAGCTGGAACAGTACATATAAAACTCAAGCCTCAGTCTTTTCTTTTTCTGTGTCTTATCTTGTCCTCTTTCAAGCTGACTGGGGTAAATTTCTGTGTATCACACTCAGTCTAGGTTTTTATATTTTTGCTACACACATATGGGAAATATATAGAGTTTTTTAAATATGGATAATTGTTAGATTGAATGTGATATTTTGCCATTTATTTTCCATTCAATATTTCTTTTCATCTATTTATGTGGATTTGTGTAACTCTAACTTATTCATTGCAAATGCTATGTGGCATTCCATCATGTGACTATGTAATCTACTTATCCATTCCATATTTTATGGATATTTAGGTTCTTGCCAAATTTTCTCTAATAAAGGCAGTGCTACAGTATATTCTGGGCTTTTTTCATATCTTTAATGGTAATTTGTAATGATAACTTTCTTTTTTTTAAATTTTTTTTATTTTTTTTTTGACAGGCAGAGTGGACAGTGAGAGAGAGAGACAGAGAGAAAGGTCTTCCTTTGCCTTTGGTTCACCCTCAAATGGCCGCCACGGCCAGCGCGCTGCGGCCGGCGCACCGCGCTGATCTGATGGCAGGAGCCAGGTGCTAGGTGCTTCTCCTGGTCTCCCATGGGGTGCAGGGCCCAAGCACTTGGGCCATCCTCCACTGCACTCCCGGGCCACAGCAAAGAGCTGGCCTGGAAGAGGGGCAACCAGGACAGAATCCAGCGCCCCGACTGGGACTAGAACCTGGTGTGCCAGCGCCTCAAGGTGGAGGATTAGCCTAGTGAGCTGCAGCGCCGGCCTGGTAACTTTCTTTTACTTAGTACTGTCTGATGCAGCAAATGTCTTTTCTATTCCTTTATTTCGAACTTTTCTGAGTCTTCTAAGTATACTTCTAGAGAGTAGCAAGTAGTTTATTTTTATACACTCAGCTTATCTCTACCTTTTATAAATCTATATACAATTTCTGACACATTTGAAGTTATGTCTGCCAGATTTAATCATATATTCCCTTTGAGAGCTTTTTCTGCTTCTTCTTCCTGCCCCTGATCTCCACTGGATCTATTTCCTTCTGACTCCCTCCCTTGATTTAGAAGTCATATTTTATTTCTACAGTTTTAGCAGTTGCCCTTAAATATTTAAAATGTATACTTAAAAACTACTTTTATTTCAAGCTTTTGGCATCTCTGCCCTTCTTCCAAATAATACCATATTTTAGAATGCACTAACTCTATCTTATTCTTTGTCATGTTATTTATGTCCCATTATGTTTTGACACTTCTATATGTTTGAAGTGGAAAGATAGATAATTTGGAACAATTCAGTCTTCAGTTGGGAGTTTCATAATATTTGAATATTTGAAAAATTCCTGATGAGTATGCACCAAAATATGGATAGTAATTATTTTAAGATTGTATGATTAGAAGTAATTCTAAAATTCTTTTCTATATTTTTGCTTTTCTATATGTTCTCTTTTCTTCCATGGTTAAAAAAAAAAATGGGAAACTGAACAGATAGAAATTAAAAAGAAAGAAAAGAAAGGGGGAAAGAAAAATGGAAAGTAACTTTCTTTACTATTTTGTTCTCATCTTGCTCTGTTGTTTTATTTTTTAATAAATTTTATTTATTATTTATCTGAAAGGCAGAGAAGTAGAGACAGGAACAGAAATAGCCAGAGACAGAACTCCCATCCACTGGTTCATACTCCCAAAGCCCATACAGTCATGGCTTCTCCAAGTTGGTGAAACTGCTCCTCTGGAACATGGAAATGATTCCCATTCAATATAGCCAGAGTGGCCCACCCTGCAGCCTTCTACCACAAAAATCATCATACCCTTTACTGGGAAGAGCCCCCTGATCAGGGAACTCCTAAGAGTGATTGGGTTACAACCCAGTTCCCTCATCTGTCTTACATACCTCTCTGTCCTCTGTCCCCTGGGACATTTAGGGGATTTGATTCCTTTTAAAGCATTCTCAGAATAAAGTAAGGGCATCAGCTTTGTTGCTACTCAACCACATCATGTCATTTGGCCTTACCTTCCCCTTTTTGGCATAGGACTCATCTAATGATTTCTAAATTTCCCCAGGATCTGCTGCTAAAACGGAACAATAAATTTCCCTGCTCTGGTGTGCCTCTAAAGCTGTCTACTTATTTCTCCCACTGTATCATCTCAGATGCTTTTGGCTCTAAATAAAGAAACCCTGGATCAAACTAGATTAAACAAGAAAGCATCCTTATATCACAAAACTGGAGATCTGGCATGAGGGCTGGCAGACTCAAAAGCTCAGCTGTGTCAAGCAGGTCACAGCTCCTTTCTCTCTTCATGGCTTGAAACTGTGGCTGGCTTCATTCCAAAGCTTGTTTCCCTGCATGGCCAGAAGTTGGCTGTAAATAGCACTGAGAGCCTGCTTCCCCCATCAACAGTGGGGAAGAGAAGGAGAAACCCTCTTTGTAATCTGGCATTAAAAAGCTTCTCTGGGGTAGGCATTTTGCCTAGTGGTTAAGCTGTTGGTTGGGACACCTACATCTGCTGGAGTACTTAGGCTCATGGAATAGCTCTACTCCTGATTCCTGTTTCCTGCTAGTTTGCACTCACGGAGGCAATGGTAATGGCTCAAGTAGTTGAGTCTCTGTGATGCATGTGAGAGACCTTGATGGAGGACCCATCTCCCACCTTTGGCCTGGCTTAACCCTGGTCACTAAAAACATGTGGGGAGTGACCCGTGGATAGAATCAATCTTTCTCTGTCTCTTAAACAAAAAAAGAGTCATAAGTAAGTTTATAAATTGATAAACAGAAAGCTTTTCCTTCAGCCTATTGGGTTAACTAAGAAAAGACAAGCATGAAGGGAGAAATGTTATGTGATAATCAACTAAATCACAAGTTCTGAACCAGTTGCCAACTAGGAGCTGGGATCACCTTTGTTTGTTTAGACTAAGCCCCACCCCTGTATTTATATGTGAGTTCAGTTTCTCAGATCACGTGGATTGTGTGAAGCAAGATAGACACCTAGAAAAAGATGTTTTTATCAATAAGGAGATAGGTGATTATTGAATATTGTGGTTCCAACAATAATGTCCCCTAAAGCCAGCATTCAAAAGATTTATTATATATACTAGAAGGAACTCTCATATTTGTATCTGATCTCCCATTCTTCTCCCTCTTTCTCTCATTCTCTCCCTCCTCCCCTCTCTGAATTACTAGTAGGAAATTTCCTATTTCCCTTACATCTCATTGAAACTTTACTTTAAATATAAGTTTAACTCATTCTAGTCCAGTTTACAGTAAAATCTTGTGTTCCACAAAGCTCTTGTAATTAAAAGAAATGTTAAACATTTTGAATCTCTTTTTACTTGTCAACAAAAACTAGCTTTCTCAACTTTGATTTCAATAGACTTCTAAAGCCCCCATGATAGTTCGGTGAAACTCAATGAAGGGTCACCCCAAAACACACCAAACACCAGAGTTAAGGGAGAGGTTTGTTGTCAGGTGAGGAAAACCGGACAGGCTGGAGGGAGAGGGCAAGAGAGCAAGAAAGAGAAAACATGTGTGCAGGAAGTAGGTCCTGTTATAGTTGTGCAGGGGGTAGGGAAGTGGGAGCAGTGAATCCTGTTAGGGTAGGGTGGAGCTGACACTTGTGGTTGGGCCATTTGGTCACCTGACTTTGAGCCAGCCAAGCTGGGCTTAGGACCATAGCTTACTGTGCAAGGTGGTGCCTGGGGCTTAAGATGGTGCCACAGATAAGAAGCACCATTTCACTAACACTCAGTATCTGTCATCCCCATGAAGATAGACATTACATGCCAGTGATTCCATGAGGAGAAAGTAGCAAGAGAGCAATCCAAATAGATCTACAAAAAATTCTAAATACATTGAAAATATATAGCAAATCCAGTACTTATCCCTATGACACTTCTGTCTTCCTGGTTTTCTCTCCAGGCACAGGATTAGAACCATCTCACCCAGATGATTTCAGTTCTGTCCCTGTTACTCCAAACCATGAGGCTTTCTCCAGTGCATCATCTCATCAGCTTCCCTCTTAGCAATTGCTGTAATTCATAGCCGTATGTTTATTTGCAAGTATTCCTTCTTACTTGTTTGCTATTTTATTTATTTGTCTGCTTGCTTATTCTCTATTTTCTGTACTAGAATGCAGGCTCTATGAGAGACTTCAACTCTATTAGTTATTACTTTATGACCAGCATCTAACAGAGGACCTGGCACAAAAATAGTTATTGGTAGGATGAATGAATGAGTGAATTGTCTCTCAAATTTTTCCTACATGGTTGAGCATTTGCATTTCCATATGCTAACTAATTCACAGAATGGTGTTACTATTCCCATCAGATAATAATAATAATGATTATACCACTAAGGTATAATCATTACTGAAGGACACACAGTAAGGGTTAGGATGCAGATCACAAACTTCAGTCTTCTGTCTGAAGTCCTGGGTTCCCTCCAATCTGGCCTATGCTTTAAGGTTCTCAACGCTTAAAAACCACTTCAATAGGTAGAGATGGTAGAAAGCTTTCTCTAGTCAAAAGAACAGAGTTAGAAAGTTAAAGAGGTGGATGGCAACTGAGAGCATTCTGGGAACACTTTCAGATATCTATCCTTATAAACTGTACGGGGAGATGTGAGACTTCCCACAGGGCAAGACTTTTACTGTCTGTGTTTGGCTGCAAAACAAATACTACCTGCCTCTAGCAATGCCGGGAAGGATGTTGACTGAATTTTCAGAGTCTGAATGAAGCACACAGTATGGAAATTACAAGATAAGAAAGACTAAATCTAGTCTCTGCCCTCCTGGAATGTTCCCAATGTAGGAACTAGAACTCTGTGCTACTAAAGCCAGCAGTTGTTGCTTTAAGTTTCTCCTTCAGCAAGGGGAAAAATCCCAGTTCTTGCAGCCATGCCTCATTCCAGGCTCAGGTGTTGAGGAAGCGGGTGTCTGTCAGTGGCCTGGAAACTGATCACAAACCAGAACAGAGAATAACAAGAAGACACGCCATGCAGGCATTTTTCTTCCTTTGGAAACACCAAGGCTTCTGACAACACAGATCTGAGGCAGCTCTTATGCACCAGCAGCTGTACCACTTCATTCCTGCTTGAAGAGTTTCCTCCCAGTATGAGCTAGGGGGCATCATATCCATATAATCATTTTGTAGGGTCAGAATCCTTTGATCAGCAGTCACTGTTCTCATTCATCCTTGATAGAAGCTTTTCCAGATGAAGTTCTTCTGAGGGTCTTTCAAAAAGTTTATGGAAAATAGGATTTAAAAATAAACTTATTTTGGTGCAAAAAAAAAAATTGGAATCCACAGGGCAAGCATTGTAGCATAGTGGGTTAAGTTACCACTTGAGATGCCCACATCCCATTTTGGAGTGAATGAGTTTGAATCTCATCTCTGCTTCCTACCCAGCTTCCCACTAATGTGTCTTGGAGGCAGCAGATAATGCCCAAGTACTTCAGTTCCTGCCACCTGTGTTGGAGACCCAGAGAGAGTGCCAGGCTCCTGGCTCTGGGCTTTGGCTTGGCCCACCCCCAACTGTTGCAGGCATTTGGGGGAAGAACTGGCAGATGAGATCTCTCTCTCTTTCTCTCTCTCTCTCTCTCTTCCTCCTTTTCTCTTTTCTGTCACTCTGCTTTTCAAATAAATTAATAAAGCTTTTTAAGTAATTTAAAAATATTATCATGAAAAAAACCTGTGCATGAACTTCAAGATTCTTTGCACCAAACTTCTCTCTGAAATCCATTTTCATAAATTGTTTGAAGTAACCTCTGTTAGTTTCACAGGGATGCCATAACAAGAGACTACAAACTGTGTGGTTTGAAACTATGGAAATGTGTTATCTCATAATTCTGAAGGCTTGAAGTTCAAGACCAAATGTTGGCAGGACTATATTCTCTCTGAGTCTCTTCATAAAATTTTTCCTTTCCTATTGCTAGCTCCTGCTGGTGGTCATCAATCCTCATAGGCTTGTAGATATGCTGTTCCATTTCTACCTCACTTGTCATGTAACATTCTCCCTGTATGTCTTCATCTTCATGTGGTGTTTTTCTTTTTTAATGCTGTTTGTTGGATTGGAACCCTCATTTTGGACCTCATTTTAACACCTGCAGATTCTATTTCCAACGTAACTCACATTCTATTTCCAATGTAACTCACATCCTTGCTCATGGAAAGCAAGGGATTACTATATCAGCACAGGGATGGATCAACTGCCCTAATTTTTTTTTATGTCTCTCTGTATCTATCTTTCCACGTGGTTGCTTCAATGAGATAGAACAGATGTGATACAAGCAGAAGCTTGAAAAGTGCTTATGAATTAGGTCTTCCCACTCCTTAATGCTCTCTAGCCCTGTGACCTCGATGAGAAGTAGCTTAGGCTAGCCTGCTGAATGATGAGCAACAGCTCATGCTAGCCTGCTGGGTGATGAGCAACTAGATTGAGTAAGATCCCAATCATCTTGGTGTCACCATAATAAATTAATTAGCACCAAACTTCCAGGTAACCACAGATGGATACATCAGCTAGCCTCAGAAAGACCTGGAAAATTCAACCCAAACCAGCAGAACCCATAGTTGACTCATAGATCCATGAATAATGACAAATTAATGGTTGTTGTTTGATATCACAAGATTTGAGGGTGGTTTGGTATATGGAGAAAACCAACTGGTACAGTCATATAGATGTTACAGAACAAGGACTTGAATTTATTATGAGATTTACTTATACTGCAGAACCCTGGATCCATAGGATGATGGTTTATAATTTTCCTACAGGCCATACCTTGAGCTCCCTGTGCCCATCAGCATTGAGATGATGTGCAGAGACTAACTTCATTAACTTCAATATTTTTCCACCTGTTCCTTTATTTTTCCTTCTTATGGTGGTGGTGAGAAATTTCTAGGAGCTATGAGCCATGAACTATGAAGAGAATTCAGGGATTTGAGCTGTAATTGCATAATTTCTAGCTTTGATGAAATGGGCCAAAACCTGTGAAGTTAGTGAGAAGTTGCCAAGAAAAGAAAGAGAATGAAAGCTCTGTGGATGAAAGCACACTCATACTAGAGATCAATCAGTTTGCCAACTATAATGTGGCATTTGTCTGCCTAAGGAGTGTCTCAGGACAAGTCGGGGGAGGGAGTTTATTCCTTGTCCTTGTAGAAAAGAGACCACTTCTAAGAACCTTGATAGAATTCTTTTCCTCTGTCTCTCCTGCAGGCCTGTGAGCAGAAGCCAATTCTTAGAAATAGCTGAAAATGTGACCAAGGGGCCGGAGCCGCGGCTCACTAGGCTAATCCTCTGCCTTGCAGCGCCGGCACACTGGGTTCTAGTCCCGGTCAGGGCGCTGGATTCTGTCCCAGTTGCCCCTCTTCCAGGCCAGCTCTCTGCTGTGGCCAGGGAGTGCAGTGGAGGATGGCCCAAGTGCTTGGGCCCTGCACCCCATGGGAGACCAGGAGAAGCACCTGGCTCCTGCCATCAGATCAGCGTGGCGGCCATTGGAGGGTGAACCAAGGGCAAAGGAAGACCTTTCTCTCTGTCTCTCTCTCTCTCACTGTCCATTCTGCCTGTCAAAAAAGAAAAGAAAGAAAGAAAGAAAGAAAATGTGACCAAGGAAGTCTTGACAAGTAGAAATGAGGAAGTTGTTGAGATAGACTGACCTGTGTGGAGATGAAAGGAGGGAGACAAGTGAGGAATGAAATGTTCACTAATCAATTAGCTATTAATATGTAAGAAATCATTCCAAAAGTTTGTGGTATAAAACAATTATTTGTCATTTATCATGAACCTGTGGTTCCACTAGGAGGTACTGCAAGTCTGTATCAGTCTTGGTTGATCTTGGCAAGGCTTGCTCAAGCATTCACTGTCAGATACCAGGCTGGCTGTCAGCTGGCTGACCCAAGTTGGCCTCAGCTGGACTGACTTGGTCTTGCTCCATGTAGCTTTTTCACCCCTCAAGCAGACCAGCTTAGGCTTATTCTCCTGATGATGCCAAAAATCCAAGAGACCAAGTCAAAATGCACAAGTACTTCTCCAAGTCTCTTATTTTCTATATTTAAAAAATGTTTAACTCATTATTTTATTAATTTTTACTTATTTAAAAGGCAGAAAAAGAAAGTGATCTTCAGTCCACCGGTTCACTCTTCAAATGCCCACAATTGCCAGGGCTGGATCAGGCCCAAGCCAGAAGTCAGGAACTGCATCTGAGTCTCCCACATGATCACAAATATGTGTACTATTATCTATTGCTTCCCAGGGTATACATTATCAGGAAGCTGGATCAGAAATTGAGTTACCAGGACTCAAACAAGGCACTCAGATAAGGAATGTGGGCATGCCAAGAGGCTCAAGGCTCTAGCCAAACATTTCCCATGACCAAGACAAAAATCAATATGGAATTTCACTAACCAAAACTCTGAATAGAAGGAGGCATGAAAATATTCCAATAATGCAATCAATCTATAAATAAATAGCTGTCCATGAAGTTGGACAGAGAAATGGATTATTTTAAAGGGAAAGTAGCAGAATGGCTGGAGTAAGAGGAATTGAGATATTTCAAGGGACTTAGCAAAAACTATACTAACAACATGCAGAAGCACCTGGATACATATTTGGGACTGAGCATGTGGCAATCCAGTCTACTGGTGACCTCCAGCCTGGCTGAACATTTCTCTGCCCTCCTACTGTTTACCCAGAAACTACTCCTATGTATAGTTAAGAGGAAAATCCCCTAGAAGATACAAGGGTAGATCTAGTGAGCGCTATGGTTTTCCAGAGTGTGGTCTTGGCCCTGTAAATGGCTTTGGGCAGGGGTACAGCTGAACATTTTCATGTCCTCTGTGACCTTATAACCATTGCTACCTCTTGATTTATGCATAAGCTGTTATTTTTATTTTTTCAAAAAGTAGAACAAGAAATGCTCATTATAGAGAAAAATAAAATAATCAAAACATATATAAAATGAAAAATTATAACATAGCTTTTATTTCATTCATTAGAGTAACCACCACGCTAAAGTGGGTACTTCCTCTAATCTTTTTCATACCCATACCCTTTTTGCCTGTATCCTTAGTACATTATCAAACGAGACTAGGATAATTATGCCAGCATTCTAGGCATCACTTTCTGGTAGTACAGAAATCCAAACTTATCTTCTACCTTGTTCAACTTTTGTGCTATCCTTCCCTACCCAGAAAAATATTCCTCTTGGTAATTGGTCCCACTCTATATCAGTTTGTGAAGAATGACATCGGGAAGTCTTATATCGAAGCACCAAAACAAAAATGGTGAGAGGAAAAGGAAAGAAATGCCATTTGGAAAAAGCAAAACTAAAGAGTTTTGAAAAATGAGGTAGAAACTAGATTTCCAATATTTGACTTACGGACATACTGGAAGTATCATACACACTGAATAAATATGGGGGATTGACTTATAGATTATATATGCTGCTCCATTTGTGATCCAGCTCTCTGCTTTGGCCTAGAAAAGCAGTAGAAGATGGCCCAAGTCCTAGGCACCTTCCCTGAGCAGAAGCAGCCAGTGGGGGTGCCTAGGAAGACAGAGGGAGGACAGGGTAGGAAGCTGAAAATGAGCTTCCCTATGTTTACACTTTTCAGTTGTAAGCCAACAAAAACACATTGTGTGCTTGAAGCAAGTTCTCTGCTGGCTTTCAGTTTCAGAATATATAAAATGGGGACAATGAAATCTACTTCATGTGCTTATCATAGAGGTTGCCAAGGTGCCTTGCATGCACTTCTGTTTGCTGTATACAAGTTCCGTTTTCCTGTCTTGTTTTGGAATAATCTATCTGATTTTAAAGATATGCTTCCACAAGACAACATGGCCAGAAACAATTGATGAGATGCCAAGAGCTATCGTGTCCTAGCCTCTAGCCGTATGTAGCTATTAAGCCCTCAGAATGCAGCTATTTTAACTAGGAACTGAATGTTTAAATTTCATGGAATTTTAATTCATTTAAACTTAAATAAGTTTTATAATTGATTCAAACATTAAAATAATTTAAGTGGGACTGGTGTTGTAGCATAGTAGGTTAAGCATCCACCTGCAGCACCAGCATCCCATATGGGGACTGGTTCAAGTTCTGGTTGCTCCATTTCCAATCCAGCTCCCTGCTAATGGCCTGGGAAAGCAATGGAACATGGCCCAAGTTTTTGGGCCCCTGTATCCATGTGGGAGACCTGGAAGAAGCCCCTGGCTCCTGGCTTCAGATCATCTCAGCTCCAGCATCGTGGCCATTTGGGGAGTTAACCAAAGGATGGAAGACCTCTTTGTCTCTTCCTCCTCTCCCTGTAACTCTGCCTCTCAAGTAAATAAATAATCTTAAAAATATGTTTTTAGCATGTTTAGAATGATTTGGTTATGTGAATCTCCTTTTTCAATTAAAAATTTTATAAAATATAAAAACAAATCAAGGATTCCCAATGAAAATTTAACATTTAAATTAATATATATCAAATATCATATTTCAAAAAGTTCTAATAAAACAGAATATAAATGATATCAATAAGTTTTATATTAATAATTTTACATGAGTTATATGTTGAAATCTTGAATACATTTGGTATATCCGAATTTTTTTATTTTTTTGACAGGCAGAGTGGACAGTGAGAGAGAGACAGAGAGAAAGGTCTTCCTTTGCCCTTGGTTCACCCTCCAATGGCCACCGCAGCTGGCGCGCTGCGGCAGGCACACCGCACTGATCTGATGGCAGGAGCCAGGTGCTTCTCCTGGTCTCCCATGGGGTGCAGGGCCCAAGCACTTGGACCATCCTCCACTGCACTCCCTGGCCACAGCAGAGAGTTGGTCTGGAAGAGGGACAACCAGGACAGAATCCAGTGCCCCAACCGGGACTAGAACCCAGGGTGCCCGCACTGCAGGCGGAGGATTAGCCGCAGCACCGGAAGGTATATCCAAATTTTATGTGGTGCCTAGAACATTTAAAATTGCATTATATTTCCATTTAATAGGGCAAGGCAGGGAATAACAATCAATTGCATCACGTTTTCTCAGCTGACTTTCTGATGATTTTGGCCTTGCACAAATGTTTCACTATTAATGGAGCACTTATCCTGAGTTAGGGAAAGAGTATCAATTGAATCAAAAGTGAGAACAGAGCGAGGATTGTAAATAAGACAATTACAGATATGTATCATGAGTAGAAGGAAGGAAATGAAGTACCAAGGAGGGAAACAACTTGCCAGAGGTAAGAGTGGGTTCCTTCAAATGGGAGGTCAGGCAGAAAAGGTGTTTCATAGGGAGATCACCTGAGTTAGACTTCATGGTTAAAGATGAGCTAGAATTACAAAAATATGGGTGAGAGGAACATTCAACAGGAATAGTAAATGATTGTGTTCAAAGTCAGATCGCAGACTAAAATTATACCAAAGTACTCCAAAAGTTCATGAAAAAAAAAATGACAGTAAAAGATAGCTTTACTTGGGGACAAAAAATTTTGAAATCCTTGCATAGTTTTTTCATAACATATGTTTTCTAAGAACTGTTTGAAGATCCTTCATATGGATGGTTTTCAAAAAATTTTGTACCAAAATAAACTTATCTTTTAATTCCATTTCCCTTTAATTTTTTGAAATGTCCCTGTGTACTCAGATCGATCTCATCTCAGAGTCTGTGATCATAATCACTTATGATAGATGCTACTTTCCAATCTGACGAATTATTGACTTAGACTAACAACACTATTCTTGCCCCTTTTGGGGAAAATTACCCAGATATGTTATTGATGAGCCATTTCCCACTTAGATTCCTCAGGATCCAGAACAATCGTCCTATATGTGTAGATGTGTGGCATATCTTCAGAGAAAGCATCCTGTTTTACTTTCTCCAGCATTTTAATTTCCCATGACAAGGACCAATTACAAAGATTGCAGAGTAAAAATCAATGGTATAAAGAAAAGAAGAGAATGAATTCTAAAGAAATGAGTTAACAGGTGCAGGTGTATCCTCCCAAAGCTATGACATAAAGGGGATAAGCTAACAAGATTGAGGAATAGAAATGACCTAAAAGGAAAACAATGACAAGTCTAGTAAGGGCTTTGGAGCAAGGGAACCAACTAATACTACAGTCTCATGAGTAGTTATTAGATCTGGAAGGGAAGCCATCCCTTGAGCATTTCCTAGACTGAACAAAAAAATGTAATTTGCCATGTTGAGTTATGGAATTTTACAGGCAGATCTCACAAGTGGGCATTACCTTATTCTTAGACTTTTGGCCTCAAGTATCTATCTTTTGAACTCCAAGGGGATACTGTAAAAGCAGAAATGTGTGCTCTGGAGCCATTTAAACTACAGATCTTCCCTCCACCACCTCCCATTCTTATCCCCCTAGACGTTATGGTGAAAAGTTGAAGTGATTGGGAAGCCTAAAAAATTGATATTTATCAATTTGGAAAATATCCAACATGGTTGTATCAAAAGAATAATTCAAATTTTAAAAACTCATCTTTGCTTACAAAGAAAAAATACATCTAGTTTAGACCTCTTACTCGAGCTATAGGTTTGTTGATCCAGCTACCCACTTAACCAGCTATCAGTAGAAATTAAGGTATTTCACGGTCATCTGAAATGGAACAAAGCTAATTAGGACTTCTATTTTTTTTAAAGATTTTATATATTTATTTGAGATGCAGAGTTACAGACAGTGAGAGAGAGAGACAGAGAGAAAGGTCTTCCATCCACTGGTTCACTCCCCAAATGGCCGCAATGGCTGGAGCTGCGCTAATCTGAAGCTAGGAGCTAGGTGCTTCTTCTAGGTCTCCCACAAGGGTGTAGGGGCCCAAGGACTTGGGCCATCTTCTACTGCTTTCCCAGGCCATAGCAGAGAGCTGGATTGGAAGAGGAGCAGCCAGGACTTGAACCAGCGTCCATATGGGATGCTGGCACTGCAGGTGAAGGATTAACCTACTGCACCACGGTGCTGGCCCCTGTACTTAAATTTTTTATCTAGAGGAATTTGCACTATTTAGTAGCTCTAGCCAACCCCTCCCACATCCATTCTATTATCAATTCCAGTTAATTTGATCTCCAATAAATGTTTATAGTCTCTTCTTCACCACAATCCAAGTTGCCATTATCTTGTAAGACAGCCACATCTCTGAACTTGTGTCCTGGCTTCTACCCTTAACCCCTTGCCCCCAATCTCTTGTCAAGTGGCAGTGACAACCCCACTCAAATCCAGGAGGAGACAGATATCTATCCTCTCAGAACAGTGTCAGATTATTGTTGCCACTAAAAAAAAAAAAAAAAAAAAAAAAACCACACACACACACAAGCAAAAAACTGCCACTCTCTTACACAATTTGGCACCCTTTATAAATCACTTTCCTTGGCATTCCCACTCCTTCTGATCACTGCCTTAAACCAATATGGAAAAAAATCCTCACCCACTTCAACCTCAATAAAGTAAATTTTTGCATGATTTAACCAGTAGAACTGGGCAGGTCTCTCTGGACATTAAGGTGACGAACTCATTCCAGTTGCATATCTCTTTATTGGTAGCTCTGGTTCTATATGAACCTCTTATTAGTCAGATGACCTTCAGAAAATTATTTAATCCCTTTGGGCCTTGCTTTCCTCATCTAAATCAAGTCTCTCCATATCTGATCATCTCTAGATCTGCAACACAGCCTACTCTGTGAGTTCAGTCACTGACGAGGTTCACAGATCGAGGATTTACAGTTAATATCTGTATTGCATTAATTATGAGAAATATGCTTCTGTGTGAATTTGCTGTGGAACATGTACAAGCTTCCTGAGTATTCAAGCTATCTTCCATCCTTCCCCCACCCCTGCCCCACATACCTAAGTTATTAGCACCACCTTTAGATCTATGATTGTTTTCAATTTTCTGAAATCTACTTTCCCTTCTTTGACACAGCCAATTTGTCTCTATTCCAGTTTCCCAAGCAAACCCCTATCTGATATGGTCTTTTAAAAAAATTCTTGCACAGTCTTCTTTTCATTTTAACTGTTCCATTTTTTCTTCAGTTGTCTTATTCAAAAGAGGCCTTTTATTAGCATAAATTTATAACAAAAAGCAATTTCTCTTGTTTGAATTTTCTTTTGCTCTGGACAAAGAGTACAGTGCATGCTGAGGCAGATGATTAAATACCTTTTACATGTTGGAGATTCATTTAAGCTGGGATAGAAGACAAAGGTGATATATTCTTCAAAAAAATTTTTTTAAATCTATTATGACTAAATTGTTTATGAATAGAAAGAACTTATTTTGTTTATTCTTAAGATTCATTTTATAAATGTTAGGTTTTAAGTATATATGTATGAATATATCATTATATGTAAATATGTAAAAGTAAGTCTTATGAAAAATGTATTTATCATTTCTAATCCAACTAAACCACTATCAAGCACCAAAAACCCAGAGGTCTGAGATGTGTGTGTTTCAGCTTTTTATTTCAATGTAATAAATATTTATATATACATATACACATATGAGTATACCAATAATAAATGTATGATATGATCAATTTTCATTGCATTAAAACACTCATAGAATGAGCTAAAGGGCTGGGTTTTTATCTCATTTTGAAAAACTCTCAGTGATGTGCTCTTAAGAAACATTTGTATAGTTGTCTTGAATAATTATTAACTTTATGTAAGTGTTAGGCTGTCACTCTTAATAACTAATATATTCTACATGGTCTGACAGGAGGACCAAAATTTATATCTCATTTTTTTCTACCTCAGAGCTAGCTAAGTGCCCTAAAATCAAGAGACTTTCAGTAATGAATGTGAATCCTATCCAGACAAAATTTATTAAACATTAATACATACTGATGATCTCTGTTTTACATGATTCAATTTCCTATTTCACCTTCTACATCACTGGTCTTTCCTTCTAGGTCATTTTGCTTGTTCCAAATTCACTGGCAAAATGTTTGTGTTTCTTAGGAACCTTCTCTTTATCTACACACCCTCTCTAGTTGAGCTCAGTTGTTCCCATGGCTTTCAATAACACTGATAAAGATTTTCATATGACAACCTGGACTGTAGCCAGTTAATTTTCACTGCTGGACTCAGTTAATGGCTTCACTATATTCATACAGTCTTGCAATGCGATTTTGCAAAAGCTTTCATCAGGAAGTGAAGTCTGTTCCCCACCCTCTGAATTTGGGTTGGCCTTATAGATGTTCTTTGCTCAGTAGAATGCTTGGAAAGTGACAATGTACCAAGTGTGAATTCAAGTCTCTGTCTGCTCTTGGAACTGTCCCTTTACCCTAAGAACAAGCTCAAGGCAGCACACTAGAGGATGAAAAATGACATAGACCCATCCACCAGCTGACAGCCAAGCAGCCCTCAGCAATGTTCATCTAGCCACCTCATGGCTGACCCCTGAGGTATGGGGGAACCCAAGAAAGACCACATGAGCCTTCCTGATAAGCCAAGGCTAAATAAACAACTTACAGAATCACAAGAAAATGGCATTGGATTTTTTAAAAATTGTTCTTTAAAGGTTTACTTATTTGAAAGAGTTCCAAAGGGAGAAGAACACCCCCACACACACTCACAGAAGGAGGGTTTCAGTCCCCAGATGGCCACAGTGGCCAGGGCTGATCCAAGCTGAATTCAGCAACAAGGAGCTTCATCCAGGTCTCCTACATGGGTGCAGGGGCCCAAGCACTTGGGCTATCGCCCACTACTTTTCCCAGGCCATTAGCAGGGAGTTAGATTGGAAGTGGAGCAGCTGGGACATGAACAGGCACACATTAAATGCTTGTGTTGCAGGCAGCAGTTTTACCCGCTATGCCACAATGCTGGCCCCGGTAGTTATTGTTCTAAGTTGGTTAACTTTTGGTGTGATGTACTTTGCAGAGATTCCTAAATGACACACCAGTTCAGCTTTTTCTGCCATTTAGGGAATGAACAGAGGATAGAAGACCTCTCCCTCTCTCTGTCTCTTCCTCTCTCACTGTAACTCTGCCTTTCAAGTAAATAAATAAGTAAATAAATAAATCTTTAAAAAAAAAAAGAAACATCTGCACTAAACTGTTGACTTTCACACCAAGTTCAAACCCCACCCTCCAGTTTTCCCTTCTCAGAAACTGGCCCACGTAAAAGTCCAACATTTGAAAGATAACGCATAATTCTTCCTTTCCCATGTCCTCCACATCAAACTATCACAAAGTCCTGCTGTTTCTATTTTTTCACTTTTTCCTGCATTCATTCACTTCTTTCTAGTTTTGCTACTGTTGATTCCCCCAGTCTAAAGCCACTGACATCTCTTGCTGTAATAGTAACCACCTATTTGAATCTCCCCAGTCTACATGTGAACGACTCCAAATCTTTTTCACACAAAATCTAGAATATTTTGGATAAAAGTTTGAGAGTGACATTGTGGCACAACAGGATTAAGGAGGCTCACTTTCTTTATTATAATATCAGAGTGCCAGTGCAAGTACCGGCTACTCTGCTTCTGATCCAGCTTCCTGCTAGTGAATTCTGGGAGGCAGAGGATGACGGCTCAAGTGCTTGGCCCCTGCCATCCACATAGGAGACCTGGATGTAGTTATGGGCTCCTGACTTCATCCTGGCCCAGCCCTGGTTGTTTTAAGGCATTTGGGAAGTGAACCAGTATATGGAAGGTATCTCTCTCTCTCCCTTTCCCCGTTTCAAGGAAATGAAAATATTAAATATTTTTTAAAATACATCTCAAAAAATTAATTATACAAATCTTTTATTTACTTTTAGTATCACCAGTGATTACCACAAATTTTGACCCATAGTAGGCACTTAGGGAATATTAGTTAAACAAGTGAATGCAATACAGCTCTTCCAATAATTCTATCAAGTAGGTTTTTATCACCACAGTTTTATAAATAAGAAATTTGTGTGCAGTTATTTTTGGTATCTTTCACTATCAAAGCAGATAGAAGTTATGGCAGCATGAGAATACTTCCAAAAGTTCATGGAAAATGGAATCAAAAGATAAATTAATTTAGGTACAAAAACAAATTGAAATCCATGTAGTTTTCTGAAAAATCACATTTTCTGTTAACTTTTTGAGGACCCCTTGTATGCATAGATTTCAAATTTTTTGCATTAAAATAAACTTATCTTTTAATTCCATTTCACACAAACTTTTTGAAGCACATTTTGACTGGGCCAATTAGTTTGAAAAGGGATGGGGAACAGAAGAACCCTGTGTCTCTTTGGGGGGTGGGGGTAGGGCTTAGTTCTTCAATCCCCTTCTAGTGACTTGAAAACCAGAAACTGCAGTTTTAAAGAGGGATTATTGCAAAAGCTGTGACAAATAAAGTGTCCCAATTCAAATAAGGTGTTTCCCACCTTTGAACTGGTGCAACCACTCTGGAGTCACATCTCCAAACAACTGAATGCAGATGCAAGACGAAGGAGACAATTTTACCATCTCCTCACATCTTCCCACTTCACAGAGAGGAAAATGTTTCCCAGAAGCCTCCAATGATTTGGGGTTATATTTTCCTGGCCAGAATTCGGACCCATTCCCATTACAAGAGAAATCATTTGCAAAGGAGACAGACATGTCTGGTATGCATTCATCACTATTCATCATGACCTGGGCTAGGCTCATTGCCACTGAAATGTATCAAGGTTCTGATATCTATAAAGGAGGGAAGAATGGCTATTGATCACACAAGCAACAGCATCTGCCACAGCAATTCAATTACCCTCTGTTCTTTTTCTTCCACTGTACCTAGAAAGTATGGATGCTATGGGTTAGATCAATGGGTTAAGATAGTTATCATTCAACCTGATGACATTGAATCTCAGCAAAGTTGCACTATGCTCTTCTCAGTAAATAATGAATACGTATGTTGTATCCAAAAAATTTTAACATCTTACCTCCTGACAATGGAGTTATAGCATATAACAAGATCAAACAATATAATAATGTACTAACCTGATAATAAATCTAAAATTGTCCTGATAAAGAAATACAGCCATGTTACAAATTTTGTACTTTACCGACAACCTAAACAGGCTAATATCAAACTAAATCAATTTTGTCTACACTCCAGTGCTCCCTTCCCCATAAAAACAAATTTCATCTTCTAAAAATTCATTCTACATGTTTCTGTTTTGCTGGCAGTCCCATGACAGTCACCAGAAACTATATATAGATTAACAGAAGCAAAGTTCATCTTATAGAGCTGGCCTTTTACTAAGAGCTCCAAAAACTGGCTGTGCGACATTAGGCAAATATTTCATTTCTTCTTCTGTAAAATGGAAGAATTAAATAGACTGAGAGCTTTATAACTTATAAAATTCTATGATTACATCTGATGTCCAAATCGAAGCCAGTGGAGCAATACATTAGTAAGGATAATTGATGACAACAGCTGTAACAGCCTTCAAATTATAGCAGCTTAATATAATAAAAGTTTATTTCTCACATAACCATCCAGTTGGATTCATGAAGTGTTCTTGGGGTCTTTTCTCCAAGCTGTGTTTCAAGGATCCAGCCACATTCATCTTGCAATGTTAACATCCTCTCCACCTGACCTGCATAGCTCCTGTAAGAGAAAAAAAGAAATGTGAAGAAAAAAACAGGAGTATGGGAGGCAGGTAAATTTGACCAGATATGTTGCCCAATATCTCATCATATGGCCTCTGTCTAAATAAAAGCAAGGCTGGGTAATGTGGCTTATGAGACCATAAAAAGACAACAAGATCAGTGAGGGTTGAGCCAATCTCTGCCACTAACATTTTTGGAAACATTTCCTTTTGAATTCAAAGTAACATGGAGGATGTGAGTCTCATGCTGAATATTCCTATTGTGTCATTCCCTTTCCTGTGTTTCCAAGCATCTTTTACCACTACTACTTTGTTTTATCAAGAATTGACTATTTATGACTATCTCCCATTGTTGGCTAGGAGCTGCCTGAAAGAGGAGACCTGTGTCAGTTACTTCTATCCCAGGAGGGTTTAGCATGGTAGCTGGCACATATTACATTTAAGAAGGATTGGAGGGGCCAGTGCTGTGGCTCAGCAGGTTAATGCCCTGGCCTGAAGTGCCGGCACCCCATATGGGCGATAGTTCGAGACCTGGCTGCTCCACTTCCAATCCAGCTTCCTGCTATAGTCTGGGAAAGCAGTGGGAGATGGCTCAAGTCCTTGGGCCCCTGCACCTGCATGGGAGACCTGGAAGAAGCTCCTGGCTCCTGGCTTTGGATCCACACAGTTAAGGTCGTTGCGGCCAACTGGGGACTGAACCATTGGATGGAAGACCTCTCTCCCTCTCTCTCTCTCTCTCTCTGCCTCTCCTCTCTCTGTGTAACTCTGACTTTCAAATAAATAAATAAGTAAATCTTTAAAAAAAAAAAGAAGAAAAAGGATTGGAGATCCTGGACAAATCAGAAAATAAAGGAACATTTTTCAAGTGCTTTGTGTCCTAGTATGTCCAGTGTCTACTCCCAGATATCTAGGTTGGGGGAGAGTTGACTTCTAAGGAGAGCCTTTGAATAGTGTATGTATGGTGAGGAGGGGAGGGAGAAACTGTGTTTAATATTTTGGAAAAATCTGAAGGAAGCACAATTGTCACCTTACAGAATGATGAGGAGGGTTTCCTGCATGCAAAGAGGTGGGGCAGGTTGAAAACTGGCAACCTTGAACCCCAGCAATGATGGGGAATGAGGACAGTGGGGATAACTACAGGACGTTTGTATGTTTGTCAATATCAGATCTTTTGTAGCACAAAAAGGGAAAGTCTCTCTTTGATCCCCCTCAGGTCATGTTCCTGAGTCAATGGGACTACTGGGAGGGGCAGCAGGATCACCAAACTGACAAAATAGTTCTGCACCAGCACTGTTTTTGTCCTCCATCCCACCCCAGCACCACCACCCAATATAGCCTAATCCAGAATTCACTCCGAAAGAAGTGATTCCACAGTGGTTGTAATACTGAGATATTCCTACCCCAGAATTAGGAAACATCTCCACAGCTGTTTCAGGTTCTAGCAAGCAGACCAGGGATGCACATGTGAGTTTTGTTTATTTCAAGCTAATGATGCAGTTTATTTTTTAAAAAATGTATCTTAAGAAGCAGAGAGACAGACATGCATGCAGACAAAAAGAGCTTCCTTCCACTGGTTCACTCTCCAAGTGCCTGTAATGATTGGGGCTGGACCAGGCCAAAGTCAGGACCCAGTTCAGATCTCCCCTATGGATGGCAGGAGCCCAATTAGTCAAACCAACGCCTGCTACCTCTTAGGGTCTACACTGCAAGAAGCTTGCATCAGGAGCCAGAGCCAAGATCACATCCAGGCATTCCAATGTGGGCTGCAGGTATCCTAAGTTGTGTCTTAACCACCAGGCCAGGCACCTGGCTTGGGGATATATTTTAATTTTTGTTAAAAAATAACAATAGGAAATATTTACTGAAAGCCCAACTCTTAGAATTTTGCTTTTTAATACAGTAGCCACTAGACATATGTGGCTATTTTATTTGATCTAGTCAAAATTAAAATTTAAAGTGAAATTCCTTAGTCACACTAATCATAAGTCCAGTGCTGAATGGCCACATGAGGTTAGTGGCTATCTTCTTGGACAATGCAGCCATAGAATATTTTCTATCATCACAGGAAGTTATACTGGACAAGGCTGTTCTAGAAATTGTTTCCATGAAGTTAGTGTGTCCAGCCTTCCAGGTCAAGTTATCTCTACCTTATTGGGTAGAAAATAGGATACACTTTTAGGAAATGAAAGCAGGGTCTGTATTTTGCTGAAATTCTGACATATGCATATAGTTTCTTAATATGAATTTTGTATATTTGAAGGGTCAGTTTATCTTGGAAAGCTAAATTTTATATTTCTAATATGAACAAGAGTTTAACTTCTCAGAGCTCAGTGATCATTATAGGGTAAAGGTTTTAAGAGCTAAAGCAAATAACCCCTGACAAGAGTTTAAGCGCTTAAGGCAACAAGAGGAGCAAGAAAGAATAAAGAAGGTTGCCTATTTTCCCCAGATATGTATCATTTTAAAGAAAAAAAATTCAATGATACCATATGCAAAGCACGGAGATTCCTTCTGTAAGCACACCTTCTAAGATCTGAGTGTAATAAACTATGGTATTATTTCTTTCTGAGGAAAGAAGTCCACCAGAGAGGAAATTGAATTGGATCTTGGTCAGTTTCATCATTGATCCAGGAGAGACAAAGACTATCTGACTTCAGGGAGTTGACCTGTGCAAGTTATTAGAGCTGCTTATGAAACCCCTGGCTGGCTGTAGTTCTCCAGGAATATGAGAAAACTACTTCCCATCACCTAAAATTAAAAAAGAAAGAATGATGTATGTTTGCTTTCAGTGGAAGCACTCAGGACTTGTGTTTGTCTAACTCCTCTATTTTCCCTATATTGGCAGTCATAGAATTCCAGCTGAAGTCTTCATCAGAATTCCATTAGTGAATATGATGGAGAAAAGCTGTGTTAATCTGCATTGGATAGTCATGGAGTAGAACAAACATTTGCTCTGTAGTGTCACTGTGAACATGAGATATTTGTTACTGTAATATAATTTAGCATACTCTGGTCAACACATTACCCAAATTCAGGTCACAGATGGGGACAATGGGATCCGTCTTTTGTTTCTTACAAGTAGAAAAGCTATATGTGTAATTGGGTCAAGAATTAGATAGAAGTGAGGGAGTGAATTTGACAAGGGTATTTCTAGGTCTGATTTCCTAAAGACAGCAAACCTAGGAAGAAGAATGGCTCATCCATCATCCATGTAGTCATAAATGACATGTGAAAGTTTATTTAAACTTTGCTGTGAGCTTGAAACTTTTCCTGCCTTACTGCTTAAAAATATGAAGTGAATATGGCAAAAGTGTTTTAAAAATGTTAAATCTTAAAGTTAAAAATTAAATTTGAAAAGGAAAAAAAATTCTTTCCTAGACACTAAAAATAAAATGCTCCTTAGATATTCCTAAGATGCTTTTTCTATAAGAGCCTTAAGGATTTCATTCCTATCTTTCTAGATATACTGCAAAGAGATTTTTTTTTCTTTAAAAACAAATAAACCATAGAGATCAACAACCAGCTTGCTGAGTCACTTGTCTCTCTTGAATTTTAACTACAGGGATCTGAAGGCAGCCTATGCTAGAGAGAGAGAAACACAGATGGGGAAACAGAAAAAAAAAAGCAAAAAGATTGACAGAAAGAAAGATTGAGAGAGAGAGAGAGAGAGAGAGAGAGAGAGAGAGAAACTGATTTTAGGAAGAATATATATTTTTAAGTCAAATGGAAAAAGCAAAATAGTATATGAAAGGTTTGGTTGAAATATCTTCATACTATTTAGTAGGAGTCTTCAATAAAAATATTTTAGTAAAATCTATAATGTGATTAAGGTTTGAATTGAGGTTTAATCATAGAAAGAGCAAGGAAATTAGACTAAAAAATCTAAATTTTGATTTTTGGTTTTGGTTTTTTTTTTTTAATCCTAGGGCTTCTTCTACTAATCTGATTTACATAAAATCACCTCACTTTTCTGCATGGTTTTCTTGCCTATGAAATGGGAGTAGGAGACCTTAACACACAAATTCATAGGAAAGAGAATGCTATGAAATACTTCACAGGAACTGGGAAAGGGCCTGAAACCAGGCAGGGAGCAGCACATAGTCCCGTGTTTCCTCTTTCTCATGCCATCACTTCTTACTTCTACCTGAGTTTCCTTCTCCATGAAAACCACTTATGGAAGGGTAAGCCGCAGTTCTAAGCCTGCCATTTGTTGGAAAACTGGGTCAAATTTCACCTTCCTTATTCTATTAAATCTTCTCGATAACCCCATGTGACTTTATTCCCAAATTTTTAGTAAGGTTAAAAAAAATGCTCCAAGGAGGGGCTGGTGCTATGGTGCAGTGGGTTAAAGCCCTGGCCTGAAGCACCAGTATCCCATATGGGCACCAGTTCTAGTCCCGGCTGCTCCTCTTCCAATCCAACTTTGCTATGGCCTGGGAAAGCAGTAGAAAATGGCCCAAGTCCTTGGGCCCATACACCCGCATGGGAGACCCAGATGAAGCTCCTGGCTCCTGGCTTTGGATCGGCACAGCTCCAGCCGTTGCAGCCATCTGGGGAGTGAACAGCAGATGGAAAACCTTTCTCTCTGTCTCTACCTCTCTCTGTAACTCTGTCATTCAAATAAGTAAAATAATCAATAAATACTTTTAACAATTAATAAAAGAAAAGCTGTAAGAAAAAGATAAAGAAAGGCATTTTGAAAAAGTACCCAAGGAAAGCAGTGGAAGATGGTACAGGTGCTTGGGCCCCTATACCTACAGGGGAGGCCAGGAAGAAGCTCTTGCCTCTTGGCTTTGGATTGGCTCAGCTCCAGAAGTTGGGGAGTGAACCAGAGAATGGAAGACCTTTCTCTCTGCCTCTCCCTCTCTCTGTAACTCTACCTCTCAAATAAATAAATAAATAAAATGTCCCAAGTGCACACAGTCTGTTAGTAACCTATTGCCACAATAATGCAGTATTGCAAGCCTTCCCCAGATGTGATAGATCACTACAACCACCATCTAGTGTGACTTAGTGACCTAGAGGTCCACCTGGCTGTTCTGCTGTGCACTAGTCTCAACCAGGATCCCTCATGAAACTGCAGTCGTCTGCACTTGGGCAAACAAATTTAATCTATGACCAAGGAGCAGGAAGTGAGCCGCAGGAAGTGGAGTAATCTCAGACTCTTTTATTCAATAAAAGCTGATTTGGACCAACTATCTAAATCCCTAGAACTGTATGCCAAGAATATCCTTTGGTCCAATGCCTTATGCCCATGTAGTCCTGGCATAGATATATGTGCAAATCCATGATTCTGGAAGAAACACTGGCTCCCATCTCCATGTTACCCCTGGGAGAAGCAACTGATGGCAACACAGAGCCTTCTAAGGATACACATGCAGTCTGGGCACACAGATGCTTCCAATTCTCCACCAGTTCCAGGGAAGAGCAGTTAGGACATCCAATTCCCTGCAGCTGAGGATTACTGAGGCTGATGCTTCAGCATCATATCATACCAGACTGTGTCTCATGAACCAGCAACATCAGCATCACCTGGGAGTTTGTCAGAAATGTAGATTTCTTGGGCTCCTACCCAGCTCTACTAAATCAGAATCCGAGAAACACTGCTGTAGCAACAATAGTACCCCTAGAAAAGCATTTGTAGCCAGGTTTACTGTGTTAATGAGCAAGCCCTTCAAGCTGCAGCCCTTTGCTGAGCCTCCAAGCTACCACCCACACCCTTGATGTCTCCAGTTTTTCAAATGGCTTCCCTCTCTGGACAAGCATCCATTATTTGCTTGCTCAGCATAGGGTTCCTTCTTGTTTATCTCAACCTGCCTTTTCACCACCACCACCTGCTCCCAGCCCATGTGATATAGGTAGGACTTAAGGTTCTAGGAATGCAGATGTCTCACCAATGGAAAAAAGTAGCCATGGAATTTACCGGAAATCTCGGAGAAGCGGCAAGTTCTCTGCCACCATTAATCACAACTGGCTGAGTAGATCTGAGAACGAGCTCAACACAGAGATGATGAGAGGTATGTTTCTGACCACTTGAATCCGGCTTTCCTTCAAACTCTGAACTCAAACCCAGACTTTTCGGTTATATAAACCACAGTCCCTTTTATGCCCAAGTTACTCCAGTCCGGATATTTATAACCTACAAGCAAACTAGTCCTGCTCTGCAAAGTTGCTCCATTTTCCAAATTTGCTGACCACATCCGAGTTTTTGGCTCATCTGCTAGTCCCTGTTCTACTCCCACCACATGTTATTAGTCATTTTCCCAACTTCCAAATTCCAAAATCTTTGTGTTATATTTGCTGTTTTGGTCACAAGTCTATGGGGATTTCATGAAATAATATGGGCATATAGGCACTGTATAGATAATATTGGGGACAGACATAACTCTTCAAGGTGCCTACAAAGGGCCTGAAGCACCACATTTCGTGTGTTACACTCAAACTGTGGACCAGCAGATTCAGCATCACCTGAGAGTTCGAACGGCCTCACTCCAGGCCAGCTGAAAAAATCTGCAGCTTAACAAGATCCCCAGGGGATTCATGTGTGTGTGTGTGTGTGTGTGTGTGTGTGTGTGTGTGTATACACACATATATAGATATAGATAGATAGATGTTTGTGAAGTTCTGCTCTAAAAAACATGTCATATTGTAGGAAAAGCTGTCCCTGTGGTTCCTCTCTGCCTCAGTTTCTACACTTTTTTTTTGGACAGGCAGAGTTAGACAGAGAGAGAGAGACAGAAAGGTCTTTCTTCCATTGGTTCACCCCGCAAATGGCCACGACGCAGCGCACCAATCTGAAGCCAGAAGCCAGGAGCTTCCTCCTGGTCTCCCATGCGGTGCAGGGCCCAAGCACTTGGGCCATCCTCCACTGCCTTCCCGGGCCACAGTAGAGAGCTGGACTGGAAGAGGGGCAACCAGGACAGAATCCAGTGCCCCAACCGGAAATAGAACCCAGTGTGCCGGCGCCATAGGCTGATGATTAGCCTAGTGAGCCACGGTGCCGGCCAGTTTCTACACTTGTGAAGTGAGAAGATGAGGCTATTTCAAAGATTTACGTGAGCCCAGACTAAGACACTCACATGGTCAAGTTCCCAGCTTAAATAGGTTATAGCAACCTAGCATACAAATTACAATAAAAATAATGGGCCGACAAAAAAAAAAAAGATGCTTCCATCAACCAGAAAATGGGTTGACCCCTGTGTGTGGTGTGAAATCCAGTTAAAAACAATCATTTAAGAAATGACGAGGCCGGCACTGTGGCAGGTTAAGCCTCCACCTGTGGAGACAGCATCCCATATGGGTGCCAGTTTAAGTCTCAGCTGCTCCACTTCTGATCCAGCTCTCTGCTGTGGCCTGGGAAAGCAGGAAAAGATGGTCCAAGTGCTTGGGTCCCTGCACCCACATGGGGGACCCAGAAGAAGTTCCTGGCTCCTAGTTCTGGCTCAGCCCAGCTCCTGCCATTGCAGCCATCTGGGGGGTGAACAAACAGATGGAAGACCTCTCTCTCTGCCTCTTCCTCTGTAACTCTGCCTTTCAAATAAATAAATAAATCTTTAAAAAATGAAAAAAGTAAGTCCAGAAAGGTTGAATAGCTTTAAAAAAGTCACACAGCAGAGCTGAGGAGATACAAGAGAGCAGAGGGTAACATATGAACACTAGTACTCTGGAGCTAGCAGTCTAGATCCTAGCATTTATTACCTGAGCGTCCTTGAGCAAAATACTCAACTGTTCTGTGCCTCAGAACACTCAACTGTTCACTTGGTATTATAATGGTACGAACATTATGAAGTTGCATGGGATTAAGTCTGTTAAGTATTTTTAAAAAAGATTTATTATTTTGGGTACCAGCGCTGTGGCATAGTAGGCTAAGCCTCTGCCTGCAGCACTGGCACCCATCCCATATGGGCACCAATTTGTGTTCTGGCTGCTCCTCTTCCAAATCCAGCTCTCTGCCTATGGCCTGGGAAAGCAGTGGAAGATGTCCCAGGTGCTTGAGCCCCTGCATCCGTGTGGGAGACCCTGAAGAAGCTCCTGGCTTTGGATCGGCCCAGCTCCAGCCATTACAGCCATTTGGGGAGTGAACCAGTAGACAAAAGATCTCTCAGGCCGGCGCCGTGGCTCAACAGGCTAATCCTCCGCCGGATTCTGTCCCGGTTGCCCCTCTTCCAGGCCAGCCCTCTGCTGTGGCCCGGGAGTGCTGTGGAGGATGGCCCAGGTGCTTGGGCCCTGCACCCCACGGGGAGACCAGGAAAAGCACCTGGCTCCTGGCTCCTGCCATCGGATGAGCGCGGTGCGCCGGCCGCAGCGCGCTGTCTGCGGCGGCCATTGGAGGGTGAACCAACGGCAACGGAAGACCTTCTTTCTCTCTGTCTCTCTCTCACTGTCCACTCTGCCTGTCAAAAAAAAAAAAAAAAAGATCTCTCTCTCTCTGTGCCTTTCCCTCTCTCTGTCCATAACTCTGCCTCTCAAATAAATAAAAAAAATTTTTAAAAAGATGTATTTTATTTGACAGGCAGAGTTACAGAGAGAGAGAGAGAGAGAGAGAGAGAGAGATCTTCCATCTGCTGGTTCACTCCTCAAATGGCCACAGCAGCCGGGGCTGGGCCAGGCTGAAACCGGGAGCCTAGAACTATACCTGGGTCTCCCACATGGGCTCAGGAGCCAAAGCACTTGTGGCATTCTTCCCTGCCATACGGGATGCTGCCATTGCAGGCAAGGGACTAATTCACTGTGCCACAGTGCTGGCCCCAAATCTATAAAGTATTTAGAACTATGCTGGCAACATACGGCTTTGTTACATGTGTTTGTTATATAAAATAAATCCTGACTCCCTATGCAAAGTGTTTTCCATGGTACCCTGGAGCTCTCTTCTAATCAGCTTACAGGTTTGTTTGTTTTTTAAGATTTCTTATTGAAAAAGTGACTGAGAGAGAGATGAGAGAGAGAGAGAGAGACAGACAGACATTCACTGGTTCACTCCCCAAATGCCCACAAAAACCAAGTCCAGGCTAGTCTGAAGCCAGGACCCAGGATCTCCATCTTGGTCTCCCACACAGGTGGCAGGGGCTCAAGTACTTAAGCCACCTTCCACTGCCTTCCCAGGGGCATGAACAGGAAGTCGGTTTGGAAAACAGATAGCCAGAACTTGAACTGGCACTACAGTATGGGATGCTGACATTGTAAGCAGTGACTTAACCCACTGCACCACAACACTGGCCCCTACAGCTGTTCTTTAGAAAGGGAAATAGAAGAGAAGGTGATAGACAAGAGCAATTTGGAGATGCTGATTGTAAAGTTTAAAGGAATGTAGCAGCAAGCTATGGAATGATAACACCCAGCAGACAAGGAAAAGGTAAACAGATTCTGCCCCAGATCCCTTAGAGAGAATGAAATTTAGCCAACACCTACTTGTCAACCTACAGAAACTACTTTGTATCTCTGATCTTCCAAGCGGTGAGAGAATAGGTTTCTGTTGTTTTAGGCTGTTCCAGCAGCAGTAGAAAATTGATACTCTGTCCATGGGATTCTATTTTGCAGCTGATATTCAGAACCACAAGCCTATAGATGTGCAAGTGGGAGTAGAAGGTCATTGTGAAATTTACATAAAAATGAAAACCACGGTTAGCTATCCTCCCTACTAAGCAGCTTTCATTTTTAAATTGAATTTAGAGAGGTGAGTCAAAGTGTGGGAGGCAATAGGAAATTTTGAAGTCAAGGCTTAGCAGAGAGATGGCCAGAAAAGTGACCCTTCTGTGAACAGAGGGGCCTGGAGACCTTGAAAAACCATGGGACTTTTGACAAGACTGGAGAAGAGACAGATGAGTTGTTTGTCAAACTCATGAAAGCTTTGAGTTTGGCCAGATGTTGGAGCAGGGGTTAAGGCCAGAAGTTCGGTGGGAAAGGTGAGAAAGATACAAGATTGTCAACGTCTGAATCAGAACTCTTGGCTGAGGAACTACAGAGAAAGAATTTTTCTGAGGATCATATGATGAGAGGGCAGTCTGTGGGGGAGTGAACCCTGGAAGAGCAATGACTGCAAGGAATGGAACAGCAAAGCATCGACAATTACATTAGAAGGGCATACATAGATTACAGGGAAATAGGAATATTTCCATTGCAAATGTACACACTAATCATTATCATTTTTAAGATTTTATTTTATTTTAAATATAATTGAATGATTTTTATTATCTTCCCATAGTTGTGTAATAATTACTACTCTCTAATTCCAGAACATTTTAATCACCCCAAAAGGGAATCATATAGCCATTAGTTGTCACTTCCCATTCACACTCCTTCCCTTGCTTTCTGGCAATCACTACTCTGGTTTCATCTCTATATTTTTGCCTATACTGGGCATTTCATATAAATGTAAGGAGATAATATGTGGCCTTTTGTATCTGGCTTATTTCACAAACTTAGTATAATTGTTTAAGGTTCTTCTATGTCATAGCATGTACCAGTACTTCATTCTTTCACATCAACAAATAATACCCCATTGTATAGATGTGCCACACTTTGTTTATATATTTGTCAGTTAATTGTCAATTTTTGGTTATTAGCATAATTCTGCTATGAACAATTGTGTGCAGTTGTTTTTGTGGATATACTCTTCCAATTCTCTTGAGCATATGACTACAGAACACAAACTACTGATTCATATGTTTCAGTTTTTAAAGGACTGCAAAAATATTTTTTAAAGTGTCAATGTCATATTACATTCTTACTAACAATAGATGAATGCTTCATTTTCTCCATATCTTTGCCAACATCTGCTATTTTCTATCTTTTGGATCACAGATATCCTGGGAATGTGAAGTACTATCTTATTGTGCTTTTGATCTGCATTTTCTTAATAACTACTAATGTCAAGGATATTTTCATGTGTTTTGTGTCCATTTGTATATCTTTTGGAAATTTCTGTTCTTTTAATTTGGATTTCCTTTGTATTATTATAAAGTTGTAGGTATTCTTTATATGTATTGGATACCTATCAGATATATGACTTGCAAATAGATCATTCTTCTCACTTTCTTTTTATCTTTCTATTTTCTTGATGATGTCTTAAGAAACACATTTGATTATTTTGAGGAAGTTTAACCTCTCTCTTCTCCCCCCTCTCTTTTTGTCACCTGTGTTTTGTTGTTGTATCTAAAAAACCATTGCCAAATCCAAAGTCAGGAAGATCTCAGACATATTGTCAAAATTTTTATTGTTTGAGCGCCTATATTTAAGTCTTTGGTCCTTTTTGAGTGAGTTTTTGTAGATGATATAAGGAGAGACTAATCTCATTATTTTTTCTACATATGAATATCCAGTTTTCCCAGTATTATTTGTTAAAACAATTGACCTTTCCCCTTTGAGTGTTTTTAGCATCTTTATCAAAAAATATTTCACCTTAATTGTGAGAGTTTATTTATGAGATTTCTATTCTTTTCCACTGGTCTGTCTTTATGCCAGTTGTACATTTGCTTGATTAGATAACTTTGTTCTAAGTTTTGAAGTCAGGAAGTCTGAAACCTCCCATTTCATTTCTTTTAAAGATTGCTTTGGCTATTCAGGATCCCTTGAAATGCTACATGAATTTAATAAGGAGCATTTATTTTTCTATTTCTGTAGAAAACACCAGTAGAATTTTGATGAGAATTGCATTGGGCCTCTAGGTTCCTTGGGTGATTTCATTTTTGTATATAATTTGAAGAAAGGGACCAGCTTCTTTATTTTATATATGAGTATCAAGTTCTTTTCTTGTTGAAAATACTGTTTTTATCACATTGTTCTGTTGGCATCCTTGTCAAAAATAATTAATTATAAACATAAGGATTTATTTCTAGACATTTAATTTGGTTCAATTGATCTATTTTTGTGCCAATATCATAAGATCTTTATTTATCTGGGTATTAAGTTTTGAAATGGGACAATGTGATTGCTTTGTTCTTTTTCAAGATATTTTTGGCTATTTTGGATCTCTTGCTTTTTCATATGAAGTTCACAGTCATACTATCAATTTTTCCCAAAAACAGAGCTAAAGTTTGGATAGAGATTGCAGTAATCTAAAAATCAATTTGGGGAAATTTCTTTCTTAATATTAATGTTTCCAATCCATAAACATGGTATATTTCCATTTATGTAGATAATTTAAGTGATGGTTTATAGTTTTTGTTATACAAGTCTTATACTTTTTTTAATCAAATTTGTTCCTAAATATATTTCTTTTTGGTACCTTCTAAATGATATCATTTCCTTTTTTAAAAAAAAATATTTATTTATTTATTTGAAAGGCAGAGTTGGAGAGCAAGAGAGAGAAAGAGAGAGAGAGATCTTCATCAACTAGTTCACTCCCCAGAAGGCCACAACAGCCAGGGCTAGACAAGGCGGAAGCCAGGAGCTTCTTCTGGGTCTCCCGTGAGAGTGCAGTGGCCCAAAGCACTTGGGCCATCTTCTTTCTGCTGCTTTCCCAGGCACATTAGCAAAGAGCAGGATCAGAAGTGGAGCAACTATATTCCTAAACATAAATGTACTTATGAAATTTGTGTTCCTTAGAAAAATAAATAAATAAAAAAGTGGAGCAGCCCAGACTCAAACTGACCCCATATGAGATGCTGGCATCCCAGGTGGTGGTTTTACCCACTGTGCCACAACACCAGCCCCCAATGCTGTTGTTATTAGTGTGTATCCCAGAAACCTGCTTAAGTTGTTTATTATTTCTAATTGTGTGTGTGTGTAGTGTATATCTTAGGGTTTTCAATACCCAAACTCATGTCATTTAAAAATATACATAGTTTTAATTTTCTTTTATATATGGATGACTTATTATTTTTTATTACCTAACTAGAACCCCCAGTATAATATTGAATAGCAATGGTGACAGTGGACTTCCTTGTCTTGTTCTTGATCTGTAGAGAAAAACTTTCAGTAATTTTGCATTAAGCATGATATTAGCTGTATGTTTTTCATAGCTAGCCCTTGTCAAATTGAGAAATTTTTCTTCTATTCCAAGTTTGTTGATTGCTTTTATAATGAAAGGGTGTCCTTTATTCTGTATAATATATTGATTTATTATTGTTTGTTGAACCAAACTTGCATTCCTGGAACAAATCCAACTTCATCATCATTTATAATAATTTCCTATGTTGCTAAAATTTCGGTTTTATAATACTTTGTTAATATTTTGTTTCTATATTCATAATAGATATTTATATGTGGGTTTTTTGTGATGTCTTTGGTGTTGGTATTAGTGTTATACTGACCTCATAAAATGAGTTGGGAAGTCACATCTCTTCTAGTTTATTGGAAGACCTTAGAAATATTACTGTTAATTCTTTTTTTAAAGTATGGCAGAATTCACCAGTGATACTATTGTAGAGCTGGAAATAGGGATATGGGAATAGGGTATGTTAAACACCACAGTTTTTTTTTTTTTTATCAAGTTTCAATTATTTTTCTTGAATAAATGCTCCTCAGATTGTTGCAAGCCTTTGATTAATTTCTCAAGTTCTAAAAAGTTTTGTTGATGTTCTTCTTGCTTTTGAAGAGGAATAAGTTTGCAAAGATCCCTATTCTACCATTCCAGATGTGACTCTCTCATTTAAATTTTATTGTTTAAATATTGGCTCCAACAGATCTCCTGTCCTGATGTCAGTTCTCACATCTTATTTTTTAATTTCAGTCTCAGTCTCTCTTTCGCATTGTCCAGAAAAACTAAGGGATTCAAAGTACATTTCAAGGAATCCAAGATGTTTCCTACCATAAAAGCTTATGTCATTTTGATAGACTGAATAAGAAAGTTTTCAGAACTGCCAAGGCTTTATGGAATAGCACACTGAAGCAGGACATTGTAGCCCACCCAGATTGCAAGGACCTGTGTAAGAACATCTTGAATCAATGTTCTTACGTCCATCCTTTTTAACAAGAGTAACACATTTACATGAAAGCAGTAATAAAAATTTAAAAATAAAATCTTGCACCTTAGTCTTTATGATTCACATAAGCAACCATCTTTAAATATTTCAATTGTAAATTCTTCTTGGTGGTCTACAACCTTAATTTTAAGCAATATACTTATATTTCTTGATGTATCAGCTTTAAATAATATATGTTAACTGATCTTTGTGAGAGATGAAAATGTTAACTAATGGCTCTTTCTCCTTTTTAAAATATTTATTTATTTATTTATGTGAAAGGCAGAAAGAGAGAGAGAGGGAGAGAGAGATCTTCCATCTGCTAGTTTGCTCCCCAAGTGGCTGCAAAGGCAGAGGCTGGTCCAGACCCAAGCCAGGAGCCAGGAATACCATCCTAGTCTCCCACATCAGTGGGGTCCCAAGTACTTAGGCTATTTTCTACTGCCTTCCCAGGTGCAGTGGCAGGGAGCTGGGTATGAAGCAGAGCAGCTTGAACTTATATGGGATGATGGCAGCAGGTCAGGCAGCAGCTTAATTTACTGTATCAATGTTAGCCCCTCTTTCTCCTTTATTACAATTACCAAACTTTGCTACTTCTATTATTATTGGATGCTACTTTTTGTTTTCTGTTGGCTAACTTTATGTATATACTGATAACAACACAGGATGATTAAAATTTATTTTTAGTTTTATCAACTTTACACCAATTACCTTAACCATTTACCGTATGAAATGAGTGCTTCTATGTTAGGTAAAACTTCTCAACCTTATCCTCTGAGCCATCCTTCTTTACCTCCCATATTCTGCCAATCCTATCACCACTCTTGTCTGTTAGGCCTCATAACATTAGGTCCTGTTTGGTAAACATAATTAAATCTTTCATTGTTGGCCTGCAACTTGGATTTTAAATGTTGAAAATCAATAAATAGTATTTTATTATGATTATGTAAATATTATTTACTGCAGAACCAGGCAGAATGGAGACTGTTTAAAGAAGAAATATCAGTTTGGCGCCGAATCCTCTCACAACGACAATAAACAAAGAAGAAAAATACAAATGGGAGATCTTTCCCTAAATTTCATTTAAAAATTGCTTAAAATTGTGTTATAACATGGTTGACTTCATATTTGAGGGAAAACATTTATATACTTTTTGTGTTTCCTATTGTGTATAGAAGTATTTAATTTTGATTGCTCATAGATGATATCTCTGCCTTTGTCAGCCTTCAATTAGCCACCTTTTAAATTATACTATTATCTAATTAACATGGATTTACTCCTGAACCTGCTTTCTAGCTCTGACTTCAGTAAAGAAATTTTACATTGGCTGTGATATTTCCCAAATCTCTGTGCTTCCTGCTTTTGTGGATTCTTTTGTGAGTTGTTGTATTATTAGAGTACAATATTCAGAAAGTATTTTTATTTGCAAAAAAATGCATGAGAGGTAAGCTTCCTGAGTCCATGCACATGTAGAAATGTCCTTACTTTGTCCTTCAATCTTTATTAGTAATTTGGTTTCATAGAGACTTACAGGCTAATGTTTGTTTTTCTTCCAGTACTGCAATACTTTTTTCTTTGACCTCGAACATCTGGATTTGCTGATGCTGATTCATTTAATGTTGATATTGCCCTTATTCTTTTGCATGCTGCCATCTTTTTCTTCGCTATGGGAGCTTGTAAGATTTTCTCCAGGTAAAACGGGAAATTGTACAGAGAAAAGCATACTCATTGTGTGATATTAATTTATCAGTGAACCATATTTACCTAGTCATATTAATGACTGACTGACTGCTTAACAAAAAGTTGTAGTATTGACAGGATAAGGGAAAGAAAGGGAGGTGATACAACAGAGTTTGACTACCATCTGCCCTAACAGGAAGTCAACTGATAGTGTATTTTCCAATTCAGGAATGAGCAATGTCTGCACATTATTTAGAAACAAAGAATATACCTGACAGAAAAGCAAATATCATTGAAAATGATTGCTTCTTGGAAATAGGATATAGATGCAGATATAAATAGGAGAAGTGTACTATGAAGAAAAATAGTGTGGGGTAAAAAAAATAAAGAATGATAGTAAGTTGGAGGTTAGTAATTTTAGCTGATTTGGGTTGTTAGAGAAAGCTTCTTTTAAAAAGTGGCATTTAAAAAGTCTCACGAAACTGAGATGTAAGAAAATTTTGGAAACAGTATCTCCAGTAGAAGCAAGTGTAGTGGTCCTGAGTTGAGGATGTGCTTGGTTGGTCAATGAAAAGGAAAAAGGCCAATGTGACTGGAATGAAAAGAGGGGGAAGGGAGGGAGAGAGATGTGAAACATGTTTGGAGAGGTAACCAGGAACAAGATCTTGTGTGGTAAGTGAAGAACTTCAGATGTGATAGAAGCCACTGAAAGTTTTTAAGAAAGGATGATACGATCAGATTGGTCTTTAAAAAGTATCATCATGGCCACTATGTTGAAAAAGAGAAGCAAGGAGAAAAAATAGGAGGCTACTATAATAGCCCAAGTAAGAAATGACAGTGACTTAAACCAAGGTGTTATCTGTGGAAATGTTGACAAATAGTTAGATTTGGAAAATACTCTGAAAGTATTTTATGGATTAGAAGTGCATATGAAAGAGATCAATTAAATAAGATTTTTATCAGGAATTGGGGGAATGTATTTCCCATTTTCTAATATGGGGAAGAGGGTGAAAGGAGCCTCTTGGAGTTAAAAATATTCATTATACTTCGTATATGCATTAGAAGTCTACATGTGCTTTGTATTTAAGTGCAGGTGTTTTTTTGAGCAGAGCCTTTGTATATATGAACCAGACTTCAGGAGTGCAGTAAGGACTAAATATGTTGTTATGAGTATATCAACATATTTTCCCCACATAGATACCACTCAAGGTCATGGAATTGGATATAATTACTTAAAAATGGGTGTAGAGTGAGGAGAAAAGCACTCACTTGAGCCCTCAAAGTAAGGAAGATGAAGCATAGCCAACAACAGACACTTCTGAGTGTTAGTTTAGGAAATGGGACACCTGTGGAGATTGTTAATTAGGAACCTGAGAAGTCTATTCTTATAGAAAGGAAAGAATCAACTTATATATGAGAGGACTTCAAAACATTTGTGGGAAATGCAATATGAAAAAAGTAACTGTGCATGAATTTAAAAATACTTTGCTCCAAAATAAAACTATCTTTTGATTCTGTTTTACATTAAATTTTTGACATATCCTCATATTTTCAATTTAAGGTAGCTTTGAACATCCAAATCAAAATGTCCGGTAAAAAGTTAAAAATGAAGTTCATGAGTTAGAAATAGTATGAAATTAGCAGTGATAAATATAAAATAATTAAATTTATTAAATGTATTTATTCATTTATTTATTAGAGAGAGGGAGGGAGAGATATTGACAGAGAAAGCTCCCATACTTTGGTTCACTACTCAAATGCCAACAGCCAGGACTAAGGTAACTGAAGTGTAGAACTGGGAATCCAATCCAGTCTTCCACAAGAGTGGCAATTACTTGAACTATCACCTATGCCTACCAGGATATGCATTAGCAGAAAGTTGAGTCAGGAGCCTGAGGCAAGGATCAAACCCAGGCACTTCAACAGGGAATGCAAGCATCTTAACAGCTAGACCACATACCCACCTCATGAATCAGATACTCTGAAGACAGTATATGAAGGAAGGAGTAGGATATTGAGTGTTAATGTTGTACCAAAGTCAGTACATAAGTCTGGAAGACCAATCAAAATTTTGAAAGATCTAATAAAGAATTTGGAATATTAAGTTTTCAGTGCCTTTTCTAACTCTACTACTAACTAGCTGCATGGTACAAAATCTTCATCTATCAATTGGGAATGAAAATAATATTAGTATCATTGATATTCCAGAAAATTGTTACAAGAATAAAATGTAGGGGCTGGTGCCGTGGTGCAGTAGGTTAATCCTCTGCCTGTGGTGCTGGCATCCCATATGGGTGCTGGTTCTAGCCCCAGCTGCTCCTCTTCCAATCCAGCTCTCTGCTATGGCCTGGGAAAGCAGGAGAAGATGGTCCAAGTGCTTGGGCCCCTGCACCCACATGGGAGACCAGGAAAAAGAGCCTGGCTCCTGGCTTCGGATTGGCATAGCTCTGGCCGTTGCGGCCATTTGGGGAGTGAACCAGCGAAAGGAAGACCTCTCTGTGTCTCTCCCTCTCATTGTCTGTAACTCTACTTCTCAAATAAATAAATAAATAATCTTTAAGAAAAAACAGAATAAAATGTGGTCATGTGTATGACAATGCTTTGCAACATGCACAAGGCTATTCAAATGTGAACTGTTCATTATTTTTCTTCTGTTTGGCCTAGAGTCCAGAGCCTTCATGATGGAGAGTCAGGACAGGTTCCATGGACATATGGAGCTCTCAGGGGGCTTGTGAGAGACTCAGGGAAATGTCTAACTTAACCTGCTGAGCACCACACTTTTTCTGCTTTAACCCATCTGCTGTAGAAAATGTGAAGCCAACAAAGAGGAGCGAGACAGAGGTAAAGGCATCTGATAAAAAGAGCTTTAAGAGGAGTCAGCACAGTGGTGTAGCAGGTAAAGCCACAGCCTGCAATGCCAGCACCCCATATGGGTGCCGGTTTGAGACCCGGCTGCTCCACTTCTGATCCAGCTTTCTTCTACGGCCTGGGAAAGCAGTAGAAGATGGCCCAAGTTCTTGGGCCCCTACACCCATGTGGGAGACCTGGAAGAAGCTCCAGGCTCCTGGCTTTGGATTGGCCCAGCTCCAGCCATTACAGCCAGTTGGGGAGTAAACCAGCAGATGGAGGACCTCTCTCTCTCTCTCTGCCTCTCTTTCTCTCTGTGTGTAACTCTTTCAAATAAATAAAATCTTGGGGTTAAAAAAAAATAACAAGCTTTAAGAAAAGGAAAGAGTGTGTTCAGAGAGTCACGTGATTCCAGAAGTCAAAGATGAAAAGTCCATTGGACATGGACCAAGGGATCATTGATAAAATTTGTAGAGATACTGTGAGCTGGCTGAACTATAGGTGTTCCCTCCAGTATCAACACCATGGCACCAGATATCCTTGTTCATTTTTAGGCATATCCTGAATGATTCATGTCAACCCATCTTAACTTGATGCTCCTCCCCAGAGTTCCTAGTCCTTGTTTAAGACCTCATATCATCCCACTCAAAACCATCGGCCCCCATTGTTATTATGCTATAACCTCTGGCTGACCCTCTCAGCTATATTTTGAGCACATGTTGTACCCTCAGTCTTATTGAAAACACTTATTAGGCATCGATCTCTGAATATTTTCCTTGATTATATTACACTCTCTTCCTTCAACCATGTTGCTTCTGTTTACACCAGATAAACAGCCTAGCCCCTTCCCTTGTAATTCACCCCAACCAACCTTGCTACTCACTCAACCAAACCAGTGATTCATAGACTTTTCTCTAGTAAATGAAACCCTGAAACTTCTGATGAGAAAAGTCATACACAAACCTCAATATGTTGAGACAAAAACCCTTGCTGCAGAGGGAGGAAGTGAGTCTGATGGAATTGGAGAATTCTACGCCAAAACACAGTGATTCTGAGCTTAGGCCCTGTGGTTCAAATCCCAGCTGTTCCATTTGTTAGCTGTGTCCTTGATCAGATTATTTAATGTCTAATCTATAATTCCTTCTCCTTTTACTTAGATCTCAATATATACCAGTGCCAAGCAATGGAAGGTATAAGATGTTGAATAAATTAATTAGTTACTACAAAGAAATAAAGGCCCAGAACAATTAAGTGATACATAGCAAGCTAGTGGTCAATGAAGAAATCAAGCTTCTATAGTATAAGAGTTACACATTCTTACAGAAATAAAATTTCCTCAAATGATAATGTATTATATTTAAGCAGTAGTCATGGTGCTAGATGTGATTCTAAGTGCTTCATAATATTATTGTGAGTAGGATATAATTATTGCTGTGTTTTACCTCTGAGATGATGAAGGTACAGACAGGTTATGAACTGAATGGAATTCCTTAAAGGTTAACTAAAGAAATACCATGGTCTCTTTCAAATAGCCTTTTTGAATTTGACTATCATTTTCTCCTTCCCTCTATCCCTGTGGTCACAAAACTCTTCTTTCCTACCTGACCATTGGCAGGTATCAATATTGAGAGGGTCCCAGGATGCAGTCTTCCAAGACAAAGTCTAATTATGATGTAGAAAGGAACAGCATCTGGCAGCTAAGCCCTCTTCTTCCTTCCACAATGCTGTTCTTAGGGAGAAAAAAAGTGTTATTTAAGATTCTGAATGTGCAGCCTCATTTTTTCAACATGGCAACCCAGAAACAGTTAATATTCCCGATTCTCTTTCTATATCTTGGAAGCTATGTTCCTACCTCAGAGGCCACATCTAAACTCCCTACAGCCTGGGGAGTTTAGACCTAGAGCTTAATAAGTTCTACTAATTCACCATGGGGTAAATGGAGTGGGTCTGGGGTAAGGGTGGAAGAATATATAAAGAGAAAGAAGCGAATAAACCATTTGGAAAACAGACCAAGGAAGGCAGACAGTTGATGTGTCTAATGATATATTCCTGTGCCCTCACAGGGTTTTCAAACATTGTCACAGGATTCTAGGCCTGTCCCCGCAGGCTTCTGAGTGAGGCTAGTTCTAAACAACTTCCAAGTCGACTTTATGAAAGTCATATGGTACTTTATAAAAACTCTTATTATTCATTATTCAATTATAATTATTGAGTCAACCATGAGTGTTGTGCCTTCCATCAGAAATATAAGCTAAATATCTTGAACCTGGAGCTATTACTAACCAGAATACTTTAGGGCATAGTGTACCAGAAAATAAGCTTTCAGAGATTGAATTAGCACAGCGTAAATATCCATCCAACAGAGCAGGTAATTTTCTCATTGCTCATCAAATGAATTCCTAAGCGTTAGTTACCCAATATGCTGGTTCTTGTAGAAATAACCCACAAAGAGTTGATTCATTTGGGAGCAAAGTTTCCTTAATTTTCCTTCGTGTAGAGTTCAAGCCTTCCCTTTATGAACCCTGACTGACATAAATCTGGTTCCCTACTGGCAAGGATGACTATGGATTTTATTTTTTATTCATCTGTTTATTTGTTTTTCTTTTGTTTTAATCAAAGAATGAGAAAACATCTCATTATCATATTCAAAATACATTAGGGCCATCTGGTCAAACTTCCTAGACTTCTATCTGTCAAATTAGACTTTTCTCCCCCAAAGCAAAATGAAGAACCTTGCAAGCAGCACTGTCTTCAAAGCAAGCACATGGCAATGGAAATGCTGTCACCTAACCTTGCAAGCCCAGTGAATCAGTTTGACTCTTTCCTCTCATCTGCAGTTTTTAGAGATGTGGGTGTGAGGCATCAGCAACTGAAAACCCGGGCTACAAAGCCAGTCCTCCCCTGTGGCTGCCACACAGTTTTTGCCTGCAGGATGAGCTTCCTCACTGACGTACTTGCTTTTTTTTTTTTTTAATCTGGAAAATCCCCCGCCTCCTCCATTCTTTCACAAACTTTCTGCCTGAATGATTTCTCATCAGAGAGCCCTACATACATTTTGTTTCTCCCCACTGCAGGCCTTCTTGTTTTTTTTTTTTTTCCTACAAACTTCCGCATGCTGCCTGTTTTTTTTTTTTTTTCAAAGCGTCACATTTTGGAAAAAAATTTTGACTCTGAAGGATTTTTCAAGACCATTACATTCTCACTGCTTTCCCTACTCTATTCCAACTTGCTTTTTATAATGAAAATATGAACCATAATTGGGAGAGATTTATTGGCAAGTAAGTATCTGAGGACCACGCAGGTTTTTTCTTTACAGGAACCTTGAATGTTTAATAAATATTTAAGTAAACAAATTTCAGCCACATGCCTTTATTTTAGGAATCCAGCTTTAATAAAAATCCAGACACTATTATTATTGCAAACATTAATATTTCAAAATACTCTGTGGATCAGGGAGTCTTTTAGAAACAATGACTTCCACTGATTTCAATTAAAGGCAACCTGCATTAAACTCTAGCAGCTCCTTCCCTCCTGAACACAGTCCCTTTACAACTGGTCTTTCCTCCCCCCATCACCACTTCCCGCAATCACATGCAATTAAAAGGCTTATTATTGCTGAAGCTTGGCCCTCAGCCAGCAAGGTGCGTGTGCGGGTGCGTGTGTGTTTATTGTTTTTCCGGAGCCAGTTCTAAATGGTTTTCTCCACGTCTGAAGGAGACAAGGATCTTCCATAGCCCAAAAGAGGCCATCAAGTTTTAACACTGTGAGGCACGACTTCTAATTGCATCCTCCCCAGAAAAGTACAAACAGTTCCTCAGACGAGGTCCCCCACCTCCTACGCGCCCAGCAGCCTGCCCTCCCCGCAGAGAGCCCCGCGACAGCCTCCCCAACACCTGTGAATCATCCGAGAGAGGCTCCAAGGGAGAGCTATTTGCACGCCACCCCCATCAGAGCCACCACCGCCTCCCTGGGCGCCTCCTGCACGACAACAGGGTGGGTGGGGGTAGCTAGGATTATTGCTTTATTATTATTATTTCTAATTTCTCATATGACTTGCACAAGACACCTTCCTCGCTCATGCCCTGATTTGAACATCAGAGAGCCCCCGAGCCAGCCTGTCGTGGTGCCCAGGCTTTGCGCACTGAGCGAAGCACCAGCGTTTTATCGCGTCCTAACCATGCTTGAACGCAAACCCGCCACCTTCTCCCTGGATGTCTGGACAGATCTAAACGGCGCCTACGTGCCTGTGCGGACTTTTCCTAAAATACCCAACGCAAAACCCCAGGCTCAGACTGCAAATTCCGCTGAAAACAGCGTCATCAATGTTACCCTGGCCAACAGCTCTCAACTCCAAGCCTGGAGTCCTAGCAACCCCCTGCTGGTTTTGTTAACTACCCTTCCGGACTCAGCGGATACTCTCCGTGGTAATAGCTCTGACGTACTTTAAAATAAAGTGTGTGAGTCTCTCTTCCCAACTGACCACATGAATGCAAACTCCTAGCCCTCGTTGCAGCTCGGATAAAATGAAGAAATCACTCATAAAAAATAGCAACCCACGTAGCCTGGCCATATATGGAGCTGGGGAGGGTTGACAGGGATGTCCCTTCGGACCCTTTTCTGGTGGTTAGGGGCACAAATCGCAGTTGAAATTTCCCCCTCCCTCACCGTTCCCACCACTGCCTCTGCCTTCCTCTCTTCGCGCGTGACTCAATTCAGCTGGAGTAAATTATGTATATGTGATCTATAGATGTACGTGTATTAACATTCATAGGCACACACAACAAAGGACATCAGGGAGCCAGAGGCAAGATAAATGTGTTTGCCCAAGACCGGGTGTTAAAATGGAGTCCTAAAATCTCTCTGTTCGGGTGTTTATAGAACACTAAAATACAAAGATTTGCAGTGAAGCGCACACGGAGCTGAGTCAAGCTCTGGGCACCTCGAGACTCGTCCCCTCCCTTCTCGCGCCTCCGCCCCCCTCGCTCCTCCCCGGCCACCACGCGCCCCCTCCCTCTTTCGACCCTCCCTGCTCTCCATGCCCCCCACTCACCCCGCCCCTCGCCAGCATACTTCCTCCCCGCCCCTCCCGAGCCGGCTATTAAAAGCTGCTGACGTCAAAGGGACGGCCATCTTTGATGAGGGCAGAGCTCACGTTGCATTGAAGACGAAACCTCGCCGAGGTCAGGCGCTGTCTTTCCTTCCCTCCCTGCTTGGCGGCTCCTCCACGCTTGCAACCTGCAGGGGCCCCGGCGAACACCACCCTCTGGAGAAGCCAAGGTAAGGGGGCCCTCCCCAGCTCGAGGTTCTGGCTCTAGATGTCTGTGTACCCCAAAGGGACCCCACAGCTGGGCAGAGCAAGTGAGCTTGGGCAAATGCAAGTGTTTGTACACTTAGGGTGCGGTATTCTGGGTATGCACGTCTGGCTAGACTCCCTTCTGGGGCTTTATAAAGTATTTTCGAGGTGAGCTGCTTGGGAAGGGATGAATGGAGATAGTGCAGGTGGAGCGATGAGGAGGAAGAACAAGGATACATACCGAATAAGTTACTCCTCTGCAACAGTCGTGGGACTCTGTCTCTTCCATTTTGCGATGCAGTTTTCGGAGATGTTTAGCAGGCTAGGGGGTAGGGAGTAGGGGTTTGTTTTCCTTTCTGTGGACCAAAAAAAAAAAAAAATCAAAACAAAAAGCCATCATGTTGTTCTAGTTCTCTTGGGAAGAATTAAGGAGAAGGCAAGGTGTGGGGCGCTGGGGAGGCCAAAGGAGAAAGAACGAGTTCTCGCCCCGGGCAAGCGGAGCTGCGGCAGCGGCGGCAGCCTCCATGCCCCGCGGACTTGATTTATGCCGCCTGCTCCACGTCAACTGCAGGCTGGCGGGAGGCGGGCGGGTCGTGCCGAGTGGGAGGGCTCTGCGGAGGGCTGGCGCGGTGGGCTCGCCCCGGGGACTGCGGCGGCCGGTGCTCAGCACCCTGGAGAGCAGTACCGGGGGCCCGTCCTGGCGCCGGCGACCTTTCAGCACCACAGACAGCAGTCCGGCCGCAGAGCGGCGTCTACCTGCAGCAGACGTCTGGCGGGGACTGGATGTGCTAGGGTTGGAGGTCAAATCGTCTCTCTGAGACCCTGATCTTACAGGGACCATTAATAGAGCAGGCATAGTAGGTTTAAAGAGAAAAGGGAAGAAAAAATAAATCCTGTCCACAAAGACTTCAGACAATTGCCTGCTCTCCTGTTCACCTCCTGCATACCATCAAAAAAAAAGTCTGCTGGTGGAAACCCTCTGTGTTGCCCTCTGCCCCTCTTCGGTAGGAAATAAACACTTTTAAAAATAATATGTGTTAAGTCTCTAGCAAGATATATACATTTTTGTTTGTTTTTGTTTTTAACAGAGTAAACCAATCTACAGATCTTGGGTGGGCATGAGTGGGGTATATATGAAGATGGCAAAACTGTTTATAGAAGTGATATCTCTCTAAATATTTATATTTTATAAACATTTAGGATTAACTGAATTCATAAGAATCAACATTACCACGAGCACACATTCACAAAAATACATCTTTGAGGACTATTACAGTCCTATAGTGTATATTATTTAACCTCTCTGGCTGTGAATTCAGAGTTAGTAGAAGTATTTCCTGTAGTTGTTGGTTATTGCTGGTCAGTAGTTTCATTTTTGTTTTGATAACATTAAGACTGATCTACCGCAGGACAATCCAACTGTGTCCTTCAGGGCACGGCAGGTGAGAGAACCAGGGTGTTAGAATGAAACCGGATTCCAACCTAAAGACCTACTGCAATTTCTATTATGGCACTGCAGGATTTTGCTGAGATGATGATAAATACTTTGACCATTTTCTACTCTGAGGCTTGGAGCCTCTGAGTGAGCAAAAATCATCACAGCAATATTTCTCTTTGATTTAGACAGATCAAATTGTCATGAAATGGCTGGGATCAAAATTGTACTATTTAAGTAGCTGGCAAAAAGAATAACAGTATCATATGTAAGAATATGTACAGCATATTAAAAAAATGCTACCATGATCCCTTTAAAAGACTCAAAATAGGATCTTGGATTGTGTTTAATTAGGCATAACTCCAATCATCTGTATACTAAAGATTCTAAAACATCTTGTTCACATACAGAAGGTTTTTCCATCTCAAGCTATATGTTTATTACATAGTGGTTTTCCTTTTTATGGTTAACCATGCATTTATATATAAATATGTGTATGTGTGTGTATTGTATATATTTGTATATATTTGTTCTGTATGGATGTAAAAATTATTTGGGTGGACATTTATTCATCAGTCTATACCTGCATGAAAGAAGTTTATAACTCTAAAATCTTCAGGCAAAATAAACAACTTGCTTCAGTTATGGGAGGAAGGGAGTTATGGACAGGAATCATTAAAAATGTTTTTGTCTTCATGCTGCATATCCAGACAGCTCTCTGCGTAGTTGCGTCAAAAGAAAAGCCTAATGCAGCTGGAATTACGTGCTTGGACATTGGTAATTACTGCTGAGTTTGTTTGCTAGTGGAAGACTGGGGACAGGAGGAAGAGGTAGAGGACTGCAGTGAAGCTGCAAAGCGCACAGGACTGGGAGGAAGAAGCAAAATGCAGGATGATAGGGCTAATTCTGAAAGAGCTTACTGATAAATTAAAGAAAAACATCACTGAATCATGAATTTAACATGTACATTGTTGACAAGCTTCATAAAAAGGAATCTAAGATGTGTTAAGATTTTTAAAAATCCAGGGCAGTGCAGTGAGAAGAGGTATGAGCAGATAGACAAAAGGATGAACCAGGTAGCATTCATGCAGCCCCTCTGATGGTACCTGGAATTTTCTATGTTACTATTTTGGCATTCAGATAACAAAACAACTTACACTCTTCTGAGCCTGTTCTATGGTAAAATCTCTGAAAAATGAAACCTTTTATTTTCACTCTGTTAGACATGCACAATCACACATGTGCAAACACAACATAAACTGTCCCTTAGTTAGCTTGTCTAAAGATATTCCTGAGCTCTAATGTTAGCCCTCAGTGTCAGGGTTATCAACTGGAAGATTGATGTTTGTTCCAGTCCCACCTGGAAGCTGCGTAACAGCAGGCCTTCAGCAGAACCTGTAGGTCTTGAGTATTAAATGGGAGAAATAATTCAAGAAAGATATTGAGAGAAGAGACTAAAAAGAAGAAAAAGAAATGAAACTGATTTTTAGATGATGCAGTCTGAATAAACAATGTTTCTTGTGTTATGGAACTGTTTTGCAATTCTACCAAGCTAGGAAAATCCATGTTTTCAGCTTCAGCGCTGGATTTGTTTCTGCAATGTCATCCCTTGTCAGCAGCGACTAACCTGATAAGAAGATACCAATCAATCAGTCAACACCAGATACATAAATGAACTCCCATGGAGGGATATCAGGCCTGATAGTTATATGGCCTTTGATCTCAATGAGTTTAACATCTAGTAACCTTTAAAAAAGTTTAAAGTCAGTACTTACTAGAATTAAAATGCAATAAAATGGTGGAAGAAAATATGTGAGGGAACATATTAGTAAATGTCCAGTGAATGTGACTAATATGAAGGAATGTAAATTCAGAGGAAAGCAGTGTTGCAGATCTGATCTGAGAGAACAGGCCGAACTTGAGCTGTCTTTTGAAGACTGGAGAGAGGCTGAAGAAGTCTGCTAAGTAGATACAGCATAAGCAGAACTGCAAGTTGGGCAAATTCCATGCTATGGTCAGCAAACCCTGAAAGAGCCCATCCATCTGCATGGAATCGTAAACTTGCATGTATATTTTGGGGGGCAAAGGGGTTGCTATACCAGAATTGGAGCCTTCTGTGGAAGGCTTTAAATGCAAAACTGAGAATTTGGTACTTTATCTTCTAAAATTGATTTCTGAGCAGAAACTGATATAACAAAGTAACCAGGTCTTTTTTAATATCCAGAAATTGCTGTTGACACAGTAGATTTAATTTATGTACTTCCAGAAATTGAGAGGAGAAAAATAATGTTGTGAGGTATCACTAATTTCAAAAATATCACTCATCATTGAAGAATCTTTTAAGCTCACTCTTCAAGATGCACATATGCAGATGAACATGTAAGGCCTGCCCAGAAGTTAATTGTAAGTTTCAACTTTCCACCACTAACTAGAACAAATTATTCAAGATAAGTACCTGAGATTGAAAACGGGTCAGGAATCTGGTGATGAGAAGTCTCAGAAGGTATACTTACCTGATCAATGTGTTGCAGAACACTCTCTTGTACTCTCTGAGTAGTCTGCATTCTCAAATACACTGGTTGGATGAAAAAAGACATCAGACCTTCTGAGCATGTCTCAGGCAGCAAAACAATTGACTAAGAATGGGGGGGGGGGATGATGTGAGAAAATTCAGAAAATCTGGACTGAGGGAGGTGGCAGCGAGTCACATTTCTTTATATAAGCAACCTTGCTGATGCTTGCTGATTACCCCCCAAGGGCTATTTGAAAGCTGGACTACACCTATTTCCATTGTAACCTAGTGTTTACTACTCTTGCCAGCGGAAATTCAAGATTACAAGTACCGATGGAACTGCTAAACCAGAGTAGTCGATGGCTTCTTGGAAAGGAAGAAGTAGCAGTTGCAGACTTAGGATTTATTGCTATTTCACTGTGCCTGTGAAGTATCAAGAGTGTAACCTCATTTGTTCTTCGTCAAAACACTGAAAAAAGAGATGTCCTAGGGTAACTTTCTGATTTCCAAGCTGATGTCCCAGGAGAAACAGGAGAGTTGTGACATTTGGTGCTTTAGGAGGAGGTCAGGCTGGGGATTAGTAAACTGAGTTCCCAAAGGCCTCTAAACATCAGGTAAGAGGAAGGGAAAAGATGTGACAGCGCATTGAGGCAATGGGAGGTGTGAATGGAAAAAGCTGTAAAGAAATTAGCCTTACAACAGGAAAAAACTCAGAAAATTCCAGAGACCCTCAGCTACACAATAAGCTCTTCAGAGTTGCTGTTGTTGCTATAACAAAAACATCCAGTCTTTCTATTTAATTTCCTTCTCCAGAATCTTAAGCACTTCCCCTTAAACATGTAAAAGTCCAAAAAGCTTCTAATTTCTACTTGAACAACACAAACCTTGGTCATGATGTTAAATACCATTAGGAAGACATAGCTCCGAGTTAGAAAGACAGAGATACCCAAAGACATGATTAATCAGAATAGACTGGCGGGGGGGGGGGGGGAGAAGAAAGCACCTTATCTATACTCGTTCACTAATCCTCATAACCTCCAAGTGGTCAGGTTACTGACCAGCATGTGGTCCCTAGTTTTTTATCTTTGAAGCAATTGCTTGTAATCTCCTATTTTGGAATCATGTTGTGTTTTAAATAAGTCATCTAACCACTGTTGGACTCAGTTTCTTCATCTGCAGAAAGATAAAAAACTAATGTTGCTCGCTCTCCCTTCCACGCAGCAGTCAACGAAATCAGTGGTGGAAATGCCTGGCCATGTGTCTGGGCCTGGTGACAGTCGCAGCTGCCATTTCCTTTATAATTCTACAATAACTAAACCAGGCTCCCCCTCCCACCACATCTTAAGATTAATACATCCATCATCTCTTTTATCCCCAGTCCTTTTTCCCCCTCAAATTGCTTTAATGTCATATTTCTGAAGCTTTCCTAATCAGACTTAAGAAATCCTTGCTTTTCCCTAAAAGCTCTGTTCTGAGTCATCTCTGCTTTGGGTTTCTCCTGACCTTCTCAATCTGATTTATAACTGTTTGGCATATACAATCCTTACAACCTGCCTAGATATTTATTTTGTTCCACCCAAATAACCATTTCTTTAAATTCCTCTTTAGATCTCTGTTTGATATCTCCTATACTCAAAGAAATTCGTTACCTGCCGTTTCCTCACTCTTTTCCTCTGTCACTTAGAAAAGAGAAAACAGAAACTTTGATAGAATCTAAGAGCTGTTGTATAGTTTAAATGTGCAATTTCTATAGCATCTACACCACAGGATACTGGTAGTCAGTTCAAAAACTAATCTCATAAAAAGAAAGCTGTAAGGACATGGGGCCAGCCAAAGGGGAAGATTTAAGCCTATAGGAATTAAGTTAAGGTTCAGAGATCAACAACTGTGACAATATTTATTAATTAAATTCATATTACAAGTCCATTAAATTTACATTTCCCAGGAAAGACACATTTCCTTTGCTATTACAACTACTACACATTGCACCATCTCTCCACAATGGCAAAGTATGATAGCACAAGAGGAGCTCCTAACTGACTTCCTTATTGCTAACTCACAAACTGTTACCCTCAGCTGTGGTTAACTGATTGGTAAAAACAAATCTGTGTCCCCAAAAAGAGATAGGGGGAAATCCTGTTTAAGGATTAGTGTTTCCTTTTAAATGCTTAGCAGTTGTTCTAGAGAAACTCAGGCGAAGTGAATTATGTTGCCTGTGCAGGCTTGACAGTGAGTGACAGCTGTGCTGGGTCCATGGATTGCTTTATTTGGTTATGGAAAAATATTTTTGATCCCCTACTTTGCTGATGTTGTTGATCTAATTAGATTTCTATTACACAACAATTTCTTGTGTTTTAAACTGAGACCGTTTACACTTTCTGCTGACTCACTTTGTCTTGTCTTCCAACATGGTCCATTTTTGTATTTAAAGAGCAAGGTTATTTTCCTCCAGAGTGACAGGTTCTACAAAATGACCATCTGGTCCCAGCTACCTCATCACTTCTTTTACTCAAATGACACTAGTCACAGATTTTCAATTTGGTAGAGACTTTCCATGCCTGCAGGCTTGATTCAGTGGTTTCTGTCCTTTACTGATAGCAGCATGAAAGAAAATGAAAGCCTCTTAGGTGCCTCCCTGAGGCCAGAGTTCAGCCCTGCACTCCTGCCTCATTCCTGTTTTAGAGAATTCTCAGTTGAGTTCTGAGAGTCCTGCAAGCTGGACAGAGCTCCCTTTCCATGGAGAGTCTCAGTCTAAGCAGTTGATCTCTTTTATTTATATTCATCTTTTGTACAAATTGTAGAACAGTGAATTTTTCAAATTTTCCTGCAGTTAGCCCAAGGTTGATCTGACAGCTGGCTTATAGATAAATCACATTGTGACTTTACCGTCAATAAACAGAAAGTAGAAGGAAATAAATGCCAGAAAAATTGCTGGGCAGAATACTAGTGGTAGTCCTGTTGAGTGAATATTTTATTTTAGTGGGAAAATCCATTGTAACTTGATTCATTAGGAAACTTCACTATAGAAATCAAAATACTGTTCCTGATTTATGCCTAGCCAATTGCTGAGCAAATCTGCTTTTTAAAAATTCTAAGATGACTGTCTAGGTAGTCCTGAAACATATTACGGCACTCTTCATTAATTAGTTCACTCAGCAAAGTTATTTTTGAGACTCTGCCATGTACCAGCAAAACACTATAATGGTTACTAAAGATTTAGCAGTAAGTAAAATAGCCATGCTTCTGCTCTCAATGGATTGTGTTGAACATCTCTCTCTCTGATCTATTATAATTTTAGAAGACATGTTTCAAATATTCCTTTCAGAGTTATTCAAGCATTCCTTTAGAGTCTAAGATGTTAACCCAGCTTAGAACACAGAACTATACTCTATTCAAAATGTACAATAGATTGACGATTTCTACTAAGTGGTCGGTATTCAAAGACAGATTGCTACATCATAAATAAATACATATATAAAGAACCAGCCTTAGCCATTAAAGAATTAAGTGCATATCTAAGCTAAACTTTTGTGTAAATTTATCTCAATTTATTGGCAATCAGTTAGGATTTCACTAAACTCTCCTTGTGTAGATATCTAAGTTCTAATATCCAAGTGTGTTCTAACTTCTACCTGTATTGATGATATCCCATCACTCTCTGGGGAGAAGTAAAACTTTAAGAAACCTGGGACCTCCTGGGCCAGAAAATTCATACTCAACTCTAAAATTCATGGAGTAATGTAAGAAAAAGGTGACCAAATGAGAACATGCAGTTTTCTTTGGGGGATAGTACCTCTCATCTTCCCTCTTCTGAAAACTCTTTGTGATTAAAAAAGGTTTAAAGACTCATGATCAAGAAGAAACAAGTCTTAATCTGTTAAAACCTACTTTTAAAGCTTCACATTTTATCAATGAGCAATGCTTCTATCTCTTGTAAGATTTGTCACTTTCCTTTGTAACTGCCTACATTTGTCTCCCTCAATAGTCCAAGAAAGCCCTTGAGAACAAGGGCCATATCTCAACCACCTCTGGATCCTTAGTATCTGAAACAGTGCCTGTCATATACCAGGTATGCAAGAAATGTTTGAGTAAATGGGGATACTGGCTATTCCTATGTAGAGAAAAGAATTCTATCACTGTAAATAGTCCTACCATTTCTTGATCCAATGTTATGATCAGAACAGTAAGGAATTGTTGTATAGATCTGCATGTAAATCCATCCTAAATGTTGGAATAAACTTGTGTCCTAGTGAGATACTTTGGTCCATTCCAACTACATGTCAAACCATGGCAAATAATTTACTATTCCAACTTGTTATTTCATCACCTATGAGTCAGAGTTGAACATGCTAATGAAAGAACAGAAGATTCTCAAGAAAAGCATTGCTGAAATCAGGTTTATATTTAGAGACCAAAAGCCATTGCCTAAGAGCAATTTAAGTCAGTTTTATATAAAAACTAAGCTGTTTAGCATAAATAAAAATATATTTAAAATTCTTTGCTGTTAACTGGAATAGTAAGGATATTTTTGCTGTCATTGTCCATATATCTATTGAGATACATACTCATAGTCACCAGGGGATATATTTTTGGCTGCAGTTAACAATTGTCCTCAGGGTCATGTATTTGCTGATGCTCTGTTAGGATTGGCATGGTGTTCACAAGCTTTCCATATTAATTTGGCTTCCTCGAAAGTGTCCTCCAGAGACAGCCATCTCTAACTTTTCCTTTCAAATAGCCAGCATCTTCTTTCCTACGAGAGAAAAATAAACTTGGTCATGATGTAGTAAATTACTTCCATTTGTCTTTAAGAAAAAGCCACATCATCAACTAAATATTGAATTTTGCATTTTTTTTCTGACAGGCAGAGTGGACAGAGAGAGAGAGAGACAGAGAGAGAAAGGTCTTCCTTTTACCGTTGGTTCACCCTCCAATGGCCGCTGTGGCCGGCACACTGCGGCCGGCGTACCGTGCTGATCTGAAGCCAGGAGCCAGGTGCTTCTCCTGGTCTCCCATGCGGATGCAGGGCCCAAGTACTTGGGCCATCCTCCACTGCACTCCCTGGCCACAGCAGAGAGCTGGCCTGGAAGAGGGGCAACTGGGACAGAATCCGGTGCCCCGACCAGGACTAGAACCCGGTGTGCCGACGCCACAGGCAGAGGATTAGCCTATTGAGCCGTGGCACCAGCCGAATTTTTCATCTTTTCTCCCATTCCTTCTCATGAAACATCTAAAACCACTGGTTAGTGATTCTGTACGCTACTTTCTCCAGAGGAGAATACAGATACTTCACTTAATAACCACCAAAAAAAGTACCTGAATGCCTACTGTATGCTTTGCTAGACAGTTGGTTTATGTTATCCCATTTAATTTCCATGGTAACCTTAAGAAAGCTTCAACTCTTGTTCTTCGGATTGCGAAGTCCATATTTCTCCACTACCCCATGAATGTCCCATGATTTGTATGCAGTCCATTCAAATCCTATAATAGAGCGCATGCTCCTGGTGTGTAGAGCATGACAGAGCAAAACCCAAAGAGCTCAGTCGTCTGGACTAAAAAGTCTGGTAAGCTATGGTGATATGGGTGGCTGGGGAACTAAGTGCCCAGCGAGTTCACTGAGTGCAGGACTGAGAGTCAGATGACTGTGTACCACTCTGCCACCTCAGTTGAATGACCCTGGACAACTTACCTAACCTAAACTAGGCCTCAGCTCTCACATCTGTAAAAATAAAGCAATATGGGCCATGAATATACCAAGTGGTTATCATGACACCTAAAGCACCTAATGTTTGTGAAGTACTGTTACTCCACTCCCCTGAGAGAGGAAAGGATGGTTGCTACATTTTATTATCCACCATTTGCCATGCCATATTCTAGTTCTCTTTGCTGCTGGTTATGGGAAAGCCATATGCTTCTTTTCCTTTTTATTATGTTGTTTGCTTAAAGAATCAACAGGTCTTAGTATCATGTCATTTTTTAGCATGAACACCATGCATGATAAATGGGGAAAATGTGCCAAAAGTCTGATTTTTTTCTTTTAAGGGAGGATTAAAATTGTCTTTGATTAGTATCTCTGCTTTGGGAATGGCTTCAAGATTCTCGGGATAACATTTGGATACTCTAAGAGGCTCAAGTTGTCATTCAACTAAACACTTGTCCCCTCTTGCTTAATACCTTGGATTTTAATGGCCTTCGAGAAGTTAAAAGAGATGATATGCAGAATTCCCTGCTATTCTTTAGCTTATGAAAAAGGAATTTGCTTTGAGCTATTTAGTGAACCATTACTGAAGCCACATCTGTTGGCTTAATTTTGTATTCAGCTTTGTGTTAAGGGTTTTGTTGAGAGGAGGATAGGTTCCTTGTTAAATAGCATTGTGCGTATGTCTTCATATGTGAACACAATATATAAAGAATCTTTAAAAGTATTTGGAAATGAATATTATGAAAAAACTATGTGTGGGTTTCAAAAATACTTTTCCACAAAAATAAACTTATTTAATTCCATTTTTCCCAGAAACGTTTTGAATTGTGATTGTATAAGCGGAGAGGTACAACTCAAGGTTTATTCTTTAAGTCAGCCCTTGGTGCAAGATTCATGTATGTATCACCTTATTGCCAATAATTTCAGCCTTATTCATAAACCAGTAATATGAAACCTGTATAGCCAAGTTATATGAACTGTAAAAAATTAGCCCCTACTTTTATGAAAACCAAAGAAATCTGTATTATTCAGCAGTGACCTTAAATTCTGCTTTGGAGATAATTCCTGAAAATGTAGGCCCACAGGACAAGGCAACTTGCTAAGAAAATTTTTTGAAATCAATACTGTATTTTGAGCATCTGATAAGTCCTTGTTACTATATTACTGTCTATTATAGCTAGTTTTGTATTTAATTCCTATAGCAACCTCCTGAGTAGTTTTTTTTATTTCACACAGAATATCATTTGGTTAAGACATCACTAAGGATTCTAAGATGGTAATTACCACTTCTCCTCCCATGAATTAGTTGATACATGAACAAGGGGTTGTAATTAAAATATGTGTTTCATTACATCTGGATTGAAAATATATGGTTGCAAGCAGCAGCCAGAGTCAGACTATCTGACTCCCTTACTCCTTCCTTGTCTTACTCTAAGGACCATCAAATGACCTTATAACCAAAGGAGAGAGGGCATCAGAAATACATCTAATCAGACAGGATAATGAGAAAAATCAGAGGACTGGCCCTCCCTTCCTTTCCCATTCCTCCTGGAGACTGAACCCAACTCAGCCGTCAAGTTTAGAGGAGCAGGAAATACATGCTTGCTATGGGAAAGTTAATCCTCAAGAAAAAGCCAAATAGGAAGTTGCACGTGCTCACTCATGGTCTATTTCCTATATCACAGAGCACTTAAGATGGGAGTGGAAGGGACAAATAAAGGAAGGAGGGAGTGGATCATGAAATCAATCTTCCTAGCTCTGGAATTTCCAGAGTGGAAGTCTTCATTTTACAGAAGAAGGTAGGAATTGTTGAGTCTTTGTTAAGGAGAAAATGCTTCCTTCTTCTAACAGCAAATAAGATGGAGGACTTGAGATCAGATTTAAGACTCCAAGTGAAATGGCACTGACCTTCCATAGTCCATGATTTATTACATTACAACATTGCTTTTCAAACCAATCTTTGGACCAGCAGCATCACCATCAGCTCAGAGTTAGTTATACATGCAAGTCTCAGGCCCTACTCCAGACCTAGTGAATTTGAAACTCTAGGGTGGGCCCAGTAACCTGTACTCTATTCATTCCCATCTGATTCTGATGTGTACTACAGTCTGAAAACCACTGTACAAGAGATCTTAGTCACTCCTTCAAGGGTTCATATCACTCTTAAGGTTCACTGGTGCGTTTGGGGTGTTTTTTCTGTTGTCAACCTTATCAAATCAGTGGCTGGATACTTGGAAAAAAGAGCTGTCTGGGGCCATTGGATAGACGTTGCTACTCATAACCTATCTTCAGTAATAGAGGTGCTATTTTTCATTAGAATGAATTTGAAAGATTAAGTGTCCACAAAATGAAGACAAGGCTCTGGGTTGGAGGGGTCAACAGACCCTTTTGTTATGCTTTGTCTCCTGCAAAAATGGCTCAATCTCCAGTTTTTATGATCTTGTTCCCCAAAGACTATCAAAACTTAAAATCTCACCAAATGATAGCATAACCCCTTTCCTCCTTCTACAGTTCAAATCAACAACTCTAGAAGGATACCAGAGAGGAAAAGTTGGCCCCCTCCTCCCCATGCGAAGGACAAAGTGGTTTCCATTGCTCCTCCTCTTTCCCCAAGGTGCAAGGAAAGGTTTGGCCTCTTTCCACTTGTCCCTGCAATTTCCTGTTTTCTGCCCTGGATCAGAGCACCAACTGCCCTTGGAAAAATATACTGATGCCTCACATTGGCCTTCTTTTCTGTTCTCCTCTCATTTAAAACCATGGGTTTGGAGTCCTGGCACAGACATTCAAATTACACTTTTAAAAAATGGCAAATGATTAAACTTAGGAGCAAATAACTCACCAACATCACAGAATGAACCCTGCAACCAGGGCTTCTGGCTCGCAACGCAGTGTTCTTTCCACTGCTCTGTACAGCCTTGTCATTCCTGTATCCATCTCTTCTAACAGACCGAGATTTCCTGATTGGAGAATTGGCCTGCACAAGACAGAAAATTTGGAAGAGATGGATGCAGAATGTTATGAATGAAGTATTGTAGGCCAGGGGGATATAGTGATAACCCCAATGGGGTAGAATGAAGATTTGGAAAGCGTGGTGAGCTAAGCCTTCTCTGAGAGATGGCATTTGAGTAGAGGCAAAGTCTTCCATGAATTCAGGGACTTTCATTCCCCTCTACTCTATACCTTTGGCAGAACTCCAGAACTTGCTCAGCACTAGAAATAAACCAGACCTTGTTCTGAATAATACAAATATGTTTTCCCATCATCTTTCCATTTGTCTTCCAGATTTCAAGACCAAGGGCACATATAGCTCCAGGGTATAGTGAGAGAAAGTGACTTCATGAAATCTGAACAGCCCGCAGGGATAAAAATGAACGATAGCTCTGTCTTCTGGTCCAAGTCCTTTGTCCTCTGCCTCCTTTTGCCTCAGGATGACCATATTATGTGCACAGACATACTAGCGACATACTCTGTAGGCTGAAAGATTCAAAGATTAGAGCCAAACCAAGGAACTTGGCATAAAGTGGTGGTGAATTTACTGTCAAGCTTCTAGATGCTCCTATAGCTACTTAGGCTGTAGCCCTTGTGAACTTTATAAGAACATATGTGACCCAGTGGGAAAAGATATCTGTATGATCCTTTGACCCATCTAACCATAACGTGTAAACCTAGACTCAGCTGGGCAGTAGACGTTGTGGTAGTGGTCATGGAAGGGGGTTGCTAAGAAAGAGAAAAATAGAGAGCCTCCTGCCTCTACTTCCACCGCTAGAACCTATCTTTCCATAAATCACCAAAATGACCAGTATAAAGCCCAATGAGAAGATAAACATGAAGGGTTGGCATATAATTGAGTGATGGAATGACTGCAAGAAGGTACACAGACCATAGAAAGCAGAACTGGGCCCATTGGATGCTTTTAGGTCACAAGATCTTACTTCCTGGGCAGCAAATTAAGGTTTAAGATCATGTTTTCATTCATTAATTCCTCTTGCTTAATCTCTTCATGCTGTACTATTACAGGAGTCTAGTTTTTACTTCTTTTGTTTTATTTGAGCTTGTTTTCAAGTTTGGTTTCCCGAGTGAAGCTTTTTGTGTTATTAAGTTGGAAATCAGTCCCTCCAGATTAGGGCTGGGAACTCACATAAAAACCCTTTTATATGCTCTTTCTTCCCAACTCTACCTAACATTACTGGCTCAATGGGTCAGAACTGGCCTCTCATTGAAGCAGGCAATGTCTTCTTCATTACTTTGGAGGTGCTTCTCTTGGATTTGAAAGATTGGTGACTTGAAAGAATCATGTACTATATAGACAGCCTTGAGTTTTATGAGATCACTCAGCAAACAGTTGCATTGTGAAACCGCCATCTGTTTAATGACACTTGATTCTTTTTTCCAAATTGCTTCCCTACTATGATCTAATTTTTTATCTTCATGACAGCTCTGGAATGGAATGGAAGATGACAAAGAAACCATGATCACTTTGCAGATGTAAAAACTAGGACATAAATGTGACTGCCCTAAAAAAAGGTCACTTACTTGTTTGATGGCAGAACCTGTTCAGGGATGAAAGTTGACCAGATGTCCAGTTCCTCTGCCTTGTTCCCAATCCATAGATAGGAAACATCTGACCCATAGACTTAATACTATCTAGAAACTTTTTTTTTTTTTGTGGCTAGTACTGGATTTGTAAAGTCTTTCATCTGAATACCTTGAAGCAAGATCTTTCCTCTAATTTGCTACAGAGCCTATAATTTCTTGTCTTTGTATTCCTGGTCCAGCCACATATTTTTGTATTACCTTTTCAGCCCTCCAGGCATTTGAGTTTGCTTCCACTTGCCTAATAAAGTTATAGAATTCTTGATGGTTCTACCATCTGTCAGGATCAGAAATGACTACAAGTTTCCCTGGTTATTTTACCACCACTCTTTCCTGTGGATGTCTCCATAAGCTCTGTCAACATTTTGAGAAACAACCTTGGGCAAGTAAGCTGCTCTAAGTATATCAACCAAGATTGTTGAGCCAAAGAGAATCCATGGTAGTTTAGCTTTCTGTTTTTCCCATGGATTCCACTGGTGATATGGTAAAAGTGATGAGTCCCATTTCAGAGGGATTTTTTAAATGTATAAATAGAATTACACAGGAAATCAGTTTATTAAAGTTACCAAGGTATTTCTTTAAAAAATATGATATGATAAAATGTAATCTTTTTTTACATTAAAGCCTTAAGTAACAGTATTTAGTGGTAAATCTAATACTGACCATAATTTCAAAAAGGCAATAAAAATATAAGATATGTTTGGAAGTTTGCAACAAGTATAAAGTGACACAAAGACAACTGAGATTTCATTGGTGACACATCAATGTCTGAACCCTTCTATACCCCTCTGGGAAGGAAGCCAGTTGAGTGGAGGGAGGAGTGGATACATATTCCATCCAGGTACCAGTGACATCTAGGAGGCCCTGGGAGAAATATTTTTGTTGTTTAACAAACCACTGCAAAACTTTATAGAAGCACAGCAACCACTTCTGATTGCTTATGAGCTGTGAGCTAGCTCTTTGGTTCTTCAATCAGCTAATAGATTGGCTGGGGTCTGGTTGGTCTACAGTGTGTGCTCTCCCATATCTGGTGGTTTGTGTTGATCTAGTTGGGGCATCAAGGGCAATTGGACCATGTGTCCATCATTGTCCAACAAGCTAGCCCAACGTGTTGGCATATGGATGTGGTGGGAGTTACAGAGTTCCTCAAAACACCGAGAGAAAGCAAGCCCCATTATACCAGCACTTTTCAAATCTGGTTAGGCCCCATTTGCTCTTGTCTCATTGACCAACGTAAGTCACGTGGCCAAGCACAGCATCAGTGTGGAAGGGGGGATTATGATTACTGACAGGGGAATAATTATAGTCATTTATACAAAAAAAAAAAAAAACCAATCTGTCACAGTCCTGAATTTGGGATCAAAACTCAGATAAATCCCTTTCATCTGCTACAGGCCAGGAGCTGGGCTCTGCCGGTCCACCCTGGAGCTGCACATCTCCCTCTAAATACCACAAACTATGGAATTTTTACATGGATCAATATTGCCCTGCTCACCTCAGGCCTGTCATTTCCTTCCCCAGCCAAACGGAGTCCTCAGGCCTAAATGTTTGGGGATCCTTGCATCAAGGGCATCTGGAACATGTAGGTGCATTTCTCCAGGTAATACAGACAAAGGGATCAGGTACATTCAGGGGCCAGTCGCAGGAAAATTTCTCTCTTGAACATCAAGGATGACTAAGCCTCTCTGTATTTAAACTGAGGGGGCGGGGACAACCTCTTATTGTTTTGTAGTGTTATTTCTGTATCTGAAATTTGACTTGGACCTGTCTTGTTGAGGGTCATTGGGTTTGAAGTTTTCACTCTGTCTCTAAGTCCCCCTGTTTAAGCGAAGCCCACTTTCTCCTCTAATTACAAGAGCTACAAATAATGGCAGAAACACTCTTCAGCCGGCCCTCCGCCCAATGAGCACTTTGGCAATGGGAACTCGAAGGAGGAGGCAGTGGAAAAAACCCTGAAGGCTTTTCAACTGTGCTGCTGCGTCATGGAAAACAAGCCAGGCAACTGCTTCCAAGCTCACAGCAGGCTCCACCAACCCCTTTGCCTTAGTTATTTCATCGATTAGCAGGGGACTCTGACTCACCCCTCGTCAGGCACTTCTCAACTCACTACTAATGATACCAGACGGCAGACCCCTGAAGATTGAGCCATGCACACGAGAACTGTCCACTTTTTTGGATTCTTGTACCAGCTTCAGTTTACTAAACCTTCAAAAAAATCAGAGGTTTCTAATGTTCATTTGGAATCTGTCTTAGGTTGGACCCCCCAGAAGCAGACTCTGAGTGAAGGATGTAAGTGCACATGCTTTTTTTGGGAAGCAGTTCTAAAAATGCAGGAAAGTGAGTGAGGAGGCTAGATGAAGGACTCAGGGGATTCGAAGGAAGCCAAAACAAGGGGTGTGTTTGACCAAATTGCCACCTGCTAAGGCTCATTCTGGCTAGTGACTTCTACTGGACCCAGTGTACAATGTGCCTGACTTGCCCCAACTGAACGATAAGGAAGCTGGGTAACTGTGCACCAACTTCAATAGCTGTGGGCTATTTCCAGGGTGTAAATTTGCAGTAGGTCTTTGAGGTGGGAAGGCAAATCCTGAGGCTGTAGAGAGCCTTATGGCAGGCAGTCAGTCAGTCTTGCCTCACTTGCAAGAGAGGGGATAGAGGTAGATGCTCTCAGAATCTACAAAAGAGGTAAGTGACAAGGGGATGTAGGAGAACACCAGCTGGTGGCTATAGCTTTGTAAAAAGTCATTGCCAAACACCTCATCTGTCACAATAGTTGTCTCCAGCTTGCATGCATTGATATCTTAGCCCATCATTGTTCAACCCACATTCATTAGGCTCCTACTGGGCACCCATATGCCTGGTATTGAGCTAAGATTGTTACACATATCATCTTATTTGATTCTTACAATGACTGGCAAAGTATTAGTTCATTTTACAACTGAAAAAACTGAAATGCAGCAAAGTTAAATAATTACCTTAAGTCTCTCAGCTTCAAAGTAGCAGAGCTGAGATTCCTATCCAGGTCCATTTTCAAGCTAGAGCTCTATCCACTGCCATCCCCACCCAATTAGGTGGGAATCAGTTTTCCTATTGCTTCCAGCCAAGACCCAGTCATACCTAACCCACATACACTGTTTCTCCTGAGTCCTTCTTTTCTTTCTTTATCTCTCTTGCCCTTTTACCTCTTCCCAGTTGCCTTCATGGAATTAACTCTTATTCTTTGAGCATTCCAAACCGTCTCATAAGGCCTTTCCCCCTCCAGGGCCTGGGGCACTGTGACTGCTGCCTCCAAACTCATGACATCTCTGAATCTCCTCACTCACACAGACCCTGATCTGTACTCTTCCCACCAGGTGTGTCAGGCACTTTGGCAGGTGCTGCTTCAGGCACCCTAGTAGAGAAGGAACTGGAGAGCCATCTTTTTGTGGCACCTGCCACTTTCATGCTGATTTCACCCATGCACCCTGACCAAATCGAACCAAGTGGTTTGACTTTAAGCATTCAGCTTAAAGTCCCGATTTACTGTTCTTATTATTTTAAAAATAGAATGTCATGAGACAAGGACCAAGAGAAGGAATAGTTAATTCTAGCCTGCCAACAAGGGAGTGGGAGGGAAGCAGCAGTTATCACAGTCTCAGCGGATATACAACAGTAACCGTAGAACTTTAGATTGCAGGTGGCAAAAAATATAAAGGGGAGTGGGCAGGGTGCAAGAGGATGCTGCGTGCTTCCATTTTAGAGCTCATGTATCTGACTTCATGACCATCTTTCTATTACTTTGAAATGCACTCTCAATAAAGCATCAAGGCAAACACCATCTCTGGTGCTCAGAAGCCAGTATCAGTGAGTGGCAGGTTCTCTTTATTCTTCACATACACATGCACACAGACAAATTGGAACTGTAAGAACAAAAAAAAAAATATGACAAAGGTATTTGAAGGAAATGTGGTATGGATCAGATATATATATATATATATATATATATATATATATATAAATTTTAGGTAAAGTTTTGGTCCAAATAAACTATTTAAATGACAAAATCCAAAGTGTTTTAATTGAAAAAGATTAGGGGGTCCTAAATCATTCAGAAATGGTTTTAAATCTCATCAGTGACTCCCAACTCCAGGTTCTTTTGAACATCTCAGCTCATGCCCCTCTGCAATTTTGGAAAACAGCTGAATTTCATACACACCCCGAGTCATGCATCACTTAACTATGGGTACTTGCCCTTTGGAATGTCCTTTGGCAATTTCATTGCTGAACAAACACAATAGGGTGTATGTACAAAAACCTAGATGGTCCAGTCCTCTACAGACCTAGGCTATATGAGGTGTGTATGGTATAGCCTATTGCTCATAGGACCATGATGAGCAAAACAACATGAGATTAAATCAGGGACAAAAGAAAATGAGCTGATCAAGTAATGAGACACACTGTCTTACAGGGAAGCTTTTTTTAATACTTAGAAGTAATATGTTCTAAAATATCCATATAAAGTATATTATAGTAAATAGATCAAGTAACACTCATTATCTTGATCAAGGATTATGTAATGTTTGCAATTGCATATGCTTTGCTTTTATATGAGTAGCAATGCAGTAGATTTGTTTATACCAGCTTCACCATACACGTAAGTAATGTGTTGTGCCAAATATCATAAGGACTATCGCTAGGTGATAGTAATTTCTCAGCTCCATTATAACCTAACAGAATCACTGTTGTATTTGTGATCAGTCATTAACTGAAGTAAAACTGCAGTCCAGAAACACACATTATATATGATATTGCAGGTAACATCAGTGCTTTGAAGAAAAATAATGTGAAAAGAACAGAGAGAATGGTGAGGATTCTATACTTAGAGCAGGCATTCATGTAAGTATTTTGGTTTTGGAACACAATGGGTTCTTACTAGGTCCAAGCCTATCCACCTTTTTAAAGAACAAACTAGATTTCATTTATAGTGGCAGGCAGTGGTACAAGCAATAGAGAATTCTTTTAAGAAAGTATTAGTATTTCAGACTGCTAGGCCAGCACCGCGGCTCACTTGGCTAATCCTCTGCCTGCAGCGCCTGCACCCTGGGTTCTAGTCCTGGTTGGGGTGCCAGATTCTGTCCCAGTTGCTCCTCTTCTAGTCCAGCTCTCTGCTGTGGCCCCGGAAGGCAGTGGAGGATGGCCCAAGTGCTCGAGCCCTGTACCCGCATGGGAGACCAGGAGGAAGTTCCTGGCTCCTGGCTCCTGGCTTCGGATCGGTGCAGCCCGCCGGCCATAGCAGCCATTTGGGGGGTGAACCAATGGAAAAGGAAGACCTTTCTCTCTGTTTTTCTCTCTCTGTGTCTAACTCTGCCTGTCCCCACCCCCCCCCCCCCAAAAAAAATCTTCACACTGCTAGATGCTGAGCTGAGTGTCCTATGTAAATGAAATCATCCACATATTCACCTTGGCTAGATGCAGTAGATACTCTGCATACTCTCACTTGCAGATGAGGAGATTGAGTTGCCAAGAGATTACAGGGAATATGCCCAGATTCCCATGCTAGTCAGTGGGGTGGGCACTCTGGAAGTCAGTTTACCTGGAACCAGTGTTCTTGAGTCTTCCCTAAGTAGAGGAGCAAAGGAAGACAAGATGACATAGAAGGCTCCTGATGAGGAAGAGGTAGCACTGGGAACCTAGAGTGGCTTTTCTGGGACATTGGTGTATTCGTTAACTATTACCATGTGACAATATTCCCACAAACTTAGTGGCTTGAAACAACATCCCTTTTTTAGCTCACAGTATCCATGGGTCAGGACTTTTGGTCCAGCAGGTATGGCTGTCTGTTCAGTGGCTCCCAAGGCTACTCTGCAGGGGTCAGTGGAGCTGCACTTTCGTCTGGAGCCTGAGGTCCACTTCTAAGCTCTTTGGAGCCAATAGTGGATTCAGTTCCTTGCATTATAGGTTGAGGACCCTGCTTCCCAACTGGCTGTCTGCCAGACACCACTCACTTTCTCCACCACTGGCTATCTGCCAGACACCACTCAGAACAGGACAGCTGACTTCTTCGAGGCCAGCAGAGGAGTCTCTCTCTCTCCAGGAAGGGCCAGATCTTGATCAAGACAGACGTCCCCCTAATGACCTCCTTCTTCTTCATTGCAGATCAACTGATTGGGAACCTTAGTTACACCTGCAGAATCCCCTTCCTTTTTCCATCTATCCTAACCTAATCCTGGAGTGATGTCTTATCCTATTCACTGGTGCCATGCACACTCAAGGAAAGGAGATCATATAGAACTTGTGCACCAGGGCCGGAAATGTCACAGCCACCTTACAGTTCTGCCTTCTACATGGGGAAAAGCACAGTTCCACTTCCTTTAGGCATCCTCTGGAGCCCCTTCCACAGCTGTGTGAGCTCCTGCCTGTGGGAGAGCCTCAGTCCACATCCCACAGAGGCCACTCAAATGTCATTTCTCAGCTGCCAGGCTTTGCTCTGAACGGGGTAATTCTGTTGTTTGCAGACCCATTTGCCTGCCTGAGTTGGGACCTGCATTCATTTTTCTGACCTTGATTGCTTCAATCTGCAATTATGGGTTGCAGGCGAGGTGAGGCCTGCAGAGCCCTGGAAGAACAAGCAGGGGGCTTGCGAGTGTTCGTCTTCCAGTGTTCGCCATTAGTCCCCTGGAGAGTGATGCGAATGGCTTCAATTGCTCGGTGGAGCCAGCAATCACAGCAGGCTTCAGGGCCCCTGACATGAGCTAGAGAAGCTCCTCCGTGGAGCAGCTGCTGGGGGGAAATGGGAATTCCCTTCAGACTCAGTGAGCTTCCACAGAGCCAAGCCAGAGGTCTAGAGTTGCTGCCCTGCTCAAGAGAAGCCCGAGGTGAATGGCAGGGCCAGTGTGGTCTTTTCAACCCAGGCCTCACTCTGCTTTTTGGCTCAAAATAGCTCAGCTTTGGACTGAGCCCAGCCAAAGATGGGCTGCTTTTAGCCAAAAAGAGCAGCAGAGGTCTTGGCCAGAGAGCCAAGTCTTGGGACAGAGCTTGAGAGGCCAGACTGGCACAGCAGGTGCAATTGGTCGATGAGGTCAGCATCCTTGTTGTGTGATTGACAGGCAACCTGGCAGTGTGACCTGAGTCTCGGAGAGCATGGATTGGTGCAACACTGCACTTCATCATCTTCCTCATTGTGGGAGTTGGAGCCAACAGCATCTGTTCCATCTCTCTCACTGCTTTTGTCTTTCATCACATATTTACTGAGTGTCTGCTACTTGCCTGGTGCTGCTTTAAACACTGGAAAAATAGGGGTGAGCATGTCAGGCAAGAACTCCCCTTGTGGGAAAAAGACAGATGTCAAAACACACTGATGGACAAGAAAACATGTAAGATGGGGATAGGGACTAAGAAGGCGATTAAAACAAGGTGAAACCATAATGAGGACTGGGATGAGGAAAGCTCTCTCTGATTATCAGAAAGGATCAGTCATGAGATGATGACGAGGGGAGGGGAATTTCTGACCATGCAAAGCTTGAGGTGAGGCAAGGCTGGTGTTTGAGAAATGGCAGTTTGCCAGTGCTGCTAGAGGGAAGTGGGCAGAATGACAAGGCAAGGAAGGAACCAGATCAGCCAAGACCTTCCAGCCTGGTATGGAGACTTGCCTTTGTGTGAAGAGGATTGGGATGACTCTGGAATTTAATTTAGCTTATGTATTACTTTACTCTTTGAGAGGTAGAAATAAAGAGATAGAGAGTTCCTGTCCACCGGTTCACTCCCCAAATACCTGCAACAGCTGAGGTTGAGCCAGACCAAAGCCAGGATCCAAGAGCTCAATCCAGATCTCCCAAGTGGGTGGCAGGAGCCCAACCACTTGAGCCATCACCTGCTGCTTCCCAGGGTGCACTGAGCAGGAAGCCAGAACAATGGGCTAGAGCCAGGACTTGAATGTAGGCATTCTGGTACGAAATATGGATGTCCTGACCAGCATCTTAACATTAGAACAGATGCCTACCACAGACCCTGGAATTTAAGAAGGGAATTGACATAATACAATGTGCCTGTTCACAAGATCACTTTGGCTGGTTGTGGAACAAGAGTGGAAACAAGAAACACACTAGGAAGCAATTGCAGGTCCAGAGTGTGGCTATGGGTGAAGAAACCAGGACCTAGAGCATGTGTGTAACTTACAAGGAGCTCTCAGCTAGAAAGGGATGGCCAGCGGGTAAATATCATCAGGCAGAATCACAAGAGTCCTAACTACTATCCCTCTATCACCACCTGCGAAAAAATGGAAGCAAACTCTAAGTTCTCTAAATGCAGCAGAATTGTGTGCAGGTGATTCAGTGAGGGCAAATTCTCAAATGAAATTTAAAATAAAGTGAGAGGAGCAGAATGGAGCTGGAGGAAGACTCATGTGGCCTCAGCCAGGGACTGGCATCAGGCTGATTCCACAGAAGCTCTGGAGTGTGAATTATATCATGCTTAGTCCTGCCTTCCAGCAAAGGAGGCCAGGTTTGGGGGCCCTATAATCTGTCAATCCGGCATGGAGGGAGGGGTATGAAAATTCCCAAGCATGTTTAAGGAAGGGGGCTCCTCTCAGTCAAGGTCAGGGCTCAGGAGAAGTCATAGTTGTAAACTGTAGGCCATGGCAATCTCAGTGTCTGGGGAAGAGGTGCACCTGCCAGCAAATGGATAACATGGATCTGGGCATGGCACCTCCAGCATCTTTGATAATAACCATGACTTCACTGAGAGAGGGTGCCAGGCTAAGAAAGGACCCCGCTGCAAAAAAGTATAGGGCCTACATTTCTAAAAATAAATGAGTTAATATAGGAGGCCTGTTACAGAAGCTATCTCCCATTGCCCACAGATTCTCTTCAAAACACCGTTAAGTGGTCAACTCCCACTATGCACTTAAAAAAGAATCAATTTATGGGTGTTCCATTTACCCAACTTCTCAGGAATAAATTCACTGCATGCTGGAAGGTTATATCTGAATATCCATTTAGTCAACATGAAAGGAGATTAGGATTAGGTGCACTTAACCAGTACATTAAAGTCTGCCACCAATGAGCTCTGACCTCTGCTACTGAAAATGAATGCGGCCTATTAGCACAGAGTGCTGCTCCTAAGAGAGCCACTGCACTGCCATTGCAGAGAAGGAACCAATAGCTAAGGAGCAGGGCTGCCTAATACAGCTGCTTCATGCCTGCCATGGTTTACTTAAATAGCACTGTCTTGCCATTCTATTATGTAGCTCTCTAGAATGTAGGCTAGTGGTTTCCAAAACTTGTCTGCAAATAAAAATACTCTGGAATCTTATAAAAAATTCAAAGCCCAGACCATAACCTAAATCAGTGAAATTATAACCTCTGGAGTTAATTTTTAGTAATCTGTTAATTTTGTAATAATTTTAGGTGTACAGAGATTTGCAAAGATAGTGTACCTGTCACCCAATCTGACCCAATTTCCTCCATGGTAACACTGAATATTACTGGGGCACATTTGTCACACTAAGAAACTGACATTAGTACCTCTGTATTATACTTTATTAGAATGTTGCCAGTGTTCCCATTAGGAATTCTTCCTGTTCCAGGACCAACCCAGAGTACCACACTGCATTGAATTGTTGTGTCTCCCTCTCCTTTGGTCTGTGACAGTTTCCCAGCCTTACTTGTTGTTCATGACCTTGACAGTCATGAGGAGCATTGACCAGGTCTCCGGTAGAATTTCCCCAGTGTGGGTTTGCCTATTGTTGTTCTTGCAGCAGAATAAGACTACAGTTGTGAGCCAGGGCTATGGAGTGTTGGAAGGAATAGAGCAGAGTCCTACCCATCACATGATGTCAGAGGGTAGAGATAGAGTCATGTGATATCACTGGTAAGGTTATATTTTTGGCTTGGTGAAGGTTCTGTTTGCCAGTTCACTGACAGTAGTTAGTATTTTCCTTTTCCTATTTTAATCTTTGAGTCTATTCCACCCTCCAAGTGTGGATGTGCATGTGTGTGTGTTTGCTGGTGGGAAGGAAGCTGCAATTAATGGCCACCACATTGTCCCCATTCCTTGCCTTCATTCTTAATCACTACTGTGCAGATTTTCTTTGATAATTCTGAACTTTGTGTTCTTCAGATCCCCTGGGATTGAACCAGCACTTCTTGACTATGCTACCTTAAACAGATTACACAATCTCCTCAGAGCCTCAGTTTCCTCCTCTGAGAAATGGATATCAATAAAGTATCTATATCTAAGTTATTGCAAAGATAATGCCTATAAAGTTTTGACCATAGTGTAACAATTCAGCAAATGTCAGCTACTAATAGTGGTAGTAATGATGCCTTTCTTTCTGAAAAAAAAAAAATTTATTCATTTATTTGAAGTCAGAGTTACAGAGAG